>CM072094.1:5117500-10117500 GCA_036850905.1 Luffa acutangula | reverse complement strand
TTGATGTTGTCAACGAATTTTCCGACAACATTCGATGGTTTTTTTCTTTATTTTCATTTTTTATATTTTTCAAAATGAAAAAGAGAGGAAATATGAAAAAAAGGAAAAAAAACGGTGGTCGGAAAAGTCACCGAAAACTTCGTCGGCCAACGGCGGCTGTTGGTCGTCGGAAAAGTCAAGGAGTCGCATGGAAGAAGAGATGAGAGAATTACTGTAGAAAATGGATAGAATAATCGGGTGGGTTGAATGATGGTTATTGTAGAAAATGAATAAAATAATCGGGGGTAAAAATAACCCACCTCAGCATTTATTTTTATTGATGCCCCAAACACTGAATAGGTTATAATAAAGGGGGTTATTATAACTTATTCAGTGCCCCAAACACCCCCTTAGAGACCAAGTGTCAACAACTGGGACACCACCACTATGGCTACACTGGTATGACTCTGAGACTTCTAGAGGCAGGAGACTGGTGGGAGTTTAGGGAGCCTTCAGGGGATGTCTTTCACCCCACCCTAGGGTTCCTTTTTATAAGTAAAGGCCATGAGATCTAATCCTTATAGGAAAAGGTCATGAATAAGATCTATTCAAATCTATTATCTTATTCATATCTAATTTTAATAAATAATTAACTAATTCAATAATTAATTAATTACCCAATTAAATATCGTATATTTAATTTTAGGATTTTATTAAATTATTTATTAATATGAATCCAATTCATATTAATTATTTGAACTCTTTCAAATATTTATTTCTCTAAAAATTAATTTTGAAATAATTCAAAATTACATTATAAAGTTGCATAAACTTTATATTATAATGTATCATTGATAGGACAAAAATAGTCATATTTTATTACCTCTAATCTAAACTTGTTAGAGGAATTTTATGTTTTATTTGTATTACTTGCAGGCTCTTTGAGCTTAGGCGATGTCGGGAGCCAACCACGTAAATTGGTGTTAATTCGGGCCAATTATGGAGTTTTGGAGCGATCTCGGTGTTCTTGAGCGGCGAGGAGGTGAAAAGACCCAAGGGGATCGAAGCGGGCCTGAAGAACGACACCAAGAACCGAAGGTTGATGCCCCATACCGAGAAATAACGAGACAAAACTGAGAAAAAAGACAACAAGCCTCAGATTAGGGATGGCATCGAGACGCTGCCCCTAACGTCTAGACGCCGACGCGATTTCGACACGGAACGCAAAGTTCGTGGCGTCGAGACACTGCGACGTTTTATATAAATATATGACTTCAGTTTAGTCCACCGTTAGGTTAGAATTTTGGCCCTTTTTCGATTAGTTACGTTTCTTTTTGTTTCCAGCTACTGTATAGACCCTTTTGGGTTATATTTTATGCATTCTTTCATATTTAATTGTAGTTTTTCTTTGTTCATGAGTAGCTAAACTATTTTGCATCGTTGAGTTGGAATTATGCATTGAATGATATTGATCTTGGCTGAGTTTTCTGGGCTTATACATTCTGTTCTTGTTGCATTCTGTTGAGTTTTGCATGTAATATCATTTAGACCAATGCATGAGATTAGTTTCTTAGGATTGACGACCCTAGGAGATTTCCATTTGTGCATTATATTAGTTATTTTTGGATAGCCACTAGGCCAAAGCAAGACAATCTCTACGGAGTGACGACCCTTGATAAGCCTAAGATGCATGCTAAAGGTTGTATTAATTAGATTTAAATTCAATTTATATTTAGTTAATACAATTTCGAACCCACGAGCCTAAAGCAGCTAGTTTAAGTAGGTAATTACGAGGTTTCAGATTTCTTATTTTAGATTAGTTAGACATAATTTTGTAGTCATTGCGAGGTTTCGGATGATTGTTACTTTATGCATGAGGGGTGGCGGTTGATCACGATAATTTAATTAATCATGTTAATTGCAAGATTCTTGGTTAATGGGTTAATTAAACACAGGCTAGTGTATGGGGGTCCTCTGAGTAACCAAGAAGCCAATCAGACTAATAAAACGGCATAAAATGATTTTTTAGAGAAAACTAGGAAGCCAAGTGAAAAACCATTCAAGCATAAGAAATCCCAATCCAGCAATCCCTTTCTGATATTGATTTTTGTCTTATTTATCTCTATCGCATGCGTTATTATGCATCTTTTACATTCAACATTTTATTATATTGTATCTAACTTTTTCAAACCCCCCTGTTGCTCAAACACAAATTTTCTGCATCAGCTAGATCTCATTCCCTGTGTTCGACCCCGACCACTATTTCTACAAAATAGTTATAGTGTCGTGGATTATAAATTTATTTTGCTCGGACATTCGACAACTCTCGTTGCTTGGGATGACGATGGATTATTTGTTTAAATCTCATCAAGCTTTGCACTCTGTGTGCAAGTTGAGTTTATATTTGCAGGAGCTAATAAAAAAAATAAAAATAAAAAGGATGCACTGAAAATCAAAGAGATCGATTTTGGATGAAAAGAGAGGAGAATGTAGTCGAGCAAACGACCTTAAACATTTGCACTGAATAATTTCACCGCTTTCTGTCTTTTCAAATCTTAGATAGATTTATTTTTGTTTGTTGCTTTGACTCTTGTTTCTTGTTTTCTTTCTATTAGGATTGGCGGTACCAAACGCAATCCCCTATGTTTTTAAGCAAACGTGACCCACCTCCCATGAGTGCAAATTCAGGGACGTTTTCTGTTTTCCTTATGCTTTGTCCCGTTTTGCATGATCTATTACATTGAGGACAATGTAAACTCTTTAGGTTTAGGGTGGGGGATCCTACTTTGTATTTTTGTTGGGCCTTGAGCATCTGAGCGTTAGGCCAGCATATGTGCTTAATGAATGCCTTACATGCATGTTGTGTATTTACTTGTTTAAGTGATTATGATTTCCTAGGATTGACTCAAATTTTTTTTCGAAAATTTATAGCTTTCAATGAGTTGTGACCATGAGTGCCCAAAAATGAGTCTTTTTAAAACTTTTCTTGGATATGTCTTGCATGAGTTGGATGTCTTTCTTGCTTTCAAGTATGACTTGAATTCTTATGAGTGAGTTACTTAGCTTATATTTCTGTTGTCACCTCGATAGGTGTAAGGATTAGCGAGAAAGTCTAATTTTTTTGCAAAATAGTGTGTGGAGTCTTGCCTAGGAGAGAAAAAGAAAATACGCCTACTAAGAAAAAAAAGATAGGAAAAATGAGTTAGTGAGCGCGAGCCCAAAAGAAAAATCTTATGCTTGTCTTTCTTGAGCCCAAAAGAAAAATTTGTGTCTCCTGCGAATGTCTCTTGATTGCTTTAGTTTTTGAATGTTTCACCCTTGAGGGTTAAGTTACTTTACAATTATATGCACAACATCTTTTTCTTTGGTTTGTGTGTGCCATGCTCGAGGACTAGCAAGATTTAGGTTGGGGGTATTTGATAGGACCAAAATAGTCCTATTTTATTACCTCTAATCTAAACTTGTTAGAGGAATTTTATGTTTACTTGTCTTACTTACAAGTACTTTGAGTTTAGGCGATGTCGAGAGCCAACCACGCAAATTGGTGTTAATCTGGGCCAATTATGGAGTTTTAGAGCCATCTCGATGTTCTTGAGCAGCGAGGAGGTGAAAAGACCCAAGTGGATCGAAGCGATCCTGAAGAATGATACGAAGAATCGAAGGTTGAAGCCCCATACAGAGAAATAACGAGACAAAACCGAGAAAAAAGACAGCAAGCCACAGATTAGGGATGGAGTCGAGACGCTGACCCTAGCGTCGAATGTCTCGATGCTGATGCGATTTCGACATCGAATGCAAAGTTCGTGGCATTGAGATGTTGAGCCTGGCGTCGAGATCCTGCGACGTTTTCTATAAATATAGGGCTTCGATTTAGTCCACCGTTAGGTTAGAATTTTGGCCCTTGTACGATTAGTTTCGTTTCTTTTTGTTTCCAGCTGCTGTGTAGACCCTTTTTGGTCATATTTTATGCATTATTTCATATTTATTTGTAGTTTTTATTTGTTTATGAGTAGCTAAACTAGTTTGTATCGTTGGATTGGGATTATGCATTGAATGATATTGATCTTGGCTGAGTTTTCTAGGATTATACATTCTGTTTTTGCTGCATTTTGTTGAGTTTTAAATGTAATCTCGTTTAAACCAATGCATGAGATTAGTTTCTTTAGATTGATGACCCTAGGAGATTTCTATTTGTACATTCTATTAGTTATTTTTAGATAGCCACTAGGCCGAAGCAAGAGAATCTCTACGGAGTGACAACCCTTGATAAACCTAAGATACATGATAAAGGTTGTATTAATTAGATTTAAATTCAATTTATGTTTAGTTAATACGATTCCAGACCCATGAGCCTAAAGCAGCTAGTTTAAGTAGGTAAATGCGAGGTTTCGGATTGCATATTTTAGACTAGTTAGACATAATTTAGTAGTCATTGCGAGGTTTCAGATGATTGTTGCTTTATGCATGAGGGGTGGCAGTCGATCACAATAATTTAATTAATTATGTTAATTGCAGGGTTCTGGGTTAATGGTTTAATTAAACAAAGGTTAGTGTAGGGGTCCTCCGAGTAACAAAAAGCCAACCAGACTAATAAAAGCGACATAGAATGATTTTTTAGAGAAAACTAGGAAGCGAAGTGAAATACCATTCGAGCATAAAAAATCCAAACCCAACGATCCCTAGCTGATATTGTTTTTTGTCTTATTTCTCTCTATCACATGGTTTACTCTGCTTCTTTTACATTCAACATTTTATTTTATTTTATTGCATCCATTTATTCAAACACCGTTGTTCCATGAACACAAAATTCTGCATCTGCTAGATCCCCTATCCTATGTTCCACCCCGACCACTATTTCTAGAAAATAGTTATAGTTTTGTGGAATTATAAATTTATTTGATACAACCCTCGACAAGTCGTCTATCAATCATCATACATTATATGATTCCCCTAAATAAATTCAACACTTGCAATTTACAATTAATACTTAATTGCCTCCAATCTCATTACGAGCTACCAGTGGGAACTAATGGACCTGCAAATCAGCTCCAATGATATGAAATTTAATTGGTTAAACTCATTAACAAATTAATCAATTTTTGTTAACTGTGTGTTCACTCAACTAAGGACCCACGGTTGCACTCTTCTCACTGCAGACAGGATTCTGTGTCAACGGATATAGACCAATAACAAAAACTTAGTTCTTCACGAGTGTTTATAACTCCAGTTGGGTCAAATTATCGTTTTACCCCTGAGTTACCTCTACCTGCTTAAGTACCAATGCTCCTCTAATAAACAACCTGTTTGTGGTCAAACTGCCAAACATAAATCCCTCTCGGGCCAGTGAGAGGGTATGACCCTTTGTTCAAGACTTAGAGACACCACTTAAGGGAACACTCATCTACTTCCTCAAAGTCGGAAAGGAGTGTATTTCATCTTGTGTGATTATTTTCCCAACTCTCCACTTAGTCTTGTCCCCAAAATGATATGCTTATTGAGTCGGCATACTGGCCACTCTCACCCATACAAATCAAAGGACAATCCATCGTGAACAGAAGTCCATAATCCACTCAGGATTTAGACTAAGTTGGCTAGGTCATCCTAGTGAAATAGAAACCTAACTAGTTAACGGTGTTACAGCTAGCGGTTACTATTTCGCGGTCTGATCTTATCCAAACTCATTGCATAGGATACCCCCACTTGCATATCCCCTACATGAACGCGTTGGATCATTGTGTTTGTATCAAATACAAAGTGAGTCGTATCACATAGTGTCACCAGGATAAGGTACCCAACCTTATCCCTGTACTATATACCTGTTAGGTTGTTACATGAACATCGATCCCCGTATGTCCCTACATACTAGTTCAAGTTTCATACAAACAACCTTGGATCTTAGTTTATTGTATTTTGGTCATATTGTGCAATACTTAATAATAACACTTTATTGTAGAAACTCAATAACACTTTATTGAAAGAAGTATACAATTTGTTTACATTCACTATCTACAAGTTTTAGGGCATAAAACCCAACACATACAACCATATGCCAAATTCAACAATAAGCTAAAAACATAGCCTGAACTCAGATGCTTAAGGCTCAACAGCAACACAAAGCAAAGTATTCCACCCCCAAATGTAAGACATGAATTGTCCTCAATGTATAAACGTACTAAAGCCTAAGTAAGCATGAGAACAATAAATACAGATAAAGGGTGAATGATACTGCCCTGAAATGATGACCTCCTCATGATTACTAGCAAAGAACTAAGCCACAGGATAGAATGACAAAAAAAAAATACTAAAATAAAAAAAACACAAAAATAAAACTAACTAGTGTTGCCTCCCAAGAGACTGATCAACAAAATTAATCAACATTTGTTAACTATGGGTCACTCAACTAAAGACCCTCAGCTACACTCTTATCATTGTAGATTATTTATGTGTCCACAGATATAGACCAATAACGGTAAGTTAATCCTTCTTGGGTGTTCGTAACGCCAGCTGTGTCTAATCAGTTTTCCCCTAGGTTACCTCTATCTCCTTAAGTACCACTGATTCCTCTAATGAACAACTTGATTATGATCCAACCAATAAAAATTAGTTTGACGGGACCAAAGTTGTCGAGGCTCCGAGTTGTCAAATAAAATTTATAATTCACGGCACTGCAACTATTTTGTAGAAATAGTGGTCGGGGTCGAACAAAGGGAAGGGGACCTAGAAGATGTAGAATTTCGTGCTTGTCAAAACAGAGAGGATTTTGAAAAACAGGGGAAAACAAAGAAAATAAATGCATAAATTAAAGGAGACATAAATAAGCATGCAGAAGAGAAATAAGACGGAAATCAATAACATAAAAAGGGATCGCTGGATTGGGATTTCTTATGCTTGATTTTATTTTGATTGGCTTCCTAGTTTCCTCTAATAATTATTCTAAACTGATTCCATTAGTCCAGTAAGCTTCTATGTTACTCGGAGGACCCCCCTACACTAACCTGGGCTAATTAACTTGCTTACGGTGAATTCTGCAATTAACAAGATTAATTAATATATTCTTTATCGCTCGCCACCCCTTGTGCATAAAATAGCAACCGTCCGAGACATCTGCAACGATTACTAATTATATCAAACTAGTTTTAGATTAAGCAATTTTGCAATCACCTATTAAACTAGCCGCTTTGGGATTGTGGGTCCAGAATTGTATTAACTAAATTCGAATAAAGTTCAAATCTAATTCCTACAACCTTTAACGTGCATCCTAGGCCTATCAAGGGTCGTCTTGCATAGAGAATGGCTTGCCTCAACCTAGTGGCTATCTAAAAATAACTGATTGAATACACAAGCGGTAATCACATAGGGTCGTCAATCCTAATAGACTAGCCTCGTGTATTTGTTTAAATGGATAACATTTCAAACTGAATGAAAAGATAGCAAAAAAAGTAAGTAAACTCCAAAAAACCCAGCCAATCTTAATATAAATCAAAACATAAACTCAATCCAACGATCTAAGTACGATTAGCTACTCGTAGATGAAATAAAACCCTACAGTATGACCTAAAAAGGTCTACAACAGTACTGAAATGTAAAAGAGGCAAAAGAAATGGTAAAAGGACCAAATTTCTAACCTAAGGGCGGACTAAACCGAGGCTACATATGTATCGAAAACTTGACGGCGTCGAGACTCCAAGGGCAACGTCGAGACGCTGCGAACTTTATTCTTCGGCCAAATTTCACGTCGGCGTCTCAACGCCAGCCTTGATTGTCGACTTGTTGCTTTAATTCTCAGTCTTTTCTCGTTACTTCTCGGTACAGGGCTTCAATCTTTGGCTTTTGGTGTCATTCTTTAGGCTCGCTTCAACACAATTGGGTCTTTTCACCTCCTCGCCGTCCAAGACACCAAGATGGCTCCAAAACTCTGTAATTGGCCAGAATTAACACCAATTAGCGTGATCGGCTCCCGACATAGCCTAAGCTCAAGTATCTTGTAAATAAGACAAGTAAACCATAAAATAACCCTAACAAGCTTAGATTAGAGGTGATAAAATACAAAGTGGCTGCTAGTTCAGATCTGGCGTTGCCAGCTACCTCAATTTCCTCTCAGCCATGGTTGGTGCTTCAACCTCGCCAAGATTACTAACTTTTCTTCTTCTTTCTTGCCTTCTAAATCTCGTCTCCGCTCTATAAATTTCAGGTTCAAATCTAAAATCGTTTTCCTACGAAGAGCGTGTGATCATAAACCATGCAAACAGGAATTAAAACATAAAATCCTAAAAATACTGGAAAACGCCCTTCCCCTGCAATGATGCCAATTTGACGAGGCCGGAGTTATCGAGGCTCCGAGTTGTCAAATATAATTTATAATCCACGAAACTACAACTATTTTGTAGAAATAGTGGTCGGGGTTGAACACAGGGAAGGGGATCTAGCAGTTGTAGAATTTCGTGCTTGTGAAAACAAGGGGGTTTTGGAAAGTAGGGAAAAAAAGAAAATAAATGCAGAAATTGAAGGAGACAGAAATAAGATTGTAGAAGAGAAATAAGACGGAAATCAATAACATAAAAAGGGATCGCTGGATTGGGATCTCTTATGCTTGATTATATTTCGATTGGCTTCCTATTTTCCTGTAATAATTATTCTAAATTGATTCCATTAGTTCGGTCGGCTTCTGGGTTACTCGGAGGACCCCCCTACACTAACCTGGGCTAATTAACTTGTTAATCGTGAATTATGCAATTAACAAGATTAATTAATATATTCTTTATCGCTCGCCACCCCTTGTGCATAAAATAACAACCGTTTGAGACCTCTGCAACGGTTACTAATTATATCTTACTAGTTTTAGATTAAGCAATTCAACAATCACCTAATAAACTAGCCGCTTTGGGATCGTGGGTTCAAAATCGTATTAACTAAATTCAAATAGAATTGAAATCTAATTCCTACAACCATTAACATGCAACCTAGGCCTATCAAGGGTCGTCTCACGTAGAGAGTGGCTTGCCTCAACCTAGTGGCTACCTAAAAATAACTGATTGAATACACAAGCGGTAATCATATAGGGTCGTCAATCCTAATAGATTGACCTCATGTATTGGTTTAAACGGGATAACATGTAAAACAGAATGAAAAGACAGTAAGAACAGTAAGTAAACTCTAGAAAACTCAACCAATCTTAATATAAATAAAAGCATAAACCCATTCCAACGATCTAAGTACGATTAGCTACTCATAGATGAAGTAAAAGCATGAATAGACATGAAAGTGTTGGGTTTTATGCCATAAAACTCGTAGATAGTAAATGAAAAAAATTAATTGATCTCAATAAAGTGTTATTTGAGTAATTTAGTAATTTGGTTATTGAATAATCGAGTTTGCATTAATAAACCCTAAATCCAATAAACTAAGATCCAAGGTTGTTTAAATGAAACTTGGACTAGTATGTGGGGACATACGGGGATCAGTGTCCAAGTAACAACCTAAAAGGTCTATAATATAGGATAAGGTTGGGTACCTTATCCTGGTGACACTATGTGATACGGCCCACCTTGTATTCGATACAGATGCAATGATCCAAAGCATCCATGTAGGAGACATGCGGGTGAGGGTATCCTATGCAATGAGTTTGCATAAGACCGGACCTCGAAATAGTAACCACTAGATGTAACGCCGTTAACTAGTTTAGGTTTCTATTTCAATAGGATGACCTAGGTAACTCAACCTCAATCCTGAGTCTGTTATGAACCCCTTTCAGGATGGATTGTCCTTAGATTTGTATGGGTGAGAGTGGTCAGTTCGCCGACTCAATAATCCTACCATTTCAGGGGCAAGACCGAATGGGGGCTGGGAACATAACAGTACAAGATGGAATTCACTCCTTCCCCTATTGGGGTAAGTAGATGTGTGTTCCCTTAAGGGCTGATTTCAGGGCTTGAACAAAGGCGCGCCGTCCTCTCCTAGCCCGAGAGGAACTCCTGTTTAGTGGTTGGACCCTAAACAACTTGTTCATTAGAGGAATCAGTAATACTTAAGGAACCAGAGGTAACCCAGGGGTAAAACGATAATTTGACCCAGCTGTTGTTTACGAACACACGTGAAGGATTGACTTACTGCTTGGTCGATATCCATGGACACATAAATATTCTACAGTGAGAAGAGTGCAGTTGTGGGTCTTTAGTGGAGTGACCCACAGTTAACGAATGTTGACTAAACTTGGTCATTGAGTTTGGCCAATTAGTCTCGTATCGTTGAAGATTCTGATCTGTAGGTCCATTAGGTCCCACTGATAGCTCGTAAAGAGACTTGAGGCAATTAAGTATAAATTGTAAATTTAAAGTGTTCAATTTATTTGGGGAATCGTATAATATATATTGATGCATTATGATATAATGTTTATGAAACTTTATAATATAATTTTTTAATTAATTTAAAAAAAATAATTCTTGAGAGAAAATATTTGAAAGAGTTCAAATAAATTTAATATGAATTGGATTCATATTAATTTTAATTTTAATAAAATCCCTAAGATTAAATATATGATATTTAATTGGGAAAATTAATTAATTATGGAATTAATTAATTATTTATTAAAATTAGAGACCTTTTCCTATTAGGAAAGAAAATATTTGAAAGAGTTCAAATAAATTTAATATGAATTGAATTCATATTAATTTTAATTTTAATAAAATCCCTAATATTAAATATATGATATTTAATTAGGGAAATTAATTAATTATGAAATTAATTAATTATTTATTAAAATTAGAGACTTTTTCCTATTAGGAAAAAGTCTTCCTTTTCCTATTAGGAAAAAGTCTTCCTTTTCCTATTAGGAAAAAGGTCTTGGCCTTTACCTATAAATAGGACCCCTGAGGTGGGGTGAAAGGCATCTCATTCATTCTCCTTTTCTCAGAGAATTCCCCTCAAGGCTTCCTCTAGACTCCCACCAGTCTCCTGCCTCTAGAAGTCTCAGAGTCATATCGGTGTAGCCATAGTGGTGGTGTTCACACTAGTTCGTGATTAATTCACATGCAGTTGGTGAATTTAATCTGAGTCGTCAACGAGAGTAAGTAATTTGTTACTTTATAAATTAGATTTAGATCTAATATTTTTGTATGCTTAGCCTTAATATATATTTAGAATAGTTCTAATATTATTGCCAATGTATTGGTATTTTAGATTAAACAAAATTAATTACGAATCGGTCCCAATCACGCTTCCGCTTTACGGAATTATGGAATTCCAATCGTTCAGAAAGAATCCATAAAGTATGACCTAAAAAGGTCTACAACGGTACTGGAATGTAAAAGAGGCAAAGAAAATCGTAAAATGACCAAATTTCTAACCTAACGGCGGACTAAACCGAGGCTACATATTTATAGAAAACTCGGCGGCATCGAGACGCCAATGGCAGCGTCTCGACGCTGCGAACTTTATTCTCCGACCAAATTTTGCATCGGCATCGAGACGCCAAGGTGCAGTATCTCGACGCCAGCCTTCATTCTTGGCTTGCTGCTTTAATTCTCGGTCTTTTCTCGTTTCTTGGTACGAGGCTTCAATCTTCGGCTTTTCGTGTCATTCTTCAGGCCTGCTTCAACACAATTGGGTCTTTTCACCTCCTCGTCGTCCAAGATACCGAGATGGCTCCAAAACTCCATAATTGACCCGAATTAACACCAATTAGCATGATCGGCTCCCGACATAGCCTAAGCTCAAATATCTTGTAAATAAGACAAGTAAAACATAAAATAACTCTAACAAGCTTAGATTAGAGGTGATAAAATAGGACTATTTAGGTCCTATCTAAGTTCCTGTCTTGTTAAAAGAGGATGGGCGCTCTTGTTCAAGACCGAGAATTAGCCCTTCAAGGAACACTCATCTACTTTCCCTAATGACGAGAAGAAGTAAATTCCATCTCGTGATATTATGTTCCCAGCTCTCCACTCGGTCTTGTCTCTAAGATGGTAGGCTTATTGAGTCGGAGAATCTGGCCACTCTCACCCATACAAATCAAAGGACAATCCCTAATGGGCAGGAGTCCATAATACACTCAAATTAAGATTGAGTTACCTAGGTCATCCGATTGAATAATAACATATTTAGTTAATAGTGTTACATCTAGTGGCTACTATTTTGTGGTTCGATCTTATGAAAACTCATTGCATAGGATACCTCCACTAGCATGTCACCTACATGGATGAGTTGGATCATTGTGTTTGTATCAAATACAATGTGAGCCATATCCATAGTGTCAACAAGATAAGGTACCAAGACTTATCCCTATACTATAGAGCCTTTAGAATGTTACTTTAACATTTATCCCCATATGTCCTCACATACAGTTCAAGTTAGATAAAACAACCTTGGATGTTTAGTTTATTAGATTTAGGGTCAATTAATGCAAAACTAATATGACAAATTCAATAACACCTTATTGAATAATAACAATAACAATTTATTGATATAAAGTAATTCAATAACACCTTATTGAATAATTTCAATAACTCTTTATTGATATAAATGATTGCATGTGAAAATGCTACCTATTTCCTATTAATTATAGTTAGTTTTGTGCTTAGATTGTGTGCTTTGAGATGTTTTTACGTTTCAATTTCAAAAACCGAGCACGAAAGAAAAAACTAGACTTGAGAGATTTTGGATGCTTTTGGGTGCTTTTGGACCATCTTGAAGATTAAGGGTAAGAATCATGGAAGATCCAAGCCCAAAAACCCAAGAAAAGACAGTTGCAGGCCCAAAATGGAGTCGAAATGGCCATTCAAAAAGAGGAGGACCGAGAGGCTAGAGTCAAGATGTTAGGAAATTGTGGGCGCCAAGTTAGAGATGCGACAGCGTCAAGACGCTGTCTTCAGCATCTCAACGCTTCAATGGCATGGGTATCGAGTTTCCGATGTCACAGCGTCGAGACGCGCCTTCGGCGTATCAACGTTGGGGCTGTTGGATTTCTATAAATAGTGAAGTTTTCAGTCGAATTAATGGAGCCAATTGGAGGGTTTTTACCCTATTCTTGATTTAACACTCCAATTGGAGGTTTTGGTAGAATATTTGGAGCCTTGTTGAAGATCTTTGGAGCTCGAGATTGATGGAGATCACTGTTACATGGAGGATTGTTTACGATTACCGCAAGTGCATGGATCGTCACAAGTAATATAAAACGATAGGTAATACCGAGTATCGAATCCACAGGGAGGCGAAGTGAAATTTAAGCGAAGCAAAAATTCCTTGAGCACTAAAAATACTTGGGTGAAATAATATTTAGGGACAGGATCCTGCAATCAAAGAAATTTAAAAATCAAAGAAATTTAAAAATCAAAGAAATTTAAAAATCAAAGAAATTAAAGAGAAAATTTGATCAATCGAGAAAAATAAAATGTGGAGAAAGAGTTTTTTTTTTTTTTTTAATGGGAAGAGGGGTCTTGAAAATCAATTATTAGCTAAACATTTATTATAATTATCCTATCTCATTGCCCAACTAATTATAATCCTAGAATCTCCATTAATCACATAGGTTCTCCTGTCGGTCTCCCCTAATTGTAATTAATTCATTTTAACAACCTAAGTTTCCTTAGCGCCACTAAAAATCATTAATTATTATGCTCTGATTCATTTTAAGAATCTAAGTTTAATCAACTAATCTCGTTGTCACGACGGCCAATTAAACTAGTTGCATGGATTACAATCTATCCTAACTTCTCTCCGTCGAGTTTCCATTAAGAATCGAATCATTCACTACTACAAAAATCACTTTTAATGACAGGCATTGCCCGTCATTAAAGACTTTTCATGACGGGCGGCGTCCGTCGACTATACGAGTGTCGTCTTAACTTTTTATGACGGGCACCTTTTAATGACGGGCAATGCCCGTCATTAAAAGCTATCTGTCATAACAAGGTACAATGACAAACGTTTTTCATGACGGGCAATGCCCGTCATTAAAAGCTGCCTGTCATCAAAAGTCCGTCATTAAAGGGTATTTTCCAACTGAGGACATTTTTAATGACGGACAATGCCCGTCATTAAAAGGCGTCCTTCATCAAAAGTCTGTCATTGAAAGGGTATTTTCCAACAAAATGTCCGTCATTAAATATCTTTTTTAATGACAGGCATTGTTCATCATCATTTTGTTCATAATTTAATAAACAAAATTATTGGTTTCCCGCTGGCATACCAACAATAATTTCTTCATTTGTCAACCTGTAAAGAAAGCAATCTTCATCTTAAATGTGCAAAATTGTATAGAAATCAAATATTTGTCAAATTTCATTCCAATAAGCCAATGAACCAAATTTGTTCATACAATTTTTATTCATATAATTTTGATATATGAATAAAATTACAAACACTTACACTTAAAAGCCTCAAAATTACTAAATACCTATGATTAAAAGTCTACACCTACACTGAAAAACAAAAATTCTCGT
Organism: Luffa acutangula; assembly: GCA_036850905.1. Lineage (NCBI taxonomy): Eukaryota > Viridiplantae > Streptophyta > Magnoliopsida > Cucurbitales > Cucurbitaceae > Luffa > Luffa acutangula. Next base: position 10,103,086 of record CM072094.1, on the reverse strand, counting down.
ACATGCCACTTTCATTCTTGTCACCATAATCTTGCTCGTACATCAAACTCTTGAAGAACCTAAGAAAAACAAATTGTAATTAGGTTCGATACAACCAGAACAAGAATTCACATAACAAACATATGTCCAACAACTCGAAGAACCTATGAATAACAAATTTAGTTAACAATAAAATACACACACACACAAAAAAAACCAATCTCGATGAGTATCTCAATAAAATACACATTACTAAAGTCTCTATCCTAATTTTAACCGGTTGCTCCAAAAGTTTCGACAGCATAACGACATACGTATGACTAACCCAAAAATTTTTAATCCTGTTAAATAAGAGAAACACACTTCTATATGAAAACAATCACCGAACTACAACCTCACAACACTTCAAGTTCACAACAAGACCCCAAATATCCTAAAACTAAGCAAGTTAGGTCTTGCATCAAGCACAATCTTAAATCTAAACAATCATTAAAGGACATTGCAATCAAACAAACTTTATTAGCCACAACTTTATTAGACCTAAATCATATCATAGCCTAAAACACACACACCCTCTGGCTTGTGAAGCAAAGAAGCTATATAAACCTAATTATATATGGAGAAACAAAAACCTAGGATGGTCCAACACATAACTAATCAACTTTTCTCATTATGCATCAAACAAAGCAAATAAGTACACACATTTCTAACTATTAATTTAAAATTCTAAATTCATTTGGCAACATCATGTTGATATACCTATTCATAAGCTTAAGTCGATAAGTTACGATATATTAATCACTAAATTCATAAGCTTAAGTCAATAAGTTACGATATACTAATCATAACCATGTTAACTAAAAACATGATAGCAAAAATGTAGCAAGAGTAATCAAAATTCCAGCAATTAGATCAACTTCAAATCATAACTAAAATTAAATGGTTTCCACCTACCATTTGATGCTAGGATTTGGCTTTATTTCTGCTACTTTAAAGATTCACCAATGGAGCCACACCTTGCTAACCAAAGACAAAATAAAGAACATGGAGTTAACTCATTTCCAAATATAATTGTACAAAGTTTGTACAAGCAGTATATTTGATAAAATACTTTTACCGATAAAAAAGATCTAAAAAGCTAGGGTTAGTGAAATTTTGGAAAGAAAAATATAGAAGTAACAACTAACAATACCAAATAGAAAGTATGACACAATTGATTCAATTGGAATGGTGAAAAGATATCTAAGACAACCACACAATAAAATCCACTACCTAAACTTCACACCGAGAGTAACCCACATCACAAAAAAAAAAAAAAAAAAAAAAGAAAACAGAGCAAACCAAGCCTATAACGAAAAACAAAAAAAACACCGATAGGATAGAAATTAGGCGAACAAATCCATCACATTAACTTTTGCTCCATGAAGATGCCAGACTTTTGCTCCAACCAAAAAAACCCATAGGAAGGCTCGAAAAAAATTCAACCAAACGACCTTTTTTTCCTTCTTAAAAGGATGACCAGTGAGCAAAAAATGAAAGAGAATCTTGATGTCTCGAGGAAAAGCAACCTGCCACCTGAAACCTTGAAGGAGAAAGACCCAAAAAACACTAGCCTAATTGCACAAAAAAAAAAAATAAAAATAAAAAAGAAGACTTTTCGATACACCACTGCCTTTGCAAAAAATACAACAACTAGGGGATATGGCAATCCATGGAAATCGATACCTTGAAGTCATTTGGACCATACACATTAGTTACCCAACAAACTTATAACAAAGAGCAAGGCATTTGACCAAGAAATATTCAGTGTTGGTTAGAAACATACCAATTACACCATTTATCGAACCGAGCATATAAGCATATAAAAAAGCAAGGTAATGTAATGTCAAACAGACATATTGTAAGCTAAAAGACATCCCAAATGGCTAAGTTCCCTGCACTAGAAATATCAGAGACCAATAAATAGAGCTTGATTTTCAACCCGTCTATAAGAATCAAACCTAAATCAAAAAATATGAAACTCATACCATACATGAAAAAGAATTGCAACTTTAATTTTAAAAAACAAAAACAATTTCAAAACTCTTCATGAGATGGTGTCCACAAAAAAATTTCAATGTTGAACAAAGCTGAGGATTATGATTATGAGATATACATCATGATCAAGCTTCTTTATATTCAACAGCCGTCCTGACATATCAAGATGCAATCTAGTTTAACACTTGCCCATGAACATTGTTGCTTGCAACTTTTCCACCATTCACTACTCTAAAGCATGAAGGCAAAAGTAAATGCACTGCGTCCAACAAAGATGAAGAATGAGGATAGATTGCAGAGATGGAGCTAAAAGAGAAACAAATCCAAGCATCTTTTGTTATATTATTCAGTGACAGATTAGCATTGTAAATAGAACCAGAACTGCAGACAATAAGAACAGGAAAATGAAACAACGTTCCAAAATGAAAAATATGAAAAAAGTGGGAATATTTTTGCATGAATTAAGTGCACAATGCTGGTAAGTTTGAAATCCTAACCTCTGTACTACCATACAGATTCAAAATGGTGGTCTCTGGTAATAACTTGAGAAGCGCATTCCATAACTGTATTGGCAGAATTTCACCACTCAGAATTAACGATTTGAGGGAACATCTGTTATGCGTCATACATAGTCTTTGGAATGCAGGAAGGAGTGCCCTCATTAATGATGGAACAGCAGTAAGCTTACTAATGGAATACGCCTTCACAAAAAGAGAGTAAGTTTGATCATCCACTGAATATGAATTTAGCATGAGTTATAAGCTAATATCGACTATATAGAGCAGCAATGACTGAAAGAGTAGTTACTACATGAAACATCCTATTGAAAAATCCAGAATTCATAACCTAAATCAAAAGGCAGGACAGAAAAGCTAAAACAATGTATCCAGAAAAGCTAAGATGGAGTAAGAGAGTGCAGGACAGAAACTATGTTATTGCTCTTCAAGAGAGAGATGGAGTAAGAGAGAAAATGAGATGTGAGAGGGAGTAAAATAGATCCTTCAAATCTAAAACAATGTATCGAAAAGCTAAGTTTAATGGTGATAGTTAAGTTGGTCATTATCATCCACAGAAGCAATCTTAAGCTCATATTCTCAAGCGGAGCATTTTACTTTTAACATCAAGGAAATTTTAAGATCAACTCGAAACCTTAATTCAAGCTCAAAAGGTATTTAGGAGGAACAAGCTTACTCAAAAAAAACTTTAAAAGCTAGCTTGAACACTTTGAATTAGCCTAAAACTACAATTACAACTTCTAAGTGTTAAAAAGTGTTCTAAGATGCTAACAAGGGGTTCGAAAGGGTCTAAATCAAAACTTACCATCTACAACTTACCCAAAATGACTCAATGCTTGTTCTAAGGTGCTCGAGGGGTTTCAAAACTACCAACAAGGCATACCTAAAGGTTAGAGATCAAGATAACCTAATTCAATCACTTAAGTGTGCTATTACCTATAAAACAAGTACTAATTCAATCACTTAAGTATAAGATTGAGGATATTAAAATTGGAAAAAAGTTAACAAACTAATTGAAACACCTAGTGTTATATGATGGAGTATAAATATGATTGTAAATAAGCATATTGTAGAAAAGGAACCAACTTACTAGACATAGGGTGAATCTCATTTTGTATAGGTGCCAACGGAACCTTGGGAGGCATTTCATACTTGATTAGATGATATTGATGCTCGAGAAACTGGTTGAATAAGAGGACCAAAATAATAGGAGTATTTTGTGTATGTATGTATTTGATTGAGAAAAACAAAAATAATCAAGAAACTATTCGAGTAAATTCCAATTATACCCAGATAAATTTGTACTTGATGTAACATAGTAACATAGTAACATATCTTTTTTTCTCACTTTTGCCAAAAAGAAATAAATATCCTTTATTTTTCATAGCCATCATATTCACAATCCATCAAATGAGGAGGTTTGAATCCAATTTCTGTCTATTTAATTGCAATCCTCTACAGACAACTCTATTGATTTTGTTACTACTAAAATACCAAATTCAAATCTCATCTTGGTGAAAACTGGCTCACGTCCAAGTCCACTCGTAAGATTGACCCCCCCCCCCAAATTATTACGACTAGATATATACAAGACGGAGGGCGAAAAGAAAATATGATTGGACAAAAGTAGGTCAAACATGAAATACAAATGAAAATGTTGCATTGGCAACAAAATACTACAGGGACTTGCCACATCCTATCACATTTTAACAATTATATACAGAACTCATTTCAAAGATCAAAGAGATTGCCAAAGCTACGATAGCACTGCAAAAGTTCTTTACTTTACATTGAATAAATATAGTCAAAATGGGTACTGAACACAAGCTCCAAATATATAACAGTCCTAGGTTTCAACAACACCATGTCGTGAGTGACTAAAGACATTCCAGACGCAAATAGTAGATCTTACAATGTTTTGAAGTTCCATCATAATATATTAACTCTCTTTCCAAGAGGCAACCAAAATTTTTAAGATCATCTCAACTACTAGGGAAAATAGAAGGGAAAGATCAACAAATCAACTACTTGAAAAACAAAACCTACACTGTTCCATGGATATGTTCCTATTTTCAAAATTCAAACACCTCCAGAAATCTTCATGAGCACTAGCAGCTCGCCACTTGTTGCAGACTATAGCAGCTCGACAAAGATTGATGTGATCCAAGAAAGAGAAAACCTGATACCAATTATGAAATAACTTCATGTAAATAAGAAATCCAAGAAATAAAAAGATAGGCAAGAAAACAAACATAAAACTTAGGAAATGCATACCATATGCAGTAAATCATCTGTAAGATCCATCCTTACTTTCACTATTCTTCCCTAAAACAAAGAGGACCATTAAAGGCAAAGGAGAGTTTCATCAGACGAAAAACTGGCAGACAGACTATTTGAGGACAATATGCACAAGGCATTTTCTCCAACTCTTTGTCCAAATACCAAATAATTCATTGAACACCTATAACTGTCTTTTTTGGTTAATCTCTTCCCATTAAATTATAAAGTTTACTGCAAGCTGCAAGTTTAATATTTTGGGTCTAGTTATCAAAGTGAAGTAGGTTTGTATATAGACATTTTCTCTCTATTTCATACTAATATAGTTTTAGCATATAGATTTTCAAATTTGTATCTAACAATCATCAACTTAGCTACTATATTTAATAATTTTTCTAAACCTATATCAATCTTACTGTTTTTTTTTTTCATTGAACTAAAAATAAATTACCTGATAAGGGAGGGAGTTGTTCTCCGGTGGAACCCCACAAAAAGGCTTTTTTTCTTGAAAATAGAGGGATTTTTTTTTAAAATTTTAACGATGAAACTAACCTATTAGAAAGCGAGAAAGAAGTCGACGAGGTGAAACCCACGCTATCCAGTCGCCTTCAATCGAAACGCACGCAAAAATCTTCACCGGCGGCCGAAGGTTATTTCCAAAAGCTTGTTCTTCCGCGTCGTCCAGTTGGTTTGCAAAATCTTCACCGGCGATCGAATGTTGAAGAACAGACCTGAAGGTAGAAGAAGAGTTAGGGAAGAAGGGGAGCTGCGGCAAAATCTTCATCGGCGGCCAAAAGCTCGAGCGGCCGAAGGGAAGAAGGGGAGCTGCGGCGCCGAAGGTTGAAGAAGGGGAGAGTTGCGGTGCCTGAAGGTTGAAGAAGGGGAGAGTTGCGGCGCCTGAAGGTAGAAGAAGAGCTAGGGTTAGGATGTGGGCCTTTGGGGAGAGAGAAAAGTAATGTTTTCCTTTTATCGTTTTAAAAAAAAATTAAAACGGGCTTTTAATGGCGAGCTATGCCCGCCATTAAAGGTTACTTTTAATGACGGGCAATGCCCGTCATTAAAAGTAAGTTTTTTCAGAAAAACGCGCGTCCGACATTAAAAGTGGCGCGCGTCTTTCGTCCGTCATTAAAGGTCCCGCCCCCTTTTTTATGTCCGTCATTAATGGTTGTTTTTGTAGTAGTGATTACACAATTGGCCAGATTGCATAAAGAATTAAGCGCATCCATACAAATAATTAGGAAAAAGGCCAAGAGACAGGCAATTATAACAACATTTAAACTATAATTTCATTTCAAGACCCCAAATTGGGGTTTAGCTATACATAGCTAAAATATCCACAAAATTTACAATGGAAAACATAATTAAGAGCATAATAAAAGGAAAGGAATTGACCGTCGAAAAACCCCTTCGCTGACGCTCGGAGTCCTGCCGAACACTCCTTGAGCCTCCTAGGATGCTCCCCAAAATTCCCCAAAATTTTCCCACTAAAGAAAGCTCTCAAAAAGGCTAGAAAGCCTTGATTGATGGTGAAATGAGGCACCAAGGGGCGCCTTTTATAGGCTCAGAAAGGGGGTAGCGTCGCGACGCTATTTGGCACAGCGTCGCGACGCTGTGACGTCATCGGCTTGGCGCCCAAGAAATGGACAGCGTCGCGAGGCTGTCCTTACGTCTATGCGTTTTCTAGAACTTCCAGCTGCAGATTGGGCTTCTTTTTGGGCCTCCACTTCATTTCTTTTGGGTCTTTTTCACATGATTGATCTCTTTTGACTCCCCTTTGACCCAAGAATGGAAACTGGGCTTGAATGGCTTCATTTTGGGCATTTTTTCACCAATTTCCACAACTTTGCTCCTAAAGACCAAATGACAAAATACATTAAATATTTTCAATAAAAACATAATTAAAGCACAAAAAAGCCTAATAAATTGGGACTACAATAGCGACATTTCTGCTCGCTATCAATCACCATGGGAACGAGGAGATCGACATTAGTTTGAGCATTTCTCTTCGCATTTCCTTTACTCTTAGTTTCTAGATTAGGTGTAATTAGGAAATGTTGGATGTTTTGTGATTATGAGTAGCTAATTCCTAAATTCTATGGGTTTGATTTAATTTGTTGGACCTTTGCTTAATTAATTAGAAATTATGGTTTAATTGGTATTTACATTCATTTGTGCATTTTGTCCTTAATGCTTTTAATCACCTGATCAATGATTAATTCAATCGTTTTCTAAGGGGAAACTCAATGGAGAGAAACTTACATTAGAACTTAATCCATGACTGATGTTTATTTACCTGAGAGACACGGGATTAAATAAATAAATGTTAGAGGTTGTTAATGAAGGGTCGTAATGTCATGATAGCAAATAAGGAGGAAATCGAAAGTAGATTCTTTATTAAAACACATGAGAATAGGAGGAGACTGATAGGAGAATCCTTCATATTAGGCTTCTAGACTTATGAATTGAATGTCTAATTAATCCTAATTGGCTAATTGATTAAGCAATTAAAGGTCCAATTAATGAAATCAATACCCTAGAATTATCCCTCCAAATTGTGTCTCCATTTATCTTTTGCTTTCTAGATTAAGCTTTTTGTTTATTGATAGCGCGCATAGTGAGCTATTTTTTTGTATTATTTGACATATTTAATGCACTTTCATGTTCTTTTTGTAGGAATTGATTGTTGAAGCTAAAGTATAGAAATTGGAGTTGATTAGGTGTTCGAGACGCTAAAAGAGTCAACAGATCGAAAAGAGATCAAATTTTGAGGCTTACAAAAGTGGAAGACACGAGGGTAGTAGGCTGGAGCTTGGGACAACGTCTCGACGCTGTCCCGTAGCGTCTCGATGCTGTCTTTCCTTTTCTATTTTTGGTGGCATCAGGACAGCTTCGAGACGTTGTCCCTAGCGTCTCGACACTGTTGAAAGTTTCCTTACAAATAGAACATTATGTGCTACGGTTTTGGGGAGTCCAATTGGTTAGATTTTAGCCCTAATCCCGACTAGAGACCTTTGGTGGGAGCTGAAGCAAGGCTAAGGAGCAGGAATCAAGTGAGAAGACATGGAGATCATGATGGGGACATACGGTGTCGACGAATTCGAGTTTTATCCCTTTCTTTCCCTTATCTCTTGTTGTTTTCATGGCTTTTCTTTCTATTAATGTTTGTATTTTCAAGACTAAGAGTTGTTAATTGTTTGTCTTAGGGATTAATGTAGTTGTTTAGTTTGTTGGATTGATTTTTGGTATGAATGTGCTTTTGTTTTATTCATGCAATTATGTTATAATGCATTTGATTATTTGACCATTGATTGGATGTGATTTAGTATTGAATCCTTGCTCGGGAGAAAGGATTTAGCTTAGGCCCTAATTGCATCACTTAAGTAGAATTCTAAGATCGGGAGATTTAGAATCACTTTAGAAGTTGTTAAAAGAACTAAGCCAAAGTCTTGCATGTTTATGAACATAGATAAGGATATCAAGTTTGTTGTATACATGATAATCAATTATGCTTGGGAGAGATAATTGTGATTCACAGTTCCTAGAATTGTAAAATAATTGCACGCTAAATTCATCCCATTAATCAAAATCCTCAATCTCAAATAATGAAATCAATTCCCTAAGAATCTTTCCATTTGAATCTCCACCTTTATTTTTATGCTTTTGTCTTTAGATTTATCTTTTGCATTAAGTTTTGCTCTCTAAATAAAATTGGACTAGATTATTCACAGTAATTAATTCGCTAGAAAACCAATCCAAAGGATGACACTCGTTTTACACGAAAACACTATATTATTACTTGACCCATAATACACTTGCAGTAAGCAAATTGCACATCAAGTTTTTGGTGTCGTTGTCGGGGATTGACATATTTAGTTAAATTAATATTGTGAGAAGTTTTTCGATCTTAATTTAGGGCGTAGTTTTATTTTTCTAGGTAGATTGCATATTTTTTTTCCTTATTTGCTTTCTTTCCATATTTTTTTTTCTTATTTAGTGTTTTCCTTATTTGTGTGATTTTTCCTTATTTGTTAGTTTCCTTAATTGTTTTTTCCTTATTTGTTTTTGTTTTCCTTTCCTAGAATATATTTTCCTTTTTTGTTGTAGTTCTTTCGTGTTCTATTTTATTTTTTCATTTTTGTTTTGTTTTCTTTTTTGTTTTTTTTTTTTTTTTAATTCGAGTCTTGGTCCATTGTTCTTGTTGTGCTGTTATTTGGTGTTTGCATCTAATTGAGAGCCTAATTATCATTGATGCTTTAATTAATTTGAATGGTTTCTTATAATTTTGGATGACCTGTTAGGGAATCTGTGCCCAAAGAACCAACACCATCTTCTAATTATTCATTTTCAAGTTATACCCTTTTAAAAGAACTTTCTTCCTTAGAAAGTTTACTTCAAAATTATATTGAGGAGTTTAGAGCAAGGAGTCTAAAATTTGAAGAACTTATAAAAGGACTTCAGACCCAAAGGGAAGTTAGTGAAGTGGGATCCACTTTTATAGGTTGTCTAGTGAGTCATGTGGCTACTGATTCATTGGCACCCATCCAGGAGCTTAATTTTTTCGATTTTGCTAAGGATGAACATTTAGGGGTGAGTTGCTTAGATAGTGGGGAAGAATTGGAGAGATTTAGCACCGATCATGAGCATGTTTGTGGGGACGAAAAAGAAAATGAGCTTGTAGTGTCAGGGAATGTTCAGGAGGTAGAGTTTGAGGTTGAAAAACTTTCGTCTGTTTTATATTCTCCATCCTTTGTAGATTATGATTGTTCTTTTTTCTATTCTCACGAGTCAGTTTTAGAGTCCGAGTCTCTTTATTTTGATCTTTCTCCTTTTATGCTTATTTTATTCAAAAATACCAAAAATATTTTTGTTTCAGGGGTCCATGAGAAGCTACTGAGCTTTCTAGCGATCGTTAGTTATATTGATTCAAGGAAGAAGGCCCAAAGAAATATGAGAATTTTTATGTGCCTTGAAAGTCTGCACGAGCACGTCAAGCTAAAGACGTTAAACAAGCGCTTTTGGGAGGTAACCCAAGTTAATTTGTGTTTGATTTTATGTCTTTGATTTATTTGTTGTTTTTGTTTTGTAGGAGTCCCCGTGCTCTTGACTTTGCTATCATCCATGAGAAGGTCATCATTCCATGGCATAATTGTTCACCCTTTCCATTCTTTTCTTGTTCTCGTGCTTGTTTAGGCTTTAGTTTTTTATACATTGTGGACAATGCATGTTTTAAATTTGGGGGTGGAATGCTTTACTTGTTAAGCCCTTGGGCATCTGAGTTCAGGCTATAATTTTTTGAGCTTATTGTGAATTTGGCATGTGGTTGTTTTTGGAAGCTATTTTTGCATGATTATGATTTCCTATGATAGACTTTCTTGTCAATTTTTAAGCTTTTGATGAGTTGTAAGCATGGGTGCCCCAAAAGGGAGATTTTTAAAATTGGACTTGAATGCTTAGGACCGAATTATTAGATTCATATGTTTGTTGTCAACTCCATAGGTGCAAGGAAAAACTAAAGAGTTATTTTTTTTTTTGCAAATTAGCATGTTTAATCTTGCTTATGAGGAACGAAAAGAATATATGTTTATCATGATCATAAAGAAAAATCATTCTTGTTTTACATTTGAAAGAAAAATAATGATACGTCATATGAGCTCAATATGCAATGAATAATAATGTTTTAGGCAAAAAGAGCTACCCCTGTTGTGATTAGTTAGGCCAACCAAAGGTTAAACTCGGGTTATGGATCCCTACAATAGGTGTGTGAAAGCTAGTGTCACTTTTAATTGCTTAATTCAATTGTAATATAAAGGACCTAGGTATGGGTAAAAACAAACTAATTTGTTCCATTGGCTCATTAGTGAATCCTTAGTGCCAGTGTAGAGGGAAGATGAGTTGAGAGTTTAATAATCCAATTCCGAGCTAGTAGAGTCTAATCTAACTAAGTTAGATTCTCTTATGCAAGTTAATTTTGAAAAAATTTTGTTTTGTCTCTTCATTGGGCTTTATGTGCATGACTCTTGATTGCTTAATTATTGACCTGTTGATGCGCGATTTGCTTACCGCAAGTGTACGGGCCAAGTAATAATATAGTGTTTTCGTGTAAAATGAGTGTCGTCCTCTGGATTGGTTTTCTACCAAATTAAGAACTGTGAATAATCATGCCCAAGTTTATTTACGGAGCAAAACTTAATGAAAAAAGATAAATCTAAAGACAAAAAGCATAAAATAAAGGTGCAGACTCAAATGGAAAGACTCTTAGGAAATTGATTTCATTGTTGAGATTGAGGATTAATTAATGAAATGAATTTCACATGCAATTATTCTACCAAGTCTAGGAACCTTTTATCACAACTATCTCTCCCGGACACAATTGATTCTCATGCATGCAACTAAACTTGATATCCCTATCTAAGTTCATTAACATGCAAGGCTTTGGGTTTAGTTCTTCTAAAAACTTATAAAGTAATTTTAAATTCTGTCATGATCCTAGAAATTCTACTTTAGTCATGCAATTAGTAAATTAAATCTTAGGCTAAATCCTCCCTCTCGCGTTAGATTCAACACTTAAAATCATTCAATTAGTGATCAAGTAATTGAAAGCATTTAATCATAATTGCACAGGTAAAACAAAAACACATTCTTACGAAAAATCAATTCAACAGACTAAACAACTACATCAATCCCTAAGATAAACAACTGAAGGATTTGGAATTCCCCAATTCCATTAAAGCGGAAGTGTAATTGGGACCGATTCGCAGATAATTTTGTTTATCCAAAAATACTATTACATTGGCAAAAAACATAGAACAATTTCTATACAAATTTAAGGCTAAGCATACAAAAATTATTAGATCTACATCTAAAGGGGAGAAGCAAACAAACCGTCGTTGACGACTCTGAATACTTCAACGGACACCTTTCTTGATTTTGGACCAAGCGTCAACAATTGGGACACCACCAATTGGTCTTCCCCGCTATGACTTTGAGATTAAGAACGTAGTTCTGGGACTACCTAATCTTAAATGGGAAAAACTATAGAGAGAAAATTCTCCCTTGAGTTCTTGGGTTGAGAGAATATGAGTGGGAGGCTAGAGAGAATGCAAGAGTGCATTCTTGTGGCCTTATGTTGTAGTACCTAAACCCTAGGGTTAGTGTTCTATTTAGAGGAGAAAGACCATGAATAGAATATTAATTTAAAATCAATTATTTTCATAACTGATTTAATCTTTTCCATAATTAATCAATTCCATAACCAATCAATTCCATAATTGATTAATCTTTTCCATAAATGATTGATCACTTCCATAAGTGATTAAATCATTTCCATAAATGATTGATCACTTCCATAAGTGATTAAATCATTTCCATAAATGATTAATTACTTCCATAAGTGATTAATCATTTCCATAATTGACTAATTTCCAATTAATTAATTCTTTAATTAATTAATCACCAATTAAATATCATATATTTAATTTCAGACCTTCTATTAGTTAATTAATTAATTACCCAATTAAATATCATATATTTAATTTCAGACCTTCAATTAATTAATTTTATAATATTAATCAAATTCATATTAAAATTGGAACTCCTTCCAATTCTCTTATATCCTATAAATTTAATATGAATCAAATTCATATTAATATTTGAACTTCTTCAAATATTTATTTCTCTCATAATAATAAAGTTTAATTTCAAATTAGACTTTACATTTTAATGTATCATTATACATTATATTAATTTGTATCTCATACAATTAACTTAATTCCTTATATGAATTTGAACTATTCAAATTCTCTCAAGATATAATTGTTCCTAATTACTCTTTACGAGCTAGCAGGAGGACCTAATGGACCTACAGATCAAAAGCTCTAATGATATGAGATTAACCGATTAAACTCATTAATCAGGTTAACCAATATTCATTAACTGTGGGTCATTCCACTAAAGACCCACAACTGAAGTCTTCTCACTGTAGAATATTTTTGTGTCCACGGATATAGACCTATACCGGTAAGTCAATCCTTCACGAGTGTTTGTAACTACAATTGGGTCAAATTATCGTTTTACCTCTGTGCTATCTCTGGCTCCTTAAGTACCAGTGCTCTTCTAATGAACAACTTGTTTATGGTCCAACCAGTAAACAAAAAGTCCCTCTCGGGCCAATGAGAGGGCGGGATCCCTTTGTTCAAGACCCCGAGTCACCACTTAAGGGAACACTCATCTACATTCATTCTGTTCAAAGCCTGAATCTTTGAACGCGCAGGTAGTGCGCGAATTTTATGCAAATATTGACGAGGAGGAAGGTTTCCAAGTTATCGTTCGAGGTGTCGAGGTCGACTGGAGTCCTAGTGCTATTAACGCCCTGTACACGCCCTGTACAACCTTCAAAATTTCCCCCACACAGGATACAATGAGATGGTTGTGGCACCATCTAATGAGCAGTTGAGTGATGCTGTGAGGAAAGTTGGTATTGAAGGGGAGCAGTGGAGGCTTTCAAAAATAGAGAAAATGACGTTTCAGTCAGCCTATCTGAAGAGGGAAGCAAACACATGGGTGGGGTTTATCAAATAGAGGTTGCTTCTAACGACTCACGACTCGACGGTTTCTAGGGAACGAGTTCTGTTGGCTTTCGCGATCTTAAGGTCTCTTAGTATTGATGTGGGCAAGATTATTGCTAGTGAAATATCTGGTTGTTGGAAGAAGAAAGTGGAGAAATTGTTTTTCTCGAATACAATCACAATGTTTTGCAAGCAAGCAGGGATTCCAGAGAATGAAGGAGATGTCATATTATTTGACAAGGGAATCATCGATACGCCTAACTTGGCACGGCTTCAGCGTACGCAAGAGGCACGTCAGGCTGGGTTTGTCTATGACATCAACACGATTTTAGAACAACTTGCACTGTCGGCCAACAGGAAAGAGTTTGTTGAAAGGCAAGCTTTAACTTTCTGGAACTATGTTAGAAGTCGTGATGTCAATCTGAAGAAGGCGCTACAAAAGAATTTTTCCAAACCATATCCAGCCCTTCCAGCATTCCCTGAGGATTTATTGAACCTCTGGATTCTGCCCCCACCGATTGAAAGAGACGAAGAGGATGATGAAAATGAGTAGGGTCAGGAGGACTGACGGATGAAGTGGCCCTGAGCGAGCATGATTTTTGTTTTGTTATTTTTGTTTGCTCGCGCATTTTCTAATCTCATTTTCTTTGGATGTTTTAAATTTCTGTTTCTATGTTTTTGTTTTTTTTAGGCCATCAAAATATCTGCTTATGTAAATTTTTCTATGTTTTTAATGAAATTTCCAAAGTTGTTTTTGTTCTATAAGCATTGTGCATTCCTGACTTAACTAATTTTCTTCTGAATTTTTGAAGCTTGGAATGGTTAAGCTTAATTAGATCAAGGTATTCTGATCTCCAGAAACCTTTTGCTCAAGCATTTCTTCTCGCCTGGTCGATTGCTGCGGCAAGAAGATTCTGAGGTAGTGTTGATTTATTTGATTCACTTTAAGCTTAGTTCTAGTCCCACGCTTAGGTTGAAAATTCAAATAAAAGAGTTTAAGTTTGGGGGTATAATTCTTAATGTTAATGATTCATTGGGGACAATAAATAATTCAAGTTTTGGAGACTTTTTGCTACTCCAATTGTTTTGCTCGAGCATTCCTCTCCTTCATGAAATTTGCTAGGTTGTTGAGTAACCAGGACATTTGTGATACCCACATTTTGTCTTTGCGTCAGAAGATGACCTAGGAAACATGAAAAAACGAGAATAATTAGTTGATGAAAAAATTGATGGTTGAAAATTTAGCTGAGAAAATTCATGGAGCAAAAGTTTTGAAGGATGAATGATAATCTACCAGTTTTCTGTTTCCCAGAACTTAGGTAAACTTCATCATAAAATGTCGCCATTCAGAGGGGCAAGAGATAGAATAACTAAGGATTTTTTAGTTTTGCAATGAGTATTTAGCCTAGTTGGTGATGAGTTTGAGGCAAGGGTATACTGCACCATAAAGTGGGTCATCCCATGCTTAAGAGCTTATGATTGTAGGGCTGCTTTAAGTCTGAGAAACAAAAAAAATATAAACCCCTTGAAAATGTGTTTTAAATGTCTGATAATAGAGCTAGGTTGTGGCAAGTTCTTAAGAATTGAGTTAAAAGTGGTGATTATTTGTCCATGCCAGAAGAATTATTTTGCTGCAGCAGAGCTTGGTTTTGCAGAATGCTCAGGTAAAGGTTGAAGGTAGTGTTGGATTATCTAATCTGATTAAGTTATTCTTTGTCTAAAGGTTTTGAATTCTTAAGGGATGGTTGGTTAGTATTGCTCGGGACGCGCAATAGTTCAAGTTTGGGGTATGATAACTCTCCAAAAGGGAGTTATTTAAACCTTAATTCCATAGGGATTTGTGTGTCTTTTGTGCTTAATAGGGTTGCTTTTAGATATATGTTATATGTCTTAACCCATTTGGAAGAATGGAAGCTTTGAAAATTATTTTGTGCAGAATATGTTGCTGGGCGACTTAAGGGAGCAAATTCTGTGCTGCAGCAAAACTGCCACGTCACAACTCGTTAGCCAACTTAATGAACTGAATTTTGTTAAGCTATTCTCGAGATAAAGGAGCAAGGAGAGCCATCCACGTGTCTAGGTCAACCTAATTCAAGCCTCCTATCACTCTATAAAAGGAGTTAGCCCCCCAAGTCAAAAGCATTCCATCCTTGGGAGGAACATTCCACTTTTGGGAAGAGATCCTTCTCATTTCTATTTTGGGAGCCGAATAGAGGAGAGAGATTGGAGACCATCAAGAAGACCATCATTTGCAAGCTGATCAAGGGAACTAATACTTTCTTGCATAATTTTGTAAATATGGATATGCTTACTCAGATTGTAACGTGTGTCTCTATGCATCTTATGAACTAAGTAGCTTTAGGCGTTGGTTAGGGAAAATGTGATTGTCGTGCTTAATTTCTAGTAATAAATATTGATTTAATGCATCTTGGTTAATTGTTGTGCTCATTTCTATTTTATGCCCGCCTTGCCAGCCGATATGAATACCTCTCTCTAGTTTTGGGGATGATTTAGGGAGTGTGTGGCATTTAATCACACTAGATCATTGTGTATTGGTGAACGCCAGTGACTGAGCTAGGGATACCCAGTTGCCTAGTGCTTGATCGGTAGTACTTCATTGGAGTTGAAACACATTCTAAAAAATCCGAAGTTCCGGGAGGAATCTGCTAATAAGGTTGCGAGAGTTTTGCATGATCAATAATATTGCTAGAGCATCTTTTAAAACAATTACTAATCCTGACCAGCGCCTGTTTCTAATCTGTCTGCCTATTTGTTTACTTTTTGTTCTGTCATTTCTTTTGCTTCAGCATTTTATAAAAACCAATCATTTTAACCACATTTGAAACCATTAAAAATCTAAACAAAATAGATAAAGTGGAAGCTAACTCAGACCTTGGATTCGATAAATACTTATTACTTGCTGCGGACTGTGTATACTTGCACAGAGTTCTAGAATCTTTTTATATATTATGTTTACTCACTCTGGAAACCCAACAAACGTTACGGTTATCAAACAACCATCCCACTACATTGAGGCAATCTCAACTATTGAGATGGATACATTAGCATACATGACATACAAAAAATATAACAATCATATTAATCTAAGGTAATGTCATGCTCAATGCATTTAATTTCCTTTTAATTAACCTAACTCTTAAATTAATTATACAAAAAATTAAAATTAAGCATTACCATTTTCATACATTAACATAACATTTATATTAATTGTAGCAGCCGGTAATTTGAAAAAAAAAAGGAAAAAGGGAAAGGCGGGCAGAAGCCCGGTCAAAAGAGAAAAAAAAGGAAAATGGGGGAAAACTTCCCCCCAATTCGGTCAATTGACCGTGTGTTAAAAAAAAAAGAAATGATGAACTCTCTCTCTCCCTCACGCTCATCTCCCTCTCTCGGCTCCATCTCCCTCGCAGCTCTCTCTCTTTCTCTCTCTCTCTCTCGCCGCCTGCAACCTCGTCCGCCGCCGCCTCCGTTGAAGTTACACGCCGCCGCGCCGCCTCCATCGCCGTCACACGCCGCCGTGCACAAGTCGCCGCCGGTGAGTGTTGTTTCGGTTTTTTTTTCTTTTCTCACTCTCTCTCGTTCCTTTCTCTCTCTAACCCGTTTCCCTTTCTCTCTCTCTCTCGCAACTTTCTCTCTCGGGTTGTAGGTCCGTTGCCGCTCGTCTCCTTGCCGCCCACAGCCGCCGCACGCTGTCGCCATCTCGCCATCGTGAATCGCCGCCATTCGCCACCTCCCGAAGTGCCGCCGCAGCCACGAGCAGCCACTGCCACTCCTGGTTTAGTCTTTTGTTTCAGATCTGCTCGACGCCTTCAGCTGGTGGGTAAGAAGTTCGTAGTTCAGATACATTGGTCCTTTATGTCTTAAATGGGATACTAATTGACGTCATGTGTTCATCTAAGGTATCCAAAGTTGTTGTTGGTCGAACCTTTAAAGGCGGAGCGAAAGTCTGACATTGGCAGCAATCGTTAGTCTCATTTGGGTGAGTTTTCGGCCCTCTCAAGTCTTGTGTTTAGGAAATTTGTTGAGATTGGTGTGCCTCTTATGTGTGAATATATATTTATACATTTTTATGTGTTGGTAGACGATTGTTTCGCATCACGTGGTTGGTGTTGTATCAAGTGTTTGGTGATTTCAATCAAGCTTAGTTACCTCGATGTAAGTAGCCCTTTGGAATAAATTTGGTGCTTTAAAACTCATTTAAGTTGAGTGTGTCTTATGATAGCATGAGTTGGATTAAATCCTTAAGTTGCCCTTGGAATTTAAGTAGCTAATCTGATTCAAATTCCATGTTTTAACTGCATTGTATGGTAGTTGAACATGGTAAGTAACTTGCTGGATTAAACTCTATTAAGCGTTGAAATGACTGATGTGTTCCTGGCATGAGAATGTGTATATGTTGTTTGGAATGAGACTGAGGTGATATGTTGCGTTAATTTCGAGAATATGACTACTGCATATATGTGATGTGTGATAGAAGCGAATGCGTGTCTGATGTATATTATGTGGTTGGCTAGCATTATTGTGGCCGACGGGGAGTTTGTGTTTTTCTCTGTTTAGGAGGGTCGCCGTTTAAGAAAAAAAAGAATGCAAGAGTTAAGGGGGTCCTAAAGGGAAAAGGATTAAGAAAGGGAAAGGAATAGGCCAGTGCCTTAGAAGAGGGTCGTGTCAATTAAACACCTAGGACTGAGATGTATTAGACTGAAATGAGGGGCTTAATGGGCGGGACTTGGCTTCGCAGACTAGGTGCCATTTACTAACTGTGGAAGTTAATTTCTGACTTAAACCCATGAACGCCCCACCAGTGAAATGGTAGTTAGAGCGCTACGCGCCCATTAGTGTCTTGTGGGATGAGACTTAGCTCTACTGACTGGGTGCCATCTATCATCAGTAGGAGTAGAGACCTCCCAAAACTCCCCCTTGTGCACTACCAGAGAGTTGGCAAACTTATATATATATAAAGGTGAGCTAATTGATCACGAGACCCGAACTACAGCTAAATGAAATGAAATGAATGAGAATGAGATGACCTAACCCTTAGACTCTTAACTCGAATAAGATATTAAAACTTCTATTGCTGCAAGTGTCTTGAAGCATTGCTACTTACTGAGTATTTTCTTAAATACTCATTCTTTTCCCTTACATATAATTGTAGGTAGAGGTAAAGGTGTACAGAACGCGTGACGGAGTGCTGCTTAGCCATGGGTTTCTTTATAATAGTCTTCCGCATTTTATGTTTCGAAAATCTTCTTTTGAACTTGTACTGCGTTGTTTTAAGGTCATTCCCGCGTTAAGTTTTGTTTGAATAACTAAAGGTTTCGTTTGTCCTGTTTTAACTGGGATCCCAGGTTGAAAAGTTTCGCAAAATTCTAAGTATGTTTTCTATAAATGATATTTCCTCGTTGTTCTTAGAGGTAGAATGAAATGCATGTAGTAACGACCTTAGGATCTAGGCATGAAAAGTAGGTTGTTACAGTTGGTATTAGAGCTCTAGGTTATAGGTTCTGTAGACTGGTTTACATCGTAAACCTTAGGTATGTCCATGGCTTATCAGCAAGCATCCGATCACGCCAGGTACACGTTTGTTTACTTTGTAGCCTGTAAATGTTATATATATTCGAAAAGATTCATGTTGTGGAAAATTATGAATAAGGTTTTGTAATTGTGAATTGTTTAAAGGATTCAAGCCTGTTTAGTAAGATGATAAAAATTTTGTGTAATAGATCATGCCTTCCCGAGCACAAGGTCATGGAAGAGGTCGAGGAAGAGGTCGTGGTAGGGGTCGTACAGCCCCTGAACAAGTCGTGCCACCTGTGGAGCAAGAAGGAGATCTACTGGAAAACCCACAAGTGGAACAGCCGGGTGGACAGCCAGGGCCTGCGGTAGGACCTGTCACGGTGGATATCCAGGCAATAGTTCAGACCGCAGTTCAGGCTGCAGTTGCGGACGTGCTTGCAGGGCGACAGGCCCAACCGCCTCAGAACAACGAAGCCACCCTATCACGGGAGGCTAGGTGCTTAAGAGATTTTAGGAAGTAGGACCCCTGCCCGTTCGATGGAGCCTCAAGGGACCCCACGGTAGCAGAGTTGTGGCTGTCCTCCATCGAGACTGTTTTTCGCCACATGAACTGCCTGGAGGACCAGAAAGTGTACTGCGTCGTGTTCCTGTTACAAGATAACGCCCTGATTTGGTGGCAATCGATCGAAAGGACTATAGACGTCAGCAACGGACCTGTCACATGGGCTCAGTTCAGGGGGAGTTTTTTATGAAATATTACCCTGCCGCCTCCCGATTCTAGAAGCAAGCAGAGTTCGTGGCTCTTACGCAGGGAAACTAAATCGTAGAGGAGTACGAGACAAAGTTTGCCAGACTGACTCGGTTTTCCCCTGCCCATGTAGCTGTAGAGCTGATAAGGTAGAACGTTTCATCATAGGCTTAAAGGAAGAGATTCAGGACAGTGTGGCAGCCCATGAACCCCAAGACTATGCCATGGAAATCAGGGTGGCATAGCTGATTGATCGACGACCGTCAGTTGTCTCTTCAGAACCTTCCTCAGGTCATAAGTGAAGGTACGATCAGATGAGCTCGAACACACAGAGGGGTCACCGTTACCCTAGACGAGGTCCGCCCCAGGACCGTCGATAGAGAGCACAGAATCAGCCAGGGCCTAATCAGGATAGGCCATTATGTCAGACCTGTAGGAAGTACCACTGGGGTCGTTGCTTGGCAGGGACCCGTGTTTGTTTCAAGTGTGGTCGAGAAGGGCATATTGCTCCGAATTGTAATAAGAAGAAAGCTAATTATGCCGACCAGCCGTCCGGTTCAAATCAGGCATCCAGGGTGAGACAACCACAACGTCAGGGCAAGATATTTCCCACCACCCGACAAGAGACCGAGGACCTTAATGCAGTAGTGAAAGGTACCATCCCTATCCTCGGCCATTATGCTTTTGTGTTGTTTGATTCGGGTTCAACGCATTCTTTTATTTTTGCATCGTTTGTAACGTTAGCTAGTGAAGCGGTGAAAGCCTGCCAAATGTTAGTGTCTGATCGATCAATGGATGTGACATTGATCGCCCTTGATATGAGTGACTTTGACGTTATTTTGGGAATGGAATGGTTGGCTTCTAATTATGCCAACATAGACTGTCATCGTAAGGAGGTGATCTTTAACCCTCTGTGAGAGGCAAGCTTCAAGTTTAAGGGATCGATGATCAAAGGTGCTCCTAAGGTGGTCTCTGCGATGAAGGTGAGAAAATTGATTAGCAAAGGAGTTTGGGGCTTGTTGGCTAGCGTGGTTGACACAAGGAAAACCGAGGCATCAATGACCTCAATTCCGGTAGTGAGGGAGTTCACAGATGTATTCCCTGAAGATCTGACAGGACTACCACAAGCACGAGAGGTTGACTTCTGCATTGAGCTTGAGCTAGGGACTAATCCGATTTCTAAAGCTCCATATAGGATTGCTCCTGCGGAATTGAAAGAGCTCAAGGTGCAGATTCAGGAGCTGTTGGACAAAGGTTATATACGCCCCAGCGTTTCGCCGTGGGGTGCTCCGGTTTTATTTGTGAAAAAGAAGGATGGGACAATGCGTTTGTGCATCGACTACTGGGAGCTGAACAAAGTGACCATAAAGAACAGATACCCCCTGCCCAGGATTGATGACCTCTTTGATCAGCTTCAAGGTGCAACAGTGTTTTCTAAAATAGATCTACGGTCAGGTTATCATCAGCTGAGGATTAGAGAGGACGATATACCCAAGACAGCTTTCCGAACCAGGTATGGGCATTACGAATTTACTGTGATGTCCTTTGGGCTTACTAATGCTCCCGCTGTTTTCATGGACTTGATGAACAGGGTATTTAAGGAATTCCTGGATTCATTCGTAATTGTTTTTATCGACGACATTCTTATCTACTCCAAGACAGAAGGGGACAATGAGGATCATCTAAGGAGAGTTCTAATCACCTTAAGAACGAACAAGTTGTATGCCAAATTCTCTAAATGTGAGTTTTGGCTACAATGAGTTTCTTTCTTAGGGCACGTGGTGTCGAAGGAAGGTGTCACAGTAGATCCAGCCAAAATAGAGGCAGTGACCAATTGGTCTCGACCCACTTCAGTCAGCGAGATTCGGAGTTTCTTGGGGTTAGTAGGATATTACCATCGCTTTGTGCAAGGCTTTTCCAGTATTGTTGCACCCCTAACTCAGTTGACTCGAAAGGGTACTCCGTTTTTGTGGAACGAAGCTTGTGAGGCAAGCTTCCAAGAGCTTAAGCAGAGACTGGTTTCAGCATCAGTACTTACAGTACCTGATGGCTTAGGAGAATTTGTCATTTACAGCGATGCTTCAAAGAAGGGACTGGGTTGTGTGTTAATGCAGCATGGTAAGGTCATTGCTTATGCGTCTCGTCAGCTGAAAGATTATGAGAATAACTACCCGACCCATGACTTGGAATTGGCAGCAGTGGTCTTTGCCTTGAAGATTTGGAGACACTATTTATACGGAGAGAAAATCCAAATTTTCACGGACCACAAAAGTCTGAAATACCTCTTCACCCAGAAAGAGTTGAATATGAGGCAGCGAAGATGGTTAGAGTTAGTGAAAGATTATGATTGTGACATCCAGTACCACCCAGGCAAGGCAAATGTGGTTGCAGATGCCCTCAGTAGGAAGACCGCTCATGCGTCTGCTTTGATTACTACTCAGGCTCATACATTGGATGACTTGGAACGTGCAGAGATTATGATTGCAGTGGGCGAAGTTACAGCACGCCTAGCTCAGTGGACAGTTAAGTCGAGCTTGAGACAGAGGATCATAGATGAACAACCAAATGACCCTGACCTTGTTGTTAAACGCAGTCAAGTAGAGGCGGGGCAGGTGAACGAGTTTTCCTTATCTTCAGACCTCGGCTTGTGTTACCAGGGTCGCTTATGCGTACCTGGGAATGCCGATCTCAAACAGGAGTTATTAGCGGAGGCACACAGTTCACCTTTTTCAATTCATTCAGGAAGTACAAAGATGTACCATGATTTGAAATAGTATTACTGGTGGCAGGGTATGAAACGAGAGATAGCAGATTTTGTTAGTAAATGCCTGGTTTGCCAGCAAGTGAAGGCCCCGAGACAGAAACCAGCGGGATTGTTACAGCCGTTGAGTGTCCCAGAGTGGAAGTGGGAGCATATATCTATGGACTTCATTACAGGATTGCCCAGAACGGCTAGGGGTTACACCGTGATTTGGGTCATTATTGACAGACTCACCAAGTCAGTGCATTTTCTCCCTGGGAAGCCTACTTACACTGTTGAAAAGTGGGCACAGTTATATATGGCAGAGATAGTCAAGCTTCATGGTGTGCTGGTATCAATCGTGTCAGATAGAGACCCTCGGTTCACGTCTAACTTCTGGAGGAGTCTGCAAAGAGCCTTGGGTACTCAGTTGCGTTTCAGTACAGCTTTTCACCCTCAAGCAGATGGTCAAACTGAGCGATTGAACCAAACTCTAGAGGATATGTTGCGAGCATGTGTCTTGGATTTCTCTGGAAGTTGGGATGCACACCTACATCTAATGGAATTTGCTTATAACAATAGTTATCAAGCAACCATCGGTATGTCACCGTTTGAGGCCCTCTATGGGAAGAGATGCAGGTCCCCTGTTTATTGGGATGAGGTCGGAGAACGTCAGTTGTTGGGACCTGAATTGATTCAAGCCTCCAACGAGGCTATTCGTACAATCAGATCGATGATGTTAACGGCTCAAAGCCGACAGAAGAGTTATGCTGATACAAGGAGAAGGGATTTGGAGTTTGACGTGGGTGATCATGTTTTCTTGAAGGTAGCTCCAATGAAAGGAGTATTGAGGTTTGGAAGAAAAGGCAAGCTCAGTCCGCGTTTCATTGGTTCGTTTGAGATTCTAGAATGGATTGGTCCGGTAGCTTATCGTCTAGCGTTGCCGCCTTCTCTTTCGACGATACACAACGTTTTCCACGTCTCTATGTTACGAAAGTATTTGGATAATCCAGCCCACAGAGTGGACTATGAACCCTTGCAATTCAGCGAGAACTTGACTTATGAGGAGAGGCCTATGCTAATTCTTAGTAGAGAGGTGAAGGTCCTTCGTAATCGCGAGATAGCACTCGTAAAGGTCCTTTGCCGAAACCAATTGTCCGAAGAAGCAACATGGGAGAGAGAAGACGATATGATGACCAAGTATCCAGAGTTGTTCCAGTACTAGCAACTTTCGAGGACGAAAGTTCTTTTAAGGTTAGTATGATGTAGCAGCCGGTGGTTTGAAAAAAAAAAAGAGAAAAAGGGAAAGGCGGGAAGAAGCCCAGTCAAAAGAGAAAAAAAAGGAAAATGGGGGGAAACTTCCCCCAATTCGGTCAATTGACCGTGTATTAAAAAAAAAAGAAATGTTGAACTCTCTCTCTCCCTCACGCTCATCTCCCTCTCTCGGCTCCATCTCCCTCGCAGCTCTCTCTCTTTCTCTCTCTCTCTCTCGCCGCCTGCAACCCCGTCCGCCGCCGCCTCCATCACCGTTACACGGCGCCGCGCCGCCTCCATCGCTGTCACACGCCGCCGCATACAAGTCGCCGTCGGTGAGTGTTGTTTCTGTTTTTTTTTCTTTTCTCACTCTCTCTCGTTCCTTTCTCTCTCTAACCCGTTTCCCTTTCTCTCTCGGGTTGTAGGTCCGCTGCCGCTCGTCTCCTTGCCGCCTACAGGCGCCGCACGCTATCGCCATCTCGTCGCCGTGAACCGCCGCCATTCGCCACCTCTCGAAGTGCCGCCGCAGCCACGAGCAACCACTTCCATTCCCGGTTTCGTCTTTCATTTCAGATATGCTCGACGCCTTCAGCTCGTGGGTAAGAAGTTCGTAGTTCAGATACATTGGTCCTTTATGTCTTAAATGGGATACTAATTGACGTCATGTGTTCATCTAAGGTATCATAGGTTGTTGCTGGTCGAACGTTTAAAGGCGGAGCGAAAGTCTGACATTGGCAGCAATCGTTAGTCTCATTTGGGTGAGTTTTCGGCCCTCTCAAGTCTTGTGTTTAGGAAATTTGTTGAGATTGGTGTGCCTCTGATGTGTGAATATATATTTATACATTTTTATGTGTTCATAGACGATTGTTTCGCATCACGTGGTTGGCGTTGTATCAAGTGTTTGGTGATTTCAATCAAGCTTAGTTACCTCAATGTAAGTAGCCCTTTGGAATAAATTTGGTGCTTTAAAACTCATTTAAGTTGAGTGTGTCTTATGATAGCATGAGTTGGATTAAATCCTTAAGTTGCCCTTGGAATTTAAGTAGCTAATCTGATTCAAATTCCATGTTTTAACTGCATTGTATGGTAGTTGAACATGGTAAGTAACTTGCTGGATTAAACTCTATTAAGCGTTGAAATGACTGATGTGTTCCTGGCATGAGAATGTGTATATGTTGTTTGGAATGAGACTGAGGTGATATGTTGCGTTAATTTCGAGAATATGGCTACTGCATATATGTGATGTGTGATAGAAGCGAATGCGTGTCTGATGTATATTATGTGGTTTGCTAGCATTATTGTGGCCGACGGGGAGTTTGTGTTTTTTCTTTGTTTAGGAGGGTCGCCGTTTAAAAAAAAAAGAATGAAAGAGTTAAGGGGGTCCTAAAGGGAAAAGGATTAAGAAAGGGAAAGGAATAGGCTAGTGCCTTAGAAGAGGGTCGTGTCAATTAAACACCTAGGACTGAGATGTATTAGACTGAAATCAGTGGCTTAATGGGCGGGACTTGGCTTCGCAGACTAGGTGCCATTTACTAACTGTGTAAGTTAATTTCTGACTTAAACCCATGAACGCTCCACCAGTGAAATGGTAGTTAGAGCGCTAAGCGCCCATTTGTGCCTTGTGGGATGAGACTTAGCTCTACTGACTGGGTGCCATCTATCATCAGTAGGAGTATAGACCTCCCAAAACTCCCCCTTGTGCACTACCAGAGAGTTGGCAAACTTATATATATATAGGTGAGCTAATTGATCACGAGACCCGAACTACAGCTAAATGAAATGAAATGAATGAGAATGAGATGACCTAACCCTTAGGCCCTTAACTCGAATAAGATATTAAAACTTCTATTGCTGCAAGTGTCTTGAAGCATTGCTACTTACTGAGTATTTTCTTAAATACTCATTCTTTTCCCATACATATAACTGCAGGTAGAGGTAAAGGTGTACAGAACGCGTGACGGAGTGCTGCTGAGCCATGGGTTTCTTTAGAATAGTCTTCCGTATTTTATGTTTCGAAAATCTTCTTTTGAACTTGTACTGCGTTGTTTTAAGGTCATTCCCGCGTTAAGTTTTGTTTGAATAACTAAAGGTTTCGTTTGTCCTGTTTTAACTGGGATCCCAGGTTGAAAAGTTTCGCAAAATTCTAAGTATGTTTTCTTTAAATGATATTTCCTCGTTGTTCTTAGAGGTAGAATGAAATGGCCTTAGGATCTAGGCATGAAAAGTAGGGTCGTTACATTAATAGCTGATGAAAATTAAGCATGTAAATTACTAATATAAATATAACTCTTATATTTTTAAAATAAAGTAATTTCATGCTCAATGCAAATTAATTTTCTTCAATTAACCTAACTCTTAAATTAATTACCCAAGAAAATAAGCATTCACATTTTCATACATTAATATAACACTTTATATTAATATATCATGAAAATTAATTAAGCATGTTAATTACTTATATAAATATAACTCTTATATATTATTAAACTAAAGTAATTTCATGCTCAATTCAAATTAATTTTCTTCAATTAATCTAACTCTTAAATTAATTACCCAAGAAAATTAAAATAAGCATACACATTTTCATACATTAACATAACACTTTATATTAATTGCTCATGAAAATAAATAAGCATATAAATTACTTTCATAAATATAATTTTTTTATATTTTTTTACTAAAGTAATTTCATGCGCAATGCTTCTCTATTTTCATCCATTTAATCATAATAATTTATATTAAATACTCATGAAAATAAAAAATATACATATTTCATACATTATAACATTTATAATAATAAATATGCATGCTTAACCTATGGTGGGATTTTAAGCTAAATGACATACTTTATGCAACAATCAATTAATTTAATACATACATCACATGCATAATTAAATTAAAAATACTAAAATTGACCGGCATATTTGGCATATCCTAAGAAACTAAAAGCAATTAAATTAAAATAATTTAAATCCAAGACATATCATGGTCTTCAAATCTTTTCCTTTTGGCATTTACAATTGATCTAATCAAAAGTATAAATCTAATCCCAAAGAATATGCCTAAATAATCAATTTTGTAAATTAAACTACATATCACATATATGAAATTAAAATGCCCACCATTGAACCAATGCTAATTTTAGAGAAACAAAATTAAATCTCGATCGGCTCTGATACTGATAGCGAGCATAGCTAGCTACTTTTACTTATTTAATTTAGCTAGTCTTTTATGATGTTTGGGCCATTTTATTGTGCTTTATTGTTTATTTTGTAGGAAATGGTTGATTGGAGCTATAGCGCAATATTAGAGTTAATCGGGTGCTCGGGACGTGAAAAGAAGCAAAGGAATGAAAAGAGTTAAAGAGGAAAAAAATCAAATTTCGGTCAACAGCAGGCTAGCGTCGAGACGCTAGCTCTAGAGAGTCTCGATGCTCACATTCCATATCTGATTAGGCGCGTAAAGGTCACAGCGTCGAGACGCTGCGACCTTAGCGTCTCGTCGCTGTGTTATTTCGCTTACTGAAACGCGCGTTTTGAAGGCAGCGTCTCGACGCTAAGACGAAAAATCTGCTATATAAGCTTCTTTTCGGCTAGGTTTGAGAGGACTTCGATTTGGGACTTCTAGGAGCCGAAAAACAGGACAGAATAGAGGCTATTGAGGCTGAAACAAAGGGAGCGAGGTGGAAATCAACCCATTGTTTGTGGGGATCGTGACAGGGACGTTCGGTCTTGGCCTACAATGATTCTATTTCTCTTTTCCCTTTATTTAGTTAGTTTTGATGGTTGTTTTAGACTCTCGCTATATTGTAATGTTGTGTATGAGCAGCTAGGCTTTAATTCTTAGGGATTGATGTAGCCGTTGGGCACGTTATGGATTGATTTACTGTTTTTATGCTATTGATTTCATTTATGCATATGTTGTATCCTTAATGCTTTCGATTTACCGGCCATAAATTGATTGATGTTTATATTTGAATCTAACTCGGGAGAAAGGATTTAAATTAGAAATCAGTATGCATAACTAGAATATAGCTAAAAATCGGGAGATTAATGTTAATTCTAGAAATTGTTATAAAGGTTAGCCTTATTGCCTTGTATGTTTATTGGATTTAGATAGGGATATCGGGTTCAATTGCATATGGGAGAATCATGTATGCTCGGGAGAGATATGTGTGATTTTAGTTGCCAAGATTTATGAATCATAGTATTTGTTAATTTGTTTATTAATCCATAACTCCAATTGGTGAAATCAAATCCCTAAGACCAATTCTTCCCATTAGATTGTCACTCTTAGCTTTAGTTTTGTGTTTGATTAAATCATATTCTCATTGTATTTGATTTCCTAAATAAAATTGGTCAAAAGTATCTTTGATAATTAAAATTTGGCTAGACACCAATCCAGAGGACGACATTCGATTGCAAAATCACTATATTATTACTTGACCCGTACACTTGCGGTAAGCAAAATGCACATCAAGTTTTTGGCCTGTTGCCGGGGATTGGCATATTTAGTCAATTTTAATATCGAAGAAAAATTGTCCGGTCTTAGTTTAGGGTGTATGCTATTTTTTTGTTATTTTTGTTATTTTTGTTTTAGGTAAATTGCATTCTTTTTCCTTTATTGTTTTCTTTTCCATTCTTAAATTTTTCCATATTTAGAGTTTTCCTTATTTGTTTGAATTTCCCATTGTTAGATTTTTAGTTTTTCCTTTTTAGATTAGTTTTTCCTTATTTAGATTTAGTTATTTTCCTTTGGTTGTTTCTTTCCTAATTTATTTTATTTCCTTTTCTTTGCCTTTTTAGGTTAGTGTAGTCGGTGTATGCGAAAGGTTAGGGAATTGGCCTTAGTTCCCTTGGATCCAAAAATAGAAAGAACATTCAATGGTCAATGGTCATTCTGCAGCAATCAAGAATATAGAGACTCAGTTGGGACAACTGGTAAGTGTTGTCAACTCTATGAATAAAGGTAAAGCCCCAGTTGAACAGGAGAAATCTTCTTTGGAGTACTGCAAGGTCGTATCTGTGCATTATGAGGAGGAGACTAAATTAGCTGAAGAGGAGAAAACTACTGAACCAGAGGAACTCACAGGAGGAGTTGAAGAAGGCACCACCTCAAACGAAGCTGAAAAGCTTAATCCTGAGCCTTCTATCCCTTCTCCTACTGTTTTAGTCCATAAATCAAAGAAAAAGAAAAATTCTAAGGTTAAGTTTGACAAATTTTTAGATGTTTTTATGGGTTTGCATGTTCATATTCCTTTTTCAGATGCTCTGGAGCAGATGCCTCATTACAAAAAATTCATGAAGGAATGGCTCAAGAAGAAGAAAAAGGAAAAGCAGTTGGAGACTGTATATTTAGCATCAACATGCAGTGCTCATGTTCAGCAGACAATACCAGAGAAATTGACTGATCCAGGGAGTTTTACTATTCCTTGTAATTTTGGTACTTATTCTTGTAGAGCACTATGTGATCTAGGGGCTAGCATAAACATTATTCCATTATCTCTGTGCAAAAAGCTTAATATAGGAGAAATAAAATCTACCTCTGTTAGACTTCAGTTGGTTGACCAGTCTGTGGTTAGTCCATATGGGATTGTTGAGAATATTCTGATTAAAGTAGGTAGATTTTTCCTTCCTGTTGATTTCTTTGTGCTAGATATTAAAGAGAATCCTGCTATGCCTATCATATTAGGGAGACCATTCCTTACTACAGGGAGGGTTATAATTGATATTGAACGCAGGGAGCTAATCATAAGAGTCCAACAGGAGAAGGAAGTTTTAAAAGCTTTTGAGGACCCCAAGAACACATCAGATACAATGATAGTGGGCTACAGGAGAGGTGCTAGGAAGAGCACCAGTGATGGAAAACCTGACAGGAGGCCACCCTAATGCATAGTTGGTCAACACGTCGAGCTAATGACGTTAAACAAGCGCTTATGGGAGGCAACCCAAGTGAGTTAGTTATTTCTTTCTTTTGAGTTTTATTTATTGTTTGTGTCTGTTTTGTAGGTCTTGTTTTCTTTCTCTCCTTTGCTTTCAAGCTGTCAAGATTCCAAGCATTCAGTCAAGAAGTCATCATCATTCCATGCCAGTATTGTTCGCTCCTTTCATTCGTTTATTATTCTCATGCTTGTTTATGCTTTATTTTCGTTATACATTGAGGACAATGCATATTTTAAGTTTGGGGGTGGATTAGCATGTTTGTGGAGCCCTTGAGCATCTGAGTTCGGGCTATAGTTTTGAGCTTTCTTTGAATTATGCATATGGTTGTTGTCTGGATGTATTTTTGCATGATTATGATGTCCTAGGATAGGCTGTCTTGTCAATTTTCAAGCTTGTGATGAGTTGTAAGCATGAGTGCCCAAAAAGGGAGACTTTTTAAACTTTTTCTAGGAGATGGCTTGCATGAGTAGAGTATTTATCTTGGCTAGATTTGGATTTCAATGCTTAGGAGCGAATTATTGGGTTCATATGCTTGTTCTCACCTCGATAGGTGTAAGTTAGAGCTAAAGAATTAATTTTTTGCAAATTAGCATGTTTGATCTTGCTTAGGAGGAAAGAAAACAATATGTGCTATTTATGCTGATAAAGAAAAATCATTCTTGTTGTTACTGTTGAAATAAGATAATAATGTCTTGGCTTGTGCACAATATGCAATGGTTAATAAAGATTAAGGCAAAAAGAGCTACCCCTGTTGTGATCAGTTAGGCCAACCAGAGAAATCTCAGGTTAAGGGTCCCTGCAATAGGTGTGTGAAAGCTAGTGCCACATATAAATGCTAAAGTTAATTGTATTTTATAAGCACCTAAGTATGGAGGAAAACAAACTAATTTGTTCCATTAACTCATTAGTGAAACTTTAGTGCCAGTGTAGAGGGAAGATGAGCTGAGAGTTTAATAATCCAATCCCGGGCTAGTAGAGTCTGATCTTGTTGAGTTAGATCTCGCTTGTGCAAGTTAATTTTGGAAAATTTTTAATTTCTCCCTCATTGGTCCTTGTGTGCATGTCTCTTGCTTGCTTGGCTATTGACTTTTGAGCCTTGAGGATTGAGTTATGATTGTTGCATCCATTCTTCTATTGTATGTTTGATTTGTAGTTTGCTCGAGGACTAGCAAAAGCTTAAGTTTGGGGGTATTTGATAGCGAGCATAGCTAGCTACTTTTACTTATTAAATATAGCTAGTCTTTTATGATGTTTGGGCCATTTTATTGTGCTTTATTGTTTATTTTGTAGGAAATGGTTTATTGGAGCTATAATTCAATATTAGAGTTAATCGGGTGCTCGGGACGTGAAAAGATGCAAAGGAATGAAAAGAGTTAAAGAGGAAAATTCAAATTTCGGTCAACAGCAGGCTAGCGTCGAGACGCTAGCTCTTGAGAGTCTCGATGCTCACATTCCATATCTGATTAGGCGCGTAAAGGTCACAGCGTCGAGACGCTGCGACCTTAGCGTCTCGTCGCTGTGTTATTTCGCTTACTGAAACGCGCGTTTTGAAGGCAGCGTCTCGACGCTAAGACGAAAAATCTGCTATATAAGCTTCTTTTCGGCTAGGTTTGAGAGGACTTCGATTTGGGACTTCTAGGAGCCGAAAAACAGGACAGAATAGAGGCTATTGAGGCTGAAACAAAGGGAGCGAGGTGGAAATCAACCCATTGTTTGTGGGGATCGTGACAGGGACGTTCGGTCTTGGCCTACAATGAGTCTATTTCTCTTTTCCCTTTCTTTAGTTAGTTTTGATGGTTGTTTTAGACTCTCGCTATATTGTAACGTTGTGTATGAGCAGCTAGGCTTTAATTCTTAGGGATTGATGTAGCCGTTGGGCACGTTATGGATTGATTTACTGTTTTTATGCTATTGATTTCATTTATGCATATGTTGTATCCTTAATGCTTTCGATTTACCGGCCATAAATTGATTGATGTTTATATTTGAATCTAACTCGGGAGAGAGGATTTAAATTAGAAATCAGTATGCATAACTAGAATATAGCTAAAAATCGGGAGATTAATGTTAATTCTAGAAATTGTTATAAAGGTTAGCCTTATTGCCTTGTATTTTTATTGGATTTAGATAGGGATATCGGGTTCAATTGCATATGGGAGAATCATGTATGCTCGGGAGAGATATGTGTGATTTTAGTTGCCAAGATTTATGAATCATAGTATTTGTTAATTTGTTTATTAATCCATAACTCCTATTGGTGAAATCAAATCCCTAAGACCAATTCTTTCCATTAGATTGTCACTCTTAGCTTTAGTTTTGTGTTTGATTAAATCATATTCTCATTGTATTTGATCCCCTAAATAAAATTGGTCAAAAGTATTTTTGATAATTAAAATTTGCCTAGACACCAATCCAGAGGACGACATTCGATTGCAAAATCACTATATTATTACTTGACCCGTACACTTGCGGTAAGCAAAATGCACATCAGATACCAATTGTAGGATTTGGAATTCCCCAATTCCGTTAAAGTGGAAGCGTAATTGGGACCGATTCGCAATTGATTTTGTTTATCCAAAAATACTATTACATTTGCAAAAAAAAACATAGAACAAATTCTATACAAATTTAAGGCTAAGCATACAAAAATTATTAGATCTAAATCTAAAGGGGAGAAGCAAACATACCGTCGTTGACGACTCTGAATACTTCAACGAACAGCTTTCTTGGTTTTGGACCAAGCGTCAACAATTGGGACACCACCAATTGATCTTCCCCGCTATGACTCTGAGATTAGGAACGTGTTTGTGGGACTACCTAATCTTGGATGGGAAAAACTCTAGAGAGAAAATTCTCCCTAGAGTTCTTGGGTTGAGAGAATATGAAAGGGAGGCTAGAGAAAATGCAAGAATGCATTCTTGTGGCCTTATGTTGTAGTATCTAAACCCTAGGGTTAGTGTTCTATTTATAGGGGAAAGACCATGAATAGAATATTTATTTAAAATCAATTATTTCCAAAATTGATTTAATATTTTCCATAATTAATCAATTCCATAACCAATCAATTCCATAATTGATTAATCTTTTCCATAAATGATTGATCACTTCAATAAGTGATTAAATCATTTCCATAAATGATTGATCACTTGCATAAGTGATTAAATCATTTCCATAAATGATTAATTACTTCCATAAGTGATTAATCATTTCCATAATTGATTAATTTCTAATTAATTAATCACCAATTAAATATCATATATTTAATTTCAGACCTTCTATTAGTTAATTAATTGATTACCCAATTAAATATCATATATTTGATTTCAGGCCTTCAATTAATTAATTCTATAATATGAATCAAATTCATATTAAAATTGGAACTCCTTACAATTCTCTTATATCCTATAAATTGAATATGAATCAAATTCATATTAATATTTGAACATCTTCAAATATTTATTTCTCTCATAATAATAAAGTTTAATTTCAAATTAGACTTTACATTTTAATGTATCATTATACATTATATTAATTTGTATCTCATACAAGTAACTTAATTTTCAATATGAATTTGAACGATTCAAATTCTCTCAAGATATAATTGTTCCTAATTACTCTTTACGAGCTAGCAGGGGGACCTAATGGACCTATAAATCAAAAGCTCTAATGATATGAGGTTAACCGATTAAACTCATTAATCAGGTTAACTAATATTCATTAACTGAGGGTCATTCCACTAAAGACCCACAACTGAACTCTTCTCACTGTAGAATATTTTTGTGTCCACGGATATATACCTATACCGGTAAGTCAATCCTTCACGAGTGTTCGTAATTACAGTTGGGTCAAATTATCGTTTTACCCCTGTGTTACCTCTGGCTCCTTAAGTACCAGTGCTCCTCTAATGAACAACCAGTTTATGGTCCAACCAGTAAACAGAAAGTCCCTCCCGGGTCAGTGAGAGGGCGGGATCCCTTTGTTCAAGACCCCGAGTCACCACTTAAGGGAACACTCATCTACTTCTCCTAGAAGCGGGAAGGAGTGAATTCCATCTTATATTGTCATGTCCCCAGCCCCCCACTCGGTCTTGTCCCCAAGAAGGTAGGCTTATTGAGTCGGCGTGCAGGCCACTCTCACCCATACTAATCAAAGGACAATCCCTCGTGAGAAGGAGTTCATGACACACTCCGGATTAAGACTGAGTTACCTAGTCATCCTATTGAAACAGTAACCTAACTAGTTAACGGTGTTACATCTAGTGGTTTACTATTTCGTGGTCCGGTCTTATGCAAACTCATTGCATAGGATACCCCCGCTCGCATGTCTTCTACATGGACGCCTTGGATCAATACGTCTGTATCGAATACAAAGTGGGTCGTATCACATAGTGTTACTAGGATAAGGTACCCAGCCTTATCCCTATACTATAGACCTTTTAGGTTGTTACTTGAACACCGATCCCCATATGTCCCCACATACTAGTTCAAGTCACATGTAAACAACCTTGGATCTTAGTTTATTGGATTTGGTCAAATTGTGCAATATTTAACAATAACACTTTATTGTAGAAACTCAATAACACTTTATTGAAACAAGTATACAATTTGTTTACATCCACTACCTACGAGTTTTAGGGCATAAAACCCAACAACAACTAGCAACTCATAGTCTTGAAACTACAAACACTGATTGAAAGAAAAACCATAAAAACAACAAGAGGTAAGGGAAAAAAAAGGAAAACTCTTGAATCCGTTGAAACCGACACGTCCCTGTCACGATCTCCACGTCTTCAAGCTTGGTTCCCACTCATTGGCCTTGCTTCAGCTCCCACAGACGGTCTCTAGTCGAAATTAGGGCTAAAATCTAACCAAATGGACTCCCCTTGGTCATAGCAATTAAGGATGTATTTATAGGAAAATTGTCGGTTCCGTCGCGAAGTTGTCCCTGCCCTACTACCGCAAAAACATAAAAGGAAAACCAGCGTCGGGATGCCTAGAAAGCAACATCTCGATGGTAGCTCTCGGGTTTGCCTCGAACTTAAGCCTCCAACTTTGATTCTTTTTGCTTCTTTTGCTCTTCTTTTGGTCTCGAACACCCGATCAACTTCCTAATTCAAATTTTCATCCAAGAATTCATTTCCTACAAAATAAACATTAAAGTGCATAAAAACGACCAAATAATACTCAAAGACTAACTAAAATAAACCGAGAAAAATAGCTCGCTATGTGCGCTATCACCTATGAGCCTTGAGGATTGAGTCATGTTTATTGCGTCTATTTACAACCTTTGCTTAATTTTTAGTTCGCTTGAGGAGTAGCAAAAGCTTAAGTTTGGGGTGTTTGATAGCGATATAGCGAGCTATTTTCCAGGTTAATTTTAGTTAGTCTTTGACTATTATTTGGTCGATTTAATGCACTTTCATGTTCTTTTTGTAGGAATTGATTGTTGAAGCTAAAGTATAGAAATTTGATTTGATCAAGTGTTCGAGACGCTAAAAGAGGCAAGGGATCAAAAAGAGATCAAAGTTTGAGGCTTACAAAAGTGGAAGACCCGAGGGCAATAGGCTGGAGCTTGGGACAACGTCTTAACGCTGCCACTTAGAGTCTCAATGATGCCTTTCCTTTTCTGTTTTTGGCGGGAGTAGGACAGCGTCGAGACGTTGTCCCTAGCATCTCGACACTGTCGACAGTTTCCTTATAAAGACAACATTATGTGCTACTGTTTTGAAGAGTCCAGTTGGTTAGATTTTAGCCCTAATTCCGACTAGAGAACTTTGGTGGGAGTTGGAGCAAGGCCAAGGAGCGGGAATCAAGTGAGAAGATGGGGAGAACGTGACGGGGACGTACGGTGTCGATGGATTTGAGTTTTATCCCTTTCTTTCCCTTACCTCTTGTTGCTTTTATCGCTTTACCTTCAATTAGTGTTTGTACTTTCGAGACGGATAGTTGCTAATTTTTTGTCTTAGGGATTGATGTAGTTGTTTAGTTTGTTGGATTGATTTTTGGTATGAATGTGCTTTTGTTTTATTCGTGCAATTATGCTATAATGCATTTGATTAATTTACCGTTGATTGGATGTGATTTAGTGTTGAATCCTTGCTCGGGAGAAAGGATTTAGCTTAGACCCTAATTGCATCACTTAAGTAGAATTCTACGATCAAGAGATTTAGAATCACTTTACAAGTTGTTAAAAGAACTAAGCCCAAAGCCTTGCATGTTAATGAACTTAGATAGGGATATCAAGTTTGTTGTATGCATGAGAATCAATTATGCTCGGGAGAGATGGTTGTGATTCACGGTTCCTAGACTTGTAAAATAATTACACACTAAATTCATCCCATTAATCAATCCTCAATCTCAAATAATGAAATCAATTCCCTAAGAATCTTTCCATTTGAATCTCCACCTTTATTCTTATGCTTTTGTCTCTATGTTTATCTTTTGCATTAAGATTTTCTCTCTAAATACAATTGGACAAGATTATTCACTGTAATTAATTCGCTAGAAAACTAATCCTAAGGACGACACTAGTTTTACACGAAAACACTATATTACTACTTGACTCATACACTTGTGGTAAGCAAATTGCACATCATTTATCTTTTTTCCATTAGATTTTGTTCTCTAAATAAAGCTAAGCAATAGTAATCGCAATAATTAATTGAATAAACTCAATCATTGTGGAGACGATACTCATATACTCATAATCACTATATTACATGACTCGTGCGCTTGCAGTACACATCAATAAACTAATTTGTTACATTTACTATCTACGAGTTTTAGGGCATAAAACCCAACAATCTCTACATTCTGTAGTTGCTTTCTCAACCACCGAGTCCGAGTACATAGATATAAAGGAAGGATTATGGTTAATTAGTTGGTGATCGAAGAACCAGTTCCTTTGTCGTGCTGTGATAGCCAAAGTGTTATACACTTGGCTAAGAATCCAACAGATTATGAAAGATCAAAACACAATGATGTTAGGAATCATTTTGTCAGGGATGTGATTGCTAAAGGAAATTTAAAGCTGAACAAGGTGAGCACAATTGAAAATCCAGTTGACATGCTCACAAACATATTACCATCAGTAAAGTTCAACTACTTCTTGGACTTATTGAATGTTGAACCTGGCTAAGGGAGTTTACCAAAGAGGTCACCCATGACAGATGATTAGCAAGGCAAAAGGGAGATTTGTTAAAATGCCTTGGATATTCATCACAGTAGAAGTTGATATTTACGACAGTAATTGGAGATCTCAAATTACAATTGAGGTGAAGATGTTAGGAAGCATGTGGCAAGGTCATTTCCAGCCTGTTATGGTCGTTGATAGGTGGAATAATACACCTCTTTGAGGTGGCCCACTGAGAAGGGACAAGTAGGTCACAAGAGGTGATTCTACAGACTACACCAAGTTGTGTTCTTCATTGAATTAAATCACACCTGAATACCTTGTTCTTTCTGTAATGAGAAATTGAGTGTTGAAAAAAAAGAAAGAGTGAGAGGTCTGTGTAATCCTTGTAATTGAGCTGGTTGGCTGCAATCGATTTGTTGGGTTTTATGCCCTAAAACTCGTAGATAGTGAATGTAAACAAATTGTATACTTGTTTCAATAAAGTGTAATTGAGTTTCTACAATAAAGTGTTATTGTTAAATATTGCACAATTTGACCCAAATCCAATAAACTAAGATCCAAGGTTGTTTACATGTGACTTGAACTAGTATGTGGGGACATACGGGGATTGGTGTTCAAGTAACAACCTAAAAGATCTATAGTATAGGGATAAGGTTGGGTACCTTATCCTGATAACACTATGTGATACGACCCACTTTGTATTCGATACAAACGTATTGATCCAAGGCGTCCATGTAGAAGACATGCGAGCTGGGGTATCCTATGCAATGAGTTTGCATAAGACCGGACCACGAAATAGTCAACCATTAGTTATAACACCGTTAAGTAGTTAGGTTACTGTTTCAATAGGATGACCTAGGTAACTCAGTCTTAATCCTGAGTGTGTCATGAACTCCTTCTCATGAGGGATTGTCCTTTGATTAGCATGGGTGAGAGTGGCCAATACGCCGACTCAATTTGCCTTCCTTTTTGGGGACAAGACCGAGTGGGAGGCTGGGGACATGACAACACAAGAAGGAATTCACTTCTTCCCACTTCTAGGAGAAGTAGATGAGTGTTCCCTTAAGTGGTGACTCCGGGACTTGAACAAAGGGATCCCGCCCTCTCACTGGCCCGAGAGGGACTTTCTGTTTATTGGTTGGACCATAAACAGGTTGTTCATTAGATGAGCACTGGTACTTAAGGAGATCGATGTAACACAGGGGTAAAACGGTAATTTGGCCCAACTGTAGTTACAGACACTCGTGAAGGATTGACTTACCGGTATAGGTCTATATCCGTGAGCACAGAAATATTCTACAGTGAGAAGAGTTCAGTTGTGGGTCTTTAGTGGAATGACCCACAGTTAATGAATATTGGTTAACCTGATTAATGAGTTTAATCTATTAACCTCATATCATTGGAGCTTCTGATCTGTAGGTCCATTAGGTCCCCCTGCTAGCTCGTAAAGAGTAATTAGGAACAAATATATCTTGAGAGAATTTGAATAGTTCAAATTCATATTGGGAATTAAGTTAATTGAATGAGATACAAATTAATATAATGTATAGTGATGCATTAAAATATAAAGTCTAATTTGAGATTAAACTTTATTATATTGAGAGATTGATATATTTGAAAAAGTTCAAATATATGTCTAATTAAATATATGGTATTTAATTAGAAGATGAATTAATTGATTATGAATTAATTAATTATTCAATTTAGTTTAAATTAAATGAGATTTAATTAAACTATAGTCTATGAGAGAAATAAATATTTGAAGGAGTTCAAATATTAATATGAATTTGATTCATATTAAATTTATAGGATATAAGGGAATTTGAAGGAGTTCAAATTTTAATATGAATTTGATTCATATTAAATTTATAGGATATAAGGGAATTTGAAGGAGTTCAAATTTTAATATGAATTTGATTCATATTATGGAATTAATTAATTGAAGGCCTGAAATTAAATATATGATATTTAATTGGGTAATTAATTAATTAACTAATAGAAGGTCTAAAATTAAATATATGATATTTAATTGGTGATTAATTAATTAAAGAATTAATTAATTGGATATTAATCAATTATGGAAATGATTAATCACTTATGGAAGTGATCA
Organism: Luffa acutangula; assembly: GCA_036850905.1. NCBI lineage: Eukaryota > Viridiplantae > Streptophyta > Magnoliopsida > Cucurbitales > Cucurbitaceae > Luffa > Luffa acutangula. Next base: position 10,064,254 of record CM072094.1, on the reverse strand, counting down.
ATCATTTATGGAAAAGATTAATCAATTGTGGAATTGATTGGTCATGGAATTGATTAATTATGGAAAAGATTAAATCAGTTATGGAAATAATTTATTTTAAATGAATATTTTATTCATGGCCTTTCTCCTATAAATAGAACACTAAACCTAGGGTTTAGAAACAACAACTTATGGTCACCATAAGGCCCTCTCATATTCTCTCAACTCAATAACTCAAGGGAGAATTTTCTCTCTAGAGTTTTTCTCATTCAAGATTAGGTAGTCCCACAACTACGTTCCTAATCTCAGAGTTATAGCGGGGAAGATCAAATGGTGGTGTTCTTCGTTGTTGCAGAGCAATCAAGAATCATCCGTTGAAGTATTCAGAGTCGCCAACGGAGGTATGTTTCTCGTCGCTTAACCTTTTGCCAATATATTGGTATTTTGTGAAAACAAAATTAACTACGAAATGGTCCAATTGCTTCCGCTGTAACGGAATTGGGAATTCCAATCCTTCACGATTATCAATAAAGGTTTGGGTGATCTCTTTAATGTTAGTCAAACAACTATTTCGTGTCGTTCTTCTTCATTCTCATTCAATTACTTTTCTATGTTTGAGCAGATTGTTTTGTGCTTATAAAATGTATCATTTCGATTAGTTTATAACATGACCTCTTAGTCGAAGGTTAATGCCACTTATCGATGAGATATGTTCATTTGACATTTCAAGAGCATTTAATTTAGACTTAACTACTAAGTTTAAAATCTCTATAAATTAGACCATTGGCTTAACTTTTTGGTTGATTCCAAAATTTGAGAAAATTTCCTCAAATGAAAATGTTGTTTTTCCTTTCCTATACTAATAGGCTTAAGGTTTGAAGTCTAATCCAGCTTCCATGGAGGTCTTTTTGCTCCCTTAATCTGATGATAGAAATTTGTTTTCATCTATGGGAGGATTTTCATGGAAAAATGTATTTGTTGTCTTATTTCCAAAATAAAAATAAAATCAATGTTGATAAAATTAGCAAATTAAAAGTTATTCAAAAATCAAGATTGTCACCGAAAATGAATTGTTAATTCTTACCATATAAACTTTTAAAGTTTTTTTTAATCCATCAACTTTTCAATATTCTGTTTTTTACGCTCATAATAGAAAACAAATCATGTTAATCTACTTGCATTAAGTTTTCTTTAATCATTTGATGGAAGAGATTGTCGAGGTCTCTTATCAAATAAATTTATAATCCACAACCTCTAAAGCTAACTTGTAGCAGTAGTGGCCGGGGTCGAACACAGGGGAGCACGATTATAACTTGTTTATCTTAGATTTATTGTGATGACCGGACTAATGGGGGGTTTTTATATTTGGAAAAGAAAGTAAATAAGGTAAGAAAACTAATTATGGAAAATATTGTAAAAGGAAAGTAATAAAATCAAATTAAGGAGAAATAACAATACCTCAAAAGTCATGCAACCGGGATAGTCATGGTAAGTTCAATTCAATTAAATCATCAATTTCACTAATAAGTCAAAACAAGTTTAAGCCCGACGTATTCCAGCAACAAACCGAGAATCATGATCCACTATCACAAACATGCAAACGCTAAGTTTGATTCTAATTTAAACTAATCAATTATCCAATTAGCTAATCTAAACCGCATTGGGATCTAGCCGAATTAATTCACATGCAACGGGCAACAAACCACAATTACAATTGATTAAATCATTTAGTTCTAGGGACGCATGCGTATGGACATAACATTAACCTATATGCTACTAAGAATTAGCAAGTAAATTTAGAGAGGGTGCGGTCAAGGTTGTTAAACTTTCCTACCACAACCTAAATTTATAGAAAAAGAACTAAAATCACATAAACATGTTTTGATAATTCAAACAAGAAATTTCATTAATAGAATATGAACTTACACTTGACTTCCCGGTTACATGAATGAAGAATCTAGCCTCTTATGGAGCAAGAACAAGCTTGATACATAAAGGAAAGCAAGAAAAACTAACAAGAATGGTGGAAAGGGGGAGAGAGATTGACTACAATGTTGTAGTGAATTGTGTATTGAGGGATGATTCTAAACCTACACCAAAGGCCTCTATTTATAGGGATTCTTGGCCTTCAATTCATGGTAGAATGGTGTTGAATTGGGTCTTCAAACATAGAAAATTTCAGCCAAATTTGGAAAATTTCAATTCTGGAAAACTGCCTAGCGTTGTGACGCTGTGCAGCAAGCGTCGCGACGCTGTCCCTTCAATTTTGGAAAATATTTCTCATATTGCCCTAGCGTCGCGACGTTGTTGAGCTAGTGTCTCGACTCTATATGACGAGTGCCTCGACGCTGATGAGAATCCAGGGGCAGAATTGTCATTTTACACTCCGGTTTCGCTCGTTTAAGCCCTGAATTGCTTCCAAAGCTCCGGTGAGGACCTATAGACATATTATACTCATTTTAAATCATTTTTCGCAAGGAATTCAACTAAGATAAGCAAATTAGGAGATTCTAAGTGTATAATAAATTGGACTTATCATCATTTAACAAAAATCTTAGTATATGTTTTGAAATCTGACATCAAAACTACTGCATATAGTTTCAAATACTTATTCATGTAGATTAGGGGTGTTCATCGGTCGGTCAGTGTTGGTTTTGAGCTCAAACTGATGTCGAAAACCGACAGGTCGGTTTACGTTAGTCGGTGACACTCGGTTTTGGATGGGTTTGTAGCGCCAACCGACCGATGGGTCAGACGATCAGTTGATATTAGTCGGTTCGAGACATAAGAGACTAAGGGAGAGTGGTTGGAGAAGAAAGAGAAAAAAAAGGAAAAACCCATGCCGTAGATGTGAGAAGAAGAAGAAAGAATGGGAAAAGAGTAGGAGAAAGGAAGAAATAAATAGAAGAAAGAGAGAAATAAGTGAAAAATCAGAAAAATGGAGGAAACGAAGAAGAAGAGGAAAAGAAACGGAGATGAAGAAATGGAGGAGAGAGGATTGAAAGAGATAGAAAAGCAATGAAGAAAAAAATAAAAGAACTGGAAAGATGAAAGGAGGAAGAAGGAAAGTGGAGAAGAAAGATTTTCGATGAGAAGAGTGAAAGAGAGAGAAAAGTAGACAAGATGGATTTGACTTGATGTAAATGTAATAATTGCTTTTTATTTTTTTAATAATTTAATAATAAAGAATCAATACCACCTTGGAGAAAGCACATGGTTTCTGATTTTCAAGGTGATTTTACTGCAGATTTTACAATTTGAAATTTGGAGCGGTCTTTTTAAATGGATTCAGTCGGTCAGTCGGTTTTTAAGCTTTTAAGCTTGACCGACCGACCGACGATCGGTTTTTTAGAAGTACTAAACCGACTCCGACCGAACCATTTATCAAACCGACCGACCGACGTCGGTTCAGTCGGTTTTGGTCGGTCGGATCGGTTTTCAGTTTGATTTTGAACACCCCTAATGTAGATATCTACTTATTTACACGTTTAACCATCAAGTTCTTCACTATTAAAAAGGAATGAGCACCTTATTGGTACAGATCTTTTATGTTTTCGTTAATCATATTATTTTATACTTGCACAATCTTAGAAATCTCTCATTTTGAAATGTAATCCAAACGTGGTTGGAGTTTCTCCTTGTTCCTAGTACACTAGTCAACCACTCATCAACAATTCAACCTTGGGTGTCACATGCCCCTGGCTATCATTTAGTTCCTCCCGAAACTACGGTAGGAGAGGTACCACTCTAATACCATAATGTTGTATGCCCAAGATTTGGACAGATATTTCAAATTTAGATTTGGTACCTCATGGTCACCATGTGACGCCTAGGATTGAAGAGGGCAAGGAATAGTTGTGCTCATTAGGCGTGATCAAGGACCAACTCATGGCAAGCTTTTAGGTGAAAAAACACCTAGTGAATTGACATTTCATACGACAATAAGAAGGATTTATGAGGAGACATGGTAAAAATCCATGTGGTTTTGTTTTGGGTGCTTTTTCTTTAAAGTATGTTGTTTTAATTTAGTCGTTTTTGTATAAGAATGATTCAATTTAATCACGTACTTTACCTTAAAACATTTTTCAATTATACATTTTTTTGTTGGCGAGTGTTAAAATTGTCTTAAAATAAACTTACCTGACATAATATGTAGTTGATTAGAGAAGGAATTAAGTTATTTAAAAGATTAAAAGTGTAATTGCTCCTCCAACTTTTTGAGAAATTGACAAAGTTTTATTATTTTTTGTATTTAAGATGATCCTAGGGTGTGTTTGGTTTAATTTTTCAATTGCTTAATTTTGAAAAAAAAAAGTCAAGTTGGAAAAAATTCTAATGTTTGACAACCACTACAAATGACTTATTAGAAAATGAGATTAAGAAATAAATCATTTCGAGAGAAACACTTGAAACCAACTTCTTTAAAAAGAGTTTTTAATTATACAATAACTTGTCTATAAAATCACTTATGAGGAAATGTAATCAAACATATGAGTGTTTGAATTCTAAACAATTTTTATACAAGATGTTTTCTAAAAAATGCGTTCTTCGAAAAACATTTAAATTAAAATTTATTCCAAACAACGGACCCCTAATCCTCTTTTAAGTTTTTGTCAATTTACTAAATATCATATTATATAAATTTATCATCAATCAATTTAAGCATTCACTAATAGAAATGGTACTACGTACAACTAGAAAATGTTAAAACACATAGAACTAAATTGAAACTTTTAAAACAATAAGAACTAAAATTGAAAAAATACTCAACTATTAGGAACTAAAATGTATTTTTACCACTTTCATATTTTTAATTTTATTCTCTCCTGTCTCATTTGATAACCATTTAGGTTTCGTTTGACAACCATTTCGTTTTTGGTTTTTTGTTTTTGAAAATTGTGTTTGTTTTCTCTCAATCTTCTTACAATGGTTTTCATTTTTGTCAAGAGACATTTGAGTTCCTAACCAAATTCCAAAAACAAAAACAAGTTTTTGAAAACTAATTTTTTTTTTCAAAATTTGGCTTAGTTTTTGAAAACGTGGGAAATGATGTAGATAAAAAAACAAAGAAACTTGTGAGTAAAAATAGTGTTTATAGGCTTAATTTTCAAAAACCAAAAGCCAAAAACGAAATGCTTATCAAACGGGGCCTTAGTTTTTTGTTTTTAAGCTTACAATGACTACTTCAACTTCAAGTTTCTTTGTTTTGTTATCTACATGCTTCCCACGTTTCAAAAACAAAGCTATTTTTTGAAAACGAAAAAGAATAGTTTTCAAAAATTTGTATTTTGTATTTACAATTTGGTTAGGAATTCAAGTGTCTTAAATAAAAATGAAAACCATATTAAGGAAATTGGGAAAAAAACAAGCTTAATTTTCAGAAACTAAAAAATAAAAAATCAAATGGTTATAGCCTTAATTTTTTTTGTTAAAATAATTATTAAAATTAAAATTAAAGCATTGAGATTTTTTTTTTTTTTTTTTTTAAACAAAAGCATTGAGATTTTTTCCTCGAGAATTCCTTCACTCTAATCCTAGTTGTCGAAAACAGAAAAGGAGAATGATGAGGATGGGTAGTGCATCTCCAATCACGTGTTGACTTCTCATATCCTTAATTGTAAGAAACTTATAATATAGAACAATGTGGAGATAAGGCCAACAAGAGCATAGCTCAACTGACATAATCTTGTACTGATAACCACAAGGTTCGTGGTTCAAATCCTCCACCCCACATATTGTCAAAAAAAAAAAAAAAAAACAATGTGGAGATAAGTACTGTTTTTATATATTAATAACATGCACGGTACTTTTTAGTGACTCGTTGTCATAAACTTCCTAGTTTTAAGTAGGTTAAGTTTGAAACTTTTGACAACACGTGAGAGGTGAGGGAATTCAAACTACAAACCTTTTGATCAAGAATAAGTTTTATGTAGTTGATCAACTTATGTTCATATTGGTGTAGAAACAATTCAGTTGGTCTAAAAACAGTGTTGAAGATGACATGTGAGACAACACGAACTATCACAATGATAGAGATCAAACTAATTTTCAATTTTAATCACAATTAAGACAAATTATGTAAAATAATAAATTTATTAAGTAAATAGAAAATAAACATAAAGAAATTAGAAAGCATATTTATTGGTTCTTTCAGTCACATTGGATTCTTCTCCTTTTAAGTTATTATGGAATTTAATTTTATAAGAATTATACAGGTGACGTGTTGTTTCGTCATTTCAATTATTTAGATTTTGTACTAGCAAATATTTTTATTTCATGTATAACTCATATTAATACATTCCAATTATTTCCACCTTTTTAAATATAATTATTTTGGCAGGAACAGGCAGTTATATTAAATATCATATTGACAATTACAAGCATTGTAGGAATAATGATAATAATAATAATGATAATAATTGTGTGTTGACTGTTTGACTAAATTTAAACCTGAACCGAACACAATTGAGTAGAATATATGACATAAAAAATATAGTATTTAGGTTTAAGACTTAATTTAGAATTTGTGTAGCCTTTAAAAGAATGGTTGATATAAAAAAATATAGTATTGACAATTACAAGAATTGTGTTTTATAACTAGAAGTAAAAGAAAGTATTTGGTAAATTTCAATTTTAAATCTGAAAATTTATGTTATGATGTTGGGGAAATTACAAAAATGACCCCTTCAAGTTTTTTGTTTTAAATTTTAACCCCTATAAGAAAAAAGTTTTTTTTTGACCCCCTTGATGATGAATATGATGTAAGCATGCATAGCAATTTACTTTTATACCCTCAAGTCATTAAAACTCACTAAAATTAATTATTTCACCAACTTTTCACCCACCTTCACCAACTTCCAATACCATAATTACCCTTCATTACTCTTAACCCTCCATTAAACCCATTTTGAAAAAAAAAACATCCTTCAATCACCCAACCCCTCATCTTCTCTCTTGAATCCACAACAAGTTGTTCACTAAAGTGCATTTGATCCACAACAAGTGTTCATTTTTTAAACAAGGTACGTTACTTTTGATTATTCTATCATTTTTGTTTAAAAAATATCCAATAGAATGTTGTTGAAATGGTTTTTTCGTCAATGTTGTGTCGAACCCGGTCCAATCTCGGTCGGACATCTTGAAAATCCCGGCCGAACCACCATTTTTTCCGGCCGGGATTCATACATTTTGAAGGCCGGCCGAACCGATATTTTCCCGACCGGACCACGTTTTTCCCGATCGAACCGTCACCGAGATTTGGCCGAGAACAGTGATTTTTTTTTTTTGTTTTTTTGTTTGGTTTTTAAATTTTTTTAAGTTTTTTGAATTTCTCGTGGTTGCATACATTTGTTTATATATTCTTTTGTATTTGTGCAGATGTCTCGTGTTTGGGTATGTTTTGGTGGTGTGTGGAAGGAGAGTGAAAAGGAGTATGATGGTGGAGAGGTGAGGGCCTTAGACGTGGATGTGGGAATTTCTTATAACGAGTTCTTAGGTCAAGTGTATGAAATAAGTAGTATAAGTCGGAATGATAACGACATTGTTTTGAGGTGTCTGCTTAAACTGAGGTCTAAATCTCCCGCTTTTGTGATTAGGAACGAGGTAGATTTGCATAGTTTTTTGACTTGGGAGTTAGTGTCTGCAAGTCCCCTTTATGTATCCACAGTGCTGAAACAATCCCCCCTGTCCAGTCACCAAGGGTTTCGTCCATATCCCATTCCATATATTGTACCAAATACTCCATATATGGGACTGCAGTACTTTTCATATATGGATCCAAATCATCAACCATACCATTACACGTCTGTCCCACCATATACTCCACATTACATGAGTCAAGAAATACCATCCCGAGCCACACCCTTTCCACACAATGAAGATCATCACAATCCCTCGACCTCCACATCTTTCCCATACAAAGAAGAGCAAGAGCAACACATCCCCCCCGTTTCCACACACATGCAATTTACACCCATTTATAATGACCCGATGTCACTGAGTCCAATACGTGACGACGAGAGGGCATATAACCTTGGGGATGATGTTGACTACGTTACATCGCAAAATGATTTCCATGACTGGGGAGACTATGGAGAGGATGTGAACCCGGACAGTGATTTTCAGGATTGGGGAGATTACGGAGAAGAGGAGCTGGGGACATATACAAATGGAGCACATGAGAGTGATGAGGAAGATCTGTACGAAGTTGATGTAACTGCCCAGGAGATGAAGGAGAATATCGGGGTTCATCAAGAGGTACTTGGAACTGCAGAAAATATTGATACTCCTGTTATGGCCGTTAATATGGCACCTGGCCCTTCTACGACAACTCGTGCATCTAATTCAGCAGTAATGCCAGGTCAGTATTCTAATTACAAGGATATAGAAGTGGGAGATATATTCTTGTCTAAGAAGGACTTGCATATGAGACTGTCTGTTTTAGGGATGAGAGAGAACTTTGAATTTAGGGTTAAGAAGTCTGACAAGAAAATATTCAAGGTTCGGTGTGTTGTTGAGGAATGTAAATGGAGGGTCCGAGCTACGGTCCTGAAAGGCTCCAATGTCCTTACAGTTACCAAGTATTCTAACAATCACACGTGCAAACACTTGATGCTAACCCACAAACATAGTCAAGCCAAAAGTTGGGTTGTTGCCAATATTGTGAAGACAACATTTTTGGAGGTTGGTCGTTCCTACAGACCAAAGGACATCATAAGTGATATCCGGCAAAAGTTCGGGGTGAATCTGAGTTATGACAAGACATGGAGGGCTAGAGAACATGCCTTGGTCCTTGCCAGAGGCTCGCCTGAAGAGTCCTACAGACAGTTACCACGGTTTGGAGAAGCGTTGAAAATTGAAAATCCTGGTTCATTTTTCGACTTGGAAGTGGAAGATGGTGGTTACTTCAAGCATGTGTTCATGGCAATTGGGTCCACAATTAGAGGGTTCTTAAACTCTATTCGTCCGATTTTGGTTGTAGATGGGACCCACATGAGAGGAAAGTTCAGTGGAAAGCTCCTAACTGTAGTAGGCATCGATGGAAACAACCAAATATACCCCGTAGGGTTTGGCATTGGGAGGGGGGAAACCGATGAATCATGGACCTACTTTTTCCGGCAAATCGAGCGTGCTAGTGGTCACATTAATCCCCTAGTGATTGTTTCTGACAGACACAAGAGCATATTGAAGGCAGTACACACTGTGTTTTCCGATGCATCCCACGTTTACTGTATCCACCATCTACAAGAAAACTTGAAAACAAAGTTCAAGGATCACGGCTTTATTCAACTCTACCTTAAAGCAGCGAAGGAATTTCGTGATACTGAGTTTCAGGAATTTTGGAGCCATATTCCAATACGTGTCCAAAAATACTTGGAAGAAGTTGGACTTGAACATTGGTCACGTGTTTATCAGTGTGGGATGAGATACAATCAAATGACCACGAATATTGCGGAAAGTTTTAACTCCCTCCTAAAAGATGCACGAGAGTTACCAATAACAGGTCTTCTTGATTACATTAGGGGATGGTTGCAAGCCACTTACTACGATCGACGTACCGATGCAGCGAAATGGGATGCACTGATATCAAAATATGGCGAAGAGATTGTTCTAGCAGCGGAGAATAATGAAAGAAGGCATGTGGTTACGCCAATTGACAGGTACGAATTCCAAGTCGACGATGGACACTTGGGTGGTCGCGTCAACATCCACACGAGGACGTGTACTTGTCGTGAATTTGACGTCTTCCAACTTCTGTGCTCCCATGCAATCGCTGCCTGCATCTACTGGAACCGATCGTACTTAGATCTTTGTTCTCCATGCTACCGCGTTGAGGCAGTCCTTGTTGCGTACGCAGAACCCATATATCCAGTAGGTCATGTGTCGGAGTGGAAAACATCCAAAAATTTTGTGGATTTTGAAGTTTTGCCGCCGAAGAGGGTTCCAAGAGTTGGTCGACGACAAACCTTGAGGATACCACCGACGGGAGAGGTTAGACAAGTTCACAAATGTACTCGCTGTGGAGGGAGAGGTCATAACAGGAAAACATGTCGCCAACCACTCAACACCGCATAGTATTCAGTTTTTTTTCTTTATGTAATTTTATATAATGTACCTATGAACGTATTTTATATAATGTAATTTTAATATTCTAATGTTTTTTTAGAATATTTGTTCAATATTCAGACGCATGTTGTTATTTCCTGTGTGCAGGTTTGTGTTGAAATGTGTCAATGTAACAATAACTTTCTGATTATTTTCCCGCTCACTTCCCGGCCGAAATTACGGACCGAGATCCCCAAATGAGACATGAATTCCCTCACTTAAACTAGAGGTTATCAGTCACTGTTTTTTTCCCGGCCCGATCTCGGCCGAAACGTCGGACCGAGATCCTCAAACGAGACACTTGGGCAAGTCTTACGAGGTTATTCACTGTTAGTTTTCCCGGTGTCGGCTCGGCCGAACCGTCGGACCGAGAACCTCAAACGAGACACTTGAGAGAGTCATAAGGGGAAGATAATTCACTGTTATTTTTCCCGGCCCCGATCTCGGCCGAACCGTCGGACCGAGATCCTCAAACGAGACACTTGGGCAAGTCTTACGATGGATAGTTCACTGTTAGTTTTCCCGGTGCCGGCTCGGCCGAACGGTCGGACCGAGAACCTCAAACGAGACACTTGAGAGAGTCATAAGGGGGAGATAGTTCACTGTTATTTTTCTCGGTGTTGGCTCGGCCGAGACGTTGGACCGAGATCCTCAAACGAGACTCTTGGGGTGTGTTGGCATCTAATAGTGCTCATTGTAAATTATCCCGGTGTGGCCCGGCCGAGAATCTCCCCCGGGAACTGCTATTGTCCTAACCATAAGGTCTTATATAATTTTTTTTGGTTGGTCTCCTTGTACATATTCCACGTTAATTCTTTCGTAATAATGTATTAGATAATTTTTTACAAAAGTATTTGGTTTGTGACAATTGTTGAGCGTTTGCATGAGAATTTGCATGGTTTGCATGGAAGTATGATAAACCAAAAAAACTTAATAATTCATCACACAAAAACAATTGAATCAATATTTGTACAATTGAATCAAAAGAAGGGTCTATTCGCCCATATTTGTACAGCATATTGCCATCGAAAATAAATCATATTATCCTGACTTAGGGTGTCATACGGCAACCCAATTACATCATATTCAAAAAATTTACATACAAACATACCGCAGTCGCCACTACGATCCTGCTGCGGCCTTGACAATTCCCGACGCAGAGGCCATCTTTGAACGGGGAGATTCTTCCTCACATCCATGACCCTAATCTTCCAAAGCAGAGCTGGCAGGACTTGACAAAGGACCCTTAACTCCTTCTTAATCACCTCGTCCTTATTCAACACCACCATGGAATCCGATACAACGACCTCCCCCACCTCGAGGTCAATGCATATGAGGACCCAATGCAGTCCACCGATGTTATACGACATGTACACCAAATCAATCGCGCTCCATGGTATGTTATGGTCTGCAAGCTCACCCTTTCCGTACTTCAAGATATTGCCTGCACTGCTCCAATCGTAAGTCAAGTCTCGGGGATGTATGCCGCTACTCATTTCCTTGTATAGGCCATCTTCGCGTCTGAAGAAATTTTGATGAAAAGAAGATACCAAACAGAAGAACCCTATAGAACACTATCAAACAAACATATTAACAAAATGTTCCAATGGTACGTACCGTTACACATAGGTCACCAATGGTGAACTTCTTGCGACATAAATCTGGTCGTTCTCCCCATTTCTTTTGGACGAACATGAAAATCGAGTCGATCACCTACACGTAGTTACAATGTTAGTATTTCAATTAAAAATCATTATTGTCAGTAATCAAACCATACCTCATCGGTCATCCATTTCGATGGAGTGATAAGATCACGAAACCACGTCTTGTCTCGGACAGCATACGCAGTTGTCCGAACATTGTCTTCTGGGTCCTCAGTGTCAAGCCATCTTTTGAATGGAGCATCCAGATCGTGGGGGATCTGGGGATGAGGATCGTACTTCACAGCCATGCGTTTCTTACGTTCTTCCCGTGTGTCTTTCCATGGACTTCTCAACTTCCATGCAGTCGTCCTCTTACGAGTCCCCCGTCTTTCTATCGGCTCGTTCTGTTCAGAATTGGACTGGACACCCTGTACAATAAGGAAAGTGATAATAAAGTCATTAACCCTAACCCTAAATACCACTATCAACCCGAACCATAAATATACTAAACCCTAATGAATGCTTACCAGAGAATTTTGACTTTCGACAATAGGAATATCCTTTCCCACGCCCTCTATCGGGGCCTCTACATGTTCGCCTATTTCAATTACTTCCTATTAATGGACAAAAAAAAACAATAATCACTAATAACATAAATTAACAAAGTTCCTATTAAACTGCACTTACATGTTCTCCTATTTCAGTTACTTCCATCTGTACGTCTTTTCCCACACCCTCTATCGGGTCATTTACTTCCTCGACTTGACCATGTTGTTCTGTTGTATCCATCGGATCCGCATGGTCAGCCATTGGGGTGTTGTCATTTGCTTTTCCTTGTGACCCGGATGGAGGACCGCCACCATCATCCTGACCTTTTGAATGTGGTCGAGATCCACCACCACCATCGTCTGTACCGTCATCTGGTTTTATATACTTGCTGGCGTCGACGAATTTACCCTGTCAAACCAATGTATCAGTAACTAAACATCATAACACTAATAGAAGCGAGTAATAAATCACTATACATACCTTCGAAAGTCGACGCATGAACTTCCTTATCGCCTTGAGGTCTTTTTCCATGGACTTAATGACCTTCAAATCCTCCTTAATCTCCTTCACATCGTCTTTAATCACTTTCATCTCGTCTTCGAGGACTTTGCACCTCTTGCAGACTCTGTCATTCGTACCAGACGTCCCAACACCCCCTACCACTTCATTTGGATTCTCAGTCCCGAGATCCTCAACGATAGTATCTTCAACTGGAATATCTTCCAAAGCTGCTGGGGGCAGAGGTGGAGGTGGAGGTGGAGGTGGAGGTGGAGATGGGGCTCGAGGTGGCTGCATCACACGATCCATAAATTGGATCTCCTCTTCTGAGGCCACAAGTTCAGTTGTGACCCTAGCCTGCACGGAAAAGGAAAATTATAAAAATAAACCTACTAAAGTTAAATTGAATGAATGCATATAAAATATATCCGACATACCATATCTGAAGAAAAAACCTCCCGACTCAGCGCTGCAAGTGTAGGTGAGTGGTTACATGACCATCTTAATATGCGTGGAATGGCATTGTCATTCAAGCGATTAGCCACATGCCCGGTCAAAGAAGATACTGTCTCGTATGTCCATACCTGTGTAAGTAAAGAAAGTATATTGTTAGAGATACAATATATATCGAGAAAGTATACACTATCAATCACTCTAAACCAACGTACCTGAAACGCGTATGGGAAGCCATACAGACTGTACGTTTCCTGTTTGCCATCCGTCCTCTCTTTATAGGACACTACCTTCCCACCTACAGCCTTCTTGAGTCCCTTTATGGTCTTATCAAAAATTAACTTACTCCAATCCTCATTACAAAACCTTTGCCAATCATCAATAAAGCCGAGCAGGCTAGTGTCCATCTGCTGCTTTCTCTCCCTCCCCATCATAGCCAACTCAATGAAATAAAATATGGTCATCTCCACAGCATCCTCATCGCTCTCAAAATTAATGGTAGGGAATAATCAATCTAGTTCAAACCCTTTCATGCTGATGCTATCGTTAAGGTATAGTCTTCTCAGTCTAGTACTAGATACATTACCCCAAACATGTTGGGTCCTATGCCTAATTCCAGTAATAAGGTCAAATTCCCTCCGACCAAATGAAACTTTCTCTCCCAGAATCTCAAAGCTAATAACATCAATCCTAGGCTCATTCACTTCCCTCAAAAGAAAATAATGAATAAGTTGTCCATTAAACATCAAGGACGTATCTAAGAAATGTCCAAAACATGTTTGCCTAAACATTCCTAACTGGGTATCAGTTAATTTATCCTTAATATTTTTAACGGTTTTTACGAGATGTGAACAACATGTCAAAGCAGCAGGAAAGTAGTCAGCGGGTGCAATCTTTGGTACCAATGCCATGATGGTAAATCCTATTGACAAACAAAACCTAATTTCAAAAAAAATAAAAAGAAAATTTTTTTATGAAGTATTCACGATACAAAATTATAAGTTCAACAACAAAATGCCTGAGTAAATAAAAAAAGTAGAAAAAAAATATTAATAAAAAAAATCAAAATTTCAAAAAAACAAAAATTGGATCTCGGTCCGGTTCGGTCCATCTCGTTCGGGTCGCCCGCTCGAACTCTCGTGGCTTCCGGCCGAACCGACCGACCGAGGTCGCAGTTTTTGGATTCAAAATATCGATTCTCGGCCCATTTTCCCGGTGCCCCCATATGCATCCCGGTCGGGATTCTTCGCTTGCAACTCAAAAACCCAGCCAACCCGTACGAAATCCAGCCCCATTTTACATCACAACACAGTCAGAAAGGGCCGAAAACACGTTTTGAACAATAAACTCATTCTAAACTACAAGAAATTTGGGCAAACAATCCTAGACTACATCAAATGTTTCTAAACCCTAGAAAACAGTAAAATAAAACGAAAAAAACATACCTTACAGCTAGAAATCGTTCTCCTAAGTTGTTTTTACACCAAATGCACGCAAGAAATCGATGAAAATGGAAGCTGAAACGAGGGAGAAGACGAGCGGTTGAAAATAGGAGAGAACGAGAGGGAAACGAGGGAAAAGATGAAGGAATGGAAGTTTTAAATTCTTAGAGGGGCATTTTCATAATTTCACATCTAAATAAAAATTAAAATAACCTAAAAAACCAAATAAAAACTGAGGGAGTTAAATTTACAAATAAAAAACATGAGGGGGTCAAAACTGTCAAATTCCTCATCATTTACAAATTTGTTTAACCTAAACTGATGTTGGTAAAAATAATGTAGGAAAAACAATTGTTATAAAAAAATATATATATATTGTAACAATCTTAATTTCATTGATGGAAGAGAACAGGCGTGGAAAAAAAAAATAAAAAAGACATGGAAAGATAGATTTGAAATTTTTATAATTTAAAACCCGAATTTAAAAGTTGGTGAAGCAAGATTTTGAACACAAGAGTAAATTAAAAAGTGATTTTAGACGAATTAAAAAATAATCAAATTTACCCAAACAACCTAAACGATAAAGGTTCTCTCCTATCTTTTTTACTCTTGTCAATGAAATCTCAAACGCGCAAGTCTCCTCGTTTCAAAAATTTTAAAATTATTCTATTTTAATTCCATTAATTCTAATTATTTATTTTAACCATTCTATTTTTTTTTTTTAATAATTTTAAAATAATAACAATAAGGTTCTCACTATTAGTTTGTTAACAGTGGTTTGACAAGTAGGTAATCTCGTGTCAATTCATATATAACAAAGTGGATAATGTATACGCCGACAAAGGTGTAGCTCAATTATCAAAAAGCTTATAATTCTTGACCAAGAAATCAGAGGATCAAATCTCTCACCCTGCATATTGTCAAAAGCAAAAAAAAAAAAAAAAATGGATAATACATATTATCATTCTAAAGTGTGCAATCAGAGACAAATTAATTTCAAGCATGTATTAGACCTATTCACAACTTTGATTAGCATATTAATTTAGCATGTCGTGGTCGAAGTCGTCAATCTCTCCTAACATTACTAAATTATAAACATGAAGTCTAAATAACATTCAATAAAAGAAATCACAAAAATCTCATGGAAATGAATTTATACATACTAACCGAAACGGCCATGAACAAGCCAAATCCAAATCCGAGACTTGATTAATCGTTTCCAAACTACTCTAGACTAAGATATTAAGATGAAATACAAAGAAATCGAGAGAGAAATGAACGATGGAACCCTAAATGCGAAAAACAAATATATTCGTCGTGTGCACCTGAATGTTGACCAACTTTGATCGAAGGGTATATTCGTCGTTTTGTTTTATTTTATGCCCAGTTTCATCCCAATCGATTCAAACTCATATTTTAGACCTGCAACAATATTATACTTCAATTAAATAAAATTTTCACATTGATGACAATGGTGATAAACAAATTAGAAGGAAATAATTATATAACAAATTAATGTTATCATTACATTTAGGTCCTTGAGTTTTAAAACTAAAAAATTATACTCTTGAGGTTTGCATTTGGTAATAATTCGGTCCCTCTGTTAGTTTTTCCATTAATTAGCTAATAGAATGTTGTCGTAGTTTTTTTAATTGAAAAAAATAAATTTTTTAATTTTTTAAAATAAAAAAGTATTTTTAATATTTTTTTTATTTTTTTTCTTTTCTATTTTTTTCCATCTTGAAGAAGATGGAAAAGAATAGAAAATACAAAAATAAAGGAAAACAATTAAGAATAATTTTTATTTTTAAAAATTAAAAGAAATATATTTTTTAATAAAACAAAGCCACGTCAACATTTCCTTAGCAAATTAATGGGATAACTACTAGAAGGACCAAATTGCTACCAAATGCAAACCTCATGGATAAAATTGTTAAGTTTGGAAACTCAGAGACCCAAATGCAACATGATCCAAAGTTGAATAACTCAAATCCAATAAACTAAGATCCATGGCTTTATAATGAATACTTGAACTTTATGTGGAGACATAAGAATGGATCAGGTTCTAGTGATAGCCAAAATGGTCTATAGTATAGCGATGGGGTTGGGTACCTTAAATTGGGACACTATGAGACGCGACCCACTTTGTATTTAGTATAGACGATGTGATCCTAAATCGTTTATATGGAGACATGCGAGTTGGGGCATCCTATGCAAAGAGTTTGCATAAGACCATGACCGAGAAATAAGTGAAATAGTAATGCTAAATTGAGAAGTGAAATAGTAGGGTTTAGGCAACTTGAAGATGAAACTTTCAGTGAGGCATGGGAGAGGTTTAAGGAGCTTTTGCGAAAGTGTCCCCACCATGGTTTACCACATTGTATTCAAATGAAAATATTTTACAATGGGTTAAATGGAGCAACCCAAGGTATGGTTGATGTTTCGGCTGGATGGGCCCTTTTGGCAAAAACTTTAATGAAGCCCATGAAATTTTAGAAAGAATATCTACTAATAGTTGTCAGTGGTCGGATGTTAGATGCACAAATAAAAAGGTTAAGAGTGTGTTAGAGCTTGATGGTGTGTCCACCATTAGGGTTGATCTTGCAATCATAGCTAACGCTCTTAAGAATATGACAGTGATTAGTCATCAGCAGCCATCAGCTGTGGAGCCTGCTGCATTGGTGAACCAAGTTGCAAAGGAAGCATGAGTCTATTGTGGTGAAGATCACAACTACGAGTTTTGCTCCAGCAATCCAGCTTCTGTGTTTTTTGTAGGTAATATGAGGAATAACCCTTATTCTAACTTTTATAATCCAGGTTGACGCAACCACCCCAACTTCTCATGGGGAGGACAAGGAAGTAACGTGCAAGCACAACAAAAGGTGAACCAATCAGGATTTGCTAAAGCGTAGGCATTGCCCCAACAGAATAAGCTGACATTACCCCAGCAAAATTCGGGGAGTTCTCTTGAGGCGATGATGAAAGAATATATGGCTCGTACAGATGCCGCAATTCAAAGTAATCAAGCTTCAATGAGAGCCCTGGAATTGCAAGTGGGTCAGCTAGCTAATGAGCTGAAGGCAAGGCCTCAAGGGAAACTTCCTTCAGATACTGAACACCCTAGAAGGGAAGGTAAGGAACAGGTAAAGGCAGTGACTCTAAGGAGTGGTAAGCCACTAGAAGAAAGAAAAGAGCCTAGTAAAACCCAAGATATAGAAAAGAATTGTGATAAAAATGTTGTTGTTGAGAAAGAGTTGGAGACTGGTAAGGGAGCTGGAGGCAGCAATAATGATGTTGGAGCATCTAGTTCTGTTCCAGATGTGGAACCACCTTATGTGTCGCCACCACCTTATGTACCACCTCTACCTTTTCCATAAAGGCAAAGACCTTAGAATCAGGATGGTCAATTTAAAAAGTTTTTAGAGATTTTTAAGCAATTGCATATAAATATCCCTTTAGTAGAAGCTATTGAGCAAATGCCTAATTATGCTAAATTTCTTAAGGATATTTTAACTAAAAAGAAGAGGTTAGGTGAGTTTGAAATTGTATCTCTTACTGAGGAATGTAGTGCTATTCTTAAGAATGGGCTACCAACCAAGGCTAAGGATCCAAGGTCATTTACTATACCTGTGTCTATAGGTGGAAAAGAGTTAGATAGAGCACTTTGTGATTTAGGTGCAAGCATTAACCTTATGCCTCTTTCAGTCTATCGAAAGCTAGGTATTGGTGAAGCTAGGCCTACCACAGTCACACTCAAACTAGTTGATAGGTCTATCACATATCCTGAGGGTAAAATTGAGGATGTCTTAGTGAAAGTAGATAAGTTCATATTTCCTGTTGATTTTATTATCTTAGACTATGAGGCTGATAAAGATGTCCCAATTATTCTAGGTCGTCCATTTTTGGCTACTGGTAGGGCATTGATAGATGTTCAGAAAGGGGAATTAACAATGAGAGTCTGTAATGAGGAAGTAAAATTTAATGTGTTTAAGACCATGAAGTATCCAGACGAGATGGAAGATTGCTCTTTCATTAGGATTTTAGAGAACACAATTGTTGAGACAGCGATACAGGATTCGGCAAACAAGCATTTCGAAGATCATGGAGAGGTTAGTATAGAGGATTTAGAAGTTTGTTCTTTAGAAAGAAAAAGTGAAAAAGAAGTGTTTAGGTGTGAGGATGTTTTTGAGTCTTTAGATTTAGATCAAAGAAAAGCTCCTCCTATTAAGCCATCCCTGATTGAGGCACCCACTTTAGATTTGAAACCCTTGTCGGATCATCTAAAGTATGTGTATCTTGGGGAAGGTGGGACGTTGCCCATTATTGTTGCATCAGATTTAATGTTGGAGCATGAAAAGGCCTTAATTAAATTGTTGCAGCAATATCGCAAAGCAATAGGTTGAACATTGGCTGACATTCAGGGAATTAGCCCATCTTTCTGTATGCACAAAATCACTCTAGAGGAGGGATCCTTTAGGAGTATTGAGCAACTAAGAAGGCTTAACCCTGCAATGAAAGAAGTGGTTAAAAAGGAGGTGATTAAATGGTTGGATGCTGGCATTATTTATCAAGTTGCAGACAGCAATTGGGTAAGCCTTGTCCAATGTATTCCTAAGAAAGGAGGTGTCACTGTGGTGAGCAATAAAGATAATGAGTTGATCCCAACCAGGACAGTAACTAGTTGGAGGGTTTGCATGGATTACCAGAAGCTTAATAAAGCTACCCAAGGATCATTTCCCTCTACCATTTATTGACCAGATGTTGGATAGATTGGCTGGTCAGGTCTACTACTGTTTCTTAGATGGTTATTCTGGGTATAACCAGATTACTATTGCTCCGGAGGATCAGGAAAAAACCACTTTCACCTGCCCTTATTGGACGTTCTCTTTTAGGTGAATGCCCTTTGGTCTCTGCAATGCTCCAACAACATTTCAGTGGTGTATGTTAGCAATTTTTTCTGATATGATTGAGTCCACTGTTCAGGTATTTATGGATGATTTTTCAGTTTTTTGAGGGTTTTTTCAGAGTTGTTTGGATAATTTAGGTAAGGTGTTAAAAAGATGTGAGGATACCCATCTAGTTCTTAATAGGGAAAAATGCCACTTCATGGTGAAGAAGGGCATTGTGTTAGGTCATAGGATTTCTAAGAATGGTCTAGAAGTTGATAGAGCAAAAATTGAAGTTATTGAGAGATTAGAACCACCAAATTCAGTGAAAGAGATTCGGAGTTTTCTAGGTCATGCAGGATTTTACAGGAGGTTCATAAAGGATTTTTCCAAAATTAGTAAACCTCTATGTAACTTATTGTGTATTGATCATGTTTTTGACTTTAATGCAGATTGTAGGAAGGCTTTTGAAACTTTAAAGGCTGCTTTAATCTCAGCACCCATTCTTTATGCACCTAATTGGAACTTACCATTTGAGGTAATGTGTGATGCGAGTGATGCTGCGGTAGGTGCTATGATGGGGCAAAAGCAGGGCAAATTTATCCATCCTATATATTATGCAAGCAGGGTTTTAAATGAGGCACAAGTCAATTATACAACTACTGAAAAAGAGTTGTTAGATGTTGTGTTTGCTTTTGAGAAGTTCTGGCCATTTTGGTTGGATCCAAAGTCACAGTGTTCGCGGATCATGCAGCAATAAGGTATTTAATGTCAAAAAAGATGCAAAGCCTAGATTAATTCGTTGGGTTTTATTATTGCAGGAATTCGACCTGGAGATAAAGGATAAGAAGGGATCAGAAAATGTCATTGCAGATCATTTGTCTTGTCTTGATCCATCATAATCTTTGCTGAAGCAATCTGCCATTTCAGATTCTTTTCCAAATGAACAGCTCTTTGCTGTTGAGGTAAAGATGGTCAAGGATGTCCCTTGGTATGTTGATATTGCTAACTTTTTGGTAAAGGAAGTCACTCCTATTGATATGGATTGGAGGCAGAAGAAAAAGTTTAAGCATGATGCAAAACGTTTCTATTGGGATGAGCCATTTATGTATAAGCAATGCTCTGATGGTATTATTCGTAGGTGTGTTTCAGGTGATGAAGCAAAGGAAATCCTGGAGCAATGTCACTCTTCGTCGTATGGAGGCCATTTCAGCGGTCAGAGGACAACTATGAGGATTTTGCATTGTGGATTCTTCTGGCCTACCTTATTTAAGGATGCCCATTGGTTCTACAAGTAGTGTGATGCTTGCCAAAGGAGAGGAAACTTGGGGCCTAGAGATGAAATGCCTCTTACTTACACTTTGGAAGTAAAGTTATTTGATGTATGGGGTATTGACTTCATGGGGCCATTTCCCCCTTCTAATGCAATGTTTATATCTTATTGGCAGTTGATTACGTGTCCAAGTGGGTGGAGACCATCGCATGCCATCAGAATGATGCCAAGACAGTAGCAAGGTTTCTTCAATCACACATCTTTGCGCGGTTTGGGACACCTAGAGCTTTAGTAAGTGATGAAGGTACACATTTTGTTAATAATATTTTAACTAAGCTGCTAGCTAAGTATGAGATTAAGCATTTGATATCTACCCCTTATCACCCACAAGCAAATGGTCAAGATGAAATTAGTAATAGGGAAATAAAATCTATTCTAGAGAAAGTAGTCCATCCATCTAGGAAGGATTGGTCTTTTAGGTTGGATGAGGCTCTTTGGGCTTATAGGACAACCTATAAGACTCCTCTAGGTATGTCTCCCTATAGGCTAGTATATGGGAAAGCTTGTCATTTATCATTAGAGCTTGAGCATAAAACGTTTTGGGCTTTGAAAAAATTAAATTTTGATATGAGTCGTGCAGGGGCAATAAGAATGCTGCAGCTTAATGAATTAGAGGAATTTTGACAATTTTCTTATGAAAATACAAAAATGTATAAAGAGAAGACTAAGTTGTTGCATGACTAGAAAATTAAGCCTAAAGAGTTTGTCAAAGGTTAGAGGGTTTTGCTTTATAATTCTAGATTAAAATTGTTTCTTGGGAAGCTGAAATCTAAATGGTCAGGGCCGTTTATTGTGATTGAGGTTTTCCCCCATAGAGCAATTACTTTGCAGGATGAAAAAGATGGGAAAGTGTTCAAGGTGAATGGACATCGTGTGAAGCATTATTGGGGAGAGGAGTTCCAGTCGAAATATCCTTCCCTAAAGCTGGTTGATGAATGAGAGAGCAAGATTTTTACGGGAGCATTTCACAGAGCAATATTTTGAGCTCCCAGTGGTTGTTGTAATTTTATTTATCGCTGATTTGATTTGATTTTAATCTGAATTATTTTAGATTTGGTTTGTTTACAATTTTGCAGGATTTATTCTTATTCGTTGTTATTTTTAATTCTGAAGATTATAGTTTATTTTCGCTCGTTATTTTATTTAATTTGATTAGTTTAGATTAGAGTATTTTTATTATTTTTGTCGGTTTAGTTTTTTTTTTTTATATTCCGATTAGATTTAATTCGATTTTAATTCAGTCTTTATTTTTGGCTATTTAAATTTTGTTTAGATTTAGTTTGAATAATAGAAATAAAAGATAAGATTTGATTTGAGCTGTTAATTTAAATTTGAAATTCTTGATTTGATTTTTAATTTGAATTCGTCCGTATCTACGGTTCGTTTTGTTCATAAGGTTGTTGTGGCAATTGTATGGCCAAAGCAAATCTTAGGTCCGAGTAGGAAGGGATTTATTGAGAATTAATTACTTTTACCGTTTGGATTTTGAATTTTCTGTGGGCAGGTTAATTGCATGAGCCATCTGATGAAGCCACGTGTCACGCAGGGAAGATCAAAGGGTTTAGCCGTTGACAGCACATAATTATTTACCATGGGCGATTGGAATTCACTATTTTACCGTTGATGGTTTTGATTTTCCAGATTGCATGCGATTAAAATAAAACGGTAACATTATTTAATACAGAGCAAATCTTTTCGGTTAAGATTTTATTTGGCTAAGGCCTTATTTATTCACAGACTTCAGTAAGTTTCTTTTCACTTCACCTTCGCGTTTCATTCCTTTGTTATTCGTATTTCTCCTTTCTTTTGTTGTTCGCTGTACAAAAAACCCCTTGGGTTTCTAATGGCGAAAACGAGAGCAAGAAAAGAGAGAGACAACGAGGAAGAAGAGGTACCTGTCACCCCTGACACACAGAAAGTGAACGAAGAAGAAGAAAACGCCGGAGGAAAAAGAAGCCAAAAGAAGGAGAAGGCAGAAAGGGTTGAGGACCAAGAAGCTGTCCAGAAAGCGGCAGAAGATGTTGTTGCTACGGTAGTGGAAGAAGAAAATCCGAAAGAACCAGAAGTACAGAACCCAGGACAGACCGACTCGAAAGTCGCTGATACGGAGGAGGTGCGAGAAGAGAATACGGAAGAGGTTCAAGAAAAGCAAGCTGAGGATATGCAAGGAGAACAGGCAGAGGTTGCGCCTGAAGAAGATAATGAGCGAGTGCAGGAGGCTCGAGTAGAGGTGATCATGTCGGAAGTGCCCAAGCGTCGCCGCATTAAGCGAAAAGCGGGCCGCGTCAAGGTAATCCGAACTGATACCCCCTCGCCTCCAACTACTGATTCTGAAAGAGAGAATGCAGAAAGAGAAGAGCAGAAGAAGAAAGAGGCCGAGGAAAAAGCAAGAGAGGAGACAGAGAAAAAGGCTGAGGAAGAAATTGTGCCCAAACAAAAGGAAGACAAGGGCAAGGGTATTGCTGAAGCATCGGTTGAAGCTGATGAGACTGAAGAGCCACGATTGTCGTACAACCGCTTCATCAATAATCTTTCTCGGGCAAAATACATAGAAATGCTGAAACGGGACTTTATATTCGAACGGGGTTTTGGAGATGATCTGCCATGGTTCTTGAGGACAGAAGTAGCGAACCATGGCTGGAGTCAATTCTATTTGAAGCTGGAGTCGATCAATTCCAACATTGTTTGAGAGTTTTATGCGAATGTTGACAATGAAGGGGAATTTCAGGCTATAGTTCGAGGAGTACCCGTTGACTGGAGCCCAGGAGCTATTAATTCTTTATTCAACCTCCAGGACTTCCCACACGCAGGCTTTAATGAGATGGTGGTGGCACCATCGAGTGATCAATTGAATGTGGTTGTCCGAGAATTTGGCATCGAGGGGGCCAATGGAGATTGTCTAAGACAGAAAAGCGTACATTTCAAGCTGCTTATCTAAAGAGTGAGGCTAATACATGGATGGGCTTCATCAAGCTATGCTTACTGCCGACAACTCACGATTCAACGGTGTCTCGGGACCGGGTACTGCTTGTGTTTGCCATTCTTCGTTCGAGGAGTATTGATGTGGGTAAAATAATTTCTTCTGAGATTTATGATTGCTGGCGAAAAAAGGTTGGGAAGCTGTTTTTCCCTAACACTATCACGATGTTATGCCGAAGGGCAGGGGTTCCAGAGAATGAGGATGATGTGACTCTGATAGACAAGGGAATAATCGACCTGCCAAATTTGGCCAGGCTTCAACGGACACAAGAAGCACGCCAAGGAGGATTGGTATGTGGCATCAACCAAATGCAAGAGCAATTACATATGCATTCAAGTAGAATGGAGTTTGCCAAAAGGTAATTCCAGACTTTCTGGAATTATGTGAAAAGAAGGATACTGCGTTGAGGGTAGCCTTGCAATCGAATTTTTCCAAACCATATCCAGCTTTACCCATATTCCCTGATGACCTACTGAACCCCTGGATTCCACCACCGCCTGTTGAAAGAGAAGGAGATGATGATGAAGATCCTGGTCAGGAGGATTGAAGGAGGAAAATTTGGTGAATTAATTTTGTTGCTCGCACATTCCTGCTCGCATCTTCTTCTATCTTTGCTTGCTGTCTCTTTTTTAAATTTTTTCTTCTTCTGAAAAACTATATCTCCTTTTCTAATTTCTTTTTATATTTTTAATTAAATTTTCAAGTTTTTTTTGTTCTATGGCACTGAGTAACTCTAACTTAACTAATTTTCTTCTGATTTTTTTAAGCTTGGACTGGTTAGGCTTAATTAGATCAAGGTATTCTGATCTCCAGAAACCTTTTGCTTGAGCGTTTCTTCTAGCCTGGTCATTGCTGCGACGAGAAGATTCTGAGGTAGTGTCGATTTATATGATCCACTTTAAGCTTAGTTCTAGTCTCACGCTCAGTTTAAAATTCAAATAGAAATATTTAAGTTTGGGGGTAAACTTCACAAAATTAATGATTCATTGGGGACAATGGATAATTTAAGTTTGGGGGACTTTTTGCTACTCCAAGTGTTTTGCTCGAGCATTCCTCTCCTTCATGAAATTTGCTAGGTTGTTGAGTAACCAGGGACATTTGTGTCACCCATAGTTTGTCTTTCCGTCAAAAGATGACCTAGGATATATATAAAAAAAATGAAAGAATTATTTGCTGAAAAAAGTTGATTGTTGAAAATTTGCTGAGAAAATTCATGCAGCAAAAGTTTTGAGGGATGAATGATAATCCAATAGTTTTTTGTCTCCCAGAACTTAGGTGAGCTTCATCATAAAATGTTGTCATTCTGAGGAGCAAGAGATAGAATAGCCAAGGATTTTTTTAGCTTTACAATGAGTATTTAGCCTAGTTGGTGATGAGTTCAGACCTTGGATTCGATAAATACTTATTACTTGTTGCGGACTGTGTATACTTGCACAGAGTTCTAGAGTCTTTTATCTTATTTCTTATTACATTTTTACTCACTCTGGAAACCCAACAGTAGACATCGAGCAAAGTCCACAGGCTTTCGCCTGCACTTGTCTTGAACACAAAGAGCGAACAAGTTTAGCCAATTCACTCATTTCATAGCGCATTTTGCTTACCTCACTTTTTGTGGCGGCTTGCACAACTGCAGGTGGTCCTCTAGTCCCGAATTGCTAAGAGTTCTCGGCCATACTTGAAATTAGTTATTTAGCCTCAATAGGTGTTTTGTTGACTAGTGCTCCTCCACTAGCTGCATCCACCATACTTCGGTCCATAGGAAGTAGCCCTTCGTAAAAATACTGGATCAACAACTGATCCGAGATCTGGTGATGTGGAAAACTAGCGCACAGACGCTTGAATCTTTCCCAATATTCATGGAGTGTCTCCCCAATGTTCTACGAAATTCCATAAATCTTCTTTCTAATGTTTGCAGCTCTACTGCCAGGGAAGAATTTCTCAAGGAATTGCCTTTTCATCTCGTTCCATGTACTGATAAAGCCGGAAGGAAGGTAATAGAGCAAATCTTTTGCTGAATCCTCCAGCGAAAAGGGGAACGCCCTCTGGTTCAGCGCTTCCTCTGTCACTCCATAGGAAGTAAGTGTATCAAACCTGACTTTAATTCACAAGTACCAGTCGTCTCAGGGTAGGTAATATAGAGTGGCTGCTGGTTCAGATCTTGCACTGTCAGCTACCTTAATGTTCTCTCAACCATGGTTGGTGCTTCAACCTCTCCGAGATTATTAACTCTTCTCCTTCTTGCTTGCCTTCTAAATCTTGTCTCCGCTCTAGAAATTTTGGGTTCAAATCTAAGATCGTTTCCCTGCGAAGAACGTGTGATCATAAGCCATGCAAACAAGAATTAAAAATACAAAATCCTAAAAATAATAGAAAAACATCCTTCCTCAACAACGATGCCAGTTTGACGACGGTGGAGTTGTCGAGGCTCCTGTTGGTCAAATAAAATTTATAATCCATGACACTACTACTATTTTGTATCAATAGCGACCGGGGTTGAACACAGGGAAGGGGGATCTAACAAGTGTAGAATTTCGTGCTTATGAAAACAAGGGGGATTTTTAGAATGAAGGACAAGAAGAAATAAAATAATGAAATGATTAAATGCTGAATTTTAAAATACAGAAAACTAAACAGGCAGGGTGGAAGTAAGACGGGATCAATAACATGAATAAGGGATCGTTGGATTGGGATTTATTATGCTTGATTCTAATTCGTTAGCTTCCTAGTTTTCTCTAATAATTATTATAAATTGATTTCATTAGTCCGGTTGGCTTCTGGGTTACATGGAGGACCCCCCTACACTAACCTGTGCTAATTAATTTGCTAATCGTGAATTCTGCAATTAACAAGATTAATTAATATACACTCTATCGCTCGCCACCTCTTATGCATAATATAGCAACCATTCGAGACCTCTGCAACAGTTACTAATTATATCTAACTAGTTTTAGCTTATGCAATTTTACAATCACCTATTTAAACTAGTCGCTTTGGGATCGTCGGTCCAGAATCGGAAGAACTAAATTCGAATGCAATTAAATCTAATTCCTACAACCTTTAACTTGAATCCTAGGCCTATCAAGGGTCGTCTCGCGTAGAGAGTGGCTTGCCTTAACCTAGTGCCCATCTAAAATTAACTGATAGAATACACAAACGGTAATCGCATAGGGCGTCAATCCTAGTAGACTAGCCTCATGTATTTGTTTAAACAAGATAACATGTAAAACTCAATGAAAATACAGCAAGAACAAAAAGTAGAAATCAGAAAACTCAGCCAATCATATTTAGAATCAAGACATAAACTCAATCCAACGATCTAAACGAGTTCAGATACGCATAGATGAAGTAAAAGCAACAAATAACATAAAAGAATCTATAGAATATGACCAAGACTGGTCTACAACAGTGCTGGAATGTAAAAGAGGCAAAGAAATCGTAAAAGGGACCAAAATTCTAACCTAACGACGGACTAAACTAAGGCTACATATATATAGAAAATAAGGCAGCCTCGAGAAGCCAAGGCGCAGCGTCGAGACGTTGTGAAAAATACACTCTAGAAAGAATTGCATCGGCGTTGAGACGCCAAGGCTGGGACGCCAGCCTCACATCTCGACTTCCTGCTTTATGTCTTGACGTTGTCTCACTTCTTCTCGGTTTGGGGCTTCAATCTTTGGCTTTTTCGTGTCATAATTCATGCCCGCTTCAGCACCATTGGGTCTCTTCATCTCCTCGTCGTCCAAGACATCGAGATGGCTCCAAAACTCTATAATTGGCCCAAATTAACACCAATTAGCGTGATCGCTCCCGACATAGCCTAAGCTCAATTAACCTGTAAATAGGACAAGTAAAGCATAAAAGACTCTAACAAGCTTAGATTAAAGGCGATAAAATAGGACTATTTAGGTCCTATCATCTATGCACTTCGAGTAAACTGCACAAAGGTTTGGATATTTTAGAAAAATCTTTGATAAATCCTCTATAGAAACCTACGTGGCCTAAAAAACTTTGAATATCTCACACTATCTTGGGTGGAAGAAGCTTAGATATTATATGTATCTTTGCTTTGTGCACTTCAATTCCATTTTTGGAGATCTTGTGTCCAAGGACTATCCCCCCTCGTACCATAAAATGACATTCTTCCGAATTCAGTATAATATTTGTCTCCTCACATCTCTGTAACACCTCATCAAGATTGTTTAAACAACTTGAAAATGTTTCTCCAAAGACGGAGAATTCATCCATGAAAACTCTCAACATTCTCTCTACCATGTCCGAAAAGATCGTCATCATGCACCTCTTAAAGGTAGTGATAACACATAGTTCATGCTATCTTATTACCGCTAATCTGATTTGGTTAGAATTATTTTATGGCTAAATGGTGCGTTTTTTAGCCATCTCGATGTTCACAGATAGCGAGAAGGTGAGAAGACTTGATCTAATCGAAGGAAGCCTAAAAAGAAGTTCCAAGAAGTAAAAGGTTTGAGCCCCAAGGAAGCAATCCAAAACAATGCAAGGAAAAGAAGCTTTTAGGCTGGGATGTAGGGCAGCGTCGAGATGCTACTACGAAAAACTGTGGAGTACAAAACGCGTACCGTCGAGAGTTGTATTCTAGCGTCTCGATGCTACTTTGATTTTTATAAATATTGGGCTTCGTTTTAGGTCGTTGTTACATTAGATATCTGAGCTTTTTCGATTCTTGTTGCTTTCTTTTGCTTTTCTGAGTTGCTTAGGACCTATTAGACTTATTCCTCTGCATTGTTTTGAGATTATTTTGTTGTTCTCTTTCTTTATGAGTAGTTAATTTCAATTGTGTCGTTGGATTGGGAAACTATTTAGATACTTTGTTGTTCTCTACTGAGTTTTCTGAGTTCCAATATGAATTTCTCGAGTTCAATTGATGCTTTTCATGTAATCTTTCATAAACCAATGTGTTTGATTGATTTCCTTTGAATTGACGCCTCTAAGGATTGATTAAATGCATTCTATCAATTATTCTAGATAGCCACTAAGCCAAGGCAAGTCCATCACTAATTTTTTATGATTAGTGTAGATTCTTGATAAGCCTAAGATGCATGAAGAAATTTTTTTAATTGAATTTGAATTTGAATTATGTTTAATTATTTCAATTCTGAACTTTTCACATAAAGCGGTTAATTTTTGTACGCAATCGCAAGATCTCGGGTTGTTTATTTTAAATTAATTAGATATAGTTTGGTGATTATCAGGCTATGCATTCGGGGTAGCGGGCATATTCTAAATCAACTAATTAGCTTTATCGTAGGATCCCGGGTTAAATAATTAGTTAGGTACAGGTTAGTTAGGAAGATCCTCCGAGTAATCGAGAAGTACTTTCGGGCTCAATTTAAATCTCATGAAATTGATATTTAGAGTAAACTAGGAAGCCAAGTAGCATTATCTAACAGTAAAACCCCGATCCAATGATCTTTTCCCCCATCGTGTTCATTCCATAATATTTTCATTTCAGTATGATTTTATCTTCTCGTCTTTTGTCTTGTTTCCTTTTAAAATTATCTTCAAAACCCCCCATTATAGCGTTCCTGTGCAAAAACCAAAATTCTATTAGGACTATGTTCCATACGTTCGACCTTGACCGCTATTACAACAAAAGTGGTTTTGGTGTCGTGGATATAAATTTCATTTTACGCAAACGACACGTCAAATTGGTGTCGATGCTGATGAGCACCGCAAGCACACTAGTCAAGTAATATAGTGATTTTGAGTATGTGAGTATCGTCTCCACAGGGATTGGATTTATTCACTTAATTATCGTGGATAATCTTTCTTTGTTTTATCTAGAGAACAAAATCTAATGCCGGAAAGATCAACTAAAAAGCTAATCTAGAAAGCAAAAGATAAATGGAGACACATTTGGAGGATAATTCTAGGATGTTGATTTCATCGATTGGACCTTTAATTGCTTAATCAATTAGCCAATTAGGATTAATTAGTCATTCAATTCATAAGTCTAGAAGCTTGATATCAAGGACTCTCCTGTCGATCTCCTCCTATTCTCATGTGTTTTAATAAAGAATCTCCTTTCGATTTACTCCTTATTTACTAAGCATGGCATTATGACCCTTCAATAACAACCTTTAACGTCCATTTAATTTCTCCTGCTATCACTTGGGTAAATAAACATTAGTCATGCATTCGGTTTTTCTCTCCATCGAGTTTCCACTTAGAAAACAATTCATTTTCTCAGTGAACGGGTGATTAAAAGAATTAAGGATAAAATGCACAAATGAATGGAAATGACAATCAAACAAAATCTATTAATCAATTAAGCAAAGGTTCAACAAACTAAATCAAACCCATAAAATTTAAGAATTAAGTACTCATAATCACTAAACATCCAATAATTCCTAATCACACATATTCTAGAAACTAAAAACAAAGGGAAAGGGAATAGAAATGCTCATAATTATGTCGACCTCCTCGATCCCATGGCGCATGGAGACCTCCATCGATCCCGACCTTCCAAGATCTTCAATAAGGCTCCAAATCTTCTCCCAAACCCCCCCAATTTTAGTGTGGAATCGAGAATAGGGTGAAAACCCTCAAATTGGCTCCCTTAATTTGGCTGAAATGTGCTCCTTTTATAGTTGCCCACAAGCTCCAGCGTCTCGACGCTGTGACGTAATAAAATTGGAGCACACGCAACTTCAGCATCTCGACGCTGCCCCATTTTCAAATTGGTCTTCACGGCTTGCCTAGCATCGAGACGCCCAAGGCTAGCGTCTCGACGCTAGCTCTCCGATCTCCTCTTCAATGTTGGCCCTTTGGGCTTCATTTTGGGCCTCCAACGCATCTCTTCTTAGGATTTTGGGCTTAGATCTTCAATGGTCTCTTCAAAATGCACAAAAAGCCTCCAAAATCATCGAAAATCTCTCAAGAACTCTGATCTTGCTTTTTTGGCTTTGTTTTTTTAAATTCAAACATAAAAACACCTCAAAGAAATTTAAGCACAAAACTAGCGAAAAATAATAGGAAATAGATAGGCATATTTGCATGCTATCAGTTGTCGGGGAAGGGCGCATTCTTAGTGACTTTTGGGTTTTTGTGCTTTCTCTTCTTTTGCAAAGCTTAAGGATGAAATCAGCATAACCTTGACATGCTAAACTAGGATTATGGCTGAGTGCATAATGCAAGACCTAGTAGCTCCTGATCCGAGTCATCTCCC
This sequence comes from Luffa acutangula, assembly GCA_036850905.1. Classification (NCBI taxonomy): domain Eukaryota; kingdom Viridiplantae; phylum Streptophyta; class Magnoliopsida; order Cucurbitales; family Cucurbitaceae; genus Luffa; species Luffa acutangula. Next base: position 10,033,186 of record CM072094.1, on the reverse strand, counting down.
TTCTCTCGGAGACCTTGAAGTCACTAGATAAATCATATACATCACCCAGGCACCCGCAAAGAAATTTCACAAGTATTGGGATCACTTCAATGGCCTATGTGAACTTCCTCATCACCCACTGCCAGAGGAGTCCTTACTTCTGCACATCATCGAGGAATTAACATTTGACGATAGAAGAATGCTCGATATAGCTGTTGGGTTTTATGCCCTAAAACTCGTAGATAGTAAATGTACATTTGACCGAACATTAATAAAGTGATGTATTATTCAATGTTTGTATTATATCTTGTCTTGCTAACCCTAATCCAATAAACTAAACATCCATGGCTAATAGAATGAGACTTGAACTAGTATGTAGGGACATGCGGGGATCAATGTTCAAGTTTTAGCCTAAAGGGTCTGTAGTATAGGGATAAGGCTGGGTACCTTATCCTGGTGACACTATGGATACGGCCCGCTTTGTATATTGATACAAACGTAGTGATCCAACACGTTCATGTGGTTGACATGCGAGTGGGGGTATCCTGTGCAATGAGTTTGCACAAAGACCGGACCGCGAAATAGTTAACCACTAACTATAACACCGTTGGTTAGCTAGGTTTCTATTTCACTAGGATGACCTAGGCAACTTGGCCTTAATCCTGAGTGGATTATGGACTCCTGTCCATGAGGGATTGTCCTTTGATTTGTACGGGTGAGAGTGGCCAGTTCGCCGACTCAATAAGCCTACCATTTTGGGGACAAGACCGAATGGGGAGCTGGGAACGTAGTCTTACAAGATGGAATTCACTCCTTCCTGATATGAGGGTAAGTAGAGGTGTGTTCCCTTAAGTGGTGTCTCCGGGTCTTGAACAAAGGGCCCTACCCTCTTTATGGCACGAGAGGGTTTTCTGTTTGATGGTTGGACCACAAACAGGTTGTTCATTAGAGGAGCACTGGTACTTAAGGACCAAGAGGTAGCCCAGGGGTAAAACGGTAATTTGACCTAGCTGGGGTACGAACACACGTGAAGGGCTAACTTGCTGCTGACGGTCAATATCCGTGGACACAGAAATATATCTGCAGTGAGAAGAGTGCAGCTGTGGTTCTTTAGTGGAGTGAACCACAGTTAACGAATATTGATTAACTTGGTTAATGAGTTTAACCAACTAATCTCATATCGTTGGAGCTTCTGATCTGTAGGTCCATTAGGTCCCACCGGTAGCTCATTTAGGGCGTTGAGGTAAAATTCTAAGGATGGATTGAATATTCAAAGGTGTTTGAATATTATACTAAAATATGAAGTGGTTCATATTAAAACTATAGGTTATAATTAATATGCATTAGATGTATATTAATACTATAGTTTTGAGAGAGAAAATAATAATTGAATATGTGATGTTCAATTTTATTTTAATATTTATTAATTAATTTCGAATTAATTAATTGATTTAGTTTAATTAAATTTGATTTAATTAAACTATAAGATAAGAGGGATGTTAATTTAAATAGGATTTAAATTAATGTTATTTTAATTAATTTAGATTAATTAAAATATAATACAATTAATTGTAATTTAAAATTATGATTTTAAAATTATAATTAATTAAAAATATTAAAAATATCAGATAACTGATATTTCAGTTATCTGATATTATGGGTTTTAAAAAAGGAGACGTGGTTAAGGGTTCAGTGGCAGAAATTACTCTCAATCTCACGTCTCTCTCCCTCTATCTCGCTCTCTCTGTTTTTGGTTTTCTCTGAGAAATCAGATTGTGGCTTCACAGAAGACATCCTTAGAGTTTTTTTTGAGTTCCCACAAGCTCCCAGCGTGTATCCTGCTGAGAATACTGGTGAAACCTCGTGGTGGTGTTCGTGGCAATTTTTTCCAGCGAAAGAGGGATTTCAAGTTGCTGTTTTTGGGAGCAATTCAGAGAAATTTTGGTGAAACCATCTAGAATTTCTTCAAAGATAACTGTTTCTCAGCCTTAGATCAATAGGATCTTTTTATGTAAATTAGATCTATGTGATAAGGGCTGTTTCAGCATGTTTTATATATTATTTCCAGCATGTTTAAACCTGTTAAATTGCTGAATTTTGCCCAACGTATTGGTATTTTTGTTCTTAAATTAATCCGGGTTTAAAGGTTCTGTATGATTTTCCGCTGCGCAAGGGCTTTCATCCCTTCAATAGCGAGTGGTGGTGATGCACTAAAAAAACACCCAGTAAGGCTAGAGAGATAATTTTGAGCTTCGCAAAGTATGCTGGATTCATCATATGGTAGGCACGAGAGATAAATTCTTCCCATTCCTTGAATAGCCAAGATTCTGAGCAACAACAAAAAGGTAAGTTTAATGAGGTCAGTAAGATAATTCAATGATTTGTGTGATACATCATGCATGATAGGAGAAATTGAAATAGGTGTTGAGTTAGCTTCGGTTGATTTACACGAGTTGGACTTAGTCATTCCAGTGGTTGACCATTCTATTGCTAAATTTAAAGGTGTTTGATTAGTTTGCTGGGAGTGACTAATGATCTATTTGATTTTTCTTACTCTATGCACTCTGTGTGGAAGTTAAATTTGATAGTGCAGGAGTTGATCAAAAAGAAGAAAAAGAAAAAGGAAGTAATGAAAATCAAAGGGATCAAGTTCAGATGAAGATCGAGGAGAATGTCGCCGAGCGAGCGACGTTAAATATTTTTACTTTTGGGAGCTAGCCCAGGGAATAAAATTTTATTGCTTTCTGTCTTTTTTTTCTTCGTTTTAGTTTGTTTTAGATATGTTGCTACTCATTTTTGTTAGTTGTTTTGGTTTCTTTGTAGGTTGGCGGCACTAAAGCAAGTTTATGTTTGTACATAATCAATGCTCTCCACCCACGAGCTTCATCTCAGGGAAGTTTCTCCTTCCCACTATATACATTTGTCCCCTGTTTTGCATGTTCGTCGTCAAGGACAATGTAATCTTTTAGGTTGGGGGTGGGGTATTCTTTTTTTTTTGTTGAGCTCTGAGCATTTGTGCATCAAGTCAGCGTTTGTGCTTTATGACTGGCTTGCATGATTGTTGTATATGTTCCTGTTTATGTGATGATGATTTCCTAGGATAGGCTCCAATGTTTTTCAAACATTTTTAGCTTTCGACGAGTTGTAATCATGAGTACTGATGGACCGAAGTTGTCGAGGTCCGGGTCAAATAAATTTATAATTCCACGAACACTAAACTACTTTGCAACAGTAGTGGTCAGGGTCGAACACAGGGAGGACGATTATAATTTGTCTATCCTAGATTTATTTCAATGACCAGACTAATGGGGGGATTCGGATAATTGTGAGGAAATATAAATTGCGAGAATTTAAATGACAGAAAATTAAATGCATAAAATAAAAGGATGGGTAGGTTCAGTGGCGGATCCAGGATTTTATGTCAGGGGGGCACAACTTCATATGAATGTAATTTTTTATGCTTTGATGCAATATGCAAATTAAGTAATATCGATTAGGTTAAACTATAAGTTTAGTCTCTAAATTTCTAGGGCTTGTGTCTATTTGATCCCTGAACTTAAATTTAAAAAAAAAAATAGAATAAGTCGAGAATCTATTAGACATTTTTATAATTCAGATATTTATTACACACAAAATTGAATTTTTTTTAAACTTTAGAGACCAAATAGACACAACCATAAAATTAAAGTTTAGGGACTAAATTTATAATTTAACCTACCAATCGATTACTAAACTATAATAAATAATTGTGCTTTTTCCAAAAAAGAAAAAAAAATACTGTACATGGTATCATTTGTTTAATATAAAAACAACAAAAATAAAATTTGTTTGCACATAATTTTATATTAATTTTTAAAAAGAAAGTATAATTGAATATAAAACCCATGAGATTTATTATGAAGAAAGAAAAATGTAGTTTTTCAGAAGAAAAAAAAAATGTCGTTGGTTTCGAACACCCGGCTGATTTTGAACACGAGACCAACAAGGGGGCACTTGCGCATTGATGGGAAAGAAACCAACAGAGCAAAGCAATAATTTGGTTATAAAGTGGTCAAATATTATATATAATACATATTATTTGAAATTGAGGGGGGCACTAGCCCCTTCTTAAATCCGCCCCTGGGTAGGTTAATCTTACCACTAGGATTACTGTAATCGGAGACGTTCGAGTTTCAATATGATTTATTTCATTCATTGATTATAAAAAAAAAATTAATTTACTAATTGAAAGCCTAATCGACTTAACTGTAAAAGCCAGCAAGCATAATATCCATAAATTTCTAAGTTCGACCAATGCATCGAGACTAGTCCTAACCGATTAATAAGCTAATTGTACACATTAACTACTAATTGATTGCATTAAGCTAAGGATGATTAGAATGTTGTAGATTAACTAGGAAAAGCCTAAATTAATTTCAAGCACATGCTTAGACGCTAGATCTTTCATGTCAATCGCTAAATTTGGGATAACACGCCAAATCACTACATGCTTAGACCTATTCGCTACTTTAATTAGCATATGAATCTAGTAAATCAAGGTCGAGGTTGTCAATCTCTACTAACATTGCTAAATTTAAGAGTCGTGGATTCTAAACAACATTCAATACAGTAAATCATACAAGAAAGAAAAGAAATCTCATGAAATAAAAATCATACTTACAACCGAGGTCCCAATTACAACAATCCAAGCTTAGACGCCCATAGAATAGCCTAATCTAAGCCCCCAATGCTTGATTAACCCACCCAAAACTGACCTAAACTTGGGAGAACTGAAAAGTAGAGAGAAAAACGAGAAGAACGGCGAAAGAACCACTAAAAATGGAGTTTGGATGACCTAGATATGGAAAAAATGATTTTATGGTGTAGTCGTAGTGTCGAGACGCTAGGAAGCAGCATCTCGACGGTACCCATTCTGTCTTCTGCGTGTTTTCAAGCCAGCGTCTCGACGCTAGGTCTGTTTCCAACAACCTTATTTTGCTCGAATTTCTTTCAATTTGCTTGACTTGGGACTCGAACCATTGACTCCTTGGTACTTGTCTTCGGGCTTCTAGCGATGAATCTTCATCTGAAAAGTGTTAAAATGCTGATTTTAAGAGTTGAGTCGATAGGCTTTGAGTCAAGGACGTTTTGGTCATTTTGAGCTCTGGTTTAGCTCGATTTAGCCCAGAATTGGCTCCAAACTTCTATCAAGGACCTATACACATATTATAATCATTTTAATGCATTTTTCACAATGAATTCAATAAAGATAAGAAGGTTTGGATTAGATAAATGGCGGGTGCGAGTTTTTCGAGTCCTCGTTGTCAAATAAAATTTATAACTCCGACTCTATGGTACTTTGCGGTAGGTAGTGGCCAAGTCGTCCATAGGGAAAGGGAGATCTTTATCAATTTTTGGGATTTTTCTAAATAGGAGGGTTTTGCAACAAAGGGGGGTTTTCGGTCTGTCACTGACCGAAATAATTTAAAATGCAAGGAAAAAGAGAAAATTGCCGGAAAGAATTAAATAGCATGCAAATAAATTGTCGTTTTGAGCTTCGGTTTGCTTGACTTAGATTAGTTTGTTCAATTCAGTTTCATCATTTGCTCTAATAATATTTTGTGAATTGATTTAAATTGCCCGGAATGCTTCTTGACTTTTCAGATAACTCACCTACTTAGCATGTGCTTAATTAATTAAAGTACCCGATAACCCACAAATAACCTAATTAATTAATTATTGTTAATTGTGTCCGCTTCCTCTCATACTTAGACTGATAAATCCTCAACCTAAATCTTATTAGCTAAATTAACAACCCGATAAATCCTCTAAATTGCTAATTGGTTAATTGCATGATTGTACAATGCCAGAAATTAGTTAATTAAATTAGGATTTAGTTTTCTCTAATTAAATTAACCTAAGTTTTTTTAGTATCTTAGGCCTATCGGAATTCTATGCTAGGTGTTGCCTTCTAGAGTGTGGTAAAAATATAATAAAAATAAGCTCTAGAATATTGTGCAAGTATACACAATCGGCAACAAGTGATAAGTAATTTATCGTATCTACGAGGTTTTGAATAGCTTTCACTCTACCTATTTTATGTAACTTTTTAATGGTTTCAAGATTGTTAAATTGATTGGTTTTGATAAAATGCTGAAGCAAAAGAAATAACAGAGCAAATTGTAAACGGATAAAGCAAACAGATTAGAAACAAGCGTTAGTCAGGATTTCTATAATTGTTTTAAAAGATGTTCGAGCAATATTATTGATTAGACAATTCTCTTGCAGTCTTATCAACAGGATCCTCCCGAAACTCTGGATTTTTTGGAATGTGTTTCAACTCCAATGACGTACTTCCGATCAAGCACTAAACAACTGGTTATCCCTAACCGAGTCACTGGCGTCCACCAACACATATTTGTCTAGTGTGATTAATTGCCACACACCTCTCAAATCATCCCTGAAACTGAGAGGTGATATTTATACCAGCTGGCCAGGCAGACACAAAATAAAAATAGACACAACAAATAATCCATATGCTCAAATCAATTTATATGGCATAGAGTAATAAGCACAGGAACTACATAGATCCTAACCAACACCTAAGTAAATTTAGTTCATGAAGTACAAAGTAACACACACTACAATCTGAGTATGTGCATCCATAACTACATGAAATTAAAAGAAAAGATTAATTCCCTTAAATAGATCCGTAGCTAATTGTCTTCTTGAAGTCTCCAATCATTTCTCCTTTATTCGACTCCCAAAGATGGAAAGTAAGCCTCCACGAATGGAATAAGACTTTCCTTTCTCGAATTTGGAATGTTTTATACTTGAGATGGCAACTTCCTTTTATAGAGTGGAGTCAACCCTAATTAGGTAAAAATTTACAGGTGGAGGGCTTTCCAAGCTTCCTAGATCCGAGATTAATTCAGCTAACGCCACCTCATTTAATGAATCACTTGCGGCTAACATGGCAGTTTTGCTCATTGCTTTGCTGGATCACAGATTTTGCTCCCTCAAGTCGTTCAACATTATTTTCTGCACAAAATAACTTCCAAAGCATCAATGCTTCTAAATGGGTTAAAACATATAATATTCATCTAAAAGAAACCCTATTTAACACAAATGACACACAAATCACTATAGAAATAAGTCCTAAATAACTCCCTTTTGGAGAGTTATCACTAGGCTACATCAAACTAGCGATGGATCCGCCTCAACCTAGTGGCTATCTAAAAAAAAACTAATAGATCACACTCATATTCAATTTAAGGGACATCAAGACTCAAATCAATATACAAACGTGATGGTTTAAACGAGAAACTAAGAAGCAATTCATATAAATCCACAAAACAGAGAGTAAGGTTCAGCAAACTCAACTAAATTAATCAAAGCATCTAAAGATTACACCAATCCAACAATCCTAAGGGGTTTAGCCCCTCATGCTACAAGATAATTGTTGGGTTCCTAGAGTGAGTAAAAATGTAGTATAAAATACTCTAGAATTCCTGTGCAAGTATACACAGTCTGCAGCAAGTAATATTATCAATCCAAGGTCTGAATAAATCTCCACTTTACCTATTTTGTGCAATTTTTCTAATGGTTTCAAGAATAATAAAATGATTGGGTTTTATCGGAATTATGCTGAAGCAAAATAAATGACAGAACAATGAGTAACAAATAGATAGACAGATTAAAGACAGGCGCTGGTTAGGTTTTAGTGATTGTTATAAAATATGCTCTAGCAATATTATTGATCATGCATTTCCCGCAGTATTATTAGCGGATTCCTCCTGGAACTCCGAATCTTTTGGGATGTGTTTCAACCCCAATGAAGTGCGACCGATCAGGCACTAGGCAACTGGCTATCCCTAGCTCAGTCACTGGCGTTCACCAATACACAATGATCGTAGTGTGGATAATTGCCACACACTCTCTAAATCATCCCTGAAACTAGAGAGAGCTATCCATACCGGCTGGCCAGGCGGGCATAAAATAAGAATAAGCACAACAATTAACCAAAATGCTATAGTCAATTTATTACTAGAGATGAAGCACAGTAATCACATTATTCCTAACCAACACCCTAAGCTACTTAGTTCATAACAGGCATAGGAATACGAATTACAATCTGAGTAAGCATGTCCATAACCACAATTTAAGAAGGAAAATAAACTCCCTAATCAGCTTGCGGATGATGGTGTACTTGATGACCTTCAATCTCCCTATACTATTCGGCTTCCAAGGGAAAACATGGAATGCATTTGACTTTGACGGCTACTTCCTTTTATAGAAGGATGGGAGGCTTGAATTAGGTCAACTAGGACACGTGTAAGGCTCTCCTTGATCCTTTATCCCGAAAATATCTCAATAGAAGTCGGTTCATGAAGTTGGCTAACGAGCTGTGATGTGGCAGTTTCTGCTTCCAGTTTTGCTGCAGCATAGAATTTGCTCCTTCCAGTCGTTCAGCAGCATAATCTGCACAAAGTGATTTCCAATGCTTCCATTCTTCCAAATGGGTTAAATCATGTAATATCTCTCTAAAACCAACCCTATTAAGCATAAAGACACACAAATCCTTATATAAATGAGGCCTAAATAACTACCTTTTGGGCAGTTATCATACCCCCAAACTTGAACTATTGCGCGTCCCGAGCAATACTAACCAACCTTCCTTCAAGAATTTCAGAACATTAGACAAAGAATTAGCTTAATCAAATCAGACAGTCCAACACTACCTTTAACCTTTACCTGAGCACTCTGCAAAACCAAGCTCTGCTGCAGCAAAATGATTCCTTCAGCAGGGACAAATAATCACCACTTTTCAACTTAATTCTAAGAACTCTCCACAGCCTAGCTCTATTATCAGACATTTCAAAACATATTTTTAAAGGGGTTTATATCATTATTTATCAGACTTAAAGCAGTCTTACAGTCATAAGCTCTTAAGCACGGGATGACCCCCTTTATGGTGCAGTATACCCTTGCCTCAAGCTCATCACCAACTAGACTCAATACTCATTATAAAGCTCAAAAATCCTTAGTTATTCCATCTCTTGCCCCTCAGAATGGCGACATTTTATGATGAAGCTCACCTAAGTTATGGGAGACAGAAAAAACTGCTGGATCATCATTCATCCCTCAAAACTTTTGCTCTGTCAATTTTTTTCCGCAAAATCTTCAACAAATAATTTTTCATCAAATAATTTTTCTCATCATTTTTTTTTCACATTTCCTAGGTCATCTTTTGACGCGAAGACAAACTGTGGGTATCACAAATGTCCCCGGTTACTCAATAACCTAGCAAATTTTAGTTTTGAAGGAGAGGAATGCTCGAGCAAAATAATTGGAGTAGCAAAAAGTCCCCCAAACTTGAATTATTCATTGTCCCCAATGAATCATTAATTAAACAATTATACCCCCAAACTTAAATTTTTCTATCTGAATTTTTAAACTAAACATGGGACTAGGATTAAGCTTAAAGTGGATCATATAAGTCAATACTACCGTCAAAAATCTTCTTGCCGCAGCAACAGTCCAGGCTAGAAGAAATGCTCAAGCAAAAGGTTTCTGGAGATCAGAATACCTTGATCTAATTAAGCGTAATCAGTCCAAGCTTCAAAAATTCAGAAGAAAATTAGTTAAGTTAGAGTTACTCAGTGCTCATAGAATAGAAACATTCAGAAATTTCATTTAAAAACATAAGAAAAAGAAATTACATCAGCAGATATATTTTTGTTGAAAAAGCAGAAATATGAAAGAGAAACAAGCATAACATCAACAGAAAAGGAAAGTAGAAAATGCACGAGCAAACAAAAAGTCAGAACAAAAATCATGCTCGCTCAGGGCCACTTCATCCTTCAGTCCTCTTGGCCCGGTTCATTTTCATCATCCTCTTCTCCTCTTTCAACAGGTGGGGGTGGAATCCAGGGGTTCAACATATCGTCAGGGAATGCTGGAAGGGCTGGATAAGGTTTTGAAAAATTTTCTTGCAGCGCCCTCTTTAAACCGGCATCTCGATTCTTATCATAGTTCCAGAAGGTTAAAGTTTGCCTCTCAACAAACTCTTGCCGACTGGCCGAAAGTGCCAGTCGTTCTAGAATCGAGTTGATGCCATGGATAAGGCCACCTTGACGCACCTCCTGCATGCGCTGGAGCCGTGCCAAATTGGACGTGTCTATGATCCCCTTATCAAACAGGATCACATCTCTCTCATCCACCGGAACCCCTGCTCTTCTGCACAGCATCGTGATTGTGTTCGGAAAGAATAGTTTCCCCACCTTATTTTTCCAACATCCAGAAATCTCATTCGCAATAATCCTCCATACATTAATACTGAGAGACCGTAAGATGGCAAAAGCTAGGAGAACCCGTTCCCTGGAGATTGTCGAGTCATGTGTTGTTGGAAGCATCTTCTGTCTAATAAATCCCATCCATGTGTTCGCTTCCCTTTTCAAATAAGCCGACTGGAATGTCCTCTTCTGAGTCTTGGATAACTGCCACTGTGCCCCTTCAATTCCTACCTCCCTTACAGCCTCACTTAGTTGCTCATCAGATGGCGCCACAGCCATCTCATTATATGCCGCATGGGGGAAATTCTGAAGGTTGTACAGTGCATTGATAGCACTTGGACTCCAATCCACCTCGACTCCTCGGACAATTACCTGGAAACCATCCTCCTTGACAATGTTAGCATAAAATTCTCGCACTACCTGCGCATTTACAGACTCCGGCTTCGCACAAAACAGCTCCCAGCCGTGGTCTGCAATACCGGTCCTCAGAAACTGTGGAAGATCACCACTGAAACCGCGCTCGAACAAGAAATCCCTTTTCATAAGCTCAGCGTATTTTGCTTTGGCAAAATTGTCGACGAAGCGATCAAATGGAAGCTGCTGTTCTTCTATCGCCTCGTGTTCTTCCGATGCTTCAGCAATATTTTGGCCCTTCTCTGCCCTGCGCCTGAGCAACTGCTCTTCCTCGGTTTTCTTCTCTGTTTCTTCTCTTTCTTTGTCCTCGGCTTCTTTCCTCTCTCTTTCCTCGCGCTCTGCCTTTTCTCTCTCAGAATCTGACGATGGTGATGACGGGGTATCAGTCCGAATCACCTGAATATGACCGGCCTTCCTTTTTATGCGGCAGCGTTTCGGCGGTTCGGGCATGATTACCTCAACACGAGCTCCTTGGTCCTGCTCGTTTCCTCTTTCAGACACTGTGTTTACCTGTTCGTCTCTCACCATCTCAGCCTGTTGTTCTTGATTTTCCTCAACATTTTCCTCTCGAGCCGTATCTGTAAGTCTCTGATCAGTCTCACCTGGGGTCTGTTCTTGCGGTTCTTCCAGGTTTTCTTCAACCACTGCAGCAGCCTCATCCTCTGCCACTTTTTCTTGTTCTTCCGCCCTCTGTTGTCGCCTTCTTCTTTTAGCTTCTTTCTCCTCCGGTGCTCTTTTCTTCTTAGTTTTCACTTTCGGAACTTCGGGGGTAATGGGTATTTCCTCTTCACTCTCTCTCTCTCTTTCTTTCCCCACTCTTGTTTTGGCCATTGATAACTCAAAGGGTTTTGCAAAGAATGAAAAGGAGAAAGAAAGAATGTAGATGGAAAGAATCAAGAAGACGAAGTAGAACGAAGACTTACCAATGTCTTCAAATAAATAAGGCTCCAGCAATTTGAGATCCTAACCGAAAGGATTTACTCCGTAATAAATGGTTTTACCGTTCACCATTAAGTTGCAATTCGAATCCCTAACGGTAAAATTGTGGAACTCCAATCATCTATGGGAAATAATGGCATGCTGTCAACGGCTAAACCGTTTGATTGTCCCTGCACGACATGTGGCAGCATCCCTGCAATGCACCTGCCCATAGAAATTCAAAAATCCCAACGGTAAAAATAATTACTCACACTAAAATCCTTCCTATGCATACGAGAAATTTGCTCCAGCATTATCTTTGCTGCAACAATCTTCTGAACCTGCCGAATCTTAGATACAGAATTTTAAATTTCAAAATAGGAAAATCAAATCTTTTAAATTCAAATTGAACTTTAACCGATCAAATGAAACTTAATCTTTTATTCTCAAAAGAAACCGAATAAATTAGAGAAAATCTCTATGAATTAAAACTAGAATAAAATCTAGATAAAATCTAATAAAATACAACTAATTAAAAGATAATTGAAAGATAATTTAAATAAATAACCCGAAAATCAAATCAAATCAAAATTAGATCAAATTTAACTTACCAATAATAAAAATTCTTAAAAGATAAAATCTAATACATCATTCAAAATTACATCTATCCTAACCGAAATCAAATTAACGAAAAAATAAAATCAATTCAAACTTCGGGAGCTCAAAATTTTACTCTGTGAAATGCTCCCGCAAAAGTCCTGCTTTCTCAATCATCAACCAATCGTAGGGAAGGATATTTCGCCTGAAATTCCTCACCCCAATAATGCTTCACACGTTGTCCATTTACCTTGAACACTCTCCCATCTTTTTCATCCTGCAAAGTAATTGCTCCATTGGGAAAAACCTCAATCACAATAAACGGTCCTGACCATTTAGATTTTAATTTTCCAGGAAATAATTTTAATCTAGAATTATAAAGCAAAACTTTTTGACCCTTGACAAACTCCTTAGATTTAATTTTTTTGTCATGCCACAGCTTAGTCTTTTCCTTATACATTTTCGCATTTTCGTAAGAAAATTGACGAAATTCTTCTAACTCATTAAGCTGCAGCATTCTTATTGCTCCTGCACGACTCAAATCAAAATTTAACTTTTTCAAAGCCCAAAATGTTTTGTGCTCAAGTGATGTGCAAATTGCTTACCGCAAGTGTACGGGTCAAGTAATAATATAGTGTTTTCGTGTAAAACGAGTGTCGTCCTCTGGATTGGTTTTCTAGCAAATTAAGTATCGTGAATACTTTTGTTCAATTTTATTTAGGGAGCAAAACTCAATGATAAAAGATAAATCTAAAGACAAAAAGCATAAAATAAAAGTGGAGACTCAAATGGAAAGATTCTTAGGGAATTGATTTCATTGATTAAGAATGAGGATTGATTAATAGGAATGAATTGACCGTGCAATTATTCTACAAGCCAAGGAAACTTTTATCACGATTACCTCTCCCGAGTATAATTGATTCTCATGCATATAAACCAACTTGATATCCCTATCTAAGTTCATTAACATGCAAGGCATTATTCGGTTCGGTCCTTGTTATGCTTCTAAAGATATTCCAAATCCCGTCACAAACTTAGAATTTCTACTCTAGTCATGCAATTAAACAAGGTAAGTCTTAGGCCAAATCCTCTCTCCCGAGTTAGATTCAACACTTAAATCATTCAATTAGTGATCAAGTAATTGAAAGCATTAAACACAAAATTGCATGCATAGAATAAAAAGCACATTCATACCAAAAATTAATCCAACAAACTTAAACAATTACATCAATCCCTAAGACAAACAACTAGCAATTCATAGTCTTTAAACCATAAACACTAATTGAAAGAAAAGCCATAAAAACTACAAGAGTTAAGGGAAAGAAAAGGGAAAACTCGAATCCGTCGAAACCGGCACGTCCCCGTCACGATCTCCACGTCTTCTCGCTTGATTCCCGCTCCTTGGCCTTGCTTTAGCTCCCACCAAAGGTCTCTAGTCGAAATTAGGGCTAAAATCTAACCAATTGGGCTCCCCAAATCCGTAGTTGAAAAGAGGAATTTATAGATAATCTGCGGGTAGCGTCGCGACGCTGTGTACATAGCGTCGCGACACTGTCACAGCGTCTCGACGCTAAGGAGATAGCGTCTCGACGCTGTCTCTGTTGCCGCCCAATTCAGAAAAGGAAAGGCAGCGTCGAGACACTCCAAGAGCAGCGTCCCGACGCTGGCCTACGGATGGCTCTCTTTTGACTTCTTCTTGGTTGAATCTTTTCCGTTCTTTAGCCAATTTTCATGTCCCGAACATGTATTTAGCTCCAAATTCTCGATTTAACTCCGAAACATGATTCCTACAAAAAGAACATAAAAATGCATAATTTTGGCCAATTAAATATAAAAGACTAGCTTAATTAATTAGGGAAACATAGCTAGCTATGCTCGCTATCATCAAGCTCTAATGGTAAATGACAAGCTTTCCCATATACTAACCTATAGGGAGACATACCTAGAGGAGTCTTATAAGTTGTCCTATAAGCCCAAAGAGCCTCATCTAACCTAAAGGACCAATCCTTTCGAGATGGATGGACTACTTTCTCTAAAATAGCTTTAATTTCCCTATTACTAATTTCAGCTTGACCATTTGCTTGTGGGTGATAAGGGGTAGCTATCCTATGCTTAATCCCATACTTAGCTAAAAGCTTAGTTAAGATATTATTAACAAAATGTGTACCCTCATCACTCACTAGAGCCCTAGGTGTCCCAAACCGCGCAAAGATGTGCGATTGAAGAAACCTTGCTACTGTCTTGGCATCACTCTGATGGCATGCAATGGCCTCCACCCACTTGGACACATAGTCAACTGCCAATAAGATAAAAACATTGCCATTAGAAGGGGGAAATGGTCCCATAAAGTCAATACCCCATACATCAAATAATTCAACTTCTAAAATGTAAGTAAGAGGCATTTCATCTCTAGGTCCCAAGTTTCCTCTCCTTTAACAAGCATCACATTGCTTGTAGAACCAATGGGCATCCTTGAATAACGTAGGCCAAAAAAATCCGCAATGCAAAATCCTCATAGCCGTCCTCTGACCGCTGAAATGACCTCCATACGGCGAAGAGTGTCATTGCTCCAGGATTTCCTTTGCTTCAGTACCTGAAACGCACCTACGAATAATACCATCAGAGCATTGCTTATACATAAATTGCTCATCCCAAAAGAAAAATTTTGCATCATGCTTAAACTTTTTCTTCTGCCTCCAATCCATGTCAATAGGAGTGACTCCCTTTACTAAAAAGTTGGCAATATCAGCATACCAAGGGACATCCCTGACTACCTTCACCTGCACAACAAAAAGCTGCTCATCTGGAAAAGAATCGGAAATGGCAGATTGCTCCAGCAAAGATGATGATGGATCAAGACGAGACAAATGATCTGCAACGACATTCTCTGATCCCTTCTTGTCCTTTATCTCCAAGTCAAATTCCTGCAGTAATAAAATCCAACGAATTAGTCTCGGCTTTGCATCCTTCTTAGATATTAAATACCTTATTGCTGCATGATCCGTGAAAACCGTGACTTTGGATCCAACAAAATATGGCCGGAATTTTTCAAAGGCAAACACAACAGCTAACAACTCCTTTTTAGTAGTTGTGTAGTTGACCTGTGCTTCATTCAAAACCTTGCTTGCATAATACATAGGATGAATAAATTTGCCCTGCTTTTGCCCCAGCATCGCTCCTTCCGCAGCATCACTCGCATCACACATTACCTCGAATGGCAAATTCCAATTAGGCGTGCAGAGAATGGGTGCTGAGATTAAAGCAGCCTTTAATGTTTCAAAAGCCTTCCTACAATCTGCATTAAAGTAAAAAACATGATCAGTGCACAATAAGTTACAAAGGGGTTTACTGAATTTGGAAAAATCCTTTATGAACCTCCTATAAAATCCAGCATGTCCTAAAAAACTCCGAATTCCCTTCACTGAATTCGGCGGCTCTAGCCTTTCAATAACCTCAACTTTTGCTCTATCAACTTCTAGACCATTTTTAGAAATCCTATGACCTAACACTATGCGCTCCTTCACCATGAAGTGGCACTTCTCCCAATTAAGAACTAGATGGGTATCCTCACATCTTTTTAATACCTTTCCTAAATTATCTAAAAAACTCTGAAAAGACCCTCCAAATACTGAAAAATCGTCCATAAAGACTTCAACAGTGGACTCAATCATATCAGAAAAAATTGCTAGCATACACCGCTGAAATGTTGCTGGAGCATTGCAAAGGCCAAAAGGCATTCTCCTAAAAGCGAATTTCCCATAAGGGTAGGTGAAAGTGGTTTTCTCCTGATCTTCAGGAGCAATAGTAATCTGGTTATACCTAGAATAACCATCCAAGAAACAGTAATAGGCCTGACCAGCCAATCGATCCAACATCTGGTCGATAAATGGTAGAGGGAAATGATCCTTTCGGGTGGCTTTATTAAGCCTTCTGTAATCCATACAAACCCTCCAGCCAGTTATTGTCCTGGTTGGAATCAGCTCATTATCTTTATTGCTCACCACAGTGACACCTCCTTTCTTAGGAACACATTGGACAGGGCTTACCCAATTGCTATCGACAATTGGATAAATGATCCCAGCATCCAACCATTTAATTACCTCCTTTTTAACAACCTCTTTCATTGCAGGGTTAAGCCTTCTTTGTTGCTCAATACTCCTAAAGGATCCCTCCTCTAGAGTGATTTTGTGCATACAAAAAGATGGGTTAATCCCCTGAATATCAGCCAATGTCCAACCTATAGCTTTGCGGTATTGCTGCAGCAATTTTATTAAGGCCTCCTCATGCTCCGACATTAAATCTGATGCAACAATAATGGGCAACGTCTCACTTTCCCCAAGATACACATACTTTAGATGATCCGGTAAAGGTTTCAAATCTAAAGTGGGTGACTCAATTAGGGATGGCTTAATTGGGGGAGCCTTTCTTTGATCTAAATCAAAAGACTCAAAAACATCCTCACACCTAAACAATTCTTTTTCATTTTTTCTATCTAAAGAACAAAACTCAAAATCTTCTACACTAACCTCTCCATGCTTTTTTGAATGCTTATCAGCCGAATCCTGTATTGCTGTCTCAATAACTGTGCTCTCCAGAATCCTGATGAAGGAGCAATCCTCCATCTCGTCTGGATATTTCATGGCTTTAAAGACATTAAATTTCACTTCCTCATTACAGACTCTCATTGTTAATTCTCCTTTTTGAACATCTATTAATGCCCTACCAATAGCAAAAAATGGACGACCTAGAATAATTGGGACATCTTTATCAGCCTCATAGTCTAAAATAATAAAATCAACAGGAAATATGAATTTATCAACTTTTACTAAGACATCCTCAATTTTCCCCTCTGGATATGTGATAGATCTATCAGCTAGTTGGAGCGTAACTGTGGTAGGTCTAGCTTCACCAATACCTAACTTTCGATAGACCGAAAGAGGCATAAGGTTAATGCTTGCACCTAAATCACAGAGTGCTCTACCTAATTCCTTTCCACCTATAGACACAGGTATAGTAAATGACCCTGGATCCTTAGCCTTGGGGGGTAGCCCATTCTTAAGAATAGCACTACACTCCTCAGTAAGAGATACAGTTTCGAACTCACCTAACCTTTTCTTTTTAGTCAAAATATCCTTAAGAAATTTAGCATAATTAGGCATTTGCTCAATAGCTTCTACTAAAGGGATATTTATATGCAACTGCTTAAGAATCTCTAAAAACTTTTTAAATTGACCATCCTGATTCTTAGGCTTTTGCCTTTGTGGAAAAGGTAGAGGTGGTACATAAGGTGGGGGCGGCACATATTGGTGTTCTACATCTGGCACAGAACCAGATGCTCCAGCATTTTCTTTGCTGCCTCCAGCACCCTGACCAGACTCCAACTCTTTTTCAATAACAACAATATTATCACTATTACTATTTAAATCCTGGGTCTTTCTAGACTCTTCTAATGGCTTACCACTCCTGAGAGTTACTGCCTTTACCTGCTCCTTACCTTCCCTTCGAGGGTGTTCAGTATCCGAAGGAAGTTTCCCTTGAGGCCTCGCCTTTAGCTCATTAGCTAGCTGACCCACTTGCAATTCCAGGACCCTCATCGAAGCTTGATTACTTTGAATTGCGGCGTCTGTGCGAGCCATAAATTCTTTCATCATTGCCTCGAGAGAATTTCCCGAATTTTGCTGGGGCAAAGCCGGCTTATTTTGCTGGGGCATTACCTGCGCTTTAGCAAATCCTGGCTGGTTCATCTTCTGTTGCGTCTGCATGTTATTTCCTTGACCTCCCCATGAGAAGTTGGGGTGGTTGCGCCAACCTGGATTATAGAAGTTAGAATAAGGGTTGTTCCTCTGATTACCTACAAAAAACACAGAAGCTGGATTGCTGGGGCAAAACTCGTAGTTGTGATCTTCACCACAATAGACACATGCTTCGTCCGTGACTTGGTTCACCACTGCTGCAGGCTCCATAGCTGGTGGCTGCTGATGACTAATCACTGTCACATTCTTAAGAGCGTTAGCAATCATAGCAAGATCGGCCCTAATGGTAGACACACCATCAACCTCTAACACACTCTTAACCTTTTTATTTGTGCCTCTAATATCCGACCACTGACAACTATTAAATAGATATTCTTTCGAAAATTTCATAGGCTTCATCAAAAGTTTTTGCCAAAAGGGCCCCTCCAGTCGAAGCATCGACCATGCCTTGGGTTACTCCATTTAAACCATTATAAAATGTTTCCATTTGAATACAATGAGGTAACCCATAGTGGGGACACTTTCGCAAAAGCTCCTTAAACCTCTCCCAAGCCTCGCTAAAAGTCTCATCTTCAAGTTGCCTAAACTCTACTATTTCACTCCTTAATTTAGCATTTCTATTAGGTGGGAAATATTTACTCAAAAATTTTTCAGCTAACTCATCCCACGTCCTAATTGATCCTGGAGCGAAAGAGTTTAACCATGATTTTGCTCCATCTCTAAGAGAATACGGAAACAAAGTTAATCTAAGAGCATCTCTCGGCACTCCCTGAATTACAAAAGAATCACTAACTCCTAGAAAAGACTTAAGATGTAAATGAGGGTCTTCAGATGACAAACCATGGAATTGCCCCACGGTTTGCAACATCTGAAACATTACAGGTTTCATTTCAAAATTCGTCGCTTGGATTTGGGGACGTGCAATCCCCGGATTCAACTCATTAAACATCGGGACAGCATATGCTCGAATGGCTCTGGTCCTATCGTTTGCTATCAAGATAGGATTCTCAGCCTGATTATTTCGCTGCTTATTTTGCTCGAACAGTGGGTTTTGTTGCAGCAACGGATTCTGCTGGGGGTTCACTGCTACTGGACCTTCAGGAACCTGCGGGAGTTGCGGCACGTTCCCCATCTGGTTTCTGTGCTACTCCCTCCTTCTGCTCCTAAATGTCCTTTCAATTTCTGGATCAAGCTCAAACCTTACCCCAGGCGGATCGCTCATGCACCAAAATCACACCTGCAAAAACAAAAGAAACAATCAAAAAGTTCTAGCACCAAACCACTAATACACATACACAAAATAGATCAGATAAAAACTTATACAAGTCCCCGGCAACGGCGCCAAAAACTTGTTGGGTTCCTAGAGTGAGTAAAAATGTAGTATAAAATACTCTAGAATTCCTGTGCAAGTATACACAGTCTGCAACAAGTAATATTATCAATCCAAGGTCTGAATAAATCTCCACTTTACCTATTTTGTGCAATTTTTCTAATGGTTTCAAGAATAATAAAATGATTGGGTTTTATCGGAATTATGCTGAAGCAAAATAAATGACAGAACAATGAGTAACAAATAGATAGACAGATTAAAGACAGGCGTTGGTTAGGTTTTAGTGATTGTTATAAAATATGCTCTAGCAATATTATTGATCATGCATTTCCCGCAGTATTATTAGCGGATTCCTCCCGAAACTCCGAATCTTTTGGGATGTGTTTCAACCCCAATGAAGTGCGACCGATCAGGCACTAGGCAACTGGCTATCCCTAGCTCAGTCACTGGCGTTCATCAATACACAATGATCGTAGTGTGGATAATTGCCACACACTCTCTAAATCATCCCTGAAACTAGAGAGAGCTATCCATACCGGCTGGCCAGGCGGGCATAAAATAAGAATAAGCACAACAATTAACCAAAATGCTATAGTCAATTTATTACTAGAGATGAAGCACAGTAATCACATTATTCCTAACCAACACCCTAAGCTACTTAGTTCATAACAGGCATAGGAATACGAATTACAATCTGAGTAAGCATGTCCATAACCACAATTTAAGAAGGAAAATAAACTCCCTAATCAGCTTGCTGATGATGGTGTACTTGATGACCTTCAATCTCCCTATACTATTCGGCTTCCAAAGGAAAACATGGAATGCATTTGACTTTGACGACTACTTCCTTTTATAGAAGGATGGGAGGCTTGAATTAGGTCAACTAGGACACGTGTAAGGCTGTCCTTGATCCTTTATCCCGAAAATATCTCAATAGAAGTCGGTTCATGAAGTTGGCTAACGAGCTGTGATGTGGCAGTTTCTGCTTCCAGTTTTGCTGCAGCATAGAATTTGCTCGTTCCAGTCGCTCAGCAGCATAATCTGGACAAAGTGATTTCCAATGCTTCCATTCTTTCAAATGGGTTAAATCATGTAATATCTCTCTAAAACCAACCCTATTAAGCATTAAAGACACACAAATCCTTATATAAATGAGGCCTAAATAACTACCTTTTTGGCAGTTATCAATAATCCAACAAAGAAACAAGAAAACATAGCAAAATAATGAAAACCATGGAAAGAAATCAGTTCTGAACTCAAGGGAATGGAAAAATACAGAGAGAAATCGTCCAAAACAGTTGGAAATATGACCTAGCGACTAAAATAGACGAAGGGTTCATATTTATAAATAACGCTGGCGTTGAGAGGCTAAGGCCAACGTTGAGACGTCAGCCCTTCTGTCAGTGGGTTGAGAAACGGGGCGGCGTTGAGACGCTTGCTCTCGGGTTTGTCCAAAATTTTCAATTTCTTGCTCGATCCTTTTGGCTTCGAAAATGATGTCCAAGCGTTCTAGTCGATACCTTTGGCTTCACGTCATCTTGGGGACTCCAAAATAGGTCGAAAACACCTTAAAAATCTCGAGTTAGTGCCAAAATAAAATATAGGCCTAATTGCCCTTTTGTGATCGAATCCCTGTAAAATAAACACTTAAACCATCAAATGCACACTAACAAGATCAAATTATAAGTAATAAGATAGCATGTATTGGGTGCTATCAAATACCCCCAACTTGAATCTTTCTAGTCCTCGAGCAAGGCTAAAAAGACATGAATATGGATGCAAACATATGAATTTTCATGACTTAATCCTAAAAGCTAAAGAATCAATAAGAATGCAATCAAGAGACATGCACGTGAGACCCAACTGAGAGACAAATCAAAATTTTTCAGAGAACATCTTGCACTAGAGACTTCTAACTCACCTAGAGCGAACTCTACTAACCCGTGATTGGCTTATCAAGCTCTCATTCCATCTTCCCCCTACATTGGCACTAAGGACTCGCTAAAGAGAGAAAATGGGACAAATTAGACTGCTACTTTGTACCTAGGCGCCTGAAATTTAGGAGCTCATCACTTTTCCATTCTTTTAAGGCGAGACACTAGCTTCCACACTACAATGCACGGACCCATATCCCGAGTTTTACCCTTGGTTGGCCTAACTTATAACAAAGTATGTAACTCTTTTTACCCCTTATCACTCATGATTATTGCAAGCATGCTTTTTTTTTTAATGAAAATAAAACAAGAAAGATGAGCCATAATTTTTTTTTCAGGTCAAGCTCACTCACTAATTTTTTTTTCACTCATTTTCTTTTAACAGACAATTTTTCTTTTCTTTTTCCTAGGCAAAGTTTATATGCTAATTTGCGAAAATTTTCTATTCTTTAAACTCGTCCTTACACCTATCGGGACGACAATAAAAATCTAAGCCTAATAAACCTCTCCTAAGCATTCGACTCGTGTTATAAAGCAATAAAGAAACTCAACCAATGCAAGATATTTCACAGAAAAATTTTAAAAGACTCCCTTTTGGGGCACTCACGATTACAACTCATCGAAAGCAAACTTATCAATACAGAAGCTAATCCTATGAAATCATTGTCATGCTAAAAGCATCCAAAAGCATCCATTCATTAAAGTCAAACAATAAAAGCAAACAATTGGCCCTGATGCTTAGGTGCTCAGGGCCCAACAAACAGAAAGCCAAGCGTACCCCACCATCAACCTAATTCTTACATTATCCTCAATGTAATAATAGACATGAACATCATAGGGTAATAAATAGAAAAAGGGAGAAAGGATACTCCTCTGAACTGAAGCTCAAGGTTGAAAGGTGTACGAATCTATCTTTTTAAAGTCGTTTACTTAAGAATTGAAAACCAACAAATTGAATGAGAAAAAACCAAGAAAATGGAAAACTAAAGAAAGAAAGGAAAAAGAGAAAACAAAAAAAATTTCTCTGGGTAGCTCCAAGAAATGCTATTTTTAACGTTGCTTACCCGACGAGACTCTCTTCTCTTTTCTTTGTTCAAGGTGGTCTCTCTCCTTGAGACCATACAACATTATTTTTAGAAATTTTCCTTCTCAAAAGGCGAGGAACCTGTAAAGAAAAATCAGAAGAAGTAGAGGGCTGACAAACAACACTATCAGCCCTAACCTTTTAAGACCAACAAACTGTCACACTAGCGGATTTCTTAGTAATAGAAACATGGTGCTCATCTACTACATCATGTTCATCACCATTAATTATTGGGGTCCTAACCGCAAAAGAATGGGTCTCATTATCAGAAATCATGATAGACTTGACATTACTAGATTGATCAATATCAGAAATCATGATAGACTTGGCACTGGATCTAAGTCTAACATGTAATATTGTAAAGACAAGACTTGAGGACTATCAGTATCATAAAAAACTTTAAACTTAAAAGTCCTATCTTGAAATCCTACAAAAACTACTCCCTCATCCACGTCAATCACTGCTCTGGTCGTCTTCATAAATGGACGACCCAAGAGTAATGTTGCAAATGAAGTAGAAGATGCATGAGTAGGCATGTCTAAAACATAAAAATCAGTAGGAAATACTAGGTCCTCAACCTTAACAAGAACATTATCCACTATGCCTAAAGGTTTAATGCATGATCTGTCAGCTAACTGAATTAAAATTCCTAACTTCTTAATATTTGTTAAACCTAACTCCCTAATTATAATAAGTTCGAATTCGATTTAGGGAAATGGGTTGACATGTTTTGACGTTGCCGACACGTCGG
The DNA here is from genome assembly GCA_036850905.1 of Luffa acutangula. Taxonomy (NCBI): domain Eukaryota; kingdom Viridiplantae; phylum Streptophyta; class Magnoliopsida; order Cucurbitales; family Cucurbitaceae; genus Luffa; species Luffa acutangula. The sequence continues at coordinate 10,010,152 of CM072094.1, read as the reverse complement.
GTTTTGTATAAATTGAGTTGTGAGAGATTTAATATTTAAATATGATTTAAATATCAAACACATGGATAGGAATTCATGGTTGTAAAATAAAATTTCATAAATGTTCGGGATTGATGGAAAAATGTTGATTTAATATTAGATATTAATTTAATTAATAATTATTTTAAATTAATTTTTAATTAATTTAAAATTGAAAAATTAAAATTAGATTTTACGTTTTTCAGATTATTAATATTAAATAATTAAAATTAAATTTCAGGATAATCTTGAATTTATAAAATTAAAAAATAAATTGATTTTTTGGAGGTGGAGTGCATGGTGACTAAACTCATGCACTCCTCTCACTTTAGCCACCAAATTACCCACTAAATGTGGGGCAATTTGGAAGAAATTGTCTGGCTTCCTTAGTGAATTGCTGCCAAAATCTCTCCCTACCAAAACCCACCATTGAAGCTTGTTCTTAAAGTTTTTCCCTTCAAATTTCATCACTAGAGGATCCCATAATCCGTTCCAAAGGCTTGAAGATAGTAAGGAAGATCAAATGGTGGTTTGTGACACCTTGGTGAAGAAAAACATCTAAAAGATTCAACCAATTTGGTGAATTAAAGAGGTAGGTGTTTGCTGCCCTGTTTTTCTTCTTTAGAACAACATGCATAGTTTGATTAAATTGAGCATATTAAGTGCCTAAGATCCAAAATTGCTTCCGTATATTAGATATTAACACTTTTAGGAATAAGATAGCTGTGTTTGGTTATGCATGGGAATGTCATCAAAATTTTATGGTAACTAATTATGTCTTTATTTATTTTACATAATTAATCATGGACACTTTATATAATTTTAATAGATTAATCAATAAAACAATCAAAATTAATTCAAAGTATTAATAAAAATTAATGAATTGATAATCAATGATGTTTTTAATTGATCAAGGAATAATTTTAATTGAATAAACTAAGTCAATCTAACTAATTAAAATTATTGCTAAACTAAAAAATAAAAAAAATAAAAAAATAAAAAAATAAAAAAATAAAAAAACCATGGGGTTTGTTTCAAAAATGCCCCTGAAGTTTGAAAAGTTTCAAAAATACCGCTGAACTTTAAAAAATGTTTCAAAAATACCCTTGCCATTAATTTTATATGGAAACCGTTAAAGTTTGAGTTTCAAAAATACTCTTGAACTTTCAAAAAAAAAATAAAAAAATACTCTTATTGAAAAATGTTTCTTATTTTTTCCTCCTCTCACCGTAAATTCTTTCTCCATGAAAATTATTGCAAAACTTTACTTATAAAGGTTGTGTGCAACACAATACCAGATAAAAACAGACTTTGAAATCGAGTTTTCTCTTTTAAAAAGTGTAAAGAAGATAAGTGTGAGAAAACAACATATATATGTATATATATTATTTCCTTTTTGCTTTCTCTGTTTGTTTATGTTAGTGATGAGAAGAAATATTTATAAGACTGTGGGTTTGGTCCAATTTATAAGATCAATTAATCAAAAGTTTTATATATGATTTTGTTCTTATTAATATTTAAAAATCGTTAGAACTTGTATTAAACAATAGTTTCATTTATTTTTCATAAAATGAATATAAAGAAAGTTAATGGGTAATGGTTGGTGAGGAAATAATATTGAAAATACTTCCAACAAATGAAGTCAAACACATATGTAGAATTTCAAGAACAAAACAAAAGTCATCTTGAAGTTTCGACACGAAAATCTAGTCAAGTTCTTGGGATGTGTTGAAAGAGAAGAAAAACTCATAGATTATGAATACATGACAAATAAGTAAAGTTTTTCATTAATTTTCATGGATGATGAATTAATTTATGATGGGGGAAGGAAAAAAAAAAAGAAATTTTTTTATAAGGGTATTTTTAAATTTTGTTTGAAAGTTCAAGGATATTTTTTTAACTGAAATTTTAATGGTTTTCATCCAAAATTAACGGCAAGGGTATTTTTTAAACATTTTTCAAAGTTCATGGGTATTTTTGAAACTTTTTAAAGTTCAGGGGCATTTTTTAAACAAACCCCATAGCTCAAGCGTATTTTTTTTTTAATTTAGCCTAAAATTATTTATTTAATATATTTAATAAAAAATACTTATTTACATTAATTTAGTATATTTGGATCTATAAAAATTAATTAAGTAAATATTTTAATAAATATACAAAATTTATTTATTATAATAGAATTATATAATTAATTTTAATTCATCCTAATATTGATTATAATTTTAATTTTGATTACACAATATTAAAATATATTTTAATAAACACTATATAAGAAAAAAAATCAAGATGACAGGTTAATAATAAATTTTAATCAAAAAATATTTCAAAATTTTTTTAATAATTATAATATATTAATTCTAAGAAATAATTAATTGAAGTTTTTTTTTTAAATAATAAATAATTAATTGATTCTAAATAATCAATAATTATAATTATTGAAAAATGAATTTTTATACCATATTAATTTAAGTTATTACAGTTCACTAATTAATTATATTTTAGATATTGTTAACTAATTAATTATAATTTCAGTAGCTACGTAATTGATCATATAATAATTTGTAGGTTTGTTTATGAAATTAATCATGAAGATATTATTTTGATAAGTTATCTAGTAAATTAATCAAAATTACTTTCCGGGAGTAGAAATAAATTAATTGTTTATGAATAAATTTAATTAAAAAATTAATTAGAAAGATTAAAAATAGGGAAAATACACTTGTAGTCTTTGAGGTTTGGGTTAGGTTTCATTTTGTTCCTTCTGTTTTCAAATTCGACAATTTAGCTCTAGAGGTTTGATTTTTTTTCATTTTGGTCCCTCCATCCAATTTTTCGTTAATAACTAGCGGTTTGCTGACGTGACACTCATCTTTTATTTAAAAAAATATTTTTTAATTTTTTAAAATAAAAAATATTAAAATAAAAAAAAATTATTATTATTTTCTAATATTATTATTTTTATTTATTCTCTCTCTCCTCTTTTCTTCTTCCTCATCTTCTTGTTGTTCTTCTTCAAAATCCACCACCAAACTAGTCACCGGCTGCCCGCCGGCAACCGCCGCTCACCAGTGGTCGGTCGTCGGCAACACATTTTTTTCTCTTTTTCTCCTTTTTCTTTCATTTTCTTCTTCTTCTCTTTTCTTCCTTCTCCAAACTTTCTTTTTTTTTTCTTTTTTTTTTAAAAAAAAATCAAAACGGAGGAGGGATCTGGGCGTTCTGGTCAGATCTGGGCGTTTGAAGAAAGGGAAAGAAATTGTGCAGCATCGACACCCTTGTTCTAGCCCAGATTTGGGCGTTCGAAAGGGCTTTCGACAGCAACGCACTCTCTCTCCGTCGCTTGTCTTCTCCATCGGCAACCAGAGACCCATGAGTCGCCACTCTTTTTCTCCCTCGTGCCACTCGTTCTCTCTCCCTCACATCTCCTCTTTGCTGGCAAGTCGGTCTTCTTCCATCTTCTTCGTTCTCCTATCTTTTCGGCTCAAGTAGCTAGATCTCGCCGCGATTCAACGAGTTCAAATGTGATGCCCCGCATTCCAGGTAACCCATAGTTTTGAAGGATTGGAATTCCCAATTCCGTAACAGCGAAAGGAATTGGATCGTTCGTAAATTAATTTTGTTTTACAAAATACCGAATACATTGGCAAAAGTTAAGCAATTGAGAAACATACCATCGTGGAAGACTCTGAATTCAAGAACGCTTCTTGATTGTGCAGGGACCAAATGTGAAATCTTGGGACACCACCACAAGATTACCCCGCTTTTCTCTGAGTTTGGAAACGAGATTGTGGGATCTCATATTTCTTGAATTTGGGAAGTAACGAATATATAGAGAATAAAAACTCTCTGTAATGTTGAGAGAGAATGAGAGAGAGAGATCTTGGGAGAGCAATCATTCTGCAGAATTAGAGAAGCATCAAATGACCCCTCAAACGTATGAGATTAAGTGAGAGAAAAAATATTAATATAATAATTAATTAAATAAATTTTAATTAATTAAATATATTAATTAATTAATTACCAATTTAATTAATTAATAATATAATTAAATATCTAATATTTAATTTTTTTGAACAAAAATATCTAATATTTAATTACATGGCCATTAAATCATATAAATGCACATCTCTCACTTAATATATAGTTTTAATTAAGTTTAATTAAATCGCATTTAATTAAATTAATTAAACTAAACAATTAATTAATTCTTTGACCAATTAAATATCACATATTTAATTAATCATACATTTGAATCATATTCAATAACGGTAAGTCAATCCTTCACGAGTGTTCGTAACTACAGCTGGGTCAAATTACCGTTTTACCTCTGTGTTACCTCTAGCTCCTTAAGTATCAGTGCTCCTCTAATAAACTGTTGGGTTTTATGTCCTAAAACTCGTAGATAGTGAATGATTAACAAATTATACACTTGTATCAATAAATTGCTATTGAGGTTTATGCAATAAAGTATTGTTGTCATATTAAGTCTAGAATTACACAATATGACCCAAATCCAATAAACTAAAATCCATGGTTGTTTACATGTAACTTGAACTAGTATGTGGGGACATACGAGATTGATGTTCAAGTAATAACCTAAAAGGTCTATAGTATAGGGATAAGACTGGGTACCTTATCTTGGTACGGCCCGCTTTGTATTCGATACAGACGTATTGATCCAAGGCGTCCATGTAGGAGACATGCGAGTGGGGGTATCCTATGCAATGAGTTTGCATAAGACCGGACCACGAAATAGTAAACCACTAGATGTAACACTGTTGACTAGTTAGGTTACTGTTTCAATAGGATGACTTAGGTAACTCAATCTTAATCCTGAGTGTGTCATGAACTCCTTCTCACGAGGGGTTGTCCTTTGATTAATACGGGTGAGAGTGGCCTGCACGTCGACTCAATAAGCCTACCTTCTTGGGGACAAGACCGAGTGGGGGCTGGGGACATGACAATACAAGATGGAATTCACTCCTTCCCCTATTGGGGCAAGTAGATGTGTGCTCCCTTAAGGGCTGATTCCAGGGCTTGAACAAAGGCGCGCCGTCCTCTCCTGGCCCGAGAGGAACTATTGTTTAGTGGTTGGACCCTAAACAACTTGTTCATTAGAGGAATCAGTGGTACTTAAGGAACCATGGGTAACCCAGGGGTAAAATGGTAATTTGACTTTGTCGGTGTTACGAACACACGTGAAGGATTGACTTACTGCTTTGGTCGATATCCGTGGACACTGAAATATTCTACTGTGAGAAGAGTGCAACTGTGGGTCTTTAGTGGAGTGACCCATAGTTAACGAATGTTGATTGACTCGGTTAATGAGTTTAGCTGATCAATCTCGTAACGTTGGAGCTTCCGATCTGTAGGTCCATTAGGTCCACCTGCTAGCTCATAACGTGTTCTAAGATAACATAGTCTTGATTATTAAAGGGAATTTAAGTTAATTGTATTTGGATGCAACTAATATAATGTATGGAGATACATTATAGTATAAGTTTAATTAATGAATTAAACTTTATAATAAAATTAATTTTGGATATGATTCAAAATTAATTAATGAGAGAACTATGAATTTAATTAAATATGTGATGTTTGATTAATTCATGCATTAATTAATTAAGAATTAATTAATTTAATTTGGTTAAATATGATTTAATCAAATTAATATTATAGTTAATATTAATGTACATTTTGATGCACATTAAAACTATAGGTTAAATGAGAGAGATTAAATTGAATATGATTCAATTATAAAATTAATTAAATATTTGATATTTAATTAATGTGGGATCAATTAATTTAAATTAATTGAATGACCTATTTAATTAAATTGAATATGATTTAATTGAATTAAAACTTTATGTTATAATTGATTTAATTAAATTAATTATAATTAATTAGATAATTAATTATTATTTAAATAATTATTAATTATTTAATTTATTAATTATTATTTGATAATAATTAAACGGTCCAGATCTAATTGGTTTAGATCAATGGACAGGATTGGTTAGGGAGTTAAAGATAACTTCCCAACATAATCCTACGTAGTTGCCTGAGGGGTTTGGCCATTCTCGCTGATTCTCTCCTCACTCACGCAAAAACACAGAAAGGGAGATCTCTCAATTTTTCTCTCTAAGTTTTCTCTCAATTCCAACAATCACCTTGCTGAATTTTTCCCTTCCAAGACAATTTTGGGTTCCCACAAGCCAATCTCAGAAATCCAAGAGATATAGTGGGTGAATTCGTGTGGTGGTGTCCATTGGAAGATCAAGTACATTATCTTGGAGCATCGTGTTGTGTTCTTCGAAAATCCATGTAAGTTTCTTGATCTTGAATCAATTTTAGCATGCTGAATCGTTTTTAATTTAGAAATTTGTTTCTGAATTTAGATTGCCAATGTACTGGTTTTTTGTAAATGAAATTGTGAAACGAATTGGTCTTGATCGTTTCCGTTGCCAAAGGAATTTCAACCCTTCATGAACAACCTGTTTATGGTCCAACCAGTAAACAGAAAGTCCCTCTCGGGCCAGTGAGAGGGCGGGATCCCTTTGTTCAAGACCCGGAGTCACCACTTAAGGGAACACTTATCTACTTCTCCTAGAAGCGGGAAAGAGCGAATTCCATCTTGTGTTGTCATGTCCCTAGCCCCCCACTCTGTCTTGTCTCCAAGAAGGTAGACTTATTGAGTCGGTGTGCAGGTCACTCTCACCCGTAGTAATCAAAGGACAATCCCTCGTGAGAAGGAGTTCATGACACATTCAGGATTAAGACTGGGTTACCTAGGTCACACTATTGAAACAGTAACCTAACTAGTTAACGGTGTTACATCTAGTGGTTTACTATTTCGTGGTCTGGTCTTATGCAAACTCATTGCATAGGATACCCCCACTCGCATGTCTCCTACATGGACGTCTTGGATCAATATGTCTGTATCAAATACAAAGCGGGTCGTATCACATAGTGTTACTAGGATAAGGTACCCAGTCTTATCCTTGTACTATAGACCTTTTAGGTTGTTACTTGAACACCGATCCACGTATGTCCCCACATACTAGTTCAAGTTACATGTCAACAACCTTGGATCTTAGTTTATTGGATTTGGCTCATATTGTGCAATATTAGACTTAATATGACAATAACACTTTATTGATACAAGTATATAATTCGTAAACATTCACTATCTACAAGTTTTAGGACATAAAACCCAACAAGTTTTTATTAAGCGATATCTTTTATTTTTAGCCAATTGAGTTTTTTGCCTTTTCTCGTGTAATAGTGTCTGATTGTTTTAGTTGGTTGAGTTTTTCCAGGTTAGTGGGCATTGAGTGGCGTCTTTTTCTCCTGGTTAGTGGGTAGTTTGGGATCAGTAAGGTTTAAAAAAAATCATCAGAATATTTCTCTCTTTCTCCCTCTCTCTCGCGTGCGTGCCCCCCTCCCCATCTCTCATTCGTTTTCCTTCTAGTCGTCGCCTACCTCTCCGATGCCTCCCTCGCGCCGTCGTTGTTGCCTGCTCCACCCACCACCGTCTCTCCTTCCTTGCGTCGCCGTCGTCCTGCCTCGCACCGCCGCCCATCTCGTCCCTCGCTTATTTTCGCCGAAACCCACGCCGCCGCCTTCCCCCTCTATTTTCTCCCTCCGACGAGCAGAACCCACGTCGCCCAGTCGTCATTTCTCAGTTGGTTAAGCTCGTTCTGACCTTCCTCTCTCTCGCCTTGGTTAGATCCCGTGCAACCAGCATCTCAGATCTCGTTTCTCTCGCGATTTCATCTCTGTCCAGCGTGATTTGGGTGTGATTTTAACTCTATTTCATTGTCTTTTGGCAATTCTAGTAAGTTCTACCTTGACCCATTCGTTATTGGCTATGAATACTACCCATGATCCAAGAAGTGTTATTCTAAGTTGCAGGTTTTGGCGACTTTCAGACACCGTACAACATGTATCCAACTCTGTTTGGTGTTGAACGGTAAGGTCCAGCGCCCTTGGGACTTTAGAATTCATCTAAATTAGCTTTAGAATAACCTTTAATCATTGGACTTTCGTTAATTTCAGTTTTTAACTCATTTCGGGCTCGAGACAACACTTATTCAAGGGATTTCAGTGCTGTTTGGTAATTTCCAGCAAGGTACCCGCCCTGTTCGGTAAGTTTTCAGCATCTTAGGTCCTTTTTAATCGATGTTGGATGTTGAAAAGGTTGTTAGGCTATTTCCCTAACCTTAGAAGGTCTCTTTTGTGCCTGTAGGTCAGTTTAGAGCATATTCTATTATTTTCCAGCAAGCGTTAGTTTGGTTTGGGAGCGCTATCTAGCTTGAGTAAGTAGTTTCTATCTGGTTGGGCTTGTTTGTTATGTGAGCATGTCGTTTGCTTTACTTGCCTTGTTATTATGTGTTGTGCCTATTATGTATGTAGCTCACCATGTGAATGAACGTGATGCTTGAATTGATTCTTAAGCATATTGTTCAGTTGATTCATAAGCATGTTACTTGTTTAATTCATGAGCATGAGGTTGTTGTATGAAAACTATGTTGCATAAGAGTCGTGTCTGCATAGTGCGTGGTCATTGGGGAGAGGCGGAACATGACGCGTAAATCATGTGTTGGGTGTGTGTGCGGAGCGTGACGCGGAAATCACGTGTGGGTGTGAGTGCGGAGCGTGACGTGGAAATCACGTGTGAGTGTGCGGGTGCATAGCATGATGCGTGGATTCATGTTGTCGTCCCATTTTGGCATGATGCATGTGTTGGCATTGTTGTTTTTGTGTTTAAGAGCTTGTTGGTTTGTTTATCGCTTTACAAGCATGATGTGTGTGTGGATAGTATGTCGATATGAATGTTTGTTGTTTGGTGGCTCACCGGGTGTGAACTACTTACCAGTATTGTGGTTGTACTGATACTTCTCCCCTTCCTTCCCCCAACATTTTCAGATTATGCAGGTGACAAGTTTTATGTGCCCGGTGATGTAGACGAGGAGGTTCACGAGGGATGACCACATGGGTCCATTTACTTGTTTACTTTCTTTTTGATAGATAGGGTAGTCGTTTGTTCATTGATGATAGGCTGAACCTTTAATTTTGTAGCTAGGTTGGATTAACTTTTCATTATTGAGCTTGTGTAGAATTCCATGCTTCCGTTAGGTTGTAAATATGTTAATGTTTAATAAAGTTGAATTGTTTCTAGAAGCTAAGAGCATGTTTACACTAGAAGAATTTAGGTTCTATTGTTGGTTGAAGATGCAATATCTGACTCGTATTCTAATAAGAAGTTGTTTCTGTGGAGTTGTGGGGTAGAATGGAATAATATAGAAATGTTGTTTTGAGTTTAACAGGTGTTTAAAAATTTTGGTTTGATTCTATGTACGCCGTTATGCTGCCAAAATTTTCGGAGCTCTCTGTTAGTTTGAATAGGAGTTTAGTAATGTTACTAGGCTAGATATTAATAAAACCTGGGGCGTTACATCAAACCCATGCCCACATCTCGTCGGTAAGGGGTTTCAAAAAGACAGTGAGGGAGAGAGAAAGCAAGCGGAAAAAAAGTCGACTGTCGGTCGTCGGTGTGATTGAAGATGCCCACTGGTCTGATTGAAGAAGAAGACCATGTGAATGAAGAAGAAGAAAGTGAAGAAATAAAAATGAAGAAATAAGAAAGAGAATAAGGAAAAAGGAAAAAGGAAAAAGGAAAAAAAAAAGGAAAAAATAAGTAATAAAACATTATTTTAAATATTTTTTATTTAAAAAATTAATAAAAAAAATTAATAAAAAAATGCATGTCACATCACCAATCTGTTAAGAATAACAAAATATTTGACGGAGGGATTAAAAGTGTAACGAAATCCAAACCTCAAAGGTAAAAATGTTGAGTTCGAAAACTCGGGGACCAAAATGAAACCTAACCTAACCCTCAAGAACCAAAAGTGTATTTTTCCCTTAAAAATAATATATATATATATATCAAATATTAATAAATAAGAATAAAGAGAGAGAAAGAGAAAGAGTGTGTGTAATAAATAAGAAAAATGAGAGAGAAAGAGAAAGAGTGTGTGAGTATAAAGAAAACCCACACTTTTTGAAGGGCATAGAAAACCTCCCACCATGGGAAGAAGTGATTCCATGCATTGTTTGGGTCAAAATCACTCCCAAACATGCACTTATTCTCATGCCCAAGCTTGCAAACCTTGTTCCAAACAAGGAGATCTATTTCCCTTGCCCATTCCCACCCTCATTTCCCTTCATCCAAACAGGCCCTAATAAACTTTGATTAGGATTTGATTAATCAAAGTCTATCAGTAACTATCAGTGATAGATTTTGATTAATCAACGTCTATCAGTGACCATCACTGATAGACTATGATGTTGGTAAACTCCGTATAATCCTTTCTATTAGTGTCTATCACTGATAGACTTCGATAATTTTGTATTTTTCTAACTTAACGTCACTTTTTGTTATTTCTCTAAATAGTTTTACTTCTTACTAAAGTTGTTTCTCAAATTCTGTTTCTGTTTTTTTTTTCTTTCATGCATGTATCTATCTCTCTCTTCCATTCCTAGATCCATCTTTTTTTCTCCAACTGACCGCCACCATCGACCTCTGACTACCGCTGTTGTCGACTTCTCGGATACTTTTTTCGAAAATTCTTTCAGTGACTTTTCCGACGATCGTCGCCATCGTCGACTGGCTGCCACCGCCAACCTCCGCCGACCTGCAACGATCGACTGTCGTCTACCTCCACTAACCGATCGTCGTCGCCGACATTTGACTACCGGCTACCGTCGACCTCCACCGACTGACTGCCACCGTCGACCTCTGACTACCGACTGCCACCGACCTTCACCGACCAGTCGCCGTCGCTGACCTCCAACTACCGGCCACCGTCTACCTTCGACTACCCCATGCAGTCGACCGACCGTCATCGTCGAACTCCACCGACCGGCCATCGCCGCCGCCGACCTCTACCGACCAACTGCCACCATCGACCTCCGACTACCGGTTGTCGCCGACCACCGCCAACCGACCGCCACTGTCGACCTCTAACTACTGACTGTCGCCGACCTCCACCGACCGACTGTCGTCGCCGACCTCCGACTACCGGCCACCGTCTACCTCCGACTACCGCCTGCCGTCGACCTCCATCGACCGGTCGTCGTCGTCGTCGACCTCCACCGATCGACTGCCGCCGTCGACCTCCAACTGCCGACTACCACCGTTAACTTCCGACTACCGGTTGCTGCCTACTGATAGCGAGCAGAAATGTCGCTATTTTAGTCTCAAATTATTAAGCTTTTTGGTGCTTTAATTGTGATTTTAATGAATATATTTAATGAATTTTGTTATTTTGTCTTTAGGAGCATAAATGATGATTTTGGGAGAAAAAGAGCCAAAATTGATGGAATGATAGTCCAAATCAAAGTATGAAGCCCAAAGAAGACATCCATGAGGAAAAGTCCAAGAGAAATGAAGAAGAAGGCCCAAAAATCAGCCCAAAAAGAAGCTGATTTTTCTGGAAAATCTGGACAGCGTCTCGACGCTTAGCAAGGCAGCGTCGCGACGCTGCCCTTTCTTGTTGCCCAAGCCGCGTGCGCAGCAGCGTCGCGACGCTTGGCAAGGCAGCGTCGCGACGCTACCCCTTTTTCAGGCCTATAAATAGGAGCCCTTGGTGCCTCATTTGGAATCATCAATCAATCATCACCTATCATTCATTCCTTTCTTTCCTTCCTTAAGACTCCTTTTTTGGAGCCCCTCTCAAGGCTTTTGAGCCTTTTTGAGAGGGTTCTTCTAGTGGGAATTTTTGGGGAATTTTGGGGAGCAATTCTAGAGGCTCGAGGAGTAGTCAGCGGGGGCTCCAAACGTCAGCAAAGGGTTTTTCGACGGTCAATTCCTTTTCCTTTATGCCTTTTAATATGCTTTCCCTTGTAATTATTGTGAATATTATGAGTAGCTAAATCCCAATTTGGGGTCTTGAAATGAAATGATAGTTACAATGTTGTTATAATTTCTTGTCTCTTGCCCATGTCCTAATTATTTGTATGGATGTGCTTAATGCTTTACTCAATCTGGCCAATTGTGTAATGATTCGATTCTTAATGGAAACTCGACGGAGAGAAATTAGGATAGATCATAATCCATGCAACTAGTTTAATTGCCCGTTGTGACACCAGGATTAGTTGATTAAACTTAGATTCCTAAAATGAATCAGAGCGTAATAATTAATAATTTTTAATAGCGCTAAGGACACTTAGGTTGTTAAAAAGAATTAATTACAATTAGGGGAAACCGACAGGAGAACCTATGTGATTAACGGAGATTCTAGGTTTATAATTAGTTGGGCAATGAGATAGGATAATTATAGCAATTATTTAGCTAACCATTGATTTTCAAGACCCCTCTTCCCGCTTAAAGAATACTCTTTCTCCACATTTTATTTCTGATTGACCAAATTTGTTTTAATTAAGTCTTTTTAAATTCAAATTCTTTTTCATGAGCGTAGCTCCTAAATATTATTTCACCTAAGTATTTTCAGTGCTCAAGAGAGTTTTAATTAATTGCTTAAGTTTCGCTTCGCCTCCCTGTGGATTCGATACTCGGAATACTTTCCGTTTTATATTACTTGTGGCCCGTGCGCTTGCGGATAAACGTATACAAACACGCAACAAGTTTTTGGCGTCGTTGCCGGGGAGGCTTGAATTTTAAGCAAAAATTAATTTTTCTTGACATCGAAAAGAAAAGGGTAAATGGTAATTTAGGTGTAAATATTTTTCTTTCATCATTTTGTGAATATTATTTTATTTTCATTTTTGTTTGGTTTTTTTTTTCTGTTATCTGGGAGCATTGCATGCGAAGAAACAAGGTGGTTGATCTGTTTCCGTTAGATCTTGAGATTAACAGGACTCTAAAATTCATTAGAAAAGAAAAAAGATTAACAGAAACGATGGCTCACCAAGAAGAAGCTCCCAAGGCAATTAGAGATTTTCTGCAGCCAGTTCTTCCAACCGAAAATTCTGGGATTGTTTACGCCCCCATCCAAGCTACAAATTTTGAGCTAAAAACAGGGTTGATTCAGATGGCGCGCGATAACTCGTTCAAGGGACATCCTTCCGAGGACCCCCACTCTCATCTGCGATCATTCCTTGAAATATGCGGGACAGTAAAGATGAACGGAGTTCCGGCCGACGCAATCAGATTAAGGCTGTTTCCATTTTCTCTACAGGATAAAGCAAAAGATTGGCTCGAATCAATCGAGACGGGCAGCATCAGTACTTGGGACGAGCTTGCCCAGGCTTTTCTGACAAAATTTTTTCCACCAGCTAAGACTACCAAGCTGCGGACTGAAATTGGAACATTCAGACAGCTTGACGAAGAGCAGTTATACGAAGCGTGGGAAAGATATAAGGAAATGCTTAGGCGATGCCCCCAACACGGATATCCTGATTGGCTTCAGGTACAGTTATTCTATAATGGATTAAACTCCTCCACGAAGACAGTCCTTGACACATCAGCAGGAGGGAGTTTTCTTTCAAAAACAGTGACAGAAGCCAAGGACCTACTTGAGGAAATGGCGGCAACAAGTTATCAATGGCCGACGGAGAGAGGAACATTTACAAAGAAGGCTGGATTGTATGAATTAGATGAGTCAAGTTCACTGAAAGCGCAACTGGCATCTCTGACCAATGCTCTAAACAAATTGACGTCATCTGAGGTGGTTAAGTCCATTTCCACCTTAGCTGAAGGTCATTCGAAGAAAGAAGGTCAAGATATGGAAGAAGTTCAATACATAGGAAACAGATCATATACTCAAGGAGTACCGAACTTCTACCACCCCAGTCTGCGCAATCACGAGAACTTCTCATATGCGAATACGAAGAATGTTTTGCAGCCACCCCCAGGTTTTGCATCAACAAGTAATCCTGAGAAGAAAAATAATCTGGAGGAGATGGTGGCTTTATTCATCAAGGAACAGAGAATATTGAATGTGAGTCTCCAGACATCAGTAAACAACCACGACGCAGCTCTAAAGAATATGGAAGTGCAGATAGGTCAGATTGCTTCAGCAGTAAATGCCCTGCAGAAGGGAAAATTTCCAAGCGATACTGAGCCTAACCCGAAAGAGCAGTGTAAGATGGTGGTTTTGAGAAGTGGCAGAAGACTGGAGGACAGTTCAGAGAAGAAAAAGGAAGAAGAGAAGAGAAGGGATGAAGACGAAGGGACTGAGGCACAAAAAGCCTCCTCTGAAAGGTTCCAACATCCTCCGAACTCTATTGAGTTAAAATATGATTTTTCTAACAGCTGTGCAGGTAAAAAAGAAGAAGAGAAGCAGAAGGACAAAGAGAAGATGACTGAGGAAGAAGTGGTTCCATGCAACCACCATGACAGAGGTTCGCATATTAGCCCGCCCAAGCGGAGGGGCGAATGTCCAACCTTTGATTACAGGGAGTTACCTTTTCCTCAGAGATTTAAGAATGTTAAATTAGATGAACAATTTCAAAAATTTTTAGAAATGTTTAAAAAGTTGACTGTGAATATTCCATTGGTAAAAGCTTTGTATAATATGCCAAATTATGGAAAATTCATGAAAGAAATGCTTTCTAAAAAGAAAAGTCTGAAAAAAGAAGTTTTTAATTTATCTGAGAGTAGCAGTACCATCATTTCTGGTAGGATACCCTCTAAGCAGAAAGACCCAGGGAGTTTTACTGTTCCCTGCACCATAGGAGAAGTATCTTTTGATAGGGCCTTGTGTGATTTAGGAGCAAGTATAAATTTGATGCCCTACTCTGTATACAGGAAGATTGGTTTATCAGGTATGACAGACACCGACGTCACTCTCCAGCTTGCTGACAGATCGATTACCCACCCGATGGGTGTTGTGGAGGACGTGTTGGTGAAAGTCAACAAATTCATCTTTCCTGTAGATTTCGTGGTACTGGACATGAAGGAGGACAAAGAGGTGCCAATTATCTTAGGCAGACCTTTCCTAGCCACTGGTAAGGCTGAGATTAGCGTGCATACAGGTAAACTTACCTTGAACATTGATGATGAAAAAGTCGTGTTTAGTATTTTTGGCCAAGATGAATCTGTTTGTAGCTTGCATACATGTTTTTCTGTTGGGCCTGAATACTTGACTGATGATGATGAAGAGGTAGAGTATAATCTTGGCCTAGGCTTAGGAGAAATGCTTGTTGATAATGTGAATTTTGATCATGATGCATATATGGATAATCCTCTGTTTGAAAATGATTTGGATCTGCCTGACTTTGAAAATGAATTAGACTTGCCTGCTTGTGATAATGAAAGATCTGCAGTTGATGATTTACCTTCCTTTGAAAATGAATTGGATTTGCCTGAACTGAATAATTTTGATGATGATATTGAATTGCCTGACATTGAGCATGAACGTAAAAGGCATAAAAAAGATTGCTCGATAGATAATTTTGAGTCTGATCGTGATTACAGTGAATCTATTGAGTCTGATCTTGACATTCCTGAATGCATGAATCCCGACAATGTGAATACTTTCTTTTCATGTCCTGATGATGTGTATAGAATAGAATCTGACCCAGAAGAACTTGAATCTGTGCATAGTATAGAATCTTATCCTGAAATTCTTGAATTCTTTAATTCTTCTGATGATCAGTCATATGATAGCTTAGTTGAATCATTTTTTAATTCTGAGTCTGAAGGATCTAATGAGCATGTATATATTTTTTCTGATGAATGGACTGGCATGATTGATAGACCACCTATAGATCCTAGACCAGTAGACATTATAACGCTTGATGACTCTGTTAACAATTGTTTTCAAAATAGAGATTTAGAAAAGAGATTTGATGCGGCTGATTATTTTCTGAAATGTTATTATGAGAATCTCTTTAGTGAAGATGGGCCAGGGGAAAGTTTTTTTTCTCCCCTGTTTGTAGTATGCAATTCGGTGCGTGATTTCTTGCAGGGCCCGGAGGTTGATGAAAATTTTTATTTTGAGCCTCCGTAAGCGTGCCGAGCCTAGTCTAGCTAAAGACGTTAAAGAAAGCGCTGCTTGGGAGGCAACCCAAGGATTAAAATAGTTAGTTGTTTTTGCGGTAAATAATTTTCTTTGCTCCGTGATCCAATTTTGTTTTGCAGGATCACCTTAGCAAATCCCAAAATTCCACGTTTCCCATTTTTCATGGATCCAAAGGAAGAGGATGAAGCGCTCCTAGCTCAGGGAAGTCTCAGTATCTCTCTTTATGCTTTTCTGTTTTAAAACATTGGGGACAATGTTTAGTTTAAGTTTGGGGGGGAGGCTTCCGCTGTGTTGAGCATATTTAAATTCTGTTGGATGCATGAATAGATAGCCATGATAGCCAAGGATGTGATTTTTGAAATTTTGGGAGAAAATGGTTTATATGATTGTGGAATCTGGGAGCACGGCAGAAATTGTGAAATTTTAAAATTTTTTGATACTTAGTTTTGATGTCTAAAGCATGCAATAGTCTTATCTAATGACGTCTTTGAAAATCTAGATTCTTATTATGGTTTTCAAAGTTGTTGTCACCCCGATAGGCTTAGTTTCTAATATCAGGAAGTTCATGCTTGATTGCTCTAAAGAACTAGGTAGGAAAAAAATTGCTATGCCTGCTGAGAGAAAAGCAAAAGCAACAAAAGAAAAAGTGAGAAAAAGAAAATCTGTTGAAAAAGAATTTTTGCTTGCTCAAAAGAAAAAAAGCCTAGGGGTAAAAAGAGCTACCTGCGGTGTGATCAGTTAGGCCAACCAAGAATAAAATTCGGGTTAAGGGTCCCTGCACCGTAGTGTGAAAGCTAGTACCATTAGATATCAAAATGCAAGTTTGGGGGAGGAGCAAAAGAAAAAGAAAAGAAAAAGAAGAGAAAAAGAAAAATCATGTGAGAATTCTGCTCCCCCATGAAAAAAAAAAAAAAAAAAAAAAAAGAAAAAGAAAAAAGATGACAGGCACCCTAGTTACTTTTTTTTGCATGATAGAAGGACTCCGAAGTATTAGGGGCTCTTAGCCAGTGTAGGGGGAAAACAAATGGAGAAAGCCATAAGACTAATCTAGGTTAGTAAAAGAATCAATATATAAGTCTTGAACATGCTATTCATTAATCTTAAGTTCAAACTAGTTTAAGATTTCTTCAAGAGTATGCGGTGCTTGCTTATTCCACTTGCATGTTTTCCATTCGATCCTAAGAATTCAAAAATCACTGAGGGTTGAGCGAGTCTATTTCATGCATCTTTAGAATTTATTTTGCTCGGGACTAGCAAAAGCTTAAGTTTGGGGGTGTGATAGCGAGCAGAAATGTCGCTATTTTAGTCTCAAATTATTAAGTTTTTTGGTGCTTTAATTGTGATTTTAATGAATATATTTAATGAATTTTGTTATTTTGTCTTTAGGAGCATAAATGATGATTTTGGGAGAAAAAGAGCCAAAATTGATGGAATTATAGCCCAAATCAAAGTATGAAGCCCAAAGAAGACATCCATGAGGAAAAGTCCAAGAGAAATGAAGAAGAAGGCCCAAAAATCAGCCCAAAAAGAAGCTGATTTTTCTGGAAAATCTGGACAGCGTCTCGACGCTTAGCAAGGCAGCGTCGCGACGCTGCCCTTTCTTGTTGCCCAAGCCGCGTGCGCAGCAGCGTCGCGACGCTTGGCAAGGCAGCGTCGCGACGCTACCCCTTTTTCAGGCCTATAAATAGGAGCCCTTGGTGCCTCATTTGGAATCATCAATCAATCATCACCTATCATTCATTCCTTTCTTTCCTTCCTTAAGACTCCTTTTTTGGAGCCCCTCTCAAGGCTTTTGAGCCTTTTTGAGAGGGTTCTTCTAGTGGGAATTTTTGGGGAATTTTGGGGAGCAATTCTAGAGGCTCGAGGAGTAGTTAGCGGGGGCTCCAAGCGTCAGCAAGGGGTTTTTCGACGGTCAATTCCTTTTCCTTTATGCCTTTTAATATGCTTTCCCTTGTAATTATTGTGAATATTATGAGTAGCTAAATCCCAATTTGGGGTCTTGAAATGAAATGATAGTTACAATGTTGTTATAATTTCTTGTCTCTTGCCCATGTCCTAATTATTTGTATGGATGTGCTTAATGCTTTACTCAATCTGGCCAATTGTGTAATGATTCGATTCTTAATGGAAACTCGACGGAGAGAAATTAGGATAGATCATAATCCATGCAACTAGTTTAATTGCCCGTTGTGACACCGGGATTAGTTGATTAAACTTAGATTCCTAAAATGAATCAGAGCGTAATAATTAATAATTTTTAATAGCGCTAAGGACACTTAGGTTGTTAAAAAGAATTAATTACAATTAGGGGAAACCGACAGGAGAACCTATGTGATTAACGGAGATTCTAGGTTTATAATTAGTTGGGCAATGAGATAGGATAATTATAGCAATTATTTAGCTAACCATTGATTTTCAAGACCCCTCTTCCCGCTTAAAGAATACTCTTTCTCCACATTTTATTTCTGATTGACCAAATTTGTTTTAATTAAGTCTTTTTAAATTCAAATTCTTTTTCATGAGCGTAGCTCCTAAATATTATTTCACCTAAGTATTTTCAGTGCTCAAGAGAGTTTTAATTAATTGCTTAAGTTTCGCTTCGCCTCCCTGTGGATTCGATACTCGGAATACTTTCCGTTTTATATTACTTGTGGCCCGTGTGCTTGCGGATAAACGTATACAAACACGCAACACCTACCTCTGACTACCGCCCACCACCGTCGACCTCCGACTACCGCCCACCACCGTCGACCTCCGACTACCGCCCACCACCGTCGACCTCCGACTACCGCCCACCACCGTCGACCTCTGACTACCACCGCTGACCGCTCGCCACCTTCGACCTCTAACTACCGGCTGTCGCCGACCTCCACCAATCGGCCGCCGCCACTGACATCCAACTTCCGCCTCCGCTGACCGACTTTCACCGTCGACCTCCGACTACCGATTGTCGCCGACGTCCACCGACAGGCCGCCGTCACCGACTCCAACTATCGGCCATTGCTGACCTGCGCCAACCGACTGCAACCGTCGATCTACGATAATCGGCCTCTGTCGATCCCCACTAACCAGCCTCAACCGACCGACCGCTACCGTCGACCTCCGACTGCCTGGCGCCGTCGACCAACCACCATTGTCGACCTTCGACTACCGGCCGCCGTCTACCCTCGTTGACCAGCCTCCTTCGAGTGACCGCTACCGTTGACCTCAGACTACCGAGCGTCGCCGACCAGCCACTACCGTCGACCTCTGACTACCGGCAGCCGTCAACCTCTGTCGAACGATCGCTACCGCCAACCTCCGACTACCGGACACCACTAACCTCCGCTGACAAGCCTTCATCGACCGATCGCCACCGTCGACCTTCGACTACCAGTCGCCACCGTAGACCTCTAACTATCTGTCGTCGTCGTCCTCCACCGAATTGCCTTCGTTGACCGACTACCCACCGTCGACCTCGGAAAACTATTGACCTTCGACTACCGGGCGCTGTCGAACAACCGCTACCGTCAACCTCTGACTACCGGGTGGCACCGACCTCTGCTGACCGACCGCCACCGTCGACCTCCGACTACTAGGCACCGTCGATCTCTGTCGACCTCTGACTACCAGTCGTCGCCAACCTCCGCTGATCGATCTTCGCCGATCGACCTCCGTCGACCAGCCGCTACAGTCGACCTCTGACGCCACCGTCGACCTCCGATTACCGGCCGCCACTATCGTCGTCGACCAAAACTTTTTCCTTTTTTTCTTATTTTCGACGATCGTCGCCACCAGCCGACGACTTTTCCAACATTCACCGTTGACTATCAGCGAATTTTCTGGAGACCGAAAACTTTTTCCTTTTTTATTTTTCTTCTTATTTTTATTTCCAAAATATTAAAAAAATAAAGAGGAAGAAATTTTTAGTCGCCGAAAAAGTTGTTACCGACGGTGGCCAGTAGTCGGAGGTTGGCAGCGATGACCGATGATCAACGACGGAGGGTGATCGATAACAATGGTGGTAGTGATGAGGAAGAAGAAGGAGAAATAAAAAATAATAATCGTTGAAAATTAATATATTTTTATATTATATGTGCTAAATTTTATTTTAACTAAAAAAACAAGAAACAAGAATCAGTTATCAAACACTTTTGTGTTTCTGTTTCTTTTTTCAGAGGAACAAGGAACAAAAATAGTTATCAAACATGTTTCTGTTTCCAGTTCTTAAAAAACAAGAAACAAGAAACAGGAAACAAGAAACGAGAAACGGAACACGAGAACGTTATTAAACAGGTCCTTAATTTCTACATATCCCATTTTCTCTATCTGACGTTTTATTTTTATTTTTAGAAAAATGTATAAATACTTACAATAATATCCTCGAAAGAAAAAAGGAAAGAAATTTTTGGTAGTTATTTAATCATCTTGATATAGATATATATAATTACGTGGTTTAAATAGAATTAATTTTATTTTTAAATATTAAATATTTATTTAGTAATTAAAAGTTTTTTTTTAACTTTAAAAGTTTAGATGCTTATTTAACATTTTTTTTTTTCATTTAGAGGTCTATTAGATACAATTCTAAAAGTTTATAGACTAAACTTGTAATTTGATATTCATTCCAACAATAGAAGTTTATAGGTTAAACTACAAATTTGATCCCTATAATTTTACCAATTTCAATTCAATTCATATGGTTTGAATTAGTTTTAATTTTATCCCTATGAATTTCGTTTCAATAGAGTTCCTATAGTTTTAAGATTTTCAATTTTCTTACCATATTGACAATTATTTTTCACATGGCAATTTCCGATTTGGGTTACTGTTTTAGGTCCTGTTTGGGATTTTAGGAGTGAAAATTGATTGAAAAAAAATCTTAACCATTTAAGGTGTTTGATAAACCTAATTAATTTTTAATTTATCTAAAATCACCTTTCAATTTGTTATTTACGTTTAAAATCATGCTCATACCAGCTTTTCAAAAATAATTTTCATTTCCTCTAACTAGATTCTAAAAGTTCAAAAATCTATCCTTTTTTTTTGGGCATTTTTCATTAACATTATATATTTTAATACTAAAGCTACATTTAGAAACATTTTTTTAAAGTATAATTAGCGCGTTTTTCAATTTGTCACGTCAACACGTCGTCTCTTCAACTACAATATTGTAATAATAAGTTTCAAACCAACCTTATTTTACTATTAAGTTTTAAAATATATAATATTAATAAAAAAAATGTTCTGTTTCAAATCTATTCTCTTATATCAACTAAATTTGGATTGCTTTATTTTTTTTTTATAAGGATTATTTTTTCTAAACTTTTATCAAATAATTTAGATTAAACAAAGTTACTTATAATTTAAATTATATAATTGTTTAGACAATTATCTAGAATAAATTTGATATCATATTTCATTTTAAAATAATTGGAATAATATGTCAAAAGTTAAATCAAAACAATTTAATATTAATTTACCAAACAGTAACATGGTATGTCTTTTCAGATTTAAAGTTGAAATTTACCAAAAACTACTTCATGTCACAACTGATTTTTCTAAAAGCACATTTAGCAAAAATTATTTTAAAACTTACCGTAATCCTAAACTAAGCCTTAGTTGATTAGGTAGAGTTTAAAGTTGAGTAAAAAATTAAAAGAACATGGATGGATTCTGAGTGGATAATCAAGAAATGATATGTGAGACTTATCCAAATTAAAAAGATCGTATAAACTAAATTGAAAACAATTATAGAAACTAAATAGAATATTTAAATTTGTAAAAAAATAATAATTGTATGACTTCATGGCCCAATGGATAAGGCGCTGGTCTACGGAACCAGAGATTCTGGGTTCGATCCCCAGTGAAGTCGATTTTAATATTTTGCAAGCCATTTGTGTACTCCTTTTTTTTAGTTTTGGCCACACGCCTGCCCTGCTTCGAATTGGTCCTGTGGGACGTGGCGTAGAGAGTCGGCCCGTAGATTATTGTTTATTTATTATTAATATTAATTATTATTCTTTCTCTACTTTTCAAGATATGTCGTTTCGTAGGAGAGGTCCAGCGGTTAGTACCTTTCTACATTTTTTTTTTTTTTGCGACAAGTGGCTTTAGTTGGTATTTTGACCACTTTGATGTTAATATATTAGTGGGTTTGAAAATTTTGGTTTCCGTGTTGAACTTTTAATCCATCTCCACTAAAAATCTATTATTATTTTGGGAAAAATACACTTTTAGTTCCTGAAATTTGGTTTAGGTTTCGTTTTGGTTCTTGAGGTTTCAAACTCAACATTTTAATCCATGAGGTTTGCATTTAGTAGCATTTTGGTCCCTCCACCCATATTTCCGTTAAAAACTAACGGTTTGCTAACGTAACACCTATTTTTTTTATTAAAAATTTATTTTTTAAATTTTAAAAATAAAATAAAAATAAAATAATTAAAAAATATATATTTTTTAAACTTTTCATTTTCCCTCTTCTTTTTTCCCTCTTTCTTCCCTCTCTTCTTCCTCCAGCCATCTTTTTCCTCCACCTTCTTCTTCTCCAACACCTTCAACAATGGCCGGCGGTTGGCGACCACCGCTCGTCGGCCGTCGACTTTTGTTTTTTTTTTCTTTCTTTCTTTCTCCTTCTCTTTTCTTCAGATTTTTCTTATTAAAAAAAAAAAAAAAGAAAAGAGGAAGGAAAACACTCGCTGGAAAACGGAGGAGGGAGGGCCCTCCTCTGTTTTCGCCGGAAAACAGAGGAGGGAGAGAGCTTCCTCCCTCTCCGTTTAAGCTGAAACGGAGAGGGAGGAAGCTCCCTCCCTCCTTCATTTTCCGACGAAAACAGAGGACTTCCTCCCTGTTTCCCTCCTTTTTTTTTTTTTTTTTTTTTTTTTTAAGAAAAATCTGGAGAGAAGAGAAGGAGAAGGAGAAAGAAAAAAAAAAAGTCGTCGGCCGGCGATAGCCGCCAGCGAGCGATGGTCGCTGGCCGACGGTCGCCGACCATGGCTGAAGGTGTTGGAGAAGAAGAAGGTGGAGGGAGAAGATGGTTGGAGGAAGAAGGGAGGGAAGAAAGGAGGGGAAAAAGAAGAGGGAAAATGAAAAGCTAAAAAATATACTTTTTTTATTATTTTATTTTTAAAATTTTAAAAATAAATTTTTAATAAAAAAAAATAGGTGCCATGTCAGCAAACCAAAACCTAAACCAAACCTGAAGGACCAAAAATGTATTTTTCCTATTATTTATAAATTTTAGTGTGTTGACACACTCAATTTATTCTTCTTAAAATCTTTTAATTTAAATTTTATTCCCATCCATGCTTTTCGTAGAAAATTTTGGTTTCCGCGTTGAACTTTTAATCAACCTCCACTAAAAATATATTATTATTTTTAAATTTTAATGTGTTGACACAGTCAATTTATTCTTCTTAAAATCTTTTAATTTAAATTTTATTCCAATCCATAATTTTCGTAGTATATTTTCTCTCTACACCTTAAAATCTTGCCAGTATAGTATAACCAGTCAAAAACACGTATCTTCAATAACGAAGTCTAAGGTTTGAGTTTTCTTATCCCCAAATGTTGTTAAACTAAAATTAAAAATAAAATAAAATAATTTAAGTCCCATTTGATAAGCATTTTATGCCATGTTTGATAACCATTTCGTTTTTTGTTTTTGGTTTTTCAAATTTTAGCTTATTAACACTCTTTTCACCCATACATTTCTTTGGGTTGTTATTTACCTCCTTCTCATGTTTTTAAAAACCAAGTCAATTTTTGGAAAAAAAAAAAAAAGTAGTTTTCAAAAACTTGTTTTTGCTTTTAGAATTTGACAAAGAACTCTAATGTCTCCTTAACAAAAATGAAAACCATGGTGGGGAAATTCAAAGAAAATAAGCATAATTTTGAAAAACTAAATGGTTATCAAACGGACCTTAGTTTTTTGTTTTTTAAAATTAAGCTTATAAACACTTCTTCCACCCATACATTTCTTTTGTTTACTATTTACATCCTTCCCATGATTCCAAAAACCAAGTAAAATTTTGAAAACAAAAGCAAAGTAGGTCCCCGTTTGATAACCATTTTGTTTTTTGTTTTTCGTTTTTGAAAATTATGCTTGTTTTCTCGCAAATTTCCTACAATGATTTTCATATTTGTTAAGGATCCATTTGATTTCATAGCCAAATTCCAATAACAAAAACAAGTTTTTGAAGGCTACGACCCCATTTGATAACCATTTCGTTTTTTATTTTTTGTTTTTTGAAAAATAAGCTTATAAATACTCTTTCCACCTATTCATTTCTTTGGTTTGAACACAGGGGGATGTGAGAGTAAAAACTTGATATTAATATCTCGTTTTTATACTTTCCTCCCACTAAAGTGTCTTAAAATTTTAGGGTCTTTTATTACTTAGGTAAATTCCGGCTAAATGAATCTATCTAAGTCTGTGCTTTTTATAACTCTTTATAAAGGTCTCTACTCTAATGTCTAGGTGAATTAAACCCTTTTAATTACCTAGTGATGTTTGCATGCTAATAAGACTGTGGTTAATTCAACTCAGGTTTTGGACTAGGCGCCGAGAGAGTTCCCTTGTAACTGAAGTCTTATATCCTACTTAACCATATTTTAAATCTACTAAAATACTAAGTAGGATATTCTAATCCTATTAGAAAAAATGATCTTAGGTCTATTAAATTTTAAACTGTTTTAAATTTAACTCATATCCTAAGATCCTATGTTAGCATGCAACTCTTTGTTATAGGTTATGACGGTTTCTATTCATTAACTTTTATAACTATTATAACTTTTAATGAATTAGCCCTATAACATGTTTCTAATGGTGATGAAAGCATATGACATTCAAGATACAGGTTATATAAAGCACAATTTAGAAGCAACCTATGTCTTGGTGTGTATAACGCTTTATACTTACAATGTCTAGGTGATAAACTTTTAACCTTACATCACCCACACATGCTCATAAAACTCAGGTTAACTTAACTCAAGTACTGACTCGATGCACAGGTAGGAGGTGTTCCGTAAACCGTCAACTTAAATACCTCCAGCCTTAGACAACATATTGCCAGGTGAGTTCTCTTGTAACTTTAGCTTTACAAGATTACCTATTCTATGCTAATTGGTCGAGTTTGAGCTTCGTTAACCCTAAGTGAGCATGCAAATATCTTGTTATAGATTTTAACGTCTATCTCAGTTTATAACTATTTATAAATAACGATATAACTATGCTAAGGTGGTTTCATGCTGCATGCTTGTTCATTTTTGTTTATTAATATAACTTTTTATACTAATCGAGCTAAACAAATTTAAAACATACTACATGCATCTCTTGGGTTTTATGTCCTAAAACTCGTAGATAGTGAATGTTAACGAATTATACACTTGTATCAATAAAATGTTATTGAGGTTCATGCAAGACAATTTTATTGTCATTTAAGTCTAAAATTGCACAATATGACCCAAATCCAATAAACTAAGATCTAAGGTTGTTTACATGTAACTTGAACTAGTATGTGGGGACATACGGGGATCAGTGTTCAAGAAACAACCTAAAAGGTCTATAGTATAGGGATAAGGTTGGGTACCTTATCCTGATAACACTATGTGATGCGGCCCGCTTTGTATTCGATACAAACGTATTGATCAAATGTAACGCCCCAGGCCCAGGATTCAGAATCCTGATTCAGCACCTCACGGCCCCGGCATTCCCCTACATCCTCTGCGGCCTGGCGACGTTACCATACTCGTCTTAAACCGCTTCTAAGAGTGAAGACTGTCCCCACAAACCAACACGGGGTCCTTCTAGCATGCTTTGTCCTCACTCACATGCTTCCTAGGAAAATTTCCAGGAGGTCACCCAACATAGAACTACTCCAAGCCAAGCACGCTTAACTTCAAAGTTCCTATGATTGAGCCACCGAAAAGGAAGGTGCCCCTTGTTGGTATATGTAGTATCTATCAATTCTTTTAAGCTTATATGGACCATGCTTTCATGTCCTTAGGATCCCTCTCATTCGAATGTAGGGGAATGCCGGGGCCGTGAGGTGCTGAATCCGGATTCTGAATCCTGGGCCTGGGGCGTTACAGATGGTATCAGAGCGGAACCTCTCCCAGTAGTATGTGGTTCGGGGACGAACCAAGGCGGAAGCTGGTGGGCATGTGACGCCCGAGGTTAGGAGGGGTACATGAATGAACCGAGATCACATCTGAATGAGAGGGATCCTGAGGACATGGAAACGGTCAAGATAAAGCTTAAAAAGAATTGATAGGTACTACCTATACCAACAAGGTGCACCTTCCTTTTCGGTGGCTCAATCATAGGAACTTTGAAGTTAAGCGTGCTTGGCTTGGGGAAGTTCTATGTTGGGTGACCTCCTAGGAATTTTCCTAGGAAGCATGTGAGTGAGGACAAAGCATGCTAGAAGGACCCCGTGTTGGTTTGTGGGGACAGTCTTCACTCTTAGAAGCGGTTTAAGACGAGTATGGTGACGTCGCCAGGCCACAGAGGATGTAGGGGAATGCCGGGGCCGTGAGGTGCCGAATCCGGATTCCGAATCTTGGGCCTGGGCGTTACAGTTTGTAACGCCCCGCATTTCCAGGTGCGAATAATTCTGTTAAATTTCTATTTAATTCGGAGTTGTAGTACCTGTTGGCTGTTTAAGGTTGATTATTATTTATTATTTTTGGTGGTTGTTTGGAGTGGGTAATTTGTATTTGGGCCAAGAAATTCTTTTTCCTTCGTGAATTTAATTTTAAGAGTATGGTCTAAACCTTATAGAGTTCTAAGAGTCGATTTGGGCTTGAAGGGCCTTAATTGAGTATTTAAATGTGAGGGAAGGTTATATTTTTAATTCTAGTCTTAAGAAAAGAGGGAGCAAGGAAACCCTAGAAGTAACTATCTTTTCCCTTTCTTTTTTTTTCGTCAGCCGCCGCTCCCCAAGAGGAAAAAAAAATTTCTCGTTTTTTTTCCTTCTCCCTTACGCAGCCGCCCAGCCTTCCGTGAAGCTCCAGCGTTGGCCACCTCCTCCAGTCGCAGGTCTTCTCCCTCTCTTGCCCGTGTGTGCGCCGCTGTGAGAGCCTCCCCCCTCGCGATTTTCTTCAGCCGGCAGCGAGACCCATCGTCGATCTCTCTCCCTCTCTCGTTCTTCCTCACGCTGAAGCCGCAGCTCTCTCTCTCTCTAGTGTTCAGTCGCCAACAGCAGCAGACCCGTGGCCCTGTATTCGCGAGCATCGGCCAGCACCACAGCTTCGGTTTTTCTCCTTCAAACTCGCGTGTAAGGTCTCTCTCACGATTCTCTTTCAAGTTCCTCAAGCAGCGAGTTTAATCCTATGTTTTCTCTTGTTTTCGACTGGGCTAGTGAGTAGAAGCTGGAATCTTCGTTGTTCTGGTATTTAGGCGCGTTCGGGCTGATTTAAGGATCGTTTCGGCGTGCTTAGGCTCTTTCGGTAAGCTCTCAGCATTACCCATGCTTTATAAACCTCAAATTTAGATTTCCCACTCTTGTTCGGCCTTAGAATGGAGCGTTTGGTTTGATTTCTCGATTTTCCAATGCTGTGCAGTGCCGTTTTGGGTACGAAATCATTCTTGCCTTGTGACCCATCATCCGTGGAGCCTTAAACTTGAACACCCAGTACTTAGGGCCTCTAAGCAAGTGGTTTTAAACCTCTTCGCTTGCTGGACAGCACGTGTTCGAGGTCTTTCGGACGCTGAACGGTAAATTCCAGCATCCCTAGATCCTTTCCTCAAGTTTATTAGGTGCTCTGAGTTGTTTTCTAACCCATGGTAATCGTTGCTTGTAGTTTGAGCTCTTTAGGCTCTTCCGGTTGTTTCCATTAGTCCTTTAGGATTGTTTAGGAGCGTTTGAGCTTCCGGTAAGTAGTTCTTACTTGCTGAAGTCTGTTTGACTGTGTGTTGCATGCTGAATGTTTTCTTGTCTTATAATTGTTCTCTTGTTCCTGTTCTTTGAATATATATATGTATGTATATGATTCCGTGGAAAAGCATGAATTGTTGTTGCGTGATGAATGGTTGCAAACATGTTGGTTCTATTTGTATTTCTGAGTCAAGCATGAGTTAAGAGATGTGGTCACATGTGTAATGCTTAGTGGACATGATTCATGAGTCTAGAAGCATGTTGCAGGGCATATGCATTCTAGTGGATTTGAGATATAGGTCAGGGACCTAAAATGTGAAAGAAAAGGAAGTTGGGTGAGTGTCAGTGCACCTCGGGTACAAATGGTCGAGGGGTGGCACGTCACCATTGGTTAAGAGGAGCATCGAGGCCTTGGGTACAAATGGTCAAGGGTCGGTGTGATGAGTCTAGAAAACATGTGTTGGGCGCCTGGGGAAGGGCCAATACTTTGCTAAGTCATCGGTGCGCCTTGGGTATAAATGGTCAAGGGGCGATGCACAGTTTGAGGCCTTGGGTACAAATGGTCAAGGGTCGAACGCCGAGCTCCGTAGAGAGCATTGTGGCCCTGGGTACAAATGGTCAGGGAACAGTGCGACTCGAAGGATCAGTCTTGGAGAGCCATGTGAGGGCTAAATGTGAACGTTGAGTGAGCTCGTGGAGCCTGAGTGGTTAGCAAGTGGCATATAGGGAAATGCATGAGCTGTGGCTTAGAAGAGTCATATGTTTTACTAGCTTTTGAGCATGATATTATGTTTACTGCTTTTAACAGTATGATGCTTGCGCATGAAAAGCATGTTGTTTGTTGCTTGTTGTTTGATGGCTTCTCAGGTAGGGGCTGCTTACCAGTACCTTAGTGTACTGACCCTCTCCTCTCTCCCCCCATTACCAGACTTTGCAGGTTATGACGACTGCGCGGACCATGGTGATGCGGAGGATACCTACGAGGAGGAACCATAGCTTGTAGTTTGATCTTGTCCAATTATTTCTTTTGGCTTGTTAGGGTAGATGTGCTTGTCGCTTTTGAAGGATGTAGGACTTGGTTAAATCTGATTTACTTATGTTAGTCCCTAGGATTAGTTGCATTGTCTTAATGAACTCTATTATTTCATTCAGTGAACAACCAATAAGTTGAATTAAATTGATTAATGTCGGAAGTTCCGCTTAAGCTATGTTCTGAGTCGTTATTGGTTGTGATGCGAGGCCTGTCTGGTTGCTAGTTTCTGCGAGGCCCTGTTGTGTTGTGGTTGATGGAGTTTGTTGAATAATATTACTTAGAATTGTTTCTTTTGCTTAACAGGTTAAGTAAAAATTTTGGGTTAGTCCAATGTACGCCGTTATGCTGCCAAAATTTTCGGTGCTCACGGTTTGTTTTGGTTTAGGAGTTGGTAATGTCGCTGGGTTAGCTTTTAAAATCCTGGGGCGTTACCAACTGTAGACTGGCCTAGGGAATCTAGGTTGTTTGGATGTTTAGGGTTATGGTCTTCCTTGTTCTCCTCTCCATCACCAGGTACATTGGTCTGGTTATATTATTGTTATGTTGTTGTGTACTGAGCTATCTGTTGGTGTGACTATCTTTGACTTACTTGATTTGTTGCGTAATTGCCGTTGCTTGCTTTAAATCTCTTTTGTGTGATTTGGTTGCATTATCTGTGCATGTTGTTTTCCTATGTTTCTTGTTATATAGTAGCTAGGTTTAGGATGCTCCCTTTAGGTGGTTAGATAGCTTGCCTTGGTGCGTGATGATTGCATGATTTTAGGGTTAGGTTGTCGCCTAGTTTTTAGGTTAGAGCTGTAATTTTGGTTGCTATCTGTTCTTGACCTTAGCACCGTCTTTCTAGTCGATGGCTCGTGGTCGTGGTCGTGGTCGTGGACGTGGACCTAGAATTCCAGCTGATGTGCAAGGAAATCTAGCTGGTGATGTCAACGCTCAGCAGGAAGTTGATCCTCCGATTCCCCCTGTTCAGCACGGAGACGACCTTCCACCTCCCCTTCCTCCTCCGGCCCCTCCTACGACTCCCATGTTGATCACCCCGGGGCCCTCCAGTCCATGTTCGACAACATGGCCCAGAGAAATGTTAGGCCACCGCGGAATCCTAATTGGGCGTCTGGGAACGCAGATGAATCCCAGTTCATTAGAGACTTCAAGCGCTATGGGCCTCCCTCATTTGACGGGCAGTCCGAGAATCCCTTGGCAGCAGAGCGTTGGGTCGCTGGATTAGAGGCACTGTTTGACCTCATGAACTGCAATGATTCCCAGAAAATTAGAGGAGCAGTCTTCATGCTAAAGGATGACACTCGCATGTGGTGGCAGTCCGTGTCAGCCGCCGAGGACCATGCCAATCAGCCGATGTCTTGGGAAAGGTTCAAAGACCGGCTGTACGATTACTACTTCCCAGAGACCGTCAAAGATGATAAAGAAGCTGAGTTCCTCCATCTGACCCAGGGAAGTATGACAGTTGTACAGTATGAAAGAAAGTTCACTGCATTGTCTCGTTTTGCTCCCGACCTCGTCAGCGCTCCGGAAAGGAAGATCAAGAGGTTCGTAAAAGGCCTCCGTGAGGAAATTCGTGGTTCTGTGGCCCTGAGCAGACCCACAACCTTCGCTGAAGCGCTCACAGGCGCACTGATCATGGATAAAAATGTGGCGAGGAAGATGCAGCCTCGTTGGGGAGAAGCTTCATCGTCAGGAGTTAAGAGGAAGCCTCCTCCCATGCCCGCGCGTCCGCCGGCTAAGGCCCCTCGTCAGCAGCAGCAGCAGAGGCCAGTTCCTGTCCTTCCTTTGTGCGTTATGTGCAATAGGCGCCATTCTGGTCAATGTTGGACAGGTAATAAGGTATGTTTTAATTGCGGTAAAGAAGGGCATTATGCCAGGCAGTGTCCTGCTAAGGGTGAAGCAAGTGCTGAGAAGCCAGCCCTTAAGGCCCCGCCAGTGCAAGCTCAAGGTGGGAATCAGAGGGCGCGTGTCTTTGCCCTCACGAACAATGCCTGGCCATAACTCGGAGAAGTGGAAAGCAGGAAGCAGAGAGAAAAGAAGTCAAAAAGACCAGCACTAGGAGGATTCTGGATGAAGATGATGATCAAAACACAGAAGAGGAGGAGAAAGCGCCGCCATCTCCACCTGAAAAGACGTCCCATGAGTTCGTGGACTGCTCCAGTGGATATTGCATGGTACCTTATACCTCACTACCCGAGGAGACTTTGATTGAAAGCTTCTATGAAAGGTTAAAGATGCTAGATTCAGTTGTTGATGGTGATGTGCTTGTTACGACACCCAATGAGGCATGGGAGATCAATGAAAATCTGACAGAAACTACTCAATTCCATGCCACTCCTCATGATGAGCCAGAATGCCAAGTTTTAGAGCAGCAGCAGGAAGGTAAATTAAAAGAAAATCCCATCAAGGTCAGTGAGCTTGAACTTAATTTTCCCTATGAGCCTTGTTCATATAGTAATCCATGCAAGTTAGGAGAATGGGATATTGAGAAAAATTCATATCATTCCATGCTTATTTCTTTGTCTCCTAAGAATCATAACTCTGAAATGCATGATTTAGGCTTAGTGATTGCAGTACCTGACCCCCTTGCTGTTAGGCTTAGATGGTATCTAAATAATATGTTCGAGAAAGCGGAGGATTACTTGATTATAATTTCTTATGCTGTGCGCCCAATGTGCAAGTTGAAATTTTTTATGCAGGATCTGAGAAAGAAAAAGAAGAAAGATCCTCTGAGGATCAAGGAAGTGGACTTCGGTTGAAAACACCGAATCCCGTCTAGCTCAGGACGTTAAACAAGCGCTTCTTGGGAGGCAACCCAAGCTGTTTAGGTTTTTAAGTTTCATTTTTGTTTTTTGTATTGATCATAATGCTCCCTTGAGATTGATCCTTATGTAGGAAGTTCGTGAAATCACACCTATCCGCTCATTCTCTCTTCGGACGAAAATTCAAGACGTTTCAGACTCTCTCGCTTTTTCAGGGCAGTATCGATCTCTCTTTATCTGATTAACTGTTCATACATTGGGGACAATGTATATTTTAAGTTTGGGGGGGGGGGGGGGAGATTCGCTCTGCTTAGGTTTTGCATAAGAAAAGTAATGCTTATGATGAATTAAATGCATGTTGATGATGATGACGTCTGATGATTTGCTTTTAGCCATGATTCTCTCTTATTGTTGCAAATTTGGAAGCATGTCTAAATTCAAGAAAATTTAAAATTTTTCTTTGATCCCCTTGCAAAGTATGATGATTCACTTGTTTTATTATGATTTTGAAAGCCTAGATGAAAGTTATATGCTTTGGAAGTTTGTTGTCACTCCGATAGGTGTAAAGTTTGTCTAGATAGCTTTCTTGCGTAATAGTTAGTAATACTAAGCTTTGGGAAAAAGAAAATCAATTGCTCAAAGGATAATAATAATAATAATTGCTCCACTTTCTTGAGAGCGTTAGTAACCAGGGGCATTCATGACACCCATCGTTTGCCTTTGCATGAAAGCGCTGGAAAGAAATGAGCATGCCTCGGCAACCTGAAAGATGAGGCGCTCGTAGTTGGATGCTTTCATCACCAATGTTGGCAAGCCAGAACGAAGGCGCTACATCTAAAAGGATTATTTCATCTAAAAAAAAAAAAAAAAAAAAAAAAAAAAAAAAAAAAAAAAACGTTTGGGGTACGCCTCAAGAATTATGGGCACCTTAGTAAGGTAGTACTTGCTAGATAAGTATGATGGCTAAAAGGGCAAGCTTTAGTGCCAGTGTAGGGGGAAGATGAATGGAGGAGTATATAAATGATTCCGGGCTAGTAAAAATTGTGATAAGGCAATTGATGATTCATTTTTGCAAGGGAGGATTGGATTAAATTTTAAAACTTCTTGATGTTTGTTCATGCTTACTTATTTGTTTCAATAGTTTGCATTCATGGCTAGAAACATTGAGGATAGAGTTGTTAGCATGCAAGTTATGATTCATATGCATTACTTTACTTTGCTCGGGACTAGCAAAACTTTAAGTTTGGGGGTGTGATGACATGCAAAAATGTCATCATTTTCCTATTAATTTTAGCTAGTTTTGTGCATAAATTGTGAGCTTTAATATATTTTTATGTTGATTTTACAGAAAACCGAGTTCGGGCAACAAAACTGAGATTTTAAGAGAATTTGGGTGAATTTGGAGACTTTTTGGGCAATTTAAAGAATAATCATTGAAGATCCAAGCCCTAAAGTCCAAGAAGAGAAGATAATTAAAGTGGGAGGCCCAAAAAGCCCAAAAGTTTGAAGAAAGGAGGCAAAAATTCTGCAAATCAGGCTTCTAGAAGGCCTAGCGTCGAGACGCTAGGACCGTAGCGTCTCAACGCTAGGTGGTCAGAATAGCGCGTGCAAAAATCGCGACAGCGTCGCGACGCTGTCTGCATAGCGTCGCGACGCTTCGACAACTTCTGCCCCAAGACAACATGACGTCACAGCGTCGAGACGCTGTGACGTAGCGTCTCGACGCTGTCGACTTGTTCAGCAAGAAAATTCCAGCCCCTTGCACTATAAAAAGGCCCCTTCCCTTTGGTTCAAATCATCCCAAATTTGGGGGAGCTCTCCCCTAGCTCAATAGAGAGAAAAAGTGAGAAGAATTGTGGAGAAAAAGTGGGAATTAAGCGAGATTCTAAGGCTCAAGATTCGAGATGATCGTAGCGGGAGCTTGGGATCAACTTATCGGTTATTTCTTCCTTACTTCTTTATAATTCCTTGTTGTAATTTGAGTTAGGCCTATGGATCAAGATCATTTTGGCACAATTATTTCCATTTGTGAGTAGATCTTGAGACCTAGGGTCGTTATTCTAGTTAATTGGATATTGTAGCGCAATTACTTGGATTATGTAATGAAATTCTCCATATTTCATCTATGCAATTCTTGCTTAATGCTTTTAATCTCTTGATCACGGATTAATTGTTATGATGGTCTAAATTGATACTCGACAGAGAGAAATTAGATTAGATCCAAATTGCATGGCTAACGATTGCTTGGAACACGAGAGTGAAAGAGAATTGTTAGAAATTGATTATGAAGTTGCTTAATGCCATACTATGATTAACTAAGGAGATGGACACATAAATTAGTTATGATGGTATGAGATGTGGAGGAGCTTGAAAGAGAAATCCGCTTAAAATTACTTCTAGATTTATGGAATTGAAGATTATTAGTTACATACATCCATGTAATTGAGCTACAAATCCAAGAAAACTAGATAACACCCTAGGTCAAGTTCCCTTATTTGGTTATTTTCATTTCATTATTTCATGTTTATTTTTATTAATTCCTTTAATTTTCGCGCTATCATTCGAGTTGATCTTCTAAATAAAATTAAAACATGATGATTCTTGGTACTTAATGGAATTAATTCAATTTCCCTGAGGATTCGATACTCGGTATTACTACCGTTTTATATTACTTGCAGCCCGTGCACTTTGCGGTCAACATGCGAGTTTTGGTTGGATGAAGTTGCCTTTCTCGGCCATGTGGTTATAACCAAGGATGGTATTGTAGTTGATCCGTCTAAAGTGGAAGCAGTGCGTAGTTGGCCCAGACCCAACACAGTGACCGAAATTCGCAGTTTCCTTGGGTTGGCAGGCTACTACCGAAAGTTTGTCCAAGATTTCTCTAGCCTTGCAGCACCATTGACTCAGTTGACTCGCAAGAATGCAACCTTCTCATGGAGCGAGGATTGTGGAAAAAGCTTCCAGGAGTTGAAGGATCGGTTGACCACTGCCCTAGTGCTAACCATCCCTGATGATTCGGGGGGAATGGTGGTGTACAGTGATGCTTCGAGGAAGGGTTTGGGTTGTGTGCTCATGCAACATGGGAAGGTAATTGCCTATACCTCGCGTCAGCTTAAGGGGCATGAGCTTAACTACCCCACGCACGACTTGGAGCTTGCAGCGGTGGTGTTTGCCTTGAAAATCTAGAGGCACTACCTGTATGGAGAAAGGATTCAGATTTTCACCGATCATCAGAGTCTGAAGTACTTCTTCACCCAGAAGGAGCTTAACCTAAGGCAGAGGCGATGGTTGGAGTTGGTCAAGGACTATGATTGCGAGATCAGCTATCATCCTGGAAAAGCGAATGTCGTGGCAGATGCTCTTAGTAGGAGAGCAGCAAGCGTGGCGACCCTGGTTTCTTCTACAAGCCATTTGCTAGCTCAGTTGGATCGGTCAGAGATTGAAGTGGTCGTGTCAGATGTTTCAGCGTTGTTGGCTCAGTTAACGATGGTTCCTAGTTTAAGGCAGCGGATCGCGGATGCTCAGAAAGAAGATCCAAAGTTAGTCAAGCACCTAGGTAAGGTAGGTCAAGGAGATTTTACCGTCGCTAGTGACTCGGCTTTACTGTTCCAAGGAAGGTTGTGTGTGCCTAAGGACAACTCGTTGAAGCAGTTGTTGATGGAAGAGGCCCACAACACCCCTTTCTCAGTTCATCCGGGCGGTACTAAAATGTACAAAGACCTCAAGATGCATTACTGGTGGCATGACATGAAGAAAGAGATTGCTCAGTTTGTTAGCAAGTGCTTGACGTGTCAGCAGGTGAAAGCCTTGAGGCAAAGGCCGTCTGGATTGTTGCAACCTTTGGAGATCCCTATTTGGAAGTGGGAGAATGTTGCTATGGATTTCGTGGTTGGGTTGCCGAGATCCGTGAAAGGCAACACGGTGATTTGGGTGGTGATTGATCGTTTGACCAAGTCTGCCCATTTTATTTCGGGTAAAGCCACTTATTCTGTGGAAAAGTGGGCGGAGTTGTACCTCAAGGAAATAGTGAGGCTTCACGGTGTGTCAGTGTCGATAGTATCCGACAGAGACCCTCGCTTCACATCTACCTTTTGGCGTAGTTTGCAAAAGGCGTTTGGTACTCGGTTGGACTTCAGCACTGCTTTCCATCCCCAGACCGATGGCCAAACTGAGCGTTTGAATCAGGTTTTAGAGGATATGCTCAGAGCCTGCGTGTTGGATTTCGGAGGTAGCTGGGAAAGTCATTTATATATGATAGAGTTCACCTACAACAACAGCTACCAGTCTACCATTGGCATGGCTCCTTATGAGGCTCTGTATGGTAAAAAGTGCAGGTCGCCCGTTCATTGGGATGAGGTCGGTGAAAAGGCTTTATTAGGGCCAGAGATGGTTCAAATGACTAACGATGCTGTCTAGAGAATAAGGGCAAGAATGCAGGTTGCTCAAAGTAGGCAGAAGAGCTATGCAGATACTAGGCGCAAAGAACTAGAGTTCAGTGTTGGTGATCATATGTTTTTGCGAGTGGCGCCAATGAAAGGAGTTATTCGTTTTGGCAAGAAGGGGAAGCTTAGCCCCAGGTTCGTTGGGCCTTATGAGATATTGGAACGTGTTGGCCCTGTCGCCTACAGGTTGGCGTTACCTCCGGCCATGTCTGCAGTGCATAATGTGTTTCACGTGTCTATGCTAAGGAAGTATGTCCACGACCCTGCTCATGTGTTGAAACCAGAGCCATTATCGCTTAATGAGGATTTGACATACGAGGAGAAGCCTATCAGGGTTTTGGCCAGGGAGGCAAGAGTCTTGAGAAACAGGACTGTTGACTTGGTAAAGGTATTGTGGAAGAATCGCCGAATGGAGGAAGCGACCTGGGAAAGGGAAGCTGAAGTTCGAGCCAATTATCCAGAACTCTTCGAGCAGCAAACTTTCGAGGACGAAAGTTCTTAAGGTGGGGTGATTGTAACGCCCCGCATTTCCAGGTGCGAATAATTCTGTTAAATTTCTATTTAATTCGGAGTTGTAGTACCTGTTGGCTGTTTAAGGTTGATTATTATTTATTATTTTTGGTGGTTGTTTGGAGTGGGTAATTTGTATTTGGGCCAAGAAATTCTTTTTCCTTCGTGAATTTAATTTTAAGAGTATGGTCTAAACCTTATAGAGTTCTAAGAGTCGATTTGGGCTTGAAGGGCCTTAATTGAGTCTTTAAATGTGAGGGAAGGTTATATTTTTAATTCTAGTCTTAAGAAAAGAGGGAGCAGGGAAACCCTAGAAGTAACTCTTTTTTCCCTTTCTTTTTTTTTTCGTCAGCCGCCGCTCCCCAAGAGGAAAAAAAAATTTCTCGTTTTTTTTTCCTTCTCCCTTGCGCAGCCGCCCAGCCTTCCGTGAAGCTCCAGCGCTGGCCACCTCCTCCAGCCGCAGGTCTTCTCCCTCTCTTGCCCGTGTGTGCGCCGCTGTGAGAGCCTCCCCCCCTCGCGATTTTCTTCAGCCGGCAGCGAGACCCATCGTCGATCTCTCTCCCTCTCTCGTTCTTCCTCACGCTGAAGCCGCAACTCTCTCTCTCTCTAGTGTTCAGTCGCCGACAGCAGTAGACCCGTGGCCCTGTATTCGCGAGCGTCGGCCAGTACCACAGCTTCGGTTTTTCTCTTTCAAAGTCGCGTGTAAGGTCTCTCTCACGATTCTCTTTCAAGTTCCTCAAGCAGCGAGTTTAATCCTCTGTTTTCTCTTGTTTTCGACTGGGCTAGTGAGTAGAAGCTGGAATCTTCGTTGTTCTGGTATTTAGGCGTGTTCGGGCTGATTTAAGGATCGTTTCGGCGTGCTTAGGCTCTTTCGGTAAGCTCTCAGCATTACCCATGCTTTATAAACCTCAAATTTAGATTTCCCACTCTTGTTCGGCCTTAGAATGGAGCGTTTGGTTTGATTTCTCGATTTTCCAATGCTGTGCAGTGCCGTTTTGGGTACGAAATCATTCTTGCCTTGTGACCCATCATCCGTGGAGCCTTAAACTTGAACACCCAGTACTTAGGGCCTCTAAGCAAGTGGTTTTAAACCTCTTCGCTTGCTGGACAACACGTGTTCGAGGTCTTTCGGACGCTGAACGGTAAATTCCAGCATCCCTAGATCCTTTCCTCAAGTTTATTAGGTGCTCTGAGTTGTTTTCTAACCCATGGTAATCGTTGCTTGTAGTTTGAGCTCTTTAGGCTCTTCCGGTTGTTTCCATTAGTCCTTTAGGATTGTTTAGGAGCGTTTGAGCTTCCGGTAAGTAGTTCTTACTTGCTGAAGTCTGTTTGACTGTGTGTTGCATGCTGAATGTTTTCTTGTCTTATAATTGTTCTCTTGTTCCTGTTCTTTGAATATATATATGTATGTATATGATTCTGTGGAAAAGCATGAATTGTTGTTGCGTGATGAATGGTTGCAAGCATGTTGGTTCTATTTGTGTTTCTGAGTCAAGCATGAGTTAAGAGATGTGGTCACATGTGTAATGCTTAGTGGACATGATTCATGAGTCTAGAAGCATGTTGCAGGGCATATGCATTCTAGTGGATTTGAGATATAGGTCAGGGACCTAAAATGTGAAAGAAAAGGAAGTTGGGTGAGTGTCAGTGCACCTCGGGTACAAATGGTCGAGGGGTGGCACATCACCATTGGTTAAGAGGAGCATCGAGGCCTTGGGTACAAATGGTCAAGGGTCGGTGTGATGAGTCTAGAAAGCATGTGTTGGGCGCCTAGGGAAGGGCCAATACTTTGCTAAGTCATCGGTGCGCCTTGGGTACAAATGGTCATGGGGTGATGCACAGTTTGAGGCCTTGGGTACAAATGGTCAAGGGTCGAACGCAGAGCTCCGTAGAGAGCATTGTGGCCCTGGGTACAAATGGTCAGGGAACAGTGCGACTCGAAGGATCAGTCTTGGAGAGCCATGTGAGGGCTAAATGTGAACGTTGAGTGAGCTCGTGGAGCCTGAGTGGTTAGCAAGTGGCATATAGGGAAATGCATGAGCTGTGGCTTAGAAGAGTCATATGTTTTACTAGCTTTTGAGCATGATATTATGTTTACTGCTTTTAACAGTATGATGCTTGCGCATGAAAAGCATGTTGTTTGTTGCTTGCTGTTTGATGGCTACTCAGGTAGGGGCTGCTTACCAGTACCTTAGTGTACTGACCCCCTCCTCTCTCCCCCCACTACCATACTTTGCAGGTTATGACGACTGCGCGGACCATGGTGATGCGGAGGAGACCTACGAGGAGGAACCATAGCTTGTAGTTTGATCTTGTCCAATTATTTCTTTTGGCTTGTTAGGGTAGATGTGCTTGTCGCTTTTGAAGGATGT
This sequence comes from Luffa acutangula, assembly GCA_036850905.1. NCBI lineage: Eukaryota > Viridiplantae > Streptophyta > Magnoliopsida > Cucurbitales > Cucurbitaceae > Luffa > Luffa acutangula. The sequence continues at coordinate 9,971,168 of CM072094.1, read as the reverse complement.
AGGACTTGGTTAAATCTGATTTACTTATGTTAGTCCCTAGGATTAGTTGCATTGTCTTAATGAACTCTATTATTTCATTCAGTGAACAACCAATAAGTTGAATTAAATTGATTAATGTCGGAAGTTCCGCTTAAGCTATGTTCTGAGTCGTTATTGGTTGTGATGCGAGGCCTGTCTGGTTGCTAGTTTCTGCAAGGCCCTGTTGTGTTGTGGTTGATGGAGTTTGTTGAATAATGTTACTTAGAAGTGTTTCTTTTGCTTAACATGTTAAGTAAAAATTTTGGGTTAGTCCAATGTACGCCGTTATGCTGCCAAAATTTTCGGTGCTCACGGTTTGTTTTGGTTTAGGAGTTGGTAATGTCGCTGAGTTAGCTTTTAAAATCCTGGGGCGTTACATCAAAGGCATCCATGTAGGAGACATGCGAGTGGGGGATATCCTATGCAATGAGTTTGCATAAGACCGGACCACGAAATAGTAAACCACTAGATGTAACACTGTTAACTAGTTAGGTTACTGTTTCAATAGGATGACCTAAGTGAAGGGATAAAAGCCCTTTCGTAGCGGAAACTATCAGAACCTTTTTCTCGATTTTTAATCCGGATTAAAATACCAGTACGTTGTAAAATTATTCGCAGTAGAAAAACTAAATTTAATCTACTGAATAGGTTATAATCCACATGCTGATTATAAAGCTAAAATCCTTAGATCTAATCTACAAGAAGATCCTAATGATCTAAGGATAAGATTAACTTACTACTGTGGATGATCTTGAACCGTTTTGCCTAATTCCCTTGGAAAGTTGCACCAAAGACAGCAACTTGAAGTAAACCATTTGCTGGAAATTCTCCCAATGATGTGAACAGTACCAATAATGCAACATCGGTATCCTCACAAGTGAATTGTTAGAGGAAGTTTGTGGGAACTTGAATTTCTAAGGATTTTCTGGAGAGAATTCTCAAACTCTGTGATTCTGTGTATAACCAAAACGCAGAGAAGTTAGAGCTTGTGAGAGAGAGCCTTCACGTTGGAGAGAATAGGGCTCCAGTCAAAATAACTGAACCACTCCCCTATAAACTCTCTCATCCAAATGTGTATAACCAAGTGGGAGCACAATTCTCCATCAGTTAATTTTAACGGATGGATGAATTATTTTAATAATTATTAATTAAAACAATTAAATTAAATCAATATTTAATTTAATAATCAATCATATAAAACCATTTTATATAATTATACCACATAATCTAAAGTTGTAATATAATTTAATTAAATCAAATTTAATTAAATTTAAATTAAAACAACATATTAATTAATTCAACAATTAATTAACATTATAAATAAATATCATATATTTAATTATATCTCTCTTACATAAACCATAGAATTAATGTACATCAAATGTGCATTAATTATAACCTATAGTTTTAATATGAATCAAATTCATATTTAAACTAAATATTTGAACCTCTTCGAATATTCAATTCTTACTTAGAAATTTTCCTCAACGCCCTTAGTGAGCTGCCGGTGGGACCTAATGGACCTACAGATCAGAAGCTCCAACGATATGAGATTAATTGGCTAAACTCATTAACCAAGTTAATCAATATTCGTTAACTGTGGTTCATTCCACTATAGAACCACAGCTGCACTCTTCTCACTACAGATATATTTCTGTGTCCACGGATATCGACCATCAACAGCGAGTTAGCCCTTCACGTGTGATCGTACCCCAACTAGGCCAAATTATCGTTTTACCCCTGGGCTACCTCTTCATCCTTAAGTACCACTACTCCTCTAATGAACTGTTGGGTTTTATGCCCTAAAACTCGTAGATAGTAAATGTACATTTGACCGAACATTAATAAAGTGATGTATTATTCAATGTTTGTATTATATCTTGTCTTGCTAACCCTAATCCAATAAACTAAACATCCATGGCTAATAGAATGAGACTTGAACTAGTATGTAGGGACATGCGGGGATCAATGTTCAAGTTTTAGCCTAAAGGGTCTGTAGTATAGGGATAAGGCTGGGTACCTTATCCTGGTGACACTATGGATACGGCCCGCTTTGTATATTGATACAAACGTAGTGATCCAACACGTTCATGTGGTTGACATGCGAGTGGGGGTATCCTGTGCAATGAGTTTGCACAAAGACCGGACCGCGAAATAGTTAACCACTAACTATAACACCGTTGGTTAGCTCGGTTTCTATTTCACTAGGATGACCTAGGCAACTTGGCCTTAATCCTGAGTGGATTATGGACTCCTGTCCATGAGGGATTGTCCTTTGATTTGTACGGGTGAGAGTGGCCAGTTCGCCGACTCAATAAGCCTACCATTTTGGGGACAAGACCGAATGGGGAGCTGGGAACGTAGTCTTACAAGATGGAATTCACTCCTTCCTGATATGAGGGTAAGTAGAGGTGTGTTCCCTTAAGTGGTGTCTCCGGGTCTTGAACAAAGGGCCCTACCCTCTTTATGGCACGAGAGGGTTTTCTGTTTGATGGTTGGACCACAAACAGGTTGTTCATTAGAGGAGCACTGGTATTTAAGGACCAAGAGGTAGCCCAGGGGTAAAACGGTAATTTGACCTAGCTGGGGTACGAACACACGTGAAGGGCTAACTTGCTGCTGACGGTCAATATCCGTGGACACAGAAATATATCTGCAGTGAGAAGAGTGCAGCTGTGGTTCTTTAGTGGAGTGAACCACAGTTAACGAATATTGATTAACTTGGTTAATGAGTTTAACCAACTAATCTCATATCGTTGGAGCTTCTGATCTGTAGGTCCATTAGGTCCCACCGGTAGCTCATTTAGGGCGTTGAGGTATAATTCTAAGGATGGATTGAATATTCAAAGGTGTTTGAATATTATACTAAAATATGAAGTGGTTCATATTAAAACTATAGGTTATAATTAATATGCATTGGATGTATATTAATACTATAGTTTTGAGAGAGAAAATAGTAATTGAATATGTGATGTTCAATTTTATTTTATTTTATTGGTTAATTTCGAATTAATTAATTAATTTTAGTTTAATTAAATTTGATTTAATTAAACTATAATATAAGAGGGATATTAATTTAAATTGGATTTAAATTAATGTTATTTTAATTAATTTAGATTAATTAAAATATAATTAATTATAATTTAAAATTATGTTTTAAAATTATAATTAATTAAAATATCAGATAACTGATTTATCAGTTATCTGATATTTTCAATTTTAAAATAGACGTGGTCTGTGCAGTTGCTGAGATCTCTCTCACACTCACGCTTCTCACGCCTATCCCTCCCTCTCGATTACTCTCTCTCGATCTGCATTCTCTGACAAAAAAAAAAAATTCAAACAAAGAATCCAGAGAAATTCCCTTAGAATTTTTTGCTCCCACCAGCACCCAAAGCAAAAATCCTATCAGAGAATACCGGTGTACCATCGTGGTGGTGTTCGTGGTGATTTTCCAGCAAGACCAAGAGTGGTTGCTGCTGTATTTTGGGAGAAAAACAGAGGATTTGGCGAAAAACTTCAAGGATTTCTTCAAGGGTAAGGTTTTCTTGAACTAGGGTCAATAGGACCCAATTCTAGATTAGATCTAGATTTTTCCTATTATTTTATGCATGCCTATATCCGTTTTACAGCAGTTTTTAATCTATTATTGCCGCTGTAAATTTCATGTTTTTTTTTCCCAACGTATTGGTATTTTTGTTCTTAAATTAATCCGGGTTTTAAAGGTTCTGTATAATTTTCCGCTGCGCAAGGGCTTTCATCCCTTCAATTGGTATCAGAGCCAACTCTGGATTTTAATTTAAGAATTAAAATTTGCGTTGGTTTTAGGTGGGATTTGCATTATGAATGTTTAATTTTGCGATAAACTGTTTAGGTTTAATTTGGCCATAGATTTACCGCTTTTTTACTTGATTTGATCATGTAAGGCCCCTGTGTTTTTGGGCAAAATTGTGTAAATCGAGTCTGTACAGTCCGGGTCTCAGTTAGGCTTGAAAATCGATGAAGATCGCAGAAGAAATTGGTGAATTTCATGAAGAACAGCCGCTGTTCTGCCCAGGAATCAGCTCCAGACGCAACAGCGTCGGGACGCTTAGCCTTGTGCGTCTCGACGCTGTCGCGATTCCACGCTCCAGACGGTTGAAATCGCGCCAGCGTCGGGACGCTTTCTTCGCAGCGTCTCGACGCTGTCACGATTTCGTGCGGCGCCAGGATTTTCGCGAAATCAGACGTGGTGCCCTAATTTGGCCGGTTCGGTTCGAGCGTTTTGGGTCAGCTGGGACCGGTTCGGTCCGGTTTGACCCGTTTTTGGGTGCGGTTCGAGTTTTTCAAGTCCGGTTCGAAGTGGTTCGGGTCGGTTCAAGGCTAGTAGACCGGATTTGGAGCTGCAGAATTATGTAATAGGATAGATTTATTGCTTTATTAATGTAATTTTGCTTTAATCTATCCTAGGGGCCAATTAAATCGGTTTATTCGCTATTTAAATGCTTTATGGATGTCATTTAAATTTAATCCCACCTTAGGATATAAAGCATGCTCATGCATTTATGAATGTTATAATTAGATTATAATATATGTATGAAATGCATGGTTTGATTTTCATGATTTATTTAATATATAGTAGAGTTATATTAAATTCATGAAAATGGAATAGTATGATGCATGCAATTACATAGTTTTAATATAAGTGTTATATTAAAAAATATTTGTTTGCAGCATGCTAAGTTGATTTTCCATTATTGGCTATAATAAAGTTGTTTATTATTTAAATGGAAATCAAGTTGCATTGAGCATGATACATCCATAGATTAATATAAGGGTTATATTAATTATCATGCTATGCATAGTACTATAGTTTAAAATTTCATTAACTTGAATATGATTGTTAATTGTTTTAAAAACTATAGTATGCATGATTATAGGGCTAATCATTATAAAATTTTGAAATAGTTTAAAATTTTATGATTAGAAACCGTCAATCTATAATCAAGATATGCATGTTCACATAGGATCTTAGGTTAAAATTATATTAATTTTAATGAGTTAAAATTAATTAGACCTAAGATCATTTTCTAATAGGATTAGAAGATCTTACTTAGTTTTTAAAATAGTTTTAATGAACTAAGTAGGACGAACATTCCTAAGATTATAAGGGAACTCTACCAGTGAAGTTCTGTCTAAGGATTGGAGGTATTTAAGTTGACGGTAATCGGAACACCTCCTACCTGGGAACTGATCTGGAATACCGGAGTTGAATTAATCTCAGGTTAATGTTAGAATAATGTCACTAGGTTAATTAAATTGGTTTAATACACCTAGACATTAGGTCTTATTATAATGGTTATAATAGGACTAGACTTAGATAAATGACTTAGCCGAATTTATCTAGGTTTAATCAAACCCTAAAATCAATCAGTTACTTTAGTGGGAGGAAAATTACAAAACTTAATTTAAATTGAGTTTTGCTCCTACGTCCCCGTGACGTTCACACCGTGAGATCCATGCTCGGCTTTGTGTCGTTTTAGCGCGGCCTCCCTTCGGAGAGTGTTTGCATGGGTCAATACCAAGGTGAATGGGGAAAGTGACTATAGTAAGTGGGAGCGGGACACGTGTCAACGTATCCTTCGGTCTCCACCCCTAGGTCACAACGTGAGATTCCTATGATCCGCCTGCGTGTTGTCTCGGCGCAACCATCCCTTCGGAGGGCCTGATCATAGGATTCGGAACACCGTGAACTCCTGAAAAGGATAGGATCACTTAGGCTAATTACCAACAGTTGTCTTTCCTAACGGTAGCCTGTTGGTGCGTGCCTCTGGGATCTGAAAGTGGGAGGGTTACACTTACGGGGAGGAGTTAATTTGTTAACAAATCCTTGACCGAACAACGGTGGTTAATCTCTAATGGAATATGAGTTATTCTGGTATTAGAAATTGACTGAGAAGAGTCTCATTTTAGAGGAGGAACAACTGATCACCCTTCGGTGGCTGTTCTTCTAAACCTCTAAAGCATCGTTGCGAAACACAATCATAAGTTTTATTAGGGTTCTTTGATTGTTTGTTTGCAAAATTGATTGGATGTATGCAATTGTTTGTATTGCTTGTGTGATGGGTTAAGGCAAAGATAACTAATACGGTCACTTGTTTGTTTTTTCAGCAATGTCTTCCTCTATCATATCTCTGCTTAAAAATGAACAATTAACCGGCGAGAATTTTCCCCAATGGAAATCAAACCTTAATACAATTCTCGTGGTTGAGGATTTAAGATTCGTCTTAACGGAGGAATGTCCTCCCGTTCCCCCTCGCACTGCCTCTCAGGCAGTTAAAGACGCCTATGAACGCTGGACCAAGGCCAATGAAAAGGTCAAGGTCTATATATTGGTCAGCTTGTCTGAAGTTTTGGCCAAGCGTTATGAGAACGTGGAAACTGCCAGGGAAATTATGAATTCCCTGCAGGAGATGTTTGGACTCCCGTCCTACCAGCTCCACCACGACGCCTTGAAGAACGTCTTCAATGCCAAGATGCTGGAAGGTCAATCTGTTCGGGAACATGTCCTGGACATGGTTAACCAGTTCAACATAGCTGAGGCAAATGGCGGGGTTGTCTGCGAGCGCAGTCAGGTTGCGTTCATCCTTCACTCGCTCCCAGCGAGCTATCTGTCTTTTAGGACGAACGCGAGCATGAATAAGATTCAGTTCAACCTGACTACCCTCCTCTCGGAGTTACAGATTTACGAATCCCTGCAAAAGAGCAAGGGAAAGAATGTGGTGAAAGGAGAGGCCAATGTGGCCCATTCCAAGAAAAAGTTCCTGAAGGGTTCATCCTCAGGGACTAAATCTGTACCCCAGGCTTCTTCATCGAAGCAGATCCAGAAGAGGAAGGGAGACAAGGGGAAGGCTCCTGCACAGGCTGTGCAAGGGAAGGGGAAGGCCAAGGTCGTGGCCGACAAAGGTAGATGCTTCCACTGCAATGCAGATGGTCACTGGAAGCGCAACTGTCCCCGCTACCTTGCTGAGAAGAGAAGAGAAAAAGAAGGTAAATTCGATTTACTTGTGTTAGAGACTTGTCTCGTTGAACATGATGAGTTTGCCTGGATACTGGATTCGGGAGCCACTAATCATGTTTGTTCTTCTTTTCAGGGAAATAATTTCCAGCAGCTGGCAGAGGGTGAAATGACGCTCAAGGTCGGAACGGGAGACGTCGTTTCAGCTCGTGCAGTGGGAGCTGCAAAATTATTCTTTAGAAATAGGTTTTTAATTTTAGAGGACTTGTATTTGGTTCCTAGAATTAAAAGGAACCTAATTTCTGTTTCAGCTTTGTTAGAACACTGTTATACTATTTCCTTCTTGCTTAATGAAGCTTTAATTTCAAAGAATGGAATTTACATTTGTTCAGCTAAGCGTGAGAATAATTTGTTTGTGTTAAGACCAAATGATGCTAAGGCCATTTTAAGTCATGAAATGTTTAAAACGGCCGAAACGCAAAACAAAAGGCAAAAAGTTTCTCCTTCAAGTAACAACACGTATCTTTGGCATCTTCGTCTTGGTCATATTAACATCGATCGGATCGATCGTTTGGTTAAAAATGGGCTTCTAAGTGACATAGAAGATACATCTTTACCACCCTGTGAATCGTGTCTCGAGGGTAAAATGACCAAGAGGCCTTTTACTGGAAAAGGTTACAGGGCCAAAGAACCACTTGAACTAATACATTCGGATCTTTGTGGTCCTATGAATGTAAAGGCTCGAGGTGGTTTTGAATATTTCATCTCTTTCATAGATGATTATTCACGATACGGTTACTTGCACCTAATGGGCCATAAGTCTGAGGCTCTTGAAAAGTTCAAGGAGTTTAAGGCTGAGGTAGAAAACTTATTGGGTAAAACAATTAAAACACTTCGATCAGATCGAGGTGGAGAGTATTTAGATCAGCGATTCCAGGACTATATGATAGAACATGGAATCCAATCACAACTCTCAGCACTTGGTACACCTCAGCAAAATGGTGTATCAGAAAGGAGAAACAGAACCTTGTTAGACATGGTTCGATCTATGATGAGCTATGCTCAGTTGCCTAGCTCGTTTTGGGGGTATGCAGTAGAGACTGCAGTACATATTCTTAATAGTGTTCCCTCAAAAAGTGTTTCTGAAACTCCTTTTGAGTTATGGAGGGGGCGTAAACCTAGTTTGCGTTACTTTCGAATCTGGGGTTGTCCTGCACATGTGTTAGTGACAAATCCTAAGAAATTGGAACCACGTACGAGATTATGCCAATTTGTTGGGTACCCGAAAGAAACGAGAGGTGGTCTTTTCTATGACCCTCAAGATAATAAAGTATTTGTATCGACAAATGCAACTTTCTTGGAGGAAGACCACATACGAAATCATCAACCACGAAGTAAGTTAGTATTAGGAGAAGCTACAGAAGGATCAACAAGGGTTGTTGATGAACCTGGTCCTTCAACAAGAGTTGTTGGAGAATGCAGTTCTTCTCGTCAATCTAGTCCTCCTCACGTAGTGGGAGAGCTTCGACGCAGTGGGAGGGTTGTGATACAACCTAACCGCTACTTGGGTTTAACAGAAACACAAGTAGTCATACCTGATGACGGCGTAGAAGATCCATTGTCTTATCGTCAGGCAATGAATGATGTAGATAAGGACGAGTGGGCCAAAGCCATGGACCTTGAGATGGAGTCGATGTACTTCAATCAAGTTTGGGAACTTGTAGATCTACCTGAAGGGGTCAGACCCATTGGGTGTAAATGGATCTATAAGAGAAAAAGAGATGCTGCTGGGAAAGTACAGACTTTCAAAGCAAGACTTGTAGCAAAGGGTTATACCCAACGAGAAGGAGTGGACTATGAAGAAACTTTTTCTCCAGTTGCTATGCTAAAGTCCATAAGAATCCTCTTATCCATTGCCACATTTTATGATTATGAAATTTGGCAAATGGATGTCAAGACAGCTTTTCTGAATGGCAATCTTGACGAGAGTATTTTTATGTCTCAACCCGAAGGGTTCATATCCCAAGGTAATGAGCAAAAGGTTTGCAAACTGAATCGATCCATTTATGGGTTGAAACAGGCTTCTAGATCTTGGAATATTAGGTTTGATACTGCGATCAAATCTTATGGTTTTGACCAGAATGTTGATGAGCCTTGTGTATACAAGAAGATCAACAAGAATAAAGTAGCTTTCCTCGTACTTTATGTAGACGACATCCTACTCATTGGGAATGATGTAGGGTATCTGTCTGACGTAAAAGAATGGCTAGCAGCTCAATTCCAAATGAAAGATTTGGGTGAGGCCCAGTATGTTCTTGGGATCCAGATTATTCGGGATAGAAAGAACAAATCGCTAGCGCTGTCTCAGGCAACGTATATCGACAAGATGTTGGCTAGATATTCGATGCAGAACTCCAAGAAGGGCTTGTTACCTTTCAGGCATGGGGTTCACTTGTCTAAGGAACAGTCTCCTAAGACACCTCAAGAAGTTGAGGATATGAGACGGATTCCCTACGCCTCAGCCGTGGGTAGCTTAATGTATGCCATGCTATGCACGAGGCCTGACATTTGTTATGCTGTAGGGATTGTCAGCAGATATCAGTCAAATCCAGGGTTGGACCATTGGACCGCCGTTAAAGGAATCCTCAAGTATCTTAGGAGAACGAGAGATTATATGTTGGTGTTTGGGGCTAAGGAGTTAGTTCTCACTGGATACACCGACTCTGACTACCAAACTGACAAGGATTCTAGGAAATCTACGTCAGGGTCAGTTTTCACCCTTAACGGGGGAGCTGTAGTTTGGAGGAGTATAAAGCAGGGATGTATAGCAGATTCCACGATGGAGGCTGAGTATGTAGCTGCTTGTGAAGCAGCTAAGGAAGCTGTTTGGCTAAGGAAGTTCTTGACAGATTTGGAAGTTGTTCCAAATATGAACTTGCCCATTACATTATACTGTGACAACAGTGGGGCAGTAGCCAATTCAAAGGAACCTCGCAGCCACAAAAGAGGTAAACATATAGAGAGGAAGTACCATCTAATTCGAGAGATTGTGCAAAGAGGAGATGTGGTCGTGACCAAGATCGCTTCTGAGCATAACATTGCTGATCCGTTTACGAAGGCCCTCTCGGCTAAAGTGTTCGAGGGTCATCTAGACAGTCTAGGTCTGCGAGATATGTATATAGCGTAATCTAGGGCAAGTGGGAGATGTGTAATGGGTGTAAGGATGCCCTAGTTTATTGTATTTTGTATATTTACCTTTTATGTAATGTACAAATATACATGTATACCCGTTTCCAGCTTTGGATTATTTTGTATATACTTTCCCTGTAACTTGAGTTTTAGTTCAAGTGGGAGTTTGTTGGGTTTTATGCCCTAAAACTCGTAGATAGTAAATGTACATTTGACCGAACATTAATAAAGTGATGTATTATTCAATGTTTGTATTATATCTTGTCTTGCTAACCCTAATCCAATAAACTAAACATCCATGGCTAATAGAATGAGACTTGAACTAGTATGTAGGGACATGCGGGGATCAATGTTCAAGTTTTAGCCTAAAGGGTCTGTAGTATAGGGATAAGGCTGGGTACCTTATCCTGGTGACACTATGGATACGGCCCGCTTTGTATATTGATACAAACGTAGTGATCCAACACGTTCATGTGGTTGACATGCGAGTGGGGGTATCCTGTGCAATGAGTTTGCACAAAGACCGGACCGCGAAATAGTTAACCACTAACTATAACACCGTTGGTTAGCTCGGTTTCTATTTCACTAGGATGACCTAGGCAACTTGGCCTTAATCCTGAGTGGATTATGGACTCCTGTCCATGAGGGATTGTCCTTTGATTTGTACGGGTGAGAGTGGCCAGTTCGCCGACTCAATAAGCCTACCATTTTGGGGACAAGACCGAATGGGGAGCTGGGAACGTAGTCTTACAAGATGGAATTCACTCCTTCCTGATATGAGGGTAAGTAGAGGTGTGTTCCCTTAAGTGGTGTCTCCGGGTCTTGAACAAAGGGCCCTACCCTCTTTATGGCACGAGAGGGTTTTCTGTTTGATGGTTGGACCACAAACAGGTTGTTCATTAGAGGAGCACTGGTATTTAAGGACCAAGAGGTAGCCCAGGGGTAAAACGGTAATTTGACCTAGCTGGGGTACGAACACACGTGAAGGGCTAACTTGCTGCTGACGGTCAATATCCGTGGACACAGAAATATATCTGCAGTGAGAAGAGTGCAGCTGTGGTTCTTTAGTGGAGTGAACCACAGTTAACGAATATTGATTAACTTGGTTAATGAGTTTAACCAACTAATCTCATATCGTTGGAGCTTCTGATCTGTAGGTCCATTAGGTCCCACCGGTAGCTCATTTTGGGCGTTGAGGTATAATTCTAAGGATGGATTGAATATTCAAAGGTGTTTGAATATTATACTAAAATATGAAGTGGTTCATATTAAAACTATAGGTTATAATTAATATGCATTGGATGTATATTAATACTATAGTTTTGAGAGAGAAAATAGTAATTGAATATGTGATGTTCAATTTTATTTTATTTTATTGGTTAATTTCGAATTAATTAATTAATTTTAGTTTAATTAAATTTGATTTAATTAAACTATAATATAAGAGGGATATTAATTTAAATTGGATTTAAATTAATGTTATTTTAATTAATTTAGATTAATTAAAATATAATTAATTATAATTTAAAATTATGTTTTAAAATTATAATTAATTAAAATATCAGATAACTGATTTATCAGTTATCTGATATTTTCAATTTTAAAATAGACGTGGTCTGTGCAGTTGCTGAGATCTCTCTCACACTCACGCTTCTCACGCCTATCCCTCCCTCTCGATTACTCTCTCTCGATCTGCATTCTCTGACAAAAAAAAAAATTCAAACAAAGAATCCAGAGAAATTCCCTTAGAATTTTTTGCTCCCACCAGCACCCAAAGCAAAAATCCTATCAGAGAATACCGGTGTACCATCGTGGTGGTGTTCGTGGTGATTTTCCAGCAAGACCAAGAGTGGTTGCTGCTGTATTTTGGGAGAAAAACAGAGGATTTGGCGAAAAACTTCAAGGATTTCTTCAAGGGTAAGGTTTTCTTGAACTAGGGTCAATAGGACCCAATTCTAGATTAGATCTAGATTTTTCCTATTATTTTATGCATGCCTATATCCGTTTTACAGCAGTTTTTAATCTATTATTGCCGCTGTAAATTTCATGTTTTTTTTTCCCAACGTATTGGTATTTTTGTTCTTAAATTAATCCGGGTTTTAAAGGTTCTGTATAATTTTCCGCTGCGCAAGGGCTTTCATCCCTTCATGAACAACCTGTTTGAGGTCCAACCAACAAACAGAAGTCCCTCTCGTGCAATAAAGAGGGTAGGGTCCATTGTTCAAGACCCGGAGACACCACTTAAGGGAACACACCTCTACTTACCCTAATGTTGGGAAGGAGTGAATTCCATCTTGTAAGACTGTGTTCCCAGCTCCCCACTCGGTCTTGTCCCCAAAATGGTAGGCTTATTGAGTCGGCGAATAGGCCACTCTCACCCGTACAAATCAAAGGACAATCCCTCATGGACAGGAGTCCATAATCCACTCAGGATTAAGGCCAAGTTGCCAAGGTCTTCCTAGTGAAATAGAAACCGAGCTAACTAACGGTGTTACAGTTAGTGGTTAACTATTTCGCGGTCCGGACTTTGTGCAAACTCATTGCACAGGATACCCCCACTCACATGTCACCTACATGAACGCGTTGGATCATTACGTTTGTATCAATATACAAAGCGAGCCGTATCCATAGTGTCACCAGGATAAGGTACCCAGCCTTATCTCTATGCTACAGACTCTTTAGGCTAAAACTTGAACATTGATCCTCGTATGTCCCTACATACTGGTTCAAGTCTCATTCTATTAGCCTTGGATGTTTAGTTTATTGGATTAGGGTTGATAAGACAAGATATAATACAAACATTGAATAATACATCACTTTTATTAATGTTCGGTCAAATGTAAATTTACTATCTACGAGTTTTAGGGCATAAAACCCAACAAACTCCCACTTGAACTAATACTCAAGTTAAAAGGAAAGTATATACAATATAATCCAAAGCTGGAAATGGTACATGTATGTTGTACATTACATGAAAAGTAAATATACAAAATACAATAAACTAGGGCATCCTTGCACCCATTACACATCTCCCACTTGCCCTAGATTACGCTATATACATATCTCGCAGACCTAGACTTTCTAGATGACCCTCGAACACTTTAGCCGAGAGGGCCTTCGTAAATGGATCAGTAATGTTGTGCTCTGAAGCGATCTTGGTCACGACCACATCTCCTCTTTGTACAATCTCTCGAATCAGATGATACTTCCTCTCTATGTGTTTACCTCGTTTGTGGCTGCGAGGTTCCTTTTAATTGGCTACAGCCCCTCTATTGTCACAATATAATGTAATGGGCAAGTTCATATTTGGAACAACTTCCAAATTTGTCAAGAACTTCCTTAGCCAAACAGCTTCCTTAGCTGCTTCACTAGCAGCTACATACTCAGCCTCCATAGTGGAGTTTGCTATGCATCCTTGCTTTATACTTCTCCAAATTACAGCTCCCCCGTTAAGGGTGAAAACTGACCCTGACGTGGATTTCCTAGAATCCTTGTCAGTCTGGAAGTCAGAGTTGGTGTATCCAGTGAGAACTAACTCTTTAGCCCCAAACACTAGCATGTAGTCTCTCGTTCTCCTAAGATAACTCAGGGGTAAGATGGTAATTTGACCCAACTGTAGTTACGAACACTCGTAAAGGATTGACTTACCGTTATTGGTCAATATCCGTGGACAAAGAAATATTCTACAGTGAGAAGAGTGCAACTGTGGGTCTTTAGTGGAGCGACCCACAGTTAATGAATATTGGTTAACTCGATTAATGAGTTTAGTCAGTTAACCTCATATAATTGGAGCTTCTGCTCTGTAAGTCCATTAGGGCTCCCTGCTAGCTCGTAAAGAATAATTGGAAACAATTTATCTTGAAAAATTTGAATAGTTCAAATTCAATATGGGAATCAAGTTAATTGTATGAGATACAATTAATATAATGTATTGTGATGCATTATAATATAAAGTTTAATATGAGATTTAAACTTTATTATATTGAGAGAATAATATATTTGAAGGAGTTCAAATATGTGGCTAATTAAGTATATGATATTTAATTAGTAAATTAATTAATTAATTGTGAATTAATTAATTATTCAATTTAGTTTAAATTAAATGTGATTTAATTAAACTATAATATATGAGAGATATATTAGAATATGATTATAATATGTAATTAATTAAATATGTGATATTTAATTAATCACAATAATTAATTTTGAATTAATTAACTATTCAATTTAATTTAGTTAAATGTGATTTAATTAAATTAATAACTATAGATTATTTTTAATGTGAATTAGATTCATATTAAAACTATAGGTTATAAGTGAGATGCACATTTGAATATGATTCAAATGTTCGATTAATTAATTAATTGTGAATGGATTAATTGTGTGGTTTAATTAAGTTAATTAAATTTGATTTAATCAATTTTAATTAAAACTATATATCATGTGAGAGAAATGCATTTAAATATGATTTAAATGCACATAAGTTTAATTAATTAATGTGATTAATTAATTAACATATAATTAATTAAATTAAATTTGTTTTATTTAATTAATTGAATTTTAAATCAAATATTTTTCTCTCTCACTAATATCTCTGAGATCTCACTCATGAGGGGTTAAGTGGGATTGCCCTCATTCTCACGTTAGAACAGAAAAAGAATGAATGATTCTCTCAATTTTCTCTCAAGCCAAAACACAGAGGATTTCCTCTCTATTTTTTCTAATTCACAAATTCAAGATCAAGGAGTCCCACCACTCCGTTCTCGATCGCAGAGAATAAAAGGGTAGCCTTGTGGTGGTGTTATTGAAGTATTTAGAGTCATCAGACGAATGTATGTTTCTCGTTGCTTAATCTTTTTGCCAATGTACCGGTATTTTGTAGAATGAAATTAAATTGCGAATCGGTCCAAATTGCTCAATTGCTTCCGCTGTAACGGAATTGAGAATTTCAATCCTTCAATCTAAACATGAAACCCTAATCCATGCATTCCATTTTATTATAACACTTATAATAATTACTAATGCATGAAACATGCTTTCCTATGGTGGGATTTTAAATCTATATGGCATACAATATGCATATGTGATTCTAATTTAATTTAAACATACATTCGACATGCATAATAAATTAAACACACTAAAATGGACCGATTTTGACATCCTTATCAAGCAAACAACTAAATTATTACAATAATAATTGAAAAAACGATCTCGAACCGCTCTCGAACCATTCGAACCACGTGGATTTTGCTTGAACCAAACTAAAGGGGGCTTAAATTGGCTTGAACCGGTTTGATTGAAGATGAACCGGTATGTGAAGAGGTGAACCTGATCGAACCACCGCTGAACCGGTTCGGTTCACTGTTTGAATCTGGGTGCACGCTTGAAGATGTTCATCAGCGTCGAGACACTGAAGTATCTGGAAACAGACTTTGTTTTTGGCCAGCTTGATCAACTCGTTTTCTTCCTTCGATTAGATCCTAGTTTCAACTCTATTGACTCCCAAATATTTTGATTGGTTGTCAGAGTGGTTGGTTTAGCAGTCGTAGATTTAAATCAATCCAAGTATAAACTGACTAAATCAAGTAATACCTGGTGAATCCAGGGTCGAATCCACAGGGAAATGATACAAAAGTGTTCAACAATGCTTACTGATTTAATCTCAAAACGTGTAATATTAATTTAATGGAATAAAAAGAGGATTGGTATAGTTTGAACAATAATTAATTGCATGAAAGAAAATAAGTAATGAAAGCTAAGGGAGAATTCTTAATGCGAGAGGTATCAAGGCTTTTGCGGTTGCAACCTCATGCGTTTATAAGAATCTTGTAGCGCTAACTTTGGTTAATTGATCCATTAATGCTTAAGTGAGAAAAAAATCACTAAGTTTTTCTTTCGGTATTCCTTATGCGTTTGACAATAAACTATCAATTGATTATTTGACTAGCTCATGCGTGAAGTTTAGTTCTCTTAATACTTACAAGGGATTGAGTTGGTCACAATGCAATCAAAGCTCAAGCATGCAATATCTTTTAGCGGTAATAATTTAATGCTACCAAGACTACATGACATGCGATAACTTGTTCTACTTAGAGAGATCCATATGCATTACCTGTTAAGGATTCAGCATACTGTTACCGCATCTGGCTGGCCAAGCGGGAATTAACAATGGAAAGATTAATGCAACTAAGCAGAAAACATTCAATGTTTCATTTAATCCAAAATATGCGCTTACAAGATGTTATTATCACCGCATGAGGTGTTTGCGCTAAGCCTTGAAAAGAAAAATTAGCTCATGTGAGCAAAACAAGACATCATGAAATAGAACATCACACACGCAAGTTTGCTTCCACTTGCAGCTCCCTGCAATTTCTTCGTGCTCCTCTCCTTCGTTCTCTTTTTTTTTTTTCTTTTTCTTCCCCTCCTCCCTTCTTCTTCTCTCCTTTTTGCTTATATTTATAGGCGAGGAAGATGACTTCTTCAAGTAATAGCCACTTGAACTGACCATCTTTAGACAACTTGCACCTTTTCAGTCTTCTTTTTCGCCCACTTGCTGATTTTGTCGGCGATGTCTTTTCATCCATCTTTATCTGTCTTTTTGATCATCTTGGGATGTGTGCCTGTGCTGAGAAGATACTTAAAACAACTATATTAGCTGCGTTAGCGCTCTGTATTTTATAATTTCTTCCCGCATACACAAATATAGCTTGGCGCTTATAACAAAACTTTTCCTTTTCTTTATGCACTAAGATAACGCATCTGTGGTTCTTTTAGACTTCTTTTAGTCCAAGTTTAGAGGATAAATAACTTGCTTTTCGCAAGTTATCATTTTTACAGACTTAAGCCAAGATATATATGCCCATAAACATGTAGGCAATTACAACATTAATCCACAAATTAAAGACTAATTTGATTGCAAAACCATAATGAGTTCATTTTAGCTCCCAAACATATATCACATGCAATACTCAACCGACCAAGCTAAAATTAAACAAAATTGAGTGTCCAAATCATGCTCTGATATCAATTGAAGGAGTGTACGAGACACTAGCGGAAGCGATTTGGATCGAAACACTCAAAATTCTTTTTATTTTAGTTAAGAAAAACACGCACATAAACAACCGAAAAACAGAGTTTCGTTTATACCAACCTTTTGGCTTGAAATTCAAGAGCTCCATTGGATGGAATTGAACACGAACCAGTTGTAGACGACCACGAGAGTCTTCCCCTCTATCCTTCGGTCTTAGAACAGGTTGTGGGACCTAAGAACGTGATGAATCTTTTGAAGAAAAAGATGGATATTTTAAGAGAGTTTTCTTTGTTTTTAACTTCTTGAGAGAACTCCAACAAACTCACATGAATAGCCCCCACTTTATCCTTTTCCTTATAAAGGAAGAATCTCATGCAATAATAATCAAGCAAGAGAGGACAACACATTTCTTATGAAATTGGTGTAAATTTAGGTGGCATTCTATGAGATCAAGCATGGATGAACTTGGTGTCAAAATCAACCTATTTGCCTCTTGATTTTCTTTCTAAAAGAAAATAATTAATTAAATTAATTTCTATTTTAAAGATTAATCAAATAATCTTAAATGAAATCAATTTCTATAATTAAACAAATTTAATTATATTATATTTATCTAATTTTAATATCTTATAGTAAAATAAATAATACACCAATCTAATCTCTCTCAATATCGGTTTTGAATACGAATTCTTATTCATATCCAAAACTAAATACATATCGTATACATGTCCTCGATATTTAAATATCTCTAAATCTCCTTGCAGTTGAATCCATAATTAAACTTATAATACGTTAAATATATCACATATAATTAACGTTAAATCCCTAAATCGAATTTGAACGTTTCAAATTTTCTCATCACTATGTTCTAAGGTTTATTTCGTATGAGCTAGCAGGGGGGCCTAATGAGCCTACAGATCATGGGCTCCAACGATCCAAGATTAACTGGCTAAACACTTTTAACCTATGGCATTCTAGGTTGGGGCATGTCAATTATCGTTCTTTACAAAGAATGGTTAAGTTTAGGACTTCTGCCTAAGTTCAACATTGATAATAGACACAAATGCGAGATTTGTGTTGAATCAAAGTTTGCTAGAAAGTCATTTTCATCTGTGGAAAGAAGTAATGAAGTACTTGATTTAATCCACAGTGATGTATGTGACATGAAAAATACCCCCACAAGAGGTGGTAAGAAGTATTTTGTCACATTTATTGATGATTGTAGTAAATATTGCTATGTATATTTATTACATAGTAAAGATGAAACCTTAGATGTTTTTAAAGCATATAAGGCAGAAGTTGAAAATCAACTTGAGAAGAAAGTAAAAGTGTTTAGATCAGATAGAGGTGATGAATATGAATCATCATCATTTTATGAATTCTGTGAAGTTAATGGTATAGTCCATCAAACTTCAGCACCTTATACACCACAACAAAATAGTGTAGCTGAAAGAAAGAACCGAACTTTAAAAGACATGGTTAATTGCATGTTAAATAGTTCAGGTTTACACCATAATTTGTGGGGGGAGGCTTTGCTTACAAAAAATTTTATACTAAACAGAATTCCACAAAAGAAGACTGATAAGTCGCCTTATGAAGTGTGGAATAGAAAGTTACCCTCATATAAAATGTTGAAAGTGTGGGGGTGTTTGGCAAAGGTACAAGTTCCTTTACCAAAAAGAACCAAACTAGGACCTAAGACAATTGATTGTGTCTTTATAGGCTATGCTTTGCATAGTGCTGCGTATAGATTCTTGGTGATTAAATCAGAAATACCTGATATTAATAATATTACCATTATGGAATCTATTGAAGCTGAATTTTTCGAGGATGTATTTCCTTTGAAGGATGAAAGACACATGAGTAGTGGTGTCAAAAGGAATTATGAGGCTAGCTCTCCGAAAGGTCAAGACGATCAGAATACTGAGTTTGAACCAAGGAGAAGCAAAAGAGCTAAGAAAGCTACTTCCTTTGGACCTGATTTCATAACATATATGATAGATGGTGAGCCTCGAACTTTTCAAGAAGCTGTGACATCTTCGGATGCACCTTATTGGAAGGAGGCTATCAATAGTGAGATAGAATCCATTTTGCAGAACAAAACTTGGGTATTGGTTGATCTACCTCCTGGTAGTAAACCAATTAGTAGTAAATAGATTTTTAGAAGAAAGCTAAAGGCTGATGACACTATTGATAAGTACAAAGCCCGCCTTGTTGCTAAAGACTTTCGTAAAAAAGAAGGGATAGATTTCTTTGATACCTATTCTCCAGTGACGAGGATTACATCTATTAGGATGTTGATTACAATAACAGCTTTATAAAATTTGGAAATACACCAAATGGATGTGAAAACTGCATTTTTAAATGAAGAATTAGATGAAGCAATTTATATGGAACAACCTGAAGGGTTTGTTGGTTTGTTGTAAAAGGACTTGAAGATAAAGTCTGTAAACTTGTCAAGTCTCTTTATGGGTCGAAACAAGCACCCAAACAATGACATGAAAAGTTTGATCACACTATGTTATCTAATGGATTCAAGATAAATGAGTGTAATAAATGTGTCTATGTTAAAACCATAGATCAAGATTGTGTTATCATTTGTTTGTATGTGGATGATATGTTGATAATGGGCACAAATAGAAGTGTCATTGATTCCACGAAGAAGATGTTGAAATCCAACTTTGATATGAAAGACCTTGGTCTTGCTGATGTTATACTTGGAATTCGTATAAGAAGAAATCCAAGTGGATACATACTTTCTCAATCTCACTACATAGAGAAAGTGTTGAGAAAATTTGATCAATTTGAGAGTAAACCTGCAGTTACTCCATTTGATCCAAGTTGTAAGTTAAAGAAGAATAGTGGTGAAGGTGTGTCTTCTCTAGAATACTCTAGAGTTATTGGTAGCTTAATGTACATAATGAATTGTACAAGACCTGATATAGCCTATTCAGTAGGAAGGTTAGCAAGATACACCAGCAATCCTGAGCATGATCATTGGAATGCTTTAGTTAGAGTTCTAAGATACTTGAAGAACACTCTGAACTATGGATTGCATTATACGAGGGATCCACATGTACTGGAGTGATTTAGTGATGCTAATTGGATTTCTAATAGCATGGAGACTAAATCTACCAGTGGGTATACTTTTACCTTAGGTGGAGCAGCTGTATCATGGAAATCTTCAAAACAGACGTGTATAGCGCGTTCTACTATGGAGTCAGAATTTATAGCTCTTGACAAAGCTGGAGAAGAAGCTGAATGACTTCAAAATTTTCTTGAAGATATTCCATTATGGTTGAAGCCTGTAAGCACAATATGTATTTATTGTGACAATTTAGCGGCCTTTATGAGGGCCAAGAATAATGTCTATAATGGAAAGTCGCGACATATTAGACGAAGACATAATTCGATAAAACAATTGCTCTCTAATGGAATAATTTCCATTGATTATGTGAAATCCAAAGAGAACATAGCAGATCCTTTAACGAAAGGATTGTCAAGAGAGCAAGTGATGTATACATCGAGGGAAATGAGACTAAAGCCTATGAAATAAATTATTTGGTGGTAACCTAACCTAGTTGACTGGAGATCCCAAGATCTAGGTTCAATAGGCAAACTGGCTGGATAATTTATAGTTGACACACTAGAAACTTATAGTTTCTTCCCATTTCTATGATGTTGTTGAGTGTGTAATCTGTTGATGTTAAGGTCATGTTGATATCTTATTTACAAGAGGAGTAATGACAGAATACTCTTAATCAATATCACCTATGTGAGAGTAGAAGTGGGTCGCTTCTATGAGAACTTTTCGAATGACTTATGTTCTCTAAAGCTCTCATGAAATCGGGATCTTGTCTAGGACCAAAATGGACACAAACGTATAGAACTCGAAGATACAAGATGAGTTATGTGTGATGTCTGTTGTCTAAATTCACCAACAAGAAGGATAGTTCCAGAGCTTGGTCTCACTATTTCTTCGGTAAATTCGATAGATATTCACTAAGGAAGGTTCAAGTCCAGAAGACACCCTCTCCTGATGCATTGCTTGTCTATTTGCTCTCAACATTTTTGTTTTGATTTTCTCATTTTCTTTCATGTGGGGGATTGTTGGATATTTATACCAATAATGTTGGTTATTTATACAAATAAATGTGAAAGAAAGTGTTTAAATTCAAAATTTCAAGAGTTTCAAGATGGATTGAAACATCAAATTCAATTTGAAGTTTCAATTAAAAATTTAACATATGAAAGTTAAATTTGGTGTTATAACTCAATTGAGTTATATTTTTCATGTGTTTCAACTTTATTTAATTTTGTTCTTTGGAGTTACTAAGTTGCTAGCCTATAAATAACAACTTGTTTCTTCATTTGAATCATCTCATCCCATCTCATTCCATTTTGAGCATTCTTCCTTCTTTCTTTATTTCTTTTGATCTTGAGTCGAGTTGAGAGCAAGTATCCAAGAGTTTTGTCAGATCCGAGTAGTTCGAGGTTGCTGCCAGATCCTGCTGAGACGATCGCTGTAGTCTGCTCGCAACCCGTGCAGAGCGAATAATTTTCTTCAGGACAACACTTTGTAAGCGTGCCTCGACTATTTATTGTCAATATATTTGCAACATTTGTCATATATATACAGTGTTTGTATTGTTATTTCCACTGTAATCGTTAGTATCCAGTTAAGGTGTAATCGGTTTGCTAGTGTAATTCAGTTCTTATTTGAGCATTATCTCCAACAACTGCTACAAAATCCATACGAAATCTTGGGAAAATTAAAGTGCAGGGTATCTTACTTGAACCTTTTAAACAATTATTGAAGACATTTTCTATATGTTTTTAGTTTATTTTAGGCATAGCCTCTTTCTCTTAGCTGTCGAAGAGGTAGTGCAGAGATACTTGTAAACTTTGACGAGTTGAGCCCTGTTGCAGATACGAAACAAGAAGAGGTCGATAGTGAAAAAGGTGCAATTAAGAACTTTAAAATATGTGAAAAAGATGTTGGATATTGGATGGGTACACAAATGATAAAATTTAACCAGACTGCTTTTGGAACTATGAGTTGTTTACCCTTTTTTAGTAACCACATTTTTATTTTACACAAATTGGAACATGTTTTGCTATATATGCTTTCTTGTTTGGACTTTATGGGTCTTCTCAAAATTTCTTTTCTTTCTTTTTTTTTTTTTTTTACTTGCAGGGCCAAACACCTCTCTTTCCTCATAAATTTAGACATGAAGCTAGAGGGTAAGTGCTTATTCTTTGCAATTATGATGTTTGAATTACTTGCAATGTTTTCTTTGCTATTTATTTTTGGGCAAAGTTTTTTTTTTTAAATCGAGTTTTTTAGAAGATTTGGACAAATTTTGTGCCTCTGTTATTCGAGTTTGTTGCTGTGTATTAGGGATAAAGTAGGTTATTGGTTATCTTATTTGTGAGTTGAAACTTTTTGGGATCATCGGTGTTTGGTGTTTACCTCTCCCAAATCAGTGTTGTGATTGAATGGATCTCAAATTGGGCCATCGTCTCCTGAATTTTTGGGTTGTGAATTAACTGATGTGTTGTTGTTGGGTTGTTCTATTGAATTGGTGTGTTGTGTTGTTGAACTAAGCATGATTAGTCTTTGATGCATATTTTCTTATCAAATATGTTTCTACATTCCAAAGTTGTGTGATATAGTTTCCTACAAATTTGACAACTTACCTTTTGCTTTGAAGTTCCACCAAGCCGATTCAAAGCATGTCTTTAAACGTTGTGACATATTTTGTGATATAGATGTGGAGCTGAAGCTTTTGAAATATCTCCTCATTTACATAGTTTAAAATATTCTCTCACTTCAAGTTAGCCACTTCTTTTGTTGAGATCACCTTTATGTAATATTGTTTTGTAGACTTTATTTTGGAGAGTCAATAGTGACACAAAAGTGACCCATCTAATGGATTAGCAAGCATTATTTTGGTATGGGTACTTCCTTCTGTCACTAGAAATAAACTTGGTATTTCTATATTTTGTTCAACTTGTTATAAAATCGTGTTTGTTCAGTTGTTTTTAAAGAGTTTTAAATATTGAATCATTTTTTGTTTGACAAATTTGTTGGTATGTTCCTAAGTTTATGGTTTGATAACTCTAATGGTTTGTGTAGTTTGACGAGTTTAATATTTCTTTTCATGATAAGTTTGATTGTTATGTTCTTTAATTTTTTGCTAAGTTTAGTTTAGTTGTTATGTTCATGAATTTTTTATACTTTAAAAGCGCATTATGTCATGTTTCTAATCTTGAGTATAGTCACTGATTGTAGTTTCAAGCGAATTCGAGCACTTCTACTTGCGAATCAGCAAGCTTTCGGGCTCAAAATGGGCTTTCGTCGACTACCCATAAATGGAACAACCTAGTATTGAATGCACATAGGCTAGGAGGTTTAGATTAGCAATTTCGAACTCATTCGGTCATTGGACAACAAGCATTCGAGGTTGTTGGGTGTCGATCGGTAAATTCCCACGTCCTTAAACCTTTTGAATGCAACTAGATTAACTTTAGTATAGTTTATAACCATTGACTAGTTTAGTTGTTCTTCCTTAAGTTTTGTTTAAGCTAAACTTAGCTAATTGATTTTACTACTTGGTAGATGTTCTTTAAATTGGTTTAAGTTGTGATCTGACTTTGATATTAATTTGTTAGTTTATATGTTCAAATGGTCTTTGTGTGAGCTAGAGTCATTTCGTTTCTTAATTTGAATTCGATAGACTTGTTTAGAAGTCTGAGGTATTTTTAGTTGTGTAAGCTGTAGCCTTTCATTTGAATATTGATTGATGCAAGATCTGACTCGCTTTGATTTGCAAGAGTTTGTAGTAGAATTCTGTGTCTATAGAATTGTGTTTCTCGTGTTTAACAGGTTAAGGAAAATTTTGGGTTAGTCTTATGTATGTTGTTATGCTGTCGAAATTTCTAGAGCATCTGATTTGGAGTTAAGATAGGGGTTTAGAATAATTAACCTGAATTAAGATAGAGCATAAATGATAGCAAGAGTATATATCATCAAAGGATGAAACTTGGCTTATATATTTGATTGTTCCTTTATTTAGAATGATTATACAATGAATTCTCTTGCCCGTGTCTTGTTGTATTTTCTAAGTTTTTGCTAAGTTTAGTTGAATTGTTATGTTCATGAATTTTTTATACTTTGGTTAAGTTCTGTATTTATGTTCAATAAAGTTTGACATTGTGTTGATTTGATGAGTTTAGTTGTTTATTTTCTTTTGATATATGTTATTCATACTTCAAATTTTAATTCTCTTGCTTACAATATTTTCGTTTCTTCTTTTGTGTCAGATCAAAGATCCTAGGCATCAATGGCTTCAAGAAAAAATTGCACATTGTTCGATCAAACTTCACATAGTTATGTTTTTTTTTCTTTTTTTTTTTCAAAGATCCTATACATGTTTAAATGGTCTTCGTGTGAGCGGGAGTCATTTTGTTTTTAAAATTGAATTCGATAGACTTGTTTAGAGATTGAGGCATTTTTAGTTGTTGTGTAAGATGTAGCCTTTCATTTGAATAGTGATTGATGCGAGACCTATGACTTTGATTTGTGGGAGTTTGTGGACAAGAAAAACCATATTGTGGACAATTGTTGTGGTGTACAAAATCTATTACACTTAGTTTGTATGAAAAAATTTGACCAATTTGGATTCAATGATATATATAAAAGTTGTTATTTGTGTATTTATTTATTTTGTGTCAATATTTGAGTGCTTTATTTTGGAAACATATGTTTATTCACAGGTATTAGACAAAATAGTTTCTATGGCTTAGATGAATCGACATAAATAAATAAATAGTGATGTATCACTACTTATGATGGTTCACCAAAGTCATAGAAATTATTTGGATGACAACTGTTTAGTATCATTATAAGCATTTTTGTGACAATTTTATCATTGTCATGACCTTTTTTTGTTGACAACAAAAAACTTTCAACGAAAAGTTTTGTTTGACAATAATACACTGTCGTTGTTGAAATTTTCGTGACATTAACATGTTGTCATCAATAACCTTTTGTTGATAGTAATTAATTGTCATTAGTATATATATCTTGACAGAAAGATGATTTTCAGGAGTTATTCATTGACAATGTTTCATTGTCATAAAAAAATTTACTGTGACAGTTACTAAATGTCATTAATATCTTTTTTTTGATAGCTTTTATGTGTCATGAAAAAAATAATTATGACAGTTTTTTAAATAACGTCATGTATACACTTTCCTTGATGGGGGCTTCTAAGACGCAAAAAAATGTCATGAAATATGCTTGTGACAATTTTTCAATGTCATAAAAACTCAATTTTGTAGTAGTGAACCTAAAGGGCCTATAGTATAGGGATAAGACTGGGTGCCTTATCCTGGTGACACTATGGATATGACCCACTTTGTATTTGATACAAACGTTATGATCCAATGCGTTCGTATAGGAGACATGCGAGTGGGGGTATCCTATGCAATGAGTTTGCATAAGACCGGACCATGAAATAGTAACAACTAGTTATAACACAATTAACTAGTTAGGTTTCTATTTCACTAGGACGACCTAGACAACTTACTCTTAATCCTAAGTTGATTATGGACTCCTACTCATGAGGGATTGTCCTTTGATTTGTATGGGTGAGAGTGGTCAATACACCGACTCAATAAGCCTACCATTTTGGGGACAAGACTGAGTGGGGAGTCGGGAACATAATCTTGCAAGATGGAATTAACTCCTTCCCAACTTTAGAGAAGTAGATGAGTGTTCCCTTAAGTGGTGACTCTGAGTCTTGAACAATGGGTCCTACCCTCTCAATGGCACGAGAAGGTTTTTGGTTTGATGGTTGGACCACAAACATGTTGTTCATTAGAAGAGAATTGGTACTTAAGGAAATAGAAGTAACCTAGGGGTAAAACGATAATTTGACCCTGCTGGTGTTACGGACACTCGTGAAGGACTAACAAGTCGTTATTGGTCTATATCCATGGACACAAAAAATATGTATGCAGTGAGAAGAGTGCAACTGTGAGTCTATAGTGGAATGTACACACAGTCACTACTACAAATATTGTAATCATAACTACACATCAATTGATCAATTATGAAATTGATTGATCTCGAATTGATTAAATAAGGAATAGATTAAATCTTTTATGGAAATAATTGATTTAATGTGAATATTTTATTCATGGTCTTTCTCTTATAAATAGAACACTAGACCTAATGGTTTAGTAGCCCTCTTGCTCTTAGACTCGCAAGACAAGACCCTAGAATTCTCTCTAGCCTCCCTTTTAGAGAAAGACTCCCACAAGTCTTTTGTCTCCTAGACATAGAGACACACCAGTGTAACCTCTTTTGTGATTGTGTTTTTGAGAATAAATTTCCAGCGAAGAAACTACAAAGGGGTTGCTGCGTTTTTGTTCGTTGAAGCGCCGTTGGCGAAGAACGGTCAAGTCTACAACGAAGGTTTGTAACGGTTCTTTCCCGTTTCTTTAGAAATGCATGTAAATAAAAGTAGTTTTATTTTATAGTTGTTTTCAGCATGTTTATAGCGTTTTACAGTGGCTTTAAAGCATGTTTAAAGTTTCGTTTTGCCTTTTCGTAACGGTATTTTGATATTAATTAATATACGGCACAAGGTCCTATCGATGCGCTTCCACTGCGTCGGAGCTTTCATCCCCTTCAATCGGCATCAGAGCCTTCGCTATCCCTATTAATCGATATTAAAATTTACGATAGGCTCTAATAGGTGGGATTTATGCATAATGTATGTTTGGTTTCCATTGAACTGTTTAGGTTAATTTTATGGCCATAAATTTTAGTTTTATGTGATTTTGATCATGAAAGGGCCCAGTGTTTCAGGTATTTTATGTAAAATTTAGTCCTATGTATGTTCAGGTCTAGAATAGGTTTTTATGAGATGAAAATCAGAGTAATCGCGACAGAAATCAGAGAGAAAATTGAAGAAAATAGGTTGTTTCTTCCTAGATTCTGCTTCCAGACGTAACAACGTCGAGACACTGCATTGCTAGCGTCTCGATGCTGTCACGATGGCGGCACGAATTACAGCTTCAACAAGGCTCGCGTCTGTATCTTAGCTAGCTTATCTGAAGTTTTGGCTAAGATACATGAAAGCATGATTACAGTGAGGGAAATTATGAACTCTCTCTAGGAGATGTTTGGAAAACCATCCAAAAAACTTCACTATGATGCTCTCAAATGAATTTACAACTGTCACATGAAAGAAGGCACATCTTTCTAGGAACACGTCCTGGAAATGATGGTCCAATTTGATATGGCAGAAACAAATGGGGGTGGTCATAAATGAGCGCACTCAAGTTGCATTCATCTTGGAATCTCTTCCGAAAAGTTTCCTACAATTTCGCAACAATGTGATAGTGAACAAGATAATGTACAATTTGACCGGTCTTTTAAATGAGTTGCAGCTCTATCAATTCCTTCTGGAAAACAAAGGTCAGATAAAAGCTGAGACAATAGTTGTTCATTCCAAGGGTTCATCCTCTGAATCTAAAGCTGCATCTCAGAATTCTTCTTTGAATATGATTCATGAGGAAAACAAAGACAAAGGGAATACTTTCGCATCTGCTGAGAAAAAAAAAGGAAAAAGAAGGTAAATTTGATTTACTAGTTTTAGAAACATTCCTAGTATAACATGATGAGTTTACCTGGATACTTGATTCAGGAGCAACTAATCATGTGTTCTCTTCTTTTCAGGAAAATAATTCCTTTCGACAGTTGAACGATGGTGAAATGACGCTCAGGGTCGGAACTGGAGAAGTTATTTCAGCTAAGGCAGTGGGAGCTGCGAAGTTATTTTTTTAGAAATAGATTCTTACTTTTAGAAAGTTTGTTAATTGTTCCCAAGATTAAGAGGAACTTAATTTCTATTTCATGTTTGATTGAACAATCGTACACAGTTACTTTTAATATGAATGAAGCGTTCATTTATAAGAATGGTGTACTTATTTGTTCAGCCAAATTAGAAAATAACTTATATGTATTAAGACCAACCGAAAACAAAGCACTTTTTAATCCCAATCATGCGATCCCTTTTTTATGATACTGATGTTTTTTATATTTCTCCATTGCACGCTTTATTCTATCTCCCTTACATTCAACATTTATTTTTGCTTTGTCCTGCTTTCCAAAACCTCATTTGTTTTATAAGCACAAAATTATGCATCTGCTAGATCCTCTTCGTTGTGTTCTACCCCGACCGCTATTTCTACAATATAGTTATAGTGTTGTGGATTATAAATTTATTTGGCTCAAGCCCCACGACAGGCTCCGTCAAGGACTATGTCCCCAGCTATCTACTTGTTCCTATCCCTAAAATGCGGGGTTTATTGAGTCGGCGATGATGAGCCACTCTCACCCATGCAGATCTAAGGATAAGCTCGAATAAACAGAAGTTCATAGTTAGCTTAGGATTAAGATCGAGTTACCTAGGTCATCGCACTAAAATAAGTTATTTTCAACAGTGAACAGCGTTATAAAGGAAATTGACTTATTTCTTGGTCCTGATCTTATACAAACTCATTTGCATAGGATGCACCCACTCGCATGTCTCTACATGAACGATTCAGGAGAACATCGTTTGCACTATTTACAAAGTGGGCCGCATCACATAGTGTTCCCAGGATAAA
Organism: Luffa acutangula; assembly: GCA_036850905.1. Lineage (NCBI taxonomy): Eukaryota > Viridiplantae > Streptophyta > Magnoliopsida > Cucurbitales > Cucurbitaceae > Luffa > Luffa acutangula. Next base: position 9,942,249 of record CM072094.1, on the reverse strand, counting down.
AGTTACCCAACCTTATCCCTATCCTATAGACCGTTTAGGCTATTACTTGAGCTTGATCCACTTTATGTCGCTACATATAGTTCAAGTATTCATACCATATAGTCATGGATGTTAGTTTATTGGTTTGGGTTATTTAACGTGCAATTCACTTATTTAATAACTTAAGTGAACAAAAACTCGATAGTGACTTTATCGAACAAGTATACTACTATTTGTTTCATTCACTATATACGAGTTTCAGGACACCAATCCCAACACTTTTACAAAAGATATGTCCTTTGACATAGGGTTGTGTCCTTTACAAAAGACATGTCATTTCACAAAAAGTTGTGATTCTTCATTTTATTAAAATAATTTTATTCATAAATCCAATAGATACGATGACAAGATGGTATTTGTGAGAACTAAAAAAGGAGTGAATCGAAACAAAGTTCAATTAATTAATACACATACTCTCAGTCAAAAAGTTAAGGCCTCGTTTGATAACCATTTCATTTTTTGTTTTTTGTTTTTGAAAATTAAGCTTATAAACACTCCTTTCATCTATACATTTCTTTGGTTTGTCACCTAATCCTTCTCATGTTTTAAAAAATCAAGTCAAATTTTGGAAGAAAAAAAAAAGTAGTTTTCAAGAACTTGTTTTTGTTTTTGGAATTTGCCTAAGAATTCAAATGTTTCCTTATCAAAGATGAAAATCATGATAAAGAAATTGAGAGAAAACAAGCATAATTTTGCAAAACCAAAAACTAAAAACCAAATGGTTATCAAACGGGTCCTAAAAGATCCAATACTTCAACCTATTAAAAAATTAAAGTGAGAACTCAAAAAAACAATGCATATATTTACTTCTAATAATTCTTTTAACTATTTTATTCTTCAATAATTTTTGATAAATACATATTCACTATAATTTTAATCTTGATTCAACTTAAAAACAATTAAATAATTATTAATACTTTCACAATTTAAAATAATGTCAATCATTCGTCCACTCCATTACATAACATTTGAAAGAAAAAAGAATAAAATAAAAAAGTATTGTTCCGGTTTGACTCGAGAAATTATTTGGCAAAGTCATCACAATGAGGCTGATAGTTTTGCACCATTGGATGTAAGAGAGAAATTGTAAAAGTACATCAACTTTATATCCAACAGCTATTAAGAGTAGACAAATATTAAGATTCTATATTCGATGGTTATAAAGAGACAACTACATTATGGCAGTCTCATTGAGTAATTTGTCCATCCCCTTTTTGAGTTCGATAAATCAACCATTTTTGTCTTGTTAGAGAATTACTTTGTTATAATTTATGGTAAAACTCAATTAATATATGTGTTATAGGTAATTTTGGACCACCCCGAGGTATAAGAAGCTGACAAAGACAACTAGGCAGAAGAAGAGCTGAGGAATGGATCCAAGGGGCAAAACCGGCAAGTGGGACGGGCCAAGACCGAAGGGGTCGAGCTTTTGGCCCGACCCCGTGCTCGGCCTCTGGCCGCCTCAGTTCAGCCTGGTTTGTCCCTAAACGCCTCCGAATCCCTAAAAACCCTAGGAGGATGAGCAGGTATTTATATCCCTCTTCGCCACCGAAGAAGGGGACCCGAATTCTATCCCTAAACACTATTCTACATTCTCTACTCTCTCCTCTTGCTCTTACTTTTCCACTCCCTACCGTTCTGCTTGCTGACTTAAGCATCGGAGCCGGTGTGGCGAGCACCACACCGGTGTGCAGGTTTACTGTCTTACAGGCCACGTCTTCCCCCCTCATCTACAAATTTACCGTTGGTGGCACGTGAAGGTCAGGTGAGTTCCCTCTGACCAAAATCGACCATCCACATCCAGGACTAAGGCAACGAGTACCAGAACAAAGTCGGGGACTAAGAGAAGGAAGTTGTCAGGCCGATGCCAACTCTAAGCTACGGTCATCCTTTGGTCGAGGCCGAGGCCGACCTACAACTATGGTCAACCCGAGGCCGAGGCCGACCCTAGGCCAAAGTCGAAGCCGACTATCCAATACCTCAAAAGTGACTCGATGATCACATAATCAAGACAAATCAGATTGCCAATGCAGTTGAACACAATGCAAAATCCAGATTGAAGCAAAGAACAGATTGTTCGAGGCCAAGGCCTAGGCCAACCCCAGATATGGCTGAGGCCGAGGCCGACCCCAGATATGATCGAGGCCAAGACCGAGGCCGAGGCCGACCTGAGCCATGCCCGAGGCTGAGGCCGACCATAACCATGGTTGTGACCAAGGCTAACCCTCTTATTTCCAGCGAGATCGAACACATGCGAGAGCCTATAGAGCCCACGCTTCATGCGAGCCTATAGTGCCCACGCTTACTTGCGAGCCTAGGCTTTTCAGCTTAGTGCCCACGCTCCTACATGCGAGTCTATAGAGCCCACGCTTCAGCGAGCCTATAGTGCCCACGCCTACATGCGAGCCTATAGAGTCCATGCTTCAGCGAGCCTATAGTGCCCACGCCTTCAGCGAGCCTATAGTGCTCACGCTTCAGCGAGCCTATAGTGCCCACGCCTATCTGCGAGCCTATAGTGCCCCCGCTTCATGCGAGCCTATAATGCCCACGCTTACTTGCGAGCCTAGACTTTTCAGCTTAGTGCCCACGCTCCTACTTGCGAGCCTAGGCTTTTCAGCTTAGTGCCCACGCTCCTACATGCGAGCCTATAGAGCCCACGCTTCAGCGAGCCTATAGTGCCCACGCATACATGCGAGCCTATAGTACCCACGCTTCAGCGAGCCTATAGAGCCCACGCTTCAGCGAGCCTATAGTGCTCACGCCTACCTTGCGAGGTATAAGAAGGTCAGGTGAGTTCCCTCTGACCAAAATCGACCATCAACAATATGTAAACGAAGGCAATTAATTTTCAAAAGTTGAATTTTTCCCCTAATAGTTTGTGCTTTTAAATATTCTTATTCTTGGCAACTTTTGCAGTTAAGATGTTCCTATCTCTCCTCTAAAAAGTTGTAGATGCAAAACTTATCCCATACATTTGATGAAATATTCTCAAAATAAATTCGAGCATAAAGTAACTATAATTTCATTTTAAAATATTGCTTTGAATTTTTAATTTCTTTTAATGCAAACAAACCAAACAGAAACACCAAGGCATAAGAAAATCCAATCAGACGCAACTATAGAATTTTTAATTAATTGAATGTCCAATTTATTAAATATTCATAAAGGTATATTATTAGTAATAATATACAACTATCTTCTCAATTGTAGATCAAATTAGGATTCTCCTAAATTTTAGATTAGTTAGGATTCCATCATATTTGTGTTGGAACTCATTATTTTCAAATATTGCTCTTGTAACCTATAAATATCCACACTTATCAATGGAAAGGTAAGTGTTCATTTGTTCATTTTCATACCTATACTTTGATATGGTTTGGGATAGAATATGCATGAAGGGGCAATGGTGCATGACAAAGAAGCACATCAAGATCAAGTGTGCCACATAGGTAGCGAAGAACACTCCTGACAACATTCCAATGATCAATTGTCAGATATGCGATGCATGAAATGCAATAGCTTATTGAATGCACAAGCGATGTTTGGAAGAGTAAGGGTGAGATATTGAAAACTGCCAACAACAGTTCGAAAGTCGATTAGGCCAGATAATGTTGTGCAAAAGACTAAGTGAGAAAGCCAAGGGCATGGTCATAGGGCGAGCATCAGTCGTCTTTGTTTGAGTAAGTTCAGTGATGTACTACCACTAAGGTTCATTGGGTCACTTCTCTTATTGATGAACTTGGTCTCACTTCTATATATCAAGTGTGACAATGTGGAAACAACTAATTTGTAATGCCACGCGTTTCGAAATTATGTCATTTTAGATTAACTGGGTTTGAATTCTAAATTGAAAAAAATTAGAATTTCATTTAGCCTTTAATTGATATTTTGGGAAATTTAAATTGAGATATTTTCCTTTTCATCTGTAGTAGCTAAGCAGTTGGTGTTAGTCTATTTTGGGTGGTTACGTGGGAGAGAAAGTCGTGTGTTTTCCCGTTCTAATTCGGAGATATGGAGTTAAGAATTTTAAGAAAAAAAAAAAGAAAAAAAAAAGAACCCAAAACCACCCCTCATCTTTCTCTCTTTTCCCTCTTCCTCTCCACGCTGCTGAACACCCCCTCAATTTGCGCTCTGCATCTCCGTCTCAGCCTCCCCCATCTCTTTTGTTTCTTCGTGTCGCAAGAATCCGCTAGCTGCAAATCCTCCATCCTACCGTTCTCATCTCTCCGACGCGCAACAAGCAGACTTGAGCCTCACGATTTCCTCCTTCTCTCGCCACTTCTTGCTGCGAGTAGCCCGTGATTTTGCTCCCTCTATCTTGATTCCGTTAGGTAGTGTGTGGGCTCTCCATTCTCGGCCTCCTCATCCGACAGCGAGCACCATTTTTTTAGCATTTAAGTAGCGACTTTTAGCCCACTTAAGCACTTTTAAACTACATTTATTGTGCAAGTAAGAAAGATTTTGTGCTTTAAGTCATTTTCTAGGTTTGCTTCAGAGTCAAAATGACCCTGGGTTATTTTAAGCTAGTTTTTGGTATGAAAGAGAGGACTTAGGTACCTTTAAGACACTTAAGTAGGTTTGGGGTGGGTTAAGTGCGCTAGGCTCGCTTAGGCACGTTGAAGTTCATTTTAGAAAGAGTATAGTTTTATTCTTGCCACTCTTATACAACCAAAAAAAAAAAAAAGAAGCACAATGTTTGTCTTCTATAGTGAACAAAGAAAAGAAATATGACATGGCTACCAGAACACAATGAAGGAAAGATAATAAGGAACTAAGAGACTTCCATGTTGATCTAATCAAGCAAAATTTTTATGTGATTGTCTTCCGTCACTCTTTAAATTAGAAGCCTCTTTGTTAATCTTATCTTTTTTCTTATAGTCTTTGAATCAATTTTCAAGAGTTAAGACTGTCTAAACTGGGGAGAATTTCCAAATGTGATAAACTTGTTTAGAAGTCTGAGGCGTTTTTAGTTGTGTAAGTTGTAGCCTTTCATTTGAATAGTGATCTAACATTGACTCGCTTTGATTTGTGGGAGTTTGTTGTTGAATTTTGTGTCTATAGAAGCTTGTTTCTCATGTTTAATAGGTTAAGGGAAATTTTGGGTTAGTCTTATGTAAGTTGTTATCACTACAAGAATTTTTAAATACGCCGACGTTATCTATGCCGACGCAAGAATTTTCGTCTGCGTATAATGGTCTTCACCGACGCAATTGCATCGGCGTATATACCTTAACAACTGGTTTATGAAACGTGCCTACGCCGATGCGAATTTGGGGTCTTCGCCGACACAATTGCGTCAGTGTAGATAACTTAAAAATTTTCACTAAAAGCGCCCGTTTGATGGAATATGCCGACGTGGGTTTAGGGTATACATCGATGCAAGCTTGCGTCAGCATAGACCCTTTAATAAAACCCTCTCCTTTCCTTTCCAGATCAGTTCTTTGCGACGCATAATAGGATTTGTTTTGCTGGTTTTTCTTTTCCAACGCCAATACACAATGTTTTTGCTCCATTTTGGTGTGGCCTTCTGGTTTTAGGTACGTTTTCATGGTTTAAGCTGCTTAGATTGTATTTTTATGGTCGATTTTTCATTCTTTTGAGTTTAAAACCGTTTATCTACTGTTTTTTTCTCTCCAACGTCGATGTAGTGGTCATTTCGCTTTGGTTTCATTGATTTGTGATAGATTTCTTGCTGTGGTGGTACAGGCTTTCAATTATAGCAGGTTTGTGGGTTTTAGTTGCTTAGATTGTTGCTTTATTCTCAGTTTGACTTTATTTTTTGTTTAACATTGCTGTTTTTTCCTCACCAACGCCAATACAATGACCTTTTCGCTTTAGATTTGTTGATTCGGGCTAGAGTTTTTATCGTGGTGGTGTGGGCTTTTGATCATAGGTAAGTTTTGTGGGTTTAAGTTTCTTAACAATGTTGTTTTATGCTCGATTTGTCCTTGTTTTGTGTTTTAAAGTTTAATTTGTTTGTGGTCTTTAATTTCAAAATGTATGCGTGGTTTCAAAGTTAGGTTTTAATTTGATTGCAAAGTTTGTAAAAAGTGAGCTATTGGATTAATCATTATTAGATTGTTTTTTTTTAACATTATGTGTTTGTTCATTGGATTAATTTGTTGAGACTGATGTATTAATTAAATAAAATGAAAAAAATTGGTTTTGGTTTTGAAATAAAAGTATCCAAGTTAAGGATGTCTCTCAAATTACATTGTTAGATTGTTTTTTTTTTCTTTTAAATTATGTGTTCATTGTTCTATTGTTGGATTGTTTTTTGTTTTTAATTTGTTGGGATGATGCAATTTGAGATGGATGTGCTCAAGGGCAGGGAGGAGATGGTGCAATCTGAGGTGAGTGCGCTCAAGAGTAGGGGGGAGATGTGGGAACAAAGATGGGCTCAATTCCAATCATTTTTGGGCGGACAGTCGGGATGAGGGTCTTCGAACTGATAGGTATGTACCAATTTTATGTGATTTATGTATTATGCTTAATGTAGTTGACTGATACATGACTATTATATGATTTTTTGTAGGGAAAAATACACTTTTGGTCCTTGAGGTTTGGGTTAAGTGACACTTTGGTCCCTGAGTTTTCAAACTCAACAAAAATACCCCTGAGGTTTGAGATAAGGAGCATTTTGGTCCCTACCGTCAACTTTTCTGTTAAATTTTAACGGTTGCTGACGTGGCACTATTATTTTAATAAAAAATTTATTTTTAATTTTTTTAAAATAAAAAATATTAAAATAATAAAAATATTGTTATTTTATAAATTTTGTAAAAATTATCTCTCCCTTTCTTCTCCTCCTTCTCTTTCTCTTCTCCATCTTCTTCCTTCCTCATCTCCTTCTTCTTCAACTCCGGTGGCCGGCGGCCGTCGGCTGCCGGCGAACGGCGGTTGGAATTTTTTTTCTTCTTCTCCCTTCTTCTCTTTTTCTCCTTTCTTTTCTTCGTTCAGTTTTTTTTTTAAGAATCGGGGAGCCCGATTCTGGCTTCTTCTCCCCTCATCATCTTTCTCTCTCCCGCGGCCAAAAGCCCATGCCTGTAGGCCGTTCCCTTCGATTTCAGAGGCGCGCGCGAGGACAGAGCTTCATACATAAGAGCAGCGGCGGATCTGGGTTAAGTACGAGTGGCGGTGGATCTGGGTTAAGCACGACCGGCGGAGAATCTGGGTTACGTACGAGCGGCGGCGGATCTGGACGCTATGTACGAGCGGCGGCGGATCTGGGCTTTTTTCCAGCGAAAACACACATCAACGCGGAGGGAGAGAGGAAAATCGAAGGGAGAGAGAGCGCGCAACACGGAGGGAGAGAGGAAAACCGAAGGGAGAGAGAGCGCGCGGATCTGGGCTCTACGTACGAGCAGCGGTGGATTTGGGCGTTACCTTCGAGCAGCGGCGAATCTGGGCGTTACCTTCGAGCAGGGGTGGATCTAGGCTTTATTCCAGCGAAAACGCACATCAACACGGAGGGAGAGAGGAAAACCGAAGGGAGAGATAACACGCCGGAAAACTGAGGAAGGAGAATAGTGGCAGTGGGGAAGAGAGAGGAAGGAAGAGAAAGCGCCAAAAACGAGGAAAAAAAAGTCGCCGGCACCGATGGTGTGCCTGTTGAAGAAGAACGATAAGATAATGATGAAGAAGAAGAATGAGAGGGAGAAAGGGTGAAAAAATAATAAAAAATAATAATATTTTAATTATTTTAATACATTTTTATTTTAAAAAATCAGAAAATAAATTTTTTAATAAAAAAATATGTGCCACGTCAGCATTCCGTTAGAGTTTAACGACAAACTGGACGGCAGGGACCAAATTGCTCCTTATCTCAAACCTCAGGGGTAATTTTGTTGAGTTTGAAAACTCAGGGACTAAAGTGCAACTTAACCCGAACCTCAGGGACTAAAAGTGTATTTTTCCCATTTTTGTATGTATGTGGCTATCTTGCAGATATGGTAGCCACTTGATGTTTGAACTAGTCTCATTATTCGTAGTTTATGTTTGTTGCATATTTGTTGAAGTTTCAATGTTATGAAGATTAAATACCATTTTTCAATGTTATTCACCAGCACTTGAATTATAACTTGCAAGGTGTTTGAATATGTTGAGGATCCCACATCGGAAAGATTGGTGGAGACCTCACAATATATACCCTACAAGGGTCACTCCACTCTTTGCCAATTGGTTTTGAGATGGAAGCTCATATAATCTAATATGGTATCAGAGCCCATTAAACCCAAACGGGTATTCGGTCCAATAAAAAGAAATTGGGATCCGATCCAAGAATGGTGAACCCAAAGAGGCATCATCTTGAAGGGGCATGTTGAGGATCCCACATCGGAAAGATTGGTGGAGACCTCACAATATATACCCTACAAGGGTCACTCCACTCATTGCCAATTTGTTTTGAGATGGAAGCCCATATAATCTAATAGAATAAATGTCATAAAGAAGTTTGAGTGCATTTGTTTTTGAACTTGCAATCAACTTGTAAGTTGTTAAAATATTAGGTCTTTGAGCTATTATGTACCTAACTATTTATAGGTAATAAGTTGTATGTGGCTATCCTGCAGTTATGGTAGCCGATGAGTAGTGATTGTTTTGTTTATTGATTTTGTTTGAAGGTGTATGAGCATATAAGGGGTGGGGGTTTCGTTAGCTATGAAGTAGTTCTTATTTTAAAAAAACTTTGGGTATGAAAGTTGAGGGATGAGTTACCTCGAAGTATTTCGAGTTCATGTTTCTTAACCTTAGGTCGATACTTAGCAAAAAGTTGGTCGTTTATGTGCATTGTATAAGTGTTGATGTTGTTGTTCTTCTAAAATTTTGATTTTGTTAGCTTCCCTAGTTCACTTGTTAAAGATTTTGAGCATGTGAGTGTAACTTTTCTAAATGTGGGGATGGGGTACGCTTGAAAAATTTAGATTTGCTTTTTTTGAACTAGTTCTTATGTGTGGAACTTTGGATAAGGAAAACCAAGCTTGGTTCGGTTATGCATGTCCATTAATTGTTTGGTTTTGTGAGTTGAGGGATGATTTACTTAATATAGTTTGTTATATCTTACGTTTGTTGGTCATAAGTTTGGTGTTACACTTCTATCTTCGATTGTTTTAGTTTCTTTGCCTGTTTATTGTTTCACTTTTGAAACTTGAGGGATGAGTTTCTTTTTCTAAGTAGTTAGAGTTAGAGTTTCATTAGTTTTGCATATTGAGCTAGTTCATATGTTTGGAACTTTGGTTAAGGAAGGGGAATTAGATCATTTTTCAGTGTTTGCTTTGATGGCACATGCTTCTTTTGATTTTGTTGACGGTTCATTTTGTTGTTTAATTGGTTTTGTTTGAAGGTTTATGAGCATGGGGGGTGGGTTGCTTTTATGTTGAAATATGAAGTAGTTTTTATTTTTAAAACTTTGCGTATGGAAGGAAGACTTAGTTCATTTGCTTGCTTATCATATAACCTTTGAAAGTTGAGGGGTGAGTTACTTCGAAGTATTTTGAGTTCATGTTTCTTAACCTTAGTTTACTTAGCAAAAAGTTGGTTGTTTATGTGCATTATATAAGTGTTGAAGTTGTTTTTCTAAAGCTTTGAATTTTTTAGCTTCTCTAGTTCACTTGTTAAAGGTTTTGAGCATGTGAGGGTAGCTTTTCTAGTTCACTTGTTATGCTTTGTTTGAAGGTTTTCTAATGTGAGGGTGGAGTACGTCTCAAAATTTAGATTTGCTTTTTCGAACTAGTTCTTATGTGTGGAACTTCGGATAAGGAAAGGAAAGATTGGTTCGTTATGCATGTCCACTAGTTACGTTGTTTGCTTTTGTTAGTTGATGGATGATGTAGTCTTTGAAAGTTGAGGGGTGAGTTACTTTTCTAAGTAGTTAGAGTTTGAGTTTCATTAGCTTTGCATGTTGAACTAGTTCATATATATGCTTAGAACTTTGTTAAGGAGGAGGGATTAGATCATTTTGCAATGTTTGTTTTGATTGCACATGCTTTTAAAGATTTGTTTTTTTTTTTAATTTTGTTGATGGTTCATTTGTTGTTTGGTTTTGTTTGAAGGTTTATGAGCATATGGGTTGGGTTGCATTTATGTTGGAATATGAAGTAGTTGTTATTTTTGAATATTTGGGTATGCAAGGAAGACTTAGTTCATTTGCTTGCTCATCATAAGTGTCGGCGTTGTTCTTATAACAGTTTGATTTTTTAAGCTTTTTCTTTTTAATTTGTTGTATTTAACCTATATGCTTATGTATTTATACAACTTTCTTTTTATTCAAGTCATCAGTTTAGTCACTATTTGTGAACTTTACTTTTGAAGGAGCTGACATGAAGATGAGAACGTTTTGAGATTTCTTATCTATATAATGTTAGACTTCTACACTTTAGACTTGTTGTTATTAACTTATTTTGTTTACCATGAAGTCTACATCTAATCTTCCTCTTTTTTTGGAGTAGTCACTCCTCCCCATTTTGTAATTACAGTTTATCCACACTTTCATCTCATTGGAGATATCTTTTGTAACTATCCATGATAGGTCTTCATTTTGTATCTAATTTCATACATCAATGAAATTCTTTATGTTTCCTATAAAAAAAATGAACTTTAATATATTAGATAGACATTAAATTTTGTTTCAATTATCAGGTAGGCTAAAGAGCGAAAGAAAAATGAGGGACAATGAACCCAAAAAATAATAAAAAAAAATTAAGGACTATGCCGATGCAAGCTTGCGTCGGCCTAGATCAACCATCCACAACTTTGGTTTTGTCTACGCCGACGCAAAGCGTCAGCATGTGATCTACGCCAACGCAAGCGTGCGTCGGCGTAGATCACCCATCCAAAACTTTGGTTTTATCTACACCGACGCAATGGGCTTGCGTCGACGTATGCATCTACGCCGACGCAACTTTTCACGTCGGGGGGTGTCTATGCCGACGTAAAATTGGTCTATGGCGTAGACCGAAAATCTTGTAGTATGTTGTCGAAATTTTTGGAGCATTTGGTTTAGAGTTAAGATAGGGGCTTAGTAATGTCTATAGAAGTGTGTTTCATTGTCTGCCATGTCAATATCATTTTGTAAATAATATGAGGACTATTGATGTTAAAAAATTATTTGGGGGGGTATTAATTTTTTTTTTCCTTTTTTCTTTGGAAGCTCTATATATATTTGTTCATGCTTTAAATTTTGAATTTGTATTTACAGTAAGAACTCAAATCATGATATGAACTATGGTGAGATTTTTGTGCAAGTATTTCGACTAGAGAACATGGACGTGTTGGTGGTTATGGAGTAGGTGTTACTCATTTGAATCATCTTCTAATGTATGTGATCTTGAATGTTGTCTTAACGAGTTTGAACGTCGTAAAATTATATTTTCACCTATAAACTTTTTATAACTTCCTCCTCTGAGATGAATTGTTGGTTTTCACATTAAGTTTTTTTGTGTTCGTTTTTTTATGTGTTTAGTTTAGAGATTCTCGCAAGATCGAATGTATTGAGTTGGGAATATTGTCACCATTTTTAAGGTATAACTCATACATATTGTTAAAATGAATATTATTGTTCTTATCTTGATGTAACAAATATATATTACATTCAACTCTAAAATGAATATTGTTTGGTTGGTTATGTCTTGCAGGAACTCAACCAAGTCGAGAAAAACCATATTGTGGACAATTTATGTATGACCTTTTTTGTTGGGTTAGTGGCAAAAAAACATATCGTATATTTCCTCATGGTTGAAGTCTAGTGTATGAATTGTTGTGGTGTATAAAATCTTTTACACTTAGCTTGTATGTAAAAATTTGACCAATTTGGGTTCAATGATATATAAAAGTTGTTATTTATGTATCTATTTATTTTGTGTCAAGATTTGAGTGTTTTATTTTGGAAACATACGTTTACTCACAAGTATTGGACAAAATAATTTCTATGACTTTGATGAACCAACATAAATAAATAAATAGTGATGTATCACTACATATGACGGTTCATCAAAGTCATAGAAATTATTTGGATGACAACTATTTAACATCATTTTAAGCATTTTTGTGACAGTTTTATAACTCTTATGACATTTTTTTTTGTTGACAAAAAAAATATGTCAACGAACAGTTTTGTTTGATAATAAAACACTGTCTTTGTTGAAATTTTTGTGACATTGATCTGTTGTCATGAATAACTTTTTGTTGATAGTAATTAACTGTCATCAGTATATATATCTTGACAGAAAGATGATTTTCAGGAGTTATTTATTGACAATTTTCAATTTTCATAAAAAAATTTATTGTGACAGTTACTAAATGTCATTAATATATATATTTTTTTTATAGTTGGTAACTGTCGTGCAAAAAATAATTATGACATGAAATGTGCTTGTGACAATTTTTCAATGTCATAAAAACCCAAATTTGTAGTAGTAAAGAGCATGTTGGTTGTTGTATCTCTTTTAAGGCATGATACTTGCGTGTGAATAACATGTCGATGTGATTGTTTGTTGCTTGGTGGCTCGCTAGGTGTGAGCTACTTACCAGTACTATGGTTGTATTGATACCCCTCCCCTTTCTTCTCCCTCCCCCCAACATTTTCAAATTATGCAGGTGATGACGAGGTTTATGTGCCTGGTGATGTAGATGAGGAAGTTCACGAGGGATGACAACATGGTTTCATGTATTTGTTTATTTTTATTCGTTGGATAGGATAGTTCCTTGTTAGTTGATGATTAGGTTGACTCTAGTATTTTGCTGCTGAGATAGAGCAATCTTTAGTTGTTAATCTTGTAGTAGTTAATGTTTTCGTTAGGTTGTAAATATGTTTAAAATTAATAAAGTTAACTTGACTCTAGATATTAAGTGCACGCTATACTTAAAAGGATTGTAGTTTTGATGTTGATTGTGAATACGAGACCTGACTCGTATGTGTTGTGAAGTTGAATTCTGATGTTCTGAAGTTAGGTGGAGTAGTCGGGAATAATATAGAAGTGTTTTTTTTTGTGTTTATCATGTGCTAAAAAAATTTGGTTTGGCTCCCGATTAGTTTGTGTTGGGTTTTATGCCATAATGAGTTTAGTCAACTAATTTCATATCGTTGGAGCTTCTGATCTGTAGGTCCATTAGGTCCCACCGGTAGCTCATTTAGGGCGTTGAGGTAAAATTCTACGGAAGGATTGAATATTCGAAGGTGTTCGAATATTAAGCTAAAATATGAATTTGATTCATATTAAAACTATAGGTTATAATTAATGTGCATTGGATGTATATTAATACTATAGTTTTATGAGAGAGAATAATAATTGAATATATGATGTTCAATTTTATTATTTTTTTAATTAATTAATTTTGAATCAATTAATTGATTTAGTTTAATTAAATTTGATTTAATTAAACTATAGGTTAAAGAGGGATATTAATTTAAATAGGATTTAAATTAATGTTGATTTAATTAATGTTGATTAATTAAATGTAATTAATTATAATTAGAATATTTAGATTTTAATTTATAATTAATTAAAATATCAGGTAATTGATTAATCAGTTACCTGATGTGATGCGTGTAGTGGCCCTGGTTTTTCTCTCCTGATCGATAGGTAAATGGGAAGGGGCTCCTTTCAGTTTTAATCATTCCAACACTCACGCAAACTCCCCCTCTCTCTTGCTCTCTCGTTTTCCCCTCTCTGTGATCTACAGAAAGAAAATCCTCCAGAAAACCCTTAGAAGTTTTTTGCTCCCACAAGCTCCCAATGCACATTCCCTTTCGAGAATATCGGTGCAATCAAGTGGTGGTGTTCGTGGTGGTTTTTCCAGCGAGATTGAGGAGTTCTTCGCTGCTGTTTTTTTTTTTTTTTTTTTTTGTGGAATCAAAGTTTTTGGTGAAATCTTGTCAAGAAAACTACAAAGGTATGGGTTTTCCTAATCTAGGATCATTAGGATCCTTCTTAGGTTAGATCTAGGAGTTTTATTCCTCTTATCTCAGCATGCTTTGTATGTTTTAGCAAGTATAAATTTTTCTTATGTTGCTGTAAAATTTATCTTTATGATCCGTATTGGTATTTTAATTATGATTCAAAATCAGTGTGGTTTTCAGTTTGTTTCCGCTGCGTTAGGGCTTTAATCCCTGCAATTGGTATCAGAGTCATCTCTGAATTTTTTTTCATGATTGAAATTTGCGAATTCACTTTTATGGTGGGATTAATTTGCATTGTGAATGTTGGTTTGCGATAAACTGTTTTGATTTAATTTGGCCTTAGATTTACAGTAATTTTATTGATTTGATCATGTAAGGCCCTTGCGTTTTTGGGCAAAATTCTGTAAATCGAGTCTGTACTAGTCCGAGTCTAGTTTATGCTTGAAAATCGATGAAGATCGTGGAAGAAATCGACGAATTTCGTGAAGAACAGTCGCGGTTTTGCCCAGAATACAGCTCCAGACGCAACAGCGACGGGACGCTGGGCCCTTTGCGTCTCGACGCTATCGCGATTCCACCCTCCAAACGGTTGAAATCGTGCCAGCGTCTCGACGCTGTCACGATTTCGTGCGGCGCCAATTTTTCATAGAGACGTGCGTGGTGCCCTAGTTGGCCGGTCTGGTTCGTGCATTATGGGTTAGTTGGGACCGATTTGGTCTGGTTTAACCCGGTTTGGGCGCGGTTCGAGTTTTTCAAGCCCAGTTCGAAGCGGTTCGAGTCGGTTCAAGACTTGTAGACCGGATTTGGAGTTGCAGATTTGTGTAATAGGATAGTTTTAAAGCTTTATTAGAGTAATTTTGCTTTAATTTATCCTAGCGGCCAATTAAGTCGATTTATTCGCTGTTTAAATGCTTTATGGATGTCATTTAAATTTTAATCCCACCTTAGGATATAAAGCATGCTCATGCATTATGTATGTTATAATGTGATTATAATATTTGAATGATAATGCATGGATTTTCATGATTTATTTAATATACAGTTGAGTTATATTAAATTCATCAAAATGGAAAAGTATGATGCATGCAATTACATAGGTTAATATAAGAGTTATATTAAAATGAATTGTTTGCAGCATGCTACTTTGATTTACCATTTTTTGCAATAATTAAATTGTTTATTTATTAAAAATGGAAATCAAGTTGCATTGAGCATGATACATCCATAGGTTAATATAAGAGTTATATTAATTTTCATGCAATGCATAGTGATATAGTTTAAATTAGATTAATTTGAATATGATTTTTAATTGATTTAAACTGTAGTATGCATGATTATAGGGCTAATCATCAAAATTTTGAAATAGTTTAAAATTTATGATTATAAACTGTCAATCTATAATCAAGATATGCATGCTAACATAGGATCTTAGGTTTAAAAAGAATTAATTTTAATGAGTTAAAATTAATTAGACCTAAGATCATTTTCTAATAGGATTAGAAATTCTTACTTAGTTTTAAAATAGTTTTAATGAACTAAGTAGGACAAACATTCCTGAGATTATAAGGGAACTCTACCAGTGAAGTTCTGTCTAAGGATTGGAGGTATTTAAGTTGACGGTAAACGGAACACCTCGTACCTGGGAACTGATCTGGAACACCGGAGTTGAATTAATCACAGGTTAATGTTAGAATAATGTCGCTAGGTAAATTAAATTGGTTTAATACACCTAGACATTAGGTCTTATTATAATAGTTATATGAGGACTAGACTTAGATAAATGACTAAGCCGGATTTATCTAGGCCTAATCAAACCCTAAAATACCCGATAGGTTACTTCAGTGGGAGGAAAATTACAAAACTTGATTTAAATCGAGTTTTGCTCCTGCGTCCCTGTATAGTTCACACCGTGAGATCCATGCTCGGCTTCGTGTCGTCGTAGAGCGGCCTCCCTTCGGAGAGTGTTTGCATGGGTCAATACCAAGGTGAATGGGGAAGTTAACTATAGTAAGTGGGAGCGGGACGCGTGTCAACGTATCCTTCGGTCTCCACCCTTGGGTCATAACGTGAGATTCCTATGATCCGCCTAAGTGTTGCCTTAGAGCAACCACCCCTTCAGAGGGCCTGATCATAGGATTCAAAACACCGTCAACTCCTGAAAAGGATAGGATCGCTTAGGCTAATTACCAACAGTTGTCTTTCCTAATGGTAGCCTTTTGGTCCGTGCCTCTGAGATCTGAAAGTGGGAGGGTTACACTTTGGGAGGATTTAATTGTTAACAAATCCTTGACCGAACAACGGTGGTTAATATCTAATGGAATATGAGTTATTCTGGTACTAGAAATTGACTGAGAAGAGTCTCATTTTAGAGGAGGAACAACTGATCACCCTTCGGTGGTTGTTCTTCTAAACCTCTAAAGCATCGTTGCGAAACACAATCATAGTTTTATTAGGGTTCTTTGATTGTTTGTTTGCAAAATTGATTGGATGTTTGCAATTGTTTGTATTGCTTGTATGATGGGTTAAGGCAAAGATAACTAATACGGTCAATTGTTTGTTTTTTCAGCAATGTCTTCCTCCATAATTTCCTTGCTTAAAAATGAACAACTTACTGGCGAAAACTTTCCACAATGGAAATCAAACTTAAATACCATACTCGTGGTTGAGGATTTAAGGTTCGTCTTAACGGAGGAATGTCCTCCCGTTCCCCCTCGCACTGCCGCTCAGGCAGTAAAAGACGCCTATGAACGCTGAACTAAGGCCAACGAAAAGGTCAAAGTCTACATACTGGTCAGCTTATCTGAAGTATTGGCCAAGTGTTATGAAAACGTGGAAACGGCCAGGGAGATTATGAATCCCCTACAGGAGATGTTTGGACTTTCGTTCTACTAGCTCCACCACGACGCCTTGAAGAACGTCTTCAATGCCAAAATGCAGGAAGGTCAATCTGTTCGGGAACACGTCCTGGACATGATTAACCAATTCAATATAGCTGAGGCAAATGGCGAGGTTGTCTGCGAGCGCAGTCAGGTTGCGTTCATCCTTCACTCGCTCCCAGCGAGCTATCTGTCTTTCAGGACGAACGCGAGCATGAATAAGATTCAGTTCAACCTGACTACCCTCCTCTCAGAGTTACAGATTTATGACTCCTTGCAGAAAAGCAAGGGCAAAAATGTGGTTAAAGGAGAGGCCAATGTGGCCCATTCCAAAAAGAAGTTCCTGAAGGGTTCATCCTTAGGGACTAAATCTGTACCCCAGGCTTCTTCATCGAAGCAGATATAGAAGATGAAGGGAGACAAGGGGAAGACTCCTGCACAGGTTGTGCAAGGGAAGGGAAAGACCAAGGTCGTGGCCGACAAAGGCAGGTGCTTCCACTGCAACGCAGATGGTCATTGGAAGTGGAACTGTCCCCATTACCTTGCTTAGAAGAAGAGAGAAAAAAAAGGTAAATTCGATTTACTTGTTTTAGAGACTTGTCTCGTCGAACATGATGAGTTCGCCTGGATACTGGATTCGGGAGCCACTAATCATGTTTGCTCTTTTTTTCAGGGAAATAATTTCCAGCAGCTGGCAGACGGTGAAATGACGCTCAAGGTTGGAACAGGAGACATCGTTTCAGCTCGTGCAGTGGGAGCTGCAAAATTATTTTTTAGAAATAAGTATCTAGTTTTAGAGAACTTGTATTTGGTTAATAAAATTAAAAGGAATCTTATTTCTGTTTCTGCTTTACTTGAACAAGGTTACAATATTTCATTCTTGCTTAATGAAGCTTTGATTTCTCGGAATGGAATTTATGTTTGTTCAGCTAAGCGTGAAAATAATTTATTTGTGTTAAGACCAACTGATGCAAAGGCTATTTTAAGTCATGAAATGTTTAAAACGGCCGAAACGCAATATAAAAGGCAAAAGATTTCTCCTCTGAGTAACAATACGTATCTTTGGCACCTTCGTCTTGGTCATATTAACATCGATCGGATCGATCGTTTGGTTAAAAATGGACTTCTAACTGATGTAGAAGATACATTTTTACCACCCTGTGAATCGTGTCTCGAGGGTAAAATGACCAAGAGGCCTTTTACTGGAAAAGGTTATAGGACCAAAGAACCACTTGAACTGATACATTCGGATCTTTGTGGTCCAATGAATGTAAAGGCTCGAGCTGGTTATGAATATTTCATCTCTTTCATAGATGATTTTTCTCGATACGGTTACTTGCACCTGATGGGCCATAAGTCTGAGGCTCTTGAAAAGTTCAAAGAGTTTAAGGCTGAGGTAGAAAACCTGTTAGGTAAAACTATTAAAACTCTTCGATCAGATCGAGGTGGAGAGTATTTGGATCAGAGATTCCAGGACTATATGATAGAACATGGAATCCAATCCCAACTCTCAGCACCTGGTACACCGCAGCAGAATGATGTATCAGAAAGGAGAAATAGAACCTTGTTAGACATGGTTCAATCTATGATGAGCTATGCTCTGTTGCCTGGCTCGTTTTGGGGGTATGCAATAGCGACTGCAGAACATATTCTTAACAACGTTCCCTCAAAGAGTGTTTCTGAAACTCCTTTTGAGCTATGGAAGGGGCGTAAACCTAGTTTGCATTACTTTCGTATTTGGGGTTGTCCTGCACATGTGTTAGTGACAAATCCTAAGAAATTGGAACCTCGTACGAGAATATGCTAATTTGTTGGATACCCGAAAGAAACAAGAGGCGGTCTTTTCTACGACCCTCAAGATAATAAAGTGTTTGTCTCGACAAATGCAACTTTCTTGGAGGAAGACCACATTCGAGATCATAAACCACTAAGTAAGTTAGTATTAGGATAAGCTACAGAAGGATCAACAAGGGTTGTTGATGAACCTGGTCCTTCAACAAGAGTTGCTGGAGAATCGAGTTCTTCTCGTCAATCTAGTCTTCCTCACGTAGTGGGAGAGCTTCGACGCAGTGGGAGGGTTGTGATACAACCTAACCGCTACTTGGGTTTAACAGAAACACAAGTGGTCATACCTGATGACGGCGTAGAAGATCCATTGTCTTATCGTCAGGCAATGAATGATGTAGATAAGGACGAGTGGGCCAAAGCCATGAACCTTGAAATGGAGTCTATGTACTTCAATCAAGTTTGGGACCTTGTAGATCCACCTGAAGGGGTCAAACCCATTGGGTGTAAATGGATCTATAAGAGGAAAAGAGATGCTACTGGGAAAGTACAGACTTTCAAAGCAAGACTCGTAGCAAAGGGTTATACCCAACGAGAAGGGGTGGACTATGAAGAAACCTTTTCTCCAGTTGCTATGCTTAAGTCCATAAGAATTCTCTTATCCATAGCCACGTTTTATGACTATGAAATTTGGCAAATGGATGTCAAGACAGCTTTTTTGGATGGCAACCTTGACGAGAGTATTTTTATGTCTCAACCCGAAGGGTTCATAACCCAAGGTCAGGAGCAAAAGGTTTTGTAAACTGAATCGATCCATTTATGGGTTGAAATAGGCCTCTCGATCTTGGAATATTAGATTTGATACTGCGATCAAATCTTTTGGTTTTGACCAGAATGTTGATGAGCCTTGTGTGTACAAGAAGATCAACAAGAATAAAGTAGCTTTCCTCGTACTTTATGTTGACGACATCCTACTCATTGGGAATGATGTAGGATGTCTGCCTGACGTAAAAGAATGGCTAGCAGCTCAATTCCAAATGAAAGATTTGGGTGAGGCTCAGTATGTTCATGGCATCCAGATTATTCGAGATAGAAAGAACAAAACGCTAGCTCTGTCTCAAGCAACGTATATCGACAAGATGTTGGCCCGATATTCGCTGCAGAACTCCAAGAAGGGCTTGTTGCCTTTCAGGCATGGGGTTCACCTGTCTAAGGAACAGTCGCCTAAGACACCTCTAGTGGTTGAGGATATGAGACGGATTCCCTACGCCTCTGTAGTGGGTAGCTTAATGTATGCCATGCTATGCACGAGGCCTGACATTTGTTATACTGTAGGGATTGTCAGCAGATATCAGTCAAATCCAGGGTTAGACCACTGGACCACCGTTAAAGGAATCCTCAAGTATTTTAGGAGAACGAGGGACTACATGCTGGTGTTTGGGGCTAAAGAGTTAGTTCTCACTGGATACACCGACTCTGACTTTCAAACTGACAAGGATTCTAGGAAATCAACGTCAAGGTCAGTTTTCACCCTTAACGAGGAAGCTGTAGTTTGGAGAAGTATAAAACAATGATGTATAGCAGACTCCACGATGGAGGCTGAGTATGTAGCTACTTGTGAAGCAGCTAAGGAAGCTGTTTGGCTAAGAAAGTTCTTGACAGATTTGGAAGTTGTTCCAAAAAAGAACTTTCCCATTACGTTATACTGTGACAACAGTGGGGCTGTAACCAATTCAAAGGAACCTCGCAGCCACAAACGAGGTAAACACATAGAGAGGAAGTATCATCTGATTCGAGAAATTGTGCAAAGAGGAGATGTGGTCGTGACCAAGATCGCTTCCGAGCACAACATTACTGATCCGTTTACGAAGGCCCTCTCGGCTAAAGTGTTCGAGGGTCATCTAGAAAGTCTAGGTCTGCAAGACATGTATATAGCGTAATCTAGGGCAAGTGGGAGATGTGTAATGGGTGTAAGGATGCCCTAGTTTATTGTATTTTGTATATTTACTTTTTATGTAATGTACAACATACATGTACCATTTCCAGCTTTGGATTATATTGCATATACTTTCCCTGTAACTTGAGTTTTAGTTCAAGTGGGAGTTTGTTGGGTTTTATGCCCTAAAACTCGTAGATAGTAAATATACATTTGACCGAACATTAATAAAAGTGATGTATTATTCAATGTTTGTATTATATCTTGTCTTAATAACCCTAATCCAATAAACTAAACATCCAAGGCTAATAGAATGAGGCTTGAACTAGTATGTAGGGACATACGGGGATCAATGTTCAAGTTTTAGCCTAAAGGGTCTGTAGTATAGGGATAAGGCTGGGTACCTTATCCTGGTGACACTATGGATATGGCCCGCTTTGTATATTGATACAAACGTAATGATCCAACGCGTTCATGTAGTTGACATGCGAGTGGGGGTATCCTGTGCAATGAGTTTGCACAAAGACCGGACCGCGAAATAGTTTACCACTAACTGTAACACCGTTAGTTAGCTCGGTTTTTATTTCACTAAGATGACCTAGACAACTTGGCCTTAATCCTGAGTGGATTATGGACTCCTGTCCATGAGGGATTGTCCTTTGATTTGTACGGGTGAGAGTGGCCTGTTCGCCGACTCAATCAGCCTACCATTTTGGGGACAAGACCGAGTTGGGAGCTGGGAACGTAATCTTACAAGATGGAATTCACTCCTTCCCGATATTAGGGTAAGTAAAGGTGTGTTCCCTTAAGTGGTCTCTCCGGGTCTTGAACAATGGGCCCTACCCTCTTTATGGCACGAGAGGGACTTCTGTTTGTTGGTTGGACCTCAAACAGGTTGTTCATTAGAGAAGCACTGGTACTTAAGGACCAAGAGGTAGCCCAGGGGTAAAACGGTAAATTGACCTAGCTGGGGTACGAACACACGTGAAGGGCTAACTTGCGGTTGACGGTCGATATCCATGGACACAGAAATATATCTGCAGTGAGAAGAGTGCAGCTGTGGTTCTTTAGTGGAGTGAACCACAATTAACGAATATTGATTAACTTGGTTAATGAGTTTAGCCAACTAATCTCATATCGTTGGAGCTTCTGATCTGTAGGTCCATTAGGTCCCACCGGTAGCTCATTTAGGGCGTTGAGGTAAAATTCTAAGGAAGGATTGAATATTCGAAGGTGTTCGAATATTAAGCTAAAATATGAATTTGATTCATATTAAAACTATAGGTTATAATTAATGTGCATTGGATGTATATTAATACTATAGTTTAATGAGAGAGAATAATAATTGAATATATGATGTTCAATTTTTTTATTTTTTTAATTAATTAATTTTGAATTAATTAATTGATTTAGTTTAATTAAATTTGATTTAATTAATAACTATAGGTTAAATAGGGATATTAATTTAAATTGGATTTAAATTAATGTTGATTTAATTAATGTTGATTAATTAAATGTAATTCATTATAATTAGAATATTTAGATTTTAATTTATAATTAATTAAAATATCAGGTAACTAATTAATCAGTTACCTGATGTGATGCGTGTAGTGGCCCTGGTTTTTCTCTCCTGATCGATAGGTAAATGGGAAGGGGCTCCTTTCAGTTTTAATCATTCCAGAAAACCCTTAGAAGTTTTTTGCTCCCACAAGCTCCCAACGCGCATTCCCTTTCGAGAATACCGGTGCAATCAAGTGGTGGTGTTCGTGGTGGTTTTTCCAGCGAGATTGAGGAGTTCTTCGCTGTTTTTTTTTTTTTTTTTTTTTTTTTTGTGGAATCAAAGTTATTGGTGAAATCTTGTCAAGAAAACTACAAAGGTATGGGTTTAGATCTAGGAGTTTTATTCCTCTTATCTCAGTATGGTTTGTATGTTTTCAGCAAGTATAAATTTTTCTTATGTTGCTGTAAAATTTATCTTTGTGATCCGTATTGGTATTTTAATTATGATTCAAAATCAGTGTGGTTTTCTGTCTGTTTCCACTGCGCTAGGGCTTTAATCCCTGCAGTTTGAATGTAGGAGTTAGTAATGTCACTAGGTTATATAATAATAGAACCTGGGGTGTTACATGATCTATGCTCCAATCCAGTCTTCCACTCTCTTATGAAACGACACTTGATTGTCATTTTATCCACAAACGGTTTACACGTGGAGCTAATTGTAAGAGACAACGGACACGACACAGAACTCCAAAATGGTATGATATTGTCCACTTTGGGCATAAACCCTCATGACTTTGCTTTTGATTCACGCAAAAGGCCTCATTCCAATGCACATACTTGTCCTCCCTTATAAGCCCATGATCTTCCCATTATCTAGTCAATGTGGGATGGTCACACTCCCAACACTAACAAGGGGTAGGAGTGATAGTTATGGGGAATAATGTACTTTCACTTGATTACCATCATTCAAACTTATTACTTTCAAAGATTTGTCTCTCCACGTTGGTGAAGACATAGATTAAAGATTAATGTACAACTACTCCTGATGGAAGAGATTGTCGAGGTCTCTTATCAAATAAATTTATAATCCACAACCTCTAAAGCTAACTTGTAGCTGTAGTGGCCGGGGTGAAGGATTGGAATTCCCAATTCCGTTACAACGGAAGCAATTGGATCGTTCATAAATTAAGTTTGTTCTACAAAATACCAATACATTGGCAAAAAGTTAAGCGTTGAAAAACATACCTCCGTTGACGACTCTAAATACTTCAACGAACACCACCACGAGGCTACCCTGCTATTCTCTTAGATTAAGAACATAGTTGTGGGACTACTAATCTTGATAGGGAAAAACTCTTAGAGAGAAAGTTTCTCTCTAGAGTTCTTGAGAGGATATGTGAGGGAGGTTAGAATGAGACCTTAGGACTAGAGTTCTCATAACCTTTCCTTTTATAAGGGAGGAAACCCTAATGTGAGGTTAGGAAATAATCTTGATTGTTAGATCAAGATAAATTAATTAATTGATTAAATCAATTAATTAAATGTTAATTTACTAATCATATTAATTAATTAAATGTTAATTAATTAATCCGATGCACATTTTTTTTTTGAAAAGATAATCCCATGCACATTTGAATCTTATTTAAATGTAATTTCCTCACATAATATATTTTAAATAAACTTAATTAATTCAATTAAACTAATTAATTCCAATAATTAATTAATTTTAAAATTAATTAAATATCTCCCATATTCAACTAATTACATATTAGAATCATATTCTAATAATTCCCTCATAGACTATAGTTTAATTAAATCTCATTTAATTTAAACTAAATTGAATAATTAATTAATTCATAATTAATTAATTCTTCTTCTAATTAAATACCATATATTTAATTAGACATATATTTGAACTCTTTCAAATATATCAATCTCTCAATATAATAAAGTTTAATCTTAAATTAGACTTTATATTTTAATGCATCACTATACATTATATTAATTTGTATCTCATACAATTAACTTAATTCCCAATATGAATTTGAACTATTCAAATTCTCTCAAGATATATTTGTTCTTAATTACTCTTTACGAGCTAGCAGGGGGACCTAATGGACTTACAGATCAGAAGCTCCAATGATATGAGGTTAACTTATTAAACTCATTCATCAAGTTAACCAATATTCATTAACTGTGGGTCATTCCACTAAAGACCCACAACTGAATTCTTCACACTGTAGAACATTTCTTTGTCCAGGGATGTAGACCTATGCCGGTATGTCAATCCTTCACGAGTGTCCGTAATCACAGCTGGGTCAAATTACAGTTTTACCCCTGTTTTACATCTGTCTCCTTAAGTTCCAGCACTCCTCTAATTAACAACCTGTTTATGGTCCAACCATTAAACAGAAAATCCCTCTCGGATCAGTGAGAGGGTGGGATCCCTTTGTTCAAGTCCCGGAGTCACCACTTAAGGGAACGCTTATCTACTTCACCTAGAAGCGGGTAGGAGTGAATTCCTTCTTGTGTTGTCATGTCCCCAGCCTCCCACTCGATCTTGTCACCAAAAAGGAAGGCATATTGAGTCGGTGTATTTGCCACTCTCACCCGTGCTAATCAAAGGACAATCCCTCATGAGAAGGAGTTCATGACACACTCAGGATTAATACTGAGTTACTTAGGTCATCCTATTGAAACAGTAACCTAATTAGTTAACTGTGTTATAACTAATGGTTGACTATTTCGTGGTCCGGTCTTATGCAAACTCATTGCAAAGGATACCCCCACTTGCATGTCTACTACATGGACGTTTTGGATCAATAACGTCTGTATCAAATACAAAGCGAGTTGTATCTCATAGTGTTACCAGGATAAGGTACCCAACCTTATCCTTGTACTATAGACCTTTTAGGTTGTTACTTGAACATCGATCCTCGTATGTCCCCACACACTAGTTCAAGTTACATATACAAACAACCTTGGATCTTAGTTTATTGGATTTGGGTCAAATTGTGCAATATTTAACAATAACACTTTATTGTAGAAACTCAATAACACTTTATTGAAACAAGTATACAATTTGTTTACATTCACTATCTACGAGTTTTAGGGCATAAAACCCAACAAACTCCCACTTGAACTAAAACGCTAGTTTAGTGGGATGTACAATAATCTATACAGCAATGGGTGTATAAATACATGTATAAAACATATACAATGTACAAATACAATAAACTAGGGCATCATTATACCCTTTACATAATGGTATCACTATACCCATTACATTTGACCTTCTAGATGACCCTCAAACACTTTAGCCGAGAGAGTCTTTGTAAATGAATCAGCAATATTTCATTTAATTTAATGTTTCTGCTTGTCTTAGGCTGCGATGTTCTTTTGGATTTGCCACAACACCACTATATCACTATAAAGTGTGATGGGCAAGTTCACATTTAGAACACATTCCAAATCAATCAAGAACTTTCTAAGCCATACAGTCTCTATCGCTGCTTCACAAGCAGCTAAATTTTCAGCCTATATGGTCAAGACTGTAACTATGTCATACTATAGCTCTTTGACCATAGATGCTGATGTAGATTTTCTTAAATTCTTATCAGTCTTAAAATCCATGTTAGTGTATCCTGTAAGGATCAAATCCTTAGTCCCATACACGAGCATATAGTTCCTCGTTCTCCTAAGATGCTTGAGGATATTCTTAACGGTTTTCCAGTGATCAAATCTTGGATTAGATTGATACTTACTGACAATTCCTACTGCATAGGGCATTCGTCTCATGTCCTCAACCTCTTGAGCTGTCTTAGGAAACATTTTCTTAGACAAAAGAATTCCATGTCTGAAAGGTAGTGAACCCTTATTGGAATTCTGCATCTTATATCTAACTAACATTTTGTAGATATAAGACACTTGAGATAGGGCTAGCTTTTTGTTCTTACGGTTCCTAAATAATTTGGATCCCAAGAACAAACTCAGCTTCTCTCAAATTTTCATTTGGAATTGAGTTGCTAGCTCCTTTTACTAGTTAGTAAGATAACCTACATCATTCCCAATGATTAGGATATCAATCATATACAACACTAAGTAAGCTACTGAACTATTGATGATCACTTGTAAACACAAGACTCATCAATGTTCTGATTAAAGGCAAGAGATTTGGTCACTATATCAAATCTTATATTTTAAGATCGAAATGCCTAGGTCAATCCATGAATGGATCACTTAAGCTTGCAAACCCTTTTGCTTTCAATCTTGCTGTATGAACCCTTCTGGTTAAGACCTTTAATGTCTCGTTTTCTCTAGTAAATCCACTTGTAACTAATAGGTGTTACCCATCAAGCAGATCTACAAGATCCCAGATGGAAGTGAAATACAAAAGACTTCATTTCCAGGTCCATGACTTTAATCCATTGGTCCTTGTCAACATCATTCATTTTCTTTCTAAAAGATAATGAACCCACTATGCCATCATCAAGTATGATGACCTAGGCTTCAAACAAGCCCATGTAACGTTCAGGTTATCAAACAACCCTCCCACTACATTGAGGCAATCTCAACTATTGAGATGGATGTGACTGACTAGATGCACTGATCCATCAACAACTCTTGTTGAACAGTCAGCCTCATCAACAACTCTTGTGGATGTTACTGTAGTTTCATTAGTTAACTTACTTAAACCGACTTTACTCTTGTGGTTTATGATTTTTGATGTGGACTTCTTCTGAGAATTTAGCATTTGTCTATACAAATTCTTTATTCTCTTGTGAATTGAAGAAGTATCCACTTCTCGTTTCCTTTGGGGTTGCCTACTGCAGTATGCAATGCAGTCAACACTGCATGACCCCAAAACGAGCCAGACAATTGAGCATAGCTCAACATGGAATGAACCATATCCAATAGGGTTCTATTTCTCCTAAATGAGATTTAGGGTGTGATCCCATGTACTATAAAATAGTCCTGGAATCTCAAATCCCTATACTCAACACTTTGATCATATCAAAGTGTTTTTATCCTCTCACCTAACAAGTTTTCAACTTCAGTCCTAAGCCCCCTCGAATATCTCAAGAGCTTCAGACTTAAGTTGCATTAGGTAAAGATACTTATACCTTTGAATAATCATCCAAAAGAGATGAATTATTCATGCCCTCCCACCGCTTTAACATATTGAACCACAAGGATCTAAATGTACAAGCTCCAAGGGCTCTTTGGCTCTTAGATCTTGTTCAGTAAAAGACCTATCAGTCATATTGCCCATAAGGCATGACTTACAAGGTAGTAGAGAGTCATCTTCTAACTTGCTCAGAAGTTCACTCTTAACCAATCTCCCAATCAAATTGAGATTAATATGGTCTACCTTAAAACCAAAGAAAGGCATTTTCATTTAGGAGAAATCATTTGCCTCTTTTCACATTGAGTAGTAGCAG
Source organism: Luffa acutangula (assembly GCA_036850905.1). Taxonomy (NCBI): domain Eukaryota; kingdom Viridiplantae; phylum Streptophyta; class Magnoliopsida; order Cucurbitales; family Cucurbitaceae; genus Luffa; species Luffa acutangula. The sequence continues at coordinate 9,914,778 of CM072094.1, read as the reverse complement.
TCTTAAACCACTCAGTGTTCATGACTGCTTTACTCTTGATTAGTCTTAAAACATTTTGGTCACTTTCCAGTAAAGCTAAACAAGTGTTAACTCCCTTTTTTGAAATAAAACTGCGTTAGCAGAGAAAGGTAAAGAGTAACATTATTTCAGCAAATAAGACACAGAAATCAAATTTCTTTTGATCTTAGGAATTACAGACACATTATCTAATAATATATATTGTCTCCCACTGAGAAAAATAATTTATTGTTCCCCACTACTATAGCCAAAATAACCTCTCTAATTCTAACTTTGAGAGTTATTACACACGCAACAAGTTGTTCCTAGGAACTTATTCCTTTAAAAGAATAACACATGTGATTTGTGGCTCCTGAATCAAGTATTCAGGGAGAATCACTATTCTTCACTAATCACGTTTTCAAGACAAGTAAATGAAAATTACGGTCTTGAACAAGCTCTCCTTTTGCTAAGCAGGGTTCTATGTCGTATTCCTCAAGAACAATTCTTAATGATTTAAACATATGGGGCATGAGGACATTCCTCAGTTAAGAATAATCCTAGACTTATTTACCACAATTTGTCGTTTAAGCATGTTGTATTACCGTTATTTATAAAATGACGTAAGACAATGCACATAAAATTATTATATAATAGCTGAAGTAACAAATTACTTGTATTATTAATAGCACTAACCCATTACAAATAATTCAATCAAATTCTGCAAAAACAAATAAGCAATCAACGAAACCCTATAAAACTATTGATTTGGTTTTTGCAACGATAGTTCAAATGTTTAGAACAATAGCCACCGAAGGGTGGTCAGCTACTCCTCCTCTAAATTGAGACAATCTCAACCAAATTCTAACACCAGAATAACTCATATTTCGTTAGCGTTTAGTTACCGTTGTTCGGTCAAGGATTAGTTAACACATTTAACTCATCCCCGTAAGTGTAACCCTCCCACTTTCAAATCTCAGAGGCACACACCAACAGGCTACCGAAGGGAAAGACAACTGTTGGTAATTAGCCTAAAAGTTCCTATCCTATTCAGGAGTTCACGATGTTCCGAATCCCATGATCAGGCCCACCGAAGGGATGGTTGCGCCAGGGCAACTTGCAGGCGGATCATAGGACTCTCACGGTGTGAATTAGGGGCGGAGACCGAGGGATACGTTGACACATGTCTCCCTCCCACTTACTCTAGACATTTTTCCCATTCAACTTGTTATTGATCCATGGAAACACTTTCCGAAGGGAGGCCGCTCCTAAGGCGACTCGAAGCCGAGCATGAACCTCACGTTGTGAATATAGGGACGTAGGAGCAAAACTTGATTTAAATCTCATTTTGTAATTTTCCTCCCACTGAAAATGTCCTAAGGTTAATTTAGGGTTGTTCAACTTAGATAAAATTCGGCTAAGTCAATCTATCTAAGTCTGATCCTATTATAACAATTATGGGAAGGATTCAACCGCAATGTTTTAGGTTAATTAAACATCTTTTAATAAACCCAACATTGCAAGTCAACATTACTATGGTTAATTCAACTCAAGGTTCGGGTCAGTTCCCATATAGGAGGTGTTCCGTAAACCGTCAACTTAAATACCCCCAACCTTAGACAGAACTTCACTGAGAGAGTTCCCTTATAACCACAGTAATGTAAGGTCTTTACAATAAAGATCTAAGTGTATTAAACACTTTTAACAAACCTAGTGACATTGCATGCTAACATTTAACTATGATTAATTCAACTCTGGTATTCCGGGTCAGTTCCCAGGTAGGAGGTGTTCCATAAACCGTCAACTTAAATACCCCCAGCCTTAGACAGAACTTAACCGGTGGAGTTCCCTTATAATCATAGTAATGTTTTTCCTACTTAGTCAATTAAAACTAATTTTAATTCTAAGTAAGAATAATTCTAATCCTATTAGAAATGTGATCTTAGGTCTAATTAATTTTAAACATTTTAAAATTAATTCATTTATCCTAAGATCCTATGTTTGCATGCAATTCTTTGTTATAGATTAACGGTTTCTATTCATTAACTTTATAACTATTATAAATTTTAAGAAATTAACCCTATAACATGCTACCATGGTGAATAAATTAACAATCAAATTTTAATTAATTTATAAAACCATACATTAGCATACATGACATACCAAAAATATAACAATTATATTAATCTAAGGTAATGTCATGCTCAATGCAATTCAATTTCCTTTTAATTAACCTAACTCTTAAATTAATTATACAAGAAAATTAAAATTAATCATTACCATTTTCATACATTAACATAACATTTTTATTAATAGCTCATGAAAACTAATTAAGTATGTTAATTACTTAATATAAATATAACTCTTATATTTTTTAAACTAAAGTAATTTTATGTTCAGTATGCAAATTAATTTTCTTAAATTAATCTAACTCTTAAATTAATAACCCATGAAAATTAAAACAAACATTCACATTTTCATATAAAAATTTATATTAAATACCCATGAAAATTAAATTCATGCATAATACTTATATTATAACAATTATAATTAAATATGCATGAATATGCTTAACCTATGGTGGGATTTAAATACTATATGACATTCATAAAGCAATTAAATAGCTAAGTAGACAGGTTTTGGCATCCTAGGACTCAAAACAATAGAAAAATTACAATAATTGATCTATCTAAGTCCTATCCTACCGTGAACCAGCCCAAAACAGCCTCAAACCGCATCCAAACCCTTCGAACCGGCGAACAATTGAGCTAAACCATGCTCAACCGTGCAAAACCAGCTTCAAACAAGCTTGAACCGGCCTAAAATATGCTGAACCGGCCCGAAATGGCTTTAGACCGCGTGAACCACGTCAAAACCCAGCTGAACCGACATGAACCGCTGAAACAACCCATGAACCGGAACGCGCATATATGTACAATACGTCCGTATATGAAAACAAATCACGAATTCATTGCATCGTTGGCGGAATATACTTCATGCTGAATTGGCCTTCTCAAACCGCCGGCGTTTGAGCCCCAGCAGACTTTCCTTATCGGAAATTTTTTTTTATTACTTTTCCGTAGAGCATAGGGAAGAAAAAAAAATTCCAGAAAAAACACCTAATTCTAGCTCATTCTCATGACCTTGCAGATAACAGCCACACACCACAATCACTCAAACACATCCTAGGTTCAAGTCATATCATACGCACGATTTATTTATTTAATTTTGTGTGCGAATTTCTTCCATTTTCCGAGATTTTCCATCAGCGTCGAGACTCTGTTGAGCACAGTCTCAACGCTCTCTCTCAAAATTTCCAAAAATCACAAAATCCAGCGGCATTCTCGATAGATTTGGCTCCAAATTTTACTAGTGTTTTTCCAAATTGATACAAAAATTAAAAACACGGACTTACAGACTCAAATTTGCAACAAATCGCCCAAAACAACGGGCCCTTACATGATCAAATAAATGAAAAATTGCAAATTCTAATGCCAAAAACCCTAATCACCTACTAGCAAACCATTATACATTAAATGCACAATTAAATCCCACCAATAAACCAATGCAAATTTTATAAAAACAAAATCAAGCATACGATCGGCTCTGATACCAATTGAAGGATTGGAATTCTCAATTCCGTTACAGCGGAAGCAATTGGACCATTTGTAAATTAATTTTGTTCTACAAAATACCAATACATTGGCAAAAAGTTAAGCGTCGAAAAACATGCCTCCGTTGACGACTCTGAATACTTCAACGAACACCACCACGAGGCTATCCTGCTATTCTCTGAGATTAGGAACGTAGTTGTGGGACTACTAATCTTGATTGGGAAAAACTGAATGAGACCTTAGGGCTAGGGTTCTCATAACCTTTCCTTTTATAAGAGAGGAAACTCTAATGTGAGGTTAGGAAAAATCTTGATCGTTAGATCAAGATCAATTAATTAATTGATTAAATGTTAATTAACTAATCATATTAATTAATTAAATGTTAATAAATTAATCATATTAATTAATTAATCCCATGCACATTTTTTTTTGAAAAGATAATCCCATGCACATTTAAATCTTATTTAAATGTAATTTCCTCACATAATATATTTTAATTAAACTTAATTCAATTAAACTAATTAATTTCAACAATTAATTAATTTTACAATTAATTAAATATCTCCCATATTCAATTAATTACATATTAGAATCATATTCTAATAATTCCCTCATAGACTATAGTTTAATTAAATTTCATTTGAATAATTAATTAATTCATCTTCTAATTAAATACCATATATTTAATTAGACATATACTTGAACTCTTTCAAATATATCAATCTCTCAATATAATAAAGTTTAATCTTAAATTAGACTTTATATTTTAATGCATCACTATACATTATATTAATTTGTATCTCATACAATTAACTTAATTCCCAATATGAATTTGAACTATTCAAATTCTCTCAAGATATATTTGTTCCTAATTACTCTTTACGAGCTATCAGAGGGACCTAATGGACCTACAGATCAGAAACTCAAATGATATGAGGTTAACTTATTACACTCATTAATCAAGTTAACCAATATTCATTAACTGTGGGTCATTCCACTAAAGACCCACAGCTGAACTCTTCTCATTGTAGAACATTTTTGTGTCCATGGATGTAGACCTATGCCGGTAAGTCAATCCTTCACGAGTGTCGTCCGTAATCACAGTTGGGTCAAATTACCATTTTACCCCTGTGTTACATCTGTTTCCGTAAGTACTAGCGCTCCTCTAATGAACAACCTATTTATGGTCCAACCATTAAACAGAAAGTCCCTCTCGGGCCAGTGAGAGGGTGGGATCCCTTTGTTCAAGTCTCGGAGTCACCACTTAAGAGAACACTTATCTACTTCACCTAGAAGCGGGAATGAGTGAATTCTTCTTATGTTGTCATGTTCCCAGCCTCCCACTCGATCTTGTCCCCAAAAAGGAAGGCATATTGGGTCGGCGTATTGGCCACTCTCGCCCATGCTAATCAAAGGACAATCCCTCATGAGAAGGAGTTCATGACACACTCAGGATTAAGACTGAGTTACCTAGTCATCCTATTGAAACAGTAACCTAATTAGTTAACGGTGTTATAACTAATGGTTGACTATTTCGTGGTCCGGTCATATGCAATCTCATTGCATAGGATACCCCCACTTGCATGTCTACTACATGGACGTTTTTGATCAATACGTCTGTATCATATACAAAGTGGGTTGTATCTCATAGTGTTACTAGGATAAGGTACCCAACATTATCCTTGTACTATAGACCTTTTAGGTTGTTACTTGAACATCGATCCTCGTATGTCCCCACACACTAGTTCAAGTTACATATAAACAACCTTGGATCTTAGTTTATTGGATTTGGGTCAAATTGTGCAATATTTAACAATAACACTTTATTGTAGAAACTCAATAACACTTTATTGAAACAAGTATACAATTTGTTTACGTTCACTATCTACGAGTTTTAGGGCATAAAACCCAACACGGGGTCGAACACAGGGAGCACGATTATAACTTGTTTATCTTAGATTTATTGTGATGACACGATTTCCCTTCAATTTTGGAAAATATTTCTCAGATTGCCCTAGCGTCGCGACGCTGTTGAGCAAGGGTCTCGACCTTGTAGCGACTCGACTCTGTATGACGAGCGTCTCGACGCTGATGAGGCTCTAGGGGCAGAATTGTCATTTTAAGCTCCAGTTTCGCTCGTTTAAGCCCCGAATTGCTTCCAAAGCTCTGGTGAGGACCTATAGACATATTATACTCATTTTAAAGCATTTTTCGCAAGGAATTCAACTAAGAGAAGCAAATTGGGAGATTCTAAGTGTATAACAAATTGGACTTATCAAATCCTAAATCCTAGATCAAGTTAGGATTCTCCTAAATTATAGACCATATAGGATTCCCCATTGTTTGTTCTAACAATCTATTTTCAAAGATTGAATGATATTAGAAAAAAAGAACATTCAGAGTTTCTCTCCGGAAAAAAATACATGTTCATTACTACTAAGCTAATGCTCACTTCGAACTCAAAAAGTTAATTCTACTCATATTCAAGATGTAATTTTCAAATATATATGTTTTCACCATTCAATTTACCATTAATATGCTATTTTCTCTTTTTATCAAATAAACTTTAGAATAAATTATCATTTTAATTTTTACAATTAAGTTACTTTTTAGTTTAATTTACTCCCATAAATTTAATTTAAATACATGTTTTTTTTTCAAAGGTGTTCAATATCTTATTAACGAAAAGGATAGTTTGAAATATTTAACCTGAACAAAGAAATTATGTTGAAACTTTTAGAAAAATGGGAATCAAATTTAAATCAAACTCAAACCATGATAGATTAATCTAAATTTTATGGTAAAATCAAATACATTAAGTTATGATAGAATATTTTATCTTAACCTAGAAAGTCAGTTCAGATACATGAAAAGTATTTATTTAGAGTACATAAAAAAGTCATATACTTTGATTCAAAAAAAAAAAAAAAAAAAAGTCATATACTTGACTAAACTTATTATATAAAACAAACACAAGATTCATTATAAACATTTAAAATAAAGATGTTTTTTTTTTTAAAAAAAAAAACATTTAAAATATAGAACTTTCTTCTAGTAATTTGTCAAATGTTGCTGTTTATTTCTAAAAGGCGATCTTCTAGTAATTTTCCATATGTTACTGCTTAATTTTAAAATATTTTGATTTCATGGATTTTTAATGTGACAAATAATTGGAACAAGTTTTTTCAAAAAAAAAAAAAATAATAATTGGAACAAGTAATACTTCAATTTCAGTTATGATAATTGAGATGGTAGAAGAGGGTACACCAAAAAAGTGGAATAAGGTTTCTTCCAAAAAAAAAATAAAATAAATAAACAAATAAAAAATGAATAAGGCTCCATAAGCAAAAAAATAAAAATGATAAAAAAAGAAAGAAAGAAAAAGAAGTCTGTTTTGTTTGCTCTTCCTACTGAATTTGACATGATTCATTGTGAGACAATATATCAAATTATAACTTAATAGTATAACGTCACATTAACATCAAAATAATTAAATTAATCATCAGGGTTATTAGAATTAGTCAATCAGAATCTAATTTAGTGGATAAAACATAAATTACCATTTTGCAGGTTGATAGCTCAATTTTATAATCTACATTTGTTGAGTTAAACAAAGATTTATTAAAATCAAAATAAAAAATTAAAGATATAATTGAATCGAAAGGTCATAGCTCAATTTTTATAATCTACATTGGTTGAATTAAACAAAGATTTATTAAAATCAAAATGAAAAATTAAAGATATAATTGAATCAAAAGTGTTATAGGTAATTTTGGACCACCCCGATGCACAAGGAGTTAACAAGGACAACCGAGCAGAAATCAGACCGGAAGATAGACCCAAGAGGCGAAACCGGTGAGAGGGACGGGCCAAGGTCGGGCCCCGTTTAGTCCCTGTAGCCTCTAGCCGCCCTGGATCCGCCTGGTTTGTCCCGAAACGCGTCCAAACTCCTAAAAAACCTAGGAGCATGAGCAGGTATTTATACCCCTCTTCGCCACTGAAGAAGGGGACCCGAACTGAATTATCGACTCTCTTCTCTTACTTTCTTGCTCTCTTCCCGTTTTCTGACTTAGGCATCGGAGGCGGTGTGGCCTACACCACACGGTTTTTGCTGGTCTTGCAGGTCATGTCTTTCCCAGTTTCTACAAATTCACCGTTGATGTCACGTGGAGGTCGGGTGAGTCCCTTGACCAAATTTTGACATCAACAAAAAGTTTCTTCAAAAAAAAAATTATATATATAATTGAATCGAAAGGTGGATAGCTCAATTGTTGAATTAAACAAAGATTTATTAAAATCAAAATGAAAAATTAAAGATATAATTGAATCGAAAGATTTTAAAGTTTAGATATAAAAAATGTATTATAAAAAAAAAAATCAAACGAATGTCGTAATCAAAACTAAAGTTGTAGTTCAACTAAATAAATAGATTATTTTATTAAGTCGTTGAACAGAAAGTCTGATTTATTTATTTATATTCTTTTTCCTAGAAAATAAATTTGAAATTTTGAAGGAGAAATAGAAAAGACCAAAGAAAAAAAAAAAAAAAAAAGAAACTGAAAGTTTTGAAGAGAAAAAGGAATAAAGTAATAACATGAATGTCATGGAGTCATGGACACGTGTTTGTTGATATTGTGTTGAGCCCACTTTTGTTGAAATTTAAAACGTGTACGGCGTTGAATTTATTTTCCAAAAAGCGAGTCAATTGGATTCTTCCTTTGCGATTTTTTTTTTCTATTTTCTTTAATACATAAACATTTGGAGTGGAGATTTGAATCTTTGACATTTTGGTCGAGAATATATGTTAATTATCGCTTAACTATACTCGCTTTAACTTTTTTTTTTTTAAGTCATGTTGTATTGGGTGTTGAAGATATTATTCAAAACCATATAAATTAAAACCGATCAAATCGATAATTGGTGGTTGGTTCTTGATTAATTCAATATCGGCCATTAGTCGGTTGGTAATGGTGTTTAACATTAGTTGGTTTAATAAAAATATGATGTTGTTGTACAATCTACAATATGCATATTTATGATATATTTGTAGTTTTAATTATACTGTCTGGCATTAAAATTTTTAAATAATATTATCTCAAGTAAAATTAGAACAACTTCGAAAATGGAGGAACCGATAGAGCCAGCGCAACACCAACATGAAATGCAATCGGTGTCGGACCACCAAAGAGATAGAGGGTCGATGGCATTGGGCTAAGCTTATCCCCATCCTCGGCCTCAGCCTCGAGCCGAGGCTGACCTTATGCACAAGCCCGGGGTTCGCAAATTCCCTTGATGCCCAGTCCCCTGGGGTCCAGGCCAAGTTCAGTTCGATCGAATTTGATCCTGAATTACCCCTAGAAGACAACGCGGATATAAATACCCTTCTTCACATCTGGAGAAGAGTTCGAAAACCTTGATTCTGAATACCTCTTCATGTTCACTGACTTAAGCATTGGAGTGAGTGTGTCAAGCACCACACTAGTGTTGTAACGACCCAACTTCTTACAAGAGTCTTTTTGGGACCGTTACGACATGCATGCTTTGGATACCTTTTTAAATAAAAACATTTTATAACATAAATACTAATTTAAGTAAAAACCTCAAAACAAGACTTTTATTCGAGATCTCTGATTTTAAAGGTTTTAAATATTCTTAAATAATTTACAAACATTAAACATACGGTGCCTCAAAAAAACTTCTCAATCAATTTATAAATCAAAATAAAGTAAAGTGAAGTTCTTAAAGCGGAAGAAAATAAAATATGAAGTCAAAATCCTCCCATAGCTGCCTAACGGATTCTCAATCAGTCGCCTTGAACCTGCCCTTGCATTTCCCTGAAAGAAAACATTTTAGAAAAGAATGAGTATTTAAAATACTCAGTAAGTAACCCTACTGTTGAAGTTGGGTCACACATAAACACGTTGTAAAAATCAACAACAAGTATCTTTTTGGTGGTTGTAAACTTTATTTTAAACTTATTAATTAGAGGATATACATCAATTTCATGCATATCATAGACACATGAATTTCATGTGTCTCCTACCGAGGTTCTCAATTTCACAAAGCTCGACTTAGGTACATCAATTTCATGTCTCTAAGTCTTGTGTAGGCATCTCTTTAAGTACATCAATTTCATGTACACTGTAACGACCCTACTTTTCATGCCTAGATCCTAAGGTCGTCACTACGTGCATTTCCTTCTACTTCTAAGAACGGCGGAAAATTTCCATATAAAGAAATCATACTTAGAAATTTGCGAAACATTTAAATCTGGGATCCCAGTTTAAAACAGAACAACAAAACCTTTAGTAAATCAAACAAACTAAAAACGGAAAAAACGTAAGTCATTCAATACAAGTTCAAAGGGAAATTTCAAAACGAACAAAGAATGCGGAAGACTTAAAGTAAAGGAGATCCATGGCCCAGCAGCTCTCCGTCACGCGTTCCGTACACCTTTACCTCTACCTGCAGTTGTGTGTAAGGGAAAAGAATGAGTATTTAAGAAAATACTCAGTATGTAGCAATAAAAGTTTTAACATCTTATTCGAGTTAAAAGCCTCAGGGTTAGGTCATCCCATTTCATATCATTTCATTTCATTTCAGTTCATTTCATTTCATTTCATTTCATTTTAGTTCGGGTCTCGTGTTCAATTAGTACACCTATAAATATATAAGTTTGCCAACTCACTGATAGTGCACAAGTGAGAGTTTTGGGAGGTCTCTACTCCTACTGATGGTAGATGGCACCCAATCAGTGGAGCTAAGTCTCGTCCCTCAAGGCACTAATAGGCGCGTAGCGCTCTAAGCTACCATTTCACTGGTGGAGCGTTCATGGGTTTAAGTCAGGAATTTACTTCCACAGTTAGTAAATGGCACCTAGACTGCGAAGCCAAGTCCCGCCCATTAAGCCCCTCATTTCAGTCTATTACATCTCAATCCTAGGTGTTTAATTGACACGTCCCTCGTCTAAGGCACTAGCCTATTCCCTTCACTTTTCTAATCCTTTCCCTCAAGGTAAATAAAATTCCTAAGTCGTCATGAGGCTACCGAAAATTCGGCAGCATAACGACGTACGCAGAGGGAACCCAAAATTTTTCCTTGCACCTGGAAGTAAGAATATACACTTCTATGAACACAATCAAGTCAGAATCACAATCCAACTCCAATCACAACTCCATCGAACATTTAACCCATCCTCCATAACATGCACACAATCCAGAACAATCATAAATCAAACATTCCAAACATACTTACTTAGTCCTACAAGCATAGCAACACTTAATGCATGTCCAAGTAAACGACACTTAAACCATATTCAAACAAGCATACAACGTTCCAAGGGATATTTGACCAAAGCATGAAACTTAACCAAAACTTCAATTCGCTACCAACAAGCATACCATGATTCCAAAACAACAACTTCATGCCCAAAAAGCTACTCACTCAATCCACTAACACGCCACATAACATAATCAAAATCCTTATTCCCAAATAACTACTTACACAACGACAAAAGTTAATATGCGACCGTTAACTCAGACATTCTTAACTAGTTCCATGCTTTCAAAAAAAAAAAAAAAACCAACCATGCTTGATTTAATCCCAACGTCGACACTTAGAGCTTAAATCCAAATGACTACTTACATTCCAAGGGACAACTTAAGGTTTAAGTTCAACTCACGCTATAGCAACCATACTCAATTTAAATGAGTTTAAAGCAGAGAATCTATTCCAACGGCTACTTACTTGAGATACTACGCTTGATCGAAAATCCCCCAACGACTCGATACAACACCAACCCCGTGATGCGAATACTCGTCTATTAACACATAAAACATACATAAATATATATTCACACACCATTGGCACACCAAACTTAACAAATTTCCTAAAGCACTAGACTTGAGAGGGCCGAAAACTCACCCAAATGAAGCTACTGCTTGCTGTCCAATTTCCAACTTCGCTCCAATTCAACAATTCGGCCTTCAAACGTTGTGGGTAACTAGAAATCAATAGCTAATATTAATGGGTACTCTTTTAACACAATTAAATCATTCAAAACTTAACTTAGTTCACTTACCCAAAGTCGGAAACTCACCTAAAACAGTAACACCACTTGCTGTCCAACTTCCAAGTTTCGCTCCGATTCGACAACTCGGCCTCCAAACGCTACGGCACCTTAGATTAAGATCCAACGTTAATGGGTATTTCACTAAGGCATAAAAAATCCAATAAGTTATGACTTACAACTCCCTTACCTCAAATAGTTCTTTAGAACAAAGCTGAAACTTTGAATGGCGGCGGCGAACAGATCTGAAAAACGAACGAGCCCGAAGACGCTAGTGGCGGCGGCGGCTCGCGGCGGTGGAGTGCGGCGGCGTGGGTGTCGGCTTGACGTGCAGATGGAGAGAGAGAGACTGCGAGGGAGAGAGAGAGCCGAGCGAGACGGGTTAGAGAGAGAGAGAGAGAGAGAGAGAGAGAGTACCGGCGACGGCGGCACGGAGGCGCGACGGCGCGAGCTGCGGTGGAGGCGGCGGCGGCGTCGACTTGTGGCGGCTGAGAGGGAGCGATCGTGAGAGCGTGCGCGAGAGAGAGAGACCGAACGAGAGAGAGAGGGAGAATCGGGCAGAGAGAGAGATTCGATTTTTTTTTTTTTTTTTTTTTTATTGGCTGTTACATCATACTAACCTTAAAAGAACTTTCGTCCTCGAAAGTTGCTAGTACTGGAACAACTCCGGATACTTGTCCATCATTTCGTCTTCTCTCTCCCACGTTGCCTCTTCGGACAAATGGTTTCGCCAAAGGACCTTCACGAGAGCTATCTCGCGATTGCGAAGGACCTTCACCTCTCTGTCAAGGATTAGCACAGGTTCCTCCTCATAAGACAAGTTCTCGCTCAAATGTAAAGGTTCGAAGTCCACTCTGTGGGTTGGATTTGTCAAATACTTTCGCAGCATGGAGACATGGAAAACCTTTTGTACCACCGAAAGAGAAGGCGGCAAGGCTAAACGGTAGGCTACCGGACCAATCCGTTCTAAAATCTCAAACGGACCAATGAAACGCGGGCTGAGCTTGCCCTTCCTTCCAAACCTCAATACTCCTTTCATCGGAGCTACCTTCAAGAAAACATGATCACCCACGTCAAACTCTAAATCTCTTCTCCTTGTATCAGCATAGCTCTTCTGTCGGCTTTGAGCTGTTAACATCCTCGACCTGATTGTGCGAATAGCCTCGCTGGAGGCTTGGATCAATTCAGGTCCCAACAACTGACGTTCTCCGACCTCATCCCAATAAACAGGGGACCTGCATCTCTTCCCATAAAGGGCCTCAAACGGTGACATACCGATGGTTGTTTGATAACTATTGTTATAAGCAAATTCCATTAAGTGCAGGTGTGCATCCCAACTACCTGAGAAATCCAAGACACATGCTCGCAACATGTCTTCTAGAGTTTGGTTCAATCGTTCAGTTTGACCATCTGTCTGAGGGTGAAAAGCTGTACTGAAACGTAACTGAGTACCCAAGGCTCTTTGCAAACCTCTCCAAAAATTAGATGTGAACCGAGGGTCTCTATCTGACACGATTGATACCGGCACCCCATGAAGCTTGACTATCTCCGTCATGTATAACTGTGCCCACTTTTCAACAGTATAAGTAGGCTTTCCAGGGAGAAAGTGCGCTGACTTGGTGAGTCTGTCGATAATGACCCAAATCACAGTGTAACTCTTGACCGTTCTAGGCAATCCTGTGATGAAGTCCATAGATATATGCTCCCACTTCCATTCTGGAACACTCAGCGGCTGCAACAAGCCTGCTGGTTTCTGTCTCGGGGCTTTCACCTGTTGGCAAACAAGGCATTTACTGACAAAATCCACTATCTCTCTTTTCATGCCCTGCCACCAGTAATACTGTTTCAAATCATGGTACATCTTCGTACTTCCTGGATGGATTGAAAAAGGTGAACTATGTGCCTCAGCTAATAATTCTTGTTTGAGTTCGGCATTCTCAGGTACGCATAAGCGACCCTGGTAACACAAGCCGAGGTCTGAAGATAAGGAGAACTCGCTCACCTGCCCCGCCTCTACTTGACTGCGTTTAACAACAAGATCAGGGTCATTTGGTTGTTCATCTATGATCCTCTGTCTCAAGCTCGACTTAACTGTCAACTGAGCTAGGCGTGCTGTAACTTCGCCCACTGCAATCATAATCTCTGCACGTTCCAAGTCATCCAATATATGAGCCTGAGTAGTAATCAAAGCAGACGCATGAGCGGTCTTCCTGCTGAGGGCATCTGCAACCACATTTGCCTTGCCCGGGTGGTACTGGATGTCACAATCATAATCTTTTACTAACTCTAACCATCTCCGCTGCCTCATATTCAACTCTTTCTGGGTGAAGAGGTATTTCAGACTTTTGTGGTCCGTGAAGATTTGGATTTTCTCTCCGTATAAATAATGTCTCCAAATCTTCAAGGCAAAAACCACTGCTGCCAATTCTAGGTCATGAGTCGGGTAGTTCTTCTCATAATCTTTCAGCTGACGAGACGCATAAGCAATGACCTTACCATGCTGCATTAACACACAACCTAGTCCCTTCTTTGAAGCATCACTGTAAATAACAAATTCTCCTGAACCATCAGGTACTGTAAGTACTGGTGCTGAAACTAGTCTCTGCTTAAGCTCTTGGAAGCTTGCCTCACAAGCTTCATTCCACGCGAAGGGAATACCCTTTCGAGTCAACTGAGTTAGAGGTGCGGCTATACTGGAAAAACCTTGCACAAAACGACGATAATAGCCTGCTAACCCCAAGAAACTCCGAATCTCGCTGACTGAAGTAGGTCGAGACCAATTGGTCACTGCCTCTATTTTGGATGGATCTACTGTGACACCTTCCTTCGACACCACGTGCCCTAAGAAGGAAACTCGTTGTACCCAAAACTCACATTTAGAGAATTTGGCATACAACTTGTTCGTTCTTAAGGTAATTAGAACTCTCCTGAGATGATCCTCATGTTCCTCTTCTGTCTTGGAGTAGATAAGAATGTCGTCGATAAAAACAATCACAAATGAATCCAAGAATTCCTTGAATACCCTGTTCATCAAGTCCATGAAAACTGCGGGAGCATTAGTAAGCCCAAAGGACATCACGGTGAATTCGTAATGCCCATACCTGGTTCGGAAAGCTGTCTTGGGTACATCGTCCTCTCTAATCCTCAACTGATGATAACCTGACCGTAGATCTATTTTAGAGAATACTGCTGCACCTTGAAGCTGATCAAAAAGGTCATTAATCCTGGGCAGAGGATATCTGTTCTTTATTGTTACCTTGTTCAGCTCCCGGTAGTCGATGCACAAACGCATTGTCCCATCCTTCTTTTTCACGAATAAAACTGGAGCACCCCACGGCGAAACGCTGGGGCGTATATAACCTTTGTCCAACAGCTCCTGAATCTGGACCTTGAGCTCTTTCAATTCCGCTGGAGCCATCCTGTATGGAGCTTTAGAAATCGGATTAGTACCTGGCTCAAGCTCAATGCAGAAGTCAACCTCTCGTGCTGGTGGTAGTCCTGTCAGGTCTTCAGGGAACACATCTGTGAACTCCCTTACTACCGGAATTGAGGTCATTGATGCCTCGGTTTTCCTTGTGTCAACCACGCTAGCCAATAAGCCCCAGGCTCCTTGGCTAATCAATTTTCTCGCCTTCATTGCAGAGACCACTTTAGGAGCGCCTTTGATCATCGATCCTTTAAACTTGAAGCTTGCCTCTGACGGAGGGTTAAAGATCACCTCCTTACGATGACAGTCTATGTTGGCATAATTAGAAGCCAACCATTCCATTCCCAAAATAACATCAAAATCACTCATATCCAGGGCGATCAATGTCACATCCATCGATCGATCAGACACTAACATTTGGCAGGCTTTCACCGCTTCACTAGCTAGTAGTGTTACCCCCGCAGGGGTTGAGACTGACAAGACATAGCCTAGCGGCTCTAGTTCTAGGTTGGCTTGACTTACAAATGATGCAGAAATAAAGGAATGCGTAGAACCCGAATCAAACAACACAAAAGCATAGTGGCCGAGGATAGGGATGGTACCTGTCACTACTGCATTAAGGTCCTCGGCCTCTTGTCGGGTGGTGGCAAATATCTTGCCCTGATGTTGTGCTGGTCTCGCCCCAGATGCCTGATTTGAACTGGACGGCTGGTCGGCATAATTAGCTCTCTTCTGATTACAATTCGGAGCAATATGCCCTTCTCGACCACACTTGAAGCAAACACGGGTCCCTGCCAAGCAACGACCCCAGTGGTACTTCCTACAGGTCTGACATAATGGCCTATCCTGATTAGGCCCTGGCTGATTCTGTGCTCTCTGTCGACGGTCCTGGGGCGGACCTCGTCTAGGGTAACGATGACCCCTCTGTGTGTTCGAGCTCATCTGATCGTACCTTCGCTTATGACCTGAGGAATGTTCTGAAGAGACAGCTGACGGTCGTCGATCAACCAGCTGTGCCACCCTAACTGCCGTGGCATAGTCTTGGGGTTCATGGGCTGCCACATTGCCCTGAATCTCTTCCCTTAAGCCTGTGATGAAACGTTCCACCTTATCAGCCTCTAAAGCTACCAGGGCAGGGGCAAACCGTGACAGTCTGGCAAATTCAGTCTCGTACTCCTCTACCGTTCGGTTTCCCTGCGTAAGAGCCACGAACTCTGATTGCTTCTTGAATCGGGAGGCGGCAGGGTAATACTTCCTGAAAAACTCCCCCCTGAACTGAGTCCATGTAACAGGTCTGTTGCTGACGTCTAAGGTCCTTTCAATCGATTGCCACCAAATCAGGGCGTTATCTCGTAACAAGAACACGGCGCAGTACACTTTCTGGTCCTCCGGGCAGTTCATGTGGCGAAAAACAGTCTCGATGGAGGACAGCCACAACTCTGCTACCGTGGGGTCCCTTGAAGCTCCATCGAACGGACATGGGTCCCACTTCCTGAAATCTCTTAAGCACCTAGCCTCCCGTGATAAGGCAGCTTCGTTGTTCTGAGGCGCTTGGGCCTGTCGCCCTGCAAGCACGCCTGCAACTGCAGCCTGCACTGCGGTCTGAACTATTGCCTGAATATCCACCGGGACAGGTCCTACCGCAGGCCCCGGTTGTTCCACTTGTGGGTTTTCTGGTAGGTTTCCTTCCTGCTCTACTGGCGGCACGACTTGCTCAGGGGCTGTACGACCCCTGCCACGTCCTCTTCCTCGGCCTCTTCCACGTCCTTGTGCTCGGGGAGGCATGATCTATTTCACAAAAATTTTATCATCTTACTAACAGGCTTGAATCCTTTAAACAAATCATAGGTACTAAACCCTATGCATATCTTTCCCACAACATGGATCTTTTAAGAACATGTATAACATATAACATTTCAGAACTACAAAGTAATCAAACGTGTACCTGGCGTGACCGGATGCTTGCTGATAAGCCATGGACATACCTAAGGTTTACGATGTAAACCAGTCTACAGAACCTATAACCTAGAGCTCTGATACCAACTGTAACGACCCTACTTTTCATGCCTAGATCCTAAGGCCGTCACTACGTGCATTTCCTTCTACTTCTAAGAACGGCGGAAAATTTCCATATAAAGAAATCGTACTTAGAAATTTGCGAAACATTTAAATCTGGGATCCCAGTTTAAAACAGAACAACAAAACCTTTAGTAAATCAAACAAACTAAAAACGGAAAAAACGTAAGTCATTCAATACAAGTTCAAAGGGAAATTTCAAAACGAACAAAGAATGCGGAAGACTTAAAGTAAAGGAGATCCATGGCCCAGCAGCTCTCCGTCACGCGTTCCGTACACCTTTACCTCTACCTGCAGTTGTGTGTAAGGGAAAAGAATGAGTATTTAAGAAAATACTCAGTATGTAGCAATAAAAGTTTTAACATCTTATTCGAGTTAAAAGCCTCAGGGTTAGGTCATCCCATTTCATATCATTTCATTTCATTTCAGTTCATTTCATTTCATTTCATTTCATTTTAGTTCGGGTCTCGTGTTCAATTAGTACACCTATAAATATATGAGTTTGCCAACTCACTGATAGTGCACAAGTGGGAGTTTTGGGAGGTCTCTACTCCTACTGATGGTAGATGGCACCCAATCAGTGGAGCTAAGTCTCGTCCCTCAAGGCACTAATAGGCGCGTAGCGCTCTAAGCTACCATTTCACTGGTGGAGCGTTCATGGGTTTAAGTCAGGAATATACTTCCACAGTTAGTAAATGGCACCTAGACTGCGAAGCCAAGTCCCGCCCATTAAGCCCCTCATTTTAGTCTATTACATCTCAATCCTAGGTGTTTAATTGACACGTCCCTCGTCTAAGGCACTAGCCTATTCCCTTCACTTTTCTAATCCTTTCCCTCAAGGTAAATAAAATTCCTAAGTCGTCATGAGGCTACCGAAAATTCGGCAGCATAACGACGTACGCAGAGGGAACCCAAAATTTTTCCTTGCACCTGGAAGTAAGAATATACACTTCTATGAACACAATCAAGTCAGAATCACAATCCAACTCCAATCACAACTCCATCGAACATTTAACCCATCCTCCATAACATGCACACAATCCAGAACAATCATAAATCAAACATTCCAAACATACTTACTTAGTCCTACAAGCATAGCAACACTTAATGCATGTCCAAGTAAACGACACTTAAACCATATTCAAACAAGCATACAACGTTCCAAGGGATATTTGACCAAAGCATGAAACTTAACCAAAACTTCAATTCGCTACCAACAAGCATACCATGATTCCAAAACAACAACTTCATGCCCAAAAAGCTACTCACTCAATCCACTAACACGCCACATAACATAATCAAAATCCTTATTCCCAAATAACTACTTACACAACGACAAAAGTTAATATGCGACCGTTAACTCAGACATTCTTAACTAGTTCCATGCTTTCAAGAAAAAAAAAAAAAACCAACCATGCTTGATTTAATCCCAACGTCGACACTTAGAGCTTAAATCCAAATGACTACTTACATTCCAAGGGACAACTTAAGGTTTAAGTTCAACTCACGCTATAGCAACCATACTCAATTTAAATGAGTTTAAAGCAGAGAATCTATTCCAACGGCTACTTACTTGAGATACTACGCTTGATCGAAAATCCCCCAACGACTCGATACAACACCAACCACGTGATGCGAATACTCGTCTATTAACACATAAAACATACATAAATATATATTCACACACCATTGGCACACCAAACTTAACAAATTTCCTAAAGCACTAGACTTGAGAGGGCCGAAAACTCACCCAAATGAAGCTACTGCTTGCTGTCCAATTTCCAACTTCGCTCCAATTCAACAATTCGGCCTTCAAACGTTGTGGGTAACTAGAAATCAATAGCTAATATTAATGGGTACTCTTTTAACACAATTAAATCATTCAAAACTTAACTTAGTTCACTTACCCAAAGTCGGAAACTCACCTAAAACAGTAACACCACTTGCTGTCCAACTTCCAAGTTTCGCTCCGATTCGACAACTCGGCCTCCAAACGCTACGGCACCTTAGATTAAGATCCAACGTTAATGGGTATTTCACTAAGGCATAAAAAATCCAATAAGTTATGACTTACAACTCCCTTACCTCAAATAGTTCTTTAGAACAAAGCTGAAACTTTGAATGGCGGCGGCGAACAGATCTGAAAAACGAACGAGCCCGAAGACGCTAGTGGCGGCGGCGGCTCGCGGCGGTGGAGTGCGGCGGCGTGGGTGTCGGCTTGACGTGCAGATGGAGAGAGAGAGACTGCGAGGGAGAGAGAGAGCCGAGCGAGACGGGTTAGAGAGAGAGAGAGAGAGAGAGAGAGAGAGAGTACCGGCGACGGCGGCACGGAGGCGCGACGGCGCGAGCTGCGGTGGAGGCGGCGGCGGCGTCGACTTGTGGCGGCTGAGAGGGAGCGATCGTGAGAGCGTGCGCGAGAGAGAGAGACCGAACGAGAGAGAGAGGGAGAATCGGGCAGAGAGAGAGATTCGATTTTTTTTTTTTTTTTTTAAAACCGGTCAGTTGACCGAATTGGGGGGAAATTTCCCCCCATTTTTCCCTTTTTTCCCTTTTTGACCGGGCTCATGCCCACCTTCCACTTTTCTCTTTTTTTTTTTTTTTTTTTTTTTTCTTTTTTATTGGCTGTTACATACACTTTCAAAATTTAAGAAAACTCATAAACCATTTAAACTCATACATATAATGAAATTTTGAGAGACCACCAACTCAAGGATTTCAAAACATCAACGATTACAAGCATTAATAATAAATTTCATGATTTTTGGGAAAAATACATTTTTAGTCTATGAGATTTGAGTTAGGTTTCATTTTGGTCCCTCTATCCATTTTTCCGTTAACATTTAACGGACTGCTGACGTGGCACTTATTTTTTATTAAAAAAATTATTTTTTTCATTTTTAAAATAAAAACAATAAAATATATATTTTAATATATTTTTAATTCTTTTTCTTTCTCCTTCTTCAACCCTTCACCACTCTCTTTCTTCTTCAAACACCATCCTCACCACCAACCTACCGTCGGCGACCGGCCGCCGCCGGCAGCAAGTATTTTTTTTCTTTTTCCTTTTTCTTTTCTCTTATCCTCTTCTTTCCCACCTCAACTTTTCTTTTTTTTTTTTAAAGATGCCGGAACGTGGGAGGAGGAAACCCTCCTCCCAGTTCCAGCGAACGGGAACGGGGAGGAGGAACTCCTCCCACGTTCTTGCATCTTTAAAAAAAAAAAGAAAAGAAAAGTTGAAGTGGGAAAGATGAAGAGAAGAGAAAAGAAGAAGGAAAAAAAAACTTGCTGCCGGAGAGCAGCGGTGGCGAGCGATAGGTTGGTCGTGAGGATGATGTTGAAGAAGAAAGAGAGTGGTGGTGGTGGTGAAGGGAGGATGAAGAAGAAGAAATATTATTTTTATATTAAAAAATTAAAAAATTTTAATTATTTTAATATATTTTTATTTTACAAAATTAAAAATTAATTTTTTTAATTAAAATAATAGTGACACGTTAGAAGCTGGTTAGATTTAACGGTAAAATAGATGGCATGGACCAAATTGCTCCTTATCTCAAACCTCAGGGACTAAATTGATGAGTTTGAAAACTCAGGGACCAAAATGAGACCTAACCCAAACCTCAGGGACTAAAAGTGTATTTTTCTGTTAATTTAATTAAACCAATTTTAATTAAATCAATTATAACATATACTTTTAATTCAATTAAATCATATTCAATTGAATTAAATATGCCATTCAATTGATTAAATTAATTGATCCCACATTAATTAAATATCAAATATTTTGATTAATATTACAATTGAATCATATTCAATTTTATATCTCTCATTTGACCTATGGTTATAATGTGCATCAAAATCAAAATGTACATTAATATAAACTGTAGTATTAATTTGATTAAATCATATTTAACCAAATTAAATTAAATTAATTAATTCCCCAATTAATTAATTCATGAATTAATCAAATATCACATATTTAATTAAATTCATAATTCTCTCATTAATTAATTTTGAATCATATCCAAAATTAATTATAAAGTTTAATTCTTTAATTAAACTTTATACTATAATGTATCACCATACATTATATTAATTCCCTTAATATACATGACTATATTATCTTAGTATCCGTTACGAGCTAGCAGGTGGACCTAATGGACCTACAAATCAGAAGCTCCAACTATACGAGATTGATGAGCTAAACTCATTAACCGAGTCAATCAACATTCGTTAACTGTGGGTCACTCCACTAATGACCCACAACTGCACTTTTCTCACTGTAGAATATTTATGTGTCCACGAATATCGACCAGTAAGTCAATCCTTCACGTGTGTTCGTAACACCAGCTGGGTCAAATTACTGTTTTACCCCTAGGTTACCTCTGGATCCTTAAGTACCACTGATCCCTCTAATGAACAACCTTTTTAGGGTCCAACCACTAAACATAAATTCCTCTTGCACCAGGAGAGGACAACACACTTTTGTTCAAGCCCCGAAATCAGCCCTTAAGGGAATACACATCTACTTGCCCCAATAAAGGAAGAAGTGAATTCCATTTTGTACTGTTATGTTCCCAGTCCCCATTCGGTCTTGCCCCTAAAATGGTAGGATTATTGAGTCGGCGCACTGGCCAATCTCACCCATACAAATCTAAGGACAATCCCTCCTAAAAAGTAGTTCATAACAGACTCAGAATTGAGATTGAGTTACCTAGGTCATCCTATTGAAATAGAAACCTAGACTAGTCAATGACGTTATATCTAGTGGTTACTATTTCGCGGTCCGGTGTTATCTAAACTCATTGCATAGGATACACCTACTCGCATGTCTCCTACATGGATGCTTTGGATCAATGCATCTGTATCGAATACAAAGTGGACCGTACCACATAGTGTCACTAGGATAAGGTACCAAACCTTATCCCTATACTCTAAACCATTTAGGTTGTTACTTGAAAACTGATCCCTGTATGTCCCCACATACTAGTCCAAGTTTCATTTAAACAATCTTGAATCTTAGTTTATTAGATTTAGGGTTTATTAATGCAAACTTGATTATTAAATAACCAAATTACTGAATCACTCAAATAACGCTTTATTGAGATCGATTAATTTGTTTCATTTACTATCTACAAGTTTTAGGACATAAAACCCAACAACTCCCACTTGAACTAAAACTCTAGTGGGCAATGTACATCATTAATCATAATTAATTGAACAATCATTGAAGTAGGAATAATGTATTGTATTAATACTGTATAATACATGAAAAGTACAAATGCATGTAAATACAATAAACTAGGGCATTCATAATACCCATTACACTTCTCCCACTTGCCCTAGATTATTCCATGTACATATCTCGCAGACCTAGACCCCCTAGATGACCCTCAAACACTTTAGCCGTGAGAGCCTTCGTATATGGATCGACAATGTTGAACAACTTCCAAATCCATCAAGAACTTCCTAAGCCATACAGCCTCCTTAGTTGCTTCACAAGCAGCGACATATTCGACTTCCATGGTGGAGTCTACAATGCATCCTTGTTTGAGGCTACGCCAGACTACAGCTCCCCCATTCAGGGTGAACACTGACCCTGATGTGAATTTCCTAGAATCCTTATCAGTCTGAAAGTCAGAGTCTGTGTATCATGTAAGGATCATATCCTTAGCGTCATACACAAGCTGATAGTCTCTCGTTCTCCTAAGATACTTGAGGATGTTTTTCACTGTAGTCCAGTGGTCTAACCCTGGATTAGACTGGTATCTACTAAATATCCCAACTGCATAGCATATGTCAAACCTAGTACACAACATGACATACATAAGGCTGCCCACTGCTGAAGCATAAGGGATCTGTCTCATATCCTCAATTTCTTGAGATGTCTTAGGACACTGTTCCTGAGATAAATGAACTCCATGTCTGAAGGGTAATAAACACCTCTTGGAATTCTGCATCTTATATCTAGACAACATCTTGTCTATATAGGATGCTTGAGACAGGGCTAACGTTCTGTTCTTACGTTTCTTGATAATTTGAATCCCTAAAACATACTGAGCTTCACCCAAATCTTTCATTTGGAACTCAGTTGATAGCCGAGTCTTAATTTCATCTAGATATTCTACATCATTCCCAATGAGTAGAATATCATCTACATATAACACCAGAAAAGCAACTGAACTGTTGATAATCCTTTTGTAAACACAAGGCTCATCAGGTGAAAGCCATAAGATTTGACAACAGTGTCAAACCTTATATTCCAAGATCTGGAAGTTTGCTTCAACCCATAAATGGATTGTTTAAGCTTGCAAACGTTTTGCGCCTGACCTTGAGCAATGAACCCCTTTGATTGAGAAATAAAGATGCTCTTTGATGACATGTATAAATGTCATCATTTTTCTATTAATTGTAGCTAGTTTTGTGCATGAATTGTAAGCTTTAACGCATTTTTATGTTGATTTTGCAGAAAACCGAGTTCGAGAAAAAAAAAACAAAGAATTTTACCAATTTTGTATTGTAAAAAGAAGACTTTGGGCCATAAAAGAAGAAAAGAAAAGAGAACATTTGAAGTGGAGGCCCAAAAGCCCAAAAGAAATGAAGAAGAAGGCAAAAATCCGCGTGTATGGTTTCTACAAGGCCAAGCGTCGCAACGCTTGGGCTAGAGCGTCTCGACGCTTGGCTAGTTATGAGGAAAAATCCAAAATTGCGACAGTGTCGCGACGCTGTCCGTGTAGCGTCACGACGCTGCACCAACTTGAGTAACAAGAAAACCTGACGTCACAGCGTCGCGACGCTGTGCGTCTTGGGCAGCAAGTCACCTCCGTTTCTGATCCTATAAAAAGGCCCCTTCCCCATGGCTCAAAGCATCCCATTTTGGGGAGCTCTCCCCTAGCTCAATAGAGAGAAAAAGTGAGAAGAATTGTGGAGAAAAATGGTGGAATTAAGCGAGATTCCAAGGCTCAAGATTCGAGATGATCGTAGCGGGAGCTTGGGATCAACTTATCGGTTATTTCTTCTTTACCTCTTTATAATTCCTTATTGTAAATTGAGTTAGGCCTACGGATCAAGATCACTTGGGCAAAATTATTCCCATTTGTGAGTAGATCTTGAGACCTAGGGTCGTTATTCTAGTTAAATGGATATTGTAGCGCAATTACTTGGGTTATGTAATGAATTTCTTCATATTTCATCTATGCAATTCATGCTTAATGCCTTTAATCCCTTGATCACGGATTGATTGATATGTTGGTCTAAATTGATACTCGATAGAGAGAAATTAGATTAGATCCCATTGCATGGCTAACGATTGCTTGGAGCACGAGAGTGAAAGAGAATTGTTAGAAATTGATAATGAAGTTGCTTAATGCCATACTATGATTAACTAAGGAGATGGACACATAAATTAGTTATGTTAGTATGAGATGTGGAGGAGCTTGAAAGAGAATTCCGCTTATAATTACTTCTAGATTTATGAAATTGAAGATTATTAGTTACATGCATCCATGTATTTGAGCTACATATCCAAAAAGCTAGTTAACACCCTAGGCCAAGTCCCCTTAATAGGATATTTCCAAATTTTTTGTTGCATGTTTCTTTGTTATTAGTTTCTTTAATTTTCGCTTTATCATTCAAGTTGGAATTCTAAATAAAATTATGATGGATCTTGGTAATTAATAGATATAATTCAAATTCCCTGAGGATTCGATACTCGGAATACTTTCCGTTTTAATATTACTTGGGCAACCGTACGCTTGCGAAAAATTGGACATCAAGTTTTTGGCGCCGTTGCCGGGGAATTTGTAATTTTTTCGTTAATATTGAGAATTAAGTTTTTGATTTTAATTTGGAAATTTATTTTTTGCATTTTAATTTTTAGTTTAAGGAGTTGTGACTAAATTTGAGGAGTTATAAGGTGGATAATCTGTTCTTTGAGATTTAATCATGGCAGATCAAGAAGACAAAGCAATCAAAGATTATTTCTTGCCTGAATTACCGATGAACTACTATGGGATAGCATATGCAATCATTGCTGAAAATTTTAAGCTCAAACCTAGTTTCATTCAATTGGTAAGAGAAAGTGCTTTCAAAGGCCATCCATTAGAGGATCCGCATAATCACCTTAGATCATTTTTGGATATCTGTGGAACAGTAAAAATACGTGGAGTGAGGCCTGATTCTATTCGCTTGAAATTATTTCCATTTCCTTTGCAAGATAGGGCTAGAGATTGGTTAGATTCTTTGACACCAATTAATATTTTAAGTTGGAATGATTTGGTCAAAGACTTCCTTACAAAATTTTTCCCATTAGCCAGAATAACAAAGCTTAGGATTGAAATAGGAATGTTTGAACAAATGGAGGAAGAGCAATTATATGAGGTTTGGGAAAGATATAACAACATGTTAAGGAAATGCCCACAACATGGGTACCCAGACTTGTTTCAAGTACAACTTTTTTATAAAGGGTTGAGTCGGGACTTTAAAACAATTCTTGACACAGCGGCGGGAGGAAACTTCTTAGCCAAAACTGTCAAGGATGCTCGAGTCCTAGTAGAAGAGTTAGCCTTGACAAGTTATCAATGATCGTCTGAGCAACCCGAGTCCAAACAAAAAGGGGAACCATGTAAGACTGAAGAGGTAAAATCTTTAAGATTGCAGGTCGAAGCTTTAACCAAGACTCTAAACAACCTCTCAGGATCAGAGATTCCAAGTTTGCCTAAAGTTGAATTAAAAATGGAGTCTCAACCTGAGGAAGTTGTTCATCAAGAGAAAAAGAACCCTTTGGAAGATGTCAAGAATTTGATGCAAGCCATAGTAGAACGAGATCTTGTCATTAGTAAAATGGAAGCAAAACTTGATCAAATGATGAACCAAATTTAGCAAGAAAAGTTATCTAAGGTCGTCGCCATGGACACACAAGAACAATGCCTGGCTATATCTCTGAGAAGTGGGAAGCAGGAAGTAGAGAGAAAAGAAGTCAAAAGGATGCTAGATGAAGATGATGATCAAAACACAGAAGAGGAGGAAAAAAGCTTCGCCAGTCCCACTTGAAAAGACGTTTCATGAGTTCGTGGACCACTCTAGTGGATATTGCATGATACCTCACACCCCACTACCCGAGGAGACTTTGATTGAAAGCTTCTACGAAAGGTTAAAGATGCTAGATTCAGTTAGTGGTGGTGATGTGCTTGGTTCGACACCCAATGAGGCATGTGAGATCAGTGCAAATCTGAAAGAAAATACTCGGTTCCATGCCACTTCCCATGATGAGCTAGAATGCCAAGTTTCAGAGTAGCAGCAGGTAGGTGAGTTAAAAGAAATGCCCATTGAGGTCAGTGAGCTTGAACTCTCCCTATCATTATGAGCCTAGTACATGTAATATCTTATGCAAGTTAGGAGAATTGGAGATTGAAAAAATTCATATCATTCCATGCCTATTTCTTTTTCTCCTAAGAATTATAACTCTGAAATGCATGATTTAGGCTTAGTAATTTCAGTACCTGGCCCCCTTGCTATTAGGTGCAGATGGCAATTGAATAAAATGTTTGGGAAGGCTGAGGATTACTTGATTAAAATGTCTTATGTTGTGCTCCTTGTGTGCAAGTTGAACTTTTCTATGCAGGAGTTGAAGAAGAAGAAAGATCCTCTGAGGATCAAAGAGGTGGACTTCGGTTGAAAGCACCGAATCCCGTCTAGCTCAGGACGTTAAACAAGCGCTTCTTGGGAGGCAACCCAAGCTTTTAAAGTTTTTTGTAGGTTTCATTTTAGTTTTTGCATTGATCCTAATGCTCCCTTGAAATCGATCCTTATGCAGGAAGCTGGTGAATTCATGCCTAGCCTCTCATTTTCTCCTCTGGTGACAATTCAAGACGTTTCAGATTCTCTCACCTTTTCAGGGCAGTATCAATCTCTCTTTATCTGATTAAATGTTCATATATTGGGGACAATGTATATTTTAAGTTGGGGGGGGGGGGGTGGGGGGAGATCTGCTCTGCTAAGGTTTTGCGTAAGTAATGCTTATGATGAATTAAATGCATGTTGGTGATGATGACGTCTGATGATTTGCTTTTAGCCATGATTCTCTCTTATTGTTGCAAATTTGAAAGCATGTCTAAATTCAAGAAAATTTAAAATTTTTCTTTGACTCCCTTGCAAAGTATGATGATTCACTTGTTTTGTTATGATTTTGAAAGCCTAGATGAAAGTTATATGCTATGGAAGTTCGTTGTCACTCCAATAGGTGTAAAGTTTGTCTAGATAGCTTTATTGCCTAATAGTAAGTAATACTGAACTTTGGGAAAAAGAAATGTTTTGATTTGCCCAAAAAAAAAAAAGCTAACTAGCTGCTTGAAAAGAAAATCGTTATTTCAGCTCGCAATATGCTTAAAAGTCTAGGGGTAAAAAGAGCTACCTACGGTGTGATCAGTTAGGCCAACAAAGAATAAACTTCGGGTTATGGGTTCCTACATCGTAGTGTGAAAGCTAGTACCATTGGTTTCTTCAAAGAAAAAAAAATGCAAGTTTGGGGGACACCCCAAGAATTATGGGCACCTCAGTAAGGTAGTGCTTGCTAGATAAGTAAGATGACTAAAAGGGTGAGCTTTAGTGCCAGTGTAGGAGAAGATGAATGAAGTAGTGTATAAATGATTCCGAGCTAGTAAAAATTATGATGAGGCAAATGATGATTCGTTTTTGCAAGGGAGGATAGGATTAGATTTTAAACTTCTTGATGGTTGTGCATGCTTACTTATTTGTTTCGATAGTTTGCATTCATGACTAGTAGCATTGAGGATAGAGTTGTTAGCATGCAAGTTATGATTCATATGCATTACTTTATTTTCCTCGAGACTAGCAAAACTTTAAGTTTGGGGGTGTGATGAAATGCAGAAATGTCATCATTTTCCTATTAATTTTAGCTAGTTTTGTGCATGAATTGTGAGCTTTAATGTATTTTTATGTTGATTTTGCAGAAAACCGAGTTCGATAAGCAAAACCAAGAATTTTACAAATTTTGGGGTGTAAAAAGAAGACTTTGGACCATAAAAGAGGAAAAGAAAAGAGAACATTTGAAGTGGAGGCCCAAAAGCCCAAAAGAAATGAAGAAGAAGGCCAAAATCCACGTGTATGGTTTCTAGAAGGCCAAGCGTCGCGCCGTGCGTCTTGGGCAGCAAGTCACCTCCGTTTCTGCTCCTATAAAAAGGCCCCTTCCCCATGGCTCAAAGAATCCCATGTTGGGGAGCTCTCCCCTAGCTCAATAGAGAGAAAAAGTGAGAAGAATTGTGGAGAAAAATGGTGGAATTGACGAGATTCCAAGGCTCAAGATTCGAGATGATCGTAGCGGGAGCTTGGGATCAACTTATCGGTTATTTCTTCCTTACCTCTTTATAATTCCTTATTGTAAATTGAGTTAGGTTTATGGATCAAGATCACTTGGGTAAAATTATTCCCATTTGTGAGTAGATCTTGAGACCTAGGGTCGTTATTCTAGTTAATTGGATATTGTAGCGCGATTACTTGGGCTATGTAATGAATTTCTTCATATTTCATCTATGCAATTCATGCTTAATGCCTTTAATCCCTTGATCATGGATTGATTGATATGTTGGTCTAAATTGATACTCGACAGAGAGAAATTAGATTACATCCCTATTGCATGGCTAACGATTGCTTAGAGCACAAGAGTGAAAGAGAATTGTTAGAAATTGATAATGAAGTTGCTTAATGCCATACTATGATTAACTAAGGAGATGGACACATAAATTAGTTATGTTAGTATGAGATGTGGAGGAGCTTAAAAGAGAATTCCGCTTATAATTACTTCTAGATTTATTAAATTGAAGATTATTAGTTACATGCATCCATGTATTTGAGCTACATATCCAAAAAGCTAGTTAACACCCTAGGTCAAGTCCCCTTCCTTTTGGGTATAACCCTTTCCCACAAGTCGATCTTTGAAAGTTTGTACTTTCCCAGCTGCGTCTCGTTTTCTCTTGTAGATCCATTTACACCCTATGGGTTTTACCCCTTCAGATTGGTCTACAAGATCTCAGACTTGATTGAAGTACATAGACTCCATCTCTAGGTCCATAGCTTTGACCCACTGGTCTTTGTCCACATCATTCATTGCCTATCTAAAGGTCAATGGATCCTCAACTCCATCATAAGGTATGACAGCTGGAGTTTCTGCTAAACTCAGATAACGTTCAGGTTGAGTAACAACCCTCCCACTACGTCGAGGCATTCTCAACTCTTGAGAAGGATGGGCTTGACTAGATGTACTGGGCTCATCAACAACTCTTGTTGAAGGTCCAACCTCATCAACAACTCTCGGTGATGAATTTCTAGCTTCACAAGAAAGTTCACTTAACACCATCTTACTACGTGGCTTATGTTCTCTAACGTGGTCTTCTTCCAAGAAAGTAGCACTTATCGATACAAATACTTTATTTTCTTGTGGATCGAAGAAGTATCCACCTCTTGTTTCTTTTGGGTAGCCTATGAATAGGCATAATTTTGAACGTGAATCCAATTTCTTTGGATTTGCCACTAGCACATGTGCAAGGCAGCCCCAAATTCTGAAATAACGTAAACTAGCTTTGCGCCCTCTCTAGAACTCAAATGCTGTTTCAGAAACACTTCTTGACAGAACAACATTCAAAATATATACTGCAGTCTCTTCTGCATAACCCCAAAAAGAATTAGGCAATTGAGCATATCTCTGTTGGGTTTTATGCCCTAAAACTCGTAGATAGTGAATGTAAACAAATTGTATACTTGTTTCAATAAAGTGTTATTGAGTTTCTTCAATAATGTGTTATTGTTAAATATTGCACAATTTGACCCAAATCCAATAAACTAAGATCCAAGGTTGTTTACATGTGACTTGAACTAGTATGTGGGGACATACGGGGATCGGTGTTCAAGTAACAACCTAAAAGGTCTATAGTACAGGGATAAGGCTGGGTACCTTATCCTGGTAACACTATGTGATACGACTCGCTTTGTATTCGATACAGACGTATTGATCCAAGGCGTCCATGTAGGAGACATGCGAGCGGTGGTATCCTATGCAATGAGTTTGCATAAGACCGGACCACGAAATAGTAAACCACTAGATGTAACACCGTTAATTAGTTAGGTTACTGTTTCAATAGAATGACCTAGGTAACTCAGTCTTAATCCTGAGTGTGTCATGAAGTCCTTCTCACGAGGGATTGTCCTAGGTAACTCAGTCTACCTTCTTGGGGACGAGACCGAGTGGGGGGATGGGGACATGACAACACAAGATGGAATTCACTCCTTCCCACTTCTAGGAGAAGTAGATGAGTGTTCTCTTAAGTGGTGACTCTGGGATTTGAACAAAGGGATCCCGCCCTCTCACTGGCCCGAGAGGGACTTTTTGTTTAATGGTTGGACCATAAACAGGTTGTTCATTAGAGGAGCGCTGATACTTAAGGAGACAGATATAACACATGGGTAAAACGGTAATTTGACCCAGCCGTGATTACGAACACTCGTGAAGGATTGACTTACCGGTATAGGTCTATATCCATGGACACAGAAATGTTCTACAGTGAGAAGAGTTCAGCTGTGGGTCTTTAGTGGAATGACCCACAGTTAATGAATATTGATTAACCTGATTAATGAGTTTAATCGGTTAACCTCATA
The DNA here is from genome assembly GCA_036850905.1 of Luffa acutangula. Taxonomy (NCBI): domain Eukaryota; kingdom Viridiplantae; phylum Streptophyta; class Magnoliopsida; order Cucurbitales; family Cucurbitaceae; genus Luffa; species Luffa acutangula. The sequence continues at coordinate 9,883,931 of CM072094.1, read as the reverse complement.
TCATTGGAGCTTCTGATATGTAGGTCCATTAGGTCCCCCTGCTAGCTCGTAAAGAGTAATTAGGAACAATTATATATTGAGAGAATTTGAATAGTTCAAATTCATATTGAGAATTAAGTTAATTGTATGAGATACAAATTAATATAATGTATAATGATACATTAAAATGTAAAGTCTAATTTGAAATTTAACTTTATTATTATGAGAGAAATAAATATTTGAAGAAGTTCAAATATTAATATGAATTTGATTCATATTAAATTTATAGGATATAAGAGAATTGGAAGAAGTTCCAATTTTAATATGAATTTGATTTATATTATAGAATTAATTAATTGATGATCTGAGATTAAATATATGATATTTAATTGGGTAATTAATTAATTAATTAACTAATAGAAAGTCTGAAATTAAATATATGATATTTAATTAGTGATTAATTAATTTATAGAATTAATTAATTGGAAATTAATCAATTATGGAAATGATTAATCACTTATGGAAGTAATTAATCATTTATAGAAATGATTTAATCACTTATGGAAGTGATCACTCATTTTTGGAAAAGATTAATCAATTATGGAATTGATTAATTATGGAAAAGATTAAATCAGTTATTGAAATAATTGATTTTAAATGCATATTTTATTCATGGTCTTTCTCCTATAAATAGAACACTAACCCTAGAGTTTAGGTACCACAACATATGGCCACCATAAGGCCTTCTCATATTCTCTCAACTCAAGAACTCTAGGGAGAATTTTCTCTCTAGAGTTTTTCCCATTCAAGATTAGGTAGTCCCACAACTACGTTCCTAATCTCAGAGTTATAGCGGGGAAGATCAAATGGGGGTATTCTTTGTTGTTGCAGAGCAATCAAGAATCATCCGTTGAAGTATTTAGAGTCGTCAACAGAGGTATATTTCTCACCGCTTAACCTTTTGCCAATGTATTGGTATTTTGTAGAACAAAATTAATTTACGAACGGTCCAATTGCTTCTGATGTTACGGAATTGGGAATTCCAGTCCTTCAAGCTCATCATAGATCGAACCATGTCTAACAAGGTTCTGTTTCTCCTTTCAGATACACCATTCTGTTGAGGTGTACCTGGTGCTGAGAGTTGGTACGAGATTCCATGTTCCATCAAATAGTTCTGGAATTCTAAGTCCAAATACTCTCCACCTCGATCAGATCGAAGTGTTTTAATGGTCTTACCTAATAAGTTCTAAACTTCAGCCTTATACTTTTTGAACTTTTCAAGAGCTTCAGACTTATGACTCATTAAGTATAAATAACCATACCTTGAATAATCATCTATGAAAGAGATGAAATATTCATACCCTCCTCGAGCTTTTACATTCATTGGACCACAGAGATCTGTATGAGCTCTAAGGGCTCCTTGGCATCATAACTTTTTCCAGTAAAAGGTCGTTTGGTCATTTTACCTTCGAGACATGACTCACACGAAGGTAAAGTACCATCTTCTAACTAGCTTAGAAGTCCGTTCTTAACCAATCTCCCAATCCTATTGTGATTTATGTGGCCAAGTCTCAAGTGCCAAAGATAGGTACTTTGAGAAGCTTTTTGCCTCTTTGGTTGAGTCTCAACTGTTTTGAACATCTCATTGTTCAAAATAGCCCTAGACTCTATTGGTCTTAAAACATATAAATTATTCTCCATTTTTTGCAGAACGGATATCAGCACCCCTTTTAGTAATGAAAGCTTCATTTACAAAAAAGAACACTGAATATCCTGGTTCAAGCAAACAAGAAATAGAAATCAAATTTCTTTTTATTTTAGGAACTATATATACATTATCTAATAACATATAGCGTTCCCTAGAGAAGAACATTTTAATACCTCCCACTGCTTTCGCTGAAATGAACTCCCCAGTCTCAACTCAGAGAGTCATTTCCTCATCATCTAATTGTTGCCAAGAGCTCATTCCCTCAAAGGAAGAGCATACGTGATGAGTGGCACCTGAATCAAAGATCCAGGCTGTATCATCATTTTCCACTATACACGTTTCAATGACCAATAAATAACATTTATTTTCATTGAGATGTGCTAAGCAGTCTATGTCATATTCATCATGAACAATTTCAGATGAATTAGACATGTGGGCTTGAGGATAGTCCTCAGTTAAGACCAATTCCACGCAATTAGTGTTTAAATTCATTTTCTCAGTTCTATTAGTTATACCAATTTTATTACAATTGGCGTTACTTAAGGTATTCACAGAACGATTCATGCTGAAAACAAACAAATTAATTTAATTAGTATTGTTGCATATACTCATTACACAAAATAATATTATTATTGTAATCCAATCAATTTAGCAAAAGTAATGATCGACCCATAGAATAAACATTCATTTTACAATGATACTTTAGAGGTTTAGAGCAACAACTACAGTAGGTTAGTCAGCTACTCCTCCCGTGAATTGAGACAATCTCAGCCAATCCCTATTCCCAGAATAACTCATATTCCACTAGTTCTTAGCTACCGTTTTTCGGTCAGGAAATTATTAACACCTTAACAATTTCCCGTAAGTGTGACCCTCCATTTTCAGATCTCAGAGGTCGGTCCCAACAATGCTACAGTAGAGAAAGTCAAAGTTGGAAAGGACCTAAGAAACCCTATCCATTTTTGGAGTTTGCGTTGTTTCGACTCCCATGATCAAGCCCTCCGTAGGGTGATCGCTCCCAGGGCGACTTGCAGGCAGATCATGGGGATCTCACGGTGCAACCTAATGGAGGAGACCGTAGGATACATTGACACGTGTCCTGCTCCCACTTACTATAAAATACTCCCTCATTCACCTTGATATTGATCCTTGCAAACACCATCCGTAGGGGGTCACTCCCAGGGTAACTCGAGGCCAAGCATGGACCTCACGTTGTGAACTCTTGAGGAAGTGAGGGCAAAACTTGATTTATGAAAATCTTGTTTTGATATATTTCCTCCCACTAAGTATTTTTATAATTAAGGGTCTATTACTAAGGTAAATCTCGGCTAAATGAATCTATCTAAGTCTATGCCTTTATATAACTCTTATATATAGGTTTTTACTCTAATGTCTTAAACTCTTTTAATTACCTAGTGACATTGCATGCTAACATTAGACTATGATTAATTCAACTCGAGTTCCGAGTCAGTTCCCAGGTAGGAGATGTTCCGTATAACCGTCAACTTAAATACCCCTAGCCTAGACAGAACTTCACCGGGAGAGTTCCCTTATGATCATAATAATGTTTTTCCTACTTAGTTCATTAAAACTATTTTAATTCTAAATAAGAAAATCATTCTAATCCTATTATTATTTAAATGAGCTTAGGTCTAATTAATTTTAAACATTTTAAAATTAATTCAATTTTAACCTAAGGTCCTATGTTTGCATGTAACTCTTTGTTATAGGTTGACGTTTTCTAACCATTTTACAATTTTTTCCAAGATTTAATTATTAGCCCTATAACATGCTCTATGGTGTTTCCTAATAACAATCTAATTCCAGTTATTTTTTAAACACCATATTGTTCATGACGCCGGTAAAGTTAATTAATATAACGATTATATTAATCTAAAGTGGTATCATGTTTCATGCAATTTCAATTTTCATTTAATTAATATAAATTATAGTAATTAAATATTCTCGAAATTAAATTACATGCTGGTCGACATTAATTTAATATAACTTTTATATTAATCTAATTAATGTCATGCTCAATGCTTTTCCAATTTCATATACTTAATATAAAATTTATACTAAATTACTCATGAAATTGCAATCATACATATTTATCATACATTATAACACTTATAATTATAAAATATGCATGATTCATGCTTAACCTATGGTGGGATTTAGCTAAATGACATTCATAACGCGATAAATAGCTAGATAAATCGGTAAATTGGCCCCAAGGATAAAAAAAATAATAAAACTACAATATTTTTATCAAAATTATCCTAAAATAGTCTTGAATTTCTGCTGAACCGTGCAAAAACCGCTCGAATCGGGTCAAAGGCGCTCGAATCGGGCAAGAAAATAGTTGAACCGGGTCAAAACTGCTGGAAAAGTAAACGAACCGGTCAGAAACCATGAACCAGTCAACGAACTTGACAAACCAAGGATGAACCGTGCGCGAACCAATGGAAACCGGAGCCGAACCGCTGAACCGTGCACCTGACGAGCTGGACCAAAGCCGACCGCACGTAGAAGAAGAAAAAAAATAACTGCCCAGGATCCCACCAAGGCTTGAATTCACACCCACGATGAGGAAAACCGCACACCTAACCAATTCAGCCACGTGCTGGGTTCGAGATTCAGCCGACGGAAAAATTCTTGTTTCTTCGTTTATTTTTTTTTCGATTTTTCTAGGCAGTGATGAACAACAATCGTTCCAGCCTTCAATTTCTTCGATTTTTCACCGCTTTTGGCCAAATTGGGTCCCAATCTTCATCGATTTTCAATCCTATTGAAGCCTAATCTAAGACATGGACTTACAAAGACTCGATTTATTGAATTAAATGCCCAAAAAACGCAGGGGCCTTTACGATTTGATCTTATCAAACACAGAAAATCTAACGCCAAATACCTAAATAGTTTATCAGCAAAATTCCCATTCATAATGCAGAATTAATCCCACCAAAAACCAATGAATTTTTCATAAAATTGAAATTAAATTAAAGAGATGGCTCTAATATCAATTGAAGGGTTGAAATCCCTTTGGCAGCGGAAACATATCAAGATCGATCTCGAATTGAATTTCAAAATTGAAAACCCAATACGTTGGCAAAAGAAAAATAGAAACAATTTCTAAATTAAATATTCAGATTAAGCATGCTCATATTCAAGATCTAAAACTATTTAGATCATAGAAAACTTATTTGGATCGAAGATCGAAAACTGCACTATGCTCCTATGATCAAGACACGACCACAAGCGAACACCGACTATCTTCTTGGGCTGTGAGAATAGGATTGTAGGATCCTCGTTGTCTTGAATGGAAAAATTGCAGCAAGAAGCTGCTGTAATTTTTGGTGTTTTTGACAGAAGCTTTTGAGAGAGAATAAATATTATGTGTGTCGCAACGTCATCGTGACACGGAGCGCCCGACGTCCTCTTTTGAGTTTTTAAAGAAGAAACTTGGAGTCGCCACCAATCATTGAAGATATGATTGGTCACCTTTAAAATAAAATAAAAACCAGTCTTAGAAAATTAGAAATTAGGCTCGGAAGTCGTTTGAGTGAAGGGAAGGTATTAGCACCCTACAACACCCGTTAAAAAAATGATTACCACAGTATCTTATATTGTCCAATTAAATGAATAAAAACAATCCTTCATTTTTTATTTATTTCTTTTTTTAAAAAAATGATGAATATGAGAATAAAAAAAAAAAAAAAAAAAAACAAGATGTCTCATTTGTTCTTACCTTAACTTTAGAAATAAAGTAAGGATTAGACATTATGAGTTGAATTATCCAATTTAATATAAATCATGCATAATTTCCCCTTTAAGTAAAGAAAATTTGTTCCTCAAGAATTGAATTTAACTCCATCATAGGCAATGCATGATTATGTTTATTAAAAATAATAAAATAAATAATTTTTTTTAAAAAAACAAATAGATGTAAAAGAAAAAAATTATTCAAAGAGTAAATTCTTTTTTTTAAAGGGAAAATGAGAATTTTCATACGTCTGCACGGGAGTTGTACTCCACGAAGGCACATTACTAAGTTTTGATAATCCCTTTGGAAAGAAAATTAATTTAAAAACAATTATGATAACTATTATAAGTGATTTTTGACCACCTCGATGCACAAGGAACTGGCGAGGACAACCGGGCAGAAATCAAACTAGGAGATGGACCCAAGAGGCGAAATCGGAAAGTGGGACGGGCCAAGTCCGAAGGGGTCGGGCTTGCTCGACCTCGACCATGGGCTGAGCCCGTCCGGCTCCATTTGGTCCCCACCGCCTCTGGCTGCCCCGGTTTCACCTGGTTTGTCCTGAAACGCCTCCGAATTCCTAAAAACCCTAGGAGGATGAGCATGTATTTATACCTTTCTTCGCCACTGAAGAGGGGACCCCAAACTCTATCCTCGACTCTCTCTCTTTTACTCTCAAGCTCTCCCTTCCATTTTCTGACTTAAGCATCGGAGGCGGTGTGGCTAGCACCACACCAGTGTGCAGGTTTACTCTTTTTCCAGCCACGTCTCCCCCCCTCATCTAAAAATTTATCGTTGGTGGCACGTGAAGGTCAGGTGAGTTCCTCTGACCAAAATTGACCATCAACAATAACAATCATTGAAATTCGCCAAGAAAATTTAAAGATTGGATTAAAACAAATTGGAGAATGAAAGAAGGAAAAAAAAATTCGAAAGTTAAAAAAAAATGAAGTTGGTAAAGTGAAAATGAAATAAGATGGGGGAGGATTAATAATAATGATAATAATAATAATAATAATAATAATAATAATAATAATAATAATAATAATAATAATAATAATAATAATAATAATAATAATAGTAAAATAAAGATTTAATTTAAAAATAAAAAAGAAAAAAAATAGAATGAGTGGAGCCCACCTTTTTGACTTTCCTCTTTCTCCTTCTTTCCTTCCTCCTTCCCCAATTCTTTTCTACGTAAACTCCTTCCTCCCCCTCCATTTTTCTCTTTTCCTCTTCCAATTTCTTTCCTCCCTTTTTCTCTTTGCTTTTTTCCTTCTTTAATCTCCCTTCCTTCCTCTCTCTAAAAATTTCTTCTCAAGACTCTCTATGTCACTCTTGCAAGCTCTCTAAAATCACTTATTTTTTTTCCCTCAAAAAAATTCTTCTAAAAACTCTCTAAACTAAGCTCATGTTCAATGCCTTGTTGTGTCCTTCTTCTGCCTCACCCCCTCCATTTATACTAAAAAGCCTAACTATTTTGGGAGGAGTGATGGGTGAGGGATTGGTCAGTGGCCATGCATAACTTCCATTAGAATAGGAACGAGAGAAAGAATAGGGGAAGAAGGAGAGTGGGGTGGAGAAAGAAAAAGAAAAGAAAAGGAAAACAATAATAATAAATAAATAAACAATAAATGAATAAATAACAAAAATTAACATTACAACTAAACTTTAGAATTAAAAATAAAAATGAAATTAAAACTTTTTATGCTATGGTTAAAATTAACATTACATATTAGAGGTACTCGAACATTATTAAAAACATGTCGGACCAAGTACGGTGTCTACAGTTTGCCCCCCTTTGTGTATCCTTGAAGGATTGAAAGGGTAGACAAAGGAAAGAGACTAATTACTGGGGAGACGAAAATTTGTTTGGTAAAAATTTGAATTTAGAAAGGAAAATGAACTTGACTTAATCAGGTCTCGACCACAATTCAATAGCAACGTTTGGTTTAACCAAGAGAAAAACTGAAAAACGGACCTAGATCGACAAAGGCTTCGACCTCGACTGAATAGTCAGGTTCGATTTAATCGAGAGAAAAACTTAAAACGGACCTGGATTGATGCAGGCTTCGACCTCGACTGAATAGTCGGGTTTGATTTAACCGAAAGAAAAACTAAAAATGAACCTGGATTGACACAGGCTTCGACCTCGACTGAATAGTCAGGTTCTATTTACCGAAAGAAAAACTGAAAACGAACCTGGATTGACACAGGCTTCGACCTCGACTGACTAGCCGAGTTTGATTTAACCGAGAGAAAAACTTAAAGCGGACCTTGTTTGACACAAGCTTCGACCTCGACTAAATAGCCGGGTGCGATTTAACGGAGATAAAAACTGAAACGGACCTGGATTGACACAGGCTTCGGCCTCGGCTGAATAGCGAGGTTCGATTTAACCGAGAGAAAACTGATTGAAAATTAATTTTCTTAGCAATGCACGCTAAACTTGACCGCTTGAATGCATGATATGTGGATTTAGCACTATTTGAAAACAATGATACAAATTTCTTTAAAAGATATTTGATAGCTCGGGCACCCCATTCACATCACCCTTGGTAATAGACCTTAATTAGATCATGAATTCGCTAAACAACCTACTCTTTGCTTGAGGAGCAGAAATATATCCAGAACGACTTTTCCCCTTGTGATAATAATGGTTTTGTCGTAGTTTGAGAACATGAAAATAATGGTTTTGCCCCAGTTTAAGACTTTGTCATGTTGAAATGACGGTTTTGTCTTCCATGATGACATTCCATCAACCTTCATGATCATGGCGCTCTTGGAAAGATATTGCCTTTGGATTCTTTCTTTAGACATATGGGCATCATATCGTTTAAGTTACTACCATTGATTTGAAATATTGCGTTTATGTAACTTTTTGTTTATGCAAATGATAATAAAGGTAAACATGCCAAACATTTATGGTTAAGGAAATATTATGGAGAGTGAGGGAGAAAAATGGGCAAGATATGTCATGCTTTAAGAAAGGAGCTTCAAATTATGATAAATTCAATAGACATATGTGTCAATGTTAAGGTTCTAGAACTTGGGACAAAAGTAACCTCTTAAGCATGATATAGAAATTGAAGCGCAATTCTCCCAGACACTTGTTAAATTTCTACAACTTTGTCGAAACCTTTGATACACAAGTAGCCTATGCGTAATATCTTCGAACTTGATCTGAATTAACTGGACTTGGCAGCTCATTACCATCCATGTCAGTCAAGACTAAAGCTCCTCCAGAGAAAGCTTTCTTCACCACAAATGGTCCTTCATAGTTTGGGGTCCACTTGCCTCGATGATCTTTCAGAAAAGGAAGAATTTGTTTTAATACTAAATCTCCTTCTCTAAATACTCTAGGATACACTTTCTTATCATAGGCTTTCATCATTCGTCTGTGGTAAAGTTGATCCCTGCACAATGCTGTTAATCTCTTTTCTTCAACGAAGTTAATCTACTCATAGCGGTTTTGGACTCATTCAGCCTCTTCCAAATTAGTCTCCATGAGGACAATTTCTACTTCAACAGGAAGAACAACTTCCATACCATAAACTAATGAAAATGGTGTTGCCCCAGTTGAATGCGAACCGATGTGTGATATCCATGCAATGCAAAAGGAAGCATTTCATGCCAATCTTTATACGTCACCGTCATTTTTTGCATGATCCTTTTTGTGTTTTTATTGGCAGCTTTCATTGCTCCATTCATCTTTGGCCTATACGGAGTTGAGTTGACATGTTTGATCTTGAATTGCCCACATAACTTAGTCATCAATTTATTGTTAAGATTTCGTGCATTATTAGATACTATGGTCTCAGGAAGTCCATAACGACATATAATTTCAAACTCACTCCATGTTTTCCCTTGGAAGCCGAATAGTATAGGGAGATTGAAGATCATCAAGAACACCATCTTCCGCAAGCTGATTAGGGAGTTTACTTTCTTTATTAACTTGTGGTTATGGACATGCATACTCAGATTGTAATTCGTATTCCTATGCCTATTATGAACTAAGTAGCTTAGGGTGTTGGTTAGGAATAATGTGATTACTGTGCTTCATCTCTAGTAATAAATTGACTATCGCATTTTGGTTAATTGTTGTGCTTACTTCCATTTTATGCCCGCCTGGCCAGCCGGTGTGAATAGCTCTCTCTAGTTTCAGGGATGATTGATGACATGCAAAAATGTCATCATTTTCCTATTAATTTTAGCTAGTTTTATGCTTGAATTGTGTACTTTAATGCTATTTTCTGTTTAAATTTCAGAAAACCGAGTCAAGGAAGCAAAACCGGAATTTTGAGAGATTTTAGATGATTTTGGAGGCTTTTGGAGAAATTTGGAGAATTACATTGAAGATCCGAGTCCAAAAAGCCAAGAAGAATGAATTAGAAGCCCAAATTCATGAAGTCCAAGCCTTAAAATTATCAATTTGGGTCAAGAAAAGTGCCAAAAATCCATTACAAGAAGTATTTGGGCCAAAAGAAAGTCGGAGGCCCAAAAATGGAGTCAAAATCGGGCCATTATTGAAGATTCAGGGCCTAGCGTCTCGATGCTAAGCCTAAAGCGTCCCGACGCTAGGCAGCCGTGTGGAAAAATCTTGAATCGCGGTAGCGTCGCGACGTTGTCCAAGTAGCGTCTCGACGCTACGACGTCTTGGAGCCCAAGAAAAGATGACGTCAGAGCGTCTCGACGCTGCGCCTGCTGGGAGCCTATAAAAGGAGCCTTTTGCATCCATATTTGGTGTGCCAATTGGTGGGTTTTCACCCCATTCTAGAATCCACACTAAAATTGGGGATTTTTGGGAGAGTTTTGGAGCTTTGTTGAAGATCTTTGGAGCTCGGGATCGAAGGAGGTCGACGCGGGATCGAGGAGATCGACACTTTTATGAGCATTTCTCTTCCCTTTTCCTTTATGTTTTAGTTTCTAGAATTGTTGTGATTAGGAATTATTGAATTTAAGTGATTATGAGTAGTAAATTCCTAAATTCTATGAGATTGATTTAGATGTTGAACCTCTGCTGAATTAATGAATTGATGTGGTTTAATTGTCATTATTGTTCATTTGTGCATTTTGTCCGTAATGCTTTTAATCAACTGATCACTGATTAAATGAATCGTTACTAAGTGGAAACTCGACGGAGAGAAGCTTAGACTAGAACTGAATGCATGACTAACGGTTATTTACCCGGGTGCATGAGCGATCCGTCTGGGGTACGGTTTGAGCTTGATCAAGAACTTGAAAGGACATTTAGGAACAGAATGAGGGAGGAGCGCAGAAACCAGATGGAGAACGTGCCGCAACTCCCGCAGGATCCTGAAGGTCCAGCAGCAGCAAACCCTCAGCAGAATCCGTTGTTGCAGCAAAACCCCCTGTTTGAGCAAAATGAGCGGCAAAATAATCAGGCTGAGAATCCTATCTTGATAGCGAACGATAGGACTAGAGCCATTCGAGCATATGCTGTCCCGATGTTTAATGAGTTAAATCTAGGAATTGCACGTCCCCAAATCCAAGCGGTGAATTTTGAAATGAAATCGGTAATGTTTCAGATGTTGCAAACCGTGGGGAAATTCCATGGTTTGTCATCTGAAGACCCTCATTTACATCTTAAGCCTTTTATAGGAGTTAGTGATTCTTTTGTAATTCAAGGAGTGCCTAGAGATGCTCTTAGATTAACTTTGTTCCCGTATTCTCTTAGAGATGGAGCAAAGTCATGGTTAAACTCTTTTGCTCCAGGGTCAATTAGGACATGGGATGAGTTAGCTGAAAATTGTTTGAGTAAATATTTCCCACCTAATAGAAATGCTAAATTAAGGAGTGAAATAGTAGGGTTTAGGCAACTTGAGGATGAGACTTTTAGTGAGGCTTGGGAAAGGTTTAAGGAGCTTTTGCGAAAGTGTCCCCACCATGGTTTACCTCATTGTATTCAAATGGAAACATTTTACAATGGTTTAAATGGAGTAACCCAAGGTATGGTCGATGCCTCGACTGGAGGGGCCCTTTTGGCAAAAACTTTTGATGAAGCTTATGAAATTTTAGAGAGAATATCTATTAATAGTTGTCAGTGGTCGGATGTTAGAGGCATGAATAAAAAGGTTAAGAGTGTGTTAGAGGTTGATGGTGTGTCCACAATTAGGGTTGATCTTGCTATGATTGCTAACACTCTTAAGAATGTGACAGTGATTAGTCATCAGCAGCCACCAGCTATGGAGCCTACTGCAGTGGTGAACCAAGTCACGGACGAAGCATGTGTCTATTGTGGTGAAGACCACAACTATGAGTTTTGCCCTAGCAATCCAGCTTCTGTGTTTTTTGTAGGTAATTAGAGGAACAACCCTTATTCTAATTTCTATAATCCAGGTTGGCGCAACCACCCCAACTTCTCATGGGGAGGTCAAGGAAATAACGTACAAGCGCAGCAAAAGATGAACCAACCAGGATTTGCTAAAACGCAGGTATTGCCCCAGCAAAGTAAGCCGGCGTTGCCCCAGCAAAATTCGGGGAACTCTCTCGAAGCGATGATGAAAGAATTTATGGCTCGCACAGATGCCGCAATTCAAAGTAATCAAGCTTTGATGAGGGCATTGGTATTGCAAGTGGGTCAACTAGCCAATGAGCTAAAGGCAAGGCCTCAAGGGAAACTTCCATCAGATACTGAACACCCTAGAAGGGAAGGTAAGAAGCATGTAAAGGCAGTAACTCTTCGAGGTTATAGATAAAAATGGTGATAGAAATAATAATGTTATTGTTGAGAAAGAGTTGGAGTCTGGTCAGGGTGCTGGAGGCAGCAATAAAGATGCTGGAGCATCTGGTTCTGTGCCAGATGTAGAACCACCATATGTACTGCCCCCACCTTATGTACCACCTCTACCTTTTCCACAAAGGCAAAAGCCTAAGAATCAGGATGGTCAATTTAAAAAGTTTTTAGAGATTCTTAAGCAGTTGCATATAAATATCCCTTTAGTAGAAGCTATTGAGCAAATGCCTAATTATGCTAAATTTCTTAAGGATATTTTGACTAAAAAGAAGAGGTTAGGTGAATTTGAAACTGTATCTCTTACTGAGGAGTGTAGTGCTATTCTTAAGAATGGGCTACCCCCCAAGGCTAAGGATCCAGGGTCATTTACTATACCCGTGTCTATAGGTGGAAAGGAATTAGGTAGATCACTCTGTGATTTAGGCGCAAGCATTAACCTTATGCCTCTTTCGGTCTATCGGAAGTTGGGTATTGGTGAAGCTAGGCCTACCACAGTTACACTCCAATTAGCTGATAGGTCTATCACATATCTAGAGGGTAAAATTGAGGATGTTTTAGTAAAAGTGGATAAGTTCATATTTCCTGTTGATTTTATTATTTTAGACTATGAGGCTGATAAAGATGTCCCAATTATTCTAGGTCGTCCATTTTTGGCTACTGGTAGGGCATTAATAGATGTTCAAAAAGGGGAATTAACAATGAGAGTCTGTAATGAGGAAGTAAAATTTAATGTGTTTAAAGCCATGAAATATCCAGACGAAATGGAGGATTGCTCCTTCATCAGGATTCTGGAGAGCACAATTCTTTAGACAGCAATACAGGATTCGGCTGATAAGCATTCGGAAAAGCATGGAGAGGTTAGTGTAGAAGATTTTGAATTTTGTTCTTTAGATAGAAAAAAAGAAAAAGAATTGTTTAGGTGTGAGGATGTTTTTGAGTCTTTAGATTTAGATCAAAGAAAGACTCCCCCAATTAAGCCATCCCTGATTGAGGCACCCACTTTAGATTTGAAGCCTTTGCCGGAGCATCTAAAGTATGTGTATCTTGGGAAAAGTGAGATGTTGCCCATTATTGTTGCATCAGATTTAATGCCGAAGCATGAGGAGGCCTTAATAAAATTGCTGCAGCAATACTGCAAGGCTATAGGTTGGACGTTGGCTGACATTCAGGGAATTAGCCCATCTTTTTGTATGCACAAAATCACTCTAGAGGAGGGATCCTTTAGGAGTATTGAGCAACAAAGAAGGCTTAACCCTGCAATGAAAGAGGTTGTTAAAAAGGAGGTAATTAAATGGTTAGATGCTGGGATCATTTATCCAATTGCTGATAGCAATTGGGTAAGCCCTGTCCAATGTGTTCCTAAGAAAGGAGGTGCCACTGTGGTGAGCAATAAAGACAATGAGTTGATCCCCACGAGGACAGTAATTGGATGGAGGGTTTGCATGGATTACAGAAGGCTTAATAAAGCTACCCGAAAGGACCATTTCCCTCTACCATTTATCGACCAGATGTTGGATCGATTGGCTGGTCAGACCTATTACTGTTTCTTGGATGGTTATTCTGGGTATAACCAGATTACTATTGCTCTTGAGGATCAGGAGAAAACCACTTTCACCTGTCCTTATGGGACATTCGCTTTTAGGAGAATGCCTTTCGGCCTCTACAATGCTCCAGCAACATTTCAGCGGTGTATGTTAGCAATTTTTTCTGATATGATTGAGTCCACTGTTGAGGTATTTATGGACGATTTTTCAGTGTTTGGAGGGTCTTTTAAGAATTGTTTAGATAATTTAGGAAAGGTATTAAAAAGATGTGAGGATACCCATCTAGTTCTTAATTGGGAAAAGTGCCACTTCATGGTGAAGGAGGGCATAGTGTTAGGTCATAAAATTTCTATAAATGGTCTACAAGTTGATAGAGCAAAAGTTGAGGTTATTGAAAGACTAGAGCCACCGAATTCAGTGAAGGGAATTCGGAGTTTTTTAGGACATGCTGGTTTTTATAGGAGGTTCATAAAGGATTTCTCCAAAATCAGTAAACCTCTTTGTAACTTATTGTGTACTGATCATGTTTTTGACTTTGATGCAGATTGTATGAAGGCTTTTGAGACTTTAAAGGCTGCTTTAATCTCAGCACCCATTCTTTGCGCACCTAATTGGAATTTATCATTTGAGGTAATGTGTGATGTGAGTGATGCTGCGGTAGGTGCGATGCTGGGGCAAAAGCAGGGCAAATTTATCCATCCTATATATTATGCAAGCAAGGTTTTAAATGAGGCACAAGTCAACTATACAACTACTGAAAAGGAGTTGTTAGTTGTTGTGTTTGCTTTTGAGAAATTTCGGTCATATTTGGTTGGATCCAAAGTCACGGTTTTCACGGATCATGCAGCAATAAGGTACTTAATGACTAAGAAGGATGCAAAGCCTAGACTAATTCGTTGGATTTTACTATTGCAGGAGTTCGACTTGGAAATAAAGGACAAGAAAGGTTCAGAGAATGTCATTGCAGATCATTTATCTCGTCTTGATCCATCATCATCTTTGCTGGAGCAATCTGCCATTTCCGATTCTTTTCTAGATGAAAAACTCTTTGCTGTTGAAATAAAGGTAGTTAGGGATGTCCCTTGGTATGCTGACATTGCCGACTTTTTGGTAAAGGGAGTCACCCCTATTGACATGGATTGGAGGTAGAAGAAAAAGTTTAAGCATGACGCTAAATTTTTCTTTTGGGATGAGCCATTTATGTATAAGCAATGCTCTGATGGTATTATTCGTAGGTGTGTTTCAGGTGCTGAAGCAAAGGAAATCCTGGAGCAATGTCACTCTTCGCCGTATGGAGGTCATTTCAGCGGTCAGAGGACAGCTATGAGGATTTTGCATTGCAGATTTTTCTGGCCTACGTTATTCAAGGATGCCCATTGGTTCTACAAGCAATGTGATGCTTGCCAAAGGAGAGGAAATTTGGGGCCTAGAGATGAAATGCCTCTTACTTATATTTTAGAAGTTGAATTATTCGATGTATGGGGTATTGACTTTATGGGGCCATTTCCTCCTTCTAATGGCAATGTTTTTATCTTATTGGCAGTTGATTATGTGTCCAAGTGGGTGGAGGCCATTGCATGCCATCAGAGTGATGCCAAGACAGTTGCAAGGTTTCTTCAGTAGCACATCTTTGCGCGGTTTGGGACACCTAGGGCTCTAGTGAGTGATGGGGGTACACATTTTGTTAATAATATCTTAACTAAGCTTTTAGCTAAGTATGGGATTAAGCATAGGATAGCTACCCCTTATCACCCACAAGCAAATGGTCAAGCTGAAATTAGTAATAGGGAAATTAAAGCTATTTTAGAGAAAGTAGTCCATCAATCTCGAAAGGATTGGTCCTTTAGGTTGGATGAGGCTCTTTGGGCTTATAGGACAGCTTATAAGACTCCTCTAGGTATGTCTCCCTATAGGTTAGTATATGGGAAAACTTGCCCTTTACCATTAGAGCTTGAGCATAAAACGTTTTGGGCTTTGAAAAAGTTTTTTGATCTGAGTCGAGCAGGAGCAATAAGAATGCTGCAGCTTAATGAGTTAGAAGAATTTTGTCAATTTTCTTACGAAAATGCGAAAATGTATAAGGAAAAGACTAAGCTGTGGCATGACAAGAAAATAAAGTCCAAAGAATTTGTCAAGGGTCAGAAAGTTTTGCTTTATAATTCTAGATTAAAATTATTTCCTGGAAAATTGAAATCTAAATGGTCAGGACCGTTTATTGTGATTAAGGTTTTTCCCAATGGAGCAATTACTTTGCAGGATGAAAAAGATGGGAGAGTGTTCAAGGTGAATGGACAGCGTGTGAAGCATTATTGGGGTGAGGAATTTCAGTCGAAATATCCTTCCCTAAGGTTGGTTGATGATTGAGAGAGCAGGACTTTTGCGGGAGCATTTCACAGAGCAAAATTTTGAGCTCCCAGACTTTGTATTGATTTTATTTTTCGTTGATTTGATTTTGATTTCAATTAGGTTAGATTTAATTTTGCATGATTTATTAGATTTTATCTTTTAAATATTTTTATTATTTTTTGTAGGTTAGATTTTATCTATTTTTGATTTGATTTTATTTTATTTTCGGGTTATTTATTTAGATTATCTTTGAATTATCTTTTAATTGGTTTGATTTTTATTAGATTGTATTTAGATCTTATTTTCAGTTATTTGAATTCAGTTTAATTTGAATTAATAAAGATTTTCCATAGTTTATTCGGCTTCTTTTGAGAATAAAAGATTAAGTTTGATTTGATCGGTTAAGTTCAATTTGAATTTAAAAGATTTGATTTTCCTATTTTGAAATTTAAATTCCGTATTTAAGATTCGGCAGGTTTAGAAGATGGTTGCAGCAAAGATAATGCTGGAGCAAATTTCTCGTACGATTTTAGTGTGAGTAATTATTTTTACCGTTGGGATTTTTGACTTTCTATGGACAGGTGAATTGCAGGGATGTTGCCACATGTCGTGCAGGGATAATCCAACGGTTTAGCCGTTGACAACAAGCAATTATTTACCATAGATGATTGAAATTCCGAGATTTGCCCGTTAGAGATTCGAATTGCAAATTAATTGAGAACGGTAAACCCATTCAATACGGAGCAAATCTTTTCGATTAAGATTTCAAATTGCTGGAGCCTTATTTATTTGCAGACTTTGGTAAGTTTCTCCTCACTTCGTCTTCTTGTTTCAATCTTGCCATCTACATTCTTTCTTTTCATACTTCTTTCTCGGTAAAACCCTTTGAACCTTCAATGGCAAAAACGAGAGCGAGGAAAGAGAGAGAAAATGAGGAAGAAGAGATTCCAGTTACCCCTGAGGTTCAGAAAGCGAAAACAAAAAAAAAAAGAGGACGTCGGAGGAAAAGGAAGCGAAGAGAAGGAGAAGGCAGCAAAGGGCTGCAGAGCAGGAGGAGGTTCAGGAGGTGGCAGAAGTTGTTGCCACTACTGCGGAGGAAGGAAGTACTCAATAACCTGTAGTGCAAAACCCAGATATGGTTCAAGAAATGATTGCTGAGAAAAACCAAGAAACAGAGGTTGAGGAGCAGGTCGCAGGTATGCCTGAAAAAGAGAAAACGTCGGAGCCGGTGCAGGAGGCTCATGTTGAAGTCATTATGCCTGAACCGCCCAAGCACCGTCGCATCAAGAGGAAGGCGGGTCGCGTAAGGGTGATTCGGAACACTCCATCACCTCCGACGTCGGACTCTGAGGAAGAAAAAAGGGAAGCTGAGAATAAGGAAAAAGAAGAAGAGACAAGAAAGGTAGAAGAAGAGTGTTTGCGCGAACAGAGAGAAAGCAAGGGCAAAGGAATTGCTGAGGCAACGGGTGAGGCTGACGAGATTGAGGAACAAAGGTTGCCTTTTGTTCGCTTCGTCAATGATCTTGCTCGAGCAAAATACCAGGAGGTGCTGAAACGGGACTTCTTGTTCGAACGAGGATTTGGCAGTGATTTGCCCAGGTTCTTGGAGTCTGGAATAGTGAATCTCGGGTGGAGGCAATTTTGTGCGAAACCAGAACCTGTCAATTCCAACATTGTTCGGGAATTTTACGCCAACCTTGACGTTAAGAATGATTTTGAGGTTATCATTCGAGGAGTGCCGGTACAGTGGAGTCCTGAGGCCATTAATGAATTGTTCGATCTCCAGGATTTTTCGCATGCAGTTTTTAATGAGATGGTGGTTGCACCATCTAGTGATCAACTGAGTGCGGTTGACCTGGAGGTAGGCATTGAGGGGGCTCAATGGAGGGTGTCGCAGACGCGGAAGCATACGTTTCAAGCTGCTTATTTGAGAGTGAAGCCAACACGTGGATGGGTTTCATCAGGCTACGCTTGCTGCCGACAACATAGGACTCCACAGTATCTCGGGACAGGGTATTGCTTGCCTTTGCTATTCTTCGCTCAATGAGTATTGATGTAGGAAAAATTATTTCTTCTGAGATTGTTGACTGCTGGAAAAAGAAGGTGGGGAAGTTGTTTTTCCCGAATACAATTACTATGCTGTGCAGAAACGCAGGGGTTCTAGTGGATGAGAATGATGTCATTTTATTTGATAAGGGGATCATTGATACGCCCAATTTGGCGCGGCTCCAGCGTACGCAGGAGATACGACAAGGAGGGTTGATCTACGGCATGAATACGATTCTAGAACAACTGGCATTGTTGGCCAGCAGGCAGGAGTTTGCTGAAAGGCAAACTTTAACCTTCTGGACATATGTTAAGAATCGTGATGCTGGTTTGAAGAGGGCGCTGCAAGAGAATTTTTCAATGCCATATCCAGCCCTCCCTGCATTCCCTGAAGACTTACTGAACCCCTGAATTCCACCGCCGCCTGCTGAGAAGGAAGATGAAGAAGAAGATTTGGGTCAGGACAATTGAAGGAGGATTTCAGCGCGCAATATTTTGTTTGCTCGCGCATTCCTGACCACATTTCTTCTATATTTGCTTGATGTGTTTGTTTTTTTTTAATTTTCTGTTTTTTTGACAAAAATATATTTCTGCCATGTAATTTTTCTATATTTTTAATGAAATTTCCAGTTGTTTCTGATCCATGAGCACTGACTAACTCTAACTTAACTATTTTCTTCTGAATTTTTGAAGCTTCGACTGATTACGCTTATTTAGATCAAGGTATTCTGATCTCCAGAAACCTTTTGCTTGAGCATTTCTTCTAGCCTGGACTGTTGCTGCGGCAAGAAGATTTTGAAGGTAGTATTGACTTATATGATCCACTTTAAGCTTAATCCTAGTCCCATGTTTAGTTTAAAAATTCAGATAGAAAAATTTAAGTTTGGGGGTATACTTGCTTATTTAATGATTCATTGGGGACAATGAATAATTCAAGTTTGGGGGACTTTTTGCTACTCCAATTGTTTTGCTCGAGCATTCCTCTCCTTCAAATTAAAATTTGTTAGGTTATTGAGTAACCAGGGACATTTGTGATACCCACAGTTTGTCTTCGTGTCAAAAGATGACCTAGGAAATATGAGAAAAAAATTTTATTTGCTGAAAAAAATTATTTGTTGAAGATTTTGCTGAAAAAATTGACGGAGCAAAAGTTTTGAGGGATGAATGATGATCCAGCAGTTTTTCTGTCTCCCAGAACTTAGGTGAGCTTCATCATAAAATGTCGCCATTCTGAGGGGCAAGAGATAGAATAACTAAGGATTTTTTAGCTTTATAATGAGTATTGAGCCTAGTTGGTGATAAGCTTGAGGCAAGGGTCTACTGCACCATAAAGTGGGTCATCCCATGCTTAAGAGTTTATGACTGTAAGGTTGCTTTAAGTCTGATAAATAATGATATAAACCCCTTTAAAAATATGCTTTGAAATGTCTGATAATAGAGCTAGGCTGTGGTGAGTTCTTAGAATTAAGTTGAAAAGTGGTGATTATTTGTCTGTGCCGGAGGAATCATTTTGCTGCAGCAGAGCTTGGTTTTGCAGAGTGCTCAGGTAAAGTTTAAAGGTAGTGTTGGACTGTCTGGTTTGATTAAGCTATTCTTTGTCTAATGTTCTGAATTCTTTAAGGAAGGTGAGTTAGTATTGCTCGGGACGCGCAATAGTTCAAGTTTGGGGGTATGATAACTGCCCAAAAGGTAGTTATTTAGGCCTCAATTATATAGGGATTTGTGTGTCCTCTATGCTTATTAGGGTTGGTTTTGGATAGATATTACATGTTTTAACCCATTTGGAAGAATGGAAGCATTGGAAATTATTTTGTGAAGATTATGCTGCTGAGCGACTGGAGGGAGCAAATTCTGTGCTGCAGCAAAACTGGGAACAGAACTGCCACATCACAGCTCGTTAGCCAACTTCATGAACCGACTTCTGTTGAGTAATTTTCGTGATAAAGGAGCAAGGAGAGCCCTACACGTGTCCAAGTTGACCTAATTCAAGTCTCCTCTTCTTCTATAAAAGGAAGTAGCCGTCGAAGTCAAACTCACTCCATGTTTTCCCTCGGAAGCCGAATAGTATAGGGAGATTGAAGATCATCAAGAACACCATCTTCCGCAAGCTGATTAGGGAGTTTACTTTCTTTATTAACTTGTGGTTATGGACATGCATACTCAGATTGTAATTCGTATTCCTATGCCTATTATGAACTAAGTAGCTTAGGGTGTTGGTTAGGAATAATGTGATTACTGTGCTTCATCTCTAGTAATAAATAGACTATCGCATTTTGGTTAATTGTTGTGCTTACTTCCATTTTATGCCCGCCTGGCCAGCCGGTGTGAATAGCTCTCTCTAGTTTCAAGGATGATTTAGAGAGTGTGTGGCAATTATCCACACTACGATCATTGTGTATTGGTGAACGCCAGTGACTGAGCTAGGGATAGCTAGTTGCCTAGTGCTTGATCGGTCGTACTTCATTGGGTTTGAAACATATCCCAAAAGATCCGGAGTTCCGGGAGGAATCCGCTAATAATACTGCGAGAAATGCATGATCAATAATATTACTAAAACATATCTTCGAACATTCACTAAAACCTAACCAGCACCTGTCTTTAATCTGTCTATCTATTTGTTTACTTGTTGTTCTGTCATTTATTTTTCTTTAGCATAATTCCGATAAAACCAAATCATTTTACTATTCTTGAAACCATTGGAAAGATACACAAAAATAGGTAGAGTGGAAACTAATTCAGGGCTCGGATTGATAATATTACTTGCTGCAGACTGTGTATACTTGCACAGGAATTCTAGAGTCTTTTATACCATATTATTACTCACTCTAGGAACCCAACAGCCTACAACGTCCATTCTCCACATGGAAAATGGTCATGGTGTCGTCATATCGTGCAACTGAGATGCTAGAGCATGAGCTTTAGCTGCGTAAATCTGACATTTGTGGCATTTTCACGCATATTTGATATAGTCGGCTTCCATGGTTAACTAGTAATAGCCAGCCCTTAATGCCTATCTAGGCATCGTGTGTCCATTTGCATGGGTGCTGCAAATTCCCTCATGAATTTCTTTCACAATCGTGTTGGCTTCATTTGTATCTACACACCTTAGAAGTACCATATCATGATTTCTTTTGTAAAGTATTTCTTCATTTAGGAAGAACTTCATTGCTAACTTTTTAAGTGTGTGCTTGTCAATTTCTGAGGCATTCAGTGGATACTCACTACAAACTCTTCTTCTATATTCATGCAGGAGGCTGGAACATCTAGCCTTCCTATCTTGATAGGTTGTACCTCATGATTTGGGTCTATGTTTAACATGACTGCAAGTGTAGCCAAGGCGTTTGTTATCTGATTACTTTCTCTTGGTAAATAGTCAAAAGTGATTTCTTCAAACTTATGAGACAAGTCTAATATAAGCTTTTTGTAGGGCAGAAGCTTAGTGTCTCTTGTTTCCCATTCTCCTCTCAATTGGTGAATCACCAGCATAGAATCTCATAGGACTCGAAGTTTCCTTATCTTCATATCCAATGCAGTTTGGATACCCATAGAACAAGCTTCATATTCAGCCACATCATGAATACAATCAAAACATAGTTTGGCAGTGAGAGGGAACAACTTTCCTTCAAGCGATATTAATACAACACCTATCCCATGACCTAACTCATTGGAGGCCCCATCAAACAACATGGTCCATGTTTCCAAGTCTGATATTTCTTTTTCCACCATTATAGTGGAGACAAATTCATCAGGGAAATAAAATTTCATTGGTTCATAATCGTCTATAGGTTGCTCGGCCAAATGATCGGTTAGTGCACTTCCTTTTATTGACTTTCGAGTAACATAGGCAATATCATACTCGAATAAAAGAACCTGCCATCTAGCAATTCTACCAGACAAAGATGACTTTCCAAAGATGTATTTGATCGGATCCATCTTTGAGATGAGTCATGTTGTGTAATACAACATATATGGTCTCAAACGACGAACGACCCAAGCTAGAGCACAACAAGTTGTTTCTAAAAGAGAATATTTGGTTTCACAATCAGTCAACTTTTTGCTTAAATAATATATGGCTTGCTCTTTTCTGCCTGAACTGTCATGCTGTCCTATTACACACCCCATTGAATTTTTCGTCACTGTAAGATACAGGATAAGTGGACGATTTGGAGTTGGAGTTACAAGGACATGAGGGCTCTGCAGATATTGCTTGATCTTTTCAAATGTTTTTTAACAATTTTCATTCCATATGCCCATATTGTCCTTACAAAGTAGCTTGAAGATTGGTTCACACGTTGCTGTAAGATGTGATCTGAATCTTGCAATATAATTCAATCTTCCCAATAAACCTCTGATTTCTTTTTGAGTACGTGGTGGTGGCATTTCTAGAATGATTTTGACTTTGTATGGGTCAACTCTAATTCCCTCCTGTCTTATGACGAAACCCAACAACTTGCCAGAAGTGACCCCAAATGTTTATTTACTCGGATTCAGTTTTAACTTGAATTTTCTCAATCACTCGAATAACTTTTGGAGAATGGTTGTGTGCTCTTCCCATGGCTTTGACTTAGCAATCGTGTCATCAATATACACTTCGGTCTCCCTATGCATTAGGTCATGGAAGAGAGTAACCATGGCCCGTTGGTATGTTGCCCCAACATTTTTTAATCTGAATGGCATGACCTTATAACAAAAGGTTCCCCATAATGTGATGAATGTAGTTTTCCCTTGATCTTCTAGTGCCATCTTGATTTCATTGTAACCTGAGAAACCATCCATAAAGGAAAAAGTTGAGAATCCAGCTATATTATCTACAAGTACATCAAAATGAGGAAGTGGGAAGTTGTCCATTGGGCTTGCTCGATTCAAATCTCTATAATCAACACACGTTCGAACCTGCCCATTCTTTTTAGGTACTGACACAATGTTAGCTACCCATTATGGATAATTAGCAACTGTTAAGAATCCTGCATCAATCTGTTTCATGACTTCCTCTTTTATTTTGATTAGCATGTCTGGCTTCATCTTGCGTAACTTCTGTCTCACTGGCCTGCATTCAGGCTTAAGTGGCAAATGATGCACCACAATACTCGTGTCTAAACCAGGCATATCTTGATAAGACCAGGCAAACACATGAATGTATTCATGAAGCAATGCTATTAACCTTTGACGACTTTCAGTAGACATATTGGTCCCGATTTTAACTTCTTTAAGCTCTGCATGAAAACCCAAGTTAATCGTCTCTATCAACTCTTCATGTGGTCCCAACATCATCTCTTCTTCTTCAATCATTCTCCACAATTCAGGAGAAAGTTCTAGATCTTCCTCATTACCACTTGTTCTTTCATCGGGCTCAACATCGTATGTAGGAGAATCAAGTTTGTATTGAAGATCATTAACGTTTTCAATCCCAATATCGCTGTTTAAGAGAGTGATTATTCAGTGTGATGAAAGAAGATAAAAGGAAGGAATGAAATAAATGAAATCAGTGCTAAAAGAAGTAGAGACAAGAGGGATTCAGTGGATGATAGAAAAAAAATGTTTCTTCATTGACAAATGAAATATTGACATAGAACACATAAATCATCAAAATAAAAAACAAACAAAAAGTTTAACAATTACTTTGATATCTCATTAACATATGGTGGAAGCTCCATTACATCCAATTATTGAGTTCAAAGTCTTCTGGGCACATATAAACCAAAGGGCCAGCTTCTTTATTCTCTTCAATTATAGCCATAACTGCAAGGTCTTGAGATTCCAGATGAATTATTCCAGCAAAGATGAAGGTATCATGAAGATGAGGAATGATATTCATTTGATACTTCGGCTAACGGTTCTCCAATCTAGCCAGTCGTTTTTCTCTCTCCTGCCTGTGTGCTTTAATCATATCTTTTTTGCTTGGTTTATATTCTAAACCAAACCTCTTCATATTTTTCGACATATTCAGCAAATTGTCAAGGTTTTGGTTGTTTTCTGTTAAGGAGAGTTTTGAAAGTTCCATCTCCATTTTCCCTATCTCTCCGTATAAAGTTGTGGCATTTGCAATCTCAAAAGCTTGAAATGATGACTCAAAAACCTCTTCTTTTGCTTCTACGTAGGGCATTGAGGAGGGTCTTGACACTAATATATCCTCTTGCCCAGATATGATTACCAGTTTGCGGTCGACCACAAATTTAAGTTTTTGGTGTAATGATGATGGGACCACTCTAGTTCAGTGAATACAGGAACGCCCTAACAATAAGTTGTAGGCCGAATTAATGTTCATAACCTAAAAGGTTATATCGAAAGTGCATGGACCTATTTGGATGGGCACTTCTATGTCTCCAACAACTTCACTATGTGTCCCATCAAAGGCTCGTACGATTATAGTGCTGGGTCTTACATGAGACATGTCAACAAGCAATTTCTCCAACGTGGATTTAGGCATTATGTTCAAGGAGGAACAATTATCAACTAGAACTTTTGCCAAAGCAAAATTTTTGCACTTAACTATAATGTGCAAGGCTTTAGTGTGTCCAATGCCTTCTGGTGGTAACTCATTATCTGTGAAAGTTACTGAACTGGATGCAGTTATGTTTCCAATGATGTTCTCCAAGTTGTCCACCGTAATATCCTACGGAACATAAATTTGATTCAATATGTCCAACAAGGTCTTACGATGTGTATCTGAAGCCAATAACAAAGGCATTATGGAAATCTTTGCAGGGGTTCGACCTAATTGTTCAACCACTTTATAATCACTTTGTTTAACCAACTTAAAAAATTCTTGGATGTCCTCTTCAGATTCTAGTTGTTTAATATCCAGGTTCTTCACTGCAATGGGCTCTTTTGTCTTTTCCTTGATATCTTCAGTGATCTTGGCTTTTCCTTTTTCTTTACCCATGGGTTTCAATAGGTCTTCTGATGTATAGCACTTCCCGCTTCGTGTGAGACCTCCTATCCCACTGATATTATGGATTGGGAGGGGTTCAAAACCAACAGTTACCTTATATTCATAATTCCAAGGTACTGCTTTTGAACTTCTATATTCAAAGGGAGTCGAAATCTGGATGGTAATCAGTCTTGGCTTGGAATTTGGGGTACTGGGCTTCTCGAGATAAGAAATTGTTAACGGTTTTGGCTTGAGAGAAAACCTTGAGCATTCTTCTATAATATCAACTTCCCCATACTGAGGGAGCTGAGCCATCTTTTGAGAAACTGTTAAAAAATTTGAATCTAACAACGCCTGGACCTTCAGACGAAAATGAGGACATTGGTTGATAGAATGCCCTTTTGCCCTAGTGTGATAAGAACACATCAAACTTTCATCGTATGCTCTGACACCCAAATCCGATTGGATGTCCAATGTATCCATTACTGAATAATATTTCGAATAGTTCTCCCATTTGAATAATATTTTCAAATCAGCTCCATGAACCTCTATCGCATTTACTTGTGCACTCTAATGGTATGACAGAGGATTGTTGTTGACATCTAGACCATTTTCTTTCTTAAAGTTCAACCATCCTACCTTGATCAATGCTTGCACCCTATGCTTGAGTGCAGTACAATTTTCGGTGGAATGTCCAATTGCTCCTGCATGGCAATCGCAACGGGCATTTGGGTCATACCACTTTAGGTAAGGTGTTTGTACTGGGTCCATTGGCATAGGTGCCAACTGATTGTTTTGGAAAAGTTGGGGTAAGAGTTCAATATACGTCATTGGAATCGGGTCAAAATGAGTCTATTGTTTTGGTGTCCCTGGACATAAGGAAAGTTTTGTTGATTTTGAAGCTGGTAGCTTTGAGTAGGACGGGGATTTTGAACGTAAGGAGAGGAATATTGGGCTGACGTATTGTTGATATAGGGTTGAGGGTAAGCATATGGAGGTGGATAATGGTATTGTGGCACTCCGGCATTGGGGTATGGTTGTTGTCTTGAATTGAAACCAATCATATGAACGTCTCCCTCTTTTTTCTTTGATGGAACCCCCTTCTTCACTGTTGATGAACTGGTCGTATCAGTTATCTTTCCATGCTTAATTCCATGCTCGATTCTCTCTCCAATTGTCATTATGTCAGAGAAATTGGTAGAGGCACTCCCAATCATCTTGCCATAGAAAGGAGATTTGAGAGTATTAATAAACATGGTCGACAACTCCTTATTAGCTAAAGGTGGTTGCACCTGAGCAGTAGTATCCCTCCATCTTTGGGCATACACCTTAAAGCTTTTTGTGCTCTTCTTTTCCATCCTCTGGAGGTCTAGGAAGTCAGGAGCCATATCTATGTTGTGCTTATATTGCTTTAAAAATGAATCGGCTAGATTCTTCCATGAACATATATGAGTGTTGTCTAACGGCATATACCATCGAGATGTTGGACCAGTAAGACTGTCCTGGAAGCAATAAATTAACCATTTGTCATTTTGGACATATGCTGCCATCTTCCTACAATAAATGATGAGATGGTTTTTAGGACAGGATGCTCCATCATACTTTTCAAACTCGGGCACCTTGAATTTTGGAGGGAGGTACATCTGGTAACGAGCATAGCTTAGTCACGTCTATATTTCCAAAGGTGTATGTTCCTTCTACTGTCCTTAATCTCTCCTCCAAGACTTCGAGCTTTCCACTAGAAGAGGCTTTCTCACCTCACGTTAGCTCTTTTCTGATTACAGGATCATCTAAATTGGGAACCGTAATGGTCACCTTGGGAGCTGCCTCCTTAGGCAGTGAAAATCCAGGTTGATGGAGCACATGCACTTGCTCATTCTTGAAAAATGAAAATGGGTGCTGCTCTACTGGAATATTGTACAATGGATGATATTTTGGAGTAGTACTCTCTGTTGATTGCCATATTGGAGGGTCATTCATTGTATTGCTGGACTGAGCACTATCAGCTTCTATTTTGCTTTTCTCCAAGGCGACAAGAATGGCATCCATTTTTTCTCGTAACTCCTCAATATCTTTTCTCGTTTTCTCCAGCTGAGTACTTTGCTCTTTCATGATCCTTGTCGTGTATCTTGTGACGTAGGCGCGGTAGATTCGAGGTGACTGAGCTATCTTATGACTGTTTATATTTTTAATGAAAAGAGATTTTAGTGTAAGAAAAGAGAAAGACAAAACGAAACATTTAAAAAATTGAAGAGGAAAAGAAAAATAAAAATAAAAATGGTCTTGATATTAAATTGGAAAATGATAAAACAATGTACTAGCAAAATTTGTGCAAAATTGAATTACAAGATATTTCAACTATCTAAAAAAAACATAAAATAAAGTAAAAAGTTAATAAAATTGCCCCCAATACTCTAAACGTATACGAAGCTTTCCCAGAAACTTGAGCACATTCTTGCTATTCGACTGTGTCGGTTCTATGACTTTAGAGAGAATACGTGCATCTTCTGCTAGTTCATCTGCCCTTCGAGTGACTCTCCTAATCTGAGTGAGCATATGTTCCGCTTTACTTTGTAGTGTCGCGTGGTTTTGTCTCACAAACCCCAAAATCATCGCTTAATCTGTCGTACTTCTCCTTTAGATAGGTATAGTCTTTTATTAATCTGTCAGTGGCATTGTTGGGTTTCCAGAGTGGCTAAAAATATAGTAAAAATAGACTCTAGAACACTATGCAAGCATACACAATCCGCAACAAGTGATAAGCAACTTATCGTATCCACGAGGCGTGAATAGCTCTCACTTTATCTAATTCATGTACCTTTTTAATGGTTTCAAAAGTTGTTAAAATGATTGATTTTGATAAAATGTTGAAGCAAAAGAAATGACAGAATAGAAAGTAAACAAATAAAGCAGACAGATTGAAAACAAACATTGGTCAGGATTTTAGTAATTGTTTTAAAAGATGCTCTAGAAATATTATTGATTAGGCAATTCTCTTGCAGTCTTATTAGCAGGATCCTCCCGGAACTCTGGATTTTTTGGATTGTGTTTCAACTCCAATGACAGGCTACCAATCAAGCACTAGGCAACTGGCTATCCTTAACTCAATCACTGGCGTTCACTAATACACAATGATCTAGTGTGATTAAATGCCACACACTTCTCAAATCATCCCTGAAACTAAGAAGGGATATTCATACCGGCTGGCCAGGCAAGCACAAAATAGAAATATGCACAACAATTAATCAAGATGGTCAAATAAACATATATTGCATAGAGAATAAAGCACAACAATTACAAAACTCCTAACCAACACCTAAGCAAATTTAGTTCATATGGTTCATGATAACACACGCTACAATCTGAGGATGTGCATCTATAACTACAAGAAATTATAAGAAAAGATTAATTCCCTTGGTCAAATTCGTAGTTGATGGTCTTCTTGAAGTCTCCAATCTTTCATCCTCTATTTGGCTCCCAATGATGGAAATGAGAAATGATCTTTCCCAAAAATGGAATGTCTTTGACTTGAACGGCTCTTCACTTTTATAGAATGAAAGTGAGCCCAAATTAGGTCAATCTGTACATGTGGATGGCTCTCACAGCTTCTTAAGTCCGAAAATAGCTCAACTAACTTTAGTTCATTAAAATGGATAACGAGCTTTTACGTGGCAGTTTTGCTCCCTGCTTTGCTGGACCACAGATTTTGCTCCCTCAAGTCGCTCTGCAATATATTCTACACAAAATAACTTTCAAAGCATCCATTCTTCGAAATAGGTTAAAACATATAATATTCATCAAAAAGCAACCTTATTTATCACTAAAGACACACAAAATACTATAGAACTAAGGCCTAAATAACTCCCTTTTGGAGAGTTATCATACCCCCAAACTTGAACTATTATGCGTCCCGAGCAAAACTAACTAACCTTCCTTTAAGAATTCAAAACATCAAATAAAGCGCAACTTAATAAAAACAGACAATTCAACACTACCTTCAACCTCTACCTGAGCATTCTACAAAACCAAGTACTGTTGCAGCAAAATAATTCTTCTAGCATGGACAAATGATCACCACCTTTAACTCAATTCTAAGAACTTGCCACGACCTAGCTCTATTATCAGACATATTAAAACACATTTTTAAAGGGGTTTATATTCTTGTTCTTCAGACTTAAAGCAGCCCTACAGTCATAAGCTTTTAAGCATGGGATGACCCACTTTATGGTGGAGTATACCATTGCCTCAAACTCATCACTAACTAGGCTTAAATATTTTTTGCTAAGCTAAAAAATCCTTAGCTATTCCATCCCTTGCTTCTCAGAATGGTGAAATTTTATGATGAAGCTCACCTAAGCCCTAGGAGACAGAAAAACTGCTGGATTATCATTCATCCTTCAAAACTTTTGCTCCGTGAATTTTCTCAGCAATATTTTCACAATTACTACTTTTTTCAGTAAATAATAATAATTTTTTCATTTTTCATATTTCCTAGGTCATTGTTTGACGCAAAGACAAACTATGGGTGTCACAAATGTCCCTGGTTACTAAATAACCTAGAAAAATATTTTATGAAGGAGTGGAATGCTCGAGCAAAACAATTGGAGTAGAAAAAAGTCCCCCAAACTTGAATTATTCATTGTCCTCAATGAATCATTAAATTATACCCCCAAACTTAAATTTTTCTATCTAAATTTTAAACTAAGTGTGGGACTAGAATTAAGCTTAAAGTGGATCACATAAGTCAACAC
Organism: Luffa acutangula; assembly: GCA_036850905.1. Lineage (NCBI taxonomy): Eukaryota > Viridiplantae > Streptophyta > Magnoliopsida > Cucurbitales > Cucurbitaceae > Luffa > Luffa acutangula. The sequence continues at coordinate 9,854,169 of CM072094.1, read as the reverse complement.
TACCTCAGAATCTTCTTGCCGCAGCGACGACCAGGCCAGAAGAAATGCTCAAGCAAAAGGTTTCTAGAGATCATAATACCTTGATCTAATTAAGCTAACTAGTCCAAGCTTCAAAAATTCAGAAGAAAATAGTTAAGTTAGGAATGCTCAGTGCCAAAGAACCGAAACAACTATTGAAAATTTCATTAAAAACATAGAAAACAATTTACATCAGCAGATAAAAATTTTTTACACTAAAAGCAGAAAAATAAAAACATGAAAACAGAAACAACAAAAGATTGTAGTCAGGATTACGCCAGCAACAAAAATATTCCATAAAAAATATTGCTAGCCCAACTTCTTCTTTTTGAATCCTCCTAACCAGGGTCCTCCTCCTCATCTCCTTCTCTCTCTATCGGTGGTGGCGGGATCCAGGGGTTCAATAGGTCATCAGGGAATACTAGGAAGGCTGGATATGGTTTAGAAAAATTGGACTGTAAGGCCATCCAGCTGGAATGCATTTGCAGTTGCTCTTGCATTTGATGGGTACCGCACACCAAACCGCCTTGGCGCGCTTCTTGAGTCCTTTGAAGCCTTGCCAGGTTCAGTGTGTCTTTTATTTCCTTGTCCATTAGAGTGACATCGTCTACATTCATAGGAACCCCTGCTCTTTGACACAGCATAGTTATTGTGTTCAGGAAAAACAGTTTCCCTACCTTCTTTTGCCAGCAATCATAAATTTCACTTGAAATAATTTTCCCAACATCGATACTCAAAGAACGAAGAATAACAAATACCAGAAGCACTCGATCTCGAGACACCATTGAATCATGAGTTGTCGGAAGCAAGTGCAGCTTGATGAAGCCCATCCATGTGTTGGCTTGACTCTTCAAATATGCCACTTGGAACGTGCGCTTTTCCGTTTTCGACAACCTCCATTGAGCCCCTTCGGTACCAACCTCCCTGACAATCGCATTCAATTGATCATTAGATGAGGCCATTACCATCTCATTGAACCCAACATGTGGAAAATCTTGGAGGTTGAAAAGAGAATTGATTGCTCCTGGGCTCCAATCAACAGCCACTCCTCGGACTATTACTTGGAATCCTTCTTGATCATATATGTTCGCGTAAAATTCTCGAACAACGTTTGAATTTACCGACTCTGGCTTTGCGCAGAATTGACTCCATCCGTGATTTGCTATTTCAGCCCTCAAGAAATGCGACAGATCATTACCAAATCCCCTTTGAAACAGAAAATCCCTTTTCATCATCTCTATATATTTTGTTCGGGCAAGATTGTTGATGAATCGATTGTACGAAAGCTGCGGTTCCTCGGTATCAACATCTTCTGTCTCTGTCGGGACTTCAGCAATACCTTTGCCCTTGTCATCCCTCTGCTTTGTCATAATTTCTTCCTCTGTTTTCTTTTCCGTTTCTTCCTTCACCTGGTCCCCGGACCCCTTTTTCTCCTACTCTTCTTTTTCTGTATTCTCTTTTTCAGAATCGGTCGTCGACGACGAAGGAGTATCCGTCCGAATTACCTTGATGCAACCGACTTTCTGCTTCCGACGGTGACGCGGAACTTCCGGCATAATGACTTGTACCTGAGCTTCTTGCTTTTGAACATCCTGCACATTTCCTCTTTCTTGCACATCCTCCGCTTGTTTTTCTTGAACTTCTTGTGGATTTTCGATTATTGGCTCACTCTGTCTAGCATTTTGTTCCTCAGGTTACTTCGGGTTTTCCTCCTCAACCACAACCTCAGCAACGTCTTCAACTACTTTTCTCACTACCTCTTCAACCTCAGCCCACTGTTGTCTTCTTCGCCTCTTAGCCTCTCTTTCTTCGAGCATCTTCCTTTTTTTCGCCTTAGTCTTCGGTGCCTCAGGTGTAACCAGCACTTCTTCTTCCTCAGTATCTCTCTCTTTCCTTCCTCTCGTTTTGGCCATTTTTGACTCAAAGAATTTTTACAATAGTCGGAAGAAAAAGAGAAATACAAATAGCGAAGAAAAACTACAAGAAGATGAAGTGAAAAGTAACTTACTAAGGGTTCTGAATAAATAGGCTTCAGTAAATAAAATACTAACCAAAGATTCTGCCCTAATTAAATAAAATTATCGTTTAGTTTTGCATGAAATCATGAATTATTAAATTCAAAAACGGTAGAAATTGGCCCGTGGTAAATCTTCCTCTCGCTGGCCAACGGCTAGATCAACACTGCGTGACACGTGGAAGCACCAGATGCACCACTCGGTTTACCTGCCCACGGAAAAATTAAATACCAAATGGTAAAATCATTTAATTTACATCCAATCCCCTTTATATTCCGACGAAATATTTGATCTTGCCAACAGATTGTCGAAACAAACCACTGAGCAAAAATTTTCTTCTAGAAGAATCTTTGATACCGAAGATTTTAAATTTAAATCGCCAAAATCAAATCTCCGTTTTATTTCAAGCTGAATAAATCAGGAAAAATATTTATTAAAACCTAAATCTAAACAGAAATAATAACGAAAAAATACAAACTAAAATTAAATTTAAACTTAATCAGATTAATTAAAAATAAATTAAACTGATAAACATAAAAATACAAATAAATATACCGGAAATAAAATCTATGGAAATTAAAAATACCAACGAATGAAAATAAATTAGATAAGATGGGAATAAAATAAAATTCAAACAAACCAAATCTAATTCAGAATAATCCAAATTAAAATCAAACTAAACATCGAAAAGTAAAATCGCAACAAATCCTAGGAGCTTAAAAATATTGCTATACAAAATGCTCCCACAAAATGCTTGCTCTCTCATTCATCAACCAATTTTAGGGAAGGATATTTCGACTAGAATTCCTCACCCCAATAGTGTTTTACTCGTTGTCCATTAACTTTGAACACTCTTCCATCCTTTTCATTTCGCAAAGTAATTGCTCCATGAGGAAAAACTTCAATCACAACAAATGGCCCAGACCATTTGGATTTTAGTTTCCCTGGAAACAATTTCAATCTAGAGTTATAAAGCAAAACTCTCTGACCCTTGACAAACTCCTTGGGTTTTATTTTCTTATCATGCAACTGCTTAGTCTTTTCTTTATACATTTTCGCATTTTTGTAAGAAAATTGACGAAACTCATCTAATTCATTAAGCTGCCGCATTCTTATTGCCCCTGCACGACTCAAATCAAAATTCAATTTTTTCAAAGCCCAAAACGTTTTATGCTCCAGCTCTAACAGTAAATGACAAGCCTTTCCATAAACTAACCTATAGAGAGACATACCTAGAGGAGTCTTACAGGTTGTCCTATAAGCCCAAAGAGCCTCATCTAACCGAAAAGACCAATCTTTCCTAGATGGATGGACTACTTTCTCTAGAATAGATTTAATTTCCCTATTACTAATTTCAGCTTGACCATTTGCTTGTGGGTGATAAGGGGTAGCTATCCTATGCTTAATTCCATACTTAGCTAAAAGCTTAGCCAAAACATTATTAACAAAATGTGTACCCTCATCACTCACTAGAGCTCTAAGTGTTCCAAACCGCGCAAAAATGTGCGATTGAAGAAACCTTGATACCGTCATAGCATCATTTTGATGCCATGCAATGGCCTCCACCCACTTGGACATGTAATCAACTACCAATAAGATAAAAACATTACCATTAGAAGGGGGAAATGGCCCCATAAAATCAATACCCCATACATCGAATAATTCTAATTCCATTTCATCTTTAGGTCCTAAGTTTCCTCTTGTTTGGCAAGCATCACATTGCTTGTAGAACCAGTGGGCATCCTTAAATAAGGAAGGCCAGAAGAATCCACATTGCAAAATCCTCATAGTTGTCCTCTGACTGTTGAAATGGCCTCCATACGGCGAAGAGTGACATTGCTTCAGGATTTCCTTTGCTTCATCACCTGAAACGCGCCTACAATAATACCATCAGAGCATTGCTTATACATAAATGGCTCATCCCAATAGAAAATTTCCGCATCATGCTTAAACTTTTTCATCTGCCTCCAATCCATATCAATAGGAGTGACTCCCTTCACCAATAAATTGACAATATCAGCATATCAAGGGATATCCTTGACCACCTTGACCTCAACAGCGAAGAGTTGTTCATCTAGAAATGAGTCTGAACTGGCAGATTGCTTAAGCAAAGATGATGTTGGATCAAGACGAGACAAATGATTTGCAACAACATTCTCTGATCCCTTCTTATCCTTTATCTCCATGTCGAATTTCTGCAATAACAAAACCCAACGAATCAATCTAGGCTTAACATCTTTCTTAGACATTAAGTACCTTATTGCTGCAAGATCTGTGAAAACTCTGACTTTGGACCCAACAGAATATGGGCGTAAATTTCTCAAAGGCAAACACAACTGCTAACAACTCTTTTTCAGTAGTTGTATAGTTGATTTGTGCCTCATTCAAAACTCCGCTTGCATAATAAATAGGATAGATGAATTTGCCCTGCTTTTGCTTCAACATTGCACCTACTGCAACATCACTCACATCACACACTACCTCAAATGGTAAACTCCAATTAGGTGCACAAAGAATGAGGGCTGAGACTAAAGCATCCTTGGTTTCAAAAGTCTTCCTACAATCTGCATTAAAGTCAAAAACATGATCAGTAAACAATAAGTTACAAAGAGGTTTACTGATTTTGGAAAAATCCTTTATGAACCTTCTATAAAATCCAACATGACCTAAAAAACTCCGAATCCCTTTCACTGAACTCGGCGGTTCTAATCGCTCAATAACCTCTATTTTTTATCGATCAACCTCTAAACATTTCTTTGAAATCTTATGACCCAACACTGTACCTTCCTTCACCATAAAGTGGCATTTCCCCTAATTAAGAACTAGATGGGTATCCTCACATCTCTTTAACACCTTACCTAAATTATCCAAACAATGCTGAAAAGACCCTCCAAACATTGAAAAATCATCCATAAATACCTCAACAGTTGACTCAATCATATCAGAAAAAATTGCTAACATACACCGCTAAAATGTTGTTGGAGCATTGCAAAGGCCAAAAGGCATTCGCCTAAAGACAAACGTCTCATAAGTGCAGGTGAAAGTGGTTTTTTCCTGATCCTCAAGAGCAATGATAATCTGATTATACCCAGAATAACCGTCTAAGAAACAGTAGTAGGCCTGACCAGCAAACCTATCCAACATTTGGTCAATAAATGGTAGAGGGAAATGGTCCTTACGGGTGGCTTTGCTAAGCCTCATGTAATCCATGCAAACCTTCCAGCTAGTCACTGTCCTGGTTGGGATCAACTCATTGTCGTTATTGGGATACCACTGTGACCCCTCATTTCTTAGGAACACATTGGACAGGGCATACCCAATTCCTATATGCAATTGGATAGATAATCCCTGCATCCAACTATTTAATCACCTCCTTCTTAACAACCTCTTTCATCACAGGGTTAAGCCTTCTCTGTTGCTCAATACTCCTAAAGGATCCCTCCTCTAGAATGATTTTATGCATACAGAGAGACGGGCTAATTCCCTGAATGTCAGCCAATGTCTAACCTATTGCTTTGCGATATTGCTGCAACAACTTTATTAAGGCCTCTTCATCCTCTGACATTAAATTTGTTGCAACAATAATGGGCAATGTTTCACCCTCCCCAAGATACACATACTTTAGATGATCCAGCAAGGGCTTCAAATCTAAAGTGGGTGCCTCAATCAAGGATTGCTTAATAGGAGGAGCCTTTCTTTCATCCAAATCTAAAAACTCAAAAACATCCTCACACCTAGACACTTCTTTTTCACCTTTTCTTTCTAAAGAACAAACTTCTAAATCCTCTACACTAACCTCTCCATGATCTTCCAAATTTTTATTTCCCAAATCCTTCGTTGTTGTCTCAACAATTGTGTTCTCCAGAATGCTAATGAAAGAACAATCCTCCACTTCTTCTTGATACTTCATGGCCTTAAAACATTAAACTTCACTTCCTCACTATAAACCCTCATTGTTAATTCCCCTTTTTGAACATCTATCAATGCCCTACCAGTGGCCAAAAATGGACGCCTAAGAATAATCGGGACATCTTTGTCTGCCTCATAATCTAAGATAATAAAATCAACAGGAAATATGAATTTATCCACCTTCACTAAGACATCCTCAATTTTTCCCTCTGGATATGTGATAGACCTATCAGCTAGTTGGAGTGTGATTGTGGTAGGTCTAGCTTCACCAATACCCAACTTTCGATAGACCGAAAGTGGCATAAGGTTAATGTTTGCGCCTAAATCACAAAGTGCTCTACCTAATTCTTTTCCACCTATTGAGATAGGAATAGTGAATGACGTTGGATCCTTAGCCTTGGTTGGTAGTCTATTCTTAAGAATAACACTACATTCCTCAGTAAGAGATACAGTTTCAAACTCACCTAACTTCTTCTTTTTAGTTAAAATATCCTTAAGAAATTTAGCATAATTTGGCATTTGCTCTATAGCTTCTACTAATGGGGTATTTATATGCAATTGCTTAAGAATTTCTAAAAAATTCTTAAATTGGCCATCCTGATTCTTAGGCATTTGCCTTCATGGAAAATGTAGAGGTGGTACATAAGGTGGGGGCGGCACATAAGGTGGTTCCACATCTGGAACAGAACCAGATGCTCCAGCATCATTATTGCTGCCTCCAACACCTTTACCAGACTCCAACTCTTTTTCAACAACAACATTTCCATTTCTACTCTTCTCTATATCCTGGGGTTTACTAGGCTCTTTTTTCTCTTCTAGTGGCTTACCACTCCTTAGAGTCACTACTTGTACCTGCTCCTTACCTTCCCTTCTTGGGTGTTCAGTATCTGAAGGAAGTTTCCCTTGAGGCCTTGCCTTTAGCTTATTAGCTTGTTGGCCCACTTGAAACTCTAGGGCTCTCATTGAAGCTTGATTACTTTGAATTGTGGCATCTGTACGAGCCATATATTCTTTCATCATTGCCTCAAGAGAACTCTCTGAATTTTGTTGGGGCAAAGCCTGCTTATTTTGCTGGGGCAATACCTGTGATTTAGCAAATCCCGACTGGTTCACCTTTTGTTGTGCTTGAGGGGCTTGCAAATTGCTTCCTTGCCCTCCCCATGCAAAGTTGGGGTGTTTTCGCCAACCTTGATTATTAAAGTTAGAATAAGGGTTATGATAGCAAGCATAGCTAGCTATCTTTACTTATTAAATTTAGCTAGTCTTTGATGATTATTTGCCATTTTATTGCACTTAATTGTTTATTTTGTAGGAAAGCGTTGATTAGAGTTAAAATGTGGAATAAGAGTTAGTCGGGTGTTCGGGACGTGAAAAGATGCCAAAGAACCGAAAAGATTCAAGTAACAAGGAGCCAAGAGAGGGCATTCTGCCCATTAGCGTCGAGACGCCACTCTTGGAGCGTCTCGACGCTACGTTTCCTTAATGAGAATACGCGGCAGACTCACAGCGTCTCGACACTGTGATAGGAAGCGTCCCGACGCTACTGCATTTCCTTTTCAGACACGCGATTACAAGAGGCAGCGTCGAGACGCTGTCTTAATAGCGTCTCGATGCTACGACGAAAATCTACTATATAAGTTTATTTTCGGTTAGGTTTTTGGGACTTCGATTTGGGACTTCTTGGAGCCGAAAAACAGGACATAATAGAGGCTATTGAGGCTGAAACAAAGGGAGCGAGGTGGAAATCAACCCATTGTTCGTGGGGATAGTGACGGGGACGTTCGGTCTTGGCCTACAACGAGTTTATTTCTCTTTTCCCTTCCTTTAGTTAGTTTTGATGGATGTTTTAGACTCTCGCTATATTGTAACGTTGTGTATGTGTAGCTAGGCTTTAATTCTTAGGAATTGATGTAGCCGTTGGGCACGTTATGGATTGATTTACTGTTTTTATGCTATTGATTTCATTTATGCATATGTTGTATCCTTAATGCTTTCAATTTACTGGCCATAAATTGATTGATGTTTATATTTGAATCTAACTTGGGAGAGAGGATTTAAATTAGTATTCCGTATGCATAACTAGAATTTAGCTAAAAATCGGGAGATTAAGGTTAATTTTAGAAATTGTTATAAAGGTTAGCCTTATAGCCTTGTATGTTTATTGGATTTAGATAGGGATATCGGGTTCAATTGCATATGGGAGAATCATGTATGCTCGGGAGAGATATGTGTGATTTTTGTTGCCAAGATTTATGAATCATTGTATTTGTAAATTCGTTTATTAATCCATAACTCCAATTGGTGAAATCAAATCCCTAAGATCAATTCCTCCCATTAGATTGTCACTTTTAGCTTTAGTTTTGTGTTTGATTAAATCATATTCTCATTCTATTTGATTCCCTAAATAACATTGGTCAAAAGTATCTTTGTTAATTAAAATTTGGCTAGACACCAATCCAGAGGACGACATTCGATTGCAAAATCACTATATTATTACTTGACCCGTACACTTGCGGTAAGCAATTTGCACATCAGGTTATTCCTCTGATTACCTACAAAAAACACAGAAGCTGGATTTCTGGGGCAAAACTTGTAGTTGTGCTCTTCACCACAATAGACACACGATTCCTCTGCAACTTGGTTCACCACTGCAGCAGGCTCCACAGCTGGGGGCTGCTGATGACTAACCACTGTCACATTTTTAAGAGCGTTAGCTAACATTGCAATATCAACCCTAATGGTGGACACACCATCAACCTCTAACACACTCTTAACTTTTTTATTTAAGCCTCTAACATTCGACCACTGACAACTATTGGTTGATATTTTTCTAAAATTTCATGGGCTTCATTAAAGGTTTTTGCCAAAAGGGCCCCTCCAGCTGAAGCATCAACCATACCTTGGATTGTTCCATTCAACCCATTGTAAAATGTTTCCATTTGGATACAATGAGGTAAACCATGGTGGGGACACTTTCGCAAAAGCTCCTTAAACCTCTCCCAAGCCTCACTAAAAGTTTCATCTTCAAGTTACATAAACCCTACTATTTCCTCAATTTTGCATTCCTAGTTGGTGGAAAATATTTACTAAGAAATTTTTTTGCTAACTCATTCCATGTTCTAATTGATCCTGGAGCAAAAGAATTTAGCCATGCCTTTGCTCCATCTCTAAGAGAATACGGGAACAAAGTTAATCTAAGGGCATCCCTAGACACTCCTTGAATCACAAACGAATCACTAACTCCTAGAAAAGACTTAAGATGTAAATGGGGGTCTTCAGATGACAAACCATGGAACTGACCCACAGTTTGCAACATCTGAAACATTACCGATTTTCATTTCAAAATTTGCTGCCTCAATTTGAGGACGTGCAATTCCTGGATTCAACTCATCAAACATTGGAAAAGCATATGCTCGAATGGATTTGGCCCTATCGTTCGCTACCAAGATAGGATTCTCAGCCTGGTTATTTTGTTGTTCATTATGCTCTTATAGCGAGCAGAAATGTCGCTATTTTAATCCTAAAATATTAAGCTTTTTAGTGCTTTAATTGTGTTTTTATTGAAGATATTTAATATATTTTGTTAATTGGTCTTTAGGAGCAAAGTTGTGGATTTTGTGGAAAAAGTGCCCAAAAAGAAGCCATTCAAGCCCAATTTCCATGCTTAGGTCAAAGGGGAGTTAAAAGAGGTCAATCATGTGAAAAAGGCCCAAAGGAAATGAAGTGGAGACCCAAATTCAAGCCCAAAACCGCAGCTAAAAGTTCTGGAATTCGCCTAGCGTCAAGACGCTGCAAGGACAGCGTTGCGACGCAACGCTGTCCATTTCTTGGTCGGCAAGTCGATGACTTCACAGCGTCGCGACGCTACCCCATTTCTGAGCCTATAAAAGGCGCCCCTTGGATCTGTTTTCAAGCATCAATCATCATTTCTTCCATTCTTTCCTTGCTTTCCATGGCTCCTTTGGAGCCTCTCTCAAGGCTTTCTAGCCTTTTTGAGAGTTCTTTAGTGGGAAAACTTTGGGGAATTTTGGGAGCATTCTGGGAGGTTCAAGGAGTGCTTGGAGGGACTCCAAGCGTCAGCGAAGGGGTATTCGACGGTCAATTCCTTCCCTTTTATTGTGCTTATAATGATGCTTTCCATTGTAAATTTTGTTGATATTTTAGCTATGTATAGCTAAACCCCAACTTGGGGTCTTGAAATGAAATTATAGTCAAAATGTTGTTATAATTACCTATCTCGTGCCCTTTTCCTAATTATTTGTATGGATGTGCTTAATGCTGTATGCAATCTGGCCAATTGTGTATTGATCTGATTCTTAATGGAGACTCGACAGAGAGAAGTTAGGATCGATCATAATCCATGCAAATAGTTTAATTGCCCGTCGTGACAATGAGATTAGTTGATTAAACTTAGATTCCTAAAATGAATCAAAGCGTAAAAATTAATGAATTTTAATGGTGTTAAGGACACTTAGGTTGTTAAAATGAATAATTACAATTAGGGGAGACCGACAGGAGAACCTATGTGATTAACGGAGATTCTATGATTATAATTAGTTTGCAACGAGATAGGATAATTATAATAAATGTTTAGCTAATAATTGATTTTCAAGACCCCACTTCTCATTAAAAACTCTTTCTCCATATTTTAATTTCCTTGATTGATCAAATTGATTTCTTTAATTGCTTTGATTTTTAAATTCTTTTTAATTGCATGTTTTGGTCCCTGGATATTATTTATCCCAAGTACTTTTAGTGTTCAAGAGAATTTTTGCTTTTCTTAATTTTCGCTTCGCCTCCCTGTGGATTCGATACTCAGAATTCTTCCGTTTTACTATAACTTGTGACGACCCATGCGCTTGCGGATTATCGTAAACGAATATCACCCAACATGCTCCAGCGATGGATTTTGCTGTAGCACACGATTCTGCTGGGGGTTCACTGGATCTTCTGGAATTTTCAGGAGATGGGGCATGTTATCCAATGGATTTTTATTTGGACGTTGCTCTCTCTTTCTTCTCCTGAATGTCCTTTCAATTTTTGGATCAAGCTCGAACCTTACCCCAAGCGGATTGCTCATGCACCAAACTCACACCTGCAAAAACAAAAGAAACAATCAAAAAGTTCTCGCACCAAACCACTATAACACATATATAAAACAGATCAGATAAAAACTTATTCAAGTCCCGGCAATGGCGCCAAAAACTTGTTGGGTTTCCAGAGTGGGTAAAAATATAGTAAAAATAGACTCTAGAACACTGTGCAAGCATACACAATCCGCAGGAAGTGATAAGTAATTTATCGTATCCACGGGGCTTGAATAGCTCTCACTTTATCTATTCACGTACCTTTTTAATGGTTTCAATAGTGGTTAAAAGATTGATTTTGATAAAATGTTGATGCAAAAGAAATGACAGAATAAAAAGTAAACAAATAAAGCAGACAGATTGAAAACAGACACTGGTCAGGATTTTAGTAATTGTTTTAAAAGATGCTCTAGCAATTTTATTGATTAGCCAATGCTCTTGCAGTCATATTAGCAGGATCCTCCCGGAACTCTAGATTTTTTGGAATGTGTTTCAACTCCAATGACGGGCTACCGATCAAGCATTAGGCAACTGGCTATCTCTAACTCAATCACTGGCGTTCACCAATACACAATGATCTAGTGTGATTAAATGCCACACACTTCTCAAATCATCCCTGATACTAAGAAGTGATATTCATACCGGCTGGTCAGGCGGGCACAAAATAGAAATATGCACAACAATTAATCAAGATGCTCAAATCAACATATATTGCATAGAGAATAAAGCACGGTAATTACATAACTACTAACCATCACCTAAGAAAATTTAGTTCATATGATTCATGGTAACACACACTACAATCTGAGTATGTGCATCTATAACCACAAGAAATTACAAGAAAAGATTAATCCCCTTGGTCAAATCCGTAATTGATGGTCTTCTTGAAGTCTCAAATCTTTCCTCCTCTATTCGGCTCCCAATGATGGAAATGAGAAATGATCTTTCCCAAAAATGGAATGTCTTTGACTTGAAGGGTCTTCCCTTTTATAGAATGAAAGCGAGCCCAAATTAGGTCAATCTGTACACGTGGATAGTTCTCCCAGCTTCTTAAGTCCGAAAATAGCTTAATTAACTTTAGTTCATTAAAATGGATAATGAGCTTTTTCGTGGCAGTTTTGCTCTTTGCTTTGCTGGATCACAGATTTTGCTCCCTCAAGTCGCTCCGCAATATATTCTGCACAAAATAACTTCCAAAGCATCCATTCTTCCATATAGGTTAAAACATATAATATTCATCTAAAAGCAACCCTATTTAGCACAAAAGATACACAAAATATTATAGAACTAAGGCCTAAATAACTCCCTTTTGGAGAGTTATCAGGCATCCTGATACTTACCGAGGTGAACATTGAGTGACTGAACAAACTCTCTTAGACCCTTGTTGTCGTTGATGAGCTCCCCTAGTTGATCTTCTCAAATCTTGAGCGTTAATTGTAGGTCGTCAACTGTTGACATAACGTTCCATTCTTTTCTTCTACCTCAGTAATCATTCGGTTCCTCGAACTAATGCAAACTTCGAGCTATTTCATCAACTCATGGAGTGAGACAATCTCAGATTGTTGCTTCGAAACTTGGTCATCCTTAACTTGAGAGTTCCTTGTGAGACTTCATTATCCCTTCTTAATCGATGCATTCTTCTGTTCAGGTCGTTGGCCTCTGTGTCTAATGATGAAATTTCTTTTTCTAATTGTTCTTGTTTGCTGACACTGCCCTTTAATCAGTTCAACTCTTTTTCTAGTTCAACATTGTGCAACAATCTTTGTTTTACCTCCAATTGCAGCCTTTCATTTTCTTGAACCAATGATGAATTCGCTTTCCTCAATTCATCACATTCTTTTTCATGTGCTACTTGTTTTCTCTGTTGATCTGGTATCACCTTTACATTATGTTTTATCTTGGTTTTAATGTTTGGTGACACAAGCATAGTTTTAGCTCTGTTCGCATGCCATGTTTCGTACGCCTCCGTGGTATCATCATGAAATTGACCACTCTAGATTTTAGTGATCATTTTCCATGCTTTCACAATTTTGTGAATTCTAACTTTACAAAAGCCTTTATCATAAGCAAATTCAAAATCCTTCAACTCATGCGTAGCAGGAATGAATTGTCGAACCCAAATTTGGCGTACTACCAATAAAGGAGCATTGGCTATACATCCCAGGGATCCAAAAGAGGTAAACTTTTAAATTTACCACATTTATAGATCATTGGCCTAGTTGACATCCAAGGGGCTCTCCATATTACCTCTTCTACCTTTAATTCTGAGAAAAAGGCTTCCCAAGTGCTCCTTTCAGGGGGGGATGAACTCCAACCTGATTGCACAAACTTTGAAATGGGATTTTGCAGCTTATTCCAGGAACTTGAAATTTTGATCTCTGGACATTTGAATTCTAGTGGACACTTCACATGACTAAGGACCCAAATGTACAATAATGGTGCACACCCTATAAATCTTCCTATTCCTTTTGTTCTGCAATAATTTAATGTGCGAAAATTTTCTGCCAGTACAGGAATAATGGGATCAACTCCTATTTCTATCTTAGCAATGAACTTGACCACGCGTTCCTCAACATATCCGCACACTTTAGGAAACAAAACAACATTACAGATACACAAAGCCAGTAAAGTTAATTCCTTGTCTTCGTTTACAAATTTTTGTTTAAGAGTAAGGATGTAGTCCAGGGGTAGGCATGTGCTCTCTCCCTTAATCTTTACTTGTTTCTCAATGTCGCTTATACGAATATGTCCAGAAGAGTAGATAATGTTTTTTTCATTGTAAGCTCTTCATCGTAAGAATAAGCTTCAACCTCTGTTCGTGCTGGCATATGTAGAAGGGATTGATATTCCTCTATTGTAGAAGTCGTGTAGATTGAGCCAGATGTGAAACATCTGTAACCTGGATCCCAATGTCGAACCAAAGCTTTTAATACAGAATAATCGACCTGTACATACATGAGTTGAGCTAGATGGTCATATTTGCTTGTAAATTTAGCCTTTCTATCACAGTTAAATTTTCCCAAGCCTGTTTCACTGTTTCTAATTGACTTTCTGGAAAACTGACATCCTTAAATTGAGAAATAACATTTTCTACTAATGAATCTATGTGGATTTGTTGTACATTTTTTTACCATTGACATACTGTTGTTTGATCTTCTACACCCATTTCTTGTATTGGAAGGGGTGATTTTATTTTACTCATACTTTAGTTTTTACCAATGTAAATAATAAAAAATTCTGTTAATTTAATTTGAACAATTTTCTTAACTACATTAAAAGAGATTTTAAAGGATATTTTCAATGAGCGAAAATTGAAAATTGATATAAGATACAAGGGAAAGAAGAAAAAAAATAATAAATAAACTTTGACAATAATGCATGTAATAAGTAAAATCCTAGAACTATATGAGTGGAGTTTAACTCTAAGGCATCCTAGAAAAGGTCCCCAAGCTTACCCATCGGTTTAACGATGTAGTTGGCTTGAGTGGATAATTTCATGCGCCTGCACGGAAATCGAAATTCCACGAAGGTCACACTACTCAGTCTCCCAGTCTAGTCCTAAGGTAGAGCACGGATAGGAGGCTAGTGAAAGTGTGTGAAATGAATGATTAATAAGATGGCATGCAAATGAATGACATAACAAAGATAAAGTACAATTACAAGATAAAAAGATGGTAATAGACAAGGGAATAACAATATGCCAAACAAATCATATTATAAAGTAAGGGAAAAAATAAATAAATAAATAACAAGAATAACAAATATAATAACGAAGGGTCCTAAAGAAAAATTCAATTTAAAGGACAATAAAGATATTCTGGCTTGATCCTCAAAAAAGTCCCCAGTAGAGTCGCCAAGTTGTCGCAATGTCATCACGACGCGGAGTGGCTGACGTCCTCTTTTGAGTTTTTAAAGAAGAAACTTGGAGTCGCCACCAATCATTGAAGGTGTGATTGGTCACCTTTAAAATAAAATAAATTTCAGTCTTAGAAAACCAGAAATTAGGCTCGAGAGTCGTTTGAGTGTAGGGAAGGTATTAGCACCCTACAACACCCTTTTAAAAAACGATTACCACAGTATCCTTATATTGTCCAATTAAACGAATAAAAACAATCCTTCATTTTTATTTTTTTTTCTTTTAAAAAAATGATGAATATGAGAATAAAAACCAAAATAAAAACAAGATGTCTCATTTGTTCTTACCTTAACTTTATAAATAAAGTAAGGATTAGACATTGTGAGTTGGATTAGACATTGTGAATTGGATTATCCAATTTAATATAAATAATGCCTAATTTCCCCTTTAAGTAAAGAAAATTTGTTCCTCAAGAATTGAATTTAACTCTATCATAGGCAATGCATGATTATGTTTATTAAAAATAATAAAAAATTAATTTAAAAAAATAGATGTGAAAGAAGAAAATTATTCAAAGAGTAAATTCTTTTTTTTAAAGGGAAAATGAGAATTTTCATACGCCTGCACGGGAGTTGTACTCCATGAAGGCACATTACTCAATTTCGATAATCCCTTTGGAAAGAAAATTAATTTCAAAACAATTATGATAACAATCATTGAAATTGGCCAAGAAAAATTAAATATTGGATTAAAGCAAATTGGGGAAGGAAAGAAGGAAACAAAAAATTAGAAAGTTAAAAAAAAAATGAAGTTGGTAAAGTGCAAATGAAATAAAATGGGGGAGGATTAATAATAATAATAATAATAGTAAAATAAAGATTTAATTTAAAAATGAAAAAGAAAAAAAAAATGGAATGAGTGGAGCCCACCTTTTTTACTTTCCTCTTTCTCCTTCTTTCCTTCCTCCGTCCCCAATTCTTTTCTACATAAACTCCTTCCTCCCCCTATATTTTTCTCTTTTCCTCTTCCACTTTCTTTCCTCCCTTTTTCTCTTTGCTTTTTTCCCTCTTTAATCTCCCTTCCTTTCTCTCTCTAAAAATTTCTTCTCAAGACTCTCTAAGTCACTCTTGCAAGCTCTCTAAACTCACTTATTTTTTTTCTCCCTAAAAAAAATCTTCTAAAAACTCTCTAAACTAAGCTCCTTGTTGTGTCCTTCTTCTTCCTCACCCCATCCATTTATACTAAAAAGCCTAACTATTTTGGGAGGAGTGATGGGTGAGGGATTGGTGGGTGGCCATGCATAACTTCCATTAGAATAGAAATGAGAGAAAGAATAGGTGAAGAAGGAGAGTGGGGTGGAGAAAAAAAAGAAAAAGAAAAGAAAAAGAAAACAATAATAATAATAAATAAATAAAACAATAAATGAATAAATAACAAAAATTAAGATTACAACTAAACTTTAGAATTAAAAATAAAAATGAAATTAAAACTTTTTATGCTATAGTTTCATTTTAAAATTAACATTACATATTAGAGGTACTTGAACATTATTAAAAACATGGCGGATCAAGTACGGTGTCTACACTGTGTATTGCCAAGTGACCAAATCAATCCAGAGTCCTCAAACCCCATTAGGCAAATCACGTTTGATTAGGTTAGGAAGTTACCATTAACTTCCCTAACCAATCCGCACCTTTCATCTGAATCAATTAGATCCAGACCGTTTAATTATTATCAAATAATAATTAATTAATTGTAATTATTAAATAATAATTAATTATCTAATTAATTAATTTAATTTAACCAATTTTAATTAAATCAATTATAACATATAGTTTTAATTCAATTAAATCATATTCAATTGAATTAAATAGGTCATTCAATTAATTAAATTAATTGATCCCACATTAATTAAATATCAAATATTTAATTAATATTACAATTGAATCATATTCAATTTTATATCTCTCATTTAACCTATAGTTTTAATGTGCATCAATTAATTTAATTAATTGAATGACCTAAACAGAAATTCCTCTCGGGCCAAGAGAGGACAGCGCGCTTTTGTTCAAGCCCCGGAATCAGCCCTTAAGGGAACAAACATCTACTTGCCCCAATAGGGGAAGGAGTGAATTCCATTTTGTACTGTTATGTTCCCAGCCCCCATTCGGTCTTGCCCCTGAAATGGTAGGATTATTGAGTCGGCGAACTGGCCACTCTCACCCATACAAATCTAAGGACAATCCCTCCTGAAAAGGAGTTTATAATAGACTCAGGATTGAGATTGAGTTACCTAGGACATCCTATTGAAATAAAAACCTAAACTAGTCAACGACGTTAAATCTAGTGGTTACTATTTCGCGGTCTGGTCTTATGCAAACTCATTGCATAGGATACCCATACTCGCATGTCTCCTACATGGATGTTTTGGATCAATGCATCTGTATCGAATACAAAGTGTGTCGTATCACATAGTGTCACCAGGATAAGGTACCCAACCTTATCCCTATACTATAGACCATTTAGGTTGTTACTTGAACACCGATCCCCAAATGTCCCCACATACTAGTCCAAGTTTCATTTAAACAACCTTGGATCTTAGTTTATTGGATTTAGGGTTTATTAATGCAAACTCAATTATTCAATAACCAAATTATTGAATCACTCAAATAACGCTTTATTGAGATCGATTAATTTGTTTCATTTACTATCTACTAGTTTTAGGGCATAAAACTCAACATATAGAAGTGTTATTTTGTGTTTGGTATGTAAGAAATTTTTGGGATAGTCAGTTTTACGTCGTTATGCTGTTGAAATTTTTGGTATAGTCAGTTTTACGTCGTTATGCTGCCGAAATTTTTGGTGCACTCGGTTGTAAGTGATTTAGAGTTGAAGTATTGTTGCTAGACTAGAAAAGTGCTCTTTTGTGTTTAGCATGTTAGATTGTGCCTAGGAGATAACAATACATTCTTGTGTAATTAACCATAGAGTGTGACACTTAACACTTTTTTCATTTAATAATGTTTGAAGGGTACACCATGTCGCTTGGCTGTAACTTCAGTGGATAACATTGTTGTCATAGGCACAATGTATGAATCTAGTGTCGGATGTCCAACGATTCATGGAGTACCACTAGGAGCCAATAATGTTCGAGTGGTGGTGAATATGATCACAGGTGAAGATGTTCTCATACAAATTCTTGTGGTTGGAGAAATATAGACGCTTACTCAAGCAAAGGGTAGCTTCGTGGCATGACCTCGCGAGCTTGTGATTTTGAATAACTAGAAAAATGTATGTATTTCTTCTTCAACTTAAATGTGTTTTGTTTTTCTTATTCACAATTACATATTGTAATTATGTTTGTGTTAGGTATTTTCTCCTGCAAAACCTAAAAGGAATGTGCCCGTTGCACAATCTTTCAAACATACAGATATCCACGTTACCATCAAGTTGTCGAATCGATATGTCGTTCTTTCCATGGGAGAGGATGATACAATTCATATCAAATTGAGTGACGCCATTTTTGGAGAGAATAAAACAATTTTCCTACATTGTGCTGACATTATGCATTATTACGGGATGGTTGAGATAGGGTACTCAAGTATACTAGTGGACATTGTGTAAGTATATAAAACCTATGACATATTTTATTTATTTACTATGATTTTCAATGTTTTATAATATTATTTATTTTCTTTAGGTATCTTTGGACTGTATGTGACATGAAATAACCAGCAAATTTCTGATAGTTGATCAATGAACCATTTCTTCATTTGTAAAGTGTCAAGAAACTCATTGCAGAAATCTAGCCAACCTGCTAGACATGGTTAATTTAAATCAACTAGTAATAATCCCGTATAATACTGGTAAGCAATGTCAATTCAAATTAGTTTTACTTAATTATAGGTATAATTTGTGATAAACTATTAAAAAGAATGTTCATTTTTAATAGGTGTCATTGGATTTGATGGGTAAGTACTATTTTCTGTCTGTTGTGTAGAATTATTTGAAGATTACTGAAATTTGAAGGTTTTTAATCTACTTTGTGGAGGGACGGGTGGTCCCATTGTATGTTGTGTAAATTCTGTTGGATATTGTTTATGGAGGGACGGGTGGTCCCATATGCATGATGTATATGATATAGAAGTGATTATATGTTGCATTATTTCAGGTTAGTTTTGGATTGTTTAGTAGATCAGGTCATGCCGAAATTTTCAAAGTGTGATTCCAATTCTATTACATGTGTGTTCAAAGTGTGATTCCAAGCATATTATATGATTTGAAGGTTTTTTATGTAGTCAAACATTGACTTGAAGCTTGGTTATGTGAAAATGTGTTTTTAAGCCCATTACATGTTCTTATATTGTGATTCCAAATCAATGTGTGTTCAAAGTGTGATTTAAAGCATACTTGGGTCATTTGAAAGCTTTTCATGTAACACAATTAAGATTACTTTTGTTATGACGAAAACAGTAACAACGTAACAAGAACGAAAAAGGGCGAAGAGAAACAACACACAGATATACGTGGTTCACTAACGGTGTGTTAGCTACGTCCACGGGTAGAGGGAGAGAACGATCTTATTATGTGAGGAGTATTCAGAATACAGAGAGATCAGAGCAAAGAATAAGTTAAGAGGGTTTATATATGGCACCACTCTTAACCCTAACATAATAGGCCCAAAATAAAAGCCCAAAACGGAAATATCATATCTAATCCCTATACATAATTTAGCTTAGGGGGCGTTGCCCCCGAACCCCCACCGGGCGCTTCGGAGCGCTTCATATCAGATTCAAGGCATATCAACAACTTTCTTTATAGGTTGACAAATGAAGAAAATATTGTTAATATGCCATCGGGCAACCAACAATTTTTTTTAATAAATTATGAACAAAATAATGACGGGCAATCCCTGTCATTAAAAAAGACATTTAAGGACATTTAATGACGGACTGTTAATGACAAACACCTTTAATGAAAGACTTTTAATGACGGACATCTTTAATGACGAACTTTTAATGACAGACCTTTAATGACAGACATTTGGTTGGAAAATATCATTTCAATGATAGACTTTTGATGATGAACGCCTTGTAATGATGGGCATCGCCCGTCATTAAAAACTTCCGTCATTGTACCTTTTAATGTCAGACGGCTTTTAAAGACGGGCAATGCATGTCATTAAAAGGCGACTGTCATCAAAAGATACAATGTCACTCGTACAGATGACGTACACCGCCCATCATTAAAAGGTGTTTTGTTATAACAACCCGACTAAAAAGGAAATAAAAACGTACAAAAAGGGGTCGCTACTACATGCATGAGTACAAAACTATTAAAACTTGAAAGCGGAAAATAAGAATGTTGTTCATTTAAATCAAATAGGGCCCAAAACGTGAATAAGTTCCTCAAATCAATAACAAATAGAAAAAAAAAACGGCATCTGAGTGAATCCCAAATGAGACACCAAAACAACTGTTCAACATAAAACAAGTTCTAGGATGAGAGAAATTGAATCTTTAAGAAAAAAACGACATAGTTTGCAGCTGCAGACTCATAGCCAGCCAAGCCATGACTCTCGTCGATCGCCAACGCTCTCAAGTACAGCCTGCAAAGGAAAGATAAGTAGCATGGGTGAGTATATAAGAATATACTCAGTAACTAGCCCACTTAAGGGTCGAAACTAAATCATGAGATCTATAACATGAAATCTATTAGCATGCAACTTGATTCTGGGTCTTAGCATCATAGGGACCAAATTGGAATCATTCATTTGGGTTTCTAACCCTAGGGCCATGACTGAGTACATGAGACGTTCTACTTAGGGTGCTTACCTATCCACAACCTGTGCAAACTAGAGTGTTGTATGGGTCAGTCGGTTAAGGCAAGTAAACTAGAAGCTAGCTGGCAACCTCTAGCAGAACTACCTATCCGAACACAACACCCCTGAAATATGAACATAAACTACGGTGGAGCAACTGACGCATGAAAACATGTCTGGTGCCATCTGGCGCACGAATAACGTGTCTGATCATAAGCTCAACACCGTCCTGAACTGAGAGAGCGCACGATAATGTGCCTGAAGCTGGGCTCTAACAGTCAACTGATAGAACGCACAATAACGTGCCAGTCAAACCGAGTTCTATCAGTCTTGAGATGGGGAAGAAAGACACGCTAGCTATGTAAGACTCAATGGTCTTTTAGATCCATCTGAGGCCCTAATTGAGTCTAGGGTCCCTATACTAGGATCGGTCCTAATCAGTCACACTTGAAACAAAATTTCTGAATTTCTGGGTCTTAGCGACATAGGGATCTAACTGGAATAAAAATTTGGGTTTCTAACCCTGGACCATATCTGATCGCATAAACATGCTCTGTGTAGGGTGTTAACCTATCCCCAACCTGTGCCAACTAGAGTGTTGTGTGGGTCAGTCCGTTAAGGTAAGTAAACTAGAGACTAGCTGGCCACCTCTAGTAGAACTACACCTATCCCAACACAACACCCCTGAATGTAAAGATAAACATACGGTGGAGCAACTGACGCATGTAAACATGCCTGGTGCCAAATGGCGCACGAACAACGTGCCTGATCATACGCTCAACACCGTCCTGAACTGAGAGAGCGCACGCTAGCGTGCCTGAAACTGAGCTCTAACAGTCAACTAATAGAACACACGTAAATGTGCCTGGTAACTAAGTTCTATCAGCCCTGAGATGGGGAAGGAACGCACTCTAGCTAGGTAAGACTTAAGAAATTTAGTAAGTCCACTTGAGACCCTAAAACGTGGTCGAGGTCCCTATTCTAAGCCTTTCCTCCATAGGCAAGTATAATTCCTAAGCCATTATGAGGCTACCGAAAATTCGGCAGCATAACGGCGTACATATATGGAACCCAAAATTTTATACACCTGGAAACAATAACAAGGCACTTCTATAGACAGAAACGAGTCAGAATCACAACCCAACTCCAATCACAACTCCAATGAACATTTAACCCATCCTCCAAATATGAATACAGTCCAGAACAACCATAAATCAAATATCTCAAACATACTTACTTAGTTCTACAAGTATGGCGACACTTAAGGCATATCCAAGTAAACAACGCTTACCATATTCAAACATGCATACCACATACCGAGGGATACTTGACCATAACATGAAACGTAACCAAAACTTCAATTCGCTACTAACAAACATACAACGATTCCAAAGCAAACAACTTCATGTCCAAAGACTACTTACTCAATCCACTAGCACGCCACATAACATAACTGCTTATAGCACTTACATAACGACAAACTTTACATGCAACCATTTACCCAAACATTAATAACTAGTTCCATGCATTCAAAAAGAAAGAACCAATCGTGCTTGGTTTAACCCATCGGCAATACTTAGAGCTTTAATCCAAATGGCTACTTACCTTGGCCAAACAATATTTGCTAAATCCTTTTTCCAAAATTCCTCAACTCCAAGGCTTTAGGCTAGCTACACAAAGGGAAAAACTTTCTAAATTAATAGGAGTTCAAGCAAACATTCAACTTGGAGTCCATTAGTTTAGAGAAGGTTCAACTTCCAAAAACTTACCCAAACTCAACCTTTAGCTTGTTGTCCAATGATCCAACAAATCTCCAAACTAACGATTAAATCCCCAAAAGCTAAGAGAACCTTGCAGCCACATGCCAAAATCAATGGGTACTCATTTAACACAATTAAATCATTCAAAACTTAACTTAGTTCACTTACCCAAAGCCAAAATTGCTCAAACATGCTGAAACTCGAAGACCCACTGCTTGAATCACCGGAATTGAATGGGTACGCTTGCTGAACGGGAGAAAAAGTGAATGGGTAATCGTTTAAATGCAAGAACTAACCCACATAAGCCTCAAACCAACTTACCCAATGCGAGAACTCACCTAAAACACCCGAAAAACGCAGAAAAACGGTCCCTCCTCGTTGTTGTCTACGCCTACAGTGTTGCTGCCGGAAAACAATGCTAAACGTGCGCACCCACGCTGCTACAACATGAGAACGAGAAGGGAGGGGATGGGCGTGAGAGATCGACGAGAGAGGAGATGTATAACTGCAAGCCACACAGAAGAAAAAGGAAAAACGAACCTGCTGTGTTGGCTGGCCGAAAAACGAGTTGTTGCCGTCGTGTGTACCGCGAATCACCAGAGAAGGGAGGCGCCGCCGTCGTGGCGTGCTGCGACGGTTAGAGAGGGAGAGAGGCAGGGGCGGCTGGCTGGTGTTCACGGCAACAAAGCTCCCAATCGGTCCCAAGGAAGAAGAAGAAAACGTAAAAGAAGGAGAAGGAGAAGAAGGGGCCTGCTACTGTTGCAAAAACGTGAAGGGGGGAAGTGGGGGCTGAAAAAAAATATAAATATGAATTGCTTAGGGTTAGGTCTTGACCACAACTCCCTTTATTTACGAAACTGCCCTTTAGGACCTTATTCGAAAATTAAAACCTTTTCGTCCTCAATTAATAAAAAGATAAAACTCATTAACTAAATTAAAGAGTTACCTTATGAAAGTTGGCGTTACATTTGTAGTAGTGTGCCTAGGAAACTTAGAAGTTGTGACTGGCACTAGAGTAGAAACCTCTCCTGAAAGGCAACTTTTTAGAAAACGATCTTGAGAAACATGTTGACTTGACTCCATATGGTTCATTTTTTACCTTTTGATTTGCAATTAAGTTAGGCTCTAGCACTCTAATTTGCAATTACATCTGATCTATAACATTCTAATTGGCAATTACATTGGATATGTAACATTCTGATTTGCAATTACAATTGAGCTCTAACATTCTGATTGGCAATATGAGTTGATCTTTAACATTTTGATTTGTTATTGCTTGAGGACAAGCAAAGAGTTAAGTTTGGGGGTATGATAAGGACCAAAAATATACTTATTTTGCCCTTATATTTAGCTCATTTCCTTGTTAAATTTGTATATTTTTAGATCAAAAACACTATTCACGAGCTTAAAAAGTGCTAAAGTTGATAAGTTAGGATGTTGAGAGTCATGTGTGTCATATAATGCATATTTGTGCTTAAAAGAACTCATTTTGGTGCGAATTTGACTTGGTTTTGGTGTTTTGCAGAAAACAGAAGAATCTGGAAAAAAATCCCAGAAATGTGATCGCATTTCTGGGCAGAGGCATACAGTTCCGAGTCTGTCGCGGGCAAGGTTTAAAATGTCGATGTCGATGGAAATGTCGAGGTCCAGATTTTATGAAAATGTCGATGTCGATGGAAATGTCGAGAGACATTCCGGGAAAATTTACGGAAATCATGAAAATTGAAGGAAAATGTTTGAATTAATCAATAAAACTTTAATTGTAGTTTAATTAGACTATAATGGATCCCTTTTTATAATCATATCTAAAAAGTAAGATAATATTTAGATGTAATTGTCGATTCAAATGTCTATATGTGCAAGAATTTTGAAAATTGATGAAAATTATTTGAATTGTTAAATGAAAATTTAAGTTTAAAGGTAAAGAAACATGAAAACCTTTAAACTTAACTTAACAAGTGAAGATAGATAACTAGAGTTAGAAGGCTAGAGCTCCTAATTTAAGAAAGTAATTGGAAAATATTTTGGGAGAATTTAAGAGAATTTTTTTTTTTTAGAAGTAATTTATGAGAATTGAGGTGTTAAAAAATGAAATGAGAATATTTATATAATATGGTAAAAAAAATAAAAAATAATAAAAATGTAAAATTATAATTGAGAATTTGAGAATTGTGGCGTGAAGGGATTGAAATGAAATGAAAGTATCTATAGATGCTAAAAATAATAAAATAATAGAAATTTAAAATTAAAATAATAAATTAAAACTTATTTTTGTAGTAAAAACTAAAAAATAAATTTGAAAATATGTAGTGTTTTGATGTAAAATATATACAAGTTTAAAAAAAAAAAATTGTATTTAAAAAATAGAAAAAAATGAAATAAAAAACACGTCCAGAAGGATTCGAACTCAAATCCACGTAATAGTTAGGGGCGCGCGTTTCCACTGAGACAAGCGAAGGTTATGAAAGTTTAGGTTCAAATTTAAAAGTTAAAGTATAAAATGCATTAAAAAACAATTAAAAAAAATCGACACATCTCGACATTTCGGCGAAATCGCCAAAATGTCGAGATGTCGACGAAATTTCGTCAACATGGGGGGATGGTCGAAACTTCCCCCCGATTGAAATGTCGATATGGTCGACATACCGACATTTCCACCGAAATGTCGGTATGTCGACGGAAATTTGATACCTTGGTCGCGGGGTGTTTTGAATGGGTGTTTTGCGCACCTAACCAGTTGTTTTGACTCTCAAACTAACTGGGCCACCTGCTAGCACCATTTTTGTGACTCCTCAACCACTCCTCGTGCTATAAAAGGCCACAATTCGAAGGCAAATCAATGTAGAACTCACTCGGAAGAAGAACATAGTGACAAAACCCTAGTAGACGCCCATGAGTAGGGATGCCCGAGGTCCTTGCTAGAAGACTAACTTCTAACCCTTAGTTAGACATCAAACCCAAGTGTTTGTAGAGATTTCACCATATTCCCACCTTGTAAAATGAGAGTAGAGTGTCGTGAGAACTCTAGAAGGATTGGATAAAGTGAAAAAACCCTAGTTTTACCTACTGCACAATATTTTTCCAGCACTTGTTTCTTTTCATTATTCTGTATTCTTCATTCATTATTTCAATGAAAAATTGTTCATTTTTATTATATTCCATCATGCGTAGCTAAATTCCATTGAGGGGTTTGATATAGTGAATTTCCTTATAGTTTAAATGGTTTGAAAGTGCTTATTTACCTAAGTTATATTTATTGCATGTCATCCTGCTTTATTGATTATCATTCTAACCTTGTTGAGTTTAACTTGACCACTTAGACTTTGCATGCTATGTGAGTTTGAATCTGAAAGGATCAAACAATATCGGTTCTCATAAAGGTGATATAGGAGAAAGGGCTCGAGAGAGTGTATTCGGTGTTATAGGGGAAGGTCGTCTTATAACAACTATAGGGTTATAGGTTGCATGCATGAACAATCTATGTCGGAGTCGAGTCACATAAATGTGCATAACGGTACTCGCTTAGCCTTCTAATGGTTCTTGGGAACAAGGCCAAATAAGAGTTAAATCTGACCCAATGCATAAGTAAACTTAGGTTAAATAAGTCATTACTATAGTTATTTGCCTTAGCGTTGAAGCTATATTGAATACCTCGCTTTTATTATTGTTTGCTAATTCTTTTACTTGTTTGCTTATTTATTTTCCAAAACCCAACATCAACTATTTCTTTTGGTTACCTTTCAAAATCAATTTCAGAGTAGTTTCTTCTTCAAATCTATGTTTCCAACTTAGTCTCTGTGGGATCGGTACCTTTGGAATACTTCCAAAGATTTTATTACTACATGCGATAGTGTATACTTGCACTTGGTTGACTAAATCCATCTTTAATTTCTATTTTCAAGGTTTCCCTTCAGTCTACATCGCATCAATAACCCTAAATTCACTCCTTCCCGATTTCAGGGTAAATAGATGAGTGTTTCCTTAAGTGGTGTCTCCAGGTTTTGAACAAATGCCTCTACCCTCTCACTGGCTTGAGAGGGTTTTTTTGTTTAATGGTTGGATCATAAACAGGTTGTTCATTAGAGGAGCACTGGTACTTAAGGATATAGAGGTAACCCAAGGGTAAAACGATAATATGACCCAGCTGATGTTACGAGTACTCGTGAAGAGGACTAATTTGTTGTTATTGGTTTATATCCTTTGACACATAAATTTTCTGCATTGAGAAGAGTGCAACTGTTGGTCTTTAGTGGAGTGACCCACTGTTAATGAATATTGGTTAAATTGATTAACGAGTTTAGTCAGTTAGCTTCATATCATTGGAGCTTCTAATCTGTAGGTCCAATTAGGTCCCCCTTCTAGCTCATAAAGGATAATTAGGGACAATTATTCTTGAAATAAATTTGAATAGTTCAAAGTCCATTATGGGAAATCAAGTTAATTGTATGAGATACAATTAATATAATGTATGTGATACATTATAATATAAAGTTTAATTTGAGATTAAACTTTATTAATTGAGAGAAATACAATTAAATACGATTTAATTGTAGGCTTAAATTAAATATGAGATATTTAATTTAGTAATTAATTAATTATTTAATTTGATTTGATTTAATGTAATTAAAAACTATAGGTTATGTGGGAGATGTTCATTTAAATATTATTTAAATGAAATTAATTAAATTTGATTTAATTAATTAAATAAATTATCATCCTATTACGATTGGAAAAATTAATTAATTAAATCTCTATCCTATTATGACTATGAAAGAATATGACATTCTATATAAAGCACAAAATGCTTTCCCAATTGATATAACTCAAGACTTTTCTCTCAAGCAAAAAAACTTTATCTCTAAGAATTTTCACAACATTCTAGTGAACATCTTTTCCCAAAATTCAAGAACACCAAGTCCCACAACTTGGTTCCTAGTCCCAGAGATATAGCAGTGGAAGATCTCGATGGTAGTGTCCCTACTATGATCATATTGTTCTTGGTGGAATTCATTGAAGAAAGTCATCAACAAGTATTTTGTTCTTTCAATTATTAGATTTAGATCTAATGCATGTTTAGCCTAGTTTAAATATAGAATTGTTCTATATAATTTGCCAATGTACTAGTATTTTAGAAAACTTAATTAAAATATGAATCGGTCTTATACGCTTCCACCGGAAATTTAGGAATTCCAATCCGTCAGCATGTTATTCAACTTAATCAGCTTATAATTTCTAGAATCACAGGTAACAAAACTACTACCAACATGATCAATATTTAATTTGGTTCCATTATACTCATTTTTCAGGGCTAAGTTTCCAGCATTCGCGGTTACATGATTCGTAGCTCCACTGTTGGCTAGCCATTTAGGATCATTCAAAACCTCTGGCGTTGCAATATAAGCTGAGGAAGTAGTCGTGTTTCATCCTTGGTTGTTACTGTAGCTAGCAGCATAAGGGTTATTAAATTGTTCCTCAAACCAAGAGTAACAATAAGGAGCATGACCGTATTTTCCATAGAGTTGGAAAGTTGGTCCTCTAAAAACCTCCTCGGCCTCAACTTCTTCCCCTGTTGGAGCCTCGACTATTGGAGAAGTTTTGTCGGTTGATGCCTTGATTTGAATTACCTCGATTAGGGTTGAAGAATTTTTTCCCAGACGCTTGATTTTGATGACTATACACAAGATGTGCAACAAGATCAGGTAGGTCTTTAGTGTTGGTGATGACACTGTAGCGAGCAAGAGTCCCTTCAAACTGAATCAGGATGAAAGATAGTTCTTGCCAAGTTGTGATATCTTTATCCTCGATTGAGCACACTATCAGAATATAGTTTGAATCAAGCCCACCCATGGAGATAGGATTACGTGCAAGTTGCAGATTATCGAATGCATGTTTCATAATGGCCAAATACTCCCCCATTTTCATAGAACCTTTTTTTGTATTATGAAGAATTCCCCGAAGCTAGTTTACTCTAGCTTTACTTGTGGAGCCATAAACTTTTTCCAAGGCCTTCCACACTTCTCTAGAGGTCTTGAAACTTACTACATCAGCTGCAATGGCTGGTGTCATAAACCCAAAAAGCCAACCACAAAGAGCTTGGTCAACTGTAATCCACTCTTCATACAGTGGATTTGGTTCAAGTCTTTTTCCTGTCTCTATCGTAACTTCATCAAATTCCGATGGTTGGGCTTTTGTCCCCCATCGACCTTTTGCCCATGAAAGATGGTCAAAATCATTCCTCTCCACAGTAAATAATTCTTCTCGTCAAGCTTCATGGTCAGCACAGTACTCAATGGATGACCAAACGACGAGGTGATAACAGTGGCAGCAGTTTAAACAGTGGTTGAAGCTGAGACTGCAGCGGAGGAGGATGATGAAGAACTATCACCCATGGCGTTTGCCTTGAAAAAGGCTCTGATACCAAGTTGCGTAAACACAGAGACCAACAAGAGGAAGAAGATGATTGAATATATTGAAATCATAGAAAATTTTCTGTGCTTATTACACAATACAACCTAAGACTTTATAGACAAGAAAAGAACAACAAGAATGATACTCAATCTTCTAAAATACAGCCACGTATACACAGAAAAGGAATAGAATAACATAATGGGTAAATCTCCAAAATTAACCTTTTGGTAAATCTTCTATAGCAGCACAGTAACCTTGAGCTCTAACATCCAGCGATATGATTAAATTTTTTTTATGAAAATTTTGAAATAATACCATATCCATGCAAATTTCAAAAATTAATATAGAATTATTAGTAACTTCAAACACCCAAATGTAGTAAACATAAAACTTAATGATCAAAATAAGACAAAACAAAAACATTGTTAATACTTCTACTTCTACTTCCAACCAACTCGTTTTTCTTTTTCTTTCTTTCTTAATTAAATTGTAGTTCGTCTTTATTACCACTCTGCAATAACTTTTTGGAGATATTTCCTTAATTGGCATAAAATAAATATATAGTTTTTTTAAAAAAAAAAATCTAGGTTCAATTACAAGTTTAATCAACGTTTAGAGCTATATCAATTTGGTCTCTGAACTTTAAGGAGTGTCTAATATGTCTCTAAAATTTCAATTTTGTGTCTAATAAATCTTAGACATATTTGAGATTTTTAAAAACTAACCAATCTATTAGATATAAAATTGAATTTTCTTCCTATTGTGAGATCCTAAACTTCTAATTTTGTATCTAGAAGGTTTCTGAATTTTAAAAAATGTAGACACAAATTGAAAGTTTAAGGACCTAATGCACACAAAATTGAAAGTTCAAAGACGTTTACACTTTTTTAAAGTTCAAGGACCAAATTGACACAACCTAAAGTTTAAAGACTAAACATGTAATTGAACTAAAAGTTTAATATTTTACAAAAATAGCATAACCGAACACTACAACAAATACTGCTTTTAATAGCATTTACTTATAGCATGAGTGTGAAACTATATAAAAAAAGGCGCGGGTCTAAAAAACAAAAAAAAAAAAAAAATAGAGCGCTAAATAAAAAAAATTGAAACACGCCGCGTAAACCCTTGCTACCCTTGTGCTACGTAAAGAAGCCTAATCTCTCATTCTTTCCCACTTTCCCCAAATCTCTCCTTCCTTACGATTTCCATCTCAAATCTCTTCTTATGTCCCACTTTTCCCAAATCTCTCCTTCTCTACAATTTCCATCTCAATCCACCAATCTATTTGCACAAGATCAAGAACAAACAAATTGCTTGTTATGCACTCGACCGTTCCACATGCCAGCATCATCGTCGCTGCAACACACGCCATACTCTGCTCGTCATCGACATCGATTATGCTTCGGTGGCTGGTCCAACCATGGGGCGATTTTCATCAAGTTCACCTGCTTCTGCAGACTAAATGTTCTCTCGCATCTTATGGCATTTCCATGGATACTCGTAAGCCCTAACTCGTCTACCTTTTCCTTTGCCTTCATTTCAATTAGTGAGAAATGTTTTGCTACTATTAGAAAGAAAATAGATTGTCAATTACTTCATTTTCTTGACTTTTTTTTCGTAGCGTTGATGAGTTTGGTAGGATTTAAATTGGATTTCAACTTGCATGTCATCAAAACTTCAAAATTGGTCTTTCTTTGCAATCCATTTGACGATGAAATGTAATAGACTCATATTTTTCACATTTCTTAAGAAAATTGTGATGTTAGTAAATTATTATAGTTTGTTCAAAATACGCAGCTAAATAGATACTGTTCATCTTGGATTTAGAAGCATCATTATGAAGGCATTTAATATTCCTTTACCTTTCTAGTATGATAGTGTCGATAGAAGTTCTTGGGTATGTAATATACCCAAATAAATCGTGGAGAATATACAAGCATTCACATCCTAAATCTTTAAAAATAATTTTAATAAACATTATCTGCTCAATTTATTTATTTTGTTTTTAATTTTGAATATCCACTTTAAAATCTTATATTCAATAATTTATTAAACATACTATATTACTAAAGTTAATTTACCTTTTCAATCAACTAGATATCAATTTTTCAATCATCTCCTAGTGGTTTGAAGTTCTACCGGTTGTTAGTATTCCTTTTTTTGACATTATAAATATAAAAAAAATTTGCCTTCCCCAAAGAAGAAAATAGTTTTATTTTCCTGATTGTTTTTTTATGCTGGATATTTTGTAACATATCCATAACCACCACTTAGTATCAACATCTTTTGTGGCGGGCATCAAGGTATTCAGAACAACAACAATCTGATAGCGAGCATAGCTAGCTAGTTTTCCCTAATCAATTTAGCTAGTCTTTTATGATTTATTGACCATTTTATTGTGCTTTAATGTTTATTTAGTAGGAAATTGTTGATTGGAGCTAAAACGTGATATTGGAGTCAATCGGGTGTTCGGGACGTGAAAGGATACAAAAGAACCGAAGAGAATCAACGAAGAAAAAGTCAAATTGGGGTCAAATGTAGACCAGCGTCGAGACTCTACTCCTTGAGCGTCTCGACGCTGCCTTTCCTTTTCTGAATACGAGCGTCTTAGAGGCAGGTCGAGACACTGTCTCGACGCTACGACGAAAAAAAACAGATTATATATTAGTTGCGGCTAGGTCTGAAAGGGGACTTCTTTTGGAACGTTTTGGGGAGCCGTAAACAGAGCAAAACAGAGGATTTTGGGGCTGAAGCAAAGGGAGCAAGGTGGAAATCAACCCATTGTTCGTGGGGATCGTGACGGGGACGTTCGGTCTCGACCTACATTGAGTTTACTTCTTCTTTCCCTCAACTTAGTTAGTGTTTATGGTTGTTTTAGACTATTGCTATATCGTAACGTGTTGTATGAGTAGCTAGGCTTTAACTCTTAGGGATTGATGTAGTCGTTGGGCACGTTATGGATTGATTTACGGTTTTTATGTTATTGATGTCATTTATGCATATTTGTGTCCTTAATGCTTTCAATTTACCGGCCATAAATTGATTGATGTTTTTGCTTGAATCTAACTCGGGAGAGAGGATTTAAATTAGAAATCAATATGCATAACTAGGATTTAGCTAGAAATCGGGAGATTATGGTTAATTCTAGAAATTGTTAAAAAAATTATCCTTATTGCCTTGTATGTTTATTGGATTTAGATAGGGATATCGGGTTCAAGTACATATGGGAGAATCATGTAGGCTCGGGAGAGATATGTGTGATTTTAGTTTACCAAGATTTATGAATCATGGCATGTGTAAATCCGTTAATTAATCCATAATCCCAATTGGTGAAATCAATTCCCTAAGACCATTGTTTTCATTGGATTTTCATTATTTGCATTATTCTGTGTTTGATTCAATTAAATTCTCACTCAATTCGGTTCCCTAAATAAAATTGGTCAAAAGTATTTTCGGTAATTAAAATTTGACTAGACACCAATCCAGAGGACGACATTCGAATTTCACATTCACTATATTATTACTTGACCCGTACACTTGCGGTAAGCAAATTGCACATCAATTTTTTGGCGCCGTTGTCGGGGATTGGCATATTTAGTCAATTTTGATATCGTAGAAAAATTGTCCAGTCTTAGTTTAGGGTGTATTTTATTTTTTGTTATTTTTGTTGTTTTTGTTTTTAGGTAGATTGCAGTTTTTCCTTTGTTGATTGATTTCCATATTTAGATTTTTCCATATTTGTTTGAATTTTCCATAGATAGATAGATTTTTTCCTTTTTAGTGTTTTCTTTCCTTTTTAGATTAGTTTTCCTTATTTGTTAGTTTCCTTATTTGTTTTTGCCATATTTGTTTTTGCCATATTTGTTTTTGCATTCCATATTAGTTTATCTTTTCCTTTTGTAGATTATAGTTTTCCATTGTAGATTCATTTATTTCCTTTTCTTGTTTCTTCCCTAATTTATTTTATTTCCTTTTCTTTTGTTTTTCCTTTTTAGGTTAGTTGTGTTGGTGTATGCGAAAGGTTAGGGAATTGGCCTTAGTTCCCTTAGATTCAGAGATAGAAAGAACATACAATAGACTTCGAAGGGAAAATCAAGAAAATATCCAAATGGCCAATCCTAATCCTGAGGAGCCTAAGCCTATTAGGGACTATTTTCAGCCGGTCTTTCAGGAGCAACAATCAGGGATTGTCTATGCCCCGATCAATGTTAACAATTTTAAGCTGAAAACAGGTCTCATTCAGATGGCTCGAGATTGTGCTTACAGAGGATCACCTATGGAGGATCCAAATTCTCACCTGAAATCCTTCCTAGACATCTGC
The DNA here is from genome assembly GCA_036850905.1 of Luffa acutangula. Taxonomy (NCBI): domain Eukaryota; kingdom Viridiplantae; phylum Streptophyta; class Magnoliopsida; order Cucurbitales; family Cucurbitaceae; genus Luffa; species Luffa acutangula. The sequence goes on along the minus strand of CM072094.1, from coordinate 9,820,971 downwards.
TCGACGGTAAAATTAAATGGTGTTTCTGAAGATGCCATTCGCTTACGTTTATTTCCTTTTTCTTTGCAGGATAAAGTAAGGGACTGGTTACAATCTATTCCACCTGGGAGCATTGCCACTTGGGATGCTTTGGTTCAAGTATTCCTAAAGAAGTTCTTCCCTCCTGCTAAGATGGTCAAGTTGAGGACCGAAATTGGGACGTTCCAGCAGCAGTTTGATGAGCAGTTGTTCGAGGCTTGGGAGCAGTTTAAAGAACTGCTGAGGAAATGCCCTCAGCATGGATACCCCGACTGGCTTCAGGTTCAATTATTTTACAATGGATTAACTCCTAGCACAAAAACTATTATTGATGTAGTTGCAGGTGGGACTCTGTTGTCCAAAACTGTGGAAAATGCTAGGACTTTGTTAGAAGATATGTGTTGGGATTGGTGCCCTAAAACTTGTAGATAGTGAATGTTAAACGAATTATATACTTATTCGATAAAGGTGTTATCGAGATTGATTCAGTAAAAGTCGTTACTGAATAAAGTAAATTGCACTTATAATAACCCAAATCCAATAAACTAAGATCCATGGCTATAGGATGAACACTTGAGCTTTATGTAGAGACATAAAAGTGGATTAAGCTTGAGTAATAGCCAAAACGGTCTATAGTATAGGAATAGGGTTGGGTACCTTATTCTGGAGACACTATGAGACCCGGCCCACTTTATAGATGATATAGACGATGTGATCCTAAATCGTCCATGTAGAGACATGCGAGTGGGGGCGTCCTATGCAATGAGTTTGCATAAGAGCAGGATCGAGAAATAAGTCGCTCTCACTTTATAACACCGTTTATTGACGAGACTGACTATTTCATGTGATGACCTAGGTAACTCGATCTCAATCCTGAGCTAACTATGAACTCCTGTTTATTCGGGCTTATCCTTAGATCTGCATAGGTGAGAGTGGCTCAGTATCGCCGACTCAATAAGCCTCCCATTTTAGGGATAGGAACGGGTAGATAGCTGGGGACATAGTCGTGCAATAAGGAATTCACTCCTACCTGAATTAGGGATAGTAGAGAGGTTGTTCCCTTAAGTGTTGACTTCGGGGCTTGAACAAAGGGATCCCGCCCTCTCATTGGCCCGAGAGGGACTCGGTTTATTGGTTGGACCATAAACCAATTGTTCATTAGAGGATCAGTGGGACTTAAGGAACTAGAAGTACTATAGGGGTAAAACGGCTTATTGACCTAGCTATAGCTACGAACAACCTGTGAAGGATCGACTTACTAATCATGGTTAAATCAAGTGGACGGAAATATATCTATAGTGAGGGGAGTGCAACTATCGGGCTATAGTGGAGTGTCCCGATAGTTAACGAATGTTGGCTAGCTTGGACAATGAGATTAGTCGGTTAGCCTCGAATCGTTGGAGCCCATGATCTATAGGTCCATCAGGTCCCCCTACTAGCTCATATCGGAATTAAGCCTAGAACAAAAGATATGAAGCTTTGAATCGTTCAAAATCGGGAAAAAGGGTATTATCGTAAATTGTGTTTGACACAATAATTTAATTATGAATTAAATTAGAAAATGAGAGATGAAGTATTTAAAAGTATTTTGAATACTATATATATGTATTAGGAATCATATATATGGAATTGCACAAGATAACAAAGATTAATTAGATTAATCATATCAAAATTAATTTGAAAATTTTCAAATTAATTACCAAGCAATCAATTTCAATTTAGAATTGAAATTGGGGATAATTTTCAAGCTTGAAATTTGATTTCAATTTGAATTTAGTGGATTTAGTTGGAAATCCATTTAATGCATGATCATTCAAAGTGGAAAGACAACTCATTCATGCATTGTTGCATGTCTTGTGTAATGTACACCTAGAATCCACTTGAGCTTGCAAATACACCATGTGTCTTGTGTCTTGAGGCTTGGCTTTGCATGGAGAATGTCTTTAAAATGAGTTTGAATCAGATTCAAACATAAGAGAGTCATTTCCTTAATGTTATGTTGCTGGAATTTGGACTCAAAGTTCTCTCATCTCTCATTCTTCTCCATTGCTTGATGCTTCAAGCATTCCCTTCCCATTTCCCTATCTTATATAGACTCCCACAAGTCGTTCTTGGCCCGGAGTATAGTAGGGAAGACTCTAGAGGTTGTCCAAGGAGCATAGGAGAGGCAAACACCACAAGGAGTTCAACATAAGTGAGCTACAAAGGTTGGTGTTTTCTAAACTCTCTATTCTGTCTTTTCTAGAACATGCATGCTTTAGGAGTAAAATTGAATGTCTTAAGTGCTTTCGATCTTCTATTGCTTCCACATGTGTAATATGTACACCTTCAATATGGCCACCAACAGCTATCAGTGGTCATCTGAGCGATCGGGACCGAAAAAGATTGATGCTGGGGTGTTCGAGATTGAACTATTAGTTGAGAACTAATATTGAACTATTGTTGATAGCTAATATTATCCAACTATTAGTTGATTAACTAACCCTTTTTTATATGGTTGCGATTTTCATTTTATATTTCAAATGAAAGTTTTTTTTGCCCAATTGTATGACTTTGTACTACGTTTGAATGGATCATAATTGATGTATGTGATATATATGTTTGGTATATGTGTGGTAAAGTTAATCTAGAAAAGTTGTCAGCCAAAGAAATTCTCATGTTTACCTCATCCTTGGTATGTGAAGCCTTTGTGGCAGAGGAAAAATGAGTTGTCATTTCTTCTTTGATTGTTGTGAGTATAGAGAAAGAAATTCTCACATTTCAATATTTATTCATTAATTGGTACCATATTCTTGCTTGTATCATATTAGTAATTAGGACTAGATCTACATGCAAGAACTCTCTTTAAAAGAAGTCTTGATTACTCACATTTATAAAAAAATATTTGAGTCTTTTTATCTTTGAAAATGAAAGGTTGGATGGAAAGTTCAAATCTTTTTTGTTCTCAGATATTAAGTAAATTTTCCAAAATAATGCATGATGCATGTATGCTATTAGTAGTTAAGACTTCAATATCTCATGGTCAATGGGTAAGTAATCACTTGCTCATGTTTTTTAAAAACTTTGGCTATTTGCTTTAGGTGCTCTGTCCCAAAATCTGAGTGTCAAAAACAATGATAACTAGGGGAGAGGGTGACTAGGGGTGTTTTTTTTAGGAAATTAAATCGGCCACAAATGCATAATCATAAACACTATGGACAAAATTCAAAGAAAAGACCCTTGGATGTCAAAATTCCACTTCTATGAGATAATGTCTATTCATTTTCATTTGTGGGTTGTTTCTTATGATTTGTGGTTGTTACATATATGTCAAATGCTTCTAATGCTTAATTGGTCTGTTATTGTGTTGTCTGTTTTAGGAAGTTTGTTGCTCAAAATGTTGTTTGTTATTGTGTTCTTGGTTGATCATTTCCACTTCGTTTGTGTTGTAATCTAGCAACTCACGTCACTGTTTTATTAACCAAAAGTCATGCCCTTTATAAATGTAGTTGTGTCTGTTACTCATTTGAGAAGGCTCAATATGGGGATTTAGTTTGAGCTAAAATGTAGCGGTGCCTATTACTCATTTGAGGAGGCTCTAATTTTGTTTGTTGGGCTGTAATCCATTCATGCTTATATATTGTATGTTATATAGGATATTATGTAGCATTTGGAATTGAATAATTGTAATTGGTAATGAAAATATTGACAAATGAGGAGCATTGGATTCTCCAATCAATAGGGAAACACAGAGAAATAAGTAAGGAAGACAACTCAATCGATCAAAGGAGGGAAACAAGGGAAATTAGCTTCATTTGCGTGCACCGGGGCCTCAATCCTATGTCCTTAAGCCTTAACATAGAGAATTGCTTCTTGGTGTTTAGGCTAAACTCTTATGTGGAAAGGCTAGAAATAGTGTTGGTTTATGAAACCTGTTGGAAAAATTAAGACATGTCCTTTTTGTGAGTGTAGGACAGATGTCAAGGCAATAAACAAACACCCAACTAGACGTTGCAACCTCTCAAGCCACAAATGTATGCAAGGAAGAAAAATTCTTTTACACCATAATGTACAATCAAATGAAAAAGAATCCTCTCTCTCTGTAGATCAACGAAGAAGAAGAAAACTTAAAATATGAAAGAGAAGAAAAACTCAAGAATGTAAAGTGGTTCAGCCTTTTGGGCCTACTTCCATTGTCAGAAGAGGGATAGAATTTTATTCAAGGTACACAATCTTAATCTATCTATACTTTAAATTTTCAAACACACACTCAATTTGATAGAAGGAGGTGTTTATAAGCATTTTTGGTAGGGGTGATCATCGGTCGGTCGACGTCGGTTTTGGGCTCAAACCGACGCCGACCACCGACAAGTCGGTTTCCGGCGGTCGGTGGATGTCGGTTTCAAGAGTTATGTGAAATCGACCGACCGACCACAAGAAAATATCGGTCGGGTTCGATCGGTTTTGGAACTTCGTCGGAGTTGTGAAAATACAAAAGATCAGAAGAAAGTATGTTGAATCTGTTGATCGAAGAAAAGATGGATAAAACCAAATAATAGAGAGAAAAAAGATGAGAACGGAGAAGAAACAAAAGTTACAAAACCATAATAGTCTGTGATGGCGTTAAGCTCCGACAAAGGAAAAGTCTGATTCCGGCGAGGCGAAGACTTTGGTTTTGCCAACAAAGATAAAAAAAAAAAAAAAGAGAGAGAGAGAGAGAGTGAAAGGAGAGAAAGAGAACGAAGAGGAAGAGAAAGTAGTTTGTGCCTCCGTGGCGGCGTTAAGCTCCGGCGAGGTGAAGACCCTGGTTTTGCCAACAAAGATTATATTAAAAAGAAATATGAAAGGAGAGAAAAAGAGAGAGAAAGATTCCGACGAGTGAAAAAGAGAGAGAGAGTGAAAAAAGAGAAAGAGAACACGAAGAGGAAGAAATAGAAATATGAAATCTGTGAGAAAAAATAATAATAAAAAGTCTTTTTTATAAAAAAATAAATCATGATTACCTACCCTAATAGGTCATCATTACTTTTGAAGTTTGAAAGGAGGTGTTGATTGTTGATGATGGGTGTCATGTCAGGCTCAGGCTGCAGATGGCTTTTCAACTTTACTTTACTTTTTTTTTTTTTTTTGTAAATTAATGGATTTCGGTCGGTTCGTTCGGTTTCGGTCGTTCGGATCGGTTTTTCGGTCTACAATGCTCACCCCTATCTTTTGGAGTTAAATTTTTGAATGATTGAAACTTGAGGAACTGATTAAAACTGTATTCCAACAATTTCTTTCCATCTTCCATATGTAGGCAACACTAGTTAGAATAATCAAAATCTCATATCTATGGTTAAAAAGCATTTTCTCCATCAACCTTGATCTACTTTGTGACTCTAACATTGCCCAACAGGTTCTGAATTAAGTTCAATTTTATGGTTATTTTCTCCTTATCTCTTTGGTACAAGAACAAGAAGATTGATTAAGCAACTATGACCTATTGTTAGTTTTATTCCACTGCTTAATTTTGCTATTTATCAGTTTGCCTACTAATCAATACATGTATAAACTTGTTCTTTTCAATTTTTGTCCCCCTCCCCAACAAAGTTTCTCTTCTCTGTTTCTGCACATAGGAATGTGTATACAATTCCTAAAAAAAAAAATACAACAATCATTTTTCCCCTAGTTATATTATTGATAAAGTTAGATAATTGGTTCTTTATATACTGTTTTAAGGTTACGATCTATTGGATGTAAATTTGAAATTAAAGTTGTGTAACTTCTGAGCTTGTGGATTTTTCTTTTGACTGTTTCATAATTGTTGGTACAATTATAAATGATGCTTTAGATATTACAATTACATTACTCTTGCAAAATTTACTTTCAAGTTTGATTTAGTTTCTTCAAATTAAAATACTGATTTAGTTTATTGATTATGTAAATATATATGGGTCTTATAAATATTTTTTTTATAGGTGAATGAAACGATGACACACCAACATATTTATGGGAGAATATGTTCATCTCAATCTCTTGAACCATGTGTGTAAATGTTATGGAAATAGATGTGTTCGGGAATTATGTACTTTTATTTTCTGTTATAGGCAATTTTGGACCACCCCGATATACAAGGAGATGACGAGGACAACCGGAGAGAAATCGGGCTGAAAGGTGGACCAAGGAGGCAAAACCGGCAAGAGGGACGGGCCAAGACCGAAGGGGTCGGGTTTTTGGCCCGACCCCCTGCTCGGCCTCGGCCATGGGCCGAGGCCGAGTCCGTTCGATGCCGTTTGGTCCCCACCGCCTTTGGCCGCCTCGGTTTCGCCTGGTTTGACCTAAAACGCCTCCGAATCCCTAAAAACCCTAGGAGGATGAGTAGGTATTTATATCCCTCTTCGCCACTGAAGAGGGGATCCCGAATTCTATCCCTAAACTCTACTCTCTATTCTTTGCTTTCTCCTCTTGCTCTTACTTTTCCACACCCTACCATTCTTTGTGCTGACTTAAGCATCGGAGCTGGTGTGGCGAGCACCACACCGGTGTGCAGGTTTACTGTCTTGCAGGCCACGTCTTCCCCCATCATCTACAAATTTACCGTTGGTGGCACGTGAAGGTCAGGTGAATTCCCCTGGCCAAAATCGACCATCAACAGTTGGCGCCGTCTGTGGGGAAGAAAGCTTGCTAAGTCTGCACATCGGTGATTCAATGAGTAAGAGGATGGAAAACAGAAACCGAAATCCAAACCCTTCCGAAAATAACCATCAACCGTAGAAATCGAAAGAAGACTGACAACATGAGCAGCAAGGTCAGGGAGCTCAACCTACAGGTCGAGCAATTCTGAGGAGCCCAGCTCCAAGCTACGGTCATACCAAGATAGACCAGAGGAATTTGATCGAGGATAAGCGCAGAAGTGCCAAAACTGTCGAAGCGGAAGCCAGGGCTGCTAAGCCTGTGGCCAGTGCAGCCGAGGCCGAGGCTAAATTGGCCGAGGCCGAGGCCAGAAAAGATGATCTCCTTATGACGACCGAGCTTCTGGACACCCAAAAAGAACTCAGAAATCATCAAGGAGACCTGCCGAAGCTAAACGACTCCAAGCCAAATAGCGACTACCAGACGAACAGTACGGAGGCTGGGCCGAGGCCGAGGCCTACCACGCAGAGGTCGACCATGTCGAGGCCGACCATACCGAGACCAACCGAAGATGTTCATCCATATCGATTAGGAGGAAACCCCACGAGAGATGTTCATCCAGAACCACCTTCGGGGGACAAATCAACAACAAACAGAGACTTTGACAAGATTGAAGACACCAGGAAAAGAATATCATCATCCTGAACTACGGTCATCCTTTGGCCGAGGCCGAGGCTGACCCACAGCTATGGTCATCCCGAGGCCAAGGCCAACCCTAGGCCGAGACTGACCCGCAGCTATGGTCATCCCGAGGCCGAGGTCGACCCTAGGCCAAAGTCAACTCTAAGCTACGGTCATCCTTTGGCCGATGCCGATACCGACCCACAGCTATGGTCATCCCGAGGCCGAGGTCGACCCTAGGCCAAAGCCAACTCTAAGCTACGGTCATCCTTCGGCCGAGGTCGGGGCCGACCCACAGCTATGATCATCCCGAGGCCGAGGCGACCCTAGGCCAAAGCCGAAGCCGACTATCCAATACTTAAAAAGTGACCCGAAGATCACATAATCCAGACAAATCAGATCGTCAATGCAGTTGAACAGAAGACAAGATCCAGATCGAAGCGAAGGAACCAGATACGAGAGACAACAGATTGTTCGAGGATAAGGCCTAAGCCAACCCTAAATATGGCTGAGGCCGAGGCCGACCCCAGATATGATCGAGGCCCGAGACCGAGGCCGACCAAGACCATGGTTGTGACTGAGACCAATCCTGTTATTGCAAGCAAGATCGAACACCTGTGAGCCTAAGTCTTCGAGCTTAGCGTTCACACCTCCGTGCGAGCCTAGGCTTTTCAGCTTAGTGCCCACGCTCATACATGCGAGCTTATAGAGCCCACGCTTCAGCGAGCCTATAGTGCCCACGCCTACATGCGAGCCTATAGAGCCCAAGCTTTAGCGAGCCTATAGTGCCCACGCTCATACATGCGAGCCTATAGAGCCCACGCTTCAGCGAGCCTATAGTGCCCACGCCTACATGCGAGCCTATAGTGCCCACGCTTCAGCGAGCCTATAGTGCCCACGCTTCACATGCGAGCCTATAGTGCCCACGCTTCACATGCGAGCCTATAGTGCCCACGCTTCAGCGAGCCTATAGTGCCCACGCCTACAGGCGAGCTTGGACTGCCGAAGTCTACCTCGCCTCATCCAGAGCGAGACCATGTGAGCCTGGACCAACGAGTCTACCTCACCTCCTCTGGCCTGAGCATCTTTACACTGGGCGAGCTTGGACTGTCGAAGTCTACCTCGCCTCATCCAGAGTGAGACCATGTGAGCCTGGACCGACGAGTCTACCTCACCTCCCCTGGCCTGAGCATCTTTACACCGGGCGAGCCTGGACTGTCGAAGTCTACCTCGCCTCATCTAGAGTGAGACCATGTGAGCCTGGACCGACGAGTCTACCTCACATCCTCTGGCTTGAGCATCTTTACACCAGGCGAGCCTGGACTGCCGAAGTCTACCTCGCCTCATCCAGAGTGAGACCATGTGAGCCTGGACCGACGAGTCTACCTCACCTCACCTGGCATGAGTCCATACACTTCATCTAAGTCAAGCTCACCCTGCAGGAGCCGGGACCGAACACCTCTTGCCAAGGCCGAGCACCTCTTGCCGAGGCCGAGCACAAACTTTAAAGGTATTCTCCTATTTCCTCAACTATACTTTATGTTTCAGTGAAGTTCTATTTAAGATTGGGGGCTACAAAGGGGATATGCACTCCCTATTAAACAAAAAGCAAGTAACAGTGGATATGCACTCCCTATTAAACAAAAGACACCCAGGTTTAGCATATTCTACTAAAATTTACATGTTCAAACCTGTTCTCTTATTATTTTCCTACAAGGACTAACATATGGATGCAGAGAGCTAAATTTTAGGCTAACGGGGGCTTGAGGCCGAGGCCGACCCTAGCCTTTTCCCTAACTTCTCTTTTGCAGACATGAACCTGAAATGAAGTACTCCGAATGACCCAGTACGGGGGTCTCCTTGGGGGTTCGGGGGCAACGCCCCCTAAGCAAAATTAGAAAACTGCTCGGCCTCTTCCCGAGGCCGAGGCCGACCAGGCAAAAGGGAGGTAGCTGTGCTCGGCCTCCTCCCGAGGCCGAGGCCGACCAGCACCAATGTCGTAATCTCTCACCCTTTTTCATTTCCATTTCATCTAACCCCTATTCAGGGAGTGTCTACTTCTATCCTACTTTGCAGGATGACAACAATGCTACACATAGGTCAACACAAGGCAAAGATCATTACTCTTAAATCGGGTTTAAGGAGCTCAACTTATAGCAATAAGTCACCCCGAATCCCAATTCAAGAGTGGGGGCTTAATGTTATAGGCAATTTTGGACCACCCCGATATACAAGGAGCTGACGAGGACAACCGGGGAGAAATCGGGCTGAAAGGTGGACCAAGGAGGCAAAACCGGCAAGAGGGACGGGCCAAGACCGAAGGGGTCGGGTTTTTGGCCCGACCCCCTGCTCCGCCTCGGCCATGGGCCGAGGCCGAGTCCGTTCGATGCCGTTTGGTCCCCACCGCCTTTGGCTGCCTCGGTTTCGCCTAGTTTGACCTAAAACGCCTCCGAATCCCTAAAAACCCTAGGAGGATGAGCATGTATTTATATCCCTCTTCGCCACTGAAGAGGGGATCCCGAATTCTATCCCTAAACTCTACTCTCTATTCTTTGCTTCCTCCTCTTGCTCTTACTTTTCCACACCCTACCGTTCTGTGTGCTGACTTAAGCATCGGAGCCGGTGTGGCGAGCACCACACCGGTGTGCAGGTTTACTGTCTTGCAGGCCACGTCTTCCCCCCTCATCTACAAATTTACCGTTGGTGGCACGTGAAGGTCAGGTGAATTCCCCTGGCCAAAATCGACCATCAACATTTTCATTTTTAGTTTAGGATTATGAATTACATATATATTAGTTAGAACGCTTTGAGATTATCAACTTTTAGTATTTCTTTTGAAGTTTATGTAAATGCACTTTAATACATTAAATATTTATATCTGAGGTGATATTACAATAACATTTAAAATAATTTGTTAGTTATATAAAATGCTATAAAGATTGTTGCGTACAACTCGAAAATGGTACAACATGAAAAAAAAAAAAAGGAATGTCGGTAAAAGTGTCTATAACATTCTATACAACGAGGTTAAAAATGCTATAAAAAATTAATCATTGCGTTTTTTTTACTAATGCTATGAAAACTTTCAATAACATTAAAATAATGCAATTAAAAATTGACTTTTTGATAGCTCTTTCTATATCATTGAAAAAATGCTATGAAAAGTCAGAGACTTTCAATAACATCGGCTACAACATGACTAAAACCGCTATGATATGTTTTTTATAGCTTTTTTTATTGCTATTAAAAATGCTATGAAAGAGCAACTATAGCGTTTTTTGCTAATGCTATAAAAAATTTTCATAACATAAAAACTACGCAATCAAAAATATATTTTTTATAGCATTATTTATAGCATTGAAAAAACGCTATGGAAAGTCAGAGACTTTCAATAACATCAGCTACGACGGCGTTTGAAAAACGTTATAGAAAGTCTATGATAGCGTTTTTTTTATGCTATCGTATGTGATATTTGTTGTAGTGTAAATCAAACTAAAAAACAAGCGTAATGGAAAAGGCTATTAAGAATATATACTATGTTGGAGTTAATAATATTTTTCAAAATACCATATTCAATTTTTGTTATTTAATGAAATTTCTCATTCTTTTTAAAATGATCTTTGTACGTCAAATATATGATCATGGTTGAGTCTCAACTATTAAAAATAGTGTATTAAATCAGTATATATAATTGAATCACTTTTAGTCCTCAAGAGCTTAGCTCAATTGGCATAAAGTTGTACGGATAACCACACTTAATCCTTACATTTTCTTCAAAATGTCTAAAATGGTATAAAGAGTTGAAAGTAGATTTGGACATATTTCTTTAAGGATTAAAAAACGTCTTTGGTCTTAAACTTGCAAGTAACAATGTAGTTCATTATATTTGATCTGTAAGGATTTAGTTCTTATATTTTCAATTTTGTAACAATTTTGTTTCTAAACTCTCACATGGAACAATTAATTATTGTACTTTAAAATTTGTAAGAATTTAGAGATCAAAATTGTTACTTTAGAGATTAAATTGTTGGTTTCACAAAGTATCAAAATTGATTTTTAACTTTTATTGTTTCAAGGCTAAATTTAAAAAATAAAAATAAAATTAAAAAAAAATACACCTCAACTATGGGGCTTGTATAAAAAATGCCCTTGAACTTTGAAAGTTTTCAAAAATACCCCTGAACTTTAAAAAATGTTTAAAAAATACCCTTGTCGTTAATGCTTCTTTTTTTTTTTTTCCTTCTCTCACCTTAAATTTTTCTTCCATGAAAATTAATGAGAAATTTACTTATTTTTTCATGTAATCATAGTCATGGAGTTTTTCTTCTCTCTCAACACATTCATTCCAAGAATTTGACTAAATTTTTAAACAGTGTAAGAATAGAGAAGAGAAAGATACTATTCAATGATTGTATTGCCTTAATTAGGGCAATGAACATGTTCAGCATATATAGGAAAACAATCGACACATGGAGCTAAACAATAGGCTCTAGAAATAACAAACTTTACATAATAGATATCAGATAAATAGACCATATAATTTGATGATAAATGGTACTTTATCATCCCCCCGCAAGCAAAACCGGTCAAGATTGGACAGTGAGCTTGGTACGTAAACTTTGGAAGCGAGCAGTAGGCAGAGGTTTTGTAAAGATGTCAGCTAGTTGATCTTCCGATGGGACAAACTTCACAATGAGCTATTTATGAGACACCTTTTCACGTATAAAGTGATGATCTATTTCAATGTGCTTCGAGCGACTATGAAAGACAGAATTAGCAGCGAGATACGTAGCACTCATATTATCACAAAGTAATAAAGGTGGAGAGGAAACTAAAAAACCAATCTCAATCAGCAAAGATTGTAACCATGAGAGTTCGGCAGCTGCATTCGATAGGTCGCGGTACTCCGATTCGGCGCTGGACCTTGAAACCACATTTTGTTTCCCAGAGGACCAAGAAACTAAATTAGATCCAAGAAAGATCCCATAGCCATTGGTACTCCGTCGATCGTCTGGACAATTTGCCCAATCAGCGTCTGTATTTGCTGTCAAAGATAGAGGGCCAGAATCAATGAAGGTTAAACCAAGGCTGATTGTGGACTTCAGGTACCGAATAATCCATTTAACTAAGTTCCAGTGCACAGGGGTTGGAGCGTGGAGGAACTGGCATGCTTTATTGACCGCGAAGCTGAGATCAGGCTGTAAGGATTTGGAATTCCCCAATTCTGTTAAAGCGGAAGCGTAATTGGGACCGATTCGTAGTTAATTTTGTTTATCCAAAAATACTATTGCAGTAGTTAAAACATAGAACAAATTCTATAGAAACTTATGGCTAAGCATACAAAATTTAGATCTAAATCTATAATAAAGAAAAAAGAAGCAAACCTCCGTTGACGACTCTGAATACTACAACGGATGATTCTTGATTGCTCTGCAACAACGAAGAACACCACCATTTGATCTTCCCCGCTATAACTCTAAGATCAGGAACGTAGTTGCGGGACTACCTAATCTTGAATGGGAAAAACTCTAAAGAGAAAAATCTCCCTAAAGTTCTTGAGTTGAGAGAATATGAGAGGGAGGCTAGAGAGAATGCAAGAGTGCATTCTTTTGGCCTTATGTTGTTGTACCCAAACCCTAGGTTTAGTATTCTATTTATAGGAGAAAGGTCATAAATAAAATATTCATTTAAAATCAATTATTTCCATAATTGATTTAATCTTTTCCATAATTAATCAATTCCATGACCAACCAATTCCATGACCAATCAATTCCATAATTGATTAATCTTTTCCATAAATGATTGATCACTTCCATAAGTGATTAAATCATTTTCATAAATGATTAATTACTTCCATAAGTGATTAATCATTTTCAGAATTGATTAATTTCCAATTAATTAATTCTTTAATTAATTAATCACCAATTAAATATCATATATTTAATTTCAGACCTTCTATTAGTTAATCAATTAATTACCCAATTAAATATCATATATTTAATTTGAGGCCTTCAATTAATTAATTCTATAATATGAATCAAATTTATATTAAAATTTGAACTCCAAATTCTCTTATATCCTATAAATTTAATATGAATCAAATTCATATTAATATTTGAACTTCTTCAAATATTTATTTCTCTCATAGACTATAGTTTAATTAAATCTCATTTAATTTAAACTAAATTGAATAATTAATTAATTCATCTTCTAATTAAATATCATATATTTGAACTCTTTCAAATATATCAATCTCTCAATATTATAAAGTTTAATCTTAAATTAGACTTTATATTTTAATGCATCACTATACATTATATTAATTTGTATCTCGTACAATTAACTTAATTCCCAATACGAATTTGAACTATTCAAATTCTCTCAAGATACATTAGTTCCTAATTACTCTTTACGAGCTAGCAGGGGGGCCTAATGGACCTACAGATCAGAAGCTCCAATGATATGAGGTTAATAGATTAAACTCATTAATCAAGTTAACTAATATTCATTAACTGTGGGTCATTCCACTAAAGACCCACAGCTGAACTCTTCTTACTGTAGAACATTTTTGTGTCCATGGATGTAGACCTATGTCGGTAAGTCAATCATTCACGAGTGTCCGTAATCACAACTGGGTCAAATTACCGTTTTACCCCTGTGTTACATCTGTCTCCTTATGTACCAGCGCTCCTCTAATGAACAACCTGTTTATGGTCCAACCATTAAACAGAAAGTCCCTCTCGGGCTAGTGAGAGGGTGGAATCCCTTTGTTCAAGTCCTGGAGTCACCACTTAAGGGAACACTCATCTACTTCACCTAGAAGCGGGAAGGAGTGAATTCCTTCTTGTGTTTTCATGTCCCCAGCCTCCCACTCGGTCTTGTCCCCAAAAAGGAAGGCATGTTGTGTCGACGTATTGGCCACTCTCACCCATGCTAATCAAAGGACAATCCCTCATGAGAAGGAGTTCATGACACACTCAGGTTTAAGACTGAGTTACCTAGGTCATCCTATTGAAACAGTAACCTAATTAGTTAACGGTGTTATAACTAATGGTTGACTATTTCGTGGTCTGGTCTTTTGCAAACTCATTGCATAGGATACCCCCACTTGCATGTCTACTACATGGACGTTTTGGATCAATACGTTTGTATCAAATACAAAGCGGGTCGTATCTCATAGTGTTACCAGGATATGGTACCCAACCTTATCCTTGTACTGTAGACCTTTTAGATTGTTACTTGAACATTGATTCTCGTATGTCCCCACATACTAGTTCAAGTTACATACAAACAACCTTGGATCTTAGTTTATTGGATTTGGGTCAAATTGTGCAATATTTAACAATAACACTTTATTGTAGAAACTCAATAACACTTTATTGAAACAAGTATACAATTTGTTTATATTTACTATCTACGAGTTTTAGGGCATAAAACCCAACACACGCCTGGTGATAGTACAATATTGGAGAGCTCCAACAAGACTTCTATACTGTTTTGGATCAGACAAAGATTCACCATCCTGTGCAGAAAAAACAGAACCAGCTGCCAAGGGGGTTGCCATTGGCTTGCACAACATCATATCAGCCTTTTGGATCACATCAGAAAAATATTTTTGCTGACTAAGGAACAAGGAGTTAGAAGACTGAATAACCTCAATTCCAAGAAAATAGGACAAATCTCCAAGATCTTTAAGCGCAAACAAGTCATTTAATGAAGTAATAAAGTTCTTAATAAAGGTTGAGTTGTTGCCTGTAACTATAATGTCATCAACATAAACCAAAACAGCTACAAAAGTCAAATCTTTTCGAAAAAAAACAGAGAGGAATCTGACTTTGAAGCAAGGAATTTCCAGTCTAACA
The DNA here is from genome assembly GCA_036850905.1 of Luffa acutangula. Classification (NCBI taxonomy): domain Eukaryota; kingdom Viridiplantae; phylum Streptophyta; class Magnoliopsida; order Cucurbitales; family Cucurbitaceae; genus Luffa; species Luffa acutangula. The sequence goes on along the minus strand of CM072094.1, from coordinate 9,805,819 downwards.
GGCAAGTGTTGAGCTTTAAGAACCACTCTCTTGGGCTTTGCTTGAGACCATATAGTGCCTTTTGGAGCTTGCAAACATAATTTGGTTGATCCTTATCAACAAAACCTGGGGGTTGTATCATATAGGCATCCTCATGTAAATCTCCATTGAGAAAGGCATTGTGGATGTCGAGCTGTTTAATGACCCACTTAAACCGAACTACAAGGGATAAAAGGACACGGATGGTCTCTGGCTTAACTACTGGACTAAAAGTCTCAAAGTAATCGATGTCATGAGTTTGATCTGAAGGGGATAAAAGTCCCCATGCAGCGGAAGCGCATCGATTGGACCTTACACCGTATATTAATTAACATTAACATACCGTTACGAAAAACTCAAACAAACTTTAAACACACTTTAAAGTTGCTGGAAAATTTGTTTAAACATGCTGAAAAATAAATCTAAATTTATTTTCATGTTTTTCTAAAGAAAAGGGAAAAAAACGTTACAAACCTTCGCTGTAGACTTGACAGTTTTTCGCCAACAACGCTCCAACGAACGAAAACGCAGCAGTCTCCTTGTCTTTTAATCGCTGGAAATTTCTTCTTGATTGACACAATAACCACAAAGGTTACACCGGTATGTCTCTAAGTCTAGGAGGCAAAAGACTTGTGGGAGTCTTTCTCTAAGAGGGAGGCTAGAGAGACTTCTAGGTCTTGTCTTGAGAGTCTAAGAGCAAGAGGAGAATGTTATGAACCAATTAGGTCTAGTGTTCTATTTATAGAGGAGAGGCCATGAATAAAATATTCAATTAAATCAATCTTTTCCAAAATTGATTCAATCTTATTCCTTATTTAATCAATCCATCAATCAATTCCATAATTGATTAATCTTTTCCACAAATGACTAATTACTTCCATAAGTGATTAGATAATTTCCATAAACGATTAACTACTTCCTTAAGTGATTAATTATTTCCATAATTGATTAATTCCCGGTTAATGAATTAATTAACCACCAATTAAATATCACATATTTAATTTCCGACCTTGAATTAATTAATTTGCCCAAATAGATTTTAGGCCTTAAAATTAATTAATTCATTATTTGAACTCTTTCAAACTTTCATAAATTTAATGTGACTCAAATTTATATTTGAATTTCTTCAAATATTAATTTCTCTCATAATAATATATCAACATCTATTATATTGTTTCCCTTAGTAAATTGAACATTTTCAATTTACATTTATTACTTAGTTGCCTCAAATTACTTTATGAGCTACCAGTGGGACCTAATGGACCTGCAGATCAGAAGCTCTAACGATGTGAGATTAATTGGTCAAACTCATTAACCACATTAATCAATATACGTTAACTGTGTGTACATTCCACTATAGAGTCACAGTTGCACTTTTCTCACTACAGATATATTTTCTATGTCCACGGATCTAGACCAATATCGATTAGTTAGTCCTTCACGAGTGTCCGTAACACCAGCTGGGTCAAATTATCGTTTTACCCCTGGGTTACTTCTATTTCCTTAAGTACCAGTTCTCCTCTAATGAACAACATGTTTGTGGTCCAACCATCAAACAGAAAACCCTCTCGTGCCATTGATAGGGTAGGGCCCTTTGTTCAAGACTCGGAGTAACCACTTAAGGGAACACTCATCTGCTTCCCTAAAGTCGGGAAGGAGTGAATTCCATCTTGTACGCTTATGTTCCCAGCTCCCCATTCGGTCTTGTCCCCAAAATGGTAGGCTTATTGAGTCGGTGTATTGGTCACTCTCACCCATGCAAATCAAAGGACAATCTCTCATGAACAGGAGTCCATAATCAACTAAGGATTAAGACTAAGTTATCTAGGTCGTCCTAGTGAAATAGAAAACCAACTAGTTAACAGTGTTATAACCAGTGGTTACTATTTCGAGATCCGATCTTATGCAAACTCATTGCATAGGATACCCCCACTCGCATGTCTCCTACACGAACGCGTTGGATCATAGCGTTTGTATCAAATACAAAGTGGGTCGTATCCATAGTGTCGCAGGATAAGGCACCCAGTCTTATCCCTATACTATAGACCCTTGTTACTTGAACAACGATCCCATATGTCGCTACATATAGTTCAAGACTCATATTACAGCCTTGGATGTCTAGTTTATTGGATTAGGGTTATTTTTAGGCAAAGACAAATATAAAATAACTAATAACATTTAATGGAAAAATATATCAATATTATTTCATTAATATCCAGTCAACGGTTACATTCACTATCTACGAGTTTTAGGGCATAAAACCCAACATGATCAAAACCACGCGCCACAAGCCTCGCCTTGTACCTCTCAACAGTGCCATCGGGTTTAAGCTTGATTCTATACCCACTTGCAAGTGACTAGTTTGTAATCAGGAGAATTTGGCACCAAGGTCCAAGTATCATTCTGTGTTGAGATTGTGTCCAAAAACTCGTAGATAGTGAATTTTAAACGAATTATACATACTTATTCGATAAAGGCATTATCGAGGTTAATTCAGTAAAGTTATTACTGAATAGAGTAAATTGCACATATAACAACCCAAATCCAATAAACTAAGATCCATGGCTATAGGATGAATACTTGAGCTTTATGTAGAGACATAAAAAATGGATCAAGCTTGAGTAATAGCCAAAATGGTCTATAGTATAGGGATAGGGTTGGGTACCTTATTCTGGAGACACTATGAGACGCGGCCCACTTTATAGATGGTATAGACGATGTGATCCTAAATCGTCCATGTAGAGACATGCGAGTGGGGGCGTCCTATGCAATGAGTTTGCATAAGACCAGGACCGAGTCAAAGGGAGTTGCTAAATCAAAGGGAGTTGCTAAATCGGTCTCCAAAAAGGTTGGTAAAAATTCTACTCTCTCCTTACGGTATTTGGACAACATATTTTCATTTTCTAAAATTGATGTAGTTAAGTGCCTCCGATCCTAAAATTGCTTCCGCATGTGTTATATGAACACCTCCAATTGGTATCAGAGCATGATTAAGGCACCTAACATTCATTAATTTTAGCTTGGTGGGTAGCTTTTCATATGATGAAACTGTGTAAAAACTAAAGAAAATGGGTTTTGGGATTGATTTTAATTTTCAGTCAATTCGTTGGAATTAATTGTAATTGCCTACATGTTTATGGGCTTTAATGTGTGCATATGGAGTCTGTAAAATTTGAGAGTCAATAGAGTCCATTTAGGCCGTCAATTTGAAGAAATTCGTAGACTGCTCGCTGCTGGCCGAAATTCCAGCATGCTGTTTTTTTAGTTCCAGCTCAAGTACGTTCTTCACTTAACGGTAAAATGGTCCGGTTCAAGCAATCCAAAGGTGGTTCGGGACAGTTCCAATGGTTCGGAAGCGGTCCAAGCCCTATTTGAAATTATTATTGTAATAATTTTAGTTTTTATTTTTGCTTGATTAAAAATCCCAAAACCAATTCACTTTAGTAAATTTAATTAATTATGCATTATTGAATGTATGTTTTAATTATATAGTATTTTATGTGCATAATGTATGTCATTTATATTTAAAACCCCACCATAGAAAAGCATGTTCATGCATTTGTTTAATTTGAATAAGTGTTATTTATTAATTCAAATACATGAGGGAAATTTCATGTTTTATTAATATAAGAGTTGTATTAATATAGGGAGATTCATGCTTGAATGGTTAATTAAAATTGATTAATTTATATATAATTGTTATATATTAAAAGATAATATCAACCAAGCATGAAGCATGAAATTTCTTTAATTTGTTTATAAGTGTTATACTCAAATTAGGCTAGTTATGGATTGTTTTTATAATTGTTATAAAAAGAGATAGAAATCTAAAATCTATAACAAGATTAAGTGCATGCTCATTTAGGTTAATGAACCTCCAAATCGATCAAGTTGCATCGTTTAGGTCGATATCTTGTAAAACAACGGTTATAAGAGAACTCACCCGACAAAATGTTGTCTAAGGCTAGAGGTATTTAAGTTGACGGTTTACGAAACACCTCCTACCTGGGCATTGAGTCGGTTCTTGAGTTAAGTTAACTCGAGTTTTATGAGCATGCGTGAGAGGTGTGAGGTTTTAAAGTGTTATCACCTAGACATCGTAGTATAAAGAGTTATACAAACCTAGACATACGATGTTTCTAAATGGTGCGTTTCTTATAACTTGAATGATTGATTGTTATATGCTTTTAAACACCATTAGAAAGCATGTTATAGGGTTAATTCATTAAAAGTTATAAAGAGTTATAAAAGTTGATGAATAGAAACCGTAAAACCTATAACAAAGAGTTGCATGCTAACATAGGATCTTAGGTTCTTATCATTTTTTAAATGGTTTAAAATGAAATAGACCTAAGATCGCCTTTTCTAATAGGATTAGAAATATGTCTTACTTAGTATTTTAAAAATTTGTTTTAAAATTTGAGTAAGTAGGACATAAGACCTTGGTTATAAGGGAACTCTCCCGGCAAATGGTTCAGAACCTGAGTTGAATTAACCATAGTCTTACTAGCATGCAATGTCACTAGGTTATTAAAAGAGTTTAATTCACCTAGATATTTAGTGTAAAGACCTTGTTTAATAAGGCATAGACTTAGATAGATTCATTTAGCCAGAATTTACCTAAGTAATAGACCCTAAAACTTTACGACACTTTAATGGGAGGAAAAGTATAGAAACGAAATATTCATATTAAGTTTCTACTCCCACGTCCCTTTGAGTTCACACCGTGAGATCCATGCTTGGCCTCGAGGCCCCCTGAGAGCGTCCCCGTACGGATGGTGTTTGCATGGGTTAATATCAAGGTGAATGGGGAAAGTGTTCATAGTAAGTGGGAGAAGGAAACGTGTCAAACGTATCCTGTGGTCTCCGTCATTAGGTTGCACCGTGAGATTCCTATGTGCTGTCTGCAAGTCGCCCTGGGAGCGATCACCCTAAGGAGGGCTTGCGCATGGGATTCGAAACAACGCAAACTCCAGAAATGGATAGGGTTTCCTAGGGCCATTCCCAACATTAGCTCTTCCCTACGGTGGCATTGTTGGGGCCGCCCTCTGCGATCTAAAAATGATGGGTAACACTTACAAGATGGTCTTGACCAAATTAACGTTAGCTAATAACTATTGGAGTAAGAGTTATTCTGGGAATAGTATTTGGCCGAGATTGTCTCAATTCAGAGGAGGAGTAGCTGACTGCCCTACGGTAGCGGTTATTCTAAACCCCTGAAGTATCGTTGCAAAATAAATCAATTGTATATATGGGTCGACGATTGCTTTTGCAAAATCTGATTGGATAAATTTGATTAATGGGTTTAGTGCATGTTTCTAATAGAGATTAATTTGTTTGTTTCAGCAATATGTTGAAAAACGTATGTGCTTTGTCAAATGCCAAATTAAACGGTTTAGTACATACGACTAAGAATACTTACTTAAACGCTAACCACGTGGCAAAGAATTTAGGTTTGGTCTTAACTGAGGAATGTCCTCAAACTAACTGCATAGCCAAGAAAAACATAATCCACGACTCTAAATGCGAATTATTAGTCTTGGAAACGTGTTTAGTGGAAAACGACGATTCTGCCTGGATACTCGATTCAGGTGCCACTAATCACGTATGTTCTTTATTTCAAGGAATGAGTTCCTGGCAACTGCTAAAAGTTGGAGAGATGACTCTTAAAGTTGGAACAGGAGAAGTCATCTCGGCTATTGCAGTTGGAGACATAAAATTATTCTTCACCAAGGAACGTTACATGATATTAGATAATGTGTACATAGTTCCGAAAATTAAAAGAAATTTGATTTCTTTATCTTGTTTATTGGAACAAGGTTACTCAATTTCTTTTTCTGTTAATGAAGCGTTCATAACTAAAAGAGGTATTAATGTTTGCTCTGCAAACTTGAAGAATAAATTGTATGTTTTGAGACCAATTGAGTCTAAAGCTATTTTAAATCACGAGATGTTTAAAACCGCTGAGACTCAACCTAAAAAACGAAGAGTTTCTCAAGATAGCTATCTCTGGCACTTGAGGTTAGGCCATATCAACCTAAATAGGATTGGGAGATTGGTCAAGAGTGGACTTCTAAACAAGTTAGAAGACGACTCGTTGTCTCCTTGTGAGTCATGCCTTGAGGGCAAGATGACAAAACGACCTTTTACCGGAAAAGGTTATCTTGCCAAAGAGCCCCTAGAGCTCATTCATCCAGACCTCTGTGGACCAATGAACATTAGAGCTCGATAAGGGTACGAATATTTCATCAGTTTTATTGATGATTATTCGAGGTATGTCTATCTCTACCTGATGCATCACAAGTTCGAAGCTTTTGAAAAGTTCAAAGAGTACAAGGCCGAGGTTGAGAACCTGTTAGGTAAGACGATAAAAACACTTCGATCTGATCGAGGTGGAGAGTACATGGACTCAAGTTTTCAAGACTATTTGATAGAGCATGGAATTACGTCCCAACTCTCAGTCGCTGGTACACCTCAGCAAAACGATGTATCGGAAAGGAGAAACAGAACCATGTTGGACATGGTTCGTTCGATGATGAGTTATGCTCAGTTGCCTAACTCGTTTTGGGGTTATGCAGTAGAGACTGCAGTTTATATTTTGAACATAGTTCCCTCAAAGAGTGTTTCTGAAACACCGTTTGAGCTCTGGAAAGGACGTAAAGCTAGTTTACGACATTTCAGAATTTGGGGATGCCCTGCATACGTGCTAGAAGCAAATCCAAAGAAATTAGAACCTCGTTCTAAATTTTGCCTATTTGTAGGCTATCCCAAAGAAACAAGAGGTGGATACTTCTTCGATCCAGAGGAAAATAAAGTACTTGTATCGACAAATGCTACATTCCTAGAAGAAGACCACCTCAAAGTTCACAAGCCACGAAGTAAAGTCGTTTAAGTGAACTATCAAACGAAGCTACAGAAACATCAACAAGAGTTGTTGATGATGCTGGCACCTCGAGTCAATCGCGTCCTTCTCAAGAAATAAGAGAACCTCGACGTAGTGGGAGGGTTGTTAGACAACCTGATCGCTATTTGGGTTTAACTGAAACTCCAGTCGTCATACCTGATGACGGAATCGAGGATCCATTAACCTTTAAACAGGCAATGGATGATGTTGACAAGAACGAGTGGATTAAAGATATGGACTTGGAAATCGAGTCCATGCATTTTAATTAGTATGGGATCTTGTAGATCAACCTGAAGGGGTTAGACCCATAGGGTGTAAATGGATCTACAAGAGAAAACGAGACACTTCTGGAAAGGTACAAACCTTTAAGGCACGACTTGTGGCAAAGGGTTTTACCCAGTGGGAGAGGATTGACTATGAAGAAACCTTCTCCCCTGTTGCCATGTTAAAGTCGATCCGGATACTTTTGTCCATTGCCATGTTTTATGATTATGAAATATGGCAAATGGATGTCAAGACTGCCTTTCTGAACGGTAATCTTGAAGAAAGTATCTACATGTCTCAGCCAGAGGGGTTCATAGCTCAGGATCAAGAGCAAAAAGTTTGCAACGTTAAACGATCCATTTATGGATTAAAACAAGCATCTACATCCTGGAATATGAGATTTGATACTGCGATCAAATCTTATGGCTTTGAACAAAAGGTTGATGAGCCTTGTGTTTACAAAAGGATCATCAACAACTCCGTAGCTTTCTTAGAGTATGTAGATGATATCCTACTCATCGGGAATTATGTAGGTTATCTAACTGACATTAAACTATGGCTAGCAACTCAATTCCAAATGAAAGATTTGGGTGAGGCACAATTTGTTCTAGGGATCCAAATTTTTCGAAACCGAAAGAACAAAACGCTAGCCCTGTCTCAAGCGTCTTATATCGACAAATTGTTGGTTAGATATAAAATGCAAAATTCCAAGAAAGGACTATTACCTTTCAGGCACGGAATTATTTTGTCTAAGGAACAGTGTCCTCAGACACCTCAAGAAGTTGAGGACATGAGACATTTTCCCTATGCCTCTGCAGTAGGTAGCCTAATGTATGTCATGTTGTGTACAAGGCCTGACATTTGTTATGCAGTAGGGATTGTTAGTAGATATCAATCAAATCCAGGATTCAATCACTGGACAACCGTTAAAAGTATCCTTAAATATCTAAGGAGAACGAGGGACTATATGCTCGTGTATGGTTCGAAGGATTTGATCCTTACAGGATACACTGATTCTGACTTTCAAATCGATAAAGATTCGAGGAAATCTACATCGGGGTCAGTATTCACTCTAAATGGAGGAGCAATAGTATGGCGCAGCATCAAGCAAGGCTGCATTCCAGACTCGACCATGGAGGTCGAATATGTAGCCACTTGCGAAGCAGCAAAAGAGGCAGTATGGCTCAGGAAATTCCTAACTGACTTGGAAGTCGTTCCAAATATGCATCTGCCTATCACCTTGTATTGTGATAATAGCGGCGCAGATGCAAACTCAAAGGAACCTCGCAGCCATAAGAGAGGCAAGCACATCGAAAGGAAATACCATCTCATTAGGGAGATTGTGCACCGAGGAGACATGATCGTCACGAAGATAGCGTCGGAGCACAACATTGTTGATCCATTCACGAAGGCTCTCACAGCTAAAGTGTTCGAGAGTCATCTAGAAGGTCTAGGTCTGCGAGATGAGTATGAGAAATAATCTAGGTCAAGTGGGAGAATTATAACCGGTATGTTGATGCCTCAGTATACTGGGTATTTAGATGCCCTAGTTTATTGTATATATTCACCCACTGCTGTTATAGATTATAGTACATCCCACTAAACTAGAGTTTTAGTTCAAGTGGGAGATTGTTGGGATTGTGTCCTAAAACTCGTAGATAGTGAATGTTAAACGAATTCTACATACGTATTCGATAAAGGCGTTATCAAGATTAATTCAGTAAAGTTATTACTGAATAAAGTAAATTGCACATATAATAACCCAAATCCAATAAACTAAGATCCATGGCTATAGGATGAATACTTGAGCTTTATGTAGAGACATAAAAAATGGATCAAGCTTGAGTAATAGCCAAAACGATCTATAGTATAAGGATAGGGTTGGGTAACTTATTCTGGAGACACTATGAGACGCGGCCCACTTTATAGATGGTATAGATGATGTGATCCTAAATCGTCCATGTAGAGACATGCGAGTGGGGGCGTCCTATGCAATGAGTTTGCATAAGACCAGGACCGAGAAATAAGTCGCTCTCGCTTTATAACACCGTTTACTGTCGAGACTGACTATTTCATGTGATGACTTAGGTAACTCAATCTTAATCCTGAGCTAACTATGAACTCCTGTTTATTCGGGCTTATCATTAGATCTGCATAGGTGAGAGTGGCTCAGTATCGCTGACTCAATAAGCCTCCCATTTCAGGGATAGGAACGGGTAGATAGCTGGGGACATAGTCGTGCAAGAAGGAATTCACTCCTACCCGAATTAGGGATAGTAGAGAGGTTGTTCCCTTAAGTGCTGACTCCGGGGCTTGAACAAAGGGATCCCGCCCTCTCATTGGCCCGAGAGGGACTCGGTTTTATGGTTGGACCATAAACCAATTGTTCATTAGAGGATCAGTGGGACTTAAGGAACTAGAAGTACTATAGGGGTGAAACGGCTTTTTGACCTAGCTATAGCTACGAACAACCTGTGAAGGATCGACTTACTAATCATGGTTAAATCAAGTGGACGGAATCTATAGTAAGGGGAGTGCAACTATCGGGCTATAGTGGAGTGTCCCGGTAGTTAACGAATGTTGGCTAGCTTGGATAATGAGATTAGTCGGTTAGCCTCGAATCGTTGGAGCTCATGATCTATAGGTCCATTAGGTCCCCCTACTAGCTCATATCGGAACAAAGCCTAGAACAAAAAGATAGGAAGCTTTGAATCGTTCAAAATTGGGAAAACGGGTATTATCGTAAATTGTGTTTGACACAATAATTTAATTATGAATTAAATTAGAAAATGAGAGATGGGGTATTTAAAAGTGTTTTAAATACCATATATATGTATTAGGAATCATATATAATTCATGGCACTAGGTGATAAAGATTAATTGGATTAATCATGTAAAAATTACTTGGAATTGTACCAATTAATTGATTAGAAATTAATTTCAATTTTGAATTGAAATAGGAATGAATTGCAAGCTGAAAATTAAGAATTTAGATTCAATTTTAAGTGGATTTAGTGGCATTCCCACTCTTGCATGTTGATGCATAGTGGAAAACAACACAACCATGCACTAGTTGCATGTTTTGTGAATCAAACACCTAGAATCCACTTTGAGTTGCAATTTCACCATGTGTCTAGTGTCATGAGGCTTCTCTTTGCATGGAAGATGTCTTTATAAGGAGCATGAATCAGATTCAAAGCTTAAGAGAGTCATTTCCATATTGTTATGCTGCTGGATTTTGGTCTCAAACTCACTCATCTCCATATATCTCTCTATTGCTTGAACCTTCAAGCACTCAATTCCCATTCCCTATCTCTATAAACTCCCACAAGTCGTTCTTGGCCCGGAGAATAGTAGGGAAGACACTAGAGGTGGTCCACACACCGTTCGTGATCAAAGGAATCAAAGGGAGTTGCTAAATCGGTCTCCAAAAAGGTTGGTAAAAATTATGCTCTCTCCTTATGGTATTTGGACAACATGTTTTCATTTTCTAAAATTGATGTAGTTAAGTGCCTTCGATCCTAAAATTGCTTCCGCATGTGTTATATGAACACCTTTATTCTGAACTAAAGCCCTGAACGCTCTGTCCATAGCAGCTCGCCACTCATCATTCTTAAATGCCGACTTAAAGCTAGTAAGTTCAACTAAGTGAGCAGAGGAAGGACTAGAAGAGGCCAACCAGCATTTAGGTTTAAAAATACCAGCTTTTCACAGGTAATGATGGGATGATGATTTTTTGTGGGAGCAGGTTGGGCTGAAGGACCGTTGGTAGAGTCTAGAAGAGCAGGAGAAGGTGAATGAGATACTTGAGTTGAGGAAACAGAAGAAGTATTAGACGCTGGTATAACTGACTCTACGAAAGATGGGCTAAGGTTGAGTGATGAAATGGGTGGTGAAGGACTGGAAGTGTTGGGACAATGGTGGTGAACCAAATCTAAGGAATAAGGAGCAAAACCAGGAGGAATGGAGGGAGTTAGGGAAGAGATGGAGTCAGAGGAAGGAGGACTGGAAGGAGCGGAAGCATAAGAAATAAGAGAGTGAGAGACAACAGGAAGATTGAATGGAGTGGAAGAATAAAAATAATGATCAGGGTGAGAAGACTTGACTTTTCCAAACTTAAAATTACTAGATAAGCAGGGAAAGATTGATACATTGAACACAACATGCCGAGACACAAAAACCCGACTAGAAATTGGATCAAGGCACAAGTATCCTTTATGATTGGAACTGTAGCCAAGAAACAAACATTCAGTTGATCAAAACATTAATTTGTGTTCATTGAATGGCCGAAGAAAAGGAAAACATGAGCAACTGAATACCCGAAGAAGAGAATAATCAGGCAATCTATTGTAAAGCATTTGATAAGGAGATTTGGAATTAAGCACAACAGTGGGAAGTCTGTTGATGAGATGAATGGCTGTTTGAAAGGCAAAGCTCCAAAAATTGAGGGGCAAACCGTAATGAGCAAGGAGAGAAAGACCAACTTCCACAACATGTCTATTTTTTCTCTCAACTCGACCATTTTGTTAAGGCGTGTATGGACAAGACACGTGATGTTGAATACCATTTGCTGAAAGGAAGGAGGAAACAGAACAAAATTCCCCAACCCAATCATTTTGAAGACATTTTATTTGTTTGTCAAATTGCACCTCAACAAGCCGTTTAAAATTGAGAAAGTAAGAAAAGGTTTCATCCTTAGATTTTAGGAGATATAACCAAGAAAAGCGAGTATAATCATCCACAAAAAGTAAGAAAAACCGAGCTCCATTAATTGAAATTTTAGGGGAAGGACCCCATACATCCGAGTGAACCAATTGAAAGGGTTCACATGTTTTAGTTTCTGCTAAATGAAAAGGAAGTTGATGGCTTTTGCCTAATTGACAAGAATTACAGAAGCTATGAGTAGACAACGAAGAAGAAAGACCACATAAATTTAAAACTTGTTTAACAACAGATTCAGCTGGATGCCCCAGGCGCAAATGCCAATTAGAAGAGACATGAGCTGTTGACAAAAAAGTGGCAGGAGACTTGGAGCTCGAACAAACAGCAGGGACCGAAGAGGCTGACAACTTGTAAAGGTCATCCTCAAGCTTGCCCTGTAGAAGGATTGTCTTGGTTCGAAGATCCTTAACAAGAAAAAATGAGGAATAGAATTCAACGTAAGTATGATTATCCTTGCATAACTTAGTAATGATGACATGCAAAAATGTCATCATTTTCCTATTAATTTCAGCTAGTTTTGTTCATGAATTGTGAGCTTTAATGTATTTTTATGACGATTTTACAGAAATTCGAGTTCGAGCAGCAAAACTAAAATTTTAAGAGAATTTGGGTGAATTTGGAGACTTTTTGGGCAATTTGTAGAATAATCATTGAAGATCCAAGCCCCACAGTCCAAGAAAAGAAGACAATTGAAGTGGGAGGCCCAAAAAGCCCAAAAGTTTGAAGAAATGAGGCAAAAATTCGCAAATAAGGCTTCTAGAAGGCCTAGCGTCTCGACGCTAGGTGATCAGCAAAACGCGCTCCAAAATCGCGATAGCGTCGGGACGCTGCGACGACTTCTGCCCCAAGACAACATGACGTCACAACGTCTCGACGCTGTCAACTTGTTCAGCAAGAAAGGTCTAGATTTTGCTCTATAAAAAGGACCCTTCCCTTTGGTTATCATCATCCCATTTTTGGGGAGCTCTCCCCTAGCTCAAAAGAGAGAAAAAGTGAGAAGAATTGTAGAGAAAAAAAAGGTTGGAATTGAGCGAGATTCCAAGGCTCAAGATTCGAGATGATCGTAGCGGGAGCTTGGGATTGACTTATCGGTTATTTCTTCCTTACTTCTTTAATTCCTTGTTGTAATTTGAGTTAGGACTATGGATCAAGATCACTTGGGAAAAATTATTTCCATTTGTGAGTAGATCTTGAGACCTAGGGTCGTTATTCTAGTTAATTGGATTTTGTAGCGCAATTACTTGGAGTATATAATGAATTTGTTCATATTTCATCTATGTAATTTTTGCTTAATGCCTTTAATCTCTTGATCATGGATTAATTGTTATGTTGGTCTAAATTGATACTCGACAGAGAGAATTTAGATTAGATCCTAATTGCATGGCTAACGATTGCTTGGAGCACGAGAGTGAAAAAGAATTGTTAGAAATTGTTTATGAAGTTGCTTAATGCCATACTATGATTAACTAAGGAGATGGACACTTGAATTAGTTATGTTAGTATGAGATGTGGAGGAGCTTGAAAGAGGAATTCACTTATAATTACTTCTAGATTTATGAAAGTATAGATTATTAGTTATATGCATCCATGTAATTGAGCTACAAATCCAGAAAGCTAGATAACACCCTAGGTCAAGCCCCCTTAATTGGATATTTTCATTTCGCTATTCCATGTTTATTTTTATTAATTTCTTTAATTTTTACATTATCATTCGAGTTGATCTTCTAAATAAAATTAAAACATGATGATTCTCGGTACTTAATGGAATTAATTCAATTTCCCTGAGGATTCGATACTCGGTATTACCTACCGTTTTATATTACTTGTGACGACCCGTGCGCTTGCGGTAATCGCTGATCAACAAGCAACACTTAAGAGTTTCTTAGTAATGGTTGGAGTATGTAAAACATTTTGGAGCAAGATAGGCTTAGTATAAGTAGAGAGAACAGAGGAACCAATGTGAGAAATGGGTATTTGCTTACCATTACCAATCGTGATTTGGCCACCACCATGATAGGTTGTTGGATTGCAAAGTGAAGAGACATCTGGTGTCATATGATGCGTGGCCCCAAAGTCAAGAAACCAGGATTCGTCAGGATGAGTAAAGTCCATATGATGAATCGAAGAAGTATCAGAAGGGGTTTGTGTAGGTGGTAAGATAGATGGTTGGGAGGAATGTAGTAAGGCTTGAGGTTGGGGAGGAATCTGGTAAGATAAGTTTGTTCTGTGATGACATATCAATGCGGTGTGGCCAAATTTTCCACAAATTTGACATTGAGTTCGAGGGGTAGATGGTTTGGGAGACCAAGGAGAAGTGGATTGAGGCTTACCAAGTATACCAGGTGACATGGATGGTTGAGATGTGGGAGAGACAAAAGAGGAGCGGGATAAATGATTAAACTGAGGTTGAGACCTATTAGTTGGGCGACGATCAGAATGATGAGTATTAATGTAACACCCGAGTTAGGAGGGGTACATGAATGAACCGAGACCACACTCGAATGAGAGGGATCCTGAGGACATGAAAGTATAGTCAAGATAAGCTTAAAAGAATTGATAGATACTACCTATACCAACAAGGTGCACCTTCCTTTTCGGTGGCTCAATCATAGAAACTTTAAAGTTAAGCGTGCTAGGCTTGGAGAAGTTCTATGTTGGGTGACCTCTTCGGAATTTTCCTAGGAAGCATGTGAGTGAGGACAAAGAATGCCTAAAAGGACCCCGTGTTGGTTTGTGGGGACAGTCTTCATTCTTTGAAGTAGTTTCAGAAAAGTATGGTGGCGTGGCCAGGTCGCAGGGAAATGTCGGGGCCCTTAAGTGCCGAATCCGAATTCCGAATCCTGGGCCAGGGGCGTTACAGATGGTATCAGAGAGGAACCTCTCCTAGTAGGATGTGGTTCGGGGACGAACCAAGGCGGAATCTGGTGGGCATGTAACACCCGAGTTAAGAGGGATACATGAATGAACCGAAGCCACATCCGAATGAGAGGGATCCTGAGGACATGAAAGTATAGTCAAGATAAGCTTAAAAGAATTGATAGATACTACCTATACCAACAAGGTGCACCTTCTTTTTCGGTGGCTCAATCATAGGAACTTTGAAGTTAAGCGTGCTTGGCTTGGAGAAGTTCTATGCTGGGTGACCTCCTGGGAATTTTCCTAGGGAGCATGTGAGTGAGGACAAAGCATGCTAAAAGGACCTCGTGTTGGTTTGTGGGGACAATCTTCATTCTTTGAAGTAGTTTCAGAAAAGTATGGTGGCGTGGCCAGGTCGCAGGGGAATGTTGGGGCCGTTAAGGGTTGAATCCGGATTCCGAATCCTGGGCCTGGGGCGTTACAATTAAGACTGCTTAGGTTAGCTTGAGCCAAGTTTAGTTGTTCAACAGTGGTTTGTCGTTCAAGACGAGCTTCATATGTCAGCAAGAGACTTCTAACATCTTCTAAAGAGGGATTATCTGACCATCAAGTATGTGAGCCAAATGATCCCTATAAGACACAAGTTCACCAACGGCAGCAAATTTTTCCGTAATCTCCTTTATTTTAGCTAAAAACTAACTCATAGACAGACCATCTTTCTTAACTTTCTGTAATTGAGATTTCAACACCATAATTCGGGCAGTAGTATTAGAATCGTAAGATCGAGATAAGCAATCCCAAATAGCAGATGCAGTGTCTAAACTAACAAATTTAGCCATTTTCTCTTCAGATAATGAGGAATAAATCCAACACATAAGGAATCGATCCATCGAGATAATCGGATAGACCATTCGCAAGGACAACATTGAGCAATTGATTTTTCCATAACAAGAAATTGTTGTCGTTGAGCTTCACCGCCAACGGTTGAGGGAGAGTGGGATAAGGGTTAGGGGCGAGAAAATTTGGGGGAAAAGTGATGTGGACTTTTCCTACCGCAAGCGCACGGGTCAAGTAATAATATAGTGAAAGTAAATTCGAATGTCGTCCTCTGGATTGGATTGTTAAGAAAATCAAGTATTGTGAATTATCTTGCCCAATTTTATTTAGGGATCAAAAAGTGATGAAAAGATGATAATAAAACCAAATCAAAGCAAGTAAAAAGAATGGAAATTCAATTGGGAAAACTACTTAGGGAATTGATTTCGCCGATTTCGTTTAGGATTGATTTTAAGGAGTAAGTTATTATGCACAATGAAATTATGAGCCAAAGACCCTTTAATCACAACTACCTCTCCCGAGTATAATTGATTCTCATGCAAATTAACCAACTTGATATCCCTATCTAAGTTTATTAACATGCAAGGCAATGAGATCTTTTAACCAATTCTAAAGTTAATCTAAAACCGTCAAGAATTAGAAACTCAACTTTAGTCATGCAATCTTGAGTAAGTCTAAATCAAATCCCCTCTCCCGAGCTAGATTCGAAACTTAAATCATTCAACTAATGGCCAATTAATTGAAAGCATTAAATCAAGATTACAAACACAATAACATTGCACAACTTAAACCATAAATCAATCCATAAACTTAATCAACTACATCAATCCCTAAGCTACAAGTTTAGCTACTCATGATGTAAATACAAGCTCAACTAAACAATTGAAAGCCATAAATCTAACTAAAGAAAGGAAAGGGAAAAGAAAACTCAATGTAGGTCGAATCCGACGTCCCCGTCACGATCCCCACGAACAATGGGTTGATTTCCAAGCCTCTCCCTTTGTTTTCTGCCTCCAAATGCTCTATTCTGTCCTCTTTACGGCTCCAAAAGGTCCCAAATCGAACTCCCCCAAAACCTAGCCGAAAATAAGCTTTTATTCTATTTTTTCGTCTAAGCGTCGAGACGCTGTCAAGACAGCGTCGCGACGCTGTCTCTTATACGCGCGTTCTGAATAAGGAAAAACGGAAGCGTCGGGACGCTTCCTATCATAGCGTCTCGACGCTGTAAGCTTTACGCGCCTAATCTGATATGGAATGTGAGCGTCGAGACGCTCAAGAGCTAGCGTCTCGACGCTAGCCTGCTGTTGACCGAGATTTGACTTTTTTCCTCTTTTACTCTTTTCATTCCTTTGCATCTTTTCACGCCCCGAGCACCCGATTAACTCTAATATGGCATTATAGCTCCAATCAACCATTTCCTACAAAATAAACAATAAAGCACAATAAAATGGCCCAAACATCATAAAAGACTAGCTAAATTGAATAAGTAAAAGTAGCTAGCTATGCTCGCTATCAAATACCCCCAAACTTAAGCTTTTGCTAGTCCTCGAGCAAACTAAAAATCAAGCATACAGTGGAAGAATGGATGCAATAATCATAACTCAATCCTCAAGGCTCAAAAGTCAATAGTTAAGCAAGCAAGATACATGCACATAAGGACCAATGAGGGAGACAAATTAAAATTTTTCCAAAATTAACTTGCACAAGCGAGATCTAACTCAACAAGATCAGACTCTACTAGCTCAGGATTGGATTATTAAACTCTCAGCTCATCTTCCCTCTACACTGGCACTAAGGCTTCACTAATGAGTTAATGCAACAAATTAGTTTGTTTATCTCCATACTTAGGTGCTTTTAATTAACAAATGAATTAAGCATTTATATTTGGCACTAGCTTTCACACACCCATTGCAGGGACCCTTAACCTGAGATTTCTCTGGTTGGCCTAACTGATCACAACAGGGGTAGCTCTTTTTGCCTAAACTTTATTAAACATTGCAAACTGTGCACAGGCCATGGCATAATAATTTTTCTCTTCAACAGTAACAACAAGAATGATTTTTCTTTATGAGCATAAATAGCATATATTCTTTTCTTTCCTCCTAAGCAAGATCAAACATGCTAATTTGCAAAACATTAACTTTTAGCTCTACCCTACACCTATCGAGGTGACAACAAGCATCTGAACCTAATAATTCGCTCCTAAGCATTCAAATCCAAATCTAGCCAAGGCAAATACTCTACTCATGCAAGCCATCTCTTAGAAAAATTTTAAAAAGTCTCCCTTTTTGGGCACTTAAGCTTACATCTCATCACAAGCTTGAAAATTGACAAGAAAGCCTATCCTAGGACATCATAATCATGCAAAAGTAGCATCCAGAAAAAACCCATATGCAAAATTCAAAGAAAGCTCAAAAGTATAGCCCGAACTCAGATGCTCAAGGGCTCCACAAACATGCTAATCCACCCCCAAACTTAAAATATGCATTGTCCTCAATGTATAAAGAAAATAAAGCATAAACAAGTATGAGAACAATAAACGAATGAAAGGAGTGAACAATACTGCCCTGGAATGATGATGACTTCTTGACTTGAGAGCTTGAAATCTTGAAAGCTTGAAAGCAAAGGGGAGAAAGAAAGAAAACAAGACCTACAAAGCAAAAACAAACAATAAATCAAAAACCAAAAGAAAACATACTAAACTTACTTGGGTTGCCTCCCATAAGCGCTTGTTTAACGTCATTAGCTCGACGTGTTGCATGTGCTTCAAGGAGGCTTTTGTTCTGTGAATCCAACAGAGGTGCTCTTTCTTGCACCTTTCCTGTAGCCCATGAAAAGCACTTCATCTTTAGAGTCTTCAACTGCTTTAAAGATTTCTTTTTCGTTCTTGACTCTAATAGTGAGCTCCCTGCGCTCAATATCTATAATCACTCGCCCAGTAGCGAGGAATGGTCGTCCTAATATGACAGGCATCGAAGGATTTTCTATCATGTCCATAACATACAAGTCAATAGGGAGGAAAAATCTACCTACTCTGATTAACACATTCTCTACAATACCAACTGGTCTCACCACAGATTGATCAGCCAATTGGAGCTTTACAGGAGTAGACTTAATCTCACCTATATCTAACTTTTTACACAACGATAGAGGAATTATATTAATGCTAGCACCTAAATCACATAATGCTCTGAAAGAATAAGTACCAAAACTACAAGGAACAGAAAAACTCCCTGGATCTGCTACTTTTTCAGGTACTTTCTGTTGTACTCTGGTGCTGCATGTGGAAGCAAGATAAACAGTGTCAACCTTCTTTTCTTTTCGCTTCTTTGCTAACCACTCCTTCATGAACCTGTTGTATTGGGGCATCTCTAATGCCTCTGCAAAAGGAATATTAATATTCAGATTCATAAAAGCAATCATAAATTTATCAAACTGAACCTGATCGTTCTTTTTCTTCTTTTTCTTTTTCCTTTCCTTGGGAACCAATACTGTGGGAGAAGGAATAAGAGGCTCAAGGTTAGGCTTTTCAGCCTCATCTGCTGATGTGTCCTCCTCAGCTTCCCCTGTAGGCGTTTCATAGTCCTCAAATTCAGGTTCCTCTTCAGATTCCTCCTGGTGCACAGTGATTGCCTTACAATACTCCATCTGGGGTTTCTCTTGTTCAGCTGGGGCCTTACCTTTATTCATGGTGCTTACAACATTCACCAATTGTCCCAGCTGAGTCTCAATGTTCTTTATAGCTGCACTGTGGCCATTCACTGTTGAATTGATGGCAATGACTGCCTCCTCTAATTTGGTTGTCCTGTTACTTGACTCTGCAATGAAAGCTCCAACAAGATCTTCTAACTTTTTATTTTCTTGAGTTTGAGGGGCAAAACCAGGAGGATTAAGAACATTCTTAGTATTAGCGTAAGAGAAATTTTCATGGTTCCTATTGTTAGGGTGATAATGTGTAGGTGTAGAACTATTATTATATCCCCTAGAATTAAAATTTGATACATACTGAACCTGCTCGATCGTCTCCTCCTGGGGTCTGGATGCTAATGCAGCAGCCGATTCAATTGATTGAGCACTCCCTGTACCTGAAAATTTCATAAAAGCATTAGCAAGGGAGGTCATCTGGGCCTGGAGTGCACTTACTTTATCAACCTCGAACACTCCAGCAGCAATCTTTTTAGGTGTAGACCGCTCAGATGGCCACTGATAGCTGTTGGTGGCCATATCCTCTAGAAGTGTGCGAGCGTTTTCCACAGTCTTGGACAACAGAGTCCCACCTGCAGCTGCATCAACAATCGTTTTTGTACTAGGAGTTAAACCATTATAAAACAACTGTACCTGAAGCCAATCGGGGTAACCATGCTGAGGACACTTCCTCAGTAGCTCTTTGAATCGCTCCCAAGCTTCGAACAGCTGCTCATCATATTGTTGTTGGAATGTTCCAATCTCGGTCCTCAACTTGACCGTCTTTGCAGGAGGGAAAAATTTCTTTAAAAAGGCCTGGACCAAAGCATCCCAGGTGGTGATGCTCCCAGGAGTAATAGACTGCAACCAATCACGTGCTTTATCCTGCAAAGAAAAGGGAAATAAACGTAAGCGAATAGCATCCTCAGAGACTCCATTAATCTTTACCGTCCCACAAATATCCAAGAATGATTTAAGATGAGAATTTGGATCCTCGGTGGGCGATCCTCTGTATGCACAATCTCGAGCCATCTGAATAAGACCAGTTTTCAGCTCAAAGTTGTTGGCATTAATCGGTGCATAGACAATCCCCGACTGTTGCCCCTGAAACACAGGCTGAAAATAATCTCTAATAGGCCTAGGCTCCTCAGGTGGATTTTGGTCAGCCATTTGAACGTTTTCTCTATTCTCCCTGCGAAGCCTATGGATGGTTCTTTCTATCTCGGGATCCAAAGGTGCTAAAATCAAATCTTTATTCATACGCATAAACAAACAAAACTACCCTAAAAAGGAAAGAAAACAATAATGGAAAGCAACAAAGAAAATAAATCAACTAATCTAAATAAGGAATATAATCTAGAAAAGGAAACAAAATAACCTAATATGGAATGCAAAAATAAATATGGCAAAACACAAATAAAGAAACTAATCTAGAAAAGGAAAAACAAGAACAAATAAGGAAAAGATTACACTACTAAAAGAAAAACTAACCTAGAAAATCAAATATGGAAAGCAAAACAAATAAGGAAAAAAATGCAATCAACCAAAAGAAATAAAAATACACCCTAAATTAAGATCAAGCAATTTTTTCACAATATCAATCTCGCTAAATGTGCCAATCCCCGGCAACGGCGCCAAAAACTTGATGTGGACTTTTCCTACCGCAAGCGCACGGGTCAAGTAATAATATAGTGAAAGTAAATTCGAATGTCATCCTCTGGATTGGATTGTTAAGCAAATCAAGTATTGTGAATTATCTTGCCCAATTTTATTTAGGGATCAAAAAGTGATGAAAAGATGATAATAAAACCAAATCAAAACAAGTAAAAAGAATGGAAATTCAATTGGGAAAACTACTTAGGGAATTGATTTCGCCGATTTCGTTTAGGATTGATTTTAAGGAGTAAGTTATTATGCACAATGAAATTATGAGCCAAAGACCCTTTAATCACAACTACCTCTCCCGAGTATAATTGATTCTCATGCAAATTAACCAACTTGATATCCCTATCTAAGTTTATTAACATGCAAGGCAATGAGATCTTTTAACCAATTCTAAAGTTAATCTAAAACTGTCAAGAATTAGAAACTCAACTTTAGTCATGCAATCTTGAGTAAGTCTAAATCAAATCCCCTCTCCCGAGCTAGATTCGAAACTTAAATCATTCAACTAATGGCCAATTAATTGAAAGCATTAAATCAAGATTACAAACACAATAACATTGCACAACTTAAACCATAAATCAATCCATAAACTTAATCAACTACATCAATCCCTAAGCTACAAGTTTAGCTACTCATGAATGTGAATACAAGCTCAACTAAACAATTGAAAGCCATAAATCTAACTAAAGAAAGGAAAGGGAAAAGAAAACTCAAGGTAGGCCGAATCCGACGTCCCCGTCACGATCCCCACGAACAATGGGTTGATTTCCAAGCCTCTCCCTTTGTTTTCTGCCTCCAAATGCTCTATTCTGTCCTCTTTACGGCTCCAAAAGGTCCCAAATCGAACTCCCCCAAAACCTAGCCGAAAATAAGCTTTTATTCTATTTTTTCGTCTAAGCGTCGAGACGCTGTCTCTTATACGCGCGTTCTGAATAAGGAAAAACGGAAGCGTCGGGACGCTTCCTATCATAGCGTCTCGACGTTGTAAGCTTTACGCGCCTAATCTGATATGGAATGTGAGCGTCGAGATGCTCAAGAGCTAGCGTCTCGACGCTAGCCTGCTGTTGACCGAGATTTGACTTTTTTCCTCTTTTACTCTTTTCATTCCTTTGCATCTTTTCACACCCCGAGCACCCGATTAACTCTAATATGGCATTATAGCTCCAATCAACCATTTCCTACAAAATAAACAATAAAGCACAATAAAATGACCCAAACATCATAAAAGACTAGCTAAATTGAATAAGTAAAAGTAGCTAGCTATGCTCGCTATCAAAAAGCTTGGGGTTGAGCAGGAAAGTTTTGAGGAGCTTGAAACAGGGGTCGTGGGTATAAAGGTTGAGGTTGAAATTGTTGAGGTTGAACAGGAAAATTTTGTTGGTAAGGAAAATATCCAGGAGGAGGCTGAGGATTTGGATTGAAGGGAGTCTAAGGTTGAGGTTGATTTCGGTTGCGGTTCTGATTGATTGCAGGTCAAACCAGAGGAGGAGTGACGACAATAGGATTTTGAACTGAGTTGTGAATTGGAGTCACCACAGGCGTAGTGATTGGAGTAAAGGTGTGATGACCGGAGTACCTTGCTGACCAGAGGATGAAGATGATGATGATCCTTCTTCGATTGTCATTTTCTAGAGGAGAAAGAGCCAAAGCTCTGATACCATAAACGGTATAAGAATAGAGAAGAGAAAGATATTATTCAATGATTGTATTGTCTTAATTAGCGCAATGAACAGTGTTCAACATATATAGGAAAACAATGGACACATGGAGCTAAATAATATGCTCTAGAAATAACAAACTTTACATAATAGAAATCAGAGAAATAGACCATATAATTTGATGATAAATGGTACTTTATCAATTTTCGTGTTGAAACTTCAAAATGACTTTTGTTTTGTTCTTAAAATTCTACATGTGTTTGACTTCATTTTGTTGGTAGCCTTTTCAATATTATTTTTTCACCAACCATTACCCATTAGCTTTCTCTATATTCATTTTATGAAAAAATAAATCAAACTATTGTATACGTGTTGGGTTTAATGTCCTATAAACTCGTAGTTTGTAAATCATTAAACACATTCTATTTCCAATAAAGACGTTATTGAGGTTATTCAGTAAAAGATGTTATTGAATATATAAATTGCGAATGATTAACCTAAATCCAATAAACTAAGATCCTTGGCTATAAAATGAATACTCGAACTATATGTAGGGACATATCGTAGGATCAAGTTCAAGTTTATAGTCAAAATAGTCTATAGTATAAGGATACGGTTGGGTGCCTTATCCTGGAGACACTATGGACGCGGCCCACTTTGTATTAAGTACAAACGATGAGATCCTAAATCGTTCATGTGGTGACATGCGAGTGGGGGCGTCCTATGCAATGAGTTTGCATAAGACAGGACCACGAAATAAGTCACTTTCTCTTTATAACGCCGTTTACCGTAGAAACTGACTATTTCACATAGATGACCTAGGTAACTCGTTCTTAATCCTGAGCGAGCTATGAACTCCTGTTTATACGAGATTATCCTTTGATCTGCATGGGTGAGAGTGGCCAGCATCGCCGACTCAACAAGCCTACCATTTTGGGGATAAGATCGAATAGATAGCTGGGGACATAGTTTCGCAAGACGGAATTCACTCCTACCCTTTTCAGGGATAGCAGAGAGGTTGTTCTCTTAAGTACTAACTCCGGGACTTGAACAAGGGGCCCCACCCTCTTGTTGAATCGAGAGGGACTTAGTTTTGATGGTTGGACCACAAACCGATTGTTCATTAGAGGATTAGTGGAACTTAAGGAACAAGAAGTACTATAGGGGTGAAACGGTTATTTGACCTAGCTATAGCTACGAACAACCTGTGAAGGAACGACTTACTAAACATGGTTAAATCAAGTGGACAGAAATATATCTATAGTGAGGGGAGTGCAACTATCGGGCTATAGTGGAGTGTCCCGGTAGTTAACGAATGTTTGCTAGTTTAGATAATGAGATTAGTCGGCTAGCTTCGAATCGTTGGAGCCCATGATCTATAGGTCCATTAGGTCCCCCTACTAGCTCATATCGGATTAAAGCCTAGAATATTTTGATAGGAAACTTTGAATCGTTCAAAAACGGGAAATAGGGTTTTATCGTAAAACGTGTTCGACACAATGATTTAATTATGAATTAAATTAGGAATTGAGAGATGAGGTATTTAAAAGTGTTTTAAATACCATATATATGTATTAGGAATCATATATAATTCATGGCATTATGTGATAAAGATTGATTGGATCAATCATATCAAAATTACTTGGAAATGTCTCAATTAATTGCCAAGAAATCAATTTCAATTTTGAATTGAATTTGAAATGAATTGAAAGCTGAAAATTCACAATTAGGATTCAATTCATAGTGGATTTAGTGGTTTTTTCCACTCTTGCATAATGATACATAGTGGAAAACAACACAAACATGCATTAGATGCATGTGTTGTAAAGTAGACACCTAGAATCCACTTTGAGTTGCATCTTGACCATGTGGCTAAGTGTCATGAAGCTTGTCTTTGCATGGGAGAGGTCTATAAAAGGGGCTTGAATTAGATTCAAAAGAGCAAGCTTTCATTTAGTGTTATGCTGCAAATTTTCTCCCTCAAATTCTCTCTCATTTCATCTCCTTCCAAAAGCTTGTACCATCAAGCATTCCCTTCTATCTTTCTTCTATAGACTCCCACAAGTCTTTCTAGGTCCAAGAGAATAGTAGGGAAGACTCTAGAGGTTGTCCAAGGAGCATAGGAGAGGCAAACACCACAAGGAGTTCCACATAAGTGAGCTACAAAGGTTGGTGTTCTCTCAACTCTATATTCTGTCTTGTATAGAACATGCATGCTTTAGGAGCAAAATTGAATGTCTTAAGTGCTTCCGATCTTCAATTGCTTCCGCATGTGTTATATGAACACCTTCAATTGGTATCAGAGCATGATTAGAGCACTTAATTCGTTTTAATTTTGCTTTGGTGGGTACCATTTTGAAATTGAATTTTCTGTGTGCTAAAATGGAAGTGTTCTGGTTTGGCAATTTTTTGAGCATTCAAATCTTTATGAAATTGTAATTGCTCGGATATGTAAGAGCGTTAATGTGTGTACTATAGTCTGTAATTGTTATAGAGTCATTAGAGTCCATATAGGCTATAAAATCGAAGAAAAACCGGAGAAGACGCAGCAGAAAAGTTAAATTCCAGCAGCAGCAGTTTTTTTTTCTTCTTCTTTCCGGGTCCGGTTCGGTCTGCTGCAGTTTTTTTTTTACACATATTTGAAGGCCGGTTAACTCCATGGAGGGTTGGTTCGGGTTGGTTCGTAAAGCTCGGGATCATCACAAGCATTTTTATTGATTATTATTGTAATAATTAGTTGATTGTTTGTTTTAAATTGCCAAACCATTCCATTTTAGCTTGATTTAATTTCTCTTATGCATTGAGAATGTATGGTTTAATTGGATTAAATGTATGTGCATTATGAGCATGCCATATAGTTTAAAATCCCACCATAGGAAAGCATGTTCATGCATTTTTTAATAAGTGTTATTAATAGTTCAAATGCATGAGGGAAATTTTATGTTTTAATTGATATAAATGTTGTATTGATTTAGGGAGATTCATGCTTGAATGGTTAATTAAAATTGATTAATTGATATAAAAGTTATATTAATCAAAAGATAAAATTAACCTAGCATGAAGCATGAAATTTCCTTAGAATTTTGTTTATAAGAGTTATATTCAAAAGGCAAGTTTGTTATAGTTTAGATTTATAATTGTTATAAATCACATAGAAATTTAAAATCTATAACAAAGAAAAAGGTGCATGCTCACTTAGGGTTAATTTGATCCAACTCTCGATCGATTTCAATTAGATTCAAATAGGTCGATAAGCTTGTAAAACATAGGTTACAAGAGAACTCACCCGACGAGATGCTGTCTAAGGCTGGAGGTATTTAAGTTGACGATTTACGGAACACCTCCTACCTGGGCATCGAGTCGGTTCTTGAGTTAAAGTTAACCCAGTTTTATGAGCATGCACATGTGTGATGTGAGGTTTTAATCATTATCACCTAGACATCGTAAGATTATATGAACTTAGACTTAGGGTTATTCAATTAGCCGGAATTCACCTAAGTATAAGTATACCCAAAACCGTTTAAAATACTTAGTGGGAGGGGAGAGATATATCAAATCCATTTCCCTTTTACGTTCTCCCTTTTGTTCACAAGGTGAGATTTATGCTTGGCCTCGTGTTGATTATACCTCAACTGCTCCATTCGGAAGGTGTTTGCATAAATCAATAACAAGGTGAATGGAGAAAGTATTTATAGTAAGTGAGTGAAGGAAGTGTGTCAACACATCCTGCGGTCTCCTCCGTTAGGTTGCACCGTGAGATTTCCATGTTGCGCCTACTTGTATGCCCTGGAGCTACTAACCCTTCGGAGGGTTGTAACATGGAGATCGGAACAACGCAAACTCCAGAGATGGATAGGATTACTTAGGACCATTTCCAACATTAGCTTTTCCATTCGGTAGCATTGTTGGGGCCGTTCTCTGTAATCTTAAAACGGCGGGTCACACTTACAAGGGTTACTAAGTGTTAGTAAATTCCTGACCAAACGTAACGATAACTAAACAACTATAGGAATAAGAGTTATTCTGGGATTAGTATTTAGTCAAGAACGTCTTGGTTTGGTGAAGGAGTAATTGACTGCCCCTCGGTAGCGGTTGCTCTAACTCACTAAAGTGTCGTTGCAAAATAATAATCCTGGGTACATTATTACTTTTGCTAAAAACTTGATTGGATTTTGTCTAAAAATGGTTAATAAGCAATTTCTAATAGCTTTGTTTAATTTTTCAGCATGTCTAGCTCACTAGTACAATTACTCGCTTCGGATAAGCTTAACGGGGATAACTATGGAACTTGGAAGTCTAATCTGAACACAATACTAGTAATCGAGGATCTTAGATTTGTCCTTACCGAAGAGTGTCCACCTAACCCTGGCTCGTCAACAAACCGAATTGTTCGGGAAACATACGAGAAATGGACTCGAGCAAATGATAAAGCAAGAGTCTATATCTTAGCAAGCATTTCGGATGTCTTGTCGAAAAAGCACGAGAGGATGGTCACCGCAAGGGAGATCATGACTTCGTTATAGGGTATGTTTGGACAACCGTCCTCACAAATCCGACACGAAGCTCTCAAGAATGTTTACAATTCCCGAATGAAGGAAGGTGCTTCTGTTAGGGAACATGTTTTGAACATGATGGTTCAGTTTAACATTGCTGAAGTAAACGGTGCTACAATTGACGAGGGTAGTCAAGTAAGTTTTATAATGGAGTCTCTTCCGAAGAGCTTCATTCAGTTCAGGACAAACGCTGTCATGAACAAAATAGACTTTAACCTGACTACTTTGCTAAACGAGCTCCAGACTTACCAAAGTCTCACTAAGAGGGGACATGAAGGGGAGGCAAATGTTGCCACAACCAAAAGGTTCCAAAAGGGATCATCCTCAGGAACCAAGTCTGGACCTTCCACTTCAAAGAATAAGAGTATTCAAATGAAGAAAAAGAAGGATAAAGGGAAAGGAAAAGCTCCAGTGGGAAGCAAGGCAAAAACTTAAGCTGCAGATAAAGGAAAATGTTTCCATTGTAATGTAGACGGACATTGGAAACGCAATTGTCCCAAGTACCTTGCGGAAAAGAAGGCTGAAAAAGAAAAACAAGGTAAATATGATTTGCTCGTTATCGAAACATGTTTAGTTGAGCAAGATAGCTCTGCCTGGATATTAGATTCAGGAGCGACTAACCATGTATGCTCTTCTTTACAGGAAATTAGTTCCTGGCATATGCTGGAAGACGGCGAAGTAACTCTCAAAGTTGGAACTGGAGAGGTCGTCACAGCCAGAGCTTCAGGAACTCTCAAGTTGTCTTTTGGAGATAGATTTTTGTTACTAGAAAATGTCTTGTACGTTCCCGATATAAAAAGGAACTTAATTTCTATCTCTTGTTTGATTGAACATGAATACCAAGTATCTTTTGATATTAATAAAGTGTTTGTTAACAAAAGAGGTATGCATATATGTTCTGCAAAACTTGAAAGCAACTTATACGTGTTAAGGCCAATTCAAGTTAAAGCTATTTTTAATACAGAAATGTTTAAAGTAGCGGAAACTCAAAACAAAAGGCGAAAAGTTTCTCCGAATACCTATCTTTGGCACTTGAGATTAGGCCACATAAATCGCAATAGGATTGAAAGATTGGTAAAGAGTGGACTACTAAATCAGTTAGAAGATGACTCGTTACCACCATGTGAGTCCTGCCTCGAGGGAAAAATGACCAAACGACCTTTTTCCGAAAAAGGTTATAGGGCCAAAGAACCCTTAGAACTCGTGCATTCGGATCTCTGTGGTCCTATGAATGTCAAAGCACGAGGAGGGTACGAATATTTCGTCAGCTTCATTGATGATTATTCAAGGTATGGCTACCTTTACCTAATGCATCATAAGTCTGAAGCCCTTGAAAAGTTCAAGGAGTACAAGACTGAGGTTGAGAACCAATTAGGTAAATCGATTAAAACACTACGATCAGATCGAGGTGGAGAATATATGGACTTACAATTCCAAGACTATTTGATAGAACATGGAATTACGTCTCAACTCTCAGCCCCTGCCACACCACAACAAAATGGTGTATCAGAGAGGAGAAACCGAACCTTGTTAGACATGGTTCGATCAATGATGAGCTATGCTCAGTTGCCTGATTCGTTCTGGGGATATGCAGTTGAAACTGTCGTATACATTTTGAACATGGTTCCCTCTAAAAGTGTTTCTGAAACACCTTATGAGCTATGGAAAGGGCGTAAAGGTAGTTTACGTCACTTCAGGATTTGGGGATGCCCGGCACACGTGTTAGTACAAAACCCAAAGAAGTTGGAACGACGTTCAAAACTGTGCTTATTTGTAGGATATCCTAAAGAAACGAAAGGTGGTCTATTTTACGATCCTCAGGATAATAAAGTGATTGTATCGACAAACGCTACGTTCCTTGAGGAAGATCACATAAAAGATCATCGACCTCGCAGTAAGCTAGTATTAGATGAGATTTCAAGAAAAACTACAAAAGAATCTACAAAAGTTGTAGATCAAGCTGGTCCATCAAAAGTTGTTGATCAAACACATCCATCTCAGGTAGTGAGAGAGCCTCGACGTAGTGGGAGGGTTATAATACAACCCGACCGCTACATGGGTTTAACAGAAACTCAAATCATCATATCTGATGATGGTGTAGAGGATCCATTGTCCTTTAATCAGGCAATGAATGATGTTGATAAGGACCAGTGGATCAAAGCCATGGATCTCGAAATAGAGTCAATGTACTTCAATTCGGTCTGGGATCTTGTAGAGCAGCCGGATGGGGTAAAACCTATTGGTTGCAAATGGATCTACAAGAGAAAACGAGACCAAGCCGGTAAGGTTCAAACCTTTAAGGCTCGACTTGTGGCAAAGGGTTTTACCCAGCGGGAAGGAATCGATTTTGAAGAAACTTTTTCCCCTGTTGCCATGCTTAAGTCGATTAGAATACTCTTATCCATTGCCACATATTATGATTATGAAATATGGCAAATGGATGTCAAGACAGCCTTTTTGAACGGCAATCTTGAAGAGACTATCTATATGGCTCAACCAGAGGGATTCATGGTCCAGGGTGATGAGCAAAAGGTTTGCAAACTTAAACGATCCATTTATGGATTAAAACAGGCATCAAGATCCTGGAATATACGTTTTGACACTGCGATCAAAACGTATGGCTTTGAGCAAAATGTTGATGAACCTTGTGTTTACAAGAAGATCGTCAAATCCACTGTAGCTTTTCTAGTTCTATACGTAGATGATATCCTACTTATTGGAAATAATGTAGGATTCCTGACTGACGTAAAACAATGGCTAGCAACTCAATTCCAAATGAAAGATTTGGGTGAGGCTCAATTTGTTCTGGGCATTCAAATCATTAGAAATAGAAAGAACAAAACGCTAGCACTATCTCAAGCATCATATATCGACAAAATGTTGACACGATATTCGATGCAGAACTCCAAGAAAGGGTTATTACCTTTTAGGCATGGGGTTCACTTGTCTAAGGAACAAAGTCCTAAGACACCTCAAGAAGTTGAGGAAATGAGACGTATTCCCT
Organism: Luffa acutangula; assembly: GCA_036850905.1. Lineage (NCBI taxonomy): Eukaryota > Viridiplantae > Streptophyta > Magnoliopsida > Cucurbitales > Cucurbitaceae > Luffa > Luffa acutangula. The sequence goes on along the minus strand of CM072094.1, from coordinate 9,775,654 downwards.
ATGCATCAGCAGTTGGTAGTTTGATGTATGCAATGTTGTGTACCAGACCCGACATATGCTATGCGGTAGGAATAGTCAGCAGATATCAGTCTAATCCTGGACATGCGCATTGGACTGCCGTTAAAAACATCCTTAAGTATCTAAGGAGAACTAGGGATTATACGCTCGTGTATGGAGCTAAGGATCTGATCCTTACAGGATACACTGACTCACATTTTCAGACCGATATAGATTCAAGAAAATCAACATCGGGATCTGTGTTTACTCTAAATGGAGGAGCAATAGTATGAAGGAGTATTAAGCAAGGTTGCATTGCTGACTCCACCATGGAAGCAAAGTACGTAGCCGCCTGTGAAGCAGCAAAAGAGGCAGTATGGCTAAGAAAATTCCTAACAGAGTTGGAAATTGTTCCGAATATGCAACTGCCTGTCACCCTCTATTGTGATAACAGTGGTGCAGTTGCAAACTCTAAGGAACCTCGAAGTCACAAACGAGGAAAGCATATTGAGCGCAAATACCATCTCATCAGGGAGATCGTGCAACGAGGAGATGTGATCGTCACGCAGATTGCTTCGGAACACAACATGGCTGACCCATTTACAAAACCCCTCACGGCTAAAGTTTTTGAGGGTCACCTAGTTAATCTAGGATTACGAGCTTTGTTAGACTAGGGCAAGTGGGAGAAATATAAGGGTATGTATGATGCCCTAGTTTATTGTTTTTATACTTCTCTCATACCTAACTTCATGTACCCCACTAGAGTTTCTAGTCCAAGTGGGAGTTTGTTGGGTTTAATGTCCTATAAACTCGTAGTTTGTAAATCATTAAACACATTCTATTTCCAATAAAGACGTTATTGAGGTTATTCAGTAAAAGATGTTATTGAATATATAAATTGCGAATGATTAACCTAAATCCAATAAACTAAGATCCTTGGCTATAAAATGAATACTCGAACTATATGTAGGGACATATTGTAGGATCAAGTTCAAGTTTATAGTCAAAATAGTCTATAGTATAAGGATACGGTTGGGTGCCTTATCCTGGAGACACTATGGACGCGGCCCACTTTGTATTAAGTACAAACGATGAGATCCTAAATCGTTCATGTGGTGACATGCGAGTGGGGGCGTCCTATGCAATGAGTTTGCATAAGACAGGACCACGAAATAAGTCACTTTCTCTTTATAACGCCGTTTACCGTAGAAACTGACTATTTCACATAGATGACCTAGGTAACTCGTTCTTAATCCTGAGCGAGCTATGAACTCCTGTTTATACGAGATTATCATTTGATCTGCATGGGTGAGAGTGGCCAGCATCGCCGACTCAACAAGCCTACCATTTTGGGGATAAGATCGAATAGATAGCTGGGGACATAGTTTCGCAAGACGGAATTCACTCCTACCCTTTTCAGGGATAGCAGAGAGGTTGTTCTCTTAAGTACTAACTCCGGGACTTGAACAAGGGGCCCCACCCTCTTGTTGAATCGAGAGGGACTTAGTTTTGATGGTTGGACCACAAACCGATTGTTCATTAGAGGATTAGTGGAACTTAAGGAACAAGAAGTACTATAGGGGTGAAACGGTTATTTGACCTAGCTATAGCTACGAACAACCTGTGAAGGAACGACTTACTAAACATGGTTAAATCAAGTGGACAGAAATATATCTATAGTGAGGGGAGTGCAACTATCGGGCTATAGTGGAGTGTCCCGGTAGTTAACGAATGTTTGCTAGTTTAGATAATGAGATTAGTCGGCTAGCTTCGAATCGTTGGAGCCCATGATCTATAGGTCCATTAGGTCCCCCTACTAGCTCATATCGGATTAAAGCCTAGAATATTTTGATAGGAAACTTTGAATCGTTCAAAAACGGGAAATAGGGTTTTATCGTAAAACGTGTTCGACACAATGATTTAATTATGAATTAAATTAGGAATTGAGAGATGAGGTATTTAAAAGTGTTTTAAATACCATATATATGTATTAGGAATCATATATAATTCATGGCATTATGTGATAAAGATTGATTGGATCAATCATATCAAAATTACTTGGAAATGTCCCAATTAATTGCCAAGAAATCAATTTCAATTTTGAATTGAATTTGAAATGAATTGAAAGCTGAAAATTCACAATTAGGATTCAATTCATAGTGGATTTAGTGGTTTTTTCCACTCTTGCATAATGATACATAGTGGAAAACAACACAAACATGCATTAGATGCATGTGTTGTAAAGTAGACACCTAGAATCCACTTTGAGTTGCATCTTGACCATGTGGCTAAGTGTCATGAAGCTTGTCTTTGCATGGGAGAGGTCTATAAAAGGGGCTTGAATTAGATTCAAAAGAGCAAGCTTTCATTTAGTGTTATGCTGCAAATTTTCTCCCTCAAATTCTCTCTCATTTCATCTCCTTCCAAAAGCTTGTACCATCAAGCATTCCCTTCTATCTTTCTTCTATAGACTCCCACAAGTCTTTCTAGGTCCAAGAGAATAGTAGGGAAGACTCTAGAGGTTGTCCAAGGAGCATAGGAGAGGCAAACACCACAAGGAGTTCCACATAAGTGAGCTACAAAGGTTGGTGTTCTCTCAACTCTATATTCTGTCTTGTATAGAACATGCATGCTTTAGGAGCAAAATTGAATGTCTTAAGTGCTTCCTATCTTCAATTGCTTCCGCATGTGTTATATGAACACCTTCAATACGGGCTCTAACAATTCTTAAATATTAATAAGAACAAAATCATACATAAAACTTGTGATTAATTAATCTTACCCATAAGTCTTATTGTTATAGGCAATTTTGGACCACCCCGATATGCAAGGAGCTGACGAGGACAACCAGGGAGAAATCGGGCTGAAAGATGGACCAAGGAAGCAAAACCGGCAAATGGGACGGGCCAAGACCGAAGGGGTCGTGTTTTCGACCCGACCCCCTGCTCGGCCTCGGCCCATGGCCGAGGCCGACCCTCGGCCCGCCCGGGCGGGCCGAGTCCGTTCAATGTCGTTTGGTCCCCACCGCCTTTGGCCACCTCGGTTTCGCCTAGTTTGACCTAAAACGCCTCCGAATCCCTAAAAACCCTAGGAGGATGAGCAGGTATTTATATCCCTCTTCGCCACTGAAGAGGGGATCCCGAATTCTATCCCTAAACTCTACTATCTATTCTCTGCTTTCTCCTCTTGCTCTTACTTTTCCACGCCCTACCGTTCTGGTTGCTGACTTAAGCATCGGAGCCGGTGTGGCGAGCACCACACCGGTGTGCAGGTTTACTGTCTTGCAGGCCACGTCTTCCCCCCTCAACTACAAATTTACCGTTGGTGGCACGTGAAGGTCAGGTGAGATCCTCTGGCCAAAATCGACCATCAACAGTTGGCGCCGTCTGTGGGGAGGAAAGCTTGCTAAGTTTGCACATCGGTGATTAAATGAGTAAGAGGATGGAAAACGGAAACCGAAATCCAAACCCTTCCGAAAATAACCATCAACCGCAGAAATCGAAAGAAGACTGACAACTTGAGCAGCAAGGTCAGGGGGCTCAGACCTACAAGTCGAGTAATTCTGAGGAGCCCAGCACCAAGCTACGGTCATACCAAGATAGACCAGAGGAATCTGATCGAGGATAAGCGCAGAAGTGCCAAAACTGTCGAAGCGGAAGCCAGGGCTGCTAAGCCTGTGGCCAGCGCAGCCGAGGCCGAGGCTAAATTGGCCGAGGCCGAGGCCAGAAAAGATGATCTCCTTATGACGACCGAGCTTCTGGACACCCAAAAAGAACTCGGAAATCATCAAGGAGACCTGCCGAAGCTAAATGACTCCAAGCCAAACAGCGACTACCAGACGAACAGTACGGAGGCTGGGCCGAGGCCGAGGTCTACCATGCAGAGGTTGACCATGTCGAGGCCGACCGTGCCGAGGCCGACCATGCCGAGGCCAACCGAAGATGTTCATCCAGATCGATTAGGAGGAAACCCCACGAGAGATGTTCATCCAGAACCACCTTTGGGGGACAAATCAACAACAAACAGAGACTTTGGCAAGATTGAAGACACCAGGAAAAGAATGTCGTCATCCTGAACTACGGTCATCCTTTGGCCGAGGCCGAGGCTGACCCACAGCTATGGTCATCCCGAGGCCGAGGCCGACCCTAGGCCAAAGCCAACTCTAAGCTACGGTCATCCTTCGGCCGAGGCCGGGGCTGACCCACAGCTATGGTCATCCCGAGGCCGAGGCCGACCCTAGGCTATGGTCATCCCGAGGCAGAGGCCGACCCTAGGCCAAAGCCGAAGCCGACTATCCAATACTTCAAAAGTGACCCGAAGATCACATAATCCAAACAAATCAGATCGTCAATGCAGTTGAACAGAAGACAAGATCCAGATCGAAGCGAAGGAACCAGATACGAGAGACAACAGATTGTTCGAGGCTAAGGCCTAAGCCAACCCTAAATATGGCTGAGGCCGAGGCCGACCCCAGATATGATCGAGGCCAAGACCGAGGCCGACCATGACCATGGTTGTGACTGAGACCAATCCTGTTATTGCAAGCAAGATCGAACACCTGTGAGCCTAAGTCTTCGAGCTTTGCGTTCACACCTCCGTGCGAGCCTAGGCTTTTCAGCTTAGTGCCCACGCTCCTGCATGCGAGCCTATAGAGCCCACGCTTCAGCGAGCCTATAGTGCCCACGCCTACATGCGAGCCTATAGTGCCCACGCTTCAGCGAGCCTATAGTGCCCACGCCTACACGCGAGCCTATAGTGCCCACGCTTCAGCGAGCCTTTAGTGCCCATGCCTACACGCGAGCCTATAGAGCCCACGCTTCAGCGAGCCTATAGTGCCCACGCTCATACATGCGAGCCTATAGTGCCCACGCTTCACATGCGAGCCTATAGTGCCCACGCTTCAGCGAGCCTATAGTGCCCACGCCTACAGGCGAGCCTGGACTGCCGAAGTCTACCTCGCCTCAGCCAGATTGAGATGCACTCCCTATTAAACAAAAAGCAATAGTTACAAAAAGCAAGTAACAGGGGATATGCACTCCCTATTAAACAAAAAGCACACTAGCTTAACATGTCTAAGCAATAGTTACATGTTCTAGCTTATCCACTCATTATTTTCCTATAAGGACTGACTAATAAATGCAGGGAGCAAAGTGTTTTGCTAACAGAGGCTTGAGGCCGAGGCCGACCCTAGCCACTTCCCTCACTTTTCTTTTGCAGAAAACAACTTTTCTATGCAGGAGCTCGAAATCTTTTGTGCTTGCATATTTTCATGGACAAGCCCTGGATCTGAAGCACTCCGAATGACCAACTACGAGGGTCTCGCTGTGCTCGACCTCTTCCTCTTCCCGAGGCCGAGGCCGACCAGGCAAGCAGAAAAGGAGATAGCTGTGCTCGGCCTCCTCCCGAGGCCGAGGCCGACCAACACCATTGTTGATGACAACAAAGCTACACATAAGCCAGCCCAAGGCAAGGGTCATTACTCTTAAATCGGGCTTAAGGAGCTCAACTTATAGCAATAAGTCACCCCGAATCCCAATTCAAGAGTGGGGGCTTAATGTTATAGGCAATTTTGGACCACCCCGATATGCAAGGAGCTGACGAGGACAACCGGGGAGAAATCGGGCTGAAAGATGGACCAAGGAAGCAAAACCGGCAAATGGGACGGGCCAAGACCGAAGGGGTCGGGTTTTCGGCCCGACCCCCTGCTCGGCCCGCTCGCGCGGGTCGAGTCCGTTCAATGTCGTTTGGTCCCCACCGCCTTTGGCCGCCTCGGTTTCGCCTGGTTTGACCTAAAACGCCTCCGAATCCCTAAAAACCCTAGGAGGATGAGTAGGTATTTATATCCCTCTTCGCCACTGAAGAGGGGATCCCGAATTCTATCCCTAAACTCTACTATCTATTCTCTGCTTTCTCCTCTTGTTCTTACTTTTCCACGCCCTACCGTTCTGTTTGCTGACTTAAGCATCGGAGCCGGTGTGGCGAGCACCACACCGGTGTGCAGGTTTACTGTCTTGCAGGCCACGTCTTCCCCCCTCAACTACAAATTTACCGTTGGTGGCACGTGAAGGTCAGGTGAGATCCTCTGGCCAAAATCGACCATCAACACTTATAAACACTTATTCTTATCACTATTATACACAAACATAGAGAGCAAAAGATAAATTATATATATATATATATATATATATATATAGTTTTCTCATACTTATCTTCCTTACACTTTTAAAAGAGAAAACTTGATTTTAAAGTCTGTTTTCATATGGGATTGTGTTGCACACAACCTTTCTAAGCAAAGTTTTATATTAATTTTCATGGAAGAAGAATTTATGGTGGGAGGAGAAAAAAAGAAGAAAACATTTTTCCATAGGAGTATTTTTTAATTATTTTTTAAAGTTCAAGGGTATTTTTGAAACAGAAACTTTAAGGGTTCTATCTAAAAAAATTAATGGCAAATGTATTTTTGAAACATTTTTTAAAATTTAGTGGTATTTTTGAAAATTTTTAAAGTTCAAAAATATATTTTAAACAAATTTCATAGTTCAGGACTATTTTTTAAAAAATTTAGTCCTATTTTAAATAGAATCGAACCGACTTTTGTTTCATAGGTTTGAAAGTAGTCTAAGGACCTCGAAGTCGGCCACTATCCCAAAGTTGCCGTTGCCAACGCCGTGACAGTTGAAACTTCATTTGTCGTATCATCATCGATTTGACCAAACAAAAACCTCTACCTAATAAATTCCATTTATTAATATTTATTTTTTTTTTTACAATATTTATTAATATTTATTTACTTACAAATACTATTATCCTTTTCTAAACAAAATAATAAATCTGCTTTTTTATTAATTGATGTATTAGAAATAAGAAAAACATTCACCAATTAAATTACGTTCATATTAATGAAAAATCTTGTCTAAAAAATAAATAGAAACACATATTAATTAAAGAATTATATGGCCAACAAGAACCTGACTCAACTACATTTTCAAAAAAAAAAAAAAAAAAAAAACCTGACTCAACTACCATAAAACTTGTATCCTGACTAAGAGGTCTAAGGTTCAATTCACACACCTACGTGTTGTTAAAAAAAATAATAATAAATAAAGAATTATGTGTATTTTTTTTAATGAAATTGACATAATTATATTTAAAATGAGTTATCATGTTTATTTTACTAGTTGATTATTTTTTAAAAAAAAAAAAAATCTATTTTAGTGGCTTCAAATTTCAAAATATCAATTTTTTTAAAAAAAAATATTTTATCAAATTTAATACTTAAGTTTTAAAAAGTAATCATTTTGAATTTATACTATTATTCTTTCAACTAAAATTTACCCACTCAATATCGATTTAAGTTGAATATATTTCTACAATAGTACACATTAGTACATATACTCAAAACAACATTGTTTACCTGTTAAAATAGGTTAAATTACAAATTTGGATTTTTTATAATTTCAAGAAAGTTAGAATTTAGTTCTATGATTTTAAAATTAGAATTTTGTTCCTGTGATTTGATAGAACCTCATAAATAACCACTATTGTTAGAAGCTACTAACAGTGAGTATGTGGTCGTTAGAAGTCAACTAATGCATTGAATACATGGTAGAATAAGTTATTGCCACATTCAATCTATTAGTGTCTTGCCAAGGCGAGTTTAGCTCAGTGGTAATTGGCATGTACCTCGACCATGAGGTCAGAAGTTTGAATCCCCCACCCCAAATGTTGATGTACTAAAAAAAAAATCTATTAGTGGCTTGTAACGATGAAGACTATTTATAAGATTTTATCAAACTATAGAGATAAAATTCTAACTTTTACTATTGTTAGGACTAAAATCTAACTTTCTCTAAAAACTAAACATTGTGAGATTCAAAATTATTAGTTTATGTTTATAGATGAGTATTAGATTACATGTGGTTCCATCTTAAAACCAATTGGTTTGGGGTCTCCACTAATCTTTTGGACTATGATACCATATTAGATTACATGGGGTTCTATCTCAAAATCAATTGACTATGAGTGGTGTAGCTCATCTATCTTATGATGAATTGAGAGGTATTCACTAATCTTTTCAATGTGAGATCCTCAACAAGGAGGATAAAAGCAAAAGACTAATGTTGTAAGACTTTAGTATAATATTACTTTTAAAATTTAAAATAAAGCTTTTTTATTCTCAAGAATAAAAAATTTTCTTTTCCTTTTACATTCATGAAAATGCTTTCAATTCCTTTTTTAAATATAGAAAAAATGTCCTTCATCCTAAAATGGAAGAAGTTTAAGTTTAAAGAAAATGTAATTATTGATTTAACCTTATTGAGTTTTACGTTTCTACTATGTTGTTCATTTTCTTTCCAAAAAAGGTTCATTCCAATCATATAAATGAAATTATGAATTTCAAATCAGTTGAAATCATTAGATTTTTTTTTTCTTGCACGTTTTAAATTCCATATGGCAGAATAAATTGAAATAGAGAAAAGTTGATATTTTATATTAATCATTAACTAAACATTCTGATTCTGATCTATACTTTTTAGAAATCAGTTTTGGTTTTTGTCAGATACTAAAATAGAACATATTTCTGACTAAAAAAAAAAAACATATTTGGCATAAAAATTTCAAGTTCAAGTTTTCCCAAAACTATTTTAGCCCTTCCAATTTATTTGTATTAATCATTTAACAAAATTTCAATTTTGTCTTAAGGTTGATACTTTTTTTTTTTTTTGGTTTAAAAAATGGCCCATGCAGGTCTCGAACCTGCGACCTTCGCGTTATTAGCACGACGCTCTAACCAACTGAGCTAATAGGCCAATTTATTATATCAAAGTTGATACTTGACTTAACATATATGAGATTATATCGTTCGTTGTAGACATCTACTAGAATGAACAAAATATCTATCATATATTTTTATTTAATAATTTTAAATAAAATTACTATCAATGACTAAAAAATATTAGTTTCTCTACTTAATTCAATACTAAAATAGATAGTTTGAAAAGTTAGAGTCTGTTTGGAATACATTTTAATTGAAATGTTCTTCACGGATGCACCTTTTTAAAAACATTTTGTATAAAAATTGTTTAGAATTTAAACACGGATATGTTTAGTTGAATTTCCTCATGAGTGTTTTTATACAAAAGTTATTATATACTTAACAACTCATATTTCTCTCAAAATAGTTTATTTCTCAATCTCATTTTTTAATAAGTCATTTTTAGTGGTTGTCAAAGACTTGAATTTTTTTCAAAATGTTTTTTTTTTTTTTGTTTAAAATTAAACACTTGATTTTGATTTTTTTTTGTTAAACCAAACATACCCCTTAGAAATTAATCAATTGAATATAAGTCATTAGTTCTTTTGTCTTCCGTTTCTAAAAGTATTACATCACAGGTGAGGTGAAAAGATTTAAATATGTTCCCTTTGTTTCAATTCAAAAAAAAGTTCAAAACTAAAACTAAATAAACTTCAAAATGTTCCCTTTTTTGTTTCTTTATTTCTCATTTATTGTCTATAGTTTATTGTTTTCATTTTTTTCCCTTGAAATTATGTTTAATAATGGTTTCTTATTATTATTTTTTTATTGAAAAGAAGAAGAAAAAAAACATTTGTTCATGAAAAATAAGGATTTTATTTTTATTAAAATATTCACAATGCATTTTAATAAAAATAAGAAACCCATCTTTTTTTGTTTTTTTTTTAGAAGAAACCAAAATTTGTAGTTCTGAAAATTCCACATAATTACTAGGAACATCACCTAAATGAGTCAAAGAAAAGAAAAAAGATCAATGACAAAAAAGATATATACATGTATAATAATTATCTTTTCCTTCTTTCAAAAAGAATAACACATGGTGGATTTGAATTCAATTCCCTGTATACGTGTTCAGTATGAACCCTAAACCGTAATTCATATTCTCAAACAGACTTTATATACATTCTCTCTTTCTCTCACTCTCTCTCTCTAAAATTCATCGATGTGGGATACACAGAGAGGAAGGTGAAACAGAGCCCTCGAGAACTGATGAATGAAACCAAACCACATAACGAATTCTCATAATCCCATTCCTCTGCCTCTAACTCTAAGCAACCCTCCAAATTCAAAACACTTCTCAAAAGATTCGTTCAAATCCCACACACAGCGTCGCTCAGATGTTGTTTTCTCTAAATCTTTCCCCCTTTTAGGTCCCATTTCAACTTCTCAATTTCACTGGTGACAAGTCCCCTTCTTCTTCTTCTTCTTCCTCTTTTCCCAGTTAATTTCAAAGTGGGTATCAGTGCTTCGATGACCCTTTTTCAGAAATCCATGGATTTAATCTCTTGATGGCTTCTTCTTTTGATTCTCTGTTCCTTCCCCTGCTTTTCTTTTCAGTGGTTATGGAGTCTTTCAATCATTTCTCTCTCTGGGTTTCTCTCTCCTCTCTTTTTCTCTCCCTTTTTAGCTTCCTCTTCAGGTGGGTTTCTTGATTTCCTCTCGTCTTCTTCAACTTTTTCCGGTTTGTTTTGTTCGTTTTTAATCATGGGGTTTTCGGATTTTTATAGGCCTCTTGATGGCGGGAAGAATTCGGAAATTTCTGATCATGTTGTTGTTGATGATGGTGGTGGTTCTGATGATTCGCGGCTGCCGGCAGAGGAGGCCAGCGGCGGCGGAGCTACTGAGATTTTAGATGAAAAGGGAACGAGTGAGTTCGTTTTCAGTTTTAGGTTTCAAACATACGAGGAATTTAGTAAATCGAATAAGGAAAATTTTGTTAGTGAGAGATTGGATTCGTTGAGTAACAGATATGAGTTTTTGCCGGAGAAGAGTACGAGCCACTTTGTGGAAGAAGCTGAAATTCCGAGCTTTAAGGTGGAGGTTTTGAATTTTTCTGTTGGAGAATTTTCCGGAAAAGTTTTGGAATCTGAAGCTGTTGATGAGGGAATTGCAGACTGCTCTGCCAATGGAACAGAGGAATTTTCCAGGAAAATTCTCGAATCTGATGCTGTTAAGGAAGAACAAATTACAGTCAGCTCCCAACCTGTTGAAGAACAACAAAAAATTACAGATATCTCTGGAAATGAAGGAGAAGAATTTTCTGGGAAAGTTCCAGAATCCGAAAATACAGAGAGCTCTAGAGAAGGACAAACTTCAGAAAAACAGAGGAAATTGAAACAGAGAGATGAAGAAGACGATGACTTTCTAAGGGAAACCGGTTCCGACACCGACGACGTCGATGTTGGAGGCCGGTTTCTGTCCGATTTCGATTTCGATTTGAACGTGGGCGGGTACGATCCCGACGACGAGATAAACGAAGAATCAGAGAAGTCGCCGGAGGAGGAGGGAAAGACAGAGGAGGATTCCGATGAGTTGAATGGATTGGAAACAGAGTGGGAACACCAAGAACTGATTGAACAGTTGAAAATGGAATTGAAGAAAGTGAGGGCGACAGGGCTGCCCACCATTTTTGAAGAATCAGAGGCGCCAAAGATAATGGGGGAATTGAAGCCATGGAAGATTGATGAGAGGTTTCAACATGGAGATTTAATGGAGGAGCTTCATAAATTCTACAAAACTTACAGAGAGCGCATGAGGAAATTGGATATCTTGAATTACCAGAAGATGTATGCAATGGGTGAGTTTCTTCTTGTTCTTCATTCACCATCATTTTTCTTTTTTTTTACTTTCATTTTGAATTTGATTTCTTCTGTTTTGGTTACAAATTTGATGAATTTGAATGATGGTTATGTTTTACCTTAGTTTGGTTGAATAAGTTAGTGAGGGATTATCATATGAGAGAGAGAGAGGGGTTGGTTTCACACCCATTAGTTTTTCTTTTCTTTTTCTTTTTTTTTTTTTAATTGTTTAATCAATTTACATTTGGATTGGAAGTTTCTTAGAGGGAGGGAGATTCCCATTTTCATTTTTGTTTTGGAACTTTCTTTGGGAGGGGAAAGTTTTCAACTTTTCTTAATGATGCTAGAGAGATGGTACTTATTTGAATACAATTTTATTTTGAGAAACTTATAAATTTCACTTTTAAATTATAATAATAATGGTAACCATTGTGGTTACAATTGGTTTTTAAAGGAGTCATTACTTTTCAAATAATAGGAAGTTATTGCAATTAAACTCTTCCATCATAACTTTACTAGTAAAATTTTAACAATTTCATACGTTTGAGAGTATAATTGTATAAGCTCCATAGTTTGGGATTTACAATTTATGGTCAAATTACAACAACCTTCATTGTTAAGTGAAATTATGGTGTTTTGCAACAAATCTTTTAGTTGGAGTAGTTGCACATTTTTCAAACTGCAGTTAGATTTATTTAGGTAATTGCTCAAATTGAAAGTTCAAAGGAAGATTGTAGCAATTTTTATAGTTTAATTATATATCGCTTTAAAAGTAACTTTATTTCCTAGTATTATTAATTTTTATGTTTTAAAAAATAATAGTGAAATTATTTAATCATTTAGAGAGCTTTGGTTTTGGCACTTGAAAGATTTATTATACCATATGAATGAGTTTAATGCTCCATCATGTTTATTTTAGAAAAATGTATTCAATGCTCATTGTTTGGTATAGTGTATAGACCTAATTCCTAGTGACATAGAAGACAAAGTTGAGGAAGAAACAAAGCTACTTTCTTGTAGGTTTTAAATGGCCTCACCTTTTTGGATTATGGTTATTGGTTAATGCATAGATGTTCACTTTGGGGTTTTTTTATTTTTATATTTTTATTGGTATTTTTAAATTTCATAATATTTAGGTCAACAAGGTGCTTTTGTCTCTAACCTATTGCCCACTTTTCATTTTTCTCTTTTAGATATAATTAATATCCTAGGTTCTTACCTATGGTATGACTTTTTCACATGACTTTAGAGCTATTTAGAAACTATTTTTTAAGAAACTACTTTTTGAACAAAAATCCCTTAAACAAGTGATTGGTAAAAAGGTTCGAAGGGTAAGACTTTCTGCAAGTTACTAGTCTACATTTGTTTTTTCAGACGAGTAGTGATTGATTAATTATTTATAAAAAGATTTTTTTTTTGACAAAACATCAAACAAATTACATTTGATTAATGGGTTCTTGAAGAAAATATATTATCTCATCATTATTTTGTTCTAAAAAATTACTAACCTATGAATACTCACATCTTTAAACATTTACAAGTCACTCTCTTAAAAACTATTAGATAAAACCCTACGAATTTCCTTGACAATCAAATGTAGTAAGGTCAGACGGTTGTCTTATTGAGATTAGTCGAGGTGCGCGTTAAGCTTACCTGGACACTCACGGATATAATAAAAAAAAAACTATTAGATAAAACAAAGTTATCAAATAGTCCTTTCTAGACCCTTTGTCATTTGGCTTTCACTTTTGAAAGTTCACCTAATTTTGTCTATCATATATATTTTTTTTCTAATATTTGTTTGAAAATATATCACAGGGGTTTTGCAATCAAAGGACCCACTAAAGTCTTTTTCTAGCAATAGCAAATCTTCATCTCCATCAATCACATCTCTTCTCTCCCACAACCTAAGGCTATACAGACAAAAGAAATGTCAAGTGGACCCAATGAAGGACTTCATAAGAGAAGTTCATTGTGATTTGGAGATGGTATATGTGGGCCAAATGTGTCTTTCTTGGGAATTCATTCAATGGCAATATGAAAAGGCTTTGGATTTGTGGGAATCTGAGCCTCATGGACTTCACCATTACAATGAAGTTGCTGGTGAGTTCCAACAGTTCCAAGTTCTCTTGCAAAGATTCTTAGAGAATGAACCTTTCGAAGGCCCGAGAGTCGAAAATTACGTCAAGCATCGATGCGTCGCTCGTAATCTTCTTCAAGTTCCAGTCATTAGAGGTAACTATATTATATAGGCTTCAACTTTCTTCAACTTTGCATTCATTTATGTATGTGGAATATTGAACATTGTAAGTGATTTGGTTCTTTTTCTTAGAGGATAAAATGAGGGATAGAAGGAAAGCTAGAAGATGGAGAGATCATGAAAATGAAGCAATAAAAAATGATATGCTTGTAGAGATCTTGCAAGAATCAATAAGAGTCATTTGGCAGTTCATTCGAGCCGATAAAGATCACAATACCACCGCAACTCTAAAGCGTCTGAAAAAGTTCCAAGTTGAACTCCAAGACCCTGCGGATAAACAACTTCTAACCGAGATTCAAGCAGATCTCCAAAAGGTTATTTTTGGTTTTGCTCCGTGCCCTATTTGAGAGTGATTCTAGAATAACCGATAAATCACTTTTGTCATATCGTTTTTAGTTGATTTTAAGCACGACAAAAGTGATTTTAACCATTCTAAAAGCACTCCTAAACATGCCCTTATTTAAATTCTTGAGATTATTGCATGGATGACCCATTTTGAGAGGCCAAAATGAAAAATGCCTTATATCTTTCCAGAATAAGGGTATATGCCTTTTTGTTTATGTCATCATCCTAGCAAAATTACCATTTTACTCTCTATATGAAAACATGCATTTAAGGCATTTAAGAGCGAGAAGTTGGAGCGAGAGCGTGATTTAAGAGTGAGATTGGAGAGAGAAATTAGAGGGAGAGTATGAGATTGGAGGGAGAAATTGAAGAGCGAGAAGCGAGAGTGAGATTGGAAAGGGAGCAAGAGATTGGAGAGAGAAATTGGAGACTGAGCAAGAAGCTAGAGCGAGAGTAGCGAGAGTAGCAAGAGTAGCGAGAGAAAGCAAGGTTAGAGTAGAGAGTAAAATGATAATTTTACTAGGATGCTGCACAAACAGAATGACATGTATCCTTGTTTTGAAAAGGTGGGGCATTTATCATTTCCGCCTATTTTAGAGGGTCATCCGTACAAAAATCCCTAAATTCTTTTCCTGATTCTCGTTTTCCATTTCTTATTATTTTCCATTTTTAAGAAAATTATGTGTTTGAAAATTGTTCCTGTTTCTTGTTTCTGTAAATCAGCTTCAAGTAATCGAACGCTGATTGGTTTTGGTTTTCATGTTGCAGAAAGAGAGGAAGCTTAAGGAAATTGTGAGAAGTGGACATTGCATACTGAAGAAGTTGCAAAAGAATGAAGAAGATGGAGAGACAGAAGGTGCTTTGAGTTTCTTCTGTGGAGTGGATATGAAGTTGGTGGGAAGAGTTCTCAGAATGTCAAGAATAACAACAGATCAATTGGTTTGGTGTAGGAACAAATTGAATAGAATAAATTTCTTGAATAGAAAAATACATGTAGAACCTTCTTTTTTTCTTTTTCCTTGTTGATGCTAATTAATTAGTATTTCACTGTATATTGAATTTTTAGAGGTAGCCTTTTCCTTTTGCTGAAAATTTTTCAGAAAAATTTGCAGATTTCTTAGAAACAGGAGTAAATGAGGTTAGTGAACTCATCATTCATGTGATATCATGGTAGAAAAATGAATTATAACGTTTTCTTCTTCACCATTGCAATGAAACTTGAGTACAAAGTAACTGGTTAAGGTTATATCGTGAATCAAAAGGTTAGAGGTTTAATTCCTTCCACCTTAATTATACACCGTTAAACTCAAAATAAAAAAAAAATAAATAAATGAAGGCACATGATCATGTCCTTAATTGAGCTAGTATGAATACTAGCATGGTATAGTTCATTCCAAAATATTACTAAAGAAAGAAAAAATATCTATCAATCAAAAGTTAATGTAGAGCATCAAGTAATCCCAAGAGGACAACTGTAATGGTCCAACTTCTAAAATGGACTTATTCGAGATCGCTACTACATGCATTTTATGGAGGTCCTTTTAGACAAAATATTTTAAAAGCATAAACTCATAATTTTAGTAAAACCTCAATGTAAAAATATTTTTATTCGGGATCTCAACATTTTAAAAGAACATATTAATGTAAAAAATATACTCAAGCTAACAATTTTTCATGGCCCCCAAAAATCCTCAACAAGATCATTTAAAGAAGTAAACGAATGAAACATATATGTTCTTAAACGCGGAAGAAGATTAAGAAATCCCTGAGTCTTAGTCTCCCCATGGCCATCTAACAAATCCATCATCCATCGTCATCACACGCCACTTGCCTTTATCTGAAAAAACATTTAGCTAGGGCCCGTTTGGTACAAGGTTTTTGGAGATGGGAATGGACAAGAGATTATAATACCCTTGTTTGTTTCAAGATTTCTGTGGTGGGCCCAGGAAATAACGCATTTACAGGCATTATTTATGCTCATAAGCAAGGGTTTTCTATCCCCTTGCAAAAGCATGAGTTTTCTCTTTTCCCATCTCTTCTTTGTTATTTTTATATGCAATTTTATTTTGAATATAGTTAATTAATTAACTAATGGATACTAAATTAAAAATAATATAATAAATTATTTAATTAGATTAAACAATAGTTTGTTAAGAATTTCAATTTTTTTAAACAAATACTTTTTTTAAGACTTTTAAACAAATACTTAGTCCAAGTTTATTATAGGGATGTAATTACATATTACTAAAATTATAATTAATTAGTTAATATTATTGAAAATATATTTAATTATTGAATTAAAATCATTTAAATTAATTTAGTATAAAATTAAATTTTCAATAATTATAATTAATTACTTATCGATTATTTTAATCCATTAATTACTTTTTTTGGATTTCCTTATAATAAATATATAATTATATTATTATTAAATATTTATCTAATTAATATTTTTTTTTGAAAAGTTATCTAATTAATTTTTATGGATACAATATATTAAATTATTGTAGTTAAAAATATTTATTAAAAAATTAATTAAATAATTTTAAGTTGTTAAATTAACATAGTTTATCCCATTAAAATTATTTCATGATTATTATTTCATTAATTTTTATTAATAGTTTGAATTAATTTTGATTATTTTATTGATTAATTTATTAAAATTACATAAAGTTTACCTGATTAATTCTAAAAAATAAATACAAACATAATTTGTTCTTATACAATCCTGATGACATTCTCATGCACAACCAAACACAGTTATCTTTGATTCCTAGCAATCTTATTCCCATGCATAGTATTCCCAGGCATCATGTATTCTCAGGCATCTATAAAACCTTAAACCAAACGGGCCCTTAGGGATCCAAGATTCCCATAGGATGAATATCTGGATTACCTCGTTTGTTTTGTGGTAATGTTGGATACCTAGGAAATTCGTGATGCCCATAGGGGAGACATCTAAAGAGCTTTTGATGCCCTCATGAGGGATGGGTTTCAAAGATTCCCATGTTGAGGGCATCTTCGGATGAAACTTTTACCCCTCCATTTTACGATTTGTATTTTTATTTAAAAATAAATTAATTTACGCATACACTAAGAAATAACCATTTATTTTTAAAATTTTACATTTAGACATAAAATAAATGATAGTTATATTGAATAACATTAAAATTTATTTTTTATTTATTCTCTTAATAATAATACTAATGGTACATTTCAAAAAACACACAAAAAAAATCCATTACAAAAAAATATATAGTTCTCTTAAAAAAAAAAAAATCTACTTTGATAATGTGATCAATTCAGTTCACTAAAATATACCGTGAATTATATTAATTGTCATGTTAAAAAAAAAAGGGAAAAATACACTTTTAGTCCCTGAGGTTTGGGTTAAGTGACAGTTTGGTCCCTGAGTTTTCAAACTCAACAAAAATACCCCTGAGTTTTGAGATAAGGAGCATTTTGGTCCCTGCCGTCAACTTTTCTGTTAAATTTTAACAGTTGCTGACGTGGCACTATTATTTTAATAAAGAAAATTATTTTTAAAATTTTTTAGAATAAAAAAATAAAAAAATATTAAAATATTATTATTTTTTTAATTATTTTATTTTTTCTCCATCTCTTTACTTCCCTTCTTCTTCTCCATCTTCTTCCTCTTCATCCTTTCATTCTTCTTCTTCATATCTCCGGTGGCCGGCGGCCGGCGGCCTCCACTGGAACGAGGAGGTCCTCCCTCCTCTGTCTCGCCGCCGGAGACGGAGGAGGGAGCTCCCTCCTCCCTCTCCGGCGCCGGAATCGAAGGGGGTTTTCCCCCTTCGTTTTGTTTTGTTTTTTTAACAGTAAAAAGAGGGAGGAAGAAAAAGAAAAGGAGAGGGAGGAAAAAAAAAAAAAAAAAAAGAGTGCCGGCGGCCGGCGCCGGCGAGCGGTGGCCGCCGGCCGCCGGCCACCGGAGATATGAAGAAGAAGAATGAAAGGATGAAGAGGAAGAAGATGGAGAAGAAGAAGGGAAGTAAAGAGATGGAGAAAAAATAAAATAATATTTTAATATTTTTTTATTTTTTTATTTTAAAAAATTTTAAAAATAATTTTCTTTATTAAAATAATAGTGCCACGTCAGCAACTGTTAAAATTTAACAGAAAAGTTGACGGCAGGGACCAAAATGCTCCTTATCTCAAAACTCAGGGGTATTTTTGTTGAGTTTGAAAACTCAGGGACCAAACTGTCACTTAACCCAAACCTCAGGGACTAAAAGTGTATTTTCCCCAAAAAAAAGTTAAAGTTGAAATTAATTTTTAAAATTAAACTAATATAAATGAATTTGTTCTAAAAAATAACAAATTAAATTGATATAAAAATAAAACATTAGATTAACAAAGACCAAAACGTTATATAAATTTAAATTATATTATACTAATAGGTAAATTAGCTAAAAATTGTAAGGGCATTATTGATATTATACATAATCTAAGAACTTTCCCGTACAAAAATCCTGCAAAACAAACATATTTATCTGAATATTCCCATATATTCTAATAATTTATTCCTTCAAAACAAACACGATTATCTAAAATGTCAGGCATCTATATTTTCGGGTATCTTTAATTCCAAGCATCTGAATATTCCAGTTATCTAGATTCCCAAAAAACAAACGACCCCTTATGGAAAGAATGAGTATTTAAAATACTCAGTAAGTAGCCCGACTACTGGGTCAGGACATGCAAACACATACAACATGGTTCATGCTTTACTAGTGGGACCCTATTCCTCTTTCCTTGTAACTATACGTTTCTTTTAAGGCCTTATCATGGACAATTACCGATTGCCGTCGACCTCTGCTGACCGCCCTCTGTCGACCGATCGCTACCGTCAACCTCTGGCGATCGACCACCACTGTTGACCTTCGACTACCGATCGCTACCATCGCTCTAACTACTGACCGCACCAACCTCTGGCTGCCACCACCGACCTCCACCGATCGGTCGCCATCGTCGACCTCCAACTACTGACTGCCACCATCGAGCTCTGACTACTGGCTGCCACTGACCTCCGCCGACCAACCGCTACTGTAGACCTCCGACTATTGGCTATTGTTGAACTCCGCTGACCACCCTCCACCGATCGACCAACACCGTCGACCTTTGGCGACTGCCAACCACCGTTCACCTCTGACTACCGATTGCCACCATCGACCTTCTACTATCGATCGCCACCAACCTTCGTCGACCTCCACTGACCTCCACCAACCTGAAGGTGTTCATATAACACATGCGGAAGCAATTGAAGATCGGAAGCACTTAATTCATTCAATTTACTCCTGAAGCATGCATGTTCTAGAAAAGACAGAACAGAGAGTTTAGAGAACACCAACCTTTGTAGCTCACTAATGAGGAACTCCTTGTGGTGCTTTCTTCTCCTATGCTCCTTGGACAACCTCTAGAGTCTTCTCTACTATTCTCCGGGCCAAAACGACTTGTGGGAGTCTATATAAGATAGGGAATGAGAAGGGAATGCTTGAAGGATCAAGCAATGGAGGAGTATGAGAGATGAGAGAGCTTGAGTCTAAATTCCAGCAGCATAACAGTAAGAAAAAAGGCTCTCTTTTTCTTGAATCTGATTCAAACTCCTTTTAAAGACATTCTCCATGCAAGTAGTAGCCTCAAGACACAAGACACATGGTAGTCTTGCAAGCCAAAGTGTCCATTTTACAAGACATGCAACTATTGCATGAGGTGAGTTGTTTTCCACTTTGTATCTTCATGCAAGAGTGGGAATCCAACTTAATCCACTAACTACACCTTTGAAATCTGATTTCAAGCTTGCAATTTAATGTTGATTTCAATTCCAAATTGAATTTAACATTAAGTAATTGATTTTGAGACATTTCAAAATGATTTCTTATGATTAATCCAATTAATCATACTAATCTTGTGCAATTAATCATATACGATTCCTAATACATATATATGGTATTCAAAACACTTTTAAATACTCCATCCCTCATTTTCTAATTTAATTCATAATTAAAATATTGTGTCAAACACAATTTACGATAATACCCTTTTTCCCGATTTTGAACGATTCAAAGCTTCCTATCTTTTGTTCTAGGCTTTATTCCGATATGAGCTAGTAGGGGGACCTAATGGACCTATAGATCATGGGCTTCGACGATTCGAGGCTAACTGATTAATCTCATTATCTAAGTTAGCCAACATTCGTTAACTACCGGGACACTCCACTATAGCCCGATAGTTGCACTCCCCTCACTATTGATAAATTTCCGTCCACTTGATTTAACCATGATTAATAAGTCGATCCTTCACAGGTTGTTCGTAGCTGTAGCTAGGTCAAAAAGCCGTTTTACCCCTATAGTACTTCTAGTTCCTTAAGTCTCACTGATCCTCTAATGAACAATTGGTTTATGGTCCAACCAATAAACCGAGTCCCTCTCGAGCCAATGAGAGGGCGGGATCCATTTGTTCAAGCCCCGGAGTCAGCACTTAAGGGAACAATCTCTCTACTATCCCTAATTTGGGTAGGAGTGAATTCCTTCTCGCATAACTATGTCCCCAGCTATCTACCCGTTCCTATTCCTGAAATGGGAGGCTTATTGAGTCGGCGATACTGAGCCACTCTCACCTATACAGATCTAAGGATAAGTCCGAATAAACAGGAGTTCATAGTTAGCTCAGGATTAAAATCAAGTTACCTAGGTCATCACATGAAATAGTTAGTCTCGTCAGTAAACTGTGTTATAAAGCAAGAGCGACTTATTTCTCGATCCTAGTCTTATGAAAACTCATTACATAGGACGCCCCTACTCGCATGTCTCTACATGGACGATTTAGGATCACATCGTCTATACCATCTATAAAGTGGGCCGCATCTCATAGTGTCCCCAGAATAAGGTACCCAACCCTATCCTTATACTATAGACCGTTTTGGCTATTTACTCGAGCTTGATCCACGTTTATGTCTCTACATAAAGCTCAAATGTTCATCCTATAGCCATTGATCTTAGTTTATTGGATTTGGGTTATTAAATGTGCAATTTACTTTATTCAGTAATAACTTTACTGAATTAATTTCGATAACGCCTTTATCGAATAAGTATATAATTCGTTTAACATTTACTATCTACGAGTTTTAGGACACCAATCCCAACAATCTCCCACTTGAACTAAAACTCTAGTTTAGTGGGATGTACTATAATCTATAACAGCAGTGGGTGAATAAATACTTGTATTAACAACAGAGTAAAAATACAATAAACTAGGGCATCTAAATACCCAGTATACTGAGGCATTGATATACCGGTTACAATTCTCCCACTTGACCTATATTATTTCCCCTACATATCTAGGCAGACCTAGACCTTCTAGATGACTCTCGAACACTTTAGCCGTGAGAGCCTTCGTGAATAGATCATCAATGTTGTGCTCCGACGCTATCTTCATGACGATCACGTCTCCTCGGTGCACAATCTCCCTGATGAGATGGTATTTTCTTTTGATGTGCTTGCCTCTCTTATGGCTGCGAGGTTCCTTTGAGTTTGCAACTGCGCCGCTATTATCACAATATAAGGTGATAGGTAGATGCATATTCGGAATGACTTCCAAGTCAGTTAGGAACTTCCTGAGCCATACTGCCTCTTTTGCTGCTTTGCAAGCGGCCACATATTCGGCCTCCATGGTCGAGTCTGCCATGCATCCTTGCTTGATGCTGTGCCATACTATTGCTCCTCCATTCAGAGTGAACACTGACCCCAATGTAGATTTCCTCGAATCTTTATCGGTTTGAAAGTCAGAATCAGTGTATCCTGTAAGGATCAAATCCTTGGAGCCATACACGAGCACATAGTCCCTCGTTCTCCTTAGATACTTGAGGATATTTTTAACGACTGTCCAGTGATCGAATCTTGGATTGGATTGATATCTACTGACAATCCCTACTGCATAACAAATGTCAGGCCTTGTACGCAACATGGCATACATTAGGCTACCTACTGCAGAGGCATAGGGAAAACGTCTCATGTCCTCAACTTCTTGAGGTGTCTGAGGATACTGTTCCTTAGACAAAATAATTCCGTGCCTGAAAGGTAATAGTCCTTTGTTGGAATTTTGCATTTTATATCTAACCAACAATTTGTCGATATAAGACACTTGAGACAGGGCTAGCGTTTTGTTCTTTCGGTCTCGAACAATTTGGTCCCTAGAACATATTGTGCCTCACCCAAATCTTTCATTTGGAATTGAGTTGCTAGCCATAGTTTAATGTCAGTGAGATAACCTACATCATTCCCGATGAGTAGGATATCACCACATACAGTACTAAGAAAGCTATGGAGTTGTTGATGATCCTTTTGTAAACACAAGGCTCATCAACGTTTTGTTCAAAGCCAAAAGATTTGATTGCAGTATCAAATCTCATGTTCCAGGATCTAGACGCTTGTTTTAATC
Source organism: Luffa acutangula (assembly GCA_036850905.1). NCBI lineage: Eukaryota > Viridiplantae > Streptophyta > Magnoliopsida > Cucurbitales > Cucurbitaceae > Luffa > Luffa acutangula. Next base: position 9,752,982 of record CM072094.1, on the reverse strand, counting down.
CATAAATGGATCATTTAAGCTTGCAAACCTTTTGCTCTTGATCCTGAGCAATGAACCCCTCTAGCTGAGACATGTAGATACTTTCTTCAAGATTGTCGTTCAGAAAAGCAGTCTTGACATCCATTTGCCATATTTCATAATCGTAAAACGTGGTAATGGATAAAAGTATCCGGATCGACTTCAACATGGCAACAGGGGAGAAGGTTTCTTCATAGTCAATCCCCTCCCGTTGGGTAAAACCCTTTGCCACAAGTCGTGCCTTAAAGGTCTGTACCTTTCCAGCAGCGTCTCGTTTTCTCTTGTAGATCCATTTGCACCCTATGGGTCTAACCCCTTCAGGTTGATCTACAAGATCCCATACTGAATTAAAATGCATGGACTCGATCTCTAAGTCCATGGCTTTAATCCACTCGTTCTTGTCAATGTCATCCAATGCATGTTTAAAGGTTAATGGATCCTCGATCCCGTCATCAGGTATGATGACTGGAGTTTCAGTTAAACCCAAATAGCGATCAGGTTGTCTAACAACCCTCCCACTATGTCGAGGTTCTCTTATTTCTTGAGAAGGTCGCGATTGACTCGAGGTGCCAACATCATCAACAACTCTTGTTGATGTTTCTGTAGCTTCGTTTGATAGTTCACTTAAAACGACTTTACTTTGTGGCTTGTGATCTCTAAAGTGGTCTTCTTCTAGGAATGTAGCATTTGTCGATACAAGTACTTTATTTCCTCTGGATCGAAGAAGTATCCACCTCTCGTTTCTTTGGGATAGCCTACAAATAGGCAAAATCTAGAACGAGGCTCCAACTTCTTTGGATTTGCTTCTAGCACGTGTGCAGGCCATCCCCAAATTCTGAAATGTCGTAAACTAACTTTATGACCTTTCTAGAGCTCAAACGGTGTTTCAGAAACACTCTTTGAGGAAACTACGTTTAAGATATAAACTGCAGTTTCTACTGCATAACCCCAAAACGAGTTAGGCAACTGAGCATAACTCATCATCGAACGAACCATGTCCAACAAGGTTCTGTTTCTCCTTTCCGATACACCATTTTGCTGAGATGTACTAGGGGCTGAGAGTTGAGACGTAATTCCATGTTCTATCAAATAGTCTTGAAAACTTGAGTCCATATACTCTCCACCTCGATCGGATCGAAGTGTTTTTATCGTCTTACCTAATAGGTTCTCAACCTCGACCTTGTACTCCTTGAAATTTTCAAAAGCTTCGGACTTATGATGCATTAGGTAGAGATAGCCATACCTCGAATAATCATCAATGAAACTGATGAAATATTCGTACCCTCCTCGAGCTCGAATGTTCATTGGTCCACAGAGGTCCGAATGAATGAGCTCTAGGGGCTCTTTGGCATGATAACCTTTTCCGGTAAAAGGTCGTTTTGTCATCTTGCCCTCAAGGCATGACTCACAAGGAGGCAATGAGTCATCTTCTAACTTTTTTAGAAGTCCACTACTGACCAGTCTCCCAATCCTATTGAGATTGATATGGCCTAACCTCAAGTGCCAGAGATAGGTATCTTGAGAAACTCTTCGCTTTTTAGGTTGAGTCTCAGCAGTTTTAAACATCTCGTGATTTAAAATAGCTTTAGACTCAATTGGTTTCAAAATATACAATTTATTCTTCATGTTTGCAGAACAAACATCAATACCTCTTTTAGTTATGAACGCTTCATTAACAGAAAAAGAAATTGAATATCCTTGTTCAATTAAACAAGATAGAGAAATCAAATTTCTTTTAATTTTCGGAACTATGTACACATTATCTAATATCATGTAACTTTCCTTGGTGAAGAATAATTTTATGTCTCCTAATGCAATAACCGAGATGACTTCTCCTGTTCCAACTTTAAGAGTCATCTCTCCAGCTCTCAGCTGTTGCCAGGAACTCATTCCTTGAAATGAAGAACATACGTGATTAGTGGCACCTAAATCAAGTATCAGGGCAGAATCATCATTTTCCACTAAACACGTTTCCAAGACTAATAAATCGCATTTAGAGTCGTGGATCATGCTTTTCTTGGCTATGCAGTTAGTTTGAGGACATTCCTCAGTTGAGACCAAACCTAAATTGTTTGCCACGTGTTTAGAGTTTAAGTAAGTATTCTTAGTAGTATGTACTAAACCGTTTAATTTGGCATTTGACAAAGCACATACGTTTTTCGACATATTGCTGAAAAAAACAAATTAATCTCTATTAGAATCATGCACTAAGCTCATTAATCATATTATCCAATCAGATTTTAGCAAAAGTAATCATCGACCCATATATACAATTGATTTATTTGCAACGGTATTTCAGGGGTTTAGAATAACTGCTACCGTAGGGCAGTCAGCTACTCCTCCTTTGAATTGAGACAATCTCGACCAAATACTATTCCCAGAATAACTCTTACTCCAAAAATTATTAGCTAACGTTAATTTGGTCAAGACCATTTTGTAAGTGTTACCCATCATTTTCAGATCGCAGAGGGCGACCCCAACAATGCCACCGTAGGGAAAAGCTAATGTTGGGAATGGCCCTAGGAAACCCTATCCATTTCTGGAGTTTGCGTTGTTCCGAATCCCATACGCAAACTCTCCGTAGGGTGATCGCTCCCAGGGCGACTTGCAGGTAGCGCATAGGAATCTCACGGTGCAACCTAATGATGGAGACCGCAGGATACGTTTGACACGTTTCCTTCTCCCACTTACTATGAACACTTTCCCCATTCACCTTGATATTAACCCATGCAAACACCATCCGTAGGGGGACGCTCCCAGGGCACCTCGAGGCCAAGCATGGATCTCACGGTGTGAACTTAGGGGGACGTGAGAGTAGAAACTTAATATGAATATTTCGTTTCTATATTTTTCCTCCCACTAAAGTGTCGTAAGGTTTTTAGGGTCTATTACTTAGGTAAATTCCAGCTAAATGAATCTATCTAAGTCTATGCCTTATTAAAACAAGGTCTTTACACTAAATGTCTAGGTGAATTAAACTCTTTTAATATCCTAGTGACATTGCATGCTAGTAAGACTATGGTTAATTCAACTCAGGTTTCGAACCATTTGCCGGGAGAGTTCCCTTATAACCAAGGTCTTATGTCCTACTTACTCGAATTTTAAAACTATTTTAAAAACTAAGTAAGACATATTTCTAATCCTATTAGAAAAGGCGATCTTAGGTCTATTTCATTTTAAACCATTTAAAGAATGATAAGAACCAAAGATCCTATGTTAGCATGCAACTCTTTGTTATAGGTTTTACGGTTTCTATTCATCAACTTTTATAACTCTTATAACTTTTAATGAATAAATCATATAACAAACAATCATTCAAGTTATAAGAAAAGCACCATTTAGAAACAACCTATGTCTAGGTTTGTATAACTCTTTATACTACGATGTCTAGGTGAAAACACTTTAATACCTCACATCGCTCACACATGCTCATAAAACTCGAGTTAACTTAACTCAAGAACCGACTCGAAGCCCAGGTAGGAGGTGTTCTGTAAACCGTCAACTTAAATACCTCTAGCCTTAGACAGCATCTAGTCGGGTGAGTTCTCTTATAACCGTTGTCTTACAAGATATCGACCTAAACTATGCAAGTTGATCGATTTGGAGGTTCATTAACCTAAGTGAGCATGCACTTAATGTTGTTATAGATTTTAGATTTCTATCTCTTTTATAACAATTATAAAATCAATCCATAACAAGCCTAATTTGAATATAACACTTATAATCAAACTAAAGAAATTTCATGCTTCATGCTTGGTTAATTTTATCCTTTAATAATTGTAACAATTATAAGAATTAATCAATTTGGAAATTAACCATACAAGCATGAATCTCCCTAAATTAATACAACATTTATATCAATTAAACATGAAATTTCCCTCATGCATTTGAATTATTAATAACGCTTATTAAAATTAAAAATGCATGATCATGCTTTCCTATGGTGGGATTTTGAACTATATGGCATGCTCATAATGCACATACATTTAATCTAATTAAACCATACATTCTCAATGCATAAAAGAAATTAAATTGAAGCTAAAATGGATTGGTTTGGCAATTTGAAACAAACAATTAACTAATTATTACAATAATAATTATATAAAATTGCTTGTAGCGATCCCGAGCTTCTCGAAACGACCCAAACCGCCCCTCCATGGACTGAACCGGTCTTGTAATGAGTGTAAAGTAGTTGAACTGAGCTGCAATAGACCGAACCGGACCCCAACTGAAGCAGCTGAACCGAACCAGACTGGAATTTTGCATTTTCTGGAAAAATGTTCTACAGCATCGAGACGCTACTTGAAGAGCGTCTCGGCGCTATCACGAACAGCAGCCTCCTGCTGCTGTTTTCTGCTGCGTCTTCTCCAGTTCTTCTTCGATTTTACAGCCTATATGGACTCTATGAAGGTGTTCATATAACACATGTGGAAGCAATTGAAGATCGAAAGCACTTATGACATTCAATTTTACTCCTAAAGCATGCATGTTCTAGAAAGGGTAGAAAAGAGAGTAAATGAGTACCAACCTCTTTGATGCTCACTTGTAAGGAACTCCTTGTGATATTATCTTTCTCCAACTTCTCTTGGACAACCTTTAGTGTCTTCCTTACTATTCTCATCAGCCTAGAAAGACTTGTGGGAGTCTATAGAAGAAAGAAATAGGAAGGGAATACTTGATGGTACAAGCTTTTGGAAGGAGATTAAATGAGAGAGAATTTGAGGGAGAAAATTTGCAGCATAACACTAAATGAAAGCTTGCTTCTCTTGAATCTAATTCAAGCCCCTTTTATAGACCTCTCCCATGCAAAGACATGCTTCATGACACTTAGCCACATGGTCAAGATGCAACTCAAAGTGAATTCTAGGTGTCTACTTCACAACACATGCATCTAATGCATGTTTGTGTTGTTTTCCACTATGTACCTGAAGGGAATAAAAGTCCCCACGCAGCGGAAGCGCATCGATTGGACCTTACGCCGTATATTAATTAACATTAAAATACCGTTACGAAAACTCAAACAAACTTTAAACAAACTTTAAAGCTGCTGTAAAATTGGTTTAAACATGCTTAAAAATAAATCTAAATTTATTTTCATGTTTTTCTAAAGAAAAGGGAAAGAACCGTCACATACCTTCGTTGAAGACTTGACCGTTCTTCGCCAACGACGCTCCACGAACGAAAACGCAGCAGCCGCCTTTGTTTTTCTTCGCTGGAAATTCCTTCTTGATTGACACAATAACCACAGAGGTTACACCGGCATGTCTCTAAGTCTAGGAAGCAAAAGACTTGTGGGAGTCTTCCTCTAAGAGGGAGGCTAGAGAGAATTCTAGGTCTTGTCTTTCAAGAGTGTCATGACCAATTAGGTCTAGTGTTCTATTTATAGAAGAGAGACCATGAATAAAATATTCAATTAAATCAATCTTTTCCAAAATTGATTCAATCTTATTCCTTAATTAATCAATCATGATCAATCAATTCCATAATTGATTAATCTTTTCCACAAATGACTAATTATTTCCATAAGTGATTAGATCATTTCCATAAATGATTAATCACTTCCTTAAGGGGCTGTTTGGGGCGCTGGGTTGGTTATAATAGCTGGGGATTATAATAGCTGGGGGATTATAATAGTCTGGGGGTTATAATAGTCTGTGTTTGGGGTGCAGATTATTATAGTCTGGGATAAAATAGTCTGTGTTTGGGGTGCAGATTATTATAGTCTGGGATAAAATAACCTGTGTTTGGGGTGCAGATTATTATAGTCTGGGATAAAATAGTCTGTGTTTGGGGTGCAGAGTTTTGGGATGCAAATTATTTTAGTATGGGTTCAAATAATCTATGTTTCAAGCTGACTGTTTTTTTTTCTTGACTTTTTTTTTTTTGTTTATTTTCCTCATACAACTTTGTATTTCAAATATTAATAATAAAAAAGGGTTTAGTTGTAAAAAAAATAAAAGTTTTGGGTACAGGGGTTAAATTATGTGTTTAGCTTAAAAGGAAACAAAAATAACCTAAAGTAAAGGTTGATTTTCTTTGTGTTTAGAGTCATGGTTTTTTCACAAAATAAGTCATTTTATGATTTCATATAGAAAAACCATATTTGTTTCATTTATGTATTTCCAACATAAAAATGGTAAATGTTTATTAAAAACTCATTTTACCTTTATTATCAAAAGAATCAAATAAAATAGAAATCACATAAAATAAAAACTTGAGTAGTATTTTTTTAAAATTATTATTATCACGGTAAACTTAAATACGATAAGTATAATTTGGAATGAAAAATATGGTACGATGAAGGTAAACATTCATATACTTCATTATCAAAAGTAATTATGTAATAAAACTTCATATTTATATATATGTACAAAGACAACCTAGTATCTAACTCTCCCTAGAAATTTTATGATTTGTCCGACGCCAACAAATTTTTCGGCGATCGAAATTCTTTTCCTCTTTTTTCCTTTCATTTTCTTCTACCTCTTTTTTTCTTTATTTTCGTTTTTTATATTTTTCGAAATGAAAATGAGAAGAAGATTTTCTTTAAAAAAAAAAAAAAAAAAAAAAAAAAAGTCGCCGGGAAAGTCGTCGGTGATTGCCGGAAAAGTGGCCGGAAAGTCGACCGCGGTCATCGGAAAAGTTGTCGGTGGTCGTCGGAAAAGTCGTCGGTAGAAAAGTCAATGAGTCACATGGAAGAAGAGAGTAAAGAGTTACTGTAGAGAATGGATAGAATAATTGGAGTGAGTTGAATAGTGGTTACTGTAGCAAAACGGGGGGAAAAATAACCAACTCCGCCCCTTATTTTTGTTGGTGCCCCAAACACTGGGTTGGTTATAATAGCGGGGGCTATTATAACCAACACAGTGGGCCAAACGGCCCCTAAGTGATTAATTATTTCCATAATTGATTAATTCCCGGTTAATGAATTCTTTAATTAATTAACCACCAATTAAATATCACATATTTAATTCCCGGCCTAGAATTAATTAATTTGCCCAAACACATTTTAGGCCTTAAATTAATTAGTTCATTATTTGAACTCTTTCAAACTTCCATAAATTTATATTTGAACTTTTCAAATATTAATTTCTCTCATAATAATATATCAATATATATTATATTTGTTTCCCTTAATAAATTGAACATTTTCAATTTACTATTATTACTTAGTTGCCTCAAATTACTTTACGAGCTACCAGTGGGACCTAATGGACCTGCAGATCAGAAGCTCCAACGATGTAAGATTAATTGGTCAAACTCATTAACCACATTAATCAATATTCGTTAACTGTGTGTACATTCCACTATAGACTCACAGTTGCACTCTTCTCACTGCAGACATATTTTATGTGTCCACGGATCTCGACCAATATCAACTAGTTAGTCCTTCACGAGTGTCCGTAACACCAGCTGGGTCAAATTACCGTTTTACCCCTGGGTTACCTCTATTTCCTTAAGTACCAATTCTCCTCTAATGAACAACCTGTTTGTGGTCCAACCATCAAACAGAAAACCCTCTCGTGCCATTGAGAGGGTAGGGCCCTTTGTTCAAAACTCGGAGTAACCACTTAAGGGAACACTCATCTGCTTCCCTAAAGTCGGGAATGAGTGAATTCCATCTTGTACGATTATGTTCCCAGCTCCCCATTCGGTCTTGTCCCCAAAGTGGTAGGCTTATTGAGTCGGCGTATTGGCCACTCTCACCCATACAAATCAAAGGACAATCTCTCATGAGCATGAGTCCATAATCAACTCAGGATTAAGACTAAGTTGTCTAGGTCGTCCTAGTGAAATAGAAAACCAACTAGTTAACGGTGTTATAACCAGTGGTTACTATTTCGCGGTCCGGTCTTATGCAAACTCATTGCATAGGATACCCCCACTCGCATGTCTCCTACCCGAACGCGTTGGATCGCAGCGTTTGTATCAAATACAAAGTGGACCGTATCCATAGTGTTACCAGGATAAGGCACCCAGTCTTATCCCTATACTATAGACCCTTTAGGCTGTTTCTTGAACAATGATCCCATATGTCGCTACATATAGTTCAAGACTCATTACAGCCTTGGATGTCTAGTTTATTGGATATTATTTCATTAATATCCGGTCAACGGTTACATTCACTATCTACGAGTTTTAGGGCATAAAACCCAACAGTATCATTATGCAAGAGTGGAAAAACCACTAAATCCACTATGAATTGAATCTTAATTGTGAATTTTCAGCTTTCATTTCATTTCAAATTCAATTCATAATTGAAATTGATTTCTAGGCAATTAATTGGGACATTTCCAAGTAATTTTGATATGATTGATCCAATCAATATTTATCACCTAATGCCATGAATTATATATGATTCCTAATACATATATATGGTATTTAAAACACTTTGAAATACCTTATCTCTCAATTCCTAATTTAATTCATAATTAAATCATTGTGTCGAACACGTTTTACGATAAAACCCTATTTCCCGTTTTTGAACGATTCAAAGTTTCCTATCAAAATATTCTAAGCTTTATTCCGATATGAGCTAGTAGGGGGACCTAATGGACCTATAGATCATGGGCTCCAACGATTCGAGGGTAACCGACTAATCTCATTATCAAAGTTATCCAACATTCGTTAACTACCGGGACACTCCACTATAGCCCGATAGTTGCACTCCCCTCACTATAGATATACTTCCGTCCACTTGATTTAACCATGTTTAGTAAGTCGTTCCTTCACAGGTTGTTCGTAGCTATATCTAGGTCAAATAACCGTTACACCCCTATAGTACTTCTTGTTCCTTAAGTTCCATTAATCCTCTAATGAACAATCGGTTTGCGGTCCAACCATCAAACCTAAGTTCCTCTCAATCCAACGAGAGAGTGGGGCCCCTTGTTCAAGTCATGGAGTTAGTACTTAAGAGAACAACCTCTCTGCTATCCCTGAAATAGTCAGTTTCTTCAGTAAACGACATTATAAAGAGAAAGTGACTTATTTCGTTGTCCAGTCTTATGCAAACTCATTGCATAGGACGCCCCCACTCGCATGTCACCACATGAACGATTTAGGATCTCATCGTTTGTACTTAATACAAAGTGGGTCGCGTCCATAGTGTCTCCAAGATAAGGTACCCAACCTTATCCTTATACTATAGACTATTTTGACTATAAACTTGAACTTGATCCTATGATATATCCCTACATATAGTTCAAGTATTCGTTTTATAGCCAAGGATCTTAGTTTATTGGATTTAGGTTAATCATTCACAATTTACATATTCAATAACATCTTTTACTGAATAACCTCAATAACGTCTTTTTTGGAAATAGAATATGTTTAATGATTTACAAACTATGAGATTATAGGACATTAAACTCCACAAACTCCCACTTGGACTAGAAACTCTAGTGGGGTACATAAAGTTAGGTGTGAGAGAAGTATAAAGACAATAAACTAGGGCATCAACCATACCCTTACATTTCTCCCACTTGCCCTAGTCTAATAAAGCTCGTAGTCCTAGATTAACTAGGTGACCCTAAAAAACTTTAGCCGTGAGGGGTTTTGTAAACGGGTCAGCGATGTTGTGCTCCGAAGCAATCTGTGTGACAATCACATCTCTTCGTTACACGATCTCCCTGATGAGATGGTATTTGCGCTCAATATGCTTTCCTCGCTTGTGACTTCGAGGTTCCTTAGAGTTTGCAACTGCACCACTGTTGTCACAATAGAGGGTGACAGGTAGTTGCATATTTGGAACAATTTCCAACTCTGTTAGGAATTTTCTTAGCCATACTACCTCTTTTGCTGCTTCACAGGCGGCTACGTACTCTGCTTCCATGGTGGAGTCAACAATGTAACCTTTCTTAATACTCCTCCATACTATCGCTCCTCCATTTAGAGTAAACACAGATCCCGATGTTGATTTTCTTGAATCTATATCGGTCTGAAAATCTGAGTCAGTGTATCCTGTAAGGATCAGATCCTTAGCTCCATACACGAGCATATACTCCCTAATTCTCCTTAGATACTTAAGGATGTTTTTAACGGAAGTCCAATGCGCATTACCAGGATTAGACTGAAATCTGCTGACAATTCCTATGACATAGCATATGTCGGGTCTGGTACACAACATTGCATACATCAAACTACCAACTGCTGATGCATAGGGAATACGTCTCATTTCCTCAACTTCTTGAGGTGTCTTAGGACTTTGTTCCTTAGACAGGTGAACCCCGTGCCTAAAAGGTAATAACCCTTTCTTGGAGTTCTGCATCGAATATCGTACCAACATTTTGTCGATATATGATGCTTGAGACAGTGCTAGCATTTTGTTCTTTCTATTTCTAATGATTTGAATGCCTAGAACAAATTGAGCCTCACCCAAATCTTTCATTTGGAATTGAGTCGCTAGCCATTGTTTTACGTCAGTCAGGAATCCTACATTATTTCCAATAAGTAAGATATCATCTACGTATAGAACTAGAAAAGCTACAGTGGATTTGACGATTTTCTTGTGAACACAAGATTCGTCAATATTCTGTTCAAAGCCATACGCTTTGATCGCAGTGTCAAAACGTATATTCCAGGATCTTGATGCTTGTTTTAATCCATAAATGGATCGTTTAAGTTTGCAAACCTTTTGCTCTTCACCCTGGACTATAAATCCCTCTAGTTGAGCCATATAGATAGTCTCTTCAAGATTGCCGTTCAAAAAGGTTGTCTTGACATCCATTTGCCATATTTCATAATCATAGTATGTGGAAATGGATAAGAGTATTCTAATCGACTTAAGCATGGCAAAAGGGGAAAAAGTTTCTTCATAATCCACTCCTTCCCGCTGGGTAAAACCCTTTGCCACAAGTCGAGCCTTAAAGGTTTGAACCTTACCAGCTTGGTCTCATTTTCTTTTGTAGATCCATTTACAACCAATAGGTTTTACCCCATCCGACTGTTCTACAAGTTCCCAGACCGAATTGAAGTACATTGACTCCATTTCGAGATCCATGGCTTTGATCCACTGGTCCTTATCAACATCATTCATTGCCTGATTAAAGGACAATGGATCCTTTACACCATCATCAGACATGATGGTTTGAGTTTCTGTTAAACCCATGCAACAGTCAGGTTGAATTATAACCCTCCCACTACGTCGAGGCTCTCTCACAACCTGAGATGGATGTGTTTGATCAACAACTTTTGATGGACCAGCTTGATCTACAACTTTTGTAGATTCTTTTGTAGTTTTTCTTGAAATCTCATCTAATACTAGCTTACTGCGAGGTCGATGATCTTTTATGTGATCTTCCTCAAGGAACATAGCGTTTGTCGATACAATCATTTTGTTATCCTGAGGATCGTAAAATAGACCACCTTTCGTTTCTTTAGGATATCCTACAAATAGACACAGTTTTGAACGTCATTCCAACTTCTTTGGATTTTGTACTAGCACGTGTGCCGGGCATCCCCAAATCCTGAAGTGACGTAAATGATGTGCAAATTGCTAACCGCAAGTGTACGGGTCAAGTAATAATATAGTGATTATGCAATCGAATGTCGTCCTCTTGATTGATGTCTAGCAAAATTTTAATTATCGAAAATACTCTTGGCCAATTTTATTTAGGGAATCAAATAGACTGAGAATATGAATTAATCAACACAAAAATAAAGTAAAAAGTGACAATCAACTGGGAATAATTGGTCTTAGGGAATTGATTTCACCAATTGGAGTTATGGATTAATATACGGATTAACACATGCTATGATTCATAAATCTTGGCAACTAAAATCACACATATCTCTCCCGAGCATACATGATTCTCCCATATGCAATTGAACCTGATATCCCTATCTAAATCCAATAAACATACAAGGCAATAAGGCTAACCTTTATGACAATTTCTAGAATTAACCTTAATCTCCCGATTTTTAGATAAATTCTAGTTATGCATATTGATTACTAATTTAAATCCTCTCTCCCGAGTTAGATTCAAATATAAACATCAATCAATTTATGGCCAGTAAATCGAAAGCATTAAACATACAACATATGCATAAATGACATCAATAGCATAAATACCGTAAATCAATCCAAAACTTGCCCAACGGCTACATCAATCCCTAAGAATTAAACTTAGCTACACATAATCCTCGTTACAATATAAACTAAGTCTAAATAAGCCATAAAAAGTGTCTAAAGTAAGGGAAAAGAGAAATAGACTCGTTGTAGGCCGAGACCGAACGTCCCCGTCACGATCCCCACGAACAATGGGTTGATTTCCAACTAGTCCCCTTTGCTTCAGCTCAATTCTGTCCTCTTTCTGCTCTAAAGTCGGCTCCAAAAGTCCCCAAATCGAAGTCCCAAAAAACCTAGCCGAAAAGATGCTTAAATAGAAAAATTTCGTTGTAGCGTCGAGACGCTGTCGCGATCCGCAAATTTGGAAAATTTTCTATAGCGTCGCGACGCTATGAATTTTTTTTTTTTTATTTTTTATTTATTTTTTTTTAGGGTTTAGGGTTTAGGGTTTAGGGTTTAGGGTATGAATTTTTTTTTTTTTTTTTTAAGATTGGAAGCTCCATTTGACTCCAATTGTTGAATTAAGCTTCAAGCACATACTTCCTACAAATAAAACATAAAAATGCATAAATTTGGGCAAATAATTGAAAAAGACTAGCTTAATTAATCAGAGAAAAATAGCTAGCTATGCTCGCTATCAAATACCCCCAAACTTAAGCTTTTGCTAGTCCTCGAGCAAACTAAAAATCAAGCATACAGTAGAAGAATGGATGCAATAATCATAACTCAATCCTCAAGGCTCAAAGGTCAATAGTCAAGCAAGCAAGAGACATGCACATAAGGACCAATGAGGGAGACAAATTAAAATTTTTCCAAAATTAACTTGCACAAGCGAGATCTAACTCAACAAGATCAGACTCTACTAGCCCAGGATTGGATTATTAAACTCTCAACTCATCTTCCCTCTACATTGGCACTAAGGTTTCACTAATGAGTTAATGGAACAAATTAGTTTGTTTATCTCCATACTTAGGTGCTTATAATTAACAATTAAATTAAGCATGTATATGTGGCACTAGCTTTCACACACCCATTGCAGGGACCCTTAACCTGAGTTTTCTCTGGTTGGCCTAACTGATCACAACAGGGGTAGCTCTTTTTGCCTTAATCTTTATTAACCATTGCATATTGTGCACAAGCCATGGCATTATTATCTTATTTCAACAGTAACAACAAGAATGATTTTTCTTTATGAGCATAAATAGCATATATTCTTTTCTTTTCTCCTAAGCAAGATCAGACATGCTAATTTGCAAAAAATTAACTCTTTAGCTCTGCCCTACACCTATCGAGGTGACAACAAGCATATGAACCCAATAATTCGCTCCTAAGCATTCAAATCCAAATCTAGCCAAGACAATTACTCTACTCATGCAAGCCATCTCCTAGAAAAATTTTAAAAAGTCTCCCTTTTTGGGCACTCATGCTTACAACTCATCACAAGCTTGAAAATTGACAAGAAAGCCTATCCTAGGACATCATAATCATGCAAAAGTAGCATCCAGAAAACAACCATATGCATAATTCAAAGAAAGCTCAAAACTATAACCCGAACTCAGATGCTCAAGGGCTCCACAAACATGCTAATCCATCCCCAAACTTAAAATATGCATTGTCCTCAATGTATAACGAAAATAAAGCATAAACAAACATGAGAACAATAAACGAATGAAAGGAGTGAACAATACTGCCCTGGAATGATGATGACTTCTTGACTGAATGCTTGGAATCTTAATAGCTTGAAAGCAAAGGAGAGAAAGAAAACAAGACCTACAAAACAGACACAAAAAATAAATAAAACTCAAAATAAAGAAATAACTAACTCACTTGGGTTGCCTCCCATAAGCGCTTGTTTAACGTCATTAGCTCGACGTGTTGACCAACTATGCATCAGGGTGGTCTCCTGTCAGATTTTCCATCACTGGTGCTCTTCCTAGCACCTCTCCTGTAGCCCACCATCATTGTATCTGATGTGTTCTTGGGGTCTTCAAAAGCTTTTAAAACTTCCTTCTCCTGTTGGACTCTTATGATTAGCTCCCTACGTTCAATATCAATTATAACCCTCCCTGTAGCAAGGAAAGGTCTCCCTAATATGATAGGCATAGCAGGATTCTCTTTAATATCTAGCACAAAGAAATCAACAGGAAGGAAAAATCTACCTACTTTAATCAGAATATTCTCAACAATCCCATATGGACTAACCAGAGACTGGTCAGCCAACTGAAGTCTAACAGAGGTAGATTTTATTTCTCCTGTATTAAGCTTTTTGCATAGAGATAATGGAATAATATTTATGCTAGCCCCTAGATCACATAGTGCTCTACAAGAATAAGTACCAAAATTACAAGGAATAGTAAAACTCCCTGGGTCAGACAATTTCTCTGGTACTCCCTGTTGGACACGAGCACTGCACGTCGATGCAAGATATACAGTCTCCAACTGCTTTTCCTTTTTCTTCTTGTTGAGCCATTCCTTCATAAATTTTATGTAGTGAGGCATCTGCTCCAAGGCATCTGAAAAAGGAATATTAACATGCAAACCCATAAAAGCATCTAAAAATTTGTCAAACTTAACCTTAGAATTTTTCTTTTTCTTTGATTTAGGAACTAAAACAGTAGGAGAAGGGATAGAAGGCTCAGGATTAAGCTTTTCAGCTTCGTTTGAGGTGGTGCCTTCTTCAACTCCTCCTGTGAGTTCCTCTGGTTCAGTTGTTTTTTCCTCTTCAGCTAATTTAATCTCCTCCTCATAATGCACAGATACGGCCTTGCAGAACTCCAAAGAAGATTTCTCCTGTTCAACTGGGGCTTTACCTTTATTCATAGAGTTGACAACACTTACCAGTTGTCCCAGCTGAGTCTCTATATTCTTGATTGCTGCAGAATGACCATTGACAGTAGTGTTTATTGCAATCACGACCTCCTCAAGCTTATTTGACCTGTTACTTGATTCTGCAATAAAAGCTCCAAGAAGGTCTTCTAAAGATTTCTTATTTTCTTGACTTTGAGGAGTGAAGCCAGGAGGATTCAAAACATTCTTATTATTAGCATAGGAAAAATTCTCATGATTTCTATTGCTAGGGTGATAATGTGTAGGTGTGGAATTATTATTATACCCCCTAGAGTTAAAATTCGAAACATACTGAACCTGCTCGAGATTTTCCCCCTGAGTCTGGGATGCAAGGGCAGCTGCAGACTCAATTGATTGAGCATTCCTTGAACCTGAAAACTTTAAAAATGCATTAGCCAAGGAAGACATCTGAGCCTGAAGTGCACTTACATTGTCAACCTCGAACACTCCAGCAGCAATCATTTTGGGTCCTGACCGCTCAGATGGCCACTGATAGCTGTTGGTGGCCATATCCTCTAACAAAGTCCTAGCACTCTCAACAGTCTTGGACAACAGAGTCTCACCTGCAGCTGCATCAACAATAGTTTTCGTGCTAGGAGTTAAACCATTATAAAATAACTGAACCTGGAGCCAGTCAGGGTATCCGTGCTGAGGGCACTTCCTTAGCAGCTCTTTAAATCTCTCCCAAGCCTCGAACAACTGCTCATCGAATTGTTGCTGGAATGTCCCAATTTCGGTCCTCAGCTTGACCGTCTTGGCAGGAGGAAAGAACTTCTTTAAGAATGCCTGGACCAAAGCATCCCAAGTGGTAATGCTCCCAGGTGGAATAGATTGTAACCAGTCCCTCGCTTTGTCCTGCAATGAAAAAGGAAACAAACGTAAGCGAATGGCATCTTCAGAAACACCATTTAACTTTACCGTCCCACAGATGTCTAGGAAGGATTTCAGATGAGAATTTGGATCCTCCATGGGTGATCCTCTGTAAGCACAGTCTCGAGCCATCTGAATGAGACCTGTTTTCAACTCAAAATTATTAGCATTAATTGGGGCATAGACAATCCCCGACTGTTGCTCGTGAAAGACCGGCTGAAAATAGTCCCTGATGGGCTTATGTTCTTCAGGATTAGGATTGGCCATTTGGATGTTTTCTTGATTTTCCCTTCGAAGTCTATTGAAAGTTCTTTCGATCTCTAGATCTAAGGGAACTAAGGCCAATTCCCTAACCTTTCGCATACACCGACTACACTAACCTAAAAAGGTAAAGAAAAGGAAATAAAACAAATTAGGAAAGAACAAGAAAAGGAAAATAACTAAATCTAAATAAGTTTGGGGGTATTACTTGAAGATGAAAAATTGGAATATGGTGTTGAATAAAAAGCCATTCAAATCAATTAAAGCAACAATGATAATTAGGCTTTCAATCAAACAATAACCTAACAAGAACACATGACAAAGACTCAATTTAAATATGGAAAATATAATCTAGAAAAAGAAAGAAAATAAACTAATATGGAATGCAAAAATAGATAAGACAAAAAACCAATAAGAAAACTAACAAATAAGGAAAAACTAATCTAAAAAGGAAAAACTAAAAATCTATCAATGGAAAATTCAAACAAATATGGAAAAATTTAAGAATGGAAAAGAAAAACAATTAAAGGAAAAATGCAATTTACCGAAAACAAAAATAACAAAAATCACAAAAAAATAGAATACACCCTAAACTAAGACCGGACAATTTTTCTTCGATATTAAAATTGACTAAATATGCCAATCCCCGGCAACGGCGCCAAAAACTTGATGTGCAAATTGCTAACCGCAAGTGTACGGGTCAAGTAATAATATAGTGATTATGCAATCGAATGTCGTCCTCTGGATTGATGTCTAGCCAAATTTTAATTATCGAAAATACTCTTGGCCAATTTTATTTAGGGAATCAAATAGACTGAGAATATGAATTAATCAACACAAAAATAAAGTAAAAAGTGACAATCAACTGGGAATAATTGGTCTTAGGGAATTGATTTCACCAATTGGAGTTATGGATTAATAAACGGATTAACACATGCTATGATTCATAAATCTTGGCAACTAAAATCACACATATCTCTCCCGAGCATACATGATTCTCCCATATGCAATTGAACCTGATATCCTTATCTAAATCCAATAAACATACAAGGCAATAAGGCTAACCTTTATGACAATTTCTAGAATTAACCTTAATCTCCCGATTTTTAGCTAAATTCTAGTTATGCATATTGATTACTAATTTAAATCCTCTCTCCCGAGTTAGATTCAAATATAAACATCAATCAATTTATGGCCAGTAAATCGAAAGCATTAAACATACAACATATGCATAAATGACATCAATAGCATAAATACCGTAAATCAATCCAAAACTTGCCCAACGGCTACATCAATCCCTAAGAATTAAACTTAGCTACACATAATCCTCGTTACAATATAAACTAAGTCTAAATAAGCCATAAAAAGTGTCTAAAGTAAGGGAAAAGAGAAATAGACTCGTTGTAGGCCGAGACCGAACGTCTCCGTCACGATCCCCACGAACAATGGGTTGATTTCCAACTAGTCCCCTTTGCTTCAGCTCAATTCTGTCCTCTTTCTGCTCTAAAGTCGGCTCCAAAAGTCCCCAAATCGAAGTCCCAAAAAACCTAGCCGAAAAGATGCTTAAATAGCAAAATTTCGTTGTAGCGTCGAGACGCTGTCAAGACAGCATCGCGACGCTGTCGCGATCCGCAAATTTGGAAAATTTTCTATAGCGTCGCGACTCTATTTCTTTTTTTTTTTTTTTTTTTTTTTTTTTTTTTTTTTAAAGATTGGAAGCTCCATTTGACTCCAATTGTTGAATTAAGCTTCAAGCACATACTTCCTACAAATAAAACATAAAAATGCATAAATTTGGGCAAATAATTGAAAAAGACTAGCTTAATTAATCAGAGAAAAATAGCTAGCTATGCTCGCTATCAAATACCCCCAAACTTAAGCTTTTGCTAGTCCTCGAGCAAACTAAAAATCAAGCATACAGTAGAAGAATGGATGCAATAATCATAACTCAATCCTCAAGGCTCAAAGGTCAATAGTCAAGCAAGCAAGAGACATGCACATAAGGACCAATGAGGGAGACAAATTAAAATTTTTCCAAAATTAACTTGCACAAGCGAGATCTAACTCAACAAGATCAGACTCTACTAGGCCAGGATTGGATTATTAAACTCTCAACTCATCTTCCCTCTACACTGGCACTAAGGTTTCACTAATGAGTTAATGGAACAAATTAGTTTGTTTATCTCCATACTTAGGTGCTTATAATTAATAATTAAATTAAGCATGTATATGTGGCACTAGCTTTCACACACCCATTGCAGGGACCCTTAACCTGAGTTTTCTCTGGTTGGCCTAACTGATCACAACAGGGGTAGCTCTTTTTGCATTAATCTTTATTAACCATTGCATATTGTGCACAAGCCATGGCATTATTATCTTATTTCAACAGTAACAACAAGAATGATTTTTCTTTATGAGCATAAATAGCAGATATTCTTTTCTTTTCTCCTAAGCAAGATCAGACATGCTAATTTGCAAAAAATTAACTCTTTAGCTCTGCCCTACACCTATCGAGGTGACAACAAGCATATGAACCCAATAATTCGCTCCTAAGCATTCAAATCCAAATCTAGCCAAGACAATTACTCTACTCATGCAAGCCATCTCCTAGAAAAATTTTAAAAAGTCTCCCTTTTTGGGCACTCATGCTTACAACTCATCACAAGCTTGAAAATTGACAAGAAAGCCTATCCTAGGACATCATAATCATGCAAAAGTAGCATCCAGAAAACAACCATATGCATAATTCAAAGAAAGCTCAAAACTATAGCCCGAACTCAGATGCTCAAGGGCTCCACAAACATGCTAATCCACCCCCAAACTTAAAATATGCATTGTCCTCAATGTATAACGAAAATAAAGCATAAACAAACATGAGAACAATAAACGAATGAAAGGAGTGAACAATATTGCCCTAGAATGATGATGACTTCTTGACTGAATGCTTGGAATCTTAATAGCATGAAAGCAAAGGAGAGAAAGAAAACAAGACCTACAAAACAGACACAAAAAATAAATAAAACTCAAAATAAAGAAATAACTAACTCACTTGGGTTGCCTCCCATAAGCGCTTGTTTAACGTCATTAGCTCGACGTGTTGACCAACTATGCATCAGGGTGGTCTCCTGTCAGATTTTCCATCACTAGTGCTCTTCCTAGCACCTCTCCTGTAGCCCACCATCATTGTATCTGATGTGTTCTTGGGGTCTTCAAAAGCTTTTAAAACTTCCTTCTCCTGTTGGACTCTTATGATTAGCCCCCTACGTTCAATATCAATTATAACCCTCCCTGTAGCAAGGAAAGGTCTCCCTAATATGATAGGCATAGCAGGATTCTCTTTAATATCTAGCACAAAGAAATCAACAGGAAGGAAAAATCTACCTACTTTAATCAGAATATTCTCAACAATCCCATATGGACTAACCAGAGACTGGTTAGCCAACTGAAGTCTAACAGAGGTAGATTTTATTTCTCCTGTATTAAGCTTTTTGCATAGAGATAATGGAATAATATTTATGCTAGCCCCTAGATCACATAGTGCTCTACAAGAATAAGTACCAAAATTACAAGGAATAGTAAAACTCCCTGGGTCAGACAATTTCTCTGGTACTCCCTGTTGGACACGAGCACTGCACGTCGATGCAAGATATACAGTCTCCAACTGCTTTTCCTTTTTCTTCTTGTTGAGCCATTCCTTCATAAATTTTCTGTAGTGAGGCATCTGCTCCAAGGCATCTGAAAAAGGAATATTAACATGCAAACCCATAAAAGCATCTAAAAATTTGTCAAACTTAACCTTAGAATTTTTCTTTTTCTTTGATTTAGGAACTAAAACAGTAGGAGAAGGGATAGAAGGCTCAGGATTAAGCTTTTCAGCTTCGTTTGAGGTGGTGCCTTCTTCAACTCCTCCTATGAGTTCCTCTAGTTCAGTTGTTTTTTCCTCTTCAGCTAATATAATCTCCTCCTCATAATGCACAGATACGGCCTTGCAGAACTCCAAAGAAGATTTCTCCTGTTCAACTGGGGCTTTACCTTTATTCATAGAGTTGACAACACTTACCAGTTGTCCCAGCTGAGTCTTTTTTTGTTTTTTTTGTTTTTTTTGTTTTTTTTTTTTAAGATTGGAAGCTCCATTTGACTCCAATTGTTGAATTAAGCTTCAAGCACATACTTCCTACAAATAAAACATAAAAATGCATAAATTTGGGCAAATAATTGAAAAAGACTAGCTTAATTAATCAGAGAAAAATAGCTAGCTATGCTCGCTATCAGTAAACTACCTTTACGTCCTTTCCATAGCTCATAAGGTGTTTCAGAGACACTTTTAGAGGGAACCATGTTCAAAATGTATACGACAGTGTCAACTGCATATCCCCAGAACGAATCAGGCAACTGAGCATAGCTCATCATTGATCGAACCATGTCTAACAGAGTTCGGTTTCTCCTTTCTGATACACCATTTTGTTGTGGTGTAGTAGGGGCTGAGAGTTGAGACGTAATTCCATGTTCTATCAAATAGTCTTGGAATTGTAAGTCCATATATTCTCCACCTCGATCTGATCGTAGTGTTTTAATCGTTTTACCTAATTGGTTCTCAACCTCGGTCTTGTACTCCTTGAACTTTTCAAGGGCTTCAGACTTATGATGCATTAGGTAAAGGTAGCCATACCTTGAATAATCATCAATGAAGCTGACAAAATATTCATACCCTCCTCGTGCTTTGAAATTCATAGGACCACAGAGATCCGAATGCACGAGATCTAAGGGTTCTTTGGCCCTATAACCTTTTTCTGAAAAAGGTCGTTTAGTCATTTTTCCCTCGAGGCAGGACTCACATGGTGGTAACGAGTCATCTTCTAACTGATTTAGTAGTCCACTCTTTACCAATCTTTCAATCCTATTGCGATTTATGTGGCCTAATCTCAAGTGCAAAAGATAGGTATTCAGAGAAACTTTTCGCCTTTTGTTTTGAGTTTCTGCTACTTTAAACATTTCCGTATTAAAAATAGCTTTAACTTGAATTGGCCTTAACACGTATAAGTTGCTTTCAAGTTTTGCAGAACATATATGCATACCTCTTTTGTTAACAAACACTTTATTAATATAAAAAGATACTTGGTATTCATGTTCAATCAAACAAGAGATAGAAATTAAGTTCCTTTTTATATCGAGAACATACAAGACATTTTCTAGTCACAAAAATCTATCTCCAAAAGACAACTTGAGAGTTCCTGAAGCTCTGGCTGTGACAACCTCTCCAGTGCCAACTTTGAGAGTTACTTTGCAGTCTTCCAACATATGCCAGGAACTAATTTCCTGTAAAGAAGAGCATACATGGTTAGTCGCTCCTAAATCTAATATCCAGGCAGAGCTATCTAGCTCAACTAAACATGTTTCGATAACGAGCAAATCATATTTACCTTGTTTTTCCTTTTCAGCCTTCTTTTCTGCAAGGTACTTGGGACAATTGCGTTTCCAATGTCCGTCTACATTACAATGGAAACACTTTCCTTTATCCGCAGCTTTAGTTTTTGCCTTGCTTCCCACTGGAGCTTTTCCTTTCCCTTTATCCTTCTTTTTCTTCATTTGAATACTCTTATTCTTTGAAGTGGAAGGTCTAGACTTGGTTCCTGAAGATGATCCCTTTTGGAACCTTTTGGTTGTGGCAACATTTGCCTCCCCTTCATGTCCTCTCTTTGTGAGACTTTGGTAGGTCTGGAGCTCGTTTAGCAAGGTATTCAAGTTAAAGTCTATTTTGTTCATGACAACGTTTGTCCTGAACTGAATGAAGCTCTTCGGAAGAGACTCCATTATGAAACTTACTTGACTACCCTCGTCAATTGTAGCACCGTTTACTTCAGCAATGTTAAAGTGAACCATCATGTTCAAAAAATGTTCCCTAACTGAAGCACCTTCCTTCATTCGGTAATTGTAAACATTCTTGAGAGCTTCGTGCCTAATTTGTGAGGACGGTTGTCCAAACATACCCTGCAACGAAGTCATGATCTCCCTTGCGGTGACCATCCTCTCGTGCTTTTTTGACAAGACATCTGAGATGCTTGCTAAGATATAGACTCTTGCCTTTTCATTTGCGCGAGTCCATTTCTCATATGCTTCCCGAACAATTCAGTTTGTTGACGAGCCAGGGTTAGGAGGACACTCTTCGGTAAGGACAAATCTAAGATCCTCGATTACTAGTATTGTATTCAGATTAGACTTCCAAGTTCCATAGTTATCCCCATTAAGCTTATCTGAAGCGAGTAATTGTACTAGTGAGCTAGACATGCTAAAAAATTAAACAAAACTTTTAGAAATTGTTTATTAACCATTTTTAGACAAAAATCCAATCAGGTTTTAGCAAAAGTAATAATGTACCCAGGATTATTATTTTGCAACGACACTTTAGTGAGTTAGAGCACCCGCTACCGAGGGGCAGTCAATTACTCCTTCACTAAACCAAGACGTTCTCGACTAAATACTAATCCCAAAATAACTCTTATTCCTATAGTGGTTTAGTTATCGTTACGTTTGGTCAGGAATATACTAACACTTAGTAATCCTTGTAAGTGTGACCCGCCGTTTTAAGATTACAGAGAACGGCCCCAACAATGCTACCGAATGGAAAAGCTAATGTTGGAAATGGTCCTAAGTAATCCTATCCATCTCTGGAGTTTGCGTTGTTCCGATCTCCATGTTATAACCCTCCGAATGGTTAGTAGCTCCAGGGCATACAAACAGGCGTAACGTGGAAATGTCACGGTGCAACCTAACGGAGGAGACCGCAGGATGTGTTGACACACTTCCTTCACTCACTTACTATAAATACTTTCTCCATTCACCTTGTTATTGATTTATGCAAACACCTTTCGAATGGAGCAGTTGAGTTATAATCAACACGAGGCCAAGCATAAATCTCACCTTGTGAACAAAAGGGAGAACGTGAAAGGGAAATGGATTTGATATATCTCTCCCCTCGCACTAAGTATTTTAACGGTTTTGGGTATACTTATACTTAGGCGAATTCCGACTATGAATAACCCTAAGTCTAAGTTCATTTAAACTCACGATGTCTAGGTGATAACGATTAAAACCTCACATCACACACGTGCATGCTCATAAAACTGGGTTAACTTTAACTCAAGAACCGACTCGATGCCCAGGTAGGAGGTGTTCCGTAAACCGTCAACTTAAATACCTCCAACCTTAGACAGCATCTCGTCAGGTGAGTTCTCTTGTAACCTATGTTTTACAAGCTTATCGACCTATCTGAATCTAATTGAAATCGATCGAGAGTTGGATCAAATTAACCCTAAGTGAGCATGCACCTTTTTCTTTGTTATAGATTTTAGATTTCTAAGTGATTTATAACAATAATCTATAACATGCTTCCCCATTTGAATATAACTCTTTATAAACAAACACTAAGGAAATTTCATGCTTCATGCTAGGTTAATTTTATCTTTTAATTAATATAGCTTTTATATCAATTAACCAATTTTAATTAACCATTCAAGCATGAATCTCCCTAAATCAATACAACATTTATATCAATTTAACATGAAATTTTCCTAATGCATTTGAATTATTAATAACACTTATTAAAAATGCATGAACATGCTTTCCTATGGTGGGATTTTAATCTATATGGCATACTCATAATGCACATACATTTAATCTAATTAAACCATACATTCTCCATGCATAAAAGAAATTAAATCAAGACTAAAATGGAATGGTTTGGCAATTTAAAACAAACACTTTAACTAATTATTACAATAATAATTAATAAATAAAAACTTGTAGCAATCCCGAGCTTCACGAACCGACCCGAACCAACCCTCCATGGAGTTAACCGGCCTTCAAACGTGTGTAAATAAGCTGCAACAAACCGAACCGGACCCGAAAAAGAAGAAGAAAAAAAAACTGCTGTTGGAATTTTCCTTTTCTGCTGTGTCTTCTCCAATTTTTCTTCGATTTTACAGCCTATATGGACTCTAATGACTCTATAAAAATTACAAACTATAGTACACACATTAACGCTCTTACATATCCGAGCAATTACAATTTCATGAAGGTTTGAATGCTCAAAAAATTGTCAAACCAGAACACTTCCATTTTAGCACATAGAAAATTCAATTTCAAAATGGTACCCACCAAAGCAAAATTAAAACGAATTAAGTGCTCTAATCATGCTCTGATACCAATTGAAGGTGTTCATATAACACATGCGGAAGCAATTGAAGATCGAAAACACTTTAGACATTCAATTTTACTCCTAAAGCATTCATGTTCTAGAAAGGGTAGAAAAGAGAGTAAATGAGTACCAACCTCTTTGATGCTCACTTGTAAGGAACTCCTTGTGATATTATCTTTCTCCAACTTCTCTTGGAGAACCTTTAGTGTCTTCCCTACTATTCTCTTGAGCCTAGAAAGACTTGTGGGAGTCTATAGAAGAAAGAAATAGGAAGGAAATGCTTGATGGTACAAGCTTTCGGAAGGAGATGAAATGAGAGAGAATTTGAGGGAGAAAATTTGCAGCATAACACTAAATGAAAGCTTGTTACTCTTGAATCTAATTCAAGCCCCTTTTATAGACCTCTCCCATGCAAAGACAAGCTTCATGACACTTAGCCACATGGTCAAGATGCAACTCAAAGTGGATTCTAGGTGTCTACTTCACAACACATGCATCTAATGCATGTTTGTGTTGTTTTCCACTATGTATCATTATGCAAGAGTGGAAAAACCACTAAATCCACTATGAATTGAATCCTAATTGTGAATTTTCAGCTTTCAATTCATTTCAAATTCAATTCATAATTGAAATTGATTTCTAGGCAATTAATTGGGACATTTCCAAGTAATTTTGATATGATTGATCCAATCAATCTTTATCACCTAATGCCATGAATTATATATGATTCCTAATACATATATATGGTATTTAAAACACTTTTAAATACCTCATCTCTCAATTCCTTATTTAATTCATAATTAAATCATTGTGTCGAACACGTTTTACGATAAAACCCTATTTCCCATTTCTGAACGATTCAAAGTTTCCTATCAAAATATTCTAAACTTTATTCCGATATGAGCTAGTAGGGGGACCTAATGGACCAATAGATCATGGGCTCCAACGATTCGAGGCTAACCGACTAATCTCATTATCAAAGTTATCCAACATTCGTTAACTATCGGGACACTCCACTATAGCCCGATAGTTGCACTCCCCTCACTATAGATATATTTCCATCCACTTGATTTAACCATGTTTAGTAACTCGTTCCTTCACAGGTTGTTCGTAGCTATAGCTAGGTCAAATAACCGTTACACCACTATAGTACTTCTTGTTCCTTAAGTTCCACTAATCCTCTAATGAACAATCGGTTTGCGGTCCAACCATCAAACCTAAGTTCCTCTCCATCCAACGAGAGGGTGGGGCCCCTTGTTCAAGTCCTGGAGTTAGTACGTAAGAGAACAACCTCTCTACTATCCCTGAAATGGGTAGGAGTGAATTCCGTCTTGCGAAACTATGTCCCCAACTATCTATTCGATATTATCCCCAAAATGGTAGGCTTGTCGAGTCGGCGATGCTGGCCACTCTCACCCATGTAGTTGACATGCGAGTTGAGGTATCCTATGCAATAAGTTTGCATAAGATCAGACCGCGAAATAGTTAACCACTAACTGTAACACCGTTAGTTGGCTTGGTTTCTATTTCACTAGGATGACCTAGACAACTCAGTCTCAATCCTGAGTGGATTATGGACTCCTGTTCACGAGGGGTTGTCCTTTGATTTGTATGGGTGAGAGTGGCCAGCACGCCGACTCAATAAGCCTACCATTTTGGGGACAATACTGAGTGGGGAGCTGGGAACATAATCACACAAGATGGAATTCACTCATTCCCGACTCTAGGGTAAGTAGAGGTGTGTTCCCTTAAGTGGTGTCTCTGGGACTTGAACAATGGGCCCAACCCTCTCTATAGCATGAGAGGGACTTCTTTTTGTTGGTTGGACCTCAAACAAGTTGTTCATTAGAGGAGCACTTAGGACTTAAGGACAAAGATGTAAACTAGGGGTAAAACGGTAATTTGACCCAGCTGTGATACGAACACACGTGAAGGACTGACTTGTAGTATTGGTCGATATCCGTGGACACATAAATATTCTGTAGTGAGAAGAGTGCAGCTGAGGGTCTTTAGTGGAGTGACCCACAGTTAACGAATGGAGACTAACTTGGTTAATGAGTTTAAGCAAATTAGTCTCGTATCGTTGGAGCTTCTGATCTGTAGGTCCATTAGGTCCCACTGGTAGCTCGTAAAAAGACTTGAAACAAACAAATATAAATTGTAAATTGAAAGTGTTCAATTAATCTGGGGAATCGTATAATGTATATTGATGCATTATAATATAAAGTTTATGAAACTTTATAATATAATTTTTGAAATTAATTTAAAAAATTAATTCTTGAGAGAAAATATTTGAAAGAGTTCAAATAAATTTAATATGAATTGGATTCATATTAATTTTAATAAAATCCCTAAGATTAAATATGTGATATTTAATTGGGTAATTAATTAATTATTGAATTAATTAATTATTTATTAATTAGAGACATTTTCCTATTAGGAAAGAAAATATTTGAAAGAGTTCAAATAAATTTAATGTGAATTGGATTCATATTAATTTTAATAAAATCCCTAAGATTAAATATGTGATATTTAATTGGGTAATTAATTAATTATGGAATTAATTAATTATTTATTAAAATTAGATATTGTTCAGATAATAGATTTGATCTTATTTCTAGACCTTTTCCTATTAGGAAAAGGTCTTGGCCTTTACCTATATATAGGACCCTTGGGTGGGGTGAAAGGCATCCCATTGTCTCTAATTCTCTCAGAGATCTCTCCCAAAAGACTCCCACAAGTCTCCTGCTTCAAGAAGTCTTAGAGATATACCGGTGTAGCCGATTGGTTGTGTTCGCACAAGAGGGTTGCTGCGTTTTCATTCTTATAGGCAAGAAAAGGCGAATTGATCAAGGCTTTCTACAAAAGTAAGTTTTCTATGAAATCTTTGATCACTAGGATCAATCTAGTTGATTTTTAGCATGTTTATAGCCAATGTACAGCCCATTAAATTAAATATAGATTTATTGCTGTAATATTTTGCAAATTGTATTGGTATTTCAATTAGAATCTAAGACTCTGAGTAGGTTCGGTAATACTTTCCGCTGCGTAGGGCTTTTATCCCTTCATGATTTACAAACTACGAGTTTATAGGACATTAAACCCAACACTCTAATGACTATAAAAATTACAGACTCTAGTACACACATTAACGCTCTTACATTTTCGAGCAATTACAATTTCATAAAGGATTGAAAGCTCAAAAAATTGCCAAACCACAAAGTATCCATTTTAGCACACAGAAAATTCAATTTCAAAATGGTACCCACCACAGCAAAATTAATTCAAGTTAAGTGCTCTAATCATGCTCTGATACCAATTGAAGGTGTTCATATAACACATGTGGAAGCAATTGAAGATCAGAAGCACTTAACTCATTCAATTTTACTCCTAAAGCATGCATGTTCTAGAAAAGACAGAACAAAGAGTTTAGAGAACACCAACGTTTGTAGCTCACTAATGAGGAACTCCTTGTGGTGTTTTCTTCTCCTATGCTCCTTGGACAACCTCTAGAGTCTTCCGTACTATTATCCGGGCCAAGAACAACTTGTGGGAGTCTATATAAGATAGGGAATGGGAAGGGAATGCTTGAAGGATCAAGCAATGGAGAAGTATGAGAGATGAGAGAGCTTGAGTCTAAATTCCAGCAGCATAACAGTAAGAAAAAAGACTCTCTTTTTCTTGAATCTGATTCAAACTCCTTTTAAAGACATTCTCCATGCAAGGAGTAGCCTCAAGACACAAGGCACATGGTAGTCTTGCAAGCCAAAGTGGATTATAAGTGTCCATTTTACAAGACATGCAACTATTGCATTAGGTGAGTTGTTTTCCACTTTGTATCTTCATGCAAGAGTGGGAATCCAACTTAATCCACTAACTACACCTTTGAAATCTGATTTCAAGCTTGCAATTTAATGTTGATTTCAATTCCAAATTGAATTTAACATTGAGTAATTGATTTTGAGACATTTCAAAATGATTTCTTATGATTAATCCAATTAATCATACTAATCTTGTGCAATTAATCATATATGTTTCCTAATACATATATATGGTATTCAAAACACTTTTAAATACTCAATCTCTCATTTTCTAATTTAATTCATAATTAAAATATTGTGTCAAACACAATTTACGATAATACCCTTTTTCCCGATTTTGAACGATTCAAAGCTTCCTATCTTTTGTTCTAGGCTTTATTCCGATATGAGCTAGTAGGGGGACCTAATGGACCTATAGATCATGGGCTCTGATGATTCGAGGCTAACTGACTAATCTCATAATCTAAGTTAGCCAACATTCGTTAACTACTAGGACACTCCACTATAGCCCGATAGTTGCACTCCTCTCACTATTGATAAGTTTCCGTCCACTTGATTTAACCATTATTTGTAAGTCGATACTTCATAGGTTGTTCGTAGCTATAGCTAGGTCAAAAAGCCGTTTTACCCCTATAGTACTTCTAGTTCCTTAAGTCCAACTGATCCTCCAATGAAAAATTGGTTTATGGTCCAAATAAACCGAGTCCCTCTCGGGCCAATGAGAGGGCGGGATCCCTTTGTTCAAGCCCCGGAGTCAGCACTTAAGGGAACAATCTCTCTACTATCCCTAATTTGGGTAGGAGTGAATTCCTTCTCGCATAACTATGTCCCCAGCTATCTACCCATTCCTATCCCTGAAATGAGAGGCTTATTGAGTCGGCGATACTGAGCTAGTAGGGGGACCTATCTTTTGTTCCCGATAATACCCTTTTTCCCAATTTTGAACGATTCAAAGCTTCCTATCTTTTGTTCTAGGTTTTATTCCGATATGAGCTAGTAGGGGACGTAATGGACTTATAGATCATGGGCTCCGACGATTCGAGGCTAACTAACTAATCTCATTATCTAAGTTAGCCAACATTCGTGAACTACTGGGACACTCCACTATATTCCGATAGTTGCACTCCCCTCACTATTGATAAATTTCCGTTCACTTGACTTAACCATGATTAGTCAGCCGATCCTTCACAGGTTGTTCATAGCTATAGCTAGGTCAAAAAGTCGTTTTACCCCTATAGTACTTCTAGTTCCTTAAGTCCAACAGATCCTCCAATGAACAATTGGTTTATGGTCCTACCAATAAACCGAGTCCCTCTCGAGCCAATGAGAGGGCGGGATCCCTTTGTTCAAGCCCCAGAGTCAGCACTTAAGGGAACAATCTCTCTACTATCCCTAATTTGGGTAGGAGTTAATTCCTTCTCGCATAATTATGTCCCCAGCTATTTACCCATTCCTATCCCTGAAATGGGAGACTTATTGAGTCGACGATACTGAGCTACTCTCACCTATGCAGATCTAAGGATAGGGCCGAATAAATAGGAGTTCATAGTTAGCTCAGGATTAAGATCGAGTTATCTAGGTCATCACATGAAATAGTCAGTCTCGTTAGTAAACGGTGTTATAAAGCGAGAGCGACTTATTTCTCGGTCCTGGTCTTATGCAAACTCATTGCATAGGACGCCCCCACTCGCATGTCTCTACATGGACGATTTAGGATCACATTGTCTATACCATCTATAAAGTGGGCCGCGTCTCATAGTGTCCCCAGAATAAGGTACCCAGCCCTATCCTTATATTATAGACCGTTTTGGCTATTTACTCGAGCTTGATCCACTTTTATGTCTCTACATAAAGCTCAAGTGTTCATCCTATAGCCATGGATCTTAGTTTATAGGATTTGGGTTATTAAATGTGCAATTTACTTTATTCAGTAATAACTTTACTGAATTAATTTCAATAACGCCTTTATCGAATAAGTATATAATTCGTTTGACATTTACTATCTACGAGTTTTAGGACACCAATCCCAACACAACCGACCGCGATTGTCGACCTTTGACTACAGACCACCATCATCGACCTCTAACTACCGACCGCCACTGACCTTCGTCGACTGACCGTGACCATCGACCTCTCCAACTACCGAACGTCGCCAACCTCCGCTGACCACCCTCCATCGATCGACCGCCACGGTCGACCTCCGACTACCGGTCGCCAATGACACCTGCTGACTGACCGCTACCGATGATTGATACCGTCAACCTCTGAGTATCGGTCGTCGCAGACCTCCGTTGACCACCCTCTAACGACCGACCGCCACTGTTGACCTCTGACTATCGACCACTACCATTGACCTCTAACTACCGACTGCTACCGGCTACCTCTGACTACTAATCACTACCATCAACCTCTGACTACTGGGCGCCGTTGACCTTCACCAACCGGCCGCCATCGTCGACCTCTGACTACTGCCACCACCGACCTCTGCTAATCAGCTGTCGCTGACCTCCACTGACCGACCGCCACCGTTGACCTCTGACTATCGGTCGTCGCCAACCTCCACCGACCAGCCGCCACCGACAACCTATGACTATAATTTTAATGTATGTTATATATAATTGTTATATTATATGTACCAAATTTTATTTCAACTAAAAATCAAGAAATGAGAAATAGTTATTAAACACATATCTGTTTCTTTTTCTTTTTTTTTTTTTAGAGAAACAAAAACAGAAATAGTTATCAAACATGTTTCTGTTTTTAGTTTTTAAAAAACAAGAAACAAGAAATAGGAAACAAGAAACATGAAACAAGAACATTATCAAATGAGCCCTAAATTATCATTCAAGACAGTGATGAGAGAATGAAGCGCAAACCTGAACAAACACCAGTACAAACCCTTATCCACCAAAGAGGAAATCAATTAAAGAATGGCTTTACAAACAACCAATTGCATTAAAAAAATGAAGCAATGTCGTCAACACAAACTCACTGAAACCGCCTTAGGAAGGATTGGTAAAATCAGAGCTGTCGTTCTTTTGGGTTTTGAGGACACATCGAGGATTGTTTGATAATGAGCATGGTGACAATGAGAGTAAAATAATAAAAATGAAATGCTGGGGACAATGAACCTAAATGACAGTCAACGATGGGTTGAGGCAAATAGGGAATGGTGACCAGCGATCCAGCGAGCAACAGACGCAGTGACTGAGAGAA
This sequence comes from Luffa acutangula, assembly GCA_036850905.1. Taxonomy (NCBI): domain Eukaryota; kingdom Viridiplantae; phylum Streptophyta; class Magnoliopsida; order Cucurbitales; family Cucurbitaceae; genus Luffa; species Luffa acutangula. Next base: position 9,721,688 of record CM072094.1, on the reverse strand, counting down.
AAATGAGACAATGTTGTGACTGTGAGAGAAAACGAAGGTTTCAGTCTTTTAAGAAAGTTGAGTCTTTTTAATCTAAAAACAAAATGCAAAGCGCTAAAACTGAGCGCCTTTTTTTGTTTTTAAAACCACTAAATTATCCTTGACATTCAAAATGTGGCAAGAAAATCAGGATTAAACTTGACATTTTTTAAATGTAAAGAATTTATGTTTGCGTGAGAAAATCCAAAAACTTCTGTCAAATTTCGCAATTTTTTTTTTTTTTTTATAGAAAAATGCATGTTACTTGACATTTTTTCATAAAAATATCAAGTAATTAAAAGTTGCAAATGTCAAGTAACATAGAATTTGTAGTAGTGTGAGTATGTAAGAATATACTCAGTAAGTAGCCCACTTAAAGGCTAAAAATGATAATATGAAAACTTGACTTACGTCTTAATATCATATATCCCTAACTGAAACACTCATTTAGGTTTCAAACCCTAGGGCCATAACTGGGAACATGAGGCATTCCGTCTAGGGTAATTACCTATCTCCAACTTGAGCCAACTAGAGTATTCTGTGGGCCAGTCCTGCAAGTCATGTAACACTAGAGACTAACTGACAACCCTCTAGCAAAACTAAACCTATCCCAACACAATACCCTTGAAAACATGCACATGAAAAATTAGTGGAGCAACTGGTGTATAAAAACATGCCTGAACATACGCTCTACATTGGAATAAGTGGAGCAACTAATGCATGAAAACATGTCTAAACATATGCTCTACACCGAAAACCAATGGAGCAACTGGTGCATGGAAATGTGCCTGAACATTCTCTCTACACCGTCCTAAGATTGATAAAATAACTAGTGCTCTGAATATAAGCTTTAAATAGTTTTAAAATTGATACAGTAACTAGTGCAAAAAAATGTGTGTTAACATAAGCTCTAAATAGTCTTGAGATGGGGAAGGAAATTAACCCTAACTAACATGAAACTTAAAAAAATCATTTAAGTTTACATGGGGCCTTAAAAACCTAGGTTATTGTTTTGGAAAGCAAGGACTTTGTGCTTAAAATCTTATCTTTTTTAGTCAATTTAGCAAAAGTCTTAGAATCATGTAGAAAATCTTAGAAGTATAGAATTTATGCCTAAAATGTACAAAAAGAGATAGTTATTTCAAGAATTTATCCAAAGTTAAAGTTTTTGTGTAGAGAACTTTGCAAGGGAAAGGCACCTGCAATTGGAGAGAAAGAGTTAGTGGAGCAAAAGAGTTGAAGTTGAAGATTTGCGCCCGCATTTGGTCCTGAAGATGTGAAAATTGCACCTACAAACTTATAAGAAAAGTAGCCCCAAATAAAGACAGAAGTTTCAAGGCAGTGCACAGAGATTTTGCGCTCAATTTTGCAGCCGCAATTGGGCTTTCCGACAGAATTTCGAGATTTGTGGGATCTTCATAGAATTATCCGAAAATCCCAAATCTCATATCAAATCTCCAAGGATCGTGGATTTTTACCTTCTAAGGCTCTCTCACACTGATCTCAGTAGCCAACCCTACCTTCCAAGGTCTATAAAAGGCGTCCAAGGTGCAAGAAGCAAGGAGAGCTCGAAAATTTGTCCTTAGGATAGTTTTTAGTTTTTCTTTCTTCTCATCTTGTAACCACTCCGAGTTTCAGATAGATCTTTTAGCCTCTGTTGGCTCTTCCATTCGAAAGAAGAAGAAGAGAAAGACTTGTCTCTCCTTGAAAAAGGTTAAGAGCAAGTCTTGCATTTTACTTTTTGTTTAGTCTTTTATTTCAGCTATTGTACTTTTCTGTTTAATTTAATTTTCAGTTGTAAGTTCTTTATTATTGTACTCATTCCATTTATTTAAATGAATTCAAGTTATTCTTCTACTTTGTGTACTTTTTATTTTATGTCTTGCATTGTACTTTCTTCAATGAGCTAAGCTTCAAATATGTGGATACCTTGAATAGAAGAAAATCCTACCTATGCAAAGGCAACATTGCTTCCTCTTAGCATTGTTCGTTTTTGCTGAAGTTTAAGTTTCATTTTTAGCTTAAATTGAACACTTAAGTTAGCATAGTTTGTGTTCAGCTGATGGCCGAAAGGTTGGAGTTGAATGCGCGGGTTCACAAAAATAATAGTGGAAAAGATCCTAGAAATAGGACTTTGTATTCTTGCATCCTAGAAATAGGACTGGAACCACTAGAGTTCTGGGAGTCGTGTGGGATAATTATCTAAGTTTCAGCTAACCTTAAAAATAGATGTATAGTTGCCTTAGTCTTCTAAAGGCACCTATAACGGAGTTGAATAGAAGTAGTGTTGAGTTTTATGCTCTAAAACTCATAGATAGTAAATGAAACAAATTAATCGATCTCAATAAAGCGTTATTTGAGTAATTCAATAATTTGGTTATTGAATACTCGAGTTTGCATTAATAAACCCTAAATCCAATAAACTAAGATCCAAGGTTGTTTAAATGAAACTTGGACTAGTATGTGGGGACATATGGGGATCGGTGTCCAAGTAACAACCTAAAAGGTCTATAGTATAGGGATAAGGCTGGGTACCTTATCCTGGTGACACTATATGATAAGAACCACCTTGTATACGATACAGATGCAATGATCCAGAGCGTCCATGTAGGAGACATGCGGGTGGGGGTATCCTATGCAATGAGTTTGCATATGATCGGACCACGAAATAGTAACCACTAGATGTAACGCCGTTAACTAGTTTAGGTTTCTATTCCAATAGGATGACCTAGGTAACTCAATCTCAATCCTGAGTCTGTTATGAACCCCTTTCAGGAGGGATTATCCTTAGATTTGTATGGGTGAGAGTGGCCAGTTCACCGACTCAATAATCCTACCATTTCAGGGGCAAGATCGAATGGGGGCTGGGAACATAACAGTACAAGATGGAATTCACTTCTTCCCCTATTGGGCTAAGTAGATGTGTGTTCCCTTAAGGACTGATTCCAGGGCTTGAACAAAGGCGCGTCGTCCTCTCCTAGTTCGAGAGGAACTCCTGTTTAGTGGTTGGACCCTAAACAACTTGTTCATTAGAGGGATCAACGGTACTTAAGGAACCAGAGGTAACCTAAGGGTAAAACGATAGTTTGACCCATCTGGTGTTACGAACACACGTGAAGGATTGACTTACTGTATTGGTCGATATCCGTGGACACAGAAATATTCTACAGTGAGAAGAGTGCATCTGTGTCTTTAGTGGAGTGACCCACAGTTAACGAATGTTGACTAACTTGGTTAATGAGTTTAGCCAATTAGTCTCGTATCGTTGGAGCTTCTGATCTGTAGGTCCATTAGGTCCCACTGGTAGCTCGTAAAGAGACTTGAGACAATTAAGTATAAATTGTAAATTGAAAGTGTTCAATTTATTTAGGGGAATCATATAATGTATATCAATACATTATAATATAAAGTTTATGAAACTTTATAATATAATTTTGAATTAATTTCAAAATTAATTCTTGAGAGAAAATATTTGAAAGAGTTCAAATAAATTTAATATGAATTGAATTCATATTAATATTAATTTTAATAAAATCCCTAAGATTAAATATATGATATTTAATTGGGTAATTAATTAATTAAGGAATTAATTAATTATTTATTAAAATTAGAGACCTTTTCCTAATAGGAAAAGGCCTTCCTTTTCCTATTAGGAAAAAGTCTTGGCCTTTACTATATATAGGACCCCTGGGGTGGGGTGAAAGGTATCCCATCTCCCAAAGGCTCCCACCAGTCTCCTGCCTCTAGTAGTCTTAAAGTCATACCAGTGTAGCCATAGTGGTAGTGTTCGCAGTAGTTCATGATTATTTCACAAGCAGTTGGTGAATTTAATTTGAGTCGTCAACGAGAGTAAGTAATTTGTTACTATATAAATATGATTTAGATCTAATATTTTTGTATGTTTAGCCTTAATATAAATCTAGAATGGTTCTAAGTTTATTGCCAATGTATTGGTATTTTAGATTAAACAAAATTAATTACGAATCAGTCTCAATCACGCTTCCACATTACGAAATTACAGAATTCCAATCCATCAATTGGTATCAGAGCCAATCGTAGATGTAATTTTGTTTCTCTAAAATTTTCCTTGACTATTGGTGGGATTGATTAATGCATAGTGTATGTATGGTTTGCATTGAATTGTTTAGGTTAATTTTATGGCCATAGATTTGACTGTTTTTTATATGATTTGATCATGTAAGGGCCCGGTGTTTCGGGTATTTTATGTAAAATCGAATCCTATGTAAGTCCGGGTCTAGAATAGGTTTTTATGAGATAAAAATCAGAGAAATCGCGAAAAAAATCAAGGCCAAAAGACGAGAAACAACGGTTGTTTTTGCCCAGAAAGTGCTCCAGACGCAACAACGTTGTGACACTGTTCTTTGGCGTCACGACGCTGTCTCGATTTGCAGATACAGACGACGAGAAGAAGCCACAGTGTCTCGACGCTGCGTTGCAAGCGTCGCGACGCTGTCACAATTATAGCACGCGTTAGGGATTCGCAACAGGACGGTTCAAGGCGGTTGGGCGGTCCAGTTCACGCAATCTGGCTGGGTTGGGACCGATTTGGTCTGGTTCAGCTGGTTTTCGTGGCTGGTTCGAAGTGGTTCGGGTCGGTTCGGGCGGTCTAGACCAGTATTTGGAGTTGTAGAAGAATTTTTAGGATAGAATATAGCTATAATTATTGTAATTTATGCTTTCTTTTATCCTAGGGGCCAAAATTAACCGGTTCAACTGCTATTTAAATGCTTTGTGGATGTCATTTAGATTAAATCCCACCTTAGGTTAAGCATGATCATGCATTTTAATATATTATAAATGTTATAATATATGATATTAATGCATGATGGATGGATTTCATGAGTAATCTAATATAATGGTTATGTTAAATATATGAAATACAATAAGCATGTGGCATGATATTACATAGCTTAAATATAAAGAGTTATATTTAATTTAATGACTTATGGATGCTTGAGTGATTTTCATGATTTGCATGATATAAGGAGTTATATTAAGAAAATATGAAAATCAATTTGCATTAATCATGACACATCCATAGTTTATATAATTGTTATATTAAGTCATGAAATGCAAATGTTATGGTTTATTGATTAATTTGAATTTGATTGTTAATTAATTAAACCATATATAATTTATTATAGGGATAATCATTAAAACTTATAAGAGTTATATAATTAATGATTAGAAACCGTCAACCTATAATAAAGATTGCATGCAAAACATAGGATCACAGGTAAATGAATTAAATTTAAAATGTTTAAAATTAATTAGACCTAAGATCTCGTTAATTTTAATAGGATTAGAATTAAGTCTTGCTTAGTATTAAAAATAGTTTTAATTGACTAAGTAGCAAGAACATTACTATGATTATAAGGGAACTCTACCGGTAAAGTTCTGTCTAAGGTTGGAGGTACTTAAGACAAAGGTTTACAAAACACCTCCTACCTGGGAACTAACCCGGAATACTGGAGTTGAATTAATCATAGTTAAATGATAACATGCAATGTCACTAGGTTTATTAAAAGAGTTTAATTCACCTAGATCTTTAGAGTAAAGAGTTTACATTATTATGGTTATAAGGGAACTCTCCCGATGAAGTTCTATCTAAGGCTGGAGGTACTTAAGATGACGGTTTACGGAACACCTGCTACCTGGGAACTGACTCGGAATTTGAGTTGAATTAACCATAGTTATGTTAGCATGCAATGTCACTAGGTCAATTAAAAAAGTTTAATTCACCTAGATCTTTAGAGTAAAGATTTATCATAACTATTGGTTATAAGGGAACTCTACCGGTAAAGTTCTGTCTATGGCTGGAGGTACTTAAGAGGATGGTTTACGAAACACCTGCTACCTGGGAACTGAGCCGGAACTTGAGTTGAATTAACCATAGTTATATTAGCATACAATGTCTCTAGGTAATTAAAAGTGTTTAATCCACCTAGACATTAGAGAAAAGATCTATATATATAAAAGTTATATAAAGGCATAGACTTAGATAAATTCACTTAGCCGGAATTTACCTAAGTAATAGACCCTATAATTATAAAAATACTTAATGGGAGGAAATATACCAAAACAAGATTTTCATAAATCAAGTTTTGCTCTCACGTCCTCAAAAGTTCACAATGTGAGGTTCATGCTTGGCCTCGAGTCACCCTGGGAGTGACCCCCTACGGATGGTGTTTTCATGGATCAATATCAAGGTGAATGAGGGAGTATTTTATAGTAAGTGGGAGCAGGACACGTGTCAACGTATCCTATGGTCTCTTCCATTAAGTTGCACCGTGAGATCCCCATGATCTGCCTGCGAGTCACCCTGGGAGTGATCACTCTATGGAGGGGTTGATCATGGGAGTCGGAACAACGCAAACTCCAGAAATGAATAGGGTTTCTTAGGTCCATTTCCAACTTTGACTTTCCCTACGGTAGCATTGTTGGCTCAGACTTCTGAAATCTGAAAAATGGAGGGTCACACTTACGAGAAATTGTTAAGGTGTTAATAATTTCCTAACCGAAAAAACGGTAGTTAAGAACTATTGGAATATGAGTTATTCCGGGAATAGGGATTGACTGAGATTGTCTCAATTTAGAGGAGGAGTAGCTGACTACCCTACGATAGCTGTTGTTCTAAACCTCTGAAGTATCGTTGCAAAATGAATATTTATTCTATGGGTCGATCATTACTTTTGCTAAATTGATTTGATTAAAATAATAATATTATTTTGTGTAATGGGTTAATGCAACAATGATTATTAAGTTAATTTGTTTGTTCTATCAGCAATGAAACGTTCTTTGTATGTCTCTAATAACGCCAATTATAAAATTGGTATTTCTAATACTACTAAGAAAATGAACTTAAACACTAAATGTGTGGAATTGGTCTTAACTGAGGACGATTCTCAAGCCCATATGTCTAATTCATCCGAAATTGTTCATGATGAATATGACATAGACTACTTAGCACATCTCAATGAAAATAAATTTGATTTATTGATCATTGAAACGTGTATAGTGGAAAATGATGATACAGTCTGGATCCTTGATTTAGGTGCCACTCATCACGTATGCTCTTCCTTTGAGGGAATGAGCTCCTGGCAACAGTTAGATGCTGGGGAAATGACTCTTAGAGTTGGGACTAGGAAGCTCATTTCAGCTAAAACAGTGGGAGATATGAAAATGTTCTTCTCCAGGGAACGTTATATGTTATTAGATATAGTTCCCAAAATAAAAAGAAATTTGATTTCTATTTCTTGTTTGCTAGAACAAGGGTATTCAGTGTCCTTTTATGTGAATGAAGCTTTCATTACTAAAAGGGGTGCTGATATATGTTATGCAAAAATGGAGAACAATTTGTATGTCTTAAGACCAATAGAGTCTAGGGCTATTTTGAACAATGAAATGTTTAAAACAGCTGAGACTCAACCAAAAAGGCCAAAAGTTTCTCAAAGTACCTATCTTAGGCACTTGAGACTTGGCCACATAAATCTCAATAGGATTGTGAGATTGGTTAAGAACGGACTTCTAAGCCAGTTAGAATATGGTACTTTACCTCCACGTGAGTCATGTCTTGAAGGTAAAATGACCAAACGACCTTTTACTAGAAAAGGTTATCGTGCCAAGGAGCCCTTAGAGCTCTTACATACAAATCTCTGTGGTCCAATAAATGTTAGAGCTCGAGGAGGGTATGAATATTTCATCTCTTTCATAGATGATTATTCAAGGTATGGTTATTTATACTTAATGAGTCATAAGTTTGAAGCCCTTGAAAAGTTCAAGGAGTATAAGGCTAAAGTTGAAAACTTATTAGGTAAGACCATTAAAACACTTCAACCTGATCAAGGTGGACAATATTTGGACTTAGAATTCCAGAACTATTTGATGGAACATGGAATCTCGTCTCAACTCTTAGCACTAGGTACACCTCAACAAAATGGTGTATCTGAAAGGAGAAACAGAACCTTGTTGGACATGGTTCGATCTATGATGAGCTATACTCAACTGCCTACTTCTTTTTGGGGTTATGCAGTAGAGACTACAGTATATATTTTGAATGTAGTTCCCTCAAAGAGTGTTTCTGAAACACCATTTGAGCTCTGGAGAGGACGTAAAGCTAGTTTGCGTCACTTCAGAATTTGGGGCTGCCCTGCACATGTGCTAGTGACAAACCCAAAGAAACTGAATTCGTGTTCAAAGTTATGCCTATTCGTAGGCTACCCAAAAGAAACAAGAGGTGGATACTTCTTCGATCCACAAGAAAATAAAGTGTTTGTTTCAACAAATGCTACTTTCTTGGAAGAAGACCACGTTCGAGAACACAAACCGTGCAGTAAGATAGTGTTAAGTGAACTTTCTGGTAAACCTACAGATTCATCACAAAGAGTTGTTGATGAGGCTGGACCTTCAACAAGGGTTGTTGATGAGCCTAGTACATCTGGTTAAGCACACCATTCTCAACAGTTGAGAATGCCTCGACGTAGTGGGAGGGTTGTTATTCAACTTGAACGCTATCTGGGTTTAGCAGAAACTCCAGCTATCATACTTGATGATGGAATCGAGGATCCATTGACCTTTAGACAAGAAATGAATGATGTGGTCCATGACCAGTGGGTCAAAGCTTTGGACGTAGAGATGAAGTCTATGTATTTCAATCAAGTCTGGGATCTTGTAGACTAACCTGAAGGGGTAAAACCCATAGGGTGCAAATGGATCTACAAGAGGAAACGAGACATAGCTGGGAAATTACAGACTTTCAAAGCTCGACTTGTGGCAAAGGGTTATACCCAAAAGGAAGAGGTGGACTATGAAGAAACCTTCTCCCCAGTTGCCATGTTAAAGTCGATAAGGATACTCTTGTCCATTGCCACGTTTTATGATTATGAGATTTGGCAAATGATCGTCAAGACTGCTTTTCTGAATCGCAATCTTGATGAGAACATCTTTATGTCTCAACCATAGGGGTTCATTGCTCAAGGTCAAGAGCAAAAAGTTTGCAAGCTTAGACGATCCATTTATGGGTTGAAGCAAGCTTCTAGATCTTGGAATATAAGGTTTAACACTGCTGTCAACTCTTATGGCTTTGACCAGAGCGTTGAAGAACCTTGTGTTTACAAAAGGATTATCAACAGTTTAGTAGCTTTTCTGGTGTTGTATGTAGATGATATTTTACTCATTGGGAATGATGTAGAATATCTAGCTGACATTAAAAAATGGCTATCGACTGAGTTCCAAATGAAAGATTTGGGTGAAGCTCAGTATGTTCTAGGGATTCAAATTATCAGGATTCGTAAGAACAAAACGTTAGCCCTGTCACAAAGATCATATATAGACAAGATGTTGTCTAGATATAAGATGCAGAATTCCAAGAGGGGTTTACTACCTTTCAGGCATGGAGTTCATTTGTCTAAGGAACAGTGTCCTAAGACACCTCAAGAAATTGAGGATATGAGACGGATCCCTTATGGTTCAGCTGTGGGCAATCTTATGTACGCCATATTGTGTACTAGGCCTGACATTTGCAATGCAGTTGGGATAGTCAGCAGGTACCAGTCCAATCTAGGGTTAAACCACTGGACTGTAGTTAAAAACATTATCAAGTATCTTCGGAGAACGAGGGACTATCAGCTTGTGTATGGCTCTAAGGATTTGATCTTTACAGGATACACAGACTTTGACTTTCAGACTGATAAGGATTCGAGGAAATCCTCATCAGAGTCAGTATTTACCCTCAACGGGGGAGCTGTAGTCTGGCGTAGCATCGAGCAAGGATATATTGCAGACTCCACCATGGAGGCCGAATATGTCGCTGCTTGTGAAGCAGCTAAGGAGGTTGTATGGCTTAGGAAGTTCTTGATGGATTTGGAAGTTGTTCCAAATATGAATTTGCCAATCACCCTTTATTGTGATAATAGTGGTGCAGTGACAAATTCTAAAGAACCTCGCTGCCACAAGAGAGGCAAGCACGTAGAGCGCAAATATCATCTCATTAGAGAGATTGTGCAACGAGGGGACGTGATCGTCACGAAGATAGCTTCAGAGCACAAAGGCTCTCACGACTAAAGTGTTGGAGGGTCATCTAGAGGGTCTAGGTCTGCGAGATATGTACGTAGAATAATCTAGGGCAAGTGGGAGAAGTGTAATGGGTATTGTGAATGCCCTAGTTTATTGTATTTATTTGTATTTGCACTTTTCATGTATTATGTAGTATTAATACAAACCACTATTCCTACTTCAATGATTATTCATTCAATTGTGATTGTTGATGTACATTGCCCACTAGAGTTTTAGTTCAAGTCGGAGTTGTTGGGTTTTATGCCCTAAAACTCGTAGATAGTAAATGAAACAAATTAATCGATCTCAATAAAGCGTTATTTGAGTAATTCAGTAATTTGGTTATTGAATAATCGAGTTTACATTAATTAACCCTAAATCCAATAAACTACGATCCAAGGTTGTTTAAATGAAACTTGGACTAGTATGTGGGGACATACGGGGATCGGTGTCCAAGTAACAACCTAAAAGGTCTATAATATAGGGATAAGGCTGGGTACCTTATCCTGGTGACACTATATGATACGAACCACCTTGTATTCGATACAGATGCAATGATCCAGAGCATCCATGTAGGAGACATGCGGGTGGGGGTATCCTATGCAATGAGTTTACATAAGACCGGACCACGAAATAGTAACCACTAGATGTAACGTCGTTAACTAGTTTAGGTTTCTATTTCAATAGGATGACCTAGGTAACTCAATCTCAATCCTGAGTCTGTTATGAACCCCTTTCAATAGAGATTGTTCTTAGATTTGTATGGGTGAGACTGACCAGTTCGCCGACTCAATAATCCTACCATTTCAGGGGCAAGATCGAATGGGGGCTGGGAACATAACAGTACAAGATGGAATTCACTTCTTCCCCTATTGGGGTAAGTAGATGTGTGTTTCCTAAAGGGTTGATTCCAGGGCTTGAACAAAGGTGCACCGTCCTCTCCTGGCCTGAGAGGAACTCCTGTTTAGTGGTTGGACCCTAAGGAACTTGTTCATTAGAGGGATCGACGGTACTTAATGAACCAGAGGTAACCCAGAGGTAAAATGGTAATTTGACCCAGTTGGTGTTACGAACACTCGTGAAACATTGACTTACTAAATTCATCGATATCCGTGGACACAGAAATATTCTACTGTGAGAAGAGTGCAGTTGTGGGTCTTTAGTGGAGTGACCTACAGTTAACGAATGTTGATTAACTTGGTTAATGAGTTTAGCCAATTAGTCTTGTATCATTGGAGCTTTTGATCTATAGGTCCAATAGGTCTCATTGGTAGCTCGTAAAGAGACTTGAGGCAATTAAGTATAAATTGTAAATTGAAAGTGGTCAATTTATTTAGGGGAATCATATAATGTATATTGATACATTATAATATAAAGTTTATGAAACTTTATAATATATTTTTGAATTAATTTCAAAATTAATTCTTGAGAGAAAATATTTGAAAGAGTTCAAATAAATTTAATATGAATTGGATTCATATTAATTTTAATTTTAATAAAATCCCTAAGATTAAATGTATGATATTTAATTGGGTAATTTATTAATTATGGAATTAATTAATTATTTATTAAAATTAGAGACATTTTCCTATTAGGAAAAGACCTTACTTTTCCTATTATGAAAAAGTCTTGGCCTTTACTATATATAGGACCCCTGGGGTGGGGTGAAAGGCATCCCATTCATTTTCTTACTCTCAGAGAATTCTCCCAAAGGCTCCCACCAGTCTCCTGCCTCTGGTATTTTCAGAGTCATACCGGTGTAGCCATAGTGGTAATGTTCGTAGTAGTTCATGATTATTTCACAAGGAGTTGGTGAATTTAATCTGAGGCGTCAACGAGAATAAGTAATTTGTTACTATATAAATTAGATTTAGATCTAATATTTTTGTATGCTTAGCCTTAATATAAATCTAGAATAGTTCTAGGTTTATTGCCAATGTGTTGGTATTTTAGATTAAACAAAATTAATTACGAATCGGTCCCAATCATGCTTCCGCTTTACGAAATTACGGAATTCCAATCCATCAAGTAGGACTTGATTCACAATCTAGTTGTTAGGGTATTTGCAGGCGCAACTAGAGGAATCAATCTGCACCATGTCTATGTGAACACTATAGATAGCGTTCTCCAGCCATTTGCAATGCCTGTGTGAGTTGCTTTCGCAAGGTGGGCGCAATCTAAACCTTTTGGTTGATGCTATTTGAATTTCCCCACTTATCTCATATATCTTTTCTGCTTTCATTTACTTACTTATTTCCATTTTTGTCTTAAATCAAAACCCCATTCAAACTATTTCTTTGGTTACCATCCTTGGTTGCAAATTTAGAGGTGGTTCTTGTTTTGCAAAATCCAATGTTTTTTCAACTAGTCACCATCTTCCTTGGGTACGATTCGAAGTACTCTCCACTTTATTACTTGATAGTGTATACTTGCACTTAGAGGCGCTCGCACACACGTCACTCACCAGGTGTGAGCTACTTACTAGTACCGTGGTTGTATTGACCCTCTCCCCTTTCTCCCACCAATATTTTCAGATTATGCAGGTGTTGATGAGTGTTATGAGGCTGGTGATGCAGACGAGGAGGCGCACTAGGAGTGACTCCACTGGCCTAGGCGTTTCTGTCATCTAGTTTTTGTTATAATTATTATCTTACTCTTCTGGTTGGATAGGTTAGATGATTTATGTTAAAACGTTCGAGGGCTTGTCTAGATGTTTGATTTGAGAAGTTAGTCTTAGCTATGACTAGCTTCACTTGAGTTTTGTTTCCTCCCATTTAATAACATTAAGTTGTTTCTAGTAATTGAGTTGTATGCCTCTATTTAGCATGTATGTTTCTGTCGTTGGTTGTGAATACGAGACCCGACTCGTATAAAAGTTGTGTTGTGAAGTTTATGTTGTGCTGTAGTAAGGCAAGGCAGGTTGGAAATGATATAATAAATGTTGTTTCATGTTGTAAATAGGTGTTCAAATTTTGGTTTAGTCTTATGTATGCCGTTATGCTGTCGAAATTTTTGGAGCACTCGGTTAGTTTTGGTTTAGGAGTTTAGTAATGTCGCTAGGACACTCTTAATAAATCTTGAGGCATTACAGTCGGAATCATGAAATGGGAGGGAGAAACCCACTATAGAAATCAAAATCAAGCCCTCAAAGCTACTGAACCTACCCAAAAGAGGTTGACCACACCGGGACGAAAAAGACCCAAAGAGTGGGTCATGGCATTGAAGGCTAACCTCTAAAGAGTTTGCCACATCCATTTTCTACTTATTTCACTTCGATCCACTTTCATAACGATTTATTCTACTGAATCTTTCGATAAATAAAGGGAGACAGTGGTACGAAAGATGTACGTGATAGCGAGCATAGCTAGCTATGTTTACTTATTTAATTTAGCTAGTCTTTTGTGATTTATTGGCCATTTTATTGCACTTAATTTTTTATTTTGTAGGAAAGCGTTGATTAGAGCTAAAACGTGGAATTGGAGTTCATCGGGTGGTCGGGACGCAAAAATATGCCAAAGAACTGGAAAGTTCAAGCAACAAGGAGCCAAAAGAGGGAATTCTGCCCATCAGCGTTGAGAAGCCACTCTTGGAGGGTCTCGACGCTGGTTTTCCTTAATTACAATAGGCGGCAACATCACAGCGTCGAGACGCAGTGATAAGAGGCAGCGTCTCGACGCTATCGGCAGATTTTCCTATTTAACTTTCTTTTCTTGCTACGGATTGGGGGAGGCCAAATTGAGAGAATTGAACCCTAATTTCGACTAGAGACCTACTGTGGGAGCTGAAGCAAGGACGAGGACCGGGAATCTCACTTGGTGGCGTGGATATCGAGACGGGGACGTGCCGGGATCGACGACATTAAGTGTTTCCTTTCCTTTTACTTCTCTCTAGCTAGATTTTATGGCTTTTTCATGTTTAGTTGAGCTTGTAATGACATGTTTGAGTAGCTAAACTTGTAGCTTAGGGATTGATGTAGTCGTTTTCGTTTATGGATTGATTTATGGTTTAAGTTGTGCAATGGTTAGTTATTATGTTTGTAATCTTGATTTAATGCTTTCAATTAATTGGCCATTAATTGGATGATCTAAGTGTTAATTCTTGCTCGGGAGAGGGGATTTAGCATAGACTTATTCAAGATTGCATGACTAAAGTTTATTTTCTAATTTCGTGACGGTTTTTAGATTAACTTTAGAATTGGTCAAAAGATCTCATTGCCTTGCATGTTAATAAACTTAGATAGGGATATCAAGTTGATTAATTTGCATGAGAATCAATTATACTCGGGAGAGGTAGTTGTGATTAAAGGGTCTTAGGCTCATAATTCCATTGTGCATGATAACTTATTCCGAAAATCAATCATAGACTAAAATTGGCGAAATCAATTCCCTAAGTGTTCTTTCAATTGCATCTCCACTGTTTGTTATTTTCTTGTTTTGATTTAGTTTTCATATCATTCACTCACTACATTGTGTTCCCTAAATAAAATTGAGCAAGATAATTCATAATACTTGATTTAGCTTAAAAATCCAATCCAGAGGACGACACTCGTTTATACGAACACTTTATTATTACTTGACCCGTGCGTTTGCGGTAAGGAAAATTCCACATCAAGTTTTTGGAAAGGCTCCCACCAGTCTCCTGCCTCTGGTATTTTCAGAATCGTTGGCGCATGAAGAAAGGTTTTACCTGAAAAAAAAGTTGCAGCATAATAATATGGTGTTAGAGCATGGTCTAACATTGCGCCAAAGCATGACCTAATGTTGTGGTGTGAAATCACAAGTGAAAAGGGAGAAAAGCTCTAGTATGGAAAAGATTTAACGACACCAAATTGACGAAAAAGTTGTAATACATGAGGAAAGATTTAAGCTTTTAAGCTTAAAAATTTGTTTTTGCAGCACAACAAAGCCTTTCCATCTGTCTTAAATTGGTCTTATTGCTGCTGTTGTGCAACTTCCAGGCTCTGATACCATTTAGATAAATATGGAGTTTCATATCAAAACCAATTGACAATGAGTAGAGTAACTCATGTATCTTATAGATTGTGAGATCTCTGCCAAAGATAAAAGTGTTTAGCAGCAAAACACCAAACTTGACAGTAGATATACTCAGTAAAGATTGACTGAAATCTGATGCAGAAATTTATTGATCTGAGAGCTTCTTAAATACACAAAGAAAAATAACAAATTACCTAAAATTAGGGACTCAATTCAGATTATTTCTCCTAACATAAAGCATGCTAACAACTTACTAAATGACTAGGACTCTTTTAAACTAACTATGGACTTTGTAAAACGTAACAAGAAAATAGAACTGATTGCATTAATCTGTAACATTCGTCCCCTTAATGCAAACATCTAATTTCTTTTGCAAATAAGTAAACTTTTCTAAAGAGAGTGACTTTGTAAACACATCAGCAATTTGTTCTTGAGAACTGCAATGTTCCATCCTTATGCTTCCATTAACTAACAACTCTCGTATGAAATGATGTCGAGTATAAATATGCCTTGTACGACTATGATGAACTGGGTTTTTGGCCATCGCAATGGTGGACTGATAGCAGAAATTGTGGTAGCCTCCTTTTGATGTTGCTTCATGTCACCTAACATCCTGCTCAACCATACAACTTGACATGCTGCTGAAGTGACAACCATGTGTTCAGCTTCAGATGGCGACAAAGCAATAGATGGCCGCTTCTTTGAACACCATGAGATAGCATTTGATCCAAGTTTGAACAAGTATCCAGTTGTACTCTTGCGATCATCAAGAGAACCTGCCCAATCACTATATGGAAAATCAAACAACTCAAAATTATTAGAGTTAGTGTACCACAAATCATAAGAACACGTCCCCTTCAAATATCTGAACACCCTTTTTGCCGCACTGTAATGCATTTTGCTTGGATTTTGCATGAACCAAGATAGAAGACTTGTTGCTTGTAAAATGTCAGGACAACTGTTTGTGAGATAAAGTAAACTTCCAACTAAACTTCGATAGACTTGAGCATCAACTTTTGCTTCCTCATCATCTAAGCTGAAATTCTGATTTGTGATCATTGGAGTTTTGGCAAGCTTGCAGTCTTTTAAGTTAAACTTCTCCAAAAGATCTTTCACATATTTCTTTTGAGTAATGAAAATTTCAGCTTCACTTTGATGCACTTCTAAGCCCAAAAAATAGGTCATACAACCCTAATCAGTCATTTCAAATTCAGATTCCATAATCTTCTTAAAGTCATTAATCAAGGCAATACTATTTCCAATTTAGATTAAATCATCCACATAAAGACATACAAGTAATAGCTCACCAACACCTTTGGTTTTGACATATAATGTGGCTTCACTTGCACTCTTCTCAAAATCATTCTTGTTGAAATGACCATCAATTCTTTCGTCCCAGGCCCTTGGCGCTTGCTTGAGGCCATACAATGCTTTTCTCAACTTGTACACTTTCAATTCCTCCCCTTTAACTTCATAACCTTTGGGTTGTTGCACGTACACTTCTTCTTCCAAAAGACCATTCAAAAAGGCTGATTTAACATCAAATTGATAAACTTTCCACCTGTAGTTAGCAACCACAGACAACACAATACAAATAGTATCAAATCTAGCTACAAGAGAGAAAGTTTCTTCAAAATCAATACCTTCACGTTGCATATAACCTTTCGCAACCAATCTAGCCTTATGCTTCTGTATTGACCCATCTGGTTTGAATTTAAGCTTGTATACCCATTTTAGCCCCACAATCACCTTGTTTGTTGGCTAGTCAATAAGCACCCATGTCTTATTCTTCTCCAAATCTTTCATTTCTTCATCCATTGAGGTGCACCAAGCAATGGACCTCACAACTTCCTCAAATGAATTTGGCTCTTCAACCTATGCAAGCTGGCATCTTTCTGTTTGCTCGTAAATCTCCATTAAAGATCTCCATTTTCTTGGAGGTGTACCAGAGGAAGAGGAACTAGGTGATTCTGAGCTTGAGGAGCTATAAGTGGATTTTGGCGTTGAAGGACTTGACATGACAAGATTACCATCATTTTCTTCTAATATTGGCTGGTTGACAAACTCATCATCTTCTTGAATAATGGCTGGACATTTCAGCAATTTATCCCAATTCAATGTGCTTTTCTCATCAAACATAACATCGCGATTGATCAGTAATTTCTCAGAATTAGGATTGTAAAATTGGTAACCTTTTGTTTCCAAGCTATAACCTAAAAATATGCATTTCACACTATTGTCATCAAGTTTATCTCTCTTTTGAGATGGCATAAGTACATAAGCAACACAACCAAAAACTTTAAAATGTGATACCTTTGGTGCTTCAGAAGGTATTTGATTTGTCAATGTTGATGTTGGACTCCGATTGAACACGTAAGCAACTATGTGAATTGCCTCGGCAAGAGATTTTTTTGGCTTTAAGCATGTAAACCCGAGACTTGTGTACGATCATTTTCTCTTGTCATCTATTGTGGAAGTTGAATTAAAGTCGTTCATTGTTGAAGGACAATGGCAGGTTTTGTGGTTATTGTGGTTTCATTGTTGAATTAAGGTGTTGGAACTTACCAATTTAAAAGCAGAAATGGAATAAAGAAGAAAAGAAAGGAAAAGGAAAGGAAAAGAAAATGAAGTAGGGAAATGAAAAAAAAATAAAAAGAAAAAGAAAGAAATTGGGAAAGCACTTTCAGTGCTTAATGGACAAAATAAAAACCCACCACCACTTCACCTTTTTTTCAGTCCATTTCTCCATCTTTTCCATCCAAAATTGCAGAGCACTTGAGGGAGAGAGCGAATGAGGAAGAAGAAGAAGAATTTCGGGGTTTTGAGGTTGAAGAAGATAGGGAAAAGCTCAAGCAAAACCAGCCATAGCACAATCTGAGTTCAACATGCCAACCTCTGGTTTTTTATTCAGTTTTAGCTACACAGAGGGAACTAAGAGGCGAGGTTTGATTTTCTTGAAAGTTAGTCCCTTTTCTAAAAAATTTCATGAAGGAATCTTGAGCTAAATCTGATGAGAAGTTAATGGTTTTTGAAATTGAAAACAGAGCACAAGATTTTCGAGCAAAGTAGGAGGATCTCTGGTTTTCTCTAGTTTTCTCTGGTTTTTCGAGCATTCTGGGGTGTACAAGTTGCATCAAAAGCTCTATTTGGTATGGTTGGAAAGATTATTCAATTTCCTACAACTTTAATGCAGAATTCATGAGCCAAAAATGACGTGAAGTAGGTTTAATATCAGGAGATAGATAAAGGGTAGCAGAGAACCTCGAATCTGTGTTGTCTGTGTTCGGGGCATTTCTGGACAAATCGGTGGGGAATCTCGTTTTCATTTCTTCAGGTAAGTTGTAGAGTGCTCGAAAATGAAGAGTTTGATGTATAGTACATTAATGTACTATACTTTGTTAAGTATTGAAGACGTTATGGGTGTTGGAAGTTAGAGTATTGAATCTGGAAAATCTAGAAAAGTTGAATGTGAAGTGTGATTTTTAATTCAAGTGTCTAGAATTCATGAGCATTGAAGATAAGACTACCTTTGGTTCTAATGCTCGGTTTTGGTTGTTTGATAGGCCAAGAGGAAATAGGTTGAGTCTACAGACCAGGAAACTAGCTAAGACAGTGAGTGACAAAATGAATTTCAAAACTTGTTTCCAAACGGTTGTTCATGTTTAGACGTTTTACATGCTTTTCTATGAATGATACATGGTTTTTATGAATGGTTTCAAGCTTAAGTTATGAGCTTAGATTTTCTAATGAGGTTTATGAAATGAGCACATGATTATTGAGTTTTTAAAAAATAGTTGAAACGACATCCTTTTAGGCCAAGCATGTATTAGCAAGAATTATTTAAAGATTTTCGATTTTTTTTTCTAGGAGCAAGTTGAGTAAGCTTGAGTTTTACGAAAGATAACGATAAGCAGACATGTTATAATGTTTTCATGTGATTTTCTGAGATTTCTATTGACTACATGACTGAGGTATTGAGCCCGAGGCTATATGGTACCGTGTGCGCACAAGTTATATTCCATTGTTGACGTTGAGTGTACTCCGCGACAATGATGTTGTCGTGAGTGTTGGGCGGGCCCCACTAGGACAAAGACGATAGGAGTGCTGGGCGGGCCCCACTACATCTTAGGAATAGTAAACGTTGGTTGTACTGGGCGTGCCCTACACAATGAAGATCGGTGATGTTAGTTAATACATTTGATGTACATGATATGCCTTACTAGATTTTTAATGACGAAGCTGCGACATTTTAAGAAAGCTTTTATCGTTGCACGTTTATGTTTAACGCTTTGGTTGAGCAGCTTTATACGTTTAAAGTTTTATCACATGTTCTGATTTCTGAATCTACAGTTTTAAATTTGGTCACTCACTGGGCTTCGAAGCTCATTCTTTCAAAATGTTTTCCCACTTTTCAGGTAGAGATCGAGCTCCCAGTACCTGATACTCTGCCAACGTCTACTGAAAGTTCCAGATCAAGCTCCAGTACGTGGGGGGAGTTGTATATTGTGTCTGTCCATATTGTAAATGTTTTGTAAGGATTGGATAATTTAGTCCTAGAGGTCGTGGTTGTATGAACCCCAGTTGTATATGTTTTTGGTTGTGATATCTATATCAGGTTATTTTCCAAACCGAGTTATGTCAGGGCGATACCTCGTGTATGTTAAAAGGTTTTCAGGGATTCCGCTGTGTTGTCTTTCATGTAGAATGTTATATATCTAAGATTAGTACGTTTATCAGGTGCAATGTTACAGGAGAGTCAACGAGTATCGTTAGAGGAAGACGATGTTCGTTGGCTTCACGCCATCTTCCGGACTGAGTAAGCAGGTGGTCTGAGAGGGGGTGTGACAACTTGGTATCAGAGCAGTTAGCTCCATGGGAAAAGAGACATGGTAGTTGGTGCTTAGAAGAATATAGGAAGTAAATAGTTAGACATTGAGTTAGTCCAGATAGAACTAGCAAAGTACGATCCAAGTATTGTTGAGAATGAGTCCAGTTAGGACTAGAATGTGGGTAGAAGTTTAGTATCATGCATCTGAGTTAAGTATCTATAGCATGTTTGATGTGTTGATATGTTATAGGAGTCATGCCACCACGTACCAGCAGACGATGCAGGCACAATCAGGACGGGATGCAGGATCCTACCGAGAGTCAGTCTGAAAGGGGATCCAGTACCTCGAGAGGTCAGTATGAGGCAAAGAGTGAACAGTGCGCTAGATCTGCACAGGAGGTTGGTAGGCCAGAGAGAGCAGGGCCTAGTGATCTGGAAAAGATGTATGGGATAGAACGACTGAAGAAGTTAGGAGCCATCGTGTTTGAGGGTTTCACAGATCCAGCTGACGCCGAGGTCTGGTTAAATATGCTGTAGAAATGCTTCGACGTGATGAGTTGTCCTGAGGAGAGTGATAGCGAGCAGAAATGTCGCAATTTTAGTCTCAATTTATTAAGCTTTTTGGTGCTTTAATCGTGTTTTTAATGAAAATATTTAATGAATTTTTTTATTTGGTCCTTAGGAGCAAAGTTGGTGATTTTGGGAGAAAAGTGCCAAAATTGAAGCAATTGAAGCCCAAATCCAAGCTTGGAGCAATAGGGGGCCCAAAAAAGACAACCATGACAAAAATGCCAAAAGAAATGAAGAAGAAAGCCCAAAAATCAGCCCAAAAAAGAAGCTGGAAATCTGGAATTTTGGGGCAGCGTTGAGACGCTGTGTAGGCAGCGTCGCGACGCTACCCTTTCGTGTTGCCTAAGCCGCGTGCGCAGCAGCGTTGCGACGCTGAGCAAGGTAGCGTCGCGACGCTACCCCTATTCCAGGCCTATAAAAGGCGCCCCAAGGTGCCTCATTTAGCATCAATCATCACTCCAACAATTCCTTTTGGAATTCTTCCTTTCCTCTCTTCTTTAGGCTCCTTTGGAGCCCTCTCAAGGCTTTCTAGCCTTTTTGAGAGGATTCTTTTAGTTGGAAAAATTTTGGGAGTTTTGGGGAGCATCTTAGGAGGCTCAAGGAGTAGTCAGCAGGGCTCCAAGCGTCAGCAAGGGGTTTTTCGACGGTCAATTCCTTTCCTTTTATGCTCTTAATTATGCTTTCTATTGTAATTATTGTGGATATTTTAGCCATGTGTAGCTAAACCCCAATTTGGGGTCTTGAAATTAAATTATAGTTCAAATATTGTTATAATTCCTTGTCTCTTGCCCATGTCCTAATTATTTGTATGGATGTGCTTAATTCTTTACTCAATCCTGCCAATTGTGTAATGATTCGGTTCTTAATGGAAACTCGACGGAGAGAAATTAGGATAGATCATAATCCATGCAACTAGTTTAATTGCCCGTTGTGACACCGGGATTAGTTGATTAAACTTAGATTCCTAAAATGAATCAGAGCGTAATAATTAATGATTTTTAATAGCGCTAAGGACACTTAGGTTGTTAAAATGAATTAATTACAATTAGGGGAAACCGACAGGAGAACCTATGCGATTAACGGAGATTCTAGGATTATAATTAGTTGAGCAATGAGATAAGATAATTATAACAACTATTTAGCTAATAATTGATTTTCAAGACCCCTCCTCCCATTAAAAGAAAACTCTTTCTCCATATTTTATTTCTCGATTGATCAATTTATTTTCTTTAATTGTGTGAATTTGAATCCTTTTTATTTGAGCTATTCCCTAAATATTATTTCGCCCAAGTATTTTTAGTGCTCAAGAGATTTTTGCTTTGCTTAACTTTCGCTTCGCTTCCCTGAGGATTCGATACTCGGAATACTTTTCGTTTTATATTACTTGTGACGACCCGTGCGCTTGCGGAAAATCGCCCAACAGAGAGAAAAGTCAAATTAGCTACATTCCTTTTGTAGAAGGAGGTAGAGGGATGGTGGAAATCCATTATAGCCAGGTGCAGTGATGCACGTACGTTAGACTGGCAAACATTCAGAGGCATATTCGAGGAAAAGTACTATCCCACCACATATTGTGAGGCAAAGAGAGATGAGATTTTGGAGCTGAAGCAACGGTCACTTTCAGTGGCGGAGTACGAGAGGAAGTATACTGAGCTTTCACGGTATGCCGATGTGATTGTGGCATCTGAGAGTGACAGGTGTTGCAGGTTTGAGAGAGGGTTGCGTTTTGAGATACATATCCCAGTTATCGCTATTGCCAAGTGGACGAATTTTTCCCAGCTAGTAGAGACTGCCTTACGTGTGGAGCAGAGTATTATAAAGGAAAAGTCGGCTATGGAGCCTAGTCGTGGAGCTCCAACAACTAGTGGTTTTCGAGGTTGTGTGTAGCAGATGTTCACACATGGAGTGAATGTTTCAGGCCGCCAAGACTTCAAGCGCCAATCTGGTGGCAAGTTGTCGAGGTAGATGAGTTCGGGTAGTGCTTATCAGAGGCAGAGTCAGAGAGCCCCCAGTCAGTCTACGAGTTCAGTAGCAAGACTGTGAACGGGTCAGGAGTCCGTTGCTAGTGAATCCAGGAGAACCCCATGTGTAAGTTGTGGCAAGAATCATCGGGGTCAGTGTCTTGTTGTCGCCGGTGTGTGTTACCAGTGTGAACAACCAGGGCATTTCAAGAGGAAAGTCCATAGCTGGGAGCAGCAGTTCAGAGGGACCAGGGAGTTGAGTCCCACACAGTTGAACAGCCGAGAGTCTTAGCAGGCGCAGGAGAACGCACCAGTGGTGCAAGGCAAAAGGGAGATGTGGGTAGCCTAGGCAGCAAGGGAAAGTCTACGCCATGACTCAACAGGAAGCAGAGGATGCTCCAATGTGATTACTGGTACGATTTTGATTTGTAATGTACCTACACGTGTTTTATTAGATCCAGGTGCTACCATTCCTTTGTTTCTAGTATGTTTCTAACTAAGTTGAATAGGATGCTAGAGCCTTTATTTGAGGAGTTAGTCATATGCACTCCAGTTGGTGACGTTTTATTAGTTAATGAAGTATTGCGTGATTGTGAGGTTGTAGTAGAAGGTCTCTGTATGTTAGTGGATCTTCTTCCCCTAGAGTTGCAGGCGTTGGATGTAATTTTGGGAAGGGACTTCTTATTCACTCATTATGCTTCTATGGATTGCCATAGGAAGGAAGTGACTTTTAGGAAGCCATGTTTGACTGAAGTGGTTTTCAGGGGTGAGAGGAAGGTTATTCCCACGAGTTTGATTTCAGCTCTGAAAGCTGAGAAGTTGTTGAGGAAGGGTTGCACAACGTTTCTTGTAGGATCGTATGGCAACACTAGAGGGGGTGAATAGAGTTGCTTAATAAAATTTAAAACTTTTTGCTAAAAGAAAATGAATTGATTCAAAGTAAATAAATTTAATAAGCACTATATAAGCATAAAATATGCTAGAAATATTTGACAATTTTCCTAGGCGTGCAATCTACTCATAAAAATTAAATAGCGGAAATTAAAAGAGTAGAGAGAGAGATAACACCAGGAAATTTTATAGTGGTTCGAAAATTCCCACTCCACTCCCCAAGACTCCTTCTTGGGTATTTTACTGCAACGACTCTCTTACTGGTGAAAACCAAACCAACTCTTTTTCCAGGTTCAAGAGTAAACCTCTACCGATCCTTTTACAGGTTCAGGACCCAACCTATACCGATCTTTTTAAATGGGTTCAAGATCAAAACCACTACGATCCTTTTAACCGGGTTCAAGATCAAACCACTACAAATCATTTTTCGGGTTTAGGATTAAACCACTCACTCAATTCCCAAGATGCACTCACACCTTATTACAATTTCCTAATAATAAATAAAATAAGAAAATAATAAGCTCACAAAATAAAATACCTCTTGAAGGCAAGATACACAAAGTTGAGCACTCCAAAAAAAAAAAAAAAAACCTCACAAAATAGTAACTAGGCAAATTTAGGAGCAAGGGAGGACAAGAATTTTAGAGTAGTGAGACTTGAGAGAATAAGGCTTTGATAGCTTTTTGGTGTGTATATGAAGAGTGAAATCAAGTCGAATTTATAGGCGAGGAGGATAAATATTGGCCATTAGATCAAATTAAAGATGGAGGGTGGAGATTGAATTTAAATTAGAAAAGGAAAGGATTTTAACATTAAGGTTGAATTTTGAAAGAATGGAATTTTTTAGATTTGAGAATAAATCAAGGATTTTAGGGAATGAAATTTTGGAAAGAATAAAATTTGAATTGGTGGAATTTTGGTGAAGATTTAGGAGAAAATTGGATAAAAAAAGAGATGTGAAAGGATTGAATTTATGAGATAATGGAAATTAAAATTATGATTAAAATTAAGAGAAAAATGGAGGAAATTGATCATTCACATCAGCTGCCACGTTGGATGCCATGCGCCACGTCACTGCCACGTAGGCTTTTTCTTCCAATCTTCTTTTGCTTGTAACTTTCTCGTATGAACTCCGATTTGAGCGATTCAAAATGCGTTGGAATCGTCTTTCCAAGCTCTACATTATGAACACTTTAAAACACTAAAATTGTTAGTAAATTAAAGTTTTTTATCATCAAAACATAGTATGATGGAAGCTCGTAAAGCTAACATTTCTTGCACACGTAGTAGAGGTGTAAGAAGAAAAGCTGAAACCAGAAAATGTTCCTGTGGTGAACGAATTTATTGATGTTTTTCCAACTGATCTATCGGGTTTGCCACCTGATAGAGAGGTGGAGTTCACTATTGAATTGTTACTAGGAACAACACCTATTTCACGGGCACCATACAGAATGGCTCCGAGCGAGCTTAAGGAGCTGAAGGTGCAGTTACAAGAACTAGTTGACAAGGGATACATCAGGCCTAGTGTATCACCTTGGGGAGCTCAAGTGTTATTTGTGAAGAAGAAAGATGGTACCCTCAGATTATGCATTGATTACAGACAGTTAAACAAGATCACGATACGTAACAAGTATCCCCTACCACGCATCGATGACTTGTTTGACCAGTTGAGGGGAGCAGCGGTGTTCTTTAAGATTTATCTGAGGTCAGGATATCACCAGTTAAAGGTTAGGGAATTAGATATTCCTAAGACAGCATTCAGGACGAGGTATGGGCACTATGAGTTTTTAGTGATGCCATTCGATTTAACGAAAGTGCCAGTAGTTTTCATGGACCTCATGAACATGATCTTCCATCAGTATTTAGATCAGTTTGTAATAGTGTTCATCGATGACATACTAGTTTACTCAATTGACAGGAAAGCCCATGAGGAACATCTAAGGATTGTTCTACAGACACTACGTGATAAAGAGTTGTACGCTAAGTTTAGCAAATGTGAGTTCTGGTTGAATCAAGTTGTGTTCTTAGGGCATGTAGTTTCAGCGGACGGAGTTAGTGTTGATCCGCAGAAAGTGGAAGCTGTTGTCAACTGGGAGGGACCAACTAGTGCAACAGAGGTGTGTAGTTTCCTAGGCCTGGCCGGATACTACAGACGTTTTATTGAGGATTTCTCACGATTACCATTACCCTTGACAACTTTGACAAGGAAGAATGCTAAGTTTGAGTGGTCGGATAAATGAGAATAGAGTTTCCAGGAGCTCAGAAGAAGAGATTAGTGACAGCACCTATTCTGACACTTCCTGTAACAAGGAAGGAGTATGTGATCTATTGTGACGCTTCGAGGCAAGGATTAGGTTGCGTGCTGATGGAGGAAGGAAAGGTAATAGCTTATCCTTCAAGGCAGTTGAAGAAACATGTGTGTAATTACCCTACCCATGATCTTGAGCTAGAAGCAGTTGTTTTAGCACTGAAGATCTGGAGACATTATTTATTCGGTGAGAAGTGCCACATTTTCACAGATCATAAAAGTTTGAAGTATATCTTTGATCAGAAAGAGTTGAATCTGAGACAGAGGCAATGGCTAGAACTGATCAAAGACTATGAGTGTACCATAGAATATCATCAAGGTAAGGCTAACGTGGTAGCATATGCGTTAAGTAGGAAGTCGAGACTTCCGAAGAGTGCCTTGTGTGGTATTCGAGCAAGCTTGCTAAGTGAGTTAAGAGGTTTCAAGGCAGTTATGACTGCAGAAAGCTCAGGGAGTCTTTTAGCTCAATTTCAGGTTAGGTCTTCTCTAGTAGCAAAGATTGTGAGAAGATAACCAGAGGATAGTAACTTACATAAAATGCTTGCAAAGTCCAAGCAAGGCCCAGAGGCAGAATTTGAGTTGAGAGTAGACGGAGGCATAGTTAAGCAGGGAAGACTATGCGTGTCGAGTATTAGTGAGCTTAAGGGTGCTATACTAGATGAAGCTCACAGTTCAGCTTACTTATGCATCCAGGAAGCACCCAGATGTACAGAACTCTGAAGAAAACTTATTGGTGTCCTGGTATGAAGCGGGAGATAGTTGAATATGTCGATAGATGTTTGATCTGTCAACAGGTTAAACCAGTGAGACAGAGGCCAGGAGGACTCCTTAATCCACTACCAATGTCGGAGTGGAAGTGGGAGCATATTACCATGGATTTTCTGTTTGGATTACCTCGAACTTCTAGTGGACATGATGGTATATGGGTAATAGTGGACAGACTCACCAAGACAGCGCGGTTTATACCGATTAAAGCGACGTCTACACTAGATCAGCTAGCTAAGTTATAAGTCGGCAAGATTGTAAGTCAACATGGAGTTCCAGTGTCCATAGTTTCAGATAGGGATCTGAGGTTTACTTCTAAGTTTTGGCCTAGTGTGCAAAAAGCTATGGGAACAAAGCTGAAGTTCAGTACAACGTTCCATCCCCAGACAGATGGTCAGTCAAAGAGAACTATCCAGACCTTAGAGGACATGTTGAGAGCATGTGTCCTTCAGTTTAAGGGAAGTTGGGGTACCCACTTATCACTTATGGAGTTCGCTTATAATAACAGCTACCAGTCTAGTATCGGCATGGCACCATTCGAGGCTTTGTATGACAGACCATGCAGAACTCCTGTGTGTTGGAACGAAGTGGGAGAGCGAAAGCTAGTTGGTCCTGAGTTGGTAAAAGTTACGTCAGACAGTGTCAAGCTGATTAGAGAGAACCTGGAAATAGCTCAAGATCGACAGAAGAGCTATGCATATAAGCGACGAAGAGACTTAGAGTTCCAGGTTGGAGATCAAGTTTTCTTAAAGTTATCTCCGTGGAGAGGTGTTCTTTGCTTTGGGAGGAAAGGTAAGCTGAGTCCTAGATATATTTGTAACGCTCTAGGCCCAGGATTCAAAATCTGGATTTGACACCTAAGGCCCCGACATTCCCCTACGACTTGGCCACGTCACCATACTCGTCTTAAACTGCTTCCAAGATTGAATACTGTCCCCACAAACCAACACGGGGTCCTTTTAGCATGCTTTGTCCTCACTCACATGCTTTCTAGGAAAATTCCCAGGAGGTCAACCACAATAGAACTTCTTCAAGCTAAGCACGCATAACTTCAAAGTTCCTATGATTGAGCCACCAAAAAGGAAGGTGCACCTTGTTGGTATAGGTAGTATCTATCAATTCTTTGAAGCTTATCTTGACCATGCTTTCATATCCTCATGATCCCTCTCATTCGAATGTGATATCGGTTCATTCATGTACCCACTGTAACGACCCGACTTCTTAATAAGCCTTAAAGGGACCGTTGCGACAATGCATGCTTTGGAGGCCTTTTTAAATAAAAATATTTTGAAACAAAGACACTTATTTTAAGTAAAAACTTTAAAACAAAACTTTTATTCGGGATCTCTAATTTTAAAGGTTTTAAATATTCTTAAATAATTTCTAAAATAAAAATGTGCATGGCCTCTAGAAAATTTCTTAAACAAATTTACAATAAAGTAAAACATAGTTCTTAAAGCGGAAGAAAAATAAAATATGAAACTCAAAATAGTTCCCTTATGGCTGCCTTTTTTATTCTCATCAATCGCCTTTCAACTACCCTTGCCTATACCTGAAAAATAAATTTTTGAAAAGAATGTGTATTTTAAAATACTTAGTAAGTGACCCTACTATTGAGGTTGAGTCATATTTTAAAAACATTTTAAAAATCAACAACAAATATAAATTTGGTGGCTCTAAACTTTATTTTAAACTTTCTAATGAAAGTTGATATACATCAATTACATGCATATCCTATACACATCAATTTCATGTGTCTTTCTAATGAGAGAGAATATACATCAATTTCATGCATATCCTAGACACATCAATTTCATGTGTCTCCTGCGGAGGTCGTCAATTTCACGAAACCTCGAGGTCATCAATTTCACGAACCTCAACTTAGGTACATCAATTTCATGTCTCTAAGTCCTATGTAGGCAACTCTGAATGTACACCAATTTCATGTACACTTATAAAACTCATAAATAATTCCTTTAATGGAATTTTAAAGTCATTCCTTGAATGGAATTTTAAACTCATTCCTTTAATGGAATTTTGAGAGACCACCAACTCAATTATTTGAAACATCAACGAATACAAAGCAAGAATAATAAATTTCATGCTTTCAACGATTTTCATAAACTCAAACATAATTAAAATAATAAAATTTTCATGCTTAATTCTCATGCTTTTAATAATAGTAATAAATTTCAAGAACAACTCATAAGCACGAGAGTTTTAGAAAATCAAACATGTGCACCCAATGAAAAGTTCAACAGTAAGTTCACTTACTTGGCTTTTAACTCATTAATTTAAACTCCAATTTAACTCCAGCAATGTATATCACGACCACGAACCAACCAATACAAATGAAGTCGTCGCTTGCTGCCCAAGTTCTAAATCGACTTAATTTCAACAATCCAAGTTCTACGCTCTAAGAGTGCCTAAAATCAAGACCCAATCCAACATGGGTACCTTGAAAACCATAACTAAAATTAGTGGACCTTAAAATCAATTCTAATAAACTTGAATCTCAGTTACCCCCTCAAGATTTTGCCGGAATTTAAGTGGAGAACTTGACGAACGAACTAAACAATGGATGGGTATTAAACTAAAAACTAGAATCAAGCAAGATAAACTTCAATCTAACTTACCCAATTCCAGAATCGTTCGAAATCCCGCTTAAAATGTCACTTATAGCTGCTGGAAATAGAACTCGCGCTCAAGCTGCCGATAAGCTCCAATCTCGCCGAAAAAAAACTGCTACACTGCCTTGTACACGCCGGTACTCACGCACAACTGTTGGATTGATGTCGGAAGTCTTGCGGTGATTGCTGTAGAGGCGCATTCGTCCACCTGCAACGCTGACTACGAACCGCCGCCATGAGATGTTGTTGTCGTCGAGAAGCACGTAAAGAAGTCAAACACGCTGCTACAACCTCGTTGGTGCGCCGCCACTACATTACCGAAACTTGGCTGGAGAAGACGCGCGAGGGGAGGTTGCCGGAGAGATGCACGCCAGAGGTGGGTTCTTTGGGTGTTGTCGCCGGAACAAGAGGAAGAAGAAGAAAATCGGGTTGCTCTTCGGCTGTAGCAAGGAAGAAGGAGAAGAATGGCTAGCTAGGGTTGTGTGCAACCTTTTAAAAGGCTTGGGCTTGGCTCCAAAAACCATTTAATTATGAAAATGTCATTCCAGCTTTATATTTTAAAAATTACACCCAAATTTCAAAATTTTGAATTCCCTCTTAATTCAAAATAACACCCAAACTAAATAAATTTGAATTCTCATTAAATTACGGGTGTTACAATATTGGTCCTTACCAGATAATAGAATGAGTTGGACCAACAACCTATAGACTTGAGTTGCCAGCGGAACTCGCTCGAATACATGATGTTTTTCATGTGTCCAAGTTGCGGAAATATATTCTAGATCCATCACATGTGTTGCAAGAGCAACCGATTGAGCTGAAATAAGACTTGAGTTATAAAGAGGAAGCAATTCAGATCCTCGATAGAAATGAGCAAGTTTTGAGAAACAAAATGATCCCACTCGTGAAATTCCTTTGGAGACATCACGAAGTTGAGGAGGCAACTTGGGAATCAGAAGATCAGATGAGGAGGAGTTACTCGATACTCTTCACCTAAGGACTTCTAAATTTCCAGGACGAAATTTCATAAGGGGGAGGTAAGTTGTAAACTCGAGACTTCTGTAGGATCATTTTCTCTTGTCATCTATTGTAGAAGTTGAATTAAATTTGTTGTTCATTGTTGAAGGACAATGGCAAGTTTTGTGGTTATTGTGGTTTCATTGTTGAATTAAGGTGTTGGAACTTACCAATTTTAAAGAAGAAATGGAATAAAGAAGAAAAGAAAGGAAAAGGAAAGGAAAAAGAAAATGAAGTAGGGAAATGAAAAAAAAAAAAGAAAGAAAAAGAAAGAAATTGGGAAAGCACTTTCGGTGCTTAATGGACAAAATAAAAACCCACCACCGCTTCACCTTTTTTCAGTCCATTTCTCCATCTTTTCCATCCAAAATTTCGGAGCACTTGAGGGAGAGAGTGAAGGAGGAAGAAGAAGAAGAATTTCATGGTTTTGAGGTTGAAGAAGATAGGGAAAAGCTCAAGCAAAGCTAACCATAGCAGAATCTGAGTTCAACATGCCAACCTCTGGTTTTTTATTCGGTTTGAGCTACACAGAGGGAACTAAAAGGTGAGGTTTGATTTTCTTGAAAGTTTGTCCCTTTTCTAACAAATTTCATGAAGGAATCTTGAGCTAAATCTGATGAGAAGTTAATGGTTTTTGAAATGGAAAATAGAGCACAGGATTTTCGAGCAAAGTAGGAGGATCTCTGGTTTTCTCTGGTTTTTCGAGCATTTTGGAGTGTACAAGTTGAATCAGAAGCTCTATTTGGTATGGTTGGAAAGCTTATTCAATTTCCTACAACTTCCATGAAGAAGGCGTGAGCCAAAAATGACTTGAAGTAGGTTTAAGTTCAGGAGATAGATAAAGGGTAGCAGAGAACCTCGAATCTTTGTTGTCTGTGTTCGGGGCATTTCTGGACAAATCGGTAGGGAATCTCGTTTGCATTTCTCCAAGTAAGTTGTAGAGTGTTCGAAAATGAAGAGTTTGATGTATAGTAAATTACATTTGGTTAAGTATTGAAGAAGTTATGGGTGTTGAAAGTTAGAGTATTGAATCTGGAAAATCTGGAAAAGTTGAATGTGAAGTGTGATTTTTAATTCAAGTATCTAGAATTCATTAGCATGGAAGATAAGACTACCTTTGGTTCTAATGCTCGGTTTTGGTTGTTTGACAGGCTAAGAGGAAATAGGTCGAGTCTACAGACTAGGAAACTAGCTAAGACAATGAGTGACAAAACGAATTTCGAAAATTGTTTCCAAACGGTTGTTCATGTTTAGACGTTTTACATACTTTTCTATGAATGATACATGATTTTTATGAATGGTTTCAAGCTTAAGTTATGAGCTTAGATTTTCTAATGAGGTTTATAAATGAGTACATGATTATTGAGTTTCTGAAAAATAGTTGAAACGACATTCTTTTAAGCCTAACATGTATTAGCAAGAATTATTTAAAGATTTTCGATTTTTTTTCCACGAGCAAGCCGAGTAAGTTTGAGTTTTACGAAAGATAACGATAAGCAGGCATGTTCTAATGTTTTCATATGATTTTCTGAGATTTCTATTGACTACATGACTGAGATATTCAGCTCGAGGCTATATGGTACCGTGTGCGCACATGTTATATTCCGTTGTTGACGTTGAGTGTAATCCGTGACAACAATGCTGTCGTGAGTGCTAGGTAGGCCCCACTACGACAAAGACGATGGGAGTGCTGGGTGGGCCCCACTACATCGTAGGAATAGTAAACGTTGGTTGTACTGGGCGTGCCCTACACAACGTAGATCGGTCATGTTAGTTAATACGATGTACTTGATATGCCTTGCTAGATTTTTAATGACGAACCTGCGATGTTTTAAGAAAGCTTTTATAGTTGCACGTTTATGTTTAACGCTTTGGTTGAGCAACTTTATATGTTTAAAGTTTTATCACGTGTTCTGATTTCTGAATCTACAGTTTTAAATTTAGTCACTCACTGGGTTTCGTAGCTCATTCTTTCAAAATGTTTTCCCACTTTTCAGGTAGAGATCAAGCTCTCGATGCCTGATACATTGCCAACGTCTGCTGAAAGTTCCAGATCAAGCTCCAATACGTGGGTGGAGTTGTATATTGAGTCTGTCCATATTGTAAATGTTTTGTAAGGATTGGATAATTTAGTCCTATGTATGAACCCTAGTTGTATATGTTTTTGGTTGTGATATCTATATCAGGTTATTTTCCAAACCGAGTTATGTTAGGGCGGCACCTCGTGTATGTTAAAAAGTTTTCAGGGATTCCGCTGTGTTGTCTTTCATGTAGAATATTTTATATCTAAGATTAGTACGTTTATCAGGTTCAATGTTACAGGAGGGTCAACGAGTATCGTTAGAGGAGGACAATGTTCGTTGGCTTCACGCCATCTTTCGGACTAAATTAGTAGGTGGTCCGGGAGGGGGTGTGACAAAGAATGCTTTTGGCCATTTCAACAAGACTTCGATTCTCTGCCACTCCGTTCTGTTGAGGTGTGTAACTTGTTGTGAACTGCCTCTTAATGCCAAACTCTTCATAGTAATTATTGAATTCTGTTGAGAGAAACTCTCCACCACGATCTGTGCTTAGGACTTTTATCACATTTCCACTTTGCAATTCAATAGAGGATTTGAACTTCTTGAGGATTGAGAACACCTCTGATTTTTCCTTCATGAAATAAACATATACCATTCTACTGAAATTATCAACAAAAACCACAAAATACCTGCTACCATTGAAAGAAAGTATTCTCATGGGTCCACAAACATCTGCATGAATTAATTCAGCTAGATTTGAAGCTCTCATGTTACTACTCTTTGGAAAAGTCTCTGTGCTGCTTCCCAACCACACAACTTTCACATACTGTATCAACATGTTTTATTGCTGGAAAACCATTCACCAAACTTTTATTAGATAACAAACTCAAACTTTTAAAGTTGAGATGTTCATACTTATGATGCCATAACCAGGTATCATCTTCCACTGAGGCTGCAAGTGCCTTCTTTTCATCATTCAGAACAAGTGGGAACATGTTGTTTCTCGCCATGGGAACTTTCAACAGCAAATTCTTCTTTGTTTTGTTGGTAAAAACAACACATGAGAAATCTTCAAAAATCAATGAGCAACCTTCTCTCAAGAATTGGCCAACGCTCAGCAAGTTTGAGTCCAAATCTGGAACATAGAGAACATTTTTTTATGCATCTATTTTCACAAGATTTCAGCTTTACAACTCCTTTCCCTTCTGTGTTACGAATCGTACCATCTGCCATCTTTACGGTTGTTTTGTCTGACCTGTCCAAACTGATAAAAGAACTCTGATTTCGCAGTCATGTGACTGCTACAACCACTATCCATATACCATACATCAGAGTTACACACATCAGTAGCATAACTAGCAAGAAACAAAATTTCAGATTCTTCTTTGACTTTTTCTTCAACAAAATTTGCTTGTCTTTCATATCTTTCTTTCAAATGATAATACTTTTCTGTATAACCAGGTTTATCACAATAATAACACTTAAACTTACGACTTTGAGTTCACCTTCGCCATTTGAGGTTTGACTTTCGTTACCTGATCATCCACCTCCTTTGTTTCCTCGTCCTCTTCTTTTCCCACAGTAAGAATTTCTTCCACGACTATTATTACTTCTATTGCCCTCATGGCCAGTGTCATGATCATTTGAAATTTTCAATTTAGTCTGGAATGCCTTTTCTGTCGAGTGCTCCTCATAGCTTTTAAGACTATCTTCGTAGGATTGCAAAGAACCAAGCAGTTCATCAATTGTGAAAACCTTCAGGTCCTTAGACTCTTCAATGGCAGCAATAGTGACATCATACTTTCATGTCAAACTTCACAACAATTTTTTGATCTTCCATCAGCTCACCATACTTCCTCATTTGATTGACTATAAGCATAAGATTGTTTAATTTGAACAATCATGTACAGACTCTCCATCTTTCATGCGAAAGGTTTCAAACTGCCTGCGAAGTGTTTGAAGTTTGATTGTGAGCACTTTTGACGTGCCTTGATACCTATTCTTGAGTGAATCCCATGCTACCTTTGCTTTCGTTGTTGCTAAAATTTGAGAAGAGAAAATTGCATCATCTACAACTTGCTGAATAAAGAAAAGAGCTTTGGCATCTTTCTTTCGCAGGTCTTTCAAGGTTTCAACTGCTACACCATCTTCACTGAAGCCATTCTCTACCAGCTCCCACAGATCTTGAGAGATGAAGAGAGTCGTCATCTTTGTGCTCCAAAAATCATAATTGGAGCCTTGAAAAATAGGGATTGCCGGTTGAGAGATGTTCACTCCATTTGGAATATTTGCCATCACAGAAACTTATCACACAGGCCTCAACTTAGGCTCTGATACCAGATGTCAAAGATAAAAGTGTTTAGAAACGAAACACAAAACTTGGCAGTAGACACATTCAATAAAGATGGACTGAAATCTGATGCAGAAATTTATTCATCTAAGAGCTTCTTAAATACACAAAGACAAATGAAAAATTACCTAAAATTAGGGACTCAATTCAGATTATTTCTTCTAACGTAAAGCATGCTAACAACTTACCAAATGACTAGGACTCTTTTAAACTAACTGTGGATTTTGTAAAACATAACAAGAAAATAGGAACTGATTACATTAATCTGTAACAATCTCAACTTATCTTTTCAATGTGGGATCCTCAAACATGCAGAAGAAGAAAGAAGAAGATATACAAGCAAAGGTTTTTTCTAAAGATAAAAGCTGGAAAGATAATGGAAAAATCGAGTTCCAAAAAGAATTGTGTTTCGATTGTAGCTGTTAGTGCCGTGTTTGGCTTCACATAAGAGGAGTGAGTGAGGACAAGCAATTGAGAGCACTAGCTATATAAAAAGGCTGCAGAGTAGAGGAATGTGAAAAGTTGGACGCGTGGCTCACCGTTGATTGGTTGAAGAAGGCACTTATAAGGCATCAATACCCAATTCCTAAGGCATTATTATTATGCAACCGGAGGATTGGGGGCAACACTCTGCTTCGTTTTCCATTTTGTTGGTCTTTCTTTAGAGGAGACAGCAGCTCCGCCATTAACACTCCGTGAGAAGCTGCCAACGACAAGCTTTGTGGCAACAATATAGTTTCTTTTTGTCATTTCCTCTTGTTATTTATCATTTACTTCGCTACGGTTGACTTTGTTATGGTATTTTCAGTAGCATTTTCGACCAGGACCTAATTTTCTTTATTGAGACAGAAGGTAAATAAACCTTCCAAACTTTTATTTTGAATAAAAAGGCTGTATAAATAGCCAAGAGTATTACAATATTGGTATAACAAAATACAACTGAATATTAACAAATTCACAAACTACTATATTGCTTAATACTCCTCCTCAAGATGGATGAAGAATTTCGAGAATACCCATCTTGGATAATAGAGAAGAAAAGGCTGACAAACATAAGTAGGCGTTTGATATGGTCCCCAAGTATCATAATGCACTAAATCAAACATATGCTCAGCCAATCGATTATGTGAATGAAACTGTAATCTTCTTTTCTTAGCAAGGGAACAAATGTAGCAAGATTGATTATGAACTGGTTTAGAAGAACTCATATGTAAAACAATTGAAATGAATTAGTAGTATGGCTTTGGTACTTAAAGGGTTAAGGTGTGCGGAAGTATCCAAATCGAGCGAGAAAGTGAGTTAATCAACTAAGTTGTTTTAGACCTAATCCAACCACTTTTAAGCATAAAAGGGACTGGAAATTATTGTGTAGATATATAGGAGTTTTGTCATTGCTCCACGCACTACTCTAAAGAGCGAGTGAGAGCATAACACATCGTTGCTTAGGTTTAGATTTCAAATTGCTATAGCATGTGCTGGCGCATATAGTGAGTAATGCAATATAGGGGAGCTAAGTGAGTAGAGTACTCTTGCTTTACCTACATAGATTTAACTTCTTTTTCTTTTATTTCATTTCCATTTGTGCTTGTAGTTCTTTAACATGTACTCACTTTGAAATTTGGTTATACTTGGTTACCATGTTGTATAGTTGTTTTTCAGATAATTGTTATTTTTTCTATCATCTTTCTATATCGTGATGTCCAATCAACTAAGTATTATTGAGTGAATTCCTAAAAAAAAAAAAAAAAAAAAATTATTGAATGAGTGTGTTTAGGAATAAAAGTCAATATTAATTTACATTTATGAAGAGAGGTATCTAGCTTCTCTCAAAATGAGTTGCTTTCCTAATGGTTTTGTTTTTCCAACCCCAGAAGTTAGGTAGATGGAAATGTTAAATTGATAATTCAAATCATTATTAAATGCTCATTTATAATAATTTATATATTCACTTATTAGACTTTTGGAATCAACTAGCATACATTATTTTTTTCTTAATTAGTAAACTAACATTTATTGGTATTTAATTCTTACATTTATGAATATTTGTTTTCTTCGTTAAGAAGTAAGAGGTAAAATTGATTGCTATTTGCTAGTATATGGGCCTAAAGGGTATTAAATTTGGGTTGATATATCACATTTCTATTAAAATTTCCACATGTCCATGAGTTCCACATTAACATATGGAGTGAATCGACATTTTCAATGTAATGTATAATTCGATAAAGTATGAACAAAAATAGCAACAAATTGTAAATAATATGAATATAGTAGTTAAATTTTGTTTTTAATATTTTTTCAAAAATATCCATTGACATCAACTTACTATCAATACTCTCTATAAAATTGAAACATCAATATTTTTGTCGACATCGACCTTTTATATCTTGGACTAAGCTTAAGTGGTTTTTTGTCATCTACATTTAATATATATATATTCAAGATTTTGATAAACAAATTTGATTCGTGGAATAAAACTTTGATTTAGGTTGATTTTTTATATAAGTGGAGTACATTCTCTAATGTATTATCTTTTGATTCTTCCTCTCGTATGTACTTTTGACTCGAGGATTGAAACACTTGTTCTCAATGTTGAATCGTCAGCTTTGGAAAGTTTCAGATTCAAGCTTGATGAAGGTATTCACCTTGTAGCTTCTTGAAGGTTTTCCTTATTGAAGAGCTTCAATTTTAATTTTAGCATATTGAAGGGTCTTCCACTTGTAGCTTATATTGAAGGTTTCTGTTTTTAGCTTATTGAAGATCTTTGGCTTTTAGCTACAATCTTCAAACTCTTCCTGAAGATATAAGTTAATTTTGATCTTCAGCCTTCAAGTAGCTTTAAGTTTAGGTCTTGATCATACTTCAAGAAAGTTTAACTTCAAATCTTCAGTTTTAAGAAAGGGTTAAGTTAACTTTCATGTCATCGGTCTTTAAGAAGAATTAAGTTCAAGTCTTGATCAATCTTCAAGAAGATTTAATTTTTAGGGAAAAATACATTTTTGGTCCCTGAGGTTTGGGTTAAGTAACACTTTGGTCCCTGAGTTTTCAAACTCAACAAAAATACCCCTGAGGTTTGAGATAAGGAGCACTTTGGTCCATGTCGTCCATTTTACCGTTATATACTAACGGAATGCTGATCTGGCAATATTTTTTTAATTAAAAAATTATATTTTTTATTTTTTTAAATAAAAATCAATAAAAATAATAAAAGTATTAATTTTTTAATATATTTTTATTTGTTTTTTGTTTCTTCTTCTTCAACAAGAAGCTCAATTACCAGCCTCCTTTCATCCTCTTCATAACCGGCGGCCAGCTTTCTTCTTCTTCTTCACCGGCAGCCGTTGGCCGGCCGCCAGCTTTTTTTTTTCTTTTTCTTTCTCTTCTCTCCCTTTCCTCTCTCTCACGCGGCCCCCTCCTTCGATTTTGAGTTCGCCGGCGACAGCAAGATCTCCCCGTCTCTTTCCCTTTCGTTTCTCCTCCGGCGACAGCAAGATCTCGCCGTCGTTCGCCCAGATCCGTCGAAGCTCGCCGTCGTTTGACCAGATCCGCCATGAGTGTACTGAAGAAAAACTCATGCACGAACAGTTCTGAAGAAAAACTCACACACGTCGAAGCTCTGATGTGGACTTTTCCTTACCGCAAGCGCACGGGTCAAGTAATAATAAAGTGTTCGTATAAACGAGTGTCGTCCTCTGGATTGGATTTTAAGCAAATCAAGTATTGTGAATTATCTTGCTCAATTTTATTTAGGGATCAAAAAGTAGTGAGGGAATGATATGAAAACTAAATCAAAGCAAGTAAAAAGTGTGGAAATTCAATTGGGAAAAATACTTAGGGAATTGATTTCGCCGATTTAATCTAGGATTGATTTTAAGAAGTAAGTTATTATGCACAATGAAATTATGAGTCTAAGACCGTTTTATCACAACTACCTCTCCCGAGTATAATTGATTCTCATGCAAATTAATCTACTTGATATCCCTATCTAAGTTGGTTAACATGCAAGGCAATGAAATCTTTTGACCAATTCTAAAGTTAATCTAAAACTGTCACGAATTAGAAAGTAAACTTTAGTCATGAAATCTTGAGTAAGTCTATATTAAACCCCCTCTCCCGAGCTAGATTCAAAACTTAAATCATTCAACTAATGGCCAATTAATTGAAAGCATTAAATCAAGATTACAAACATAATGAACATTGCACAACTTAAACCATAAATCAATCCATAAACAAAATCAACTACATCAATCCCTAAGTTATGAGTTTAGCTACTCATGAATGGAATTACAAGCTCAACTAAATAGAATAAAGCCATAAACTCTAGCTAAAGAAAAGGAAAGGGAAAAGAAAACTCAATGTAGGCCGAGACCGAACGTTCCCGTCACGATCCCCACGAACAATGGGTTTATTTCCAACTTGCTCTCTTTGCTTCAGCCCTCAATTGCTCTGTTTCTGCCTTGTTTACGGCTCCAAGAAGTCCCAAAATCGAATCCCCCAAAACCTAGCCGAAAATAAGCTTTTATTCTGTTTTTTCGTCATAGCGTCTCGACGCTGCCTCTAAACATACGTGTTCTGGAAAGGAAATTACACAGCGTCGAGACGCTGTGACCGTTTCGCGCCTATTTAGATAAGGAATGCTAGCGTCGAGACGCTCGAGGGCTAGCGTCGAGACGCTAGTCTGCATTTGACCGAATTTTGACTTTTTTCCTATTTGACTCTTTTTCATTCCTTTGCATCTTTTCACGTCCCGAGCACCCGATTGACTCCACTATTGCGTTTTAGCTCCAATCAACCATTTCCTACAACATAAACATTAAAGCACAATAAAATGGCCTAAAAATCATAAAAGACTAGCTAAATTAAATAAGTAAAGATAGCTAGCTATGCTCGCTATCAAGCTCGCGAGTGTTCAAATCTCGTCGCCGTCTCCCTCGTCGAGACCCACTTTGCAAAGCGCCCAGATCTGAAGAAAAACTCAGGCACGAACAATTCGCGAGCCTCGTGCTTGTTGAGAAAAATCCACCCATATATCTCCGCCACCATCTCTCTCCTCCTCACTATCTCCTCCACGCAGTTTGAGAAAAACCCACGCACGAACAGAGTAAAGAGGTCACCAGTGAGAAAAACCCACTGCAAATCAGTTCGCGTTCAGCCCGATTTCGCCTTGTGAGGTCACTGCCACTGCAGATGGGGTCTTCGTTGGTGGTCGTGGGTTGCAGTAGTCCTTGTTCCGGTGTGGAAAGCCAAGAAAGAGAAGGAGAAAGAGAGAGAGAAGACGAAGATGGGGAAGAAAGTGAAAAAAACAAAAAAAAAGAAGTTCTGGTGACCGTCGCCGGCGACCGGCCGGCGACGACAAGTGTGTTGGTGGGTAGGTTGAAGAAGAAGAGAGAGGTTGAAGAAGATGAAGAAAGAGAGAGAAAAAAAATGAAAAAAAATAATATTTTATTAATTTAATTTATTTTATTTTAAAAAATTGAAAAAATAAATTTTTTATTAAAATAATAGTGCCACATCAGCAACCGTTAAAATTTAACAGAAAAGTTGACTGCATGGACCAAAGTGCTACTTATCTCAAACCTCAGGGGTATTTTTGTTGAGTTTGAAAACTCAGAGACCAAAGTGTCACTTAACCCAAACCTCAGGGACCAAAAGTGTATTTTTCCCTAATTTTTATTTTTAAAAAAATTATTTCAGGTCATCAGTCTTTAGGAAGACTTAATTTTAGTTGATTTAAGCTCATGCTTCAAAAAGAGTTAATTTCAACCTTCAAGAACATTTAAGTTCAATCTTTTGGAAGATTTAATTTCAGGTATGAAGTCTTTCAATATTCAAAGAGTGTTAATTTCAATCTTTAACTCTTCAAGAGTATTTAATTTTAGTCTTTAATTCTTTAGTTCTTCAAGAAGATTTAGGGTGTGTTTGGTTTGACTTTTCAAGTGTTTAATTTTCAAAATTTTATAGTGTTTGACAACCACTAAAAATGACTTATTAGGAAATGAGATTGATAATTAAACCATTTTGAGAGAAACACGTGAAACCAACTTTTTTTAAAAGACTTTTTTTTAAGTATACAATAACATGTGTATAAAAACACTTATGAGGAAATGCAACCAAACGTATGAGTGTTTAAATTATAAACAATTTTTATACAAAATATTTTTCAAAAAATGCATTCTTGAAAAACATTTAAATTAAAATGTATTCCAAAAGGACCCAGTTAGTTTAAATTCTTCAAAGACTTCAGTTGTTTAGAGTTCTCTAGAAGCTTTGTCAATCTTCATACTTAGATATTTAAGTTATTTCATCTTCAAGTCTTCAAAGTCTACACGTCTTTAGAAGAATTTTTGGGAGCTTCATCAATTTTCCAACCTTCTAACCGAATATTTAAGTTATTTCAGCTTCAAAGCCTTCAAATCTTCAAACGAATTTCTTGGAGCTTATTCAATCTTCGGACCTTCCAACCTGGAAGATTTAAGTTATTTCAACTTCAACCCTTCAAAGTCTTCTTAAAATATATTTTTTCCTCTTGAATGTTTCACTTCTTCTCTCCCTCTCAAATGAAGAGTAGCTTCCCTATTTATAAAATTTTCTATAGACGTACTAAGACTTGTACTAGATGGATTTTGGGCCTAACCCTTTTGGTTTAGGCTTTGGACCAAATTGTTTTGGGGCAACAAGAAAAATGGCTATAAATAAATAGGTGGCTTGAAAAATGGCTACGAACGTTTATAAATTAAATAGATGGCTAAACGATTTACTGATTAATAAATCCTATTTGTACAAGACAAAAATGCCCCCCAACAAACTTCCTAACGTGTTCTTAACGTTTAAAACCAAAATCATTGTTTAAGATAGATAAAATATATCCCTAAAAATAAGTTGGAGACATTTTAGGAGGTTTGAAATTAAAAAATCCAAGAAGACAAAATTATTTTGAAAATCAGATGTTCATATTGTTACTATAGGAAAGAGTTATTCCCCAGAGAAAGAAGTAAATACCTTTATTGGGGAAGGAGTACAAAGTTCAACCTCCCTCAGTAAAGAGAAACACCTTTGAACTCCATTAATCAGAAACAACAGCCCTGTCAATAGGAAGATTTACTACCTGCAACTAAGAATACCTGAAAAATTAAAAAACAAATAAGAACAGAGTAATTATGATACCTTACCTACTGCAATTATGAGTTGTCATAACACCGCCCACCCTCCCACCAGAACCGCCTTCATGCACCAGCCCGTCCGTCCATCTTCATCTTCTACAACCCTCCATTCCCACCATTTTCCACCCCTTGAAAGACTTAATCCTTCATTTCCCACCATTTTTCACCCGCAACACAGAGTGTATACCAATCCCTACCTCTCGCATCGCGCCGACGACCTTCTTCCGTCGCGCCGTCGAGACGCTCGCTCGCCCCACATCCTCCATCGATTCTCCTTCTATGCGAGGACAGTACAATTTCTCAGAAATTCAAACCAAGGTAACAACTTCATTCCCATTCACTTATATTAGAAACAAACTAATACATTCCCCCGAGATTTTAGGGATTTCGTTTCTTCCATGCATTCCAAGAATATTACGCTTGATTGTAAGCAGAGAACAAAAAAGACTAAGCCCGTGGAGGTAAGACTCTGTATTTACTCTTTAGGTTGTGTAAAACATGCTATAATTACCCCCTTGTGAATTACAAATTAGAGAATTAAACTCCCTAATTAACATCCAGGATGCGAAGAGACCCAAAGGGAAGGACAGACGGACAAAAAAGGATGAAAGTGAGGAGGTCGAACCCACCAGAGCGGTATGTAATGATAAATACTATTCCATCATTGTTGCAAACTCCTCTGGAAAGTATGTTGTGGTGCGGTCATATGAAAGAGTGTGAGAGAAGTTATATACCCCCATGCACCTTGCAATCTATGTATTGGCAAGCCTGTGTACATTGTCTTCCTGTGAACGTGTATGTATTA
The DNA here is from genome assembly GCA_036850905.1 of Luffa acutangula. NCBI lineage: Eukaryota > Viridiplantae > Streptophyta > Magnoliopsida > Cucurbitales > Cucurbitaceae > Luffa > Luffa acutangula. The sequence continues at coordinate 9,679,299 of CM072094.1, read as the reverse complement.
GTATATACATCCATGATCTCATACATTTATATACTGATATGTACAACTACTATCTCGTACATTTATATACATACATGCTCGTACGTACGTGTGTTTGAACAGTTATATACCGTTCATTGTCGGCTTGTGAACGTGTATATATTAGTATATACATCTTGTTGGGTTTTATGCCCTAAAACTCGTAGATAGTGAATGTAATCGTTGACCGGATATTAATGAAATAATATTGATATATTTTTCCATTAATTCTTATTAGTTATTTTATATTTGTCTTTGCCTAATAATAACCCTAATCCAATAAACTAGACATCCGAGGCTGTAATATGAGTCTTGAACTATATGTAGCGACATATGGGATCATTGTTCAAGAAACAGCCTAAAGGGTCTATAGTATAGGGATAAGACTGGGTGCCTTATCCTGGTGACACTATGGATACGACCCACTTTGTATTTGATACAAACGTTGCGATCCAACGCGTTCGTGTAGGAGACATGCGAGTGGGGGTATCCTATGCAATGAGTTTGCATAAGACCGGACCGCGAAATAGTAATCACTAGTTATAACACCGTTAACTAGTTGGTTTTCTATTTTCACTAGGACGACCTAGACAACTTAGTCTTAATCCTGAGTTGATTATGGACTCCTGCTCATGAGAGATTGTCCTTTGATTTGTATGGGTGAGAGTGGCCAATACGCCGACTCAATAAGCCTACCACTTTGGGGACAAGATCGAATGGGGAGCTGGGAACATAATCGTACAAGATGGAATTCACTCCTTCCCGACTTTAGGGAAGCAGATGAGTGTTCCCTTAAGTGGTTATTCCGAGTCTTGAACAAAAGGGCCCTACCCTCTCAATGGCACGAGAGGGTTTTCTGTTTGATGGTTGGACCATAAACAGATTGTTCATTAGAGGAGCATTGGTACTTAAGGAAATAGAGGTGACCCAGGGGTAAAACGGTAATTTTACCCAGCTGGTGTTACGGACACTCGTGAAGGACTAACTAGTCGATATTGGTCTAAGTTCCGTGGACACAGAAAATATGTCTGCAGTGAGAATAGTGCAACTGTGAGTCTATAGTGGAATGTACACACAGTTAACGAATATTGATTATTGTGGTTAATGAGTTTAACCAATTAATCTCACATCGTTGGAGCTTCTGATCTGCAGGTCCATAAGGTCCCACTGGTAGCTCGTAAAGTAATTTGAGGCAACTAAGTAATTAAATGTAAATTGAAAATGTTCAATTTACTAAGGGAAATAAATATAATATATATTGATATATTATTATGAGAGAAATTAATATTTGAAGAAGTTCAAATATAAATTTATGGAAGATTGAAAGAATTAATTAATTTAAGTCCTAAAAGTGTTTGGGCAAAATTAATTAATTCAAGGCCGGAAATTAAATATGTGATATTTAATTGGTGGTTAATTAATTAAAGAATTCATTAACCATGAATTAATCAATTATGTAAATAATTAATCACTTAAGGAAGTGATTAATCATTTATGGGAATTATCTAATTACTTATGGAAGTAATTAGTCATTTATGGAAAAGATTAATCAATTGGGAAATTGATTGATCATGATTGATTAATTAAGGAATAAGATTGAATCAATTTTGGAAAAGATTGATTTAATTGAATATTTTATTCATGGCCTCTCTTCTATAAATAGAACACTAGACCTAATTGGTCATGACACTTGACACTCTTGAAAGACAAGACCTAGAATTCTCTCTAGCCTCCCTCTTAGAAAAAGACTCCCACAAGTCTTTGGCCTCCTAGACTTAGAGACATACCGGTGTAACCTCTGTGGTTATTGTGTCAATCAAGAAGAAATTTCCAGCGAAGAAAAACAAAGGCGGCTGTTGCGTTTTCGTTCGTTGGAGCGTCGTTGGCGAAGAACGGTCAAGTCTACAACGGAGGTTTGTAACGGTTCTTCCTCTTTTCGTTAGAAAAGTTTTAAAATAAATTTAGATTTATTTTTAGCATGTTTAAACCGATTTTACAGCGACTTTAAAGTTAGTTTAAAGTTTTGTTTGAGTTATCGTAACGGTATTTTAATGTTAATTAATATACGGCGTAAGGTCCAATCGTTGCGCTTCCGCTGCGTGGGGACTTTTATTCCCTTCACATCTATGATATCGTACGCATGTTGTCTGTGTAGATTGAACTGTTACATACAACTATGGAATTGTTTATGATGTATTTTTTGGGTAATCCATCTGTTGACTGCTTCATGCCGCTGAAAAAGATAATTTTTTTTTATGTTAGAAAGCCTAAGCCTGAAAAATAGGTAAATCAGGATCAAAACAAACCGCCAACCGATCCCATGTAAGTAGGGATCCATCCACCATGCAAAAAGGGGACGTTTGCAACAAAAAAGACCGTTAACGGCATTTGTATATAATCGTATATATCAGGGGTAAAAATGTCCAAAAAAAGCCAGGAAACGGTTCCTAAAATTACGGTAGCCATGCCTACGAAATCCGAACATTCGTAGCCAAAAATCAAGAATGCTTTTTTTTTTTTTTTGTAGTCATTTAGCACAATTTCCCAATTTTTTTTTGGGTTTATTTGATGACTTGGCCCAGTTGAAATATGACCCAATTTGACTGAGCTCAAATCGCTATGATGAAGACACATGACATTATTTGGAATTTGTCATTTCTTTTGTCTTCAAATTTAATTTGAGACACATGTAAATTTATAATTGAACACAAATTTAATAATATGTAATTTTATCATTAATCTAAAATAATGACATGGTGATTTTTGGCTGACCAAAATTTCTCGATCAACAATTATATAATGTAATATAATATAATATAATTATTGTGCATTCCTGTGTATTTTTTTCATGAACATAATTGCTTTCATGTTAAAAACTTAAAAGAGACGAAGTTTAAACGATAGATGTTTTAAATCCTTGATATGGAAATAATAATAATAATAAAATAATAAAAGGATTAACGATGATAATGATCTAATTAAGAAATTTTAAGTTTAAAAAAGTTCTTTTTTTCTCTTTTTTGAGTTCTTAAGTTTAACCTAAGTTATTTCCGCCATTTGGAGAAGCCATTAGAGTAAGGAGAATTGGTGAGAAAGAGGAATTTAGTTAAGTTTATGATACGTTGTAATCACAGTTTAAACACCAACAATTATTATTATTATTTTTTAGTTCCATGCTCCTCTGTAAAAAGCGAGAAAGAAAAAAATTGTTATGTTTTTTTTTTCCTTCTTCTTCTATACAATAGATGTAACGATCCGACTAGAAGGGACTAAAAAAATATGCTGAAGGTCGCTACTAAATCATAGGACATATATTGTTTTTTTTTTTTTTTTTAAATAAAAGGTAAAACGGAAGAAGAATAACTTTCATTTACTAAAAGGGCCCAAAAATAAGTTATATTCATAAACCGTAAAATAGAATTTCAGAAACATAACTCCGGAAAACTCATAGTTTTAAAACATCACATCTAAAACAAGAGTTCAATCCTATGACAAAGAGACTGGAAATAAATAAAAGAAATGAGACATAAACTACAACTGCAATCCCATAGCCAACCAAGTCACAACCCTCGCCAAACGTCAGTCATCCTCAAGTACCACCTGAAAAGGAAAGTCACGTAGCATGGGTGAGTATATAAGAATATACTCAGTAAGTAGCCCACTTAAGAGCTGAATTTGATAACATGACATTTAGTAACATGGAACTTAGCTTATGGGTCATAACATCGTAGGAGCTTAACTGGAAACATAAATTTTGGATTCCAACCCTAGGGCCATAATTGGGTTCATGGAATGTTTTGCCTAAGGTGATTACCTAACCCCAATCTGTGCCAACTAGAGTGTTGTGTGGATCATTCGGGTAAGGCGAGTAAACTAGGGACTAGCTGACAACCTCTAGCAAAACTACACCTATCCCAACACAACACCCCTGAATCATGAACATAAAATACGGTGGAGTAATCTGGGCATGAAGCATGCTTGAGTGCCATCTGACGCACGACCCCATGCCTAAGCTCGACAACGTTCCTAAGTCCGATAGAGCGCACAGTCCCGTGCCTAAACACTGGACTTTACCATACAACTGATAGAATGCACGATCCCGTGCCTGAAAAGTAAGCTTTACCAGTCACTGATAGAATGCACGATCTCATGCCTGAAAAGTAAGCTCTACCAGTCATTGATAGAATGCATGATCCCGTGCCTAAAAATTGGGTTTCATCAGTCCTGAGATGGAGAAGGAAACAACTCTAGCTTAACATAAGACTTATTGATCTTTTAAGTCTACCTGAGGCCCTGAATCATGACTTACCCAAAGTCGGGCTTTCAATCTCACCTTAATTTGACAATTGAACTCCAAATGCTATGGGTATCTTGAATCCAACAACAAAACTCAATGGGTATTTGATTACACACCATAATCAACCCAAAATCAACTTAAAACTCTTACCCACCGCTGGAAACACCGGAAAATGTCTCAAACACTACTCTGCCCACACCTAGACCACCTACCTGCTGGAAAAACGCACACCCGCTGTGCGTCTGAATCTGCATCTCACCGGAAAAGCGAACTGGACCGCTGGAGACTGCTACCGACAATACCAAACACAGAAAATTAGAGGGAAGGAGATTGCGAGAGTGATCAGGAGAGATAGGGGAAGAAAACAAAGGAAGAAACAAAACCCACGCACCAAACCACCGCAAAACTCACCTGTGCACGCAGAAGAACTGTTGGGTTTTATGCCCTAAAACTCGTAGATAGTGAATGTAAACAAATTGTATACTTGTTTCAATAAAGTGTTATTGAGTGTCTACAATAAAGTGTTATTGTTAAATATTGCAAAATTTGACCCAAATCCAATAAACTAAGACCCAAGGTTGTTTACATGTGACTTGAACTAGTATGTGGGGACATACGGGGATCGGTGTTCAAGTAAAAACCTAAAAGGTCTATAATACAGGGATAAGGTTGGGTACCTTATCCTGGTAACACTATGTGATACGACCCACTTTGTATTCGATACAGACGTATTGATCCAAGGCGTCCATGTAGGAGACATGCGAGCAGGGGTATCCTATGCAATGAGTTTGCATAAGACCGGACCACAAAATAGTAAACCACTAGATGTAACACCGTTAACTAGTTAGGTTACTATTTCAATAGGATGACTAGGTAACTCAGTCTTAATCCTGAGTGTGTCATGAACTCCTTCTCACGAGGGATTGTCCTTTGATTAGTATGGGTGAGAGTGGCCTGCACGCCGACTCAATAAGCCTACCTTCTTGGGGACAAGACCGAGTGGGGGGTTGGGGACATGACAACATAAGATGGAATTCACTTCTTCCCGCTTCTAGGAGAAGTAGATGAGTGTTCCATTAAGTGGTGACTCCGGGTCTTGAACAAAGGGATCCCGCCCTCTCATTTGTCCGAGAGGGACTTTCTGTTTACTGGTTGGACCATAAACAAGTTGTTCATTAGAGGAGCACTGGTACTTAAGGAGCCAGAGGTAACACAGGGGTAAAACGATAATTTGACCCAACTGTAGTTACGAACACTCGTGAAGGATTGACTTACCGGTATAGGTCTATATCCGTGGACACAGAAATATTCTACAGTGAGAAGAGTTCAATTGTGGGTCTTTAGTGGAATGACCCACAGTTAATGAATATTTGTTAACCTAATTAATGAGTTTAATCGGTTAACCTCATATCGTTGGAGCTTCTGATCTGTAGGTCCATTAGGTCCCCCTACTAGCTCGTAAAGAGTAATCAGGAACAATTATATCTTGAGAGAATTTGAATAGTTCAAATTCATATTGGGAATTAAGTTAATTGTATGAGATATAAATTAATATAATGTATAATGATACATTAAAATGTAAAGTCTAATTTGAAATTAAACTTTATTATTATGAGAGAAATAAATATTTGAAGAAGTTCAAATATTAATATGAATTTGATTCATATTAAATCTATTGGATATAGGAGAATTGGAAGGACTACCAATTTTAATATGAATTTGATTCATATTATAGAATTAATTAATTGAAGGCCTGAAATTAAATATATGATATTTAATTGGGTAGTTAATTAATTAACTAATAGAAGGTCTGAAATTAAATATATGATATTTAATTGGTGATTAATTAATAGCTTGCTACTTGTGTAATAACTCTCAAAGTTAGAAATAAAGAGGTTATTTTGGCTATAGCAGTGGGGAACATTAAGTTATTTTTCTTAGTGGGAGAAAATACATATTATTAGATAATGTGTATGTAATTCCTAAGATCAAAAGAAATTTGATTTATGTGTCTTATTTGCTGGAACAATGTTACTCTTTACCTTTCTCTACTAACGCAGTTTTATTTCAAGAAAGGTAGTTGACATTTGTTTAGCTGTACTGAAAAGTAACCTAAGTGTTTTAGGACTAATAAAGAGTAAAGCAGTCATTAACACTGAGTTGTTGGAGGCTGCTACTACTCAAAGAAATAAGAGGCAAAGGTTTTCTCCTAAAGGAAAATACCTGTCTTTGGCACTTAAGGTTATACCATATTAATCTCAATTTGATTGGGAGATTGGTCAAGAGTATACTTCTATGAAAGTTAGAAGATGACTCTCTGCTACCTAATAGGTCATGCCTTAAGGGCAATATGACTAATAGATTCTTTTGCTTGAAAAGAACTATAGAGCCAAAGAGCCCTTGGAGCTTGTACATTTGGATCTTTGTGGTCTAATATGTTAAAGTAGTGGGAGGGCATGAATAATTCATCTATATAATTATTCAAGGTATGGGTATCTCAACCTAATGCAACTTAAGTCTAAAAGTGGTTTGAGACTAAAGTTGAAAACTTGTTAGGTGAGATGATAAAGTATGTGTGACTTGAGATTCCAAGACTATTTAATAGAACATGGAATTGCATCCCAACTCTCAACCCTTAAAACACATTAGGAGAACGGTGTAGGAGAAATAGAACCCTAGTGGATATGGTTCGATTCATTATGAGTTGTGCTCATTTTTCCTGACTCATTTTAGGGGTCATGCAGTGTTGACTGCAGTGTTTATTTTGGACAACGTTCCACCAAAAATGTTTCTGAAACATCTTTTTGATTTGTGGATAAGGCGTAAAAGTTGTTTACTTTATTTTTGGGACAATGTTCAAAAGTATACCTATTCGTAGGTTGCCCCATGGAAAGGAGAGATGTTGATACTTCTTCAATCCACAAGAGAATAAAGAATTTGTACGGACACATTCTCAGAAGAAGACCACATGAGAAATAATAAGCCACAAAGTAAGGTCGTTTTAAGTAAGTTAACAAATGAAGCTACAGTAACATCCACAAGAGTTGTTGATGAGGCTGACTGTTCAACAAGAGTTGTTGATGGATAGTGCATCTAGTTAGTCACATCCATCTCAATAGTTGAGATTGCCTCAATGTAGTGGGAGGGTTGTTTGATAACCTAAACGTTACATGGGCTTGTTTGAAGCCTAGGTCATCATACCTGATGATGGCATAGTGGGTTCATTATCTTTTAGAAAGAAAATGAATGATGTTGACAAGGACCAATGGATTAAAGTCATGGACTTGGAAATGAAGTCTTTTATATTTCACTTCCATCTAGGATCTTGTAGATCTGCTTGATGGGTAACACCTATTAGTTACAAGTGGATTTACAAGAGAAAACGAGACATTAAAGGTCTTAACCAGAAGGGTTCATACAGCAAGATCGAAAGCAAAAGGGTTTACAAGCTTAAGTGATCCATTCATGGATTGACCTAAGCATTTCGATCTTGAAATAAAAGATTTGCTATAGTGACCAAATATTTTGGCTTTAATCGGAACATTAATGAGTCTTGTGTTTACAAGTAATCATCAATAGTTCAGTAGCTTACTTAGTGTTGTATATGATTGATATCCTAATCATTCAGAATGATGTAGGTTATCTTACTGACATTAAAGGAGCTAGCAGCTCATTTCCAAATCGAAATTTGGGAGAAGCCGGGTTTGTTCTTGGGATCCAAATCGTTAGGAATCGTTAGAACAAAAAGCTAGTCTTATCTCAAGTGACATATATCTACAAGATGTCAGTTAGATATAAGATATAGAATTCCAAGAAGGGTTCACTACCTTTCAGGCGTGGAATTCTTTTTGTCTAAGAAACCGTTTCCTAAGACACCTCAAGAAGTTGAGGAGATGAGACGAATGCCCTATGCAATAGGGATTGTCAGTAAGTATCAATCTAATCCAAGATTTAATCATTGGAAAACCGTTAAGAATATCCTCAAGTATTCGAGGAGAACGAGGAACTATATACTCGTGTATGGGACCAAGGATTTGATCCTTACAGGATACACTGACATAGATTTTAAGAATGATAAGGATTTGAGGAAATCTACATCAGTATCTGTGGTCACTCTTTACGATGAAGCTATAGTATGCCATAATTACAGTCTTGACCGTATAGGCCGAAAACATAGCTGCTTGTGAAGTAGCGATAGAGACTGTATGGCTTAGAAAGTTCTTGATTGATTTGGAATGTGTTCCAAATGTGAACTTGCCCATCACACTTTATAGTGATATAGTGGTGTTGTGGCAAATTCAAAAGAACATCGCAGCCTAAGACAAGCAGACACATTAAATTGAATGAAATATTGCTGATTCATTTACAACGACTCTCTCGGCTAAAGTGTTTGAGGATCACCTAGAAGGTCTAGATCTACGAGATATGTACAAAGGTGTAATCTAGGGCAAGTGGGAGAAATGTAATGGGTATAGTGATGCACTAGTTTATTGTATTTGTACATTGTATATGTTTTATACATGTATTTATACACCCACTGCAGTATAGATTATTGTACATCCCACTAAATTAGAGTTTTAGTTCAAGCGGGAGTTTGTTGGATTTTATGCCCTAAAACTCGTAGATAGTAAATGTAAACAAATTGTATACTTGTTTCAATAAAGTGTTATTGAGTTTCTACAATAAAGTGTTATTGTTAAATATTGCAAAATTTGACCCAAATCCAATAAACTAAGATCCAAGGTTGTTTACATGTGACTTGAACTAGTATGTGGGGACATACGGGGATCGGTGTTCAAGTAACAACCTAAAAGGTCTATAGTACATGGATAAGGCTGGGTACCTTATCCTGGTAACACTATGTGATACGGCCCACATTGTATTCGATACAGACGTATTGATCCAAGGCATCCATGTAGGAGACATGCGAGCGGGGGTATCCTATGCAACGAGTTTGCATAAGACCAGACCACGAAATAGTAAACCACTAGATGTAACACCGTTAACTAGTTAGGTTACTGTTTCAATAGGATGACCAGGTAACTCAGTCTTAATCCTGAGTGTGTCATGAACTTCTTCTCACGAGAGATTGTCCTTTGATTAGTATGGGTGAGAATGGCCTGCACGCCGACTCAATAAGCCTACCTTCTTGGGGACAAGACCGAGTGGGGGGTTGGGGACATGACAACATAAGATGGAATTCACTTCTTCCCGCTACTAGGAGAAGTAGATGAGTGTTCCATTAAGTGGTGACTCCGGGTCTTGAACAAAGGGATCCCGCCCTCTCACTTGTCCGAGAGGGACTTTCTGTTTACTGGTTGGACAATAAACAAGTTGTTCATTAGAGGAGCACTGGTACTTAAGGAGCCGAAGGTAACACAGGGGTAAAACGGTAATTTTACCCAACTGTAGTTATGAACACTCGTGAAGGATTGACTTACCGGTATAGGTCTATATCCGTGGACACAAAAATATTCTACAGTGAGAAGAGTTCAGTTGTGGGTCTTTAGTGGAATGACCCACAGTTAATGAATATTTGTTAACCTAATTAATGAGTTTAATCGGTTAACCTCATATCATTGGAGCTTCTGATCTGTAGGTCCATTAGGTCCCCCTGCTAGCTCGTAAAGAGTAATTAGGAACAATTATATCTTGAGAGAATTTGAATAGTTCAAATTCATATTGGGAATTAAGTTAATTGTATGAGATACAAATTAATATAATGTATAATGATACATTAAAATGTAAAGTCTAATTTGAAATTAAACTTTATTATTATGAGAGAAATAAATATTTGAAGAAGTTCAAATATTAATATGAATTTGATCATATTAAATTTATAGGATATAAGAGAATTGGAAGGAGTTCCAATTTTAATATGAATTTGATTCATATTATATAATTAATTAATTGAAGGCCTGAAATTAAATATATGATATTTAATTGGGTAATTAATTAATTAACTAATAGAAGGTCTGGAATTAAATATATGATATTTAATTGGTGATTAATTAATTGGAAATTAATCAATTATGGAAATGATTAATCACTTATGGAAGTAATTAATCATTTATGGAAATTATTTATGGAAATGATTTAATCACTTATGGAAGTGATCAATCATTTATGGAAAAGATTAATCAATTATGAAATTGATTTATTATGGAAAAGATTAAATCAATTATGGAAATAATTGATTTTAAATGAATATTCTATTCATGATCTTTCTCCTATAAATAGAACACTAACCCTAGGGTTTAGGTACTACAACATAAGGCCACAAGAATGCACTCTTGCATTCTCTCTAGCCTCCCTCTCATATTCTCTCAACCCAAGAACTCTAGGGAGAATTTTCTCTTTAGAGTTTTTCCCATTCAAGATTAGGTAGTCCCACAACTACGTTCCTAATCTCAGAGTCATAACGGGGAAGATCAATTGGTGGTGTCCCAATTGTTGATGTTTGGTCCCTATGAAATCAAAAAAGGTGTTCTTGATATTTCAGAGACGACAACGACGGTATGTTTGCTTCTCCCATTTAGATTTAGATCTAATAATTTTTGTATTCTAAGCCTTAAGTTTGTATAGAATTTGTTCTATGTTTTTTGCCAATGTAATAGTATTTTTGGATAAACAAATTAACTCCGAATCGGTCCCAATTACGCTTCCGCTTTATTGGAATTGGGGAATTCTAAATCCTTCAAGAACGCCACTGCCGTCAACGGAGCTGCTCGCCGAAGGTGTTGCGCCTGATGGAGAAGACGATCGAGTGGGGGATGATAGGCCTGAAGGGAATAAAAGTCCCCACGCAGTGGAAGCGCATCGATTGGACCTTACGCCGTATATTAATTAACATTAAAATACCGTTACGATAACTCAAACAAAACTTTAAACAACCTTTAAAGCCGCTGTAAAATTGGTTTAAACATGCTAAAATAAATCTAAATTTATTTTTAAAACTTTTCTAAAGAAAAGAGGAAGAACCGTTACAAACCTTCGTTGAAGACTTGACCGTTCTTCGCCAACGACGCTCCACGAACGAAAACGCAGCAGCCGCCTTTGTTTTTCTTCGCTGGAAATTTCTTCTTTGATTGAAACAATCACCACAGAGGTTACACCGGTATGTCTCTAAGTCTAGGAGGCAAAAGACTTGTGGGAGTCTTTCTCTAAGAGGGAGGCTAGAGAGAATTCTAGGTCTTGTCTTTCAAGAGTGTCAAGTTTCAAGTGTCATGACCAATTAGGTCTAGTGTTCTATTTATAGAAGAGAGGCCATGAATAAAATATTCAATTAAATCAATCTTTTCCATAATTGATTCAATCTTTATTCCTTAATTAATCAATCACGATTAATCAATTCCATAATTGATTAATCTTTTCCACAAATGACTAATTACTTCCATAAGTGATTAGATCATTTCCTTAAATGATTAATCACTTCCTTAAGTGATTAATTATTTCCATAATTGATTAATTCTCGGTTAATGAATTCTTTAATTAATTAACCACCAATTAAATATCACATATTTAATTCCCGACCTAGAATTAATTAATTTGCCCAAACACATTTTAGGCCTTAGATTAATTAATTCATTATTTTGAACTCTTTCAAACTTCCATAAATTTATATTTGAACTTTTCAAATATGAATTTCTCTCATAATAATATATCAATATATATTATATTTGTTTCCCTTAATAAATTAAACATTTTCAATTTACTTTTATTACTTAGTTGCCTCAAATTACTTTACAAGCTACCAGTGGGACCTAATGGACCTGCAGATCAAAAGCTCCAACGATGTGAGATTAATTGGTCAGACTCATTAACCACATTAATCAATATTCGTTAACTGTGTGTACATTCCACTATAGACTCACAGTTGCACTCTTCTCACTGCAGACATATTTTCTGTGTCCACGGATCTAGACCAATATCGACTAGTTAGTCCTTCACGAGTGTCCGTAACACCAGCTGGGTCAAATTACCGTTTTACCCCTGGGTTACCTCTATTTCCTTAAGTACCAATTCTCCTCTAATGAACAACTTGTTTGTGGTCCAACCATCAAACAGAAAACCCTCTCGTGCCATTGAGAGGGTAGGGCCCTTTGTTCAAGACTCGGAGTAACCACTTAAGGGAACACTCATCTGCTTCCCTAAAGTCGGGAAGAAGTGAATTCCATCTTGTACGATTATGTTCCCAGCTCCCCATTCGGTCTTGTCCCCAAAGTGGTAGGCTTATTGAGTCGGCGTATTGGCCACTCTCACCCATACAAATCAAAGGACAATCTCTCATGAGCAGGAGTCCATAATCAACTCAGGATTAAGACTAAGTTGTCTAGGTCGTCCTAGTGAAATAGAAAACCAACTAGTTAACGGTGTTATAACCAGTGGTTACTATTTCGCGGTCCGGTCTTATGCAAACTCATTGCATAGGATACCTCCACTCGCATGTCTCCTACACGAACGCGTTGGATCGCGGCGTTTGTATCAAATACAAAGTGGGTCGTATCAATAGTGTCACCAGGATAAGGCACCCAGTCTTATCCCTATACTATAGACCTTTTAGGCTGTTTCTTGAACAATGATCCCATATGTTACTACATATAGTTCAAGACTCATATTACAGCCTTGGATGTCTAGTTTATTGGATTAGGGTTATTATTAGGCAAAGACAAATATAAAATAACTAATAACAATTAATGGAAAAATATATTAATATTATTTCATTAATATCCGGTTAACGGTTACATTCACTATCTACGAGGTTTAGGGCATAAAACCCAACAAACTCCCACTTGAACTAAAACACTAGTTAGTGGGATGTAAATGCAATAATCTAAAGCTGGAAATGTCATGTATATAATACAATGAACTAGGGCATCCTTATACCCATTATACATTTCTCCCACTTGCCCTAGATTAGATGGCATACATATCTCGTAGACCTAGACCTTCTAGATGACCCTCAAACACTTTAGCCGTGAGAGCCTTTGTAAATGGATCAGCGATGTTCTCAATTTCTTGAGGTGTCTTAGGAGACTGTTCCTTAGACAGGTGTACCCCATGTCTGAAGGGTAGTAGTCCCTTCTTGGAGTTTTGCATCGAATATCGAGACAACATCTTGTCAATATACGTTGCTTGAGACAGAGCTAGCGTTTTGTTCTTACGATCCCTAATGATTTGGATTCCCAAAACATATTGAGCCTCTCCCAGATCTTTCATTTGGAATTGGGCTGCTAGCCATTTCTTAATGTTAGTGAGGTATCCTACTGTTGGGTTTTATGCCCTAAAACTCGTAGATAGTAAATGTACATTTGACCGAACATTAATAAAGTGATGTATTATTCAATGTTTGTATTATATCTTGTCTTGTTAACCCTAATCCAATAAACTAAACATCCATGGCTAATAGAATGAGGCTTGAACTAGTATGTAGGGACATACGGGGATTAATGTTCAAGTTTTAGCCTAAAGGGTCTGTAGTAAAGGGATAAGGTTGGGTACCTTATCCTGGTGACACTATGGATACGACCCGCTTTGTATATTGATACAAACGTAGTGATCCAACGCGTTCATGTGGTTGACATGCGAGTGGGGGTATCCTGTGCAATGAGTTTGCACAAAGATCGGACCGCGAAATAGTTAACCACTAACTCTAACACCGTTAGTTAGCTCGGTTTCTATTTTACTAGGATGACCTAGGCAACTTGGCCTTAATCCTGAGTGGATTATGGACTCCTGTCCATGAGGAATTTTCCTTTGATTTGTACGGGTGAGAGTGGCCAGTTCGCCGACTCAATAAGCCTACCATTTTTGGGACAAGACCGAGTGGGGAGCTGGGAACGTAGTCTTACAAGATGGAATTCACTCCTTCCTGATATGAGGGTAAGTAGAGGTGTGTTCCCTTAAGTGGTGTCTCCGGGTCTTGAACAATGGGCCCTACCCTCTTTATGGCACGAGAGGGGTTTCTGTTTGATGGTTGGACCACAAACAGGTTGTTCATTAGAGGAGCACTGGTACTTAAGGACCAAGAGGTAGCCCAGGGGTAAAACGGTAATTTGACCTAGCTGGGGTACGAACACACGTGAAGGGCTAACTTGCTGTTGACGGTCAATATCCGTGGACACAGAAATATATCTGCAGTGAGAAGAGTGCAGCTGTGGTTCTTTAGTGGAGTGAACCACAGTTAACGAATATTGATTAACTTGGTTAATGAGTTTAACCAACTAATCTCATATCGTTGGAGCTTCTGATCTGTAGGTCCATTAGGTCCCACCGGTAGCTCATTTAGGGCGTTGAGGTAAAATTCTAAGGATGGATTGAATATTCGAAGGTGTTCGAATATTAAACTATAATATGAATTTGATTCATATTAAAACTATAGGTTATAATTAATGTACATTGGATGTATATTAATACTATAGTTTTGAGAGAGAGAATAATAATTGAATATGTGATGTTCAATTTTATTAATTACTTAATTAATTAATTTTGAATTAATTAATTGGTTAAGTTTGATTAAATTTGATTTAATTAAACTATAGGTTAAAGAGGGATATTAGTTTAAATATGATTTAAATTAATATTGATTTAATTAATTTTGATTAATTAAATTTAATTAATTACAATTTATTCTTTTATTAATTTGTAATTAATTATCAGGTAACTGATTATTCAGTTACCTGATGATACGTGAGTTGGCTTAATCTTCCTTTTATATCGTGGTCAGTAGGCAGTTGCTGAGATAACGCTCAATCTCACGCCTCTCACTCTCTCTCTGATCCTCTCTCTCGTTCTGCTCTCTCTCAGAGAAGACAGACTTCTTGATCCAGAAAATTTCCTCAGAATTTTGGCTCCCACCAGCACCCAACGCTAGATCCTATTAGAGAATACCGGTGTACCTTCGTGGTGGTGTTCGTGGTGATTTTCCAGCAAGACCAAGGTGTATTTGCTGCTGTTTTTGGGAGAAAATCGAAGGAGTTTGGCGATACGTTCAAGGATTTCTTCAAGGGTAAGGATTTTCTTGAACTAGGGTCATTAGGACTCAACTCTAGATTAGATCTAGAATTTTTACTTGTTTTAAGCATGCTTGTATCTGTTTTACAGCAGCTATTTTATCTATAATTGTAGCTGTAAAAATTTAATTATTTTTCGCCGTCGTATTGGTATCCCAATCGACGTTTTATTCGAAAAGGTTTTTGTGGTTTTCCGCTGCGCAAAGGGCTTTTATCCCTACAATTGGTATCAGAGCCATTTCGAATTTAAAACGTTGTTTTGAGATTTGCGAATGGTTGTATGGTGGGATTAATTATGCATTATGAATGTGGGTTTGTGATAAACTATTTTGATTTAATTTGGCCATAGATTTACAGTAATTTTATTGATTTGATCATGTAAGGCCCCTGCGTTTTTGGGCAAAATTCTGTAAATCGAGTCTGTACTAGTCCGGGTCGTGTTTAGGCTTGAAAATCGATGAAGATCGTGGAAGAAATCGATGAAAATCGTGAAGAACAGTCGCGTTTCTACCCAGAAATCAGCTCCAGACGCAACAGCGTCGGGACGCTTAGCCTTGTGCGTCTCGACGCTGTCGCGATTCCACGCTCCAGACGGTTGAAATCGAGCCAGCGTCGGGACGCTTTCTTCACAGCGTCTCGACGCTGTCACGATTTCATGCGGCGCCAGGTTTTTCGCGAGAACGTGAGTGGTGCCCCAATTTGGCCGGTTCGGTTCGGGCGGTTTGGGTCAGCTGGGACCGGTTCGGTCCGGTTTGACCCGTTTTGGGTGCGGTTCGAGTTTTTCAAGTCCAGTTCGAAGTGGTTCGGGTCGGTTCCAGGTTTGTGGACCGGATTTGGAGCTGCAGAATTTTGTAATAGGATAGATTTATTGCTTTATTAATGTAATTTTGCTTTAATCTATCCTAGGGGCCAATTAAATCGGTTTATTCGCTATTTAAATGCTTTATGGATGTCATTTAAATTTAATCCCACTTTAGGATATAAAGCATGCTCATGCATTTATGTATGTTATAATTAGATTATAATATATATTTGAAATGCATGGTTTGATTTTCATGATTTATTTAATATATAGTAGAGTTATATTAAATTCATGAAAATGGAAGAGTATGATGCATGCAATTACATAGTTTTTATATAAGAGTTATATTAAAAATTATTTGTTTGCAGCATGCTAAGTTGATTTTCCATTGTTTGGCAATAATAAAGTTGTTTATTATTTAAATGGAAATCAAATTGCATTGAGCATGATACATCCATAGGTTAATATAAGGGTTATATTAATTATCATGAAATGCAGAGTATTATAGTTTAAATTTCGTTAACTTGAATATGATTGTTAATTGTTTTAAAAACTATAGTATGCATGATTATAGGGCTAATCATTATAAAATTTTGAAATAGTTTAAAATTTTATGATTAGAAACCGTCAATCTATAATCAAGATATGCATGTTCACATAGGATCTTGGGTTAAATTGAATTAATTTTAATGGGTTAAAATTAATTAGACCTAAGATCATTTTCTAATAGGATTAGAATATCTTACTTAGTTTTAAAATAGTTTTAATGAACTAAGTAGGACGAGCATTCCTAAGATTATAAGGGAACTCTACCAGTGAAGTTCTGTCTAAGGATTGGAGGTATTTAAGTTGACGGTATACGGAACACCTCCTACCTGGGAACTGATCTGGAACACCGGAGTTGAATTAATCTCAGGTTAATGTTAGAATAATGTCGCTAGGTTAATTAAATTGGTTTAATGCACCTAGACATTAGGTCTTATTATAATAGTTATAATAGGACTAGACTTAGATAAATGACTTAGCCGAATTTATCTAGGTTTAATCAAACCCTAAAATTAATAAGTTACTTTAGTGGGAGGAAAATTACAAAACTTAATTTAAATTGAGTTTTGCTCCTACGTCCCCGTGACGTTCACACCGTGAGATCCATGCTCGGCTTCGTGTCGTCGTAGAGCGGCCTCCCTTCGGAGAGTGTTTGCATGGGTCAATACCAAGGTGAATGGGGAAAGTGATTATAGTGAGTGGGAGCGGGATGTGTGTCAACGTATCCTTCGGTCTCCACCCCTAGGTCACAACGTGAGATTCCTATGATCCGCCTGCGTGTTGCCCTGGAGCAACCACCCCTTCGGAGGGCCTGATCATAGGATTCGGAACACCGTGAACTCCTGAATAGGATAGGATCACTTAGGCTAATTACCAACAGTTGTCTTTCCTAACGGTAGCCTGTTGGTGCGTGCCTCTGGGATCTGAAAGTGGGAGGGTTACACTTACGGGGAGGAGTTAATTTGTTAACAAATCCTTGACCGAACAAAGGTGGTTAATATCTAATGGAATATGAGTTATTCTGGTATTAGAAATTGACTGAGAAGAGTCTCATTTTAGAGGAGGAACAACTGATCACCCTTCGGTGGCTGTTCTTCTAAACCTCTAAAGCATCGTTGCGAAACACAATCATAGTTTTATTAGGGTTCTTTGATTGTTTGTTTGCAAAATTGATTGGATGTATGCAATTGTTTGTATTGCTTGTGTGATGGGTTAAGGCAAAGATAACTAATACGGTCACTTGTTTGTTTTTCAGCAATGTCTTCCTCTATAATATCCCTGCTTAAAAATGAACAACTTACCGGCGAGAATTTTCCACAATGGAAATCAAACCTCAATACAATACTCGTGGTTGAGGACTTAAGATTCGTCTTAACGGAGGAATGTCCTCCCGTTCCCCCTCGCACTGCCTCTCAGGCAGTTAAGGACGCCTACGAACGCTGGACCAAGGCCAATGAAAAGGTCAAGGTCTATATTTTGGTCAGCTTGTCTGAAGTGTTGGCCAAGCGTTACGAGAACGTGGCAACTGCCAGGGAAATTATGAATTCCCTGCAGGAGATGTTTGGACTTCCGTCCTACCAGCTCCACCACGACGCCTTGAAGAACGTCTTCAATGCCAAGATGCTGGAAGGTCAATCTGTTCGGGAACATGTCCTGGACATGATTAACCAGTTCAACATAGCTGAGGCAAATGGCGGGGTTGTCTGCGAGCGCAGTCAGGTTGCGTTCATCCTTCACTCGCTCCCGGCGAGCTATCTGTCTTTCAGGACGAACGCGAGCATGAATAAGATTCAGTTCAACCTGACTACCCTCCTCTCGGAGTTACAGATTTACGAGTCCCTGCAAAAGAGCAAGGGAAAGAATGTGGTTAAAGGAGAGGCCAATGTGGCCCATTCCAAGAAGAAGTTCCTGAAGGGTTCATCCTCAGGGACTAAATCTGTACCCCAGGCTTCTTCATCGAAGCAGATCCAAAAGAGGAAGGGAGACAAAGGGAAGGCTCCTACACAGGCTGTGCAAGGGAAGGGCAAGGCCAAGGTCGTGGCCGACAAAGGCAGATGCTTCCACTGTAATGCAGATGGTCACTGGAAGCGCAACTGTCCCCGCTACCTTGCTGAGAAGAGAAGAGAAAAAGAAGGTAAATTTGATTTACTTGTGTTAGAGACTTGTCTCGTTGAACCTGATGAGTTTGCCTGGATACTGGATTCGAGAGCCACTAATCATGTTTGTTCTTCTTTTCAGGGAAATAATTTCCAGCAACTGGCAGAGGGTGAAATGACGTTCAAGGTCGGAACGGGAGACGTCGTTTCAGCTCGTGCAGTGGGAGCTGCAAAATTATTCTTTAGAAATAGGTTTTTAATTTTAGAGGACTTGTATTTGGTTCCTAGAATTAAAAGGAACCTAATTTCTGTTTCAGCTTTATTAGAACAATGTTATACTGTTTCCTTCTTGCTTAATGAAGCTTTAATTTCAAAGAATGGAGTTTACATTTGTTCAGCTAAGCGTGAGAATAATTTGTTTGTGTTAAGACCAAATGATGCTAAGGCCATTTTAAGTCATGAAATGTTTAAAACGGCCGAAACGCAAAACAAAAGGCAAAAAGTTTCTCATTTAAGTAACAACACGTATCTTTGGCATCTTCGTCTTGGTCATATTAACATCGATCGTATCGATCGTTTGGTTAAAAATGGGCTTCTAAGTGACATAGAAGATACATCTTTACCACCCTGTGAATTGTGTCTCGAGGGTAAAATGACCAAGAGGCCTTTTACTGGAAAAGGTTATAGAGCCAAAGAACCACTTGAACTAATACATTCGGATCTTTGTGGTCCAATGAATGTAAAGGCTCGAGGTGGTTATGAATATTTCATCTCTTTCATAGATGATTATTCTCGATACGGTTACTTGTACCTGATGGACCATAAGTCTGAAGCTCTTGAAAAGTTCAAAGAGTTTAAGGCTGAGGTAGAAAACCTGTTAGGTAAAACAATTAAAACACTTCGATCAGATCGAGGTGGAGAGTATTTAGATCAGCGATTCCAGGACTATATGATAGAACATGGAATCCAATCACAACTCTCAGCACCTGGTACATTTCAGCAGAATGGTGTATCAGAAAGGAGAAACAGAACCTTGTTAGACATGTTTCGATCTATGATGAGCTATGCTCAATTGCCTAGCTCGTTTTGGGGGTATGCAGTAGCGACTGCAGTACATATTCTTAACAATGTTCCCTCAAAAAGTGTTTCTGAAACTCCTTTTGAGCTATGGAAGGGACGTAAACCTAGTTTGTGTTACTTCCGTATCTGGGGTTGTCCTGCACATGTGTTAGTGACAAATCCTAAGAAATTGGAACCACGTACGAGATTATGCCAATTTGTTGGGTACCCGAAAGAAACGAGAGGTGGTCTTTTCTATGACCCTCAAGATAATAAAGTATTTGTATCGACAAATGCAACTTTCTTGGAGGAAGACCACATACGAAATCATCAACCACGAAGTAAATTAGTATTAGTAGAAGCTACAGAAGGATCAACAAGGGTTGTTGATGAACCTGGTCCTTCAACAAGAGTTGTTGGAGAATGCAGTTCTTCTCGTCAATCTAGTCCTCCTCACGTAGTGGGAGAGCTTCGACGCAGTGGGAGGGTTGTGACACAACCTAACCGCTACTTGGGTTTAACAGAAACACAAGTAGTCATACCTGATGACGGCGTAGAAGATCCATTGTCTTATCGTCAGGCAATGAATAATGTAGATAAGGATGAGTGGGCCAAAGCCATGGATCTTGAGATGGAGTCAATGTACTTCAATCAAGTTTGGGAACTTGTAGATCTACCTGAAGGGGTCAAACCCATTGGGTGTAAATGGATCTATAAGAGAAAAAGAGATGCTGCTGGGAAAGTACAGACTTTCAAAGCAAGACTTGTAGCAAAGGGTTATACCCAACGAGAAGGAGTGGACTATGAAGAAACTTTTTCTCCATTTGCTATGCTAAAGTCCATAAGAATCCTCTTATCCATTGCCACATTTTATGATTATGAAATTTGGCAAATGGATGTCAAGACAGCTTTTCTGAACGACAATCTTGACGAGAGTATTTTTATGTCTCAACCCGAAGGGTTCATATCCCAAGGTCATGAGCAAAAGGTTTGCAAACTGAATCGATCCATTTATGGGTTGAAACAGGCTTCTCGATCTTGGAATATTAGATTTGATACTTCGATCAAATCTTTTGGTTTTGACCAGAATGTTGATGAACCTTGTGTATACAAGAAGATCAACAAGAATAAAGTAGCTTTCCTCGTACTCTATGTAGACGACATCCTACTCATTGGGAATGATGTAGGGTATCTGTCTGACGTAAAAGAATGGCTAGCAGCTCAATTCCAAATGAAAGATTTGGGTGAGGCCCAGTATGTTCTTGGCATCCAGATTATTCGGGATAGAAAGAACAAATCGCTAGCTCTGTCTCAGGCAACGTATATCGACAAGATGTTGGCTCGATATTCGATGCAGAACTCCAAGAAGGGCTTGTTGCCTTTCAGGCATGGGGTTCACTTGTCTAAGGAACAGTCTCCTAAGACACCTCAAGAGGTTGAGGATATGAGACGGATTCCCTACGCCTCTGCCGTGGGTAGCTTAATGTATGTCATGCTATGCACGAGGCCTGACATTTGTTATGTTGTAGGGATTGTCAGCAGATATCAGTCAAATCCAGGGTTAGACCATTGGACCGCCGTTAAAGGAATCCTCAAGTATCTTAGGAGAACGAGAGATTACATGTTGGTGTTTGGGGCTAAGGAGTTAGTTCTCACGGGTTACACCGACTCTGACTTCCAAACTGACAAGGATTCTAGGAAATCTACGTCAGGGTCAGTTTTCACCCTTAACGGGGGAGCTGTAGTTTGGAGGAGCATAAAGCAGGGATGCATAGCAGACTCCACAATGGAAGCTGAGTATGTAGCTGCTTATGAAGCAGCTAAGGAAGCTGTTTGGCTAAGGAAGTTCTTGACAGATTTGGAAGTTGTTCCAAATATGAACTTGCCCATTACGTTATACTGTGACAACAGTGGGGCTGTAGCCAATTCAAAGGAACCTCGCAGCCACAAAAGAGGTAAACACATAGAGAGGAAGTACCATCTAATTCGAGAGATTGTGCAAAGAGGAGATGTGGTCGTGACCAAGATCGCTTCCGAGCATAACATTGCTGATCCGTTTACGAAGGCCCTCTCGGCTAAAGTGTTCGAGGGTCATCTAGACAGTCTAGGTCTGCGAGATATGTATATAGCGTAATCTAGGGCAAGTGGGAGATGTGTAATGGGTGTAAGGATGCCCTAGTTTATTGTATTTTGTATATTTACCTATTATGTAATGTACAAACATACATGTACCGTTTCCAGCTTTGGATTATTTTGTATATACTTTCCCTGTAACTTGAGTTTTAGTTCAAGTGGGAGTTTGTTGGGTTTTATGCCCTAAAACTCGTAGATAGTAAATGTACATTTGACCGAACATTAATAAAGTGATGTATTATTCAATGTTTGTATTATATCTTGTCTTGTTAACCCTAATCCAATAAACTAAACATCCATGGCTAATAGAATGAGGCTTGAACTAGTATGTAGGGACATACGGGGATTAATGTTCAAGTTTTAGCCTAAAGGGTCTGTAGTATAGAGATAAGGCTGGGTACCTTATCCTGGTGACACTATGGATACGACCCGCTTTGTATATTGATACAAACGTAGTGATCCAACGCGTTCATGTGGTTGACATGCGAGTGGGGGTATCCTGTGCAATGAGTTTGCACAAAGACCGGACCGCGAAATAGTTAACCACTAACTTTAACACCGTTAGTTAGCTCGGTTTCTATTTTACTAGGATGACCTAGGCAACTTGGCCTTAATCCTGAGTGGATTATGGACTCCTGTCCATGAGGAATTGTCCTTTGATTTGTACGGGTGAGAGTGGCCAGTTCGCCGACTCAATAAGCCTACCATTTTGGGGACAAGACCGAGTGGGGAGCTGGGAACGTAGTCTTACAAGATGGAATTCACTCCTTCCTGATATGAGGGTAAGTAGAGGTGTGTTCCCTTAAGTGGTGTCTCCGGGTCTTGAACAATGGGCCCTACCCTCTTTATGGCACGAGAGGGGTTTCTGTTTGATGGTTGGACCACAAACAGGTTGTTCATTAGAGGAGCACTGGTACTTAAGGACCAAGAGGTAGCCCAGGGGTAAAACGGTAATTTGACCTAGCTGGGGTACGAACACACGTGAAGGGCTAACTTGCTGTTGACGGTCAATATCCGTGGACACAGAAATATATCTGCAGTGAGAAGAGTGCAGCTGTGGTTCTTTAGTGGAGTGAACCACAGTTAACGAATATTGATTAACTTGGTTAATGAGTTTAACCAACTAATCTCATATCGTTGGAGCTTCTGATCTGTAGGTCCATTAGGTCCCATCGGTAGCTCATTTAGGGCGTTGAGGTAAAATTCTAAGGATGGATTGAATATTCGAAGGTGTTCGAATATTAAACTATAATATGAATTTGATTCATATTAAAACTATAGGTTATAATTAATGTACATTGGATGTATATTAATACTATAGTTTTGAGAGAGAGAATAATAATTGAATATGTGATGTTCAATTTTATTAATTACTTAATTAATTAATTTTGAATTAATTAATTGGTTAAGTTTGATTAAATTTGATTTAATTAAACTATAGGTTAAAGAGGGATATTAGTTTAAATATGATTTAAATTAATATTGATTTAATTAATTTTGATTAATTAAATTTAATTAATTACAATTTATTCTTTTATTAATTTGTAATTAATTATCAGGTAACTGATTATTCAGTTACCTGATGATACGTGAGTTGGCTTAATCTTCCTTTTATATCGTGGTCAGTAGGCAGTTGCTGAGATAACGCTCAATCTCACGCCTCTCACTCTCTCTCTGATCCTCTCTCTCGTTCTGCTCTCTCTCAGAGAAGACAGACTTCTTGATCCAGAAAATTTCCTCAGAATTTTGCTCCCACCAGCACCCAACGCTAGATCCTATTAGAGAATACCGGTGTACCTTCGTGGTGGTGTTCGTGGTGATTTTCCAGCAAGACCAAGGTGTATTTGCTGCTGTTTTTGGGAGAAAATCGAAGGATTTTGGCGATACGTTCAAGGATTTCTTCAAGGGTAAGGATTTTCTTGAACTAGGGTCATTAGGACTCAACTCTAGATTAGATCTAGAATTTTTACTTGTTTTAAGCATGCTTGTATCTGTTTTACAGCAGCTATTTTATCTATAATTGTCGCTGTAAAAATTTAATTATTTTTCGCCGTCGTATTGGTATCCCAATCGACGTTTTATTCGAAAAGGTTTTTGTGGTTTTCCGCTGCGCAAAGGGCTTTTATCCCTACACCTACATCATTCCCAATGAGTAGGATATCGTCTACATAAAGTATTAGAAAAGCTTCTTTCCTTTTGTTGATTTTCTTGTACACACAAGGCTCATCAACGTTTTGGTCAAAGCCAAAAAATTTGATTGCAGTATCAAATCTAATGTTCCATGATCTGGACACTTGTTTCAATCCATAAATGGATCGATTGAGCTTACAAACCTTTTGTTCCTGACCTTGGGCAATGAACCCTTCGGGTTGAGACATGAAGATATTCTCTTCAAGATTACCATTCAGAAAGGCAGTCTTGACGTCCATTTGCCATATTTCATAGTCATAATATGTGGCTATGGATAAGAGAATTCTTATGGACTTTAACATGGCTACAGGAGAAAAGGTTTCCTCATAGTCAACCCCTTCCTTTTGGGTATAACCCTTTGCCACTAGTCTAGCTTTGAAGGTCTGTACCTTTCCAGCTGCATCTCTTTTTCTTTTATAGATCCATTTGCATCCTATGGGTTTTACCCCATTTGGTAGATCTGTAAGTTCCCATACAGAATTGGAGTACATTGACTCCATTTCCAGGTTCATGGCTTTGACCCATTCATCCTTATCTTCGTCATTCATTGTCTGTCGATAGGACAATGGATCCTCAATGCCATCATTAGGTATGACAACCTGAGTTTCAGTTAAACCCAAGTAGCGGTCAGGTTGTAATACAACCCTCCCACTGCGTCGAGGCATTCCCAACGTTTGAGATGGACGGGATGGATCTAAAGAACTAGTTCCTTCATCAACCCTTGTTGAAGGTCCAACTTCATCAACAACTCTTGATGATTCTTAAGTAGCTTCTCCTAATATTATTTTGCTGCGTGGTTTATGATCTCTCATGTGGTCTTCCTCTAAGAAAGTGGCGTTTGTCGATACAATCACCTTATTTTCTTGTGGGTCGTAGAAATAACCACCTCTCGTTTCTTTAGGGTAACCAACAAATTGGCACAGTTTTGAACGAGGTTCCAGTTTCTTAGGATTTGTCACAAGCACGTGTGCTGGACAACCCCAGATGCGAAAGTGATGCAAACTAGGTTTACGCCCCTTCCATAATTCGAAAGGTGTTTCAAAAATACTTTTCGAGGGAACATTGTTCAAGATGTATACTGCAGTCTCTACTGCATACCCCCAAAACGAGCTAGGCAATTGAGCATAGCTCATCATTGATCGAACCATGTCTAACAAGGTTCTATTTCTCCTTTCTGACACACCATTCTGCTGAGGTGTACCAGGGGCTGAGAGTTGAGATTGGATTCCATGTTCTATCATATAATCCTGGAATCTTTGATCCATATACTCCCCTCCTCGATCAGATCGAAGTACTTTAATAGATTTACCTAATAGGTTTTCAACTTCAGCCTTAAACTCCTTAAACTTTTCAAGGGCTTCAGACTTATGTCCCATTAGGTACAAGTAACCATATCTTGAATAATCATCTATAAATGAGATGAAATATTCGTACCCTCCTCGAGCTTTTACATTCATTGGACCACACAGATCCGAATGTATTAACTCTAAGGGTTCTTTGGCTCTGTAACCTTTTCCAGTAAAGGGTCTCTTGGTCATTTTTCCCTCGAGACAAGATTCACAAGGTGGTAGTGAATCATCTTCTAACTTGCTTAGAAGTCCATTCTTTACCAAACGACCGATCCTATCGATGTTTATATGACCAAGTCTAAGATGCCAAAGATGAGTATTGTTACTTGATGGAGAAATCTTTTGCCTTTTTCTTTGAGTTTCAGCAGTTTTAAATAATTCGTGATTTAAAAGTGCTTTGTTTTCGGTTGGTCTTAAAACGTACAAGTTATTTTCCAATTTGGCTGAACAAATAAGTACACCATTTTTATAAATGAACGTTTTATTCATATCAAAAGTAACTGTATACGATTGTTCAATCAAACATGAAATAGAAATTAAGTTCCTCTTAATCTTGGGAACGATTAACAAACTTTCTAAAAGTAAGAATCTATTTCTAAAAAATAACTTCGCAGCTCCCACTACTTTAGCTGAAATGACTTCTCCAGTTCCGACCCTGAGTGTCATTTCCCCATCGTTCAACTGCCGAAAGGAACTATTTTCCTGAAAAGAAGAGCAAACATGATTAGTTGCTCCTGAATCAAGTATCCAGGTAAACTCATCATGTTCTACCAAACATGTTTCTAAAACAAGTAAATCAAATTTACCTTCCTTTTCCTTCTTTTTCTCAGCAAGGTACTTTGGGCAGTTTCTCTTCCAATGTCCATCTACATTGCAGTGGAAACACTTGCCCTTGTCTGCCATAGCTTTGGCTTTTCCCTTGCTTTTAGCAGCAGTGCTGGGAGCTTTCCCCTTGTTTCCTTTCTTCTTCTGAGTTTTCTTTGAAGAAGTGGCTACAGATTTAGTTCCAGAGGATGTACCATTCTCGAACTTTCTTTTAGAGTGGACAACGTTTGCCTCTCCTTCTATCTGTCCCTTGTTCTTAAGAAGTGACTGATAGAGTTGTAGCTCATCCAGGAGGCTAGTCAGGTTGAATGTTATTTTATTCATCATTGCATTGCTTCGAAACTGTAGAAAACTCTTCGGAAGAGATTCTAAGATGAATGCAACCTGACTACGCTCATCTATGACCGCCCCGTTTGCCTCTGCCACATTGAATTGGACCATCATATCCAGGACATGCTCCCGAACAGACGTGCCCTCTTTCATGCGACAGCTATAAACGTATTTGAGAGCGTCATGGTGGAGTTGGTAGGACGGTTGTCCAAACATCTCCTGGAGAGAGTTCATAATCTCCCTCGCTGTTACCATGCTCTCATGCCTTTTAGCCAAAACTTCAGATAAGCTGGCTAGGATATAGACGCGAGTCTTATCATTGGCCTTTGTCCAGCGGTCATAAGCATCCTTAACTGCTTGGGGTGCATTACGAGCAGGGGCTGGAGGACAATCCTCCGTTAAGACGAACCGCAGATCATCGACAACAAGAATCGTATTCAGGTTCGACTTCCACGTAGCATAATTTTCACCGGTTAATTTCTCATTTTTAAGCAGTGAGACAATTGAGGAAGACATTGGTGAAATTTAAACAAACAATGACCGTATTAGTTATCTTTGCCTTAACCCATCATACAAGCAAACAATTGCACACAATCCAATCAATTTAGCAAAATAGACAATCACAGAACCCTAAAAGTATCGATTTAGTTTTGCAACGACGTTTCAGAGGTTTAGAATGTCAGCCACCGAAGGGTGATCAGGCACTCCTCCTTTGAAATGAGACACCTCTCAGCTAATTCTAATTCCAGAATAACTCATATTCCTATAGACATTAGCCACCGTTGTTCGGTCAAGGATTTGTTAACACTTTTAACTCATCCTCGTAAGTGTAACCCTCCCACTTTCAGATCTCAGAGGCACGCACCAACAGGCTACCGAAGGGAAAGACAACTATTGGTGATTAGCCTAAGAGCTCCTATCCTTTTCAAGAGTTCACGATGTTCTGAATCCTATGACCAGGCCCTCCGAAGGGATGGTTGCGCCAGGACAACCTGCAGGCGGATCATAGGACTCTCACGGTGTGAACTATGGGCGGAGACCGAGGGATACGTTGACACGTGTCCCGCTCCCACTTACTCTAGACATTTTTCCCATTCACCTTGATATTGATCCATGCAAACACTTTCCGAAGGGAGGCCGCTCCTAAGGCGACTCGAAGCCGAGCATGAATCTCACGTTGTGAATATAGGGACGTGGGAGCAAAACTTGATTTAAATCTCGTTTTGTAACTTTCCTCCCACTGAAAATGTCCTAAGGTTAATATAGGGTTATTTAACTTAGATAGTATTCGGCTAAGTCAATCTATCTAAGTCTGATCCTATTATAACAATTATGGAAAGGATTCAACTGCAATCTTTTGGGTGAATTAAACTTCTTTAGATAAACCCAATATTGCAAGTCAACATTACTATGGTTAATTCAACTCAATGTTCGGGTGAGTTCCCAGGTAGGAGGTGTTCCGTAAACCGTCAACTTAAATACCCCCAGCCTTAGACAGAAATTTACCGAGAGAGTTCCCTTATAACCTCAGTAATGTAAGGTCTTTACTCTAAAGATCTAGGTGCATTAAACACTTTTAATAAACCTAGTGACATTGCATGCTAACATTTAACTATGATTAATTCAACTCCGGTATTCCAGGTCAGTTCCCAGGTAGGAGGTGTTCCGTAAATCGTCAACTTAAATACCCCCAGCCTTAGACAGAACATTACCGGTGGAGTTCCCTTATAATCATAGCAATGTTTTTCCTACTTAGTCAATTAAAACTATTTTTAAATACTAAGTAAGAAAAGATTCTAATCCTATTAGAAACTGATCTAGGTCTAATTAATTTTAAACAATTTAAAATTAATCCAATTCATCCTATGATCTTATGTTTGCATGCAAATCTTGATTATAGATTGACGGTTTCTAATCATCAATATTAAAGAACTATTTCAAATTTTAATGATTAATCCTATAATCAAGAATCTAGGGTTTAATTCATTCAACAATCTCATTCAAATTAAATAATTAAACCACACTAATTGCATGAATAATATAACAATTATATTATTAACTATGGATGTTTCATGCTTCATGCAATTTTTTATTTTCTTTTATTATAACAATTATAAGCCAATCAAGAAAATCAATCAAGCATGCTTCATTCATCACATTAAACATAACTATTTATATTTAATTTAAGTAATGACATGCTTCATGCTTTCCAATTTTTCATATAATTAATATACACTTATATTAAAAATATGAAAACAAAAACCATGCATTTAAACATACATTATAACAATTTATAATATATAAAAAATGCATGAGCATGTTTATAACCTAAGGTGGGATTAAATATTCTATATGACATCCATAAAGCATATAAATAGCAATTGAACCGGTTAATTTTTGGCCCCTAGGATAAAATAAAGCATTAAATTACATTAATTTAGCTAAATTCTATCCTAAAACAACCATGTACAGCTCCGGAATTGGTCTAGACAGCACGAACCGCCCCGAACCACCTCGAACTGGCCTCCAAAATCACGAACCATGCCAAAAATTGGCTGAACCGGACCAAATAGGTCCCAGCCCAGCCGAACTGGACCGGCCACGCCTTGAACCGCGCCTGTTGAAACCCTAGGTCGCGCCTCCATCGTGACAGCGTCGAGACGCTGTTATGATAGCGTCCCGACGCTATGCGTTTTCCTTATCTGGCGCCTGCGTAATTGAGCCAGCGTCGAGACGCTGTTGAGGTAGCGTCCCGACGCTGTGTGCTTTCCTTACCGAGCGCCTTCGGTATCGAGACAGCGTCGAGACGCTGTTGAAGTAGCGTCCCGACGCTGTTGCGTCTGGAGGCAGAATGTAGGCGGCAGCAGCATCGATTCTCCGATTTTGGCCCCGATTTCAGCGGCGATTGCTCCGATTTTCATCTCATAAAAACCTATTCTAGACCAGGACTTACATAGGACTCGATTTTACATAAAATACCCGAAACACCGGGCCTTACATGATCAAAATCACATAAAATAAAATCTATGGCCATAAAATTAACCCAAACAGTTCAATGCAAACCGAACATACATTATGCATAAATCCCACCTATTAGAGCCTATCGAAACTTTTTAAAATTAATTAATAGGGACAGTGATGGCTCTGATGCCGATTGAAGGGAATAAAAGTCCCCGCGCAGCGGAAGCGCATCGATTGGACCTTACGCCGTATATTAATTAACATTAAAATACCGTTACGATAACTCAAACAAAACTTTAAACAACCTTTAAAGCAGCTGTAAAATTGGTTTAAACATGCTAAAATAAATCTAAATTTATTTTTAAAACTTTTCTAAAGAAAAGAGGAAGAACCGTTACAAACCTTCGTTGAAGACTTGACCGTTCTTCGCCAACGACGCTCCACGAACGAAAACGCAGCAGCCGCCTTTGTTTTTCTTCGCTGGAAATTTCTTCTTTGATTGACACAATCACCACAGAGGTTACACCGGTATGTCTCTAAGTCTAGGAGGCAAAAGACTTGTGGGAGTCTTTCTCTAAGAGGGAGGCTAGAGAGAATTCTAGGTCTTGTCTTTCAAGAGTGTCAAGTTTCAAGTGTCATGACCAATTAGGTCTAGTGTTCTATTTATAGAAGAGAGGCCATGAATAAAATATTCAATTAAATCAATCTTTTCCATAATTGATTCAATCTTTATTCCTTAATTAATCAATCATGACTAATCAATTCCATAATTGATTAATCTTTTCCACAAATGACTAATTACTTCCATAAGTGATTAGATCATTTCCTTAAATGATTAATCATTTCCTTAAGTGATTAATTATTTCCATAATTGATTAATTCTAGGTTAATGAATTCTTTAATTAATTAACCACCAATTAAATATCACATATTTAATTCCCAGCCTAGAATTAATTAATTTGCCCAAACACATCTTAGGCCTTAGATTAATTAATTCATTATTTTGAACTCTTTCAAACTTCCATAAATTTATATTTGAACTTTTCAAATATTAATTTCTCTCATAATAATATATCAATATATATTATATTTGTTTCCCTTAATAAATTGAACATTTTCAATTTACTTTTATTACTTAGTTGCCTCAAATTACTTTACAAGCTACCAGTGGGACCTAATGGACCTGCAGATCAGAAGCTCCAACGATGTGAGATTAATTGGTCAAACTCATTAACCACATTAATCAATATTCGTTAACTGTGTGTACATTCCACTATAGACTCACAGTTGCACTCTTCTCACTGCAGACATATTTTCTGTGTCCACGGATCTAGACCAATATCGACTAGTTAGTCCTTCACGAGTGTCCGTAACACCAGCTGGGTCAAATTACCGTTTTACCCCTGGGTTACCTCTATTTCCTTAAGTACCAATTCTCCTCTAATGAACAACCTGTTTGTGGTCCAACCATCAAACAGAAAACCCTCTCGTGCCATTGAGAGGGTAGGGCCCTTTGTTCAAGACTCGGAGTAACCACTTAAGGGAACACTCATCTGCTTCCCTAAAGTCGGGAATGAGTGAATTCCATCTTGTACGATTATGTTCCCAGCTCCTCATTCGGTCTTGTCCCCAAAGTGGTAGGCTTATTGAGTAGGCGTATTGGCCAGTCTCACCCATACAAATTAAAGGACAATCTCTCATGAGCAGGAGTCCATAATCAACTCAGGATTAAGACTAAGTTGTCTAGGTCGTCCTAATGAAATAGAAAACCAACTAGTTAACGGTGTTATAACCAGTGGTTACTATTTCGCGGTCCGGTCTTATGCAAACTCATTGCATAGGATACCCCCACTCGCATGTCTCCTACACGAACGCATTGGATCGCGGCGTTTGTATCAAATACAAAGTGGGCCGTATCCATAGTGTCACCAGGATAAGACACCCAGTCTTATCCCTATACTATAGACCCTTTAGGCTGTTTCTTGAACAATGATCCCATATGTCACTACATATAGTTCAAGACTCATATTACAGCCTTGGATGTCTAGTTTATTGGATTAGGATTATTATTAGGCAAAGACAAATATAAAATAACTAATAACAATTAATGGAAAAATATATTAATATTATTTCATTAATATCCGATCAACGGTTACATTCACTATCTACGAGTTTTAGGGCATAAAACCCAACAAGGCCGACGAAAAAAAATAAAAGAACAAGATGTGAGGTTGCAGTTGGAGTTCACAGCAAGGAGGAAGATGTGAAGAGTGGTGAGCTGGGGAAGATGACCTCTTTGGGCTGCTTGCTGCTCAAATAAAAAGGGAAAAATATTAGTTTTTAGATGGTTTGGCTCCAAGTTCCCTTTGATTACAACAATGCCCTTCCATCTTTTAATTTAAGAAAAATCATCCATGGTCATCTTATTTCTTCCTAACTTCATGAACTTAAACTCAAATTAGAGAAATTGAGATTTACCTTAAATGTTGGCGTTACAATCTTCCCTCCTTAAAAAACTTTCGTCCTTGAAAGTTGTTAGTCCTGGAAGAGCTCTAGATACTTGATTCTCATATCATCCTCTCTTTCCCTTGTTGCTTCCCAAATCTGGTGGTTTTGCCAAAGCACTTTGACAAGTGCTATCTCTATGTTACGAAGGGTCTTACGATCTCTGGCAACGATTTGGACTGACTTCTCCTCATAACTCAATTTTTTATTTAGTCTTAAAGGTTCAAAATCGATCACATGAGATGGGTCTGCCATGTATCTTCACAACATAGACACATGGACCACATCATGAACTGAAGAGAGAGATGTTGACAAAGCCAAATGATACGCCATAAGGCCAATTCTCTCCAAAACTTTGGAGGAACAGAAAATGGTATAATACTAGCCGAAGCTACTTCAACATGTTCAGCTCCTGCCTCTACTAGTATGCAAGATGAATAACATGCATCAGGCTCAGAATCTAAAGAAAATTCAAGCTCAACTTCACTGAGCTCATGGTGATTTTCTTCTGATTTACCTTCTTGTAGCTTTGGAATCTAGACTTCTAGCTCATGGAGAGAGGTAGCTATTTGAGTGTTCTTCTACTCCTGAATTTGACTCAAGGCCTTGTCATGAGCTTTCATTGCGAGGAACCGAGAATTCTCTTCCATATTTGAAATTATCTCCCTCGCTTCACTAGGTGTTTTGTCAAACAAATCACCACCACTTGCTACATTGAGCAAACCTCTATTCTCCAATGTCGAACCATCATAAAAGCTCTCGATCAAGGAAAACTCTGTCATTGGAAAATGAGGACACACACATAAACCATTGAAGTGATCCCAATACTCGTGAAACACTTCCTCTGATGCTTGGGTGATGTATATGATCTCCCTAGTGACGTCAAGGTCTCCAAGAGATAGAAGGTGACTCGGAAGCTGATAGTGTTGGATTTTATGCCCTAAAACTCATATATAGTAAATGTAACATCTGACTTGCTTCAATGAAGTATTATTTCTATATATTTGTTTTGCCTAAATATAACCACAAAATCCAATAAACTAAGAACCCATGGCTATATTATGTATACTTGAAGTTTATGTGAGACATAAGTATGGATCAATTTCAAGTAAATAGTCGAAACGACCTATAGTTTATGGATAAGGTTGGGTACCTTGATCTTGGGGATACTATTGGTGCGGCTCGCTTTGTTCTTTAAAGATAGACAATGTGATCCTAATCATTCATGTATAAGACATGTGAGGGAGGGCGTCTTATGCAAAGAGTTTGAATAGAGATCGGACCAAGAGATAAGCCAATTTCTTCATTTTACAACACCGTTTACTGTTGAAACTGAACACCTCATACATATAACCTAGGTAACTCGATCTTAATCTTCAGCTAACTATGAACTCCTTTTTATTTAGGATTGTCTTTTGATTTCATGGGTGAGAGTGGCCAAACATCGTTGACTCAATAAGGCTACCATTTTGGGGATAAGACTAAATAGATAGCTGGGGACATAGCTTTTCAAGGCGGAATTCACTGCTACCCGTCTTAGGGTTAGTAAAGGTTGTTCCCTTAAGTGTTGACTCCGAGTCTTGAACAAGGGGCCCGCCCTCTCATAACCTTGAGAGGGACTTGGTTTAGTGATTGTATCACAAACTAGTTGTTCATTAAAGGGTTGACTTACTAATCATGGTTATCTAAAGTGGACAAGAAATTTATCTACAGTGAGGGGAGTTTAGCTACGGGCTATAGTGGAGTGTCCCAGAAGCTAACGAACGATGAATGACTAGGTTAATGAGATTAACCGGTTATCATCTTTTCGTTGGATCCCATGATTTGTAGGTCCATTTGGTCCCTCTACTAGCTCAATAGGAATAAAACTTGGAACAATATGATAGGTTAATATTTGAAACGTTCAAAATTGGAAAATGATACAAAAGTCGGTTATATGCGATATTTAACGACATATTAGTTTAATTACAAATTAAACTTAAAAATGAGAATTGGATATATTTAAATATGATTTAAATATTAAACACGTGAATAAAGATTCATGTTCGAGAAATTTTGTTGAAAAAAAAAACCAAGATTGCACAAGTGGTATTAATTTAATATAAGATATGAAATTAAAAGATTTTATTTTATATTAAATAAGTTTTATTTAAATTAAAATAAAATTATAATTGAGTGGGATTATTCAGATTTTATATTTAAAATTAAAAATTTTGAATTTAAAAGAAATTAAAAAATTTTGTAATTTTGGGAGGTGGTGCTTAATGACTAATCACCTTAGATTAACCTTCTTGCACCACCTATTCCACAACTCACATCACTCCCAAATTGCTGTCAATTTTTTGTGCAATTCTTGTGCATGATTTTCCTCTATATATAGAGGATGAGCTGATGAAAATTAGAGAAAGAATTCAACCTAAAATGCTGTCGAAATTCTCCCAAAACCTCTATAGCTCAAACTCTCAAACTTGCTTATACCCATTAGCTTTCCTTTCCAATTCCTATCAATTGAGGATCCCACAATCTGTTCCAAGGCCTGAGGATAGTAGAGAAGATCCAAGTGGTTGTCCAAAATTCGTTGGTGTGAATTATAAAGCATCAGATTATACGAATTGAGAGCTTCAAGAGGTAGGTACCTTATAACTCTGTTTTTTTTTTTTATGAACAACATGACTTCAAGGATCAAATTGATGAAATTGCGTGCCTAAGATCTTAAATTGCTTCCGCATGTGTGATATTAACACCTACAAATAGACCTTGCATCATGCACTCGACCATGGCACCTTTGATTTACCACTGCGAGGTTATGTTGATTTCATCATGAAGCTCTGCAAAGAAAAGGAAAAAACACAAAAATCCAAAAGACACAAAAAACACAAAAACCTAAAAACACCAGAAAACACAAAATTCTATAAACACTAGAAAACGTCCTTCCCCGACAACGGTGTCAGTTTGACGGAGAAACTTTGTCGAGGATCGTGTCAAATAAAATTTATAATCACCGATCACTAAACTACTTGTAGTAGTAGTGGTCGGTCCATCACAGGGAACAACTGGCCTACTTCTAACCTATTTTGTGTTTGGTAACATAAGGGGGGTTTGAAGAGAGAGGGACTAATTGTAGGAAAAATTAAAATTTTGAGATAGTAAATGGAAGGAAATTAAATGACGGAAAAGTAAATGGGAGGTTGGTTAATCTCACCTTGCCGATCACTGCAGCTGGAGACACTCGAATTCAGTACATTCGTTTTTACCCATCGATTAACAGATAATGGTTTATATGCATGCTGTCTAATTGGTATTCTAAATCAATTGACTCGATCTCACCATCTTTTGACTCAATTACTAATTACTAATTAATTAACCCCTACTAACGCGTCGAGATTAAACAATTAAGTAACTGCATTAAGATCAAAGATACTTCTAGATCGCTAACCTAACGAACCCGTTGAACCAACATGCAATTGATTAATTAATTACCCGTCAGACCACCTGCTACACCGTCGCTCAATGAGAAGGTGTACAGCCGACGACCACTTGCAGAAACGACATGAGAGAGAGGAAAGAAATCGCGAGGTCCCACCCCAAAAATGCGTCGAACTCGCCGCACCACCGCTGCATCGCCTGCTGCCCATCGCTGTGCCGTCGAGGAGTTCGCCAGAGGAGACATGTGCTGCCAGAGTTGTTGAATGTCGCCGCCGCCAAAGAGAGGGTGAGATGAAGCTACTGTGGTCGTGGATTCTAAGAAGGAGAAAAGGGAAAGAGATGGGGAAGATGAAATAGTCTAGGGCTACGTGCGGGCTAATTTTAAAATAGAAAGGCTTGAGGTTGACTTGACTCCAACATCTCAAATATTACGAAAATCTCAAGCTCAAATTTTTAAATTTTCACCAATCTTCAAATCTTTTATTTTCCCTCCAACTCCAAATTAACTCCCAAACTAAATAAATTTGAATTTTCCTTAAATTACGGGCATTACCCCTAGATCGCTAACCCAATGAACCCGTTGAACCAACATGCAATTGATTAATTAATTAATCTGGCCATGATTAAAAAATTAACTAATTGTTGCTCTAGGCTATAATACCCATAATTAATTAGGAGAAATCTAATTTAATTACGAATATCGATTTAGACCCTAGACCTATCATGCAAAGCAACAAAGTCAGAGAACTGCTCTTAGGACTCGTGCCCATGAATCGGTCTATATGCTAACTATGAATTAACTATCCGTTAGCTACTTGGAAATCAATTCTTTAGCGGGTTATTAACATACGAGCTGCGAGTTAGGGCATCAATCTAACCTACTACACATGCTAATTATAAAAGCGGGAATCTAAAGTCACAAACAAAAAGTAAAACATACATTATGCAAAGTGAAACTCGAGGAATATATATTCAAAATAGTAAGCTCGATAAATCTCATAAAACTCAAATGTACTTACAATCTTGTGGTTCCAACTACAGCGAACGACGCTTAGACAACCATAAAAAGGTCTAATCTAAATCCAAGGCTTGATAAACCAACCTAAACTAACGTAAAACTATACAATATAGAGGGAGAATGAAAAAATCAAAGTGAAAATAAAGAGAGAAAGGGGAAAACGGCTGAAGATCATGACCTAATCGGAAAACCTGCTACTTAAATAATCGTTTGGGCGTCGAGACGTCGTAGGTGGCGTCTAGACGCTGACGAAGAATTAGTCGGTTGTTGGGCTCCTAGAGTGAGTAAAAATATGGTATAAAAGACTCTAGAACTCTTTGCAAGTATACACAGTCCGCAACAAGTAATAAGTATTATCAATCCAAGGCCTGAACTAGCTTCCACTTTATCTATTTTGTATAATTCTTTAATGGTTTCAAAGAAGGTAAAAATGATTGGTTTTTATAGGAATAATGCTGAAGCAAAGTAAATGACAGAACAAAAAATAATCAAATAGGCAGACAAATTAGAAACAGGCGCTGGTCAGGTTTTAGTAATTGTTTTAAAAGATGTTCTAGCAATATTATTGATCATGCAGAACTCTCGCAGTCTTATTAGCAGATTCCTCCCGGAACTCCGAATCTTTTGGAATGTGTTTCAACCCCAATGAAGTACTACCGATCGAGCACTAGGCAACTGGCTATCCTTAGCTCAGTCACTGGCGTTCACCAATACACAATGATCATAGTGTGATTAATCACCACACACTTTCTAAATCATCCCTAAAACTAGAGAGAGGTATTCATACCGGCTGGCCAGGCGGGCATAAAATAGAAATGTACTCAACAATTAATCAAGATGCATTCATCAATATTTATTACTAGAGTTTAAGCACAGCAATCACATTGTTCCTAACCAACGCCTAAGCTACTTAGTTCATAAGATGCATGAAACCACAAGTTACAATCTGAGTAAGCATGTCCATAATCACAAGATAATAAAAGAAAATATTAATCTTCTCAATCAGCTTGCAAGTGATGGTCTTCTAGGTGGTCTCCAATCTCTCTCCCCTATTTGACTCCCAAAGGTGGAAGGAACTTTCCAAGAATGGAATGGTTTCTCCCAAAAGTGGAATGACTTTGACTTAAGCGGCTACTCCTT
The DNA here is from genome assembly GCA_036850905.1 of Luffa acutangula. Taxonomy (NCBI): domain Eukaryota; kingdom Viridiplantae; phylum Streptophyta; class Magnoliopsida; order Cucurbitales; family Cucurbitaceae; genus Luffa; species Luffa acutangula. Next base: position 9,641,592 of record CM072094.1, on the reverse strand, counting down.
TTTATAGAAGTATAGAAGGCGTGACTTAGGTCAACCTGGACACGTGGACGGCTCTCCTTGCTCCTTTATCACGAAAATAACTCAACAGAAGTCGGTTTGTCAACTTGGCTAACGAGCTATGACGTGGCAGTTTTTGCTCCCAGTTTTGCTACAGCACAGAATTTTCTCCCTCCAGTCGCCCAGCAGCACATTCTGCATAAAATAATTTCCAAACCTTCCATTCTTCCAAATTGGTTAAAACATATAATATTTATTTAAAACCAACCCTATTAAGCACAAAAGACACACAAATCTCTGTAGAAATGAGGCCTAAATAACTACCTTTTGGTAGTTATCACACCCCCAAACTTGAACTATTGCGTGTCCCGAGCAATACTAACCAACCTTCCCTTATGAATTCAAAACATTAGACAAAGAATAGCTTAATCAAACCAGACAGTCCAACATTATCAAGAACTTACCACAACCTAGCTCTATTATCAGCCATTCAAAACACATTTTCAAGGGGTTTATATTCTCGTTTTTCAGACTTAAAGCAGCCCTACAGTCATAAGGTTTTTAGCATGGGATGACCCACTTTATGGTGCAGTATACCCTTGCCTCAAACTCATCATCAACTAAGCTCAATACTCTTTATAAAGCTAAAAAATCCTTAGTCATTCCATCTCTTGCCCCTCAGAATGGCAACATTTTGTGATGACGCTCACCTAAGTTCTGGGAGACAGAAAAACTGTTGGATCATCATTCATCCTTCAAAACTTTTGCTCCATGAATTTTCTCAACAAAACTTTTCAACAATCAATTTTTTTCAGCAAATATTTTTTTCATTTTCATATTTCCTAGGTCATCTTTTGACGCGATGACAAACTGTGGGTATCACAAATGTCCCCGATTACTCAACAACCTAGCAAATTTTTACTTGAAGGAGAGGAATGCTCGAGCAAAACAATTGGAGTAGCAAAAAGTCCCCCAAACTTGAATTATTCATTGTCTCCAATGAATCATCAATTTAGCAATTATACCCCCAAACTTAAATGTTTCTATCTGAATTTTAAACTAAGCGTGGGACTAGAACTAAGCTTAAAGTGGATCATAAAAGTCAACACTACCTCCAAAATCTTCTTTGCCGCAGCAACAGACCAGGCTAGAAGAAATGCTCAAGCAAAAGGTTTCTGGAGATTAGAATACCTTGATCTAATTAAGCTTAACCAGTCCAAGCTTCAAAAATTCAAAAGAAAATTAGTTAAGTTAGAGAAACTCAGTGCTTATAAAACAGAAACATCTGGAAATTTCATTAAAACATGAAAAAGAAATTACAAAGCAGATATATATATTTTTTTGTTTTAAGAAGTAGAAACATTAAAAGAAGCAAACATAACATCAACAGAAGAGGTCAGAAAATGCTCGAGCAAAAAAAAAGTCAGAACAAAAATGTATGCTCGCGCAGGGCAACTTCATCCATCAGTCCTCTTGGCCCTGTTCATTTTCATTCTCCCGTTCTCCTCTTTCAATCGGTGGGGGCGAAATTCAGGAGTTCAACAGATCCTTAGGGAATGCAGGAAGGGCTGGATATGGTTTTGAAAAATTCTCTTGCAGCGCCTTCTTTAAACTGGCATCACGATTCTTAACATAGTTCCAAAAGGTTAAAGCTTTCCTTTCAGCAAACTCCTGCCTGCTGGCCGAAAGTGCCAGTTGTTCTAAAATCGTGTTGATGTCGTAGACAAGTCCACCTTGACGTACCTCCTGCATACGTTGGAGCCGTGCCAAATTAGGCGTGTCGATAATTCCCTTATCAAGCAAAATTATATCCTCTGGAACTGTGGGCACTCCTGCCATGCTGCATAGCATTGTGATCGTGTTCGAAAAAAACAGTTTCCCCACTTTCTTTTTCCAACATCCAAAAATTTCACTAGCAACGATCTTCCCTACGTCAACACTGAGAGACCGTAAAATTGCAAAAGCTAGAAGAACCCGTTCCCTGGAGATTATCGAGTCATGTGTCGTTGGAAGCATCCTCTGTCTGATAAATCACATCCACGTGTTCGCTTCCCTTTTCAAATAAGCTGACTGGAACGTCCTCTTCTAAGTCTTGGACAGCTGCCACTGTGCACCTTCAATACCTACCTCCCGCACAGCCTCACTCAGCTGCTCATTAGATGGCGCTACAACCATCTCATTATATGCCGCATGGGGGAAATTCTGAAGGTTATACAGTGCGCTGATAGCACCAGGACTCCAGTCTACCTCGACTCCTCGAACAATCACCTGGAAACCATCTTCTTTGTCAATGTTAGCATAAAATTCGCGCACCACCTGCGTGTTTACAGACTCAAGCTTCGCACAAAACAACTCCCAGTCGTGGTCTACAATACCGGTCCTTCGAAAATGCGGAAGATCATTGCTGAATCCTCTCTCAAATTAAAAATCTCTTTTCAGAAGCTCAGCATATTTTGCTCTGGCAAAATTGTTGACGAAGCGATCATACGACAATTGTGGTTCTTCTATTTCATCGTGTTCTTCCAATGCTTCAGCAACACTTTTGCCTTTTTCTGTCCTTTGCTTGAGCAACCGCTCTTCCTCAGCCTTCTTCTCTACTTCTTTTCTTGCCTTTTCTTCGGCTTCTTTTTTCTCTCGTTCCTCTCCCTCTACCTTGTCTTTCTCAGAATCCAACCATGGTGGTGATGGGGTATCAGTCCGAATCACCTGAACGCGCCCAGCCTTCCGCTTAATGCGGCGACGTTTGGGCACCTCTGGCATGACCACTTCCACTCGAGTCTCCTGCACTGGCTCATTATCTCCTTCCGGCACAACCTCTGCACGTTCTTCTCTTACATCCTCATTCTGTGTTCCTCGAACCTCCTCTTGAACTTCTTCTGTATCCGCAATTCTTTGCTCAGTCTGCTCTAGGTTCTGTTCTTCGGGTTCTTTCGGGTCTTCTTCAACCATTATGGCAGCAACATCATCTGTCCCTTCCTGTAAAGCCTCCTGATCCTCGGCCCTTTGTTGCCTTCTCCTTCTTTTCGCTTCTTTTTCCTCTGGCGTTTTCTTCTTTTTCGTTTTCGCTTTCTGTACTTCAGGGGTAACGGGTACCTCTTCTTCCTCATTCTCCCTCTCTTTTCTAGCTCTCGTTTTGGCCATTGAAGATGCAAGGGTTTGACAGAGAATAACAACAAAGAAAGAAGAATGCAAAAGGCAAAGATTTGAATCAAGAAGATGAAGTGAAACTTACCTACCAGAAGCTGTTAATAAATAGGGCTCCGGCAAATTGAATCATAACCGGAAGATTTTGGTCACATTAATTGAGTTTACCGTTCAAAATCGCATGCAATTCTGAATTTTAAATCCATCAATGGTAAATTCTTGCAAGTTAATCGCCCATGGTAAATAATCATGTGCTGTCAAATGCTAAGCCATTGGATCACCACTATGCGACACGTGGCAGCATCCATGCCATTTTCCTGCCCACAGAAAATTCAAAAATCCAAACGGTAAAAAGTAATTAATTCTTAACAGCACCCTTCCTACTCGGACGATTTGCTTCAGCCATAAAATTGTCGTAACAAACCCCTGAACAAAACGAATCTTGGATACGAAATTCAAAATTTAAATTCAAAATAGAAAAAATCAAATCCGGAAATTCAAATAGCAAATCTTTTATCTTTTATTTGAGGCCGAATAAATTAGAGAAAATCTTATTCAAAACTAATCTAATAAAATCTAATTTAAACTAATTAAAAGATAATTCAATAAATAAATAAACCGAAAACAAAATCAAATAAAATTCAAATAGACATAGATAAAATCTAAAATAAATTCTACGAAATTAAAAATAACAACGGACTAAAAATAAATCATGCAAAATTTAAACGAACTAAATCTAAAATACTCGAAATTAAAAATAAATCGAATCAGCAAGAAAATAAAAACAAACACTAGGAGCTTAAAATATTGCTCTGTAAAATGCTCCCGCAAACATCTTGCTCTCTTAATCATTAATCAACCATAGGGAAGGATATTTCGACTGAAACTCCTCACCCCAATAATGTTTCACACGCTGTCCATTCACCTTGAACACTCTCCCATCTTTTTCATCCTGCAAAGTAATTGCACCATGGGGGAAAACCTCAACCACAACAAATGGTCCTGACAATTTAGATTTTAGTTTCCCAGGAAATAATTTTAATCTAGAATTATAAAGCAAAACTTTCTGACCTTTGACAAACTCTTTAGATTTAACTTTCTTGTCATGCCATAGCTTAGTCTTTTCCTTATACATTTTCGCATTCTCATAAGAAAATTGGCGAAATTGATAGCGAGCATAGCTATTCTTTTATGATTTTTGGGCCACTTTATTGTGCTTTAATGTTTATGTTGTAGGAAATGGTTGATTGGAGCTAAAACGCAATAGTGGAGTCAATCGGGTGCTCGGGACGCGAAAAGATGCAAAGGAATGAAGAAGAGTCAAAGAGGCAAAAAGTCAAAATTCGGTCAAATGCAGACTAGCGTCTCGACGCTAGCCCTTGAGCGTCTCGACGCTAGTATTCCTTATCTGAATAGGCGCGAAACGGTCACAACGTCTCGACGCTGCGACCTTAGCGTCTCGACGCTGTGTAATTTCCTTTCCAGAACACGCGTGTTTAGAGGCAGTGTCTCGACGCTGTCTTCACAGTGCCTCGACGCTACGACGAAAAAAACAGAATATAAGCTTTCTTTCGGCTAGGTTTTGGAGGGATTCGATTTGGGGACTTTTTGGAGCCGTAAACAGAGGAAAAACAGAGCATATTGGAGCTAAAGCAAAGGGAGGAAGTTGGAAATCAACCCATTGTTCGTGGGGATCATGACGGGGACGTTCGGTCTCGATCTACAACGAGTTTAATTCTTCTTTCCCTCATTTTAGTTAGATTTTATGGCTTTTTCATGTTTAGTTGAGCTTGTAATACAAATCATGAGTAGCTAAACTTATAGCTTAGGGATTGATGTAGTCAATTAAATTTATGGATTGATTTATGGTTTAAGTTGTGCAATGGTTATTATGTTTGTAATCTTGATTTAATGTTTTCAATTAATTGGCCATTAGTGGAATGATTTAAGTTTCGAATCTAGCTCGGGAGAGGGGATTTGATTTAGACTTACTCAAGATTGCATGACTAAAGTTTACTCTCTAATTTCGTGACGGTTTTTAGATTAACTTTGGAATTGGTCAAAAGATCTCATTGCCTTGTTTGTTAATAAACTTAGATAGGGATATCAAGTTGGTTAATTAGCATGAGAATCAATTATACTCGGGAGAGGTAGTTGTGATTAAAGGGTCTTAGGCTCATAATTCCATTGTGCATGATAACTTATTTCCTAAAATCAATCCTAGACTAAATTGGCGAAATCAATTCCCTAAGTGTTCTTCCAATTGAATTTCGACTTTTTACTTGTTTGATTTAGTTTTCATATCATTCACTCACTACATTGTGTTCCCTAAATAAAATTGAGCAAGATAATTCACAATACTTGATTTGCTTAAAAATCCAATCCAGAGGACGACACTCATTTATACGAACACTTTATTATTACTTGACTCGTGCGCTTGCGGTAAGGAAAATTCCACATCAAGTTTTTGGCGCCGTTGTCGGGGATTGGCACATTTAGCTAGATTGATATTGTGAAAAAATTGTTTGATCTTAATTTAGGGTGTATTTTTATTTTTTAGGTTGATTGCATTTTTTCCTTATTTGTTTTTCTTTCCATATTTGTTTTTCTAGCTTAGTTTTTCTTTTAGTTGTGTAATCTTTTTCTTATTTGTTTCTTGTTATTCCTTTTTAGATTAGTTTTTCCTTATTTGTTTGCTTCCTTATTTGTGTTTTGCCGTATTTATTTTTGCATTCCATATTAGGTTATTTTGTTTCCTTTTCTAGATTATAATTTCCATATTTAGATTAGTTGTTTTCTTTTCTTTATTTCTTTCCATAATTGTTTTCTTTCCTTTTTAGGGTAGTTTTGCTTTTGTATGCGTAGTAGTAGAGAATTGATACCATTGGATCCCGAGATCGAAAGAACAATTCATAGGATTCAAAGAGAAAACAGAGAAATTATTCACATGGCTGACAAAAATCCACCTGAGGAGCCTATGCCTATTAGAGACTACTTTCAGCCCGTGTTTCAGGGGCAACAGTCGGGGATTGTCTATGCCCCGATTAATGCCAACAACTTTGAGCTGAAGACCGGTCTCATTCAGATGGCTCGAGACTGTGCATATAGAGGATCGCCCACCGAGGATCCAAATTCTCATCTTAAATCATTTTTAGACATTTGTGGGACGGTAAAAATTAATGGAGTTTCAGAGGATGCTATTCGCTTACGCTTATTTCCTTTTTCTTTGCATGATAAAACACGAGATTGGTTTCAGTCCATTCCCCCTGGGAGCATCACCACTTGGGATGTTTTGGTCCAGGCCCTTTTGAAGAAATTTTTCCCTCCTGCAAAGACGGTCAAGCTGAGGACCGAGATTAGGACATTCCAACAACAATATGATGAGCAGTTGTTCAAAGCCTGGGAGCGATTTAAAGAGTTACTGAGGAAGTGCCCTCAGCATGGATACCCCGACTGGCTTCAGGTTCAATTGTTTTATAATGGTTTAACTCCAAGCACAAAAACGATTGTTGATGCAGCTGCAGGTGGAACTCTGTTGTCCAAGACCGTGGAAAATGCTCGCATACTTCTAGAGGATATGGCCACCAACAGCTATCAGTGGCCATCTGAGCGGTCTACACCCAAAAAGATTGCTGCTGGAGTGTTTGAGGTTGATGAAGTAAGTGCACTCCAGGCCCAGATGACTTCCCTTGCTAATGCTTTTATGAAATTTTCAGGTACATGGAGTGCTCAATCAATTGAATCAGCTGCTGCTTTGGCATCTAGACCTCAGGAGGAGACCATTGAATAGGTTCAGTATGTATCAAATTCTAATTTTAGGGGATATAATAATAATGTTACACCTACACATTATCACCCTAACAATAGTAACCATGAAAATTTCTCTTACGCAAATACTAAGAATGTTCTTAACCCCCCTGGTTTTGCCCCTCAAACTCAAGAAAATAAAAAGTTAGAGGATCTTGTTGGAGCTTTCATTGCAGAGTCAAGTAAAAGGACAACCAAGTTAGAGGAGGCAGTCATTGCCATCAACACCACAGTGAATGGCCACAGTGCAGCCATCAAGAACATTGATACTCAGTTGGGACAGTTGGTAAATGTTGTGAGTTATATGAATAAAGGTAAGGCCCCAACTGAGCAAGAGAAAACCCAGATGGAGTACTGTAAGGCAATCACTGAGCACCAGGAGGAAGCTTAAGAGGAACCTGAGTCTAAGGATTATGACACGCCTACAGGGGAAGCTGAGGAGGACACATCATCAGATGAGGCTGAAAAGCCTGAACCTGAGCCTCCTATTCCTTCTCCCACACTGATGGTTCCCAAAGAAAAGAAAAAGGAAAAGAAGAAAAAGAACAATCAGGTTCAGTTTGATAAGTTTATGAATGCTTTTATGAATCTGAACATTAATATTCCTTTTGCAGAGGCGTTAGAGATGCCCCAGTATAACAGGTTCATGAAGGAGTGGTTAGCAAAGAAGTGAAAGGAAAAGAAGGTTGACACTGTATATCTTGCTTCCACATGCAGCACTAGAGTCCAACAGAAGGTACCTGAAAAAGTAGCAGATCCAGGGAGTTTTTTTGTTCCTTGTAGTTTTGGTACTTATTCTTTCAGAGCATTATGTGATTTAGGTGCTAGCATCAATATCATTCCTCTATCTCTATGCAAAAAGTTAGATATAGGTGAGATTAAATCTACTCCTGTAAAGCTCCAATTGGCTGATCAGTCTGTGGTTAGACCAGTTGGAATTGTAGAAAATGTTTTTATCAGAATGACCTAAAAAACTCCAATTTACTGATTCTTGAAAAATCTTTTATGAACCTCCTATAAAATATAGCATGACCTAGAAAACTCCGAACTCCCTTCACTGAATTCGGTGGTTATAATCTTTCAATCACCTCTATTTTTTCTCTATCAACTTCTAGACCATCCTTAAAAATCCTATGACCTAACATTATGCCCTCCTTCACCATGAAGTGACATTTCTCCCAATTAAGAACTAGATGGGTATTCTCACATATTTTTAACACCTGACCTAAATTATCTAAACAACTCTGAAAAGACCCTCCAAAACTGAAAAATCGTCCATAAATACCTCAACAGTGGACTCAATCATATCAGAAAAAATTGCTAACATACACCGCTGAAATGTTGTTGGAGCATTGCAAAGGCCAAAAGGCATTCGCCTAAAAGCAAACGTCCCATAAGGGCAGGTGAAAGTGGTTTTTTCCTGATCCTCAGGAGCAATAGTAATCTGCTTATACCCAGAATAATCATCTAAGAAACAGTAGTAGGCCTGACCAGCCAATCTATCCAACATCTGGTCAATAAATGGTAGAGGGAAATGGTCCTTACGGGTGGCTTTATTAAGCCTCCTATAGTCCATGCAAACCCTCCAGCCAGTTACTGCCTTGGATGGGACCAACTCATTGTCTTTATTGCTCACCACAGTGACACCTCCTTTCTTAGGAACACATTGGACTGAGCTTACCCAATTGCTGTCTGCAATTGGATAAATGATCCTGGCATCCGACCATTTAATCACCTCCTTTTTAACAACCTCTTTCATTGCAGGGTTAAACCTTCTTTGTCGCTCAATACTCCTCAAGGATCCCTCCTCTAGAGTGATTTTGTGCATACAAAAAGATGGGCTAATACCCTGAATGTCAGCCAATGTCCAACCTATAGCCTTGCGGTATTGTTGCAGCAACTTTATTAAGGCCTCTCCATGCTCCGACATTAAATCTGATGCAACAATAATGGGCAACGTTTCACCTTCCCCAAGATACACATACTTTAGATGAGCCGACAAGGGCTTTAAATCTAAAGTAGGTGCCTCAATCAGGGATAACTTAATAGGAGGAGCCTTCCTTTGATCTAAATCTAAAGACTCAAAAACATCCTCACACCGAAACAATTCTTTTTCATTTTTTCTTTCTAACAAACAAACTTCTAAATCCTCTACACAAACCTCTCCATGATCTTCTGAATGCTTGTCAGCCGAATCCTGTATTGCTATCTCAACAATTGTGCTCTCCAGAATCCTAATGAAAGAACAATCTTCCATTTCGTCTGGATACTTCATGGCTTTAAACACATTAAATTTTACTTCCTCATTACAGACTCTCATTATTAACTCCCCTTTCTGAACATCTATTAACGCCCAACCAGTAGCCAAAAATGGACGACCTAGAATGATTGGGACATCTTTATCAGCCTCATAGTTTACAATAATAAAATCAACAGGAAATATGAATTTATCTACCTTTACTAAGACATCCTCAATTTTACCCTCTGGATACGTGATCGACCTATCAGCTAGTTTGAGTGTGACTATGGTAGGTCTAGCTTCACCAATACCTAGCTTTCAATAGATCGAAAGAGGCATAAGGTTAATGCTCGCACCTATATCACAGAGTGTTGTACATAACTCTTTTCCACCTATAGATACAGGTATGGTAAATGATCCTGGATCCTTAGTCTTGGGTGGTAGCCCATTCTTAAGAATAGCACTACATTCCTCATTAAGAGATACAGTTTCAAACTCACCTAACCTATTTTTTTTAGTTAAAATATCCTTAAGAAATTTAGCATAATTAGGCATTTGCTCTATAGCTTCTACTAAAGGGATATTTATATGCAATTGCTTAAGAATCTCTAAAAACTTTTTAAATTGACCATCCTGATTCTTAGGCTTTTGCCTTTGTGGAAAAGGTAGAGGTGGCACATAAGGTGGGGGTGGCACATAAGGTGGTTCCACATCTGGAACAGAACCAGATGCTCTAGTATCTTTATTGCTGCCTCCAGCACCCTGACCAGTCTCCAACTATTTCTCAACAACAACATTTTTATCACCATTATTTACTATATCCTGGGTCTTTCTAGGCTCCTTTCTTTCCTCTAATGGCTTACCACTTCTAAGAGTCACCGCCTTTACTTGCTCCTTACCTTCCCTTCGAGGGTGTTCAGTATCTGATGGAAGTTTCCCTTGAGGCCTTGCCTTCAGCTCATTAGCTAGCTGACCCACTTGCAATTCAAGGGCTCTCATTGAAGCTTGATTACTTTGAATTGCGGCATCTGTACGAGCCATAAATTCTTTCATCATCGCCTCAAGAGAACTCCCTGATTTTTTCTGGGGCAAAGCCTGCTTATTTTGCTGGGGCAATACCTGCGCTTTAGCAAACCCCGACTGGTTCACCTTTTGTTGTGCTTGCATATTACTTCCTTGTCCTCCCCATGAGAAGTTGGGGTGGTTGCGCCAACCTGGATTATAAAAGTTGGAATAACGATTATTCCTCTGATTACCTACAAAAAACACACACTACTACAAAAACATCCTTTAATGACAGACAAAAAAAAGGGCGCGGGGCCTTTAATGACGGACGAAAATCGCGCACCAGTTTTAAAGACGGACTCGCGTTTTTCTGAAAAACGGGCCTTTAATGTCGGGCATTTCCCGACGTTAAAAAGGCCCGTTTTTCCTTTCTTTTTTTCTTTTTTTTTAATTTTTTAAAACGGTAAAAATGAATTTCTTTTCTCTCTCCCCCAAAGGTTCACTTGGTCTCTCCCCCGAAAAGCAACCCTAACTTCTTCGTCTTCTTTGTCGCATGGGTTCAACCGACGGCAGCGACCAAACCTCATCGACGGCAGCAAGGATCCTCATCAACGGCGATTGGATGGCGACCAACGGCAACGTTTCTGACCTTCGTCTGCTTGTATCTCGCGTCGGTTTCGAAAAAATCTCATCTTCTTCGTCTTCTTTGTCGCGTGGGTTTCGACTCTGTTCCCTCACCGTTTGCAGCTCCTTTCTTCATCTCCAGCAAGCTTCGTTCGTGGGTAGTGGTTTCTCTCCGTCTCGCCCAAACTTCTCTGTCGCCGTATTATCAATCACATTCGCCTCTCCTTCCCTCTCCTTTCGTTTGAATCTCGATTTTCTATCATTATAGTTGCGACGACACAACAGGTTCTCTCTCTCTTTCTCTCTACTTTTCCAAGTTCATTCGAATTTCAATCTTCTGTCATTCTATTTCGAAAACACCGAGATTTGAATTTTGTATGGTTTGAATCTTACTCTGTTAACTGTTGAGAGAGGCACTTAATTAGGACAGCTCGAGTAATCGGCGCTAAAACAACAAAAACCACTTCCACCAAGCAACAAACACTGCTCCAAGTTACAGCCTAAAAGGAGATCAACTGGAAAACAGCCAAAAGTGGATAGAAAAACTACATGCTATTAGCCTTCCAACCAAAAGATCTTCTGTTAAATTTGCGATTCAATTTGAAGTCTTGCAACTGAGCATTCTACTCTGGTTTTTTATTTTATTTTTTATCAGTAATAATAGGATTGGAAGTGATTTTCATCTTAATCCTTTTGAAATGATATCAAACGGAATATTTTATTTCAAAATTCAAATCTATTTACCATCTGATATTTTATAAATCGTGTGAAAACAAATGGGTAGCAGTAAAGGCCAAAGGGGCACTAGAAAATCAAGTGATTGGCATTATCATTGTGAAAATGTCAAAGGGTGCACCAATTGGGCTGGTAAAACACTTGTTAGGTGGCTTGTTTGGTTCTTGTCATTTGTATTACTATTAAGCACTCCCTCCCCTAAAGATTTTTAAGAAGAGATAAATACAGTATTTAAACTTTGAGACGAGATTTTGCACAAAAACTTCCTTGAATTATCTTTAGTCTGAAATCTTCTCTCTTTGTTGGTAGAAAGGGTGTAGTTCGAGCCAATTTTTAAATTTCATACCAGAATCATTTAGATTTCTTCTGAAATTAAGCACTCAGTTACTGGCAGATTAACTCCAACAATGCTGCACTTTAAAAAGCTTGCAGTTAGGTGACTGCAAGGAGTCTAGGGATTAGTCCGGAACCTGAATTTCTTTCCATATGTTCAAGACATTTGCCAAATTGGTATTTTGCAACAGAAAAGGGTCGAAAGTTGATAAAAACCAATAATAATCACCATGGTGCGGTAATCCTCGGAATCCGTCCGTTATTTGGATATCCAAGAATGAAGACATTACATGGAATCATAAAAGTATAGAGATGTTCTCCAAGTTTGTTTTATATTTTATTATTCATTCTCTTTTCTTAGTTCGTTCTATTGGCTAAATTGCTGATATACGGTGATGAAGGTCTTATCTTAAAAAAGTTTCAAATTCATTCAGAAAAAAGATTGTGCATTCATATTATCACTATCCCCTAATATGGAGTGTGAAGAAGAAACTGAGTGGTTCGAAATTTCTTAACATTTTTTTTGTTTAAATTACTGTATTGTCCTTCATTCTTTCCCTGATGTATTGGGTGTGCGAATGGCAGGAGAATGAAGGAAAAGAAAGACATGGTGGAGCCAGAAGCTGATCTGGAGAGGGATCAAAGAACTGTATTTGCTCATCAGTTTGATGAATTCCTTTGTTATTTCCTTACCTTTCATGTTTCTGTTTATATTTTGCTTACCATTTATGTTTTCCTCTATATTCTTTGTGCAGATACCTTTGTCCAGCTTATCCATCTTTTGCCAAAGCCATCTTGATCCTGTTTAACTAATAGCAATTGACATTTAGATTTTCTTCTTTCCCTTTTGTGTTACTTTGAGGATACAATTTTTGTCCTAATGTGGTCTTGCAGGATTCAGACTCTAACACTGAGGAACTTGAATTGTTGGATCCATCACCAGCTAATGCAGTGGTCGGCAAAATTTTTGTGTCATGTTTTGTCGAGGTGTGCAATATTTCATTAGTATTTCTAATTATGTTTGTGTGTGGGCTTTTTTTTATTTGATGAGAAAGCTGGATAAGACAACTAAAATCTACCTAAGAATCATAGTGTTTGGTATACCTTATAACTGTATTTTCTTTCTATTATGAAATTTTCTTGGTTCAAAGTAACTAGACAATGAACACGTTTGGTCGTGTATCATCTACTCTCATTGTTTATTTTCCTTGGAAAGAATGTAGCTGGTTTGGGTTTGTTGGGATCTATTATCAAAATAATAAAAATTAAGAGAAAATTGGTCTTCAGTGGCATCTTGACTTCCCCATAGTACTTGTTATCTAATGATTTTCAAGAATGATTTTTTTCTTGGGGATTAACTTGTGTATGCAAATATGCTGATTGAAAATATTAAAAAAGGTGATTAATAGTCACCATACGATCCCCCTCCCTCCTCTAGTCTAAGCTGGTCATCTGCTTTTTGGTTTTGTGTTGCCTCTTCATTTGATGTACCTATGGCTATTGCTATCTCTGGTCAACTACTTCTTGGTGAAGGAACCACGATTGGTGAATGAAGACACGTAAAGGTCGTTCTCGATTGCCCTAATCCTTTATTCTGCAATTTTAGATGTTCTTCACAAATATGTGATGTTCACATGTATTTCTTTGCTATTATTTTGAGACAAAATTCCTTACGATGATCATCTATGTATATTGTAAAGGTTTCTTTGTCCACGACGAGAACAACAAAGTTGGACCAAATTAATCCAGAGCTAAAGAAATATATTTAGAAGGCTGGGAACACTTCTGTTGTTTCAGTTGACCCTAAGGTCTTGTTAGACCCCCAATCATACATACATATGTAAGGAGGGGTAGAGGAGGGAATTCACCACCTATGTAGGCAGGCGGTTAGTGAAAAGGGAGTATGTGTTTTGTGGGTAATACGTGTTTTGTTGTAATGTAAATATTAAGGGGCAAACGGTGGGTTTAGCGGTGAAGATTATCTTAGAGGGAGGGTAGTTTAAAAGAACACCGATTAGGAGGGAGTAGCATATGAAAAGAATGTACTTTTGTAATCTTTTTCTTATCCGCGAGATAGGAAGAGAGTTCCTCAAAGCACCTCCCAAAACTTGTACTAGAATCTTTTGTCTGTAAATAAAAGTAAGTTGCAAGCCGGTATCATTACAAATTGGTATCAGAGCACGTCACCCTGGGAAAGACACGAGGAATGGCGCACAAACAATTGGAAGAAAGGATAGCTGAATCTGAAAAGCACATGGAAGGTATGAAAGAAAAATTTCCTGAAATAGAGAAATCTGTAGCTGAACTTAATAAAAGTATGGAAAAATTGTTCAACAATCTTGAGGATCAACGCTTACTAACGATAGAAAATCAAAAGGCGTTAGCTAACTTACTACAAAGTGGGTTTAAGGGGAGCCCAAGTGTAGAGAGGGAAGTAGGACAGAAAAGAAAAATCGAAGAAGATGTGAGTGCTTCTTCCAGTAGAAAAGAACCTAGATGAGAGGAATATGTCCATGAAAGGCAAAAGTTTAAAAAGGTAGAAATGCCGACCTTTGAAGGAGATTACCCAGATGATTGGATATTTCGAGCGGAACGGTATTTTGACATCCACCAACTCTCCGATTCAGAGAAGATAGTGGTTTCCGCCATTAGCTTCACTGGAACAGCCTTAAGGTGGTATCGATGGGCGGAAGGACGGAGTTCTTTCCTGAGTTGGAATAACCTGAAATACCGAATCTTGGAACGCTTTAGGCCTTCACAAGAAGGATCCCTGTGTGCGAGATTCTTAGCCATAAAGCAGGAGAAAACAGTAGCTGAATTTAGAGAGAAATTCGAATCCCTAGCAGCTCCTCTACCCCAACTATCTGAAGAAGTGCTTGAAAATACTTTCCTCAATGGACTCTCTCCTGCAGTCCGGTCAGAAGTCCTATGTTTTGAACCTGTGGGCCTAGAGGCCATCATGAAAACGGCCCAAAGAATAGAGGATAAAAATCGGGTCGCAGAATCTAAAGCCCAAACGAATCAGGGGCGAACCTGGAAATTCCCTACCGTAAGCCACCCAACCCCGTCCAGATTAATTGAGAATAACCCTATTAAAACCATAACACTACCCAATAACACGTCTAATCCACCGAAAGACTCTCCACTTAAACGCCTGACGGAATCTGAAATGCAATTAAGGAGAGAAAAGGGATTGTGTTACAGGTGTGATGAAAAATACCACGTGGGACACAAATGCAAAGGCAAGGAGTTAAAGGTCTTACTGGTAGCTGATGAAGAAATAGATGAAGAAACTCCTCATGCAGCAGAAAATACCGAGTGTAGAGTAGAGGAAGTCGAAGACGCTCCCGTAGAAGTCGACATGGCCGAACTATCCATTAATACGGTGGTCGGTTTCTCTTCGCCTGGTACGATGAAGATTAAAGGTAAGATTGAAGACAAGGAAGTGGTTATCTTGATCAATTGCAGAGCTACACACAATTTCCTCTCTCAAAAGTTGATCGACGAGTTGAAACTTCCGGTGACGGAGACGATGAACTACGGGATCATCATGGGAACAGGCGCCGCGGTAAAAGGAAAAGGAATCTGTAAAAAAGTAGTCATCTCCATGCATGCATTAACAATAGTTGAAGATTTTCTCCCTATTGAATTGGGAGGAGTGGACGTCATACTAGGCATGCAATGGCTACGGACTCTGGGAGTAACAACTATCGACTGGAAGACATTGACCATGGAAGTTGGGACAGGCGACTCCAAGGTGACAATTAAGGGGGATCCATCCCTATCCAAGACAGAGGTTTCACTCAAACAGCTCAAACGTTCGTGGGGAAAACATGATCAAGGGTTTCTGATCGAATTAAGAGCCATTACAGCAGTCGTGGGCGATCCGGCCGTTTATGACGCTATCCCCCCTCACCTAACCTTCCAATCGTGGATCAATTATTGGAGCAATACGATGACGTCTTCGCGGAACCAACACAACTTCCCCCACCAAGAGGGGCGGACCACCGAATACCATTGAAGACAGGAAGCCAACCGATTAACGTTCGACCTTACAGGTACCCCCATGCTCAGAAAGAGGAAATCGAAAAGATGATAAGGGAGATGCTAACGGCAGGGATTATTCGGCCAAGCACCAGCCCCTTCTCAAGCCCAGTACTATTAGTCAAGAAAAGAGATGGAAGTTGGAGATTTTGCGTTGACTACCGAGCTCTAAACGAAGCAACTGTACCAGACAAATTTCCTATTCTAGTAATAGAAGAGTTGCTAGATGAATTACATGGAGCACGAATTTTCTCCAAATTGGACCTAAAGGCCGGATATCATCAAATTCGGGTGCATACCGAGGACATCCCAAAAACGGCCTTCCGTACGCATGAAGGTCATTACGAATTCCTGGTAATGCCTTTCGGACTTACAAACGCCCCATCTACTTTTCAATCCTTAATGAATCACGTATTCCGACCTTTTCTGCGTAGATGTGTGTTGGTATTTTTCGATGATATTCTGGTCTACAGTCCTGATTTGGAAACTCATCTTACACATCTTGGAGCTGTTTTGAATGTAATGAGAGATAACTTTTTAAAAGTGAACTTGAAGAAATGCGTTTTTGCGAGGGATCGTATAGACTATTTGGGACATTGGATATCTGCCGCTGGGGTGGAAGCGGATGCCGATAAAGTTAGAGCAATGGTAGAGTGGCCAAGGCCCAATAATGTTAGAGAATTAAGAGGATTTCTGGGGCTCACGGGTTATTATCGAAAATTTGTAGAGAATTATGGAGCGAAGGCATTCCCATTGACACAACTAACTCGAAAAGAGGCTTTTGAATGGAATGAAGAGGCCCAAGAGGCTTTTGACAATCTAAAACGATCAATGATCACGTTACCAGTACTCGCCCTTCCGGATTTCTCCCAACCTTTTATTGTTGAAACGGATGCATCAGGAACAGGTTTAGGAGCGGTCCTAACACAAAACCAAAGGCCCATAGCATACTTTAGCCAATCCCTATCTCCCAGGGCCCAAGCTAAATCCATATATGAGAAAGAATTAATGGCTATCGTAAAGGCAGTACAGAAGTGGAGACCTTACCTCTTGGGTCAGCGCTTCCTAATTCGCACTGATCAGCAGGCCCTAAGATTTTTGGTAGATCAAACCGTGATCCAGCCCGAATATCAGAAATGGATATCGAAACTACTGGGTTACAACTTCGAAGTTCAATACAGGCCGGGATTGGAAAACAGAGCTGCAGACGCCTTGTCACGCCTTCCACCAGTAGTTCATCTAGCCCCTCTGACAGCTCCAGCCATTTTGGATGTACAGGTTATCAAAAGAGAAGTGGCCCAAGTCCCAAGATTGCAAGAAATCGTTCGAGACTTGTTTATAGACCCCTCACTTCACCCGAAGTTCTCACTACATCAGGGAACATTGTTGTATAAAGGAAGACTCGTAATGTCGAGTGAATCAAGATTAATTCCGGCAATCCTACATTCCTATCATGATTCAGTAATAGGAGGGCACTCAGGGTTCTTGAGAACCTACAAACGGATCACTGCCGAACTATACTGGCAAGGCATGAAGGGAGCAATTAAGAGGTACGTTGACGACTGCCAAACCTGCCCACGAAATAAAGCAATGACTTTATCGCCAGCAGGACTCCTACAGCCTCTACCAATTCCAGAACGAATTTGGGAGGATATCGCCATGGACTTTGTGGAAGGATTACCAAGATCAAGAGGTCATGATGCAATATTAGTCGTGGTGGACAGATTGAGTAAATATGCACATTTCCTCCCCCTGAGCCATCCATTTTCGGCAAAAAGTATAGCTGCTTTGTTCGTCAAAGAAATTGTACGATTACACGGATATCCAAGGTCGATTGTGTCTGACCGAGACAAGATATTCGTAAGTCATTTCTGGGCAGAGATGTTCCGTTTACAAGGAACTCAACTTAGGAGAAGTACGGCTTACCACCCCCAGACAGACGGACAGACCGAAGCTGTCAACAAATGTCTCGAAACCTACCTTAGATGTTTTTGCAGCGAGAGACCCAAGCAATGGGAGCAATGGATATCGTGGGCTGAATATTGGTACAATACATCGTACCATTCCTCTCTGAATACTACTCCCTTCAGAATAGTTTATGGTCGCCCTCCGCCCACATTGTTATTCTACGGGAATAAAAAATCCAATAACGCCACTTTGGATGAGCAGCTAAGCATTCGGGACAAAACGCTTGATTTACTAAGAACGCAACTTCTCAAAGCACAGGACAGGATGAAGAAATATGCCGATCAACGACGCCGAGAAAAGACTTATGAAGAAGGAGAATGGGTCTATTTGAAAATTCGCCCATATCGTCAGTCCTCCTTAGCCCACAAAAGAAATGAAAAGCTCTCTCCAAAATATTTCGGACCCTACCGCATTATAGAAAGAATTGGAGCCCTGGCATATCGTCTAGATCTACCCGAGGAAGCGACAATCCATCCTGTTTTTCATGTATCTCAACTCAGGCAAGCAATGGGAAGTCATGAGAATGTAGAAAAACTTCCACCATGGCTCACGGACGATTATGAATGGGTTGCCGAACCCGAGGATGTGATGGCCTATCGAACTAATCCAATTACCAATGAATGGGAACTCCTAGTACAATGGAAAGGTCTCCCAGAGTTTGAAGGCACGTGGGAGTCCCTAGAACACTTTCGCCAGCAATTTCCAACCTTCCCACTTGAGGACAAGGTGGCTTATACCCCCGGGGGTATTGTTAGACCCCCAATCATACATACATATGTAAGGAGGGGTAGAGGAGGGAATTCACCACCTATGTAGGCAGGCGGTTAGTGAAAAGGGAGTATGTGTTTTGTGGGTAATACGTGTTTTGTTGTAATGTAAATATTAAGGGGCAAACGGTGGGTTTAGCGGTGAAGATTATCTTAGAGGGAGGGTAGTTTAAAAGAACACCGATTAGGAGGGAGTAGCATATGAAAAGAATGTACTTTTGTAATCTTTTTCTTATCCGCGAGATAGGAAGAGAGTTCCTCAAAGCACCTCCCAAAACTTGTACTAGAATCTTTTGTCTGTAAATAAAAGTAAGTTGCAAGCCGGTATCATTACAGGTCTCTCTAGCTCTTTTCTCCTTACAAACATATGTTTGCTCACTTCCCTTGATCTAGAAATTCTTTTGTGACCTTACGTAGGCAAGAGACTGTAGTATTTGAATCCTATCATAAAAATAGTTTTCAAACATATACTTTTGGGATGAAGTATTAAGTAACTTACGGAAAGTGATAATTGTTGCGATATATGACTAAATGATTTTGGTAAATATTAAGCTTTGGAGTGTTTCATGTGGCATTTGGTCTCAGCTTATGCTTTTTTTAGTATGCTTCTCTAGTACTGTAATGAAGATTATGCATCATTAAATAGAAACTTTGTTTGACTTCCTTGCTTGGATATGATTTTCTTCTTGGCCATGGTACCGAGTATTATATGAATATCTCCATTCGATTGTTAAAAGAGGGCCAGACAACAAATTTTAGTTGTTATTATTTAACTGATTATTTCGGTAATGAAGTTTAATTTTTTAGTTTTGTGGTTTCAAACGGATTTATTTATTGCCATTTTCTCATATCTGCAAGTCCCTTCCACATTTGTTAATGTAGGCATATTTAGATTTACAAGCTAGAGCAATAGAAAAATAGGGCAGATTAAAAAGTTCTTCATTCCTCAAGACTGCCATGACTATGTTTCATCAATGCTTTAGCTCATTTGGTAAGATTTACCACCAACCATGTTTCAGTTTACAGTATTTATTAAAGCATGGCCGATGTTTTCCTTTTGTGTATTATTGGTATTTTGTGAATAAAAAAAACCATCATGTTGCATGCGACTTTCTTTTTAAGATATGTTTGAGTAAACTATTGCATAGGAATGTTGGATAGAGCTCTTTATTTGTTAATTTAATAGGTGTTCAAGCTACATTCAGATTATATGTGGATGTCAATTGCTGCTCCTATTGATATTCTGCTATTAACTTATGTACTATATCAACTAGTACATTTTTTGCATGGTAGGGTTGTCATTTTTTGTGAAATTTTGTAATTTTCTCATTTGGTTTGGTTTAATCTTTTAAGCTTTGTTCTCTTTTTCTCTCCCAAGGTATTTTTATTGGGGCTTGTTTTTTTGTATGCCCTTGTATGTTCTTTCATCTCTTAATGAAAGTGTAGTTTCTTACCAAAAAAAAAAGAAAAGAAAAGTTAAGATTTTATACAAGAACTATATGGTATGAAACACACCAGAGAGAACTGGTCTAGAATTTAAGTTTTAGCATTTTGAAATCAGTTGCTTTGAGAACAATGGAGGATGGCCACGTTATGTTGTATTTGGTAAGTTTTTCTTGTTTCCTGGCTACTTGTTTTACTTCCAATCATATTCTTGCCCCAAGTCATTTTTCCATATTTTTGAATGGAGGGCGTTCAGTATTTATTCTTAGCAAAATAGCAGTAGAGAAATTGAAAGATCAACTCAATTTTTAGCTCAACATATTGAAATAGTTGTTTTGTTGTCGATTGTTAGCTCAAACACACTTACTGTAGTTGTTTATAATCAAAGCCTAGGTGGTTTGGATAGATGTTTAATAAAAGAAAATACATTTTAGTTAGCTCAAACACACTTATTAGTTTTTCATGTGCTTAGTTTTAAGGATATTTGGGGTCTTGTTGTGAACCTAAAGTGTTGTGAGGCTATAGTTGGGTGGTTTTTTTCATATAGAAGTGTGTTTCTCTTGTTTAACAGGTTTAAAAATTTTTGGGTTAGTCATATGTATGTCGTTATGCTGTCGAAATTTCTAGAACAACCGGTTAGAATTAGGATAGATATTTTAGTAATATCTTTAGGTTAAGTATAGAAACCTAGAGCATTACAGGTTCCCTGAAGGGGTTAAAAACTTGATATCTTGAAGTTTGTAAGCTTTTGGAGTTTATTGGGTTTTCTAACAATTTTTTTCGATACTCATCGAGATTGGTTTTTTTTTTTTTTTGTATTTTATTGTTAACTAAATTTGTTTTTCTTAGGTTCTTCGAGCTGTTGGACATATGTTTGTTATGTGAGTTCATGTTTTGGCGTTGTATCGAACCTAATTACAATTTGTTTTTCTTAGGTTCTTCAAGTTTGATGTACGAGCAAGATTATGGTGACAGGAATGAAAGCGACATGTACGAGAATTTTTGTTTTTTAGTGTAGGTGTAGACTTTAAATCATAGGTGTTTAGTAATTTTGAGGCTTTTAAGTGTAAGTGTTTGTAATTTTATTTTTATATCAAACTTATATGAATAAAAATTGTATGAACAAATTTGGTTCATTGGCTTATTGGAATGAAATTTGACAAATATTTGATTTCTATACAATTTTGCACATTTAATATTAAGATTACTTTCTTTACAAGTTGACAAATGAAAAAAATATTGTTCGTATGCCCACTGGGCAACCAACAATTTTTTTTTATTAGATTATGAACAAAATGATGGCAGGCAATGTTTGTCATAAAAAAATATATTTAATGACGGACACATTTAATGACAGACATTTGGTTGGAAAATACACTTTTGATGATGGACTTTTAATGACGGACGCCTTTTAATGAGGGGCAATGCCCGTCATTAAAACTGTCTGTCATTGTACCTTTTAATGACAGACGGCTTTTAATGACGGGCTACCCGTCATTAAAAGTCGTCCGTCATTAAAAGTTACCATGACACTCGTATAGATCACGGACGCCACCCGTCATGAAAAGTCTTTAATGACGAGCATTGCCCGTCAATAAAAGTGATTTTTGTACTAGTGACAGAAGCTGGATTGCTGGGGCAAAACTCGTAGTTGTGGTCTTCACCACAATAGACACATGCTTCCTCTGTGACTTGGTTCACCACTGCAGCAGGCTCCACAGCTGGTGGCTGCTGATGACTAATCACTGTCACATTCTTAAGAGCGTTAGCAATCATTGCAAGATCATCCCTAATGGTGGACACACCATCAACCTCTAATACACTCTTAACCTTTTTATTTGTGCCTCTAATATCTGACCACTGACAACTATTAGTAGATATTCTTTCTAAAATTTCATAGGCTTCATTGAAAGTTTTTGCCAAAAGGGTCCCTCCAGCCGAAGCATCAACCATACCCTGGGTTACTCCATTTAACCCATTGTAAAATATTTCCATTTGGATACAATGAGGTAAACCATGGTGGGGGCACTTTCGTAAAAGCTCCTTAAACCTCTCCCAAGCCTCACTAAAAGTTTCATCCTCAAGTTGCCTAAACCCTACTATTTCACTTCTTAATTTAGCATTTCAATTAGGTGGGAAATATTTACTCAAAATTTTTTCAGCTAACTCATCCCATGTCCTAATTGATCCTGGAGCAAAAGAATTTAACCATGTCTTCGCTCCATCCCTAAGAGAATACGGGAAAAAAGTTAATCTAAGAGCATGTCTAGGCACTCCTTGAATTACAAAAGAATCACTAACTCCTAGAAAAGACTTAAGATGCAAATGAGGATCTTCAGATGACAAACCATGGAATTGCCCCACAGTTTGCAACATCTGAAACATTACCGGTTTCATTTCAAAATTTGCCGCTTGGATTTAAGGACGTGCAATCCCTGGATTCAACTCATCAAACATCGGGACAGCATACGCTCGAATGGCTCTGGTCCTATCGTTCGCTACCAAGATAGGATTTTCAGCTTGATTATTTTGCTGCTCATTTTGCTCCAGCGACGGGTTTTGCTGCAGCAAGCAATTCTGGGGGTCTGCTGGATCTTCAAGACCCTGCGGAAGGCGCGACATGTTCTCCATCTGGTTTCTGCGCTGCTCTCTCCTTCTTCTCCTGAATGTCCTTTCAATTTCTGGATCAAGCTCGAACCTTACCCTAGGCGGATCGCTCATGCACCAAAATCACACCTGCAAAAACAAAAGAAACAATCAAAAAGTTCTAGCACCAAACCACTAAAACACATACACAAAACAGATCAGATAAAACTTATTCAAGTCCCCGACAACGACGCCAAAAACTTGTTGGGCTCCTAGAGTGAGTAAAAATATGGTATAAAAGACTCTAGAACTCTATGCAAGTATACACAGTCCGCAGCAAGTAATAAGTATTACAATCCAAGGCCTGAACTAGCTTCCACTTTATCTATTTTGTATAATTCTTTAATGGTTTCAAAGAAGGTAAAAATGATTGGTTTTTATAGGAATAATGCTGAAGCAAAGTAAATGACGGAACAAAAAATAATCAAATAGACAGACAGATTAGAAACAGGTGCTGGTCAGGTTTAAGTAATTGTTTTAAAAGATGCTCTAGCAATATTATTGATCATGCAAAACTCTCCCAGTCTTATTAGCAGATTCCTCCCAGAACTCTGAATCTTTTAGAATGTGTTTCAACCCCAATGAAGTACTATCGATCGAGCACTAGGAAACTGGTTATCCCTAGCTCAGTCACTGTCGTTCACCAATACACAATGATCGTAGTTCGATTAATCGCCACACACTCTCTAAATCATCCCTGAAACTAGAGAGAGGTATTCATACCGACTGGCCAGGCGGGCATAAAATAGAAATGTACTCAACAATTAATCAAGATGCATTCATCAATATTTATTACTAGAGTTTAAGCACATCAATCACATTGTTCCTAACCAACACCTAAGCTACTTGGTTCATAAGATGCATGGAACCACAAGTTACAATCTGAGTAAGCATGTCCATAATCACAAGATAATAAAAGAAAATATTAATCTTCCCAATCAGCTTGCAAGTGATGGTCTTCTAGGTGGCTTCCAATCTCTCTCCCTTATTCGGCTCCCAAAGGTGGAAGGAACTTTCCAAGAATGGAATGTTTTCTCCCAAAAGTGGAATGACTTTGACTTAGGCGGCTACTCCCTTTTATAGAAGGATAGGAGGCGTGACTTAGGTCAACCTGGACACGTGGACGGCTCTCCTTGCTCCTTTATCACGAAAATAACTCAACAGAAGTCGGTTTGTCAACTTGGCTAACGAGCTGTGACGTGGCAGTTTTTGCTCCCAGTTTTGCTGCAGCACAGAATTTGCTCCCTCCAGTCTCCCAGCAGCACATTCTGCATAAAATAATTTCCAAAGCTTCCATTTTTCCAAATGGGTTAAAACATATAATATCTATCTAAAGCCAACCCTATTAAGCATAATAGACACACAAATCTCTGTAGAAATGAGGCCTAAATAACTACCTTTTGGCAGTTATCATCGGTCCATCAAGTTCGTAGCGTCTTAACGTCGTGAGGTGGTGATGTGGACTTTTCCTACCGCAAGCGCACGGGTCAAGTAATAATATAGTGAATGTAATTCGAATGTCATCCTCTTGATTGGAATTTTAAGCAAATCAAGTATTGTGAATTTTCTTGCCCAATTTTATTTAGGGATCAAAAAGTGATGATTGAATAATAAGAAAACTAAACCAAAACACGTAGAAAGTATGGAAATTCAATTGGGAAAACTACTTAGGGAATTGATTTCGCCGATTTAGTTTAGGATTGATTTTAAGGAGTAAGTTATTATGCACAATGAAATTATGAGCCAAAGACCCTTTAATCACAACTACCTCTCCCGAGTATAATTGATTCTCATGCAAATTAACCAACTTGATATCCCTATCTAAGTTTATTAATCATGCAAGGCAATGAGATCTTTTAACCAATTCTAAAGTTAATCTAAAACCGTCACGAATTAGAAACTAAACTTTAGTCATGCAATCTTGAGTAAGTCTAAATCAAATCCCCTCTCCTAAGCTAGATTCGAAACTTAAATCATTCAACTAATGGCCAATTAATTGAAAGCATTAAATCAAGATCACAAACATAATAACATTGCACAACTTAAACCATAAATCAATCCATAAACACAATCAACTACATCAATCCCTAAGCTTACAAGTTTAGCTACTCATGATTAAAATTACAAGCTCAACTAAACATGTAAAAGCCATAAAAATCTAACTAAAATGAGGGAAAGAAGAATTAAACTCGTTGTATGCCGAGACCGAACGTCCCCGTCACGATCCCCACGAACAATGGGTTGATTTCCGAATTTTCCCCTTTGCTTCAGCCTTGAATTCCTCTCTTTTTGCTCTATTTAAGGCCCCAAGAAGTCCCAAAATTGGTTCCCCCAAAAACCTAGCCGAAAAGAACTATTTATTCTGAAATTTCATCGTAGCGTCGAGACGCTGTCAAGACAGCGTCTCGACGCTACCTCTAAACACGCGCGTTCTGGAAAGGAAATTACGGTAGCGTCGAGACGCTAAGGTCGCAGCGTCTCGACGTTGCGACGATTTCGTGCCTATCCGAATAAGGAATTATAACGTCGAGACGCCTAAGGGCTAGCGTCGAGACGCTAGTCACCTTTTGACCGAATGCTGACTTTTTTCCCTTTTGATTCTTTTCCTTCCTTTGCATCTTTTCGCGTCCCGAGCACCCGATTAACTCCACTATTGCATTTTAGCTCCAATCAACCTTTTCCTACAAAATAAACATTAAAGCACAATAAAATGGCCCAAAAATCATTAAATAATTAAAGATAGCTAGCTATGCTCGCTATCAGGTGGCGTCTCGATGCCACCTCTCAGGTCTTCCTTGTTTGGCTGCTTCAATTCTTGATCCTTTTGACGTTGTTTCCGAGTCTCGAATGCTTCACTTTGGTCTTTTCACCGCCTCGACATCCCATGGACTTCAAGGTGGATCAAAACCACGTTAATTTCCTCGAATTAACGTAAATTTGGAATATTGACTCCCTAGAAGCTCTTATCACCAAACATCTACAAAATAATACAATTAAGCATAATAATTATCGTGAAACTAGCAAGATTAAGAACAAATATGTAGGGCAAAATTTGGTCCTATCAAGGAGACATGCGATTGCTGATAGCGAGCATAACTAGCTAGTTTTCCCTAATTAATTTAGCTAGTCTTTGATGTTTTATTGGCCATTTTATTGCACTTAATTGTTTATTTTGTAGGAAAGTGTTGATTAGAGCTTAAGCATGGAATTTGAGTCAATCGGGTGCTCGGGACGTGAAAAGATGCAAAAGAACCGAAAAGAATCAAAAGAAGAAAAAGTCAACATATGGTCAACTGCAGGCTAGCGTCGAGACACAAGCTCTTGAGCGTCTCGACGTTGGCATTCCATATCTGATCAGGCGCTAAAAGGTCACAGCGTCTCGACGCTGCGACCTTAGCGTCTCGACGCTGTGTAAGTTCGATTCTAGAAAACGCGCGTTTTGAAGGCAGTGTCGAGACGCTGTCTTGATAGCGTCTCGACGCCATGACGAAAAAAATAGAATATAAGCTTTCTGCGGCTAAGTTTTTGGGGGATGCTCTTTTGGAACATTTTGGAGCCGTAAAACAGGGTAGAACAGAGGCTTTTGAGGCTGAAACAAAGGGAGCAAGGTGGAAATCAACCCATTGTTCGTGGGGATCGTGACAGGGACGTTCGATCTCGGCCTACAACGAGTTTAATTCTTCTTTCTCTTACTTTAGTTAGTGTTTATGGCTATTTTAGACCGTAGTTATATTGTAACGCGTTGTATGATTAGCTAGGTCTTTAATTTTTAGGGATTGATGTAGCCATTGGGCAATTATGGATTGATGTTATGGAATTTATGTTATTGATTCATTTATGCATAGTTGTATCCTTAATGCTTTCAATTTACCGGCCATAAATTGAACGTTGTTTATGCTTAAATCTAACTCGGGAGAGAGGATTTAGCTTAGAAATCAATATGCATAACTAGGATTTGGCTAGAGATCGGGAGATAATAGTTAATTCTAGAAATCGTTAAAAAGGGTATCTTTAATGTCTTGCATGTTTATTGAATTTAGATAGGGATATTGGGCTCAATTGCATGTGGGAGAATCACTTATGCTCGGGAGAGGTATGTGTGATATTAGGTTTCCAAGATTTATGAATCATTGCATGTTATAAATCCATTAATTATTCCATAATCCCAATTGGTGAAGTCAAATCCCTAAGACCATTGTTTCCATTTGATTGTCACTTTTTGCATTATTGTAGTGTTTATTTTATTTCATTCTCACTTAATTTGATTCCCTAAATAAAATTGGCTAAGAGTATTTTCGGTAATTAAAATTGGCTAGACACCAATCCAGAGGACGACATTCGAATTTTTTGTTCACTGTATTATAACTTGACCCGTACATTTGCGGTTAGCAAATTGCACATCACGTTTTTGGCGTCGTTGTCGGGGAATGGCATATTTAGTCATTTTTAATATCGTAGAAAAATTGTCCGGTCTTAGTTTAGGGTGTATTTTATTTTTTGTTATTTTTGTTATTTTTGTTTTTAGGTAGATTGCAAATTTTTTTTTCCTTTGTTGATTCTTTTCTATAATTAGATTTTTCCATTGATAGATTTTTTTTAGTTTTTCCTTTTTAGATTAGTTTTTCCTTATTTGTTAGTTTCCTTAATTGTTTTTGCCATATTTTTTCTTGCATTCCATATTAGTCTATTTCTTTCCTTTTGTAGATTATATTTCCCTTATTTAGATTTAGTTTTTTTCCTTTTCTTGGTTCTTTCCTAATTTATTTTCTTTCATTTCTTTTGTTTTTCTTTTTAGGTTAGTGTAGTTGGTGCTTGCGAAAGGTTAGGGAGTTGACCTTAGTTCCCTTTGACCCAGAGATCGAAAGAACTTTTAATAGACTTCGAAGGGAAAATCAAGAAAATATCCAAATGGCCAATCCTAATCCTGAGGAGCCTAAGCCTATTAGGGATTACTTTCAGCCAGTCTTTTAGGAGCAACAGTCGGGGATTGTCTATGCCCCGATCAATGCTAATAATTTTGAGCTGAAAACGGGTCTCATTCAAATGGCTCGAGATTGTGCTTACAGAGGATCACCCATGGAGGATCCAAATTCTCACCTGAAATCCTTCCTAGACATCTGTGGGACGTAAAATTAAATGGTGTGTCTGAAGATACCATTCGCTTACGTTTGTTTCCTTTTTCCTTGCAGGATAAAGCTCGGGACTGGTTGCAATCAATTCCACCTGAAAGCATTACCACTTGGGATGTTTTTGTCCAGGCATTCTTAAAGAAGTTCTTTCCTCTTGTCAAGACGGTCAAGCTGAGGACTGAAATTGGGACATTCTAGCAACAATTCAATGAGCAGCTGTTCGAGGCTTGGGAGAGATTTAAAGAGCTGCTAAGGAAGTGCCCTCAGCACGGCTACCCCGATTGGCTTAGGGTACAATTATTTTATAATGGCTTAACTCCTAGCACAAAGACTATCATTGATGCAACTGTAGGTGGGACTCTGTTGTCCAAGACTGTTGAGAGTGCTAGGACTTTGTTAGAGGATATGGCCACCAATAGCTATCAGTGGCCATCTGAGCGGTCGGGACCCAAAAAGATTCCTGCCGGAGTGTTTGAGATCGATAACGTAAGTGCACTGCAGGCCCAAATTTCTTCCTTGGCTAATGCGTTTTTAAAGTTTTCAGGTACAGGGAGTTCTCAATCGATCGAGTCTGCAGCTGCCCTCGCATCCCTGACTCAGGAAGAAAATCTCGAGCAGGTCCAGTATGTTTCGAACTACAATTCTAGGGGGTATAATAATAATTCTACACCTACACATTATCACCCTAGTAATAGAAATCATGAGAACTTTTCCTATGCTAATAATAAGAATGTGTTGAAACCTCCTGGCTTCACTCCTAAACAAGAAAGTAAACAATCTTTAGAGGATCTCGTTGGAGCTTTTATTGCAGAATCAAGTAACAGGTCAAATAAGTGTCAGGAGGCCGTGATTGCAATAAACACTACTGTCAATGGTCATTTTGCAGCCATCAAGAATATAGAGACTCAGCTGGGACAACTGGTAAGTGTTGTCAACACCATGAACAAAGGTAAAGCCCCAGCTGAACATGATAAATCTTTTATTAGAGTTCTGCAAGGCCGTATCTGTGCATTATGAGGAGGAGACTAAATTAGTTGTGGAAGAGGAGACTACTGAACCAGAGGAACTCAATGGAGAAGTTAAAGAAGGCACCACCTCAAACGAAGCTGAAAATCTTAATCATGAGCCATCTATCCCTTCTCCTACTGTTTTAGTTCATAAATCAAAGAAAAAGAAAAATTCTAAGGTTAAGTTTGACAAGTTTTTAGATGCTTTTATGGGTTTACATGTCAATATTCCTTTTTCAGATGCTTTGGAGCAGATGCCTCACTACAGAAAATTCATGAAAGAATGGATCAACAAGAAGAAAAAGGAGAATCAGATGGAGACTGTATATTTAGCATCAACATGCAGTGCTCGTGTTCAGCAGACAGTGCCAGAGAAATTGACTGATCCAGGGAGTTTCACTATTCCTTGTAATTTTGGTACTTATTCTTGTAGAGCATTATGTGACTTAGGGGCTAGCATAAACATAATTCCTCTATCTCTGTGCAAAAATCTTAATATAGGAGAAATAAAATCTACTTCTAGACTTTAGTTGGCTGACCAGTCTGTGGTTAGTCCATATGGGATTGTTGAGAATATTCTGATCAAAGTAGGTAGATTTTTTCTTCCTGTTGATTTTTTTGTGTTGGATATTAAAGAGAATCCTGTCATGCCTATTATATTAGGGAGACCATTCCTTGCTACAGGGAGGGTTATAATTGATATTGAACGCAGAGAGCTAATCATCAGAGTCCAACAGGAAAAGGAAGTTTTAAAAGCTTTTGAGGACCCCAAGAACACATCAGATACCATGTTGATGGGCTATAGGAGAGGTGGTAGGAAGAGCACCAGTGATGAGACATCTGATAGGAGACCACCTTGATACCTATTCGGTCAACACTTCGAGCTAATGACGTTAAACAAGCGCTTATGGGAGGCAACCCAAGTAAGTTTAGTTATGTCTTTCTTTTGAGTTTTATTTATTGGTTGTGTCTATTTTGTAGGTCTTGTTTTATGTCTCTCCTTTGCTTTCAAGCTTTCAAGCTTTCAGTCAAGAAGTCAACATCATTTCATGCCAGTTTTGTTCACTCCTTTCATTCTTTTATTGTTCTCATGCTTGTTTATGTTTTATTTTCTTTATACATTGAGGACAATGCATGTTTTAAGTTTGGGGGTGGATTAGCATGATTGTGGAACCCTTGAGCATATGAGTTCGGGCTATAGTTTTGAGCTTTCTTTGAATTGAGCATATGGTTGTTTTCTGGATGTATTTTTGCATGACTATGATGTCCTAGGATAGGCTTTCTTGTCAATTTTCAAGCTTGCGATGAGTTGTAAGCATGAGTTCCCCAAAAGGGAGACTTTTTAAACTTTTTCTAGGAGATGGCTTGCATGAGTAGAGTATTTGTCTTGGCTAGATTTGTATTTGAATGCTTAGGAGCGAATTATTGGGTTCATATGCTTGTTGTCACCTCGATAGGTGTAGGGTAGAGCTAAAGAGCTAATTTTTTGCAAATTAGCATGTTTGATCTTACTTAGGAGGAAAGAAAAGAATATATGCTTATCATGATCATGAAAGAAAAATCATTCTTGTTGTTACTTTTGAAAGAAAAGAAAAATTATGTCATGGCCTGTGCACAATTTGCAATGTTTAATAAAGTTTAGGCAAAAAGAGCTACCCTTGTTGTGATCAGTTAGGCCAACTCGAGAAAACTCAGGTTAAGGGTCCCTGCAATGGGTGTGTGAAAGCTAGTGCCACATATACATGCTTAATTTAATTGTTAATTATAAACACCTAAGTATGGAGGAAAAAAAACTAATTTGTTCCATTAACTCATTAGTAAAACCTTAGTGCTAGTGTAGAGGGAAGATGAGCTGAGAGTTTAATAATCCAATCCCGGGCTAGTAGAGTCTGATCTCGTTGAGTTAGATCTCGCTTGTGCAAGTTAATTTTGGAAAAATTTTAATTTGTCTCCCTCATTGGTCCTTGTGTGCATGTCTCTTGCTTGCTTCACTATTGAATTTTGAGAGTTGAGGATTGAGTCATGTTTGTTGCATCCATTCTTCTACTATATGCTTGATTTTTAGTTTGCTCGAGGACTAGCAAAAGCTTAAGTTTGGGGGTGTTTGATAGCGAGCATAGCTAGCTAGTTTTCCCTAATTAATTTAGCTAGTCTTTGATGTTTTATTGGCCATTTTATTGCACTTAATTTTTTATTTTGTAGGAAAGTGTTGATTAGAGCTTAAGCATGGAGTTTGAGTCAATCGGGTGCTCGGGACGTGAAAAGATGCAAAAGAACCGAAAAGAATCAAAAGAAGAAAAAGTCAACATATAGTCAATTGCAGGCTAGCGTCGAGACGCTAGCTCTTGAGCGTCTCGACGCTGGCATTCCATATCTGATCAGATGCTAAAAGGTCACAGCGCCGAGACGCTGTCTTGATCCATATCTGATCAGGCGCTAAGTTCGATTTTAGAAAACGCGCGTTTTGAAGGCAGCGTCTCGACACTATGACGAAAAAAACAGAATATAAGCTTTCTGTTGCTAGGTTTTTGGGGGATGCTCTTTTGGAACGTTTTGGAGCCGTAAAATAGGGGAGAACAAAGGCTTTTGAGGCTGAAACAAAGGGAGCAAGGTGGAAATCAACCCATTGTTCGTGGGGATCGTGACGGGGACGTTCGATCTCGGCCTACAACGAGTTTAATTCTTCTTTCTCTTACTTTAGTTAGTGTTTATGGCTATTTTAGACCGTAGTTATATTGTAACGTGTTGTATGATTAGCTAGGTCTTTAATTCTTAGGGATTGATGTAGCCATTGGACAATTATGGATTGATGTTATGGAATTTATGTTATTGACTCATTTATGCATAGTTGTATCCTTAATGCTTTCAATTTACCGGCCATAAATTGAACGTTGTTTATGCTTAAATCTAACTCGGGAGAGAGGATTTAGGTTAGAAATCAATATGCATAACTAGGATTTGGCTAGAGTTCGGGAGATAATAGTTAATTCTAGAAATCTTTAAAAAGGGTATCCTTAGTGCCTTGCATGTTTATTGAATTTAGATAGGGATATTGGGTTCAATTGCATGTGGGAGAATCATTTATGCTCCGGAGAGGTATGTGGGATATTAGGTTTCCAAGATTTATGAATCATTGCATGTTATAAATCCATTAATTATTCCATAATCCCAATTGGTGAAGTCAAATCCCTAAGACCTTCTTTTCCATTTGATTGTTAAGTGTGGGTATCCTACGCAATGAGTTTGCATAAGACCAGGCTGAAAAATAGTAACCACTAGATGTAACGTCGTTGACTAGTTTAGGTTTCTATTTCAATAGGATGACCTAGGTAACTCAATCTCAATCCTGAGTTTGTTATGAACCCCTTTTTAGGAGGGATTGTCCTTAGATTTGTATGGGTGAGAGTGGCCAGTTCGCCAACTCAATAAGCCTACCATTTTAGGGACAAGATCAAGTGGGAACTAGGAACATAACAGTACAATATGGAATTCACTCCTTCCCCTATTGGGGTAAGTAGACGTGTGTTCCCTTAGGGGCTGATTCCGGGGGCTTGAACAAAAGCACGTTATCCTCTCCTTGACCGAGAGGAATTTCTGTTTAGCGGTCAGACCCTAAACAGGTTGTTCATTAAAGGGATCAGTGGTACTCAAGTGATCCAGAGGTAACTTAGGAGTAAAACAGTAATTTGACCCAGTTGGCATTACGAACACTCGTGAAGGATTGACTTACTGTAATGGTCGATATCCGTGGACACAAAAATATTCTACAGTGAGAAGAGTGCAACTGTGGATCTTTAGTGCAATGACTCACAGTTAACGAATGTTGATTAACTTGGTTAATGAGTTTAGCCAGTTAATCTCGTATCGTTGGAACTTATGATCTGTAGGTCCATTAGGTCCATCTCCTAGCTCGTAAACGGTTCTGGGGTTAAATAGTCTTCAATAGAATTTGAATTGTGTTCAAATTTGTTAAGGGAATTTTAGTTAATTGTATATGATGCTATTAATGTAATATATGGAGATACATTATAATATAAGTTTAATTCATAATTAAACTTATATTATAGTAATTTTGGATGTGATTCAGAATTAATTAATGAGAGAATTAAATATTTGAAGGAGCCCAAATATTAAATATGAATTATATTCATATTAAATTATAGGTTAAAAATAATATGAATTGTGATTCATATTAAAACTATAGTATATGAGAGAATCATATGAATTTGATTCAAATGAAAAATTAATTAAATATTTGATATTTAATTAAAGAATTAATTGATTGAAGAATTAATTGATTAATTTAATTTAATTTGATTAAATGTGATTTAATTAAATTAATACTATAGTTCATATTTGAAGTACATTGGATGCACATTAAAACTATAGGTTAAAAGAGCGAGAGGTATCATTAATTAAATATATGATATTTGATTAATAGGTAGGCCTACTTAGTTCAATTAAATACGATTTAATTGAATTAAATTTAATTAAATTAGATTTGATTAAATTAATTAATTTTTTATATAATATATAGTTTTTAGGGAAAAATACATTTTTGGTCCCTAAGGTTTGGGTTAAGTGACACTTAGGTCCCTGAGTTTTCAAACTCAACAAAAATACCCCTGAGTTTTGAGATAAGTAACACTTTGGTCCCTGCCGTCAATTTTTCTGTTAAATCTTAACGGTTGCTGACGTGACACTATTATTTTAATAAAAAAATTATTTTTTTAATTTTTTAAATACAAAAATATTAAAATAAATAAAATATTATTATTTTATCTTTTTTTAATACTTTTCCCCTCTTTCTCTTTCTTCCTCTTCCCCACTTCCTTCTCCAACTTCTTCTTCCCAACTTCATCTTCTTCAACTCCGGCGGCCGGCCGGCCGCCGCCGCCGTTCGCCGGCCGACGGTCGAGTTTTTTTTTTTTTTTAATTTCTTTCTTTCCCTCTCTTTTCTTCTTTCTTCTCTTCCCTTTCTTCACCCTTTTTTTTAATAGAGAAGAGGGAGAGGGAGAGGGAGGAGGCTCCTACCTCCCTTTCCGGCGTCGGCGACTTATTTTTCCTTTCTCCGTTTTCTTCCCTCTTCTTCTTTCTTATTTTTCCCGTAAGTTAATCTCTCACAGTTGCACACACAACCTAAAAATGGAGGGTTGAAACAGAATCTTTCAATTTCAGAATGTTATTTCAAATAATTCCACAATCACAATTAAAATATGAAGCCCCCTATATTTAGCCAAAACCCACTAAATTTCAAGTTAAATTCTTTGAAAATCTTTGATCTTTGAGACCCATTTGGAGTTGAGTTTGACGGTTTGCTGGCCACATCCACATCTTTTACCTTATATCTCTCTCTTTTGTTTAATTAACTCGCAAGCATCCTCTAGCTTTTGCTCTGAATTTGCTTGTACTGCGCCAAATTTGTTGCTTGTCGTCGATGTGGGTTTCAAATCTGTCGTCGTGGGTTATAGATCTGAAACGAATGGGTTCCCACCGCCGACGTGGGTTCTAAATCTACCATCGCGGGTTCACGCCGCCAACGCTCATTGTCTAAGAAGGAGAAGACATTTCAGATCTGGAATGAACTCATACCTGGGTTCATTTTAGATCTGAAACGAATGGGTTCGCACGCGCCGACGTAGGTTCCAAATCTGCAGCCGTGGGTTCGCGCCGCTGAAGGAGAAGACAGAGGGAGGGAGAGATTCGTGCGACTAGACGTTGTGGTTTCGTGTTGTGTTCATGACTGCTTCACGAAAGAAGGAGGAGACGACATGGGTCTAGCACACGTGGGGGATTGTCGGAGAAGAGAAATAGAGGAAGGGGATTTTTTTCCCGGCGAGAAGAAAAGGGGTTTTGTTGCCTCTATCACGGGAGAGAAGGAAAGAAGAGAGAGAAGAGAGGAGAGAGAAAGGAGAAAAGGAAAAGAAAACTAAAAAATGGTTTTTAAATTAAAAACAGGAAATAATAATAAAAAATAACAAAAAGTTTATTTTTTTAATAAAAAATAAATGCATGTCTGCTTTCCGTTACTACTTAAACGGAAAAGTTGACAGAAGGACTAAAATGAATCTAAATGCAAATCTCAGGGACTAAATTGTTGAGTTTGAAAACTCATGGACCAAACTGTCACTTAACCCAAACCACAGGGATCAAAAGTGTATTTTTCCCTAGTTTTTATTATAACTATTTCCATTTAATAGTAGTTATATGTTAACTGTTGGATTGGTTTGATGGGAAGTTACAGATTAGGGTAACCTCCCCAATCGTGAAAACGATTTAATCCTCTCTCTCATTCGGTGGTTTTTCCGGATGAAAACACATAAATTCTCTCATACGCTCTGAAGTTCTCCATAGAAAACAACAGTCATACTTGTTGTATTTTCCTTCCAAGATTGTTGTGATCCCACCATCACGACCTCTACAACCCAGAGATATAGGGGTGATCCAAGTGGTGGTGTCGATGCATTTGGGAGGCTACTAATAGTGATCAAAGAGGAGCATTGTGTTGTTCTTCGGCCTTGCAAGTAAGTCTCATAAATCTCTAAAACGTTTAGAGTAGATATTTAGCATGCTTAACAGTAAAATTAGGAGAAATTAGTTTCTGAAATTTTCTTTGCCAATGTACTGGTTTTTCGTAACTTGAAATTGAATATGGATATGGTCTTGATTGCTTCCACTGTGGGATTTTAACCCCTTCAATAGTAATTTGGTTGTAACTTGATATTTCCTTGTTACTTTGTTAAATCGGTGGTAGTCGATATAGACTCGCCACCCTGTAAATGTTCTTGTTGGAATCAACTCATTCTTTTCATTTTCAACTACAGTCATTCCACCCTTCTTAGGGAAGCATTGCACCGGGCTAACCTAGCTGCTGTCTGCTATAGGATATATGACTCATGTGTCCAACCATTTGATAATTTCCTTTTTGGCGACTTCCTTCATTATAGGATTCAACCTTCTTTGACTTTTGATAGAATTTTTGGCACCTTCTTCTAAATTAATTTTGTGCATACAGAATGAAGGACTGATTCCTTGTATGTCTGCAATAGTCCATCCTATTGCCTTCATGTGGCTTGATAAGACCTGCAACAAAGATAACTCATCCTCGTTAGTAAGGTAGGCTAAAATGATAACTGGTAGGGTTTTATTCTCTCCAAGGTAACTGTATTTTAAATGCTCTAGTAATGGTTTAAGTTCTAATTCTGGAGGTTCAATCACGGATGGCTGTAGTGGCTTGAATTCTTCTTGGCTCAACTCCAAGGGATTTCTCAATGCTTCTTCTAGAGTTACTGTAGAGCCAACCTCGGTTGGTTCCTCCATAGTTGTCTTTATGTCTTCAATCTTTTTCTCACCTACCTCTTCCTGTTCCTCATCTTCAAGTAATTCTTCTAGTGTTTCACCTTTTAGTAATTCTTGCAAAGTAGGTAAGAAAAGTTCATCAATCTCGTCAACTACCGAACACTCCTCAAAATCACCTGGATATTTGAGTGCATTCATAACTTTTAATCTGACTTGCTGATCGTTGACCCTCATGGTCAATTCTCCCTTCTATACATCAATCAAGGTCCTACCCGTCGCTAGGAAAGGTCGACCTATGATGATTTGTACCTCCTTGTCTGCTTCACAATCTAGTATAATAAAGTCTGCTGGAAAGACAAACTTATCCACTTTGACTAGCACATCTTTTATCTTGCCGATAGGATGTGTCAATGATCAGTTTACTAGCTGCAAAGTGATAGTAGTTGGTCTAGCTTCTCTAATTCCTAACTATTTAAAGACTGAATACGACATCAGGTTGATACTGGCTCCAATATCACATAGTGCTTGATAACTGCCCAAAAGGTAGTAATTTAGGCCTCATTTATATAGGGATTTGTGTGTCCTTTGTGCTTAATAGGGTTGGTTTTAGATAGATATTACATGTTTTAACTCATTTGGTAGAATGAAAGCTTTGGAAATCATTTTGTGCAGATTAATGCTGCTGGGCGACTGGAGGGAACAAATTCTGTGCTGCAGCAAAACTAGAAACAGAACTGCCACATCACAGCTCGTTAGCCAACTTCATGAACCGACTTTTTTTGAGTTATTTTCGGGATAAAGGAGCAATGAGAGCCCTACACGTGTCCAAGTTGACCTAATTCAAGCCTCCTATCCTTCTATAAAAGGAAGTAGTCGTCCAAGTCAAAAGGGATTCCATGTTTTCCTTGGAAGCCGAGTAGTATAGAAAGATTGGAGATTACCAAGAACACCATTATCTGCAAGCTGATTAAGGAGATTATTATTTTCTTTATTATCTTGTGATTATGGACGTGCCTACTCAGATTGTAATTCATGTTTCCATGCTTATTATGAACTAAGTAGCTTTAGGCGTTGGTTAAGTAATATGTAGTTGTCGTGCTTCATCTCTAATAATATATTGATTATTGCAACTTGCTTAATTGTTGTGCTTATTCTTATTTTATGCCCGCCTGGCTAGCCGGTGCGAATACCTCTCTCTAGTTTCAGGGATGATTTAGAGTGTGTGGCAATTAATCACACTACGATCATTGTGTATTGGTGAACGCCAGTGACTGAGCTAGGGATAGCCAGTTGCCTAGTGCTTGATCGGTCGTTCTTCATTGGGGTTGAAACACATTCCAAAAGATCTGGAGTTCCGGGAGGAATCCGCTAATAATACTGCGAGAGTTTGCATGATCCAAAACAATTACTAAACTTGACCAACGCCTGTCTTTAATCTGTCTGCCTATTCGTTTATTTGTTGTTCTGCCATTTATTTTGCTTCAGCATAATTCTTATAAAACCAAATCAAAATTTACCATCTTTGAAACCATTAGAAAGTTACACAAATAGATAAAGTGGAAGCTATTCAGGACTCTGATTGATAATATTACTTGTTGTGGACTGTGTATACTTGCATAGGAATTCTAGAGTCTTTTATACCATATTTTTACTCACTCTAGGAACCCAACAGTGCTCTACCGACATTCCTTCCTCCTATGGAGCAGGGAATAGTGAAACTTCCTGGATCTTTTAATTTTGGGGGAACCTTGCTCTTAACTAATGCACCAGAGCACTCTGTTAATGTAACTGTCTCATATTCTCCCAATCGTCTCTTCTTGGATAATATGTCTTTTAGGAATTTCAGATAGTTCGGCTTTGTTCAAGCATTTTCACCAACGGGATGTTGATGTGAAGTTTCTTTAAAATGTCTAAGCATTTCTTGAACTGTGTATCTTGTGATGCATATTTGAATTTTTTAGGGTAAGGTGGTGGTGGTCTATAATCTTGATCAATGATGATTTTTTATGGTTTTGTGGTCGCTTTTGTGGTCGTATTATCATGCTCTTTATCTTTACTCAAACTTTCAATTTTTTCTTCCAAGGTTGCTAGCTCCTTGGTCTCTTCTGAAACTTTTTTATTCCTAATAACTTTTGTATTGACTTCTGACTCTTTTTCTATAGATTTTTCTAACACTTATTCTGGGATTCTCCTAATTTCTTGATTAATAGGGTATTCTGGTCCGTCATACTCCAATTCGCTCCTCAAGGTAACTGCTTTACATTCTTCATTGCCTTCACGGTGAGGAGTTTTAGTCTTGTTAGGCAATATTCCTCGGGATATGTTCTTGATTTCTTGAGCTATTTGTCCTATCTGGATTTCCAAGTTCCTTATAGTGGCGTCATTCCTTTCCATGTATTCCTTCATTAGAGCCTTTAGATTTGACTCTTGGTTAGTGTTCTGAACTAGTACTGGTTGAAAATTTCTCTGTTGCTGCTGTTGTGTAGGTTGGGAAATAAATCCCGTTGAAACTTTTCCGAATTGGTTTACCCCGGTATTACTAGTACTAGGTCATCCTCCCTAAGAGAAATTCAGATGTTGTCTCCAGCCTAGGTTGTACATAGCTGCATACGAATTCCAACGGTCCTGGCTTTCCTATTGTCCTACATAAAAAATAGAAGTAGGGTTTAGTGGACAATTATTTGTTATATGCTTGTTGGGTTTCCAGAGTGGGTAAAAATGTAGTAAAAAATAGACTCTAGAACACTGTGGAAGCATACACAATCCGCAGCAAGTAATAAGTATTTATCGAATCCAGGGGCTGAATAGCTCTCACTTTATCTAGTTTGTATAACTCTTTAAGGGTTTCGAAAGTGGTTAAAATGATTGGTTTTGATATAATGCTGAAGCAAAAGAAATGACAGAACAGAAAGTAAACAAATAAGCAGACATATTAGAAACAAGCGTTGGTCAAGATTTAGTAATTGTTTTAAAGGATGCTCTAGCAATATTATTGATTAGGCAAAACTCTTGCAGTCTTATTAGCAGGATCCTCCCGAAACTTTGGATTTTTTGGAATGTGTTTCAACTCCAATGACGTTCTACCGATCAAGCACTAGGCAACTGGCTATCTCTAGCTCAGTCACTGGCGTTCACCAATACACAATGATCTAGTATGATTAAATGTCACAAACTTCTCAAATCATCCCTGAAACTAAGAAGTGGTATTCATACCGGCTAGCCAAGCGGGCACAAAATATAAATATGCTCAAGGAATAATCAAGATGCTCAAATCAACATATATTGCATAGAGAATAAGCACGCCAATTACATGACTCCTAACCAACACCTAACGAAATTTAGTTCATAAAGCTCATGATAACACATGCTATAATCTGAGTATGTGCATCCATAATTACAAGAAATTACAAGAAAGTATTGATTCCCTTGGTCAAATCCGTAATTGATGGTCTTCTTAAAGTCTCCAATCTTTCTCATCTATTCCGCTCTCAATGATGGAAATGAGAAATGAACTCTTCCCCAAAAGTGGAATGTTTTTTACTTGAACGACTCTTCCCTTTATAGAATGAAAGCAAGCCCAAATTAGGTCAATCTGTACACGTGGATGGATCTCCTTTCTTCTTAAATCCGAAAATAGCTTAACTAACTTCAGTTCATTAAAATGGCTAACGAGCTGTGTCATGGCAGTTTTGCTCTCTGCTTTGTTGGATAACAGATTTTGCTCCCTCAAGTCGCTCAGCAATATATTCTGCACAAAATAACTTCCAAAGCATCCATTCTTCCAAATGGGTTAAAACATATAATATTCATCTAAAAACAATCCTATTTAGCACAAATGACACACAAATCACTATAAAACTAAGGCCTAAATAACTCCCTTTTGGAGAGTTATCATACCCCCAAACTTGA
Source organism: Luffa acutangula (assembly GCA_036850905.1). Classification (NCBI taxonomy): domain Eukaryota; kingdom Viridiplantae; phylum Streptophyta; class Magnoliopsida; order Cucurbitales; family Cucurbitaceae; genus Luffa; species Luffa acutangula. The sequence goes on along the minus strand of CM072094.1, from coordinate 9,601,496 downwards.
ACTATTGCACGTCCCTTAAGAATTCAAAACATCAGACAAAGCACAACTCAATCAAAGTAGATAATCCAACACTACCTTCAACCTTTACCTAAGCATTCTGCAAAACCAAGTACTGCTGCAGCAAAATAATTCCTTCGGCATGAACAAATAATCACCACTTTTAACTTAATCCTAAGAACTTGCCAAAGCCTTGCTCTATTATCAGACATATTAAAACACATTTTTAGGGGGTTTATATTTTTGTTCTTCAGACTTAAAGCAGCCCTACAGTCATAAGCTCTTAAGCATAAAATGACCCACTTTATGGTGCAGTATACCCTTGCCTCAAACTCATCACCAACTAGGCTAAATACTCATTAGTTATTGCTAAGCTAAAAAATCCTTAGTTATTCTATCCCTTGCTCCTTAGAACGGCGACATTTTATGATGAAGCTCACCTAAGCACTGGGAGACAGAAAAACTGTTGGATTATCATTCATCCTACAGAACTTTTGCTCCATGAATTTTCTCAGCAAAATTTTCATAATCAATTTTTTTTAGCAAATATTTTTTTTTCACATTTCCTACGTTATCTTTTGATGCAAAGACAAACTGTGGGTATCACAAATGTCTCTGGTTACTCAATAACTTAACAAATTATTTAATGATGGAGAGGAATGCTCGAGCAACACAATTGGAGTTGCAAAAAGTCCCCCAAACTTAAATTATTCATTGTCCCCAATGAATCAATTGTTGGGATTTGTGCCCTAAAACTCGTAGATAGTGAATGTTAAACAAAATTATATACTTGTTCGATAAAGTCGTTATCGAGATTAATTCAGTAGAATCATTACTGAATAAGTAAATTGCACATTAGAGAACCCAAATCCAATAAACTAAGATCCATGGCTATAAGATGAACACTTCAGCTTTATTTAGAGACATAAAAGTGGATCAAGCTCGAGTAATAGCTAAAACGTCTATGTAGAGACATGCGAGTGGGGGCGTCCTATGCAATGAGTTTGCATAAGACCAGGACTGAGAAATAAGTCGCTCTCGCTTTATAACACCGTTTACCGACGAGACTGACTATTTCATGTGATGACCTAGGTAACTCGATCTTAATCCTGAGCTAACTATGAACTCTCGTTTATTTGGGTTTATCCTTAGATCTGCATAGGTGAGAGTGGCTCAGTATCGCCGACTCAATAAGCCTCCCATTTCAGGGATAGGAACGGGTAGATTGCTGGGGACATAGTCATGCGAGAAGGAATTCTCTCCTACCCAAATTAGGGATAGTAGAGAGGTTGTTCCCTTAAGTGCTGACTCCGGGGCTTGAACAAAGGGATCTCACCCTCTCATTGGCCCGAGAGGGACTCAGTTTATTGGTTGGACCATAAACCAATTGTTCATTAGAGGATCAGTGGGACTTAAGGAACTAGAAGTACTATAGGGGTAAAACGATCATTTAACCTAGCTATAGCTACGAACAATCTGTGAAGGATCGACTTACTGAACATGGTTAAATCAAGTGGATGGAAATATATCTATAGTGAGGGGAGTGCAACGACCGAGCTATAGTGGAGTATCTCGGTAGTTAACGAATGTTGGTTAAGCTCGGTTAATGAGATTAGTCGGTTAGCCTCGAATCGTTGGAGCCCATGATCTATAGGTCCATTAGGTCCACCTACTAGCTCATATCGGAATAAAGCCTAGAACAATAAGATAGGATTCTTTGAATTGTTCAAAAGCCTAGAACATGATCTATAGGTCCATTATTTCCTTTCAATGTGCTTGCCTCTCTTATGGCTGCAAGGTTCCTTTGAGTTTGCAACTGTGCCGCAATTATCACAATACAAGGTGATAAGCAGATGCATATTTGGAATGGCTTCCAAGTTAGTGAGGAACTTCCTGAGCCATACTGCCTCTTTTGCTGCTTCGTGAGCGGCCACATATTCGGCCTCCATGGTCAAGTCTGCAATGCATCCTTGCTTGATGCTATGCCATACTATTGCTCCTCCATTTAGAGTGAATATTGACCCCGATGTAGATTTCCTCGAATCTTTATCGGTTTGAAAGTCAGAATCAGTGTATCCTGTAAGGATCAAATCCTTAGAACCATACACAAGCACATAGTCCCTCGTTCTCCTCAGATACTTGAGGATATTTTTAACGGTTGTCCAATGATCGAATCCTGGATTAGATTGATATCTACTGACAATCCCTACTGCATAACAAATGTCAGGCCTTGTACATAACATGGCATACATTAGGCTGCCTACTGTAGAGGCATAGGGAAAACGTCTCATGTCCTCAACTTCTTGAGGTGTCTGGGGACACTGTTCCTTAGACAAATTAATTCCGTGCCTGAAAGGTAATAGTCCCTTCTTGGAATTTTGCATTTTATATCTAACCAACTATTTGTCGATATAAGACGCTTGAGACAGGGCTAGCGTTTTGTTCTTTCGGTCTCGAACTATTTGGATCCCTAGAACATATTGTGTCTCACCCAAATCTTTCATTTGGAATTGAGTTGCTAGCCATAGTTTAATGTCAGTGAGATAACCTACATCATTCCCGATGAGTAAGATATCTGTAGGGATAAATAACCCTAGGCAGCGGAAGACGTCAGAGATCTTTTCGATTTAAATGCCGATTGGGATACCAATACGACGACAAACAAATTACAGCAGATTAATCTAAAATAAAACATGTTGTAACAATTTATAAAACATGCTGAGATCAAAAAGAAAAAACTCCTAGATCTAATCTAAGAAAGATCCTATTGATCTAAGGTCAAGAACCACTTACCCTTGAAGAGATACTTGATCGTTTCACCAAGTTTTTTCCCAAATTGCTCTAAAAACCAGCAACAAAAGGTCCTTTATCTCGCTGGAAATTTGCCACGAACACCACCACTTGTTCGCACCGGTATCCTCATAAAGGATTGCGCGTTGGGAGCTTGTGGGAGCAAAGAAAAATCTCTAAGGTCTTGAGAATTTAGTTCCCTTGTTTTTCTTGAGAGGAAAAACACTGTAAGACTATTGAGAGAGAGAGGGCTTCACAATTCTGAGAGGGGGAGTGTTTGAGACGTAACCAATTGTAAAAATCAAGGGGAGAGGTTAAGCAACCGTTGAAGGAGACCCACTCCCCTTATTTTTCTCCCTTCTACACGTGAAGACCTAGGTGAGTGGAGAATTGATCAGTTCTCATGACTGATCAATTAATAAATAACAATAATCAATTAAATTAAATCATTATTTAATTTAACAACATTTATATAAAACACTTTAATATAAATGAACCACTTAACCTATAGTTTAATGAAATTTAATTAAATCAAATTTAATTAAATTAAATTAAAACAAAAAAATATTAATTAATATCATAATTAAATATCATATATTTAATTATAACTCTCTCAAATAAACTATAGTATTAATGTACATCAAATGTGCATTAATTATAACATATAGTTTTAATATGAATCAAATTCACATTGTACTTTAATATTCGAACCCCTTCGAATATACAAATTCTCCTTAGAAATTTACCTCAACGCCCTTAGTGAGCTACCGGTGGGACCTAATGGACCTACAGATTAGAAGCTCCAACGATATGAGATTAATTGGCTAAACTCATTAACCAAGTTAATCAATATTCATTAATTGTGGTTCACTCCACTATAGAACCACAGCTGCACTCTTCTCACTGCAGATATATTTCTGTGTCCACGGATATCGACCGTCAACAGCAAGTTAGCCCTTCACGTGTGTTCGTACCCCAACTAGGTCAAATTACCGTTTTACCCCTAGGTTATCTCTTGGTCCTTAAGTACCAGTGCTCCTCTAATGAACAATCTGTTTGAGGTCCAACCAACAAACAAAAATCCCTCTCGTGCCATAAAGAGGGTAGGGCCCATTGTTCAAGACCCGGAGACACCACTTAAGGGAACACACCTCTACTTACCCTAATATCAGGAAGGAGTGAATTCCATATTGTAAGACTACGTTCCCAGCTCCCCACTTGGTCTTGTCCCCAAAATGGTAAGCTTATTGAGTCAGCGAATAGGCCACTCTCACCCGTACAAATCAAAGGACAATCCCTCATGGACAGGAGTCCATAATCCACTCAGGATGAAGGCCAAGTTGCCTAGGTCATCCTAGTGAAATAGAAACCAAGCTAACTAACGGTGTTACGATTAGTGGTTAACTATTTCGCAATCCGGTCTTTGTGGAAACTCATTGCACAGAATACCCCCACTTGCATGTCAACTACACGAACGCGTTGGATCATTGCGTTTGTATCAATATACAAAGCGGTCTGTATCCATAATGTCACCAGGATAAGGTACCAAGCCTTATCCCTATACTACAGACCCTTTAGGCTAAAACTTGAACATTGATCCCCGTTTGTCCCTACATACTAGTTCAAGCCTCATTCTATTAGCCTTGGATGTTTAGTTTATTGGATTACAAAGCCTCAAATGGTGCCATGTCGATACTAGACTGATAGTTGTTATTATAAGCGAACTCCATAAGTGATAAGTGGGTATCCCAACATCCGTTAAACTTAAGGACACATGTAAACCCGAGACTTTCCTTGGATTAGTTTCTCTTGTCACAAATTATGGGAAGTTGGATTAAAGTTGTTGTTCATTGTTGAAGAAAAGTGGCAAAGATTTGTGGTTTCATTGTGGTTTCATTGTGGGATTAAAGTTGATGGAAATTGTTAATTTTAGGAAAAGGAAAAGAAAAGAAAAGGGGAAAAGGAAAAATGAAAAGGAAAAAAATAAGACATGAAAAAAACCCATTCGGTGCTTTAAAGAATCTACCACCGCTTAAGTTTTTTCCATCCCATTTTCTTCATCATTTTTCCATCAAATTCCAGAGCATTTCGAGAGAGAGAGTGGAGGAAGAGGAAGAAGAAGCTAGCTAGAGGTTTGGGGTTGAAGAAGAGAGGAAAACATGCAATTGCAACCACGGCAGAATCTGGGCTCAACCAGCCTTTCTTTGGTTTTTAATTCGGTTTGAGCTCCAAATGAAATTTAACTCATTTTCTAACAAATTTCATGAAGGACGCTTGAGCTATTTCTGATGTTAAGTTAATGGTTTTTTAAGGGGAAAACAGAGCACAGATTTTTCGTGCAAATTTGAAGGGTCTCTGGTTTTCTCTTGTTTTTTGAACGTTCTGTACAAGTTGAATTAGAAGCTCACATTGGTATGTTTGGAAATCTTATTCAATTTCCTATAACTTTTAGAATAATTCGTGAGCCAAAAAAATGACTAGAAGTAGGTTTAATTTCAGGAGAAAAGTAGAGGGTAGCAGAGAAGCACGAATTTGAATTAGTTGTGTTCAGGGGATTTCTAGACAAATCCGTTGGGAATCTCATTTTCATTCCTTCAAGTAAGTTTTAGAGGGTTCCCCAATGAAGAGTTTGATATATAGTACATTAAGTTTGTCCAAGTATTGAAGACGTTATGAGTGTTTGAAGTTAGGGTATTGAATCTGGAAAATCAGGAAAAAAAATGTTGAATGTGATTTTATTTCCAGAGTTTAGAATTCATGAGCATAGAAAGACAAGACTATTTAAGGGTCTAATGCTCGGTTTTGGTTTGTTTGACAGACCAAGAGAAAATTGGCTAAGTCTACAAACCAGGGAACTAGCCAAGACTGTGAGTGACAAAACAAATTTCAAAAATTATTTTTAAATTGTTATTTATGCTTAAATGGTTTACATGCTTGAATCTAAACTTATGAATGATACATGATTTCTATGAATGGTTTCAAGCATAAGTTTTGAGCTTAGAGTTTCTAATGAGATTTATATATGAGCACATGATTATTGACTTTCTGAAAAGTAGTTGAAACGATATCTTTTTAAGCAAAGTATGTATTAGCGAGTATCATTTAAAGATTTTTAGTTTTTCATGAGCAAGCTGAGTAAGCTTGAGATTTACGAAAGATAAAGATAAGCATGCATGTTCTAATGTTTTCATGTGATTTTCTGAGACTTCTATTGATTACATGACTGACATATTGAGCCTGAGGCTATATGGTACTGTGTGCACACATGTTATATTCCGTTGTTGACGTTGAGTGTACTTCGTGATAACAATGTTGTCGTGAGTGTTGGGCGGGCCGCACTACGACAAAGACGATGGGAGTGCTGGGCGAGTCCCACTACATCGTAGAGCTAGTAAACATTGGTTGTACTGGGCGTGCCCTATACAACGTAGATTGGTCATGTTAGTTAAAATGTTTAATATACTTGATATGCCTTGCTAGATTTTTAATGACGTACTTGCAGAGTATTTGAGAAAGCTTTTATCATTACACGTTTATGTTTAACGCTTTGATTGAACAGATTTATACGTTTAAAGGTTTATCACATGTTTTGATTTGCGGATTTACAGTATTAAATTTAGTCACTCATTGGACTTCATAGCTCACTCTTTCAAAACGTTTTCCCACTTTCCAGGTAGAGATCGAGCTCCTGGTGCCTGATAAACTGCCAAAGTCTGCCAAAAAGCTTTCCGATCAAGCTCCAGTACGTGGGTGGAGTTGTACATTGTGTCTGTTTGTATTGTAAATGTCTTTGTAAGAATTGGATTGTTTTAGGTTGTGTAAGCACTAGATGTCATGGTTGTGTAAACCCTAGTTGGATATGTTTTTGGTTGTGATATCTCTATCAGGTTATTTTCCAAACTGGGTTATGTAAGAGCTGCACTTCATGTGTGTCTAAAGGTTATCAAGGTTCTGTTGTGTTGTGTTGCATTTAAAGTATTCCATATCGAAGATTAGCATGTTTATAAAGTTCAACGATTCAGCAGGGTCGACAGGTATCGTTAGAGGGGGACGAAGTCTATTGGCTTCACGCCATCTCCCTGACTAAGCTAGCAGGTAGTTCGGGAGGGGGTGTGACAACTTGGTATCATAGTGGTTAGCTCCATGGGAAATGAGACAAAGTAGTTAGTGCTTAGAAGAATCTATGAAGTAAATTGTTAGACGTTGAGTCAGATCAAATAGAACTGGTAGAGTATGGTCCAACTATGGACAAGAGTAAATGCAGTCAGGACTAGAATATGGGTAGAAGTTTAGTATCATGTATCTGAGTTAAGTATCTATAGCATGTCTGATGTGTTGATATATTATAGGAGTCATGCCACCACGTACCAGTAGACGACGCTTGCAGAATCAGGACGGGATGCAAGAGTCTACCCAAGGTCAATTTGAAAGGGGATCCAGTACCCCGAGAGTTCAGACTGGAGCAGGAAACGAGAAATTTTCTAGATTTGTACAGGAGGTCGGTAGGCCAGAGAGAGCAGGGCCTAGTGATCCGGAAAAGATGTATGGAATAGAACGACTGAAGAAATTAGGAGCCACAGTGTTTGAGGGTTCCACAGATCCAGCTGACGCCGAGGTTTGGTTAAATATGCTTGACAAATGCTTCGATGTGATGAGCTGTCTTGAGGAGAGAAAAGTCAGATTGGCCACATTCCTACTGCAGAAAGAGGCAAAGGGATGGTGGAAATCCATGTTAGCAAGGCGCAGTGATGCACGTATGTTAGACTGGCAGACTTTCAGAGGCATATTCGAAGACAAGTATTATCCCAGCACATACTGTGAGGTAAAGAGGGATGAGTTTCTGGGGTTGAAGCAAGGGTCACTTTTAGTGGCCGAGTACGAGAGAAAGCATACTGAGCAATCACGGTATGCTGATGTGATTGTGGCATCTGAGAGTGACAGGTGTCAAAGATTTGAAAGAGGGCTACGTTTTGAGATACGTACCCCAGTTACAACTATTGCTAAGTGGACGAATTTTTCTCAATTAGTAGAGACTGCCCTACGTGTGGAGCAGAGTATATCATAGGAGAGGTCAGCAGTGGAGCCTAGTCGTGGGGCTTCAACAACTAGCGGTTTCCGAGGTCGTGAGCAGCGGAGGTTCACACCTGGAGTGAATGTTTCAGGACGTCAAGACTTCAAGCGTCGGTCTGGTGGCCAGTCAACGAGGCAGATGAGTTTATGAAGGTGTACATATTACACATGCGGAAGCAATTGAAGATCGAAAGCACTTAAGACATTCAATTTTACTGCTAAAGCATGCATGTTCTAGAAAAGACAGAATAGAGAGTTTAGAAAACACCAACCTTTGTAGCTCACTTATGTTGAACTCCTTGTGGTGTTTGCCTCTCCTATGCTCCTTGGACAACCTCTAGAGTCTTCCCCACTATACTCCGGGCCAAGAACGACTTGTGGGAGTCTATATAAGATAGGGAATGGGAAGGGAATGCTTGAAGCATCAAACAATGGAGAAGAATGAGAAATGAGAGAACTTTGAGTCCAAATTCCAGCAACATAACATTAAGGAAATGGCTCTCTTGTGTTTGAATATGATTCAAACTCCTTTTAAAGACATTCTCCATGCAAAGCCAAGCCTCAAGACACAAGACACATGGTGTTTTGCAAGCTCAAGTGGATTCTAGGTGTACATTACACAAGACATGCAACAATGCATGAGTGAGTTGTCTTTCCACTTTGAATGATCATGCATTAAGTGGATTCCCAACTAAATCCACTAAATTCAAATTGAAATCAAATTTCAAGCTTGCAAATTACCCTCAATTTCAATTCTAAATTGAAATTGATTGCTTGGTAATTAATTTGAAAATTTTCAAATTAATTTTGATATGATTAATCTAATTAATCTTTGTTATCTTGTGCAATTCCATATATATGATTCCTAATACATATATATAGTATTCAAAACACTTTTAAATACTTCATCTCTCATTTTCTAATTTAATTCATAATTAAATTATTGTGTCAAACACAATTTACGATAATACCCTTTTTCCCGATTTTGAACAATTCAAAGCTTCCTATCTTTTGTTCTAGGCTTAATTCCGATATGAGCTAGGAGGGGGACCTAATGGACCTATAGATCATGGGCTCCAACGATTCGAGGCTAACCGACTAATCTCATTGTCCAAGCTAGCCAACATTCGTTAACTATCGGGACACTCCACTATAGCCCGATAGTTGCACTCCCCTCACTATAGATATATTTCCGTCCACTTGATTTAACCATGATTAGTAAGTCGATCCTTCACAGGTTGTTCGTAGCTATAGCTAGGTCAATAAGCCGTTTTACCCCTATAGTACTTCTAGTTCCTTAAGTCCCACTGATCCTCTAATGAACAATTGGTTTATGGTCCAACCAATAAACCGAGTCCCTCTCGGGCCAATGAGAGGGCGGGATCCCTTTGTCCAAGCCCTGGAGTCAGCACTTAAGGGAACAACCTCTCTACTATCCCTTATTCGGGTAGGAGTGAATTCCTTCTTGCACGACTATGTCCCCAGCTATCTACCCGTTCCTATCCCTGAAATGGGAGGCTTATTGAGTCGGCGATACTAAGCCACTCTCACCTATGCAGATCTAAGGATAAGCCCGAATAAACAGAAGTTCATAGTTAGCTCAGGATTAAGATCGAGTTACCTAGGTCATCACATGAAATAGTCAGTCTCGTCAGTAAACGGTGTTATAAAGCGAGAGCGACTTATTTCTCGGTCCTGATCTTATGCAAACTCATTGCATAGGACACCCCCACTCGCATGTCTCTACATGGACGATTTAGGATCACATCGTCTATACCATCTATAAAGTGGGCCGCGTCTCATAGTGTCTCCAGAATAAGGTACCCAACCCTATTCCTATACTATAGACCGTTTTGGCTATTACTCAAGCTTGATCCACTTTTATGTCTCTACATAAAGCTCAAGTGTTCATCCTATAGCCATGGATCTTAGTTTATTGGATTTGGGTTATATATGTGCAATTTAATTTATTCAGTAATGACTTTTACTGAATCAATCTCGATAACACCTTTATCGAATAAGTATATAATTCGTTTAACATTCATTATCTACGAGTTTTAGGGCACCAATCCCAACAGTTTAGGTAGTGCCTATCAGAGGAAGAGCCAGAGAGCACCAAGTCAGTCTGCTAGTTCAGCAACAAGACTGCAGACGGGTCATGAATTCGTTGCTAGTGAAACCAGGAGAACCTCATGTGCAAGTTGTGGCAGGAATCATCATGGTCAGTGTTTTGTTGGTGTCGGTGTTTGTTACCAGTGTGGACAGCCAAGGCATTTCAAGAGGGATTGTCCACAGCTGAGAGCAGTCATTCAGAGGGACTAGGGAGTTGCTCTTCTCAAATGTGGTCCCTCTAAACTGCTGTGCTCAAATGTGGACAATCCCTCTTGAAATGCCCTGGCTGTCCACATTGGTAACACACACTGGCACCAACAAGACATTAACCCTGATGATTCTTGCTACAACTTGCACATGAGGTTCTCCTAGTTTCACTAGCAGCGGACTTTTGACCCATCTGCAGTCTTACTACTGAACTAGCAGACTGACTGAAGCTCTCTGGCTCTTCCTCTGCTAGGCACTACTTGAACTCATCGTCATCGATGACTGGCCACCAGACCGACGCTTGAAGTCTTTACAGCCTGAAACATTCAATCCAAGTGTGAACCTCCGCTGCTCACGACCTCGAAAACCGCTAGCTATTGAAGCCCCACGACTAGGCTCCACTACTGACTTCTCCTGTGTTATACTTTGCTCCACACATAGGGCAATCTCTACTAACTGAGAAAAATACGTCCACTTAACAATAGCTGTAACCGGGGTACGTATCTCAAAACGCATCCCTCTTTCAAACCTTCGACACCTATCACTCTCAGATGTCACAATCACATCAACATACCGTGAAAGCTCAGTATACTTTCTCTCGTACTCGACCACTGAAAGTGACCCTTGCTTAAACCCCAGAAACTCATCCCTCTTTGCCTCACAGTACGTGCTGGGATAATACTTGTCTTCGAATATGCCTCTGAAAGTCTGCCAATCAAAGGTTCGGGCATCACTAGCCTGGCTAATATGGATTTCTACCATACCTCTGCCTCTTTCTGCAGTAGGAATGTGGCCAATCTGACTTTTCGTTCCTCAGGATAGCTCATCACATCAAAGCATTTCTCAAGCATATTTAACCAAACCTCGACGTCAGCCGGATCTGTGGAACCCTCAAACACTGTGGCTCCTAATTTCTTCAGACGTTCTATTCCGTAGATCTTTTCTGGATCACTAGGCCCTACTCTCTCTAGCCTACCTCCCTCCTTTTCAGATCTAGAAAACTGCTCGTTTCCTGCCCCAGTTTGAACTCTCGGGTTACTAGATCCCCTTTCAGATTGACCTTGGGTTGGATCTTGCATCCCGTCCTGATTCTGTCTGCGTCTTCTGTTGGTACGTGGTGGCATGACTCCTATAACATATCAACACATCAGACATGCTATAGATACTTAACTCAGATGCATGATACTAAACTTCTACCCACATTCTAGTTCTGACTGGACTTACTCTTAACAATACTTGGACCATACTCTGCTCGTGCTATTTACTTCACAGTTTCTTCTTAGAGCTAACTGCTCTGTCTTATTTCCCATCGAGATAATTGCTCTGATACCAAGTTGTCACACCCCCTCCCGAACTACCTGCTAGCTTAGTCCGGGAGATGGCGTCAAGCCAACGGACATCATCCTCCTGTAACGATACCTGTTGACCCTGCTGAATCGTTCAACCTGATAAACATACTAATCTTAGATATAAAATACTTTACATGTAACACAACACAGCGGAATCCTTGAAGACCTTTAGACATACATGAAATACAGCTCTAACATAACTCAGTTTGGGAAATAACCTGATAGAGACATCACAACCAAAACATATCCAACTAGGGTTTACACAACCAAAACATCTAGAGCTTACACAAACCATAAACTATCCAACTCTTACAAAGACATTTACAATACAAACAAACATAATGTACAACTCCACCCACGTACTGGAGCTTGATCGGGAAGCTTTTAGCAGACTTTGACAGTTTATCAGGAACTGGGAGCTAGATCTCTACTTGGAAAGTGGGAAAACATTTTGAATGAGTGAGCTATGAAGCCCAATGAGTGACTAAAGTTAAAACAGTTAATCCGCAAAGTAGAACACATGATAAAACTTGAACATATAAATTTGTTTAATCAAAACGTGAAATATAATCGTGCAATGATAACATCTTTCTCAAATACTCAACAGGTATGTCATTAAAATCTAGCAAGGCATATCAAATATATTAAACATTTTAACTAGCATGACTAATCTACGTTGTGTAGGGCACGTCTAGTACAACCAACGTTTACTAGCTCTACGATGTAGTGGGGGCCGCCCAGCACTCACGACGGCATTGTTGTTATGGAGTACACTCAACGTCAACAACGGAATATAACCTGTGTGCACACGGTACCATATAGCCTCGGGCTCAATATATCAGTCATGCAGTCAATAAAAGTCTCAGAAAATCACATGAAAACATTAAAACATGCATGCTTATCTTTATCCTTCGTAAATCTCAAGCTTACTCAGCTTGCTTGTGAAAAACTAAAAATATTTAAACAATACTCGCTAATACATACTTTGCTTAAAATGATATTGTTTCAACTACTTTTCAGAAAGTCAATAATCACGTGTTCGTATATAAATCTCATTAGAAACTCTAAGCTCAAAACTTATACTTGAAACCATTCATAGAAATCATGTATCTTTCATAAGTTCATATTCAAGCAGGTAAACAATTTAAGCATAAGTAACAACTTAGAAATCATTTTCGAAATTTGTTTTGTCACTCACAGTCTTGGCTAGTTCCCTAGCGTGTAGACTCTGCCTATTTTATCTTGGCCTGTCAAACAAACCAAAATCGACCATCCGAACTATAAATCGTCTTGTCTTTCTATGCTCATGAATTCTAAACTCTCGAATTAAAATCACATTCCACACTTTTTCTGGATTTTCCAGATTCACTATCCTAACGTCAAACACTCATAACGTCCTCAATACATGACCAAAATTAATGTAATATATATCAAACTCTTCATTTGGGAACCCTCTACAACTTACTTGAAGGAATGAAAATGAGATTCCCAACGGATTTGTCCAGAAATCCCCCGAACACAGCAAATGAAAATTCGTGCTTCTCTACTACCCTCTACTTTTCTCCTCAAATTACACATACTTCTAGTCCTTTTTGGAGCACGAATTCTTCATGAAAGTTATAGGAAATTGAATAAGCTTTCCAACCATACCAAATGGAGCTTCTAATTCAACCTGTACACCATAGAATGTTTTAAAAACCAGAGAAAACAAGAGACCCTTCAGATTTGCACGAAAAATTTGTGCTTTGTTTTCTCCTTCAAAAACCATTAACTTAACATCCGATTTAGCTCAAGCCTCCTTCATTAAATTTGTTAGAAAATGAACTAAAATTCAAGAAATTCAGGCGTCACCTATTAGTTCTTCTTGTGTAGCTCAAACCGAATTAAAAACTAGAGGTAGGCAGATTGAACCCAGATTCTGCCATGGTTGCACTTGCATGAACTTTTTCCTCTCTTCTTCTACCTCAAACCTCCAGCAAGCTTCTTCTTCCTCTTCCTTCACTCACTCTCTCTAAATACTATGAAATTTGATAAGAAAATGAGAAGATAATGTTGGAAATAACATATAAAATATATATATATGAGTATGAATTGAAATAAACCGATAAAGCTGTGACGTGGAAAACCACTGCCCTGAAAGCGAAATTCCGGCTCGACCGTGGTGCAACCGAGATTCAACCGTTCGCTCCCGAAGGTTAACACAGCGACTCCAAAAACACACGTGCACTCGTGGTTAGGAGCTGGAACAGACACTACAATTGCCCAGACCAGAAAGATGAAGAGGAAGGATCTCTCTTACAAATAGAACCAAAAGCCTTCCTATTTATACAGGAGGGAAACTTTATTTTTGGTGGTTCTATAATTAGCAAAGCCAAATTTAGTGCCCTCTAAATTTAAGTAACACTAAAAATTGCAAGAAGACTTTTTCTCCTTTGACTTTGAATTAGTCATTCCTAACAATCCCCCACGAATGACTAATACATTTTATGGGTAAAGGAAGGAATTTTGTTACTTAAGCATTAATATCTTTCGATTTGAATTAATGCGTAGTGAAAAGAGGCAACAACTTAGCTAGTGAAAGTGAAATAATTCTTGAACTTCCAAAAACTTAGGTTGAGACCCCCATGGCACGTACTAATTCCTTAATGTATGCTATTTTGCGATAAAATTTCTTCAAAGCACTATTATAGACCATTATACTCACAAACCTTGAGTTCTTATGAGTGCTCTAGAAAGAAAAATCTCTTATTCTTTCATGGAACGTCGTCCACCTTCACACTCATTTAGTGCTTCATCAAGTCTATCATAGATAAATCACTCAAAACTGAGCTATGAAGACTTTACACAATTTCCATCAAGTCCATACAGACCACCCAAATAAAGGGCTATGGATTCACAAAATACATCACACCATCCATCAAGTCCATAAATGGACCACCCGAAATGAGGGCTATGGAGTACTGAGACATATGAGACTCAGATTTCATCAAAATCATCCATCAAGTCCTTTTTAGGACCACCCAAATATAGGGCTATGGATTTAATGCTTCAACATATGGCTTCGTTTGACCACTTAATAATGGTTTCCACCATAGTTCTCAATCCAAGGGTTTAATTTCACATCCCCTGATATATTTCTCTTGTCATTATACACATAATTTGTGGCAACTCTAATAGCAGTCTAATGACTCACAATGCTAGACAAATGACCCCCACAATGGAATGTCACCTAATAGGTTTTTCAACCATTTCGCTTCTTGACATCCTAGTTCAAAGCTATGAATGGTAGAGCAAACTATACACATCTGTTTAAAAGATTTCAGCAATCCATCTCTCATAAGATTTCTACAGTTTCCACCAATTTAATCAGTCTAATTGGTCAATCAAATTGTTATTACATATACATTGCATGCAAAAACTCAATCAACATCCAACAATAGAAACAAAAGTTTCTTTACGTTGCAATATTGACTTTTAAAATATTCCCCCCACATTTTGAGATATTTCGTATAACATATATACTTTAATCTCTTAAAACATTATCACATGTATAAATCATGAAAAAATGCTGCAACAATTTATACAATGTGATAATCAAAATTGTCAGACATGGGAGAGTTTATTTTCCTTTCAAGATTATAGACATGCTCAATAAAATATTCATAAAGAACAATTTTATATATATTTTCAATATATACAAATACAGCCAACAAGACCTTAAGCCACCATTGTTTCAACAACGCATGTCATACCGGTAGCTATGAAGATCTTAAACCATCCAAAAGCATTTTTTAATGTGTAGCATATATAATTGAGATATTATAGGCCAAGCTAAATTAATAACTACAATAATATTTAGCTAACTAATAAAAAAAAATCCATGGCCAAATAAAATACTCAATAAACATTGGAATATAATGCATGCACTTAAATTGCTAATTTGGGATACCACAGTACCTCATTTTCTTCTAATCAGGCTGCATTTTCTTCTAATCAAGCTGGATCACGAACACAACTTTAGTAATAGTTCAATTATTTTAAATAATTGTAATTATCAAACATGAGCCTCGATATGTCATATTATTTCCATTAACATGCTAAATGAGCTTATCACACCAACTAACTCTAGTAGTTAGAAACAATTGTGAGATCGATTAGCAAAATTATACAAAGAAAATATATAATTAAGCCACCTCACATTATAATTATAACCCTTTAGCTCATGCACGAGACTATATACATGATAATTATGATAAATATCATGCAAAAAAATATATATATAGCAACAATAATATGAACTAAAAATTGCAACATTTCTCATAAGCCACATGCAAAATATAACTCTCTTTCATCAGTAGAAAAGTTCATCCTATATAAAACTTAATATATAGAATAACAGTATAAAAATCGATACAAGAGGCAAGCGAGGCTTGACAACCTAGACAGTATTTGTGGAACAAACTCTCCAAAGCGCGACAAATATGTTGAGGGTTGCAACCTCTCCAGAGAACTAGCAACTCTAAAATAGAGAAAATAGAGAGATTAGAAAAGCTAATAAAAATCTCAACCACAATGGAATATTCCATCCATGCTAACAAAACACATTGAGCAGCAGTGACACAACAATTAAGGTATATTCTTCTCCCCTTCAACTGAATTTCTATAATTCACACAAAAACTTGCACAACCGTTAATGGGTGAATAAATTAAAACACTACATAAATCAAATTTAAGAAAAGAACATATACTGCTTGCCCATTTAAAAAAAAAAATCAATTCACAATAGCATTTCACTTTCAGATTGTTGGAAATAACATATAAAATATATATATATATGAGTATGAATTGAAATAAACCGATAAAGCTGTGACATGGAAAACCACTGCCCTGAAAGCGAAATTTCGGCTCGACCGTGGTGCAACCGAGATTCAACCGTTCGCTCCCGAAGGTTAACACAGCGACTCCAAAAACACACGTGCACTCGTGGTTAGGAGCTGGAACAGACACTACAATTGCCCATACCAGAAAGATGAAGAGGAAGGATCTCTCTTACAAATAGAACCAAAAGCCTTCCTATTTATACAGGAGGGAAACTTTATTTTTGGTGGTTCTATAATTAGCAAAGCCAAATTTAGTGCCCTCTAAATTTAAGTAACACTAAAAATTGCAAGAAGACTTTTTCTCCTTTGACTTTGAATTAGTCATTCCTAACCGAGAATGGGTTGAAATGACCCTTGTCGGTGGATTCTTTCCTTTAAGTCATTATGCATTGACAGCCTTCTTCCCACTTTCTCCTTTATTTTTCTTTTCTTTTTTTCTTTTTTTCTTTTCTTCTTTTTTTCTCTATTTCCTTTCTTTTTCTTTTTCTTTATTTCCTTTCTTTTCTTTTCTTTATTAATAAATTTCAAAATTATCAAAGATAACCTCAACCAAAAGCTTTGTCATTTTTTCTTCAACAATGAAACAACAATAACTTAAATCCAACTTCCTACAATGTGTGACAAGAGTAAATAATCTAAGGAAAGTGTCGGGTTTACAAAAGGGAAGAATCACAGCAAGAACACTGATGGATTTTCAGAGAGATTTTTTTTTTTTTTTTAGAGAGAGAGAGAGAGCTCCTGAGTTTTTCGTGAGAGGAAAGAATGATCGCCTCCTCCAACTCCCATCAGGCCACCACGTATCATTAGGTTAGGAAGTTACCATTAACTTCCCTAACCAATCCTGGCCTTTGATCTAAATCAATTAGATCTGGACCGTTAATTAATTAATTAATTATAATTAATTTAATTAAATCAATTATAATATAAAGTTTTTAATTCAATTTAAATCATATTTAATCAAATTAAATTGGTCATTCAATTAATTGTCAATTAATTGAATCCTACTAATTAAATATCAAATATTTAATTTATTTTATAATTGAATCATATTCAATTTTATCTCTCATTTAACCTATAGTTTTGATGCGCATCAAAATGTACATTAATATAAACTATAGTATTAATTTGATTAAATCACATTTAACCAAACTAAATTTAAATTAATTAATTCCCCAATTAATTAATTCATGAATTAATCAAATATCACATATTTAATTAAATTCATAATTCTCTCATTAATTAATTTTGAATCCCATCCAAAATTAATTTTACCATAAAGTTTAATTCATTAATTAAAATTATACTATAATGTATCTCCCTACATTATATTAATTGACCAACAAGAGCATAGCTCAACTAGCATAAAATTGTACTAATAACCACGAGGTCTGTGGTTCAAATCCCCCATCCATAATGTCAAAAAAAAAATACATTATATTAATTGTATCAAATACAATGAACTTAAATTCCCTTTAATATCAAGACTAAATTATCTTAGAACTCGTTACGAGCTAGCAGGTGGACCTAATTGACCTACAGATCAGAAGCTCCAACCATACGAGATTGATCAGCTAAACTCATTAACCGAGTCAATCAACATTCGTTAATTGTGGGTCACTCCACTAAAGACCCACAACTGCCCTCTAATGAACAAGTTGTTTAGGGTCCAACCACTAAACAGGAGTTCCTCTCGGGCCAGGAGAGGACGGTGCGCCTTTGTTCAAGCCCTAGAATCAGCCCTTAAGGGGACACACATCTACTTGCCCCATTAGGGGAAGGAGTGAATTTCATCTTGTACTATTATGTTCCCAGCCCCCATTCGATCTTGCCCCTGAAATGGTAGGATTATTGAGTCGGCGAACTGGCCACTCTCACCCATACAAATCTAAGGAGAATCCCTCTTGAAATGGAGTTCATAACAAACTCAGGATTGATATTAAGTTACCTAGGTCATCCTATTGAAATAGAAACTTAAACAAGTCAACGACGTTACATCCAGTGGTTACTATTTTGCGGTCTGGTCATATGCAAACTCATTGCATAGGATACCCTCACCTGCATGTCTCCTACATGGATGCTTTGTATCATTGCATCTGTATCGAATACAAGGTGGGTCGTATCACATAGTGTCACCAGGATAAGGTACCCAGCTTTATCCCTGTACTATAGACCATTTAGGTTGTTACTTGAACACCGATCCCCATATGTCCCCATATACTAGCTCAAGTTTCATTTAAACAACCTTGGATCTTTGTTTATTGGATTTAGGGTTTATTAATGCAAGCTCGATTATTCAATAACCAAATTACTGAATCACTCAAATAACGACTTATTGAGATCGATTAATTTGTTTCATTTACTATCTACGAGTTTTAGGGCATAAAACCCAACACAATTGACCCAGTTATAGTTACGAAAAATCTGTGAAGGGTCGACTTACTAATTATTGTTATATCGGGTGGACAGAAATATATCTACGGTAAAGGGAGTTCAACTATCGGGCTATAGTAAAGTGTCCTGGTAGTTAACGAATATTGGTTAACTAGGTTAAAAGAGTTTAGCTGGTTAATCGCAAATCATTGGAGTCCGTGATCTGTAGGTCCATTAGGTCCCCCTGCTAGCTCATACGAAATAAACCTTAGAACAAGTGTGATGAATAATTTGAAAGGTTCAAATTCATTATAGGGAGTTTTCGTTAAACTATGTTCGATATATTTAACGTTAATTGTTTAATTAAGAATTAAACTATAATTAGAGAGAGTTGGTAATATTTAATAAAGATTTAAATATTTCTGGTATATTATGCATTCGATACATATTGTGGTTGGATATGAATAGAGATTCGTATTCGAAAACTGGGATTGATAGGTGTTTGGATTGATCATTTAATTTGATATTTGATATT
This sequence comes from Luffa acutangula, assembly GCA_036850905.1. NCBI lineage: Eukaryota > Viridiplantae > Streptophyta > Magnoliopsida > Cucurbitales > Cucurbitaceae > Luffa > Luffa acutangula. The sequence goes on along the minus strand of CM072094.1, from coordinate 9,582,186 downwards.
GAATTAAATGATTATAATTAATTAAAAAGTTTAATTAAATATTATTAATAATGTTTTTTTTTTTAAATTCATTATATTAATGAAATTAGGAAAAAAATCAATTTAATTTTGATTTTAAAATTTCACTAAATTTTGGATGCAAAAATTGTCTTTATATAAGACACCTAACCCATGAACTTCTTTTGATATTTTTACACCTCTCAATACACCTCACTATGAAGACAAAGTGTTGTCCTCATTTGGCATGATTTGCATGTAATTCTTCTATTTAAGAAGAAGAAAATCGTGGATTGTAAGGATGATAGTGTTAATTTTCTATCTAAACAATCCAAGTTCAAACTCTCAAAAACCAGTGAGTTCTCTCATTTCTCTCTTGAAACTCATCACCAATTCGTGTCCCACAACACGTTCTAAGTTCGGAGGATAGCGAGGAAGATCATGGTGGTTGATAGCGAGCATAGCTAGCTAGTTTTCCCTATTTAATTTAGCTAGTCTTTTATGATTTATTGGCCATTTTATTGCACTTAAATGTTTATTTTGTAGGAAATTGTTGATTAGATCTAAATCGTGATATTGGAGTTAATCGGGTGTTCGGGACGTGAAAAAAGGCCAAAGAACCGAAAAGAAACAAAGTTGGAAGAGTGCAAAAGAGTCTTGTCTGAGGGCTAGCATCGAGACGCTAGCCTTGTGGCGTCTCGACGCTAGCATTTTCCTTAACTGAATTGGGCGGCAGAAGTCACAGCGTCGAGACACTGTGACAAAAGTGTTGCGACGCTCTCGGTTTATTCCATATCCAGATTGTGCGGCAGGGCACAGCGTCACGACGCTATGTCCATAGCGTCACGACGCTATCAACAGATTTCCTATTTAATCATCTTTTCATGCTACACCCAAGGTGAGTCCAATTGGAGAGATTTTAGCCTTAATTTTGACTCGAGGCCTTCTGTGGGAGCTGAAGCAAGGACAAGGAGCGGGAATCTGATTTGGAGGTGTGGAGATCGTGACGGGGACGTGTTGGTTTCGACGACTTTGAGTGTTTCATTTCCTTTTCCTTTTCTTTAGTTAGATTTAATGGCTTTTTCATGCTTAGTTGATCTTGTAACGCCATGTATGAGTAGCTAAGCTTGTTACTTAGGGATTGATTTAGTCTTTTTAGTTTATCGATTGATTTATGGGATGATTTGTGCAATGGTTATTATGTTTGCAATCTTAATTTAATGCTTTCAATTAATTGGCCACTAGTTGAATGATCTAAGTGTTGAGTATTGCTCGGGAGAGAGGATTTAGCGTAGACTATAATAAGATTGCATGACTAAAGTTTATGTTCAAAGCTCGTGATGGAATTTAGAGTAACTTTAGAATTGGTCAAAAAGAACTAAATGTCTTGCATGTTAATAAACTTAGATAGGGATATCAAGTTGGTTAATTTGCATGAGAAACAACTATACTCGGGAGAGGTAGTTGTGATTAAAGGTTCTTAGGCTCATAAATCCATTGTGCGTTATAACTCATTCCCTAAAATCAATCCTAGACTAAATTGGCGAAATCAATTCCCCAAGTGTTCTTTCAATTGAATCTCCGTTGTTTGTTTGCATTGATCTAGTTTTCTATCATTCACTACTTTTCGATCCCTAAATAAAATTGAACAAGATTATTCATGGTAATTGATTTAACTTAAAAATCCAATCCAAAGGACGACCCTCGATTTTACGATCACTTTATTATTACTTGACCCGTGCGCTTGCAGTAGGAAAATTCCACATCAAGTTTTTGGCACCGTTGCAGGGGATTGACACATTTAGTTAGATTAATATTGTGAAAAATTGTTCGGTTTTAATTTAGGGTGTATTTTTACTTTCCAAGGTTGATTGCAATTTTTTTCCTTATTTGTTTTTCTTTCCTTATTTGTTTCCTTTAGTTTTTTATTTTTTTCTCTTGTTTGTGTAATTTTTCCTTTTTGTTTTTGCTTTTATTTGTCTTTTCTTTCCTTAAATAGTTAGTATTTTCCTTTTCTAGATTATATTTTTCCATATTTAGATTAGGTTTTTTCTTTTCTTTGTTTCTTTCCTTAATTGTTTTCTTTCCTTTTTAGGGTAGTTTAGGTTGTGTATGCGAAGGAATAGGGAATTGACTTTAGTACCTTTGGATCCCGAGATCGAGAGAACAATTCATAAGTTTCGAAGGGAGAATAGAGAAAATATTCAAATGGCCGACCCAAATCCACCTGAGGAGCCTAAGCCTATTAGAGACTATTTTCAGCCCGTGTTTCAAGGGCAACAATCAGGGATTTTCTATGCCCCGATCAATGCCAACAACTTTGAGCTAAAGACCGGCCTCATTCAGATGGCTCGAGATTGTTCTTATAGAGGATCGTCCACCGAGGACCCATACTCTTATCTAAAATCCTTTTTAGACATTTGTGGGACGGTAAAAATAAATGGAGTCTCTGAAGATACCATCCACTTACGCTTGTTTCCTTTTTCTTTGCAGGATAAAGCACGAGATTGGTTGCAGTCTATTTCCACTGGAAGCATCACCACCTGGGATGCTTTGGTCCAGGCCTTTTTGAAGAAATTTTTCCCTCCTGCTAAGACGATCAAGCTGAGGATCGAGATTGGTACATTCCAGCAACAATTTGACGAGCAGTTGTTCGAGGCATGGGAGCGTTACAAAGAGCTGTTGAGGAAGTGCCCCCAGCATGGATATCCTGATTGGTTGTAGATCCACTTATTTTATAATGTTTTAAATTCAAGTACTAAGACTATTGTTGATGCAGCAGCAGGTGGGACTCTATTGTCCAAAACAGTTGAGAACGCTAGAACTTTGCTGGAGGACATTACCACTAACAGTTATCAGTGGTCGTCTGAGCGGTCTGCACCGAAAAAGGTCGTTTGGTGGAGGACATGGCCACTAACCTTTTCCAGTAAAAGGTCGTTTGGTCATCTTACCTTCGAGACATGACTCACACGGAGGTAAAGTACCATCTTCTAACTGGCTTAGAAGTTCGTTCTTAACCAATCTCCCAATCCTATTGAGATTTATGTGGCCAAGTCTCAAGTGCCAAGGATAGGTACTTTGAGAAACTTTCTGCCTTTTTGGTTGAGTCTCGGTTGTTTTAAACATTTCATTGTTCAAAATAGCCCTAGACTCTATTGGTATTAAAACATACAAAGTGTTCTCCATTTTTGCAGAACAGATATCAGTACCCCATTTAGTAATGAAAGCTTCATTCACAGAAAAGGACACTGAATATCCTTGTTCTAGCAAACAAGAAACAGAAATCAAATTTCTTTTTGTTTTGGGAACTATATATACATTATCTAATAAGATATAGTGTTCCCTGGAGAAGAACATTTTAATATCTCCCACTACTTCAGCTGAAATGAGCTCCCCAGTCCCAACTCTGTGAGTCATTTCCCCAGCATCCAACTGTTGTCAGGAGCTCATTTCCTCAAAGGAAGAGCATACGTGATGACTGGCACCTGAATCAAGGATCCAGGCTGTATCATCATTTTCCACTATACACGTTTCAATGACCAATAAATCAAATTTATTTTCATTGAGATGTGCTAAGAAATCTATGTCATATTCATCATGAACAATTTCAAATGAATTAGACATGTGGGCTTGAGGATCGCCCTCAGTTAGGACCAATTCCACGCAATTAATGTTTAAGTTCATTTTCTTAGTTGTATTAGAAATATCAATTTTGTACTTAGCGTTATTCGAGGAATACAAAGAACGTTTCATTATTGAGAACAAACAAATTAACTTAATAAGTATTGTTGCATTAACCCATTACACAAAATAATATTATTATTTTAATCCAATCAATTTAGCAAAAGTAATGATCGACCCATAGAATAAACATTCATTTTGCAACGAATCCCTATTCCCGGAATAACTCATATTCCAATAGTTCTTAGCTACCGTTTTTTCGGTCAGAAAACTATTAACACCTTAACAATTTCTCGTAAGTGTGACCCTCCATTTTTCAGATTTCAGAGGTTGGCCCCAAGAATGCTACCGTAGGGAAAGTCAAAGTTAGAAATGGACCTAAGAAACTCTATCCATTTCTGGAGTTTACGTTGTTTCGACTCCCATGATCAAGCCCTCCATAGGGTGATCGCTCCCAGGGCGACTCGCAGGCAGATCATGGGGATCTCACGGTGCAACCTAATGGAGGAGACCGTAGGATACGTTGACACGTGTCCTACTCCCACTTACTATAAAATACTCCCCCATTCACCTTGATATTGATCCATGCAAACACCATCCGTAGGAGGTCACTCCCAGAGTGACTCGAGGCCAAGCATGAACCTCACGTTCTGGACTTTTGAGGACGTGAGAGCAAAACTTGATTTATGAAAATCTTGTTTTGATATATTTCCTCCCACTAAGTATTTTTATAATTATAGGGCCTATTACTTAAGTAAATTCCGGCTAAGTGAATCTATCTAAGTCTATGCATGTATATAACTTTTATATATATAGGTCTTTTCTCTAATGTCTTGGTGGATTAAACACTTTTAATTACCTAAAGACATTGCATGTTAATATAACTATGGTTAATTCAACTCAAGTTCCAGCTCAGTTCCCGGGTAGCAAGTGTTCCGTAAACCGTCATCTTAAGTACCTCCAGCCTTAGACAGAACTTTACCGGTAGAGTTCCCTTATAACCAATAGTTATGATAAATCTTTACTCTAAAGATCTAGGTGAATTAAACTCTTTTAATTGACCTAGTGATATTGTATGCTAACATAACTATGGTTAATTCAACTCAGGTTCCGAGTCAGTTCCCAGGTAGCAGGTGTTCTGTAAACCGTTGTTGGGTTCCTAGAGTGAGTAAAAATAAGATATAAAAAGACTCTAGACTCTGTGCAAGTATACACAGTCCGCATCAAGTAATAAGTATTTATCGAATCCAAGGTCTAAACTAGCTTTCACTTTATCTATTTTGTTTAGTTTTTCAATGGTTTCAAAAGTGGTAAAAATGATTGGTTTTTATAGAAATGTTGAAGCAAAAGAAATGACAGAACAGAAAGTAAACAAATAGGCAGACAGATTAGAAACAGGCGCTTGTCAGGATTTAGTAATTGTTTTATAAGATGCTCTAGCAATATTATTGATCATGCAAAACTCTCGCAGTCTTATTAGCAGATTCCTCCCGAAACTCCGGATCTTTTGGAATGTGTTTCAACTCCAATGAAGTACTACCGATCAAGCACTAGGCAACTGGCTATCCCTAGCTCAGTCACTGGCGTTCACCAATACACAATGATCTAGTATGATTAATCGCCACACACTCCGTAAATCATCCCTGAAACTAGAGAGAGGTATTCATACCCGCTGGCCAGGCGGGCACAAAATAGAAATGAGCACAACAATTAATCAAGATGCATTAATCAATATTTATTACTAGAAATGAAGCACGTCAATCACATTGTTTCCTAACCAACGCCTAAAGCTTTTTAGTTCATAAGATGCATGGAAACGCACGTTACAATCTGAGTAAGCATGTCCATAACTACAAGGTAATACAAGAAAAGATTAATTCCCTTGAACAGCTTGTAATTGATGGTCTTCTTGGTGGTCTCCAATCTCTCCTCTATTCGGCTCCCAAAAGTGGAAGTAACCTTTCCAAGAATGGAATGTTTCTCCCAAAGATGGTTTACTTTTGACTTGGGCGGCTATCTCCTTTTATAGAAAGATAGGAGGCTTGAATTAGGTTGACCTAGACACGTGGATGGCTCTCCTTGCTCCTTCATCCCGAAAATAGCTTAACAGAATTCAGTTTGTTAAATTGGCTAACAAGCTGTGATGAGGCAGTTTTGCTCCTCGCTTTCCTCCAGCACAGAATTTGCTCCTTCCAGTCGCTTAGCAATACATTCTGCAAAATAAATTCCAAAGCTTCCATTCTTCAAAATGGGTTAAAACATATAATATATATCTAAAACCAACCATATTTAGAACAAAGGACACACAAATCCCTATAGAAATAAGGCCTAAATAACCACCTTTTGGAGAGTTATCAACCGTCATCTTAAGTACCTCCTGTTGGGTTTTATGCTCTAAAACTCGTAGATAGTGAATGTGAACAAATTGTATACTTGTTTCAATAAAGTGTTGTTGTTAAATATTGCACAATTTGACCCAAATCCAATAAACTAAGATCCAAGGTTGTTTACATGTGACTTGAACTAGTATGTGGGGACATACGGGGATTGGTGTTCAAGTAACAACCTAAAAGGTCTATAGTACAAGGATAAGGCTGGATACCTTATCCTGGTAACACTATGTGATACGGCCCGCTTTGTATTCGATACAGACGTATTAATTCAAGGCGTCCATGTAGGAGACATGCAAGCGGGGGTATCCTATGCAATGAGTTTGCATAAGACCGGACCACGAAATAGTAAACCACTAGATGTAACACCGTTAACTAGTTAGGTTACTATTTCAATACGATGACCTAGGTAACTCAGTCTTAATCCTGAGTGTGTCATGAACTCCTTCTCATGAGGGATTGTCCTTTGATTAGCATGGGTGAGAGTGGCCAATACGCCGACTCAATATGCCTTCCTTTTTGGGGACAAGACCGAGTGGGAGGCTGGGGACATGACAACACAAGAAGGAATTCACTCCTTCCCACTTCTAGGAGAAGTAGATGAGTGTTCCCTTAAGAGGTGACTCCGGGACTTGAACAAAGGGATCTCGTCCTCTCACTGGCCTGAGAGGAACTTTCTGTTTAATGGTTGGACCATAAACAGGTTGTTCATTAGAGGAGCGCTGGTACTTAAGGAGACAGATGTAACACAGGGGTAAAACGGTAATTTGACCCAGTCGTGATTACGAACACTCGTGAAGGATTGACTTACCGGTATAGGTCTACATCCATGGACACAGAAATGTTCTACAGTGAGAAGAGTTCAGCTGTGGGTCTTTAGTGGAATGACCAACAGTTAATGAATATTGGTTAACCTGATTAATGAGTTTAATCTATTAACCTCATATCATTGGAGCTTCTGATCTGTAGGTCCATTAGGTCCCCCTGCTAGCTCGTAAAGAGTAATTAGGAACAAATATATCTTGAGAGAATTTGAATAGTTCAAATTCATATTGGGAATTAAGTTAATTGTATGAGATACATATTAATATAATGTATAATGATGCATTAAAATATAAAGTCTAATTTGAGATTAAACTTTATTAAATTGAGAGATTGATATATTTGAAAGAGTTCAAATATATGTCTAATTAAATATAGGGTATTTAATTAGAAGATGAATTAATTAATTATGAATTAATTAATTATTCAATTTAGTTAAAATTAAATGAGATTTAATTAAACTATAGTCTATGAGAGAAATAAATATTTGAAGAAGTTCAAATATTAATATGAATTTGATTCATATTAAATTTGTAGGATATAAGAGAATTTGAAGGAGTTCAAATTTTAATATGAATTTGATTCATATTATAGAATTAATTAATTGAAGGCCTGAAATTAAATATATGATATTTAATTGGGTAATTAATTAATTAACTAATAGAAGGTCTGAAATTAAATATATGATATTTAATTGGTGATTAATTAATTAAAGAATTAATTAATTGGAAATTAATCAATCATGGAAATGATTAATCACTTATGGAAGTGATCAATCATTTATGGAAAAGATTAATCAATTATGGAATTGATTGGTCATGGAATTGATTAATGGAAAAGATTAAATCAGTTATGGAAATAATTGATTTTAAATGAATATTTTATTCATGACCTTTCTCCTATAAATAGAACACTAACCCTAGGGTTTAGGCAACACAACATATGGCCACCATAAGGCCTTCTCATATTCTCTCAACTCAAGAACTCTAGGGAGAATTTCTCTCTAGAGTTTTTCCCATTCAAGATTAGGTAGTCCCACAACTACGTTCCTAATCTCAGAGTTATAGCGGGGAAGATCAAATGGTGGTGTTCTTCGTTGTTGCAGAGCAATCAAGAATCATTCGTTGAAGTATTCAGAGTCGTCAACGGAGGTATGTTTCTCATCGCTTAACCTTTTGCCAATGTATTGGTATTTTTGTAGAACAAAATTAATTTACGAACGGTCCAATTGCTTCCGCTGTAACGGAATTGGGAATTCCAATCCTTCAATTGGTATCAGAGCCGATCGTAATCTTAATTTTGTTTTACAATATTTGCGTTGGTTGAATGGTGGGATTAATTGTGCATTTGATGTATAATGGTTTGCTAGTAGATGGTTAGGGTTTTTGGCATTAGATTTGCAATTTTTCCTTGATTTGATCATGTAAGGGCCCGTTGTTTTGGAAAATTTATTGCAAATTTATCCTTGTAAGTCCGTGTCTTTGATAATGTATCAAATTTGATGAATTTCGACACAATTTGGGGCCAAAACGGATGGAAAACGATGCTGGAATCGAAGGAAATCTGGAAAGCCGAGAGCAAGCGTCGAGACGCTGCTAAACGGCGTCCCGACGCTGTCAAAATAACCCAGAAAACGGATGAAGACGTGCGTTGGTGGAAAGTAAAAAAAAAAAGGAATTTGCGTCCAGGACGGTTCGAACTCGCATGCATCAGGCCGTTACGCGTGCGCGCATCAGAGTCTTCGAGGGCGGAGGTTCGAGCTGCATCGTAGGCGTGTTTTTTCGTCATTTTCGCATAAGGTTTAAATAAAATTTAAATGCATAATTCAACGTGATTATTCCGTGTTGCTTCGTTGGTTGGAGTAGCGGCCTGTGAAGTCGGAAGTCTGTGGTTCGAGCTAGCGGTTGTGCATTTTTCTGTTTTATTTTAGAGAAATTTTATGTGCAGCGGTTCGGTCCGGTTTCATCATTGAGGGGCGCGGTTCAATCGATTTCTGACCGGTCTGAGGAGGTTTTGACCCGGTTATGTGCTGTTTGAGCCATTTTTTCGGTTCGTCGCATTTAAAACCGGTTCAAGGTGTTTTAAAGCTGATTCAGTACGGTTCAGCCCGTTTTCTCGCCGGTTCGAAGGGTTTGGACGCGGTTCGAGGCTATTTTGGGTTGGTTCACGGCTTGATAGGGCATTTTTAGATTAATTATTGTAATTTTTCTAATTTATTTTGTCATAGGATGCCAAAACCCGTCTACTTAGCTATTTAATTGCTTTATGAATGTCATATAGTATTTAAAATTCCACCATAGGTTAAGCATATTCATGCATTTTTAAATTATAATTGTTATAATATAAGTATTATGCATGAATTTAATTTTCATGGGTATTTAATATAAATTGTTATAATTAAATGGATGAAAATTGAGAAGCATTAAGCATGAAATTACTTTAGTATATAAAAAGTTATATTTATGAAAGTAATTTATATGCTTATTTATTTTCATGAGCCATTAATATAAAGTGTTATGTTAATGTATGAAAATGTGAATGCTTATTTTAATTTTCTTGGGTAATTAATTTAAGAGTTAGATTAATTGAAGAAAATTAATTTGCATTAAGCATGAAATTACTTTAGTTTAAAAATATAAGAGTTATATTAGTAATTAACATGCTTATTTTTTCATAAGCTATTAATATAAATGTTATGTTAATGTATGAAAGTGGTAATGCTTAATTTTAATTTTCTTGTATAATTAATTTAAGAGTTAGGTTAATTAAAAGGAAATTAAATTGCATTGAGCATGACATTACCTTAGATTAATATAATTGTTATATCTTTGGTATGTCATGTATGCTAATGTATGGTTTTATAAATTAATTAGAATTTGATTGTTAATTTATTCACCATAGTAGCATGTTATAGGTTTAATTCATTAAAATTTATAATAGTTCTAATATTAATGAATAGAAACCGTTAACCTATAACAAAGAATTGCATGCAAACATAGGATCTTAGGATAAATGAATTAATTTTAAAATGTTTAAAATTAATTAGATCTAAGATCACATTTCTAATAGGATTAGAATTATTCTTACTTAGAATTAAAATTAGTTTTAATTGACTAAGTAGGAAAAACATTACTATGATTATAAGGGAACTCCACCGGTTAAGTTCTGTCTAAGGTTGGGGGTATTTAAGCTGACGGTTTACGGAACACCTCCTACCTGGGAACTGACCCGGAATACCGGAGTTGAATTAATCATAGTTAAATGTTAGCATGCAATGTCACTAGGTTTGTTAAAAGTGTTTAATGCACCTAGATCTTTAGAGTAAAGACCTTACATTACTTTGGTTATAAGGGAACTCTCTTGGTGAAGTTCTGTCTAAGGTTGGGGGTATTTAAGTTGACGGTTTACGGAACACCTCCTACCTGGGAACTGACCCGAAACTTGAGTTGAATTAACCACAGTAATGTTGACTTGCAATGTTGGGTTTATTAAAAGAAGTTTAATTCACCTAAAACATTGTGGTTGAATCCTTTCCATAATTGTTATAATAGGATCAGACTTAGATAGATTGACTTAGCCGAATTTTATCTAAGTTAAACAACCCTAAATTAACCTTAGGACATTTTCAGTGGGAGGAAAATTACAAAACGAGATTTAAATCAAGTTTTGCTCCTACGTCCCTATATTCACAACGTGAGGTTCATGCTCGGCTTCGAGTCGCTCTAGGAGCGGCCTCCCTTCGGAAAGTGTTTGCATGGATCAATAACAAGGTGAATGGGAAAAATGTCTAGAGTAAGTGAGAGCGGGACACGTGTCAACGTATCCCTCGGTCTCCACCCCTAGTTCACACCGTGAGAGTCCTATGATCCGCCTGCAGGTTGTCCTGGCGCAACCATCCCTTCGGAGGGCCTGATCATAGGATTCGGAACACCGTGAACTCCTGAATAGGATAGGGTCACTTAGGCTAATCACCAACAGTTGTCTTTCCCTTCGGTAGCCTGTTGGTGCGTGCCTCTGAGATCTGAAAGTGGGAGGGTTACACTTACGGGGATGAGTTAAATGTGTTAACTAACCTTTGACCGAACAACAGTAACTAAACGCTAACTGAATATGAGTTATTCTGGTGTTAGAGTTTGGTTGAGATTGTCTCAATTCAGAGGAGGAGTAGCTGACCACCCTTCGGTGGCTGTTGTTCTAAACCTTTGAAGTACCGTTGCAAAAACCAAATCAATAGTTTTATAGGGTTTCTTTGATTGCTTATTTGTTTTTGCAGAATTTGATTGGATTATTTGTAATGGGTTAGTGCAATTAATAATACAAGTAATTTGTTACTTCAGCAATTATATAATAATTTTATGTGTGTTGTCTTATGTCATTTTATAAATAACGGTAATACAACAAGCTTAAACGATAAATTGTGGTAAATAAGTTTAGGATTATTCTTAACTGAGGAATGTCCTCATGCCCCATATGTTTAATTCATTAAGAATTGTTCTTGGTGAATATGACATAGAACTCTGCTTAGCAAAAAGAGAACTTCTTCAAGACCGTAATTTTCATTTACCTGTCTTGAAAACGTGACTAGTGAAGAATAGTGATTCTCCCTGAATACTTGATTCAAGGACCACAAATCAGGTGTGTTCTTCTTTTAAAGGAATAAGTTCCTGGCAAGAGCTTACTGCTTGTGTAATAACTCTCAAAGTTAGAATTAGAGAGGTTATTTTAGCTATATCAGTGGGGAACATTAAGTTATTTTTTCTCAGTGGGAGAAAATACATATTATTAGATAATGTGTATGTAAGATCAAAAGAAATTTGATTTCTGTGTCTTATTTGCTGGAACAATGTTACTCTTTACCTTTCTCTGCTAACGCAGTTTTATTTCAAGAAAGGGAGTTGACATTTGTTTAGCTTTACTGTAAAGTAACCTAAATGTTTTAAGACTAATCAAGAGTAAAGCAGTCATGAACACTGGGTTGTTTAAGACCGCTACTACTCAATGTGAAAAGAGGCAAAGGATTTCTCTTAAAGGAAAAATACCTTTCTTTGGTTCTAAGGTAGACCATATTAATCTCAATTTGATTGGGAGATTGGTCAAGAGTGAACTTCTAAGCGAGTTAGAAGATGACTCTCTACTACCTTGTAAGTCATGCCTTGTGGGCAATATGATTGATAGATATTTTACTGGAAAAGATCTAAGAGCCAAAGAGCCCTTGGAGCTTGTACATTTGGATCCTTGTGGTTCAATATGTTAAAGCAGTGGGAGGGCATGAATAATTCATCTCTTTTGGATGATTATTCAAAGGTATGAGTATCTTTACCTAATGCAACTTAAGTCTGAAGCTCTTGAGATATTCGAAGGGGCTTAGGACTGAAGTTGAAAACTTGTTAGGTGAGATGATAAAAACACTTTGATCAGATCAAAGTGTTGAGTATAGGGATTTGAGATTCCAGGACTATTTGATAGTACATGGGATCACACCCTAAATCTCATTTAGGAGAAATAGAACCCTATTGGATATGGTTCATTCCATGTTGAGCTATGCTCAATTGTCTGGCTCGTTTTGGGGTCATGTAGTGTTGACTGCATTGCATACTGTAGTAGGCAACCCCAAAGGAAACGAGAAGTTGATACTTCTTCAATTCACAAGAGAATAAAGAATTTGTATCGACAAATGCTAAATTCTCAGAAGAAGTTCACATAAAAAAAAATCATAAACCACAGAGTAAAGTCGATTTAAGTAAGTTAACTAATGAAGCTACAGTAACATCCACAAGAGTTGTTGATGAGGTTGGCTGTTCAACAAAAGTTGTTGATGGATCAGTGCATCTAGTCAGTCACATCCATCTCAATAGTTGAGATTGCCTCAATGTAGTGGGAGGGTTGTTTGATAACCTGAACGTTACATGGGCTTGTTTGAAGCCTAGGTCATCATACCTGATGATGGTATAGTGGGTTCATTATCTTTTAGAAAGAAAATGAATGATGTTGACAAGGACCAATGGATTAAAGTCATGGACCTGGAAATGAAGTCTTTTGTATTTCACTTCCATATGGAATCTTGTAGATCTGTTTGATGGGTAACACCTATTAGTTACAAGTGGATTTACAAGAGAAAACGAGACATTAAAGGTCTTAACCAGAAGGGTTCATACAACAAGATCGAAAGCAAAAGGTTTTGCAAGCTTAAGTGATCCATTCATGGATTAACCTAAGCATTTCGATCTTGAAATATAAGATTTGATAAAGAGACCAAATCTTTTGACTTTAATCAGAACATTAATGAGTCTTGTGTTTACAAGTAATCATCAATAGTTCAGTAGCTTACTTAGTATTGTATATGATTGATATCCTAATCATTGGGAATGATGTAGGTTATCTTACTGACATTAAAGGAGCTAGCAGCTCATTTCCAAGTGGAAATTTGGGAGAAGCTGAGTTTGTTCTTGAGATCCAAATTGTTTAGGAACCGTAAGAACAAAAGGCTAGCATTGTCTCAGGTGTCTTATATCTACAAGATGTTAGTTAGATATAAGATGCAGAATTCCAATAAGGGTTCACTACCTTTCAGACATGGAATTCTTTTGTCTAAGAAAATGTTTCCTAAGACACCTCAAGAGGTTGAGGGCATGAGACGAATGCCCTATGCAGTAGGGATTGTCAGTAAATATCAATCTAATCCAAGATTTAATCATTGGAAAACCGTTAAGAATATCCTCAAGTATTCAAGGAGAACGAGGAACTATATGCTCGTGTATGAGACTAAGGATTTGATCCTTACAGGATACACTGACACAGATTTTAAGACTGATAAGAATTTGAGGAAATCTACATCAGTATTTGTGGTCACTCTTTACGATGGAGCTATAGTATGACATAGTTACAATCTTGACCATATAGGCCGAAAATATAGCTACTTGTGAAGCAGCGATAGAGACTGTATGGCTTAAGAAGTTCTTGACAGATTTGGAATGTGTTCCAAATGTGAACTTGTCCATCACACTTTATAGTGATATAGTGGTGTTGTGGCAAATTCAAAAGAACATCGCAGCCTAAGACAAGCAGACACATTAAATTGAATTAAATATTGCTGATTCATTTACAAAGACTCTCTCGGCTAAAGTGTTTGAGGGTCATCTAGAAGGTCTAGATCTACGAGATATGTACAAAAGTGTAATCTAGGGCAAGTGGGAGAAATGTAATTGGTATAGTGATACCATTGTGTAATGGGTATAGTGATGCCCTAGTTTATTGTATTTGTACATTGTATATGTTTTATACATGTATTTATACACCCAATGCTGTATAGATTATTGTACATCCCACTAAACTAGAGTTTTAGTTCAAGTGGGAGTTTGTTGGGTTTTATGCCCTAAAACTCGTAGATAGTGAATGTGAACAAATTGTATACTTGTTTCAATAAAGTGTTGTTGTTAAATATTGCACAATTTGACCCAAATCCAATAAACTAAGATCCAAGGTTGTTTACATGTGACTTGAACTAGTATGTGGGGACATACGGGGATTGGTGTTCAAGTAACAACCTAAAAGGTCTATAGTACAAGGATAAGGCTGGATACCTTATCCTGGTAACACTATGTGATACGGCCCGCTTTGTATTCGATACAGACGTATTAATTCAAGGCGTCCATGTAGGAGACATGCAAGCGGGGGTATCCTATGCAATGAGTTTGCATAAGACCGGACCACGAAATAGTAAACCACTAGATGTAACACCGTTAACTAGTTAGGTTACTATTTCAATACGATGACCTAGGTAACTCAGTCTTAATCCTGAGTGTGTCATGAACTCCTTCTCATGAGGGATTGTCCTTTGATTAGCATGGGTGAGAGTGGCCAATACGCCGACTCAATATGCCTTCCTTTTTGGGGACAAGACCGAGTGGGAGGCTGGGGACATGACAACACAAGAAGGAATTCACTCCTTCCCACTTCTAGGAGAAGTAGATGAGTGTTCCCTTAAGAGGTGACTCCGGGACTTGAACAAAGGGATCCCGTCCTCTCACTGGCCTGAGAGGAACTTTCTGTTTAATGGTTGGACCATAAACAGGTTGTTCATTAGAGGAGCGCTGGTACTTAAGGAGACAGATGTAACACAGGGGTAAAACGGTAATTTGACCCAGTCGTGATTACGAACACTCGTGAAGGATTGACTTACCGGTATAGGTCTACATCCATGGACACAGAAATGTTCTACAGTGAGAAGAGTTCAGCTGTGGGTCTTTAGTGGAATGACCAACAGTTAATGAATATTGGTTAACCTGATTAATGAGTTTAATCTATTAACCTCATATCATTGGAGCTTCTGATCTGTAGGTCCATTAGGTCCCCCTGCTAGCTCGTAAAGAGTAATTAGGAACAAATATATCTTGAGAGAATTTGAATAGTTCAAATTCATATTGGGAATTAAGTTAATTGTATGAGATACATATTAATATAATGTATAATGATGCATTAAAATATAAAGTCTAATTTGAGATTAAACTTTATTAAATTGAGAGATTGATATATTTGAAAGAGTTCAAATATATGTCTAATTAAATATAGGGTATTTAATTAGAAGATGAATTAATTAATTATGAATTAATTAATTATTCAATTTAGTTAAAATTAAATGAGATTTAATTAAACTATAGTCTATGAGAGAAATAAATATTTGAAGAAGTTCAAATATTAATATGAATTTGATTCATATTAAATTTATAGGATATAAGAGAATTTGAAGGAGTTCAAATTTTAATATGAATTTGATTCATATTATAGAATTAATTAATTGAAGGCCTGAAATTAAATATATGATATTTAATTGGGTAATTAATTAATTAACTAATAGAAGGTCTGAAATTAAATATATGATATTTAATTGGTGATTAATTAATTAAAGAATTAATTAATTGGAAATTAATCAATCATGGAAATGATTAATCACTTATGGAAGTGATCAATCATTTATGGAAAAGATTAATCAATTATGGAATTGATTGGTCATGGAATTGATTAATGGAAAAGATTAAATCAGTTATGGAAATAATTGATTTTAAATGAATATTTTATTCATGACCTTTCTCCTATAAATAGAACACTAACCCTAGGGTTTAGGCAACACAACATATGGCCACCATAAGGCCTTCTCATATTCTCTCAACTCAATAACTCTAGGGAGAATTTTCTCTCTAGAGTTTTTCCCATTCAAGATTAGGTAGTCCCACAACTACGTTCCTAATCTCAGAGTTATAGCGGGGAAGATCAAATGGTGGTGTTCTTCGTTGTTGCAGAGCAATCAAGAATCATTCGTTGAAGTATTCAGAGTCGTCAACGGAGGTATGTTTCTCATCGCTTAACCTTTTGCCAATGTATTGGTATTTTTGTAGAACAAAATTAATTTACGAACGGTCCAATTGCTTCCGCTGTAACGGAATTGGGAATTCCAATCCTTCACCTCCAACCTTAGACAAAACTTCATCGGGAGAGTTCCCTTATAACCATAGTAATGTAAACTCTTTACTCTAAAGATCTAGGTGAATTAAACTCTTTTAATAAACCTAGTGACATTGCATGCTAACATTTAACTATGATTAATTCAACTCCGGTATTCCGAGTTAGTTCCCAGGTAGGAAGTGTTCCGTAAACCGTCATCTTAAGTACCCCCAGCCTTAGACAGAACTTAACCGGTGGAGTTCCCTTATAATCATAGTAACGTTTTTCCTACTTAGTCAATTAAAACTATTTTTAATTCTAAGTAAGAAAATAATTCTAATCATATTAGAATTATAATGAGCTTGGGTCTAATTAATTTTAAACATTTAAAAATTAATTCATTTTAACCTAAGGTCCTATGTTTGCATGCAACTCTTTGTCATAGGTTGACGGTTTCTAATCAATTTTATAACTTATTATAAAATTTTAATGATTAGCCCTATAACATGCTTCTATGGTGTTGGAAAAATAACAATCATATTCTAATTATTAAACACCATATTATTATGACGTCGATAACAATAATATAACGATTATATTAATTTAAAGTGGTGTCCTGCATCATGCAATTTCAATTTCATTTAATTAATATCGAATATATTAATTAAACATCCATGAAATTAAATTACATGAAATTTGACATTAATATAATATAACTCTTATATTAATCTAAGTAATGTCATGCTCAATGTTATTCTATTTTCATTTAATTAATATAACATTTTATATTAAATCATACATGAAAACAAGCATTGATTTATATTTATTTTTTTCATTCATAATATAACTAATTATATTAATTCTCATGAAAATAATCCTAAGCATGCATGCTACATTAATTAAATATAACAATTATATTTAGCTAAATTAATGTCATGCATCATGCTTCACAAATTTCATATATTTAATATAACAATTATACTAAATAACTCATGAAATAAAATTCATGCATAATTATCATACATTATAACAATTATAACATTAATATGCATAAAAACATGCTTAACCTATGGTGGAAATTTAAGCTATGTGACATCCATAAAGCAAATAAATAGCAATTGAACAGGTTAATTTTGGCCCCTAGGATAAAATAAGACATAAATTACAATAATTATAGCTAAATTCTATCCTAAAAGTCCTTCTGCAGCTCCAAATACTGGTCTAGACCGCCCGAACTGACCCGAACCACTTCGAACTAGCTACGAAAACCACGAACCAAGCCAAATTCCAACTGAACAGGACCAAATCGATCCCAGCCCAGCAAGACCGCGTGAACCGGACCGCCCAACTGCCTTGAATCGTCCTGTTGCGAATCCCTAACGCGTGTTGTAATTATGATAGCATCGCGATTTCTCCGATTTTTATCTCATAAAAACCTATTCTAGACCTGGACTTACATAGGACTCGATTTTACATAAAATACCCGAAACACCGGGCCCTTACATGATCAAATCACATAAAAACAGTAAAATCTATGGTCATAAAATTAACCTAAACAGTTCAATGCAAACCATACATACATTATGCATTAATCAATCCCACCAATAGCCAATGCAAATTTTAGAAAAACAAAATTAGATCTACGATTGACTCTGATACCAATTGAAGGATTGGAATTCCGTAATTCCGTAAAGCGGAAGCGTGATTGGGACTGATTCGTAATTAATTTTGTTTAATCTAAAATACAAATACATTGACAATAAACTTAGAACTATTCTAGATTTATATTAAGGCTAAGCATACAAAAATATTAGATCTAAATCTAATTTATATAGTAATAAATTACTTACTCTCGTTGACGACTCAGATTAAATTCACCAACTGCTTGTGAATTAATCACGAACTAGTGCGAATACCACCACTATGGCTACACCGGTATGACTCTGAGACTTCTAGAGGCAGGAGACTGGTGAGAGTCTAAAGGAAGCCTTGAGGGGAATTCTCTGAGAGTAGGAGAATGAATGAGATGTCTTTCACCCCACCCCAGGGGTCCTATTTATAAGTAAAGGTCAAGACTTTTTTCCTCATAGGAAAATGTCTCTCTAATTTTAATAAATTATTAATTAATTTCATAATTAATTAATTTCCCTAATTAAATATCATATATTTAATCTTAGGGATTTTATTAAAATTAAAATTAATATGAATCCAATTCATATTAAATTTATTTGAACTCTTTCAAATATTTTCTCTCATGAATTAATTTTTGAAATTAATTCAAAAATTATATTATAAAGTTTCATAAACTTTATATTATAATGCATCAATATACATTATACGATTCCCCAAATAAATTGAACACTTTCAATTTACAATTTATACTTAATTGCTTCAAGTCTCTTTACAAGCTACCAGTGGGACCTAATGGACCTACAGATCAGAAGTTTAGTCAACATTCGTTAACTGTGGGTCACTCCACCAAAGACCCATTGTTGCACTCTTATCACTATAGAATATTTCTGTGTCCACGAATATCGACCAAGCAGTAAGTCAATCCTTCACGTGTGTTCGTAACACCAGTTGGGTCAAATTATCGCTTTACCCCTGGGTTACCTCTGGTTCCTTAAGTACCAATGATTCCTCTAATGAACAAGTTGTTTAGGATTCAACCACTAAACAGGAGTTCCTCTCGAGCCAGGAGAGGACGACGCGCCTTTGTTCAAGCCCTGAAATCAGCCCTTAAGGGAACACACATCTACTTACCCCAATAGGGGAAGGAGTGAATTACATCTTGTACTGTTATGTTCCCAGCCCTCATTCGGTCTTGCCCCTAAATGGTAGGATTATTGAGTCGGGGAACTGTCCACTCTCACCCATACAAATCTAAGGACAATCCCTCCTGAAAGGGATTCATAACAGACTCGAGATTGAGATTGAGTTGCCTAGGTCATCCTACTGAGATAGAAACCTAAACTAGTTAACGACGTTACATCTAGTGGTTACTATTTCGCAATTCGATCTTATACAAACTCATTGCATAGGATACCCCCACCCGCATGTCTCCTACATGGATGCTTTTGATCATTCCATCTGTATCGAATACAAGGTGGGTCGTATCACATAGTGTCACCAGGATAAGGTACCCAGCCTTATCCCTATACTATAGACCTTTTAAGTTGTTACTTGGACACTGATCCCCGTATGTCGCCACATACTAGTCCAAGTTTCATTTAAAAAACCTTGGATCTTAGTTTATTGGATTTAGGGTTTATAATGCAAACTCGATTATTCAATAACCAAATTACTGAATTACTCAAATAACGCTTTATTGAGATCGATTAATTTGTTTCATTTACTATCTACGAGTTTTAGGGCATAAAACACAACAGTATATAATATAAACAATAACTCTTTATTGAAAAAACATCTAACAATATTTTATTTATGTTCGGTTAACCGTTACATTTACTATCTACGAGTTTTAGGGCATAAAACCCAACAAACTCCCACTTGAACTAAAACTCTAGTCAATGGGAAGTAAATGCAATCATCTAAAGCTGGGAATGTAATGTACATTGTATATTACATAAAAAGTAAGTATACAACTAATACAATAAACTAGGGCATCCTAATACCCATTACACACCTCTCACTTGCCCTAGATTATATACATATCTCGTAGACCTAGACCTTCTAGATGACCCTCAAACACTTTAGCCGAGAGAGCCTTCATAAATGGATCAGTTATATTGTGCTCCAAATCGATCTTGGTGACGATCACATCTCCTCGTTGCATAATTTCCCTTATCAGGTGATACTTCCTCTCTATGTGTTTTCCTCGTTTATGGTTGCGAGGTTCTCTAGAATTGGCTACAGGTCCACTATTGTCACAATATAATGTTATGGGCAAGTCTATATTTGGAACAACTTCCAAATCTGTCAGGAACTTCTTGAGCCAAACTGCTTTCTTAGCTACTTCACAAGAAGCAACATACTCAGCCTCCATGGTTGAGTCTGCTATCCTTGCTTGATGCTTCGCCAAACTACAGCTCCTCCGTTAAGGGTGAATACTGACCCTGACGTGGATTTCCTAGAATCCTTGTCAGATTGAAAATCAGAGTCGGTGTATCTTGTAAGGATCAAATCCTTAGCTCCATACACCAACATGTAGTTCCTCCTTCTTTGAAGATACTTGAGGATATTCTTAACCGCTGTCCAGTGGTCTAACCCTAGATTGGACCGATACCTACTGACTATTCCCACTGCATAACATATGTCAGGCCTAGTGCAGAGCATAACATACATTAAGCTACCCACAGTTGAGGCGTAGAGAATGTGTCTCATATCCTCAACTTCTTCAGGTGTTTTAGGACATTGTTCCTTGGACAGATGAACCTCATGTCTGAAAGGTAATAAACTTTTCTTGGAGTTTTGCATCGAATATCGAGACAACATCTTGTCGATATACGTTGCTTGAGACAATGCTAACATTTTGTTCTTACGATCCCAAATGATCTGGATCCAAAAAACATATGTCGCTTCTCCCAAATCTCTCCCTAAAATGGTAGGCTTATTGAGTCGACAAATCCGTCCACTCTCACCCATACAGTTCTAAGATAATCCCTCATGAACAGGAGTCCATAACACACTCAAAATTAAGATTGAGTTATCTAGGTCATCTATTGAAATAGAAACCTAACTAGTCAACTGATGAAGTGTACGAGACACTAGCGGAAGCGATTTGGATCGAAGCACTCTAATTCTATTTAATTTTAGGAAAGAAAACATGCAAATAAACAATTGAAAAACAGAGTTTCAAGAACACCAACCTGTTGATGCAAAATCTGTGAGCTTCGTTTGGTTTCTTTGATCACAAACCGACTTAGGACAACCACGTAAGTCTTCCCCGCTAACCTCTAACCTTAGAACGAATCGTGAGACTTGAATTTGCAATGATTTTGAGACTAAGCTGCTTGAAAGTTCGAGCTTAAATTTTGAGAGAAAACTTTGAGTTTTAAGAAAATAATTTATCCCACTTGTCGTGTATTTTCTTCAACCTCTTACTCAGCTGAATGCTCCTCATTTTATAGAAACATCTCATGCATTTTGAATCACAAGAAGAAGACAACAAGGATTGAAAAAGGATTGTCATGATGGTTATGTGTCTTACACATAAAATTTACCTCTTGGTAATTAAAATTCAAAAAGTAAAATTGAAATTACTTAATTGAATTTTAAATAAACATTATTTAATGAATTAAATTTAAATAAAATTAATTTAAAATAATTAATTAAATAATTTAATTAATTATAATAATTTAATATCAAATATGTGATAGCATACAGAAATGCTATCATTTTCCTATTAATTTTAGTTAGTTTTGTGCTTGAATTGTGTGCTTTAATGCTATTTTATGTTTAAAATTCAGAAAACCAAGCCAAGGAAGTAAAACCGAAATTTTGAGAGATTTTTGATGATTTTGAAGGCTTTTTTAGCAATTTGGAGAAGTCCATTATAAACCCAAGTCCAAAAGCCCAACAAGAATGAGTTAGAAGCCCAAATTGAAGTCAAAATCGGGCCATTCTAGAAGATCCAAGGCCTAGCATCGAGATGCTAGGATGAAGCGTCACGACGCTTGGCAGCCGCGCGAGAATGTTCTGGAAATGGGACAGCGTCGCGACGCTGTCCAAGTAGCGTCGCGACGCTGCGACTACTTGGAGTCCAAGATAAAGTGATGTTTGAGCGTCGAGACGTTGTGACGTAGCGTCGCGACGCTGCGCTTGTTGAACCACTATAAATAGGGCCATTTTCATCCAAGTTTAGAGAGTCAATTTGTGGATTTTCACCCCATTCTAGAGTCCACACTAAAATTGGGGATTTTTGGAAGAGTTTTGGAGCTTTGTTGAAGATCTTTTGAGCTCAAGATGGAAGGAGGTCGCCATGGGATCGAGGAGATCGACACTTTTATGAGCATTTCTCTTCCCTTTTCCTTTATGTTTTAGTTTCTAGAATTGTTGTGATTAGGAATTATTAGATTTTAGTGATTATGAGTAGTTAGTTCCTAAATTCTATGAGATTGATTTAGTTGTTGAACCTTTGTTGAATTAATAAATTGATTTGGTTTAATTGTCATTATTGTTCATTTGTGCATTTTGTCCTTAATGCTTTCAATCAACTGATCACTAATTAAATGAATCGTTACTAAGTGGAAACTCGACGGAGAGAAGCTTAGACTAGAACTGAATGCATGACTGACGTTTATTTACCCGAGTGACACGGGATAGAATAAATAACGTTAGAGGTTGTATTGAAGAGTCGTAATGTCATGCTAAGTAAATAAAGAAGAAACCGAAATGAGATTCTTTATTAAAAGGCATGAGATAGGAGGAAACCGACAGGTGAGTCCTTGTCATTAGGCTTCTAGACTTATGAATCAAATGATTAATTAATCCATATTAGTTAATTGATCAAGCATTAAAGGTCCAATTGATGAAATCAACCCTCTAAGAATTATCCCTCCAAATTGTGTCTCCATTTATCTTTTGCTTTCTAGATTAGCTTTTTAGTTTATCTTTTTGGCATTAGATTTTGTTCTCTAAATAAAGCATAGCAAGATTATTCGTAGTAATTAATTGAATAAATCCAATCCCTATGGAGACGATACTTGATACTCAAAATCACTATATTTCTTGTGATGACTCGTACGCTTGCGGTAAAATCGTGCAACAATATTAAATCATTATTTCTCCACCAATCTCGATTTCTCTTAAACCCGCTCTTTCAAATCTGAATCCCTATTCATATGTGCGATATTTAAATCCCATTTAAATATTTTAATTTCTCTCTACAATATAGTATAGTTTAATTCGTAATTAAACTTAAACGTTAAATATATCGAACATAATTGAACGACAACTCCCTAATATGAATTTGAACGTTTCAAATTCTCTCATCACACTGTTCTAAGGTTTAGTCCGTATGAGCTAGCAGGGGGACCTAATGGACCTACAGATCATGGGATCCTACGATCTGATTAATCGGCTAATACCCATTAACCTAGTTAACCAACATTTGTTAACTACGGAGACACTCCACTATAGCCCGATAGTTGCACTCCCCTCATTGTAGATATATTTTTGTCCACCCAATATAATCATACTTAATAAATCGACCCTTCACAGGTTGTTTGTAACTGCAGGTAGGTCAAATGTTTGTTTTACCCCTAAAGTTACATCTAGTTCCTTAAGTCTCATTGATCCTCTAATGAACAATTGGTTTGTGGTCCAACCACCAAACCTAATACCTCTCAGGCCAATGAGAGGACGGGATTCCTTTGTTCAAGTCTCGGAGTCAGCACTTAAGGAAACAACCTCTCTACTATCCCTAATTCGAGTAGGAGTGAATTTCGTCTTGTAGGACTACGTCCCCAGCTATCTACCCGATCTTATCCCCAAAATTGTAAGCTTATTGAGTAGGCGATGATGAGTCACTGTCACCCCATGCATTTCAAAGGATAATCTCGAATAAATAGGAGTTCATAGTTAACTCAGGATTAAGATCGAGTTACCTAGGTCTTCGCACTAAATAAGTTACAATAAACGGCGTTATAAAGAAAAGTGACTTATTTCTTGGTCCTGGTCTTATTCAAACTCATTGCATAGGACGCCCCCACTCGCGTGTCTCTACATGAACAATTTAGGATCACATCGTTTGCACTAACTACAAAGTGGGCTACGTCACATAGTATCTCCAGGATATGGTACTTATAAGTGCCAAAAGTATACATATTGTGTCCCTTTTTCTTAGTTTATTCCTTGTGAAACTTGTATGGTTTTGGTCAAAATTACTATTCTCGACCTAAAAAGTGTAAAAGTTGGTAAGTTAAGCCTTTGAGAGTGATAACTCTCCAAAAGGGAGTTATTTAGGTCTTATTTCTGTAGTGATTTGTGTGCCATTTGTGTTCAATATGGTTGTTTTTAGATGAATATTATATGTTTTAACCCATTTAGAAGAATGGGTGCTTTGGAAGTTATTTTGTGTAGAAAATAATGTTGAGCGACTTGAGGGAGAAAAATCCGTGTTCCAGCAAATCAGGGAGCAAAACTGCCACGTGAGCCGCACGTGATTCATTAAATGAGGTGACGTTAGCTGAATTAATCTCAGATCTAGGAAGCTTGGAGAGCCCTCCACGTGTAAAACGCCTAAGATCTGTATCGCTTCCGCTTGAGTGATTTACACTCCTTCAAATTTTGAATCTAATTCAAAATTAACTTTATATATGTATCAATATACATTATATTAATTCCATCTTATACAATTAACTTATATTCCCTTAATTAATTTGAACAATTCAAATTCTTTCAAAACTAGTGATCTTTGTTTACTCGTTGTGAGCTAGCAAGAGGACCTAATGAACCTACATATTAGAAGTTCCAATGATCCGAGGTTAATTAATTAAACTCATTAATTAAATTAACAACATTCATTAACTATGGGTCACTCCACTAAAGATCCATAGCTGCACTCTTTGCACTGTAGAATATTTTGTGTCCACGAATATAACCATTACAATAAGTCAATCCTTCACGGGTCATTTGTAATTATAGTTGGGTCAAATTACCATTTTACCCCTGTAATTACCTCTTACTCCTTTAGTACCATTGATCCTCTAATGAACAATCTATTTATGGTGCTACCATAAACCAAGTCCCTCTCGGATCAGTGAGAGGGTGGGGCCCCTTGTTTAAGTCCCAAAATCAACAGGTCTCAAGAGTTACTATCTTGGGATCGAGGTCAAACAAGGTGAAGATGGGATTTTTATATCCCAAGAGGGCTATGCTAAAGAAGTGCTCAAAAAGTTCAACATGGATGATGCTAATCCGGTTGGAACACCGATGGAATGTGGAGTCAAAATCACCAAGTAAGATGGGGAGAGAAGGTATATTCTACATATTTCAATAGCTTGGTTGGAAGTTTGAGATACTTGACATGCACAAGATCGGATATTCTTCATTCGGTTGGAATTATTAGTCTATTTATGGAGGAGCCGACAACAACGCACTGCAAAATGACAAAAATGATACTTTTGCTACATCAAATGGATGATTGGATATGGTCTTTGCTATGTCTTTTCAAGTAATTTTGATATTGTTGGTTATTGTGATAGTGATTGGAGTAGTGACTTGGATGATCGAAAGAGCACTACGGGGTTTGTGTTTTTTATTGTTGAAACGACGTTCACATGGATGTCAAAAAAGCAACCCATAGTCACATTATCAACATGTGAGGCAAAGTACGTTGCACCAACTTCATATGTATGTCATACAATTTGGCTAAGAAACTTAGTGAAAGAGTTGAAGTTTCAAATGGAAGGTCTGATGGAGATTTTTGTTGACAACAAATCGGCCATTGTCTTGGCCAAAAATCCGATACTTCATGGGAAGAGCAAGCACATCGATACCCGATTTCACTACATCTGAGATTGCATTATGAAGAAAGAAGTGGAACTCAAATATATCAAGTCACAAGATCAAGCGGCAAACATTTTCACAAAGCCCCTCAAGTTGGAGACTTTTATCAAAATTAGGAGTTTACTTGTGGGGAGGGGGTTGAGAAAATGAAAGGCTTTTCATTATTAAACTTTATTTGTGGCATTCATTATTAAACTTTATTTGTGGCATTTAGTGTGGCTTTTGGTTTTTGCAACGGTAGTGACTTTTGAGAGGTAAGTTTTGTGAGTTATGAGCATTTTATGACATTTATAATTTTTAACCATTGGTATTTTATGGTTATTTTTGTAAGCCTATATAAAGGCATGCTAAGTTGAATGATACATCATCTCCCTTTATATTTGTCTTCCACGTTTTTTCTAACAAGGCGCTTAGTCCAGATTAGGCGTAGATCTTGCCATTAGCGGCCACCCATTCCACTCATTTTTCGACCATTCCTTTTCTCCTGTGGATACCTTCACTTCTCCCTCTCAATTCTCACTTCATTGACCCAAACCAAAAGATCGAAACAAAGAAAATCGATCCAAACAAAAATCAAATCCATCAGGTTTCACTTTTTTTTTTTTTAGAAAAACATATCCATAAAATTAAACGAAAGATGTCAACGGGTAATCCATAGTGGGACAGGAACCCCCACTTATGTGATTTTCCACACCAATATCCTCATTATTCGAGGAGATTGACCAAAGAGGAAAATCCTCAAACCAACACTCTGAATTTTTGTTAACAAAAGCCCAACGGGCCAACTTGTGGGCCATGAAGTTAAATCTTCTTGGAGCATGAAGAATACAATCTACTTTGAGCCAATCCAAAAGACTTTTCACCTGCTTCACGAAAATATCCAATTCTGTTATATCCTCATTCCTTCTGGTGAGTAAATGAACTACTTGCAGATAATCCATTTCGAGGATCACCAGAGGGGAGTCGTCTGGAACCGATTGAAGGGCCTCCACCGCTGCTACCGCTTCCAACCAACTTATCTTGCAATGACGGTTGATGTTTCTGCAACCCGCTGCCACAATTGAGCCATCCCATCGACGTATTATCCAGTCGATTCCTCCTCTTTTATCCTTCTCGTTCTAGGTAGCATCGGAATTAATCTTCCATAAGCCATCTGCAATTGGACGCCAACTCACGGTCACGGGATCGTGGTCTGAACACTCTGCCCTGATGAAATGTCGTGTCTCCATCTCGGCTTTGGACAGGTGCATATCTTCCTCTCCTAGGATTTTCTTGAAGATTTTACTGACTTGTTGCTGAAGAAACTCTGTGTTGGGCTGTTGACTGCTGTGCACAATTAGATTTCGATACATCCAAAGTTGCCAACAGATTATAAAACAACATCTGATTTCCTTTTCATCCAAAGTGTCGCTCAAACTTGCTTTCCAGAGCATCTCACAGTAGTCTTGGGTTGTCCATCCAGCCCCGTCACAAACCATCCATCCATTAGAAGAAGAACAAAACATAGGTCACATACCTTTCGTTATTTTGCACTCCCAAAAAATATGGGTTGTTGTTTCCGCTCTGGACCTGCACAAAGGGCAAATAGGATTAACATCAATTCCTCGATTAATCAAATTCACATGAGTCGGAAGAATGTCATTGTATAGTTTCCAACAGCAGCGTTTGATTTTAGGTGGTATTTTCGCCTTCCAGAAACTCTTCCAAATCTTCTCCTGATAATGATTACTAGACCTCGAAGCCATGCTTGAGTTTTGATTATTAATACCCAACTTGTACGCACTTCTCACAAAGAAGAATTTGTTAGTTTCATGGTTCCAAATAATCTCGCCTATCCTATTATTTGAATCAATCGGGATATTAAGTATAAAATCTGCCTCCTCTGCAATGAACATCTCTTTTACCAAATGATCTTTCCATGTGCCATTAGAGTTGAGCAACTGGGCTACCGAGAGATGTGGTACATTTCCTTTAATGAAAATAGGCCTACAACAACCTTCTCTAGGGAGCCATGGCTCTGTCGCGGCATCAATAAGCACACTGCTTCCGATGCGCCATCTGTATCCCTTACTGAAAAGATCTCTTCCCCAAATTATGCTCAGTCATATATAAGAAGGGTTATGCCCAATTTCCGCTTTTAGGAAATTTTCAGTTTTGAAGTAGCGCCCTTTCAACACTCTCGCTAGTAGGCTATCTGGATATCGAATTATTTTCCAACTCTGCCTAGCTAGCATGGCCTGATTAAACACGTTCAGGTCTCTAAATCCCAAACCCCCATGAAATTTGCTTGTGCACAGTCTCTTCCAACTTTTCCAATGCATCTTGTTTCCATTATCCGACGTTTCCCACCAGAACCTAACACACATAGAAATCAAATCATTACAAAGAGACAGAGGGAACTTAAAACAACTCATAGCATAATTTGGAATAGCTTGAGCTACAGCTTTGATAAGAATCTCCCTTCCAGCTGTAGAAAAAAACTTCCCTTTCCATCCTTGTAAGGCTTTCCAAACCCGATCTTTGATATTGTTTAAGATCGTCTTCTTACTACGTGCATTTTATGAAGGTAAGCCTAGGTATTGCCCCAGACTGTCGGTATACTGGACTTGCAAAACATCTTTAATCTCTCTTACAAGATCATGATTAGTATTTGGGCTAACCATAAAGTTTGATTTTTCATAGTTTATGATCTGGTCCGAAGCTTCCTCATATGTGCAAGGAATTTGCCGAACAGACCTGCAATCTTTGTTAGTGGCTCTAAAAAACAGAAGACTATCATCAGCATAAAACAAATGAGTTAGAATAGGGCAATGCTTAGTGATACGCAAACCTGAAAGCTCCTTTTCATTTTCCGCGTGTGTGAGCAATCTCGAAAGACCTTCCGCACAAATCAGGAAAAGGTAGCGAGAGAGAGGATCTCCTTGTCGTATGCCCTGGTTAGGTCTGAATACCGTTCTTGGAGTCCCATTTAGAAGGACTTGAAAGCTGACGTTGCAAAAACCCATTTTTCTCATCATGTTCTGAATATAGATCCACTCCACACGATCATAAGTTTTGCTCATATCCAGCTTGAGAGCAACTATCCCGTCTTTCTCCTTTCTTTTGTTTTTCACAGCATGGATGCATTCAAACCCAATGATAGCATTATCAGTAATGAGTCTTCCTGAAACAAAAGTCCACTGGCTATGAGATATGACCTTGTTCAACACATTTTTCAACCTATTGGCTAATGTTTTAACTATAATTTTGTAAAGCTCAGAACATAAGCTAATAGGTCGAAAATCTTTTATACTCTTAGGCTCATTCACCTTCGGAATCAGAGCAATGAAGGTTTTATTTATATGATCCAGCCTTTCGTTCTCATTTAAAAACCTCAAGCAAAAATCACTAATATCATCCCCAACAACATCCCAGTACTTTTGGTAGAAAATAGCTTGAATACCATCCAGACCAGGTGCTTTTGTGGGATGCATTTTCTTAACCACCTTGTGGATCTCTTCTCTTGTGAAGTTTGCCATAAGCCTCAAATTCTGCTCCTCTGAAAGACATACTGGAATAGCTTCCAAGGTCTTCTCTATGGCATCCCTTTTTGGGTTGGATGATTGGAAAAGGTTTAGAAAATATTGTGAAGCCACTTGTTCCATATCCTGATCCTCCACTTTCCATACATCATTCTCATTGAAAAGGCCTTGAATTTTATTTCGTGTCCTTCGATTGCTAGCTTTAAGGTGGAACCATTTGGTGTTTCTATCACCCCAGTTTAGCCAATCTTCACTTGCATGTTGCATCCAGTAAATCTCATCATCCTCTAGAAGATTCTCCAACTCTTTTTCTTTCTCGTTTAATTCCAGCTCGTTCTTATCCATCACATTTTGAAGACACACCTGAATTTCCTTTTCTTTGCTAGCCTACTCCATTAGTTTTAGCATAAAATACACTTCAAAGTTTTTTCCATAATACTCTTCCTAGTTTGTTTATCTCTTACATTCCAAACTTGTTCCACAATCTCTCTACACTCGTCATATTTCCTCCAAACCTGTTCAAATCTCTTTGGACATTTTCTATTTGCTCCAGTGTCAGAAATGGTATCTTCCTGCCATTCTCCCAAAAGAGGTCTATGATCTGAGGCCATAGGAGGTAAATGAGACACTTTAAACTTATTGCACCTATTTTGCATTTCAACATTAATAAAAAACCTATCCAATCTCTCCCATATACGATCTTGCTGCTTATGGTTATTGCACCATGTAAATTTACGACCCGTAAAACCAGGATCAAAAACCCCACACATATCAATGGCCTCCCTAAAATCCTGCATAGATGTTTCAAGTCTTGGCACACCCCCTTTTTCTTGTTGTTATTGGTTATTTCATTAAAATCACCTCCAAGGACCCAGGGCATCGAGAGTTGGTCACCTAACCTTTTCATGAGATTCCACGTTTCATGGTGTAAACCCCTCACAAGGTTACCGTAAATTCCCGTAAATCTCCATGGCACTTCTGGCTCTATGATAACTGCATCAATATACCCTTTAGTGAATGACCTGAGTCTAACAATGATCTCCTTCTGCCAAAGTAACATCAAACCCCCCACTATGCCCTAAACTAGGCACCGTAATGTCACAGTCCAATTGAAGATCCCTTTTTAACTTTATCACATCCAGTATCTTGACTTTTGGTTTCCATTAAGAAAACTATATGGGGTTGGTGCTTGCGTATTAAGTGACGAAACACTCTTAATGTCCTAGGTTTCCACAAACCCTGGACATTCCAGCTTAGGATTTTCATTGTGCCCGACGGGGCTGTCCTGCAGCCACCACCGATCTCGCAATTAGGGATTGATTTGTTTCTACCACTCGTTTCTTACTAGAATTAGTCGTTTCTAATTCATCAACAGCTTTTTGTTTAGTATTAATGATTTGTTGTTTTATGGTTTCTGGATCTAGAGTTTTATTTTCCCGAGCAATTCTCTTCCATGATTTTCGTTTCCCAACTCTAATAGTTCCACTCCCTACATCAGTTTCCTTTAATTTAGTATCATCAGCCCTCACCCCTTCCTTAACATGGATCAGCTCGTTTTGGTGAGGAGTCTCCGCCTCCACTTCAATGTTTGGGCCCATACACTCTTGGATTGGACCATTATCTTTTGGGACAATTTCCATGAAGATATTATCTAAGATATTGTCGTTAGCATCCTTAGTATCCACCACATCGCCAGCTGTCCCACTATCTCTTTGAACCTTTTTAACCAACTTCCCTGATGTATCTCCTTGATTACCTCCGAAATTTCACAAATCTGACTTGAATTCCAAATTTGATTTTCTTTCCGTAACCACCACAACATTTTCCTTAGCCACCTTTATTGTCATGTCAACCTCACTAGCCGTTACCGGCATAACCATTGATTCCACCACTGTAACCGACATTTCTACTTTATCTAACGTGAGTGTCTCACCCAGAGTGTGGATTACCGCCAGGATCTTGGAGTTCTCCGGTGAAAATTGTGTGTTTGTGTCAATCGGTTCCTATTCCTCTAATTGATCTTTTCTCCAGTTCCCTCTTCCCCCATAGCTAGGTCTCCCTCTTCCTCTTCCCACATTGAATCCAGATCGCTCTGCCGCTTCCCTTTTGTATATCTTCAAACGTGTCGGTTCTCTAAGCCATGCTCCGTAAGGAAGCTCTTCTTCCACTGTTCCACTATTGCTTTCACATTCCTTGATGATATGCCCCAGACATCCACATCCATAACAAAAGTCGAGTAGCTTTTCATATGTCACCGTAATCCATTTATCTTCACCTTTTTTTCGAGATTGCATGAACACTCCTCTTTTCAGAGGCCTAGTAACATCAATCTGGGTTTTTATTCGTAGAGAACTTTTCCAGCTTGGTTCCAGATTCTCTGGAATGTCAATTCTTTCAACCTTTTCGAGAAGACTGCCTATAATTTCCATCGAGGACTTAGAGAAACAAGCATAAGATTGTAGACACCGTATTTGGTCCGGCTTGATTTTCAGTAATAATGTTTGAAGTTTTCCAATATTTGGTGGTCAATTTGTTTTTTCTTGTATGTCAACAAGAGCATAGCTCAATTGGCATAAGATTGTATTGATAATCACAAGGTCTGTGGTTCAAACCCTCCTTTTCACATATTTTTATCAAAAATTCGTTTTTTTTATTTTTATTTTATTTTATTTTATTTTTTTATTTTTTTTAATTTTTATTTTTATTTTGGTCTTCCCCATTCCTATTCAATGGGAAACTTACCTATTCAAAAGCTTTTCCATGGCTCTCATTTTTTTTATTTTTTTATTTTTTTTCTTTTCACCACCATTTTCTCATCCATCCTCCCCCTAATTTAGTAACCCTTCAAGTATAAAAAGGGGGGGAAATGGAGGATGAAGACAAGAAGAATGAGTGGAATTTTAGAGCAAAAGTGAGTTTGAGAGAGTTTAGGCATTTGAGCAAGAGTTTAGCTTAGAGAGTGATAGAAAAGGAGAGAAAAAAAAGAGAAGAAGTTTAGAGTAAAAGTGAGCTTGAGAGAGTTTAGGCATTTGAGCAAGAGTTTAGCTTAGAGAGTGATAGAAAAAGAGAGAAAAGAAAGTGGAAGAGGAAAAGAGGAAAAAAGAGGGGGAGGAAGGAGTATACGGGGAGAGGAAACATTGGGTAAGAAAAAAGGAAAAAAGAAGAAAGAGAGAAGTAAAAAAGGTGGGGTTTTTTTTTTTTTTTTTTTTTTTTTGTGTTTAGTTATTATTGTTATTATTATTATTATGATTATTATTATCATCATTATCATTATCATTTTTAATGTCTCTCTCGTTTTAGTTCACTTTTGCGCTTTGCCAACTTCATTGTTTTAAACTTTCTAATTCATTTGTTTTTCCCTTTCATTCTCCAAATTGCTTTATTCTAATCTTTAATTCTGCTTTGTCATTTTCAATTATTGTTATTGTTTTGATTTTCTTTTGAAAGGGATTATGGGAACTGAGTAATGTGCCTTCGTGGAGTCCAACTCCCGTGTAGGCGTATGAAAATTCTCATTTTCCCTTTTAAAAGAATTTACTTTTTGAATAATTTTTTTTTTCTTTTACATCCGTTTTATTTTAAAAAAAATATATATATTTTTAGTAAACATAATCATGTACACCCATGTTCCTTTAATTAAAAGGGAGATTAGGCATGATTTATATTAAATTGGATATCCAACTCATAATGTTTAATCCTTGCTTTATTTCTAAAGTTAAGGTAAAAACGAATGAGACATCTTGTGTTCAGTATTGCATTTTGAGTTTTATTTTCATATTTATCATTCTTTTTAAGAAAAATAAAAATAAAGGACTGTTTTTATTCATTTAATTGGACAATTTAAGATACTGTGGTAATCGTTTTCTTAAACGGGTGTTGTAGGGTGCTAATACCTTCCCTACACTCAAACGACTCCCGAACCTAATTTCTGGTTTTCTAAGACTAGTTTTGTTTTTTATTTTAAAGGTGACCAATCACACCCTCAATGATTGGTGGCGACTCCAATTTTCTTCTAAAAAACCCAAGAAAGGATGTCGGCCGCTCCGCGTCGCGATGACGTTGCGACAGCTTGGCGACTCCACTGGGGATTTTGAGCGTCAAGCCATGAATATCTTTATTGTCCTTTGAATTGAATTTTTCTTCAGGTCCTTTTGTTATTGTTTTGTTATTTATTTATTTTGTTTTCCTTTATAATATGATTTGTTTGACATATTGTTATTCACTTGTCTATTACCATTTTTTTTATGTTGTAATTACTTTATCTTAGTTATGTCATTCATTTGCATGTCATCTTATTGATACCATTTTTTTTTATGTTGTAATTGTTATGTCATTCATTTGTATGTCATCTTATTAATCATGCATTTCACACACTTTCACTAGCCTTCTACCCGGGCTCTACCTTAGGACTAGACTCGGAGACTGAGTAGTGTGACCTTCGTGGAATTTCGATTCCCGTGCAGGTGCATGAAATTCTCCACTCAAGCCTACTACATCGTTAAATCGGTGGGTAAGCTTGGGGACCTTTTCTAGGATGCCTTAGAGTTAAACTCCACTCATATAGTTCTAGGATTTGACTTATTACATGCATTATTGTCAAAGTTTATTTATTCATTTATTTTTCTTCTTTCCCTTGTATCTTATATCAATTTTCAATTTTCGCTCATTGAAAGTATCCTTTGAAATCTCTTTTAATGTAGTTAAGAAAATTGTGCAAATTAAATTAACAAGATTTTTCGATTATTTGCATTGGCAGAAACTAAAGTATGAGTAAAATAAAATCACCCCCTCCAATACAAGAAATGGGTATAGAAGATCAAGCAACAGTACGTCAATGGTCAGAAAATGTACAACAAATCCACGGAGATTCTTTAGTAGAAAATGTTGTTTCTCAATTTAAGGATGTCAGTTTTCCAGAAAGTCAATTAGAAGCAGTGAAACAGGCTTGGGAAAAATTAACTGTAGATAGGAAGGCTAAATTTACAAGCAAATATGGCTATCTAGCTCAGCTCATGTATGTACAAGTTAATTATTCTGTATTAAAAGCTTTGATTCGACATTGGGATCCAGCCTACAGATGTTTCACATTTGGCTCAATTGACATGACTCCTACAATAGAGGAATATCAATCCCTTCTGCATATGCCAGTACGAACGGAGGTTGAAGCTTATTCTTACGATCAAGAGCTTACAATGAAAAGAGCATTATCTACTCTTTTGGGCAAGATTCGTACAAGCGACATTGAGAAACAAGTAAAGATAAAGGGAGAGAACACATGCCTACCCCTGGACTACATCTTTACTCTTCAACAAAAATTTGCAAATGAAGACAAGGAATTAACTTTACTGGCATTGTGTATCTTTAATGTTGTTTTGTTTCCTAAAGTATGTGGATATGTTGAGGAACGTGTGGTCAAGTTGTTTGCTAAGATAGAAATAGGAGTTGATCCCATTATTCCTGTATTGGCAGAAACTTTTCGTTCATTAAATTATTGCAGAACAAAAGGAACAGGAAGATTTATAGGGTGTGCACCATTATTGTACATTTGGGTCCTTAGTCATGTGAAGTGTCCACCCGAATTCAAATGTCCAGAGATCAAATTTTCAAGTTCCTGGAATAAGCTGCAAAATCCC
Organism: Luffa acutangula; assembly: GCA_036850905.1. Taxonomy (NCBI): domain Eukaryota; kingdom Viridiplantae; phylum Streptophyta; class Magnoliopsida; order Cucurbitales; family Cucurbitaceae; genus Luffa; species Luffa acutangula. The sequence goes on along the minus strand of CM072094.1, from coordinate 9,547,233 downwards.
ATCTCAGAGTTCGTGAAATCAGGTTGGAGTTCATCCTCCCCTGAAAGGAGCACTTGGGAGGCCTTTTTCTCCGAACTAAAGATAGAAGATGTAATATGGAGAGCCCCTTGGATGTCAACTAGGCCAATGATCTATAAATGTGGTAAATTTCAAAGTTTACCTCTTTTGGGTCCTTGGGGATGTATATCTTATGCTCCTTTATTGGTAGTGCGCCAAATTTGGGTCCGACAATTCATCCCTGCTACGCATGAGTTGAAGGATTTCGAATTTTCTTATGATAAAGGCTTCTGTAAAGATAGAATTCAGAAAATTGTGAAAGCATGGAAAATGATCACTAAAATCCAGAGTGGTCAGTTTCATGATGATACCACAGAGGCGTACAAAACATGGCATGCGAACAGAGCTAAAACCGTGCTTGTGTCACCAAAAATGAAAACCAAGATAAAACTTAATGCAAAGGTGATACCAGATCAACAGACAGAACAAGCAGCACGCGAAAAGGAATGTGATGAATTGAGAAAAGCGAATTCATCATTGGTTCAAGAAAATGAAAGGTTGCAATTGGAGGTAAAGCAAGGTTTGTTGCGCAATGTTGAACTAGAAAAAGAGTTGAACCGATTAAAGGGCAGTGTTAGCAAACAAGAACAGTTAGAAAAAGAAATTTCAGCATTAGACACAGAGGCCCGCGACCTGAACAGAAGAATGCATCGATTAAGAAGGGATAATGAAGTCTCCCAAGCAACTCTCAAGTCAAGGAATGACCAAGTTTTGAAGCAACAATCTGAGATTGCCTCACTTCATGAGTTGATGAAAGAGCTCGAAGATTGCATTAGTTTGAGGAACCAAACGATTACTGAGGTAGAAGGAAAAAATGGAACGCTATGTCGAACAATTGACGACCTACAATTAACGCTCAAGATTAGAGAAGATCAACTAGGGGACCTCATCAACGACAACAAGGGTCTAAGAGAGTCCGTTCAGTCACTTAATGTTCGCCTCGGTAAGTATCAGGATGCCACTGATAGATTAATGAAAGACTATACCTATTTAAAGGAGCAGTACGACAGATTAAGCGATGATTTTGGCTTTGCGAGACAGAACCACGCGACACTACGAAGTAAAGCGGAACATATGCTCACTCAGATTAGGAGAGTCACTCGAAGGGCAGATGAACTAGCAGAAGATGCACGTACTCTCTCTAAAGTCATAGCACCTACACAGCCGAATAGCAAGAATGTGCTCAAGTTTCTGGGAAAACTTCGTATAAGTTTAGAGTATTGGGGGCAATTTTATTAACTCTTTACTTTAGTTTATGTTTTATTTAGATAGTTGAAATATCTTGTAATTCAATTTTGCACAAATTTTGCTGCTACATTGTTTTATCATTTTCCAATTTAATATCAAAGCCATTTTTTTTTCCTTCTCTTCTATCACTTTTTTTTTTTTTTGTTTCGTTTTGTCTTTCTCTTTTCTTACACTAAAATCTCTTTTCATTAAAAATATAAACAGAATCATAAGATAGCTCGGTCACCTCGAATCCACCGCACCTACGTCACAAGATACAGGACAAGGATCATGGAAGAGCAGAGTACTGAGATGGAGAAAACAAGGAAAGATATTGAGGAGTTACGAGAAAAAATGGATGCCATTCTTGTCGCCCTAGAAAGAGGCAAAATAATACCTGATATTGCTCAGTCCAGCCATACAATGAACGACCCTCCAATCCGGCAATCAACAGAGGGTACTACTCCAAAATATCATCCATTGTACAATATTCCAGTAGAGCAGCACCCGTTTCCATTTTTCAAGAATGAGCAAGTGCCTGTACACAATCAACCTGGATTTTCACTACCCACAGAGATACCTCCCAAGGTGACCATTACAGTTCCCAATTTAGATGATCCTGAAATCAGAAAAGAGCTAACGGGAGGTGAGAAAGTCTCTTCTAGTGAAAAGCTTGAAGTCCTGGAGGAAAGATTAAGGGCAGTAGAAGGAACAGACGTCTTCGGAAATATAGATGCGACCAAGCTATGCTTGGTACCAGATGTAATCCTCCCTCCAAAATTCAAGGTGCCCGAGTTTGAAAAGTATGATGGAGCATCCTGCCCTAAAAACCATCTCATCATGTATTGCAGGAAGATGGCAGCATACGTCCAAAATGACAAGCTGTTAATTCACTGCTTCCAGGACAGTCTTACTGGTCCAGCCTCTCGATGGTATATGCAGTTAGACAGCACTCATATATGTTCATGGAAGAATCTAGCCGATTCATTTTTAAAGCAATATAAGCACAACATAGATATGGCTCCTGACCGCCTAGACCTCCAGAGGATGGAAAAGAAGAGCACAGAAAGCTTTAAAGAGTATGCCCAAAGGTGGAGGGATAATGCTGCTCAGGTGCAACCACCTTTAGCAGATAAGGAGCTGTCAACCATGTTTATTAATACTCTCAAATCTCCTTTCTATGATAAGATGATTGGGAGTGCCTCTACCAATTTCTCTGACATAATGACAATTGGAGAGAGAATCGAGTACGGAATTAGGCATGGAAAGATAATTGATATGGCTGGATCATCGACAACAAAAAAGGGGGTTCCATCGAAGAAAAAAGAGGGAGAAGTTCAGATGATTGGTTTCAATTCAAGACAACCATACCCTAATGCCGGAGTGCCACAATATCACTATCCACCTCCATATGTTTACCCTCAACCCTATATCAATAATACGTCAGCCCAATATTCATCCCCTTACGTCCAAAATCCTCGTCCTACTCAAGGCTACCAGCCTCGGAATCAACATAACACTCCTTATGTCCAAGGACACCAAAACAATAAAGGCGTCCGTAGACAAACTCATTTTGATCCGATTCCGATGACATATACCGAACTTCTACCCCAACTCTTCCAGAATAATCAGCTGGCACCCGTGCCAATAGACCCAGTAAAACCACCTTACCCAAAGTGGTATGACCCAAATGCCCGTTGCGACTACCATGCAGGAGCAATTGGACATTCCACTGAAAACTGTACTGCACTCAAGCATAGGGTGCAAGCATTGATCAAGGCAGGATGGTTGAACTTTAAGAAAGAAGATGGGCCAGATGTCAACAACAATCCTCTGCCAAACCATCAGAATGCACAAGTAAATGCGATAGAGGTTCATGAAGCTGATTTGAAAAAGAATGTTGAGAGCGTAGTGACTCCCATGGGAGAACTATTCGAAATATTATTCAGTAATGGATACATTGGAGTAGAGCGCTTCCAATCAGATTTGGGTGTCAGAGCATACGATGACAGTTTGATGTGTTCTTATCACACTGGGGCAAAAGGGCATTCTATTGACCAATGTCCTCATTTTCGTCTGAAAGTCCAGGAGTTGTTAGATTCACATTTTTTAACAGTTTCTCAAAAAATGGTTCAGCTCCCTCAGTATGGGGAAGTTGATATTATAGAAGAATGCTCAAGGTTGTCTCTCAAGCCAAAACCGTTAACAATATCTTATCGCGAGAAGCCCAGTACCCCAAATTCCAAGCCAAGACCGATTACCATCCAGATTCCGACTCCCTTTGAATATAAAAGTTCAAAAGCAGTACCTTGGAACTATGAATATAAGGTAACTGTTGATTCTGAACCCCTTCCAATCCATAATATCAGTGGGATAGGAGGTCTAACACGAAGCGGGAAGTGCTATACACCAGAAGACCTATTGAAACCCAAGGGTAAAGAAAAAGGAAAAGCCAAGATCACTGAAGATATCAAGGAGAAAATAGAAGAGCCCATTGTAGCGAAGAACCTAAATGTTAAACAGCCAGCATCTGAAGAGGACATCCAAGAATTTTTGAAGTTGGTTAAGCAAAGTGATTATAAAGTGGTTGAACAGTTAGGTCGAACCCCTGCAAAGATTTCCATACTGGCTTTGTTACTGGCTTCAGATACGCATCGTAAGACTTTGTTGGACATTTTGAATCAAACTTATGTTCCGCAGGATATTACGGTGGACAACTTGGATAACATTGTTGGAAACATAACTGCATCCAGTTCAGTAACCTTCACAGATGATGAGTTACCACCATAAGGCACCGGACACACTAAAGCCTTGCACATTACAGTTAAGTGCAAAAATTTTGCTGTGGCAAAAGTTCTAGTTGATAATGGTTCCTCCTTGAACATAATGCCTAAATCCACGTTGGAGAAATTGCCTGTTGATATGTCTCATATAAGGCCCAGCACTATGATCGTACGAGCTTTTGATGGGGCACGTAGTGAAGTTGTTGGAGACATAGAAGTGCCCATCCAGATAGGTCCATGCACCTTCGATATAACCTTTCAGGTCATGAACATTAATTCGGCCTACAGCTTCTTGTTAGGGCGTCCCTGGATTCACTCAGCTGGAGTGGTCCCATCATCATTACACCAAAAACTTAAATTTGTGGTCGACCGCAAACTAGTAATCATATCTGGGCAAGAGGATATCTTAGTGTCAAGACCCTCTTCAATGCCCTACATAGAAGCAGCAGAAGAGGTTTTTGAGTCATCATTTCAAGCTTTTGAGATTGCAAATGCCACAACTTTATACGGAGAGATAGGGAAAATGGAGCTGCAACTTTCAAAACTCTCCTTAACAGGAAGCAACCAAAGCCTCGAAAATTTGTTGAATATGTCGAAAAATATGAAGAGGTTTGGTTTGGGGTATAAACCAAGCAAAAAAGATATGATTAAAGCACACAGGCAGGAGAAAGAAAAACGACTGGCTAGATTGGAGAACCGTGAGCCGAAGTATCAAATGAATATCATTCCTCATCTTCATGATACCTTCATCTTTGCTGGAATAATTCATTCGGAATCTCAAGACCCTGCAGTCATGGCTATAATCGAACAGAACAAAGAAGCCGGTCCCTTAGTTTATTTGTGCCCAGAAGACTTTGAACTCAGTAATTGGACTGTAATGGAGCTACCATCATTTGTTAATGAGATATCAAAGTAATTTTTAAACTTTTTGTTTGTTTTTTGTTTTGATGATTTATGTGTTCTATGTCAATATTTCATTTGTTAATGAAGAAGCATTTTTTTTTCCTTCCTTTCCTATCATCCAATGAATCTCTCTTGTGTCTACTTCTTTTAGCATTGAATTCATTTATTCCATTCCTTCATTTATCTTCTTTCATCACACTGAATAATCCCTCTCTTAAACAGCGAAATTGGGATTGAAAGCGTTAATGATCTTAAATACGAACTTGATTCTCCTACATACGATGTTGAGTCCGATGAGAGAACAAGTGGTAATGAGGAAGATCTAGAACTTACTCCTGAATTGTTGAGAATGATTGAAGAAGAAGAGAGGATATTGGGACCACATGAAGAGTTGATAGAGACGATTAACTTGGGATCTCAAGTAGAGATTAAAGAAGTTAAAATCGGGACCAACATGTCTGCTGAAAGCCGTCAAGGGTTAATAACATTGCTTCATGAATACATTGATGTTTTTGCCTGGTCTTATCAAGATATGCCTGGTTTAGACACAAGTATTGTGGTGCATCATTTGCCACTTAAGCCTGAATGCAAGCCAGTGAGACAGAAGTTACGCAAGATGAAGCCAGACATGTTAATCAAAATAAAAGAGGAAGTCATGAAACAAATTGATGCAGGATTCTTAACAGTTGCTAATTATCCAGAATGGGTAGCTAACATTGTGCCAGTACCTAAAAAAAATGGACAGGTCCGAATGTGTGTTGATTATAGAGATTTGAATCGAGCAAGCCCAAAGGATAACTTCCCACTTCCTCATATTGATGTACTGGTAGATAATACAGCTGGATTCTCAACTTTTTCCTTTATGGATGGATTCTCAGGTTACAATCAAATCAAAATGGCACCTGAAGATCAAGAGAAAACTACATTCATCACATTATGGGGAACCTTTTGTTATAAGGTCATGCCGTTCGGATTAAAAAATGCTGGGGCAACCTACCAACGGGCCATGGTTACTCTCTTCCATGACCTAATGCATAAGGAGATCGAAGTGTATGTTGATGACATGATTGCTAAGTCAAAACCAGGGGAGGAGCATGCAACCATTCTCCGAAAGTTATTCGAGCGATTGAGAAAATTCAAGTTGAAACTGAATCCGAGTAAATGCACATTTGGGGTCACTTCTGGCAAGTTGTTGGGTTTCGTCGTAAGCCATGAGGGAATTAGAGTTGACCCAGACAAAGTCAAAGCCATTCTAGAAATGCCACCACCACGTACTCAAAAAGAAGTCAGAGGTTTCTTGGGAAGATTGAATTATATTGCAAGATTCATATCACATCTTACAGCAACATGTGAACCAATCTTCAAGCTACTTCGTAAGAACAATACATGCATATGGAATGACGACTGTCAAAAAGCATTTGAAAAGATCAAGCAATACCTACAAAACCCTCCTGTTCTTGTACCTCCAACTCCAAATCGTCCACTTATCCTATATCTTACAGTGACGGAAAATTCAATGGGGTGTGTACTGGGACAGCATGACAGTTCAGGCAGAAAAGAGCAAGCCATATATTATTTAAGCAAAAAGTTCACTGATTGCGAAACCAGATATTCTCTTTTAGAAAGAACTTGTTGTGCTCTAGCTTGGGCCGCTCGTCGTTTGAGACCATATATGTTGTACTACACAACATGGCTTATCTCAAAGATGGATCCTATCAAATACATCTTTGAAAAGCCGTCTTTGTCTGGTAGAATTGCTAGATGGCAGGTTCTTTTATCCGAGTATGATATCGTTTATGTTACTCGAAAGTCAATAAAAGGAAGTGCACTAGCTGATCATTTGGCCGAGCAACCTATAGACGATTATGAACCAATGAAATTTGATTTCCCTGATGAATTTGTCTCCACTATAATGGTGGAAAAAGAAATATCAGACTTGGAAACATGGACCATGTTGTTTGATGGGGCCTCCAATGAGTTAGGTCATGGGATAGGTGTTGTATTAATATCACCTGAAGGAAAGTTGTTCCCTCTCACCGCCAAATTAAGTTTTGATTGTACTCATAATATGGCTGAATATGAAGCTTGTTCTATGGGTATCCAAACTGCATTGGATATGAAGATAAAGAAACTTCGAGTCTTGGGAGATTCTATGTTGGTGATTCACCAATTGAGAGGAGAATGGGAAACAAGAGACACTAAGCTACTGCCTTATAAAAAGCTTATATTAGATTTGTCTCATAAATTTGAAGAAATCACTTTTGACTATTTACCAAGGGAGAGTAATCAGATAGCAGACGCCTTGGCTACGCTTGCAGTCATGTTCAACATAGACCCCAATCATGAGGTACAACCTATTAAGATGGGAAGGGTAGATGTTTCAGCCTCCTGCATGAATATAGAAGAAGAGTTTGATGACAAGTCGTGGTTTCAAGACATCAAACATTATTTGAAATGCGGAACCTATCCTCTGAATGCCTCAGAAAATGACAAGCGCACACTTAGAAAGTTAGCAATGAAGTTCTTCCTAAATGGAGAAATACTTTACAAAAGAAATCATGATATGGTACTTCTAAGGTGTGTAGATACAAATGAAGCCAACACGATTATGAAAGAAATTCATGAGGGAATTTGCGGCACCCATGCAAATGGACACATGATGGCCAGACAAGCATTAAGGGCTGGCTATTACTGGTTAACCATGGAAGCTGACTGTATCAAATATGCCCGAAAATGCCACAAATGTCAGATTTACGCAGATAAAGCTCATGCTCCAGCATCTCAGTTGCACGTTATGACGACACCATGGCCATTTTCCATGTGGGGAATGGACGTTATAGGCCCTATTGACCCAAAAGCCTCAAACGGACATCGATTCATCTTGGTGGCAATAGATTATTTTACCAAATGGGTAGAAGCAATGTCCTATCGAGAGGTGACGAAAGGAGTTGTGATCAAATTCATCAAGAAGGAGATTATATGTCGCTATGGTCTTCCTGAGACCATAGTATCTGATAATGCACGAAATCTGAACAATAAATTGATGACTGAGTTATGTGAGCAATTCAAGATCAAGCATGTCAACTCAACTCCGTATAGACCAAAGATGAATGGAGCAGTGGAAGCGGCCAATAAAAACATAAAAAGGATTGTGCAAAAAATGACGGTGACGTATAAGGATTGGCATGAAATGCTTCCTTTTGCATTACATGGATATCGCACATCGGTTCGCACTTCAACTGGGGCAACACCATTTTCATTAGTTTATGGTATGGAAGCTGTTCTTCCCATTGAAGTGGAAATTCCATCATTAAGGGTCCTCATGGAGACTAATTTAGAAGAGGCTGAATGGATCCAAAACCGCTATGAGCAGCTCAACTTTGTTGAAGAAAAGAGATTGACAGCATTGTGCAGAGGTCAACTTTACCAAAGACGAATGATGAAAGCCTATGATAAGAAAGTGCGTCCTAGAGTATTCAGAGAAGGGGATTTAGTCTTAAAACGAATTCTTCCTTTTCTAAAAGATCACCGAGGCAAGTGGACCCCAAACTATGAAGGACCATTCGTGGTGAAGAAAGCTTTCTCTGGAGGAGCTTTGGTCTTGACTAACATGGATGGTAATGAGCTGCCAAGTCCAGTTAATTCAGATCAAGTTCGAAGATATTACGCATAGGCTACTTGTGTATCAAAGGATTCGGCAAAGTTGCGGGAATTCAACAAGTGTCTAGGAGAATTACGCTTCAATTTCTATATCATGTTTAAGAGGTTACTTTTGTCTCAAGTTCTAGAACCTTAACATTGACACATATGTCTATTGAATTTTAGTCATAAATCAAAGCTCCCTTCTCGAAGCATGGCATATCTTGTCCATTTTTCTCCCCCACTCTCCATAGTATTTCCTCAACTATGAATGTTGGCATGTTTACCTGTATTATCATTACAATTGAATAAACAAAAAGTTACATAAACGCGATATTTCAAATCAATGGTGGTAACTCAAACGATTCGATGTGAAATACATATGTCCAAACAAAGAATCCAAAGACAATATTTTTCCAAGAGCAACGTGATCATGAAGGTTGATGGAATGTCATCATGGAGGACAAAACCGTCATTTCAACATGACAAAGTCTTGAACTGGGGCAAAACGATTATTTTGGTCTTCTCAAACTGGGGCAAAACCATTATTATTACAGGAGCAAAGTCGTTATGGATACATTTTTGGTCATCAAACAAAGAACAAGTTGTTTAGCGAGTTCATGATCCAATTAAGGTCTATTACCAAGGGTGATGCGAATGGGGTGCCCGAGCTATCAAATATCTTTTAAAGAAATTTGTATCATAGTTTTCAGATAATGCTAAATCCGCACCCCATGTATTCAAGCATTCAAGTTTAGCGTGCATTGCAAAGAAAATTTATTTTCGGTTAAATCGAACCCGACTATTCAGTCGAGGTCGAAGCTTGTGTCAATCCAGGTCCATTTCCAGTTTTTTCGGTTAAATCGAACCCGACTATTCAGCCGAGGTCGAAGCCTGTGTCAATCCAGGTCCATTTTCATTTTTTTCTTTCGGTTAAATCGAACCCGACTATTCAGTCGAGGTCGAAGCCTGTGTCAATCCAGGTCTGTTTTCAATTTTTATCTCGGTTAAATCGAACCCGACTATTCAGTCGAGGTCGAAGCCTGTGTCAATCCAGGTCTGTTTTAAGTTTTTCTCTCTGTTAAATCGAACCCGACTATTCAGTCGAGGTCGAAGCCTGTGTCAATCCAGGTCTGTTTTAAGTTTTTCTCTCTGTTAAATCGAACCCGACTATTCAGTCGAGGTCGAAGCCTGTGTCAATCCAAGTCTGTTTTAAGTTTTTCTCTCTGTTAAATCGAACCCGACTATTCAGTCGAGGTCGAAGCCTGTGTCAATCCAGGTCCATTTTCATTTTTTTCTTTCGGTTAAATCGAACCTGACTATTCAGTCGAGGTCGAAGCCTGTGTCAATCCAGGTCTGTTTTCAATTTTTATCTCGGTTAAATCAAACTCGACTATTTAGTCGAGGCCGAAGCCTGTGTCAATCTAGGTCCGTTTTCAATTTTTTATCTCGGTTAAATCAAACCCGACTATTCAGTCGAGGTCGAAGCGTGTCAATCCAGGTCCGTTTTAAGTTTTTCTCTCGGTTGAACCAAACCTGACTATTGAATTGTGGTCGATACCTGATTCAAATTCTTACCAAACAAATCTTCGCCTCCCCAGTACTTAGTCTCTTTCCTTTGTCTACCCTTTCAATCCTTCAAGGATACACAAAGGGGGGCAAACTGTAGACACCGTATTTGGTCCGGCTTGATTTTCAGTAATAATGTTTGAAGTTTTCCAATATTTGGTGGTCAATTTGTTTTTTCTTGTATGTCAACAAGAGCATAGCTCAATTGGCATAAGATTGTATTGATAATCACAAGGTCTGTGGTTCAAACCCTCCTTTTCACATATTTTTATCAAAAATTCGTTTTTTTTATTTTTATTTTATTTTATTTTATTTTTTTATTTTTTTTAATTTTTATTTTTATTTTGGTCTTCCCCATTCCTATTCAATGGGAAACTTACCTATTCAAAAGCTTTTCCATGGCTCTCATTTTTTTTATTTTTTATTTTTTTTCTTTTCACCACCATTTTCTCATCCATCCTCCCCCTAATTTAGTAACCCTTCAAGTATAAAAAGGGGGGGAAATGGAGGATGAAGACAAGAAGAATGAGTGGAATTTTAGAGCAAAAGTGAGTTTGAGAGAGTTTAGGCATTTGAGCAAGAGTTTAGCTTAGAGAGTGATAGAAAAGGAGAGAAAAAAAAGAGAAGAAGTTTAGAGTAAAAGTGAGCTTGAGAGAGTTTAGGCATTTGAGCAAGAGTTTAGCTTAGAGAGTGATAGAAAAAGAGAGAAAAGAAAGTGGAAGAGGAAAAGAGGAAAAAAGAGGGGGAGGAAGGAGTATACGGGGAGAGGAAACATTGGGTAAGAAAAAAGGAAAAAAGAAGAAAGAGAGAAGTAAAAAAGGTGGGGTTTTTTTTTTTTTTTTTTTTTTTTTTTTTTTTTTTTTTTTTTTTGTGTTTAGTTATTATTGTTATTATTATTATTATGATTATTATTATCATCATTATCATTATCATTTTTAATGTCTCTCTCGTTTTAGTTCACTTTTGCGCTTTGCCAACTTCATTGTTTTAAACTTTCTAATTCATTTGTTTTTCCCTTTCATTCTCCAAATTGCTTTATTCTAATCTTTAATTCTGCTTTGTCATTTTTAATTATTGTTATTGTTTTGATTTTCTTTTGAAAGGGATTATGGGAACTGAGTAATGTGCCTTCGTGGAGTCCAACTCCCGTGTAGGCGTATGAAAATTCTCATTTTCCCTTTTAAAAGAATTTACTTTTTGAATAATTTTTTTTTTCTTTTACATCCGTTTTATTTTAAAAAAAAAAAAAATATTTTTAGTAAACATAATCATGTACACCCATGTTCCTTTAATTAAAAGGGAGATTAGGCATGATTTATATTAAATTGGATATCCAACTCATAATGTTTAATCCTTGCTTTATTTCTAAAGTTAAGGTAAAAACGAATGAGACATCTTGTGTTCAGTATTGCATTTTGAGTTTTATTTTCATATTTATCATTCTTTTTAAGAAAAATAAAAATAAAGGACTGTTTTTATTCATTTAATTGGACAATTTAAGATACTGTGGTAATCGTTTTCTTAAACGGGTGTTGTAGGGTGCTAATACCTTCCCTACACTCAAACGACTCCCGAACCTAATTTCTGGTTTTCTAAGACTAGTTTTGTTTTTTATTTTAAAGGTGACCAATCACACCCTCAATGATTGGTGGCGACTCCAATTTTCTTCTAAAAAACCCAAGAAAGGATGTCGGCCGCTCCGCGTCGCGATGACGTTGCGACAAAGATAATTTATGGAAATGCACCCAGAAAGAAACGTACCTAAAGTCCATGTCCTCGTTATATGTATCTCCTTTAGGCTCCGCAAAAAGTAACAATGCTTTATCATAGAACCATGGTCCCATCTCCATAACCCATCCTTTAATTCTAGCATTCTTAAACTTACATACAAACAAGTTAAACCCCATGTTTTCGATGATAGTATGCTCTTGATTCCAAATCTTGGGCATCATTGACTTGAACACATCTAGGATGATTTTTTTGCTAGTATATATTTTGCAGTGGATTCCTTCATTTTGATATCATGATATAAGTAAGCAGTTTTTATTGTATCGGCCAAAAACCTGACTAATTGATCTTTACGGTGCTTCTTCTATCAATTAGATCCTTTATCCATAGAATAAAGTATCTAGGCATACCTATTTCTTCATATTTCTACTTCTATGAAGTTTCATAACCTTTCAAACACAACCAATATCTATTGGGACTCCCTTTAGCAACGAATTTGATAGATGTTTTGATCTATCAACTTCGCTCTCCAGAAGCCTGAACACACTCACCTTTTCCTCCGCTGTGACCTTCATCTCAACAAATTGTTTGACTATCTCTTATTCAGCTTGAGAAGCCCTGACTTGCCTACCGAAAAATAACCACAGATGGTCAGAACCAGAAAAAATCGCCACCCTTTAGCAGACTAGGCCGCTCCAGTTCGACACTAAACGCTGCCTATTTCCACCATTTCCAGAGAGGAGACGAGGAACTTTTTTTTTTAATTAAATGTTATTTTAAAGGTTTCACTTAATTTGGACATTGGTTTGGTTTTGCATTTAAGAAAATCAAGGACGGCTAGTATCTTTCTATGACGAATGAAATGGTATATATAATAAAATGAATGAATGTCATAGTTCAAAAATTATTCAAAATAGAAAATCATATTCAAATGCATAATGCTTGACTAATTTTTATTTCAGTCACGGCCCTCCTTCCATCAAAATTGCCAAACTTACATATTACATCACACAAGAAAAATGTTAATTAATTTTTTAAGATCAAATAATTAAAAATATCCCAAACCATGGAGTTGATTTCAATTAAACTCCCATCTTGAAAAGTTTCATTAGTTTCAATTTTGTTTCAAAACGACCCTTGTAAGCTCTTCTCATTAAATTCATGGATGAAAAGTGATGAGTTTATATATGTATTTGTTGCTTCTGTGAACATATTTGAATACACAAATAGAAAATAAATAAACATGAAAACATGTCATTTTTCATCAATAAATTTAATGGAAAAAACCATCAAAGGTTGTTTTGAAACAAACTTCAAACTACAAGAGTTAAAATATAACTTTCCAAATTCAAAGTATAATTAAAACCAACCTCATACTTTGAAGGATATTTTTAATAATTTAACCATTTTTAATCTCGTTACTTAATAAATTAATATCCTTTAAACTTTTAAATATTATAAAATAAGAGACCATCTGAAGCCATCTACCTTTAAAACAATTGTAGAAAAGAATTATTTAACAAGAAAACTATTAAAAATAGCTTTAAAAATTATTAGTTGTTTTGATACGTTTTCTTCACCATTTTTTAAATCATTCTTGTACTCATTAGCTACATTTTTAAACATAATTTAGTCTAATTAAATTATATTTTTAACTAATATAAAAAATAGATAAACAAAACAACAAAAACAATAGACCACCCGTGATAACAAACCAAAAAAAATGCAGATAAATTCAATGGCCTGCTGAGCTATATGGCATTTTCATTTTGGCAAATAACTTGATAGTTATTTCCATGTAAATTCTCCAACTCAAACAAAAATCAAAAGAATATTCCACAAGAAACTTATCTGAGAAGAAAATATGGATCAAAACTTTCCCAGATTACCTCATGCCCAAGTTCTGGGATCTTATGATCTCTATTAACATCTATGACTTCTTTGTGTATTCTAATCACTAACAAATACAGATTAGATATCAGAGGGTTTCTAAGAAAAGGACTAATAATCTTACCAATTTCGATGACCTCGGTGACGAGAGGCAGCGTACAAACCTGAGTTTTTCCATTTATGATACAGTTTGAGAGGGCATAGAAGCCAAGCAAATTCGCATAAAGTGGAAGAAAAGCATCTTTGTGGTTGCCTGCACCACCTATCCAATCAAATCCACCATGTTTGCTCATATGCTCATCTGAAAATTTGATCAACTGATGGAAAAATTTCTTTCTCAAGCCAACCAGATAGTCTATGAACCACTGGCTGTCCCATAAAGCAACTAGTTTAGATTTAGAAAGCTTCTCCACGTGTAAACAACAAGTCTGAGTGATCAACAACTTTTCTTCGTGATGGTTATCAATTTCCTTGTCGAACACTCTTCTAACCAGGTCCACTTGGGATACAGCATAATTTGCTGTGCTCAACACCCACTTCACGAGGTAATCGAAGTACAGAATCCAGTGGCCGAATATAGATGATAGGTACTCGAAACTTGATTCTATAACTTGCTCCACTTGGTTCGGAACATCGGAGCTTGTCATAGTTCTTTCCGAGCCAAAACACTTCTGGACATCAGCTGCAAGCCTTTTCCTAATCACATCGTCTTCATCCTCCAAAAGCATAATACATGTAGACCATATATCAAGGATTTGATGAGCATACATATTCACATACTCTCTCTGAGCAAAATGGAAGTTGGTAGAAGTCTCTCGAGGGATTTGGTTATCAAAAACAAAATCACCAAAAATTTCAGCTTGTTCTAGCAAACCAGAAGCTATAATAGAATCTGCAGCAGCCGTGCGCATATTTACGGGTTCTGATGCAGCACTATGTTGCCTTATCAGGTCAGTGAAAAGGGTAATACAGGCATGGAATTCCTCCAAGTTATTTGATATGTTATCTTTTGGAGACTCCGTCATCGTAGCACTGGAAACAATGGAGGTTGAATACAGCATAGCAAAGCGCTTTATGCACGTTCCCATGCATCGAATGGTATTTTCCTGAGTTTTTGCATGTCTTGTGACCTTATACAAGGAAACCAACTTATCCCAAAACTGCAACACAGATCCACAGTCCATCTCACCAATATAAACTGCCTCTTCAGTACACTTCTCCTTGCCAAACTTCTGAAACTGTGACATATTCCAAGCGAAAAGATTCTTCAAGATATAGTATAGACATCTATGATTCTTCTCCAATGACAAAAGCTGTGTCAATGAGGCTTGAAGGTTGGTTTTAATCCAGTGATCAACAGTCCTAATCTCATGACTGCTCAAGTCATAGAACCCAGCAGAGTGTTCTATTGATTTCAGAAATTTAAACAGCCATTTCAACGTTGAAAGTCGAACCTCGTAGCATGGATCTTGTAATGATCGGATTAGCCTTTCTTCCAGTTGTGAAAAAGGATAATCTATTAGAGTGGCCGGCACATCTGCATCAGACTGAGATCTTTGTGACTTCTGAAGAACCACATCATCTTCCTCATCAAATGGTTGAAGCACACAATTGAAATAGCAAATAGCTGCTTGTTGCCGAAGTTCTGCTAATGTCGGATCATAATATGACAGTTCGTGGGAGGTTTCCACATCTAAGCACTCAGTAGATAGATCCAGTAGCAGGTTACGGATGATATAGAAACCTTTGCTTCTTGGGCATGTTCTAACAATACTGAGCATATGACCTAGGACTTGTAAGAAAGCAGTACTCAAGATTG
Source organism: Luffa acutangula (assembly GCA_036850905.1). Lineage (NCBI taxonomy): Eukaryota > Viridiplantae > Streptophyta > Magnoliopsida > Cucurbitales > Cucurbitaceae > Luffa > Luffa acutangula. Next base: position 9,531,618 of record CM072094.1, on the reverse strand, counting down.
GGCAAGAGCAATGACTACGCCTTGCAATCCACGAGCAGCGTGCAAGAACCTCCACCAAGTCATTAAGAACCTGGCTTTTCTTCAAAATATCTGCAAGATTTCTACAATTGGTATCCAAAAGGGAAATCAATTGCAACAAGATTCCATGGATCATATTATATGAAGCATGTTGAGTAGTTGCAGTTGCATCTAATAACTTGCTTGATTTAGGAGCCATCATTGTGTTGTCATCAACCGGTAACCCGGATGCTATATTGAGGATGACCGATGGTAAGTTCTCATTAGACACCAGGCCTGATAATGCTCTAGATGCAAGAATACGAATTCGTAGATTGCTTTGAGAAGAGCACTTCCTGATGAACGGCATTAAGAGAAATGGATCCAGGTCATCCCCAGCTTCACTTGCAATCGTAGAAGGCTTAAGCCTGGATAGAAGAATTAACATAGGACACAAGCTTGGGTGCACAACTTTTGCGAGATTGGATTCTGAATTTCCAGAACAGCCATCATCAAGAGACTCAGTAGCCACTTTCAATTCATTCAATAAAAATCGATGCAGTGCTGGATACCTGTTGGTAATAAAACTTCATCAGATTCCTCTTAACATAACTTGTGAATGGATATAATATCCCCATGTCAGTAGACAAAATAAGAACCATCAAGATAAAGAAAGTGATTCACAATTAGCAAAAAGAACCATTTGTGCAAGAAAACTACAATGTAAATAGAACTCACTAGGTAAGGCACTTTGCAAAGTCCTGGGTATAATGCAGCGTAGCTACACACATATTTTTAATGCTAAGCCAAAAACATTGTTGGTGTGGGTGAACAAAATAAATTTTAAACTAAAAATTTTGGTTCCCGTCCTTTGTGCCATCATGTCAAATTATACTCATGAGTCCAATTCGCATACTCTCTATCCTCTCTTTTCTTTCTAGGTTTATATTTTAAGGTAAACGTACTTTAGGACCTGTTTGGTTTACAATGAAGATTCTGTTTTAGGATTTCAAATCCATTGAATTCAATGAGATTCAACAAATATGCATTTGACAGGCTTTTTCTTTTAAACTGTTTTGTTTTTGGATTGTGTGATCAAAAGTAGTGAAAATTTTGAAGATAACATTTTTATGTTTTTAGTGTATCCAAATTTTGAATTTGAAAATTCAAAATGTATAATTACATTTAAAAAGGTAAAAACTTTAATAAATATTGTATTTCATGTTATAGAATCATTTCATTTTTGTTAAATTAAAAATATGAAAAATATAATATATTAAAAATCATATGATATAGTAAAATAATAATTATACAAAATCTATATCATAAAATATGTTCACAAATTAATTAACAATAGTTGAGATTCAACCTAATATTTAGTTGGTAACTAGAACTCTTTTTATGGTTTACAAATATATTATCAAACAAATTTTGAATAATTGTTAAATTAGGATCCAGTTTCTAAATCAGCTACAAAACACATATCCGAAAACACTAAAAAAATGAAATACAACTCTGATTTTCAATGAATCTCTTGTTGTCAAATTTTTGTTTTCAGATCACTAACCAAATACACCCTTATTTTTTCAACTAAATCGCTCTTTTGGTTTTGTAAAAAAAAACTCTTTATCAATATATACTGTTCTTCTACTCATTCTCCACATCAATTTTTAACTAAAGTATTAACGGCCAGAACTTGTTAGAATCAAAATCAATAGTTCAAGGATGAAATTATATCAGCTATTGCTTCATGGGATCTTAAATACTATTTTTGGGCTTTAAGATTAAGAGAATTGGGCAATTTTTTTAGGAGAGAACTGATAATATTTTGCAAGTTTCAGGCATATGGAACTGAACTACTTCAGGTAAGGCTTCTGTAAAAATATTAGAAATATTCCACCTGTTAGTCACAGTAAAGGAGATGGTGATTTGTGAAGTTTTACATGAAGCTGCTAGTTCTATATTGGTGGGGCTCTTTATTCATATATAAATCAATGTACCAAAATGAATCTAAAAGGTATAAAATATGGAAGAGAGGATAAAATAAGAACCCTAATGAAAGTGATGGAGCCGAGAGTAATGAATAACCTCGAGAATATTATTGATGACCAAAACTAAAGGCTACGCCTTTAAATAGACTTTACAAGGAGCGGTTAGGCTTAACTAACTAACTAACTAGGAGCACATGCCAAACACATGGCAAAGACTAATAAAGAAATCTAAAAGCCTTTATTCAGCTACATCAACTTTTCCCCTCCCAAAAAAAAGAACTCGACCTCGAGTTAGGAAGCCAAAACAAACTCATCCGGTGGCTTGTAGAGGGAAACGTCTGCAACATTAAAGGTTGGACTAATGTTGTAATGTGCGGGTAGTTGAACTCGATAAGCATTGTCGTCAAACCTCTCTACTATAGGAACTGGGCCAATCTTCTTTTCCTTGAGCTTGCTGTAAGTTCCGGTTGGAAATCGATTTTTGCGTAAGTGAACCATGACTTAATCGCCAATAGCAAACTCCTTGTATCTACATTTTACATCAGCAGCTTCTTTGTATTTGGTTGTCTGTTCTTCTATATGCTTGTGTACTTGCTGGTGTAAGTCCCGAGAATCCTAGCCGCCATCTCCTCTGCTTCAAGACTAATATCAACAGAAGAAGGAATAGATGTTAAATCCAGAGTTAATCGTGGGAGTTTGGTATAAACAATCTCAAATGGTGACTTCCCTGTTGTCCGATTCTTCATATGGTTGTAGGCAAACTCGGCTTGTGCTAGCGTCATATCCCATTGCTTTGGTTTGTCTCCACTTAAGCATCAAATCAGACTTCCTAGAGTTCTGTTAGTCACCTCCGTTTGTCCATCGGTTTGAGGATGGCTAGTTGTACTACATTTGAGGCTTGTATCGAATTTCTTCCAAAGAGTCTTCCAAAAATGGCTCGAAAACTTAACGTCTCTGTCAGAAACTATGGATTTTGGGATTCCATGTAGTCGTACCACCTCTCGGAAAAATAAGTTTCCAACATAAATTGCATCAACTGTTTTCTTGCAAGCAAGGAAGTGAGCCATCTTGCTATACCGATCAACCACCACTAAAACTGAGTCGAAACCTCGCTATGTCCGAGGTAGTCCGAGTATGAAGTCCATAGATAAATCTTCCCAAATATTCTCCAAAATAGGTAAAGGACAATATAATCCTGTATTTTGGGTTGTACCTTTAGATGTTTGACAAGTATAACATCTGGAAACAAAATTCTGAACATCCTTTTTAAGTTGTGGCCAGTAATATCTATCTTTCAAAGTCAGTAATGTTTTATCCCTGCCTAGATGTCCAGCTAAGCCGCCGGTGTGTGCTTCTCTAAGTAGTGCTTCACGAAGAGATGAATAGGGTATACATAATAAGTTCCCTTTAAATTGAAATCCGTCTACTAGATGAAAGTCTCCAGCTGGTTTGTGCTCCATGTAGTTTTTCCAGATTAACCCGAAATCTTTGTCACTTGGATATTCTTCTGGTAAACCGTTTAGTGCTATAATTTCTCCTTTTAGGATTGTGAGAAGATTCACTTTTCGGCTTAGAGCATCTGCCACTTTCTTAGTAGAACCCGATGTATGCTTAATAACAAAATCAAAACGTTGTAAAAATGACAACCATCGAGCATGCATTCGACTAATAGATTTTTGAGATTGTAAAAATTTAAGAGAGAAGTGGTCAGTGAATAAGATAAACTCCTTGCTCAATAAATAATGTTCCCATTGTTTAAGGGCCCTAATGAGAGCATATAATTCTTGTTCATATGTTGACCACCGTTGTCTTGAGGGACTTAATTTTTCACTAAAAAGTTCTATGGGGTGATTATTTTGTGATAAAACTGCCCCTATACCAATGCCGGAGGCGTCCACTGCTACCTCAAAAGGTAAGTCAAAGTTTGGAAGGGCTAACACGGGGCTGGTTGTAATTTTTTCTTTTATGGTTTGAAAGCTCTCGGTTTGTGATGGACCCCATATAAACTAGCCCTTTTTTAGGCAATTTGTTAAAGGGGCTACAATGGTACTAAAATTTTTTATGAATTTTCTATAGAAAGAAGCTAGACCAAGGAAGCTTTGGATATCCTTAATTGATTTTGGTTCAGACCACTCATGAATAGCCTTAATTTTGATAGGATCCATTTTTACTCTATTATGGCCGATGATATAGCCTAGAAAGGAGATTTCTGTAGCCGCAAATAAACATTTCTTTAGATTAATAACTAAGGCATGCGGTTGAAGGATAGAAAATATTGATTGAATATGATTCAGATGATCTTGTAGTCCTCGGCTATAAACTAGGATGTCATCAAAGTAAACAACAGCAAATTTATTAATAAAAGGTTGGAGTACCTGGTTCATTAGCCGCAAGAATGTGCTCGGGGCGTTGGAAAGGCCGAATGGCATAACTAACCATTCAAATAATCCCTCATTTGTTTTGAATGCAGTCTTCCATTCATCCCCCGGTTGAATTCTTATTTGGTGGTATCCACTTTTGAGATCTATCTTGGAAAAGATTGTGGCGCCACTCAATTGGTCAAGAAGATCATTTATTCATGGGATTGGAAATCTGTACTTTACCGTGATCTTGTTTATTGCCCGACTGTCCACACACATGCGCCAAGACCCGTCCTTTTTTGGTGTTAATAAGGCTGGAACTGCACAAGGGCTTAGGCTCGGCTGAATATGACCTTTTTCCAGCAACTCCGTCACTTGTTCATGTAAGATCTTGTACTCACGAGGGCTCATCCTATAATGTGGTAAATTGGGAAGAGTTGCACCGGGTAGAAGGTCAATATTGTGCTGAATATCCCGAAGTGGTGGTAGTTCTTGTGGAGTCTCTGTGATCCCTTTAAAATCTTGTAAAAGATGGTGAACTTCACTTGGGATAGTATGGTTAGCATCATCATTATTAAAATCTTTAACTACCAAACCATGTATAGGGAGTTGTTTTTCTTGGAGAAAAAATTTTCCAGAAGATAGAATAAAGAGATGACCTTTTTTTTTTAGAATTGGTGTTGTGTACCGTTTGTTTCAAAGGGTTGAGAGGTAAAAGGACAATCTTCATCCCCATCCACAAGAACTCATACGTATTGTCTCGTCCCTTGTGAGTAGCTTGAACATCGTATTGCCATGGTCGCCCTAGCAGGATATGACATGCGTCCATGTCAAGCGCATCACAAATAATCTGATCTTTGTAGCTTCCTCCAATGGATAATGGTATTGTACTTGTGTGTGTTACTTGGGCTTCTCCACCTTTCTTTATCCAACAAACTTTATAAGGTGTAGAATGTGGAGTTAGAGGCAAATTAAGGGCTGAAACCAGTTTGCTAGCAACCACATTTTCGGTACTTCCACTGTCAATAATAACAGTGCAGATTTTCCCATTAATTGTGCAACGGGTCTTGAACAGAGCATGTCGTTGGTATGTTGGGTCTATCTTTGGGGCCAAAAGGACCCTTTGAATCACTAAAGTCAACGGTTCTCCCTCGTCTGATTCAAGGAAATCGACTTGGTCATCATTATCCGAGCAATCACTTTCTTCCTGAAATTCGGCATTATCAGCAATGGCAAGGGTTTTTCTTTGGGGACATTCATTAGATAAGTGTCATGTTTGGTTGCAACGGAAGCACTCCCCCAAGGTTGGGCAAGAATAGGTATTGGCATTCTTCTTTGGTAAAGAATCCTTAATTGTGTCCATATCCACTTGTTTACCTTTAGCTGCTGTAGTCGGATTTTGTGAAACACTTTTGTCAATCGTAGAAGGTCTGGAGAATGGATTACTTGGTTCTCCCACAGTTCTTGTATATTGTCACTTATACCGGTTAGAAATCTGTTCTTCAATTGTTGCGGCCGCTGTAATTGCTACGTTCAAATAAGTGATGGGTTGCAACGCGATTCTTTCTTGAATATCTGTTCGTAGACCTCCTTTATATCTTGCAACCAAATATTGTTGGTTTTCACCAAGGTTGGTTCTAGCCCCCAAACGATGAAACTCTTCAGTATACTCCATTACCGTACGTGTGCCCTGGCGACAATTTTGATATTGGTTGTATAGAATTTGCTCGAAATTGGCCAGTAGGAACCGTTCTTTCATCATCTTTTTCATTCTTTCCCATCGTCGAATTGGTCTCTTTCCAAATCTTTGCCGATTTAACTCAAGTTGATCCCACCAAGCTTGCGCCCCACCTTTCAATTTAAGAGCTACCAACTTAACTTTCTTAGTGTCCGGTGTATTCATATAGTTAAAAAAAAAATCTCCACATGTTTCACCCATTCCAAGAATGCTTCAATTTCCATTTTCCCATTATAAGTTGGGATATCGATTTTAATCTTGAAATCATTTTCTTGTTGGTGGTAGGGAATTCTTTGATCTCTTCTCCTTTCCGTTGGAAGATTCATTGGTTCTTTATCATCCTCGCTTGATGAGTCTGACCAATCTTGATGCTGTCTATATAATGGATTAAGTTCTTGAAATCTCTTTGGAGCCATGCCCCAATCTTGATATCTCATTGGCACCGTGTCCCATTCTTGAAATCTCTTTGGAACTGCATCCCAATCTTGATATTTTGTTGGAGTTGTGTCCCATTCTTGAACCTTCCTTTGATCACCAATTTGCCTATCTTGCTGGAATCTTGTCTTACTACTTTCCCCTTGGCGGTTTTGTGGTTCTTTTTCCCAATTTGTATGTGCTGTCGAGTTCAAAACCATTTGTTCAATCTTGCTGCCGATTCTTTCCCATATTAGTTGTAATATCTTCCTAATCTCACGCACGTCATCTTCAACTGACAGCAAGCGTGCAGTTGTTTCTTGTGGTGAGAGGACGAGGGTAGATTCCGTCTCTTTATCAACCAAGGATGGATCTCCACTTATGTTAGTCGAGACTTTCTTGGTCGTCATGGTGAAAGCGTCCCAAAAATCGAGTGCTCTGATACCAATTTGATGGAGTCGAGAGTAATGAATAACCTCAAGAATATTATTGATGACCAAAACTAAAGGCTATGCGCCTTTAAATAGACTTTACAAGGAGCGGTAAGGCTTAACTAACTAACTAACTAACTAGGAGCACATGCCAAACACATGGCAAAGACTAATAAAGAAATCTAAAAGCCTTTATTCGGCTACATCAGAAAGAAATACCTTATTTTCCACTGGGAACACTATAGACACGTTCTATTCCCATTCTTAATTGCTTTCTACCAATATGCTTGCTAGTTCCACACTCTTCAATGAAAATCTTAGGCCCCGTTTGATAACCATTTGGTTTTTTGTTTTTGGTTTTTGAAAATTAAGCTAATAAACACTACTTCCACCTACAAGTTTCTTTGTTTTCTTATCAATCTTCTTTCCATGTTTTCAAAAATTAAATCGTTTTGAAAACTAAAAAAAGTAGTTTTCAAAAACTTGTTTTTGTTTTTGGAATTTTACTAAGAATTCAAATGTGTCCTTATCAAACGGGACCTAAGTTTTTTGGAAAAAGAAATGACAATTCACACTTCACATCTCACATGAACATAATTGAGTATCAGACAAGAATTTATAATATCATTGAAGGCAATGACAACTAAGAGTCTAAGATAGGTCAACAAACGCAAGACATGATAATATGATTCATAGAAATGACAAAAAAGGGCATCTCAATCAACCATACTTTCTCCTAAAAGAAATACACCTAATGCATTTAATGTAATACAGAATAAACAACGAACTGTAACTCTCTGTCTCCCCTACAATTTCACAATTTATTCAACTCCAAGAAGCAAAGGTCATACTGACTTAATCATAAACGTCATTAAGCCCAAAAGAAATGTACTACGTTGACATTCCCGGCAGAATTATTATTCAGACGATCATGGATTCATTTCACAATTTACTGAAGAAACTCCAACTAAAAGAAACACAGGTCAGACTGGTTCAATGATAAACTTCATTCAAGCCAAAGAAAACAACGTTATCATTATCTTTTTACCAAATTTAATTATTAAGACACTCATAGATTGTGTTATGGGACTCAGAATACATGCAAATCTAACAAAGAAAAATGGATACTGTCTTATATAAAATTTTGCAGTTCAAATCTGACATCAAATATATCATACCTGTGAAAAAATTCAAGTCCAGTTAAAGCTCGACGAGCTGATTCTCGTTTGTGAACATTGAGAAATCCTATCATCCGACGTACTAAAGCAGTGTATGCCAAGCAAGCACTGTTACGCACCTCCCAGTAAGGAGAAGAGAAAGAGCGAATAGAAACAATTATACCCTGAGCAGAGAAACCAGATGTATCAGTCGCTAGGTTGGCATCATTGAAAGCAGCTCTAAGGGCATTGAATGCATGAACTGTTGGAATGACACCTTCATCTCGAATTTTGGAGGCTTTTTCACTAGCATAAGTCTCATGGGGTGATACAGACTCTGCGTCTTGGCCTAACTCTGTGGATGATAACTTAGAGAAATTGCTATTCTTGCAGTCCGTATCAATTGGATTCTGCAGCAACCTCTCAGCTACATCTATGAGCCACTTCAGAGCTCTAGGTAGAAGCTTCTTAGGGGAGCCTTCTGGCTCGGCTAGAAATAGAGCAATAAAGGCAGCTGGAATACCGGCACTTCTCCTCAATAAATCATCAACTGTCTGGCCCTTTGCAGCAGTTCTTTCCATTAGCTGATCCATCCAGGATTCTGTTAACTTACAAAGTCTAGAAAGAGAGGATAAGTCAGAGAATTTATATTTCTACTAAAAAATGTTTGCAAGAATTTCCATGATCCAAATTTGTCGATATTCATAACAGTATATAAAATTTAAGTGTCTATGATTCCAATCAAGCAAATGCAGGCCTCTAGAGCTCTCTTCTGATTAAATAACATGGGTAACCAAAAAGCATTTGTATCGTTTTGTTACTCATTTTAAATATCTAAGTTTAATTCTTATACTTTAGAATGTCAATATCTCAAGGTCGATCTGTATCATCAGTTGAGTTAATACACGTGAAGTCACATGGATGCTAACATAGAAGACTATGCAAAGTGACCACTCGTAAACATTACTCAAAATACAGAGATTAAATTGTAATATTAAGGACAGTGATTAAAAATAGAAGGGAAGTAGAAGGCTTATTAGGAATTAGTCCATTGTGGGGGAGAGATAGCCCTTTCGGAAGGCTATAGTGATGTGTATTTTCCTCTTTATATTGTAAATAGAACTTCTGTTTCTTTTCTTACAATCAGGATCCTAACATAAAAGGGCCTCTTAAAAATGTGATTTAACTTGAGTTTTACTTTTATTCCAGTATATATCTATATTTATATTATACTTTTTTGAATTCAAATATATGAAAATGAGTTCTCAAATTAATTTCACCATGTTCGAATTTGGATTATTTCCTTCCCAAGGGACTACACATCCTCGTACCTATAGGTGACTGTCAGCTTCTTGTTGTTGAGCTGACTTCTTCTACCTGCTGGTAGTAGCTCAAGGGACCACATAGATCATTCTACTTCAATGTCCAAAATTGTTGAAGAACTTCTCCCCCTTGAGATGCAAATATGGTAGAAGAGTAGGGATAGGGGTGAGATTGACCGGACCATCCTAAATGTTTGATCAAACTCCGCTAAAGCCTAATCCCATTTACCTCCCCGTTTTTATTCATGATAAGCTGGTCTCTAAAACCCCTGACGCCAACCCTCCAGCATCCCATTGCTAGAATTATGAATTCCTAGAGTTATTCACTTCTCACTCCGTTTGCTTCTCTCACGAATCCTTGGCACCAACCCTCCAGCATCCTATATAATTTTGGATAGGATAATGCAAGAACACCTCCAAGCAATAAGTCATTCAAAAAAGATATATTAAGACCATTTCCAATCCTCCAATGAATGCGATCTCAGACCATGCTAATAGTAGCACAAATGAACTTCCAAGGCCCTTTGGAATGACCTCTAAGGATAGGAATTGGCCATGCACAAACGGCCTCTGTGTTATAACTTATAATATTTAGCCAAGTGAGAACCGCCAGATCCATTTAGCAAGTAGAGCATCCTTCCTAATGTATAAATTACCAATTCCAAGACTGCCCATAACTTCAGGAGGTTGAGTTTTCCCCCAATTAACTTTAGGTAAGCTAGCATCCCCTTTGGATCCTTCCCAAAAGAAACCTCTGAGGAGATTTTCTATGGAATTGACAAACTTGGCTGATAATTTAAACATAAAAAGATAATAAATAGGCATGTTAGAAAGTGGGCTTGAATGATACCACCTTTGGAAATGTAAGCATATTTCCAACTATGGAGTTTGTGCTGAATTTTCTCTACAATCAATTGCCAGAAAAATAAAGAGCTCTTTGGATTACCACCCAATGGAAGACCAAGATAGGTGGATGGCCAAATACCTTGTTTATGACCAAAACTGATGGTCAAAAGATCCAATTTGGTTTATGATACATTGATACCCAACATTTCGCTCTTACCATAGTTTATATTCAACTCTGATGCCTACTCGAAAACATTGACAAGATCAAAAAGATTTGCCATAGCTTTTGGATCCATAACAAAGAATAAGAGTGTATCATCTGCAAATTGTAAATGATTGATTCAAATGGAAGATTAACCAAGAGTGTTAATCTTGACCTTGCCTAAATTTGCACCATGATATAAAAAGCCTACTAAGATGATCAGAGATAATGATAAATAGAAATGGAGAGAATGGATCACCTTGCCTTATGCCCCTTGTTGGAATAATTTTGCCTCTAGGTTTTCTATTTAATAATCAAATAGTTCGCACTTCTAATACAACCATATATCCACTCCCTCCAAAGTTGGTCAAAGCCTTTTGTTTCAAGAACCGCATTGAGAAAACTTCAATCTATCTTGTCAAAAGCCTTTTCCAAATCAAGTTTATGGATCAACCTACTTTTGATTAGTATGCCAATCATCAATAATTTCATTTGCAACCAATGATGCGTCTAACATATGTCTTTCAGACCCAATCAAATTTTCAACTATGAGAAAAGGGAGAATTTGCATTAAACGAAGAGAAAGAACTCATGCAATAATCTTATAAGCACATCCTAATACGCCTAAAGTTGTTTACCAATTAAGCATCTACTTTCTTTGGAATAAGGAAAATATAAGTCTCATTTGGTGTCACATTGATGATTCCATTTCGATAAAAAATCATAAAACATTGTCATAATATCTTGTTTGATAATCTCCCATGAGTTTTAAGAGTTCAATAGTGAAGTTATCTAGTCCACGAGACTTACTTGATCCCAAGAAATTGACAGCAAGTAGCACTTTCTCCCCTGTTAAAACTCTTTCCAAGGCTGTTGATTGTATTACATTAGTGGGGAACAATTCCAAATTTGTAGAGAGAAAATTTGGGTTGTTGTCTTTTGTGTAAAGATGACCTTTGTGGAGGGTCAAAACTAAAAATGGATAAAATATGAAAATGTACAGCCAAGTCTTTTCTGAAAAGTCAATTGAAGACAATATGTTCCAAGTTCCACAACATCAGTTACAAAATGTACATCTCTTAGGGGACTGCATGATGTCAACTTCAGGTTCCTCGTTTGGATGATGTAGTGTTAGCTTGGCAGTAATTTAGTTTTACAAAATGGATTTTGTCTGCTCCTTTCCACCACTCTCCTCTACCTTTCACCCTTCTCTCATGGCCATTGAACTTTTATACCCATGGACACCCTCTCCCCCATCCTCATTGCACTGAAACTACTCCACGAGAGTAATATCCATTGATCAAAAAACCCTTCAAAATCGCTTTCAAAAACCATTACCACAAAAGTATGGCAAAGATAACCAAGATTGTCCTTCCTCATCCCACAGACTCTCTGTCACTTGGAAATCACTTCAATGGTTAGCTACCTCCTTCAATACACTTGCCAATGAACCCTGCTCCTACAAATTCTTCTCAAAATTTAGAACCCAGGATTGTGTGATATGGATCGAGAAGCTTAGAAATACACATGGCTTTTTTGTCAAAATCAATTAGTTCAAACACAACGGAGGAAAGAATCGTCTTCTGATACCCTTCAATAGTAATAGATGTGGTTGGTTTTCCTTCCACCCATTGGTTTCTGATTACCCTTGTGAAGCATACAAGAAGAAAGAGGTTGCAACAAATCCCCTCTCCCTCACTATAAGAACAAGTTACAACAGAATTTGGATCCCTCTAGTGTGACAACAACCCAAAAGCCAAAACAACCAAAGCAACCAACCAATCACACAACGTCGCATCACCAACAATCCTCCAAGATCAGGCAAAACCCCACCATAAAGTCACCTATCACTAACCCCATTGAATGGAATGAAGTTATCATCACCCAAAGATTTGCCCAACGTGATGATTAGCCAACCTTCAAGGATACAATTAGCAAGCCAATATCAGGTAAATGCTCCAACAAATTTTTCCAGGACAATAAAGCTCTAAGCCACTGTTACAATGAGGATGTGGCCATTAGCCACCAACCTTTATAAAATTGAGAATGGGTCTTATTTGGCCCTCACAAGTTGAAATTCTACCTGATGAATACCAGCAACTCCCAAAAGGATAATATAATATCTTCATATGGAGGATGGATTTGAATGGTCTCACTCCCCATAAACTTATGGACTAATCAAATCCATCAATACATAGGAGAAAAAGGTGGAGGATATAAAGATATGGCCAACTTCACCTCAAGAAAAATCAAACCTCATACAAGCCCTGATCAAGATGAAACAAAACTTTCTAGTTTCATTCCAGCCACTTTCTTTCTACCACCATACAAGCCCTAATTGGTAATTTTAAACATAAAACTGATGGTCTACTTGCTAAAAGGATTTGGTGGTTCTTACGTGAAGAAAATGCTCTTTGGTGCAAGACTATAAAGGCTAAGTATTATAATTCAGAAGCTGTTTGTGTATGGCCAACACTTGTCCTTAAAGGTCATCCCAAAGTGCCTTGGAGGTTTATTTGTACCACCACCTTGGAGGTTTATTGGTACTACCATCAGCATGGTTCACTGCCACATCCAAAGGAGGATTGGAAGTGGCCCTCAACACTTCTTTCTGGCATGAAACTTCTTGCTGGCATGATCTATGGCTTGATAGAGGTATTATCATATTGTCCTTTCCAAGGTTATATAGGGTAACTAATTGGCCTCGTGGCACTATAGAAGACTTTTTAGAATTCAATACATCGTTCAGGTCTTCAGAGAAATCTTAAGGATGAGGAAATCTCAGAAAGTGTCGGCCTTTCTCACCTACTTTTATCAAAATGATTCCTAGTGTTGGCCACTTGATTGCACATATAAGTTTCTTTTCTATCTTTGACTATTCATGCAAAGGGGTCAATGGTAAACAATCTTTATTCGGTCATATGGAAAAAATCTTACCCTAAGAAAGTTAAATTGTACCTTTGAGAGCTTAATCATGGAGGAATTAATATAGTAGATCGACTTCAAAGAGGGATGCCACATTTTTTTTCTTTCTTTCTCCTTCATGAAAGTGTGTTATGTGTACAAGGAATGCATAATTTGTGTGTAATTTTTACTTTTTCGAACAATCCTGAGTAAAAAAAAAAAAAAAAAATTCACGTGTTAAAAGAACCTTACACAATTTTTTACAATTTCATTGACGGAATGAAATTAAAAAAGAAAGGGGAAGTCCCTAATCCTAGTGAGTGTAAAAAAAAACCTCTCCCTAATCCTAGTGAGTGTAAAAAAAAACCTCTCCCTAATCCAAGTTTTTTTTTTTGGAACAAGAAACAAAGTTTGTGTGAGTGTTAAGTGGTTGGCTTTTTTTTAGTTCAACAACATGTAAGGTGGGGTCACTCCCATGTGGAGTTTGTCTCTATCTCTTTGAGCAGTAGTCCCTCTTCATTACTTCAATGAAAAGTTTTGTTTCTTGTTAAAAGAACATGTAGGATGAAGGATTCAAACCTACCTCTGGATCAAATATACCTTGACTAGTTAAGTGGTTGATCTCATGTATTGAGATTCCAAAACTTAATTTTCTACATTAAGGGTTTAATTTTTATTGACATTATTGAATTCTGAGAGATTTTGCAATAATTTTTGCTGAAATTAGTGGGTGAATATAGCAGAAGTCAAATAGAAGGTAAAAACTGCAACACTTATCCAATTTGATTCAGTAAAAGTTTAGGGTAAATATTGATTAGCATTGCATTTTTTTTAATAAGAAACAATTTCATGGATGATATGAAATTCACAAGAAAAGGGGGACAAGATGATCCCATCCAAAAGAAGTTACAAAATACTCCAACAAGATTAAAGAAAGCTCAACCTATAATTGCAAAAAGGAGAGATATTTTTACACCAAGATAAAGCGAGAATAGATAATAACTCAACGAAGGTTATCGGTCCAATCAAGGATAAAATTTGAATTTTCCTAAAATCCTCAAATTTTTCCCAATACATAAACGACACTACAAGATTTGTAACTAAAGTAAGAGCAAAACGATTTTTTCCCCTACCTTTCTAGGACAAGGAATGAAACATAGGATATGAAAGCTTCAACTCATGCAAAAACTATTAAATAAACATACCTTTGGTCATTTGAACAAAGTAAACGGTTGCAAAGAGCAGTAAATCCAGCCCTTGTTTTGTCAATCGCACCATTGTGTTTCATTTTCAAAAGAACTTCCAAAAAGTGGTCTCCAATCACTTTAAGTTGTCTTAAATTGAGCACTTCATCTTCCTTTCGATCAGAATCAACTGAATCAGAAGCAGCGGGCAAAGGCACCTTCCTTGTGATTGTTCCCAAAAGAAGACTAACCTGCAAATGGCCAGCAAAGAGATGAAGGGAAATATCCACCATGAACAAATGGTCTCAACTCCCATCCTAAGATTAAATATAATTTCCTAGTAGATTTTGATGATTACTGTGGGTGTTAAAATTTCTTCAGTCCAATTTGTTACTTGCTAGTCGTAAGTAAAAAATTCTAGACCCTAAAGCTAAAGTAGAGAGAGACAAGAAGTAACACTAGATGAAAGAAAGACTACCAATTGAGTAAATTGGAGACAATCAAAAAGTAAAATACCTCTTTCATGGCAAGCCAACAGCCAACCATCACAATCTGTTCTGATGTTCTCGAATTTACTGTAGTTTTGTCCTTACTGTCTTCAAGCCCAGACAAGGACGTGGAGACATCAGCCTCATCTGGAACATCCAGCAGATAGGCATCATCATCAACCATGTCATCCATGTCCTCGGGAAGATACCAGGCATCTGCTGAAACTACCCAGAGTGCCAAGGAAGTTATTCGCATCACAAGCTCCAAAAGCTTTTCCAGAAGACTTCTCATCTCCGAAATACTAGATAGCACAAGATCTGAATTCCAATCCAACTCCTCAAAAGTATAGCGCAAAGTGAGCAACATGCCATGAACAAAGCTGTTTTTGCATGCTTCAGGGAGATTCCTCTCTCCCTCAGTTACAGAGATATTCAACCAATCAATCAAGGATTTCAAGTACTCTGCCACCGGATGGTTTGACTTACATAGCTCCTCACCCACTTCTGGTAATTTATGCAGAGAATCTAAGCAAACAACATCACCTGAAGCTCTGACTATCCAACCTAAATCTAAAACATACTTTCTGAATACAAGCCTTAATGTTAGTGCTCCAGCATCACTTTCTCTGACACGTGAACTGCAAACTAACTGTTTTGCCCATGTGATTACTTTTCCCACCATATATCCACTAGAAATGCCAGGAAGTGGAGTAGGAAAGTGCAGCAATATACGGAAAGAACTTTCTCTCAGTCTATCCCAACTATCAATGATTGATCCAACTAACAAAAGAACTGAATTAGGTAAAGTAATTCCTTCATTATAGGGAAGGAGAAGAGTTTCATTAGACTTTTCTTTAGAAGGAACGACTGACCAAACATTAAGCATTACTAAAAATAGATCCATCGCCATAATTTTTCTCCTGTAAGGTGCAGAAGGATAGCATGAGAAAAACAGAAAGCAACTCAACCACTTCATAAAATGAAAAAGATCATCCGCTCTACCAGCTATAATTTGTTCACTTCCATTTGGCGGATAGCTTTCACTATTACAACAAGAAGCAAGTGGTACCCAGTTACCCAGCTTAAACTGTCTCTCCAAAGCTGTTCGTACTCGAGAAAAGAACTTTCTAAACAAGCTAGTCCACTTCATCTGGAAAGCTGTAGAGCTACACCTCATATTCAATGGTATTGCTTTTTTCAACAAAGTAAGTTCTAAATGAGATGGCAGACTAGAAGTTTTAGGGTTTAAGAAAAGAAATTCTGCAGCATCCACACGAAGTGACTCATCAACATGTGTCAACGCCAATACAAGCCAATCAACAAGGATTTGGACCTTTACTCCCTTGATGGAAACAAGAGCATGACAATTAAAATATTCTATTTCATGGACAAATTGCTCCTCTAAGCTAGGTTTCTCTAGCCAATCAATGTCTCCTTCAATCAAAGCAAGTGCACGAGATACTTTGAGCAATGAAATAAAAATGGCAACTTTCTGTTCAACCCTCAGTTCCATACTACCTTGATTATTAACAGGATAGAGGACATTGTCAGCCGAACTAGGCCAAACTGAGATAAAAGCAAGCATCGGAAATATACTATCTAGGTCAACTTCAAACAATACTGGAAGTGCATAAGTGTTCAAATTTGAGCGCAGCTTTGATATCCCAGAACCAAGTCCATACAGAACGGGTGGCAAGCAATGGCCTCTGTACAGTGCATACCCACCTTCAATACCATCACTACTCCAGCACTCATCACGTAGGTGCTCAAGGAAACACTTCAAAAAAGAAGTAGCAGCACAGCACACATCATCATCAATGTATGCATGTACAGTTTCTGATAGCAGGGATGGACTCATATCTAATAATGCCTTTGCACCCAGCCTCTTGGTCAAAGAAGCTAAAGGAACATATCTTCCTTTACAGCGAGAACCCAAATGAAGAAGATCGAAAGCAATTTTTTGCAAGTATGACTTTATTTTTTCACTACCCTCTGACCAGCAAAGTGAGGATTGAATCTCTAAAAAGAGATCAAAAATGAGATGCACTTGTTTGACAGTTTGACTTAAAGGATCGTCTAAGTTAGTCCACATAATTCGTAGTATTCGACTTCCCATCTCCTCAGGGAGCGGATCGTAACTACAGGATGTATCAGTAAGATTACTAACTAAGGAGGTCTTTATTTGTTGCAAACAAATCTGCAATACAGTCAATGAATGAAAATTAAAATGGCTATCTGTAGGATTTTCACAATAGTTACACAGCTCAGGCAAAATCCCATCATAGAGTATCGTTTTGACAGAGTTATCACTCTTCATACAACCTGGATGGTCAATCAAATCTCCCTCGTTCATAGAAAATGGTATGTTGAGCACAGGCCTTGGAATTGCTGTCAGAATCCCCCTGATCAAGCAGAGTCTACTCAACACTGAAAAAGTCCGAATTTCGGAGCAGACATTCCCTTGATAAGGAACCTTTGCAACAGCATTCCTAAATTCACTCTCATACTTATGAAATGAAATGTGGTTAGTTAGTTCAAAAATTCCATAAAAGATGAGCACTCCAAGTTCTTGCGAGGTGAGGCAAACTTGCAGAGAAGCACAAAAACTCACCCCAGCTGCCACATAACAATCCCTAGAAAAAGCCAAGGATTTCAGAATGCTTAAAATGGTACTAACAATCATCTTCATAACACTAGAATCTTCCTGGAACTTGGTGGGAAATCGCTGGAGCAAGTAATACAAGCAAGACAAAGCCTCTTGACACTGTTCCATGACAATTGGAGAAGGCCTAGCCCACTCATTGGTTTCCTTAACTACAGAGTCCAAGCTAAAAGCAATATCCCTAGCAACCAAAATGGCGCAATCTCTAATTACATCCACCAAATACCCCAACTTGGGCATACCCATTACCGATAAAGCCACCCTCGACACACAGAACCGCTTCCCTTGACCTTGTTGAACACCACTATACTCCTCACAGAGATTTCTGAAACACTCACCCAATGAATCATGAAATTTACGGCTTTTAGCCAAAGTGGAGACAAGGGTTCGATGCAAAGGCTGGGAATTCTCACAGAACAAAACCTCCAAGTAAAACCGCGCAGCTTTGGACACTGAATCCTCGTCTCCATTGGCCAATAACTCGGCGAAAGCAGAAGCAACTTTCTTGGCATGGTTCACTTGCGCGTATACGGAGTTTAAGGATACAAGTTCGATTAATTCAGTGAAGAATTTTGAAGACAACTGGTTTGGGGATTGAAAGGAATTGAAAGAATCGACATAGGAATGAGGGAAGACGACGGCGCTGTAAGTATAGCGATGGCGATGCTGCAGAGCTCGCCATTTTGCAGACATTGATGCGAAGATTCAAAGTTAGGAACCTGATTCTCTCTCCCTCTGCAGCGTTCTCTTGTTTTAGAAAGAGAGCGCGGGAGAGGAAGGACAATGGCGGCCGGAATAACATCTTATATTAGGGCTGCCATGAGTTTATTTTTGAAAATAATCAAGCTTAGTTCTCTTTCTTTCTTTTTTTTTTTTTTTTCCTTTTTTTAAGGTAATGGGACTAAAATGTCGATGTGATGTTGAAATCAAAATTTTATGAAAACTATTACGTGATAAAAAAAATTCATAACATAAATTTTTATAGTAAAATTTAAATGTTGAATGATAATTTTTCATTTAGTTTAAATAGTAAATATTTCATTCATAATTTTTTCCACTAAAGGAATAAATTTTTTTTCCCTCACAAACTATGTAATTCTAATTTTATTATTTATGTGAATATTTAATAAAACATAATAGTATATTTTTAATGAATTTTTTAAAAAAAAAGTTTGTAATATATTTTAAAACTTGTCATTAAGGAACTCGTACGACGTGAAAACTCAGGAAGTCTATTGCTGAACAAGTTCATGGCACTGAGCGTATAAATATTATTGAACCGGTTCAAGAATATTTAATTTTATTAAAAATACTTTTTTCAACACTTATCCAAGTTTGTGTAATTGGATAAATTACAATTTCTAAATAAAAATTAATAGATCTAATCAAGTTCAAGAATTAAATTTATTTCTCTTATTTCTATATAGTCGACATATTATATATATGTAATTCAAAATAATTTTTAATATAAGTGGAAGATTTTATTATAAAAAAAATATGAGTGGAAGATTTTTACCCATATCAAGTTGAATAAAAAAATTACTAAATTTCATTAACTTGAATTTATTAAGATTTTTTCTTTTAATATTATGATTTATTTTAAAAAGGAATTTCAATATTATGGCTATTCATCATTCGATTTTAATAAGAATATCATATAAAAAAAAGAGTTAAATTCATACTCTCCAATCTCCTATCTATATTCCCTTTGTCTAAGGGCTTCCTCTCGTATGAGGGTTTTCCTTCTTTATGAAGGCTAGGGTTAGGGTTTCGGCGGCAGGCAGCAGGGGCGGAGTTCGACGATCGGTGAGCAGGGCTGATGAGGGAGTGAGCGCGGTGACGGCGGTACAGTGGTAGGACGCGGTGCAGGTTGATTTTGTGGGTTGGGGGTCTGGGTCGAGATCAGTGGGTTGGGGGAGGCGGCGGCGGTTGGTTTCGTGTACTGTGTGAGGCGGCGGTGGTTGAGAGGCGGGTCTGTGAGGCGCGACGGCGAGGTTTCGAGCAGCGAGTTTCCTTCCAGCGAGCGGCGATTGACGAAACGATGAAGGTGAGTGGCGGTGAGGGCTCAAATGGGTTTTCGGTGAGTGATGCGCGAGGTGTTTTGAGCAGCATGGTGGGTCTTATTCGGCTTGCACAGGTGGGTGTCTTCGGCAGTTTGATAAGGGCGTGAACGTGCGTAGCGGAGAGGTTTCAGTCGGCGGCAGGTTTGGGTTGGTTGATCCTTCGGCTTGTACAGGTGGGTGGTCCTCGGGGGGCGGCGACTGCAAGAAAGGTGTTGTTGGTTGGCTGAGGCGGTGTGGGCATGGTCCTTAGGTTGTAGGTGGGGCGTTACTGCCGTTGTGTTGTGATTTTCTGCAGGTTCAGTGGGTTGTGTGTTTGTTGAAAGTTTGTGTTACATTTTGTGGTGTGGCTTGAATGGCAGCGGTGGAGGTTTCGCGGGTGTTGGGGTGAGGGTTTGTATTGTTTCCTTGCTTGTTGTGTGGGTGTGGTCTTTTTTACTGCGTCTTCTGTGTAGAGTGTTTGTGTTGAGTGAGTTTGGGTGAAGGGTGGTTCTTTTGAGCATGGAGGAGTTGGTGAAGAAGTGGAAGTCATGGTCGCTTACTGGGGAGGAGGCGGAGGTGGTTCGCCCAGGTACAGTTCCGTCTTCTTTGTCGGTGACAGACTTGGAGCTTTGTGTGGTGTGTAAGGTTCTGACGTCCAAGCGGGTCAACCTAGACGCCTTTCGCAATGTGATGCGGTCGGCGTGGAGAGTTCATAATGCAACACGTGTGGAGCCGGCTGGAGAGAATGTTTTTGTGGTTCAGTTTCGTACCAGGGGTGAAAAGCTGAGAGTTCTAGGTACTGGTCCTTGGGCTTTTGATCGATCCTTGGTTGTGCTTAAGGAACCAAGAGATAGTGACTGTCCTTTCTGGGTTCAGATCCATAATGTGCCTATGAAATGGCAGACAAGGGGCATGGCACAACATCTGGGAGGGAAGATTGGGGTGGTGGAGGAGGTGGGGGGCTCGAATGGGAATGAGTGGATAGGCCCTATCCTTCGGATTAGGGTTCGTATTCGGTTGGATCGACCTCTTCGGAGAGGTTTCCACATGCAAGGTGATGATGGGAAGGATTCTTTGTGCCCAGTGCTGTATGAACGACTCCCGGATTTCTGTTTTGGATGTGGGTGTTTGGGGCACTCGAGAGGGGAATGTGCGGGGATGGGGGCGAGTTCATCGGAAGGGGGGAGGACCAATATGGTGAGTGGTTGAGAGCAGGTGCTTTCCTGGGTGAGAGTACCCGACGAGTACCAGTCAAGGTAGGTGCAGGTGAGAGTGGGAAGCAGGCTGTAGTAGCTGGAGTGGTGCCCCAAACTGGGTCAGGGGAGGCAACAGGGCTTGTTCAGAGTGAGGGGCTTGGGGAGGAGGCAGGTGCTTCTGAAAGTGCTGGTGGGGAGGGTCTGTCAGCTCCGGCCGTTGACATTCAGGTTGAGGTTGGCACGGTGTGGGGAGGGAAGGAAGTTCGGGGGGAGGGTGGCGAGAAAGGTAAACAGAAGGTGGGGCATGGTGCTTCTGAATCATGGTCCACCTATGTGGAGGGGGAGGCTATGGTAGTGGATAGTGTGGGAGTGGTGCAGGGTGGAGAGGTAGAGAATGGCGGGAGGGGTGTTAGTAGCAAAGGGTGGAAGAGGCGAGCAAGAGAGATTTTAGCAGATGTTACGAATTCTGAGGCTCCGTTGACTCTAGGCGGGAGTAAGCGGAAGGTTGATTCGGGACAGTTGGCCGGACAGGGCGGAAAGAAGTCGAGAGTGGAGGAGGAAAGCAGGATCCCTTCAGATATGACTGGGTCGATTTCAGCGGTGGCTGACCTTCAGCCCCGCCGGTTGCCATGAATATCCTATTTTGGAATGTTCGGGGTCTGGGGTCGCCTCGTGCATTCCGACGGTTGTACAAGTTGGTACAACAACAGGTTTCCAGGGTGCCATGGATGATTGCGAGCTGTGTGACTTGGGTTTTAGGGGGGCCGCCTTTACCTGGTGTAATGGGAGGCCGGGGGAGGAAGTAGTTTGGGAGAGGATTGACAGATGTCTGAACAATGTTGCTTGGCAGGAGTTGTTCCCAGTGCATGAGTTAACACACATGGATTTTAGTCTATCGGACCACAGGCCTCTATTGCTCTCGATGTCAGATAGTGCCCGGGTGGTTCGTAGCGTGGGTCAGAGGATTCAGAGGTTTGAGGAAACTTGGCTTCAGTTCTCTGGCTTTGGGGAGGTAGTGTCAGCAGGTTGGAGGTCTGAGGCTCCCGTTGGGTCGCCTGTGGAGTTGGCATCAGCAGCATCCCGGTGTATGTCACATCTGAGTAGTTGGGGAAGGCCGAAGAATGGTAATCTTGGTCAGCGTATTCAGGCGGCTACGACAAAGGTTCAACAAGCAATGGGTAGGCTGGGCTCTTCGGATTCCCGAGCAGAATTATAGAGGGCAGAAGGGCAGTTGGAATCTTTTCTTGTTGAGGAGGAGGTGTACTGGAGACAGAGGTCCCGAGATAGCTGGCTAAAGTGGGGAGATAGGAACACCCGTTGGTTTCATTCCCAGGCCTCGCATAGAAGGCGAATTAACACGATCTGGGGCTTGGAAGATAGTAACGGGGCGTGGCAGCAGGAGCCAGACAGGGTGTTGGGCCTGATAGAGGGGTATTTTGAGAACATCTTCTCGACATCTGCCCCTTCCGAGGGTGAGATTGAGCAGGTGACATCCCAAGTTCACCCTTCAGTTTCGGATGAGATGAATACTAGTCTTGTGCAGCCTTTCCAACGTGAGGAAGTCCTTCGAGCTTTGCATCAGATTCACCCGAATAAAGCCCCGGGGCCAAATGGGTTGTCTGGAGCGTTTTACCAGCATTCCTGGTCGATAGTTGGGGCTGATGTGGTTAACTGTTGTCTGAACATTCTGAACAACCGAGCCTCTCCGGCGCCTCTGAATGAAACGATGATTGTGTTGATCCCTAAGAAGAAGAATCCCAAGTGTATAACGGAGTACAGGCCAATCTCTCTGTGCAATGTTTCATACAAAATCGTGTCAAAGGTTTTGGAGAACCGTATGAAGGGTATACTTAATCAGCTGATTTCTCACAACCAGAGCGCTTTCATTCCAGGGCGTTGCGTCGTTGACAATGCCATCCTGGGGTATGAATGCATTCATGCTCTGAAGGCAAGGAAGGTGGGGAGATCGGGGTGGGTCTCGCTCAAGTTGGATATGAGCAAAGCCTACGACAGAGTAGAGTGGGTCTTCCTGGAGAGGATGATGCTAAGAATGGGGTTTGTAGTGGAGTGGGTGGATTTAGTATTACGGTGCATATCATCGGTCCGGTACTCGTTTAATGTGAACGGTGTGAGATGTGGGGATGTCACCCCAAGCAGGAGTCTTCGCCAGAGAGACCCGCTCTCCCCGTATCTTTTTTTATTGTGTGTTGAAGGGCTCTCCAGTATGTTGCATGATGCAGAAGGGAGGAGGGCTATCACGGGGTTGAGAATAGCGCGTGGGTGCCCTCCTATCTCCCATCTGTTTTTCGCTGACGACAGTCTCCTCTTCTTTCGGGCTAAAGAGGGTGAAGCCCAGGCGGTGAACAGTATCCTCCAGCGTTACGAGCGAGCCTCCGGGCAAAAGATTAATTTTGATAAGTCCATTATCTCATTTAGTCCGAATACTACAATGGGGGTCCAATCTCAGGTGAGCCAGTTTTTTTAGGTCCAAGTATTTGCCTGCCATCGGCAGTATCTAGGTTTGTCGTCGTTTATGCCTCGTAACAGAGTGAGCACTCTAAACTTCATTAAGGAGCGGGTGTGGCGTAAGATTCAGGGTTGAAAGGGGAAACTTTTCTCTTTTGGGGGCAGGGAGGTGTTGCTGAAATCCATCGTGCAGGCTATCCCGTGTTATACTATGAATTGTTTCCGCTTGCCAAAGAAATTGGTCCAGGACATTAGTAGGACAATGGCGCGATTCTGGTGGAATGGAGATACGGAAGATAGGAGAATCCATTGGGTGAGTTGGAAGGCACTGTGTAAGCCAAAATGCTTGGGTGGAATGGGATTCAGGGATCTGGAAACTTTCAACCAAGCTCTTCTGGCCAAACAGTGTTGGAGGATTGTTCAGCATCCTACCTCTTTTCTATCCCGTGTGTTGAAGGGGCGATATTTTCCTCATGGAGACTTCCTGGATGCAGGAGTGGGTTCGCGACCCTCGTATATTTGGAGGAGCCTGGTTTGGGGGAGGGAACTTTTGGGGAAGGGTATTCGCTGGAGGATTGGGAATGGGGAGAGAGTGAGGGTCTATGGGTCTAACTGGATCCCGGATGATGCCTGCTTTAGGGTGCGGTCCCCGGTCACTTTGGGCCTTGATTCTCGAGTGGCTGATCTCCTAAATGCTTCGGGTCAGTGGAATGAGGAGCTTCTTCGGCACCACTTCAGCCCTGGCGAGGTACGATCTATCCTTACTATTCCTTTACGACAGGTATCGGTTGAGGATAAAATTATATGGCATTTTGAGAAGTGCGGGATCTACACGGTTAAGAGTGGGTATCGGCTTGGCCAGATGGCTCTGCTTGCCCAAATTCCATCGACGTCCTCGAATGAGGCGTTGTCTAGTTGGTGGAAGGGGTGTTGGAAAATGGGGATTCCGAGCAAAATTAAGGTTTTCCTTTGGAGGCTTTGCCTGGAGCGTTTTCCTACTGTTGACAATTTGAGTGTCATGGGCATTGATGTGTTGAATGTATGTGTGCATTGTGGTTGGCATGGTGAGTCATGCATGCATGTGTTCTGGCAGTGCAAATTTTTTCGTGATTCATTGATGGGATCTGAGTGGGAGGTTTTGCTACAGAGTGTTCAGGCGAATTCTATGCTTAATCTGCTAAGGGATGTGAAGGATAAGGTTGACTGGGCCAAGTTTGAGGAGTTTGTGGTAGTACTGTGGGCTGTGTGGTGTAGTCGAAACTATCAGAAGTTTAGGGGGCAGGTCCCTTTTGCCGGGCTTGTGGATTGGACAACGAATTATCTTGCGGTCTTTCGAGGGGCCTCCCGGGCCTGTTGTGTGGACACTAGGGGGGTGCCTCGGAGTGTAGTTAGATGGTTGCCGCCGGAGGAGGGATGGTATAAGGTGAATGTGGATGGTGCCTTTTGTGGGGACTTGTCTCGAGCGGGTGCTGGGGTTGTTGTTCGGGATGAGATGGGGCGTGTCATGTTGTCAGCTGCTGTCAGTCATGATCATGTGGGGAACTCAAACTTGGCAGAGGGTCTGGCGGTGGTGGACGGAATGAGACTTGTAGTGGAAATGGGGTTAGCGTCGGTACTTCTGGAGACGGACTCTATGCGAGTTTTTTCACTTCTGCAAGATGCTGCGATGGTGGATCTATCTGAGTTCGGTGGACTGGTTGCTGAGGCTCGGAGGGGGGTACCTGCGCATTTTCAGCTTTACGAAGAGGGAAGGAAACCGTGTTGCCCATTAGTTAGGCCGCCTTGCATTGAGAGAAGGGGATTGTGGGTACTGGATGGAGTCGGTACCTGCGTGTGCCTACCTTCTAGTCGAGGAGGATATTTTGTCTCTATAACTGTTTCTATGTGTTATTGTTCTTGCAGGTGGCAGTCGAGGTTTGGTAGTTTCGAGAACAGGAGTCGTTTCTAAAGAACCAGTTACACTGGAAAGGTGATCAAGCGGAGCAGTGTCAGCCACTATCCGGTACCGGCGTGCAGATAGTAGGGGAGGTTTTTCTGTTCCCCTGGACTTTAGAGTCTATGTTATTGATAGCGAGCAGAAATGTCGCTATTTTAGTCTTAATTTATTAAGCTTTTTGGTGCTTTAATCGTGTTTTTAATGAATTTTGTTATTTGGTCCTTAGGAGCTAAGTTGGTGATTTTGGGAGAAAAAGAGCCAAAATTGAAGTAATTCTAGCCCAAATCCTAGCTTGATGCAATTGAAGGCCCAAAGAAGACATTCATGAAGAAAAGACCAAGAGAAATGAAGAAGAAGGCCCAAAAATCAGCCCAAAAGGAAGCTGAAAAATCTGGAAAATCAGGACAGCGTCGAGACGCTTAGCAAGGCAGCGTCGCGACACTGCCCTTTCTTGTTGCCCAAGCCGCGTGCGCAGCAGCGTCGCGACGCTTAGCAAGACAGCGTCGCGACGCTGCTGCTATTCCAGGCCTATAAATATGCGCCCTTGGTGCCTCATTTCTCATCAATCAACAAAGCCATCAATCAATCCTTTCTTTCCTTTCTTAAGGCTCCTTTTTTGGAGCCCCTCTCAAGGCTTTTGAGCCTTTTTGAGAGGGTTCTTCTAGTGGGGAAATTTTGGGAATTTTGGGAAGCGATCCTAGAGGCTCGAGGAGTAGTCAGCGGGGGCTCCAAGCGTCAGCAAGGGGTTTTTCGACGGTCAATTCCTTTCCTCTTATGTTTTTTAATATGCTTTCCCTTGTAATTATTGTGGATATTATGTGTAGCTAAACCCCAAATTGGGGTCTTGAAATGAAATGATAGTGGAAATATTGTTATAATTTCTTGTCTCTTGCCCATGTCCTAATTATTTGTATGGATGTGCTTAATGCTTTACTCAATTTGGCCAATTGTGTAATGATTCGATTCTTAATGGAAACTCGACGGAGAGAAATTAGGATAGATCATAATCCATGCAACTAGTTTAATTGCCCGTTGTGACACCGAGATTAGTTGATTAAACTTAGATTCCTAAAATGAATCAGAGTGTAATAATTAATGATTTTTAATGGCGCTAAGGACACTTAGGTTGTTAAAATGAATTAATTACAATTAGGGGAAACCGACAGGAGAACCTATGTGATTAACGGAGATTCTAGGTTTATAATTAGTTGGGCAATGAGATAGGATAATTATAGCAATTATTTAGCTAATCATCGATTTTCAAGACCCCTCTTCCCGCTTAAAGAAAACTCTTTCTCCACATTTTATTTCTGATTGATCAATTTGTTTTCATTAAGTCATTTTGAATTTAAATTCTTTTTATCGCATGAACGTGGTCCCTAAATATTATTTCACCTAAGTATTTTCAGTGCTCAAGAGAATTTTAATTATTTGCTTAAGTTTCGCTTCGCCTCCCTGAGGATTCGATACTCGGAATACTTTCCGTTTTATATAACTTGTGACGACCCGTGCGCTTGCAGATAATCGTAAATATACAACCGTACAACAGTTATGCATGCTTAGAGTGTTTATGGGGGGGGGGTGTTTGGAGGTTTTAGGTTGAAGGTGGGCTTTTGTATGGCTGTGGATCCTAGGCTGTGACTGGTTGGTTTTGAGCATCGGTCTCCTTTGGTTGCATGTGTAGGTTACTTGGTGATCTGTGTCCGGTTTGCATGCTTAGTGGATCCTAGGTTGAGGACTAGATGTACCCGAGCATCAACCTCTCTTATGTATGTTTCGTTGTGTTGCCTGTTATGAGTGGTTGGAGGGCTTTGCGTCTGTGCAGTGGGCCCATGTTTCTGGTGGGGCAATGCCCAAATCTATATTTATAATGGTTGTGATGATGTGTTGAGATGTGTAAGCATGTCTAGGCTTATGTGCTTGTATGTTCTGTCCTCTAGCTTGTGTTAAAATGAGGTGTGTGTAGCTGAACTTGAGATGTTAAAGCTTCCTTTGAGGTTTTCTTGCGTGTGTGAGCGTTGGGTTTCCCTTAGTTGGCTCGAAAGGCTAGGGCGGTTTTATGAGGCCCATAAGGCTGTTGTCACCCCGATAGGATCAAGGTTTGTGTGGAATATAATTCTTGCTATCTAGTATGTGAGGCCTGCCTAGGGATGGTGGTAGGTGGGTCTTAAAAAGAGTTGGGTGTGTTTACGTGAGTAGGGTTTTAGGGGTAAAAAAAGCTACCTACAGTGTGTTCAGTTAGGCCATCCAAGGATTCCTTGGGTATGGGTCCCTGCGTTGTAGTGTGAGCTAGTGCCTTGTAAATAAAACTTAGATTAAGGAAAAAGATGGAAAAGGGAAAGAAGTGATAGAAAAAAAAAGGAAAATGGAAAATTAAAAGTAAAAGAATGGTCCTCTTGCCTAACCCAAAGGAAGGGATAGCATCCTAGTTTGGCTGTTTTAATATCCATGTGGGCCTTGTTTCCAGTGTAGGGGGAAGATGGGTGGAGGGTCTTATAAATTAGTTCTGGTATAGTAGGGGTTGCTTAAGGTGAGGCTCTACACTCCTGCGCGAGGTGTCCTTGGGAATGCTTTGATCTATCTCTTACTTTGTTTGCTTGCAATAGCCTCCCAGGTTAAGGGCTTAGCATGTGTAGTTCTTGGCCTTGTGCATGATAAATGTTGATACATAATGCGGGACCAGTCATGCTTTGGGGCGATGAGCTCGATTAGGGTACAGGGTAGTTTTGGGGGATTGGGGTAGAGTCTTATCATGCTAGCGCCTCCTTAGCTCCCTTTGGTTTATGTGCAAAGATGGTTTTGATGTTTGATGTTAATTTGTTGGCAGGTCTAATATTGATGCTCGATCCCGTATTGGAAGTGGTTAATCCGAACTTCCTGTATGGCTAACTTGGGGTGGAAGACGCGAGGAGTTTGGAAGCTAGCTGGATTGTGGATAAAGTCATTTGTTTGTCTTCATGGATCGGGGCGTGTGCTTCATGCGGGGAAGAGGTTGCACAATGGGTGGTGATTTTGGCTTATCTTTGAGTATGCCTCCTGTGTGTGGAGGGTGTGTTTTGCCTGGTTTCTTTCTTTCTTTGTAGTATTGCTGTTTGAGTGGCTCTCTTGGCTTGATGTAAGGTTCTGATGATCAAAAAAAAAAAAAAAAAAATCTCCTATCTAAACAAAATTTAAATGGATACCTTCTAAAAATTGAGACTTTAGTAAATTCTTTTTTTTTTTTTTTACAATAAAGATTTTAGTAAATCCAAATTTGAATTATTGTTAAGAATTAATTGAAGGGATGAAATCCCTTGCGCAGCGGAAAATTATACAGAACCTTTAAAACCCGGATTAATTTAAGAATAAAAATACCAATACGTTGGGATAAAATACATGAAATTTACAGCAACAATAAAAGGAAAAGCTTGCTGTAAAAACAGATACAAGCATGCATAAAATCAGAGAATTAATCCTAGATCTAATCTAGAATTGGGTCCTATTGACCCTAGTTCAAGAACAACATTACCTTTGAAGAAATCCTTGAACTTTTCGCCGAATTCTCTGAATTTTTCCTCAAAAATACAGCAGCAACACGAACACCACCACAAGGGTACACCAGTATTCTCAGCAGGATATGCGTTGGGAGCTTGTGGGAACTCAACAGACTCTAAGGATTTTCTCTGGATTTTTCTCTCTGAGAATTCTCTGCCGATTGAGAGAGAAGGAGAGAGCGATCAAAATTGGGATGGTCAGGCGTGAGACTAGGGAGTTAAGATAACCACTCCCCTGACCACGTCTGATCATTTAAAATATCAGATAACTGATATTTCAGTTATCTGATATTTTAAATAATTATAATTTGAAAAAACATAAATTCAAATTATAATTAATTATCTTTTAATTAATCAAAATTAATTAAAATAACTTTAATTTAAATCCTATTTAAATTAACATCCCTCTTATCTTATAGTTTAATTAAATCAAATTTAATTAAACTAAATCAATTAATTAATAAGAAATTAATTAATTAATAAAATAAAATTGAACATCACATATTCAATTACTATTTTCTCTCTCATAACTATAGTATTAATATACATCCAATGCATATTAATTTTAACCTATAGTTTTTAATATGAACCAAATTCATATTTTAGTATAATATTCAAACACCTTCGAATATTCAATCCATCCTTAGAATTTTACCTCAACGCCCCAAATGAGCTACCGGTGGGACCTAATGGACCTACAGATCAGAAGCTCCAACGATGTGAGATTAGTTGGTTAAACTCATTAACCAAGTTAATCAATATTCGTTAACTGTGGTTCACTCCACTAAAGAACCACAGCTGCACTCTTCTCACTGCAGATATATTTCTGTGTCCACGGATATTGACCGTCAGCAGCAAGTTAGCCCTTCACGTGTGTTCGTACCCCAGCTAGGTCAAATTACCGTTTTACCCCTGGGCTACCTCTTGGTCCTTAAGTACCAGTGCTCCTCTAATGAACAACCTGTTTGTGGTCCAACCATCAAACAGAAAACCCTCTCGTGCCATAAAGAGGGTAGGGCCCTTTGTTCAAGACCCGGAGACACCACTTAAGGGAACACACCTCTACTTACCCTCATATCAGGAAGGAGTGAATTCCATCTTGTAAGACTACGTTCCCAGCTCCCCATTCGGTCTTGTCCCCAAAATGGTAGGCTTATTGAGTCGGCGAACTGGCCACTCTCACCCGTACAAATCAAAGGACAATCCCTCATGGACAGGAGTCCATAATCTACTCAGGATTAAGGCCAAGTTGCCTAGGTCATCCTAGTGAAATAGAAACCGAGCTAACCAACGGTGTTATAGTTAGTGGTTAACTATTTCGCGGTCCGGTCTTTGTGCAAACTCATTGCACAGGATACCCCCACTCGCATGTCAACCACATGAACGTGTTGGATCACTACGTTTGTATCAATATACAGAGCGGGCCGTATCCATAGTGTCACCAGGATAAGGTACCCAGCCTTATCCCTATACTACAGACCCTTTAGGCTAAAACTTGAACATTGATCCCCGCATGTCCCTACATACTAGTTCAAGTCTCATTCTATTAGCCATGGATGTTTAGTTTATTGGATTAGGGTTAGCAAGACAAGATATAATACAAACATTGAATAATACATCACTTTATTAATGTTCGGTCAGATGTACATTTACTATCTACGAGTTTTAGGGCATAAAACCCAACATTAATATTATTATAATACCACATAAATGTTCTTCCTAATATATGTTTTACAAAAATAAAATAAGAAAAATAATTAAATAACCTAATATATTATCCAATAAATAATTTTTTTTAAAAAAACCCAAAAATCAGTAAATTTGGAACTTGAATATAAAACAAATGTACAGAATTACCAATATACATGAATAGAATTTTTTTAAAAAAATCATATTAGCACTGTTTTAGTTTTAAAATAGAGAGATTACAGGAATAAATTCATCAAATCCAACTAAAATCTTCAACTCTGTTAAAATTTTGAAAATGTTGAACAACAAAACTCAACAACGTCATGGATCGATCATCATCAAATATTCAAGTTTAATTTCAATATAGCTTATATTTAATTACAATGGTACACTTTCGAAGTAAGAAAATTGGTAAGAATGAATTAATATTTTTAAAAATATTTTAAGAATGAATTACTCTTTCTATCTAGAATAGAAGAAAAAAACATATGTCTAATGTATAACTATTGTTCAACTTCTTTTAAAAAAAACATATAGTTCAACTTTAAAAAATGCAAAATATATATATATATATATATATATATATATATAAATAAATAAAAAGGAAAAAGCTACCTTTCAACTTTGATCTTTTTAATGGGGTGTCCAAATGATTATTATGAATAAAATTGGCATATAAAAAATAAAGAAAAGTTAAAAATAAATAGAAAATGTAGATAAAACTCATTATTTTGGAATAAATTTGGTATATAAAAATAAAGAAAAGTTATAACTACATGTTCGTTTTTAAAATTCTTCAATTTTTCCTTTTCTTAGAATGAGAATTCTCTTTGACCAAGTTGAAGATTGTTGATTGGGATCACTTTGGATGTATGAAAGTATGGGAAAAAAAATTGTAGGAGGACTATATATATAGACGAATTATGTAAACCTAAAATTAAAAAAGAGATTTTTTTTAAAGAAAACCGAAAAGTTTGGAATAACATGTGTAGATCTAAAAAACCAAAGATTTTTATGATTCTTGTTATGGGCAGAAATCGTTCTGTGATATTTTGTGCAGGATGGGCCCCGGTGAATCGGCCCAGAAGCTAGAAGAGGCCAAGGTGAAGAAGACCGAAGGGCCGGAGCCCAACCCGGCCCTCCAGACATGACGCTCGGCCTCATCCTAAGGGAGAGGCCGAGCAAGTGGTCGGCCTCGGCCCAATGCGTCGAAGTCTTATTGAAGGACCAGGTTCATCAACAACGTGAAGAAGACCGAAGGGCCGGACGAAAGGCTGCGTCGAAGCTCTCCCACTACGTGAGGAGGACTAGATTGACGAGAAGAACTGCATTCTCCAACAACTCTTGTTGAAGGACCAGGTTCATCAACAACCCTTGTTGATCCTTCTGTAGCTTCTCCTAATACTAACTTACTTCGTGGTTGATGATTTCGTATGTGGTCTTCCTCCAAGAAAGTTGCGTTTGTCGATACAAATACTTTATTATCTTGAGGGTCATAGAAAAGACCACCTCTCGTTTCTTTCGGGTACCCAACAAATTGGCATAATCTCGTACGTGGTTCCAATTTCTTAGGATTTGTCACTAACACATGTGCAGGACAACCCCAGATTCGAAAGTAACGCAAACTAGGTTTACGCCCCCTCCATAACTCAAAAGGAGTTTCAGAAACACTTTTTGAGGGAACACTATTAAGAATATGTACTGCAGTCTCTACTGCATACCCCCAAAACGAGCTAGGCAACTGAGCATAGCTCATCATAGATCGAACCATGTCTAACAAGGTTCTGTTTCTCCTTTCTGATACACCATTTTGATGAGGTGTACCAGGTGCTGAGAGTTGTGATTGGATTCCATGTTCTATCATATAGTCCTGGAATCGCTGATCTAAATACTCTCCACCTCGATCTGATCGAAGTGTTTTAATTGTTTTACCCAATAAGTTTTCTACCTCAGCCTTAAACTCCTTGAACTTTTCAAGAGCCTCAGACTTATGGCCCATTAGGTACAAGTAACCGTATCGTGAATAATCATCTATGAAAGAGATGAAATATTCAAAACCACCTCGAGCCTTTACATTCATAGGACCACAAAGATCCGAATGTATTAGTTCAAGTGGTTCTTTGGCCCTGTAACCTTTTCCAGTAAAAGGCCTCTTGGTCATTTTACCCTCGAGACACGATTCACAGGGTGGTAAAGATGTATCTTCTATGTCACTTAGAAGCCCATTTTTAACCAAACGATCGATCCGATCGATGTTAATATGACCAAGACGAAGATGCCAAAGATACGTGTTGTTACTTGAAGGAGAAACTTTTTGCCTTTTGTTTTGCGTTTCGGCCGTTTTAAACATTTCATGACTTAAAATGGCCTTAGCATCATTTGGTCTTAACACAAACAAATTATTCTCACGCTTAGCTGAACAAATGTAAATTCCATTCTTTGAAATTAAAGCTTCATTAAGCAAGAAGGAAATAGTGTAACATTGTTCTAACAAAGCTGAAACAGAAATTAGGTTCCTTTTAATTCTAGGAACCAAATACAAGTCCTCTAAAATTAAAAACCTATTTCTAAAGAATAATTTTGCAGCTCCCACTGCACGAGCTGAAACGACGTCTCCCGTTCCGACTTTGAGCGTCATTTCACCCTCTGCCAGCTGCTGGAAATTATTTCCCTGAAAAGAAGAACAAACATGATTAGTGGCTCCCGAATCCAGTATCCAGGCAAACTCATCATGTTCAACGAGACAAGTCTCTAACACAAGTAAATCGAATTTACCTTCTTTTTCTCTTCTCTTCTCAGCAAGGTAGCGGGGACAGTTGCGCTTCCAGTGACCATCTGCATTGCAGTGGAAGCATCTACCTTTATCGGCCACGACCTTGGCCTTCCCCTTCCCTTGCACAGCCTGTGCAGGAGCCTTCCCCTTGTCTCCCTTCCTCTTCTGGATCTGCTTCGATGAAGAAGCCTGGGGTACAGATTTAGTCCCTGAGGATGAACCCTTCAGGAACTTTTTCTTGGAATGGGCCACATTGGCCTCTCCTTTCACCACATTCTTTCCCTTGCTCTTTTGCAGGGATTCGTAAATCTGTAACTCCGAGAGGAGGGTAGTCAGGTTGAACTGAATCTTATTCATGCTCGCGTTCGTCCTAAAAGACAGATAGCTCGCCGGGAGCGAGTGAAGGATGAACGCAACCTGACTGCGCTCGCAGACAACCCCGCCATTTGCCTCAGCTATGTTGAACTGGTTAATCATGTCCAGGACATGTTCCCGAACAGATTGACCTTCCAGCATCTTGGCATTGAAGACGTTCTTCAAGGCGTCGTGGTGGAGCTGGTAGGACGGAAGTCCAAACATCTCCTGCAGGGAATTCATAATTTCCCTGGCAGTTGCCACGTTCTCGTAACGCTTGGCCAACACTTCAGACAAGCTGACCAAAATATAGACCTTGACCTTTTCATTGGCCTTGGTCCAGCGTTCGTAGGCGTCCTTAACTGCCTGAGAGGCAGTGCGAGGGGGAACGGGAGGACATTCCTCCGTTAAGACGAATCTTAAGTCCTCAACCACGAGTATTGTATTGAGGTTTGATTTCCATTGTGGAAAATTCTCGCCGGTAAGTTGTTCATTTTTAAGCAGGGATATTATAGAGGAAGACATTGCTGAAAAAACAAACAAGTGACCGTATTAGTTATCTTTGCCTTAACCCATCACACAAGCAATACAAACAATTGCATACATCCAATCAATTTTGCAAACAAACAATCAAAGAACCCTAATAAAACTTATGATTGTGTTTCGCAACGATGCTTTAGAGGTTTAGAAGAACAGCCACCGAAGGGTGATCAGTTGTTCCTCCTCTAAAATGAGACTCTTCTCAGTCAATTTCTAATACCAGAATAACTCATATTCCATTAGAGATTAACCACCGTTGTTCGGTCAAGGATTTGTTAACAAATTAACTCCTCCCCGTAAGTGTAACCCTCCCACTTTCAGATCCCAGAGGCACGCACCAACAGGCTACCGTTAGGAAAGACAACTGTTGGTAATTAGCCTAAGTGATCCTATCCTTTTCAGGAGTTCACGGTGTTCCGAATCCTATGATCAGGCCCTCCGAATGGATGGTTGCGCCGAGACAACACGCAGGCGGATCATAGGAATCTCACGTTGTGACCTAGGGGTGGAGACCGAAGGATACGTTGACACGTGTCCCGCTCCCACTTACTATAGTCACTTTCCCCATTCACCTTGGTATTGACCCATGCAAACACTCTCCGAAGGGAGGCCGCGCTAAAACGACACAAAGCCGAGCATGGATCTCACGGTGTGAACGTCACGGGGACGTAGGAGCAAAACTCAATTTAAATTAAGTTTTGTAATTTTCCTCCCACTAAAGTAACTGATTAATTTTAGGGTTTGATTAAACCTAGATAAATCCGGCTAAGTCATTTATCTAAGTCTAGTCCTATTATAACTATTATAATAAGACCTAATGTCTAGGTGTATTAAACCAATTTAATTAACCTAGTGACATTATTCTAACATTAACCTGAGATTAATTCAACTCCGGTATTCCAGATCAGTTCCCAGGTAGGAGGTGTTCCGTTTACCGTCAACTTAAATACCTCCAATCCTTAGACAGAACTTCACTGGTAGAGTTCCCTTATAATCTTAGGAATGTTCGTCCTACTTAGTTCATTAAAACTATTTTAAAACTAAGTAAGATTTTCTAATCCTATTAGAAAATGATCTTAGGTCTAATTAATTTTAACCCATTAAAATTAATTTAATTTTAACCTAAGATCCTATGTGAACATGCATATCTTGATTATAGATTGACGGTTTCTAATCATAAAATTTTAAACT
The DNA here is from genome assembly GCA_036850905.1 of Luffa acutangula. Lineage (NCBI taxonomy): Eukaryota > Viridiplantae > Streptophyta > Magnoliopsida > Cucurbitales > Cucurbitaceae > Luffa > Luffa acutangula. The sequence continues at coordinate 9,496,202 of CM072094.1, read as the reverse complement.
ATTTCAAAATTTTATAATGATTAGCCCTATAATCATGCATACTATAGTTTTTAAAACAATTAACAATCATATTCAAGTTAATGAAATTTTAAACTATAGTACTATGCATAGCATGATAATTAATATAACCCTTATATTAATCTATGGATGTATCATGCTCAATGCAACTTGATTTCCATTTAAATAATAAACAACTTTATTATAGCCAATAATGGAAAATCAACTTAGCATGCTGCAAACAAATAATTTTTAATATAACACTTATATTAAAACTATGTAATTGCATGCATCATACTATTCCATTTTCATGAATTTAATATAACTCTACTATATATTAAATAAATCATGAAAATCAAACCATGCATTTCATACATATATTATAATCTAATTATAACATTCATAAATGCATGAGCATGCTTTATATCCTAAGGTGGGATTAAATTTAAATGACATCCATAAAGCATTTAAATAGCGAATAAACCGATTTAATTGGCCCCTAGGATAGATTAAAGCAAAATTACATTAATAAAGCAATAAATCTATCCTATTACATAATTCTGCAGCTCCAAATCCGGTCTACTAGCCTTGAACCGACCCGAACCACTTCGAACCGGACTTGAAAAACTCGAACCGCACCCAAAACGGGTCAAACCGGACCGAACCGGTCCCAGCTGACCCAAAACGCTCGAACCGAACCGGCCAAATTAGGGCACCACGTCTGATTTCGCGAAAATCCTGGCGCCGCACGAAATCGTGACAGCGTCGAGACGCTGCGAAGAAAGCGTCCCGACGCTGGCGCGATTTCAACCGTCTGGAGCGTGGAATCGCGACAGCGTCGAGACGCACAAGGCTAAGCGTCCCGACGCTGTTGCGTCTGGAGCTGATTCCTGGGCAGAACAGCGGCTGTTCTTCATGAAATTCACCAATTTCTTCTGCGATCTTCATCGATTTTCAATCCTAACTGAGACCCGGACTGTACAGACTCGATTTACACAATTTTGCCCAAAAACACAGGGGCCTTACATGATCAAATCAAGTAAAAAAAACGGTAAATCTATGGCCAAATTAAACCTAAACAGTTTATCGCAAAATTAAACATTCATAATGCAAATCCCACCTAAAACCAACGCAAATTTTAATTCTTAAATTAAAATCCAGAGTTGGCTCTGATACCAATTGAAGGGATGAAATCCCTTGCGCAGCGGAAAATTATACAGAACCTTTAAAACCCGGATTAATTTAAGAATAAAAATACCAATACGTTGGGATAAAATACATGAAATTTACAGCAACAATAAAAGGAAAAGCTTGCTGTAAAAACAGATACAAGCATGCATAAAATCAGAGAATTAATCCTAGATCTAATCTAGAATTGGGTCCTATTGACCCTAGTTCAAGAACAACATTACCTTTGAAGAAATCCTTGAACTTTTCGCCGAATTCTCTGAATTTTTCCTCAAAAATACAGCAGCAACACGAACACCACCACAAGGGTACACCAGTATTCTCAGCAGGATATGCGTTGGGAGCTTGTGGGAACTCAACAGACTCTAAGGATTTTCTCTGGATTTTTCTCTCTGAGAATTCTCTGCCGATTGAGAGAGAAGGAGAGAGCGATCAAAATTGGGATGGTCAGGCGTGAGACTAGGGAGTTAAGATAACCACTCCCCTGACCACGTCTGATCATTTAAAATATCAGATAACTGATATTTCAGTTATCTGATATTTTAAATAATTATAATTTGAAAAAACATAAATTCAAATTATAATTAATTATCTTTTAATTAATCAAAATTAATTAAAATAACTTTAATTTAAATCCTATTTAAATTAACATCCCTCTTATCTTATAGTTTAATTAAATCAAATTTAATTAAACTAAATCAATTAATTAATAAGAAATTAATTAATTAATAAAATAAAATTGAACATCACATATTCAATTACTATTTTCTCTCTCATAACTATAGTATTAATATACATCCAATGCATATTAATTTTAACCTATAGTTTTTAATATGAACCAAATTCATATTTTAGTATAATATTCGAACACCTTCGAATATTCAATCCATCCTTAGAATTTTACCTCAACGCCCCAAATGAGCTACCGGTGGGACCTAATGGACCTACAGATCAGAAGCTCCAACGATGTGAGATTAGTTGGTTAAACTCATTAACCAAGTTAATCAATATTCGTTAACTGTGGTTCACTCCACTAAAGAACCACAGCTGCACTCTTCTCACTGCAGATATATTTCTGTGTCCACGGATATTGACCGTCAGCAGCAAGTTAGCCCTTCACGTGTGTTCGTACCCCAGCTAGGTCAAATTACCGTTTTACCCCTGGGCTACCTCTTGGTCCTTAAGTACCAGTGCTCCTCTAATGAACAACCTGTTTGTGGTCCAACCATCAAACAGAAAACCCTCTCGTGCCATAAAGAGGGTAGGGCCCTTTGTTCAAGACCCGGAGACACCACTTAAGGGAACACACCTCTACTTACCCTCATATCAGGAAGGAGTGAATTCCATCTTGTAAGACTACGTTCCCAGCTCCCCATTCGGTCTTGTCCCCAAAATGGTAGGCTTATTGAGTCGGCGAACTGGCCACTCTCACCCGTACAAATCAAAGGACAATCCCTCATGGACAGGAGTCCATAATCTACTCAGGATTAAGGCCAAGTTGCCTAGGTCATCCTAGTGAAATAGAAACCGAGCTAACCAACGGTGTTATAGTTAGTGGTTAACTATTTCGCGGTCCGGTCTTTGTGCAAACTCATTGCACAGGATACCCCCACTCGCATGTCAACCACATGAACGTGTTGGATCACTACGTTTGTATCAATATACAGAGCGGGCCGTATCCATAGTGTCACCAGGATAAGGTACCCAGCCTTATCCCTATACTACAGACCCTTTAGGCTAAAACTTGAACATTGATCCCCGCATGTCCCTACATACTAGTTCAAGTCTCATTCTATTAGCCATGGATGTTTAGTTTATTGGATTAGGGTTAGCAAGACAAGATATAATACAAACATTGAATAATACATCACTTTATTAATGTTCGGTCAGATGTACATTTACTATCTACGAGTTTTAGGGCATAAAACCCAACATTAATATTATTATAATACCACATAAATGTTCTTCCTAATATATGTTTTACAAAAATAAAATAAGAAAAATAATTAAATAACCTAATATATTATCCAATAAATAATTTTTTTTAAAAAAACCCAAAAATCAGTAAATTTGGAACTTGAATATAAAACAAATGTACAGAATTACCAATATACATGAATAGAATTTTTTTAAAAAAATCATATTAGCACTGTTTTAGTTTTAAAATAGAGAGATTACAGGAATAAATTCATCAAATCCAACTAAAATCTTCAACTCTGTTAAAATTTTGAAAATGTTGAACAACAAAACTCAACAACGTCATGGATCGATCATCATCAAATATTCAAGTTTAATTTCAATATAGCTTATATTTAATTACAATGGTACACTTTCGAAGTAAGAAAATTGGTAAGAATGAATTAATATTTTTAAAAATATTTTAAGAATGAATTACTCTTTCTATCTAGAATAGAAGAAAAAAACATATGTCTAATGTATAACTATTGTTCAACTTCTTTTAAAAAAAACATATAGTTCAACTTTAAAAAATGCAAAATATATATATATATATATATATATATATATATATAAATAAATAAAAAGGAAAAAGCTACCTTTCAACTTTGATCTTTTTAATGGGGTGTCCAAATGATTATTATGAATAAAATTGGCATATAAAAAATAAAGAAAAGTTAAAAATAAATAGAAAATGTAGATAAAACTCATTATTTTGGAATAAATTTGGTATATAAAAATAAAGAAAAGTTATAACTACATGTTCGTTTTTAAAATTCTTCAATTTTTCCTTTTCTTAGAATGAGAATTCTCTTTGACCAAGTTGAAGATTGTTGATTGGGATCACTTTGGATGTATGAAAGTATGGGAAAAAAAATTGTAGGAGGACTATATATATAGACGAATTATGTAAACCTAAAATTAAAAAAGAGATTTTTTTTAAAGAAAACCGAAAAGTTTGGAATAACATGTGTAGATCTAAAAAACCAAAGATTTTTATGATTCTTGTTATGGGCAGAAATCGTTCTGTGATATTTTGTGCAGGATGGGCCCCGGTGAATCGGCCCAGAAGCTAGAAGAGGCCAAGGTGAAGAAGACCGAAGGGCCGGAGCCCAACCCGGCCCTCCAGACATGACGCTCGGCCTCATCCTAAGGGAGAGGCCGAGCAAGTGGGCGGCCCCGGCCCAATGCCGAGGCCGACCGGGGCCAAAGGCCCATGGACGCTCCGGTGGCGAGCAGCCGAAACCCTAAGGGGACTTACAAAAGGAGGAACCACCAACGCACACAGGTATGCAAAACTTAACCCTAAATACACTCTACCTGTTCTTCGGCCAGTAGCTAACTTAAGCATCGGAGCGCGCGTGGTCTACACCACACCGGTGTGCAGCGTTTGTTTGTTTTGCAGGTCACGCTCTTCCCGCATCCTTACAAATTCACTACTGATCGTTGCGTGGGGCGAAGGGCAATTCCCTAAGCAAAATTCAACCATCAACAGTTGGCGCCGTCTGTGGGGAAGAGTTGACGAGCAAACGCTGTAGGCAACAAGCAAGTACAATGGAGAACGAGAATCAACTGACCACGGGTGAGCCAAATCCTCTAATACGGCTCGAGGCCCAAGAAACTGAGATCGCGGAGATGAAGGGGAGGATGAACGAGATGGGGCAGAACTTGGCTGAAATCCTCACTCTGCTGAAAAAGCCTGATCTTGTCGGGCATGAGGAAGAGCATCCACACAGAGACCCAAAGAAGGGTAAGGGCATAGCCAACGGGGAGGTGGGAGATTCAGAAAGCGTGACCAGCCGGATGCCACCTCCCGGGGATGATCGGGTTCAGAAGGAGGCCGGGCCGAGCCGTAAGAAGGTCCGCAGGGGTTCTCCGCTAACCCAGGCACCAGGTAAGTATACAGGAAACAATGGCAGGTTTGAGCCTCGGCCAAAGTCCGAGGGCGAGCAGGGTCGAAAGGAGCAAGAGGTATCCGGTTGGCCACAAGGGGAGGCTAGTCACCAAACCTCCCAAAAGAAGGCAGAGAACGAGGATATAGAAGATTTGATTGGGCAAGAAGGGCCAGTCTTCACTGATGAGATTATGAAAGGGGAGGTGCCGCACAAATTCAGAGTGCCGAACTTCCCGCAGTACGATGGGAAAAAGGATCCGAAACAGCACCTAGATGCATACCAAACTTGGATGGACTTTCATGGGGCAAACGAAGCAACAAGGTGCCGAGCCTTTGCACTCACACTCACAGGTTTAGCGAGGCAGTGGTTTGGGAAGGTCCCGCGAAGGTCAATAGGCTCGTTCAGAGAGTTGGCCCGAGTGTTTGTCACGCAGTTCCTGGGGGCCCGTAGTCGACAGAAGCCCCAAATCAACTTGCTGACAGTAAAACAGGGGCCCCGGGAGAGCCTAAGGGATTATATTAACAGATTTAGTAACGAGGTTTTGCAGGTGGAACGTTACGACGATGGAGTTGCCTTAACTGCTGTAATTTCAGGGTTGCAGGACGAAAGGCTACTCAATTCAATTGGGGAAAGCCAGCCACGAACGTACGTTGAGTTCATGACCCGGGCTCAAAGATATATAAGTGTTGAGAAGCTGTTGAAGTCTAAGCAGGAAGAAAGAGAGAGTCGGGGGGTAACAATGCCGGACCGACGCCGCGAAGACAAAGGAAAGAGGCACCAGGCCGAGGGAAAGGGCCGAGGCCGACCAGAGCACTCCTCGGCCAATGGCCGAGGCCGACCAGATGCCAGGGAACTGCAAAGTCGAGCAGAGCCTAAATCCAGGTACGACAGGTACACGCCACTGACAGCTTCACTTGAACAGGTCTTAGCCGCGATACAGGACACGAATCTGCTGAAACGACCGGAGAAGTTGAGATCGGATCCCGACAGGAGAAACCGAAACAAATACTGCATGTTCCATGGAGATCACGGCCACACAACCCGAGAGTGCATCCAGTTGCGAGATGAGATAAAAACCCCGATCAGAGAAGGTTACCTCAAGGAGTTCGTGGGAAACGATAGAAGCAAAAGGCCGCTACCAGCAGACCAAGGCAAGGGCGGTGCCAACCCACCACTTGAGATTCGAACCATTTTAGGGGGACCCTCAGGAGGGGAGTCAGGTAGGAAACGAAAGGCTGCCGTTCGAGAGGCGCAACACGAGCCCGATGGGCGAGGTATGTACTCACTCCATCTTGATAAAAACTCACCCAAGTTGGAGTTTACAGAGGGGGAGGCCACAGGAGTGCGTCACCCGCACAATGATGCACTGGTAGTTGCTCTGACGATCGCCAACGCAAAGGTTCACCGAATCCTCGTTGATGGGGGAAGTTCCGCTGACGTACTCTCGGCTACCGCGTTCGACGCCATGAGGCTGGGGAATGAACACCTAAAGCCAAGTCTTACGCCGCTGGTGGGCTTTGGCGGAGAAAAAGTCAGCCCGAGAGGGAGTGTAGAATTACCGGTAACGTTTGGAGAGGGATTGCATGCCATAACGAGGATGATCAATTTCTTGGTGGTTGATTGCGTCCCGGCATATAACGCCATCTTGGGACGACCCACCCTGCACGGGCTCAAGGCTGTAGCTTCAACCTACCACCAAGTCTTGAAGTTCCCAACAGAGAAAGGCGTTGGAGCAGTGTATGGCGAGCAGAAGATGTCTAGAGAATGCTACTTCATGGCCCTCAAAAACGTTGACAGAAGGATTCAGGCAACACCAGCCTCGGGATATGGCCGAGGCCGAGCACATGAAGAGGCTAGTTTTCCCCTCCCAATGGAGCTGTAGTTTGGAGGAGCATAAAGCAGGGATGTATAGCAGACTCCACGATGGAGGCTGAGTATGTAGCTGCTTGTGAAGCAGCTAAGGAAGCTGTTTGGCTAAGGAAGTTCTTGACAGATTTGGAAGTTGTTCCAAATATGAACTTGCCCATTACGTTATACTGTGACAACAGTGGGGCAGTAGCCAATTCAAAGGAACCTCGCAGCCACAAAAGAGGTAAACACATAGAGAGGAAGTACCATCTAATTCGAGAGATTGTGCAAAGAGGAGATGTGGTCGTGACCAAGATCGCTTCTGAGCATAACATTGCTGATCCGTTTACGAAGGCCCTCTCGACTAAAGTGTTCGAGGGTCATCTAGACAGTCTAGGTCTGCGAGATATGTATATAGCGTAATCTAGGGCAAGTGGGAGATGTGTAATGGGTGTAAGGATGCCCTAGTTTATTGTATTTTGTATATTTACCTTTTATGTAATGTACAAATATACATGTACCGTTTCCAGCTTTGGATTATTTTGTATATACTTTCCCTGTAACTTGAGTTTTAGTTCAAGTGGGAGTTTGTTGGGTTTTATGCCCTAAAACTCGTAGATAGTAAATGTACATTTGACCGAACATTAATAAAGTGATGTATTATTCAATGTTTGTATTATATCTTGTCTTGCTAACCCTAATCCAATAAACTAAACATCCATGGCTAATAGAATGAGACTTGAACTAGTATGTAGGGACATGCGGGGATCAATGTTCAAGTTTTAGCCTAAAGGGTCTGTAGTATAGGGATAAGGCTGGGTACCTTATCCTGGTGACACTATGGATACGGCCCGCTTTGTATATTGATACAAACGTAGTGATCCAACACGTTCATGTGGTTGACATGCGAGTGGGGGTATCCTGTGCAATGAGTTTGCACAAAGACCGGACCGCGAAATAGTTAACCACTAACTATAACACCGTTGGTTAGCTCGGTTTCTATTTCACTAGGATGACCTAGGCAACTTGGCCTTAATCCTGAGTGGATTATGGACTCCTGTCCATGAGGGATTGTCCTTTGATTTGTACGGGTGAGAGTGGCCAGTTCGCCGACTCAAGAAGCCTACCATTTTGGGGACAAGACCGAATGGGGAGCTGGGAACGTAGTCTTACAAGATGGAATTCACTCCTTCCTGATATGAGGGTAAGTAGAGGTGTGTTCCCTTAAGTGGTGTCTCCGGGTCTTGAACAAAGGGCCCTACCCTCTTTATGGCACGAGAGGGTTTTCTGTTTGATGGTTGGACCACAAACAGGTTGTTCATTAGAGGAGCACTGGTACTTAAGGACCAAGAGGTAGCCCAGGGGTAAAACGGTAATTTGACCTAGCTGGGGTACGAACACACGTGAAGGGCTAACTTGCTGCTGACGGTCAATATCCGTGGACACAGAAATATATCTGCAGTGAGAAGAGTGCAGCTGTGGTTCTTTAGTGGAGTGAACCACAGTTAACGAATATTGATTAACTTGGTTAATGAGTTTAACCAACTAATCTCATATCGTTGGAGCTTCTGATCTGTAGGTCCATTAGGTCCCACCGGTAGCTCATTTAGGGCGTTGAGGTAAAATTCTAAGGATGGATTGAATATTCAAAGGTGTTTGAATATTATACTAAAATATGAAGTGGTTCATATTAAAACTATAGGTTATAATTAATATGCATTGGATGTATATTAATACTATAGTTACTGAGAGAGAAAATAGTAATTGAATATGTGATGTTCAATTTTATTTTATTTTATTAATTAATTTCGAATTAATTAATTAATTTAGTTTAATTAAATTTGATTTAATTAAACTATAATATAAGAGGGATATTAATTTAAATTGGATTTAAATTAATGTTATTTTAATTAATTTAGATTAATTAAAAATATAATTAATTATAATTTAAAATAATGTTTTAAAATTATAATTAATTAAAATATCAGATAACTGATTTATCAGTTATCTGATTTTTTATTTTTAAAAAGACGTGGTCAGGGAGTTGCAGAACTGACTCCCTGGTCTCACGCCTGACTCCCTCACCAATAGCTCTCTCTCAGTTTTGCATTCTCTTCCAGAGATCTCTCAGAGAACTGATCCAGAGAAAAAATCCAGAGAATTTTTGCTCCCACCAGCACTCAACGTAGTATCCCAATTGGAGAATACCGGTGAATCCCTGTGGTGGTGTTCATACAATTTTCCAGCAAGACGAAGGTAATTGCTGCTGTATTTTTGGGTGAAAATCAGAGAATTTGGCGAAACGATCAAGGTTTTCTTCAAGGGTAAGATTATCTTGAACTAGGGTCAATAGGACCCAATTTCTAGATTAGATCTAGAATTTTTCCTATTATTTTATGCATGCTTGTATCTGTTTTACAGCAGTTTTTTAATCCATTATTGTTGCTGTAAATTCATGATTTTTGCCGTCGTATTGGTATCCCAATCGACGTTTTATTATTCGAAAAGGTCTCTGTGTTTTTCCGCTGCACATAGGGTTTTTATCCCTTCACATTATGCTTGAAGAGAGGCTCGGGAAATTCCTTGGCCTCTCCAAGCACCTTTCCCCAGAAGAGTGTACGCACCCCTGGGATGAGCATTATGCTTGAAGAGAGGCTCGGGAAATTCCTTGGCCTCCCCAAGCACCTTTCCCCAGAAGAGTGTACGCACCCCTGGGATGAACATTATGCTTGAAGAGAGGCTCGGGAAATTCCTTGGCCTCCCCAAGCACCTTTCCCCAGAAGAGTGTACGCACCCCTGGGATGAGCATTATGCTTGAAGAGAGGCTCGGGAAATTCCTTGGCCTCCCCAAGCACCTTTCCCCAGAAAGAGTGTACGCACCCCTGGGATGAACATTATGCTTGAAGAGAGGCTCGGGAAATTCCTTGGCCTCCCCAAGCACCTTTCCCCAGAAGAGTGTACGCACCCCTGGGATGAGCATTATGCTTGAAGAGAGGCTCGGGAAATTCCTTGGCCTCCCCAAGCACCTTTCCCCAGAAGAGTGTACGCACCCCTGGGATGAACATTATGCTTGAAGAGAGGCTCGGGAGATTCCTTGGCCTCCCCAAGTACCTTTCCCCAGAAGAGTGTACGCACCCCTGGGATGAACATTATGCTTGAAGAGAGGCTCAGGAAATTCCTTGGCCTCCCCAAGCACCTTTCCCCAGAAGAGTGTACGCACCCCTGGGATGAACATTATGCTTGAAGAGAGGCTCGGGAAATTCCTTGGCCTCCCCAAGCACCTTTCCCCAGAAGAGTGTACGCACCCCTGGGATGAACATTATGCTTGAAGAGAGGCTCGGGAAATTCCTTGGCCTCCCCAAGTACCTTGCCCCAGAGGAGTGCACGCACCCCTGGGATAACGTTATGCCTGAGCGAGGGTCCAGGGACTTTCCGGGCTTCCCCAAGCTCTCTCCAACAATGCAGGAATCCTGGCACTGGGTGTAGGTGAACAGGTCTTGCGAACTATGTAAAAAATGAGCGCTCAGCCTCATGCCAAGGCCGAGGCCGAGCACCCTGATGTTGGGAACGGTCCAGGGGCGTGATTGAGGGAACGCTCAACTGTGAGCTAAAATGGAGGGCAGGTGAGGCTACTTACTTCGCTCGGGCAAGGAAGCCAGCCCAGGGGCGCGCTAAGTCAATTGCACATGACGGGAGTACGCTTCTCCCTTCAAGAGCCAGGTATGAGCTTGTTCTTGTTTCCTCCAGAGATACGATTCTTGGCATGATAAGGGCATGTTTTGAGGGGAGGCTGAAGGTAGGAGTGGATTAAGAATGACCTTTTTGCTAAGGTGAAAAGGGGCCCTCCGGCCACTTCTGTAACATATCACTCTTCTCATTTCCGTTTCACCTAATCCCTACTCAGGGAGTTTTTAGTTTGCATAGCTCGCCCTATCTTGCAGGATAACAAAGAAGTCATACAAAAGTCAACACGAGACGAGAGTTGTACTCTTAAATTGGGCTTAAGGAGCTCGGCCTATAGCATGAAAGTCGCACCTGAATCCCAATTCAAGAGTGGGGGCTTAATGTTATAGGTGATTTTGGACCACACAGATGGACAAGGAGCTGACGAGGACAGTCGGGCAGAGGTAGGACCGAAAGACCGACCCAGAGGAAGACCGGACCAAAGGGTCGGGCCAAAATGGTCCGACCCATATGGTCGGCCTCGACCTTTTGCCGAGGCCGAGCATATGGTCGGCCTCGGCAAAAAGCCGAGGCGGACCATTCGGCCCGTTTGCGCGGGCCGAGCCCGGTGGCCTCCATTCGGTCCCTGGTGCCCCAGATCGCCCCGATTTCGCCTCGTCCCACTCCCTTTTGCCATTCTCTCTCTAATGTTTCATAAGTTGCTTGTTTGTTATGCATATGGTCTTGCTTATCCTGATGGAGTTTTTCTTAGTAATCCCAAAGGTTATTCGAGGTAGGCAAGAGTGTTGAAAGATAAAAAGGTCATGGCCTATTTCATTAATTGGAAGGGAAAGTACAAGTACAGGAATTAAAGGGCGAAGTTTGACAAAGCAAGATTGGAAGCATGCAGCAGACAGAGGTAGTGCTTAAACATTCCTAACGATGGTCGTCCCCGGAGAATTCCATGTCTTCACGTCCGCTGGACGAGCTCTCTGACGCCGGATAGGAGTCAGGATCCACAAGCATGGCGGCCATCTCGGTCTTCAGAATGGATCGGTCCATGTCAGGGTAATGTTTTCGCATGCGCCGGACAGCCCAGGTCGCCCCATCCTCCCACATTTGGTTGTGGGTGAGAATGTAGTCCTCCGTCTTCCGATATGCTTCGGCAAGGTACTTAGCGTCGGCAAGGTGGGCTCGAGCTTCGGCTAGCTGGGCCTTGGTTTGATCCCAACCCATTTTGTGACGGTCGAGGTCGACCCTCACCTCTTCGAGGAGACGGTTGGCACGGTCAAGGCTGTTCTGCGCCTGGATTAGTTCTTGCCTTGGGACGCTATTCGACTGCAGTTCATTTATTTTGTTCGTCAGGCTCATGGCGGACACAGTAACCTTGGTGAAAACCTGTGGAAGAAGCAGAACTCAGTAAGAGGTTGTCCGGAAAAGGAAAGAGTAACCAAATTGTGAGCAGAAAAAAGATCTCACCTCACGGAGGTGACGATGGACAGATTGGAGGCTCTCTGCGGGGTCGTCGTAGCCTAATTCCCCCACGGGTTTATGGGTTTGCAAGCCCTGCCAGCAGCGGAGGTCGTGGGCGAGCATGTCCACTTGGTCTCCCGTCCCAGAGTAGTCCTCCAGAAGGACACAGACGGGAAGGGAGGTGCCCTCTTCTCTGATCGGAGAAGGAATGACCGGAGGGCGGCGGCGTGACGACCTCCTCAGACCCGTGGTGGAGGAGCGGGCAGCGACTTGGGGCGCGTCAGAATCTTTCTCGGTCAGATCGGTGACGTTTGCTTGTGAGGTGCTTGCCACACCCTTATTCTTCTTCTGCTTGCGGCTCCCGTCGTAGATTAGGCGTGGCGGCATCGCTGTGTTTAAGAGAGATGAAATTAGTAAATGTGGCAAAGTCAAGTAAAAGGAAGGAAGAGAAGCGCTGGCAGGACAGCAGAGGGAGCTTACTGGACAAAGGGCGAGCGAGTCTGAGGAATACAAGGTTTTCTTGGTTGACGAGGTCGGGACCGAAGCGGTGGCAAAGTGGGATCCGTCGTACAACCTCGGTGAATAGGCGAGCTTCTGCAGTTCGACGAGCCCTCCGAGGAACTGAGAAAGTGAGAAAGATGAAAGGTGAGTTAGAAGTATTGATCAAGGCAATAAGCGCGCAAATACTCACCATATTTGCGAAAGTATGTGGAAACAGCATAGTGGCTGTCGTCTGGGTTTCTTTCTAACCAATTTCCCCTAACAAAGAACCACCCACTCCTCCAATTTTTCACAGATGAGGGAGTGTTAACAATGGTTCCCTGTTTGGCACTAATATAGTAAAAAAGGTGCCCAAGGTTGGGACTGCGGCTGATAGAGTGCAGAGAAAAGAAAATATTCGGGTCCATAGTGGCATCCGGGTTGCCATATGCCCATAAAATGATGCAACCGATGAGATGAGCCCATCCATTAGGCACAATTTGTGCCGGGGCTAGCCCGGTGATCGTCAGGAAGTGTTGGAGGAGCAGGGGAAGCGGTAGGCGGACTCGAAACTTGAACATAGCTCTGTAGAAGGCCACCTCACCTACGGGGGGGTGAGAAAAGCTTTCATCCGGATCCGGAACCCTCATGTGCACATCGTCAGGAACGCCATACTCGTACCGAAGACGCTCCAAGTGGGCCTCGGTCACCAAGGATGACGTAACTGAAGGAGGTGCCGAAGGGTCGGAATCCTCAGCTTCCTCAACGTTCTCCTCCCCCTCCGAGTAAGAAGATTCATCATAAAAGCTAGAACCGCTCCCGGAATGAAAGTCGGTATGGACAGACTCTTCACTCGACATGGCAAGAAAAACGTTTCGCAATGAATATGAAAGAAAGGAAAAGCTGCTACCTTGGAGAAAGCTTGAGAAGAGAGTTTGGTGAGGAAAGTAGAGAGCATGAAGAGGCTATTTATAGAGCCAAAATGGAGGGAGATTGGAGGGGATCTCGGATTTCAAATTTGAAATTCAAAAAAAAAAAAAAAAAAGGAAATGATGACGGGACAAGGCATGCTAGGCCTGCCACGGCAGGCCTAGCCTGCTCGGCCTCGGCAAAGGGCCGGGGCCGAGCGCACCTGCTGCCAGGCAGCAGGGGGCTGACCCCCTCGGTCAGCCCCCCCGTTTTGTCTTTTCCCATTCGTCTTTTTCATCCAACTAGATCCCAATGGGATTCTCTATTCCAAGATGCTAGGTTGGTTCCAAACCAACTCACAAGTTGACTAACAATCAACTGGAAGAAATCTTTTTGCCCCACAAAGAGTCAACCAAATGGTTGCATAATTAAAAGGCAAAATGTGAGGGTTTATGCATGTGTAATGAGTTTTTCTACAGTAGAATGATTGAATTCCAACTCTCCATTAGAGTCCGAGAAATGCCCCGGAACTCCAATAGAGAGTGGGGGCTTAATGTTATGGGCAGAAATCATTCTGTGATATTTTGTGCAGGATGGGCCCCGGTGAATCGGCCCAGAAGCTAGAAGAGGCCAAGGTGAAGAAGACCGAAGGGCCGGAGCCCAACCCGGCCCTCCAGACATGACGCTCGGCCTCATCCTAAGGGAGAGGCCGAGCAAGTGGTCGGCCTCGGCCCAATGCCGAGGCCGACCAGGGCCAAAGGCCCATGGACGCTCCGGTGGCGAGCAGCCGAAACCCTAAGGGGACTTACAAAAGGAGGAACCACCAACGCACACAAGTATGCAAAACTTAACCCTAAATACACTCTACCTGTTCTTCGGCCAGTAGCTAACTTAAGCATCGGAGCGCGCGTGGTCTACACCACACCGGTGTGCAGCGTTTGTTTGTTTTGCAGGTCACGCTCTTCCCGCATCCTTACAAATTCACTGCTGATCGTTGCGTGGGGCGAAGGGCAATTCCCTAAGCAAAATTCAACCATCAACAATTCTTACAATATAAATCCATATCTCAAACCAATTCTTAAATATTTAATGTGAGAATGATCTAAATTCATATCTCATGTAACGACCCAATAAAATGAGCTAAAAACATACATAAGGTCGCTACTACTTGTATAAAACATAGGATTTTTTTTTTAAAAAAAAAAAACTGACATATAGCGGAAGAAGAATAACTTTCATTCATGAAAAGGGCACAAAATATAAGTTCAAACTCATAAAATCATAAACTAGAATGATTGAAACAAAACTCCAAAAAACTCATAGTTTTCAAAACATAACGTCTAAAAATAAGAGTTCTATCCTAAGACAAATGAGACTGAAATTCTCGAAGAGAAAGACATGAATTGCAGCTGCAATCTCATAGCCAACCAAATCACAGCCCTCACTAGTCACCAAACATCCTCAAGTACCACCTGAAAAGGAAAGTCATGTAGCATGGGTGAGTATATAAGAATATACTTAGTAAGTAGCCCACTTAAGGCCTGAAGTTGATAACATATGATCATCTAGTAACATGATTCTTAACTTCTGGGTCTTAACATTTTAAGGACCTAACTGGGAGCATACATTCGGGATTCTAACCCTAGGGCCTTAATTGAGTACATGGAATGTTCTATCTAGGGTGTTTACCTATCCCCAACTTGAACCAACTATGATATTGTGTGGGTTAGTCTAGTAAGGCAAAGTAAACTAGAGACTAGTTGGCATCCCTCTAGCAAAACTATACCTCTCCCAACACAATACCTCTGAAACATAGACATGAAATACGGTGGAGCAGCTAGTGCATGAAAACATTCATGGGTGCCATATGGCACACGAATAACGTGTCTGATCGTAAGTTCAACACCGTCCTGAACTGAGAGTGCGCACGACAACGTGCCTGAAACTAAGCTCTCATAGACAATTGATAGAACACATAATAACGTCCCTGAAAATTGAGTTCTATCAACCTTAAGATGGGGAAGGCAACCAGAAGCTATGCGCAAATTCTCATTGGATCTCGGTTGTTCTGCCTTCCAGCTAATGTAAGACTTAAGGATTTTTAAGTCTACCTGAGTCCCTAAACGAGACTAAGGTCCCTATTCTAGGTCCATTCCCATTTCTACACATGGAACTCTAGCACACTATGACCAACGGATATTCAAGCTTAGCTCCATAACCATTGTGATGCTACCAAAAATTCGACAACATGACGACGTAACTACAATTATCCCAAAAATTGTGGATACTTGAAAAGCAGAAAAAACACACTTCTAGACTAGAGAAATTCTAGTCTTTTACATACTAGCCAGAGTCACATTTGGCATGCTCAAACATAACTAAGGATAACTTTAAAAAGAAGTCAGTAGCCCAACCTAAATACATCTGTTGCCTTGTGCAAAGTGATTCTAGATAAGCAAGAAATCTTCACAAATAACTCAGAAACGTGCAAGTATACACATCATGGCAGCAAGTGATAAGTAAATTAAGATCGTTCTCCACAGGGATTGGTTTAGGGAATTTTACTACTTCTAAGCTTGATTTTTAATGAAATTCAATGTAACCGAGGAACAATATTTTTCCTTAACTAAATGCAAGAGATTGAAATGGCAAACAAGCTTAAAATGACAAGAACTAAAGTAGAATTCAATAAAAACAGCAGATTAGCACAGAGAAGGTAAGGTTCAGATTAGGGGTTGTCTACTCTCACAAGCTGCTTGCTGTAGCAGAACTCTAAATTTGCAACTCACACAGAATTTTCTACGGGAATCTTCCAATTCTCCTCTAACTTAGGCGATTAAACTCCCATTTAACCCCTTCTTTTTAGCTCAACTGATTTAGTGCCTTAGGTGGTGATTTATCCCTAAATACCCACTCATTTTCATGATCATTAAAGACTAAGGTAAAGCAAAGTAGTCGGTTATCTATTGTTTTCCCAAACACTAAACAACAATGCTAGAAAATGGTTGGCCAAACGAAATTCCAGCTTTAAGCATGAAGAACACTTTGCTTTAAGTTGCAATAAATCAAGTTCCACTAAAACAAACAACAAGTTCAAGCTTAAGCACCCTAATCCTCACCTAAGAGGATTTAGCTCATGTTCAAGGTGAAAATAATGAAAATACAGCAGCCAACAACCATATCAGTCATGAATACAACCTTAAATACCAACTAATCACTAGGAGAAAGAAGAATAAAAGAAGAGGAGTGAAGAAAAGAAGCTTCCAAGGGAGATTCCAGCTTTCCCAAGCTGGAAATTCCTCCAAACAGCAGCCTCCTTGTCCTTTTTCCCCTTCAATGACAGCAGCAACTCCTAGGTCAACTTCTCCAACTTGTCTTCCATTCTTTTTGGGCAAAAGAACATTTATACCCTCTCTTTTTCTTGAATTCAGGGCTGATTAGACATATAACTCCACATGGACCTTCCCCAATTGGTTGAGATAGGACAAATCAGCTCCACATGGCTGCCAGCTCAATTAATGAAGGCTTACACGGATTTGGCACGTGCAGAATTTTATTACCCAGACTTTCTGCCTTCTGCTTGTGAAATCAGTTGCTGCAGCAAAACCTGAGTGGCCCTATACCAGAAAAATCAGCTTAAACATAAGAAATCTGCACCAAATTTAGTTCAAGCCTTGCCTATTGATATGTAAAAATTGTTCATCAAAGAATACTCATTTTCAAGCACAAACCAAAGCTCAAACACATCAAAGAATAGAGTTTTTAAGCCTAAAAGAGAACCAATAGCTCTTATTTCTAAGAGCTATCAAACCCCCAAACTTGAATCATTGCTCGTCCCTGAGCAATGCTAGCCTACAAAAACTCTAACTCATCATCCCATATCCAGCTTGCAGTCAAAATGGCCTAACTATAACACCTAGCTACTTCTTGACAAGTTTGCACCTCTGAATGCATACAATTACTCAACAAAGCACTACTCTTTTAAAATACCCTTTCAACTTGGCATTTTCAATTTTTTAGTGCTCTTCTAATGATCCTCTAGCTCAACCTATTTACAAAAGTCATCATATCAAATTATACCAGCCTATTGACATCAAGGAAGCCACTAACCTTCAAGCCTAAACTTAGCACAAATCTCAATCCTAAAGCTTGCAAAGCAATCCTATAGTCTCTTTGCCTAACCTCTAAAGCTTCTAAGCTCAACCTAAACTTCTCTCAACTTTTTATTCTCTTTTTTTTACCAACTTAGAAGGTCTCATAGGTCATAGCTCTTTGGTCCAAGAATGGCAACACTTTATGGTGAAACTCACCTTAGCCTCCAAGCTCATCACCTAACGAGAACTACACTCATTTCCCTTAGAGTTGACTAAGATTTGCTCTCTAGCAACCACTTCCTTGCTTCTTAGAATGGCGACACTTTTTGGTGAAGCTCACCTAAGCCCTGGGGAAGATTGTAACCTTCAAGCAAACACTCATCCCTTTTTCATCTCATTTGAACTTTTCTTTTCTGCTCATTTTTTTTTAAACGTTTTCTCTTCCCTTGAGCTACTTTTTGACGCAGAGGCAAACTATGGGTATCATAAATCCCCCTGGTTACTAGGCAAGCTCAAGGAGAACAGAAAATCTTCAAAAAAGGGAGAGGAGTGCATCTTAGGCAAAACTAAGAGAAAGAGGAATGCATTATAAGTTGTCTTTTCTATTTCTTTTTCATGTTTTTTTTTTCAAGGGTTACCTCACCCCCAAACTTAATCCATTCATTGTCCCCAATGAGTGAGAAAGCAAGGCAAGGACCCCCAAACTTATTTTTTAGAGAAGCTAAGGCTTGTTGCTTAGGAGGATTATAAGGTTTGGGCAAAGGACTAGGAACAAGCTTTCCTAAGATTTGAGCTAAGCTAAGGAGGAAAATTAGGAAGCTTCCTATCCACCTAAGGACTTAAAGCACAATAAGATAATCAAACTAAGCAAATAGGCTAAGCTATTGGGGATCATTACCCAAAACACTTTCTTTTCAAGCAAAACAGATTTTTTTTTTCACAACTGCTGCTGCAGCATTCAGCAAGGCTAAACTTAACCAAAAGAACAGCCTAGAGCTACAGCTAGGCCTTACCTACTTCCACACAAGCTGGACAATCCATATTTTCAAAGCAGAACACAATATACCAGCTGCAACATGCTAAAAATCAGCAATTCAAAATTCTCTAACAGAAAATTTATGCACCAGATGGCTACTCTAGCTTACTTAGCATTTTAAACAAGCTTAGTATTGCTAAACATCAACAATTTCAGCAGCTCACCAATCTTAACACTTTGCATTAGATGGCTTTGTGAGCAAGCATTACAATTATGCGCCAAGTGACTACTTAGAACTGAAATAGTATTTTCAGTAAGCATGACACCTCTCAAGACAAAATAGGACCATTGCCCAATTGCAAATTTTTACCCATTCAAGAAAAATCCAGCAACTCCATAGAAGGTAAATTCATTAAACTTCATTGGATCATATGGGAACAGTTAGCTAACACACATTCAGCCACATACACTTTTCAAATTACACTTTGAGGAATGATAGAAATTTTGCATGATTTCAACTACTTCAGCCTTTGCACCATGGCATTATCCAAATTTGATATGCATTCAATTGATTTAAACATTAGAACATGCACACCTATAGAACTTTCATTCATACAGTTTTTTTTTCACAACAAAAGCTAACAGAAAGCATGATAGATAACAGACAAGCAAACTTAAAACGTCCTCCCTTGATTATAGCTAAATCTGAAAATTCCTCCCATCAATGCCCACTGCCTTTTCTGCCATGCCTGCTGCAACTTCTGATATGAGTTTGCTGTCAATCTGCTGCAGCTCATCAGAATTCCTTCCTTTAAAAATTGCAACCCCAAAATCTGCTGCATCAAGATTTTCTTCCATTTTGCATGAGATTCCCTACCAAAAACCAAAGCTTGACAGAAACATTTAACTCAATAACTAATGCAAATTATCAATAAAAGAGGAACTAACTTTAAAATATTAACTAACAACTAATGGCTACAAATTAAAGACATCACAACAGAAATTTAAACTTGCTATTTAAACCACCTTTAGGGCTCAACATAGAATCTGTAACTTGAAAGCACGCTGCCCTTTTTCTTCAAATTTCAAATTTCCAACAAATTGCAAAAGGCATAACACATTTGGAATTCTTCTCCCCAATAGTGTTTTAGCCTTTGCCCATTCAATTTAAACTCTCTCCCATCATTATCAACACATTGTTTAAACACAAATGAATCATCCCACAAATAAAACTTTATCTCATGGAAAAACTTTTTCAATTGTTGCTTTGATAAACCATGGGGCAATGTTCCAAAAGCAAGGTAATTGGTAAGGTCAACATACCAAAGTGTTTTCATTTTTTGGTTGTGAGCTACTGTAAAAAACAACTCATCAAGGAAATAATTTTCGAACTCAAGTTGTTGAAACAATTCCAATGAAGTGAATGGTTGTGTAGGTGGATTTTTCTTGTCAATCAACTCTAAGGATTCAAAAGTCCTATTAAAACCAAAAACTTCACCTACACTACTTTCAAGCTCAAGCTCCAATTTGTCTAATTCCAATGCCTCAATTCCACTTTTTCCCAATTGTTGTATGTTTTGCTCTCTCATTTCCTTCTCAACTTGATCATCAACCAACTTATCTTTCACTTGAATGACAGAACACTCTTCAATATCAGTGGGGGACTTTATGGCATCAAAGACACTAAACTTCACTTCTTGGTCATTCACCCTCATAGTTAGCTCACCCTTTTGGACATCTATCAAGGTTCTCCCGGTTGCTAAAAAGGGTCTTCCTAGAATTATGGGGACATCCTTGTCCGCTTCATAGTCCAAAATGATAAAATCAACCGGGAAGATAAACTTATCTACTTGCACCAAAATGTCCTCTATCTTTCCTTCGGGATAAGTGATAGACCTATCAGCAAGTTGTAATGTAACTGTGGTTGGCCTAGCTTTTCCTATGCATAATTTCTTAAAAATGGATAAAGGCATGAGATTTATGCTAGCTCCCAAGTCACAAAGAGCTCTCCCTAACTCCTTACTTCCTATAGAAACAGGAATGGTAAAAGTTCCAGGGTCTTTCACTTTGGGTGGAATTTTGTTTGTCAAAATGGCACTACACTCCCCAGTCAAAGACACGGTTTCATACTCACCCAATCTCCTTTTCTTGGTTAAAATATCCTTGAGGAACTTTACATAGTTGGGCATTTGTTCCAAGGCCTCAACTAGTGGTATATTAATGTGAAGTTGTTTTAAAACCTCAAGGAATTTCTTAAACTGACCATCTTGATTTTTCTGCTTAAGTCTTTGGGGAAAGGGTGGTGGGGGTGGTTTAAATGTTGGGGAAGGTGTAGGAATTGACTTGGTTGGTGCTAAAGGGGCTGTCCTAAGTGTCTCCTCAATTTCCTCATTTTCAGCCACTTTTTCACTTGATTTTTCTGCACTTTTTTCACTGTCATTTTGCACATCAACTTGCTGTCCAACTTTCTTTGGTTGGGTGGGTTCTTTCTTTTCAACCAATGTCTTACCACTTCTCAATTCCACAGCTTGAACTTGCTCTTTTCTTTCCCTTTTTGAATTTTCAGTGTCAGAGGGAAGTTTACCATGAGGTCTTACCTTCAATTCATTAGCTATTTGACCCATTTGCACTTCCAAATTTCTTAAAGAAGCTTGATGAGTTTGAATGACAGCATCCGTTTTGGCCATGTATTCCTTGAACAAGCTCTCTAAAGAAGTACCTGGAATATGTTGGTTCATGGTGTTTTGGTATTGAGCATTAGCTTGCTGGTTTTGTTGCCCAAATCCAAGTGGACCATTCATCTTTTGTTGAGCTTGTTGGGTGTTGGAATTACTTCCTTGACTTCCCCAAGCAAAATTAGGATGATTTCTCCAACCCGGATTATAGGTATTGGAATGGGGGTTATTCCATTGGGCATTTTGGTTTCCAACATAGCACACTGAAGCTGGATTACTTGGACAAAATTCAAAAGTGTGATCCTCTCCACAATAAACACATGAATCTGTGGAATTCTGGTTTATATTGATTGCTGCAGCAGTCTGTTTTGCACCAGAATTCAGCATATTCAAATTTTCAAGCCCCACGGTCAACTTTTTCATCATACTTTCCATGGAATCAAACCTTGCATTAAAAGATGTAACAGTGTCAACCTCAAGCATACCCTTATTTTTCTTCCCAGCCACACTTCTAGAATCAGACCATTGACAACTATTTGTGGAAATTCTCTCCAAAATGGCATAAGCTTCATCATAAGTCTTGGATAATAAAGCACCATTAGCTGAAGCATCTACCATGTTTTGAGTAGCCCAATTCAACCCATTATAAAAAGTCTCCATTTGAATGCAATGGGGGAGTCCATGGTGAGGGCATTTTCTCAATAATTCCTTAAATCTCTCCCAAGCTTCACTAAAAGATTCATCATCAAATTGTCTAAACGACACTATATCCGATCTAAGCTTGGCATTTCTTGTGGGAGGAAAGTACTTAATGAGGAATTTCTCTGCTAACTCATTCCATGTAGTGATGGAGCCAGGAGCAAAGTTATTTAACCAAGCTTTGGCACCATCTCTCAAAGAATAAGGAAACAAGGTTAACCTCAAAGCATCTTGAGAAACTCCTTGAATTTTGAATGAGTCACTCACTCCCAAAAAGGATTTAAGGTGTAGATGTGGGTCCTCAGAAGGTAATCCATGAAATTGTCCCACCGTTTGTAACATTTGGAACATAACAGGCTTCATTTCAAAATTGTGTGCCTGTATCTCGGGTCTAGCTATCCCAGGGTACAACTCATTGAAGGTAGGGACGACATAGGCTCTAATAGCTCTTCCCCTATCATTGGCTATAAGGACAGGGTTTTCAGCTTGATTTTCTACCCTAGGTTGCTGATTTATCTCAGGATTAGGCTGCTGGTTGTTTTGGTTTTCTTGATTTCTAGGAGGTACAGGGGGTAAAAGAGGTGGTGGATCCATCCTATTGTTTCTCTCCCTTTGTTCCCTTCTCCTCCTATGAAAAGTCCTTTCAATTTCAGGGTCCAAACCGAATTCTAAGTCAGGGAATTCGTTCATACACAGCTACCAGCACCTGCAAAATCAAATAACCAAGTTAGAAGCTGTTTTAGCACCAATTTCACCAAATTTCAGCTCAAAAATAGCAAAAACCAACTCAATCCCCGGCAACGGCGCCAAAAACTTGTTGCCTTGTGCAAAGTGATTCTAGATAAGCAAGAAATCTTCACAAATAACTCAGAAACGTGCAAGTATACACATCATGGCAACAAGTGATAAGTAAATTAAGATCGTTCTCCACAGGGATTGGTTTAGGGAATTTTACTACTTCTAAGCTTGATTTTTAATGAAATTCAATGTAACCGAGGAACAATATTTTTCCTTAACTAAATGCAAGAGATTGAAATGGCAAACAAGCTTAAAATGACAAGAACTAAAGTAGAATTCAATAAAAACAGCAGATTAGCACAGAGAAGGTAAGGTTCAGATTAGGGGCTGTCTACTCTCACAAGCTGCTTGCTGTAGCAGAACTCTAAATTTGCAACTCACACAGAATTTTCTACGGGAATCTTCCAATTCTCCTCTAACTTAGGCGATTAAACTCCCATTTAACCCCTTCTTTTTAGCTCAACTGATTTAGTGCCTTAGGTGGTGATTTATCCCTAAATACCCACTCATTTTCATGATCATTAAAGACTAAGGTAAAGCAAAGTAGTCGGTTATCTATTGTTTTCCCAAACACTAAACAACAATGCTAGAAAATGGTTGGCCAAACGAAATTCCAGATTTAAGCATGAAGAACACTTTGCTTTAAGTTGCAATAAATCAAGTTCCACTAAAACAAACAACAAGTTCAAGCTTAAGCACCCTAATCCTCACCTAAGAGGATTTAGCTCATGTTCAAGGTGAAAATAATGAAAATACAGCAGCCAACAACCATATCAGTCATGAATACAACCTTAAATACCAACTAATCACTAGGAGAAAGAAGAATAAAAGAAGAGGAGTGAAGAAAAGAAGCTTCCAAGGGAGATTCCAGCTTTCCCAAGCTGGAAATTCCTCCAAACAGCAGCCTCCTTGTCCTTTTTCCCCTTCAATGACAGCAGCAACTCCTAGGTCAACTTCTCCAACTTGTCTTCCATTCTTTTTGGGCAAAAGAACATTTATACCCTCTCTTTTTCTTGAATTCAGGGCTGATTAGACATATAACTCCACATGGACCTTCCCCAATTGGTTGAGATAGGACAAATCAGCTCCACATGGCTGCCAGCTCAATTAATGAAGGCTTACACGGATTTGGCACGTGCAGAATTTTATTACCCAGACTTTCTGCCTTCTGCTTGTGAAATCAGTTGCTGCAGCAAAACCTGAGTGGCCCTATACCAGAAAAATCAGCTTAAACATAAGAAATCTGCACCAAATTTAGTTCAAGCCTTGCCTATTGATATGTAAAAATTGTTCATCAAAGAATACTCATTTTCAAGCACAAACCAAAGCTCAAACACATCAAAGAATAGAGTTTTTAAGCCTAAAAGAGAACCAATAACTCTTATTTCTAAGAGCTATCAACATCCAAAGTCATTTACCAAAATAATCGAAAACAATCATTCTTAGCCACATCAAATATAAACGTGAAGTCCACCTAAAGACAAACTCATCATGCTACCATCATTTATAATATTTTCGTGCCACACTCATGCTTTCAAAGGAGTAATCCATCCATGTTCCCAAAGTGTTAAGACCAACCATTCATGCTAGCATAATACTACAAGAAAAATTGTTTTTGTCGACGCATTTTCTCTCGACGTCGTTAAATGCATCAGGAGAAGGACCTTCTATCGACATGCAAACCATATCTGCCGAGGTCGTTAAGACCGCGTTGGCAGAGGCCTCCTCTCTCAACGTCGTTTATAACCATCTTTGCCGAGGTCGTTAAGACCGTGTTGGCAGAGGCCTCCTCTCTCGACGTCGTTTATATTTGCGTCGAGAGCGGTAAGACTTTTGTCGATGTCGTGTTCATCGACGTCGATAGAAGTGACCTCTGCCGATGCACCTAGAAGGCGTCGGCAGAGATTCATTTAAAATTTTGATGGTAAATTTTTTTTCCCTCCAAACTTTGACTTCTGTCGACGCCGTTTTCAAATGGCGTCGACAGAAGTCACTTCTACCGACGCAGTTAAAATGGCTTCAGCAAAAAGTCATTTAAAAATTCACAGTCAAAATTTTTTCCCTCCAAACTTGGATTTCTACCGACGCCGTTTTAACCGCGTCAGCAGAAATCACTTCTACCGATGCCTTATGAAAACGGCGTCGGCAGAAGTATAGCCTCTGCCGACGCCATTTGAACTGTGTTGGCAGAAACTCATTAAAAGCCCTAATCAAAATTTCCCCTCATTTCGTTTCGTCTTCCTCATTTTAACCCCTCCCCTCTGCGTTGTCTTCTTCTTTTTCCATCGCCATCTTCGTTTCTCTCCCTCGCTGCAACTTTCGCCACTTGATTCCACCATTACCATTTCTTTAACCGTTGTATGGGTCGTCATCTCCCTCTCATTTAGTAAGTAATTTTTCCTTCCTTCTTTCTTTGTTTTACATTTCTTTGATGGCTGTTTTTTTTGTTGTCAATTTTTTTTTCATTTCTTTGCATCTATATTGTCATTATTTTGTTCTCTCTAGATTGTGTTATTTATGGTTGTGTGTGTTGTGTGCATTAGGGATTGTGAGTCAACAAAAGCTTGTTTGATGTTTGTTCATTTGGTGAAAAGTGGTGAGAAAAGAAAGTATAAATATGATGATTTTTTTTTTTGTGTATTTTGAGCTTTTGGTTTTTGTTGATTAAAGTTAATGGTATATGTGTTTACTTGGTAATATTGATTTTTTTCGATAAATTTAGCGGTTATGTTTATAAGTTTATGAAACTTAAGAAGTTCGTTTTATACGTTATTATTGCATTTAGTTTGAATGTTACAATTTGTTTTCATTGGGCTCATAGATATCATATTGATGTGTTTGAAGCAAGTGTGTGGAGAAGAAAATAGAGTGTGAGAGAAGTAGTGAACTAAAGAAAAAAAACATGTGTTTGTTTGACAATATTGACTTCTTTATTCGACGACAAAGGTACATCGGCGGAAAATTTTATTTTTAAAGTATTGTAGTTTGTTGTTGTGAGAAAGTTGACAAAAATAAACTTACTTGATGTTTGCGAATTTCCCTCTCTGTAGGTTATCTTCCATCCAATAAAATGTCATATCGACGAGCTCATAGTGCCCTTGTAAGTTGTTTCTTCTCTTTATTTTAGTGTTTACTTATAAATTTGGTTTATAAATGTTGAGATTATAGTTGTTTGTTGGAGTTTGAGATTGAATTTATGCTTGTATGATATTGAGATTGTTTTTGTTGGAGGATGTGTGGTAAGAGATGTAGAAAAGTAAGAATTCATTTTCATGATTGGGTTATGTTTTGAAAAGTTTTAGTTAAAAATTTGATACTATGTTCCTAAGTTTTGAAAAATTGATAATTGAGTTATGTTTTCATATTATGTTCTTTTTTTTTTTTGACAATATAGGGGGTGGGGGATTCGAACCATAGACCTCGTGGTTATCAGTATATCTTTGTCAGTTGAGCTATGCTCTTGTTGGCATTTTCATATTATGTTCATTAAGTTGAAAATTTATTGACTTAGTATATATTGAACTTAACTAATATTTCTTTTTTTTAGGTTTTCCGACGCGTTTTTTGCTTTTCTCGACGCGTTTTTGGCGTCAACAAAACCTCATTTTCTTGTAATGTTGTTATAGTTTGATGAGTTTATTATTTGTTTACTTAGTAAAGTTAGATTAATTTAGTTGTTTTGATTGTTTTAGTTCATTATGGTTCGAGGAGTTTAATATTTGTTTACTTAGTAAATCAGATTAATGTTTGTTGCTTTGATCGTTTTAGTTCATTATGTTAATATGGATTGTGTAACTTTGGAAGTTAGTTTAAAGTTTTGATTGTTTTTGTTTTTGTTTTTTTGTTAGGTTTCAATGAGTTTAATTGTGAACATGAAATAACTTCTAAGTTTAAGGTTGGACTGTTTTAGTTCTTTATAATTGGTAAGTTAGATGATTTAGTTGGTATATATATACTTCATTAATATTAGATGTCTATAAGTTAAATGTTTGGTAAATGTACATGTTTGTGTTTTTGGTTAGGAAAAGTTACTTACCGTTTTGTAACTTTGTTTTACTTAATAAAGTTAGATCAACTTGGTTGTTTTTCTTAAATTTGGTGTTTTGCTTGTATAGTTTTGTAACTTCATTAGTTAAATCTTAACTTCATTAGTTAAGATTTGGACTGTGTTATGCGAGATCTGACTCGCTTGTATTTGGAGATTGTGGTTAAAACTTAGTTTCAAGTTGTATTTAGTATATTAAGCATTGAGTGTTTGCTCAAAAGATTAACATAATAGTTCCTTTTTAACTTAAGACTCCGTTTCTAGCTTCTTGGATGGTTTAAATTTCAACGAGTGTAAATTAATTTTCTTCCTTTGATTTTTTGTAGATGATTCGACTCAACTTTGATATGGAAGGACACATCTGCATTATATCGTTTGGAGGCCGCCACGAGCTTGTTAGATGCTTTTTCTGTAACTTAAGACTTTCCCTTCTAACTTCTTATTAGAATTATGTGTAACGAACAATACTTTTAATTTCGTGTATTTTTTTATCACTTTAGTTTTCTGTACTTCAATTTATAATGCAAGATTTTATATCTCTCGACTTTCATGTATATGTGTAATTAACTTTTTGATTTTAATTAAATGCATTTTGATTTTATGTATATGTGTAATATCTTGAAAGTATTTCTTTTAGACTTTCAAAACATAAAAAATAGCAAAACGAAGAAAAAAATATAAATAAAAGCTCTGTCGACGCCATATGACAGGCATCGGTAGAGACATCACGTTGACTTTCTACAGACGCGTAAGTCAACGCGTCGGCAGAAATTACCCCCACAAACTTTTCTGCCGATGCGTTGATTTTCACGTCGGCAGAGGGCATTTCTGCCGATGCACAGTCAACGCATCAATAGTAAATCGAGCCCATCACTTTATGCCGACGCGTTGACCTCCGCGTTGGCAGAAAAGGCCTCTGTCGACGCAAAAGTCAACGCGTCGGCAGAAATCGCCCATGATCGCTCCCCAGCTTACGCGTCAGCAGATACGGTCTCTGCCGACGCATACAAAATACGCGTCGGTAGAGGCTCTGCCGACTCATTTTTTTCGACTTTTTTCCCGACTTTTGAATACGCGTCGGGAGAAATTTTTCCGAAGCGTATTCCGATCTTTCCCGACGCATATGCGCTTTGGCATCACTATAATCCATTACATAATGGTATCACTATACCCATTATATCACGAATACATGGGTCCAAAGCATATTACTTAAACTAAATGGCTACTTACCTTAGCTAAATAATTTGATTGATAAACTCAAAATTAGCTCCTTAGACACACAGTTTCTTAGCACCAAGGTCCTTCAAGCAAGCTACACAATAAGGAAAAACATCCTCAATCACTATGGGTTCATTCCAAGCATACTCCTAAGAGCCAATTAAATTTGGGGATGCTTAACACCCAAAAACTCACCTAAAACATAAACAAAGATTGTTGTCTGGGCTCCAAATTCCGCACCAAACGACAATTAAATCCTCGAATGCTAAGAGAACCTTGAGAACAAATGTCACAATCAATGGGTAATCCACTAAACTAGAGTTTTAGTTCAAGTGAGAGTTTGTTGGGTTTTATGCCCTAAAACTCGTAGATAGTGAATGTAAACAAATTGTATACTTATTACATTGTTAAATGTTGCACAATTTGACCCAAATCCAATAAACTAAGATCCAAGGTTGTTTGTATGTAACTTGAACTAGTATGTGGAGACATACGGGGATTGATGTTCAAGTAACAACCTAAAAGATCTATAGTACAAGGATAAGACTAGGTACCTTATCCCGGTAACACTGTGATACGACCCGCTTTGTATATGATACAGACGTATTAATCCAAAGCGTCCATGTTGTAGACATGCGAGCGGGGGTATCCTATGCAATGAGTTTACATAAGACCGGACCATGAAATAGTAAACCACTATATATAACAATGTTAACTAGTAAGGTTACTATTTCAATAGGATGACCTATGTAACTCAGTCTTAATCCTGAGTGTTTCATGAACTCCTTCTCATGAGGGATTTTCCTTTGATTAGCATGGATGAGAGTGGCCAATACGTCGACTCAATATGCCTTCCGTTTTGGGGACAAGACCAAGTGAGAAGCTGGTGACATGACAACACAAGAAGGAATTCACTCCTTCCCACTTCTAGGAGAAGTAGATGAGTGTTCCCTTAAGTGGTGACCTTGAGACTTGAACAAAGGGATCCCGCCCTCTCACTAGCTCGAGAGGGACTTTCTGTTTAATGGTTGGACCATAAACAGGTTGTTCATTAGAGGAACGCTGGTACTTAAGGAAACAAATGTAACACAAGGGTAAAACGATAATTTGACCCAACTGTGATTACAAACACTCGTGAAGGATTGACTTTGATAGGACCTAAATAGTCCTATTTTATCGTCTCTAATCTAAGCTTGTTAGAGCTATTTTATGCTTTACTTGTCCCATTTACAAGTTAATTGAGCTTAGGCCGTGTCGGGAGCCGATCACGCTAATTGGTGTTAATTCGGGTCAATTACAGAGTTTTTGGAGCCATCTCGATGTCTTGGACGGAGAGAAGGTGAAAAGACCCAATTGTGCTGAAGCGGGCCTGAAATATGACACCGAAAGCCAAAGATTGAAGCCCCGAACCGAGAAGTAGCGAGACAAGACCGAGAAAAAGAGCAGAAAGTTGAGATTAGAGGCTGGCGTCGAAGACGCCGGTCTTGGCATCTCGACGCTGACGCGATTTCGGGCCGAAGACAAAAGTATGCAGCGTCGAGACGCTGTGCCCTGGCATCTCGATGTAGGTTTGTTTTCTATATATATTAGGTCTCGATTTAGTCCGCCGTTAGGTTAGATTTTGGGTCCTTTTTACGATTTCTTTGCCTCTTTTACTTTTTAGCATCTTTGTAGACCATTGTTGGTCATTTACTATGGATTCTTTTATGTTATTTATCGCTTTTACTTCATCTATGCATAGCTAAACTTCTTTAGATCGTTGGATTGGATTTATGTCTTGATTCCTAATGATATTGGCTGATTTTTCTGGTTCATATCTTCTGTCCTTGTTGTATTTTCATTGAGTTTTGCATGTAATCCCGTTTAAACCAATACATGAGGCTAGTCAATTAGGATTGATGCCCTATGCGATTACCGCTTGTGTATTCTATCAGTTATTTGAGATAGCCACTAGGTTGAGGCAAGCAACTCTCTACGCAAGACGACCCTTGATAGGCCTAGGATACATGTTAAAGGTTGTAGGAATTTAGATTTAAATTGCATTTGAATTTAGTTCCTATGATTCCGGACCCACGATCCCAAAGCGACTAGTTTTAATAGGTAGTTGTAAAATTGCTTGTTAATAAACTAGTTACATATAGGTAGTAACCTTTGCAAAGGTCTCGGATGGTTACTACATTATGCATAAGGGGTGACGAGCGATAGAGTCTATATTAATTAATCATGTTAATTGCCGAATTCACGATTAGCGAGTTAATCAGCACAGGTTAGTGTAGGGTGTTCCTCCAAGTAACCCAGAAGCTGATCAGACTAATGAAATCAGTTTAGAACAACCATTAGAGAAAACTAGGAAGCCAATAAATTAGAATCAAACATAATAAATCTCAATCCAACGATCTCCTTTTTATGCATTTGATCTCGTTTTATTTCCTCTTTGCATGTTTAGTTTTGTGTCATTTAAAATTCAACATTCAGTTATTTTATTTTAATTTTTCTTGTTTGTCATTCATCATAAAAAATCTCCCATGTTTTCATAAGCATAAAATCGTACTCTTATTAGATCCCCCTTCCCTATGTTCGACCCCGACCGCTATTGCTACAAAATTAGTAGTAGTGTCGTGGATTAAATTTTATTTGGCTTGGACCTTCGACAAGTCCCGTCAAATTGGCGTCGTTGCCAAGGAATGACGTTTTTCTAGTATTTTTAGGATTTTGTGTTTTTAATTCTTGTTTGCATGGTTTATGATCAAACGTTCTTCACAGGGAAACAATTTAAGATTTGAACCTGAAATTTCTAGAGTGGAGACGAGATTTAGAAGGCAAGCAAGAAGGAAAAGAGTAAGGGCCTATTTGGTAGGCAATCCAGATTCTGTTTTATGTTTTCAGATTCAGTGAATTCAGTGAATATACGTTTGACAGATGCGTTTTTGAAAACTGTTTTTGGATTCTGTGATCCAAATAGTAGAAATTCTGAAAACAGTTTTTTTTTTATGTTTTCATTGTATCCAAATTTTGAATTTCAAAATTTTAAATGCAGAATTAAATTTAAAAAAGATAAAAACTTTAATAAATATAGTATTTCATGTTATAAACTCAATTTATTTTTGCAAAATTAAAATTTGTATGATATAATGTATTATAAATTATATGATATTGTAAAATAATAATAATAATAAATTTATAACACATAGCATGTTTATAAATTAATTAATAATATTTTATATTCAACTTATTATTTAGTTGATAACTACAAATTAGGGGTGTTCAAAATTAGACCGAAAACCGACTCGACCGACCGAAACCGACCGAACCGACGTCGGTCGGTCGGTTTTCCTCTGTATTCGGTCGGAGTCGGTTTTTTCAAAGAAAAAACCGACCGTCGGTCGGTCGGTTTACTAAAAATTACATAAACCGACCGACCGACTTTAACACCAAATATAAAAAAAAACGAAAAAAAATTAAAAAAAACTTAAACAGATTGCGTGTTTGGCTTTGGCTGCATGCACACTGCACTATGGGAAAAGTCATAATGACTTTAATTTTATTTTAATTTTTTTCTCTTATCTCTTTCCCTCCCTCCCTCCTCACCGATTCTTCTCCCTCTTTTCATCTCCCTCTTTCCTTCATTTCTCTTTTCATTTCTCTCTTTTACTTCTCTCTTCTTCAATATTTCATGCCGAAAGCCAAACACGCAATCTGGTTAGCAATTCATTTTTTTCTCTTTTCTCTTCTATTTTTCTTCTTTTTGCCTCACCAAACTTCCATATTTTCTTCTCTTTTTCTTTTTTTCTCTTCCTCTCTTTTTTTCCACCGTGCTTCAAATCTTTCTCTTCTTCTTTGTTGTTCATATTTTCTTCCTACCTCCCTTGTATCTCTTCTCTCACTCGATTTTTTAACGTTTTTTTTCTTCTGCTTCGAACGATTTTCAACAACATCTTAAAACCGACAAAACCGATCGACCGACCGTGTATTTGGTCGGTCGGTTTCATGGAGCATCTCAAAATCACTGACCACCGACTGACCGAAACCGATAGGTCGGTTTTCGGCGTCGGTTTTCGGCGTCGGTTTTCGTCCAAAACCGACATCGACCGACCGATGAACAACCCTACTACAAATAATTTATCGTTTATAAATATATTATCAAACACATTTTGAACCATTATTTAAATTCAGATCCAATTTATGAATTTGCTACCAAACGCATATCTGAAAACATGAAATACAACTCTGTTTTCATTGAATCCCTTATTTTCAAATTCCTGTTTTTAGAGCACCAACCAAACGGACCCTAAATAATCTCAGCGAGGTTGAAGCACCAATGATAAGGGTAAAAAATACACCCATTTTACCTTTATATTTAGCTCATTTCTTGGTCAAATATTGAGTGTTTAGGTCAATTTTACTATTTTCGAGCTCAAAATGTGTTAATTTGATAAGTTAGGGTGTTGAGAGTCACTTTTGTTGAATTATGCTTATTTGTGCTTAAAAAGACTTGATTTGAAGCAAATTTGACTTAGTTTGCTGTTGTGCAGAAAAACAGAGGAAAAGCTGCAATTCCCCAAAAATGCGACCGCATTTCTGGGGAGGCAAAATTGAAATGCGACCGCATTTCTGGAAAAATAGAGGCCGTTCCGAGTCATACGCGGGTCGTTGTTGACGAGTCTTCTTCGCACCTAACTGGTTGTTTTGACCCCGAAACTGACTGGGCAACCTTCCAGCACCTATTTCACAGCTCCTCAACCAATTTCTACACTATATAAGCTCGAGATTCGAAGTCAAATTCAAGCAGAACTCACTTGGAAGAAAAGGGTGGTAACAGAACCCTAGCTCGACGTCAATGAGTAAAGATGTCCGAGGTCCTTCTTAGATGACCAAATTCTAACCCGAGAGAGAGTTAGACATCAAACCTTGTGGTTTGTAAAGAGTTTCACCCATTCCCACCTTGTAAAAGTGAGAGAGTGGAGTGTCTTAGTGAACTCTAGAAGGATTGAGTAAATAGAAAAACCCATAATATTTAGCTATCTTCTTTATTTCCAGCTCTTGAATCTTTTCATTATTTTGTATTCTTTACATCATTATTCCAAGGAAAATGTGTTCAATTGCTTTTTATCCCATCATGAGTAGCTAAATCCCCTTGAGGGGTTCAATGTGGTGAATTCCCTTATGGTTTAATGGCTTGAAATTGTATTATTTGCTTAAGTTGTGTTTAATGCATGTCATTCTTTATTGATTATCACTCTAATCTTGCTGAGTTTAACTTGATCACTTAGACTTTGCATGCTATGTGAGTTTGATCTCAAAAGGGACAAACGATATCGGTTCTCATAAAAGTGATATAGGAGAAAAAGCTCGAAAGAGATTGTTCGGCGGTATAGGGCAAGCTGCCTAAGACACTGTTCACACGTAACTTCGGAGATGGAGACACGTTGAATAAACAATATATTTATATTTATGTAATATGCGTTATTAATGTTGTATGCATGCGAGTGTACAATCTCTAACTTTAATCCTTTGATTCTCTCTCTTGTGTGTGAATGTGTTTCACTCGAGGGCTGGAACGCTTGATCTCGAGTCTAAAGCTTCAATGGATTCTTGGAGCTTGAAGTCTTCCAGTCTTGAAGGAGTCTTCAGTCTTCCAGAAGTGTTGATGCCCTGAAGAGTCTTTGATCTTCAAGGAATGTTGGAGTCTTAAAGAGTGTTTGGTCTTCAAGAAGTGTTGATGTCCTGAAGAGTCTTTGATCTTTCAAGGAGTGTTGAAGTCTTGAAGAGTGTTTGGTCTTCAAGAGATGTTCAACACTTGAATTTATGGATTGCAGAGAGTCTTCGGTCTTCAGACTTGGTGGAGTCTCTCTGAATTCTCTGGTTCTGCTTGAGAGCTTTAAAATTCTGAACTCTTGTCTTTGTGAGAGTCTAGAATTTTTGAACCCTTGAAATGGTGGAGAACCCCTCTATTTATAGAGTTCTCACTGGATGGGCCCTGGTGACTTTTGGGCCTAACAACTTGGGCTTGGGTTTTATTGGTCTTGGGTTCAACTATTTAGTCTTCGATTTGGTTTATATTTGACCCAAAACCATATGACCCAAATTTAAAAGACCCAAATTTGATCCAATTTATTATTTTCTTTAATTAATTGGTCAAATCAATTAATCTGATCAAAATAATTTATTTTTGATTAATTGATCAAGTGGACATTTGACCCTAAAAATTTATAATTGGCCAACTTTGTCTTGGGTTTTATTGGTCTTGGGTTCAACTATTTGGTCTTCGGTTTGGTTTATATTTGACCCAAAACCATATCACCCAAATTTAAAAGACCCAAATTTGATCCAATTAATTATTTTCTTTAATTAATTGGTCAAATCAATTAATCTTATCAAAATAATTTATTTTTGATTAATTGATCAAATGGACATTTGGCCCTAAAAATTTATAATTGGCCAACTTTGTCTTCAAATTAAATTTGGGACACATGTCGATTTATAATTGGTCCCAAATTTAATTAATTATAATTTTGTCATTAATTTTAGATAATGACGTGGCAATTTGTGATTGGACAAAATTTCTCCTTCAACACGTAACTTAGGAGATGGAGACACGTGGAATAAACAATATATTGAATTGATGTTTGTATGCGTGTGGGTGTACAATCTCTAACTTTAATCCTCTGATTCTCTCTCTTATGTGTGTGAGTGTGTTTCACTCGAGGGCTCGAACGCTTGATCTCGAGTCTGAAGCTTTAATGGATTCTTGGAGCTTGAAGTTTTCCAGTCTTGAAGGAGTCTTCAATCTTCAAGAAGTGTTGATGTCCTGAAGGGTGTTTGATCTTCAAGGAATGTTGAAGTCTTAAAGGGTGTTTGGTCTTCAAGGAGTGTTGAAGTCTCGAAGAGTGTTTGGTCTTCAAGAAATGTTCAACACTTGAATTTATCTTCCTTGAAGATCGAGTCTTTGATCTTCAAGGAATGTTGAAGTCTTGAAGGGTGTTTGGTCTTCAAGGAGTGTTGAAGTCTCGAAGAGTGTTTGATCTTCAAGAAGTGTTCAACACTTGAATTTATGAATTGTAGAGAGTCTTCGGTCTTCAGACTTGGTGGAGTCTCTCTGAATTCTCTGGTTTTGCTTGAGAGCTTTGAAACTCTGAACTCTTGTCTTTGTGAGAGTGTAGAATTTCTGAACCCTTGAAATAGTGGAGAACCCCTCTATTTATAGAGTTCTCGCTGGATGGACCCTGGTGACTTTTGGGCCTAACAACTTGGGCTTGAGTTTTATTGGTCTTGGATTCAACTATTTGGTCTTGGGTATGGTTTATACTTGACCCAAAACCAGATTGACCCAAATATTTAAAAGACCGAAATTTGATCCAATTAATTATTTTCTTTAATTAATTGGTCAAATTAATTAATTTGATCAAAATAATTTATTTTTAATTAATTGATCAAATGGACATTTGGCTCTAAAAATTTATAATTGACAAACTTTGTCTTCAAATTAAATTTGGGACACATGTCAATTTATAATTGGTCTCAAATTTAATTATTTGTAATTTTGTCATTAATTTTAGATAATGACGTGGCAATTTGTGATTGGACAAAATTTCTCCTTCAACAGGCACCCTATATCGACTATAGGGTTATAGGTTGCATTCGTGGACATAGAAATATTCTACAGCGAGAAGAGTGCAGTTGTTGGTCTTTAGTGGAGTGACCTACAGTTAACGAATGTTGATTAACTTGGTTAATGAGTTTAGCCAATTAGTCTCGTATCGTTGGAGCTTCTGATCTGTAGGTCCATTAGGTCCCACTTGTAGCTCATAAAGAGACTTGAGACAATTAAGTATAAATTGTAAATTGAAAGTGTTCAATTTATTTAGGGGAATCATATAATGTATATTGATACATTATAATATAAAGTTTATGAAACTTTATAATATAATTTTTGAATTAATTTCAAAAAATTAATTCTTGAGAGAAAAATTTTGAAATAGTTCAAATAAATTTAATATGAATTTGATTCATATTAATTTTAATTTTAATAAAATTTCTAAGATTAAATATATTATATTTAATTGGGTAGTTAATTAATTATAGAATTAATTAATTATTTATTAAAATTAGAGACATTTTACTATTAGGAAAAGGTCTTGGCCTTTACTATATATAGGATCCCTAGGGTGGGGTAAAAGACATCTCATTCATTCTCATACTCTCAGAGAATTCTCCTGAAGGCTCCCTTTAGACTCCCACCAATCTCCTGCCTCTAGAAGTCTCAGAGTCATACCGGTGTAGCCATAGTGGTGGTGTTCGCAATAGTTCGTGATTATTTCACAAGCAGTTGGTGAAATTAATATGAGTCGTCAACGAGAGTAAGTAATTTGTTACTCTATATATTAGATTTAGATATAATATTTTTGTATGCTTAGCCTTAATATAAATCTAAAATAGTTCTAAGTTTATTGCCAATGTATCGGTATTTTAAATTAAACAAAATTAACTACGAATCGGTTCCAATTACGCTTACGCTTTACGAAATTACGAAATTCCAATCCTTCAATAGTCAGTTGGCACATAGTTAGAAGGGTCGAATCTCGCCTAAGTTACCTTTGAGTTCCTCTTCCAACTAAGAGATACAGTAGACATCCTCTAAAGATGCGCCTCATCTAATAGTCAGTTGACACCTAATTAGTGGGGTCAAATCTCGCCTACAGTACCTCAGGTTCCTCTAGATGTATATCAATTTCCTCTAAGGGTAATTGTTATGAACATGGTTCTTTTAATATCATGAAACATACATATGCATGGGTCCCATAACAAAACACCATACATTCACAACATACATATGCTCAATCATGCATTGAGATTTCATAGTTTTCCCTCTATATTGAATCATGGTCTATACATTCAATAAGTTCATGGTTCATATTTCACATTCATCAAATCGTGCATCACATTCATAGAAATTCATGCAAGTTCTATCATATCAGCACACATTTTTCCAACCTAGCCTAAGCGTTCCAGTAGTAAAGCCACTTACCTTGGCTTATTAATTCTTGATTTCAACTACTCCAAATTAATTCCAGCAAAGCCAACCTCAACCTTAATTATCGAATTAAATTCTAAAACTCCAATTTAATGGGTACCTACATTCAAGGGCCAAATTTTCAAGGGTATTTCACTTGAGGGTGAAATTGACTCACAACCCATGAAAGACTTGCCGTAAAATTCTTACCAACGACCGAAATTGCTTAAATTCATTAAAACTCAAAGACCACTGCTTGTATCACCGAAATTTGAAGGGAGAGCTTGCTGAACGGATCTAAAAATCAGTGGGTATTTGATTTAAACAATGTAATCAACCAACCATACTTTAATCTCTCTTACCCACGTCCAAAAGTGATCATAATCGCCGAAAACAACCACCTACAGTCGTTGTCTGTCACACCCATTGCTGAAAAACACCCAGTAACACGCTTCTGTTTCGACCTGCTTGCACATGGATGCTGAAACGTCACTGCTGCCACGTCGAGGAGGTGTCACACGGGCTGGGATCGTCAGGAAACGAAGCCTCGACATCCTGCCTCGCCGGAAACTGAAAGGGAGCTACTGGTTCACCGGAAATGCACAAAGAGATGAAGAAAACAGTCGTTGCTCTATTTTTTTGGATGTTGGGTTTTATGCCCTAAAACTCATAGATAGTAAATGTAACATTCGACTTGTTTTAATGAAGTATTATTTATATATATATATATATATATATATATATATATATATATATATATTTGTTTTGCTTAAGAAAACCACAAATCCAATAAACTAAGAACCTCTGGCTATATTATGTATACTTGAAGTTTGTGTACGACATAAGTATGGATCAAGTTCAAGTAAATAGTCTAGATGATCTATAGTATATGGATAAGGCTGGGTACCTTAATCCTGGGGACACTATTGGCGCAACTCACTTTGTTCTCTGAAGATAAACGATGTGATCCTGATCGTTCATGTATAGACATGTGAGTGAGGGCGTCCTATGCAATGAGTTCTCATAGAGATCGAACCAGGAGATTAGTCACTTTCACTTTACAATACCGTTTACTGCTAAAACTGAATATCTCATATGATGACCTAGGTAACTCGATCTTAATTCTGAGCTAACTATGAACTTCTGTTTATTTAGGATTGTCTTTTGATTTGCATGGGTGAGAGTGGCCAATCATCACCAACTCAATAAGCCTACCATTTTGGGAATGAGACTGAATAGATAGTTGGGGACATAACTTTGCAAGACGGAATTCACTACTACCCGTTTTAGGGTTAGTAAGAAGGTTGTTCCCTTAAGTACTGACTCCGAGTCTTGGACAAGGGGCCCTGCCCTCTTATAACCTTGAGAGGGACTTGGTTTAGTGATTGTATATCATGAACCAATTGTTCATTAGAGGATCAGTGGAACTTAAGGAACAAGATGTAGTTATAGGGGTAAAATGGACATTTGACCCAACTCTAGTTATGAACAACTGGTGAAGGGTCGACTTACTAATCATGGTTACATCGAGTGGACAAGAAATATATCTACAGTGAGGGGAGTGCAGCTACGGGCTATAGTGGAGTGTCCTAGAAGCTAACGAACGTTGAATAACTAGGTTAATGAGTTTAATCGGTTATACTCGTATCGTTGGAGCCCATGATATGTAGGTCCATTAGGTCCCTCTACTAGTTCAATAGGAATAAAACTTGGAACAATATGATAGGTTAATATTTGAAGCGTTCAAATTCGAAATAGGATGCAAAAGTCGGTTATATGCGATATTTAACGACATATTGGTTTAATTTCGAATTAAACTTAAAATGAGAGTTGATTGTATTTAAATATGATTTAAATATTAAACACGTGAATAGGGACTCATGTTCGAGAAATTTCGTTTGGAGAAAAGTCGGGATTGAGCAAATAATATTAATTTAATATAAGATATTAAATTAAATAATTTTATTATTATTTTAATTAAATAAGTTTTTATTTAAATTAAAATAAAATAAGAATTAAAATTAGAAAGTGAAAATTTTCAGATTATTTAAATAAAAACCAAAAAATAGAAATTTTTGAATTTAGGAAATTAAAAAATTGTGGGTTTTTTCTTAAGACACCTAATTAATCTCCAATTTGTTGTCACTCTTGGCTGAATCCATTATGCATGCTTTCCTCTATATATTCATGCTTGAAATGTGAAGAAAATCACGTTCACAAGAGCTGAAATGCTATTGAAATTTTGCCAAACTCTCACAACACTCAAACCCATAGTTGAAGCTTGAACTTGAAGCTTTCCTTTCCAATTCCTATCAATTAAGGATCCCACAATCCGTTCCAAGGCCTAAGGATAGTAGAGAAGACTCAAGTGGTTGTCCAAAATCCATTGGTGTGAAGATATTAGCCTCAGATTGCACGAATTGGGAGCTACAAGAGGTAGATGCATCTTTGCTCTGTTTTTCTTCATATGAACAACATGTCTTCTTGAATCAAATTGATGAAATTATGTGCCTAAGATCTAAAATTGCTTCCACATGTTTGATATTAACTCCTACAGTGGAAACGTCGTCAAACGTGCTATTGCTCGACGGAGATGTTCACCAATGCAACTTAAACATTAGGAGAACAGAGTAGGAAGGAATAATTATAATTCGGCTACCCCTTAATAAAAGCATTATTAGATTTTAAAGGACCTTTACTACAACAATGGTGTTAGCTTAGGCATTATGGGTAAAATTGAAGGCAATAACGTTTTTTATATTCTTTAGAACCATCAATCTTGTGAATGATTGTAAATAAAGGCTAGTAAAAACCACTCCATTCTGACACAAAATTTCCAAACCTCAACGAAAAGACCACTAAAGTGAACTAAAACGGAACAAAAAAGAAATGGCCAACAGTTGCAAACAAACACAAACTTCAGTCAAATTGAGAAAAACACAAAGAGATAGTGCAGAAGAAAACACAAACTCAAAGGGATAGTGTCATTATGTGCATAAAGATATTGAGAGTTGAATACTTACAAACACAAACACAAACAGGAAACACAAGCAGAAAACAAATGGGCCAACTTAAACACAAACTCTACCTATCAAAACTTTGAAAATGGCCAAATAAAGATTAATAAACTACATATCTATGGTAGAAGACAACACAACATAGTATTACTATAGCATGAGAGGAACATTCTACCTATCAAAACTTGCAATATTATTTAAAAGGGGAATTTCTCACTCTTTATTAGATATTGGAAAATGGTTTAATGCAAACTAAAACGTAGATGATTAAAAACCACATTTGTAAATTCTTGCACATGTGACGACCACCTAAAACAAAGAATCCAACTTAAAAACATGAACATATGGTTGGACTTACTAGCTAGTCATAAGCCATTTTAACCCAACTTGAAATTGAGCAACCCAAAACACTAAAAGGAACAAAAATCCCATTTGAACAACACAAAACAAAAGGGAGAAAGAGAGCATGACAAAGTAAAACACTCACTACATCTAAAATTAGTAATGGGAAGAAAGCTATGATGGTAAAAATAATTAGCTATAGTTGTAATCATTATGGATGTCCTCTTAAATTGGCTTGAGAATGTTTCAAGTTAGTTAATGAGTTTATTCAATGACATTGGCTAAATCTATTTTTGGAACAACAAAAAGGAACCACACAAGAAAATTATATTGCACTTAATAATGTTGATGAATCATGCTTGGAACAGTAAGAAGACAATGATTGCATAGCCTTCATTTTTCAGTGTGTGTGCCTGTTCAATTTCTTACATATGCATGTGTTTATATTTCTTTTGTGTGTGTGGTAGGTAAGAAGCTCATACGGGATCTTTCCTGATGTCATCTGCTCTATCTCTAATCTTGATCTCCTTTATCCATCCATGCTGCAAATCTTCATCTTTATAATGCTCAATAACAACCTAGAGTACATATAAAAATAAGCTACATAACTTAATAAGCAAATAGTAAAAAGCATTTTGTAAGTTAGTCCAAGAAACACATTTATGCAAGCAGCATTTCAGAGTCTCCTAAAACCTCTTTCTTTTTAAGAAAAATATATGTGAATATTCACAAGCCACCTTACATGTACTTCAACTAATTTCATGGAACAAACATTGATTGTCCAAGAAACTTACAAGATTTTAAATCCTAGGAGTTAGTCACTATTGTGATTATTTTATTTTCTCAGCTTTTTTTCATAACGTCTCTTGATGATTGATGTTTAATCTTGTAAAGTATTGACCCAACATATTGAGACATTTCTGATTCTAAAGCACAATGATCTTTTTCTTTAAAGCATGTGTATTTTCATGGTATTATGACGAGAAAGAAGGAACAAGTACACAGGAAATTTGTACACTAACCAAGTTGTTTTGAGTTTGTAACAAGTCCCAACATTAAATTGATGCCTAGGTTCATAAGATTGTAACGTTCACATTGAAGACTGGTAAAATGTCTCTTGTGCATCCCTCAGCTATACTAAAATTTTTACAAGTCCAACATATTTTAGTATTATTAAATTTCATTACTCACTTGATGTATCTTTAACTTCTATTTATTAGATGACAAGAAAAAAAAATAGGGGAAGGAAAAAGAAAAGAGTAAAATCATAAAAGAGTAGGTAGAGAAACAAACTTGGCTTCTAGAGCTCGTGTCTTTGCTTGTCTTTCTTTCTTTCAATGTGCACAATTTGTTATTCACTGTTCTGACTTCTGGGGTAGCGAAATACCTACGACTTAGAATAAAATTTGTTCTAAATAAACCTGAAATTTACTATATATTAATTACCCACTGCTTGAATTGATTGAAATCTCCAGAAAGATGAAGAAGAACGCTGCTGTCTGCGAACGACTTGTCAAAAACACACCAAATCGCTACTGTTCCTGCTCTAATACTATCGAGAAACGCACCTTGCTCGAACTCATAGCCTTCTGTTGGTTGATGGTCAAGGAAATAACATCGAAGTCGCTCGAATAGCTGGAAACAAAAAGAAACAAAATCCACACCGAGAAATGCACCTTGCTCGAATTCACAGCCCACCGGACGAATGCACAGGACGTCGGAGATAGGAGGGATGAATGCTGTCGACGCTCTCTGTGGACGCCAGAGTTCGATCAGAGGCGAGAGAGAGGACAGTGGCGGTGCTACGTATTCGTGATTGAGAAGGAGAAAGAGAGAGATTAGAGAGAGGGAGGGAAATTGGGGGAGAGGGTTTTCTTCTTTCTTGTGCAAATGGTGATAAAGAGGAAAAGAAAAAAAGGAGATGGGTTTTTCCGTAACCGCGTGCTTCCCATTCATTTTTAATTTACCTCCCGATTTTTGTTCTTTTTTTAATAGCTTTTTTTTTTTTTTTTTTTTATAAAAAGTTATCCTCAAATGCTATTAAAGGTGATATTTGTTGTAGTGAGATCTCAGAACGTACCAATGGAGGAGACAGTAAGATGTGTTGACATACTTCTTGCTCCCACTTACTATAAACACTCTCTCCATGCACCTTGGTATTGAATCAAACAAACACCTTCCGAAGGGAGGTCACTTCCAAGGTGACACGAGGTCGAGCATGATTCTCTCGGTGTGAATTTTCTGGAGATATGTGGGAATAAAACTCGATATGATACATCTTGTTTTTTTATA
Organism: Luffa acutangula; assembly: GCA_036850905.1. Taxonomy (NCBI): domain Eukaryota; kingdom Viridiplantae; phylum Streptophyta; class Magnoliopsida; order Cucurbitales; family Cucurbitaceae; genus Luffa; species Luffa acutangula. The sequence goes on along the minus strand of CM072094.1, from coordinate 9,453,627 downwards.
CTTTTCCTCCCACTGAGTAGGTCTATTTACTTAGGTAAATTCCCACTAAATGAATCTATCTAAGTCTATGCCTTTTATAACTCTTTATAAAGGTATTTACTCTAATGTCTAGGTGAATTAAACCCTTTTAATTACCTAGCGACGTTTGCATTCTAAATAAGACCGTGGTTAATTCAACTCAGGTTCCGGACCAGGCATCGGGAGAGTTCCCTTATAACAAAAGTCTTATATCCTACTTAATCATATTTTAAATCTACTAAAATACTAAGTAGGATATTCTAATCCTATTAGAAATGAGATCTTAGGTCTATTAAATTTTAAACCGTTCTTAAAATTAAGGGAAAAATACACTTTGGTCCCTGAGTTTTCAAACTCAACAAAAATACCCCTAAGGTTTGAGATAAGGAGCACTTTGGTCCCTACCGTCAATATTTCTGTTAACTCCTAACGGTTGCTGATGTGGCACTATTATTTTAATTAAAAAATTATTTTTTTTATTTTTTTAAATAAAAATATTAAAATAATAAAATATTAATATATTTTTTTTTTTTAATTTTTTTATTCTTTCCCCTTTCTCTTTTTTCTACTTTTTCTCCATCTTCTCCATTTTCTTCGTCTTCCTTCTTCTTCCTATCTCCGGCGACCGGTGGCCACCCTCCGCCACCGCCGCCGCCGGTCGCCGCCGGCTTTTTTTTTTCTTTCTTTCTTTCTCTTTTCTACTTCTCTCTTACCCTCATTTTTTTTTTCTTCTTTTTCTTTTTTTTTTTAAAAAGTAAACATGGAGGGAGGAAGGAGGTCCCTCCTCCTCCGTTTTGTCAAGCAAAGTGTCAAATCTGGACAAAAAGACATCGAAGAAGAATCAAAGCCAAAATCCAAAAACCCCCATTCGTCAAGCAAAACTACAGCTTCCTCCTCCAAAACAAAGCTATCCTTTCATTTTCTCCAACCCAATTTCTTCTTCTCTCTCTCCATCTCTCTTCAATTCAAGAGAGAGAAAGCGACTTCTGTTTCTCTATTGGACTAGTTGAGATCCGATCTTTCCTGGGTTTGAAAATTTTTGGACTCTTGTGTTTGTCAATGGCCTTCGCACAATTTTAAATAGAGAAATTGAGAGACCCTTTGAAGTGTAGAGAGAGAGGGGAGTTTATAGGGTTAAAGACGTTGAGATCTCAATACCCATTTCGATTTTGTGAGTAATTTTTCATTTGGGACTTTTATCGAACAGATGGTAGGCATTTTTTCGAGGTTTTCTTCTAGCCGAACAGGGCATCGACGAGCTCAAAGTGCTCTTGTAAGTAGTTGATTCTCTTTATTTTGGATGTGAAGATTCATTTTATTTGCGAAACTATTTCGAATTTGTGTATTACTATGAATTGGTCGCTTTTGTTGGGGCTTTTAAGGTTTTGAAGTTATGGGTTGTCGATTGATTGTTTGTTCTATTTCTGAAGAATCTGAAGTTCTTGTGTTCTATTAATGTGTTGTTTCTTGTCGAAATGTTAAAAGCTCCCTCCTTTTCTTTTTTTTTTTTTTGAAAAGAAAAAAAAACAGAAAGAAGGAGAAAAAAATGAGAAGAGGAGAGGAGAAAGAAAGAAAAAACAGAAAAAAAAATGTCACCGCAGAGCGGTGGTCGCCGGCCGCCGGCCATGGATGAGAAGAGGGTGGGAGAGGAAGAAGAAGGAAGGAGGAGGATGGGAAAGAAGAAGAGGGAGGGAGAGAAATAATTAAAAAATAATAATAATAAATAATATTTCTATTATTTTAATAAATTTTTAATTTAAAAAAAATAATTTTTTTAATTAAAATAATAGTGCCAGGTCAGCAATCCGTTAGATTTAACAGAAAAATGGATGGCAGGGACCAAATTGCTCCTTATCTCAAACCTAAGGAGTATTTTTGTTGAGTTTGAAAACTCAGGGACCAAAGTGTAACTTAACCCAAACCTCAGGGACCAAAAGTGTATTTTTCCCTAAAATTAACTCATTCCCTAAGATCCTATCATGTTAGCATGCAATTCTTTGTTATAGGTTGATGGTTTCTATTCATTAACTTTTATACCTATTTAAAAATTTTAATAAATTAGCCCTATAACATGCTTCTAATGGTAACGAAAGCGTATAACAATCAAGTATAAGGTTATATAAAGCACTATTTAGAAGCAACCTACGTCTAGGTGTAAAAAATGATTTATACTTACGATTTCTAGGTGATAAACTCATTTAAACCTTACACCGCTCATGCATGCTCATAAAACTCGGGTTAACCTAACTCAACTACCGACACGATGCCCAGGTAGGAGGTGTTCCGTAAACCGTTAACTTAAATACCTCCAGTCTTAGACAGCATCTCACCGGGTGAATTCTCTTGTAACCTTAACTTTACAAGATATCGACCTATTCTATGTGAATCATTCGAGTTATTGGTTTGTTAATCCTAAGCGAGCATGCAATTATCTTGTTATAGATTTTAACGTCTATCTCGGTTTATAACTCTTTTTATAAATAAAGATAAATCTATAACTATGCTAAGATATTGTCATGTTGCATGCTTGTTCGTTTTCATTTATTAATATAACGCTTTATACTAACCGAGCTAAACAAATTTAAAACATATAACATGTATCTAAACATGAAACCCTAATCCATGCATTTCATTTTATTATAACAATTATAATAATTACTAATGCATGAAACATGCTATCCTATGGTGGGATTTTAAAATCTATATGGCATACATTATGCATATGTGATTCTAATTTAATTTAAACATACATACATAATGCATAATAAATTAAACACACTAAAATGGACCGATTTTGGCATCCTAATCAAGCAAACACTAAAATTATAACATTAATAATTGAAAAATAATCTCGAACCGCACCCGAACCATTCGAACCGCACCGAACCACGTGGATTTTGCTTGAACCGAATCAAAAGGGGCTTAAATTGGCTTGAATCAGTCTGGTGGGAGCTGAATCGGCATGTGAAGAGGTGAACCAGACCGAACATCAGTGTCGAGACGCTGACACGTCTGGAAGCAGTCTCTATTTTTGGCCAGCTTGATATCTTTGTCTTCTTTCTTCGATTACATCCTAGTTTGAACTCTATTAACTCCCAATTTTTTACAGACTCAAGCCAAGACATATATGCCCATAAACATATAGGCAATTACAACTTTAGTTCACAAATTAAAGACTAAATTGATGCCAAAATCATAATAAGTCCATTTTAGCTCCCAAACATACATCACATGCAAAAATCAACCCACCAAGCTAAAACTAAACGGAATTGAGTGCCCAAATCATGCTCTGATACCAATTGGAGTGTACGAGACACTAGTGAAAGCGATTTGGATCGAAACACTCAAATTTCTTTTAATTTTAGTTAAGAAAACATGCACAAATGAAACCAAAAAATAAAGTTTTTAAAGAACCAACCTTTGGCTTTTCAAAAAAAAGAACCAACCTTTGGATGAAAAATTCCAGCACTTCGTGGTGAATTTCTCTACATGAACAAGCTTGGGACAACCACTGTGGTCTTCCCCGTTTTGGTTAAATCGAACTCTATTCTTGTTTAGAGGTCAAAGCCTGGTCAGAGTCAGGTCTATTTCCTATTTCACTTGGTTGGTTAAATCGAACCCTATTCTTGTTTCGAGGTCGAAACTTGGTCAGAGTCAGGTCCATTTCCTATTTCATTTGGTTGGTTAAATCGAACCCTATTCTTGTTTAGAGATCGAAGCCTGGTCAGAGTCAGGTCCATTTCCCATTTCATTTGTTTTGGTTAAATCGAACTTGCTAGTGAGTAGAGGTCAAAGCCTAATCAGAGTTAGGTCTATTTTCATTTCTTTTTGTTAAATCGAACCCTATTCTTGTTTGGAGGTCGAAGCCTGGTCAGAGTCAACTTCATTTCTTATTTCACTTGTTTGGTTAAAGCCTTATTCTTGTTTAGAGGTCGAAGCCTGGTTAGAGTCAGGTCCATTTCCCATTTCATTTCTTTTGGTTAAATCGAACCTACTAGTGAGTAGAGGTCGAAGCCTAATTAGAGTTAGGTCCATTTCCATTTTCTTGTTGGTTAAATCGAACCCGACTATTGAGTTGAGGTTGAAACCTATGTCAATTCAGGTCCATTTCCCTTTTCTTTTCGTTAAATCGAACCCTATTAGGTAGAAGAGGTCGAAGCCTGGTCAGAGTCAGGTCCATTCCCTTTTCTTTTGGTTAATTTGAACCCTGCTAGCTAGTAGAGGTTGAAGTCTGGTCATAGTAAGGTCCATTCCCTTTTCTTTTGGTTAAATCGAACTCTATTCTTGTTTAAAGGTCGAAGCCTAATCAGAGTTAGGTCTATTTTCATTTCTTTTTGTTAAATTGAACGCTATTCTTGTTTAGAGGTCGAAGCCTGGTCAGAGTCAGGTCCATTCCCTTTTCTTTTGGTTAAATCGAACCCTGCTAGCTAGTAGAGGTCGAAGCCTGGTTAGAGTCAGGTCCATTCCCCTTTTCTTTTGGTTAATTCGAAGCCTATTCTTGTTTAGAGGTCGAAGCCTAGTCAGAGTTAAGTCCATTTCCTATTTCTTTTGGTTAAATCGAACCTTGCTAGGTAGTAGAGGTCGATGCCTGGTCAGAGTCAGGTCCATTTCCTATTTCACTTTGTTGGTTAAATCGAACTCCATTCTTGTTTAAAGGTCGAAGCCTGGTCAGAGTCAGGTCCATTTCATTTTCTTTTGGTTAAATCGAACCTTATCTTTGATTAGAGATGAAAGTCTGGTCAAAGTAAGGTTCATTTTCTTTTTTCCAATTTTAGGCTATGCTTGGTTTAAGCATGAAACCCTTCCTTTTCTTTTTAACTAAAAATCTTCACCCTTCCAATACTGTCTTTTTCCTTTGTTTACCCTTTCAGTCCTTCAAGGATACACAATGGAGGACAAACTGTAGACACCGTATTTGGTCCGACTTCATTTTTAGTAATAATATTTGAATTTTTCCAATATGTGATGGTTAATTTGTTTTTTGGTATGCCAACAAGAGCGTAGCTCAATTGGCATAAAATTGTATTGATAACCACAAAATCTGTAGTTCGAATCCCCCTTCCCACATATTATAAAAAAAAATTGTTTTTTGGTTTGCATTTTTTATTTTATTTTATTTTTATTTAATTAATTTATTTATTTTTATTATTTTTTTTAAATTTTTTTCGTTGGTCTTCCACTTCCACTTCCTTCTCCTTCTCCCTCTCCCCCTCCTCTCAACTCCCCACTTTCTCCCGCTCTTTCTTAACCCATTCCCCCTTTTCCCTCAACCATTTCTCCAAGCTCTCCTATAAAAGGAGAGCTTGTGGAGGAGAATGAAACAAGAACAAAGGTGGTGGAAAATAGGAGAACAATGGGAGAAAGTGGAGAAAGAAGGAGTGATGAAAATCTAAGAAAGAAAGGGAGAGAAAGAGGTGAAGTTTGAGAGAGAAATGAGTGAAATTTGAGAGAGAGGAAGAGAGAATTTTAAGCTTTTGAAAGACTGAGTTGCTCACTGCTTCGCCACCACCGCTCACCACATTGTCTCCGTCGTGACCTTCACCGCCACCACTCCGACGAACTCCGCCACTAACCCAATCCCAATCCAAAGCCCGCCACCACCGCGAACTCCAACCATCCGAAGAACCAGGAGTAACTCTGACACCACATTCCAGTGAATTTCCATGGAAGAGAAAGGTAAAGAAGAGTTAAGTGGAGGAAGAAAAGGAAAAAAGAAAAGAAGAAAATCGTGGTGAAGAAGAAGAATGGGAAAGAGAAAAGAAATTGGTAAAGGTGGTGGGTTCCACCTATTTTATTTATCATTCTTTTAGTTTTTTTATTTTTTTATTTTTGTTGGTTTATTATTTTCTCCCACTTCTTTTATAATTCAAAAAAAAGAAGCACAATTTTTTTTTTTTTCATTCAAAAGTTATATATTTTTTTCTCCACATTGATTTTAATTTAGAATTCACGAATCAATTTCAAAGTAGCTTTTAATTGAGATTTTTCTAAATCAATTTTAATTAGGTTTTATTTGAAATTTCTAATTTGTATTGGTTTTAATCCGGAATTTCAAATTGATGACAATTTGGTTTTAATTGAAATTTCAAGGTCAAAATACATATAAATAAGAATTTTCAAATTAATGTCTATTTAATTTTAAATTGGAAATAAATCTCAATTTTAGTTAAATTAGAAATCAATCTTAGTTTTAATTAAATTGGAAATCAATCAATGTCCATGGATTTTGTTTAAAATTGGAAGTCAAATTTCAATCTTTGTTTTTGCATTAAAACTTCTGGTTCGATTTCAATTTGTTTTGATTTGGATTTCAATAATCTCTCAAATTAGACTTCAATTTCTAATGCCCAAATGAATTTAATTTGGAATTTGAAATTGGATTTCAATTTTGGTTTTAAATTGATTTCATTTAAATTTGGGTTAATTTAGAATTTTAAAAATCAATTTCAATTCAGTTTTGATTTGATTTTTTCAAATATAATTTCAATTTATTTGATTGATTTTTTTTTTTGTTTGTTTTTAATGAAATCTCAAATTGGTTCATTTTGTAATTTTTTTTTATGAATGTGTCCTAATTTGATATTTCACCGAATGAATTTCAATTTGACTCTAAATTGATATTTTCAAATAAATCTCAAGATAGGTTTTGATTGGAAATTCCGAAATCAATTTTAATTTGGAATTAGCATTTCAATTTTCCTCTTCAAATTGAATTTTATATTAAAATCTCCAAATAATCTCAATTTGATTTTAAATTATAATTTATCAAAATCAATTTCAATTTGGTCTTAATTTGAAATTTAATTTGGGATTTCAAATTTTGTTTGTTTTTAATTTGATTTCATTTTGACATTTACAAATGAATTTCAATTTGGAATTGGCCAAATGAATTTCAATTGGAATTTAATTTGGAATTTCATTTTCCCTCCATTGGTTTTAATCTCAAATTCAAGGAGTTTCAAAGTGATTTTGGATTTTTCAAATGAATTTCAGATTGTATCTAATTGACCTGAAATTTCTGAGCAAAATTCAAAATAGGTTTTAATTTAGAATTTCAAAATCAATGTCAGTTTGGTTCTAAATTAAAGTTTCCAAGTCAATGTCTTTTGATTTTATATTGAAAATCAATTTCAATTTTAAACTAAATTGGAAATCAATTTCAAAGGTTAAATCAAATTTCAAAAGCATTATTTACTATTTTGAAAGGTTAAAATAGATTGATTATGAAAACTTTAAAGCTAATTTTGTCTAAGAATGAGTATTCAAGCTGACCGAAAGGGAACACCCTACCTGAAAATTAGCTTAAAGTTTAACTAGTCAATTATTTTGGCAATCAAAATCAATTTGACTTGAGATTTCCAATTGAATTTCAATTTGATTTTAACTTTTCTTTCAATTGGTTTTAATTTTAAAATTTGGAAATTTCTAATTGGATTTGCTTTAAAAATAAAAATAAAAAATCTTTTTTCCATTAAATGGTGTCATACCACTCATGATTATTAGTTCACATTTTATTTTTTAAAATGTGAAATAATAGATATGAGACAAAAATAGCTCATGTACAACCTATGACGGGAATTGAGATAATTTCTCAAATTCTTGAGGTGATAAATTTTCTTTAGTTGAAAGAAAATTATAACATGACAAGCAATTATTGGGAATAACCCCACTCACTGCATCAAATCCTTACTTTAATTTTTAAAGCTAAGGTAAGATCAAGTGGGACATTTGTTATTTGATTTTTTTTCTCTTCAAAATAAAAGACTGTTCATGTTATAAAAGGATAGTTTTAAAATAAAATGTGGTAACCGTTTTTAAACGGGTGTTGTAGGGGTGCTAACACCTTCCCTACACTCATTCGACTCCCGAGCCTAATTTTTGGTTTTCATAGACCGGTTTTTCTTTAAAACGGGTGACCAATCACACTCCAAGATGATTGGTGGCGACTCCAAACCTCTCATCTCGAAAGAGACCCTTAGGGAATGATGTCGGCCGCTCCACGTCACGATGACGTTGCGGCAGATCCTCTATACCATCATCGGGTATGATGGTTTGAGTTTCTGTTAAACCCATGTAACGGTCGGGGTGTATTATAACCCTCTCACTACGTCGAGGCTCTCTCACTTCTTGAGATGGATGTGTTTGATCAACAACTTTTGATGGACCAGCTTGATCGACAACTTTTGTCGGTTCTTTTGTAGTCTTTGTTGAAATTTCATCTAATACTAGTTTACTGCGAGGTCTATGATCTCTTATGTGATCTTCCTCAAGGAATGTAGCGTTTCTCGATACAATCACTTTATTTTTCTGATGATCGTAAAATAGACCACCTTTCGTTTCTTTGGGATATCCCACAAACAGGCATAGTTTTGAATGTCATTTCAATTTCTTTGGGTTTTGCACTAACACGTCGTTCCAATTCTGAAGTGACGTAAACTACCTTTACGCTCTCTCCATAGCTCATAGGGTGTTTCAGGAACACTCTTAGAGGGAACCATGTTCAAAATGTATACAACAGTCTCTACTGCATATCCCCAAAACGAATCAGGCAACTGAGCATAGCTCATCATTGATCGAACCATGTCCAACAAGGTTCGGTTTCTCCTCTCTGATACACCATTCTGATGTGGTTTAACTGGGGCTGAGAGTTGAGACGTGATTCCATGTTCTATCAAATAGTCCTGGAATCGTAGGTCCATATATTCTCCACCTCAATCTGATTGTTGTGTTTTAATCGTTTAACCTAAGTGGTTCTCAACCTCCGTCTTGTACTCCTTGAATTTTTCAAGGGTTTCAGACTTGTGATGCATTAGGTAAAGGTAGCCATACCTTGAATAATCATCAACGAAACTGATGAAATATTCATACCCTCCTCGTGCTTTGACATTCATAGGACCACAAAGATCCGAATGCACGAGTTCTAAGGGTTCTTTGGCACTATAACCTTTTTTCAGAAAAAGATCGTTTGTTCAATTTTCCCTCGAGGCAGGACTCACATGGGGCAACGAGTCATCTTCTAACTGATTTAGTAGTCCACTCTTTACCAATCTTTCAATCCTATTGCGATTTATGTGGCCTATTCTCAAGTGCCAAAGATAGGTATTGGGAGAAACTTTTCGCCTTTTGTTTTGAGTTTCAGCTACTTTAAACATTTTCGTATTAAAAATAGCTTTAACTTGAATTGGTCTTAACACGTATAAGTTGCTTTCAAGTTTTGCAGAACATATTTGCAAACCTCTTTTGTTAATAAACACTTCATTAAGATCAAAAGATACTTGGTACATATGTTCAATTAAACAAGAGATATATATTAAGTTTCTTTTGATATTGGGAACATACAAGACATTTTCAAGTAAAATAAATCTCTCCAAAAGACAACTTTAGAGTTCCTATAGCTCTAGCTGAGACAACCTCTCCTGTTCCAACTCTGAGAGTTACCTCGCCATCTACCCGCATGTGCCAGGAACTAATTTCCTGAAAAGAAGACATACATGGTTAGTTGCTCCTGAATCTAATATCCAGTCAGAGCTATCTTGCTCAACTAAACATGTTTCAATAACGAGCAAATCAAATTTACCTTGTTTCTCTTTTTCTGCCTTCTTTTCTGCAAGGTATGCGTTTCCAATGTCCATCCATGTTGCAATGGAAACATTTTCCTTTGTCTGCAACTTTTGTCTTTGCCTTACTTGCCATTGGTGCTTTTCCTTTTCCCTTTCCTTTCTTTTTCTTCATCTGAACATGTTTTTTTTGTGAAGTAGAAGGGGCAACTTTGGTTCCGAAGGACGATCCTTTTTTAAACCTTTTTGCAATCGCAACATTTGCTTCACCTTCTTGTCTCTTTTTTTTTATTATTATACTTTGAAAGGTTTGCAACTCGTTCAGTAGAGTAGTTAGGTTGTATTCTATCTTGTTCATGACTGCATTTGTCCTGAACGGAATGATACATATACTATCTACAAATTTTAGGGCATAAAACCCAACATAACCTAGGTAACTCGATCTTAATCCTGAGCTAACTATGAACTCCTGTTTATTTAGGATTATCCTTTGATTTTCATGGTTGAGAGTGACCAAACATCGTCGACTCAATAAGCCTATCATTTTTGGGATAAGACTAAATGGATAGTTGGGGACATAGCTTTGCAAGATGAAATTCACTACTACCCATTTTAGGGTTAGTAAAAAGGTTGTTCCCTTAAGTACTGACTCCGAGTCTTGAACAAGGGGCCCCGTCCTCTCATAACCTTGAGAGGGATTTAGTTCAGTGATTGTATCACGAACTAATTTATTCATTAGAGGATCATTGGAACTTAAGGAACAAAATGTAACTATCGGGGTAAAACGAACATTTAACCTAGCTCTAGTTTCGAACAACCGGTGAAGGGTCGACTTACAAATCATGGTTATCTAAAGTGGACAAGAAATATATATACAGTGAGGGGAGTGCAGCTACGGGTTATAGTGGAGTGTCCCGGAAGCTAACGAACGATGAATGTCTAGGTTAATGAGATTAACCGGTTATCATCATTTCGTTGGAGCCCATGATCTGTAGGTCCATTAGGTCCCTCTACTAGCTCAATAGGAATAAAACTTGGAACAATATGATAGGTTAATATTTGAGACGTTCAAATTCGAAAAAGGATACAAAAGTCGGTTATATACGATATTTAATGACATATTAGTTTAATTAGGAATTAAACTTAAAATGATAGTTATATATATTTAAATATGGTTTAAATATTAAACACGTGAATAGGGATTCATGTTCGAGAAAATTCGTTGGGAGAAATAAACTAAGATGGCACAAATGGTATTAATTTAATATGAGATATTAAATAAAATAATTTTATTTTAATTAAATAAATGTTATTTAAATAAAAATAAAAATAAAAGAAAGTGGGATTATTCAGAATTTTATTTACAAATTTTGAATTTAAAAGAAATTCAAAAAATTAGTAAATTTTGGAGGTGGTGCTTAGTGACTAATCACTTGTAATTAGCCTTATTGCACCACCTAATCTTATGACTCAAAATGATCCCTATTTGTTGTCAATTTTTTGTGCAATTCTTGTGCATGATTTTCCTCTAAATATAGAGGATGAGCTGATGAAAATTAGTGTATTTGTTGAACCTAAAATGCTGCCAAAATTCTCCCAAGAACTTCCATGTTCATACTCTCAAGCTTGCTTATACCCATAAACTTTCCTTTCCAATTCCTATCAATTGAGGATCCCACAATCCATTCCAAGGCCTGAAGATAGTAGAGAAGATCCAAGTGGTTGTCCAAAAGTCGTTGGTGTGAATTATAAAGCATCAGATTATACGAATTGGGAGCTTCAAGAGGTAGGTACCTTATTCCTCTGTTTTTTTTTTTCTTATGAACAACATGACTTCAAGGATTAAATTGATCAAATTGTGTGCCTAAGATCTTAAATTGCTCCCGCATGTGTGATATTAACACCTACAGTAACTTCAACAATATAAAAGGAGTTTAAAACAAAATGAAGATCAAGAGTGAAGTAATCAATGAGAGTTTTGTGTGCCTTTGTGTGGTACTCTGTAATTTTGATTTCAATAAAAGTACCTCTCTTCTACAGTGGACGTTGGCCTTTGTTGTCGAACCACTTACATCTAGTGTCGTTTCTCTTCAACTTTTAGTTTCATTGATCTCTTGTCTCAATCGTTTTTTATTCTTCTGGTCTTTTCTTTTCTTCCTCCTTCAGTCTGAATTCGTCTTGGCTTGATCACTGTGATTTGTTCCTGGTCTATACACGTATTCTACACTAACATCAGATTTTGAACCACTAGGGATAAGAAGATGCAAATGAAAGAGATTGTTGCTTTATTGGCCCTGTCAGCTCTAAGATTTAATATTGTAAATGAAAAAGCATTTTCTCTCTACTTTTCTTGGACTTGGGTTTGTAAATGGCTATTATAGGAAAATTTATTTATTTAATTGATTGTTCATTATGAGTGAATTGTTGGTTGTAGATGGTGATGAAGTTGTTATAGGAGGACCACTTCTTTGGGGTCTATGTTTCAACAAGGAGATGAGTCCAAGCCAAGACTATTGTGATGACTACTTCAAGCCCAATAGGGTGACCCCCATTCATTGACTTGGTGTATGCTAGATTAATAGTCTCTATCACATTAGGGCATAAGGCTTGTGGATGGTGTTCGAACGAAATGATGGGGGAATGAGAATTCTTAGTAGGGTTGGAGAAAGAAATACATAGGTTAAGTACAAGGTATTTGCGTGGATCAATGCTAAATTTTTTATTTATGAAGAGATGAGACACTCTCATAGTTATACAATCTATCAATCGAGTACAAGGTATTTTTGTTGGGTTTTGTGTCATAAAACTCGTAGATAGTGAATGTTAACGAATTATACACTTGTATCAATAAAGTGTTATTGAGTTTTATGTCAATAAAGTGTGATTGTTAATTTAAGTCTAAAATTTCACAATATCACCCAAATCAAATAAACTAAGATCCAAGGTTGTGTATATGTAACTTGAACTAGTATGTGGGGACATACAGGGATCAATGTTCAAGTAACAACCTAAAAGGTCTATAGTACAGGGTTAAGGCTAGGTACCTTATCCTAGCAACACTATGAGATACGACCTACTTTATATTCGATACAGACGTATTGATCCAAAACGTCCATGTAGGAGACATGCGAGCGGGGGTATCCTATGCAATGAGTTTGCATAAGACCAGACCACGAAATAGTAAACCACTAGATGTAACACAGTTAACTAATTAGGTTATTGTTTCAATAGGATGACCTAGGTAACTCAGTCTAAATCCTGAGTGTGTCATGAACTCCTTCTCATCAGGGATTGTCCTTTGATTAGTACGGGTGAGAGTGGTCTGTACGCTGACTCAATAAGCCTACCTTCTTGGGGACAAGACCGAGTGGGAGGTTGGGGACATGTCAACACAAGATGAAATTCACTCCTTCTCGCTTCTAGGAGAAGTAGATGAGTGTTCCCTTGAGTAGTGACTCCGGGTCTTAAACAAAGGGATCTCGCCCTCTCACTGGCCCGAGGGGGACTTTCTGTTTGATTGTTGGACCATAAACAAGTTGTTCATTAGAGGAGTACTGGTACTTAAGGAGCCAGAGGTAACTTAGGGGTAAAACGGTAATTTGACCCAACTGTAGTTGCGAACACTCGTGAAGGATTGACTTACCGTTATTGGTCAATATCAGTGGACACAGTGAGAAGAGTGCAGCTATGAGTCTTTAGTAGAATGACCCATAGTTAATGAATATTGGTTAACTCGATTAATGAGTTTAGTCAGTTAACCTCATATCATTGAAGCTTTTGATCTGTAGGTCCATTAGGTCCCCTACTAGCTCGTAAAGAGTAATTGAGAACAATTTAATCTTGAAAGAATTTGAATAAATTCAAATTCATCTTGGGAATCAAGTTGATTGTATAAGATACAATTAATATAATGTATGGTGATACATTATAATATAAAGTTTAATATGAGATTAAACTTTATTATATTGAGAGAATAATATATTTGAAGGAGTTCAAATATATGACTAATTAAATATGTGATATTTAATTAGTGAATAAATTAATTATGTATTAATTAATTTTTCAATTTAGTTGAATTAAATATGATTTAATTGAACTATAATATATGAGAGATATATTAGAATATGTTTCTAATATGTAATTAATTAAATATGGTTGATATTTAATTAATTATAAAATTACTTATTTTTTAATTAATTATTTGTTTTAATTTAATTTAGTTAAATGTGATTTAATTAAATTAATATCTATAGATTAATTTTAATATGAATGTGATTCATATTAAAACAATAGGTTATAAGCGAGATGCACATTTGAATATGATTCAAATGTGTATGATTAATTGAATATGGGATCGGTTTCAAAAAAAAAATTGAATGTGTGCTATTTAGTTGATCATAGAATTAATTAATTATGAGTTAATTAATCGTGTGGTTTAATTAATTTAATTAAATATGATTTAATTAATCTTAATTAAAACCATATAATATGTGAGGCATGTGTATATGATTAAATATGAGATATTAAATCATATGAATATATACTTTGTTAATTATTAATTAATTGAGTTTTATTTAATTAATTATAATTAATTTTCATTTAATGATTGGTTATATGATAATCAATCATACCGTTGTTGTTTTATGAGTCGCCAATGGAGGCATGCTTCTCATCCTTAATATTTGCCAATGTACGGTATTTTGATTGAACAAAATTATATACGAATGGTCCAATTGCGCTTCAGCTTCACGGAATTGGAAATTCCAATCTTTTAATTTGAATGACTTAATCTTATATGGATATTCAATCGAGATTGAATAGTAGACATCTAATGAAGATTTCTTTTTCATAGTTGTTTTGAAAACAATGTATTAGTAGTCATTAAAATCATATGTTTTTTTACCCATGTTTTACATGTTCCTGGTGTTGTGATCTAAATTTTTTCTTCTTATTTTTTTTTTTTGAAATAGCTAATTTTTTTTTTATAATGTATCAATAGTAGTAAAGTGACACCCAATTGTTTGTGAGAATACCATGTATTTGTGTTTATCCATCATAAGTTTTATAAATTCATATAGAATTTTGTTATCGAAAATACTATTTTTAAAGATTTTTTTTTTTTTAATTTTCAAATCTAAGAATATGTAGATTTTCAATTATTTTGTATTTTCTAATTTTTGTGGAGTGACACTCAATTGTTCGTGAATACCAAGTATTTGTGTTTATTCATCATAAGTTTTTATAAATTCATATAGAACTTTCTTACCGAAAAATACTATTTTCAAATAATTTTTATTTTTGAATTTTTAATTATTTTGTATTTTCATTTTTTTTTTTTTTTTGTCTAACGATTTCTTGATTTAAGGGATTTGTGGGTGAATTGATTTGATTTGATTTGAATTTAAAATTTGATTGAACTACTCTCTAATATCAAAATTTCATTTAATATTTTGTTGGGGATATTTTTATCATTTGATAAATCATATTTAAAAATTCAAAAAAAAAATGTTTGGTCATTTATTTAATAAATAAACTGTGTGGCCATTTTCAAATTATGTGTTCCAATTTGGTCATTCCTATCGTTATCTCTGAACTCTAATGTCAAACCACTAAAACCTAATCCTAGAAGCCCAAACCCTAATCCTAAACCCTAAATCTTAAAAATCTAACTCCTAGAAGCCTAAATCCTAAACTCAAACCCTAAACCCTAAATGTACCTTAGAAGCCAAACTTGCAAAAGGCCAAATCTTGAACTCAAACATAAACACAAAACCCCTAAAATCCAAACCCTAGAAACCTACACCTTAACTCTAGAAATTCAAACCCAAAACCTAAATCGAAACTCAAAAACCTAGAAACCTAAACCCTAACCCTAGAAACACAACCTCTAACCCTAGACCCCAAACATGATTAAGATACAATAAGAGGGTTGTACCATCCCTTTAATCAATGTTGGTCATGTTGGAAGATCTTAAGTACTATGCAACTACTAATAGAGTTCATGGTTATATGTTTCAAAAACAACTAATTGGTCTTCCATCCATTATGGACACCCACGAACTAACTACCATATTGACAGTCATTAGAAACTCCCAAAGTCAACTAATAATGATCTTAGAAATGTTACTTAACAACCATTGTAGGATAGAATACCAATCCCCCTACCTTAGACATCATATTAGGCCATTAGCTTTCTTTCGTTTGATCCATGAAAGTGACCTATGCTATCGAGGGAGTACGAGGATGGATATATAGAAGATGTTTTATCATCCTTTATGTAGCATGCTTAGAACAATGAAAGATTTGGTAGAGACAAGATACATAGACGTAGAAGATCAGATGGTAGCTATGTCCTTTTACATCCTAGCGCAGTATGTTAAGAATCAAATAGTTCACATACAATTTGCAAGGTCTAGTGAGACAGTTTCTAGACATTTCAACTTCGTCCTAAGTGCATTATTGCAACTCCATTAGATTCTCCTGGAAAAGCTTGAACCAATCACGAATTCTTGTATAGATGAGAGATGGAAATTGTTTGAGGTACAAATAATTTTCATGACTATCCTGTATATAGTAGGGTGCAATTTAGAATGATATACCAATTTTTTGGGAGCGTTGGATGGCACATACATCAAGGTCAATGTTAGCGCCGCAGGTCATTCAAGGTACAAGATGCTTCCTGAACGAAAAAATCATATTTGTCATGTTAGGATGGGAAGAGTTTGCTGCTGATTCTCGAGTTCTTAGGAATACAATATCATGACCTAACGGGTTGAAGGTTCCCAAGGGTAAAAAACCAACCATGAAACCCAAATACATGTTCTTTTTAGCAATAATTTGGAGAGAGGAGGTTGTTTAGTTACACCTTCCTTAAATCTTTTGGTTGAAACCGCTTGACTTTGTGGAGGGGTAAAAACTGAAGTTTGGAGGGAAAATCATCAAACGTGTGCCATATGTATGTCCATTTTTCCAGTATTTTTTTTATCTTTCAAAACCATTATATTTTTTTTTTTCCATTTAGAAGGATTTCTCAAGTATCTATTGGTTCCGAGCAGAAATACACTGACCAAGCATAAACATATGAGAAATTAGGGCCTGTTTGGTAACGTTCTCGTTTCTTGTTTCTTGTTTCTAATTTTATTAAGAAATCTAAGCATTTAATAACTACTAGTAAACACTACGTGCGTTGCACATGTTTTTCAAAAGTTAAAAACAATTATTGATAGTAAAACATAAAAAATATGTAGACATAATATAAAAAAAAAAAAGAAAGAAAAACATGATTTCGGCATTATACTAATTATTAAATTATAAAGTAACATTTTTATTTGCGTAAAGTATATTTCTAATTACAGTTTTGATTATTGTAATCATTCAATTACACATTTTATTTAAATTATGATTAATTATTATTTTAATTTAACTATTAGTAATGAAAATGAAATAAAAATAAAAATTACATTACAAACGACAAATGACAATGATTATGAAAGATTGAAAATTCTCAATTTGGTTTTGAAGATAGGATTAAAAAACTAATAAAAACAAAACCAACCAAATTGTAGGATATATTTAGGGCCGGTTGCAAGGATAGCAATATGGGTCAAAATAATTGCAAATCTAGCAACCCACAAAAAAAAATTGCAAAAATGGAAAAATCTAATAGTTTGTGTGTTGCATTTACTAAAATACCCCTCCAGATTTTCTTTCACTGATAGAAAGTTTTTATATGACTGATAGATTCTATCAGTGATAGAAATTTTCTATCAGTGATAGAAATTTTCTTTCACTGATAGATTCTATCATATGATAGAAATTTTTTCTATTACTGATAGATTCTATCAGCGATAGATATTTTTCTATCACTTGTTCGGTGTTCTATCAGTGTTTGGTTGTTGTTATTTGATTTTCTATCAGTGTTTGGATGTTGTTTTTCAGTGTTTGATTTCTATAATCGTTCGTTTTTGCTTTATTTTTCAATGCTCGATTTCACCATGTATCACCATCACTGATAGAAACAAAAGATCTTCTATCACTGGTAGAAAAGTATCAGTGATAGAAAGATTTTCTATAATTCACGAAAAGTTTTTCTATCAGTCTCAGTGATAGAGATAGAAAGTTTTTCTATCACTCATAGAAAGATTTTCTATGAATGATAGAAATTTTTTCTATCACTCATAGAAAAAATTTCTATAAGTGATAGAAGATTTCTATCACTGGTTCTATCAGAGATTGAAATATTTTCTATCAAGAGTTTTCTATCATTGATAGAATATCTTTCTATCACTGATAGAATAGTAAAAATTTCTATCAGTGATAGAAATCTTTTATCACTAATAGAAAGCTTTTCTATCGGTGATAGAAAGTTTTTCTATCCCTTATAGATTATATCGGTGATAGAAAGATTTCTATCGGAGATAGAAAGATTTTTATGGGTGATCATGGATTGAAAGATTTTTTATCAAAAGTTTTTCTATGATTTTCTATAAAAAGTTTTTTTATGGATAGAACCTATCAGTGATAGAAATCTTTTATGATAGAAAAAGTTTCTATTAGTGATAGAAATCTTCTATTCTATCAGTGATAGAAACTTTCTATCACTGATAGAAAATTTTTCTACCACTGATAGAATCTATCAGTCATAGAAATATTAGTGATAGAAACTTTCTATCGCCGATAGAAAATTTTTCTACCACTGATAGAATCTATCAGTGATAGAAATATCACTGATAGAAACTTTATTCTATCAGTGATAGAAACTTTCTATCACTGATAGAAAATTTTTCTACCACTGATAGAATCTATCAGTAATAAAAAGACTTTCTATCGGTATAAAAAAAAAAAAAAAACTGACGAGAAAGAAGAAGATGGGCACACAGGGGCAATTTAGGAATATAAAAAATTAATTAAAAAATTTTGTCATATTTGTAAATATTTTTAAAAATTGCTATATTTACAATTATTTACCTTCATGTTGCCACCCATTACAATTATCCATATATTTATATACAAGGTCAACCAACCCATAATTGAAAGAAAGAAAGAAAGAAAGATAAAAATCTCAAAAAATAAAAAATAAAAAATAAATAAAAAAAGAAAGATAAAAAATAAAAAAACGTCTTCTTCCTCTCGTTTAGAAAAACACCCACGCAAATTATTTATAAACTTCATGTACCCTCCCCTCGTTTACTTATGATTTTCTCCCAGAAAAAAAAAAAAAAGACGTCTTCTTCCTCTCTCACACTACAGTTTCCTCGGCCATAACCTTGGTTGGTTCTCCCTCTCTTGCGCCTCGGCCATTTGGAATTAGTCATGGCTTCATCTGCCCCAAATCAACCGACCAATGAAGAAAGATGAGAGAATGGCAAAGGGGATGAAGCAAATCTCAATTGGTTGTGCGGTTGGCTGAGAATGGTACAATATTTCGGAATTCTGAAACTGGATCCATCAGTAGTTGGGTGATCAATGGAAGCAGCTTGAGAGACATTCTCTTTTGATATCTAGCGCACACATCTTGCATCTATATATAATGTTTAGAAAAGTATTGGAAACTCAGAAAGATTTTAGGAATTTGAAGGAGTGAAATACACAGTCCTGAAGAGTATTAAATAATAATAATGATGATATAAATGACTTTTAAAACAGAAGAAGATTACATTGGAAAGGAAACGGCAGAACATGGAAAATGGACCGGAGAAAGGTGAAAAGGCACCAAAGGAGGTAATATGAACGGAAAATGGACAGAGAGAAAGGTGAAAGGGCATTAAAAGAGTAATATGAATCAAGGACAACATTGACACACATATAAAAGTAAAAGGGTAAAATTGACACATAAAAGTTTCTCCACATTGTGGCTTTTATATATATACTATAGATGTATGTTTCTTGTTTCTCATTTTTTAGAAACACTCCCAAAATTTGTATAGAACTTTTGAGAACAACTAAAACTAGTTTCTCATTTTTTTTTTCTTGTTTCCAATTTTTTCCAAACATAAATAAGAATATAGGTTTATTATTATTGAATGTATAGGTGTTAGGCTCATGAAATTCTATTTTTCTTTATTAAAAATGAAGAAATAGAAACAAGAAACGAGAATGTTACCAAACGGGTCCTAATAATTAAACCATTTTTTTCCTCAATAGTTGCAGGATACAAGAGGTAGAGAATAGGAATCCAACCATCGACCTTTAGGATGTAATAGGTGTCTTGGCTACTAACCTATCTTCTCAAATGGACCCATATAAATACAACATAAAAATATAATTTGGTAAATTGACAGGTAGCTCTCACTTTGAAAATTATTGAACTATAAACTATTTTAAATTCCAGTCCTCTTAATAACAGTCTAAAAAATAAAGTACATCTGTAGGGAGAAATAATCAACCATGGATGTTGAGAGCATATCCCAAATCATAAAATGAGCCAATTTTCACCGAATTTGACTTTACATAAGTGTTGCATTTCAAAAATATAATTACTTGTGTGTTTAAAATGATTATCGAAACAAAGACTAAAAAATGTATGGGACTTCAAAAATATATGGCAGGGATAGTTTTTTTTTTTTTTTTTTTAATTGTAATGGGTGGCAAAATTATGGTGCATAATGACAAATATAGCAAGTTTTTTAAATAATTGCAAATATGGCAAACTTTTTAAATGAAATTTTTTATATTTCCAAATTGCCCCTGATTGGTGCGCATCTTCTTCATCCTCGTGTTTTTTTTTTTTTTAATTGATAGAATCTATCAGCTATAGAAAAATTTTCTATCACTGATAGAAAAAATTCTATCACTGATAGAAATCTTCTATCACTTATAGGATTCTATCAGTGGTAGAAAAACTTTCTATCAGTGATAGAAATCTTCTATCACTATTGAAACTTTTCTATCAGAAACCAAACAACACGATTGAAAACCTCGTTCAAGTAAATTTTTTTTATTCAGTCCATAATGCTCATCTTTCTATCACCTATCACCGATAGAAGATTGAAAACTAAACAACACGATTGAAAACCTTTGTTCACACGAGATTTTCGAAGAGAAAATTTAATTCGTGAAACGACTTCTTGTATGTATTGATTTCTATGTATAAGTAATTGTGGAATACAGTCTCTAGTTACACTCCTTTGATGCCTTCTCTCAAGGTAGCTTTGATCTACAAAGTCTTCAAAAAAAAACTTTAATCTTCGGAGTCTTGAAGGTTTGTTCACCTTTGAAGGATTCTCCTGGATGATTGAAGTAGACTTCAGGCTTCAAGTCTTCAGTCTTTAGATGACTTCACTTCAATCTTCAAGCTTGCAGGAAAATCTGGATTTTGGTCTTCAAAGTCTTGTAGGAGGATTGGAGCTTCAATCTTCAGGATCTTGTAGAGAGCTTCAATCTTCTAAATCTTCAAGATCTTGTATAGAGCTTTGATCTTCTGAAGCTTGCAGAGGCTTCAGTCTTCAGAGTCTTGGAGGAAGCTTCAAGCTTTTGAACTTTGCAGAAGCTTCGATCTTCAGAGTCTTGCAGCAGGATCTGGACTTCAATCTTCAAGATTCTTGCAGGAGGAATGAAGCTTCAATCTTCAAATCTTGTAGAAGGGATGGAGCTTCAGTCTTCAAATCTTGTAGGAGGATCAGAGCTTCAGTCTTCAGAGTCTTCTGAGAGCTTCAATCTTCTGCCGCCCCTTCCAAATGAGCCAATGACTCCTATTTATAGAGTTCCCAACAGCTTTAATGGGCTTGGGCTTAAATTGGGCTTGGGCCCATTTATGGGCCTGGATGAATTTTTGGGTTTCAGGCCCAATTATTTTAATGACATTGGGTTTAAATTGAACCAAATTTACCCTAAACTTAATCATACTTTAATTTAATTTTATAAACTTTAGGATAAATTAAATAAATGATCATTTGATCTTAAGTTTAATCATCGTTGGATTCGATCAAGACCGTTAACACAATTAGACGACCACAAAAGGACACGTGACCTTTCTTATTTTGCCATAATTAATTTTGAGATATGTATTAAACCCAAAAATTAAATAATGACGTGGCAATTTCTAATTGGTTGGAAAATTTCTATGCCAACAAATGCCCCCTTTTCGAGATTTATGCACAAATAGGCGTGGGTGAATCTCGAAAAAGATGATTTGGCATGAAATGCATGAGAATTTTTTTCTCTTCATGATTTTGACTATCCCAATTTTTACTTGAACTGGGAATATGATTTGAGACTATTTTCAGGTTTAGTTTGAACCTAGAATAAAATTTGAATTCTAGTTCACTCCTGTTTTAAGCCAAAATTTGGATTTGAGGTAAAAATTTGAGATTTACTCCAAATTGGTATAGGAAGAAACTTTGAATTCTACTATGTTTTTTTTTTTTAGTAGAATTCGAGGTTATACCAACTCAGCCTTAACCTAATCATGCTTTGGGTAGAATTTGGAGCATGAGTAAATTTGGCTTAGATAAAATTCTACCAAATTTAGAATTTGAATTTGATTTGAGGTAAAAACTCTACCCAATTTTAACTGGTAGAATTTGAGCTTTGAATTTGGTTTAATTTGGGATAAAATTTGGATTATGCCCAAATTTTGATTTGAGGTAAAAAGAAAATTCTACTCAATTTTAATTTGGTAGAATTTGAGTTTGGACTTTGGTCAACTTTGATTTGGGACAAAATTTGGATTATGCCCAAAATTTAAATTTGATATAAAATTCCAAATTATGAGCTTGAATTTGGAATTTAATTTGAGGAAAGATTTAAGTCCAACCTTTATTTTGGGATAATTTTTTTTGGATTATCCCCAAATTTTTATTTGGAAAGAATTTAAATTCAACCAAGATTTTGACTTTGAATTTCTATATCCAAACCTTAACTTGAATTTGAATGAGTTTTGAACTTATTATTATTTTTTTAGTCCAATCTTGACCTGTTACGAACTTTGGGATGTACTCCAATTTGGAATTGGATTTGATCAACCTTTGCATTTTAATCTCGAATAGAATTTGGGATATTTCCGTGTTGCAATTTTGAATTTTACTCTTCATTTTGATTTGGAGTAAAATTTGGAATTTCACCTAGGAACTGAATCTAGATTCACCAACATTTTTTTATTTTTATTTAAAGATCCACCAACATTTATCTGAAACAGTAATTGTTCAAATTATTCATTACTTTATTTCATTTACTTTCCTTTTTAAACTCTAGAAAGAATCTTTTATACTAAACATATCCTAAATCAAAACACGCTTACGGTTTGAACCCCAACAACTTAAAGATTTAAAAGTAATCACTTCAAGATTCTTCAAAGTTATCAGCTTTTTCTCAATCTATAAATTGAGTAGGAGAACTTAGTAGACGTCACTCTCCATAGAACTTGCAAGGTATTTTCTGTGTTGGAATCTTCCTTACATTTTGAACGCCCCTTTTTTTTTCTTCTTTCTCTTTTTCGTGCGTCGCCGACACTGTAAGATGGAGCATCGCAGATTTTTTTTTTTTTGCGTAACGCCGTTTCTGGCAGAAAACCCCGCGGCAGCGGACTTCGCCTTCAAGCGGAGGAGAGTTAGGTCGTTGCTTGCAGAAACACGGCGACGGCGAAAGGGGGGAGAGCGACGAGAGAGAGACACGAGAGAGAAGAGAAAAAAAAGTCTTCCTTCTTCTTTATTTCTTTTTTTTTTTGTTTTTTTTTCGCGCAATACGCTGCTGCTTGCAGAGACACGACGGCGGTGGGTCCTTCTACAGCGGCGACGGCGAGAGGAAGGGGAGAGCGACGAGAGAGAGACACGAAAAGCTTGAGAGAGAAGGAACTGTGTTGGTGAGAGAGAAAGAGAGAGAAAAAAAAATCGAGAAGACAGGGAGAGAGGAGTTGAGAAAATCGTGGGAGAGAGAGAAAAGGGGAGGCCGTGACCCTCGTTTTTTTTCCTTTTTTTTTTATTTTTTATTTTTTATTTTTTTTTGCTCTTTTAACTTTCTGGTAATTTCTTTTTATATTGCTTTTTCTTTTAGATTTTTTTTATTTATTAATTTTTTTCCTTAGTGTCCCGATTCTTTTCCTTCTCTTTTTTTATTATTTTTTTAATTTTTTTTATGACCTCCTTTTTTTAAGAAAACTCCACTTTTTAAATTTCTGTATTTTTTTTAAGTTTTTTTTTTTTTTTTTTTAAGCTCAGACCTTTTTTCTAAAACTTGATTTTTTTTTTTTAACTTTCTGTATATTTTTTTTTGTTTTATTTCATATTCTTTCTTTTTTTTTTTTTTACTTACTTTATATATATATTTTTTCTTTATTCTTTTCTTTGATTTGATTTTTTTTTTCAAGCTTTTTTTTTTTTAATTTTAAATATTTTCTTGTCTTTTAGCGGAAACATGGATTTTAGTGGAAAATGTTTTTTAGAGTTTCTTTTTCTTCTTATTTTTTTTTCATTCTTATATATATATATATATATATATATATATATTTTACTTTCTGTTTTTTTTTTTTAATCTTCATCTTATTAACTCTTTTTTTTTTTTTTTTTTATTCTACTTTCCAGATTTTTTTTTTGTTTTTTTTAATTTTTTTCTTAAAATACATCTTTTTCTTTACCACCCACTATTTTTTAAAGCTTCTGTTTTCTTTTTGTTCTTGTTTTTTTTTTCACTTTGTTTTTTTTTTTAATATATTGATTTTCCTTTTCTTCGATTTGATTTATTTATCTTTTTCCTTAGACCCAAACTTTGTGAACTTTTTTTTTTGTTGCAACTTTTGCTTTCACTTTTTTTTCTTCAAGAAAGTACATCCTAGATTCTTTATAGTTTTTTTTTTTTAAAAAAAAAAAACATTATTTTTGTTGTTTATTATTTTTTTTCCTTACTATATATATGTATATATATTCAATCTTCTTTTTTTTTTTTTTTGATCTCAACACTTTTTAAGACAAGTTCCACCTTTCTTCAATTCACCATCTTTTTTAATGGTAACTTATCATGCTAATTACTATTTTCTTTATTGATCTCAGGGAACGATTGCATCCACAACTGATATTTGCTTGCCAACCAGTCAAAGTAGCTTTCATCCACGATCCAGGTATTGCAAATCTTGAAACTGAAACCAAGCAAAAGTTGGGGGTGACACTTATAAGGTAGGGATTTGACCCTCAGTGTTCCTCCTTAGCCTAGCTTCCAGCCTTGAAATTGAAATCAAGCGAAAGTTGGGGGTGACACTTATAAGGTAGGGCTTTGACCCTCAGTGTTCATCCTCAACCTAGCTTCCAGCCTTGAAACTGAAACCAAGCGAAGGTTGGGGGTGACACTTATAAGGTAGGGCTTTGACCCTCAGTGTTCATCCTCAACCTAGCTTCCAGCCTTGAAACTGAAACCAAGCGAAGGTTGGGGTGACACTTATAAGGTAGGGCTTTGACCCTCAGTGTTCATCCTCAGCCTAGCTTCCAGCCTTGAAACTGAAACCAAGCGAAAGTTGGGGGTGACACTTATAAGGTAGGGCTTTGACCCTCAATGTTCATCCTCAGCCTAGCTTCCAGCCTTGATACTGAAACCAAGCAAAAGTTGGGGGTGACACTTATAAGGTAGGGCTTTGACCCTCAGTGTTCATCCTCAGCCTAGCTTCCAGCCTTGAAACTGAAACCAAGTGAAAGTTGGGGGTGACACTTATAAGGTAGGGCTTTGACCCTCAGTGTTCATCCTCAGCCTAGCTTCCAGCCTTGAAACTGAAACCAAGTGAAAGTTGGGGGTGACACTTATAAGGTAGGGCTTTGACCCTCAGTGTTCATCCTCAGCTTAGCTTCCAACCTTGAAACTGAAACCAAGCGAAAGTTGGGGGTGACACTTATAAGGTAGGGCTTTGACCCTCAGTGTTCATCCTCAGCCTAGCTTCCAGCCTTGAAACTGAAACCAAGCGAAAGTTGGGGGTGACACTTTTAAGGTAGGGCTTTGACCCTCAGTGTTCATCCTCAGCCTAGCTTCCAGCCTTGAAACTGAAACCAAGCGAAAGTTGGGGGTGACACTTATAAGGTAGGGCTTTGACCCTCAGTGTTCATCCTCAGCTTAGCTTCCAACCTTGAAACTGAAACCAAGCGAAAGTTGGGGGTGACACTTATAAGGTAGGGCTTTGACCCTCAGTGTTCATCCTCAGCTTAGCTTCCAACCTTGAAACTGAAACCAAGCGAAAGTTGGGGGTGACACTTATAAGGTAGGGCTTTGACCCTCAGTGTTCATCCTCAGCCTAGCTTTCAACCTTGAAACTGCAACCAAGCGAAAGTTGGGGGTGACACTTATAAGGTAGGGCTTTGACCCTCAGTGTTCATCCTCAGCCTAGCTTCCAACGAAATTTATTTGCTTTGCCCCCATCTTTTTTAACAACTGAACCCATTTTTTTTTTATTCATAGGATCATGGTATACTTCGCTGAGCATATCTCCTCCGAGAAGAAATATCTTGTCATTCTCAAGGACAAAGATCAGCCTATTAAATACGGGCTTAATCTCCTGGTCGAGGAACCAAAGTCGGGCCCTCTTTCAGACCTATGGCCAAATTTAAATGATGTCGCCTTTTTACCCGAACTATCGACGGAAAAGGTTTTAAGCCAAGAAGAAAGGGTGTGGCTTTTGCAATCCTCAATCCATCCTAAAGCTTACAACCGAGATCCAGAGTTGACTCTAGGACGTCGAATGATAGATGGCCAAGCCCGTTGGAATTCTGTGATGAAGGTTCCTGGAGACTTCTCCTTCACTTCACTCTATTGGGAATGGTTGGAGTTGGTAGTTGGTCGCAATGAGCAAAAGCTTTATGAGACTCGCTTATTTAATACGGTGATGGCCTCTCTTTATACGTATGATCGGAATAATGATGTGGTCCGGGCCTTCTGTGAAGCTTGGTGTCCCACAACCAATACACTTCATACTGCAGCAGGTGAACTATCTATCTCTCTTTGGGACCTATGGATGTTTGGAGGTCTCCCCATCAAGGGTAAGTTCTATGAGGAGGTCATTCCTTCTTTTAAAGAGTTGACTGGTTTGCGGAAGCAGTATCGATACCTTCCAAAGAGCTGTGAGTATCTCTTTAAAGCCTTTTATCAGATATCCACATCAAAGAATGATTGCAGCTCATCTTCAAAGAATGAGCCCAATGTTAGCATTAACTACTGGATATCTTTCTGGTTTAGAGGAGTTCAAAAGTATGAGAAACCCCCTCAGCGAAAACTAAAGAAAACCTCCCGCTCAAAATCTACTCGCAATCCAGATGGCACGAGTATCAAATATCGGGATTGGTCAGGCCAGGAGCACAAGTTGTTTCATGTGCTTGGCGTAGAAGACGAATGGCAAGAGCATACATATTTGGCTGCCTTCCTATCCTGCTGGTTGTGTCTTTTTGTATTTCCTCGTAAGGGCACCCAATTAATTCGCCCGGGAGTCTTCAGAATTGCTAGCCTTATGGCTGATGGCCATATTTTTAGCCTTGCTATCCCAACCTTGGCTAACATATACCATGGATTGGGTCGGATAACGATGGCTTCTAACCCAATCGGACGCATGGAGGTTTGCTTACCCATGCATTACGTTCATGGATGGTTAGCCCATTATTTTAATACACACTATCCAGTCCCAGTGGAAGTTCGAGGCCCGAGGATGGCTAATTTTTCTGGTGAGGGCGGATCAAAATACTTTGAAGAGTATGAGGCTCGTGAACTGATCCACAAGGGTGCCTCCATCTTATGGAATGTGAATATTCAAGGCAGAAACAAACATGAGACTCTGAAGGACAACAATACTTTGTCATTTTCTCAATCCTCTTATTTTGCAAGCCTTCGATCATGTTATTTATCATCCGTGTGTGGGGACCAGGTGATCATTGAGTCATATAGTCCTTACCGATTTGGCCGACAATTTGGCTTTTTCCAAGACATACCAAACGACTTAGATGATATCTCGCCTGTGGCTGACATGGATAACGTATTACGTCTTTGGAGAATTTGCACCCAGGGTAAAACATCTTTCGTATTCTACACAATTAACTCCGACGAGTAGGAACCACCGCTTAGAGGAGAAAAATTCTGATTTACAGAGAGCACTGCTTGCTGAGAGCCATTTGCTTAAGAAGCAGGACACATTCGAACAACAACTGGCACGATCATCTGAAGAGATAAAGGAATTGGAGGCCAGACTTGAGACAGCAATGGTCGAGCATGAGAAACTTTCCAATTCGGTTTGTGAAGGAGAGAAGGCTTTGGAGCAACAGAGACTTGAAGTCACTAAAGTCCGTGAAGAGATTGCCAGTATTGAATGTGCCCCTCTCATGACTGATGAGGATGCTAAGTCTTTGGATACAGTTCGTGCCAACTTAGAGGGTTTACGTGAAGAGCTGAGGAACTTCGAGTGGAGGATTTGATTCGATGGCCCCCACCATTTTTTTTAGATTAGATGTCAAGATACTTTCTTTTTATTGTCAATCAATTGATGTTTCCTAGATTAAATAAAAAGTTAGGATTCCATTCATAGCTAGAACTCTTTCTTTTATTTACCTTAAAGCTTGTCTCCTATAAGACTTCTCTTTTAATTTTTTTTTAGCTCTTTCAATGCATTGTATCAAACATTTATGCTTCAACTGTCTATGCCATAATAAAAGTTCAATGCTTTATCTGCAACACAATATAGTTTTTTTTTTTATGCTTTGACTGAACTTAAGTTTTTTTTTTTTTTGAATTTTCTTAAGCTGCCTACGTACCTTCAAATGGGAAGGGATCAAGTCATAACGTAGTTCAATATACAAATTTGATTTCTTTTTTTTTTTTGTGTCGTTCACCTTTTTAACTCTTGCGGGCCAGGAGTATCATGCAGTTTAGACTCTTACGATAAGGAGTATTTACATTTCACGCATGGAATTTTTTAAGGAACTTTCCGTTAATTGGACCGATCCTCAATCCATCTTTGTCAACGATCTTATATGCTCCATTCGAGTAAACTTCTTTGACGACATAGGGTCCATCCCATTTAGGTGTGAATTTGTTTCCCGTGTGTCGTGTTGTAATTATAGGTCTTCGAACAGCAAGTACTAGGTCTCCAACTTGAAATGATCGAAGCTTCACATTTTTATCGAAGGCTTTAGACATCCGAGCTTGGTAACATTCTAGTGCTTGTTGAGCCTCTAATCTTCTCTCATCAAGCGCTTCTAACTCTTGAAGACGCAACCTTGCATTCTCTTCTGTTGTCAACCCTTCTTGTATGACCATTCTTAATGACGGAATTTATCTTTCTAATGGAAGCACGACTTCTACCCCATAAACGAGGGAATAAGGTGTGACTCCTGTAGGAGTGCGGTGAGTAGTTCGGTAAGCCCACAACACTTCACCGATCCTTTCTTGCCAGTCTCTTTTCGACTTGGAGACTACTTTCTTCAGTAGGTTGCATAATGTCTTATTGAATGCTTCTGTCAATCCATTTGCTGCAGCATTGTATATAGATGACTTGTATTGCTTGAAGTTAAACTTCTCGCACAACTTGTCCATTAAACTATTGGAAAATTGTCTTCCATTATCTGTCACAATACGATGAGGGATACCGTATCGATAAATAATATGGGTTCGGACGAAATCTACAATGTTTTCCTTCTTGGCTTCTTTTAACGCAACAACTTCAGCCCATCTTGAGAAGTAATCTGTCCCTGCAAGAATGTAAGAATGTCCTGCTGAAGACTTTGGTGTTATAGGGCCAACGAGATCGAGCCCCCAAGCTTCAAAAGGCCACGAGGCTACGGTTGGATGAAGAGGTTCTGGAGGCTGATGTATGAAATTGGCGTGAAACTGGCAAGCTTCACATTTCTTGGCATATTGCATTGAGTCTTGAATCATGGTAGGCCAATAATAGCCCATTCTTTTTAACTAGAATTGAAGTTTTGGTCCAGACTGATGGGCACCACAAATGCCTGAATGCGCCTCTTCCAATGCTTTTTTAGATTCTTCATTTCCTAAGCATCGAAGAAAGAGGCCTTCGTACGAGCGGCGATAAAGAGTGTCCTTATAATAGACAAATTGGGCAGCCCTTCTTCGTATCTCAGCTTTGTGTCGAAGATCTGTGGGAAGCTTTCCATGCTGCAGGTAACCTATGATCGGTTGCCGCCAGTCTTCCTCTTCGATTTCATAAGCTGATGTCACATTAACTTCTTCACACTTATTTGCACTTGGTGGAACAATCCATTTCTGGCAAAGAGAAATATTTATGGCTATATCACTTGAAATTGTTAGAGCAATGGCCAAGTTTGCTAACGCATCTGCCATTTTGTTTTCTGATCTTGGAACGTGCTCTAGTATTAAATTATCAAACTTCTCCAGTAAGTTTCTTGCATACCCGAAGTAGGGTTTTAAATCCTCGTGTTTTACATCATATTCGAGTAATATTTGATTTATTATCAACTTTGAATCGCCATAAACTTCCATGCATTTTATCCCGAACTCTAAATCCATTTGAAGGCCAATAATGAGTGCCTGATATTCAGCAACATTATTTGAGCATAATCCATTAAGTGTGAAACTGTAGGGCAACATGTGTTTCTCGGGTGAGAGGAAAACAATGCCAACTCCTGCCCCATTCCTTCGTGATGCGCCATCGAAATACATGATTCAGGGTTTCATAATTTCAATATACAATACCTCTTCATCAGGAAAATCTTCGCATAATTTCCAATCTGATGGGATTGGATGATTGGCCAAGAAGTCTGCCAATGCCTGTCCTTTTATTGCTTTTTGGGGCACATACACAATATCATATTGCTGAAGTATGATTGCCCATTTGGCTAGGCGTCCCGAAATGATAGGCCTAGATAGAATATACTTGATAGGATCGGATTTTGCCACTAAATGTACAGTGAAGGCTTGCATATAATGTCTTAGCTTATCAATAGCAAAGAAGAGAGCGAGACACATCTTCTCGATTGGAGAGTAATTTAACTCAGCTCCTGTTAGAGTTCTACTTAGGTAATAAATGGCCTGTTCTTTGTGATTTTCTCTTTCTTGTGCCAATAGTGCCCCAATAGACTTGTCTTGTGCAGCGATATACAATATTACTGGCTTTCCTGTCTTAGGGGCACCTAAGACAGGAGGATTGAGCAAGTATCTTTTTATACTATCCAGAGCATTCTGACACATATCATCCCACTCAAAATTCGCATTCTTTCTCATCAACCTATGAAAGGGTTGACATCGACCAGCGAGGTTGGATATGAATCTTCTAATGTAAGCCAAACGACCCTGGAGACTTCTCAACTCATGTAGGTTTCTTGGACTTGGCATTTTCTGAATTGCATCAATTTTGGATTGATCGATTTCAATTCCTCTGTGTCTTACAATGAACCCAAGGAATTTTCCTGAAGTCACACCAAATGCGCACTTGAGAGGGTTCATTCTCAACTGATATTTTCTCAAGCGATCAAAGACTACCTTCAAATCCCTAAGATGATCATGTCGTTGTTTGGACTTGACCACAGGGTCATCAACGTAACATTCAACATGTTTATGTAGCATATCATCAAATATTTTCTGCATTGCACGTTGATAAGTAGCACCTGCATTTTTCAATCCAAAAGGCATTACTTTGTAGCAATATATTCCTTTTGGAGTTCGAAAGGTTGTTTTCTCCTCATCCTCAAGAGCCATTCGAATTTGGTTGTATCCTGACGACCCGTCCATGAAAGACAAAGCTTCATGCCCCGTGGTTGCATCAACCATGATTTCAGTAATGGGTAATGGAAAGTCATCTTTCGGACATGCATTGTTCAAATCACGAAAATCGACACATATACGAAGTTGCCCATTCTTTTTCCGAACGGGGACAATATTTGCTATCCATGTTGGATATTTAACTTCACGGATGAATCCTGCCTCTATCAACTTATTGACCTCAGATTCTATTTGAGGAATAAGTTCTGGTCGAAAACGCTGTTGAGCTTGCTTTATTGGCCGATACCCCTGTTTAATTGCGAGGCGATGGACAGCCACTTTTGGGTCAAGTCCTGACATTTCCTTGTATGACCAAGCAAAAATGTCCTTGTATGTCGTGAGTAGACTCATATAATCGCCTTCTTCTTTTGGAGTAAGCGATGCACTTATAAAGGTCGGACGTGGCTCTTCTACTGTACCAAGGTTGACTTCTTTGAGTTCATCAATTGTCGATTGGTTGCCATCTTCAAGTGACAACGGAGCCTCTTCTGCTTCTTCTTCAAATGCTTCAAGGTCTGATTCATCCCCTATGGTAATGTGGTAGCATACATATGTGTTATTTTCATCATCGAAGCTTTTCTCTTTGGGTCTTGTGATAACGACATCGTGTCGCTTTATTTTTAACGAACCCTCTGTATTTACAGAGACAAGTAACTTTCTCTTCATT
Organism: Luffa acutangula; assembly: GCA_036850905.1. Lineage (NCBI taxonomy): Eukaryota > Viridiplantae > Streptophyta > Magnoliopsida > Cucurbitales > Cucurbitaceae > Luffa > Luffa acutangula. The sequence continues at coordinate 9,421,698 of CM072094.1, read as the reverse complement.
CGTGAGGGGATAACGCTACGAATTTTCCCATCACCTTTTGCCTTGGTAGTGGTCTCTTTTATGTTTGAGGCTAATATAGGAGATCGTTCTTCACTCCTTTTTGTGGCTACGCTCAACCTTCGGAAAGCTGATAATCGTGTAGTAGGGGTTGAATCAACGTTCCCTTTTTCCTCAGAAGCCATACTCAGCCTTTGGAAGGCCGAAGGTCGTGTGGAGCCATAAGTTGGATACTGACTTTCCTCTTCTATTGGAGCTGTACTCAGTCTTTGGAAAACCGAGGATTGTGTAACCGACGGTCCAATGCGAACAAATGCAGAAGTTCTATGATCTATTTCGTCTTCTTTAGCCTGTTCGGAATCATCGATTTCTTCCACTGTAATGTGAAGTGTATATGCAACTTTCGGTTTCCCTTTTCTTGTGATTCGAATCGGTTCAGGAGACTTATATCCAAGACCAGCTCTTGAAATGGGTATAGCATAACCCTCTTTTTGAAGTTTCTTCTGTGTTGAGGATAGTTCAGGCCTTTGGTCACAGATTCGTAAACTTTTAAACTCAGTATGCGCTGTGAAATCATAACCTGCCTTTGCCAAGAGTTTGTATGCTTTAGGATCAAACCCCTCTTCTGTTCGTCTATCAGGCAGAGTTGCTTCTACTTATTTGTCTTTGACCTTTTGTTTGGATATCTTTGTAAGAGGCGTGATAAAATTCTCCTTCAAAATTTCAATGTCGCCAACTCTCAAATTATTGGAGCATTCTGCAAATGGTGAATCACCCTTCTTGCGTCGAGATAAAGGAACATAGCGCAAGATAGGAGTGTTTGTCTTCTTCTCCTCTGAACATAGTATCTTCTCATTTTTTGCCACTTCAGCTTTTGTTTGCCTAGGAGATACCCTGCTTTCCTGATTATTAGAAGCACCCGTTTTTTCATTCAGCTCTTTTTCTGTGCTTGTCTGTCGCTCTGATTTGTCACTATTTCTTATCAACGGAACTTCTGATGGCATAGCTTCCCCTACACTGTCATTCTTCATATAAAACTTCGCGTCTGCATAATGAGACTCAGCCTCTGAAAAGGGGTTGGTATCGGCATCAACCTTCTTGATACCATCTTGATAGAATTTAAAACATTGGTGCAGCGTGGAAGTAACCACTCCATTTTCATGAATCCAGGGACGACCTAGTAACAACTTGTAGGTGGTCCTAGAGTCTATAACATGAAATAGGGTGTTGGCCTTTAAATCTCCAATAATGAGCTCTAGGCGAATCATGCCGATCGCGCGTTGCCCGCCTTGGTTAAATCCTTGAATTACCAACTTACTATTTGACAATTCTTGCATCAGAATGTCTAGTTGGTTCATGGTAGACTTGGGCATTATGTTAACGGCAGAACCATCATCAATGAGAATTCGACTAACTTTTTGCTCTCTGATGTAGCCTGAGACAAACAAAGACCTATTATGAGGCTTTGACCCAAGTAGTAGATCTTCATCGGTAAAGGCTATGGACGTGCAACATGGAGCAACATTATTTTTTTGCAAAGTAGATGGTTTACAATCCTTTAACACCTCAATAAGAGTATTTTTGGCCTCTTGAGGGAGTGACAGTAAATCATCTATATTAAAGGATGGTAAGTCTTCCATTTTCGTGATTATTTCTGATGTGGTTGATGTGACATTATCATCTTCTGTCACATTAACGACGTGACATGTAACAGTTTCCTTGACTCCTGCAAGAAAAGTTTTTGGGAAGAATTCTTTTAGAGTTATTGGATGGGGAGGTCGGATATGCACCTCACTTTCTTCTAAGATAGGCTTGAGCCTTCTCGTGTACTTCTTCCCATTTTTCCTTCGAGACCTGCTTTTTATTTTGTGTTCTCGAAACAAACGAGATTCCTTCTGAGCCCAATTTTGCTTCCGGTTCTTCTGTCGCGTTACGAGTGTCCAGCCTCCATCTTCGCCCTCAATTTGCCCAATCTTTTCTTGAATATCAGCTTCGTAGAGGAAGTCATTTCCTGGGGCCTCTGGTTGAGACCAAACGATAATAGGTTCAAAGGTACCAAATTGGATTAAGGTTCCTCTCTGATCATAAGGTAAACTTATAGGTGACTGGACATTAGGATGAGCTACTATGGCGGCGTGATTTGCTTGAGCTACTTCATCAAGATCTAGCTCAATTTTCTTTTCCCGAGCTAATTTCAAGATTAGCTCCTTTAAGACGAAACATTTCTCTACTGGATGACTGACGACTCGGTGATATTTACAGTAGTTGGGATCATTTACTTTTCCCCTCTCTTCGGGTCGTTTGCATTCAAGGAGTTCAATAAGTTTGTTTTCCAACAGTTGTTCTAACATATCTGGGATGTCAGTATCTGGAAAAGGATAGACTTTTTCTTGTCTTTCTTTCAAAGTCAAGCGTCGTTTCTCGCTTTCATTTTGACGCTTCTCTATTTTATTTTCTCTTCTGTTAGAAGTAAACTTCAGAGGGGTCGTATTGACGACCATGGATTCTCTTGTAGCACCCTTCGAGGTTTTCCCGGTGCTCTTTGCTTCTTTCTTCTCCTTCTTCACATCGGGGACTGGAAAGTCCTTATTTCCTCTAGTAGCAATACTCAGCTCCATGTCATGAGCTCGAGTTGCTAATTCTTCGAAGGTGCGGGGTTTTATGCCCTGCAATATATAAAGAAGTTCCCAGTGCATTCCTTGCATACACATTTCCACAGCGGATAATTCGGTGAGTCGGTCTTTGCAATCAAGACTCAGAGCTCTCCAACGATTAATGTAATCAATGACACGCTCACCTTTCCGTTGTTTTGTACTTGTGAGTTCTGTCATGCTAACAGTTCGCCTTGTGCTGTAAAAGCGATTTAGGAACTCTCTTTCAAGTTGTTCCCAACTGTCGATCATCCCTGGCTCTAAATCAGTATACCAATCAAAGGCATTTCCCTTTAAGGTTCGGACGAATTGTTTAACCATGAGATCTCCACGAGTCCCAGCATTCTCGCATGTTTCAACGAAGTGAGCAATATGCTGCTTAGGATTTCCCTTTCCATCAAATTGTTGAAATTTTGGAGGTTGAAACCCGGTAGGCATGCTCAAGTTGTCAATTCTCTTAGTGTATGGTTTGGAATACATAAGAGAATTTTGAGTAGGTCCACCATATTGAGCTCTAATGGAGCTCATAATCATATCTTGGAGTTGCTGAACAGACAGCGAAGCAATTGAAGTGGAATGCTGAGGCTGGTTTTCTTGCATGACAGCCTTCCCTTTGTCAATATTCTTTGCAGCGGGTGTTTGGCTTGATTCAGCGATATCACGACTTTCAATGTGATTTTTTAGAGAGGCAATTTTACAATCTCTCTCTTCAACCGCCTTCATCAGCATGTTGACCTTCCTTTCCAGTTCAGCCATTCTTTCTTCGCCTGTACCTATGTCAGCCATCATTACAGACATCACATCAGGATTTGATGTCTCCTTCGCCTGCTCAGAAGATGAAGAGAATAGTCAAATAAAGGATTTTCTTGGATGATCATTCCACCTTGATTTGACTCTGTCATCTGGGTCCATATCATATTTGCAATGACAGAGGCTTGTTCTTCTTTTAACTTTTGAATTTCTTTGGAGCGTTCGCGAGTAATTGGTCCCACGTATGAGTCGCTTGAAGTCTTGGAAGCAGCTTTCTTGGATGCTATCGCTTCTTTAGAACTTTTTTTTTTCGTAGATCTTGGATGAGAGAAAGAGATGAAAGGTAGAGATGTCCCACTGGGCGTGCCAAACTGTTCACATGAGATTTTCGAAGAGAAAATTTAATTCGTGAAACGACTTCTTGTATGTATTGATTTCTATGTATAAGTAATTGTGGAATACAGTCTCTAGTTACACTCCTTTGATGCCTTCTCTCAAGGTAGCTTTGATCTACAAAGTCTTCAAAAAAAAACTTTAAGCTTCGGAGTCTTGAAGGTTTGTTCACCTTTGAAGGATTCTCCTGGATGATTGAAGTAGACTTCAGGCTTCAAGCTTGCAGGAAAATCTGGATTTTGGTCTTCAAAGTCTTGTAGGAGGATTGGAGCTTCAATCTTCAGGATCTTGTAGAGAACTTCAATCTTCTAAATCTTCAAGATCTTGTATAGAGCTTTGATCTTCTGAAGCTTGCAGAGGCTTCAGTCTTCAGAGTCTTGGGGGAAGCTTCAAGCTTTTGAACTTTGCAGAAGCTTCGATCTTCAGAGTCTTGCAGCAGGATCTGGACTTCAATCTTCAAGATTCTTGCAGGAGGAATGGAGCTTCAATCTTCAAATCTTGTAGAAGGGATGGAGCTTCAGTCTTCAAATCTTGTAGGAGGATCAGAGCTTCATTCTTCAGAGTCTTCTGAGAGCTTCAATCTTCTGCCGCCCCTTCCAAATGAGCCAATGACTCCTATTTATAGAGTTCCCAACGGCTTTAATGGGCTTGGGCTTAAATTGGGCTTGGGCCCATTTATGGGCCTGGATGAATTTTTGGGTTTCAGGCCCAATTATTTTAATGACATTGGGTTTAAATTGAACCAAATTTACTCTAAACTTAATCATACTTTAATTTAATTTTATAAACTTTAGGATAAATTAAATAAATGATCATTTGATCTTAAGTTTAATCATCGTTGGATTCGATCAAGACCGTTAACACAATTAGACGACCAAAAAAGGACACGTGGCCTTTCTTATTTTGCCATAATTAATTTTGAGATATGTATTAAACCCCAAAATTAAATAATGACGTGGCAATTTCTAATTGGTTGGAAAATTTCTATGCCAACAACCTTGTTTAAGTAAATTTCTTTATTTGGTTTATAATGCTAATCTTTCTATCACTAATAGAATTTCTTTCTATTACTGATAGAATCTATCAGTGATAGAAAAAATTTCTATCAATGATGGAACATTCTATTAGTGATAGATATTTTTCTAAAGATTTTCTATCACTTCTCTTTCTATCACTTATAGAAAGTGTTTCTATTAGTGATAGAAACTTTCTATTAGTGATAGAAAATTTTCTATCATTGATAGAAGTGATAGAAAATCTTTCTATCATTGATAGAAAAATATCTATCATTGATAGAAATCTGTAGAAAATTTTTCTATCATTGATAAAAATATACCCATCATTAATAGAAATCTTTTATATCACTGATAGAATCTATCGGTGATGGAAAATTTCTATCACTGATAGAATTTATCGATTTTGCCATTTTTGCAATTTTTTGTGGGTTGCTAGATTTGCAATTATTTTGGCCCATATTGCTATCCTTGCAACTAGCCTTTTTTTTATTTGATGAGCTTTTTTAAAATTTTTATTTCGTTTTTGGAATTGACCAGCTCTAGAAATTTACACAATCTTAGACCTTTTGCAAAGATTTTCTATTGTTAATAGTCTTGAAATTTAAGAAAAGCTTCAATTACTTTTTATTGACATTGGTGCGCGAATTTCACAAGGTACAAATTGCAACATTGATTCTAATTTAAAGTTGAATTTGATGAAATCAAACCTAAAGTCAAACATGATAAAAATTGAAAATTTAAAAATTGGCTTATCTGGACAAGTTTAGGGGAAAAAATTAAATTTTTATAAAATTTAAAAAACATAAATACACTAGAAAAGTAAAGCATATTGCTTTTAGTACAAGTGCTTTTATCAATGTTAATCCCAAACAAAACACAAACACAAACACAGCACAATTTTGAGGGGAAGTGTTTATCGCCATAAGAAAAGTGCCCTTGAGCAACCAAATCATAGAACTTGCACCAAAAGTTAAAACCAAGTGACAAATGGCAATCTAATCATTCATAATTTGGACAAGTTCGTCTACATATAGCATATGAAAATCCAAGAAAATACAATGTACAAGTTTCCATTCCAGACTTTCCTTGTGGAATATCGCCTTTAAACCTTCAGAAACTACCTTTCACTTTGGATTCCATATCCTAGTGAACCAGTAGCATAATCAGCAAAAAAGAGGCCATAAGATCAAGAACGTTAAGGGAAAGAGCTGGGCAATAGAGAGATGACAGTTCATCTAACCAACCCAAGCCTGCAGCAATTTAATGGTAAATATTTCAACTCATGAAAGTTATAACAATGAGCCCGTAGTATAAAGTTTTGGACACATTAAAGGCAATCACATATTCTTCAGGCAAGATAACGGTACAATTTTCTATCTTCTTTGTCCCTCTCCAAAAACTCCCTCTCAATAAGAGATTCAATTCGTTTTTTAATCACAACAGGGTTGGGAAGGAACCTTGACTGCAGCTGCTTCGTGACTTCAGTGACAATGTTATTGTGATCCAATACCCGCCTCGCCTTCATTATTCTGACGATCGCTGCCTCGATTTGGGGTTTCCGGTCTTCCTCTACCCTCTGTCGTGTTTCCTGGTTTTCTGGCTCAGATTCCCTTTGTGCAACCACCGTACCGATTTTCACCTTGTACAACTTGCTTGTGAACTTGTCATTGAAGAAAAATGCATCATCTTCAGCAATGTCCTTGCTCATTGGCTCCTTCCGGAGGACATTCCTTCCTTTCACACAGGCCAATGACTGTAGACATCTTTTTAAGTCTACAGCTGGAATCTCTGTGGCCTGTTCAATGTCTCTATAATTCAACCGATCAGCATTGTTGAACAGCATTAGCACGCACATTTGATACGTGGAAACATTCAATTCATGCTTCTGGCCCTTACCAAAGGTTGCTTTCAGATCAGCTGACCCCATATTCGTTTGCCAAGATAATCTTCGCCCAGTGTGCGTCCCGAGGTAGTAGCTTTTGAATTTCTCACATATCCCAAGAATTTCTGGAGGAAGGTTGCAAGTTGTACTGGCCTGAGTTGGCCATGAACCTGTAGTGAGGACCTGCACAACTAGTGTAGGACCTTCTCCTAACTCAGCACCAAATCTCGCGTAGAACCCCTGCATTGTATCCTGAGATGTCTTCATATCAGTGAACATACCCTCCAACTTGGAGGTAAATTGATACCCACATTCTGTTTTGAGCTTAACAATCAAACTTCTTTCAGCATCGTCAGAGACGGTTTTTCCCGACAGAAGCCTCTTGGCCAAATGTTGCTTGTAATATTTCTCAAATACATCTTTCTCTTGAAGGTAACGGAAAAGCATCATAACCTTGTCTAGCACAATTTCTATATCCTCCTCACTGACCCCTCTCAATCCTCTGCGAAGCTTGTCATCGACAAACAAAGAGATAAATTCTGGAGATCGAGCATTCAGGTTGATAAAGTATTCAAATGAGGAATTCAAGGCATTTTGGAACGTCTTGTCATTGTTGAATGCCAAGCTGATAACCTTGTCATATTTGTCCTTCAAATCAAGGAGTCGCTGCACATAATCCACAGGATCTTTTATCCTATCAGGATCTGTCACCAGCTGCTTACCTGTGTCACGAATGTAAGATGTCATGACATCTCTTACTATAGAGAGTCCATTCGGTACACGACGAAACAAGCTATACATTCTTCCCAAATCTTCATACTTATCATCAACAAACATATTTACTAAGCCTGAGTTTTCCATATGGACTAATCTTTGCATGTGACTTTCTATCATCTCTTTCTCCACCACACTGGTTATCTTAGGTTCACTTCTAGCATCTAAGTAATGGGACACTCTTTCTATTTCTTCATTCAAGCGTCTCTCGGCCTTCTTCAGATAATCCCCACAGTCACAAGACTCAATAAATTGTTGAGACTCGAGTCGATAAAAATCTGCAGAGACGTGAAGAAAATGCTTTTCAAAGTCTTCTTGGTAAACAGAAGAGCCTAAATCCATAAGCATCTTTATAATATTCCTCATTAAACCCCTGTTTATAACTTCACCACTCCTTTCCATATGCACAAGTTCAAGAAGAGTATCTCGGAGCCTGGTCTGGGTTTTGCAAGAGTGGATGACAACATCCCTCCATAGATTCAAACCAAGCTCATGAACTGGAGTTTTGTGAGTGCTTGGGATGAAAGTTCTATCCATGTACATCAATATGTCTCGGATCATTTGCAAAGCCTTGTTGTGGTCGGCCCATTTCCTGTTCAATTCTACTAAAAAAAGTTCTCCTTGAGCGGCTTCAATTGCTTTAGATATTTCTTTTAGATGAAATGTCATTGTGGTCACAAGTCCAGAGTAAAGTTTTTCCCCAAATTTGTGCAGCACCATATTGTATGCGTTCCTGAATGTATAAGAAGCTCGATCATCAGGAGAGAAAAAAAAAAAAAAAAAAAACCTTTTAACAAGAACGACAGTATTAACTCAAAAAGGCTTGGAAGTAATAAAAGAAACAGGGTTCCTAGCTAGAGCAGTAAAATATTTCCAAGTTTCCAAAACAAGTTGAAAACATATGACAAGGTAGTAGTCAATCCTGTAAAAAAGTCACAAACTAGCTGATAGTGCAACTTCCACAACAAATTGTTGAAGCCATTTCACTGCATTATATTTAATAGGGCAAATTGCAAAAACCACCCCTAAAGTATAGTGGTTTTTGCAATTACACCCCTTAACTTTCAATTGTAAAAATTAAACCCTTAAAGTTAAACAATTGTTAAAACTAGACCCTCAAACTTACACAATAGCAAAAAGGGAACCTGTAAAAATTAAACCCTCTAACTTATATAGTTGTAAAAATTGGGCCTCTTTTTTAGAAGAAAAGAAATATTTCTATTAACTTAATTCCTAATTAGAATGAAATTAGAAATTTAAGAGAAAATCATTCAAGCAAATAAGTAATTACAAAGTCCATCGGAACATCAGGATGAAGCTTTAAAATTGTCGGTGAGTTAAAATTGTTTAAAACAGGGGATTTACTTCATTGAAGAGCATGTCTCTGTTTTTCTTAAGAAGCCCCAAGATTTGGAGTAGGCAAGAAAAGCTTATTACAGAATAAGAAGAGGGAGAAGAAAGAGATAATATTTAAAAGAAAACAGAGAGCAAACCCTATGAATCTGAAAAACGTAGTCTAGGTCCTGGCCCGTCTGGCTGTTATCTAGGGATAGACGATGATTGTCTTAAATCCTCTTAATTCTTAACTTAAATCCTTTGAATTCGTCCTTCTTCTTCACTCTCACCATCCAAATGGACCTTGAAATGTTCGACGACGATTTGTCCACACAGCCCCACGGCCATTTGGGCCCGAAGATGTCTGCATAGCTCCAGCCACCAGTAGCTCACCATCAAGGCATCGTCATCGCTCTCTCCCTCTCTCCGATGTTGCCACCGGAAAGCCCCTTTTTTGGACGTCGGTACAAATGTGTGTTGTGATTTTTTCTTAAATCTCTCATTTAGTTTTGATAAGGTTTTAAGTGAAAAGAAATAACAATTTTAACCCCAAAAAACCCCAATTTTTACATTGATGTAAATTGAAGGGCTTAATTTTTACCATTAAAAGTTTAAGGGTCCCATTTTGCTATTGTGTAAGTTTGAGGGTCTAATTTTAACAATTGTTTAACTTTAAGGGTTTAATTTTTACCATTGAAAGTTAAGGGGTGTAATTGCAACAACCATTATATTTTAGGGGTGGTTTTTGCAATTTGCCCTATTTAATAATAGTCAAAAACTCTCTCTCTCTCTCTAAATATAATGAGAGACAGATCATGAGGAATGTTAAAAAGCAGATCTACATGGTGGCAATTGAAATCTTTTTCTTCTGGTACTGCATTCTTATCCCTTCAAAATCATCTACACTTGGCATTTTAACCATATAATACGCACAAAGCACAAGTTGAACAAAAACTCAAATGATTTAATTTTAATTATGCACAAAAAAAAGTGCATCATCCTACCATCCAATTAGAACATGGCTAGACAATACTCAATATCACCTTGAGCAAAAAATGAATAAAAATTGATTGGTCAAAGTTTGATGCTTAAATTGGAACGGATCTGATAACATAATCTATGGGTATGATGATAATTATCACAAACAAGTAAACATTTGGACCCCTGTACAGTTATCCTACATGCATATAGAAGTGCTAGAGCATCAGGGGTGAATGGCATGAAGGCGCCACCTTCTTTTCATTGATATCAATAAAAAGTAAGAAAGGAAACCAAAGGAAAAAGTATTCAATTAATGTTAATAACAAAAGAATAATTATAAAAGAGGGTGGAAAGAGTGCACTATGTTCAGGTGTTAAAGTGAGCTAACTCCCATGTTTTGTCCCAATTTTTCTTATAACAAATTCTGGAACCCAAATAGCAAGAGCTTTCATACTTGAGAAGCCACAAAGATGAAGTAAACAGTCTTTTATTTTATCGAGGAAACACTAAGAAAGGTTTTAATCAGTTAAAATCCTGGCCCATATCTTCTGATAATAATTGCAGTGGAAATAGAAATGCCAACCATTTTCCACTGCTTTTGAAAGAGGTTCATGGGAATTTCTTTTCTGGAGAACAACTGCTGTATTTATGCGTCCAAGAGAGCCAAATTCCAGACAAAAGAATTTTTAAATTGTTTAGGAGATTTAAACTTTTGATTGCTTCAAACAGCAGCCATGGGAGAATCCGCTGGGAACTTTTTTGTCTCTGTGACAATATGGAAAAATGATTGTGGAAAAAGTTCTCAAAGGATTTTCTTTCCAGATTAATGAATCTTCTTGTGAGAAAAGATGGACTTTTTTCAAACAAGAATAAAGTTGCAACCAAATGTCAGTTCTCTATCGTTCAAGGCTCTTCTAGAATTTAGGCATCACCTTTTGTTCTCTCCGTTCCAGCAGTCTCTAATCTTACACAATTCCATGTATTCACCTGGTAGACTCTCAAGAATCTCTCCTTAAGAGGGTTTTCCCCACAGCCATCTGTCTTCACAAAATCTCTTTGCTCCCATCTCCAACCTTGAAATTAAATATTTTTCCACGGGCTGTCTGCATTTTGTTTATGAAATTTGATGGGCTTCTTTTACTGATGCTTTTTTTGTAAACTCCATCCACTACTCTCAACCTCATATTTATTATCCACTATTAATATCCAAACCAATTTTTCTCCAAGGCACATTCAAACTTCACTTAGCTGCAAAAGCAAAGATCCTTTTCTTCAAGTCGCCAAGACAGAGACCACCTATCTCTTTCCTTCTAAAGAGAAACTTCCCACTGATGAGGTGGCCCTTCTTCTGTACCAATTTTAGCCCAATGAGAGTTTCTTGCTACCTTTGTTGCTATTTGTAAACAAACAAAGAGAGATTAACCCTAGTGCAATCCATCCTTTCAAGATCGCAAAAGAATAAAAAGAATTTGAAAGAAGGAACCGCATTAATATGATTGCCAGTACCAATTTGACACTAAATTGAACAAAAAAAAAAACAAAATAGCATGTATGCAAAGATTAGGTACTTGTAAATAATGCCCTCAAGAAACATAATCATAATCACCTAATAAGCTTAAAAATAGGAAACTTGACAGAATCGAAATACTGTAGCTTGCAGCCATACACTTTCTTTAAAAAGAAAATAAAAGATCAAAGTGGGAACTTTCAAACTCAGAGTCAAAATGTGTAGAAATTCAAGATGGACCATAAAGTAAGCAAAAATTGTAATGGTTTGGTGGTAATTGTCTTGTCTATACAGTTATGCCAGCTACAAATTGTAATCTGTAGCCATATATATCTATATTTTGATAAGATAGCTGTGAGAGTACTAGTTAGGGATATATTGGGAATTGTAATGGAAGATGAGTGAGGATATAGTGATAATTAGATAGGAGTGCTTTGGTTATAAATAGGGGAGTTAGGGAGCCTTCGGGGGTGTGGAGAATTTTGAGTGTAGTCTCATAGTGAGACTTTGGGAGAGAGTTAGCCCTCTCAAAAGGCTATCGATTATATTGTAACTTCTTTTGATATTGCAATATATACTATTCGGTGTTTTTGTAGTTTGGATACCTAACAATAGCCTATAGCCAGATTAAACATCATAGTAACTACTACAACCCAACCTTGATGCCTAGTATGTTGAAACAACGGTATTAATCTGTTTAATCCAAAGGATATAATAGAACAGAAGTAATAAAAAAATCTAGTTGCTTATAATTGGTATCATCAATCATGGGCTGAAACATGGCAGGACTAGGAGAACTTGCATTGAAACATGATGTAGTTCAAGCTGCATTGAAAAACCACAAGGATGCTTTGGTGGGAGATTTGTCAAACCAAGTCACTAACTTCAATTTTGAGACAGCAGTATACAGTCATCAACAGGACCATGATAAATAAAAGAACCCTAGCTACAATGACTAAAAAGCTTGGAAGTTTGAATCTTCAACATGAAGAACCACGTGAATGTTTGACAGAGTGGTTGGAAGACTTCAAAATCTAGAAAGATTAAGAAGAGAGCGCCTCCAATCCAAAATCCCATGTTCAAATAAGAAACAGAATTATTTGATTGCAAAGGTACCAAAGTCCATCAATCCATTAAGACTATAGTGAGAGCAATTTTTTAGTTCTGATTTGGAGGGATAAGAGCAGAGAAGGAAGAGAAGAAATAAAGAGCTTGGTCTAGTATCTCCTGTTCAGTTGACTTTGCTCCATGAGCAATCTTTTGAGTACTGACTCTATGTGGAGGAATGGAAGTAATGAAACTATGCATAAAACTATGATAAATTTCTAGACACACAAATTGGCTCAAGCACGGTAGAGGTAGATAACGAAACAAGCTTGTGAAATGCAGAACGTGTCATTTACCACTCCATTAACAAGGAACAAGCTCATGTCAAAAAAAACTCCACAAGGAACAAGCTATAGCTAATCCCAATGTTTAGCCCGAGTCAGAAAAACTGTTTTTGATGTGGTGTTCAATCTCATTCATAAATGTTAGTCGCAAGCCACTGAATAGCTAAGAAGCACGGACACAGACACAGGACACAAACACGACAGGACACTGCGACACGCCAATTTCTAAAAAACTAGGACACGGACACGTTGAGGATACGTTGTTTTTTTTTTATTTTTTATTTTTTTAGTATATATATATATTTTTTAAAAAAATTAATATATATATAATTTTAAAAAAAAATTAGTATATATGTAAATTTTTATTGATAGTAGTTTAACTTCATCCTTCTTCATCCTTCCCGTTTTTTTAACTTAAAAATGCTTCTTTTATTGGGTTGGGCCTATACAACCATTTGTCTAGGTTAAATCTGAGGTTTTCTTTAATTTAAAGGAGGTTTAAATATAAAAGAAAAAGAAAAGAAAAACCTAAGCTACGAAGAAAAAGTAGAAGAGGCTTTCTGTAGCTGACCAGTGGCGGCGATTTCTGGAGCTGGCAGCAACGACGATTTTTGAAGCTGACGGCAGTGGCAAGGATGGCCGACGATGGTGGAGACAGGTGCGATGAGGGAGATCGACAAGGTGGGTGGGAGTTTTATGGGTATTAGGGTTTTCTTTTTGTTTTCTTATTTTTTTTTTTATAAACAAAACCCTTTGGGTCTACCCAGACGTGTCCAATCCCGTGTCCTAACGTGTCCGAGCGTGTCCATTTAAAAAAATAATAAAAAAAATAGGACACGCAAAATTGCGTGTCCAACACATGTCCGGCGCATGTCCGGACGTATCCGTGTCCGACACAGATTCTTCACCATATATGACGTGTCTGTGCTTCTTAGCTAAATAGCTAATGCTCACAAGTGTTAAGAAGGAGAAGCCCATAATAGTAACATGGAGGAAGGAGAACATGAATATAATTGAGGTTGACAATGGTGATGAGTCAACTTATGCCATTGAGCCATTCAATGCCTATTACTTGCAAGTTCTAAAATTGAGGCCCCTCATCTACAACACACTAGCTTTAGTACAAGATCAAGATGCACTATAAATGGGCAGGTGTATAGTATTATTGTTGATAGAGAGAGTAGCAAAAACTTCATCTTAAAGTTTGTTCACTTCAAACTTTTAATCTCAAAAAAATACACACCCACACCAATAAAAGTTCGATAAATCATAAAAGAATGTGAAGCCTTGATTACTTAATTGTGCACTATTTCTCAACATTATATCATTAATTGCATGTGCGGGAAACAAATGCTTGTCGTTGCTATGCATGTTATTGGTGATCTTAGCAATATGATGTCCAAGCCATTCATAGAAGAAGAAACAATAGTATAGAGTTCTCATGGTGTGGGGAAAAGCATTCTACAGCACATCTCTAAAGCTAAAGAGTCATAGAATCCATCCCATCTATTCCTAGTTGTACTATGGAAGGTTCCTAGATGCTCATGATAAGTTCTTTTCTGGGCTATACTAGTTAAAGGGGGGCTAATAATCAACAGTGTGGAGAACAGCTTGAAGTACTAGAAAAGGATTTCTTGGTTGATCATGAGTTTTTTTTTTCTTTTTTTGATGATGCAGTTAAAGGAGAGACTTCTAATCAAGTTTGCGGAGTACAACTTGAAACAGAGCATTGTTGCTTGTTTATCGGTCTCACAGGGCTTTCAGTTATCCCCAATGCAGAATATTCAAAATCACATGCCTTTTATACTTGGATCTACCTTACCAAACCTACCTGTACCTCACTATCACATAAATCCACAAGGATACCAGATCATTCATCTGTAAGTTCAAGAAGTACTAGAAAAAGGTCATATCCAATCTAGTCTTATCCCATTGCTACTTGCACGACAGAAATACGAAATATGATGGATAACTGAATATGTATCGAGTATGGGCAATAGGGCACTGAACAAAATGATTGTCAAATACCAAATTCACTTGACCAACTGCGTGGTTGAAATAATTTTTCCAAGATTACCCTACGCAACTGAAATCATCAATCAAAGAGGGATGAGAAAGATGAAATTCTAAATGAAAGAAGTATTATATTTATTTTATGAATGGCTTGCCTGGAGAAAAGAAGGATTAGAGACATCTTTCTCTAAGAAAAGGAGTATAGAAAACGATGACATTCTAGATGAAAGAAGGATTATAAAAATGACTTATTATGCCATTTGGTTCAACGAATACTCCAAGAACTTTCCATGAGGGTTATGAACCAAGTTATTCGACTTCTCCTAAATTGTTTTGCTGTCATTTAGTTTGGCAATACCCTCGGGAATAGCAGATCCGTTGAGTATCATCTCAAATACATACACAAAGTTTCATTGCAACTAATTATTATGCCCTACTGCAAAAAGCAGAAGGGCAATACGTAAGTCGCAAATTTTCCTTGTTTTAAGCGAGGGCTCGACGATGCAAAAGCACTAACCACTCTCTGAAGCACAAGTGCAATAGAGAAGTAATCTGAAAATCACTGCTTCAATACAAAACTCATGGCGCAAGTTGCAATCTCTACTTCCACCCAAAAGTTGCAGCATAGAGAAAACGAAATAACATGCTGTAGTATACGAGTGAGATGAAAAGGAGCAGAAGCAACCTGTAAAGCTCTTCGAAGCTGAGCCCGCTGGCGTTATGATTATATATCTCATGAATTGCATGCTCTAAAATCTTCCACGTCTTCTCAGCATATTTCGGATCCACCACGACCCGGTGTTTAAAAGCCTCTATCTGGAAATTCCTCTTCTTCTGCGCGCTCATGGCTTCCAAAGATCGGATCCCAGAAAACCCTTAATTTTGATTGGATGGTCGAACCCTTTGACGAAACCCTAGGTTTTGAAACGAGAGGCAGATCAATTTTCAGCGATGGAGCAAGCAACAGAGGATGATTGAAGAAGATTTGAGAAAAGGGAAATGGATTAGAGACAGAAATGGGAAATTGGGCAAGGGAAGGAACACGGAAATCTTTATCTGGAGGATTTAAGAAGCGCCTTGACAATTTTTGAAAGCAATAATTCGAAGAGAAAAAAGAAGAATAGAACAAAAAATTGCTTACTTTTAAATGAAATTATCCTTTTCTTCTCGACGTGGTTCTCTTTTTCCTCCAATTTTAACTTGCGATGGCTTGCCAGGCTTGGGAGGGTCGGACTGGCTTTGCAGCCGGGCCAAATTTGGGGCAGATGGATCAGATCCGTCAAATTCTTTTGAAAAAACAATTTTACAATTCAAAGGGAAAGATTTGAACTTTCAATCTCGAGATTGATATCTTAATTGTTGATGTTGATATACCTTAAATCTGATATGAAGCGCTTCGAATGACAAGTAATAAGTTAAATTACGTATAGAGATTAGATATGATTTTCGTTTTGGGCTTTTATTTTGGGCCTATTATGTTAGGGTTAAGAGTGATGTCATATATAAATTTTCTTAACCTAATTTTGCCCTAATCTCGGTAATCTGTCTACATTTTACTCTTCACTAATAAGATCGTTCTCTCCCTCTTGCTTGTGGACGTAGCTAACACACCGTTAGTGAACCACGTGTGTTGTTTTCTTCGCCCTTTCATTTTTATTTCGTTGATTTATGGTTTTCTGTCATAACAGTTGAGCTATATGTTAATGCGATTTTATTTATTATCTTCTTAGAATATCATGATTGTAAGTTTTGAGATGTAAATTTGACCTTTCGATTATGGAAAGGTAACTAATGTTTTAACGGTTGAATTATGGCTAGGTTGGTGACAAAATGTCATTTATCCAGTATTTTTCCAGTGTTATTCTTCTGATTTCATTGTGTAAAGTCTGTTAGTTTGATTACCTATTATCGTGTTCCACCTGTCCTTTCTCTTTGTTATATATGTGGGCACTGTTCATTGTTATTACATCATTGAATTACTGAATCAAATTATACTATCTTTCCTCTCTCTTCTTGTATTGTTTATGGTATCAGAGCTGTAAACTTTCCTTTTTCAAGAAAAATGAACACCGAGGATGGGTTTTCTTCTTCTACCTCAAATCAGAAAAACACTCATGCTATTTCACCCAGCACTCCTTTAACCACTCTGGTTATCACTCCAATTCAGAATCAACCCTTGAACCCTCCCATTGACGCTACGCCACCACCAAATACCCTGTCTTCCGCCCTGCTGCTCCTAATCGCAATCGCAACCTGGTTAATCCCCCAGCTACTTTCAATAATACCAACACTCCCCCACCTGGCTATTTTCCCTATCCTCCGTATCAACCCTTCCCTACCCAACCACAAGCTTTTCCCAACCAAAATTTCTATCCCAGACCTCCGTTCCCAGCTCTACCTGCCTAGAATTTCCCCTCTCAACCTAATTTCTTTACTCCTAATCCGTATCCAACACTACCCCAACCTTTTGCTGTGAAACTCAGTGACAACAACTTTTTATTATGGAAGAATCAGCTCCTGAATGCAGTCCTCCTCCTCCGAAATTTCTGGATGCAAACAACACTCAACCAAATCTTGAGTATCTCTGCTGGGAAAGGTACAACCGCTTCATCATGTGCTGGATTTACTCTTCTTTATCTGAAGAAAAGATGGGAGAGATTGTAAGTCTTGATTCTGCTTCTGCTATATGGAACTCTCTGGTTAGATCTTATGATTCGGACACTACTGCTAGGATTATGGCTTTAAAATCTCAACTACAGAAAATTAGGAAAGATAGCTTGTCTGTTACATAATACTTGGCTAAAATTAAGGAAATCACTGATAAATTTGCTGCAATTGGAGAACCGATTTCATATAGGGACCATTTGGCTCACATCCTTGATGGATTAGGTAGTGAATATAACTCTTTTGTTACAAGCATTCAAAATCGAGCTGATAATCCAACCTTAAAGGATGTTAGAAGCCTTCTTCTTGCTTATGAAGCCCGTTTAGAAAAGCAAACTACTTTGGATCAACTTAATTTGGCCCAAGCTAACATAAGTAGTCTCAATGTTCATCATTCTAATTGCCATTTTGCAAACAAGTCTCAGAATCACATTAATCCATTTTCAAAACCTCCATTTTTTTCTCCTGTTTAGCCTACTCAATCACCCTTTCCCCCTAATATTCTTGGTAAGCCACAGATCCCAAGCTCCTAGAACAATAAACCACATTCCTCTCGCCCTCAATGTCAAATTTGAGGCAAATTTGGCCACACGACTCTTATATGTCATCACAGAACAAACCTAGCATACCAAACACCACCTCCTCAACCTCAAGCCTTGTTACACACCTCCCAAAATTCTGTGTCTACTCCCCAGGCCTTCTCGGATACCTCATCTCTCACTCAGACTGATTTTTCCCATCCTGACGAATCACGGTTTCTTGATTCGAGGGTTACTCACCATATGACTCTGGATATCTCATCCTTGTGCAATCCAATAACTTACAGTGGTGGTGACCAAATCACGGTTGGAAATAGTAAGCAAATTCCCATCTCTCACATTGGTTCCTTTGTTATTTCTTCTTCTAAGCCTATTTTGCTTCATAATGTCTTACATACTCCTTCTATCACAAAGAAACTCCTTAGTGTTGCTAAGTTATGTAAGGATAACAAGGCCTTTGTTGAATTTTATGACTCTTTTTTTCTTGTCAAGGACTTGCGAACCAAGATAATCCTCCTCAAGGGCACACTTGAAGAATGGCCACTACAAGTTATCATCCTAGGTCGTCTCCTCTAGTGCCTCTTCACCTACTGTTTTTTTATCTTCGGTCACAACTCCTTGTTAGGGGCGATTTCCGCAAGCGCACGGGTCGTCACAAGTAATATAAAACAGTAGGTAATACCGAGTATCGAATCCACAGGGAGGAGAAGCGAAAATTAAGCAAAAATAAAATCTCTTGAGCACTAAAAATACTTGGGCGAAATAATATTTAGGGAACAACTCATGCAATAAAGAGGAATTTAAAATTTAAAGCAAGAAAATAAATTGATCAATCGAAAAATAAAATATGGAGAAAGAGTTTTCTTTTAATGGGAAGAGGGGTCTCGAAAATCAATTAATAGCTAAATAAATGTTATAATTATCCTATCTCATTGCCCAACTAATTATAATCCTAGAATCTCCGTTAATCACATAGGTTCTCCTGTCGGTTTCCCCTAATTGTAATTAATTCATTTTAACAACCTAAGTGTCCTTAGCGCCATTAAAAATCATTAATTATTACGTTCTGATTCATTTTAGGAATCTAAGTTTAATCAACTAATCCCGTTGTCACGTCGGGCAATTAAACTAGTTGCATGGATTACGATCTATCCTAATTTCTCTCCGTCGAGTTTCCATTAAGAATCCAATCATTACACAATTGGCCAGATTGAATAAAGCATTAAGCACATCCATACAAATAATTAGGACAAAGGGCAAGAGACAGGAAATTATAACAACATTTAAACTATAATTTCATTTCAAGACCCCAAATTGGGGTTTAGCTATACATAGCTAAAATATCCACAACATTTACAATTGAAAGCATAATTAAGAGCATAAAAGGAAATGAATTGACCGTCGAAAAACCCCTTCGCTAACGCTCGGAGCCCCGCCGACTACTCCTTGAGCCTCCTAAGATGCTCTCCAAAATTCCCCAAATATTTCCCACTAAGAAATCTCTCAAAAAGGCTAGAAAGCCTTGAGAGAGGCTCCAAAGGAGCCAAAGGAGGGAGGAAAGGAAGGAAAGAATGGAATGATTGATCCTAAAATGAGGCACCAAGAGGTGCCTTTTATAGGCCAGGATTGGAGGTAGCGTCGCGACGCTACATTGCACAGCGTTGCGACGCAATGCACGCGTCTTGTTGCCCAAGAAATGGGTAGCGTCGCGACGCTACCTTGCACAGCGTCTCGACGCTGACCCAATTTCTAGAATTTCCAGCTTCGGTTTGGGCTAATTTTTGGGCCTTCTCTTCACTTCTTTTTGGGCTTTTCCATCATGATTGGCCTCATTGGATTCCCTTTTGATCCAAGCTTGGATTTGGGCTTCATTAGCTTCATTTTTGGCACTTTTTCTCCCAAAATCACCAACTTTGCTACTAAGGACCAAATAACAAAATACATTAAATATTTTCATTAAAAACACGATTAAAGCACAGAAAAGCCTAATAAATTGGGACTAAAATAGCGACATTTTTGCTCGCTATCACACCCCCAAACTTAAGCTTTTGCTAGTCCCGAGCAAAATTCTAAAGATGCATGAAATAGAATCGCTCAAGCCTCAATGATTTTGGAATTCTTAAGATAGAATGGAAAACATGCAAGTGGAATAAGCAAGCACCGCATACTCTTGAAGAAACCTTAATCTAGTTTGAACTTAAGATTAATGAATAGCATGCTCAAGACTTATCTATTGATTCTTTTACTAACCTAGATTAGTCTTATGGCTTTCTCCATTTGTTTTCCCCCTACACTGGCTAAGAGCCCCTAATAGGTCAGAGTCCTTCTATCATGTAAAAAAAAAAAAAAAAAACTAGGGTGCCTGAAATTTTTCTTCTTTTTCATGGGGGAGCAAAACTCACAAATGATTTTTCTCTTTTCTTTTTCTTTTGCCACTCCCCCAAACTTGCATTTTGATTTCTAATGGTACTAGCTTTCACACTACGGTGTAGGGGCCCTTAACCCGAATTTTATTCTCTGGTTGGCCTAACTGATCACACCTCAGGTAGCTCTTTTTACCCCTAGGCTTTTTCTTTTGTGCAAGCAAAAATTTTCTTTTCAGCAGATTTTTCTTTTCTCTCATTTTATTTTGTTGCTTTTGTTTTTCTCTCAGCAGGCATAACATTTTTTTCTACCTAGCTCTTTAGAACAATCAAGCATGAACTTCCTAATATTAGAAACTAAGCCTATCGGGGTGACAACAAACTTTAAAAACCATAATAAGAATCTAGATTTTCAAAGACATCATTAGATAAGGCTATTGCATGCTTTAGACATCAAAACTAAGTATCAAAAAAAATTTAAAATTTCACAATTTCTGTCGTGCTCCCAGATTCCACAACATATAAACCACTTTCTCCCAAAATTTCTAAAATCACATCCTTGGCTATCATAGCTATCTATTCATGCATCCAACATAATTTAAATATGCTCACACAACTTAAGCCTCCCCCCAAACTTAAACTAAACATTGTCCCCAATGTTTTGAAAACAACAAAGCATAAAGAGGGATACTGAGACTTCCCTGAGCTAGGAGCGCTTTATCCTCTTCCTTTGGATCCAGAAAAGTGAGATTTTTGGAATTTTGGGATTTGCTAAGGTGATCCTGCAAAACAAAATTGGATCACGGAGCAAAGAAAATTATTTACCGCAAAAACAACTACCTAAACTTTAATCCTTGGGTTTCCTCCCAAGCAATGCTTTCTTTAACGTTTTTAGCTAGACGAGGCTCGACACGCTTACGGAGGCTCAAAATAAAATTTTTCATCATCCTCCGGGCCCTGCAAGAAATCACGCACCGAATTGCATACTACAAACAGAGGAGAAAAAAAACTTTCCCCTCGCCCATCTTCACTAAAGAGATTATCATAATAACATTTCAAAAAATAATCAGCTGCATCAAATCTCTTTTCTAAATCTCTATTCACAAAGAAATTGTTAACAGAGTCATCAAGCGTTATGATATCAACCGGTCTAGGATCTAGAGATGGCCTATCAATTATGCCAGTCCATTCATCAGAAAAAATATCTACATGCTCAGGAGATTCCTCAGACTCAGTATTAAAAAATGATTCAACTAAGCTATCATATGACTCATCATCAGAAGAATTAAAGAATTCAAGAATTTCAGGATCAGATTCTATACTATGCACAGATTCGAGTTCCTCTGGGTCAGATTCTATGCTATATACATCATCATGACACGAATCAAAGGTATTAACATTATCAGGGTTCATGCATTCAGGAATGTCAAGATCAGACTCAATAGATTTAGTGTAATCATGATCAGACTCAAAATTATCTATCAAGCAATCTTTCTTATGCATATCATGCTCATCCTCAATGTCAGGCAAATCAATATCATCATCAAAATCATCGATTTCAGGCAAATCCAATTCATTCTCAAAAGAAGGTAAATCATCAACTGCAGATCTTTCATTCTCACAAGCAGGCAAGTCTAATTCATTCTCAAAGTCAGGCAGTTCTAAATCATTCTCAAATAGAGGATCATCTAAATATGCATTATGATCAAAATCTCCATCATTCATAAGAACTTCCCCTAAGCCTAGGCCAAGATTATACTCTACCTCTTTATCATCGTCAGTCAAGTATTCAGGACCAACAGAAAAACATGTATGCAAACTACAAACAGATTCATTTTAGCCAAAAATACTAAACATGATTTTATCATCATCAATGTTCAAGGTAAGCTTACCTGTATGCACACTAATCTCAGCCTTACCAGTTGCTAAGAAAGGTCTGCCTAGAATAATGGGCACCTCTTTGTCCTCCTGCATGTCCAGTACCACAAAGTCTACAGGGAAGATAAATTTGTTGACCTTCACCAACACGTCCTCCACCGCACCCATTGGGTGGGTAATTGATCTATCAGCAAGCTGGAGAGTGACGTCGATGTCCTTCATTCCTGTTAAACCAATCTTCCTGTAAACAGAATAGGGCATTAAATTTATACTAGCTGATAGCGAGCAGAAATGTCGCTATTTTAGCCTCAAATTATTAAGCTTTTTGGTGCTTTAATCGTGATTTTAATGAATATATTTATTGAATTTTGTTATTTTGTCTTTAGGAGCATAAATGATGATTTTGGGAGAAAAAGAGCCAAAATTGATGGAATTATAGCCCAAATCAAAGTTTGAAGCATTTGGAAGCCCAAAGAAGGCATCCATGAAGAATACACCAAGAGAAATGAAGAAGAAGGCCCAAAAATCAGCCCAAAAAGAAGCTGATTTTTCTGGAAAATCTGGACAGCGTCTCGACGCTTAGCAAGGCAGCGTCGCGACGCTGCCCTTTCTTGTTGCCCAAGCCGCGTGCGCAGCAGCGTCGCGACGCTTGGCAAGGCAGCGTCGCGACGCTACCCCTTTTCCAGGCCTATAAATAGGCGCCCTTGGTGCCTCATTTTGGAATCAATGAATCAATAAATCAAATCATTACTCATTCATTCCTTTCTTTCCTTTCTTAAGACTCCTTTTTTGGAGCCCCTCTCAAGGCTTTTGAGCCTTTTTGAGAGGGTTCTTCTAGTGGGAATTTTTGGGGAATTTTGGGGAGCAATTCTAGAGGCTCGAGGAGTAGTCAGCGGGGGCTCCAAGCGTCAGCAAGGGGTTTTTCGACGGTCAATTCCTTTTTCTTTATGCCTTTTAATATGCTTTCCCTTGTAATTATTGTGAATATTATGTGTAGCTAAAACCCCAATTTGGGGTCTTGAAATGAAATGTTAGTGGAAATATTGTTATAATTTCTTGTCTCTTGCCCATGTCCTAATTATTTGTATGGATGTGCTTAATGCTTTACTCAATCTGGCCAATTGTGTAATGATTCGTTTCTTAATGGAAACTCGACGGAGAGAAATTAGGATAGATCATAATCCATGCAACTAGTTTAATTGCCCGTTGTGACACCGGGATTAGTTGATTAAACATAGATTCCTAAAATGAATCAGGGCGTAATAATTAATGATTTTTAATAGCGCTAAGGACACTTAGGTTGTTAAAATGAATTAATTACAATTAGGGGAAACCGACAGGAGAACCTATGTGATTAACGGAGATTCTAGGTTTATAATTAGTTGGGCAATGAGATAGGATAATTATAGCAAGTATTTAGCTAATCATTGATTTTCAAGACCCCTCTTCCCATTTCAAGAAAAACCTCTTTCTCCACATTTTATTTTTGATTGATCAAATTTGTTTTCATTAAGTCTTTTTAAATTCGAATTCTTCTTATCACATGAGCTTGGTCCCTAAATATTATTTCTCCTGAGTATTTTCAGTGCTCAAGAGAATTTTAATTAATTGCTTAAGTTTCGCTTCGCCTCCCTGTGGATTCGATACTCGGAATACTTTCCGTTTTATATTACTTGTGGCCCGTGCACTTTGCGGTCATCAAGTTTTTGGCGCCGTTGCCGGGGAGGCTTGATTTTTAAGCAAAAAAAATTAATTTTTCTTGACATCGAAAAGAAAAGGGTAAATGGTAATTTAGGTGTAAATATTTTTCTTTCATCGTTTTGTGAATATTATTTTATTTTTATTTTTGTTTGGTTCTTTTTATCATTATCTGGGAGCATTGCATGCGAAGAAACAAGGTGGTTAATCTGTTTCCGTTAGATCTTGAGATTAACAGGACTCTAAAATTCATTAGAAGAGAAAAAAGATTAACAGAAACGATGGCCCACCAAGAAGAAGCTCCCAAGGCAATTAGAGATTTTCTGCAGCCAGTTCTTCCTACCGAAAATTCTGGGATTGTTTACGCCCCCATCCAAGCTACAAATTTTGAGCTAAAAACAGGGTTGATTCAGATGGCGCGCGATAACTCGTTCAAGGGACATCCTTCCGAGGACCCCCACTCTCATCTGCGATCATTCCTAGAAATATGTGGGACAGTAAAGATGAACGGAGTTCCGGCCGACGCGATCAGATTGAGGCTATTTCCATTTTCTCTACAGGATAAAGCAAAAGATTGGCTCGAATCAGTCGAGACGGGCAGCATCAGTACTTGGGACGAGCTTGCCCAGGCTTTTCTGACAAAATTTTTTCCACCAGCTAAGACTACCAAGCTGCGGACTGAAATTGGAACATTCAGACAGCTTGACGAGGAGCAGTTGTACGAAGCATGGGAAAGATATAAGGAAATGCTTAGGCGATGCCCCCAACATGGATATCCTGATTGGCTTCAGGTACAGTTATTCTATAATGGATTAAACTCCTCCACGAAGACAGTCCTAGACACATCAGCAGGAGGGAGTTTTCTTTCAAAAACAGTAACAGAAGCCAAGGACCTGCTTGAGGAAATGGCGGCGACAAGTTATCAATGGCCGACGGAGAGAGGAACAGTTACAAAGAAGGCTGGATTGTATGAATTAGATGAGTCAAGTTCACTGAAAGCGCAACTAGCATCTCTGACCAATGCACTAAACAAATTGACGTCATCTGAGGTGGTTAAGTCCATTTCCACCTTAGCTGAAGGACATTCGAAGAAAGAAGGTCAAGATGTGGAAGAAGTTCAATACATAGGAAACAGATCATATACTCAAGGAGTACCGAACTTCTACCACCCCAGTCTGCGCAATCACGAGAACTTCTCATATGCAAATACGAAGAATGTTTTGCAGCCACCCCCAGGTTTTGCATCAACGAGTACTCCTGAGAAGAAAAATAATCTGGAGGAGATGGTGGCTTTATTCATCAAGGAACAAAGAATATTGAATGTAAATCTCCAGACATCAGTAAACAACCACGACGCAGCTCTAAAGAATATGGAAGTGCAGAAAGGTCAGATTGCTTCAGCAGTAAATGCCCTTCAAAAGGGAAAATTTCCAAGCGATACTGAGCCTAACCCGAAAGAGCAGTGTAAGATGGTGGTTCTAAGAAGTGGCAGAAGACTGGAGGACAGTTCAGAGAAGAAAAAGGAAGAAGAAAAGAGAAGGGATGAAGATGAAGGGGCTGAGGCACAAAAAACCTCATCTGAAAGGTTCCAACATCCTCCTAACTCTATTGAATTAAAATGTGATTTTTCTAACAGCTGTGCAGGTAGAAAAGAAGAAGAGAAGCAGAATGACAAAGAAAAGATGACTGAGGAAGAAGTGGTTCCATGCAACCACCATGACAAAGGTTCGCATATTAGCCCGCCCAAACGGAGGGGCGAATGTCCAACCTTTGATTACAGGGAGTTACCTTTTCCTCAAAGATTTAAGAATGTCAAATTAGATGAACAATTTCAAAAATTTTTAGAAATGTTTAAAAAGTTGACTGTGAATATTCCATTGGTAGAAGCTTTGTATAATATGCCGAATTATGGAAAATTCATGAAGGAAATGCTTTCTAAAAAGAAAAGTCTGAAAAAAGAAGTTTTTAATTTATCTGAGAGTAGCAGTACCATTATTTCTGGTAGGATACCCTCTAAGCAAAAAGATCCAGGGAGTTTTACTGTTCCCTGCACCATAGGAGAAGTATCCTTCGATAGGGCTTTGTGTGATTTAGGAGCAAGTATAAATTTGATGCCCTACTCTGTGTACAGGAAGATTGGTTTATCAGGTATGACAGACACTGACGTCACTCTCCAGCTTGCTGATAGATCGATTACCCACCCGATGGGTGTTGTGGAGGACGTGTTGGTGAAAGTCAACAAATTCATCTTTCCTGTAGATTTCGTGGTACTGGACATGAAGGAGGACAAAGAGGTGCCAATTATCTTAGGCAGACCTTTCCTAGCCACTGGTAAGGCTGAGATTAGCGTGCATACAGGTAAACTTACCTTGAACATTGATGATGAAAAAGTCGTGTTTAGTATTTTTGGCCAAGATGAATCTGTTTGTAGTTTGCATACATGTTTTTCTGTTGGGCCTGAATACTTGACTGATGATGATGAAGAGGTAGACTATAATCGTGGCCTAGGCTTAGGAGAAATGCTTATGGATAATGTGGATTTTGATCATGATGCATATATGGATAATCCTCTGTTTGAAAATGACTTGGATCTGCCTGACTTCGAAAATGAATTAGACTTGCCTGCTTGTGAAAATGAAAGATCTGCAGTTGATGATTTACCTTCCTTTGAAAATGAATTAGATTTGCCTGAAATGGATAATTTTAATGATGATATTGAATTGCCTGACATTGAACATGAACGTAAAAGGCATAAAAAAGATTGCTCAATAGATAATTTTGAGTCTGACCATGATTACAGTGAATCTATTGAGTCTGATCTTGACATTCCTGAATGCATGAATCCTGACAATGTGAATACTTTCTTTTCATGTCCTGATGATGTGTATAGAATAGAATCTGACCCAGAAGAACTTGAATCTGTGCATAGTATAGAATCTGATCCTGAAATTCTTGAATTCTTTAATTCTTCTGATGATGAGTCATATGATAGCTTAGTTGAATCATTTTTTAATTCTGAGTCTGAAGGATCTAATGAGCATGTAGATATTTTCTCTGATGAATGGACTGGCATGATTGATAGGCCACCTATAGATCCTAGACCAGTAGACATTATAACGCTTGATGACTCTGTTAACAATTGTTTTGAAAATAGAGATTTAGAAAAGAGATTTGATGCAGCAGATTATTTTCTGAAATGTTATTATGAGAATCTCTTTAGTGAAGATGGGCCAGGGGAAAGTTTTTTTTCTCCCCTGTTTGTAGTTTGCAATTCGGTGCGTGATTTCTTGCAGGGCCCGGAGGATGATGAAAATTTTTATTTTGAGCCTCCGTAAGCGTGCCGAGCCTAGTCTAGCTAAAGACGTTAAAGAAAGCGCTGCTTGGGAGGCAACCCAAGGATTAAAGTAGTTAGTTGTTTTTGCGGTAAATAATTTTCTTTGCTCCGTGATCCAATTTTGTTTTGCAGGATCACCTTAGCAAATCCCAAAATTCTACATTTCCCATTTTTCATGGATCCAAAGGAAAAGGATGAAGCGCTCCTAGCTCAGGGAAGTCTCAGTATCCCTCTTTATGCTTGTCTGTTTTAAAACATTGGGGACAATGTTTAGTTTAAGTTTGGGGGGGAGGCTTCCGCTGTGTTGAGCATATTTAAAATCTGTTGGATGCTTGAATAGATAGCCATGATAGCCAAGGATGTGATTTTTGAAATTTTGGGAGAAAATGGTTTATATGATTGTGGAATCTGGGAGCACGGCAGAAATTGTGAAATTTTAAAATTTTTTGATACTTAGTTTTGATGTCTAAAGCATGCAATAGTCTTATCTAATGACGTCTTTGAAAATCTAGATTCTTATTATGGTTTTCAAAGTTGTTGTCACCCCGATAGGCTTAGTTTCTAATATCAGGAAGTTCATGCTTGATTGCTCTAAAGAACTAGGTAGGAAAAAATTTTATGCCTGCTGAGAGAAAAGCAAAAGCAACAAAAGAAAATGTGAGAAAAAGAAAATCTGTTGAAAAAGAATTTTTGCTTGCGCAAAAGAAAAAAGCCTAGGGGTAAAAAGAGCTACCTGCGGTGTGATCAGTTAGGCCAACCAAGAATAAAATTCGGGTTAAGGGTCCCTGCACCGTAGTGTGAAAGCTAGTACCAATAGATATCAAAATGCAAGTTTGGGGGAGCAAAAGAAAAAGAAAAGAAAAAGAAGAGAAAAAGAAAAATCATGTGAGAATTCTGCTCCCCCATGAAAAAAAAAAATGACAGGCACCCTAGTTACTTTTTTTTGCATGATAGAAGGACTCCGAAGTATTAGGGGCTCTTAGCCAGTGTAGGGGGAAAACAAATGGAGAAAGCCATAAGACTAATCTAGGTTAGTAAAAGAATCAATAGATAAGTCTTGAGCATGCTATTCATTAATCTTAAGTTCAAACTAGTTTAAGATTTCTTCAAGAGTATGCGGTGCTTGCTTATTCCACTTGCATGTTTTCCATTCGATCCTAAGAATTCCAAAATCATTGAGGGTTGAGCGATTCTATTTCATGCATCTTTAGAATATATTTTGCTCGGGACTAGCAAAAGCTTAAGTTTGGGGGTGTGATAGCGAGCAGAAATGTCGCTATTTTAGCCTCAAATTATTAAGCTTTTTGGTGCTTTAATCGTGATTTTAATGAATATATTTATTGAATTTTGTTATTTTGTCTTTAGGAGCATAAATGATGATTTTGGGAGAAAAAGAGCCAAAATTGATGGAATTATAGCCCAAATCAAAGTTTGAAGCATTTGGAAGCCCAAAGAAGGCATCCATGAAGAATACACCAAGAGAAATGAAGAAGAAGGCCCAAAAATCAGCCCAAAAAGAAGCTGATTTTTCTGGAAAATCTGGACAGCGTCTCGACGCTTAGCAAGGCAGCGTCGCGACGCTGCCCTTTCTTGTTGCCCAAGCCGCGTGCGCAGCAGCGTCGCGACGCTACCCCTTTTCCAGGCCTATAAATAGGCGCCCTTGGTGCCTCATTTTGGAATCAATGAATCAATAAATCAAATCATTACTCATTCATTCCTTTCTTTCCTTTCTTAAGACTCCTTTTTTGGAGCCCCTCTCAAGGCTTTTGAGCCTTTTTGAGAGGGTTCTTCTAGTGGGAATTTTTGGGGAATTTTGGGGAGCAATTCTAGAGGCTCGAGGAGTAGTCAGCGGGGGCTCCAAGCGTCAGCAAGGGGTTTTTTCGACGATCAATTCCTTTTTCTTTATGCCTTTTAATATGCTTTCCCTTGTAATTATTGTGAATATTATGTGTAGCTAAAACCCCAATTTGGGGTCTTGAAATGAAATGTTAGTGGAAATATTGTTATAATTTCTTGTCTCTTGCCCATGTCCTAATTATTTGTATGGATGTGCTTAATGCTTTACTCAATCTGGCCAATTGTGTAATGATTCGTTTCTTAATGGAAACTCGACGGAGAGAAATTAGGATAGATCATAATCCATGCAACTAGTTTAATTGCCCGTTGTGACACCGGGATTAGTTGATTAAACATAGATTCCTAAAATGAATCAGGGCGTAATAATTAATGATTTTTAATAGCGCTAAGGACACTTAGGTTGTTAAAATGAATTAATTACAATTAGGGGAAACCGACAGGAGAACCTATGTGATTAACGGAGATTCTAGGTTTATAATTAGTTGGGCAATGAGATAGGATAATTATAGCAAGTATTTAGCTAATCATTGATTTTCAAGACCCCTCTTCCCATTTCAAGAAAAACCTCTTTCTCCACATTTTATTTTTGATTGATCAAATTTGTTTTCATTAAGTCTTTTTAAATTCGAATTCTTCTTATCACATGAGCTTGGTCCCTAAATATTATTTCTCCTGAGTATTTTCAGTGCTCAAGAGAATTTTAATTAATTGCTTAAGTTTCGCTTCGCCTCCCTGTGGATTCGATACTCGGAATACTTTCCGTTTTATATTACTTGTGGCCCGTGCACTTTGCGGTCATCACTAGCACCTAAATCACACAAAGCCCTATTGAAAGATACTTCCCCTATAGTGCAGGGAATAGTAAAACTCCCTTGATCTTTCTGTTTAGAAGGCATCTTCCCAGAAACAATGGTACTACTACTCTCAGACAATTTAAAAACTTCTTTTTTCAAACTTTTCTTCCTAGAAAGCATTTCTTTCATGAATTTCCCATAATTAGGCATGTTATACAAGGCATCTACTAAGGGAATATTCACAGATAACTTCTTAAACATTTCTATGAACTTTTGAAACTGCTCATCTAGTTTAACATTTTTAAAGCGTTGAGGAAAAGGTAACTCCTTGTAGTCAAAGGTAGGACATTCGCCCCTCCGCTTGGGCGGGCTAATGTGCGAGCCTTTGTCATGATGGTTGCATGGAACCACTTCTTCCTCGTTCACTTTCTCTCTGTGTCTGCCATCCTGCTTTTCATCTTCTTTTCTTCCTGCAAAATTGCTAGAAAAATCACAATTCAAATCAATAAAGTTGGGAGGATGTTGGGACCTTTTAGAGGAGGTTTTTGTGCCTCAGCCCTTTCATCTTCATCCCTGCTCTTTTCTTCTTCCTTCTTCTTTTCTGAATTGGTCTCCAGTTGTCTACCACTTCTCAGTGTCACCATCTTGTTCTGCTCTCTTGGGTTAGGTTCAGTATCATTTGGAAATTTTCCCTTCTGAAGGGCATTCACTGCTGAAGCGATCTGTCCTATTTGAACTTCCATGTTTTTCAGAGCTGTGTCGTGGTTATTTACTACCGTCTGGAGATTCACGTTCAACATTCTTTGTTCTTTAATAAACAGATCCACCATCTCCTCTAGGTTATTCTTCTTTTCAGGCGCACTGGATGATGTAAAACCTGGTGGCGGCTGCAAAACATTCTTCGTATTTGAATATGAGAAGTTCTCATGATTGCGCAGACTGGGGTGGTAGAAGTTCGGTACTCCTTGAGCAAATGGTCTATTTCCTACGTACTGGACTTCCTCCACATCTTGACCTTCCTTTTTTGAATGACCTTCAACTAAGGTGGAAATGGACTTGACCACCTCAGATGAAGTCAGCTTGTTTAGCGCATTGGTCAGAGATGTCATCTGTGCCTTCGACGAACTCGACTCATCCAATTCATATAATCCAGCCTTCTTTGAATTTGCTCCCCTTTCGGTCGGCTACTGATAACTCGTTGCCACCATTTCCTCAAGCAGATCCTTGGCTTCTGTCAATGTTTTGGAAAGAAAACTTCCTCCTGCTGATGTGTCTAGGACTGTCTTGGTGGAGGGATTCAATCCATTGTAAAATAACTGCACTTGAAGCCAATTAGGATATCCATGTTGGGGGCACCGCCTAAGCATTTCTTTGTATCTCTCCCATGCCTCGTACAATTGCTCCTCGTCAAGCTGCCTAAATGTTCCGATCTTAGTCCGGAGCTTGGTAGTTTTGGTTGGCAGGAAAAATTTTGTCAGAAAAGCCTGGGCAAGCTCGTCCCATGTACTTATGCTGCCCGTCTCAACTGATTCGAGCCAATCCTTTGCTTTGTCTTGTAGAGAGAATGGAAACAACCTCAATCTTATAGCGTCTGCCGAAACTCCGTTCATCTTCACCGTCCCACAAATTTCCAAGAATGACTGCAGATGTGAGTGGGGGTCCTCAGAAGGATGTCCCTTAAAAGAGTTATCGCGCGCCATCTGAATCAATCCCGTCTTTAACTCGAAATTGGTAGCTTGGATTGGGGCGTAGACAATTCTAGAATTCTCGGTGGGAAGAACTGGTTGTAAGAAGTCTCTGATTGCCTTGGGAGCTTCCTCTTGATGGGCCATTGCTTCTGCTAATCTTTTCTTTCTTCGAATGGTTCTAAGAGTCCTGTCAATTTCAAGATCTAGCGGAAACAAATTAACCACCTTGTTCCTTCGCATACAATGCTCCCAATCAAACAAAAGAACCAAACAAAAACAAAAACAAAATAATATTCACAAAATAATGAAAGAAAAATATTTACACCTAAATTACTATTTATCCCTTTCTTCTCGATGTCAAGAAAAATTAATTTGCTTAAAAATCAAGCCTCCCCGGCAATGGCGCCAAAAACTTGTTGGGGGCGATTTTCGCAAGCGCACGGGTCGTCACAAGTAATATAAAACGATAGGTAATACCGAGTATCGAATCCACAGGGAGGCGAAGCGAAAATTAAGCAAAAATAAAATTCTTGAGCACTAAAAATACTTGGGCGAAATAATATTTAGGGAATAACTCATGCAATAAAGAGGAATTTAAAATTCAAAACAAGAAAATAAATTGATCAATCAAAAAATAAAATATGGAGAAAGAGTTTTCTTTTAATGGGAAGAAGGGTCTCGAAAATCAATTAATAGCTAAATAAATGTTATAATTATCCTATCTCATTGTCCAACTAATTATAATCCTAGAATCTCCGTTAATCACATAGGTTCTCCTGTCGGTTTCCCCTAATTGTAATTAATTCATTTGAACAACCTGAGTGTCCTTAGCGCCATTAAAAATCATTAATTATTATGCTCCGATTCATTTTACGAATCTAAGTTTAATCAACTAATCTCGTTGTCACGACTGGCAATTAAACTAGTTGCATGGATTACGATTTATCCTAATTTCTCTCTGTCAAGTTTCCATTAAGAATCCAATCATTACACAATTGGCCAGATTGAATAAAGCATTAAGCACATCCATACAAATAATTAGGACAAAGGGCAAGAGACAGGAAATTATAACAACATTTAAACTATAATTTCATTTCAAGACCTCAAATTGGGATTTAGCTATACATAGCTAAAATATCCACAACATTTACAATTGAAAGCAGAATTAAGAGCATAAAAGGAAATGAATTGACCGTCGAAAAACCCCTTCGCTGACCCTCGGAGCCTCGCCGACTACTCATTGAGCCTCGCCGACTACTCCTTGAGCCTCCTAAGATGCTCTCCAAAATTCCCCAAATATTTTCCACTAAGAAATCTCTCAAAAAGGCTAGAAAGCCTTGAGAGAGGCTCCAAAGGAGCCAAAGGAGAGAGGAAAGGAAGGAAAGAATGGAATGATTGATCCTAAAATGAGGCACCAAGAGGTGCCTTTTATAGGCCCGGATTGGAGGTAGTGTCGCGACTCTACCTTGCACAGTGTCTCGATGCTGACCCAATTTCCAGAATTTCCAGCTTCGGTTTGGGCTAAATTTTGGGCCTTCTCTTCACTTCTTTTTGGGCTTTTCCATCATGATTGGCCTCATTGGATTCCCTTTTGATCCAAGCTTGGATTTGGGCTTCATTAGCTTCATTTTTGGCATTTTTTCTCCCAAAATCACCAACTTTGCTCCTAAGGACCAAATAACAGAATACATTAAATATTTTCATTAAAAACACGATTAAAGCACAGAAAAGCCTAATAAATTGGGACTAAAATAGCGACATTTTTGCTCGCTATCACTCCTTCTTGCTGGCATCTTCGGTTGGGTCATTCGGCTGCTTCTATATTGAAGCAAGTTTTGTCTATTTGTGGTGTCTCTTCTTTGAATTCCACTAAATTTTGTAACTCGTTTCAATTAACAAAGAGTCATCGTCTTCCTTTTTCTTTAGTCGAAACTAGGACTCGTGGACCTTTTGAATTGGTTCATTCGGATGTATGGGGACCTTCCCCTCATATTTCGATTAATGGAACTCGTTATTTCTTATCATTTGTCGTTGACTTCACTCCTTTTACGTGGATTTATTTACTTAAATCTAAAGATGAAACATTTCCATGCTTTCTCAATTTTAAAAAGTTTGTTGAAGTCCAATTTGATAAACATATTAAATGCCTCCAAACCAATTGGGGTGGAGAGTTTCGCTCCATTTCTAAATTTCTTTCGGCTCATGGTATTCATCATAGTGTATCTTGTTCTTATACAATGACCGGGTTGAAAGAAGGAACCGTCATGTTGTTGAAATAGGTTTTGCATTACTTGCTCATTCTGGTCTTCCTTTACCTTTTGGAGTTTTGCCTTTCAAACAACTGTGTATATCATCAACAGGCTACCCATTGCTGTTCTTCACTCCAAATCTCCATACCAAATGTTATATAACAGATTGCCAGATTACTCTCTACTAAAAGCCTTTGGCTGTTCGTGTTTCCCTTTTCTACCCCCTTTTAATGAGCATAAGCTAATGTTTTGATCCACTGAATGTCTCTTTGTTGGTTACAGTCCAAATCACAAGGGATATTTGTGTTTGGATCCTCTGTCTGGTCGGGTGTTTATATCTCGTCATGTGGTATTCAATGAGTTAGTTTTTTCTTGCTTACAAAAGAAATTCAGTTTTGGCCCTGTCAAGTCCTCTTCCCCTGATCATTCTTTCTTCAATTTAACCCCTTTTCATCTCCCACTCACTTCTTTTCCTTCCACTGGTTCTACCCCCCTCCCCCACCTTTATCTCCCATTGTTCCAACTTCCCCTTGTCCTTCCGTATCTCCTACTGCTCCCATTCCCCAATCTACATCTGCTTCCGCTTCCCATTCACCCTCTCTGTCTTTTCCACCTGGTTTTGCTCCAATTCCTTCTAATTTGGCTCACCACCAACCTTCCTCACTGGATACATCATCTCATTCCTCTGCCTCTACATTCACTTCTCCAATTCCCCTTCCTACTGCTTCCCCACCCTCACTGCAACCATCCTCCTCCCTGTTCTCTCCTACCCCTGCTCCCATTAACCCTCAACCTGCTTTAACAAATATCCATCCTATGGTAACAAGGTCAAAAGCCGGAGTCTTTAAACCAAAATGTTGGTTGGCTTCTTCCTCCCCCCCATCCA
This sequence comes from Luffa acutangula, assembly GCA_036850905.1. Lineage (NCBI taxonomy): Eukaryota > Viridiplantae > Streptophyta > Magnoliopsida > Cucurbitales > Cucurbitaceae > Luffa > Luffa acutangula. The sequence continues at coordinate 9,387,058 of CM072094.1, read as the reverse complement.
TCCCTCTTGTTGAACCGACTAGTTTCAAAACGACAATTAAAAATGTTGAATGGAGAGATGCTATGGATAAGGAGTATAAGGATTTGGTTGAAAACAATACATGGACCCTTGTTCCATCCCCTCCTCATTATAAGCTCGTGAGTTGCAAGTGGGTTTATCACATTAATCTAAAGTCGGATGGATCAATTGAGAGGTACAAGGCAAGACTTGTTGCTCGTGGTTTTGATCAAACACATGGAATCGACTATTTTGAAACCTTTTGTCCCGTGATCAAACTCGCAACCATAAGAATAATCTTGTCCTTGGCTGTGCGTTTTAAGTGGACCATTAAACAACTTGATGTACACAATGCCTTTTTAAATGGTGACCTTCATGAGGATGTGTACATGGTCCAACCACCCGGTTTTGTAGACAAGGAAAAGCCTCATCATGTTTGCAAACTCCAAAAAGCTTTATACGGTTTGAAACAGAGTCCTCGGGAGTGGTTCATGAAACCCAGCTCATGTTTGTTGAATTGTGGTTTTTCAGCTTCAAAATCTGATACTAGTCTCTTTTATCTTCACAAAGGTTCCATTTTTGTTGTTGTTCTCATATATGTAGATGATATTATTGTGACTGGGAATAATGCTTCTTACATTCAGTAGTTCATAGCTTCATTAAATGGTTTATTTGCATTGAAAGACCTTGGTGATTTATCATATTTTCTCGGCATTGAAGTTCACAAGAACTTTGATTCTCTGTTTTTATGTCAACAAAAATACTTTCAAGATATTTTGCAGCGTGCAGACATGTCCTTGTGTAAATCTATGGATACTCCCATGGCAACTGGTTCCATCCTTTTCGCTCGATGATGATCTGTTACTTGATCCGAAACAATACCGTAGTCTTGCCGGGGCCCTCCAATATTGTACTATCACCAGACCGGACCTCAGTTTTGTTGTTAACAAAGCATGTCAGTTTCTTCATGCCCCAACGACAGTTCATTGGGCCTTGGTTAAACGCATCCTCCGTTACTTCAAAACTACCAGCCACCTTGGTTTATCCTTCACCAGTTCGGGTCCCCTCTCTTTGACGAGTTATACGGATGCTGGTTGGGAAAATTGCCCCGATGATCGTTGTAGCACGAGTGGTTACTGCGTTTTCCTTGGTCCCAACCTCGTTTCTTGGTCTTCGGCTAAACAGAAGATGGTTTCTCGATCCAGCGTTGAGTCCGAGTATCATGGTTTGTCAAACGCTGCTGCAGAAACTGTTTGGATTCAATCTTTACTTTCTAAACTCGGTTTTTCTCCTTCTTCCCCTCCTTTATTACTTTGTGACAATATCAATGCTACCTATCTTGCTGCTAATCCTGTTCTTCATAGCTGGTCTAAGCACATAGAGATTGATCATCATTTTATTAGGGAGAAGGTTATGAGGAAACAACTTCTTGTTCGTTTTGTTCCGTTTGAGGACCAACTGGCTGATATTTTGACCAAACCTCTTGCTACTGCTCGATTTCAGAGTCTACGAACCAAGCTCACAGTCCAATCTCGACCAGTTTCGCTTGCGGGGGGATGAAAAAGTGTCATTTATCCAGTATTTTTCCAGTGTTATTATTCTGATTTCATTGTGTAAAGTCTGTTAGTTTGATTACCTATTATGGTGCTCCACTTGTCCTTTCTCTTTGTTATATATGTGGGCACTGTTCATTGTTATTACATCATTGAATTACTAAATCAAATTATACTATCTTTCCTCTCTCTTCATGTATTGTTTAGTTGGCCTCAAGTTGGTTTTTAAAAGAAATATTAGTTTGGTTAAATTATATTTAAATACATTTTTTTACTTGTCACTATCTATCAACCTTTCAATCGGGAAGATTGAATTATGAGAATTTTCTCTTGTAGTACAAGACTAGTTTTCTCTCTAACCTCTAGTTTGAGAGCTTGTTTAGTTGTCAAACTAATCTTGTAGGGTTCGATAAACCCTTGATCAGGAAGATAGAAGAAGCTTCACTTATCTGTGGAAGAAGAGGAGATCTCCACTGAATTGGATTGTAGAATGACACAGGAATCAAATTGCTTGGAAGGATGTTGTTTAGTTAGAAAACTCCTTTCCAATTGGATCATTTTAGGAGAGGTAATCCACGAGACTTTCAAACTTGCTTGGAGATTAGATAAAGGTTTACATGTGGAAAATTCTGGATAAAATATGTATGTTTTCTACTTTGATAAAGAGGAGGATTGTCTTCGTATTATGAAGTAAGGTCTTTGATTTTTTGATAAGTTTCTAAGGATATTGGAAGAATCGATTCCTTTTATGAAGTTGTCTGATTTGGAATTCAAAAGGTTCATTTTTTACTTAATTTTCTTAACTTACCAAGGGAATGCTCCAATCGCACTCTGGCCAACAGATTTGAGAATGTTGTGGGTAAGTTTAACGATTGTGATTTGGATACTAGAAACCAAAGTTGGGAGCCAGCCTGCAAGTCCAAGTCATCATTGATATCTCAAAACCTCTTAAAAGAGGAATCAAAATCAATGTTGATGGTCCTATGGGTGGCTCTTGGATCCTATTCAATATGAATGATTGTCGGAGTTATGTTCTCATTGTGGAATTAATAACCACAATTTTAAAGGGTGTAGCTTATTCTACAAGAATACAGGAACTAGTGATAACACTCCTTAATATGGGACAACCCTTCGATTCAATTGAAAAATGGGGAGCCCAATCAAGTCTCTGAGTAACAATAAGGTGGGATACCAACATTCTCAACGGAAAAACTAGACTCATCATTGAAAGAAGTTTCAAATTTGCCTATGAGTTTACACATTTCTTTGATTGATAAAGCGAGAAAATTTCAAGCGTCTACTAATTTGGTTCAAAAGTCCTCCCCTATGCAAGGTCCTTGATGGAGGACTTGTTGAAGGTCCAAAATCAAATAAATTTATAAGTCTACGACACTACAACTATTTTGTAGAAATAGTGGTCGGGGTTGAACGTATGGAGCAACTGTAATCAATTAAATTAATTTATGATTTCTCAATTAGTAACTAGGGGTTTTGGAATGGAGGAATTATAATGAAAGAAATAAAAATGCTAAAAATTAAATAACGAAAAAAAGAATAGTTTGGCTAATCTCACCTCGGGATTGGTTATTAAAATGAGTTAGTTATAATTAGGGGAAACCAAAAGGACAACCTATGTAATAAACGAAGATTTTAGTTTTATAATTAGTCGGACACAAGATAGGATAATTAGAATAGTTAGTTAGCTATAATTCGGATTTCAAGATTCTGCCTCTCAATTGACTCTTTCTCCATCTTTGCTACTTAGCTTGATCATTTTAATTCATAGTCTTGCTTTAATTTTGATAACATCAAATCATCATGTCTAGGTCCCTAAATAATAATCCATCTTAGTATTTTTAGTGTTTGGTTTATTATCTTGTCTGAACTTAAATCCTCCCTGTGGATCGATACTCGGTGTTACCTACCGTTTTATATTACTTGTGGCTCGTGCACTTTTGCGGTCATCAATGTTGCTTGATGATCCAATCCCGAGGACAAAACGCATCTTAAATAGAGCTCCATGTGCGATAGCGTCACAACACTGACGTCACAGCGTTGCGACGCTGTGACGTAATTGTCTTGCCGCCTAAGTTGCTTCAGCGTCGCGACGCTGATGACTAGCGTCTCAACGCTGTCCTTCAACTGGAACTTTGTAGACTCGATTTTTGACTGATTTTGGGTTGAATTCTCTTGTTCTTGACCCAATTTTTTCATTATCAAGGCCTTGGACTTCTCAACTTGACCTATCATTGATTTTTCATGATTGCATCTTCATAAATTGGGCCACTTCTTCTCCCTTTTCTCAAAAAATTGATCAAAAAGCTCCTTGGGACAAAAATTCAGAATTAAACATATTTAAACTTTAAAAGCACAATAAAATCCAACAAAAACTCTTAAATCTAAGGATAAAATGATAGCTTTTATGCATGCTATCAATGGCTACACCAATATGACTTTGAGACTTCTAGAGGCAGGAGACTAGTGGGAGCCTTCAGGGGAATTCTCTGAGAGTAGGAGAATGAATGAGTTGTCTTTCACCCCACCACAGGGATCCTATTTATAGGAAAATACCATGAATAAGATCTAATCCTTGTAGGTCATGAATAAGATCTAATCAAATTTATTATCTTATCTAATTTTAATAAACAATTAATTAATTCCATAATTAATTAATTACCCAATTAAATATCATATATTTAATCTTTTCTTGCCTAAGTCATGCCACTCTTCGTGGATACAATATTCGGTTTTACTTACCGTCTTATATTACTTGTGACCCATGCACTTGCAGACAACCAACAATTGAGTAGGCGTACTGGCCACACTCACCTATACAAATCAAAGGACAATCCCTCGCGAACAGGAGCCCATAATCCATTCAAGATTCAAACTAAGTTGCCTAGGTCATCCTAGTGAAATAGAAATCTAACTAGTTAACGGTGTTACAACTAGCAGTTAGTATTTCGCGGTCCGGTCTTTTGCAAACTCATTACATAGGATACCCCCACTCGCATGTCCCCTACACGAACGCATTGGATCATTGTGTTTGTATCAAATACAAAGTGGGTCGTATCCATAGTTTCACCAAGCTAAGGTACACAACCTTATCCCTATACTATAGACCCTTCAGGCTATCTCTTGAACAGTGATCTTGGTATATCTCCACATACAGTTCAAGACTCATTCCACAATCTAGGATGTTTAGTTTATTGGATTAGGGTTATTTAGGCAAGATATACATAATACAGACAATAACTCTTTATTGAAAAAACATCAAACAATACTTTATTTATGTTCGGTTAATTGTTACATTTACTATCTACAAGTTTTAGGGCATAAAACTCAACAAACTCTCACTTGAACTAAAACTCTAGTCAATGAGAAGTAAATGCAATAATCTAAAGTTGGGAATGTAATGTACATTGTATATTACATGAAAAGTAAATATACAAGTAATACAATAAACTAGGGCATTCTTATACCGATTACACATCTCCCACTTGCCCTAGATCATACTACATACATATCTCGTAGACCTAGACCTTGTAGACGACCTCCAAACACTTTAGCCAAGAGAGCCTTCATAAACGGATAAGCTATATTGTGCTCCGAAGCGATCTTGGTGACGATCACATCTCCTCATTGCATAATTTCCCTTATTAGGTGATACTTACTCCCTATGTGTTTTCCTCGTTTATGGCTGCGAGGTTCTCTAGAATTGGCTACAGCCCCACTGTTGTCATAGTACAATGTTATGGGCAAGTCCATATTTGGAACAACTTCCAAATCGTTCAGGAACTTCCTTAGCCAAACTGCTTCCTTAGCTGCTTCACAAGCACCAACATACTCAGCCTCCATGGTTGAGTCTGCTATGCATCCTTGTTTCATCCTTCGCCAAACTACAGCTCCCCCATTAAGGGTGAACACTGTCCCTGACGTGGATTTCCTAGAATCCTTGTTAGATTGAAAGTCAGAGTCAGTGTATCCCGTAAGGATTAAATCCTTAGCCCCATACAACAGCATGTAGTCCCTCGTTTTCCGAAGATACTTGAGGATATTCTTAGCCGCTGCCCAATGGTCTAACCCTGGATTGGATTAGTACATACTGACTATTCCCACTGCATAACATATGTCAGGCCTAGTGCAAAACATAACATACATTAAGCTGCCCACAACTGAGGCGTAGGGAATGCATCTCATATCCTCAATTTCTTGAGGTGTCTTAGGACACTGTTCTTTAGACAGGTGAACCCCATGCCTGAAAGGTAACTGATAAAGGTCAAAAGATATACCTATTTTACCCTTATATTTAGCTCATTTCTTTGTCAAATATTGCATGTTTAGATCAATTCTACTGTTCCCGAGCTCAAAATATGTTAAAGTTGATAAGTTAGAGTGTTGAGATTCACTTTTGTCAAATTGTGCTCATTTGTGCTTAAAAGACTTCATTTTAAGAGAATTTGACTAAATTTGTTGCTGTGTAGGAAAACAGAGGAAATGCTGGAATCTGCCCAGAAATGCGACTGCATTTCTGGGAAGGCAAAATGAAATGCGACTGCATTTCTGGAAAAATTGAGACAGTTCCGAGTCGTTCGCGGGTCGTTGTTGACGAGTCTTCTTCGCACCTAATCGACTGTTTTGACTCCGAAACTGACTGGGCTACCTACCAGCACCTATTTCGAAGCTCCTCAACCATTTCCAGCACTATAAAAGCTCGAGATTCGAAGTCAAATTCAAGCAAAACTCATTTGGAAGAAGAGGGTGGTGACAGAACCCTAGTTGATGCCTATGAGTAGGGATGCCTGAGGTCCTTCTTAGATGACTGAATTCTAACCTTAGTTAGACATCAAACCTTAGGGTTTGTAGGGATTTTCACCCATTCCCACTTGCAAAAGCGAGAGTGTGGAGTGTCTAAGCGAACTTTAGAAGGATTGAGTAAATACAAAAACCCATAATATTTAGCCATCTCCATTATTCCCAGCTCTTGATACTTTTCATTATTTTGTATTCTATATATTCTTATTTCAATGAAAATGTATTCATTTTCTTTTTATCTCACAATGAGTAGCTAAATTCCGTTGAGGGGTTCAATATGGTGAATTCCCTTATGGTTCAATAGCTTGAAAGTGTTTTATTTGCTTAAGTTTTGTTCAATGCATGTCATTCTTTATTGATTATCACTCTGATCTTGCTGAGTTTAACTTGATCACTTAGACTTTGCATGCCATGTGAGTTTGATCTCGAAAGGGATAGACGACATTAGTTCTCATAAAGGTGATATAGGAGAAAAAGCTCGAAAGAGATTGTTCGACGGTATAGGGCAAGCCTTGACTATAGGGTTATAGGTTGCATTCGTGAATTATCTATGTCGGAGTCGAGTCACAGAAATGTGCATAATGGTACTCGCTTATGAAGGGTTGAAATCCCTTTTGACAACAGAAGCAATCAAGAACGATCTCGAATTGATTTTCAATTTTAGAAAAATTGGTACGTTGGCAATAAAATAGAAACAATTTCTAAATTAAACTAGACCAAGCATGCTGTAAAATTCAGATCTAAACTATTTAGAACTCTGAAAACTTACATGAATGGAGACCCGAAAAACACCGCACGATGCACCAATTCATCTACTTCTTCATCCCAATGAACACAACCACTCTAATTCACCTGCTATCCTCTTGGATTGCTGAGAACCAGTTTGTGGGAACCTAAAAATCGTCTTGGAAAGGGAATTTTCAGCAAAAAAAAACTTGTTGTATTTTTTAGAGAGTTCTAGAGAGAAAAACTGAGAGATCTCCCTCTCTTTTTTTTGTGAGAATGAGAGAATGATCTGATCAGTTGGGAACTCCCTTTCCCCTGTACGATAAGTGGGGAGGGGGTTATTACCCTATTAGATCTAGACCGTTAGATCTTAATCGAAACGATCTCGACCATTAACTAATTAAATAATAATTATTTAATTAATTAACTAATTATAATCAATTTAATTAAATCAATATTAATTGAATTAATTATAATACAAAGTATTTAATTCAATTTGAATCATATTCAATTGAATTAAATTGACCTATTCAATTAATTCTATTAATTGAATCCACATTAATTAAATATCAAATATTTAATAAATTTTATAATTGAATCATATTCAATATTATCTCTCTCATTTAACCTATAGTTTTAATGTGCATCAAAATGTACATTAATATAAACAATAATATTAATTTGATTAAATCATATTTAACCAAATTAAATTAAATTAATTAATTCCCAATTAATTAATTCATGAATTAACCAAATATCACATATTTAATTAAATTCATAATTCTCTCATTAATTTATTTTGAATCATATCCAAAATTAATTTTATTATAAAGTTTAATTCAATAATTAAACTTATGTTATAATGTATCTCCATACATTATATTAATTGTATGAAAATACAATTAACTTAAATTTCCTTTAATATTCAAGACTATATTATCTCAGAACCCGTTATGAGCTAGCATGTGGACCTAATGGACCTACAAATCAGAAGCTCCAACGATACGAGATTAACTGGCTAAACTCATTAACCAAGTTAATCAACATTCGTTAATTGTGGGTCACTCCACTAAAGACCCACAACTGCACTCTTCTCACTGTAGAATATTTCTGTGTTCACGGATATTGGCCAATGCAGTAAGTCAATCCTTCACGTGTGTTCGTAACACAAGCTGGGTCAAATTACCGTTTTACCCCTGGGTTACCTCTGGATCCTTAAGTACCACTGATCCCTCTAATGAACAAGTTGTTTAGGGTCCAACCACTAAACAAGAGTTCCTCTCGGGGCAGGAGAGGATGGCGCGCCTTTGTTCAAGCCCCAGAATCAACCCTTAAGGGAACACACATGTACTTACCCCAATAGGGGAAGAAGTGAATTCCATCTTGTACTGTTATGTTCCCAGCCCCCATTCGGTCTTGCCTCTGAAATGGTAGGATTATTGAGTCGACGAACTGGCCACTCTCACCCATACAAATCTAAGGACAATCCCTCCTGAAAGAGGTGCATAACAGACTCAGGATTGAGATTGAGTTACCTAGGTCATCCTATTGAAATAGAAACCTAAACTAGTTAAGGGCGTTACATCTAGTGGTTACTATTTCGAGGTCCGGTCTTATGCAAACTCTTTGCATAGGATACCCCCACCCGCATGTCTCCTACATGGATGCTGACCCACAATTAACAAATGTTGATTAACTTTGTTAATGAGTTTAGCCAGTTAATCTCATATCGTTGGAGCTTCTGATCTTTAGGTCCATTAGGTCCACCTGCTAGCTCAAAACGGGTACTGAGATTAATTAGTCTTGAATATTAAGGGAATTAATATAATGTATGGAGATACGTTATAGTATAAAGTTTAATTAGAGAATCATATCCAAAATTAATTTATGAGATAATTATGAATTTAATTAAATATGTGATATTTGATTAATTCAAAAATTAATTAATGGGAGAATTAATTAATTTAATTTAATTTGGTTAAATGTGATTTAATCAAATTAATACTATAGTTATTGATTAATGTTCATTTGATGTGTATTAAAACTATAGATTAAATGGGAGAGAAACACACTTGAATATGATTCAATTGAATTTAATTAATCTGAAAACAATTAATTAAGAATTAATTGCTTGACCCATTTAATTCAATTGAATATGATTTAATTGAATTAAAAACTTTATGTTATAATTAATTTAATTAAAATTGGTTTAATTAAATTAATTTATAATTAATTAGATTGTTAATTATTATTTGATAATAATTAACGGTCAAGATCTTGATTGATTAAGATCAAGGGACAAGATTAATTAGGATAACTTCCCACTCAATTATACGTATGGGTAAGTGGAGTTCCAGTGAGTGGTTAGTGTGTGCTCTCTCATTTTTGGGTTTCACGTTTTTACAAAGAGGGTTTTCTCTCCAAAATCTCTCTCAACCAAAAATTTACAACAACCTCCCTTTGCTGGAAAATTTTCCCTATTCAAGATATTAGTGCTCCTACAAGCCAGATCTCTTTATTCAAGAGGATAGTGGGTGTTTTCGATTGGTGGTATCCATCGGTAGAAAATTGGAGCATAGTGCTGACTTGTTCATCAAATTCACATAAGTATTCCTAATCTAAATTGTTTAGATATGGAAATCATAGCATGCTTAATCTGCAATTTATAGAAAATGTTTATGTTTTTTTATTTTGCCAATGTACTGGTTTTTCGTAAACGAAAATGTACACGAGACAGTCTGATTTGTTTCTGCTACCAAGTAATTTTAATCTTTTACCCCAGCCTTAAAAAAAACTTAACTGGCAGAGTTCCCTTATAATCATAGCAATGTGTTCCTACTTAGTTCAATTAAACTATTTAATACTAAGTAAGAATAAATTCTAATCCTATTAGAACATGATCTTAGGTCTAATTAATTTTAACCAATTTAAAATTAATTAATTAAACATATGATCCTATGTTTGCATGCAATTTTTTATTATAGATTAATGGTTATTAATCATTAATTTTTAAAAAATACTTTTCAAATTTTAATGATTAGACCTATAATCATGCTTCTATGATTTAATATATTTAACAATCAAATTCAAATTAAATTATCAAACCATATAATATGCATCACATGAATTTTAATATAACCATTATATTAATAACTATGGATGTTTCATGCTCCATGCATCATTGATTTTCTTATTATTATTAATATAACATCTATATAATCACCAAACAAGAAAATCACACAAGCATGCTATTGGGATTTGTGCCCTAAAACTCGTAGATAGTGAATGTAAGATTGACCGAGTATTAATGAAATAATATTGATGTACTTTTTCAATCAAGTGTTATTAGTTATATTATGTTTTTCTTTGTCTAAATAACTCTAATCCAATAAACTAGACATCCTAGGTTGTAGTATGAGTGTTGAACTGTATGTGGAGACAACTCGTAGATAGTGAATTTCACCCCACTCCAGGGGTCCTATTTATAGGTAAAGGCCAAGACTTTTTCCTAATAGGAAAAGGAAGGCCTTTTCCTAATAGAAAAAGGTCTTTAATTTTAATAAATAAATAATTAATTACCCAATTAAATATCATATATTTAATCTTAGGGATTTTATTAAAATTAAAAGTAATATGAATCCAATTCATATTAAATTTATTTGAACTCTTTCAAATATTTTCTCTCAAGAATTAATTTTTGAAATTAATTCAAAAATTATATTATAAAGTTTCATAAACTTTATATTACAATGCATCAATATAAATTATACGATTCCCCAAATAAATTGAACACTTTCAATTTACAATTTATACTTAATTGTCTCAAGTCTCTTTACGAGCTACCAGTGGGACCTAATGGACCTACAAATCAGAAGCTCCAACGATACGAGACTAATTGGCTAAACTCATTAACTAAGTTAGTCAACATTCGTTAATTGTGGGTCACTCCACTAAAGACCCACAACTGCACTCTTCTCACTGTAGAATATTTATGTGTCCACGGATATTGACCAATGTAGTAAGTCAATCCTTCACGTGTGTTTGAAACACCAGTTGGGTCAAATCACCGTTTTACCCCTGGGTTACCTCTGGTTCCTTAAGTACCTCTGATCCCTCTAATGAACAAGTTGTTTAGGGTCTAATCACTAAACAAGAGTTCCTCTCGGGCCTTTGTTCAAGCTCCGGAATCAGCCCTTTAAGGGAACACACATCTACTTACTCCAATAGGGGAAGGAGTGAATTCCATCTTGTATTGTTATGTTCTCAGCCCCCATTTGGTCTTGCCCCTGAAATGGTAGGATTATTGAGTCGGCAAACTGGCCACTCTCACCCATACAAATCTAAGGACAATCCCTCCTGAAAGGGGTTCATAACAGACTCAGGATTGAGTTTGAGTTATCTAGGTCATCCTATTGAAATAGAAATCTAAACTAGTTAACGACGTTACATCTAGTGGTTGCTATTTCGCGGTCCGGTCTTATGCAAACTCATTGCATAGGATACCCCCACCCGCATGTCTCCAACATGGATGCTTTGGATCATTGTATCTGTATCGAATACAAGGTGGGTCGTATCACATAGTGTCACCAGGATAAGGTACCCACCCTTATCCCTATACTATAGACCTTTTAGGTTGTCACTTGGACACTGATCCCCGTATGTCCCCACATACTAGTCCAAGTTTCATTTAAACAACCTTGGATCTTAGTTTATTGGATTTAGGGTTTATTAATGCAAACTCGTTTATTCAATAACCAAATTACTGAATTGCTCAAATAACGTTTTATTGAGATCGATTCATCTGTTTCATTTACTATCTACGAGTTTTAGGGCATAAAACCCAACAACCTCAAGATTTGTCTTCATATTTTGCTCGATAATTTTATTTACAACCTCTACATGCCCATTGGCTTGAGGATGAGCCGGGGATGAACAACGGTGTGTGATGCCCAAGTTTGAGCAAAACTTCCTAAATGTTGTTGCGTTGTCAAACTATCTGTCATTGTCTGAATAATGGTGTTGGGAATCCGAAAACAACACACTATATTCTTCCAGATGTAATCAGCAATCTTTTTCTCTGTAATAGTCGATAACGCTTCTGTCTTCGCCCATTTTGTGAAATAATTTACTGCCACCACTGCATACTTGGTCTGTTCTTTACTTTGAAGCAAATGTCCAATCAGGTATATCCCTAATAGCTCTTAGAAATAAGAGCTATTGGCTTTCTTTTAGGCTTAAAAACTCTACCCTTTTGATGTGTTTGAGCTTTGGTTTGTGCATGAAAATGAGTATTCTTTGATGAACAATTTTTACATATCAGTAGGCCAAGCTTGAGTTTAATTTAGTGCAGATTTCTTTTTTTTTTAGCTGATCTTTCTGGTATATGGTCGCTCAGGTTTTGCTGCAGCAACTGATTTCACAAGCAGAAGGCAGAAAGTCTGGGAAGTAAAATTCTGCACGTGCTAAATCCGTGAAAGCTTTCATTAATTGAGCTGGCAGCCATGTGAGCTGATTTGTCCCATCTCAGCCAATTAGGGAAGGTCCATGTGGATTTATGTGTCTAATCAGCCCTGAAATCAATGCAAAGAGATGGTATAAATGCTTCTTTTGCCCAAAGAATGAAGGAAGGAGCTGGAGAAGTTGACCTAGAAGTTGCTGCTGTCATTGAAGGGGAAAAAGACAAGGAGGCTGCTGTTTGGAGGAATTTCCAGCTTGGGAAAGCTGGAATCTCCTTTGGAAGCTTCTTCTCTTCACTCCTCTTCTTTTATTCTTCTTTCTCCTAGTGTTTAGTTGGTATTTAAGGTTGTAATCATGACTGATATGGTTGTTTGCTGCTGTATTTTCATTATTTTCACCTTGAACATGAGCTAAATCATCTTAGGTGAGGATTAGGGTGCTTAAGCTTGAACTTGTTGTTTGTTTTAGTGGAATTTTATATATTGCAATTTAAAGCGAAGTGTTCTTCATGCTTAAAGCTGGAATTGCGTTTGGCCAACCATTTTCTAGCATTGTTATTTAGTGTTTGGGAAAACAATAGATAACCGACTACTTTGCTTTACCTTAGTCTTTAATGATCATGAAAATGAGTGGGTATTTAGGGATAAATAACCACCTAAGGCACTAAATCAGTTGAGCTAAAAAGAAGGGGTTAAATGGGAGTTTAATCACCTAAACTATAGGAGAATTGGAAAATTCCCGTAGAAAATAATGGGTGAGTTGTAAATATAGAGTTATGCTACATCAAACAGCTTGTGAGAGTAGACAACCCCTAATCTGAACCTTGCTTTCTCTGTGTGAATTTTGAAATTTTCTTAAGTTCTTGTCAATTTAAGCTTGTTTACCATTTTAATCTCTTGCATTTAGTTAAGGAAAAAATATTTGTTCCTTGGTTACATTGAATTTCATTAAAAATCAAGCTTAGAAGTAGTAAAATTCTATAAACCAATCCCTGTGGAGAACGATCTTAATTTACTTATCACTTGCTGCCATGATGTGTATACTTGCACGTTTTTTTTGCTAATTGTGAATATTTCTTGCATATTTAGAATCACATTGCACAAGGCAACAAGTTTTTGGCGCCGTTGCCGGGGATTGAGTTGATTTTTGCTATTTTTGAGCTGAAATTTGGTGAAATTGGTGCTAAAACAACTTCTAACTTGGTTGTTTGATTTTGCAGGTGCTGATAGCTGTGTATGAACGAATTCCCTGACTTAGAATTCAATTTGGACCCTGAAATTGAAAGGACTTTTCATAGGAAGAGAAGGGAACAAAGGGAGAGAAACAATAGGATGGATCCACCACCTCTTTTACCCCCTGTACCTCCTGGGAATCAAGAAAACCAAAACAACCAGCAGCCTAATCCTGAGATAAATCAGCAACCTAGGGTAGAAAATCAAGCTGAAAACCCTGTCCTTATAGCCAATGATAGGGGAAGAGCTATTAGAGCCTATGTCGTCCCTACCTTCAATGAGTTGTACCCTGGGATAGCTAGACCCGAGATACAGGCACACAATTTTGAAATGAAGCCTGTTATGTTCCAAATGTTACAAACGGTGGGACAATTTCATGGATTACCTTCTGAGGACCCACATCTACACCTTAAATCCTTTTTGGGAGTGAGTGACTCATTTAAAATTCAAGGAGTTTCTCAAGATGCTTTGAGGTTAACCTTGTTTCCTTATTCTTTGAGAGATGGTGCCAAAGCTTGGTTAAATAACTTTGCTCCTGGCTCCATCACTACATGGAATGAGTTAGCAGAGAAATTCCTCATTAAGTACTTTCCTCCCACAAGAAATGTCAAGCTTAGATCGGATATAGTGTCTTTTAGACAATTTGATGATGAATCTTTTAGTGAAGCTTGGGAAAGATTCAAGGAGTTGTTGAGAAAATGGCCTCACCATGGACTCCCCCATTGCATTCAAATGGAGACTTTTTATAATGGGTTGAATTGGGCCACTCAAAACATGGTAGATGCTTCAGCTAATGGTGCCTTATTATCTAAGACTTATGATGAAGCTTATGCCATTTTGGAGAGAATTTCCACAAATAGTTGCCAATGGTCTAATTCTAGAGGTGTGGCTGGGAAGAAAAATAAGGGTATGCTTGAGGTTGACACTGTTACATCCTTTAATGCGAGGTTTGATTCAATGGAAAGCATGATGAAAAAGTTAAATTCAGGCTTTGAGAATTTGCAGTTGATGAATTCCAGTGCAAACCAGTCTGCTGCAGCAATCAATATAAATCAGAATGCAACAGATTCATGCGTTTACTGTGGAGAGGATCACAAGTTTGAATTTTGCCCTGGAAATCCAGCCTCAGTGTGTTATGTAGGAAACTAAAATGCCCCTAGGAATAATCCCTATTCCAATACCTATAATCCGGGTTGGAGAAATCATCCAAATTTTGCTTGGGGAGGTCAAGGAAGTAATTCCAACACCCAACAAGCTCAACAAAAGATGAGTGGACCTTCCGGATTTGGGCAGCAAAATCAGCAAACTCAGTTCCAAAATACCATGAAACAACATGCCACTGGAAGTTCTTTAGAGAGCATGTTCAAGGAGTATATGGCTAAAACTGATGCTGCAATTCAAACTCACCAAGCGTCATTGAGAAATTTGGAAGTTCAAATGGGCCAAATTGCTAGTGAGTTGAAAGCTAGGCCACAGGGTAAACTTCCCTCGGACACTGAAAATTCAAAGAGGGAAGGAAAGGAACAAGTCCAAGCTGTGGAGCTAAGAAGTGGGAAGCCTTTAGTTGAGAAAAAAGGGTCAACCCAACAAAAACCAGCTGGACAACAAGTGGAAAAACCAGCTGATATTGATGCTGATATGGAAAAGACAACAGAGAAAAATGTTGAAAAACCTGCTGGAAGTCAAGTAGAAAAAAGTCCAGAGAGTGAGGAAATTGAAGAAATTCCTAGAGCAGCCCCTGTAGCTTCTTCTAAGTCAATTTCTACACATTCCCCTACATTTAAACCGCCCCCACCACCCTTTCCCCAAAGGCTAAAGCAGAAAAATCAAGAAGCCAATTTTAAGAAATTTCTTGAGGTCCTGAAACAACTTCATATAAACATCCCACTAGTTGAGGCTTTGGAACAAATGCCCAACTATGTGAAGTTCCTCAAGGATATTTTGACAAAGAAAAGGAGATTGGGTGAGTATGAAACTGTGGCATTGACTGAGGAGTGTAGTGCAATTTTGAAAATAGGATTCCACCCAAAGTGAAAGACCCTGGAAGTTTTACCATTCCTGTTTCTATTGGTGGTAAAGAGTTGAGAAGAGCTCTGTACGATCTTGGAGCTAGCATAAACCTCATGCCATTGTCCATTTACAAGAAATTGGGAATAGGAGAGGCTAGGCCAACCACTGTAACTTTGCAACTTTCCGATAGATCAATCACCTACCCTGAAGGAAAAATTGAGGACATCTTAGTTCAAGTGGATAAGTTTATCTTTTTAGCGGATTTTATCATTTTGGATTATGAAGCGGATAAGGATGTCCCAAATATCCTAGGGAGACCATTTTTGGCCACAGGGAGAGCTTTAATAGATGTTCAAAAAGGTGAATTGACTATGCGAGTGCATGATCAAGAAGTCAAATTCAGTGTGTTTGATGCCATGAAATGCCCAGCTGAGATGGAAGAGTGTTATGTGATTAATGTGTTGGATGAGTTGGTAACTCATAAATGGGAGGAAGAACTGTTGCAGCACCACATACAGCAGTTTGGTGAGATAAGAGTGGAAGACTTGGAAATTTTGTGTGTGTAGCAGAATCTGGAAGTAGTGAATGAAGCTCCTAGCTTTAAGAGAGCTTTTGAATCACTGGAGTTGACTGATAGAAAAATTAAACCTATGCAGCCCTCCATTGTAGAGCCTCCAAAGTTAGAAAGCCCTTGCCCAACCATTTGAAATATGCTTACTTGGGAGAACAAGAAACATTGCCTATTATAATTTCAGCAAGTTTGCTCCCTGGAGATGAACAAGCACTGTTGGAGTTGTTGAAAAAGTTCAAAAAGGCCATTGGTTGGACTCTAGCTGACATTCAAGGTATAAGTCCATCCTTTTGTATGCACAAAATTAATTTGGAGGAAGGAAACTTCAAATCGGTTGAGCAACAAAGGAGGCTTAATCCGACCATGAAGGAAGTAGTGAAAAAGGAGATAATCAAGTGGCTAGATGCTGGAATTATATACCCTATAGCTGATAGTAATTGGGTTAGTCCGGTCCAATGTGTGCCTAAAAAGGGAGGTATGACCGTGGTGATGAATGAGGCAAATGAGCTAGTTCCCACTAGAACAGTGACAGGATGGAGGGTATGTATGGATTATAGGCGTTTGAATAAGGCCACAAGAAAAGACCATTTCCCTTTACCTTTCATTGACCAAATGTTGGACAAGCTAGCTGGGCAAGATTATTATTGCTTCTTGGATGGTTATTCGGGATATAACCAAATCACCATAGCCCCTCAAGATCAAGAGAAAACCACCTTCACTTGTCCCTATGGTACTTTCGCATTTAGGAGAATGCCATTTGGTCTTTGTAATGCCCCTGCCACTTTTCAAAGGTGTATGATGGCCATTTTTTATGATTTAGTGGAGACAATAATGGAAGTATTCATGGATGACTTTTCGGTTTTTAGGGAGTCATTTCAAGCTTGCCTCACTAATTTGGGAAAAGTATTACAAAGATGTGTAGAAACCAATTTGGTGCTCAACTGGGAGAAATGCCACTTTATGGTCAAAGAAGGCATAGTTCTTGGGCACAAAATCTCGAGGAAAGGCATTGAAGTGGATAGAGCCAAGGTAGAGATCATTGAAAAGCTAGAGCCTCCAACCACAGTGAAAGGAGTTGGAAGCTTTCTTGGGCATGCTGGATTTTACAGGAGATTTATCAAGGATTTCTCAAAAATTTCCAAGCCCCTTTGCCTATTGTTAGAAGTGAACCGCCCCTTTGAGTTTGATGCTGAGTGTTTGAAGGCTTTCAACACCCTAAAAACAGCATTAGTCACTGCACCTATCATCTCCTCACCCAATTGGCTATTGCCATTTGAGTTGATGTGTGATGCAAGTGATTTCGCTGTTGGGGCTATGTTGGGACAAAGAATAGGGAAGCTGATCCACCCTATCTACTATGCTAGCAAAACTCTAAATGAGGCCCAAAAGAACTATACCACCACTGAAAAAGAGCTTTTAGCCGTAGTGTTTGCCTTTGAAAAATTTAGACCTTATTTAGTGGGAACAAGGGTAACAGTTTTTACTGACCATGCTGCCATTAAATATCTTTTGGCCAAGAAAGATGCTAAACCAAGGCTAATTAGGTGGGTGCTTTTGCTCCAAGAGTTTGACTTGGAGATTAAGGATAAAAAGGGTTCTGAAAATCTTGTTGCTGATCATTTATCAAGGCTGGAAGGCAATGAGAAACTGTTACAGCAGAGTGAAATTAAGGATTCATTTCCTGATGAGCAACTACTTACAGTAGCTCAAGTGAAGGAAATTGACACTCCTTGGTTTGCAGACCTTGCAAATTACCTTGCCTGTGGAGTTGTGCCCCCTGATATGACCAAGCAACAGCTAAAAAAATTCCACTCTGAGGTGAGATTTTATTTTTGGGATGAACCATTCTTGTATAGGCAGTGTGCAGATGGAATTTTTAGAAGATGTGTTGCTGAAAGTGAAGTTCAGTCCATTTTAGCTCACTGTCATTCATCCCCTTATGGTGGGCATGTTGGTGGTCAAAGAACAGCTGCAAAAGTGTTTCAGTCAGGTTATTATTGGCCCTCGGTGTTTAAAGATGCTCATTTGTTTAGTAAAGTGTGTGACAAGTGTCAAAGGAAGGGAAATTTGAGCCAAAAAGATGAAATGCCTCTCACCAACATTCTAGAGGTAGAACTCTTTGATGTTTGGGGTTTGGATTTTATGGGACCTTTCCCACCTTCCTTTGGGAATTGATACATACTTTTGGCTGTAGACTATGTGTCAAAATGGGTGGAAGCTATTGCTTGTCCCTTAAATGATGCCAAAACAGTGTTAAAATTCTTGCACAATAACATTTTTACTCGTTTTGGAACTCCTAGAGCTTTAATAAGTGATGAGGGGACTCATTTCGTGAATAGAATGATGAACAACATGTTGGTTAAGTACAATGTTAAGCATATAGTCTCAACCCCTTACCATCCACAAGCTAACGGGCAAGCTGAGATCTCCAATAGGGAAATTAAAAGCATTTTGGAAAAAATGGTCAGCCCAAATAGAAAGGATTGGTCTATTAGGCTTGATGATGCATTATGGGCTTATAGGACAACATTTAAAACTCCCTTGGGCATGTCTCCATATAGGTTAGTTTTTGGAAAATCTTGCCATCTGCCTTTGGAGTTAGAACATAAAGCTTTTTGGGCCATTAAAAAGCTCAATTTTGATCATAAAGCAGCGGGTGAATTGAGAAAATTTCAACTTATAGAGATGGAGGAGTTTAGACAACTATCCTATGAAAATGCAAAGATGTACAAAGAAAAGACAAAGGCTTGGCATGATAAGAGGTTGGTGCCTAAACAATTTGAAAGGGGGCAAAAGGTCTTGTTGTTTAACTCTAGGCTAAGGCTTTTTCCTGGCAAGCTCAAATCTAGGTGGTCGGGACCCTTCACTGTGCTAGAAGCCTATAGTCATGGAGCTGTGTTATTGAGGGATGAAAGTGATGGAAGAGAATTCAAGGTCAATGGTCAGAGATTAAAGCACTACTGGGGTGAAGAATTCCAGAGGTGTTTTGCCTCTTGCAAATTTTTGGAGAATTGAGAAATGGAAGGAGAAGATAGGGACAATGTGTTTTAAGTTCTATTGAATATTTTTGGTCCCTAAAGGTGGTAAAGTGCGTTCAAATTTACTGTTTTATTTCAATTTGCAGCAGTTTTTAGCTTTAATTCTTCTGTCTTTATTGCACTTCTTTTGATTTGTCGTTGGTAGTGTTTAGTTGTAGCTAGTTGCTATCATTTTATTCAAGTTGTTGTGTCTTTAATTTCAGTATTTAGTTGCTGACAATATAGTTTCTTTTGTGCAAGCAAGCTTTTATTTGGTAGGAGTTCTCATGCAAAAGGTGGAGTATGAATCTTGGAAAAAGATTTCTTTGGGCAGTGAGCTTGCTGGTTTTGGGAGAAAAACCAGCTGATGAGATTGCTATCATCAGATTTGAAAAGATGGAGTTGATGGGAATTTGCAATCAAGATGCTGTTTGTCTCAAAAGATGAAATCTGGAAGCTGCAGCAGAATCCTTGCAGTCCCATAGCAGCAGATTTGGTGCAGCCATTGCAGCAGATTTAATTTTTGGGGCAGTGAGCTGGCTGCAGCACTTTAAGGCCTGTGATTCCCCTCAACAACCTGAGTTTGCTTATTCAATGAGAAGATCTTTTATGGCTTATTTAAACAATGAGGGTAGCCTTTCAAGCTCAAGCAATCTGTAGCAATTCTTCTGAAAAGAGAAAAAAAAAACTGCTTCCTTTCCTAAACCGAAGCTTGTTTCTCCTTTATCTATGGCTCCCAAAGTTCTCAAAAAGCTATTTAGGCCAAAGGTTGTTGAATCTTCAGCACCAGCAAGCAAATCGCAAGATAAAGAAATAGTTGTTTTAGGTGAAGGTGGACAATCTAAGGCCATGAGAAGGAGTCCTAGAAACAAGGGAAAGGGAAAGCAAGTGGTGGAGCAAGAAGAACTTCATGAAGAAGTAATTGTGACTCAAGTTCAAGAGCAAGAAGTTGAGGAAGAAATTGCGCCTCCCCCAAAAAGTCCCCCAGCAAGGAAGAAGAGCCTAAAGAAAAAGGGAAAAGAGCCAATGCTGGAAATTGATGAGAGCCCCATGGAGAAGTTTGTCAATGCTGCCGCTAAGAAAAAATTTGAAGTCATGCTCCAAAGAGATCCTCTTCCTGAGAGAGAATTTGAGGCAGACTTTGAAAAGCTTCCCTCATTTGTTTCAGGAGTGATCATCAAGCTTGGATGGCAAATACTTTGCCAAAAGCCAGAACCAGCTGTTATTCCCTTGGTAAGGGAATTCTATGCAAATGTCCAAGACAATGAGCTATTCCGAACCAAGGTAAGGGGAAAATGGGTAGACTGGTCGCCATTAGCCATCAATGAATTCTACAACCTTCCTAATTTCCCTCATGCGGTTTTCAACTCAATGGAGATTGCTCCATCTAAAGAGCAGCTCCAATCAACTCTAGTAACTTGTGCTGTTGAAGGAGCAAGCTGGAAGATGGCAAGGAACTCAGTTCGAACACTATTGGCTGCATACCTTAAGCCCGAAGCAAACGTTTGGCACACCTTTGCAAGGAGTAGGTTGCTCCCCACCATTCATGACACCATGGTGTCTAAAGAAAGAGTTCTCTTAATTTTTTTCATCTTGAAAATCCTGAGCATTGACGTGGGGAAGCTCTTGGCAAAGGAGATTTTGGCATGTTCAAAAAGGAAGGTAGGAAGATTGTTTTTCCCAAATCTGATTACAACATTATGTTTGAGGGCTCAAGTCGAGGTGGATGAGAATGAAGAAATTTTAATGGACAAAGGAATCATAGATTCAGCATCTATAGCAAGATTACATGGGGAGAATAAAGGGAGGTCAAGCACAAATATGGTTTGTGGGGTTGAGGAGATTTTAAGGCAGCAGAGAAGGATGATGAGGCAAATGGAGCACAGCGAGAGTCAGCAAAAGACTTACTGGCAATACGCTCATCATAGGGACTCTGCTATGGAGAAAACATTTGAATACGGCTTTGAGGAGCTTCCTCAGCCATTTCCTCAATTCCCAACAGGTTTATTTGACCCGTGGTGCCCTTCCCCATCTCCCAGTGGGAATGAAAATGATGCTGATGATGATCAAGAAGATTGATGAAGATTGAAGGGGAGTGGTTGCTGTTGCTTGCTTTCTGCTGATATTGTCTGCTTTTCTGAAGAAAAAAAATTATGTTTGTTGTGTGGTTTGCTGTTGGTTTATCTTGTTGTTTTTTTTGCTTCTGTTCAAGTCTGTTGTGTTTAACTTTTGTCTTTAAGTGGCTTTGTTAGGCGTTATCTGAAAAAGAAAATGTGTTGGTGCTAAGAGTTCAATCAATGAGCAACATATCTTTTATTTTAGCAAATGTTTGTGTGCTGATTTCAATTCTATTTTATGAATTTGTACCTTTGTGAGAATTCATTGTGGCTTAATGCTTGGCGTGGGATTCATTCTTGGAGAATTTGGTAAATTATCTCCTATGAAGTATCAAATCGCATTTAAGGATAGGAGTTGAAATTAAAAATAGGCCTGTTGTTTTTGCAAGTTATTAGCCATTGTGATAGTGTGTAATATTTCCAGAAGGTGCAAAATTTTGGCTAGCAATGTTTCTGATAGCTATCTAGCTCATGCAAGCATCTGATATGCTAAATGGGGACTTTTAGGTTTACTTGAGCCAAATGGAAAGACAATGGTAGTGTGAGCATGAATTCAGCTTGCCTAGGCGCTGTTTTAAGGGCTTAGTTAGAGCACGTAGCTGCTCATTTGGGTACAATGCATCTGTTTTAATGAAATCATGTCCTTTGAGTGTTGGAAAATGCATAAGTACCAAAAATCTGCAATTGGGAAAGCATAGTAACCCAAAAATGCACCTGCTCTTTTCTGTTTCCAATGTTATGTGATATACCTTTAAATCTTAGATAGTGCCATTTTTGCTTGAATTGATATTTTAAGTTAGAAAAGTCATTTCATCAAAAATTTTAAGATTGGTGAGCTGCTGAAATTATTGATGCTTAGCAATACTAAGCTTGTTTGAAATGCTAAGTAAGCTAGAATAGCCATCTGATGCATGAATTTTCTGTTAGAGAATTTTGAATTGCTGATTTTTAGCATGTTGCAGCTGGTATATTGTGTTATGCTTTGAAAATATGGATTGTCCAGCTTGTGTGGAAGTAGGTAAGGCCTAACTGTAGCTCTAGGCTGTTCTTTTGGTTAAGCTTAGCCTTGCTGAATGCTGCAGAAGCAGCTGAAAAAAAAAATCTGTTTTGCTTGAAAAGAAAGTGTTTTGTGTAATGATCCCCAATAGCTTAGCCTATTTGCTTTGTTAGATTATCTTGTCGTGCTTTAAGTCCTTAGGTAGATGGGAAGCTTCCTAATTTTCCTCCTTAGCTTAGCTCAAATCTTAGGAAAGCTTGTTCCGTGTCCTTTGCCCAAACCTTATAATCCTCCTAAGCAATAAGCCTTAGCTTCTCTAAAAAAAATAAGTTTGGGGGTCCTTTCCTTGCTTTCTCACTCATTGGGGACAATGAATGGATTAAGTTTGGGGGTGAGGTAACCCTTAGAAAAAAAAAAGCATGGAAAAGAAATAGAAAAGGCAACTTAGAAAGCATTCCTCTTTGTCTTAGTTTTGCCTAAGATGCACTCCTCTCCCTTTTTGAAGGTTTTCTATTTTCCTTGAGCTTGCCTAGTAACCAGGGGGATTTATGATACCCATAGTTTGCCTCTGCGTCAAAAAGTAGCTCAAGGGAAGAGAAAACATATATATATATATATATATAAATGAGCAGAAAAGAAAAGTTCAAATGAGATGAAAAAGGGATGAGTGTTAGCTTGAAGGTTACAATCTTCCCCAGGGCTTAGGTGAGCTTCACCAAAAAGTGTCGCCACTCTGAGAAGCAAGGAAGTGGTTGCTAGAGAGCAAATCTTAGTCAACTCTAAGGGAAATGAGTGTAGTTCTCGTTAGGTGATGAGCTTGGAGGCTAAGGTGAGTTTCACCATAAAGTGTTGCCATTCTTGGACCAAAAAGCTTTAACCTATGAGACTTTCTAAGTTGGTAAAAAAAAAAGGGAGAATAAAAAGTTAAGAGAGAAGTTTAGGTTTTGCTTAGAAGCTTTAGAGGTTAGGCAAAGAGACTATAGGATTGCTTTGCAAGCTTTAGGATTGAGGTTTGAGCTAAGTTTAGGCTTGAAGGTTAGTGGCTTCCTTGATGTCAATAGGCTGGTATAATTTGATATGATGGCTCTTGTAAATAGGTTGAGCTAGAGGATCATTAGAAGAGCACTAAAAATTTGAAAATGCCAAGTTGAAGGGATATTTTAAAAGAGTAGTTGTATGCATTCAGAGGTGTAAGCTTGTCAAAAAGTAGCTAGGTGTTGTAGTTAGGCCATGTTGACTGCAAGCTGGATATGGGATGATGAGTTAGAGTTTTTTGTAGGCTAGCATTGCTCAGGGACGAGCAATGATTCAAGTTTGGGGGTTTGATAGCTCTGAGAAATAAGAGCTATTGGCTTTCTTTTAGGCTTAAAAACTCTACCCTTTTGATGTGTTTGAGCTTTGGTTTGTGCATGAAAATGAGTATTCTTTGATGAACAATTTTTACATATCAGTAGGCCAAGCTTGAGTTTAATTTAGTGCAGATTTCTTTTGTTTTTAGCTGATCTTTTTGGTATATGGTCGCTCAGGTTTTGCTGCAGCAACTGATTTCACAAGCAGAAGGCAGAAAGTCTGGGAAGTAAAATTCTGCACGTGCTAAATCCGTGAAAGCTTTCATTAATTGAGCTGGCAGCCACGTGAGCTGATTTGTCCCATCTCAGCCAATTAGGGAAGGTCCATGTGGATTTATGTGTCTAATCAGCCCTGAAATCAATGCAATGAGATGGTATAAATGCTTCTTTTGCCCAAAGAATGAAGGAAGGAGCTGGAGAAGTTGACCTAGAAGTTGTTGTTGTCATTGAAGGGGAAAAAGACAAGGAGGCTGCTGTTTGGAGGAATTTCCAGCTTGGGAAAGCTGGAATCTCCTTTGGAAGCTTCTTCTCTTCACTCCTCTTCACTCCTCTTCTTTTATTCTTCTTTCTCCTAGTGTTTAGTTGGTATTTAAGGTTGTAATCATGACTGATATGGTTGTTTGCTGCTGTATTTTCATTATTTTCACCTTGAACATGAGCTAAATCCTCTTAGGTGAAGATTAGGGTGCTTAAGCTTGAAATTGTTGTTTGTTTTAGTGGAATTTTATATATTACAATTTAAAGCGAAGTGTTCTTCATGCTTAAAGCTGGAATGTCGTTTGGCCAACCATTTTCTAGCATTGTTATTTAGTGTTTGGGAAAACAATAGATAACCGACTACTTTGCTTTACCTTAGTCTTTAATGATCATGAAAATGAGTGGGTATTTAGGGATAAATAACCACCTAAGGCACTAAATCAGTTGAGCTAAAAAGAAGGGGTTAAATGGGAGTTTAATCACCTAAACTATAGGAGAATTGGAAAATTCCCGTAGAAAATACTGGGTGAGTTGTAAATATAGAGTTCTGCTACAGCAAACAGCTTGTGAGAGTAGACAGCCCCTAATCTGAACCTTGCTTTCTCTGTGTGAATTTCTGTTTTTGTTGAAATTTACTTAAGTTCTTGTCAATTTAAGCTTGTTTACCATTTTAATCTCTTGCATTTAGTTAAGGAAAAAATATTTGTTCCTTGGTTACATTGAATTTCATTAAAAATCAAGCTTAGAAGTAGTAAAATTCTATAAACCAATCCCTGTGGAGAACGATCTTAATTTACTTATCACTTGCTGCCATGATGTGTATACTTGCACGTTTTTTTTGCTAATTGTGAATATTTCTTGCATATTTAGAATCACATTGCACAAGGCAACAATCCCCCATTGCGCCAATGGCCAAGGACTGATACTACTCGTTAAAGGCTCTGGTGGTTGCCTTGGAATCGGTGCAAACCTTTGGCATTGATCATAAGACCTCGTGAAATTTTTAGCATCCCGTAACATTGTCGGCCAGTAGTAACCTTGTCTACTTATCTTATGACATAAGGATTTTGCTCCTAACTGATTTCCACACACCCCTTCATGTATCTCCCTCATCACATATTTTGCGTTGCTTGAGGGAAGGCACCTCAACAGCGACATCGAGTAGTTTCTCTTGTATAGCTTTTCTTCCCTTAGCACGAAATGTGATGCTTGCCTCTACAGCTTCTTAGCCTTCATCCTCTCAACTGGCAGCTCACCTTTATCCAAATATTCAATGAGTGGATCCATCTAAGAGGTCTCTTTCTTTCTGTTGGGGAAGGTTCAACTCCAATTGTTGGGGCATCCTCCCTGGTCATGGGAACCTCGACCTCGGCTACAGAATCCTCGGCCTCGACCATGGGAGCTCGACCACCTGTCTCCAGAATTTCCTTAGTGCATATTGTGGGTTCAGATAAAACCTTAATTGGAACTGTCCTGCTCAACTCCGTTTCGTAGGTCGCCGCCAGACGGGCTAGCGAATATGAATTGGTATTCTGCGATCTTGGTATTCGCTTAATTTCCCATTTCCCAAATTTGGACTGTAGATCCTTGGCTTTGGACAAATATTCACTCATTCTCTGCTCCTTAGCGTGATATTCTACCATTACTTGCTTAACAATTAGTTGTGAATCACTCTGAACTAAGAGGTCAAAGACCTCGATCTCTCTCGCTAATTTTAGTCCTGCAAGAAGCGCCTCATATTCTACTTCATTAATTGAGGCTTTGAAGTTAAACCTCAGGTCATATTCAAATCTCCCTCCATCAGGGAATTCCAGCAAAATTCCTACTCCACAGCCTTTGGTATTGGAAGACCCGTCGACAAAGAGTGTCCAAGTCTGACCTGACTATCCCAAATCAAGTAAGTTGACTGTTGCCTCTAACCTGCTCTGCTCGGCTCGGGCTCAGCAGCTGTTAATTCTGCCAAAAAAATTTGCACTATCTGTCCTTTCATCGATGTTCGAGGTTTGTAATGAATGTCGTGCTCACTCTGTTGGGTTTTATGCCCTAAAACTCGTAGATAGTAAATGAAACAAATTAATCTATCTCAATAAAGCGTTATTTGAGTGATTCGGTAATTTGGTAATTGAATAATCGAGTTTGCATTAACAAACCCTAAATCCAATAAACTAAGATCCAAGGTTGTTTAAATGAAACTTGAACTAATATGTCGGGACATACGGGGATCAATGTTCAAGTAACAACCTAAATGGTCTTTAGTATAGGGATTGTTGGGGTATATGTCCTAGAACTCAAGTTTTGTTATCTTTTATAAATAAAGATGTTATTCAGTGAAATTATTTATTTTTATTTCAAAGATCCAATAGAAACATCCATGGTTATAAAATGAGATACTTGAACTATATCTTGGATATAGACAGGGGTCAAGTTCAAGTATGTAACCTAAAACGTCTATAGTAAAATAAATAAGGTTGGGTACCTTGTTTTGGTAACACTATGGATGCGGCCTACTTTACAAATGAGGCAAACGACGTGATCCTGGTTAGTTCATGTAAAGACATGAAAGTAGGGGCATCCTGTGCAAAAGATGTTTACACAAGACGGGACTAAGAAATAAGTCACTCTTACTTTATAACGCCGTTTACTGTAAAGACTGATTTTTTTCATACGATGACCTAGGTGACTCGATCTTAATCCTGAGCTTACTATGAACTCCTGTTCATTTAGGGTTGTCCTTTGATCTGCATGGGTGAGTATGGTTCAAAAGCACCATTCAATAAACCTACCATTTTGGGGGCAACAATAGATGAATAGCTGGGGACATAGTAATGCAAGACGAAATTCACTCTTACCTGATTTTTGGGATAGTAGAAAAGTTGTTCCCTTAAGTGCTAAATCCAAGGCTTGAACAAGGGGCCCCACCCTCTCATCGGCCCGAGAGGGATCTCGTTTGTTGGTTGGACCATAAACGAATTGTTCATTAGAGGATCAGTGGACTTAAGGAACCTAGATGTACTATAGGGGTAAAACGGACATTTGACCTGTCTATGGTAACGAACAACCTGTGAAGGATTGACTTACTAATCATGGTTATATCGAGTGGACGGAAATATATCTGCAGAGAGGGGAGTTCAACTACTGGGCTATAGTGGAGTGTCCCGGTAGTTAACGGAAGTTGGTTAACTAGTTTAAAAAGGGTTTTGACTATTTTGACCTCGCACCATTGGAGCCCATGATCTGTAGGTCCATTAGGTCCCCTTGCTAACTCGAGACCAACTTATGGAATAATATGATGGATTAAAAATGAATTGTTTTTAAAGTTCATGTTGAGGAAAAATGAATAAAAATAATAGGTGTTGATAATACGTCGAGTTTTGCGAAAACCGAGTATATATGGATTTTGATATAATTTATAAACCGAAAACATGAATAAGGATTCATGTTAAGAAAAACTACATTTCGGAAATGTTCGGGAAAAGTGGCAAAATATTAATTTAATATTAAGATATTAAATTAATAATTAATTATTTAATTAATTAATTTTGAATTAATTTAAAAATTAGGAAATTGATTTTTTTTTCAATTTTCAGATTAATTAAAAAAAATTAATTAATTAAGTTAGTGGGAAAATCCAAGATAATTATGGATTTATAAAAATCAAAATCAAAATTGATTTTTTGGAGGTGGAGTGCATGGTGCCATGCACTCACCTCCCTTAAGCCACTTAATCCTCCATTAATTTGGAGTGGTTTTGGTGTAAAATGTTGGGCATTTCCTTCAGCTTGAATCCCTCTATAAAGCTGAAGAAGAAGGCTGAAACAAGGGAGGTGGAAGAGAGCTGAATTGCTGCAAAAATCCATACTCATACCTATGAAGTTCTTGAACTTGTTTTTCACCTTTTCTCACTAAAATTCCATCACTTGAGGATCCCACAATCCATTCCAAAGGCTTGAGGATAGCAAGGAAGACCTTGTGGTAGTTCTTGACTCGTTGGTGAAGAAAAACAAGCAGCCAATCCAACCAATTTCTCCATTGAAATAAAGGTAGGTTGTTGTCTCTGTTTTTCTCCTTATGAACAACATGCCTTAGTTGATCAAATTGAGCATATTAAGTGTTCTAGATCCAAAATTGCTTTCGCTTTTATTATATTAACACCTTCAGGGATAAGGTTGGGTACCTTATCCTGGTGACACTATGTGATATGGCCAACCTTGTATTCGATACAGATGCAACAGTCTAAAGCATCCGTGTAGGAAACATGCGGGTGGGGGTATCCTATGCAATGAGTTTGCATAAGACCGGACCGCGAAATAGTAATTAACCACTAGATGTAAATGCGTTGACTAGTTTAGGTTTCTATTTCAATAGGATGACCTAGGTAACTCAATCTCAATCTTAAGTCTTTTATGAACTCCTTTTCAGGAGGGATTGTTCTTAGATTTGTATGGGTAAGAGTGGCCTGCTCGCCGACTCAATAATCTTACCATTTCAGGGGTAAGACCGAATGGGGCCTAGGAACATAACAGTACAAGATGGAATTCACTCCTTCCCCTATTGGGGCAAGTAGATGTGTGTTCCCTCAAGGGCTGATTATGGGGCTTGAACAAAGACACGTCGTCCTCTCTTGGCCCGAGAGGAACTTCTGTTAAATGGTTGGACCCTAAACAACTCGTTTATTAGAGGGATCAATGGTATTTAAGAATCCAGATGTAACCCAGGGGTAAACCGGAAATTTGCCCCAACTGGTGTTGCGAACACAACTGAAGGATTGACTTACTGCATTGGTCGATATCCGTGGACACAGAAATATTCTACAGTGAGAAGAGTACAATTGTGGGTCTTTAGTGGGTGACCCACAGTTAATGAATGTTGATTGACTCGGTTAATGAGTTTAGCTGATCAATCTCTTATCGTTGGAGCTTCTGATTTGTAGGTCCATTAGGTAGGGGTGTTCATCTTCAGACCGAAAACCGACACGACCGACCGAAACCGACCGAACCGACGTCGGTCGGTCGGTTGGCCGCCTACGGTCGGTCGGTTCGGTTATGTAGCAAGAACCGACCGACCGACCATAGTATATGTAAAATAAAAAAAAACAAAAATTTTCTTTAATCCTTCAGCTTCACCCCACTCTCAAAGCCCAAGGCCCAAGCCCACCTTCAGCCACCTCCTTCAGCCTTCAGCTTCAGCCTTCAGGGGTCACACTCAGTCACTCACGCAGTCACGCACGCCACACGCTCCACCTGTAAAAACAAAAATGAAAAAACCCTAAGTAACCACAGCCCCTCACCATCTCTGGTTGTTCTCTCATCTCTCGAACGACTCCCTCGCCTCGCCGTCTCTGGTTATCCCTCGCTCGCCATCTCTCTCGACTCGCTCGCCGTCGCTCTCAACTCCTCGCCGTTTCTGTTCGAAATCACAGCATAGCCACAACCCCTCGTTCTTCTCCCTCGCCGTCTCTCTTGAATCCCTCTGTTCTCGAATCTCGCCCCTCGTTCGACTCCCTCACCGTTACTTTTAACTCGCCGTCGCGCCTCCGTTCTCCACCATCGTCTGTTCTCCATCGCCGTCTGTTCTCCACCGCCGTCTCTAACTCGCCGTCGTCGAGATTCCGTTATTACTAAGTGTATGTTTGTACTTATTTTTCGACTCCGTCGACCCTCACACTTTGTTCGAAAAAATAAGTTCATGTAGATATTTTTTTTTCGAGTTAATCAGTTAACTGCACAATGACAACACTGATGTAAATTGTAAATTGTAAATTGATATTATTAGTGCAAATTTGACATTATTATTAGTGTTAACTTAACTGCACTGCCACTGATGAAAAAATAATTGTTTGATTTTCCCCTCCATGAAACATTATTAGCTTAAAGGTATTGCAATGGAAACATATACACACTTACGAAATATGTAATGGATTTGTCTTTTATTTAGGAGGAAGGAAAAAGAGCCACAGAAGAAAAGAAAAAAAAAATATATGCATTCCACATTTGATTAGGTAAAAGATATCTTAAAAAAAAAATAGTTAAAAGATTCTTTCCATATTTGATAAGCTAAAACAACTACCAAATCTCTTAATAAGATAAGCTAATAGTTATTATTTATTAACCTAACGCTATCTTTCTGATTCAGTTTCAGCAACATCGTCGTCGACACACTGTCTTTCTCGACTCACAAGCTGGACTCTTCAGAAGAGTAAGATTTCAAAACACCATTTTTTGGGAAATTAGAACTGAAAGTGAATTTGATTTTGGGATTTCAAAAAATAATATTTGAAACGTTCAATTTGAAAGCTTAATTTTATTAATTTTTCATTTCTAACATTGAGTGTTTGTGAAATATTAATTTCATTCAATGTTCATTTTCACAGAGTCAACATGGATAGTATTCCAGAAGAAAGTTCAGAAGAAAGTTCAGTCCATGTTGTGAATGTGGAGAAATCAAGTGGAGCTAAGAAAAGTAAAGTGGATCATTCGAGTCCAACCAAAAAGCGTAAGAATACTAAAATCTCTGTTGTTTGGGACCATTTTGAGAAAATTAAAGATTGTGATCCTAATGATCCCTATGCTAAGTGTAAATACTGTGGGGCTAAGTATGCATGTCATTCTAAGCGTAATGGTACTGGAAGTTTGAAACATCATTTAGAAAATTGTAAGAAATACCCTTATCAAAGAACGAAAGATTCAGGACAAAAACAATTGGTTTTCAAGCCTAAAGAAGCGATTGATAATTCTGAATCAAAACTTAGTTGTGATACTTTCAGTCTGGAGAGTTGTAGAAGAGCTCTTGCTGAGATGATTATTCTAGATGAATTGCCTTTTAGGTTTGTGGAGAACATAGGTTTTCGAAGATTCATCAGCAAATCAATAGCCTTGTTTGCGCCTAATTTTGTCCTTCCATCTCGAATAACTATTGCTAGAGATGTGCTCAAGATATATGTTAGTGAGAAAAAACGTTTGAAAGACATGTTTAAGGCAAAACGTTATAGAGTTTCTCTCACTACTGACTGTTGGACTTCTGGACAAAACATTAATTACATGGTATTGACGGCACACTTTATTGATTCTGATTGGAATTTGCATAAGAGGATTCTTAGTTTTTCTACAATTGAGAATCATAGAGGGGATACCATTGGTAAAACCATTGAAAAGAATTTAAAGAATTGGGGTATTGATAAAGTTATGACCTTGACTGTGGACAATGCCAGTTCAAATGATACTGCGGTTGCTTATCTTATTAAGAGATTTAGTAGTGGGTTGTTATTGAATGGTGAATTTTTACACGTTGGATGTTGTGCCCACATATTAAATCTTATTGTATGTGATGCTTTCAAGGAGCATTATGAGTGCATTACTAGGATTTGCAATGTTGTGAGATTTGTGAGGTCTTCTCCTGCACGTGCTTCAAAATTTAAGAAGTGTATTGAAATTGAAAAGATTACCTCAAAGAGTTTGGTGTGTCTATATGTTTCCACTAGATGGAACTCTACATATATGATGCTTGAGGCGGCTACAAAGTTCCAAAAAGCTTTTGAGAGGTTAGAGGATGAAGACTCAACTTTTATGAGTGAAAATCAACCAACTAAAGAAGATTGGGATAATGCTAAGATGTTGGTTAGGTTTTTGAAAGTGTTTTATAATGTCACTTTAAAGATTTCAGGCTCTTTATATACCACATCTAATGTGATTTTCCACCAAATTAGCACAATTCAAAATTGCATACAACTAAATTCTATGGATAGTGCAAATCAAATTCTTTGTGATGTGGCTAAGAGCATGAAGTCTAAGTTTGAGAAATATTGGGGAAATAATGAGAAGACCAATTTGTTGTTGTATGTTGCTGTTGTGTTGGACCCACGTTATAAGTTGAAATTTTTGTCTTATTGTTTCAACAACTTGTTAGAGCCAACTTCTGCTAAAAACATGACAGATAAGGTAGAACAGATTTTGAGACAACTCTTCCATGCATATAGTTCATATTCTTTTGGCAGTGGTGGTAGTGGTAATGGCATTGGCAGTGGTGGTAGTGGCAGTGGCATTGGCAGTGGTTGTAGTAGTAGTGTCATTACTAAAGAAAAAGGTGGGGTTCGAACAATGGATGTTGATGATGAGAGTGAGACATATGGATTTGCACGTTCATTCTCAAGTGTCGAGACTACTACCTTCGATAGAGAGTCAGAGATTGATGTGTATTTATTAGAAACTCTTGCTAAGGATGATAGTAGTTTTGACATTCTTAATTGGTGGAAGCATAATAGTCATCGGTTCGAGATTCTTAGTGCAATAAGTAGAGATCTTTTGGCAATTCCAGTTTCGACCGTAGCATCTGAGTCTGCTTTTAGCACTGGAGGACGTGTAGTTGATTCCTCTCGTTCTTCATTAGCTCCAAAAACAGTTGAAGCTCTTATATGCACTCAAAATTGGCTCAATTCCAACCCAATAGATATTGAGTTTTTCAAACTACTGGAGGAAGACTCAACATTGGAAGAACGTAATGTTTTTTACTTTGTTTCCTTTTTTGCTTGATTAAATTTTTCTTTTCAATTTTAAAAGTGTTAATCTATTGTGTATAATTTTGTAGGGTTCAGAATGGTCATCGATGAAGAAAAAGATGTTGATGAGATTGACTTTTCAAAGTTGTGAATGATTATGTCTATCTCTTAAATCCTTGTTTATGTTTCATTTTGAAGGACTTTTTTTTAAGGACTCTTGAAGGACTTTTGAAGAATTATCTGTAATTTATGTTCATTGTTATTTGTTGTTTGTAATTTATAATTTTATGACTTATGAAACTATTTCAGATGTGTGTTTGGACCATTTCAATGTATGACTTATGAGACTATTTCATATCAGATCTGTTTGGACTATTTCAATTTATAAGATTTATGAGACTTTCAAATTATGTGTTTGGACAATTTCAATTTATAGGACTTGAGACTATTTGAATTAATAATGTTGTAGATTTGATTCATCACTATTCAATTTACAGAGAAAACATTTCAATGAATAATGTTGTACATTGACATTCATTATTATTCAATTTACAGGTGTGAAAACATTTCAAATTATCATGAATTGAAATATTATATTACAATAATTTATATAGTTATTAAAAATAAAACATATGCTTTCATTATCATTATAAAAAATTGTCTTCAACTTTTAATAACAATATTAAAAAAAAAAGTTAAAAAACAAACTCCTAGAAAATAGATATAAAAAGGCTCATAAAATTAAAAGAAAAAGTAAACAATATTTTATATACATATATTAAAATAAAAACATATACTAAAAAAAAAAAACCGACCGAACCGACCGACCGAACCGACAGGTCGGTCGGTCGGCTTACACCTCTTCATCGAAACTGGTCGGTTTCCAGAATACTGGAAAACCGACCGACCGATGAACACCCCTACCATTAGGTCCACCTACTAGCTCATAACGAGTTGTGAGATAATTTAGTCTTGAATATTAAAAGAGAATTTAAGTTAATTGTATTTTGATATAATTAATATAATGTATGGAGATACATTATAAGTTTAATTAGTGAATTAAACTTTATAATTAATTTTGGATATGATTCAAAATTAATTCAAGAGAGAATTATGAATTTAATTAAATATGTGATATTTGATTAATTCATGAATTAATTAATTTCATTTAATTTAATTTGGTTAAAAGTGGTTTAATCAAATTAATAATATAGTTTATGATAATGTACATTTTGATGCACATGAAAACTATGGGTTAAATGAGAGAGATAAAATTGAATATGATTCAATTATAAAATTAATTAAATATTTGGTATTTAATTAATACTGATTCAATTAATAGAATTAATTGAATGACCAATTTAATTCAATTGAATATATGATTCAAATTGAATTAAACACTTTATATTGTTATTCATTTAATTAATATTGATTTAATTAAATTAATTATAATTAATCAATTAATTAAATATTTATGATTTAATTGATTGATGGCCAATATCATTTAGATTAGATCCAACAGATGAGATCAAGTAGGGTAATAACTTTCTCCCCACTTATCGTGAAATGGAGAGGGGTTACCCGATTGGCTCCTCATTCTCTCATTCTCACGCAAAAACACAGAGAGAGATCTCTCAACTTTTCTCTATAGTTTTCTCTCAAAAACACAACAATTACATTGCTGAAAAATTCTCATCCAAGACGTTTTTTTTTTTTGTTCCCACAAACCAAATCTCAGCAATCCTAGAGGATAACGGGTGACCTGACGTGGTAGTGTTCGTTGGGAGATCAAAGAAGAACTTGGAGCATTGTGTTGTTTTTCTAGCGTCTTTCATGTAAGTTTGTTGTCCTAAATTAGTTTAGAATTCAATCTATGTATGCTTAATCTAGTTTAGAAAAAGTTTCTGAATTTTTGCCCAATGTACCGGTAATCTAATGATTGAAATCCATTCATGCACGATTTAATTCGCTTCCGCTAAAGGATTGTATTCCTTCAAATGGTATTAGAGTCATTTCGTGAACATGTTTTTTGTCTTAGATTTTGCATTGAGGCTGATTGGTGGGATCAAATTGCATATTGGTTTGCTTAAAGATTGTTTAGGTGTTTTGGCATTAGATTTACAATTTTATATGATTTGATCATGTAAGGGCCATGTTTTTGGGGCAAACTTGTTGTAAGTCTTTCCTTGTAAGTCCTTGTCTAGAGTTTAGGGGTCAATCTGTTGATTTCTACTCGAATCAGTATGAATTTTGGATGAGAATGGCTGCTGGAATTGAAGAACAGAGGCTGTCTAGAGGCGAAGCGTCTTGACGCTGCTCAACTGCGTCTCGACGCTGACGAACGAACGCGGAACGAAACAGAGATTTTTCGGGCCAGCGTCTCGACGTTTGATAACGTGCAATAAACAAGTTATTTCTCCTTTAAATTCAAGCTAAATAAGGCTTAAAAGAGCACAATTGCGCTTATCCAGCGCATAAAGAAAAAAGTTTTGTGACAGTTTTCTGCGGGAGGTTATATTTATAGTTGCGGTGAAAATTTATAGGTTTTTGAGGTGCTAACGCATTAAAAGTATAGTTGTTTTGTTGCCCAAGATTTCTTCAACGCAGGCATAGATCCCAAATAGCTCGTACAATGAAAGTTGGATGATAGGATCGTGCTGACGTATGACTGATGTACCAGTTGGCAAAAGAT
Organism: Luffa acutangula; assembly: GCA_036850905.1. NCBI lineage: Eukaryota > Viridiplantae > Streptophyta > Magnoliopsida > Cucurbitales > Cucurbitaceae > Luffa > Luffa acutangula. Next base: position 9,351,557 of record CM072094.1, on the reverse strand, counting down.
AACTAGGGCACACATGCCAATTTCATGGAGAAGTCAGCCTCATCCGCCTATAAGAAGCATCCACCTGCCATATGCAAAAGTGAGGGGACGGACGAAGGAGAGTAACAAAAGGGCAAGACTAGAGAGCAAGGAGAACAAGGAGATCCCAGCACAGGGTGGACTCATATTGCACTAGAATGTATTATTTTATGTATTCCTCTGTCAGCATGAGCTAACTTTCTTTATCAAGGCTTAGTGTAGGCACCCATTCAGTGATAAGTTTATTTTGTATGCACGCACTTTGATTTAATGAGAAGTTAATGCCTTCTACTTAGATGCGATAATGTTTTCATTACTAACTCCCGCCTGGCCACTCGGATGCGGAAGCAGCATGATAAATCCCTGACAGGTAACACATGTGGAAATATCTAAGTAGAGCAAGCTAGCGCATTGCATGTAGTCTTGGTAGCATTAGACTCAATACTACCGCTATAAGATAGTGCATGAATGAGCTTCAACTACGTTAGGACTAACGCAGTCACTTGCAAGTTATTAGAGAACTGTGCCAACGCATGAGCTAATTAAACAGAACAGTTGTTAGTTCTATGCCAAACGCATAAGTAGTACCGGAAGGGAATCTTGTGATTATTTCTCATTTAGGCATTAATGGATCAATTAGTCAAAGTATGCGCTACAAGGTTACTTATAAACGCTTAAGGTCACCGCCGCAACAACCTTGATAGCATTATTATCTAATATTCTCTTTAAGTCTCATTGCATACTTTATTTTCTTTGCACTGTTTTATTAATCATCCTAAACAACATCTTCTTAAACCTTCATGATACCATGCGTCCAAGAGTTTAGACAACAAGTTATTAAAAATCTTCAATCGCCCTTTCCTGTGGATTCGACCCTAGAACTCCCTAGGTACTACTTGATTGTGTTAATTTATACTTGGGTTAACACAAATCTGTGACAAATTCTGTATTAATTAATCGACCTTCTGTCGAGCGATCAAGTTTTTGGTGCCATTGCCGGGGAAAGGCAACGAAGTTTTTAATATTCTTTTTGATTTGACACTTCGTTTGGTTTTATTCGCCTTGTTTCTCGTTGAGTATTTTTCTCCAGGCAACCAAGATCGTATGCGAGCTGCTTGTCGGATAGATATTCAGATTGATCCCGAGATTGACCGAACTTATCATAGAAGGAGAAGAAATCGACGTGCTCGAAGACCAATAATTGAGCAACTAAGAGAGATGGCAGCACCCAACCAACCAAATATGCCAGTAAATCCCATTCAATTGGCTGATGACAGAGTCAAAGGAACCAGAGATTATGCAGCCCCTGCAAACTGCAATTTTAATCCTGGAATAGTACAACCAACTTTGGAAACTGAAAGGTTCGAGCTCAAACCAGTTATGTTTCAGATGTTAACCGCTGCAGGACAATTTGGAGGAAGTGTAGCTAAAGACCCTACTCCCATTTAAAATCATTCTTAGATATCTGCAACAAATTCATCATTCCAGGAGTAACTCAAGAGCAGCTATAGGTCATCCTTTTTCCTTATTCACTAAGAGACGCTGCCAAAGTCTGGTTAAACCAACAACCAGCAAATTCCATTGCTACATGGAATGTTGAGAAGTTTCTAGAGAAATATTTCCCACCAACAGCAAATTCGAGACTCAGAAAAGAAATCATGACTTTTGCTCAAATGGAGGATGAGACACTCAGTGATGCATGGGAAAATTTTAAAAATCTATTACAAAGATGGCCACATCACGGACTACCCCCTTGTATTCAGTTGGAGACTTTCTATGTCGGACTCAACAAAAATTCGCAGGTATTAGTGGATTCGTCCGCTAATAGTTCACTCCTTAGAAAAACTTACGATGTAGCACACGAAATCCTCGATCGCATTGCACGCAACAACCATGAGTGGGGCATCGCAGAAGATCGGAGAAAAAGACCAGTAAAGACCAGCTCAGGAAGTTTTGAAGTTGATCCATTAACCTCAGTAAACACAAAAATTGACGCAATGACCTCAAAGATAGATGTGCTAACAACAAGCACAACACCCTTAATCGCACAGCTCAACGCAGTTGGATGCGGAATCTGTGGAGAAGGACACTCGCATGATCAATGCCCTTCTAACCCAGAGTCTGTGTTCTATGTAGGAACACAAGGAGCTGTGCGCAACAATCCGTTCTCAAATACGTACAATCCTGGATGGAGGAATCACCCAAATTTTTCTTGGAATAATGGTGCAAGCAAGCAGCCGTAGCAAGGTAACGCAAACTCTGCGTCGAGACAATTCAATTCTAACAATGAGCAACCATCACAGGGACAGTTCCAGTGAAATTCCAACGCAAATAGTGGCAACCAAGGAGCATCATCTTCAAACGTACTAGATGAAGAGAATAAAAGTCCCCACGCCGTATATTAATTAACATTAAAAATCCGTTACAAAAACTCAATCAAACTTTAAACTCTTTTAAAGTTGCTGGAAATTCAGTTTAAACATGCTTTAAAAATAAATCTAAATTTATTTTCATGCTTTTCTAAAGAAAAGGGGAAGAACCGTCACATACCTTCGTTGTAGACTTGACTCTTCTTCGACAACGACGCTCCAACGAACGAAAACGCAGCAGCCTCCTCGCCTCTTGATCGCTTGAATTTTCTTCTTGATTGACACAATAACCACAATGGTTACACCGGTATGACTCTAGGTCTAGGAGGCAAAAGACTTGTGGGAGTCTTTCTCTAAGAGGGAGGCTAGAGAGAATTCTAGGTCTTGTCTTTGAGAGTCTAAGAGCAAGAGCAAAGTTTCAAGTGTCATGACCAATTAGGTCTAGTGTTCTATTTATAGAAGAGAGACCATGAATAAAATATTCAATTAAATCAATCTTTTCCAAAATTGATTCAATCTTATTCCTTAATTAATCAATCATGATCAATCAATTCCATAATTGATTAATCTTTTCCACAAATGACTAATTACTTCCATAAGTGATTAGATCATTTCCATAAATGATTAATCACTTCCTTAAGTGATTAATTATTTCCATAATTGATTAATTCCCGGTTAATGAATTCTTTAATTAATTAACCACCAATTAAATATCACATATTTAATTTCCGGCCTAGAATTAATTAATTTGCCCAAACACATTTTAGGCCTTAAATTAATTAATTCATTATTTGAACTCTTTCAAACTTCCATAAATTTATATTTGAACTTCTTCAAATATTAATTTCTCTCATAATAATATATCAATATATATTATATTTGTTTCCCTTAGTAAATTGAACATTTTCAATTTACATTTATTACTTAGTTGTCTTAAATTACTTTATGAGCTACCAGTGGGACCTAATGGACCTGCAGATCAGAAGCTCGAACGATGTGAGATTAATTGGTCAAACTCATTAACCACATTAATCAATATTCGTTAACTGTGTGTTCATTCCACTATAGACTCACAGTTGCACTCTTCTCACTGCAGACATATTTTCTGTGTCCACGGATATAGACCAATATCGACTAGTTAGTCCTTCACGAGTGTCCGTAACACCAGCTGGGTCAAATTACCGTTTTACCCCTGGGTTACCTCTATTTCCTTAAGTACCAATTCTCCTATAATGAACAACCTGTTTGTTGTCCAACCATCAAACAGAAAACCCTCTCGTGCCATTGAGAGGGTAGGGCCCTTTGTTCAAGACTCGGAGTAACCACTTAAGGGAACACTCATCTGCTTCCCTAAAGTCGAGAAGGAGTGAATTCCATCTTGTACGATTATGTTCCCAGCTCCCCATTCGGTCTTGTCCCCAAAGTGGTAGGCTTATTGAGTCGGCGTATTGGCCACTCTCACCCATACAAATCAAAGGACAATCTCTCATGAGCAGGAGTCCATAATCAACTCGGGATTAAGACTAAGTTGTCTAGGTCGTCCTAGTGAAATAGAAAACCAACTAGTTAACGGTGTTATAACCAGTGGTTACTATTTCGCGGTCCGGTCTTATGCAAACTCATTGCATAGGATACCCCCACTCGCATGTCTCCTACACGAACGCGTTGGATCGCAACGTTTGTATCAAATACAAAGTGGGCCGTATCCATAGTGTCACCAGGATAAGGCACTCAGTCTTATTCCTATACTATAGACCCTTTAGGCTGTTTCTTGAACAATGATCCCATATGTCGCTACATATAGTTCAAGACTCATATTACAGCCTTGGATGTCTAGTTTATTGGATTAGGGTTATTATTAGGCAAAGACAAATATAAAATAACTAATAACAATTAATGGAAAAATATATCAATATTAGTTCATTAATATCCGGTCAACGGTTACATTCACTATCTACGAGTTTTAGGGCATAAAACCCAACAAACTCCCACTTGAACTAAAACACTAGTTAGTGGGATGTAAATGCAATAATCTAAAGCTGGAAATGTCATGTATATTAAAATAATACAATGAACTAGGGCATCCTTATACCCATTATACATTTCTCCCACTTGCCCTAGATTAGATGGCATACATATCTCGTAGACTTAGACCCTCTAGATGACCCTCAAACACTTTAGTCGTGAGAGCCTTCGTGAATGGATCAACAATGTTGTGCTCCGAGGCGATCTTAAAATCCAAGTGGGACAACTTGCATCAGAACTTAAGAATACACCTGCGGGAGCATTGCCAAGTTATACAGAAGCCCCTATAGGGAAAGAACATTTCCACACATTAACTCTCCGCAGTGGAAAACACCTGCCTCCAAGTGATCATGCGCCAGTGCAGGAAGACTCAACTAAAGATGCGATCAGACCAAGTAATGTTCAAGAGCATGAAGAGAACGCAACTGAAGCAGGCCCAAGAAGGAAGAAAAACAAGTTGAAAAGGAACCAGACGCATACAAGCCTACAATTCCCTTTCCGCAAAGACTAATAAAGAGAAATGATGAAGCCTAGTTCAAGAAATTCTTGAATGTCCTGCGAGAACTTCACATCAACATCCCGTTGGTGGAAGAATTGGAAAAAATGCCCAGTTATGCAAAGTTTTTGAAAGATATCTTGACAAACAAAAGACCATGGAAGGAATTCGAAACAGTTGCGCAGACAAGCGAGTGCAACGCAATCCTAGCAAACAAGCTCCCGCCCAAGTTGAAGGATCCTGGAAGTTTCACCATCCCTTGTTCAATAGGAGGAATTGATGTTGGAAGAGCTTTGTGCCATCTCGGCGCAAGCATCAATCTGTTGCCCTTATCTGTATACAAGCGCCTTGGAATCGGAGAAGCGCGTCGACCACTGTAACGCTTTAACTCGTAGATAGATCGATACTACATCTTGAAAGAAAGATCGAGGACGTCCTGGTTAAGGTTGATAAATTTATATTCCCAATTGATTTCATTATTCTTGACTATGAAGCAGATAGGGAGGTTCCTATTATTCTGGGAAGACATTCCTCGCAACTGACCCGACACTGATTGATGTTCAAAAAGGAGAACTCACTATGCGCATGAATGACCAAAAGGTAGTTTTTAATGTGTTCAACGCATTAAAATACCCAAATGATCCTAAGGAATGTGACACGATTGCGCGCATAGAAGTCTGTTCCCCAATGGAGATCCTACAGATAAATGCGGGAGAAGAAGAAAAAGAGAATCAAAATGCATGTGACGCAAATGATTGTTGCATCATGGCACAAGCCACCAAAGCAATCCATGCGTTAGATCTCAAAGACAGAGAACTCACTTTACCATCTATTATGCAACCACCTGCGCTAGAACTTAAACCTCTCCCGGTGCATTTGAAATACAAATTTTTAGGTGAAGGAGAATCCTTACCAGTGATCATTTCGTCAAAGCTGGATCTATCGCAGGAAAGCTTGTTAATGCAGGTGTTGGCTAAGCACAAAAGTGCTATTGGATGGAGCCTTGCAGATTGTTGGGCTCTTAGAGTGAGTAGAAATATGGTATAGAAAGACTCTAGAATTCATGTGCAAGCATACACAGTCTGCAGCAAGTAATATTATCAATCCAAGTCCTGAATTAGCTTCCACTTTATCTATTTTGTATGAATCTTTTAATGGTTTCAAGGTAATAAAAATGATTGGGTTTTATAAGAATTATGCTGAAGCAAAGTAAATAGCAGAACAACAAGTAAACAAATAGGCAGACAGATTAGAGACAGGCGCTGGTTAGGATTTAGTGATTGTTTTAAAAGATGCTCTAACAATATTATTGATCATGCATTTCTCGCAGTATTATTAGAGGATTCCTCCCGGAACTCCGGATCTTTTGGGATGTGTTTCAACCCCAATGAAGTACGACCGATCAAGCACTAGGCAACTGGCTATCCCTAGCTTAGTCACTGGCGTTCACCAATACACAATGATCGTAGTGTGGTTAATTGCCACACACTCTCTAAATCATCCCTGAAACTAGAGAGAGGTATTCACACCGACTGGCCAGGCGGGCATAAAATAGAAATAAGCACAACAATTAACCAAGATGCGATAGTCAATATATTACTAAAGATGAAGCACAACAATCACATTATTCCTAACCAACACCTAAGCTACTTAGTTCATAATAGGCATGGAAACACGAATTACAATCTGAGTAGGCATGTCCATAATCACAAGATAATAAAGAAAATAATAATCTCCTTAATCAGCTTGCAGATGATGGTCTTCTATTGGTCTCCAACCTCTCTATACTACTCGGCTTCCAAGGAAACATGGAATGGTTTTGACTTGGACGGCTACTTCCTTTTATAGAAGGATAGGAGGCTTGAATTAGGTCACGTTGGACACGTGTAGGACTCTCCTTGCTCCTTTATCCTGAAAATAATTCAACAGCAGTCGGTTCATGAAGTTGGCTAACGAGCTGTGATGTGGCAGTTCTGCTCCCAGTTTTGCTGTAGCACAAAATTTGCTTCCTCAAGTCGCCCAGCAGCATAATCTGCACAAAGTAATTTCCAAGGCTTCCATTCTTCCAAATGGGTTAAAACATATAATATATATCTAAAACCAACCCTATTAAGCACAAAAGACACACAAATCTCTATATAAATGAGACCTAAATAACTACCTTTTGGGCAGTTATCACACCCCCAAACTTGAACTATTGCGCGTCCCGAGCAATACTAACCGACCTTCCTTCAAGAATTCAAAACATCAGACAGAGAATAGCTTAATAAAACCAGACAGTCCAACACTACCTTAGACCTTTACCTGAGCACTCTGCAAAACCAAGCTCTGCTGCAGCAAAATGATTCCTCCGGCATGGACAAATAATCACCACTTTTTAACTCAATTCTAAGAACTTACCACAGCCTAGCTCTATTATCAGACACATTAGAACACATATTTTCAAGGGGTTTATATTCTTGTTTTTCATACTTTAAGCAGCCCTACAGTCATAAGCTCTTAAGCATGGGATGACCCACTTTATGGTGCAGTATACCCTTGCCTCAAACTCATCACCAACTAGGCTCAATACTCTTTATAAAGCTCAAGAATCCTTAGTTATTCTATCTCTTGCCCCTCAGAATGGCGACATTTTGTGATGAAGCTCGCCTAAGTTATGGGAGACAGAAAAACCGCCAGATTTTCATTCATCCTTCAAAACTTTTGCTTCATGAATTTTTTTTCAGCAAAATTTCCAAGAAATAATTTTTCAGCAAATAATAATTCTTTTCATTTTTCACATTTCCTAGGTCATCTTTTGACGCGAAGACAAACTGTGGGTATCACAAATGTCCCCGGTTACTCAACAACCTAGCAAATTTTAAATGAAGGAGAGGAATGCTCGAGCAAAACAATTGGAGTAGCAAAAAGTCCCCTAAACTTAAATTATTCATTGTCCCCAATGAATCATTAATTTAGCAATTATACCCCCAAACTTAAATTTTTCTATCTGAATTTTAAATTAAGCGCAGGACTAGAACTAAGCTTAAAGTGGATCATAAAAGTCAACACTACCTCCAAAATCTTCTTTGTCGCATCAACAATCCAGGCTAGAAGAAATGCTCAAGCAAAAGGTTTCTGGAGATCAGAATACCTTGATCTAATTAAGCTTAATCAGTCCAAGCTTCAAAAATTCAGAAGAAACTAGTTAAGTTAGATTTACTTAGTGCATATAGAATAAAAAACATCTGGAAATTTCATTAAAAACCTAAAAAGATATTACAAAAGCAAAGATATTTTTAAAGCAGAAAAATTTAAAAGCAACAGCCAAAACAACATGATGGTGTTTGCATGGATTAATATCAAGGTGAATGAGGGAGTATTTTATAGTAAGTGAGAGCAGGACACATGTCAACGTATCCTACGGTCTTCTCCATTAGGTTGCATCGTGAGATCCCCATGATCTGCTTGCGAGTCGCCCTGGGAGCGATCACCCTGGCTTGATCATGGGACTCGGAACAACGCAAACTCCAGAAATGGATAGGGTTTCTTAGGTCCATTTCCAACTTTGACTTTTCCTACGGTAGCATTGTTGGGGCCGACCTCTGAAATCTGAAAAATGGAGGGTCACACTTACGGGAAATTATTAAGGTGTTAATAATCTCCTGACCGAAAAAGCGGTAGCTAAGAACTATTGGAATATGAGTTATTTTGGGAATAGGGATTGGCTGATATTGTCTCAATTCAGAGGAGGAGTAGCTGACTACCCTACGGTAGCTGTTGTTCTAAACCTTTGAAGTATCGTTGCAAAATGAATGTTTATTCTATGGGTCGATCATTACTTTTGCTAAATTGATTGGATTAAAATAATAATATTATTTTGTGTAATGGGTTAATGCAACAATATTTATTAATTTGTTTGTTCTATCAGCAATGAAACGTTCTTTGTATGCCTCTAATAACGCCAATTACAAAACTTGTATTTCTAATACAACTAAGAAAATGAACTTAAACACTAAATGCATGGAATAGGTCTTAACTGAGGACGGTCCTCAAGCCCATTTGTCTAATTTATCCGAAATTGTTCATGATGAATATGACATAGACTGCTTAGCACATCTCAATGAAAATAAATTTGATTTATTGATCATTGAAACGTGTATAGTGAAAATAATGATACAACCTGGATCCTTGATTCAGGCGCCACTCATCACGTATGCTCTTCCTTTGAGGGAATGAGCTCCCGGCAACAGTTAGATGCTGGGGAAATGACTCTCAGAGTTGGGACTGGGGAGCTCATTTCAGCTAATGCAGTGGGAGATATTAAAATGTTCTTCTCCAGGGAACGCTATATGTTATTAGATAACGTATATATAGTTCCCAAAATAAAAAGAAATTTGATTTCTATTTCTTGTTTGCTAGAACAAGGGTATTCAGTGTCCTTTTCTGTGAATGAAGCTTTCATTACTAAAAGGGGTGTTGATATATGTTCTGCAAAAATGGAGAACAATTTGTATGTCTTAAGACCAATAGAGTCTAGGGCTATTCTGAACAATGAAATGTTTAAAACAGCTGAGACTCAACCAAAAAGGCAAAAAGTTTCTCAAAGTACCTATCTTTGGCACTTAAGACTTGACCACAAAAATCTCAATAGGATTGGGAGATTGGTTAAGAACGGACTTCTAAGCCAGTTAGAATATGATACTTTACCTCCATGTAAGTCATGTCTCGAAGGTAAGATGACCAAACGACCTTTTACTGGAAAAGGTTATCGCGCCAAGGAGCCCTTAGAACTCGTACATACGGATCTCTGTGGTCCAATGAATGTAAGAGCTCGAGGAGGGTATGAATATTTCATCTCTTTCATAGATGATTATTCAAGGTATGGTTATTTATACTTAATGAGTCATAAGTCTGAAGCCCTTGAAAAGTTCAAGGAGTACATGACTAAAGTTGAGAACTTGTTAGGTATGTAGGTGTACATATTACACATGCGGAAGCAATTGAAGATCGAAAGCACTTAAGACATTCAATTTTGTACCTAAAGCATGCATGTTCTAGAAAGGGTAGAAAAGACAGTAAATGAGTACCAACCTCTTTGATGCTCACTTGTAAGGAACTCCTTGTGATATTATCTTTCTCCAACTTCTCTTGGACAACCTTTAGTGTCTTCCCTACTATTCTCTTGAGCCTAGAAAGAATTGTGGAAGTCTATAGAAGAAAGAAATAGGAAGGGAATGCTTGATGGTACAAGCTTTTGGAAGGAGATGAAATGAGAGAGAATTTGAGGGAGAAAATTTTCAACATAACACTAAATGAAAGCTTGCTCTCTTGAATCTAATTCAAGCCCCTTTTATAGACCTCTCCCATGCAAAGACAAGCTTCATGACACTTAGCCACATGGTCAAGATGCAACTCAAAGTGGATTCTAGGTGTCTACTTTACAACACATGCATCTAATGCATGTTTGTGTTGTTTTCCACTATGTATCATTATGCAATAGTGGAAAAACCACTAAATCCACTATGAATTGAATCCTAATTGTGAATTTTTAGCTTTCAATTCATTTCAAATTCAATTCAAAATTGAAATTGATTTCTAGGCAATTAATTGGGACATGTCCAAGTAATTTTGATATGATTGATCCAATCAATCTTTATCACCTAATGCCATGAATTATATATGATTCCTAATACATATATATGGTATTTAAAACACTTTTAAATACCTCATCTCTCAATTCCTAATTTAATTCATAATTAAATCATTGTGTCGAACACACGATAAAACCCTATTTCCCGGTTTGAACGATTCAAAGTTTCCTATCAAAATATTCTAAGCTTTATTCCGATATGAGCTAGTAGGGGGACCTAATGGACCTATAGATCATGGGCTCCAACGATTCGAGGATAACCGACTAATCTCATTATCAAAGTTATCCAACATTCGTTAACTACCGGGACACTCCACTATAGGCCAATAGTTGCACTCCCCTCACTATAGATATATTTCCGTCCACTTGATTTAACCATGTTTAGTAAGTCGTTCCTTCACAGGTTGTTCGTAGCTATAGCTAGGTCAAATAACCGTTTCACCCCTATAGTACTTCTTGTTCCTTAAGTTCCACTAATCCTCTAATGAACAATCGGTTTGTGGTCCAACCATCAAACCTAAGTCCCTCTCGATCCAACGAGAGGGTGGGGCCCCTTGTTCAAGTCCCGAAGTTAGTACTTAAGAGAACAACCTCTCTGCTATCCTTGAAAAGGGTAGGAGTCAATTCCGTCTTGGGAAACTATGTCCCCAACTATCTATTCGATCTTATCCCCAAAATGGTAGGCTTGTTGAGTCGACGATGCTGGCCACTCTCACCCATGCATATCAAAGGATAATCTCGTATAAACAGGAGTTCATAGCTCGCTCAGGATTAAGAACGAGTTACCTAGGTCATCTATGTGAAATAGTCAGTTTCTATGGTAAACGACGTTATAAAGAGAAAGTGACTTATTTCGTGGTCCTGTCTTATGAAAACTCATTGCATAGGACACCCCCACTCGCATGTCACCACATGAACGATTTAGGATCTCATCGTTTGTACTTAATACAAAGTGGGCCGCGTCCATAGTGTCTCCAGGATAAGGCACCCAACCGTATCCTTATACTATAGACTATTTTGACTATAAACTTGAACTTGATCCTACGATATGTCCCTACATATAGTTCGAGTATTCATTTTATAGCCAAGGATCTTAGTTTATTGGATTTAGGTTAATCATTCGCAATTTATATATTCAATAACATCTTTTACTGAATAACCTCAATAACGTCTTTATTGGAAATAGAATATGTTTAATGATTTACAAACTACGAGTTTATAGGACATTAAACCCAACAAGGTAAGACCATTAAAACACTTCGATCTGATCGAGGTGGAGAGTATTTGGACTTAAAATTCCAAAACTATTTGATAGAACATGGAATCTCGTCCCAACTCTCAGCACCAGATACACTTCAGCAGAATGGTGTATCTGAAAGGAGAAACAGAACCTTGTTAGACATGGTTCGATCTATGATAAGCTATGCTCAGTTGCCTAGTTCTTTTTGGGGTTATGCAGTAGAGACTGCAGTTTATATTTTGAATGTTGTTCCCTCAAAGAGTGTTTTTGAAACACCATTTGAGCTCTGGAAAGGGCATAAAGCTAGTTTACGTCATTTCAGAATTTGAGGCTGCCCTACACATGTGTTAGTAGCAAACCCAAAGAAATTGGATTCACGTTCAAATTTATGCCTATTTGTATTCTACCCAAAAGAAACAAGAGTTGGATACTTCTTCGATCCAAAAGAAAATAAAGTGTTTGTATCGACAAATGCTACTTTCTTAGAAGAAGACCACGTTAAAGAACACATACCACGCAGTAAAATTGTGTTAAGTGAACTTTCTGGTAAAGCTACAAATGAATCAACAAGAGTTGTTGATGAGGCTGGACCTTCAACAAGAGTTGTTGATGGGCCCAGTACATCTGGTCAAGCCCATCCTTCTCAAGAGTTGAGAATGCCTCGACGTAGTGGGAGGGTTGTTATTCAACCTGAACGCTATCTGGGTTTAGCAGAAACTCCAACTGTCATACCTGATGATAGGGTTGAGGATCCATTGACCTTTAGACAGGCAATGAATGATGTGGACCATGACCAGTGGGTCAAAGCTATGGACCTAGAGATGGAGTCTATGTACTTCAATCAAGTCTGGGATCTTGTAGACCTACCTGAAGGGGTTAAACCCATAGGGTGCAAATGGATCTACAAGAGAAAATGAGACGCAGCTGGGAAAGTACAGACTTTCAAAGCTCGACTTGTGGCAAAGGGTTATACCAAAAATGAGGGGGTGGACTATGAGGAAACCTTCTTCCCAGTTGCCATGTTAAAGTCGATAAGAATTCTCTTGTCCATTGCCACCTTTTATGATTATGAGATTTGGCAAATGGGCGTCAAGACTGCCTTTCTGAATGGCAATCTTGATGAGAACATCTTTATGTCTCAACTAGAGGGGTTCGTTGCTCAAGGTCAGGAGCAAAAAGTTTGCAAGCTTAGACGATCCATTTATGGGTTGAAGCTGTTGGGTTTTATGCCCTAAAACTCGTAGATAGTGAATGTAATCGTTGACCGGATATTAATGAAATAATATTGATATATTTTTCCATTAATTGTTATTAGTTATTTTATATTTGTTTTTGCCTAATAATAACCCTAATCCAATAAACTAGACATCCAAGGCTGTAATATGAGTCTTGAACTATATGTAGCGACATATGGGATCATTGTTCAAGAGACAGCCTAAAGGGTCTATAGTATAGGGATAAGACTGGGTGCCTTATGCTAGTGACACTATGGATTCGGCCCACTTTGTATTTGATACAAACGCTGCGATCCAACGCGTTCGTGTAGGAGACATGCGAGTGGGGGTATCCTATGCAATGAGTTTGCATAAGACCGGACCGCGAAATAGTAACCACTAGTTATAACACCGTTAACTAGTTGGTTTTCTATTTCACTAGGACGACCTAGACGACTTAGTCTTAATCCTGAGTTGATTATGGACTCCTGCTCATGAGAGATTGTCCTTTGATTTGCATGGGTGAGAGTGGCCAGTACGCCGACGCAATAAGCCTACCATTTTGGGGATAAAACCGAATGGGGAGCTGGGAACGTAATCGTGCAAGATGGAATTCACTCCTTCCCGACTTTAGGAAAGTAGATGAGTGTTCCCTTAAGTGGTTACTCCGAGTCTTGAACAAAGGGCCCTACCCTCTCAATGGCACGAGAGGGTTTTCTGTTTGATGGTTGGACCACAAACAGGTTGTTCATTAGAGGAGAACTGGTACTTAAGGAAATAGAGGTAACCCATGGGTAAAACGGTAATTTGACCCAGCTGGTGTTACGGATGATAGCGAGCATAGCTAGCTATCTTTGCTTATTAAATTTAGCTAGTCTTTGATGATTATTGGCCATTTTATTGCACTTAATTGTTTATTTTGTAGGAAAGCGTTGGTTAGAGTTAAAACGTGGAATAAGAGTTAATCGGGTGTTCGGGACGTGAAAAGATACCAAAGAACAAAAAAGATTCAAGTAACAAGGAGCCAAGAGAGGGCATTCTACCCATTAGCGTCGAGACACCACTCTTGGAGCGTCTCGACGCTACGTTTCCTTAATTAGAATACGCGGCAGACTCACAGCGTCTCGACGCTGTGATAGGAAACGTCCCGACGCTACCGCAATTCCTTTTCCAGACACGCGCGTACAAGAGGCAGCGTCGAGACGCTGTCTTAATAGCGTCTCGACACTACGACGAAAAATCTGCTATTTAAGCATCCTTTCGGCTAGGTTATGGGGGACTTCGATTTGGGACTTTTTGGAGCCGACAATAGAGCAGAAATTGGGCATTCTTGAGTTGAAGCAAAGAGGGCAAGTTGGAAATCAACCCATTGTTCGTGGGGATCGTGATGGGGACGTTCGGTCTCGGCCTACAATGAGTTTAATTCTCTTTTCCCTTACTTTAGATAGTTTGATGGTTGTTTTAGACTCTCGCTATATTGTAACGTTGTGTATAAGTAGCTAGGCTTTAATTCTTAGGGATTGATGTAGCCATTGGGCACATTATGGATTGATTTACTGTTTTTATGCTATTGATTTCATTTATGCATATGTAGTATCCTTAATGCTTTCGATTTACCGGCCATAAATTGATTGATGTTTATATTTGAATCTAACTCGGGAGAGAGGATTTAAATTAGTAATCAGTATGCATAACTAGAATTTAGCTAAAAATCGGGATATTAAGGTTAACTCTAGAAATTGTTATAAAGGTTAGCCTTATTGCCTTGTATGTTTATTGGATTTAGATAGGGATATCGGGTTCAATTGCATATGGGAGAATCATGTATGCTCGGGAGAGATATGTGTGATTTTAGTTGCCAAGATTTATGAATCATAGTATTTGTTAATTCATTTATTAATCCATAACTCCAATTGGTGAAATCAAATCCCTAAGATCAATTCTTCCCATTAGATTGTCACTTTTTGCTTGAGTTTTGTGTTTGATTTAATTATATTCTCATCCAATTTGATTCCCTAAATAAAATTGGCCAAGAGTATTTTCGGTAATTAAAATTGGCTAGACACCAATCCAGAGGACGAAATTCGAATTTACATTCACTATATTATAACTTGACCCGTACACTTGCGGTAAGCAAATTGCACATCAACGGACACTCGTGAAGGACTAACTAGTCGATATTGGTCTATATCCGTGGACACAGAAAATATGTCTGCAGAGAGAAGAGTGCAACTGTGAGTCTATAGTGGAATGAACACACAGTTAACGAATATTGATTAATGTGGTTAATGAATTTGACCAATTAATCTCAGATCGTTGGAGCTTCTGATCTGCAGGTCCATTAGGTCCCACTGGTAGCTCATAAAGTAATTCGAGGCAACTAAGTAATAAATGTAAATTGAAAATGTTCAATTTACTAAGGGAAACAAATATAATATATATTGATATATTATTATGAGAGAAATCAATATTTGAAGAAATTCAAATATAAATTTATGGAAGTTTGAAAGAGTTCAAATAATGAATTAATTAATTTAAGGCCTTAAATCTATTTGGGCGAGTTAATTAATTCAAGGGCGGAAATTAAATATGTGATATTTAATTTGTGGTTAATTAATTTAAGAATTCATTAACCAGAAATTAATCAATTATGGAAATAATTATTCACTTAAGGATAAGTGATTAATCATTTATGGAAATGATCTAATCACTTATGGAAGTAATTAAACATTTGTGGAAAAGATTAATCAATTATGGAATTGATTGATCATGAGTTATTAAATAAGGAATAAGATTGAATCAATTTTGGAAAAGATTGATTTAATTGAATATTTTATTCATGGCCTCTCTTCTATAAATAGAACACTAGACCTAATTGGTCCATGAAACTTTTTGCTCTTGCTCTTAGACTCTCAAGACAAGACCTAGAATTCTCTCTAGCCTCCCTCTTAGAGAAAGACTCCCGCAAGTCTTTTTCCTCCTAGACTTAGAGACATACCGGTGTAACCTCTGTGGTTATTGTGTCATTCAAAGGAGAAATTTACAGCGATCACAAGAAAAGGAGGCTGCTGCGTTTTCGTTCGTGAAGCGTCGTTGGTGAAGAACGGTCAAGTCTACAACAAAGGTTTGTAACGGTTCTTCTTTCTTTCTTTAGAAAAGCATGAAAATAAATTTAGATTTATTTTTTCAGCATGTTTAAACCAATTTTCCAGCAGCTTTAAAGAGTGTTTAAAGTTTGTTTGAGTTTTCGTAACGGTATTTTAATGTTAATTAATATACGGCGTAAGGTCCAATCGATGCGCTTCCACTGCGTGGGGACTTTTATTCCCTTCAGAAGCAAGCTTCCAGATCTTGGAATATAAAGTTTGACACTGCTGTCAAATCTTATGGCTTTGACCAGAACGTTGATGAGCCTTGTGTTTACAAAAGGATTATCAACAGTTCAGTAGCTTTTCTGGTGTTGTATGTAGATGATATTCTTCTCATTGGGAATGATGTAGAATATTTAGCTGACATTAAAAAATGGCTATCGACTGAGTTCCAAAATGAAAGATTTGGGTGAAACTCAGTATGTTCTAGGGATTCAAATTATCAGGAATCGTAAGAACAGAACGTTAGCCCTGTCTCAAGCATCATATATAGACAAGATGTTGTCTAGATATAAGATGCAGAATTCCAAGAGGGGTTTACTACCCTTCAGGCATTGAGTTCATTTGTCTAAGGAACAATGTCCTAAGACACCTCAAGAAATTGAGGATATGAGACGCGTCCCTTATGCTTTAGCTGTGGGCAGTCTTATGTATGCCATGTTGTGTACTAGGCCTGACATTTGCTATGCAGTTGGGATAGTCAGCAGGTAACAGTCTAATCCAGGGTTAGACCACTGGACTGCAGTTAAAAACATCCTCAAGTATCTTCGGAGAACGAGGGACTATCAACTTGTGTATGGCTCTAGGGATTTGATCCTTACAGGATACACATACTCTGACTTTCAGACTGATAAGGATTCTAGGAAATCCACATCAGGGTCAGTATTTACCCTCAACGGGGGAGCTGTAGTCTGGCGTAGGATCAAGCAAAGATGCATTGCAGACTCCACCATGGAGGCCGAATATGTCGCTGCTTGTGAAGCAGCTAAGGAGGCTGTATGGCTACGGAAGTTCTTGATGGATTTGGAAGTTGTTCCAAATTTGAACTTGTCAATCACCCTTTACTGTGCTAATAGTGGTACAGTGGCAAATTCTAAAGAACCTCGCAGTCATAAAAGAGGCAAGCACATAGAGCAAAAATATCATCTCATCAGAGAGATCGTGCAACGAGGGGACGTGATCGTCACGAAGGTAGCCTCTGAGCACAATATTGCTGATCCATTTACGAAGCCTCTCACGGCTAAAGTGTTCGAGGGTCATCTAGAGGGTCTAGGTCTGTGAGATATGTACATAGAATAATCTAGGGCAAGTGGGAGAAGTGTAATGGGTATTGTGAATGCCCTAGTTTATTGTATTTATCTGTATTTGTACTTTTCATGTATTATACAGTATTAATACAAACTACTATTCCTACTTCAATGATTACTCATTCAATTTTGATTGTTGTGAAGGAAATAAAAGTCCCCACGCAGCGGAAGCGCATCGATTGGACCTTACGCCGTATATTAATTAACATTAAAATACCGTTACGATAACTCAAACAAAACTTTAAACAACCTTTAAAGCCGCTGTAAAATCGGTTTAAACATGCTAAAATAAATCTAAATTTATTTTTAAAACTTTTCTAAAGAAAAGAGGAAGAACCGTTACAAACCTTCGTTGAAGACTTGACCGTTCTTCGCCAACGACGCTCCACGAACGAAAACGCAGCAGCCGCCTTTGCTTTTCTTCGCTGGAAATTTCTTCTTTGATTGACACAATCACCACAGAGGTTACACCGGTATGTCTCTAAGTCTAGGAGGCAAAAGACTTGTGGGAGTCTTTCTCTAAGAGGGAGGCTAGAGAGAATTCTAGGTCTTGTCTTTCAAGAGTGTCAAGTGTCAAAAGGTGTCATGACCAATTAGGTCTAGTGTTCTATTTATAGAAGAGAGGCCATGAATAAAATAATCAATTAAACCAATCTTTTCCATAATTGATTCAATCTTATTCCTTAATTAATCAATCATGATCAATCAATTCCATAATTGATTAATCTTTTACACAAATGACTAATTACTTCCATAAGTGATTAGATCATTTCCATAAATGATTAATCACTTCCTTAAGTGATTAATTATTTCCATAATTGATTAATTCCCGGTTAATGAATTCTTTAATTAATTAACCACCAATTAAATATCACATATTTAATTCCCGGCCTAGAATTAATTAATTTGCCCAAACACATTTTAGGCCTTAAATTAATTAATTCATTATTTTGAACTCTTTCAAACTTCCATAAATTTATATTTGAACTTTTCAAATATTAATTTCTCTCATAATAATATATCAATATATATTATATTTATTTCCCTTAATAAATTGAACATTTTCAATTTACTTTTATTACTTAGTTGCCTCAAATTACTTTACGAGCTACCAGTGGGACCTAATGGACCTGCAGATCAGAAGCTCCAACGATGTGAGATTAATTGGTCAAACTCATTAACCACATTAATCAATATTCGTTAACTGTGTGTACATTCCACTATAGACTCACAGTTGCACTCTTCTCACTGCAGACATATTTTCTGTGTCCACGGATCTAGCCCAATATCGACTAGTTAGTCCTTCACGAGTGTCCGTAACACCAGCTGGGTCAAATTACCGTTTTACCCCCGGGTTACCTCTATTTCCTTAAGTACCAATTCTCCTCTAATGAACAACCTGTTTGTGGTCCAACCATCAAACAGAAAGCCCTCTCGTGCCATTGAGAGGGTAGGGCCCTTTGTTCAAGACTCGGAGTAACCACTTAAGGGAACACTCATCTGCTTCCCTAAAGTCGGGAAGGAGTGAATTCCATCTTGTACGATTATGTTCCCAGCTCCCCATTCGGTCTTATCCCCAAAGTGGTAGGCTTATTGAGTCGGCGTATTGGCCACTCTAACCCATAAAAATCAAAGGACAATCTCTCATGAGCAGGAGTCCATAATCAACTCAGGATTAAGACTAAGTTGTCTAGGTCGTCCTAGTGAAATAGAAAACCAACTAGTTAACGGTGTTATAACCAGTGGTTACTATTTCGCGGTCCGGTCTTATGCAAACTCATTACATAGGATACCCCCACTCGCATGTCTCCAACACGAACGCGTTGGATCGCAGCGTTTGTATCAAATACAAAGTGGGCCGTATCCATAGTGTCACCAGGATAAGGCACCCAGTCTTATCCCTATACTATAGACCCTTTAGGCTGTTTCTTGAACAATGATCCCATATGTCGCTACATATAGTTCAAGACTCATATTACAGCCTTGGATGTCTAGTTTATTGGATTAGGGTTATTATTAGGCAAAGACAAATATAAAATAACTAATAACAATTAATGGAAAAATATATCAATATTATTTCATTAATATCCGGTCAACGATTACATTCACTATCTACGAGTTTTAGGGCATAAAACCCAACAAACTCCCACTTGAACTAAAACACTAGTTAGTGGGATGTAAATGCAATAATCTAAAGCTGGAAATGTCATGTATATTAATACAATGAACTAGGGCATCCTTATACCCATTATACATTTCTCCCACTTGCCCTAGATTAGATGGCATACATATCTCGTAGACCTAGACCCTCTAGATGACCCTCAAACACCTTAGCCGTGAGAGCCTTCGTAAATGGATCAGCGATGTTGTGCTCCGAGGCGATCTTAGTGACGATCACATCTCCTCGTTGCACAATCTCCCGTATCAGGTGATACTTCCTCTCGATGTGCTTACCTTGTTTGTGGCTTCGAGGTTCTTTTGAGTTGGCTACAGCCCCACTGTTGTCACAGTATAGTGTTATGGGCACGTTCATATTTGGAACCACTTCCAAATAAGTCAAGAACTTTCTGAGCCATACTGCCTTCTTAGCTGCTTTGCAAGCTGCTACATACTCAGCCTCCATGGTTGAGTCTGCTATGCATCCTTGTTTGATGTTTCTCCATACTACTGCTCCTCCATTGAGGGTGAATACTGACCCTGATGTGGATTTCCTTGAATCCTTATCAGCTTGAAAGTCAGAGTCAGTGTATCCAGTAAGAATCAAATCCTTAGCTCCATACACAAGCATGTAGTCCCTCGTTCTCCGAAGATACTTGAGGATATTCTTAACCGCTCCCCAGTGGTCCAACCCTGGATTAGACTGATACCTACTGACTACTCCCATTGTATAACATATGTCAGGCCTAGTGCAGAGCATAACATACATTAAGCTGCCCACAGCTGAGGCGTAGGGAATGTGTCTCATGTTCTCAATTTCTTGAGGTGTCTCAGGAGACTGTTCCTTAGACAGGTGTACCCCATGTCTGAAGGGTAGTAGTCCCTTCTTGGAGTTTTGCATCGAATATCGAGACAACATCTTGTCAATATACGTTGCTTGAGACAGAGCTAGCGTTTTGTTCTTACGATCCCTAATGATTTGGATTCCCAGAACATATTGAGCCTCTCCCAGATCTTTCATTTGGAATTGGGCTGCTAGCCATTTCTTAATGTCAGTGAGGTATCCTACACCATTCCCAATGAGTAGGATATCGTCTACATAAAGTATTAGAAAAGCTACTTTCCTTTTGTTGATTTTCTTGTACACACAAGGCTCATCAACGTTTTGGTCAAAGCCAAAAGATTTGATTGCAGTATCAAATCTAATGTTCCATGATCTGGATGCTTGTTTCAGTCCATAAATGGATCGATTGAGCTTACAAACCTTTTGTTCCTGACCTTGGCCTATGAACCCTTCGGGTTGAGACATGTAGATATTCTCTTCAAGATTACCATTCAGAAAGGCAGTCTTGACGTCCATTTGCCATATTTCATAGTCATAATATGTGGCTATGGATAAGAGAATTCTTATGGACTTTAACATGGCTACAGGAGAAAAGGTTTCTTCATAGTCAACCCCTTCCTTTTGGGTATAACCCTTTGCCACTAGTCTAGCTTTGAAGGTCTGTACCTTTCCAGCTACATCTCTTTTTCTCTTATAGATCCATTTGCACCCTATGGGTTTTACCCCATTTGGTAGATCTGTAAGTTCCCATACAGAATTGGAGTACATTGACTCCATTTCCAGGTTCATGGCTTTGACCCATTCATCCTTATCTTCGTCATTCATTGCCTGTCGATAGGACAATGGATCCTCAATGCCATCATTAGGTATGACAACCTAAGTTTCAGTTAAACCCAAGTAGCGGTCAGGTTGTAATACAACCCTCCCACTGCGTCGAGGCATTCCCAACGTTTGAGATGGACGGGATGGATCTGAAGAACTAGTTCCTTCATCAACCCTTGTTGAAGGTCCAACTTCATCAACAACTCTTGATGATTCTTCAGTAGCTTCTCCTAATATTATTTTGCTGCGTGGTTTATGATCTCTCATGTGGTCTTCTTCTAAGAAAGTGGCGTTTGTCGATACAATCACCTTATTTTCTTGTGGGTCATAGAAATTGTTGGGTTTTATGCCCTAAAACTCGTAGATAGTGAATGTGAACAAATTGTATACTTGTTTCAATAAAGTGTTGTTGTTAAATATTGCACAATTTGATCCAAATCCAATAAACTAAGATCCAAGGTTGTTTACATGTGACTTGAACTAGTATGTGGGGACATACGGGGATTGGTGTTCAAGTAACAACCTAAAAGGTCTATAATACAAGGATAAGGCTGGATACCTTATCCTGGTAACACTATGTGATACGGCCCGCTTTGTATTCGATATAGACGTATTAATTCAAGGCGTCCATGTAGGAGACATGCAAGCGGGGGTATCCTATGCAATGAGTTTGCATAAGACCGGACCACGAAATAGTAAACCACTAGATGTAACACCGTTAACTAGTTAGGTTACTGTTTCAATACGATGACCTAGGTAACTCAGTCTTAATCTTGAGTGTGTCATGAACTCCTTCTCATGAGGGATTGTCCTTTGATTAGCATGGGTGAGAGTGGCCAATACGCCGACTCAATATGCCTTCCTTTTTGGGGACAAGACCGAGTGGGAGGCTGGGGACATGACAACACAAGAAGGAATTCACTCCTTCCCACTTCTAGGAGAAGTAGATGAGTGTTCCCTTAAGAGGTGACTCCGAGACTTGAACAAAGGGATCCCGTCCTCTCACTGGCCCGAGAGGAACTTTCTGTTTAATGGTTGGACCATAAACAGGTTGTTCATTAGAGGAGCGCTGGTACTTAAGGAGACAGATGTAACACAGGGGTAAAACGGTAATTTGACCCAGCCGTGATTACGAACACTCGTGAAGGATTGACTTACCGGTATAGGTCTACATCCATGGACACAGAAATGTTCTACAGTGAGAAGAGTTCAGCTGTGGGTCTTTAGTGGAATGACCCACAGTTAATGAATATTGGTTAACCTGATTAATGAGTTTAATCTATTAACCTCATATCATTGGAGCTTCTGATCTGTAGGTCCATTAGGTCCCCCTGCTAGCTCGTAAAAAGTAATTAGGAACAAGTATATCTTGAGAGAATTTGAATAGTTCAAATTCATATTGGGAATTAAGTTAATTGTATGAGATACAACTTAATATAATGTATAATGATGCATTAAAATATAAAGTCTAATTTGAGATTAAACTTTATTAAATTGAGAGATTGATATATTTGAAAGAGTTCAAATATATGTCTAATTAAATATAAGGTATTTAATTAGAAGATGAATTAATTAATTATTCAATTTAGTTTAAATTAAATGAGATTTAATTAAACTATAGTCTATGAGAGAAATAAATATTTGAAGAAGTTCAAATATTAATATGAATTTGATTCATATTAAATTTATAGGATATAAGAGAATTTGAAGGAGTTCAAATTTTAATATGAATTTGATTCATATTATAGAATTAATTAATTGAAGGCCTGAAATTAAATATATGATATTTAATTGGGTAATTAATTAATTAACTAATAAAAGGTCTGAAATTAAATATATGATATTTAATTGGTGATTAATTAATTAAAGAATTAATTAATTGGAAATTAATCAATTATGGAAATGATTAATCACTTATGGAAGTGATCAATCATTTATGGAAAAGATTAATCAATTATGGAATTGATTGGTC
The DNA here is from genome assembly GCA_036850905.1 of Luffa acutangula. NCBI lineage: Eukaryota > Viridiplantae > Streptophyta > Magnoliopsida > Cucurbitales > Cucurbitaceae > Luffa > Luffa acutangula. The sequence goes on along the minus strand of CM072094.1, from coordinate 9,328,312 downwards.
ATGGAATTGATTAATGGAAAAGATTAAATCAGTTATGGAAATAATTGATTTTAAATGAATATTTTATTCATGGCCTTTCTCCTATAAATAGAATACTAACCCTAGGGTTTAGGTACCACAACATATGGCCACCATAAGGCCTTCTCATATTCTCTCAACTCAAGAACTCTAGGGAGAATTTTCTCTCTAGAGTTTTTCCCATTCAAGATTAGGTAGTCCCACAACTACGTTCCTAATCTCAGAGTTATAGCGGGGAAGATCAAATGGTGGTGTTCTTTGTTGTTGCAGAGCAATCAAGAATCATTCGTTGAAGTATTCAGAGTCGTCAACGGAGGTATGTTTCTCATCGCTTAACCTTTTGCCAATGTATTGGTATTTTTGTAGAACAAAATTAATTTACGAACGGTCCAATTGCTTCCGCTGTAACGGAATTGGGAATTCCAATCCTTCAATTGGTATCAGAGCCGATCGTATGCTTAATTTTGTTTTAAAAATTTTGCATTGGTTGATTGGTGGGATTAATTGTGCATTTGATGTATAATGGTTTGCTAGTAGATGGTTAGGGGTTTTGGCATTGGAATTTGCAATTTTTCATTGATTTGTTAATGTATGGGCCCGGTGTTTTGGGCGTTTTATTGCAAATCGAGTTGTAAGTCCGTGTCTATCAATTGTGGCTATTTTTCTTTGTTGATAATGTATCAATTTGGATGAAATTCTGCTGCAATTTGGGTTAAAATTGACGAAAATCGCGGCTGGAAATCGCAAAATTTTTGTGAAAACCGAGAGCAAGCTTGCTGGGAAGAACAATTGGAAAAAACTTTTAAAATAAATTAAATTCGGCATCCATGCATTCCGCGTGTTGGCTGGATGGTAATGTCATCGCCTGTGAAGCTTCAGCGCTTGAGTTCGAACCTTGGCTTGCCTACATTTAGTGCATGATTATTTTTGTTAAAAAAAAAAAGAGCATTAGTCGCGGATCGAACTCGCGCGCATGCACTAGATATTGAAGCATCAACGCATCAACCACCGAGCCGTGAGCAATTTCGTGACTAATATAAGCGGTCTTTTAAATTATATTAGTTTTGTGCGCGCGGTTGAGGTGCGGTTCACTTGGTTCGTGGATCTTTGACCGGTTCGCATCGGTTTGGCGCGGTTCAAGCGGCTGTTGACTGGTTCGTGGATTGTTTGACCTGGTTCAGTGCGGTTGAGCTTGGTCTGGACAGTTTTTGGCCCGGTTCAAGCTTATTTGAAGCTGGTTTTGCACGGTTCAACATGGTTTAGCTCAACTTTCTGTCGGTTCGAAGGGTTTGGATGCAGTTTGAGGCTAGTTTGAGCTGGTTCACGGCAGGATAGGACTTAGATAGATTAATTATTGTAATTTTTCTATTGTTTTGAGTCCTAGGATGCCAAAACCCGTCTACTTAGCTATTTAAATTGCTTTATGAATGTCATATAGTTTATAATCCCACCATAGGTTAAGCATATTCATGTACTTTTAATTATAATTGTTATAATATAAGTATTATGCATGAATTTAATTTTCATGGGTATTTAATATAAATTTTTATGATTAAATGGATGAAAATTGAGAAGCATTGAACATGTAATTACTTTAGTAAAAATATAAAAAGTTATATTTATGAAAGTAATTTATTTGCTTATTTATTTTCATGAGCAATTAATATAAAGTGTTATGTTAATGTATGAAAATGTGAATGCTTATTTTAATTTTCTTGGGTTATTAATTTAAGAGTTAGATTAATTGAAGAAAATTAATTTGCATTAAGCATGAAATTACTTTAGTTTAAAAATATAAGAGTTATATTTATATTAGTAATTAACATGCTTATTTTTTCATGAGCTATTAATATAAATGTTATGTTAATGTATGAAAGTGGTAATGCTTAATTTTAATTTTCTTGTATAATTAATTTAAGAGTTAGGTTAATTAAAAGGAAATTAAATTGCATTGAGCATGACATTACCTTAGATTAATATAATTGTTATATTTTTGGTATGTCATGTATGCTAATGTATGGTTTTATAAATTAATTAGAATTTGATTGTTAATTTATTCACCATAGTAGCATGTTATAGGTTTAATTCATTAAAATTTATAATAGTTATAATATTAATGAATAGAAACCGTTAACCTATAACAAAGAATTGCATGCAAACATAGGATCTTAGGATAAATGAATTAATTTTAAAATGTTTAAAATTAATTAGATCTAAGATCACATTTCTAATAGGATTAGAATTATTCTTACTTAGAATTAAAATTAGTTTTAATTGACTAAGTAGGAAAAACATTACTATGATTATAAGGGAACTCCACCGGTTAAGTTCTGTCTAAGGTTGGGGGTATTTAAGCTGACGGTTTACGGAACACCTCCTACCTGGGAACTGACCCGCAATACCGGAGTTGAATTAATCATAGTTAAATGTTAGCATGCAATGTCACTAGGTTTGTTGAAAGTGTTTGATGCACCTAGATCTTTAGAGTAAAGACCTTACATTACTTTGGTTATAAGGGAACTCTCTTGGTGAAGTTCTGTCTAAGGTTGGGGGTATTTAAGTTGACGGTTTACGGAACACCTCCTACCTGGGAACTGACCCGAAACTTGAGTTGAATTAACCACAGTAATGTTGACTTGCAATGTTGGGTTTATTAAAAGAAGTTTAATTCACCTAAAACATTGTGGTTGAATCCTTTCCATAATTGTTATAATAGGATCAGACTTAGATAGATTGACTTAGCCGAATTTTATCTAAGTTAAACAACCCTAAATTAACCTTAGGACATTTTCAGTGGGAGGAAAATTACAAAACGAGATTTAAATCAAGTTTTGCTCCTACGTCCCTATATTCACAACGTGAGGTTCATGCTCGGCTTCGAGTCGCCCTAGGAGCGGCCTCCCTTCGGAAAGTGTTTGCATGGATCAATAACAAGGTGAATGGGAAAAATGTCTAGAGTAAGTGGGAGCGGGACACGTGTCAACGTATCCCTCGGTCTCCACCCCTAGTTCACACCGTGAGAGTCCTATGATCCGCCTGCAGGTTGTCCTGGCGCAACCATCCCTTCGGAGGGCCTGATCATAGGATTCGGAACACCGTGAACTCCTGAATAGGATAGGGTCACTTAGGCTAATCACCAACAGTTGTCTTTCCCTTCGGTAGCCTGTTGGTGCGTGCCTCTGAGATCTGAAAGTGGGAGGGTTACACTTACGGGGATGAGTTAAATGTGTTAACTAACCTTTGACCGAACAACGGTAACTAAACGCTAACTGAATATGAGTTATTCTGGTGTTAGAGTTTGGTTGAGATTGTCTCAATTCAGAGGAGGAGTAGCTGACCACCCTTCGGTGGCTGTTGTTCTAAACCTTTGAAGTACCGTTGCAAAAACCAAATCAATAGTTTTATAGGGTTTCTTTGATTGCTTATTTGTTTTTGCAGAATTTGATTGGATTATTTGTAATGGGTTAGTGCTATTAATAATACAAGTAATTTGTTACTTCAGCAATTATATAATAATTTTATGTGTGTTGTCTTATGTCATTTTATAAATAACGGTAATACAACAAGCTTAAACGATAAATTGTGGTAAATAAGTTTAGGATTATTCTTAACTGAGGAATGTCCTCATGCCCCATATGTTTAATTCATTAAGAATTGTTCTTGGTGAATATGACATAGAACTCTGCTTAGCAAAAAGAGAACTTCTTCAAGACCGTAATTTTCATTTACCTGTCTTGAAAACGTGACTAGTGAAGAATAGTGATTCTCCCTGAATACTTGATTCAAGGACCACAAATCAGGTGTGTTCTTCTTTTAAAGGAATAAGTTCCTGGCAAGAGCTTACTGCTTGTGTAATAACTCTCAAAGTTAGAATTAGAGAGGTTATTTTAGCTATATCAGTGGGGAACATTAAGTTATTTTTCTCAGTGGGAGAAAATACATATTATTAGATAATGTGTATGTAAGATCAAAAGAAATTTGATTTCTGTGTCTTATTTGCTGGAACAATGTTACTCTTTACCTTTCTCTGCTAACGCAGTTTTATTTCAAGAAAGGGAGTTGACATTTGTTTAGCTTTACTGTAAAGTAACCTAAATGTTTTAAGACTAATCAAGAGTAAAGCAGTCATGAACACTGGGTTGTTTAAGACCGCTACTACTCAATGTGAAAAGAGGCAAAGGATTTCTCTTAAAGGAAAAATACCTTTCTTTGGTTCTAAGGTAGACCATATTAATCTCAATTTGATTGGGAGATTGGTCAAGAGTGAACTTCTAAGCGAGTTAGAAGATGACTCTCTACTACCTTGTAAGTCATGCCTTGTGGGCAATATGATTGATAGATATTTTACTGGAAAAGATCTAAGAGCCAAAGAGCCCTTGGAGCTTGTACATTTGGATCCTTGTGGTTCAATATGTTAAAGCAGTGGGAGGGCATGAATAATTCATCACTTTTGGATGATTATTCAAAGGTATGAGTATCTTTACCTAATGCAACTTAAGTCTGAAGCTCTTGAGATATTCGAAGGGGCTTAGGACTGAAGTTGAAAACTTGTTAGGTGAGATGATAAAAACACTTTGATCAGATCAAAGTGTTGAGTATAGGGATTTGAGATTCCAGGACTATTTGATAGTACATGGGATCACACCCTAAATCTCATTTAGGAGAAATAGAACCCTATTGGATATGGTTCATTCCATGTTGAGCTATGCTCAATTGTCTGGCTCGTTTTGGGGTCATGTAGTGTTGACTGCATTGCATACTGTAGTAGGCAACCCCAAAGGAAACGAGAAGTTGATACTTCTTCAATTCACAAGAGAATAAAGAATTTGTATCGACAAATGCTAAATTCTCAGAAGAAGTTCACGTAAAAAAAAATAAAAAAAAAATCATAAACCACAGAGTAAAGTCGATTTAAGTAAGTTAACTAATGAAGCTACAGTAACATCCACAAGAGTTGTTGATGAGGTTGGCTGTTCAACAAAAGTTGTTGATGGATCAGTGCATCTAGTCAGTCACATCCATCTCAATAGTTGAGATTGCCTCAATGTAGTGGGAGGGTTGTTTGATAACCTGAACGTTACATGGGCTTGTTTGAAGCCTAGGTCATCATACCTGATGATGGTATAGTGGGTTCATTATCTTTTAGAAAGAAAATGAATGATGTTGACAAGGACCAATGGATTAAAGTCATGGACCTGGAAATGAAGTCTTTTGTATTTCACTTCCATATGGAATCTTGTAGATCTGTTTGATTGGTAACACCTATTAGTTACAAGTGGATTTACAAGAGAAAACGAGACATTAAAGGTCTTAACCAGAAGGGTTCATACAACAAGATCGAAAGCAAAAGGTTTTACAAGCTTAAGTGATCCATTCATGGATTAACCTAAGCATTTCGATCTTGAAATATAAGATTTGATAAAGAGACCAAATCTTTTGACTTTAATCAGAACATTAATGAGTCTTGTGTTTACAAGTAATCATCAATAGTTCAGTAGCTTACTTAGTATTGTATATGATTGATATCCTAATCATTGGGAATGATGTAGGTTATCTTACTGACATTAAAGGAGCTAGCAGCTCATTTCCAAGTGGAAATTTGGGAGAAGCTGAGTTTGTTCTTGAGATCCAAATTGTTTAGGAACCGTAAGAACAAAAGGCTAGCATTGTCTCAGGTGTCTTATATCTACAAGATGTTAGTTAGATATAAGATGCAGAATTCCAATAAGGGTTCACTACCTTTCAGACATGGAATTCTTTTGTCTAAGAAAATGTTTCCTAAGACACCTCAAGAGGTTGAGGGCATGAGACGAATGCCCTATGCAGTAGGGATTGTCAGTAAATATCAATCTAATCCAAGATTTAATCATTGGAAAACCGTTAAGAATATCCTCAAGTATTCAAGGAGAACGAGGAACTATATGCTCGTGTATGGGACTAAGGATTTGATCCTTACAGGATACACTGACACAGATTTTAAGACTGATAAGAATTTGAGGAAATCTACATCAGTATTTGTGGTCACTCTTTACGATGGAGCTATAGTATGACATAGTTACAATCTTGACCATATAGGCCGAAAATATAGCTACTTGTGAAGCAGCGATAGAGACTGTATGGCTTAAGAAGTTCTTGACAGATTTGGAATGTGTTCCAAATGTGAACTTGTCCATCACACTTTATAGTGATATAGTGGTGTTGTGGCAAATTCAAAAGAACATCGCAGCCTAAGACAAGCAGACACATTAAATTGAATTAAATATTGCTGATTCATTTACAAAGACTCTCTCGGCTAAAGTGTTTGAGGGTCATCTAGAAGGTCTAGATCTACGAGATATGTACAAAAGTGTAATCTAGGGCAAGTGGGAGAAATGTAATTGGTATAGTGATACCATTGTGTAATGGGTATAGTGATGCCCTAGTTTATTGTATTTGTACATTGTATATGTTTTATACATGTATTTATACACCCAATGCTGTATAGATTATTGTACATCCCACTAAACTAGAGTTTTAGTTCAAGTGGGAGTTTGTTGGGTTTTATGCCCTAAAACTCGTAGATAGTGAATGTGAACAAATTGTATACTTGTTTCAATAAAGTGTTGTTGTTAAATATTGCACAATTTGACCCAAATCCAATAAACTAAGATCCAAGGTTGTTTACATGTGACTTGAACTAGTATGTGGGGACATACGGGGATTGGTGTTCAAGTAACAACCTAAAAGGTCTATAATACAAGGATAAGGCTGGATACCTTATCCTGGTAACACTATGTGATACGGCCCGCTTTGTATTCGATACAGACGTATTAATTCAAGGCGTCCATGTAGGAGACATGCAAGCGGGGGTATCCTATGCAATGGGTTTGCATAAGACCGGACCACGAAATAGTAAACCACTAGATGTAACACCGTTAACTAGTTAGGTTACTGTTTCAATACGATGACCTAGGTAACTCAGTCTTAATCCTGAGTGTGTCATGAACTCCTTCTCATGAGGGATTGTCCTTTGATTAGCATGGGTGAGAGTGGCCAATACGCCGACTCAATATGCCTTCCTTTTTGGGGACAAGACCGAGTGGGAGGCTGGGGACATGACAACACAAGAAGGAATTCACTCCTTCCCACTTCTAGGAGAAGTAGATGAGTGTTCCCTTAAGAGGTGACTCCGAGACTTGAACAAAGGGATCCCGTCCTCTCACTGGCCCGAGAGGAACTTTCTGTTTAATGGTTGGACCATAAACAGGTTGTTCATTAGAGGAGCGCTGGTACTTAAGGAGACAGATGTAACACAGGGGTAAAACGGTAATTTGACCCAGCCGTGATTACGAACACTCGTGAAGGATTGACTTACCGGTATAGGTCTACATCCATGGACACAGAAATGTTCTACAGTGAGAAGAGTTCAGCTGTGGGTCTTTAGTGGAATGACCCACAGTTAATGAATATTGGTTAACCTGATTAATGAGTTTAATCTATTAACCTCATATCATTGGAGCTTCTGATCTGTAGGTCCATTAGGTCCCCCTGCTAGCTCGTAAAGAGTAATTAGGAACAAGTATATCTTGAGAGAATTTGAATAGTTCAAATTCATATTGGGAATTAAGTTAATTGTATGAGATACAACTTAATATAATGTATAATGATGCATTAAAATATAAAGTCTAATTTGAGATTAAACTTTATTAAATTGAGAGATTGATATATTTGAAAGAGTTCAAATATATGTCTAATTAAATATAAGGTATTTAATTAGAAGATGAATTAATTAATTATTCAATTTAGTTTAAATTAAATGAGATTTAATTAAACTATAGTCTATGAGAGAAATAAATTTTTGAAGAAGTTCAAATATTAATATGAATTTGATTCATATTAAATTTATAGGATATAAGAGAATTTGAAGGAGTTCAAATTTTAATATGAATTTGATTCATATTATAGAATTAATTAATTGAAGGCCTGAAATTAAATATATGATATTTAATTGGGTAATTAATTAATTAACTAATAAAAGGTCTGAAATTAAATATATGATATTTAATTGGTGATTAATTAATTAAAGAATTAATTAATTGGAAATTAATCAATTATGGAAATGATTAATCACTTATGGAAGTGATCAATCATTTATGGAAAAGATTAATCAATTATGGAATTGATTGGTCATGGAATTGATTAATGGAAAAGATTAAATCAGTTATGGAAATAATTGATTTTAAATGAATATTTTATTCATGGCCTTTCTCCTATAAATAGAATACTAACCCTAGGGTTTAGGTACCACAACATATGGCCACCATAAGGCCTTCTCATATTCTCTCAACTCAAGAACTCTAGGGAGAATTTTCTCTCTAGAGTTTTTCCCATTCAAGATTAGGTAGTCCCACAACTACGTTCCTAATCTCAGAGTTATAGCGGGGAAGATCAAATGGTGGTGTTCTTCGTTGTTGCAGAGCAATCAAGAATCATTCGTTGAAGTATTCAGAGTCGTCAACGGAGGTATGTTTCTCATCGCTTAACCTTTTGCCAATGTATTGGTATTTTTGTAGAACAAAATTAATTTACGAACGGTCCAATTGCTTCCGCTGTAACGGAATTGGGAATTCCAATCCTTCAGAAATAACCACCTCTCGTTTCTTTAGGGTAACCAACAAATTGGCACAGTTTTGAACGAGGTTCCAGTTTCTTAGGATTTGTCACAAGCACGTGTGCTGGACAACCCCAGATGCGAAAGTGATGCAAACTAGGTTTACGCCCCTTCCATAATTCGAAAGGTGTTTCAGAAACACTTTTCGAGGGAACATTGTTCAAGATGTATACTGCAGTCTCTACTGCATACCCCCAAAACGAGCTAGGCAATTGAACATAGCTCATCATTGATCGAACCATGTCTAACAAGGTTCTATTTCTCCTTTCTGACACACCATTCTGCTGAGAGTTGAGATTGGATTCCATGTTCTATCATATAATCCTGGAATCTTTGATCCATATACTCCCCTCCTCGATCAGATCGAAGTACTTTAATAGATTTACCTAATAGGTTTTCAACTTCAGCCTTAAACTCCTTAAACTTTTCAAGGGCTTCAGACTTATGTCTCATTAGGTACAAGTAACACATTTTAGGCCTTAAATTAATTAATTCATTATTTTGAACTCTTTCAAACTTCCATAAATTTATATTTGAACTTTTCAAATATTAATTTCTCTCATAATAATATATCAATATATATTATATTTATTTCCCTTAATAAATTGAACATTTTCAATTTACTTTTATTACTTAGTTGCCTCAAATTACTTTACGAGCTACCAGTGGGACCTAATGGACCTGCAGATCAGAAGCTCCAACGATGTGAGATTAATTGGTCAAACTCATTAACCACATTAATCAATATTCGTTAACTGTGTGTACATTCCACTATAGACTCACAGTTGCACTCTTCTCACTGCAGACATATTTTATGTGTCCACAGATCTAGACCAATATCGACTAGTTAGTCCTTCACGAGTGTCCGTAACACCAGCTGGGTCAAATTACCGTTTTACCCCCGGGTTACCTCTATTTCCTTAAGTACCAATTCTCCTCTAATGAACAACCTGTTTGTGGTCCAACCATCAAACAGAAAACCCTCTCGTGCCATTGAGAGGGTAGGTCCCTTTGTTCAAGACTCGGAGTAACCACTTAAGGGAACACTCATCTGCTTCCCTAAAGTCGGGAAGGAGTGAATTCCATCTTGTACGATTATGTTCCCAACTCCCCATTCGGTCTTGTCCCCAAAGTGGTAGGCTTATTGAGTCGGCGTATTGGCCACTCTCACCCATACAAATCAAAGGACAATCTCTCATGAGCAGGAGTCCATAATCAACTTAGGATTAAGACTAAGTTGTCTAGGTCGTCCTAGTGAAATAGAAAACCAACTAGTTAACGGTGTTATAACCAGTGGTTACTATTTCGCGGTCCGGTCTTATGCAAACTCATTGCATAGGATACCCCCACTCGCATGTCTCCTACACGAACGCGTTGGATCGCAACGTTTGTATCAAATACAAAGTGGGTCGTATCCATAGTGTCACCAGGATAAGGCACCCAGTCTTATTCCTATACTATAGACCCTTTAGGTTGTTTCTTGAACAATGATCCCATATGTCGCTACATATAGTTCAAGACTCATATTACAGCCTTGGATGTCTAGTTTATTGGATTAGGGTTATTATTAGGCAAAGACAAATATAAAATAACTAATAACAATTAATGGAAAAATATATCAATATTATTTCATTAGTATCCGGTCAACGGTTACATTCACTATCTACGAGTTTTAGGGCATAAAACCCAACATGTTGATGTACATTGCCCACTAGAGTTTTAGTTCAAGTGGGAGTTGTTGGGTTCTATGCCCTAAAACTCGTAGATAGTATATGAAACAAATTAATCGATCTCAATAAAGTGTTATTTGAGTAATTAAGTAATTTGGTTATTGAATAATCGAGTTTGCATTAATAAACCCTAAATCCAATAAACTAAGATCCAAGGTTGTTTAAATGAAACTTGGACTAGTATGTGGGGACATACGGGGATCAGTGTCCAAGTAACAACCTAAAAGGTCTATAGTACAGGGATAAGACTGGGTACCTTATCCTTGTGACACTATGTGATACGACCTACCTTGTATTCGATACAGATGCAATGATCCAAAGCATCCATGTAGGAGACATGTGGGTGGGGGTATCCTATGCAATGAGTTTGCATAAGACCGGACAACGAAATAGTAACCACTAGATGTAACGCCGTTAACTAGTTTAGGTTTCTATTTCAATAGGATGACCTAGGTAACTCAATCTCAATCCTAAGTCTGTTATGAACCCTTTCAGGAGGAATTGTCCTTAGATTTGTATGGGTGAGAGTGGCCAGTTCGCCGACTCAATAATCCTACCATTTCAGGGGCAAGACCGAATGGGGGCTGAGAACATAACAGTACAAGATGGAATTCACTCCTTTCCCTATTGGGGTAAGTAGATGTGTGTTCCCTTAAGGGATGATTCCGGGGCTTGAACAAAGGTGCGCCGTCCTCTCCTGGCCCGAGAGGAACTCCTGTTTAGTGGTTGGACCCTAAACAACTTGTTCATTAGAGGAATTCGTGGTACTTAAGGAACGAGATGTAACCCAGGGGTAAAACGATAATTTGACCCAGCTGGTGTACGAACACACGTGAAGGATTGACTTACTACTTGGTCGATATCCATGGACACAGAAATATTCTACAGTGAGAAGAATGCAGCTGTGGGTTTTTAGTGGAGTGACCCACAGTTATCGAATGTTGACTAACTTGGTTAATGAGTTTGGCCAATTAGTCTCGTATCGTTGGAGCTTCTTATCTGTAGGTCCATTAGGTCCCACTGGTAGCTCGTAAAGAGACTTGAGGCAATTAAGTATAAATTATAAATTGAAAGTGTTCAGTTTATTTGGGGAATCGTATAATGTATATTGATACATTATAATATAAAGTTTATGAAACTTTATAATATAATTTTTGAATTAATTTCAAAAATTAATTCTTGAGAAAAAATATTTGAAAGAGTTCAAATAAATTTAATATGAATTAGATTCATATTAATTTTAATTTTAATAAAATCCCTAAGATTAAATATATGATATTTAATTGGGTAATTAATTAATTATGGAATTAATTAATTATTTATTAAAATTAAAGACATTTTCCTATTAGGAAAGAAAATATTTGAAAGAGTTCAAATAAATTTAATAAGAATTGGATTCATATTAATTTTAATTTTAATAAAATCCCTAAGATTAAATATATGATATTTAATTAGGAAAATTAATCAATTATGGAATTAATTAATTATTTATTAAAATTAGAGAGCTTTTCCTATTAGGAAAAAGGTCTTGGCCTTTACCTATAAATAGGACCCCTAGGGTGGGGTGAAAGGCATCCCATTCATTCTCCTACTCTCAGAGAATTCCCCTCAAGGCTTCCTCTAGACTCCCACCAATCACCTGCCTCTAGAAGTCTCATAGTCATATCGGTGTAGCCATAGTGGTGGTGTTCACACTAGTTCGTGATTAATTCACAAGCAGTTGGTGAATTTAATCTTAGTCGTCAACAAGAGTAAGTAATTTGTTACTTTATAAATTAGATTTAGATCTAATATTTTTGTATGCTTAGCCTTAATATATATTTAGAATAGTTTTAATATTATTGCCAATGTATTGGTATTTTAGATTAAACAAAATTAATTACGAATCGGTCCCAATCACGCTTCCGCTTTACGGAATTACGAAATTCCAATCCTTCAATGTGTCCCAAAGAAGGGTGGAATGACAGTAGTCACCAACGCAAAGAACGAGTTAATTCCATCACGGACCATCACTGGATGGCGCGTATGCATGGACTACCACAAGCTTAACGCAATCACCAAGAATGACCATTTCCCCCTCCCCTTCATTGATCAGATGCTAGACAGACTTGTGGGACAGACTTACTATTGTTTTCTTGACGGATACTCTGGATATAATCAAATATCGATTGCGCCAGAAGATCAGAAGAAGACAACCTTTACTTGCCCCTACAGAACATTTGCATTCAGAAGAATGCCTTTTGGATTATGTAATGCGCCAGGAACATTTCAGCGATGCATGATGGCTATTTTCTCAGATTTGCTAGAAAAATCAGTGGAAGTCTTCATGGATGACTTCTCTGTTTATGGAAACTCTTACGCAGATTGCCTAACGCAATTGGAACGTGTCTTAATGCGATGCGAAGAGACAAACTTAGTGTTGAACTGGGAAAAATATCATTTCATGGTAAAAGAAGATGCAGGAATAGAAGTTGATAAAGCGAAAATTGATGTGATTGAAAAGTTGTCGCCGCCTACTTCTGTCAAAGGAATTCGTAGTTTCCTAGGACACGCAGGTTTCCATCGTCGTTTCATTAAACATTTCTCGCACATAACGAAGCCCTTGTGCGCACTATTGGAGGCAAAAAAAAATTTGAATTTTCAAAAGAATGCGTTCAAGCCTTTGGTGATTGAAGCATGCGTTAGTAACTGCGTCCATCCTTACAACCCCAGATTGGACAAAACCATTTGTCCTGATGTGTGACGCAAGTAATGTGGCGATTAGCGAAGTGCTAGCGCAAAAGAAGAAGACGTCAATTCATCCCATTTATTACGCCAACAAGACATTAAATGAGGTGTAGAGTAATTACACAACCACTGAGAAGGAATTATTAGCTGTCGTTTATGTGTTCGATAAGTTTCGTGTGTACTTGATTGGCTCAAAGATTACTATTTACACTGATCATGCGACAATCAAGTACCTAATCGCAAAGAAGGATGCAAAGCCAAGACTGATTAGATGGATTCTATTGCTACAAGAATTCGATTTGGAAATCAAGGACAAAAAGGGAAGTGAAAACCAAGTAGCTGACCATCTGTCGCGGCTCAATACCCTGAAAAGGTGGATGCGCCTGACATTCTCGTCACAGAGGAATTTCTAGATGAAAAGTTGTTGAAGATTGAGAAAGAAGATTCTTGGTTCGCTGATGTGGCAAACTATATCATCGCAGGAGTCATGCCTGAAGAATACTCCGCGCAGAAGCGAAAAAAAATCTTCCATGAGGTAAAGTTTTATTTATGGGATGATCCTTACCTGTATCCCAGAGGACCAGATCAAATCATTCGAAGATGCGTTGGACATCGAGATGCGATGAAGATCTTAGAAGCATGTCATGAGTCTTTTGGAGGTCAACACACTGCGACCAAAGTACTACAAAGTGGGTATTGGTGGCCAAAGTTGTTTCAAGACGCAAAGAAGCACGCAGATAAATGCGACAAGTGCCAACACACAGGAAACATGAACGCAAGAAATGAAATGCCTCAGAATTACATGGTGGAGATAGAACCATTCGATGTTTGGGGAATTGATTTCATGGGACCATTTCCTTCATCGCAAGGGTACCAGTACATCCTCTTCGCAGTTGACTACGTCACCAAGTGGGTGGAAGAAATTGCCTGCGTCAAAAGTGATGCTGCAACTGTGGCCAGGTTCCTTAAAAGAAATATTTTCACTAGATATGGAGTGCCACGCAGGCTCGTTAGCAATGAAGGTACACATTTTGCGAACGGGATTATGAGTAAGCTCTTGTTAAAATACAATGTCAAACACCACATTACAACAACTTATCACCCCCAGAGCAATGGTCAAGTTGAAGTTTGAAATAGAGAAATTAAAAGAATTCTTGGTAAGGTAGTCAGCGCCAATAGGAAAGATTGGGCGCACCATTTGGATGATGCGCTATGGGCTTATCGCACGACTTTCAAAACGCCTATAGGGAGGTCACCATTTGGATGATGTGTTGGTGTTTGGAAAAGCGTGCCACTTGCCATTAGAACTTGAATACAGTGCACAATTAGCGTTAAAACGCCTCAATTTCGACCCAGATGCGGCAGGGCAAGCTAGATTGCCCCAGCTATCAGAATTAGAAGAATTTAGAAGAAATGCATATGAAAATGCCAATATCAATAGAGAAAAACAAAAATATTGGCATGACAGAAAAATCAACAAAAAGGCATTAAAGGAAGGAATGAAGGTACTATTATTTAACTCTCGTCTACGTCTTTTTCCAGGAAAACTGAAATCAAGATGGTCTGGACCGTAAATTATCCACAAGATATATCCGTACGGGGTCGTAGACTTGTACTCTGCTGACGGAAAAAGAATTTTCAAGGTCAACGGACAATGGATAAAACAGTATATTGACAGGACCTATGACGAAGTTGTTGAGATAGTCCTTCTAGATGACCCACCATGAAGCAAAATAGGAATTAGGTCCAGAAAGAAAGTGCTCTCAATTGCGACAGAACCTAACGCAAAGTAAGAGCACAACCGGTCAGCATTTTTAATGTTCATTTTCTTTCCGCATGATTTTTCTTTCGATTGTGTTAGTATTTTGGTAGGTTAGAGCATTGAGAAAGAAACCCTAGCGCATGTCTCAATTCTTAAGCAAGTTTTCAACGTTGGGGGACACGAAAGTATCATTTCATAGTTAATGAGCCCCCACGATTTCGACTGCTGCACGATACCCAAGAAACTCCCACATTCTCCCATGTTCATCATGACCTTTCTGTATGCGTGGGATGTGAAAGGGCATCGTTACGCTAAACCCTTTGAATTCTATTCCGCCAGTATAAAAACCGCTAGCCAGCGCATTTCAATTCTTTATTTGCTCATTCTTCTTTTTCCAGATTAGGAAAACCCCCAAGAATCCTTTCGCCTCCAAAGCCTTCAACAATGTCAGATTCTCAAAATCTCTCAGTCACAGGCTACGTCGATGACGCGCCGCCCTCTTCGTCGAAAGTGGAAGGACCGCACAGAGACATTGTCATCTCCTCCGATGAGGAGACTGACGTTGATGACTGCGGCGAGAGGGCAGAGAGCGAAGTAGAAGAAGAGCCCGAAGTGCTCGACGACGAACGTCCCGTCACCCGCCGGAAGAGATGATATGGAGGTGATGGACCTAGCGCCTCTTGACACCTCCACCTTCCAAATCCAACCGGTCAACCTCCTCCCAACGCCAAACCTTCCTCCCCCATGAAACCTCACCCCATTTCCTTCCCCTTTTCCATCCCTACCTATACTACCGCTGCCAAACTCTTCAGCCACCCTAGCCTTCGACGCTTCCCCTTCCTCTTTCTTCACTCTCACATCTGCTTCGGACCGTTTTCCTCCATCTTCCTCTACAAACCCTATTCACTGCAGTTTTCTGAGCGTGAAGTTGCTACATGGAACTCCCTGCTGGGGGAGTTGAGCTCAGAAGGCGAAGCTCTGCGCCAGAAGAAGCTAATGTTGCGGCAGAAGAAGCTACCCGCAAGGCTGCCGTAGAAGAAGAAGCCGCTAGAGAAAAGGAACGCGTCGACAAAGAGGCGCAAGATCGAGCTACGGAGGAATTGGTCGCAACAAGTCTAGCCGCGATCGCAGCAGCCCTAAGTTCTCCAACGCACGAGTCAGATTTGCATGACTCGCAAGATAGCCTTCCTTTTTCCCATCGTCGTCGCATCCAATCTACCGCGCTATCCATTCGAGAGCCAAAAGAAAGCAATGTGGCAAGCCCAAGTCACAAGAGAAAACGAGTCTCTGTCGCATCAAAGGGCAAAGCGAAGGTGGGTGAAGAAAAAGTCCACTTCACCGAAGAACGAGGCTTTAGTTGCAAACTCCCGCAGACAATGACTGATCAAATCTCTCGCTGCAAATGGGAGTTAGTCTACGAGAATTTCCCCGACTACGCCCCTTCGGTGGTTCAAGACTTCTACAGGGCGCAGTGGTAAGAGGAGATCGATGAGGTGTTGGTGCGAGGCCACACCATCGCATTTGGCCTCGCGTTCATAAACTTCACGTTTGAACTGCCTGACATGCCGGACGCGGAGGGCAATGCGCTGTTGTCCTCGCAAGACGACGATTTCCTGAACGTAGTCTTAGTTGCGGTGGCTCGGTTAGACGCTCAATGGGAAGAGCGCGACACTGCGAGGATCCTGCGTGCACAACTGCTGGACTTCGAAGCCACGACATGGATGCACTGGATAAAAAACCGCATCATGCCCACAACGCAGATGCGACTTTGAGCATCCCGCGGGTGGTTTTGGTTTACTACATCATGAACGGGATCCCCCTTGACCTGGGACGCATCATTTCAAAATCCATGCGCCAAACTGCTTCCAAATCCAAAGGCCCAATATTCTGCCTGGGACTCGTAATGCGCCTCTGCCGCATGGCAGGTCTGCTGCCATCTCCAAACCAAGAAATCCGACCTATGCTGCAGACCTTCGATGAGCAATGGTGGACGCGCATCACGCGTACACACAATCTACGCTTGCAGGCAGAGGCTCAGCTCCAAGACCCTGCTCCTGCAGCCGCCGAACCAACCCCAACGCCTGAAGCACCAAAGAAAAAGAGGCGCAAGTAGACTGCGGGCCGCAATCCGCAAGCAACGTCAAGAAAGGAACAGTAAGCCCCTTCGGCCTAGGAAAATTCTATCTACACCGGAAACCAAGAATCCCTGCCACCGCCATTGCCTGGCCGCAAACCCTTTCCATCTAACGAACGAGTGGAGACCGTTCATTAAGTAGAAGTTCGCGCGACTTCATCTCCTGACCCTCCGCGCCAGCAAGCCAGCGACCCTGCGTTGAGTCCCCAGCCACAAGCCACCCCATCTGTCAGCGCTAATAACATAGCGTCTGTTCTGCCCTTTGCTTTGGAAACAACGCTTATCTTCGCGGAATTGCGGCAGATGGTGAATGAAGCAATAGAGCCCCTACGCAGCCAGCAGGAGGAATTGTCCCAACGCGTCAATTCATTGATGCTATTTTTAGTGCGTTGGACCAATTCTTTCGTCCGGCTCCCTGTTGTGCCAGACCTGTTCGTCCGCCAGGTCGGACCGTCTAGACCAAGTGGCACAGGACCTTCTTTAAATTCAAGCTAAATAAGGCTGAAAAGAGCATAAATGCCCTTATCCAATGCATAAAGAAAAGAGTTTTGGGACAGTTTTCTGCGGGAGGTTATATTTATAGTTGCGGTGAAAATTTATAGGTTTTTGAGGCGCTAACGCATTAAAAGTATAGTTGTTTTGTTGCCCAAGTTTTCTTAAGCATAGGCGTAGTTCCCAGAGCGCTCGTACAATAAAAGCTAGATGATAGGAACGAGTTGACGTATGACTGATGTACCAGTTGGCAAAAGATAACTAGGGCACGCATGCCAATTTCGTGGCGAAGTCAGCCTCCTCAACCTATAAGAAGCATCCACCTGCCATATGCAAAAGAGAGGGGACGCATGCCAATTTCATGGAGAAGTCAGCCTCCTCAGCCTATAAGCATCCACCTGCCATATGCAAAAGAAAGGGGACGGACGGAGGAGAGTAACCAAAGGGCAAGACCAGAGAGCAAGGAGAACAAGAAGATCCCAACGCAGGGTGGACTCGTATTGCGCTAGAATGTATAATTTTATGTATTCCTCTGTCAGCATGAGCTAACTTTCTTTATCAAGGCTTAGTGTAGGCACCCATGGGGTGATAAGTTTATTTTGTATGCTCGCACTTTGATTTAATGAGAAGTTAATGCCTTCTACTTAGATGCGATAATTTTTTCATTACTAACTCCCGCGTGGCCAGCCGGATGCGGTAGTAGCATGATAAATCCCTGACAGATAACGCATGTGGAAATATCTAAGTAGAGCAAGCTAACGCATTGCATGTAGTCTTGGTAGCATTAGACTCAATACTACCGCTATAAGATAGTGCATGAATGAGCTTCAACTACGTTAGGACTAACGCAGTCACTTGCAAGTTATTAGAGAATTGCGCCAACGCATGAGCTAATTAAACAGAACAGTTGTTAGTTCTACGCCAAATGCATAAGTAGTACCGGAAGGGAATCTTGTGATTATTTCTCACTTAGGCATTAATGGATCAAGTAGTCAAAGTATGCTCTACAAGGTTACTTATAAACGCTTGAGGTCGTCGCCTTAATAGCCTTGATAGCATTATTATCTAATATTCTCTTTAAGTCTCATTGTATACTTTATTTTCTTTGCATTGTTTTATTAATCATCCTAAACAACATCTTCTTAAACTTTCATGATACCATGCGTCCAAGAGTTTAGACAACAAGTTATTAAAAATCTTCAACCGCCCTTCCCTGTGGATTCGACCCTAGAACTCACTAGGTACTACTTGATTGTGTTAATTTACACTTGGGTTAACGCAAATCTGTGACAAATTCTGTATTAATTAATCGACCTTCTATCGAGCGACCAACGCTGGCGACAGTTTCGATCAAACACGCGGATCAGACACAAGATCGTGCGGAGCATGCGGATTTGGGAGTTAGACGCGGTTACCAGGTCCGGTCAGCCTAGTGGAGTCTAGTGTGGTCTGGTTCAAGCTAAATCTGGACCGGTTTGAGCATTTTGGGTCCAGTTTGGGTGGTTCTGACACGGTTCGGCCTGGTTCTGAACGGTTCGAGATGGTTCAGACCAATTACAAGGCGTTTTAGGGCTAGATTTTTAATTATTAATGTAAATTTTCATTATTTTTGCCCTAGGATGCCAAAATACCAATCTTTATAGCTAGTTTAATGCTTTATGAATGTCATTTAGCTAGATCCCACCATAGGTTAAGCATGTTTCATGCATATTTATGTTATAATTGTTATAATGGATGATAAATATGTATGTATTTAATTTCATGAGTTATTTAATGTAATTGTTATATTAAATATATGAAATTGGTGGAGCATGATGCAATGTCATTAATTAGATAAATATAAGAGTTATATTTTATTAATGTAGCATGTATGCTTAGTATTATTTTCATGAGTATTAATATAATTAGTTATATTATGAATAAAAATAATAATCTCAATGCTCGTTTTTCATGTATGTTTTTAATATAAATTGTTATATTAATTAAATGAAAATGGAATAGCATTGAGCATGACATTAATTAGATTAATATAAGAGTTATATTATATTATGTCAAATATCATGTAATTTATTTTCGTGGTTGTTTAATTAATATAATCGATATTAATTAAATGAAATTGAAATTGCATGAAGCATGACACCACCTTAGATTAATATAATCGTTATATTATCGTTATCGACGTCATAATAATTATGGTGTTTAATGTAACTTGAATTAGATTGTTATTAGGAAACACCATAGAAACATGTTAAAGGCCTAATCATTAAAATTTTATAATAGTTATAAAATTGATTAGAAACTGTCAACCTATAACAAAGAGTTGCATGCAAACATAGGATCTTAGGTAAAATTGAATTAATTTTTAAATTGTTTAAAATTAATTAGACCTAAGCTCACCTTAATTCTAATAGGATTAGAATTAAATTTTCTTACTTAGGATTAAAATAGTTTTAATATACTAAGTAGGAAAAACATTACTATGGTTATAAGGGAACGCTCCCAGTGAAGTTCTGTCTAGGTAGGGGGTATTTAAGTTGACGGTTACGGAACACCTACTACCTGAGAACTGACCCGAAATTTGAGTTGAATTAATCATAGTCTAATGTTAGTAGCATGCAATGTCACTAGGTAATTAAAATGGTTTAATTCACCTAAACATTAGAGTAAAGACCTTTATATAAGAGTTATATTCAGGCATAGACTTAGATAGATTCATTTAGCCGAAATTTACCTAAGTAATAGACCCTTTAATTATAAAAATACTTAGTGGGAGGAAATATATCAAAACAAGATATTCATAAATCAAGTTTTGCTCTCACGTCCTCAAAAGTTCACAACGTGAGGTCCATGATTTGCCTCGAGTCACCCTGGGAGTGACCCCCTACGGATGGTGTTTGCATGGATCAATATCAAGGTGAATGAGGGAGTATTTTATAGTAAGTGGGAGTAGGACACGTGTCAACATATCCTACTCCTCCATTAGGTTGCACCATGAGATCCCCACGATCTGCCTGCGAGTCGCCCTGGGATCGATCACCCTACGGAGGGCTTGGTCATGGGAGTCAGAACAACGAAAACTCCAGAAATGGATAAGGTTTCTTAGGTCCATTTCCAACTTTGACTTTCCCTACGATAACATTGTTGGGGCCGACCTCTGAAATCTAAAAATGGAGGGTCACACTTACAAGAAATTGTGAAGGTGTTAATAATTTCCTGACAAAAAAAAAACGGTAGCTAAGAACTATTGGAATATGAGTTATTTTGGTAATAGGGATTAGCTAAGATTGTCTCAATTTAGGGGAGGAGTAGCCAACTGCCCTACGGTAGCTATTGTTCTAGACCTTTGAAGTATCGTTGCAAAATGAATGTCTTTTCTATGGGTTGATCATTACTTTTGCTAAATTGATTGGATTAAAATAATAATAATGGGTTAATGCAACTTCACTAATTAAGTTAATTTGTTTGTTTTCAGCATGAATCGTTCTATGTATGCCTCTAATAACGTCGTATGTAATCAAATTGGTATTTCTAATACAACAAAGAAATTAAACTTAAATACTAATTGCGTGGAATTGGTCTTAACTGAGGATTGTCCTCAGGCCCACATGTCTAATTCATTTGAAATTGTTCATGATGAATGTGACACAGACTACTTAGCATATCTCAATGAAAATAAATGTGATTTATTGGTCATTGAAACGTGTATAGTGGAAAATGATGATACAACCTGGATTCTTGATTCAGGTGCCACTCATCACGTATGCTCTTCCTTTGATGGAATGAGCTCCTGGCAACAATTAGCTGCTGGGGAAATAACTCTCATAGTTGGGATTGGGAAGTTCATTTCAGCTAAAGCAGTGGGAGACATTAAAATGTTCTTCTCTAGGGAACGCTATATGTTATTGAATAATGTATACATAGTTCTTAAAATAAAAAGAAATTTGATTTCTATTTCATGTTTGCTTGAACAAGCATATTCAGTGTCCTTTTCTGTAAATGAAGCTTTCATTACTAAAAGGGGTGTTGATATTTGTTCTGCAAAATTGGAAAACAATTTATATGTTTTAAGACCAATAGAGTCTAGGGCTATTTTGAACAATGAGATGTTTAAAACAGCTGAGACTCAACCTTAAAGGCAAAAAGTTTCTCAAATTACCTATCTTTGGCACTTGAGACTTGGCAACATTAATCTCAATAGGATTGGGAGATTGGTTAAGAACGGACTTCTAAGCCAGTTAGAAGATGGTACTTTACCTCCATGTGAGTCATGTCTCGAAGGTAAAATGACCAAACAACCTTTTACTGGAAAAAGGTTATCATGCCAAGGAGCCCTTAGAGCTCGTACATATGGATTTTTGTGGTCTAATGAATGTTAGGGCTCGAGGAGGGTTTGAATATTTCATCTCTTTTGTAGATGATTACTCAAAGTATGGTTATTTATACCTAATGAGTCATAAGTCTGAAGCCCTTGAAAATTTCAAGGAGTATAAGGTTGAAGTTGAGAACTTATTAGGTAAGACCATTAAAACACTTCGATCTGATCGAGGTGGAGAGTATTTGGACTTAGAATTCTAGAACTATTTGATGGAACATGGAATCTCATCCCAACTCTCAACACCAGGTACACCTTAACAGAATGGTGTATCTGAAAGGAGAAACAGAACCTTGTTAGACATGGTTCGATCTATGATGAGCTATGCTCAGTTGCCTAATTCTTTTTGGGGTTATGCAGTAGAGACTGCAGTATATATTTTGAATGTTGTTCCCACAAAGAGTGTTTCTAAAATTCCATTTTAGCTCTGGAGATTGCGTAAAGCTAGTTTACGTCATTTCAGAATTTGAGGCTGCCCTGCACATGTGCTAGTGGCAAACCTGATAGCGAGCATAGCTAGCTATCTTTACTTATTTAATTTAGCTAGTCTTTGATGATTATTAGCCATTTTATTGCACTTAATTGTTTATTTTGTAGGAAATGGTTTATTGGAGCTATAGCGCAATAATGGAGTTAATCGGGTGCTCGGGACGCGAAAAGATGCAAAGGATTGAAAAAGCTTCAAAGAGAAAAAAAGTCAAAATTGGGTCAAATGCAGGCTAGCGTCGAGACGCCAGCCCTTGAGCGTCTCGACGCTGGCATTCCATATCAGAATAGGCGCGAAATCGTCGTAGCGTCTCGACGCTGCGACCTTAGCGTCTCGACGCTGCGTAATTTCCTTTCCAGAATACGCGTGTTTAGGGACAGCGTCGAGACGCTACAACGAAAAATTAGTATTTATAGTTCTTTTCGGCTAGGTTTTTGGGGATTCAATTTTGGGACCTTTTGTAGCCGTAAAACAGAGGAGAAAACAGAGGATTGAAGCTGAACAAGAGGGAGAAAAGCGGAAATCAACCCATCGTTCGTGGGGATCGTGACGGGGACGTTCGGTATCGGCCTACATTGAGTTTTCTTTTCCCTTTCCTTTTCTCTAGTTAGATTTATGACTTTATTATGTTTAGTTGAGCTTGTAATTACATCCATGAGTAGCTAAACTCATAGCTTAGGGATTGATGTAGTTGATTTTGTTTATGGATTGATTTATGGTTTAAGTTGTGCAATGTTTATTATGTTTGTAATCTTGATTTAATGCTTTCAATTAATTGGCCATTAGTTGATTGATTTAAGTTTTGAATCTAGCTCGGGAGAGGGGATTTAATATAGACTTACTCATGATTGCATAACCAAAGTTTACTTTCTAATTCATGATGGTTTTAGATTAACTCTAGAATTGGTCAAAAGATCTCATTGCCTTGCATATTAATAGACTTAGATAGGGATATCAAGTTGGTTAATTTGCATGAGAATCAATTATACTCAGGAGAGGTAGTTGTGATTAAAGGGTCTTTGGCTCATAATTCCATTGTGCATAATAACTTACTCCTAAAAATCAATCCTAGACTAATCGGCGAAATCAATTCCCTAAGTATTTTTCCCAATTGAATTTCCACACTTTTTACTTGTTTGATTTATTTTTGATATCATTCATTCATCACTTTTTGATCCCTAAATAAAATTGAGCAAGATAATTCACAATACTTGATTTGCTTAAAAATCCAATCTAGAGGACGACACTCGTTTTACACGAAAACACTATATTATCACTTGACTCGTACACTTGCGGTAAGCAAATTGCGCATCAAGTTTTTGGTGTCGTTGCCGGGGATTGGCACATTTAGCTAGATTGATATTGTGAAAAAAATTGTTTGATCTTAATTTAGGGTGTATTTTTACTTTTCTAGGTTGATTGCATTTTTTTTCCTTATTTGTATTCTTTCCATATTTGTTTTCTTTTTAGTTTTTCTTTACTTGTCAGTTTCCTTATTTGTGTTTTCCATATTTATTTGTGCATTCCATATTAGGTTAATTTGTTTCCTTGTCTAGATTATATTTTTCCATATTTAGATTAGTTGTTTTCTTTTCTTTGTTTCCTTCCATAATTGTTTTCTTTCCTTTTTAGGGTAGTTTTGCTTTTGTATGCGTAGTTGTAGAGAATTGATACCGTTGGATCCCGAGATCGAAAGAACAATTCATAGGATTCGAAGAGAAAACAGAGAAATTATTCACATGGCTGACCAAAATCTACCTGAGGAGCCTAGGCCTATTAGAGACAACTCTCAGCCCGTGTTTCAGGGGCAACAGTCGGGGATTGTCTATGCCCCGATTAATGCCAACAACTTTGAGCTGAAGACCGGTCTCATTCAGATGGCTCGAGACTGTGCATATAGAGGATCGCCCACCGAGGATCCAAATTCTCATCTTAAATCATTTTTGGATATTTGTGGGACGGTAAAAAATGAATGGAGTTTCTGAGGATGCTATTCGCTTACGTTTATTTCCTTTTTCTTTGCAGGATAAAGCACGAGATTGGTTGCAGTCTATTACCCCCGGGAGCATCACCACCTGGGATGCTTTGGTCCAGGCCTTTTTGAAGAAATTTTTCCCTCCTGCAAAGACGGTCAAGCTGAGGACCGAGATTGGGACATTCCAACAACAATATGATGAGCAGCTGTTCGAAGCCTGGGAGCGATTTAAAGAGTTGTTGAGGAAGTGTCCTCAGCATGGATACCCAGGCTGGCTTCAGGTTCAATTGTTTTATAATGGTTTAACTCCTAGTACAAAAACGATTGTTGATGCAGCTACAGGTGGGACTCTGTTGTCCAAGACCGTGGAAAATGCTCGCATACTTCTAGAGGATATGGCCACCAACAGCTATCAGTGGCCATCTGAGCGGTCTACACCCAAAAAGATTGCTGCTGGAGTGTTTGAGGTTGATAAAGTAAGTGCGCTCCAGGCCAAGATGAGCTCCCTTGCTAATGCTTTTATGAAATTTTCAGGTACAGGGAGTGCACAGTCAATTGAATCAGCTGCTGCTTTAGCATGTAGACCTCAGGAGGAGACCATCGAGTAGGTTCAGTATGTATCAAATTCTAATTTTAGGGGATATAATAATAATGTCACACCTACACATTATCACCCTAACAATAGGAACCATGAAAATTTCTCTTATGCTAATACTAAGAATGTTCTTAATCCTCCTGGGTTTGTCCCTCAAACTCAAGAAAATAAAAAGTTAGAAGATCTTGTTGGAGCTTTCATTGCAGAGTCTAGTAACAGGACAACTAAATTGGAGGAGGCAGTCATTGCCATCAACTCAACGGTGAATGGCCACAGTGCTGCCATCAAGAGTATTGAAACTCAGCTGGGACAGTTGGTAAATGTTGTAAGCACCATGAATAAAGGTAAGGCCCCAGCTGAGCAAGAGAAAACACAGATGGAGTATTGTAAGGCAATCACTGTGCACCAGGAGGAAGCTGAAGAGGAACCTGAGTCTGAGGACTATGACACGCCTACAGGGGAAGCTGAGGAGGACACATCATCAGATGAGGCTGAAAAGCCTAAACCTGAGCCTCCTATTCCTTCTCCCACACTGATGGTTCCCAAAGAAAAGAAAAAGAAAAAGAAGAACAAGAACAATCAGGTTCAGTTTGATAAGTTTATGAATGCTTTTATGAATATGAACATTAATATTCCTTTTGTAGAGGCATTAGAGATGCCCCAGTATAACAGGTTCATGAAGGAGTGGTTAGCAAAGAAGCGAAAGGAAAAGAAGGTTGACACTGTATATCTTGCTTCCACATGCAGCACTAGAGTCCAACAGAAGGTACCTGAAAAAGTAGCAGATCCAGGGAGTTTTTCTGTTCCGTGTAGTTTTGGTACTTATTCTTTCAGAACATTATGTGATTTAGGTGCTAGCATTAATATTATTCCTTTATCCTTGTGTAAAAAGTTAGATATACGTGAGACTAAACCTACTCCTGTTAAGCTCCAATTGGCTGATCAGTCTATGGTTAGACCAGTTGGCATTGTAGAAAATGTTTTAATCAGAATAGGTAGATTTTTCCTCCCTATTGATTTATATGTTATGGATATGATAGAAAATCCTTCAATGCATGTCATATTAGGAAGACCATTCATCGCTACTGGGCGAGTGATTATTGATATTGAGCGCAGGGAGCTCACTGTAAGAGTCAGGAATGACAAAAAAATATTTAAAACAGTTGAAGACTCTAAGGGACACTCGGACGTGCTTTTCATGGGCTACAAGAAAGGTGCAAGAAAGAGCACCACTGTTGGATTCACAGAAAAGAAGCCTCCTTGAAGCACGATCAACACGTCGAGCTAATGACGTTAAATAAGCGCTTTTGGGAGGCAACCCAAGTAAGTTTAGTGTGTTTTCTTTTTTTTTTATTTATTGTTTGTTTTTGTTTTGTAGGTCTTGTTTTCTTTCTCTCCTTTGCTTTCAAGCTTTCAAGATTTCAAGCAAGAAGTCAGTATCATTCCAGGCCAGTATTGTTCACTCCTTCCATTCTTTCTTTGTTCTCATGTTTGATTATGCCTTATTTTCTGTATACATTGAGGACAATGCATGTTTTAAGTTTGGGGGTGGATTAGCATGTTTGTGGAGCCCTTGAGCATCTGAGTTCGGGCTATAGTTTTGAGCTTTCTTTGAATTATGCATATGGTTGTTGTTTGGATGTATTTTTGCATGATTATGATGTCCTAGGATAGGCTTTCTTGTCAATTTTCAAGCTTGTGTTGAGTTGTAAGCATGAGTGCCCAAAAAGGGAGACTTTTTAAAATTTTTCTAGGAGATGGCTTGCATGAGTAAAGTATTTGTCTTGGCTAGATTTGGATTTGAATGCTTAGGAGCGAATTATTAGGTTCATATGCTTGTTGTCACCTCGATAGGTGTAGGGTAGAGCTAC
Source organism: Luffa acutangula (assembly GCA_036850905.1). Classification (NCBI taxonomy): domain Eukaryota; kingdom Viridiplantae; phylum Streptophyta; class Magnoliopsida; order Cucurbitales; family Cucurbitaceae; genus Luffa; species Luffa acutangula. The sequence continues at coordinate 9,301,499 of CM072094.1, read as the reverse complement.
AGAGTTATTTTTTTTGCAAATTAGCATGTTTGATCTTGCTTAGGAGGAAAGAAAAGAATAATTGCTTATCATGTTCATAACGAAAAATCATTCTTGTTGTTATTGTTGAAAAAGAAAAAAGTCATGACTTATGTGTGCAATATGCAATGGTTAATAAAGATTAAGGCAAAAAGAGCTACCCCTGTTGTGATCAGTTAGGCCAACCAGAGAAAACTTAGGTTAAGGGTCCCTGCAATGGGTGTGTGAAAGCTAGTGCCACATATAAATGCTTAATTTAATTGTCAATTAAAAGCACCTGAGTATGGAGTAAAGCAAACTAATTTGTTCCATTAACTCATTAGTGAAACCTTAGTGCCAGTGTAGAGGGAAGATGAGCTGAGAGTTTAATAATCCAATCCCGGGCTAGTAGAGTCTAATCTTGTTGAGATAGATCTCGCTTGTGCAAGTTAATTTTGGAAAAATTTTAATTTGTCTCCCTCATTGGTCCTTATGTGCATGTCTCTTGCTTGCTTGACTATTGACTTTGGAGCCTTGAGGATTGAGTTACGATTATTGCATCCCTTCTTCTACTGTGTGTTTGATTTGTAGTTAGCTCGAGGACTAGCAAAAGCTTAAGTTTGGGGGTATTTGATAGCGAGCATAGCTAGCTATCTTTACTTATTTAATTTAGCTAGTCTTTGATGATTATTAGCCATTTTATTGCACTTAATTGTTTATTTTGTAGGAAATGGTTGATTGGAGCTATAGCGCAATAATGGAGTTAATCGGGTGCTCGGGACGCGAAAAGATGCAAAGGATTGAAAAAGCTTCAAAGAGAAAAAAAAGTCAAAATTGGGTCAAATGTAGGCTAGCGTCGAGACGCCAGTCCTTGAGCGTCTCGACGCTGGCATTCCATATCAGAATAGGCGCGAAATCGTCGTAGCGTCTCGACGCTGCGACCTTAGCGTCTCGACGCTGCGTAATTTCCTTTCCAGAATACGCGTGTTTAGGGACAGCGTCGAGACGCTACAACGAAAAATCAGTATTTATAGTTCTTTTCGGCTAGGTTTTTGGGGATTTAATTTTGGGACATTTTGTAGCCGTAAAACAGAGGAGAAAACAGAGGATTGAGGCTGAACAAGAGGGAGAAAAGCGGAAATCAACCCATCGTTCGTGGGGATCGTGACGGGGACGTTCAGTCTCGGCCTATATTGAGTTTTCTTTTCCCTTTCCTTTTCTCTAGTTAGATTTATGGCTTTATTATGTTTAGTTGAGCTTGTAATTACATCCATGAGTAGCTAAACTCATAGCTTAGGGATTGATGTAGTTGATTTTGTTTATGGATTTATTTATGGTTTAAGTTGTGCAATGTTTATTATGTTTGTAATCTTGATTTAATGCTTTCACTTAATTGGCCATTAGTTGATTGATTTAAGTTTTGAATCTAGCTCGGGAGAGGGGATTTAATATAGACTTACTCATGATTGCATAACCAAAGTTTACTTTCTAATTCATGATGGATTTAGATTAACTTTAGAATTGGTCAAAAGATCTCATTGCCTTGCATATTAATAGACTTAGATAGGGATATCAAGTTGGTTAATTTGCATGAGAATCAATTATACTCAGGAGAGGTAGTTGTGATTAAAGGGTCTTTGGCTCATAATTCCATTGTGCATAATAACTTACTCCTAAAAATCAATCCTAGACTAATTGGCGAAATCAATTCCCTAAGTACTTTTCCCAATTGAATTTCCACACTTTTTACTTGTTTGATTTATTTTTGATATCGTTCATTCATCACTTTTTGATCCCTAAATAAAATTGAGCAAGATAATTCACAATACTTGATTTGCTTAAAAATCCAATCTAGAGGACGACACTCGTTTTACACGAAAACACTATATTATTACTTGACCCGTACACTTGTGGTAAGCAAATTGCGCATCAAAACCCAGAGAAATTGGATTCACGTTCAAAATTGTGCCTCTTTGTAGGCTACCCAAAAGAAACAAGAGGTGGATACTTCTTCGATCCACAAGAAAATAACGTGTTTGTATCGACTTTCTTGGAAAAAGACCGCGTTCAAGAACATAAGCCACGCAGTAAAAGAGTGTTAAGTGAACTTTCTGGTGAAGCTACAAAGGAATCAACAAGAGTTGTTGATGAGGTTGGACCTTCAAGAAGGGTTGTTGATGAGCCCAGTTCAGAGGTTGGACCTTCAACAAGAGTTGTTGATCAGTCCAATACATCTGATCAATCCCATCCTTCTCAACAGTTGAGAATGCCTCGACATAGTGAGAGGATTGTTATTCAACCTGAACGCTATCTGTGTTTAGCAGAAACTCCAGCTATCATACCTGATGATGGAATTGAGGATCCATTGACCTTTAGACAGGCAATGAATGATGTGGATCATGACCAATGGGTCAAAGCTATGGACCTGGAGATGGAGTCTATGTACTTCAATCAAGTCTGGGATCTTGTAGACCAACCTGAAAGGTTTAAACCCATAGGGTGCAAATGGATCTATAAGAGAAAACGAGACGCAGCTGGAAAAGTACAGACTTTCAAAGCTCAACTTGTGGCAAAGGGTTATACCCAAAAGGAAGGGGTGAACTATGAAGAAAACTTCTCCCCAATTGCCATGTTAAAATCAATAAGGATACTCTTGTCCATTGCCACGTTTTATGTTTATGAGATTTGGCAAATGGATGTCAAGACTGCTTTTCTGAATGGAAATCTTGAAGAGAGCATCTTTATGTCTCAACCAGAGGGGTTCATTACTCAAGGTTAGGAGCAAAAAGTTTGCAAGCTTAAACGATCCATTTATGGGTTGAAGCAAACTTCTAGATCTTGAAATATAAGGTTTGACATTGTTGTCAAATCTTATGGCTTTGGCCAGAACGTTGATGACCCTTGTGTTTATAAAAGGACTATCAACAGTTCAGTAGATTTTCTGGTGTTGTATGTAGATCATATTCTACTGATAACTCTCCAAAAGGGAGTTATTTAGGCCTTAGGTTTATAGTATTTTGTATGTCTCTTGTGCTAAATAGGGTGCTTTTAGGTGAATATTATAAGTTTTAACCCATTGGGAAGAATGGATGCTTTGGAAGTTATTTTGTGCAGAATATATTGCTGAGCGACTTGAGAGAGCAAAACCTGTGATCCAGCAAAGCAGAGAGCAAAACTGTCACGTTACAGCTCGTTAGCCATTTTAATAAACTGAAGTTAGTTAAGCTATTTTCGGATTTAAGAAGCAAGGAGAGTCATTCACGTGTACAGATTGACCTAACTTGAGCTTCTTCATTCTATAAAAGGGAAGAATAGTCCAAGTCAAAAACATTCCACTTTTGGGGAAGAGATCATTTCTCATTTCCATCATTGGGAGCCGAATAGAGGAGAAAGATTGTAGACTTCAAGAAGACCATCAATTACGGATTTGACCAAGGGAATTAGTATTTTCTTGTAATTTCTTGTAATTATGGATGCACATACTCAGATTGTAGCGTGTGTTATCATGAGCTTTATGAACCAAATTTCCTTAGGTGTTGGTTAGGAGTCATGTAATTGTCGTGCATTATTCTCTATGCAATATATGTTGATTTGAGCATCTTGATTATTTGTTGAGCATATTTATATTTTGTGCCCGCCTGGCCAGCTGGTATGAATACCACTTCTTAGTTTCAAGGATGATTTGAGAAATGTGTGGCATTTAATCACACTAGATCATTGTGTATTGGTGAATGCTAATGACTGAGCTAGGGATAGCCAATTGCCTAGTGCTTGATCGGTAGAGCATCATTGGAGTTGAAACACATTCTAAAAAATCTAGAGTTCCGGGAGGATCCTGCTAATAAGACTGCAAGAGTTTTGCCTAATCAATAATGTTGCTAGAGCATCTTTTAAAACAATTACTAAATCCTGACCAACATCTGTTTCTAATCTGTCTGTTTTATTTGTTTACTTTTTGTTCTGTCATTTCTTTTGCTTCAGCATTATATCAAAATCAATCATTTTAACTACTTTCGAAACCATTGAAGAGTTATACAAAATAGATAAAGTGAGAGCTATTCATCCCCGTGGATTCGATAAATACTTATTACTTGATGCAGACTATGTACGCTGGCACAATATTCTAGAGTCTATTTTTACTACATTTTTACCCACTCTGGAAACCCAACACTAACCCACAACAAGGAAAGCTTAATAGGAAGAAACTCACCCAAAATCAACAAACCACTTCGCTTGACAGTAACCCAAATCACCGAAAACTCAAGTATAGTCGTCTGGAATCGAGTGGGTGAGGCTAGAACCAAGGTGAAAACGCTTAGGATTAGTTTAAACCAAAAGAAAATCTCCATCTCAACCTCAATCTAACGCCCAACGAACCAAAACTAACCGGAACTTACCCAAGCTTGATGTGAAACGAAGCTTGAAGCTGTTGCAACTCCCACCAACATGCGAAGAATGGAGCAGACGGCGGCAGGCGACGTTCGCAGCTGATTCGTGGCTGGGCGTGAAAGACGGTGGCGGTGCGGCGCTACTCTAGTGACCCACTACAGTCAAAGAATCACGACGGTGAGCTTAGTGACTGAAGGCAAGACTGAGAGAGAGAGAGACGGCCGAAAGAGAGAGGAAAAATGCGAGTGAAGGGAGAGGAGATATCGTGAAGGGCCGGTTGAGAAGAAGGAGAAGATTAAATCCTTCCTCTTTTTTTTCTTTATTTACTTATTTCTTTATTTATTTACTCATTTATTTAATCAGGACTTCCATAAATAAAAATAAGTACTAAATTGATTCCAAAACCTAAACTTGAACACTAAAATTCAACACTCCCCTCCCGATTCCCTACATTCGAGAATTCATGAAGGTAAATTCTCAGGGTCAGTTTCATATACTTTATTATGAATAAAATAAAATAAAATAAATAAGAAGACTTGAAATTAACTTAGGACTTGAAAAGAATTATATTTTACCTGAAAATTTGGAGCATTACATGATAGATGCTCCTATACCAACAAGGTACACCTTCTTTTTCGGCGGCTCAATCATAGGAACTTTAAAGTTAAGCGTGCTTGACTTAGAAAAGTTTTATGTTGGGTGACCTGGGTGACCTCCTAGGAAAGAAGCATGCGAGTGAAGACAAAATAATCTAAAAGGACCTTGTATTGGTTTGTGGGGACAATCTTCACTCTTGGAAGCAATTTCAAACAAATATGGTGACGTCGCCAGGTCGCAAGAGATGTAGGGGAATGTCAGGGCCGTCAGGTGCCGAATCCTGAGGCTTTACACAAATTCTTTTCAAAATCAATGTCGTGACCCTTCATATATGTCTCTAGATGAGGTACTTAGAGTTATTGCTAGTTTTCAATTGCAGGAGATTGTAGAGGAGTCGTCGTGCCTTTATTATGAGCCTTCTAGTTCAGGTAAATCTCTTGAAGATTTATTGTGTGGAATTGTTGATAGTTCTTTTCAAGTTCAGTAGAAATTTAGAAGGTTGTTTCTATAGCTTTTCACATTATATTCATTTAATCTCTATGGGTGCACTTTTTTTTTTTTTTTTTGACAATATGGGGGTGGGGGATTCGAACCACAGACCTCATGGTTACCAATTCATCTTTATGCCAGTTGAGTTGTACTCTTGTTGGCCTCTATGGGTGCACTTAAATTGCATTATCTCATGTCACTTTCTTAACGAACTTTAGGTTACATTTTTATTGTTTTTAATATATCAATTAAAAAATACAGTTGTAAAAAAATAAAAATTAAAATATATAAGTATTTTTATTTTGAAAATTTTATTTTACCTAATTTGGACCAATTATGTTTTTAATTACCTTGTTTGATTATTAGAAATTCTAAATATTTCCAAGCTAACTTTTTGTTATATACTAAACTTTATATATATATATATATATTCAATGACCTAATTGTTAACATGTATAATCATTTTTTATCTAAAAAAAGTATAATATATTATTTTTTTGGGAAAAATACACTTTTGGTCCCTGAGGGTTGGATTAGGTTTCATTTTGGTCCTTGAGTTTTCAAACTCAACATTTTTACCCCTGAGGTTTGGATTTCGTTACACTCTTGGTCCCTCTGTTAATTTTTTTGTTAAAGACTAACAAATTTCTGATGTGGCATTAGTTTTTATTAAAATAATATATTTTTTTATTAATTTATTAAAATAAAATAATATATTAATATTTTTTTTATTATTTTTCTCTTTTCCTCTTTTTTCTTTTCTTTGTTTCTTCTTTCATCTTCTTCTTCTCCACCATTCTTTTCTTTGTTTCTTCCTACCAACTCACACCGACAACCATCATCGTCGTCTCCCTTGCTCTCTCTCTCATCGTCAACCCACAAGCAGAGCAGATCGTGGCTCGGTTTTCTTCTTCTTCACTTGCACGACATAAGTTGTTCCAAATCTGAAAAATTAAGGGTATTTTCAAGACCAAATCGAAGGAGAGAGAGGAGCGAATGAGGAATAGGTAGTATGGGGTTTAGTCTGAGGCGGCGTGGGCGTGGAAAATCTGACGCGTGCAAGCTCAACGGCGGTGTTCTCATGCAGAAGGCTCGACGACGGCGTAGGCTCGACGGTATAGCGGGGTTCTCAACGACGACTCAATTTTCAAGATTTGAAATGTCGACGTCCTTGTGCAGATAGGTTCGACAATAGCAATGGCGTTTCCGACGAGGCGGTGCAGCTCCGATGAGATGTTGGTATGAAGAAGAAAGGCCAAAGAAGAAGAAGATCGAAGAAAATGGAAGAAGAAAAAGAGAAAAGAAAAAAGAAAAAGAAAAAGAAAAAAGTATTTAATATATTATTTTATTTTAAGAAATTAATAAAAATATATTCTTTTATTAAAAACTAATGGCACGTCAACATTCTGTTAGTGTTTAACAGAAAATTTAACGGAGGGACTAAGAGTGTAACGAAATCCAAACCTCAGGGACTAAATTGTCAAGTTTGAAAACTTAGAGACCAAAATGAAACCTAACTCAAAACCTCAGGGACCAAAAGTGTATTTTTCCCTATTTTTTTAAGTGAATTTAATAGTTAGCATAATGACCGTAAATGTGATTAAGTCAAAATATATGTAATTAAGCAGGATTGTTTTTAGGTTAAATTAAGTATAATAATTTTTTTAGTAAATTAAGTATAATTGTTGTAAATATAATTAAAGCCAATCATCTTAAAACCACATAATTCAATTTGATGATTTTAGATATCCAATTTGATTTTGAATTCAAACATCAATAATTAACCTATGTAATATGCAAATTAACAAAATTTAGGTAAAAAAAACTTAATAACCTTAAAATAAATAAATAAAAAGAAAAAAAAAAGTCAATAGCCTAAAAATTATTAACTTATCCTTAAAAAAAATTATTATTAATTAATAAATGAAGGCTTAATTTTCAAATACCAAAATAATTGGCAAAACTTTCAATTTCTATTTAAATATTTTAATTTATTTTTCATCAATGATAAATAGAAGAACTTTAAATATTTATATTTAGATTTATGAACTTGGTTTGTTTTATTTTTTTCATTTTGTGTGTGCGCACGTGCATGCGTGCGGTAATTAAAGAAGTGTGTATCACTCATGCGGAAGCAATTAAGATCTTAGGCACTGATAGACGACTTGTCGAAGGTCGTATCAAATAAATTTATAATCCACAATAACTAAGGCTAACTTGTAGCAATAGTGGTCAGGGTCAATCTGTAACGACCTGACTTAAAAGAAGCTAAAATACACTGAAGGTCGCTACTAAACCAATGGAGTCGATTCTTTTTTTTTTTTTTTTTTTTGTTAAGAACAAAAACAAACAAAAGTAAACAATAACTTTAATTTAAACAAAGGGCCCAAAACGTAACTTCAGTTCATAAATCATAAAATGAAATCATAAAATCATAAAGCTGGAAAATCAATAGTTGCAAACGTTCGAGTCTAAAATAGGAAATCGATCCTACGACATCAGAGACTAGGAAATAATAAAAGAGCTAAACATAAATTGCAGCTGCGATCCCATAGCCAACGAAGCCACAGCCCTCGCCAAGTGCCAGTCATCCTCAAGTACCACCTAAAAAGAAAAATCGAGTAGCATAGGTGAGTATATAAAAATATACTCAGTAAGTAGCCCACTCAAGAGCTGAATCTGATAATCATAAAATCAGGTAAAATGAAACTTAGTCTTCGGGCCTCTACGTCATAAGGACCCAAACTGGAAACATCAAATCAGGTTTCTAACCCCAAGGCCTTATTTGGTTTCAGGTAATGATCTCCCTAGGGTGGTTCCCTACCCCCAACCTGTGCCAACTATGGTGTTGTGTGAGTCTGTCAAGTAAGGTGAGTAAACTAGGGACTAGCTGGCAATCACTAGCAGAACTACACTTATCCCTGCACAACACCCTGAGTCATGAAGTCAAAATACGGTGGAGCAATCTGGGCATGAAGCATGCCCGAATTCCATCTGGCGCACAATCCTGTGCCTAGCTCGATACCGTCCTGATGGAATGCACGATCCCATGCCAAAAAGATAAGCTCTACCGGTCACTGATAAAGTGCACGATCTCGTGCATGTAGGTAAGTTCCATCAGTGTCCTAAGATGGGGAAAGGAAACGACTCTAGCGTAGCATAAGGCTTAACAATCAGCTAAGTCCACTTGAGGCCCTGTATCACATCTAAGGTGTAGGATTGGAATTCCGTAATTCCGTAAAGTGGAAACGTGATTGGGACCGATTCGTAATTAATTTTGTTTAATCTAAAATACCAATACGTTGGCAATAATATTAGAACTATTCTAAATATATATTAAGGCTAAGCATACAAAAATATTAGATCTAAATCTAATTTAAAAAGTAACAAATTACTTACTCTCGTTGACGACTCAGATTAAATTCACCAACTGCATGTGAATTAATCACGAACTAGTGTGAACACCACCACTATGACTACACCGGTATGACTCTGAGACTTCTAGAGGCAGGAGATTGGTGGGAGTCTAGAGGAAGCCTTGAGGGGAATTCTCTAGGAGAAAGAGAATGAATGAGATGCCTTTCACCCCACCCTAGGGGTCCTATATATAGTAAATGCCAAGACCTTTTTCCTAATAGGAAAAGGAAGACATTTTCCTAATAGGAAAAAGTCTCTAGTTTTAATAAATAAATAATTAATTCCATAATTAATTAATTTCCCAATTAAATATCATATATTTAATCTTAGGGATTTTATTAAAATTAAAATTAATATGAATCCAATTCATATTAAATTTATTTGAACTCTTTCAAATATTTTCTTTCCTAATAGGAAAAGGTCTCTAATTTTAATAAATATTTCATTAATTCCATAATTAATTAATTTATCCAATTAAATATCATATATTTAATCTTAGGGATTTTATTAAAATTAAAATTAATATTAATCCAATTCATATTAAATTTATTTGAACTCTTTCAAATACTTTCTCTCAAGAATTAATTTTTGAAATTAATTCAAAAATTATATTATAAAGTTTCATAAACTTTATATTATAATGCATCAATATACATTATACGATTCCCCAAATAAATTGAACACTTTCAATTTACAATTTATATTTAATTGCCTCAAGTCTCTTTACGAGCTACCAGTGAGACCTAATGGACCTACAGATCAGAAGCTCCAACGATACGAGAATAATTGACAAAACTCATTGACCAAGTTTAGTCAACATTCGTTAACTGTGGGTCACTCCACTAAAGACCCACAGATGCACTCTTCTCACTGTAGAATATTTCTGTGTCCACAGATATCGACCAAGCAATAAGTCAATCCTTCACGTGTGTTCGTAACACCAGCTGGGTCAAATTATCGTTTTACCCCTAGGTTACCTTTGGTTCCTTAAGTACCACTGATTCCTCTAATGAACAAGTTGTTTAGAGTCCAACCACTAAACAGGAGTTCCTCTCGGGCTAGGAGAGGACGATGCGCCTTTGTTCAAGCCCCAGAATCAGTGTAACGCCCCAGGTTTTCCAACCCTTAGCCTAGAGACGCTACTTCAACCCTATAAACTCTTATCTATGGAACTGGACCACTCAAACCGGATGTACCGAAAATTTCGGCAGCATAACGGCGTAAAATGGCCTGAACCAATTTTTTTTACACCTGATATAAATATCAACACTTCTAAATCATGCAACAAGCCAAAACCCCACCAAACTTCAATCAGATTTCACAACCTATCTCCTCTAGACAAATCAAGGCTCATCACATCATACATTAACTCAAAAATCATGCAGCGGAATCATAAATTCATTCTATTAACAAAGGAGCTAGTCCACTAGCTATACAATTTATTAAACTCATCCAAACTATCCACTCTAGTTTATAAACTCGAAAACAAGTCATTCTCCAACTAACTTATTACAGCACTAGGAAAACATAACAACACGGAAACTAACACCCTAGGAATCTTTCCTCGCAGTTCTCCTCCTCGCCACCAAGGTCCGGTTCATCCTCGGTACCTGCAACATCTAAAATGTTTGGGGGAAGGTGGGGAAGGGGGTATCAGTACAACCGTGGTACTGGTAAGCAGCTCACACTTACCAAACCACAACAACAACCAAAACAAACAACATGCTTAGCACACGCATCCAACAGGCTTTCATAACCATGAACAGGCAACATGCTTATGCAACCACAGATATCCAACAGGCTACTAAGTCATAAACTAACAATATGCTCAGAAACCACAACTCGTGCAAATGCAACACACTATGCAACACACGCACTAGACTCCACATGATTTCCGCGTCATGCTCCGCTACTACATGATTTCCGCGTCATGCTCCGCTACACATAAATTCCGCGCCATGTGCTGCGCTACTTACATGATTTCCGCGTCATGCTCCGCTACACATGAATTCCGCGCCATGTGCTGCGCAATTTACGTGATTTCCGCGTCACGCTCCGCACCTACCCCACATGAATTCCGCGCCATGTGTTGCGCCCCTCTTACGTGATTTCCGCGTCACGCTCCGCACTCACAACCCACGTGATTTCCGCGTCACGCTCCGCTACACATGAATTCCGCACCATGTGCTGTGCCTCACACCCGACTCATGCTACACATCCCCCATGCAACATGCAAGCCAGACTCATCAATGATCATGCTTATGGCAAGTATCTAACATGCTTATACTTCCTAAGCACATACATCTCAAACAACACAAAAAGTACATTTCATGATTCATACAAACATTCTAAAGATCACAACGCAGCAGTTCATATACACATTTCATACATAGCACATATACGAGTAAAGCAAGTAACAAGCGAACATGCTCCATGCAGTCAAACAAGTTTGGTAAGTAGAAACTACTTACCTATAGCGCTCCTAAGCAACTCCAACCAGCTTAAAGCAACCAAGATGAACTCCTAAATTACAAGGCAACTAAAAGGGGTTAGAATCTACCTAAAGACCTTAAGAAAAGCTTGAAAAGCCAAAACCCACTTACTAGGCCTATTATTTTACCAAACAGCCTTCAGCATTTCCCAATCTGAAAACCCAAAAGCTTTAGTCCATGGGCAACCATGTCTAAGGCACAACGGGCCATGGGTAACGTTGAACGACCATATTTAAGGCTTTTCAGCCGCTGGACAGCTAGTAAAAAGATTCACAAATGACATTCTAAAAACTCCTAAAGCCTGAGCAATGCACATAAGGCCTCGATAACTAATAGGAGCTATTTGGCACGCTTCTAAACAACAGACAGCAAGCTAACGACTCACTAATCCATGCTTTAAGAACCTATAAGGGTCGGGCAAAGCTATATGGAAGAAGAGGCTAAATGGGCATTGATGAATTATAAGAACTTAACCAAAACCACAACGATAACCCATTTATAATCATGCTCTAGGACTTATGAAGGTTGAGCAACACCTACAAGCCTAGATAAACCATGGGTAACAACTAACACATGCTTCTAAGGCTTAAACAACTAATGGGCAAAGGTAATTTCATGCTTTTGAACCACATACAGCAACCACGATCCATTTTAAAGCATATTCTAGGACCTATCACGACTGGGCAACACTTGAGGGCCTAGGTAACCAATGGGTAACGACCTAAACATGATTCTAAGGCTAGGATAACTATTGGACAGCACACTTTTTAACGCTAAAAGCGAAGGAACAACAAGAAACCTTACCAAACGGACTCGCTTTCACGAAAGGCGGGTTATTCTAACCTCTAACAACGTGTTAGAACGCACCTTGGGCAATGGGTATCCAAGCTGAAGTGTTTCGAACCTTATCGAACACTTTTACGGCGCTGCAGATCAGGAAATCAAACCAACTTAATTTTCAGCACCTAAAATGAAAGGGAACACTACCAAAGGCCCCAAACAAGAATGGGTAAGGGTCAAAACTTACCGGATACGCTAATTGATGCCGGATACGCCCAATGACGCTGCTGGACAGCGACGAAAACGCGAGAAACAAAGACTCTGGGCTGCTGTCCGCGCGAGATCTAACCACGAAAGAGCAAGGAATTCTTAGATCGGCCTTAAACAACTAAGATCAAGGGAGAAAGAGATTACCCACAGATGTCTTTGGCTGAAAACGCAAAGACAGACAGAGAGAGCCACGGATCTAACACCCACGACGAAGAACACGCGGAGAAGCAGAGAGACCGGGGCTGGCGGCGACACGATCTGAGCGACGGCGGCAAGGGTAGTGGCGGCGACACTCGAGCTGCGGCGGAGGGAGAGAGAGGCCGACAGGAGAGAGAGAGATCTGCCGAGCGAGAGAGAGAGAGACGCGCAGAGTGAGAGAGATATGCGCGACGAGTACGGAGACGGCGGCGCTGCACGAACCGGCGACGGCGCGGCTACACGACAGGCGGCGGCAACTGCAGAGGGCGCCGGCGCGATGACCGGCGGCGACGCGAGCTGAGCGGCGGCGGCGCAAAAACGGCTGAAGGGGGGGTTCACGCGTGAAGAGAGAAAAGAGATGGATGGAGAGTTAGGGCTTTTTCTTCTTCTTTTCCTTTTTGAGATATTTCTCTTTTTTAATAAAACAAAACCCCAAATTAGAAACTCCAAAATTAGCCCACCACTTGCTTAACTTCCTCACTAAGCGTGGAAATTCAACGCCTTGATCAGAACTAACTGCCAACTGATAAATATCAAGCGTTTTAAGGACCAATTGATTTAACGCCATATTTAAACCGAAAAAGTAAAAACAAAATCCCAAGTGCCTTATTGCAATTCAATAATCTCATAAGTACCAGCCAAATAAATTACACTTTATTCGCTATATACATGAAACTATTAACATAGAAAAGCACGGGGCGTCACAATCAGCCCTTAAGGGAACACACATCTACTTACCCCAATAGGGGAAGGAGTGAATTTCATCTTGTACTGTTATGTTCCCAGTCCCCATTCGGTCTTGCCCCTGAAATTGTAGGATTATTGAGTCGGCGAACTGGCCACTCTCACCCATAAAAATCTACGGACAATCCCTCATGAAAGGGGTTCATAACAGACTCAGGATTGAAATTGAGTTACCTAGGTCATCCTATTGAAATAGAAACGTAAACTAGTTAACGACGTTACATCTAGTGGTTACTATTTCGCCGTCCGGTCTAATGCAAACTCATTGCATAGGATACCCCCACCTGCATGTCTCCTACATGGATGCTTTGGATCATTGCATCTGTATCGAATACAAGGTGGGTCGTATCACATAGTGTCACCAAGATACGATACCCAACCTTATCCCTATACTATAGACCTTTTAGGTTGTTACTTGGACACTAATCCCCGTATGTCCCCACTGTTGGGTTTTATGCCCTAAAACTCGTAGATAGTGAATGTAACCGTTGACCGGATATTAATGAAATAATATTGATATATTTTTTCATTAATTGTTATTAGTTATTTTATATTTGTCTTTGCCTAATAATAACCCTAATCCAATAAACTAGACATCCAAGGCTGTAATATGAGTCTTGAACTATATGTAGTGACATATGGGATCATTGTTCAAGAAACAACCTAAAGGGTCTATAGTATAGGGATAAGACTGGGTGCCTTATCCTTGTGACACTATGGATACGGCCCACTTTGTATTTGATACAAACGTTACGATCAAACGCGTTCGTGTAGGAGACATGCGAGTGGGGGTATCCTATGCAATGAGTTTGCATAAGACCGGACCGCGAAATAGTAACCACTGGTTATAACACCGTTAACTAGTTGGTTTTCTATTTCACTAGGACGACCTAGACAACTTAGTCTTAATCCTGAGTTGATTATGGACTCCTGCTCATGAGAGATTGTCCTTTGATTTGTATGGGTGAGAGTGGCCAATACGCTGACTCAATAAGCCTACCACTTTGGGGACAAGACCGAATGGGGAGCTGGGAACATAATCGTACAAGATGGAATTCACTCCTTCCCGAATTTAGGGAAGCAGATGAGTGTTCCCTTAAGTGGTTACTCCGAGTCTTGAACAAAGGGCCCTACCCTCTCAATGGCACGAGAGGGTTTTCTGTTTGATGGTTGGACCACAAACAGGTTGTTCATTAGAGGAGAATTGGTACTTAAGGAAATAGAGGTAACTCAGGAGTAAAACGGTAATTTGACCCAGCTGGTGTTACGGACACTCATGAAGGACTAACTAGTCGATATTGGTCTAGATCTGTGGACACAGAAAATATGTCTGCAGTGAGAAGAGTGCAACTGTGAGTCTATAGTGGAATGTGCACACAGTTAACGAATATTGATTAATGTGGTTAATGAGTTTGACCAATTAATCTCACATCGTTGGAGCTTCTGATCTGCAGGTCCATTAGGTCCCACTGGTAGCTCGTAAAGTAATTTGAGGCAACTAAGTAATAAAAGTAAATTGAAAATGTTCAATTTATTAAGGGAAACAAATATAATATATATTGATATATTATTATGAGAGAAATTAATATTTGAAAAGTTCAAATATAAATTTATGGAAGTTTGAAAGAGTTCAAAATAATGAATTAATTAATTTAAGGCCTAAAATGTGTTTGGGCAAATTAATTAATTCTAGGCCGGGAATTAAATATGTGATATTTAATTGGTGGTTAATTAATTAAAGAATTCATTAACCGGGAATTAATCAATTATGGAAATAATTAATCACTTAAGGAAGTGATTAATCATTTATGGAAATGATCTAATCACTTATGGAAGTAATTAGTCATTTGTGGAAAAGATTAATCAATTATGGAATTGATTGATCTTGATTGATCATAATTGATTAATTAAGGAATAAGATTGAATCAATTATGGAAAAGATTGATTTAATTGAATATTTTATCCATGGTCTCTCTTCTATAAATAGAACACTAGACCTAATTGGTCATGACACTTGACACTCTTGAAAGACAAGACCTAGAATTCTCTCTAGCCTCCCTCTTAGAGAAAGACTCCCACAAGTCTTTTGCCTCCTAGACTTAGAGACATACCGGTGTAACCTCTGTGGTGATTGTGTCAATCAAAGAAGAAATTTACAGCAAAGAAAAACAAAGGCGGCTGCTGTGTTTTCGTTCGTGGAGCGTCGTTGGCGAAGAACGGTCAAGTCTTCAACGAAGGTTTGTAATGGTTCTTCCTCTTTTCTTTAGAAAAGTATTAAAAATAAATTTAGATTTATTTTAGCATGTTTAAACCAATTTTACAGCGGCTTTAAAGGTTGTTTAAAGTTTTGTTTGAGTTATCGTAACGGTATTTTAATGCTAATTAATATACGGCGTAAGGTCCAATCGATGCGCTTCCGCTGCGTGGGGACTTTTATTCCCTTCACCCACATACTAGTCCAAGTTTCATTTAAACAACCCTGGATCTTAGTTTATTGGATTTAGGGTTTATTAATGCAAACTCGATTATTCAATAACCAAATTACTGAATCACTCAAATAACACTTTGTTGAGATCGATTAATTTGTTTCATTTACTATCTACGAGTTTTAGGGCATAAAACCCAACATAAGGCTCCTATCCTAGGTCCTGATCTCCTCATACGTACAACTATCAAGTGTAACGTATCGAAGGTTATTACTAAGCTTAGCCTAATAAGGAGATTCTACTAAGCTTAACCTTACTTCGGTCGTAGTGCTACCAAAAATTTGTAGCATAACAACAGTGCCCCTTTAACTTAACCTTACTTCGGTCGTAGTGCTACCAAAAATTTGTAGCATAACAACAATGCCCCTTTAACTTACCTAATTAAAAAAACCCATCAATTGGAAATATATATTCACCAAACTTTCAACTTAAACCCAATATACTCAAATTAGAATAGGGAATCGAGTTTTACCTCAATTTGTCGACGTTACACAATCACATGGAGCATCATAATTAATCAATTTAATTAGATTTCTCAATTAGTAACGGAATGAGGGTTTTGGATGATGGATCGACTAAAAACATAAAATTGCAATAAATTAAAATAAGAGAAAATTAAAGATAAAGTTGGCTAATCTCACATGGGAATCGCACAATTGGTTTTTCTATCTTTGGTTTGGCAACTCAATCATTTTATTTTATTTTTGACAATATGTGTGGAGGGGGACTTGAACCACAGACCTTGTGGTTATCAGTACAACTTTATGCCAATTGAGCTAAGCCCTTGTTGGCAACTCAATCATTGACTCTCAAAACTATGGAATTATTACTAACCGTCTAACTACCATTGAAACCGATGATTTTGGACCCTAACCTTTCCAACCCGACCAACGCATCGAAGTTGGAGCCTAATTAGATTTCTAACCAATGACGTCTTATTAATAAGAATCTTATTGCATTAAGTGAATTGGACTGTTAGATAGATTCATATAAATTAGGAACAATCTGAGTTTATACAATTATAAGTTTAAATTCCTAAATCTATCATGTAGTGGAATTAATTGGGATAACACATCTTTCAAAACAATTACACAATAAATCCATTACTAACCAATCTAGCAAAACAATTAAACTAAGTATAACAAATAGGTTGTCAAACTATTCTATTGATTCAATTGTAATTAAAAGCGGGAATTTAAATCCCAATCAACAATAAATTCATTAAAATCACAAGTAAAAGTCTCAATAGTATGCCAAACTTACATTAAAAGTCCTCAATTGCGACGATTTAAACTTTACCGGTCATCGAAATATGCTCCAACTAAGCTCATCGGCTTGATTAGCCATCCTAAAATACAAGAAAACTAGCATAAATTACAGTAGAAATCAAAAGGGTACAGAGAAAGTGGGGAAGAAATAGGCTAAGTGGGGGAAAACTAAGCATAATTGATCTAATCACGAAAAATCCCCTTTTATATCTAGTCGCAACGTCGAGACACTACCCCTTTATATATGGAAAATCTGAAATTCATGCGAAAAATACCATATGGAAAATATGCCTACCGTCTCTTTCAATCTCACTCCAGCATTAGTTCGAGCTTGTTTGGGTAGTTCAGTAAACTTTATACCCGTTCGAATTTATGAACAGTATTTTTAAGGTTTGATATATCAATCCCTAATCTTTGGAAGTTCTCCGTTTGTAGGTTCGGACTCATTCGATCACTTGTAGCTTGGACCCAAGTTATTTTTGGTAAGGATCAGTTAGGAAAGCTTTGTTTAAACCCTTTCAAGCTAGTTTTGTGTGTTGTGAATTAGTTTCTAATCCTTAGAAACTTTGCTTATAGTTTGAGTTTGCTTACAAATTGTTCAAATCCTAGCTTAAGCCTACATATATATATATATATATGTATGTATGTATGTATGTTGCTTTGTCATTGACAAGTTTTGAGTATCTTGAAATCAATGTATTGAATTGTTATGTTGAATCATGTTGAGATGTTGTGCCTGGAATTTGATGTGAAAAGTATGTTGTTTCATTGTGATTGTCTGAGTGCATTTTGGGTATAAATTATACAAATTTTATTGTCTCCATGTTCTAAGAAATTGTAGTTTGAAAAATTATATATTAATTTATTTTATTATAAGTATAAATGAAAGTGATACATCAACCTTTTTTTTAAAAAAAATTATTCTTATATATATGATGGAATGAAAAGAAAATACTATCACCATTATAAAATAATTGGCAATACTACGTACAAAGCACGTGTTAAAAAACTAGTGGTTTAAAATATTGATAGAGAATTTGAAAAAAAAAGAGGAAAAACTAAGGGCTCATTTGATAACGTTCCCGTTTCTCATTTTGTAAGAAACAGACTTGTTTGATAACTCATCCATGTTTCTTGTTTCTAAATTTCTAGAAACGTTTCTAAAAAAGATGCCAAATTTGAGAAACTACAAAAAGTTGTTTCTCAAATTTTGTTTCTGTTTTTTTTTTTATCTTTCATGCATGTATTCATGTCTCTTCCTCATTCCTACACTAATCTCTTCTCTTCCTCTATTTTTTTAACCACTTCCTCGTTTTTTTTAATCTTTTCTGTTATTTCGATCTTTTTCTTTGTTTTTCCCATTATTTCTTTCTCTTTCATTTTTTATTATTTATGTTATTTCATTCCCTTTTTTGATCACATTTGTCGATCTCTAACTACCGGCCGCCGCTGACCTCCACCGGCCGACCGCCATCGTTGACCTTCAACTATCGATCGTTGCCGACCTCTGTCGACCAACTGCCACCGTCAACCTTCGGCTATTGGTCGACGCTGACTGACCACCACCGCCGACCTCCGACAACTGATCGTAGTCAACTTTCATCGACCAACTGCCACCGTTGACATCCGACTACTGGCCACCACCGACCGTTCGCCACTGTCGACCTCTGACTATCAGCTGCCTTCGACCTTCGCTAACCGACCGCCACTATAGACCTCTGACTACCGGATGCCACTATCGACCTCCGACTATCGGGTGCTACCGACCTCCGCTAACCAGTCGCCACCATCGACCTTCAACTACCGACTTCCGCTGACAGGCTGCCATCGTCGACCTCTGGATAACGGTCACGACCAACCTCTACCATCGACCTTTAACGATCGGCCGCTGTCGACCTTCGCTGACCGACCGTCGACCTCCGACGACCTGTCACTATCGACCTTTGTTGACCGACCGCCACCGACTGGTCGTCACTGTTGACCTCAAACTACTGGCTGCCACCGACTGGACGTCATTGTTGACCTCAAACTACTGCCCGCCACCGTCAACCTCCTACTATCAGCCGCCGCTGACCTCCGCTAATTGATCAGCACTATCGACCTCTAACTATCGGGCACTATTGTCGACCTCCGACTATCGGGTGTCGCCGACCTCCGCTAACCGACCGCCACCGTCAATCTTAGACTACCGATCGCCACCTTCGACCTACAACTATTGGTCGTTGTTGATGTCTGTCGACCGGCTGCCATCGTCGACCTTTGACTACCGAACGCGACTGACAGCTACCATTAACCTCTGACTATTGGTCGTCATCGACCTCCATTGACCGACCGCCACTGTCGACCTCTGACTATCGGGTGCCAGCGTTGGCCTCCGACTACCGGGTGCGGCCGACCTCTGCTAACTGGTCGCCACCGACCAGCCGCCACTAGCAATATCTGACTCTAATTTTAATGTATGTTATATATAATTTTTATATTATATGTACCAAATTTTTTTCAACTAATAATCAAGAAACGAGAAACAGTTATCAAACGTATACTTGTTTCTGTTTCTTTTTTTTAGAGAAACAAGAAACATAGGGATCGTTTGATAACGTTCCCGTTTCTTGTTTCTTGTTCCTGTTTCTCATTTTTAAGAAACAAACATGTTTGATAACTCACCCTGTTTTTTGTTTCTAAATTTTTAGAAACGTTTCTAGGAAATGGACAAAATTTGAGAAACTACAAAAAGTTGTTTCACAAATTCTGTTTCTGTTTTTTTTCTTTCATGAATGTATCCATCTCTCTCTTCCATTCCTAGATCCATCTTTTTTTTCCGACCGACAGCCACCATCAACCTCCGACTACCGCTGCTGTCGACCTCCACCGACCGCCCGTCACCGAAGACCTTCGCTGACCGACCGGCGGCAGCGACTTCTCCAATACTTTTTTTGAAAATTCGTTCGATGACTTTTCCGACGACACTGACGACTAGCTGCCATTGCCAACCTCTGCCGACCAACCGCCACCGTCGACCTGCAACTACTGGCTGTCGTCAACCTCCACTAACCGGTCGTCATCGCCAACCTTCAACTACCAACCACCGTCGACTTTCGATTACCAACTATCACCGACCTCCACCGACTGGCCGCCGTTGCAGACCTCTGACTACCGACTGTCATCGACCTCCACCGACTGGTCGCCGTCGCCGACCTCGGACTACCGGCCACCGTCTATCTCCGACTATCGCCTGCCGCCGACCTCCACCGACTGGTCGTCGTCGCCGAACTTCGACTACCGATCACCGTCTACCTCCGACTACTGGTTGCAGTCGACCTCCACCGACCGCCCGTCGTCGTGGACCTCCGACTACCGGCCAACGCTGACCTCCGCCAACCGACCGCCACCGTCAAACTCCGACTACCTGGTGCCGTCAACCAACCACCATCGTCAACCTTCGACTACTCGTCACCGTCAACCCCTGCTGACCAGCCTCCGCCGACTGCCGCCCATGGATGGAAATTGTCACTACCGCCCATAGATGGAAATTGTCACTACCGCCCATAGATGAGAAGAGAAGAGAAGAAAGAAAGAAAAAACAGAAAAAAAAAATTTTAAATATAATAATATTTTTATTATTTTAATATATTTTTATTTTAAAAATTAAAAATTTTATTTTTTAATTAAAATAATAGTGCCACTTCAGCAGTCCGTTAGATTTAATAGAAAAATGGATGGTAGAGACAAAATTGCTCCTTATCGCAAACCTCAGTGACTAAATTGTTGAGTTTGAAAACTCAGGGACTAAAATGAAACCTAATTCAAGCCTCAGGGACTAAAAGTGTATTTTTCCTTTTTTTTTTCTTTGGGGAAAATACATTTTTGGTCCCTCATGTTTCGAGTCAGTTTCTAATAGGTCCCTAGTTTCAAAATCGGACAATCAAGTCCCTACTGTTCTGGAAATACTTCTATTGAGTCCCTCGAGGACTGACGTGGCAATTTAAAATAATAAAATAATAAAATAATAATTATTATTATTAAAATATATTAATAAAAATAAAAAAAATTAAAAGTATTATTATTAAAAAAAAAAAAAAAACTTTTTCTCAATCCTCTTTTCCACCTGCCCTCTCTTCTTCTCCCCACCTTCTCTCCCCCACTTTCTCCCTCTTTTTCTCCCCACCGCCGGAGTTCATGCCCGTCGCCGCCGGAGCTCCTCCTCGTCGCCGCCAAAAGAAGATAGGCTAATAGAATAAGGCCTTGGAAAATTTCTCTCTCTTGTTTGGCACCAATTTCTCAGGTTTTTTTCTCTCATTTTCTCAGCATTTGATGACAGTGATCCTTAAAGAAGGTAGAAATTAAATATGAAAACCCTTTTCAAATCCATCTGTAATTAGCCTTCTTCTTCTTCTTTAGCTCTTTTATTGTTCTGTCAGATCTACAACCATTCATTCCTCTGTTTCTCCTCCATTATTATTGCATGTACTCTTCTCTGTGTTCCTTCCTTTTGATATCTTTACAATGAGTAAAGAAAAGTTCTTAAAGATCCAAGTAACCCTTTTCTCCAACCCCATTTCCTTAATTTTTGAAATGCAAAATCCTAGTTGGATTTGTGGTGTCATATGATGTTGTTTGTGCTCTGTTTTTGTGGGTTTTTGTTCTTTTGGAGATTTTCCAAGGCCTTACGCACGCGAACAAGGAAACGAGACGGAGATGGAGAGAGAGTCGCCGGAGAACGAAACGGAAGCTACTGTGAGTCGTTGTGTGCTCGTGTGGGTTTTGGTTCCTTTTTTTTTTCTCAGATCTAAAGATGGGAGCGGATTCAGGCGATTGCACACGCGAGAGGGTGAGAAGAAAAGGGGTTCAGATTTTGAAGAAGTATCTTCGGCAGTGGTGGGAGGATCTCCGACGGCGATGGGGAGGAGATCCGAAGGCAGGGAGAAAATGAAAGAGAAGGTGGGGGCGACGGGGAGAAGAAGAGAGGAAAGGTGGGAAAAAGGAGAGAGAAAGTTTTTTTTTTAATAATAATAATAATTTTTTATTTTTATTTTTATTATTATTATATTTTAATAATAATAATAATAATTTTATTATTTTATTATGATTATATTATTATTTTAATTAAAAAACAATATTTTATTATTTTAAACTGCCACGTTAGCCCCAGAGGGACTCAATAGAAACATTTTCGGAACAGTAGAGATTTGATTTTTAGATTTTGAAACGTAGGGACCTATTAGAAACTGATTCGAAATATGAGAGACCAAAAATGTATTTTCCCCTTTTTCTTTCCATGCAATTATTTTTTCTTACAAAAAAAGGGAAAATTACCTTTTTGGTCCCTGAGTTTTCAAAATAGACCTTTTTAGTCCATAAGTTTTGAGAGATAGGTTTAAAAGTTTCTTAAGTTTTCAAAATGGACCTTTTTAGTCCCTGAGTTTTGAGAAATAGGTTTAAAAGGTCCATAATATTATTTTTTCATCTTTTTTAAATTAATATTTTGTATTATTTTTTAATATTGAATGGTTTTGTAAATTAAAAAATTAAAAAGTATTAATTTAAAAAACTGGAAAAATAATATTATAGACTTTTTGAACACATTTTTCAGAACTTAGGGACTAAAAAAGTCTATTTTGAAAACTTAGGGACCTTTTAAATATATTTCTCAAAACTCAAGGACTAAAACGATCTATTTTAAAAACTTAGGGACCACACACATATTCCTCAAAACTCAGGGACCAAAAAGGTATTTTTCCCAAAAAAAAGTGCAGCACCCTGTCGAGTTTCTCCTGAAGGGGCAATTGGACTTTTTAGGCCTATTTGGTTTTTGAATTGTAAAAAGGGGCTGTTTTCTAAAAAAATTGTATTTGGGGACGCTTTGCTTACTAAAATGATGTCATCAAGAAAATTGGGCAATTGGACTTTTTGGGCCCATTTATTTTTTGGATTGTAAAAGTGGACTCTTTTTTTAAAACTTGTATTTGGGGACCCCTGTGATGGCAAGAAGATGAAAATACCCTTGGCTTAAAAACTTTCTCTCTCCCTCCTTGTCTTACGACTTTACCGTTGCTCCTTTCTTCTTACCCACGCTCGACAGAAAATCGCAAAGGGCCCAGATTTTAAAACGACCTAGATTTTAGAAGGGCAATTAGACTTTTAAGGCCTATTTGGTTTTTGAATTGTAAAAATGGGCCCTTTTTTAAAAAAAAAAGTATTTGGGGACCCTTTGCTTACTAAAATGATGTCATCAAGAAAATTAAATTCCCTTATAAAATAAAAAATAAAAAGTATTTGGAGTAGCAACCATTGAGGTGTAATTTAGATTTACACCTTCACGTCAAATTCCCTTATATTTTTCTCTAACTGAGGGAAAGGGGCATTTGAAGATTTAAAGCAAATAGAAGAATTCCACTCAAAAAGGGAATAGGTAAAGTTTAAGACTGCCACCTTCAAACAAAATGCCATTTTCCTAGTCTAGAGATGTTTCAGAGCATTTCCATCATAGGATTATGATCCAAGCATGAAGTAGGAAGGAAAATACTTGAATAACCTCCATCGAGCTCACCTACTATGCTTAGCTAAAACACTACGTACCAATACCAACAAAAATGAAAAAAGAAAATGGTTGCCTTAATTTTATTATTATTTTGTTAATAAAAAACAAAGATCTTATAAACTTGAAGTATAACTCAACCTTTCTCAAATTAATTGATTAGTTGCATGAAGTTCCTTAAGATTTAATTAAGAAAAATGTAGGAACTTGAGTTGGAAAAAAGCATGACTTGCCCTAAGTTTTGATTGGTCTTGTTGATAAAAAAGATATGGAGGAAATTGAGGGAAGGAAATTAAATTAAAACCCTGTTTTAAATTTTAACGAACTGAAAATTTAGTGTCTTTAATGAGGATGATGCCTATATCCTCCTGCATCTCCATTTCTTCTGTCCTACATGAATATATCATTTCATCATGCCAGCTTTGGTGGGAAACTTATTTCCTTTTTCATTCAATCTTTCATTCTCTTACCTGATGTCTGTTATACTGATGACAGACTATCTAAACATGTCAGATTAGTGAGAAATTATAATTCAATAAACACTATGGTTGGTGTCTTAAAACTATGTATTCATTTGTTTAACCATGATGTTTGTAGAATTAAATCATTTTATTTTAAATGTCAGGTTAAGATGTTGATGCTGAAAGTTATTGCTAGAACAGTTGGGCTTCACCGCTTGTTGTTAAACTTTTACTCTTTCCTTCAGAAGTACGTTCAGGTATGTAATGTTGTTTTAACTTGTTGAATGAGACGATTCCTTTGACTAATAATTAATGTTGGGTTTGTTCATGAAGCCTCATCGACGTGATATTACAAATTTACTTGCAGCAGCAATCCACGCCTGTCATGATGAGGTGTGCGATTTTTTCTGTTCATATTGCTACATTATGATTTATAGAGTTATAATTAGAAAGTTTATTTGTTGATTTGTATTGTTTTTGTACATGCGTGACTCTCATTGACTCCCTGTTAGTGATTTAAGCTTCTTTTTTTCATTTCAGGTTCCTCCTGATGTAGTTGAACCTTTGTTCAAGCAGATTGTAAATCAATTTGTACATGATGGTTCACGAATAGAGGTGTTTGTTTGGTTGGTGATGCTTCTTGTTCCTATCTACTTTTTGAACTCAAAGTTCAATTATTCTTTTTCAAGCTATTGCAGTTGGACTCGACGTTGTAAGGATGATATGTATTCGAATGCCTTTGGTAACTTTCATTACTTGCTATTTGCACTCTAATATTCAGATGTTATATATTAGTATTTTATATACTCTACCTTTCTTCTGTATTCTTAAACTTCTTCCATGTGTTGTATGCCTTCACTTTATCTTTTCTTGATTTTCTTATTCCTCTGTTTTTATGATATTTTTTACTCTGTTTATTTTAATTTCCTAAACTCTTTTGATTTTTCCGTTCTGACTTCTCTTGGGCCAACACCACCTTCTTTCTCTGGCATAGATCTCATCGGAAAATCGACTCCATCCCAGGTCATGTAACAACCTCTAGGAATGAAGTCATCTTCCTTTCCTTTGACAAGTAACTTCACCTCCTTATCCCAATCGAATGCAACCACCGATTCGTCAAGCTTGCTCGCCAGCCCTCCACACAACTCGACGAGATTTTGAAGGATGGACATCGACCGCAAGTGGGGAGGCACATCTAAAACTTTCACCCAACCTTTAGAGAATCGAAGACACCTTGCCTCAACCATCTTCACGGAATCCCGCAGTTGAAGAGAGAAAGAACAATTAAGAATTGCCCCTCTATCAAATTCTAGCATTGATTCTCATATCTCTGAGTAGGAAGGACAATGGCAAGCGACGTGGGTCAGAAGGAGACGTGGTTCACACCCAACCAAGTATTTCAATTTTTGGGTGGGGAAATTACTCGAAGGTAAAAAGGGTTGATAGTCTTAATGGGCCTTCTATGGACCTGGCCCCCAACAATCCAATTAGGGAGGGAGAAATTTTGGTAGATAGACCGTTTTGGAGACATATTTTCACATATGTCCAAAATTTTCGATATTTACAAGATTAGATTTTCGGATATATTTTCTTACCTTTATACCCTTTTCCTATCCTTTATTCTCAAATAATATTAAAAATGATAATAATATATTCCATAGATAACCAACCGAATATGCTTTAGGAAAGTTAGTTTTCACCAAATCCCTTAAATAAATAACGTATTTTCGTTATTTCAAAAAAAAAAAAAAAACGTATTTTCGTATATTCCATAGATTTGATAGATTTGATTTCTTATCATAATGATGCTAACGTATTTTCCTTTTATTTCATTCACAATTTTCATCCATTTTCGTTATCTTGTTTGGTAATTTTCGGTTTATTCATTTTTTTTCTCCATTTTTTCCTTAATTTTCTGTTGATCCATTTTTTTCTCTTTTTTTTTTTCCTTCTTTATCGATTTATTCCTTCACATTTTTTTTCTTCGTGGTACAATTTTCTATTTTCTTCGTTAACCGAACAAAAGCTAATCGATTTTTTTCTTCCGTTTTTTTCTTCCTGACAACAGTATATATAACATGTTCGATGGAATATCTAAAAAATGTGTATATATTTCGATTAATACTCATTTTAGTAACATAACTATTTCGGTTATTATATATATATATATATATATATATATATATATATATATTCCCAGTAACATACCGTTTATAATCTATGTATATATTTCATTGATTATTATATATTCTAGTTAATATTCGATATATTACGTACTTTTTTTTTAGATTTTTGCATTTTACAGAAAAACATTTATATTCATATATAACTTCATATATACCAGCTTATATATA
This sequence comes from Luffa acutangula, assembly GCA_036850905.1. Lineage (NCBI taxonomy): Eukaryota > Viridiplantae > Streptophyta > Magnoliopsida > Cucurbitales > Cucurbitaceae > Luffa > Luffa acutangula. The sequence continues at coordinate 9,275,022 of CM072094.1, read as the reverse complement.
CTATGTACATAAGTTTTCCTTTTTTTACTCATAGCCACGTATACCGAGACTTTTTTCTTGTCTCATTACCATAGTATTAAATATACACTTGTATATTTAGTTATTTGCCAATATATATTATAATATATACATGTATGTATATTAAATATACCAATGCATTTAGGAGAAATATAGATATTGGGAAAAAAAACCTGTATATAACTATAAAAAAACCTTATTTTTTAAATAATATATACATATGTATATATTAAATATACCACGGCGGTGATGAAATTCAGCGATATCCACGATAAAACAGCAATAATTTGAGGGCAATAACTGGGCTGGTGGTATCCATTCATGCATGGGTGTTGCTTATTCGAGTTTGCAATGGCAATGGTTGGACGACGGCGACGCTTTCGGTGGTGGTTGGTCATCGGCAACAAGAAAAGGATCAGAGATGAAGAGGGAAAGAGAGGTCGAGAGACCATAAGGGAGGAATGAAGGGAGGAAGAAACCATGTGTGAATTGGGAAAAATAGTGAGTGGTTGTAGGGATTTTTTTTTTTTGAAAAATTGGGAGTGATTTTAGGAATCTTTAAAAATTGGAAAGTAATTTAAAAATCATTTTCCTTTTTTGTTCTCTCTCACCCACGGTCTCAATTTTTAGGAAATGGTTTTTGTTTCCTTTCTTGGTTTTATTTTATTTATTTATTTATTTTAAATAGTTAGTAGTGAATATGAGGGTTGAATGGTAAAATGGCCATGATTTTTATGAAAAAAAGTTGGTCATTAGGCTTTTTCTGTAAAAAATGGGAAACTTGGACATTTATGAAATATAGGGCCCAAATTTGGGCTATCTATGTACTTTTCCCTTAGGGAGGAGTCTGATAGGGCCTCTAATCAGGCTGAAGACAAAGGTGGGCTAAGTGACTTTAGGGATAGCCCAATTGCGGAAGGAAATTCCGAAGCCCTTCTAAAGAAAATGTTAGTTAATGGGCTGTCTAAAGACTATCCAACGCTTGCGGTTTATTTTCTAGTCGATTAGATGGGAAGACGATTAGTTTCACGCCGTCGACAAAAGGGAAGAATATCAATCCAGTGGACGAGTGTTTTGCGAAGGAGACACCAGGATTTATCGGCACAGGTGGAGGTTTTGAAGGGAATTTTTCGACTCCAGACCCTTCGATTGTTAGCAACTCCGAGGTGAGTCGCTTCTTTCATAGCCGACAATTAGAGAACAAGGGGAAAGCTTGGGGTTGCTGTTTGTTGAAAAGGCAGTGGCAGAACATTCTTCTAAGAACGGGTCATTATCGAATTGGGTGAACAGGGTCATGCCTCTGGAGCAGCAGCAGAAGGAGGTTCTACCATCGGGAGATCAGAGTCTTCATCCCCTAGGTAAGTCCTCCTTCCCTGATTTTTTTCCCTTCCACATCTAGTCAAAATCTTTAGGCTTCTGTTTCTTCTATCATGGCCCTTTCGTCTTTGCCTTCTTATCCAATCTATCATGGGTCTGAAGTTGTTTCGGGGGGATGAATTCGTCTTTAGCGTGGCACTCGTGCCCCCTACACAGAATCCTTTATTCTACTCTCTTGGTCATTGTCTTGCTCCAATTCCCCTTGTCTCGAGTGATAGCGGTCCAGAGGTTGGTGCTTCCTTTCCCCCATTTGGTTTCAATTCGAATGGGGTTAGTGGTTTGGGTCAAATTCCAGTTACTCTCCCACCTAAACCCCATTCTGGCTTTGTGGATATCTAAGGTTCGTTACCTAATATTCCTGACCTTTCTTTTCAAGATAGGCTTGTGAGGGAATGGTTTGGTTGGTGCTCTCTTTTAAACAACGCTGGTTTGCAAATAGTGCCAGTCCAGCTGGTTTATGTCTAGTCGGATAAAGGGAAGGGGAAGAAGAAAGTGGGGAGGGGGGTCTATGAATAAACAACCAAGAGAAGTGAAGAACTTGGAATGCTCCATCAATTATGATGGGAGAAAAGGCAAAGGAAAGTCGAAAGTTAGGGTGTCTTTGGTTTCTCAATGAAGTTGGTCTCTTGGAATGTTAAAGGGTTGGGTGTGGTGGAGAAAAGAAGGTTGGTTAAGGAGTTGCTGTGGTGGGAAAATTCAGATGTTGTTATTCTCTTGGAAACTAAAAGGGAGATTTTGTAGGAGGTTTGTGAGAAGTTTGTGGGGCAGTCGTTCAGTGGAATGGGCCAGTCTGGATTCTATGGGGGCTTTAGGGGTATCCTTGTGATATGGGAAAGCGAAGTGATCAAGTCAGTGGATGTTCTTATTGGTTCCTTGGTCTTTGTGGCTTTTGATTTTCAGAATTGGGATGGTGGGTGGGTCACTGGAGTTTATGGCCCCCCTCTACTTAGAGAAGAAAGAAGTTTTGGGAGGAGACTAGGAGTCTCTTTGGTCTATGCGGTAAAAACTGGTGTTTGGTTGATGATTTTAATGTGACTAGATTTCCGTGGGGGGGGGGGATTACTTGATCTATGACTCCTAGATCTTCCTTTGGCTAATGGGATCTTTGCTTGGTCCAGTCGGAGGGAAAGAACGGTGTGTTGTAGGATCGATAGATTTCTCTTTTCCAAAGGTTGGGGGGATCAGTTCCATGAGGCCAGGCAGTCAATGGGTCCTATAATTATCTCCGATCACCCTTACCCTAAATTTAGACAAGCTGCAAGGGGGCCTGTGCCCCTTCAAATTTGAAAATATGTGGCCCTTCAAGTCTTCTTTTGTCTCTTGGTGGAACTTGAGTGTTGACGGGGCTTGGGAAGAAGTGGAGCTTTCGATTTTTGGAATAACTAAGAGGAAAAAAGAGGAGGTGGTAGGATGAAAGCCATTGATGCATTAGAGGTCTAGGGAGGTTTGTGTTCGAAGTTGAGGAGAGAGCGTGATTCCTTTAGGGTAGAGCTCGAAACCTTGATTCATAGTGAGGACATAAGCTGGAGGCAAAAAGCTAAAGTGAGGTGGGTTAGAGATGGGAATGCCAATACTACCTTCTTCCAAAAAATGCTAGAGGTAGGAGAAACAAGAACCGTATTGAGCTTTTAATTAAAGGCAATGGGGAGGTGGTAAGGAAAGATCCTGAGTTAGAAGTAGAGGCCATCTCTTTCTTTTCTAAGCTTTATGCCCCCCATTGTTCACTAGGCCTTTTGGGGAGGGTTTGGATTGGAGCCCTATTCCGAGCATAGATAAGGAGGAGTTAGAAGCCCCCTTCACATTGGAGGAAATCCATAAGGTAGTCTTTAGCTTTAATAAAGCCAAGTTGCCTAGGCCCGATGGTTTCACTATGGCTTTTTATCAGAAAAATTGGGAGAATATTAAGCCTGACCTGTGGAAGGTTTTCTATGAATTCTATGAAAAAAGGGGTTATCAATGCATTTATGAGCGAGACTTATGTTTTCCTGGTTCCTAAAAAGGATAAAGCTTCTCAGGTTAAAGATTTCAGGCCCATAAGCCTCGTGACCAGCTTGTATAAGATTATAGCCAAAGTTCTAGCTAATAGACTTAGGAAAGTCCTTCCAGGAACTATCTCCTCCACTCAAGGGAATTTCATTGTTGGGAGACAAATCCTTGACCAAGTTTTGATTGCAAACGAAGCTATTCAGGATTATAGGAAGAGAAAAGGAGTGATTTTCAAGATAGACTTTGAGAAAGCCTTTGACCACATTGATTGAGATTTCCTTGATAAAATCCTGGAGAGGAAAGGGTTTGGTTATAAGTGGAGAGTTTGGATTTGGAATTGCATTAGATCAGCTAATTTCTCCATTTTGATCAATAGGAAGTCGAGAGGCAAGATCTTTGCTTCGAGAGGCCTTAGGGGAGGGGATCCTTTGTCCCCCTTCTTATTCCTTCTGGTGGTGGATGTTTTGAGCAGGTTAGTCTCGACTGGGGTGCATAAAGGTGTAATTGAGGGCTTTAAGATGGGGTCGAATAGTATCCATTTATCTCATCTTCACAATTTGCTGATGACACCCTCTTCTTTTGTTCGACTAAGGAAGAGTCTTATAGGAACTTAAATGGATTCCTTTCCTTCTTTAAAGCTATCTTAGAGCTTAGGATCAATCACCATAAAAGCTCTATTTTTGGGGTCAATTGTGAGGTCTCTAGGTTGGAGTGTTAGGCGTCTCTAGCTAGTTGTGAACTGAATCAATTTCCTTGCTCCTACCTTGGCCTCCCTTTGGGGGGCAACCCAAAATCATTGGTCTTTTGGAACCCTGTGGTGGAAAAGGTTCAAAAGAAAATGTCTTCTTGGAAAAAAGTCTACTTTTCTAAAGGGGTAGATTGACTCTGATTCAGTCTGTCCTGAGTGGGATCCCCTTCTACTTTCTTTCCCTCTTTAGATTGCCCATGTCTGTGTGTAAGTCTTTAGAGAGGCTTATGAGAAATTTCTTGTGGGAATGAGTGGACGGGGGTGGATGAGCCCACTTGATAAAATGGGAAGTTGTTTCTAAGCCTAAGGAGTGGGGGGGGGGGTAGGTATTGGTGATAGCGAGCAGAAATGTAGCTATTTTAGTCCCAATTTATTAAGCTTTTCTATGCTTTAATCGTGTTTTTAATGAAAATATTTAATGAATTCTGTTATTTGGTCCTTAGGAGCAAAATTGGTGATTTTGGGAGAAAAAGTGCCAAAAATGAAGCAAATAAAGCCCAAATCCAAGCTTGGATCAAAAGGGGATCCAAAAAGGTCAATCATGATGAAAATACCCAAAAGAAATGAAGAGAAGGCCCAAAAATCAGCCCAAAACCGAAGTTGGAAATTCTGGAAATTGGGTCAGCGTCGAGACGCTGTGTAGATAGCGTCGCGACGCTACCCATTTCTTGGGCAACAAGACGCGTGCATCGCAGCATCGCGACGCTGTGCAATGTAGCGTCGCGACGGTGCCCCCATTCCAGGCCTATAAAAGGCACCTCTTGGTGCCTCATTTATCATCCAACAATCCACAAAGGAATCATTTCCTTTCCTTTCTTCCTTAGGCTCCTTTGGAGCCCCTCTCAAGGCTTTCTAGCCTTTTCGAGAGAATTCTTTAGTGGGAAATATTTTGGGAGTTTTGGGGAGCATCTTAGGAGGCTCAAGGAGTAGTCGGTGGGGCTCCAAGCGTCAGCGAAGGGGTTTTCGACGGTCAATTACTTTCCTTTTATGCTCTTAATTATGCTCTTTCTATTGTAATTATTGTGGATATTTTAGCCATGTGTTGCTAAACCCCAATTTGGGGTCTTGAAATGAAATTATAGTTCAAATATTGTTGTAATTTCTTGTCTCTTGCCCATGTCCTAATTATTTGTATGGATGCGCTTAATGCTTTATTCAATCTGGCTAATTGTGTAATGATCTGATTCTTAATGGAAACTCAACGGAGAGAAATTAGGATAGATCGTAATCCATACAACTAGTTTAATTGTCCGTTGTGACACCGGGATTAGTTGATTAAACTTAAATTCCTAAAATGAATCAGAGCGTAATATTAATGATTTTTAGTGGCGCTAAGGACACTTAGGTTGTTAAAATGAATTAATTACAATTAGGGGAAACCGACAGGAGAACCTATGTGATTAACGGAGATTCTAGGATTATAATTAGTTGGGCAATGAAATAAGATAATTATAACAATTATTTAGCTAATAATTGATTTTCAAGACCCCTCTTCCCATTAAAAGAAAACTCTTTCTCCATCTTTTATTTTATTTTTTTATTATTTTTTATTTTTCAACTTATTTTCTTCAATTGGTTGAATTTTAAATTCCTTTTTATTACATGAGTTGTTCCCTAAATATTATTTCGCCCAAGTACTTTTAGTGTTCAAGAGACTTTATTTTTGCTTAATTTTCGCTTCGCCTCCCTGTGGATACTCGGTATTACTACCGTTTTATATTACTTGTGACGACCCGTGCGCTTGCGGTAATCGCTACGTCGAACAACAAATGGCAACCTAAGGCTTCACAACGAGGCCCTTTTGAGGAAATGGTTGTGGCGCTCCTTTAATGAGCCCGACACCCTATGGTGGAAGGTCATTGCGAGTTTGTACGGTTCGCACTCTTTTGAGTGGATCTCTAGTGGTAGGCTGAAAGGATCTCGTAAAAACCTCTGGTCTGCTATTGCTTTGGGATTTCTTCTCTTCTTTCTGGTATCCATTATTCTATTGGGGATGGTTTCAATACCTATTTCTGGGAGGATTCTTGGGTTGGGGAATAAACCTTGAGCGTTTTATTCCCTCGTCTTGGTCACTTGTCTGAGAATAGGTTGCATTCGGTAGCCTCGGTCTTCCTTGATTTCGACTCTTCCTCTCCTGCCCTTGGCTTTTGCCATTCCCTCACGAATAGAGAGGTGACAAAGGTCATTAGTCTACTTTCCCTTTTGGTTGACCAATCGTTTCATCTTGGGAGAAGGGACTCTCGGTTCTAGACCCTGAAGTCTCTCTTAGGGCTTCTCTTGTGCATCTTTTTTTCCGTTCTCTTTCTCTTTCTCCCCCTCCTCCAGGAACCTCCATTTTCTCCTCAATATGGAAGGTCAAAATTCCCAAGAAAGTGAAGTTCTTTGTCTGGGAAGTTTTACATGGTCGGGTGAATACTCAAGATCAGATCCAAAAGGTTTTCCTCCTTCGTGTTACGACCGCAGTGGTGTGTCCTTTGTAGGAGTCGGGAGGAAGACCTAGATCATTTGCTTTGGGATTGTCCTTTTGTCTGTTCTATTTGGAGTCAGTTCTTCAGGGTGTTTGGGTTGCTTCGGCTTGTAATATTGACTGCTTCTCTATGTTTGAGGAAATCCTTTGGCATCCTCCTTTTCGTGATAAAGGGAGAGTTCTTTGGTAAGAGTGCTTTTTTTTGCAATTTTGTGGGGTATTTGGCTTGAGAGGAATAGTCGAATTTTTAGAGGGGTGGAGAAATCCACGAATGAGTTTTGGGAGACGATTAGATTTAACTCGTCTTTGTGAACGTCTGTTTCTAAGCTTTTTTGTAATTATTAGCTCGGTCTTATTATTTTGGATTGGGATCCGTTCCTATAGTCTAGGCAGGTGTTCTTGGCGGGCTTGTTTTTTGTATGTTCTCTTGTATTCTTTCATTTTTTTCTCAATAAAAGTTGGTTACTTATTAAAAAAAATAATAATAATTCCTGAACTCTTTTTTTTTTAAAAAAAATTCTGAAATCATATACTATACCTTATATATATGTTGTTCGAATATATATTGGAGTGGAGATAGATGGAATTACAAACGTTTTCTTTAAGATTAGATTCTATCATGTTTCATATGGTGCCATTTTTTGTGGCTTGTGCAACTCTTTTAGTAGTAATTTTGTATTCTTGCTTACTAGGTGATGCCCAAAGATTTGTTAAAAGATCTTGCGAAGTATAAGAAATCACATGAGAAGGCAGTTTCAGTAGCTTCACGATCACTCATTGGATTATTTTGAGTGGTATACACAGGCCTGGCCTCCATTACTTGTATTTGCTTCCTACATTTTGTTTTAAAATTATACAAAAGAAGCGAGGCTGACAACTTGTGTGTTTGTAGGTTTGTCCATCCTTGCTGGGTAAGAAGGATCGAGGGCACCCTACTAATCCAAAGGCAAGACGTAAAGCTTATGGGGAAGTATCTGTACCATCCAACATTCCAGGTAGTGAGTTATTACAACACAAATGATGGTGACGATAGTGATAACCAGTGTTTTAAAAGGCTCAAGGCGCACTAAGGCGCAATAGCCTCCTGGGGCCTAGGCGCAAGGCGCACAAAAAGGCGCGAGCTTTATTATGTAAGGCGCACTATATAGAAAAAAAATTTACAAAAATATATACATGTATATAAAACACTTTCATGGCAAGTAATGAAGTTTTTAACCAAGAAAAATAGATAAAAGATAAATAAGGTTCAAATATGAGTCTTCCAACATAGAGTCAAATGTCAATACTCCACAAACAACAGTGAGTTTAGTATTGCTAATATGCTTTCCTTGTTGCTTGCTCATTTGTTTATTCACTCATGTATGAACAACATAAGAGTTGGTATTCTTGGATTCTTTCTTCGCTTACAAGCTTGAATATGATATTTGACACTCCGAATGACCAACTTCTTGAATTATTTCTTCGCTTACAAATTTAAAATTAGCTTCCTAACAAGTATTTATGTTTAAAATAAGTTAAAACATATATAAAATTGTGAAGCCCCAGAGGCGCCTAAGGCGCGCGCCTCGGGGGCTTCGAGGAAGGCGCACGCCTTCCTCACTGCGCCTCGCTTCTTCGAAGCAAGGCGCTAACATTGCGCCTTGCGCCTAGGTGCGTGCCTTTTAAAACACTGGTGATAACGACAACAATGAAGATGATACTATAGCAAGTGGATCTGCTGACGATCTTGATCAAGTGGTTGATTCCAATGATGGTGAAGATAATCAGATCTTCAGCAATAGTGGCGCTAACGACGATGAGGATAATGATGAGAAACAAGATGAAATGTATGACAAAGAGGCTATGTCAGGTGAGAATATTGAGACTGATTCTGGAGACGCTGGAACTAGTACTAGAGATTCTAAGCTGAAGAAAAGGAAACTTTCTGATTTTGACCAACGACTTATTATCGCAGATTCAAGTGGTTGCCCCACTGTCTGCAACCAACTAGGATCAAGTACTGTCTCCGGGGAAGCAACAAACGGATTTGAGTTCTGATTGGCTACAAAGTCAGCCGACTGATTTGAATAACCATTGTAGTTCTGTCGAGTAGAATCCCCTCTGTTTTGAGTTGGAACAGGACCTGAAAATTCCTTGTTGAATCGTTGATAGCACATCAACGTTGTATGCCCTATCTTCCCACACACTTGGCATACGAGCTTGTTCCAGTTAAAGTTTGAGAAACCATAACCCCGAGCTCGACCTCTGCCACGCTGTCCTCCTCCTAGCTGATTTCCACGGCCAAAATTGTTTGACCTTCCATTGGTAGATGAGTTTTGATTCCTCTGTGTACCAGCATCTTTAGAGCTAGCCATGTTCACTGAGGTGGTGGCATTGAGTGTCAACAAGCTCTTTAAGTTGTTCTGCAATTCAAGTCTCTTCTCAAACACGAGAAGTTCAGTTTGTAGCTCAGACCAAGTCACACATATTCTGCCTTGAATCATCGCCACAACGGGGTTGTACTCTTCTAACCCTAAATGAAATTGAGACACTAGAGACCGAGTGGTAATCGGACTCCCAGCCTGCCCTAAGTTGTCAGCGTGATTTTTCATAACACTAAGATAGTCAGCATTTTTAAATTATCTTTTCTTGAATTTTGAAATACCTGGCATAAGTAGTCTTCCTCTGCTCGAGATTGAACACCAAACAGCTCTTGTACCGCTGCCCACAGATCTTGAGCATTCTCGAATCCCATTACTTGGGTGGCTACTTCGAGAGACATAGAGTTGTAAAGCCAACCCAAGAGAAGTTGATCAATGGCAATTCATGACTCATATTCTGGATTGGGAGTTGACTGCCTTGTTGCAGTCGTTTCATCAGTGGCTCATTCTCCGGTCGATGATGAGAGAGACGAGCTAGTCGCAGCTTGAATAAATTTCAGAGGACAGGGCTTCAAACAAGACAAATGCCCTTCCAGTTTGTAGCTTCGTAAAATTGGTAATGCCAGGTTTTTCCACAACAAAAAATTACCTCTATCAAGCTTTATAGAGGTGATTTGGTTCAGCAGTTGATTTAGCGGAGGACTACTGAAATTTGTTGTTCTGAAGCTCTGATACCAAATTAAAATGCTGAAAGCAAGGAGAGATTTGGGATAGATAATACTCGTTTTCAATTATTCACCAAGGATCAGGGAGCACATATTTATACAGCTTAGGGAAAAAGGAAATTCCCAAAAGAATATAGAAAAACAATCAGAATAAGAATATAGAGGACACATGTACAAATATCATTGAATAATCAATAACAAAATAATCTTGGAGATGTACTACTGATAACAATTCGTTGAAGGAATGTTCTAGATTGTATCCTTCAAGAGATTGGGTTGTAAGTGATGGCCCAATTCCTTTCTCTCCCTTTCTTCTTGGCCCACAGGTCATGTATCCTTAATAGTTTCAATTCTCTTAAAAGATCTATCATTCAAATGTCATAACAATTCCAAAGAGAAGAATGAAACAGCAAACAGAAGCAAACTAGATTCCATAATCAAACGGGAGAAAGTGCACCCTGAATAGATATCTATCTCTAAAGTAATGTAGAAGGCATTTACCAGGAGATGAATAGCCCTTTAATGGCATTAACCATGATGTCAAAAACGTCCACCCTCAACCGGCAGCAAAACAAATTTAACTGAAAGGGTCCCTACATTCCAATTTCCAAGTGATTAATCAAGAATATTGAGTTCTCAGAGATTTTAATCGAGTCGAGCATCGTTGACAGTTGACCCAGAAGAACAAATTTATCATCCACTGTAGGATTAGAGAAATATACAAAAAAACATGTTCATTTTGGAGCACGTCTAAGTGAGATTTAATCCACGAAACCTGTAACGACCCTACATTTCATGCCTAGATCCTAGGGACATTACCACATGCATTTCATTTCACTTACAAAGAATGATGAAGGAAACAACATTTAGAGTAAAATATGCTTAGAAAATCAGTAAACTTTTCAGCCTGGGATCCCAGATAAAACAGAACAAGAAGAAGTTTTAGCCATTCAAGCAAAAGACTTAAACCGGAATAAATATTAAAACATCACATAACAAGTTCAAAAGAAGAAATTCGAAAACATAAAATGCGAAAGTTTATCCTAAGGAAATCCATGGCTCGTTCAGCAGCACTCCATCACGCGTTATGTACACCTTTGCCCTTACCTACGATTTGTAAGGCCTCCTATTAAATATACCTATAGTAGGAAAGGAAAGAATAAAATGCAAGGCCGTTAGGTTGTGGGGCCCATGGTTATGCGTGTGTCTGGTACGACCATGAGTGTGTGAGATTACCTTTTGTAGGGATCGTGGGAGTGAGGGATAGCAATCTATTTTTGGGAAAGGACTTCGGTCTTAGAGGAGAGGTCCAACTCTCTCGAATGGCTGGTGGGTTTTGGCCTTGTGCTTGCGTTTTCTCTTGTAATCGTTCATTTCCATAGTAATGATCATATCCCCTCACTGTTCATTGAAGAACTATCAATAGAACAATGTTTGGGTTCCATCTCTCTGGCTGTGTGTGTTTCTTCTTGTGATTGAGCAGGTGCTTGGATTGGGTTCCTAACAATATTGGTATTAGAGCACGTAAATCCTGGGGCGAACACGCAAAATGGCTCAGAAGCAACTTGAGGAAAGAGTGGACGTGACAGAAAGGGAGATTGTTGAGATCAAAGAATCGATGCAAATAATGGAAAAAAGTATGGAACAAAATATGGAGAGGATTATGTTGTTGATCGGGAAGCTCTCCATGGGAATGGGAAAATCGAAGGAATCTTCGGCAAAGACGGAGGTTTCCTCGTAGAAAAATAAGAAAGAAGAAGGATGCTCTGTTGAGAAAGAAGAGAACAAGAAGGACGAGACAAAAAAAATACTAAACTAATTTCCTTCGGGGGTGATCGCGGGAAACTCAAACGTCTCGAGATGTCGGTGTTCAACGGTAAGAATCCTGACTCTTGGCTTTTTCGTGCAGAAACGTACTTTGAGATTCACCAACTGACCGATGAAGAGAAGATCAAGGTCTCTATTGTAAGCTTTGATGAATGGGTTGTCAACGGGTACCGATGGGCTCATAACAAGAAGAGGTTTCGAACATGGGCTGATCTGAAAGAACGATTGTTCTGACGCTTTCGACCCACCCAAGAAGAGAGTTTGTGCGAGTGACTCTTAGCAATTAAGCAAGACGGTACAGTGGCGGAGTACATACACACATTCGAGATTTATTCAGCCCCTTTGCCGGAATTACCAGACATTGTGCTGGAGAACGCCTTCCTCAACGGACTGAAGCCAGTCATCAAAGCGGCCGTGAAAAGCCGTCGGCCGGTAGGGTTGGAAGAGATCATGATACAGGTCCAACTCATTGAAGATAGAGAAGTGGCCATCAAGCTCGCGGAGGAATGGGGAGAATGAGGGCCCAATCATGAGGCCATCAAAGGGGAGTCCTCCAAGGCAACTAATAGTGGGCCGAGTAGATCCATGGCGGGTAACTACTCTAAACCATCACCTAAATCCTATACTGCGAACCTGACCCATTCTGTAACCCTACCCGATTCAGGGGGAGTGAAAAGGAAGGAACCAGACACGAAGAGGATGACTGATGCGGAATTTCAGGCGAAACGAGAAAAGGGCATGTGCTTCAGATGCGACGAGAAATTTAGCTTCAACCACAAGTGCAAGAATCGATAGAACAGAGAGCTTCGAGTGATGTTGGTAGACGAGCTAGAGGAAATCAAACTCATCCAAAGTGGCAACCAGGAAGAAGATGTCGAAATGATGGATGAAACTATGGTGGAAAGTCGAGTGACAACAGTTGGGGACTTAGTGGAACTGGATTTGAAGTCCATTATTGGATTTTCTACGCCCGGAACAATGAAGCTCCGAGGGTTGATGGGAGTGAAGGAATAAAAGCCCTTTCGCAGCGAAAACGTACAGAACCTTAACTCTTTTTTTAATTTGAATTAAAATACCATACGTTAGCAAATTAAATCACAGCAGTAAAATACTATAAATCATGTTGTAAATTTATTATAAAACATGTTAATTTTATATAAAAGGGATCCTAATGATCCAAGATCAAGAACTACTTGAAGGATTGGAATTCCCAATTCCGTTACAGAGGAAGCAATTGGACCGTTCGTAAATTAATTTTGTTTTACAAAATACCAATACATTGGCAAAAGGTTAAGCGATGAGAAACATACCTTCGTTGACGACTCTGAATTCTTCAAGAACGCCTTTCTTGATTGCTCCGCAACAACGAAGAACACCACCATTTGATCTTCCCCGCTATAACTCTGAGATTAGGAACGTAGTTGTGGGACTACCTAATCTTGAATGGGAAAAACTCGAGAGAGAAAATTCTCCCTAGAGTTCTTGAGTTGAGAGAATATGAGAGGGCCTTATGGTGGCCCTATGTTGTGGTACCTAAACCCTAGGGTTAGTGTTCTATTTATAGGAGAAAGGCCATGAATAAAATATTCATTTAAAATCAATTATTTCTTTAATCTTTTCCATTAATCAATTCCATGACCAATCAATTCCATAATTGATTAATCTTTTCCATATATGATTGATCACTTCCATAAGTGATTAATCATTTCCATAATTGATTAATTTCCAATTAATTAATTCTTTAATTAATTAATCACCAATTAAATATCATATATTTAATTTCAGACATTCTATTAGTTAATTAATTAATTACCCAATTAAATATCATATATTTAATTTCAGACCTTCAATTAATTAATTCTATAATATGAATCAAATTCATATTAAAATTTGAACTCCTTCAAATTCTCTTATATCCTATAAATTTAATATGAATCAAATTCATATTAATATTTGAACTTCTTCAAATATTTATTTCTCTCATAGACTATAGTTTAATTAAATCTCATTTAATTTAAACTAAATTGAATAATTAATTAATTCATCTTCTAATTAAATACCATATATTTAATTAGACATATATTTGAACTCTTTCAAATATATCAATCTCTCAACATAATAAAGTTTAATCTCAAATTAGACTTTATATTTTAATGCATCACTATACATTATATTAATTTGTATCTCATACAATTAACTTAATTCCCAATATGAATTTGAACTATTCAAATTCTCTCAAGATATATTTGTTCCTAATTAATCTTTACGAGCTAGCAGGGGGACCTAATGGACCTACAGATCAGAAGCTCCAATGATATGAGGTTAACCGGTTAAACTCATTAATCAGGATAACCAATATTCATTAACTGAGGGGTCATTTCACTAAAGACCCACAGCTGAACTCTTCTCACTGTAGAACATTTCTGTGTCCATGGATGTAGACCTATACCGGTAAGTCAATCCTTCACGAGTGTTCGTAATCACGACTGGGTCAAATTACCGTTTTACCCCTGTGTTACATCTGTCTCCTTAAGTACCAGCGCTCCTCTAATGAACAACCTGTTTATGGTCCAACCATTAAACAGAAAGTTCCTCTCGGGCCAGTGAGAGGACGAGATCCCTTTGTTCAAGTCCCGGAGTCACCTCTTAAGGGAACACTCATCTACTTCTCCTAGAAGTGGGAAGGAGTGAATTCCTTCTTGTGTTGTCATGTCCCCAGCCTCCCACTCGGTCTTGTCCCCAAAAAGGAAGGCATATTGAGTCGGCGTATTGGCCACTCTCACCCATGCTAATCAAAGGACAATCCCTCATGAGAAGGAGTTCATGACACACTCAGGATTAAGACTGAGTTACCTAGGTCATCGTATTGAAACAGTAACCTAACTAGTTAACGGTGTTACATCTAGTGGTTTACTATTTCGTGGTTCGGTCTTATGCAAACTCATTGCATAGGATACCCCCGCTTGCATGTCTCCTACATGGACGCCTTGGATTAATACGTCTGTATCGAATACAAAGCGGACCGTATCACATAGTGTTACTAGGATAAGGTACCCAGCCTTATCCTTGTTCTATAGACCTTTTAGGTTGTTACTTGAACACCAATCCCCGTATGTCCCCACATACTAGTTCAAGTCACATGTAAACAACCTTGGATCTTAGTTTATTGGATTTGGGTCAAATTGTGCAATATTTAACAATAACACTTTATTGTAGAAACTCAATTACACTTTATTGAAACAAGTATACAATTTGTTTACATTCACTATCTACGAGTTTTAGGGCATAAAACCCAACACTACTTACTATAAGGTGCGTTCTTGATCGTTTCGCCTTTTCTCCAACGGAATGCAAAAAAAATTCAGCAACCTCCAAGGTTTGATTTTGCTGATTTTTTAGGACAACACCACACGATCTTCACCGGTATTCTCACAAGGAATGATTCGTTGTTTGCTTGTGGGAGCAAAGACAAAATTTGGGAATTTTTTTTTCTTTGGTCTCTGTACTCTAGAGAGAAAAAAAATGCAGAGAGAAAAACTTGAGAGAGATCTTTTTGTGTGCTTTAATGAGAGAGTGAGAGTCCAACCAACTGAAGAGGTGAGTCCCCGTAAAAATACCAGAACTACCTCCCTAACTTCCCTCTCAATCGTGCGTTCAACAATTGTTAGTGGGAGAAAACTTCTCATCAGTTACAATTAACTGATAAATTAATTATATATTAAATAAAATAAATAATTAATCAAATAATAATAAGATTACTAATTAATCTTAATATAACTTACATAAATCACATTTATGTAAACATCCCACATAACCTATAGTTTTAATGTAGTTCAATTAAATCGAATTTAATTAAACTAAATTAAAACAACAATTAATTAATTCTCTAATCAATTAATATTATAATTAAATATCACATATTTAATTACATTTTTCGCTCAAATAAACTATAGTATTAATGTACATCAAATGTGCATTAATTATAACCTATAGTTTTAATATGAATCCAATTCATATTTTAATCTTAACATTCGAACACCTTCGAATATCTAATTCCCTTCTAGAAATTTACCTCAACGCCCCTAGTGAGCTACCGGTGGGACCTAAAGGACCTACAGATCAGGAGCTCCAACGATGTGAGATTAATTGGCTAAACTCATTAACCAAATTAATCAATATTCGTTAACTGTGGTTCACTCCACTAAAGAACCCTAGTTGCACTCTTCTCACTGCAGATATATTTCTGTGTCCATGGATATCGACCATCAACAGCAAGTTAGCCCTTCACGTGTGTTCGTACCCCAGCTAGGTCAAATTATCGTTTTACCCCTGGGCTACCTCTTCATCCTTAAGTACCAGTGCTCCTCTAATGAACAACCTGTTTGAGGTCCAACCAACAAACAGAAATCCCTCTCGTGCCATAAAGAGGGTAGGACCCATTGTTCAAGACCCGGAGACACCACTTAAGGGAACACACCTCTACTTACCCTAATATCGGGAAGGAGTGAATTCCATCTTGTAAGACTACGTTCCCAACTCCCCACTCGGTCTTGTCCCAAAAATGGTAGGCTTATTGAGTCGGCGAACAGGCCACTCTCACTCGTACAAATCAAAGGACAATCCCTCATGGACAGGAGTCCATAATCCACTCAGGATTAAGGCCAAGTTGCCTAGGTCATCCCAGTAAAATAGAAACCGAGCTAACTAACTGTGTTACAGTTAGTGGTAAACTTTTTTATTGTCCGGTCTTTGTGCAAACTCATTGCACAGGATACCCCCACTCGCATGTCACCTACATGAACGCGTTGGATCTCTACGTTTGTATCAATATACAAAGTGGGTCGTATCCACAGTGTCACCAGGACAAGGTACCTAGCCTTATCCCTATACTACAGACCCTTTAGGCTAAAACTTGAACATTGATCCCCGTATGTCCCTACATACTAGTTCAAGCCTCATTCTATTAGCCTTGGATGTTTAGTTTATTGGATTAGGGTTAATAAGACAAGATAT
This sequence comes from Luffa acutangula, assembly GCA_036850905.1. Classification (NCBI taxonomy): domain Eukaryota; kingdom Viridiplantae; phylum Streptophyta; class Magnoliopsida; order Cucurbitales; family Cucurbitaceae; genus Luffa; species Luffa acutangula. The sequence goes on along the minus strand of CM072094.1, from coordinate 9,258,501 downwards.
AATACAAACATTGAATAATACATTTCTTTTATTAATGTTCGGTCAAATGTATATTTACTATCTACGAGTTTTAGGGCATAAAACCCAACAAACTCCCACTTGAACTAAAACTCAAGTTATAGGGAAAATATATACAATATAATCCAAAGCTGGAAATGGTACATGTATGTTGTACATTACATGAAAAGTAAATATACAAAATACAATAAACTAGGGCATCCTTACACCCATTACACATCTCCCACTTGCCCTAGATTACGCTATATACATATCTCGTAGACCTAGACTTTCTAGATGACCCTCGAACACTTTAGCCGAGAGGGCCTTCGTAAACGGATCAACAATGTTGTGCTCGGAAGCGATCTTGGTCACGACCACATCTCCTCTTTGCACAATCTTTCGAATCAGATGATACTTCCTCTCTATGTGTTTACCTCGTTTGTGGCTGCGAGGTTCCTTTGAATTGGCTACAGCCCTACTGTTGTCACAATATAACGTAGTGGGCAAGTTCATATTTGGAACAACTTCCAAATCTGTCAAGAACTTCCTTAGCCAAACAGCTTCCTTAGCCGCTTCACAAGCAGCTACATACTCAGCCTCCATCGTGGAGTCTGTTATGCATCCTTGCTTTATACTTCTCCAAACTACAGCTCCCCCGTTAAGGGTGAAAACTGACCCTGACGTGGATTTCCTATAATCCTTGTCAGTCTGGAAGTCAGAGTCGGTGTATCCAGTGAGAACTAACTCTTTAGCCCCAAACACCAGCATGTAGTCCCTCGTTCTCCTAAGATACTTGAGGATTCTTTTAACGGCGGTCCAGTGGTCTAACCCTAGATTTGACTGATATCTGCTGACAATCCCTACAGCATAACAGATGTCAGGCCTCGTGCATAGGGAATCCGTCTCATATCCTCAACCTCTTGAGATGTCTTAGGAGACTGTTCCTTAGACAGGTGAACCCCATGCCTGAAAGGCAACAAGCCCTTCTTAGAGTTCTGCATCGAATATCGGGCCAACATCTTGTCGATATACGTTGCTTGAGACAGAGCTAGTGTTTTGTTCTTTTTATCCCGAATAATCTGGATGCCAAGAACATATTGAGCCTCACCCAAATCTTTCATTTGGAATTGAGCTGCTAGCCATTCTTTTACGTCAGACAGATATCCTACATCATTCCCCATGAGTAGGATGTCGTCAACATAAAGTACGAGGAAAGCTACTTTATTCTTGTTGATCTTCTTGTATACACATGGCTCATCAACATTCTGGTCAAAACCAAAAGATTTGATCGCAGTATCAAATCTAATATTCCAAGATCGGGAGGCCTGTTTCAACCCATAAATGGATCGATTCAGTTTGCAAACCTTTTGCTCCTGACCTTGGGTTATGAACCCTTCGGGTTGAGACATAAAAATACTCTCGTCAAGGTTGCCATTCAAAAAAGCTGTCTTGACATCCATTTGCCATATTTCATAGTCATAAAATGTGGCAATGAATAAGAGAATTCTTATGGACTTTAGCATAGCAATTGGAGAAAAGGTTTCTTCATAGTCCACCCCTTCTCGTTGGGTATAACCCTTTGCTACAAGTCTGGCTTTGAAAGTCTGTACTTTCCTAGCAGCATCTCTTTTCCTCTTATAGATCCATTTACACCCAATGGGTTTAACCCATTCAGGTGGATCTACAAGTTCCCAAACTTGATTGAAGTACATCGACTCCATCTCAAAGTTCATGGCTTTGGCCCACTCGTCTTTATCTATGTCATTCATTGCCTGACGATAAGACAATGGATCTTCTACGCCGTCATCAGGTATGACTACTTGTGTTTCCGTTAAACCTAAGTAGCGGTTAGGTTGTATCACAACCCTCCCACTACGTCGAAGCTCTCCCACTACGTGAGGAGGACTAGATTGACGAGAAGAACTTGATTCTCCATCAACTCTTGTTGAAGGACCAGGTTCATCAACAACCCTTGTTGATCCTTCTGTAGCTTCTCCTAATACTAACTTACTACTTGGTTTATGATCTCGAATGTGGTCTTCCTCCAAGAAAGTTGCATTTGTCGATACAAATACTTTATTATCTTGAGGGTCGTAGAAAAGACCACCTCTCGTTTCTTTCGGGTATCCAACAAATTGGCATATTCTCATACGAAGTTCCAATTTCTTAGGATTTGTCACTAACACATGTGCAGGACAACCCCAGATACGAAAGTAACGCAAACTAGGTTTACGCCCCTTCCATAGCTCAAAAGGAGTTTCAGAAACACTCTTTGAGGGAACGTTGCTTAGAATATGTACTGCAGTCACTACTGCATACCCCCAAAACAAGCTAGGCAATTGAGCATAGCTCATCATAGATCGAACCATGTCCAACAAGGTTCTATTTCTCCTTTCTGATACACCATTCTGCTGAGGTGTACCAGGTGCTGAGAGTTGGGATTGGATTCCATGTTCTATCATATAGTCCTGGAATCGCTGATCTAGATACTCTCCACCTCGATCTGATCGAAGCGTTTTAATCGTTTTACCTAACAGGTTTTCTACTTCAGCCTTAAACTCTTTGAACTTTTCAAGAGCCTCAGACTTATAGCCCATCAGGTACAAGTAACCGTATCGAGAATAATCATCTATGAAAGAGATGAAATATTCATAACCACCTCGAGCCTTTACATTCATTGGACCACAAAGATCCGAATGTATCAGTTCAAGTGGTTCTTTGGCCCTATAATCTTTTCCAGTAAAAGGCCTCTTGGTCATTTTACCCTCGAGACACGATTCACAGGGTGGTAAAGATGTATCTTCTATATCAGTTAGAAGCCCATTTTTAACCAAACGATCGATCCGATCGATGTTAATATGACCGAGACGAAGGTGCCAAAGATACGTGTTGTTACTTAAAGGAGAAACCTTTTGCCTTTTGTTTTGCGTTTCAGCCGTTTTAAACATTTCATGACTTAAAATAGCCTTAGCATCAGTTGGTCTTAACACAAACAAATTATTTTCACGCTTAGCTGAACAAACATAAATTCCATTCCGAGAAATCAAAGCTTCATTAAGCAAGAATGAAATATTGTAACCTTGTTCAAGTAAAACAGATACAGAAATAAGATTCCTTTTAATTCTAGGAACCAAATACAAGTTCTCCAAAATTAAATACTTATTTCTAAAAAATAATTTTGCAGCTCCCACTGCACGAGCTGAAACGACGTCTCCTGTTCCAACCTTGAGCGTCATTTCACCATCTGCCAGCTGCTGGAAATCATTTCCCTGAAAAGAAGAGCAAACATGATTAGTGGCTCCCGAATCCAGTATCCAGGAAAACTCATCATGTTTGACGAGACAAGTCTCTAAAACAGGTAAATCGAATTTACCTTCTTTTTCTCTCTTCTTCTCAGCAAGGTAACGGGGACAGTTCCGCTTCCAATGACCATCTGCGTTGCAGTGGAAGCACCTGTCTTTGTCGGCCACGACCTTGACATTTCCCTTCCCTTGCACAGCCTGTGCAGGAGCCTTCCCCTTGTCTCCCTTCCTCTTCTGTATTTGCTTCGATGAAGAAGCCTGGGGTACAGATTTAGTCCCTGAGGATGAACCCTTTAGGAACTTCTTTTTGGAATGGGCCACATTGGCCTCTCGTTTTACTGATGACATGCAAAAATGTCATCATTTTCCTATTAATTTTAGCTAGTTTTGTGCATAAATTGTGAGCTTTAATGAATTCTTATGTTGATTTTACAGAAAACCGAGTTCGGACAGCAAAACTGAGATTTTAAGAGAATTTGGGTAAATTTGGAGACTTTATGGGCAAATTGAAGAATAACCATTGAAGATCCAAGCCCCAAGGTCCAAGAAGAAAAGACAATTGAAGTGGGAAGGCCCAAAAAGCCCAAAAGATTAAAGAAAGGAGGCTAAAATCCGCAATTCAGGCTTCTAGAAGGCCTAGCGTCGAGACGCTAGGACCATAGCGTCTCAACGCTAGGAAATCAGAAAAGCGCGTGCCAAAATCGCGACAGCGTCGCGACGCTGTCTACGTAGCGTCGCGACGCTGTCTACGTAGCGTCGCGACGCTGCAACAACTTCTGCCCCAAGACAACATGACGTCACAGCGTCGAGACGCTGTGACGTAGCGTCTCGACGCTGCCGACTTGCTCAGCAAGAAATGTCCAACCCCTTGTGCTATAAAAAGGGCCCTTTCCTTTGGTTCAAATCATCCCAAAATTGGGGGAGCTCTCCCCTAGCTCAAATAGAGAGAAAAAGTGAGAAGAATTGTGAGGAAAAAGGTGGAATTGAGCGAGATTCCAAGGCTCAAGATTCGAGATGATCGTAGCGGGAGCTTGGGATCAACTTATCGGTTATTTCTTCCTTACTTCTTTATAATTCCTTGTTGTAATTTGAGTTAGGCCTATGGATCAAGATCATTTTGGCGAAATTATTTCCATTTGTGAGTAGATCTTGAGACCTAGGGCCGTTATTCTAGTTAATTGGATATTGTAGCGCAATTACTTGGATTATGTAATGAAATTCTCCATATTTCATCTATGCAATTCTTGCTTAATGCTTTTAATCTCTTGATCACGGATTAATTGATATGTTGGTCTAAATTGATACTCGACAGAGAGAAATTAGATTAGATCCTAATTGCATGGCTAACGATTGCTTGGAACACGAGAGTGAAAGAGAATTGTTAGAAATTGATTATGAAGTCGCTTAATGCCATACTATGATTAACTAAGGAGATGGACACATAAATTAGTTATGATGGTATGAGATGTGGAGGAACTTGAAAGAGAAATCCGCTTAAAATTACTTCTAGATTTATGGAATTGAAGATTATTAGTTACATACATCCATGTAATTGAGCTACAAATCCAAGAAAACTAGATAACACCCTAGGTCAAGTTCCCTTATTTGGTTATTTTCATTTCATTATTGCATATTTATTTTTATTAATTCCTTTAATTTTCGCACTATCATTCGAGTTGATCTTCTAAATAAAATTAAAACACGATGATTCTTGGTACTTAATGGAATTAATTCAATTTCCCTGAGGATTCGATACTCGGTATTACTACCGTTTTATATTACTTGCGGCCCGTGCACTTTGCGGTCATCAAGTTTTTGGCGCCGTTGCCGGGGAAATTGTAATTTTTTTCGTTAATATTGAGAATTAAGTGTTTGATTTTAATTTAGAAATTTATTTTTCTGCATTTTATTTTTTAGTTTTGTGGAGCTATAAGGTGGATAATCTGTTCTTTTGAGATTTAATCATGGCAGAAGACAAAGCAATTCGAGATTATTTCTTGCCTGAATTTCCATTAAACTATTCTGGAATAGCTTACGAGCCGGTCACTGTCGATAATTTTGAGCTCAAAGCTAGTCTCATTCAAATGGTGAGAGAAAATGCTTTCAAAGGCCATCCATCAGAAGATCCTCACCATCACCTAAGATCATTTTTAAATATATGTGGAACTGTAAAAATGGGAGGAGTTAGTCCTGACTCAATTCGGTTGCAATTATTCCCATTCTCTTTACAAGACAAGGCTAGAGATTGGTTAGACTCGTTAACCTCAAATAGCATCCTTGGTTGGAATGATTTAGTCAAAGCTTTCCTTGCAAAATTTTTCCCATTAGAAAAGATTACCAAGCTTAGAGCTGAAATTGGAAAGTTTCAACAATTAGAGGAAGAGCAATTATATGAAGCTTGGGAGAGATATAAGGACTTGTTAAGGAAATGCCCACAGCATGGATATCCTGATTGGCTTCAAATTCAACTTTTCTACAGTGGGTTAAATAGGAATTTAAAGACAATTCTTGACACTACGGCTGGAGGAAACTTTTTAGCCAAAACTGTCAAGGAGGCACGAACCATAGTAGAAGAATTGGCTTTAACAAGTCACCAATGGCAACCAGAGTCCAAAATTAAGGAAAAATTAAGTGAAAATGAAGGAGTGAGTGCTTTAAGGTTGCAAGTCGAAGCTCTAACCAAGGCTCTAAACAAGCTCACAGGATCAGAAACTCCAAGTTCGCCGAAAGTTGAATTAAAAGAGGAGTTTAAAGAAAAGAAAAGCCCTTTGGAAGAAATGCTAAGAGACTTCATGAATGAGACTAGAAATTTGAATGAAAATGTTCAAGCCACAGTAAATATTGTTATTAATAAAATGGAAGCAAAGATGGATCAAATGACAATATTTATGAAGGAAATCCAGCAAGGAAATTTATCCAATGACGTCGCCATGGACCCACACGAACAATGCCCCGCCATATCTCTTAGAAGTGGGAAACAGTTAAGAGAAATTGAAAGAAAAGAAGAAGCAAACCCCATCACTAGAAGGATAGTAGATGAGGAAGATAAACACAAACCAGAGGAAGAGTCAGCACCATCAGTACCAGATAAGTCTTCTGATTCTATTCCTTTAGTTCTTAACCAGATTCCTTATCCTCAGAGATTTCAAAAGAAAAAGTTGAATGCTGAATTTTCAAAGTTTCTTGATATTTTTAAACAGCTTCATATTAACATTCCTTTTTCTGATGCTTTGGAACAGATGCCACACTATGCCAAGTTCATGAAAGAAATATTGTCAAAGAAAAAGAAATTCGAGAACCATGAGACAGTGAATATGACAGCCGAGTGCAGTGCCATAATCCAGAAACATCTACCACCAAAATTAAAAGATCCAGGGAGTTTTACTCTTCCGTGTACTGTTGGTAGTTTGTTCATAAAAAAAGCTCTGTGTGATTTAGGGGCAAGTATAAACCTAATGCCATTCAGTGTTTACAGGAAACTGGGTTTGGGGGAATTGAAGTCAACCACAATTATCTTACAATTGGCAGATCGTTCAATAACATACCCCAAAGGTGTGTTAGAAGATGTTCTGATCAATGTCGACAAATTCATGTTCCCTGTAGACTTTATAGTTTTAGACATGGAAGAAGACCCTGAAGTCCCGATCATTCTTGGGAGACCATTTTTGGCAACTGCTCGTGCTCTAATTGAGGTACAAGAAGGAACCCTGACTCTCAGAGTGGAAGACGACGAGGTAGTGTTCAACCTTTTTAATGCATTAAAACATCCAGAAGAGGTTAGCTCCTGCTTCTCGATTGATTCAGTTGACGCTATTATCAATGCATGTGTAGAGTCAGAGTCTCCTGTTGATCATTATGAGATAAGCATGCCTGACGTGTTTGGAGATAAATTATTAGATGTTGATCAGAAAAGTGCTTTAATTGATAGATCTGTAGGAAGGGAAGAAACGTTGACATTAGATATGTGTGCTCAAGTTAATGCCCCTTCCCCTGAATTAAAACAATTGCCTGCCCACTTGCGCTATGCCTTCTTAGGAGACTCTTCTACTTTTCCCGTTATCGTTTCTGCCGATTTAAGTAAAGTAGAAGAGGAAAAATTGTTGGGTGTTTTGAAGAAGCATAAATCTGCCTTAGGATGGTCCATCAGTGATATTAAGGGTATTAGTCCTTCAATTGTCATGCATAAAATTTTAATGGAAGATGCCTTTAATCCTACAGTAGAACATCAAAGGAGATTAAATCCAGCAATGAAAGAAGTGGTAAAAGCCGAGGTGTTAAAATTATTAAATGCAGGAATTATTTATGCTATATCTGACAGCCCTTGGGTGAGTCCTGTTCAAGTTGTGCCTAAGAAAGGGGGAATGACTGTTGTTAAGAATGAGAAAGATGAATCCATTTCTACTAGGACAGTCACCGGTTGGCGTGTATGTATCGATTATAGGAAGTTAAATAAAGCCACCAGAAAAGACCATTTCCCCCTCCCCTTTATTGATCAAATGCTTGATAGGCTAGCTGGGTATCCATATTATTGTTTTCTTGATGGTTATTCAGGCTATAATCAAATCGCGATTGCACCCGAAGACCAAGAGAAAACAACATTTACGTGTCCCTATGGCACATATGCTTTTCGGCGTATGCCATTTGGGTTATGTAATGCTCCAGCTACCTTTCAACGTTGTATGATGGCCATATTTTCAGACTTTGTAGAAGAGATCATGGAAGTATTTATGGATGACTTCTCTGTTTTTGGTTCATCCTTTGATAACTGTTTGCATAATCTCTCTCGTGTTTTGCAAAGATGCCAAGAGACTAACCTTGTTTTAAATTGGGAAAAATGCCATTTTATGGTGAAAGAGGGGATAGTCCTAGGTCACAAAGTGTCTGAAAAGGGTTTAGAGGTTGATAAAGCCAAGATTTCTGCTATTGAACAACTTCCTCCGCCCATTAATGTTAAAGGAGTTCGTAGTTTCTTAGGCCACGCAGGGTTTTACAGACGTTTTATAAAAGATTTTTCAAAAGTTGCTAAACCCCTGTGCCACTTGCTTGAAAAGGATGCTCCGTTTGTGTTTTCAAAAGAGTGTTTGCTAGCATTTAATCTTTTGAAGGAAAAATTGATTTCTGCACCCATCATTGTTGTCCCTGACTGGAGTCAACCATTTGAAATCATGTGCGATGCTAGTGATTATGCTTTAGGAGCTGTCTTAGGGCAACGACGAGATAAGTTCTTTAGGGCAATCTATTATGCAAGCAGAACTTTAGATAGTGCTCAGCAAAACTACACCACTACAGAGAAGGAGATGCTTGCTGTTGTGTTCGCTTTCGATAAGTTCAGGCCCTATTTACTCGGTACAAAGGTTATAGTGCATACTGACCACGCTGCTATTCGTTATTTGAGTAGTAAAAAGGATTCCAAGCCCAGACTCATAAGATGGATTCTGTTATTGCAAGAATTTGACTATGAGATCAAGGATAGGAAAGGTTGCGAGAATGTAGTCGCAGATCATTTGTCTCGGATAAAGCATGAAAAGAACATTGCAACCTTTCCTATTAAAGAAGTTTTTCCTGATGAAAGGTTATATGCTGTTAAAGCTTCTTTTCCTTGGTACGCCGATTTTGTGAACTTTCTTGCAGGAAAAGAAATACCTCCAGACTTAAATGCTCAGAAAAGAAAGAAGTTTTTTCATGATGTGAAGTCCTATCTGTGGAATGATCCATTTCTCTTCAAAGTATGTTCTGACCAAATCATTCGAAGGTGCATTCCGGCAGAAGAAGTAGGTAAGATTATTCATGATTTTCATGCATCTCCTTATGGTGGTCATTTTGGACCAACTCGTACTGCAGCAAAGGTACTTCAATCTGGTTTTTATTGGCCTACTTTATTTAAAGATTGTTATACCTTCGTGAGAACATGTGATAGATGTCAAAGGACAGGAAATATTTCTAGACGCCATGAAATGCCTTTAACCCCTATTCTCGAAATTGAACTTTTTGATGTATGGGGCATGGACTTTATGGGTCCTTTTCCCTCTTCCAATGGATACTCGTACATCCTAGTTGCTGTTGATTACGTATCTAAATGGGTAGAGGCAGTAGCCACAAAGACTAATGATGCTCGTGTTGTGTTACGTTTCTTGCATAAAAATATTTTCACTAGATTTGGCACACCACGAGCTATAATTAGTGATGAGGGGTCTCATTTTTGCAATAAATTGTTTGAATCATTACTGAGGAAATATGGTGTCAAGCATAAGACTTCTTTAGCTTATCATCCCCAAACCAACGGGCAAGCTGAGATTTCTAACAGGGAGATTAAGCAAATTCTGGAGAAGACAGTTCGTATTAACAGAAAGGACTGGGCATACAAGTTGGACGATGCTTTGTGGGCTTACCGGACAGCTTTCAAAACTCCAATCGGTACATCCCCGTATCGATTAGTGTATGGTAAGGCCTGTCACCTGCCTGTGGAGCTTGAACACAAAGCATATTGGGCTATCAAGAAACTAAACTTGGACGCAGAGAAGGCTGGGGAACAACGTCTTCTGCAACTCAACGAACTAGAAGAATTCAGGAGCCAGGCATATGAAAACGCAAAACTCTATAAGGAAAGAACCGCAAGATGGCATGACAATATAATCCAGAAGCGTTCTTTCGAGCCAGGACAGCAAGTTCTTCTATTTAATTCTCGATTGCGATTGTTCCCAGGAAAATTGAAGTCAAGATGGTCCGGTCCATTCATAATCAAGGAAGTATCCCCATATGGACCAATGGAATTAATGGATGGCAGCGGGTTAACATTTAAAGTTAATGCTCAAAGAGTGAAGCACTATTGTGGATTCGAAGAGCGCAAGGTCGAAAAGATGATTTTAACGGATCCAGGGTGACCAAGTCCCGTCTAGCTCAGGACGTTAAACAAGCGCTTCTTGGGAGGCAACCCAAGCTGTTTAAGTTTTTAGATTTCATTTTTGTTAATCCTAATGCTCCCTTGAGATTGATCCTTATGCAGGAGGCTCGTAAAATCACACCGATCCACTCATTCTCTCTTCGGACGAAAATTCAAGACGTTTCAGACTCTCACTTTTTCAGGGCAGTATCGATCTCTCTTTATCTGATTAAATGTTCATACATTGGGGACAATGTATATTTTAAGTTTGGGGGGGAGATTCGCTCTGCATAGGTTTTGCATAAGAAAAGTAATGCTTATGATGAATTAAATGCATGTTGATGATGATGACGTCTGATGATTTGCTTTTAGCCATGATTCTCTCTTATTGTTGCAAATTTGGAAGCATGTCTAAATTCAAGAAAATTTAAAATTTTTCTTTGATCCCCTTGCAAAGTATGATGATTCACTTGTTCTATTATGATTTTGAAAGCCTAGATGAAAGTTATATGCTTTGGAAGTTTGTTGTCACTCCGATAGGTGTAAAGTTTGTCTAGATAGTTTTCATGCGTAATAGTCAGTAATACTAAGCTTTGGGAAAAAGAAAATGAATTGCTCAAAGGATAATAATAATAAATGCTCCACTTTCTTGAAAGTGTTAGTAACCAGGGGCATTCATGACACCCATCGTTTGCCTTTGCATGAAAACGCTGGAAAGAAATGAGCATGCTTCGGCGTCCAGAAAGATGAAACGCTCGTAGTTGGATGCTTTCATCACCAATGTTGGCAAGCCAGAACGAAGGCGTTACATCTAAAAGGATTATCTCTATATTTCATCTAAAAAAAAAAAAAAAAAAAAAAAAAGAGAGAAAAGTTTGGGGACACCTCAAGAATTTTGGGCACCTTAGTAAGGTAGTGCTTGCTAGATAAGCATGATGGCTAAAAGGGCAAGCTTTAGTGCCAGTGTAGGGGGAAGATAAATGGAGGAGTATATAAATGATTTCGGGCTAGTAAAAATTGCAATAAGGCAATTGATGATTCATTTTTGCAAGGGAGGATTGGATTAAATTTTAAAACTTCTTGATGTTTGTTCATGCTTACTTATTTGTTTCAATAGTTTGCATTCATGGCTAGAAGCATTGAAGATAGAGTTGTTAGCATGCAAGTTATGATTCATATGTATTACTTTATTTTGCTCGGGACTAGCAAAACTTTAAGTTTGGGGGTGTGATGACATGCAAAAATGTCATCATTTTCCTATTAATTTTAGCTAGTTTTGTGCATAAATTGTGAGCTTTAATGAATTCTTATGTTGATTTTACAGAAAACCGAGTTCGGACAGCAAAACTGAGATTTTAAGAGAATTTGGGTAAATTTGGAGACTTTATGGGCAAATTGAAGAATAACCATTGAAGATCCAAGCCCCAAGGTCCAAGAAGAAAAGACAATTGAAGTGGGAAGGCCCAAAAAGCCCAAAAGATTAAAGAAAGGAGGCTAAAATCCGCAATTCAGGCTTCTAGAAGGCCTAGCGTCGAGACGCTAGGACCATAGCGTCTCAACGCTAGGAAATCAGAAAAGCGCGTGCCAAAATCGCGACAGCGTCGCGACGCTGTCTACGTAGCGTCGCGACGCTGCAACAACTTCTGCCCCAAGACAACATGACGTCACAGCGTCGAGACGCTGTGACGTAGCGTCTCGACGCTGCCGACTTGCTCAGCAAGAAATGTCCAGCCCCTTGTGCTATAAAAAGGGCCCTTTCCTTTGGTTCAAATCATCCCAAAATTGGGGGAGCTCTCCCCTAGCTCAAATAGAGAGAAAAAGTGAGAAGAATTGTGAGGAAAAAGGTGGAATTGAGCGAGATTCCAAGGCTCAAGATTCGAGATGATCGTAGCGGGAGCTTGGGATCAACTTATCGGTTATTTCTTCCTTACTTCTTTATAATTCCTTGTTGTAATTTGAGTTAGGCCTATGGATCAAGATCATTTTGGCGAAATTATTTCCATTTGTGAGTAGATCTTGAGACCTAGGGCCGTTATTCTAGTTAATTGGATATTGTAGCGCAATTACTTGGATTATGTAATGAAATTCTCCATATTTCATCTATGCAATTCTTGCTTAATGCTTTTAATCTCTTGATCACGGATTAATTGATATGTTGGTCTAAATTGATACTCGACAGAGAGAAATTAGATTAGATCCTAATTGCATGGCTAACGATTGCTTGGAACACGAGAGTGAAAGAGAATTGTTAGAAATTGATTATGAAGTCGCTTAATGCCATACTATGATTAACTAAGGAGATGGACACATAAATTAGTTATGATGGTATGAGATGTGGAGGAACTTGAAAGAGAAATCCGCTTAAAATTACTTCTAGATTTATGGAATTGAAGATTATTAGTTACATACATCCATGTAATTGAGCTACAAATCCAAGAAAACTAGATAACACCCTAGGTCAAGTTCCCTTATTTGGTTATTTTCATTTCATTATTGCATATTTATTTTTATTAATTCCTTTAATTTTCGCACTATCATTCGAGTTGATCTTCTAAATAAAATTAAAACACGATGATTCTTGGTACTTAATGGAATTAATTCAATTTCCCTGAGGATTCGATACTCGGTATTACTACCGTTTTATATTACTTGCGGCCCGTGCACTTTGCGGTCATCATTTACCACATTTTTGCCCTTGCTTTTCTGCAAGGACTCATAAATCTGTAACTCCGAGAGGAGGGTAGTCAGGTTGAACTGAATCTTATTCATGCTCGCGTTCATCCTGAAAGACAGATAGCTCGCTGGAAGCGAGTGTAGGATGAACGCAACCTGACTGCGCTCGCAGACAATCCCGCCATTTGCCTCGACTATATTGAATTGGTTAATCATGTCCAGGACGTGTTCCCGAACAGATTGACCTTCCAACATCTTGGCATTGAAGACGTTCTTCAAGGCGTCGTGGTGGAGCTGGTAGGACGAAAGTCCAAACATCTCCTGCAGGAAATTCATAATCTCCCTGGCAGTTTCCACGTTCTCGTAACGCTTGGCCAATACTTCAGACAAGTTGACCAGTATATAGACTTTGACCTTTTCATTGGCCTTAGTCCAGCGTTCGTAGGCGTCTTTTACTGCCTGAGCGGCAGTGTGAGGGGGAACGGGAGGACATTCCTCCGTTAAGACGAACCTTAAATCCTCAACCACGAGTATGGTATTTAAGTTCGATTTCCATTGTGGAAAGTTTTCGCCAGTAAGTTGTTCGTTTTTTAGCAAGGAAATAATGGAGGAAGACATTGCTGAAAAACAAACAATTGACCGTATTAGTTATCTTTGCCTTAACCCATCACACAAACAATGCATACAATTGCATACATCCAATCAATTTTGCAAACAAGCAATCAAAGAACCCTAATAAAACTATGATTGTGTTTCGCAACGATGCTTTAGAGGTTTAGAAGAACTGCCACCGAAGAGTGGTCAGTTGTTCCTCCTCTAAAATGAGACTCTTCTCAGTCAATTTCTAATACCAGAATAACTCATATTCAATTAGATATTAACCACCGTTGTTTGGTCAAGGATTTGTTAACAATTAACTCCTCCCCGTAAGTGTAACCCTCCCACTTTCAGATCTCAGAGGCACGGACCAACAGGCTACTGTTAGGAAAGACAACTGTTGGTAATTAGCCTAAGTGATTCTATCCTATTCAGGAGTTCACGGTGTTCTGAATCCTATGATCAGGCCCTCCGAAGGGGTGGTTGCTCCAGGCAACACGCAGGCGGATCATAGGAATCTCACGTTGTGACCTAGGGGTGGAGACCGAAGGATACGTTGACACACGTCCCGCTCCCACTTACTATAGTTACTTTCCCCATTCACCTTGTTATTGACCCATGCAAACACTCTCCGAAGGGAGGCCGCTCTACGACGACACGAAGTCGAGCATGGATCTCACGGTGTGAACTATACAGGGACGCAAGAGCAAAACTCGATTTAAATCAAGTTTTGTAATTTTCCTCCCACTAAAGTAACCTATCGGGTATTTTAGGGTTTGATTAGGCCTAGATAAATCCGGCTAAGTCATTTAAATACCCCCAATCCTTAGACAGAACTTCACTGGTAGAGTTCCCTTATAATCTCAGGAATGTTTGTCCTACTTAGTTCATTAAAACTAAGTAAGAATTTCTAATCCTATTAGAAAATGATCTTAGGTCTAATTAATTTTAACTCATTAAAATTAATTCATTTTAACCTAAGATCCTATGTGAGCATGCATATCTTGATTATAGATTGACGGTTTCTAATCACAAATTTTAATGATTAGCCCTATAATCATGCATACTATAGTTTTAAAACCAATTAACAATCATATTCAAGTTAATGAAATTAAAACTATAGAACTTTGCATTACATGATAATTAATATAACTTTTATATTAACCTATGGATGTATCATGCTCAATGCAACTTGATTTCCATTTTTAATAAATAAACAATTTAATTATGGCCAAAAAATGGTAAATCAAGGTAGCATGCTGCAAACAATTCATTTTAATATAACTCTTATATTAAATCTATGTAATTGCATGCATCATACTTTTCCATTTTCATGAATTTAATATAACTCACCTATATATTAAAAAACTCATGAAAATCAAACCATGCATTTCAATCATATATTATAATCTAATTATAACATACATAAATGCATGAGCATGCTTTATAACCTAAGGTGGGATTTCTAATTTTATATGACATCCATGGGGAACGGAAAAGAGGTTTGTAAGGTCGTTGTCTTCACCTTGTAGGACCTCACTGTTAAGGATAAATTTTTACCTCTCGAATTGGGAGGGGTGGACCTAATATTGGGAATGATGTGGCTAAGATCGATGAGATATACTGAAGTGGACTGGGTGGACCTCACCATGTCATTTGACGTGGGAGACAGAATATTGTTGATGAAGGGAGATCCAAGCTTGACAAAATTGGAGGTTTCCCTGAAAATGATGACGAAATCATGGACAACCAGCGATCAAGGGTATCAAGTGGAACTTAGAGGACTGAACTTGGAAGAACAGAAGGATGAAGAAGATAGTGAGTCGGAAGATGATGAAACCACCATGCCAATCGGGGTGAAATGCCTCTTAGAGGAAAATGACAGTTTTGTTTCAGTTACCTGAAGGCCTGCCACCGAAACCAGCCGTCGACCACCAAATTGTGTTAAAGGAAGGCCAACCTCCCATCAATGTGAGACCGTACAAGTGCGCACATGCTCAGAAGAATGAGATTGAAAGGCTAGTAGAAGAGATGCTGCTATCTGGGATAATTCGACCTAGTAATAGCCCCTACTCAAGTCCCGTGTTACTGGTGAAAAAGAAAGACGGTGGATGGAGATTTTGCGTTGACTACAGAGCGTTGAACTAAGTCACCATCTCCGATAAGTTCCCGATCCCGGTCATTGAGGAGTTATTAGATGAGCTGAACGGGCCTTGAATCTATTCGAAGTTGGACTTGAAATCCGGATATCATCAGATTCGTATGCTAGAGCAAGATGTTCCAAAAACAGCATTTAGAACTCATGAGGGCCATTATGAGTTTCTTAGTTATGCCGTTTGGCCTGACCAACGCCCCTGCCACCTTCCAATCGTTAATGAATCAGGTTTTTCGCCCTTTTCTCCGTCGATTTGTTCTGGTTTTTTTTATGATATTTTGGTTTATAGTCCAGATTACGACACTCATCTGAAACATCTGGGAGTGGTATTCAACATCCTTCGGGATCACGCATTATTTGCCAACCGGAAAAAATGTATATTTGCGAAGGATAGGGTGAGTTATTTGGGGCATGTGATCTCCGCTGAGGGCGTTGGGGCTGAGAGTGACAAGATCAAAGCTATGAAACAGTGGCCAGTTCCTAAGAATGTGCGTGAGTTAAGGGGATTTCTGGGCCTCACTGGGTACTATCAACGCTTCGTAATGAATTACGGTTTGGTGGCAGATCCTCTTACCAGGTTGCTTAAGAAAGACTCCTTCCAGTGGGACGGAGAAGCAGGCATGGCATTTGAAAAACTGAAGTCGATGATGATGACTCTTCCTGTCTTGGCGCTTCCCGATTTCACCCTCCCTTTTACGGTGGAAACAGATGCGTCGGGCACAGGTGTGGGGGCTGTCCAATCTCAAAAACAGAGGCCGATAGCGTATTTTAGTCAGGCCCTATCCAATCGTGCAAGAAATAAACCGGTATACGAGAGAGAATTAATGGCAATTGTGCTCGCCGTGCAGAAATGGCGACATTACTTATTGGGACAAAGGTTCGTGTTAATGGATCAACGGACCCTCAAACACTTGCTTGAACAGAGAGAAATTCAACCAGAGTATAAAAAATGACTTACCAAGTTGTTGGGGTTCGATTTTGAGATCAAGTACCACCCAGGTCAACTGAACAAAGCCGCTGATGTGTTATCAAGAATGCCCAAAGTTACTAAGTTGGCTAACATATCAGTTCCCCGATGCTCGATGTGGAAGAGATACAGAGAGAGATTGAGCTAGATGAGACACTAAGGAAAATCGGGGGAGAGATTGAAAAAGAACCAGCCGCCCATCCCAACTACTCCTTATACCAAGGTGCATTACTCTATAAAGACCGATTGGTGATTCCAGAAAAGTCCCATTTGATTCCTACGATCCTACACACCTTCCATGACTCTGTGGTTGGGGGTCACTCGGGGTTCCTACGTACATATAAACGCCTTACCGGAGAACTCTATTGGAAAAACATGAAATCGGATGTCAAAAGGTATGTTGAAAAGTGTATGGCCTACCAACGAAACAAAGCAGCTGCTGTTAGTCCCGCAAGTCTCCTTCAGCCACTGTCGGTCCTTGAACGTGTGTGGGATGATATTACCATGGACTTCATCGAAAAACTTCCTAAGGCTATGGGTTTTGACACTATCTTGGTGGTTGTGGACTGGTTAAGTAAGTACATTCATTTTTTGCCCCTGAAACATCCTTTCACTGCCAAAGAAGTAGTTGCACTCTTCATCAAGGAGGTGGTTCATCTCCATGGATTCCCAAAATCGATAGTCTCGGACAGGGACAATTTTTATTAGCCATTTTTGGATTGAATTGTTTAAACTTCAAGGGACTCAGTTGAAAAAGAGTACGACTTTCCACCAGTAGACCGACGGTCAATCTAACAATATAATCTTGATTTAATATTTATAAAAACAATTATAATTTTTTGTTTTAATTGTCATGTAATTTAGAAAATTGAGTATATCCTCCTTAAAAAAAGTCGTGTTTTCGTGAACAGTTGAGTTTCAATTATCATATAATATAAAACATTGAATATTGTTTTCATATTTCAAAAAACTCATCTAAGTGGACATTCGAGTTTTAATTATCATCCAATTTTAAAGAATTGATCTTGGTTTTCATACCTAAAAAAAACTTAACTAATTGTCTTAAAAAAAACAAAAAACAAAAAACTTTAAAAAAATCTAATTGAAAGTTTGGGATGAGGCTTAGGGTGTGTTTGGGTTTAACTTTTTAAGTTGAAAATAAATCATTTTGAAAATATTTCTAGTGTTTGGCAACCACTCAAAATGACTTATTAGAAAATGAGATTGATAAATAAACCATTTTGAGATAAACACTTGAAACCAACTTCTTAAAAAAGACTTCTTAAGTAAACAATAACTTGTGTATAAAAACATTTGTGAGGAAATGCAACCAAACATATGAGTGTTTAAATCATAAACAATTTTTATACAAAATGTTTATAAAAAAATGCATTCTTGAAAAACATTTAAATTAAAATGTATTCCAAACGGACCCTTAAATGAAGAAAAAAAATGGATGTGGGAACTTTTTTTTTTTTTTTTTAATATTTAAAACTGAATACCACCCCACCACCCATTTAATACAAAACCCACCACCCGAAGAAAAAAGAAAACACGTGACTGATGGCTGGTGACTTGACGGCCCGGCCATGAGGTCGCATCTCTTGTAGAGACGCGACTCAACATCGCCATCCAGTTACCGTCTAGTTGGATCTGGTCGCCGGTTGGTTAGCAATGTCACGTAGGTCCAACAAACGCAACCTTACCTGTCGCGTAGGTTGGACCTACGCGACACCTCTTATATCAAAATAGTTTCAAACCAGTCCTTTTTTTTTTCCATTTTTTTTTAGTTTTTTTCCTACTTTTCCAAAAAAACCCTATCATCTATCACTGTGATTCTATCCGTGATAGAAATCTATCACTGGTAGAAATCAAAACAGGGGCAAAACATGAATTTAAAAAAACGATTTAAAAAATTTGCTATATTTGTAATTTTAATAAAACTTGCTATATTTGCAATTAACCGTTAGATTTTAGCCACTCATTACAATTTTCCTTATAATTAATTACTTATTGATTAATCAATTAATTAATTTTTTGGATTTCTATATAATAAATAAATAGTCATATTATTATTAAAAAATTAATTAAATAATTTTAATAAGTTAAATTAACATAGTTTATCTAATTAAAATTATTTCATGATTATTAATTAATTAATTTTTATTAATACTTTGAATTAATTTTGATTATTTTATTGATTAATTTATTATAATTACATTAAGTTTAGATGATTAATTCTAAAAAATAAATACAGACATAATTCGTTCTCATAAAATCCTGATGACATTCTCATGCACAACCAAACACAGTTATCTTTGATTTTCAACAATCTTATTGCCAGACATAGTATTTCCTAGCATCTTTTATTTCCAGGCATTTATAAAACCTTAAACCAAACGGCCCCTTAGTGAGTGTTGGATCATCCACAATGTCGGTCTCAAAAACCATCCTTCCTTCTATGCCCCAATTGCGTCCACCAAAAAAACTCTCCTCCCATTTCTATCCCCTTTTTTCAGTTGCTATTCGGCTAATGTAATTAATAAAAAAAAATCAAACAACTCTTCCACTCATTCATTAGTCAAGTTCTAAATTTTGTTTCTCAATTGAGAAGAAAGACATAGATGGAGAGTTTTATGTTAATTGTTCGTGTTAACATGTTAATATATATACTCAAAGTCATGTTGTGATTCTATCAAATAATTAATAAGAAAACAATAGTAAAAACTAAAATGAATATGATTTAAAAATTGTCGGGGACTATTTATTCCATTGAATTGAAATTTTTAACTAATAAACCCAACTAAACAAAAAAACTTCATTTTTTTTCTTTATTTTATCCCCAAAAGAAAATGAAAAATCAAACCAAACCAGTCAATTTGACTCAGTTGAATCAGCTCTATCATGCATAAGAGAAAAGGATATCAAATCAGTACAACTTTGTGCCAGTTGAGCTATGATCTTGTTGGCAGAATTGAAAAGAGAAAACAAAGGAGAAGAATTGAAAGGTTCCATTAATGGAGGTATTTTGACTTGACCTGCAAAAAAAAAAAAAAATCGCCGTTGGTCGCCAGCGGTGGCGGCGGTCGGCTATCTCTAACGGCTGGTGGTAGAAGAGGAAGAAAAAGAGGAGGAAGAGAGAGAGGGAAAAAAAATAAAAATAATAAAAAAATATTTTTATTTAATTTATTACCATTTTATTAAAAAAAATTTAAAAATAACATTTTTAATTAAAATAATAGTGCCACGTCAGCAACCGTTAGAATTTAACAGAAAAATAGACAACATGGACCAAAGTGCTCCTTATCTCAAACCTCAAGGGTATTTTTGTTGAATTTGAAAACTTAGGGACCAAAGTGTAACTTAACTCAAACCTCAGGGACCAAAAGTGTATTTTTCCCAAAAAATACACAGAAGAAGGAAGGAAGAAGAGAAGAGAAAGAGAGAATTTTTTTTAATATATTTTTAAAATAAAAATATATTAAAATAATAAAAATATTATTATTTTTATTATTTTTTAATTATTTCTCTCTCTCTCTCTTCTCCTTCTTCTTTCTCTTCCCCATCCCCTTCTTCCTTCTTCCCCATCTTCTTCTTTTTCAACTCCGGTGGCCGGGCACCGCTGGCTGCCGGCGAACAACGACGGCGGCCGCCGATTTTTTTTTATTCAGAATATAACGATGAGGGAGGGAGGGACCTCCCTCTGCCGTTTCTGCGCCAGAATCGCATGAGGGAGGTCCCTCTCTCCCTCCCCATAATATTCTGATATAAAAAAAACAGAAGAAGGAAGGAAGAAGAGAAGAGAAAGAGAGGAAATAAAAATTTGTCGTCGGTCGCTGGAGCCGACGACGGCGACGACCGGCTGTCTCCGGCGGCCGGTGTGGTTGAAGAAGTAGAAGAGGATGAAGGAGTAGAAGAGGAAGAAGAAGAGGAGGAGAGAGAGGGAGAGAAATAAAAATAATAATTAAAAAATATTTAATTTATTACTATTTTTTAAAAAATTAAAAAATAAATTTTTTTAATTAAAATAATAGTGCCACATCCGTAGCCCGTTAGATTTAACGAAAAAATGGATGGCAGAGACCAAATTGCTCCTTATCTCAAACCTCAGGCGTTAAATTGTTGAGTTTGAAAACTCAGAGACCAAAGTGTAACTTAACCCAAACCTCAGGGACTAAAAGTGTATTTTTCCCATATATTTATTTCTATTTAAAAAATATAATTTATATATAAGTCATACACCAATCACTCCGCTTAATATTATAATTATTATAATTTATAGAATAAAACTATAAGAACATAAAGTAATAAATTGAAAAACGAAGATTCAAAATATCACAAATTGGGGGATTCAAACCTCTATCCTCTTAGTTAAAGTACTTGTAAATTATTACCACTGAACTATAAATTAAAAATATGATTACAATGATATAAATTAAATGAGTATATACAACACGAGCATAGTTCAACTACTAAAAAAAATAGTTAAGGCATTATGTATTCAACCAAAGAGTCATAGGTTTGAATCTCCAACTTCATAGGAGAGTTAAACTAAAATAGATGACACAAAAGTGAACGACGCTATATAATTTATTTATTATTTTTTCTTTTGACATAACTGTAAAGTTTGTTAATGAATATACATTAAAAATAAATAAATAAAACCATATAATTTATTGATTATAATGTTATCTTGATAAGTTTAAACTGATCACTTAGACTTAGCATGTAAAGTGATTCTAATACCGAGAGGGTCAAGCAATAACGGTTTTCATAAAGGTGATATAGGAGAAAAGCCTAGAAATAGGGAATTCACTGTTATAGGGAGGAATCTTATAACAACTATAGGGTTATAGGTTGCATGCATGAATTATCTATGTCGAAGTCGAGTCACAAAAATATGCATAATGGTATTCGCTTAGCCTTCTAACGGTACTTAGGAGCAAGGCCAAATAGAAGTTAAACTTGACTCAATCCATAAATAGACTTAGGTTTTAAGTAAGCTAGTAATAGAGTTAATCCTACTTGGTTGAAGCTATATGAATTCCTTGCCTTTATTCATTGAATTTTTATTCTTGTATTATTTGCTTTGTTATTTAAAATTATTTCCAAAATCCATCAACTTATTTTGTTACTTACCTTCGTGCTTCAGAGCAGTTTTTTCTTTAAATCTGAGTTTAATTAGTCCTTGTGGGGTCGATACTTTGAAATACCCCATTGTTTTTATTACTACATGCGATAGTATATACTTGCACTTAGTTGACTGAAAGTATCTTTAAATCTTATTTACCATCACATTTTTACCATCACCTTTAATCTGCATGCATCAAGTTTTTGGCTTCGTTGCTAGGAACAAAAAGTGAAATAAGATTTTGTTTTTGCAATTGAGTTGCGACCGCATTTCAGTCTCAATAAACCTAACTTTGTTTTGCAGTATTCTTTTACAGGTTGAAGTTGGTGCATGATCAAAGAACATCATCTCTTCGAGCTAGATCTTGAGATAGAAAGAACCTTTTCTCATTGTCGTAGAGAGCAAAGGCAAAAGAAAAGGGAAACAATGGAAGTTGAACACATGGAAATATCTTGAAAAAGTTGCTTATAAATGAGTTGAACTAAAAAAAATTTAGGTGACATAGAAATGAACACTATAAAATTTGTTGATGAATATACATAATAAAAATAAATAACACCATATAATTTATTTCAACAATCGAGTCCAATAACGAATAAATATATTATAATATTAATGATATGTACGACCATTGAAAATTTATACAAAATAATGCATTTTATAATATTTTAAATTGACATGAATTGAAAGTGAAATGCATCAAAGAAGAAAAAATATTAGGTTAAATTACCAAAAATCACTTTTTTTTCTTACAACATATGAAAACATGTGGAGTAGAGACCACCTTTTAGTCAAAGTATATCTTAACTAATTGAGTTATGTCCAAATTGATCGTTTGTTCTCTATTTATAAGTATAATTAAATTATAAGTTTAAATTCATAATAATAATAAGAGATTTTTCGGTCACCTATGAAAAACTACAGGATTTTTGTTACCATTGCGGGAAGATAGGTCACGTGATGAAGGAATGTGATGAGGAAAGAACGAACACAGCCGAAGATCAATCATATGGGCTCGATCTCATAGAGACCAATGGTAACAAGGGCTTTTACAGAGGATGATCAACTAAATTCTTGGGAAACAAAGGCCCTTCCCCACATGGAAGAGGTAGGGGTAGAGAAGGTAGAGGAAGAGGGTTCGAATCCCATGGCTATGTGCGTAATCAGGAGAAAAGACATGAAGCTGACACTAACAACGACTAGAGAAGAAGAGAGGAAAAGGTAAATCAGAAGAGTCAACTGAGGAAGGCAATCCCTACAACAGACTGGAGATGAAAGGAGAAGAGAAGAGATCATGGGCGCCTGATCAGAATAATCTTACAGAGAGCAACAAGGAAATTCGATCGTTAGAATTATCGGAAGGCTGAATAGGAAAAACTCTGACAAAACTGAAAAGGAGACCGATGAGTGATAGCGAGCATAGCTAGCTATTTTTCTCTGATTAATTAAGCTAGTCTTTTACAATTATTTGCCCAAATTTATGCATTTTTATGTTTTATTTCTAGGAAGTATGTGTTTGAAGCTTAATTCAACAATTGGAGTCAAATGAAGTCTTCAATCTAAAAAAAAAAAAAAAAATCATAGCGTCGCGACGCTATCAGCAAATTTTCCAAAAACGCGGTATCGCGATAGCATCGCGACGCTGTCGCCAGATTTTCTATAAATTCATCTTTTCATGCTACGCCCAAGGGTAGTCCAATTGGTTAGATTTTAGCCCTAATTTTGACTAGAGACCTTTAGTGAGAGCTAAAGCAAGGCCAAGGAGCAGGAATCAAGCGAGAAGACGTGGAGATCGTGACGGGGACGTGCCGGTTTCGACGGATTCGAGTTTTCTTTCTCTTTCCCTTACCTCTTGTAGTTTTTATGGCTTTTCTTTCAATTAGTGTTTGTAATTTAAATACTATGGATTGCTAGTTGTTTGTCTTAGGGATTGATGTAGTTGTTTTAGTTTGTTGGATTAATTTGTGGTATGAATATGCATTTATTTTACCTATGCAATTATGGTTAAATGCTTTCAATTACTTGATCACTAGTTGAATGATTTGAGTGTTGAATCTTGCTCGGGAGAGGGGATTTGGCCTAAGACTTACTTTATTTAATTGCATGACTAAAGTAGAAATTCTAAGTTTGTGACGGGATTTGGAATAACTTTAGAAGTTGCTTGAAGAACTAAACTCAAAGCCTTGCATGTTAATGAACTTAGATAGGGATATCAAGTTGGTTGCATGCATGAGAATCAATTATGCTCGGGAGAGATAGTTGTGATAAAAGGTTCCTAGACTTGGTAGAATAATTGCATGCTAAATTCATCTCATTAATTTATCCTCAATGTCAACAATGAAATCAATTTTCTAAGAGTCTTTCCATTTGAGTCTCCACCTTTATTTTATGCTTTTTGTCTTTAGATTTATCTTTTATCATTGAGTTTTGCTCCCTAAATAAAATTGGACAAGATTATTCATGGTACTTAATTTGCTAGAAAACCAATTTAGAGGACGACACTCGTTTAATCACGAAAACACTATATTATTACTTGACCCGTACACTTGCGGTAAGCAAATTGCGCATCATTGAGCAATCTGATATGATGGTTGAGTATCCCCATTAGCAACCTGTCATGGAAATGAAGGGATAAAAGCCCTGCGCAGCGGAAGGAATCACCGAACCTACTCATAGTCTTTGATTTTTAATTGAAATACCAATACAATTTGCAAAAAATTACAGCAATAAATCTATATTTAATGGGTTTTACAACGACTATAAACATGCTAAATAATAAACTAGATCTAATCTAGATGATCCTAGTGATCAAGGATTTCAAAGAAAACTTACTTTTGTAGAAAACTTTGATCGATTCGACTTTTCTTGCTAGTAAGATCGAAAACGCAGCAACCTTCTGGTGCGAACACCACCAATTGGTCACACCGGTATATCTCTAAGACTTCTTGAAGCAGGAGACTGGTGGGAGTCTTTCAGGAGAGATCTCTGAGAGAAGGAGAATGAATGGGATACCTTTCACTCCACCCCAAGGGTCTTATATAAATGTAAAGGCCAAGACCTTTTCCTAATAGGAAAAGGTCTATGAATAAGTTCAAATCTATTATCTGGACCATATCTAATTTTAATAAATAATTAATTAATTCCATAATTAATTAATGCATCAACATACATTATATAATTCTCCTAAATAAATTGAACACACTTTCAATTTACAATTTATATTTAATTGCCTTAAGTCTCTTTACGAACTACCAGTGGGACCTAATGGACCTACAGATCAGAAGCTCAAACAACACGAAACTAATTGGCTAAACTCATTAACCAAGTTAGTCAACATTCTTTAACTGTGGGTCACTCCACTAAAGACCCACAACTACACTCTTCTCACTGCAGAATCTTTCTGTGTCCACGGATATTGACCAATAACAGCAAGTCAGTCCTTCATGTGTGTTCGTACCCCAGCTGGGTCAAATTATCGTTTTACCCCTGGGTTACATCTTTGTCCTTAAGTCCCCAGTGCTCCTCTAATGAACAACCTGTTTGAGGTCCAACCAACAAACAGAAATCCCTCTCGTGTCATAGAAAGGGTAGGGCCCATTGTTCAAGACCCGGAGACACCACTTAAGGGAACACACCTCTACTTAACCTAGAGTCGGGAAGGAGTGAATTCCATCTTGTGTGATTATGTTCCCAGCTCCCCACTCGGTATTGTCCTCAAAATGGTAGGCTTATTGAGTCGGCATGCTGACCACTCTCACTCATACAAATCAAAGGACAACTCCTCGTGAACAGGAGTCCATAATCCACTCAGGATTGAAACCAAGTTGGCTGGGTCATCCTAGTGAAATAGAAACCAAGCTAACTAACGATGTAATAGTTAGTGGTTAACTATTTCGCAGTCCGGTCTTATGCAAACTCATTGCATAGGATACCCCCCTCGCATGTCTACTACATGGACGCTTTGGATCAATACGTCTGTATCATAATACAAAGCGGATCGTATCCATAGTGTCACCAGGATAAGGTACCCAGCCTCATTCCTATACTATAGACCCTTTAGGCTGTAACTTAAACATTGATCTCCGTATGTCCCTACATACTAGTTTAAACATCATACTAACAACCTAGGATCTTTAGTTTATTGGATTAGGGTTAATAAGACAAGATCTACTCAATACAAACAAGATAAATCATTTTATTAATGTTCGATTAAATGTTGCATAAAACCCAACAGGAAAAAGATCGGGGGGATTTTCAGAAAGGAAAAATTCCAAGAGACACCGACAAGGAAAAAGGGATGGGGCCCCTCCCAAGCAATATATCCCCTGAATCCTTTAGGAAAGAACAAAAAAAAAAAAAATAGAGGAAGAAATGCTTTCGAAGGAAACTTGGAGCCAAAGTTATAAATCCACCCAGAGGGGAAAACTCAATCTTCAATCTGCATATACCCAGACATGGAAAATTTTTTAAGAGATACGGAAGAGAACTATAAAGGAAAAAAAAAGGAATTTGACATTATTTTCATTCCAGAAGAAGGAACCCAAAAGGCCTAGTTTGAGAAAAAGGAAGCTCTGAAAAGAAAATCCTAGAAGAGGAGAGCCAGAAGTAATTTAAGTGAACCTAAAGGTAGAGTGTACTCCAACATCAGAGATTTGTAGAAGAAACATGAAAGAGACAACACAGAGGAAGACTTAGCTGCTAAAAAACCACGCACAACCAACTTCGGGGTAACCGTTGGGATATCGACGGAGGCTAATAAACAACCCCCGCCAGACACCATGAATCTCCTATGTTGGAACGTTCTAGGGGTGGGAAACCCTCGAACGGTCCGAACCTTGCGGCATGAAGTCCGCAAATTCAACCCCATCCTAGTCTTTTTGGCTGAAACAAAATGCACAGGGAACAAGATTGACAGTTTAAAAAGGAAATGTGGTTTTAGCAATGGCTTGGGTGTGAGCAGCAGGGGCAAAAGTGGAGGGTTGGCCTTAATGTGGCAAAATCATGTAGACATTGAGGTTAAATCTGTCTCTCCTGGGCACATTGACACTGTGATAAAAGCAATCAACAAAGTTTGGAGATTCACAGGGTTCTATGGGAACCCAGAAGCTTCAAAGAAGAATGATTCGTGGCAACTTCTTGAGAGGCTCAACGATGCATTCAACATGCCTTGGATCATCGGAGGGGATTTCAATGAGGTGCTTCAAGATAGTGACAAGTGTGGAGGCCAGCCTAGAAATGGTAAGCAGATTGTTGATTTTCGGGAGGCTACTAACAAATGCAATCTTATTGATGCAGGTTTTCATGGCGATAGATTCACGTGGAGAAAAAACAATACTAACATCCATGCTACCAAGGATCGGCTCGACAAATGTTTTCTCAATCTGGAGATGAATCAGATGCTGGCCGAGTACAAGGTGGAGAATCTTAATTTCCATTCCTTAGACCACAGGACGATTCTGATGAGTCTGTCTTGGGAGAGCAAGCTGTGTAAGTCCAGGTTTGCCAAAAGAATCTCCAAATTTGAGGAAAGGTGGCTTGAGTTTGCAGAGTGTAAGGAGCTGTTGGTTAAAGAGTGGGAGAACTCCAATACCATTCCCACCCGTTCCTTCAGCAAAAAATTCAGAGTTCCATCAGGGCGATGAAACAGTGGATTGTCGAGAGGCTGAAAGGCTCCTAGAAAGAAGCCATAGTCAGGAAGGAGAAAAAGATTGAGGTTTTGATTGCTGGCAAAGATGCTCGAGGTCCGAGTGAGATAACCACGACGAAGATTGAGTTGGAAAGACTTCTAGAGGAAGAAGAGTTGTATTGGAGGATTAGATCCCGAGAAGAGTGGCTTAAAGGAGGGGATAAAAATACTAAATGGTTCCACTCGAGAACGACCTATAAAAAGAAGAAAAACAAGATCAATGGGATTTATAACAAATGGGGCCATTGGGTGGATAAGGAGGATGAGATAGCTGGGGTTGCTAATGAGTACTTCTATTAGATCTTTAATTTTTCTTGTCCCCCAACTAAATGCATCAAGAAGGTTACTGACTCCATCCAATCCAGATTATCTCAGTTGCATATTTTTATGCTTGATAGAGATTTCTCTATCGAGGAGATTGACAGTGCCATCAAGGGTATGAGTCCCTCTAAAGTCCCGGGTCCTGACGGGGCTCACGCCTTGTTCTACCAAAAATATTGGGATGTGATTGGAAACCAAACGAAATCAGTTTGCTTGCAAGTCCTTAATCAGGGGGAAGACATGGGCCCTTTAAACAAGACTCTTATATCTATGATCCTGAAATCCTCTGTAATGTAGTGTATAAGATAATTGCGAAGGCCCTTGAAAATAGGCTTAAACATGTTCTAGGCTCTTTGATCTCGCCCACACAATCGACTTTCGTCCCTAGGCATCAAATCACTAACAACGTTCTTGTGGGGTATGAGTGCATCCACGTTTTGTTTGCTAAGAGGAAAGGTAAGGAGGGCTATATAGCTATGAAGCTTGACATGAGTAAGGCGTACTATAGAGTTGAATGGTCTTACTTCGAGGAAATCATGAACCAAATGGGCTTTAGTGACAGGTGGAAGAAGCAGATCATGAATTGCATTAGGTCGGTGAGCTATTCTATCCTTATCAATAGCACCTCGACGAAAGAGTTCAAGCCCAATAGGGGCCTGAGATAGGGAGATCCTGTAACGCCCCGTATTTTAAGGTATGAATAACTCTGTTAAATTATAATTTAATTTGAAGTTCTAGTTCCTCTTTGGTTGCTTTAAGTTAATTATTATTTTTGGTGGTTGCTTGGATGGCTGTTTTAAGTTAATTATTATTTTTGGCGGTTGCTTGGATGGCTGCTTTAAGTTAATTATTATTTTTGGTGGTTGCTTGGAGTGGGTTAATTTTATTTAAGCCAAGAGTTCATTTTTCCTTCGAAATCTAGAATTTAAATTTGGCCTTATCCTTATAGACATTCTAAGAGTCGATTTTGGCTTGAAGGGCCTTAATTGAGTCTTTAAATGTGAGGGTAGGTTATATATATATATATTTTTTTTTAATTCAAGCTTTTAAGAAAAGAAAAAGAAAGAAAGCCCTAAAGAAAATAATGTCTCTTTCCCTCTTCTTCTCGTGAAAGCCAGCCGCTTGCCCCCTCTCCTTCAGCTTCTCCTTCTTGCGCCGCCAGCCACCCGTGGGTTTCCTCTAGTGTCTCCCTCTCTCATGTGAGCCCCTTTCATCCCCGTTTGTTCTTCTCTTCTTGCGCCGCCAACCTCCCTCCTTCAACCCTTCTTGTTCGCGTGCAAGCCGTCGGCCCCCTGGAAGGTTTTCGTCCACTTCGTGCGAGGGTCACAGCGTGGGTTCTTCTTCGACGCCCCTCTTCATCTCTCCTTCTCGCGTGGACGGTGCCGCTTCTCCTGTTCGTAGTGTCACCGTTTCTAGCCACGCCGTCGTTCCGTCTTCCTCCTTCGCAAGCAGTTGAGACTAAGTCGCTGTTCCTTCTGATTTTCTTCCATTTGAGTTCAGCGGGCAGCGTGTTAATCGATCTCTTTTCCTCTTGCTTTGGCCAGATTAGTGAATAGAAGGCAGAATCTTCGTTGTTCTGGCGTTTTGGGTGCGTTCGTGCTAATTTAAAAATCGTTTAGGCGTGTTTAGGCTCTTTTGGTAAGCTCTCAGCAATACCCATGACTTATTAATCTCAAATTCAGTTTACCCATGCTTGTTCGGCCTTAGAATTGAGCGTTTGGTTTGATTTCTTGATTTTCCAGCACTGTGCAGTGCCGTCTTGGGTTCGAAATCATCCCTGTCTTGTGACCCATCGTCCGTGGAGCCTTAAACTCGATCACCCAGTGTCTAGGGTCTCTAAATAGGTTGTTTTAAGTCTTTTTGGTTGTTGGACAGCACGTGTTCGAGGTTTATCAGACGCTGGACGGTAAGTTCCAGCACCTCTAGTTCCTTTTTTCAAGTCTTCTAGGTGTTTTAAATTATTTCCTAACCCTTAGAAATTGTTGGTTGTAGTTTGGGCTCCTTAGGCTCTTCCAGTTCGTCCTGTTGGTTTATAGGTTCGCTTAGGAGCACTTATAGGTAAGTAGTTCTTAGTTGATGAAGTTTGTTTGATTGTGTGATGCATGCTGATTGATTTCTTGCTTTATAACTGTTCTCATGTTCCTTGTTTCTCGGAATAAATATGTATATATATATATATATATATATATATATATAAAATCTTTGAAAGGCATGAACTGTTGTTGCGTGTTGATTGGTTGTAAAGCATGTTGGTTATGTTTTGCATTCGTGAGATAAGCATGAGTTGAGAGCATGTGATTACATGTATATGCTTGGTGGGCATAGTATGTGAGTCTAGAAGCGTTGCAGGGCATATGCATTCTAGATAGATGTGAGATAGAGGTCAGGGACCTAAAGTGTGAAAGAAAGGAAAGTTGGGTGAATGTCAGTGCACCTCGGGTACAAATGGTCGAGGGGTGGCATGTCACCATTGGTTTAAGAGGAGCATCGAGGACTTGGGTAGAAATGGTCAAGGGTCAGTGTGAATAGTCTAGAAAGCAAGTGTTGGGCGCCTGGGGAAGGGGCCAATACTTTGCTAAGTCATCGGTGAGCCTTGGGTACAAATGGTCAAGGGGCGATGCACAGTTCGGGGCCTTGGGTACAAATGGTCAAGGGTCAAACGCCGAGCTCCGTAGAGAGCATTGTGGCCTTGGGTACAAATGGCCAGGGGACAGTGCGACTCAAAGGATCAGTCTTGGGGAGCCATGTGAGGGCTAAATATGAGCGTTGAGTGAGCTTGTGGAGCTTGAGTGGTTAGCGAGTTGTATAGAGAGATGCATGAGTTATGGCTTAGGAGAGTCATTCGCTTTACTAGCTTTGAGCATGTCGTTGTGTTTACCGGTTTTAAAAGCATGTTGTTTGTGCATGAAAAACATGTTGTTTGCTTGTTTGTTGTTTGTTAGCTTCTCAGGTAGGGGCTGCTTACCAGTACCTTAGTGTACTAACCCCCTCCTCTCTCTCCCCCCAACTACCAGATTTTGCAGGTTATGAGGACTGCGTGGACCATGGTGATGCAGAGGAGGCATATGAGGAAGGACCTTAGCTAGTTTGCGTTGTTTCCATTTTATTTTTGATGTTGGATAGATGTTGCTTAATTTGGTTGGACAGTTGTTGTCCTGTTAGGTTTAGTTCTGGTTATTCTTGTTAACTCTAGGCCTAGTTGTCTTTGTTTTAAAGAACTCCACCTATTCATTTAGTTGCTAATAATTAAGGTTGTTTCAAATGAATTGATGTTATAAGCTTTGTTTAAGTTGTGTTTTTGGTTAGTAGTTGATTATGCGAGGGCTGGCTGGCTATTAGTTATGTGGAGTTCTGTTGGGTTGTAGTATGGTGGAGTCGTTGAGTAATGTTGTTTAGAAGTGTTTTATGCTTAGTAGGTTAAAGAAAAATTTTGGGTTAGTCCTATGTATGCTATTATGCTGCCAAAATTTTTGGTGCACATGGTTAGTTTTGGTTTAAGAGTTAGTAATGTCGCTAGGATAGTTGTTAAAATCCTGGGGTGTTACAGATCCCCTATCCCCGTATCTGTTCATCATGTGTGCGAAAGGTTTCTCGGCCCTTCTGAATAGGGAAGAATCCCTCTCTAACTTATCTGGTTTTCGTATTAATAAGTTGTGTCCCCCGCTCACTCACCTCTTTTTTGTAGATGATAGCCTTCGCAAAGGCTTCCCAAGATCCTGTGCAATGAGTTTGCATAAGACCGGACCGCGAAATAACAACCACTAGATGTAACACCGTTAACTAGTTTCAGTTTCTATTTCAATAGGACGACCTAGGTAACTCAATCTCAATCTTGAGTATGTTATGAACCCCTTTCAGGAGGGATTGTCCTTAGATTTGTATGGGTGAGAGTGGCCAGTTCGCCGACTCAACAAACCTACCATTTCAGGGGTAAGACCAAGTGGGGGCTGGGAACATAACATTACAAGATGAAATTCACTCCTTCCCCTATTGGGTGATGTGCAATCTGCTAACCGCAAGTGTACGGGTCAAGTAATAATATAGTGAATGTGAAATTCGAATGTCGTCCTCTGGATTGGTTTCTAATCAATCCTAATTACCGAAAATACTTTTGACCAATTTTATTTAGGGAACTAAATTGAGTGAGAATGAGATTAAATCAAACACAAGGTAATGCAAAAAAAAAGACAATCAAATGGAAACAATGGTCTTAGGGATTTGACTTCACCAATTGGGATTATGGAATAATTAATAGATTATTAACATTCAATGATTCATAAATCTTGGAAACCTAATATCACACATACCTCTCCCGAGCATACATGATTCTCCCACATGCAATTGAACCCGATATCCCTATCTAAATTCAATAAACATGCAAGGCAATAAGGATACCCTTTTTAACGATTTCTAGAATTAACTATTATCTCCCGATTTCTAGCTAAATCCTATTTATGCATAACGATTTCTAAGCTAAATCCTCTCTCCCGAGTTAGATTTAAGCATAAACAACATTCAATTCATGGCCGGTAAATTGAAAGCACTAAGGACACAAATATGCATAAATGAATCATTAACATAAAACCATAAAATTAATCCATAACATGGCCAACGACTACATCAATCCCTAAGAGTCAAAATCTAGCCAATCATACACCGCGTTACAATATGACTATGATCTAAAACCGCCATAAAAGCTAACTAAAGTGAGGGAAAGAAGAATAGAACTCTATGTAGGCCGAGACCGAAAGTCCCCGTCACGATCCCCACGAACAATGGGTTGATTTCCACCTTGCTCCCTTTGCTTCTGCCTCAAAAGCCTCCGTTTTCCTCTGTTTTACGGCTCCAAAACGTCCCAAAAAGAAGTCCCAAAAAACCTAGCCGCAAATAGCTTATATTCTGTTTTTTTTCGTCATAGCGTCTCGACGCTACCTCTAAAACAGGCGTTCTAGAATGGAAAGTTTGCAGCGTCGAGACGCTGCGACATGTGCGCGCCTAATCAGAAAAGGAATGCTAGCGTCGAGACGCTCAAGGGCTGGCGTTTCAACGCTAGCCTGTAGTTGACCATATGTTGACTTTTTCTTCTTTTGATTCTTTTTGGTTCTTTTGAATCTTTTCACGTCCCGAGCACTCGATTGACTCAAATTCCATGCTTAAGCTCTAATCAACACTTTTCTACAAAATAAACAATTAAGTGCAATAAAATGACCCATAAATCATCAAAGACTAGCTAAATTAATTAGGGAAAACTAGCTAGCTATGCTCGCTATCATTGGGGTAAGGAGATGTGCATTCCCTTAAGGGCTGATTCTGGATCTTGAACAAGGGCGCCCATCCTCTCCTGGCCCGAGAGGAACTGTTGTTTATTGATTGGATCATAAACAGATTGTTCATTAGAGAAATCAGTGGTACTTAAGGATCAAGAGGTAACCCAGGGGTAAAACGGTAATTTGACCCAACTGGCGTTACGAACGCTCATGAAGGATTGACTTACCGTTATTGGTCAATATCCGTGGACATAGAAATATTCTATAGTGAGAAGAGTGCAGTTGTGGGTCTTTAGTGGAGTGACCTAGAGTTAACGAATGTTGACTAACTTGGTTAATGAGTTTAGCCAATTAGTCTCGTATCGTTGGAGCTTCTGATCTGTTGGTCCATTAGGTCCCCCTGCTAGCTCATAAAGGGTTCTGAGGTTAAATAGTTTTGAATTTGAAGTGTGTTCGAATTCGTTAAGGGAATTTTATTGTATTTGATGCAATTAATACAATGTATGTAGATACATTGTAATATAAGTTTAATTAGTGAATTAAAATTTATGATATAAAATTAATTTTGGATGTGATTCAAAATTAATTTATGAGAGAATTAAATATTTGAACGGGTTCAAATATTAAATATGAATTAGATTCATATTAGAACTATAGGTTATATTTAATGTGAATAAGATTCATATTAAAACTATATTCTATGAGAGAATTATTTGAATATGATTCAAATAGTAAATTAATTAAATATATGATATTTAATTAATGAATTAATTAATTGGAGAATTAATTAATTTAATTAAATGAAATTAATTAATTTAATTAAATGTAATTTAATTAAATTAATTCTATAGTTCATAAAATGTACATTGGATGTACATTAAAAACTATAGGTTAATAGAGAGACATATATTTGAATTTGATTCAAATATAAAATTGATTAAATATATGATATTTAATTAGTTGGTTGAATTAATTCAGTTAAATATGATTTAATTGAATTTAAAACTATATGTTAAATTAAATTTAATCACAAATTTTGATTTGGTTAAAATTAATTTCACGTGCATAATATATAGTTTTAATATATATTAATTTAATTGTTAAATTAATATGTATTGGACAATGCCAACAAGAACATAGCTCAACTGACATAAAGATGTATTGATAATCACGAGGTCTGTGGTTCGAATTGTTTTCGTTTTAAACCCAATTAACGAGGAATCGATCTGATGTGCTTGTTGTGGGGGTCTGTGGAGTTCCACCACTGTTCGAGAGATGTTAATTTTGTTGTGCGTAGGATTGTGAAGCAGCCTTTTGATCCGATTAAGGATTTTTCCCAATCTCGGGAAGATGGGTCTTTTCTTTGGTTTTTTTGTTTCTCCGATTGGCTTTCTTCCCTACTTTATGAGTGTGGTTGTAACCGTTTTTATCAATCTTAATGAAGTTATTTCTTTTTCAAAAAAAAAAAAAAATCTTACCTCTTAAGTGAAAGTACACACCAATTTTCGTTTATACTTGCTTTAACAACTATAAAAAAACATATAAACGCTTAATGATGGATAGCCCTTCTATTTTGAAAGAAAAAAAAAATAATAAATAAAACCTCAATACTGTAGAGCCTTTAGAAAAAAAAGTCTAAACTAATGGAAGGTACTGCCCTAAATTTAGTGTATATGCCACCAGTAGATTTTTTTAAAAAACAAATTAATAATAAACTGTTATCCATAAATTTTGAATTGCAATAATAACAAATGCAATCCACATAATTCACTCACAGAAATATATACATACTTGAAATAAAAATTAAATTATTATTTTTGTTTGTGTACTTTCATTGTTATGTCAAATTCGTCGCAAAATGAGAAGGCTTCCTACCGTTACAGATAACAAAAAATACAGAGATGAAATCGAAACTGAAACCTAAATATTCTTAAAAGTACAAGGACAAAATCGACACGATGGTTCGAGGATGGATAGCTGTGAGCTTCAAGTATATCAAAACATCACCAGATGCTCATTTGTTTTTGAAGTTTGGAATTATTAGAAGACTTTCTACCGTTGTCTTTGTAGGTGTTTCTGGAGGCACGAGCCTTTCTTCCTCCACTGGCTGATGCTATGGCGCGTTGTCTCTGCTTCTTCAACCGTTTATTCAGTTATATATCGCCGTTTTCATCTCTAGCCTCTCCACCATTGTCCCTCTGCAATACAAAAGAGACACCAACTGTTACCATTGCAAATACATCTTTTTGTATATAATTGTTGCGACCCACTTTTTGGATCATGCAGTCTGTCCTATTAATCCTCGGAAAGATATTGGCCACCAGTCACCTTAAGAGTAAGAGACAATAAGTTTGGGGCAAGGAGTTGAGTTATGAAATCTGGAGTTGTTTTGTCTTAAAAGTTATGAGTTAACAAGTCTGTGGGACCCACAATAAAGTGTTAGAATAGGAGTTAAAAAATTTGTGGGGCCCACAATAGTGTTGTGATAGGTTGATAAATTTGTGGGTTCCACAATTCGGTGTTGTATATCTTTGGGCCAAACAAGGAGTTGGGTGGAGTTAATAACTCCACCAACTCCAACTTCACAACTCATTGCCCCAAACATCTCCTAAGGGCCCGTTTGGTACAAGGTTTTTGGAGATGGGAATGGGCAAGAGTTTCTAATACCCTTGTTTGTTTCAAGAT
Source organism: Luffa acutangula (assembly GCA_036850905.1). Lineage (NCBI taxonomy): Eukaryota > Viridiplantae > Streptophyta > Magnoliopsida > Cucurbitales > Cucurbitaceae > Luffa > Luffa acutangula. Next base: position 9,222,837 of record CM072094.1, on the reverse strand, counting down.
TTCTGTGGTGGGCTCAGGAAATAACGCATTTTCAGGCATCATTTATGCCCATAAGCAAGGGTTTTCTATGCCCTTGCAAAAACATGAGTTTTCTCTTTTCCTATCCATTCTTTTTTATTTTTATATGCAATTTTATTTTGAATATAGTTAATTAATTAACTAATGGATACTAAATTTAAAATAATATAATAAATTATTTAATTAGATTAAAAAATAATTTATCAAGAATTTTAATTTTTTTTAAACAAATATTTTTGTAAGACTTTTAAACAAATACTTAGTCCAAGTTTATTAAAGGGATGTAATTACATATTTACTAAAATTATAATTAATTAGTTAATATTATCGAAAATATATTTAATTATTGAATTAAAATCATTTAAATGAATTTAGTGTAAAAATTCATTTTTCAATAATTATAATTAATTACTTATCGATTATTTATAATCAATTAATTACTTTTTTGGATTTCCTTATAATAAATAAATAATCATATTATTATTAAATACTTATCTAATTAATTTATATGGATACAATATATTAAGTTATTGTAGTTAAAGATATTTATTAAAAAATTAATTAAATAATTTTAATTTGTTAAATTAACATGGTTTATACCATTAAAATATTATTATTTCTTTAATTTTTATTAATAATTTGAATTAATTTATTAAAATTACATAAGTTTACCTGATCAATTCTAAAAAATAAATACAAACATAATTTGTTCTCATAAAATCCTGATGACATTCCCATGCACAACCAAACACAGTTATCTTTGATTCCCAGCAATCTTATTCCCAGGCATAGTATTCCCAGGAATACATATTCCCAGACATCTATAAAACCTTAAACCAAACGGGCCCTAAAGGTTTTAAGTTTTTGGGTTTTTCACTTGAGGGCTTGAACTCAAAACATCTTGGGAAGCATCTCCACATCCCAACCTTTATACTACCAAGCACCCAAAGGATAGCATTGCTAATAGGGTTTTTTTTTTTTTTTTTTTTCGATATTTGTGTGTATGATTCACCTCAACTAATCACATTAGATAATTGTCTCACCAACAACACTAGATTGCTAAGGAAACTCAAAGGATTTTAAATTTTAAGTGGGAGGGATTTAAAGTCATTCCCTCTAGCTCCTAAGCCTTAATGACCACTAGGACAATACCAGATGGTTTCATTATTGTGGTAAATATGAACATGAGAAACTTTTCAATTTTTTTCAATATCCATGATAGCTAACATTCATAAATTAATGACTAAATTCTCAAAATGTATTAGTGATCAAAGCAACACAAACTATGCAGTTATACCCTTAAACCAATTTAATGCAAAAAGAAAAACAAATTGTGGAGGAGGGAGGAGGGTTGTAAATTGTAAGGGTTCATCTTGGTTCTGCTAAGAAAAGGGAAAAGAGCAATATTAATTATGATTTAGCATTAAACACACTATCCACGAGCAGACATGAAATAGAACCTACGTGTTTGCCTTCTAAAACTATAAAGAAACAATAAACTTACTCTAACACCTCAACCAAACTCATTGCATAGGATACTCCCGCTTGCTACATGGACGTTTTGGATCAATACGTCTGTATCAAATACAAAGCGGGTCGTATCTCATAGTGTTACCAAGATAAGGTACTCGGTCTTATCCTTGTATTATAGACGTTGTTACTTGAACATCGATCCCTATATGTTCCCACATACTTGTTCAAGTTACATACAAACAACCTTGGATCTTAGTTTATTGGATTTGGGCCAAATTGTGCAATATTTAACAATAACACTTTATTGTAGAAACTCAATAACACTTTATTGAAACAAGTATACAATTTGTTTACATTCATTGAGGCATAAAACTCAACATCCTCAACAGTCATTCGGAGACCTTGACGGAGCATACTCTAACACCTCAACTAAATAAGTTAAAATCTTGATGAATATTGGAGATATTGATAATGGAGCAGCAATGTGAAAAAAATAAAAATAGAAATAAACCATTAGATACAATTCATGCAAGAGAAGGATCGTAGATGTTAGAAACAATACATCTGAATCTGAATCATTCTCAGATACATCGTTCGTCTAACATGCTTCATGATTCCTCTGACACATTGCATTTTCATCACCGTTCATCAAGGTTTCCTGTGAATTATAATTAAAAAGGGAAATAGAACATATCATTTACATACTTCAATTGAACTTGCTAGCATTAAAATTAAACACCAAAACCCATTAAGAATGAAACATAAAAAGGTGCAACAAAAACACAGACTCGAACATGGAATGGAGCCACCAAAAAGAAACTACAAGAAAGAACACTAATTATTTATAATAATTTTAACCCCTAAACCTACCAGGAAGCATCAAAGGGTGTCAAACTACAAACAGACTCCAAGACCCCTCAATACTCTCCTATGCCTAACCAAACACTCCAAATGACTACCAAGAATCCTACTTGCAAAAGAAACTTCCCTTTGTTTCAAAAAAGGGCTAACTCCCTTTCAAACCGGGATCTTCTAAAGTGGAAATTGAAGACATAAACTACTTTGCATAAGATAGAAGAAATAAGCAATAGGAGAATTAATCATAGTAGAGAGAGAGAAAAGTGACCGAAAGAAGAACTACAATCAATCCAATGATCTTCCAAAAAATGGAATCAATAAGACCCCATTTGATAATCTTTTGGTTTTTTATTTTTGGAAAATTAGCCTTGTTTTCTCCCAATTTCCTTACCATTGTTTTCATCTTTGTTAAGGACACACTTGAATTATTAGCCAAATTCCAAAAACAAAAACAAGTTTTTGAAAACTATTTTTTTTTAGTTTTCAAAATTTGACTTGGTTTTTGAAAACATGAGAGAATGTAGATAACAAAACAAAGAAACTTATAGATGGAAATAGTGTTTATAAACTTAATTTTGATCAAAAATCAAAAACTAAAAACCAAATGGCTAATCAAACTATCTCCAACTGACAATTTAACACAAGAAATAAAGCAAGGCAAGCACTATGAAATAGATTCCCAACAATTCCTACACCCTCCGAGTTAGAACCTCATCCCATTGAAGTGGTAACTGTATTATGTATTTACTCACTATAATCTTGTGCCATAGAGCATTAGGCTCTAAGGGGAAAAACTGTAACCATTCAATCAAGAGAGAAGTTTTGGGTTAACTAGGTTCCTAATACCCTGTCTAACTTAACCAATGACAACCCCTTCCTTTTTCCACACCTTCTCACAGAAAGCCCCTCAAGATTTCATGATTTTCTCCCACCCAATGCAAGTGGTGGAAGCAGCTAAATTTAGACCAAAACTACGAGGGAACCCAACTCAAAATGGATTTGGTAAGGAAAGCCTACTGATAAATCTCCAAAAGGGAGTTATTTAGGCCTTATTTCTATAGGGATTTGTGTGTCTTTTGGTTTGTGTCAGTATGTTCAGAAATATAGTCGTAGATAATAGTCAATCCAAGTATAAATTGACAAAATCAAGTAGTACCTGGTAAGTCCAGGGTTGAGTTCATAGGGAAGGGATATTCACAAAGTTTTCAACAATATTTACTGATCTAAACTCAAAAACATATGATACTATTTTAAAAGAGTAAACAAGAGATTTGATATATTTGAAAAGTAAATATTTGCATAAAACAGAAATATGCGATGAGAGTAAAAGGAAAATTTGTAAGGAAAATACGATCAAGGCTGCAACCTCATGCATCTACAAAGACCTTGTAGCACATACTTTGAGTAATTGATCCATTAATGCCTAAGTGAGAAAAATTCATGAGTTTCCCTTCCGGTACTCCATATGCGTTTGACATAAACTATCAATTGATTATTTGGCTAGTTCATGCTTTAGGTGTAGTTCTCTAAAACTTACAAGGGACTGTGTTAGTCACAACGCAATCTAAGCTCATACATGCAAAATCTTTTAACGGTAGTGTTTAGATGCTACCACGACTACATGACATGTGCTAACTTGCTCTACTTAGAGATGTCTGCATGCATTACCTGTCAGGGATTTAGCATGTTGCTACCGCATCTGGTTGGCCAAGCGGGAGTTAGTAATGAAAATATTATTGCAACTAAGTAGAAAGCAATTAATGTTTCATTTAACTCAAAATATGCACTTACAAGATATACTTTTTCCTGCATGAGGTGCTTGCGCCAGGCCTTGAAGAAGAATTTAGCTCATGCGAGCAAAACAAGACATTATAAAATAAAACATTACAAGCACAAGTTTGCTCCTAATCACAACTCTCTCTGTGATTTCTCTGTTGATCTTCCTTCTTCTCTCTTGATCCAAAATATTGAATGCCTCCATCCGAGTATGCGGCTTCTATTTATAGGTGAAGAAAGATGACTTCTCCAAGTAATTAGCAACTTGTGTTAATCATCATTAGGCAACTTGCTCAACTTTTCAGCCCTTTTTTCGCCCACTTGCGTTAGCTGTATCAGTTGTGTCAGCGCTTGTCTTTTCATCATCTTATTTGTCTCTTGATCATCTTGGGATGTGTGCCTACGCTGAGAAAAACTTGAAAAACAACTGAATTAGTTTGCGTTAGTGCCCTACATTTCATAATTTCTCACCGCATGCATGAATATAGCTCGCCGCATAAACTTATCACATTTTCCTTTCTTTTTGCGCTGAAGTAACGCATCTTTGTTTCTTTTGGCCTTGTTTTAGCCTAAATTTAAAGGACTAATAACTTTCTTTTTGCAAGTTATCATCTTTTGTGCTAAATAGGGTTGCTTTTAGTTATATATTATATGTTTTAACCCATTTGGTAGAATGGATGCTTTGGAATTTATTTTGTGCAGAATGTATTGCTGAGCAACTTGAGGGAGCAAAATCTGTGCTGGAGTAAAGCGAGGAGAAAAACTGCCTCGTCACAGCTCGTTAGCCAATTTGATGAACTGAATTCTGTTAAGCTATTCTCGGGATAAAGGAGCAAGGAGAGCCATCCACGTGTCTAGGTCAACCTAATTCAAGCCTCCTATCACTCTATAAAAGGAGATAGCCACCCAAGTCAAAAGACATTCCATGTTTGGGAGGAACATTCCACTTTTGGAAAGTTTACTTCCACCTTTGGGAGCCGAATAGAGAAGAGAGATTAGAGACTTACAAGAAGACCATCAATTGCAAGCTGATCAAAGGAATTAATATTTTCTTGTATTATTTTGTGATTATGGATATGCTTACTCAGATTGTAACGTGTGTCTCTATGCACTTTATGAACTAAGTAACTTTAGGCGTTGGTTAGGGAACATGTGATTGTCGTGCTTAACCTCTATGCAATAAATATTGTTTTGATGCATCTTGATTATTTGTTGTGCTCATTTCTATTTTATGCCCGCCTGGCCAGCCGGTACGAATACCACTCTCTAGTTTCAGGGATGATTTAGGGAGTGTGTGGCATTTAATCACACTAGATCATTGTGTATTGGTGAACGCCAGTGACTGAGCTAGGGATAGCTAGTTGCCTAGTGCTTGATCAGTAGAGCTTCATTGGAGTTGAAACATATTCTAAAAAATCTGGAGTTCCGGGAGGCATCTGCTAATAAGACTGCGAGAGTTTTACATGATCAATAATATTGCTAAAACCTCTTTTAAAACAATTACTAAATCCTGACAAGCGTCTGTTTCTAATCTGTCTGCCTATTTGTTTATTTTATGTTCTGTCATTTCTTTTGCTTCAACATTCTATCAAAACCAATCATTTTAACCACCTTTGAAACCATTGAAAAACTAAACAAAATAGATAAAGTGGAAGCTAATTCAGACCCTAGATTCGATAAATACTTGTCGCAACGTCATCGCGACGCGGAGCGGCCGACATCCTTTCTTGGGTGTTTTAGAAGAAAATTGGAGTCGCCACCAATCATTGAGGGTGTGATTGGTCACCTTTAAAATAAAAAACAAAACTAGTCTTAGAAAACCAGAAATTAGGTTCGGGAGTCGTTTGAGTGTAGGGAAGGTATTAGCACCCTACAACACCCGTTTAAGAAAACGATTACCACAGTATCTTAAATTGTCCAATTAAATGAATAAAAACAGTCCTTTATTTTATTTTTCTTAAAAAAATGATAGATATGAAAATAAAACTCAAAATGCAATACTGAACACAAGATGTCTCATTCGTTTTTACCTTAACTTTAGAAATAAAGCAAGGATTAGACATTATGAGTTGGATATCCAATTTAATATAAATCATGCCTAATCTCCCTTTTAATTAAAGAAACATGGGTGTACATGATTATGTTTACTAAAAATATTTTTTAGTAATAAAAAGGATGTAAAAGAAGAAAAATTATTCAAAGAGTAAATTCTTTTAAAAGGGAAAATGAGAATTTTCATACGCCTACACGGGAGTTGGACTCCACGAAGGCACATTACTCAGTTCCCATAATCCATTTCAAAAGAAAATCAAAACAATAACAATAATTGAAATTGACAAAGCAGAATTAAAGATTAGATTAAAGCAATTTGGAGAATGAAAGGAAAAAACAAATAAATTAGAAAGTATAAAAAAATGAAGTTGGCAAAGTGCAAAAAGTGAACTAAAATGAGAGAGAAATTAAAAATGATAATCATAATGATGACGATAATAATAATAATAATAATAATAATAATAACAACAACAACAATAATAACAAAACAAAAAACAAAGGAAATAGAAAACAAAACCCAACCTTTTTTACTTCTCTCTTCCTTCTTTTTTCCTTCTTTCTTACCCAATGTTTTCTCTCCCCGTATACTCCTTCCTCCTCCTCTTTTTTCCTCTTTTCCTCTTCCACTTTCTTTTCTCTCTTTTTCTATCACTCTCTAAGTTAAACTCTTATTCAAATGCCTAAACTCTCTCAAGCTCACTTTTACTCTAAACTTCTTCTCTTTTTTTCTCTCCTTTTCTATCACTCTCTAAGCTAAACTCTTATTCAAATGCCTAAACTCTCTCAAATGCCTAAACTCTCTCAAGCTCACTTTTACTCTAAACTTCCTCTCCTTCTTCTTGTTTTCCGTCCCTTTCATCCTCCATCTCCCCCCTTTTTATACTTGAAGGGTTACTAAATTAGGGAGAGGATGGATGAGAAAATGGTGGAAAAAAGAAAAAAAATAAAAAATAAATAAAAAAATGAGAGCCATGGAAAGTCTTTTGAATAGGTAAACTTCCCCTTGAATAGGAATGGGGAAGACCAAAAAAAAAAAATAATAAATAAAATAAAATAAAATAAATAAAAATTAAAAAAAAAACGAATTTTTGATAAAAACATGTGAGAAGGGGGGTTTGAACCACAGATCTCGTGGTTATCAATGCGACTTCATGTCAGTTGAGCTATGCTTTTGTTGACATACAAGAAAAAACAAATTGACCACCAAATATTGGAAACCTTCAAACATTATTACTGAAAATCAAGCCGGACCAAATACGGTGTCTACAGTTTGCCCCCCTTTGTGTATCCTTGAAGGATTGAAAGGGTAGACAAAGGAAAGAGACTAAGTACTGGGGAGGCAAAGATTTGTTTGGTAAGAATTTGAATCAGGTATCGACCACAATTCAATAGTCAGGTTTTGTTCAACCGAGAGAAAAAATTAAAACAGACCTGGATTGACACAGGCTTCGACCTCGACTGAATAGTCGGGTTCGACTTAACCGAGATAGAAATTGAAAACGGACCTGGATTGACACAGGCTTCGACCTCACTGAATAGTCGGGTTCGATTTAACCAAAAGAAAAAATTAAAATGGACCTGGATTGACACAGGCTTCGACCTCGACTGAATAGTGGGTTTGATTTAATCGAAAGAAAGAAAAAAAACTGGAAATGGACCTGGATTGACACAGGCTTCGACGTCGACTGAATTGTCAGGTTCGATTTAACCGAGAGAAAAATTGAAAACGGACTTGGATTCACACAGGCTTCGACCTCGACTGAATAGTCGGGTTCGATTTAACTAAGAGAAAAACTTAAAACAGACCTGGATTGACACAGGCTTTGACCTCAACTGAATAGTCGGGTTCGATTTAACCGAAAGAAAAAACTGGAAATAGACCTGGATTGACACAGGCTTCGACCTCGGCTGAATAGTCGGGTTCGATTTAACAGAGAGAAAAAACATAAAACGGACCTGGATTGACACAGGCTTCGACCTCGACTGAATAGTCGGGTTCGATTTAACCGAGAGAAAAACTGAAAACAGACCGGGATTGACACAGGCTTCGACCTCGACTGAATAATCGGGTTCGATTTAACCGAAGAAAAAAAAACTTAAAACGGACCTGGATTGACACAGGCTTCGACCTCGACTGAATAGTGGGGTTCGATTTAACCGAAAAAAAAAAAACTTAAAACGGACCTGGATTGACACAGGCTTCGACCTCGACTGAATAGTCGGGTTCGATTTAACCGAAAATAAATTTTCTTTGCAATGCACGCTAAACTTGAATGCTTGAATACATGGGGTGCGGATTTAGCACTATCCGAAAACTATGATATAAATTTCTTTAAAAGATATTTGATAGCTCGGGCACCCCATTCGCATCACCCATGGTAATAGACCTTAATTGGATCATGAACTCACTAAACAACTTGCTCTTTGTTTGATGACCAAAAATGTATCCAGAACGACTTTGCTCCTGTGATAATAATCCCCAGTTTGAGAAGACGAAAAATAATGGTTTTGCCCCAGTTTAAGACTTTGTCATGTTGAAATGACGGTTTTGTCCTCCATGATGACATTCCATCAACCTTCATGATCACGGTGCTCTTGGAAAAATATTGCCTTTGGATTCTTTGTTTGGACATATGTATTTCACATCGAATCGTTTAAGTTACCACCATTGATTTGAAATATCGCGTTTATGTAACTTTTTGTTTATTCAATTGTAATGATAATAAAGGTAAACATGCCAAACATTCATATTTGAGGAGATATTATGGAGAGTGGGGGAGAAAAATGGACAAGATATGCCATGCTTCGAGAAGGGAGCTTTTGATTTATGACTAAAATTCAATAGACATATGTGTCAATGTTAAGGTTCTAGAACTTGAGACAAAAGTAACCTCTTAAACATGATATAGAAATTGAAGCGTAATTCTCCTAGACACTTGTTGAATTCCCACAACTTTGCCGAATCCTTTGATACACAAGTAGCCTATGCATAATATCTTCAAACTTGATCTGAATTAACTGGACTTGGCAGCTTATTACCATCCATGTTAGTCAAGACTAAAGCTCCTCCAGAGAAAGCTTTCTTCACCACGAATGGTCCTTCATAGTTTGGGGTCCACTTGCCTCGGTGATCTTTTAGAAAAGGAAGAATTCGTTTTAAGACTAAATCCCCTTCTCTGAATACTCTAGGACGCACTTTCTTATCATAGGCTTTCATCATTCGTCTTTGGTAAAGTTGACCTCTGCACAATGCTGTCAATCTCTTTTCTTCAACAAAGTTGAGCTGCTCATAGCGGTTTTGGATCCATTCGGCCTCTTCTAAATTAGTCTCCATGAGGACCCTTAATGATGGAATTTCCACTTCAATGGGAAGAACAGCTTCCATACCATAAACTAATGAAAATGGTGTTGCCCCAGTTGAAGTGCGAACCGATGTGCGATATCCATGTAATGCAAAAGGAAGCATTTCATGGCAATCTTTATACGTCACCGTCATTTTTTGCATAATCCTTTTTATGTTTTTATTGGCAGCTTCTACTGCTCCATTCATCTTTGGTCTATACGGAGTTGAGTTGACATGCTTGATCTTGAATTGCTCACATAACTCAGTCATCAATTTATTGTTCAGATTTCGTGCATTATCAGATACTATGGTCTCAGGAAGACCATAGCGACATATAATCTCCTTCTTGATGAATTTGATCACAACTCCTTTCGTCACCTCTCGATAGGACATTGCTTCTACCCATTTGGTAAAATAATCTATTGCCACCAAGATGAATCGATGTCCGTTTGAGGCTTTTGGGTCAATAGGGCCTATAACGTCCATTCCCCACATGGAAAATGGCCATGGTGTCGTCATAACGTGCAACTGGGATGCTGGAGCATGAGCTTTATCTGCGTAAATCTGACATTTGTGGCATTTTCGGGCATATTTGATACAGTCAGCTTCCATGGTTAACCAGTAATAGCCAACCCTTAATGCCTATCTGGCCATCATGTGTCCGTTTGCATGGGTGCCGCAAATTCCCTCATGAATTTCTTTCATAATCGTGTTGGCTTCATTTGTATCTACACACCTTAGAAGTACCATATCATGATTTCTTTTGTAAAGTATTTCTCCATTTAGGAAGAACTTCATTGCTAACTTTCTAAGTGTGCGCTTGTCATTTTCTGAGGCATTCAGAGGATAGGTTCCGCATTTCAAATAATGTTTGAGGTCTTGAAACCACGGCTTGTCATCAAACTCTTCTTCTATATTCATGCAGGAGGCTGAAACATCTACCCTTCCCATCTTAATAGGTTGTACCTCATGATTGGGGTCTATGTTTAACATGACTGCAAGCGTAGCCAAGGCGTCGGCTATCTGATTACTCTCCCTTGGTAAATAGTCAAAAGTGATTTCTTCAAATTTATGAGACAAATCTAATATAAGCTTTTTATAAGGCAGTAGCTTAGTGTCTCTTGTTTCCCATTCTCCTCTCAATTGGTGAATCACCAACATAGAATCTCCCAAGACTCGAAGTTTCTTTATCTTCATATCCAATGCAGTTTGGATACCCATAGAACAAGCTTCATATTCAGCCATATTCTGAGTACAATCAAAACTTAATTTGGCGGTGAGAGGGAACAACTTTCCTTCAGGCGATATTAATACAACACCTATCCCATGACCTAACTCATTGGAGGCCCCATCAAACAACATGGTCCATGTTTCCAAGTCTGATATTTCTTTTTCCACCATTATAGTGGAGACAAATTCATCAGGAAAATCAAATTTCATTGGTTCATAATCGTCTATAGGTTGCTCGGCCAAATGATCAGCTAGTGCACTTCCTTTTATTGACTTTCGAGTAACATAGACAATATCATACTCGGATAAAAGAACCTGCCATCTAGCAATTCTACCAGACAAAGACGGCTTTTCAAAGATGTATTTGATAGGATCCATCTTTGAGATAAGCCATGTTGTGTAGTACAACATATATGGTCTCAAACGGCGAGCGACCCAAGCTAGAGCACAACAAGTTCTTTCTAAAAGATAATATCTGGTTTCACAATCAGTGAACTTTTTGCTTAAATAATATATGGCTTGCTCTTTTCTGCCTGAACTGTCATGTTATCCCAGTACACACCCCATTGAATTTTCTGTCACTGTAAGATATAGGATAAGTGGGCGATTTGGAGTTGGAGGTACAAGAACAGGAGGGTTTTGTAGGTATTGCTTGATCTTTTCAAATGCTTTTTGACAGTCATCATTCCATATGCATGTATTGTTCTTACGAAGTAGCTTGAAGATTGGTTCACATGTTGCTGTAAGATGTGATATGAATCTTGCAATATAATTCAATCTTCCCAAGAAACCTCTGACTTCTTTTTGAGTACGTGGTGGTGGCATTTCTAGAATGGCTTTGACTTTGTCTGGGTCAACTCTAATTCCCTCATGGCTTACGACGAAACCCAACAACTTGCCAGAAGTGACCCCAAATGTGCATTTACTCGGATTCAGTTTCAACTTGAATTTTCTCAATCGCTCGAATAACTTTCGGAGAATGGTTGCATGCTCTTCCCCTGGTTTTGACTTAGTAATCATGTCATCAACATACACTTCGATCTCCTTATGCATTAGGTCATGGAAGAAAGTAACCATGGCCCGTTGGTAGGTTGCCCCAGCATTTTTCAATCTGAACGGCATGACCTTATAAAAAAAGGTTCCCTATAATGTGATGAATGTAGTTTTCTCTTGATCTTCAGGTGCCATTTTGATTTGATTGTAACCTGAGAATCCATCCATAAAGGAAAAAGTTGAGAATCCAGCTGTATTATCTACCAGTACATCAATATGAGGAAGTGGGAAGTTATCCTTTGGGCTTGCTCAATTCAAATCTCTATAATCAACACACATTCGGACCTGTCCATTTTTTTTAGGTACTGGCACAATGTTAGCTACCCATTCTGGATAATTAGCAACTGTTAAGAATCCTGCATCAATTTGTTTCATGACTTCCTCTTTTATTTTGATTAACATGTCTGTCTTCATCTTGCGTAACTTCTGTCTCACTGGCTTGCATTCAGGCTTAAGTGGCAAATGATGCACAGCAATACTTGTGTCTAAACCAGGCATATCTTGATAAGACCAGGCAAAAACATCAATGTATTCATGAAGCAATGTTATTAACCCTTGACGGCTTTCAGCAGACATGTTGGTCCCGATTTTAACTTCTTTAATCTGTACTTGAGATCCCAAGTTAATCGTCTCTATCAACTCTTCATGTGGTTCCAATATCCTCTCTTCTTCTTCAATCATTCTCAACAATTCAGGAGTAAGTTCTAGATCTTCCTCATTACCACTTGTTCTCTCATCGGACTCAACATCGTATGTAGGAGAATCAAGTTCGTATTTAAGATCATTAACGCTTTCAATCCCAATTTCGCTGTTTAAGAGAGGGATTATTCAGTGTGATGAAAGAAGATAAATGAAGGAATGGAATAAATGAAATTAATGCTAAAAGAAGTAGACACAAGAGAGATTCATTGGATGATAGGAAAGAAAGGGAAAAAAATGCTTCTTCATTAACAAATGAAATATTGACATAGAACACATAAATCATCAAAACAAAAAACAAACAAAAAGTTTAAAAATTACTTTGATATCTCATTAACAAATGATGGTAGCTCCATTACAGTCCAATTATTGAGTTCAAAGTCTTCTGGGCACAGATAAACTAAGGGACCGACTTCTTTTTTCTGTTCGATTATAGCCATGACTGCAGGGTCTTGAGATTCCGAATGAATTATTCCAGCAAAGATGAAGGTATCATGAAGATGAGGAATGATATTCATTTGATACTTCGGCTCACGGTTCTCCAATCTAGCCAGTCGTTTTTCTTTCTCCTGCCTGTGTGCTTTAATCATATCTTTTTTGCTTGGTTTATATCCCAAACCAAACCTCTTCATATTTTTAGACATATTCAACAAATTTTCGAGGCTTTGGTTGCTTCCTGTTAAGGAGATGAAAGTTGCAGCTCCATTTTCCCTATCTCTCCGTATAAAGTTGTGGCATTTGCAATCTCAAAAGCTTGAAATGATGACTCAAAAACCACTTCTGCTGCTTCTATGTAGGGCATTGAAGAGGGTCTTGACTATAAGATATCCTCTTGTCCAGATATGATTACTAGTTTGCGGTCAACCACAAATTTAAGTTTTTGGTGTAATGATGATGGGACCACTTCAGCTGAGTGAATCCAGGGACGCCCTAACAAGAAGCTGTAGGCCGAATTAATGTTCATGACCTGAAAGGTTATATCGAAGGTGCATGGACCTATCTGGATGGGCACTTCTATGTCTCCAACAACTTCACTACGTGCCCCATCAAAAGCTCGTACGATCATAGTGCTGGGCCTTATATGAGACATATCAACAGGCAATTTCTCCAACGTGGATTTAGGCATTATGTTCAAGGAGGAACCATTATCAACTAGAACTTTTGCCACAGTAAAATTTTTGCACTTAACTGTAATGTGCAAGGCTTTAGTGTGTCCGGTGCCTTCTGGTGGTAACTCATCATCTGTGAAGGTTACTGAACTGGATGCAGTTATGTTTCCAACAATGTTATCCAAGTTGTCCACCGTAATATCCTGCGGAACATAAGTTTGATTCAAAATGTCCAACAAAGTCTTACGATGCGTATCTGAAGCCAGTAACAAAGCCAGTATGGAAATCTTTGCAGGGGTTCGACCTAACTGTTCAACCACTTTATAATCACTTTGTTTAACCAACTTCAAAAATTCTTGGATGTCCTCTTCAGATGCTGGCTGTTTAACATCTAGGTTCTTCGCTACAATGGGCTCTTCTATTTTCTCCTTGATATCTTCAGTGATCTTGGCTTTTCCTTTTTCTTTACCCTTGGGTTTCAATAGGTCTTCTGGTGTATAGCACTTCCCGCTTCGTGTTAGACCTCCTATCCCACTGATATTATGGATTGGAAGGGGTTCAGAATCAACAGTTACCTTATATTCATAGTTCCAAGGTACTGCTTTTGAACTTTTATATTCAAAGGGAGTCGGAATCTGGATGGTAATCGGTCTTGGCTTGGAATTTGGGGTACTGGGCTTCTCGCGATAAGAAATTGTTAACGGTTTTGGCTTGAGAGACAAGCTTGAGCATTCTTCTATAATATCAACTTCCCCATACTGAGGGAGCTGAACCATCTTTTGAGAAACTGTTAAAAAATGTGAATCTAACAACTCCTGGACTTTCAGACGAAAATGAAGACATTGGTCAATAGAATGCCCTTTTGCCCCAGTGTGATAAGAACACATCAAACTGTCATCGTATGCTCTGACACCCAAATCTGATTGGAAGCGCTCTACTCCAATGTATCCATTACTGAATAATATTTCGAATAGTTCTCCCTGTCGCAACGTCATCGCGACGCGGAGCGGCCGACATCCTTTCTTGGGTTTTTTAGAAGAAAATTGGAGTCGCCACCAATCATTGAGGGTGTGATTGGTCACCTTTAAAATAAAAAACAAAACTAGTCTTAGAAAACCAGAAATTAGGTTCGGGAGTCGTTTGAGTGTAGGGAAGGTATTAGCACCCTACAACACCCGTTTAAGAAAACGATTACCACAGTATCTTAAATTGTCCAATTAAATGAATAAAAACAGTCCTTTATTTTATTTTTCTTAAAAAAATGATAGATATGAAAATAAAACTCAAAATGCAATACTGAACACAAGATGTCTCATTCGTTTTTACCTTAACTTTAGAAATAAAGCAAGGATTAAACATTATGAGTTGGATATCCAATTTAATATAAATCATGCCTAATCTCCCTTTTAATTAAAGGAACATGGGTGTACATGATTATGTTTACTAAAAATATTTTTTTAAAATAAAAAGGATGTAAAAGAAGAAAAATTATTCAAAGAGTAAATTCTTTTAAAAGGGAAAATGAGAATTTTCATACGCCTACACGGGAGTTGAACTCCACGAAGGCACATTACTCAGTTCCCATAATCCCTTTCAAAAGAAAATCAAAACAATAAAAATAATTGAAATTGACAAAGCAGAATTAAAGATTAGATTAAAGCAATTTGGAGAATGAAAGGAAAAAACAAATAAATTAGAAAGTATAAAAAAATGAAGTTGGCAAAGTGCAAAAAGTGAACTAAAATGAGAGAGAAATAAAAAATGATAATCATAATGATGACGATAATAATAATAATAATAATAATAATAATAATAATAATAATAATAATAATAATAATAATAATAATAACAACAACAACAATAATAACAAAACAAAAAACAAAGGAAATAGAAAAACAAAACCCAACCTTTTTTACTTCTCTCTTCCTTCTTTTTTCCTTCTTTCTTACCCAATGTTTTCTCTCCCCGTATACTCCTCCCTCCTCCTCTTTTTTCCTCTTTTCCTCTTCCACTTTCTTTCCTCTCTTTTTCTATCACTCTCTAAGCTAAACTCTTATTCAAATGCCTAAACTCTCTCAAGCTCACTTTTACTCTAAACTTCTTCTCTTTTTTTCTCTCCTTTTCTATCACTCTCTAAGCTAAACTCTTATTCAAATGCCTAAACTCTCTCAAATGCCTAAACTCTCTCAAGATCACGTTTACTCTAAACTTCCTCTCCTTCTTCTTGTTTTCCGTCCCTTTCATCCTCCATCTCCCCCCTTTTTATACTTGAAGGGTTACTAAATTAGGGGGAGGATGGATGAGAAAATGGTGGAAAAAAGAAAAAAAATAAAAAAAATAAAAAAATGAGAGCCATGGAAAGTCTTTTGAATAGGTAAACTTCCCCTTGAATAGGAATGGGGAAGACCAAAAAAAAATAATAATAAAAAATAAATAAAATAAAATAAAATAAAATAAAATAAATAAATAAATAAAAATTAAAAAAAATGAATTTTTGATAAAAACATGTGAAAAGGGGGGTTTGAACCACAGACCTCGTGGTTATCAATGCGACTTCATGCCAGTTGAGCTATGCTCTTGTTGACATACAAGAAAAAACAAATTGACCACCAAATATTGGAAACCTTCAAACATTATTACTGAAAATCAAGCCGGACCCAATACGGTGTCTACAGTTTGCCCCCCTTTGTGTATCCTTGAAGGATTGAAAGGGTAGACAAAGGAAAGAGACTAAGTACTGGGGAGGCAAAGATTTGTTTGGTAAGAATTTGAATCAGGTATCGACCACAATTCAATAGTCAGGTTTTGTTCAACCGAGAGAAAAACTTAAAACAGACCTGGATTGACACAGGCTTCGACCTCGACTGAATAGTCGGGTTCGACTTAACCGAGATAAAAATTGAAAACGGACCTGGATTGACACAGGCTTCGACCTCACTGAATAGTCGGGTTCGATTTAACCAAAAGAAAAAATTAAAATGGACCTGGATTGACACAGGCTTCGACCTCGGCTGAATAGTCGGGTTCGATTTAACCGAGAGAAAAAACATAAAACGGACCTGGATTGACACAGGCTTCGACCTCGACTGAATAGTCGGGTTCGATTTAACCGAGAGAAAAACTGAAAACGGACCGGGATTGACACAGGCTTCGACCTCGACTGAATAGTCGGGTTCGATTTAACCGAAGAAAAAAAACTTAAAACGGACCTGGATTGACACAGGCTTCGACCTCGGCTGAATAGTCGGGTTCGATTTAACCGAAAAACTGGAAATGGACCTGGATTGACACAGGCTTCGACCTCGGCTAAATAGTCGGGTTCGATTTAACCGAGAAAAAATTAAAATGGACCTGGATTAACACAGGCTTCGACCTCGGCTGAATAGTCGGGTTCGATTTAACCGAAAAACTGGAAATGGACTTGGATTGACACAGGCTTCGACCTCGACTGAATAGTCGGGTTCGATTTAACTGAAAAAAAAACTTAAAACGGACCTGGATTGACACAGGCTTCGACCTCGGCTGAATAGTCGGGTTCGATTTAACCGAAAAAACTGGAAATAGACCTGGATTGACACAGGCTTCGACCTCGACTGAATACTCGGGTTCGATTTAACCGAAAAACTGGAAATGGACCTGGATTGACACAGGCTTCGACCTCGACTGAATAGTCGGGTTCGATTTAACTGAAAAAAAAAAACTTAAAACGGACCTGGATTGACACAGGCTTCGACCTCGGCTGAATAGTCGGGTTCGATTTAACCGAAAAAACTGGAAATAGACCTGGATTGACACAGGCTTCGACCTCGACTGAATAGTCGGGTTCGATTTAACCGAAAATAAATTTTCTTTGCAATGCACGCTAAACTTGAATGCTTGAATACATGGGGTGCGGATTTAGCACTATCCGAAAACTATGATATAAATTTCTTTAAAAGATATTTGATAGCTCGGGCACCCCATTCGCATCACCCATGGTAATAGACCTTAATTGGATCATGAACTCACTAAACAACTTGCTCTTTGTTTGATGACCAAAAATGTATCCAGAACGACTTTGCTCCTGTTATAATAATCCCCAGTTTGAGAAGACGAAAAATAATGGTTTTGCCCCAGTTTAAGACTTTGTCATGTTGAAATGACGGTTTTGTCCTCCATGATGACATTCCATCAACCTTCATGATCACAGTGCTCTTGGAAAAATATTGCCTTTGGATTCTTTGTTTGGACATATGTATTTCACATCGAATCGTTTAAGTTACCACCATTGATTTGAAATATCGCGTTTATGTAACTTTTTGTTTATTCAATTGTAATGATAATAAAGGTAAACATGCCAAACATTCATATTTGAGGAGATATTATGGAGAGTGGGGGAGAAAAATGGACAAGATATGCCATGCTTCGAGAAGGGAGCTTTGATTTATGACTAAAATTCAATAGACATATGTGTCAATGTTAAGGTTCTAGAACTTGAGACAAAAGTAACCTCTTAAACATGATATAGAAATTGAAGCGTAATTCTCCTAGACACTTGTTGAATTCCCGCAACTTTGCCGAATCCTTTGATACACAAGTAGCCTATGCATAATATCTTCGAACTTGATCTGAATTAACTGGACTTGGCAGCTCATTACCATCCATGTTAGTCAAGACTAAAGCTCCTCCAGAGAAAGCTTTCTTCACCATGAATGGTCCTTCATAGTTTGGGGTCCACTTGCCTCGGTGATCTTTTAGAAAAGGATGAATTCGTTTTAAGACTAAATCCCCTTCTCTGAATACTCTAGGACGCACTTTCTTATCATAGGCTTTCATCATTCGTCTTTGGTAAAGTTGACCTCTGCACAATGCTGTCAATCTCTTTCCTTCAACAAAGTTGAGCTGCTCATAGCAGTTTTGGATCCATTCAGCCTCTTCTAAATTAGTCTCCATGAGGACCCTTAATGATGGAATTTCCACTTCAATGGGAAGAACAGCTTCCATACAATAAACTAATGAAAATGGTGTTGCCCCAGTTGAAGTACGAACCGATGTGCGATATCCATGTAATGCAAAAGGAAGCATTTCATGCCAATCTTTATACGTCACCGTCATTTTTTGCATAATCCTTTTTATGTTTTTATTGGCAGCTTCTACTGCTCCATTCATCTTTGGTCTATACGGAGTTGAGTTGACATGCTTGATCTTGAATTGCTCACATAACTCAGTCATCAATTTATTGTTCAGATTTCGTGCATTATCAGATACTATGGTCTCAGGAAGACCATAGCGACATATAATCTCCTTCTTGATGAATTTGATCACAACTCCTTTCGTCACCTCTCGATAGGACATTGCTTCTACCCATTTGGTAAAATAATCTACTGCCACCAAGATGAATCGATGTCCGTTTGAGGCTTTTGGGTCAATAGGGCCTATAACGTCCATTCCCCACATGGAAAATGGCCATGGTGTCGTCATAACGTGCAACTGAGATGCTGGAGCATGAGCTTTATCTGCGTAAATCTGACATTTGTGGCATTTTCGGGCATATTTGATACAGTCAGCTTCCATGGTTAACCAGTAATAGCCAGCCCTTAATGCATGTTTGGCCATCATGTGTCCATTTGCATTGGTGCCGCAAATTCCCTCATGAATTTCTTTCATAATCGTGTTGGCTTCATTTGTATCTACACACCTTAGAAGTACCATATCATGATTTCTTTTGTAAAGTATTTCTCCATTTAGGAAGAACTTCATTGCTAACTTTCTAAGTGTGCGCTTGTCATTTTCTGAGGCATTCAGAGGATAGGTTCCGCATTTCAAATAATGTTTGATGTCTTGAAACCACGGCTTGTCATCAAACTCTTCTTCTATATTCATGCAGGAGGCTGAAACATCTACCCTTCCCATCTTAATAGGTTGTACCTCATGATTGGGGTCTATGTTGAACATGACTACAAGCGTAGCCAAGGCGTCTGCTATCTGATTACTCTCCCTTGGTAAATAGTCAAAAGTGATTTCTTCAGATTTATGAGACAAATCTAATATAAGCTTTTTATAAGGCAGTAGCTTAGTGTCTCTTGTTTCCCATTCTCCTCTCAATTGGTGAATCACCAACATAGAATCTCCCAAGACTCGAAGTTTCTTTATCTTCATATCCAATGCAGTTTGGATACCCATAGAACAGGCTTCATATTCAGCCATATTATGAGTACAATCAAAACTTAATTTGGCGGTGAGAGGGAACAACTTTCCTTCAGGCGATATTAATACAACACCTATCCCATGACCTAACTCATTGGAGGCCCCATCAAACAACATGGTCCATGTTTCCAAGTCTGATATTTCTTTTTCCACCATTATAGTGGAGACAAATTCATCAGGAAAATCAAATTTCATTGGTTCATAATCGTCTATAGGTTGCTCGGCCAAATGATCAGCTAGTGCACTTCCTTTTATTGACTTTCGAGTAACATAGACAATATCATACTCGGATAAAAGATTCTGCCATCTAGCAATTCTACCAGACAAAGACGGCTTTTCAAAGATGTATTTGATAGGATCCATCTTTGAGATAAGCCATGTTGTGTAGTACAACATATATGGTCTCAAACGGCGAGCGGCCCAAGCCAGAGCACAACAAGTTCTTTCTAAAAGAGAATATCTGCTCTTTTCTGCCTGAACTGTCATGTTGTCCCAGTACACACCCCATTGAATTTTCTGTCACTGTAAGATATAGGATAAGTGGGCGATTTGGAGTTGGAGGTACAAGAACAGGAGGGTTTTGTAGGTATTGCTTGATCTTTTCAAATGCTTTTTGACAGTCGTCATTCCATATGCATGTATTGTTTTTACGAAGTAGCTTGAAGATTGGTTCACATGTTGCTGTAAGATGTGATATGAATCTTGCAATATAATTCAATCTTCCCAAGAAACCTCTGACTTCTTTTTGAGTACGTGGTGGTGGCATTTCTAGAATGGCTTTGACTTTGTCTGGGTCAACTCTAATTCCCTCATGGCTTACGACGAAACCCAACAACTTGCCAGAAGTGACCCCAAATGTGCATTTACTCGGATTCAGTTTCAACTTTAATTTTCTCAATCGCTCGAATAACTTTCGGAGAATGGTTGCATGCTCTTCCCCTGGTTTTGACTTAGCAATCATGTGATCAACATACACTTCGATCTCCTTATGCATTAGGTCATGGAAGAGAGTAACCATGGCCCGTTGGTAGGTTGCCCCAGCATTTTTCAATCCGAACGGCATGACCTTATAACAAAAGGTTCCCCATAATGTGATGAATGTAGTTTTCTCTTGATCTTCAGGTGCCATTTTGATTTGATTGTAACCTGAGAATCCATCCATAAAGGAAAAAGTTGAGAATCCAGCTGTATTATCTACCAGTACATCAATATGAGGAAGTGGGAAGTTATCCTTTGGGCTTGCTCGATTCAAATCTCTATAATCAACACACATTCGGACCTGTCCATTTTTTTTAGGTACTGGCACAATGTTAGCTACCCATTCTGGATAATTAGCAACTGTTAAGAATCCTGCATCAATTTGTTTCATGACTTCCTCTTTTATTTTGATTAACATGTCTGGCTTCATCTTGCGTAACTTATGTCTCACTGGCTTGCATTCAGGCTTAAGTGGCAAATGATGCACCACAATACTTGTGTCTAAACCAGGCATATCTTGATAAGACCAGGCAAAAACATCAATGTATTCATGAAGCAATGTTATTAACCCTTGACGGCTTTTAGCAGACATGTTGGTCCCGATTTTAACTTCTTTAATCTCTACTTGAGATCCCAAGTTAAACGTCTCTATCAACTCTTCATGTGGTCCCAATATCCTCTCTTCTTCTTCAATCATTCTCAACAATTCAGGAGTAAGTTCTAGATCTTCCTCATTACCACTTGTTCTCTCATTGGACTCAACATCGTATGTAGGAGAATCAAGTTCGTATTTAAGATCATTAACGCTTTCAATCCCAATTTCGCTGTTTAAGAAAGGGATTATTCAGTGTGATGAAAGAAGGTAAAAGGAGGGAATGGAATAAATGAAATCAATGCTAAAAGAAGTAGACACAAGAGAGATTCATTGGATGATAGGAAAGAAAGGGAAAAAAATGCTTCTTCATTAACAAATGAAATATTGACATAGAACACATAAATCATCAAAACAAAAAACAAACAAAAAGTTTAAAAATTACTTTGATATCTCATTAACAAATGATGGTAGCTCCATTACAGTCCAATTATTGAGTTCAAAGTCTTCTGGGCACAGATAAACTAAGGGACCGACTTCTTTTTTCTGTTCGATTATAGCCATGACTGCAGGGTCTTGAGATTCCGAATGAATTATTCCAGCAAAGATGAAGGTATCATGAAGATGAGGAATGATATTCATTTGATACTTCGGCTCACGGTTCACCAATCTAGCCAGTCGTTTTTCTTTCTCCTGCCTGTGTGCTTTAATCATATCTTTTTTGCTTGGTTTATATCCCAAACCAAACCTCTTCATATTTTTCGACATATTCAACAAATTTTTGAGGCTTTGGTTGCTTCCTGTTAAGGAGAGTTTTGAAAGTTGCAGCTCAATTTTCCCTATCTCTCCGTATAAAGTTGTGGCATTCGCAATCTCAAAAGCTTGAAATGATGACTCAAAAACCTCTTCTGCTGTTTCTATGTAGGGCATTGAAGAGGGTCTTGACACTAAGATATCCTCTTGCCCAGATATGATTACTAGTTTGCGGTCGACCACAAATTTAAGTTTTTGGTGTAATGATGATGGAACCACTCCAGCTGAGTGAATCCAGGGACGCCCTAACAAGAAGCTGTAGGCCGAATTAATGTTCATGACCTGAAAGGTTATATCGAAGGTGCATGGACCTATCTGGATGGGCACTTCTATGTCTCCAACAACTTCACTACGTGCCCCATCAAAAGCCCGTACGATCATAGTGCTGGGCCTTACATGAGACATATCAACAGGCAATTTCTCCAACGTGGATTTAGGCATTATGTTCAAGGAGGAACCATTATCAACTAGAACTTTTGCCACAGCAAAATTTTTGCACTTAGCTGTAATGTGCAAGGCTTTAGTGTGTCCGGTGCCTTCTGGTGGTAACTCATCATCTGTGAAAGTTACTGAACTGGATGCAGTTATGTTTCCAACGATGTTATCCAAGTTGTCCACCGTAATATCCTGTGGAACATAAGTTTGATTCAATATGTCCAACAAAGTCTTACGATGCGTATCTGAAGCCAATAACAAAGCCAGTATGGAAATCTTTGCAGGGGTTCGACCTAACTGTTCAACCACTTTATAATCACTTTGTTTAACCAACTTCAAAAATTCTTGGATGTCATCTTCAGATGCTGGCTGTTTAACATCCAGGTTTTTCACTGCAACGGGCTCTTCTGTTTTTTCCTTGATATCTTCAGTGATCTTGGCTTTTCCTTTTTCTTTACCCTTGGGTTTCAATAGGTCTTCTGGTGTATAACACTTCCCGCTTCGTGTTAGACCTCCTATCCCACTGATATTATGGATTGGAAGGGGTTCAGAATCAACAGTTACCTTATATTCATAGTTCCAAGGTACTGCTTTTGAACTTTTATATTCAAAGGGAGTCGGAATCTGGATGGTAATCGGTCTTGGCTTGGAATTTGGGGTACTGGGCTTCTCGCGATAAGAAATTGTTAACGGTTTTGGCTTGAGAGACAACCTTGAGCATTCTTCTATAATATCAACTTCCCCATACTGAGGGAGCTGAACCATCTTTTGAGAAACTGTTAAAAAATGTGAATCTAACAACTCCTGGACTTTCAGACGAAAATGAGGACATTGGTCAATAGAATGCCCTTTTGCCCCAGTGTGATAAGAACACATCAAACTGTCATCGTATGCTCTGACACCCAAATCTGATTGGAAGCGCTCTACTCCAATGTATCCATTACTGAATAATATTTCGAATAGTTCTCCCATGGGAGTCACTACGCTGTCAACATTCTTTTTCAAATCAGCTTCATGAACCTCTATCGCATTTACTTGTGCATTCTGATGGTTTGGCAGAGGATTGTTGTTGACATCTGGCTCATCTTCTTTCTAAAAGTTCAACCATCCTGCCTTGATCAATGCTTGCACCCTATGCTTAAGTGCAGTACAGTTTTCAGTGGAATGTCCAATTGCTCCTGCATGGTAGTCGCAACGGGCATTTGGGTCATACCACTTTGGGTAAGGTGGTTTTACTGGGTCTATTGGCACGGTATCCCTCCACCTTTGGGCATACTCTTTAAAGCTTTCTGTGCTCTTCTTTTCCATCCTCTGGAGGTCTAGGCGGTCAGGAGACATATCTATGTTGTGCTTATATTGCTTTAAAAATGAATCGGCTAGATTCTTCCATGAACATATATGAGTGCTGTCTAACTGCATATACCATCGAGAGGCTGGACCAGTAAGATTGTCCTGGAAGCAGTGAATTAACAGCTTGTCATTTTGGACATATGCTGCCATCTTCCTGCAATACATGATGAGATGGTTTTTAGGGCAGGATGCTCCATCATACTTTTCAAACTCGGGCACCTTGAATTTTGGAGGGAGGATTACATCTGGTACCAAGCATAGCTTGGTCGCATCTATATTTCCGAAGATGTTTGTTCCTTCTACTGCCCTTAATCTTTCCTCCAGGACTTCAAGCTTTTCACTAGAAGAGACTTTCTCACCTCCCGTTAGCTCTTTTCTGATTTCAGGATCATCTAAATTGGGAACTGTAATGGTCACCTTGGGAGGTATCTCTGTGGGTAGTGAAAATCCAGGTTGATTGTGTACAGGCACTTGCTCATTCTTGAAAAATGGAAACGGGTGCTGCTCTACTGGAATATTGTACAATGGATGATATTTTGGAGTAGTACCCTCTGTTGATTGCCGGATTGGAGGGTCGTTCATTGTATGGCTGGACTGAGCAATATCAGGTATTATTTTACCTCTTTCTAGGGCGACAAGAATGGCATCCATTTTTTCTCGTAACTCCTCAATATCTTTCCTTGTTTTCTCCATCTCAGTACTCTGCTCTTCCATGATCCTTGTCCTGTATCTTGTGACGTAGGTGCGGTGGATTCGAGGTGACCGAGCTATCTTATGATTCTGTTTATATTTTTAATGAAAAGAGATTTTAGTGTAAGAAAAGAGAAAGACAAAATGAAACACAAAAAAAAAAAAAGTGATAGAAGAGAAGGAAAAAAATGGCTTTGATATTAAATTGGAAAATGATAAAACAATGTAGCAGCAAAATTTGTGCAAAATTGAATTACAAGATATTTCAACTATCTAAATAAAACATAAACTAAAGTAAAGAGTTAATAAAATTGCCCCCAATACTCTAAACTTATACGAAGTTTTCCCAGAAACTTGAGCACATTCTTGCTATTCGGCTGTGTAGGTGCTATGACTTTAGAGAGAGTACGTGCATCTTCTGCTAGTTCATCTGCCCTTCGAGTGACTCTCCTAATCTGAGTGAGCATATGTTCCGCTTTACTTCGTAGTGTCGCGTGGTTCTGTCTCGCAAACCCAAAATCATTGCTTAATCTGTCGTACTGCTCCTTTAAATAGGTATAGTCTTTCATTAATCTATCAGTGGCATCCTGATACTTACCGAGGCGAACATTAAGTGACTGAACGGACTCTCTTAGACCCTTGTTGTCGTTGATGAGGTCCCCTAGTTGATCTTCTCTAATCTTGAGCGTTAATTGTAGGTCGTCAATTGTTCGACATAGCGTTCCATTTTTTCCTTCTACCTCAGTAATCGTTTGGTTCCTCAAACTAATGCAACCTTCGAGCTCTTTCATCAACTCATGAAGTGAGGCAATCTCAGATTGTTGCTTCAAAACTTGGTCATTCCTTGACTTGAGAGTTGCTTGGGAGACTTCATTATCCCTTCTTAATCGATGCATTCTTCTGTTCAGGTCGCGGGCCTCTGTGTCTAATGCTAAAATTTCTTTTTCTAACTGTTCTTGTTTGCTAACACTGCCCTTTAATCGGTTCAACTCTTTTTCTAGTTCAACATTGCGCAACAAACCTTGCTTTTCCTCCAATTGCAACCTTTCATTTTCTTGAACCAATGATGAATTCACTTTTCTCAATTCATCACATTCCTTTTCGCGTGCTGCTTGTTCTGTCTGTTGATCTGGTATCACCTTTGCATTAAGTTTTATCTTGGTTTTCATTTTTGGTGACACAAGCATGGTTTTAGCTCTGTTCGCATGCCATGTTTTGTACGCCTCTGTGGTATCATCATGAAACTGACCACTCTGGATTTTAGTGATCATTTTCCATGCTTTCACAATTTTCTGAATTCTATCTTTACAGAAGCCTTTATCATAAGCAAATTCGAAATCCTTCAACTCATGCGTAGCAGGGATGAATTGTCGGACCCACATTTGGCGTACTACCAATAAAGGAGCATAAGATATACATCCCCAAGGACCCAAAAGAGGTAAACTTTGAAATTTACCACATTTATAGATGATTGGCCTAGTTGACATCCAAGGGGCTCTCCATATTACATCTTCTATCTTTAGTTCGGAGAAAAAGGCCTCCCAAGCGCTCCTTTCAGGGGAGGATGGACTCCAACCTGATTGCACGAACTCTGAGATGGGATTTTGCAGCTTATTCCAGGAACTTGAAAATTTGATCTCTGGACATTTGAATTTGGGTGGACACTTCACATGACTAAGGACCCAAATGTACAATAATGGTGCACACCCTATAAATCTTCCTGTTCCTTTTGTTCTGCAATAATTTAATGAACGAAAAGTTTCTGCCAATACAGGAATAATGGGATCAACTCCTATTTCTATCTTAGCAAACAACTTGACCACACGTTCCTCAACATATCCACATACTTTAGGAAACAAAACAACATTAAAGATACACAATGCCAGTAAAGTTAATTCCTTGTCTTCATTTGCAAATTTTTGTTGAAGAGTAAAGATGTAGTCCAGGGGTAGGCATGTGTTCTCTCCCTTTATCTTTACTTGTTTCTCAATGTCGCTTGTACGAATCTTGCCCAAAAGAGTAGATAATGCTCTTTTCATTGTAAGCTCTTGATCGTAAGAATAAGCTTCAACCTCCGTTCGTACTGGCATATGCAGAAGGGATTGATATTCCTCTATTGTAGGAGTCATGTCAATTGAGCCAAATGTGAAACATCTGTAGGCTGGATCCCAATGTCGAATCAAAGCTTTTAATACAGAATAATTAACTTGTACATACATGAGCTGAGCTAGATAGCCATATTTGCTTGTAAATTTACCTTTCCTATCTACAGTTAATTTTTCCCAAGCCTGTTTCACTGCTTCTAATTGACTTTCTGGAAAACTGACATCCTTAAATTGAGAAACAACATTTTCTACTAAAGAATCTTCGTGGATTTGTTGTACATTTTCTGACCATTGACGTACTGTTGCTTGATCTTCTATACCCATTTCTTGTATTGAAGGGGGTGATTTTATTTTACTCATACTTTAGTTTCTGCCAATGCAAAAAATCGAAAAATCTTGTTAATTTAATTTGCACAATTTTCTTAACTACATTAAAAGAGATTTCAAAGGATACTTTCAATGAGCGAAAATTGAAAATTGATATAAGATACAAGGGAAAGAAGAAAAATAAATGAATAAATAAACTTTGACAATAATGCATGTAATAAGTCAAATCCTAGAACTATATGAGTGGAGTTTAACTCTAAGGCATCCTAGAAAAGGTCCCCAAGCTTACCCACCGATTTAACGATGTAGTAGGCTTGAGTGGAGAATTTCATGCGCCTGCACGGGAATCGAAATTCCACGAAGGTCACACTACTCAGTCTCCGAGTCTAGTCCTAAGGTAGAGCCTGGGTAGAAGGCTAGTGAAAGTGTGTGAAATGCATGATTAATAAGATGACATACAAATGAATGACATAACAATTACAACATAAAAAAAATGGTAACAATAAGATGACATGCAAATGAATGACATAACTAAGATAAAGTAATTACAACATAAAAAAAAATGGTAATAGACAAGTGAATAACAATATGCCAAACAAATCATATTATAAAGGAAAACAAAATAAATAAATAACAAAACAATAACAAAAGGACCTGAAAGAAAAATTCAATTCAAAGGACAATAAAGATATTCATGGCTTGACCCTCAAAATCCCCAGTGCAGTCGCCAAGCTGTCGCAACGTCATCGCGACGCGGAGCGGCCGACATCCTTTCTTGGGTTTTTTAGAAGAAAATTGGAGTCGCCACCAATCATTGAGGGTGTGATTGGTCACCTTTAAAATAAAAAACAAAACTAGTCTTAGAAAACCAGAAATTAGGTTCGGGAGTCGTTTGAGTGTAGGGAAGGTATTAGCACCCTACAACACCCGTTTAAGAAAACGATTACCACAGTATCTTAAATTGTCCAATTAAATGAATAAAAACAGTCCTTTATTTTATTTTTCTTAAAAAAATGATAGATATGAAAATAAAACTCAAAATGCAATACTGAACACAAGATGTCTCATTCGTTTTTACCTTAACTTTAGAAATAAAGCAAGGATTAAACATTATGAGTTGGATATCCAATTTAATATAAATCATGCCTAATCTCCCTTTTAATTAAAGGAACATGGGTGTACATGATTATGTTTACTAAAAATATTTTTTTAAAATAAAAAAGGATGTAAAAGAAGAAAAATTATTCAAAGAGTAAATTCTTTTAAAAGGGAAAATGAGAATTTTCATACGCCTACACGGGAGTTGAACTCCACGAAGGCACATTACTCAGTTCCCATAATCCCTTTCAAAAGAAAATCAAAACAATAACAATAATTGAAATTGACAAAGCAGAATTAAAGATTAGATTAAAGCAATTTGGAGAATGAAAGGAAAAAACAAATAAATTAGAAAGTATAAAAAAATGAAGTTGGCAAAGTGCAAAAAGTGAACTAAAATGAGAGAGAAATAAAAAATGATAATCATAATGATGACGATAATAATAATAATAATAATAATAATAATAATAATAATAATAACAACAACAACAATAATAACAAAACAAAAAACAAAGGAAATAGAAAAACAAAACCCAACCTTTTTTACTTCTCTCTTCCTTCTTTTTTCCTTCTTTCTTACCCAATGTTTTCTCTCCCCGTATACTCCTCCCTCCTCCTCTTTTTTCCTCTTTTCCTCTTCCACTTTCTTTCCTCTCTTTTTCTATCACTCTCTAAGCTAAACTCTTATTCAAATGCCTAAACTCTCTCAAGCTCACTTTTACTCTAAACTTCTTCTCTTTTTTTCTCTCCTTTTCTATCACTCTCTAAGCTAAACTCTTATTCAAATGCCTAAACTCTCTCAAATGCCTAAACTCTCTCAAGCTCACTTTTACTCTAAACTTCCTCTCCTTCTTCTTGTTTTCCGTCCCTTTCATCCTCCATCTCCCCCCTTTTTATACTTGAAGGGTTACTAAATTAGGGGGAGGATGGATGAGAAAATGGTGGAAAAAAGAAAAAAAAGAAAAAAAATAAAAAAATGAGAGCCATGGAAAGTCTTTTGAATAGGTAAACTTCCCCTTGAATAGGAATGGGGAAGACCAAAAAAAAAAATAATAAAAAATAAATAAAATAAAATAAATAAATAAATAAAAATTAAAAAAAAAACGAATTTTTGATAAAAACATGTGAAAAGGGGGGTTTAAACCACAGACCTCGTGGTTATCAATGCGACTTCATGCCAGTTGAGCTATGCTCTTGTTGACATACAAGAAAAAACAAATTGACCACCAAATATTGGAAACCTTCAAACATTATTACTGAAAATCAAGCCGGACCAAATACGGTGTCTACACTCCCATGGGAGTCACTACGCTCTCAACATTCTTTTTCAAATCAGCTTCATGAACCTCTATCGCATTTACTTGTGCATTCTGATGGTTTGGCAGAGGATTGTTGTTGACATCTGGCCCATCTTCTTTCTTAAAGTTCAACCATCCTGCCTTGATCAATGCTTGCACCCTATGCTTGAGTGCAGTACAGTTTTCAGTGGAATGTCCAATTGCTCCTGCATGGTAGTCGCAACGGGCATTTGGGTCATACCACTTTGGGTAAGGTGGTTTTACTGGGTTTATTGGCACGGGTGCCAGCTGATTATTCTGGAAGAGTTGGGGAAGAAGTTCAGTATATGTCATCGGAATCGGATCAAAATGAGTCTGTCTACGGACGCCTTTATTGTTTTGGTGTCCTAGGACATAAGGAGTGTTCTGTTGATTCCGAGGTTGGTAGCCTTGAGTAGGACGAGGATTTGGGACGTAAGGGGATGAGTATTGGGCTGACGTATTATTGATATATGGTTGAGGGTAAACATATGGAGGTGGATAGTGATATTGTGGCACTCCGGCATTAGGGTATGGTTGTCTTGAATTGAAACCAATCATCTGAACTTCTCCCTCTTTTTTATTCGATGGAACCCCCTTTTTCGCTGTCGATGATCCAACCATATCAATTATCTTTCCATGCTTAATTCCGTACTCGATTCTCTCTCCAATTGTCATTATGTCAGAGAAATTGGTAGAGGCACTCCCAATCATCTTATCATAGAAAGGAGATTTGAGAGTATTAATAAACATGGTTGACAGCTCCTTATCTGCTAAAGGTGGTTGCACCTGAGCAACAGTATCCCTCCACCTTTGGGCATACTCTTTAAAGCTTTCTGTGCTCTTCTTTTCCATCCTCTGGAGGTCTAGGCGGTCAGGAGACATATCTATGTTGTGCTTATATTGCTTTAAAAATGAATCGGCTAGATTCTTCCATGAACATATATGAGTGCTGTCTAACTGCATATACCATCGAGAGGCTGGACCAGTAAGACTGTCCTGGGAGCAGTGAATTAACAGCTTGTCATTTTGGACGTATGCTGCCATCTTCCTGCAATACATGATGAGATGGTTTTTAGGGCAGGATGCTCCATCATACTTTTCAAACTCGGGCACCTTGAATTTTGGAGGGAGGATTACATCTGGTACCAAGCATAGCTTGGTCGCATCTATATTTCCGAAGACGTTTGTTCCTTCTACTGCCCTTAATCTTTCCTCCAGGACTTCAAGCTTTTCACTAGAAGAGACTTTCTCACCTCCCGTTAGCTCTTTTCTGATTTCAGGATCATCTAAATTGGGAACTGTAATGGTCACCTTGGGAGGTATCTCTGTGGGTAGTGAAAATCCAGGTTGATTGTGTACAGGCACTTGCTCATTCTTGAAAAATGGAAACGGGTGCTGCTCTACTGGAATATTGTACAATGGATGATATTTTGGAGTAGTACCCTCTGTTGATTGCCGGATTGGAGGGTCGTTCATTGTATGGCTGGACTGAGCAATATCAGGTATTATTTTACCTCTTTCTAGGGCGACAAGAATGGCATCCATTTTTTCTCGTAACTCCTCAATATCTTTCCTTGTTTTCTCCATCTCAGTACTCTGCTCTTCCATGATCCTTGTCCTGTATCTTGTGACGTAGGTGCGGTGGATTCGAGGTGACCGAGCTATCTTATGATTCTGTTTATATTTTTAATGAAAAGAGATTTTAGTGTAAGAAAAGAGAAAGACAAAATGAAACACAAAAAAAAAAAAAAAAAAAAAAAAGTGATAGAAGAGAAGGAAAAAAAATGGCTTTGATATTAAATTGGAAAATGATAAAACAATGTAGCAGCAAAATTTGTGCAAAATTGAATTACAAGATATTTCAACTATCTAAATAAAACATAAACTAAAGTAAAGAGTTAATAAAATTGCCCCCAATACTCTAAACTTATACGAAGTTTTCCCAGAAACTTGAGCACATTCTTGCTATTCGGCTGTGTAGGTGCTATGACTTTAGAGAGAGTACGTGCATCTTCTGCTAGTTCATCTGCCCTTCGAGTGACTCTCCTAATCTGAGTGAGCATATGTTCCGCTTTACTTCGTAGTGTCGCGTGGTTCTGTCTCGCAAACCCAAAATCATTGCTTAATATGTCGTACTGCTCCTTTAAATAGGTATAGTCTTTCATTAATCTATCAGTGGCATCCTGATACTTACCGAGGCGAACATTAAGTGACTGAACGAACTCTCTTAGACCCTTGTTGTCGTTGATGAGGTCCCCTAGTTGATCTTCTCTAATCTTGAGCGTTAATTGTAGGTCGTCAATTGTTCGACATAGCGTTCCATTTTTTCCTTCTACCTCAGTAATCGTTTGGTTCCTCAAACTAATGCAACCTTCGAGCTCTTTCATCAACTCATGAAGTGAGGCAATCTCAAATTGTTGCTTCAAAACTTGGTCATTCCTTGACTTGAGAGTTGCTTGGGAGACTTCATTATCCCTTCTTAATCGATGCATTCTTCTGTTCAGGTCGCGGGCCTCTGTGTCTAATGCTAAAATTTCTTTTTCTAACTGTTCTTGTTTGCTAACACTGCCCTTTAATCGGTTCAACTCTTTTTCTAGTTCAACATTGCGCAACAAACCATGCTTTTCCTCCAATTGCAACCTTTCATTTTCTTGAACCAATGATGAATTCGCTTTTCTCAATTCATCACATTCCTTTTCGCGTGCTGCTTGTTCTGTCTGTTGATCTGGTATCACCTTTGCATTAAGTTTTATCTTGGTTTTCATTTTTGGTGACACAAGCATGGTTTTAGCTCTGTTCGCATGCCATGTTTTGTACGCCTCTGTGGTATCATCATGAAACTGACCACTCTGGATTTTAGTGATCATTTTCCATGCTTTCACAATTTTCTGAATTCTATCTTTACAGAAGCCTTTATCATAAGCAAATTCGAAATCCTTCAACTCATGCGTAGCAGGGATGAATTGTCGGACCCAAATTTGGCGTACTACCAATAAAGGAGCATAAGATATACATCCCCAAGGACCCAAAAGAGGTAAACTTTGAAATTTACCACATTTATAGATGATTGGCCTAGTTGACATCCAAGGGGCTCTCCATATTACATCTTCTATCTTTAGTTCGGAGAAAAAGGCCTCCCAAGCGCTCCTTTCAGGGGAGGATGAACTCCAACCTGATTGCACGAACTCTGAGATGGGATTTTGCAGCTTATTCCAGGAACTTGAAAATTTGATCTCTGGACATTTGAATTTGGGTGGACACTTCACATGACTAAGGACACAAATGTACAATAATGGTGCACACCCTATAAATCTTCCTGTTCCTTTTGTTCTGCAATAATTTAATGAACGAAAAGTTTCTGCCAATATAGGAATAATGGGATCAACTCCTATTTCTATCTTAGCAAACAACTTGACCACACGTTCCTCAACATATCCACATACTTTAGGAAACAAAACAACATTAAAGATACACAATGCCAGTAAAGTTAATTCCTTGTCTTCATTTGCAAATTTTTGTTGAAGAGTAAAGATGTAGTCCAGGGGTAGGCATGTGTTCTCTCCCTTTATCTTTACTTGTTTCTCAATGTCGCTTGTACGAATCTTGCCCAAAAGAGTAGATAATGCTCTTTTCATTGTAAGCTCTTGATCGTAAGAATAAGCTTCAACCTCCGTTCGTACTGGCATATGCAGAAGGGATTGATATTCCTCTATTGTAGGAGTCATGTCAATTGAGCCAAATGTGAAACATCTGTAGGCTGGATCCCAATGTCGAATCAAAGCTTTTAATACAGAATAATTAACTTGTACATACATGAGCTGAGCTAGATAGCCATATTTGCTTGTAAATTTACCTTTCCTATCTACAGTTAATTTTTCCCAAGCCTGTTTCACTGCTTCTAATTGACTTTCTGGAAAACTGACATCCTTAAATTGAGAAACAACATTTTCTACTAAAGAATCTCCGTGGATTTGTTGTACATTTTCTGACCATTGACGTACTGTTGCTTGATCTTCTATACCCATTTCTTGTATTGAAGGGGGTGATTTTATTTTACTCATACTTTAGTTTCTGCCAATGCAAATAATCGAAAAATCTTGTTAATTTAATTTGCACAATTTTCTTAACTACATTAAAAGAGATTTCAAAGGATACTTTCAATGAGCGAAAATTGAAAATTGATATAAGATACAAGGGAAAGAAGAAAAATAAATGAATAAATAAACTTTGACAATAATGCATGTAATAAGCCAAATCCTAGAACTATATGAGTGGAGTTTAACTCTAAGGCATCCTAGAAAAGGTCCCCAAGCTTACCCACCGATTTAACGATGTAGTAGGCTTGAGTGGAGAATTTCATGCGCCTGCACGGGAATCGAAATTCCACGAAGGTCACACTACTCAGTCTCCGAGTCTAGTCCTAAGGTAGAGCCCGGGTAGAAGGCTAGTGAAAGTGTGTGAAATGCATGATTAATAAGATGACATACAAATGAATGACATAACAATTACAACATAAAAAAAAATGGTAACAATAAGATGACATGCAAATGAATGACATAACTAAGATAAAGTAATTACAACATAAAAAAAAAATGGTAATAGACAAGTGAATAACAATATGCCAAACAAATCATATTATAAAGGAAAACAAAATAAATAAATAACAAAACAATAACAAAAGGACCTGAAAGAAAAATTCAATTCAAAGGACAATAAAGATATTCATGGCTTGACCCTCAAAATCCCCAGTGGAGTCGCCAAGCTGTCGCAACGTCATCGCGACGCGGAGCGGCCGACATCCTTTCTTTGGTGTTTTAGAAGAAAATTGGAGTCGCCACCAATCATTGAGGGTGTGATTGGTCACCTTTAAAATAAAAAACAAAACTAGTCTTAGAAAACCAGAAATTAGGTTCGGGAGTCGTTTGAGTGTAGGGAAGGTATTAGCACCCTACAACACCCGTTTAAGAAAACGATTACCACAGTATCTTAAATTGTCCAATTAAATGAATAAAAATAGTCCTTTATTTTATTTTTCTTAAAAAAATGATAGATATGAAAATAAAACTCAAAATGCAATACTGAACACAAGATGTCTCATTCGTTTTTACCTTAACTTTAGAAATAAAGCAAGGATTAAACATTATGAGTTGGATATCCAATTTAATATAAATCATGCCTAATCTCCCTTTTAATTAAAGAAACATGGGTGTACATGATTATGTTTACTAAAAATATTTTTTAGTAATAAAAAGGATGTAAAAGAAGAAAAATTATTCAAAGAGTAAATTCTTTTAAAAGGGAAAATGAGAATTTTCATACGCCTACACGGGAGTTGGACTCCACGAAGGCACATTACTCAGTTCCCATAATCCCTTTCAAAAGAAAATCAAAACAATAACAATAATTGAAATTGACAAAGCAGAATTAAAGATTAGATTAAAGCAATTTGGAGAATGAAAGGAAAAAACAAATAAATTAGAAAGTATAAAAAAATGAAGTTGGCAAAGTGCAAAAAGTGAACTAAAATGAGAGAGAAATTAAAAATGATAATCATAATGATGACGATAATAATAATAATAATAATAATAATAATAATAACAACAACAACAATAATAACAAAACAAAAAACAAAGGAAATAGAAAACAAAACCCAACCTTTTTTACTTCTCTCTTCCTTCTTTTTTTCCTTCTTTTTTCCTTCTTTCTTACCCAATGTTTTCTCTCCCCGTATACTCCTTCCTCCTCCTCTTTTTTCCTCTTTTCCTCTTCCACTTTCTTTTCTCTCTTTTTCTATCACTCTCTAAGTTAAACTCTTATTCAAATGCCTAAACTCTCTCAAGCTCACTTTTACTCTAAACTTCTTCTCTTTTTTTCTCTCCTTTTCTATCACTCTCTATGCTAAGCTCTTATTCAAATGCCTAAACTCTCTCAAATGCCTAAACTCTCTCAAGCTCACTTTTACTCTAAACTTCCTCTCCTTCTTCTTGTTTTCCGTCCCTTTCATCCTCCATCTCCCCCCCTTTTTATACTTGAAGGGTTACTAAATTAGGGGGAGGATGGATGAGAAAATGGTGGAAAAAAGAAAAAAAAAGAAAAAAAAGAAAAAAATGAGAGCCATGGAAAGTCTTTTGAATAGGTAAACTTCCCCTTGAATAGGAATGGGGAAGACCAAAAAAAAAATAATAAATAAAATAAAATAAAATAAATAAATAAATAAATAAAAATAAAAAAAAAACGAATTTTTGATAAAAACATGTGAGAAGGGGGGTTTGAACCACAGACCTCGTGGTTATCAATGCGACTTCATGTCAGTTGAGCTATGCTCTTGTTGACATACAAGAAAAAACAAATTGACCACCAAATATTGGAAACCTTCAAACATTATTACTGAAAATCAAGCTGGACCAAATACGGTGTCTACAATACTTATCATTTGTTGCGGACTGTGTATATTTGCACAGGGTTCTAGAGTCCATTCTTATATCTTATTTTTACTCACTCTAGGAACCCAACACCTACTACCTTAAAATTTTAAAAAGAAAATTAAGAAGACATTTTTTCAAAGTGCAAAGCCACTTTTAATCCTTTTCCAAATTTCCAAAATAATATCCCAAAAAAAAGGCTCCAGCATTATGACCTCAATACTCAATCGAACCCTCTCTATTAGGATTGACGCCCCCTATAGTAGTTCCATATAGCCCTATATTTAAAAACTCCTAAGGTCCCGTTATATAACCATTTGGTTTTTAGTTTTTGGTTTTTGAAAATTATGCCTACAAACACAACTTCCACCTATAAGTTTCTTTGTGTTGTTATCTATCTTCTTTTCATGTTTTCAAAAACCAAGCCAAGTTTTGAAAACTAAAAAAAGTAGTTTTCAAAAACTTGTTTTTGTTTTTGGAATTTGACTAGGAATGAAAATATGTCCTTAACAAAGATATAAACCATTCTTAGGAAATTGAAAGGAAAAAAGTTTAAAAACCAAAAACCAAATGGTTACCAAACAGAACCTAAACTATTTGTTTTGCATCAAGGATCATTTAAATAATGATATGTCTAGTATGACCCACAAGGCAGAAAACAATCCTCTCTCAATAATGCTCTCCCCAACCCCCCAACCCACCCCAAACACTCCCCTGCCATCGTGCCATCGACAATGACTCCTCCACCGTCTGTATCTGAACCTTCAGCCGTTGTGCCCTTAGTCGAAAATGGAAATCTCTAGAAGTTGTAGAGTTAAGATTGAAAACAAAAACTTCTCGTGTAGCTTTGACAAAAACTTAAAGAGTAGAGTAGTCAGAATCCAAGAAGAGCATCTTAGAACGAAATTTGCCTTGTCTACAGAAGAGATCATCTTTGTTTGGATTTCTGACGCTATCAATGACCTCCTCCTCCTCGCCCCAGCCACCTTGAAGTTCTTCAGGAAAATTGATTGCAACAATGGTTTCATTTGGATTAAGAAGATATCGAACAAACGTGGAAGTTTTCTCGAAATTACGGAAATGGTCTCCTCCAGGGGGGAAACACAATCTAGTTGTGCCTGCGGGGATTGAAATCAAAGGTTGGAAGGATTTTTTGGACCTTCTAAAAGACTTCCTTAATGGGAGATCGTTCGCATATATTGTTAAGAAAAGGATGAAAGACAGAGCCTTAAATGATCCTGGAAACTCTAGGAGAGGAAAAGAAGATGTTTGTAGAGAATGGGAAGATATGAGGGAGCATAAAAGCATCCATGAGGAGATTAGAGATATTGACTAGAAGGAGGTTTTAATAATAACTAAAAGAGATTTCAATGATGATTGGGGACGCATCCTCGATATTCTGTGGTGCCAACTAGAGGAAACTCTAGTTATTAGTCCCTTCCAACCCTGTAAGGCTCTTCTTAAATACTTGTGTGTTGAGTTATGGGGGTTGGATTAAATTAAGAAACCTCCCGTTGCATTTTTTGGCATTTAAGCACACTTAAAGAAATTGGAGACAGTCTGAAAGGATTTATTGCATACGAGGTTACTAACTCGCTACTCATTGATTGCGTTGCGGTGAAGATGAAGATCAAAGATAATTATTGCGATTATATTCCAGCCGAAGTCAGCGTTATAGACGGAGAGGATTGATTCAAAATGTCCAGGTCATTACCTTCCAAGAGGGAAATTTGTTAATCGACAAAGTGGTCAGAATCCATGGGAGCTTCTCTCCAGCGGCAGCTGGTGCGTGGTCAGCTGAATGGATGGAATGTGAGGTAAGATGGACTAATAATAATAGAGAAATATTCAGCTAACACTTAAGTGCAAGTATACACTGTCACACGTAGTAATAAAATACCTTAGAAGTACTCCAAGGGTATCGATCCCAGGAGGACTAAATTGGAAATTCAGATTTGATGAAGAAACTGCTCAAATGATTGCTTTTGAAAAGGTAACCAAAGAAAATAAGTTGATTGATTGGGTTTTTTGAAAAGATAAATAAAACAAGTGATACGCAAATTGCTAACCGCAAGTGTACGGGCCCAAGTTATAATATAGTGATTTAAAATCGAATGTCGTCCTCTGGATTGGTTTTCTAGTTCCCTTAATTATTGAAGGTATATTCACCCAATTTTATTCAGAGAAAATAAACGAGATATATGCAAATCTATGAAAAACTAATCAAAACAATAAAATAATGGAAACTCAATGAAGAAAGGCCTTAGGGAATTGATTTCACCTATTAAATGCATGAATTAATTTAAAGAATAATTAGGAACAAATTCGTAACAAGTTTATAAACCAAGGATTATGAATAATTAAAAGCCTCTCCCGAGTACAATTAATCCTTTATTCTAATTAAGAAATTGATATCCCTATCTAATTTCATCAATAAGCATAAGCAATGAGAACAATCCTCATGACAGTTTCTCAAGCAATCCCAAATCTCCCGATTAACGAATTACCTAAGTTATGCAATTGATGGTCTAATCTAAACTACCCTCTCCCGAGCAATTAGTTCAGAAACGAAAATCATACAATCTGTGATCAAGGGATTATAAGCACTAAGCAAACAATTGCATAAATAAACCACGTTACGAAACGTCCTAAAAAGCCGTAAATTAATCCATACAAACTAATGGCTACATCAAGCCCCTAAGAAACAAAATTTAGCTACTCATGGTCTCTAAAATACAATCTAAATCAGTCCAATACAACATAAAAATCAGTACAAGAATAAGGGAGAAAGATTAAAACTCGCTAGCCGTGATTCCCGTGCGTTCCCGTCACGAGCCTCCCGACCCAAGCTCCCTTTGTTTCTGCTGAATTCTGGCCATTTTTCTCTCTCTAAAGTCGTGTTTCTCTCTCCAAATGAGCTCCCCAAATCAGATAGCATCACAAACCTTACATACTGTCCACACAGCGTCGAGAAGCTGTCGACATAGCGTCTCGACGTTGTATCAATGTACGCCCTAACAAATGCAGAAAGTCTCACAGCGTCTCGACACTGTGGAGGTAGCGTCTCGACGCTGCCTCGAATGCGTGCGCTTCTAGCCATATCCCTAGCGTTGAGACGCTCCAAGGGCTAGCGTCTCAACGCTAGGCCTAAAATTTCATTTCCTTAGCTTCTTTTCTTGGCCCGAACTTATTCTTTCGCTCCTAAATTACCGGTAATGTTAAAAAATGTTGATTTCCATTGAAATGCTTGATTCCTACAAAACAAAACCAAATAGACATAAAATTGGCCAAAAAGTACCCGAGACTAACGATAAAATCATATAAAATATAGCACAATAAATTGCGCTATCAACAAGCAAATAAATAATAAAGAATAACAATAATAAACGAGGTATTCAACATGGATTCATCCCTAGGGTAACAACGATACTCATGCAATATTTAACTTAAGCGTGTTTAATGCATTGGATCAGATTTAACTTCTATTTGGCACTTGTTTCCAAAAACCGTTAGAAGGATAAGCTAGTACCGTTATGCACATTTCTGTTACACGACTCCGACATAGATAATTCACGAATGCAACCTATAACCCTATAGTTGATATAGGGTGCCTTAGGCAGCTTGCCATATACCGCCGAACAATCTCTTTCGAGCTTTTTCTCCTATATCACCTTTATGAGAACCGATATCATTTGTTCCTTTAGAGATCAAACTCACATAGCATGCAAAGTCTAAGTGATCAAATTAAAAACTCAACAAAGTTAGAGTGATAATCAATAAAGAATGGCATGCATTAAACACAACTTAAGCAAATAAGACATACATTTTCAAGCCATTAAACCATAAGGGAATTCACCACATTGAACCCCTCAACGAGATTTAGCTACTCATGATGGGATAAAAAGCAATTGAACACATTTCCATTAAAATAATAATGTAA
Organism: Luffa acutangula; assembly: GCA_036850905.1. NCBI lineage: Eukaryota > Viridiplantae > Streptophyta > Magnoliopsida > Cucurbitales > Cucurbitaceae > Luffa > Luffa acutangula. The sequence continues at coordinate 9,182,971 of CM072094.1, read as the reverse complement.
AGAATACAAAGTAATGAAAAGAGTCAAGAGCTGGAAATAAAGGAAATAGCTAGATATTATGGGTTTTTCTATTTACTGATCAATCCTTCTAGAGTTCGCTAAGACACTCTACTCTCTCACTTTTACAAGATGGGAATGGGTGAAACTCTCTACAAACCACAAGGTTTGATGTCTAACTCTCTCTCGGGTTAGAATTTAGTCATCTAAGAAGGACCTCGGGCATCCCTACTCATTGGCGTCGAGCCAAGGTTCTGTCACCACCCTTTTCTTCCAAGTGAGTTCTGCTTGAATTTAACTTCGAATCCTGAGCTTATATAGTAAGGAAATTGGTTGAGGAGCTGCAAAATAGGTGCTCGAAGGTTGCCCAGTCAGTTTCGAGGTCAAAACAACCGGTTAGGTGCGAAAAAGACTCGTCAACAAAGACCGACACGCGACTCGAAACGACCTCTGTTTTTCCAGAAATGCGGTCGCATTTCAATTTTGCCTTCCCAGAAATGCGGTCGTATTTCTGGGGAATTCCAGCTTCTCCTTTGTTTTTGTGCACAACAGTAAATTAAGTCAAATTTGCTTCAAATCAAGTCTTTTTAGGCACAAATAAGCATAATTCAACAAAAGTGACTCTCAACACCCAAACTTATCAAATTAACATATTTTGAGCTCAGAAATAGTAAAATTGACCTAAACACTCAATATTTGACCAAGAAATGAGCTAAATATAAGGGTAAAATAGGTATATTTTTTACTCTTATCAGCAACCCACGCATTCCATCGTGGTCCCAATGAACCTCAATTTAGCCCAATAGATATTTGGAGAATTGAGAATGGTTTGAAATTCCCAATGGTTAATATCTGCGAGTCAATAGCCAAAAGTGATAAAAATGGAAGACAACTAGAAAGCAATGAAGGAAAATTTGAATTATCCCACCAGAAAGCCAAAGAGCCAGTGTTTAATGAGGTTGGGCCCTCTACCCGCAATGATCCATTAACCCATCTCGAAGAAATCGATCAAGCATAAATTGAAAATAAGGAAAATAATGGAAGAAGCCCAACGACCAGAAAGAAGACTCAAAAAGGGGTTTCCTTTGCCGAAAAAAACCCCAAATAACCACCTTTCAATGAGAATCCATTCTGTGTACGGATTAGACAAAAGGCATCATAAAGAAGAAGACACATTGAACGAGTGGAAAGGGGACTTGGGCCTGGATTCAGATGTTTCCTTATCAAGCCCAGCTAGCAAAAATACCGTTGATGCTAAAGATGAAAAAGTTAGCTCTGTCGAGGATAACGATGATGAATTCCCGGAGGGATATCAACTCTGTTTTGCAACCGATAACACCTTCGATAGAGTCCTACAAACACAAAGCTCTGACAAAGAGAAGGCATCCTTTAAAGATAGTGAAAACGAAAGAGATGGTAATAGGGAGGTGGACACCAGCTTTCCACCATACCTAGTAGCTCAATCCATTGACAGAGGCGTCGCAGTAGAGAGGGAGGGAGATACCCCCAAGGCTTTAGTTGTCATTCCGCCTTTGAAAGAGGACAGTATGAGGAAGAAAACGGGCCCTTCGAGGGATTTTTGATAAGTAAAGAAGTTGTTCTCTGATAAGAACCGGAATAGAACCACTATGTATTATTACGATAAACCTAAGTGTTCGAGGTACTTTGACCCTCCCTCTCTTGAGAACACTCGAGGGTAACTCACTGACTACTCAATTCCCTCCCTTCCCGTTTCCCACTCCCTCTATCTATAACTTCATACTCTAACCAACTTCCCTAACTAACTGCTAATATACCCTTACCAATATTCCTAATTACTCCTTAGGTACATTTCTATCATTTACCAACCCTTGAAATACACCTTGTCCTCAAGGCATGGTTACACAAAAAATTCTCAAAATTGGGTAATAATATAGCTAATTGGCACTCCGATAGTCAAGTGCGGCAACCAGTGGTGAGTAGAGACACCGAAGATGGTCGGCGGCGACAGCGGTCAACAAAGTACACAGCTGCAACTAGGGTTTTTTTTAAAGGTTTTTTCTTCACGTGGAAAAAAGTTTACCAGAATGGATCAATTAATGGGTTTAATAACAATGAAAACCTGGCCCAAAAAAAACCCATATGTCTCTTGTTCCATACTTGGAAACTAAATGGGCCTCAAGCCATTTATTTAATGAAAATTTTCCAAATTGTTGGCACTACCTTCTGCAATTGCACGAAGCAGAGATTAGGGTTCCAACTGGTTTTCTTTTTCTTCTCCAGTAAACGCCATCGACACCTTACTTGAAGTTTCAACTCCGACCACACACGCCAGCGACGACCTTCATCAGCCAACTCCGACACCTTCATCAGCCATACTCATTTTCTTCTTGTTTTCTTATGTTTTCTTTCTAAATTTGTGGCCGCTGAAGTGTTGTCCTCTCCAAGACTTCAACTCTTGCCATGAAAGCACCGACGACCAATGATCGTACTCTGAAAACCTAGTCTTCGCCATGGTCAATCTCCTTCTTGCCCATTCATACATGGCTTTCACATTCTGATGTCTGACAAACGGACCTCCCTTCTTCACTGGTATTTTTCGACGGTTTCTCCTTTTTTTATTCATTTTCCCTTCTTTTTGCCAACGAACACAGTCTTGGATAACTTTGCTCTTTTCCTTCTGTTTTTCCGCCATTGCTTACAACCTTATTTTTTATCAAGTGATTCTTGTTTTTTTCTCTTACTTTCTTTCTTCATCGTTTCTTTATCAATTGATTTCTCATTTTTCATTGTAGTCTTGGATAACTTTTCTTTTTTCTTGCTTTGTCTCGATTTCTCGATTTCTACTTCTTTTTCTTGGCCATTCTAATCTCTCTTTTGATTGTTGCCATCTCCTCCTTATTTTCTTCTAAACTTAGGGTCACTAATTGGAACTTCGATTTCAGACGCTCATCCCATCGATTGGTCAATTGCTCCATTTCTTTATTTACCTTCACTATTGCTTCACCTAAATTCATGCAAAATTTTTCTAACCACGTGCAAAATTCTTCTAACTCCATACCAAAATCGAACTGCTCTAGTACCAAATTGATAAGAACCGGAATAGAACCACTATGTATTATTACGATAAACCCAAGTGTTTGAGGTACTTGGACCCTCCCTCTCTTAAGAACACTCAAGAGTAACTCACTGACTACTCAATTCCTTCCCTTCCCATTTCCCATTCCCTCTATTTATATCTCCATACTCTAACAAACTTCCCTAACTAATTGCTAATATACCCTTACCAATATTCTTAATTACTCCTTAGGTACTTTTCTATCATTCTCACTCTTTTGAAAAACAACCTATGTATCAGGCCAATTAAGGGATCAAATACAAAGAAAGGCAACACTACCCATAAGAGACGTAATAGGGAGGTGACTAACCTTCTTAGAACATGGGAAAAGGAAGTAGAATGCATTGCAGATATCAAAGACAAAAATCATGGAGATTGTGATTCTATGCGTGTTATAGATTGGGCCGAAGAGGTTTTGTTATGAAGTCTCATGGAATGTTCGAGGGCTAGGTGCGAGGTCAAAAAGATCCCTCATTAAAGACCTCGTTATTCAAGCTAATCCTAATGTTGTTATTTGGCAGGAGGCCTGACTGAATCAGGTGGATAGAAGGGTGGTTAAATCAATTTAGAGCTCTAGACATATTTCGTGGCTTTCCCAGGATGTTATTAACTTGGCTAGGGGGATCATTATCATGTGGAAAGATTTTGTGTTAGAAGTAGTTAATTCGGTTGTAGGGGCTTTCTCTATATCTATTGATTAGAATTCACGGGCAGAAGCAAGGTTGGATCACTAGGGTCTACGGATCGTTTAACTACAGGGATATAAATCATTTTTTATAAGAGTTATATGATCTTCAAGGATTATGCAAGGGGATGTGGTGTGTAGTCGACGATTTTAATATGGTTAGATGGTCTGAGGAAAGGTTGAACGCTAGCAGCCCTTCTCGATGGTCGAAAAAAGTCCAATCGTTTCATAGTGTCCTCTAACCTCATTGATCCGCTTATGATCAATGGTAAATTCTCTTGTCGAGGATGGGAGAAAGAAGGGGAACCTCTAGAATCAATTGATTCCTTGTCTCAAAGCTTTGGAACGAAACATTCTCAAATTTTAGAGTGGAAAGGCTTTCTAGGCCCATCTCTAATCACTATCCATTATGATGTCTATAGGGGCAAATAAATGGTGGAGTGAGCTGAAGCCAAGCGGCTAGGCTGAATCATGGAAAAGCTAAAAGGTTTGAGCGTTCAGATAATAGAGTGGAATAAAGACTATCGTGTCAAGGCTATGAACAGGAAGCTGGAAATGTTGAGCCAAATTGATATTATTGATCAACTGGAAGAGCAAACTAACATTCAAATTCAGCAGAGACAGAAAGAATTATAAGGTTGAGCTGCTGGAGTTAGTTATTAAGGAGTAGAGGTGTATCAACCCAAAAATTCCAAATTAATTGGCTTGGAGAGGGGGATGAGAACTCTTCTTTTTTCCACAGATGGGCCACGACTAAGAAGCATAAATCTTTTATCTCAGTCCTTGAGAAAGAGAATGAGGGGATCCTTACAAATGAGGCAGATATAGAAGAAGAAATCTTGAGTTTTTACGCAAAGCTTTATAAAAAGGATGAAGATTCACGGTTTGTAATTGAGGGGCTGAATTGGTCTCCTATTGATGCCCAAAACAGTGTCATTCATGAGGAGGAAATTCAAAGGGCAGTTAATGAGATGGGCAACATGAAATCCCCGAGCCCGGATGGCATGACGGGGGAATATTGGAAAAATTATTGGAACATTTTGAAGTTAAATATAGTAGAGATGTTCCAAGAATTTTTCCAAAATGGAATTTTTAATAAAAGCACTAATGAGACATACATTTGCCTTATCCCTAAGAAGAAGAAAGCATCCAAAGTGAGAGGCCAATAAGTTTAATTACTTCCCCCTACAATTTGATATCTAAAGTGTTGGCTGAGAGATTGAAGAGGGTTCTTCCCCCACGCCATTAGTGATTGTCAAGCGACTTTTGTTCAAGGTAGGAAAATTCTAGATGCTATTCTAATGGCGACTGAAGCGATTGAAGACCATAGAATTAGAAACGAGAAAGGTTTTCTAATCAAGCTAGATCTCGAGAAGGCCTATGATATGGTGAATTGGGACTTCATAGACGACATCCTTACTTTAAAGGGTTTTGGCATTAAGTGGTGGAGATGGATCAAGGGATGCCTTAGAAGCACAAACTTCTCGATTATAATTAGTGGGAGGCCAAGAGGAAAAATCATGGCAACTAGAGCTAGAGGAATAAGTCAAGGAGATCCTATATCCCCTTTCCTCGGGAGATACTATCAATAAATCATTTCAATTTTGTCTTGAAAAGAAGATTCTCAAAGGCTAGAACATTGAAAAAAAAACAAAACAATGGTCTTCATGCTTCAATATGCTAATGATACTCTCATTTTCTGCCCAAATAGTGACTTAGATTTGGTTGCTTGGTGGGATATTCTTAAGTTGATCATGGCAGGCTCGGGCTTGGTGGTGAATATGGCTAAGACCTCTATGATATGAATTAATGCTTGATATCTCAGAAACAACGAGTTGGGCCAGTTCCTTCGGATGCCAACGAGATTCCTTGCCCATTAACTACCTCGGCTTCCCCCTTGGCAGTAATTACCACACAAAAAAAAGTTTTTGGGAGCCTTTATTGGAAAGATTCTACTGGAAACTAGATATTTGGAGAAGATTCCCTATACTCAAAGGGGAAGAGTCACTCTTGCGCAAGCTGCTCTCAATAGCCTCCCTCTTTATTACTTTTCCTTGCCTAAGGCTCCCAAATATATTATAAAAGCCATGGAGAAAATTGTTAGAGATTTTGTGTGGAGTGGGGGCTCGTACAAACCGAGTGCTAGCTTAGTAAGATGGGAATGGTCTTCCTTACCGATTCAAAAAGGTGGCTTAGGTGTTGGGTCTTTATTGCAAAGAAATATCTCCCTCATGCAAAAAAGACCCACAAGGCTGCAGATCTCGTATACTACCATCAATGAACAAAGTGGAACAACCCAAAAAAGAAAGAAAAACCCAAGTATGAGTTTATAACAAAGACATGGAAGACTTGAATCACCAACAATTGAGCCCACATGCTAAAAGTATTGGGATCCAAAACCAATAATAACTGGGGCAAAGGTCAACTTAGAAAGAGACAAAAGATAATCAAATTGAAACGGGATCATATCTACCTAGAAAAAAATGGTATCAACAAACTATAAACGCATAAGCTAAACTTATCTCTCCTTATCCCAAAGCCAAAATTCCTATCCCCCCCCCCCCCTAAAACAACCCTACTTGAGATATCCACCGTAATAATGAAAATGAAAGAAGAGATAGGATCCTCTTGTTCAATGTTTCTAGATGCATATAATTTATCCTTGGAACTACTATTATCAGAATAGAGAAGTTGCGGAACACAATCAATTCCCACCCAAGATCTCCACCTCATACCCAATGTGTTTGCTGTTGGGCGATTTTCCGCAAGCGCACGGGTCGTCACATGTAATATAAAACGGTAGTAATACCGAGTATCGAATCCTCAGGGAAATTGAATTAATTCCATTAAGTACCAAGAATCATCATGTTTTAATTTTATTTAGAAGATCAACTCGAATGATAGAGCAAAAATTTAAAGGAATTAATAAAAATAAACATGTAATAATGAAATGAAAATAACCAAATAAGGGAACTTGACCTAGGGTGTTATCTAGTTTTCTTGGATTTGTAGCTCAATTACATGGATGTATGTAACTAATAATCTTCAATTCCATAAATCTAGAAGTAAATTTAAGCAGATTTCTCTTTCAAGCTCCTCCACATCTCATACTAACATAACTAATTTATGTGTCCATCTCCTTAGTTAATCATAGTATGGCATTAAGCAACTTCATAATCAATTTCTAACAATTCTCTTTCACTCTCGTGTTCCAAGCAATCGTTAGCCATGCAATTTGGATCTAATCTAATTTCTCTCTGTCGAGTATCAATTTAGACCAACATATCAATTAATCCGTGATCAAGAGATTAAAAGCATTAAGCAAGAATTGCATAGATGAAATATGGAGAATTTCATTACATAATCCAAGTAATTGCGCTACAACATCCAATTGACTAGAATAACGGCCCTAGGTCTCAAGATCTACTCACAAATGGAAATAATTTTGCCAAAATGATCTTGATCCATAGGCCTAACTCAAATTACAACAAGGAATTATAAAGAAGTAAGGAAGAAATAACCGATAATTCGATCCCAAGCTCCCGCTACGATCATCTCGAATCTTGAGCCTTAGAATCTCGCTTTTTCTCCACAATTCTTCTCACTTTTTCTCTCTATTGAGCTAGGGGAGAGCTCCCTCAAATTTGGGATGATTTGAACCAAAGGGAAGGGGCCTTTTTATAGCACAAGGGGCTGGACATTTCTTGCTGAGCAAGTCGACAGCGTCGAGACGCTACGTCACAGCGTCTCGACGCTGTGACGTCATGTTGTCTTGGGGCAGAAGTTGTCGCAGCGTCGCGACGCTATCGCGATTTTTGCACGCGCCAATCTGACCACCTAGCGTCTCGACGCTACGGTCCTAGCGTCTCGACGCTAGGCCTTCTAGAAGCCTGATTTGCAGATTTTAGCCTCCTTTCTTTAATCTTTTGGGCTTTTTGGGCCTTCCCACTTCAATTGTCTTCTTTTCTTGGACCTTAGGGCTTTGATCTTCAATGATTATTCTTCAAATTGCCCATAAAGTCTCCAAATTCACCCAAATTCTCTTAAAATCTCAGTTTTGCTGTCCGAACTCGGTTTTCTATAAAATCAACATAAAAATACATTAAAGCTCACAATTCATGCACAAAACTAGCTAAAATTAATAGGAAAATGATGACATTTTTGCATGTCATCATTTGCATAGAACTTAATTTGAAAAATCTTGACTCTAGATGATCCACTTTTTCAAGAATCAATCTTGAAAACAATACCTTCCCAGTATCAAATCCTGTGTTGCTCAATTGAGTTCATTAGCCATGAGAATCTGGTCTTAGCTCGTTGACTACAGAGGCACCTCAATTTCTTGTATAGGGCAACATTTTTGGCATCCTCTCAACCAAAGTCATAGCAATAATCTTGTAAAGAATAGCCAAGGAACATCTTTTTTTTATTGAAATAAAACTAGCCACCGAACTTACAAGCCAGAGATTCTTGATTTTATTCACTTTATCTCTCTCGAGAAGTAGAGAAATGTACATTTTAAAAGAACAGTACATATAAATGTATGGAGATACATTATAAGTTTAATTAGTGAATTAAACTTTATAATTAATTTTGGATATGATTCAAAATTAATTAAAGAGAGAATTATGAATTTAATTAAATATGTGATATTTGATTAATTCATGAATTAATTAATTGGGGAATTAATTAATTTAATTTAATTTAATTTAATTTGATTAAAAGTGGTTTAATCAAATTAATAATATAGTTTATGATAATGTACATTTTGATGCACATTAAAACTATAGGTTAAATGAGAGAGATAAAATTGAATATGATTCAGTTATAAAATTAATTAAATATTTGATATTTAATTAATATGGATTCAATTAACAGAATTAATTGAATTACCAATTTAATTCAATTGAATATGATTCAAATTGAATTAAATACTTTATATTATAATTCATTTAATTGCCAACAAGAGCATAGCTCAACTGACATAAAGTTGTACTAATAACCACGAGGTCTATGGTTCAAATCCCCCCACCCCCATATTGTCAAAATAATAATAATAATAATTCATTTAATTAATATTGATTTAATTAAATTAATTATAATTATTTATTTATTTATTATTTAATTGATTGATGACCAAGATCGTTTGGATTAGATCAAACGAATGAGATCAAGTAGGGTAATAACTCTCTCCCCACTTAGTAAAAAAGACTAATAAAAGAAACTAAATATTTAACCAATCAGAATAAAGAAATAGTTGTATTTCAGCTTACATCAAATTTTCCCCTCCCGAAAAAAAAAGGGCTCGTCCTCGAGTTCAAAAAGAGAAAAGGGGAAAAAAACAATCAACTAGCCAAACGAAAGGAGTCAGGCGCACGATACTAAAAAATATCAGCAACATTGAAAATAGGATTAATTTTCAAGTCATCAGGAAGTTGAAGTTTGTATGTATTAGCACCAAAACGTTGCAGCACATCAACGGTAAAATCTCAACGGTAAAATCATAATCTTATCTCACAAAAAATCTTAATCGAATAAAATCTCTGATCTTCTCAACAAAACTATGAAATCAAATCTTTTTTTCTTTTTTAAATAACATCCACAAGATATATTATTTTAAATCTAGAAAAATCTTTCGAAAATAAAATTCTTCAAAATAAAATCTAAACTAACCTACAAAAAATAAAAATAAAATAAATAATAACATAAAAATCTAACTGAATAAAAATCATATCAAATCAAAATAGTATCAAAACATAAAATAAATAAAATTTACATAAAAAAACGTAATCAAATCATGGGAGCTTCAGATTCGAATGCTGAAATTTTGCTCCCTCAAAACCTACGCTCCCTAAATCTGCCAGCAACTTCAGAGAAGAATATTTCGAACGAAACTTCTCGCCCCATAATGCTTTATTTGCTGTTTTTTTACTTTAAACTCACAGCCATCATCAACACATTGTCTAACCATAGATGCATCATTTGATAAATAAAACTTCACCCCATGGAAAAATTCTTTCATCTGTTCTTTTGATAAACCAGGAGGCAAATTTCCAAAATCAAGGTAATTGGAAAAGTCATCATACCAAGGTGTTTTCACTGCCTTAATATGAGCTACATTAAATAACCACTCACCAAGGAAGGATTTCCTAATCTCAGGTTGTTGGAGCAATGTCAATGAATTACAAGGTTGCATAGGCTTGAATATCTTATCTGTTGGCTCTAAGGATTCAAAACTCCTCTTAAAACTAGAAATCTCACCTGCATCTTTATGCTCATACTCCAATCCACCTATTTCCAAATCCTCAATTTGAATTTCTCCAAATTTTTGGGTATGACACTCCATCAATTCCTTCTCAAAGTGGTCCTCAATAAACTCATCCAACACCTGAATGCACGAGCAATCCTCAATATCATTAGGATATTTCATTGCATCAAACATATTAAACTTCACCTTTTGGTCATGCACCTTCATTGTAAGATCCTCATTTTGGATATCTATCAATGAACTACATGTAGATCCCATATTTGGTCCGGTTCATTTTCTTATTTTTCTTATTATTTTAGTGTTTATGTTTATTTTATTATAAAGAATAAGATTGTTGTTATTTTTATTATTTTTGTTATTATTTATTTATTTATTTTGTTTATTTGTTTATTATTATTATTATTATTATCATAACCACTTCTTCCCTAACATCTTTTATTCCCTTCCTATTCTCTCTCCATATCTTCCATCATCCGTAGTCTTCTTGCTGATTTGGTCCAACCCTTTAGTTTCTCCCTCCCTCAACTTCCTTTCAGTTAAACGCTATCGACATATTGGTGGAAGCCCTCTGACCTATTTAAATCGATTGATTTCCTGTGGATTGGGAGGGGAAGACTCTTGGCTAACTTTATTTTTTTTTTTATCATTCATTTTTGTGTCCATTTGGTGCAAAGAATTCTTGGAAACACAAAGTGTTTCAACAGCACTACCATTAAAGGTTGAGAATTTATTTTCAATTTTTGTTTTGTGATTTTTTTTAGGATAAGTCAATTCCATTTGTTTGTTTACTGTGAGTTTAGAATAGGTTTTGTTGGTTTGCAACTTTTTGTATTCTATGGATTGAGATAGATTTGATTCATGAAAATAAGATTTAGAATGGGTTAGGTTGATTTGCGGTTTTGTATTTTGTGAGTATGCTATCGTTTTTTTTTTCTTTCCTTCCATTATTTTGTATTATGCATAAAATTTTGATTTGAATCTGTGTTTACTGGGACCTTGTTGATTTGCCACTGTTTTGCAGAAAGCTTATCCCACTATAATTATTTTATTTTTTTTTATTTTTTTATATTTATCAATCTCTTTTTTTACTTTATTAGATTTGATTGCATACAAGATGTATATTTAGTTTGAATATTAAGATATTATGCATAAAATTTTACTTAGAATCTGTGTTTACTGGGACCTTGATTTGTAGCTTATTATTATCCTGACCACTTGTCTTGCAGAAAGCTTCAAAAAGATCCCACTATAATTATTTTATTTATTTGTTTTTTATATTTATCAATCTCTTTTTTTACTTTATTAGATTTGATTGCATATAGGATGTATATTTAGTTTGAATATTAGAATATTATGCATAAATTTTTTGCTTTGAATCTGTGTTTACTGGAACCTTGATTTGCAGCTTATTATTATCCCAACCATTTGTTTTTCAGAAAGCTTTAAAAAGATCTAACCATAAATTAATTTATTTTGCTTTTTAGTTGTTTTTATATTTATCAATCTTTTTTTATTTTATTAGATTTGATTGCATACAGGATGTATATTTAGTTTGAATATTAAAGTTGTGTTTTTTAAAAAATTGTATAGTAGTATGTTTAAAAAGGTTGTTTAGTTAAGATTGGATTTGCAGTTTTTTTAGTTCTGTGAAACAAATCCTGTCGTATGAATATTATTATTATCATTTGAAAATTGAAGGAATATTTTAATTTTGGCATTAGTTGCATAACAAATTGTTTTATTTAATTGGTTGCTATGAAAGAAGGTTTGTTTTTAATTAAAATAAATTGGCACACATTGTTGTTATTTATAATTTGCATGTTCCTAATAATATGAATAAACTAATGTTATTTCAGTTTCTTATTATCTTTTATTATTTTTTTTTCCTAAATTTTGTGTTTGGTTTTATAGCATTTAATCTCATTTAATTTCAGGCGTCCCTACTTTAGAACTTCTAAACTTTTAAATAACCAATGGTTTTTTCCCAATTTAAAAACTTGAGACTAAACTTTTACGATTTTCTGAGGTTGAGTGGTGTTTCTTTATGAGTATTGGTTAAAATTCCATAAATACGTGAAATTCCCAATTGAAAATAATTTCAACTCTTTTTTAGAAGGGATTATTAAAGTTTTAAATTTGAGATTGAGTAGTGTTTTATTTTTAGAATTTGTTTGAATAAATTCTTTAAATGCATGAAAATTCTCCGCAAGTTTTTGAGAAAAAAGTAGTGTTCTCTTTATGGACTTTTCAATTCCATAAATACACGAAATTTCTCATTAATTGTGAATTTTCAAATTTGAGACATTTTTCATAAATTTACCAAAATAGATTTTCATCAACCCATTTTGAGATTGAGTAGTATTCTCTTTTTAGAATTTATTGTAATAAATTCTTTAAACACATGAAAAGTCTCATCCAAATAAAGTCATTTTGAGGGAAAGTAGTGTTTTCTTTATGGATCTTCCAATTTCATAAATACATGAAATTTCTCATTAATTTTGAATTTTCAAAATTGGGGGTGTTTTTCATAAATTTCCAAAAAATGATTTTCTTTAATTTATTATGTTTTTCTAAAAACGAGATTGAGTAGTGTTCTCTTTTTGGAATTTATTTGATTAAATTCCTTAAATACATGAAATTTCTCACAATATCTGATTAAATTCCTTAAATATATGAAATTTCTCACAATATTTGAGGATGGAAATTAGAAAATTAAAAATTTGATTTTCTAATATTCCTGAGGTGAGGAAAGTTATTTTGGGAAACCAAAATAAATTTTCAATATTTTTTTAATCGCTTTTGTGCCACTCATAATGGTTGGTTCATATTTTGTCTCCAAAATATGGATTAATAAATATGGGACATTTAAAAATAAAAGAAAATAAAATTTTGTGGACCAATATTTACTTATTTTTAATTGGATAATAAGAGATAAAATTTGGTAACCGTTTTCACGGGTGTTGTAGGGTGCTAATACCTTCCCTACACATAAATGACTCCCGAACTCAAATTTGATTTACGCAGACCATTTTTTTTTAAATTGGGTGACCAATCACACCCTTAATATGATTGGTGGCGACTCCAAAACTCTTTTCCAAGAGACCCTTAAAAGAGGATGCCGGCCGCTCAGCGTCGCGATCTCGTTGCGACAGCTTGGCGACTCCACTGGGGACCCGCTTCATGAGAGTCTAAACTGCTGATTTTTTTATCTTTTCTTTATTATCCAAATACTTTTATTATTTATTTATTTATTTATTTTTGGTCCATTTTGTTTGTTTGTTTTTAGTAAATTTTTTTTTGTTATTTATTATTTTATATTGTGTTGTTTAGTTTTTGTAAATGATCTTCCTATTACTTTTATTCTATTACATATTGTCATGCATCTCACACAAATTCACAAGTCTCCTACCCGAGCGATACCCTTTAGGATTAGAATTGAGAATGTAGTAGTGTCGACCTTCGAGGGGTTCCGGCCCCTGTGCAGGCACACGAAAAATTCTCGCTCAGATTAATCCTTTTATTATTTTTTATAATATCAGAATTGATTTGAGGGCCTTATCCATTTAGGATTTAGACATGCCAACACTTCATCATTTTGTATCCAGTCGTTATTTCATGTATTTATATTGATATTTCATTAATTTATTATTCTATCCAATTGGTGTCGTTTATTTTATATGTTCATTTTATTGATTCGAAAAAGCTATTTTATCATTTTATGAAGATTTAAGTTGCATGTCACCATGTATTTCACACACATTCATAGGCCTCTTACCCGGGCTATCACCCTTTAAGATTAGAATTGAGGATGGAGTAGTGTCGACCTTCGAGGGGTTCCGACCCTCGTGCAGGCACACGAAAATTTCTCGCTCAGATTAATCCTTTTGTTATTTTTTTAAAATAATATTAGGATTAACTTGAGGGTCTTATCCATTTAGAGATACCCACACTGCATTTTTTTGCGCCAATTATTTCATGTATTTACTATGTCTCATATATATTTTTTTTTTAATTAAGATTCTCATGACTCTTTAAGACTGGATTAAAGATTTGGTAGTGTCAAGTTTTGAGGGGTCTCGACCTCTATGATATACCTTCTCCATTTTTATTTTTTACTTTTTTATTTTTATTTTTTTCTTCTTCTCTCCATCTTTCCGTCTTTCCTAATTATAAAGCTAATTGGAGAATCTACATTTCTATATTGAAGGTCATGCCTTGGTTTTTACATTCCTCCCTTATAAATTTTGAGAGCCTAGGTTTCCTATACCCTTCAAGGTCTCGCAATTTTTTTTTCTCTCCTTCTTCTTTTTTTTCTTCCTCCATTTTTTATTTATTATTATTATTTTTTTATATATTTTTTATTATGTTCTATTATTATTATTATTTAATTAAATTATTTTTATACTTATTCATATTATTTTATATTTTATATTATAGATTTATTTATTATGATTATTATTATTATTATTTGGGAAAGGAGCTCATTTCATGTATGTGCATTAATTCCTTAAAATCTAAGGTGAGTAGTGTTTACCTTCGAAGAGCTTCGGCTCTCGTGTAGGCACATGAAAGCCTTATAATATTATTAATAATGATAATTACTATTCTTTTTTTTTTCTCTCTCTATGTGTGTTATTGTGATGAAAGTGGAATAACTGAAATTTTTATTGTCATTTTATGCAAAAGGGGTACACAATGAGCGCCAACAAGTCCAATGTGTCCATGCATTCACCCTTGGTACCTAAGTATGATGAACCAGGTGTTGTTCTCCAATGGGCCGAGAAAATACAGCAAAAATTTGGTGATAGCTTAACTGATTCTTCTCAGATATCCTTACCAACCAGTTGTCAAATCTCTTTCACACAAAATGATTTGACCAAATTGAAGGCAATATGGGAGGGTTTGTCACCAGAGCGTAGATTTATGTTCTCGAAGAAGTATGGTCATATAGCGGACTTGATGTATATTCCAGTGAACCATTTTACATTAAGAGCTATAGTTCACTTTTGGGATCCAGCTTACCGTTGTTTCACGTTCGGGTCGTTTGACTTATTATCAACAATCGAGGAATATCAAGCTATGCTCAACATTCCTGAGAAGGAGGATGATATAATTTATTGTTTCAACCCCAAGTTAACAGCAAAAAGGACTTTATCAAAGTTTTTGACAAACGTCCACGCTGCTGATATTCAAAAGCACACGAGGACTAAAGGGGAAGAAGAAAACATATCGATGGATTATTTAATAAAGATCACTCAAGCCCACTTGGATGAGGATAAGGGCCTGACTTTATTTGCATTATGCATTTATGGAGCAGTCTTATTCTCTAAAGCAAAGGGATATGTTGATGGGAAAGTGACGAAACTGTTCTTTGACATAGAACGAGGAGCCAATCCAGTTATACCACTATTAGCAGAAACTTTTCGATCTCTCAACTACTGCAGAATAAGGGGTGAAGGAAAGTTGAATTGTTGTGTTCCATTACTCTACATTTGGATTCATAGCCATATCAAATGTCCGTTAGAGTTTAAATGTCCAAAGATAGATTTTAGTAACCTATGGAATTTGACACGAAATACAATAAGTGAGTTTGGTGTAGCAGTTTGGGATCCAACATTCCCAAAGAAGGAAGCATGGATGTCTTTCTTTACAACAATCAGGTCTGAGAATATTATATGGAAGGCTCCATGGATGCCCTTAAAGGCCATGACATATAAATGTGGAGATTTCTATAGTGTGCCTTTGTTAGGGCCATGGGGAGGCATTAATTATGCACCTCTGTTAGTTTTACGACATATGTGGTTCAAGCAGTTTGTACCGGTCACTCAAAATCTACAAGAATTAGAGTTTTCTTATGATCTCGAGGACTTCAAAGAGAAAAAACGCCAAGCGGTCAATGCATGGAAATCTGTGAGGAAGGTGAAAAGTAAAGGACATTACGAAGGGGTTACTGGTGAATATGAAGCTTGGCAAATGAATAGAAGGAAGAACATAACAAAGTTCATCCCAAAGGAGAAAAAGGAGAAGCCAGATGAGCAAACACAAGATCAGTTGAGTCAATGGAGTGAAGAATGTAGGAGAATGGAAGAAAGAAATTGGTTATTGGAACAAGAGAATGAGAAGCTACGTAAAGAGACAACTCAATGGATGAATCATGCAACCCAAATACAAAAAGAACTTGATAAGACTAAAGAGTTATTGGAGAACCATAATGAGCTAGAAAATAGTTACAAAGCTTTAGACCAGGAGATGAGACAGATGAATAAAGAAAATCGAAGTTTGAAAAATGAAAGAGCGACATTACGAGAAGTGTTGAAATCCCAAGAGGACTACATCAAAGATTTAGAAAAGGGGAAGAGCTTGCTTGTGGAATTTATCAATGAATTGAATACATCGATTAGTAAACAGAACACACAAATAACAGAATTAGAGACGAATAATCATTCTTTGCGGGAAACTGTCGACACTTTACAAACAAGAATGGTAGAGCACTTAGAAGAATATGGAACACTGAGAAATTATGTCGAGTCTTTACACCACCAGCTCACCGTACACCAAAATTCAAGTGAAATGATATTGCATAAGTATCAGCAGCTGGAGGCAAATTACAAAGAAATGAAGATTGATTATGACCTACAAGGAATAAATTTTCTTATGATCTTAGGGCGTGTGGATCAAACCATTGAGATTCTTAGATTCGTTGCTAGAAGGGCTAATGGCTTTGCAGAATGGGCAGCTGAACTAAGAGCCAATATTTCTCCGATGCAACCTAACGCAGATGACTTGGATAGGTTTCTAAGGATGATATGCAAAGAACTTAGGCATCTTGGCTGTTTTCATTAATTGTTCATGTTTGTTGAATTTTGCATTTATGACAATAAAAATAATGTACATTGCACTTTCTCTTTGTAGTGTACCCTTTAGTTAAGAATTAGTTTACTTTTATTTTCTTTCTTTTTTTATTTATTTACTTATATTATTAATTATTACTATTTTTGTTTATTCATTATTTTTTCTCCTCTTTCTCTAAAGGAATAAAAATAGCTCACAACATTCCAATTCACCATCCCTACAATACAAGATATAAAAGACAAATCATGGAAGAGCAAGGAAAGGATATGGAGAAAATGAAACAAGATATCAATAATCTTAGTGAACAAGCAGCGAAAATTCTAGAGTTACTTTCAACTGGCAAAGGGAAAGGGGTTGTAAAAGCAGCACAGGCAAGCAATTCAATCTAGGAAATTGATGATCCTACTTATCCACCAGGATTTACTCCTCAACATGTACGACAACGCCTGCATTTTCCACATCCACAAACCCCCCAACAATATGTTGCTTCGAATCCACTATACACTCTTGTTCCAGATATGGAACAATTGGAAGCTCAAGCTGGAATTCAAATCAATAATATGAAAATGTCTAGTCAACAATCGGAGATGAGGCTGCATGAGGGCGTTCAAGCTAAGGAAAAGTTGGAGGTTCTAGAAGAAAGGTTACGAGCAATTGAAGGGACAGATGTTTATGGAAATATTGATGCCACACAATTGTGTTTAGTGTCAGGTTTGACGATTCCAGCAAAATTTAAAGTCCCAGAGTTTGATAAATATGATGGATCATCATGTCCTAGGAGTCATCTCATAATGTACTGCAAAAAATGGCTGCACACATCAATAATGACAAATTATTGATCCATTTCTTTCAAGATAGTTTAATTGGGCCAGCCACTCGATGGTATATACAGTTAGACAATACACACATTCATGTTTGGAAAGACCTAGCGGACGCATTTCTAAAGCAGTATAAGCAAAATATTGACATGGCACCAGATCGTCTTGACTTGCAGAGGATGGAAAAAAGAACTTCAGAAAGTTTCAAGGAGTACGCTTAGAGGTGGAGGGATATGGTTGCCAAGGTTCAACCACCGTTAACAGATAAGGAAATGATGGTTATGTTTATGCACATTTTGTGATCTCCCTTTTATGATCACATGATTGGTAATGCAACAACCAGATTCTCTGACATCATCGTTATTAGGGAAAGAATTGAATATGGAATTAAGCATGGAAGGATAGCTGGCGCTACAACTGAATCGACTGTGGGAAAGAAAGGAACAACATCAAAGAAGGAAGGGGAGGTTCAAGCAATTAGCTTTACAAACTCATGGAAAAATAAACCAAAGTTTGGTAAAGGAGAATATAAGCAAAAGTATATGAACAATGTCTTTAATGTTCCCTACAATAATTACGTGTCAAGTCATACATTTTCTGGACCTACAAAGGCAACAAATACAAATTTTCAACAGCAAAATGCGCATTCAACTAGACCATTTGTGCAAGGTCAAAATAGTAGGGTTAACCAAAACTGGCATTATGATCCGATTCCCATGACTTATACAGAGCTTCTACCTCAGCTAATTGAGAATCGACAGTTGGCTCTCATTCCAATGGATCTTGTACAACCTCCTTATCCAAAATGGTATGATCCAAATGCTCGATGTGACTATCATGCTGGAGGAATTGGACACTCAATAGAGAATTGTTTCGCTTTGAAGAAAAAGGTGCAAACCTTAATCAATGTCGGATGGTTAAACTTTAAGAAAGCTGGGGAAAATCCCGATATCAATAATAACCCATTACCTAATCATGAGAACCCAAAGTGATTGCTGTAGATTATCTCTTTGAAGTGTGTAAAGAGAAGGTTTATGAGATTACAACGCCTATGTTGGTACTTTTCGAGACTCTTTCTGATGCAGGGTATGTCAAACAAGAGTACTTGGACCCTACAGTAAGATACGAAGGGTATGATGAAGAAAAGCATTGCATATTCCATCTAGGAATTGCTGGACATACTATTCAATATTGTAACAAGTTCAGATCTAAAGTACAACAACTTATGGATTCAAAGATACTCATGATATGTAGAAGGGTAAGCAAAATGAGGGAAGACGAAATCAGCACATTAACAGGAGAATCTTCTTCCCACAAAAGGGAAGTAATTGAGTCCTTTCCTCCGAAGCATTATGATTCTATCATATACCATGAGAATCATAATGCTTCATCTCTTCAGAATCCTCAACCTATCACAATTCAAGTGCCTGGTCCTTTCAAGTTTAAGGACACAAAAGCAGTACCATGGAGATATGAGTGTCAAACTCTTACAAATCCATCAATTGACAGCATTACAGGAGTTAGTGGAATAACTCGAAGTGGTAGGTGTTACACACCAGAAAATTTATTGAAACCATCAAGTAGTTTGATACTGGGGCAAACGGGGAAAAATGATAAAAAGATTATGTCTGAGCATGGCAAAGGGCGAGATATAGAAGAGCCTATCATAACTAAAGATATGGAATACAATAAGCCTGTCACTAAAGAGGAAGCAGAAGAGTTCTTAAAGATAGTAAAGCAAAGTGAATATAAGATCATAGAGCAACTGCATCATACTCCAGCACGAATTTCTCTACTATCTCTATTTTTGAATTCTAAGCCGCATCGCAAAGTGTTGTTGGATATCTTGAATAAGGCGCACGCGTTGGTCATGATATTTCTGTGGAAAAATTTAGTAGGATTGTTGGAAACATCACATCCTCCAATTCCATAGTTTTTACCGATGATGAAATCCCTCTTGAGGGTTTAGGTCACACAAAAGCACTACATATTCAAGTAAAGTGCAGGAACTATGTCATAGCAAGAGTGTTAGTTGATAATGGATCAGCTCTCAATGTGATGCCTAAGTCCACATTGTTAAAGCTTCCAATAGACATATCACACATGAGATCAAACAGCATGGTTGTAAGAGAATTTGACAGATCGCGTAGAGAAGTTATTGGCGATATCTAATTGCCGATCAAAATTGGCCCATGTACTTTCAACATAACTTTCCAAGTCATGGAAATTACACCAGCATATAGTTTTCTGTTAGGGCGACCCTGGATCCATTCTGCAGGAGTAGTACCATCCACGTTCCACCAAAAATTGAAATTTTTTGTCTGAAATAAACTAGTTAGTTTATTGGGAGAGGAGGATTTCTTGATAACCAAGCCCGTCTCAACCCCATATGTGGAAGCAGCAAAGGAGGCATTAGAATGTTCTTTTCGTTCTTTTGAAATTTCCCATACAACTATAGTGGGAGGGTTTGAACTGACAGGATCTCACATGTCTAAGACGAAAGAAGTGGCAACTAAAGTAGTGGTAAATGGAGGATATCAGTTGAATCAAAACTTAGAAAGGTTGCTGAGCATACCGAGCAATGTTGGGACATTTGGGTTGGGCTATAAGCCTACCAAATGTGATAAAATTAGACTTCAAGAAGAAAAGAAAGAAAAGCGATTGACCAGGTTAGAAGGAAAGGGATTCACTCCAGGTCTCAAACGTTTACCATCATTGTGTGTCAGTGCAGGACACATTGAAGAGTTACCCAAGGACACGAAGCTCCAACTTTCACAGCGCACTCAACAGGAAGCATGCAAACCAAACGAGTGATTTCAATCAGGAAGAATTCAGACTCAAGAAATCTCAGATTCTCTCTCTCGCAACAAAGAAGAAGAATACACGATGAAGGACAATCAAAAACAAGGTTCAAGAGAAGAAGGAAATCGACACAAATCTTAAAGTGGTTCGGCAACTAAGGCCTACGTCCACTGTGAAGGGAGTATCAAAGTTCTTATTCTCAAAGATCAAGATCAAAGGTACAAATTCTGTTTTACAGAGATTTACTCACCCCTCTCTACTAACTCTCAGAAGCTATTTATAGTAAAGAGGAATTAACCCTCTGTTATTTTCAGTTATACGTCAGAGAAATCATGTTGGTTACAAGACAGGTATGTTTCCAACAATCTCCACCTTTGTAAGTAACATGATCTGTACATATTTTACTCCCCTCGATGATCAATTTCATTTATCCTTTCTTTGGTAGGAAAAATCCTACCAATTCCAGACAGTGCTGGAACTTCAACTGCGACAATGGCTTCGTCAATAAATCTGCGGCATTGTCTGAGGTGTGTACTTTCACCACTTCTATTTCTCTTTTCTCAATTTCTTCTCGAACGAAGTGGAATTTTATGTCTATATGCTTTGTTCTGTTATGGAATTGGGGATTTTTGGTTAGGTGGATAGTGCTTGTCACAGTAGATTTTGACAGTAGGTTGCTTAATTCCATAGTCCTGTAGCAATCCCTTTAACCAAATCTCTTCCTTGATAGCTTCGGAAAGAGCTATGAATTCAGCTTCAGTTGTTGAAAGTGCTACAACTGGCTGAAGTGTGGCCTTCCAACTTAGTAAATTCTGACCATATAAGAAGAAATAGCCCGTTAGAGACCTTCGTTTATCCAAGTCTCCAGCGAAGTCTGAATCCACATAGCCATACACTTCATGTTCTGCTTGGCTATTTATCTTGTAACAGAGAGATGCTTGTGATGTTCCCTTTAGGTATCTTAGCATCCATTTTATGGCTTCCCAATGTCGTTTGCCTGGATTTGACATATACCTACTGACTAAACTTGTTGAATATGCCAAATCTGGTCGAGTGGACACCATAAGATACATTAGGCTTCCAACTGCTTGAGCATAGGGTATCTTAGACATGAATGCTTGATGCTCTTCATCATCCTCCTTTGGTGAGTTCATGGCTGAGAGTTTAAAGTGATGTGCTAAAGGGGTAGAAACATGTTTTGCATCAGAATGTTTAAACCTCTTTAGCATTTTAACACTATAAGCTACTTGGCTGATCATGAGAGATGAATCTCTCCTGTTTCGAATGATCTCTACTCCCAGTATCCTTTTGGATTCTCCAAGGTCTTTCATGTCGAACTCTCTCTTTAACCAGGACTTGACTCTATTTAAATCATCCCTTTTCTTTCCTGCCAAAAGCATGTCATCCAGGTATAACAGAAGGAAGACATTGTGCTGAAAGACTTTTGGTTCACATATACACAATTATCAAAAGAGCTTTTCTGGAACCCTGACTTTAGGATGAAATCATCAAACGTTTTATACCAGCATCTAGGTGACTGCTTCAACCCATAGATGCTCTTATTCAGCAAACAATAGAGTTCTTCATATCCTTTCTTTATATATCCTTTTGGCTGCTTCATATAGATGGTTTCATCTAGATATCCGTGCAAGAACGCAGTTTTCACATCTAGTTGATCTAACTCTAGATCATCTTGAACCACCAATGAGAGAAGCATACGAATGGATGTTAATTTGACCACTGGGGAGAAGATTTCTGTGTAGTCAATCCCTTCCTTCTGTGTGTAGCCTTTGGCTACCAATCTTGCTTTAAATTTGGGCTTCATCACACCTGAAATTCCTTCTTTTATCTTGTATATCCACTTTGTAGCTATAGGTTTGTACCCTTTAGGAAGAGTTTGTAGAGTCCATGTTTCATTTTCTTCCATGGACTTCATCTCTTTCATTCATAGCATTGATCCATTCTCTAGCATTCGGCCCATTCACTGCTTCCTCAAATGTACTTGGTTCTTCAATTGAGTCAGCCACATTCAGAGCTAAAGAGATGCAATCAGCTTCATTGAACCTAGCTGGGGGAACTATAGTTCTTCTCTGTCTATCTCTGGAAAGAGAATAGTTTTGTAAATCTGAAGGTTCTTCAAAGGTTTCAACTATTTCATCTTCACCTTGTGACTCAACTTCCTCTGAGGATAATTCAGTTTCAGTTATGGAGATGGTGTTTTGTGAATTGTGCTCCACCTCAATTTCAGTCCCCATAGGTCAATCAGTTTTTCCCGTTGAGTCATTCTGCATCATAAACATCTCATGTTCCCTAAAAATCACATCCCTGCTATTGATACACTTCTTCTCAGTAGGATGCCATAGCCTATACCCTTTAACCCCTTCTGTGAAGCCAAGGAACATACACTTCACAGCTCGTGGTTTCAGTTTTCCTTGGTTCTGATGGACATAACCAATACATCCGAAAACCTTTAGGTGTTGAAGATTAGGAGCCTTTCCTGACCATTTTTCTTCAGGGGTTAGAAAGTTGATGGATGTATGAGGGCACCTATTCAAAGTATGGATTGTATAGGAGGCTGCTTCGGCCCAAAATTTCTCTTGCAACATTCCATCTGTTAGCTGACATCTTACTGTAGGATCGTATGGCAACACTAGAGGGGGGTGAATAGAGTTGCTTAATAAAATTTAAAACTTTTTGCTGAATTAAAATGAATTGATTTAATTTAAACTAAATAAATTTAATAAGCACTATAAAGCATAAAGTATGCTAGAACTATTTGACAATTTTTCTAGGCAAGCAATCTACTCATAAAAATGAAATAGCGGAAATTAAAAGAGTAGAGAGAAAGAGATAACACCAGGAAATTTTATAGTGGTTCGGAAATCCCTACTCCACTCGGTATTTTACTGCAACGACTCTCTTACGGGTGAGAACCAAACCGACTCTTTTTCCAGGTTCAAGAGTAAACCTTTACCGATCCTTTTACAGGTTCAGGACCCAACCTATACCGATCTTTTTAAACGGGTTCAAGATCAAACCACTGTGATCCTTTTAACCGGGTTCAGGATCAAACCACTACAAATCCTTTTTCGGGTTCAGGATCAAACCACTCACTCAATTCCCAAGGTGCACCCACACCTTATTACAAGTTCCCAACAATGAGTAGAAGAAGAAAAGAAGCTCACAAAATAAAATACCTCTTGAAGGCTAATTACACAATGTTGTGCACTCACAAAAATAAAACCTCACAATAACACTAGGCCAATTTAGGAGCAAGGGAGGATTTTAGACAAGAATTGAAGAGTAGGGAGACTTGAGAGCATAAGACTTTGATGTCTTTTTGGTGTGTGTAAAGAGTCAAATCAAGTCGAATTTATAGGAGTGAGGGATAAATATTGGCCGTTAGATCAAATTGAAAATGAAGGGTGGAAATTGAATTTAAATAGAAAAGGAAAGGATTTCAACATTAAGGTTGAATTTTGAAAGATTGGAATTTTTGAGATTTGAGAATAATTCAAGGATTTTAAGAATATGGATTTTGGAAAGAATTCAAATTTGAATGATATGTAATTGATAAATTTTGGATAAATTTGGATTAAGGAAAATGAAAAAAATGAAGCTACAAAAATTCAAAAAATGGTTGAAATGCTCCCCAAGATGAGTAGAATTTTTCAGAATTTTTTCCCAATTTTTCAGAATTTTTTCGAGCCTTAAAAAGACCAAAAATGACTAAACTAGCCGTTGGCTGCCACGTGTCGCTCTCTGATTGGCTGCAATAAAAGAAAATAAAAATTAATAATAAATTAATATTATATTCAAAAGTTGACCGTTTGACTTTCTTTATTATTAAAGAAATTCGACTGCCACGTGTCACAATATCATTGTGACACGTCATCGCCACGTCAGCAAAATTTGACCGTTTGAGATGCCACGTCATCTGCCACGTCATAAAAGTTGACCGTTGATTGTCCTTGTCAGCCACCACGTCGGATGCCACGTCAGCGTAGTGCCACGTGGCACTGCCACGTTGGATTTTCCTCTCCAATCTTCTTTTGCTTATAACTTTCTCGTTTGAACTCCGATTTGAGCGATTCAAGTTGCGTTGGAATCGTCTTTCTGAGCTCTACATTATGAACACTTTAAAACACTAAAATAATTAGTAAATTAAAGTTTGTTATCATCAAAACATATATTATGATTGAAGCTCGTAAAGCTAACACTTACCCTTTCCATTATTGTGCGGTTTAACCTCTCAGCTACCCCATTTTGTTGGGGTGTGTATCTTACAGTTCTGTGCCTTAAGATCCCTTGAGCTTTGCAAAAATTCTCAAACTCCTCATTGCAAAACTCCAAACCATTATCTGTCCTAAGGCACTTCAGGGCTTTATTCGACTGCTTTTCAACCATCACCTTCCACTCTTTAAATTTCTCAAACACCTGATCTTTGGTTTTTAAGAAAAAGATCCAACTCTTCCTAGAGAAATCATCAGTGAAGGTTAGAAAATACCTTGCATTGCTTAAGGAATTGGTTGAGGCTGGCCCCCATAAGTCAGAATGAACATATTCCAAAATTCCTTTAGCTGTCTGTCGTGCCTTTGAAAAGCTATGCCTCTTTGCTTTTCCAATCACACACTGTTCACAGAAAGACAAGTCTTCTCCAGTACCTTGAGGTAAGATCCCCTGTTTTGCCAAGACTTGAAGGCCCTTTGTGCTTATATGGGAGAGTCCTTTGTGCCACAAATCACTCTCTGTTAGAGCCTTTTCTGAAACCACTAAGGCTGCCTGAATCATTTCAACATCTCTTACAACATATAGGCCATTTATCTTCTCACCAACAAGCACTGTTCTGGAATCTTTTCTTACTTCAATTGTACCTCCACTGCCTCCATAGGTACATCCTATTGAGTCCAGCATACCAAGTGAAATGAGATTTCTTTTCAGGTTTGGCACATGACGGACATTTCTCAAAAGTTTGACCGACCCGTCTTTCAACTTAAGAGAAACTGAACCAATTCCCACTACTCTGCATGTGTGATTATTGCCCATGTAAACACTGCCTCCATCCCATTCCTTGTAAGTGCTAAACCATCCTTTTGTTGGGGTCATATGGAAGGAGCACCCAGAATCTATTACCCAATCATGTTTCTCACAATTTATCTGAAGGTCACTGCACTTATTTGAAGTAGCTAAAGCATATGAGTAGGTAATAGATGAGTTCTCTCCTACCGCGGTTTCTGACTGCTTGTTCTTCTTAGATCTTTGATATTGATTCTTCCTTTTCAATGAATTGCAGTCACGCTTAATGTGTCCCTCCTTGTGGCAATAGTTGCATTTTATCTTGGTTTTCCCCTTCTCTTCGGATTGGTGTTTGTTCTCTTTGTTCTTAGGTTTTCCTTTGACAAACAGGCCCTCATTCACTTCTTTCTTAGTAACCAGCAACTCCAGTTCCTTTGTCCTTATTGCTGATATAATTGCATCAGTAGTAATTGAAGTCCTTCCGTACTTGAGGGCATTCTTTACCTCTTTATAGGCATCTGGCAAGGAATTTAGTAACACAAAAGCCTCATTGTCATCTCCTATTTTTCCCCAAGATTCTTGAATTCAGAATTCATCTTCTTGAATTAATCCAAGTTCTCGGTCAATGTCTTTCCAGCATCCATTTTGAATGTGAAGAACTTCTCCCTCAAATACATCTTGGTGTGTGCATCTTTGGTCTCGTAAAGAGTATTCAGTTTATTCCAGATCTTCAAGGGGGTATCTTCATCGATAACTTGTCTTAGCACACTATTACTCAAATTCAAGATGATTGTTCCATAGGCAGTCATGTTCATCGCTTCCTTATCTTCATCTGAAAGTGTGGTTGGTAATTTCATGGGATCTGCCAGTGCAAGTAAGGCCTTCTGTTGTCCAAGAAATGGCTTTATCTTTGCCTTCTAAAGATCATAATCACCTTTCCCATCGAACTTCTCTATGTCGTACCTCACCACAGCCATCTTTCAGCTTCAAGAATTGACTTCTTGATTGATTTACTAGCTCTGATACCACTTGTCAGTGCAGGACACGTTGAAGAGTTACCCAAGGACACGAAGCTCCAACTTTCACAGCGCACTCAACAGGAAGCATGCAAACCAAACGAGTGATTTCAATCAAGAAGAATTCAGACTCAAGAAATCTCAGATTCTCTCTCTCGCAACAAAGAAGAAGAATACACGATGAAGGACAATAAAAAACAAGGTTCAAGAGAAGAAGGAAATCGACACAAATCTTAAAGTGGTTCGGCAACTAAGGCCTACATCCACTGTGAAGGGAGTATCAAAGTTCTTATTCTCAAAGATCAAAGGTACAAATTCTGTTTTACAAAGATTTACTCACCCCTCTCTACTAACTCTCAACAGCTATTTATAGTAAAGAGGAATTAACCCTTTGTTATTTTCAGTTATACTTTAGAGAAATCATGTTGGTTACAAGACAGGTATGTTTCCAACTTTGTGGGATAAATTCAAAAGTGTTGGCTTGAGTTTCTCAATATTGGACTCTTACTCAACAGATCACTTATCAATGGAAGTGCAAAACTTGTCGATCGCAGTAGTTGTTAATGAGCTACCACACGAAGAGGACATAATCTACGCATGTTCACCTGATTTCGAGCTTAACAATTGGGATGTTGTAGATCTACCTATATTTTCACAAGATTTGCAAGAGTAATGATTAAACATTTATTTGTTAATTCCTTTTTATTTTCTAGAGGCTCTACCCAAGGCCGTAGGTTGTTTGTTCTAAGCATGGGTGTATTATTCTTGTTATCAATAAAATTCTGGTTTTCCTTTGACGTATTCTAATTTCTTTTGCTTTTCTTTTCTCCTTTTATTTGCAAAATAAAACACAAAAGTCCAAATGGCCTCATGGGTAATGTTCATAAGAATGAAGATGTTAGTCTTACCCTTAAGACTTTGATACACAACATGGAGTCCGATAAGGAAAGTGAAATTGAAGAAGAGAGCGAACCATCTTCAGAATTATTAAGGTTGGTGGAGGACGAGGACAAGGTTATGGGTCCTCACCAAGAACTAGTTGAAGTAATCAATTTGGGATCTCAAGATGAAGTAAAAGAGATAAAAATTGGCACATCTATGACAAGTGAAGCTCGAAAAAAATTAATCAAACTACTACATGAGTATCGAGACATATTCGCTTGGAGTTACCAAGATATGCCAGGTTTAGACACTGATATTGTGGTTCACCGTCTTTCGTTGAAACCCGAATGCAACCCAGTAAGGCAAAAACTACGTAAGATGAAGTCTGATGTATTGATTAAAGTCAAAGAAGAAGTCAAAAAGCAAATTGAAGCAGGGTTCCTTACGGTGTCAAAATATCCTGAATGGGTGGAAAATATCGTTCCAGTACCAAAGAAAGATGGGAAAGTAAGGATGTGTGTGGACTATAGAGATCTAAATAGAGCCAGTCCAAATGATAACTTTCTGTTACCTCACATTGACATGTTAGTGGATAACACAGCAGGATACTCTACCTTCTCCTTTATGAATGGCTTCTCAGGATATAATCAAATCAGAATGGCTGAAGAGGATCAGGAGAAAACAACTTTCATTACACTCTGGGGAACATTCTGCTACAATGTAATGCCTTTTGGTTTGAAGAATGTTGGGGCAACATACCAGCAGACCATGGTCACACTTTTTCATGACTTGATGCATAAGGAAATAGAAGTATATGTGGATGATATGATTGCAAAATCAAAGGTAGGTGAAGACCACACAACCACCCTTCAAAAGTTGTTTGAAAGATTGAGAAAGTATCAATTGAAATTAAATCCATCTAAATGCACATTTGAGGCAACCTCAGGGAAGTTGTTGGGGTTTGTTGTTAGTGAAGAAGGAATCAAAGTAGATCCTGATAAAGTAAAGTCCATTATGGAAATGCCACCCCCTCAAACAGAAAAGAAAGTTAGAGGATACTTGCAAAACCCACCTATGTTGGTACCTCCAACTCCAGGACGTCCACTCATCTTATATCTAACTGTGTTAGAGAATTCCATGGGTGGTGTTCTGGGACAACATGACTTATCTGGAAAGAAAGAGCATGCCATATATTATTTAAGCAAAAAGTTCACCAGTTATGAAGCTAAATATTCAATGTTAGAAAGAACCTGTTGTGCATTGGTGTGGACTGCGCATCGCTTGAGACCGTATATGTTGTACCATACCACATGGCTTATTTCAAAAATGGATCCAATAAAATATATTTTTGAAAAGCCTTCCTTATCTGGAAGAATTGCCAAATGACAGGTGTTGTTGTCAGAATATGATATTGTATATGTCACTAAGAAGGCAATCAAAGGTAGCACACTTGCCGACTACTTAGCAGCCCAACCAATCAAGGATTACGAGCCAATGAGGGTGGATTTTCCAGACGAGAATATATTTCTAATAGAAGAGGATAATCTAGAGAATGAAACATGGACTATGCTCTTCGATGGTGCATCAAATGAGTTAGGACATGGGATTGAGGTTGTGCTAATTTCTCCTGAGGGGAAAGTTTTTCCTCTAACAGCCAAATTGCACTTTGAATGCACTCACAATGCTGCTGAGTATGAGGCCTGCATCATGGGGCTCCAAGCGGCATGTGAAACAGTGGCGGATCCAGGATTTTATATCAGAGGGGGCACAGGTTAATATAAATTTAACTTTAGATTAAATTACATGTTTAGTCCTTGAAATTTCCACCAAAGCGAGCTTAGCTCAGCGGTAATTGGCATAAAAAAAAAAGTCCCGGAAATTTCCTGTTTGTGTCTATGGTCCTTAAACTTTTGTATTTGATAGGTGGAACTTGTCTTACATTTTTCAAAATTCAGACATAAAATTCGATTATGAATGTTTAGGATTTAAATTAATACAATTTATTTTGAAGTTTTAATTGACCCTAAAGTTTAGGGGTAGAATTGATTTATTTTCCTAATTCTTATAAATAAATTTATAAACTCATTTCGTATTCTTTTTAGGTTAAAATACTATTTTGGTCATTGTACTGTGGATTTTTTTTTTCTATTTTATTCTCATCAATTCCAAATTTTCAAATATAATCCTTGTACTTTTAATATTCTTAATATTAGTCAATAGTAAACTTTTTCAAAACAAATTTAGTCTCTATTAGCTTTCGCTTTATAAATTTTGAAAAGACATTAACAATGGTGTCTTTTCTTAAGTGAAAATTATGATTATTAGCTTACCAAGTTCTATAAAGAGTATCTTCAAATTAATAATGACTAATCTAAAGATTTACTAATATTACATAGACTAAATTTGAATATATGAAAGTATATGAGCTAAAATAGAATGAGTCACAAAGTACAAAGATCAAATGATAAAACTTTTCAAAAAGAAAAAAAAAAAAGCAAATGATAAAAAGCTTAAACAAAAACATAAAAATATATTTTTAAAAAGTTTAAATTATTTCATTTGAAAAATCAATATAGGTTGCCTAAAAAAAAAAGATAAAAAAAACTGGACTATTCAAATTAAAAAAAAAAGAAAAAGAAAACGGAAAAATAAATCAGGACCGGCCCTCGGGTAGTGGGATGGAAACAAAATAAAAAAACGGAAAAAAGTAAAAAATCTAACGTGAGCAAGTTTCAAACTCAAGACTGAACGGGCATAGAGGGGGCACACTTCACGCGGAAACCACCAAACCAAAAGTATACTTTGAATTTTAAAGCGCAAAATATATATATAATGTATATAGTTTTTGAAGTTGAGGGGGGCACGTGCCCCCCCCCCCCCCCTTGCCCCTTCGTGGATCCGCCCCTGATGTGAAATGAATATTAAAAAATTACAAGTTTTTGGTGATTCAATGTTGTTGATCCATCAAGTCAAGGAAGAATTGGAAACTAAAGACTCCAAACTAGTCCCTTATAGCCAGTACATAACAAAGTTATCAAAAAATTTTGAAGAAATTACATTTGACCATGTGCATAGAGAAGATAATCAAATGGCAGATGCATTAGCAACCTTGGCAGTTATGTTTGATCTTGATCTTACATGTGAAATC
The DNA here is from genome assembly GCA_036850905.1 of Luffa acutangula. Lineage (NCBI taxonomy): Eukaryota > Viridiplantae > Streptophyta > Magnoliopsida > Cucurbitales > Cucurbitaceae > Luffa > Luffa acutangula. The sequence goes on along the minus strand of CM072094.1, from coordinate 9,152,390 downwards.
TATCCGATCAAGATTAGAAATCGAGATGTACCGGCTTATTGCATGACTATCGAAAAAGAAGTTGATAACAAGCCCTGGTACTTTGACATCCTACAGTACATAAAATCCAGAGAATACCCACTCGAAGCCTCTGAGAATGATAAGCGCACACTAAGAAGATTAGCCATGAAATTTTTCTTAAGTGGTGAGGTTCTTTATAAAAGAAACCATGATATGGTACTCCTCAGATGTGTTGATGTAGATGAAGCAAAACAAATCATGACAGAAGTTCATGAAGGAATATGTGGAACACGTGCCAATGGACATTTGATGGCTAGACAAATACTTAGAGCTGGCTATTATTGGACAACAATGGAATCAGATTGCATAAGATACGCAAGAGGATGCCAAAAATGTCAAATTTACATGGATAAGATCCATGCACCATCATCCCCATTGCATGTTTTATCAGCACCTTGGCCTTTATCTATGTGGGGAATGGATGTTATAGGGCCCATTGATCCTATAGCTTCAAATGGTCATCGATTTATTCTTGTGGCTATTGATTATTTCACTAAATGGATCGAAGTCATGTCTTATCGCAATGTCACAAAAGGAGTAGTGCTCAAGTTTATCAAGAAAGAGTTGATATGTCGTTATGGTCTTCCAGAAAGCATCATTACAGATAATGCAAAGAATCTTAACAACAAGATGATGAGTGAGCTTTGTGAGCAGTTCAAGATAAATCATCGAAATTCAACTCCATATCGTCCAAAAATGAATGGTGCAATAGAGGCGGCCAACAAGAATATTAAAAAAATCGTTGAGAAAATGACCACAACATATAAAGATTGGCATGAAATATTGCCATTTGCATTACATGGGTATCGCACGTCAATTCGTACCTCAACTGGGGCAACACAATTTTCTTTGGTTTATGGTATGGAAGTTGTCCTTCCTTTGGAGGTGGAGATACCTTCCTTAAGAGTTCTCATGGAAACTAAATTAGAAGAAGCTAAGTGGATTCGAGGTCGGTATGAGCAATTGAATCTTATTGAAGAAAAGCGGTTAGCGGCATTAAGTCATGGCCAACTTTACCAAAAGAGAATAATGTGTGCATATGATAAGAAAGTGCACCTTCGATGTTTTCAAGAAGGGGACCTAGTATTGAAAATGATGCTCCCTTTCCATCAAAAGGATTATCGAGGAAAATTGACTCCTAACTACGAAGGTCCATTCATAGTAAAGAAAGCTTTCTCGGGGGGAGCTTTGCTTCTAACCCACATGGATGGAGACGAGCTGAGGAGCCCTGTGAATGCAGATCATGTTCGAAAATATTATGCATGAAATCATGAACCTTAGAAGACTCTCTGGTGCTAAAAGATGTCTGTGAAGACTAATATTAAATTCTTTGAATATTGTGGCCCCGATTACTTTTCTCAAGTGTATCCCTCTACTCATTTGTTTCTTTGTCCTTTCTTATCAAACATTGTGATTATTTCAATGATGTCCCCAATTACATTTTCAAATGTATCCTCTACTTATACCTCTCTATGTTCTTTCTTTTAAAGCACTGTTAACAAACCTTAAATCTTTCTATTCTTATGACTTTCTATTCCTATAACTAGCAAGAATAAAGTAACACTTGTTGAGGTCATAACTCAAATAATGTTATAAATTACTCTTGTAAAACTTGTGAAATTAAGCTTGCATAAAGATCCTTGTGCAAGGACAATGAAAATGTCCATGAGTTGAGATAATGAGCTAACCACGATGGCAAGGTACATCAAGATGAAGTTTTGTATTATGAAAAGGGGACTGTTATGTTCCATCTCCTTGATTAAGGAAGAAAAGGCAAAGGCTAATTAGAGGCTATACGATCAAGAGATGTCATTTCTCAAAATATAGTGTCTTGTTCTATCCTATGATCAATTTAACCAATTACTAGTAGGGATGGTGAAGTGTGATAGTGACCTTCCTTTCAAAAATAATATATGGGCATAATGCTAAGAAAATAAATTTTGGTTAAATCGAACCCAGTCCTGGAACTGAGGTCGAAGCCTGTATCCATCAGGTCCAATATATTTCGAACCCAGCCCTAGAGCTGAGGTCGAAGTCTTCTCAAATTTTGGTTAAATCGAACCCAGTCCTAGAACTGAGGTCGAAGCCTGTATACATCAGGTCCAATATATTTCGAACCCAGCACTAGAGCTGACGTAAAAGCTTTCTCAAATTTTTGGCTAATTTGAACCCAGTCCTTGAACTGAGGTCAATATATTTTGAACCCAACCCTAGAGCTAAGATAGCTATTTTTATAAAAATTTCACCAACCAAATACTTTATCTTTTCCTTTGTCCATTCTTAAGTTTCTTCCGGACGAACAAAGGGGGGCAAACTGTAGATACCATATTTGGTCCGGTTCATTTTCTTATTTTTCTTATTATTTTACTGTTTATGTTTATTTTATTATATAAAATAAGATTGTTGTTATTTTTATTATTTTTGTTATTATTTATTTATTTATTTTGTTTATTTGTTTATTATTATTATTATTATTATTATCATAACCACTTCTTCCCTAACGTCTTTTATTCCCTTCCTATTCTCTCTCCATATCTTCTGTCATCCGTAGTCTTCCTGCTGATTTGGTCCGACCCTTTAGTTTCTCCTTCCCCCAACTTCCTCTCAGTTAAACGCTATCGGCATATTGGTGGAAGCCCTCTGGCCTATTTAAATCGATTGATTTCCTGTGGAATGGGAGGGGAAGACTCTTGGCTAAATTTATTTTTGTTTTGATCATTCATTTTTGTGTCCATTTGGTGCAAAGAATTCTTGGCAACCCAAAGTGTTTCAACAGCACTACCATTAAAGGTAGAGAATTTATTTTCAATTTTTGTTTTGTGATTTTTTTTAGGATAAGTAAATTCCATTTGTTTGTTTATTGTGAGTTTAGGATAGGTTTTGTTGGTTTGCAACTTTTTGTATTCTGTGGATTGAGATAGATTTGATTCATGAAAATAAGATTTAGAATGAGTCAGGTTGATTTGTAGTTCTGTATTTTGTGAGTATGCTGCCGTTTTTTTTCTTTCCTTCTATTATTTTGTATTATGCATAAAATTTTGATTTGAATCTGTGTTTACTGGGACCTTGTTGATTTGCCACTGTTTTGCAGAAAGCTTTAAAAAGATCCCACTATAATTATTTTATTTATTTGTTTTTTTATATTTATCAATCTCTTTCTTTTACTTTATTAGATTTGATTGCATACAGGATGTATATTTAGTTTGAATATTAAGATATTATGTATAAAATTTTGCTTTGAATCTGTGTTTACTGGGACCTTGATTTGCATCTTATTATTATCCTGACCACTTGTCTTGCAGATAGCTTCAAAAAGATCGCACTATAATTATTTTATTTATTTGTTTTTTATATTTATCAATCTCTTTTTTACTTTATTAGATTTGATTGCATATAGGATGTATATTTAGTTTGAATATTAGAATATTATGCATAAATTTTTTACTTTGAATCTGTGTTTACTGGAACCTTGATTTGCAGCTTATTATTATCCCAACCATTTGTTTTTCAGAAAGCTTTAAAAAGATCTAACCATAAATTTATTTATTTTGCTTTTTAGTTGTTTTTATATTTATCAATCTTTTTTTATTTTATTAGATTTGATTGCATACAAGATGTATATTTAGTTTGAATATTAAAGTTGTGTTTTTTAAAAAATGGTATAGCAGTATGTTTAAAAAGGTTGTTTAGTTATGATTGGATTTGCAGGTTTTTTAGTTCTGTGAAATCCTGCAGTATGAATATTATTATTATCATTTGAAAATTGAAGAAATATTTTAATTTTGGCATTAGTTGCATAACAAATTGTTTTATTTAATTGGTTGCTATGAAAGAAGGTTTGTTTTTAATTAAAATAAATTGGCACACATTGTTGTTATTTATAATCTGCATGTTCCTAATAATATGAATAAACTAATGTTATTTCAGTTTCTTATTATTTTTTATTATTTTTTTCCTAAATTTTGTGTTAGGTTTTATAGCATTTAATCTAATTTAATTTCAGGCGTCCCTACTTTAGAACTTCTAAATTTTTAAATAACCAATGGTTTTTTCCCAATTTTAAAACATGAGACTAAACTTTTATGATTTTCAGAGGTTGATTAGTGATTCTTTATGAGTATTGGTTAAAATTCCATAAATACGTGAAATTCCCAATTGAAAATAATTTCAACTCTTTTTAGAAAGGATTATTAAAGTTTTAAATTTGAGATTGAGTAGTGTTTCATTTTTAGAATTTGTTTGAATAAATTCTTTAAATGCATGAAAATTCTCCGCAATTTTTTGAGAAAAAAGTAGTGTTCTCTTTATGGACTTTCCAATTCCATAAATACACGAAATTTCTCATTAATTGTGAATCTTCAAATTTGGGGCATTTTTCATAAATTTACCAAAATAGATTTTCATCAACCCATTTTTAGATTGAGTAGTGTTCTCTTTTTAGAATTTATTGTAATAAATTCTTTAAACACATGAAAAGTCGCATCCAAATAAAGTCATTTTGAGGGAAAGTAGTGTTCTCTTTATGGATCTTCCAATTCCATAAATACATGAAATTTCTCATTAATTTTGAATTCTCAAAATTGGGGGGTGTTTTTCATAAATTTCCAAAAATTGAATTTTTGTAATTTATTATGTTTTTCTAAAAACGAGATTGAGTAGTGTTCTCTTTTTGGAATTTATTTGATTAAATTCCTTAAATACATGAAATTTCTCACCATATCCGATGATGGAAATTAGAAAATTTAAAATTTGATTTTCTAATATTCCTGAGGTGAGGAAAGTTATTTTGGAAAACCAAAATAAATTTTCAATATTTTTATAACGGCTTTTGTGCCACTCATAATGGTTGGTTCATATTTTGTCTCCAAAATATGGATTAATAAATATGTGACATTTAAAAATAAAAGAAAATAAAATTTTTTGGACCAATATTTACTTATTTTTAATTGGATAATAAAAGATAAAATTTGGTAACCGTTTTCACGGGTGTTGTAGGGTGCTAATACCTTCCCTACACACAAATGACTCCCGAACTCAAATTTGATTTACACAGACCATTTTTTTTTTTTGTTAAATTAGGTGACCAATGACACCCTCAATATGATTGGTGGCGACTCCAAAACTCTTTTCCAAGAGACCCTTAAAAGAGGATGTTGGTCGCTCCGCGTCGCGATCTCGTTGCGACACTACCAGTTGCCAAAAATGGACAACCAAGAATAATAGGGACATTCTTATCTGCCTCATAATCTAGAATAATGAAATCGACAGGAAAAATAAATCTATCTACCTGGATTAGAACATCCTCAATTTTACCTTCAGGATATGTGATAGATATATCTACCAATTAGAGTGTGACTGTTGTAGACCTAGCTTCACCTATACCTAACTTTCGAGAAACCGAAAGAGGCATAAGATTTATGCTTGCGTATGAATCACAAAGTGTTCTACCCAACTCCTTTCCACCCATGGAGACAGGAATAGTGAATGACCCCAGATCCTTAGCCTTGGAAGGTAGCCCATTCTTAAGAATAACACTACATTCCTCAGTAAGAGTCACAGTTTCAAATTCTTCTAATCTCTTCTTTTTAGTCAAAATGTCCTTAAGAAATTTTGCATAATTTTGCATTTGTTCTAAAGCTTCCACTAAAGGGATATTTATATTCAATTGCTTAAGAATCTCTAAAAACTTCTTAAATTGACCATCCTGGTTCTTAGACTTCTGCCTTTGTGAAAAAGGTAAGGGTGGGTCATAAGTGTTGGGTTTTATGTCCTAAAACTCGTAGGTAGTGAATGGTGACAAATTGTTCACTTGTATCAATACGTCGTTATTGAGATCTGTACAATAAAGAGTTATTGCTACTAAAATTGCACAATTTGACCCAAATCCAATAAACTAAGATCCTAGGTTGTTTAGATGAAACTTGAACTAGTATGTGGGGACATACGGGGATCAGTGTTCAAGTAACAACCTAAATGGTCTATAGTATAGGGATAAGGTTGGGTACCTTATCCAGGTAACACTATGTGATACGACCCACTTTGTATTCGATACAGATGCAATGATCCAAAGCATCCATGTAGGAGACATGCGAGTGGGGGTATCCTGTGCAATGAGTTTGCATAAGACCGGACCGTGAAATAGTAACCACTAGATGTAACATTGTAGACTAGTTTAGGTTTCTATTTCAATAGGATGACCTAGGTAACTCAATCTCAATCCTGAGTCTGTTATGAACTCCTTTTCAGGAGGGATTGTCCTTAGATCTGTATGGGTGAGAGTGGCCAGTTCGCCGACTAAATAATCTTACCATTTCAGGGGCAAGACTGAATGGGGTCTGGGAACATAACAGTACAAGATGGAAGTCACTCTTTCCCCTATTATGGCAAGTAGATGTGTGTTCCCTTAAGGACTTATTCCGGGTCTTGAACAAGGGCGTCCATCCTCTCCTGGCCCGAGAGGAACTGTTGTTTATTGATTGGATCATAAACAAATTGTTCATTAGAGGAATCAGTGGTACTTAAGGATCCAGAGGTAACCCAGGGGTAAAACGGTAATTTGACCCAACTGACGTTGCAAACACTCGTGAAAGATTGACTTACTGTTATTAGTCGATATCCGTGGACAAAGAAATATTCTACAGTGAGAAAAGTGCAGCTGTGGGTCTTTAGTGGAGTGACCCACAGTTAACGAATGTTGACTAATTTGGTTAATGAGTTTAGCCAATTAGTCTCGTATCGTTGGAGCTTCTGATCTGTAGGTCCATTAGGTCCACCTGCTAGCTCGTAAAGGGTTCTGAGGTTAAATAGTCTTGAATAGAATTTGTAGTGGGTTCAAATTCGTTAAGGGAAGTAAATTGTATTTGTTACAATTAAGATAATGTATGAAGATACATTATATAATATAAGTTTAATTGGTGAATTAAACTTTATAGTATAAAATTAATTTTGGATGTGATTCAAAATTAATTAATGAGAGAATTAAATATTTGAAAGAGTTCAAATATTAAATATGAACTAGATTCATATTGAAACTATAGGTTAAATTTAATGTGAATGAGATTCATATTAAAACTATAGTATATGAGAGAATTATTTGAATAATGATTCAAATAGTAAATTTATTAAATATATGATATTTAATTAATGAATTAATTAATTGGAGAGTTAATTAATTTAATTTAATTAAATGTGATTTAATTAAATTAACTCTATAGTTAATATTAATGTACATTATGATGCACATTAAAACTATAGGTTAAATGAGAGAGATTAAAATTGAATATGATTCAATTGTAATATTAATTAAATATTTGATATTTAATTAATGTGGATTCAATTAATGAGATTAATTGAATGGCCAATTTAATTCAATTTAATATGATTCAAATTGAATTAAATACCTTTTGTTATAATTGATTTAATTAATATTGTTTTAATTAAGTTATTATAATTAATTAATTAATTAATTAAATGATTATTATTATTTAATTAATAGACAGCCAAGATCGTTTGGATTAGATCCAACAATCGAGATCTAGTAGGGTAATAACTCCCTCCCCACTTATCGTACAGGGGACACAGATCTCTCAGTTTTTCTCTCTCAAGCTCTCTCTCTCAGAGATTCTCTAAAATTTTTCCAACAACATTCTGCTGGAAAAATTATTCCCTTGCCAAGAAGATTGAGATCTCACAACCTCTACCTCGTGAATCTAGAGAATAGCAGGTGTTTGCGATTGATCGTGTTCTTGGAAGAAAATGTCGCTGTACAATTATTGGAGCATCGTGCAGTGAATTTCGGTCTCCAACATGTAAGTTTTCATGAATCTAAAATTGTTTTAGATCTATAATTGCATGCTTAATCTAGTTTAGAAAATAAGTTTCTAATTTTACCTAACGTATCGGTATTCAAAATAATTGAAATAAAATCACGCTCGATTCAATTCGTTTCCGCTTAAGGATTCAATTCCTTCGATAGGGTGGGGGCAGTACATAAGGTGGGGGTTCTACATCTGGAACAGAACTAGATGCTCCGGCATGTTTAATGCCACCTCCATCATTTTTACCAGACTCCAACTATTTTTCGACAACATTACTATCACTACTCTTTTCTACTTCCTGGGGTTTACTAGGCTCTTTCCTCTCTTCTAGTGGCTTACCACTCCTTAAAGTCACTGCATGCACTTGCTTCTTACATTCCCTTATAGGGTGTTCAATATCTGAAGGAATGTTCCCTTGAGGTCGTGCCTTCAGCTCATTAGCTAGCTGACCCACTTGCAACTCCAGGGATCTCAATGAAGCTTGCTGACTTTGGATTGCAACATCATTTCATGTCATATAATCCTTCATCATTGACTCCAAAGAATTACTCGAATTTTGATGGGTAGCCTGCTTATTTTGCTAGGGCAATCCTTGCTGGTTCTGCAAAACAAATCCTTACTGATTCGCCACCTTTTGTTGTGCATGAGGGGCTTTCGAATTACTTCCTTGCCCTCCCCACGCAAAGTTGGGGTGGTTATGCCAACCTGGATTATAAAAATTTAAATATGGGTTATTCCTCTTATTACCTGCCAAAAACACAGAAGCTGGATTGTTAGGACAAAACTCATAATTATGCTCTTCACCACAATAGACACAAGATTTGGTTGCCACTTGGTTTACAACTGCAACAGGCTCCACCACTGGCGACTGCTGAACATTGCTTACCACAGTTATGTTTTTAAGAGCGTTAGCTAACATTGCAATTGAAGGGAATAAAAGTCCCAACGCAGCGGAAGCGCATCGATTGGACCTTACGCCGTATATTAATTAACATTAAAAACCGTTACGAAAACTCAAACAAAACTTTAAACTAACTTTAAAGCCGCTGTAAAATCGGTTTAAACATGCTAAAATAAATCTAAATTTATTTTTAAAACTTTTCTAAAGAAAAGAGGAAGAACCGTTACAAACCTCCGTTGTAGATTTGACCGTTCTTCGCCAACGAAGCTCCACGAGCGAAAACGCAGCAGCCGCTTCAAGGTATTCTTCGCTGGAAATTCTTCTTTGATTGACACAATAACCACAGAGGTTACACCGGTATGTCTCTAAGTCTAGGAGGCCAAAGACTTGTGGGAGTCTTTCTCTAAGAGGGAGGCTAGAGAGAATTCTAGGTCTTGTCTTTCAAGAGTGTCAAGTGTCATGACCAATTAGGTCTAGTGTTCTATTTATAGAAGAGAGGCCATGAATAAAATATTCAATTAAATCAATCTTTTCCAAAATTGATTCAATCTTTATTCCTTAATTAATCAATCATGATCAATCAATTCCCCAATTGATTAATCTTTTCCATAAATGACTAATTTCTTCCATAAGTAATTAGATCATTCCCATAAATGATTAATCACTTCCTTAAGTGATTAATTATTTACATAATTGATTAATTCATGGTTAATGAATTCTTTAATTAATTAACCACCAATTAAATATCACATATTTAATTTCCGGCCTTGAATTAATTAATTTTGCCCAAACACTTTTAGGACTTAAATTAATTAATTCTTTCAATCTTCCATAAATTTATATTTGAACTTCTTCAAATATTACTTTCTCTCATAATAATATATCAATATATATTATATTTATTTCCCTTAGTAAATTGAACATTTTCAATTTACATTTAATTAGTTGCCTCAAATTACTTTACGAGCTACCAGTGGGACCTTATGGACCTGCAGATCAGAAGCTCCAACGATGTGAGATTAATTGGTTAAACTCATTAACCATAATAATCAATATTCGTTAACTGTGTGTACATTCCACTATAGACTCACAGTTGCACTCTTCTCACTGCAGACATATTTTCTGTGTCCACAGAACTTAGACCAATATCGACTAGTTAGTCCTTCACGAGTGTCCGTAACACCAGCTGGGTCAAATTACCGTTTTACCCCTGGGTCACCTCTATTTCCTTAAGTACCAATTATCCTCTAATGAACAATCTGTTTATGGTCCAACCATTAAACAGAAAACCCTCTCGTGCCATTGAGAGGGTAGGGCCCTTTGTTCAAGACTCGGAGTAACCACTTAAGGGAACACTCATCTGCTTCCCTAAAGTCGGGAAGGAGTGAATTCCATCTTGTACGATTATGTTCCCAGCTCCCCATTCGATATTGTCCCCAAAGTGGTAGGCTTATTGAGTCGGCGTATTGGCCACTCTCACCCATACAAATCAAAGGACAGTCTCTCATGAGCAGGAGTTCATAATCAACTCAGGATTAAGACTAAGTTGTCTCGGTCGTCCTAGTGAAATAGAAAACCAACTAGTTAACGGTGTTATAACTAATGGTTACTATTTCGCGGTCCGGTCTTATGCAAACTCATTGCATAGGATACCCCCACTCGCATGTCTCCTACACGAACGCGTTGGATCGCAGCGTTTGTATCAAATACAAAGTGGGCCGTATCCATAGTGTCACCAGGATAAGGCACCCAGTCTTATCCCTATACTATAGACCCTTTAGGCTGTTTCTTGAACAATGATCCCATATGTCGCTACATATAGTTCAAGACTCATATTACAGCCTTGGATGTCTAGTTTATTGGATTAGGGTTATTATTAGGCAAAGACATATATAAAATAACTAATAACAATTAATGGAAAATATATCAATATTATTTCATTAATATCCGGTCAACGGTTACATTCACTATCTACGAGTTTTAGGGCATAAAACCCAACAGCAATATCGACCCTAATGGTAGACACACCATCAACTTCTATCACACTCTTAACTTTCTTACTAGAGCCTCTAACATCTGACCATTGACAACTGTAGGTTGATATTCTCTCTAAAGTCTCACAAGCTTCATTAAAGGTTTTTTTTCCAAAAGAGCCCCTCCCGCAGAACCATCAATCATATACTGGGTTGCTATGTTTAACTCATCGTAAAATATCTCTATTTGAATACAATGTGGTAAACAGTGGTAGGGACACTTTCGAAAAAAGCTCCTTAAACCTTTCCCAAGCCGAACTAAAAGTTTCTTCCTCATTTTGCCTAAATCCCACTATCTCACTTCTTAACTTGGTACTCCTAGTTGGTGGAAAATACTTACTAATAAATTTCTCTATCAGCTCATTCCAACTACTTATTGATCCTGGAGCACGAGAATTCAACCATGCTTTTGCTCCATCTCTAAGAGAATAAGGGAATAGGGTTAATCTAAGGGCATCTCTCGACACTCCCTGAATAACAAATGAATCACTAACTCATTGAAAAGACTTAAAATGTAAATGGGGGTCCTCAGATGATAAACCATGGAATTGACCAATCATCTATAACATGTGAAACATGACCGATTTCATTTCAAAGTTTGCTGCCTCAATAACTGGACGCACTATCACTGGATTTAACTCGTCAAATATTGGGAAAGCATATGCTCAAATGGCTCAGTCCCTATCATTTGCTACAAGGATAAGATTTTTAGCCTGATTATATTTCTGTCCATTTTGCTCCAGCGGTGGATTTTGCTGCATCGCACAGTTCCTATTCGAGATTCACTTGAACTTCTTAAAAATCTAATCCAAAGGGGATTTACACCAAGGTCACACCTACAAAACAAAAATAAACAATCAAAAAGTTCACGCACCAAATCACCAAAAATACACAAAAAAAATCAATCAAATAAAACAATTTCAAGTCCTAGGCAACAGCGCCAAAAACTTGTTGCAATTCTGAAGTGGTTAAAAATATGAGATATATTAACTCCGGAATACTGTGCAAGTATACACAATCTAGCAGCAAGTTATAAGTATTTATCGTATCCACAGGGTCTTGAAATTGCATACCTCTATTGATTTAATTTGCCTTTTTAGTGATCTCAAAATGTTGGTTAAATTGATTTGGGTTTTTAAAATGTTGAAACAAAAGATATACGAAAGCAGTAAATGATTACGACTAGAGAAAACAGAATGGAAACAGACACAGGTTAAGACTTCTGTAATTGTTATAAAGATGCTCCAGCAATTCTTTTGATCCGTCAATTTCATGCAGTATTATCAGCGGGATCCTCTCGGAACTCCGGATTTTTTTTAATATGTTTCAACTCCAATGAAGCTCTACCGATCAAGCACTAGGCAACTGGCTATCTCTAACTCAGTCACTGGCGTTCACCAATACACAATGATCTAGTGTGAATTATTGCCACACAACTCCTAAATCATCCCTGAAACTAGGAGAAGCTATACATATCGGCTAGCTAGGCGGGCACATAATGAAATTAAAGATCAACAATAATTCAAGATGATCATGATCAAATAGAATTTCCAGATTTTATAAATATAAAAATCACATAATTCTTAACCTATGCCTACAAAGCAATTAGTTCATGATTGAAAACATAAAACACGTTACAATCTCGATAAGCACATCCATAATGCGAAATACACAAGAAATACTAATCCTTTTAGTAATCGGGGAGATGAAACGACTGCTCCAAACCACCAAGAACATGGAAGAACTTCGTCTTCTTGAGAGGAATCACACTTGGTCTTTTTAGATCTCCATTCTGCCGTAAATTCGGCCTACAACCGATTGATTCGGTCTCCCAATCGTGAATCACTTTATCTTTGACAACTCTCTCCTTTTATAAGATGAGGTTTAACCTAATTAGGTTAAATTGGACACGTGGAGGGATCTCCAAGCTTCTTAGATCCGAAAATAATTCAGTTAACGCCACTTTATTAAAATGGGTAACACGCTGTGACGTGGCAGTTTTGCTCTCTGCTTTGCTGGATCATGAAAATTGCTCCCTCAAGTCGCTCAGGAATATTTTCTGCACAAAATATCTTCCAAAGCCTCCATTCTTCCAAATGAGTTAAAACATATAATATTCATCTAAAAGAAACTCTATTTAACACAAATGACACACAAAATACTATAGAGCTAAGGCCTAAATAACTCCCTTTTGGAGAGTTACCAAGGACCAATCTTCCTGGCTTTAAGTTTATTATAAGTACCAGTAGGAAAACGAAATGTCTTCAAATGAACCATGACTAGATCCCCTGCCTTAAATTCCTTAGCTCGCCGATGCAGATTAGCTTGTTGTTTATAAGATGTAGTCATCTGATGAAGATGCTTAGTAACCTCTTTATGCATTTTTACAATCTTTTCAGCCATATGATCTGCCTCTAGATGAAGATCAATAGATGAAGGAATATTAGCTAGATCAACGGTTAGTCGTGGAAGCTTGGTGTAAACGATTTCAAAGGGACATTTCCCTATTGATTGATTTTTCATGTGATTGAAAGCAAATTCAGCTCGAGCAAGGACAAGATCCCATTGTTTGGGCTTATTTCCCGCCAAGCAACGAATAAGATTCCCCAAAGTGCGATTAGTGACTTCCGTTTGACCATCCGTTTGAGGTTGGCTAGTGGTGCTAAATTTAAGACTTGTATCAAACTTCTTCCATAGAGTCTTCCAAAAATGACTAAGAAATTTTACATCACGATTGGAAACAATGCTTTTAGGGATGCCATGTAGTCGAACAATCTCCTTAAAAAACAAATTAGTGATATAGACAGAATCAGATGTTTTCGTACAAGGCAAAAAACTAAAACGATCAACCACAACAAGGACAGAATCAAACCCTCTTTGAGTTTTAGGCAGTCCGAGCACGAAATCCATGGATAAATCCTCCCAAAAAGATGTAGGAATGGGTAATGGAGTATAGAGACTAGTGTTTTGACTATGTCCTTTAACTGTCTGGCAAATGTAGCACTTTGTAACAAAGTTAGATACCGCTTTTTGCAACTGAGGCCAAAAAAACTTCTTAGTCAATAAATCCAAAGTCTTATCTTTTCCAAAATGTCCAGCAAGACCACCACAATGAGCATCTTGAATAAGTTCTTCCCGTAGAGACATATGTGGAATACTTAAATAGTCACTTTTAAAAAGATATTCATCAAGTAAATGAAAATCCCAACTGCTAACATGTAAATTGCATTGTGTCCAAATACTATGAAAATCAATATCATGTTCATATAGGGTAGGTAAATGTTGGAAAACAGTAATTTCTCCAGTAACTAAAGTTAATAAATTGGCTTTTCGACTTAAAGCATCGGTTACCCGATTAGTATGTCTAGCTTTATGTTTAATCAAGAAATCAAAACATTGGATAAACGTAAGCCATCTAGCATACATCCTATTAATATTTTTTTGAGTCTGGAGAAATTTTAAGGAAAAATGATCTGTGAACGGTATAAATTCTTTCCCTAAAAGGAAATGTTCCCATACTTTAAGAGCACAAACTAGAGAATATAATTCTTGTTCATAAGTACTCCATTTTTGTCGTGAATCATATAGTTTTTCACTATAATATTCTATTGGGTGATTATTTTGAGAGAGTACAGCCGCTATCCCAATTCTTGAGGCATCAACAACTACCTCAAAAGGTTGAGTAAAATCTGGTAATCCTAAAATAGGGGTGGTGCTAAATTTATCTTGGAGTAGCTTAAAACTGTTTGTTTGAACTTTCTGCCAATTAAATTTTCCCTTTTTAAGGCATTCGGTTAGAGGAGCAACTAATTTACTAAAATTTTTAATAAATTTCCTATAGAAAGAAGCCAATCCTAGGAAACATTAGATGTCCTTCACAGATTTTGGTTGTGGCCAGGTTCTTATAGCTTGGACTTGTAAAGGATCCACTGAAATACCGTTTTTGCTAATTATAAAACCTAGAAAATGAATTGAATGACTCATGAAACAACATTTCTTATAATTAATGTAAAGTTCATGTTTAGTGAGAGTTTCAAACAAAAGACGTAAGTGGTAAAGATGTTCCTCATTATTCTTGCTGTAAACTAATATGTCATCAAAATAAACTACTATGAAATGATTTAAATAGGATTGAAGAACCTAGTTCATTAATCGCATGAATGTACTGGGGGCACTTGACAAGCCAAATGGCATGACTAGCC
Organism: Luffa acutangula; assembly: GCA_036850905.1. NCBI lineage: Eukaryota > Viridiplantae > Streptophyta > Magnoliopsida > Cucurbitales > Cucurbitaceae > Luffa > Luffa acutangula. The sequence goes on along the minus strand of CM072094.1, from coordinate 9,137,377 downwards.
ATTCGAAGAGTCCTTCATTTTTTTTAAACGTCGTCTTCCATTCATCTCCTGGTTGGATTCGTATTTGGTGATATCCACTTTTGAGGTCTATCTTAGAGAAGATTTGGACACCACCAAGTTGATCCAATAGGTCAGAAATCCTAGGAATAGGAAATCTGTATTTGATTGTGATTTTATTTATGGCTCGACTGTCTATACACATTCTTCATGAGCCATCCTTCTTCGGCGTTAATAGAGCAGGGACTGCACATGGACTAAGGCTTGGGCAAATATGTCCCTTATTTAGCAAGTCATTTATCTGTTCTTGCAAAATAATGTATTCCTTTGGACTCATCTTGTAATGTGGTAGGTTTGGAAGTGTTGATCCTGGTATTAGATCAATGTGCTGTTGGATTTCTCTTAAAGGTGGTAGACCAGCAGGTTCTTGTAAAAGATTAGAGAATTCCTCCAATAGTAGAGCAATATCTGGTTGATCCACTTTGTCAATTTCTACTTCACCTCTCTGTCCTTTAATAACTAAGGCAAGAATTAGGTCATCAGCCTTGGTTATGAAGGATTTGTTGTTGATCAAAGTAAAAATTTGTTTTTTTTGTTTAATATCAGGCTTTGCCCCTTTTCCTTCACCAAGAACAGTAGATGGTAGAAGGACTATTCTTTTTCCCATCCACATAAACTCATATGTGTTCTCCCTTCCTTTGTGAATTGCTTGTAAATCATATTGCCAAGGCCTCCCCAAAAGTATGTGGCATACATCCATATCCAAAACATCACAGATAATTTGGTCTTTATACTGATTTCCAATTTATAGAGGTATGGTACAGATTGATTGGACTTGAGTTTCACCTCCTTTTTTAATCCAACTCACTTTGTAAGGATTAGGGTGGGTGTCTACTTTAAGGTTGAGAGCTGAGCCAAGCTTTTGCGATACAATATTTTCGCTGCTTCCACTGTCTATGATGAGATTACATACTTTTCCGTTAATTGTGCAGCATGTACGAAATAATGAATGTCTTTGGGGGTGGGTCTTTGTTTTTGGTGTCAGCAACACTTTTTGAAGTACACAAGAGAGTTGTTCTCCCTCACCAGGTTCTACATATGATACATCTTCTCCAAGTTCTTCATTATCTTGATTAAGAACTTCTTCTTCTTCGCAATTGGCTACTGATTTTCTTTGAGGGCATTCATTGGATAAATGTCCAGTTTGACCACAACGAAAACATTTACCTAAATTCGGTCTAGTGTACTGATTTTGTACTTTTCTTGATGAATTTTCTTGATTCTTGGAACTTTGTTGATTCTTGAAAGAGTATTCTTTATTTCGAATACTTGTCGAATTTGAAGAATCCTCCTTACTAAATCTTGAATTTCCCATCTGAATTGGCTTATCACTATCAGTAGGAAGTCTTCGAAAATTCGTGGCTTGCCTATCCCAAAAAGTTCTTCTAACTACTTGTTTCTGTTGCTTTTTTTTTCTATTTTTTTTCAACTCTAGTTGCAAGAGTGATCTCATCTTTTAGGAAGTTTATTGGTTGTAGGTCAATCTGATCTTGTATTTTTTTCTCTCAAACCATCAACAAATCGAGTTATTTGATAGTTTTCATTCTCAGCAAGATTTGTTCGTGCGCTAAGGTGATGGAATTTTTATGTGTAGTCTGCAACACTCCTTTCTTCTTGACAACATTTCTGATATTGTTGGTATAGTAATTGTTCGTAATCGACTAGGAGAAATCTATATTTCATTAATCTTAACATTCGATTCCAGTCCCTAATTGGCCTTTTTCCCAACTCTTCTTCTATTTATTTGCAGTTGGCCCCACCAAGGAGACACACCGAATCACAATTTAAGAGTGAAAAGTTTTACTTTCTTGTCTTTAGGGTTATTCATGTAATAAAAAAAGCTTTCTACATTTTTCACCCAGTTAAGAAAGTAGGTAGGTGTTGGCTTCCTAGAGTGAGTAAAAATTATGATCTGAAAAGACTCTAGAATTCTTGTGCAAGTATACACAGTCTGCAGCAAGTAATATTATCAATCCGAATCCTGAATTAGCTTCCACTTTATCTATTTTGTGTAACTTTCTAATGGTTTCAAAGATGGTAAAAATGATTGGATTTTATAAGAATTACGCTGAAGCAAAGTAAATGACAGAACAACAAGTAAACAAATAGGCAGACAGATCAGAGACAGGCGCTGGTTAGGTTTAGTAATTGTTTTAAAAGATGTTCTAGCAATATTATTGATCATGCAAACTCTCGCAGAATTATTAGCGGATTCCTCCCGAAACTCCGGATCTTTTGGAATGTGTTTCAACCCCAATGAAGTACGACCGATCAAGCACTAGGCAACTGGCTATCCCTAGCTCAGTCACTGGCGTTCACTAATACACAATGACCGTAGTGTGGTTAATTGCCACACACTCTCTAAATCATCCCTGAAACTAGAGAGAGGTATTCACACCGGCTGGCAAGGCAGGCATAAAATAGAAATAAGCACAACAATTGACCAAGATGCAATAATCAATATATTACTAAAGATGAAGCACAGCAACTACATATTCCTAACCAACGCCTAAAGCTACTTAGTTCATAATAAGCATGGAAACACGAATTACAATTTGAGTAGGCATGTCCATAATCACAAGATAATAAAGAAAATAATAATCTCCTTAATCAGCTTGCGGACGATGGTCTTCTAGTGGTCTCCAACCTCTCTATACTACTCAGCTTCCAAGGGAAAATTGGAATGGTTTTGACTTGGACGACTACTTCCTTTTATAGAAGGATATGAGGCTTGAATTAGGTCAACTTGGACACGTGTAGGGCTCTCCTTGCTCCTTTATCCCGAAAATAACTCAACAGAAGTCGGTTCATGAAGTTGGCTAACGAGCTGTGATGTGGCAGTTCTGCTCCCAGTTTTGCTGCAGCACAGAATTTGCTCCCTCCAGTCGCCCAGCAGCATAATCTGCACAAAATGATTTCCAAAGCTTCCATTCTACCAAATGGGTTAAAACATGTAATATCTATCTAAAACCAACCCTATTAAGCACAAATGACACACAAATCCCTATATAAATGAACCTAAATAACTACCTTTTGGGCAGTTATCACACCCCCAAACTTGAACTATTGCGCGTCCCGAGCAACACTAACCAACCTTCCTTCAAGAATTCAAAACATTAGACAAAGAATAGCTTAATCCAACTAGACAGTCCAACACTAACTCAGACCTTTACCTGAGCATTCTACAAAACCGAGTTCTGCTACAGCAAAATGATTCCTCCGACAGGGACAAATAATCACCAGTTTTAACTCATTCCTAAGAACTTACCATAGCCTAGCTCTATTATCAGACATTTCAAAACACATTTTTTCTTAAAGGGGTTTATATTCTTATTTTTCAGACTTTAAGCAGCCCTACAGTCATAAGCTCTTAAGCATGGGATGACCCACTTTATGGTGCAGTATACCCTTGCCTCAAACTCATCACCATTTAGGCTCAGTACTCTTTATATAGCTAAAAAATCCTTAGTCATTCCATCTCTTGCCCCTCAGAATGGAGACATTTTATGATGAAGCTCACCTAATTTTTGGGAGACAGAAAAACTGCTGGATCACCATTCATCCCTCAAAACTTTTGCTCCATGAATTTTTTTCAGCAAAATTTTCAACAATCAAAAATTTTTTTCAACAAATAATTTTTCTCATTTTCCCTATTTCCTAAGTCATCTTTTGACGCGAAGTCAAACTGTGGGTATCACAAATGTCCCCGGTTACTCAATAACCTAACAAATTTTTATTTGAAGGAGAGGAATGCTCGAGCAAAACAATTGGAGTAGCAAAAAGTCCCCCAAACTTGAATTATTCATTGTCCCCAATGAATCATTAATTATTGCAATTATAGCCCCAAACTTAAATTTTTCTATCTGAATTTAACTATGCATGGGACTAGATCGAAGCTTAAAGTGGATCATAAAAGTAAACACTACCTCCAAAATCTTCTTTCTCGCAGCATCAGTCCAGGCTAGAAGAAATGCTCAAGCAAAAGGTTTCTGGAGATCAGAATACCTTGATCTAATTAAGCGTAATCAGTCCAAGCTTAAAAAATTCAGAAGAAAATTAGTTAAGTTAGAGTTACTCAGTGCTCATGGAACAGAAACAACTAGAAATTTCATTAAAAGCATAAGAAAAATTACAAAGCAGATATATTTTTCAGCAGCAGAAAAAAAATTAAAAAGAAACAAGAAAACATATTAGCAAGCAGGGTAAGATATGCGCGAGCAATCAAAATTATAGGAACAAAAATAATGCTCGCCGAAGATCATCTCATCCATCAATCTTCCTGACCCTACTCTTCATCATCATTCTCTTCTCCTCTTTCTACAGGTGGGGGCGGAATCCAGGGGTTCAACAGATCGTCAGGGAATACGAGAAGGGTTGGGTATGGTTTTGAAAAATTCTCTTGCAACGCCCTCTTTAAGCTGGCATCCTGATTCTTAAAGTAGTTCCAAAAGGTTAAAGTTTGCCTCTCAGCAAACTCCTGCCTGCTGGCCGAAAGTGCCAGTTGTTCTAGAATCGAGTTGATGTCGTAGATAAGCCCACCTTGACGTACCTCCTGCATGCGCTGGAGCTGTGCCAAATTGGGCATGTCTATGATTCCCTTGTCAAACAGAATCACATCTCCCTCATCCACTAGAACCCCTACTCTTCTGCAAAGCAACGTGATTGTGTTCGGAAAGAACAGTTTGCCCACTTTCCTTTTCCAACATCCAGAAATTTCAATAGCAATGATCCTCCATACGTCAATGTTGAGTGACCGCAAGATTGCAAAAGCTAGAATAACTCGTTCCCTGGAGATTGTCGAGTCGTGTGTTGTTGGAAGCAACCTCTGTCTTATAAATCCCATCCACGTGTTTGCTTCTCTTTTCAAATAAGCCGCCTAGAATGTCCTCTTCTGAGTCTTGGACAGCTGCCACTGTGCTCCTTCAATACCTACCTCCCTCACAGCATCACTTAACTGCGCATTAGATGGTGCTAGAGCCATCTCATTTTATGTCGCATGGGGGAAGTTCTAAAGATTGTACAGTGCGTTGATAGCACTAGGACTCCAATCTACCTCGACTCCTCGAACAACTACCTGGAAACCATCCTCCTTGTCAATGTTCGCATAAAATTCGCGCACCACCTGTGTTTTTATAGACTCAGGCTTCGAACAAAACAGCTCCCAGCCGTGGTCTGCAATACCGGTCCTCAGAAATTGTGGAAGATCACCGTTGAACCCTCGCTCAAATAAGAAATCCCGTTTCAGAAGCTCAGCATATTTTGATCTGGCAAAATTGTTGACGATGCGATCATACGGCAATCGCTGTTCTTTTATTTCATCATGTTCCTCCGATGCATCAACAATATTTTTGTCCTTTTCCGCCCTTCGCTTGAGCAACCGCTCTTCCTCAGTCTTCTTCTCTGCTTCTTCCCGCACTTTGTCCTCAGCTTCTTTTTTCTCTCTTTCCTCTCGCTCTGCCTTTTCTCTCTCAGAATCTGATGATGGTGGTGATGGGGTATCTGTCCGAATCACCTGAATACGACCGTCCTTTCGCTTAATGCGGCGACGTTTTGGTGGTTCGGGCATGATTACCTCAACACGAGCTTCTTGCTCCAGCTTGTTTCCTCTTTCAGGCACTACGTCTGCCTGCTCGTCTCTCACCATGTTAACCTGCTGTTCTTGATTCTCCTCAGCATTTTCCTCTTGAACCGTATCTGTGATTATCGGTTCTACCTCAGGATTTTGAACTTCGTCCGTATCTGGGTCATTCACTGCTTCTTCTTGGATAGCTTCTTGCTCCGCAGCCCTCTGCTGTCGTCTTCTTCTTTTAGCTTTTTTCTCCTATGGTGTTCTTTTTTTCTTCGTTTTTACTTTCTGAACTTCGGGGGTAACAGGTACCTCTTCCTCCTCACTCTCCCTCTCTTTTCTAGCTCTCGTTTTTGCCATGAAGGATTCAAGGGTTTTACAGAGAATGTAAACGAAAAAGAAAGCAGAAGATCGAAGCAAGAAGATGAAGTTAGAGAAACATACCGAGGGTTGCCAATAAATAAGGCTTCAGCAAACCAAATTCCTAACAGAAAGATCCTGCTCGCATTAAATTAAAATTACCATTTAAAATCGCATGCAATTGGTAGAATTAAACCATCAGCGGTAAAATCTGGAATTCAAACGCCCATGGGAAATAATTATGCCTTGTCAAACAGCTAGACCGTTGGATCATCCCTGCATGACACGTGGCTGCATCCCTGCAATCTACCTGCCACAGAAAATTCAAAATTCCAAACGGTAAAAAAAAAGTAATTAATTCGCAACAAAACCCTTCCTATTGGACAAATTGCTCCAGCCGAAACTTTGCCGCAACAACCTGAAGAATCTTAGATACCAAATTAAAATTTTCAAAATAAGCAAATCAACTCTTTAAAATTCAAATTACTTTAACCGATCAAATCAAATCTTATCTTTTAAGAGAAACCGAATAAATTAGAGAAAATCCTTATTAATTTAAACTAAACAGAATTAAAATAACTGAAAATAAAATCTAGATCTAATCGAATAAAATCTAATTAATTCTAATTCAAAGATAATCCAAATAAATGACCTAAAAAATAAAATTAAATCAAATTCAAAACGAAATAGATAAAATCTAAACTACCAAAAATAATAAAAATACTTAAAGATAAAATCTAATAAATCATGCAAAATAAAATCTAACCTATTCGAAATTAAAACAAATCAGCGAAACATAAAATCAATACAAACACTGGGAGCTCAAAATTTTGCTCTGTGAAATGCTCCCGCAAAAATCTTGCTCTCTCAATCATCAACCAACCTTAGGGAATGATATTTCGACTGAAATTCCTCACCCCAATAGTGCTTCACACGTTGTCCATTCACCTTGAACACTCTCCCATCTTTTTCATCCTGCAAGGTAATTGTTCCATGGGGAAAAACCTCAATCACAATAAACGGTCCTGACCATTTAGATTTTAGTTTCCCATGGAATAATTTTAATCTATAATTATAAAGCAAGACTTTTTGACCCTTGACAAACTCTTTAGATTTTATTTTCTTGTCATGCCACAGCTTAGTCTTTTCCTTATACATTTTCGCATTCTCAGAAAATTGGCGAAATTCCTCTAATTCATTAAGCTGCAGCATTCTTATTTCTCCTGCACGACTCATATCAAAATTTAACTTTTTCAAAGCCCAAAATGTTTTATGCTCTAGCTCTAGTGATAAATGGCAAGCTTTCCCATATACTAACCTGTAGGGAGACATACCTAGAGGAGTCTTATAGGCTGTCCTATAAGCCCAAAGAGCCTCATCCAGCCTAAAAGACCAATCCTTTCTATATGGATGGACCACTTTCTCTAAGATCGATTTTATTTCCCTATTACTAATTTTAGCTTGACCATTTGCTTGTGGGTGATAAGGGGTAGCTATCCTATGCTTAATCCCATATTTAGCTAAAAGCTTAGTTAAGATATTATTAACAAAATGTGTACCCTCATCACTCACTAGAGCTCTAAGTGTCCCAAACCGTGCAAAGATGTGCGATTGAAGAAACCTTGTTACTGTCTTGGCATCACTCTGATGGCATGCAATGGCCTCCACCCACTTGGACACATAATCAACTGCCAATAAGATAAAAACATTGCCATTAGAAGGGGGAAATGGCCCCATAAAGTCAATACCCCATACATCGAATAATTCAACTTCTAAAATGTAAGTAAGAGGCATTTCATCTCTAGGCCCCAAGTTTCCTCTCCTCTGGCAAGCATCACATTGCTTGTAAAACCAATGAATAAGGTGGGCCAGAAGAATCCGCAATGCAAAATCCTCATAGTTGTCCTCTGACCACTGAAATGACCTCCATACGGCGAAGAGTGACATTGCTCCAGGATTTCTTTTGCTTCATCACCTGAAACACACCTGCGAATAATACCGTTAGAGCATTGCTTAAACATAAAGGGATCATCCCAATAGAAAAATTTCGCATCATGCTTAAAATTTTTCTTCTGCCTCCAATCCATGTCAATAGGAGTGACTCCCTTTACCAAAAAGTTGGCAATATCAGCATACCAAGGGACATCCCTGACTACCTTTACCTCAACAGCAAAAAGCTGTTCATCTAGAAAAGCATCTGAAATAGCAGATTGCTCCAGCAAAGATGATGATGGATCAAGACGAGACAAATGATCTGCAATGACATTTTATGATCCCTTCTTATCCTTTATCTCCAAGTCGAACTCCTGGAATAATAAAACCCAACGAATTAGTTTAGCTTTTGCATCTTTCTTAGTCATTAAATACCTTATTGCTGCATGATCCGTGAACACTGTGACTTTGGATCCAACCAAATATGGCCGAAATTTTTCAAAGGAAAACACCACAGCTAATAACTCCTTTTCAGTAGTTGTGTAGTTGACTTGTGCCTCATTTAAGACCCTGCTTGCATAATATATAGGATGGATAAATTTGCCCTGCTTTTGCCCCAGCATAGCACCTACCGCAGCATCACTCGCATCACACATTACCTCAAATGGTAAATTCCAATTAGGTGCACAAAGAATGGGTGCTGAGATTAAAGCAGCCTTTAAAGTCTCAAAAGCCTTCCTACAATCTGCATTAAAGTCAAAAACATGGTCAGTACACAATAAGTTACAAAGAGGTTTACTGATTTTGGAGAAATCCTTTATGAACCTCCTATAAAATCTAGCATGTCCTAAAAAACTCTGAATTTCCTTCACTGAATTCAGTGGTTCTAGTCTCTCAATCACCTCTATTTTTGCTCTATCAACTTCTAGACCATTCTTAGAAATCCTATGACCTAACACTATGCCCTCCTTCACCATGAAGTGGCATTTTTCCCAATTAAGAACTAGATGGGTATCCTCACATCTCTTTAATACCTTTCCTAAATTATCTAAACAACTTTGAAAAGACCCTCCAAACACTGAAAAATCGTCCATAAATACCTCAACAGTGGACTCAATCATATAAAAAAAAATTGCTAACATACACCGCTGAAATGTTGCTGGAGCATTGCAAAGGCCAAAAGGCATTCGCTTAAAAGCAAACGTCCCATAAGGGCAAGTGAAAGTGGTTTTTTCCTGATCCTCCGGAGCAATAGTAATATCGTTATACCCAGAATAACCATCTAAGAAACAGTAGTAGGCCTGACCAGCCAATCTATCCAACATCTGGTCAATAAATGGTAGAGGGAAATGGTCCTTACGGGTGGCTTTATTAAGCCTCCTGTAGTCCATGCAAACCCTCCAGCCAGTTACTGTCCTAGTTGGGATCAACTCATTGTCTTTATTGCTCACCACAGTGACACCTCCTTTCTTAGGAACACATTGGATAGGGCTTACCCAATTGCTGTCGGCAATTGGATAAATGATCCCAGCATCCAACCATTTATTCACCTCCTTTTTAACAACTTCTTTCATTGCAGGGTTAAGCCTTCTTTGTTGCTCAATACTCCTAAAGGATCCCTCCTCTAGAAAAATTTTGTGCATACAAAAAGATGGGCTAATTCCCTGAATGTCAGCCAATGTCCAACCTATAGCCTTGCAGTATTGCTGCAGCAATTTTATTAAGGCCTCTTCATGCTCCGACATTAAATCTGATGCAACAATAATGGACAACGTCTCATCTTCCCCAAGATACACATACTTTAGATGATCCGGCAAGGGCTTCAAATCTAGAGTAGGTGCCTCAATCAGGGATGGCTTAATAGGAGGAGCCTTCCTTTGATTTAAATCTAAAGACTAAAAAACATCCTCACACCTAAACAATTCTTTTTCATTTTTTCTTTCTAACAAACAAATCTCTAAATCCTCTACACTAACCTCTCCATGCTCTTCTGAATGCTTACTAGCCGAATCCTGTATTGTTGTCTAAAAAACTGTGCTCTCTAGAATCTTAATGAAGGAGCAATCCTCCATTTCGTCCGGATATTTCATGGCTTTAAACACATTAAATTTCAGTTCCTCATTACAGACTCTCATTGTTAATTCCCCTTTTTGAACATCTATTAACGCCCTACCAGTAGCCAAAAATGGACGACCTAGAATGATTAGGACATCTTTATCAGCCTCATAGTCCAAAATAATGAAATCAACAGGAAATATGAACTTATCTACCTTTACTAAGACATCCTCAATTTTATCTGGATATGTGATAGACCTATCAGCTAATTGGAGTGTGATTGTGGTGGGCCTAGCTTCACCAATACCTAGCTTTCGATAAACCGAAAGAGGCATGAGGTTAATGCTTGCACCTAAATCACAGAGTGCTCTACCTAACTCTTTTCCACATATAGACACAGGTATAGTAAATGATCCTGGATCCTTAGCCTTGGGTGGTAGCCCATTCTTAAGATTAGCACTACACTCCTCAGTAACTCCTCAGTACGAGATACAGTTTCAAACTCACCTAACCTCTTCTTTTTAGTTAAAATATCCTTAAGAAATTTAGCATAATTAGGCATTTGCTCAATAGCTTCTACTAAAGGGATATTTATATGCAATTGCTTAAGAATCTCTAAAAACTTTTTAAATTGATCGTCCTGATTCCTAGGCTTTTGCCTTTGTGGAAAAGGTAGAGGTGGTACATAAGGTGGGGGCGGCACATAAGGTGGTTCCACATCTGGAACAGAACCAGATGCTCCAGCATCTTTCTTGCTTCCTCCAGCACCCTGACCAATCTTCAATTCTTTCTCAACAACAATATTTTTATCACCATTTTCATTTAATTCCTGGGTTTTTCTAGGCTCTTCTAGTGGCTTACCGCTTCTAAGAGTCACTACCTTTACCTGCTCGTTACCTTCCCTTCGAGGGTGTTCAGTATCTGATGGAAGTTTCCCTTGAGGCCTTGCCTTCAACTCATTAGCTAGCTGACCCACTTGCAATTCCAGGGCTCTCATCGAGGCTTGATTACTTTGAATTGCGGCATCTGTATGAGCCATAAATTCTTTCATCATCGCCTCGAGAGAACTTCCCGAATTTTGTTGGGGCAAAGCCTACTTATTTTGCTGGGGCAATACCTGTGCTTTAGCAAATCCCGACTGGTTCACCTTTTGCTGTGGTTGCATATTGCTTCCTTGTCCTCCCCATGAGAAGTTGGGGTGGTTGCGCCAACCTGGATTATAAAAGTTAGAGTAAGGGTTATTCCTCTGATTACCTACAAAAAACACAGAAGTTGGATTGCTGGGGCAAAACTCGTAGTTGTGATCTTCACCACAATAGACACATGCTTCTTCGGCGACTTGGTTCACCACTGCAGCATGATCCCTTGCTGGTGGCTGATGATGACTAATCACTGTCACATTCTTAAGAGCATTAGCAATCATTGCAAGATCAGACCTAATGGTGGACACACCATCAACCTCTAATACACTCTTAACCTTTTTGTTTGTGCCTCTAACATCCGACCACTGACAACTATTAGTAGATATTCTTTCTAAAATTTCATAGGCTTCATTAAAAGTTTTTGCCAAAAGGGCCCCTCCAGCCGAAGCATCGACCATACCCTAGGTTACTCCATTTAACCCATTGTAAAATATTTCCATTTGAACACAATGTGGTAACCCATGGTGGGGACACTTTCGCAAAAGCTCCTTAAACCTTTCCCAATCCTCACTAAAAGTATCATCCTCAAGTTGCCTAAACCCTACTATTTCACTTCTTAGTTTAGCATTCTTATTAGGTGGAAAATATTTACTCAAAAATTTTTCAGCTAACTCATTCCATGTCCTAATTGACCCTGGAGCAAAAGAATTTAACCACGCCTTTGCTCCATCTCTAAGAGAATACGGGAACAAAGTTAATCTAAGGGCATCTCTAGCCACTCCTTGAATACAAAAGAATCACTAACTCCTAGAAAAGACTTAAGATGTAAATGAGGATCTTCAGATGACAAACCATGGAATTGCCCCATGGTCTGCAACATCTGAAACATTACCAGTTTCATTTCAAAATTTGCCGCTTGGATTTGGGGACGTTCAATCCCTGGATTCAACTCATCATACATTGGGACAACATACGCTCGAATGGCTCTGGTCCTATCGTTTGCTACCAAGATAGGATTCTCAACCTGATTATTTTGCTGCTCATTTTGGATTTTGCTGCAGCAACAGATTCTGCTGGGGGTTCGCTGGATCTTCAGGACCCTGCGGGAGACGTGGCACGTTCTCCATCTAGTTTCTGCGCTGCTCTCTCCTTCTTATCCTGAATGTCCTCTCAATTTCTGGATCAAGCTCGAACCTTACCCTAGGTGGATCGCTCATGCACCAAACTCACACCTGCAAAAACAAAAGAAACAATCAAAAAGTTCTAGCACCAAACCACTAAAACACATACACAAAATAAATCAGATAAAAACTTATTCAAGTCCCCGGCAACGGCGCCAAAAACTTGTTGGCTTCCTAGAGTGAGTAAAAATTATGATCTGAAAAGACTCTAGAATTCCTGTGCAAGTATACACAGTCTGCAACAAGTAATATTATCAATCCGAGTCTTGAATTAACTTCCACTTTATCTATTTTGTGTAACTTTCTAATGGTTTCAAAGATGGTAAAAATGATTGGGTTTTATAAGAATTACGCTGAAGCAAAGTAAATGACAGAACAACAAGTAAACAAATAGGCAGACAGATCAGAGACAGGTTAGGTTTAGTAATTGTTTTAAAAGATGCTCTAGCAATATTATTGATCATGCAAACTCTCGCAGTATTATTAGCGGATTCCTCCCGGAACTCCAGATCTTTTGGAATGTGTTTCAACCCCAATGAAGTACGACCGATCAAGCACTAGGCAACTGGCTATCCCTAGCTTAGTCACTGGCGTTCACCAATACACAATGATCGTAGTGTGGTTAATTGCCACACACTCTCTAAATCATCCCTGAAACTAGAGAGAGGTATTCACACCGGCTGGCCAGGCGGGCATAAAATAGAAATAAGCACAACAATTAACCAAGATGCAATAATCAATATATTACTAAAGATGAAGCACAGCAACTACATATTCCTAACCAACGCCTAAAGCTACTTAGTTCATAATAAGCATGGAAACACGAATTACAATTTGAGTAGGCATGTCCATAATCACAAGATAATAAAGAAAATAATAATCTCCTTAATCAGCTTGCGGACGATGGTCTTCTAGTGGTCTCCAACCTCTGTATACTACTCGGCTTCCAAGGGAAAATTGGAATGGTTTTGACTTGGACGACTACTTCCTTTTATAGAAGGATAGGAGGCTTGAATTAGGTCGAATTGGACATGTGTAGGGCTCTCATTGCTCCTTTATCCCGAAAATAACTCAACAGAAGTCGGTTCATGAAGTTGGCTAACGAGCTGTGATGTGGCAGTTCTGCTCCCAGTTTTGCTGCAGCACAGAATTTGCTCCCTCCAGTCGCCCAGCAGCATAATCTGCACAAAATGATTTCCAAAGCTTCCATTCTACCAAATGGGTTAAAATATGTAATATCTATCTAAAACCAACCCTATTAAGCACAAAGGACACACAAATCCCTATATAAATGAGACCTAAATAACTACCTTTTGGACAGTTATCAGTAGGTCAATCTTCATTTTGAAGTCAGTTGATGGATTTCCTTGTTCCATTAGGTTATTCCTTGCCATCCTTCTTTCAACCTGAGCTCGTCGATCAAAATCATCTTCATCACTTGATAGGTCAGAATCTTGATTCCTCCACTGAATTTCTTGATTTCTTTGTTGATTTACATTCCTTTCTTGAAGATTCAGTTGCTGATCTGTGTTCCTTTCTTGATCTTCTTGGTCTTTGTTTTGGTGAATTTGATGACCTAAGGTAAATTGTTCCAATTGATTTGCCATGATTCCCATCATTCTTTGGATTTCATTCACCGACATGTGTAATTCTCTTAAAGAACATTCAACCGATAGCAAGCGTTCGGTGGTGGATTTAGGGGAAAGGCTCTCTGGTGGGTTTATTGAAGGATCCACCTCACGTCCTTTACCGGAATGGCCAGTGCCTTTTCCAGTCTTCAGTCCCAATTTCTTGGATGCACTGATACTAATTTGATGTAAACCAAATGAGAGAATTTTTATTAATGCATAATCTTCCTCCACAGACACATAAGGTGCTGGTATTTATACTAGTAACACCATACAACTGGCCAAATAACTAACATAACAGAATATTCTTTGAAAAAGACTAATAAAAGAAACTAAATGTTTAACCAACCAGAATAAAGAAATAGTTGTATTTCAGGTTACATCATTATAGCAATACAAACCTCGGCTAGTGATAAAGGAAGTCTTCTCCTGATCTAGCTCATGCATCTTGATCTAGTTGTATCTCGAGTAAGCAGCCATCAAACTCAACATCTCATGCCTCGTAGTTGCATCGACCAACTGATCGATCATAGGCAAAGGGTAATTGACTTTAGGGAATGCCTTGTTTAGATCCGTGAAATCAATACACATCTGTCACTTCTCATTCACTTTCTTCACCAACACTACATTGGACACCCACGAGGGTAGTGAAATCAATACACATCTGTCCTTTTGCTCAGCCCCCAACTTGGTGTCGATGTTCACTCTCTTTTCCTCAAATGTTAACGACACTAACTCTACTTCTTCCGCTGGCTCCCCCCTTCGGTCACTTTCGACGGCATTGGGAATACGTAGAACCTCTTGCTGACACCCAAGATTAGGGTCGGCCTCTTCCCTACCAGGGTCGGCCTTGGTCGAACTCAGTGCTTTTTGTCCACCTCCGGAGTCTTCCACTGGCCTCTGAATTTGCACCATTCTGCGAGCCACAATCGATATACAGTTCGTACTGGCAAGCACTCTTCCCCACATACGACGCCAATTGTTGATGGAAAAATCCGGCCAAGCAACTCACCTGATCTTCACGTGACACCAGCAGTGAATTTGTTGAAGACGGGGAAGACATGATCTGCAAAACCAATAAAAAACCGCTGCACACCGGTGTGGTATAGGCCACCTCCACTCCGATGCCTAAACCAGATCAATAGTAAAGTGTCTATGTAATTCTATTTTTTCGAACCCC
The DNA here is from genome assembly GCA_036850905.1 of Luffa acutangula. NCBI lineage: Eukaryota > Viridiplantae > Streptophyta > Magnoliopsida > Cucurbitales > Cucurbitaceae > Luffa > Luffa acutangula. The sequence continues at coordinate 9,122,276 of CM072094.1, read as the reverse complement.
TTTCCAGGTGTGAAGGACTGAATTTATACCTGTGTCACCTACTAGGGGTTTTCCCCATTTCGAAATTGTTTGGGGCTGAAAGCGAATCAAATCAGGGCATGGGGCTCTGGTAGAAGAAGAACCGACTCGGCCCACTAGGCCAAGCATGGGACGGGCCAAGGCCCGATCCTTCAAGCCTTGGCCCGGTTCCTCTAGCCTATCTCTCCTCCAGTGTCTGATTAATTTTTCACTGTGTTTCTGGATCAGTGTTGCACTATCCCTACCGTCTACATGCCTTTCGGAGTGGATCAAAATCACTTACAACACATCACATCTATAATATTTCACATAATTTGAGCAGCTAATACTTTTAGAGCACGTTATTCATTCAGAGTATACCATACAAACAAATGCACATATCCAAGACATTCAATATCCCCATAACACACATAATCCAACTTCCCATATTTGAAACCATATATAATCAGTGCCTCCAAGTTTTTTACATTTAGAACATATAACAATTCATAACAATAGTCCAACCTAGTCAAGGCTATCCAAGCACTAATTAAGGTTACTCACAGAATTTGAATTTGTAGTAATTACCACATACGTGGCCTAAAGCTTCTTTTAGCATCACCTAAACAATCCCTATAATTTAAATGAAAGTCAAGACCCAAAAAGTGTTGTAAATTACACACAAGGACTTAGGTGTCCAAAAGAGGTGGTGGAAAAATATACCCAACGAATGATTTGGTCGCCCCTCGCACAAATCCTCAATTTAGGTCACTCCTAAAATTTCCCAACCTTTTTCGGATCAATATGACTCTAAATAAGAGAAGGTCCCAATAGTTAAAACTATTTTGTAAACTTAAATCAAATAGAAAGGGGTACAAATTGGTCAATGCCTAACTGAAAATCACTAAGAGAAAACCCAAGGTCGATTTCAAAGGTCTAGGGGCGGATCCACGAAGGGGCAAGGTGCCCCCCCTCAACTTCAAAAACAATATACATTATATATATATTTTGCGCTTCAAAATTCAAAGTATACCTTTGGTTTTGTGGTTTCCACGTGAAGTGTGCCCCCTCTATGCCCGTTTAGTCTTGAGTTTGAAACTTGCTAATGTTAGATTTTTTATTTTTTCCATTTTTTATTTTGTTTCCATCCCACTATCCGAGGGCCGGTCCTGATTTATTTTTTCGTTTTCTTTTTCTTTTTTTCTTTTTTTTTTAGGCAACCTATATTGATTTTTCAAATGGAATAATTTAAACTTTTTAAAAATATATTTTTATGTTTTTGTTTAAGCTTTTTATCATTTGCTTATTTTTCTTTTTGAAATGTTTTATCATTTGATCTTTGTATTTTGTGACTCATTCTATTTTAGCTCATATACTTTCATATATTCAAATTTAGTCTATGTAATATTAGTAAATCTTTAGCTTAGTCATTATTAATTTGATGATACTCTTTATAGAAGTTGGTAAGCTAATAATCATAATTTTCACTTAAGAAAAGACACCATTGTTAATGTCTTTTCAAAATTTATAAAGCGAAAGCTAATAGAGACTAAATTTGTTTTGAAAAAGTTAACTATTGAATAATATTAAGAATATTAAAAGTACAAGGATTATATTTGAAAATTTGGAATTGATGAGAATAAAATAGAAAAAAATCCACAGTACAATGACCAAAATAGTATTTTAACCTAAGAAGAATACGAAATGAGTTTATAAATTTATTTTTAAGAATTAGGAAAATAAATCAATTCTACCCCTAAACTTTAGGGTCAATTAAAACTTCAAAATAAATTGTATTAATTTAAGGGTGCGGTTGGCGTTGATTTTGGAGGTAGTTAAAGTGATTAAAAAATAATCTTAACCGTTTTTAGTGTTTGGTAAAACAGATTATAAATTAATTTTTATAAAAGTATTTTTTGAACCACGTTCATTTGCAAAATCTAATAATCGTAGCTTTTTCGTTTAGCTTCCCTAAAAATCTAATCTGTAACTAACTATTTATCTTCCCTATACGTTTTTAGACTTGATTCATGTGAATCATTTTTGTAATTCAACATATTTTTATTCTATTATTTTATACTCATTTGAAATTATTTGTTTTTATTTTTATTTAAATTAAAATAATATTTTTTCCAATACAAGTAGCAAATTATATTTCTTAGCAAAATACAAAAACATCATAGGTTAAACATAAGATTATATTTTAAATCATACGAAATTTAAAACAATTATCTTATATGTTTCAAAAAAATTATTATCTTAAAATAATTTTGAAATTATCCTTTAAAATTTTGAAATTAAATATCAATATTAAATTTATTTATTGAAAAAATATAGTTAAGTTGCGATAATTTAGAATATTAATTTACCAAACACCTCAACTTGCTTTTTCGTCTATAAAGCTGAAATTTACCAAACACTAATTTACTTCGTAATACAGCTGATTTTCTTAAAAGCAAAGTTAATAGCAATTATTTTAGAAGCTACAGCAACGCCAAACTAAGCCTAAATCCTAAACATTCATAATCGAATTTTACGTCTGAATTTTGAAAAATGTAAGACAAGTTCCACCTATCAAGCACAAAAGTTTAAGGACCATAGACACAAACAGGAAATTTCAGGGACGTTTTTTTTTTTTTTTATGTCAATTACCGCTGAGCTAAGCTCACTTTGGCGGAAATTTCAGGGACTAAACATGTAATTTAATCTAAAGTTAAATTTATATTAACTTGTGCCCCCTCTGACATAAAATCCTGGATCCGCCACTACAAAGGTCTGAAATCAATTGGTGATGATAGCGACACAATGGTTTTAGCGTGCAGGTGATTGGCAGCGACAAAAAATTTGACTAGGTGACGGCAAGCGTTGGGGCTGCTATTTGGATCTAGCTGTCTCATAAGTCTTTAAATTTTCAATTTTATATCTAATAGGTCATGGACCAAATAAACATTTTCTTTTAGTTTACGGACCTACCAACAAAAAGTTAAAAATCGTTTAGAATCCCACTAGACAAAATCAATTTTATATCTAATAGATTAGTTAATTTTTAAAAATATTCAAGTATGTCAATGATGTCTGAGACCAAAAATTGAAAGTTTAAGGACGTATTAAATATTTTTTAAATTCAATGACCTATTAGACACTTTTTAAAGTTCGAAGACCTTTTAGGCATAAAAGTTAAAAGTCTAAAAACTAAGGCCCCGTTTGATAACCATTTGGTTTTTGGTTTTTGGTTTTTGAAAATTAAGCCTATAAACACTACTCTCACCTACAAATCTCTTTGTTTTCCTAATACATTTTTTCCATGTTCTCAAAAACCAAGCCAAGTTTTTAAAACTAAAAAAAGTAGTTTTCAAAAACTTATTTTTGTTTTTAGAATTTGACTAGGAATTCAAATGTGTCCTTGACAAAGATTAAAACCATGATAGAAAAATTGAGAGAAAACAAACATAATGTTCAAAAACCAAAAATGAAAAATCAAATAATTATCAAAGAGGGCTTAAGCTTCTAATTTAACTTGAGTTGAATGAATATATGGAATAAATTAAGGGGTTGGATGTGAAAGGTTGTTTTAATTTGGTTTCAATTTTTCATGTTATAAAGAAATATTTGAAGATGCATAATTGACATTTATTAGGGGTCTTATTATAAACTTCTTATATTAGTTGACATTTATGTAGACATGTAGTTAACCCTTTTATAAGGAGAGAAAGGTGAAAATATATTTAAAAATTAAAAATTAATAATACAATATGATCTTTTGAATGAACTTTTCTAGTAATGATGATTCATAAATTTGTTTTGCATGTGTTGTTGATAAGATATGATCGAGCTCAACATCCTAATAGAATTGATGAGGCAAGTGGTGAACACATACACCAGTCTTACAATTAGAAGTTCACTGACTTCTCTCTAACAATGTCCACTTGGCCATGGATGTAAGTGAAAGCCAAGAAACTAGTGACCACGTTCCTCGTGGAAATGGAGACCAAGAAGATAATAGTTAAAACTTTATTTACCTAATTTTTTTTCAACCTCGAGTAGAAGAGAGGGGTACATGAGATCACATCTAAGTGAGAAAAAAATCGAGAGAATAGATAAGTATGGTGAAGAATGATCTTACACACAAATCTTAGGGAAAAATACACTCTTGGTCCCTGAGATTTGAGTTAGGTTTCATTTTGGTCTCTTAGTTTTCAAACTCAACAATTTAACCCTCGGGGTTTGGATTTCGTTTCAATTTGGTCCATCCATCCATTTTTATGTTAATATATCTAACCCAAATCCACATCAGCTTACAGTTGTGGAATAAGAAGAATGAGGAGGAGGAGGGAGAGTGAAATGAAATAATTTTTTTCAACAAAAGTAATATTTTAATTATTTTACTATATTTTTATTTTAAATAATTTTTTATTAATAAAAAATTAGTACCACATCAACAATCAATTAATCATAACAGAAAATTGAACAGAGGGACCAAAATGAAACGAAATTCAAACCTCATGGACTAAATTGTCGAGTTCGAAAACTTAGAAACCAAAATGAAAACTAACTCAAACCTTAGAGACCAAGAGTGTATTTTTCCTTAAATATTTTCATATGATAATATTAATTAAAAGAGACTACATAATTAAATATAATTGATAATAAATTTTTAAATAAGTATAAACTAAGTAAAATGTGAATAATAAATAACTAAATCAGTAATAAAAAAAATTTATTTAATAGTTAAGATGATATAAAATAGGGAAAAAGATACTTTTAGTCCCTGAGTTTTGGGTTAGGCTTTATTTTGGTCCCTGAGTTTTCAAACTCAACAATTTAGTCCCTGAGGTTTGGATTTTGTTACACTTTTGGTCCCTCCATCCAATTTTCTGTTAAATCCTAACAATTTGCTAACGTGGCGCTATTATTTTAATAAAATAATTATTTTTTATTTTTTAATAAAATAATAATAAATTAATTAAAAATAATTTATTATTATTATTTTTATTTCTTTCTCCATCTCTCTCATCCAATTCTTCTTCCTCTTCTTCTTCTTCATCTTCATTATTCTTCTTCCTCATTCTTCTTCTTCAACCACATCGACCGCCGAAGACCCTTTCTTTTCTTTCTCTTCTCTTCTCTTCTCTTCTCCTTCTTCCTTCCTTCTTCTGTTTTTTTTTTTTAAAAAAACGAGTCGGAATCAGGGGACCCCTGATTCAGGCGCCGAAAGCGGCCAGAAACGAGACCTTCATCCACGACAGCAACAAGCAACAGCCGAAAATGGGACCTCCCTCCCACCCTCCTTTCTATTTTTCTTCCCCTCTTTGCGACAACAACCCTCACCCACGATTTTCTACTCCTTTCTGCGTCAGCGACCCTCCCACAATAGACCGTCGGCTGATTTTCTTCTCCTCTGCGCAACAGCAGCCCTCACCCCCAAGACCCACAACCATTTCTCTTCAACTCTGTGCGACACCCATGCCATTTCAGTGGAAAGTCCCTTCATTCCGGTCTGAAATGAACGGAGTTTCTCCTTCGTTTCTCCATATCTACACGACATCCATGTGATTCCGACGCTGACACCCGCACAATTTCTCCAGATCCCATATTTGTGTGACACCCACGCAGAATCGGGGGAGGGAGGTCCCTCCCCATTTTTTTTTTAAAAAAATAAATTTTGGAGAAGGAAAGAGCGAGGAGAAGAAGAGAATAGAAAGAAAGAAAAAATCGCTGGCAGTCGATGTTGTTGAAGAAGAAGAATAATGAAGATGATAAAGAAGAAGAGGGGGAGGAGAGAGAGTGGGGAAAGAAATAATAAAAATAATATAAAATAATTTTATTTTTATTATTTTCATATATTTATATTTTAAAAATTCAAAAATATTTTTTTTAATAAAAAAATTATTATCATGTCAGCATTCCATTAATTATTAATGAAAAATTGGACGGAGGGACCAAAATGAAACTAAAACGAAGCCTCATGGGGTAAATTGTTGAGTTTGAAAACTCAGGGACCAAAATGAAACCTAACCCAAACTCAGGGACTAAAAGTGTATTTTTCCCTATAAAATATTAACCATATATATGGATTATTTTTATTTTTTATTTTATTCTAAAGAATATAATCAATTAAAAATAATAAGTAGTAATTAATTATGTAGGTTCATTTTTTTTTTCAAAAAAAAAAAATGTCGGTTCATTTTTTATTACCAAGTTTTAAAGTTTAAAAACTTACTAAACAATCTAAAAATAAAAATAAAAAAGCCTAAAACTTTGAAGTTAACACTTATTTTTAGTTAAATTACATATTTAGTTTCTCAATTTTTAGGATTGTGTCAATTTAGTCTCTGAACTTTAAAAAGTTATAAATAAGTCCTCAAACTTTCAATTTTGTTTCCAATAGATCACTGAACTTTAAGAAGTATCCAATAGGTTCTTAAACTTTCACTTTTGTATCCAATAAGTCCCTCAACTTTTAATTTTGTGTTTAATAAGTCCTCGACCTATTCAACATTTTTTAAAATTCACAAGCCTACTAGATACGAAATTCGAAGTTTAGAGCCTTAATAGGCATAAAATTCAATTTAGTAGATTTTTTAAAATATAAAATATATTAGGGATCTATTAGACATAAAATTGAAAGTTCGGAGACTTATTAGACATTTTTAAAGTTCATGGCATATTAGAAACAAAATTGAAAGTCCAAAGAATTTAGAAAATTTTTAAACTTTAGGGACCCAATTGATAAATCTTAGAAATTGAGGGACTTGTAATAAACCTTATTTTTTTAGTTCAATGATTTGAGCAAGGAATTTGGACCATGCATGTTTTCCAATTATGGATAGTTAGGCAGCTGGGATTTTGGATATGTTTTGGATTATAATTAGAAAATGATATGCACAAGTGTTATAAATTATAAGACATACGTGGCATTAAAATACTTTGGGAATTTAAATTCTTATGGTGTTTCCACTTTCCACTTGCTTGTTTGTTAATGGGTCTCAGAAATGGCTTGCTACTTTTGTGCTCACTTCAGAAACTGGATTTACTTCAACTCACCATTTCTTTTAAAATTCAATATTTATTATTGTTTTTATTCAGTGTCGTGGTTCGATTTTATTGTATGGTCAATTTTGATCCAACATGGATGATAGTGATTTCTTAACTCTTCTAGTTACGACAACAAGATGTAGAATAAATTTTATATATATGACTCCAAATTTAATAGGATGATTTATCAATAAGCTCATGATTTAGGTTCCGTTTGATAACTATTTTAATCTTTTTGTTTTTGAAAATTATGTTTGTTTTATCTCGATTTTATTTTCATGACTTTCATTTTTGTTAAGGATACATTTCAATTCTCAGCCATATTTAGAAAACAAAAACAAACTTTTGAAAACTGTCTTTTTAGTTTTCAAAACTTGACTTTTTTTTTTAAAACATAAGAAGAAGATTAGATAACAAAACAAAGAAACTTATAGAGAAACAAGAACCAAATAGTGAAGGTCGATCAGTGGTCGACGATGGCATCTGGTAGTTAGAGGTCGACTGTAGCATCTGGTTGACGGAGGTCGGTGGCGGTCAGTCGGTGAAGGCCGATCAGTGGAGGTCGACGACGACCGTGTTGGGTTTTATGCCCTAAAACTCGTAGATAGTGAATGTAAACAAATTGTATACTTGTTTCAATAAAGTGTAATTGAGTTTCTACAATAAAGTGTTATTGTAAATATTGCACAATTTGACCCAAATCCAATAAACTAAGATCCAAAGTTGTTTACATGTGACTTGAACTAGTATGTGGGGACATACGGGGATTGGTGTTCAAGTAACAACCTAAAAGGTCTATAGTACAAGGATAAGGCTGGGTACCTTATCCTGGTAAAATTATGTGATACGGCCTACTTTGTATTCGATACAGACGTATTAATCCAAGGCGTCCATGTAGGAGACATGCAAGCGGGGGTATCCTATGCAATGAGTTTGCATAAGACCGGACCACGAAATAGTAAACCACTAGATGTAACACCGTTCACTAGTTAGGTTACTGTTTCAATACGATGACCTAGGTAACTCAGTCTTAATCCTGAGTATGTCATGAACTCCTTCTCACGAGGGGTTGTCCTTTGATTAGTATGGGTGAGAGTGGCATGCACGCCGGCTCAATAAGCCTACCTTCTTGGGGACAAGACCGAGTGTGGGGCTGGGGACATGACAACACAAGATGGAATTCACTCCTTCCCACTTCTAGGAGAAGTAGATGAGTGTTCCCTTAAGTGGTGACTCCAGGACTTGAACAAAGGGATCTCGCCCTCTCACTGGCCCGAGAGGGACTTTTTGTTTAATGGTTGGACCATAAACAGGTTGTTCATTAGAGGAGCGCTGGTACTTAAGGAGACAGATGTAACACAGGGGTAAAACGGTAATTTGACCCAGCCGTGGTTACGAACACTCGTGAAGGATTGACTTACCGACATAGGTCTATATCCGTGAACACAGAAATGTTCTACAGTGAGAAGAGTTCAGCTGTGGGTCTTTAGTGGAATGACCCACAGTTAATGAATATTGGTTAACATGATTAATGAGTTTAATCTATTAACCTCATATCATTGGAGCTTCTGATCTGTAGGTCCATTAGGTCCCCTTGCTAGCTCGTAAAGAGTAATTAGGAACAAATATATCTTGAGAGAATTTGAATAGTTCAAATTTATATTGGGAATTAAGTTAATTGTATGAGATACAAATTAATATAATGTATAATGATGCATTAATATATAAAGTCTAATTTGAGATTAAACTTTATTAAATTGAGATATTGATATATTTGAAAGAGTTCAAATATATGTCTAATTAAATATATGGTATTTAATTAGAAGATGAATTAATTAATTATGAATTAATTTAGTTTAAATTAAATGAGATTTAATTAAAGTATAGTATATGAGAGAAATAAATATTTGAAGAAGTTCAAATATTAATATGAATTTGATTCATAATAAATTTATAGGATATAAGAGAATTTGAAGGAGTTCAAATTTTAATATGAATTTGATTCATATTATAGAATTAATTAATTGAAGGCCTGAAATTAAATATATGATATTTAATTGGGTAATTAATTAATTAACTAATAAAAGGTCTGAAATTAAATATATGATATTTAATTGGTGATTAATTAATTAAAGAATTAATTAATTGGAAATTAATCAATTATGGAAATGATTAATCACTTATGGAAGTAATTAATCATTTATGGAAATGATTTAATCACTTATGGAAGTGATCAATCATTTATATAAAGATTAGTCAATTGTGAATTGATTGGTCATGGAATTGATTAATTATGGAAAAGATTAAATCAGTTATGGAAATAATTGATTTTAAATGAATATTTTATTCATGATCTTTCTCCTATAAATAGAACACTAACCCTAGGGTTTAAGTACAACAACATATGGCCACCATAAGGCCTTCTCATATTCTCTCAACTCAAGAACTTTAGGGAGAATTTTTTCTCTAGAGTTTTTCCCATTCAAGATTAGGTAGTCCCACAACTACGTTCCTAATCTCAGAGTTATAGCGGGGAAGATCAAATGGTGGTGTTCTTCGTTGTTGCAGAGCAATCAAGAAAGACGTTCTTGAAGAATTCAGAGTCGTCAACGAAGGTATGTTTCTCATCGCTTAACCTTTTGCCAATGCATTGGTATTTTCGTAGAAACAAAATTAACTACGAACGGTCCAATTGCTTCCGCTGTAATGGAATTGGGAATTCCAAATCCCATCAATTGGTATCAGAGTCGATCGTAATCTTAATTTTATTTTACAAAATTTACATTGGTTGATTGGTGGGATTAATTTATGCATTTGATGTATGAACTTTGCTAGTAGATGGTTAGGGTTTTGGCATATAGATTTGCAATTTTTAGTTGATTTGATCAATGTAAGGGTCCTTTGTTTTGGGTATTTTAATTGCAATCGAGTCTGTAAGTCCATGTCGATGGTTTTTGGTGAAATTCCATGAAGATTTGAAGAAATTGGAGCCTAAATCGAAACAAAACAGAAGCTGGAAATCGTAAAAACTGGAAATCCTGAGAGAGAGCGTCTCGACGCTGCCTTAATAGCGTCTCGACGCTGTCTGATCTTGCAGACGGAAGTGAATATCGCGTGTAATAGAAATAAATACAAAGCAAATTGATTTATGGCACTAAAGAACACGTTTGGCTGGGTTGGATGGAGCAGCGTCCTATGAACGTGGTGGTCGTGAGTTTTCGAACCTGTGTTGATCATTAATTTTTTCCTTCTGTGCGGTCAGTTCGTGGGTTGTCGGCTTCTGGTTCAGTTGGGCGTCGTTCGGTCCGGTTTGATCAGCATGAGGCGCGGTTCGTGGAGGCATTGACCGGTTCAGCTGGATGTTGACTGGTTCTGCATGGTTTAGCTCGGTCTGGACGTGTTTTGGGCCGGTTCAAGCCGATTTTATGCTGGTTTGACGTTGTTTTGGGCTGGTTCACGGTATGATAAAGCTGGAATAGATTAATTATTGTAATTTTTCTATTGTTTTGAGTCCTAGGATGCCAAAACCCGTCTACTTAGCTATTAAAATTCCTTTATGAATGTCATTTAGCTTAAGATCCCACCATAGGTTAAGCATGTTTCATGCATTTTTATGTTATAAATGTTATAATATATGATAATTATGCATGAATTTAAATTTCATGAGTTATTTAATATAATTGTTATATTAAATATATGAAATTTGAAAAGCATTATGCATGTCATTAATTAGATAAATATAAAGTGTTATATTATATTAATGAAGCATGCATGCTTAGATTTATTTTCATGAGTATTAATATAATTAGTTATATTATGGATGGAAATAAAATATCAACGCTTATTTTCATGAGTATTTAATATAATTTTTTATGATTAAATGGATGAAAATTGAGAAGCATTGAGCATGAAATTACTTTAGTAAAAATATAAAAAGTTATATGAAAGTATTTTATATGCTTGTTTATTTTCATGAGAGATTAATATAAAGTGTTATGTTAATGTATGAAAATGTGAATGCTTATTTTAATTTTCTTGGGTTATTAATTTAAGAGTTAGATTAATTGAAGAAAATTAATTTGCATTAAGCATGAAATTACTTTAGTTTAAAAATATAAGAGTTATATTTATATTAGTAATTAACATGCTTATTTTTTCATGAGCTATTAATATAAATGTTATGTTAATGTATGAAAATGGTAATGCTTAATATTAATTTTCTTGTATAATTAATTTAAGAGTTAGGTTAATTAAAAGGAAATTAAATTGCATTGAGCATGACATTACCTTAGATTAATATAATTGTTATATTTTTGGTATGTTATGCTAATGTATGGTTTTATAAATTAATTAGAATTTGATTGTTAATTTATTCACCATAGTAGCATGTTATAGGGTTAATTCATTAAAATTTATAATAGTTATAAAATTAATGAATAGAAACTGTTAACCTATAACAAAGAATTGCATGCAAACATAGGATTTTAGGATAAATGAATTAATTTTAAAATGTTTAAAATTAATTAGACCTAAGATCATATTTCTAATAGGATTAAAATTATTCTTACTTAGAATTAAAATTAGTTTTAATTGACTAAGTAGGAAAAACATTGCTATGATTATAAGGGAACTCCACCGGTAAAGTTCTGTCTAAGGCTGGGGGTATTTAAGCTGACGGTTTACGGAACACCTCCTACCTGGGAACTGACCTGGAATACCGGAGTTGAATTAATCATAGCTAAATGTTAGCTTGCAATGTCATTAGGTTTGTTAAAAGTGTTTAATGCACCTAGATCTTTAGAGTAAAGACCTTACATTACTGTGGTTATAAGGGAACTCTCTCGGTGAAGTTCTGTCTAAGGTTGGGGGTATTTAAGTTGACGGTTTACAGAACACCTCCTACCTGGGAACTGACCCGAAACTTGAGTTGAATTAACCATAGTAATGTTGACTTGCAATGTTGGGTTTATTAAAAGAAGTTTAATTCACCTAAAACATTGTGGTTGAATCCTTTCCATAATTGTTATAATAGGATCAGACTTAGATAGATTTACTTAGCCGAATTTTATCTAAGTTAAACAACCCTAAATTAACCTTAGGACATTTTCAGTGGGAGGAAAATTACAAAACGAGATTTAAATCAAGTTTTGCTCCTACGTCCCTATATTCACAACGTGAGGTTCATGCTCGGCTTCGAGTCGCCTTAGGAGCGGCCTCCCTTCGGAAAGTGTTTGCATGGATCAATAACAAGGTGAATGGGAAAAATGTCTAGAGTAAGTGGGAGCGGGACACGTGTCAACGTGTCCCTCGGTCTCCACCCCTAGTTCGCACCGTGAGAGTCCTATGATCCGCCTACAGGTTTTCCTGGCGCAACCATCCCTTCGGAGGGCTTGATCATAGGATTCGGAACACCGTGAACTCCTGAATAGGATAGGGTCACTTAGGCTAATCCCCAACAGTTGTCTTTCCCTTCGGTAGCCTGTTGGTGCGTGCCTCTGAGATCTAAAAGTGGGAGGGTTACACTTACGGGAATAAGTTAAATGTGTTAACTAATCCTTGAGCGAACAACGGTAACTAAACACTAACGGAATATGAGTTATTCTGGTGTTAGAGTTATGTTGAGATTGTCTCAATTCAGAGGAGGAATAGCTGACCACCCTTCGGTGGCTGTTGTTCTAAACCTTTGAAGTATCGTTGCAAAAACTAAATCAATAGTTTTATAGGGTTTCTTTGATTGCTTATTTGTTTTTGCAGAATTTGATTGGATTATTTGTGATGGGTTGGTGCAATTAATAATACAAGTAATTTGTTACTTCAGCAATTATATAATAATTTTATGTGTGTTGTCTTACGTCATTTTATAAATAACGGTAATACAACAAGCTTAAACGACAAATTGTGGTAAATAAGTCTAGGATTATTCTTAACTACGGAATGTCCTCATGCCCCATATGTTTAATTCATTAAGAATTGTTCTTGGTGAATATGACATAGAACTCTGCTTAGCAAAAAGAGAACTTGTTCAAGACTGTAATTTTCATTTACCTGTCTTGAAAACGTGATTAGTGAATAATAGTAATTCTCCCTGAATACTTGATTCAAGGGCCACAAATCACGCGTGTTCTTCTTTTAAAGGAATAAGTTTCTGACAAGAGCTTGCTGCTTGTGTAATAACTCTCAAAGTTAGAATTAGAGAGGTTACTTTAGCTATATCAGTGGGGAACATTAAGTTATTTTTCTCAGTGGGAGAAAATACATATTATTAGATAACGTGTATTTAATTCCTAAGATCAAAAGAAATTTGATTTTTGTGTCTTATTTGCTGGAACAATGTTACTCTTTACCTTTCTCTGCTAACGCAGTTTTGTTTCAAGAAAGGGAGTTGACATTTGTTTAGCTTTACTGGAAAGTAACCTAAATGTTTTAAGACTAATCAAGAGTAAAGCAGTCATGAACACTAAGTTGTTTAAGACTGCTACTACTCAATGTGAAAAGAGGCAAAAGATTTCTCCTAAAGGAAAAATACCTTTCTTTGGTTCTAAGGTAGACCATATTAATCTCAATTTGATTGGGAGATTGGTCAAGAGTGAACTTCTAAGCGAGTTAGAAGATGACTCTCTACTACCTTGCAAGTCATGCCTTGTGGGCAAAATGACTGATAGATCTTTTATTGGAAAAGATCTAAGAGCCAAAGAGCCCTTGGAGCTGGTACATTTGGATCATTGTGGTTCAATATGTTAAAGCAGTGGGAGGGCATGAATAATTATCTCTTTTGGATGAGTATTCAAAGGTATGAGTATCTTTACCTAATGCAACTTAAGTCTATAGCTCTTGAGATATTCGAAGGGGCTTAGGACTGAAGTTGGAAACTTGTTAGGTGAGATGATAAAAACACTTCGATCTGATCAAAGTGTTGAGTATAGGGATTTGAGATTCCAGAACTATTTGATAGTACATGGGATCACACCTTAAATCTCATATAGGAGAAATAGAACCCTATTGGATATGGTTCATTCCATGTTGAGTTATGCTCAATTGTTTGGCTCGTTTTGGGGTCATGTAGTGTTGACTGCATTGCATACTGTAGTAGGCAACCCCAAAGGAAACGAGAAGTTGATACTTCTTCAATTCACAAGAGAATAAAGAATTTGTATCGACAAATGCTAAATTCTCAAAAGAAGTTCACATTAAAAAAAAAATCATAAACCACAGAGTAAAGTCGATTTAAGTAAGTTAACTAATGAAGCTACAGTAACATCCACAAGAGTTGTTGATGAGGTTGGCTGTTCAACAAAAGTTGTTGATGGATCAGTGCATCTAGTCAGTCACATCCATCTCAATAGTTGAGATTGCCTCAATGTAGTGTGAGGGTTGTTTGATAACCTGAACGTTACATGGGCTTGTTTGAAGCCTAGGTCATCATGCCTGATGATGGCATAGTGGGTTCATTATCTTTTAGAAAGAAAATGAATGATGTTGACAAGGACCAATGGATTAAAGTCATGGACCTGGAAATGAAGTCTTTTGTATTTCACTTCCATCTGGAATCTTGTAGATCTGTTTGATGGGTAACACCTATTAGTTACAAGTGGATTTACAAGAGAAAACGAGACATTAAAGGTCTTAACCAGAAGGGTTCGTACAACAAGATCGAAAGCAAAAGGTTTTGCAAGCTTAAGTGATCCATTCATGGATTAACCTAAGCATTTCGATCTTGAAATATAAGATTTGATAAAGAGACCAAATCTTTTGACTTTAATCAGAACATTAATGAGTCGTGTGTTTACAAGTAATCATCAATAGTTCAGTAGCTTACTTAGTATTGTATATGATTGATATCCTAATCATTGGGAATGATGTAGGTTATCTTACTGACATTAAAGGAGCTAGCAGCTCATTTCCAAGTGGAAATTTGGGAGAAGCTGAGTTTGTTCTTGGGATCCAAATTGTTTAGGAACCGTAAGAACAAAAGGCTAGCCTTGTCTCAGGTGTCTTATATCTACAAGATGTTAGTTAGATATAAGATGCAGAATTCGAATAAGGGTTCACTACCTTTCAGACATGGAATTCTTTTGTCTAAGAAAATGTTTCCTAAGACACCTCAAGAGGTTGAGGGCATGAGACGAATGCCCTATGCAGTAGGG
The DNA here is from genome assembly GCA_036850905.1 of Luffa acutangula. NCBI lineage: Eukaryota > Viridiplantae > Streptophyta > Magnoliopsida > Cucurbitales > Cucurbitaceae > Luffa > Luffa acutangula. Next base: position 9,107,100 of record CM072094.1, on the reverse strand, counting down.
ATTGTCAGTAAGTATCAATCTAATCCAAGATTTAATCATTGGAAAACCGTTAAGAATATCCTCAAGTATTCGAGGAGAACGAGGAACTATATGCTCGTGTATGGGACTAAGGATTTGATCCTTACAGGATACACTGACACAGATTTTAAGACTGATAAGGATTTGAGGAAATCTACATCAGTATTTGTGGTCACTCTTTACGATGGAGCTATAGTATGACATAGTTACAGTCTTGACCGTATAGGCCGAAAAATTAGTTGTTTGTGAAGCAGCGATAGAGACTGTATGTCTTAGAAAGTTCTTGATTGATTTGGAATGTGTTCCAAATGTGAACTTGCCCATCACACTTTATAGTGATATAGTAGTGTTGTGGCAAATTCAAAAGAACATTGCAACTTAAGACAAGTAGACACATTACATGTGGACTTTTCCTACCGCAAGCGCACGAGTCAAGTAATAATATAGTGAATAGTAAATTCGAATGTCGTCCTCTGGATTGGATTTTTAAGCAAATTGAGTATTGCGAATAATCTTGCCCAATTTTATTTAGGGATCAAAAAGTGATGAATATGTAATGAATTAAACAAATCAAAGAAAGTAAAAAGAATGGAAATTCAATTGGGAAAACTACTTAGGGAATTGATTTCGCCGATTTCGTTTAGGATTGATTTTAAGGAATAAGTTATTATGCACAATGAAATTATGAGCCAAAGACCCTTTAATCACAATTACCTCTCCCGAGTATAATTGATTCTCATGCAAATTAACCAACTTGATATCCCTATCTAAGTTTATTAACAAGCAAGGCAATGAGATCTTTTAACTAATTCTAAAGCTAATCTAACACCGTCAAGAATTAGAAAGTGCTTTATTCATGCAATCTTGAGCAAGTCTATATCAAATCCCCTCTCCCGAGCTAGATTCGAAACTTAAATCATCCAACTAATGGCCAATTAATTGAAAGCATTAAATCAAGATTACAAACACAATAGCATTGCACAACTTAAACCATAAATCAATCCATAAACTTAATCAACTACATCAATCCCTAAGCTACAAGTTTAGCTACTCATGATTGGAAATACAAACTCAACTAAACATATCAAAGCCATAAATCTAACTAAAGAAAGAAAAGGGAAAAGAAAACTCAATGTAGGCCGAGTCCCGACGTCCCCGTCACGATCCCCACGAACAATGGGTTGATTTCCAAGTTCCTCCTTTGTTTTCAGCTCCCAAAAGCCTCTATTCTGTCCTCTTTACGGCTCCAAAAGGTCCCAAATTCATCTCCCCTAAAACCTAGCCGAAGTGAAGCTTATATTCTGATTTTTCGTCGAAGCGTCGAGACGCTGTCAAGACAGCGTCGCGACGCTGCCTCTTAAACGCGCGTTCTGAATAAGGAAAAACGATAGCGTCGGGACGCTTCCTATCGATAGCGTCGCGCCTAATCTGATATGGAATGTGAGCGTCGAGACGCTCAAGAGCTAGCGTCTCGACGCTAGCCTGCTGTTGACCGAGATTTGACTTTTTTCCTTTTTTACTCTTTTCATTCCTTTGCATCTTTTTACGCCCCGAGCACCCGATTAACTCTGATATTGCATTATAGCTCCAATCAACCATTTCCTACAAAATAAACAATAAAGCACAATAAAATGGCCCAAAAATCATAAAAGACTAACTAAATTAAATGAGTAAAGATAGCTAGCTATGCTCGCTATCATTGATTCATTTACAACGACTCCCTCGGCTAAAGTGTTTGAGAGTCATCTAGAAGGTCTAGATCTACGAGATATGTACAAAGGTGTAATCTAGGGCAAGTGGGAGAAATGTAATGGGTATAGTGATACCATTATGTAATTGGTATAGTGATGCCCTAGTTTATTGTATTTGTACATTGTATATGTTTTATACATGTATTTATACACACAATGCTGTATAGATTATTGTACATCCCACTAAACTAGAGTTTTAGTTCAAGTGGGAGTTTGTTGGGTTTTATGCCCTAAAACTCGTAGATAGTGAATGTAAACAAATTGTATACTTGTTTCAATAAAGTGTAATTGAGTTTCTACAATAAAGTGTTATTGTTAAATATTGCACAATTTGACCCAAATCCAATAAACTAAGATCCAAGGTTGTTTACATGTGACTTGAACTAGTATGTGGGGACATACGGGGATTGGTGTTCAAGTAACAACCTAAAAGGTCTATAGTACAAGGATAAGGCTGGGTACCTTATCCTGGTAACACTATGTGATACGGCCTGCTTTGTATTCGATACAGACGTATTAATCCAAGGCGTCCATGTAGGAGACATGCAAGCGGGGGTATCCTATGCAATGAGTTTGCATAAGACCGGACCACGAAATAGTAAACCACTAGATGTAACACCGTTCACTAGTTAGGTTACTGTTTCAATACGATGACCTAGGTAACTCAGTCTTAATCCTGAGTGTGTCATGAACTCCTTCTCACGAGGGGTTGTCCTTTGATTAGTATGGGTGAGAGTGGCCTGCACGCCGACTCAATAAGCCTACCTTCTTGGGGACAAGACCGAGTGTGGGGCTGGGGACATGACAACACAAGATGGAATTAAATATTTGAAGAAGTTCAAATATTAATATGAATTTGATTCATAATAAATTTATAGGATATAAGAGAATTTGAAGGAGTTCAAATTTTAATATGAATTTGATTCATATTATAGAATTAATTAATTGAAGGCCTGAAATTAAATATATGATATTTAATTGGGTAATTAATTAATTAACTAATAAAAGGTATGAAAGTAAATATATGATATTTAATTGGTGATTAATTAATTAAAGAATTAATTAATTGAAAATTAATCAATTATGGAAATGATTAATCACTTATGGAAGTAATTAATCATTTATGGAAATGATTTAATCACTTATGGAAGTGATCAATTATTTATATAAAGATTAGTCAATTGTGAATTGATTGGTCATGGAATTGATTAATTATGGAAAAGATTAAATCAGTTATGGAAATAATTGATTTTAAATGAATATTTTATTCATGACCTTTCTCCTATAAATAGAACACTAACCCTAGGGTTTAGGTACAACAACATATGGCCACCATAAGACCTTCTCATATTCTCTCAACTCAAGAACTTTAGGGAGAATTTTTTCTCTAGAGTTTTTCCCATTCAAGATTAGGTAGTCCCACAACTACGTTCCTAATCTCAGAGTTATAGCGGGGAAGATCAAATGGTGGTGTTCTTCGTTGTTGCAGAGCAATCAAGAAAGACGTTCTTGAAGAATTCAGAGTCGTCAACGAAGGTATGTTTCTCATCGCTTAACCTTTTGCCAATGCATTGGTATTTTAGTAGAAACAAAATTAACTACGAACGGTCCCATTGCTTCCGCTGTAACGGAATTGGGAATTCCAAATCCCATCAGACCGGTAGTCAGAGGTCGACGGAGATCGACAGCGACCAGTAGTCGGAGGTCAACGGTGGCGGTCGGTCAGCAGAGGTCGACGACGCTCGGTAGTCGGAGGTTGAAAGTAGTCCAAGGTAGACGGTGGCAGTCGACCAGCGAAGGCCGGTAGTTAGAGGTCGGCGGTGGCGATCAATCGACATATTCCGATCAGCGGAGGTTGGCGGCGCCCGGTAGTCAAAGGTCGACAGTGACGGTTGTTCGGTGGAGGTTGGTAGCTGTCGGTAGTAAAAGGTCAGCGGCGTCCGGTAGTCTGAGGTCAACGGTAGTGGTTAGTCGGCGGAGACTGGTAAGCAGGGGTCAACGACGTCCGGTAGTTGGAGGTCGACGATGGTGGTTGGTCGACGGCGCCAGGTATTCAGAGGTTGGTTATCGTAGGTTGACTGTGGCGGTCGGTTGGCGGAGGTCAGCGTTAGCCGGTAGTCGGAGGTCGACGACGGTGCTGAAGGATTTGGAATTCCCCAATTCCGTTAAAGCGGAAGCGTAATTGGGACCGATTCGTAGTTAATTTTGTTTATCCAAAAATAATTTTGTTTATCCAAAAATACCGTCGTTAACGACTTTGAATACTTCAACGGACACCTTTCTTGATTTTGGACCAAGCGTCAACAATTGGAACACCACCAATTGATCTTCCCCGCTATGACTCTAAGATTATGAACGTAGTTGTGGGACTACCTAATCTTGAATGAGAAAAACTCTAGAGAGAAAATTCTCCCTAAAATTCTTGGGATGAGAGAATATGAGAGGGAGGCTAGAGAGAATGCAAGAATGCATTCTTGTGGTCTTATGTTGTAGTACCTAAACCCTAGGTTTAGTGTTCTATTTATAAGAGAAAGGCCATGAATAAAATATTCATTTAAAATCAATTATTTCCATAACTGATTTAATCTTTTCCATAATTAATCAATTCCATGACCAACCAATTCCATGACCAATCAATCCATAATTGATTAATCTTTTCCATAAATGATTGATCACTTCCATAAGTGATTAAATCATTTCCATAAATGATTAATTACTTCCACAAGTGATTAATCATTTTCATAATTGATTAATTTCCAATTAATTAATTCTTTAATTAATTAATCACCAATTAAATATCATATATTTAATTTCACACCTTCTATTAGTTAATTAATTAATTATCCAATTAAATATCATATATTTAATTTGAGACCTTCAATTAATTAATTCTATAATATGAATCAAATTCATATTAAAATATGAACTCCTTCAAATTCTCTTATATCCTATAAATTTAATATGAATCAAATTCATCTTAATATTTGAACTTCTTCAAATATTTATTTCTCTCATAGACTATAGTTTAATTAAATCTCATTTAATTTAAACTAAATTAAATAATTAATTAATTCATAATTAATTAATTTATCTTCTAATTAAATACCATATATTTAATTAGACATATATTTGAACTCTTTCAAATATATCAATCTCTCAATATAATAAAGTTTAATCTAAAATAAGACTTTATATTTTAATGCATCACTATACATTATATTAATTTGTATCTCGTACAATTAATTAACTTAATTCCCAATATGAATTTGAACTATTCAAATTCTCTCAAGATATATTTGTTCCTAATTACTCTTTACGAGCTAGCAGGGGGTCCTAATGGACCTACTGATCAGAAGCTCCAATGATATGAGGTTAATAGATTAAGCTCATTAATCAGGTTAACCAATATTCCTTAATTGTGGGTCATTCCACTAAAGACCCACAGCTGAACTCTTCTCAATGTAGAACATTTTTGTGTCCATGAATGTAGACCTATGACGGTAAGTCAATCCTTCACGAGTGTTCGTAATCACAGCTGGGTCAAATTACCGTTTTACCCCTATGTTACATCTGTCTCCTTAAGTACTAATGCTCCTTTAATGAACAACCTGTTTATGGTCCAACCATTAAACAGAAAGTCCCTCTCGGGTCAGTGAGAGGGCGGGATCCCTTTGTTCAAGTCCCGGAGTCACCACTTAAGGGAACATTCATCTACTTCACCTAGAAGCGGGAAGGAGTGAATTCCTTTTTGTGTTGTCATGTCCCCAGCCTCCCACTCGATCTTGTCCCCGAAAAGGAAGGCATATTGAGTCGGCTTATTGGCCACTCTCACCCATGCTAATCAAAGGACAATCCCTCATGAGAAGGAGTTCATGACACACTCAGGATTAAGACTTAGTTACCTAGGTCATCCTATTGAAACAGTAACCTAATTAGTTAACGGTGTTATAACTAATGGTTGACTATTTCGTGGTCCGGTCTTATGCAAACTCATTGCATAGGATACCTCCATTTGCATGTCTACTACATGGACGTTTTGGATCAATACGTCTGTATCAAATACAAAGCGGGTCGTATCTCATAGTGTTACCAGGATAAGGTACCCAACCTTATCCTTGTACTATAGATCTTTTAGGTTGTTACTTGAACATCGATCCTCGTATGTCCCCACATACTAGTTCAAGTTACATACAAACAACCTTGGATCTTAGTTTATTGGATTTGGGTCAAATTGTGCAATATTTAACAATAACACTTTATTGTAGAAACTCAATAACACTTTATTGAAACAAGTATACAATTTGTTTACATTCACTATCTACGAGTTTTAGGGCATAAAACCCAACAGGCGGTCGGTCGATGGTGGTTGGTTGACGGTAGTAAGAGGTTGGCGACGCCCAGTAGTCAGAGGTCGACGGTGGCATTTGTTCGTGTTGGGTTTTATGCCCTAAAACTCGTAGATAGTGAATGTAACCGTTGACCGAATATTAATGAAATAATATTGATATATTTTTCCATTAATTGTTATTAGTTATTTTATATATGTCTTTGCCTAATAATAACCCTAATCCAATAAACTAGACAACCAAGGCTGTAATATGAGTCTTGAACTATATGTAGCGACATATGGGATCATTGTTCAAGAAACAGCCTAAAGGGTCTATAGTATAGGGATAAGACTGGGTGCCTTATCCTGGTGACACTATGGATACGACCCACTTTGTATTTGATACAAACGCTGCGATCCAACGCGTTCGTGTAGGAGACATGCGAGTGGGGGTATCCTATGCAATGAGTTTGCATAAGACCGGACCGCGAAATAGTAACCACTGGTTATAACACCGTTAACTAGTTGGTTTTCTATTTCACTAGGACGACCTAGACAACTTAGTCTTAATCCTGAGTTGATTATGGACTCCTGCTCATGAGAGATTGTCCTTTGATTTGTATGGGTGAGAGTGGCCAATACGCCGACTCAATAAGCCTACCACTTTGGGGACAAGACCGAATGGGGAGCTGGGAACATAATCGTACAAGATGGAATTCACTCCTTCCCGACTTTAGGGAAGCAGATGAGTGTTCCCTTAAGTGGTTACTCCGAGTCTTGAACAAAGGGCCCTACCCTCTCAATGGCACGAGAGAGTTTTCTGTTTGATGGTTGGACCACAAACAGGTTGTTCATTAGAGGAGAATTGGTACTTAAGGAAATAGAGGTAACCCAGGGGTAAAACGGTAATTTGACCCAGCTGGTGTTACTGACACTCGTGAAGGACTAACTAGTCGATATTGGTCTAGATCCGTGGACACAGAAAATATGTCTGCAGTGAGAAGAGTGCAACTGTGAGTCTATAGTGGAATGTACACACAGTTAACGAATATTGATTAATGTGGTTAATGAGTTTGACCAATTAATCTCACATCGTTGGAGCTTCTGATCTGTAGGTCCATTAGGTCCCACTGGTAGCTCGTAAAGTAATTTGAGGCAACTAAGTAATAAAAGTAAATTGAAAATGTTCAATTTATTAAGGGAAACAAATATAATATATATTGATATATTATTATGAGAGAAATTAATATTTGAAAAGTTAAAATATAAATTTATGGAAGTTTGAAAGAGTTCAAAATAATGAATTAATTAATTTAAGGCCTAAAATGTGTTTGGGCAAATTAATTAATTCTAGGCCGGGAATTAAATATGTGATATTTAATTGGTGGTTAATTAATTAAAGAATTCATTAACCGGGAATTAATCAATTATGGAAATAATTAATCACTTAAGGAAGTGATTAATCATTTATGGAAATGATCTAATCACTTATGGAAGTAATTAGTCATTTGTGGAAAAGATTAATCAATTATGGAATTGATTGATCATGATTGATTAATTAAGAAATAAGATTGAATCAATTATGGAAAAGATTGATTTAATTGAATATTTTATTCATGGTTTCACTTCTATAAATAGAACACTAGACCTAATTGGTCATGACACTTGACACTCTTGAAAGGCAAGACCTAGAATTCTCTCTAGCCTCCCTCTTAGAGAAAGACTCCCACAAGTCTTTTGCCTCCTAGACTTAGAGACATACCGGTGTAACCTCTGTGGTGGTTGTGTCAATCAAAGAAGAAATTTCCAGCGAAGAAAAGCAAAGGCGGCTGCTGCGTTTTCGTTCGTGGAGCGTCGTTGGCGAAGAACGGTCAAGTCTTCAACGAAGGTTTGTAACGGTTCTTCCTCTTTTCTTTAGAAAAGTTTTAAAAATAAATTTAGATTTATTTTAGCATGTTTAAACCAATTTTACAGCGGCTTTAAAGGTTGTTTAAAGTTTCGTTTGAGTTATCGTAACGGTATTTTAATGTTAATTAATATACGGCGTAAGGTCCAATCGATGCGCTTCCGCTGCGTGGGGACTTTTATTCCCTTCAATTGGTATCAGAGCCATCGCTGTCCCTATTAATTAATATTAAAAGTTGCGATAGGCTCAAATAGGTGGGATTTATGCATAATGTATGTTCGGTTTGCGTTGAACTGTTTGGGTTGATTTGATGGCCATAGATTTTTTTTATGTGATTTTGATCATGTAAGGCCTGGTGTTTCGGGTATTTTTTATGCAAATCGAGTCCTTGTAAGTCCGTGTCTAGATTTAGGGCTGTTATCGATGGAGATCGAGATGATTTTGGGCAAAAATCATGAAAACGGCGCTGGAAATCGGAAAAATAGAGAGCAGAACAGAGGAATCGACGTTTTTAGGGTTGCTGGAAAATTTCCCGGTCGGGATCTCGGCCGAGATCGTGACCGAGATTGTGATCGAGATTCCGACCGAGATCGTGACTGCAAACCAGACCGGGGATCGAGACTGAGATCCAGACCGGGATTAAGACCGAGATCCAGACCGGGATTATGACCGAGATCCAGACCAGGATCATGACCGAGATCGTGACCGAGATTGTGACCAAAATTGCGACCGGCATCGAGACCGAGATCGAGATTGAGACCGAGATCCCGACCGGGATCGAGACCGGGATACCAACCGGGATCCAGACTGGGAAATCGGTCTGGTTCGGTTTATTTTTGCTGGATCAGCCTGATTTTCTGTGTTATTGGCCCGATTCAGTCAATTTTTGGCATGGTTCGTGATTTTGGAGGCCGGTTCGAGGTGGCTCGGGCCGGTTCATGATGTCTAGACATAATTCCGGAGCTGTACAAGGATTTTGAGGATAGAATTTAGCTAAATTATTGTAATTTAATGCTTTATTTTATCCTAGGGGCCAAAATTAACCGGTTCAATTACTATTTATATGCTTTATGGATGTCATATAGAATATTTAATCCCACCTTAGGTTATAAACATGCTCATGCATTTTTTATATATTATAAATTGTTATAATGTATGTTTAAATGCATGGATTAGTTTTCATATTTTTTAATATAAGTGTATATTAATTATATGAAAAATTGGAAAGCATGAAGCATGTCATTACTTAAATTAAATATAAATAGTTATGTTTAATGTGATGAATGAAGCATGCTTGATTGATTTTCTTGATTGGCTTATAATTGTTATAATAAAAGAAAATAAAAAATTGCATGAAGCATGAGACATCCATAGTTAATAATATAATTGTTATATTATTCATGCAATTAGTGTGGTTTAATTATTTAATTTGAATGAGATTGTTTAATGAATTAAACCCTAGATTCTTGATTATAGGATTAATCATTAAAATTTGAAATAGTTCTTTAATATTAATGATTAGAAACCGTCAATCTATAATCAAGATTTGCAAGCAAACATAAGATCATAGGATGAATTGGATTAATTTTAAATTGTTTAAAATTAATTAGACCTAGATCAGTTTCTAATAGGATTGGAATCTTTTCTTACTTAGTTTTTAAAATAGTTTTAATTAACTAAGTAGGAAAAACATTGCTATGATGATAAGGGAACTCCACCGGTAATGTTCTGTCTAAGGTTGGGGGTATTTAAGTTGACGGTTTACGGAACACCTCCTACCTGGGAACTGACCTAGACACCGGAGTTGAATTAATCATAGTTAAATGTTAGCATGCAATGTCACTAGGTTAATTAAAAGTGTTTAATGCACCTAGATCTTTAGAGTAAAGACCTTACATTACTGTGGTTATAAGGGAACTCTCTCGGTAAAGTTCTGTCTAAGGCTGGGGGTATTTAAGTTGACGGTTTACGGAACACCTCCTACCTGGGAACTGACCTGAAAATTGAGTTGAATTAACCATAGTAATGTTAACTTGCAATGTTGGGTTTATTAAAAGAAGTTTAATTCACCCAAAAGATTGCAGTTGAATCCTTTCCATAATTGTTATAATAGGATCAGACTTAGATAGATTGACTTAGCCGAATACTATCTTAGTTAAATAACCCTATATTAACCTTAGGACATTTTCAGTGGGAGGAAAGTTACAAAACGAGATTTAAATCATGTTTTGCTCCTATGTCCCTATATTGACAACGTGAGATTCATGCTCGGCTTCGAGTCGCCTTAGGAGCGGCCTCCCTTCGAAAAGTGTTTGCATGGATCAATATCAAGGTGAATGGGAAAAATTTCTAGAGTAAGTGGGAGCGGGACACGTGTCAACGTATCCCTCGGTCTCCGCCCATAGTTCACACCGTGAGAGTCCTATGATCCGCTTGCAGGTTGTCCTGGCGCAACCATCCCTTCGGAGGGCCTGGTCATAGGATTCAGAACATCGTGAACTCCTGAAAGGGATAGGAGCTCTTAGGCTAATCACCAACAGTTGTCTTTCCCTTCGGTAGCCTGTTGGTGCATGCCTCTGAGATCTGAAAGTGGGAGGGTTACACTTACGAGGATGAGTTAAAAGTGTTAACAAATCCTTGACCGAACAACGGTGGCTAATGTCTATAGGAATATGAGTTATTCTGGAATTAGAATTAGCTGAGAGATGTCTCATTTCAAAGGAGGAGTGCCTGATCACCCTTCGGTGGCTGACATTCTAAACCTCTGAAACGTCGTTGCAAAACTAAATCGATAGTTTTAGGGTTCTGTGATTGTCTGTTTTGCTAAATTGATTGGATTGTGTGCAATTGTTTGCTTGTATGATGGGTTAAGGCAAAGATAACTAATACGGTCATTGTTTGTTTAAATTTCAGCAATGTCTTCCTCAATTGTCTCTCTGCTTAAAAATGAGAAATTAACCGGCGAAAATTATGCTACGTGGAAGTCGAACCTGAATACGATTCTTGTTGTCGATGATCTGCGGTTCGTCTTAACGGAGGATTGTCCTCCAGCCCCTGCTCGTAATGCATCCCAGGCAGTTAAGGATGCTTATGACCGCTGGACAAAGGCCAATGATAAGACTCGCGTCTATATCTTAGCCAGCTTATCTGAAGTTTTGGCTAAAAGGCATGAGAGCATGGTAACAGTGAGGGGGATTATGAACTCTCTCCAGGAGATGTTTGGACAACCGTCCTACCAACTCCACCATGACGCTCTCAAATACGTTTATAGTTGTCGCATGAAAGAGGGCACGTCTGTTCGGGAGCATGTCCTGGATATGATGGTCCAATTCAACGTGGCAGAGGCAAACGGGGCGGTCATAGATGAGCGTAGTCAGGTTGCATTCATCTTAGAATCTCTTCCGAAGAGTTTTCTACAGTTTCGAAGCAATACAATGATGAATAAAATAACATTCAACCTGACTAGCCTCCTGAATGAGCTACAACTCTATCAGTCTCTTCTTAAGAATAAGGGACAGATAGAAGGAGAGGCAAACGTTGTCCACTCTAAAAGAAAGTTCGAGAAGGGTTCATCCTCTGGAACTAAATCTGTAGCCACTTCTTTAAAGAAAACTCAGAAGAAGAAAGGAAACAAGGGGAAAGCTCCCAACACTGCTGCTAAAAACAAGGGAAAAGCCAAAGCTATGGCAGACAAGGGCAAGTGTTTCCACTGCAATGTAGATGGACATTGGAAGAGAAACTGCCCAAAGTACCTTGCTGAGAAAAAGAAGGAAAAGGAAGGTAAATTTGATTTACTAGTTTTAGAAACATGCATGGTAGAACATGATGAGTTTACCTGGATACTTAATTCAGGAGCAACTAATCATGTTTGCTCTTCTTTTCAGGAAAATAGTTCCTTTCGGCAGTTGAACGATGGGGAAATGACACTCAGGGTCGGAACTGGAGAAGTCATTTCAGCTAAAGCAGTGGGAGCTGCGAAGTTATTTTTTAGAAATAGATTCTTACTTTTAGAAAGTTTGTTAATCGTTCCCAAGATTAAGAGGAACTTAATTTCTATTTCATGTTTGATTGAACAATCGTATACAGTTACTTTTGATATGAATGAAGCGTTCATTTATAAAAATGGTGTACTTATTTGTTCAGCCAAATTGGAAAATAACTTGTACGTTTTAAGACCAACCGAAAACAAAGCACTTTTAAATCACGAATTATTTAAAACTGCTGAAACTCAAAGAAAAAGGCAAAAGATTTCTCCATCAAGTAACAATACTCATCTTTGGCATCTTAGACTTGGTCATATAAACATCGATAGGATCGGTCGTTTGGTAAAGAATGGACTTCTAAGCAAGTTAGAAGATGATTCACTACCACCTTGTGAATCTTGTCTCGAGGGAAAAATGACCAAGAGACCCTTTACTGGAAAAGGTTACAGAGCCAAAGAACCCTTAGAGTTAATACATTCGGATCTGTGTGGTCCAATGAATGTAAAAGCTCGAGGAGGGTACGAATATTTCATCTCATTTATAGATGATTATTCAAGATATGGTCACTTGTACCTAATGGGACATAAGTCTGAAGCCCTTGAAAAGTTTAAGGAATTTAAGGCTGAAGTTGAAAACCTATTAGGTAAATCTATTAAAGTACTTCGATCTGATCGAGGAGGGGAGTATATGGATCAAAGATTCCAGGATTATATGATAGAACATGGAATCCAATCTCAACTCTCAGCCCCTGGTACACCTCAGCAGAATGGTGTGTCAGAAAGGAGAAATAGAACCTTCTTAGACATGGTCCGAACAATGATGAGCTATGCTCAATTGCCTAGCTCGTTTTGGGGGTATGCAGTAGAGACTGCAGTATACATCTTGAACAATGTTCCCTCGAAAAGTGTTTTTGAAACACCTTTCGAATTATGGAAGGGGCGTAAACCTAGTTTGCATCACTTTCGCATCTGGGGTTGTCCAGCACACGTGCTTGTGACAAATCCTAAGAAACTGGAACCTCGTTCAAAACTGTGCCAATTTGTTGGTTACCCTAAAGAAATGAGAGGTGGTTATTTCTACGACCCACAAGAAAATAAGGTGATTGTATCGACAAACGCCACTTTCTTAGAGGAAGACCACATGAGAGATCATAAACCACGTAGCAAAATAATATTAGGAGAAGCTACTGAAGAATCATCAAGAGTTGTTGATGAAGTTGGACCTTCAACAAGGGTTGATGAAGGAACTAGTTCTTCAGAACCATCCCGTCCATCTCAAACGTTGGGAATGCCTCGACGCAGTGGGAGGGTTGTATTACAACCTGACCGCTACTTGGGTTTAACTGAAACTCAGGTTGTCATACCTAATGATGGCATTGAGGATCCATTGTCCTATCGACAGACAATGAATGACGAAGATAAGGATGAATGGGGCAAAACCATGAACCTGGAAATGGAGTCAATGTACTCCAATTCTGTATGGGAACTTACAGATCTACCAAATGGGGTAAAACCCATAGGGTGCAAATGGATCTATAAGAGAAAAAGAGATGCAGCTGGAAAGGTACAGACCTTCAAAGCTAGACTGGTGGCAAAGGGTTATACCCAAAAGGAAGGGGTTGACTATGAGGAAACTTTATCTCCTGTAGCCATGTTAAAGTCCATAAGAATTCTCTTATCCATAGCCACATATTATGACTATGAAATATGGCAAATAGACGTCAAGACTGCCTTTCTGAATGGTAATCTTGAAGAGAATATCTTCATGTCTCAACCCGAAGGGTTCATAGGCCAAGGTCAGGAACAAAAGGTTTGTAAGCTCAATCGATCCATTTATGGATTGAAACAAGCGTCCAGATCATGGAACATTAGATTTGATACTGCAATCAAATCTTTTGGCTTTGACCAAAACATTGATGAGCCTTGTGTGTACAAGAAAGTCAATAAAAGGAAAGTAACTTTTCTAATACTTTATGTAGACGATATCCTACTCATTGGGAATGATATAGGATACCTCACTGACATTAAGAAATGGCTAGCAGCCCAATTCCAAATGAAAGATCTGGGAGAGGCTCAATATGTTCTGGGAATCCAAATCATTAGGGATCGTAAGAACAAAACGCTAGCTCTATCTCAAGCAACGTATATTGACAAGATGTTGTCTCGATATTCGATGCAAAACTCCAAGAAGGGACTACTACCCTTCAGACATGGGGTACACCTGTCTAAGGAACAGTCTCCTAAGACACCTCAAGAAATTGAGAACATGAGACACATTCCCTACGCCTCAGCTGTGGGCAGCTTAATGTATGCTATGCTCTTCACTAGGGCTGACATATGTTATGCAGTGGGAGTAGTCAGTAGGTATCAGTCTAATCCAGGGTTGGACCACTGGGCAGCGGTTAAGAATATCCTCAAGTATCTTCGGAGAACGAGGGACTACATGCTTGTGTATAGAGCTAAGGATTTGATTCTTACTGGATACACTGACTCTGACTTTCAAGCTGATAAGGATTCAAGGAAATCCACATCAGGGTCAGTATTCACCCTCAATGGAGGAGCAGTAGTATGGAAAAGCATCAAACAAGGATGCATAGCAGACTCAACCATGGAGGCTGAGTATGTAGCAGCTTGCGAAGCAGCTAAGGAGGCAGTATGGCTCAAAAAGTTCTTGACTGATTTGGAAGTGGTTCCGAATATGAACGTGCCCATAACACTATACTGGGACAACAGTGGGGCTGTAGCCAACTCAAAAGAACCTCGAAGCCACAAACGAGGTAAACACATCGAGAGGAAGTATCACCTGCTACGGGAGATTGTGCAACGAGGAGATGTGATCGTCACTAAGATCGCCTCGGAGCACAACATCGCTGATCCATTTACGAAGGCTCTCACGGCTAAAGTGTTTGAGGGTCATCTAGAGGGTCTAGGTCTACGAGATATGTATGCCATCTAATCTAGGGCAAGTGGGAGAAATGTATAATGGGTATAAGGATGCCCTAGTTCATTGTATTAATATACATGACATTTCCAGCTTTAGATTATTGCATTTACATCCCACTAACTAGTGTTTTAGTTCAAGTGGGAGTTTGTTGGGTTTTATGCCCTAAAACTCGTAGATAGTGAATGTAACCGTTGACCGGATATTAATGAAATAATATTGATATATTTTTCCATTAATTGTTATTAGTTATTTTATATATGTCTTTGCCTAATAATAACCCTAATCCAATAAACTAGACATCCAAGGCTGTAATATGAGTCTTGAACTATATGTAGCGACATATGGGATCATTGTTCAAGAAACAGCCTAAAGGGTCTATAGTATAGGGATAAGATTGGGTGCCTTATCCTGGTGACACTATGGATACAACCCACTTTGTATTTGATACAAACGCTGCGATCCAACGTGTTCGTGTAGGAGACATGCGAGTGGGGGTATCCTATGCAATGAGTTTGCATAAGACCGGACCGCGAAATAGTAACCACTGGTTATAACACCGTTAACTAGTTGGTTTTCTATTTCACTAGGACGACCTAGACAACTTAGTCTTAATCCTGAGTTGATTATGGACTCCTGCTCATGAGAGATTGTCCTTTGATTTGTATGGGTGAGAGTGGCCAATACGCCGACTCAATAAGCCTACCACTTTGGGGACAAGACCGAATGGGGAGCTGGGAACATAATCGTACAAGATGGAATTCACTCCTTCCCGACTTTAGGGAAGCAGATGAGTGTTCCCTTAAGTGGTTACTCCGAGTCTTGAACAAAGGGCCCTACCCTCTCAATGGCACGAGAGGGTTTTCTGTTTGATGGTTGGACCACAAACAGGTTGTTCATTAGAGGAGAATTGGTACTTAAGGAAATAGAGGTAACCCAGGGGTAAAACGGTAATTTGACCCAGCTGGTGTTACGGACACTCGTGAAGGACTAACTAGTCGATATTGGTCTAGATCCGTGGACACAGAAAATATGTCTGCAGTGAGAAGAGTGCAACTGTGAGTCTATAGTGGAATGTACACACAGTTAACGAATATTGATTAATGTGGTTAATGAGTTTGACCAATTAATCTCACATCGTTGGAGCTTCTGATCTGTAGGTCCATTAGGTCCCACTGGTAGCTCGTAAAGTAATTTGAGGCAACTAAGTAATAAAAGTAAATTGAAAATGTTCAATTTATTAAGGGAAACAAATATAATATATATTGATATATTATTATGAGAGAAATTAATATTTGAAAAGTTCAAATATAACTTTATGGAAGTTTGAAAGAGTTCAAAATAATAAATTAATTAATTTAAGGCCTAAAATGTGTTTGGGCAAATTAATTAATTCTAGGCCGGGAATTAAATATGTGATATTTAATTGGTGGTTAATTAATTAAAGAATTCATTAACCACCAATTAAATTAATTAAAGAATTCATTAACCGGGAATTAATCAATTATGGAAATAATTAATCACTTAAGCAAGTGATTAATCATTTATGGAAATGATCTAATCACTTATGGAAGTAATTAGTCATTTGTGGAAAAGATTAATCAATTATGGAATTGATTGATCATGATTGATTAATTAAGGAATAAGATTGAATCAATTATGGAAAAGATTGATTTAATTGAATATTTTATTCATGGCCTCTCTTCTATAAATAGAACACTAGACCTAATTGGTCATGACACTTGACACTCTTGAAAGGCAAGACCTAGAATTCTCTCTAGCCTCCCTCTTAGAGAAAGACTCCCACAAGTCTTTTGCCTCCTAGACTTAGAGACATACCGGTGTAACCTCTGTGGTGATTGTGTCAATCAAAGAAGAAATTTCCAACGAAGAAAAGCAAAGGCGGCTGCTGCGTTTTCGTTCGTGGAGCGTCGTTGGCGAAGAACGGTCAAGTCTTCAACGAAGGTTTGTAACGGTTCTTCCTCTTTTCTTTAGAAAAGTTTTAAAAATAAATTTAGATTTATTTTAGCATGTTTAAACCAATTTTACAGGGGCTTTAAAGGTTGTTTAAAGTTTCGTTTGAGTTATCGTAACGGTATTTTAATGTTAATTAATATACGGCGTAAGGTCCAATCGATGCGCTTCCGCTGCGTGGGGACTTTTATTCCCTTCAGTTCGGCACAGGTCGGCGACTGCCAGTAGTAAGAGGTCGATGATGGCGGTCGATCGGCGGAGGTTAGCAGTTGGAGGTCGGCGGCGACGGCCGGTCGGTGGAGGTCAGCGGCAACCGATAGTCGGAGGTAGACAGTGGTCGGTAGTCGATGGTCGGCGACGACAACCAGTCGATGGAGGTCGGCGGTAGGCAATAGTCGGAGGTAGACGATGGCCAGTAGTTGAAGGTCGGTGATGGCGGCTAATCGGTGGAGGTCAGCGACAGTCGGTAGTCGGAGGTCGAGGATGGCGGTCGGTCGGTGGAGGTCGGCGGTGGCCGGTAGTCGAAGGTTGGCGATGACGGCCGGTTAGTGGAGATCGACGACAGCCGATAGTTGCAGGTCGATTATAGCGGTCGGTCGACGGAGGTTGGCAGTGGTGACGATCGTCGGAAAAGTCATCGAAAGAATTTTCGAAAAAAGTGTTGGAGAAGTCGTTGTCGCTGGTCGGTCAGCGGAGGTCTTCGGCGACAGGCGGTCGATGGAGGTCGACAGCAGCGGTAGTTTAAGGTTGATGGTGGCTGTCGGTGGAAAAAAAAAGATGGATCTAGGAATGGAAGAGAGAGATGGATACATGCATGAAAGAAAAAAAAAAAACAGAAACAAAATTTGAGAAACAACTTTTTGTAGTTTCTCAAATTTTGCCCATTTTCTAGAAACATTTCTAGAAATTTAGAAACAAGACACAGGGATGAGTTATCAAACATGCTTGTTTCTTAAAAATGAGAAACAGGAACAAGAAACCAGAAACGATAATGTTATCAAACGAGTCCTTAAGGTTTTGTTTGATCATGACTTTTTTGTTTTTGAAATTTTGAAATTTTAGGTTATAAATACTTGTTGTTTTTTTTAAAATATGTGTGGTGGAGGATTTGAATCACAAACCTCTTGGTCATTAGTACAATATTTATGTCAGTTGAGATATTTTCATGTTGGTATGTAGTGGCGGATACAGAACTTTCTGTCAGGGGGCTTGATATATTTTGATATTAGTTTGTTCGATAGAGAATATGATTGATATTTTTTAAGGTAAAATACCAATTTTTTTTTCACTTTAGGTCTCATTCAATTTTAGTCCATGTACCTTTAAATGTCCAAATTTAGTTATTGTACATTCTAAAAAGTAGTGATTATCGTTAGTTTGAAGTTAATTTTATAAAACTTTGTAAAATAATAATAATACGTTTCATTCACGAAAAGACACAATGTAAATATATTTCCAAAACATATGAAGTGAGATTGATAAAGACTATTTTTTTTTATTTTTGGAAAAGTCAATAATAAACAAACAGAAGAGACTAATTTTAAGATTTATTAATAGCACAGAGGCTAAATTTGTATACTTGAAAATACAAAAACTAAAATAAAACAAGTCCCAAAAGACATGGACTAAAATATGATATTTCAACCTATATTTTTTTATATATAAATATAGAAAAAAATAACCAATTTTAAAGAAGAAATTACAAGAAAAATATAATATTATATATTGTAATATTATCGACTTACTATTTATATTTATATCTACACACACATTTTTTATATTAAAGGACACATTTTATTTACACACACATATATATTGTAAACGAAATATTAAATTTACCGTGTAAAACAAAAAAATTCTAACGTGGCAACGGGAAAATTTGAATCCAAGCACACAGGGGGGCTTGAGGCGTGCATACCACTGGAGCAAACTCCTGATATGAAATTCTATTTGAATTATTTAATATTAATCTTATAAACTCTGAAGTCCGGGGGGGGGGGGGGGGCTCCCCCCCCTGGGCCTACTGTAGATCCACCGTTGTTGGTATGTTCTCTTAATTTTGAATATAAACAAAACTAATGTTTTACGCTTGATATTAAATTTCAATTGACATGTTGATAATTCTATGACGCACGAGGATAAGAGGGATACATGGATGAACCAAGGCCACATACGAATGAGAGGGATCTCGAGGACATGAAAGCATGGTCAACATAAGCTTAAAACAATTGATAGATACTACTTGTTGGCATAATATATATGTTAGTTATTTTTATCGTTGTTGTAATTCTTATTTCACTATTTCTATACCATTTGTGTCCTATTACAGTTCTACACGTGTCATGTATTTCTCAATATATTGAATGCACTGTGCTCTGGCCTTCTTGCCGATTATTTCCATTATTCAGTGTCCTTACCATTTATGTATCCTACACATGGTATCAGAGCTCTAGGCTCCTTCTCCCTATTGTTTTCTTTTCCAATGGCCTGATCAACCTCTAGCTCTTCATCATCTGGTTAGGATCTTCATTCATCTCTCTCGACTTCGTCAATCGTTATCACCATAGTGACTTTATCGTCCACCTCTATCGCCACCACCCCTGTTGCAACACCTGTCACATCTCAGCGCCAACAAGTCAAAGGATCAACCCCATTCTCAAATACAAACACTCAGCCCTTTGGTGCGTGGCTAGCTAAATGGATGGAATGTGAGATAAGATGATAAATGAAATAATAAAGAATAATTTCAGCCAACACTTAAGTGTAAGTATACACTGTCGCACGTAGTAATAAAAAAACCTTAGAAAGTATTCCAAGGGTATCGATCCCACGAGGACTAAATTGGAAATTCAGATTTGATGAAGAAACTGCTCAAATGATTGCTTTTGAAAAAGGTAACCAAAGAAAATAAGTTGATTAATTGGATTTTTGAAAAGATAAATAAAACATGCAAATAACTAATAAAGAATAACAATAAGATAAAACGAGGTATATATTCAACATGGATTCATCCCTAGAGTAACAATCATACTTATGCAATATCTAACTCAAGAGTGTTTAATGCATTGGGTCAGATTTAACTTCCTTTTGGCCCTTGTTTCCAAAAACCGTAAGAAGGCTAAACGAGTACCGTTATGCACATTTCTGTGACTCGACTCCGACATAGATAATTCACAAATGCAACCTATAACCCTATAGTTGATATAGGGTGCCTTAGGCAGCTTGTCCTATACCGCCGAACAATCTCTTTCGAGCTTTTTCTCCTATATCACCTTTATGAGAACCGATATCATTTGTCCCTTTCGAGATTAAACTCACGTAGCATGCAAAGTCTAAGTGATCAAATTAAAATCAGCAAGATCGGAATGATATTCAATAAAGAATGACATGCATTAAACCCTACTTAAGCAAATAAAACATTTTCAAGCCATTAAACCCTAAGGGAATTCACCACATTGAACCCCTCAACGGGATTTATCTACTCATGATGGAATAAAAAGCAAATGAACACATTTTCATTGAAATAATGATGTAAAGAATACAAAGTAATGAAAAGATTCAAGTGTTGGAAATAAAGGAGATAGCTAAATATTATGGGTTTTTTGTTTACACAATCCTTGTAGAGTTCGCTAAGACACTCCACTCTTTCACTTTTACAAGATGGGAATGAGTGAAGCTCTCTACAAACCATAGGGTTTGATATCTAACTCTCTCTCGAGTTAGAATTTGGTCATCTAAGAATGACCTCGGGCATCCCTACTCATTGGCGTCGAGCTAGGGTTCTGTCACCATCCTTTTCTTCCAAGTGAGTTCTGCTTGAATTTGACTTCGAATCTCCAGCTTATATAGTGTAGAAATTGGTTGAGAAGCTGCAAAATAGGTGTTGGAGGGTTGCCCGGTCAGTTTCGAGGTCAAAACAACCGGATAGGTGCGAAGAAGACTCGTCAACAACGACTCGCGTGCGACTCGGAACGACCTCTATTTTTCCAGAAATGCGGTCGCATTTCAATTTTGTCTTCCCAGAAATGCAGTCGCATTTCTGGGGAATTCCAAATTCTCCTTTGTTTTTCTGCACAACAACAAACTAAGTCAAATTTGCTTCAAATCAAGTCTTTTTAGGCATAATTAAGCATAATTCAACAAAAGTGACTCACAACACCCTAACTTATCAAATTAACATATTTTGAGCTCGGAAATAG
Source organism: Luffa acutangula (assembly GCA_036850905.1). Taxonomy (NCBI): domain Eukaryota; kingdom Viridiplantae; phylum Streptophyta; class Magnoliopsida; order Cucurbitales; family Cucurbitaceae; genus Luffa; species Luffa acutangula. The sequence goes on along the minus strand of CM072094.1, from coordinate 9,086,002 downwards.
TAGTATTGACCTAAACACTCAATATTTGACCAAAAAATGAGCTAAATATAAGCGTAAAATAGGTATATTTGTTACCCTTATCGCCCTTAAACCCTAATATTCCCCCCTTTCACACAAATTTTCAGCAACAGTCTATTTCCTCCATTTTTCCTTTCCCACACACTTCGCAGCAAGCTGGGTTTTAGTTTCCCTCTCTCTCCTCCTCTAATCTACCATTTTTCCAGTCGTATAATGCCTCTCTGCCATTTTTCCCACCTCCACAGCAACCTCCGACCTCTTATCCCACTCCCACTCCTCCTCTCAATATCAAATTTTCATATTCGAATTATCTCCTCTGGAAGAATGAATTGTTGAATCACATAATCGCCTTCGACATGGAGAGCTTCATTGATGGCACCCCTGCCCCTCCCAGGTACTTGGATGTTGAGAAGACTCAGGTAAATCCTCTATTCCCAATATGGCAGAAGTATGATCGCACTTTGATTAGCTGGATTTATTCATCTTTGAATGAAGACAAGTTAGGTGAGATTATTGGTTGTTCTACTGCTTTCAAAAATTTGGAACACCTTCGGGTAGTTTATGAATCTTCTTCCACAACTAGGATTATGGGCTTATGGTCTTAGTTGCAGAAAATTCGTAAGGATGGTCTCTCTATCTCTCAATATCTAACTCAAATAAAGGATATAACAAATAAGTTTTCGGTCATTGGTGAACCATTGTCCTATTGAGATCATCTAGGCTACATTCTTGAAGGTTTAGGCACTGAATACAACCCATTTGTTACATCTATACAGAATTGTAGTGATCATTCATTTTTAGCTGATGTTCGCAGTCTTCTTCTTGCTTATAAAGCCATGCTTGAGAAACAATCCTCAGTCGACCAACTGAATATGGTTCAGGCCAACCTAGCAAACCTTTCTTTCCCCTCTAACCAGTGACACAACCAAAATAACAAATCCAACAACACTGTTAAATCCAATCAATTTCCAAACTCTTCTTCCCCTTTTCTGTTTCCCAATCTGAATGTGTTCATATAACACATGCGAAAGCAATTGAAGATCGGAAGCACCTAACTACATCAACTTTACTCCTAAATCATGCATGTTCTAAGAATCCAGAAATAGAGAGAGTGAAAGTACCAACCTTTTTTGTAGCTCAATTGGTGGACCTTCTTGGATTCTTTTCTTCTCCAATCTCCTTAGGACAACCCTTAGAGTCTTCCCTACTATCCTCCGGGCCAAGAACGACTTGTGGGAGTCTATATAAGATAGGGAACGGGAAGGGAAAGCTTGAAGGATCAAGCTATGAAGAAGTATGAGAGATGAGAGAGCTTTAAGTCCAAATTCCAGCAGCATAACATTAAGGAAATGACTCTCTTAAGTTTGAATCTGATTCAAACTCCTTTTAAAGACATTCTCCATCCAAGGCCAAGCCTCAAGACACAAGACACATGGTGTATTTGCAAGCTCAAGTGGATTCTAGGTGTGCTTTTCACAAACAAGCAACAATGCATGAGTGAGTTGTCTTTCCACTTTGAATGATCATGCATAAGTGGATTTCCAACTAAATCCACTAAATTCAAATTGAAATCAGATTTCAAGCTTGCAAATTAACCACAATTTCAATTCTAAATTGAAATTAATTGCTTGGTAATTAATTTGAAACATTTCAAATTAATTTTGATATGATTAATCTAATTAATCTTTGTCACCTTGTTATATATAATTCCTAATACATATATAGTATTCAAAACACTTTTAAATACTTCTGAAGGTGTACATATTACACATGCGGAAGCAATTGAAGATCGAAAGCACTTAAGACGTTCAATTTTACTCCTAAAGCATGCATGTTCTAGAAAAGACAGAATAGAGAGTTTAGAAAACACCAACCTTTGTAGCTCACTTATGTTGAACTCCTTGTGGTGTTTGCCTCTCCTATGCATCTTGGACAACCTCTAGAGTCTTCCCTACTATACTCCGGGTCAAGAACGACTTGTGGGAGTCTATATAAGATAGGGAATGGGAAGGGAATGCTTGAAGCATCAAGCAATGGAGAAGAATGAGAGATGAGAGAACTTTGAGTCCAAATTCCAGCAACATAACATTAAGGAAATGGCTCTCTTATGTTTGAATCTGATTCAAACTCCTTTTAAAGACATTCTCCATGCAAAGCCAAGCCTCAAGACACAAGACACATGGTGTATTTGCAAGCTCAAGTGGATTCTAGGTGTACATTACACAAGACATGCAACAATGCATGAGTGAGTTGTCTTTCCACTTTGAATGATCATGCATTAAGTGGATTTCCAACTAAATCCACTAAATTCAATTTGAAATCAAATTTCAAGCTTGCAAATTATCCCCAATTTCAATTCTAAATTGAAATTGATTGCTTGTTAATTAATTTGAAAATTTTCAAATTAATTTTGATATGATTAATCTAATTAATCTTTGTTATCTTGTGCAATTCCATATATATGATTCCTAATACATATATATAGTATTCAAAACACTTTTAAATACTTCATCTCTCATTTTCTAATTTATTTCATAATTAAATTATTGTGTCAAACACAATTTACGATAATACCCTTTTTCCCGATTTTGAACGATTCAAAGCTTCCTATCTTTTGTTCTAGGCTTAATTCCGATATGAGCTAGTAGGGGGACCTAATGGACCTATAGATCATGGGCTCCAACGATTCGAGGCTAACCGAATAATCTCATTGTCCAAGCTAGCCAACATTCGTTAACTATCGAGACACTCCACTGTAGCCCGATAGTTGCACTCCCCTCACTATAGATATATTTCCGTCCACTTGATTTAACCATGATTAGTAAGTCGATCCTTCACAGGTTGTTCGTAGCTATAGCTAGGTCAATAAGCCGTTTTACCCCTATAGTACTTCTAGTTCCTTAAGTCCCACTGATCCTCTAATGAACAATTGGTTTATGGTCCAACCAATAAACCGAGTCCCTCTCGGGCCAATGAGAGGGCGGGATCCCTTTGTTCAAGCCCCGGAGTCAGCACTTAAGGGAACAACCTCTCTACTATCCCTTATTCGAGTAGGAGTGAATTCCTTCTTGCACGACTATGTCCCCAGCTATCTACCCGTTCCTATCCCTGAAATGGGAGGGTTATTGAGTCGGCGATACTGAGCCACTCTCACCTATGCAGATCTAAGGATAAGCCCGAATAAACAGGAGTTCATAGTTAGCTCAGGATTAAGATCGAGTTACCTAGGTCATCACATGAAATAGTCAGTCTCGTCAGTAAATGGTGTTATAAAGCAAGAGCGACTTATTTCTCGGTCCTGGTCTTATGCAAACTCATTGCATAGGACGCCCCCACTCGCATGTCTCTACATGGACGATTTAGGATCACATCGTCTATACCATCTATAAAGTGGGTCGCGTCTCATAGTGTCTCCAGAATAAGGTACCCAACCCTATTCCTATACTATAGACCGTTTTGGCTATTACTCAAGCTTGATCCACTTTTATGTCTCTACATAAAGCTCAAGTGTTCATCCTATAGCCATGGATCTTAGTTTATTGGATTTGGGTTATTATATGTGCAATTTACTTTATTCAGTAATGACTTTTACTAAATCAATCTCGATAACACCTTTATCGAATAAGTATATAATTCGTTTAACATTCACTATCTACGAGTTTTAGGGCACCAATCCCAACAATCTCCCACTTGAACTAAAACTCTAGTTTAGTGGGATGTACTATAATCTATAACAGCAGTGGATGAATGAATACTTGTATTAATAACAGAGTAAAAATACAATAAACTAGGGCATCTAAATACCCAGTATACTGAGGTATCGATATACCAGTTATAATTCTCCCACTTGACCTAGATTATTTCTCATACATATCTCGCAGACCTAGACCTTCTAGATGACTCTGGAACACTTTAGCCGTGAGAGCCTTCGTGAATGGATCAGCAATGTTGTGCTCCGACGCTATCTTCGTGACGATCACGTCTCCTCGGTGCACAATCTCCCTAATGAGATGGTATTTCCTTTCGATGTGTTTGCCTCTCTTATGGCTGCGAGGTTCCTTTGAGTTTGCAACTGCGCCGCTATTATCACAATACAAGGTGATAGGCAGATGCATATTTGGAACGACTTCCAAGTCAGTTAGGAACTTCCTGAGCCATACTGCCTCTTTTGCTGCTTCGCAAGCGGCTACATATTCGGCCTTCATGGTCGAGTCTGCAATGCATCCTTGCTTGATGTTGCGCCATACTATTGCTCCTCCATTTAGAGTGAATACTGACCCCGATGTAGATTTCCTCGAATCTTTATCAGTTTGAAAGTCAGAATCAGTGTATCCTGTAAGGATCAAATCCTTTGAACCATACACGAGCATATAGTCCCTCGTTCTCCTTAGATATTTGAGGATACTTTTAACGGCTGTCCAGTGATCAAATCCTGGATTGGATTGATATCTACTGACAATCCCTACTGCATAACAAATGTCAGGCCTTGTACACAACATGGCATACATTAGGCTACCTACTGCAGAGGCATAGGGAAAACGTCTCATGTCCTCAACTTCTTGAGGTGTCTGAGGACACTGTTCCTTAGACAAGTTAATTCCGTGCCTGAAAGGTAATAGTCCTTTCTTGGAATTTTGCATTTTATATCTAACCAACAATTTGTCGATATAAGACGCTTGAGACAGGGCTAGCGTTTTGTTCTTTCGGTTTCGAACAATTTGGATTCCTTGAACAAATTGTGCCTCACCCAAATCTTTCATTTGGAATTGAGTTGCTAGCCATAGTTTAATGTCAGTTAGATAACCTACATCATTCCCGATGAGTAGGATATCATCCACATACAGTACTAAGAAAGCTATAGAGCTGTTGATGATCCTTTTGTAAACACAAGGCTCATCAACGTTTTGTTCAAAGCCATAAGATTTGATCGCAGTATCAAATCTCATATTCCAGGATCTAGACGCTTGTTTTAATCCATAAATGGATCGTTTAAGCTTGCAAACTTTTTGCTCTTGATCCTGAGCTATGAACCCCTCTGGCTGAGACATGTAGATACTTTCTTCAAGATTACCGTTCAGAAAGGCAGTCTTGACATCCATTTGCCATATTTCATAATCGTAAAACGTGGCAATGGATAAAAGTATCCGGATCGACTTTAACATGGCAACAGGGGAGGAGGTTTCTTCATAGTCAATCCCCTCCCGCTGGGTAAAACCCTTTGCCACAAGTCGTGCCTTAAAGGTCTGTACCTTTCCAGCAGCGTCTCGTTTTCTCTTGTAGATCCATTTGCACCCTATGGGTCTAACCCCTTCAGGTTGATCTACAAGATCCCATACTGAATTAAAATGCATGGACTCGATCTCTAAGTCCATGGCTTTAATCCACTCGTTCTTGTCAACGTCATCCATTGCCTGTTTAAAGGTTAATGGATCCTCGATCTCGTTATCAGGTATGACGACTGGAGTTTCAGTTAAACCCAAATAGCGATCAGGCTGTCTAACAACCCTCCCACTACATCGAGGTTCTCTTATTTCTTGAGAATGACGTGATTGATTCGAGGTGCCAGTATCATCAACAACTCTTGTTGATGTTTCTGTAGCTTCGTTAGATAGTTCACTTAAAACGAATTTACTACGTGGCTTGTGATCTCTGAGGTGGTCTTCTTCTAGGAATGTAGCATTTTTCGATACAAGTACTTTATTTTCCTTTGGATCGAAGAAGTATCCACCTCTCGTTTCTTTGGGATAGCCTATAAGTAGGCAAAATCTAGAACGAGGCTCCAATTTCTTTGGGTTTGCTTCTAGCACGTATGCAGGACATCCCCAAATTCTGAAATGTCGTAAACTAGCTTTACGACCTTTCCAGAGCTCAAATGGTGTTTCAGAAACACTCTTTGAGGGAACTACGTTCAAGATATAAACTGCAGTCTCTACTGCATAACCCCAAAACGAGTTAGGCAACTGAGCATAACTCATCATCGAACGAACCATGTCCAACAAGGTTCTGTTTCTCCTTTCTAATACACCGTTTTGCTGAGGTGTACCAGGGGCTGAGAGTTGGGACGTAATTCCATGCTCTATCAAATAGTCTTGAAAACTTAAGTCCATATACTCTCCACCTCGATCGGATCGAAGTGTTTTTATCGTCTTACCTAATAGGTTCTCAACCTCGGCCTTATACTCCTTGAACTTTTCAAAAGCTTCGGACTTATGATGCATCAGGTAGAGATAGCCATACCTCGAATAATCATCAATGAAACTGATGAAATATTTGTACCCTCCTCGAGCTCTAATGTTCATTGGTCCACAGAGGTCCGAATGAATGAGCTCTAAGGGCTCTTTGGCACGATAACCTTTTTCGGTAAAAGGTCGTTTTGTCATCTTGCCCTCAAGGCATGATTCACAAGGAGGCAACGAGTCGTCTTCTAACTTGTTTAGAAGTCCACTCTTGACCAATCTCCCAATCCTATTGAGGTTGATATGGCCTAACCTCAAGTGCCAAAGATAGGTATCTTGAGAAACTCTTCGCTTTTTAGGTTGAGTCTCAGCGGTTTTAAACATCTCGTGATTTAAAATAGCTTTAGACTCAATTGGTCTCAAAACATATAATTTATTCTTCAAGTTTGCAGAGCAAACATCAATACCTCTTTTAGTTATGAACGCTTCATTAACAGAAAAAGAAATTGAGTAACCTTGTTCTAATAAACAAGATAAAGAAATCAAATTTCTTTTAATCTTCGGAACTATGTACACATTATCTAATATCATGTAGCGTTCCTTGGTGAAGAATAATTTTATGTCTCCCACTGCAATAGCCGAGATGACTTCTCCTGTTCCAACTTTAAGAGTCATCTCTCCAGCTATTAGCTGTTGCCATGAACTCATTCCTTGAAATGAAGAACATACGTGATTAGTGGCACCTGAATCAAGTATCCAGGCAGAATCGTCGTTTTCCACTAAACACGTTTCCAAGACTAATAAATCACATTTAGAGTCGTGGATCATGTTTTTCTTGGCTACGCAGTTAGTTTGAGGACATTCCTCAGTTGAGACCAAACCTAAATTCTTTGCCACGTGTTTAGCGTTTAAGCAAGTATTCTTAGTCGAATGTACTAAACCGTTTAATTTGGCATTTGACAAAGCACATATGTTTTTCGACATATTGCTGAAACAAACAAATTAATCTCTATTAGAAACATGCACTAAACTCATTAATCACATTTATCCAATCAGATTTAGCAAAAGCAATCATCGACCCATATATACAATTGATTTATTTTGCAACGATACTTCAGGGGTTTAGAATAACCGCTACTGTAGGGCAGTCAGCTACTCCTCCTCTGAATCGAGACAATCTCGGCCAAATACTATTCCCAGAATAACTCTTACTCCAATAGTTATTAGCTAACGTTAATTTGGTCAAGACCATCTTGTAAGTGTTACCCATCATTTTCAGATTGCAGAGGGCGGCCCCAACAATGCCACCGTAGGGAAGAGCTAATGTTGGGAATGACCCTAGGAAACCCTATCCATTTCTGGAGTTTGCGTTGTTCCGAATCCCATGCGCAAGCCCTCCGTAGGGTGATCGCTCCCAGGGCGCCTCGCAGGCAGCGCATAGGAATCTCACGGTGCAACCTAATGATGGAGACCGCAGGATATGTTTGACACGTTTCCTTCTCCCACTTACTATGAACACTTTCCCCATTCACCTTGATATTAACCCATGCAAACACCATCCGTAGGGGGACGCTCCCAGGGCGCCTCGAGGCCAAGCATGGATCTCACGGTGTGAACTCAGGGGGACGTGAGAGTAGAAACTTAATATGAATATTTCGTTTCTATACTTTTCCTCCCACTAAAGTGTCGTAAATTTTTAGGGTCTATTACTTAGGTAAATTCCGGCTAAATGAATCTATCTAAGTCTATGCCTTATTAAACAAGGTCTTTACACTAAATGTCTAGGTGAATTAAACTCTTTTAATAACCTAGTGACATTGCATGCTAGTAAGACTTTGGTTAATTCAACTCAGGTTCCGAACCATTTGCCGGGAGAGTTCCCTTATAACCAAGGTCTTATGTCCTACTTACTCAAATTTTAAAACTATTTAAAAAAAAAAACTAAGTAAGACATATTTCTAATCCTATTAGAAAAGGCGATCTTAGATCTATTTCATTTTAAACCATTTAAAGAATGATAAGATCCTAAGATCCTATGTTAGCATGCAACTCTTTGTTATAGGTTTTAAGGATTGTACTCATTAACTATTATAACTCTTATAACTTTTAATGAATTAACCCTATAACATGCTTTCTAATGGTGTTTAAAAGCATATAACAATCAATCATTCAAGTTATAAGAAAAGCACCATTTAGAAACAACCTATGTCTAGTTTTGTATAACGCTTTATACTACGATGTCTAGGTGATAACACTTTAAAACCTCACACCGCTCACGCATGCTCATAAAACTCGAGTTAACTTAACTCAAGAACCGACTCGATGCCCAGGTAGGAGGTGTTCCATAAACCGTCAACTTAAATACCTCCAGCCTTAGACAACATCTTGTCGGGTGAGTTCTCTCGTAACCATTGTTTTACAAGATATCGACCTAAACTATGCAAGTTGATCCAATCGTTGAAGGTTCATTAACCTAAGTGAGCATGCACTTAATCTTGTTATAGATTTTAGATTTCTATCTCTTTTTATAACAATTATAAAAACAATCCATAACAAGCCTAATTTGAGAATAACACTTATAATCAAACTAATGAAATTTCATGCTTCATGCTTGGTTAATTTTATCAATTAATAATTATAACTATTATAAGAATAATCAATTTTAATTAACCATTCAAGCATGAATCTCCCTAAATTAATACAACACTTATATTAATTAAACATGAAATTTCCCTCATGCATTTGAATTAATCAATAACACTTATTCAAATTAAACAAATGCATGAACATGCTTTCCTATGGTGGGATTTTAATCTATATGGCATGCTCATAATGCACATACAATCATTTAATTAAATCATACATTCACAATGCATAAAGAGATTAAATCAAGCTAAAATGGAATGGTTTGGCAATCTAAAAACAAACAATTAACTAATTATTACAATAATAATTAATAAAAAATTGCTTGAATCAATCTCGAGCTTCACGAACCGACTCGAACCAACCCTTCATGGAGTGAACCGGCCTTCAAAAGTGTGTATAGGGGCTGAACCGGCTGCAAACAAACCGAACTGGACTGGAAAAGAAGAAGGGAAAAAAAAAACTGCTGCTGGAATTAAAAAAAACAGCTTGCTGGAATTTTCATTTTCTGCTGCGTCTTCTCCGGTTTTTCTTCAATTTTACAGCCTATATGGACTCTAATGACTCTATAAAAATTACAGACTATAGTACACACATTAACGCTCTTACATATCCAAGCAATTACAATTTCATGAAGGTTTGAATGCTCAAAAAATTGCCAAACCAGAACACTTCCATTTTAGCACACAGAAAATTCAATTTCAAAATGGTACCCACCAAAGCAAAATTAAAACGAATTAAGTGCTCTAATCATGCTCTGATACCAATTGAAGGTGTACATATTACACATGCGGAAGCAATTGAAGATCGAAATCACTTAAGACGTTCAATTTTACTCCTAAAGCATGCATGTTCTAGAAAAGACAGAATAGAGAGTTTAGAAAACACCAACATTTGTAGCTCACTTATGTTGAACTCCTTGTGGTGTTTGCCTCTCCTATGCACCTTGGACAACCTCTAGAGTCTTCCCTACTATACTCCGGGTCAAGAACGACTTGTGGGAGTCTATATAAGATAGGGAATGGGAAGGGAATGCTTGAAGCATCAAGCAATGGAGAAGAATGAGAGATGAGAGAACTTTGAGTCCAAATTCCAGCAGCATAACATTAAGGAAATGGCTCTCTTATGTTTGAATCTGATTCAAACTCCTTTTAAAGACATTCTCCATGCAAAGCCAAGCCTCAAGACACAAGACACATGGTGTATTTGCAAGCTCAAGTGGATTCTAGGTGTACATTACACAAGACATGCAACAATGCATGAGTGAGTTGTCTTTCCACTTTGAATGATCATGCATTAAGTGGATTTCCAACTAAATCCACTAAATTCAATTTGAAATCAAATTTCAAGCTTGCAAATTATCCCCAATTTCAATTCTAAATTGAAATTGATTGCTTGTTAATTAATTTGAAAATTTTCAAATTAATTTTGATATGATTAATCTAATTAATCTTTGTTATCTTGTGCAATTCCATATATATGATTCCTAATACATATATATAGTATTCAAAACACTTTTAAATACTTCATCTCTCATTTTCTAATTTATTTCATAATTAAATTATTGTGTCAAACACAATTTACGATAATACCCTTTTTCCCGATTTTGAACGATTCAAAGCTTCCTATCTTTTGTTCTAGGCTTAATTCCGATATGAGCTAGTAGGGGGACCTAATGGACCTATAGATCATGGGCTCCAACGATTCGAGGCTAACCGAATAATCTCATTGTCCAAGCTAGCCAACATTCGTTAACTATCGAGACACTCCACTGTAGCCCGATAGTTGCACTCCCCTCACTATAGATATATTTCCGTCCACTTGATTTAACCATGATTAGTAAGTCGATCCTTCACAGGTTGTTCGTAGCTATAGCTAGGTCAATAAGTCGTTTTACCCCTATAGTACTTCTAGTTCCTTAAGTCCCACTGATCCTCTAATGAACAATTGGTTTATGGTCCAACCAATAAACCGAGTCCCTCTCGGGCCAATGAGAGGGCGGGATCCCTTTGTTCAAGCCCCGGAGTCAGCACTTAAGGGAACAACCTCTCTACTATCCCTTATTCGAGTAGGAGTGAATTCCTTCTTGCACGACTATGTCCCCAGCTATCTACCCGTTCCTATCCCTGAAATGGGAGGCTTATTGAGTCGGCGATACTGAGCCACTCTCACCTATGCAGATCTAAGGATAAGCCCGAATAAACAGGAGTTCATAGTTAGCTCAGGATTAAGATCGAGTTACCTAGGTCATCACATGAAATAGTCAGTCTCGTCAGTAAACGGTGTTATAAAGCGAGAGCGACTTATTTCTCGGTCCTGGTCTTATGCAAACTCATTGCATAGGACGCCCCCACTCGCATGTCTCTACATGGACGATTTAGGATCACATCGTCTATACCATCTATAAAGTGGGCCGCGTCTCATAGTGTCTCCAGAATAAGGTACCCAACCCTATTCCTATACTATAGACCGTTTTCGCTATTACTCAAGCTTGATCCACTTTTATGTCTCTACATAAAGCTCAAGTGTTCATCCTATAGCCATGGATCTTAGTTTATTGTATTTGGGTTATTACATGTGCAATTTACTTTATTCAGTAATGACTTTTACTAAATCAATCTCGATAACACCTTTATCGAATAAGTATATAATTCGTTTAACATTCACTATCTACGAGTTTTAGGGCACCAATCCCAACAACTTCATCTCTCATTTTCTAGTTTAATTCATAATTAAATTATTATGTCAAACACAATTTACGATAATACCCTTTTTCCCGATTTTGAACGATTCAAAGCTTCCTATCTTTTGTTCTAGGCTTAATTCTGATATGAGCTAGTAGGGGGACCTAATGGACCTATAGATCATGGGCTCCAACGATTCGAGGCTAACCTACTAATCTCATTATCCAAATTAGCCAACATTCGTTAACTACCGGGACACTCCACTATAGCCCGATAGTTGCACTCCCCTCACTATAGATATATTTCCGTCCACTTGATTTAACCATGATTAGTAAGTCGATTCTTCACAGGTTGTTCGTAGCTATAGCTAGGTCAAAAAGTCGTTTCAACCCTATAGTACTTCTAGTTCCTTAAGTCCCACTGATCCTCTAATGAACAATTGGTTTATGGTCCAACCAATAAACCGAGTCCCTCTCGGGCCAATGAGAGGGCGGGATCCCTTTGTTCAAGCCCCGGAGTCAGCACTTAAGGGAACAACCTCTCTACTATCCCTAATTCGAGTAGGAGTGAATTCCTTCTTGCATGACTATGTCCCCAGCTATCTACCCGTTCCTATCCCTGAAATGGGAGGTTTATTGAGTCGGCGATACTGAGTCACTCTCACCTATGCAGATCTAAGGATAAGCCCGAATAAACAAGAGTTCATAGTTAGCTCAGGATTAAGATCGAGTTACCTACGTCATCACATGAAATAGTCAGTCTCGTTAGTAAACGGTGTTATAAACCGAGAGCGACTTATTTCTCGGTCCTGGTCTTATGCAAACTCATTGCATAGGACACCCCCACTCGCATGTCTCTACATGGACGATTTACGATCACGTCGTCTATACCAACTATAGTGTCCCCAGAATAAGGTACCCAACCCTATTCCTATACTATAAACCGTTTTGGTTATTACTCAAGCTTGATCCACTTTTATGTCTCTTCATAAAGCTCAAGTGTTCATCTTATTGCCATGGATCTTAGTTTATTGGATTTGGGAATTTATATGTGCAATTTACTTTATTCAGTAATAACTTTACTGAATTAGTCTCGACAACACCTTTATCGAATAAGTATATAATTCGTTTAACATTCACTATCTACGAGTTTTAGGACACCAATCCCAACACAATCTATTTCCATCCTCTGGTCCTAGTGTTTTAGGTCGCCCTCATGTTCGGTTTTATGCCCTAAAACTCGTAGATAGTGGATGTAAACAAATTATATATTTGTTTCAATAAAATGTTATTGAGTTTCTACAATAAAGTGTTGTTCAGTATTGCACAATATGACTCACATCCAATAAACTATGATCCAAGGTTGTTTGTATGTAACTTGAACTAGTATGTGGGGACATACGGGGATCGTTGTTCAAGTAACAACCTAAAAGGTCTAAAGGATAAGGATAAGGTTGGGTACCTTATCCTGGTGACTCATGGATACGATCCACTTTGTATTTGATACAAATGCAATGATCCAACGCGTTCATGTAGGGGACATGCGAGTGGGGGTATCCTATGTAATAAGTTTGCATAAGACCGGACCGTGAAATAGTAACCGCTAGATGTAACATTGTTAACTAGTTAGGTTTCTATTTCACTAGGATGACCTAGGCAACTTAGTCTAAATCTTGAGTGGATTATGGACTCCTGTTAACGAGGAATTGTCCTTTGATTTGTATGGGTGAGAGTGGCCAAAACTCCAACTCAATAAGCCTATCATTTTGGGGGCAAGACTGAGTGACGACCTGTGATCATAATCACACAAGATGAAATTCACTTCTTCCCTACTTTGAGGAAGTAGATGAGTGTTCTCTTAAGTGGTGTCTCCGGGTCTTGAACAAAGAGCCCTACCCTCTCACTAGCCCGATAGGGGTTTCTGTTTGGTGGTTGGACCACAAACAGGTTGTTCATTAGAGGAGCACTGGTACTTATGGAGATAGAGGTAACTCAGGGGTAAAATGATAATTTGACTCAGCTGGAGTTACGAACACTCGTGAAGGACTAACTTGTTATTGGTCTATATCTGTTGACACAGAATTATGTCTGCAGTGAGAAGAGGACAACTGTGGGTCTTTAGTGGAATGAACCGACGGTTAACGAAAATTGATTAATTGGTTAATGAGTCTAGCCAATTAATCTCATATCGTTGGAGCTTCTGATCTGCATGTCCATTAGGTCCCACTGGTAGCTCGTAAAGAGACTTGAGGCAATTAAGTATTAATTGTAAATTGAAAGTGGTCAATTTAATTAAGGGAACCATATAATGTATATTGATACATTATTGTTACGACGATCTGCAAGTGCACGGATCACAAGTAATATAAAACGGTAGGTATTACCGAGTATCGAATCCATAGGGAATTTGAATTAAATCCATTAATTACCAAGAATTGTCATGCTCAATTTTATTTAGAACTCCAACTCAAATGATTAAGCAAAAATATAAGAAAACAACTAGAAAATCATGCAAATAAATGGAGATTCCTATCAAGGGGACTCAACCTAGGGTGTTATTAGCTTTTTGGATTTGTAGCTCAATTAAATGGATGCATGTAATTACTAGTCTTCAATTTCATAAATCTAGAAGTGATTTAAGTGGATTTCTCTCTCAAGTTCCTCCACATCTCATACTAACATAAATAATTTATGTGTCCATTTCCTTAGTTAATTATAGTATCGCATTAAACAAATTCATCATTAATTTCTAACAATTCTTTTTCACTTTCATGTTCCAAGTAATCGTTAGCCATGCAATTGGGATCTAATCTAACTTCTCTCTGTCGAATTCCAATTTAGATCAACAATTCAATCAATCTGTGATCAAGAGATTAAAAGCATTAAGCAAAAATTGCATAGACGATGAAATATGAAGAAATTCATTACAATTTCCAAATATTTAAGCTACATAATCCAATTGGCTAAATTAACGACCCTAGGTCTCAAGATCTACTAAAAAATGGGAATGAGTTTTCCCCAGCAATCTTGATTCATGATCCTAACTCAAAGATAATAAGAAATTACAGAGACATTAAGAAGAAATAATCGTGTGTTGATCCAATGCTCCCGTCCCGATCATCTAGAGTCTTGAGCCGTGGAATCTCGATCAATTCCACCCTTCTTCTCTCATTTCTACTCACTTTTTACTCTCTATTGAGCTAGGGGAAAATCCCTGAATTGGATTGCCTCAACCATTGGAAAATGGCCAATTTATATAAGAGAAATTGAACATTTCTTGTTGCCCAAGCTTACCTCGAGACGCTGACGTCACAGAGTCGAGAGGCTGTGACGTCATCTTACTTTGTTCCCTACTCTAGCCAGCGACGAGACGCTCAAAAGACGATGTCTCGACGCTGGTCTTTCTAGAAGCCTTCTTTGGATGCTAGCTTGACATTCAACTTTTCATTTTTTTTGGGCTTTTCGGCCTCTTCTTTAATTGGATTCTTCTCTTTTCTTCATTTATGGTCTCAAAGCCTCCAATTTGATCCAAATTTGAGTAAAATTTCTGATTTTGCTTCACAAGCTCGAATTTCTACAAATTCAACATAGAAAGACATTAAATCTCACAATTAACGCACAAAACTAGCTAAAATAACTAGGAAATAGATAGCATTAATGCATGCTATCAATTATAAAGTTTATGAAACTTTATAATATAATTTTTAATTAATTTCAAAATTAATTTTTGAGAGAAAATATTTGAAAGAGTTCAAATAATCAATATGAATTGGATTCATATTAATAAAATAAATAATTTAATAAAATCTCTAAAATTAAATATATGATATTTAATTGGGTAATTAATTAATTATTTATTTATTAAATTTAGATATGAATACGATAATAGATTTGATTAGATCTTATTCATGATCTTTTTCCTATAAGGATTAGATCTTATGGTCTTTTCCTATAAATAGGACCCCTGGGTGGGGTGAAAGACATCTTATTCATTCTCCTACTCTCAGAGAATTTTCCTGAAGGCTCCCACTAGTCTCCTGCCTCTAGAAGTCTCAGAGTCATACCGGTGTAGCCATAGTGGTAGTGTTCGCAGTAGTTCGTGATTATTTCACAAGCAGTTGGTAAATTTAATCTGAGTTGTCAACGGGAATAAATAACTTGTTACTATATAAATTAGAATTAGATTCTATATATTTTCAGCATGTTTAATCTAGATATTCATTAGATTATGAATGAATGTATGTTGCTAGTGTATTAGTATTTCATAATTCTAAATTAATTACGAATTGTTCTTGAAATCGCTTCCGCTGCATCGGGACCCCATTCCCTTCACCTCAATGGTCACAAACCAATCCTTCTCAAGCTTCACCTCGTCTTCCCCGACGGCCACAACCAAATTCCTCAAACCGACCCCAATGCCAAATCTATGGCAAGATTGGCCACACAACATTGGTTTGCTATAATCGTCACAACCCTCTTTACCAAGCTCCAACAAATTCTAACCCCTCCCCTCATGCCTTTTTTAATCAGTTCCCACAATCATCCACCTCAAGCTCTCCATCTTTTTCATCATTTGATACTTTGCTTGTTACTCAACACTCTGATGAAGCATGGTTTATGGATTCAGGTGCCACTTGATAGGACCAAATTAGTCCTATTTATTTGTTTTTAATCTAAGCTTGTTAGAGTCTATTTTACTGTTTAATTGTCTATTTTATAGATGATTTGTGCAATGAAGGCATTGGGGACGAATCATACAAATTGGAGCTAATTCTGACGATTTAGAAAGTTTTCAAGCTATCTTGGGAATCCATGGATCTTGAGGATGTGAGAAGACCCGAGCGGATCGTGACGAGCCCGAAGAATAGTCCTAAGGAGTCAAAGGTTCGAGCCCCAAATCGAGCTAGCAACAAAAGAAGACCAAAGAAGAAGTGAAGCCACGCTGGAATAGGGCAGCGTCAAGACGTTGGCCCGATTAGAAACCCTCGGCCCAGAAGGTGTAGCGTCGAGATGCTACGACTAATTTCAGTATTAATACCCTCGTTTTTATTTTCGTCATAGGTCATTTTAGGTTTAATTTTTGGTTTCTTTTACGATTCCTCCCTGTATTTTTACTTTCAGACCTCATTTTGTATGAATCTTAGTTGATTTTCATTGTTTATTTCATATTTGATTGTACTTGGTCATGGGTTTTAGTCGGCTTAACCACTGTCTAAACCCGTTGACGCCGATGAGATGATTCTTGGACAATATAATGGATTTATTTGCGAGTTTCTGTTTTGAAAGTTTCATTTTATTTAACTAGGATTGTATTTTGGATTCAATTCGTAGAATAAGCATGCGTAGTAGGTTAGATTGATGCCCTAACTCGCAACTCGTATGTTTATCATTTGTTATTGTTTGTAGTGCATAAACTGAATCATGGGCATGGGACCCAAGTGTAGTTCTCTGACTTCATTGTTCTGCATGATAGGTCTAGGATCCAAAATAGCGTTAGGAATAATTTAGGCCTAATTATTTCTACTGTCCTAATCAATCCACTAGACTTAGATAAATTAGCTAATTGTTTAGTTTGATGGTTAATCAAATTAACTAATTAATCAATTAGGTTCTAATTCGATGGACGATGTATGGTCGGATTAGACAGCTTAGGTGGGCTTAGGGTCTTCCCTGGATTCAGGTTAGATCGATTGGGTAATTTAGCAAAATAAATTTAGCCTTTAATAGGTAACAATTCAATGATCAAACAAACCATTCAACCCCAATAATTTCCCTAATTAGTATCGTGCAATTAAATTAATTTTCCTGTCATTTTATGTTTCAAGCCATTTAATTTTTGTCTTTTAACTCCTTGCAATTTAAATCCCTGTCTTTGGTTTTCCTGCATGTTAGTTTTCCTGCAATTTTCCCCTTCACATGAAACCCCCCCCCCTTTACTGCTTTTCAACTCGAAATAAATAGGAAATAATTACCAACTGCCACTCCCTATGGACGACTCAGCCACTACTACTGCAAGTAGTTTAGTGTTCAGAGTTTATAAATTTTATTTGATTCGAGTTTCGACAACTCGTAAGGGATCACCACTCATCACATGACACTTGACATCAATAGTATTCAACAACCAACACATTATTATGGGCATGAGCAGGTGATCATCGACAATGGTAAGTCTCTTCCTTTCCTTCATATTGGCTCTCAGTCTTTTCCTTCTAACTCCTTTGTCTTTCCTGTCAAACTTTCTTCTATATTACATACTCCTCACATTTCTCAAAATAATTAGTATTGCCAAATTATGTCATGAAAATCGTGCCTTCGTTGAATTTCACCATGATCGTTTCTTTGTGAACTTCACTCCAAGAGAATAATTCTTCGGGGTCTTCTTGAAGGTGGCCTCTACAAGCTTTGTGTCCCTTCCATATCCAGTAATTTTGCTTAGTCTCCTGGAAATTTTGCTGCTCTCTTGTCAACGTTTCAAGACATATCATTGTGGCACCGTCGACTTGGCCATCCTTTAATCTCCATAATCTAGAAAGTGCTCAAGGACTATCATCTTCCATTTAGAGTTTCATCTTCTAGTCAATTTTGTAACTCTTGCCAATTGGCAAAGAGCCATAGACTACCTTTTTCCCCGTCCATGTCTCGGTCTTCTGTTCCATTTAATTTTGTGTATTCGAATGTTTGGGGGCCCTCCCCTGTTACTTCTATTAACGGTGCCCAATATTTTATCCTTTTCATTGATGATTGCACTCGTTTTACATAGCTTAATCATATACCAACAAAGTGCACCTTTCTTTTTGGTGGCTCAATCATAGGAACTTTGAAGTTAAGTGTGTTTTTCTTGGAGAAGTTGTATGTTGGGTAACCTTTTGGGAATTTTCCTAGGTGTGAGTGAGGACAAAACATCAAGGACCTCATGTTGATTTGTGGGGACAGTCTTCACTTTTAGAAACAGTTTCAAACAAGTATGGTGACGTGGCCAAGTCGCAAGAGAATGTCAGGGCGATCAGGTGTCGAATCCGGGTGTTATCGACATGGGAATGAATTGACATTTTCATTATATCCGGAAGAAAAATTTGATGAAAGATAAAAAAGATAGCAACAAAACACCACTAAAAAGTGTAAATGGTTTATTTATTAATTAATTTTTTTAAAATAAATTTTCCAGAAATATCCATCTACATGACATTTTATCGATATTTTCATTGACACTTTCAAAAAATTGATATTTTCATCAACATCAATATTTTAAATCTTTGTTTTATATGAGTTTTATTATTTGACAATAAAACATCAAATTTATTGAGTTATTTTAACTTTTTTAAAATTTATTATTCTTTTTTTTTATTTAACAAGTAATAAATGCAATCCTTTTGTTCATGCCTTTTAAAATGGGAAGCTAAAAATAGAACTAGAAACAAGATTATGTTTGGTTTAACTTTTTGTTTAATTTTAAAAAGTAAATCATTTTGAAAAATATATAGTGTTTGGCAACCACTAAAAATAACTTATTAAGGACCCGTTTGATAACCATTTGGTTTTTGAAATTATGCTTGTTTTCTTCCAATTTTCATATCATGGTTTTCATCTTTGTTAAACATACACTTGAATTCTTGGCCAAATTTCAAAAACAAAAACAAGTTTTTGGAAATTACTTTTTTTAGTTTTCAAAACTTCACTTAGTTTTTGAAAATATGGGAATATGGTAGATGACAAAACAAGTAGATTTATGGATTGTAGTAGTGTTTATAGGCTTAATTTTCAAAAACCAAAAACCAAAAATCAAATGGTTATCAAATAGGGCCTAAAAAAATGAGATTGAGAAATAAATCATTTTGAGAGAAACACTCAAAAGCAAAATTTTTAAAGATTTTTAATTATATAATTACTTTGTATAAAAACACTCACAAGGAAACGTAACCAAATGTATGAGTATTTAAATTCCAAAACAATTTTTATGCAAACAAAAAAAAAATGCATTCTTGAAAACATTTAAATTAAAAGGCATACCAAACGACCCCTCAGTCTTGTTTGGTTTTTTTTCATTTTCACTCTTAGGTTTTAAAAAAGGGATAATAGCATAAATAACTAAACTAAAAAAAAAAAAAAAAAAATCTAAAAATTATAAAATTAAATAAAATCCAAACAAACTAAAATCTTGGCTAGTACTATCAAATTTAAAAAAAAAAAAAATCTAAAAATGTATTATTCTAAAATTAACTACGATATTTGAGATATAGAGTCCTGAATATAAAACAAAAATCATCCATTTGCCAAGCAAAATCTGTACACAAACAATACAACAAAAACATTTTTCAACAACAAAAAAAAAAAAGAAGAAAAATAAAACGTAAAATTACTTTGGCTCCGTTTGATAACCATTTTATTTTTTATTTTTGGTTTCTAAAAAATTAGCCTATAAATTTGTTTTGTTTTCTACCTTCTTCCCATGTTTTCAAAAACCAAGTCAACTTTTGAAAACTAAAAAAAATAGTTTTCACAAATTTGCTTTGTTTTTTGGAATTTGGCTAGGAATTCAAATGTTTCCTTGACTATGATGAAAACAATGGTAATAAATTTGGGGGAAAACAAGCTTAATTTTCAAAAACCAAAAACCAAATGTTTATCAAACGGGACCTTTGTAATTCAAGTATTAAAACAAATCATATAAAATAACAAATACAACGTACATGTGGGGTGATTGAGTTGTGTGTAATGTGTAAGACATTAGACCTTTGCAGTTTGAGAACAACAAAATGAGTGAGCATCAAATATAGTGTCTTTACCATTTGAGAACAACAAAATAGGTGAGTGTCAAATACAATGTCTTTATAGTTTGAGAACAACAAAATAGGGTGGGCATCAAAATACAGTGTCTCTGCAAATCGAGAACAACAAAATCAACCTTACAACACAAAAACAGTAAAAATAAAATAAAATTATTGACTACATGTTTGATAACTTGAAAATATCAAGTTATTAGGTGTCTAATTTAAGCTTATTGTGAACCTCAAGAGAGTGAAAAACCCAAGTTTTAATTAAAGCATATGCTAGACACAGTAATATTGACTTATTGTATTAATGTGCTCTATTGATTATTATCTTTGAAATTCATACAAAACTGCATTAATTCTAATCTATTGATGCATCAGGAAAAGTTAGAAGCATGATGAGCTAGAAGCTTGATGCTTTAGAGGCTTGATGCATTGGTGAATAGTATTAAGTAGGAAGCAAGTAAGCATTGAGTAGGGAGCAAGTATTCATCATCCTTTGCCTCCAAGTTTGATCCTTTGGCTACAAGTATGACCCCTTTGACAACAAGAGGAGATTATAAATAGAGGGGAGAAGAGAGGAGAAAATCGTCCAAGGTATTCTTACATTTTTATGTTTTATTGTATGCTTTTATTTTGTAGCATGAACTAATTTCTTTTTATCAAGGCTTAGCCTAGGCGCCCATGAGGTGTTAGATTATTTTTGTATGTGATGCAATGAATCAATGATATTGATGCTATCTACTTAGATGCGAAAATTCTTTCATTACCGATATCCGTCTGATCAACCAATAGAGGTTGCAGCATGATAAATCACCGGGAGGGTAAAGCATGTGGAAATATCTAAGTAGAGCAAGATAACGCATTACATGTAGTCTGGTTGTGTTAGGTGTAACTCAGCTGCTTAGGATATTTCATAGATGTTTTTGGGTTGCTTTAGGGATAATTCAACCACTTGCAAGTATAAAAAGAACTGAGTAAACACGTGAATTAAGCAATAGGAATATTCTTAGTTCATCGCATGTGTAATACCGGGAGGGAAACAATGATTATTTCTAGCTTAGGCATCAGTAGTCTGTTGATTCATTGTTATGCTCTATATTAATATCTTATCTGCCGCATGTGGTTGTTGTGGTGAAAATCTTGATAGCTCATTGCCTATTGCTTTTCCTCTAATGCATTAGTTTCTGTTTTATATCATCACATGTTCATACCGCATCTCAACTTCTTTAAAAACTCTTAGCACCACCGCATTAGGATAGGATTTAAAGAAAGACATTTTCACTACTCGCCCCTTCCCTGTGTTCTGACCCTGGAATATTCCAAGTATTACTTGGTAGTGCATAGTTTATACTTGGATTAATGCACATCAACAACATATTCTTTAGTTAATTCAATATAATTAGAAGTGAATAGAGTCCACACCAATGTTGATCCCTTGACATCTTTTTCATACCACTTGGATAAGATTTATACCTATATTGAGAGCTTTTGGGTTCGAAAGTTTTGCCTTACGTCCAACTTGCAACCCTACATCGGAGTTGGAAACCAAAGTATAGCCTCAAGTGTTGCCGACAAATAGTGGGAACTCGGTTCATGTTTGTGGAGGAGAAGACGAATTATTGGAGGAAGAAAACAATAGAAATAGTGGAGAGGAAGTTGGAGAAATTTGAATCTTATCATATAAATATAAAATATAAAATATTTTATCTAAAATTTGAAAAGATTTAGTTCGTTAGGAATACACCTAATTTTTTAAAGCCTAAGGCTGCGTTTGGGATTGCAGTTGCAACACCTAAAATCTATTTTGAAACAATCCTAGCCGTTTTATGTGTTTGGTAATATAGATTTTTTTAAAATTTATAGAAAATCACTTTTTAAATCCTTTGATTTCTAAAATCTCCTCAATTGTAGCTTTTGGTTTTAACTTCCCAAATAATCTAGCATTGTTTTTAACAATTTTTCAAAATGTCCATTAGATCCTTCCATTTTTTTTCCAATTCCTCTTTAACATATTGAAGCTTTTTCGAAAGTTAGTTTTTTTTTTTTTTTCAATCTCTAGTCTGGTCACATATCAAAACTTCTATACAATTTCATCATCATTGAACTTGAAGAAAATAATGTCAAAAATATTAAAAATTAGAAAATGTAATTTATAATTTGAACTATCAAAACTTCTATACAATTTCATTATCATTGAACTCTAAGGTGCAATACAACTACAAGTTTTATGAGAACAAAATAGATAATATTATTTTTATTTTTGTCTTACATTTTCTTGGTACTTAATTAAATTGGAATAACATTTGTTCATTATAATAGTATAGAAAAACTATTCTCTTTAACATTTTATAGTATAATTTAAAGTAATAAGAAAATATAATTTTTAATTTTAAAAAATTATAAATAATCAACTTATTAAAATTCTTATACTGAAAATCAAAATATAAATAACTAAAATAATATGTCTACTTTGATCATTATAACTAAATCACAACAATTTCATTTGAATTTACCAAATGATATAAACAACTTTCTCGTATTTAAAATTAGAATTTACCAAACGCTAATTTGCTTCGTACAAGAGCTGATTTTCTTAAAAGCACAGCTGCCAGCAATTATTTTAAAAGCTACCGCAATCCCAAACGGAGCCTAAATTTAGGATTTTTGTAAAGATTCAGTTTGTTGGGGTCCACATACACTATATGTAATTTTAGGGATTGGTTGGTTTACAAGATACTAGAAAAGATTGGTAATGCAAAAATCAAGTATGACCTTTTTTCAGAGTTTCTTTTTAAATTTTGGATATCTTTCAAAACCAACCTCCGCTTTTTGCCATCTTGCCAAAATTCTCTAAAAAAAAAAGATTAAATTGCCAATTTAATCCTTGAACTTTCAAGTTATGTCAAATAGGTCCTTTAGATTTAAAAAGTATCTAATAGATTCCTCACAATTTTATATCTAATAGATCATTGAACTTTAGAAAAACGTTTTAATTAATCGTTAAACTTTCAATTTTGTGTATTATAAACTTTCTATGCTTTCAATTGTGTATCTAATAGGTCATTGACTTTTTTTTTCTACAACGGTCATTGACATATTTGATAAATAATTGAAAGTTTAATACATTTGTAGACACAAAATTGAATTTTATATTTAATAGATTTGTTTATTTCTTATGATGTTGAATATGCCAGAAACAAAATCAAAAGTTTAAAGACATATTTGACACTTTAAAAATTCAAAGACCGATCCACAATTGAAAATTGGGTGCGTTTAATCTAAAAAAATAAAAGATTAAAAACAAAGAATGAAAAACAAAATTGTATTTCATGATTTGAGTGTTTTAGAATATGTGTTTTTTACTGTATATTTATAAACCATAAAAATAGTTTAGTCACCAATTAAATATTAGGTTGAATCTCAACTATTATCAATTAATTTATGAACATTTTGAATATAAAAAATTTGTATATAATTATTATCTTACAATATTATATAATTCATAATTTATTATATTATATTATACTATTAAAAAAATAATGTATTATATTATACATATTTTAAATTTAACAAAAATGAAATGAATTTACAACCTAAATAATATTTTTAACAAATTTGTTATAATTTTTTCATCCAATAATATATTTATCAAAGTTTTTATCATATTTACCAAAATACAGATACATGAAAAAGATAAAAGTGAAGTTTTAGAAACTTTATTATTCAGATAAAAAAAAAAATCTAAAATCAGTTTTAAAAATTAATCTTTCAAAATGTATTCCCTAAATCCATATGGTTGAAAATCATAAAACAAAATCAACATTATAAATCAAGTGAAAATACTTTTTTTTTTCTGCTAAAATTTTCGAAACAAGTTTCTGTTTTCCTATTCCAACTTTTAATTTTTAGAGAATAAGTAAGATCATCGTTTTCAGATAGTATTTTAAGTATCTCATTAAATCAATTTTATTGTTTGTCATGGCAAGAAATTGAATTTTGAGTGCAAACAAGAGTATAGCTCAACTCCCCCACCCCATAAAGTTGTACTAATAACCACGAGGTTTTTGGTTCAAATCCACCCACCCCATATTGTCAAAAAAAAAAAAAAATCTACTAAAACTATCAAATTTCAAATGATAGGATTTAAAATCATTTCGAGCTTGACATATCTACTAGTTTAAACACTTTTTAAACATATATCTTTTTCCATTAAAATTCATTTTCATTCAAGTGATTTCAATTTAAAGACTTTTATAGTTTACTAGGTTTTTACCATGTGCGTTGCACGTGTAATAATTTGAGGAAAAAATTATGAACTAAAATGAATGTAAAACCAATTAAGATTAGTTCTATACATTCTTATAGAAGTTTACTCCACTCACCACATTTGTAAAATGAAATCAATATTAGTAAATAGCAGGATAATGCTAAGATAAGTAATGTATCTTTACTAACTTATCTGAGTTTTTGCTTCTTTATCATTTTTCGGGATTTGAAAATTAACCATATTCTGATTCTTTGTGTTGTATACTTCTCCTTTTAGTTCTTCTATCTCAGTCATCTAAGATAATGAGATCTCAATCCTTGCATGTGTAAACAAAAAGAACAAATAGTGGAAACAAGATAGAAATTGCAAGAAGGAAGTGAATCAAATTGAGTTGTGATGCATTGAAATGAAAAAATTACATGAATTTATAGGAAAGTAAAATTGACACCCACTAACCCACTAACCTTGAAAATCTCTTCAATTAACCTTACTAAGTCACATCCCTCCAAATTAGAAGCCACTAACCATTACTTTCTACACAAGTAAATTAACTAAACCAAACTACTTGCCTACCAAGTTTGCACTAATTTTAACACTCCCCCTTAGTGCAAACATACGATTAACAACACCGAGTGCACTCCTGAGTTCTTCAAACTTGGATTTACTAAGAGCCTTGGTAAATATATCAGCAACTTGCTCCTTGGAATGTATCTTCTGTAATTTGATGTCTTGCGTCAAAACTTTCTCTCGAACAAAATGAAAATGAGTTTCAATGTGCTTTGTACGAGCATGAAACACTGGATTCCCTGCAAGCTTAATTGCACTTTCGTTGTCACAAAAAATACAAACTGGATAGTCCAAATTGGAAAAAAAATTCTGCCATGAGTCTTTTTAGCCAAATGCATTCTTGAGCGTAGCCATAGTAGCTGCTACATATTTTACTTCACAACTTAAAAGAGCAATAGAAGCTTGTTTCTTTCTGCACCATGAAATAGCCCCTGAGTCTGTATCAAAGCAGTATCCAGTTGTGGAACGTCTGTCATTTACATCACTAGCCCAATCTGCATCAACAAAACCGCTTAACACGAAAGATTTAATTTGTTTATACAACAAGCCAAAACATAAGGTATTCTTAACATATCGAAGAATCTTCTTTGCAGCAACTAAATGAGCTTCACATGGCTTATCCATAAATTTAGCAACAACACCTACAGAATAAGAAATGTCAGGTCTTGTGATAGTTAAATAAATTAGACTGTCAACAAGTTGTAGGAAAAGTGTTGCATTTGCCAACCATTTTCCTTCTTCTTTAGTCAACTTCAAAGATGGCTCCATAGGAGTAGTCATTGGTTTTGACTCATTCATGTCAAAACAATCTAATAAACTTGTTGCATATCCTTTCTGTGAGACAAAGTATCCATCTGACCTTTCAACCTCCAAGCCAAGAAAACATCTTGCTTCACCCAAACTCTTGATTTCAAAACGAATTGACCACACATCTCAAAGACTATTAATTTCAACTTCATCATCACCTGTTATGATCATGTCATCAACATATAGTAGAAGCATTGTACATACTGAAGTTTTCTTTTTAACAAACAGACTTGAATCTGCACTTGAAGACCTGAACCCACAAAACTCAGGATATTGAGCAATTTTACCATACCAAGCACGGGGAGCTTGCTTAAGACCATGTAAAGCCTTCTTGAGTCGACACACATAATTTGGAGACTCCTTGGAAACAAAACCTTGAGGTTGTTCCATAAAAATGTCTTGATCTAACTCTCCATAAAGGAAAGCATTTTTCACATCTAACTGCCATAATTTCCAATCTTTGTAAGCAGCTAATGAAATAATTGTTTGAATAGTTACCATTTTAGCAACAGGACTGAATGTCTCTTCATAATCTAGACCATATTGTTGTGAACAACCACTCGCAACAAGATGAGCTTTATACATGTTAATAGTACCATACAGAGTTTTTCTTTAACTTGTAAACCCATTTACAAGTAACTAACTCAACATTCTTCGGCTTTGGAACAAGTTCCCAAGTGTCATTCTTGTTTAGAGCCGAGATTTCCTCCTTCATTGCTTCTTCCCATTCAAGAACATCTCTAGCTTCATTATGAGACTTAGGTTCACCTTCACAAATATCACCCATCAAAAAACAAGATACAATTGAACAGTTATTTAACTGTACCTCATACTCAGATAAATAACTGGGTCGTGTTCTTTGCCTAGAAGATCTTTGAACAACAGTCTCTGCATCTTCATCTGTTTGATCATATTCTCCAATACTGGTATTGATCTCCTTTTCATCTGAGGCATCATTAGTAAAGAAAGGCGAAAATCAACAACACCTTTCTTTGAACTTGTATCCATCTGATGTGACGAAACTTCATCAAATACCACATCTCGAGAAACAACAACTTCTCTTGTACTTGGATCCATACATTTCCATCATTTCCTATGAGTATCATATCCAACAAAAATACAACGTCTTGCCTTTGGGTCAAGTTTAGTATGTTTATTTTTTGAAACATGAACATAACAAATTGACCCAAAAACTCGAAGATAACTCACATTAGGTTTACGACGATATAATACCTCAAAAGGAGACGTATTCGATCCCGTCCATGGAGGTAGACGGTTTATGACGTGACAAGCTGATTGAATAGTTGCGGCCCAAAGCTCCCTTGGAAGGTTCTTTGCATGCAACCAACACAAGCACATAGATGTAAGACGTGCTAATTTACATTCAGCAACTCCATTCTGTTGTGGAGTGTTAGGACTTGTCATTTGGCATTGAATTCCATGCTCTTTGCAATAATTCTGAAATTGATCAGACATGTATTCTCCCCCATTATCTATGCGAAGACACTTTGTTGGCAACATAAATTCATTTTCCACTTGCTCCTTGAACTGAACAAACTTGGAGAAAGTCTCACTTTTACCCTTCAAGAAATACACCCACGTGAACCGAGAAAAATCATCCACAAAAACCATCACATAACAACAACCAGAATAACTGGGTGTTCTAGTTGGCCCCATCAAATCTGAATGAACCAAGTACAATGCAACAGTACCCCTGTTATTTGAATTTGGGAAAGGAAGACGATGTGATTCCCAAATTGACAACCAGGACAAACCACGTCGTGATGAATTTCCTTAAATAGAGGAACACCGTCAAGAAGCTTTTTCATAGAAATTCTTTGTAGTAACTGATAACCAACATGGCCCAGTCGAGCATGCCAAAGTGTTGCACTATCATTCTGACATGTCTTTTCAACATAATCATCACTTGCAAACAAAACATAGAGAGAATCTTTCCTCTTTCCAGTTAATAAAACATCAGCTTCAAATTGCTTAATATTATAAACAATTTTCATATCATTTGGACCAAGAGAACATACCTCCCAGAATCAGCAATCTGAGAGACTGAAACCAAATTCTTCTTTAGACCTGGAACATGATAAACATCTTCAAGAGAAACACCAGCAACATTTGGTGCATCATCCTTAACATTAACACGTCCTTCTTCAACAACAGGATGTAAGGAATTATCGGTTGTTGCAATAACTCTTTTTCCCTGATGGGTATGGACATCAGAGAGAAGAGAAACATTTCCAGTAGCATGATGAGAACAACCAGAATCAATAATCCAATCCTCATCATAATCTATAGAAGCATTAGCATGCAGATTAATGGGTTGATCAAAAGTTTCAATTGACAAGCAGTGTTCCCAAGTAAGTTGTTTAGGTTTGTTACTTTCCTGTACAACATTTGCTTCTGCTTCTTTGAGATTCACCCGACAATTTGACCTAATATGACCCGACTTCTCACAACGATGATGTTAAGAAACATGAAGCCCAAAACAAGGCCCATGAGATTGGCGGCAAACTAAGTGTGAAAATGAGACTTTTAATTGCGGCCATCAAACATAATCAAGAAGGAAAAATTTTGGTGGAAATTAATTGGCTGAAGAAACGGTTTGTGTGCTTATAAATAGGGTGGATGCCTTCATTGTTTATCATCCTAAGAAGAAAGAAAAATTGGAGAAGCTATCTTCTTCAATTTGAAGCCTTGAGAAATTTTCTTAGTGTTATTTACTGTTAGTTATTTCCTTCCATTAAGAGTTTTTGAGAGTTTGTTGTAGAGTGATTTGTGAGCATTTTTCTTGAGAGAAAAGTGAGAAAAATTATTCTTGAGCGTTGTAAACTCTTGTAACTTTCTCCCTGGAGTTTTAGTGGAACTTGCATCAGTAGTAGAGAACTGGACGTAGCCCACATTGGGTGAACCAGTATAAAACTCGGTGTCAATTTCTCCTCCATTCTCTTTTATTTATTATTGTTCTTGTTGCTTAGAATTTTAGATTGGTTTATCTAATTCTTCTAAGCTCTTGGTTTCAAATTATTTATTTCACATTATATTTGAAACCGGAACCGGATCTGGGAATTGCGATAAAATATATATTGTCTGAATTTAGATTGATTATACTTTTTATCGCCTAACAATTGGTATCAGAGCATTCGGGTTGTAGAACAATGTCAGGAGGGGATGAGAAATTGGTTACATTTAATGGATCAGATTTTTCTTTTTGGAAGTGTCAGATATTAGATTATTTGCATTCCAAGGAATTGGATTTACCATTAGAAGTTGCACATAAAGGTTCTGGGGACTATTCGCCTAACTTTGACGAAAAACGTGCAATGTAATGTGGCGAAGGCAATGACCACAGCAGAGCTGATGACAACATTGTCTAACATGTATGAAAAACCCTCGGTAAATAACAAGGTGTATCTCGCAACTAAATTCTTTAACTTGAAAATGGCCGAAGGTACATCTGTTACTGCCCATTTAAATGAGTTTGATTTGTTGATGAACAAATTAGCTGCAGTTGAACTAGAATTTACTGATGAAGTAAATGCGATTTTGTTGTTGAGATCTTTGCCTGATAGTTGGGAAACCATGAAGGCTGCACTTTCTAATTCATGTGGTAAAGATAAATTGCAGTTTTCACAGGTTAGAGATTCTGCTCTAGTAGAAGAAATTTGTAGGAAGGACTCAGGTGTTGCTTCTACTTCTGGTTCGGCATTGAATGTAGACAGAGGGAGGAGTAATAACAGAAGTCATGGAAATCGAGGTAAATCAAGAAACAACAGAAGCTAGTCTAGGAATGACAGATTAGAATGTTGGAACTATGGTAAAACTGGACATCTGAAAAGGAACTGCTAGACCCTGAAGCGAACTGAAGGGAATGAAGTCGGTGCAAATGTCGCTGCTAATGAGATGCATGATGCTCTGGTTTTGGTAGTGGAAAGTGCTCATGACACATGGGTGATTGATTCAGGTGCGTCATTTCATACAACAGGTCAACGCGACATTCTTGAAAACTATGTTGCAGGAAATCATGGAAAGGTGTATCTAGCTGATGGATAGCCTTTGAACATCATTGGGATTGGTGACGTCAAATTGAAAATGGAAAATGGTTCAACCTGAAAAATTCGTAAGGTACGTCACATTCAAAATATGATGAAAAACTTGATTTCTGTAGGGCAGTTAGACAACGAAGGATGTGAAGTATCTTTTGGTCAAGGAAATTGGAAGGTTACAAAAGGTGCCATGATAATTGTTCGAGGATGCAAGTCAGGGACTTTAAATGTCAACAACGATGAAAAAGATATGGTGGCTATTGTAGATCACTCGAGTCAGACAGATTTGTGGCACAACAGGTTGGGACATATGAGTGAAAAAGGTATGAAGTTTCTTCACTCTGCAGGGAAGTTACAGGGACTGAAGGCAGTTGAACACAAGTTGTGTGAGGGCTGTGTATTTGGGAAGCAGGAACGTGTCGGTTTCTCAAAAACAGGAGCAAAGCCAAAATCCACAAAGTTGGAGTTAGTTCACACTGATGTGTGGGGGCCTTCTGAAGTTTCTTCTCTTGGTGGTTCCAGATACTATGTGACCTTCATAGATGACTCAAGCAGGAAGGTATGGACTTATTTTCTCAAACATAAGTCTGATGTATTCTCTGTATTCAAAACTTGGAAGGCTATGGTTGAGAATGAGACAGGTCTACAAGTTAAAATCTTGATTAGATAAAATAATATTAGATTTTGATGTTTTCAAATATATATATATATATTAGATTTTGAAATTACGAATTTTTTTTAATGATTCCTTTTCTTAATTAATTAAAAAAAATAAGTGTTCACACGAGATTTCGACAAAGGAAATTTAATTCGTGGAAATGAACTTGATTTTATTGATTTAGTATGTAGAAGTGTTACAGTCTCTAATATTTATCCTCTGATGTTTTCTCTCAAAATGTAGAGTCTGATCTGAGGGCTGGCGAGCTTGATCTCAGATGGAGCAAGGTTGAATCTTCAACTTGTATCTTGATGAAGAAACGGTTGATTCTTTGGAGTCTTCCAGTCGTTGGATCTTCTGAGTCTTGAGATGGCCGAATTCTGAATCTTGTATCTTCTGAATTCTCTGGACTCTCTGACTTCTGAAGACTCTGGACCTTGGGAGAATGCTTTGGACTCTGGCTTCTCTGACTCTGTCTGAATGCCCAAAATGAATGGTGGTCTCCTCTATTTATAGAGTTTGATGGACCTCATATGGGCTTGGGTTTGGGCCCAACCTTTGGGCTTAGGCTATATTTGGGCTTTAATCCAACTTATTTTTAATAAAATTGGATTATTTTAATTTAGCCCAATTTCTTCAATGATCTCGGGTCACATTAGTCTCGGGTCCAATTGCCACATGGCATA
The DNA here is from genome assembly GCA_036850905.1 of Luffa acutangula. Classification (NCBI taxonomy): domain Eukaryota; kingdom Viridiplantae; phylum Streptophyta; class Magnoliopsida; order Cucurbitales; family Cucurbitaceae; genus Luffa; species Luffa acutangula. Next base: position 9,054,668 of record CM072094.1, on the reverse strand, counting down.
ATTTGATTGGACCCGGCTTTGTCATCTGATGGATCAATAATAGACAAGTGATATTGTTTGATTTGCCGGATTTTAATGTCTATTAATTTAATTTAGGGACACGTGTAAATTTGTAATTGGTCCCAAATTTATTTTATCATTAATTTAAATTAATGATGTGGCCATTTGTAATTGGCCAAAATTTCTCACTCAACAAATGCCCCCTTTTCGAAATTTATGCACCTATATGCGTGCATGGATTTTGAAAAGCATGATTTGTGAGAAAAATAGATGACGCTTAGTCATAACTTTGATTTGTGTCGATAGACGAAATTAATCAGAATATTAAGTTACAATTCCAAATAATTTCATTTTCGCTACCAACATTAATTTTGGCCAAATTTTGAATTTTGATTTCCAATATTAATTTGAAATTGGACCAAAACTGCGATAATTTTTTTTTTCTCTACCCCGGACATGAATTTGGAGGTAGATAGGTACTTTGAACAAGAATCGGAGGTCTCTTGGCTTGTCAATTTTATTAAGCCAGAATTTCTCTCTTGACTCATGTAATTTGGAGGCAAATGTTTTTTTACCTAAATAGCATTTGTAGGAAATTCATTGCCATATTTGATTAGGCAAAAATTTCCTTGGCCAAGAATCAACTTTTCCTTATGTGTTTGACCTAATTTCCCCTTATAAATTGAATAAGTTACATAGGTCAAGACACAGAGCCATTCAAACAAGAAGTTTAGGTAAGAAAAATTCTCTCCTCTTCAATTCTTCTTTTTTTCATTTGACTTCGAATGCTCATATATTTGTTTCTCTGTGTAGGCTTTGAGTTCGAGCACTAATCTCCCTTCGTGCTTCTTTGTCGCGCCGTCGGTAAGTAAAATAACTTTAAAAAATCTTTTATTATTTTCACGAAATAGCTACTGCCGCAAGTTATACTCTTTTTTTTTTTTTTTTAATTTTATGTTCAATGCTGCAATTTTAAGAAGAATTTGTTGTCGCACTGTGTTGCACCTAAAGAAAAACGCAAGTTTCTTTTTCTTTTTTTTTTCTTTTTTTTTTCTTTTTTTTTTTTTTGTAGGTTAATGTGCTTCCATTCTTTTCATACATACACCATAGGGTTTTGTCGCCAAGTGTTTAAAAAAAAAATCATTCAAAACCCTTTTTTTTTTATCAACGCAACTTCTTCTTTCTCTTTTTTTTATTATTTTATTTTATTTATTTATTTATTTATTTTTATATACATATATACATGCCGCATGAACTTCTTTTCAACTTCTTTTTTTTTTCTCTTTTTTTTTCTTAGTTTACATGTATGTCCAGCCGTAAGCTTTTTTTTTTTTTTTTTATTTTACATGCATGTCCAGTCGTAAGCTTTCTTTTTTTTTTCTTTTATTTTATTTTACATGCATGATGCCCATATATGTGTGTTTTGCCCCATGTTCAACATTTTTTTTTTTAACAAAACCTTGCCAATATTGCTGTTATCACTCCACAAACCTAAATTAGGTTTTTTTTTTTTTTTAAATGCTTCAACGGTTTTTAAACCTTAGTTACAACTCTTTTTTTTTTAAAAACTCTCATGTTTTTTTTTTGTTGCTTTTTTTTTGTAGCTTGCAAGAGATTTTTTTTTTTTTTTTTAAAAAAAAGCACTTTGGTTTTGATTTTTTTTAATCACCGTCATCTCTTTGTAGGATTTGGAATTAACAAATTTATTTGACGATTACCTTGGATACAATATCAATCCTTGTCCACCATTTAAGAGGTATGTACATATTCAAGTTTTTTTTTTTTTTTTTTTTGAATATGCATATATATTCCATCGGTGTTCTTATTGGATGTGTATATGCATATATATTCAAGTTTCTTTTTCTTTTTTTTTCTTTTTTTTTTTTAGGTTAATGTGCTTCCATTCTCTTCATACATACACCATAGGGTTTTGTTGGCAAGTGTTTAAAAAAAAAAAAAAAACATTCAAAACCTTTTTTTTTATCAACGCAACTTCTTCTTTCTCTTTTTTTATTATTTTATTTTATTTATTTATTTTTATATACATATATACATGCCGCATGAACTTCTTTTCACCTTCTTTTTTTTTTCTTAGTTTACATGTATGTCCAGCCGTAAGCTTTTTTTTTTTTTTTTTCTATTTTCCATGCATGTCCAGCCGTAAGCTTTGTTTTTTTTTTTCTTTTATTTTATTTTACATGCATGATGCCCATATATGTGTGTTTTGCCCCATGTTCAACATTTTTTTTTTTAACAAAACCTTGTCAATATTGCCGTTATCACTCCACAAACCTAAATTAGGTTTTTTTTTTTTTTTTTTAAATGCTTCAACAGTTTTTAAACCTTAGTTGCAACTCTTTTTTTTTTTTAAACTCTCATGTTTTTTTTTTTGTTGCTTTTTTTTTGTAGCTTGCAAGAGATTTTTTTTTTTTTTTTTTAAAAAAGCACTTTGGTTTTGATTTTTTTTAATCACCGTAATCTCTTTGTAGGATTTGGAATTAACAAATTTATTTGACGATTCCCTTGGATACAATATCAATCTTTGTCCACCATTTAAGAGGTATGTACATATTCAAGTTTTTTTTTTTTTTTTTTGAATATGCATATATATTCCATCGGTGTTCTTATTGGATGTGTACATATGAACTGCTTGGATTGTGTCATAGCTTCTCTTTTCTCTTACATGTATTTTTTTGCACATATATTATTGCAATTTGTTTCTTTCTTGCTTGAACGTGTAAGCATCGTGCAACAGTCGTCACCAAATTTGCTTACAATGATGCACTCCTGCTAGACTAGTCTCCATTTTATTGGATGATCTGAGTAACCTGCAGGGGTGGTCACCAGATTCGTCCACAGTGATGCACTCCTACTAGACCGGTCTCCATTTTATTGGTTGATCTGAGTAACCTGCAGGGGTGGCCACCAGATTCGTCCACAGTGATGCACTCCTGCTAGACCAATCTCCATTTTATTGGGTGATCTGAGTAACCTGCAGGGGTAGTCACCAGATTCGCCTACAATGATGCACTCCTGGTAGACCAGTCCCCATTTTATTGGGTGATCTGAGTAACTTGCAGGGGTAGTCACCAGATTCGCCTACCGTGATGCATTCCTGTTAGACCAGTCCCCATTTTGTTAGGTGATTTGAGTAACCTGCAGGGGTAGTCACCAAATTCGCCTACAGTGATGCACTCCTGCTAGACCAATCCTCATTTTATTGGGTGATCTGAGTAACCTGCAGGGGTAGTCACCAGATTCGCCTACAGTGATGCACTCCTGCTAGACCAGTCCTCATTTTATTGGGTGATCTGAGTAACCTGCAGGGGTAGTCATCAGATTCGCCTACAGTGATGCACTCCTGTTAGACCATTCCCCATTTTGTTGGGTGATTTGAGTAACCTGCAGGGGTAGTCACCAGATTCGCCTACAGTGATGCACTTCTGCTAGACCAGTCCTCATTTTATTGGGTGATCTGAGTAACCTGCAGGGGTAGTCACCAGATTCGCCTACAGTGATGCACTCCTGCTAGACCAGTCCTCATTTTATTGGGTGATCTGAGTAACCTGCAGGGGTTGTCACCAGATTCGCCTACAGTGATGCACTCCTGCTAGACCAGTCCCCATTTTATTGGGTGATCTAAGTAACCTGCAGGGGTAGTCACCAGATTCGCCTACAGTGATGCACTCTGGCTAGACCACTCGTTCAGATGGCATAGTGTCTTATAGAGTTGATTATATATTTTTTTGTATGATTGATTATTCATGCATCACTTTCTTGCCTTCATAACTTCTTGGATAAGATTGACATTTTTTTTTTTTGTGTAGAGAAACTTATCTCCATCATGGTGTATTTCACTGAGCACCCTGATCCTGAGAAAAACTGCTTAGTCATCTTGAAGGATAGAGATCAGCCTGTTGAAAGTGGCGTTATTCTTCCTGTATGAGAGACAATATGCGGTAATTTTAGGGGATCACAACGTTTCCTAGATAATTCAACCTCTTTGTCCAGATGGTCAGAAGAAAGACTCTTGAGTCACGACTCTTCATTGAAGGCGTGGTTTTTAGAGTCTCCAATGCATAACAAGGCGCCGGGCGAAAATCCAGAATCAACTTTAGGTCGTCGAATTATTGGAGATGAGCAAGTTCGCTGGGGTAATTGAATAAGAATTCATGGAGAATTCTTTTATATTCCTGATTATTGGGAATGGTTAGAGGTCGTAATTTCTTTAAATACGCCGATACTGAAGAAGGCTCGTTTGTTTGATGTTGTAATGGTTTCCCTATATACTTATGACCGCAATAATGATATAGTTCGAGCTTTTTGTGAAGCATGGTGTCCATCCACAAATACACTTCACACATCATCAGGAGAGTTGTCTATCTCTCTATGGGACATGTGGAGATTAGGAGGTCTTTCCATCAAGGGTAGGTTTTATGATGAAGTTGTCCCTTGCTGTAAGGAATTATTAGGCTCGCCTGATCGAGAGGATGAAAATTGCCCGAAAAGTTGTGAGTACCTTTTTGCCGCGTACTATCACATTGCATCTCAACAACGCGATCACCTTCAAATTCCTATCAAATCGTGGATTTCTTTCTGGTTCAAATGAGATTCGAAATATGAAAAACCTCATTCCCGAAAGTCGAAGAAGACTTCTCGTCCACATCAGACCCATAATCCGAATGGGGCTCCTATCAAGCGTCACAGTTGGTCCGAAAAAGAAATGGATCTATTTTGCATGTTGGGCGTAGAAGATGAATTGAAAGATAAGACATACTTGGCTGCCTTTCTTTCTTGTTGGTTGTGCGCATTTGTATTTTCCGACCAACGTGCTTCTCTTCGTCCAGGAGTTTTTAAAGTCGTCAGTCTTATGGCTGAAGGTTACGTTTTCAGTCTTGCTGTTCCTGTTTTGGCCAATATTTATCATGGACTTGGCCAGATTCACAGTGCATCTCCTTCTGCTGGATTTTCAAAGGCTTGTTTCCCTTTGCACTATGTCCATGCTTGGCTGGCTTATTATTTTAACACGCATTACAAAGTCCCAGCACCTGTCATTGGCCCGATGATGGTTGAGTTTTCTGGTGAGGGTGGGGCTAAGTACTTTAACGATTTTGAAGCCCGTGTACATATTCACAAAGGTAAATATGTGTCATGGTATGCGAGTCTTCAAGCCAGAAATACAGGCGAGCTTTTGAAAGATGACGGGAAATTATCGTTTTGGCTTTCTTCATTCTTCATAAGCATTCGATCGTGTTTCTTGTCTTCACGCTGTGGATCGTTGATGGTTATTGAAGCTTATAGTCCTTGTCGATTTAGTCGACAATTTGGATTCTATCAAGACATACCGAATGACTTGGGTAAAGAAATTCCTGAGGTAAATTTAGCGAATGTGTTACGTCTTTGGAGGATATGCACTCAAAGAGAAACATTATCCCAAGTATACCTTCCTGCTCGTGCAACGAAACCACACACTCAAGTTACTCAACGCTATAGAAGTTGGTGGTTAGCCAACCATGGGAATTATCTTGAAGAAGGCATACAAAAGTTGGTGGACAGCACTTCTCCTTTTCCCTCTAAGCCCAAGTTTCCCAAAAAGGTTGGTAATGACAACGGAGGCAAAAGGATTCGCATGTTTGAACCTGGTGAATTTTGCTCTAAGGATAATGATGGTAGTCAGAGCAGTAGCAGCGATCATCATTGGAAAAGGCCTAAAAAGTCCAATCAACCCTCAGTATGTGAAGATGAACTTTTTGATGGAGTTCTCAGCGCCTCACAATTTCCTGCACTCCCTACACTCCTGTTAAGTGTTTTCATTCCTTCTTCGTTATAGTATTTTACTACTATTATTATCATTATTACTTACTATATTTTTTTTTTTTTGCAGTCACCTTTAAATGATCCCTTTATAGAAGCCGAGGGGCATCACAGTCCTCCTTCTTTTGTGAGTCCAGACGTTTTTAATTCTGTAGCTGCGCGTGTGAGCAATTTCAGAGCGCCAATGGATAAAGTTGTGACTCAATCTTGTCCTTTTGTAACTGATGAAATTTCTGGACAAATGAAGACAACAAACCATGTAGCTGCGTCTGAGATCTCTGATTATTGTGCGGACGATGTTATTTCCAACTATAGGAAACAGTCTACCCTTGCCCTGTGGGAGAGCATACACCCGAGGATCATACGCGCTCCGTTCGACAAAATACCTCGCCTTAAACAAGAGGCTGTCAAAATATTTCATACAATTTCTGAGATTCGTGTACCCGGCTTGGATTCTCTTAAAGAAATTGTAAGTGCGTATTTCAAGAAGGTAGAGAAGTATAACCAGCTGCAGTCGTCATTTTCTTCTCAATTAACTTTGGAGAGTAAGAATCGCCAACTGGAAGAGACTAGGTTTAGCTTGGAGAAGATACTATACAGTGAAAGTGAACTACTCACCGCGAAAGGTTCACTTAAGCAACAACATCTGCAAGCATTGCGAGAAGAAGAAGAATTGGAAGCTAGGCTTGAAACTGTGAAAGCTAAGCAAGTTGAGATTTCTAAGTCAATTATCGAGAACGAGGATCTTTTACAACAAAATCAACTCGAGGCTTCCAAACTGCGAGAAACTATAAGTAGTATTGAAGATGCCCCTGCTCTTACTGATGCTGATGCTAAAACTCTGACGATACTTCGTGGAATGTTGGAAGATGCACAAGAAGAGTTGAAGAACTACAAGTGGATGCCGTGATCAGACTTCAATTTCTTTTTGTAGCAATTTTTTTTTATTTTTTTTTATTATTTTTTTTATATCGAAGATGTATCCTTTTTTTTTAAATAGGAAAACTTTGTCATTCAATATCGGACTTGTTTCTCATCATAATTCACTTACCATTTTGTTGTATTATTCAAGAATGAATTTTCTTTTTTTACCAACATGGGATAATGATTTTTTTTTTTTTATTTTATGGACTGAGCTTAAAGTTTCCTTTAAGTTGCCTACGTACCCATTAATAAACGGGATCAAGTCATAACGTAGTTCAGAGTACAAATTTGATTTTTTTTTTTTTTGGGTTCACCTTTTTAACTCATGCGGGCAAGGAGTATGATGTAGTTTATACTCTTACGATAAGGAGTATTACATTTTAAGCATAATATTTCTTGAGAAACTTGCCGTTGATTGGGCCGATTTTGAGTCCGTCTTTGTCAACTATCTTGTATGCTCCATTCGTGTAGACTTCTTTCACAACGTAGGGTCCGTCCCATTTAGGTGTAAACTTGTATCCTGTATGTCGAGTCGTGATGATAGGTCTTCGAACTGCGAGTACAAGCTCACCAACTTGAAATGAACGAGGTCGTACCTTTTTGTTGAAAGCTTTAGACATGCGCGCTTGATAACATTCCAAAGCTTGTTGAGCATCCAGTCTTTTCTCATCTAATGCTTCTAACTCTTGAAGATGTAACTTAGCATTGTCTTCCACAGTCAAACCTTCTTGCACCGCCATTCGCAACGATGGGATCTCTCTTTCTAGAGGGAGAACAACTTCTACTCCATAGACAAGAGAGTAGGGTGTGGCTCCTGTTGGAGTACGATAAGTGGTCCGGTATGCCCATAACGCTTCGCCAACTCTTTCTTGCCAGTCTTTCTTCGTCTTGGAGACTACTTTCTTCAACAAGTTGCATAATGTCTTGTTGAATTCTTCGGCCAACCCATTCGCAGCAGCATTGTACATAGACGAATTATATTGTTTGAAGCCGAACTTTTCACATAACCTGTCCATCAAACTGTTAGAGAACTGTCTTCCATTATCTGTCACGATGCGATGAGGAATGCCATATCGATAAATGAGATGATTACAAACAAAATCTGCTATATTTTCTTTCTTTGCTTCTTTTAATGCAACAGCTTCAGCCCATCTTGAGAAATAATCCGTTCCTGCAAGGATATAAGAGTGTCCTGCCGACGATTTGGGTGTTATAGGACCAACAAGGTCAAGTCCCCAAGCTTCTAATGGCCATGAAGCTACAGTTGGATGAAACGGCTCTGGAGACTGATGTATGAAGTTAGCGTGAAATTGACAAGCTTCACACCTCTTTGCATATTGCATCGAATCTTGAACCATCGTAGGCCAGTAGTAGCCCATTCTCTTTAGTTGAAAATGAAGCTTTGGCCCAGATTGATGAGCTCCACAAACACCTGAATGTGCTTCCTCTAATGCCTGCACTGATTCATCTTTTCCCAAACATCGAAGATAAAGGCCTTCATATGAGCGACGATATAGGGTATCTTTGTAGTAGATAAATCGAGATGCTCTTCTTCGTATCTCAGTCTTATGACGCGTCTCGACAGGAAGCTTTCCATGCTGTAGGTAATCTATAATCGGCTGTCGCCAATCTTCTTCTTCAATCACATAAACAGATATTGCATTAGTTTCTTGATTTTCCTTTTCAGTTTGAGGCACGACCCACCTTTGGCAGAGTGGAATGCTTAGAACTTCACCTTCTGAAATCGTCAGAGCAGTGGCTAAATTTGCCAATGCATCAACCTTTGTATTTTCAGATCTTGGAACATGTTCTATCGTCACACTCTCGAAGTTTTCCAATAATTGTCTGGCGTAGTTGAAGTAAGGTATCAAATCTTCATGTTTTGCCCCATATTGGAGCAACAATTGATTGACTATCAATTTTGAATCTCCAAAAATTTCAATGTACGTCACCCCGATCTCTTTGGCTATTTGAAGACCAATGATGAGCGCTTGATATTCAGCGACATTGTTCGAGCACACTTCTCCAAATGTGAAGCTATATGGCAACATATGTTTTTCAGGCGAAATGAATATTACTCCTGCCCCTGCGCCATTCCTTCGAGCTGCTCCGTCAAAATACATAGTCCAAGGCTCGGCCAATTCAATGTAGAATATCTCCTCGTCAGGCAAGGCTTCAGATAATTTCCAGTCTTACGGTACCGGGTGGTCGGCTAAGAAGTCTGCCAAGGCTTGCCCCTTCACCGCCTTTTGCGAAACATAGACAATGTCGTATTGCTGAAGTAAGATCGCCCACTTAGCAAACCTCCCTGAGATAATTGGCTAGACAAGACATACTTGATCGGATCAGCCCTTGCCACCAAGTGCACCGTGAAGGCTTGCATGTAATGTCTCAGTTTGTCAATGGCAAAGAAAAGTGAAAGGCACATCTTTTCGATTGGTGAATAATTTAGCTCTGCCCCATTCAAAGTTCTACTTAGATAATACAAAGCACATTCTTTGCCTTTCTCTCCCTCTTGAGCGAGCAATGCCCCAAGTGATCTTTCTTGTGCAGCAATGTACAATATCAACGGTTTTCCTGCAATTGCAGTGCTTAAGACGGGAGGATTAAGCAAATACTTTTTAATGCCATCAAAAGCATTTTGACAAGCTTTATCCCATTCAAAGGTTGTGTCTTTTCTCATCAGTCTTTGAAATGGCTGACATCGACCTGCTAGATTGGAGATGAACCTTCTGATATAGGCCAAGCGTCCTTGGAGACTTCTTAATTCTCGCAAGTTTCGTGGTTCTGGCATTTTCTGAATGGCGTCAATCTTTGATTGGTCGATCTCAATTCCTCGATGTCTTACTACGAAACCAAGAAACTTTCATGATGTCACACCGAAGGCACATTTAAGAGGATTCATTTTCAACTGGTACTTTCTCAAACGGTCAAAAACTATCTTCAAATCTTGCAAGTGGTCCTCTCGTTTCTTGGATTTGACCACGAGATCATCAACATAGCACTCAATGCGTTTGTGGAGCATATCATCAAAGATCTTCTGCATGGCTCGTTGGTAAGTTGCCCCGGCGTTCTTTAATCCAAAAGGCATCACCTTGTAACAGTATATTCCTTTTGGAGTCCGAAATGTCGTCATCTCTTCATCTTCAAGGGTCATTCGAATTTGATTATATCCTGATGATCCATCCATGAAAGATAAGGCTTCATGACCTGTAGTGGCATCAACCATAAGTTCAGTGATGGGTAACGGAAAATCATCTTTGGGACATGCATTATTCAAGTCGCGGAAATCCACACATACACGCAGTTGTCCGTTCTTCTTTTTGACTGGAACAATGTTTGCGATCCATGTTGGATATTTCACTTCTCGAATGAACCCCGCCTCTATCAACTTGTTGACTTCAATTTCAATTTGAGGAACGATCTCCGGTCGGAAACGCCTTTGGGCCTGCTTAATAGGTCGATATCCTTGTTTAATCGCAAGATGGTGGACTGCTATTTTTGGATCGAGTCCTGGCATCTCTTTGTACGACCAAGCGAAGACATCTTTATATGTAACGAGCAAATTCAAGTATTCACGTTCCTCTTCAGCACTAAGTGACGCACTGATGAATGTCGGGCGCAGTTCTTCTGTCGTACCCAAGTTTACCTCTTTGAGTTCATCAATCGTTGATTGACTGCCATCTTCTAACGATGCAGGTGCTTCTTCAGCATCATCTTCAGAAATTTCAGTATCTGGCATTTCTTCGAAAGAAATATGGCAGCAATTGACATGTTCTTCTTCAAGCTCTTGGTTCAACTTCGAAGGGTTAGTTAGAATGACTAACTGTCGCTTTACTTTTAAAGCACCTTCTGTATTTATGAGAACAAAAGGTTTTCTCTTCATCTGTGAAGGAACAGTACTGGAAAATCCGTTGTTGTCATTCATCTCGTCGGATTCATCTGTTTCAAGACTTTTCAACTTTCCCTTGCATTGGCCATACGTTGCTTGAAGGCGATCGAACACGGATCTCGGCAGTTCATCTACTTTCTTCGATGTAGACATACTCAAACGCTGAAATACTGAACGTCGGGTAGGAGTAGAAGTTTTGCTCTGACCTTCCTTTTCCGAAGATGAATATTTCAGCCGCTGATGAACTGAAAGACGAGTAGTCGGCGCTTTAATGCGATCGAAGACAGAGATTTTCTGGCTATCATCATTCTTTTTATCTTCTGGATCGCCCATCTCTTCTATCGTTATGTGATGTGCATCTACAACTTTCCATTTTCTAGTTATACGAACTAGCTCTGGGGGATTGTACCCTAGTCCGGCTCTCGATGATGGTATGACATAACCCTCTTTTTGGAGCTTCTTCTGTGTCGGAGAAGGCTCAGATCTCCCATCGAATATTTTTAGACTTTTAAACTCAGTATGAGTTGTAAAGTCGTATCCTGCCTTTTCTAGGAGTTTGTATGCATTTGGGTCAAATCCAGCCTTCGTTCGTCTTTTCGGCAAAGTCACTTTGGTACGATCCGTCTTTGATTCCTGAATCTCTTGCTTGGTGATTGCTGTCAGAGGCGTGGTGAAATTTTCTTTTAGAATCTCCACATCACCAACCTTCAAAATTCCTGAACATTCTGTGAATGGTGATTCCCCTTTCTTGCGTCGAGATAAAGGAACGTAGCGCAATATAGGGACGTTTGACGATGCCTCCTCCTTTGGAGCTTTCGATTTTGCAGGGTGAGTGGATGTTTCCTATGATTGAACTTCACAAGCATCTACTTCTTTGATCGACTCCTTCTTCGCATTCTTTGGATGCTCTATTTTCTGACTTTCAATCAGAGGAATCTACCTGGGATGATCTCTCCTGCTTTATCATTCTGCATATAAAACTTTGCATCTGCGAAGTGGGATTCTGCCTCTGAGAATGGATTAGTGTCGGCTTCAACTTTCTTGACACCGTCTTGATAGAACTTGAAACACTGATGAAGTGTAGAAGATATTACTCCATTTCCATGAATCCAAGGGCGTCCTAACAATAACTTGTAAGTGGTCTTGGAATCTATGATATGGAATAAAGTGTTGGCCTCCAAATCTCCAATAACAAGCTCCAAACGGATCATACCGATTGCTCGTTGGCCGCCTTGGTTGAAGCCTTGAATAACCAACCTACTATTTGATAGTTCGTCCATTGAAATTCCTATATGTGTCATGGTTGACTTAGGCATTATATTCACCGCAGATCCATCGTCGATAAGAATTCGGCCAACTTTTTGCTCTCGAATATATCCGGAGACGAATAGGGGCCTATTATGAGGCTTCGATCCCAACATCAAGTCTTCATTTGTGAAGCTAATGGACATATAACATGAGGCACATTTGTGTTCTTGCAGGCCTGGGACGTCTGAAACGTTAGAACTTGTCAATGTTTCAACAATAGCATCTCTGGTTGCTTGAGGAAGTGACAACAAATCATCTATTGTAAATGAAGGTGAATCTTCTGGCCTTGTCATCACTTGAGATGGGCTTGAGGAAGAATCACCCTCTTCGAATGCATTGACAGTATGACATGCGACTATCTCAGGGATGTCCTCATGATCATCATTAAGAAAGTTCTTTGGGAGGAAATCTTTAAGGGTTATTGGATGTCGAGACAGAACAAAATCTTGATTCTCTTCGACAACTAGTTTAGGCTTTCTCGAGCCTTTTATTCTTCTCTTCTGCTTTTGCGACATGTTCTTTCTTCTGTAGTTTCAGAACATGTGAGGCTCTCTTTGAACGAAATGTTTCTTTTGCTTCTTTCGACGAGTTACCAAAGTCCATCCTTCGTCTTCATTTTCAACAGACTCAAGTTGGTCTTGGAAGATGTCTCTTGCAGATTCTTGCTGAAGCCAAATAATAATCGGCTCTAATGTCCCGAACTGGATCAAACTTGCTACTGAATCGTGAACTGGGCTTGGAGTTACTCGGTTGTTCAGATTCATTGCTATCGTCGCATGATTTGATTGAGCTACCTCATCAAGATCTAACTCAATCTTCTTTTCTTTAGCTAATTTCAAGATTAGCTCCTTCAAAACGAAACACTTTTCCACTGGGTGGCTGATGACTCGGTGATATTTGCAGTAATTGGGATCATTAACTCTCCCCATCTCTTCTGGTCGCTTGCATTCTGGTAGCTCAATAAGTTGTTTTTCCAGGAGTTGTTCTAACATATCTGAAATGTCAGAATCTGGAAAAGGGTAAACTTTCTCTTGCCTTTCTTTCAAGGTCAGACGACGTCTCTCGCCTCCCTCTTGTTGTTTCTCTACCTTCTTTTCTTTTCCTTTTGACGAAAACTTGAAAGGAGCTACATTGACTACCATTGACTCTTTCGTAGTGCTTTTGGTAGTTTTCTCAGTATTTTTAACTTCTTTCTTTTCTTTCCTGCCATCGGGGACAATAGAATCTTTATTCCCTCTAGTAGCAATGCTCAATTCCATGTCATGAGCGCGGGTTGCCAACTCCTCGAAAGTGCGGGATTTTATTCCTTGCAGGATATAGAGGAGTCCCCAATGCATGCCTTGGGTGCACATTTCAACAGCAGACAATTCGGTGAGTATGTCCTTGCAATCTAAACTTAAAGCTCTCCAACGGTTGATGTAGTCAAGAACCGATTCACCTTTTCGTTGTTTAGTGCTAGTGAGCTCCGTCATACTAACAGTTCGTCTTGTGCTGTAGAAGCGATCGAGGAACTCCTTCTCAAGTTGTTCCCAACTATCGATAGTCTCAGGCTCAAGGTCGGTATACAAGTCGAAAGCATTCCCCTTCAGTGTTCGTACGAACTGCCTGACTAGTTGGTCTCCTCTAGTACTAGCGTTTTCACATGTCTCGACGAAATGAGCAATGTGCTGCTTGGGATTGCCCTTCCCGTCGAATTGTTGAAACTTTGGTGGCTGGTATCCGTGAGGCATTATCAGATTGTCGATTCTCTTGGTATATGGCTTGGAATACAAGAGAGAGTTCTGAGTCGGTCCACCATATTGAGCTCTGATGGAATTCATGATCATATCCTGGAGCTGCTGAACGGACAGTGAAGCAATAGAAGCGGAATGTTGTGACTGATCTTGTGCAATGACTTTTCCCTTGTCTTTGATGGCAGTGGTCTGACTCGATTCAGCAACATCCCGACTTTCCATCTGGTTCCTGAGAGAGGCGATTTCTTGGTCTTTCTCTTCGACTATCTTCAGTAACATGCTGATTTTCTTCTCAACTTCAGCCATTCGTTCTTCACTAGTTCCAGCATCAGTCATCATAACAGACATCACATCAGGACTGGATGTTTCGTTTGGTTGCTGAGAATAAGAGATGAATTTGCCAAGCATCAAATTTTCTGCAGCGGCGATTTCAAGTTGAGCAGATTCTGTCATACGTCTCAGCATCTTGTTTGCAATGACAGGAGTTTGGTTGTCTTCGTGTTGGGTTTCCTTGGAGCGACTGCGAGTAATTGGCCCCACATAGGAGTTGCTTGAAGCAGCGACCTTTGAAGAAGCTTCTTCGGAAGTCATGATTTCTTTGCGAGAAAGAGATGAGAGGTAGAGACTGTCCCACTGGGCGTGCCAATTTGTTCACACGAGATTTCGACAAAGGAAATTTAATTCGTGGAAATGAACTTGATTTTATTGATTTAGTATGTAAAAGTGTTACAGTCTCTAATATTTATCCTCTGATGCTTTCTCTCAAAATGTAGAGTCTGATCTGAGGGCTGGCGAGCTTGATCTCAGATGGAGCAAGGTTGAATCTTCAACTTGTATCTTGATGAAGAAACGGTTGATTCTTTGGAGTCTTCCAGTCGTTGGATCTTCTGAGTCTTGAGATGGCCGAATTCTGAATCTTGGATCTTCTGAATTCTCTGGACTCTCTGACTTCTGAAGACTCTGGACCTTGGGAGAATGCTCTGGACTCTGGCTTCTCTGACTCTGTCTGAATGCCCAAAATGAATGGTGGTCTCCTCTATTTATAGAGTTTGATGGACCTCATATGGGCTTGGGCCCAACCTTTGGGCTTAGGCCATATTTGGGCTTTAATCCAACTTATTTTTAATAAAATTGGATTATTTTAATTTAGTCCAATTTCTTCAATGATCTCGGGTCACATTAGTCTCGGGTTCAATTGCCACATGGCATAATTTGATTGGACCCAGCTTTGTCATCTGATGGATCAATAATAGACAAGTGATATTGTTTGATTTGCCGGATTTTAATGTCTATTAATTTAATTTAGGGACACTTGTAAATTTGTAATTGGTCCCAAATTTATTTTATCATTAATTTAAATTAATGATGTGGCCATTTGTAATTGGCCGAAATTTCTCACTCAACAATAGGAAATTTGATTTTTTTTTCTCTTTTGTTTTTTAAATAAAACAAACATAATAATAAATTTGATTTTTCTTATCGTTTCTTTTTTTTTTTTAATAAAAACGAACAGAATAAACTAATTAGAGTTTTGATTTTTCTAACCTTTAAATTTTTTAATTAAAAAAATTACAAACTTTGATTTCAGACATTGAAAACTAATTAATTTTTTTTATTAATTTTTGTTTTTTTAATTAAAACAATTAAAAATTTTGAATTTGGAAATTGAAAAGTAATAAAATTTGAAAAATGGAAAACTTTAATTAAAAGAAATTACGAATTTTGATTTCGAAAATTGAAAACTAATTAGTTTTTTTTTTAGTATTTTTATCTTTTATTTTTTAAAATTAAAATGATTAAAATTTTTTATGTGAAAACTAATGGAAGGAGATGAACAATTTATAGAGGAAATTTAGATTCAAATTCTAATTTGATTAGATTTTGGATAGGGTGTATATGGATCATATGATAGTTTGATTAGATTTTGGATAGAGTGTGGATAGATCCTATGATAAAAAAAATACCTTAATTGTTTTTATTAAAAAAAATATTTTTCTTTTTAAAAAAACAAACGATTAGTGAATTATTATTGTTCACACGTAACTTCGAAGATGGAGACACGTGGAATAAACTTTGATTTGTATTAATGTTGTATGCGTGTGGGTGTACAATCTCTAACTTTAATCCTCTGATTCTCTCTCTTATGTGTGTGGGTGTGTTTCACTCGAGGGCTGGAACGCTTGATCTCGAGTCTGAAGCTTCAATGGATTCTTGGAGCTTGAAGTCTTCCAGTCTTGAAGGAGTCTTCAATCTTCAAGAAGTGTTGATGTCCTGAAGAGTCTTTGATCTTCAAGGAGTGTTGAAGTCTTGAAGAGTGTTGGGTCTTCAAGAAGTGTTGAAGTCTTGAGGAGTGTTTGGTCTTCAAGAAGTGTTCAACACTTGGACTTATGGATTGCAGAGAGTCTTCGGTCTTCCGACTTGGTGGAGTCTCTCTGAATTCTCTGGTTCTGCTTGAGAGCTTTGAAACTCTAAACTCTTGTCTTTGTGGGAGTGTAGAATTTCTGAACCGTCTAAAATTTCTCAACCCCTGAAATGGAGGAGAACCCCTCTATTTATAGAGTTCTTGCTGGATGGGCCCTGGTGACTTTTGGGCCTAACAACTTGGGCTTGGGCTTTATTGGGCTTGGGTCTGGTTTATATTTGACCCAAAACCATATGATCCAAATATTTAAAAGACCCAAATTTGATCCAATTAATTATTTTCTTTAATTAATTGGTCAAATCAATTAATCTGATCAAAATAATTTATTTTTAATTAATTGATCAAATGGACATTTGGCCCTAAAAATTTATAATTGGCCAACTTTGTCTTTAAATTAAATTTGGGACACATGTCAATTTATAATTGGTCCCAAATTTAATTAATTATAATTTTATCATTAATTTTAAATAATGACGTGGCAATTTGTCATTGGCCAAAATTTCTCCTCCAACAAATGCCCCCTTTTCGAGAGTTAGTCAAAGTTATGTGTGAGTGAATCTCGAAAAAGATATTTTGGGATCAAAATGCAAAATATTTGTTCTTGATCTTGACTCCATTTGGTGTTTCAATTTAATCAAAATATGAATTTTGGTCAAAATTTTGATTTTTTTCCATTTGGCAACAAACTTTGATTTGAAGTTTGGGCAAATTTTGGTTTATACCCAAATTTCGATTTGAGGTAAAATCCTACCCAATTTTAATTCATATTTGGAATAGAATTTGAGGTTTTGACTTTGGTTCATTTGGGATAAAATTTGGATTATGCCCAAAAATTAATTTAAGTAAATTTAAGGCTGCATCCAAAATTTGGTGGGAATTTGGAATAAAATTTTCATATGGAACTTAGAAAATTTGATTTGGGATAAGAGTTTGATTACACTCAAATTCAGTTGAATTCATTCCAAATCTATATAGGAGTTTATCAAATCAATTTGAATTTATCTCCAATTTGATTTAAATCAAATCTCATACTTTGGACTAAAATTTGAAACAAAATCTTCAAATTTTTTATTTTTCAATTTGATTTAAATCAAATATCATATCTTTGGGTTAAAATTTGAACCAAAGACTCTCAGATAAGATTTATATTCGAACCCATCCCAAAATTGATGAAGATTTCCGTTGGAGATAAGATTTATATTTGAACTTATCCAAGATTGTCGTTGGAGATAAGATCTATATTTGAACTCATCCCAAAATTGATGAAGATTTCCGTTGGAGATAAGATTTATATTTGAACTTATCCCAAAATTGATGAAGATTGTCGTTGGAGATAAGATCTATATTTGAACTCATCCCAAAATTGATAAAGATTGTCGTTGGAGACAAGATTTATCTATTTGAATCCAACTTTCCATTCTATAAATAAGGTTGAACCTCAGCAGGGGAGAGCACACATCGCATTCAAGAAAGGATTCAAGTAGGAAACTTTCTTCTCTTTTTTTTTTTTGAATTTTCGTTTTTTTTTTTCTTTTTTTTTTCCTTTTTTCGTTTTTTTTTTTTAATTTTCGATTTTTTCCTTTTTTTTTTTTTTGATTTTTTTTTTTGATTTTTTTTTTTTTTGATTTTTTTTTTTTTACCTTGCCTATATTTCAATTATAAGCACAGTGCCTTCATCCACCATCAAAAAGGTAAGTACGTAGGTAAGTGATTTTTTTTTTAAGCATACATATCCTTGTTTTCAATTTGCAGGTACAATGTCTTTCAGCATGAGTGCAAGGACGTGTTCCTTGAGTTGGGACATGTTCCTTGGACTTGTGTCGCCGCCACGCCTTTCAGCACGAGTGCAAGGACGTGTTCCTTGAGTTGGGACATGTTCCTTGGACTTGTGTCGCCGCCACGCCTTTCAGCACGAGTGCAAGGACATGTTCCTTGAGTTGGGACATGTTCCTTGGACTTGTGTCGCCGCCACGCCTTTCAGCACGAGTGCAAGGACGTGTTCCTTGAGTTGGGACATGTTCCTTGGACTTGTGTCGTCGCCACGCCTTTCAGCACGAGTACAAGGACGTGTTCCTTGAGTTGGGACATGTTCCTTGGACTTGTGCCGCCGCCACACCTTTCAGCACGAGTGCACGGACATGTTCCTTGAGTTGGGACATGTTCCTTGGACTTGTGCCGCCGTCGCGCCTTCCAGCATGAGTGCACGGACATGTTCCTTGAGTTGGGACAT
This sequence comes from Luffa acutangula, assembly GCA_036850905.1. NCBI lineage: Eukaryota > Viridiplantae > Streptophyta > Magnoliopsida > Cucurbitales > Cucurbitaceae > Luffa > Luffa acutangula. The sequence continues at coordinate 9,036,345 of CM072094.1, read as the reverse complement.
GTTCCTTGGACTTGTGTCGCCGCCACGCCTTTCAGCACGAGTTGCAAGGACATGTTCCTTGAGTTGGGACATGTTCCTTGGACTTGTGCCGCCGCCACGCCTTTCAGCACGAGTGCACGGACATGTTCCTTGAGTTGGGACATGTTCCTTGGACTTGTGTCGCCGCCACGCCTTTCAGCACGAGTGCAAGGACATGTTCCTTGAGTTGGGACATGTTCCTTGGACTTGTGTCGCCGTCACGCCTTTCAGCACGAGTGCACGGACATGTTCCTTGAGTTGGGACATGTTCCTTGGACTTGTGTCGCCGCCGCGCCTTTCAGCACGAGTGCACAGACATGTTCCTTGAGTTGGGACATGTTCCTTGGACTTGTGTCGCCGCCACGCCTTTCAGCACGAGTGCAAGGACATGTTCCTTGAGTTGGGACATGTTCCTTGGACTTGTGTCGCCGTCACGCCTTTCAGCACGAGTGCAAGGACATGTTCCTTGAGTTGGGACATGTTCCTTGGACTTGTGTCGCCGTCACGCCTTTCAGCACGAGTGCACGGACATGTTCCTTGAGTTGGGACATGTTCCTTGGACTTGTGTCGCCGCCACGCCTTTCAGCACGAGTTGCAAGGACGTGTTCCTTGAGTTGGGACATGTTCCTTGGACTTGTGTCGCCGCCACGCCTTTCAACATGAGTGCAAGGACATGTTCCTTGAGTTGGAACATGTTCCTTGGACTTGTGTTGCCGCCACGTCCTTTTCAGCATGAGTACAGGGACATGTTTCTCGCTTTGGGACATGTCCTTGGACTTGTGTCGCCGCCATGCCCTTTTCAGCATGAGTGCAGGGACAATTGACGTCTTTGGACTTTAGGAAGTAGCGCAGCAATGTAGCCGAGCGTAGCATGAGGACCCTCGAACTTGGAGAAGGAAGCAGCGCAGCGTGAGGATAATTGACGTCTTTGGACTTTAGGAAGTAGCGCTGGAGTGCAGCGAAGCGCGTGAGAACCTTTGAACTTGGAGGAAGGAACTGCAGCGAAGTGCGTGAGAACCTTCGAACTTGGGGGGAAGGAACTGCAGCGAAGCGCGTGAGAACCTTCGAATTTGGGGGGAAGGAACTGCAACGAAGCGCGTGAGAACCTTCGAATTTGGAGGAAGGAATTGCACGAAGCGCGTGAGAAAACCTTCGAACTTGGAGGAAGGTAGCAACGGAGAGAAGCGCCTTCGAACTTGGAGAAGGAGCAGTGGAGAGAAGCGTCTGCGAACTTGGAGAAGGAGCGAGCGAAGCGGTGAGGGAACCTTCGAACTTGGAGGAAGGAGCTGCAGCAGCGCGTGAGAGAACCTTCGAACTTGGAGGAAGGTAGCAACGAAGCGCATGAAAACCTTCGAACTTGGAGGAAGGAACTGTGCAGCGAAGCGCATGAGAACCTTCGAACTTGGAGGAAGGAACTACAACGAATCACAGCGCGTGAGAACCTTCGAAACCTTCGAATTTGGAGGAAGGAACTGCAGCGAAGCGAGTGAGAACCTTCGAACTTAGGGAGGAAGGAACTGCATCGAAGCGCGTGAGAACCTTCGAACTTAGGGAGAAGAAACTGCAGCGAAGCGTGTGAGAACCTTCGAACTTGGAGGAAGGAACTGCAACGAAGCGCAGCGCGAAGCGAAGCGATGTGAGAACCTTCAAACTTGGAAGAAGGAACTGCAGCGAAGCGACGTGAGAACCTTCGAACTTGGGGGGAAGGAACTGCAGCGAAGCGCGTGAGAACCTTCGAACTTTGAGGAAGGAACTGCAGCGAAACGCGTGAGAACCTTCGAACTTGGGGGGAAGGAACTGCAGAGCGAAGCGCGTGAGAACCTTCGAACTTGGAGGAAGGAACTGCAGCGAAGCGCGTGAGAACTTTCGAATTTGGGGGGAAGGAAATGCAACGAAGCGCGTGAGAACCTTCGAATTTGGAGGAAGGAACTGCACGAAGCGCGTGAGAACCTTCGAACTTGGGGAAGGAATTGCAGAGCGAAGCGCGTGAGAACCTTCGAACTTGGAGGAAGGAACGCAGCGAAGCGCGTGAGCGAAGCGAAGCGATGTGAGAACCTTCAAACTTGGAGGAAGGAACTGCAACGAAGCGACGTGAGAACCTTCGAACTTGGGGGGAAGGAACTGCAGTGAAGCGCGTGAGAATCTTCGAACTGTGAGGAAGGAGCTGCAGTGAAACGCGTGAGAACCTTCGAACTTGGAGGAAGGAACTGCAGCGAAGCGACGTGAGAACCTTCGAACTTGGAGGGAAGGATCTGCAGCGAAGCGCGTGAGAACCTTCGAACTGTGAGGAAGGAACTGCAGCGAAGCGCGTGAGAACCTTCGAATTTGGGGGGAAGGAACTGCAGCAAAGCGCGTGGGAACCTTCGAACTTAGAGGAAGCAACTTCCATTCGCTGTGTTGCCCCCACTAGTGATGAATTTCCTCAATTTATATCGTCGTGCTTCAATATTTGTTGCACTTTCCTTGTTTTTTTGTTTGCAGAGACTGAACTTAAAGTTTTATTTAAGCTGCCTACGTACCCTTTGAAGAAAAGGGATCAAGTCATAACGTAGTTCAAGATTTTTTTTTTTTTTTTTTTTTTTTTTTGCTCTCACCTTTTAAGCTCGTGTGGGCTAGGAGCATCATGCAGTTTAGGCTCTTGCGATAAGGAGCTTTTACATTTTAAAAGCTCTTATCTTTATCATGGTCTTGATCAGATCCTTCATTTATAGGATTAGTCAAGACAATGAGATTTGGCTTCACCTTCAAGGAACCTTCTGTAGTTATGAGAACAGAGAATTTCCTCTTCATACGTGACGGGACGCTACTATGAAGCTTCTTGTCGCGGTTTACTTCATCGAAAAGTTTCAACTCCAAGTTGTCCATTTTTCTTTTAGGTTGATCGCTTGTTACTTTGAGGCGATCAAAAACAGATGTCGAAGGTTGACTTTTCTTCGATGTGGAGACACTTAGCCTTTGGAAAGATGAAGGTCGAGTGGAGGTGGACATCGAACATTGATTTTCTTCCTTTGTCACGGCCATACTCATTCTTTGGAATACTGAAGGACGAGTAGTTGGAGGCTTGATGCGATCGAAGACGGAGGTCCTTTGTTCACCCCTCTCAGGATTGTCAACTTCTTCTACGTCGATGCAGTAGGAAGTCACAAAGTTCTCTTTTTTTTCTTTTTGTGGAAAGTTTTGGAGAAGATCTCCTTCACAGTCACCGGTTTTCGAGGTTGAGAAAACTTTTTACTTCTCTTCCTCTTGGTTTGAAGTTTCTTAGGATCCTTCTTTCTTTGATGCTTGCTCTTTCCTTTGATTGTAGCAAGATTTGATTGAGCTACTTCATCAAGGTCGAGCTCAATTTTGCCTTCCTTAGCCAGCTTTAAAATTAAGTCCTTTAGGACGAAACATCTTTCCACTGGATGACCAATAACTCGATGATACTTGCAATACTTGGGATCATCGACTTTCTCCATCTCTTCTGGTCGTTTACACTTAGGAAGCTTTATCAGTTGCGCTTCCAATAGTTGTTCCAACATATCAGGGATGTCGGCATCAGGGAAATGATAGATTTTCTTCTGTCTTTCCTTTAAAGATAAGTGTTGCGCTCCATTAGTTTGTCGTTTTTCTTTCGAAGACGACTTGGGAAGGGTTGTGTTTACAACCATGGATTCTTCTATAGTCTCTTCATCGTTCCTTCCTTCTTTTCTCATGTTAGGGAGGAGAAGGTCTTGGTTTTCTCGACTAGCAATACTTAGCTCCATATCGTGGGCGCGAGTTGCTAGTTCCTCAAAGGTGCGAGGCTTAATACCTTTAAGGATGTAGAGGAGTTCCCAGTGCATGCCTTGAATGCACATCTCAACAGAAGAGAGTTCAGTGAGACGATCTTTGCAATCTAGACTCATGGCTCTCCAACGATTTATATAGTTAACAACGAGTTCACCTTTTCGTTGTTTAGTGTTGGTGAGCTCGAACATGCTAACGGTTCTTCTAGTGCTGTAGAAGCGATTCAAAAACTCTCTTTCGAGTTCCTCCCAACTGTTTACTGACTCAGGTTCTAGATCAGTGTACCAGTCAAAAGCATTTCCTTTAAGTGTTCGAACGAACTGCTTGACTAGTAGGTCCCCTCGAGTACCAGCGTTCTCGCATGTCTCAACGAAGTGGGCAATATGTTGTTTAGGATTGCCCTTTCCATCAAACTGCTGAAATTTTGGTGGTTGATACCCGATTGGCGTTCTCAAGTTATCAATCCTCTTAGTATAAGGTTTGGAATACAAGAGGGAATCTTGAGTAGGTCCACCGTACTGAGCTCTGATACAGTTTGTGATCATATCTTGGAGCTGTTGGATGGATAGTGAAGCAACCGAAGCAGAACACTGTGGCTGATCATCTTGCACTATAGTCTTTCCTTTGTCATGATTTTTTATGACTTGTGTTTGACTTGATTCGGCGATATGTTGGTTCTCAATTTGGCACTTTAGTTGCGCGATTTGAGAATCTTTTTCTTCAATCGCCTTCATCAAGTTGTTGATGTGCTCTTGCATCTCAGCCATTCTTTCATCCATAGTTCTTGTCTCAGTCATCATGACAGTCACTACGTCAGAATCAGGTTCAAACAGAGGGTTATACTTAACAAGAAATTTGTCATTGGTATATGCCCCCTGCAAGGTTGTTTCTTCGCTTGCAATGATAGAAGCTTTATCTTCTTGCAACCTCAGTTTATTGAAGCAACAATGGGCAGTTGAACCCATGTAAGACTTGATCTCGACAGCGGCCATCGAAGAAGTCTTGAATGACATATTTACTTTTATGTTTTGAGATAAGAGAGAGAGATGAGAGGTAGAGATGGTCCCACTGGGCGTGCCAATTTGTTCACACGTAACTTCGAAGATGGAGACACGTGGAATAAACTTTGATTTGTATTAATGTTGTATGCGTGTGGGTGTACAATCTCTAACTTTAATCCTCTGATTCTCTCTCTTATGTGTGTGGGTGTGTTTCACTCGAGGGCTGGAACGCTTGATCTCGAGTCTGAAGCTTCAATGGATTCTTGGAGCTTGAAGTCTTCCAGTCTTGAAGGAGTCTTCAATCTTCAAGAAGTGTTGATGTCCTGAAGAGTCTTTGATCTTCAAGGAGTGTTGAAGTCTTGAAGAGTGTTGGGTCTTCAAGAAGTGTTGAAGTCTTGAGGAGTGTTTGGTCTTCAAGAAGTGTTCAACACTTGGACTTATGGATTGCAGAGAGTCTTCGGTCTTCCGACTTGGTGGAGTCTCTCTGAATTCTCTGGTTCTGCTTGAGAGCTTTGAAACTCTAAACTCTTGTCTTTGTGGGAGTGTAGAATTTCTGAACCGTCTAAAATTTCTCAACCCCTGAAATGGAGGAGAACCCCTCTATTTATAGAGTTCTTGCTGGATGGGCCCTGGTGACTTTTGGGCCTAACAACTTGGGCTTGGGCTTTATTGGGCTTGGGTCTGGTTTATATTTGACCCAAAACCATATGATCCAAATATTTAAAAGACCCAAATTTGATCCAATTAATTATTTTCTTTAATTAATTGGTCAAATCAATTAATCTGATCAAAATAATTTATTTTTTAATTAATTGATCAAATGGACATTTGGCCCTAAAAATTTATAATTGGCCAACTTTGTCTTTAAATTAAATTTGGGACACATGTCAATTTATAATTGGTCCCAAATTTAATTAATTATAATTTTATCATTAATTTTAAATAATGACGTGGCAATTTGTCATTGGCCAAAATTTCTCCTCCAACAATTATTATTACGAAATTCATATTAAATTTTCATATTAAAACAAACCAAGTATTATTAAGATTTTGTTTTTTCAAAATTTCATATTGGATTTTAAATATTCTGATCCAAAAAAAATGTTTTTTATCATTATGTTGGTTTTTTTCTTTTTAATTAAAATAATTAGCTTTAACTAAAATAATTATCTTAAGATTTTTTTTTCAAAATTTCATATTAAATTTCAAATTGGTTTTTAAATATTTTGATCAAAGTATGCTTTTTAATATATTATATTTTGAATTTTATTAAACTACTAATTTTGATTCTCGAATTTGAAAACTAAAAGATAAAATCATATACTATATTGTGATTTTTATTAAATTACGAAATTTGATTTTGGAATTTGAGAACTAATTATGTAATTAGATTCTTGAATTTGAAAACTAAAAGATAAAATCACATAATATATTTTGATTTTTATTTAATCACAGAATTTGATTCTCGAATTTGAAAACTAGGTTTATTATTATTGAATGTAGAGGTGTTAGGGTCATGAAATTTTATTTTTGTTTATTAAAAATGAAGAAACAGAAACAAGAAAGAACGTAACCAAATGGGCCCCAGTATCATAAATAAAATATTAAAAATCTTAATTTCAGAATCAAAAAAAAAAAAAAAAAAAAATCTCAATTTCAGACATTTTGATTTTCCATCCATATATATATATATATATATATATATATATATTTGTATAAATATAATGCAATTATGGAGGACACGTCAGATCGTCAACGGCCGTGACGCTCCATCCATCACCCGCCGTCCCACAAGCATATTCCCACCCCAAAATGCCACCTGTCCCCCAACCCCTTACTAACGTCACCTACCTCCTCGGTCACCGTTCGGGCCCACTGCCCCATATCCACTGGCATCCTGCCACGTCCTCTCCCTTAAAAAGAACCTACAAATTTATCAGATCCCACCAAAATCTACCTCACCAGTCCCTTTCTGCCACGTCACTAAAAATTTTACCACCACGGATTGTTCAATGACGTGGCACGAAGGAAGTGGAATTTCCCTAGTGACGTGGCGGACAGCGAGAGAAATCCCCATAAGAAAAACAAAAAACAAAAATCCTTTTGCTTATATAAAGGAAAAACCGTTTTTTGACCTTTCCATATAACCCATTTTAATTTAACACGTGTCCCAATCATTCCGCACGTGCCTCCCGCCACGTAGTCATCTCGAACCGCACCGTTTAATCTTCCGAGTATAAATACAAAAGGCTCGGCCTCTGTTTTGCATCAATTAGAAATAGAGTTGCAAACAAACTAAAGAAACCAGAACGGCGTCGTAATGACGAAGCAGTTGAAAGAGAATCAAGAACCAGTAATCTCCGGCACCGGCGACCGAGAGTTTCCGGCGGAGGAGTCGACGATGACGATTTGTAATCCTTGTGAATTTCACTCTCCGAAGGCGTACAAGGAAGTGGAAACGGATCAGGAAAGTATAGGATCGTCGGAGGAAACAGAGTCGCCGAAATCAGTTGCAAAGGTTGCGGACTGGAGGAAGAAATTGGCGTATGTTCATTACCAGATTCGGAGAATCAGAGAGGAGGATTTGCATCTTGGCGAGGATATCGGCGAAGGCTTCAACGCGAAAGAGAAGATGAATTCGATCGGAGATTGGTGCGATGTTGGACATCAATGTAATCATCACCATAATCCTCCTCATTCTTATCATAATCGCGTTAGTTCTCAGATGAATGTTGTAATTTTCTCGAGGCCGATCTTGCCGAGCTCGCCGCTCAGCGGGAAGAACGCACAGTTAGGGCTTTAAATTAAGGTACTAGAAAAATCAAGGTACTTACTACTCTTTTCGATCGGTCGGTCTTTTTTTCGATTTCGATTTGGATTCCGTGAAATTAATTGAATCTGCGAGGAAATTGAAGGTCTCGTTTCTTGTGTGATTGAGTTAGTTTTGGCTCCTGATTTTTGCAGGAGAGATGGAAAGAGAGAAGGATTAGTTAGACTGCGCAGAAAAGATTGGGAAATTTTGATCTCTGGATACGCCAATTTCTGGTTGCTAATTAGTCTTTAGGGTTTGTTTGAATTTGGAGGAAATGAGAGAAATGAACTGATACTGAATCTGGAGATCAAACCGATGCTGTAAAGTCTAATTCTGAATCGAAAAAGAAAAAAAAAAAAGGACATGCATGAATCCTGATGATGTAAATAAATTTCTGGCTTTGTTTCTTTGATCTTTTCCTTCTAAACTTGGATCTCTTTTGAACAAGGCAAATTTTGAATACTACCAAATTTATATGAACGACGATTATATATAATAGTAATTATACTTAGAAACATTTTAATTGGTAATATTTGTAAAATTATTCGACATATAGATTTTTAATTTTTTTTTTTCACAACAAATATGGGGTATGGAACAAAAAGAAAAGTGAGGTATGAGTATCGGAACCTCTCATCTTAAGTATTGCTTCCAAGTTCAGTTCAACCGACCACAATATGAGAGTGCGGATTCGAATCGTAATAATATTTTCATTTCACCAATATATGCTATTATCCTTTTAGATAATATTTTGTCTAGAATTGCAATTAACTTTAAAAATAGTGTAATACCAATATTGTGTCAAAGATTTTATTCGTAAGTTATATTTTCTAAAAGTATTTCCGTTACATCTTTTGAGACAATTTTGTTTATCATTCAAATTCGAAGATTTTTGGCCAATTTAACTCGAAGAGATACTCTTTCCGAAAAAACACCTAGGAATATATTTTGTTTTGTCTTATGATGTAATATATATCCTCTTAAGGTAAATTAATAATTAGAAATTCACCATACAAAATTGAAAATTTCCTTTCTTTAATGCAAATATTAGGATATGAGTGGACTATTTTAGATTCCTTAAGGGGAGATTTTCATATCCAATGATGTTAGAAGATTAGGTCTGATAATCTGATCAGATATTTTCCTATTTAATTAGTTAAGTGATTATCATAATTTCGAAATCAATTAAATAATCCATTATTATATGATTTTATTTTTAAAAAATGATACTTTTTCTTTGCTTTTTTCTAGGTGGAAATTTGAACCATAGATAGAAAAAAATGAAATTCAATACCAAATTCAAACTCTTGAAAAATGGATGTCATCTTCTTTTCAAAACTTTGTCAATAAGTCTGAACCAATTGAAAGTAATCAAATTCAAAGTTGTGTTTTACTTTTCAATTCTATAAAATTATATTCATTGAGACTTCTTTTCTTCATTTTTCAATTTGGATTTAATAGCCTTATACTAATGTATTAAATCCAAATTGGATTAAACATCTCACTAAAAATAGAGCAGATTTAAATGTGTGGTTTGAAATATGAATTATATATGGACAAATAATTTTTTTTAAAATTTTTAAATATAAATTATCAAATGAAACAAATACCGCTAATAAATATATCTAACTGAAATTATGAAGAGTAATGATATCTAATTCAAATCAAACCAATTAATCCACAAGTCCCTTAAATCAAAGAATTGTTAGGTTATAAAACAATGAAAATATAAAAGAATTAAAATCTATCTAATTGGTTAATGATTAAAATGATATTTTTGATAACAAAGTTCTATATGAATTATGAAAATAAACACATGCATGGTATTCCCAAACAATTGGGATCCCAGAAGGTTGAAAACCACATAATATTTATTTCAAACAATTTAAAAAATATTGTGAAATCTGAAACTGCTACCACATCACTAAACAAAACTACTAATTTGAAATAAATCACACATTGCTCAATTAATAATAAAGGAAAAAAATCTGAAAAACCCCATTCATTTTCTATTGAATCCCAGAGTTGTCTAGGGTTTCAATATCGGCTTTCATTCAATTAAGATCGCTGATCATTTTGTGCTTCAATCGCTGATCATATAATGGCAAAAGAAAAGATCGGGGAGCTGTTTGAAGTACTGGATTGAGTTGAGTTGACGTTTGGAATTGGAACATTGGTTTAATTAAACAAGGGGTCGAGTTATTTTACCCTCGTTTTGCTATTATAACCAACTCATGTCCTTTTAGCCCCATTACCACCGACGACCACCTCCGACAAACATTATGGTGATCACCGCTGACACCAGCGACAATTCCGACAAAAATTTCAATCATCGGTGGCGACGATGGTTCCAAGTTCCTTTTACCCATACATATCTAAGAAGAGCCTTATTTTGTAAAGGTTGTGCAGTTAGATTATTTTGACACATTTTGGTTGGAAATATATCCTTTGTTTGCTAAATAATACACACTTGGTTGTGAATAACACATGGATTATACACATTTTTTTTGTTCAGTTATATGTAGGATTTGACATCTACTCTTTTTCTTAATTGTCAAAGGTTCAAATTTTCATACTTCATATTTGTTGTATTAAAAAAATGTTAATCAATGTTGCATTTCTTGCTTTTTAATTGATTTTTTTTAGAGGTTTTTTTTTTTTTTTTGAACATCAACCTTTCATTCAAAACCAAGACAACCGCTCAAAGAGTAACATTACAGAAGGACAGAAACAGGGAAACCAAAATCTCTACACACTAAGAGACATCCTCCAAGCCAAACTCGCTAGCCAGAGTGTAGCACTATCCCCCTCCCAGAAGAGAGTATGCATCGAAACTAAGTAGACAACCAGTTGATTTTATCTGGATTTCAACTAGCCTTCCAAAAAACCTCCATCATCTTAACTCCAAGCTAACTACTAGTTTGCTCTGTACTAGCTCGTAATTTTAGGCCTGCAACAACATTACCACCCAAATAAAGCATTTTTAGACATCAACAAGGATAAGCAGTTTAGTAGGAGATGCACATAAGCACAACCAAAATGTGCACTACCCAATCACCCCCAACCTAAATCCTGTCAATCCTCAGGTAAGCCTAGGCCTATATTGAATGAAATATGAAGAATAGCTAAGATTCCAGGTAAGCCTAGACCTATATTGAATGAAATATGAATAGCTAAGATTCCAGTGTCGCAATTAATCATGCTCACGTTCCTGCACTACATCTACTCAACATTTTGCCTAAGAGAAGCTACCGCAAGCTAACAAAATATGAAACAAATCAAAACTTTCCAAGAATACTCTCGAGTGTGTGTGCGCTTAGCCTTCCTGTAGAAGTCCCTAATGGTCAAGAAACTGATTTATAAGACCTTTCACCTATCTTCCTCCTACATTGGAACTTAAGCCTCGCTTGAAAGACCAACTGGAACAAAAATAGAATGCTTTCTCATTGCCTAGGAGCCAGATAAGGAATTCTTTTTTCTTTTCCTGTTGCACACTTATAAGACGGGGTACTAGCTTTCACACTACAGTGTAGGGACCCCTAACCCGAGTTTAACCATTGGTTGGCCTAATTGAACACACTGCATGCAGCTTTTTTTAGTCCTTATCACTCATAACTCTGGTAAGCATATTATTTTTCTGATATCACAAAGGAGTATAAATTAACAATGCCAACTCAGGCTCCCTTACTCATTTACCGCTCATTCTCTTTTATTTTCCTTTTTTTTTATCTGGCATATAATCTTTTCTTCCCAAAGGCAAGATTCACACATTAATTTGCAAGAATCAAACTCCCTAGATTAACCTTACCCCTATCGGGGTGACAACAGGTTTATAAACCTCATAAAGCAGACCTGACCCTTCAAGACTAACTAAAAGACATGCCATGTGTTCAAATATGCAAGAAACTCAAGAAAGAATTAACAAGCCTCAAATTTATGCTAACAAGCATCACTTCAACAAACCCAAAAGAGAGAGCATAAGAGCACTAGAAGGCATTATCATGACTGAAAATCCCAACACCTAAACTCAGCTATTAGATCTCAAACGACTTTCAAATTTGTTCCCAAAAAAGAAATATAGGTCCATTGCTCTGATGCATGTCCTCAATCCAAACGTGACAGAACAAACAATAAACACATTACATGTATAAAGGGTAATTTGGTGCTCAGGTGCATCCAACCTCAACCTAAAATCCACTAGCATGCAAATACTTCCACCCCCAACCTAAATCATACAATCACGTCAATGAAATCTAAACATGCACACATAAGTATCAAAGGAAAAGGGAATAGAAAACCTCCTCTGATTGTAGGCCCATCGGTTGGAGTGGTAACTGAAGCTGCTTAGCCTGGTCCCTTAGCTCAAGCCCCCCTTGTCTTTGATCAGCAAATCTCCATTCAATCACAGAAAATCCTTACAACATGGGGCACTCCTCAGCCATCAAAGAGCTTATACATGAAGGAACAATCTCCACCCAGACACAAGACCGCCCTCCTTTAACGCCATGCATGCCAACCGATGAGCAACCTGATTCCCCTCCCTCTGGACAAAACTGCAGTCGAACAACAAAGGACCAGGCGCTTCCCTACATAGCTTAGCCATCAACTCTCCTACATCAGATAAATCCACCAACTCCTGCCCACTCTGGATTAAGGACGCAATTGAAGGGAATAAAAGTCCCCACGCAGCGGAAGCGCATCGATTGGACCTTACGCCGTATATTAATTAATATTAAAATACCGTTACGAAAACTCAAACAAACTTTAAACACTCTTTAAAGTTGCTGGAAATTTAGTTTAAACATGCTTAAAAATAAATCTAAATTTATTTTCATGCTTTTCTAAAGAAAAGGGGAAGAACCATCACATACCTTCGTTGTAGACTTGACCGTTCTTCGCCAACAACGCTCCAACGAACGAAAACGCAACAACCTCTTCACCTCTTGATCGCTGGAATTTTCTTCTTGATTGACACAATAACCACAAAAGTTACACCGGTATGACTCTAGGTCTAGGAGGCAAAAAGACTTGTGGGAGTCTTTCTCTAAGAGGGAGGCTAGAGAGAATTCTAGGTCTTGTCTTTGAGAGTCTAAGAGCAAGAGCAAAATTTCAAGTGTCATGACCAATTAGGTCTAGTGTTCTATTTATAGAAGAGAGGCCATGAATAAAATATTCAATTAAATCAATCTTTTCCAAAATTGATTCAATCTTATTCCTTAATTAATCAATCATGATCAATCAATTCCATAATTGATTAATCTTTTCCGCAAATGACTAATTACTTCTATAAGTGATTAGATCATTTTCATAAATGATTAATCACTTCCTTAAGTGATTAATTATTTCCATAATTGATTAATTCCCGATTAATGAATTCTTTAATTAATTAACCACCAATTAAATATCATATATTTAATTCTCGGCCTAGAATTAATTAATTTGCCCAAACACATTTTAGGTCTTAAATTAATTAATTCATTATTTGAACTCTTTCAAACTTCCATAAATTTATATTTGAACTTTTCAAATATTAATTTCTCTCATAATAAAATATATCAATATATATTATATTTGTTTCCCTTAATAAATTGAACATTTTCAATTTACTTTTATTACTTAGTTGCCTCAAATTACTTTACGAGCTACCAGTGGGACCTAATGGACCTGCAGATCAGAAGCTCCAACGATGTGAGATTAATTGGTCAAACTCATTAACCACATTAATCAATATTCGTTAACTGTGTGTACATTCCACTATAGACTCACAGTTGCACTCTTCTCACTGCAGACATATTTTCTGTGTCCACGGATCTAGACCAATATCGACTAGTTAGTCCTTCACGAGTGTCCGTAACACCAGCTGGGTCAAACTACCGTTTTACCCCTGGGTTACCTCTATTTCCTTAAGTACCAATTCTCCTCTAATGAACAACCTGTTTGTGGTCCAACCATCAAACAGAAAACCCTCTCGTGCCATTGAGAGGGTAGGGCCCTTTATTCAAGACTCGGAGTAACCACTTAAGGGAACACTCATCTGCTTCCCTAAAGTCGGGAAGGAGTGAATTCCATCTTGTACGATTATGTTCCCAGCTCCCCATTCGGTCTTGTCCCCAAAGTGGTAGGCTTATTGAGTCGGCGTATTGGCCACTCTCACCCATACAAATCAAAGGACAATCTCTCATGAGCAGGAGTCCATAATCAACTCAGGATTAAGACTAAGTTGTCTAGGTTGTCCTAGTGAAATAGAAAACTAACTAGTTAACGGTGTTATAACCAGTGGTTACTATTTCGCGGTCCGGTCTTATGCAAACTCATTGCATAGGATACCCCCACTCGCATGTCTCCTACACGAACGCGTTGGATCGCAGAGTTTGTATCAAATACAAAGTGGGTCGTATCCATAGTGTCACCAGGATAAGGCACCCAGTCTTATCCCTATACTATAGACCCTTTAGGCTGTTTCTTGAACAATGATCCCATATGTCGCTACATATAGTTCAAGACTCATATTACAACCTTGGATGTCTAGTTTATTGGATTAGGGTTATTATTAGGCAAAGATAAATATAAAATAACTAATAACAATTAATGGAAAAATATATCAATATTATTTCATTAATATCCGGTCAACTGTTACATTCACTATCTACGAGTTTTAGGGCATGAAACCCAACATACTCCCACTTGAACTAAAACACTAGTTAGTGGGATGTAAATGCAATAATCTAAAGCTGGAAATGTCATGTATTTAATACAATGAACTAGGGCATCCTTATACCCATTATACATTTCTCCCACTTGCCCTAGATTAGATGGCATACATATCTCGTAGACCTAGACCTTCTAGATGACCCTCAAACACTTTAGCCGTGAGTGCCTTCGTAAATGGATCAGCGATGTTGTGTTCTGAGGCGATCTTAGTGACGATCACATCTCCTCTTTGTACAATCTCCCGTATCAGGTGATACTTCCTCTCGATGTGTTTACCCCGTTTGTGGCTTCGAGGTTCTTTTGAGTTGGCTACAGCCCCACTGTTATCACAGTATAGTGTTATGGGCATGTTCATATTCGGAACCACTTCCAAATCAGTCAAGAACTTTCTGAGCCATACTGCCTCCTTAGCTGCTTCGCAAGCTGCTACATACTCAGCCTCCATGGTTGAGTCTGCTATGCATCCTTGTTTGATGCTTCTCCACACTACTGCTCCTCCATTGAGGGTGAATACTGACCCTGATGTGGATTTCCTTGAATCCTTATCAGCTTGAAAGTCAGAGTCAGTGTATCCAGTAAGAATCAAATCCTTAGCTCCATACACAAGCATGTAGTCCCTCGTTCTCAGAAGATACTTGAGGATATTCTTAACCGCTCCCCAGTGGTCCAACCCTGGATTAGACTGATACCTACTGACTACTCCCACTGCATAACATATGTCAGGCCTAGTGCAGAGCATAGCATACATTAAGCTGCCCACAGCTGAGGCGTAGGGAATGTGTCTCATGTTCTCAATTTCTTGAGGTGTCTTAGGAGACTGTCCCTTAGACAGGTGTACCCCATGTCTGAAGGGTAGTAGTCCCTTCTTGGAGTTTTGCATCGAGTATCGAGACAACATTTTATCAATATACATTGCTTGAGACAGAGCTAGCGTTTTGTTCTTACGATCCCTAATGATTTGGATTCCCAGAACATATTGAGCCTCTCCCAGATCTTTCATTTGGAATTGGGATGCTAGCCATTTCTTAATGTCAGTGAGGTATCCTACATCATTCCCAATGAGTAGGATATCGTCTACATAAAGTATTAGAAAAGCTACTTTCCTTTTATTGACTTTCTTGTACACACAAGGCTCATCAATGTTTTGGTCAAAGCCAAAAGATTTGATTGCAGTATCAAATCTAATGTTCCATGATCTGGACGCTTGTTTCAATCCATAAATGGATCGATTGAGCTTACAAACCTTTTGTTCCTGACCTTGGCCTATGAACCCTTCGGGTTGAGACATGAAGATATTCTCTTCAAGATTACCATTCAGAAAGGCAGTCTTGACGTCTATTTGCCATATTTCATAGTCATAATATGTGGCTATGGATAAGAGAATTCTTATGGACTTTAACATGGCTACAGGAGATAAAGTTTCCTCATAGTCAACCCCTTCCTTTTGGGTATAACCCTTTGCCACTAGTCTAGCTTTGAAGGTCTATACCTTTCCAGCTGCATCTCTTTTTCTCTTATAGATCCATTTGCACCCTATGGGTTTTACCCCATTTGGTAGATCTGTAAGTTCCCATACAGAATTGGAGTACATTGACTCCATTTCCAGGTTCATGGCTTTGACCCATTCATCCTTATCTTCGTCATTCATTGCCTGTCTATAGGACAATGGATCCTCAATGCCATCATTAGGTATGACAACCTGAGTTTCAGTTAAACCCAAGTAGCGGTCAGGTTGTAATACAATCCTCCCACTGCGTCGAGGCATTCCCAACGTTTGAGATGGACGGGATGGATCTGAAGAACTAGCTCCTTCATCAACCCTTGTTGAAGGTCCAACTTCATCAACAACTCTTGATGATTCTTCAGTAGCTTCTCCTAATATTATTTTGCTGCGTGGTTTATGATCTCTCATGTGGTATTCCTCTAAGAAAGTGGCGTTTGTCGATACAATCACCTTATTTTCTTGTGGGTCGTAGAAATAACCACCTCTCGTTTCTTTAGGGTAACCAAAAAATTGGCACAGTTTTGAACGAGGTTCCTGTTTCTTAGGATTTGTCACAAGCACGTGTGCTGGACAACCCCAGATGCGAAAGTGATGCAAACTAGGTTTACGCCTCTTCCATAATTCGAAAGGTGTTTCAGAAACACTTTTCGAGGGAACATTGTTCAAGATGTATACTGCAGTCTCTACTGCATACCCCCAAAACGAGCTAGGCAATTGAGCATAACTCATCATTGATCGAACCATGTCTAATAAGGTTCTATTTCTCCTTTCTGACACACCATTCTGCTGAGGTGTACCAGGGGCTGAGAGTTGAGATTGGATTTCATGCTCTATCATATAATCTTGGAATCTTTGATCCATATACTCCCCTCCTTGATCAGATCGAAGTACTTTAATAGATTTACCTAATAGGTTTTCAACTTCAGCCTTAAACTCCTTAAACTTTTCAAGGGCTTCAGACTTATGTCCTATTAGGTACAAGTAACCATATCTTGAATAATCATCTATAAATGAGATGAAATATTCGTACCCTCCTCGAGCTTTTACATTCATTGGACCACATAGATCCGAATGTATTAACTCTAAGGGTTCTTTGGCTCTGTAACCTTTTCCAGTAAAGGGTCTTTTGGTCATTTTTTCCCTCAAGACAAGATTCACAAGGTGGTAGTGAATCATCTTCTAACTTGCTTAGAAGTCCATTTTTTACCAAACGACCGATCCTATTGATGTTTATATGACCAAGTCTGAGATGCCAAAGATGAGTATTGTTACTTGATGGAGAAATCTTTTGCCTTTTACTTTGAGTTTCAGCAGTTTTAAATAATTCGTGATTTAAAAGTGCTTTGTTGTCGGTTGGTCTTAAAACATACAAGTTATTTTCCAATTTGGCTGAACAAATAAGTACACCATTTTTATAAATGAACACTTCATTCATATCAAAAGTAACTGTATACGATTGTTCAATCAAACATGAAATAGAAATTAAGTTCCTCTTAATCTTGGGAACAATTAACAAACTTTCTAAAAGTAAGAATCTATTTCTAAAAAATAACTTCGCAGCTCCCACTGCTTTAGCTGAAATGACTTCTCCAGTTCCGACCCTGAGTGTCATTTCCCCATCGTTCAACTGCCGAAAGGAACTATTTTCCTGAAAAGAAGAACAAACATGATTAGTTGCTCCTGAATCAAGTATCCAGGTAAACTCATCATGTTCTACCAGGCAGGTTTCTAAAACAAGTAAATCAAATTTACCTTCCTTTTCCTTCTTTTTTCTCAACAAGGTACTTTGGGCAGTTTCTCTTCCAATGTCCATCTACATTGCAGTGAAAACACTTGCCCTTATCTGCCATAGCTTTGGCTTTTCCCTTGCTTTTAGCAGCAGAACTGGAAGCTTTCCCCTTGTTTCCTTTCTTCTTCTGAGTTTTCTTTGAAGAAGTGGCTACAGATTTAGTTCCAGAGGATGAACCCTTCTCGAACTTTCTTTTAGAGTGAACAACGTTTGCCTCTCCTTCTATTTGTCCCTTGTTCTTAAGAAGAGACTGATAGAGTTGTAGCTCATTCAGGAGGCTAGTCAGGTTGAATGTTATTTTATTCATCATTGCATTGCTTCAAAACTGTAGAAAACTCTTCGGAAGAGATTCTAAGATGAATGCAACCTGATTACACTCATCTATGACCGCCCCGTTTGCCTCTGCCACGTTGAATTGGACCATCATATCCAGGACATGCTCCCGAACAGATGTGCCCTCTTTCATGCGACAACTATAAACGTATTTGAGAGCGTCATGGTGGAGTTGGTAGGACGGTTGTCCAAACATCTCATGGAGAGAGTTCATAATCTCCCTCCCTGTTACCATGCCCTCATGCCTTTTAGCCAAAACTTCATATAAGCTGGCTAGGATATAGACGCGAGTCTTATCATTGGCCTTTGTCCAGCGGTCATAAGCATCCTTAACTGCTTGGGATGCATTACGAGCAGGGGCTGGAGGACAATCCTCCGTTAAGACGAACCGCAGATCATCGGCAACAAGAATCGTATTCAGGTTCGACTTCCACGTAGCATAATTTTCGCCGGTTAATTTCTCATTTTTAAGCAGAGAGACAACTGAGGAAGACATTGCTGAAATTTAAACAAACAATGACCGTATTAGTTATCTTTGCCTTAACCCATCATACAAGCAAACAATTGCACACAATCCAATCATTTTAGCAAAACAGACAATCATAGAACCCTAAAACTATCGATTTAGTTTTGCAATGATGTTTCAGAGGTTTAGAATATCAGCCACCGCCTTTGAAATGAGACACCTCTCAGCTAATTCTAATTCCAGAATAACTCATATTCCTATAGACATTAGCCACCGTTGTTCGGTCAAGGATTTGTTAACACTTTTAACTCATCCTCGTAAGTGTAACCCTCCCACTTTCAGATCTCAGAGGCACGCACCAACAGGCTACCGAAGGGAAAGACAACTGTTGGTGATTAGCTTAAGAGCTCATATCCTTTTCAGGAGTTCACGATGTTTCGAATCCTATGACCAGGCCCTCCGAAGGGATGGTTGCGCCATGACAACCTGCAGGCGGATGATAGGATTCTCATGGTGTGACCTATGGGCGGAGACCGAGGGATACGTTGACACGTGTTCCGCTCCCACTTACTCTAGACATTTTTCCCATTCACCTTGATATTGATTCATGCAAACACTTTCCGAAGAGAGGCCACTCCTAAGGCGACTCGAAGCCGAGCATGAATCTCACGTTGTGAATATAGGGACATAGGAGCAAAACTTGATTTAAATCTCGTTTTGTAACTTTCCTCCCACTGAAAATGTCCTAAGGTTAATATAGAGTTATTTAACTTAGATAGTATTCGGCTAAGTCAATCTATCTAAGTCTGATCCTATTATAACAATTATGGAAAAGATTCAACTGCAATCTTTTGGGTGAATTAAACTTCTTTTAATAAACCCAACATTGCAAGTCAACATTACTATGGTTAATTCAACTCAATGTTCGGGTCAGTTCCCAGGTAGGAGGTGTTCCGTAAACCGTCAACTTAAATACCCCCAGCCTTAGACAGAACTTTACCGAGAGAGTTCCCTTATAACCTCAGTAATGTAGGGTCTTTACTCTAGAGATCTAGGTGCATTAAACACTTTTAATAAACCTAGTGATATTGCATGCTAACATTTAACTATGATTAGTTCAACTCCGGTATTCCAGGTCAGTTCCCAGGTAGGAGGTGTTCCGTAAACCGTCAACTTAAATACCCCCAGCCTTAGACAGAACATTACCGGTGGAGTTCCCTTATAATCATAGCAATGTTTTTCCTACTTAGTCAATTAAAACTATTTTTAATTCTAAGTAAGAAAAGATTCTAATCCTATTAGAAAACGATCTAGGTCTAATTAATTTTAAACAATTTAAAATTAATCCAATTTATCCTATGATCTTATGTTTGCATGCAAATCTTGATTATGGATTGACGGTTTCTAATCATTAAAGAACTATTTCAAATTTTAATGATTAATCCTTTAATCAAGAATCTAGGGTTTAATCCATTCAACAATCTCATTCAAATTAAATAATTAAACCACATTAATTGCATAAATAATATAAAAATTATATTATTAACTATGGATGTTTCATGCTTCATGCAATTTTGATTTTCTTTTATTATAACAATTATAAGCCAATCAAGAAAATCAATCAAGCATGCTTCATTCATCACATTAAACATAACTATTTATATTTAATTTAAGTAATGACATGCTTCATGCTTTCCAATTTTTCATATAATTAATATACACTTATATTAAAAAATATGAAAACAATTCCATGCATTTAAACATACATTATAACAATTTATAATATATAAAAAATGCATGAACATGTTTATAACCTAAGGTGGGATTAAATATTCTATATGACATCCATAAAGTATATAAATAGCAATTGAACCGGTTAATTTTGGCCCCTAGGATAAAATAAAGCATTAAATTACATTAATTTAGCTAAATTCTATCCTAAAAATCCTTGTACGGCTCCAGAATTTTGTCTAGACATCACGAACCGCCCCGAACCAACTCGAACCGGCCTCCAAAATCACGAACCATGCAAAAAATTGGCTGAACCGAGCCAATAACACAGAAAATCGGGCTGATCCAGCAAAATAAACCGAACCAAACCGATTTCCCGGTCAAGATCCCGGCCGGGAAATTTTCCAGCAAACCCTAAATCGTCGATTCCTCTGTTCTGCACTCTGTTTTTCTGATTTCCAGCGCCGTTCTTCATGATTTTCGCCCAAAATCATCTCGATCTCCATCGATAACAACCTTAAATCTAGACACGGACTTACAAGGACTCGATCTACACAAAATACCCGAAACACCGGGCCTTACATGATCAAAATCACATAAAATAAAATCTATGGCCATAAAATTAACCCAAACAGTTCAACACAAACCGAACATACATTATGCATAAATCCCACCTATTAGAGCCTATCGCAACTTTTTAATATTAATTAATAGGGACAGCGATGGCTCTGATGCCGATTGAAGGGAATAAAAGTCCCCACGCAGCGGAAGCGCATCGATTGGACCTTACGCCGTATATTAATTAATATTAAAATACCGTTACGAAAACTCAAACAAACTTTAAACACTCTTTAAAGTTGCTGAAAATTCAGTTTAAACATGCTTAAAAATAAATCTAAATTTATTTTCATGCTTTTCTAAAGAAAAGGGAAAGAACCGTCACATACCTTCGTTGTAGACTTGACCGTTCTTCGCCAACAACGCTCCAACGAACGAAAACGCAGCAGCCTCTTCGCCTCTTGATCGCTGGAATTTTCTTCTTGATTGACACAATAACCACAAAGGTTACACCGGTATGACTCTAGGTCTAGGAGGCAAAAAGACTTGTGGGAGTCTTTCTCTAAGAGGGAGGCTAGAGAGAATTCTAGGTCTTGTCTTTGAGAGTCTAAGAGCAAGAGCAAAATTTCAAGTGTCATGACCAATTAGGTCTAGTGTTCTATTTATAGAAGAGAGGCTGTGAATAAAATATTCAATTAAATCAATCTTTTCCAAAATTGATTCAATCTTATTCCTTAATTAATCAATCATGATCAATCAATTCCATAATTGATTAATCTTTTCCGCAAATGACTAATTACTTCTATAAGTGATTAGATCATTTTCATAAATGATTAATCACTTCCTTAAGTGATTAATTATTTCCATAATTGATTAATTCCCGGTTAATGAATTCTTTAATTAATTAACCACCAATTAAATATCATATATTTAATTCTCGGCCTAGAATTAATTAATTTGCCCAAACACATTTTAGGTCTTAAATTAATTAATTCATTATTTGAACTCTTTCAAACTTCCATAAATTTATATTTGAACTTTTCAAATATTAATTTCTCTCATAATAATATATCAATATATATTATATTTGTTTCCCTTAATAAATTGAACATTTTCAATTTACTTTTATTACTTAGTTGCCTCAAATTACTTTACGAGCTACCAGTGGGACCTAATGGACCTGCAGATCAGAAGCTCCAACGATGTGAGATTAATTGGTCAAACTCATTAACCACATTAATCAATATTCGTTAACTGTGTGTACATTCCACTATAGACTCACAGTTGCACTCTTCTCACTGCAGACATATTTTCTGTGTCCACGGATCTAGACCAATATCGACTAGTTAGTCCTTCACGAGTGTCCGTAACACCAGCTGGGTCAAATTACCGTTTTACCCCTGGGTTACCTCTATTTCCTTAAGTACCAATTCTCCTCTAATGAACAACTTGTTTGTGGTCCAACCATCAAACAGAAAACCCTCTCGTGCCATTGAGAGGGTAAGGCCCTTTATTCAAGACTCGGAGTAACCACTTAAGGGAACACTCATCTGCTTCCCTAAAGTCGGGAAGGAGTGAATTCCATCTTGTACGATTATGTTCCCAGCTCTCCATTCGGTCTTGTCCCCAAAGTTGTAGGCTTATTGAGTCGACGTATTGGCCACTCTCACCCATACAAATCAAAGGACAATCTCTCATGAGCAGGAGTCCATAATCAACTCAGGATTAAGACTAAGTTGTCTAGGTTGTCCTAATGAAATAGAAAACCAACTAGTTAACAGTGTTATAACCAGTGGTTACTATTTCGCGGTCCGGTCTTATGCAAACTCATTGCATAGGATACCCTCACTCGCATGTCTCCTACACGAACGCGTTGGATCGCAGCGTTTGTATCAAATACAAAGTGGGTCGTATCCATAGTGTCACCAGGATAAGGCACCCAGTCTTATCCCTATACTATAGACCCTTTAGGCTGTTTCTTGAACAATGATCCCATATGTCGCTACATATAGTTCAAGACTCATATTACAACCTTGGATGTCTAGTTTATTGGATTAGGGTTATTATTAGGCAAAGACAAATATAAAATAACTAATAACAATTAATGGAAAAATATATCAATATTATTTCATTAATATCCGGTCAACGGTTACATTCACTATCTACGAGTTTTAGGGCATGAAACCCAACAGCAATGCGGCTGGAATTCGTCTCCAACACCATGGGCAGCAACCCCATATCCACTACCATCCTCACCCCTTTAAAAGCCACCGATCCTTTAGCCATATCCACATTTCTGATATTTTCGTGGACCATTGATGTAGAGAGCATTACCAGACCCGCTGAATCCCTAACAACTATTCCTAGTCCCGCCCGAAACTCCTTCTCACAAAACGTTGCATCTACGTTTAATTTATACCAGCCAGCCACTGGGGAGTCCACCTCACCGCCCTCTGCAAAGCTTTACGTCCCCCCAGTGCCGCCATTATAAACAGCAACCTGAAAAACAAAAATGTAGTTCACAGCCCAGTCCACAATTCTAACATCAGGACTGAACCCCTTAAACATCCGTCGATTGCAACCGTTCCATACAACCCACAACACCACCACAAACACCTCAAACTTCTCCCATCCTACCATATCCCTTACATCTCTTAGGAGATGAAACATCGATCCTGCCCGCAAATTCTGCATTACCCACCCAAAATAAGACTCCCTCAAGATCCCCCGAAAGAACTTGCACTGCTAAAACTAGGGGTGAGCATGGTAGACCGAAAAACCGATCCGATCGATCGAAATCGACCGAACCGACGACGGTTGATCGGTTTTCTAGAAGCTTCAGTCGGAGTCAGTTTTTCTATAAGAAAAACTGACAAGTCGGTAGGTCGGTGGGCCTAAAAAGGCCCAAACCGACCGGAATCCCTTAATTATTAAAAAAAAAGAAGAAAAGGGGGGTAAAGTACTCTGTCGCGCTGCTGGCCCACTGACACACTCCCACATCAACCTCACTCATTTCGTAGGTAATAATTACCTCTATAGCTTTAGGTAATTATGATTTGTTTTTTTCTTTTTAAAAACCTTTTTATTTTTTATTTCTCTCACATGCAGATTCCTGATAGCGAGCAGAAATGTCGCTATTTTAGTCTCAAATTATTAAGCTTTTTGGTGCTTTAATCGTGATTTTAATGAATATATTTATTGAATTTTGTTATTTTGTCTTTAGGAGCATAAATGATGATTTTGGGAGAAAAAGAGCCAAAATTGATGGAATTATTGCCCAAATCAAAGTATGAAGCCCAAAGAAGACATCCATGAGGAAAAGTCCAAGAAGAATGAAGAAGAAGGCCCAAAAATCAGCCCAAAAAGGAAGCTGATTTTCTGGAAAATCTGGACAGCGTCGAGACGCTTAGCAAGGCAGCGTCGCGACGCTGCCCTTTCTTGTTGCCCAAGCCGCGTGCGCAGCAGCGTCGCGACGCTTGGCAAGGCAGCGTCGCGACGCTACCCCTTTTCCAGGCCTATAAATAGGAGCCCTTGGTGCCTCATTTGGAATCATCAATCAAATCATTACTCATTCATTCCTTTCTTTCCTTTCTTAAGACTCCTTTTTTGGAGCCCCTCTCAAGGCTTTTGAGCCTTTTTGAGAGGGTTCTTTTAGTGGGAATTTTTGGGGAATTTTGGGGAGCAATTCTAGAGGCTCGAGGAGTAGTCAGCGGGGGCTCCAAGCGTCAGCAAGGGGTTTTTCGACGGTCAATTCCTTTTCCTTTATGCCTTTTAATATGCTTTCCCTTGTAATTATTGTAGATATTATGTGTAGCTAAACCCCAATTTGGGGTCTTGAAATGAAATGATAGTTGCACTATTGTTATAATTTCTTGTCTCTTGCCCATGTCCTAATTATTTGTATGGATGTGCTTAATGCTTTACTCAATCTGGCCAATTGTGTAATGATTCGATTCTTAATGGAAACTCGACGGAGAGAAATTAGGATAGATCATAATCCATGCAACTAGTTTAATTGCCCGTTGTGACACCGGGATTAGTTGATTAAACATAGATTCCTAAAATGAATCAGGGCGTAATAATTAATGATTTTTAATAGCGCTAAGGACACTTAGGTTGTTAAAATGAATTAATTACAATTAGGGGAAACCGACAGGAGAACCTATGTGATTAACGGAGATTCTAGGTTTATAATTAGTTGGGCAATGAGATAGGATAATTATAGCAATTATTTAAGCTAATCATTGATTTTCAAGACCCCTCTTCCCATTTCAAGAAAACTCTTTCTCCACATTTTATTTCTGATTGATCAAATTTGTTTTAATTAAGTCATTTTAAATTCAATTCTTTTTATCACATGAACTTGGTCCCTAAATATTGTTTCACCTAAGTATTTTCAGTGCTCAAGAGAATTTTAATTAATTGCTTAAGTTTCGCGTCGCCTCCCTGTGGATTCGATACTCGGAATACTTTCCGTTTTATATTACTTGTGGCCCGTGCGCTTGCGGATAATCGTACACACCCAACAATTCCTCCTTTACTTCTTATTCTCCCTTCATCTTCATTCTCTTTCTCTCCTCCGTTCACTCTATCCTTTCATCATTCTTGGCAAAACTAGTGTCTTCATCGCCGAAATTGCGCTACTTCACCATCGGAATCGCGCTTCTTCGTCGGAGCTTAAGGCCGCACAGACTGTTATGTTTTTTTTCCTTTTCTGTTCCCTCTTTCTGCTTCCTCTCTTTCTCTCTATTATTTGATTTTATCTAACTCTTCTTCGATCAACACATCTCTTTTGTATTTTCACAACTCCGGCAAACTTCCAAAACCGACCGAAACCGACCGAAACCGACCGATCTTTGCTTGGGGTCGGTCGGTCAGTTTCACAAAACTCTTCAAACCGACATCCACCGACCGACTAAAACCGACGTGTCGATGGTCGGTGTCGGTTTGAGCCCAAAACCGATGTCGACCGACCAATGATCACCCCTAGCTAAAACACATGCATGCTAGACTCCCCATGCCTGCCACACAACCCACACACATTCAACACATTGACACCTCGAGAATTCAAATTATCTATGGTGGGTAAACGGTCCTAGCAAAGGCTTCATAGGAAAATTTTGATTTTGTTAGGGATCGTCATTTTCCAACACCCCTTCCACCAACTAAGGATAGAATGATGCGAGGAGGAGGACAATTCTTGCTCAAGTGCAATCATTTGGCCTAACCGATAACCACTTTTAACCGAAAATAGTCCAGATTTCTCATAATGCCAGATCATTCTATCCTCTGCCAACCCATTTCGTAAAGGAATAGTAAGAATAAGACTCACCTCATGAGGGCTGAAGTGATGCCACAAAAGGCCCACATTCCACTGCCTAGAGGTTGTAACAAGATCGGCTACCCGCGTCTGCCGCCAAGGTAACCGGCGAGCGAACCTTGAGACAAAGATCATCCGATATCCAGTTGGTTCCGTATACATGAACCTTCTCCCCATTCCCTATTTGCCACTGCATGCCCTTCTCCAAAAGCTCCCTCCCCCAAATTAAGGTCCTCCAAATAAAGGAAGGCCTCAACCCAACCCTCGCTTCCAAAAAATCTGAAAAAGGGAAATATCTGCATTTTAACACACGAGAAAGAAACGAGGATGAACTATGTATAACCCTCTAGCACTGTTTAGCCAACAAAGCCTGGTTAAAGATCTCCAAATCTCGAAAGCCCATACCACCCAAGCATTTTGGCTTACATAACGTCTTCCAACACACCTAGTGAATCACATGGTCCTCCTTACCACCCCTCCACCAAAACTGCACCATAGCCCTACTGATTTCCAGAATAAGTCTCTTGGAAAGTCGAAAGCAGTTCATAGAGTAACAAGGGATTGCTTGGACAATGGATTTCAGAAGCACTTCCCTGCCCCTACTAAAAAGAGCTTTCCCTTCCAGCCTTGTATTTGCTGCCAAACACAATCCTTAATAAATCCAAGCGTCCCCGACCTGTTTCGAGGCATGAAAGATGGAAGCCCCAGATATTGGCGATGACATGCCGTAACCTGAACCTGTAACATCTGGTTGATCTGCACCTGAATGTTCGATTCTGTGTTAGGACTAAAAGAAATTATAGACTTATCCAAGTTGACAGTCTGGTCTGAAGCACACTCGTATTGGCGAAGTATGTCATGCACAATACGAGCCTCACTATCCTTAGCTCGGAAAAACAACAAACTATCATCAGTGAAAAATAAATGTGAGACTCCTAGATCATATCGAGCTACCCCTCAATCCCTATATAGCATTCGACTTCTCCACCTCCCGAAGCATATAGGAAAGCCCCTTAGCACACAGCAGGAATACGTATGGAGACAACAGATCCCCCTGCCTCAACCCTCTACTTGGAACCACATCCCCACATCTCACCCCATTCACATTAAAGGAGAACCGGACCGATGAAATACAGAGAATAACTAACTCCACCCCACTCCAGAGCAAAACCCATTTTCAACATAATCCTCTCCAGAAAGCACCACTCCACTCTGTCATAGGCTTTACTCATGTCCACCTTGAGCGAGGCCCAACCCGTTCGTCCATCTCGCTTTGTTCTCAGCGCATGAATGCATTCGTACCCAAGATAGCATTATCAACCACACATCGCCCAAGGATAAACACACTCTGGTGTTGGGATATCAGTTGATTGAGCATACCTTTCATACGATTCACCAGTACCTTTGACACTAGCTTATAAGTCACATTGCACAATGATATCAACCAGTATTCTGAAACACGCCTGGGACACTTCTTCTTAGGGATTAATACTATCATCATGTTGTTTAACGGAGCCGGGGAGACCCTATTATTCAGAATATTTAGACAGCACTAGACCACATCAAGCCCCAACACCGGCCACGAGCGCAATAAAAATGCTCTAGAAAGCCCATCTGGCCCAGGGGCCTTATTGGGGTGAATTGATAGCGAGCATAGCTAGCTAGTTTTCTCTGATTAATTAAGCTAGTCTTTTACAGTTATTTGGCCAAATTTATTCATTTATATGTTTTATTTTTAGGAAGTATGTGTTTGAAGCTTAATTGAGAAATTGGAGTCAAAAGGGGTTCGCACACGCAAAAAAAAAAAAAAAAAAAAAAAAAAAAAAATTCATAGCGTCGAAACGCTATGTTACTAGCGTTGTGACGCTAGGCAATTTTCCAGAATCCGTGATTTCGCGGTAGCGTCGCGACGCTACGACCAATTTTTGCCTTATTTAAAGATTGCGATTAGGATTGATGGATGGACTTCTTTTGGGAGATTTTTAGTCGTAAAACAGAGAGAAAAATCATATTTTGAAGCTGAAGCAAGTGGGGGAGCGTGAAATTGAAGACTTTGTTCGTGGAGATCGTAACGAGGACGTGCGGTCTCGGCCTCCATAGTGTTTAATCTGGACTTCAATCTTCAAGATTCTTGCAGGAGGAATGGAGCTTCAATCTTCAAATCTTGTAGAAGGAATGGAGCTTCAGTCTTCAAGTCTTGTAGGAGGATCAGAGCTTCAGTCTTCAGAGTCTTCTGAGAGCTTCAATCTTCTGCCGCCCTTTCTTCTGCTGCCCCTTCCAAATGAGCCAAGGACTCCTATTTATAGAGTTTCCCAACGACTTTAATGGGCTTGGGCTTAAATTGGGCTTGGGCCCATCCATGGGCCTGGATGAATTTTTGGGTTTCAGGCCCAATTATCTTAATAACATTGGGTTTAAATTGAACCAAATTTAACCTAAACTTAATCCTACTTTAATTTAATTTTATGAACTTTAGGCTAAATTGAATTTTTTTTAGGCTAAATGATCATTTGATCTTGAGTTTAATCACCGTTGGATTCGATCAAGACCGTTAACACAATTAGACGACCACCAAAGGACACGTGACCTTTCTTATTTTGCCATAATTAATTTTGAGATATGTATTAATTTGTGACACCCCAAAATTAAAAATGACGTGGCAATTTCTAATTGGTTTGAAAATTTCTATGCCAACAAATGCTCCCTTTTCGAGATTTATGCACGAATATATGTGGGTGAATCTCGAAAAAGATGATTTGGCAAGCAAAGACACGTGAATTTTTTCTTCATGATTTTGACTATCCCAATTTTTATTTGAATCGGGAGTATGATTTAAGGTTCTTTTCAGTTTTAGTTTGAACTTAGAATAGAATTTGAATTCTAGTTCACTCCTGTTTTAAGCCGAAATTTGGATTTGAGGTAAAAATTTGAGATTTACCACGAATTGGTTTGGAAAGAAACTTTGAATTCTACCATATTTTTTTGATTTTGGAGTAGAATTCGAGGTTATACCAACTTAGCTTGCACTTGGAGGTTGGAATTGAATTCTAATTCAATCATGCTTTGAGTAAAATTTGGAGCATGTGTAAATTTGGCATTGAGGTAAAATTCTACCAAACTTTGGTTTGGGTAGAATTTGAATCACAATTTGGAATAAAATTTTGGATTATTCCCAAATTTTGATTTGAGGTAAAAATTCTACTTGATTTTAACTTGGTAGAATTTGAGCTTTGAATTTGATCAAATTTGATTTGGGATAAAATTTGAATTATGCCCAAATTTTGATTTGATATAAAATTCCAAATTATGAACTTGAATTTGGAATATAATTTGAACTAGGATTTAAGTCAAAGCTTGGGATAAAATTTTGGATTATCCCCAAATTTTTATTTGGAAAGAACTTAATCAAGATTTTGATTTGAACTTCTATATCTTGATTTGAATTCGAGTGAACTTTAAACTTGAATTGTAGTCCAATCTCGATTGTTACGGACTTTGGAATGTACCCAAATTTGGCTTTGAGACAATCAAATTTTATTATGAATTTAACTTCGAATAAGATTTGATTTAAGTCAACCTGGAATTGAATTTGGTCACCCCTTTTGGGGTGGACTTTAGAATGTTCCCCATTTTGAAATAGGATAATTCTAATGTTGAATTTAGATTCTATCTTCTCTTTTTTTGAGAGGAAAGCTTAGGATTCCACAAACTTTGGGCTTAGAAGATAAATTGGATATCAACCAATCTGAGTAAATTTGCCTTAAAATTTTGTTTGACTCCAAATTGTTTTAATCCGAAAATTTGGATTTTAAACCCATTATAATGGGTAAAGCCCATTTTGATGTGAAGATCTCAAATCCAATTTATATTCACGATAAATGTGACCAAATTTGAATCAAATACCAAAATATTTGGTCAAAATTGTTGCTGTAAATAAGCAACATATATAGGCTTCATCCTTTTATAAAGCTGCGTCGTTGGAGGCATATCTTGGAGTCTGTTCGAGCTTTGCTGCTGCTGTTGACTGGGTGTAAGCCGGAGGAAGGTTCCAAATGCTCTTGCTGATCGGTAATCATGCTTGAATATATGTCGGATTCGAGGGTCTCGTCGGGACTTTGCCATAAAGAGGTCATGGTGTTGATCATGGGTATTGCTTTGTCGAAGGGAAGGTTCCGCCACTGTGGCTGTCGGAGCAAGGAAAATCACCTCACCGGAATTGGGTTTTCGTGGGGCTCATCGATCGGAGTTTGTAGCGGCTAGCGACGACTCATCATGAGGAAGAAGACGACGAGAGAACGAGGAGCACAAACGAACGGCAGCGGCACTGGCGTTACTCACGACGTGTAGGCGGCGGTCGGAGCGAAGAAGGTGACGGCGGCGCGACGACGTGAGTGATGGCGGCCAGATCTAGGTTGATGAGGTAGGCGGCGATGCTGGTGTTTAACCGAGAAGGAGGAGAGAGCGAATGAGAGAGAAATAGAAAAATGGGGGAGAAAAAGAAAGAGGGGCACACAGTTTTTTTTTTCTTTTCTTTTTAATTTCTTTTTTTTTCCTTTGGTGGCAAAACCTTATACTTTTTTTTCTCACTTATTGCTTTTTTTTTTTCAATTTCGATCTCAACAAACCTTACCTTTTCTTTTCTTTTGATTTTTCTTTTCTTTTTTATTTATAATTTTGATCTCAACACTTTTTTTTTTTTTTTTACAAGCCATAACTCCACTTTTCTTCAAATTCACCCTTTATTTTTATGGTAACTTATGATCTTTTTTTTTTCTTTTCCTAATTACTATTTTCTTTATTGATCTCAGGGAACGATACAACTGATATTTTCTTGACAACCATTCACAGTAGCTTTCATCCACGATCAAATTATTGAAAATCTTGAAAAGTTGAAACCAAGCGAAAGTTGAGGGTGACACTTATAAGGTAGGGCTATGACCCTCAGTGTTCATTCTCTGCTTAGCTTCCAACCTTGAAATCGAAACCAAGTGAAAATGGGGAATGACACTTATGAGGTAGGGCTATGACCCTCAGTGCTCATTCTCTGCTTAGCTTCCAACCTTGAAATCGAAACCAAACGAAAGTGGGGAATGACACTTATGAGGTAGGGCTATGACCCTCAGTGTTCATTCTCTGCTCAGCTTCCAACCTTGAAACAGAAACCAAGCGAAAGTGGGGAATGACACTTATGAGGTAAGCCTATGACCCTCAGTGCTCATTCTCTCCTTAGCTTCCAACCTTGAAATCGAAACCAAGCGAAAGTGGGGAATGACACTTATGAGGTAGGACTATGACCCTCAGTGTTCATTCTCTGCTCAGCTTCCAACCTTGAAACAGAAACCAAGCGAAAGTGGGGAATGACACTTATGAGGTAGGGCTATGACCCTCAGTGCTCATTCTCTACTTAGCTTCCAACCATGAAATCGAAACCAAGCGAAAGTGGGGAATGACACTTATGAGGTAGGGCTATGACCCTCAGTGTTCATTCTCTTCTCAGCTTCCAACCTTGAAACAGAAACCAAGCGAAAGTGGGGAATGTCACTTATGAGGTAGGGCTATGACCCTCAGTGCTGCTTAGCTTCCAACCTTGAAATCGAAACCAAGCGAAAGTGGGGAATGACACTTATGAGGTAGGGCTATGACCCTCAGTGTTCATTCTCTGCTTAGCTTCCAACCTTAAAATCGAAACCAAGCGAAAGTGGGGAATGACACTTATGAGGTAGGGCTATGACCCTCAGTGTTCATTCTCTGCTTAGCTTCCAACGTTCAATTGAAACCAAGCGAAAGTGGGGAATGACACTTATGAGGTAGGGCTATGACCCTCAGTGTTCATTCTCTGCTTAGCTTCCAACCTTAAAATCGAAACCAAGCAAAAGTGGGGAATGACACTTATGAGGTAGGGCTATGACCCTCAGTGCTCATTCTCTGCTTAGCTTCCAATGTTCAAATTGAAACCAAGCGAAAGTGGGGAATGACACTTATGAGGTAGGGCTATGACCCTCAGTGTTCATTCTCTGCTTAGCTTCCAACCTTCAAATTGAAACCAAGCGAAAGTGGAGAATGACACTTATGAGGTAGGGTTATGACCCTCAATGTTCATTCTTAGCTTCCAACCTTGAAATCGAAACAAAGCGAAACCCTCGAACTTGAACATAGAGTTCTTGAAGCGATGAAAGCTTGAACTTGAAGTACTTGAAGCGAGGAAAACTCGAACTTGAACTTGAAACGAGCGAAGCCTCAAACTTGTACTTAAAGTATTTGGGGTGAGGATAGCCCGAACTTGAACTGAAATTGAGCGAAGCCTCGAAGTTGAACTTAAAGTACTTGAAGTGAGGAAAGCCCGAACTTGAACTTGAAACGAGCGAAGCCTCGAACTTGAACTTAATGTACTTGAAGTTATGAAAGCTTGAACTTGAACTTGAAACGAGCGAAGCCTTGAACCTGAACTTAGAGTATTTGAAGCGACGAAAGCTTGAACTTGAAGTACTTGAAATGAGGAAAGCTCGAACTTGAACTTGAAACGAGCAAAGCTTGAACTTGTACTTTAAGACAAATGAAGCCTTGAATGAAACGCTCGAATGCACGATCATCCTTGGAGATAAAGGAATTGCCAAAGTTCGTGAAGAGATCACCAATATTGAGTGTGCCTTTGTCATGACTGATGAAGATGTCGAGCCTTTGGAAATAGTTCGTAAAAACTTAGAGGACATACGTGAAGAATTGAGGAACTTCGAGCAGATGGCTTGACTTGATTGCCCCCTTTGTTTCCTAGATTAGATGTAAAGACACCAATTGATGTTTTCTAGATTAAATAAGGAATTAGAATTCCATTCATAGCCATAATTTTTATTTTTTTCTTAAGGTTTGTCTCCTGTAAGACTTCTTTTTCAATGCATTGTATCGAGCATCATGTTTCCCTTGTCTATGCTCTAATAAAAGTTCGAAGCTTTATCTGCCAATTTTTTTTTTTATTGCTTTGACTGAACTTAAGTTTTTTTCTTAAGCTGCATACGTACCCTTCAAATGGGAAGAGATCAAGTCATAACGTAGTTCAATATACAACTTTTTTTTGGGTCGTTCACCTTTTTAACTCATGCGGGCCAAGAGTATCATGCAGTTTAGACTCTTGCGATGAGGAATGTTTACATTTCATGCATAGAATATTTTTAAGGAACTTTCATCGTTTTCAGACGTTTCAGGATTTGTTTCTTCCTCTCTCTGTGGTGATGTTGTAGCATACGACTTTGTCTTTTCATCATCAGGGATTTTCTCTTTCGATCTTGTGATAATAACATCATGTCGCTTTATTTTTAATGAACCTTCTGCATTTATAGAAACAAGCAATTTTATCTTCATTCGTGAGGGGACCGCGCTACGAATTTTCTCATCACCCTTTGTCTTGCTTGAAGTTTCTGTTATGTTAGAAACTGATATAGGGGACCATTCTTTACTCCTTTTTGTGGCTACGCTCAACCTTTGGAAAGCTGATAGTCGTGTAGTAAGGGTTGAATGCACACTCCCTTTTTCCTCAGAAGCCATACTCAGCCTTTGGAAGGCCGAAGGTCGTGTGGAGCCATAAGTTGGATGCTGACTTTCATCTTCTATTGCAGCTGTACTCAGTCTTTGAAAAACTGAGGATCGTGTAACCGACAGTCCAATGCGATCAAATGCAGAAGTTCTATGATCTATTTCGTCTTCTTTAGCCTGTTCGGAATCATCGATTTCTTCCACTGTAATGTGAAGTGTATCTGCAACTTTCGCTTTCCCTTTTCTTGTGATTCGAACCGGCTCAGGAGATTTATATCCAAGACCAGCTCTTGAAATGGGTATAACATAACCCTCTTTTTGAAGTTTCTTCTGTGTTGAGGAAAGTTCAGGCCTTTGGTCAAAGATCCGTAAACTTTTGAACTCAGTATGCGCTGTGAAATCATAACCTGCCTTTGCCAAGAGTTTGTATGCTTTAGGATCAAACCCCTCTTTTGTTCGTCTATCAGGCAGAGTTGCTTTTACTTGTTTGTCTTTGACCTTTTGTTTGGATATCTTTGTAAGAGGTGTGATAAAATTCTCTTTCAAAATTTCAATGTCGCCAACTCTTAAATTATTGGAGCATTCTGCAAATGGCGAATCACCCTTCTTGGGTCGAGATAAGGGAACATAGCGCAAGACAGGAGCATTTGTCTTCTTCTCTTCTGAACATAGTATCTTCTCAGTTTGGCTAGGAGATACCTTGCTTTCCTGATTATTAGAAGCACCCGCCTTTTCATTCGGCTCTTTTTCCGTGCTTGTCTGTCGCTCTGGCATAACTTCCCTTACATTGTCATTCTTCATATAAAACTTTGCGTCTGCATAATGAGACTCAGCCTCTGAAAAGGGGTTGGTATCAGCATCAACCTTCTTGATACCATTTTGATAGAATTTAAAACATTGGTGCAGCGTGGAAGTAACTACTCCATTTTCATGAATCCAGGGACGACCTAGTAACAACTTGTAGGTGGTCCTAGAGTCTATAACATGAAATAGGGTGTTAGCCTTTAAATCTCCAATTATGAGCTCTAGGCGAATCATGCAAATCACGCGTTGCCCGCCTTGGTTAAATCCCTGAATTACCAACTTACTATTTGACAATTATTGCATCAGAATGCCTAGTTGGTTCATGGTAGACTTGGGCATTATGTTAACGGCAGAACCATCATCAATAAGAATTCGACTAACTTTTTGCTCTCTGATGTAGCCTGAGACAAACAAAGGCTTATTATGAGGCTTCGACCCAAGTAGTAGATCTTCATCGGTAAAGGCTATGGACGTGCAACATGGAGCAACATTATTTGTCTGAGAAGTAG
Source organism: Luffa acutangula (assembly GCA_036850905.1). Classification (NCBI taxonomy): domain Eukaryota; kingdom Viridiplantae; phylum Streptophyta; class Magnoliopsida; order Cucurbitales; family Cucurbitaceae; genus Luffa; species Luffa acutangula. The sequence goes on along the minus strand of CM072094.1, from coordinate 9,001,494 downwards.
ATGGTTTACAATCCTTTAACACCTCAATAAGAGTATTTTTGGCCTCTTGAGGAAGTGACAGTAAATCGTCTATATTAAAGGATGGTAGGTCTTCTAGTTTCGTGATTGTTTCTGACGTGGTTAATGTGACATTATCATCTTCTGTCACATTAACGACGTGACATGTAACAGTTTGATTGATTCCTGCAAGAAAAGTTTTTGGGAAGAATTCTTTTAGAGTTATTGGATGTGGAGGTTAAATATGCTCCTCACTTTCTTCTAAGATAGGCTTGAGCCTTCTCGTATACTTCTTCCCATTTTTCCTTCGAGGCCTGCTTCGTCTTTTGTATTCTTGAAACAAACGAGATTCCTTCTGAACCCGATTTTGCTTTTGGTTCTTTCGTCGGGTTACGTGTGTCCAGCCTCCATCTTCGTCTTCAATTTTCCTAATCTTTTCTTGAAAATCTTCTTTGTAGAGGGCCCTTTCTGGGAAGTCATTTCCTGGGGCTTTTGGCTAAGACCAAACAATAATAGGTTCGAAGGTACCGAATTGGATTAAACTTCCTCTTTGGTCATAAGATAAGCTTGTAGGTGACTGAACACTAGAATGAGTTACTATGGCAGCATGGTTTGCTTGAGCTAATTCGTCAATATCTAGCTCGATGTTCTTTTCTCGAGCTAACTTCAAGATTAACTCTTTTAATACAAAACATTTCTCCACAGGATGGCTAACGACTTGGTGATATTTACAATAGTTGGGGTCATTTACTTTTCCCTTCTCTTCGGGTTGTTTGCATTCAGGGAGTTCAATAAGTCTATTTTCCAACAGTTGCTCTAACATATCTGGGACGTCAGTGACTGGAAAAAGATAGACTTTTTCCTGTCTTTCTTTCAAAGTTAGGCGACGTTTCTCGCCTTCATTTTGAAGCTTCTTTATTTTCTTTTCTCTTCTGTTAGAGGTAAACTTTAGGGGGGTCGTATTGACGACCATGGATTCTCTTGTAGCACCCTTCAAGGCTTTCTCGGTGCTCTTCACTTCTTTCTTCTCCTTTTTCGCATCGGGGATTGGAAAGTCTTTATTCCCTCTAGTAGCAATACTTAGCTCCATGTCATGAGCGCGAGTTGCTAATTCTTCAAAGGTGCGAGGTTTTATGCCCTGCAATATATAAAGAAGTTCCTAGTGCGTTCCTTGCATGCACATTTCCACAGCGGATAATTCAGTGAGTCGATCTTTGCAATCAAGACTCAGAGCTCTCCAACGATTAATGTAATCAATGACAGGTTCATCCTTCTGTTGCTTTGTACTTGTGAGCTCCATCATGCTGACAGTTCGCCTTGTGCTATAAAAGCGATTTAGGAACTCTCTTTCAAATTGTTCCCAACTGTCGATCATCTCTGGCTCTAAATTAGTATACCAATCAAAGGCATTTCCCTTTAAGGTTCAGACGAATTGTTTAACTAGGAGATCTCCACGAGTCCCAGTATTCTCGCATGTCTCAATAAAGTGAGCAATATGTTGCTTAGGATTCCCCTTTCCATCAAATTGTTGAAATTTTGGAGGTTGAAACCCGGTAGGCATCCTCAAGTTGTCAATTCTCTTAGTGTATGGTTTGGAATACATAAGAAAATTTTGAGTAGGTCCACCATATTGAGCTCTAATGGAGCTCATAATCATATCTTGGAGTTGCTGAACGGACAACGAAGCAATTGAAGTGGTATGCTGAGGTTGATTTTCTTGCATGACAGCCTTCCCTTTGTCATTAACCTTTACAGCGGGTGTTTGGCTTGATTCAGCGATATCACGACTTTCAATGTGATTTTTTAGAGAGGCAATTTCACAATCTCTCTCTTCAACCGCCTTCATCAGCATGTTGACCTTCCTCTCCAGTTCAACCATTCTTTCTTCGCCTGTACCTATGTCATCCATCATTACAGACATCACATCAGGATCTGATGTCTCCTTTGCCTGCTCAGAAGATGAAGTAGAATAGTCAAATAAAGGATTTTCTTGGATGACCATTCCACCTTGATTTGGCTCTGCCATCTGGGTCCATATCATATTTTAAATGACAGAGGCTTGTTCTTCTTCTAACTTTTGAATTTCCTTGGAGCGTCCACGAGTAATTGGTCCCATGTACAAGTCGCTTGAAGTCTTGGAAGCAGCTTTCTTGGATGCCATCGCTTCTTTAGAACTTCTTTTTTTTTCGTAGATCTTGGATGAGAGAAAGAGATGAAAGGTAGAGAGGTCCCACTGGGCGTGCCAAACTGTTCACACGAGATTTTCGAAGAGAAAATTTAATTCGTGAAACGACTTCTTATATATATTGATTTCTATGTATAAGTAATTGTGGAATACAATCTCTAGTTACAATCCTTTGATTCTCTCTCAAGGTAGCTTTGATCTAACAAAGTCTTCAAGAAACTTTAATCTTCGGAGTCTTGAACGTTTGTTCACCTTTGAAGGATTCTCCTAGATGATTGAAGTATACTTCAGGCTTCAAGTCTTCAGTCTTTAGATGACTTCACTTCAATCTTCAAGCTTGTAGGAAAATCTGGATTTTGGTTTTCAAAGTCTTGTGGGAGGATTGGAGCTTCAATCTTCAGGATCTTGCAGAGAGCTTCAATCTTCAAATCTTCAAGGTCTTGTATAGAGCTTTGATCTTCTGAACCTTGCAGAGGCTTCAGTCTTCAGAGTCTTGGAGGAAGCTTCAAGCTTTTGAATTTTGCAGAAGCTTCGATTTTCAGAGTCTTGCAGTAGGATCTGGACTTCAATCTTCAAGATTCTTGCAGGAGGAATGGAGCTTCAATCTTCAAATCTTGAAGAAGGAATGGAGCTTCAGTCTTCAAGTCTTGTAGGAGGATCAGAGCTTCAGTCTTCAGAGTCTTCTGAGAGCTTCAATCTTCTGCCGCCCTTTCTTCTGCTGCCCCTTCCAAATGAGCCAAGGACTCCTATTTATAGAGTTTCCCAACGACTTTAATGGGCTTGGGCTTAAATTGGGCTTGGGCCCATCCATGGGCCTGGATGAATTTTTGGGTTTCAGGCCCAATTATCTTAATAACATTGGGTTTAAATTGAACCAAATTTAACCTAAACTTAATCATACTTTAATTTAATTTTATGAACTTTAGGCTAAATTGAATTTTTTTAGGCTAAATGATCATTTGATCTTGAGTTTAATCACCGTTGGATTCGATCAAGACCGTTAAACAAATTAGACGACCACCAAAGGACACGTGACCTTTCTTATTTTGCCATAATTAATTTTGAGATATGTATTAATTTGTGACACCCCAAAATTAAAAATGACGTGGCAATTTCTAATTGGTTTGAAAATTTCTATGCCAACAGCCATGTATGAGTAACTAATTTTGTTACTTAGGGATTGATGTAGTCTTTTTAGTTTATGGATTGATTTATGGGTTGAATTGTGCAATTGTTTTATGTTTGCATTCCTAATTTAATGCTTTCAATTAATTGGCCACTAGTTGAATGATCTAAGTGTTGAGTCTTGCTCGGGAGAGGGGATTTAGCGTAGACTTTATAAAGATTGCATGACTAAAGTAGAATCTCTAAAATCGTGACGGAATTTAGAGTAACCTTAGAATCGGTTAAAAAGAACTAATTGCCTTGCTTATTAAAGAACTTAGATAGGGATATCAAGTTAGTTAATTTGCATGAGAATCAATTATACTCGGGAGAGGTAGTTGTGACTAAAGGTTCTTAGACTCATAAAACCATTGTGCGTTATAATTCATTCCTTAAAATCAATCCTAGATTAAATTGACGAAATCAAGTCCCTAAGTATTCTTTCAATTGAATTTCACATCTTTGATTTGCATTACCTTGGTTTCTAAATTTCACTACTTGTTGGTCCCTAAATAAAATTGAGCAAGATTGTTCATGGTAATTGATTTAACTTAAAAATCCAATCCAGAGGACGACACTCGATTTCACGATCACTTTATTATTACTTGACCCGTGCGCTTGCAGTAAGGAAAATTCCACATTAAGTTTTTGGCGCAGTTGTCGGGGATTGACACATTTAGTTAGATTAATATTGTGAAAAAATTGTTCGGTCTTAATTTAAGGTGTATTTTTACTTTCTTAGATTGATTGCATTTTTTTCCTTATTTGTTTTTCTTTCCATTTTTGTTTTTCTAGTTTAGCGTTTTTTTTAGTTGTGTATTTTTTTTTTCCTTATTTGTTAGTCTTGTTATTTTTCTTTGCTTTTTCTTTCCTCTTTAGTTAGATATTTTCCTTTTCTAGATTATATTTTCCATATTTAGATTAGTTGTGTTCTTTTCTAGTTTCATTCCTTAATTGTTTTCTTTTCTTTTGTATTTAGGGTAGTTTAGATTGTGTATGCAAAGGAATAGGGAATTGGCCTTAGTACCTTTGGATCCCGAGATCGAAAGAACAATTCATAGGCTTCGAAGGGAGAATAGAGAAAATATTCAAATGGCCGACCCAAATCCACCTGAGGAGCCTAAGCCTATTAGAGACTACTTTCAGCCCGTGTTTCATGGGCAACAGTCGGGGATTGTCTATGCCCCGATCAATGCCAACAACTTTGAGCTAAAGACCGGTCTCATTCAGATGGCTCGAGATTGTGCTTATAGAGGATCGCCCACTGAGGACCCAAATTCTCATCTAAAATCCTTTTTAGACATTTGTGGGACAGTAAAAATAAATGGGGTCACTGAAGATGTCATTCGCTTACGCTTGTTTCCTTTTTCTTTGCAAGATAAAGCACGAGATTGGTTGCAGTCTATTCCCCCTGGAAGCATTACCACCTGGGTTGCTTTGGTCCAGGCCTTTTTGAAGAAAATTTTCCCCCTGCAAAGACGGTTAAGCTGAGGACCGAGATTGAGACGTTCCAGCAGCAGTTTGATGAACAACTGTTCGAGGGGAGCGATTTAAAGAGTTACTGAGGAAGTGCCCTCAGCATGGTTATCCTGACTGACTTCAGGTTCAATTATTTTATAATGACTTAACTCCTAGTACAAAAACTATTGTTGATGCAGCTGTAGGTGGGACTCTATTGTCCAAGATTGTTGTGGATGCTAGGACTTTGCTAGAGGATATGCCCACCAACAACTATCAGTGGCCATCTGATCGATCTGCACCTAAGAAGATTGCTGCTGGAGCGTTTGAGGTTGACAAGGTAAGTGCACTCCAGGCCCAGATGACCTCCCTTGCTAATGCCTTCCTAAAATTTTCAGGTACAGGGAGTGCCCAATCAGTCGAGTCAGTAGCTGCCCTCGCATCTCAATCTCAGGAGTAGGCCACAGAACAGGTTCATTATGTGTCTAATTCACATTTTAGGGGATATAATAATAATTCTACACCTACACATTATCACCCTAACAATAGGAACCATGAAAATTTCTCTTATGCTAATAATAAGAATGTTCTTAATCCTCCTGGTTTTGCCCCTCAAACTCAAGAAAATAAAAAATCTATAGAGGATCTTGTTGGAGCTTTCATTGCAGAGTCTAGTAACAGGACAAACAAGTTGGATGAGGCAGTCATTGCCATTAACACCACAGTAAACGGCCACAGTGCAACCATAAAAAACATCGAGACTCAACTGGGACAGTTGGTAAGTGTTGTAAACACCATGAACAAAGGTAAGGCCCCAGCTGAGCAGGAGAAAACCCAGATGGAATACTGTAAGGCTATTACGGTGCACCAGAAGGAGGTTGAAGAGGAGCCTGAGTTTGAGGAGTATGACACGCCTACTGGGGAAGCTGAGGAAGACACATCATCAGATGAAGCTGAAAAACCTGAACCTGAGTCTCCTATTCCTTCTCCTACAACGATGGTCCTCAAAGAAAAGAAAAGGGAAAAGAAAAAGAAGAATAATCAGGTTCAGTTTGATAAATTTTTTAATGCATTCATGAATTTGAACATTAATATTCCTCTTGCAGAGGCGCTAGAGATGCCCCAGTATAACAGGTTCATAAAGGAATGACTGGCAAAGAAGAGAAAGGAAAAGAAGGTTGACACAGTCTATCTTGTCTCGACATGCAGCGCTAGAGTTCAACAAAAGGTACCTGAAAAAGTAGCAGATCCAGGGAGTTTTCCTGTTCCTTGTTGCTTTGGTACTTATTCGTTTAGAGCGTTGTGTGATTTAGGTGCTAGCATCAATATTAATCCTTTATCATTGTGCAAAAAGTTAGATATAGGTGAGATTAAATCTACTCCTGTTAGGCTCCAATTGGCTGATTAGTCTGTTGTTAGACCAGTTGGCAATATAGAAAATGTTTTAATCAGAGTAGGTAGATTTTTCCTCCCTATTGATTTATATGTTATGGATATGATGGAAAATCCTTCAATGCCTGTCATACTAGGAAGACCATTCCTCGCTACTGGGCAAGTGATTATTGATATTGAGCGCAGGGAGCCCACTGTTAGAGTTCAGAATGAAAAAGAGATATTCAGAGCGGTTGAAGACTCTAAGGATAATTCTGAAGTGCTCGTGATGGGCTACAGAAAAGGTGCAAGCAAAAGCACCTCTGGTAGATTCACAGAAAAGAAGCCTCCTTGATGCATGCACGTTCAACACGTCGAGCTAAAGACATTAAACAAGTGCTTATGGGAGGCAACCCAAGTAAGTCCAGTTGTGTTTTTCTTTTTGCTTTTGATTATTGTTTGTTCTTGTTTTGTAGGTCTTGGTTCTAGTTGCTTCTTTGCTTGCAAGCTTCCATAAAAGAGGACATTGTCATTCCAGGGCAGTATTGTTCACTCCTCCTACTCTTTTGTTGTTCTCATGCTTGATTGTGTCTTATTTTCTTTATACATTGAGGACAATGCATGTTTTAAGTTTGGGGGTGGATAGCATGTTTGTGGAGCCCTTGAGCATCTGAGTTCAGGCTATAGTTTTGAGCTTTCTTTGAATTGAGCATATGGTTGTTTTCTGTATGTTATCTTTGCATGACTATGATTTCCTAGGATAGGCTTTCTTGTCAATCCTTAAACTTTCGATGAGTTGTAAGCATGAGTGCCCAAAAAGGGAGATTTTTTAAACTTTTTCTAGGAGATGTCTTGCATGAGTAGAGTATTTGTCTTGGCTAGATTTGGATTCTAATGCTTAGGAGCGAATTATTAGATTCATATGCTTGTTGTCACCTCGATAGGTGTAGGGAAGAGCTAAAGAGTTAATTTTTTTGCAAATTAGTATGTTTGATCTTTCTTAGGAGGAAAGAAAAGAATATATGCTTATCATGCTCATAAAGAAAAAATCATTTGTGTTGTTACAAATTGAAAAGAGAAAAATGTCATGGCTTGTGCACAGTTTGCAATGAGTAATAAAGATTTAGGCAAAAAGAGCTACCCCTGTTGTGATCAGTTAGGCCAACCACAGAAAACTCAGGTTAAGGGTCCCTGCAATAGGTGTGTGAAAGCTAATGCCACATATAAATGCTTGGTTTAATTTTCAATTTTAAGCACCTAAGTATGGAGGAAAACAAACTAATTTGTTCTATTGACTCGTTAGTGAATCCTTAGTGCCAGTATAGAGGGAAGATGAGTTGAGAGTTTAGTAATCCAATCCCGGGCTGGCAGAGTCTGATCTCGTTGAGTTAGATCTCGCTTGTGGAAGTTAATTTTGGAAAACTTTTGATTTGTCTCCCTCATAGGTCCTTATGTGCATGTCTCTCGATTGCTTGATTATTGACTTTTGAGCCTTGAGGATTGAGTCATGTTTGTTGCATCCATTCTTCCATTGTATGCTTGATTTTTAGTTTGCTCGAGGACTAGCAAAAGCTTAAGTTTGGGGGTGTTTGATAGCGAGCATAGCTAGCTAGTTTTCTCTGATTAATTACGCTAGTCTTTTACAATTAATTGGCCAAATTTATTCATTTATATGTTTTATTTGTAGGAAGTATGTGTTTGAAGCTTAATTGAGATATTGGAGTCAAATGGGGTTCGCACGCGCAAAAAAAAAAAAAAAAAAAAATTCATTGCGTCGAGACGCTAGGCAATTTTCTAGAATCCGTGATTTTGCGGTAGCGTTGCGATGCTACCTCCACCGTGTCGCGACGCTACGACCAATTTTTGCCTTATTTAAAGATTGCGATTAGGGTTGATGGATGGACTTCTTTTGGGAGATTTTTAGTCGTAAAACAGAGACAAAAATCATATTTTGAAGCTGAAGCAAGCGAGGGAGCGTGGAATTGAAGACTTTGTTCGTGGAGATCGTAACGGGGACGTGCGGTCTCAGCCTCCATAATGTTTAATCTTCTTTCCCCCTTACTTTAGTTAGTTTTTAATGGCTTTTTCCTACTTAGTTTATCTTGTAACACCATGTATGAGTAACTAAGTTTGTTACTTAGGGATTGATGTAGTCTTTTTAGTTTATGGATTGATTTATGGGTTGAATTGTGCAATTGTTTTATGTTTGCATTCTTAATTTAATGCTTTCAATTAATTGGCCACTAGTTGAATGATCTAAGTGTTGAGTCTTGCTCGAGAGAGGGGATTTAGCGTAGACTTTATTAAGATTGCATGACTAAAGTAGAATCTCTAAAATTGTGACGGAATTTAGAGTAACTTTAGAATCGGTTAAAAAGAACTAATTACCTTGCTTATTAAAGAACTTAGATAGGGATATCAAGTTAGTTAATTTGCATGAGAATCAATTATACTCGGGAGAGGTAGTTGTGATTAAAGGTTCTTAGACTCATAAAACCATTGTGCGTTATAATTCATTCCTTAAAATCTATCCTAGATTAAATTGACGAAATCAATTCCCTAAGTATTCTTTCAATTGAATTTCACATCTTTGATTTGCATTACCTTGGTTTCTAAATTTCACTACTTGTTGGTCCCTAAATAAAATTGAGCAATATTGTTCATGGTAATTGATTTAACTTAAAAATCCAATCCAGAGGACGACACTCGATTTCACGATCACTTTATTATTACTTGACCTGTGCGCTTGGAGTAAGGAAAATTCCACATCATGAATCTCCTTTAGGGCAAGTAAGACCTTATCCTGCTGGAAAGGTCGAAGGAAACGAGAGTTCATCTCGTCCGTAGCTATGCCAGGAACTCGAGAAATAACCCGATCCATTTCCTCCACTGAAGGGTATGATGTCTCATAAATCTGTCCAAAGTATCCCTTAATCAGACCCACAATCCTTTTCATATCCTACTGCCACACCCCATTACTATCCTCCAAACTCCTTATCTCATTCCCCCTTCTTCTCCGTGATGCCTGAGTATAGAACCACTGGGTATTCCTGTTCCCCCATTTCAGCCCAAGCTCTCTAGATTTTTGCTTCCAGTACACCTACTCCTCCACTAGCAGAGACTCAAGTTGTTCCTCTACACTCAGTAGCTCCGCACAGGAGCTTGACCTTTCCAACCGCCCCATTGCCTGCTGGACCTGAGCGGTGGCAACCCGAATACGCGGAGCAAAATTCCCAATCCTTGGCTTCCCCCATCTACTGAGCCCAAACATACACTTGCTTGACACCGCCACCAATATAGAAGGAGACCCCGAAGGGTCCTCTGCTTTTCAGTTTGCTGCCACAGCTTGCTCAAAATCTTGAGCATGAAGCCACGTATCCTCAAATCTCTAAATTCGGCGACCTACATTATGGGCTGTGTCACCCTCACCTCCCATATAGAGTAAAAGAGGCCTATGATCTGATTGGCTAAAATCAAGGTGCCTCATCTCATGCCTAGGAAACTGATCCTACCATGCCAAGTTGCCCAGACATCGGTCCAACCTCTCCGAAACTATCTCCACCCCCGGTCTTCTATTGCACTGTTGGTACGATTTTCCGCAAGCGCACGGGTCGTCACAAGTAATATAAAACGGTAGTAATACCGAGTATCGAATCCTCAGGGAAATTGAATTAATTCCATTAAGTACCAAGAATCATCATGTTTTAATTTTATTTAGAAGATCAACTCGAATGATAGTGCGAAAATTTAAGGAATTGATAAAAGTAAACATGTAATAATGAAATGAAAATAACCAAATAAGGGAACTTGACCTAGGGTGTTATCTAGCTTTCTTGGATTTGTAGCTCAATTACATGGATGTATGTAACTAATAATATTCAATTCCATAAATCTAGAAGTAATTTTAAGCGGATTTCTCTTTCAAGCTCCTCCACATCTCATACTAACATAACTAATTTATGTGTCCATCTCCTTAGTTAATCATAGTATGGCATTAAGCAACTTCATAATCAATTTCTAACAATTCTCTTTCACTCTCGTGTTCCAAGCAATCGTTAGCCATGCAATTTGGATCTAATCTAATTTCTCTCTGTCGAGTATCAATTTAGACCATCATAACAATTAATCTGTGATCAAGAGATTAAAAGCATTAAGCAAGAATTGCATAGATGAAATATGGAGAATTTCATTACATAATCCAAGTAATTGCGCTACAATATCCAATTAATTAGAATAACGACCCTAGGTCTCAAGATCTACTCACACATGGAAATAATTTTGCCAAAATGATCTTGATCCATAGGCCTAACTCAAATTACAACAAGGAATTATAAAGAAGTAAGGAAGAAATAACCGATAAGTCGATCCCAAGCTCCCGCTATGATCATCTCGAATCTTGAGCCTTAGAATCTCGCTTAATTCTCACTTTTTCTCCACAATTCTCCTCACTTTTTCTCTTTATTGAGCTAGGGGAGAGCTCCCCCAAATTTTGGGATGATTTGAACCAAAGGGAAGGGGCCTTTTTATAGAGCAAGGGGCTGGAAATTTCTTGCTGAACAAGTCGACAGCGTCGAGACGCTACGTCACAGCGTCGAGACGCTGTGACGTCATGATATCTTGGGGCAGAAGTTGTCGCAGCGTCGAGACGCTATGTAGACAGCGTCGCGACGCTATCGCGTTTTTGGAGCGCGCTTTTCTGATCACCTAGCGTCGAGACGCTATGGTCCTAGCGTCGAGACGCTAGGCCTTCTAGAAGCCTGATTTGCGGATTTTAGCCTCCTTTCTTTAATCTTTTGGGCTTTTTGGGCCTTCCCACTTCAATTGTCTTCTTTTCTTGGACCTTAGGCTTTGATCTTCAATGATTATTCTTCAAATTGCCCATAAAGTCTCCAAATTCACCCAAATTCTCTTAAAATCTCAGTTTTGCTGTCCGAACTCGGTTTCCTATAAAATCAACATAAAAATACATTAAAGCTCACAATTCATGCACAAAACTAGCTAAAATTAATAGGAAAATGATGACATTTTTGCATGTCATCACACCCCCAAACTTAAAGTTTTGCTAGTCCCGAGCAAAATAAAGTGATACATATGAATCATAACTTGCATGCTAACAACTCTATCTTCAATGCTTCTAGCCATGAATGCAAACTATTGAAACAAATAAGTAAGCATAGTCAACCATCAAGAAGTTTAAAATTTAATCCTATCCTCCCTTGCAAAAATGAATCATCATTTGTTTTATCATAATCTTTACTAGCCCGGAATCATTTATAAACTCCTCCATTCATCTTCCCCCTACACTGGCACTAAAGCTCGCCCTTTTAGCCATCATACTTATCTAGCAAGTACTACCTTACTCAGGTGCCCAAAATTCTTGAGGTGTCCCCCAAACTTTTTTTTTTTTTTTTTTTTTAAATATTAAGATAATCCTTTTAGATGTAACGCCTTCGTTCTGGCTTGCCAACATTGGTGATGAAAGCATCCAACTACGAGCGCTTCATCTTTCAGGATGCCGAAGCATGCTCATTTCTTTCCAGCGTTTTCATGTAAAGGCAAACGATGGGTGTCATGAATGCCCCTGGTTACTAACACTTTCAAGAAAGTGGAGCATTTATTATTATTATTATTATTATTATTGAGCAAATCATTTCTTTTTCCCAAAGCTCAGTATTACTAACTATTACGCATGAAAGCTATCTAGACAAACTTTACACCTATCGGAGTGACAACAAACTTCCAAAGCATATAACTTTCATCTAGGCTTTCAAAATCATAATAAAACAAGTGAATCATCATACTTTGCAGGGGGATCAAAGATAAATTTTAAATTTTCTTGAATTTAGACATGCTTCCAAATTTGCAACAATAAGAGAGAATCATGGCTAAAAGCAAATCATCAGACGTCATCATCATCAATATGCATTTAATTCATCATAAGCATTACTTTTCTTATGCAAAACCTACGCAGAGCGAATCTCCCCCCCAAACTTAAAATATACATTGTCCCCAATGTATGAACATTTAATCAGATAAAGAGAGATCGATACTGCCCTGAAAAAGCGAGAGAGTCTGAAACGTCTTGAATTTTCGTCCGAAGAGAGAATGAGCGGATAGGTGTCATTTCACGAGTTTCCTACATAAGGATCAATCTCAAGGGAGCATTATGATCAATACAAAAAACAAAAATGAAACTTAAAAACCTAAACAGCTTGGGTTGCCTCCCAAGAAGCGCTTGTTTAACGTCCTGAGCTAGACGGGATTCGGTGTTTTCAACCGAAGTCCACTTCCTTGATACTCAGAGGATCTTTCTTCTTTTTCTTTCTCAGATCCTGCATAAAAAATTCCAACTTGCACATTGGGTGCACAGCATAAGAAATTTTAATCAAGTAATCCTCCGCTTTCTCGAACATATTATTTAGATACCATCTAAGCCTAACAGCAAGGGGATCAGGTACTGCAATCACTAAGCCTAAATCATGCATTTCAGAGTTATGATTCTTAGGAGACAAAGAAATAAACATGGAATGATATGAATTTTTCTCAATATCCCATTCTCCTAACTTGCATGGATTGCTATATGAACAAGGCTCATAGGGAAAATTAAGTTCAAGCTCACTGACCTTGATGGGATTTTCTTTTAATTTACCTTCCTGCTGCTGCTCTGAAACTTGGCATTCTGGCTCATCATGAGGAGTGGCATGGAATTGAGTAGTTTCTGTCTGATTTTCATTGATCTCCCATGCCTCATTGGGTGTCGTAACAAGCACATCACCATCAACAACTGAATCTAGCATCTTTAACATTTCATAGAAGCTTTCAATCAAAGTCTCCTCGGGTAGTGAGGTATAAGGTACCATGCAATATCCACTGGAGCAGTCCACGAACTCATGGGACGTCTTTTCAGGTAGAGATGACGGCGCTTTCTCCTCCTCTTCTGTGTTTTGATCATCATCTTCATCCAGAATCCTCCTAGTGTTGGTCTGTTTGACTTCTTTTCTTTCTGCTTCCTGCTTTCCACTTCTCCGAGTTATGGCCAGGCATTGTTCTTGTGTGTCCATGGCGATGACATTAGATAAATTTCTTTGCTGGATTTCCTTCATAAATATTGTCATTTGATCCATAACAATATCTACTTTGGCTTGCACATTTTCATTCAAATTTCTAGTCTCATTCATGAAGTTTCTTAGTATTTCTTCCAAAGGGCTTTTCTTTTCTTCAGGTTTAGGTTCTTCTTTTACTTCGGCTTTCGGCGAACTTGGAGTTTCTGATCCTGTGAGCTTGTTTAGAGCCTTGGTTAGAGCTTCGACTTGCAACCTTAAAGCACTCACTTCATTATTCTCACATGGTTTCTCCTTAATTCTGGACTCTGGTTGCCATTGGTAACTTGTCAAAGCCAACTCTTCTATTATGGTTCGTGCCTCCCTGACAGTTTTGGCTAAAAAGTTTCCTCCAGCCGTAGTGTCAAGAATTGTCTTTAAATTCCTATTTAACCCACTGTAGAAAAGTTGAATTTGAAGCCAATCAGGATATCCATGTTGTGGGCATTTCCTTAACAAATCCTTATATCTCTCCCAAGCTTCATATAATTGCTCTTCCTCTAATTGTTGAAATTTTCCAATTTCAGCTCTAAGCTTGGTAATCTTTTCTAATGGGAAAAATTTTGCAAGGAAAGCTTTGACTAAATCATTCCAACCAAGGATGCTATTTGAGGTTAACGAGTCTAACCAATCTCTAGCCTTGTCTTGTAAAGAAAATGGAAATAACTGCAACCGAATTGAGTCAGGACTAACTCCTCCCATTTTTACAGTTCCACATATATTCAGAAATGATCTTAGGTGATGGTGAGGATCTTCTGATGGATGGCCTTTGAAAGCATTCTCTCTTACCATTTGAATGAGACTAGCCTTGAGCTCAAAATTATCGACAGTGACTGGCTCGTAAGCTATTCCAGAATAGTTTAATGGAAATTCAGGCAAGAAATAATCTCGAATTGCTTTGTCTTCTGCCATGATTAAATCTCAAAAGAACAGATTATCCACCTTATAGCTCCACAAAACTAAAAAAATAAAATGCAGAAAAATAAATTTCTAAATTAAAATCAAACACTTAATTCTCAATATTAACGGAAAAAATTACAATTTCCCCGGCAACGGCGCCAAAAACTTGTTGGTACGATTTTCCGCAAGCGCACGGGTCGTCACAAGTAATATAAAACGGTAGTAATACCGAGTATCGAATCCTCAGGGAAATTGAATTAATTCCATTAAGTACCAAGAATCATCATGTTTTAATTTTATTTAGAAGATCAACTCGAATGATAGTGCGAAAATTTAAGGAATTGATAAAAATAAACATGTAATAATGAAATGAAAATAACCAAATAAGGGAACTTGACCTAGGGTGTTATCTAGCTTTCTTGGATTTGTAGCTCAATTACATGGATGTATGTAACTAATAATCTTCAATTCCATAAATCTAGAAGTAATTTTAAGCGGATTTCTCTTTCAAGCTCCTCCACATCTCATACTAACATAACTAATTTATGTGTCCATCTCCTTAGTTAATCATAGTATGGCATTAAGCAACTTCATAATCAATTTCTAACAATTCTCTTTCACTCTCGTGTTCCAAGCAATCGTTAGCCATGCAATTTGGATCTAATCTAATTTCTCTCTGTCGAGTATCAATTTAGACCATCATAACAATTAATCCGTGATCAAGAGATTAAAAGCATTAAGCAAGAATTGCATAGATGAAATATGGAGAATTTCATTACATAATCCAAGTAATTGCGCTACAATATCCAATTAACTAGAATAACGACCCTAGGTCTCAAGATCTACTCACACATGGAAATAATTTTGCCAAAATGATCTTGATCCATAGGCCTAACTCAAATTACAACAAGGAATTATAAAGAAGTAAGGAAGAAATAACCGATAAGTCGATCCCAAGCTCCCGCTATGATCATCTCGAATCTTGAGCCTTAGAATCTCGCTTAATTCTCACTTTTTCTCCACAATTCTCCTCACTTTTTCTCTTTATTGAGCTAGGGGAGAGCTCCCCCAAATTTTGGGATGATTTGAACCAAAGGGAAGGGGCCTTTTTATAGTGCAAGGGGCTGGAAATTTCTTGCTGAACAAGTCGACAGCGTCGAGACGCTACGTCACAGCGTCGAGACGCTGTGACGTCATGATGTCTTGGGGCAGAAGTTGTCGCAGCATCGAGACGCTATGTAGACAGCGTCGCGACGCTATCGCGTTTTTGGAGCGCGCTTTTCTGATCACCTAGCGTCGAGACGCTAGGCCTTCTAGAAGCCTGATTTGCGGATTTTAGCCTCCTTTCTTTAATCTTTCGGGCTTTTTGGGCCTTTCCACTTCAATTGTCTTCTTTTCTTGGACCTTAGGCTTTGATCTTCAATGATTATTCTTCAAATTGCCCATAAAGTCTCCAAATTCACCCAAATTCTCTTAAAATCTCAGTTTTGCTGTCCGAACTCGGTTTCCTGTAAAATCAACATAAAAATACATTAAAGCTCACAATTCATGCACAAAACTAGCTAAAATTAATAGGAAAATGATGACATTTTTGCATGTCATCATGCACCAGGTAAATGCCTCTCCTCTGAAACCCAGATCCATTAAATCACAAACATCCATCGCCTCGTGAAACCCAACCAATCCTGCCTCTGGTTTCAACCTACCCCCATCCTTTTCATGGTGAAATAGGATCACATTAAAGTCACCCCCAACTAACCATGGTGCTACCGATCTCCCACGAAGGTGTTTCATCAATGCCCATGTTCTTGTCTTCAACTTCGCTTGTGGATGCCCATAGATCCCAAAAAATCTCCATTGCCTTGACCTCTCATCTACCCAGCCATCAATGTGATTAGAGGTGAATGAGATGAGACTAAACTGAATTTCTGAACTCCATAACAACGCCAAATCACCACTCCTGCCAACGCAATCAACAGATAAGCAACCCGAAAAGCCCAACCTGACTTTTATTGAATCAAACCGCAACGAGTGAACCTTGGTTTCAGACAGGAACACCATGTGAGGTCTGTGTTGTTGTATCAACTTGTACAACCGCCGGAATGCACGAGCCGACCCCAAGCCTCGTACATTCAAAAGTAGGACACTCATGGGGACTGGCGAGGCTGGGTCCCAGCCTCCGCCAACACAACAACACCAACCCCCCCAATAGATAGCTCCACAACCCCTCCCTCCTTGCCTTCTTCCCCAACTGCCCATCACCCTCACCTACGTCCGCCTTCCTCTTCCCCGCCCCTACCTCAACAGAAGCCTCTCTATTTATAACATCAGCCATTGCATCCCTTGCCCTTCTCTTCCAACCTCTACTCGCATTCACTTTCAGCGCCTTCTCCACCCCTTTAGTCTGCCCGTCATCTATAGAATCCACCACCATCGCCTCCTCCCCCATAAGTACACTCGAGGACTCACCCCAAGCGTCACCCACTTTCTGCTTCCCTTTCCCATTATCCACCCTTCCCCCTCCATTCCCACTCACCCCAGCGTCCGCCCTCTCCTCAGGTCGTGGATCAATCACAGTTATATCGCAATGCTCACCCACTTGGACCCCCGACGCATCCCTCGAAGCACTCACCTTATTAATCGCTTCTTCTATTATGCCAATATTTTGAGGATCCTGCGCAATAGAATGAGATATAGGAACATCCTCACTCTGCTCCCCTCTGCTCTTCACCTTCCCCTCCTGACCCCGCTTGCTCCCCTCACCATAGACCGCCTCAACTCTCAGTCATTCCCCATGCTTTTCACCCCCTGAGCCAGTGACCCGCCCTCAATAGACCCACACTCCCTTCTCGAATGCCCCAGACAACCACATTCATAACAGAAGTTTGGTAACTGTTCATAGAGCACAAGACACCAGAACTCTTTGTCCACCTTCTCCTGCATTTGAAATCCTCTCCGAAGAGGTCTATCTATCCGTAGGTGAACTTTAACTCGAATTATTGGACCAGTCTAGTCATTTCCCTGCATGCCACCTATCTCTTCAACAATTCCAATCTTTCCACCTAGATGCTGAGCCATTGCTTTCGTTTTCCATTTCATGGGGACATTGTGAACTTGAACCCAGAAAGAGAAATCATCAAACTCCACATCTAGCACTGATGTTGCAGACCTCGACTCCTTCAATATTAGAGAGCTCGATCAAACATTGGAAAAGTTTGAAAGATTTATTTCATAGTCCATTCTTTTTAGTTGGGGTTAAAATATTATGTCTCACTTTTATGTGTCGGCATATAATATTTTTTTTTTAAAAAAAAAAAATTAGTACATTTTAGGAGTTGTATTTTTTTTTCCAAAAATTATAATAGATAGAAAAATTGGTTGTCATATTTACCATTTTCATCACAATAATAATAATAATAATATTAAAAAGAAATAAAATAGTTATAACATTGACTATTATAATTAACTTTACACTCCAAACACAGACTTCCTGAACTTAGACTAAAATACTTTGCACCCCAAACACAAACTCCACAGACTATTATAACCCCCAGACTATAATAACCACAAACTATTATAATCAACTCTGTATCTCAAACAACCTCTGAGAGTATCTCTAAAAATTATGTTAGCTTATTTAGGAGGTTGGTAGCTACATGATCCTAAACTTGATAAATTTTTTTTTATTTACATTAGGTTTTTTTAAATATAATTTGTATTATTATTGTAAAGGCCTGACTTAAGAGGGCTAACTACATCTTGAGGACTGCTACAACATGCATGAAAAACTTGAAATATGAACTCAAAAGTGGAAAAGAATATAAAAGAAATAAACTTTATTTAATTAAATTGGGTCCAAAACCATAAATCAATTTCAAAGAATAAAACAATTAAGAACATCTAAGGAAAAATCTCATAAACCTAATAATTCAGTAAAAAAAAAAAATCATGAATTTTGAATAAAGAATCTGATCCTAGAAAAATAAATCAAAGATGCATCCCATAACCTAGTCAAGTCACTGTCATTGCCACTCGCTTAATGTCAACAAGTATCACCTTAAAAGAGAAAGACGTGTAGCATGGGTGAGTATATAAGAATTGAAAGGTTTGAATCCCCACCGGAAGCAAATGATCGTTTTGTAATTTAATTTGGTTTCTAAGAAACCAATATATTGTGCAAATACAAAGAATATAAGAACTAATTTCTATAATTCTAAGTAAATTTTAAGCATGCTGATCAACAAAAGGGTTAGAAAACCTGCATTGTAGACTGATAAACAACATTTGGATCTCCCTCGAACCAAAAGTCACATGCACAACAAAATTGTTTAGCAAGTACCAATAACACCACTAGTAGAGATTACCTTGCTATTCTCTGGATGTTAGAGATTTGGTTGTTGGACCAAACTTAAATTTGCAAGGAATTGTTTCACAACAGATAGAATTTTACTCTTGTGAAATTCAGAGAGATTGAAAAAGTATAAGGTCTAACTTGAGGAGGTGCGATAGTGTAGCGGTTCATGGTTCCGGTTGTCTTCTTTGGCCAGCCAAAGACTCACGACGTTGTGTCGGCGTATTGCAGCAGCGACTTCTTCGAGCAATCGTTGAGCAGATTCCGACCAGCAGCTTCTCCGGCGTCGACAGCGTGAATAGTAGTGTTTTGGGTTGTTGTTCGGAATTTTCGGCGTGATTGAGCAGCGGGTCTATAATCTTCAGCAAGTTTAGAGCGGGTAAGTGAGATTCGAAGTAGTTTTCGGCTAATTTATCATTTATTCATGAATGCCCATTGATTTTGGTCTTTCGATCTTTGTAATCTCAAGTGATTGGAGCCGAACTCGTGAAATCTTAGACCAAATCGAAGTTCGACAAGCAAGCTTGAAGTTATTCCTTGGTAAGACTCGATCTCAATTTAGGCTTTCTTGGTTAGTAGGATTGGTAAAGAAGTTAAGTGATTTATTTTGATGTTATGGGTAATTCCTACGTGAAGGGCAATCGTTTGGTTGAGATTGAGGGCGGTGTTGCTCGAGATAGTTGAGATTCTTGATGTGGAATTTTCTTTACCGCAAGCGCACGGGTCAAGTAATAATAAAGTGTTCGTATAAACGAGTGTCGTCCTCTGGATTGGATGTTTAAGCTAAATCAAGTACTATGAATTATCTTGCTCAATTTTATTTAGGGAACACAATGTAGTGAGTGAATGATATGAAAACTAAATCAAAACAAATAAAAAGTGGAAATTCAATTGGAAGAACACTTAGGGAATTGATTTCACCAATTTAGTCTAGGATTGACTTTAAGGAATAAGTTATTATGCACAATGGAATTATGAGCCTAAGACCCTTTAATCACAACTACCTCTCCCGAGTATAATTGATTCTCATGCAAATTAACCAACTTGATATCCCTATCTAAGTTTATTAACAAGCAAGACAATGAGATCTTTTGACCAATTCCAAAGTTAATCTAAAAACCGTCACGAAATTAGAAAGTAAACTTTAGTCATGCAATCTTGAGTAAGTCTAAATCAAATCCCCTCTCCCGAGCTAGATTCAAAACTTAAATCATTCAACTAATAGCCAATTAATTGAAAGCATTAAATCAAGATTACAAACATAATAACCATTGCACAACTTAAACCATAAATTAATCCATAAATTCAATTGACTACATCAATCCCTGAGCTACAAGTTTAGCTACTCATGATTGGTATTACAAGCTCAACTAAACATGAAAAAGCCATAAAATCTAACTAAAGTGAGGGAAAGAAGAAATAAACTCGTTGTAGGCCGAGACCGAACGTTCCCGTCACGATCCCCACGAACAATGGGTTGATTTCTAACTTGCTCCCTTTGCTTCAGCTCCAATATGCTATGTTTTTCCTCTGTTTACGTCTCCAAAAAGTCCCCAAATCGAATCCCCCAAAAACCTAGCCGAAAAGAAGCTTATATTCTGTTTTTCGTCATAGCGTTGAGACGTTGCCTCTAAAACGCGCATTCTGAATAAGGGAAAAACGGTAGCGTCGAGACGCTGTGACGCTGCCGCCTCTAGTAATTAAGGAAAACCAGCGTCTCGACGCTCCAAGAGTGGCGTCTCGACGCTAATGGGCAGAATGCCCTCTCTTGGCTCCTTGTTGCTTGAATCTTTCCGGTTCTTTGGCGTCTTTTCACGTCCCGAACACCCGATTAACTCCAATTCTACGTTTTAGCTCTAATCAACACTTTCCTACAAAATAAACAATTAAGTGCAATAAAATGGCCCATAAATCATAAAAGACTAGCTAATTTAAATAGGGAAAAATAGCTAGCTATGCTCGCTATCAATTCTTGATCGAGAACATTTAAGCTGAAGTAAGTGAACTTACTATTGAACCCTTTAATTGGGTGCACGTATTTGTTTTTTCGAAATTCTCGTGCTTCATGATTTGTTTGATTATATTTTTATTTATGAAAATTATTGAAAGCATGAAAATTATTATTATTGATTGCATTAGTTGCTGTTTAAAATAATTGAGTTTGTGGTCTCTTGAAATTCCATTAAAGGAATTAGTTTAAAATTCCATTAAAGGAATTAGTTTAAATTATTTATGAGTTTTATAAGTGTACATGAAATTGATGTACATTCAGAGATAAGACTTAGAGACATGAAATTGATGTACCTAAGTCGAGGTTCGTGAAATTGACGACCTCGAGGTTTCGTGAAATTGACGGCCTCCATAGAGGACACATGAAATTGATGTGTCTAGGATATGCATGAAATTGATGAATATCCTTAGTAAGTTTAAAATTAAAGTTTAGAGCCACCAAAATTAAATTGTTGTTGATTTTTAAAATGATTTTAAAGCGTGACCCAACCTCAATAGTAGGGTCACTTACTGAGTATTTAAAATACTCATTCTTTTCAAAATATTTTTTTTCAGGTAAAGGCAAGGGCAGATGAAAGGCGATTGATGAAAATCCGATAGACAACCATGGGAGGACCTGAGTTTCATATTTTTATTCCTCTTTAAGAATTCTGCTTCACTTTATTGATTTATAAATTTGTTTGAGAAATTTTCTAGAGGCCATGTATATTTATATTTTAGCAAATGTTTAAGAATATTTAAAACCTTTAAATTTTAGGGATCCCGAATAAAAGTTTTGTTTTAAAGTTTTTGTTTAAATTAGTGTTTATGTTTCAAATAATTTTTATTTAAAAAGGCCTCCAAAGCATGCATGGTCGTTACGGTCCCTTAAAGGCTTATAAAGAAGTCGGGTCGTTACAACAGACCTCATGTATATCCCGGTTAATCGGTCCACCGTCCAGGTTTTATTAGGATTCTAGGACTCGGCCTACAGGTGTTTCACATTCCAAGATTTTGACTTGGTACCGACCATTGAGGAGTACCACACAATGCTGGATATTTAAGGGAAAGACAGAGAGATGATCTATTGTTTCAACCCATAGCTAACTGCGAAGGGAGCTTTATCCAAATTTATAGCTATGCAGCTGAGGGAAGTGCAGAAAAATGTGAAAGTAAAGGGGGTTGAAGAGTCTATATCTGTAGATTATCTAACAGAACTCGCTCGTAAACACATAAATGAAGAAAAGGGTCTGGTTCTGTTAGCTCTGTGCGTCTACGGGATGGTCTTGTATCCCAGAGTAAAAGGATATGTGGATGGTAATGTCTTGAAGCTCTTCTTCAGCATTGAGGAAGGGGTGAATCCAGCCATACCTCTTCTGGCGGAAACAGTTCGGACACTCAATTATTGTAAGTCCAATAAAGGCTGGAAGCTGAGATGATGTGTCCCCTTACTGTATATTTGGGTGCATAGCCATTTTAAATTCCCATAAGATTTTGGCTTCCCAAAAATCAATTTTAGCAGCACCTGAAATCTAGCACGAAGTACAATTGCAGAATTTGGCATGACCCCATGAAATTAAAGTTTTTCGAAAAAAGAAGCATGGGTGTCATTCTTTTCAGATGCAAAATTAGAGCATGTAATTTGGAAGGCACATTGGATACCCTTAAAGGCCTTAATCTACAGATGCGAGAGTTTCCACACAGTTCCTCTGGTAGGTCTTTGGGGGTGCGTCCCTTGTGCTCTGTTGTTGGCCTTGTGACAAAGCTAGTTTAAACAATTTATACCAGCAACTCGTGGTTTGAATAAACTAGAATTTACTTACAGCTGCGAGGATTCTAATGAAAGGAAGTGACAAGTGTTGGCTTCCTGGAGGGCAGTTAGAAGGCTAAATGATAACAATCATTTTGAGGGAGTTGCTCTAGAATACTTACAGTGGCGCAACAAGAGGAGCAAGATCTCAGTTACAACTCGTGGTAATGTTGGAGAATCTTCGAAGAGAGCAGTAGACAAACCTGACCAGCTAGCGACAGAGCAGAAAGAGTTAGTGGGATGAAATCAAACATTGAAGCTGGAAAATGAAAAATTACAGTAAGAGATCAAAGGTTTGATGGACCAGGTAACTCAAGCTAATGGAAAACTCGAAGAAGTAGAGAGGGTGTCAAAAAAACGAGCTAAGCGAGAAAAAGAGTATGACATACTAGACGAGGAGAATAGAAGGTTGATTAAAGAGAATCATGCTCTGAGGAATGAGAATACTGCAGAACGAAGAGCAACTCGTTCACAAGAGGACAGGATCAAAGACCTTTCAAGAGGCAAAGAGAATCTCTTAGAGTTAGTTGCGGAATTAAACGAGACCATCAACAAGCAGAAAACGCAACTTATCGAGTTTGAAGAAGCCGATGCTGCTCTACGACGAATGCTGGACAATCTACGTGTGAATATGTAGTCCAATCAGAAGAGTCTGAAGCTTTAAAAAGTTATGCAAGCTCGTTAGAACATCAGCTCCAAGCATTTCAAAGAGCAAGCGAACAGTTGTTGCTATAGAGAGGACAACTAGAAGAGAAATACTCCTTATTAAGAGGAGATTATGCCATTTTGAGAGACGACATGCAAATAGTTCTTGGGAAGGTAAACCGAACCATGAACACTATCAAGATCATGGCTAGGAGAGCCCGTGGATTTGCAGAATGGGCAAGGGATCTGCAAGAGAGTACTTCACCTATGGCTTCTAATGCAGAGAAGTTGTTTGAGTTTTTAGGGATGATTTGTAGGGACCTTGGGTACTTTGGTCATTTTCATTAAATATTCCCTATCTCCACATTTCCCAATTCCCGATTGTTCATTTTGTAGATATATTAATTTTTTCTTCCTCAATAATAAAATTTTATTCATTCATGCATCTCATATTGTCAAGTATATATGAGATACGTATTTCAGATTGAACTTTACATATGAATATGGATTGATATCTGGTCAATCGGTCTTGAGAGAGATTGAGATTGGTGTAATTATTTAATTTGATCTTTTGATATTAAGTTAAATCATTATAAATAATTATAATTAAATTAGTGTTTAAATTAATTATAAATTAATTGTTGGAAATTAATTTGAGTTACAAATTAATTAAGTAAATTTGAATTTGAAATTAAACTTTTGATTTTAGTGACATGAATAAGCTCATGCATTATTCTTAGATTTGACACCTAGGTTGGTGATAAATCAATCCCAAATTCTCACATCTCCTTCTTATATATACTTGTATCATTCAGCTTGGAGTGGTGGTAATTGTTGGGTTTTTACATGCAAAAGTTGGTTGAAGAATTCATGAAGTACAGAACTTCAAAACTCTCTCAAAACCCATGGATTCATATACTTCTTTCTCCCCAAATTCATCATGTCACGGTTCCCACAAGCCCGTTCTAAAGCAGAAGAATAGCGAGGAAGACTCTAGCGGTAGTTCACGAGACATTCATGTGGAGAAACAACCGAAGGAGCTCACGGATTGAAGCTTCCAAGGTTGGTTTTCTTATCCTCTGTTTTTGTTCAAAATTTCAACATGTTTTTCTTAGAGAAATTAATGAAATCGGTGCCTAAGATTCGTAATCGTTTTCGCTTGAGTCTTCTTCACTCCTTCAATTGGTATCAGAGTGTGGTTTGGGCACTAGATTTCCATTAATTTCGAGTTTGGTGGGTGAATTTCATTTGTTGGATGAGTTGGTTGCTAAAGTTGGATAAATTCGGTTTTGGCATCAATTTAAGCTTTCAATTGTTGACTTAAATTGTAATTGCCGACGTGTGTATGGGCTTTAATGTGTGCTCGAGGGTCTATAAAATTTGTTGAGTCATTAGAGTCAAATTTAGGTTGTAATCAAAGAAAGAAGAAGACCACAGCTGAAACCGAAGCAGAGCAGCATTCCAAACGCATCAGCGACTCGATGCTGATGAACATTCAAAGGTGCAGGTTAAATTTAAACGATGGCTCAGTCCAGTTCAGTTGCTTCCTGATAGCGAGCATAGCTAGCTATTTTTCTCTTATTAATTAAGCTAGTCTTTTACAATTATTTGCCTAAATTTATGCATTTTTATGTTTTATTTGAAGTATGTGTTTGAAGCTTAATTCAGCAATTGGAGTCAAATGGAGTCTTCAACCTAAAAAAAAAAAAAAAAATCATAGCGTCGCGACGCTATCGGCAAATTTTTCAAAAACGCGCTATCGCGACAGCGTCGCAACGCTGTCCATAGCGTCTCGACGCTGTCGCCAAATTTTCTATAA
The DNA here is from genome assembly GCA_036850905.1 of Luffa acutangula. Taxonomy (NCBI): domain Eukaryota; kingdom Viridiplantae; phylum Streptophyta; class Magnoliopsida; order Cucurbitales; family Cucurbitaceae; genus Luffa; species Luffa acutangula. The sequence goes on along the minus strand of CM072094.1, from coordinate 8,976,705 downwards.
ATTCATCTTTTCATGCTACGGCCAAGGGAGTCAAATTGGTGAGATTTTAGCCCTAATTTCGACTAGAGACCTTTTGTGGGAGCTAAAGGCAAGGCCAAGGAGCGGAAATCAAGCGAGAAGACATGAAGATCGTGATGGGGACGTGCGGTGTCGGCGGATTCGAGTTTTCCTTTCTCTTTCCCTTAACTCTTGTAGTTTTTATGGTTTTTCTTGCAATTAGTGTTTGTGGTTTAAAGACTATGAATTGCTAGTTGTTTGTCTTAGGGATTGATGTAATTGTTTTAGTTGTTGGATTGATTTTTAGGTATGAATGTGTTTTTATTTTACTCATGCAATTTTGTTTAATGCTTTCAATTACTTGATCACTAATTGAATGATTTAAGTGTTGAATCTAACTCGGGAGGGAGGATTTGACCTAAGACTTACTTTGTTTAATTGCATGACTAGAGTAGAAATTCTAAGTTTGTGACGGGATTTGGAATATCTTTAGAAGCGTAACAAGGACCGAACCGAATAATGCCTTGCATGTTAATGAACTTAGATAGGGATATCAAGTTAGTTTATGTGCATGAGAATCAATTATACTCGGGAGAGGTAATCGTGATAAAAGTTTCCTTGGCCTGTAGAATAATTTCACGGTCAATTCATTCCTATTAATCAATCCTCAATCTTAATCAATGAAATCAATTCCCTAAGAGTCTTTCCATTTGAGTCTCCACTTTTATTTTTATGCTTTTAGTCTTTATTTTTATCTTTATCATTGAGTTTTGCTCCCTAAATAAAATTGAACAAAAGTATTCACGGTGCTTAATTTGCTAGAAAACCAATCCAGAGGACGACACTCGTTTTACATGAAAACACTATATTATTACTTGACCCGTACACTTGCGGTAAGCAATTTGCACATCAAGTTTTTGGTGCCGTCGCCGGGGATTTACATATTTAGTTACATTAATATTGTGGAAAAATTGTTCGGTCTTAATTTAGGGTGTATTTTTATTTTGTAGATAGTTTGCATTTTTTTCCTTATTTGTTTTCTTCCCATATTTGTTAGTTTCCTATTTTAGTTCTTTCCTTATTTGTTTTTGTTTTTCCTTTATTTATTTATTTATTTATTTTTCTTCTTTATTTCCTTTTTTGTTTGAGTATTAGTCATTTGTTCTTGTTGGGTTATTATTTGATTGGAAGCCTAATTATCATTGTTGCTTTAATTGAATGACTTTTTATTCAACACCATACTCCAATTTTTCATCTTCAAGTTATCCCCCTTTAAAGGAAAATTCTTCCTTGGAAAGCATAGTTCAAAATTATATTGAGGAGTCTAGAGCGAGGAGTTTAAATTTGATGAAATTATAAAAGGACTTCAAATCCCAAAGGAAGTTAGTGAGGTGGGATCCACTTCCATAGGATGTCTAGTGAGTCATGTGGTCGATGATTCGTTGGCACCCATTCAGGAGCTTAGTTCTTTCGATCTTGCTAAGGATGAGCATTTAGGGGTGAGTTGCATGAATAGTGGGGAAGAATTGGAGAGTTGTAGCACCTTTCAAGAACATGTTTGTGAGGAAGAAAAAGAAAATGAGCTTACAGTGTCAGAGGAAGTTCAGGAGGTAGAGTTTGAGGTTGAAAAGCCTTTGTCTGTTTTATCTTCTCCATCCTTTGTAGATTTTGATTGTTCTTTTTTCTATTCTCACGAGTCAGTTTTAGAGTCAGAGTCTCTTAATTTTGATATTTCTCCTTTTATGCTTCTTTTATTCAAAAATACCAAAAATAATTCTGTTTCAGGGGCCCATGAGAAGCTACTCAGTTTGCTAGCGATCGTTGGTTATATTGATTCAAGGAAGAACGTCCCAAAGAAATACGAGAATTTTTATGTGCCTTGACAGACTGCACGAGCACGTCGGGCTAAAGACGATAAACAAACGCTTATGGGAGGCAACCCAAGTTACTTTGTTATTGTTTTTTTTTTATGTCTGTGTTGTTTTTGTTTTGTAGGAGTTCCTGTGCTCTTGTCTGTGCCAAGCATTCATGAAAAGGTCATCATTCCAGGGCAGTATTGTTCACCCCTTCCATTCTTTTGTTGCTCTCATGCTTGATTATGCCTTATTTTCTTGATACATTGAGGACAATGCATGTTTTAAGTTTGGGTGTGGAATATCATGTTTGTGGAGCCCTTGAGCATCTGAGTTCGAGCTATAGTTTTGAGCTTTCTTTGAATTGAGCATATGGTTGTTTTCTGAATACTATTTTTGCATGCCTATGATTTCCTAGGATAGGCTTTCTTGTCAATTTTCAAGCTTTCGATGAGTTGTAAGCATGAGTGCCCAAAAAGGGAGACTTTTAAAACTTTTTCTAGGAGATGTCTTGCATGAGTAGAGTATTTGTCTTGGCTAAATTTGGATTTGGATGCTTTGGAGCGAATTATTAGGTTCATATGCTTGTTGTCACCTCGATAGGTGTAAGGAAGAGCTAAATAGTTAATTTTTTGCAAATTAGCAAGTTTGATCTTGCTTATGAGGAAAGAAAAGAATATATGTTTATCATGATCATGAAAGAAAAATCATTCTTGTTGTTCTTTTGAAAAAAAAAAATTATGTCATGGCATGTGCACAGTTTGCAATGAGTAATAAAGATTTAGGCAAAAAGAGCTACCCCTATTGTGATCAGTTAGGCCAACCAGAGAAAACTCAGGTTAAGGGTCCCTGCAATAGGTGTGTGAAAGCTAGTGCTACATATAAATGCTTGATTAAATTTTCAATTATAAGCACCTAAGTATGGATGAAAGCAAACTAATTTGTTCCATTGACTCGTTAGTGAATCCTTAGTGCCAGTGTAGAGGGAAGATGAGTTGAGAGTTTAATAATCCAATCCCGGGCTAGTAGAGTCTGATCTCGTTGAGTTAGATCTCGTTTGTGCAAGTTAATTTTGGAAAACTTTTGATTTGTCTCCCTCATTGGTTCTTATGTGCATGTCTCTTGATTGCTTGACTATTGACTTTTGAGTCTTGAGGATTGAGTCATGTTTGTTTCATCCATTCTTCCACTGTATGCTTGATTTTTAGTTTGCTCGAGGACTAGCAAAAGCTTAAGTTTGGGGGTATTTGATAACGAGCATAGCTAGCTATTTTTCTCTGATTAATTAAGCTAGTCTTTTACAATTATTTGCCTAAATTTATGCATTTTTATGTTTTATTTGTAGGAAGTATGTGTTTGAAGCTTAATTAAGCAATTGGAGTCAAATGGAGTCTTCAATCTAAGAAAAAAGAAAAAAAAAATCATAGCGTCGCGACGCTATCGAAAAATTTTCCAAAAACGCGGTATCGCGACAGTCATAAAAGTTATAATAAAAGGAGTGCATGTTAAGATACATGCATCCATTCTTCCACGGTCTGGTTCGGTCTGTACAAGTCTGGTTCAGCCTATTTTGTAGCCATGGAGTCCGATTCAAGCATTTTTATGGATGGTTGAAGCTGGTTCGAAAGGTTCGGGGCCGGTTCGAGGGATTTCCAAGGCGATTCAACAATTATTTAAATTATTAATGTAATAATTTAGCTTAGCTTAGTTGTTTGGATGTCATAACCGGTCCCACTTTAGTATGTTTAATTATTTATGTATTAGGAATGTATGTTATAATTAAATTAGAATTAAATATGCATAATGTATGTCATATAGATTTAAAATCCCACCATAGGAAAGCATGTTTCATGCATTAGTAATTAATCATAAAAGTTATAATAAAAGGAGTGCATATTAAGATACATGTTAGATGCACGTTGCTTGTTTTATTTTTTTGTTAAATGAATGATTAGTATAAGCGTTATATTAATGAACGAAAACAAACAAACATGTAGCATGAAACCACCTTAACATAGATGAATGTTATAGGTTGTCTATAATATAAAGTGTTATAAAAAACGAGATAGACATTAAAACCTATAACAAAGATAAATGCATGCTCACTTAGGGTTAACAAAATTCAATCTCGAACAATTCGCATAGAATAGGTCGATATCTTGTAAAGCTAAGGTTACAAGAGAACTTGTCCGACAAGATGTTGTCTAAGCCTAGAGGTATTTAAGCTGACGGTTTACGGAACACCTCCTACTTGGGCATCGAACTGGTACTTGAGTTAGGTTAACTCGGTTTTATGAGCATGCATGAGCGATGTGAGGTTTTTATCACCTAGACATCGTAGCGTAATAGTTATGCCTTGGAAATCACCTAGACGTAGATTATTTCAAAATGTTTATGCTTTGAGGATGATGATTTTTATAAATTGAATTTTTTATTGTTATAATCTTTCATCACCATTAGAAGCATGTTATAGGACTAATTCATTAAAAGTTATAATAGTTATAAGGGTTAATGAATAGAAACCGTCAACCTATAACAAAGAATTGCATGCTAACATAGGATCTTAAGATAATTAATTAATTTTAAAACGGTTTAAAATTAAATAGACCTAAGATCTCATTTTTTAATAGGATTAGAAAGTTATCGTACTTAGTATTTTTTAATAGTTTTAAAGTATGTTAAGTAGGATATAAGGCTTTGGTTATAAGGGAACTCTCCCGACAAATGGACCGACACTTGAGTTGAATTAACCACGGTCTTATTAGCATGCAATGTCACAAGGTAATTAAAAGGGTTTAATTCGCCTAGACATTAGAGTAAAGACCTTATTTTAAAAGTTATATATAAGACATAAACTTAGATGGATTCGTTTAGCCGGAATTTACCTAAGTAAAAGACCATAATCTTTAAAATACTTAGTGGGAGGAAAAATATATATGAAAATAAATCGTTTTCTTATCACCTTCTCCCTAAAGTTCACATCGTGAGGTTTATGCTTGGTCTCGTGTTGCTTACTACCGCAACTGCTCCATTCGGAGGTGTTTGCACAAATCAATGTGATACGAAAACCCTAGCGAATTGGAATTAAGAACTCTTTGGGTATTTGAACCCTTAATTCACCAACGCTAAAAACCCTCAATCTATTTGATTTCAATCCCAAGGGAAGGATTAGACAGAGATTACCTTGATGATCAAAGACCAAGAGGTAAGGAGAACTAGTTTCCTACTCAAGGTTTGAACACTCCACAAGCAAGTTGATCAAGCCTACCTGAATGTCCAAGCTTGCAACCCTAGTTTCAAGAATTGCAAAGAGAGTGATGAGGCTCCTTCATCAAGAAGACAGAAAATTCATTCCCCAAAAAAACTACCCCTGTACACAACGCCTAATTCCTCCTTTAAACCTAGTCTGCTTAGCTATGTAGCTAAAAAGACCAATCTACCCTCAAGCCTACTTAATTAAAATAAATAATTCTAAAATAACCAATAAACCTAAATAAAGTCATAATGTTGACCAAACATAAAAACACCCAAAAGATTCTAACAAAAAACTCTATTTTCATCTTGTAGTGACATTTGACATAATATATAGAGCTTTTGTTCAGTTTCCCTTCCTTGACCTTCCTTAATTGAGTTCACCATTGTTTGTATGTGGGAATCAAAGGCCAATTGTAGTTGCTTAGCCCTTGAGCGTGTGATTGGTCCTGGAGGTAAAGCAATGATGTCTTGGTTCATATCATCTTCTCCCCCTTTTGAAGGATTCGTCCTCGAATCAAATTCTGCATCTGCATCGAAAGGAGTCAAGTCAGAAACATTAAAAGTAGCACTCACACCATATTTACCTTTTAGGTCAATTTGATAGGCATTATCATTGACTTTCTTCATCACTTGGAAAGGTTCATCCCCCCTTGGGTTTAGCTTGGAATCTCGTAAATGTGGAAATCTTTCCTTTCGAAGGTGGACCCACACCCAATCTCCCTCCTTGAATATCATAGGTTTCTGATGTTGGTTGACTCTCGCAGCTACCTTGGAATTTTGCCTTTCAATTCTTTCTTTAACCTCTTTATGTAACTCTTGTATGATTGTCGCCTTGTTGTCAGCTTGAAGATTCACAACCTTGTTAGAAGGCAAAGGTAACAAGTCAATAGGTGATAAAGGATTAAACCCATAAACAATCTCAAATGGAGTACATTTAGTGACACTATGGACAACCCTATTGTATGCAAATTCAATGAATGGTAGACAATCCTCCCAAGTTTTGATGTTTTTATCTATGATAGCCCTAAGCATAGTCACCATTGTCCTATTAACTACTTCAGTTTGTGCATCAGTTTGAGGATGACATGTAGTGGAGTAAACTAATTTAGTACCAAGTTTTCCCCAAAGGACTCTTCAAAAATGGCTTAAAAATTTTACATCCCTATCACTAACAATACTCTTAGGAATGCCATGCAATTTAACCACATCTTTAAAGAACAAGTCAGCCACATGTTTAGCATCATTAGTTTTATTACATGCAATGAAGTGTGCCATTTTGCTAAACCTGTCAACGACTACAAAAATGCTATCTCTCCCTCTCTTAGATCGAGGCAATCCAAGAACAAAATCCATTGAAATATCTAGCCAAGGTCCACTAGGAGTTGGCAAAGGTAAATAAAGCCCATGTGGTTTTGACTTAGACTTAGCTTCCTTACATGCAATACATCTCTTACACTCCTTATGTACGTCATGTCTCATTCTAGGCCAATAGAAGTGTTCATTTAACATGTCATATGTCTTAGCGATCCCGAAATGTCCCATTAAACCACCCCCATGAGCTTCTTTAACTAATAATTCACGAATGGAACAAGTAGGAATGCAAAGTTTATTCTTTCTAAACAAGAAGCCATCAAACATCATATAATCAGGAACAACTCGTTTGTGCATGAGAGATTCAATAATAGGTGCAAAATAAGTGTCCTGTGAATACAACGTTTTAATGTGTTCGAAACCAAGTAACTTAGTATGAAGTGCGTTTAGCAAAACATACCTCCTAGATAGAGCATCAGCTACCACATTTTCTTTACCTTTTTTGTACTTGATCACATAGGGAAATGTTTCGATGAATTCTAACCATTTAGCATGTCTTCTATTCAGCTTGGTTTGACCCTTCAAATGTTGCAAACTCTGATGATCTATGTGAATGACGAATTCTTTTGGCCACAAGTAATGCTGCCATGTTTGCAGCGCTCTCACCAAAGCATAAAGTTCCTTGTCATATGTAGGATACTTCAAGGTTGCTCCAGTCAGCTTCTCACTAAAATACATTAATGGCCTCCGATTCTGCATTAAAACAGCTCCAATCCCTATTTCACTGGCATCACACTCAATTTCAAATGTTAGCTCAAAATTAGGCAAGGCAAGTAAAGGTGCATTACATAACTTATCCTTCAGATCAGTGAAAGCACGTTCTTGAGCTTTTCTCCACTCAAATTTTACATTTTTCTTTATAAGTTCATTAAGTGGTGCAGCTATGGAACTGAAGTCTCTAATGAACCTCCTATAGAAACCAGCTAGCCCATGAAAGCTCCTAATCTCACTAGCATTCCTAGGTGTGGGCCACTCCCTAATAGCTTTAACCTTCTCAATATCAACTTCCACTCCATGTTTAGACACTATAAATCCTAGGAAGTTTACCTTTTCCATGCAAAAGCTACATTTTTTAAAATTGGCATAAAGCTTTTCCTTTCTTAGTGCAATCAGGACACACCTAACATGCATAACATGATCCTCTAGTGTCTTAGAATATATTAGGATGTCATCAAAATAAACCACTACAAAATCTCCTAAAAAGTCACGCAGTACATGGTTCATGAGTCTCATAAAAGTACTAGGTGCATTAGTCAAACCAAAGGGCATAACCAACCATTCATATAAACCATGCTTAGTTTTGAAAGCAGTTTTCCATTCATCTCCAACATTCATCCTAATTTGATGGTACCCAGATTTTAAATCTATTTTTGTAAATAGGCTACAACCATATAATTCATCAAGCATGTCATCCAACCTAGGAATAGGGTGTCTATACTTAATTGTAATTTTATTTATAGCCCTACAATCGACACACATTCTCCAAGATCCATCTTTCTTAGGTACAAGTAAGACAGGAACACTGCAAGGACTTAAACTCTCTCGTACATACCCTTGGGCGAGTAACTCATCAACCTGCCTTTGAATCTCTTTTGCCTCCTGTGGATTGGTTCGATAGGCTGGTCGATTTGGAATCTGAGCTCCTGGAATGAAATCAATCTTATGCTCTATGCCTCTCAAGGGTGGTAACTCCTTAGGCAACTCCTCGGGAAAAATTCCTCTGAATTCCTGCAAAAGAGACACAAAAGCACTAGGCAAAGAGGACTCAAGTTCCTCGGTTAGTAGGCAAGCTTCTTTAAATTTAACCATGAGTATGGTTCTTTTTGAAAACATCGTTTTCCTAACCTCACCAGATCTATCACTCCAACTTACTAATTTTCTCTCTTTTTCTTCTCTAGATCGCGAGCTATCTTTTTGCTTTTCTCTCGATCCCTCATTTTCTTTCAAGTTCTCATTTTCTTTTTCTTTTCCCTTTTCTTTTTTGCTATCTTCTTTTGCTTTTGCTGCAACCTCTTCTTTTCTTTTTTCTAACTTCGTTTGATCAATAAGTACTTCTTTAGGGGAAAGGGGTACAAGTATAGTTTTCTTACCGTTATGTGTGAAAGTGTAACGGTTAAGAAAACCATCATAAAGAACCTTCCGGTCAAATTGCCAAGGCCTACCAAGGAGAATGTCACCTGCATGCATGGGTACTACGTCACATAGTACTTCATCCTTATATCCCCCTATGGCAAAAGGAATCTTCACTTGCTTAGTCACCTTGAGTTTGCCACAATCATTAAGCCATTGTAGTTTGTAGGGTGGTGGATGTGGTGTAGTATCTAAACTCAATCGCGAAACCAAACTAGAACTCACGACATTTGTACAACTTCCACTATCAATCACTACACTACAAGGTAAGGTTTGTACAAGGCAACGCGTATGAAAAAGATTCTCTCTTTGATTCTCCAAGTCATCCTCCCTCATATATGTACTCAAGGCCCTCCTAGTGACCAAGGATATATGGTTAGTATCCTCCACTTCTTCTTCACCCTCACAATCACTTAGGAACTCATTATTTTCTTCATCTCCCTCACTCACATCTGTGATGATCTCACCTTCCCTAATGATCATCGTTCTCCTATTAGGGCACTCCCGACTGATATGTCCTACCCCTTGACATTTCCAACACTTAAGGTCTCTATTTCGGCCTGTGGGTGCTTCTGTCTTTGGTTTTGATTTAGATGAAGTTTCACCCTTATCTTTAGGTTTGTCACTGCCTACCTTGGCCTTAAGTTTAAGGTCGGTGGGTTTACCATCCCGTTTCCAAGTAGAAGATAAGTTGGAAAAGTTTTTAGACGTGTACCTCAATTTGCGCCTTTGAATTTGTTTTTCAATTTTCACTGCAAGGTGCACCAACTCTTCCATTCCCTCATACATGTGCAACTCAACACGATCTGCCACATCAATGTTTAAACCATGGAGAAACCTTGCCATGGTGTTTTCCTCATCCTCATCTATGTCTAATCTCTCCATCAACATTTTCATCTCTTTGTAATAATCATCAACACCTTTGCTCCCTTGACGTAGAGCTTGAAGTCTTTGAGCACAATCTCTCAAGTAGTGTTTTGGTATGAATCGCCTCCTCATGAGCTCTTTTAATTCTAGCCATGTTTCTAACGGACCCTCTTGGTTTCTCCTTCGCTTAGAGCACACCTTATCCCACCAAGTTTGCACGTAACTCTTAAAATGTGTCACAGAGATGGTTACCTTCTTTTCTTCTGAGAAATTATTGGTATGAAAAATGTGTCCAGCTTCATGTTCCCATTGGAAGTAGTCTTCAGGGTCAGATGTACCATGAAACTTTGGAAATTTAACTTTAATGTTGCCAAAGCCTCGATCCCCATTGTAGTTTCCTCTTCTACCAGGTGGCCTTCTATTACGAAAACCTCCTCTTCCCCTCAGGCCTTGATTCCCTCCTATTCTAGGTTCATCTATAACAGGGTCCATTCCATATTCATCTTGCCCTGGGCCTTCTTCATCCTCTGAAAAATCCTCAACCTGCTGTCTTGCTTGAAGCCTTTGTTCTATTCTATCCAACCTCTCATTGACCATGGTTTCCACACTTCGCATGATCTGCTCTAAGAGGCGTTCTTGTCCCTCCCCTTGTGGCACATCGCCATTGTTAGGTTGATTTCCTGTGTTCGACATGACTGCAAAAGAAAAAATAAGTGAAGAAAAAAAATTGGACCTCACAATTCACTCCCTCACGTGTTTCACTCGATGGATATAGTTCACTCGTGTTTACACTCTTTAATGTAGTTGTCCCTCATAAAGATGTTTCTCTCAAGATAGAGTGACGAGCCCAATACTTTGCAATCAAGACCAAAGAAGCAAACAAGAAACAAACCAAGCAAGAATGATTGTAAAGTGTCAAACTCAAGCAAAGAAAAAGTAGAGTACCAATAAACAGAAAACTAAAAAGAAAAACCCAGAACCTAATGTTCAAGATTTCAACAAACTAGGATAAGAAAAGAACAAAATAAGATAATTAGAGTCAAGTATCAAAGATTCAAGACTCAAGGAGTTATGCAAGATGAACAAGAAAAGGCAAAACAACTAGACAATAATTTATTTTTTTTTTTTAGAAAAGAAAACAAAGAAACAAGATTCAAGAAATAGAGAGAAAAATTCACCCAAACCCTAAATTTGACAAGATTTAACTTTTAGAACCCTAGAAGTCGAAATCTCAAATGATTCTTAGAGTTTGATCTTGAAAACTTTACTGAAACTATTCATCCACTAACTTCAATATCAACTGAATTTACAATCTCCCTTATAACTTCAAGCTACTTAAAACTTATGAAAATCCAGCTGCTTAATTGAGCTACTTGCTTGACCAGCCTGCTTGTGTTCACACTCATTTGACATTGCCACGCATATGTAACCCAAAGTACTCCAATTTCAAGTAGAATTACTGTGTTGCTTGGATTGCGTTCACACTGTTGTGAATTAATGCATTCACGAAATCCACAGATTTTTTTTCCTCACCGTATTTTTTTTTCTTTTTTTTTTTCTGAAGCAAAAATCCACAGATTTTTTTTCTCACCGTATCTTTTTTTTTTTCTTTTTTTTTTTCGAAGCAAAAAATCCACAGATTTTTTTTTCCTCACCGTATTTTTTGTCTTTTTTTTTCACGCTTGTTTCACCTCCTTCAATCCGATATTGTTAAATTGAGAGAATAAGAAATCACACCCAGTGAAATATAAGCAAAAGAAAACAATTCCTAATTACCAAGGAAGACTTACAAATTCCAGCAGACCTTGTAATTCGAAAATTTCAAATTAGGTGAATAATTTTCCAACAAGATCAAGAACACAAAGTAAGAATCGAAAACAAGATTGATGATTTTTTTTTTCCTTCGGAATAAGAAGATTCACCAAGAACCCTAAATATTGAACTAGATTCATCAAAAGAAATTAGCAAACAAATAAGCAAAATCCTAAGATACAATTTCTAGACTCAATCAAATAAAAGATAACTCATAGGATATATCCGATCTAGAGCGCCAAAGCTCTGATACCAAATGATACGAAAACCCTAGCGAATTGGAATTAAGAACTCTTTGGGTATTTGAACCCTTAATTCACCAACGCTAAAAACCCTCAATCTATTTGATTTCAATCCCAAGGGAAGGATTAGACAGAGATTACCTTGATGATCAAAGACCAAGAGGTAAGGAGAACTAGTTCCCTACTCAAGGTTTGAACACTCCACAAGCAAGTTGATCAAGCCTACCTGAATGTCCAAGCTTGCAACCTTAGTTTCAAGAATTGCAAAGAGAGTGATGAGGCTCCTTCATCAAGAAGACAGAAAATTCATTCCCCAAAAAAACTACCCCTGTACACAACGCCTAATTCCTCCTTTAAACCTAGTCTGCTTAGCTATGTAGCTAAAAAGACCAATCTACCCTCAAGCCTACTTAATTAAAATAAATAATTCTAAAATAACCAATAAACCTAAATAAAGTCATAATGTTGACCAAACATAAAAACACCCAAAAGATTCTAACAAAAAACTCTATTTTCATCTTGTAGTGACATTTGACATAATATATAGAGCTTGTGTTCAGTTTCCCTTCCTTGACCTTCCTTAATTGAGTTCACCATTGTTTGTATGTGGGAATCAAAGGCCAATTGTAGTTGCTTAACCCTTGAGCGTGTGATTGGTCCTGGAGGTAAAGCAATGATGTCTTGGTTCATATCATCTTCTCCCCCTTTTGAAGGATTCGGAGGTGTTTGCACAAATCAATGACAAGGTGAATGGAAAAAGTATTTATAGTAAGTGGGTGAAGGAAGTGTGTCAACACATCCTGCGGTCTCTTCCATTGGCTTGCACCGAGAGATTCTCATGTTTCGCCTGCATTGTATGCCCTAGAGCTACTAAACCATTCAAAGGGTTGTAACATGAGAGTCGGAACAACGTAAACTCCAAAAATGGATAAGGTCTCTTAGAGTCATTCCCAACATTAGCTTTTCCATTCGGTAGCATTGTTGGGGTCGTCCTCTGGGATCTGAAAATGGAGGGTCACACTTAGGGAAATTATTAAGTTGTTAATGACGTCTTGACCAAATAACGGTAACTAAACACTAACAGGATATAAGTGATTATGGTGTTAGCGATTGGTTAAGAATGTCTCAGTTCAGAGGAGGAGTAGTTGATCACCCCTCAGTGGGAGTTGCTCTAAACCTCTGAAGTATCGTTGCAAAAGAATTATGATTCAGAGGGCGCTTAATTTCTTTTGCAAAATTGATTGGATTAGGTAATGAGTTAAATACTAGACAACCTATTTAAGTTAATTTGTTTATTTTCAGAAATATATATATGTAGTTCTCTAAGTGCCTCATCTATAAGTCAAATTCATTATTGGTATAAAACATACGACTAAGAAAACAAACTTAAACGCTGAGATCGTGGTGGGTGATTTTGAAACGGTCTTAAAAAGAGGAATGTCCTCAAGATGTTATCCACGAAATTTTCATAATAAATATGACGTAGAAAACTGCATAGCAAATAAGAACATGACCCAAGACTAAATAAAGATTTATTCGTCTTGAAAACGTGCTTAATAGGAATAGTGATTCAACCTGGATATTTGATTCAGGGCCCACTAATCACGTATATTCTTTTTTCAAGGAATGAGTTCCTGGCAGAAGCTATAAACGAGTTAAAATGACTCTTAGAATTGGAACAAGAGAGTTCATCTCGACTATGACAGTGGGAGACATAAAGCTATCTTCTCCTAGGAACGTTACATATTATTTGATGTACATAGTTCCTAAGATTAAAAGAAATTTTAATTTCTATATCTAGTTTGCAAGAACAAGGCTATTATGTTATCTTTTAATGGATGAACTGCTCATTTAAAAAAGGATGCAAATATTTGTTCTGCAAACATGGAGAATAACATATATGTTTTAAGACCGATAGATCCTACTTGACTTTAGGGATAGTAGAGAGGTTGTTCCCTTAAGTGCTAACTTCGGAACATGAACAAAAGCGTGTCGCCCTCTCATTGGCCCGGGAGGTATTAGGTTTGGTGGTCGGACCACAAACCAATTGTTCATTAGGGGATTCCAGTGGGGACTTAAGGAACAAGATGTAACTTCAGGGGTAAAACGGACATTTGACCAAGCTTTAGTTACGAACAACCTGTGAAGGGTTGACTTACTAATCATGGTTATATCGAGTGGACAGAAATATATCACAATGAGGGGAGTGCAGCTACGAGCTATAGTGGAGTGTCCCATTAGTTAACGAATGTTGGTTACCTAGGTTAAAAGAGTTTAGGCAGTTAATCTTAGATCGTTTGAGCCCATGATCTGTAGGTCCATTAGGTCCCTCTGCTAGCTCATACGGACCAAACCTTAGAACAAGGTGATGAAAGAGTTTGAAATGTTTAAATTTGTTATTGGGAGTTAACGTTAAATATATACGATATACTTAACGTATAAAAGTTTAATTGTGAATTAAACTATAATTAGAGAGAGTTAGATGATATTTGAATATGATTTAAATATTACAAGTATATATGAGATACGTATTGCGGATTGAACTTTACATATGAATATGGGTTCATATTCGGTCAAACGATCTTGAGAGAGATTGGGATTGGTGTAATTATTTAATTTGGTATTTTGATATTAAGTTAAATAATTATAATTAATTATAGTTAAATTAAAGTGTTTAAATTAATTATAAATTAATTGTTGGAAATTAATTTGAGTTACAAACTAATTAAGTAAATTTGAATTTGGAATTCAGTTTTTGATTTTAAATACATGAATAAGTTCATGCATTATTCTTGGATTTGACACCTAGGTTGGTGATAAATCAATCACAAATTCTCACATCTCCTTCATATTTATATACTTGTATCATCCAGCTTGGAGTGGTGGTAATTAATGGGTTTTTACATGCAAAAATTGGTTGAAGAATTTATGAAGTATATAACTTCAAAACTGTCTCAAAACCCAGGGATTCATATACTTCTTTCTCCCCGAATTCATCATGTCACGGTTTCCACAAGTTCGTTCTAAGGCCGGAGAATAGTGGGGAAGGCTCTAGCGGTAGTCCACGAGTCGTTCGTGTGGAGAAACAACCAAAGGAGCTCACAGATTGAAGCTTCAAAGGTTGGTTTTCTTATCATTTGTTTTTGTTCAAATTTTCAATATGCTTTTCTTAGAGAAATTAATGAAAATCGGTGCCTAAGATCTATAATGGCTTCTGCTCGAGTGTTTTTCACTCCTTCACCTATCAGTCTGAAAATCAAAGTTTGTCTAGTAAGGATTAAATCCTTAGCGCCATACATAAGTGTTGGGGATATTGGTGCCATAAAAACTCGTAGATAGTGAAGGTAAACGAATTATCACTACAACAAATATCACTTTTAATAGCATTTTAAGATAGCTTTTTATTAAAAATGCTATTGAAAGAAAAAAGAAAAAAAGTGGGAATTAAATATTATGCAGTGTGCCTACGCTCATTACGAAAAATGAAAAAAATCTGGCGTAATTCTTCTTCTTCTCCGTGCACCTTCATTTTCTCCCTTCTTTGTTCACGTCTATCATCTTCTCCTTCATTTCATTTTCCTCTTTTGATTTTCTTCTCTTCCTCTTCTCCTTCGTCTATGTTGTTTCTTCCCCTGCGTCCCCTCTGTTTGTTCTCTTTTCTTCTCACACAATGTTTTTTCTTATTCTTCTCCAGGCACTATAAATGTAATTTAAAACCTGATTTTCACCTTCACTTGTCTTCCTTCTACAAAAGCGCAGCAGCGGCTCGCAAAGTCGAAGGACTCCAATGGTACATTCTAAATCTTTCTTATTCAGCCTACTCTGTTTAAGTTTCTTTCTTCTATGCCTGATTTGTGTTTATCGTTCTATTGAACTCTTTGTGTTGATTAGGGTACCAATCTCGTAGCAGGAGGTAAAAGAAAGAAGGCCAAGAGAACCGCTCCCAAATCTGATGATATCTACCTCAAGTTACTCGTCAAGGTACTTGATCACAGAGATTTCCCTTTTGTATGCACTTCCATTTGATCTACTAGTGCTTAGATTTGCTTTATTGTTTATGGGTTTGGTTTCTTTTGGATGTTGATTGCGGGGCCTTATTTGTTGTCATGTAAGATGGGATTGTGTTGGAATGTCTTTTGAGGTGGTCTATGATGCTCTTGTTGCAAATCAAATGAAGTATCAGTCTGGTGGTTTTTTGGGTTTTTATAAAGGTGTCTCTTTTCTTATTTGATTCACCTTCCACGTTTTTTTTGTCTTTCTACGTTGTGCTTGTCAAATCTATTTGAAACTGCTCGCTGTTTATTAATGTCCATTTTTGTTTTTCGAACTAATTGATTTGATGACTGGTCTTTCTGCTTTGATGATATTTGTGAATCCCAGCTCATGATGAGACCTTTTATAGGTCAAAGAATAGTCTTTACCCACAATATTTCAGCCATAAGTCCAGTTTTATTGTCTTTTTTTTTCTTTTATTGGTAACTATTGAAGTAAATTATTGAATTAAAAAAGTTAGGGTGATTAGTATGTACACAAATGTAAGCGTACTCTTTAGCTTCATTTGCTTTTATGTTCTAGTTTTTTGAATGTATAAAAGCTATGTTACCTATATTATTTTCTTTTTTTTGGGCATGAAATGTAACTATATCTTGATAAGAATATGTTATATTTCTAACATTCCCAACGATGATTAGCTTGACCATGCTAATGTTGATCATTCTGATTAATATTTTCTTTAATTGTTCTGAGGGAGCTGGCTCCAAGCTTCCAAGTTTTTGTGCTCATTTGGATTTCTTTCTTGGATTTGTTTCTCTTGAGTGAGATGGGTGCACATCGTTTCTTAGGTTTATGCTTTTATGGGAGAGGAGGATTGTTAATTTATATTCATGTATTTCTTGCATGCTTTTGTTATTTGTTTCTTACAAATAGAAATAATTGTAGGAAGGGTAGTACCCCTATACACCTCGTTCTTGTGTTTTTTATGTCAATGTTATGGATCTATGTTGAAATATATACCTCGTTTTTGTGTTTTTTTATGTAACAAAAGTAATGAAGAACCAAATCTGACTGAGGACTCCGTCTTTTAAATTAACTAACAATCTTCCTTTAATTTTTGTTGTGTTTTTCTAACTGGTTACAATTTGAATTAGTGGCTCTATTGGTAAAACTTGGTATATTTTATCATCTAATATTTCATCTATGTTAGAAACGTCCTCTGTTGCTATCTATTTCATAAGTGCAGGATTTGTAACTAACCCTCCCCTCCTTTGTTCTATTTCCATGCTTTAATTTCAGCTAACTCCCTCTCCCATTTGATTTTCGTCATCCAAAACGTCTCTAATTTTTCCCATTCTTAGGTTGTTATATTAACTTTAGTTATTTGGATAGAACTTCACGTACTTATATCTTGTTTTCCACATGAGCAATGACATTTGGTGGTTGTTAGTTTAAGTTTTATTGTTATGAACTTAGTTATTTGTATTGATGTTTAGTTCGTTTGTTTTGAAAACTATTTATTGGTAATAGTAATAGTTGTATGTGGCTATCCTGCAGTTATGGTAGTCATTGAGTATTGGTTGTTTTGTTCATAAATTTTCGGAACAATGAGGGGTGGTGGGTTTCTTTGTAGGTAAGCATTATGTTTCTTAACCATTGGTTACTTACCGAAGTTTGTTAAATTTAGTTGTTTATGTTTGTTATAAGTTTTGATCTTATACAACCTTTGTTTGTTTTTGTTTAAAGATGCTATAAGTTCATTACATGTTCATTAGTTGTTTGGTTTTGTTTGAAGGTTTTTTAGCATGTGGGGGGTGAGTTACTTTAGCTTTTGCTTTTTGAACTAGTTCTTATGTTTGGAACTTTGGGTAAGGAAGGAAGATTAGTTTATTTGGTATTTTATTGTTTATAACCTTCGAAAGTTGAGGGATGAGTAACTTCTAGGTAGTTAGAGTCTTTGTTTCTTAACCTTTAGTTACTTAGCAAAAAGTTGGTAAAATTTGGTTGTTTATGTTTGCTATGAGTTTTGATGGTATGCTTCTAAAGCTTTGATTGTTTTAGTTTTTCTAGTTCACTTGTTTGATTTTGAGCGTGTGAGGGTAGATTGCTTTGGATTTGCTTTGAAGTAGTTGTTTTCCTCAACTTGTTTGTTTATGTTTAAATATTTTATTAATAGGGAGTGGGTTTCAATTGGTGCTTCGAACTAGTTTTTTTTGTTGATAATCCATTCATTTTTGTTGTTTAGTTTATGATTTTTGGAATGATGAGGGGTGAGTTGTTTCTAGGTAGGAAAGTGTTATGTTTCTTAACCATTGGTTACTTATCAAGCTTGGTTAAATTTGGTTGTTTATGTTTGTTATAAGTTTTGATGTTATGCTTCTAAACATTTGATTGTTTTTGTTTGATTGGTTTTATTTGAAGGTTTTTGAGCATGTCAAGGTGAGTTACTTTAACTTTGTTCTTGAACTAGTCCTTATGGTTGGAACATTGGGTAAGGAAGCAAGATTAGTTCATTTTGCATTGTTTGTTTTGATGACACGCTACTATGCAGATTTGATTGTTTTGCTTCTGTTGATAGTTCGTTAGTTGATTAAATAATGTTCATTAGTTGTTTGTTTTTGCTTGAAGGAGCATGGGGGTGGGTTGCTTTTACATTGGAATATGAAGTAGTTCTTATGTTTGAAACTTTGGGAAGGCAAGCAAGATTAGTTCATTTGGTTGTTTTGTTTATTACTTTTGAAAGTTGAGGGATGAGTTACTTCTAGGTAGGTAGAGTTAATGTTTCTTAACCTTTGGTTACTTAGCAAAAAGCTGGTAAAATTTGATTGTTTATGTTTGTTATAAGTTTTAATGTTATGCTTCTAAAGCTTGGATTGTTTTAGCTTTTCTAGTTCACTTGTTAAAGGTTTTGGGCTCGTAAGGGTAGATTGCTTTGGATTTGCTTTAAAGTAGTTGTTTTCTACAAGTTGTTTATTTTGTTTAAAGATTTTGTTAATAGGGGTTGGGTTGCAATTGGTGCTTTGAACTTGTTGTTTTGTTGAAGATCAATTTTATTGTTTAGTTTATGTATTTTGGAGCAATGAGGGGTTACTTTTACTTTGCCTTTTGAACTAGTTCTTATGTGTAGAATTTTGGAAGAATGAGACGTTTCTCATTGTTCATTATCATTGGTTTTTTCTTTGAATGAGATTGTTCATTATCATTGTTCTTACGTTCAATTGATAAAGATTAAATGTGTGTTTTAAAAAAGTTTGAGTCGTATGCTTTTGTTGAGTAAGGTTGAGACCTTGTTAGGTAGTTGTTGATACGAGACCTGACTCGTATGGTGATACTTTGTTGTAGGAATTCTGTTGTGTTGAAGTCAGGTGGAGTAGATGAAGATGTGATAGAAGTGTTATTCTTGAGTTAATAGGTGTTTAAAAATTTTTTGGTTAGCTCCACGTATGTCATTATGTTGTCGAAATTTTTGGAGCATCCGGGTTTTAGAATAGATGATTTAATAATGTCTCTAGAATAGACAGATCTGGGGGCGTTACATTAATATCTTATAAACTTATTTTGTTTTTGTTTTTTTTATAGGTGAATGAAATGATGACACACCAACATATTTATGGGAGGATATATCCATCTCTATCTTTTAAACCACGTGTGTACACATTGTAATGTGTTTTGGAATTATGTATTGACTTTTATTTTCATTTTGACTTTTGGAATATGGATTACACATGTGTTTGTTAGAATATTTTGAGATTATGAACTTTTGGTACTATATGTCTATTCTTGAAAATTTATTTTGATGTAAGTGCACTTAAATACATTGTATGTTTATATAATTGTGTTTATTTTACCATAACATTTGAAAATATTTGTTACTCATATAAAATACTATAAAAATTGTTACATATTACTCGAAAATGGTACAAATGTATGTGTATGTATAAATGCTATTAAAAGTTACCTACTATCTATAACATTGACTATCACGTTGATGAGATTAAAAATGGTATATATTTTAATAACATTTTTCATTGTTATAAAAGGATGTTATTAAAGAGCAATCATAGCGTTTTTTGTTAGTGTTATGAAAAGTTTTTATAACATTAAAAATGTGCAATAAAATTTTGATTTTTTTATAGTTTTTTTTTATAGCATTGAAAAAATGCTATAAAAAGTCAGAGATTTTCAATAACATCGGCTATAACAGCGTGTCTAAAAATGCTATGATATACTTTTTATAGCGTTTTTTTACTACTATAAAGAATGCTATTAAAGAGCAAGCATAACGTTTTTTTCTAACCCTATGAAAAGTTTTCATAACATTAAAATTAGGTAATTGAAAACTGATTTTTTATAGCATTTTTTATAGCGTTGAAAAAACGCTATAAAAAGTCGGAGACTTTCAATAACATCGGCTACGACAGCGTTTCAAAAAACGCTATAGAAAGCCTACGATAACGTTTTTTTAATGCTATCGTAAGTGATATTTTTTGTAGTGTATATATACTTGTTCAATAAATTCGTTATTGAGGTTTATTCACTTAAGTTGTTAAATAAGTGAATTGCATGTTAAATAACTCAAATCCAATAAACTAAGGTCTCTGGCTATAATATGTATACTTGAGCTTTATGTGGAGACATAAAAGTGGATCAGGCTCAAGTAATAGCCAAAACGGTGTATAGTATACGGATAGGTTTGGGTACCTTATAATGAGGACATTATGAGACGCGACCCACTTTGTAGTTAGTACAAACGATGTGATCCTAAATCGTTCATGTGGAGACATGCGAGTGGAGGCGTCCTATGCAATGAGTTTGCATAAGACCAGACCGAGAAATAAGTCACTTTCACTTTATAACGGCGTTTACTGTTGAGATTGACTAATTGAAGGAATGAAATTCCCAATTTCAGAGCGGAAGCGTATTGCAGGACCAATCGTATTTTAACTATGCTCCCTAAAATACCAATACGTTGGCAAAATCCTAGAACTATTCTAGATCATACCGGCTAACCATGCAACATTAGATCTAATCTAAAGAAAGAGAGAAACAAATCATACCGTTGTCTGACGACTCTGAAAATCAAGAACGTCGTCTTGGTTGCGTAGGGACTAAAAATGCAACAACGTTATGGGCACCGCCATATGACCTTCCATTGTTATCCTTTGAGATTAGGAATGAGATTGTGAGATCTCGTGATTGCAAGTTGAGAGAGAATGATAGAGACCAAGAGATTGCAAGTTGTTGTAGGCATGAGAGTGAGAGACTTACTCCACCCCTTTTTGGGTTAACCCTAATGTAAGGGGAAGGATAGATGTTGACCCTCTGATAAAAATTAATTAATTAAATAATATAAATTTAATTTAATTCATTAATTAATTAATATAAATTTAATTTAATTAATTAATTAATTAATATAAATTTAATTTAAGTAATTAATTAACCTCATGGATATTTAAATTATATTTAAATGCAATGTCCTCACATAATATATAGTTTTAAGGGGAAAATACACTTTTTGTTCAAAAAAAAAAAAGGAGAAAATACACTTTTGGTCCCTAAGGTTTGGGTTAGGTTTCATTTTGATCCATGAGTTTTCAAACTCAACAATTTAGTCCTTGAGATTTGGATTTTGTTTCATTTTGGTCCCTCCATCTATTTTTCCATTAAATACTAACGGATGGCTGACGTGACACCATTTTTTTATTAAAAAATTATTTAAAATAAAATAATAATAGATTAATTAAATTATTATTATTATTATTATTATTATTATTATTTTCTTCTTCTCCGTAACCTTTCTCATTTTTTCTCCATAACCATTCTTACATAATCCTACCATTGGCCGCCACTCTCCGGCGGCAACAGTCGGTCACCGACAACTTTTTTTTTCTCCTCCTTCTTCTCTTCTTTTCTTCTTCCTCTCCTTTCTTCCTTCTCCAAAGTTTCTGATTTTTTTTCTTTAAAAAAAGAAAACGAAAGACCTCCCTCCCTCCTTTGTTCTCCCAAAAAAATCTGTTGGTTTTTTTTCTTAAGCTTAATAAATAGATTCTTCAAGCTCCAAAAATGGTTTTCACATCACTTTTTTGGGCTCCAAAATTTCCCAAAAAGTTCCAAAAGTTAAAAACTCAGATTCCTCGCTACTTTTAGAACTCCAATAATCCCCCTCTTCTTGCCTCCCAGTTTATCCCCCAAATTCCAATCCCCACTTAGATTAACAAAATCCCACTTCGTATTACCCAAAAATGTATAAGCCCCAACTGCTAGTCTTCCACTAAAACTTGCCCCAAAACCCACTTCAACTCACAGAGCAAAAATTCAAAAAATCCCACAAAACAAAAGAAAAAAAAAACCAAGATTTGCGTCGTCAAGGAAGCCCTTTGTTTCAGCTTTTTTTTTTAAATAGTGAAATAGTGAGTGACGTCGAAAGAAAGGGAAAGAGACGGCAGCAGCGGTAGGACAAAACCCACAAAACCCACGAATCTACTGCTGTGAGTGACAACTACTACTGCAAGAAAGAAAGGAAACGAAGAGAAAAACCCACGAAACCCAAATCTAGAACAAAACCCAGATTTGCATTTCGTTCTTTCTTTTTTAAATCAACAAGAAAGAAAGGGAAGGGAGGAAGAGGGAAGAAGAAGAACAAGGGAGGAGAGGATAGGGAAGAAGAAGAAAAGAGAAAACTAGAGAAAAAATGGAATAGGGACGACGAGGACGGCGGCGACCGACGGTGGTGGGCGGCTGGTAGCGGTGGTGGCTGCCAAATGACTTGAGATTAGGGCTTGAGAGTTGTGGAGAAGAAGAGTAGAGTAAGGAAGAAGATGAAAGAAGAAAAAAAACAATAATAAAAAGTATTTAATATATTATTTTATTTTAAAATTTTAAAAATTGTATTTTTAAATAAAAAAACTAACTTCACATCAGCCATCTGTTAGCATTTAACGAAAAAATTGACTGAGGAACAAAGAGGGTAAAGAAATCCAAACCTTAGGGGCTAAAATGTCGAGATTGAAAACTCAGGACCAAAATGAAACCTAACCCAAACCTCAGGGACAAAAAGTGTATTTTTCCCTAATTTGAATTAAACTTAATTAAATCAATTAAACTAATCAATTAATTAATTCCAATAACAAATTAATTTTATAATTAATTAAATATCACTCATATTTAATTAATTACACATTAGAATCATATTCTAATAATTCTTTTATATATTATAGTTTAATTAAATCTCATTTAATTTAAACTAAATTGAATAATTAATTAATTCATCTTCTAATTAAACATATATTTAATTAGCCATATATTTGAACTCTTTCGAATATATTATTCTCTCAACATAATAAAATTTAATCTCAAATTATACTTTATATTATAATGTAGGGAAAAATACACTTTTGGTCCATGTGGTTTGAGTTAGGTTTCATTTTGGTCCCTGAGTTTTCAAACTCAACAATTTAGTCCCTGAGGTTTGGTTTTAGTTTCAATTTGGTCCCTCCATCCAATTTTTCGTTAATAGTTAACGGATTGCTGACGTGGCAAAAAGTTTTTATTAAAAAATTATTTTTTAAGTTTTTTTTTAAAAATATATAATAAAATAAAAATTATATTATTATTTTATAATTTTTTTATTTTTTTTCCTTCCTCTCTCTCCTTCTTCTTTAACCTACCCAACTCTTTCTTCTACAACATTTCTCTGGTGACTGTCAACACTGACCGACGACGGCGGCTGCCGGCGACCGGTCGGCCACCACTAATTTTTTTTTTCTCTTCTCTTCTCTTCTCTTCTCATCTTCTTCTTTTTTTTCCTTCCTTTCTTTCTTTTTTCTATCTTCATTTTATTTTTTTTTTAAAGAAACAAATTTGAAAAGAGTCTTTTCTTCATCTCTCTTCCTTAAGCACTTTCATGATTCATAAATCTCTTCACAAACTCTGCAATTGGGACCGATTGTGTGTAGACTGGGAAAGGAAACTTCTGTTTCAAATCGTTGATTCCAGAGGATTCGAGCTCGTAAGCAGAGGTGAAGAGGAGAAATTGGGCTCTGTCAACAGAATGGACAGAGTTCACGATGGATCCGACGACTTTGAGGTTGCAAGACGAATCTTCGACACTCCGGGGATGTAATTGACAATCTCTTCTCCCCGCTCTTCAAAACAGAACAGTTCGGAACACGAATCTTCGCTCTTCAAAGAAAATCTAAAAAACCCATATCTTGTGCTGCGATTCATGGGCATGAGCTTCGGACAGCTCTGTGAGTTCAGATCTCGTGGGTCAGCTTCGACGTGGGTCAGTTCGCGAGCTTCGACAATTCGTGGGCGTGAGCTTCGGTCGATCTCTCTCTCTCTCTCTCTCTAACTCTCGAACGTTCTCTCCCTCTCGTGTTTGTGTCTGGTGTCAGATCTGAGATGGTGGAGGGAGGAGGACTCCTCCCTCCTCCTCGTTTCGGTGCCAGAAACGGTCCCTCCTCGTTTCGGTGCCGGAAACGGTCCCTCCTCCCTCCTCCTCTTTTCTGTTATTAAAAAAAGAAAATGGAGTTAAAGGAGAAGAAAAGAGAAGAGAGAAAAAGAAGAGAAGGAAAAAAAAAGTTTGCCGGCGATCGCCGTCGCCGGCAGCCAGCGGCAGCGACCGGTGTTGAGCAGTTGTCGGATACCAGAGACCAGTTAGAAGGGAAGAAAAAAGAGTTGGGGGGTAAGAATGAGAAGGAACAAGAGAGGAAATAGGTAAAAGAAATTAGAAAATAATAATATATTTATTATTTTATTATATTGATATTTTAAAAAACTTAAAAAATAAATTTTCTAATAAAAAAAGTTTGCCACGTCAGCAATCCATTAACTTTTAACGGAAACTTGGATGAAGGGACCAAAATGAAACTAAAACCAAACCTCGGGGACTAAATTATTGAGTTTGAAAACTCAAGGACCAAAATGAAACCTAACTCAAACCTCATGGACTAAAAGTGTATTTTTTTCCTATAATGTATCACTATACATTATATTAATTATATATCATACAATTAAATTGATTCTCATATTGAATTTTAACTATTCAAATTCTCTCAAGATATAATTGTTCCTAATTACTCTTTATGAGCTAGCAGGGGGACCTAATAGACCTATAGATCAGAAGCTCCAATGATGTGAGGTTAACTAACTAAACTCATTAATCAGGTTAACCAATATTCATTAACTGTGGGTCACTCCACTAAAGACCTACAACTGAACTCTTCTCACTGTAGAACATTTCTATGTCCACGGATATAGACCTATACTGGTAAGTGAATCCTTCACGAGTGTTCGTAACTACAGTTGAGTCAAATTACGGTTTTGTCCCTGTGTTACTTTGTCTCTTTAAGTACCAATGCTCCTCTAATGAACAACATGTTTGTGGTCCAACAATTAAACAAAAGTCCCTCTTAGGCCAGTGAGAGGGTGGGATCCCTTTGTTCTAGACCCGGAGTCACCACTTAAGGGGATACTCATCTAAGCGGAAAGGAGTGAATATCATCTTGTGTTGTCATGTCCCCAACCCCCCAGTTGGTCTTGTGAAGGTGTTAATATCTAACATGCGGAAGCAATTTTGGATCTTAGGCACATAAAAATATCAATTTGATCATACAAAGCATGTTGTCCAAAAGGGGAAAAACAGAGTTCATGGGTACCAACCTCTTGTAGCTCAAAATTGAACGAATCGGTTAGTTGTTTTTCCTCACCAACTTGTCACGAACCACCACTAGATCTTCCTTGTTATTCTCAGACATTTGAAACGGATTATGTGATCCTTTAGTGATGGAATTTGAGAGGGAAAGTGCTTGGGTTACAAGCTTGAGAGAGCTTTTGAGTTTTTGAGCTTGAGGGATGAATTTGGCAGCATAACACTAGTTTTTCCAGCCTTCTTTCTTTAGCAATTCTTCCTCTATTTAAAGAGGAAACTAAGCTAGGTTGAAGCACCAAATTTTGACAACAAAACCATCCCAAATTAAGTGGGATTACTTGACTATTTGAGGAGGAATGCATGGGTTTGGTCATCATGAACTCCACCTCCTAAAATTCAATTTCTTTTGAATTTAATTAATTTAATTGAAATTGAATTTTAGTTAATTCTATTTTAATTAATTAATAATCTGAAACTAAATTCCAAAATTTGAATTTTAAATTTTAAATTAATTCATAATTAATTTAAAATAATTATTAATTAAATAATCAATTATATAATTATATATTAATTAAATATCTATTATTAAAATAATATTTTGCTACCAATCCCGATCATTTCCGAAATGCAATTTCTCAACCTTGAATCCCTATTCACGTGCTCGATATTTAAATAATATTTAAATATATCAAACTCTCAAAATTAGGTTTAACAAAAAAACCCAACGTCTCGGTAATATCCAATATGACTGATGTATTCCCTAAACCGAATTCGAACAATTCTAATTCTTTCCATCATATTGTTCCAAAGTTTATTCCTTAAGCTAGCAAGGGGACCTAATAGACCTACAGATCATGGGCTCCAACGATTCGTGGTTTAACCAGCCAAACTCTTTTAACCTAGTTAACCAACATTCATTAATTATCGGGTCACTCCACTATAGCCTAGTAGTTGTACTTCCCTCACTGTAGATATATTTATGTCCACTCGGTATAACCATGATTAGTAAGTCAACCCTTCACAAGTCATTCGTAACTATATCTAGGTCAAAAATCCATTTTACCCCTATAACACTTCTTGATTCCTTAAGTCCATTGGTCCTCTAATGAACAATTTGTTTATGGTCCAACCACTAAACAGAGTCCCTCTCGGGCCAATGAGAGGGTGGGGCCTGGTGCGTCGTAAACTGAATGGATGGATGTGAGATAAGATGATGAATATTAATAAGGATAAATTCAGCTAACCCTAGTGCAAGTATACACTGTCGCACGTAGTAATAAAAAACCTTAGAAGTATTCCGAGGGTATCGATCCCACGAAGACTAAATTGGAAATTCAGATTTGAAGAGGAAATTGCTCAAATGATTGCATTTGAAAAGGTAACCAAAGAAATAAGTTGAATGATTGGTTTTTAAATAAATAAATAAAACATGCAATAAATAATAAAAAATAACAATAAGAAATAAACGAGTTATTCAACATGGATTCATCCCTAAAGCAATAACCTTAATCATCAAGTATTTAACTTAAGCCTATTCAATGCATAGGGTCAGATTTAACTCCCATTTGGTCTTGCTCCCAAGAACCGTTAGAATGCTAAGCGAGTGTCATTATGCACATTTATGTGACTCGACTCTGACATATATAATTCACGAATGCAACCTATAACCCTATAGTCGATATAGGGTACCTTAGCTAGGCAACTTGCCCTATACCGCCGAACAATCTCTTTCGAGCTTTTTCTCCTATATCACCTTTATGAGAACCGATATTTTTTGTCCCTTTCGAGATCAAACTCACATAGCATGCAAAGTCTTAGTGATCAAGTTAAACTCCGCAAGATTAGAGTGGTAATCAATAAAGAATGACATGCATTGAACAGAAACTTAAGCCAATAAAACACTTTCAAGCTATTGAACCATAAGAGAATTCACCATATTGAACCCCTCAATGGAATTTAGCTACTCATGGTGAGATAAAGTGCAAATGAATACATTTTCATTGAAATAAGAATGTAAATAATACAGAATAATGAAAAGTATCAAGAGCTAGGAATAGTGGAGATAGCTAAATATTATGGGTTTTTTATTTACTCAATCCTTCTAGAGTTCGCTAAGACACTCTACTCTCTCGCTTTTACAAGTGGGAATGGGTGAAACTCCCTTCAAACCCTAAGGTTTGATGTCTAACTAAGGTTAGAATTTAGTCATCTTAGAAGGACCTCGGGCATCCCTACTCATAGGTGTCAACTAGGGTTCTGTCACCACCCTCTTCTTCCAAATGAGTTCTGCTTGAATTTGACTTCGAATCTCGAGCTTATATAGTGTGGGAAATGGTTGATGAGCTGCGAAATAGGTGTTGGAAGGTAGCCCAGTCAGTTTCGGGGTGAAAACAACCGGTTAGCTGCAAAGAAGACTCATCAACAATAATGACCCGTGGACGACTCGGAATGGCCTCAGTTTTTCCAGAAATGCAGTCGCATTTCATTTAGCTTTCCCAGAAATGCGGTCGCATTTTTGGGTAGAATCCAACATTTCCTCTGTTTTCCTGCACAGCAATAAACTTAGTCAAATTCTCTTAAAATTAAGTATTTTTAAGCACAAATCAGCATAATTTGAAAAAAGTGAATCTCAACACCCTAACTTATCAACTTTAACATATTTTGAGCTCGGGAACAATAAAATTGATCTGAACATGCAATATTTGACAAAGAAATGAGCTAAATATAAGGGTAAAATAGGTATATTTTTTACCCTTATCAGGGCCCCTTGTTCAAGCCTCAGAGTCAACAGTTAAGGGAACAACCTTTCTACTATTCCTAATACGGGTAGGAGTGAATTCCATCTTGTAATGCTATGTCCCCAGCTATTCATCCAGTTTTATCCCCAAAATGGTAGGCTTATTGAGTGACGATGTTTGGCCACTCTCACCCATGCAGATCAAAGGATAATCTTGAACAAACAGGAGTTCATAGTAAGCTCAGAATTAAGATCGAGTTACCTAGGTCATCGAATGAAATAGTTAATCTTAACAGTAAACGACGTTATAAAGTAAGAGTGACTTATTTCTTGGTCCAATCTTATGTATACTTCTTTTACACAAGATGCCCCCACTTGCATGTCTCTACATGAACAATCCAGGATCACGTCGTTTGCGTTGTTCGCAAAGTTGGCCGCATCCATAATATCCCCAAGATAAGGTATTCAGCCTTATCCTTATACTATAGACCATTTAGGTTATATACTAGAACTTGATCCCTGTCTATATTCATGATATAGTTCGAGTATTTCATCTTATAACGAAGGATGTTTATCTATTGGATTTAGAATATATAAACAAACAATTCACTGAATAACATCTTTATTACAAAAGAATTACAAAGTATGAGTTTTAGGACATAAAACCCAACAAACTCCCACTTGGACTAAAACTCAAGTGTGGTTACAAAATGTAGGAAATTAGCAATTACAATAAGTGCTAATAACTCATAGTCCTAAATTCTGGAGATGTCCCTCAAACACTTTAGCCATGAGGGCTTTTGTAAATGGATCACCGTGTTCTTCTCTGAGGCTATCTGTGTGACGATCGCGTCTCCTCGCTGTACAATCTCCTGGATGAGATGATATTTGCGTTCAATGTCCTTTCCTCGTTTATGGCTTTGAGGTTCCATTGAATTTGCAACTGCTCCACTGTTATCACAATAGAGAGTTAGAAACTACTTCTAATTCGATTAGAAATTTCATAAGCCACACTGCTTCTTTTGACGCTTCACATGCGACAACGTATTCAGCTTCCATCATGGAGTCATCAATACATCCCTACTTAATACTTCTCCATACAATCCCTCCTCCATTAAGAGTGAACACAGATCCCGATGTAGATTTCCTAGAATCTATGTCAATTTGAAAATTTGAGTCAGTGTATCCAATAAGGGTCAAATCCTTAGAACCATACTCTAGCGAATAGTCTCTTGTTCTCCTCAGATACTTGAGGATATTCTTAACGACAGTCCAATGAGCCTGACTTGGATTGGATTGATATATGCTGACAATACCTACAACATAGCATATGTCGGATCGTGTGCACAACATTGCATACATTAGGCTTTGGACTGCTGATGCATAAGGAACTCGTTTCATATTCTCAACTTCTTGAGGCGTTTTTTGGACTTTGTTTCTTTGATAGGTGAATTCCATGTTTGAGGGGCAATAAACCCTTTTTTGGAATTGTGCATCGAATATTGAACCACAATATTGTTGATAACTCTCCAAAAGGGAGTTATTCAGGCCTTATTTCTATAGTGATTTGTGTGTCTTTTGTGCTAAATAGGGTTGCTTTTAGATGTATATTATATGTTCTAACCCATTTGGAAGAATTGATGCTTTGGAAGTTATTTTGTGCAGAATATATTGCTGAGCGACTTGAGGGAGAAAAATCTGTGTTGCAGCAAAGCAAGGAGCAAAACTGCCACGTCACAACTCGTTAGCAAATTTAATGAACTGAAATTAGTTAAGCTATTCTCGGATTTAAGGAGCAAGGAGAGCCATCCATGTGTCTAGGTCAACCTAATTCAAGCTTGTCTTCACTCTATAAAAGGGAAAAGCCGCCCAAGTCAAACACATTCCACTTTTGGGGAGGAGGTCATTTCTCATTTCCATCATTGGGAGCCGAATAGAGGAGGAAGATTAGGGACTACAAGAAGACCATAAATTACGAAGTTGATCAAGGGAATTAGTATTTTCTTGTATTATTTTGTAATTATGGATGCACATACTCAGATTGTAGTGTGTGTTGTCATGAATGTTATGAACTAAATCTCTTTAGGAGCTGGTTAGGAGTTATGTAATTGTTGCACCTAATTCTCTATGAAATATATGTTGATTTGATGCATCTTGATTATTTGTTGCGCTTATTTACATTTTGTGTCCGCTTGGCCTGCCGGTATGAATATCACTTCCTAGTTTCAAAGATGATTTGAGAAGTGTGTGACATTTAATCACACTAGATCATTGTGTATTGGTGAACGCCAGTGACTGAGCTAGGAATAGCCAGTTGCCTAGTGCTTGATCGGTAGTGCGTCATTGGAGTTGAAACATATTCTAAAAAATCCAGACTTCCGAGAGGATCCTACTAATAAGACTGCAAGAGTTTTTCCTGATCAATAATATTGATAGGGCATCTTTTTAAAACAATTACTAAATCCTGACTTGCGCATGTTTCTAATCTGTATGCTTATTTGTTTACTTTTTGTTCTGTCATTTCTTTTGCTTCAACATTCTATAAAAATCAATCATTTTGACCACTTTTGAAACCATTGAAAAGCTAAACAAAATAGATAAAGTGAGAGATAATTCAAACCCTGGATTTGATAAATACTTATTACTTGCTGCGGATTGTGTATACTTGCACAGAGTTCTAGAGTTTATTTACATCTTATTTTTACTCACTCTAGAAGCCCAACAATTGTCGATAAAGGATGCTTGAGATAGTGCTAGTAATTTGTTCTTCCGATCCCTTATTAACTGTATCCCTAGAACAAATTGAATTTCACCCAAACTTTTCATTTGGAATTGAGCTGCTAACCATTGTTTAATGTCAGTTAGAAATCCCACATCATTCCCAATGAGTAGGATATCGTCTACGTATAAAATCAAGAAAGCTACAGTAGAATTGTCAATCCTTTTATACACACAAGGTTCATCAGTACTATGTTCAAAATCATAAGACTTGATTGCAGTGTCAAATCTTATATTCTAGGACCTAGAGGCTTGCTTCAATCCATAGATTGATCGTTTAAGCTTGCAAACCTTTTGCTCCTCACTCTGGATTATGAACCCTTCTGGTCGGACCATATAAATCCTTTCGTCAAGGTTACCGTTTAAAAACGTTGTCTTGACATCCATTTGTCAAATTTCGTAGTCATAGATAGCGACAATGGAAAGGAGTATTCTTATTGACTTTAACATATAACAACTGGTGAGAAAGTTTCTTCATAATCTATCCCTTCTTCTTAGGTATAACCTTTAGCCACTAAACGGGCTTTGAAGGTTTGTACCTTACCAGTTTGGTCTCATTTTCTCTTGTAAATCCACTTGCAACCGATAGTTTTTACATCATTGGGTTGATCTACAAGTTCCTAGACTGAGTTGAAATACATCGATTCCATCTCAAGGTTCATGGCTTTGATCCACTGGTCCTTATCTTTATCATCCATTGCATATTTATAAGTTAATGAATCCTCCATCTCATCATCAGGTATGATGAGTTGAGTTTCTGTTAAATCCATGTAACGGTCAAGTTGTATTATAACCCTCCCACTACGTCAAGGCATTCTCATATCTTGAGACTATTTGGAAGGACCAACTTCATTCACAACTTTTGTTTGTTTATTCGTAGCTTCTCTTGAAATCTCTTTAAGTATTAGTTTACTGTGTGTTTGATGATTTCTTTATGTGATCTTCCTCAAGGAATGTGGCATTTGTCGATACAATTACCTTGTTTTATCGAGGATCATAAAAGAGACCTCCTTTTGTTTCTTTAGGGTATCCTACAAATAGGCATAATTTCGAACGTCATTCCAATTTCTTCGGGTTTTGCACCAACACATGTGTCGGGCAACCCCAAATCCTAAAGTGACATAAACTCTCTTTACGTCCTCTCCATAACCCGTGAGGTGTTTCTAGAACACTCTTGAAAGGAACCGTGTTCAGAATATATACAACAGTTTCGACTGCATATCCCCAAAACGAATAGGTAGTTGTGCATAGCTCATCATAGACCGACCCATGTCTAACAAGGGTTTTATTTCTCCTTTCTGATACACCGTTTTATTGTGGCATACCAGGGGCTGAGAGTCGGGAAGTAATTCCATCTTCTATTAGATAGTCTTGGAATCTTAAATCCATGTACTCTCCTCCTCGATTAGATCGCAGAGTTTTAATTGTTTTACCTAATCGGTTTTTGATAACTGCCCAAAAGGTAGTTATTTAGGCCTAAATTATATAGGGATTTGTGTGTCCTTTATGCTTAATAGGTTTGGGTTTAGATGGATATTACATGTTTTAACCCATTTGGAAGAATGGAAGCATTGGAAATTATTTTGTGCAGATTATGCTGCTGAGCGACTAGAGGGAGCAAATTCTGTGCTGCAGCAAAACTGGGAGTAGAAACTGCCACATCACAGCTCGTTAGCCAACTTCATGAACCGACTTCTGTTGAGTTATTTTCGGGATAAATGAGCAAGGAGAGCCTTACACGTGTCCTAGTTGACCTAATTCAAGCCTCCCATCCTTCTATAAAAGGAAGTAGCCGTCAAAGTCAAAAGCATTCCATGTTTTCCATTGGAAGCCGAATATTTTAGAGAGATTGAAGATTATCAAAAACACCATCTTCCGCAAGCTGATTAGGGAGTTTATTTTCTTTATTAACTTGTGGTTATGGACATGCCTACTCAGATTGTAATTCGTATTCCTATGCCTGTTATGAACTAAGTAGCTTAAGGTGTTGGTTAGGAATAATGTGATTACTGTGCTACATCTCTAGTAATATATTGACTATCGCATTTTGGTTAATTGTTGTGCTTATTCTCATTTTATGCCCGCCTGGCCAGCCGGTATGGATAGCTCTCTCTAGTTTCAGGGATGATTTAGAGGGTGTGTGGCAATTATCCACACTACGATCATTGTGTATTGGTGAACGCTAGTGACTGAGCTAGGGATAGCCAGTTGCCTAGTGCTTGATCGGTCGAACTTCATTGGGGTTGAAACACATCCCAAAAGATCCGAAGTTCCGGGAGGAATCCGCTAATAATACTGCGAGAAATGCATTGATCAATAATATTGCTAGAGCATCTTTTAGAGCAATCACTAAATCCTAACCAGCACCTGTCTTTAATCTGTCTATCTATTTGTTTACTTATTGTTCTATCATTTATTTTGCTTCAGCATAATTCCGATAAAACCAAATCATTTTACTATTCTTGAAACCATTGGAAAGTTACACAAAAATAGGTAGAGTGGAAACTAATTCAGGGCTCGGATTGATAATATTACTTGCCGCAGACTGTGTATACTTGCACAGGAATTCTAGAGTATTTTATATCATATTTTTACTCACTCTAGGAACCCAACAAGTTTTTGGCGCCGTTGCCGGGGACTTGAATAAGTTTTTATCTGATTTATTTTTGTGTATGTGTTTTAGTGGTTTGGTGCTAGACCTTTTTGATTGTTTCTTTTGTTTTTGCAGGTGTGATTTTGGTGCATGAGCGATCCGCCTGGGGTACGGTTTGAGCTTGATCCAAAAATTGAAAGGACATTTAGGAACAGAAGGAGGGAGCAGCGCAAAAACCAGATGGAGAACGTGTCGCGTCTTCTGGAGGGTCCTGAAGGTCCAGCAGCAGCAAACCCCCAGCAGAATCTGTTGCTGCAGCAAAATCCGCTGTTTGAGCAAAACGAGCAGCAGGCTGAGAATCCTATCCTGATAGCGAACGATAGGACCAGAGCCATTCGAGCGTATGGTGTTCCGATGTTTAATGAGTTGAATCCAAGAATTGCACGTCCCCAAATCCAAGCGGCAAATTTTGAAATGAAACCGGTAATGTTTCAGATGTTGCAAACCGTGGGACAATTCTATGGTTTGTCATCTGAAGACCCTCATTTACATCTTAAGTCTTTTCTAGGAGTTAGCGATTCTTTTGTAATTCAAGGACTGCCTAGAGATGCCCATAGATTAACTTTGTTTCTGTATTCTCTTAGAGATGGAACAAATGCATGGTTAAACTCTTTTGCTCCAGGAACAATTAGGACGTGGGATGAGTTAGCTGAAAAATTTTTTAGTAAATATTTTCCACCTAATAGAAATGCTAAATTAAGGAGTGAAATAGTAGGGTTTAGGCAACTTGAGGATGAGACTTTTAGTGAGGCTTGGGAAAGGTTTAAGGAGCTTTTGCGAAAGTGTCCCCACCATGGTTTACCTCATTGTATTCAAATGGAAACATTCTACACTGGTTTAAATGGAGTAACCCAAGGTATGGTCGATGCCTCGGCTGGAGGGGCCCTTTTGGCAAAAACTTTTGATGAAGCCTATGAAATTTTAGAAAGAATATCTATTAATAGTTGTCAGTGGTCGGATGTTAGAGGCACAAATAAAAAGGTTAAGAGTGTGTTAGAGGTTGATGGTGTGTCCACCATTAAGGCTGATCTTGCTATGATTGCTAACGCTCTTAAGAATGTGACAGTGATTAGTCATCAGCAGCCACCAGCTATGGAGCCTACTGCAGTGGTGAACCAAGTCACGGACGAAGCATGTGTCTATTGTGGTGAAGACCACAACTACGAGTTTTGCCCTTGCAATCCATCGTCTGTGTTTTTTGTAGGTAATCAGAGGAACAACCCTTATTCTAACTTCTATAATCCAGGTTGGCGCAACCACCCCAACTTCTCATGGGGAGGTCAAGGAAATAACGTACAAGCGCAACAGAAGATGAACCAGCCGGGATTTGCTAAAGCGCAGGTAATGCCCCAGCAAAGTAAGCAGGCTTTGCCCCAGCAAAATTCGGGAAACTCTCTCGAAGCGATGATGAAAGAATTTATGGTTCGCACAGATGCCGCAATTCAAAGTAATCAAACTTCGATGAGGGCCCTAGAATTGCAAGTGGGTCAGCTGGCTAATGAGCTAAAGGCAAGACCTCAAGGGAAACTTCCATCAGATACTGAACACCCTAGAAGGGAAGGTAAGGAGCAAGTAAAGACTCATAGGAGTGGTAAGCCATTAGAAGAAAGAATTGAGCCTAGTAAAACCCTGGTTATAGATAAAAATGGTGATAGAAATAATAATGTTATTGTTGAGAAAGAGTAGGAGTCTGGTCAGGGTGCTGGAGGCAGCAATAAAGATGTTGGAGCATCTGGTTCTGTTCCAGATGTGGAACCACCTTATGTGCCGCCCCCACCTTATGTACCACCTCTACCTTTTCCACAAAGGCAAAAGCCTAAGAATCAGGATGGTCAATTTAAAAAGTTTCTAGAGATTCTTAAGCAATTGCATATAAATATCCCTTTAGTAGAAGCTATTGAGCAAAGGCCTAATTATGCTAAATTTCTTAAGAATATTTTGACTAAAAAGAAAAGATTAGGTGAGTTTGAAACTGTATCTCTTACTGAGGAGTGTAGTGCTATTCTTAAGAATGGGCTACCCCCAAGGCTAAGGATCCAGGGTCATTTACCATACCTTATGCCTCTGTGATTTAGGCACAAGAATTAACCTTATGCCTCTTTCGATCTATCGGAAGTTGGGTATTGGTGAAGCTAGGCCTACCACAGTCACACTCCAATTAGCTGATAGGTCTATCACATATCTAGAGGGTAAAATTGAGGATGTTTTAGTAAAAGTGGATAAGTTCATATTTCCTGTTGATTTTATTATTTTAGACTATGTGGCTGATAAAGATGTCCCAATTATTCTAGGTCGCCCATTTTTGGCTACTGGTAGGGCGTTAATAGATGTTCAAAAAGGGGAATTAACAATGAGAGTCTGTAATGAGGAAGTGAAATTTAATGTGTTTAAAGCCATGAAATATCCAGACGAAATGGAGGATTGCTCCTTCATCAAGATTCTGGAGAGCACAGTTCTTGAGACAACAATACAGGATTCGGCTGATAAGCATTCGGAAAAGCATGGAGAGGTTAGTGTAGAGGATTTTGAAATTTGTTCTTTAAATAGAAAAAATGAAAAAGAATTGTTTAGGTGTGAGGATGTTTTTGAGTCTTTAGATTTAAATCAAAGGAAGGCTCCTCCAATTAAGCCATCCCTGATTGAGGCACCTACTTTAGATTTGAAACCCTAATCGGATCATCTAAAGTACGCGTATCTTGGGGAAAGTGAGACGTTGCCCATTATTGTTGCATCAGATTTAATGCCAGAGCATGAAGAGGCCTTAATAAAATTGCTGCAGCAATACCGCAAGGCTATAGGTTGGACATTGGCTGACATTCAAGGAATTAGCCCATCTTTTTGTATGCACAAAATCACTCTAGAGGAGATATCCTTTAGGAGTATTGAGCAACAAAGAAGGCTTAACCCTGCAATGAAGGAGGTTGTTAAAAAGGAGGTAATTAAATGGTTGGATGCTGGGATCATCTATCCAATTGCCGATAGCAATTGGGTAAGCCCTGTCCAATGTGTTCCTAAGAAAGGAGGTGT
This sequence comes from Luffa acutangula, assembly GCA_036850905.1. Classification (NCBI taxonomy): domain Eukaryota; kingdom Viridiplantae; phylum Streptophyta; class Magnoliopsida; order Cucurbitales; family Cucurbitaceae; genus Luffa; species Luffa acutangula. Next base: position 8,940,338 of record CM072094.1, on the reverse strand, counting down.
CACTGTGGTGAGCAATAAAGATAATGAGTTGATTCCAACCAGGACAGTAACTGGCTGGAGGGTTTGCATGGATTACAAAAGGCTTAATAAAGCTACCCGAAATGATCATTTCCCTCTACCATTTATCGACCAGATGTTGGATCGATTGGCTGGTCAGGCCTACTACTGTTTCTTGGATGGTTATTCTGGGTATAACCAGATTACTATTGCTCCTGAGGATCAGGAGAAAACCACTTTCACCTGTCCTTATGGGACATTCGCTTTTAGGAGAATGTCTTTCGGCCTCTGCAATGCTCTAGCAACATTTCAGCGGTGTATGTTAGCAATTTTTTCTGATATGATTGAGTCCACTGTTGAGGTATTTATGGATGATTTTTCAGTGTTTGGAGGGTCTTTTCAGAATTTTTTAGATAATTTAGGAAAGGTGTTAAAAAGATGTGAGGATACCCATCTAGTTCTTAATTGGGAGAAATGTCACTTCATGGTGAAGGAGGGCATAGTGTTAGGACATAAAATTTCTAAAAATGGTCTACAAGTTGATAGAGTAAAAGTTGAGCTTATTGAAAGGCTAGAGCCACCGAAACCAGTGAAGGGAATTCGAAGTTTTTTAGGACATGCTGGATTTTATAGAAGGTTCATAAAGGATTTCTCCAAAATCAGTAAACCTCTTTGTAACTTATGGTGCACTGATCACGTTTTTTACTTTAATGCAGATTGTAGGAAGGCTTTTGAGACTTTAAAGGCTGCTTTAATCTTAGCACCAATTCTTTGCGCACCTAATTGGAATTTACCATTTGAGGTAATGTGTGATGCGAGTGATGCTGCGGTAGGTGCGATGCTGGGGCAAAAGCAGGGCAAATTTATCCATCCTATATATTATGCAAGCAGGGTTTTAAATGAAGCACAAGTCAACTATACAACTACTGAAAAGGAGTTGTTAGCGGTGGTGTTCGCTTTTGAGAAGTTCTGGTCATATTTGGTTGGATCCAAAGTCAAGGTTTTCACGGATCATGCAGCAATAAGGTATCTAATGTCTAAAAGAGATGCAAAGCCTAGACTAATTCGTTGGATTTTACTGTTGCAGGAATTCGATTTGGAAATGAAGGACAAGAAGGGATCAAAAAATGTCATTGCAGATCATTTATCTCGTCTTGATCCGTCATCATCTTTGCTGGAGAAATTTGTAATTTCCGATTCTTTTCCAGATGAACAACTCTTTGTTGTTGAGGTAAAGGTAGTTAGGGATGTCCCTTGGTATGCTGATATTGCCAACTTTTTGGTAAAGGGGGAGTCACCCCAATTGACAAGGATTGGAGGCAGAAGAAAAAGTTCAAGCATGATGCGAAGTTTTTCTATTGGGATGAGCCATTTATGTATAAGCATTGCTCTGATGGTATTATTCGAAGGTGTGTTTCAGGTGTTGAAGCGAAGGAAATCCTGGAGCAATGTCACTCTTCACCGTATGGAGGTCATTTCAGTGGTCAGAGGACAGCTATGAGGATTTTGCATTGCGGATTTTTCTGGCCTACATTATTCAAGGATGCCCATTGGTTCTACAAGCAATGTGATGCTTGCCAAAGGAGAGGAAATTTAGGGCCTAGAGATGAAATGCCTCTTACTTACATTTTAGAAGTTGAATTATTCGATGTATGGGGTATTGACAGTGGCAGATCCAGAACTTTATGTTGGGGGGCACAGGTTCATATAAGGTAAAATAAATTTAGTCCATGAATTGTTAAAATTGTTTCTATATGGTCAATAAACTCTAAAGAGTGTCTAATAGGTCTCTAAATTTTTTATTTTGTGTCTAATATATCCTTGAAGTTTCACTTGTGTATACAAATAAGTTCTTACCTATTCAAACGTTTTAAAAATTAAATGTTATACCCAAAAACTTAATTTTGTATCTAATAGTCTCATTGGAGATTGATTTAATTTTTTAAAAATTAATATATCTATTAATTCAAAAATTAAAAGTTTAAGCTTGATTAGACAAAAAAAATCAATTTTATATCTACTACAATAATTAAATTTTAAAAAAATTAATGTCAAAGACCTATTAGATTCAAAATTAAAACCTCAAAGATTTATTAGGCATTTTTAAAGCATTTATCAAACATAAAATTGAAAGCTTAAGCATCTATTAGACACAAATTTGAAGATTCAAGAACTAAACTTGTAAATTAACCTTTATATAAATATAATTTTAAATGTACTAATATGTAATATTTAGATTAATTAATATTAATTAAAAAATCATAATAACCTATTATAGAATTATCCACCTAAATCTACAAAATTTAACAAAACTTTAAATACTTATTAAAGTAGATTTAATTTTTTTTGTATGATAAATATTTATGAAATTAATAAATGTAATAAAAATGAAGTTTCAATTGGTAAAACTAAGAAAAGAAATTTACAAGACCAAAACTTGTTCAGGATTCAAAACCAAAACCCAAAACATGGAAGGCTGCACTGCAATGTAAAATCGAAAAATAATAAATAAAAAATATATGAGATTAGGCGGAATCGAACTCCAGCCACGGTAATGTACGCACGCATTACTGTGCCCCCTCCTACCATCAAGCTAAAGCAGCAAGTTTCGAAATTTAAACTAAAACAATAAGTACATATATATAAATTTAAAAACTTCAGGGGGGGCACGTGCCCCTCCTGGCCCCCACGTGGATCTGCCCCTAGGTATTGACTTTATGGGGCCATTTCCTCCTTCTAATGGCAATGTTTTTATCTTATTGGCTGTTGATTATGTGTCCAAGTGGGTGGAGGCCATTGCATGCCATCATAGTGATGCCAAGACAGTTGCATGGTTTCTTCAATCGCACATCTTTGCGCGGTTTGGGACACCTAGGGCTCTAGTGAGTGATGAGGGTACACATTTTGTTAATAATATCTTAACTAAGCTTTTAGCTAAGTACGGGATTAAGCATAGGATAGCTACCCCTTATCACCCACAAGCAAATGGTCAAGCTAAAATTAGTAATAGGGAAATTAAAGCTATTTTAGAGAAAGTAGTCCATCCATCTCGAAAGGATTGGTCCTTTAGGTTGGATGAGGCTCTTTGGGCTTATAGGACAACTTATAAGACTCCCCTGGGTATGTCTCCCTATAGGTTAGTATATGGGAAAGCTTGCCATTTACCATTAGAGCTTGAGCATAAAACATTTTGGGCTTTGAAAAAGTTAAATTTTGATCTGAGTCGTGCAGGAGCAATAAGAATGCTGCAGCTTAATGAGTTAGAAGAATTTCGTCAATTTTCTTACGAAAATGCGAAAATGTATAAGGAAAAGACTAAGCTGTGGCATGACAAGAAAATTAAATCTAGGGAGTTTGTCAAGGGTCAAAAAGTGTTGCTTTATAATTCTAGATTAAAATTATTTCCTGGAAAATTAAAATCTAAATGGTCAGGACCATTTATTGTGGTTGAGGTTTTCCCCAATGGAGCAATTACTTTGCAGGATGAAAAAGATGGGAGAGTGTTCAAGGTGAATGGACAGCGTGTGAAGCATTATTGGGGTGAGGAGTTTCGGTTGAAATATCCTCCCCTAAGGTTGGTTGATGATTGAGAGAGCAGGACTTTTGCAGGAGCATTTCACAGAGCAAAATTTTGAGCTCCCAGAAGTTTGTATTAATTTTATTTTTCGCTGATTTGATTTTAACTACGGTTAGGCTAGATTTGATTTTGCATTGTTTAGTAGATTTTATCCTTCAGTATTTTATTTTTGGTAGTTTAGATTTTATCTATTTTTTATTTGATTTTATTTTATTTTCGGGTCATTTATTTAAATTATCTTTAAATTATCTTTTAATTGGTTTGATTTTTATTTTATCTAGATCTTATTTGAATTCGGTTTAATTTGAATTAATAAAGATTCTCTCTAATTTATTTGGTTTCTCTTAAAAATAAAAGATAAAGATTTGATTTGATCGGTTGAATTTAAATTTGAATTTTAAAGATTTGATTTTTCTTGCTTTGAAATTCGAATTCCGTATCCAAGATTCTTCAGGTTAAGCAGGTTGTTGCGGCAAAATTATGGCTGAAGCAAAAAATCGTCCGAGTTAAAAGGGATTTCATTAGAAATTTATTATTTTTACCGTTGGGATTTTCTTTGAATTTTCGCAGGTAAATTTGTATGTATCATCTGATGAGGCCACATGTCAGCAATCATCCAAGGGCTTTGATGGTGGACAGCGCATAGGGATTTACCGTGGGCGATTGGACTTCATAAATTTACCGTTGATGGTTTGAATTTTCGATTTGCATGCGATTTTAAACGGAAATTTTAATTTAATGCGAGCAGGATCTTTCTGTTAGGAATTTGGTTTGCTGAAGCCTTATTTATTGACAACCCTCGGTACGTTTCCCTAACTTCATCTTCTTGCTTCGATCTTCTGCTTTCTTTTTCGTTTTCATTCTCTGTAAAACCCTTGAATCCTTCATGGCAAAAACGAGAGGAAAGAGAGAAAAAAGAAGTTGAGGCCAAAGTGAGAGAAGAAACAGAAAAGGGAGCTGAGGAAGAACAGTTGCTCAAGTGCAGGGCGGAAAAAGGGCAAAAACATTGCTGAAGCATCGGAGGAACACGATGAAATAGAAGAACAACAGTTACCATTCGATCGCTTCGTCAACAATTTTGCCAGAGCAAAATACGCAGAGCTTCTGAAAAGAGATTTCTTATTTGAGCGAGGATTCAGCGGTGATCTCCCACAATTTCTGAGGACAGGTATTACAGACCACGGCTGGGAGCTATTTTTTCTGAAGCCTGAATCTGTAAACGCACAGGTGGTGCGTGAATTTTATGCTAACATTGTCAAGGAGGATGGATTCCAGGTGATTGTTCGAGGAGTCGAGGTGGATTGGAGTCCTAGTGCTATCAATGCCCTGTACAATCTTCAGAACTTCCCCCATGCGGCATATAATGAGATAGTTGTAGCGCCATCTAAAGCGCAGTTAAGTGATGCTGTAAGGGAGGTAGGTATTGAAGGAGCACAGTGGCAACTGTCCAAGACTCAAAAGAGGACATTCCAGGCGGCTTACTTGAAAAGGGAAGCAAACACGTGGATGGGATTTATAAGACAGAGAATGCTTCCAACAACACACGACTCGACAATCTCCAGGGAACGAATTCTTCTAGCTTTTGCGATTCTGCGATCTCTCAGCATCAATGTGGGGAGAATTATTTCTGGTGAAATATCTAGCTGTTGGAAGAAGAAGGTGGGGAAATTGTTTTTTCCGAACACGATTACATTGCTGTGTAGAAGAGCAGGGGTTCCAGTGGATGAGGGAGATGTTATTCTGTTTGACAAGGGAATCATAGATACGCCCATTTTGGCACGGCTCCAGCGCATGCAGGAGGTACGTCAAGGTGGGCTTACCTACGGCATCAACATGATTCTAGAACAACTGGCACTTTCGGCCAGTAGACAGGAGTTTGCTGAAAGGCAAACTTTAACCTTCTGGAACTATGTTAAGAATCGGGATGCCAGCTTAAGAAGGGCGTTGCAAGGGAATTTTTTCAAACCGTATCCAACCCTTCCTGCATTCCCTGAGGATCTGTTGAACCCCTGGATTCCGCCCCCACCTGTTGAAAGAGAAAAAGAATATGATGATGAAGAGCAGGGTCGGGAAGATTGATGGATGAGATGATCTTCAGCGAGTATTATTTTTGTTCTTATCATTTTGTTTGCTCGTGCATATCTGACCCCGCTTGCTAAATATGTTTGCTTGTTTCTTTTAATTTTTTTTGCTTCTTGGAAAAAAATATATCTTTGCTTTTGTAATATCTTTTTCGGTTTTTAATGAAATTTTTGGATGTTTTTCATTCTATATGCACTGAGTAATGCCTAACTTAACTAATTTTCTTCTGAATTTTTGAAGCTTGGACTGATTATGCTTAATTAGATCAAGGTATTCTGATCTCCAAAAACCTTTTGCTTGAGCATTTCTTCTAGCCTGGACTGTTGCTGTGGCAAAGAAGATTTTGACGGTAGTATTGACTTCTATGATCCACTTTAAGCTTAATCCTAGTCCCATGTTTAGTTTAAAAATTCAGATAGAAAAATTTAAGTTTGGGGGTATAATTGCTTTATTTATGATTCATTGGGGACAATGAATAATTTAAGTTTGGGGGACTTTTTGCTACACCAATTATTTTGCTCGAGCATTCCTCTCCTTCAAATTAAAATTTGGTTATTGAGTAACCGGGGACATTTGTGATACCCACAGTTTGTCTTCGCGTCAAAAGATGACCTAGGAAATGTGAAAAAAAAATGAGAAAAAAAATTTATTTGCTGAAAAAATTATTTGTTGAAGATTTTGCTGAAAAAATTGATGGAGCAAAAGTTTTGAAGGATGAATGATGATCCAGCAGTTTTTCTGTCTCCTAGAACTTAGGTGAGCTTCATCATAAAATGTCGCCATTCTGAGGAGCAAAAGATAGAATAACTAAGGATTTTTGAGCTTTATAAAGAGTATTGAGCCTAGTTGGTGATGAGTTTGAGGCAGGGGTATACTGCACCATAAAGTGGGTCATCCCATGCTTAAGAGCTTATGACTGTAGGGCTGCTTTAAGTCTGATAAACAAGGATATAAACTCCTTTAAAAATATGTTTTGAAATGTCTGATAATAGAGCTAGGCTGTGGTGAGTTCTTAGAATTAAGTTGAAAAGTGGTGATTATTTGTCCATGCCGAAGGAATCATTTTGTTGCAGCAGAGCTTGGTTTTGCAGAGTGCTCAGGTAAAGGTTAAAGGTAGTGTTGGACTGTCTGGTGTGATTAAGCTATTCTTTGTCTGATGTTTTTAAATTCTTGAAGGAAGGTTGGTTAGTATTGCTCGGGACGCGCAATAGTTCAAGTTTGGGGGTATGATAACTGCCCAAAAGGTAGTTATTAAGGCTTAAATTATATAGGGATTTGTGTGTCCTTTATGCATAATAGGGTTGGTTTTAGATGGATATTACATGTTTTAACCCATTTGGAAGAATGAAAGCATTGGAAATTATTTTGTGCAGATTATGCTGCTGAGCGACTAGAGGGAGCAAATTCTGTGCTGCAGCAAAATTGGGAGCAGAAACTGCCACATCACAGCTCGTTAGCCAACTTCATGAACCGACTTCTGTTGAGTTATTTTCGGGATAAAGGAGCAAGGAGAGCCTTACACGTGTCCTAGTTGACCTAATTCAAGCCTCCCATCCTTCTATAAAAGGAAGTAGCCGTCAAAGTCAAAAACATTCCATGTTTTCCCTTGGAAGCCGAATATTTTAGAGAGATTGAAGATTATAAAAAACACCATCTTCCGCAAGCTAATTAGGGAGTTTATTTTCTTTATTAACTTGTGGTAATGGACATGCCTACTCAGATTGTAATTCGTATTCCTATGCCTGTTATGAACTAAGTAGCTTAAGATGTTGGTTAGGAATAATGTGATTACTGTGCTTCATCTCTAGTAATATATTGACTATCGCATTTTGGTTAATTGTTGTGCTTATTCTCATTTTATGCCCGCCTGGCCAACCGGTATGGATAGCTCTCTCTAGTTTCAGGGATGATTTAGAGGGTGTGTGGCAATTATCCACACTACGATCATTGTGTATTGGTGAACGCCAGTGACTGAGCTAGGAATAGCCAGTTGCCTAGTGCTTGATCGGTCGAACTTCATTGGGGTTGAAACACATCCCAAAAGATCCGGAGTTCCGGGAGGAATCCGCTAATAATACTGCGAGAAATGCATGATCAATAATATTGCTAGAGCATCTTTTAGAGCAATCACTAAATCCTAACCAGCACCTGTCTTTAATCTGTCTATCTATTTGTTTAGTTATTGTTCTGTCATTTATTTTGCTTCAGCATAATTCCGATAAAACCCAATCATTTTACTATTCTTGAAACCATTGGAAAGTTACACAAAAATAGGTAGAGTGGAAACTAATTCAAGGCTCGGATTGATAATATTACTTGCTGCAGACTGTGTATACTTACACAGGAATTCTAGAGTATTTTATATCATATTTTTACTCACTCTAGGAACCCAACAGTTTTCAACTTCAACTTTATACTCCTTGAATTTTTCAAGGTCCTCTGACTTATGATACATTAGGTAAAGATACCCATACCTTGAATAGTCATCAATAAAACTGATAAAATATTCATACCCTCCTCGTGCTTTGACATTCATGGGACCACAAAAATCCGAGTGCACAAGTTCTAGGGTTTCTTTGGCTCTATGACCTTTTTCGAAGAAAGGTCGTTTGGTCATTTTACCTTTTAGACAGGATTCACACGGTGCCAACGAGTCAACTTCTAACTGATTTAGAAGTCCACTATTAACCAATCTTTCTATTCGATTCCGATTTACGTGTCCTAGTCTTAGATGCCAAAGAAAAGTATTATGAGAAACCTTTTGTCTTTTGTTTTGGGTCTCAGCTGTTTTAAACATTTCGGTATTAAGAACAACTTTAGTCTCATTCGGTCTTAACATATACAGGTTGTTTTCAAGTTTAGCATAACAAATTTGGAATCCACTTTTTCTAATAAACGCTTCATTAACTTCAAAAGATACTTTGTACATTTGTTCCATTAAGCAAGAGATAGAAACTAAGTTTTTTTTTTTTTATACTAGGAACATACAAAACATTTTCTAACAAAATGTAACTATCTCTAAACAATAGCTGCAGAGCTCCCACTGCCTCGGCCGAGATGACATCTCCTGTTTCTACTCTGAGTGTCACCTCGCCTTCTCCCAGTGCCTTCCAAGAACTAATTTCCTGTAAAGAATAACATACATGGTTAGTCGCTCCTGAACCTAATATCCAGATGGAGTCATCTTGCTCTACTAAACATGTTTCAGTGATAAGTAAATCATATTTACCTTGTTTGGCAACTTCAGCCTTTTGTGCTTTCTTCTCGACAAGATATTTAGGCCAATTTCTTCTCTAGTGTCCGTCCTCATTGCAGTGGAAACATGTTCCTTTCTCTACAATTTTCTTCTTGCCCTTCTTGGTGATGGAAACTTTACCCTTTCCCTTAACTTTCTTTTTCTTCAACTGAGTACTTTTATTCTTTAAAGTAAAAGATCCAGACTTAGTTCCAGAGTTAGAACCTCTTAGGAACTTTTTACCAGAAACAACATTTGCTTCGTTTTCTTGTCCTTTACCTTTAGTAAGGGACTGGTAAGTCTGAAGCTCGTTCAGGAGAGTTGTCAATGAATGGATAAAAGCCCTTACGCAGCGGAAGAATTCAAAGATTATACATTGTGTTCTAGTTTAATCAAAATACCAATACGGTTTGCAAAAATTTACAGCAACATATAACATTTAATAAAGTTGTAAAACAGGTTCATAACATGTTAATTTGTGAGTAAACACCAAGATCTAATCAATGTTTTATTTAGTGTATCAATAAGAGGCAAGAACACTTACTCTCGTTGTCGTTCTTGACCAAATCTCCTTCTCCTGGGAAATTTGCAGAACTTACAACAGCGTAAAAAACCTTCTTTGATGGAAAAATCTCCACGAACACCACCAAGAAAGAACCACCAGTATTCTCTAAAGGCTTAGAGTTGAGGTTTCTTGTAAGAGAACCTTTACTGAGGGAATGAGAGAGGGAAGTTTCTCTGGAGGATGAGAGCAAGAATGAGCGAATTGAGCTTAAAGACCTAAACATCTCACTCTATTCCTTAGGGAAGAGGGAGAGAGGATCGTGGACTCTAACCCACGATCAGGTAACTGATCAAATCAGTTATTTAATTTTTTAATTTTAAAAAATTAAAACCAAAAAATCAATTTAATTTAATTAATAAAAATTAATTAAATTAATTATAACTAATTTAAATAATATTTAATAAGTTAATTCATTTAAATGAATATTTAAATGAACCTCCCTCATTTACCCTATAGTTTTAATGTTCTTTAATTAAATCAAATTTAATTAAACTAAATTAAAACATATAATTAATTAATCATTAAATTGAATATCACATATTCAATTATATTCTCTCATATAACCTATAATTTTAATGTGCATCCAATGCGCATTAATTTTAACCTATAGTTTTCAAATGAATCCAATTCATATTTTAAATTTAATATTCGAACTCCTTCGAATATTCAATTCTCCCATAAATTAATTTTGAATCAATATTCAAAATAAATTTATATTATAAAGTTTAATAATAAATATAAACTTTATATTATAATGTATCTTGATACACTATATTATTTCCCTTAGTAAATTTACCTCAACACCCTAAATGAGCTATCGGTGGGACCTAATGGACCTACAGTTCTGAAGCTCTAACTATATGAGATTAATTGGCTAAACCCATTAACCAAGTTAATCAATATTCGTTAACTTTGGTTCACTCCACTATAGAACCACAACTGCACTCTTCTCACTGCAGATATATTTCTGTGTCCACGGATATTGACCAATAACAGCAAGTCAGTCCTTCACGTGTGTTTGTAACACCAGCTGAGTCTAATTACCATTTTACCGCTGGGTTACCTCTAGATCCTTAAGTCTCAGTGCTCCTCTAATGAACAACCTGTTTGAGGTCCAACCAACAAACAGAAGTCCCTTTCGTGCCATAGAGAGGGCAGACCCCTATATTAAAGACCCGGAGACACCACTTAAGAGAATACACATCTACTTACCCTAAAAACGGGAAGGAGTGAATTCCTTCTTGTGTGATTATGTTTCCAATTCCCCACTCGTTCTCGTCCCCAAAATGGTAGGCTTATTGAGTCGGCGTGTAGGCCACTCTCACCCATACAAATTGTTGGGTTCCTAGAGTGAATAATAATTGTTGGGTTTTATGCCCTAAAACTCGTAGATAGTGAATGTAACCGTTGACCGGATATTAATGAAATAATATTGATATATTTTCCATTAATTGTTATTAGTTATTTTATATATGTCTTTGCCTAATAATAACCCTAATCCAATAAACTAGACATCCAAGGCTGTGATATGAGTCTTGAACTATATGTAGCGACATATGGGATCATTGTTCAAGAAACAGCCTAAAGGGTCTATAGTATAGGGATAAGACTGGGTGCCTTATCCTGGTGACACTATGGATACGGCCTACTTTGTATTTGATACAAACGCAGCGATCCAACGCGTTCGTGTAGGAGACATGCGAGTGGGGGTATCCTATGCAATGAGTTTGCATAAGACCGGACCGCGAAATAGTAACCACTAGTTATAACACCGTTAACTAGTTGGTTTTCTATTTTCACTAGGACGACCTAGACAACTTAGTCTTAATCCTGAGTTGATTATGGACTCCTGCTCATGAGAGATTGGCCTTTGATTTGTATGGGTGAGAGTGGCCAATACGCCGACTCAATAAGCCTACCACTTTGGGGACAAGATCGAATGGGGAGCTGGGAACATAATCGTGCAAGATGGAATTCACTCCTTCCCGACTTTAGGGAAGCAGATGAGTGTTCCCTTAAGTGGTTACTCCGAGTCTTGAACAAAGGGCCCTACCCTCTCAATGGCACGAGAGGGTTTTCTGTTTGATGGTTGGACCATAAACAGATTGTTCATTAGAGGAGAATTGGTACTTAAGGAAATAGAGGTGACCCAGGGGTAAAACGGTAATTTGACCCAGCTGGTGTTACGGACACTCGTGAAGGACTAACTAGTCGATATTGGTCTAAGTTCCGTGGACACAGAAAATATGTCTGCAGTGAGAAGAGTGCAACTGTGAGTCTATAGTGGAATGTACACACAGTTAACGAATATTGATTATTGTGGTTAATGAGTTTAACCAATTAATCTCACATCGTTGGAGCTTCTGATCTGCAGGTCCATAAGGTCCCACTGGTAGCTCGTAAAGTAATTTGAGGCAACTAAGTAATTAAATTGAAAATGTTCAATTTACTGAGGGAAATAAAAATAATATATATTGATATATTATTATGAGAGAAATTAATATTTGAAAAGTTCAAATATAAATTTATGGAAGATTGAAAGAATTAATTAATTTAAGTCCTAAAAGTGTTTGGGCAAAATTAATTAATTCAAGGCCGGAAATTAAATATGTGATATTTAATTGGTGGTTAATTAATTAAAGAATTCATTAACCATGAATTAATCAATTATGTAAATAATTAATCACTTAAGGAAGTGATTAATCATTTATGGGAATGATCTAATTACTTATGGAAGAAATTAGTCATTTATGGAAAAGATTAATCAATTGGGGAATTGATTGATCATGATTGATTAATTAAGGAATAAAGATTGAATCAATTTTGGAAAAGATTGATTTGATTGAATATTTTATTCATGGCCTCTCCTCTATAAATAGAACACTAGACCTAATTGGTCATGACACTTGACACTCTTGAAAGACAAGACCTAGAATTCTCTCTAGCCTCCCTCTTAGAGAAAGACTCCCACAAGTCTTTGGCCTCCTAGACTTAGAGACATACCGGTGTAACCTCTGTGGTTATTGTGTCAATCAAAGAAGAATTTCCAGCGAAGAATACTTTGAAGCGGCTGCTGCGTTTTCGTTCGTGGAGCTTCGTTGGCGAAGAACGGTCAAGTCTACAACGGAGGTTTGTAACGGTTCTTCCTCTTTTCGTTAGAAAAGTTTTTTAAAATAAATTTAGATTTATTCTAGCATGTTTAAACCGATTTTACAGCGACTTTAAAGTTAGTTTAAAGTTTTGTTTGAGTTATCGTAACGGTTTTTTAATGTTAATTAATATACGGCGTAAGGTCCAATCGATGCGCTTCCGCTGCGTTGGGACTTTTATTCCCTTCAATAATATGATATAAAATACTCTAGAATTCCTGTGCAAGTATACACAGTCTGCAGCAAGTAATATTATCAATCCAAGCCCTGAATTAGTTTCCACTCTACCTATTTTTGTGTAACTTTCCAATGGTTTCAAGAATAGTAAAATGATTGGGTTTTATCGGAATTATGCTGAAGCAAAATAAATGACAGAACAATAAGTAAACAAATAGATAGACAGATTAAAGACATGCGCTAGTTAGGATTTAGTGATTGCTCTAAAAGATGCTCTAGCAATATAATTGATCATGCATTTCTCGCACTTCCGGTGTTTCAGTTGACCCTAAGGTCTCTCTCTCTCCCCCCTTTCTCCTTACAAACATATGTTTGCTTACTTCTCTTGATTTAGCAATTCTCTTGTGACCTTAGCATAGGCAGGAGATTGTAGTATATCAATCATATCATAGAAATGGTTTTCAAATCTATACTTTTGGAATGAAGAATTAAGTAACTAAGGGAAAGTGATAATTGTTGTGGTATGACTAAATTGTCTTGGTGATTTTAGCTGACAAAGATACCGGAAAAGGACATTGTGGAGATGATATTCTTCCCGGTCGTGAATGAAGCGTGTCGTGTCCTAGCAGAAGGCATAGCAGTCAAAGCAGCAGACCTGGACATTGTTGGTGTAATGGGAATGGGTTTTCCATCTTACAGGTTTGTTATCTTGATCTCATTTTGGTAGATCTCTTTAGTTCCAAAAATTGTGCATAAAATTTTGTATTCTTGAGCAGGGGAGGACTCATGTTCTGGGCTGATTCTCTGGGATCAAAATACATCTATTCGAGGTTGGAGGAATGGTCGAAACAGTATGGTGGATTTTTCAGGTATGATAACCTCAACACGAGCCTCCTGAACTGGTTCTCTGCATTCTTCCTCTACAGCCTCTGTCTACACATCCTCGCTCTGTTTTTTCTGAATTCCCCTCGAACTTCTCCTGTAGCCGTCATTCCCTGCGTAACCTCTTCTTGATTCTATTTATCAGATTCTTTCGGGTCTCCTTCTTCTATTGCAACAACCTCATCCTCTCTTGCCTTTTCTTGTTCTTCAGCTCTTTGTTGCTGTCTTCTTCTTTTAGCTTCTTTCTCCTCCGGTGTTTTTTTCTTCTTGGTTTTCACTTTCTGAACTTCGGGGGTCACAGGTATCTCTTCCTCCTCACTCTCCCTCTCTTTTCTAGCTCTTGTCTTTGCCATTGAAGGTGTAAGGGGGGGTTTTACAGAGAATACAAAGAAAGAAAGAAGAATGCACACAACTAAGATTTGATCAAGAATATGAAGTGAAACATGCTTACCAGAGGTTGCTAATAAATAGGGCTTCAACAAAATACAATCCTAACCGAAAAGATTTGGCCTGCAATAACTAATATTACCATTTTAATTTAAACATGCAAACCTTAAATTCAAAGATCATCAACGGTAAAATCGTGGATTCCAAACGCCCATGGTAAAAATCAATGTGCTGTCATCATTGAAGCCTTCAGATAATTGCCCTGCGACACGTGGCCCCATCAGATGATGTACGCAAATTTACCTGTGAAAATTCAAAGCCAAATCCCAACGGTAAAAATAATAAATTCCAACGAAACCCTTTTAATTCGGATTATTTTGCTCCAGCCATAATCTGGCTGCCACAACCTTCTGATCCTGCAGAATCTTTGATACAAAATTCAAATTTCAAAATAGAAAACCAAATAACCAATCAAATCAATTTTTAATCTTTCTTGAAGCCGAATAAATTATAGAAAATCTTTAGTAATTTGAACTAAACAAAATTCAAATAACTGAAAATAAAATCCAAATAAAACAAAATTTAACTAATGAGAAGATAATCCAAAGATAATTTAAAAATGGATAAAATCTAAACTACCAAAAATAATAAAAATACTCGTAAAGATAAAATGTAATAAACCATGCAAAATCAAATCTAACCTAATTAAAATCAAATCAGCGAAAAATAAAATTAATACAAACTCTAGGAGCTCAAAATTTTGCTCTGTGAAATGCTCCCGCAAAAGTCATGCTCTCTCAATCATCAACCAACCTTAGGGAAGGATATTTCGACTGAAACTCCTCACCCCAATAATGCTTCACACGTTGTCCATTCACCTTGAACACTCTCCCATCTTTTTCATCCTGCAAAGTAATTGCTCCATTGGAGAAAACCTCAACCACAATAAATGGTCCTGACCATTTAGATTTTAATTTTCCAGGAAATAGTTTTAATCTAGAATTATAAAGCAACACTTTTTGACCCTTGATAAACTCCTTAGATTTAATTTTCTTGTCATGCCACAACTTAGTATTTTCCTTATACATTTTTGCATTTTCGTAAGAAATTGACGAAATTCTTCTAACTCATTAAGCTGCAGCATTCTTATTGCTCATGCACGACTTAGATCACAATTGAACTTTTTCAAAGCCCAAAATGTTTTATGCTCAAGCTCTAATGGTAAATGGAAAGCTTTCCCATATACTAACCTATAGGGTGACATACCCAAATGAGTCTTATAAGCTGTCCTATAAGCCCAAAGAGCCTCATCCAACCTAAAGGACCAATCCTTTCTAGATGGATGGACTACTTTCTCTAAAATAGCTTTAATTTCCCTATTACTAATTTCAGTTTGACCATTTGCTTGTGGGTGATAAGGGGTAGCTATCCTATGCTTAATCTCGTACTTAGCTAAAAGCTTAGTTAAGATATTATTAACAAAATGTGTACCCTCATCACTCACTAGAGCCCTAGGTGTCCCAAACTGCTCAAAGATGTGCGATTGAAGAAACCTTGCAACTGTCTTGGCATCACTCTGATGGCATGCAATGGCCTCCACCCACTTGGACACATAATCAACTGCCAATAAGATAAAAACATTGCCATTAGAAGGAGGAAATGGCCCCATAAAGTCAATACCCCATACATCGAATAATTTAACTTCTAAAATGTAAGTAAGAGGCATTTCATCTCTAGGCCCTAAATTTCCTCTCCTTTGGCAAGCATCACATTGCTTGTAGAACCAATGGGCATTCTTGAATAATGTAGGCCAGAAAAATCCGCAATGCAAAATCCTCATAGCTGTCCTCTGGCCGCTGAAATGACCTCCATACGGTGAAGAGTGACATTGCTCCAGGATTTCCTTCGCTTCAGCACCTGAAACACACCTTCGAATAATACCATCAGAGCATTGCTTATACATAAATGGCTCATCCTAATAAAAAAAACTTCGCATCATGCTTGAACTTTTTCTTCTGCCTCCAATCCATGTCAATAGGGGTGACTCCCTTTACCAAAAAGTTTGCAATATCAGCATACCAAGGGACATCCCTAACTACCTTTACCTCAACAGCAAAGAGCTGTTCATCTGAAAAAGAATCGGAAATGGCAGATTGCTCCAGCAAAGATGATGACAGATCAAGATGAGATAAATGATCTGCAATGACATTTTCTGATCCCTTCTTGTCCTTTATTTCCAAATCGAATTCCTGCAACAGTAAAATCCAACGAATTAGTCTAGGCTTTGCAGCTCTTTTAGACATTAGATACCTTATTGCTGCATGATCCGTGAAAATCGTGACTTTGGATCCAACCAAATATGGCCGGAACTTCTCAAAAGCGAACACCACCGCTAACAACTCCTTTTCAATAGTTGTATAGTTGACTTGTGCTTCATTTAAAACCCTGCTTGCATAATATATAGGATGGATAAATTTGCCCTGCTTTTGCCCCAGCATCGCACCTACCGCAGCATCACTCGCATCACACATTACCTCAAATGGTAAATTCCAATTAGGTGCGCAAAGAATGGGTGCTGAGATTAAAGCAGCCATTAAAGTCTCAAAAGCCTTCCTACAATCTGCATCAAAGTCAAAAACGTGATCAGTGCACAATAAGTTACAAAGAGGTTTACTGATTTTGGAGAAATCCTTTATGAACCTCCTATAAAAACCAACATGTCCTAAAAAACTCCGAATTCCCTTCACTGAATTCGGTGGCTCTAGCCTTTCAATAAGCTCAACTTTTGCTCTATCAACTTGTAGACCATTTTTAGAAATTTTATGTCCTAACACTATGCCCTCCTTCACCATGAAGTGACATTTCTCCCAATTAAGAACTACATGGGTATCCTCACATCTTTTTAACACCTTTCCTAAATTATCTAAACAATTCTGAAAAGACCCTCCAAACACTGAAAAATCATCCATAAATACCTCAACAGTGGACTCAATCATATCAGAAAAAATTGCTAACATACACCGCTGAAATGTTGCTGGAGCATTGCAGGGGCCGAAAGGCATTCTCCTAAAAGCGAATGTCCCATAAGGACAGGTGAAAGTGGTTTTCTCCTGATCCTCAGGAGCAATAGTAATCTGGTTATACCATAACCATCCAAGAAACAGTAGTAGGCCTGACCAGCCAATCGATCCAACATCTGGTCGATAAATGGTAGAGGGAAATGATCCTTTCGGGTAGCTTTATTAAGCCTTCTGTAATCCATGCAAACCCTCCAGCCAGTTACTGTCCTGGTTGGAATCAACTCATTATCTTTATTGCTCACCACAGTGACACCTCCTTTCTTAGGAACACATTGGACAGGGCTTACCCAATTGCTATCGGCAATTGGATAGATGATCCCAGCATCCAACCATTTAATTACCTCCTTTTTAACCTCCTTCATTGCAGGGTTAAGCCTTCTTTGTTGCTCAATACTCCTAAAGGATCTCTCCTCTAGAGTGATTTTGTGCATACAAAAAGATGGGCTAATTCCTTGAATGTCAGCCAATGTCCAACCTATAGCCTTGCGGTATTGCTGCAGCAGTTTTATTAAGGCCTCTTCATGCTCTGGCATTAAATCTGATGCAACAATAATGGGCAACGTCTCACTTTCCCCAAGATACACGTACTTTAGATGATCCGGTAAGGGTTTCAAATCTAAAGTAGGTGCCTCAATCAGGGATGGCTTAATTGGAGGAGCCTTCCTTTGATTTAAATCTAAAGACTCAAAAACATCCTCACACCTAAACAATTCTTTTTCATTTTTTCTATTTAAAGAACAAATTTCAAAATCCTCTACACTAACCTCTCCATGCTTTTTCGAATGCTTATCAGCCGAATCCTGTATTGTTGTCTCAAGAACTGTGCTCTCCAGAATCTTGATGAAGGAGCAATCCTCCATTTCGTCTGGATATTTCATGGCTTTAAACACATTAAATTTCACTTCCTCATTACAGACTCTCATTGTTAATTCCCCTTTTTGAACATCTATTAACGCCCTACCAGTAGCCAAAAATGGACGACCTAGAATAATTGGAACATCTTTATCAGCCTCATAGTCTAAAATAATAAAATCAACAGGAAATGTGAACTTATCCACTTTTACTAAAACATCCTCAATTTTACCCTCTGGATATGTGATAGACCTATCAGCTAATTGGAGTGTGACTGTGGTAGGCCTAGCTTCACCAATACCCAACTTCCAATAGACCGAAAGAGGCATAAGGTTAATTCTTGTGCCTAAATCACAGAGGCATAAGGTATGGTAAATGACCCTGGATCCTTAGCCTTGGGGGGTAGCCCATTCTTAAGAATAGCACTACACTCCTCAGTAAGAGATACATTTTCAAACTCACCTAATCTTTTCTTTTTAGTCAAAATATCCTTAAGAAATTTAGCATAATTAGGCCTTTGCTCAATAGCTTCTACTAAAGGGATATTTATATGCAATTGCTTAAGAATCTCTAGAAACTTTTTAAATTGACCATCCTGATTCTTAGGCTTTTGCCTTTGTGGAAAAGGTAGAGGTGGTACATAAGGTGGGGGCGGCACATAAGGTGGTTCCACATCTGGAACAGAACCAGATGCTCCAGCATCTTTATTGCTGCCTCCAGCACCCTGACCAGACTCCTACTCTTTCTCAACAATAACATTATTATTTCTATCACCATTTTTATCTATAACCTGGGTTTTACTAGGCTCAACTCTTTCTTCTAATGGCTTACCACTCCTAAGAGTTACTTCCTTTACCTGCTCCTTACCTTCCCTTCTAGGGTGTTCAGTATTTGATGGAAGTTTCCCTTGAGGTCTTGCCTTTAGCTCATTGTTGGTCGATATCCGCAAGTGCACGGGCCACAAGTAATATAAAACGGAAAGTATTCCGAGTATCGAATCCACAGGGAGGTGAAGCGAAACTTAAGCAATTAATTAAAATTCTCTTGAGCACTGAAAATACTCAGGAGAAATAATATTTAGGGACCAAGCTCATGTGATAAAAAGAATTCGAATTTAAAAAGACTTAATGAAAACAAATTTGATCAATCAAAAATAAAATGTGGAGAAAGAGGTTTTTCTTGAAATGGGAAGAGGGGTCTTGAAAATCAATGATTAGCTTAAATACTTGCTATAATTATCCTATCTCATTGCCCAACTAATTATAAACCTAGAATCTCCGTTAATCACATAGGTTCTCCTGTCGGTTTCCCCTAATTGTAATTAATTCATTTTAACAACCTAAGTGTCCTTAGCGCCATTAAAAATCATTAATTATTACGCTCTGATTCATTTTAGGAATCTAAGTTTAATCAACTAATCCCGGTGTCACAACGGGCAATTAAACTAGTTGCATGGATTATGATCTATCCTAATTTCTCTCCGTCGAGTTTCCATTAAGAATCGAATCATTACACAATTGGCCAGATTGAGTAAAGCATTAAGCACATCCATACAAATAATTAGAACATGGGCAAGAGACAAGAAATTATAACAATATTTCCACTAACATTTCATTTCAAGACCCCAAATTGGGGTTTAGCTACACATAATATTCACAGTAATTACAAGGGAAAGCATATTAAAAGGCATAAAGGAAAAGGAATTGACCGTCGAAAAACCCCTTGCTGACGCTTGGAGCCCCCGCTGACTACTCCTCGAGCCTCTAGATTGCTCCCCAAAATTCCCCAAAAAATTCCCACTAGAAGAACCCTCTCAAAAAGGCTCAAAGCCTTGAGAGGGGCTCCAAAAAATGAGTCTTAGGAGAGAAAGGAATGAGTGAGTAATGATTGATTGATGATTGATATCAAAATGAGGCACCAAGGGCGCCTATTTATAGGCCTGGAAAAGGGGTAGCGTCGCGACGCTGCCTTGCCAAGCGTCGCGACGCTGCTGCGCACGCGGCTTGGGCAACAAGAAAGGGCAGCGTCGCGACGCTGCCTTGCTAAGCGTCGAGACGCTGTCCAGATTTTCCAGAAAAATCAGCTTCTTTTTGGGCTGATTTTTGGGCCTTCTTCTTCATTTTTCTTGGTGTATTCTTCATGGATGTCTTCTTTGGGCTTCATACTTTGATTTGGGCTATAATTCCATCAATTTTGGCTCTTTTTCTCCCAAAATCATCATTTATGCTCCTAAAGACAAAATAACAAAATTCAATAAATATATTCATTAAAATCACGATTAAAGCACCAAAAAGCTTAATAATTTGAGGCTAAAATAGCGACATTTCTGCTCGCTATCACACCCCCAAACTTAAGCTTTTGCTAGTCCCGAGCAAAATAAATTCTAAAGATGCATGAAATAGAATCGCTCAACCCTCAATGATTTTGGAATTCTTAGGATCGAATGGAAAACATGCAAGTGGAATAAGCAAGCACCGCATACTCTTGAAGAAATCTTAAACTAGTTTGAACTTAAGATTAATGAATAACATGCTCAAGACTTATCTATTGATTCTTTTACTAACCTAGATTAGTCTTATGGCTTTCTCCATTTGTTTTCCCCCTACACTGGCTAAGAGCCCCTAATACTTTGGAGTCCTTCTATCATGCAAAAAAAAGTAACTAGGGTGCCTGTCATCTTTTTTTTTTTTTTTTTTTTTTTTTTTTTTTCATGGGGGAGCAGAATTCTCACATGATTTTTCTTTTTCTTTTCTTTTTCTTTTGCTCCTCCCCCAAACTTGCATTTTGATATCTAATGGTACTAGCTTTCACACTACGATGCAGGGACCCTTAACCCGAATTTTATTCTTTGGTTGGCCTAACTGATCACACCGCAGGTAGCTCTTTTTACCCCTAGGCTTTTTTTCTTTTGAGCAAGCAAAAATTCTTTTTCAACAGATTTTCTTTTTCTCACTTTTTCTTTTTGTTGCTTTTGCTTTTCTCTCAGCAGGCATAAAATTTTTTCCTACCTAGTTCTTTAGAGCAATCAAGCATGAACTTCCTGATATTAGAAACTAAGCCTATCGGGGTGACAACAACTTTGAAAACCATAATAAGAATCTAGATTTTCAAAGACGTCATTAGATAAGACTATTGCATGCTTTAGACATCAAAACTAAGTATCAAAAAATTTTAAAATTTCACAATTTCTGCCGTGCTCCCAGATTCCACAATCATATAAACCATTTTCTCCCAAAATTTCAAAAATCACATCCTTGGCTATCATGGCTATCTATTCATGCATCCAACAGAATTTAAATATGCTCAACACAGCGGAAGCCTCCCCCCCAAACTTAAACTAAACATTGTCCCCAATGTTTTAAAACAGAAAAGCATAAAGAGAGATACTGAGACTTCCCTGAGCTAGGAGCGCTTCATCCTCTTCCTTTGGATCCATGAAAAATGGGAAATGTGGAATTTTGGGGTTTGCTAAGGTGATCCTGCAAAACAAAATTGGATCACGGAGCAAAGAAAATTATTTACCGCAAAAACAACTAACTACTTTAATCCTTGGGTTGCCTCCCAAGCAGCGCTTTCTTTAACGTCTTTAGCTAGACTAGGCTCGGCACGCTTACGGAGGCTCAAAATAAAAATTTTCATCATCCTCCGGGCCCTGCAAGAAATCACGCACCGAATTGCATACTACAAACAGGGGAGAAAAAAAACTTTCTCCTGGCCCATCTTCACTAAAGAGATTCTCATAATAACATTTCAGAAAATAATCAGCCGCATCAAATCTCTTTTCTAAATCTCTATTTTCAAAACAATTGTTAACAGAGTCATCAAGCGTTATAATATCTACTGGTCTAGGATCTAGAGGTGGTCTATCAATTATGCCAGTCCATTCATCAGAGAAAATATCTACATGCTCATTAGATCCTTCAGACTCAGAATTAAAAAATGATTCAACTAAGCTATCATATGACTCGTCATCAGAAGAATTAAAGAATTCAAGAATTTCAGGATCAGATTCTATACTATGCACAGATTCAAGTTCTTCTGGGTCAGATTCTATTCTATACACATCATCAGGACATGAAAAGAAAGTATTCACATTGTCAGGATTCATGCATTCAGGAATGTCCAGATCAGACTCAATAGATTCACTGTAATCATGGTCAGACTCAAAATTATCTATCGAGCAATCTTTTTTATGCCTTTTACGTTCGTGCTCACTGTCAGGCAATTCAATATCATCATCAAAATTATTCAGTTCAGGCAAATCCAATTCATTTTCAAAGGAAGGTAAATCATCAACTGCAGATCTTTCATTTTCACAAGCAGGCAAGTCTAATTCATTTTCGAAGTCAGGCAGATCCAAATCATTTTCAAACAGAGGATTATCCATATATGCATCATGATCAAAATTCACATTATCGACAAGCATTTCTCCTAAGCCTAGGCCAAGATTATACTCTACCTCTTCATCATCATCAGTCAAGTATTCAGGCCCAACAGAAAAACATGTATGCAAACTACAAACAGATTCATCTTTGCCAAAAATACTAAACACGACTTTTTCATCATCAATGTTCAAGGTAAGCTTACCTGTATGCACGCTAATCTCAGCCTTACCAGTGGCTAGGAAAGGTCTGCCTAAGATAATTGGCACCTCTTTGTCCTCCTTCATGTCCAGCACCACGAAATCTACAGGGAAGATGAATTTGTTGACTTTCACCAACACGTCCTCCACCACACCCATCGGGTGGGTAATCGATCTATCAGCAAGCTGGAGAGTGACGTCAGTGTCTGTCATACCTGATAAACCAATCTTCCTGTACACAGAGTAGGGCATCAAATTTATACTTGCTCCTAAATCACACAAAGCCCTATCGAAGGATACTTCTCCTATGGTGCAGGGAACAGTAAAACTCCCTGGGTCTTTCTGCTTAGAGGGTATCCTACCAGAAATAATGTTACTGCTACTCTCAGATAAATTAAAAACTTCTTTTTTCAGACTTTTCTTTTTAGAAAGCATTTCTTTCATGAATTTTCCATAATTCGGCATATTATACAAAGCTTCTACCAATGGAATATTCACAGTCAACTTTTTAAACATTTCTAAAAATTTTTGAAATTGTTCATCTAATTTGACATTTTTAAATCTCTGAGGAAAAGGTAACTCCCTGTAATCAAAGGTTGGACATTCGCCCCTCCGCTTGGGTGGGCTAATATGCGAACCTCTGTCATGGTGGTTGCATGGAACCACTTCTTCCTCAGTCATCTTTTCCTTGTCATTCTGCTTCTCTTCTTCTTTTTTACCTGCACAGCTGTTAGAAAAATCACATTTTAATTCAATAGAGTTGGGAGGATGTTGGAACCTTTCAGAGGAGGCTTTTTGTGCCTCAGCCCCTTCATCTTCATCCCTTCTCTTTTCTTCTTCCTTTTTCTTCTCTGAACTGTCCTCCAGCCTTCTGCCACTTCTCAAAACCACCATCTTACACTGCTCTTTCGGGTTAGGCTCAGTATCACTTGGAAATTTTCCCTTTTGAAGGGCATTTACTGCTGAAGCAATCTGACCTATCTGCACTTCCATATTCTTTAGAGCTGCGTCGTGGTTGTTTACTGATGTCTGGAGACTCACATTCAATATTCTTTGTTCCTTGATGAATAAAGCCATCATCTCCTCCAGATTATTTTTCTTCTCAGGAGTACTCGTTGATGCAAAACCTGGGGGTGGCTGCAAAACATTCTTCGTATTTGCATATGAGAAGTTCTCGTGATTGCGCAGACTGGGGTGGTAGAAGTTCGGTACTCCTTGAGTATATGATCTGTTTCCTATGTATTGAACTTCTTCCACATCTTGACCTTCTTTCTTCGAATGTCCTTCAGCTAAGGTGGAAATGGACTTAACCACCTCAGATGACGTCAATTTGTTTAGTGCATTGGTCAGAGATGCTAGTTGCGCTTTCAGTGAACTTGACTCATCTAATTCATACAATCCAGCCTTCTTTGTAACTGTTCCTCTCTCCGTCGGCCATTGATAACTTGTCGCCGCCATTTCCTCAAGCAGGTCCTTGGCTTCTGTTACTGTTTTTGAAAGAAAACTCCCTCCTGCTGATGTGTCTAGGACTGTCTTCGTGGAGGAGTTTAATCCATTATAGAATAACTGTACCTGAAGCCAATCAGGATATCCATGTTGGGGGCATCGCCTAAGCATTTCCTTATATCTTTCCCATGCTTCGTACAACTGCTCTTCGTCAAGCTGTCTGAATGTTCCAATTTCAGTTCGGAGCTTGGTAGTCTTAGCTGGTGGAAAAAATTTTGTCAGAAAAGCCTGGGCAAGCTCGTCCCAAGTACTGATGCTGCCCGTCTCGACTGATTCGAGCCAATCTTTTGCTTTATCCTGTAGAGAAAATGGAAATAGCCTCAATCTGATTGCGTCGGCCGGAACTCCGTTCATCTTTACTGTCCCGCATATTTCTAGGAATGATCGCAGATGAGAGTGAGGATCCTCGGAAGGATGTCCCTTGAACGAGTTATCGCGCGCCATCTGAATCAACCCTGTTTTTAGCTCAAAATTTGTAGCTTGGATGGGGGCGTAAACAATCCCAGAATTTTCGGTAGGAAGAACTGGCTGCAGAAAATCTCTAATTGCTTTGGGAGCTTCTTCTTGGTGGGCCATCGTTTCTGTTAATCTTTTTTCTCTTCTAATGAATTTTAGAGTCCTGTTAATCTCAAGATCTAACGGAAACAGATTAACCACCTTGTTTCTTCGCATGCAATGCTCCCAGATAACAAAAAGAACCAAACAAAAATGAAAATAAAATAATATTCACAAAACGATGAAAGAAAAATATTTACACCTAAATTACCATTCACCCTTTTCTTTTCGATGTCAAGAAAAATTAATTTTTTGCTTAAAGATCAAGCCTCCCCGGCAACGGCGCCAAAAACTTGTTGGTCGATATCCGCAAGTGCACGGGCCACAAGTAATATAAAACGGAAAGTATTCCGAGTATCGAATCCACAGGGAGGTGAAGCGAAACTTAAGCAATTAATTAAAATTCTCTTGAGCACTGAAAATACTCAGGAGAAATAATATTTAGGGACCAAGCTCATGTGATAAAAAGAATTCGAATTTAAAAAGACTTAATGAAAACAAATTTGATCAATCAAAAATAAAATGTGGAGAAAGAGGTTTTTCTTGAAATGGGAAGAGGGGTCTTGAAAATCAATGATTAGCTTAAATACTTGCTATAATTATCCTATCTCATTGCCCAACTAATTATAAACCTAGAATCTCCGTTAATCACATAGGTTCTCCTGTCGGTTTCCCCTAATTGTAATTAATTCATTTTAACAACCTAAGTGTCCTTAGCGCCATTAAAAATCATTAATTATTACGCTCTGATTCATTTTAGGAATCTAAGTTTAATCAACTAATCCCGGTGTCACAACGGGCAATTAAACTAGTTGCATGGATTATGATCTATCCTAATTTCTCTCCGTCGAGTTTCCATTAAGAATCGAATCATTACACAATTGGCCAGATTGAGTAAAGCATTAAGCACATCCATACAAATAATTAGAACATGGGCAAGAGACAAGAAATTATAACAATATTTCCACTAACATTTCATTTCAAGACCCCAAATTGGGGTTTAGCTACACATAATATTCACAGTAATTACAAGGGAAAGCATATTAAAAGGCATAAAGGAAAAGGAATTGACCGTCGAAAAACCCCTTGCTGACGCTTGGAGCCCCCGCTGACTACTCCTCGAGCCTCTAGATTGCTCCCCAAAATTCCCCAAAAAATTCCCACTAGAAGAACCCTCTCAAAAAGGCTCAAAGCCTTGAGAGGGGCTCCAAAAAATGAGTCTTAGGAGAGAAAGGAATGAGTGAGTAATGATTGATTGATGATTGATATCAAAATGAGGCACCAAGGGCGCCTATTTATAGGCCTGGAAAAGGGGTAGCGTCGCGACGCTGCCTTGCCAAGCGTCGCGACGCTGCTGCGCACGCGGCTTGGGCAACAAGAAAGGGCAGCGTCGCGACGCTGCCTTGCTAAGCGTCGAGACGCTGTCCAGATTTTCCAGAAAAATCAGCTTCTTTTTGGGCTGATTTTTGGGCCTTCTTCTTCATTTTTCTTGGTGTATTCTTCATGGATGTCTTCTTTGGGCTTCATACTTTGATTTGGGCTATAATTCCATCAATTTTGGCTCTTTTTCTCCCAAAATCATCATTTATGCTCCTAAAGACAAAATAACAAAATTCAATAAATATATTCATTAAAATCACGATTAAAGCACCAAAAAGCTTAATAATTTGAGGCTAAAATAGCGACATTTCTGCTCGCTATCACTCATTAGCCAGCTGACCCACTTGCAATTCCAGGGCCCTCATCGAAGCTTGATTACTTTGAATTACAGCATCTGTGCGAGCCATAAATTCTTTCATCATCGCTTCGAGAGAGTTTCCCGAATTTTGCTGGGGCAAAGCCTGCTTACTTTGCTGGGGCATTACCCGCGCTTTAGCAAATCCCGGCTGGTTCATCTTTTGTTGCGCTTGTACGTTATTTCCTTGACCTCCCCATGAGAAGTTGGGGTGGTTGCGCCAACCTGGATTATAGAAGTTAGAATAAGGGTTGTTCCTCTGATTACGTACAAAAAACACAGAAGCTGGATTGCTGGGGCAAAACTCGTAGTTGTGGTCTTCACCACAATAGACACATGCTTCGTCCGTGACTTGGTTCACCACTGCAGTAGGCTCCATAGCTGGTGGCTGCTGATGACTAATCACTGTCACATTCTTAAGAGCGTTAGCAATCATAGCAAGATCAGCCCTAATGGTGGACACACCATCAACCTCTAACACATTCTTAACCTTTTTATTTGTGCCTCTAACATCTGACCACTGACAACTATTAATAGATATTCTTTCTAAAATTTCATAGGCTTCATCAAAAGTTTTTGCCAAAAGGGCCCCTCCAGCTGAGGCATTGACCATACCTTGGGTTACTCCATTTAAACCATTGTAGAATGTTTCCATTTGAATACAATGAGGTAAACCATGGTGGGGACACTTTCACAAAAGCTCCTTAAACCTTTCCCAAGCCTCACTAAAAGTCTCATCTTCAAGTTGCCTAAACCCTACTATTTCACTCCTTAATTTATCATTCCTGTTAGGTGGGAAATATTTACTCAAAATTTTTCAGCTAACTCATCCCACGTCCTAATTGATCCTGGAGCAAAAGAGTTTAACCATGCCTTTGCTTCATCTCTAAGAGAATACGGGAACAAAGTTAATCTAAGAGCATCTTTAGGCACTCCTTGAATTACAAAAGAATCACTAACTCCTAGAAAAGACTTAAGATGTAAATGAGGGTCTTCAGATGACAAACCATGGAATTGCCCCACGGTTTGCAACATCTGAAACATTATCGGTTTCATTTCAAAATTTGCCGCTTGGATTTGGGGACGTGCAATTCCTAGATTCAACTCATTGAACATCGGGACAGCATACGCTCGAATGGCTCTGGCCCTATCATTCGCTATCAGGATAGGATTCTCAGCCTGATTATTTTGCTGTTCATTTTGCTCAAACAGCAGGTTTTGCTGCAACAACGAATTCTGTTGGGGGTTTGCTGCTGCTGGACCTTTAAGAACTTCCGGAAGACGCGACACGTTCTCCATCTGGTTTCTGCGCTGCCCTCTCCTTCTTAACCTGAATGTCCTTTCGATTTCTGGATCAAGCTCAAACCTTACCCCAAGCGGATCGCTCATGCACCAAAATCACACCTGCAGAAACAAAAGAAACAATAAAAAAGTTCTAGCACCAAACCACTAAAACACATACACAAAACAGGTCAGATAAAAACTTATTCAAGTCCCCGGCAACGGCGCCAAAAACTTGTTGGGTTCCTAGAGTGAGTAATAATATGATATAAAATACTCTAGAATTCCTGTGCAAGTATACACAGTCTGCAACAAGTAATATTATCAATCCGAGCCCTGAATTAGTTTCCACTCTACCTATTTTTGTGTAACTTTCCAATGGTTTCAAGAATAGTAAAATGATTGGGTTTTATCGGAATTATGCTGAAGCAAAATAAATGACAGAACAATAAGTAAACAAAAAGATAGACAGATTAAAGACAGGCACTGGTTAGGATTTAGTGATTGCTCTAAAAGATGCTCTAGCAATATAATTGATCATGCATTTCTCGCAGTATTATTAGTGGATTCCTCCCGGAACTCCGGATCTTTTGGGATGTGTTTCAACCCCAATGAAGTACGACCGATCAAGCACTAGGCAACTGGCTATCCCTAGCTCAGTCACTAGCGTTCACCAATACACAATGATCGTAGTGTGGATAATTGCCACACACTCTCTAAATCATCCCTGAAACTAGAGAGAGTTATTCACACCGGCTGGCCAGGCGGGCATAAAATGGAGATAAGCACAACAATTAACCAAAATGCGATAGTCAATATATTACTAAAGATGAAGCACGATAATCACATTATACCTTACCAACACCTAAGCTACTTAGTTCATAATAGGCATGCAAATACAAATCACAATCTAAGTAGGCATGTCCATAACCACAAGTTAATAAAGAAAATAAACTCCCTAATCAGCTTGCGGAAGATGGTGTTTTTGATAATCTTCAATCTCTCTAAAATATTCGGCTTCCAAGGGAAAACATGGAATACTTTTGACTTGGACGGCTACTTCCTTTTATAGAAGGATAGGAGACTTGAATTAGGTCAACTTGGACACGTGTAGGGCTCTCCTTGCTCCTTTATCCCGAAAATAACTCAACAGAAGTCAGTTCATGAAGTTGGCTAACGAGCTGTGATGTGGCAGTTTTGTTCCCAGTTTTGCTGCAGCACAGAATTTGCTCCCTCCAGTCGCTCAGCAGCATAATCTGCACAAAATAATTTCCAATGCTTCCATTCTTCCAAATGGGTTAAAACATGTAATATCTATCCAAAACCAACTCTAATAAGCATAAAGGACACACAAATCCCTATATAATTGAGGCCTAAATAACTACCTTTTGGGCAGTTATCACAAATCAAGTACAATCCCTCGTGAAGAAGAGTCCATAACCCACTCAGGATTGGGACTAAGTTGCCTAGGTCATCCTAGTGAAATAGAAACCAAACTAGTCAACGATGTTATAGCTAGTGGTTTACTATTTCGTGGTCCAGTCTTATGCAAACTCATTGCATAGGATACCCCCACTCACATGTCCCCTACACGAATGCGTTGGATCATTGTGTTTGTATCAACATACAAAACGGGTCGTATCCATAGTGTCACAAGGATAAGGTACCCAGCCTTATCCCTATATTATAGACCCTTAAGGCTGTAACTTGAAAAACGATCCCTGTATGTCCCCACATATAGTTCAAGTCTCCCACTATCAACCTAGGATGTTTAGTTTATTGGATTAGGGTTATTTAGGCAAGACATACACAATACTAACAATAATAAATGAACAATGCACCAAAAATCATTTTATTAATGTTCGGTCAAAATGTTACATTTACTATGCACGAGTTTTAATGCATAAAACCCAACAGTTAGATTGTATTCGATTTTATTCATCAGAGAATTTGGGCAGAATTGTATGAAACTCTTTCGAAGAGAGTCCATAATAAAATTGACTTGACTACTTTCATCTATGACAGCAGCATTTACCTCGATTGCATTGAAATGCACCATCATGTTCAAAACATACTCTGAAACAGAAGTTCCTTCTTTCATCCGAGAGTTGTAAACATATTTGAGAGCCTCATGTTTAAGAGATGAGGACGGTTGTCCAAACATCGCTTGTAATGAGTCCATTATTTTCTTGGTTGTAGCCATGCCCTCGTGCTTCTTTAACAGAACATCAAATATGCTTGTCAAGATGAAGACTTTTGCCTTGTCATTGGCTCTAGTCCATCAGTCATCGGCATCCCGACTGACTCGAGTTCCTGTTGAATCAGGGTTTGGCGGACATTCTTCCGTCAAGACGAATCGAAGATCATCAATTACTAATACTGTGTTTAAGTTTGATTTCCATGTTCCGTACTTGTCTCCATTAAGTTTTTCAGAAGCTAATAGTTGCACTAAAGAGCTAGACATGCTGAAAACATAAAATAAATCCTTATCAGTGAATTGATCATTTTGTAAATCCAATTTCAGTTTAGCAAAATTAATAATGTACCCATCTCATTAATTAATTTGCAACGATATTTCTGTGAGTCAGAATAACTGCTACCGAGGGGCAGTCAATTACTCCTTCAACTGAACCAAGACGTTCTTGACTAAATATACTATTACCAGAATAACTCTTTTATTTTTGTATCATTTCGTTAGTTTATCTTGTAAGTGTGACCTCCCATTTTCAGACCCTAGAGGACAACCCCAACAATGCTACCGAATGGAAACGTTGGGAATGGCCCTAAGAGACCCTATCCATTTCTAGAGATTGCTTTGTTTCGATTCCTATGATACGACCCTCCAAATGGTTTAGTAGCTCCAGGGCATACAATGCAGGTGGAACATAGGAATCTCACGGTGCAACCTAATGGAAGAGAGCATAGGATGTGTTGACACACTTCTTTCTCCCACTTACTATAAATAATTTCTTCGTTCACCTTGTTATTGATTTATGAAAACACCTTTCGAATGGAGCAGTTGCGGTTTTAAGCAACACGAGGCCAAGCATAAACCTCACGGTGTGAACTATAAGGAGAGCGTGAGAAAAAAAAATTATTTATGATTTTATCTTTTTCTCCCACTAAGTATTTTAATTGTTTTTGGGTATATTGTCACTTAGGTATATTCCGACTAATTGAATATTTACCTAAGTCTAGGTTGGATTAACCTACGATGTCTAGGTGATAAACATTTATAACCTTACATCTCTCACGTGCATGCTCATAAAAACTGGGTTAACCTAACTCAAGTACCGACTTGATGCCCAAGTAGGAGGTTGTTAGCATGAATAAATGCTAACATTTTAGCCCTAGATTTAAGTGTTTTTTTTGTGTTTCATTGCGGATTTAATGTCGAATTATGTTAATTTCAGCAATCATGTCCCGTAGGAGCTTTGTGTTGAATTTTGGAGAAAAAGATGGAATTATGACCCAAATAATGAAGATATGGGTCAAAGAAGAAAATCAAAGACCTTAAAGTGAAGACCAAAGGCCAAAAATCCGGAGAAAAATGCCCAAGACCAACCCACAAGCTGAGAAGAGGAAGTCCAATCCGAGGGGCGGCGTCGAGATGCCATCCTCAGTGTCTCAACGCCGAGGCTACTTGGGCAACACGAAGGTGACGTCACAACGTCTCTGTAAGGATTTGGAATTCCCCAATTCCGTTAAAGCTGAAGCGTAATTGGGATCGATTCGTATTTAATTTTGTTTATCCAAAAATACTATTGCATTGGTTAAAACATAGAACAAATTCTATACAAACTTAAGGCTAAGCATACAAAATTTATTAGATCTAAATCTAAAGGGGAGAAGCAAACATACCGTCGTTGACGACTCTGAATACTTCAACGGACATCTTTCTTGATTTTGGACCAAGCGTCAACAATTGGGTCACCACCAATTGATCTTCCCCGCTATGACTCTAAGATTAGGAACGTAGTTGTGGGACTACCTAATCTTGAATGGGAAAAACTCTAGAGAGAAAATTCTCCCTAGATTTCTTCAGTTGAGAGCATATGAGAGGGAGGCTAGAGAGAATGCAAGAGTGCATTCTTGTGGCCTTATGTTGTAGTACCTAAACCCTAGGTTTATTGTTCTATTTATAGGAGAAAGGCCATGAATAAAATATTCATTTAAAATCAATTATTTCCATAATTGATTTAATCTTTTCCACAATTAATCAATTCTATGACCAACCAATTCCATGACAAATCAATTCCATAATTGATTAATCTTTTCCATAAGTGATTGATCACTTCCATAAGTGATTAAATTATTTGCATAAATGATTAATTACTTCCATAAGTGATTAATCATTTTCATAATTTATTAATTTCCAATTAATTAAATATTTAATTAATTAATCACCAATTAAATATCATATATTTAATTTTAGACCTTCTATTAGTTAATTAATTAATTACCCAATTAATTATCATATATTTAATTTGAGACCTTCAATTAATTAATTCTATAATATGAATCAAATTCATATTAAAATTTGAACTCCTTCAAATTCTCCTATATCCTATAAATTTAATATGAATCAAATTCATATTAATATTTGAACTTCTTCAAATATTTATTTCTCTCATAGACTATAGTTTAATTAAATCTCATTTAATTTAAACTAAATTGAATAATTAGTTAATTCATAATTAATTAATTTATCTTCTAATTAAATACCATATATTTAATTAGACATATATTTGAACTCTTTCAAATATATCAATCTCTCAATATAATAAAGTTTAATCTAAAATTAGACTTTATATTTTAATGCATCACTATACATTATATTAATTTGTATCTCGTACAATTAACTTAATTCCCAATATAAATTTGAACTATTCAAATTCTCTCAAGATATATTTGTTCCTAATTACTCTTTACGAGCTAGCAGGGGGACCTAATGGGCCTACAGATCAGAAGCTCCAATGATATGAGGTTAATAGATTAAACTCATTAATAAGGTTAACCAATATTCATTAACTGTGGGTCATTCCACTAAAGACCCACAACTGAACTCTTCTTACTGTAGAACATTTCTGTGTCCATGGATGTAGACCTATGCCGGTAAGTCAATTCTTCACGAGTGTTCGTAATCACAGCTGGGTCAAATTACCGTTTTATCCCTGTGTTACATCTGTCTCCTTAAGTACCAGCGCTCCTCTAATGAACAACCTTTTTATGGTTCAACCATTAAACAGAAAGTCCCTCTCGGGCCAGTGAGAAGGAGGGATCCCTTGGTTCAAGTCCCGGAGTTACCACTTAAGGGAACGCTCATCTACTTCACCTAGAAGCGGGAAGGAGTGAATTCCTTCTTGTGTTGTCATGTTCCCAGCCTCCCACTCGATCTTGTCTCCAAAAAGGAATGCATATTGAGTCGGCGTATTGGCCACTCTCACCCATGCTAATCAAATGACAATCCCTCATGAGAAGGAGTTCATGACACACTCAGGATTAAGACTAAGTTACCTAGGTCATCCTATTGAAACAGTAACCTAATTAGTTAACGATGTTATAACTAATGGTTGACTATTTCGTGGTCCGGTCTTATTCAAACTCATTGCATAGGATACCCCCACTTACATGTCTACTACATGGACGTTTTGGATCAATACGTCTGTATGAAATACAAAACGGATCGTATCTCATAGTGTTACCAGAATAAGGTACCCAACCTTATCCTTGTACTATAGACCTTTTAGGTTGTTACTTGAACATCGATCCTCGTATGTCCCCACATACTAGTTCTAGTTACATACAAACAACCTTGGATCTTAGTTTATTGGATTTGGGTCAAATTGTGCAATATTTAACAATAACACTTTATTGTAGAAACTCAATAACACTTTATTGAAACAAGTATACAATTTGTTTACATTCACTATCTACGAGTTTTAGGGCATAAAACCCAACAAACTCCCACTTGAACTAAAACTTTAGTTTAGTGGGATGTACAATAATCTATATAGCAGTGGGTGTATAAATACATGTATAAAACATATACAATGTACAAATACAATAAACTAGGGCATCACTATACCCATTACATAATGGTATCACTATACCTATTACATTTCTCCCACTTGCCCTAGATTACACCTTTGTACATATCTCGTAGATCTAGACCTTCTAGATAACCCTCAAACACTTTTGCCGAGAGAGTCTTTGTAAATGAATCAGCAATATTTCATTCAATTTAATGTGTCTACTTGTCTTAGGCTGCAATGTTCTTTTGAATTTGCCACAACACCACTATATCACTATAAAGTGTGATGGGTAAGTTCACATTTGGAACACATTCCAAATCAATCAAGAACTTTCTAAGCCGTACAGTCTCTATTGCTGCTTCACAAGTAGCTATTTTTTCCGGCCTATACGGTCAAGACTGTAACTATGCCATACTATAGCTCCATCGTAAAGAGTGACCACAGATACTGATGTAGATTTCCTCAAATCCTTATCAGTCTTAAAATTTGTGTTAATGTATCCTGTAAGGATCAAATCCTTAGTCCCATACACGAGCATATAGTTCCTCGTTCTCCTCGAATACTTAAGGATATTCTTAACGGTTTTCCAATGATTAAATCTTGGATTAGATTGATACTGACAATCCCTATTGCATTGGGCATTCGTCTCATGTCCTCAATCTCTTGAGGTGTCTTAGGAAACAGTTTCTTAGACAAAATATTTCCATGTCTGAAAGGTAGTGAACCCTCATTGGAATTTTGAATCTTATATCTAACTAAAATTTTGTAGATATAAGACACTTGAGACAAGGGTAGCTTTTTGTTCTTATGGTTCCTAACAATTTGAATCCCAAGAACAAACTCAGTTTCTCCCAGATTTTCATTTGGAAATGAGCTACTAGCCTCTTTTAATGTCAGTAAGATAACCTACATTATTCCCAATGATTAGGATATCAATCATATACAACACTAAGTAAGCTACTGAACTATTGATGATTACTTGTAAACACAAGACTCATCAATGTTCTGATGATTAAAGCCAAAAGATTTGGTCACTATACCAAATCTTATATTTCAAGATCGAAATGCTTAGGTCAATCCATGAATGGATCACTTAAGCTTGTTAACGTTTTTGCTTTTGATCTTGTTGTATGAACCCTTCTGGTTAAGACATGAATGTCTTGTTTCCTCTTGTTGATCCACTTGTAACTAATAGGTGTTACCCATCAAGCAATTCTACAGGATCCCAGATGGAAGTGAAATACAAAATACTTCATTTCTAGGTCCATGGCTTTAATCCTCTAATCGTTGTCAACATCATTCATTTTCTTTCTAAAAGACAATGAATCCTCTATGTCATCATCAGGTAGGATGACCTAGGCTTCAATCAAGCCCATGTAACGTTTAGGTTATAAAACAACTCTCCCACTACATTGAGGCAATCTCAACTACTGAGATGGATGTGACTGACTAGATGCACTGATCCATCAACAACTCTTGTTGAACAGTCAGCCTCATCAAAAATTCTTGTGGATGTTACAGTAGCTTCATTAGTTAACTTACTTAAACTGACTTTACTCTTGTGGTTTATGATTTTTGATGTGGAATTCTTCTGAGAATTTTGCATTTGTCGATACAAATTCTTTATTCTCTTGTGAATTGAAGAAGTATTTCCACTTCTCGTTTCCTTTGGGGTTGCCTACTACAGTATGCAATGCAGTCAATACTACATGACCCCAAAACGAGCCAGACAATTGAGCATAGCTTAACATGGAATGAACCATATCCAATAGGGTTCTATTTCTCCTAAATGAGATTTAGGGTGTGATCCCATGTACTATCAAATAGTCCTGGAATCTCAAATCCCTATACTCAACACTTTAATCAGATCGAAGTGTTTTTATCATCTCACCTAACAAGTTTTCAACTTCAGTCCTAAGCCCTTTCAAATATCTCAAGAGCTTCAGAGTTAAGTTGCATTAGGTAAAGATACTCATACCTTTGAATAATCATCCAAAAGAGATGAATTATTCATGCCCTCCCACTGTTTTAACATATTGAACCACAAGGATCCAAATATACAAGCTCCAAGGGCTCTTTGGCTCTTAGATCTTTTCCAGTAAAAGATCTATCAGTCATATTGCCCACAAGGCATGACTTGCAAGGTAGTAGAGAGTCATCTTCTAACTCGCTTAGAAGTTCACTCTTGACCAATCTCCCAATCAAATTGAGATTAATATGGTCTACCTTAGAACCAAAGAAAGATATTTTCCTTTAGAAGAAATCTTTTGCCTCTTTTCACATTGGGTAATAGCAGTCTTAAACAACCCAGTGTTCATGACTACTTTACTATTGATTAGTCTTAAAACATTTAGGTTACTTTTCAGTAAAGCTAAACAAATGTCAACTCCCTTTCTTAAAACAAAACTGCGTTAGCAGAGAAAGGTAAAGAGTAACATTGTTCCAGCAAATAAGACACAGAAATCAAATTTCTTTTGATCTTAAGAATTACATACACATTATCTAATAATATGTATTTTCTCTCACTGAGAAAAATAACTTAATGTTCACTGCTATAGCCAAGATAACCTCTCTAATTCTAACTTTGAGAGTTATTACACAAGCAGCAAGTTGTTCCCAGGAACTTATTCCTTTAAAAGAAGAACACACATGATTTGTGACTCTTGAATTAAGTATTCAGGGAGAATCACTATTCATCACTGATCACGTTTTCAAGACAGGTAAATGAAAATTACGGTCTTGAACAAGTTCTCTTTTGCTAAGCAATGTTCTATGTCATATTCACCAAGAACAATTCTTAATGAATTAAACATATGGGACATGAGGACATTCCTCAGTTAAGAATAATCCTAGACTTATTTACCACAATTTGTCGTTTAAGCTTGTTGTATTACCGTTATTTATAAAATGACGTAAGACAATACACATAAAATTATTATATAATTGCTGAAGTAACAAATTACTTGTATTATTAATCGTACTAACTCATCACAAATAATCCAATCAAATTCTGCAAAAACAAATAAGCAATCAAAGAAATCCCATAAAACTATTGATTTAGTTTTTGCAACGATACTTCAAAGGTTTAGAACAACAGCCACCGAATGGTGGTCAGCTATTCCTCCTCTGAATTGAGACAATCTCAACCAAACTCTAACACCAGAATAACTCATATTCCGTTAGCGTTTAGTTACCGTTGTTCGATCAAGGATTAGTTAACACATTTAACTCATTCCCGTAAGTGTAACCTCCCACTTTCAGATCTTAGAGGCACGCACCAACAGGCTACTGAAGGGAAAGACAACTGTTGGTAATTAGCCTAAGAGTTCCTATCCTATTCAGGAGTTCACGATGTTCCGAATCCTATGATCAGACCCTCCGAAGGGATGGTTGCGCCAGGACAACCTGTAGGCGGATCATAGGACTCTCACGGTGTGAACTAGGGGCGGAGACCGAGGTATACGTTGACACGTGTCCCGCTCCCACTTACTCTAGACATTTTTCCCATTCACCTTGTTATTGATTCATGCAAACACTTTCCGAAGGGAGGCCACTCCTAAGGTGACTCGAAGCCGAGCATGAACCTCACGTTGTGAATATAGGGACGTAGGAGCAAAACTTGATTTAAATCTCGTTTTGTAATTTTCCTGTAACGCCCCAGGTTTTATTATTAACTAACCTAGTGACATTACTAAACTCCTATTCAGACTAACCGAGAGCTCCGAAAATTTCGGCAGCATAACGGCATACATAGGACGAAACCAAAATTTTAGATCACCTGTTAAGCACAAAATGACACTTCTATATCGGTTCATTCAACTCCACAACTCCACAGAACAACAACAAAAAGGATAAGAGTCAGATCTCGCATCTCCAACCAACAACAAAACCTAACTCTATCAGATCAAGCATATCCTTAACTTTCTAAAACAGGTCGTCTTTATTAAACAATAGCATATTCACAACCTAACGAGAAACACGAGATCTAAACATGTTCATTAACTAGAAACAAAACTATACCACCCTAGCTACAAGGCTAAACAAATCAACCTATCAACAATTAATGAACAGACGACCATTCTATCTACCAAAAAGGAAATAAACAGGTAACTGGACCCATGTGGTCATCCCTCGTGAATCTCCTCGTCCGCATCACCGGGCACATAAAACTCATCACCTGCATAATCTGAAATTGTTGGGGGAAAGAAAGGGGAGGGGTATCAGTACAACCACAGTACTGGTAAGTAGCTCACACCCGGTGAGCCACCAAACAACATACAGCCACAACATCATGCTATCCACACACACCATGCTTGGAAAGCAATTAACAACGCACATGCTCTTAAACACGAAAATAACAATGCCAACACATGCTCATGCAAAAATGGGACGACAACATGAATCCACGCATCATGCTATGCACCCCCACATGGTTTCCGCGCCATGCCCGCACACTCACGTGATTTCCGCG
Organism: Luffa acutangula; assembly: GCA_036850905.1. Lineage (NCBI taxonomy): Eukaryota > Viridiplantae > Streptophyta > Magnoliopsida > Cucurbitales > Cucurbitaceae > Luffa > Luffa acutangula. The sequence goes on along the minus strand of CM072094.1, from coordinate 8,902,190 downwards.
TCACGCTCCGCACTCACATCCCACACGTGATTTCCGCGTCACGCTCCGCAAACCCACCCAACACATGTATTATAACGCGCCATGCGCAGCGCCGCTCACACGTGATTTCCGCGTCACGCTCCGCACTCACACCCACACGTGATTTCCGCGTCACGCTCCGCTCACACACCCAACACATGATTTACGCGTCATGCTCCGCCTCTCCCCAATGAACACACTATGCAGACACGACTCATGCGGCATAGCCAACAACAACAGTATCTCATGCTCATAAATTAAACAAACAACATACTTATGAACCATTAACACAACATGCTTTAGTATCCAACAAAGCATCAAGTTTGATCACAAGGAGAGCTACAAACAATAATAAACACAACATATAGTAACCAAGCAAGAAAAACGATAACATGCTCAAACAAACAAACAAGCCCATCCAAGTAGAAACTACTTACAGAAGACTTTTACAAACCAACGCTAGCTGGAATGGCACGACACGCTCCCAAAACGAGCTTCCAGCTACAAACAAACTACCAATCATTAAAGGAAGTCTATACTAAAGGAAAACACCCTAAAACAAGATGCTAAAGGCGAAACTGAACCAATAACAGTTAATTTCCTTGCTGGACAGCATCTAAACATAACCCAAATTGAAAACCCAACGCCATTAAACCATGGGCAACCACGTCTAACGCGCTACGGGCGGTAGGTATTTGTTGGATGCCGATATTAAGGCTATACAGCCACTGGACAGCAAGTAAATATAACCTACGGCACACTAACAACATTTAGGAGGTTGGGCAATGCAACAAAGGCCTAAGTGATCAGTGAGACCTTATTTAGCATGCTTCTAAACCACGGACAGCAGGTAAAACCTCACTTAAACCATGATTTAAAACCTACAAAGGGTCGGGAAACATTTTAAGGTAACGGGGCTTAATGGGCAATGAAGAACCACATGATTTTTTTTACCCAAACAGCCATGACAACCCACTTAGATGCATAAACTAGGTCCTATAAGGGCTAGGCAACTCCTACGAGCCTAGATATGCAATGGGTAACGACCTAAACATGATTCTAAGGCTAGGATAACTATTGGGCAGCACTTTTTAATGCTAAAAGCAAAGGGACAGCAAGAAACCTTACCAAACGGACTCGCTTTCACGAAAGGCGGGTTATTCTAACCTCTAAGAACGTGTTAGAACGCTCCTTGGGCAATGGGTATTCGAGCTTAAGTGATCCGAACTCAATCGATCACTTTTACGGCGCTGCAGATCAGAAAATTCAGCACCTAATTAAATTTCCAGCACCTAAACAACTTGGGCATTCTTATTTAAGCTCTAACCACGAATGGGTAAGAGTTAAAGCTTACCGAAATAGCTAAACGACGCCGAAAACGCCCAAATTGATGCTGGACAGAGGAGAAAACGCGAGGAACTGAGGCTTCGAGCTGCTAGGGCGCGAGATCTAACAAATCGAACCAAGGAACACTTAGATCGGCCTTAAAACAACCAAGAACAACGAAAAAGAAAGCTTACCCACGATTTTAAGGCTGAAAAACGTGGAGAAAGAGAGACCCACGAGATTTACCTTGTTGAAACGCAAGGAAAAGAGGGGAAAAAGAGCGACGGCGCTTGGGTCTTTGTTTTCCGGCGAGGGACAGCGACGACGACGGCTGCGGCGAGGAGGAAAACGGGGGAGGAGCGACGGCGGTGAGATTGCCGTGCGGCTGGGAGAGAGAGACGGCGGCGACGGCGGCTGCGCGACGCGAGGGCGCGAGGCTGCAGGCGACGGCGGCGCGGTTGCTGTGTGGAGGGAGAAGAAGAAAAACGCAGGGGAGATGGGGGAGGGGCACGCACGCGTGAGAGGGAGAGAGAGATTAAGAGAGGGGGCTGCACGATGGAGATGGAGAGAGGAAGATGAGGGAAAAGTTAGGGCTTATTGGGTTCTTTCTTTCTTTCTTTTTTTTCAAAAACAAAAAAACCTTAACTCCATAACTTCCAATTAAAACGGGAAAACCACGATTTAAACTCCCACGTAACTTCTCAAATTAACCGATCTCCACTAGCCACTTAAGCACAACAATAGAAAACATATATCTCAATAAAATTCCAAAATATCAATTACAGGCTAAATGGAATTCTAATAATTTTTTTTTCCATCAGAATTCAACCACGATTAATCCAAAATAGCTTAGTTTCGAAACGCGGGGCGTTACATTTCCTCCCATTGAAAATGTCCTAAGGTTTATTTAGGATTGTTTAACTTAGATAAAATTTGGCTAAGTTAAACTATCTAAGTCTGATCCTATTATAACAACTATGGAAAGGATTCAACCATAATGTTTTGGGTGAATTAAACTTCTTTTAATAAACCCAACATTGCAAGTCAACATTACTATGGTTAACTCAACTCAAGGTTCGAGTCAGTTTCCAGGTAGGAGGTGTTCCGTAAACCGTCAACTTAAATACCCCCAGCCTTAGACAGAACTTTACCGAGAGAGTTTCCTTATAACCACAGTAATGTAAGGTCTTTACTCTAAAGATCTAGGTGCATTAAACACTTTTAACAAACCTAGTGACATTGCATGCTAACATTTAGCTATGATTAATTCAACTCCGGTATTCCAGGTCAGTTCCCAAGTAGGAGGTGTTCTGTAAACCGTCAGCTTAAATACCCCCAGCCTTAGACAAAACTTTACTGGTGGAGTTCCCTTATAATCATAACAATGTTTTTCCTACTTAGTCAATTAAAACTAGTTTTAATTCCAAGTAAGAATAATTCTAATCCTATTAGAAATGTGATCTTAGGTCTAATTAATTTTAAAAATTTTAAAATTAATTCATTTATTCTAAGATCCTATGTTTGCATGCAATTCTTTGTTATAGATTAACGGTTTCTATTCATTAATATTATAACTATTATAAATTTTAATGAATTAACCCTATAACATGCTACTATGGTGAATAAATTAACAATCAAATTCTAATTAATTTATAAAACCATACATTAGCATACATGACATACCATAAACATAACAATTATATTAATCTAAGGTAATGTCATGCTCAATGCAATTTAATTTCCTTTTAATTAACCTAACTCTTAAATTAATTATACAAGAAAAATAAAATTAAGCATTACCATTTTCATACATTAACATAACAATTTATATTAATAGCTCATGAAAATTAAGCATATAAATTACTAATATAAATATAACTCTTATATTTTTAAACTAAAGTAATTTCATGCTCAATGCAAATTAAATTTCTTCAATTAATCTAACTCTTAAATTAATTGCCAAGAAAATAAGCATTCACATTTTCATACATTAACATAACATTTTATATTAATATATCATGAAAATTAATTAAGCATGTTAATTACTTATATAAATATAACTCTTATATATTATTAAACTAAAGTAATTTCATGCTCAATTCAAATTAATTTTCTTCAATTAATCTAACTCTTAAATTAATTATCCAAGAAAATTAAAATAAGCATTCACATTTTCATACATTAACATAACACTTTATATTAATTGCTCATGAAAATAAATAAGCATATAAATTACTTTCATAAATATAACTTTTTTATATTTTTTTACTAAAGTAATTTCATGTTTAATGCGTCTCAATTTTCATCCATTTAATCATAACAATTTATATTAAATACTCATGAAAATAAAATTCATACATATACATTATAACATTTATAATAATAAATATGCATGAATATGCTTAACCTATGGTGGGATTTTAAGCTAAATGGCATACTTTATGCAACAATCAATTAATTTGATACATGCATCACATGAATAATTAAATTAAAACTACCAAAATTGACCGCCATATTTGGCATATCCTAAGGAATTAAAAGCAATTTAAATTACAATAATTTAAATCCAAGACATATCTTGGTTTTCAAATATTTTCCTTTTTGGCATTTACAATTGATCTAATCAAAAGTATAAATATAATCCCAACAAATATGCCTAAATAATCAATTTTGTAAATTAAACCACATATCACATATATGAAATTAAAATACCCACCATTGAACCAATGCTAATTTTAGAAAAACGAAATTAAATTTACGATCGGCTCTGATACCAATTGTAAGGATTTGGAATTCCCCAATTTCGTTAAAGCGGAAGCGCAATTGAGATCGATTCGTAGTTAATTTTGTTTATCCAAAAATACTATTGCATTGGTTAAAACATAGAACAAATTCTATACAAACTTAAGGCTAAGCATACAAAATTTATTAGATCTAAATCTAAAGAGGAGAAGCAAACATACTGTCGTTGACGACTCTGAATACTTCAACGGACATCTTTCTTGATTTTGGACCAAGCCTCAACAATTGAGACACCACCAATTGATCTTCCCCGCTATGACTCTAAGATTAGGAACGTAGTTGTGGGACTACCTAATCTTGAATGGGAAAAACTCTAGAGAGAAAATTCTCCCTAGAGTTCTTGAGTTGAGAGAATTTGAGAGGGCCTTATGGTGGCCATATGTTGTGGTACCTAAACCCTAGGGTTAGTGTTCTATTTATAGGAGAAAGGCCATGAATAAAATATTCATTTAAAATCAATTATTTCCATAAATGATTTAATCTTTTCCCTAATTAATCAATTCCATGACCAACCAATTCCATGACCAATCAATTCCATAATTGATTAATCTTTTCCATAAATGATTGATCACTTCCATAAGTGATTAAACCATTTCCATAAATGATTAATTACTTCCATAAGTGATTAATCATTTTCATAATTGATTAATTTCCAACTAATTAATTATTTAATTAATTAATCACAAATTAAATATCATATATTTAATTTTAGACCTTCTATTAGTTAATTAATTAATTACGGAATTAAATATCATATATTTAATTTGAGACCTTCAACTAATTAATTCTATAATATGAATCAAATTCATATTAAAATTTGAACTCCTTCAAATTCTCTTATATCCTATAAATTTAATTTGAATAAAATTCATATTAATAATTGAACTTCTTCAAATATTTATTTTTCTCATAGACTATAGTTTAATTAAATCTCATTTAATTTAAACTAAATTGAATAATTAATTAATTCATAATTAATTAATTTATCTTCTAATTAAATACCATATATTTAATTACACATATATTTGAACTCTTTCAAATATATCAATCTCTCAATATAATAAAGTTTAATCTAAAATTAGACTTTATATTTTAATGCATCACTATACATTATATTAATTTGTATCTCGTACAATTAACTTAATTCCCAATATAAATTTGAACTATTCAAATTCTCTCAAGATATATTTGTTCTTAATTACTCTTTACGAGCTAGCAGGGGGACCTAATGGACCTACAGATCAGAAGCTCCAATGATATGAGGTTAATAGATTAAACTCATTAATAAGGTTAACCAATATTCATTAACTGTGGGTCATTCCACTAAAGACCCACAACTGAACTCTTCTCACTGTAGAACATTTCTGTGTCCATGGATGTAGACCTATGTCGGTAAGTCAATCCTTCACGATGTAGGGAATAAAAGTCCCCACGCAGCGGAAGCGCATCGATTGGACCTTACGCCGTATATTAATTAACATTAAAATACCGTTACGAAAACTCAAACTAACTTTAAACACACTTAAAAGCTGCTGGAAAAATTGGTTTAAACATGCTAAAAATAAATCTAAATTTATTTTCATGCTTTTCTAAAGAAAGAAAGAAGAACCGTTACAAACCTTCGTTGTAGACTTGACCGCTCTTCGCCAACGACGCTCCACGAACGAAAACGCAGCAGCCGCCTTTGATTTTCTTTGCTGGAAATTCCTTCTTTGAATGACACAATAACCATAGAGGTTACACCGGTATGTCTCTAAGTCTAGGAGGCAAAAGACTTGTGGGAGTCTTTCTCTAAGAGGGAGGCTAGAGAGAATTCTAGGTCTTGTCTTTGAGAGTCTAAGAGCAAGAGTAAGAATGTCAAGTGTCATGACCAATTAGGTCTAGTGTTCTATCTATAGAAGAGAGGCCATGAATAAAATATTCAATTAAATCAATCTTTTCCAAAATTGATTCAATCTTATTCCTTAATTAATCAATCATGATCAATCAATTCCATAATTGATTAATCTTTTCCACAAATGACTAATTACTTCCATAAGTGATTAGATCATTTTCATAAATGATTAATCACTTCCTTAAGTGATTAATTATTTCCATAATTGATTAATTCTCGGTGAATGAATTCTCTAATTAATTGACCACCATATTTAATTCCCGGTCTAGAATTAATTAATTTGCCCAAACACATTTTAGGCCTTAAATTAATTAATTCATTATTTGAACTCTTTCAAAACTTCCATAAATTTATATTTGAACTTTTCAAATATTAATTTCTCTCATAATAATATATCAATATATATTATATTTGTTTCCCTTAATAAATTGACCATTTTTCAATTTTCTTTTATTACTTAGTTGCCTCAAATTACTTCACGAGCTACCAGTGGGACCTAATGGACCTGCAGATAAGAAGCTCCAACAATGTGAGATTAATTGGTCAAACTCATTAACCACATTAATCAATATTCGTTAACTGTGTGTACATTCCACTATAGACTCACAGTTGCACTCTTCTCACTGCAGACATATTTTCTGTATCCACGGATCTAGACCAATATCGACTAGTTAGTCCTTCACGAGTGTCCGTAACACCAGCTAGGTCAAATTATCGTTTTACCCCTGGGTTTCCTCTATTTCCTTAAGTACCAATTCTCCTCTAATGAACAACTTGTTTGTGGTCCAACCATCAAACAGAAAACCCTCTCGTGCCATTGAGAGGGTAGGGCCCTTTGTTCAAGACTCGAAGTAACCACTTAAGGGAACACTCATCTGCTTCCCAATAGTCGGTAAGGAGTGAATTCCATCTTGTACGATTATGTTCCCAGCTCCCCATTCGGTCTTGTCCCCAAAGTGGTAGGCTTATTGAGTCGGCGTATTGGCCACTCTCACCCATACAAATCAAAGGACAATCTCTCATGAGCAGGAGTCCATAATCAACTCAGGATTAAGACTAAGTTGTCTAGGTCGTCCTAGTGAAATAGAAAACCAACTAGTAAACAGTGTTATAATCAGTGGTTACTATTTCGCGGTCCGGTCTTATGCAAACTCATTGCATAGGATACCCCCACTCGCATGTCTCCTACACGAACGCGTTGGATCGCAACGTTTGTATCAAATACAAAGTGGGTCGTATCCATAGTGTCACCAGGATAAGGCACCCAGTCTTATCCCTATACTATAGACCCTTTAGGCTGTTTCTTGAACAATGATCCCATATGTCACTACATATAGTTCAAGACTCATATTACAACCTTGGATGTCTAGTTTATTGGATTAGGGTTATTATTAGGTAAAGACAAATATAAAATAACTAATAACAATTAATAGAAAAATATATCAATATTATTTCATTAATATCCGGTCAACGATTACATTCACTATCTACGAGTTTTAGGCCATAAAACCCAACACACGAGTGTTCGTAAGCACAGTTGGGTCAAATTACCGTTTTACCCCTGTGTTACATCTGTCTCCTTAAGTTCCAGCGCTCCTCTAATGAACAACCTGTTTGTGGTTCAACCATTAAACAGAAAGTCCCTCTCGGGCTAGTGAGAGGGCGGGATCCCTTGGTTCAAGTCCTGGAGTCACCACTTAAGGGAACACTCATCTACTTCACCTAGAAGCGGGAAGGAGTGAATTCCATCTTGTGTTGTCATGTTCCCAGCCTCCCACTCGATCTTGTTCCCAAAAAGGAAGGCATATTGAGTCGGCGTATTGGCCACTCTCACCCATGCTAATCAAAGGACAATCCCTCATGAGAAGGAGTTCATGACACACTCAGGATTAAGACTGAGTTACCTAGGTCGTCCTATTGAAACAGTAACCTAATTAGTTAACGATGTTATAACTAATGGTTGACTATTTCGGGGTCCAGTCTTATGCAAACTCATTGCATAGGATACCCCCACTTGCATGTCTACTACATGGACGTTTTGGATCAATACGTTTGTATCAAATACAAAGCGGGTCGTATCTCATAGTGTTACCAGAATAAGGTACCCAACCTTATCCTTGTACTATAGACCTTTTAGGTTGTTACTTGAACATCGATCCTCGTATGTCCCCACATACTAGTTCAAGTTACATACAAACAACCTTGGATCTTAGTTTATTGGATTTGGGTCAAATTGTGCAATATTTAACAATAACACTTTATTGTAGAAACTCAATAACACTTTATTGAAACAAGTATACAATTTGTTTACATTCACTATCTAAGAGTTTTAGGGCATAAAACCCAACAGTCTCGACGCTAGGCAAGGCTAGAGCACTATTTAAAGGGACCCTTGGCCTCGATTTTCAATCACCAAGTAATCATTTGGAGCATCTTTCAAAGGCTCCTAGAGCCTCTTAGAGTAGGGGATTGAGAGAATTTGTTTAGAGAGTTTTGTGAGCATTTTTTGGTTGATTCGAGCTTGTGGTGGGGCTCCAATCGAGGCTTTCATATGACGGATCAAGGCGTAAGCAAGGGTTCGACGTCGAGATAAGTTCTATACCTTTTCCTTGTTCATTGTTTTAATACATGTATATGCTGAAAGTTTTATTTGTGCATATGACGATGTATAGCTAAATCCCGGCTTTCGGGTCTTGAATGAAAATATACAATTGAAAGATATTTTGACTACTATTGTTGTGTCCAATTACTGATTATTTAATTGTGTGGTTGTAATGCTTCATAAATTCTGGCCAAATTTATATTGATCTGTTACTTAGTGGAAACTCGCCGGAGAGAAACTAAGTTAGGACATAGCTCAATTAACTAGACTTGAAACTGCTCGTAGTGACAACGAGAGTAGTTATTTAGGCCTAGAGATCTAAAATGTGAATCGGGGCTTAAGACTTAACCTAGTTAAGGGCACTTAGGTTATTAATATGAGTTAACGATAATTAGGGGAAACCAATAGATCCTATGTTAATAAGTAGATTCTAGATCTATAATTGGCAGGCATAATCATAAGTAGTCAAATATCTAGTAGATTATATATTGAGATTTCAAAACCCGAACTCTCATCCTATCTTTGAAGCCTCAGTGTGTTAATCTCTGCTTTATCAATTTATTACTTTAATATTTTGTTTGTTTTGATCTCTCTTTGCGTTGGATTACCTAGATAATGAGCATTCTCGTTAATTTTAGTGTTTAGAATCTTTTGCTTGTCTAAGTCACGATACTCCCTGTGGAATACGATATTCAGTTTACTTATCGTCTTTATTACTTGCAACCCATGCACTTGCAGATCGATACACATACAACAAAGTGTTTCGTAAATCGTCAACTTAAATACCTAAAGCCTTAGGCAGCATCTAACCGAGTGAGTTCTCTTGTAACCTTAGCTTTACAAGTTATCGACCTATTCTATGAAATTGATTGATTGTGGTTCGTTTAACCCTAAGTGAGCATGCTTTTTTCTTTGTTATAGATTTTATCGTCTATCTTGGTTTATAACTTATTTATAAAAGAGATCAACCTATAGTTTATACGACATTTATACTTAATTGTAACTAACGAGAACTATTCATTCAACATGCATCTAACATGAAACCTAAAACATGCATACTTACATTATAACTCTTTATAACATATTTAAATGCATGAAACATGCTTCCTATGGTGAGATTTTAAATCTATATGACATACTTTTATTCATATACTATTCTAGTTAATTAAAACATACATTCAAAATGCATAAATAATTAAACCACACTGAAATGGACCGGTTTTGGCAACTCAATCAAACAAATAACTAAATTATTACAAATAATAATCAATAAATGACTTGAGAAGCTCTCGGGAATCTCAAACCAGCCCGAACCAGTTTGAAATGGACCGAACCGGACTTCCAAGGGCTGAATCATCACTAAATCGGGTATTTAGTGGCTGAACCAGCTGGGAAGCATCGAACCAGACCGCTTCTAGAAAAATTTGTGCATTTCTTTGAAAACTCATCAGCGTCGAGACGCTGAAGAACAGCGTCGCGATGCTGATGCGACTGGAAGCCCCATGTTCTTCAGCCACCTTGAGTTCTTCGTCTTCTTTCAGCACTAAATGGACTTTAATGACTCTAAAAAAATTACAGACTCTTCTCAACAAATTAATGCTCATATACATGTGACCAATTACAATTTCATCAACAAATTGAAGAGAAAAAATTTTCCAAAACCATAATATATCCATTTCAGCACCCCATGCACATTCATTTTCAAAATGCTACCCATCTTGATCAAATTAATGTAAATTAGGTGCCCAAACCATGCTCTGATACAAATTGAAGGTGTTAATATCTAACATGCAGAAGCAAGTTTGGATATTAGGCACATAAAAACCTTAATTTGATCATACAAAGCATGTTATCCAAAACGAGAAAAACAGAGTTCATGGGTACCAACCTCTTGTAGCTCAAAATTGAACGAATCAGTTAGTTTTTTTTTTTTTTCCTCACCAACTTATCACGAACCACCACTGGATCTTTCTTGCTATTCTCAGGCCTTTGGAACAGATTGTGGGATCCTCTAGTGATGGAATTTGAGAAGGAAAGTGCTTGAGTTACAAGCTTGAGAGAGCTTTTGAGTTCTTGAGCTTGAGGGATGAATTTGGCAACATAACACTAGTTTTTTCAGCCTTCTTTCTTCAACAATTCTTCCTCTATTTAAAGAGGAAACTAAGCTGAGTTGAAGCACCAAATTTTGACAACAAAACCATCCCAAATTAAGTGGGATTACCTGGCTATTTGAGGAGGAGTGCATGAGTTTAGTCACCATGCACTCCATCCCCTAAAATTCAATTTCTTTTGAATTTAATTAATTCAATTGAATTTGAATTTTAGTTAATTTGATTTTAATTAATTAATAATCTGAAAATCAATTCCAAAATTTGAATTTTCAATTTTAAATTAATTCATAATTAATTTAAAATAATTATTAATTAAATAATCAATTATATAATTATAAATTAATTTAATATCTAATATTAAAATAATATTTTTCTACCAATCCCGATCATTTCTGAAATGCAATTTCTCAACCATGAATCCCTATTCACGTGCTCGATATTTAAATCATATTTAAATTTATCAAACTCTCAAAATTAGGTTTAACCAAAAACCCGACGTGTCGGTAATATCCAATATGACTGATGTATTCCCTAAACCAAATTTGAACAATTCAAATTCTTTCCATCATATTGTTCCAAAGTTTATTCCTTAAGCTTGCAAGGGGACCTAATGGACCTACAGATCATGGACTTCAACGTTTCGAGATTTAACCGACCAAACTCTTTTAACCTAGTTAACCAACATTCGTTAACTACCGGGTCACTCCACTATAGCCTAGTAGTTGTACTCCACTCACTGTAGATATATTTCTATCCACTCGATATAACCATGATTAGTAAGTCAACCCTTTACAGGTTGTTCGTAACTATAGCTAGGTCAAAAGTCTGTTTTACCCCTATAGCACTTCTTGATTCCTTAAGTCCACTGGTCTTCTATTGAACAATTTGTTTATGGTCCAACCACTAAACAGAGTCCCTCTCAGGCCAATGAGAGGGTGGGGCCCCTTGTTGAAGCCTCGGAGTCATCACTTAAGGGAACAACCTTTCTACTATCCCTAATACAGGCGCTAGGAGTGAATTTCATCTTACAATACTATGTCCCCAGCTATTCATCCAGTTTTATCCCCAAAATGGTAGGCTTATTGAGTGGCGATGTTTGGCCACTCTCACCCATGCAGATCAAACGATAATCCTGAACAAACAGGAGTTCATAGTAAGCTCGGGATTAAGATTGAGTCACCTAGGTCATCGCATGAAATAGTCAGTCTTAACAGTAAACAAAGTTATAAAGTAAGAGTGACATATTTCTTGGTCCAGTCGTGTGTAAACTTCTTTTACACAGGATGCCTAAACTTGCATGTCTCTACATGAACGATCCAAGATCATGTCGTTTGCCTTGTTCACAAAGTAGGCTGCATCCATAGTGTCACCAGGATAAAGTATCCAGCCTTATCCTTATACTATAGACCATTTAGGTTATATACTAGAACTTGATCATTGTCCATATTCATGATATAGTTTGGGTATTTCATATTATAACCAAGGAAGTTTATTTATTGGATTTAGAATATATAAACAAACAATTCACTGAATAACATCTTTATTGCAAAAGGATTACAAACTATGAGTTTTAGGACATAAAACCCAACATAATTACTTTTTATGGATACAAATATATTAAATTAATGTAGTTAATGATATTTATTAAAAAAAATAATTAAATAATTTTAATTAGTTAAATTAACATAGTTTATCCAATTAAAATTATTTCATGATTATCAATTCATTAAAATTTATTAATACTTTGAATTAACTTTAATTATTTTATTCATTAATTTATTAAAAGTAAATAAAGTTTACATGATTACTTTTCAAAAAAAAAAAAAAAGTTTACATGATTAATTCTAAAATATAAATACAGACATAATTGATTCTCATAAAATCCTGATGACATTCCCATGCACAACCAAACACATTTATCTTTGATTACCAACAATCATTCTTTATTCCTAAACATCTATAAAACCTTAAACCAAACGACCCCTAAGAGAATATTTCCTCTCTTTTAAATATTCTTTAATTCTTAATTATGATTGTATTTTTAGTAGTTATCTGACCGAATCACTCTATATATTTCATGATTTGCCTCCTTCGTATGTTTTTTTATTCCCCTAAAATATGTCCAAATTAAAATAACTCAAACCCCATTTGATTTTTTTTGTTCTTAGTCATTTAAGAAAATATTTAACTTATTAGTCAAATACCAAGGACAAAAATAAGTTCTTAAGAGCTACTTTTTTTAGTTTTTAAAATTTGGCTTGTATTTAAAAACATTTAAGTAGATAAAAAAAAACAAATAAACTCATAGATAGAAATAATATTTATTTATAAGCTTAATTTTCAAAAGTCGAATGGTGTACTCTATAGAGCTTGAGCTATTTTATCCTAAAAAATTGAAATAAAATAAAACAAAACTATCTGATATCAATTACGAAACTTGTTACGCAAATTGCTAACCGCAAGTGTATGGGCCCAAGTTATAATATAGTGATTAAAAATCGAATGTCGTCCTCTGGATTGGTTTTCTAGTTCCTCTAATTACTAAGGTATATTTGCCCAATTTTATTTATAGAAAAATATCGAGAAATACGCAAATAATGAAAAACTACTCAAAGCAATCAAAAGATGGAAATTCAATGGAGAAAAGCCTTAGGGAATTGATTTCACCTATTAGATGCATGCATTAATTCAATGAATAATTATGAACGAACACGTAACGAATTCATAAACCAAGGATTATCGATTATTAAAAGTCTCTCCCGAGTACAATTAATTCTTTATGCAAAATCACGAAATTGATATCCCTATCTAATTTCTATAACAAGCATAAGCATTAATGATCAATCCTTAAAACGGTTTCTCAAGCAATCCCAAATCTTCCGATTGTAGAATCACCTAAGTCATGCAATTGATGGTCTAATCTAAACTACCCTCTCCCGAGCAATTAGTTCAGAAACAAGAACATACAATCCATGATCAAGAAATTGTAAGCAATAAACATTCAAATTGAATAAATGAAACGCGTTACGAAACGTCCTAAAAAATCCCTAAATTAATTCATACAAACTAATGGCTACATCAAACCCCTAAGAAACGAAATTTAGCTACACATGGTCTCTAGAATACAAGCAAAATCAGTCCAATACATGCTGAAAATCAGTACAAGAAACAAGGGAGAAAGATTAAACTCGCTAGTCATGATTCCCGCGCGTTCCCGTCACGATTCTCACGATCCAAGCTCCCAAAATAAAGCTCTCTTGGTCTCCTCACTGTTCTGGTTGTTTTTCTCTCCAAAAGGCTTCCCCCAATCAGATGGCATCGCAAAGTATAAATACTGACCTTTCTGTGCGACAGTGTCGCGACGCTGTGTTGATGTACGTCCTAATTTAATTTCGGAAAGCTCGCAGCATCGAGACGCCATGGCAAGGTAGCGTCACGACGCTGCCTCATATTCGTGCCTTCTGACTTTACGGCCTAGCATTAAGATGCTCAAGGGATAGCATCTCAACGCTAGGCCTTGAACTTTGCTTCCTTCACTTCTTTCTTCGCTCGAATTTATTCTTTAGCTCCTAAATCACCGGTAATCTTCAAAAACGTCAATTTTCATTGAAATGCTTGATTCCTACAAAACAAAACCAAATAGACATAAAATCGGCCAAATCAACCTCAAGGCTAACACTAAAATAGTATAAAATATAGCTCAATAAATTGTGCTATCAAAACTCGTTTGATAACCATTTGGTTTTTGAAAACATGGGACAAAGGTAGATAACAAAACAAAGAAACTTATGGATGGAAGTAGTGCTTGTAAGCTTAATTTTCAAAAACCAAAGGCTAAAAACTAAGACCCCATTTGATAACTATTTGGTTTTTATTTTTTGTTTTTGAAAATTAAGCTTACAAACACTACTTCCACCTATGAGTTTTTGTGTTTTGTCATCTATCTGCTCCCATGTTTTCAAAAATTAAGTCAAGTTTTGAAAACTAAAAAAAATAGTTTTGTTTTTTGGAATTTGGTTAGGAATGCAAATGTGTGCTTGACAAAGATGAAAGCCATTATAAGAAAATTGGGAGAAAATAAACATAATTTTCAAAAATCAAAAACTAAAAATCAAATAGTTATCAAATGGGTCTAACACGATGTAGACGTTGATTTTTAGGTTTCTAAAACATGAAAAATTCTCTGACAAAGTCTGAGTAAAAGAGGTTTTTTTTTTTTAGAGTTAAATATTGATGTTAGTAGAAACAAATGAAATTCTCAAATTTTATGACAATGTTGATGCAAATATAAGTATTAATATTGTGAATATGTGTGTGTTTATATATATTTATTTATCTAATTCATTTATTTCCTCTCATATTAATGTTAAACGTTTTTTTAGAAATGTCAACATATCAATACAAGTATTAACTCCAGCTAAATAGTACAGATAATATAATGGGAAAAAAATTATCTTAAAAACCTATCCGTTTTTTTTAGTTCGAAAACATTTAGCTGAATTCAAACAAACCTTTAATCTCTTGGTCGAAGATTTATGCCAATTACCGTGGAACAATATGTTAATTAGTGCGATTCAATATGAATTAGAATTCTTAAAAAAAATTCTTGAGTTCAAATTTCTTTTATATTATCTCTCATATTTCATATAATAATTAACATGATGGACCTCAATTTAGCATCTGAAAAGCTTGATATAATGAATGCTTTTTAGAAAGTTTTACCTCTCTTAATATATGAATTGAATGACTTTGAATGCTTTCATTTATGAATGTCTTTGGGAAACAAACAAACAATTGGTATAAAGTGCTAAGAAAAGAGGTTGAAAATTTACCAGACAAATTAAGAGAAACAAATTGGTGGGGACTTTTGTCACTTGCCTCTTTCATGTTTCTAATTAATTGTTACCTTCCCTTTACTTTAGTGGTTGGTTTATCTTTTTGATTGAGAGAAAATTTTTAGTATTACGATGGTACGGTATTATTTTGGTTAAATATATCGTTTTTGTTCTTAATATTTGATTCATCGTTCAATTATGTCGTTTCACTTTTACCCCTAAGTATTTTCATTTTTTATTTTTCCATAAGATTTTATTATTACTAAACATTATAATTCGTTAATGTGAAATAATGATTTGACATTATCATATGATTTAATAACTAAGTTCAAAATAACTTTATTGGGGTGTTTGGGGCAATGAGTTGTGAAGTTGGAATTGAGTGGAGTTAATAACTTCGCTCAACATTTGTTGGACTTAAGGATATACAACATCCAATTGTGAGACCCACAAATTTATCAACCAATCACAACACTTTATTGTGGACCCCACAAACTTTTTAAACTCTATTCCAACACTTTATTGTGGGTCCCCCAGACTTATTAACTCATACCCCAACTTCTAAGATAAAACAACTCCAGATTTCATAACTAAACTTCTTTCCCGAAACACCCATTTCCCCTATGTGTTTTGATATGGTGAATTGGACATATCTATTCGACCACTTTAATAAAATTTGACCAGACCCAACTCTTAATACCTCTTACTTGATTTGAATTTGATTGTTGCTATTAGAAATAGACCCATTAAAAATATTATATGTTGTCAATTTACCACCATATTAAAAAAAAAAATGTTATACCCACTCTGTCAATTTTCAACCTATTTAAGAAAGTGTTGATCATAAATTTGGTAGAGTTTTCTTCTACACATAAACAAAGACTTTCGAGAACAAATATTGGACTGAGAAAAAAAGAGAATACTAAGGATAATTTTTCAAAAGAATGTACGTGTAATTCTCATATTGTTTTTAAGTCATGACATGTGTTTGTTACGCTTAGTTATAATTGAATAACAAAGAAGATTGATTTCTATTCCTCTATACGTTCATTCTCGTAAATTAATTACCGTATTGAACCAATAAAGTGATACGAAAATAGAAAATATAATTAATAATAGGTACAAAGGAAGAACTCTATCTCTCTTTTTTTTTTTTTTTTTTTTTGAGAAAGAAGAACTCTATCTCTCTTGTTTGTTCCACAATTATATATCTAATACTCTTTTAGCTTATTGTTTTCTTCCTCTAGAATATTGCTCAAATAAACTAATTTGAACTCAATTTTTCAATGTCAATCTCTCTCTCTTTCTCAGCTTTACCATTTAAACCAAATGTGCTTAAAATTATTGCTTGCAAACCCAAAGAAATCATAGTTGTAAAAGGAAGAGTGTCTCATAATGAAATGACCAATTTGAGGCTTTTGTGTTTTGTGGATTCCAAAAACAAAAAGATGCATAGAATTGCTGCCTTTGCTTTCTTCATATTCAACATTGGTTATAGTTGAAGTCTCTTCTTTTAATGAAAAAACTCTCATTATTTCCCATCTCAAAAAAGTGCACTTCCTTTATCCAATGGAACTCTATATCCACTTTTTTTTTTCTTTATTTACCAAATATTTTGGTAATTACTTTTTGTATATTTTTGTGAAAGGTGGTTTTTGATATTATAAATTTTTACAAACTATTTGATGATTATTTATACATTTGGACCTATTTTGGTTTCCACTCATGATACTGTGAAGATATAAATGAAGCTTTCATATAAATACAAAAGCTTTGATTTTTTGAAAACGTTGATGGAAATATCAATATGTTAGGTGAATGTACTTCCTTTACTTTAATCTATAATAATCTATCTTTTGTAGTAGGTAATTGCAGGGGTGTAACAAAACCGAACCGAATCGGTCGGTTCGGTTTAAAAGACTGTTTACCATCAAGACCGAACCGAACCGGTCAGTTCGGTTCGGTTCGGTTGTATAAACCAATATATAAGCCAAAAGTTTCGTTGCCCTAACTCATTAAGCGCTCAGCGAAACCCTCTCTCTACTCTCAGCGGCGCCTTTTTCACTTTTTCTCTACTCAGACTCTCTCTACTCTCTTTCGGTTCTCCGTTTTCACTAGTCGCTACCGGTCGGTTCTACTCTCAGGCTCCTCCCTCCCATTACCAGTTGCTGCACCATTACCAGTCTCTACTCTCTCTCGGTTCTCGATTTTTTTTTACCCCGTCGTACGCCGCCACCACTCGCTTCAACCCAACGTCGTCTCAATGACTGTCGTCTCACCTGTCGTTTCTACTCTCAGCCCCCTTCGTTCGCGTGTAAAATTGATTTTACTCAACGCCTCCTCCCTCCGATTTCTCTCTCTTTTTTTTTTCTTTTTCAAGAAACAGAAACAGTGGGTTTTTTTTTTTTTTTGTTCAATTTCTGTGACTTGGGTTTTTTTTTTTTTTTTGTTATATAGAAAGGGTGTTTTTCCATTACAATTGAGGGAGGGAAGGGATTACAATTGAGGGAGGGAAGGGGTCTGTGGCTTGGGTTTGTGGCTTGGGTCAGTGATTTGGGTTTTTTTAGAGCAAAAACAGAGGTATCAGAAGAAGAAGAAGAAGAAGGGAAAAAAAACAGAGGTATCAGAAGAAGAAGAAGGAAAAACCGACCCGATCGGTTCGGGCCAAGTCGGGTCGGTTGTCCGTACAATCGATCCTATATCGGGTCGGGTCGGTTTGCTGATAGCGCAATTTATTGTGCTATATTTTATATGATTTTATCGTTAGTCTTGTCGACTTTTTGGCCAATTTTATGTCTATTTGGTTTTGTTTTGTAGAAATCAAACATTTCAATGAAAATCAACGTTTTTGAACATTATCGGTGATTTAGGAGCGAAAGAATAAGTTCGGGCCAAGAAAAGAAGCTAAGGAAATGAAATTAAAGGTCTAGCGTTGAGACGCTAGATTAGTTGTTTTCTTTTCTTTATTTATTCCCATAATTGTTTTTCTTTCCTTTTTAGGGTAGTTTTGATTTTGCATGCGTAATAGTAGAGAAGTAGTACCATTTGATCCCGAGATAGAAAGAACAATTCATAGGCTTCGAAGGGAAAATAGAGAAATTATTCAAATGGTAGACCAAAATCCACCTGAGGAGCCTAGGCCTATTAGAGATTATTTTCAGCCGGTGTTTCAGGGACAGCAATCGGGGATTGTCTATGCCCCGATTAATTCCAACAACTTTGAGCTGAAGACCGGTCTCATTCAGATGGCTCGAGATTGTGCTTATAGAGGATCGCCCACCAAGGATCCAAATTCTCATCTTAAATCATTTTTAGATATTTGTTGGACGGTAAAGATTAATGGAGTGTCTGAGGATGCTATTCGCTTACGTTTATTTCCCTTTTCTTTGCAGGATAAAGCACGAGATTGGTTGCAGTCTATTACTCCTGGGAGCATCACCACCTGGGATGCTTTGGTTCAGGCCTTTTTAAAGAAATTTTTCCCTCCTGCAAAGACGGTCAAGCTGAGGACCGAGATTGGGACATTCCAACAACAATATGATGAGCAGTTGTTCGAGGCTTGGGAGCGATTCAAAGAGCTACTGAGGAAGTGTCCTCAGCATGGTTACCCCGATTGGCTTCAGGTACAGTTGTTTTATAATGGTTTAACTCCTAGTACAAAAATGATTGTTGATGCAGCTGCAGGTGGGACTCTGTTGTCCAAGACCGTGGAAAACGCTCGCACACTTTTAGAGGATATGGCCACCAACAGCTATCAGTGGCCATCTGAGCAGTCTACACCCAAAAAGATTGCTGCTGGAGTGTTTGAGGTTGATAAAGTAAGTGCACTCCAGGTCAGATGACCTCCCTCGCTAATGCTTTTATGAAATTTTCAGGTACAGGGAGTGCACAGTCAATTGAATCAGCTGCTGCTTTGGCATCTAGACCTCAGGAGGAGACCATTGAACAGGTTCAATATGTATCAAATGCTAATTTTAGGGGATAAAATAATAATGTTACACCTACACATTATCACCCTAACAATAGAAGCCATGAAAATTTCTCTTATGCAAATACTAAGAATGTTCTTAACCCCCCTGGTTTTGCCCCTCAAACTCAAGAAAATAAAAAGTTAGAAGATCTTGTTGGAGCTTTCATTGCAGAGTCAAGTAACAGGACAACCAAACTAGAGGAGGCAGTCATTGCTATCAACACCACGGTGAATGGCCACAGTGCAGCCATAAAGAACATTGAGACTCAGCTGGGACAGTTGGTAAATGTTGTAAGTACCATGAATAAAGGTAAGGCCCCAGCTGAACAGGAGAAAACGCAGATGGAGTACTGTAAGGCAATCACTGTGCACCAGGAGGAAGCTGACGAGGAGCTTGAGTCTGAGGATTATGAAACGCCTACAGGGGAAGCTGAGGAGGACACATCAGCAGATGAGGCTGAAAAGCCTAACCTTGAGCCTCCTATTCCTTCTCCCACACTGTTGGTTCCCAAGGAAAAGAAAAAGAAAAAGAAGAAAAAGAACAATCAGGTTCAGTTTGATAAATTTATGAATGCTTTTATGAATCTGAATATTAATATTCCTTTTGCAGAGGCATTAGAGATGCCCCAATACAACAGGTTCATGAAGGAGTGGTTAGCAAAGAAGCGAAAAGAAAAGAAGGTTGACACTGTATATCTTGCTTCCACATGCAGCACTAGAGTCCAACAGAAGGTACCTGAAAAAGTAACAGATCCAGGGAGTTTTTCTGTTCCTTGTAGTTTTGGTACTTACTCTTTTAGAGCATTATGTGACTTAGGTGCTAGCATTAATATTATTCCTTTGTCCTTGTGTAAAAAGTTAGACATAGGTGAGATTAAATCTACTCCTGTAAAGCTCCAATTGGCTGATCAATCTGTAGTGAGACCAGTTGGTATTGTAGAAAATGTGTTAATCATAGTAGGTAGATTTTTCCTCCCTATTGATTTATATGTTATGGACATGATAGAAAATCCTTCAATGTCTATCATATTAGGAAGACCATTCCTCGCTACTGGGCGAGTGATTATAGATATTGAGCGCAGGGAGCTCACTATTAGAGTCAAGAATGAAAAAGAAATCTTTAAAGCAGTTGAAGACTCTAAAGATGAAGTGCTTTTCATGAGATATAGGAAAGGTGCAAGAAAGAGCACCTCTGTTGGATTCACAGAACAAAAGCCCCTTTGAAGCACGATCAACACGTCGAGCTAATGACGTTAAACAAGTGCTTATGGGAGGCAACCCAAGTAAGTTTAATGTGTTTTCTTTTTGTTTTTGATTTATTGGTTGTTTTTGTTTTGTAGATCTTGTTTTCTTTCTCTCCTGTGCTTTCAAGCTTTCATGATTCCAAGATCTCAAGCAAGAAGTCATCATCATTTCAGGCCAGTATTGTTCACTCCTGTCATTCTTTTATTGTTCTCATGCTTATTTATGCCTTATTTTCTTTTTACATTGAGGACAATGCATATTTTAAGTTTGGGGGTGGATTAGCATGTTTGTGGAGCCCTTGAGCATCTGAGTTCGGGCTATAGTTTTGAGCTTTCTTTGAATTATGCATATGGTTGTTTTCTGGATGCTACTTTTGCATGATTATGATGTCCTATGATAAGCTTTCTTGTCAATTTTCAAGCTTGTGATGAGTTGTAAGCATGAGTGCCCAAAAAGGGAGACTTTTTAAAATTTTTCTAGGAGATGGCTTGCATGAGTAGAGTATTTGTCTTGGCTAGATTTGGATTTGAATGCTTAGGAGCGAATTATTAGGTTCATATGCTTGTTGTCACCTCGATAGGTGTAGGAAAGAGCTAAAAAGTTAATGTTTTGCAAATTAGCATGTTTGATCTTGCTTAGGAGGAAAGAAAAGAATATATGATATTTATGCTCATAAAGAAAAATCATTATTGTTGTTACTGTTGGAAAAAATTATTATGCCATGGCATGTGCACAGTTTGCAATGTTTAATAAAGTTTAGGCAAAAAGAGCTATCCCTGTTGTGATCAGTTTGGCCAACCAGAGAAAACTCAGGTTAAGGGTCCCTGCAATGGGTGTGTGAAAGCTAATGCCACATATACATGCTTAATTTTATTGTTAATTATAAGCACCTAAGTTTGAAGGAAAACAATCTAATTTGTTCCATTAACTCATTAGTGAAGCCTTAGTGCCAGTGTAGAGGGAAGATGAGCTGAGATTTTAATAATCCAATCCCGAGCTAGTAGAGTTTGATCTTGTTGAGTTAGATCTCGCTTGTGCAAGTTAATTTTGGAAAAATTTTAATTTGTTTCCCTCATTGGTCCTTATGTGCATGTCTCTTGCTTGCTTGGTTATTGATTTTTGAGCTTTGAGGATTGAGTTATGATTGTTGCATCCATTCTTCTACTGTATGCTTGATTTATAGTTTGCTCGAGGACTAGCAAAAGCTTAAGTTTGGGGGTATTTGATAGCGAGCATAGTGTCTTGAGCATGCTTGTCCAGGGCGAGTTGTGCCTATGGCCGCATGTCCAAACCATCCTCACCCATCATGTTTTAATGCCATGTAATTAGTTTTGTTATTTCCTTTTCGTTGTAACTAGTTTCGGAGGCGTATGACTCCTCGTGATTTTCATGTTTAAGCCTGCCAGATCAAATATGCTTCAAAATGTACTATAGGGGGACCAAGTAGTCATCAAACCACCCCCCTACCAAGCATTGTATACTTTCTTGCAATCAAGCTTTCTTGCACCCTTGTATTCAATGCTCTCTTTTAAAGATGTTTTCAATGCTTTTTCTCTCTCACTTTTTATAAAACCAATTTTCTCCTAAAACGTGAGTGGAGGCTAGACCCTACGCCGAAGTTGTCCGCGACTTGCGATTTTTGTACGGCTGACTTGCCCGCCGGGTTAGGACAAGTGCCGCACAATCGCCTGTCCCGAGTTTGAAAGTTTGCGATTGTGACAACTGGTATCAGAGCCTAGTTGGCTCCTTGGCTTTCGAGAAGTTGTAAGCATGTCGGCGACCAAACAAATGGGCAAGACCCACGTTGAGCGACTCGTCGAGATAGAAGAACAGTTGCTATACCTGAGGGAAGTACCTGACTCGGTACGATATGTCGAAAGTCGACTTGATGAGATCTCCGAAAAGTTGGGTGAGATAGATGCAGTGAATGCCCGAATTGATGGGCTACCTGTACAAGAGTTGGCAATAAGGGTAGAAACCCTGGAAAGCAAAGCTACGAACCCTGGTAACACTGAACGTGGAGAAAGTTCCACGAGTTCCGTCGACAAGATGAACGAGCGGGTCGACGAATTGAATACATCCCAAACAACCATGTTGCGGTTGTTCAACGAAATGACAGAAGACTTTAGAACAACCATCGAAACCTTGAGAGGTGAGATGGCCGAGATGAATACTCGCCTGAATCTAACCATGCGAGCAGTGGAGAACCAGACCCCGAACCAAGGGCACGGGGTGCACAACAAGATTAAGGTCCCAGAACCCAAAGCCTTTAGTGGGAATCGTGACGCGAAAGAACTTGAAAATTTCATCTTCGATGTGGAACAGTATTTCAAAGCCACTGGAACTACTTCGGAGGAGATGAAAATCACGTTGGCCACAATGCATCTCTCTAATGATGCGAAGCTTTGGTGGCGCACTAAGGTGAACGACATTTAGAGTGGCCTGGCCACAGTTAACTCTTGGGAAGACCTCAAGAAAGATTTGAGGGCTCAGTTCTTCCCCGAAAATGTTGAATTCATAGCGAGACGCAAGCTTCGAGAATTGAAGCACACGGGAGGGATAAGAGAATATGTCAAGCAATTTTCTGCCGTAATGCTTGATATCCGTGACATGTCCGAGAAGGACAAAGTGTTCTGTTTTGTTGAAGGGTTAAAGCCATGGGCAAAGACTAAGCTATACGAACAGAGAGTCCAAGATCTTGCCTCCGCCCTGGCTGCCGCTGAAAGACTCTTTGACTTAGGTGGTGATTCAGTTCCTCAAAAGAAGTACGTACCACCGCCACACAATGGAAATCGACCTTTTAGGCCCATGAATCAGAAGCCTAGAGAGACCGATAAGAAGCCTCAGACCTCTTCCTCAGGGCCTCCCCGAGGACCCTACCCACCGAGGCAGAACCAGCAATGGCCCCTTTCTTGTCTCCTATGTAAGGGTCCCCATATACTGTATGACTGCCCTAACCGAGCTGCTCTCACTGCCCTTCAAGCCGCAGTACAATCCAGCAACTTGCCTGAACCCGAAGTTGAGGGCAACAAATCAGAGGAGGAAGAGAACATACCCAGGATGGGAGCCCTAAAGTTCTTATCTGCCATTCAGAGAAAGGCCTCCGGGTCGAAAGACACGCTCGAGAGGGGACTGATGTTTGTGGATGCCATCATCAATGGTGGGCTTGCTAAGGGTACCATGATTGATTCTGGCGCCACCCACAATTTGATCTCCGAACAAGAAGCCCGTAGGCTGGAATTAAAGATTGAAAAAGATGCTGGTAAGATGAAAGCGGTTAATTCCGAAGCGTTACCAATTGTGGGCACTTCCAGAAAAGTTCCATTGAAATTGGGCGAGTGGACAGGTAATGTGGACCTTGTGGTGGTTCGCATGGACGACTTCGATGTGGTACTGGGAATGGAATTTCTTTTGGAGCATAAGGTGATCCCTTTACCACTCGCCAAATGTATGATCGTCACTGACAATAATCCCACCGTAGTCCCAGCGAGTATCAAACAACCCAGCGGCATGAGAATGATTTCGGCCCTACAGTTGAAGAAAGGCCTTCGTCGAGACGAACCCACCTTCATGGCCATCCCAATGGTCGAAGAACCCTCTACAGCGGAAGAAGTCCCGCAAGAAGTTTGCGATGTCTTACAAGAATATGTTGACATAATGCCAGATAGTTTGCCAAAGGCCTTGCCACCAAGGCGGGGAATTGATCACGAGATTGAGCTCCTTCCAGGGACTAAACCTCCAGCGAAAAGTGCATATCGTATGGCACCACCGGAATTGGCCGAATTGAGAAAACAATTAGACGAACTCCTAAGTGTAGGGTTTATTTGTCCTGCAAATGCGTCCTATGGGGCTCCTGTGTTGTTTCAGAAAAAGAAGGATGGGACCCTGCGCTTATGTATCGACTACCGAGCCCTGAACAAAGTCACAGTGAGAAACAAGTATCCAGTGCCGCTGATATCTGATTTATTTGACCAGTTACACGGAGCTAGATACTTCACAAAGTTAGACCTCCGATCGGGATATTATCAGGTTCGCATTGCTGAAGGTGACGAGCCTAAGACCACGTGTGTTACGAGATATGGGGCTTTTGAATTCCTGGTGATGCCCTTTGGCTTGACAAACGCACCAGCCACTTTCTGTACGTTGATGAATCAGGTCTTCCACGAATACCTCGATCAGTTTGTAGTGGTTTATCTGGACGACATAGTCGTATACAGCCCCACGCTGGAAGAACACCGAGTGCACTTACGTCTCGTCTTTGACAAGCTCAGGCAGAATCAACTATATGTAAAGAGAGAAAAATGTGCTTTCGCGCAGCAACGCATAAACTTCTTGGGCCATGTGATCGAATATGGCCGAATCAGTATGGACAGTGACAAGGTGAAGGACATCCAAGAATGGAGAGTTCCTACTTCTATGACCGAGCTCCGTTCATTCTTGGGCTTGGCAAATTATTATCGTCGGTTCATCGAAGGATTCTCCCGACGAGCTGCTCCACTAACAGAATTGTTGAAGAAAGATGTAACTTGGCATTGGTCAGACGAATGTCAGAGAGCTTTCGAAGAGCTGAAGACCACCATGACAAGGGGCCCTGTCCTTGGATTGGTGGACGTGTCGAAGCCATTCGAAGTCGAGACCGATGCGTCCGACTTTGCTCTTGGAGGCGTACTTCTTCAGGAAGGTCACCCTATCGCCTACGAGAGCCGCAAGTTAAATAGTGCTGAAAGGAGATACACTGTCTCCGAGAAAGAGATGTTGGCAGTGATACATTGCCTGAGAGCCTGGAGGCAATATTTGTTGGGATCACGCTTCGTGGTTAGAACCGACAATATTGCTATCTGTCACTTCTTCGATCAGCCAAAGTTGACCGCAAAGCAAGCGCGGTGGCAAGAATTCTTGGCTGAGTTCGATTTTAGATTTGAACACAAGAAAGGAAAGAGCAATCAAGCAGCAGACGCCCTGAGTCGAAAGGGTGAGCATGTGGCCCTGTGTATGCTCGCTCATATTCATTCCAGTAAGGTTGACGGATCCATGCGCGACATCATCAAAGAACAGTTACTGAAAGACCCCTCAGCCCAAACTGTCGTGTCCTTAGCCAAAGCCGGAAAGACCAGGCAGTTTTGGGTCGAGGATGATTTGCTGATGACTAAAGGGAATCGATTGTATGTTCCCCGAGCAGGAGACCTGAGAAAGAAACTGATGTATGAGTGTCACGACACTCTATGGGCAGGTCATCCCGGATGGCAGCGTACGTACGCCCTTCTGAAGAAAGGGTACTTCTGGCCAAACATGCGTGACGATATTATGCAGTACACGAAGACTTGTCTGATATGCCAGCAAGATAAAGCTGAGAAAGAAAAGGTGTCGGGGCTCCTCGAACCTTTACCAGTTCCATCCAGGCCTTGGGAGAGTGTTTCCATGGACTTCATCACTCACCTTCCGAAGGTAGGGGACCACGAAGCAATCTTAGTTATCATTAACCGATTTTCGAAGTATGCAACCTTCGTGGCAACCCCTAAGCAATGTTCAGCTGAGTTGACGGCCCAACTATTCTTCAAGCACGTTGTCAAGTTGTGGGGTATTCCATCAAGTATTGTGAGTGACAGAGATGGTCGTTTTATCGGCACCTTCTGGACAGAATTATTCACATTCTTGGGGACGAGTTTGAATATATCCTCGAGCTATCACCCACAGACTGATGGGCAAACCGAAAGATTCAATTGCATGCTCGAAGAGTATCTACGCCACTTTGTTAATGCCCGACAGAAGAACTGGGTGCAGTTGCTAGATGTGGCTCAGTTTTGTTTCAATTGCCAAACAAGTTCGTCTACAGGAAAGAGCCCTTTTGAGATCGTTAGCGGCAGACAACCTTCCCTACCTCATATCATCGACCATCCTTATGCAGGGAAGAATCCTCAGGCCCACAATTTTACAAAGGAGTGGAAACAGACCACTGACATTGCTCGAGCCTACCTAGAGAAAGCCTCCAAACGCATGAAGAAGTGGGCGGACAGGAAGCGTCGCCCCCTTGAATTTCGAATTGGAGACCAAGTCCTTATAAAGTTGAGACCCGAACAGATTCGATTCCGCAGCCGAAAAGACCAGAGACTTGTGCGGAAGTATGAAGGCCCTGTGGAAGTCCTCAAGAAAATCGGGACCACGTCTTGTAGGGTGGCGTTGCCTGCATGGATGAAAATTCACCCAGTAATTCATGTGAGCAACTTAAAGCCCTATTACCCCGATCCAGATGATGATCGTCGTAATGCCGTTGTTCGACCTGGTATTGATCTAAAACAGAAAGAAGCCAAAGAAGTTGAAGAAATCTTTGATGAGCGCGTCAGGAACATTGGAAGACCCGTACGTAGGATCCAAGAATTCCTTGTCAAATGGAAGGACCTCCCTACGGAAGAAACAAGCTGGGAACGAGTTGAAGACCTCGAAGCCTGGACACAGAAGATTGAAGACTTCAAGCAACGTCAGTTGACAAGGACGTCAACAGTTTAAGTGGGGGAGAATGTCTTGAGCATGCTTGTCCAGGGCGAGTTGTGCCTATGGCCGCATGTCCAAACCATCCTCACCCATCATGTTTTAATGCCATGTAATTAGTTTTGTTATTTCCTTTTCGTTGTAACTAGTTTCGGAGGCGTGTATGACTCCTCGTGATTTTCATGTTTAAGTCTGCCAGATCAAATATGCTTCAAAATGTACTATAGGGGGACCAAGTAGTCATCAAACCACCCCCCTACCAAGCATTGTATACTTTCTTGCAATCAAGCTTTCTTGCACCCTTGTATTCAATGCTCTCTTTTAAAGATGTTTTCAATGCTTTTTCTCTCTCACGTTTTATAAAACCAATTTTCTCCTAAAACGTGAGTGGAGGCTAGACACTACGCCGAAGTTGTCCGATTTTTGTACGGCTGACTTGCCCGCCGGGTTAGGACAAGTGCCGCACAATCGCCTGTCCCGAGTTTGAAAGTTTGCGATTGTGACACATAGCTAGCTATCCTTATTTAATTTAACTAGTCTTTTATGATTTTTGGGCCATTTTATTGGGCTTTAATGTTTATTTTGTAGGAAATGGTTGATTGGAGCTATAATGCAATAGTGGAGTTAATCGGGTGCTCGGGACGCGAAAAGATGCAAAGGAAGGAAAATAATCAAAAGGGAAAAAAGTCAAAATTCGGTAAAAAGGTGACTAGCGTCGAGACGCTAGCCCTTAGGCGTCTCGACGCTAGCATTCCTTATTCGGATAGGCGCGAAATCATCGCAGCGTCGAGACGCTGTGACCTTAGCGTCTCGACGCTGCCGTAATTTCCTTTCCAGAACGCGTGTGTTTAGAGGCAGCGTCGCGACGCTGTCTTGACAGCATCTCGACGCTACGATGAAATTTCAGAATAAATAGTTCTTTTCGTCTAGGTTTTTGGGGATTCAATTTTGGGACTTTTTGGAGCCGTAAAGAGGGTAGAAACAGAGCAATTGAAGGCTGAAACAAAGGGAGAGATTCAGAAATCAACCCATCGTTCGTGGGGATCGTGACGGGGACGTCGGTCTCGGCCTACATTGAGTTTTCTTTTCCCTTTCCTTTTCTTTAGCTAGAGTTTATGGCTTTATTATGTTTAGTTGAGCTTGTAATTAGATTCATGAGTAGCTAAACTCATAGCTTAGGGATTGATGTAGTTGATTAAGTTTATGGATTGAATTTATGGTTTAAGTTTTGCAATGGTTATTATGTTTGTAATCTTGATTTAATGCTTTCAATTAATTGGCCATTAGTTGAATGATTTGAGTTTCTATTCTTGCTCGGGAGAGGGGATTAAATGTAGACTTACTCAAGATTGCATGACTAAGGTTTATTTTCTAATTCGTGACGGTTTTAGATTAACTTTGGAATTAGTCAAAAGATCTTATTGTCTTGCATGTTAATAAACTTAGATAGGGATATCAAGTAGATTAATTTGCATGAGAATCAATTATACTCGGGAGAGGTAGTTGTGATTAAAGGGTCTTTGGCTCATAATTTCATTGTGCATAATAACTTACTCCTTAAAATCAATCCTAGACTAAATCGGCGAAATCAATGCCCTAAGTATTTTTCCCAATTGAAGTTCCACACTTTTTGTTCTTGCTTTAATTTAGTTTTCCATTAATCACTCATCACTTTTTGATCCCAAATAAAATTGAGCAAGAAAATTCACAATACTTGATTTGCTTAAAAATCCAATCCAGAGGACGACATTCGAATTACATTCACTATATTATTACTTGACCCGTGCGCTTGCGGTAGGAAAAGTCCACATCAGATTGTAAGTTGTTGTTTCTGAACTAATCGCTCGGGAGAGGGTAGTTTAGATTAGACTCTCAATTGCATGACTTAGGTGATTTTTTAATCGGGAGATTTGGGATTGCTTGAGAAACCGTCATGAGGATTGTTCTTATTGCTTATGCTTATTGTTGAAATTAGATAGGGATATCAATTTCTTAATTCGCATAAAGGATTAATTGTACTCAGGAGAGGCTTTTAATTATTCATAATCCTTGGTTTATAAATTTGTTACGAGTTAGTTCCTAATTATTCTTTTAATTAATTTATGCATCTAATAGGTGAAATCAATTCCCTAAGGCCTTTCTCCATTGAGTTTCTATATTTTATTGCTTTGATTAGTTTTTCATAGATTTGCATATATCTCGTTTATTTTCTCTAAATAAAATTGGGCAAATATATCTTTAATAATTAGGGGAACTAGAAAACCAATCCAGAGGACGACATTCGATTTTAAATCACTATATTATAACTTGGGCCCGTACACTTGCGGTTAGCAATTTGTGCATCATTTGCCCGTACAACCGACCCGACCCAAAAAATTTACACCCCTAGGTAATTAACTTGGAGGTGCATTAAATAAATTGATGACAAATTTTAACTCGTACGACTGAGTGAACTTCAAATGATTAAAAAACGTTGATCTGTAATTGAATGTCAACTTTTTTTTCACTGCAAATTTGGGGAAACACAAGTAGATAGAGAGAAATCTCATCACCTTAGATATCAAAAAGAAGTTTTTGAAAAATGTTGTAATTTATAAATATATGTGGATGAAAATAATTTTCATAAAAATCTTCAAATCATATGGCATTTTCACTCAACAATAAGGAGTGTAGACAGATTTGTAATTTTGGTCTCTCAATTAAAAATGCCACCTGCTAAATTCCAATGACTTTCCAACAACTTTTGTCATTTTCTCATCCACTTTCTCAGTTGCCAAACAAATACTATCTTCATCACAATGCTACCATTTGTTGCAAATCCTTCCAACAAATGGTTTCTATTTCAATGAACTTATTGGAAACATGTCATCTAACAATATGTTTGGAATAATAATGATGGTAAAACAATTGTTTTTAATAAAGTATTTTTAGTTTTTAAAAAGGATGTGTCCTTTTAATGTTTGTTCATAAATTTTAAAAGTGCCTTTTCAAGTGCTTTTGAGTCAATTATTTGTGTTTACAAATTATTTTATTTTTTTACATTTTTTTCCAACATATTGTATGCTACTTTTGAAATTTTTAGGATAGTTACAAAGGTGTTTTTGGTTATGGTATGAAAATAAAGATTTAAAAATGAGAGATGTAATGAAAATTATATATAGTTGTATTTCATGTTAGTGTGCTTTCGAATATGTGTTTGGTATGACAACAAGAGCATACCTCAACTGACACAACGTTGTACTAATGACCACAAGGTTTGTGGTTCGAATCCCCCACTCCACATGTTGTCAAAACAAAAAAAATGTGCTTGGTATGTGATTTAGAAATTGGATCTCAATTTACCAAACTCTTAAAAATGTATTAAGTAATATATTTATAAATTAAACACTAAAGTAGTTGTAATTACCAACTCATTGTTTTGATTTTATGTTATAATTTTTTGTAATTATTATTTTAGAGTAGTATATAGTTTAATATATTAGGTTTTAATATTAATTTTAACTAAAATCAAATGAGTTTATAACATTTTTGGATATACAGAAAATATTTTTAAAAAATTGTTTTAAGAATTCTACTATTTGGATCACATGATGCAAAAATAATGTTAATAAAGAAGTATGTCAAACAAGATTTGAATGAGATAGTTTAAAATAATAAAGGGAAAAATACACCTCGAGTCCTAAGGTTTTGGTTAAGTTTCATTTTGGTCATGAGGTTTTGATTTTGTTTCATTTTGGTCCCTCCGTCAAACTTGACGTGGTACTAATTTTTTATTTTAAAAAATTATTTAAAATAAAAATATATTTTAATATATTTCTTCTTCCCTCTACTTCTTCAACCTTCTCCTTCAACCACCAAACCAATTGTCGGCACTCGTCGACGACCATTGCTCGCCAACGAATTTTTTTTCTTTTCTTTTTTCTCCTCTTTGCTCTCTTCTTTTCTTTTCATTTTTCTACTTTTTCTTTTAAAAAAATAGAAAAGAGAGGAGGGATTTCGACACAAGAAACGGGAGGAGGAGCCCTCTTTTTCTATTTTCTTAAAAAAAAAAAGGTAGAGAAAGGGGAAGAAAATAAGAGAGAAAAGAGAAAGAAAAAAAAAACGTTAAGTATTAACGGAAAATTTAATAGAGAGACCAAAATGAACAAAATTCAAACGTCAAGTCAAGTTTGAAAACTCAGGACGAAATGAAACCTAACCCAAATCGAAATATTTTTTCCGATAATAAAAACAAGAAAATTCCATCAAATCAAACAAATAACTGTTTACAACAAGCATAAACTACTTTTGGTTAATAATTCTAATAGTAGAATGAATATACTTGAAGGAATTAAAGCATCATAACATCTCTCATGCATCAAATCTTTAACCAAAACTCTAATATTATATTTCCTTAAAAAAACAAAACCTTAAACCTTCACCCCTCCAAGATCACTCCTCATATAGAAATTAACTTTTAGATTTTGCTTGTTTTCAAATCTCATATTTATCCTTCTTATATATAATTTCACATGTGTTCTCTCTTATATCAATAAAAGTTTGATTGATTCAACTTTCATAACAACTATTTTTATTAAATTTTCAAATGTTTTAGATTAATTAAACATAGATGCATTTGAATCATATAAATAATTAGCTTAAATAAATTATACATATTAAATATCACTATGAAAAATAATTGAACTAATAAGTCTACTTTGGTCATTATAATAAAATTTCAACCATTTAATATTAATTTACCAAACACCGCAACTAGTTATTTTTTTTTTAAACTTAAAATTGAAATTTACCAAACACTATCTTACTTTGTTTCAAAGCGGATTTTTGTAAAAACAAAGTTACTAGCAATTATTTAGTCACGGCAATCCTCCCAAATAATACATTTTAAATCAAATAGATTCCATTAATTTTCAAGTGTTTCGTTTTAATTTAAGATATCAATCACATTTATTTATTTTATATTATTTATAACAAAATCATTCTCAAAGAAACTTCTTTTAATCTATCAATGTACATTTTTTTTTTCATACTAGACCACTCAATACTTAGTGTATATAAAGTGTATTTAAGCACTAGCATATAGAAGATCTCTACATGAGTATGTACAAACAATAGCATTTTGATTTAGAATATATTGAATCTTTTGTTGCTAAGTAAATAGCTAAGGACAATATTAAAGATAAGGTTAAATCATCATTTTGGTCTCTATACTTCGACTCAGGTTTCACTTTAGTTTCCGTATTTTGAATAAAACTTAAAATTGGTCCCTACTGTGAGTTTTAAGTTAATTTTTATCGATATTGGTTTAATGATAACTATAGTTTTTATACAAGAAAATTTAGTCTAACTTTTTCAAGATAAATTAACAATAATCTCACTAGAGAAACCAATTTTATTTGTACTTAAATTAAACAAAATCCAAAATATAGGACCAAAATCATATTTTAACTTAAAAAGGAATATATCACTTTTGAGAGAACCACCTTTTAATTATTTCAGAGATTTTGCTATGAGTTTTGTCTCCTATATTAGATACAGAAAATAATAATTAAGTAACATGCTTTAATTATAAATAACATGCTTAAGAAATAATGGTAAGAGGAGAAAGCATAAATAGTTCCCTGTTTTGTTCCCATTTGATTACTATTACTTTTAATTAGTTATTAACTTCAAACTGTCATTTACTCGTAATTAATCTTTATAACTATTCTTAATTCCTATATTAATATAAATTTGGATCGTGGATCAACGGTGAATTTGTAATTATGGGAGAATTGAATCGGTGCCTGCAAGAAAAAAAACAACTGAACATGAGTGCGGTGCTAAGCCACACACTCCAACCCTAAAGTTATAATAGGTTTGTAAGCAATTAGAAAGCTTAGACCACAATAAACAAGTGAGTATTTTGGACGTACATTTCATGTTGTCTCTATAGTCTTTTTATCGTAAAGGTTGATAACCGTTAATCATTACTTCCCGACATTCTCTGTTGGGACATACTTAGTAAGGCTCACTTTGGCCCTAAACTATATAAATTTGTTTTAGACTATAAAAAGAAGTTTCCTATGCAGATTGAAATATCCATTTAGTTTACTTATAAATTCACGATCTTCCACAAATTCCACCTCTGTTTTGTAAGCAATCCAGATTCTTTTTCATGTTTCTGGATTCATTAAGTGAATATGTGTTTCGTAGAGTGTGATCCAAAAAATGGAAAGTATGAAAACAACTTTTTTATGTTTTCATTCTATCCAGATTACGAATTTAAAATTTTTAAATGTAGAATTAATTTTTTTAAAAAATAAAAACTTTAATAAATATAGTATTTCAGGTTATAAACTCAATTCAATTTTGTGAAATTAAAATTTTTATAATATAATATATTTTAAATTATATTATATTGTAAAATAATTATTATTAAAAAATTATAACATATACCATGTTTATAAATTAACTAATAATAGTTTATATTCAACTTACTATTTAATTAATAACTAAAAATAATTTATGGTTTATAAATATATTATCAAACACATATTTTAACACTTAATTAAATTGAGATCCAGTTTATGTTTTCAAATCACCAACAAAATGCACTCTAAATTTCATCATATTTTGACTCCACAACGACTGCCAATGTAAAATGTTTTTTTTTTTTTTTTTTTTTTTTTTTTTTGATAATCAATGTAAAATGTTTGTTGAAGTAATAATTAATTTATTAAAAAAATTGTTATTATTATTATTATTTTGTTAAAATCTTATTTTGTCCTTGTACTATCAAAATATTTATTTTATTTATTACTTCTTTAAAAAAAATTTTAGTTATATACCTAGTCTAAGTCATGTTATCCACTCCAATGAAGTTTTTTCTTAGTCCGTTGGTGATCTCAAAAAGATATCTAGAGACCTTACTCCACTCATTGTCAATTAGATGAAATCTCATGTTACCTCATAGAGTTTAAAGATTGAAATAAGTATTTTAAAAATTCACAGATGAAAATAGAATAAAAATAACCATAAAATTTTAAGAACTAGATTGAAGAATTTGAAAGTTGTAACGAAAATAAAATAATTTTGATTTTTTTTTTTTTTTTTTTTTGAAACAGAATAATTTTGAGAGTTGAATGGCTATAAGATTTAATATTGATTTTCGTTTTTGTGAGATCATTCTGTTTGATAAATATTCACCACATGATGATATTGAAGAGAAATAAATGGGAGTATTTGATAGATCAAGAATTTGTGGCCCATGCTTACGCTTTTGACAAATACAATTATCAATAACTTTTTCCTTTTCTCTCTCTCTCTTTATCTCTCTATCTCTGTAGATGAATTATTGACCAGTCATTGTGAGTTGTGATCAACCAAACCTCACTTGAAATTTCATCCTGAGGAGTGTTTTTGAAATGACTAAAATCATTTTTTTCATATTCGAAATCATCTCGAAACATACTTTTAATTATTCAAAATCAATTTCATGTTTAATTTTAAGGTAATTTCCGTAACATCAAAATTGATTTTGAATTATTAAAAGCATATCTCGGAGTGATTTTAATCATTTCAAAATCACTCCCAAACATGCACTAAACATGGTTAGAAGATATATTCTCAACCAAATGTTCGAATCCTTCTACATCCCTATGTAATTATCGAATCCAAAAGAAAAATAAGGATCTAACAATTTCTCAAATCTCTCTCAAAATTTTCACTCTTTTCCCCCTTTTTGATGAATTGATGGACAATGCTGACTTTTAGGGGATCTTCAAATTTACTCACCTTTTTTTTCTCTCTTTGATCTTGTTTTAGTTGAAATTTTGGCAAACTAGATCTCTATCCTTAGTTAAAAAGAGATTTGCATTTTAGAACACAGAATCTTACCTCTCCCCATAGTGATTTTTCTTCTTCTTTTTCTTTTCTTTTCTTTCCTTTTTTTTTTTTTTTTCTTTCTATATACTATCTTCCAAGTTCCAACAAGAAGATTGTGCATGTTATCATTATGTCTATTGTTTTAAAAGGAAAAACTTTATATTCTTTTCTCTCTCTTCAAAAGTCTCTAAAGTAATTAACTAGAGTTGTTATGTTAGATGTATGTATATTCAATGGCATTTATGTTCTAATCCTGCAATTTTGTTCAGAATTGGATCAATTAATTCTGATATTTTAATTAGTGTGGATCTAACTCAACAAATTAAACCCAATTGCCCTTAATTATGATTATGAACCTTCTCGATCAACACAAGTTCATTACTTCTGATTCAAATCTTGAATGAAAAATTGATGTAAAAAAGAAATGGGTTTCTCCATTTCATCTCAGATTGAAAACCAACCAAAAAACAAACAAATTCAAGAGTAACCAAAGTCACTTTTGATTCAAATCTTGAATGATGACAGCATTTTCAAAAGGCAAAGGCAAGAAAACAGAGCAGAAATCACAATGTTGAATAGAAAGGGGCAAAAGGAAAAAGGTATAAACACTCTGTGTATTTGGTAATCTGAATACAAAAATCTCAGTAAGTATACAATTTTTCTTCTTAACACACAAAGAGGAGGAGGAAACCCTTGAAATAACATTATTATTATTACTGTTATTTATTATTCAGTATTTTCCCATGTTAGATTCATTATGTTTCTCTATTCTCCTCCAAAAACAGATCAAATAGCTCTTCACTGTACAAACAATAACAAAGAACAGGGCAAAACCCAGAAAAGAAAACCCAAAAGAATTTTCAGATTTGTACCTTGTAATTTGCCATTAATGGCAGCAGATTGGGCATCTCACAAGCCCATTTTCATTGCAATCAAGACATCTCTGGAAGCCATATCCATCTTCTTCTTCTTCTTCTTCTTCTTCTTCTTCTTCTTCCTCATAAAACACTTTACAGCTTCCACAACATGTCTCACATGGCACAAATCGAATATCCCCACAGGCCTCACAGACACCTCCATCGCCATTTTCAACCTTCTCACAACAATCAAGCAATTTCTCGAGCTGCCCATCTTCGTGTAATCTGCGGATTTCTTCAGCACCACCGATTTGCTTTCTCCCAATCAACACTCTCGGCAACATCTTTCCGCCATTTTTATTCTGGTGATCTTCCATTAGAAGCTCCTTGAGCTCCTCTTTGAACCCGGAATGCATTGATACATCTCTCTCGTCTACACGAACTCCAATGGCTTTCAGAATCGCTCTCACATGGCAGCAGTCTTCATACGTCTTGCGAATCCCTCTCAAGCTCGTGAAGTACAGAATTACCTTGTCCCTTTTCTTCTCCTCTTGCCAACTGTTGAATTTCTTTGAATCCACGGCGACCAACGGCGGCTGCTGCTGCTGCTGTTTCGTACTCTCCACCGGCCGGAGGTGGAATGGGTGGTCCGGCGAGAGCTGCTGCAGAGATTTTCGAAACGATGATATCACTTCCGGATCGAAATCGGATGCCATTGAGTCGGAATTCAGATTCTCATTGTCAATTTCATCATCTTCTTCTTTTAATTGAAGCCAGAGGGGTTTCAGAGATGAATCGGTACCGTTTTCTTTCAGAATCGGCTCGGGCCGATTGAAAGAGGGATCGATAACCGTACGGCTTCCGAAATCGAACGAGAGGCTTCGAAATCGGCTCGGAGACCAGAGAGGGCTAACATCCTCAAGCCCTTCCATGAGCTCCCATGTGTTGATCGTCTCCGGCTCCCCAGGCGGCGTTCTGATCGGAGTTTTCGCTGCGGTTTTAGGGATTTTCTCCGTGATTATGCTCGACCACGTCTTCGCTTCGGCCAATCCCTTTCTGAAATCCCCAATCGTCTTGTAATCGTCGTTTGTCTTCGATTGACGACGGTAATGACCACCGCCATCGCCGCCGTGACCGTGGCGGTGGCCATTGATTCCGAGCTCCAACGAGCCTAATGTGGAGGAGGTTAGGGCTACAACGTGGTAACTATCGCCCTTGGCCTGCGGAGGATGATGAACTTGCATCGAGTAGCTTCGAGAAATCGGCGAATACGGCCGCCGGCAATGGCGGCACCGGTCTGGTTTCGAGCTTACACATCCCATTGACGGATTCAACAAGGAGGTTAGAGAGATGATTGCATAAATTAACAACAATTTTCCAAAACGAAATTTCGTTTCGGTTGAATCAGATCAAAGGGGAAGATCAGGAACTGAATGAGGAAAATACAAACGAATCGAAAACAGCATTAGAGGGAGAAAAACATAAAAAAAAAATTCAGGAAAACGCTTTGGAATCAAAAGAATTAACAAATCGACATTCCAATTCCAACAATGGCAAGAACCGCTGTTCCTCCCCCTTTTTCTTCTTCATCTGATAGATAACGAAAATCAAAACCTCATATGAAATCAGAACAATCGATAAACATCTAGTTGAAGAAGAATAACAAGAAGAACAGAAACAACAACCCAAACAAACCCAAAACAGAAAAGGTGAAGAAGGGGGGCAGGGAGCATCAATGGCGGACGAATGAAGAAAATTCTTCCTGAGATTGCAGAGAAATGGAGAGTTGGGAGTGATGATTTGGAGAGAGAAATGGCGAATTGGGATTTGATTTGATTTGGGTTTGAATGGGAATGTGTAGAGAAATGGAATGGAAGGAGTTTCTCTCTCTAGATTTGAGGAGAGAGAAACAGTGGAAGAAGAAGAAGAAGAGAGAATGTTGTTTAGAGCATTAAAAGTGGTGAATTCGGAACCGAAATTCTAAGTGGACGTTCTACTTATATACACATTCCACAACAAATTCGAAACTGAATTTTAAATTTCACTTCAAGTTAAATTTAAAATTTTTTTTTTTTTAATTTTGACAAATTTTTTTTTTTTTAATATTAGGATTAAGGAGGAAGTTGTGTTATTATTATAGGTTTAATTATAGGTTTGGTACACCAAGTTTTACCCATCTATGTTTGTTTAGTCAGAAATTTTCTAATAGGGTCCTTAAAGGATTTGGAATTTACAATTTCATGTTGTGTTGATTTTGTTAGTTTAAGTCAATAGGGCCTTTTAAATATTAAATTAAAAAGTTGAAGGACTTACATTGATAAAGTTTAGGAATCTAGGGATTAGATTTGCTTTTTTATTACATTCATTAAATAGATTCAACTTTTTTTTTAGTACATCAAATATGGGGTAAGAGAGGACCTTTGATTTTAAGAAAAGAAGTATATGTTAATTATAGCTAAGTTAGTGTATGTTTGGGAGTGCTTTTGAAATTGTCGATGGTCAAATTTGGTTGGGAGTAACTCACCTAACCTTTATGTGCCACCAACGATAAATTTGTTTGAGAGGGGGGGAAGATGTGGCCTCCAAGATGCACACCGGTGTGGTGCTAGCCACACCGTCTCCGATGCTTATGTCAATGTTTAAGTCAGAAAGCAGAACGATGGGAAACAAGAAAGTAAGAGCAAGAGGAGAGTCAGAGAATAGAGTTTGGATCCCTTCTTCGGTGGCAAAGAGTTTGTGTTGATGGTAAATACCTGCTCATGCTCCTAGGATTTTTAGGTATTCGAAGGCGTTTCGGGACAAACTAGGCGAAACCGAGGCGGCTAGAGGCAGTAGGGACCGAGCGGAGGCAAACGAACTCAGCCCGCTGGTCAGCCTCGGCCCATATGGGTCGGGCCAAGTTGGCCCGGCCCGTTGGTCCGGTCTTCCTCTTGGTCGTTTCCTGGTCCTATCTTCGCACAGTTGCCCTCGTCAGCTCCTTGCACATCTTGGTGGTCCAAAATTACCTATAACAGAAATGGTTAAAATCACTTTTGACATATTCAAAATCATTTCAAAACATGTTTTTCATAATTCAAAATCAATTTTGATAATATGGAAACCACGTGTTAAAGTATAAAATAAAACGTGAAATTGATTTTGAACAAAAATGTATATTTTGAGGTGATTTCAAACATGAAAAAGTGATTTTAGTTGGGAGTGATTTTGAAATGGTTAAAATCCTTTTTTTTTTTTTCATATTCAAAATCACTTCGAAACATGTCTTTAATAATTCAAAATCAATTTTTTTTAAAAAAAAATTAATCAATTTTGATGATATGAAAACTACGTTTTAAAGTATAAAATCAAACATGAAATTGATTGTGAATAATTAAAGATATGTTTATGGGTGATTTTGAACGTCACAAAACTAATTTTAGCCATTTCAAAATTACTCCAAAGATACCCTTATATGATCATGGCCACACAATTTTAGGTTTTACTATTTAAATGTAGAAGTAAATATTCAAATTTACAATATATATAACAAGGTTATTGACATCCATTGTGCCTTTTAATATTTCTTAGTTCTCATATTCATGAAATTGATAATAGTTGGAGAAAAGAATTACATTTAGTTGAGTAAATCAATTCTAGCAACGCCTTTGAAAAACTAGTGAAATTATTACTTCTTTAAAATTAAATTAGGAAGTTTCACACATCACGTATTGAAATCAAACTTCAATTAGGTGAAATTAAAATTTTGATTATCTTACAAAGTTATGTAGTACGAAAAAAAAAGGTAGAATTTAGTCCTACAATTTTTAAAGTTAGAATTTCGTCCTTATGTTTAGATAAAATAGGAACTATTTATAAGAGCTTTATCAAACTATATAAAAGCATAGGGACTAAATTCTAACTTTCTCCAAACTATAGAGATCAAATTTGTAATTTAACCTAAACATTTTTAGAGTTAAAATAGACTCTTGAAATCTAGTGTAATATTTATTGTAGTTTAAAGTGCAATACTTGAGGCCTCTTCTCAGAACCATTTGATTTTTGGTTTTTGGTTTTTGAAAATTAAGCTTACAAAAACTAATTCCACCATAAGTTTCTTCATTTATTTCATTTTATTTTTATCTACCTTCATCCCTTGTTTTCAAAAACCAAACCAACTTTTGAAAAGAAAAAAAATAGTTTTCCAAAATTTGTTTTTGTTTTTGGAATTTGGCTAGAAATTCATGTGTCCTTGACAAAGATGAAAACTAGGTAAGGAAATTAGAGAAAAATAAACATAATTGCATGTTTGGAAGTGATTTTGAAATAGTTAAAATCACTTTTGTCATATTTAAAATCACTCCAAAACATGTCTTTAAAAACTCAAAATCAATTTTGATGATATAAAAATCACGTTTAAAAGTGTAAAGTCAAACATGAAATTGATTTTAAATAACTAAAAGTATGTTTCGGAGTGATTTCAAACATGACAAAAGTGATTTTAGAAAATTTAAAATCACAACCAAACATGCAGTAACTTTCAAAAACTACAAACAAAAAACTAAATGATTGTTGAACATAAATATTTAAGGCCTCGTTTGATAACCATTTGGTTTTTTATTTTTGGTTTTTGAAAATTATGTTTGTTTTTTCTTAAATTTTCTACCATGACTTTCATCCTTGTTAAGGATCCATTTGAATTTCTAGCCAAATTCTAAAAACAAAAACAAGTTTTTGAAAACTACTTTTTTTTTGTTTTCAAAATTGGACTTGGTTTTTTAAAACAAAAAAGAAGATTGATACTAAACAAAGAAACTTATGGATGAAAGTAGGTGTATATAAGCTTAATTTTCAAAAACTAAAAATCAAATGGTTATCAAACTAGGTTTAATTTTTTTTTTTTTGCAAAGAGCTCAAAATTGGTTGTTGGACATATTTATCACAATTTTTTTTATATGTTTGGCATTTTCATTTT
Organism: Luffa acutangula; assembly: GCA_036850905.1. Lineage (NCBI taxonomy): Eukaryota > Viridiplantae > Streptophyta > Magnoliopsida > Cucurbitales > Cucurbitaceae > Luffa > Luffa acutangula. The sequence continues at coordinate 8,861,227 of CM072094.1, read as the reverse complement.
AGAATGCATGTCAATTAAAAGGGAAATATGTAACCATTCAAATGTCAATATCATGAAAATGTCTATAGATCTCTATTTCACAGAGACATTCATAAAATTATTGGAAAAATGTCGAAATATAAACATAGTCCTACGTCAATTAGAAGTGTTTAGCATCATAAGTATATAAGTAAGGACAATATTCCTATGAGACATATTTTGGAGAGATTTGAAAAGCAAAAACTAAATGGGCCTAAGCATGAAGTGGACACAAGCATACTATTACGAAAAATATAGAGAGAGATGTGTTATTCTAACAAATAGTATGAAAGTCGTGACTCTAGATATTTAGCCAGTGTGGAAATTTCGATGAATTTTCAAATGTCGAATGAAAAAATGGTGAGCCTGAATAAATTATCTCAACAATATGGTATGGTACACACGGTTGAATTCTATTATATAGATGTTGTGCTAAAATAAAAATAAAAATAGTGTCACTAATAGAGTCCGGTGAATCTTTGTATGACCAAAGTCGATTATTTGTACTAATTTATGGTTATTGAACACATGACTATTTGACAAGAGACTCAATAATATTTATAATATTTTAAATATATAATAACAAAGATGCACTTTAGTTGATTAATGATTAATAATATCATTAAGCATTTACATATTCAAGAGAAACTCAATGGCTTCTTTATAAGACCATTTCAATTTAGGTGGATTAGTAGAACCAATTTTTTAGGAGACGACTTTCTATTTGGACTTAAATAATATTGTTTTTTTTTTTTAAATTGCATTATTCATTATTATTATTTTTGCAAAGATTGTAAGAAGAAAAAAGGGCCATTTGACAATGTCAACTCAATTATTTTATTCTTAGACTTTTTAATGTAAAAAAAATCTCATTCCAAAATAAATTATACTAATAATATCTCTCATTTTATAGACTACATTATATAGACTCCAATTAGAGACATTTTATTCCAAAGCCATTTTATTTTCAAACCTCTTGTTCACAAGAGTTTTTATTTCTTTGATTGATTTTTTTAATTAAATTATCATTTTTGTCTATGTACTTTGAGACTTGTGATGTGGACTTTTCCTACCGCAAGCGCACGGGTCAAGTAATAATATAGTGAAAGTAAATTCGAATGCCGTCCTCTAGATTGGATTTTTAAGCAAATCAAGTATTGTGAATTATCTCGCTCAATTTTATTTAGGGATCAAAGAGTGATGATTGAATAATAAGAAAACTAAATCAAAACACGTAGAAAGTGTGGAATTTCAATTGGGAAAACTACTTAGGGAATTGATTTCGCCGATTTAGTCTAGGATTGATTTTAAGGAGTAAGTTATTATGCACAATGAAATTATGACCCAAAGACCCTTTAATCACAACTACCTCTCCCGAGTATAATTGATTATCATGCAAATTAACCAACTTGATATCCCTATCTAAGTTTATTAATCATGCAAGGCAATGAGATCTTTTAACCAATTCTAAAGTTAATCTAAAATCGTCACGAATTAGAAACTAAACTTTAGTCATGCAATCTTGAGTAAGTCTAAATCAAATCCCCTCTCCCGAGCTAGATTCGAAACTTAAATCATCCAACTAATGGCCAATTAATTGAAACATTAAATCAAGATTACAAACATAATAACATTGCACAACTTAAACCATAAATCAATCCATAAACACAATCAACTACATCAATCCCTAAGCTTACAAGTTTAGCTACTCATGATTAAAATTACAAGCTCAACTAAACATGTAAAAGCCATAAAAATCTAACTAAAGTGAGGGAAAGAAGAATTAAACTCGTTGTAGGCCGAGACCGAACGTCCCCGTCACGATCCCCACGAACAATGGGTTGATTTCCGAATCTCTCCCTTTGTTTCAGCCTTCAATTGCTCTGTTTCTGCCCTCTTTACGGCTCCAAGAAGTCCCAAAATTGGTTCCCCCCAAAAACCTAGCCGAAAGGATAAATAGCAAAATTTCGTCGTAGCGTCGAGACGCTGTCAAGACGCTAAGGTCGCAGCGTCTCGATGCTGCGACGATTTCGCGCCTATCCGAATAAGGAATGCTAGCGTCGAGACGTCTAAGGGCTAGCGTCGAGACGCCTAAGGGCTAGCGTCGAGACGCTAGTCACCTTTTGACCGAATTTTGACTTTTTTCCCTTTTGATTCTTTTCCTTCCTTTGCATCTTTTCGCATCCCGAGCACCCGATTAACTCCACTATTGCATTTTAGCTCCAATCAACCTTTTCCTACAAAATAAACATTAAAGCACAATAAAATTGCCCAAAAATCATAAAAGACTAGCTAAATTAAATAATTAAAGATACCTAGCTACTTGTTCTATTTTAGTTTCTATAATTTCATATGTTTAAATTTGGTCCCAATACTTTTAATATATACATAAAAAAGTAGTCTTGTTTAGTTTGAAGTTAGTTTTTTTTAATTAATAAAATAAAAACAATAATTTTCATGAAAGAAAAGATACGATGTGAGTATATGTTTTCAAAATTTATAGTACATAGGGAGACTACTATAGAATATTTTATTTTTGAAAAAGTTAACCACATAAACTTGCCGTAGGGAGTAGAATCAAGAATTATTTGAATTATACTCACTAATATTGAACAAGAAAATACATGAATTAAAATGGTTGAAGTATAGAGATCAAAATTGTATTTTAACCTTTATTTTTCCATTCCGATTATGATCTAATAAAATAGCAAACACTAGGATCACTATTTTACTTTATACTAGTCAATATGTTGAAAATTTAATTATCTGTGGCGTCACACATATAATTATTAAATTATCTTATGCTATCTAATAATTGGGATACTGAAAATGATTTAATTATGACCCTCTTTTCTTTGAAAAATTGCAGTGGGTGGCAAATTGGACCAAATTAATAGCAAGTATAGCACAATGTAAAAAAAAGTGCACATATAGCAAACTTTATCAGAGTATATTACTGATAGACACTGATAGACTCTGGTTAATTAGAATCTATCTGATAGACTTCGATTATCAGAGTTTATCAACGATATACTCTAATTAATCAGAATCTATCAGTCTACTGATAGACTCTGATTATTCAAAGTATATCAGTGTCTATCGCTGATAGACCTCGATTAATCAAAATCTATCAGTGACTATCATTGATATACTAGTCACTGATAGATTTTGATTAACCAGAGTTTATCTGCGATAGACACTGATAGACTCTGAATAATCGGAGTCTCTCAATGATAGACACAAATAAAATCTGACAACATCTTTTTGGTCTAATTTGCCATCTAAGCCATTTATGCAACTACCCCTTTTTCTTTTGGTATTTGAGTAGTTATAAAATTACCCTAAAAATATGTATGAATACCATCAGTTAATTTCTAATTTGATGTGGGTTGAATTAGAATTAAAGCAAAATTGTAATTGACCTATTGTTTTTTTCTCCAATTAAAAGGGGTATTATAGTCCCAAACATCTTATAGCTTCGAGGATTGTTACTCTCATCTCATCTATCCCCATCACAAAGAAATGGTTTTTTTAAAAAAAATAATTGATGACCGCAAAGTGCACGGATCGCAAGTAATAATAAAACGGAAAGTATTCCGAGCATCGAATCCACAGGGAGGTGTAACGATATTTAAGCAAAGCAATTAATTTTTTATCATCGAAAATACTTGGGAGAAATATTATTTAGGGACCTAATCTTGATGCTAAAATGAATTAAAAATAAAAGCAATTAAAGAAATTAAATTATCAATCAATGAAATAAAAACAATATGGAGAAAGAGTTCGAGTGAGAAGCGGGATCTTGAAAATCAATTTATAGCTAATTAATTATTATAATTATCTTATCTCATTGTCCGACTAATTATAATCCTAGAATCTCCGTTAATCACATATGTTCTCTTGTCGGTCTCCCCTAATTATAATTAAGTCATATTAACAACCTAAGTGTCCTTAGCGCCACTAAAATTCGTTAATTAATACGCCCTGATTCATTATCGGAATCTAAGTTGGTTGGTTGTCAGTGTGATTGGTTTAGTAGTCGTAGATTTAAATCAATCCAAGTATAAACTGACTAAATCAAGTAGTACCTGATGAGTTCAGGGTCGAATCCATAGGGAAATGAAACAAAAGTAGTCAAAAATTTTCACTGATTTAATCTCTTAATGCACGACGTTAGTTTTAAAAAGTAAAAAGTGATTGGTATGGTTTAAACAATAACTAATTTGCAGGAAGAAAAATGAATAATAAAAACTGAGGAAAATGAGTTCAATGCGAGAAGCATCAAGGTTGTTGCGGTTGCAACCTCATGCATTTATTAAGAGACTTGTAGCGCTAACTTTGGTTAATTGATCCATTTGTGCCTAAGTGAGAAAAAAAAATCATTAAGTTTCCCTTCCGGTATTCGTTATGCGTTTAGCAGTAAACTATCAATTTATTATTTGACTAGTTTATGCGTGAAGTTCAGTTCTCTTAATACTTACAAGGGATTGCGTTAGTCACAACGCAATCAAAGCTCAAGCATGCAATATCTTTTAGCGGTAATGATTTAATGCTACCAAGACTACATGACATGCGCTAACTTGTTCTACTTAGAGAGATCCATATGCATTACCTGTCAAGGATTTATCATACTGTTACCGCATCCGGCTGGCCAAGCGGGAATTAGCAATGAAAAGATTAATGCAACTAAGTAGAAAGCAATCAATGTTTCAATTAAACCAAAATATGCGCTTACAGGTTGTACTTATTGCCACACGAGGCGCTTGCGCTAAGCCTTGAAGAGAAGAATTAGATGAGCAAAACAAAACTGTATGAAATAACACATTACACACAAGTTTGCTCCCATTTACAACTTTCTGCAGTTTCTTCTTGATTTCCTTCGCTTGCCCTCCTCTTTGTTCATCTTTGGGCTTCTATTTATAGGCAAAGAAGATAACTTCATTGAGTAATAGCCACTTGTTTGATCATCATTAGGCAACTTGCGCCTTTCTAATCTCTTTTTTTTTTTTTATCCCACTTGCTCTGGTTGCGTCGGCGCTGTCTTTTCATCCATCTTTTTTTGTCTCTTGATCATCTTGGAAAGTGTGCATGCGCTGAGAAGCTACTTAAAACAACCAGATTAGCTGCGTTAGCACTCTGTATTTTATAATTTCTTATCGCATACACAAATATAGCATGTCGCTTATAACAAAACACTTTTCCTTTTCTTTATACGCTAAGATAACGCATCGGAGGTTCTTTTAGCCTTCTTTTAGAGGATAAATAACTTGCATTTCGCAAGCTATCATAAGTCTAACCAACTAATCTCGTTGTCACTACGAGCAGTTAAACTAGTTGCATGGATTATGATCTATCCTAATTTCTCTCCGTCGAGTTTCCATTAGGAATCAGATCAACATATAATTGGTCAAATCATATACCACATTACGAACATCCATACAAATAATTAGTAAATGGACAAGAGATATGCAATCATAATAACAATTAACTATGAATTTTCATTTCAAGACCCCAAAATGGGTTTAGCTATACATGGTCACAATATCCAAAATATACACAATAAAAAGCATAATTTGGAGCAAAATAAGAGTAAGGAAAGTGACCGTCGAGAACCCCGTCGCTTGCGCTTGGAGTCCCTTCGAACCACACTCCGAGCCTCCTAGAGTGCTCACTACAAGCACCCCACAAAATTTCTCACTTTTGACCCTCAAAAAAGCTAAAAAACCTTGAGAGAATGCTCAAAGAGAGCAAAGGAAAAGAATGAAGGAAATGTGGATGGAATGATTCATGCCAAAATGGGATACCAAGGGGTCCCTTTTATAGGTCCGGAATAGGGACAGTGTCGCGACGCTGTGACGTCACTCGACTTGCTCGACAAGAAATGGGACAGCGTCTCGACGCCATCCTCCTAGCATCTCGACGTTGTGATGCTTCCAGAACTTCTCCGCACGGGCTGGGCTTGGTTTGGGCCTTTTCTTTTCTTTTTTGGATTTTCACTTGGATTGTTGACTTTTGGGCTTCCCCATTGACCCATCCTTGGAAAAGTGGCTAGATTTGCTCATTTTTGGGTCCTTTTTCTCCAAAATTTAAAAATTTGCTCCTAAGGACAAAATAATGAATTTCATTAGATTTTCTAAATAAAAACACAATAAAAGCACTCAAAAGCCTAATAATTTAGGACTAAAATAGCGACATTTCTGTTCGCTATAACAAATATTGATGTAAGATTAAATTTACCTTCACTAATCAATTTAAGCTTTTCATTTTAGTGATGATTTAATATGATATCATAGTGAAAGATCCTATAAATATTGAACTCATTTAATTTTATTCCTTGATTAACCTTTGTTAACTAATGGTTGGATTTTGTGTTAATTTCCAATCCTATAAGCGAGAAGTGTTAAAAATAAGATTGGTTATAATTAGTTTTTTGTTGCTAGTCTTTAGGTTGCTATTCTTTAGGCTAGTCTTGTGGTATTTGTTTTGAGTGGTTAACTAGCTATTTTTGGTGTACTTTGAGCCTATATGAGGCCTATTTGAAATGGAGTTCAATGTACTTGAGTTTTTACATCACTTCCTCTCTTCTACTAGTTCTCTCCATTCTTATCTACAAGTGGTATCAGAGCCATGCCCTGGGTGTAGCCATGTCGGGTGGTATCCTCAGATGCTGAACAAAGAATTTGTGAGCCTTGAAGTAGTCATGGGGAGATCCATGGTTGAGCTCTGGGCAGGCGGGTATACTCCGCTCTCAGTAAAGCGGTGAAGCCTAGAGAGTTGGACAGATAGATGACTATTTGAGGGAAGGCTCGGTGGTACTTTGTTCGAGGGGAGGATTGTTGGGAGTGCGACCAAAGTCCCACATTGACTAGATAAGGGGATGATCATGGGTATATAAGGGAGGACAAGTATCTCCATTAGCATGATGCCTTTAGGGGTGGATCCAAAAGAAAAGCCGTGAGGGCTTATGCCCGAAGTGGACAATATCATACCATTGTGGAGATATGTGTGTGTCTGATAGTCCTTTACAAGTGGTATCAGAGCTTTGTTGTGGCATCTTCTTCTTAGCCATTAAACCAACTCTCATTCCTATATCTTCTAGAATAGCTAGCAAGCATAGACAATAGCCTCAAACAACTATGTGCATCCCACAATTCCCCGCTTTGATGGTCAATATGATCATTGGAGCATGTTGATGGAGAATTTCTTGCGGTCCAAAGAGTACTGGACCGTTGTTGAAGCAGGAGTGAATGAACCAGCTGCTGGAGTTGTCTTGTCAGAAGCTGACCAAAAGAAGCTAGAGGAACGAAAATTGAAGGATCTCAAGGCAAAGAATTATTTATTCCAAGCCATTGATCGTGCCATCTTGGAGACCATTTTGCAAAAAGATACATGCAAGCAAATTTGGGACTTCATGAGGAAAAAGTATCAAGGCCCAACAAGGGTGAAAATACAGCAGCTTGAAACTCTTCGCAAAGAGTTCGAAATTCTTCAAATGAAGCAAGGTGAGTCCGTGGATGGGTATTTCTAACGGACCTTGGCTATAGTAAACAAGATGCGGATCCTGTTGGGTTTTATGCCCTAAAACTCGTGAATAGTATATATAAACATTTGACCGAACATTAATAAAATAATATTTCATGTATTATTCATTATTGTTTGTATTGTATCTTGCCTAAATAACCCTAATCCAATAAACTGAACATCCTAGGCTGTTAGTATGAGACTTGAACTAGTATGTGGGGACATACGGAGATCGTTGTTCAAGTTACAGCCTAGTATAGGGATAAGGTTGGGTACCTTATCATGTTGACACTATGGATACGACCCGCTTTGTATTATGATACAAACGCAATGATCTAACGCGTTCGTGTAGAGGACATTCGAGTGGGGGTATCCTGTGCAATGAGTTTGCATAAGACTGGACCGCGAAATAGTTAACGACTAGCTGTAACACCGTTGACTAGATAGGTTTCTATTTCATTAGGATGACCTAGGCAACTTAGTCTCAATCCCGAGTGGATTATGAACTCCTGTTCACGAGGGATTTGTTGGGTTTTATGCCCTAAAACTCGTAGATAGTAAATGAAACAAATTAATCGATCTCAATAAAGTGTTATTTGAGTGATTCAGCAATTTGGTTATTGAATCATTGAGTTTGCATTAATAAACCCTAAATCCAATAAACTAAGATCCAAGGTTGTTTAAATGAAACTTGGACTAGTATGTGGGGACATACGGGGATAAGTGTCCAAGTAACAACCTAAAAGGTCTATAGTATAGGGATAAGGTTGGGTACCTTATCCTGGTGACACTATGTGATACGATCCATCTTGTATTCGATACAGATGCAATGATCCAAAGCATCCATGTAGGAGACATGCGGGTGGGGGTATCATATGCAATGAGTTTGCATAAGACCGAACCGTGAAATAGTACCCACTAGATGTAACGTCGTTAACTAGTTTAGGTTTCTATTTCAATAGGAAGACCTAAGTAACTCAATCTCAATCTTGAGTCTGTTATGAACCCCTTTCAGGAGGGATTGTCCTTAGATTTGTATGGGTGAGAGTGACCAGTACGCCGACTCAATAATCCTACCATTTCAGGGGCAAGACCGAATGGGGGCTGGGAACATAACAGTACAAGATGGAATTCACTCCTTCCCCTATTGGGGTAAGTAGATGTGTGTTCCCTTAAGGGCTGATTCCAAGGCTTGAACAAAGGCACGCCGTCCTCTCCTAGCCCGAGAGGAACTCCTGTTTAGTGGTTGGACCCTAAACAACTTGTTCATTAGAGGAATCAGTAGTACTTAAGGAACCATAGGTAACCTAGGGGTAAAACGGTAATTTGACCCATCTAGTGTTACGAACACACGTGAAGGATTGACTTACTGCTTGGTCGATATCCATGGACACAGAAATATTCTACAGTGAGAAGAATGTCGATGTGGGTCTTTAGTGGAGTGACCCACAATTAACGAATGTTGACTAAACTTGGTCAATGAGTTTGGCCAATTAGTCTCGTTTCGTTGGAGCTTCTGATCTGTAGGTCCATTAAGTCCTACTGGTAGCTCGTAAAGAGACTTGAGGCAATTAAGTATAAATTGTAAATTGAAAATGTTCAATTTATTTGGGGAATCGTATAATGTATATTGATTCATTATAATATAAAGTTTATGAAACTTTATAATATAATTTTTGAATTAATTTAAAAAATTAATTCTTGAGAGAAAGTATTTGAAAGAGTTCAAATAAATTTAATATGAATTGGATTCATATTAATTTTAATTTTAATAAAATTCCTAAGATTAAATATATGATATTTAATTGGGTAAATTAATTAATTATGCAATTAATTAATTATTTATTAAAATTAGAGACCTTTTCCTATTAGGAAAGAAAATATTTGAAAGAGTTCAAATAAATTTAATATGAATTGGATTCATATTAATTTTAATTTTAATAAAATCCCTAAGATTAAATATACGATATTTAATTGGGAAATTAATTAATTAAGAAATTAATTAATTATTTATTAAAATTAGAGACATTTTCCTATTAGGAAAAAGGTCTTGGCCTTTACTATATATAGGACCCCTGGGGTGGGGTGAAAGATATCTCATTCATTCTCCTTCTCTCAGAGAATTCCCCTCAAGGCTTCCTCTAGACTCCCACCAGTCTTCTGCCTCTAGAAGTCTCAGAGTCATACCGGTGTAGCCATAGTGGTGGTGTTCGCACTAGTTCGTGATTAATTCACAAGCAGTTGGTGAATTTAATCTGAGTCGTCAACGAGAGTATGTAATTTGTTACTTTATAAATTAGATTTAGATCTAATATTTTTGTATGCTTAGCCTTAATATATATTTAGAATAGTTCTAATATTATTGCCAATGTATTGGTATTTTAGATTAAACAAAATTCATTACGAATCGGTCCCAATCACGCTTCCGCTTTACGGAATTACGGAATTCCACTCCTTCAGGATTGTCCTTTGATTTGTATGGGTGAGAGTGGCCTACACGCCGACTCAATAAGCCTATCATTTTGGGGACATGACCGAGTGAGGAGCTAAGAACATAATCACACAAGATGAAATTCACTCCTTCCCGATATTAGGGTAAGTAGAGGTGTGTTCTCTTAAGTGGTGTCTCCAGGACTTGAACAAAGGGCCATGCCCTCTCTATGGCACGAGAGGGACTTCTGTTTGTTGGTTGGACCTCAAACAGGTTGTTGATAGCGAGCATAGCTAGCTATTTTTCTCTGATTAATTAAGCTAGTCTTTTACAATTATTTGCCCAAATTTATGCATTTTTATGTTTTATTTGTAGGAAGTATGCGTTTGAAGCTTAATTCAGCAATTGGAGTCAAATGGAGACTTCAATCTAAAAAAAAAAAAAAAAATCATAGCATCGCGACGCTATCGACAAATTTTCCAAAATTGGAGTCAAATGTAGCGTCTCGACGCTATCGGTAGATTTTCTATATAATCTTCTTTTCATGTTACGCCCAAGGGGAGTCCAATTGGTGAGATTTTAGCCCTAATTTCGACTAGAGACCTTTGGTGGGAGCTAAAGCAAGGCCAAGGAGCGGGAATCAAGCGAGAAGACGTGGAGATCGTGACGGGGACGTGCTGGTTTTGACAGATTCGAGTTTTTCTTTCTCTTTCCCTTACCTTTTGTAGTTTTTATGGCTTTTCTTTCAATTAATGTGTGTAGTTTAAAGACTATGAATTGCTAGTTGTTTGTCTTAGGGATTGATGTAGTTGTTTTAGTTTGTTGGATTGATTTGTGGTATGAATATGCATTTATTTTACCTATGCAATTATGGTTAAATGCTTTCAATTACTTGATCACTAGTTGGATGATTTGAGTGTTGAATCTTGCTCCGGAGAGGGGATTTGACCTAAGACTTACTTTATTTAATTGCATTACTAAAGTAGAAATTCTAAGTTTGTGACGGGATTTGGAATAACTTTAGAAGTTGCTTGAAGAACAAAACTCAAAGCCTTGCATGTTAATGAACTTAGATATGGATATCAAGTTGGTTGCATGCATGAGAATCAATTATGCTCAGGAGAGATAGTTGTGATAAAAGGTTCCTAGACTTGGTAGAATAATTGCATGCTAAATTCATCCCATTAATTAATCCTCAATCTTAATCAATGAAATCAATTCCCTAAGAATCTTTTCATTTGAGTCTCCACTTTTATTTTATGCCTTTTGTCTTTAGATTTATTTTTATCATTGAGTTTTGCTCCCTAAATAAAATTGAACAAAAGTATTCGCGATACTTAATTTGCTAGAAAACCAATCCAGAGGACGACACTCGTTTTACACGAAAACACTATATTATTACTTGACCCGTACACTTGCGGTAAGCAAAATGCGCATCAGTTGTTCATTAGAGGAGCACTGGGACTTAAGGATGTAGAGGTAACACAGGGGTAAAACGGTAATTTGACCTAGCTGGGGTATGAACACATGTGAAGGACTGACTTGCTATTATTGGTCGATATCCGTGGACACATAAATATATCTACAGTGAGAAGAGTACAATTGTGGTTCTATAGTGGAGTGAACCGCAGTTAACGAATATTGATTAACTTGGTTAATGAGTTTAGGTCCATTAGGTCCCACCGGTAGCTCATGTAAGGCATTAAGGTAAATTTACTAAGAGATATTTAAATATGAATTTGATTCATATTAGAACTATAGGTTAAAATTAATATGCATTGAATGCACATTAAAACTATAGTTTATATACGAGAGAAAATTGAATATGAGATGTTGAATTTAATAATTAATTAATCAGTTAATTAATTAATTATTAATTTTAATTTAATTAAATTTTGATTTAATTAAATTATATTAATGTTATTGGTTATGTAGGAAATGTAAATTAAATTATATTAATTTAGATTTGATATGAATGACATAATCAATTAAACCTTGTTTTAATTGATTTTTATTTTAATTAATTATATACTTGTTATTATATTAATTAAATTAAATAAATATCTTTTAATTTAATTATTAATTAAATTATAAGATATTTTTAACTGACTTGGTCAGTTATACAGAAACGTGGAGGAGTCCACGTTCACGTATTTTTCTACGCTAATCGGTAAATCCCACCTTATCGATAGGAAGTAGTTCCTGGGAAGGTGTGCGCTCTCATTCTGTGTGTTTCGAATGAAAAAAAATCCAGAGAGAATTTTTTTTTAATCTCTTTAGTAGATTAACTCTCCCACCAGAAACCTTAAGAAAAAGCCTCAATAGACTACTGGTGTTTCCAACTGGGTGGTGTTCGTGGAGAATTGCAAATCAAAGATCAAGGGATTGTTGCAAATCTAAGAAGAAAACTCAGAGATTTGGTGAATTCGGTCGATTCTTCAAGCAGTAGTGAGTACCTAACATCTCTTGATCATTAGGATCAATTCTTTAGATTAGATCTAAGTTTTTATTAAAAATCAGCATGCTAAAAGACTATTTACAGTAGTTTTGTATGTTTTAAATTGCTGTAATTTGTCTCTGTATTGGTATTTAAAACGTTTTTAAAAACAGTGTTTGGTTCTGTAAATTCTTCCGCTGCGAAAGGGCTTTTATCCCTTCAGATCCATGGAGAGAAGATTGAAGATGTAGCTGTGGTTGAGAAGATTCTTCGGTCGATGGATTCTAAATTTGCATATGTGGTTTGTTCAATTGAGGAGTCAAAAGATATTGATACATTATCAATTGATGAATTACAAAGTTCTTTACTTGTGCATGAGCAGAGAATGACATCAAATACAAGTCCAACCAAAGAACAAGCCCTGAAAACTTCAACTCATAGTGAAAACTCTCCAGGGAGAGGATCAAATAGAGGACGTGGTCGAGGTCGTGTGGAAGGTGGCAAGGAAGAGGATGAGGTGGTGGACATGATCAACACAAGCAAACATCCAACAACAACTCGAGATTTGATAAGTCCAACATTCAATGTTATCGTTGCCATAAGTTTGGCCATTACAAGTCTGAATGCACAACCAACTTCAACCATGAAAAAGGAGAACAATCAAATTTTATAGAGAAAAAGGAGCAAGAAACACTATTGGTGACGTGCCACCATAACGAGGCGCTTGGACCTAACATATGGTATATAGACACTGGTTGCAACAATCATATGTGTGGTAACAAGTCTCTCTTTTCTCATTTGGATGAAAGTTGTCATTCTACCGTGAAATTTGGTGATAATTATTAAGTAAATGTTATGGGTAAAATAAATATTCAAATTAAGACCAAAAAAGGCAATGTTGAAATCATATCAAATGTTTTTTATATTCCTGATTTGAGAAGCAATTTATTGAGTGTTGTACAGCTACAAGAGAAGGGTTATGTCACAACTATCAAAAAAGGTGCCTGTGAGATATATGATCCAAGAAGAGGATTGATAGCTTGTGTTGAAATGGCCTCGAACAGGTTGTTCCCACTCAAACTAGAAGGTTTGAAGTTATGTTTCAAGACCAATGTAGATGAAAACCCCACATGGCTTTGGCATTTGTGATATGCCCACTTGAATTTTAAAGGTTTGCAAGTCCTTTTTCAAAAGCAAATGGTGGTTGGTCTTCCTCAAATTTCTCCTCCCACAAAAGTATGTGAAGATTGTGTTGTTGGCAAACAACATCGTGAGAGTTTTCCAAAAGGAAAAGCATGGAGATCACGTAAATCCCTGGAGTTGATTCATTTAAACATATGTGGCCCATTAAACCCAGTATCAAATGAGAAGAAAAAATATTTTATTTCTTTCATTGACGATTTTTCTAGAAAAACTTGGGTTTATTTCTTGTAGGAAAAGTCCGAAGCATTCTCAATTTTCAAGAGCTTTAAAGCGGTTGTTGAAAATGAAATTGGGAGAAAAATCAAAACCCTTCGAACGGATCGTGGAGGAGAATACATGTCACAAGAATTTGTAAATTTTTGTGCTCAACATGGAATTCAACACCAGTTGACAGCAGCCTACACACCTCAAAAAAATGGTGTTGCCGAAAGAAAAAACCGTACTATCCTCAACATGGTTCGAAGTATATTGCAAATGGGAGAGTTCCAAAGGAATTCTGGCCAGAAGCAGTAAATTAGGGTGTTTATGTTTTGAATCGAAGTCCCACTTTTTCGGTAAAAAACATGACTCCTCAAGAAGTTTGGGATGAGCGTAAACCATCAGTTGATCACTTTAAAGTGTTCGGGTGCATTGCATATGCACACATTCCTGACGAGAAGAGAAGGAAGCTAGATGACAAAGGTCACAAATGTGTCTTTCTTGGCATTAATGAGCAATCAAAGGCTTATAAACTGTTCAATCCAATCACAAGTAAAATTGTAATTAGTCGAGATGTTATATTTGATGAACTAAACACTTGGAATTGGACAGAAGATACTCTAGAGCAACAAACAATACCTGTGAACGTTGAAGATAGTGATGAATCTTTGACACCTCAACTTGAAGATCCAGTACAACAATCAGTTGAGCTTGAGGCTACTGAGTCTCAAACAGGAGGTGCAAGTTCTTCAAGATCACAATGAGTTAGAAAGAGACCAGCATGGATGGAAGATTATGAGGTTAGTGGTGATCTTTCTGATGAGGCATTTGTCCATTATGCTTTATTATCAGAATGTGATCCATTAACTTTTGAAGAAGTTGTCAAAGATATAAAATGGAAGCAGGCCATGGATGAAGAGATTAAGTCGATTAAGAAAAACAACACTTGGGAGCTATCAGAACTTCCTAGAGGGCAAAAATCCATTGGTGTTAAATAGGTTTACAAAATGAAGCTGAATAAAGATGGCCAAGTAGACAAATACAAGGCTCGTCTTGTCGCAAAGGGGTACAAGCAATAAATTGGCATTGACTACAATGAAGTTTTCGCTCCGGTTGCAAGACATGATACGATTCAAATGGTGGTAGCATTTGCAACTGAAGGGATAAGAGCCCTGCACAGCGAAAAGTGTTGCCGAACCTACTCAGAGTCTTAGATTCTAATTCAAATACCAATACAATTTGTAAAATATTACAGCAATAAATCTATATTTAATGGGTTGTACATAGGCTATAAACATGCTAAAAGATCAACTAGATTGATCCTAGTGATTAAGGATTTCATAGAAATCTTACTTTTGTAGAAAACCTTGATCAATTCGCCTTTTCTTGTCAATAAGATTGAAAACGCAGCAACCCTCTTGTGCAAACACCACCAATCGGCTACACCGGTATATCTCAAGACTTCTTAAAGTAGGAGACTTGTGGGAGTCTTTTGGGAGAGATCTCTGAGAGAATGAGAGACAGTGGGATGTCTTTCACCCCACCCTAGGGGTCCTATATATAGTAAAGGCCAAGACTTTTTTCCTAATAGGAAAAGGTCTCTAATTTTAATAAATAAATAATTAATTTCATAAATAATTAATTTCCCAATTAAATATCATATATTTAATCTTAGGAATTTTATTAAAATTAAAATTAAAATGAATCCAATTCATATTAAATTTATTTGAACTCTTTCAAATATTTTCTCTCAATAATTAATTTTTGAAATTAATTCAAAAATTATATTATAAAGTTTCATAAACTTTATATTATAATGCATCAATATACATTATATGATTCTCCAAATAAATTGAACACTTTCAATTTACAATTTATATTTATTTGCTTGAAGTCATTTTACGAGCTACCAGTGGGACCTAATGGACCTACAGATCAGAAGCTCCAACGATACGAGACTAGCTAATCGGCTTAAACTCATTAACCAAGTTAGTCTCCATTCGTTAACTGTGGGTCACTCCACTAACGACCCACAACTGCACTCTTCTCACTGCAGAATATTTCTGTGTCCACGAATATCGACAAATACTACAAGTCAGTCCTTCACGTATGTTCGTATCCCAGTTGGGTCAAATTATCGTTTTACCCCTTGTTTACATCTTTGTCCTCAAGTCCGCAGTGCTCCTCTAATGAACAACCTGTTTGAGGTCCAACCAACAAACAGAAGTCCCTCTCGTGCCATAGAGAGGGTTGGGCCCATTGTTCAAGTCCCGGAGACACCACTTAAGGGAACACACCTCTACTTACCCTAGAGTCGGGAAGGAGTGAATTCCATCTTGTGTGATTATGTTCCCAGTTCCCCACTCGGTATTGTCCCCAAAATGGTAGGCTTATTGAGTCGGCGTGCTGGCCACTTTCACCCATACAAATCAAAGGACAACCCCTCGTGAACAGGAGTCCATAATCCACTTAGGATTGAGATTGAGTTGTCTAGGTCATCCTAGTAAAATAGAAACCAAGCCAACTAACGGTGTTACAGTTAGTGGTTAACTATTTCGCGGTCCGGTCTTATGCAAACTCATTGCATAGGATACCCCCACTCGCATGTCAAACACATGAACGCGTTGGATCATTGCGTTTGTATCATAATACAAAGCGGGTCGTATCCATAGTGTCACCAGGATAAGGTACCCAGCCTTATCCTTGTACTATAGACCTTTTAGGTTGTTACTTGAACATCGATCCCCGTATGTCCCCACATACTAGTTCAAGTTACATACAAACAACCTTGGATCTTAGTTTATAGGATTTGGGTCAAATAGTGCAATATTTAACAATAACATTTTATTGCAGAAACTAAATAACACTTTATTAAATACAAGTATAAAATTTGTTTACATTCACTATCTACGAGTTTTAGGGCATAAAACCCAACAGCAGCACAAAGAAATTGGAAAATTCTTCAAATGGACGTGAAATCAGCCTTTCTGCATGGCAACTTGAATGAAGAAGTTTACATAGGTCAACCCCCTGGATATGTTCAACAGAGTAATGCAAGAAAGGTAGCTTGAAGAAGGCTTTGTATGGATTGAAGCAAGCTCCTAAGGCTTGGTACAGTCGAATTGAGACCTACTTTATTAAAGTTGGATTTGAAAAATGTCCATATGAACATACTCTCTTTATTAAATTCCAACATCCAAACAAGATTTTGATAGAATGTTTGTATGTAGATGATTTGATTTACACAGGAAATGACTCAATTATGTTTGAAGAATTCAAGCAGTCCATGATGGCAAAGTTTGAAATGACAGATCTAGGGATGATGCATTGCTTTCTCGGCATTGAGATAATACATTCAGTAGCGAGGATTTTCATCAATCAGAAGAAATATGCACTGGAGATCTTGGACAGGTTTCAAATGGAGAATTGCAACTCAACCACAACTCCAGTTGAACCCAATTTGAAGCTCACAAAGGACCATGAAGGAAAGAAGGTCAATAGTACCCTCTATAAGCAAATGGTTGGAAGCTTGATGTACTTAACAGCTACAAGGCCTGATATTATGTATGCTGTAAGTTTAATTAGCAGGTTTATGGAATCTCCAACTGAGCTTCATCTCCTTGCTGCCAAAAGAATCTTACGTTACTTAAAAGGGACTCCTGATCTTGGCATACTTTATCAAAGAAGAGGAAAATTAAACCTTGTTGGTTTTAGCAATAGTGATTATGCAGGAGATTTAAATGATAGAAAGAGTACTTCAGGGTATGTTTTCATGCTTGGTTCAGGAGCTATCTCATGGTCTTCCAAAAAGTAGCCAATTGTCACATTATCTACTACTGAAGCTCAACTTGTAGCAGCAACATCATGTCCATGTCAAGCCATTTGGTTGAGGAACATTCTTGAGAATTTGCATTATAAGTAAGAAGAATCATCTATCATTCATTGTGATAACACATCAACAATCAAGCTCTCAAGGAATCCTGTCTTGCATGGACGAAGCAAACACATTGATGTAAGATACCATTACTTGAGGGATCTTACAAATGATGAAATTATCAACCTATGCTACTATAAAAGTAAAGATCAAGTGGCAGATATTTTAACCAAGTCTCTCAAATTAGCAACATTTGTGGAGCTTCGAAGCTTACTTGGTGGTTTCCTCTACTACTTTAAACTAAATACCAAATTGCATAGTTTTAGTTTAAGGGGGTGTTAAAAATAGGATTGGTTATAATTAGTTTTTTGTTGCTAGACTTTAGGTTGCTATTCTTTAGGCTAGTCTTGTGGTATTTGTTTTGAGTGGTTAGCTAGCTATTTTTGGTGTACTTTGAGCCTATATAAGACCTATTTGAAATGGAATTCAATGTAATTGAGTTTTTACCTCACTTCCTCTCTTCTACTAGTTCTCTCCATTCTTACCTACAACAATAAGTATTAAAGTATTGATATAAGATTAAATTTATCCTAACAAACCATCTTAAACTCAAGTTTAATAGTTATTTAACGTCTTTCACTAAAAACTAGAACAAAAGTATTATCTTTCAAAGCTTGGAAAATAAACTTTTATGTATCTCTATGGTTTATTCTTTTGAATATTCCCCCCTCCCCCCCCCCCCCCCCCCCCCCCGAAAAATGGTTTATGGCTTAAATTTGACCAAGGAAAAAACTTGGTTGAATCTCCCTACATACCTATGTTAAAATGTTGATAACTAGGAGAGATAAATTTTCTTTCTCATTTTATACATTTTTCTTTCTTAGTTGTCAAGATTTTGATGGGATATGTAAGAGATTTCTACATACTAGTATGCAGTCAAGTACTGTTCTTTGGTTAACAATTTCGGTCTTAATTTTTCTTCAAAATCAAGTTTTTTTTTCTCAATTTATTTAAGATAAATAACAAAGGGAAATTTAACTTTTCACTCTGTTTATTTTAGGACTAATATTTGAATAAAAAAATAATATTTTATAAAATATGTGAAAAAAAAAGGCTCTAAAAAATGTTTTGAGAAGAATAAATTCAAATAAATCCACTATGAACTAAACAAAAGATACGAAAAAAAAATAATAATATCATCAGTTGACTGCGCAACCGTCAACAGCGCGTATGGCCAATTGGCCATCGCAAATTAGCAATTGAAAATTGAGTCTTGCAAAATAAAATAATAATTCGGGTTTAAAAAATAATAATTCGGCCCCTTAAATTTCAATTTTATCAACTTACAAACTTAAATAAATATTGTTGTAAAAAAAAACTTTAAAAAAATACTGAAAATCTGTAATTAAAAAAAGTATTGCAAATTTCATTTTTCTTTTTAGCTTTTATATTATCACGTGCATTTTTTTTTAATAAAAAAATATGCATTCAATTGACTGCAATCTAGAAATAGAAGCTTAAAATGAAATTGATAGAGGCTTTTAGAGAAAAACCACGTTGTAAGACTAGATTTCATTTTGTTAAAAGTGGTTAATTTTTAAAGATTTATTTGATAGTCAATCTTATAAATTAATGGGAAAATTGTCTTTTTGGTCCCTGAGTTTTGAGGGATAGGTGTGTTTGGTCCCTGAGTTTTCAAAATAGACCATTTTAGTCCCTGGGTTTTGAGAAATAGGTTTAAAAGGTCCCTAATTAAATTTTCAAAATGGACCTTTTTAATCCCTAAGTTTTGAGAAATAGGTTTTAACAGTCCCTGGTTTTATTTTTTCAACTTTTTTAAACTAATAATTTTTATTATATTTTAATATTGAATGATTTTTTAAATTAACAAAATTAAAAAGTATTAATTTATAAAAATTAAAAAATAATATAAGAGACTTTTTAAACATATTTCTCAAAACTCAAGGACTAAAAAGGTCCATTTTTGAAAATTTAGGGACCTTTTAAACCTATTTCTCAAAATTCAGGGACTAAAAATGTCTATTTTGAAAACTCAGGGACCAAATGCACCTATCCCTCAAAATTCAGGGACCAAAAAGGTAATTTTCCCTAAATTAATTTATAAAAATTTAATCAAAAGCATACGAATTTGTTTTTTTTACAACACGATGAGGTGGAAGTTTGAATCACATATCTATGAATCATTAGTACAAGTTTTATGTGAGTTGAGCTATATTGACGTTGACAATACATGAATTTGTTAACAGTTGATTTTGGTTGGAATGAGTTAGTTGTGAGAGTAGTTTCAGTTTAAAATTAGTGGGTGAAGTTGTGTTAATACATTATTACTTACTTTCCTAGATCAAATAATTTTTTAGTTTTTTTAGGTTTTTTTTTTTTTTTTTTTTGAAGATAATAATTTTTTAGTTACTATACCACAATTGTAATTATATATTTGAAAATATGAATATAATAATAAAAAAAAGTAGCATATACTTAGTTATACGATTCTTATCCACCAAAACCTTAGACATTTTCTATATAGTTTTTGTAACCTTATATTAAGATATCTAAAATAATCTGCACTTCAATATATTATCATTTACAATCACATAATTTTCTTTATATGATTAAGTAAAAGCTTATGATTCGAACAACAAGACTCATTTAAAGCACAAATTATTCCTAAACTTACACGTTAGGTGACTCAATCAAGTCTTAACTTGCAATTGACAACTACATCGACTTAGACCTTAGATTTCCGAAATCGGTCACTTTTAGAAAATTTATGATCAATGACTTGGTCCAAACTAGTCCATGGCTATGCATCTAATCTATGACACAAAACCAAGAGATATTTAATAATAATTGCCAAATGCGACGATCTATCAATATTTCTTCTTTGTGGAATATGTTCTCTCGACATCTTAACATGTAAGTTTGTTTTATACTTGGTTTTGGAAATGGCCTTTTAACTTGAATGTTGGAGTATCTTTGTCAAAATATTGTGTCTGTATTAGCAAGATATTTTGTGTAGCAATCTTTTTGTTGGAGTTTTTGCAATAATGCTACATTTGGCTTAAATAATAACAAATTTGTCACACGATAGAATATTTCACAAAAATGACATACATATAAGATCTCAGGTAATAGTCTAGTGGTATATTTTATATTAGGTATATCAGTTATCTACTTAATATCATGAGATTTTTTTTTTTTATTCAAGTTCTTGCAATAGTAGTATATTCGACTTAAATAATAAAAAATTTGTCCATGATAAAATATTTTTGTAAAAATGACATAAACTTAAGATTCCATATACCAATAACATATTTTATATTGATGATGTTATTTTTGTTTTATTTTTATTATTATTATTACTATTATTTTAAGTTCCTTAAAAAAAAAAAAAAGTGCTAACATGTGAACTTTCCAAATGGTCACTCAAGTTAGTACTATTCTCTTCCAAGTACGTTTAATTGCGAAATTCTGATGAAATCTGATACATTAGTGGTGGTGTGATCATACCCATTACGGTGATATACTTTATATTATATATTAGTGTGAATACTCTATCAATGACACAAAGAATAGGAGTGGATGCACGTTGGTCTAGTGAGCACATACTACAAAAAATCTCACCTTTAGCGTTGAAAAAATTTCGTCGCTAAAAGTCCAAATTCGACACAAAGCCATCTTCAGCGTAAAAAAAAAAATTAGTCGCAAAAAACGTCGCTAAAGCACCGTCGCAAGCTGGATTTTGCGTCGAATTTTTAAAATGCGTCGCAACCTGCGACGAAAAAGTAAAACACCTATTTCATTGCGTCGAAAATTGTTTATTTCATCGCATATTTCAATTCATTTGTAACAAAAACCCTAAATTTGTCGCATAAATGATAGACAATAAAATATATATACAGCTAAACGCGGACGTGATCTGGTTGTTTGTCGTTTGAGTCTTGAGCAATGTGTTTTATTTTTGTTCTGTGGTTCCTGATCGTTCGTGGTTCGAAACTTGAGAAATGCGTTTTTTTTTTTTTTTTTTTTTTTTTTTTTTTTTTTTTTTCGTGGTTCAAGCCTTCAGCAATGGACTTTTTTTTATTCTTTTTATTTTATTGTTTTAATTGGTTAAAATTTAGTTTATCTTTTCAATTTTCAAATCTCTGGTAAATTATTTTAGAAAAAGAATAATGACAAAAAAACATCATTCTATTTTCTAAAAAAAATTGATAAATATTCCAAGTTTCATTATTTAATTTTAAATTAGGTGGATAATTCTACAATGGATTGTTATAAATTTATAATGAATATTACTTAGTCTGAATATTACATATCAATGCATTTTAAATCATATAAAGGTTAAGTTAGAAGTTTGGTTCCTAAGTTTTAAAATTTGTATTAATAGGTCTCTAAACTTTTAATTTTGTGTCTAATAAAAATTAAAAAAATAACTAATAGATCTAAGAACTTGTGAATTTTGAATTTAATTGGTCTCTTATATATTCAAAATTTTTAAATATTAATTATTTTATTAGACATAAAATTGAATTTTATATGTAATTGAACCTCATACTTTTAATTTCGAAACTAATAGATATATTAATTTTTTTTTTTAAAAAAAATATAGATACATTAATTTTAAAAACTGTTCAATACGTCCTGTTAGGCATAAAATTAAAATTTATGCATTTAGTTTTAAAAATTTTCAAATATGTAAGAGACCTAATTAGATACAAAATTGAAACTTCGGGGATTTATTAGACACAAAATAAAAAATTCAAGGACTTATTAGACACTTTTTAAAGTTTGTGGACCATATAAATACAAATCTAAAAGTTGATAAACTAAACTTAGGTTTAAGTTCATATGAATTTGTGTCCCCTAACCTAAAGTTTTGGATCCGCCGTTGACAAAGATGATTTTTTATTTTCCTCTTTGTTTTAAGTTCAACAACATTTGAGGACCTTGGGATGGAGAGATTCGAACCTCTAAACTCTTGATCAAAGGTACACAAAAATGGTATCTAACGTACTATATATTATAAACCATACATTTTACCTATATACTTTATCAACGTTTTTTTTTTTTTTTTTTAAGACTTTATCGATGGTTTATCAGTTTTGTCACCAATTATACTTTCCATTTTTATTATTTTGTTCGTGGATCCGGTAGTTTTTTTAATCAATATATGTATTTTTGGGCCAATTTAAAAATATTAAAATGCTATTATATTTCCTTAGTCAAAAAAAAAAAAAAAAAAAAAATGCTATTATATTTCCATAATTATTACAAAACTAACAAATCCATTCAACAATTTTCAATAATGTATGAATTTTACTCGGCATCACATTTATAATAATTATTGCATGTTCATATTGAATAATTATGGAGAGGGACTGGTTTTACATTGGAGGGGTGTTAATAGAAAGTCATGTTTTTTCTTTTTTTTTTTTTTTTAGTACATCAACATTTGGGGTGGGAGGATTCGAACCTCTGACCTCATGGTCGAGAGTACATGCCAATTACCGCTGAGCTAAGTTCGCTTTGGCTCATGTTTTTTCATTTGGTTTTTGGTTTTTGAAAATTAAAATTATAAAAATTACTTTCACCTATGAATTGTTGGGTAAGTAAGTCAAGTTTTGAATATAAAGAAAGTAATTTTTATTTTTTTTTTATTTTTAGAATTTGACTAAGAATTCAAATGTATCATTGAGAAAGATGGAAATCATGGTAAGAAAAGAAACACAATTTTTAAAAACCAAAATTCAATTTCAAATTCAAATGGTTATCAAATGTGACTTTAATTGAGGTTATAAGCAATTGGTTTATATATATATATATATATATATATATATATATATATATATATATATATATAGATAGATTGGTTTGAATACAGATAAACTGAAAGTTATGTTTAATATATACACATATATTCAAATGTATCCTTAAAAATTCTTTAAAAAAATCCTGAAGAAATGTGAAAAACAATAGTAAAAAACTTATGAGAAAACAAGCATAATTATCAAAAACAAAAAATTCAAATCCAAATGATTATCAAATGAAGTCTTAATAGAGGTTATAAGACTTTTTTTTTTTAATTGGTTTGTGTTATGGATATTAGTTATTTTGTTATGGGTTTTGTTATTTTTCCATGATCTTCTCCCTTTTTTGTTATTTTATTGTTATTCCTTTGTGTATAAATAGGGTTCAATTGTGTATTCTCAAATCACTTAATCAATACACCATTTTCATAGTCTCTGAAAAGTTTCATGGTATCAGAGCTCTAAGTGACTCACGTCCTTTTTTATTTTCCTCTTTTTTTTTCACGCTTCCCTCTTTTTGTTGAGATGGCATCTAATGACTCTCATTCACCAATATTTTTGCTCTCAAATATCTGTAACATAATTTCTCTGAGGCTTGATTCCACAAATTTTGTCCTCTGGAAATTTCAACTACAGTCGATCTTAAAGGCTCACAAGTTGTTTGAATTTATCGATGGCTCCACTAATTGCCCTCCAAAGACGGTTCCATCATCCACCACATTGTCCTCTACATCGACGGAGACTGCAACTGAAGCACCTCCTGCTCCAGTATCTTCTCAGATTAATCCACTTTATGAGGAGTGGGTTGCCAAAGATCAAGCTCTAATGACATTGATCAATGCCACTCTGTCGCCAGCAGCCTTAGCCTATGCTGTTGGTTGCACATCATCCAAACAAGCCTGGGAGGTTCTAGAAAAACACTACTCTTCGAGCTCAAGAACCAACATCGTCAATTTGAAGTCAGATCTTCAATCAATAACCAAGAGTCGGGTGAGTCAATTGATGATTATGTTAAACGAATCAAAGAACTCAAGGATAAATTAGCTAATGTTTCTGTTATTGTGGATGAAGAGGATATTCTTATCTATGCCTTAAATGGCTTACCTTCTGTTTTTAACACTTTTCGCACATCTATGAGAACACGGTCACAATCGGTTACATTCGATGAGCTCCACGTCCTTCTAAAAGCAGAGGAGGCTGCTATTGAGAAACAATCAAAGCAAGATGATGCCCTAACTCAGCCTTCTGCCATGTTTGCGTCTCAAACAATGCCCAATCTCTCTCAGCGTTCCAACTCCTCTGGAAATTTTAATCGAGGAAGGTCATCTGGCCATGGACGCAATCAAGGTCGTGGTCGTGGATTCAATCCTACTGGTCGTGGAAATTTTAATCAAGGTAGAGGCATATTTTCTTCTCCTACACAGGCTACTGACGGACAAGGACGAGTTTCATGTCAAATTTTTCAACGCCCTGGACATAGTGCAATTGATTGTTTTAACAGAATGAACTACCATTTCCAAGGGTGTCATCCACCTACGCAACTAGCAGCCATGGTGGCCTCTCAAAATGTTGCTTACTGCAACACAACATCCAGCAGTGTGAATAATGGAGTTGGTTCCTCTTCTACTTGGTTAACCGATTATGGTTGTAATGCTCATCTTACTGCTGATCTCAATAATTTGTCTATTGCTTCAGAATATGCAGGTGATGATTAAGTATCAGTAGGCAGTGGCCAATCCCTCCCAATTTCTCACAATGGCTCAGGTTCTCTCCATACATCTTCCTCTTCTTTCCAGCTTAATAATCTTCTATATGTTCCTCATATTGCTACCAACCTTTTGTCTGTCCATCAACTATGTGTAGACAACAACTGTATTATCATATTTGACTCACACAAGTTTGTTGTTCAGGACAAATGTACGGGCAAGGTTTTGTTCCAAGGACCTAGCGTAAATGGCCTCTATCCTTTATCATCTATTCCTACATCTTCTGCTCCATCATGTCATGTTGCTCGTGTTGCTACAGATAACTCTTATTCTCTTTGGCATAATCGATTAGGACACCCTGGTCATTCTGTTGTTAATTCTATTCTTCGTTTCTTAGGTTTATCTTCATGTTCTATTTCTTCTTCTATTTGTCAACACTGTGCTACTGGCAAAATGACTAAATTACCTTTTCCTCGTTCATTTTCTACTTCAGTTTTGCCTCTTAATCTTATACACAGTGATGTTTGGGGCCCAGCTCCTGAAACTTCTGTCAATGGATTTAATTATTATGTTTCTTTCATTGATGATCATTCTAAATTTACATGGTTATATCCTATTGCTCGAAAATCTGATGTTTCTGCTGTTTTCCAACGTTTTAAGCCACTAGTTGAAAATTTGTTTTCTACTTGAATTAAAACTCTTCGAATAGATGGTGGTGGTGAATACATTAATCAATCTCTTTCATCTTATCTTTCTTCTAATGGCATAATTCATCAAAAGTCATGTGCTTACACACCTGAACAAAATGGTGTTGCTGAATGCAAACATCGCCATATTGTTCAAATGGCTTTATCTCTTATGTCTAAAGCATCTCTTCCTACAAAATTTTGGTCTTATGCATTTGCTACTGCCACTTATCTCATAAATCGTTTACCTTCTCCTTCTTTACATAATAAATCACCATATGAATGTCTATTTAAAGAGCCACCTGACTATTCTCATTTAAAGACCTTTGGTTGTGCTTGCTACCCTTTACTTACTCCTTATAACTCTAACAAACTCCAGCCTAAATCCACTCAGTGTGTTTTTCTTGGTTATCCATTAGATTATAAAGGCTATCTGTGTTACAACATGAGCAATGAGAAATTCTATACCTCTAGACATGTTCTTTTTTATGAAACTGTATTTCCTTTCTCTTTACTAATTACATCTTCCATCCATCCACATCTTTATCATCTCCTAGTTTCAACCCTTTGGTTCCTTTTCTGTTACCTACCACTTCTTCCCCTATCCCAACTTTCTCTTCTACTGATACTTGTTCTTTACCTGTTACTAATAACAATAGGCTTAATATTGAGGTTGAACCTACTGTACAAGACTCTCTTGTTGATTCTGGTGTTAATGTTATTATTGATGCTCCTAATGCTTCTGTTTCTGTGCCTCCTGTTGTTTCTGATGTTAATACTACTGATCTTGTTTCTTTGCAATCTGTTCATCATGATGTTCCATCAGTGCCTCATGTTCAAAATGCACATTCAATGCAAACTCGTGGTAAATCAGGAATTTCTAAGCGGAAGGTGTTTCTTGCTACCACTTCTTTATCTCATGATTCTGAAGTTGAACTATCTTCATTTACTGTTGCGTCTAAGTTTCCTGTTTGGCAGCAAGCAATGAGATCCGAGTTTGAGGCTCTCACACAACAAGGGACTGGGCAACTTACACCTCTCCCTCCTAGTAAAAGTGCCATTGGATGCAAATGGGTGTATCGAGTCAAACGTAATCCAGATGGCTCCATTGCTCGCTACAAAGCTCGTCTAGTTGCCAAGGGCTACCATCAACAAGAAGGTATTGACTATGACGAAACCATCAGTCCGGTGGTTAAGAAACCAACCGTCCGAGTCATTCTTTCCTTGGCTGCTCACTATGGTTGGCAACTTCGTCAACTCGATGTTAAGAATGCCTTCTTACACGGGGATTTACATGAAGAAGTCTATATGCAGCAACCTCAGGGATTTGTTGGCTCAACCAATCCGACTCATGTCTGCAAATTACTTCGGTCCCTTTATGGTCTCAAGCAAGCACCTCTGGCGTGGTTTGAGTGTTTTACATCCTATTTACTCACATTGGGTTTTTGTGCTTCTCAGGCAGATTCATCTCTATTTGTTCTAAAACATGATGGACATCTTATATATCTTCTTCTCTATGTTGATGATATTATCATCACTGGTACTAACAATCTTATGATTAGCTCCTTAATATCTCAGTTGCAGTCTCGATTTGACATGACTGATATTGGTTATCTTACATACTTTCTTGGTCTTGAAGTCAAGATGTCTTCTACTGGGATTCATGTCTCTCAAGCTAAATATGCACGTGATATTCTTCATTGTTTTGGTATGGCCAATGCTAAGCCTTGTTCTACACCGATTTCTCTCAAGCTAGCTACTGATGTTGGTTCTCTCTGTTCGTCTGCTAATGTTCAAACTTTTCGGGCTCTTGTTGGTGCATTACATTATCTCACATTCTCTCGCCCTGATATTGCTTATTTTGTAAGTTGGCTTTCTCAATTTGTGCAGAATTCTTCTCATGCTCACTTAGTTGCTGCTAAGCGAGTCCTTCGCTACCTTGCTGGAACGTTAGCCTCTGGTATTCTCTTTCGCAAAGGTGGCTCTTTGAATCTCACAGCTTTCTCCGACTCGGATTGGGCTGGGAGTTCTCTTGATAGACGTTCCACGACAGGCCTTGTTATTCTTTTAGGGCCTAATCCAATTTCATGGGGAGCAAAGAAACAATCTACTGTGTCTCGAAGTTCCACAGAAGCTGAGTATCGTGCTCTTGCCTCTACGGCTGCTAAATTATTTTGGGTTCGTCAGCTTCTTCGTGATCTCTGCATCTTTAGTTCCTCACCTCCTCTTCTATTATGTGACAATCAGTCCGCCATTCAACTTGCTCGTAATCCGGTCTTTCATGGACGAACTAAGCACATCGAAGTTGATTTTCATTTCATTCGCGAACGGGTTACTCAGAAGGATATTTCATTGCAATATGTTTCTACCTCTACTCAGCTAGTTGATCTCTTTACGAAGCCTCTGACTAGTCATCGCCTATGCTTCCTTCGCTCCAAACTCAGTCCTCGATAGTCTTTCGTTTGCGGGGGATGTTATGGATATTAGTTATTTTGTTATGGGTTTTGTTATTTTTCCATGATCTTCTCCCTTTTTTGTTATTTTATTGTTATTCCTTTGTGTATAAATAAGGTTCAATTGTGTATTCTCAAATCACTCAATCAATACAGCATTTTCATAGTCTCTGAAAA
Organism: Luffa acutangula; assembly: GCA_036850905.1. Lineage (NCBI taxonomy): Eukaryota > Viridiplantae > Streptophyta > Magnoliopsida > Cucurbitales > Cucurbitaceae > Luffa > Luffa acutangula. Next base: position 8,832,698 of record CM072094.1, on the reverse strand, counting down.
GTTTCAGTTTGAACATAAATAAACTGAAAATTTGTCTTTAGTATATATATACACACATAGAGAGGGGAGATTTGAACATTTAATCTCTTATTCAAACAGGAACGGATTCATGAAGCAGAATAGTAACTTCAAAACATATGTATCTTATATAACATTTGACTTTCAAAATTTTGAAGGATGACCTTGGCTTGTTGGTTTTTGCTTCTATCCATGCAGTAATAAATTTTATAATTTTCAGATTTAATTTTGATAAATAAGTATATATTTATTTTTTTCTAAGTGAATAATTTATACTTTTTATGGTAAAACTTTCTCTTTTAGTAATAAATTTCGTGATTTTCAGATTTAATTTTGGTAAATAAGTATATATATATATTTTTTTTTCTAAGTGAATAATATATACTTTTCATGGTAACACTTTTTTTCAGGTTTCATTTGTTTTTGGTATATCTATTTAGATAATTCAATTATACTCTCTTTTTTAAATATATCAATATAAAATTATGTACATAAAGTTGTATTTTTGTGGTCTCAATATTAAACAAAATCATATTATGGACCATGATTTTTTTTTTTTTTTTTGGAAAAACACAATGGTTTATTATGGTTAGTAATCTATTGGTAAAATTTCAAGTTTAGTCCTTGAACTTTAACTTCACGTTTGTGTCTATTTGGTTCTTGAACTTAAAAAAAAATGTCTAATAGGTGTCTAAATTTTCTATTTTGTATGTAATAAGTCCTTGGATTTCAAAAATATCTGAAAGGTATTTGATATGTTCAGATATATTTTTCTTACAAAATAACAAATTTATTACATATAAAATTAAAATTTATGTCTAATGTCTAATAGAACTCTAAACTTTCAATTTTTTGTGTAGATGAAAACTTTTGAGAGATTGCAGAGAGATTTTCTTGAGAGGAAGATACTATAAGGAGAAAGAGCACTCTTGTTATTTTCCAGATTCTCATCTCTGCACGGTAGAGTGGTGGTTATCGTAACCACCACATCACCACTCCCCACGTGGGGAGTTCGTGGTTTTTATTTAATTAAATAAATAATAATAATGAATTTAATTCATTTAATTAAATAAATATTAATTAATTAGTTAATCATATTGATCAATTAATCTTAATTAAATATCTCATATTTAATTAATGTGCATTTAAACCATATTCAAATGTACATCTCACACATAGTGTATAGTTTTAATTAGATTCAATTAAATCACATTTAATTAGTGGACAATTATCTATGATATGCTCTTCACTACAAATATCACAACAAGGAGAAGAGATAGTATTCGCAGGAGCAATGTTTGCTAGATTTCCCATAGTCAAGCCCTTCATCATGTTATGAATAGCATTAATCTGAGCTTGCATGGTTGAGTTTGCTTCTGTTTCTACAGCTTTCACTAGATTTTTCAAAATAGTAGTCTCGGTCTCTCCCCGATGTCGGTTATTTGTGGCTTTTGTATCTAGAATGACAAGTGCTTCATGCGCGCGAACTTTTTCAAGAAAGATCCATTCGCAAATGCACTGACTAAGGGTTTTGAAGCTTGATCCAACCCACTGTTAAAATGCTCAAGAACGATGCATTGATAGCGAGCATAGCTAGCTATTTTTCTATTATTAATTAAGCTAGTCTTTTACAATTATTTGCCCAAATTTATGCATTTTTATGTTTTATTTGTAGGAAGTATGTGTTTGAAGCTTAATTCAGCAATTGGAGTCAAATGGAGTTCCATCCTTAAAAAAAAAAAAAAAAAAAAAAAAAAAAAAAAAAAGCGTCGCGACGCTATCGACAAATTTTCCAAAAATGCAGTATCGCGACAACGTCGCGACGCTGTCGCCAGATTTTCTATAAATTCCTCTTTTCATCTACGGATTTGGGGAGCCCAACTGGTGAGATTTTAGCCCTAATTTCGACTAGAGACCTTTTGTGGGAGCTAAAGGCAAGGCCAAGGAGCGGGAATCAAGCGAGAAGACGTGGAGATCGTGACGGGGACGTGCCGGTTTCGACGGATTCGAGTTTTCTTTCTCTTTCCCTTACCTTTTGTAGTTTTTATGGCTTTTCTTTCAATTAGTGTTTGTAGTTTAAAGACTATGAGTTACTAGTTGTTTGTCTTGGGGATTGATGTAGTTGTTTTAGTTTGTTGGATTGATTTGTGGTATGAATATGCATTTATTTTACCAATGCAATTATGGTTAAATGCTTTCAATTACTTGATCACTAGTTGAATGATTTGAGTGTTGAATCTTGCTCGGGAGAGGGGATTTGGCCTAAGACTTACTTTATTTAATTGCATGACTAAAGTAGAAATTCTAAGTTTGTGACGGGATTTGGAATAACTTTAGAAGTTGCTTGAAGAACTAAACTCAAAGTCTTGCATGTTAATGAACTTAGATAGGGATATCAAGTTGGTTGCATGCATGAGAATCAAATATGCTCGGGAGAGATAGTTGTGATAAAAGGTTCCTAGACTTGGTAGAATAATTGCATGTTAAATTCATCCCATTAATTAATCCTCAATCTTAATCAATGAAATCAATTCCCTAAGAATCTTTCCATTTGAGTCTCCACTTTTATTTTATGCTTTTTGTCTTTAGATTTATCTTTATCACTGAGTTTTGCTCCCTAAATAAAATTGAGCAAAAGTATTCACGATACTTAATTTGCTAGAAAACCAATCCAGAGGACGACACTCGTTTTACACGAAAACACTATATTATTACTTGACCCGTACACTTGCGGTAAGCAAATTGCACATCATGCATGCAGGCAACCCATGATGAGAACACTTTCGGACCAGCCTTTGAAATCTCTCCCATGCTGCGTCTAAAGGCTCATTGTAAGATTTTCTAAAGGAAATGATCTCTGCTCTATACTTAGTATTCTTGCTGGACGGAAAAAACTTCTCTAGGAACTTCTCTGCCAAGTCATTCCAGGATGTGATGGAGTTTGGTGGAAATGAATCTAACCAAGCCTCGGCATCTTCCTACAATGAGAAAGGAAAAAGTTTTAAGTTTCAATGTGTCTTCTAGAACTCCTGTTACCTTAAACGAACTACAAATTCTTAAAAATTGCTTAATATGCTTATGCGAATTTTCACTCGGAAGTCCTGAAAACTAGCCCATAGTGTTGAGCATTTGAAACATCATAGGTTTCAACTCGAACTGTGGCACTTCTATTGGTGGCTCAAGTATTCCTGGATTCAGAGTCTGAAAAACTGGTAAGGCATAATCCCTTATTGCTCTATTACGAACTTCTGCAATATAGATCAAATTTTCATTTTGTGGCATCAGTGGAACTGGTGGTGCTGGAGGTATTCTCCCACCATTTTGGCCTTTGCTCAACTCTTGTTGTTCCCTTTTTCTTTCGTCTTTGCTCTCTATGACGACGACGAAAGGTTCTTTCTATCTCAGGATCTAGCTCGAAGAGTTGATACTCTTTGCTCATGCACCAACCTCAACCTGCAAAAGAACTGCACATCGAAGTTAGATTCTCTTAAGATAGAAATGTGGTTGCAATCAAATAACAATTTCAACAAACAAAAACTGGTTTCACTTTTAGTCCCTGACAACGGTGCCAAAAACTTGATGTGGTGTTTGACTGAAGGTGGATGTTGGAAAAGATGTTAAATAATAAGTATGAATGAATTCAATCAACTAAGTGAAAGTATACACTACCGCATGTAGTAATAAAAACTCTTGAAGTATTCCAAAAGTATAGATCCCACAGAGACTAAGTTTGAACACAAATTTGAAGAAGAAACTGCTCTTAAATTGCTTAAAAAGGTAACCAAAGAAAATAATGTTGGGTTTTATGTCCTAAAACTCGTAAATAGTGAATGTTAATGAATTATACACTTGTATCAATAAAGTGTTATTGAGGTTTATGCAATAAAGTGTTATTGTCATATTAAGTCTATAATTGCACAATATGACCCAAATCCAATAAACTAAGATCCAAGTTTATGTATATGTAACTTGAACGCGTATGTGGGGACATACAGGGATCAATGTTCAAGTAACAACCTAAAAGGTCTATAGTACAGGGATAAGGTTGGGTACCTTATCCTAGTAACACTATGTGATACGACCGTTTTGTATTCGATAAAGACGTATTGATCCAAGGCGTCCATGTAGGAGACATGCAAGCGGGGGTATCCTATGCAATGAGTTTGCATAAGACCGGACCACGAAATAGTAAACCACTAGATGTAACACCGTTAACTAGTTAGGTTACTATTTCAATAGGATGACCTAGGTAACTCAGTCTAAATCCTGAGTGTGTCATGAACTCCTTCTCACGAGGGATTGTCCTTTGATTAGTATGGGTGAGAGTGGCCTGCATGCCGACTCGTTAAGCCTACCTTCTTGGGGACAAGACCGAGTGGGGGGCTGAGGACATGACAACGCAAGATGGAATTCACTCCTTCCCACTTCTAGAAGAAGTAGATGAGTGCTCCCTTAAGTGGTGAATCCGGGTCTTGAACAAAGGGATTCCACCCTCTCACTGGCCCGAGAGGGACTTTCTGTTTAATGGTTGGACCATAAACATGTTCTTCATTAGAGGAGCACTGGTACTTAAGGAGACATAGGTAACTCAAAGGTAAAATGGTAATTTGACCCAGCTGTAGTTACGAACACTCGTGAATGATTGACTTACCATTATTGGTCAGTATCCATGGACACATAAATATTCTACAGTGAGAAGAGTGCAGCTGTGGATCTTTAGTGGAGTGACCCACAGTTAATGAATATTGGTTAACTCGATTCATGAGTTTAGTCAGTTAACCTCATATCATTGAAGCTTTTGATTTGTAGGTCCATTAGGTCCCCTGCTAGCTCGTAAAAAGTATTTGGGAACAATTAATCTTGAATGATTTTGAATAGTTCAAATTCATTTTGGGAATCAAATTAATTGTATGAGATACAATTAATATAATGTATAGTGATACATTATAATATAAAGTTTAATTTGTGATTAAACTTTAATAAACGAGAGAATAATATATTTGAAAGAGTTCAAATATATATTTAATTAAATATGATATTTAATTAATTAAGGGAAAAATACACTTTTGGTCCCTAAGGTTTGGGTTAAGTGACACTTTGGTCCTTGAGTTTACAAACTCAACAAAAATACCCCAGGTTTGAGATAAGGAGCACTTTGGTCCCTGCCGTCAAATTTTCTGTTAACTTTTAACGGTTGTTGACGTGGCACTATTATTTTAATATAAAAAATTATATATTTTATTTTTTAAATAAAAAAAATTAAAAAAATAAAATATTAATATTTAATTATTTTTTTATTCTTTATCCCTTTCCTTTCTCTTTCTTCTTCTTCTTCTTCTTTTCCATCTTTTCCATCTTCTCCACCTTCTCCTTCCTCCTTATTCTTCTTCCTATGTCCGGCGACCAGCGACCGACGGCCACCGCTCGCCGCCGCCGCCGACGACCTTTTTTTTTTTCCCTTTCTCTTCTTTCCTCTTTTTCTCTTCTTTCTTTTTCTCTTCTTTCTTCACTGATTTAAAAAAAATATATAAAAAAAAGAACGGCGGAGGGACCTCCCTCCTCTTTCTTTTTTTTTTTTTTTCTTTTTTTTTTTTTAAATCAGTGAAGAAAGAAGAGAAAAAGAGGAAAGAAGAGAAAAGGAAAAAAAAAAAAAAGGTCGCCGGCGGCGACGACGAGCGGTGGCCGCCGGTCGCCGGGCTTAGGAAGAAAAAGAAGGAGGAAAGAGAAGGTGGAGAAGATGGAGAAGATGGAAAAGAAGAAGAAGAAGAGAGATAAAGGAAAGGGAGAAAGAATAAAAAATAATTAAATATTAATATTTTATTTTTTTAATATTTTTTATCTAAAAAATAAAATATATAATTTTTTATATTAAAATAATAGTGCCACGTCAGCAACCGTTAAAAGTTAACAGAAAATTTGACAGCAGGGACCAAAGTGCTCCTTATCTCAAACCTCAGGGGTATTTTTGTTGAGTTTGAAAACTTAGGGACCAAAGTGTCACTTAACCAAACCTCAGGGACCAAAAGTGTATTTTTCCCATTAATTAATTATGAATTAATTAATTATTCAATTTAGTCTAATTAAATGTGATTTAATTAAACTATAGTATATGAGAGAAATATTAGAATGAGATTATAATATGTAATTAATCAAATATGGTTGATATTTAATTAATTATAAAATTAATTAATTTTGAATTAATTAATTATTAAATTTAATTAAATGTGATTTAATTAACTTAAATCTATATATTATTTTAATGTGAATATAATTCATATTAAAACTATAGGTTATAAGAGAGATGCACATTTGAATATGTTTGATTAATTAAATATGTGATATTTAATTGGTAAAAGAATTAATTAATTGTGTAGTTTAATTAATTTAATTAAATGTGATTTAATTAATTTTAATTAAAACTATATATTATGTGAGGGTTGTGCATTTAATATGATTTAATGCACATATATAATTAAATATGAGAAAGCCTTCGGTAAGTTCTTCTCAGCTCATTTCCTTGTTCATCCCTTGCCATTTGCATTCTTCTTTCTTTTTCTGTGTGTGGTAAAAATTCCTTTGAGTCTTCAATGGCTAAAACAAGAGCAAGAAAATAGAGGGATAATGAGGAAGAAGAGGTACCTGTCACCCTCGAGGCATAGAAAGTGAAAACGAAGAAGAAGAAGACGCCAGAGGAAAAAGAAGCCAAAAGAAGGAGAAGACAACAACGGGCTGAAGATCAAGAAGCTGTACAGAAGGTTGTAGAAGATATCGTTGTCGCAGTAGTTGAAGACGACCCGAAGGAACCAGAAGAACAAAATCCAGAGTAGACTGAGCTGAGAGTTGCAGATATAGAGGAAGTTCAAGAAGGAAATACCGAGGAGACTCAAGAAAAGCAGGCTGAGGAGGTGCAGGAACAACATGTAGAGGTTGCACCTGAAGGAGGTAATGAGCTGGTGCAGGAGACTCGAGTGGAGGTGATCATGCCAGAAGTTCCCAAACGTCGCCGCATTAAGCGAAAAGCAGGTCGCGTCAAGGTAGTCCGAACTGATACCCCCTCGCCTCCAACTACTGATTCTGAAAGAGAGAATGAAGAGAAGGAAGAGCGAGAGAAAAAGGAGGCCGAGGAAAAAGTAAGAGAAGAAGCAGAGAAAAAGACTGAGGAAGAGCGGTTGCTCAAGCGAAGGGCAGAAAAGGGCAAAAGTGTTGCTGAAGCATCAGAGGAACCTGATGAGATAGAAGAGCCACAGTTGCCGTATGATCGCTTCGTCAACAATTTTGCCAATGCAAAGTATGCTGAGCTGCTGAAGAGATACTTCCTGTTTGAGAGAGGATATAGTGGTGATCTTTCGGATTTTCTGAGGACCGGCATTGTAGACCACGGCTGGGAGTTGTTTTGTGCAAAACCTGAATCTGTGAACGCACAGGTGGTGCGCGAATTTTATGCAAATATTGACAAGGAAGATGGTTTCTAAGTGATTGTTCGAGGAGTCGAAGTCGACTGGAGTCCTAGTGCTATTAACGCACTGTATAACCTTCAAAATTTCCCCCACGCAGCGTATAATGAGATGGTTGTGGCGCCATCTAATGAGCAGCTGAGCGATGCTATGCGAGAAGTGCGGATTGAAGGGGAACGGTGGCAGCTTTCAAAAACAGAGAAAATGACATTTCAGTCAGCTTATCTGAAGAGGGAAGCAAATACATGGATGGGGTTTATCAGACAGAGGTTGCTTCCAACGACTCATGACTCGACGGTTTCTAGGGAACAGGTTCTTCTGGCTTTCGCGATTTTGCGGTCTCTCAGCATTGATGTAGGGAAGATTATTGCTAATGATGTATCTGGATGTTGGAAGAAGAAGATGAGGAAGCTGTTTTTCCCGAATACTATTACCATGATTTGCAAGCGCGCATGGGTTCTAGAGAATGAAGGAGATGTTATTTTATTGGACAAGGGAATCATCGATACGTCTAACTTGGCGCGGCTTCAGCGTATGCAAGAGGCACGTCAGGGTGGACTTATCTACGACATCAACACGATTTTAGAACAACTGGCAGGGTCGGCCAACAGGTAAGAGTTTGCCGAGAGGCAAGCTTTAACTTTCTGGAACTATGTTAGAAGTCGTGATGCTAATCTGAAGAAGGCGCTACAGGAGAATTTTTCCAAACCGTATCCAACCCTTCCAGCATTCCCCGAGGATTTATTGAACCCCTGGATTCCGCCCCCACCAATGGAAAGAGAAGAAGAGGATGATGAAAATGAGTAGGGTCAGGAGGACTGACGGATGAAGTGGCCCTGAGCGAGCATAATTTTTGTTCTGGACTTTTTGTTTGCTCGTACATTTTCTAACCTCCTTTTCTGTTGATGTTTTGTTTGCTTCTTTTTAATTTTTCTGCTTCTAAAAAAAATATCTGTTGTTATTTCTTTTTTATGTTTTTAATGAAATTTCCAAAGTTGTTTTTGTTCTATGGCACTGAGTAACTCTAACTTAACTAATTTTCTTCTGAATTTTTGAAGTTTGGACTGGTTAAGCTTAATTAGATCAAGGTATTCTGATCTCCAGAAACCTTTTGTTTGAGCATTTCTTCTAACCTGGTCGATTGCTGTGGCAAGAAAATTTTGAGGTAGTGTTGATTTATTTGATCCAGTTTAAGCTTAGTTCTAGTCCCACGCTTAGTGTGAAAATTCAAATAGAAAAATTTAAGTTTGGGGGTAAATTTCACAAAATTAATGATTCATTGGGGACAATGAATAATTCAAGTTTGGGGGACTTTTTGCTAATCCAATTGTTTTGCTCGAGCATTCCTCTCCTTCATTAAATAATTTGCTAGGTTGTTGAGTAACCATGGACATTTGTGATACCCACAGTCTGTCTTTGTGTCAAAAGATAACCTAGGGAATATGAAAAAATGAAAAGATTATTTGCTGAAAAAAGTAGATTGTTGAAAATTTTGCTGAGAAAATTCATGGAGCAAAAGTTTTGAAGGATGAATGATAATCCAGCAGTTTTCTGTCTCCCAGAACTTAGGTGAGCTTCATCATAAAATGTCGCCATTCTGAGGGGCAAGAGATAGAATAACTAAGGATTTTTTAGCTTTACCATGAGTATTTAGCCTAGTTGGTGATGAGTTTGAGGCAAGGGTATATTGCACCATAAAGTGGGTCATCCCATGCTTAAGAACTTATGACTGTAGGGCTGCTTTAAGTTTGAAAAACAAAAATATAAATCCCTTGACAATGTTTTTTGAATGTCTCACAATAGAGCTAGGTTGTGGTAAGTTCTTAGAAATGGGTTAAAAGTGGTGATTATTTGTCCATGTCGGAAGAATTATTTTGCTGCAGCAGAGCTTGGTTTTGCAGGATGTTTAGGTAAAGGTTAAAGGTAGTGTTGGATTGTCTGGTTTGATTCAGCTAGTCTTTGTCTAACGTTTTGAATTCTTAAGGGAAGGTTGGTTAGTATTACTCGGGACGCGCAATAGTTCAAGTTTGGGGGTGTGATAACTCTCCAAAAGGGAGTTATTTAGGCCTTAATTCTATAGGGATTTGTGTGTCTTTTGTGCTTAATAGAGTTTCTTTTAGATATATATTATATGTTTTAACCCATTTGGAAGAATGGAAGCTTTGAAAATTATTTTGTGCAGAATATGTTGCTGGACGACTTCATGGACCAAATTATGTGCTGGAGCAAAGCGAGGAGCAAAACTGCCACGTCACAGCTCGTTAGCAAATTTAACAAACTGAATTCTATTAAGTTATTCTCGGGATAATGGAGCAAGGAGAGCCATCCACGTGTCTAGGTCAACCTAATTCAAGTCTCCTACCACTCTATAAAAGGAGATAGCCGCCCAAGTAAAAATCATTCCATCCTTGGGAGAAACATTCCATTCTTGGAAAGGTTACTTCCACCTTTGGGAGCCGAATAAAAAAGAGAGTTTGGAGACAATCAGAAAGACCATCAATTGCAAGCTGATCAAGGGAATTAATACTTTATTGCATAATTTTGTAATTATGGATATGCTTACTCAGATTGTAACGTGTGTTTCCATGCATTTTAAGAACTAAGTAGCTTTAGGCGTTGGTTAGGAAACAATGTGATTGTCGTGCTTAATTTCTAGTAATAAATATTGATTAATGCATCTTGATTAATTGTTGTGCTCATTTCTATTTTGTGCCCGCCTGGCCAGTTAGTATGAATACCTCTCTCTAGTTTCAGGGATGATTTAGGGAGTGTGTGACATTTAATCACACTAGATCATTGTGTATTGGTGAATGCCAGTGACTGAGCTAGGGATAACCAGTTGCCAAGTGCTTGACCGGTAGTACTTCATTGGAGTTGAAACACATTCCAAAAAATTTGGAGTTTCGGGAGGAATCTGCTAATAAGTCTGTGAGAGTTTTGCATGATCAATAATATTGCTAGAGCATCTTTTAAAAAAATTACTAAATCCTGACCAGAGCCTGTTTCTAATCTGTCTGCCTATTTGTTTACTTTCTGTTCTATCATTTCTTTTGCTTCAACATTTCTATAAAAACCAATCATTTTAACCACCTTTGAAACCATTAAAAAAGCTAAACAAAATAGATAAAGTGAAAGATAATTCAGACCTTGGATTCGATAAATACTTATTACTTGTTGTGAACTGTGTATACTTGCACAGAGTTCTAGAGTCCATTTATATCTTATTTCTTATTACATTTTTATTCACTCTAGGAACCCAACAATACCTTATCCTAGTGACACTATGTGATACGACCTACCTTGTATTCGATACAGATGCAATGATCCAAAGCATCCATGTAGGAGACATGCGGGTGGGGGTATCATATGCAATGAGTTTGTATAAGACCGGACCGTGAAATAGTAACCACTGGATGTAACATCGTTAACTAGTCTAGGTTTCTATTTCAATAGGATGACCTAGGTAACTCAATCTCAATCCCGAGTCTGTTATGAACCCCTTTCAGGAGGGATTGTCCTTAGATTTGTATGGGTGAGAGTGGCCAATTCGCCGACTCAATAAGCCTACCATTTCAGGGGCAAGACTGAATGGGGACTGGGAACATAACAGTACAAAATGGAATTCACTCCTTCCCCTATTGGGGTAAGTAGATGTGTATTCCCTTAAGGGCTGATTCCGGGGCTTGAACAAAGGTGAGTCGTCCTCTCCTAGCCCGAGAGGAACTCCTGTTTAGTGGTTGGACCCTAAACAACTTGTTCATTAGAGGAATCAGTGGTACTTAAGGAACCAGAAGTAACCAAGGGGTAAAACGGTAATTTGACCCAACTGGTGTTACGAACACACGTGAATGATTGACTTACTGCTTGGTCGATATCCTTGGACACAGAAATATTCTACAGTGAGAAGAGTGCAGCTGTGGGTCTTTAGTGGAGTGACCCACAGTTAACGAATGTTGACTAAACTTGGTCAATGAGTTTGGCCAATTAGTCTCGTATCGTTGGAGCTTCTGATCTGTAGGTCCATTAGGTCCCACTGGTAGCTCGTAAAGAGACTTGAGACAATTAAGTATAAATTGTAAATTGAAAGTGTTCAATTTATTTGGGGAATCGTATAATGTATATTGATGCATTATAATATAAAGTTTATGAAACTTCATAATATAATTTTTGAATTAATTTCAAAAATTAATTCTTGAGAGAAAATATTTGAAAGAGTTCAAATAAATTTAATATGAATTGGATTCATATTAATTTTAATTTTAATAAAATCCCTAAGATTAAATATATGATATTTAATTGGGTAAATTAATTAATTATGGAATTAATTAATTATTTATTAAAATTAGAGACCTTTTCCTATTAGGAAAGAAAATATTTGAAAGAGTTCAAATAAATTTAATATGAATTGGATTCATATTAATTTTAATTTTAATAAAATCCCTAAGATTAAATATATGATATTTAATTAGGAAAATTAATTAATTATGAAATTAATTAATTATTTATTAGGAAAAAAGTCTTCCTTTTCCTATTAGGAAAAAGATCTTTGCCTTTACCTATAAATAGGACCCCTGGGGTGGGGTGAAAGACATCTCATTCATTCTCCTACTCTCAGAGAATTCCCCTCAAGGCTTCCTCTAGACTCCCACCAGTCTCCTGCCTCTAGAAGTCTCAGAGTCATACCGGTGTAGCCATAGTGGTGGTGTTCGCACTAGTTCGTGATTAATTCACAAGCAGTTGGTGAATTTAATCTAAGTCGTCAACGAGAGTAATTAATTTGTTACTTTATAAATTAAATTTAGATCTAATATTTTTGTATGCTTAACCTTAATATACATTTAGAATAGTTCTAATATTATTGCCAATGTATTGGTATTTTAGATTAAACAAAATTAATTATGAATCGGTCCCAATCACGCTTCCGCTTTACAGAATTACGGAATTCCAATCCTTCAAAAAGAACATTACTCCCCTCCGAGTGGCCGTTGTTGGAGATTAGCTCCCCACAAGTTTCATGTCTCGTCCATAACTCCTCAAATTTGAACGACTTATTCTGCCTTCTTCTTGGAATAACATGATACCTGTTTATTCTAACCTCGATTGGTCTATGGTTCGAGAACAACCAATCAAGGTTATAAGCCTCCACATTGATGAACATTGAATCGAACTTATGATTACACAGGGACCAGCCCAATCTTTCCCAAATATGGCTCCCTCTTATGTTACCATGCCAAGTGAAAATTTCGCCTCTTGGTTTCAGGTCCCTAAGATCATAGTCATCCAAAGTCTTCCTGAAATCATCAAGCAGCTTCCTTTCTTTCTTAGGACCCCTCATCTTCTCGGATTCTTCAAGGATCTCATTCATATCTCCCCCCAACAGTCACGAGTTATTATGCTGCCTATTCAACAACCTTATCAAGTTCCAAGTTTGGAACTTCTTATTCGCTTCTGGGAAACCGTATATACACGAAAATCTCCACATATTGCCCCTCCATATTATAGAAGCATCAATATGGTTATCCAAGCAGGATTTTATTGTAACCAAATCTCTCTCCTTCCAAAGCAAACAGAAGCCACCACTAGCCCCACGACTTTTAATTGTAAAGCAACCAACAAAACCACAACTAGTTTTAATCTTCTTTTTGTCTTCTCATCACATTTTGCCTAAAAAATGAATAAAATTTGGGGACATCTAGATTGAACCAGATTTTTAAGGACCTTGAATGCTCGTGGGTTCCTCAAACCCCGAGCATTCCAACATAGGACATTCATGGCTCTTGGACGGGTTGTTCCACAACCACTGCCACTTGTTGTCAACATCAAGAATCTCCATATCCATCCCTTCATCTGTTCTTTGTTTCTTGCCTTCTAACTTAAGATCCCCCGATGCCTTCCTTTTGGTTGAGACCATAATCTTCTTTGATGGGATACTTTTGGCCCCAACTCTATTCTTTCTCCTCCAACTTGACTTCTTCCTTGTCGCCGTCTTAGAATAGACTTGGTTACCCTCATTTCTGCCAATTACCTCCATTACCTGATTTTCATTACAATTCTCTCCCTAATGTTGATCATGTATCACAACACCTTCATCAATTATTGCATTTAGATCATATGTCCAGGACGACGTTCCAGCTTATTTAATAACACCCATTTCCATATTGCCTCCATCTGAGTTTAGGCTGGTTATCATCGGTTCTTTCACTTTCCTTCTTGTGAATTCTTCATTACTCCTCTTGCTAGCTTCCTTGGTCTGATCCTCTAACTCCTCATTTTTATTATGTTGTCTTCCCTCTTGGTTTTCTTGCTTCTTGTTCAGTCTTGGGAAATTTTGGAAACGCAACCAGCTACCAAATTGCAGGTCCTCCAGGTTGGTAGTCTCTTCTCTATTGATCTCATGACACTCCTTAGCCGGGCGACTAATTCTTCCACATCTGTAGCAGAATTTGGGGAGTCTTTCATAGCGAATGGTAACCCAGCACTTCCCTATAATTTCAGGGGCCCTCAACATGAAACCTCTTAACAAAGGTTTAGAAATGTCCATTCTTACTCTCATTCGTCAGCTTTGGCCCCAGAACAAACCCTCTCTTCCTTCCCCAGTTTCTAGGAATTTACCAATACTATTTCCTATTTTCTTTGCCACTGCTATGTTTCTAAAACCCATTGGAAGATTGATGAGTCTAATCCAGAAATCCATATTCTTGAACTCTTGTTCCACTGATCTTTGATTGGCAATGGGTTCCTCAATAATAATCAGTTCCTTATCGAAAGTCCAAGGACCATTGCACAAAACCCATTCTCTGTCATTCGAGCTCTCAAATCTGAAATTGAAGATATTCCTTCCTATTATTTCCGCTGTAAAATTCTCTCTAGCTTTCCAAGCACCCTTTAATGCATTCTTGATGGCTGCAGGGGAGATGATATAGGTTGATAATTGTTTTCCCACCATACAGAGATCAAGTTGGTTCTAGATTTCCTTCAACTCTTCCTCATTCAACTCTATGATTTTTTTCCAGTTCTTCGTCCATCAGGTTAAATCTTTTCCACTCATTTACCAGTTCTTCAATCTCCATTGCTTGGTACTCTTGTTTCACTAACCTTGGAAAACTTTTCTTTGCAGATGATCTCCCAGCACAAGGGTTGAATCCTTCTCCCAATTCTCAAGGGACTGTTCCAAGAACCGAGAGGCGGTCTTGATATTCCGCCTTCAATGATTTTTAATTACATATGCATTTAAATCATATTTAAATGCACATCTCTCACATAACCTATGATTTTAATTTAAATAATTTAATTAAATTAACTAAATTAACCAATTAATTAATTCAATGCATATTTAATTAACCAAACATTCAAATGTATATCTCTCTCATAATCTAGAGTTTTAATATGAATCTAATTCATATTAAATTTAACCTATAATTTTTAATTTAAATAAATCATATTTAACTAAATTAAAATAATCAATAAATTAATTGTATGAAAACAGTCTTCCCAACTCTAAATCTTTTCACGTGGGACAATCCTTCAAAGAACCAAAAGCCCAAATCATTTCGAACATTATTTTAGATTATGATCTTAATTGATTAAATTATTATCTATTTGTAATCTAATTAATTTAACTTGCAAAGTTCAAAATTTTAATGAATAAAATCATTAGTTATTTAAAATTTTAATTGACTCAAAATATAAAGTAGAGTTTCAATTAATGAAATTATTAGTATAGGGTTCTAATTGATTCAACTTGCAAGGTTCAAACATATAAATTAGGCTCCATTTGAAAACCATTTGGTTTTTTAAAATTAAGTTTATAAACACTATTTTCACCATTAAATTCCTTTGCTTTGTTATCTACATTCTTCCCATATTTTCAAAAATCAAGTCAAGTTTTAAAAACTATAGATTTAAAACTTAAAAAAAAAATTAAGCTTTGTTAAAAATTATAAATGATGTATCAAATTATAAATTAAGCTTTGAAAAAACAAAGAAACTTATAGATATGAGAGTAGTGTTTATAAGCATAATTTTCAAAAACCAAAAACCAAATGGTTATCAAAGAGGACCTTAGATACTTAGAAGGTAAATCTGAAACTTTTGAAATATTTAAGATAAGTTTGAAGAATAATATACGCATAAGGGATTCAATGATACATTAATATTGTTGAAGTTACTTTTTTTTTAAGTAACCATTTGGTTTTAAATTAAGTTATAAATGATGTTTCTTTGAATTTGTTTTGTTTGATAACCATTTGGTTTTTGGTTTTTTGTTTTTGAAATTAAGCTTGTTTTCTCTCAAATTTCTTACCATTGTTTTCATTTTTGTCAAGGGCACATTTGAATTCCTAGCCCAATTTCAAAAAACAAAAACAAGTTTTTGGAAACTACTTTTTTTAGTTTGCAAAACTTGAGTTGGTTTTTGAAAACATACGAAGAAGGTAAAGAACAAAACAAAGAAACTTATTAGTGGAAATAATGTTTATAGACTAAATTTTAAAAAACCAAAAACCAAAAACAAAATGGTTATCAAACGAGGTCTAAATAAGAAGGATAACACATTTATTTGAAGAGTTAACAAACTTTTTAAGACATCATAAATAAGGAGGAAATTGCCATATTGCATTTTTTCTTTTTTGAGAAATTTTCTTATTCAATTTCGACAATGTCATTTAGTAGAGATTTGATTTCTAAATTTTCTTTACATTTCAGTTAAAATTACATCTTTAAAATATTAAGCATGAGATTGAAAATTGATCTATAATTTATAATAATAAAAATAATAATGGAAGAAAATAATAAAAGCAAGAAAATATTAACTCAGTTTTACAAACTATTAAAAATAAAATAAAATAAAGACTAGAGATAGGTTTGTAGGTACAGGGAACCTTCCATAAAATCATTGGGTATGGGCATGAAAAAAAAAAAGTATTTTTTCGTAACTTTTGCAGCCTCAAAACATTTAGCCAAAAGAATTTTAAAATCTTTTCTGCTTTGTCGGCGATGCCTTTTATTCCTTGTTTGCAAATCTAAAAATATGAGTAAATTTGAAGAAAAACGTTGAGTTTTTTTTTTTTTTTTTTTTTTTTTTTTTTTTTTTTTTTGTGTTTAAATACTATTTATAAATTTTGATCTAAAATTTTAATTGGATTGTATTCAACACTAAACTTGATTATTTATTATTTTTTTTAAGTTAACTTGAATTTTTTTTAACCACATGTGGAGTGAGGGAATCAAACCACAGACCTTCTAATCATTAGTTTAAGTTTTATGCTAGTTAAATTGTACTCAAGTTGGCACACCGAGCCTCCCTTCAAATTGTCATCTTTCCTTCCAACTCTCTAACTTTATATCGTTTTACCAAGAGTTTGCTCTTACATATGATAACTCCTCCTACCGCACATACCCAGTAGAGCTCAATCTTGGATCTCCATCATGACTATGTTTTCAAAGGCTCATAACTTTCTTTGTTTGACACTCAAGGATTCTACTAACATTGCTCCATCAATGTCATGACTCTAATACCAATTGTAAAGGAGAATGAACTCTCTACATATCTTCACAATGGTATGATATTGTTGTTAGCACCAATTTAGTGTTATCTATTTACCATCAATTTAAGCTATTTATCATGATTTTAATGAATAATTGGTGTGCTTTGTAGTAAATCGAGCAAAAGAGGTTTCTAGAATCAATTGTGAAATTTAGGATTAATTTCGGTTTAACTTGTTTTCTAACTAATTTGGAGTCCAAGGAATGAAGAGGAGGTGAAAGGACAGAAGGCTGAAGGAATGTAAAACACTCTAGCGGAAGCAATTGACGATCTTGGACGTTTAATTTCATTAATTTCTCTAGCTAAAGCATGCTAAAAATATTGGGAAAACAGAGGAAAGAAACTACTTACCTTCAAGCTTTAATTTTTAGCAATCCGTTGGATGATTCTTCACACGAACACATCGTGGACTACCACCAAGATCATCCCCACTATTCTCCGGTCATAGAACTAGCTTGTGGGAGCTAAAATATGATGAATAAAAAGGAAGAAAGAATGTGTTTTTGAGAGTTCATGTGTTCATGAGAGAGCTA
Organism: Luffa acutangula; assembly: GCA_036850905.1. Taxonomy (NCBI): domain Eukaryota; kingdom Viridiplantae; phylum Streptophyta; class Magnoliopsida; order Cucurbitales; family Cucurbitaceae; genus Luffa; species Luffa acutangula. The sequence goes on along the minus strand of CM072094.1, from coordinate 8,815,149 downwards.
TCAAAGCTTGCTATCCATGGAAAAATTTTCAGCCAATTCCACTTCCATGATCCCATCAAAGACATGCAACAAACTATATATATGAAGGCAAGACAGAATTGGTTTGTCATGAGAATAGGTGTCTTTCTCTAGAATTTTGCATGACAACTAAAAATGAAATTAACAACTTAATTTCATAAATTAATTTAAACAAACATAATTCATATAATTAGTTTAAAATTAATTTTAAATAATTAATTAAACATTTTAATTAATTACAATTGTTTAATTTCATATAAAATACTAATTTAAATAATTTCTCAATTCCAAACTCTCTCAAATAACCCGGAATATGAATTATGTATATGTACATATTTGCAATATTTAAATAATTTGAACTCACTTTACAATTTAATTCATAATTAAATTATAATGGGTTAAGTATATCACAAATAATTAACGCATATTCCCTAAATCGAATTTGAACGTTTTTAAATTCTTTCATCACTTTGTTCTAAGGTTAATTCCGTATGAGCTAGCAGGGGGACCTAATGGACCTACAAATCATGGGCTCCAACGATCCGAGATTAACCAGTCTAAACTCTTTAGCCCAATTAACCAACATTCGTTAACTAACAGGACACTTCACTATAGCCCGTAGTTGCACTCCCCTCACTGTAGATATATTTCTGTCCACCCGATACAACCATAATTAGTAAGTCGACCCTTCACAGGTTGTTCGTACCTACAACATGTCAAAAGTTCGTTTTACCCCTGAAGTTACATCTTGTTCCTTAAGTTCCACTGACCCTATAATGAACAATTTATTTATGGTCCAACCGCTAAAGAAAAAATCCTCTCGTGCCAGAAGAGGACGACACACTTTTGTTCAAGACTCGGAGTTAGCACTTAAGGGAACAACCTCTACTATCCCTACAGGCGGGTAGGAGTGAATTCCATCTTTCAAGACTATGTCCCCAGCTATCTACCCGGTCTTATCCCCAAAATGGTAGGCTTATTGAGTCGGCGATGTTGGGCAACTCTCACCCATGCAAATCAAAGGATAATCCCGAATAAACAGGAGTTCATAGTTAGCTCAGGATTAAGATCGAGTTACCTAGGTCATCGCATGAAATAGTCAGTTTCACAGTAAACGACGTTATAAAGGAAAGTGACTTATTTCTCGGTCCTGGTCTTATGCAAACTCTTTGCATAGGACTCTCTCACTTGCATGTCTTTACATGAACGATTCAAAATCACATCGTTTGTATTAAATACAAAGTGGACCGCTGATAACTCTTGGAAACAAGAGTTATTTGCCATGATTTTTAGGCTTTAAGGCTTTGATTTACTTTGAGAAATTGCTAATTGTGTTGAATTTTGCTGAAATTAAAGGCATCTAACGAGAATTTTAATTGAGGGCTTTGGTTGTTAATTTTCGTGTTAATTGTTTAATTAAGCTGACCTAGAGCTTTAATTTGTGCAAATATTGCTATAGCAGCTGAGCTGGCAGAGATTGCAAAGAAGCTGAATTTCGTTGGTTGCTGGAGATAATTTCCACGTAGAGGACTTCATTAATTGATGTGGCATTCCCAACTGGTGACTAAAGCTCTTTTCATCCATTAGAAGGATTTCCAAGTGGGCAGGTGATAACTGCCCAAAAGGTAGTTATTTAGGCCTCATTTATATAAGGATTTGTGTGTCTTTAATGCTTAATAGGGTTGGTTTTATAGAGATATTACATGATTTAACCCATTTGGAAGAATGGAATCTTTGGAAATCAATTTGTGCAGATTATGCTGCTGAGCGACTGGAGGGAGCAAATTCTATGCTGCAGCAAAACTGGGAGCAGAAACTGCCACATCACAGCTCGTTAGCCAACTTCATGAACCGACTTCTATTGAGATATTTTCGGGATAAAGGATCAAGGAGCCTTACACGTGTCCTAGTTGACCTAATTCAAGCCTCCCATCCTTCTATAAAAGGAAGTAGCCGTCAAAGTCAAATTCATTCCATGTTTTCCCTTGGAAGCCGAATAGTGTAGGGATTGAAGATCATCAAGTACACTATCATCCGCAAGCTGATTAGGGAGTTTATTTTCCTTCTTAAATTGTGGTTATGGACATGCATACTCAGATTGTAATTCGTATTCCCATGCCTATTATGAACTAAGTAGCTAGGGTGTGGTTAGGAATAATGTGATTACTGTGCTTCATCTCTAGTAATAAATTGACTATAGCATTTTGGTTAATTGTTGTGCTTATTCTTATTTTATGCCCGCCTGGCCAGCCAGTATGGATAACTCTCTCTAGTTTCAGGGATGATTTAGAGAGTGTGTGGCAATTCTCCACATTACGATCATTGTGTATTGGTGAACGCCAGTGACTGAGCTAGGGATAGCCAGTTGCCTAGTGCCTGATCGGTCGCACTTCATTGGGGTTGAAACACATCCCAAAAGATTCGGAGTTCCGGGAGGAATCCACTAATAATACTGCGGGAAATGCATGATCAATAATATTGCTAGAGCATATTTTATAACAATCACTAAAACCTAACCAGCGCTTGTCTTTAATCTGTCTGTCTATTTGTTTACTCGTTGTTCTGTCATTTATTTTGCTTTAGCATAATTCCGATAAAACCCAACATTTTTATTATCTTCGAAACCATTAGAAAGTTATACAAAATAGATAAAGTGAAAACTCATTCAGACCTTGGATTGATAAATATTACTTGCTGCAGACTGTGTATACTTGCACAGGAATTCTAGAGTTTTTTATACTATATTTTTACTCACTCTAGGAACCCAACAAGTTTTTGGCGCCGTTGCCGAGGACTTGAATAAGTTTTTATCTGATCTGTTTTGTGTATGTGTTTTAGTGGTTTGGTGCTAGAACTTTTTGATTGTTTCTTTTGTTTTTGCAGGTGTGATTCTGGTGCATGAGCGATCCGCCTGGGGTACAGTTTGAGCTTGATCCAGAAATTGAAAGGACATTTAGGAACAGAAGGAGGGAGCAACGCAGAAACCAGATGGAGAACGTGCCGCAACTCCCGCAGGTTCCTGAAGGTCCAGTAGCAATGAACCCCCAGTAGAATCCGTTGCTGCAGCAAAACCCACTGTTTGAGCAAAATGAGCAGCGAAATAATCAGGCTGAGAATCCTATCTTGATAGCGAACGATAGGACCAGAGCCATTCGAGCATATGCTGTCCCGATGTTTAATGAGTTGAATCCAGGGATTGCACGTCCCCAAATCCAAGCGGCGAATTTTGAAATGAAATCGGTAATGTTTCAGATGTTGCAAACCGTGGGGCAATTCCATGGTTTGTCATCTGAAGACCATCATTTACATCTTAAGTCTTTTCTAGAAGTTAGTGATTCTTTTGTAATTCAAGGAGTGCCTAGAGATGCTCTTAGATTAACTTTGTTCCCGTATTCTCTTAGAGATGGAGCAAAATCATGGTTAAACTCTTTTGCTCCAGGATCAATAAGGACATGGGATGAGTTAGCTGAAAATTTTTTGAGTAAATATTTCCCACCTAACAGAAATGCTAAATTAAGGAGTGAAATAGTAGGGTTTAGGCAACTTGAGGATGAGACTTTTAGTGAGGCTTGGGAGAGGTTTAAGGAGCTTTTGCGAAAGTGTCCCCACCATGGGTTACCTCATTGTATTCAAATGGAAACATTTTACAATGGTTTGAATGGAGTAACCCAAGGTATGGTCGATGCTTCGGCTGGAGGGGCCCTTTTGGCAAAAACTTTTGATGAAGCCTATGAAATTTTAGAAAGAATATCTATTAATAGTTGTCAGTGGTCGGATGTTAGAGGCACGAATAAAAAGGTTAAGAGTGTGCTAGAGGTTGATGGTGTGTCCACCATTAGGACCGATCTTGCTATGATTGCTAACGCTCTTAAGAATGTGACAGTGATTAGTCATCAGCAGCCACCAGCTATGGAGCCTGCAGCAGTGGTGAACCAAGTCACGGACGAAGCATGTGTCTATTGTGGTGAAGATCACAACTACGAGTTTTGCCCCAGCAATCCAGCTTCTGTGTTTTTTGTAGGTAATCAGAGGAACAACCCTTATTCTAACTTCTATAATCCAGGTTGGCGCAACCACCCCAACTTCTCATGGGGAGGTCAAGGAAATAACGTACTAGCGCAACAAAAAATGAACCAGCCAGGATTTGCTAAAGCGCAGGTAATGCCCCAGCAAAATAAGCCGACTTTGCCCCAGCAAAATTCGGGAAATTCTCTCGAGGCAATGATGAAAGAATTTATGGCTCACACAGACGCCGCAATTCAAAGTAATCAAGCTTCGATGAGGGCCCTGGAATTGCAAGTGGGTCAGCTAGCCAATGAGCTAAAGGCGAGGCCTCAAGGGAAACTTCCTTCGGATACTGAACACCCTCGAAGGGAAGGTAAGGAGCAGGTAAAGGCAGTAACTCTTAGGAGTGGTAAGCCATTAGAAGAGTCTAGGAAGACCCAGGATTTAAATAGTAATAGTGATAATATTGTTATTATTGAAAAAGAGTTGGAGTCTGGTCAGGGTGCTGGAGGCAGCAAAGAAAATGCTGGAGCATCTGGTTCTGTGCCAGATGTAGAACCACCATATGTGCCGCCCCCACCTTATGTACCACCTCTACCTTTTCCACAAAGGCAAAAGCCTAAGAATCAGGATGGTCAATTTAAAAAGTTTTTAGAGATTCTTAAGCAGTTGCATATAAATATCCCTTTAGTAGAAGCTATTGAGCAAATGCCTAATTATGCTAAATTTCTTAAGGATATTTTGACTAAAAAGAAAAGGTTAGGTGAGTTTGAAACTGTATCTCTTACTGAGGAGTGTAGTGCTATTCTTAAGAATGGGCTACCCCCCAAGGCTAAGGATTCAGGGTCATTTACTATACCTGTGTCTATAGGTGGAAAGGAATTAGGTAGAGCACTCTGTGATTTAGGTGCAAGCATTAACCTTATGCCTCTTTCGGTCTATCGGAAGTTAGGTATTGGTGAAGCTAGACCTACCACAGTTACACTCCAATTAGCCGATAGGTCTATCACATATCCAGAGGGTAAAATTGAGGATGTCTTAGTAAAAGTTGATAAATTCATATTTCCTGTTGATTTTATTATTTTAGACTATGAGGCTGATAAAGATGTCCCAATTATTCTAGGTCGTCCATTTTTGGCTACTGGTAGGGCATTAATAGATGTTCAAAAAGGAGAATTAACAATGAGAGTCTGTAATGAGGAAGTGAAATTTAATGTGTTTAAAGCCATGAAGTATCCAGACGAAATGGAGGATTGCTCCTTCATCAGGATTCTGGAGAGCACAGTTATTGAGACAGCAATACAGGATTCAGCTGATAAGCACTCGGAAAAGCATGGAGAGGTTAGTGTAGAAGATTTTGAATTTTGTTCTTTAGACAGAAAAAATGAAAAAGAATTATTTAGGTGTGAGGATGTTTTTGAGTCTTTAGATTTAGATCAAAGAAAGGCTCCCCCAATTAAGCCATCCCTAATTGAGGCACCCACTTTAGATTTGAAACCTTTACCGGATCATCTAAAGTATGTGTATCTTGGGGAAGGTGAGACGTTGCCCATTATTGTTGCATCAGATTTAATGCCGGAGCATGAGGAGGCCTTAATCAAATTGCTGCAGCAATACCGCAAAGCTATAGGTTGGACATTGGCTGATATTCAGGGAATTAGCCCATCTTTTTGTATGCACAAAATCACTCTAGAGGAGGGATCCTTTAGGAGTATTGAGCAACAAAGAAGGCTTAACCCTGCAATGAAAGAGGTTGTTAAAAAGGAGGTAATTAAATGGTTGGATGCTGGGATCATCTATCCGATTGCCGATAGCAATTGGGTAAGCCCTGTCCAATGTGTTCCTAAGAAAGGAGGTGTCACTGTGGTGAGCAATAAAAATAATGAGTTGATCCCCACAAGGACAGTGACTGGCTGGAGGGTGTGTATGGATTACAGAAGGCTTAATAAAGCCACCCGAAAGGATCATTTCCCTCTACCATTTATCGACCAGATGTTGGATCGATTGGTTGGTCAAGCCTATTACTGTTTCTTGGATGGTTATTCTGGGTATAACCAGATTACTATTGCTCCTGAAGATCAGGAGAAAACCACTTTCACCTACCCTTATGGGACATTCGCTTTTAGGAGAATGCCTTTCGGCCTTTGCAATGCTCCAGCAACATTTCAGCGGTGTATGCTAGCAATTTTTTCTGATATGATTGAGTCCACTGTTGAAGTCTTTATGGACGATTTTTTAGTATTTGGAGGGTCTTTTCAGAGTTGTTTAGATAATTTAGGAAAGGTATTAAAAAGATGTGAGGATACCCATCTAGTTCTTAATTGGGAGAAATGCCACTTCATGGTGAAGGAAGGCATAGTGTTAGGTCATTGTTGGGCGATTTTCCGCAAGCGCACGGGTCGTCACAAGTAATATAAAACGGTAGTAATACCGAGTATCGAATCCTCAGGGAAATTGAATTAATTCCATTAAGTACCAAGAATCATCATGTTTTAATTTTATTTAGAAGATCAACTCGAATGATAGTGCGAAAATTAAAGGAATTAATAAAAATAAACATGTAATAATGAAATGAAAATAACCAAATAAGGGAACTTGACCTAGGGTGTTATCTAGCTTTCTTGGATTTGTAGCTCAATTACATGGATGTGTGTGACTAATAATCCTCAATTCCATAAATCTAGAAGTAATTACAAGCGGATTTCTCTTTCAAGCTCCTCCACATCTCATACTAACATAACTAATTTATGTGTCCATCTCCTTAGCTAATCATAGTATGGCATTAAGCAACTTCATAATCAATTTCTAACAATTCTCTTTCACTCTCGTGTTCCAAGCAATCGTTAGCCATGCAATTAGGATCTAATCTAATTTCTCTCTGTCGAGTATCAATTTAGATCATCATAGCAATTAATCCGTGATCAAGAGATTAAAGGCATTAAACATGAATTGCATAGATGAAATATGAAGACATTCATTACATAATCCAAGTAATTGCACTACAATATCCAATTAACTAGAATAACGACCCTAGGTCTCAAGATCTACTCACAAATGGAAATAATTGTGCCAAAATGATCTTGAACCATAGGCCTAACTCAATTTACAACAAGGAATTATAAAGAAGTAAGGAAGAAATAACCGATAAATTGATCCCAAGCTCCCGCTACGATCATCTCAAATCTTGAGCCTTAGAATCTCGCTTAAATCCCACTTTTTCTCCACAATTCTTCTCACTTTTTCTCTCTATTGAGCTAGGGGAGAGCTCCCCCAAATTTGGGATGATTTGAACCAAAGGGAAGGGGTCTTTTTATAGTGCAAGGGTCTGGAATTTTCTTGCTGAACAAGCCAACAGCGTCGAGACGCTACGTCACAGCGTCTCGACGCTGTGACGTCATGTTGTCTTGGGGCAGAAGTCGTCGCAGCGTCGAGACGCTACGCAGACAGCGTCGCGACGCTGTCGCGATTTTTGTACGCGCTATTCTAACCACCTAGCGTTGAGACGCTACGGTCCTAGCGTCTCGACGCTAGGCCTTCTAGAAGCCTGATTTGCAGATTTTTGCCTCCTTTCTTCAAAATTTTGGGCTTTTTGGGCCTCCCCCTTTAATTATCTCTTGGACTTTAGGGCTTGGATCTTCAATGATTATTCTTTAAATTGCCCAAAAGTTCTCCAAATTTACCCAAATTCTCTTAAAATCTCAGTTTTGTTGCCCGAACTCGGTTTTCTGTAAAATCAACATAAAAATATATTAAAGCTCACAATTTATGCACAAAACTAGCTAAAATTAATAGGAAAATGATGACATTTTTGCATGTCATCAGTCATAGGATTTCTAAGAATGGTCTAGAAGTTGATAGAGCAAAAGTTGAAGTCATTGAAAGGCTAGAGCCACCGAATTCAGTGAAGGGAATTCGGAGTTTCTTAGGACATGTTGGATTTTATAGGAGGTTCATAAAGGATTTTTCCAAAATCAGTAAACCTCTTTGTAACTTATTGTGCACTGATCATGCTTTTGACTTTAATGCAGATTGTAGGAAGGCTTTTGAAACGTTAAAGGCTGCTTTAATCTCAGCACCCATTCTCAGCGCGCCTAATTGGAATTTGCCATTCGAGGTAATGTGTGATGCGAGTGATGCTGCGATAGGAGCGATGTTGGGGCAAAAGCAGGGAAAATTTATTCATCCTATATATTATGCAAGCAAGGTTTTAAATGAAGCACATGTCAACTACACAACTACTGAAAAGGAGTTGTTAGCTGTTGTGTTCGCTTTTGAGAAATTTCGGCCATATTTGGTTGGATCTAAAGTCACGGTGTTCACGGATCATGCAACAATAAGGTATTTAATGTCTAAAAAGGATGCAAAGCCGAGACTAATTCGTTGGATTTTATTACTGCAGGAATTTGACTTGGAGATAAAAGACAAGAAGGGATCAGAGAATGTCGTTGCAGATCATTTATCTCGTCTTGATCCATCATCAATTTTGCTGGAGCAATCTGCCATTTCCGATTCTTTTCCAGATGAGCAGCTTTTTGCTGTTCAGGTAAAGGTAGTCAGGGATGTCCCTTGGTATGCTAATATTGCCAACTTTTTAGTGAAGGGAGTCACTCCTATTGACATGGATTGGAGGCAGAAGAAAAAGTTTAAGCATGATGTGAAATTCTTCTATTGGGATGAGCCATTTATGTATAAGCAATGCTCTGACGGTATTATTCGTAGGTGCGTTTCAGGTGATGAAGCAAAGGAAATCCTGAAGCAAAGTCACTCTTCGCCGTATGGAGGCCATTTCAGCGGTCAGAGGACAGCTATGAGGATTTTGCATTGCGGATTCTTCTGGCCTACATTATTCAAGGATGCCCATTGGTTCTACAAGCAATGTGACGCTTGCCAAAGGAGAGGAAATTTGGGGCCTAGAGATGAAATGCCTCTTACTTACATTTTAGAAGTTGAATTATTTGATGTATGGGGTATTGACTTTATGGGACCATTTCCCCCTTCTAATGGCAATGTTTTTATCTTATTGGCAGTTGATTATGTGTCCAAGTGGGTGGAGGCCATCGCATGCCATCAGAGTGATGCCAAGACAGTTGCAAGGTTTCTTCAATCGCACATCTTTGCGCGGTTTGGGACACCTAGGGCTCTAGTGAGTGATGAGGGTACACATTTTGTTAATAATATCTTAACTAAGCTTTTAGCTAAGTATGAGATTAATCATAGGATAGCTACCCCTTATCACCCACAAGCAAATGGTCAAGCCGAAATTAGTAATAGGGAAATTAAAGCTATTTTAGAGAAAGTAGTCCATCCATCTAGAAAGGATTGGTCCTTTAGGTTGGATGAGGCTCTTTGGGCTTATAGGACAGCTTATAAGACTCCTTTAGGTATGTCTCCCTATAGGTTAGTATATGGGAAAGCTTGTCATTTACCATTAGAGCTTGAGCACAAAACATTTTGGGCTTTGAAAAAGTTAAATTTTGATCTGAGTCGTGCAGGAGCAATAAGAATGCTGCAGCTTAATGAGTTAGAGGAATTTCGCCAATTTTCTTACGAGAATGCGAAAATGTATAAGGAGAAGACTAAGCTGTGGCATGACAAAAAAATTATATCTAAGGAGTTTGTTAAGGGTCAGAGAGTTTTGCTTTATAATTCTAGATTAAAATTATTTCCTGGAAAGTTAAAATCTAAATGGTCAGGACCGTTTATTTGTGGTTGAGGTTTTTCCCAATGGAGCAATTACTTTGCAGGATGAAAAAGATGGGAGAGTATTCAAGGTGAATGGACAGCGTGTGAAAAATTATTGGGGTGAGGAATTTCAGGCGAAATATCCTTCCCTAAGGTTGATTGATGATTGAGAGAGCAGGGCTTTTGCAGGAGCATTTCACAGAGAAGAAATTTTGAGCTCCCAGAAATTTTATTTTCCGTTAATTGATTTTATTTGTCGGTTAGGTTAGATTTAATTTTGCATGATTTATTAGATTTTGTCTTTTAAGTATTTTTATTATTTTTGGTAGGTTAGATTTGATTTTATTTTATTTTCAGGTTCTTTATTTAAATTATCTTGCAATTATCTTTTAGTTAGTTAGATTTTATTTTATTTGGATTTTATTTTGAGTTATTTGAATTCTAGTTTTAATTAATAGAGATTTTTCTCTAAGTATATTCGGCTTCTTTTGAAAATAAGAGATTGGGATGTTTGGTTAAATTTAATTTAAAGAAAAAATCTTTGATTTTTCTGTTTTTGAAATTTGACTTTCGTATCTAAGATTCTTCAGGACCAGCAGATTATTGCGGCAAAGATTTTGCTGGAGCAAACTATGCCAAGTTAAAAAGGTTTCCGTTGGAATTTATTATTGTTACCGTTAGATTTAGCTTTGAATTCTCACAGGTAAATGTGCGTGCGCTATCTGATGAGGCCACGTGTAGCAGAGTAATTATCCGAGGGTTTCAATGATGACAGCACGTCAATTTTACCATGGGCGTTTGGAATCTGAAATTTTACCGTTGGTAATTTTTGAATTTCAGGTTTGGATTTTTAATTTCTAACGGTAATATTAGTTATGGCAGGGCAAATCTTTTCGGTTAAGATTCTCTTTTGCTGGAGCCTTATTTATTCGCAAACGCTGGTAAGCTTCTCCCACTTCGTCTTCTTGATCAATCTTTGTGCGTGTGTTTTTATTTCTTTCTTTACAATCTCTGTCAAAACCCTTTTACACCTTCCATGGCTAAAACAAGAGCCCGAAAAGAGAGAGAAAGTGAAGAGGAAGAGGTGCCGGTCACACCGGAAGTTCAGAAAGTAAAAACGAAGAAAAAGAGAACGCCGGAAGAGAAGGAGGCTAAGCGAAGAAGAAGACAGCAGAGAGTTGAAGAACAAGAAAGAGCAAGAGAGGAGGAGGTTGTGGCAAAAGAAGATGAAAACCCAAAAGAATCTGACAAACCGAATCAAGAAAAGGATGGACAGGAAGTGGCAACTATAAAAGAGGCTCAAGAGGAAATTCAGAGTGGGATTATGCAGACGGAGGCTGAAGGGGAAGAAGGCAGAGAGCCAGTCCAGGAGGCTCGTGTGGAGGTTATCATACCTGAACCTCCGAAACGACGCCGCATTAAGCGGAAGGCTGGGCGAATTCAAGTGATAAGGACTGATACCCCCTCGCCTCCATCATCAGATTCCGAAAGAGAGAGGGTCGAGCAAGAGGAACGAGAAACAAACGAGGCTGAGGGAAAAAGGCGAGAAGAAGCAGAGAAACAGGCAGAGGAACAGTTGCTGAAGCGGAGAGAAAAGAAGGGCAAAAAGATTGCTGAAGCATCAGAGGAGCACGATGAAATAGCAGAGCGACAGGTGCCATACGAGCGCTTCGTCAATAATTTTGCTAGAGCAAAATACACTGAGCTCCTGAAAAGGGATTTTCTGTTCGAAAGAGGTTTCAGCGGTGATCTTCCACCATTTCTAAGAACTGGCATAGCTGACCACGGCTGGGAGCTATTTTGTGCTAAGCCAGAGGCTGTGAACGCACAGGTGGTGCGAGAATTCTATGCCAACATTGATAAAGAAGAAGGTTTCCTGGTAATTGTTAGAGGAGTCGAGATAGATTGGAGTCCAAGTGCGATCAACGCACTGTACCATCTTCAAAACTTCCCCCATGCGGCATTCAATGAAATGGCAATCGCGCCATCTGAGGAGCAGTTAAGTAATGCTGTCCGGGAGGTAGGAATTGAGGGGGCGCAGTGGCAACTATCAAAGACTCAGAAAAGGACATTCCAATCAGCTTACTTGAACAAGGAAGCAAACACGTGGATGGGTTTCATCAGGCAGAGGTTGCTTCCGACAACGCACGACTCGACAGTATCCAGGGAACGATTCTTTTGGCTTTTGCTATCTTAAGGTCTCTCAGTATTGACGTGGGAAAAATTATTTGTAATGAAATTGCCTGCTGCTGGAAGAAAAAGGTGGGGAAGTTGTTCTTCCCGAACACAATTACTATGCTATGCAGACAAGCAGGGGTTCCAGTGGAGGAGAGTGATGCAATTCTATTTGATAAAGGGATCATTGATACGTCAAATTTGGCGCGGCTCCAGCGAACGCAGGAGATACGTCAAGGTGGGCTTATCCACGGCATCAATACGATTCTAGAACAACTGGCACTTTCGGCCAGTCGGCAGGAGTTTGCTGAAAGGCAAACCTTAACTTTCTGGAACTATGTTAAGAATCGGGATGCCAGCTTAAGAAGGGCATTGCAAGAGAATTTTTCCAAGTCGTATCCAGCCCTTCCTACATTCCCTGAAGATCTGTTGAACCCTTGGATTCCACCGCCACCTGCTGAGAAAGAAGATGAAGAGGAAGATCTGGGTCAGGAAGATTGAAGAGAGAGTTGAGCGCGCAAGTTTTTTTTATGAAATATTTTGTTTGCTGGCGCATTCCTGACCCCATCTTTTATATGATTGTTTGCCTTGTTTCTTTTTAAATTTTACTCTGAAAAAAAATATATCTGCTTTGTAATATTTTCCTTATGTTTTTAAATGAAATTTCTAGATGTTTCTATTCCATGGGCACTGACTAACTCTAACTTAACTATTTTCTTCTGAATTTTTGAAGCTTGGACTGATTACGCTTAGTTAGATCAAGGTATTCTGATCTCCAGAAACCTTTTGCTTGAGCATTTCTTCTAGCCTGGACTGTTGCTGCGGCAAGAAGATTTTGACGGTAGTATTGACTTATATGATCCACTTTAAGCTTAATCCTAGTCCCATGTTTAGTTTAAAAATTCAGATAGAAAAATTTAAGTTTGGGGGTATAATTGCTTAATTAATGATTCATTAGGGACAATGAATAATTCAAGTTTGGGGGACTTTTTGCTACTCCAATTATTTTGCTCGAGCATTCCTCTCCTTCAAATTAGAATTTGCTAGGTTATTGAGTAACCGGGGACATTTGTGATACCCACAGTTTGTCTTCCCGTCAAAAGATGACCTAGGAAATGAGAAATATAAGAAAAATTATTATTTGCTGAAAAAATTATTTGTTGAAGATTTTGCTGAAAAATTGACAGAGCAAAAGTTTTGAGGGATGAATGATGATCCAGCAGTTTTTTCTGTCTCCCAGAACTTAGGTGAGCTTCATCATAAAATGTCGCCATTCTGAGGGGCAAGAGATGGAATAACTAAGGATTTTTTAGCTTTATAATGAGTATTGAGTCTAGTTGGTGATGAGCTTGAGGCAAGGGTATACTGCACCATAAAGTGGGTCGTCCCATGCTTAAGAGCTTATGACTGTAAGGTTGCTTTAAGTCTTATAAACAAGGATATAAACCCCTTTAAAAATATGTTTTGAAATGTCTGATAATAGAGCTAGGCAGTGGTAAGTTCTTAGAATTAAGTTGAAAAGTGGTGATTATTTGTCCCTGCTGAAGGAATCATTTTGCTGCAGCAGAGTTTGGTTTTGCAGAGTGCTCAGGTAAAGGTTGAAGGTAGTGTTGGACTGTCTGGTTTGATTAAGCTAATTCTTTGTCTAATGTTTTGAGATTCTTGAAGGAAGGTTGGTTAGTATTGCTCGGGACGCGCAATAGTTCAAGTTTGGGGGTATGATAACTGCCCAAAAGGTAGTTATTTAGGCCTCATTTATATAAGGATTTGTGTGTCTTTAATGCTTAATAGGGTTGGTTTTATAGAGATATTACATGATTTAACCCATTTGGAAGAATGGAAGCTTTGGAAATCAATTTGTGCAGATTATGCTGCTGAGCGACTGGAGGGAGCAAATTCTATGCTGCAGCAAAACTGGGAGCAGAAACTGCCACATCACAGCTCGTTAGCCAACTTCATGAACCGACTTCTATTGAGATATTTTCGGGATAAAGGATCAAGGAGAGCCTTACACGTGTCCTAGTTGACCTAATTCAAGCCTCCCATCCTTCTATAAAAGGAAGTAGCCGTCAAAGTCAAATTCATTCCATGTTTTCCCTTGGAAGCCGAATAGTGTAGGGATTGAAGATCATCAAGTACACCATCATCCGCAAGCTGATTAGGGAGTTTATTTTCCTTCTTAAATTGTGGTTATGGACATGCATACTCAGATTGTAATTCGTATTCTCATGCCTATTATGAACTAAGTAGCTAGGGTGTGGTTAGGAATAATGTGATTACTGTGCTTCATCTCTAGTAATAAATTGACTATAGCATTTTGGTTAATTGTTGTGCTTATTCTTATTTTATGCCCGCCTGGCCAGCCGGTATGGATAGCTCTCTCTAGTTTCAGGGATGATTTAGAGAGTGTGTGGCAATTCTCCACATTACGATCATTGTGTATTGGTGAACGCCAGTGACTGATCTAGGGATAGCCAGTTGCCTTGTGCCTGATCGGTCGCACTTCATTGGGGTTGAAACACATCCCAAAAGATTCGGAGTTCCGGGAGGAATCCGCTAATAATACTGCGGGAAATGCATGATCAATAATATTGCTAGAGCATATTTTATAACAATCACTAAAACCTAACCAGCGTCTGTCTTTAATCTGTCTGTCTATTTGTTTACTCGTTGTTCTGTCATTTATTTTGCTTTAGCATAATTCCGATAAAACCCAACATTTTTATTATCTTCGAAACCATTAGAAAGTTATACAAAATAGATAAAGTGAAAACTCATTCAGACCTTGGATTGATAAATATTACTTGCTGCAGATTATGTATACTTGCACAGGAATTCTAGAGTTTTTTATACTATATTTTTACTCACTCTAGGAACCCAACAACAGGCTTGTCTAATCAGCCCTGAAACCCACATTGGTGGTTGGGAATATAAGGAAAGAAGTCCAAATTTGGAAAGGAGGTTGGAGAATAGAGAGAAACCGCAATTGGGAACTGAAATCAGAGGAAAACAGAGGATAAAGAAAAGGGGAGCTGCCGTGGAGCCAATATTCAACTTGGAAAAGCTGGATTTGATCTTGGAAGCTTCTTCTTTAGTCTTTTCTTCTCATCTTTTATCTTCTCATTGGTATTAGTTGTGTAAGAAGCTGAAAATATGTTGTGTATGGGCATTCCTTGTTGTACTGAATTTATTTCATCTTTGAACATGAGCTAATCCTCTTTAGGTGAGGATTAGGGATCTCTATATTGTAACGAGGGGTTGTTGTATGTGAACCTTGTTAATTTCATCTTAGAGTAAAGTGTTCTTCATTGTTGAAGCTGGAATTTCTTTTGGCCAACCATTTTCTAGCATTGTTATTGAGTGTTTGGGAAAACAATTAGTAACTGATTAATTTACTTTACCTTAGTCTTTAAGATCATGAAAATGAGTGGGTATTTAGGGATAAATAACCACTTAAGGCACTGATCAATTGAGCTAAAAAGAAGGGGTTAAATGGGAGTTTAATCGCCTTAATCTATGGAGAATTTGAAAATTCCCGTGATGTAATCTAAGTGAGATGAAATTAGCACAGATTTAGCTACAGCAATCTCTAGAAGCAATATAGAAAATCCCTAATCCGAGCCTCTATTCTCCCTTGCATCCAACCGTTTTCTTGCTTTGTTTACTTTAAGTTACCTTTAATTTCACTCAAATTTGTTTACATTTGTGCAATTTAGTTAGAGAATGATATTTTGTCCTCAGTTACCTTGAATTTCATTGAAAAGTCAAGCTTAGAAGTAGTAAATTTCTTTAATTCAATCCATGTGGAGAACGATCTTAAATTACTTATCACTTATTGCCATGATGTGTATACTTGCATGTTTTTTGAGCTATTTGTGAGTTTTTCTTGCATATTTAGAATCACAGTGCACAAGGCAACAGTTGCGTCACATAGTGTCCCCCAGGATAAGACACTCAACCTCTATCCCTATACTATAGACCGTTTTGGCTATCACCTGAACTTGTTCCGCTTTTATGTCTACACATAAAGTTCAAGTGTTCATTATATATCCATGAGTTTTATTTTATTGGATTTGGGTTAATTAATGCATAATTAAACAACCATTCAATAACCACTTATTGAATAACCTCAATAACGCATTATCGATTAACTTTGTTACATTTACTATCCACGAGTTTTAGGACATAAAACCCAACAAAGGCACAACCTCTAAACCTCAAAACGAGCAATAAAATGCCAGGAATTTAAGAAAAAAAAATGATGTAGACCCGAGTGGGTAGCGTTGAGACGCTATCGAAGATGATGGCCAGCGAAAAGACCACTCCGGTGTGCACGAAGGTGTCCTATGTAGTGTCTCGACCCTATAGCCCTACACGTGTGATTCAGCCCTCTCCAGTCGAGAGCGTCTCGACGCTACAACTTATTTCTATAAAACTGTAGCTTTGTTTACAGAGTCGTAGGTTAGGTTTTGGGTTTTATATCTGCCATTCTTTATATTCCTTGTTGTTTTTCTTTAGTTCCTTTAGTTTTAGCTTTATTTAGATGTTCAATTTTGATTCTTTTAGTATTTTTGTACCAATCATGCTAGGCTAGAACTTTAATTCGTCAGATTAGGACTTTAGTTATAGTTTGTCATGAAATGTTAGCAAAAATGGTGGTTGTAAACTGTCATGATATATGAAACATCATCATTTCATTCAAATATAGAACACACCTTTTCACGAAAAGTTGTCGAATATTTCAGAAACAGCTTTCAATGTCGGTTTCAGTCCATCACGAAAGATTAACTACAACTTTCATTTCATTAATTCAAATTTAATGCCTTTTTATACAAAAAAAAATCCAAAATAAGGTTTGGATGTCGGTTATTGTCCATCACAAAAGGTCTTCAATGGTGGTTACAAACCACTTTTGAACTGGTATAAAACGATGTCATTTTGTACAAATAAATGAGGCACAATATGGTACTTAAATGGTGTCATTTTAATTCGTTTTTTAATCCATTATACAAGATGGCGTCGTTTTGATTTCAACCTCCATCGTAGCCCAATGTCAAAACGACATTGTTTCCTTTAATCTTCTTCCCCTTCTCAGTTACAGAATCTTCCCATAGCCTATACAACACTTTTCTTTCCTCTTCTCGTTCATGGGGTTCTAATTTTCTTTTTGGAGACTTGTAAACGAGGATTAAGAATTGAGGAAGAAAACTTTTTTATTTTCTTATTTCATAGATGAGGTTCAAGCCTCCAATAAATACAAAATGAGAGGAAGAAGATCTGACCGAGAAAAGATTACCCAATCTTAACCTTACCTACTTAGAGATAAACTAAGAGAATTAGGTGAGACAAATCACCATCAAATTAATGACATTCATGGCTAACAAATAAGAATACACGAAATGTAAAACACAATGACCCGTGAAACAGTAGCTACTTTAGGAGTCTATTCTGACAACCCCCCTCAAATGAGGCGAAGGTGCAAACCGAAGGGTGAGTTTGTCATGGAGAAACTAATGTTGCCGGTGAGGTAAATGCTTGGTAAGGCAGTTAGGCACCTGATCTTAGGAAGAAATATGTCGAATTTCCAGTTACTTATCAAGAACTTGACCATGGATAAAATGAGCATCAATCTCAATGTGTTTGGTCCGAGTGTGAAAGACGAGATTATAAGCAAGGGCGGCTGCACTAATGTTGTCACACCTAATAGTAAGAGTGAAGGGAATATGTATTCGAAGATCATTTAAAAGGGTCCTTAGCCACATAATTTCACACGCAACATGGGATAAGGCCCTATACTCATATTCGATGCTCGAACGGGTTACCATGGCCTGCTTTTTTTGAAGACCACAATGAAGGATTGGAATTCCCAAATTCCTAGCGGAAAGTTGTGATCGGTTCCATAGGTCTTTTCTTTTTTGGATCATATTCCGGATTGGGTTCATCCCTGTAGTAATCGGATGAACTGGGTTGTACCTATTCCGACTCAAAATGACAAAAGAATCGTGCAGCAGTAGGAGCCCTAAAGAGGAAAGGGGTAGGAGCACTCGACCCTCGATAGTCGCTGATACGGAGGAGGTGCGAGAAGAGAATCTGGAAGAAGTTCAAGAAAAGTAGGTTGAGGATGTGCAAAGAGAACAGATAGGGGTTGCGCCTAAAGAAGATAATGAGCCAGTGCAGGAGACTCGAGTAGAGGTGATCATGCCAAAAGTGCCCAAACGTCGCCGCATTAAGCGAAAAGCGGGCCGCGTCAAGGTAGTCCGAACTGATACCCCCTCGCCTCCAACTACTGATTCTTAGAGAGAAAATGTGGAAAGAGAAGAGCATGAGAAGAAAGAGGTCGAGGAAAAAGCAAGAGAGGAGGTAGAGAAAAAGGATGAGGAAGAAATTGTGCCCAAACAAAAGGAAGACAAGGGCAAGGGTATTGTTGAAACATCGGTTGAAGCTAGCAAGACTGAGGAGCCACGGTTGCCATACAACCGCTTCATCAATAATCTTGCTGGGTCAAAATACATAAAAATGTTGAAACGGGACTTTCTGTTCGAACGGGGTTTTGGGATGATCTGCCACGATTATTAAGGATGGGAATAGCGAACCATGGTTGGAGTCAGTCCTGTTCGAAGTCGGAGCCGGTCAATTCCAACATTGTTCGAGAGTTTTATGCGAATGTTGATAATGCAGAGGAATTTCAGGCTATAGTTCGAGGAGTACCCGTTGACTGGAGCCCAGGAGCTATTAATTCTTTATTCAACCTTCAGACTTTCCGCACGCAGGCTTTAATGAGATGGTGGTGGCACCATCGAGCGATCAATTGAATGCGGCTGTCCAAGAGGTTGGCATCGAGGGGGCTCAATGGAGATTGTAAAAGACAGAAAAGCGTACATTTCAAGTTGCTTATCTGAAGAGTGAGGCCAATACATGGATGAGCTTCATCAAGCTACGCTTACTGTCGACAACTCACGATTCAACGGTGTCTCGGGACAGGGTACTGCTTGTGTTTGCCATTCTTCGTTCGATGAGTATTGATGTGGGTAAAATAATTTCTTTTGAGATTTATGATTGCTGGCGGAAAAAGGTTGGGAAGCTTTTTTCCCCAACACTATCACGATGCTATGCCGAAGGGCAGGGGTTCCAGAGAATGAGGATGATGTGACTCTGATAGACAAGGGAATAATCGACACACCAAATTTTGTCAGGCTTCAAAGGACACAAGAAGCACGCCAAGGAGGATTGGTGTGCGGCATCCACCAAATACAAGAGCAATTACATATGCATTCAAGTAGAATGGAGTTTGCCGAAAGGCAATTCCAGACTTTTTGGAATTATGTGAAAAGAAGGGATGCTGAGTTGAGGGTAGCCTTGCAATTGAATTTTTCCAAACCATATCTGGCTTTACCCATATTCCCTGATGACCTACTCAACCCCTAGATTCCGCCCCCACCGATGGAAACAGAAGAAGAGGATGATGAAAATGAGCAGGGCCAAGAGGACTGACGAATAACGTGGCCCTGAGCGAGCATGATTTTTGTTCTGGAATTTTTGTTTGCTCGCGCATTTTCTATTCTCCTTTTCTGTTGACGTTATGTTTGCTTCTTTTTAATTTTTCTGCTTCTGAAAAAATATATCTGCTTATGTAATTTTTCTTTGTTTTAATGAAATTTCCAAGTTGCTTTTGTTCTATGACACTGAGTAACTCTAACTTAACTAATTTTCTTCTAAATTTTTGAAGCTTGGACTGGTTAAGCTTAATTAGATCAAGGTATTCTGATCTCTATAAACCTTTTGCTTGAGCATTTCTTCTAGCCTGGTCGTTGCTGCGGCAAAGAAGATTCTCAGGTAGTGTTGATTTATATGATCCAGTTTAAGCTTAGTTCTAGTCCCACGCTCAGTTTACAATTCAGATAGAAAAATTTAAGTTTGGGGGTAAACATCACAAAATTAATGATTCATGTGGGACAATGAATAGTTTAAGTTTGGGGGACTTTTTGCTACTTCAATTGTTTTGCTCGAGCATTCCTCTCCTTCATTAAATAATTTGCTAGGTTGTTGAGTAGCCAGAGACATTTGTGATACCCACAGTTTTTCTTTGCGTCAAACGATAACCTAGGAAATATGAAGAAATGAAAAGATTATTTGCTAAAAAAAAAAATTGATTGTTGAAAATTTTGCTGAGAAAATTCATGGAGCAAAAGTTTTGAAGGTTGAATGATAATCCAGCAATTTTTCTATCTCCCAGAACTTAGGTGAGCTTCATCATAAAATGTCGCCATTCTGAGGAGCAAGAGATGGAATAGCTAAGGATTTTTTAGCTTTTCAATGAGTATTTAGCCTAGTTGGTGATGAGCTTGAGGCAAGGGTATACTGCATCATAAAGTGGGTCATCCCATGCTTAAGAGCTTATGATTGTAGGGTTACTTTAAGTCTGAAAAACAAGAATAGAAACCCCTTAAAAATGTGTGCTTTAATGTGTCTGATAATAGAGCTAGTCTGTGGCAAGTTCTTAGAATTGAGTTAAAAAGTGGTGATTATTTGTCCATGCCGGAAGAATTATTTTGCTGCAACAAAGTTTTGTTTTGCAGAATGCTCAGGTGAAGGTTGAAGGTTGAAGGTAGTGTTGGATTATCTGTTTCGATTAAGCTATTCTTTGTCCAACGTTTTGAATTCTTAAGGGAAGGTTGGTTAGTATTGCTCGGGACACGCAATAGTTCAAGCTTGGGGTGTGATAACTCTCCAAAAGGGAGTTATTTAGGTCTTAATTCTATAGGGATTTGTGTGTCTTTTGTGCTTAATAGGGTTGCTTTTAGATGTATATTATATGTTTTAACCCATTTGGAAGAATGGAAGCTTTGGAAATTATTTTGTGCAGAATATGTTGCTGGGCGACTTTAGGGAGCAAATTTTGTGCTGGAGCAAAGCGAGGAGTAAAACTGCCACGTCACAGCTCGTTAGCCAAATTAACAAACCGAATTCTGTTAAGTTATTCTCGGGATAAAGGAGCAAAGAGAGCCATCCACGTGTCTAGGTCAACCTAATTCAAGCCTCCTATCATTCTATAAAAGGAGATAGCCGGCCAAGTCAAATTCATTTCACTTTTGGGGAAGAGATCATTCTCATTTCCATTTTGGGAGCCGAATAGAGGAGAGGGATTGGAGACTCACAAGAAGAGCATCAATTGAAAGCTGATCAAGGGAATTAATCTTTTCTTGTATTACCTTGTAGTTATGGACATGCTTACTCAGATTGTAATGTGTGTCTCTATGCATTTTATGAACTAAGTAGCTTTCGGCGTTGGTTAGGAAACAATGTGATTGTTGTGCTTAATTTCTAGTAATAAATATTGGTTAATGCATCTTGATTAATTGTTGTGCTCGTTTATATTTTGTGTCCGCTTAGCCAGCCGGTATGAATACCTCTATCTAGTTTCAGGGATGATTTAGAGAGTGTGTGGCGGTTAATCACACTAGATCATTGTGTATTGGTGAACGACAGTGACTGAGCTAGGGATAGCCAGTTGCCTAGTGCTTGATTGGTAGTACTTCATTGGAGTTGAAACACATTCCAAAAAATCAGGAGTTCCGGGAGAAATCTGCTAATAAGACTGCGAGAGTTTTGCATGATCAATAATATTGCTAGAGCATCTTTTAAAACAATTACTAAATCCTAACAAGCGCATGTTTCTAATTTGTCTGCCTATTTGTTTACTTTATGTTCTGTCATTTCTTTTGCTTCAGCATTTCTACAAAAACATATCATTTTACCCACCTTTGAAACCATTAAAGAGCTAAAAAAAATAGATAAAGTAAAAGCTAATTCAGACATTGGATTCGATAAATACTTATTACTTGTTGCAGACTGTGTATACTTGCACAGAGTTCTAGAGTCCATTTATATCTTATTTTTACTCACTCTGGAAACCCAAACTACAGCTCCCCCGTTAAGGGTGAACACTGACCCTGACGTGGATTTCTTAGAATCCTTGTCTGATTGGAAGTCAGAGTCGGTGTATCCTATGAGAACTAACTCTTTAGCCCCAAACACCAGCATTAGTCCTTTGTTCTCCTAAGATACTTGAGGATTCCTTTAACGGCGGTCTAATGGTCTAACCCTGGATTTGACTGATATCTACTGACAATCCCTACAGCATAACAGATGTCAGGCCTCGTGCAGAGCATTACATACATTAAGCTACCCACTGCAGAGGCGTAGGGAATGTGTCTCATATCCTCAACCTCTTGAGATGTCTTAGGAGACTGTTCCTTAGACAAGTGAACCCCATGTCTGAAAGGCAATAAGCCCTTCTTGGAGTTCTGCATCGAATATCAGGCCAACATCTTGTCGATATACGTTGCTTGAGACAGAGCTAGCGTTTTGTTCTTTCGATCCCGAATAATCTGAATGCCAAGAACATATTGGGTCTCACCCAAATCTTTCATTTGGAATTGGGCCGCTAGCCATTCTTTTACGTCAGACAGATGCCCTACATCATTTCCAATGAATAGGATGTCATCAACATAAAGTATAAGGAAAGCTACTTTATTCTTGTTGATTTTCTTGTATACACAAGGTTCATCGGCATTTTGGTCAAAGCCAAAATATTTGATCGTTGTATCAAATCTAATATTCCAAGATCTGGAGGCCTGTTTGGTGCGTTTGTGAACTGAATGGATGGAATGTGAGATAAGATGGATAATAATAAGAAAGAAATATTCAGCCAACACTTAAGTGCAAGTATACATTGTCGCACGTAGTAATAAAAAAAACCTCAGAAGTATTCCAAGGGTATCGATCCCCCGAGGACTAAATTGGAAATTCATATTTGATGAAGAAACTGCTCAAATGATTGCTTTTGAAAAAGGTAACCAAAGAAAATAAGTTGATTGATTGGGTTTTTGAAAAGATAAACAAAACATGCAAATAAAATAATAAAGAATAACAATAAGATAAAACGAGGTATTCAACATGGATTCATCCCTAAGGTAACAATCATACTCATGCAATATCTAACTTAAGTGTATTCAATGCATTGGGTCAGATTTAACTTCCATTTGGCCTTTGTTTCCAAAAACCGTTAGAAGGCTAAGCGAGTACCGTTATGTCCATTTCTGGGACGCAACTCTGACATAGATAATTCACTAATGCAACCTACAACCCTATAGTCGATATAGGGTGCCTTAGGCAGCTTGCCCTATACCGCCAAAACATCTCTTTCGAGCTTTTTCTCCTATATCACCTTTATGAGAACCAATATCGTTTGTCCCTTTCGAGATCAAACTCACATAGCATGCAAAATCTAAGTGATCAAATTAAACTCAGCAAGATTAGAGTGATAATCAATAAAGAATGACATGCACTAACCACAACTTAAGCAAATAAAGCACTTTCAAGCCATTAAACCATAAGGGAATTCACCACATTGAACCCCTCAACGGGATTTGGCTACTCATGATGGGATAAAAAGCAAATGAACACATTTTAATTGAATAAGAATGTAAAGAATACAGAATAATGAAAAGTAATCACAAGCTGGAAATAAAGGAGATAGCTAAATATTATGGGTTTTTTGTTTACACAATCCTTCTAGAGTTCGCTAAGACACTCCACCCTCTCACTTTTACAAGATGGGAATGGGTGAAACTCTCTACAAACCACAAGGTTTGATGTCTAACCCTCTCTCAGGTTAGAATTTGGTCATCTAAGAAGGACCTTGGGCATCCTTACTCATTGTCATCGAGCCAGGGTTCTGTCACCACCTTTTTCTTCCAAATGAGTTCTGGTTGAATTTGACTTCAAATCTCGAGCTTATATAGTGTATAAAGTGGTTGAGGAGCTGCAAAATAGGTGTTGGAAGGTTGCCCAGTCAGTTTCGGGGTCAAAACAACCGGTTAGGTGCGAAGAAGACTCGTCAACAACGACCCGTGTGTGACTCGGAACGACCTCTGTTTTTCCAGAAATGCTGTCGCATTTTATTTTTGAATTCCAAGAAATGTGGTCGCATTTCTGGGGAATTCCAGCTTTTCCTCTGTTTTTCTACATAACCGCAAACTAAGTCAAATCCTCTTAAAATCAAGTCTTTTTAAGCATAAATGAGTTCAATTCGACAAAAGTAATTCTCAACACCCTATCTTATCAAATGAAGCATAATTTGAGCTCGGGAATAGTAAATTGACCTAAACACTCAATATTCGACCAAGAAATGAGCTAAATATAAGGGTAAAATAGGTATATTTTTTACCCTTTATCACTGTTTCAACCCATAAATGGATCGATTCAGTTTACAAACCTTTTGCTCCTTACCTTGGGTTATGAACCCTTCGGGTTGAGACACATAAAAATACTCTCTTCAAGATTGTCATTAAGAGAAGCAGTCTTGACATACATTTGTCATATTTCATAGTCATAAAATGTGGTAATGGATAAGAGAATTCTTATGGACTTAAGCATAGTAACTGGAGAAAAAGTTTCTTCATAGTCCACCCCTTCTCTTTGGGTATAACCCTTTGCTACAAGTCTTGCCTTGAAAGTCTGTACTTTCCCAGCAGCATCTCTTTTCCTTTTAAAGATTCATTTACACCCAATGGGTTTGACCCCTTCAGGTGGATCTACAAGGTCCCAAACTTGATTGAAGTACATCGACTCCATCTGAAGGACCATGGCTTTGGCCCATTCGTCTTTATCTACATCAATCATTTCCTGACGATAAGACAATGAATCTTCTATGCCGTTATCAGGTATGACTACTTGTGTTTCAGTTAAACCCAAGTAGCGGTCAGGTTGTATTACAATCCTCCCACTACGTCGAAGCTCTTCCACTACGTGAGGAGGACTAGATTGACGAGAAGAACTGGTTTCTCCAACAACTCTTGTTGAAGGACCAGGTTCATCAACAACTCTTGTTGAACCTTCTGTAGCTTCTCCTAATACTAACTTACTCCGTGGTTTATGATCTCGAATGTGGTCTTCCTCCAACAAAGTTTCATTTGTCGATACAAATACTTTATTTTCTTGAGGGTCGTAGAAAAGATCACCTCTCGTTTCTTTCGGGTATCCAACAAATTGACATATTCTAGTACGTGGTTCCAATTTCTTAGGATTTATCACTAGCACGTGTGCAGGACAACCCCAAATACGGAAGTAACGCAAACTAAGTTTACGCCCCCTCCATAACTCAAAAGGAGTTTCAAAAACACTTTTTGGGGGAACGTTGTTAAGAATATGTACTGTAGTCTCTACTGCATACCCCCAAAATGAGCTAGGCAATTGAGCATAGCTCATCATAGAACGAACCATGTCTAACAGGGTTCTATTTCTCCTTTCTGATACATCATTCTACTGAGGTGTACCAGGTGCTGAGAGTTGGGATTGGATTCCATGTTCTATCATATAGCCCTGGAATCTTTGATCCAAATACTCTCCACCTCGATCTGATCGAAGTGTTTTAATTGTTTTACCTAACTAGTTTTCTACCTCAGTCTTAAACTCTTTAAACTTTTCAAGAGCCTCAGACTTATGGCCCATTAGGTATAAGTAACCGTATCGTGAATAATCATCTATGAAAGAGATGAAATATTCATAACCACCTCGAGCCTTTACATTCATTGGACAACAAAGATCCGAATGTATCAGTTCAAGTGGTTCTTTGGCTCTATAACCTTTTCCAGTAAAAGGCCTATTGGTCATTTTACCCTCGAGACACGATTCACAGGGTGGTAAAGATGTATCTTCTAAATCAGTTAGAAGTCCATTTTTAACAAAACGATCAATCCGATCGATGTTAATATGGCCGAGACGAAGATGCCAAAGATACGTGTTGTTACTTAGAGGAGAAATCTTTTGCCTTTTGTTTTGAGTTTCAACTGTTTTAAACATCTCATGACTTAAAATAGCTTTAGTGTCGGTAGGTCTTAACACATACAAATTATTCTCACGCTGAGCAGAACAAATAAAAATACCATTTCTTGAAATAATAGCTTCATTAAGCAGAAAAGAAATTAAGTATTCTTGTTCTAATAAAGCTGAAATGGAAATAAGGTTCCTTTTAATTCTAGGAACCAAGTACAAGTTCTCTAAAATTAAATACTTATTTCTAAAAAATAATTTGGCAGCTCCCACTGCTTGCGCTGAAATGACCTCTCCCGTTCCAACCTTGAGAGTCATTTCGCCATCAGCCAGCTGCTGGAAATCATTTTCCTGAAAAGAAGAGCAAACATGATTAGTGGCTCCCGAATCCAATATACAAGTGAACTCATCATGTTCTACGAGACAAGTTTCTAAAACCAGTAAATCGAATTTACCTTCTTTCTCTATCTTCTTCTCAACAAGGTAACGGGGGCAGTTGCGCTTCCAGTGACCATCCACATTGCAGTGGAAGCATCTGCCTTTGTCGGTCACGACCTTGGTCTTTCCCTTACCTTGCACAGCTTGCGCAGGAGCCTTCCCCTTGTCTCCCTTCCTCTTCTGAATTTGCTTCGATGAAGAAGCCTGAGGTATAGATTTTGTCCCTGAGGATGAACCGTTCAGGAACTTCTTTTTGGAATGGGTCACATTGGCCTCTCCTTTAACCACATTTTTGCCCTTGCTTTTCAGCATGGACTCATAAATCTGTAGCTCACTGAGGAGGGTAGTCAGGTTGAACTGAATTTTGTTCATACTCGCATTCGTCTGGAATGGCATATAGCTTGGAGGAAGCGAATGAATAATGAACACAACCTGACTGCGCTCACATACTACCCCGTCGTTCGCCTCAGCAACGTTGAATTGGTCTATCATGTCCAGGACATGTTCCCAGACAGAATGACCTTCTTGCATTTTGGCGTTGAAGACGTTCTTCAAGGCGTCGAGCCCAAACATCTCCTGTAGGGAATTCATAATCTCCCTGGTAGTTTCCACGTTTTCGTAACGCTTGGCCAAGACTTCAAATAAGTTGGCCAATAGTAGGCTCGAGCCTTTTCATTGGCCTTCGTCCAACGTACGTTGGCATTCTTTACTGCTTGAGTGGCAGTGCGAGGGGGAACTGGAGGACACTCCTCCGTTAAGACGAACCTTAGATCTTCTACCACAAGTATTGTATTAAGGTTCGATTTCCATGTGGGGAAATTCTCGCCAGTTAGTCTTTCGTTTTTAAGCAAGGAAATAATAGAGGAAGACATTGTTGAAAAACAAACAATTGACCGTATTAGTTATCTTTGCCTTAACCCATCACACAAGCAATACATACAATTGCATCCATCCAATCAATTTTGCAAACAAACAATCAAAGAACCCTAATAAAAACTATTGATTGAGTTATGCAACGATGCTTTAGAGGTTTAGCAGAACAGCCACCGAAAGGTGATTAGTTGTTCCTCCTCCAAAATGAGACTCCTCTCAGTTAATTTCTAATCCCAAAATAACTCATATTCCATTAAAAATTAATCATCGTTGTTCGGTCAAGGATTTGTTAACTGATTAACTCCTCCCTGTAAGTGTAACCCTTTCACTTTCAGATCTCAAAGGCATGGACCAACAGGCTATCGTTAGGAAAGATAATTGTTGGTAATTAGCCTAAGCGATCCTATCCTATTCAAGAGTTCACGGTGTTCTGAATCCTATGATTAGGCCCTCCAAAGGGATGGTTGCTCCAGGGCAACACACAGGCGGATCATAGGAATCTCACGTTGTGACCTAGGGGTGGAGACCGAGGGATACGTTGACACGCGTCCCGATCCCACTTACTATGGTCACTTTCCCCATTCACCTTGTTATTGATCCATGCAAACACTTTCCGAAGGGAGGCCGCACTAAAACGACACGAAGCGGAGCATGGATCTCACGATGTGAATTTAGAGGGACGTAGGAGCAAAACAAGATTTAAATCAAGTTTTGAAATTTTCCTCCCACTAAAGTAACCTATTGGGTATTTTAGGGTTTGATTAAACATAGATAAATCTGGCTAAGTTATTTATCTAAGTCTAGTTCTATTATAACTATTATAATAAGACCTAATGTCTAGGTCATTAAACATATTTAATTAACCTAGCGACATTAATCTAGCATTAACCTGTGATTAATTCAACTCCGGTGTTCCAGATGAGTTCTCAGGTAGGAGGTGTTCCGTATACCGTCAACTTAAATACCTCCAATCCTTAGACAGAACTTCACTGGTAGAGTTCCCTTATAATCTCAGGAATGTTCGTCCTACTTAGTTCATTAAAACTATTTTAAAACTAAATAATAATTGCTTATCCTATTAGAAAATGACCTTAGGTCTAATTAATTTTAACTTATTTAAAATTAATTCATTTTAACCTAAGATCCTATGTGAGCATGCATATCTTGATTATAGGTTGACGGTTCCTAATCATAAATTTTAAACTATTTCAAAATTTTAATGATTAGCCCTATAATCATGTATACTATAGTTTAATTTAATTAATAATCATATTCGAATTAATAAAATTAAACTATACTAATTTGCATAGCATGAATTTTAATATAACATTTATATTAAACTATGGATATTTCATGCTCAATGCAACTTCGATTTCCATTTATTAATAAATTAACAATTAATAATAGCCACAAATGGAAAATCATAGTAGCATGGTGCAAACAATTCCATTTAAATATAAGGAAAAAATACACTTGTAGTCCCTGAAGTTTGAGTTAGGTTTCATTTTGGTCCCTGAGGTTTGAGATAAGTAGCAATTTGGTCCCTGCCATCCATTTTTTCGTTAAATCTAACTGGTGGCTGACGTGGCAAAATTATTTTAATTGAAAAATTTTATTTTTATTTTTTTAAATTTAAAATATTAAAATAATTAAAAAAATAATAATATTTTTTTAATTCTTTTTCTCCCTCCCTCTTCTCCTTCTTCTTCCCCATCCCCATCCCCATCACCTTCTCCCTTTTTCCCCATCTTCTTTTTCAACTCCGATGGTCGGCCGCTACCAGCTGCCGGCAAACGGCGACGGTGGCTGCCGAAATTTTTTTTTCTTCTTTTCTTCTCCTTCCCTTATTCTCTTTCTTCTCTTTTTCTTTTTTTCTTTTTAACGGAACAGATTTGGGGAGGGAGGAGCTCCTTCTCCCCTCCCGTCAATTCCGTATGTCGTCGCCTGAACACCCACCGCACGCCGCACCACAGGCTCCATATCCTTCCGTCTCCCAGCTCCAGCTTCACATCCACTGACTCCTTCAGGTACCTCTCAGCAAATCTCGTCGGCAAGCTCTGCATTCTTCGATAAATCAATCTTCAATAATTGAGAGCGATTCGATTTTTATTTCAGTCTTCTGGGGTCATCATCGATGGTGGAAATTGCAAAGATAGGAGGAGGCGGCGGATGTTGGTGATGGAAGAAGAGTTTCTCGAGGAGAAGCTTGTCACATTTGTCATTGACTTCGTCTCTTTCTCGAATGGCTTGGTCCAACAAATGTTTGAGATGCGAAAGTTGATCGTCCCTCTTCTTGAGCTCCTCTTGAACTGCAATTCTAGTCTGTTCCAGCTCCAGAGTCGTGCATAAAAGCGAATGCCTCAACTCATCAACGTTCTGTCAAAAATAAAAACTCAATTGAAAGAAATTGAAGCAAGTTAGGAATGGAGAAAATGGGTGTGAAAGTGAATCTGACCTTGCCTTGCAAGAATTAAGCCCAACTTAAAACAGGGTTGCGTTGGTTATCCATGGAGTTAGAGAAACACAGAGAATTGTAATGGAATTAGAAATTTAGGATTGGGGGAGTTGAGGGAGGTTGGTTCTTATAAAATGGAGATGGGGTTGGAATGTGGTTAAATTCTCACTAGGGTTTGGACAAAAGAAGAAAAGGGGAGGAGCTTTGCTGAGAGATACCTGAAGGAGTTGGTGGATGTGAAGCTGGAGTTGGGGGACGGAAGGATATGGAGCGTGTGGTGCGGCGTGCGGTGGGTGTTCAGACGGCGGCGGACGGAATTGACGGGAGGGAAGGAGGAGCTCCTCCCTCCCCAAATATGTTCCGTTCAAAAAAAAAAAAGGAAAAGAGAAGAAAGAGTAAAAGGGAAGGAGAAAAAGGGAAGGAGAAAAAAAGAAGAAGAAAAAAAATCTGGCAGCCGCCGCCGTCGTTCGCCGGCAGCCGGCGTCGGTCGGCCATCGGAGTTGAAGAAGAAGATGGGGAAGAAGGGAGAAGGTGATGGGGATGGAGAAGAAGGAGAAGATGGAGGGAGAAAAAGAATTAAAAAATAATAATAAAATATTTTGCTAATTAAAATAATTGTGTCACATCAGCAACCGATTAGATTTAACAGAAAAATGGATGGCAGGGACCAAATTGCTACTTATCTCAAAGCTTAGGGACTAAATTGCTGAATTTGAAACCTCAAGGACCAAAATGAAACCTAACTCACACCTCAGGGACTAAAAGTGTATTTTTCCCTAAATATAACTATTATACTTAAACTATGTAATTGCATGCATCATACTATTCCATTTTCATGATTTTAATATCACTCAACTATATATTAAAACACTCATGAAAATAAAGCATGCATTTCAATCATATATTATAATCTAATTATAACATACAAAAATGCACGAGCATGCTTCATAACCTAAGGTGGGATTTCTAATTTTATATGACATCCATAGAACATATAAAATAGCATATGAACCGATTAATTGACCCCTAGGATAAAATTAAAGCTAAATTACAATAATAAAGCAAAATTCTATCCTATTACAGCCTTCTGTAGCTCCGAACCGGACAAAAAAGCGCTCTAAAATTGCCAAAACCGCTCGAACCAACTTAAAACCACTCGAATCGGATCGGAAAACCACTGAACCAGTGTCAAAAAACGTTGTTGGGCGATTACCGCAAGTGCACGGGTCGTCACAAGTAGTATAAAACGGTAGGTAATACCGAGTATCGAATCCACAGGGAGGCGAAACGAAAATTAAGCGAAGCAAAAATTCCTTGAGCACTAAAAATATTTAGGCGAAATAATATTTAGGGACCAGATCATGTAATCAAAGAAATTTAAAAATTAAAGCAATCAAAGAAATCAATTTGATCAATCAAAGAAAATAAAATATGGAGAAAGAGTTTTTAATGGGAAGTGAGGTCTTGAAAATCAATTATTAGCTAAACATTTATTATAATTATCCTATCTCGTTGCCCAACTAATTATAATCCTAGAATCTTCGTTAATCACATAGGTTCTTCTGTCGGTCTCCCCTAATTGTAATTAATTCATTTTAACAACCTAAGTGTCCTTAGCGCCATTAAAAATCATTAATTATTACGCACTGATTCATTTTAGGAATTTAAGTTTAATCAACTAATCTCATTGTCACGACGGGCAATTAAACTAGTTGCATGGATTATAATCTACAATAACTTCTCTCCATCAAGTTTCTATTAAGAATCATATCAATACACAATTGGCCAGATGCATACAACACATTAAGCACATCCATACAAATAATTAGGAAAAGGGCAAGAGACAGGTAATTATAACAATATTTTGACTATAATTTCATTTCAAGACCCCAAATTGGGGTTTAGCAATACATAGCTAAAATATCCACAAAATTTACAATGAAAAGCATAATTAAGAGCATAACAAAAGGAAAGGAATTGACCGTCGAAAACCCCTTCACTGACGCTTGGAGTCCCTCCAAACACTCCTTGAGCCTCCTAGGATGCTCCCCAAAATTTCCCAAAGATTTCCCACTAAAGAAACTCTCAAAAGGGCTAGAAAGCCTTGAGAGAGGCTCCCAAAGGAGCCAAGAAAGCAAGAAAAGAATGGAAGAATATGATGATTGATGGTAAAATGAGGCACCAAGGGGAGCTTTATTTAGGCTCGGAAAGGGGGTAGCGTCGCGACGCTGTGACGTCATCGACTTGCCGGCCAAGAAATGGACAGCGTCGCGACGCTGTCCTTACAGCGTCTCGACGCTAGGCAATTTTTAAAACTTTCATGCGCAGATTTGGACTTCAATTTGGGCCTCTCCACATTTCTTTTTGGACCTTTTTCTTCATAGTTGACCTCTTTTGACTCCCCTTGACCCAAGCATGGAAATTGGGCTTGAATGACTTCATTTTGGGCACTTTTTCGACAAAATCCACAACTTTGCTCCTAAAGACCAAATAACGAAATACATTAAATATTTTCAATAAGAACACAATTAAAGCACTAAAAAGCCTAATAAATTGGGATTAAAATAGCGACATTTCTGCTCGCTATCAACCGCCCAGTCAACGAACCAGCGAGCAAGTCAACGAATAGAGGGAAAAACCGTCGAACCGCGCCTCTTCACGAACCGGTCTGACGGAGCTTGGACCGCGAACGAGAAGCCTGGACCATGTGTCGCTGACGTCAGTCCTACCCCCTAACGCGCGTTTCTGTCCGAATTTTCCTTTTTTTTCTTTTTCTTTTTGAATTTCTGGAATTCTAGCACTGTTCCAGCCGCAATTCTTCGTCGTTTTCCGTCGTTTTTGGCCAAATTTGGTCCATATCTTCATCGTTCTTCAGCCTAAACTAGACTAAGACTTACAGAGACTCGATTTACAATTTTAATTGCCCAAAAACGCAGGGGCCTTTACATTTGATCACATCAAAAATTGTAAATCTAAGGCCAATTATTAATCTCCAGTTCATAGCAAATTAACATCCATTATGCAATTAAATCCCACTTAAAACCAACGCAAATTTTAATTCACAAATTAAAATACAGAGAAGGCTCTAATACCAATTGAAGGGATAAAAGCCCTTGCGCAGCGAAAACGTTTTCAAAACTTTATCTCAGTTTTTAATAGGAAAGAAAATACCGATACGTTGGAAAATTATATCACAGCAGAAAAATAAATTTAATCTACTGAATATCATGTATAAAGCATGCATAATTCATACTAAAAATTCTAGATCTAATCTAGGAAGGATCATAATGATCCAAGACCAAAAATACTTTATCGTTATGGAAATTCTTGATCACTTCGCAAAATTCTACCCTTTGAATTGAAAATTCCAGCAACCTTCAAGACCCTTCTTCGCTGTGATTTGTTGTGAAACACCACAAAAAAAATCACACCGGTATTCTCCTAAGGTATGGAATTGAGTGGTTTGTGGGAACCAATGAAATTCTAAGGTTTTGAGAGAGTCTTTGGCCTCTGTATTGCTAGAGAGAAAAAACACAGAGAAGATGGATGAGAGAGAGCCTATTTGCGTGAATGATAGAGGTTAGGGTTTATCGAGGGAGTTATCTAACGGATGAAGAAACTCCCTCCCTAAAAAAGGAGAAGAAAAATGAGATAAGAGAGAAGAAGTGGAAGAAAGGAGAAGGAAAAAAATCAGTAGCAGGCAGTGGAAGCGGTGGTCGCCGGTCGCCGGCCGCCGGAGATTTGAAGAAGAATAAAGAAGAGTTGAGAGGAAGAGGATGAAGAAGAAGAAGAATAAGAGAGAGGGGGAGAAATTATTAAAAATAATAAAATAATAATATTTTTATTATTTTAATATATTTTTATTTAGAAATTTTAAAAATTTATTTTTTTTATTAAAATAATGGTGTCACGTCAACAAACTGTTAGGGTTTAACAGAAAATTGGACGAAGGGACCAAAAGTGTAATGAAATTCAAACCTTAGGGGTAATTTTGCTGAGTTTTAAAACTCAGGGACCAAAGTGTAACTTAACCTAAACCTCAGGGACCAAAAGTGTATTTTTCCCTTAATTCAATGATTAATTAAATATCACATATTTAATTAATCCAACATTTGAATCATATTCAAATGTACCTCTCTCTTATAATCTATAGTTTTAATATGAATCCAATTCACATTAAAATTAATCTATAGATGTTAATTTAATTAAATTAAACAAGTAATTAATTCAAAATTAATTAATTTTATAATTATTTAAATATCACCCATATTTAATTAGTTAAATATTAGAATCATATTCTAATTTAATCACTCATTTTGTGACGCCCACATGCATTTTGGTGTATTTAAATTCCATATATCTAGTCGAATGAAATGTAATTTTTATTTTGGCTTATACTTGGGGATTTTAATTTTATACCAAGGTGTTGGGAAATTATTCTTGGAATATAAGTATTATATTAATTTAAATTCCTCCCTAAAGCTCGTTAAATTCTAAGTTCACTGTTGTTATAAGGTTGTTAGGGCGTTGAGATAATTATTTGGTGGTTTGGATAGCATTGTGACATTTGGATTTTTTGGATCGAATGAAATATATATGATTTGATTAATGATTATAAGATATTCAATTATGTTGTGTTTGGATGGAATGAAATAATAGCCTTATATTTGCCTGAAATATATGTGGATTGGAATGGAAATATTTTGCAATGCTATAGGTTTTATAAAAGGATGTTGGATTCGAATTATGCTAATAAATGTGTTGCAGGGGCATGAGAAAAAAATGTCTGTTTATAACGGTCATCTTATAATACTATAATAACAATTATAAAACGTCATTGTAACATACTCTCATCATAACTTCATCGATCGAGTCAAGAGAAAGATGTAATTTTTAAACGTCATTAATTCAATCATATATGCTGGTTTTTAACTATCATTGTTGCTAACTGTCATCATAGGGGTTCAATCATCAATGACACCAACAAAGATGGCGGTTCTAAACTGTCATTGTTGCTAACCGTCATTGTATGGGTTAAAAAACTCGCACAACGATGACAGTTTGCAACGGTTATCCTTGCAACCCCATAATAAAGAAATTGGGAGAAAGCAAGCAAGAACAAACATAATTTTCAAAACCCAAAATGGTTATGAATCGTGGTCGTAGTTTTCAAAATCTTGTTTTTATTTTTGGAATTTAGCTAGGAATTCAAATGTGTAAATAACAAAGATGAAAACCATTGTGCGAAAATTAGGAGAAAACAAGAATAATTAATTTTTCAAAAGCTAAAAACCCAAAACCAAATGATTATTAAACGGGACCTTAATCTGTTCAAAAAAATAAAATAAAATAAACGGGACCTTAGCAATTGAGCTATACTCACGTTTGCAATATAAAATCATTTTAACTTTCCATATACGTTCAACCATATGATTATTAACATGTCTAACTTATGTTATTAATTAGATTTTTTTTTTTTTTTTTCAATATGGGGTGGGGGATTTGAACCACAAACCTCGTGGTTATCAGTACAACTTTATGTCAGTTGAGCTATGTTCTTGTTGGCTTATTAATTAGATAAATGTAAACTTCTTTTTGGAGAAAATTTACAATTTACCTTTTGAGTTTGGCATATCATGTATCGATATAATACTGCCCTTTTCACCATAAGTCCCACCATTTTTACCTACTGAGTTTGGCATAGTGTATCAATGCCCCTTTTCATCATCATGTTAAATCCTAGATTTTTTACATTATATTTAATTTATGCTAATTCAACCATTATTTTTGTTAAAAAAAAAATCCAAAAATTCACTAATGGGAGTGAAAATCAAGCCTTATACATAATTAAGTCCAAAAAATGTACTTGTTCTACCCTTGAATAAATCTCCCAACACTCACAAATTTATTGAAGCTAAGTCCAATACCTTTCAATAAATTTTCCCTCGCTAAAAAAATTTACAACTAGTTTAATTATTAAACTTGGATACATTTTTCTTTGAAGTTTCGTCAATTTTGTATTAGGAGCAAATGTATATGAAAATATTTAATTTTTTTATGATTTTTCAAAAAAATGTTTGTCAAAAAGTAAAAAAGTACATCTATTCAAGTTTAAGATAAGCATTGGAACACGTTTCCAAATCTAAAATAAAATTAGATGAAATATAAAGTTTATCATAAAAACTAATACCCATTATCTTGTATGACCAATCATTGTATCACGTTGCATCATCAAAACTTATCGAATCAAATATCACTTTCTAGACCAATAATAAAAAAATTTCTAGTAATGGAAGGTAGACTAGGGCATAAAAGAGAAATTATTTGATGAAGCCAGTATAAT
Source organism: Luffa acutangula (assembly GCA_036850905.1). Classification (NCBI taxonomy): domain Eukaryota; kingdom Viridiplantae; phylum Streptophyta; class Magnoliopsida; order Cucurbitales; family Cucurbitaceae; genus Luffa; species Luffa acutangula. The sequence continues at coordinate 8,779,327 of CM072094.1, read as the reverse complement.
GACACCAATAGTTTCATACTTTTGGATGTAAGATAGAGAAATTGTGAACATACCTCGATTTTGTTTCCAACGGTTATTAGGGGGCAAACAAATTTGAAGATCTATATCTGACAGTCTACAGAGATAGTGACGTTTGGATAATTTGTCTATCAAAAAATAGGTATGTATGAATGAATTGGGATGACAACGAGACTGACACGTGGAAAGAAAAGAAAGAAGTTAAGTTGGTAATCATAGGGACATGTGTGACCATGACATGGCACGTGCTGCACGTGAGCTTTTAGGTTGGTGTTTTCCGACAATTGTGTGAGATCATTGATCCAAAGTTTATTTAAAAGCGAAAAAAAGAAAAAGAAAAGAACTTTGGATCTCACAGCCACACGCCCCTATTTCCAGTTGCCATTATGGCTGCAGCTGCTCAAGGAGGCATATTATTTCATATGCTTTTCAACTTGTTTCTTTTAATACCACAAATAAATAAAAAAATTTACCACCTTTAATCTTTCATCTTTCGTATATATAATATTGTTATGGGTGCATTTGGACCTAACTCTAAGAAAGTCAGAGAAACAAGCTCACAAAGGTCCAATGGGCCTAAATCAATCTCTAGGGCTACTCACTCTCCTAGAAGGAGGGGGAAAACCATAATTTCAGCTATAAATAGAAGAGGTTCACCCCAAGTCAGGGGGACTCCACTTGGTATCTATTTTCTTCCTTTATATTATTACTTTGTTTGCTTCACTTACGATCTCCCAACTGACTTAAGCATCGGCAAACACCACACCGGTGCTTAATTTTCACTACAGGCCACGTCTTTCCCATTAAATTTACCGTTGATGTCACGTGAAGGTCAGGTGAGTCCTTGGCCAAATTTTGGCATCAACAGTTGGCGTCGTCTGTGGGGAAAGACTGCAAGTTTTATCAAAATCACCGGCAAACCCCAGAATGCCGACCTATGTTTCAACAAACTGCATATAATTGCCGATAGTTAAAGAGCCACGCGGTTGATCGATCTTGGTATATCCTTGCGGCAGACCAAGACAAAGCAGCAGCGTTCGATGCTTACGAATTCTTCCCCCAGGAGCCGAAACTTGCATGGAATTGAAATTGAGATAGAGTTCTTTGAAATCTATGGATTGAATAAGTTGCAATCTTAGGCGCTGGGTAAGGAAAATTGTCCCTCCGATTTTTACTCCCTGGAGCACCATTCTATTGGTTTGTACTTTGGGGAATAGTTTTCTATGATTAGAAAAATATTTAACATATGATTATTTGCTTTTAGATATATTATAAGAAGAAGAGTTAGCATATTATCCATTTAGTTTTAAATGCATTAGAAGTTATTAAAGTTTAGATTTGTGTTTGGATAAATTATCTATATCCGAAAATTGTAGATTTAAACTTGTATTTGTGCATATATGTTTTGATTTGATTTGCTCCCTAATTTATAATTTCAATTAGATATTTTGTTGAATATATTTGGCTGATAATTCATATTTTATATTGGATCTATCTAATTTAAAAATTGTAGATTTGATGTATCTATCATTTTGGTATATAAATAAGTTATTTATTTACTTCATAAAGTGTTTTATGGCACCTTCATATTGCAAAGTTTGTTATTTATTTCCAATTCTGAGTTCAACAATATGGGATGAGAAATTCAAGTGGTTTGAAGATATAGCTCAAGTTAGTCCAACAAAGAGTCTTTACTATTTCATGGGCGGTATGTTCTCTACTTACCCTTATTTACTAAATATCTATTCTTATTACTTTATGTGTATCTATTGGTTTATTGAATGCAAACTATTCATAATTTGCACGTTAATTATGTTTCAACCAATTATTAGTCTTTTTCCCATATTAATGTTGTCTACTAACGTTGTTTCACGAGGGAACATGACATGCAGAAATCCCGAGCAGCTGAGCCAAAAGTCCTTGTAGGAGTGGCAATGCCTATACTCCTAGGGCCTATACTCCTAGGGCGTGCCCCAAAGGCGTCTACTTATCGAAAAGTCCTTGTAGGAGTGGCAATGCCTATACTCCTAGGGCGTGCCCCAATGGCGTCTACTTATCGAAAAGTCCTTGTAGGAGTGGCAATGCCTATACTCCTAGGGCGTGCCCCAATGGCGTCTACTTATCGAAAAGTCCTTGTAGGAGTGGCAATGCCTATACTCCTAGGGCGTGCCCCAATGGCGTCTACTTATCGAAAAGTCCTTGTAGGAGTGACAATGCCTATATTCCTAGGGCGCGCCCCGTGGCATCTACTCATCGAAAAGTCCTTCCCGAGGTCAGTAGCTTATAAAAATGTCCTTATAGGAGTCGCGACACCTACACAGGGGGCTTTAAAACAGTAACCACACTTGTAGTTGAGACCAAGGCCTAAGATATTTCGCCAAAGTCTTTTTGCAAGATAACAAATTTGCACAGGGGAGAATTATACTCTTAAATTGAGCTTAAGGTGTTTTGACTTATATCAACAGTGGCCACTCCTGAATCCCAATTCAAGAGTGAGGGCTTAATGTTATGGGTAAATTTGGACCTAACTCTAAGAAAGTCAGAGAAACAAGCCTACGAAGGCCCAATTGGCCTAAATCAATCTCTAGGGCTACTCACTCTCCTAAAAAGAGGGGGAAAACCCTAATTTCAGCTATAAATAGAAGAGGTTCACCCCAAGTCAGGGGGACTCCACTTGGTATCTATTTTCTTCCTCTATATTATTACTTTGTTTGCTTCACTTACGATCTCCCAACTGACTTAAGCATCGGAGTCGCTGTGGCAAACACCACACCGGTGCTTAATTTTCTCTGGTTTTGTCGTTGTTTTGCAGGCCACGTCTTTCCCATTCAAATAAATTTACCGTTGATGTCACGTGAAGGTCAGGTGAGTCCTTGGCCAAATTTTGGCATCAACAAATATTTTAAAGTTTGATTTAATTTTTGGTATATGTTTCATTTTTATAAACTTTTAGGTTTATTCGCCAACTTTTAAAATATACATACATTAGCTCTCGAATTTATTAGTTGAATTCTGGTTGTTATTATGTTGTCAATTGTTTAACAAATGAATTGTGTAAGTTTCGATATGGCATATGGATATGCTAGTGTGAGCATGAGTGATTAAGGCTCCGTTTGATAATCAATTGGGTTTTGGTTTTTTGTTTTTGAAAATTAAACTTGTTTTCCTTCAACTTCCTTACCATGGTTTTGATCCTTGTTAAGGACACAATTGAATTCCTAACCAAATTCAAAAAAAAAAAAAAAAACAAAAACAAGTTTTTGAAAACTATTTTTTTTTAGTTTTCAAAACTTAACTTGGCTTTTGAAAACATGGAATAAGGTGTATAACAAAACTAAGAAACTTAATGGTTGAAGTAGTGTTTTTGAACTTCATTTTCAAAAACAAAAAACCAAAAACCAAATAGTACTTATCAAACGCGGCCTAAATAAGCCCTTACAAGTTTTTTTCTTTTTTCGTTCTTACCAATTTATTGGGATGCAGGCATAAATTTTACCTCGGTTAGAAGAAATCCAAGGAGGATTTGAATACTCTATATGTTAGAAAAATATCTTCATCAATATAAAATGTTTCAGGTCGGAAACCAAAGGTAAAGTCAAGCAGGGATTTATCCAAAAATGGACAATATCATATTGTTGTAGAAATATAGAGAAAAGTCAATTGTTTAAACACAATTGGTAATAGAGTCATGTCCTAGACTTAGTTATAAATGGATGAGTCTTCAAGACACAATAATATGCCATATTTGTGGATAAATCCTCAAATATCTAACCATAAGCGGAGACCCTAGCTAGAAACCTCCAGCCTGCTTTATCAGTACATGCCCCACTTTTGTACTTTAATACACATCAAGAACGTCAAGTCATTCATTTACAATAGTGACTAAAATAACGAGATCGTTTCCCTACTGTTTATTGAAGTACTAAAACCTAGTTTGAGATGCAGAGATTTGAGCTTCCAACTTCAAAGGAAAGAGTGCAAGTAAATTACCGTTAAATTATGCTCACTCGAACCCTTAATTTGGAATATTAAAAGACGGATTCGCTTTTTGGAAAATGAATTACAATCTCTAACACTTAGTGGGAGCTCCCCCTTCTTCCCCTACTATGAATTAATCAACCTCATGAGTGGCCCCTTTTTTATGGGAGCTTTTCTGTTGTGTCTCCAATGGCCCTTCATGGCTGGCTTTTTCCCTTCTTTCTTGCCCCTCCCTCTTATAATGTTTATTATTATTACTTTTTTCTCTCTCTCTCTTTTTCTTTTTTTTTTTTTTAGTGATCAATAACTCCTTTTTTTCTCTATGATCTTTTCCATCTCTCTTTTTGCTTTTGCTTTTGCTTTTTTTTCCCTTTGGGTTAAGTGTTTCTTCCTATACAGATGAATTTCTAAGACATGAGGAGGATGCAATGATTTTTCCTTTTTAGTTTCTTTTTGCTGGCTAGCTTTTTCTGGTTTAGAAACTTATATATTCTTTTTCATTTTGTGGATAAAATTAATAGATTATTGCCGTGTCAATGTAAAAATAATGACGTAAAATTACAGTTAAATATATGTTTTTGTCTTTAATGTTTGAATGCTTTTTAATTTTAATCATTAATCATTAATGTTTAAAAATTTTATTTTAACATTAATATTTTTAGCTTAAATGATTTAAATTATAATTATTTTTTGAAAACGAGTTTCATTATAAATTATCTTAGTATTTGATTTCACACCTTTATGAATGATTTTTAATTGAATAGAAGTATTTTTAATAGTTAATTTTTGTTTTCAAAAGTTATTTTAGAAGGGTCAAATTACTGAGTGGAGCACAATATTTAAGAGGGAAAAAAGTTAAAAGAATGATAGAAAAAATTAGTGACAGAGAAAAACAAAATAGATAGTTGGAGAAGTTCTAGAGAGAGAATAAAAATCAGAGAAAGAGGAAAAAAATTTAGAGAGAAAAATTCAAAAGTGGAACAAAAATTTTAGATCATGAAAAATATTAAGAGAGTCAAATGTTTTAGATGCAGAAAAAGAAGTGAGAGAGAGAGATTTACAAACATTTTAGCTAGAAAGAGAGAAATAAAATTAGAGAGATTGTAAAAATTCTAGAGAGTTGGGAGAAAAAAATCACTTGAGAATCACCTTCTCAGTGATTGTTTGAGAATCATATAAAATGATTTGAATCTCTCTAAAATCACTTATCTATCAAATATCATTAGTTTGAAATGAAAGTGATTTTGACGATTCCAAAATTCCTTCCAAATACACCTTTAGTTTCTTATGTTTTAACATTTTTCAGTTATACTCTTTTTTCCACGAATGAAATGATACTTTGTGAATCAGTAGAAATTTAGAAGAACCTTAGAAGAATTTTCTACTACTCAAAAGAAGAAAAGTTAGAATTTTCACCAATATATAATTAAAAAAAATGTTAAAACATAAGAGACCAAATTGAAAAAGAAAACTAGATACTAAACGTGAGAAAGAGTAGCTTCGAGATAAAAGGTATTAGATGGACATTAGTGTAGTGTGTTTACCAAACATCTCTCTAATATTTAAATATCAAATCAAAATCTAGATCTAATGCTCAAAATCATAATGATTTGACAAATTTTGCATCAATTGATCTCTCACATCTATTCTTTAGGTGTGGTGTCTAGTTGATTTGAGACACCTTTAGGTATTATGCCTTCCTCAAGGGTCATTTAAGGCATTTTGTGTCCTATATTAGTTGCTAGGTTCACCTTTCCTCTAGCTATAGTGTCCATATATGGAGAGATTTGTTTCATATTTTATGTGCATACCTTTCTCACATATACCAATATGTGTTAGTAGATTTCTACTTTCATCTAAGGTGTTACTCCACAAGCAAGGTTTTAACTTTTTTTTTTTTATTGACATTTTCATATGTGTAATGAGTTCAAAATCGACATGAAGTGTGAATCGATATATATATTCATTGTATCATCGAAAAACCCATGGAATATAACAAAAATAACAACAAAATATTACTAACGTGAACCTAATTTAATTACAGGAAAATGTAAACTTTTTAAAAAAATATGGACTGCTTATTTGTTAATTTAAATATTTTTTATGAATTTTTTTTATTTTTTTATTTTTTTTTTTTTTTTTTGCAACATTTTATCAATATTTTCATTGACGTTTCCATAAAATTGAGACTTTGATATTTTTGTCGACATCGACATGTAAATCCTTATACATAAGTTGAGCTATCAAATATCAAACCATCCCATGTTGTTCAATCACTGCTTGCTAAACTCATTTCTCTTAAAATTGGTAATGGTTACTTATGTTGTGGGTTTTGTGGAGCCAAACCAATCAGTGAAGGTGTTCATATAACACATGCACAAGCAATTTTAGGATCGGAGGCACTTAACCACATCAATTTTAGAAAATGAAAGCATGTTGTCCAAATACCGTAAACAGAGAGTAGAATTTGTACCAACCTTTTTAGAGACAGATTCAGCAACTCCCTTTGATTCCTTTGATCACGAACGGTGTGTGCACCACCTCTAGTGTCTTCCCTACTATTCTCCGGGTCAAGAACAACTTGTGGGAGTCTATAGCGAGATAGGGAATGAGAAGGGAATGCTTGAAGGTTCAAGCACTTGAGAGATATGTGGAGATGAATGAGTTTGAGAGCAAATTCCAGCAGCAAAACAGTAAGGAAATGGCTCTCTTGGGCTCTCAATTTGATTCATACTTTACTTATAGAGTGAATCCATGCAAGGGGAGGCCTCAAGACGCAAGACACATGTTGGAGATGCAAGCCTTAGTGGATTCTAAGTGTTCATGTCACAATACATGCAACTAGTGCATAGATGTGTTGTATTCCACTTTGTATCATCATGCAAGAGTGGGAATGCAACTAAATCCACTAACTTTAATCCATAATATGATTTGTAGCTTGCAATTTAATGTTAATTTCAATTCCAAATTGAAGTTAACTTTAGGTAATTAATTTGAGACTCTTTCAAAATAATTTCATATGATTAATCCAATTAATCATACCAACCTTGTCCAATTCATTATATATGAATCCTAATTCATATATATAGTATTTAAAAAACTTTTAAATATTTTATCTCTCATTTAATAATTTAATTCATAATTAAAGTATTGTGTCAAACACAATTTACGATAATATCCTTTTTCCCGATTTTGAACGATTCAAAGAATCTTATCTTATTGTTCTAGGCTTTATTCCGATATGAGCTAGTAGGGGGACCTAATGGACCTATAGATCATGGGCTCCAACGATTCGAGGCTAACCGACTAGTCTCATTAACCAAGCTTAACCAACATTGGTTAACTACCAGGACATTCCACTATAGCTCAGTAGTTGCACTCCCCTCACTATAGATATATTTTCGTCCACTTGATTTAACCATGTTCAGTAAGTCGATCCTTCACAGGTTGTTCGTAGCTATAGCTAGGTCAAATGTCCGTTTTACCCCTATAGTACTTCTAGTTCCTTAAATCCCACTGATCCTCTAATGAACAATTGGCTTATGGTCCAACCAATGAACCGAGTCCCTCTCGGGCTAATGAGAGGGTGGGATCCCTTTGTTCAAGCCCCGGAGTCAACACTTAAGAGAACAACCTCTCTACTATCCCTAATTCGGGCAGGAGTGAATTCCTTCTCGCAGTACTATGTCCCCAGCTATCTACCCATTCCTATCCCTGAAATGGGAGGCTTATTGAGTCGGCAATACTGAGCCACTCTCACCTATGCAGATCTAAGGATAAGCTCGAATAAACAGGAGTTCATAGTTAGCTCAGGATTAAGATCGAGTTACCTAGGTCATCACATGAAATAGTCAATCTCGTCAGTAAACAGTGTTAGAAAGCGAGAGTGACTTATTTCTTGGTCCTGGTCTTATGCAAACTCATTGCATAGGACGCCCCCACTCGCATGTCCCTACATGATTTAGGATCACATCGTCTGTACTACAATGAACAATTGGCTTATGGTCCAACCAATAAACCGAGTCCCTCTCGGGCCAATGAGAGGGTGGGATCCCTTTGTTCAAGCCTCGGAGTTAGCACTTAAGAGAACAACCTCTCTACTATCCATAATTCGAGCAGGAGTGAATTCCTTCTCGCAGTACTATGTCCCTAGCTATCTACTTTGTTCCTATCCCTAAAATGGGAGGCTTATTGAGTCGGCGATACTGAGTCACTTTCACCTATGCAGATCTAAGGATAAGCCTGAATAAACAGAAGTTCATAGTCAGCTCAGGATTAAGATCGAGTTATCTAGGTCATCATATGAAATAGTCAATCTCGTCAGTAAACGGTGTTAGAAAGCGAGAGTGACTTATTTCTTGGTCCTGGTCTTATGCAAACTCATTGCATAGGACACCCCCACTCGCATGTCCCTACGTGGACGATTTAGGATCACATCGTCTGTACTATCTACAAAGTGGGTCGTGTCTCATAGTGTCCCCAAAATAAGGTACCCAGTCCTATCCCTATACTATAGACCGTTTTGGCTATTACTCGAGCTTGATCCACTTTTATGTCTCCACATAAAGCTCAAGTGTTTATCCTATAGTCATGGATCTTAGTTTATTGGATTTGGGGTATCTAATGTGCAATTTACTTATTCAGTAATGATTTTACTGAATGAATCTCGATAACACCTTTATCGGACAAGTATATAATTTTGTTTAACATTCACTATTTACGAGTTTTAGGGCACCAATCCCAACAATCAGTTGGGTTAGGAGGACAACTTTGCGATGTTGTCCCAAGTGATGGATGAAAAACACCACTACAAGAAAATTAATCTCTTATGACGGTATTTCTCTCGACATAAGGAAAATATGTTAAGAAAAAAGATCTTTGTCGGTGCCTTGTTGCTTGGCGTCAGCAAAAACTATTACTACCAATGCCATTAAAATAGGCATCAGAAGTTAAATCTCAATCACTCTTTTGGGTATATTTCAACATATTTTCGTTGACGTTGTTGAAATAGATGTTATTGAAGAAGCTAAGAACCTTGTAAAAGTCTGGTTGTTGGTGAGTTCAAATCCTCAATCATTGTTATTATTTTATTTAGAAGCTAATATAACACGTCACCTATTATAAGTTTTCAATTGTTGCAAGCACATTTCCAACTCTACTTGTCAAGTCCTACCGTGTTGGAATTCATTGATCAATAGATGATGAATTCCTTCAAGGAGTATAGGGGGTTATCAAAACTCTATAAAGGTTTTTCAACTCATGAGGTGTTGAGGATCCCACATTGAAAATATAAGCGGAGACCTCACAATTTATAATAGACCTCACAAATTGGCTATGAGATGAAACTAATAGAATTCATCTAGACTTATATTAAAGGTGCACGAATTACATTTAATTAGATACATGAATTACATGATACATGATGATTGATGAATGTTCATGTATTGGTGAAAAGTCACATGTATTAGTATTTCTTATTTATGTCTTTTGATGTATTTTCCTACTAGTATAAATATGTGTAGGATTTGTCATTTGTGTAAGCAAGCAAAGAAAATAAACTAATATTCAAGTTCTAGTTTCTCCAATCTTGTGTGAGTGTGAGAACAATCTTCTTCTCTTATCTCTTGAGTTGTATTGTGAGGGCCTACTTCGTTTCCCACAAAAACCTCATTATCTAATATGGTATCAGAGCTCATGAAACTCAAATTGGTATTCGGTCCAAAAAAAGAAAAAAGATCTGATCCAAGAACGGTGAACCCAAAAAGGATATGTTAGCATATCCCTAAATTTAAGTAGTTTTGCTTGGATTTTTTTGTTGTTTTAATGGTTTATCATGTTCATTTTAGATTTTAGTCCCACAGAGCTTCTTGAAGAATTTTGGAGAAAGAAGAGAATAATTGGCCCAAGTTTTGAAGAATTGATCATGAAGGTTTAAAGTTGGTCAAGAATGGAAGTCAAATGCCTTGAAAGAGAGAAAAGAGGGCCAAAAATTCAGAGATTTCAAGCCCAATCCAGCCCAATTCCGTGTTGTGGAGTTTCACAGTCGAGGGGCAGCGTCTCGACGCTGCAACAACTTGGGGATCAAGCCACTGACGTCACAGCGTCGAGATGCTGTGACATCAACGTCTCAACGCTGGCACGACGAAGCACTATATAAAGAGCATTTGGCCTCGGATTTTCTCCATCAAGCAACATTTCTCAGCAACATTTAGGGCTCTTTGAGCCTTTTAGAGGGAGGAGTGAGAGTGAGTGTTTAAGAGAGTTTTTGGACATCTTTTAGGTAGATCGAGAGCTTGTGACAGGTTCCGATCGAGGCTTTTCTTACGACGGACCAAGGGGGCAAGCATGGATTCGACGTTGGTTTAGTTCTATACCCTTTCCTTGTTCATTTACTGCTTTCATACATGTATATGTTGGAAATTTTGGGATTCAATATGACAATGTATAGCTAACTTCTCGGCATTCAGGTCTTGAATGAAAATACATAGTTGAATGATATTTTGACTACTTCAATTGTGTCCATTTACTAATTATTTGTTTGGGTGATCGTAATGCTTTATAAATTCTGGTCAAGTTTATACTGAATTGTTACTTAGTAGAAACACGACGGAGAGAAACTAAGTTAGAACATAGCCCATTCGACTAGGCTTAATTGCTTGTAGTGACAGTGAGAGTAGTTGTTTAGGCCTAGAAATCTAAAATGAATCAGGACTTAAGACTAAACCATTTAATAGCGCTAAGGACATTTAGGTTATTAAATGTGTAAATGAAAATTAGGGGAAACCGACAGGAGATCCTATGTCATAAAGAAGATTCTAGATTTATAATTAGTGGACATAATATTTAGTAATCGATTATCTATTAGACTATGTATTGGACTTCAAAGTCCGAACTCTCATTTTTGTTATCCCTCAGTGTGTTTAATTCTTGCTTGATCAACATTTGCTTTATTGTTTTGTTTATCTCTAGCTTGTCTTTCGTTGCGATGAAATATCTAGATAATGACCATCCTTAATAATTTTAGTGTTTAGATAGTTGTCTTGCCTAAGTTTATGCTATTGCCCGTGGATTTGATCCTCGGTTATACTCACCGTTTTATATTACATGGTCCGTGCCCTTGTGGATGCGATTAGGATTCGATCCAAGAACGGTGAACCCAAAAGAGACACTATCTTGAGGGGACATGCTGAGGATCCCACATTGAAAAGATAAGTGGAGACCTCATAAGATAGATGGGTTACTAGTGTTATGAAAAGTTTTTATAACATTAAAAAGTCAAAGACTTTCAATAACATCTATAACAGCGTGTCTAAAAATGCTATGATATGCTTTTTATAACGTTTTTTTTACTGCTATAGAAAACGCTATTAAAGTGCAATCATAGCATTTTTTGCTAACGCTATGAAAAGTTTCCATAAAATTAAAATTACGCAATTAAAAATGGATTTTTTATAGCTTTTTTATAGCGTTGAGAAAACGTTATGAAAACTCAGAGACCTTCAATAACATTGGCTACAATAGCGTTTTTGTAATGCTATCATATGTGATATTTTTTGTTTAGGAACAATTTATATAATTTAACCTAAATCATATTCAAACACAAATACAAGAATGTCAACATGATGATAAGAAAAAAGAAATATTATATCATGGTTTCACCTTATACGGAAAATCCTTTTGCTATTATTATTATTTCTTTTTATGGTACGAATCAAATGATAAAGAATTGAAAAATAAAATTATATCGAAATTTGAAAGAGACCCACATGTAATTTTTTTTTTTTTTTTTTTTTTTTTTGAGAAAAATACCCACATGTAATATAAATAAATGGAAGAGTAATTATTAATTAATTAAGGTGGCTTCTTGGGTAGAATGTTTGTCCCCTAAATACCTTCTTCATCACTTCATGGTCTTCCACTATGTTCCCATGCATACATGGTTATTTATATTATTTTAATTACAACGTAATGATTACTCAACCAAATTAAGAATTTGCCAATAAAAACATAGTTGATAACCACGAGGTCTGTGGTTCAAATCCTCCACTCTCATATTGTCAAAAAAAAAAACCTAATTAAAATTTTCAGTTTAGTCCCATTATTTACGTGTTGTATTATTTTAGTTCCTAATCTTTAAAAAGTCTCAACTATATCATCCATAATATGAACATATATTAAAATTGTAAAATATATTTGTTGACCTATCAACTTTTAGGGATTATATCAACTTAAAACTTAAATCACATTATTTTAAAATATATGTTGTATTATTTTAATTCTTTAAAATAACTATGTCATCCATAATATGAACATATTTTAAAACTCTATAAATATGTTCCTTGACCAAACTATCAGGATAACATCAACTTAGATAAAAAAAAATAAAAAAAATAATAAATCACGTCATTTTATAATATATTGTTTATTAGGAGTTATATATAATTTTCGTCAATACTCCTAGAATCATTTATAAATAATTTTTTTCTACTTTTTTTTTCTATTGAATTACGGAAAGGGAAAAAAAGTATTTCCCAATTGAACAAAGACTCAATAATTAAAGTATATATGTAATTATTATTTCAAAAAAAAAAAAGTATATATGTAATTGATTATTATTTGTATTATTGGCGTTATATAACTTAACGTGTGGAGGAGAAAGACATGATGAAGAAATTAGGGTGTAAATTAGGAGAAATAATTAAATTGATCTAACTTTGGTTGAAATATAGATGCCACTCGTATTCAAATTATATGTCTTCAACTATAAGGTTTTTTTTTTTTTTTTTTTTTTTTTTTTTTTTTTTTTTGAGAAGTCAAGTATAAGGTTAATTAATGGCATAAGCCAATTCCTTTTCACGAATTTTAAAACTAATTTCACGGGAAGATTGATCTTACCCTTTATTATTTTGTACCTTATTTATTCTATTAATCATATAAAAAAAATTAATTAATAATAGAGGAGTAATTTTCTTTTTAGTTCGCGAGAGGGTCGATGCAACGGGTTTAGATGAATCATTATCGTATAAACAATCGGGAAGTTTTTTCCAAAAAAAAAAAAAAAAAAAAATTGGAACCTGAGTGATTTTGAGGGATTTCAAATCATAATAGATTTGTAATTAATTTTTTTATTTGTTATTATAAAGAAAGAGAATGATTTGAAATCTACGTGTTTTTACGTAAAATAAATTCCAACTAAAACGATCGGATTTTGCAAGATTTCATGGAGGTGAGAGTTAAATTACTTATTTGTCCATAGCATACTTTTAAATCTTTCCCATCCAAACGAGACAAAGAATTTAAAATCATTTCTCAAAGTTCATATCACAATATTTAAAACCATTTTGTTTTTAATTTTCTTAGTTCCAAATAGAGGGTAAAAACAAATAAAAGATAATAATAAAAAAAATGAACTATAGCATCCCAAAATTTGAAGAAAAAAAAAGGAGTGGGTTGTTTTGCCCGGTCAAGAGGGAAAGTCGGGGAAAATTTTCCCTCCAACATTTTCGGTCAAGGGACCATTTTAAAAAAAATTAAGATTTTTCTTTCTCTCTCCCCCGATCTCTCCCTCTCTCATCCCTCACTCTCTCTCTCCCTCCACACTTTCCCTCTCTCTCGGTCTGCAGCATTACCCATGTCGCCGCGACTTTCGCCGCGCCGCCACCGTCGACAGCCACCCACGATCCCACGCTGCCGCAAGCCTACGGTATGCTTTCCTTTTCTCTTTCTCTCGTCTCTTATTCCTACGACCCTCATTCTCTCTCTCATCTTCAGTGTTGTCGCCGCCTTAGATCGTCGCTGCCGTTGCGAACAGCCAAGCGTCGCGCCTCCTCGCTTTAGTCAGTAGCGCAGCCGTCGATCATCAAGGGTAGCAGTCCATAGTCGCATTTGGCTGTCGGTTGGGTAAGCCTCAATGAGTTTCAGATTCGATTCAAGTTTCTTTTTCAACAAATATTTTAGGGATAAAATAACATTCGATTTCAAATTTGATAGCACTTTTCTGCCATTCGAATTTGAGTACCTAACCATTTAAGTTCCTATCTAGATGAGGGGGGTTCATCAATTTTGGAGTTGCTCACTCAATATTGGCCTCGACTTCACGAAATTTCGCTTATTTAAAATACTGTCCATTAAGTTTTTGAGTCGTTGCTATTGGATTTTGACCCATTCTTTATTGGACTCGTTTCAGCGTTACCCACTCTTTTTTTTGCTTGGGATTGCAAAAATTCAATGATTTTAGGTGCTGTCTAGCAGCTTTCTAAACCATCTCGGGTGAGTTTTCATGAGTAAAGACCCCTTTAGCATGGTTGAGTTTTAAGTATATTATTGGACAAAATTCTAATCTTGGAAACCCCTTTTGTGTGTAGTTGTGGACTTTTTGGCTAGCAATTAAGAGAATCATTGGAGTAAGATTTTTTTAGTAAAATTCTTAGGCAGTATTGTGTAAGTGACCCCTATCAGCATGTTGGAAAGTTACTGTTTAAATGTGATGGTTGTTTGTCTTGATATATGCAAAATCATTGGGTACTAATTTGTTTTGATGGTGGAACATGTATTGGGATGTTATTATGTGAAATTTACTATGTTATATTCTTGATTGTTGAGTGATGAACTTACAAATTAGGAATTTGATATTTTTGTTATTGTTGGAATGAAATGAAAGTATGTTGTGTGGCATTATCTTAAAGTTAGTTAGGGGACCTTAATGCATATGTATGACCCACGGTACGTGCTTACAATTTTGTCATTGGAAAGCTTGGCGGAATGGTCAAGAGTTTTGTTAAAGACTTGGTGATATGGTTAAGGAGTGATTTTAATAATTTTTCTTACAACTTGGCAATATGGTCAAGATGATGATTTTAGTACTTATTTTCTTAAAACTTGGCGGTATGACCATGATGACAGGTGACAATATGGTCACAATAAAATTTTCGGACGATAGAATCATGTTTGGTGTTAAGGTCAAGAAATAAAGTTATTTTAAAGCAAAGTCCAGGTCCCCTCATAAATGTTTGTGCTTGCATAACCAACCCTGGTAGAGGGGTTACTTACGGAGTATTTTTAATACTCATTCTTTGTTATTTAAAATCTTTTTTAGGCAAGGGCGAAAACGTGTTAGGCGACTGATCAAGAGCACTTGCTGGTGGTACCATGGCGGACTGTGTCAACATATTTTACTTCCACGTATTAGTTTTCGTGTTTTTAAATTTTCTATGTAAATATTCAAAGACTTATTTATTTTGTTGCATTTTGAAGCATTCAAATATTTTTATGCTTTACAAATTTTCTTGGGATCCTGAATAAATGTTTTACTAAAATTATTTACTAATTTTATGCATTCAAGACTTGTAGGAAAAATTTAACTTCACCGTTCTTTGACACATTCTTGCATGCCCTGGTCAGTTTTTAGGTTTTAAAAAGTCGGGGTGTTACATGAACTATTAGAAGAAACCTAAGAATTGAGAGAAAATCTTGTCTAAACCTTTGGTTAAAAATCACTTTTGGTCCCTCAATTTTGATTTGTAACAATTTAGTCCATGTACTTTCAATTTATAACAATTTAGCCCCGAACTTTAATAAGTAACAATTGAGTCCTTGTACTTTCAAATTTTTAACCATTTAATCTATCTAAAAAATTATCATCAAAATTAAATGTCAAATTTTATTTTTTAATCGTTAGACTTCGTATCTATAAACATATTGGATCTCCTAATTAGTTTATTAATTTATTTATGTAAGAAATTTCATTAAATTTCAATATTAATTTTCACAATACTGACTAAATTATTAAAAATTTTAAAGTACAACGACTTTGTTACATAATTTTAAGAAGCTGATTGAAAAATGTTTTAGAGGATATGTTATTTAATAATTTATGCCAAAAGTCAATATCTTTTCAAATTTTATTTTTCTCCTTCTTTAGAATATTAAAAAATAAAAAATATTTTTGGTAGAAGTAGGTTTAAATTCGCATTATTATTTAATATTACATAACTCGACCTGGGTCGATAAAATCTTTTTATAATATGTATATCAAATAGAAATTCCTACGTCTAAAAAGAGAAAAGAATTTGAGATTTTTGACCACCTTAATTTAAGCGCATATTAAAAACAATTTAGAGGACTCTCTAAATGGAGAAATTGTGTTGCATTTTTTTTTAAAAAATGGATAATGTTGTATTTAATATCTGAGCAATTTTATAAGTTTATTTAGGGCATATATGAATTTGTACTATGTATCAATAGGTGAAAAGTGTGTTGCAATGCCTGTTGAACGACACCCTGGTACCTAATAATAGTGGAGACGAAGACAACACCATTACTGATGATAACTCATCAAGCGATAGTGGAGACAAAGGAAAGAGTAGAAAGAAAGCAAGAGTTGATAAAAAAAAAAAAAAAGGTAAAAAAGCTTACCCCTTGTTACATAATGTCACAATTTGAGCGTTTACTAATGTGCAAACCCCCCGGGATGCAAAGAAAACAAAGAAAAAGGACAAACGACCAGCGAAGGATTTAGTTGATGAGGTTCACCCCGTCAAACCGATATGCACTGATATATAGATATATTATTAGCGTTTAGATGTATGAATCTGTACTATGTATCAATGGGTTAAAAGTGTGTTGCAATGCTTGTTGAACGACACCCTGGTACCTATGTATATTATTATGTAATGCCTGTTGAATGACAATCTGATATCTGTCTATAGTATTATATACCAAAGTATTATGCATGCCTGCTTGTGTATATGCATAATTACTCCTTCCCCCCTATGTGAGTTATACGCTGAAGTTTATAATAATATAGATATATTATTTGTTGCAATGCATGTTGAATGACACTCTAGTACCTCTATATATTATTATATGCATGTGTACTACGCATATTTGTTTGTGTATACGTGTATGTATCAATATATACATCTATTATTTACAACTCTCTCTGACTCTTCTTGTGTGTATGCATAAAACTATGCTAGTGTGTTGATATGTATGTCTATGTAATCCACCCCCTGTACCGCATATATGTGGAATGCTTAATAAAAATACATTGTCTTTGTCTGTGCTAATATATGCAACCATAATACCCCTGTACCGTGTTCACCTGGATGCAATACCTGTTGAATGCCAGAAATGATATTTGTCTATAGTATTACATGCATACGTATTCTGCATGCATCCTTGTGCATATGCATACTTACCCCACCCCCCATATGAGTTATATATGCGCTACAGTTTATGTACACTGTCATCTGTCTGTATGTACTACTACTTACGACTCTTATTATTGTCCTTTTGTAACATGAATAATGATACAGATGACTACTTCATGTCGCGGTCGAAACGCATCAAGACCTTGAAAATTAACCTCTACACCAAAATCGAGATAATGGAAAACATCCGCCAGATATTGGGGGATAAATGTCAAGACGCTTTCAGAAGCACCTGTTTCGGACACCTCCTAGACTTCTCATTCAAAAAAACATCATCACAACTCCTCCTACACTTGATCCAACATCAATGCAAGCCAAAACGCGCATCGGAACTCTATTTGAAGATTGGAGGAAAAATACTCAAATTTGGACTCCGAGAGTTTGCATTAATTACCGGACTGAATTGTGGTCCGTTGTCCCAACTCGACAAAGACAAGCACAAAGAGGCTTCCAAATTCTAGACCGAGTATTTTGATGATGGCAAGGGGGTAAAAAGGAAGACTATCAACATCGTGCTCAAGTCAATAAAACACGGCATTGAGTCAGACCTAGTAAAGATGGCCCAATTATATTGTCTGGAAAGCTTCCTACTCCCCCGGCAAGAGAAGGTCCACATCGAAGAAGATCACCTACTAGAGGAGTTGTTCAACGCCTACCCATGGGGACGTGTCGCCTTCACATTGTTAGCAAACTACATGCAAGAGGCGTGGCTTAGCCGCGACAGTTGTGGAATAGGAATGAGGGGATTTATGTATGCCATCCTAGCATTGGCATATGAAGTAATCCCCGCCCTTAGCGCCCCGCCAACCAATTATGCACGAAGGATAAAAAATACAGTGCCTCGACTAATTAACTAGGAATCCGACATAGCCTGAATGGAGGGAGCTGCACGCAAAAATCTTTCAATCCCCGTCAGTCAGTACATCAATTTTGTATTGTAAAAATGTACATTTTATTGTATATACACTTATTTACAATTTACGCAGCTGGAGGTCGTGCCATTGGAACCAACCAAAGTGGAAATGCGCATGTCGTACTTCCAGCCGTTCGTGGAAGATGAGATGGCATCCCGCAGATTAGGCGGTAGCAAAGCAGTAGCTGAAGGCGATGATACAATCCCCCCAACTTTTGTATTGGGACGGCCACAACCGACCAACTGGGGGGAGTTAGTTGACATATTGAGGATAATTCAATATGACGACAACGACAACGACCCTACTGGGGGCAGCATCAGCAACGGGGGGGTTGTCTCTGGTACTACAGCAACAATTCCTACTGGAACTGCTGGAACCGAGGGAACAGGGAAAACGATCGTTGAAGAAGGCAACAAGGTACGATTCCCATGACGTTTCATGATCCATCATTGTGAATAGTTACTCACCTATACTTCTTACAGGGCTGTGATGAAGCGGATGACCCAATTAACAAGGCAATACTATCAATTGATGAGGGTAAGGTGATTGAAAAATTGAATAGGGACCGAAAAGGAAAAGCTGTTATGGTGGTAAGTAATAATAGCACCTTCAAAAAACATATTTTATATACTGCCTAACTCGTTGACTTCCAAACAAGGTCTACCAGAACCCTGCTGAAAACCCCATCCCCCCACATTGGACCAAAATGGACTGCAAAGATAAACATAGTTACAATGTACTAGATCCCCCATCGTACATTGTTATTACCTATTATGTACTCTGACCTTTGGAGTTTTGTAGGCAAAGGGGATAAGAATTGTTGAACCTGGCACCCCAAACGTACAACATAGGACCCCACTGCGTGAGGTGTGTATATAAAAACTATATAAGTACGAATTATATGTACATACAAAGTACTTATCTTTATATATGTAAATGTGCGCTGGTCAGCACAAATATACAACGAGGGAGTGTCACCCGGGTGACAAGTGGGGATGAAGGGAGGTCAATGCAAACCAAAGGCCCGTACATAGACGTCATGAGGGGGACGTGGAAGACCAAAGAGGACCTACCCCCCCCCCCCCCCAAATTCTATCAACTATTCTTCGACCTATAACTTAGCCAACCCAGAGATTAAAACCTTCCTTCGTCCTTCTAAACCTGGCTTTTCTGTTTGAATACTTGAAACTTGACTTCTGATTGCTCTTATCTTGCTACTTGACTTTACGTTGCTGTTTTGGAACTATGTTGGATTGTTTTTATTACCTATCATATGTTGGATTGTTTAATTGAAACTGAACTTGTTTGCCATGAATGTGTTATTAATAGTTGGATTACAATGAATATGTTATTACTATCGTTCTTAGTAGATACAAGGATATACTTTTGTTAAACACCTTCGAAACACCCCCCCCCCCCACACAAAGAATGGATGGTAAATAAAAAGAAATTTTTATTCATAAGTTCGTTGATCTTACCATGACTGAAAACTTAAATGGACAACCAAAAAATAAACCTCAATTCATCGAGCAATAGGGTTGTTGCAACGTCTTCGATTGGGACCTAGCTGCCCACACCACCCACACCTTTGAGCCTGAACTCTCTCACTCTAAGGCCTAATCCTCTTCTTTTTTGGCCTCCCAACACCACGTTTTGAAATGGGCGGGTGGACTGTGTTCGCTTCAACCGTTAATGTGGAAATATCTTGCCTCATGGACCCAATAGAGTACACATTCGTGTTATACATCTTCTGCAGGTTTGAGTTATGATAAAACTCATGAACAAACGTATCGATGTTCAAACCTTTGCGACAAATAGCTATGCATGCATGAGCACACGGGATAAGATCTGACTCCCACCTCCTGCACGTACAACTCCAGTTGGTGATGTTTACCTCGAATTGCTTGTTTTGGTCGTAAACTTGGAACTGCACACGGTCAATGGGGTAGCTGCAGAATTACACCAACATACACTAACATTATTTTAGGGTACATACGTGTAAATAGATAACTGACTTTAAAATAACATTATAAAATGCATACATCCATGGGGCGACTTGCTTTTAGAGCCTCCCGTATTTCTTCTACTGCATAGGCAGTAATGGTAGACATTTGAAAGCTTGCGTAGTTCCTCCTCTAATAAAACCATAGTGGTAAAAAACCCTTATAAACTCCAATAGTGGAATTATAGGTAGTCCACGTGCCACAATCAAAAAAAGCATTTAAGCTCTTTGAAACATTAGTAATCATCAATACATATCATTTGCTCGTGGAGAATGCACGAGACCAACGCGCATACCCTACCTCCTTTAACTCACTCATAATGGAAGGGATAATTTGCTCCATCTGTCTCATATAATATTCAAAATCCCCAATAGTATACGATTTAGCACACTTGTAAAACAAGTCGCCAATTGCCTTTGACTTGTGGTCTGACTTAATGTTCTTTAACAGATGATAGATACATACATCATAGTGTGCTGACGTATATACCTTCCTCACCCCATTACCAATGCTCTTGTGCCTATCAGACACTATTACTAACTCATTGGGTTCTCCAAATGCTGCTTTTAAGTTCTGAAAAAATCATTCCCACGACGCGTCGTTTTCGAAATCAACAATAGAGAACGCCAGCGGGAATATGTGTAAGTTACCATCAAATGTGCAGGCCATTAGGAGCATACCATTGAATTTGTTTTTGAGAGATGTACCATCTACAGAAATGATTGGCAGACAATATTTTCAACCCTCTATAGATGTTGCAACACGAAGAATTTGAACCTGTCATTCGAATCAACTTCCTGAGCAGTATACATTCCTGAAAAACACAAGGTTGGTAAATTCAAGTATTTACTAGTATTACTATCAAAATTCATACAGACGAAGCGTGAAATACCTGGATTTTTTCGATCAACTTAGATGCAAACGCTGGAATACGCGCATACGACTCTTCAGGAGAACTTCTTAACTCCTTTAGAGCCTTTTCCCTCCCTCTCCATGCTTTTTCGTAACTAATAATAATCCCATGATTTTTCTTAGCATACTCAATTATATCCTGCGGTGTGCAATGCATCTTGTTAGTGGTTCTCATGATAACTTTAACATACTCACAAACAACACTCGCAGTTGCTTGTCTGTGGTCATTATGAACTGCATTAAAGGAACACGTGTGCTCGTTGATAAACTTCCTAACAATCCAAAGCTGGCCTCTGTGATATGTAGATGCACGCATATACCATGGGCACGAGTCGTCTACGCACGATACCGTGAACTGTTTGTTGTTGGATTTAACAGTCTTGAACTGGAAACTTTCTTTTAGTGTTATGTTATACACTGTCTTCTTCAAATGTTCTTTGTAGGCAAATGTGCAACCCTTTAATACAGAGGCATTGTCTAATGCCGGTTCGATACCATCTGCATCGATAAAATCGAAATTTCTTTCCTTTCGAGATGTGCTTGCACCTGACCCCCCGTACATCCCCTGTATGTACCATTTTGAAAACAATCATCCAAAAAACAGCCCTATCTTCAAAGATAATTATATTAATCAGATTGTTCGACCAGCCCCTGAAGAGTGTTAGCCGAGAAATGCTACTACAGTTTGTGAGGTGAAGGTATTTGGCCACACATTCTTTGAACTGATGAAGATTGGAGTCACACGTAATAGTCACCGTTCCATACTTGAAATCACTATAGAGGTCATCCACGTTCCAGACACCACCAAACAAAATCGTCACGTGTTCTACCGTCGTCATGTTAAATTGAAACCAACTTCTAATTACAAACTTACAACTAGAACTTTGATGGTGATATGCAACAAATAAAAAGAAAAATCTATAACGTTTAAATGAGGGGCAGAAATTGCAGGATTAAATCTTTTTTGGCCGTTGGAAAGGGTGAAAACTAAGCCTAAAAAATAAGTAGATCTTTTAAGATCGTTTGAAATATACCACCAACTGAACTCCCTGTAAATCGGGATTCATCCACCCCTGAAAAATGGGAAAAAAATTCGAAAAACAGTTCCTAGAAACGCGGTAGCCAGTCCTACAAATTGTAAACTCCAGTAGCCAAAAATCAAGATAGGGTTTTTTTCTAGTCGTTTGCCACAATTCCCCGAGAAAAATCTGTCTTATCTTCGCATGCAAAGAGAAGCTGATTTTTAAAGGGGAATTGTGGTAAATGGCTAGGAAAAAAAAAAAAAAAAAAAAAAACCTTTGTGGGGATGGCTACCGCGTTTTTAGGAACTGCCAATCGGGTTTTTTTCCAATTTTACCCTTGGTATATGTCAATACACAAATGTCGCTAACAGCTGCCTATAGATTTTTTTTTCCATTTTTCATGTGGATACACCCCGATTTACAGGGATTTTAATTGTTGGCATCTTTCCAACGGTCAAAAAAGATTTACCTATATTTTCGGCTCCTTTTACCGGGATTTCGTTTTTTAAGTTCAATTAATCTTCCAATATTTGCCCCTTATTTAAATATCATAGCTTAATTTAATTTTTTTTTGCATATCACGATCAAAATACTGGCTGTCACCTTGTAATTAAAACTTTTTCGCAATCTAACATGATGTCAGTACAACAAGTGACGATTTTGTTCGGGGGTGTCTGGAATGTGGACGATCTCTACAGTGATTTCAAGTCTGGAACCGTGGTTGTTCTGTGTGATTCTAATCTCCCTCAGTTCAAAGAATGTGTGGCGAACTACCTCCACCTCTTAGACAGTAGTAGCATTTCTCAGTTAACACTCTTCAGGGGTTGGTCAAAACAATCCGATCAATATAATTCTCTCTGAAGATAGGTATGTTTTTTGGATGATCAACGGGTTTCAGAATGGTACATGCATGGGGTATTGCGTAGTTGTGGACATGCGGGAGGTAGATACTAGTATACACAACAGGAGACAGACGCAAGCTCATCCGGGGAGGAGAGAAATTTTGATTTCATCGACGCAGATGGGATCGACACGATTTTAGGCAATGCCTCTGTATCGAAGGGGTGCACATTTTCTTGCAAAGAACATCTGAAGAAGGCAGTGTATACCATAGCACTAAAAGAAAGTTTCCAATTCAAGACTGTTAAATCCAACAGCAAGCAGTTCACAGTAGCATGCGTAGACGACTCGTGTCCATGGTACGTGCATCTACATATCGCATGGGTCAGCTTTGGATTGTCAGGAAGTTTATCGATGAGCACAGGTGTTCCATTGATGCAGTTCATGCAAGCGGCTGCAAGTGTTGTGTGCGAGTATGCGAAAGTTATTATGAGGACCACTAACAGGATGCATTGCACACCTTGGGATATAATAGAGTATGCGAAGAAAAACCATGGAATTATTATTAGTTATGACAAAGCATGGAGGGAGAGAAAGAAGACTCTAAATGAGTTAAGAGGGTCTCCTAAAGAGTCATGCGCGTATTCCAGCGTTTGCAGCTAGGTTGATCGAAAAATAAAATCAGTTATTTACGTTCTATCTTTACGAGTTTTAATATTGCACATTAGTAAATACTCATATTTACCAACATTGTGTTTCAGGAACGTATACTACTCAGGAAGTTGATTCAAATGACAGGTTCAAATTCTTCTTCATGCGTGTAGCGTCTATAGAGGGTTGGAAATATTGTCTGTCGATCATTTTTATAGATGGGACATCTCTCAAAAACAAATTCAATGGCACGCTCCTAATGGTCTACACATTTGATGGTAACTTACACATATTCCCACTGGCATTCTCTATTGTTGATTCTGAAAACGACGCGTCATGGGAATGGTTTTTCCAGAACTTAAAAGCAACATTTGAAGAACCCAATGAGTTAGTAATAGTGTCTGATAGACACAAGAGCATTAGAAATGGAGTCAGAAAGATATATACGTCAGCACATCACGGCGTATGTATTTATTATCTTTTAAGAAACATTAAATCAGACCACAAGGCAAAGTCAGTTGACGACCTTTTTTATAAGTACGCTAAATCGTACACTATTGGGGATTTTGAATATTACATAAAGTAGATTGAGCAAAATTATCCCTTAGATTAGGAGTGAGCTAGAGAAGGTAGGGTATGCGCGATGGTCTCGTGCATTCTCCACAAGCAAACGGTATGTATTGATTGATGACTACTAATGTTTCAGAGAGTTTAAATGCTTATTTGATTGAGGCTCGTGGATTACCTATAATTCCACTATTGGAGTTTATAAGAGATTTTTTACAACGATGGTTTTAGGAGAGGAGGAACCACGCAAGCTTTCAAAGGTCTACCATTACAACTTATGCAGCGGAAGAAATACGAGTCTTTAAAAGCAAGTCGCACCATGGATGTATGTAGTTTATAATGGTATTTTAAAGTCGCCTACCTATTTACACGTATATACTCTAAATATTATTTGTTTATATGTTCGTATAAATACGTAGATTTACCCCGTCGACCGTGTGCAGTTCCAAGTTCACGATCAGAACAAACAGTTCGAGGTAAACATCACCAACCGGAGTTGTACATGCAGGAGGTGGGAGCTAGATCTTATCCTGTGCGCCCATGCATGCATAGCTATTTGTCTCAAAGAGTTGAACATTGATACATTTGTTCATGAGTTTTACCGTAACTCAAACCTTCAAAAGATGTATAGTGCGAATGTGCATCCTATTAGGTCCATGAGGCAAGACTCTTCCACATTAACGACAGAGGTCAACACAGTTCATCCGCCCATTACGAAACGTGATGTTGGGAGGCCAAAAAAGAAGAGGATTAGGCCTCAGTGTGAGAGAGTACAAGTTCAAAGGTGTGGGCGCTGTGGGCAGCTAGGTCATAATCGGAGGCATTGCAACAACCCCATCACTCGATGAGTTGCGGCTTTTTTTTTGGTTGCGCGTTTAAGTTTTCAATTGTGATAAAATCAACTCAGTTATGAATAATTATTTCATTATATATACCATTCATTTTCTCCTTGGGGGGCTTTAAAGTTGTGTGACAAAAGTGTATGCATGTATCTATTAGAATACCCGTTTGGAGCGCAATCGTTAACGATGGGATATATTTCAAAAGAGTTAGATTAACAAAGCAACTAATCGTAACATGTTCATAGCAAACAAAATCAGTTTCTAACAAAAAAGCGCTACAAACTAAATAATCATGTTCTAACATAAAGGACTAAAAAACGAAGTAACAAATAGCAAATAAAAACAACCCAAGCAGAGTTCAAGAAGTACCAAATAGCAACCAAAAGTCAAGTACCAACTTTGTCCTTCTTCCTCACTATCGCTTGACGAGTTATCATTAGTAATGGAATTGTCTTCGTTCGTGTCATGACTGGACGTGTCCTCGCTTATATCAATGTCAACCTTTTTCACATAAACCACAAAGTAAATACATCATGTTTCACATAGACCACGCAGTAAATACAGGGCTTATGGGGTTTTTTTTAAGTATTACTTCTGCGGCCTTAATTTTCTTCAAGGTTGTATCTTGTGTTTTGTTTGGTCTACTCTTTTTTTTAGTGCTAGTCGTTCCAGCATTGTCCTTCACAACCTTTCAAATCAAACAAGATGGTCACATTTTTATGGTGTATATAAAATTTGGAGGGGGGGAGGGGGGGGGCAAACAGTATCTACCTCGCTGGTTTCTAACTTGTCGTTGGCGGGTTTCTTCTTTCTGTCTTTAACTCTGGGTGTTTTAGTTGAACTTTGTTTCTTCCCTGATCCTCCATTGTCCCTTTCTCTTTTGACACCTTTTGTTACGTCGGCGGCTTCTTTAGCAATGGATTCAGCAATACTCATTTCGTCTCTCTGACTCCCTGAATCCTTGTCACTACCTAACGTGATTGGGAATGTTTGTTTTTGAGGTTTTCCCCCAGGAGTTACTCTGGCCGCCCTCAACCGCTCGCTCGCTCTCATGGACACATGTTTATCTTTTGTCATGACTTGCAGTTTTGGGAAAAAATGTAGTTACAATCAAGCGAGTTAATCGCATATTGCCAAAAAAAATGAATCCCTAAATCAAGGGATTGTCTGTAAAGTAGTTCCAAATCAAAGCAAAATCCAGCTGTTATTTACATACCTTCGGTCTCTCGACTTCAAAAAATATTTGGTGGCAGTCGTCATCGAGAAGAAGTTTCAATGTGCGTACAAGTTTCACAGTGGGGAGAGGAGAAGATTGTCCGGTCGATTGTCGAGGGAAAGGCTCGTCGTCCCAAAGGGGTAGGTAATGTGATACACCAGTGTGCGAAGGGAGACTTTTCAGACTCCTTTACAAAGAAGGCCTCAAACGCAGGCGTGAAGGGGGGATTTTTTAAGGCTGGAGTTCAAAACGACGAGGGAGGAAGATGAAGCGCAATTTTTGTTTTTTTTTTGGGGGGGGGGGGGGAGGCATGGGAGTGGGAAGGTAGGAGGGTTTACTTTGATTTGATGTGCCATGAATGCATTAGGTAAGGTTTAAATTTTTGTTAATTTATACCAATGGAGTATTAACGTGTGACTGGTGGAGGGGTTTAAGTTTGCATTGTTCTCCTAACAAAGCTACTATTTTTTTTTTTTTTTTATTCATGGTCATGGAACTAGGTGTAGTCATTTTTCATTTTTGTTTTTTGTTTTTTGTTTTTTTTTTTTTTTTTTGTAAATAATTCGATCATCTACACAGGATTTTCCAGAAAATAATTCTTCAATAGTAGGAAGATGCTACATTTACCCATAGGATTCAAATTAGGTTGTTTGTTTGTTGCATATTTAAATCTCTCTTCCTGGCATTTCTCCAGCATTTTTAGGGATGTATTTTCTCTCATAAACTCTGATTTTAAATTTAAACGTTAGGAACATCTTAGACAATTTGTTAAGGGAAATTTCGTCCATTGTAATTAGGGTTTTATTAATTAAAAACTCGTTTAGCTATTTATTTAATTTCTAAACAAATATAGCCATTTTTCAAGCCCACTATTTATTTTCAGCCATTTTTCTTGTTGTCCCATTTTTAAAACCACTCGCTGGTTTCTAACTAATACTTATTATTTTTTTAAATTTCCTATTATTATTTTTTTTATTTGGTTTTTTTCTCCACCATTTTCTCTTCACTCTTCCGATCTCTCCCCTTCCCTCTCCTCTTCTCCCTTAATCTTCTCTTTCCATCTCCTAATTTCTTTCTTTTCTTTCAATAAGAACCATTCCAAGACTCGAAGGAAGCTATTATCGGATGATGTTACACCATCTACGCGCCATGGACCATTTTTGTTCCTCCTCCTTTCTTCTTTTCTCCTCGTCTTCTCTCTCTCCAAATTTCTTTCATCAAAACTTTCTTCACCCGAGCTCCCATAGACCAACACTACCTTTTTCTCTTCTCCATACGAACTCCCAAAATCGACCAATTTTTTTTTATAGTCGATCGGTCGATTCCATAATAGCTCCCAAAATCGAGACCACCAACCGATCAGAACCAACATGTCGATGGTCGACGTCGATTTTTGCTCAAAACCGATATCAACATGCCGATGATCACCCCTAAGCACTATAGTAATCACCGAAATGGCGGTTGCTGGAGGAAATTAATGGGTTTGTGGGTACTTTCCTTTGCTCAAATCTCTCCGTTTTTCCTTCTAACTCTTCCTTTCCTTGAAGTCTCTCACTAATCTCTTGTTTTTTTCCCCTTTTTCTATCCTCTCACTCGTTTTTGCCCTCTATTTATGACAAGGTGAGGCACTAATTTTAGGGCTTAGATGAGCTTTTCCAAGAAAAGTCCAACTCAAGGAGAAGAATGGGGAAGGAAGAAAATATCAAAATAGAATAAAATTAAAAATAAAACAAAATTAAATTAAATTAAACGAATATAAAATTAAAATGAAAATAAAACAATCAAAACTAAAAAAAAAAAAAAAAAAAAAAAAAAAAAAAAAAAAAAAAAATCAACATCAAATTTTGGAACAATTTGAACCTTATTATTAGAAATTAAATCAGACAAATTCATACATATTAAACATAGGCCCAACTTCAAAACCTTAAATTAAAGTCAGTTTTCTCAAAAGATAAAATTTACAATATATTCAAATAAGACAAGTTGATCATCCATCAATTCATTTCTCCACAATAAACTCTTGGATTTCAATACCTGTATGCCTTGCTTCTCCTTGCAATCTCAAGAACACTTCATCACCAACTTTAAGTGAAGTAACAGGGATGGCTTTCTTCTCATTGCCTGCACAACATTGCAAGCAAGATTTGGCAAAAACGAACAAACAAAACAATACAAAGTTTCAATTTGGGATGCAGATAATCTAAACTTGAACTGGCACGAGTTAAAACGACCTCGACCAGGGCAAACTAAGGCAACCGTTTCCGCATTCTGCAGGAGGATGCTGTAAGGAGTTTGCTCATCTGAATCTCTCTGCCAACATTAAATCATTCTCACAAGTCATTTCTAACAACAGACCTACTAAATCAAAATGACCTATCCGAGCATTATCGATAAAGGATTCCAGATTATTATTATTATTCTTATATATTATTGTTGTCGCTGTCATTGTCATGTGAATTACGTCATCCAATGGAAACTTACTAAACTTTATTAGTTAATGTTGTTAAAATTAAATAGCTTTCTTTTTGCTTCACCAAATAGACAAGCATAGTAGATTTCAGCTGTGAATCTTAAGGTTCAAAGTAAACAGAACAGAAACCATGTTGTCAACCCTAAAGAAACAATAAACACAACCTGTTCAGTTTTCCCATTCATTGAACAAACTTGAAACTAATACGCAAGATATGGATAGAAACACGACATGCACCTTTGCCTGGACGAGGATCAGCTGCCTAGTTTCGATCTTTACACGTCCAACAATAGCGGTTCGTTGTCTGCCTTCTTGATCAACTACAATTACCTCTTTGCCTGCTCGTAACTCGGAAAGGTAGCTAGTTTTCCCTCCCGGGACAGCTACGTAGGCATGGACAGGTCCCTGAACATTCCAAGATAATGAAATAGCTACAAAAGAATAAAGGAATACCATTCTTATAGCTTGTTGAGACTACTCAACAACTGAAGCCAGAACATCGTGCTGAACTCACAGCATTGACACGAAAAGGCCGGCTAGCAATGTAATTTGACTCTAAGCATTCTGAGTGAACAAGGAATAGTCCTCTGGCATAAGAACCGACCTACAAAAGAATTTCATCTGTTTAGATACTACGAAAGAAACCAGGAGAGCAATATACAAGAAAAGAGAGAGAGAGAGAGGAAAAAAAAAGGATGGAGGATTACAAGAAGTCCTTCGCCAGGTCTCATGAGACTACAGAGATCAACACAAACTCGATCTCCCATTCCAGCAACATGAATTTGAGTTATAGTAGCCTTAGTCAAGCTCAAAAGATTACTAGCTTCATTTCTTCTGTCAAAATAGTCCTGTTGACATTGAAACAAAATAAGGGGTGAGACTTTACACTAGAATAAATCAGGAAAAATGATATCCTTTTTGTCGTTTCTTATCAAAAAAGAAATAATAAATCAGGAAAAATGATAAACCACCTTTAGCTGGAAAACAGCTTCAGGATCTCCAACTTTCAAAATAACTCCACCTAGACCGTGTTCGAGTGCCTAGACACAAATGAATTGATATCATATTTTATGACGTTGAGAAGATTACATGTAGTTCTTTAGTTATATTTCCACCCTGATACAGCCTCAAATATGCACCTCAAGGAAGATTTGAGCTTCAATAGGAGTTTTCGAGACAGCAAACACTGTTTTCTGACTCCCCTGAAACGCTGCAACAATATTCTCTGCAGGTATTATCTGAATGTAAAAATTAAAACCTCTGAGTTGTCTTACATTGAAAGGAGAATGACAAGTTAATAGGCTAAAGAGTGCTTACTATTTGCTTATATTATCAAAAGTGAATTTGAAAATTTCTAAAAACACTTGAAAATCACTTAAAAATTAAAATTCTTTTAGAAGTGCCTCTTCTGAAAGTGCTTGTAAAAACAGTGCTTCCCTTAAAAATTGCTTCTCTTAAAACCGACTTTGCTAACAAAGATAGTTCTATTCGCAAGTCATAGCTATGTCTCAGCCACACCTAAACAGAAGCAAACGCTCATACTTCACAATTTAGACCCTCCTTTCTTGAGATCACTCAAGCTTTAAAGCAACTCCTCTATTTATAACCACACACCCTAACCAAGGATGAAAATATCGATATCGGTAGCAATATTGATAATTAAGATTTACGGAATATCAACGGATATTCCGCAAAAAATCACAGATATCACAGAAACTTATAAAAATATTGTATTTTTTTTTTTTTGTGAAACTTTATAATAAGTTTAGGGATAATGACTTTATAAAAATCCCAGATAGACACTGATATAAAGGATTATATAGTCTATCAGTGTCTAACGTTGATAGACACTAATACATCGAATTAATCAGAGTCTATCGGTGATAAACACTAATAGAAAGGATTATACGGAGTCTATCAGTGATAGACTCCAATTATCAGAATCTATCAGTGATAGACACAAATAAAAAAGATTATACATAGTCTATCAGTGTCTATCACCGATAGTCACTGATAGACTTCAACTAATCGGAGTCTATCAGTGATAAACACTAATAGACTCCGGTTATCAAAGTCTATCAGTGATAGACAGTGATAGAAAGAAATGTACAGAAATTGGTAGAATTTGCACACAATTCAAAATTAAATAGGGGTAAAACAAGAATTATGAAATTTTATTCTAATAAATTGTCACATTTACTATTATTTTTACATTGTGCTATATTTGCAATTAGGAAAACCCTAATGGCCACCTCATGCAATTTCCCATAAGTTTATTTATGTAACAAACTACTGCTTTAAGCATATATCAATAATTATAAGGCTAATATATGCATTAATACAAAAATAAATAGTATTAAAGATTGTAAAGAATAAACTTCAATAATTTTAAAATTTAGTCAACAAATACATGATTCATAATTCAATAATAAGATGATGTGCTTTGGCTATTAAACCAACCTTAATATAATTGATTTGGTAATGATAGTATTCTTTCCTATTCATTCTATCTTCAAAAATAAATAAATAAATAAATAATTGACAACTTTCTTTTCTTTTAATATAAAAATAATATCAATTTTTAAAAGAAAATAAGAAATAAAAATTTATCAAAACACAAAAATCAAAATTATCAAAGATATGCTATTAATTTTTTTTTTTTTTTTTTTTGAAAGAAAGAGATAATTTTATACTATAGTTAATAAATTAAAAGTTATATCATTATATTAAAAAGTGTGCATTTCATAGGTTAAACATGTCATAGAAAATTTGAAAAAAAAAATGTATATTTTATATACTAAATATGTAACCTAAAATATTGTAAAAATATAAAACATAAAATAAGTACTAAAAAGAAAAGAAAAGTGAGAAAATTTTAAATAGACATAAAAACTCAAAAGCGTGAAAAACGAAAAGAGTGAATTTAAAAAGAAAGTGAGAGAAACGTGGGGTTGTGGAATGGAGGAGAGGGAGGGAAGGAAAAAAAAGGGAGAAGAAATAAAAAAGATTAAACAAATTTGAGTCCAGAACCTTGAGGACATATACATAGTATCCCGTCCACTCAACCAATACAGCAACCACGCACGTAGTTAAAAAAGTATCAAAAAATTATAAATCCACAAAAAATCGCCGATATTCACCCAAAATCCACGATATATCAGCGATATTTGCCGATATATCACTGATATCAGCGATAAGGGGGTAAAAAAGATTTTACCCCCATATCTTTTATCAATCCTATGAAAACAGAGACATATTGGCAATACTTCGGCCAATATCGCCGATTTTTTCATCCTTGACTCTAACAAACTCTCTAACTAATTATTAATATACCTTAATGCTCTAATTACATTCCTAATGGTATTCCTATCAATTTATCAGCAGAGTCTTTATACACTCATCCAAACAGTTAAAAATCATTGTTTCAGTCCCTTCTCAAAATTAGACATTCATACCCAGACTCCTAGAGAAAGTATTATTCAACTTGAGCATAAATTACTGATATACAGTAATGGAAAACCAATGTTTGAGTTTGAGGATATGATGATCTCAAAACAAATTAAAATAGTTAGAATTATGAGCAGCCTTATCAGTAAACAACTATGAACCTGCCAATCTTTTAGATCCACAACAACATTGTCTGCGGATGCATTTTCTGGTTGAAGCTGCTCCAGTTGCTGGCGGTTCGAAACCTCAACAACTGTGGCCATTAGTCTACCCTCTCCATCAAAAACTCCATCCTCTTTCATAAAAAGCGGACGTATTAGTGCAATTGCTGGACAGTCCAACGCCAAACTTCAAATTAGATGCCTCAAAAAAAAAATCACAGTGATCATGACACTCTTGGACCAAATATATCCAATCAATAAACTCGTCAGGAAATCAAACGTGTTTGTTTATTTCATGTTAAATATTTCATTCTGTCTCTCCTTTTTCAATTCAGTCTTGAATTATTTTTTTTTTTTATAAAGAACCGAACTTTTATTGAGAAAAAATGAAGGAATACAAGGGGATCCAAAAAACCAAGCCTCAATCAAAAGGAACCCGACCATAGAAAGGATTTCCATCAATCAAAATAAGACCCAACGGGTAATTACAAAAAGCCTTAGATACCGAGGCCCATAAGGAAACAGAAAATCTAATATTAGCTCAAACCTCAAACGGGAGTCTCTCAGCCCCTCGGAAAATTCTATTATTCCTCTCCCCCATATACCCCAAAGAATAGCACAAACACCAGCAAGCCACAAAAATCTTTCTCCCGAAACGGCAAATGGAGGAGGAACTCCTCGATCATCTCCCTACACCTGCGCTGGCCAACAATCTGAAACCTGAAAACCTCAAAGAAAAGGCTCCAAATAAAGCGAGCAAAACAACAACCCAACAAAAAATGATCAAGATCTTCCTCTGCCTTCCAACAGAGAATGCAACAAAAAGGGCCAACCACCGGAGGCATCACTCTCGAAAGCCTCTCAAAAGTATTAACTCAAACCACGATGACCTGCCAAACGAAGAACAGAGCTTTCTTTGGAGCTTTAACCCTCCACAAACACAAAAAAAAAAAAAAAAACAGATTCTCTATCCAAGGAGGGATTTAACAAAGATTGAAAGAATGAACTGCAAGAAAAGCCCCCAGAGGGATTGGGACTCCATAAGCAGGCATCCCTCCTACCCGATCTCAGACTAACCCCCTCTAGCAACGACACGAGGGCTAGAACGTATGTGTTTTCTCTATCAGATAACAGATGAAGAAAGCCAAAGGAGAGTGAAAGGCAACTCCCCGCAAAGCCAAGGATATCAACCACAATGTGATTTTTCATTGAAGATAAAAGATATAAATGCATAAACAAGGAGCAGAGGGAACGATCCCCCACCCATAAGTCCTCTCAAAAGTAAATGTTTCTCCCAAGTCCCATCACCCACTATGCACTAGACTAAGGAAGAAAAGGAGGGGAGCTCCAGAGAGATGTCTTTCCAAGGATTCCTGAAGGTGCCTTTGATCCCACGATAGCCACATGAAAGGATGTTGCCCATATTTACTCACGATTTTCCTAAACCAGAGAGAATCAGATTCAAGGCGAAATCGCCAAAGCCACATAGCATGCAAGGCTCTATTACGAATTCTCAAGTTTCCCAACTCTAGACCCCCTAGACTCACATGTTTTCCTATTGTCTCCCAACTCACTAAGTGTGTCCCGTCCCTTTCCCTTCTCCAACCCCTTCCCATAAAAAATTCATCACGACCTTCTCCAAAACATTACAAATCGAAATAGTTGCTCTAAAAAGAGAAAAGAAGTAGATAGGAATGCCATTGAGAACTGAGCGTATAAGAGTCACCCTACCTCCTTTCAAGAAGAAACTTCTCTTCAAGAAGCAAGTCTCTTCCGAACCTTCTCAATAATTGGGCTCCAAAAGGTGGTAGACTTTGGATTGTGACCAAGAGAAAGCCCTAAATAAGAAGGGAAGGCTCCAACCTCGCACCCGACCAAAGAAGCCCATCTTCTTAATTTGCCATCCTCGGAGTTCAAACCCAAAATTTGGCATTTCTCCCTGTTGATTTTAAGCCCTAATAAAGCCTCAAAATCTAAGAGTATGATTTAGGATAAGAAAAAAGTCCTCCTTGCCGGAACAAAAGAAAATGGTATCGTTAGCGAATTGGAGATGTGAAAGTGCCACTTTCTCCTTTCCCACCTCGAATCCCTGAATGGTTCTACCTTCCAAGCTTCAATAGACCATCCTGCCGACGGAATCCACAATCATCTTGCATCTTGCTAGCACATCACTCTCATCTTTCTCACTCAATTCTCACATTTATCTTCTATGCTCAAGCTCAACTCTCTCTCACTTAGATTCTTCACACTCCCACAAGAAATCCCGTCATTTTGGGGGGTTTAATTTAAATGTTGTTGAGGCTGAGTGTTGGTCAGAAGAAAGTAGGCTGGAGGTTTGGGCGAAGATGGAGGATTTTTAATGAAAAAAGGGGAAGGATTTTTGTGCAAATGAGGTGACGAATTTCTATGCAAGGAAAGGCAAAGGATTGCATGCTTGTACATTCTTCTTTTTGATTGTTGGCTGCTGATTTTGTTCGTTGGAGTTCTCTGTTATAGAATTTCTAAATTGGGAAAAGCCAAAGCGCATTCGTTAGATTTATACCCTTTATCCTACAAAGTCACGCATGTCAGATAGTGCAAGACAAATATATAATCCCAAAGCTTTCGAAAGCACTTGTGACATATAATCCCAAAGCTTTTCAAAGCACTTGTGAGATTATTCGTTTCACCTTGCAGTATTGCACATGTAAGACAGTGTAATAAAAAATCCATAATCTCAAATTTTGTCTTTTCTTGCATTGCCTTGCACTGTCTTACACTATCTTGCACTTGCAACATCGTGGGATCATGCCAATCTCAAAATTATCTTCTAACTTGTTTCTCGCATTGCAAAAGAACAGTGTCTATTCTATCCATTATTTTCTATAAGTTTCTATCTAAAACTTGATTTTTTTTGTTTTATTTCAGGTAATTAAGGCTTTCAACATGCCGACCTTAAAGCTTAACTTGTTAAAATATATATCTTCCACCAAGAGACAAGAGGTCAGAAGTTTGAATCTCCACCCTCACTAAAGAATAAAAAAACTCCTCAGTAATTATTTTCCAGCCTACTTGAATTGTCTATCCCACTTTGAGAAGACAATTAAGGCTATTAAAGATCAAAGATAAGTTGATCCCAACCCGACTAGCTCTGTTTAGACAAACACCTTTCGAGAACTTTCTTGATATAAATATAGTTATCAATGGGTAGCTAGCTCATCACTATTTATTGTTGAGATGCGAGAACAGACGCAGAGAAAGAAGAGTGTGATGTGCAAGCAAAATGTGAGACATGACAACGTGAATGGTTTAGGTTTTAAAAGGGGCAATAACGCTATTTCATCTACTATAACATCAATAAACACTTATTAGTCATTGTTTGCCTCAAAACTCCTCTACCCTAGAAATTAATCTTATCTCTCTAACAAAAACTCATAAATTTGAAACAAAAATAGACACGAATAAAAAGGAAATCTCTCTTCAGTAAACAGAAAGTGAAACGCAAGGCTTACAGGACCATTCATCAGCAAGCTCCCGATTGTGAGGCGAGAAGATGAAGGTGCTCCAGCCCCTCTCAACCGCGGCCGTCATAACCTGCCGATGCTCACTCCAAACCCACACCTCCTTCGACGCCTCAATCGGAGACATTGAAGAAGACGAGGAAGCGTAAGAACACTCTAAACGATTTGCCTCCAAAGATTTACATTCGCCAAAACTCCTTGAAATTAGGGCCAAATTATCTGAGAACGCCACAAAGAAATAGGTGCCAAAGGAGCAAATCAGTACTGTAACGATGCAAAACCAGTGGAAAAGAGAAGAGAAATGGGATTCAAAATTTCAAATCGCTGAAGAAAACAGAAGCGAGAACCTGGTCTTTTGTGGGCGTTGATTCGCTGTTTGGAAAGAAGTGGAGAAGCAGGTGACGAACACACCAAGGCCACGGCCATCGTAGGGAAATTTTAAAAAATGACCATAAAAAGGATGAAAAAAATCACTAAAAAAGGATTTGATTTCAAATTTTCAAGGGGAAATCCTTGTAAATGAACAAAAAAAAAAAAAAAAAATACTGATTTAGATATATAAACAAAAAAAAAATCAGGAGGAAAATGGCCAAAACGTGATTCTATATATTTGTGTCTTGTAATTTCCGTTTTATCCTCGACTGAACTGTTTACTTCTCTCATCCTAAAAATAAGAGACGGTATCTAAATCTTCCTGTATCTTTAAAATTTTTCATATAGATTTTGTTTCTGCTAGATTTTATTTTCAATAAAAAGATTATATTCCTCCATCTTATTGTTTACCTAAAAAAAATATGGTTGGTTTTCGGACCGTTTGTTTTTTGGGAATCTAGATAACCGGAATATTCAGATATAGATACCGGAAATATAGATGTCCGATAACCGTGTTTGGTTTGAAGGAATAATTTATAAGAATATATGGGAATATTCAGATAACTATGTTTGTTTTGTTGGATTTTTGTACGGAAAAGTTCTTAGATTATGTATAATACCAATAATGTCCAATTTAAAAAATAAGTGGTTATTTCTTAGTGTACAAATAAATTAATTTATTTTTAAATAAAAATACAAATTGTAAAATGGAGGGGTAAAAGTGTCATCCAAAGATGCCCTCAACATGAGAATCCATCTCTCACAAGAACATCAAAAGCTCCGCCTCCCATATGGGCATCCTAGGATGCCCGGGCATCCCGAATTTCCTAGGTATCCAACATTACCACAAAACAAACGAGGTAATCCAGATGCCCATTCCATGGGCATCTTGGATTACCGTCAAACAAACGGCCCCTAACTGATTTTGTAAGTGCATGTTATGCTCCACATGGGAGATTTAAATTGAAACACAGTTTGTTACTAATTATTATGCAGGGGAGAAGTTTGTTTAACACAATTGCATGGGCTCGTTTGAGTAATTTTGTATACTTGGCTACTGTAAATTGTCTCTGTGTCTTTGTTTGGATTAATGCTCACGCCAAGGGTGGTTTAATTAATTGAAATTATTATAAATAAAGGGTGATTACAGGTTATTTGTGTGTATCTGTGTTAATGTATCGATTTAGTTCCTTAAATTTAAATACATAATATTTCTTAATGTATCATTATTTCTATAATTTATTTTTCAAAATTTATGAGCTTATTTTTAATTATGTTTAATAGTGAAATTCCAAAGGTTTTGTAACTTTTATCTCCTATACAATTATGTATAAAGCTCTCTTCAACAATATCTTTTACAAGGTTTTGAGTTTTCTCTTATATTTAGGTTTGCTTTTATTCTTTTATTCATTATTTTTACTTTGCCTCATAACTTTTGTTGAATTCCTTAATCTAACATTCTTCTTGATTTTCTTTTGTCGCAATATTGATCCTTGGTAATTTAAGAAAATACTTGAAGATATGCAAAAGAGAAGCTAGAAGAAATATTATTATTGTTAGGAATATACATTTTTTAAAAAAAAAATTGTTGGTAGTAAATGAATAAATTCATTACAATAATTAAAAAAATGGTACTTTCTCAAATTCTTCAAATTCCACTTTTTTTAATCTCTCTCATGTTTATGATTATTTATTTTCTCATCGCACTTTTTAAAATGTTTTTTCAAATTCTTCAAATTTCACTTTTGTTCTCTTTCTCATTCGTCTCATTATTTCTCTCTCTCCAACTCTTGAGGAAGTATTAGTTGATAATTAAAAATTTTGAATGTGAACCATTAGAACATGAAACATTCTAATATGAATAACTTGAATATGAAAAGTTTATCATTTATTTTATTAAGTAACTATACAAATGTATGAATTTAATTATCTTAAAATTTTATGAATTTATATTTAATTACCATGAATAAGGAAAATTTAAGAGTTTTGTATTTTTGTTTATCTTCTACCACTATATAAATAACTCTCTCCTACTTTTGTTTAATACACAAACATGAAAAGTTAGAATATTAAAACTTTTGTCAATTTATTCTTAAAACTAAATTATAAAATTTATGAAGTTCTCCTCAATTATATAATGAAACTTTAAAAGTTTATCAAAATTTTTTGCCCCGTTTGGTTCATGATCCGTTTTCGTTTTTATGTTTTCAAAAATAAAAAATACAAGGAAACCATGAAAACGTGCTTGGTATACCTATTTTCAAAAAAAAATTTCGAAAACAACTAAAAAATGACATGTTTTCAAAAACAATAAAATGTTGTTTTCATTGTTTTCCAATTTTGTTTTCAAAATAATGGAAACATGTGATACAACTTTAAAACACATGATACATTTTTCTTTCCATCAAAAAATGTTGTATTATCTACAAACAACATTTTTTATTTTTGATATCCAAATTCTCTTCGACTCTGAAGGGGAAAAAATACAAATTAAAATTACTGTTGCGTAAATAGCGTGTTTGATTGATACTGATGTTTTGGTTGTTATTTTTACTTTTTACATAATTCTACATATTTTGATATACTCCTCCACTTTACAAATCAAAAGTTTCATTTAATACAACTGTATGGTATATCTTGTTTTTTTCCTTATAATTTCAATTCCAACAATTTTTTTTTTTTTTTTTTAAGAATCAATTCTAGCACCATTGATTTATAATCTCTCTTAAAATGAATAAAAGTCAAGTAGAAAAATAATCATATTAAATTAAATTTTTCTAAAAAATTTAATTTTAGCAAGCACATATTAATATTTTCATACATGTTCAAATTCATAACCAAACATAGTTTTCAAATTTTGAATTCAAATTTAAAGTTTTTAAATTGGAACCAAACATGTTTTTAAATATAATGGAAACAAGAAATTTGTTTTCTTTTTCTGCTTAATTCTTTATTTTCGAAAACAATTTTCAAATCACGAACCAAACGGGGCCTTAATAATTTAAAACTTTGTAAATGTGTAAAATACTTAATAAATCATTTATTTTGTTTTAAATATAAATGAACTGAAGATCGGATATATGCTTAACTTTTTTTAAAACTGTTGATGGTCAAATTTCGCTTAGGAATTTGCCCTTCACTCCACGTGACAATCGACAGTGAATTTGTAAACGAGCGGGAAAGACGTGACCTGCGAGATGAGCAAACGCTGCACACCGGTGTGGTGTAGACCACACACACTCCGATGCTTAAGTTAGCTTTGGCCGGAAAACACGTAAGCCGAATTTAGGGACTGATTTGTGCATACATGACTGCGTGTGGTGTGCCCCTTTTATAGGATCCCCTTAGGGTTTTCGCTCCTGCCAAACTCCTAAAGATCACCAGGCCTTTGACCCTGGTCGGCCTCGGCAATGGGCCGAGGCCGACCTCACGCTCAGCCTCTCCCTTGGGCCGAGGCTGAGCGTGGTCGTCATGGGCCGGATGGTGTTCCAACTCTTTACTTCGTTGGCTTGGCTTCTTTCGACCCTGGGCCCAGCCAACTCAGGCCCATCCTGCATAAAACATCATTGAACGATTTTGCCCATAACATTAAGTCCCCACTCTCTATTGGAGTTCATGGGTCTTTCTTGGTTTCCAATGGAGAGTAGGAAGTTAGAAACTTCACCTGCAGTAAAAGCATATGTACAAAATAAAAAGGTTCTTCTGCGCCTTGCCATCAGACGTGTAACCATTTGGTTATGATTTTGTGGGGCACAAAAGTTGGGTTATCACAACAAACTTTCCAAAGGATCTCCCTAGTTGGTTAAGAACCAACCTCGGAATTTGGAATGCTGGAATCCCATGAGAATCTTGTTGGGCAAATAAGACAAAATGAAGAAGACGAAAAGGGGGGGTCAGCCCCCTGCTGCCTCGCCAGGCACGTGCCTGGCGTGGCAGGTGCCTGTTGCCTTTGGCAGCAGGTACGCTCGGCCTCAGCCTTTGGTCGAGGCCGAGCAGGCTAGGCCTGCCGTGGCAAGCCTAGCACGCCTTGTCCCATCACTTTTTTTTTTTTGAATTTCAAATTTGAAATTTGAACTTCCTCAGCTTTCCCTCCATATTGGCTTTATAAATAGCCCCTTCACTCCCATTCTACTCACCAACTTCTTCTCCTCTCTTCAAGGTAGCAGATTTTCGTTTTCTCTTTTGCTTTTTGTCCATTTTGAATCGTTTTCCTTTGTCATGACGAGTGAGGAGTCTGTTCATACCGATTTTCATTCTGAGAGCGGTTCAAGTTTTTATGATGAGTCTCCTTACTCCGAGGGGGAGGAAAACGCTAAGGAAGCTGAGGACACCGAGCCTTGGGCACCTCCTTCGATTACGTCATCCTTGGTGACCGAGGCTCAATTGGAGCGTCTTCGGTACGAGTATGGCGTTCCTGATGATGTGCACATGAGGGTCCCGGAACCGAATGAAAGCTTTTCTCACCCTCCTGTAGGCGAGGTAGCTTTTTATAGGGCCATGTTCAAATTTGGGGTCCGCCTACCCCTACCTTTACTCCTTCAACATTTTCTGACAATCACTGAGCTAGCCCCTGCCCAGATTGTACCCAATGGGTGGACTCACCTCATTGGCTGCATTCTTCTGTGGGCATATGGAAACCCAGACGCAACCATGGATCCAGATATTTTCTTTTCTTTACACTCTATTAGTCGGAGTCCCAACTTAGGCCACTTGTTTTATTATATCAGTGCCAAAAAGGGAACTATTGTCAACACTCCCACATCTGTAAAAAATTGGAGGAGTGGGTGGTTTTTTGTTTGGGGAAATTGGCTAGAGCGAAACCCAGATGGTAGCCATTACGCTGTTTCTACATCTTTTCGAAAATATGGTGAGTATTTGCACATTTATTGTTTTGGCCAATTCCTCTAACTCACCTTCCATATCTTTCTCTTGCCCAGTCCCTCGAAAGGCCCACCGGACTGCTGAAGCCCGCCTGTTCGCTGAGGTGGTACAACAGATCGCACTTTGCCATCACTACGGTCCCGACCTCGTTAACTAGGAAAACCTCGTATTTCTCAGGCTCGCTCGCCCTCTTTCAAGTAAGTTTCTCCTCACTGCCCCGCTAATGTTTTCCTCTTTTTTTATTCAATCTTGTTGCACTACTGACTTCGCCTCTTCTTTCTTTGTGCCCAGCAATGCCTCCACGCCTAATCTTTAACGAGAGCCGCAAGCCCAAGAAGAACAAGGGCGTGGCCGACACCTCCCAAGCGAATATCACTGACTTAACTGAGGACGAGTCCGATGCGCCCTTCGTTGTCGCCCGCTCCCCCACTACGGGCCTGAGGAGATCATCACGCCATCATCCATCGATCGCCCCTTCTCCCATCAGAGAGGAGGGCACTTCCTTCCCTGTCTGCGTCCTCCCGGAGGATTATTCTGGTACGGGGAACCCAGTGGACATGTTGGCCCACGACCTTCCATATCTTTCTCTTGCCCAGTCCCTCGAAAGGCCCACCGGACTGCTGAAGCCCGCCTGTTCGCTGAGGTGGTACAACAGATCGCACTTTGCCATCACTACGGTCCCGACCTCGTTAACTAGGAAAACCTCGTATTTCTCAGACTCGCTCGCCTTCTTTCAAGTAAGTTTCTCCTCACTTCCCCGCTGATGTTTTCCTCTTTTTTATTCAATCTTGTTGCACTACTGACTTCGCCTCTTCTTTCTTTGTGCCCAGCAATGCCTCCACGCCTAATCTTTAACGAGAGCCGCAAGCCCAAGAAGAACAAGGGCGTGGCCGGCACCTCCCAAGCGAATATCACTGACTTAATTGAGGACGAGTCCGATGCGCCCTTCGTTGTCGCCCGCTCCCCCACTACGGGCCTGAGGAGATCATCAGGCCACCGTCCATCGGCCGCCCCTTCTCCCATCAGAGAGGAGGGCACTTCCTTCCCTGTCTGCGTCCTCCCGGAGGATTATTCTGGTACGAGGAACCCAGTGGACATGTTGGCCCACGACCTCCGCTGCTGGCAGGGCTTGCAATCTCACAAACCTGAGGGAGAACTAGGCTACGATGACCCAGCAGAAAGTCTCCAATCTGTCCACCGCCATCTCCGCGAGGTAGGATATTCGCACTTGTCCTTGACTTGGTTGTCTCTTTTCCTCTTGGAACGATCCCTTACCTAGTCTCACTTCTTCTTACAGGCCTTCACCAAAGTCACTGTCTCTGCCATGAGTTTGACAAACAAAATCAATGAGCTGCAATCGAACAGCGTCCCGAGGCGAGAGCTAGTCCAAGCTCAGAACAGTCTCGATCACGCCAACCGCTTACTTGAAGAAGTCAAGGCCGACCTCGAGTTCCACAAGACGGGCTGGGATAAAACCAAAGCCCAGTTTGCTGAAGCTCGGGCCCACCTATCTGATGCCAAATACCTCGCCGAGCAGTATCGGAAGACAGAGGATTACATCTGATGTGCAAATTGCTTACCGCAAGTGTACGGGTCAAGTAATAATATAGTGAATGTGAAATTCGAATGTCATTCTCTGGATTGGTTTCTAATAAATTTTAATTACCAGAAATATTCTTGACCAATTTTATTTAGGGAACTGAATTGAGTGAGAATGAAATTAAATCAAACACAAAACAATGCAAATAATGACAATCTAATGGAAACAATGGTCTTAGGGATGTGATTTCACCGATTGGGATTATGGATTAATTAACGGATTAACACATGCTATGATTCATAAATCTTGGTAAACTAAGATCACACATACCTCTCCCGAGCATACATGATTCTCCCATATGCAATTGAACCCGATATCCCTATCTAAATTCAATAAACATACAAGGCAATAAGGATAACCTTTTTAACGATTTCTAGAATTAACCCTAATCTCCCGATTTCTAGCTAAATCCTAGTTATGCATAATGATTTCTAAGCTAAATCCTCTCTCCCGAGTTAGATTCAAGCACAAACATCAATCAATTTATGGCCGGTAAATTGAAAGCATTAAAGATACAAATATGCATGAATGAAATTCAATAGCGTAAAACCGTAAATCAATCCATAATGTGCCCAACGACTACATCAATCCATAAGATTAAAAACCTAGCTAATCATACACCGCGTTACAATATAGCTATAATCTAAAACAGCCATAAACACTAACTAAAGTGAGGGAAAGGAGAAGTAAACTCTATGTAGGCCGAGACCGAACGTCCCCGTCACGATCCCCACGAACAATGGGTTGATTTCCACTTTGCTCCACTTGCTTCAGCCTCAAAATCCTCTGTTTTCCTCTGTTTTACGGCTCCAAAGTGACCAAAAGAAGTCCCCAATTTAGCCCTAATCGCAAATTATTTATAATCTGAAAATTTGTCGTAGCGTCGAGACGCTAATAAGACAGCGTCTCAACGCTGTCGCCTTATCGCACGCGTCTGGAAAGGAAAACACGCAGCGTCGAGATGCTAAGGTCGCAACGTCTCGACGCTGTGACCTGTTCGCGCCTAATCAGATATGGAAGGGCAACGTCGAAACGCTCAAGGAGTAGCA
This sequence comes from Luffa acutangula, assembly GCA_036850905.1. Taxonomy (NCBI): domain Eukaryota; kingdom Viridiplantae; phylum Streptophyta; class Magnoliopsida; order Cucurbitales; family Cucurbitaceae; genus Luffa; species Luffa acutangula. Next base: position 8,735,673 of record CM072094.1, on the reverse strand, counting down.
TCTCGACGCTGGTCTGCGACTGACCCTATTTTGACTTTTTCTTCTTTGATTCTTTTTTTCATTCCTTGACCTCTTTTCGCCCCCGAACATCCAATTGGCTCCAATATTACTTTCCTACAAATACAACATGAAAATGCATAAAGTTTGGCCAATAAATCATGAAAGACTAGCTAAATTAAATAAGGAAAAATAGCTAGTGATAACTGCCTAAAAGGTAGTTATTTAGGCCTCAATTATATAGGGATTTGTGTGTCCTTTATGCTTAATAGGGTTGGTTTTAGAGAGATATTACATGTTTTAACCCATTTGGAAGAATGGAAGCATTGGAAATTAGTTTGTGCAGATTATGCTGCTGAGCGACTGGAGAGAGCAAATTCTGTGCTACAGCAAAACTGGGAACAGAACTGCCACATCACAGCTCGTTAGCCAACTTCATAAACCGACTTCTGTTGAGTTATTTTCGGGATAAATGAGCAAGGAGAGCCTTACACGTGTCCTAGTTGACCTAATTCAAGCCTCATATCCCTCTATAAAAGGAAGTAGCCGCCCAAGTAAAAGTCATTCCATGTTTTCCCTTGGAAGCCGAATATTTTAGAGAGATTGAATATCATCAAGAACACCATCTTCCGCAAGCTGATTAGGGAGTTTATTTTCTTTATTAACTTATGGTTATGGACATGCATACTCAGATTGTAATTCGTATTCCTATGCCTATTATGAACTAAGTAGCTTAAGGTGTTGGTTAGGAATAATGTGATTATTGTGCTTCATCTCTAGTAATAAATTGACTATCACATTTTGGTTAATTGTCATGCTTATTTCCATTTTATGCCCGCCTGGCCAGCCGGTGTGAATAGCTCTCTCTAGTTTCAGGGATGATTTAGAGAGTGTGTGGCAATTATCCACACTACGATCATTGTGTATTGGTGAACGCCAGTGACTGAGCTAGGGATAGCCAGTTGCCTAGTGCTTGATCGGTCGCTCTTCATTGGGTTTGAAACATATCCCAAAAGATCCGGAGTTCCGGGAGGAATCTGCTAATAATACTGCGAGAAATGCATGATCAATAATATTGTTAGAGCATATCTTAGAACAATCACTAAAACCTAACCAGCGCCTGTCTTTAATCTGTCTATCTATTTGTTTACTTATTGTTCTGTCATTTATTTTGCTTCAGCATAATTCCGATAAAACCAAATCATTTTACTATTCTTGAAACCATTGGAAAGTTACACAAAAATAGGTAGAGTGGAAACTAATTCAGGGCTCGGATTGATAATATTACTTGCGGCAGACTGTGTATACTTGCACAGGAATTCTAGAGTATTTTATATCATATTTTACTCACTCTAGGAACCCAACAAGTTTTTGGCGCCGTTGCTGGGGACTTGGATAAGTTTTTATCTGATTTATTTTTGTGTATGTGTTTTAGTGGTTTGGTGCTAGAACTTTTTGATTGTTTCTTTTGTTTTTGCAGGTGTAATTTTGGTGCATGAGCGATCCGCCTGGGGTACGGTTTGAGCATGATCTAGAAATTGAAAGGACATTTAGGAACAGAAGGAGGAGAAACCAGATGGAGAACGTGTCGCGTCTTCCAGAGGGTCCTGAAGGTCCAGCAGCAGCAAACCCCCAGCAGAATCCGTTGCTGCAGCAAAATCTGCTGTTTGAGCAAAATGAGCAGCAAGATAATCAGGCTGAGAATCCTATCCTGATAGCAAACGATAGGACCAGAGCCATTCGAGCGTATGCTGTCCCGATGTTTAATGAGTTGAATCTAGGGATTGCACGTCCCCAAATCCAAGCGGCAAATTTTGAAATGAAACCGGTAATGTTTCAGATGTTGTAAACCGTGGGGCAATTCCATGGTTTGTCGTCTGAAGACCTTCATTTACATCTTAAGTCTTTTCTAGGAGTTAGTGATTCTTTTGTAATTCAAGGAGTGCCTAGAGATGCTCTTAGATTAACTTTGTTCCCGTATTCTCTTAGAGATGGAGCAAAGTCATGGTTAAACTCTTTTGCTCCAGGATCAATTAGGACGTGGGATGAGTTAGCTGAAAATTTTTTGAGTAAATATTTCCCACCTAATAGAAATGCTAAATTAAGGAGTGAAATAGTAGGGTTTAGGCAACTTGAGGATGAGACTTTTAGTGAGGCTTGGGAAAGGTTTAAGGAGCTTTGCGAAAGTGTCCCCACCATGGTTTACCTCATTGTATTCAAATGAAAACATTCTACAATGGTTTAAATGGAGTAACCCAAGGTATGGTCGATGCTTCGACTGGAGGGGCCCTTTTGGCAAAAACTTGTGATGAAGCCTATGAAATTTTAGAAAGAATATCTATTAATAGTTGTCAGTGGTTGGATGTTAGAGGCACGGATAAAAAGGTTAAGAGTGTGTTAGAGGTTGATGGTGTGTCCACCATTAGGGCTGATCTTGCTATGATTGCTAACGCTCTTAAGAATGTGACAGTGATTAGTCATCAGCAGCACCCAGCTATGGAGCCTACTGCAATGGTGAACCAAGTCACGGACGAAGCATGTGTCTATTGTGGTGAATACCACAACTACGAGTTTTGCCCCAGCAATCCAGCTTCTGTGTTTTTTGTAGGTAATCAGAGGAACAACCCTTATTCTAACTTCTATAATCCAGGTTGGCGCAACCACCCCAACTTCTCATGGGGAGGTCAAGGAAATAACGTACAAGCGCAACAGAAGATGAACCAGTCGGGATTTGCTAAAGCGCAGGTAATGCCCCAGCAAAATAAGCAGGCTTTGCCCTAGCAAAATTCGGGAAATTCTCTCGAGGCGATGATGAAAGAATTTATGGCTCGCACAGATGCCGCAATTCAAAGTAATCAAGCTTCGATAAGAGCCCTGGAATTGCAAGTGGGTCAGCTAGCTAGTGAGCTGAAGGCAAGGCCTCAAGGAAAACTTCCATCAGATACTGAACACCCTAGAAGGGAAGGTAAGGAGCAGGTAAAGGCGGTAACTCTTAGGAGTGGTAAAACCCAGGTTATAGATAAAAATGGTGATAATAATGTTGTTGTTGAGAAAGAGTTGGAGTCTGGTCAGGGTGCTGGAGGCAGCAATAAAGATGCTGGAGCATCTGGTTCTGTTCCAGATGTGGAACCACCTTATGTGCCGCCCCCACCTTATGTACCACCTCTACCTTTTCCACAAAGGCAAAAGCCTAAGAATCAGGATGGTCAATTTAAAAAGTTTTTAGAGATTCTTAAGCAATTGCATATAAATATCCCTTTAGTAGAAGCTATTGAGCCAATGCCTAATTATGCTAAATTTCTTAAGGATATTTTGACTAAAAAGAAAAAGTTAGGTGAATTTGAAACTGTATCTCTTACTGAGGAGTGTAGTGTTATTCTTAAGAATGGGCTACCCCCCAAGGCTAAGGATCCAGGGTCATTTACCATACCTGTGTCTATAGGTGGAAAAGAATTAGGTAGAGCACTCTGTGATTTAGGCGCAAGCATTAACCTTATGCCTCTTTCGGTCTATCGGAAGTTAGGTATTGGTGAAGCTAGGCCTACCACAGTCACACTCCAATTAGCTGATAGGTCTATCACATATCCATAAGGTAAAATTGAGGATGTCTTAGTAAAAGTGGATAAATTCATATTTCCTGTTGATTTTATTATTTTAGACTATGAGGCTGATAAAGATGTCCCAATTATTCTTGGTCGTCAATTTTTTGCTACTGGTAGGGCGTTAATAGATGTTCAAAAAGGGGAATTAACAATGAGAGTCTGTAACGAGGAAGTAAAATTTAATGTCTTTAAAGCCATTAAATATCCAGACGAAATGGAGGATTGCTCCTTCATCAGGATTCGAGAGAGTACAGTTCTTGAGACAACAATACAGGATTCGGCTGATAAGCATTCAGAAAAGCATGGAGAGGTTAGTGTAGAGGATTTTGAAATTTGTTCTTTAGATAGAAAAAATCAAAAAAGAGTTGTTTAGGTGTGAGGATGTTTTTTGAGTTTTTAGATTTAAATCAAAGGAAGGCTCCTCTTATTAAGCCATCCCTGATTGAGGCACCTACTTTAGATTTGAAGCCCTTACCGGATCATCTAAAGTATGTGTATCTCGGGGAAGGAGAGACGTTGCCCATTATTGTTGCATCAGATTTAATGCCAGAGCATGAGGAGGCCTTAATAAAGTTGCTGCAGCAATACCGCAAGGCTATAGGTTGGACATTGGCTGATATTCAGGGAATTAACCCATCTTTTTGTATGCACAAAATCACTCTAGAGGAGGGATCCTTTAGGAGTATTGAGCAACAAAGAAGGCTTAACCCTGCAATGAAAGAGGTTGTTAAGAAGGAGGTAATTAAATGGTTGGATGTTGGGATCATCTATCCAATTGCCGATAGCAATTGGGTAAGCCCTGTCCAATGTGTTCCTAAGAAAGGAGGTGTTACTGGGGTGAGCAATAAAGATAATGAGTTGATTCCAACCAGGACAGTAACTGGCTGGAGGGTTTGCATGGATTACAGAAGGCTTAATAAAGCTACCCGAAAGGTTCATTTCCCTCTACCATTTATCGACCAGATGTTGGATCGATTGGCTGGTCAGGCCTATTACTGTTTCTTGGATGGTTATTCTGGGTATAACCAGATTACTATTGCTCCTGAGGATCAGGAGAAAACCACTTTCACCTGTCCTTATGGGACATTCGCTTTTAGGCGAATGCCTTTTGGCCTCTACAATGCTCCAACAACATTTCAGCGGTGTATGTTAGCAATTTTTTCTGATATGATTGAGTCCACTGTTGAAGTATTTATGGATGATTTTTCAATTTTTGGAGGGTCTTTTCAGAATTGTTTAGAAAATTTAGGAAAGGTGTTAAAAAGATGTGAGGATACTCATCTAGTTCTTAATTGGGAAAAATGCCACTTCATGGTGAATGAGGGCATAGTGTTAGGTCATAAAATTTCTAAAAATGGTCTACAAGTTGATAGAGCAAAAGTTGAGGTTATTGAAAGGCTAGAGCCACCGAATTCAGTGAAGGAAATTCGGAGTTTTTTAGGACATGCTGGATTTTATAGTAGGTTCATAAAGGATTTTTCCAAAATCAGTAAATCTCTTTGTAACTTATTGTGCACTGATCATGTTTTTGACTTTGATGCAGATTGTAGGAAGGCTTTTGAGACTTTAAAGGCTGCTTTAATCTCAGAACCCATTCTTTGCGCACCTAATTGGAATTTACCATTTGAGGTAATGTGTGATGCGAGTGATGCTGCGGTAGGTGCGATGCTGGGGCAAAAGCAAGGCAAATCTATCCATCCTATATATTATGCAAGCAAGGTTTTAAATGAAGCACAAGTCAACTATACAACTACTGAAAAGGAGTTGTTAGCTGTTGTGTTTGCTTTTGAGAAATTCCGGCCATATTTGGTTGAATCCAAAGTCACGGTTTTTACGGATCATGCAACAATAAAGTATTTAATGTCAAAGAAAGATGCAAAGCCTAGACTAATTCGTTGGATTTTACTATTGCAGGAATTTGACTTGGAGATAAAGGACAAGAAGGGATCAGAAAATGTCGTTGCAGATCATTTATCTCGTCTTGATCCGTCATCATCTTTGCTGGAGCAATCTGCCATTTCCGATTCTTTTCCAGATGAACAGCTCTTTGCTGTTGAGGTAAAGGTAGTTAGGGATGTCCCTTGGTATGCTGATATTGCAAACTTTTTGGTAAAGGGAGTCACCCCTATTGACATGGATTGGAGGCAGAAGAAAAAGTTCAAGCATGATGCGAAATTTTTCTATTGGGATGAGCCATTTATGTATAAGCAATGCTCTGACGGTATTATTCGTAGGTGTGTTTCAGGTGCTGAAGCAAAGGAAATCCTGGAGCAATGTCACTCTTCGCCGTATGGAGGTCATTTCAGCAGTCAGAGGACAGCTATGAGGATTTTGCATTGCGAATTTTTCTGGCCTACGTTATTTAAGGATGCCCATTGGTTCTACAAGCGATGTGATGCTTGCCAAAGGAGAGGAAATTTAGGGCCTAGAGATGAAATGCCTCTTACTTACATTTTAGAAGTTGAATTATTCGATGTATGGGGTATTGATTTTATGGGGTCATTTCCTCCTTCTAATGGCAGTGTTTTTATCTTATTGGCAGTTGATTATGTGTCCAAGTGGGTGGAGGCCATTGCATGCCATCAGAGTGATGCCAAGACAGTAGCAAGGTTTCTTCAATCGCACATCTTTACGCGGTTTGGGACACCTAGGGCTCTAGTGAGTGATGAGGGTACACATTTTGTTAATAATATCTTAACTAAGCTTTTAGCTAAGTATGAGATTAACCATAGGATAGCTACCCCTTATCACCCACAAGCCAATGGTCAAGCTGAAATTAGTAATAGGGAAATTAAAGCTATTTTAGAGAAAGTAGTCCATCCATCTCGAAAGGATTGGTCCTTTAGGTTGGATGAGGCTCTTTGGGCTTATAGGACAGCTTATAAGACTCCTCTAGGTATGTCTCCCTATAGGTTAGTATATAGGAAAGCTTGCCATTTACCATTAGAGCTTGAGCATAAAACATTTTGGGCTTTGAAAAAGTTAAATTTTGATCTGAGTTGTGCAGGAGCAATAAGAATGCTGCAGCTTAATTAGTTAGAAGAATTTCGTCACTTTTCTTATGAAAATGCGAAAATGTATAAGGAAAAGACTAAGCTGTGGCATGACAAGAAAATTAAATCTAAAGAGTTTGTCAAGGGTCAAAAAGTTTTGCTTTATAACTCTAGATTAAAATTATTTCCTGGAAAATTAAAATCTAAATGATCAGGACCGTTCACTGTGGTTGAGGTTTTCTCCAATGGAACGATTACTTTGCAGGATGAAAAAGATGGGAGAGTGTTCAAGGTGAATGGACAGCGTGTGAAGCATTATTGGGGTGAGGAGTTTCGGTTGAAATATCCTTCCCTAAGGTTGGTTGATGATTGAGAGAGAAAGACTTTTGCGGGAGCATTTCACAGAGCAAAATTTTGAGCTCCCAGAAGTTTGTATTAATTTTATTTTTTCGCTGATTTGATTTTAATTGCGGTTAGGTTAGATTTGATTTTGCATGGTTTAGTAGATTTTATCCTTTAGTATTTTTATTATTGGTAGTTTAGATTTTATCTATTCCATTTTTAAAATTGATTTGATTTTATTTTCGGGTTATTTATTTAGATTATCTTTGAATTATCTTTTAATTAATTAGATTTAGATTTTATTTAGTTTTTATTTTCGGTTATTTGAATTTCTGTTTAGGTTTAGATTTAATAATATTTCAATGTGAAAAGATAAGATAAGATAAGAATTACATATTCGGCTGAAGTTAATAATAAGATAGGATTTGATTTTGGCGGTTTGAATTTGAATTTTCCGTGTGAAAAGATTCTTCTAGAAGAAAATCTTGTTACCCAGTTTGTTTTTGCAATCTTCTGGTTAGATTGAATATATCATCAGAATATTACGGATGTGGTTAAGAATATTTTTACCGTTGGGATTTAAATTTTCGGTGAGCAGGTAATATTGCATGAAGATCAGGTGCTTCCATGTGTTGCATAGGAAAATCGAACGGTAGAGCCATTGGACAACACATCATTATGGTAAAATCTTACTGTTTTGAAATTTTAATTTGATTAATTACTTGCAGGTTTAAACGGTAAAAGATATTAATGGGGAAGATTTGTCACTGATTATTTTATTTTCTGAAGCCCCATTTAAACACCACTCAGGTTTGTTTCTTCTTCAATTCGCTTTTCCTTATGTTTCTTTCCATTCTTCGAGTGAAAAAATTTCTTCAAGTCTATAATAGAGAAAACGAGAAGCCGCAAGGAAATGAATGTTGAGGAAGTTGAACCTAATACACCTGATGCTCCGAAAAAGAAAGCTAAAAAGAAGAGAACCCCAGTTTTTGTTTTCTTTTTCTAGGCGACAAAAATATCTGCTGATGTATATTTTTCTCTGTTCTTAATAAAATTTCCAGAGTTGTTTCTGTTTTATAGCACTGAGTTACTCTAACTTAACTATTTTCTTCTGAATTTTTGAAGCTTGGACTGAATAAGCTTAATTAGATCAAGGTATTCTGATCTCCAGAAACCTTTTGCTTGAGCATTTCTTCTAGCCTGGACTGTTGCTGCGGCAAAGAAGAATTTTGAAGGTAGTATTGACTTATATGATCCACTGTAAGCTTAATCCTAGTCCCATGTTTAGTTTAAAAATTCAGATAGAAAAATTTAAGTTTGGGGGTATAATTTGCAAAATTAATGATTCATTGGGAATAATTCAAGTTTGGGAGACTTTTTGCTTCTCCAATTATTTTGCTCGAGCATTCCTCTCCTTCAAATTAAAATTTGTTAGGTTATTGAGTAACCGGGGACATTTGTGATACCCACAGTTTGTCTTCGTGTCAAAAGATGACCTAGAAAATATGAAAAAATAATGAAATGATTTGCTGAAAAGAATTGATTGTTGAAGATTTTGCTGAAAAAATTGACAGAGCAAAAGTTTTGAGGGATGAATGATGATTCAACAGTTTTTCTGTCTCCCAGAACTTAGGTGAGCTTCATCATAAAATGTCGCCATTCTGAGGGGCAAGAAATAGAATAACTAAGGATTTTTTAGCTTTATAATGAGTATTGAGCCTAGTTGGTGATAAGCTTGAGGCAAGGGTATACTGCACCATAAAGTGGGTCATCCCGTGCTTAAGAGCTTATGATTGTAAGGCTGCTTTAAGTCTGATAAATAATGATATAAACCCCTTTAAAAATATGTTTTGAAATGTCTGATAATAGAGCTAGGCTGTGGTGAGTTCTTAGAATTAAGTTGAAAAGTGGTGATTACTTGTCCATGCCGGAGGAATCATTTTGCTGCAGCAGAGCTTGGTTTTGCAGAGTGCTCAGGTAAAGGTTAAAGGTAGTGTTGGACTGTCTGATTTGATTAAGCTATTCTTTGTCTAATATTCTGAATTCTTGAAGGAAGGTGAGTTAGTATTGCTCGGGACGCGCAATAGTTTAAGTTTGGGGGTATGATAACAGCCCAAAAGGTAGTTATTTAGGCCTCAATTATATAGGGATTTGTGTGTCTTTTATGCTTAATAGGGTTGGTTTTAGAGAGATATTACATGTTTTAACCCATTTGGAAGAATGAAAGCATTGGAAATTAGTTTGTGCAGATTATGCTGCTGAGCGACTGGAGAGAGCAAATTCTGTGTTGCAGCAAAACTGGGAACAGAACTGCCACATCACAGCTCGTTAGCCAACTTCATAAACCGACTTCTATTGAGTTATTTTCGGGATAAAGGAGCAATGAGAGCCTTACACGTGTCCTAGTTGACCTAATTCAAGCCTCATATCCCTCTATAAAAGGAAGTAGCCGCCCAAGTCAAAGTCATTCCATGTTTTCCCTTGGAAGCCGAATATTTTAGAGAAATTGAAGATCATCAAGAACACCATCTTCCGCAAGCTGATTAGGGAGTTTATTTTCTTTATTAACTTATGGTTATGGACATGCATACTCAGATTGTAATTCGTATTCCTATGCCTATTATGAACTAAGTAGCTTAAGGTGTTGGTTAGGAATAATGTGATTACTGTGCTTCATCTCTAGTAATAAATTGACTATTGCATTTTAGTTAATTGTTGTACTTATTTCCATTTTATGCCCGTCTGACCAGCCGGTGTGAATAGCTCTCTCTAGTTTCAGGGATGATTTAGAGAGTGTGTGGCAATTATCCACACTACGATCATTGTGTATTGGTGAACGCCAGTGACTGAGCTAGGGATAGCCAGTTGCCTAGTGCTTGATCGGTCGCTCTTCATTGGGTTTGAAACATATCCCAAAAGATCCGGAGTTCCGGGAGGAATCCGCTAATAATACTGCGAGAAATGCATGATCAATAATATTGCTAGAGCATATTTTAGAACAATCACTAAAACCTAACCAGCGCCTGTCTTTAATCTGTCTATCTATTTGTTTACTTATTGTTCTGTCATTTATTTTGCTTCAGCATAATTCCGATAAAACCAAATCATTTTACTATTCTTGAAACCATTGGAAAGTTACACAAAAATAGGTAGAGTGGAAACTAATTCAGGGCTCGGATTGATAATATTACTTGCTGCAGACTGTGTATACTTGCACAGGAATTCTAGAGTATTTTATATCATATTTTACTCACTCTAGGAACCCAACAGCTAGCTATGTTCGCTATCAAATACCCCCAAACTTAAGTTATTGCTAGTCCTCGAGCAAACTAAAAATCAAACATACAGTGGAAGAATGGATGCAACAAACATGACTCAATCCTTAAGGCTCAAAAGTCAATAGTCTAGCAAGCAAGAGACATGCACACAAGGACCAATGAGGGAGACAAATTAAAATTTTTCCAAAATTAACTTGCACAAGCAAGATCTAAATCAACGAGATCAGACTTTACTAGCCCGGTATTGGATTATTAAACTCTCAGCTCATCTTCCCTCTAGACTGGCACTAAGGTTTCACTAACGAGTTAATGGAACAAATTAGTTTGTTTTCCTCCATACTTAGGTGGTTATAATTAACAATTAAATTAAGCATTTATATGTGGCACTAGCTTTCACACACCTATTGCATGGACCCTTAACCTGAGTTTTCTCTGGTTGGCCTAACTGATCTCAACAGAGGTAGCTCTTTTTGCCTAAACTTTATTAACCATTGCATTGTGCGCATAAGTCATGACTTTCTCTTTTTTTTTTTTTTCAAATTGTAACAACAAAAATGATTTTTCTTTATGAGCATGATAAGCATATCCTCTTTTCTTTCCTCCTAAGCAAGATCAAACATGCTAATTTGCAAAAAACTAACTCTTTAGCTCTTCCCTACACCTATCGAGGTGACAACAAGCATATGAACCCAATAATTCGCTCCTAAGCATTCAAATCCAAATCTAGCCAAGACAAATACTCTACTCATGCAAGCCATCTCCTAGAAAAAGTTTAAAAAGTCTCCCTTTTTGGGCACTCATGCTTACAACTCATCGCAAGCTTGAAAATTGACAAGAAAGCCTATCCTAGGAAGTCATAGTCATGCAAAAATAGCATCCAGAAAACAACCATATGCTCAATTCAAAGAAAGCTCAAAACTATAGCCCGAACTCAGATGCTCAAGGGCTCCACAAACATGTTATTCCACCCCCAAAGTTAAAACAGGCATTGTCCTCAATGTATAGAGAAAATAAGGCATAATTAAGCATGAGAACAAATAAAAGAATGAAAGGAGTGAACAATACTGTCCTGGAATGATGATGACTTCTTGACTAGAAGCTTGAAAGCAAAGGAGAGACTGAAACCAAGACCTACAAAACAAAACAAACAATAAATAAAACTCAAAAAGAAAAACACAACTAAACTTACTTGGGTTGCCTCCCAAAAGTGCTTGTTTAACATCATTAGCTCGACGTGTTGACCGAATAGGCATCAAGGTGGTCTAATGTCAGGTGTCCCATCAACAGTGCTTTTCCTAGCACCTTTCTTGTACCCTATCAACATGGTCTTTGATGTGTTCTTAGGGTCCTCAAAAGCTTTTAAGATCTCCTTCTCCTGTTGGACTCTGATGATTAGCTCCCTACGTTCAATATCAATTATAACCCTCCCTGTAGCAAGGAATGGTCTCCCTAATATAATAGGCATGACAGGATTCTCTTTAATGTCCAAAACAAAGAAGTCAACAGGAAGGAAAATCTACCTACTTTGATCAGAACATTCTCCACAATTCCATAAGGACTAACCACAGACTGGTCAGCCAACTGGAGCCTAACAGTAGTAGATTTTATCTCTCCTATATTTAGCTTTTTGCACAATGATAATGGAATAATGTTTATGCTAGCCCCTAGATCACATAGTGCTCTACATGAATAAGTACCAAAATTACAGGGAACAGTAAAACTCCCTGGGTCAGCCAGTTTCTCTGGTACTTTCTGTTGGACACGAGCACTGCATGTCGATGCGAGGTATACAGTCTCCATCTGCTTTTCCTTCTTCTTTTTGTTGAGACATTCCTTCATGAACTTCTTATAATGAGGCATCTGCTCCAATGCATCTGCAAAAGGAATGTTAACAGTCAACCCTGTAAAAGCATCAAGAAACTAATTAAATTGAGCCTTAGAATTTTTCTTTTTCTTATTCTTTAACTTAGGAACTAAAACAGTAGGAGAAGGGATAGAGGGCTCAGGTATAAGCTTTTCAGCTTCGTTTGAGGTGGTGCTCTCCTCAACTTCCTCAGTAAGTTCCTCAGTTTCAGTAGTCTCCTTCTCCTCAGCTACTTGGGTCTCCTCCTCGTGATGCACAGAGACGACCTTGCAGTACTCCAATGAAGATTTCTCTTGTTCAGCTGAGGCTTTACCTTTATTCATGGTGTTGACAACACTTACCAGTTGTCCCAACTGAGTCTCGATGTTCTTGATGGCTGCAGAATGACCATTGACAGTGGTGTTTATGGCAATCACGACCTCCTCGAGCTTATTTGATCTGTTACTTGATTCTGCAATAAAAGCTCCAACGAGATCCTCTACAGATTTCTTACTTTCTTGACATTGAGGGGTAAAGCCAGGAGGACTCAGAACATTCTTATTATTTGCATATGAAAAATTCTCATGATTTCTATTACTAGGGTGATAGTGTGTAGGTGTAGAATTATTATTGTACCCCCTAGAATTATAATTTGAAACATACTGAACCTGTTCGAGATTTTCCTTCTGGGTCTGGGATGCAAGGGCAGCTGCAGACTCTATCGATTGTCCACTCCCTGTACCTGAAAACTTTAAAAATGCATTAGCAAGAGAAGACATTTGGGCCTGAAGTGCACTTACGTTGTCAATCTCAAACACTCCAACAGCAATCTTTTTCGGTCCCGATCGCTCAGATGGTCATTGATAGCTATTGGTGGCCATTTCCTCTAGCAAAGTCCTAGCATTCTCGACAGTTTTGGACAACAGAGTCCCACCTGCAGCTGCATCAACGATGGTTTTTGTACTAGGAGTTAAACCATTATAAAATAATTGAACCTGAAGCCAATTGGGATAGCCATGTTGAGGACACTTCCTCAGCAACTCTTTAAATTGCTCACAGGCCTCGAACAGCTACTCATCGAACTGCTGCTGGAACGTCCCAATCTCGATCCTCAGCTTGACCGTTTTAGCAGGAAGGAAGAATTTCTTTAAAAATGCCTAGACTAAAGCATCCCAGGTGGTAATGCTCCCAGGTGGAATCGATTGTAACCAGTCCCTCATTTTGTCCTGCAACGAAAAAGGAAACAAACGTAAGCGAATAGCATCTTCAGAAACACCATTTAATTTTATCGTCCCACAGATGTCTAGGAAGGATTTCAGGTGAGAATTTGGATCCTCCATGGGTGATCCTCTGTAAGCACAATCTCGAGCCATTTGAATGAGACCCGTTTTCAGCTCGAAATTATTAGCATTGATCGGGGCATAGACAATCCCCGACTGTTGCTCCTGAAAGACTGGCTGAAAGTAGTCCCTAATAGGCTTAGGCTCCTCAGGATTAGGATTGGCCATTTGGATATGATTTTCTTTACTTTCCCTTCGAATTCTACTTAAAGTTCTCTCAATTTCTGGGTCAAAGGGAACTCAGGCCAATTCCCTAGCCTTTCGCATACACCAACACAACTAACCTAAAAAAGGAAAAACAAAAGAAAAGAAAAGAAAATAAATTAGGAAAGAAACAAGAAAAGGAAATAAATAAATCTACAATGGGAAACTATAATCTACAAAAAGAAAAGATAAACTAATATGGAATGCAAAAACAAATATGACAAAAACAAATAAGGAAAACTAATCTAAAAAGGAAAGAAAACACTAAAAATGAAAAAATCTATCTATCTATGGAAAATTCAAACAAATATGGAAAAATCTAAATATGGAAATCAATCAACAAAGGGAAAAAAATGCAATCTACCTAAAAACAAAAATAACAAAAAATAAAATACACCCTAAACTAAGACCGGACAATTTTTCTACGATATTAAAATTGACTAAATATGCCAATCCCCGGCAACGATGCCAAAAACTTGATGTGCAAATTGCCTACTGCAAGTGTACAGGTCAAGTAATAATATAGTGAATGTGAAATTCGAATGTCGTCCTCTGGATTGGTTTCTAATCAATTTTAATTACCGGAAATACTCTTGACCAATTTTGTTTAGGGAACCGAATTGAGTGAGAATGAAATTAAATCAAACACAAAACAATGCAAATAATGACAATCTAATGGAAACAATGGTCTTAGGGATGTGATTTCACCAATTGGGATTATGGATTAATTAACAGATTAACACATGCTATGATTCATAAATCTTGGTAAACTAAGATCACACATACCTCTCCCGAGCATACATGATTCTCCCATATGCAATTGAACCCGATATCCCTATCTAAGTTCAATAAACATACAAGGCAATAAGGATAACCTTTTTAACGATTTCTAGAATTAACCCTAATCTCCCGATTTCTAGCTAAATCCTAGTTATGCATAATGATTTCTAAGCTAAATCCTCTCTCCCGAGTTAGATTCAAGCACAAACATCAATCAATTTATGACCGGTAAATTGAAAGCATTAAGGATACAAATATGCATGAATGAAATTCAATAGCGTAAAATCGTAAATCAATCCATAACGTGCCCAATGGCTACATCAATCCCTAAGATTAAAAACCTAGCTAATCATACACCGCGTTACAATATAGCTATGATCTAAAACAACCATAAACACTAACTAAAGTGAGGAAAAGGAGAAGTAAACTCTATGTAGGCCGAGACCGAACGTCCCCGTCACGATCCCCACGAACAATGGGTTGATTTCCACTTTGCTCCACTTGCTTCAGCCTCAAAATCCTCTGTTTTCCTCTATTTTACGGCTCCAAAGTGTCCAAAGAAGTCCCCAATTCAGCCCTAATCGCAAATTATTTATAATCTGAAAATTTGTCGTAGCGTCTCGACGCTAATAAGACAGCGTCTCGACGCTGTTGCCTTATCGCACGCGTCTGGAATGGAAAACATGCAGCGTCTCGAAAGACTAGCTAAATTAAATAAGGAAAAATAGTTAGCTATGCTCGCTATCAACATCCTTACCAACAATCAAATGTGGGAGGATGGAGCGACATGGGTTGTTCGACAGATGCGGAAGCACTTCCCTGACATGGACCGATCCATCCTGAAAACCGAAATGTCTGCTATGATCGCTGATCCCAGCTCTTATCCAGCTTCATAGAGCTCATCAAGCGGACACGAGGAGATAGATTTTTCTGGAGATGACCACCACTAACTAATCTAGATGCCTTGTTGATCTTTCTAATGATTTGTACTTTTTAGTTCTGCTTTCTTGAACTTCGTTCCTTTGCGCTTGTTATTTCCTTTTCTTAATGAATGAGAAATCATCCTTTCTGCTTTGCACTATAATTCACGGAATAACCTCATTTCTAAACAAGCAACAACACAATAAAAAGGGAGCAAAGCCAACCAAAACAAATCACGCAACCAACCAGCTTATGCAAAAAATCGTACAACGGGATATAACGACCCTAACTCTGGCCTTAGCCTACCCTGACTCCTAGCCCCCACTCAAAATGTGCTTTCGATTTTCAAGAATTGCATTTTTTTAGTAAGGAAAACTAACCTCATGCCTGGTCCTCTGGGGTCAAGGCTTAGCCTCGGGATTTGGGTGGTCGGCTACGGCTTTGGTATGAGGCCGAGCCCGACTCTCTCCACCGCCCCCTCACGTGCATCATCGCTTGGACTCGTATGCTAGTTCGCCTTACGGTTGGGGACCTCCCTGTATTCCTTAACACTCGCGATGCACCGGAAATCCCGTCGAATCCTCACTGCACACTCTCGAGATCGTCCATAGGATTCGGGGTGCTTGGCCTCGGCCTCGGCATGAGGCCGAGCATCTCCTCTGCACAACCGTCCCAAGGGTGCGTACACCCGAGGAGAAAACACTTGGGGAGGCCTAGGGAGCTTCCAAGCCTCTCTTCAAGCACTATGATCATCCTAGGGGTGCGTACACTCTTCTGGGGAAAAAGTGCTTGGGGAAGCCTAGGAAGTTCCCAAGCCTCTCTACAAGCGTCGTGATCGTCCCAGGGGTGCGTACACTCTTCTGGAGAAAAAGTGCTTGGGGAAGCCTAGGAAATTCCCGAGCCTCTCTTCAAGAGTGGTGGTCATCCCAGGGGTGCGTACACTCTTCTGGGGAAAAAGTGC
This sequence comes from Luffa acutangula, assembly GCA_036850905.1. Taxonomy (NCBI): domain Eukaryota; kingdom Viridiplantae; phylum Streptophyta; class Magnoliopsida; order Cucurbitales; family Cucurbitaceae; genus Luffa; species Luffa acutangula. The sequence goes on along the minus strand of CM072094.1, from coordinate 8,719,412 downwards.
TTGGGGAGGCCTAGGAAGTTCCCGAGCCTCTCTTCAAGCATAAGCTGTTACAAACTTCTGAAACGAAATCTGAAATATTTTATTCCAAGTGAATCAATCAATTACGTTCTGGATAATATGTTGCTAGAAGTAAAAGAAGACTTAACATGGTCCCATAGGACTGGTAAACATAATCAAAAGACATTAATGCTCCATTGGAAGGGGATAGTTTGATCCCATGGATGCTCGACCGGTCATCTCCCGAGGCCGTCGTTGCCTGAATTTTTCTGTCAACGTTCCTGAGCGCCATAAAGTAACATTCCCTCGACATCTTTTTCTCGTCATACATTGCTCCTACACCTCCTTCGGTTGGGAATTTCAGCACTTGATGGTAGGTTGAGGCGACAGCTTTAAGTCCGTGCAGGGTGGGTCGCCCTAAGATGGCGTTATATGTCGGGACGCAGTCCACCACTAGGAAGTTGGTCATTCTCGTTACTGTCTGCAATCCTTCCTCAAACGTCACTAGCAGTTTGACGCTTCCTCTCGGTCTTACTTTTTCTCCGCCAAAACCTACTAGCAGCGTGAGGCTCGGCTTCAGGTGATCACTCCCCAACTTCATGGCGTCGAACGCAGCAGTTGAGAGCACATCAGCAGAACTCCCCCCATCAATGAGGATCCGGTGGACCTTCGCATTGGCAATCGTTAGAGCGACTACCAGCGCGTCGTTGTGCGGATGACGTATTCTCGCAGCCTCATTCTCTGTAAACTCTAACTTTGGCGAGTTTTCATCAAGTAGGAGCGAGGACATACCTTGCCCTTCGTGCTCTTGTTGTGCCTCTCGAACTGCAGCTTTTCACTTTCTACCTGACTCTCCTCCTGAGGGTCCTCCTAAAATTGTTCGAATCTCGAGCGGTGGGTTGGCACCACCCTTACCTGGGTTTGCTGGTAGTGATCTCTTGCTTCTGTCATTCCCCACGAATTCCTTGAGGTAACCTACTCGGATTAGGGATTCTATCTCGTCCCTTAGTTGTATGCATTCCCGGGTTGTGTGACCGTGATCTCTGTGGAACATGCAGTATTTGTTCCTGTTCCTCCTGTCGGGGTCCGACCTCAACTTTTCTGGGCGTTTCAGCAAATTCGTGTCCTGTATTGCAGCGAAGACCTGCTCAAGCGAAGCTGTTAGCGGTGTATACCTGTCGAATCTAGCTTTTGGCTCCGTCTGGCCCTGTGGCTCCTTAGCCTCTGGTCGGCCTTGGCCATTGGTCGAGGAGCGCTCAAGTCGGCTTCGACCTCTTCCCTCGACTTGGTGCCTCTTTCCTCTGTCTTCTCGATGTCGGTCTGACATCGACACCCTCCAGCTCTCTCTCTCTTCCTGTTTGGATCTCAATAGTTCCTCGACGCTTATGTATCTTTGGGCTCGGGTCATAAACTCCACGTACGTCCGTGGCTGGCTCTCTCCGATTGAGTTGAGCAGTCTCTCATCCTGCAAACCTGAAATCACAGCAGCCTAGGCAACTCCATCGTCGTAACCTTCCACCTGCAAAACCTCATTACTAAATCTATTAATATAGTCCTTCAGGCTTTCCTGGGGCCCCTGCTTTACTGTCAGCAGGTTGATCTGAGGCTTCTGTCGACTATGGGCTCCTAGAAATTGCATAACAAACGCCCGGGCCAACTCTCTGAACGAACCAATTGACTTTCGGGGTATCTTGCCAAACCATTGTCTTGCTAAATCTTTGAGTGTTAGTGCAAAGGCTCGGCACCTTGTTGCTTCGTTTGCCCCATGAAAGTCCATCCAGGTTTGGTATGCGTCTAGGTGCTGCTTCGGATCCTTCTTCCCATCATACTGCGAGAATTTTGGTATTTTGAATTTGTGCAGCACCTCTCCTTCCATTATTTCGTCGGTGAAAACTAGCCCCACCTGCCCGATTAATCCTTCTATGTCCTCGTTCTCTGCCCTCTTCTGGGAGGTTTGGTAACTGTCTTCCTCTTTCAGCCACTTGGATGACTCTCGTTTCGTTTGGTCGTGCTCGGCCTCGGACTTTGCCCGAGCCTCCAACTTTTTCCTGTCATTATTCCTTGTATACATACCTGGCGCTGTCTTTATCGGAGAATTCCTGCGGGTCTTTTTGCGGCTTGGTCCAGCTTCCTTCTGGGTCTTGTCGTCCCCGGGAGGGGGCATTCGGCTAGTTACACTCTCCGAATCCCCTACCTTCTCGTGTGATATTCCATTACCCTTCTGGGGGTCTCGGTGTAAACACTCTTCCTCGCGCCTTAAAGATTCGGGCTTCTTCAACAGGCTAAGGATTTCAGTCAAATTCTATCCCATCTCGTTCATCCTTCCCTTAATCGTTGCGATCTCAGTCTCTTGGGCTTGGAGTCGAACTAGAGGATTCGGCTCGCCTGTGATCGGTTGATTTTCGTGCTCCATTGTTGCTGCGCTTACTTGTCGTACACAGCGTTTGCTTGTCAACGAACTCTTCCCACAGACGGCGCCAACTGTTGATGGTCAAATTTCGCTTAGGAATTTGCCCTTCACTCCACGTGACAATCAACAGTGAATTTGTAAGCGAGCGGGAAAGACGTGACCTGCGAGTCGAGCAAACGCTACACACTGGTGTGGTGTAGACCACACACACTCCGATGCTTAAGTTAGCTTTGGCCGAAAAACACGTAAGCCGAATTTAGGAACTGATTTGTGCATACCTGACTGCGTGTGGTGTGCCCCTTTTATAGGATCCCCTTAGGGTTTTCGCTCCTGCCAAACTCGTAGAGATCACCGGGCCTTTGGCCCTGGTCGACCTCGGCAATGGGCCGAGGCCGACCTCACGCTCGGCCTCTCCCTTGGGCCGAGGCCGAGCGTGGTCGTTGTGGGCCGGATGGTGTTCTGGCCCTTTACTTCGTTGGCCTGGCTTCTTTCGACCCGGGCCCAGCCAACTCAGGCCCATCCTGCATAAAACATCATTGAATGATTTTGCCCATAACAAAAACAAATAATATTAATATATAACAAAATGAAATGAAAATATACTAGGAATATGATAAAATAATGAAAACTACCACGTGCAAAGCATGTGTTAAAAAACTAGTTCAATTAAAGTTATGTTTAATCCAACCGTTAAATGAGTACTAATTAAATAAATAGATCATTTTCTTCCTATCATCTTGTCTAAAAAAATCACAAAAATATATTAAAAAATTTGAAGGTCAGAGAAAAACATAATGAAGAGATATCAATTTAAAAAAAAAAAAAAGAAGATAATTGTGATCGATCTCCTTTCCCATTTTAGAAAGAATAAGAAACACAATACTAATGAATTCACACAAAGGTGTACTCGCTCCTATTAAAGAAATAAACATAAAATATTTCTTATTCATATGAAACTAGTAGAGGTGGCGAAAATATAATATAAACTAATAAAATCTCGATAATGAAAATGCTATATTTACTCATGTTGCTAAAGATGGAGTAGGAATGAAATTTTTTAATTGGTCATGCACAAAAGCTCCCCTCTTTGTGTCGTCTTGGCAAACTGTGGCCATAAAAAATAAATAAAAAAAACTTAAATATTAAATAATTAAATATAAATTTTGATTGAATATCAAACCAATTTTTAAAAGTTAAAGAGGGGATTTTTTTTTTTTAATTCAGAATTTGTGCGTAGAGATTTTATAACCTTTATTTTAAATAATTAAATAATTAAAGTAATTATTTATAAGAAAAGTCATATTATATGCACAAAAATCCACGCACAACGTTGAACATGAATGTCAAAGAAAAAGTTAATCATATGACAATCACTTACAAATAGTATAAAATCCATCAAACCACATACACAACCAGTAAAATCAACAATAAAAAAAGAAAATTTCAATATGAAATTTCATGCAACTGAAAAAAAAAATTATTTCATCAAAATTCCATGATGAAGTGAAATTTACATAAAGATAATATAACTAAATCTCAACAACAACAACATACTTTGCAAAAAATCATTTATCTATGAAGAACACACAGAATCCAATAAATGAAGAACTAACTCGAAAAAAATAATTATATAACATAGTTTAATGCTTTTATACATAGATTGCATTCATACGCGAATGGATGCATCTATTGATGTATAACCACCTCCACCCAATTGTCGTGTCTTTTCGATATTAATTGCACACATTTGAATGAAAATGAACAGACACATATATTAGAACCTTGAGAGTAAATATAAACCTTGCTTGATTTGACATATAGAGTGAGGCTCAATAAATAGCCAAAGGATAAGCTAAAAATAACAAAGAAATAACTAATTAACCATGTACCTTAACTAATTGACCAAGTATCACCATGTATCTTTAACTAATTAACCATGTATCTTAACACTCCCCCTCAAGATGGGCCTACTAGATTAACAACTCTCATCTTGGAAATCAAACTAGAGAATGCAGGGAAAGGAAGAGCCTTAGTAAATGCATCAGCAAGCTGTAATTCTGAACGTATTGGCAGTAGTTTGACCTCTCCTTTGATGATTCTATCACGAATAAAATGGCAATCGAGCTCAACATGTTTTGTACGTTCGTGAAAAACCGGGTTCGATGCAATGTGAATGGCAGGCTGATTGTCACAGAATATCAATGCAGGAAACGGAGAAGGTACTTGCAGTTCCTTGATCAATTGAAGGAGCCACACTAGTTCACTAGTGGTTGCAGCCAAAGCCCTATACTCGGATTCAGCAGAAGACCGTGATACTGTGTGTTGTTTCTTCGACTTCCAAGAAACCAAGGAATCGCCCAGAAAGATGCAGAAGTCAGTGGTGGACTTCCGGGTGTCAAGGCATGAAGCCCAATCTGCATCGGTGAAAGCTTTCAACTGAAAACTTGAAGAAACTGGTAGAAAAATGCCTTGACCAGGTGAACCTTTCAAAAATCTAAGAAGATGATGAGCAACGGATAAATGAGAAGTCCTTGGTCGAGCAACAAACTGGCTTAACTTGTGGACAGAGAACGTAATATCTGGTCTGGAAATGGTGAGATACAGCAGACGTCCTATGAGCCGCCTGTAGACAGTGGGGTCTTTTAACAAATCTCATTGGTCCTCTCTTAGTTTAGCATTTGGATCCATGGGAAGATTACATGGTTTAGATGCTAGGAAACCAGTATCTTCTAGCAATTGTAGAGTATAATTGCGTTGAGATAAGTGGATCCATTTGGAAGATCTTGCCAGTTCAAGCCCGATAAAGTATCGAAGAGGCCCAAGGTCTTTAAGCTTAAAAGCTGCATTCAAATGTTTCTTCAATTCACCAATGAGTATGTCTGAAGGACCAGTTATTATTATGTCGTCCACGTAGACAAAGAGTGCGATAAAAGAGGCTCCACTCCAGATCCTCTAGTGAAAAGTGAATAGTCACTTTTGGATTGATGAAAGCCAAGTGTCAAAAGAGCGGCTGTGAACTTGTCAAACCATTGGCGAGACACCTGTTTGAGTCCATAAATGGACTTGTGAAGCTTGCACACTAGTTTTACATTGTCATTGCATTGGACTCCGTGTTTGTATCCGAGACGAACATCCATGTATACTTCCTCATTGAGCTCTCCATGAAGGAAAGCGTTATTGACATCAAGTTGGACCAATGACCATTTGAGAGAGACAACAATGGATAGGAGAATCTTCACGGTAACTAACTTGGCAACAGGGGAAAAAGTCTCTATATAATCTATCTCTTCTTGCTGAACGTACCCTTTTGCCACCAAACGAGCTTTATAGCGCTCAATGGACCCATCAGATTTGAGTTTCACTTTGTAGATCCATTTACAACCAATGGAATGATGCCCTTTAGGAAGAGGGAGAACGGTCCATGTTCGGTTAGTTTCCATGGCTTGTAGTTCTGCACTCATTGCTTTACGCCAATGAGGGAATGGTACGGCTTGGTGATAAAAGGTTGGTTCATAATGAGTGGAAACACTAAGAACAAAATGTTTGTACTTAGGAGAGAGTCTATCATATGATAGGCAAGTATCCAAAGAATGTGGATGGGTGGTTTTGGGCATATCAGTAGACAGTAAGAGACTACAATGATAGTCTCTGAGGTATGAGGGCATTTTGGAGTGTCGAATGGAGCGCCGAGGTTCATTTGCATTATCAACTGGCACGTTGGAATTACTGTTGTTGGTAAAAGGAACCATAGCATCAGGAATAGGCGCAACACTTTCAGTGGGATCATTTATGACGAAAGTATCTGTAGGAAGAACATCAATAGCAGCTGTGTCAACAAGTTGATGTTCTGATTCAGTAGTAACGGCAGCATCTGTGGACTGAGAAGAGGTATTACTGCTAGAGGCAGTAACATCAATAGTGGCAGAACCAACTCGCCCAGTAGTATGTATGCCTGAGTAGTTAAAAGGCATCGGGAGGACTAAGTCAGGGAATGAACTTGGTGCAGCTGCTTGGTGAGTGATTGTATTGAAAGGAAAATTGTGTTCATGGAATGTCACATCTCTGGAGATAAATATCCTCTTAGACTGAATATCGTACAACCGAAACCCCTTGATTCCTGGAGGATATCCAAGAAAGAGAGCAGGAAGAGCCCTAGGTTGGAGCTTAGAGCGGTTATGTTGCAATGTGGAGACAAAACAAAGGCAACCAAATACCTTTAACTGAGAGTAATCCGCATGCTTCAGGTGTAGGCGATGGAATGGGGTATCCCCTTTTAAGAGAGGAGATGGAACTCTGTTAATTAGGTAGCATGCCGTAAGAACACATTCCCCCCAAAAATGAACAGGAACTCTGGACTGAAACAAAAGTGCACGGGTGACATTCAACAAGTGCTGATGTTTCCTCTCTACAACGGAGTTCTGTTCAGGTCTAGCCACACATGAATACTGATGAACTACTCCTTTTAAAGCAAAAAAAAAAAAAAAAAATCTGTAAAAGTGAGTTCAGAGGCGTTGTCTGATCTAAACTGCTTGATTGAAGCAGAATACTGAGTTTCAACCAACTTAAAAAAACCGTGGGATGATATGTAATACTTCTGATTTTTGTTTCATGAGGAACACCCAAGTATACCGAGTATGATCATCTACTAGAGTAAGGAAGTAACGAAAGCCAGCATGTGTGGGTGTTTTATAAGGTCCCCATATGTCACAGTGCAGTAAATCAAAATCTTTATCAGACAAGTGATTTTTGGGATGAAAAGGCAATCTTCGTTGTTTGGCAAGAGGACAAATGAGACAAGGGTCTTTAGAAAAAGATTTAACATTTCTATAGTGCAACAGAGTACTTAAAGCATCTAGATGTTTTGGGGATGGGTGACCAAACCTATCATGCCATGTTACACTGTTACAGAAAGAATTATTCAAAACAGTAAAGTCCTTATGAGAGCTAACTTTCAACAGGTAAAGTCCTTGCCAATGATCAACCTTCCCAATCGTCTTCAAGGAGAACTTGTCCTGAATAAAACACGAATTCTCAACAAAATTGATAACAAGATGCTGACCAGACGTTAATGCACTTATGGATATCAAATTAAAGGAGAAGGATGGTATAAACATCACATTTCGCAGCACTATGTCACTGTTAAGCTGAACGTCTCCAATAAAGTCTACCTTAATATGAGTTTTGTTTGGCAGGGTGACTGATTTGTTTGAAACTGGCTTCAAGTGAGTAAACAAATCTTTCAAATAACATATGTGTGTGGATGCTCCAGAATCAATGACCCAAGATGTGATAGAAGATTCATGAGGAATAGAGCAAATACCTGCCACATGGGTAGACGGTGAAGTATCAGTGGAAGTGGAGACTTTGGTGAGATGGCTTTGGAGAACAACCAATAGTCCCTGACACTGTTCTGGTGTTAAAGACGATAGTGAATCAGGAGAAGACGAAGGACGAGGGGCTTCCGTCTTCGAAGAATTAGGTTTCTGGTTTCGATATCTTGGTGGATATCCGTGAATTTTATAACAACGATCTATAGTGTGGCCTTGAATGTTGCAGTGTGTACAATATGGTCGTTCCTTCTTCTTGTTCGTGTTTGGTTGACTACGATTCTGAGGAGACGTCTTGACAAGAAGAGCAGCCGACGAATTCACTGTATTGTTGGCAACAGAGGATGAGGAAGTCGTACCAACAAAGGTCCTCTGTTCGACTTCTTGAGCGATTAGAGAAAAGCTCGTTGAATGGACGGTTCTGGTTCCATAAGAAGTAGCTGAGTCCTGATTTGACTGAATGAGTCGCTTTGGCCCATGAGGAAAGCCATGACATATTCAGTCTGAAAATATTCGACGAGCTTCTTGACGCCATCGCAGGTACATTTTCCACAGTTGCAGATGGGACGGTAAGAAGAAAGCTCGTTCCACAGCGTCTTGAGCTTGGCAAAGTATGTGGTGACAGAATCTTGATCTTGGATAAGATTCAAAATCTTTCGTCGGAGTTGAAAAATGCGGGGATGATTCTTCCTTTGGTACTGTTGTTGGAGGTCAAGCCAGATGTCTCGGGCTGTTTTTGCAAAATTCAAGCTAGCTGCAATCTCCTTTGAGAGGGAATTCAATATCCAAGCTATTACCACACCGTTGCAGATGATCCAAGACCGCTTCAGTTCGCTGTCAGGTTGAGTGATAGTGTCGTCGACGAACCCTAATTTGTTCTTCACTGTTAGGCCAATGATCATGGCGTTGCACCAGGAAGTGTAGTTGGATTCGATGAGAAGGTCTGAGACAAGAACAAGATTGGTTCCGTCTGAGTGATGTAAAAAATACGGATTCTCATATTGTTCAATGACAGATCGATTCGTTGGCTGAGTTGTGGAAGAAGAATCATCAGCCATGGAAGGATTTTGAAAAGAAGCAGGGAGGAACTCTTGAAGGCTTTAAGAAAGAAAAAAAATTAGTCTCTTGATACCATATTAGAACCTTGAGAGTAAATATAAACCTTGCTTGATTTGACATACAGAGTGAGACTCAATAAATAGCCAAAGGATAAGCTAAAAATAACAAAGAAATAACTAATTAACCATGTACCTTAACTAATTGACCAAGTATCACCATGTATCTTTAACTAATTAACCATGTATCTTAACAACTTATACTCGAAGAGTCACATCGTCATTTGAATAGTCATGTCCTACCAGTATACATTGCAACTATTCAACCTTTCTCTCAACGGAGAAGAGTTAAAAAGAATTCGTTTTTAAGTTTATTTTTTTCTAATTTTTTTTAATAAATCATGAGATTTTATAGATTTTATCATTTTATTATTTTTTTCAATCAGAATCTGTGCGTAGAGATTTTATAACATTTATTTAAATTTTATTCAAAATAATAAACAAATAAATAAATAAATACTTGAATATTAAATAATTAAATATAAATTTTGATTGAATATCAAACCAATTTTTAAAAGTTAAAAAGGGGATTTTTTAAAATGAGAATTTGTGCGTAGAGATTTTATAACTTTTATTTTAAATAATTAAATGGGAATGACAAATGAGGAATTTGAACATTAAAAAGGTACTAAAAAGGAAATCAAAAGTTTCTCCCTTTAAGTGTCATTTATATATATACTAGTCGAGAAACACGTGCATTGCACGTGAAATATTGTAGTTTTAAATTAAAATAAGAGAAAATAGTACTTTTTTAGTATGTAATAAGTAAATATTATATAGGTTTTTGTTTTAATAAATTCTTAAAAGTTACTCATTGCAATAATTTTTTTAACTGCTCATTGCAATAATTATTTTAATGTTTTCATATTATCACTTTTTCATGAAAATTCATATATATATATATATATATATATATATATATATATATATATATATATAATACAAAGCGAAATTGTATGCAAATAATTAATTTATTAAATGATATGTTAATATTTTGATATTGTAAAACATATATGTAAAACAATTTTCATTTTAATGATTTCATATTTTTCATGATATTTCACATATACTGTCTAAATCACAACCATACAAAAAGAATATCATGCCTTGTTGTGTAACCAAACTTCCACTAGATCAAAATCTCTCAAAGGATCTTGGTGCAATTCATGAAATAACAACTCTTGAATCTAAAGATACAAATAATATAACTACGAAATTCATGAATCTCAACAACAACATGCTTTGCAGAAAGTCACTTATCTATGAATAACACATGGAAGACAATAAATGAAGAACTAACTCGAATAAAATAATTATATAACATAGTTCAATGCTTTTATACATGGATTGTATTCATACACGAATGAATAATGCATCTATTGATGTATAACCACTCAATAGTCGTGTCTTGTCGGTATTAATTGCACACATTTGAATGAACATACACATACACTCGAAGAGTCACATCGAAATTTGAACAGTCATGTCCAACCAGTATACATTGCAACTATTCAACATTTCTCTCAACAGACACCTGAACTTGAAGAGTCATATCCTATCATTGAAGGGGAAAATGAGAATTTAATTAAAAATGTAAGGGCAAAATAGGAAGGCAAAGATTCTCCCCTCCTAGCCCCTTTTATATACTAGAAAACATTAACGTGCGTTGCACGTGTGAAATTCATATTGTAATTTTATTTATATTTAAATATTTATTTATACAAACTTTTATTTTTATTTTTTTTTAGAAATGTTGTGCTTTTATAATTAAAATATAAATTAATATTAATAAATTGAGTAAGTTGAATCTTCATTGCACACATAGACAAAAATGATATTAAATTTTAATGAGACATTGCAATCTCTATATTTTGCAAACTATAAAGTGTTTCCGAAAAACACTTTAGTAATATAATAATAATAATAATAATAATGTTAGTAAATTTATGCAAATTATAAAATTATCAGAAGCTTTATTTAATGAACATCATGCAAAACTATTTTTTAATCAAGGCAATAAAATATGTAATAATCTATATCTATATCTATCTATATATATATATATATATAAGCCATGACAGAGGAGAAACTTTGTGTGCCACTTTTGTCCTTCAATTTTTAAACTATATACCAACTTTGTCCCTTAACCTTTCATATTTCTTTCTTTTGCAATACGATTAAGTATAATTCATTCACACAATGTGTGTTTCATCTTCCTACAATTAAATACAAATTTAATCCATTCAAACAATGTCATCTTTTGGTGTTTCATATTCCTACAATTAAGTAAGAATTTAATACTATTATGTTATATTTCACTCCATTTAAGATCTTTTGGTGTTTCATATTCCTACAATTAAGTAAGAATTTAATACTATTATGTTATAGTTCACTCAATTTAAGTTCCAATGTTTCATCTTCTTCGTGACTTTTGTATATATATTGGGTCTTATATCAGCAATGGAAAACCAACAATGTAAAAGCAAGAGAGAACACTCAAAAGGATTAAAGATCGAGGGCAAAAGGAAAGGGGACAAGAGACAAAGCATTTGTTCTTGGGAAGGTTGTGCAACATCAAATATCTCATTTCGAATCTATTGTTGGAAACAAATCAAGCTTTGTTATTCTCTTTGTCTCTCTACTTTGATGCAAGGGAACGAGTGACAACCATGAGCAAAATGGAGTGAGAAATCACTGCAATGTTGGGGCGGCGAGTGGACAACAATGAATGACGATGAAACTCAACAGCGAGCAAAATTAGAGATGAATCCTACACAGAATAAACATAGTTGTGATGCTTGAGAAGAGAAGACGACAACCATGCTTTTGAGAGCGGAGATGATGAAGCAACAGAGGAGAGGAAACACATGAAAAAGGAGGAAAAAAATTAGGCTTCTAAGATTTATGTGGGTCAATATTTATATTTTTTAAAAAATAAGTTGGTTGGCAATCAACTAATGTACAACTTATAAGTAGGTTAAATAGGGTGGCATTAGATTTTTCCTTTTCCTTTTTCTTTTTCTTTTTTTGAAATGATAAAAATAACCGGAAATTACCGTAACTAATTCAAGTAATTTGACCCAACTTGTAATTTTATTTTTTAAATTGAAATTTTCTATTTTAATAATAATAATATGGTATTGTATAAGTTTTATTTCTTTTTCTTTCTTTTTTACATTGAATTGAATATTGTTTTTTTTAATAATACATTCAATTGAATAATTAATTATCCTTTCACCTCATTTTAGAGAAAAGAAAATTACTCCTTCACCTTAAATTATAATTACAATAAAAATCGAATCTCAAACCATAAATAATATATAATGATATTCTACGATTCACTCTTTATTTTCAACAAATTGGTATATATATATATATATATATATATATATATGTATGAAAATTATACTTAAATAACATAGTCTAATAACAACACAATGTAATTAAACAAAAAAAAAGTATAATTCAGTATTCATAAAAAAGGAAAACAAAAAACATTACATGTGTTCAATTTAAATTCGAAAAAAAAATCATATAATATAAAATTAATTTCTAAAACGTTCACGTAAATACATAATATTAGACTAAAACCAATATATTTTTATTTTATAAAATTAAATTAAAATGTAATTTCTAACTACATTTCATTAAATTCTATATATTTTATTCTTTAATATAAAAGTATAAAATTTCACGTGCAACGCACGTGTTTTCTACTAGTTCCTATAAAAATCTAAAGTTAAAAACTTTTATTTATTTATTTTAATTGTTGAGTAACATTAATATTTTTTTAAAAATAAATCTTAATACTGATGAGTTACAAAAAAATATAATAATATTAATGCTAAGGTTATTATATTATATATTTATTTAAAGAAAAAAATTATTATTATGATAAAAATTATTATAATTCAAATTGTGATCTAAATAGAAATTAAAAAAAGAACTTTCCAAATTCGCATATCCAAAAAAAAATATATATATACCCAATTAAAATTCTTTTAAACAACACATTATTTTCCAATTTTAAAACCCTTTAAATAATACAAATATTAAAGAAGTAATAAGTAATTCAAGGGACACATCTAAAATTAGAGGAAAAAAAATTAGCCATGATTCTCTAAGTTAAACATTATTAAAATAATAATAATAATAATAAAAGAAATGTACAATTACCTCTTTATCTATGATAATGAATCTCAACGTTGTCTCGAACGTCTTCTTTTGGGATACTTTTCAAATTACTAGTTTTTTTAACACGTGTCTTGCACGTGGTATTTCCAATTACTTTATAATGTTGATAATATTTTCTTTTCATTTCATCATATATATATACTAGATACAATAAATGAAATAAAACATTTATTTTCAAATTTCATTTATAGTTTTTTAAAGTTAACAAATGCATATATACCCAAGAAAAAAAGTAAAAATAAAAACCAAACTCAGAACATGGAATTGATTATGTTGTCAAAAAAAAAAAAAAAATGAAGCATTATCAATTAAGTTATTAGTATTTACGGAAAATCACCCTCATATAATAACAAATTATTAAATCCAAAAACTTTTTTTTTTCTTTTTGAGATATAAAAAACTATTTACTTTAAACGCCAAAATTCACATGTAGAAATATAGAATGTTGTGACGTCATACATAGAAAAGTTATTTCCACCTTTGACAGAACTAGTTTTTAACCACGTGCGTTGCACGTTTATATATATATATATATTTAAACATACAATATATATATTTATTAATAATTAAAACTAATTTATCTAAATTTTCACATAATTTACTTTTTTTATAATTAAAAATCTATAATTATATTTTAGAGACAGAGACAATTTTTACCACTTTTCATTATAATAAAATTTTTTATATTGAAAATTAAAAAAATTAAAATAAAATTTAATCAACTCACTATGAAAGGATTGTGTGTGTGTGTGTGTGGCTCAGGAATAATTATGATAATACACTTTAATTATTACTATTATAAATAAGTAAAAATAATTTAATAAACATGTTTAATTTCTAATAGAAATTAAATTTAAAAGTCATTGGATTACCAAAATCAAATTAAAACATGCAAAATGTTTTAAATTAAAATAATTTAAATTTAAATTTTAAAGAAAAAACATTGAAAAGAAAAACACAATAGTATAGTAAGTATCCTCTTTAAAAAAAACTAAAAATATCTTGAAAATAACAAATAAAATTGAATAAAATAATTTTAAAATAAAAAAATATCAATACGTAAAGACAAAAAAAAATTGAATAGAATAATTTTAAAATAAAAAATATCAATACGTATAGACAAAATTTTGATACCTAGAAAAAACTTGAAAATAAATAATTCAAACAAAAATAATTATAAACTTAAACCTTAACCTTTCTAATTCAAACACATCAATTAAAAAGCCAACCTAAAAAAAACTTGAAATATGAACGAACAAATGGACGAAATTGAAAAATACCTTAAATATAAACGAACAATTGGAATAAATTGGAAGAGAGATAAGTGATTATAAACCTGAAAAAAAAAAGTTGGAGGAAAAAAAAGAAATTAAAGTTAGTCATAACATAAAATATTTGAGAATGAATTTCTTCTAATTAAATTGATAAAATTAAACAAAAATATTATAAGTATTTTTTTTCCTCACGAAGTGGTTTTTTTTTTTTTAATTAAAGTAATTATATTTAACTAAAATAATTATCTTAAGATAATTCATGGAGGGAATTTAGATTCAAATTCTAATTTGATTAGATTTTGGATAGAGTGTATATGGATCATATGATAATTTGATTAGATTTTGGATAGGGTCTATATTATTTTATATCTTTTACTTTTTAATTATAGTAAATAGATTTAACTAAAATAATTATCTTAAGATTTGTTATTTCAAATTTTATTATTTTTTTATTATTCTCACATTTTTTTTCTTTTCTTTTTTTTAATTTTTTAATTAAAATATTTATCTTAAGATTTGCTTTTTTCAAATTTTAATTTTTTTGTTATACTCACTTGGGTTTTTTTTTTTTATTTTTTACGTTTTAATTAAAATAATTATCTTTAATATTTGTTTTTTTTTTTCAAATTTTCATGATTGGTTTCCATATTAAATTTGTGAAAGTTTTTTTTTTTTTTTTTTTTTTTTTTTTTTTTTTTTTTTTTATCTTCACGTAGTGGTTTTTTTTTTCTTTTTAATTAAAATAATTATATTTAACTAAAATAATTATCTTAAGATAATTCATGGAGGAAATTTAGATTCAAATTCTAATTTGATTAGATTTTGGATAGAGTGTATATAGATCATATGATAATTTGATTAGATTTTGGATAGGGTCATATTATTTTTTATCTTTTACTTTTTAATTATAGTAAATAGATTTAACTAAAATAATTATCTTAACATTTGTTTTTTTCAAATTTTAATTTTTTTTATTATTCTCACTTTTTTTTTTTAATTAAAATAATTATCTTAAGATTTGCCTTTTTCAAATTTTAATTTTTTTGTTATTCTCACGTGGGTTTTTTTTTTTCTTTTTTACTTTCAATTAAAATAATTATCTTTAAGATTTTTTTTTTCAAATTTTCTTGGTTTTCATATTAAATTTGTGAAAGTAATTTTTTTTTTTATCTTCACGTAGTGGTTTTTTTTTTCTTTTTAATTAAAATAACTATATTTAACTAAAATAATTATTAGATTCAAATTCTAATTTGATTAGATTTTGGATAGAGTGTATATAGATCATATGATAATTTGATTAGATTTTGGATAGAGTGTATATTATTTTTTATCTTTTACTTTTTAATTATAGTAATTAGATTTAACTAAAATAATTATTTTAAGATTTGTTTTTTTCAAATTTTAATTTTTTTGTTATTCTCATGTAATGGGTTTCTTCTTCTTCTTCTTTTATTTTTATTTTATACTTTTTAATTAAAATGATTATATTTAATTAAAATAATTATCTTAAGATTTTTTTTTTCAAACTTTCATGATTGGTTTTCCTATTAAATTCGTGAAAGTAATTTTTTTTATCATCATAGTGGTTTTTTCTTTTTTTTTTTTCTTTTTAATTAAAATAATTATCTTAAGAGTTTTGTATATAAATTTTCATATTAAATTTCAAATTGGTTTTTAACTTTTTTGATGCAAATATGCCTTATTTTGAATTTTAATATATTATATTTTGATTTTTATCAAATTATGAAATTTGATTCTGGAATTTGAAAACTAATTATGTAATTATCTTAAATTTGTAGGGGTATTTTAGTCTAAAAATGTTTTTCACGGATCCTTGCTTTTTAATATATTATAGATTATAGATTTTTAATTAAAATAACTATATTTAACTAAAATAATTATTAGATTCAAATTCAAATTTGATTAGATTTTGGATAGAGTGTATATAGATCATATGATAATTTGATTAGATTTTGGATAGAGTGTATATTATTTTTTATCTTTTACTTTTTAATTATAGTAATTAGATTTAACTAAAATAATTATTTTAAGATTTGTTTTTTTCAAATTTTAATTTTTTTGTTATTCTCATGTAATGGGTTTCTTCTTCTTCTTCTTTTATTTTTATTTTATACTTTTTAATTAAAATGATTATATTTAATTAAAATAATTATCTTAAGATTTTTTTTTTCAAACTTTCATGATTGGTTTTCCTATTAAATTCGTGAAAGTAATTTTTTTTATCATCATAGTGGTTTTTTCTTTTTTTTTTCTTTTTAATTAAAATAATTATCTTAAGAGTTTTGTATATAAATTTTCATATTAAATTTCAAATTGGTTTTTAACTTTTTTGATGCAAATATGCCTTATTTTGAATTTTAATATATTATATTTTGATTTTTATCAAATTATGAAATTTGATTCTGGAATTTGAAAACTAATTATGTAATTATCTTAAATTTGTAGGGGTATTTTAGTCTAAAAATGTTTTTCACGGATCCTTGCTTTTTAATATATTATAGATTATAGATATATAAGAATAATTTTTGTTTTCTATTGATTTATTAAATTTTGTTTCCTGCATCTTTTTATAATTGTAGAGCTAGAAAGTTAGAAACTTTGGAAATTCTTTAACTCATTTTGAAAATTCTTTAACTCATTTAAAATTATATAATAAATTGTTATTAAAGATAAGTAGTTAATTTTTTAGACAATGAAAAACAAAACTTTTCATATTCAAGCCTATTAAATTCCAAAGCTTGTGAAGTTTTTTTTTTTTTTTTTTTTTTTTGACAATATGTAGGGGTGGGGGATTCGAACCACAGACCTCGTGGTTATCAGTACAACTTTATGCCAGTTGAGCTATGCTCTTGTTGGCCCAAAGCTTGTGAAGTTGTGCATTTGATTTTTCATTCATTAAAAGCTAAAGTTATAAAACTATACTTTTTGATAACTAAAATTTTAATAAAATTTTGGGTAATTTTTACTATTATTAGAAAAATTGCAAGTTACTAAATTTCATAATATATTTGATAAGATTGATTACTTGGTTGAATAGAAACAATGAACTTATTTAAGTATTATTTTTTCTATGCAAATAAGTTATCTATTTGTGAATTTGACACCAACTTTATATACTATGAAAGTTTTTTTTTTTTTTTAAAATAAAAATAATATGTGCATAATATAATTTAAAATCTAAATAAATACTAAATAAATACTTGTCACAACATTAACGAAGAAATATTTATCAAGACTTTATAAATACCAACTTGGCTAAAGAATGTTAAATGAATGAGAAAAAAAAAAAAAAAAACTAAATTCATAGAATTTAAAATTGCCATCTTTTACATTAGTTTTTTAGTGGCTTTTTTTTTAGACCTTTAGTGGCTTATTTAAAAATGCTGAGTTCATAGGAGTTATTATTGTTAATTAAATAATGAGAGAAACTAATTTAATATTAAAAGAAAACATTTCATATTTCATCTTTGTCATTTAAAATATATATAATTAAAATTAGTAATTATATAAATTAAAAAACTTTTCATATTTTAGCTTTTTAAATGCTATTTTATGAGTTAAATTAAATTTAATAGATAAATTTTATAATTATTAGTGACATGCTTGGTAAATTTTAGATTTGACCAAAGAGTAAAATAGACCAAAAATGATTCTCCTCCTTAACAACTTTTCAAGATGGTAAGAAAAGATAAAATAAAATTATTATTATTATTACTACTACTTCATATATACTTCTAAAACAATTGATCTTTTATTTTAGTTTTTTTACTTGTTTAATATTAAAAAATGTTAATTAAAAAATCTAAAGTTAAATTAAATAATATTTATTTTCTATGGTTAGAATATGAGAGGAAAAAAAAGATATATGATTTTAATTAGAGGAAAAAAAAGAGGAAAAAAAGATATATGATTTTAATTAGATAAAAAGAATTATGTTGGAAATAAAATTTTAAAAAATGGTGATACATAACCAACAAAAACAATATGAAAATTATTTATAAAATAATATAAATATGCAATGCAATCTTCTAAAACTATCTATGTAAAACTATAAGAAGGAACTAATAGATGAAGAACAAAAAAAGAAAAGATGAAGAAAAGAATCAAAATGAGAAAGCTAAATCGTTGTAGAAAAAAAGTAGAAGAGATGTCTTTATATATTGTTTGAGAGGAATATGTTACAAGAACTCTTGAGTTTCAAAACCTTTCAAATTTCATTATTAATTTTAATTAAATGTAAAATTAAATTTGTTAGAATTAATTAGGTAAGTTAAGTTGTTCATATTCCTCTTCTCAAAAAAAAAAAAAAAAAAAAGTTGTTCATATTCCTAGATTTTTCAAATTCTTTTCCATTAAAGTTATTAAAAATTAAAAATGTTTTTAACGTAATGTTAAGTTGACTTTTTTATTCTTATTTAAAGTTTTAAGTATTTTATACATAAATTATTTATTATTTTCAAGAAGTCTAATGGTTTTTGATGATTCAATTCACTCACCCTAATAATTATTCATAGACCACAATTGATTCATCATTTTAAAAGAAAAATTTTAATGAATTAAAAAATGAAAAGGGCAAAATAGGAAGAGTTAAAAAATGAAAAGGGCAAAATAGGAAGAGAAAGTTTCTCCACTATAGTCATTTTTATATATAGTATAGATATAGATATAGATATAGATTGTAATTCTAATTGTGGTCTAATAAGAGACATAAGAAAAGGGCTTTGCAAATGCAATAATGCAATAGAGCAATTTAAATCTTAAAATAAAATGAAGGTAAAAGAAAATAAATAGAAAAGATTGAGATATACCTTAATTTGGCACAAAAGGAAAAAAAACATATATTTTCTCCATAAGCTTGCAATTTAACAATAATATATCACCAAGAGTAATTTAAAATGAAATTTAAACAAATCATTCTAATTCTAATTGTGGTAAAAGAGATCTAAGAAAAGGGCTTTGCAAATGCAATAGAACAATTTAAATCTTAAAATAAAATGAAGGTAAAAGAAAATAAATAGAAAAGATTGAGATATACCTTAATTTGGCACAAAAGGAAAAAAAAACATATATTTTCTCCATAAGCTTGCAATTTAACAATAATATATTACCAAGAGTAATTTAAAATGAAATTTAAACAAATCATTCTAATTCTAATTGTGGTCTGAAAAGAGATCTAAGAAAAGGGCTTTGCAAATGCAATAGAACAATTTAAATCTTAAAATAAAATGAAGGTAAAACAAAAATAAATAGTAAAGATTGAGATATACCTTGATTTGACACAGAAGGGAAAAAAACATTGTTCTTTACTTGGAAATGAGATTCTTTCCAAATGCATGAAAATATATATAGGGAAGGTATAAGATATGTGTTATAATGACTCATTTATTTTTTGGTTATGGAATATGAAAAGATTAATTATTAATTAGTTAATTAACTTACTAAAAGTATAAATAAATTAGAAAAAAATAAATATACTGTTAAAAAAAAAAAAAAAGAAACCAAATGAGTGTACCAAATCAACCCCTTAATAAATAACATATTAAATTAATTAATAATTAACATATATTAAAGAAGGTGTAAATGAATTAGAAAAAACAAAATCTAAAATTTTCTGGTAAAAAAACCAGGTTTTTGTTTTTGTTTGAGACACCAAAAGTTTTACTATATTAATTAACATTAATTAACATATTAAAAAATTATAAAAGAAAGTAGGTATAAATAAATTAGAAAAATAAATAAAAGATAAAAGAAAAAGTTAAATTCTGCCGGAAAAAAAACCAACCGTTTTACTAAATTAATTAACAATAACCTATTGAAAAAGTATAAAAGAAATTTGAAACATAAAAAAAAAAAAAAAAAAACTTTTCAAATTCCTATTAACACATTATTTATCAATTTAAACCATTTAAATAATAGAAATAATAATTAATTAAAGGACACATCTGAAATAAAAGAATTTATCTTTGGACAAAATAGTCCAAAAATGATTCTCCAAGTTAGCCACTTTTTAAGTAGTAGGATAGTATAGATATAGATAATAGTTATAGATTATAATTTTTGAATCTTATTATTACAATATAATAGTTTCCAAACTTATTATTTAAATATTGTAGTTTTAAATTCGCGCTTGTAGGTTGTCTCTTACCCCGTGTCAACATATCGCCTCTCCAAGAGACAACCAATATGCAAATCAAACATATTAATGTACTTAGTCAAAATGTTGCCTTCCCCAACTACCATCCATCTATGCACGAGTTCAATCTTGCTGCTTTTTTTTTACTCTAGTTTTTGGTTTTTTTTTTTCTGAGATAAGTTTTTGGAAAAAAAAAACTGAAGCGTAAAAAAAAAAAAAGAATAAAAAGGAAAACTACACATGTTGGGATCGAACTCGTGCACGTATATCAGAACTTTTGTTTTTATTCTTTTTTTTACTCTTCAGTTTTTGTTTCTTTTTTCTTTTTTTTTCGAGATAAGTTTTTGTTTCTTTTTAAAAATACACAAACAATTTTTTTTCCAATTTTCTTTTTAAAATTAAAATTTATATAATTTGAGATTTAAATATTTTCTCTCCTCTTATCAAATAAAATAATTATTGAGATAAGTTTTTTTTTTTAAAAAAAATACACAAAAAATTTTTTTTCTAATTTTTTTTTTTAAAAATTAAAATTTATATAATTTGAGATTTAAATATTTTCTCTCCTCTTATCAAATAAAATAATTATTGTGGGTGCTTTTGTCATTAATAAATAATAAATATTTTGTTGTAAATATACCTTGGTATATATCAGATATCTGTTGTAAATATATCGTGGTATATATTAGATATCTGTTGTAAATATACCTTGGTATATATTAGATATCCATATTACCCCAATAGTCTTAGTCAACCCGTGATTGTAGTCATTCTTCCCCATGACTCTCCCACTTCCTTTGGAATAGCCAAGAGACTCTCACCCTCTCCTATTTTCAGCATTGTGAAGCTTGTAACCTACCCCATTGCATTAGTATAAACTCCTATTTTCAGCATTGTGAAGCTTGTAACCTACCCCATTGCATTAGTATAAATAGGGGTTGTATGAGATATGGAAAACACACTTGAATGAAAAGCATTAGCTCTCTTTTCTCTCTACTTTGCTCTCTCAAATTCTCTCTTAGTTGTTTTATTGCTTTCCACGTTTTATAACATATTTAAAATTTTATAATAATAAATAAATAAGAAACACCAACCTCTCTTTCCATTTTTTTTTTTTGATAAGAGGAATGAAAGTATTTAAATCTCAAATTATATAAATTTTAATTTAAAAAAAATTGGAAAAAAAAAATTGTTTGTGTGTTTTAAAAAAGAAACAAAAACTTATCTAAGAAAAAAAAGAAAAAAGAAAAAAAACTGAAGCGTAAAAAAAAGAATAAAAAAGAAAACTACACACGCTGGGATCGAACTTGTGCACGGATATAAGAACTTTTGTTTTTATTCTTTTTTTTTTACTCTTCAGTTTTTGTTTCTCTTTTCATTTTTTTTTCCTAGATAGGTTTTTGTTTCTTTTTTAAAATACACAAACAATTTTTTTTTCCAATTTTCTTTTTAAAATTAAAATTTATATAATTTGAGATTTAAATATTTTCTCTCCTCTTATCAAATAAAATAATTATTGAGATAAATTTTTGTTTATTTTTTAAAATACACAAACAAATATTTTTTTTTTCCAATTTTCTTTTTAAAACTAAAATTTATATAATTTGAGATTTAAATACTTTCCCTCCACTTATCAAATAAAATAATTATTGTGGGTGCTTTTATCATTAATAAATAATAAATATTTAAAATTTTATAATAATAAATAAATAAGAAACATCAACCTCTCTTTCCATTTTTTATTTGATAAGAGGAGTGAAAGTATTTAAATCCCAAATTGTATAAATTTTAATTTAAAAAAGAAAATTGGAAAAAAAAATTATTTGTGTATTTTAAAAAAGAAACAAAAACTTATCTAAGAGAAAAAAAAGAATAAAAACAAAAATTACACATGCTAATATCAAACTCATGCACGGAGAAACGGTAGATGGAAAAAGCACCACTTTGACCAAACACGTTATTGTTTTTGAATAATGTATTGGTCATTTCTTCAAGAGACAACCATCTCCAGCTGCCTTGCACATCGTCTCTTCAAGAGACGACAAGTTGACACGTGGCATAGGTCGTCTCTCCAAGAGATGACCTACGAGCGCGAATTTAAAACTACAATATTTAAATAATAAGTTTGGAAACTATTATATTTTAATAATAAGTTTAAAAAATTATAATATTAATTAAATAGTCCGTGAGTGTATGAGACATTTTTTTTATTAATATTATACTTTTAAAAACTTATTAGTAAAAATATTGTAAAAAAAAAAAAAAACTTAGGGTAAAATACCCTTTTTGTCCCTCATGTTTCAAGGTCGTTTCCAATAGGTCCCTAGGTTTGAAAATTTAACAATCAAGTCCCCACTATTCCATAAATGGTTCTATTGAGTCCTTCCATTAACGGTTCCGTCTAATGGCTGACGACGATGCTGACTAGGCGCTGACTAGACGTTGACGGGGCACTGACTGGGCGGTGACTTGGCATCCTTTTTTTTACATGAAATCCAAAGAATGTCTGAATTAAACGTGGGGATTGCAATGATAAAGGCGACATGGCTTAACCCTAGCCAGACACGCGTGTACTTGAATGTGACATTTGAAGTAGCTTCTAGTGGAAGCTACCTTTCGAAGGTCGTTCGATTCAACTTCCTCTCCCTCTCACCCATTTCTTGTCTCTTTTAATTCCATCTCTCATCTCTTTCGATTCAGCTTCCAGTGAAGTTTCCATCTCTCGTTTGTTTCAATTCCAGAAGAAAAGGTTGAAGATTTCGTGTAGAACGACTTGGCGACAAAGACTTATCCAACAACCAGTCCATTTGATTCAACAACCAGGTTTTGAACCTCAATTTCCTCTACATGCTGTAAATGAAGGATTGGAATTCTCAATTCCGTTACAGCGGAAGCAATTGGATCGTTCGTAAATTAATTTTGTTCTACAAAATACCAATACATTGGCAAAAGGTTAAGCGATGAGAAACATACCTCCGTTGACGACTTTGAATACTTCAACGAATGATTCTTGATTGTTCTGCAACAACGAAGAACACCACCATTTGATCTTCCCCGCTATAACTCTGAGATTAGGAACGTAGTTGTGGGACTACCTAATCTTGAATGGGAAAAACTCTAGAGAGAAATTTTCTCCCTAAAGTTCTTGAGTTGAGAGAATATGAGAAGGCCTTATGGTGGCCATATGTTGTGGTCCCTAAACCCTAGGGTTAGTGTTCTATTTATAGGAGAAATGCCATGAATAAAATATTCATTTAAAATCAATTATTTCCATAACTGATTTAATCTTTTCCATTAATCAATTCCATGATCAATCAATTCCATGATCAATCAATTCCATAATTGATTAATCTTTTCCATAAATGATTGATCACTTCCATAAGTGATTAATCATTTCCATAATTGATTAATTTCCAATTAATTAATTCTTTAATTAATTAATCACCAATTAAATATCATATATTTAATTTCAGACCTTCTATTAGTTAATTAATTAATTACCCAATTAAATATCATATATTTAATTTCAGGCCTTCAATTAATTAATTCTATAATATGAATCAAATTCATATTAAAATTTGAACTCCTTCAAATTCTCTTATATCCTATAAATTTAATATGAATCAAATTCATATTAATATTTGAACTTCTTCAAATATTTATTTCTCTCATAGACTATAGTTTAATTAAATCTCATTTAATTTAAACTAAATTGAATAATTAATTAATTCATAATTAATTAATTCATCTTCTAATTAAATACCCTATATTTAATTAGACATATATTTGAACTCTTTCAAATATATCAATCTCTCAATTTAATAAAGTTTAATCTCAAATTAGACTTTATATTTTAATGCATCATTATACATTATATTAATTTGTATCTCATACAATTAACTTAATTCCCAATATGAATTTGAATTATTCAAATTCTCTCAAGATATATTTGTTCCTAATTACTCTTTACGAGCTAGCATGGGGACCTAATGGACCTACAGATCAGAAGCTCCAATGATATGAGGTTAATAGATTAAACTCATTAATCAGGTTAACCAATATTCATTAACTGTGGGTCATTCCACTAAAGACCCACAACTGAACTCTTCTCACTGTAGAACATTTCTGTGTCCATGGATGTAGACCTATACCGGTAAGTCAATCCTTCACGAGTGTTCGTAATCACGGCTGGGTCAAATTACCGTTTTACCCCTGTCTTACATCTGTCTCCTTAAGTACCAGCGCTCCTCTAATGAACAACATGTTTATGGTCCAACCATTAAACAGAAAGTCCCTCTCGGGCCAGTGAGAGGGCGGGATCCCTTTGTTCAAGTCCTGGAGTCACCACTTAAGGGAACACTCATCTACTTCTCCTAGAAGTGGGAAGGGGTGAATTCTATCTTGTGTGTTGTCATGTCCCCAGCCCCACACTCGGTCTTGTCCCCAAGAAGGTAGGCTTATTGAGTCGGCGTGCAGGCCACTCTCACCCATACTAATCAAAGGACAACCCCTCGTGAGAAGGAGTTCATGACACACTCAGGATTAAGACTGAGTTACCTAGGTCATCATATTGAAACAGTAACCTAACTAGTGAACGGTGTTACATCTAGTGGTTTACTATTTCGTGGTCCGATCTTATGCAAACTCATTGCATAGGATACCCCCGCTTGCATGTCTCCTACATGGACGCCTTGGATTAATACGTCTGTATCGAATACAAAGCAGGCCGTATCACATAGTGTTACCAGGATAAGGTACCCAGCCTTATCCTTGTACTATAGACCTTTTAGGTTGTTACTTGAACACCAATCCCCGTATGTCCCCACATACTAGTTCAAGTCACATGTAAACAACCTTGGATCTTAGTTTATTGGATTTGGGTCAAATTGTGCAATATTTAACAATAACACTTTACTGTAGAAACTCAATTACACTTTATTGAAACAAGTATACAATTTGTTTACATTCACTATCTACGAGTTTTAGGGCATAAAACCCAACAAACTCCCACTTGAACTAAAACTCTAGTTTAGTGGGATGTACAATAATCTATACAGCATTGGGTGTATAAATACATGTATAAAACATATACAATGTACAAATACAATAAAATAGGGCATCACTATACCCATTACATAATGGTATCACTATACCCATTACATTTCTCCCACTTGCCCTAGATTACACCTTTGTACATATCTCGTAGATCTAGACCTTCTAGATGACCCTCAAACACTTTAGCCGAGAGAGTCGTTGTAAATGAATCAGCAATATTTCATTCAATGTAACGTGTCTACTTGTCTTAGGTTGCAATGTTCTTTTGAATTTGCCACAACACCACTATATCACTATAAAGTGTGATGGGCAAGTTCACATTTGGAACACATTCCAAATCAATCAAGAACTTTCTAAGACATACAGTCTCTATCGCTGCTTCACAAACAGCTAATTTTTCGGCCTATACGGTCAAGACTGTAACTATGTCATACTATAGCTCCATCGTAAAGAGTGACCACAAATACTGATGTAGATTTCCTCAAATCCTTATCAGTCTTAAAATCTGTGTCAGTGTATCTTGTAAGGATCAAATCCTTAGTCCCATACACGAGCATATAGTTCCTCGTTCTCCTCGAATACTTGAGGATATTCTTAACGGTTTTCCAATGATTAAATCTTGGATTAGATTGATACTTACTGACAATCCCTACTGCATAGGGCATTCGTCTCATGCCCTCAACCTCTTGAGGTGTCTTAGGAAACATTTTCTTAGACAAAAGAATTCCATGTCTGAAAGGTAGTGAACCCTTATTGGAATTCTACATCTTATATCTAACTAACATCTTGTAGATATAAGACACCTAAGACAAGGCTAGCCTTTTGTTCTTACGGTTCTTAAACAATTTGGATCCCAAGAACAAACTCAGCTTCTCCCAAATTTCCACTTGGAAATGAGCTGCTAGCTCCTTTAATGTCAGTAAGATAACCTAC
The DNA here is from genome assembly GCA_036850905.1 of Luffa acutangula. Lineage (NCBI taxonomy): Eukaryota > Viridiplantae > Streptophyta > Magnoliopsida > Cucurbitales > Cucurbitaceae > Luffa > Luffa acutangula. The sequence continues at coordinate 8,692,953 of CM072094.1, read as the reverse complement.
ATCATTTCCAATGATTAGGATATCAATCATATACAATACTCAGTAAGCTACTGAACTATTGATGATTACTTGTAAACACAAGACTCATTAATGTTCTGATTAAAGTCAAAAGATTTGGTCTCTTTATCAAATCTTATATTTCAAGATCGAAATGCTTAGGTTAATCCATGAATGGATCACTTAAGCTTGCAAAACCTTTTGCTTTCGATCTTGTTGTATGAACCCTTCTGGTTAAGACCTTTAATGTCTCGTTTTCTCTTGTAAATCCACTTGTAACTAATAGGTGTTACCCATCAAACAGATCTACAAGATTCCAGATGGAAGTGAAATACAAAAGACTTCATTTCCAGGTCCATGACTTTAATCCATTGGTCCTTGTCAACATCATTCATTTTCTTTCTAAAAGATAATGAACCCACTATGCCATCATCAGGTATGATGACCTAGGCTTCAAACAAGCCCATGTAACGTTCAGGTTATCAAACAACCCTCCCACTACATTGAGGCAATCTCAACTATTGAGATGGATGTGACTGACTAGATGCACTGATCCATCAACAACTTTTGTTGAACAGCCAACCTCATCAACAACTCTTGTGGATGTTACTATAACTTCATTAGTTAACTTACTTAAATCGACTTTACTTTGTGGTTTATGATTTTTTTTTATGTGAACTTCTTCTGAGAATTTAGCATTTGTCGATACAAATTCTTTATTCTCTTGTGAATTGAAGAAGTATCAACTTCTCGTTTCCTTTGGGGTTGCCTACTACAGTATGCAATGCAGTCAACACTACATGACCCCAAAACGAGCCAAACAATTTAGCATAACTCAACATGGAATGAACCATATCCAATAGGGTTCTATTTCTCCTATATGAGATTTAAGGTGTGATCCCATGTACTATCAAATAGTTCTGGAATCTCAAATCCCTATACTCAACACTTTGATCAGATTGAAGTGTTTTTATCATCTCACCTAACAAGTTTCCAACTTCAGTCCTAAGCCCCTTCGAATATCTCAAGAGCTATAGACTTAAGTTGCATTAGGTAAAGATACTCATACCTTTGAATAATCATTCAAAAGAGATGAATTATTCATGCCCTCCCACTGCTTTAACATATTGAACCACAAGGATCCAAATGTACCAGCTCCAAGGGCTCTTTGGCTCTTAGATCTTTTCCAGTAAAAGATCTATCAGTCATTTTGCCCACAAGGCATGACTTGCAAGGTAGTAGAGAGTCATCTTCTAACTCGCTTAGAAGTTCACTCTTGACCAGTCTCCCAATCAAATTGAGATTAATATGGTCTACCTTAGAACCAAAGAAAGGTATTTTCCTTTAGGAGAAATCCTTTGCCTCTTTTCACATTGAGTAATAGCAGTCTTAAACAACCCAGTGTTCATGACTGCTTTACTATTGATTAGTCTTAAAACATTTAGGTTACTTTTCAGTAAAGCTAAACAAATGTCAACTCCCTTTCTTGAAACAAAACTGCGTTAGCAGAGAAAGGTAAAGAGTAACATTGTTCCAGCAAATAAGACACAGAAATCAAATTTCTTTTTATCTTAGGAATTACATACACATTATCTAATAATATGTATTTTCTCCCACTGAGAAAAATAACTTAATGTTCCCCACTGATATAGCTAAAATAACCTCTCTAATTCTAACTTTGAGAGTTATTACACAAGCAGCAAGCTCTTGCCAGGAACTTATTCCTTTAAAAGTAGAACACACGTGATTTGTGGCCCCTGAATCAAGTATTCAGGGAGAATCACTATTCTTCACTAATCACGTTTTCAAGACAAGTAAATGAAAATTACGGTCTTGAACAAGTTCTCCTTTTGCTAAGCAAGGTTCTATGTCATATTCATCAAGAACAATTCTTAATGAATTAAACATATGGGGCATGAGGACATTCCTCAGTTAAGAATAATCCTAGACTTATTTACCACAATTTGTCGTTTAAGCCTGTTGTATTACCGTTATTCATAAAGTGACGTAAGACAATACACATAAAATTATTATATAATTGCTGAAGTAACAAATTACTTGTATTATTAATTGCACTAACCCATCACAAAAAATCCAATCAAATTCTGCAAAAACAAATAAGCAATCAAAGAAACCCTATAAAACTATTGATTTAGTTTTTGCAACGATACTTCAAAGGTTTAGAACAACAGCCACCGAAGGGTGGTCAACTACTCCTCCTCTGAATTGAGACAATCTCAACTAAACTCTAACACCAGAATAACTCATATTCTATCAGCGTTTAGTTACCGTTGTTCGGTCAAGGGTTAGTTAACACATTTAACTCATCCCCGTAAGTGTAACCCTCCCACTTTCAGATCTCAGAGGCACGCACCAACAGGCTACCGAAGGGAAAGACAACTGTTGGTGATTAGCCTAAGTGACCCTATCCTATTCAGGAGTTCACGGTGTTCTGAATCCTATGATCAGGCCCTCCGAAGGGATGGTTGCGCCAAGACAACCTGCAGGCAGATCATAGGACTCTCACGGTGTGAACTAGGGGTGGAGACCGAGGGATACGTTGACACGTGTCCCGCTCCCACTTACTCTAGACATTTTTCCCATTCACCTTGTTATTGATCCATGCAAACACTTTCCGAAGGGAGGCCGCTCCTAGGGCGACTCGAAGCCGAGCATGAACCTCACGTTGTGAATATAGGGACATAGGAGCAAAACTTGATTTAAATCTTGTTTTGTAATTTTTTTCTCCCACTTAAAATGTCCTAAGGTTAATTTAGGGTTGTTTAACTTAGATAAAATTCGGCTAAGTCAATCTATCTAAGTCTGATCCTATTATAACAATTATGGAAAAGATTCAACCACAATGTTTTAGGTGAATTAAACTTCTTTTAATAAACCCAACATTGCAAGTCAACATTACTATGGTTAATTCAACTCAAGTTTCGGGTCAGTTCCCAGGTAGGAGGTGTTCCGTAAACCGTCAACTTAAATACCCCCAACCTTAGACAGAACTTCACCGAGAAAGTTCCCTTATAACCACAGTAATGTAAGGTCTTTACTCTAAAGATCTAGGTGCATCAAACACTTTTAACAAACCTAGTGACATTGCAAGCTAACATTTAGCTATGATTAATTCAACTCCGGTATTCCAGGTCAGTTCCCAGGTAGGAGGTGTTCTGTAAACCGTCAACTTAAATACCCCCAGCCTTAGACAGAACTTTACCGGTGGAGTTCCCTTATAATCATAGCAATGTTTTTTCTACTTAGTCAATTAAAACTAATTTTAATTCTAAGTAAGAATAATTCTAATCCTATTAGAAATGTGATCTTAGGTCTAATTAATTTTAAACATTTTAAAATTAATTCATTTATCCTAAGATCCTATGTTTGCATGCAATTCTTTGTTATAGGTTAACGGTTTCTATTCATTAATATTATAACTATTATAAATTTTAATGAATTAACCCTATAACATGCTACTATGGTGAATAAATTAACAATCAAATTCTAATTAATATATAAACCATATACTAGCATACATGACATACCAAAAATATAACAATTATATTAATCTAAGGTAATGTCATGCTCAATGCAATTTAATTTCCTTTTAATTAACCTAACTCTTAAATTAATTATACAAGAAAATTAAAATTAAGCATTACCATTTTCATACATTAACATAACATTTATATTAATAGCTCATGAAAATGAAGCATGTAAATTACTAATATAAATATAACTTTTATATTTTTTAAACTAAAGTAATTACATGCTTAATGCAAATTAATTTTCTTCAATTAATCTAACTCTTAAATTAATTACTCAAGAAAAATAAAATAAACATTCACATTTTCATACATTAACATAACACTTTATATTAATAGCTCATGAAAATAAATAAGCATATAAATTACTTTCATAAATATAACTCTTTATATTTTTACTAAAGTAATTTCATAAATATAACTCTTTATATTAACATAACACTTTATATTAACAGCTTCCGTTTTCTTCGTTTTTGGCCCCAAATTCTTCAGTTCTTCATGGAATTTCACCAAAAACAATTGACACGGACTTACAGACTCGATTGCAATTAAAATACCCAAAACAAAGGGTCCTTACATTGATCAAATCAATTAAAAATTGCAAATCTATATGCCAAAACCTTAAAACATCTGCTAGCAAAATTTCATACATCAAATGCATAAATTAATCCCACCAACAACCAATGCAAATTTTAGAGAAACAAAATTGGATCTACGATCGGCTCTGATACCAATTGAAGGATTGGAATTCTCAATTCCGTTACAGCGGAAGCAATTGGACCGTTCGTAAATTAATTTTGTTCTACAAAATACCAATACATTGGCAAAAGGTTAAGCGATGAGAAACATACCTCCGTTGACGACTCTGAATACTTCAACGAATGATTCTTGATTGTTCTGCAACAACGAAGAACACCACCATTTGATCTTCTCCGCTATAACTCTGAGATTAGGAACGTAGTTGTGGGACTACCTAATCTTGAATGGGAAAAACTCTAGAGAGAAATTTTCTCCCTAAAGTTCTTGAGTTGAGAGAATATGAGAAGGTCTTATGGTGGCCATATGTTGTGGTCCCTAAACCCTAGGGTTAGTGTTCTATTTATAGGAGAAAGGCCATGAATAAAATATTCATTTAAAATCAATTATTTCCATAACTGATTTAATCTTTTCCATTAATCAATTCCATGACCAATCAATTCCATAATTGATTAATCTTTTCCATAAATGATTGATCACTTCCATAAGTGATTAATCATTTCCATAATTGATTAATTTCCAATTAATTAATTCTTTAATTAATTAATCACCAATTAAATATCATATATTTAATTTCAGACCTTCTATTAGTTAATTAATTAATTACCCAATTAAATATCATATATTTAATTTCAGGCCTTCAATTAATTAATTCTATAATATGAATCAAATTCATATTAAAATTTGAACTCCTTCAAATTCTCTTATATCCTATAAATTTAATATGAATCAAATTCATATTAATATTTGAACTTCTTCAAATATTTATTTCTCTCATAGACTATAGTTTAATTAAATCTCATTTAATTTAAACTAAATTGAATAATTAATTAATTCCTAATTAATTAATTCATCTTCTAATTAAATACCCTATATTTAATTAGACATATATTTGAACTCTTTCAAATATATCAATCTCTCAATTTAATAAAGTTTAATCTCAAATTAGACTTTATATTTTAATGCATCATTATACATTATATTAATTTGTATCTCATACAATTAACTTAATTCCCAATATGAATTTGAACTATTCAAATTCTCTCAAGATATATTTGTTCCTAATTACTCTTTATGAGCTAGCAGGGGGACCTAATGGACCTACAGATCAGAAGCTCCAATGATATGAGGTTAATAGATTAAACTCATTAATCAGGTTAACCAATATTCATTAACTGTGGGTCATTCCACTAAAGACCCACAACTGAACTCTTCTCACTGTAGAACATTTCTGTGTCCATGGATGTAGACCTATACCGGTAAGTCAATCCTTCACGAGTGTTCGTAATCACGGCTGGGTCAAATTACCGTTTTACCCCTGTCTTACATCTGTCTCCTTAAGTACCAGCGCTCCTCTAATGAACAACCTGTTTATGGTCCAACCATTAAACAAAAAGTCCCTCTCGGGCCAGTGAGAGGGCGGGATCCCTTTGTTCAAGTCCTGAAGTCACCACTTAAGGGAACACTCATCTACTTCTCCTAGAAGTGGGAAGGAGTGAATTCTATCTTGTGTTGTCATGTCCCCAGCCCCACACTCGGTCTTGTCCCCAAGAAGGTAGGCTTATTGAGTCGGCGTGCAGGCCACTCTCACCCATACTAATCAAAGGACAACCCCTCGTGAGAAGGAGTTCATGACACACTCAGGATTAAGACTGAGTTACCTAGGTCATCATATTGAAACAGTAACCTAACTAGTGAACGGTGTTACATCTAGTGGTTTACTATTTCGTGGTCCGATCTTATGCAAACTCATTGCATAGGATACCCCGCTTGCATGTCTCCTACATGGACGCCTTGGATTAATACGTCTGTATCGAATACAAAGCAGGTCGTATCACATAGTGTTACCAGGATAAGGTACCCAGCCTTATCCTTGTACTATAGACCTTTTAGGTTGTTACTTGAACACCAATCCCCGTATGTCCCCACATACTAGTTCAAGTCACATGTAAACAACCTTGGATCTTAGCTTATTGGATTTGGGTCAAATGCTGCAATATTTAACAATAACACTTTACTGTAGAAACTCAATTACACTTTATTGAAACAAGTATACAATTTGTTTACATTCACTATCTACGAGTTTTAGGGCATAAAACCCAACAGTAAATTTCTTCATTTTCGGAACATTTGTTTTCATTTCTTCTCCAAGTTCATTTTTCTTTAAGTTTTTTGGCATCTGTTTGATCCATGAGTCTTTTTTCCTTCCCTATTCCAGTCTCTGTTTGTGAATGTATTTTGTTTTGATTGTTGAGCTGCTTGTGTTGTTTGTAAAGAGTTCTTTGTCTTATCGGTTGCTTGGTTGAGGGTTTTGAATGTGTTTTTTTGTGTGTTTATTTCTTGAATGTTCGGTTGAGTGTTTAATGTGATTTTTTTAATGTACAGAAAAATGGATGAAGTGTTTCATATTAATTTTCATTATAATGGTCGTATGGTATTCCTGCGGAGTCTTAACTACATTGGTGGAAGGCAAGCAGTTCTTTAAGGGATAGATTGTGATAGGGTGTCGTTGATAGAGTTACGCATGATTATGGTGAGCTTAATGTATTCAACATTGAGGAGTTTTATTATGTTAGGCCTGGGTATACATTGTCTATTGGTTTCAAGGTTTTGTTAATTGATTCTGATGTTGTACAAATGGCAAGTGTTAGACCTAACTGAACCTCTTGCAATGGAAAGACTAATTTTTTTGAAGTGGCGACCTACTGGTCAGCAAAACCCCGTTCAAAACCAAGTACATTATGATGATTTTGTTGAGGTAGATGTGTATGGAGAGTCTTCTTTAAGTGAGAGTGAATGTTTTGATCTGTCTAGAGAGTCTATTCCTTCACTAAATATCAATGTCAATGTTGCTGAAAAGGAAGTAGATTCAGATATTGGGTCATATTCAAATCTCAATAGACCTATAGGGTCCGACAAAGAAGAGGAGGTTAGGGGACCTGAATTTAGGACTGACACAGATATGAACCAGGTTGAGTTTAGGGTGGGGATGAGGTTTACCAGCCCGAAGGTCTTAAAAGATGCTATAAAAGAATATGTTGTAAGAAAGGCTCACAATATTAAATTCATAAAGAATGATAAGGTGTGGGTCACGACGGTTTGTTCTGGACAGTGTAAATGGAGGTTGCATGTTAGTGTTATTGAAAACGATAACACTATCCAAATTAAGACATACATTGATGATCATACATGCAGTAGGGAATTTACAAACAGGAATATGAACTCCATTGGGTTGCCAAGATGTATTTGGAACGGTTTAGGAGTCAACCTAATTGGTCTCTTGCTGAAATTGTTGAGGGGGTGAAGAAGGACTATCAAGTAAGAATTTCTCGAAGTCAAGCCTATAGGGCAAGGCATAAGGCAAACAAGAGGATCAACGATAGCCTTAATGAACAATATAAGAAACTGTGGGATTATGCTGCAGAGATTAGACGGTCCAATGTTGTAACAACTGTGAAAATTCAATGTGATAAGGCTACTGAAGATTCTTCCCCGGTTTTTAGGTGTTATGTATGTTTGTTTTAAGGCTTTCAAGGACGGGTTCTTGGCGGGTTGCAGGCCATTTATTGCCTTAGATGCCTGCCATCTAAAAGGTCCTTGTCAAGGGAAATTAATGGTTGCAATTGGTGTTGACGGGGATGACAGTTTGTATCCTATCGCATGGGTCGTAGTTGAGGCCGAGACGAAGGATAGCTGGACATGGTTCCTCGTTTTGCTACAGACAGACATCAGATGTTTCTCGTCTAAAGGATACACCTTCATCTTAGATCAACGAAAAGTACGTATTTTTTGTTCCATTTAAAACACGTTCGTTATATTTTAGTAACTTGTAATGTTTACATTCAAACTTTCTTTTCATAGGGTTTAGTTCCGACATTTGATGACTTTTTTTTTTTCCAAATGTAGCTCATCGTTTCTGTGTGCGACATTTGTATGGGAATTTTCAAAAGAGTAATTGCAGTGGGTGGCAAATTAATTATATATAAAAGCAAATTTAGCACAAGGTAAAAAGAATTGCAAATATGGCAAAAAAAATTAGAATATTCTCATTTTACCCTTCTCTTTCTCTCCCTTTCCATACCCTTTCTTCCCTAATTTCTTGTGCATTTTGAAATCTGTTACGATTTCTTCTTATTCTTCTTCTTTTTTTTTTGTGCATACTTTATGCCAATTGAGCTAAGCTCTTGTTGGCCTTCTTTTTAATTCAAGAATGACAAGAATACAAAAATAGCAATTTTGGTGAGTGTTTGTATAGGTTGTTGGATATTTTTAAGATATTTTGATTTATTATTATTTATTATTTTCCATTACTATTTTTAACTGGTCAATTCACTCCCCTGTTAAAGAGGAGGTTGAATAGTTAGCAGTTAACAACTTGCCTAACAACTCTCCCTACTATAAATGGGAACTTTGAGAGTTCTTACAGGGAGGCAATTTCATCCGTAGTTCATCCCGCTTTTTCTATAAAACTAGAATTCTTGTGTTATTGATCTATTTGATTTTTAGCATGCAAGCAATCAGGGATTCGTAAGAGAGCTTAGCTGCACACAAGGTCTCTTGAAGGATTGTTGTATCTTCGGAGTGGAGTGCCAGATAACTCAGTGCTAGTGGGGGCACATCTTCTCTATGGACAACGTTTATTAACGTGCCTCAATCCAGATATTAGTCTTCTCTTTTATCTCTTATTTTGTTGGTATTTAATTACTAATGTATTTATTGTTGATTATTTCAGAAATTTCTATTCCCTAAATATTATTTCCAACAATCATAGAGAAGATGTGTATGGAAATTTCTAAAATTTTAGTATGATATAAATTATGTGCTTATTTTTATTAATTTTCATTTGATGTGAATTAAATTGAAAATGGTTAAAATCATTGTTTCAAAGGAATTTTTCTTGGGTTCCAAGGATTGATTTTGCTGGGCTTAAAGGAAAAAAATCAATTGGTTATGATTTTGTGTTCTATTAATTAAACTGAGTAGTTTTGGTTTAGTTTTGGTTTCTGTGAAATTCTGTCGATAGATTTTGCCATTGTTATTGAGCGCTTCGAGTTTCCTGATTCTGTTTGTGACTTGTGATACAAGTATTTTATTTGATAGTTTTTGTGATCCCTTAATTTTCGAAGTTTGGTATGCAAATTGAAATTGCCCAATATTCTCTATTGAAATTTCGTGAACTATTTCACAAGGAATCTGAAGCATGGTTATGTTCATTTTCCATTTAAAAATTGTTGATATACAAATTCTCTTGGTATTTGTTTCAATTTAATTGAAAAATCGGAGAATGTTGCAGTCTATTTATTTGTTTGTTTGTTTAATATGGGAGCTGATGGATTATTATTTTTCCTTCCCATTGTGGCCATTTTTCCTAATATGCCAACAGAAAAGATCTTGCCAGTTGCAACCTCGGTGATTGCAGGCAACTGCATGTTGCTGGGCTCTAGGCGCTTGAAATGGTCTTCCTCATTCGAGGATCCAAGTCTAGAATATTTCTTACACGATTTTATGAGCAGAAAAATGAAAAAGAAAAAGGAAAAAATGTCAGGCTGAATCATTGGAAGCTTACTTCCTTGGTGATATAAAAATGGTGAAGAACAATCACACGGTTTTATGTGCGACTGGGCTGATGCAATATGTTTACCAAGTTGATTTTGTTGCCTATTGTGAGAGGAACGGAATTGGCTCAAGTCAAGTTGCAGGTAGATGCAAGCCTCTTCTTTGATATTAAGATATCTATACTATATTAAAAAGTGAAGATGTTGGAAAAACTTTTTTGGACACTTTTGTCCTTTCTTTAATTTACTAATTTACAAATATACCATTATCGATTAATTATATAAATAGTATAATAAATAAATTAATTAATAATTAATCATCAATAATAAATGTGTAAGATTTACTAAAATGTTGGAATACAAAAGGTTTTTCCTACAACTCTTTTTAATTATAATTCATAATGAAATTTTAGAAGTTATAGAATTCAAAAGGATTGTAACTCTCATCTTCTACTACTATAAAATGGGTTCTTTTTCCACCATTTTCTTCACCAATACTTGAGTTTTCATTCTTCCATTGTTTTTGTTCTCTTTATGTTTTCTTTGCTCTCAATACCTTTTCGATCTTCTAAATGTTTCATGGTGTTGGTCGGTACATTCAAATAGCAAGGGATCCATGTGCCGAATCTATATCCTAGATCATAGACTTTTGAGGTTACAATTTCACTTTTTTTTTTTTTTTTTTTTTTTTTTTTTTTTTTTTTTTTTTGGAAAAGAGATACTTATTGGATTTGTATTTGTATATCAATATTTGTCAAGTGAGCAATTCTATTTTAAGAAATGAGGGTATATTTAGATCTTGATTTTTTTTTTCTAGCTATTTATTTTATTTATTGTTCTTTTACAATTTGTGTAATTTTTTTAATTTATAATATTTGCATCAAGCTTATGTTTCTTTTGTTCAAAAAATAAGTAAAATAATGTGCAATTTAATGTCTCACAAATCTATAATAATCTATAATCTATACCTATAATTTATATCTATATTTATAATTTATAATCTTCTATTAAAAAGCCACCATCTTTGAAAAAAAATTGGACTATATTATCCTTTGTCAACTTAAATTTACAAAGCATATCACATACAATTAATTACTAATAATTATTAAATTATATATTTAATTGAACTTTCCTAACGACATTTAAATAATTGAAATGTTTCTCCTTATTTACATATAATTACTAACTTTAATTATATTTAATTAATTAAAAAATATCAAGGAATTTCAAAAGTTTTTCAGTTTCAATAAATTATATATTTAATCTAAAACATAAAATATCACATAAAATTATAATATGTTTTTTAAAAATAAATAGAATATGAATATTCCCCTTCAAAATATGATTTTTGTTATTGAAAAAAAAAACTACTCGAATATGATATTTTTTTCCACTCAAAATATGAATTTTTGAAAAAAAAAAAACTAGAATATGGATTTTTCCCCTCAAATTTACATGAAAAAACAAACTGACAATTTACACACAAAATAAAAATTATATTTATGTTAAAGGTTTTGACAAAATTTACAAAGCATGCACCTAGATTTTTTTTTTTTTTTTTTTTGAGAATATGTGCACTTAGAATTAATTAATAATAATTATAAAATTACATATTTTAGTTAGCTCATTTAAACATGTAAATAGTTGGAATATTGGAATATATAAAGGTCTCTCTAGGTGCATAATCACTGACTTTAATTATATTTAATTTAATTAAAAACTATCAAAACTCTTGAAATTTCAAGAGTTTTATAATTCCAATAATTTATATATTTAATTTAATATAACAAATATCACATAAATTTATAATATATTTTTTAAAGAAAATAGAATATGAATTTATGGGATTTGTTTTCGAGTTGTGAATTTATGAGAGAAATCAATTGAGTGGGGTAACTAAAAAAAAATGGCATGAAGATAAAGCAATTATTGATGAATAGACAAATATCATAAAATTAAGGTCGAGATGAAAAGTTTAGCAAACAAATTAAACATATAGAAAGAACTTAGGGAACAAGTAATCAAAAATAAATATGAAAGAAGTCAAACATCATCAGCATAAACTGCAACCTCAAACAATGATACACAAAAGGTAATGACATACAATAGTGAATCAAAAGCGACAAAAAATAATGATGTGGTGATGAGAACAAACAATAATAATGTTATTTTTGCCTAAATTAATTTAAAATATGTGCTACTATAAAATAATCAATTTATTATTTGAAAACTAATTGATACAAAATTTTATAATTTCAATAATTTATATATTTAATTTAAAACATCAAATATCACGTAAATTTAGAATATGATTTCTTTAAAGAAAATAGAATATGATTTCCCCCCTCAAAATATGATTTTTACAATAAAAGAAAAAACTAGAATATGCTTTTTGAATCTCAAATAACTTAACAAATAAATAATTTTTTTGTTATTTATTTTTGAAGTTGTGAGTTTCTTGGATTATATCAAATTGTGTTTTTCATCGGTTAAAATTTCCTGAGTGTTTCTATTCGAGCCATGAATTTCTGGGAGAGATCAATTGAGTGGGGTAATTCCAAAAAAAAAAAAAAAAAGCCACAAAGATAAAACAATTATTGATGAATAGAGAGAGATCATAAAATCAAGGCCGGGATGAAAAGTTTAGTAAGCAAATTAAACATATAGAAAGAACTCAAGGAACAAGTAATCAACAATAAAGATAAAAGAAGTCAAACATGATCAACATGAGCTACAAACTCAAACAATGGTAGACAAATGGTAATGGCATACAATAGTGAAGCAAAAGCGACGACAAATAATGATGTGTTAATGAGAATGAACAATATAATAATGTTTTTTTTTTTTTGCATAAATCAATTTAAAATCCGTGCTACTATAAAATAATTAATTTATTATTTGAAAACTAATTCATAAATTTATTTCTACAAGTTCATATTTAATAATTTAAAAAAAAAGGGAGATAAATTTCCCCTCCCTATCTTTAAATTTAATATTTTTTAAATATTACAACTCTTATTCTTATTCTTATTTTTATTTTTATTTTTTACAATTATAGCATGAATTAGAAAATTTTACTCAAGTCATTGAAAATTAAAAAAAAAAAAAAAATCACGTGGATTGCACGTGGTAAGACACTAGTATATTAAAAGGAAGGTATTCGGGATTTCATCCTTTGGTTTTTACTATATTAAATATATTTGCGTATACTATGTTTACTCAATTGGTGGAATTCACATTTTATGTGATTAATTACCTTATGTGAACTTGTAGCCTTATAATATATTTGATAGATATTTCTAAATTTTTGTTAGGTAAATATATTATCTCCACAAATGCAAATATATGTTGTTGGGTCTTTTTGTGGTTGATTTTAAATGAGTTTTTATAAGCTAAGCTTCCTATATTTTCAATTTAAAACATGTTTCAAATCTTTGTATGATGTACGAGAATTTAGAAATATGTTGAATTGGATGATATATTATAGTTCGAGATTTATTTGATTCAAATCGGAGAATTTATCTCCTCCTTTGATATATGTGTTGACGTTGTGGCATATATGGTGACATTATTAGCATTGAGATTTGATAATATATGTATATATCATCAATGTGTTGCTTCAATTTGAATTTGTTAAAATCTTTTAAGTTGCATATCGATATTTTCTATCTTCTACCGTCTTGAAGATGTTGATATCTTATTGAATCTCCAAGGCTGAATCTATAAATGGATATTGTGTTTATTATTATCATTATTGAGAGGAATTGAGTTTAATTTTACTTGATGATTTAGCAATTTTATTTTATTGCTATATTTAAGCATGATATCCAACACATATTTAAAGTGTGTATATATTTGTTCTTTCATGGAACTAGTTGGAGATTAAGTAAGAATTATTTTGTATTATCTCACAAATCTCAAGTTTAGAGACGGTTGTAGTCATCAATTAAGCAAGTTTAATTATCATGTTACCATGTATGAAAATAATGTTCCTTTGGAATATTATTGATATTATTGTTAACAAATCTTATGTGACATTTTTAATAATTTTGGAGATGTCGTTTGTTGAAATACTGATAAAGTTTAAAGTTGCTTAAAGTTGTTTAGCTATGCAGCTTGAACTTGTGAAGTTGATGAAGGTTGAGGTAGTGAGGTATTTTTATTGACGATTTAAAGTGTATGACCCTATATCTCAAAATTATGATATTTTACCTCTATTAATTTTCATGAAATTGAAAATTAAAACTATTGCTATTAATTGAGTTTGAGATATAATATTATTCTTTGCTTATTACTTGTTGGAAGCATAAGAATGAATAAAATCTCAATAATGTGTGGAGCTTGTAGAAATTGGTGATAGTTTAAGACATTGCCAGTATATCCAAAGTGTGTTGCAAACAGTAAGAGTACTGTTAGATCTTGTTGATTTCGATGCCTAATTATGTTTGTATATTTTCATTTGATTGAAAATATGTTCATAATGAATATTTTATGGAGCATGTCTATGATCTTGAAAAATGAAAGTAAAATTGGGCATTAAATAGTGAATAAATTTTATTGAGATGTTTCATGTATTGTTGTATATATATAAAGATTCATCTCTGTTGATTGATTACTTAGGGTGTTATATGATTTTGCTATATTTAAATAGCAAATTTAGAAGATATACTATGGACAATATTGATGGAGTGTATTGATATCTATGTTAAATTTAATTAATTATTGGTAAAGTAATTAATTTGAGATGCACTCATTATGTCCATTTTTATAATAGTATATATCAATTTTATTGTGGTGTTCATAATTATGCATGTGTGCAAAAATTATATGTTTGAGAGATTAAAGCATATATGCAATATATCTACAAATGTGGGGGCTAAAATAGTTTAAATCCAACAATCAACATAAAAGGAAAAACAAATCATTTGATTTTGCTGATGAATGTTGATTGAGTTGTGCAGGTGTATATGCAAAGATAGCTTGATTGGACCAATCAAATAAATTGTTGAAAACATCGAGGGGAATGGGACTAAAGTCCATAAGATAGTCACCACAATGGACACCCAACCTCAAAGATTGGAAATCCCATGAAAGAGGTTCAATGGGTAAAAACGAAGTTGAAGTGTGACTAGGGAGAGCACTAATTAATTAAGATCTCTCATCCCATTCCTAAGGTGGTGGTGCTCTTGTAATGTGACGATCAGGAAGAGTTGAAACTCTGAATGAAAACCAAGGCATATTTTATGCAGGGTGTTGGTCACAAACAACCATCGGGAGGTTTTCATCTATGTGGGTGTTGTAGTAAGGTCGCTACAATAGGGGTTTGGACTACTCCCTTAAAACACTCATGAATAAGATACGTGCGCATGACCGTCTAACGCGCAACCCAGATGAAAGAATACCCTACATATTGCTTGTACTATGTGTGTGGTAAGTGGAATTTTGGCTCAAAAGACCTAGTTCAAGACTCAGTTCACTATGGTTCTTTCAAATGTACACTTGCTAACACTAAGTGGAGGTTCAAACCCGGAAGGTACCTACACCCATTGCATAGTAAAAATGCTCATCTTTATTTATATTTTTTGTTTTCAAAATCTTAAAAATAGTGGAGGATTGTTGGATATTTTTAAGATATTTTGATTTATTATTATTTATTATTTTCCATTACTATTTTTAACTGGTCAATTCACTCCCCTGTTAAAGAGGAGGTTGAATAGCTAGTAGTTAACAACTTGGCTAACAACTCTCCCTACTATAAATGGGAACTTTGAGATTTCTTACAGTGAGGCAATTCCATCCGTAGTTCATCACGCTTTTTGTAAAACTAGAATTCTTGTGTTATTGATCTATTTGATTTTGAGCATACAAGCAATCGGGGATTCGTAAGAGAGCTTAGCTGCACACAAGGTCTCTTGAAGGATTGTTGTATCTTCGGAGTGGAGTGCCAGATAACTCAATGCTAGCGGGGGCACATCTTCTCTATGGACAGCGTTTATTAACGTGACTCAATCTAGATATTAGTCTTCTCTCTTATCTCTTATTTTGTTGGTATTTAATTACTAATGTATTTATTGTTGATTATTTCAAAAATTTCTATTCCCTAAATATTATTTCCAACAGGTATATCAAAGTATATCACTGATATACTCCTGTTAATCGTAGTCTATCAATGACTATCACTGGTCGAAGTCTATCAGGGCTATAATTGATAGATAATGAAATACAAAGAATACAATAATAACAATTTTATGGTGGTGGTCACAGAGCTTGTGTGCTAGGCTATAAAAATTATATTGTTGATTGAGAGTCGCTTGTTCGTAATGGTTATTTTTGGATTTTATGTTCTAATTACCACAAAAGACTTAAATTTTTTGTTCAATTTATGATTGTAGTATAATAATTTTGGATGAGTTTCTAATTACCGAGATGATTGCAATGCAAAGTACTTTACTGATAGATTTCAATTAAATTGATTTCTATCAGTAACAATCATTGGTAGACTTCAATTAATTGATAATTAACTGATTTCTATCCGAGATAGAAACTGATAGACTTCAATTAACTGATTTCTATCCTCGATAGAAAATGACTGATAAATTTCAATTAAATTGGTTTCTATCAGTGATAAAAACTAATAGTCTTGAATTAAATTGATTTCTATCAGTGATAGAAACTGATAACTTTGAATTAAATGGTTTTCTATTAGTGATTATCACTGATAGACTTAAATTAAATTGATGGATAGAAACTGATAGTGTAACGCCCCAGGATTTTTAAACTAATCCTAGTGACATTACTAACTCTCAACCCAAACTAACCGATTGCACCGAAAATTTCGGCAGCATAATGGCATACATAGGACTAACCCAAAATTTTTCTTTTAACCTGCTAAACATAAAACACACTTCTAAATAACATTCAACCCACAACTACACTCCACAACTCCACTTTTTCACAACAGAAACCCATCCTCCACAATAAAGCGAGTCAGACCTCACATTCACAACTAACTTCAGAAATATAAACTTACTAGGTAAAAGCATACAACTCGATTATTAGCATGACGTAGCTTTATCAAAATAAGGCATCGAACTTCAAGTAAAACTTCTCAAAAGCTAAACCTATCCTCTCAATTACTTTAATAACCAAAATAGAAAAACTAATTTCTAGATAACAAAAATGCCTAGGCCAGTGGAGTCACTCCTCGTGTGTCTCCTCGTCAGCACCACCGGGCTCATAATATCCGCCAACACCTGCATCATCTAAAATGTTGGGGGGAAGAAAGGGGAGGGGGTCAGTACAACCACGGTACTGGTAAGCAGCTCACACCCGGTGAGCCATCAAGCATCAAACAACAAAATCAACATGCTAGGCACACACATCCAACATACTCTTAAGCAATAAACACATAATCATGCTCCACAAAACGATAACTCATCAACAAAACTCGTGTTAACTCAAAAGAATGGCTCATGTAAACACGACATGCTATGCAACCCACATGGATTCCGCGCCATGCTCGCTTTCTTAGCACATGATTTACGCGTCATGCCACGCACTAATGCACATGAATTCCGCGCCATGCAACGCAACTTAACACGTGATTTCCGCGTCACGCTCCGCACCAAAACATGATTTCCGCATCATGTAACGCACTCACACCAGCACATGAATTACGCGCCATGCGCAGCGCACACTCGCACGTGATTTACGCGTCACGCTCCGCACTCACAACCCACACGTGATTTACGCGTCACGCTCCGCACCAATAACATGATTTCCGCGTCATGTAGCGCAATCTTAACACGTGATTTTCGCGTCACGCTCCGCTCACACAACCCGACTCACCTCTCAATGAGCACACAAGACCATGCAACTTGACTATCATGCAGTATAACTCAAAAGCAATAAGACAACGTGCTTAAAACAACCAACAGTTCATCATGCTTTATTATCGATCAAACAACACTTCTAACACATAAATCAAATTCCATAACAAACAACGAGACAACGAGGCATACTAGAAAAGCGATAAACAGCAAGCATGCTCATGCAGTCAAACAGACTCAACGGATAGAAACTACTTACAGAAAAGCTTACGAGCGCTCCTAAGAACTCCTTGAATCGCTCAAGAGACTCAGACAAGCTCCTAAACAACAAGGATAATTCTAAAAATAAGAAACAACCTACTGAAAGCTTAAGACATGCTAGAAAAGCCTAAATCGACTGAGGAAAGTCGATTTCCTTACCGTTTAACCACTAAAAATTCCCCAAATTAAAAACCCAAAGCCTTTAGACCATGGGCAACCATGTCTAAGGAACAATAAGCAATGGGTATTTACCGAAGGGCCATATTTAAGGTTTTTCAGTCGTTGGACAGCAAGCAAAAGACATGAATTCACATTCTAAGGATTCCTAGGGGTGGGGGTAACGCTACTCGGGCTTAGGCAATTGATAGAAGATATTTTAGCAAGCTTTTTAAATCACAAGCGGCGAGCATAAACCTCCTAAATCATGATTTAAGAACCCACAAGGGTTGGGGCAACACTTCAAGGGCCTAAACAACTAATGGGCATCGGTTAAGCATGCTTTTAAACCAAAAACAACAATGAATACTACCCAAACGAACTCGATACCACGCTAGACGAGTTATACTAACCTCGAACAACGTGTTAGAATACTCCTTGGACAATGGGTATTCAAGTTTTAAGTGATTCGAACTCAATCGAACACTTTTACGGCGCTGCAGATCAGAATTTTCAACATTAAACTAAATTCCAGCACTTAAACAACTTGGGCATTCTAATATTGAAGTCGAATAAGCATAGGTAATGATTTTAACATGCTTTTAAAGCTTAACACATAACGGCAACTCAACTTAAAGCTAACGAGTCTTAGGGAAAGGGGTGAAACTTACTCAAACGAACCCGCTTTCACGCTAGACGGGTTGTAATAACCTCGAACAACGCACTAGAACGATCCTTGGGTAGTGGGTATTCGAGCTTATAGTGATTCAAACCCAATCGATCACTTAGACGGCGCTGCTGAATGAAAATTTAAATATTAACTTAAATTTCCAGCACCTAATGAAATGGGTAATTGCTGAACTTGGAGAAATCGAATGAGTCGAAGCTAAACTTACCAAAAACGTTGCAACGCTTTGTTGGAGGGCTGGAGATCCGTGAGAAAGAGATTTTTAGCTTGCCACTTGGCGAAAACAAACATAGACAAGTAAAAGGTAAAAGACTAACACTCAGATACTCGAGGAGAGAAAAACCCGAGACCCACTCTATTACCACCAACACAAACACGAAAGAAGAAGATGGAGTTCGCGAGGAGGCGTCACGGTCTGCTACTGGCGAACGACAACACGCGTGGGAGAGGGCTAAAACCATCGTGGGTTGGAGGAAGAAGTTTCGTGGGTCTCAAACGACAACGAGAAGGAATGGAGCGAGCTGCACGCGGTTGCTGGCGACTGGAACACGAGAGAGGGAGAAGAATGGGGACGGTGCGGCTCGTGCGACGGCGGCTGGCGGCGGCGCGCGTTCGTGGTGCTGGCCGGTGAAACAAAATGCAGAAGAGGGGGGGTTGTTGGTGGCTCACGGCAAAGGGAAAGAGATGGAGAGAGAGGATGGTTTTAGGGTTTCTTTTTTTTTTTTCTTGAACTTCCTTTTCTTTTCTCCTTTTTTTTCCTTTAAGCAAACCCTTAAGAAATAAAACTCATTTAAAAAAAAGTATCATATCCCATCAAGGAATTTATTAAAAAAACTTAAACTCCTAAAAAACTCGGGAAAGAAAATAACCCAACTGATTTGGGATTCGGGTCTTTTGATATTTAAAATAAATATCAAATATTAAACCTCCAAACTTTAGGAATTTAAGGATTTAATTAAAAATCTCTTTTTCCCAAATTATAGAAATTTAATTTAACGACCCAAGGCTAAACTTAAATTCTAATTTTCCAAATTAGAATAAGAACGCTCAACAGATCCCAAAAGGGTTCGATTTCAAAACGCGGGGCGTTACAATCTCCCCACCTTAAGAACTTTCGTCCTCGAAAGTTGAATATCTAACTACACTGGAAGACTAGCCTTGATTCCAACACTTACTCCTCAAGGCTCTTAATACCAGCGACTTTTTGCTCACCGCGCTACTTTCCTTTAGAATCCCAAAGTTTAAAACTAAGGCACCAGGAGAGTGGTTGATGTACGGATAGCAACTCCAAAATGGCTTCCGCTGCCAACTCACTAGCTTCCACTAGTTTTATAGGAGACGGAAGATCTGACCGAAGCAACAAGACATACTAAGCAAGGCTAAGATCTCACATCACAGAGATTTGAGATGTCAAGGCATCAAAGGGAGATACCCTACCGGTTCTAACTCAAGATTTGCCTGACAGACAAAAGCCACAGAAACGAAGGAATGACTTGAATCGAAACAAATAATACGAATTCAGAGACACTCAGAACCAAAATAGCTCATAGAGTGATATAATAAAGGCATGGAGTGGAAAGCAAGAGAAAAGCAACAGATCAAGCTATAGAAAGCATACCTGGCGCTACATCATCGCCAACTTCATCCTTCTCTTTTATGAGCGCAAAGACACGCGCCTGTTGCTTGACAGCTTGTCCTGGCGCTTGAGGGGCTCTCAAAACTGGCTTTTCTTGATTAGGCTCGCCTTTGGTGGGACACCATTTCGCATAGTGCCCTACCTTTCCACACTTGAAACAGACTTTCTCACCTGTGTCACACTGACCCACGTGGTGCTTGCGGCACACGTTGCACAAGGGTATGGTAGGAGCCTGTCTCTCAGGTTGCTGGCGTTGGACCTTCT
The DNA here is from genome assembly GCA_036850905.1 of Luffa acutangula. Classification (NCBI taxonomy): domain Eukaryota; kingdom Viridiplantae; phylum Streptophyta; class Magnoliopsida; order Cucurbitales; family Cucurbitaceae; genus Luffa; species Luffa acutangula. The sequence goes on along the minus strand of CM072094.1, from coordinate 8,672,263 downwards.
GCGGTTGATTCTCCATTACTGGGGGAGGTTTCCTTTTAACTCCTGACGAAGAAGGTTCTCCCCAACGAGGTTGCACTTTTCTTGCCACGTTTTTATCCATGATCAACGCGCCTGTGAGTGCCTCAGCGAAGGTTGTGGGTCTGCTCAGGGCCACAGAACCACGAATCTCCTCACGGAGGCCCTTAATGAACCTTTTGATCTTTCGTTCCGGCGTGCTGACCAGGTCAGGAGCAAAGCGTGATAGCGCAGTAAACTTTCTCGCGTACTGCACTACGGTCATACTTTCCTGGGTCAAATAAAGGAATTCGGCCTCATTGTCATCCTTGACTGTCTCCAGGAAGTAGTAATCATATAATAGGTCTTTGAACCTTTCCCATGAAATTGGGTGGTTAACATGATCCTCGGCACTTGCCACAGAATTCCACCATGTGCGAGCATCATCCTTTAGCATGAAGACCGCTCCTCTGATCTTCAAGGGGTCATTGCAGTTCATGAGGTCAAACAGTGCCTCTAGCTCAGCAATCCACCTCTCTACTGCTAACGGATTCTCAGATTGTCCGTTAAAGGTGGGAGGCCTATAGCGACTGAAGTCCCTGATGAACCGGGATTCAATCGAGTCCTCAGGTACCCCATTAGGGTTCCGTAGTGGTCTAGCATTTCTCTGAGCCATGTTATCGAACATGGTCTGGAGGGCTTCTGGGGTGATTAACATAGGAGCTGCAGGAGGGGCTGGAGGCGGCGGAAGGTCAGCTCCGTGCTGAACAGGAGGAATCGGGGGATTGGCTCCTTGCTGAGCATTGATATCACCTACCAGATTCTCTTGCCAATCTGTTGGGTTTCTAGGTCCACGACCACGAGCCATCGACTAGGAAGATGGTACTAAAGTCTACGAACAGATAACCAACAAAGTTATGAGTACTAACATAAGTCTAGGCAGCATCCCAATCCTATTATCATGCAATAATCATACAGTCAGAGCAAGCTATCTAACCTCCTAAAGGTAGCATCCTAAGCCTAGCTACTATAAAGTAAAGCAACATAAGAAAACAATATGCTCAAGCCAGGCAACCAAGACATACAAGAGGAATACAAGCAAGTAATTCAATAACATATAATCATAATAGATCAACAGGTAACATATTATAACAATTATAATTCTCATACCTGGTGATGACAAGGAGAACGAGGAAGACCACTGGTCCTATCCTATTAACAACCTAGATTTCCTAGGTCAGTCTACAGGAACAACTCCGCTCTGATACCAACTGTAACGCCCCAGGATTTTTAAACTAATCCTAGTGACATTACTAACTTTCAACCCAAACTAACCGATTGCACCGAAAATTTCGGCAGCATAACGGCATACATAGGACTAACCCAAAAAATTTCTTTTAACCTGCTAAACATAAAACACACTTCTAAATAACATTCAACCCACAACTACACTCCACAACTCCACTTTTTCACAACAGAAACCCATCCTCCACAATAAAGCGAGTCAGACCTCACATTCACAACTAACTTCAGAAATATAAACTTATTAGGTAAAAGCATACAACTCGATTATTAGCATGACGTAGCTTTATCAAAATAAGGCATCGAACTTCAAGTAAAACTTCTCAAAAGCTAAACCTATCCTCTCAATTACTTTAATAACCAAAATAGAAAAACTAATTTCTAGATAACAAAAATGCCTAGGCCAGTGGAGTCACTCCTCGTGTGTCTCCTCGTCAGCACCACCGGGCTCATAATATCCGCCAACACCTGCATCATCTAAAATGTTGGGGGGAAGAAAGGGGAGGGGGTCAGTACAACCACGGTACTGGTAAGCAGCTCACACCCGGTGAGCCATCAAGCATCAAACAACAAAATCAACATGCTAGGCACACGCATCCAACATACTCTTAAGCAATAAACACATAATCATGCTCCACAAAACGATAACTCATCAACAAAACTCGTGTTAACTCAAAAGAATGGCTCATGTAAACACGACATGCTATGCAACCCACATGGATTCCACGCCATGCTCGCTTTCTTAGCACATGATTTACGCGTCATGCCACGCACCAATACACATGAATTCCGCGCCATGCAACGCAACTTAAGACGTGATTTCCGCGTCACGCTCCGCACCAAAACATGATTTCCGCATCATGTAACGCACTCACACCAGCACATGAATTACGCGCCATGCGCAGCGCACACTCGCACGTGATTTACGCGTCACGCTCCGCACTCACAACCCACACGTGATTTACGCGTCACGCTCCGCACCAATAACATGATTTCCGCGTCATGTAGCGCAATCTTAACACGTGATTTTCGCGTCACGCTCCGCTCACACAACCCGACTCACCTCTCAATGAGCACACAAGACCATGCAACTTGACTATCATGCAGTATAACTCAAAAGCAATAAGACAACGTGCTTAAAACAACCAACAGTTCATCATGCTTTATTATCGATCAAACAACACTTCTAACACATAAATCAAATTCCATAACAAACAACGAGACAACGAGGCATACTAGAAAAGCGATAAACAGCAAGCATGCTCATGCAGTCAAACAGACTCAACGGATAGAAACTACTTACAGAAAAGCTTACGAGCGCTCCTAAGAACTCCTTGAACCGCTCAAGAGACTCAGACAAGCTCCTAAACAACAAGGATAATTCTAAAAATAAGAAACAACCTACTGAAAGCTTAAGACATGCTAGAAAAGCCTAAATCGACTGAGGAAAGTCGATTTCCTTACCGTTTAACCACTAAAAATTCCCCAAATTAAAAACCCAAAGCCTTTAGACCATGGGCAACCATGTCTAAGGAACAATAAGCAATGGGTATTTACCGAAGGGCCATATTTAAGGTTTTTCAGTCGTTGGACAGCAAGCAAAAGACATGAATTCACATTCTAAGGATTCCTAGGGGTGGGGTAACGCTACTCGGGCTTAGGCAATTGATAGAAGATATTTTAGCAAGCTTTTTAAATCACAAGCGGCGAGCATAAACCTCCTAAATCATGATTTAAGAACCCACAAGGGTTGGGGCAACACTTCAAGGGCCTAAACAACTAATGGGCATCGGTTAAGCATGCTTTTAAACCAAAAACAACAATGAATACTACCCAAACGAACTCGATACCACGCTAGACGAGTTATACTAACCTCGAACAACGTGTTAGAATACTCCTTGGACAATGGGTATTCAAGTTTTAAGTGATTCGAACTCAATCGAACACTTTTACGGCGCTGCAGATCAGAATTTTCAACATTAAACTAAATTCCAGCACTTAAACAACTTGGGCATTCTAATATTGAAGTCGAATAAGCATAGGTAATGATTTTAACATGCTTTTAAAGCTTAACACATAACGGCAACTCAACTTAAAGCTAACGAGTCTTAGGGAAAGGGGTGAAACTTACTCAAACGAACCCGCTTTCACGCTAGACGGGTTGTAATAACCTCGAACAACGCACTAGAACGATCCTTGGGTAGTGGGTATTCGAGCTTATAGTGATTCAAACCCAATCGATCACTTAGACGGCGCTGCTGAATGAAAATTTAAATATTAACTTAAATTTCCAGCACCTAATGAAATGGGTATTTTCTGAACTTGGAGAAATCGAATGAGTCGAAGCTAAACTTACCAAAAACGTTGCAACGCTTTGTTGGAGGGCTGGAGATCCGTGAGAAAGAGATTTTTAGCTTGCCACTTGGCGAAAACAAACATAGACAAGTAAAAGGTAAAAGACTAACACTCAGATACTCGAGGAGAGAAAAACCCGAGACCCACTCTATTACCACCAACACAAACACGAAAGAAGAAGATGGAGTTCGCGAGGAGGCGTCACGGTCTGCTACTGGCGAACGACAACACGCGTGGGAGAGGGCTAAAACCGTCGTGGGTTGGAGGAAGAAGTTTCGTGGGTCTCAAACGACAACGAGAAGGAATGGAGCGAGCTGCACGCGGTTGCTGGCGACTGGAACACGAGAGAGGGAGAAGAATGGGGACGGTGCGGCTCGTGCGGCGGCGGCTGGCGGCGGCGCGCGTTCGTGGTGCTGGCCGGTGAAACAAAATGCAGAAGAGGGGGGGTTGTTGGTGGCTCACGGCAAAGGGAAAGAGATGGAGAGAGGATGGTTTTAGGGTTTCTTTTTTTTTTTTTCTTGAACTTCCTTTTCTTTTCTCCTTTTTTTTCCTTTAAGCAAACCCTTAAGAAATAAAACTCATTTAAAAAAAAGTATCATATCCCATCAAGGAATTTATTAAAAAAACTTAAACTCCTAAAAAACTCGGGAAAGAAAATAACCCAACTGATTTGGGATTCGGGTCTTTTGATATTTAAAATAAATATCAAATATTAAACCTCCAAACTTTAGGAATTTAAGGATTTAATTAAAAATCTCTTTTTCCCAAATTATAGAAATTTAATTTAACGACCCAAGGCTAAACTTAAATTCTAATTTTCCAAATTAGAATAAGAACGCTCAACAGATCCCAAAAGGGTTCGATTTCAAAACGCGGGGCGTTACAATCTCCCCACCTTAAGAACTTTCGTCCTCGAAAGTTGAATATCTAACTACACTGGAAGACTAGCCTTGATTCCAACACTTACTCCTCAAGGCTCTTAATACCAGCGACTTTTTGCTCACCGCGCTACTTTCCTTTAGAATCCCAAAGTTTAAAACTAAGGCACCAGGAGAGTGGTTGATGTACGGATAGCAACTCCAAAATGGCTTCCGCTGCCAACTCACTAGCTTCCACTAGTTTTATAGGAGACGGAAGATCTGACCGAAGCAACAAGACATACTAAGCAAGGCTAAGATCTCACATCACAGAGATTTGAGATGTCAAGGCATCAAAGGGAGATACCCTACCGGTTCTAACTCAAGATTTGCCTGACAGACAAAAGCCACAGAAACGAAGGAATGACTTGAATCGAAACAAATAATACGAATTCAGAGACACTCAGAACCAAAATAGCTCATAGAGTGATATAATAAAGGCATGGAGTGGAAAGCAAGAGAAAAGCAACAGATCAAGCTATAGAAAGCATACCTGGCGCTACATCATCGCCAACTTCATCCTTCTCTTTTATGAGCGCAAAGACACGCGCCTGTTGCTTGACAGCTTGTCCTGGCGCTTGAGGGGCTCTCAAAACTGGCTTTTCTTGATTAGGCTCGCCTTTGGTGGGACACCATTTCGCATAGTGCCCTACCTTTCCACACTTGAAACAGACTTTCTCACCTGTGTCACACTGACCCACGTGGTGCTTGCGGCACACGTTGCACAAGGGTATGGTAGGAGCCTGTCTCTCAGGTTGCTGGCGTTGGACCTTCTGCGGTTGATTCTCCATTACTGGGGGAGGTTTCCTTTTAACTCCTGACGAAGAAGGTTCTCCCCAACGAGGTTGCACTTTTCTTGCCACGTTTTTATCCATGATCAACGCGCCTGTGAGTGCCTCAGCGAAGGTTGTGGGTCTGCTCAGGGCCACAGAACCACGAATCTCCTCACGGAGGCCCTTAATGAACCTTTTGATCTTTCGTTCCGGCGTGCTGACCAGGTCAGGAGCAAAGCGTGATAGCGCAGTAAACTTTCTCGCGTACTGCACTACGGTCATACTTTCCTGGGTCAAATAAAGGAATTCGGCCTCATTATCATCCTTGACTGTCTCCAGGAAGTAGTAATCATATAATAGGTCTTTGAACCTTTCCCATGAAATTGGGTGGTTAACATGATCCTCGGCACTTGCCACAGAATTCCACCATGTGCGAGCATCATCCTTTAGCATGAAGACCGCTCCTCTGATCTTCAAGGGGTCATTGCAGTTCATGAGGTCAAACAGTGCCTCTAGCTCAGCAATCCACCTCTCTGCTGCTAACGGATTCTCAGATTGTCCGTTAAAGGTGGGAGGCCTATAGCGACTGAAGTCCCTGATGAACCGGGATTCAATCGAGTCCTCAGGTACCCCATTAGGGTTCCGTAGTGGTCTAGCATTTCTCTGAGCCATGTTATCGAACATGGTCTGGAGGGCTTCTGGGGTGATTAACATAGGAGCTGCAGGAGGGGCTGGAGGCGGCGGAAGGTCAGCTCCGTGCTGAACAGGAGGAATCGGGGGATTGGCTCCTTGCTGAGCATTGATATCACCTACCAGATTCTCTTGCCAATCTGTTGGGTTTCTAGGTCCACGACCACGAGCCATCGACTAGGAAGATGGTACTAAAGTCTACGAACAGATAACCAACAAAGTTATGAGTACTAACATAAGTCTAGGCAGCATCCCAATCCTATTATCATGCAATAATCATACAGTCAGAGCAAGCTATCTAACCTCCTAAAGGTAGCATCCTAAGCCTAGCTACTATAAAGTAAAGCAACATAAGAAAACAATATGCTCAAGCCAGGCAACCAAGACATACAAGAGGAATACAAGCAAGTAATTCAATAACATATAATCATAATAGATCAACAGGTAACATATTATAACAATTATAATTCTCATACCTGGTGATGACAAGGAGAACGAGGAAGACCACTGGTCCTATCCTATTAACAACCTAGATTTCCTAGGTCAGTCTACAGGAACAACTCCGCTCTGATACCAACTGTAACGCCCCAGGATTTTTAAACTAATCCTAGTGACATTACTAACTTTCAACCCAAACTAACCGATTGCACCGAAAATTTCGGCAGCATAACGGCATACATAGGACTAACCCAAAAAATTTCTTTTAACCTGCTAAACATAAAACACACTTCTAAATAACATTCAACCCACAACTACACTCCACAACTCCACTTTTTCACAACAGAAACCCATCCTCCACAATAAAGCGAGTCAGACCTCACATTCACAACTAACTTCAGAAATATAAACTTATTAGGTAAAAGCATACAACTCGATTATTAGCATGACGTAGCTTTATCAAAATAAGGCATCGAACTTCAAGTAAAACTTCTCAAAAGCTAAACCTATCCTCTCAATTACTTTAATAACCAAAATAGAAAAACTAATTTCTAGATAACAAAAATGCCTAGGCCAGTGGAGTCACTCCTCGTGTGTCTCCTCGTCAGCACCACCGGGCTCATAATATCCGCCAACACCTGCATCATCTAAAATGTTGGGGGGAAGAAAGGGGAGGGGGTCAGTACAACCACGGTACTGGTAAGCAGCTCACACCCGGTGAGCCATCAAGCATCAAACAACAAAATCAACATGCTAGGCACACGCATCCAACATACTCTTAAGCAATAAACACATAATCATGCTCCACAAAACGATAACTCATCAACAAAACTCGTGTTAACTCAAAAGAATGGCTCATGTAAACACGACATGCTATGCAACCCACATGGATTCCACGCCATGCTCGCTTTCTTAGCACATGATTTACGCGTCATGCCACGCACCAATACACATGAATTCCGCGCCATGCAACGCAACTTAAGACGTGATTTCCGCGTCACGCTCCGCACCAAAACATGATTTCCGCATCATGTAACGCACTCACACCAGCACATGAATTACGCGCCATGCGCAGCGCACACTCGCACGTGATTTACGCGTCACGCTCCGCACTCACAACCCACACGTGATTTACGCGTCACGCTCCGCACCAATAACATGATTTCCGCGTCATGTAGCGCAATCTTAACACGTGATTTTCGCGTCACGCTCCGCTCACACAACCCGACTCACCTCTCAATGAGCACACAAGACCATGCAACTTGACTATCATGCAGTATAACTCAAAAGCAATAAGACAACGTGCTTAAAACAACCAACAGTTCATCATGCTTTATTATCGATCAAACAACACTTCTAACACATAAATCAAATTCCATAACAAACAACGAGACAACGAGGCATACTAGAAAAGCGATAAACAGCAAGCATGCTCATGCAGTCAAACAGACTCAACGGATAGAAACTACTTACAGAAAAGCTTACGAGCGCTCCTAAGAACTCCTTGAACCGCTCAAGAGACTCAGACAAGCTCCTAAACAACAAGGATAATTCTAAAAATAAGAAACAACCTACTGAAAGCTTAAGACATGCTAGAAAAGCCTAAATCGACTGAGGAAAGTCGATTTCCTTACCGTTTAACCACTAAAAATTCCCCAAATTAAAAACCCAAAGCCTTTAGACCATGGGCAACCATGTCTAAGGAACAATAAGCAATGGGTATTTACCGAAGGGCCATATTTAAGGTTTTTCAGTCGTTGGACAGCAAGCAAAAGACATGAATTCACATTCTAAGGATTCCTAGGGGTGGGGTAACGCTACTCGGGCTTAGGCAATTGATAGAAGATATTTTAGCAAGCTTTTTAAATCACAAGCGGCGAGCATAAACCTCCTAAATCATGATTTAAGAACCCACAAGGGTTGGGGCAACACTTCAAGGGCCTAAACAACTAATGGGCATCGGTTAAGCATGCTTTTAAACCAAAAACAACAATGAATACTACCCAAACGAACTCGATACCACGCTAGACGAGTTATACTAACCTCGAACAACGTGTTAGAATACTCCTTGGACAATGGGTATTCAAGTTTTAAGTGATTCGAACTCAATCGAACACTTTTACGGCGCTGCAGATCAGAATTTTCAACATTAAACTAAATTCCAGCACTTAAACAACTTGGGCATTCTAATATTGAAGTCGAATAAGCATAGGTAATGATTTTAACATGCTTTTAAAGCTTAACACATAACGGCAACTCAACTTAAAGCTAACGAGTCTTAGGGAAAGGGGTGAAACTTACTCAAACGAACCCGCTTTCACGCTAGACGGGTTGTAATAACCTCGAACAACGCACTAGAACGATCCTTGGGTAGTGGGTATTCGAGCTTATAGTGATTCAAACCCAATCGATCACTTAGACGGCGCTGCTGAATGAAAATTTAAATATTAACTTAAATTTCCAGCACCTAATGAAATGGGTATTTTCTGAACTTGGAGAAATCGAATGAGTCGAAGCTAAACTTACCAAAAACGTTGCAACGCTTTGTTGGAGGGCTGGAGATCCGTGAGAAAGAGATTTTTAGCTTGCCACTTGGCGAAAACAAACATAGACAAGTAAAAGGTAAAAGACTAACACTCAGATACTCGAGGAGAGAAAAACCCGAGACCCACTCTATTACCACCAACACAAACACGAAAGAAGAAGATGGAGTTCGCGAGGAGGCGTCACGGTCTGCTACTGGCGAACGACAACACGCGTGGGAGAGGGCTAAAACCGTCGTGGGTTGGAGGAAGAAGTTTCGTGGGTCTCAAACGACAACGAGAAGGAATGGAGCGAGCTGCACGCGGTTGCTGGCGACTGGAACACGAGAGAGGGAGAAGAATGGGGACGGTGCGGCTCGTGCGGCGGCGGCTGGCGGCGGCGCGCGTTCGTGGTGCTGGCCGGTGAAACAAAATGCAGAAGAGGGGGGGTTGTTGGTGGCTCACGGCAAAGGGAAAGAGATGGAGAGAGGATGGTTTTAGGGTTTCTTTTTTTTTTTTCTTGAACTTCCTTTTCTTTTCTCCTTTTTTTTCCTTTAAGCAAACCCTTAAGAAATAAAACTCATTTAAAAAAAAGTATCATATCCCATCAAGGAATTTATTAAAAAAACTTAAACTCCTAAAAAACTCGGGAAAGAAAATAACCCAACTGATTTGGGATTCGGGTCTTTTGATATTTAAAATAAATATCAAATATTAAACCTCCAAACTTTAGGAATTTAAGGATTTAATTAAAAATCTCTTTTTCCCAAATTATAGAAATTTAATTTAACGACCCAAGGCTAAACTTAAATTCTAATTTTCCAAATTAGAATAAGAACGCTCAACAGATCCCAAAAGGGTTCGATTTCAAAACGCGGGGCGTTACAGATAGCCTTGAATTAAATTGCCTTGAATTAAATTGTTTTCTATCAGCGACTATCACTGATAGGCTTGAATTAAACATGATAAAAACTTATAGATTATGATCATCAAAGTCTATCAGTGATACACACTGATAGACTTCGATTAATCAAAGTCTATCAGTGTCTATCACTAATAGACTCTGATTAATTGAAACTTATCATCAAAGTCTATCAGTATTTATCACTGATAGACTTCGATTAATCGAAGTCTATCAGTGACTATCAATAATAGGAACTGATAGACTATTGGAGATACTAGAGTATTTTTCGTAATTTAACGTATTTTTTGCTATTTTCGCAAATAATTTTATTTTTTTGCTATTTATGCAATACTTTTACCGGTTTTTGCTATTTGTGCAAATCCTCTTTTTCAAAAAGAATTTAAATGGTTGACTTTGAAGACTTTGTTCTGGAAGGCTGCTAAGTGTAACAACATGAAGGATTTTAATGATGTTATGACTGACATTAGTAGGTTAAGTGTGACGGCTTACCAATATTTGAGTGGTATTCCTAGCAAGTATTGGTCTAGGCATGCATTTCAATGTAATCCAAAGTGTGATTTCTTGCTTAATAATTTGTCGGAGTCATTTAATGCACTTATATTGCCAGCAAGAAACAAGCTCATAATTCAATTGTTTGAAACCATTAGGAAGTTGGTAATGGTTAGGATTACCAAGAAGCATGAAAAATGTAATAGGATGGATAAGGACATTGGAACTAGAATTCTGAAGAAGCTTTGTTCAAAAAAAAAAAAAAAAAAAAGAATTCTGAAGAAGCTTGAGAAGAATATAAGTAGCTCTAGGAATGCAATACCTATGTGGGCTGGAAATGGAAAGTTTGAAGTGGAGTCAGGTACAACTCAGTATGTTGTTGACATTGATCAACGAACTTGTACGTGTGGGTTGTGGCAAGTAAGTGGGATTCTTTGTCCACATGTGTGCAATGCATATATTATGTGAAAAAGAAAAAAAAAACACTTATGGACACCTACTCCCATTTTCTTTTACCTTTGAATGACCATGACCTTTGGCCAAAAACAACGTATGAGCCCATTCTCCCACCAGTTATCCGAAGACCACCAGGTCGACCAAGAAAACAGAGGAAATGAGATGATGATGTACCAAAATCTTTAGAAAGTTTAGATGCGGTAGATGCAGGTTCTTTTTGTTGGGACAAGAAGAGGAATGAAGCGTTAAAGAAGACTTGAGGAGTTAGATCTAGGGTTCTTTTTGTTGTATTCTTTTGGATAAAACTATTAAATGTTGTGTGGGCCAGTCTTTATCACTTTCTTTTGTGGTGGGTGTGCCTTTTAATGACAATCTGACAAGAATCTTTTCGATTGGTGTGACACTATAGGACACTGTGTCACGTATATTGTATTTTGAAGTTGAGGTAACTTGAAATGTTTAACCTCTATTTTTTTGTAGTATTGGCAACCACAAGTAATTGAAAATATAGGATGTTTCTGTTTCTTTTTCATCGTTTTGTTTAATGGAAAATATAGGATGTTTTAGATCCATCCCAAAAACTCTAGGAACAAAAAAAAAAAAAAAAACACGATCGGATCGTCCACAACAACGTTTCGTCCCCCAGGGAGTATAAGTGCAACTTTCGCTCATTGCCCACAAACCCACTCTTTTTTTCTCCCGTTGTACCCCAGATCCATCCCAACACCTCCAGGAACAAAAAAAACACAATCCGATCGTCCACAACAGCGTTTCGTCCCCCAGGGACTATAAGTGCAACTTTCGCTCATTGCCCACAAACCCACTCTTTTTTCTTCTGTTGTACCCCAGATCCATCCCAACGCCTCCAGGAACAAAAAAAACAAGATCGGATCGTCCACAACAGCGTTTTGTCCCCCAGGGACTATAAGTGCAACTTTCGCTCATTGCCCACAAACCCATTTTTTTTCTCCCATTGTACCCCAAATCCATCCCAACACCTCCAGGAACAAAAAAAAAAGCATGATCGAATCGTTAACAACAGCGTTTCGTCCCTTAGGGACTATAAGTGCAACTTTCGCTCATTGCCCACAAACCCACTCTTTTTTCTGCCGTTGTACCCCAGATCCATCCCAACACCTTTAGGAACAAAAAAAAAACACGATCGGATCGTCCACAATAGTGTTTTGTCCCCTAGGGACTATAAGTGCAACTTTCGCTCATTGCCCACAAACCTACTCAAAGAAAAACATGATCAGATCGTCCATAACAGTGTTTCGTCCCCCCAAGGTCTATAAGTGCAACTTTCGCTCATTACCCACAAACCCACTCTTTTTATGTAAAAGTTATCATCATAAACTCATACCACAAGTTCTCAGCTACATTCCATTATATATGCAAGAATAAACAGCAATTTCCATTACACAACGATTAGAAACTACATCCAAATCAAAGAACACATGTCCAAAATAAAATTTCATGTCCAAACTAACATTTCATTCCACAAAATGTTCAACATACATTTCCCATCTTTAAAAAAATTACATAAAATCCCACTAATATAACAATAATTATCCTGTAGATCTTGATAGACACCGCAACACCTTCGTCTCTTTCCTCAATCTCCAAAGATATTTAAATCATATTTAAATATAATAAACTCTCAAAATTAGGTTTAACAAAAAAAACCCGACGTGTCGGTAATATCCAATATGAGCGATGTTTTCCCTTCCAAATTTAAACTTATTCAAATTCTTTCCATCATATTGTTCCAAAGTTTATTCCTTAAGCTAGCAAGGGGACCTAATAGACCTACAGATCATAGGCTCTAATGGTTCGAGGTTTAACCGGTTAAACTCTTTTAACCTAGTTAACCAACATCCGTTAACTACCAGGTCACTCTACTATAGCCTAGTAGTTGAACTCCCCTCACTGTAGATATATTTTCGTCCACTCGATATAACCATGATTAGTAAGTCAATCCTTCACAGGTCGTTCGTTACTATAGCTAGGTCAAAGGGTCCGTTTTAGCCCTATAACACTTTTTGATTCCTTAAGTCCACTGATCCTCTAATGAACAATTTTTTTATGGTGCTACCACTAAACATGGTCTCTCTCGGGCCAATGAGAGGGTGGGGCCCCGCTAGCACTAAAGACAACAACCTTTCTACTATCCCTGATTCGAGTAGGAGTGAATTTCATCTTGCAATACTATATCCCCAGCTATTCATCCAGTCTTATCCCCAAAATGGTTGGCTTATTGAGCGGCGTTGTTTGGCCACTCTCACCCATGCAGATCAAAGGATAATCCTAAACAAACAGGAGTTTATAGTAAGCTTAGGATTAAGATCGAGTTACATAGGTCATCGCATGAAATAGTCAGTCTTAATAGTAAAAACGTTATAAAGTAAGAGTGAATCATTTCTTGGTCCGGTCTTTTGTAAACTTCTTTTACACAGGATACCCCTACTCGCATGTCTCTACATGAACGATTCAGGATCACGTCGTTTGCGTTGTTCGCAAAGTAGGCTGCATCGATAGTGTCACCAGGATAATATACCCAGCCTTATCCTTATATTATAGACCATTTAGGTTATATACTAGAACTTGATCCCTGTCCATATTCATAATATAGTTCGAGTATTTCATATTATAACCAAGGATGTTTCTATTGGATTTAGAGTATATAAACAAAAAATTCACTGAATAACATCTTTATTGCAAAAGGATTACAAACTTTGAGTTTTAGGACATAAAACCCAACACTCCCACAATTGCCTTGAAGTTTTATAGGCATTACAGTAGACATTACTAAACGCATCCTCACAACCAGTTACAGTGTAATTGCAACATAGGATGCATCCACTTTAACTTACTTAATAGCTTTAGTTGTGGGCTTCTTGAGAACTAATTAACATTCTTCATTCAATATGTGAGCAAGGTCCAATATAGTGAGGTAGAAGATCATCTTTTATTTTCAACATGAGTTTTGATAATGGTTGAACCCATCATGGTAGGAGCAGCAACATTAGTGGTGGTACTTGCAACCATCAATAGAATAATTGTCTTCAGATTGTTGGAAATACGTTGTATATAAAAACTATTGCACACTAGCAAACAAATTAGAATGTAACTGGCTACAAACAAATACAGAGTAAATATATCTACGAACACTATACATAACAAAAATTACAGAAATCATAATTAAACCATATCAGAAGATCAAAAGCACTCTGATGTTCGTAGATGATCCAATTGACAACAACAACCACATCAAGTGAATATAACATGTAAAAAAGAAGAATGTGATGATTGGTAGTCGAGGCACGCTTCCAAAGCGCTGTCCTAAAGACAATTATTCGCTCTGCACGGGTTGCTAGCATACTACAACGATTGTCTCAGCAGGATACAACGAATAACTCTGGTAGAATAGCAACCTCGAACTACTCGGATCTGGCAGAACTCTTGAATATTTGCTCTCAACTCGACTCAAGATCAAAAGAAACAAAGAAAGAAATAAGAATACTCCAAATGGAATGAGATGATTCAAGTGAGGAAACAAGTTGCTATTTATAGACTAGCAACTTAGTAACTCCAAAGAACAAAAATTATTAAAATTGAAACATATGAAAAATATAACTCAATTGAGTTATAACACCAAATTTAACTTTCACATGATAAATTTTTAAATGAAACATCAAATTGAACTTGATGTTTCAATCCATTTTGAAACTTTTGATGAATTGACTATAAACATCACTTTCTTTCATATTTTGTTTTTAATAATATCCAACAATTGAATATACTGAACCCCGAGTACTTCCGATTGCAGTAATCACCAAGGTACGATTAGTCTACCTACCTTTTAATTCCTACTTTTATTTTCTCATCTTTACTTACTTGCAATTTTATTTCATTTTTTCTTTTTTTAGAGAAACTTGCAATTTAATTTTCAGCACCTTATCTTTCACAATTATCCAAATCCAACCTCTCATTGGTCCCGTCATCATAATAAACCTGATTTAGACGAATTAATCATGGTGCTCCCTGTATTTGACCCCGACCACTACTAGTACAAATTAGCTTTAAGGGTTGGTGATTATAAATTTATTTGACACGGACGTTGGAGAATTCGACACCCTCCAAATCGTCCCGTCAAAACCCTTTGTCCCCACATGTTGTTGAACTCAAATAAATATATATATATATATATATATATATATATATAACCTCAAGTGGAAGTGTTTAAATCTATAATATATAGATTTTATATCTAGTATACATAGCAAATATACAAACTAAAAAAAATTGATTGTTAATATATAAAAATTATACAACTCAAAATAAAACATTAAAAAAAAAAAAAGAAACAGAAAAGAAAAGACCAGGCGGACTTTTTTTTTTTTTTTTTTTTGAGGAGTGGACTATTTTTAATCTGTTTGAACTTTATTTGATTTGGTAAATGTGGTTCGAGAATTAGATTATTTAGGTTTCGTTTGATAACGGTTTGGGTTTTTGTTTTTGAAAATTAAGCTTATATACACCTACTTCTACGTATAAGTTTCTTTGTTTTAGTATCATTCTTCTTCCTTGTTTTCAAAAACCAAGTCCAATTTTGAAAACAAAAAAAAAAAAAATAGTTTTTAAAAACTTGTTTTTGTTTTTAGAATTTGGTTAGGAATTCAAATGGATCCTTAACAAGGATGAAAGTCATGGTAAGGAATTTAGAAAAAAACAAGTATAATTTTCAAAAACCAAAAACAAAAACCAAATGATTATCAAACGGGCCATAGTATCTAATGATTTGAGTTTTGTATTAATTTAGTTCCAATAAAAATTTTATTGTGTAGATTCTCCAAAATTTGTATTTTCAAAATTGTCTATTCTTTGAAGTATTCTAAAAATTTGTTTCTAGAATTTAGATTTCCTAGAATACTTTGTTGCACTATGACTTTTATGCCCTTGTATAGTTTGAAAGGATAATTTTTACAACTTAGGTATCTCTATGACCATATATAGTAATAAAATCTGAATCTATTAAATATTTTCAACTCCTTTGGTATTAAGTTAAGAGTTGCACATTTTAGTTTTGTTCGTTTGCATTCTTCCACCATAGTTTTCTCACTTAGGCTCCGTTTGGTTCGAGGGAATAAGAGTTTAAAGAATGAGAATCAAAATTTTCATTACCTTGAGTGATATTTATTAGGGGCCCGTTTGAAATATCTTTTAGTTTAAGTATTTTACAAGAATGTATAATTTTTTTAAACATTTCGTATAAAAATTGTTTAGAATTTAAACATTTATATGTTTGTTGAATGTTTTTATACACAAGTTATTATATACTTAAAAACTCTTTTTAAAAAATTTTTTTCAAGTATTTCTCTCAAAATGATTTATTTCTCAATCTCATTTTTTAATAAGTCATTTTTATTGGTTGTCAAACACTACAGTTTTTTTCAAAATGATTTTTTCTCAAAATTAAATACCTGAAAAATTAAACCATACTCTAAAATGCACGAAGTAAATCAATTAGTGAAATCCACCATCAATTTGGGAATCCCTACAACATAGATGGATAATCTCATACCTTTTGAGAGCCCCTATGAATCCCATTCTCATTTTTATTTCGTGGGTCGATCCACGACCTTTTAATTATTTATTTTACAATTTTTCCTCTTGTTTGTACTAATAATTTTTCTTCTAGTAAAAAAAATATATTATTCTATTCTTTTATTACCTATAACCTTTTTAAAATTAAAATTGTCCATATATTTTTTAATTTATTTTTAGCTTAACGTTAAATAAATTGTTCAAATAGAATTCATTATTGTTAAATAACATATAACAATAAAATTTAATAATATAAAATGGTGTAAAGAAATAAAACTTTAAACTCGAAAAAGTAATAAATACCTTATTTTTTAACCATGGATTAGCCTCACAGCATATCGAGCTTCTCAAAATTAAACTTCAATTTTGTTATTCCAAAAAACAAAGTTATAGTAGCAATAATTATTGCAATTTTCTATGGCCATAAATATGCCAAATCCCCAACCCTAAATCTTTCCCTATATAAGAACCTACACAACCTACGAGTTTCTCACAAACCAAACAGAAATTCTCTCATTCTCTAGACCTCTCCACTCAATATTCTACAAACAATGGTGGTAAAGTCTATGAATGCATCAGCCTTACCACTAGCATTTCTCGTATGCATAGCCATTTTAGGACCACATGTGATGGCGGTGGTGTCTGATTCGTCGTTAACAGATGATAACTCTATCAAAGCTTGTGTACCGTTGATTTTTGAGGCAATGATGTGTGTGGCAGATATCATCAAGTTTCCAATCTATGCTCATCCTTCTTGTTGCAAAGCCATCTCTATGGCCAACGACTGTTCCCTGAATTTTTGAAACACATTCCCCCCACTGAAATGAATATTATTAAGAAGATTTGTGCTTTGTGAGAGGTTTCAACTTCTTACGTTAAAAGTTCTCTAAGTTTACTCGATCATGATGAATAAGAAAATTATATTATAATAATGAGTTTTTCGTTTTTCGTTTTTTCTATAGTACCATCTTTTTTTTTTTTACCCAATTCTATAGTACCATGTTATAAATTTATAAGGGACAGGGGATTTTGTTGGAGCAAAATTCTACTTCTTTGAATGAGAATGAACATTCTCCCATCCTTTGTTGTAGGCCATTTATACTCTTAAGGCTTCCCCATACTCCAAAATTAATGTTAGATGATAAATTTCTTAAACAAGAATATGACTGAAAAGAGAAGCGGGTTATCAAATAAGGGTCTGTTTGAAATACATTTTAATTTAAATTTTTTTCAAGAATGCATTTTTAAAAAAAACATTTTGTATAAAAATTGTTTAGAATTTAAACATTGGTTACATTTCCTCATAAGTGTTTTTATACACAAGTTATTGGGGCAATTGTAGGGTTAGCAAAAAGTTTTTGACTAATTGCAAGTGTGGCACTCATTTTTTAGGATTGCAATTATGACAAAAAAAAATTCAGCCCAGCCCAAAACGTAAATAGAAAAAGTCAAAAATAGCTCTCCCAACATTTTCACGTGTTTTACTATTATGAAGTATATATATCAATAGTATATATCAGATATAATGTTGATATACCACTAATATACCTAAAATGAAATATATCAGATATACGGTTAATATACTATTGATATACCTAAAATGAGATATATCAATGGTGTTATTGACATACCGTATATCAGGTACATCATTCATTTATTTAATGCGACTTATATACTGGATATTTGTTATATCAATCAACTGATATATTAAATTTACAATATATCATATGTATATTTCGTGAATATACTATACTTTTTTCATGAAGTATACACATGAGTTTTCATTAGTTTAGATATCTTTGATATACTTCATTAATAAAGAATTAGATATATTAGCCTTATTTTGGGACAATGTGTGTGGTAGGAGATTTAAACTTCTAACCTCTTGGTTGAATGTTTTTGTCTTATGCTAGTTGAGTTATGCTCGTGTTTGCAAAAATATTATCGATATATATCATCTTAATAATATACTACTGATACACTAATGATATACTTGAAATTCCATGTTTAGTGAGTACGAATATACTACTAATACACCAATAATATACTTAAAATTGCATCTTCTTGATATACTTATAACAAATTTTGCATTCCACGACATTCATAATACACCAACAATTAAAATTATATATCAATGATTTTTTTAAATAACAATTCTATCATACTCATAATCAGGTTTATCAATGTTATTAATTAATTATTTGAGTAATATATAACAAATGAAGTATATTGATGGTATATCAACATTCATAACAGGTATAGAGAATAAACATTTCATTTAAAATATGTAAATAACACAATACAATTCAATAAAGAGAAAAAGAAACATAACAAATATAAGTAAAGAAAAGTAACATATCAATAATGTAAATCAACATTCATATATTAATACTCATAATCAAGTATATCAAATGTTACACTTATCAAATCAAGAACATATTAGATATAACATTATATCCATTCGAGTATATCAAATTTGGTATAATATCAGTCTGATATACTTTATATTTTGTATATCAATAAATATAAAGTATATCAGATATACTACTAATATATCAGTTGATATACCAACAAGGGTAAAACTGGAATAATAAAAAAACGAAAATCAGATTTTAAAAATTTTTCTATATTCGCAAATCTAAAAAATCATAGCTAGATTTGCAAATATACTAATATTTTAAGCTACCCATTGCAATTTCCCCAAGTCATTGTATACTTAAAGAACTCTTTTTAAAAAAAGTTGGTTTTAAGTGTTTCTCTCAAAATGGTTTAATCCCATTTTCTAATAAGTCATTTTTAGTGGTTGTCAAACACTAAAAAAAATTTCAAAATGATTTTTTTTTTCAAAATTAAATACTTGAAAAGTTAAACCAACTGTATAAATTTTATATTATTAAATTTAAAAAGGTATAAATTGCAAAATCACTCCATGACATGACTTAAGTTTGGTTCATGTGATTTAAAAATTTTCAATTTTGTTTCTATGAGTTAAAAATAATCTTCTTTCGGTTCTTACGACTTTCAGGAGTAAAATAATCTTCATTTCGTTCTTACAATTTCAAGAGTTTCAATTATAATAGGGAAATCCCTATAAGTTACCAAATACATTTTGTGGTTAAGATAAACTATATTTTCTAGATTTATATTTCAATTAGGGACATTTTTGTTTGATTCGTTGTTAAAAAAACCTACTAAAAATAAAAATTGACCATTTTTCAAAACATTCAATTAAAAATAGTCAATTATCTAGTTGTCCCATTATAATATCTATGATTTGGGCTTTGTTTCAATTCAGTTTCTATCGTTTTAAAATTTAGAAATTCTATGACGTACACTTCCCACAATAATTTGTTCAAAATTTTCTATTCTATATAATATTTACAAATCTATTTCCAAAATTTATCTTACATAGATGGAATATTTTCTTGCAGTGACTTTAAATGGAGAATTTTTGCAAATTTTGTATCCTATGTTCATATTTAGTAATAAAATCTGAATCCATTAAATATCTTCTTCCCATTCGCTTTTTAACCAATACTTTTTGTTATGTTTGTTTCTTCTTTTTTCTTTTCTCCATTTTTTCAACCGACTTATTCATGCATTTTTCTGTATGCTATTTTCACCCACAACTATTTTCATTTACACAAAATTGACTAGTTTATAATATCTATTTTTGCAAAATAATTTATATATTTTAAAAATTGTAAACAATCAAAGTGAAGACGAATTTTTTATATAGTAAAATAAGTAATCATGGTAATAAGCTTATCAAACATTTTCACTTATTTTCTTTTATAGGTCATGTAGTTGATTATTATGCAAAAATAGTGATTGATTATTGTAAATATAATTAATTGTTCCATGGGAATATATTCCATTATAATTTTTCTTTTCCAAATTCAATAGTTTTTCTATATATATCAATTGTTTTTGCACGGATTGTATAAGATGTAGGCTTGGTTTGAGGTTGCTGTAGTTTCTAAAATAATTGAGGTTAGTTGTGCTTTTAAGAAAATCAGTTGTATTACAAAGTAAATTAGTGTTTGGTAAATTTTAGCTTTATAGACGAAAAAGCAAATTGAGGTGTTTGGTAAATTAATATTCTAAATTATTGCAGCTTAACTATATTTTTTCAATAAATAAATTTAATGTTGATATTTAATTTCAAAATTTTAAAAGATAATTTCAAAATTATTTTAAAATAATAATTTTTTTTGAAACATATAAGATAATTGTTTTAAATTTGATATGATTTAAAATATAATCTTATGTTTAACCTAGGAGATTTTTATATTGTGCTAAGAAATATAATTTGCTACTTGTATTGGAAAAAATATTATTTCAATTTAAATAAAAATAAAAACAAATAATTTTTAATGAGTATAAAATAATAAAATAAAAATATGTTAAATTAAAAAAATGATTCACATGAATCAAGTCTAAACAACGTAGAGAGAAATAAATAGTTAGTTACCCATTAGATTTTTAGGGAAGCTAAACGGAAAAGCTACAATTATTGGATTTTGCAAATGAACGTGGTTGAAAAAGTACTTTTATAAAAATTAATTTATAATCTGTTTTATCAAACGCTAAAAACGGTTAAGATTCTTTTTTAATCACTTCAACCGTCTCCAAAATCAACACCAAACGTACCCATAATGCCCTACCTTTCGAAATTGAACTATTTTGAGATAAATTGAGTTTTTTTATTCTAATTTGGAAAATTAGAATTTTCAATCTAGTCACTCATGTTGGATTTAATTTTCCTAATCCAAAAAAGAACTAAGTTCCTTTTAATTAGTTTTAGTCCCAAATCCTTTAGGATCTCCCAAACCATTTAGGAGTTTTAATTTGGAAGTTAATCGAGAAATTTTTCTTCCTTTCGTAAGTCGCTCGGCGGTGGTAGCATAAATTTGTTACACAATTATTTCCTTTTAATTTTCTTATATTCGGTGTATTTAGTGCGAAAAATTCTTTAAAATGAGTATGATAGGTGTGCAAGTCTATGATGGAGGTTCAGAGTTAATTCAGGGTTAAAACGAGCCAAAATGGAGAAAATGACCAAAATACTCTTGAGTCAATGCTAGTCAATGTTCGCGCTTAAAGGTAGAATGAGTAACGTTGCCTCCCTTCACGGGTCTCTCTCTCCCTCGTCCCTCCTCCCCGTCGACAACAAAGGAGTCACATCGTCGCCCTTGCCGTCACACTTCAGCGCCGCCGCTACGCCTCCTTTCCTCTTCCTCTGTGATTTTCAGCCTGTTGGGGTTTATGTCCTAAAACTCGTGGATAGTAAATGTAACAAAGTTGAATATAAACGTTATTAAAATGATTCAATTTATGGTTGTTGAATGGTTATTTTAACTATGCATTAATTAAGCCAAATCCATTTTAACTATGCATTAATTAAGCCAAATCCAATAATCTAGAATCCTTGGCTATGATATGAAACACTCGAACAATATGTAGTGACATAAAAGTGGATCGAATTCGAGTGATAGCCTAAACAGTCTATAGTATAGGGATAAGACTGGGTACCTTATCCTAGGAAAAACTATGTGACGCAACCCACTTTGTTTTAGTACAAACGATGTGATCTTGTATCGTTCATATAGAGACATGGGAGTGGGGGCGTCCTATGCAAATGAGTTTGTATAAAACCGGACCGCGTAATAAGTGACTTTCACTTTATAACGTCGTTTACTGTGAAACTGACATATTTCAAGCGATGACCTAGGTAACTCGATCTTAATCTTGAGCTAACTATGAACTCCTGTTTATTCGGGGACTATCCTTTGATTTGCATGGGTGAGAGTGGCCCATTAGTGCCACTCAATCAACCTACCACTTTGGAGATAAGACCGGATAGATAGTTGGAGACATAGTCCTGTAAGATGGAATTCACTTCTACCCGTCTTTAGGGATAATAGAGAGGTTGTTCCCTTAAGTACTGACTCCGGGACGTGAACAAAGGCACGCCACCCTCTCATTGGCACAAGAGGTTTTAGGTTTAGTGGTGGGACCACAAACCAATTGTTCGTTAGGGACTCAGTGGGGGCTTGAGGAACAGGAAGTGCTATAGGGGTAAAACGGACTTTTGACCTAGCTATGGTTACAAATAATCTGTGAAGGATTGACTTACTGATCACGGTTATATCAGGTGGACAGAAATATATCTACAGTGAAGGGAGTGCAACTACGGGCTATAGTGGAGTGTCCCGTTAGTTAACGAATGTTGGTTAACTAGGATTGAGAGAGTTCAACCGGTTAATCTCGGATCGTTGGAGCCCATGATCTGTAGGTCCATTAGGCCCCCCTGCTAGCTCATACGGAGTAAACCTTAGAACATAGTGATGAAAGAATTTGAATACATGTAAATTCGATTGAGGGAAATATCGTTAATTATATTTGATATAATTTAACTCGTCGGTTTAATTATGTATTAAGCCATAATTGAGAGAGTTATTATTTAAATATAACACACGTGAATAGGATTCACGTTCGAGATAATTAGTTTAATTAATTTGAAAATTGATATTTGATTTACTTTAAAAAGGTATTTAAAGTTAATTAAAGTTCAAATTATGAAAATTGGTTTAAATTGAAATTCAAGATTGAATTTCAAAATTTTGGTGTCATTCCTCATATAAGGACACCTTTATGATGACTAAGCTTTGTGAAGTTTGGTGGCTTCATAAGCATCAGATGTATGCATGTCTTTAGAGTATAAAAGGAGTTGAAAAACTCATTTTAGGTTGCTGGAGAAAAGACAGAAGCTTGAAACCAATTTTCTCTCTAAGAAACCAAAGCTCTCAAGTTACAAAACTCATTCTTCTTTCTCTTCAAATTCATCATGCTCGAGTTCCCACAAGTCCGTTCTAAGGCCGGAGAATAGCGGAAAAGGCTCCAGCGGTAGTCCATGTCTAGATCGAGAAGAGAAACGACCAAAGAGTTGTTTGAATTCGGAGCTTCAAAGAGGTATTTATATTCCTCTGTTTTTATGTATTTTGAGCATGCTTTTAATCCATGAAATTAATGAAAATCGGTGTCTAAGATCGTCAATCGCTTTCGCACGAGTGTTCTTCACTCCTTCAATTGGTATCAGAGTGTGGTTTGGTCACTTGATTTCCATTAATTTCAAGATTGGTACTTGATTTCCATTAATTTCAAGATTGGTAGGTGAATTTCAATGGTTGAATGTGTTGGTTGCTAAAGTTGGATGTTTTCGGTTTTGACATCAAATTCCCTTTCAATTGTTGATGAAAATTGTAATAGCCTACATGTATATGGGCTTTAATGTCTTGGCATGAGTCTGTAAATATTTGGGAGTCATTAGAGTTGTTTTTAAGCTGTAATCGATCGAGGAAGACGAAGAACTCGCTGGCCGAAAGAATAGAGATATGCGTTTTCTGGGTTGCTGTATGAACAACGTCACGACGCTGTTGAATAAAATCAAATAGTTTGAAATTTGGCGGTGGTTCGGTTCAGGCGTTTAAATCACGGTCTGGTTCACCGTTTCGCTCCCGGTTCGGTTGGTTCAAGGCCGGTTCAACCCAATTTTCAAGCTCTTTAGTCAGGTTCAAGCCTTTTATGGATGATTCAAGCTGGTTCATGGTGTTCGGGAGCTGTCCAAGGCACATTATATGTTTATTTAATTATTAATGTAATAATTTAGCTTAGTTTAGATTGTTTGGATGTCAAAATCAGTCCGCTTTAGTGTGTTTAATTATTTATGCATTAGGAATGTGTGTTATAATTAAATTAGAATTGATTATGCATCATGTATGTCATATAGATTTAAAATCTCACCATAGGAAAGCATGTTTCATGCATTAGTAATTAATTATAAGGGTTATAATAAGAGGAATGCTTGTTATGTTTCATGATAGATGCATGCTGGATTGTTTTATTTTTCGTTTATGGATGTTTTAATATAAGCGTTATATTAATAAACAAAAACGAACAAGCATGCGGCATGAAACCACCTTAGCATGAATGAATGTTATAGGTTGTCTATATTATAAAGTATTATAAAACGAGATAAACGATAAAACCTATAACAAAGATAAATGCATGCTCACTTAGGGTTAACGAAATCCAATGTCGAATGATTCGCATAGGATAGGTCGATATCTTGTAAAGCTAAGGTTACAAGAGAACACACCAGGCAAAATGTTGTCTAAGGCTGGAGGTATTTAAGATGACGGTTTGTGGAACACCTCCTACCTGGATATCAAGCCGAGTTAAGTTAACTCGATTTTATGAGCATGCATGAGAGACGTGAGGTTTTATCACCTAGACATCATAGCGTAATAGTTGTGCGGTTAGAAATCATCTAGACGTAGGTAATTTCAACTCACAAATTCAAATAAGGACAAAAAATAATAATAATAATAAATAACATGATTTCTCCAACTTTTTTCAAAATACCATGATTTCACCCCTTTTTTTATTCAAACACATTTTAATTTAAATGTTTTCAAGAATGCATTTTTTAAAAATCATTTTTTCAAAAAAAAAAAAGTCTTTTTAAAAAGTCATTTTTTGAAAAATTAAACCAAACAAACCCTCAATCTCGCCAAATGATTTTCAAACCTCTCGTGTGTATTCAGGAAAAGGATCGCGCCAAATATATAGGCCATCAACAAATTTCAAAATCATTGCTTTCCGATGTGGGAACAAATTAACGGCACAACAAAGACATTTTTGCAACTTTCAAAACTTCAAGGATTAAGCAATGTCTACTTTTTTTTTTTTTCTTTTTGAAACAAAGCAATGTCTACTTTAGCCCACAATAATATCATAAGAATACACCTAAAAGAAAAAGAAAAAGGGAAATGAAAAAAAAAAAAACAAAAAAGAAAATTCTCCCCAGGCTTTGTACACATTGAAGAACAAAAATGACTCTTGTTTATTTCCAACCTCCAAACATTCCATTCCATTGATATCATACATAACACAGAGCTTCCAAAAGCTAGAAAGAAGGGAGAGACTTATTTTCAAAGCTACATCAGTAAAACACATAATGAAAGAGGCTAAAGAAAGGACCTATTTGTCAGGGGATGGACATTTTTACTTAGTTGAAAACTTGAACAGCATAATGTGCTTGTAAGGCTTCTTTGGAGTAACAATGGTTGAAGGAAAATTGTGGTGATTCACTGCATCAGGAAAGCCTTGAGTTTCCAAACAAAGCGCGGCATGAGCTTCGTACACGAATCCGCCCTTCCCCTTCACGTCCTTTATATAGTTTCCGGTATAGAACTGCACGCCAGGAGCATTTGTCGATAGCTCTAACGTTCGTCCCGACTTCTTATCGTGCACCATTGCTGCTTTCTTCAGTTTATCTCCCCCGCTGCCACCGTCGATTGCGTAATTTATGTCGTAGCCTTTCGGTAGCTTGTTTATTCTGCTTCCAACCGTGCGGGGCTTGAGAAAATCGTATGGAGTTCCTTTGACAGGTGCTAACTGTCCAGTAGGAATGAGATAGTGATCGACGAGAGTGATTCGGGATCCGAAGATCTGAAGGCGATTCGACAGAATATCGCCACTGTTATGTCCACCAAGATTCCAGTAGGTATGTTGAGCTAGATTTACAGGAGTTGGCTTGTTAAGAGCTTTGGCATTCATTGTTAACTTCAGTTGGTTGTTTGCAATAAGTGAGTAGCTGACTGTCACCAAGAGATCACCAGGAAAACCTGCAAACAGAATGCCAAAACAAGCGAGCTTGTAAAACCGATTCGAACATCCTCAACCGTGATCATTCATATTCGAGGGACGGTTGGAAAGATTTGTTCATCATATTTCCATTCTCACCTTCTTCGCCGTCGAAACTGCGGTAGCTAAAAACGATTTGAGGAACGCTACCATCTTTTTGATACTTGGTTACCTCCCAAACAACATCACTGAAGCCTCTAATCCCACCTAATGTTAGAAATCATAAATGAATTTAGATGTCGATGTCGACAGAAATGCCAAGAAAAAGATATCATCCCTTCATATCAATGTAGAATGCTTAGATTTAGGAAAATGTCAACATAAAACTTATGTCATGCCACAACAGTTAGCTTGGACTGACAAGTTCAAAAACAAACCAGACAGAAAGTAACAAGTTATGTGTAATAATGTACCATGAAGTGTGTTGTTTCCTTCATTAGCAATCAGCTTGTATAGAACACCATTCAGAGTAAATTTCGCACCCCCGATCCGGTTCGCAACTCTTCCAACGATCGAACCGAAATACGACGTATCGTTCTGCAAAGATCAGAAGTTTTTCATTTGTCATTTGAGTTGAATAGGAAAAGGAACATGTTCAAAGAGGAAGCTCATAGATTAAAGAACAAAAAGCTTAAGCTTAAGAAGGATGAACTTTTGGTTTAATTTCTCTAGTCATCTATTCTTTTAATTTATTTGTCTACATCCATTTTCTATAGTACATTTTTATTATATTCATTAAATATGAAAAAATCTACTATTAATTTTAAACAAATAAATATAGGCCACAATAGTAACTCGAAGAATCTAAAATATTATACTACTATTTAAAATATTACACACAAACACAATAACATGACAAAACACTTTCAAGAAAAACACGAATAAAAGAAGAATCCATCACAAAAGTTTCCTTTACAAATACATGTTCCCGGTGCAATGCTCCGGATAATTTTACATCATTGGATGTAAGAGAGAGAAATTGTAAAAATACCTCAATTTTATATCAAACGATTACTACAACGATTACTACAGAGACAAATTTGAAGATATACATCCAATCGGATAAAACTACTCGGAACATTGCACTGGGAGCATTCAATAATTTTTCTAACATGATGAGCCTCTTGAATGAGTAGAGCCATCACAAATCTCAAATTTATCTCACTTGAAATATCACATCAAACCCCTTTCTTGGCAGTTGCCACACATATTTAATCATTACAAGTTCATTAGATATTTCTATTCCCCATGGCTTTTGACCTCTCAAAAATTTGAAACTGGAAGCAATTACAAACCAAACAGAGCCAGAAACAGGACCAGAAGAATCCAACTTCACAAACAGAGATTAAAAAAAGAAGCAAGCCACAAAGAAGAAAGAAACCTCACCTGATACTCCTGAATGGAATCATACCCAAGAACAACATCATCCAACTTCCCTGTAAGCAAAAAAAAAAAGGGGGGGGGAAAGAAATTAACAAACACAAGAACAGAAACCTAAAAACCCCCAAAAAAGAAAGGACCAAAATGAGGACAAACCATGCCTGTCTGGGACAAGAAGAGACACAATAGTGGCACCCCAGTTGGTGAATTTCACAGAAAGGTCACCTCTCTTGAGCTCAAAAATCCCAATCTCCTTCTTCCCTTGAGAGGCATTAGCAACTCCAAAAGCAGCTAAAGCAAAAACACAGAGCAAAGCAAGGAGAGATTTAGCCATATTTGCCCAAGAGAGAAGCGATTTTGCCCTTCTCCAAAACTGCTTCAGCGACCTTATAAAGAGAAGCATCGAAATGGAAGAAGAATAAGAAGAAGAAGAAGAAAAGTGGTGAAATTGATGGACCCATCTGGCTGAGCAGACACATGTGAGTGTGAGTGGTGGGTTTGACTTGGAAAATAGAAAAAAGGGTAAATTTATTATCATCAATTTGAATTTTGGATGATGATAAATGAATCAATCAAATCAATCATCAATTTGAAATGTAGTGGCCCAACTCTACTCTACCCTTTTGGTGGGCATGCAACAAGTCAAATGTGTCCTTTTCCCTCTGATTTTTCTTGGGAAAAGTATTTTTTTTTTTTTTTTTATAAGGGTGATCAAATGGAAAGTTGAGTCCAACTTATATTGTAAAATAAAGTGATTACTGATTAGGACCATGTATAACATCATCTTTTTCAATGTATATACTATTTAAATCATCATTGTTGGTTAGTCTAATATGGAAAGGGACCAGCTGTAAAATAAATTATATCTTACCATAAAAAGTATATTTGATCCAAAAAGTAACGTTTACCTTTTTCATGGGAGTCTTAAATGTCAGTATATTTTAAATTTTCAAATCTATGTTGATTAGCTAAGTAAAATTAAATAGAAAAACTAAAATGATTTTGTAGGCATAATTTAGGTACTAAAATAAACCTTTAACCATATAAAGGTTGAAAGACTTAAACATAAGGTTTAAAAGTTGACCAAAACAAAATAAATGTGGAGGAAAGTATATTTCAAAGTAGACATCTTTTTATTTAATTTTTGAAAGTAAGATAAGATCAAAATCTAAGATATTTGAAGGGGAAAAAATCATATCAATTTCCTTGGGAGGGAGTGAATTGTAAACCTTGGCACATGGGGCATAGTTAATTGGACTTTTTTGAAATTGCTAATAAATATTTGACAAGAAGTCATTATCATGTGGAAATGGCCAGCTTTAAGATTCTTTTCAATCTTAACAAACAATGCCAAAAAGGATGACTTATCTGCTCACCAATGAAGCCTACATGGATATATCCTAATGTTTTCTTAGTTAATATTAGATGATGCAAGTTGGTCATGTTTCAAGCTACATATTTGAGTTGTCCAATAACAAACTTGCATTATAGACCCAATTTTTTTAGTTTGTTATGGTTGTATGTTAATTATTATAATATTTTATGTTTAGTTTTCATTTTGATTCTTGATAACAAGATTAATTTATTACATTAAGAAATAGTATTTTAAGTCCTAAGTTGTTTAAATTTTAAAATGGTTTTTAATGAAAAAAAATCATTTATTATCCCTATATTTATTGGATTGTATCAAATTTTGACAATTTTTACGCTCTATTTAATATATGTTAATTCACTCACTAATTTTAAGATAAAGCCATGTAAAAATCTCTATATTGTAAGAATAATCAAGTTTTGCATAAAATTAAGGGTGTGTTTGGTTTAACTTTTCAAGTGTTTAATTTTGAAAAAAATATATTTTGAAAAAATTTATAGTGTTTGGCAACCACTAAAAATGACTTATTAGAAAATGAGATTGAGAAATAAATCATTTTGAGAGAAACACTTGAAACTAACTTTTTTTTAAAAAAAGTTTGCAAGTATACAATAACTTGTGTATAAAAACATTTATGAAGAAATGTAACCAAACCAGTGGCGGATTTACATGTGGCCCGGGGGGCTCGAGCCCCCCCTCAACTTAAGAATGTTATATTATTTATATTATTCGCTGCAAATTTTTGTTATGTAACTGATAGGTGCAGCGACAATAGCCCCCTAAGAATTATCGTTGCCCTGGTTCAACCCTTGGAGATCTCGTTTTACCTTTTTTTTTTTTTTTTTTGTCTTTTCCATTTTGTTTTCAACCCAGCACGTTTTGCATTTAATCTTTCTTGTCTTTTCCGTTTTTTCTTAGCTTTTTCTTCTTAATTTTTTCAACACGCATTTTGAAACATTTTTCCCTTCATTTTTGTTGTTTTGTGTTTTTTTTTTTCAAACCTTAATTAAATAAATTTATTTTCTGGGGTCAAATATACGTAGGAATATATCATTTTTTTTATAAATTGAATAGCATCAAACACGTATAATTCTTTTGAAAGAGAGACAAATCTAACTAGTTGTTTCAATTTCATTCTTTTTCTTTTATATTTATATAGAAAATTGTGTCTACTTCATATTGAAAAAAAAACAATTGATTAAATTATAATTTTGATATACAAACTTTAAAAGTTGTTATTTGGTATAATTCTTCATGTTAATTGGTTTTGAAATTTTCAATTTTGTATAATAATAGATTTTCAACTTTTCAATTTGTTGTCTAATAGATCCTTAACCTATTATGTATTTATTTTAAATGAATATGTTGGATACAAAATTGACAATTTAGAATTGTATTAGACACAAAATTAAAAGGGTTAAATTATTAAATATACCCCTAGACTATGGGGTAAGTTTCAATTATACCCTTGGAGTTTTAAAAGTTTCAATTATACCCCTAGAGTTTCAAGTTTGTTTTAAAATTTCCCTTCAAACCTTTTTCCGTTAACGTTGATGAGGTGTCCTCTGAGGTGTCATCTGACCTGGCAACCATTAGGATCCATCTCTCTGAAAAACTAAAATTAGTTTTAGGGTTAGGGGAAAATTTGAGAAGTTGGCGAAGACGGCAGTGGAGGCGTGGAGGAAGACAGCAGTGGAGGCGTGGAGGAAGACAACGACAATGGAGGAAGACGATGACAATGGGTATTCTCTTGAAGACAATGGTGTACAACTTCTTCTATCTTCGTCCTGATTTCGAACCCTTTTTGGCTGAGGAATGTTGTAAGGAATGAAGAATGCTTGACCGATATTGATTACTGCAAACAAACGAGGTGAGTGCTTTACATGCTTTGAATCTTTAACTTGGTTTGGAATTATTCCAAATCAATCTTTATATTCATAATTGAACAATGAAGAAAGTAAAAAGGATAAAAATGGATGAGAAATGATTGATTTCAGAATATTAGAATGCTTGTGACTGAGTTGATTTGAGACTGTTAGAATGCTTCATTGCACTGTATGCATATTTAATTTGGTTCCAAAAAACTTTGAATGTTTTTTTTTTTTTTTTAGTTTTCCACTTGAAGAGGATTTATGAGATAATGCAAAAATGGAAAAGCTACAAAAGAGAAAGGAGAGTGGTTGAGATAAATGAATGTTTAGAAAACTAGATGTTTAAAAATCTTTTTAATGGAAATAACAATATGCAATTTTCTTATTAGTACTCATTTTATTAGTGAAAAGTATTGTTTCCTAAATTTATTGATTCTAAAATAATTTAGTTTCTCCTTATGTAGATAATCATGAGATTTAAGTATGAAATAGAAAGTTCATTGATCTAGATGTTTGAGGAAGTAGGTTAAGGCTTATTAAAGAATCCAAAATATTTTTTAATGACAGCTAGACCAACTCATGTAAAGATGAAAACATATTGT
Source organism: Luffa acutangula (assembly GCA_036850905.1). Taxonomy (NCBI): domain Eukaryota; kingdom Viridiplantae; phylum Streptophyta; class Magnoliopsida; order Cucurbitales; family Cucurbitaceae; genus Luffa; species Luffa acutangula. The sequence goes on along the minus strand of CM072094.1, from coordinate 8,640,859 downwards.
TGACCGAATTTTGCCAATCTTTTTGTTTTTCCACTATATGTATCAATCAGGTTCTAAAGACCATTTTTATTCTGCTTTTATTTAATTAAAACAAGGGCTATACAAAACATTAATCCAACTGAGATGGAGCCAAAATTATAAGAAGAAGCTGAAATTGTTGAGCTTTAAAATGAAAGAAAAATTATGATATAATTTAGTTGTAGAAATTCGGGATGGCCAAAATCGTTAACCTTATGAGTTATTTGAGCATAGTTATTGAAAACATTTTCAAAGATGCAAAAAATTGTTTCTAAACAGATTCTCAAACTATCATTATTGGTTTTTTATGTTGCTTTACAAACAAATTTATTTATTTTTCATTTCGGTTTATTTCCCTACTCTTTAAGATAACTAATAGCATTGTTGTTTTTCAATTTTTTGCTCATTCAGGTGAAAACATGTACCTTACCAACACTCCCATGACACAAAGAGCTAACCTCTGAACTAGGTCCGATCCATGCTAAATTGGCTAACAAGAGTTAAATCGCCAAAAAGCATCTTGTATATAGGTGCAACAAATCTCAGGTTATTATGGATTCTTGTATTTTAGAAGACTTGACAATCTATTTTTCTTCTACTACCATACTTTCTGCTTCTACTCAACACTCATATGTAACTTTGATTTGCAGGCTGAATACGCCGCCCAGTTCTTGAATGTCATGAGGATATACATGGAGTCATTATGTTCAAATCTTAGATCTCATACCATAACTAGTGTTCAATCAAATAACGATAGGGTCAGAATCTACATTCCATTTAACTTTCCCTCACGAGCTTTGAAAACGGCTTCTTTGAAGTTAATATTCCCACAACTCCAATGGCAAAACTAGAATTACACAAGGTGCAGATGAATAATTCTTGAGAATTTTCCTTGGAGCCATTGATGAGGATAACTACTAATTTTTGAAGTGTTTTTAGTCAAATCAGTTTGTAACATAACATTAATAGCAACACTGAAAATATCCCAATTTTTTTAGTGAGGATATGCATATGTAAGGTTTTTTTTTTTTTTTTTTTTTTTTTTTTTTTTTTTTTTTTTTTTTTTTTTTTTTGAACTGAATGCATTTGGAAGGTTGTTACCTCAAAAAGGGAAAAGAAAATCAATAGCAATACTTGATTGATAAACAATTTGTAACTATTCATCTTCTGTATTCAAACTAATAAGAGCTTTTTTCTCTTACCCAAAAAGGGAAAAGAAAAAAAAAACTTTTTGTTTGTTACCCTGTTCTAAATGTGGGTTTAAACTTTCCATGCCCTGTTTTCTCTCATCGCATTGGAAACAATTGTTTGGACATTTGGATGAAATGGAATGAAACTAATTATATTTCCTTGTGTTATTGATCATCCCACCTTGAATTTGACTAAATGCCTTTTCTTGAATGGGTGGCCTTTGTCCTAAGACTAGTTTTGGTAGAGAAATCATTCAATATAACCATCACGACTTAATCAAGAGGTTTGACAAACGGAAGATAAAATGCACACTAATTTCCTAATCAAGAGGTCATTTCTCAACCGATGAATAATTGAAAGAAAAAAAAATGAATCACATGAGTTTCAAATCAATAAACTCTCACCTAATGAGTAGTTTCAAATCTTTAATCACAAGTTCAATACATTTCATTTAACAGAGAAAATTCATTCTTTGTACTAGTGGCCTGCATATAACATCATGCAGATAAAAGTGTTATACACAAAATCATTCTATTCATGTACATTTTATCAACACAAAAAAATACCCCACCTTCTATCTTAGCCCATGCACAAAATTTAAGGCCGAAACTGAGAGTTTCTACTTAGCCTATACACAAAATTAATAAGATCTAAATATCCAACACCACTATCTTAGCCTATACACAAAATTCATAACACCTAAATGTCCCATTTCAATCCTAGCATATACACAAAATTCATAAGACCTAAATACCTCATTTCTTTCTTAGTCTATACACAAAATTCATAAGCCATAAATCATCTAAAAGTGAGCAAATCCATGAACTCATTCCTTGGATGTATGCTCTGCTCCATGTGGATCACTGTGAATTGGATGTGTAATTCTATTATTATCCCAAATTGGCAACAATGGAACACTACTAACTTTCTTCTTCAACTTTCCTCTTATTGGTAGTTTGTCCACTTGTCGAGTGTTAGTCGATGCAACATTAGTTGAAGGTAAACTGAAACTTGTGGTGGAAGATTGCAATTTGTTCCCTGCCATATTGAAGAAGTACTAACCTGAATTGTGCTCAAGCAATGAAAAAATATCATTTTGAAACTCATGAGAAGAATTTGAATTGAAAAAGAAGTCTAACCTTTCCCTTACAAGCTCTTTTTTCATGTCCACTTCTCGGAGTTGCTTGCACTCGTCCACTTTGGTATGGTACCACCTACAAACATTAGATCATTATTAAAAATAGGTAAGTGCAAAAATATTTTAAAATGCAAAATACCAACCGATTGGTGGGAACATCGTGCTCCACTACTTTGCACCGAGATGGTTTCCTATCAAATTAAAAGTAAGTTAGATCACCAACAAGCAACAAACAATAATTGAAAAAAGAAAGGAAAAAGAAAAAACTCTCTTTTACTAACCTTCCCCTTACAACCTCTTTTGTTATGTCCAACTTTATGACAAATTGAGCATGTGAGAACAATATGCTTCCTACTAAACTTGGTAGATGGTCTTGGTTCATCAGACTCTCTTCGTCTTAACTTTTTGGGCCTCCCAGGTTGTTTCCTCATTGGTGGAGGGCGAATTGGGTTTGGGTCATCGTTCGCATGGTTCCATAAATTCTCGTCATTAATAGGATGAATCATGGGAGCATAACATGTTTCATAGGTAGATGTTGAATAACAATCATCAACATAATTTTCAACTATATTAGACTTGTAAAAGATTGAACTGATAGCATGTTGACATGAGATTCCAGTCAACTCCCATTTTCTGGGAAGCACAACATCTACCTTTCAAGTCTACTATGTATGTGTTGCTACCCCTCCTTACTTCAAATTTATGTTCTCCCGACCAAGTACTAAGCCAACTGCCACTTTTTTTCTTCTCCTCTTCCAAAATTTTTTTAATCTTAGGACATACCTTTCCTTGTACATTTCTCATCTTTGTTCTATTTTCTTGAAATCTCCTCATGAGATATAACCTTATCCATTCAATCATTCCAATTATCGGTTTATCTCTAGCTTCTAATATGGTGGCATTGAAAGCTTCACACATATTGTTAAGAATCGCATCACATTTAGGATAATTACTAAATGCATGTTTACACCATAATGGGGGTGGTATCGCCATTAACCATTTATAAGCTCCTTCTTCCATATCTTTGATTGCTTCCATCACTACTTTCCATTCTGGATGAGTGGTCACATTGGAAGCTTTCCACATGAGGTCCTTTAGTTTTTTTCCAGGAAACTTCTTTCTCATGTTATTGTACAAGTGTCTCACACAATATCTATGGTCTACCCCAGGTAACAACTCTTCAAATGTTTGAACCAACCCCTAAAAGTAATTTCATATTAGCGTAATACAAACAAACATGAAATCAAAGCAAAAATAAAAAATGTACCTTTTGTCGGTCACTAATGAAAGTCCACTTACGCTCGTTTGTATCGCCTATATCGTTCAACAAATTAGTAAGGAACCATTTCCATGATGATTTGTTTTCCACTTCAACCACTGCGAATGCCAAAGGATATATTTGATTATTTGGGTCCCTACCTATTGCACATAATAGTTGTCCACCGTAGGGTCCTTTTAGGTGGCACCCATCTAGGCCAATAAATGGTCTACAACCAGCCAAAAAAGCCTTCTTCATACCATCAAAGCATATATAAAGTCTTTCAAACACGACTATTGTAATTGGGCGTTCGATATCTTCACTGCTAGAATCATATACACCCAAACTTAATTTCACACTACTTCCATGGTTGTTCCGTAGTAGCTCATTGCAATAAATTCTTAGTTTTCCATATTGCTTTGCATGGTTCCCTTCTACCATCTCAATTGCTTTTCTCTTAGCCCAATATGCCTTGCTCTTGGAGACTTTGACAACAAATTTCCGTTGGATCTTCTCCTGAATTGTAGTCAATTTAATATCTGGTTGCTCTTTAACTCTATTCAATAGTTTTCCAGCCAACCAATTTGAAGTTGCTCGAAGATTGTCGAATGATCGACTACAAGTGTGTTTATCAACAAGGGTCCTCATCTGAAAGGTTGACTCATCTTTTATTTTTGTCACATAAGCAACCCACGAACATGTTTTTAAGCATCTAGCTCGAACTCTTGTCTTATCAGACTTCTCAAAACGAATTGACCATCCTCCATTTATAGCATATTCATCCTCCATTTATAGCATATTCAGAAACAGCAATCTTAAACTCATCCAAAGAACTAAACAACATGCCTACCTCAAACCGAATTTCTGAAGGGAGCATCGTGTTTTTAAATGATGGAAATCTAGAGTTGTTCTCCACATTGGAATTAGAAAGTTCTCCCAATGAATCTAAATCATGCTCACCATCAGACTCATTATTACATTGATCACCTTCTTCTTCACCATTATTTCCTTCCCTATCTTCCTCTTCAAAATCCTCGACTATCCTATGTTCTAGATCATCATTTAACTCCTCCTCACTACCAAAAAATGATATATCTTTTACGCTATCTTCTTTATCAGATATTTCGTCATTTTCATTTTCATGCTCCACTCCTGCTTCTTCATAATAGACATCTCTCATGTTTACATCTTCATGCACTACATGCTCAACAAATACATCAATGGATGTATTTGCATTTACTAAAGCTAAGGCAACTATATCCATGGCCGATTTATCTGATTCTACTAGTTTTAAACATCCATCAGCACATCGGTACCACAAATTTCTCCAAGAACTATATCCTATGGACTTTACAACATCAATAAGATCCAACAAAGACCACAAGTATGGGTCAAATTTCTCAGAAAAAGTAATAGAGCCTCCAACATACTTGTATGGATTTGTTTCTAGTTTTCCACCGTGGTTCACTCTCACAAAAAAAATTTTAGTCATGATCTGAAATGAAAAATGACATCAATTGATTAGTGCATCGATACAAATAATTCATGTTAGTTTGAACAAGATAGACAAACAGACTCAAAGTATAATTGGGAGATTTCAATCTTAAATGGCTTAAATGATTTAAATGGTTCCATGATGAGGTAATGTTCTAAAAAGTACTTTCAAGAAAACCTTTTATACCAAATGTTCTAAAAATTTGCCAAGAAATAGATAACAAAATTAATAAAGAAACTCATTGGTGGAAGTAGGACTTATAAGCATAATTTTCTAAAACCAAATGATTATCAAACACAACCTTAGTAATTTGACTACCAACTTCTCAGTGATTCATAAAACACCAAAGATTAAGCTGCACCTTGACATGGTCAATAACGATAGTGTACTCATTTAAAAATTCCAATTAAGATTTCACTTTTACACCTAATTTATCAGATGTTACCAACTGTGCATGCTTTATGGAAACAATCTGTAAGGCACAATCTTAAAGCTTTAGATAAGAATGCATAAGCCTCACCTCAAGGCTAAGAAAATTGTCCTTGCCTTAGTTGCAGCTCGAGGCTTCTGCCTTAGCTTTCAATTCAGAAAATTATTATGTCCATATATGGTGTTATCCTTAATCATAAATCAAAACACACACAGGAACCTCCAACAATTAAAATTCTCTCTTGAATCTAGCTCTAAGAATGGGCTAGAAAATGAAATGGATTGGATTGTTGATGTCGAATGACAACTAAAAAAGTTTTGGAGTAGAAGAACCATCAAACTAAGTAATTCCTACTTTGATATTTTAAATTAGAACTTGGCCCTAAGGACGGGGGATTAAGATCTTTCGGCTTCAAAATCCGAGTAAAAGTTCCTTTTCCAGTATTGTCATTGTAATAGTAAATGAACTCAAAGCACAACCACTCTTAAAACTATCACGACGTTTCCATCAACAATACCCTAGCAATCCCTTTTTCTTTTTTAAAATCATCATCCAATCACTAATGCATTTAAGTTTGCTTACTCTTCATCAATTGAACTAAATTAGATGAAAATAGTATCCCTAGAAAAGAAAATAGAACAGGCAAACCAATTACTCAACTAACAGAGCATAGAGAACCGCCACGAAAATTAGAGTTTTCATCATCATCGCCAACAATAAATTCGCGAGTTCAACTATCAGAATACAAACTGAAAAAAATTGATGCACGACACGCAATCATTCTTGAGTGAACCAGTGTAGAAGAAGTTCAAATGAATGAAATGGTTCCATTCATTACCTTCGAATCGCTATCTTCCGTTCAACGAACTTCAATGGACCCTTCCAGAGACGCCAATGAACTTCACCATTGTCTTCAAGAGAATACCCACTGTCGTCGTCTTCCTCCACTGTTGTCTTCCTCCACGCCTCCACAGTTTCAACTTCTCAAATTTTACCCTAACCCTAAAGCTAATTTTAGTTTTTCAGAGCGATGGATCCTTTTACACGAATGGTTGCCATGTCAGATGACACCTCATAGGACACTTCATCAACGTTAAAAATGTTTAACGAAAAAAGGTTTGAAGGGCAATTTTAAAACAAATTTGAAACTCCAGGGGTATAATTGAAACTTTTGAAACTCCAGGGACATAAATGAAACTTACTCCATAATCTAGGGGTATATTTAATAATTTAACCAATTAAAAGTTTAGATTTCGTTTGATAACCATTGGTTTTTTAAAAACTATGCTTGTTTTCTCCTAATTTTCTTAGAATGACTTTCATCCTTGTTAAGAAAATATTTGAATTCCTAACCAAATCCTAAAAATAAAAACAAGTTTTTGAAAACCATTTTTTTTTTTAGTTTTCAAAACTTAACTTAGTTTTTGAAAACATGGTAAGGAGGTATATGAAAAAAAACAAAGAAACTTATGAGTGAGAGTAGTGTTTATAAGCTTAATTTTTTTTTAAAAAAAAAAACAAAAAACTAATGGTTATCAAACAGTGTCTTAGGGGCTTACAAGAAACTTTTTAAAGTAAAAGTAGGGGTGTTCAAAAAACCCGACAACCCGAACAACCCGGACTACCCAACCCAAACCGTAAGGGTTGGGTTGGGTTAGGTTTTTTTTCGGTTTGGGTTGGGTTGAAATTTTATAAAACCGAAAATTCGGTTCGGTTCACGGGTTGAGAAAATTTTGGCTCGGTTCAACCCAAACCGAACCGAATATATATAATGTTTGCTATTTATTTAATGTGTCACGCAAATGGCATAGTGGTTGTTGTCTTCTTTAAGATTCTGGAAGTCCTATGTTCGAGTCACATAATGTGCAAATATTTGTTTTTATTTTTTGTTTTCAATTTTCGTTTTTTTTTTCTAATATGTAACTGAATGTTTTTTATTTTTTCTGATCAAAAGAAAAATTAATTTTAAATAATTAAGAAATTAAAAAAATAGACAACCCGACAACCCAACCCAACCCAACCCGAAAATAGAAGGGTTGGGTTGGGTTGGGTTGCTACCATCGCTCGGTTCATTCGGGTAGCGAACCCGACCAACCCGAAAATTCGGGTTGGTCCAAAAAACCCCATCAACCCAACCCAACCCAACCCGTGAACACCCCTAAGTAAAAGACTTATTAAACATAATCTTGAAATTTTAAGAACTAAACTTATAATTTAACCAATTTAATATCAAAGTATATAAACTAATAAAGTATGGGGGTAATAATTGAAATACCTTATAATTTCACTATGCAAATTAACAGTTTAAGAGTCACAAATTTCAACAAAAACTTACTTTAATGTCGTCTTTTTTTTTCTGAAATTTTATTAATTTTGTATCGCACATTTATTTTATAATTTATCGAACACATATGAGAATACATTTTTTTTATCATCTTTAAGAAAAGAAAAAAGAGACTTACCAAATGGTTAAAATAACAATCTTTTTTAAATCTAAGAGTTAAAATTTCAATACTTATCACAATTAGATGAATTTGATAAGTTTAAAGGATAAAAATTCATATTTTCAATTGACCTCTTTTGTGTTGGTTGGGCTAGATAAACCTCCTTTTTACTATTTCCATTTTTTTATCTAAGAATAATATAAATCTAGTTTATAATATTTGTCAATTTTTTTAAAAAAAGTTTGACATGGTCAATTATGGTCCCGTTTGACAATCCTTTGATTTTGAAAATTATGCTGGTTTTCTTCTGATTTTTCTTGGAATGGTTTTCATCTTTGTTAAGAACATATTTGAATTTTTAACCAAATTCTAAAAACAAAAATAAGTTTTTAAAAACTACATTTTTTTAGTTTTCAAAACTTGACTTGTGTAACGACTCGACTAGAAGAGAGCTAAAAACATGTTGAAGGTCGCTACTACATGCACGAAAACGTAAAACTTTTGAAACTTTAAAGCGAAAGAGACCAAAAGTAAAATCCTTTTATATAATAATCTGTGCCCAAAACTGAGTCATTTTATAATAACAGAATAGTTGCAAAGACATGATAGACAAATTTTCATAAAATAGAAAATTAAAAACGTCTGAAGCATGAAATTAGGAAACTCGATCCTAGACTTCTAGGGACATAATTTGCAACTGCGTCCCATAGCCTAGCCAAGTCACTACTGATGTGGTTTTTTCCTACCGCAAGCGCGCGGGTCAAGTTTTAATATAGTGATTTTCATGTTAACGAGTATCGTCCTCTGGATTGGGTTTCTAACCAAATTAATTACCGCAAATAATCTTGTCTAATTTTATTTATGGATTAAAATTTAGTGATAATGAAAGAAATCAAGACACAAAAGCTAAAAAGTGTGGAATTCAAATGATGAAAACTCCTAGGGAATTGATTTCACCTATTGGGGTTGTGAAATAATTAATGGATGTATGGACATGCAATGACTCATAAATCTAGGATTTTCTATTATCATATTTATCTCTCCCGAGCATAAATAATTCTCACAAATATGACCAACCTGATATCCCTATCTAGATTCATTCACATGCATGGTTTAAATTGAATCCTATTAACGATTTCTACAACCATCCTAAATCTCCCGATCTTAGGATTACTATAGTTATGCAATTTATTTATCTAAACTAAGTCCCCTCTCTAGAAAAAGAATTAGAGATAGCATCAATTAACTCATGGTCAGTGAATTAAAAGCATTAGAATCTTAAATTGCATACATGAGTTAAAAACAATAAACATCCATCAATTAATCCAACAATGCCCAAAGGGCTACATCAATCCCTAAGAGAACAAATCTAGCTACTCATACACGACGTTACGATGTAAGCTAAATCTGAAAAGGCCACTAAAAACAACTAAAGAAAGGGAAGAAAAGAGATAAAACACTATTGTCGCCGAAACCGCACGTCCTCGTCACGATCTCCACGAGCTAAGCCTTGAATCTCACTCCTCTACTTTGCTTCAGCTCCCACAAAAGGTCTCTAGTCGATTTTAGGGCTAAAATTGCATCAAATGGACTCCCCCAATCCGTAGCACTTAAGGATGTATTTATAGGAATTTTATCGACAGCGTCTCAATGCTAGGGACAACGTTTTAATCAGATTAGGAAAACTTGCAGCGTCGAGACACTCTCAATTCAGTGTCGAGACGCTGAACCTCAGATCTTCCACTTTTAACAATCCTCCAACTTGACTTCTTTTCACTTATTTTGCTCCTCTATAAGTCTCGAGCACCTGGTTAACTTCAATTTCTCCATTTTAGCTCCAATTATCAATTCCTACAAAAATAACATGAAAGTGCATTAAATAGGCCAAAAGCTATGCGTGCTATCAACTGCCATCGCCACTCGCTTGATGTCCTCAAGTACCACCTGAAAAGGAAAGTCATGTAGCAAGGATGAGTATATAAGAATATACTCAGTAAGTAGTCCACTTAAGAGTTGGAACTGATAATATGAGATCTAATGTCATGAAATCTAATAGCATGAAACTTAATTTTGGGTCTTAACATCATAGGGACCTAACTGGAAACAAGGGCCATAATTGGGTACATGAAATGTTTTGTCTAGGGTGATTACCTATCCCAACCTGAACCCGCTATGATATTGTGTGGGTTAGTCAGGTAAAGTAAATTAGAGACTAGTTGGCGTCCCTCTAGTAAAATTATACCTCTCCCAACACAATAGCTCTAAAAAACATGATCATGAAATACAGTGGAGCAACTGACGCATGAAAACATGTCTGGGTGCCATCTGGTGCACGAATAACGTGCCTGATCATAAGCTCAACACCGTCTTGAACTAAGAGAGCGCACGATAACGTGCCTGAATCTGGGCTCTAACAGTCAACTGATAGAACGCACGATCCTGTGCCTGAAAACTGGGTTCTATCAGCCTTGAGATGGGGAAGGAAATCGCTTTGGCTAACATAAGACTTGGACCCTTTAGGTCTACCCGAGGCCCTAAAACATGATATGGTCCCTATTCTGAGTCTATTCACATTCATACATACGATTCTCTATAAGTCATACTAAAACATGCTTGGAGAACCCAAGGTCTATTCTAATCGGCCAACCAATTTCAACACATCACAATCCAAAGGATATTATTAAGCCCTGATAATTTCTGTAATGTTGCCGAAACTTTGGTAGCATAATAACGTAACTACAACTATCCCAAAAATTGTAGACACCTAAAATGCAGAAAAATCACACTTAACTAGAGTAACTCTAGTCATTTACATTCCAGTACAAAATTCACATTTGACATGCTCAAGCATAACAACCACAACTTTAGAAATCAGCAGTTTAACACAAGCTCATTCATGACAAATTATTTCATGACTAACCCAAATAGATCATAATTTCATACACACATCACAAGCGTGCTTTACAACTAATAATAATTCAGCCCAACTTCAAATAAGTCATAATTCATGCTTAGTCCAAATAGAGGCAAATCACACGCTATAATCAACCATAAAAAAATTCTCATGCTTAATTAAAACCAAGGACAAAACTTAAACTTAAATTCAAACCATGCTAGCATTGTAACCTTTCAATCACATGGGTCAAAGCTTAGAATTACATCCAATGGCTGCTTACATTAGCTAAATAATTTGCTTGATAGAATCCAAACTAATACTCTAGCTCCAAGGTCCTTAATCAAGCTACAAAAAAAAAGTGAAAAATACACTTTTGGTCCCTGTGGTTTGAGTTAGGTTTCATTTTGGTCCCTGAGTTTTCAAACTCGGCAATTTAGTCCCTAAGGTTTGGATTTTGTTTCATTTTCGTCCCTCCATCCACTTTTCCGTTAACTTTTAACGGTTTGCTGACGTGGCACTTATTATTTTTTTTTAAAAAAAATATTTGTTTCAATTTTAAAAATAAAATAATAATAATATAATTTTTAAAAAATATTTTCTTTTTAATTTTCATTTTCCCTCTCAATTTTCCCACACTTTTCTTCTTCTTCCTCTTCACAACCCCACCACCATCTTCTTCTTTCTACTCAACTACCATCACCACCACACGTTGTCACCGGTCGTCGGCGACATATTTTTTTAAATTATTTTATTTTTAAAATTGAAAAACATATTTTTTTTAAAAAAATAAGTGTCACATCAGCAAACCGTTAAAAGTTATCGAAAAAGTGGATGGAGGGACCAAAATGAAATAAAATCCAAACCTTAGGGACTAAATTGCCGAGTTTGAAAACTCAGGGACCAAAATGAAACCTAACCCAAACCTCAAGGACCAAAATTGTATTTTTCCCAAAAAAAAAAGAATAAAACTCTCAAATAAAGAGGGGTTTTAATCCAAGCATTCAACTAGGAACCCATTAAATCTGGAGGTGATTTAACACTTAAAACTCACCCAAAACATAAACACAACTTGTTGTTCGGGTTCCAAATCCGCTCCAAAATAACGATTAAGAGCTAATATCAATGGGTATCCTTGAAATTGAGAGCTAATATCAATGGGTATCCTTGATAAAACATAAAATTGACTAAAAACACCTAAATCTCACTTACCCACACGAAAAACTAGTCGAAAACGCTGAAAAACGCCCCAAACAGCTGCTGCTCACACGTGTCTACACGGACCCCGCCGGAAAACGCCTATGTCTGACCAAGAAAATGCTGGAAGTTGAGAGAGAGGCCGAGAGTGAGGGAGAGAACGAAAGAGAGGGAGGAATCAACCTAAAAAGTGAAAAAAAAACCTGTGAGAAACTTACCCAAAATCGCACCGAATGCTGCTACAACCCACGCCGCCGAACTACTGCTAAACCGCCGCCACAACGCCACTGCTTCCCGGAGGAGACAATTGGAGTTGAAGGGTATGGTTGGCCAACGACGAAATCAAAAGAAAAAAAGATGGGTGTGGAGAGGGAGTTTCACGACAATGGAGGAAGAGAAGGGAGGAAGAAGATGGTCTTTGGAGGCTAGATGGCTTGACCTAGGGCTGTGTGCGGCTCCATTTAAATTAAAAAAACTTAGGGTTGGCTTGGCTCCAACTTTCCCTCTAATTACAACAATGCTCTTCCATCTTTTAATTTAAGAAAAACCATAAAAAACCACTAAAATAAATCTTATTTCTCCATCAATTTCATGAAACTAAACTCAATTAAACTCAAATTCGAGAAATTGAGATTTATCTAAAATGCTGACGTTACAACTTGGTTTTTAAAAACATGGGAAGAAGGAAAATAACAAACCAAAGAAATTTATAGGTGGAGATAGTGTTTATAAACTTAATTTCCAAAAACCAGAAACCAAAAACATGCCTTGTTTGATAACCATTTGGTTTTTGGTTTTTGCTTTTCAAAAATTAAGTCTATAAACATTACTATCATCCATAAGTTTAATTGTTTTGTCATCTACCATTTTCCATATTTTCAAAAACCAAGTCGAGTTTTAAAAGCTAAAAACTACAACCCCACTTAATAAGGCCTTGTTTGAGAACCATTTTGTTTTTGGTTTTTGAAAATTTAGCCTGTAAATTGAAGGGATAAAAGCCCTCACGCAGCGGAAGAATTCAGAGATCCTACACTGTGTTCTATTTTAATCGAAATACCAATACAGTTTGCAAAAATCACAACAACCCATAACATTTAATAAAGCTGTAAAAACGGGTTCATAGCAGCTATTTTTGTGTATAAAACCTATATCTAATCAAGGTTTTATTTAGTGTATAATTAGGAAGCAAGAAGACTTACTCTCGTTGCCATTCTCGATCAAAACACCAACTTCTAGAGATTTTTGCAGAAAATACAACAGCAAAAAACACCTCTTTGTTGTACTAAATATCACAAAAACCACCAAAAGAGAACCACCTGTATTCTCTAAAGGCTTAGAGATGAGGTTTCTTGTGGGAGAAGTTGTACTTAGGATTGGGAGGAAAAAAAAAATCTCTGAAAGATTTATATGGAGCGTAAAAGCAAGAATGAGAGGGTAAAAGTGAAGACCCTAACTTCCACTCTATTCGATAGGGAAGATGGAGAAAGAATCGTGGACTTTAGCCCACGATCAGGTAACTGATCAAATCAGTTATCTGACTTTTCAATTTTCAAAAATTAAAAGAAAAAATCAATTTAATTTTGTTGAAGGAGAAATTTCGGCCAATCACAAATTGCCAATTAATGATAAAATAAATGAGACCAATTACACATTTACACGTGTGCCTAAATTAAATTAATAGACATTAAAATTCGGCAAATCAAAGAATGCCACTTGTCTATTAGTGATCCATCAGATAACATCAGCCAAGTTCAATCAAATTATGCCACGTGGCAATTGGACCCAAGCCCAAGCCCATATGAGGTCCATCAAACTCTATAAATAGAGGAGGCCACCATTCATTTGGGGAGGGGAGATTTAGAGACAGAGTCAGAGAACTCAGAGTCCAGAGCATTCTGCCAGAGTCCAGAGTTGGCAAAAGCCAAAGAGTGTAGAGAATTCAGAAGGAATCGAGATTCAAAATTCAAAGGATTCAAGACTCAGAAGGTTTGAAGACTAGAAGACTCTAAGAAGAGATCAATAAGCCAACCGACCGATCAAGAAGATCAACAAGTCAGCAGGCCGATCATCCAAGAAGATCAACAAGCCAACCGATCGATCAAGAGGATCAATAAGTCAGCAGGTCAATCATCCAAGAGGATCAACAAGCTAACAAGCCGATCCAACAGATCATCAAGCCATCAGACCGATCAAGAAGATCATCAAGTTAACAGACCGATCATCCAAGAAGATCAACAAGCCAACCGACCGACCAAGAAGATCAACAAGTCAGCAGGCCGATCATCCAATAAGATCAACAAGCCAACCGATTGATCAAGAGGATCAATAAGTCAGCAGGCCGATCATCCAAGAGGACCAACAAGCTAACAAGTCGATCCAACAGATCATCAAGCCGATCCAACAGATCATCAAGCCAACAGGCTGATCCAAGTGATCATCAACCCAACAGGCCGATCCAAGAGATCATCAACCTAGCAGGCCGATCATCCAAGAAGATCAACAAGCCAACCGACCGATCAAGAAGATCAACAAGTCAGCAGGCCGATCATCCAAGAAGATCAACAAGCCAACCGATCGATCAAGAGGATCAATAAGTCAGCAGGCCAATCATCCAAGAGGATCAACAAGCTAACAAGCCGATCCAACAGATCATCAAGCCAACAGGCTGATCCAAGAGATCATCAAGCCAACAGGTCGATCCAAGAGATGATCAACCTAGTAGGCCGATCATCCAAGAAGCTCAACAAACTAGCCCAAGAAGATCAACAAGCTAGAGACCAAAATTTATATATTTAAGAGAGAGAATAAGAGGATTAAAGTTAGAGATTGTACACACACACACATATTACATCAATACAAATATATTGTTTATTCCACGTGTCTCCATCCCTGAAGTCTCGTGTGAACAAATTGGCACGCCTAGTGGGACCATCTCTACCTCTCATCTCTCTCTCTTATCTCAAAACACAAGTATAAACATGTCGTTTAAGACTTCTTCAATGGTCGCTGTCATGAACAAGTCATACATGGGTTCTACTGCCCATTGTTGCTTCAACGGACTGACGTTGCAAGAAGATAAAGCTTCTATCGTTGCAGGCCAAGAAACAACCTTGCAGGGGGCATATACTAATGACAAGTTTCTTGTCAAGTACAACCCTTTGTTTGAACCTGATTCTGACGTAGTGACTGTCATGATGACTGAGAAAAGAAATATGGAAGAAAGAATGGCTGAGATGCAAGAGCACATCAACAACTTGATGAAGGCGATTGAAGAAAACGATTCTCAAATTGAGCAGCTAAAGAATCAGATTGAGAACCAACATATCGCCGAATCAAGTCAAACCCAACTCATAAAAAATCATGACAAAGGAAAGACTATAGTGCAAGATGATCATCCACAGTGTTCTACTTCGATCGCTTTACTATCCATCCAACAGCTCCAAGATATGATCACAAACTGTATCAGAGCTCAGTACGGTGGACCTACTCAAGATTCCCTCTTGTATTCCAAGCCTTATACTAAGAGGATTGATAACTTGAGAACGCCAATCGGGTATCAGCCTCCGAAATTTTAGCAGTTTGATGGAAAGGGCAATCCTAAACAACATATTGCCCACTTTGTTGAGACATGCGAGAACGCTGGTACTCGAGGGGACCTACTAGTTAAACAGTTCGTTCGAACACTTAAAGGAAATGCTTTTGACTGGTACACTGATCTAGAACCTGAGTCAATAAATAGTTGGGAAGAACTCGAAAGAGAATTTTTGAATCGCTTCTACAACACTAGACGAACCGTTAGCATGTTCGAGCTCACTGATAGCGAGCATAGCTAGCTATCTTTACTGATTTAATTTAGCTAGTCTTTTATGATGTTTGGGCCATTTTATTGTGCTTTATTGTTTATTTTGTAGGAAATGGTGGATTGGAGCTATAATGTCATATTAGAGTTAATCGGGTGCTCGGGGCATGAAAAGAGGCAAAGGAATGAAAAGAGTAAAAAAGGAAAAAAGTCAAATCTCGGTCAACAGCAGGCTAGCGTCGAGACGCTAGCTCTTGAGCGTCTCGACGCTCACATTCCATATCAGATTAGGCGCGTAAAGCTTACAGCGTCGAGACGCTATGATAGGAAGCGTCCCGACGCTTCCGTTTTTCCTTATTCAGAACGCGCGTATAAGAGGCAGCGTCGCGACGCTGTCTTGACAGCGTCTCGACGCTAAGGCGAAAAATCAGAATAAAAGCTTCACTTCGGCTAGGTTTTAGGGGAGATCAATTTGGGACCTTTTGGAGCCGTAAAGAGGGCAGAACAGAGGGCTTTTGGAGCTGAAAACAAAGGAGGAACTTGGAAATCAACCCATTGTTCGTGGGGATCGTGACGGGGACGTCGGGACTCGGCCTACATTGAGTTTTCTTTTCCCTTTTCTTTCTTTAGTTAGATTTATGGCTTTGATATGTTTAGTTGAGTTTGTATTTCCAATCATGAGTAGCTAAACTTTTAGCTTAGGGATTGATGTAGTTGATTAAGTTTATGGATTGATTTATGGTTTAAGTTGTGCAATGTTATTGTGTTTGTAATCTTGATTTAATGCTTTCAATTAATTGGCCATTAGTTGGATGATTTAAGTTTCGAATCTAGCTCGGGAGAGGGGATTTGATCTAGACTTACTCAAGATTGCATGAATAAAGTTTACTTTCTAATTCTTGACGGTTTTAGATTAACTTTAGAATTGGTTAAAAGATCTCATTGCCTTGCTATTAATAAGCTTAGATAGGGATATCAAGTTGGTTAATTTGCATGAGAATCAATTATACTCGGGAGAGGTAGTTGTGATTAAAGGGTCTTTGGCTCATAATTACATTGTGCATAATAACTTATTCCTTAAAATCAATCCTAAACTAAAATCGGCGAAATCAATTCCCTAAGTAGTTTTCCCAATTAAATTTCCATTCTTTTTATTTGCTTTGATTCGGTTTTATTTTCATTCTTTCATCACTTTTTAATCCCTAGATAAAATTGAGCGAGATTATTCATAATACTCAATTTGCTTAAAAATCCAATCCAGAGGACGACATTCGAATTTACTATTCACTATATTATTACTTGACCCGTGCGCTTGCGGTTAGGAAAAGTCCACATCAAGTTTTTGGCGCCGTTGCCGGGGATTGGCACATTTAGTTAAATTGATATTGTGAAAAAATTGCTTGATCTTAATTTAGGGTGTATTCTTACTTTTTTAGGTTTGTTGCATTTTTTCCTTATTTGTTCTTGTTTCCATATTTGATTTTTTTTGGGTTAGTTTCCTTTTAGTTGTGTAATCTTTTCCTTATTTGTTCTTGTTTTTCCTTTTCTAGGTTAGTTTCCTTATTTGCATTTTGTCATATTTATTTTTGCATTCCATATTAGGTTAGTTTGTTTCCTTTTTCTTGATTAATTCCATATTTAGATTAGTTGTTTCCTTTTCTTTATTTACTTCCATATTTGTTTTTTTTCTTTTCTTTGTAAGGTATTTTTAATTTTGTATGCGTAGGGATAAAGATTTAATTTTAGCACCATTTGATCCCGAGATAGAAAGAACAATTCTTAGGCTTCGAAAGGAAAATAGAGAAATTATTCAAATGGCAGATCAAAATCCACCTGAGGAGCCTAGGCCTATTAGAGATTATTTTCAGCCTGTGTTTCAGGGACAACAATCGGGAATTGTCTATGCCCCGATTAGTGCCAACAACTTTGAGCTGAAGACCGGTCTCATTCAGATGGCTCGAGACTGTGCATACAGAGGATCGCCCACTGAGGATCCAAATTCTCATCTTAAATCATTCTTGGATATTTGTGGGACGGTAAAGATTAATGGTGTCTCTGAGGATGCTATTCGCTTACGTTTATTTCCCTTTTCTTTGCAGGATAAAGCACGTGATTGGTTGCAGTCCATTACCCCTGGGAGCATCACCACTTGGGATGCTTTGGTCCAGGCCTTCTTAAAGAAATTCTTTCCTCCTGCAAAGACGGTCAAGCTAAGGACCGAGATTGGGACATTTCAACAACAATATGATGAACAGCTGTTCGAAGCTTGGGAGCGATTCAAAGAGCTACTGAGGAAGTGCCCTCAACATGGTTACCCCGATTGGCTTCAGGTACAGTTGTTTTATAATGGTTTAACTCCGAGCACAAAAACGATTGTTGATGCAGCTGCAGGTGGGACTCTGTTGTCCAAGACCGTGGAAAACGCTCGCACACTTCTAGAGGATATGGCCACCAACAGTTATCAGTGGCCATCTGAGCGGTCTACACCTAAAAAGATTGCTGCTGGAGTGTTCGAGGTTGATAAAGTAAGTGCACTCCAAGCCCAGATGACTTCCCTTGCCAATGCTTTTATGAAATTTTCAGGTACAGGGAGTGCTCAATCAATTGAATCAGCTGCTGCTTTAGCATCTAGACCTCAGGAGGAGACCATCGAGCAGGTTCAGTATGTATCAAATTTTAATTCTAGGGGATATAATAATAGTTCTACACCTACACATTATCACCCTAACAATAGGAACCATGAAAATTTCTCTTATGCTAATACTAAGAATGTTCTTAATCCTCCTGGTTTTGCCCCTCAAACTCAAGATAATAAAAAGTTAGAAGATCTTGTTGGAGCTTTCATTGCAGAGTCTAGTAACAGGACAACCAAGTTAGAGGAGGCAGTCATTGCCATCAATTCAACAGTGAATGGCCACAGTGCAGCCATCAAGAACATAGAGACTCAGTTGGGACAGTTGGTGAATGTTGTAAGTACAATGAACAAAGGTAAGGCCCCAGCTGAGCAAGATAAACCCCAGATGGAGTACTGTAAGGCAATCACTGTGCACCAGGAAGAATCTGAAGAGGAACCTGAATCTGAGGACTATGAAACGCCTACAGGGGAAGCTGAGGAGGACACATCATCTGATGAGGCTGAACAGCCTAACCTTGAGCCTCCTATTCCCTCCCCTACACTGTTGGTTCCTAAGGAAAAGAAAAAGAAAAAGAAGAAAAAGAATAATCAGGTTCAATTTGATAAATTTAGGAATGCTTTTATGAATCTGAATATTAATATTCCTTTTGCAGAGGCATTAGAGATGCCCCAATACAACAGGTTTATGAAGGAGTGGTTAGCAAAGAAGCGAAAAGAAAAGAAGGTTGACACTGTTTATCTTGCTTCCACATGCAGCACCAGAGTACAACAGAAAGTACCTGAAAAAGTAGCAGATCCAGGGAGTTTTTCTGTTCCTTGTAGTTTTGGTACTTATTCTTTCAGAGCATTATGTGATTTAGGTGCTAGCATTAATATCATTCCTCTATCTTTGTGTAAAAAGTTAGATATAGGTGAGATTAAATCTACTCCTGTAAAGCTCCAATTAGCTGATCAATCTGTGGTGAGACCAGTTGGTATTGTAGAAAATGTGTTAATCAGAGTAGGTAGATTTTTCCTCCCTATTGACTTATATGTTATGGACATGATAGAAAATCCTTCGATGCCTGTCATATTAGGACGACCATTCCTCGCTACTGGGCGAGCGATTATAGATATTGAGCGCAGGGAGCTCACTATTAGAGTCAAGAACGAAAAAGAAATCTTTAAAGCAGTTGAAGACTCTAAAAATGAAGTGCTTTACATGGGCTACAGGAAAGGTGCAAGAAAGAGCACCTCTGTTGGATTCACAGAACAAAAGCCTCCTTGAAGCACGTGCAACACGTCGAGCTAATGACGTTAAACAAGCGCTTATGGGAGGCAACCCAAGTAAGTTTAGTGTGTCTTTCCCTTTTGTTTTTGATTTATTGTTTGTTTTTGTTTTGTAGGTCTTGTTTTCTTCCTCTCCTTTGTTTTCAAGCTTTCAAGATTCCAAGCTTTCAAGCAAGAAGTCATCATCATTCCAGGGCAGTATTGTTCACTCCTTTCATTCGTTTCTTGTTCTCATGCTTATGTATGCTTTACTTTCTTTATACATTGAGGACAATGCATGTTTTAAGTTTGGGGGTGGATTAGCATGTTTGTGGAGCCCTTGAGCATCTGAGTTCGGGCTATAGTTTTGAGCTTTCTTTGAATGATGCATATGGTTGTTTTCTGGATGCTACTTTTGCATGATTATGATGTCCTAGGATAGGCTTTCTTGTCAATTTTCAAGCTTGTGATGAGATGTAAGCATAAGTGCCCAAAAAGGGAGACTTTTTAAAATTTTTTCTAGGAGATGGCTTGCATGAGTAGAGTATTTGTCTTGGCTAGATTTGGATTTGAATGCTTAGGAGCGAATTATTGGGTTCATATGCTTGTTGTCACCTCGATAGGTGTAGGGTAGAGCTAAAGAGTTAATTTTTTGCAAATTAGCATGTTTGATCTTGCTTAGGAGAAAAGAAAAGAATATCTGCTATTTATGCTCTTATCGAAAAATCATTCTTGTAGTTACTGTTGAAAAGAAAATTATTATGCCATGGCCTGTGCACAGTTTGCAATGTTTAATAAAGATTTAGGCAAAAAGAGCTACCCCTGTTGTGATCAGTTAGGCCAACCAGAGAAATCTCAGGTTAAGGGTCCCTGCAATGGGTGTGTGAAAGCTAGTGCCACATTTACATGCTTAATTTGATTGTTAATTATAAGCACCTAAGTATGGGGATAAACAAACTAATTTGTTGCATTAACTCATTAGTGAAACCTTAGTGCCAGTGTAGAGGGAAGATGAGCTGAGAGTTTAATAATCCAATCTCGGGCTAGTAGAGTCTGATCTTGTTGAGTTAGATCTCGCTTGTGCAAGTTAATTTTGGAAAAATTTTAATTTGTCTCCCTCATTGGTCCTTATGTGCATATCTCTTGCTTGCTTGGTTATTGACTTTTGAGCCTTGAGGATCGAGTTATGATTGTTGCATCCATTCTTCCATTGTATGCCTGATTTAGAGTTTGCTCGAGGACTAGCAAAAGCTTAAGTTTGGGGGTATTTGATAGCGAGCATAGCTAGCTATCTTTACTGATTTAATTTAGCTAGTCTTTTATGATGTTTGGGCCATTTTATTGTGCTTTATTGTTTATTTTGTAGGAAATGGTGGATTGGAGCTATAATGTCATATTAGAGTTAATCGGGTGCTCGGGGCATGAAAAGAGGCAAAGGAATGAAAAGAGTAAAAAAGGAAAAAAGTCAAATCTCGGTCAACAGCAGGCTAGCGTCGAGACGCTAGCTCTTGAGCGTCTCGACGCTCACATTCCATATCAGATTAGGCGCGTAAAGCTTACAGCGTCGAGACGCTATGATAGGAAGCGTCTCGACGCTTCCGTTTTTCCTTATTCAGAACGCGCGTATAAGAGGCAGCGTCGCGACGCTGTCTTGACAGCGTCTCGACGCTAAGGCGAAAAATCAGAATAAAAGCTTCACTTCGGCTAGGTTTTAGGGGAGATCAATTTGGGACCTTTTGGAGCCGTAAAGAGGGCAGAACAGAGGGCTTTTGGAGCTGAAAACAAAGGAGGAACTTGGAAATCAACCCATTGTTCGTGGGGATCGTGACGGGGACGTCGGGACTCGGCCTACATTGAGTTTTCTTTTCCCTTTTCTTTCTTTAGTTAGATTTATGGCTTTGATATGTTTAGTTGAGTTTGTATTTCCAATCATGAGTAGCTAAACTTTTAGCTTAGGGATTGATGTAGTTGATTAAGTTTATGGATTGATTTATGGTTTAAGTTGTGCAATGTTATTGTGTTTGTAATCTTGATTTAATGCTTTCAATTAATTGGCCATTAGTTGGATGATTTAAGTTTCGAATCTAGCTCGGGAGAGGGGATTTGATCTAGACTTACTCAAGATTGCATGAATAAAGTTTACTTTCTAATTCTTGACGGTTTTAGATTAACTTTAGAATTGGTTAAAAGATCTCATTGCCTTGCTATTAATAAGCTTAGATAGGGATATCAAGTTGGTTAATTTGCATGAGAATCAATTATACTCGGGAGAGGTAGTTGTGATTAAAGGGTCTTTGGCTCATAATTACATTGTGCATAATAACTTATTCCTTAAAATCAATCCTAAACTAAAATCGGCGAAATCAATTCCCTAAGTAGTTTTCCCAATTAAATTTCCATTCTTTTTATTTGCTTTGATTCGGTTTTATTTTCATTCTTTCATCACTTTTTAATCCCTAGATAAAATTGAGCGAGATTATTCATAATACTCAATTTGCTTAAAAATCCAATCCAGAGGACGACATTCGAATTTACTATTCACTATATTATTACTTGACCCGTGCGCTTGCGGTTAGGAAAAGTCCACATCACTCACCAATACTAAACAACGAAAAGGTGAACTCGTTGTTAACTATATAAATCGTTGGAGAGCTATGAGTTTAGATTGCAAAGATCGCCTCACTGAACTCTCTCCTGTTGAGATGTGCATTCAAGGCATGCACTGGGAACTCCTCTACATCTTTAAAGGTATAAAGCCTCGCACCTCTGAGGAACTAGCAACTCGCGGCCACGATATGGAGCTAAGTATTGCTAGTCGAGAAAATCAATACCTTCTCCTCCCTAACATGAGAAAAGAAGGAAGGAACGACGAAGAGACTATAGAAGAATCCATGGTTGTCAACACAACCCTTCCCAAGTCGTCTTCGAAAGAAAAGCGAAAAACAAATGGAGCGCATCACTTAACTGTAAAGGAAAGACAGAAGAAAATCTATCCTTTCCCTGATGCCGACATCCCTGATATGTTGGAACAACTATTGGAAGCGCAACTGATAGAGTTTCCTAAGTGTAAACGACCAGATGAGATGGAGAAAATCGATGATCTCAAGTATTGCAAGTATCATCGAGTTATTGGTCATCCAGTGGAAAGATGTTTCGTCCTAAAGGACTTAATTCTAAAGCTAGCCATGGAAGGAAAAATTGAGCTCGACCTTGATGAAGTAGTCCAATCAAATCTGGCTACAATCAAAGGAAAGAGCCAACATCAAAGAAAGAAGAATCCTAAGAAACCTCAACCTAAGAGGAAGAGAAGTAACAAGTTTTCTCAACCTCGACTGCCGGTGACTTTGAATGAATTCTTCTTCAAAACTTTCCACAAAAAGGAAAAGGAAAACTTTGCAACTTCCTACTGCATCGACGTAGAAGAAGTTGACAATTTCAAGAAGGGTGAACAAAGGACATCCGTCTTTGATCGCATCAAGCCTTCAACTACTCGTCCTTCGATATTCCAAAGAACGAGTATGGTCGCGACAAAAGAAGAAAATCAATGTTCGACGTCCACATTCACTCGATCTTCAGCTTTCCAAAGGCTAAGTGTCTCCACATCAAAGAAAAGTCAACCTTCGACATCTGTTTTTTATCGCCTCAAAGTAACAAGCGATCAACCTAAAAGAAAGATGGACAACTTGGAGGTGAAACTTTTCGATGAAGTAAAGAGCGACAAGAAGCTTCAAAGTAGCATCTCGTCACGTATGAAGAGGAAGTTCTCTGTTCTCATAAATACAGAAGGTTCCTTGAAGGTGAAACCAAATCTCATTATCTTGACCAATCCTACAAGTCAAGGACCTGATCAAGACCATGATGAAGATAAGAGCTTTTAAAATGTAAAAGCTCCTTATCGCAAGAGCCTAAACTGCATGATGCTCCTAGCCCACACGAGCTTAAAAGGTGAGTGCAAAAAAACTTGAACTACGTTATGACTTGATCCCTTTCCTTCAAGGGTACGTAGGCAGCTTAAAGAAAACTTTAAGTTCAGTCCTTGCAAACAAAAAAAAGTGCCACAAATATAGAAACATGACAATACAAGTTAAAAATGCTTACCCTTACAAGGGGCAACACAGTAAATTGAAGACGTACATTGCTATGAATGGAATGCTACGAATTAAATGCATAAAAAAAGGCTCCGTTCTTTCAAGTTCGACGATTCGCTCGCTCCAAGTCTGACGTCTCGCCTAGTTCGGTGTCTCGCTCCTTCTATGTTTGCATTCCACACACTTCAAGTTCGGTGTTTCGCTCCTTCAAAGTTTGGAGTCTCACCCCCTTTAAGTTTGGCGTCATGTTTCCTCTAAGTTTGCATTATTCATGCTTCAAGTTTGGTGTTCAGCTCGCTCAAAGTTCGACGTCTCACCTTCTCCACGTTCGGCGATTGCTCCATTCAAGTTTGGCTTATCACTTGTCCCAAGTTCGATACCTCGCTTCACCTTCAAAGGGTGGCAGTTGAAGGCTTCGTTTTCACATCATCGCTTCATTTTCAAAGGTCGTCGTTGAAAACTTTGCTTCACTACAAATGTTGTCGATTGAAGACTTCACTATCACTTCATCTTCAAAATTTGGCGGTCTACATCGCTTCATTTTCAAACGTTGACCATTGACAACTTTGCTTCATCTCCAAAAGATAGTGGTGGAAGGATTCGTTTTCGCTTCATCTTCAAAAATTGGCAGTTGACGACTGCGCTTCGTTTTCAAAAGTTGGCAGTTGAAAGTCTTGCTCCATCTTCAAAGATTAACAGTCAACGACTTTGTTTCATCTTCAAAGGTTGACAGTTGAATGCTTTGCTTTCGCTTCATCTTCAAAAGTTGACGATTGGTGGCCCCGCATCTTCTTCAAAAATTGACGGTTGGCGACCTCGCTCTTTCTTCAAAGTTGACGGTTGAAAACTTCATTTCAAAGTTGGCGGCTGGCGACTTCACTTCGTCTTCAAAAGTTGACGGTTGGCGGTCTCGCTTCTTCTTAAAAAATTGACAGTTGACAACTTCACTTCATATTCAAAAGTTGACGGTTGAAGTTTTTGCTTTAGAACATCTGCAAAGATGAACAACTTTAGCGTTGCCTTTATCTTGAAAGTGTCTAGACTGGAAGATGCATCTTAGCTGCATGTTAAAATGCTTGATATCAAACCACAAAAAAAAAAAAAAAAAAACAAAGAAAGACAATAAATGTGTTGTTAAAAAAAAAGTGACTACCCCTGCACGAAACTACAGTCATCAAAGTGACTGGTCTAGACAGGTGGTGAAGTCACTGCAATTGAATCTGATGACGACCGTCGTAGGCGAGTCTGGTGATCACCCTTGCAGGATACTAAAGTCATCAAAGTAACTGGTCTAGATAGGTGGTGAAGTCACTGCAAGTGAATCTGATGATGACCGTTGTAGGCAAGTCTGGTGACCACCCCTTCAAGATACTACAGTCATCAACGTGACTGGTGTAGACAAGTGATGAAGTCACTGCAAGTGAATCTGATGACGATCGTTGTAGGCGAGTCGAGTCTGGTGACCACCCTACAGGCTACTCATATCACCAAATAAAATGGGAACTGGTCTAGCAGGAGTGCATCACTAAAGGCAAATCTGGTGACTACCCCTGCAGGTTACTCAGATCACCCAATAAAATGGGGACTGGTCTAGTAGGAGTGCATCACTGTAGGCGAATCTGGTGACTACCCCTGCAGGTTACTCAGATCATCCAATAAAATGGGGACTAGTCTAGCATGAGTGCATCACTGAAGGCGAATCTGGTGACTACCCCTGCAGGTTACTCAGATCACCCAATAAAATGGGGACTGGTCTAGCAGGAGTGCATCACTGAAGGCGAATCTGGTGACTACCCCTGCAGGTTACTCAGATCACCCAATAAAATGGGGACTGGTCTAGCAGGAATGCATCACTGAAGGTGAATCTAGTGGCTACCCCTGCAAGTTACTCAGATCACCCAATAAAATGGAGACTGGTCTAGCAGGAGTGCATCACTGTAGGCAAATCTGGTGACTACCCCTGCAGGTTACTCAGATCACCCAATAAAATGGGGACTGGTCTAGCAGGAGTGCATCACTATAGGCAAATCTGGTGACTACCCCTACAGGTTACTCAGATCACCCAATAAAATGGGGACTGGTCTAGCAAGAGTGCATCACAGTAGGCGAATCTGGTGACTACCCCTGCACGTGACTCAGATCACCTAATAAAATGGGGACTGGTCTAGCAGGAGTGCATCACTGAAGGCGAATCTGGTGACTACCCCTGCAGGTTACTCAGATCACCCAATAAAATGGGGACTGGTCTAGCAGGAATGCATCACTGAAGGTGAATCTGGTGACTACCCCTGCAGGTTACTCAGATCACCCAATAAAATGGGGACTGGTCTAGCAGGAGTGAAATCACTGCAAGCGAATTTGGTGACGACTGTTGCACGAAGCTTACACATTTAAGGAAGAAATAAACAAATTGCAAAAAAAAAAAAAAAACTAAAAAAGAAAAAACGAAAATTAAAAAATAAAAAGAAAAAAACGAAAAGTAAAAAAAAAACGAAAATAAAAAAATAAAAAAAAAAAAGAAAAAGAAAAGAAAAGAAAGGAAAGTTTCCTACTTGGATCCCTTCTTGAATGCTCTCTGCAATTGATGTGTGCTCTCCCCTACTGAGGTTCAGCCTTATTTATAGGGGGAGTTTTAAGTTCAAATCAAAGGTTTAGATAAAGATTTGACTCAAATGAATTCCTATCTCCGGTTCAAAATTTTATGAGATAATCTTTTATCTTTATCTGAACCAACTTAATTAAATTGAAATTCCTAAAAGATAAGTGTTTCAATTCAAATCAATTTGGGAATTCAAATTTTATCTAAATAATTTTATTTATCTATTTTATTTGGGCATACTCCAAATTTTTCTTCCAAATCAAAATTTGAGATTCAAACATCAAATTCTATTCAAAATGCAAGTTTGAATTTGGTAAAATTTTACCTCAAATTAAATTTTGGCCATAATCCAAATTCTATCCCAAATGGACCAGAGTCCAAACCTCAAGTTCTATTCCATATGCAGTTTAAAATTGGGTAGGATTTTACCTCAAATCAAAATTTGGGTATAAACCAAATTTTGCCCAAACTTGAAATCAAAGTTTGCTGCCAAACAAGGAAAATCAAAATTTTGACCAAACCTCAAATTTTGATTAATTGGCGATAAAAGTGTGTCAAATAAAAAAATCAAAATTTTGACCAAAGTTCATATTTTGATTAAATTGACACACCAAATGAGGTCAAAGTCAAGAACAAATACCTTGCATTTTAATTCCAAAATATATTTTTTGAGATTCACTCACACATAACTTGTGCCTAAATCTCGAAAAGGGGGCATTTGTTGAAGGAGAAATTTCAGCCAATCACAAATTGCCACGTCATTAATATAAATTAATGATAAAATAAATTTGGGACCAATTACACATTTACACGTGTGCCTAAATTAAATTAATAGACATTAAAATTCGGCAAATCAAAGAATGCCACTTGTCTATTAGTGATCCATCAGATAACATCAGCCAAGTTCAATCAAATTATGCCACGTGGCAATTGGACCCAAGCACAAGCCCATATGAGGTCCATCAAACTCTATAAATAGAGGAGGCCACCATTCATTTGGGGAGGGGAGATTTAGAAACAGAGTCAGAGAACTCAGAGTCCAGAGCATTCTGCCAGAGTCCAGAGTCGTCAAAAGCCAAAGAGTCTAGTGAATTCAGAAGGAATCGAGATTCAAAATTCAAAGGATTCAAGACTCAGAAGGTTTGAAGACTAGAAGACTCTAAGAAGAGATCAACAAGCCAACCAACCGATCAAGAAGATCAACAAGTCAGCAGGCCGATCATCCAAGAAGATCAACAAGCCAACCGATCGATCAAGAGGATCAATAAGTCAGCAGGCCAATCATCCAAGAGGATCAACAAGCTAACAAGCCGATCCAACAGATCATCAAGCCAACAGGCTGATCCAAGAGATCATCAAGCCAACAGGTCGATCCAAGAGATGATCAACCTAGCAGGCCGATCATCCAAGAAGCTCAACAAACCAGCCAAAGAAGATCAACAAGCTAGAGACCAAAATTTATATATTTAAGAGAGAGAATAAGAGGATTAAAGTTAGAGATTGTACACACACGCATATTACATCAATACAAATACATTGTTTATTCCACGTGTCTCCATCTTCGAAGTTACGTGTGAACAAGTTTAATTAATAAAAATTAATTAAATTAAATATAACTAATTAAATCATATTTAATTAGTTAATTCATTTAAATGAATATTTAAATGAACCTTCCTCATTTACTCTATAGTTTTAATGTTCTTTAATTAAATCAAATTTAATTAAACTAAATTAAAACATATAATTAATTAATTCTATAATTAATTATTTTTTTTACTAGAATTCTATAATTAATTAATCATTAAATTGAATGTCACATATTCAATTATATTTCTCTCATATAACCTATAGTTTTAATGTGCATCCAATGTGCATTAATTTTAACCTATAGTTTTAATATGAATCCAATTCATATTTTAAATTTAATATTCGAACTCTTTCGAATATTCAATTCTCCCTCAAATTATTTTTGAATCAATATTCAAAATAAATTTAGGGCCAGTTGCAAAGATAGTAAACTGGGCCAAACTAATTGCAAATCTAGCGGCCCACAAAAGAAATTGCAAAAATAGCAAAAAATGAAGGTCTGAAACGTGCATTTACTAAAATACCCTTCCTTCCTAAACCCTGAAACCTATCTTCAATCTTCTATAATGGCATTACATTTTCTATCATCTCCATTTCAAATTCGCTCGATTTTGGATCAAATTCGTCATGGATTTGTCACCGCCGCTCGACCCTATAATTCCAGCGATAACTCCTCTCAGAATCGGATTCTCCTTTCCATCCGAAAACTTCGTCAAATTACGTATCTGAATCTTCACATGATCGTCCGCTCCTTCGTTTTCACTTTCCTCGTCCACCACCAGCAGATGCTATCGAAGCCGATCGCCTACAAATCACCACCAAAATTTCAAAATTGCCAGTAAGATTTGAAACTAAAGAAACTGAAAGAACTATCAAACGCAAGAAGATTGGAAGAACTCACGGATACCGTCAAAAGTGGTCGGCCGAAGTAAGAGAATCTGGAATCATTCTGTTCGGAATGAAGGGGGATGTGAGAGAGACAAAATTGGAAGAGCTTGGCAGTGGTAAACGTAAAACAATGGCGTCGAATCAGATGAAGATGGAACTGAATGAAACTATTCCCAGTTGAAAATTGAAACGAATCGACAGTATACTTTTTCTGTGCAATTGAGAGTGGCTTCCAACAACGATTTTGTGTTTTGTTTTGAGATTGTCTTTTGGAATAATGTCAAACTTTTATAGACAAATCTGCACATGAAGAAGATAAACAAGTTGCTTCTAGAGAAACATATTTGATAATAATGGTCACTGGAGATTTTTTTTTTAACTTTTATTCAGAAAGATTTTTTACTGTGATAGAAAAATTTCTATTTCTATCGGTGTTAGATTCTATCAGTGAGAAAGATTTTCTATCACTGATAGAAATGTTGGTTTTCTATCGGTGATAGAAAGTTTTTCTATCACTGATAGATTCTATCACCTATAGAAAGATTTTCTATCACCGATAAAAAACTTTCTATCAGTGATAGAAATATTCTATCACCGATAGAAAAGTTTTCTATCACTGATAGAATTAAATTTCTATCACTGATAGAAAAGTTTTCTATCACTGATAGAAAATTTCTATAAGAATTCTATCATGATAGAAAGTTTTCTATCAATGATAGAAGATTTTTATCACTGATAGAAACTTTTTCTATCACTGATAGTCTATCAGTGATAGAAAAAGTTTCTATCATTGATAGATAAAAAGTTAATTCTATCACTGATAGAAGATTTCTATCACTGAAAGACACTGATAGAAAATTTTTCTATCACTGATAGAATCTAATCTATCATTGATAGAAAAATTTTCTATCAGTGATATAAAGTTAATTCTATCAGTGATAGAAAATTAATTCTATCACTAATAGAAAGTTTCTATCAGTGATAGAAAGTTAATTCTATCAGTGATAGAAGATTTTTATCAGTGATAGAAAGTTAATTATATCACTAATAGAAAGTTTCTATCAATGATAGAATAATATTCTATCATGATAGAAAGTTTTCTATCACTGATAGATTCTATCAGTGATAGAAAAATTTTCTATCAGTGATAGAAATTTAATTCTATCAGTGATAGAAGATTTCTATCACTGATAGAAAGTTAATTCTATCACTAATAGAAAGTTTCTATCAGTGATAGAATAATAATCTATCATGATAGAAAGTTTTCTATCAATGATAGAAGATTTCTATCAATGATGGATTCTATAAGTGATAGAAAAACTTTCTATCAGTGATAGAAAATTTCTATCACTGATAGAAACCTACCAAATCAGAAATCCACGCGATCCACGATCCAGACCTGCGGAAAGAAGAAAACCGTGTGCGCGCAATTGAAGGGCAAAACGGGGATATAAAAAATTAATTCAAAAATTTTGCCATATTTGCAAATATTTTTAAAAATTGCTAAATTTTCCATTATTTACCCTAATTTTGCCACCCATTACAATTATCCATAAATTTATATTATATATTATAAAGTTTAGTAGTAAATATAAACTTTGTATTATAATGTATCTTGATACATTATATTATTTTCTTTAGTAAATTTACCTCAACGCCTTATATGAGCTACCGATGGGACCTAATGGACCTACAGACCAGAAGCTGCAACGATATGAGATTAATTGACTAAACTCATTAACCAAATTAATCAATGTTCGTTAACTGTGGTTCATTCCACTATAGAACCACAATTGCACTCTTCTCACTTCAGATATATTTCTGTGTCCACAGATATTGACCAATAACAGCAAGTCAGTCCTTCACGTGTATTTGTAACACCAACTGAGTTAAATTACCATTTTACCCCTAGGTACCTCTATATCCCCCAGTGCTCCTCTAATGAACAACCTGTTTGAGGTCCAACCAACAAACATAAGTCCCTCTCGAGCCACAGAGAGGACAGGGCCCTTTGTTCAAGATCCGGAGACACCACTTAAGGGAACACACATCTACTTACCCTAAAGTCGAGAAGGAGTGAATTACATCTTGTGTGATTATGTTCCTAGCTCCCCACTCGGTCTTGTCCCCAAAATGGTAGGCTTGTTGAGCCGGCGTGCAGGCCACTCTCACCCATGCAAATCAAAGGACAATCCCTCGTGAACAGGAGTCCATAACCCACTCAGGATTGAGACTAAGTTGCCTAGGTCATCCTAGTGAAATAGAAACCTAACTAGTCAACAGTGTTACAACTAGTGATTTACTATTTCACGGTCCAGTCTAATGCAAACTCATTGCATAGGATACCCCCACTCGCATGTCCCCTACACGAACGCGTTGGATCATTGCGTTTGTATCAAAATACAAAGCAGGTCGTATCCATAGTGTCACCAGGATAAAGTACCCAGCCTTATCCCTATACTATAGACCCTTTAGGCTGTAACTTGAACAACGATCCCCATATGTCCCTACATATTAGTCCAAGTCTCATACTAACAGCCTAGGATTTTTAGTTTATTGGATTAGGGTTATTTAGGCAAGATATACACAATAATAAAAAAAATTAAATGAACAATACATCAAATATAATTTTATTAATGTTCGGTCAAATGTTACATTTACTATCCACGAGTTTTAGGGAATAAAACCCAACATAAACACTATTTCCACTAATAAGTTTATTTGTTTTGTTCTCTACCTTCTTTCCATGTTTTCAAAAACGACGCTACCTCATGGCGTCTTGACGCTACGGAAATCAGAAGCGGACCAAACTATTGTCAGCGTCTCGACGTTGGCCATGTTTTATCAATATACCTTTTCGCGATTAGGGTTGTATTCTTTTCCCCTTTTTCGATTTCAGTCGCTTCTCCTCTCAAATTTCTTTGTAGTTTTCATATTTCTTAGGTTTTAGAGTAGATTTCTTAGTTTTTCATGGTGGATCGAGCCCAGGAGCGAGGTTCAACATTCCAAAAGACAGGCTAAACTCAACATTCATGTAATTGGGAACTCAGTTATAAGTTTGGTTTGGAATTTTATGAGAATTTGAGCTTTTAATTTATGAATTTACTATTTATGTGTGTTGAATTCTATTTTTATTCATGATTATAATGGATAGTAGGGATTCACAACCCCAATCGTCGTCGTTTTAATCATATATAACTATTGGTAGTAAATAGGCGAAGCATGTGGCTCTATTTTAGGCGTTTTATCCCTAATCTTGTAGCAATTTGTATGTAAGCCTAGAATTTAACACTTAGTTAATATTGTAATTCAGGCTTTTCCTAGTTATAAAATTGGCTACCTAACTATCCAAATCCTAATGCAATTGTAGCTAGTTAATTCGGTCGGATTAATTAGTAATCAATTAGATTAGTTTCGACGCATTGGTCAGGTTAATAGAATAGGGATATTATGGCTCTCTGGCTTTTCCAGGAGCACGTTAGGCTTAAAACGAAAATTTCATTATTAAATAATCTATGATTAAAATCCATCCAAACGAACATCGAATGTACCAATTACATGAATCCGAGGTTTGATCAACCACTCCTTTTTCGCCATTTAGTTTATGCAATTTATTTTCTTTCATTTAAATTTCAGTACTTTAATTTTCCCTCGCATTTTGATCTCTTGCATCTCAAACCCCCATTAGTCTGGTCGTCTCAATAAATCTAAGTTAAGCAAATTATAAACACGCTCCCTGTGTTCGACCCCAACCACTACTATTGCAAAATAGTTTAGTGTTCATGGAATTATAAATTTATTTGACCCCGGAGCCTCGACAACATCGGCCCGTCATCAACTACAAGCAAAATACATACTCATGCTATCTCATCCTAGAATTCTCATGATTAATCCTACGACAAGGCATACAATCTCACAATAAACCTACAAAATTTTTAAATTTTGCTAAAACATAATAGGTTCAATGCTCAAGTGCATGACCCCAATCCAATAAACATAAATCAATAAATCAAGCATGCATATAAAATATAGTATGTGCACCAAAACTCAACGAAAGTCTAGCATGCAAGATACTACCTCCACCCCCAACCTAAATGTTGCATTGTCCCCAATGTAAAGTAAACATGCAAACTAACAGACATAAATGAAAAGGGAACAAAAAACCTCCCCTGATTAAGCACGGGGTTGGCTAGCAGGGAACTCCACACAACAGTCAAAATTGTAGGTTCGAATTAGGGAAACTCTTTTTCCTTGCTTCTTGGCATAAAAATGAGCTTGCTCTTGCCAAAGGATTGTCACGAAATCCTGCAAGAATCAAACTAAAAATAATAATAATAAAAAACAAGAAAAGGGTGAAAAACACAAAAGAAAATAGAAATAAGACATTGTGTTCTCCGATAATGGCGCCAATTTGAAGGTAGAGATTTTTCACGATCTTTATTCAAATAAATTTATGATCCACGACTCCTAAAGCTAACTTGTAGCAGTAGTGGTCAAGGTCAAACACAAGGAACAGTCGGTTTATTTCTAAATTCTTTTGTACTTTGAGGTAACCGAATGGGGTTTTATGGTTAAAAGATAAGAACATACAGGCAGGAAAAATAAGTGCACAAAATTAAATACAAGAAAAGTAAAAGACGGGTTAGTTGATCTTACCACGAGCATTACCACAATAAGGGTTGCACTCGGTGTTTGGTTTGAATAATTACATCCATTGATTATCGATTAATTTTAATTAATTATCTAAGTCCGACGTACTCTAGAAACAACCTGAGAGTCGTGATCCACTATCACAAACATGCAAACACTAAGTTTGATTCTAGCCTAAATTAGCTAATTGGTCGATTAACTAATTCAAACTGCATTGGGATCTAACCAGATTAATTACACATGAAACAGACAACAAACCTCAATTACAATAAATTAAATCATCTAGCTCTAGGTGATGCATGAGGAATATCACAACGTTCTCCCATTTATTACTTTTTGTTAGCGATTAAATTTAGCAAAGTCGGCAGTCGAGGTTGTCAATCTCTCCTAACATTTACTAAACTTGTATGCATAGAGTTAGAATCACAAAGATAATTAACTAAATAATTAAGAATAGAAATCTCATGAAATTAAATCAAATTTACTAACCAAGGTTCTGATTACAGCAATCTGAGCTTAGACAGTCATAGACAAGCACAATCCAAGCCTGAGGCTTGATCAATCGACCCTTAGACTAAAAAAACTGAAAAGAGAGCTTGAAAATAGAGAGGAAAAACAACTATAATTGAGGGAATGAAACTTGATACAACCTGAAAACCAAAGCTACATATTTATAGAGGTCTTGGGAATTGAGACGCTTCAATTGGCTTTGAGACATTGGCTCAAATTTGGGAAGAATCCGCGTGCAAATAAGGAAAGTATCAATCTGGAAAACTGATAACTTGAAAATATCAAGTTATTAGGTGTCTAATTTAAGCTTATTGTGAGCCTCAAGAGAGTGAAAAAACCCAAATTTTAATTAAAGCATATAATAGACGCAGTAATATTAATTTATTGTATTAATGTGCTCATATTGATTTTTATTTTTGAAATTCATACAAAACTACACTAATTCTAATCTATTGATGCATCAGGAAAAGTTAGGCGCATGATGGGCTAGAAGCTTGGCGCATGATGAGCCTAAAAGCTTGACGTAGGATGAGCTAGAAGTTTGATGCTTTGGAAGCTTGATGCTTTAGAGGCTTGATGCATTGGTGAATATGTTGGGTTTTATGCCCTAAAACTCGTAGATAGTAAATGTACATTTGACCGAACATTAATAAAAGTAATGTATTATTCAATGTTTGTATTATATCTTGTCTTATTAACCCTAATCCAATAAACTAAACATCCAAGGCTAATAGAATGAGGCTTGAACTAGTATGTAGGGACATACGGGGATCAATGTTCAAGTTTTAGCCTAAAGGGTCTGTAGTATAGGGATAAGGCTGGGTACCTTATCCTGGTGACACTATGGATACGACCCACTTTGTATATTGATACAAACGTAATGATCCAACGCGTTCATGTAGTTGACATGCGAGTGGGGGTATCCTGTGCAATGAGTTTGCAAAAAGACCGGACTGCGAAATAGTTTACCACTAACTGTAACACTGTTAGTTAGCTCGGTTTCTATTTCACTAGGATGACCTAGGCAACTTGGCCTTAATCCTGAGTGGATTATGACTCTTGTCCATGAGGGATTGTCCTTTGATTTGTATGGGTGAGAGTGGCCTGTTCGCTGACTCAATAAGCCTATCATTTTGGGGACAAGACCGAGTGGGGAGCTGAGAACGTAGTCTTACAAGATGGAATTCACACCTTCCCGATATTAGGGTAAGTAGAGGTGTGTTCCCTTAAGTGGTGTCTCCGGGTCTTGGACAATGGCCCCTACCCTCTTTATGGCACGAGAGGGACTTCTGTTTGTTGGTTGGACCACAAACAGGTTGTTCATTAGATGAGCACTGGTACTTAAGGACCAAGAGGTAACCCATGGGTAAAACGGTAATTTAACCTAGCTGGGGTACGAACACACGTGAAGGGCTAACTTGCTGTTAACTGTCGATATCCGTGGACACATAAATATATCTGCAGTGAGAAGAGTGCAGTTGTGGTTCTTTAGTGGAGTGAACCACAGTTAACGAATATTGATTAACTTGGTTAATGAGTTTAGCCAACTAATCTCATATCGTTGGAGCTTCTGATCTGTAGGTCCATTAGGTCCCACCGGTAGCTCATTTAGGGCGTTGAGGTAAAATTCTAAGGAATGATTGAATATTCGAAGGTGTTCGAATATTAAGCTAAAATATGAATTTGATTCATATTAAAACTATTGGTTATAATTAATGTGCATTGGATGTATATTAATACTATAGTTTTAGGAGAATGAATAATAATTGAATATATGATGTTCAATTTTATTATTATTTTAATTAATTAATTGATTTAGTTTAATTAAATTTGATTTAATTAAACTATAGTTTAAAGAGGGATATTAATTTAAATAGGATTTAAATTAATGTTGATTAATTAAATGTAATTAATTATAATTAGAATATTTAGATTTTAATTTATAATTAATTAAAATATCAGGTAACTGATTAATCAGTTACCTAATGTGATGCGTGTAGTGACCCTAGTTTTTCTCTCCTGATCGATAGGTAAATGGGAAGGGGCTCCTTTCAGTTTCATCATTCCAACACTCACGCAATCTCTCCATCTCTCTTGCTCTCTCGTTTTCCCCCTCTTTGTGATCTACAAAAAGAAAATCCTCCAGAAAATCCTTAGAAGTTTTTTCTCCCACAAGCTCCCAATGCACGTTCCTTTTCGAGAATACCGGTGCAATCAAGTGGTGGTGTTCGTGGTGGTTTTTCCAGCGAAATTGAGGATTTCCTCGCTGCTGTCCTTTTCGTGGAATCAAAGTTTTTGGTGAAATCTCGTCAAGAAAACTACAAAGGTATGAGTTTTCTTGATCTAGGATCATTAGGATCCAATTCTAGATTAGATCTAGAATTCTTTTACAATTTTACAGCATGCTTTCGTGGGTTTTTACAGCATGTTTATAATTTCTTTTCTGCTGTAAAAAATTTGTATTTGTGATCCGTATTTGGTATTTTAATCTTGGTTGAAAAACAGTGTGGTTCTCTGAACGTTTCCGCTGCCAAGGGCTTTTATCCCTTCAATTGGTATCCGAGCCAGGTTTGAATTTTTTTCCATTGATTGAAATTTGCGGATTCACTTTAATGGTGGGATTAATTTGCATTGTGGATGTTAATTTGCATTGAACTAGTTAGGTTTAATTGGCCATAGAAATTCATGTTATTTTTTATTCAATCAATTGTAAAGGCCCCTGCGTTTTTGGGCAATTTTTCATGAATTTCGAGTCTGTAAAGTCCGGGTCTAGTTTAAGGCTTGAAAAACGATGAAGATCGTAGCGGATTTTGACAAAAACGATGAAGATCAGTCGCGGTTCTGCCTAGAAAACAGCTCCAAACGCTTCAGCGTCGGGACGCTTGGCGTATTGCGTCCCGACGCTGTTGCGATTTCACGCTATGGATGGTTGAAATCGCGTCAGCGTCGGGACGCTATCGCTAAAGCGTCTCGATGCTGTCACGATTTCACGCAGCGCAGCAGTTTTCGTGAAAATGTGAGGTTGCCCTAATTATGCCGGCTCGGTTCGTGAATTTTGGGTTAGCTGGGACCGGTTTGGTCCGGTTCAACCTGGTTTTGGTGCGGTTCGAGTTTTTCAAGCCTGGTTCGAAGCGGTTCGGGTCGGTTCAAGGCTTGTAGACCGGATTTGGAGCTGCAGATTTGTGTAATAGGATAGTTTTAAAGCTTTATTAGAGTAATTTTGCTTTAAATTATCCTAGGGGCCAATTAAATCGGTTCGATTGCTATTTAAATGCTTTGTGGATGTCATTTAAATTTTAATCCCACCTTAGGATATAAAGCATGCTCATGCATTATGTATGTTATAATGTGATTATAATATTTGGATGATAATGCATGGATTTTCACGATTTATTTAATATATAGTTGAGTTATATTAAATTCATGAAAATGGAAAAGTATGATGCATGCAATTACATAGATTTAATATAAGGGTTATATTAAAATGAATTGTTTGCAGCATGCTACTTTGATTTACCATTTTTGGCAATAATTAATTGTTAATTTATTAAAAATGGAAATCAAGTTGCATAGAGCCATGATACATCCATAGGTTAATATAAAAGTTATATTAATTTTCATGCAATGCATAGTGGTATAGTTTGAAT
Source organism: Luffa acutangula (assembly GCA_036850905.1). NCBI lineage: Eukaryota > Viridiplantae > Streptophyta > Magnoliopsida > Cucurbitales > Cucurbitaceae > Luffa > Luffa acutangula. Next base: position 8,603,144 of record CM072094.1, on the reverse strand, counting down.
ATGATTGTTAATTGATTTAAACTATAGTATGCATGATTATAGGGCTAATCATTAAAATTTTAAAATAGTTTAAAATTTATGATTAGAAACCGTCAATCTATAATCAAGATATGCATGCTCACATAGGATCTTAGGTTAAATCTGAATTAATTTTAATGAGTTAAAATTAATTAGACCTAAGATCATTTTCTAATAGGATTAGAAATTCTTACTTAGTTTTAAAATAGTTTTAATGAACTAAATAGGACAAACATTCCTGAGATTATAAGGGAACTCTACCAGTGAAGTTCTGTCTAAGGATTGGAGGTATTTAAGTTGATGGTAAACGGAACACCTCCTACTTGGGAACTGTTCTGGAACACCGGAGTTGAATTAATCACAGGTTAATGTTAGAATAATGTCGCTAGGTAAATTAAATTGGTTTAATACACCTAGACATTAGGTCTTATTATAATAGTTATAATAGGACTAGACTTAGATAAATGACTTAGCCGGATTTATCTAGGTTTAATCAAACCCTAAAATATCTGATAGGTTACTTTAGTGGGAGGAAAATTACAAAACTTAATTTAAATTGAGTTTTGCTCCTACGTCCCCGTGAAGTTCACACCGTGAGATCCATGCTCGGCTTCGTGTCGTTTTAGCGCGGCCTCCCTTCGGAAAGTGTTTGCATGGATCAATACCAAGGTGGATGGGGAAAGTGACTATAGTAAGTGGGAGCGGGACGCGTGTTAACGTATCCTTCGGTCTCCACCCCTAGGTCACAACGTGAGATTCCTATGATCCGCCTGCGTGTTGTCTCGGCGCAACCATCCCTTCGGAGGGCCTGATCATAGGATTCAGAACACCGTGAACTCCTGAATAGGATAGGATCGTTTAGGCTAATTACCAACAATTGTCTTTCCTTACGGTAGCCTGTTGGTCCGTGCCTCTGAGATCTGAAAGTGGGAGGGTTACACTTACGGGGAGGAGTTAATTGGTTAACAAATCCTTGACCGAACAACGGTGGTTAATATCTAATGGAATATGAGTTATTCTGGTATTAGAAATTGATTGAGAAGAGTCTTATTTTAGAGGAGGAACAACTGACCACCCTTCGGTGGCTGTTCTTCAAAACCTCTAAAGCATCGTTGCGAAACACAATCATAGTTTTATTAGGGTTCTTTGATTTTTTGTTTGCAAAATTGATTGGATGTATGCAATTGTTTGTTTTGCTTGTGTGATGAGTTAAGGCAAAGATAACTAATACGGTCAATTGTTTGTTTTTTCAGCAATGTCTTCCTCCATAATTTCCTTGCTTAAAAATGAACAACTTGCTGGCGAAAACTTTCCACAATGGAAATCGAACTTAAATACCATACTCGTGGTTGAGGATTTAAGGTTCGTCTTAACGGAGGAATGTCCTCCCGTTCCCTCTCGCACTGCCGCTCAGGCAGTAAAAGACGCCTACGAACGCTGGACTAAGGCCAATGAAAAGGTCAAAGTCTATATACTGGCCAGCTTGTCTGAAGTATTGGCCAAGCGTTACGAGAACGTGGAAACTGCCAGGGAGATTATGAATTCCCTGCAGGAGATGTTTGGACTTTCGTCCTACCAGCTCCACCACGACGCCTTGAAGAACGTCTTCAATGCCAAGATGCAGGAAGGTCAATCTGTTCGGGAACACGTCTTGGACATGATTAACCAGTTCAATATAGCTGAGGAAAATGGTGGGGTAGTCTGTGAGCGCAGTCAGGTTGCGTTCATCCTTCACTCGCTCCCAGCGAGCTATCTATCTTTCAGGACGAACGCGAGCATGAATAAGATTCAGTTCAACCTGACTACCCTCCTCTCGGAGTTACAGATTTATGAGTCCTTGCAGAAAAGCAAGGGCAAAAATGTGGTTAAAGGAGAGGCCAACGTGGCCCATTCCAAAAAGAAGTTCCTGAAGGATTCATCCTCAGGGACTAAATCTGTACCCCAGGCTTCTTCATCGAAGCATATACAGAAGAGGAAGGGAGACAAGGGGAAGGTTCCTGCACAGGCTGTGCAAGGGAAGGGAAAGGCCAAGGTCGTGGCCGACAAAGGCAGGTGCTTCCACTGCAACGCAGATGGTCATTGGAAGCGGAACTGTCCCTGTTACCTTGCTGAGAAGAGAAGAGAAAAAGAAGGTAAAATCGATTTACTTGTATTAGAGACTTGTCTCGTAGAACATGATGAGTTTGCCTGGATACTGAATTCGGGAGCCACTAATCATGTTTGCTCTTCTTTTCAGGGAAATGACTTCCAGCAACTGGCAGACGTTGTTTCAGCTCGTGCAGTGGGAGCTGCAAAATTATTCTTTAGAAATAAGTTTTTAATTTTGGAGAACTTGTTTTTGGTTCCTAGAATTAAAAGGAACCTTATTTCTGTTTCAGCTTTACTTGAACAATGTTATTCAATTTCATTCTTGCTTAATGAAGCTTTAATTTCAAAGAATGGAATTTATATTTGTTCTGCTAAGAGTGAGAATAATTTATTTGTGTTAAGACCAACCGACGCCAAGGCTATTTTAAGTCATGAAATGTTTAAAACGGTCGAAACGCAAAATAAAAGGCAAAAGATTTCTCCTCTGAGTAACAATACGTATCTTTGGCACCTTCGTCTTTGTCATATTAACATCGATCGGATCAATCGTTTGGTTAAGAATGGACTTCTAACTGATATAGAAGATACATCTTTACCACCCTGTGAATCGTGTCTCGAGGGTAAAATGACCAAGAGGCCTTTTACTGGAAAAGGATATGGGGCCAAAGAACCACTTGAACTGATACATTCGAATCTTTGTGGTCCGATGAATGTACTTTGTGGTCCGATGAATGTAAAGGCTCGAGGTGGTTTTGAATATTTCATCTCTTTCATAGATGATTATTCTCGATACGGTTACTTATACCTGATGGGCCATAAGTCTGAGGCTCTTGAAAAGTTCAAAGAGTTTAAGGCTGAGGTAGAAAATCTGTTAGGTAAAACTATTAAAATTCTTCGATCAGATCGAGGTGGAGAGTATTTGGATCAGAGATTCCAGGACTACATGATAGAACATGGAATCCAATCCCAACTCTCAGCACCTAGTACACTGGACTAAGGCCAATGAAAAGGTCAAAGTCTATATACTGGCCAGCTTGTCTGAAGTATTGGCCAAGCGTTACGAGAACGTGGAAACTGCCAGGGAGATTATGAATTCCCTGCAGGAGATGTTTGGACTTTCGTCCTACCAGCTCCACCACGACGCCTTGAAGAACGTCTTCAATGCCAAGATGCAGGAAGGTCAATCTGTTCGGGAACACGTCTTGGACATGATTAACCAGTTCAATATAGCTGAGGAAAATGGTGGGGTAGTCTGTGAGCGCAGTCAGGTTGCGTTCATCCTTCACTCGCTCCCAGCGAGCTATCTATCTTTCAGGACGAACGCGAGCATGAATAAGATTCAGTTCAACCTGACTACCCTCCTCTCGGAGTTACAGATTTATGAGTCCTTGCAGAAAAGCAAGGGCAAAAATGTGGTTAAAGGAGAGGCCAACGTGGCCCATTCCAAAAAGAAGTTCCTGAAGGATTCATCCTCAGGGACTAAATCTGTACCCCAGGCTTCTTCATCGAAGCATATACAGAAGAGGAAGGGAGACAAGGGGAAGGTTCCTGCACAGGCTGTGCAAGGGAAGGGAAAGGCCAAGGTCGTGGCCGACAAAGGCAGGTGCTTCCACTGCAACGCAGATGGTCATTGGAAGCGGAACTGTCCCTGTTACCTTGCTGAGAAGAGAAGAGAAAAAGAAGGTAAAATCGATTTACTTGTATTAGAGACTTGTCTCGTAGAACATGATGAGTTTGCCTGGATACTGAATTCGGGAGCCACTAATCATGTTTGCTCTTCTTTTCAGGGAAATGACTTCCAGCAACTGGCAGACGTTGTTTCAGCTCGTGCAGTGGGAGCTGCAAAATTATTCTTTAGAAATAAGTTTTTAATTTTGGAGAACTTGTTTTTGGTTCCTAGAATTAAAAGGAACCTTATTTCTGTTTCAGCTTTACTTGAACAATGTTATTCAATTTCATTCTTGCTTAATGAAGCTTTAATTTCAAAGAATGGAATTTATATTTGTTCTGCTAAGAGTGAGAATAATTTATTTGTGTTAAGACCAACCGACGCCAAGGCTATTTTAAGTCATGAAATGTTTAAAACGGTCGAAACGCAAAATAAAAGGCAAAAGATTTCTCCTCTGAGTAACAATACGTATCTTTGGCACCTTCGTCTTTGTCATATTAACATCGATCGGATCAATCGTTTGGTTAAGAATGGACTTCTAACTGATATAGAAGATACATCTTTACCACCCTGTGAATCGTGTCTCGAGGGTAAAATGACCAAGAGGCCTTTTACTGGAAAAGGATATGGGGCCAAAGAACCACTTGAACTGATACATTCGAATCTTTGTGGTCCGATGAATGTACTTTGTGGTCCGATGAATGTAAAGGCTCGAGGTGGTTTTGAATATTTCATCTCTTTCATAGATGATTATTCTCGATACGGTTACTTATACCTGATGGGCCATAAGTCTGAGGCTCTTGAAAAGTTCAAAGAGTTTAAGGCTGAGGTAGAAAATCTGTTAGGTAAAACTATTAAAATTCTTCGATCAGATCGAGGTGGAGAGTATTTGGATCAGAGATTCCAGGACTACATGATAGAACATGGAATCCAATCCCAACTCTCAGCACCTAGTACACTGGACTAAGGCCAATGAAAAGGTCAAAGTCTATATACTGGCCAGCTTGTCTGAAGTATTGGCCAAGCGTTACGAGAACGTGGAAACTGCCAGGGAGATTATGAATTCCCTGCAGGAGATGTTTGGACTTTCGTCCTACCAGCTCCACCACGACGCCTTGAAGAACGTCTTCAATGCCAAGATGCAGGAAGGTCAATCTGTTCGGGAACACGTCTTGGACATGATTAACCAGTTCAATATAGCTGAGGAAAATGGTGGGGTAGTCTGTGAGCGCAGTCAGGTTGCGTTCATCCTTCACTCGCTCCCAGCGAGCTATCTATCTTTCAGGACGAACGCGAGCATGAATAAGATTCAGTTCAACCTGACTACCCTCCTCTCGGAGTTACAGATTTATGAGTCCTTGCAGAAAAGCAAGGGCAAAAATGTGGTTAAAGGAGAGGCCAACGTGGCCCATTCCAAAAAGAAGTTCCTGAAGGATTCATCCTCAGGGACTAAATCTGTACCCCAGGCTTCTTCATCGAAGCATATACAGAAGAGGAAGGGAGACAAGGGGAAGGTTCCTGCACAGGCTGTGCAAGGGAAGGGAAAGGCCAAGGTCGTGGCCGACAAAGGCAGGTGCTTCCACTGCAACGCAGATGGTCATTGGAAGCGGAACTGTCCCTGTTACCTTGCTGAGAAGAGAAGAGAAAAAGAAGGTAAAATCGATTTACTTGTATTAGAGACTTGTCTCGTAGAACATGATGAGTTTGCCTGGATACTGAATTCGGGAGCCACTAATCATGTTTGCTCTTCTTTTCAGGGAAATGACTTCCAGCAACTGGCAGACGTTGTTTCAGCTCGTGCAGTGGGAGCTGCAAAATTATTCTTTAGAAATAAGTTTTTAATTTTGGAGAACTTGTTTTTGGTTCCTAGAATTAAAAGGAACCTTATTTCTGTTTCAGCTTTACTTGAACAATGTTATTCAATTTCATTCTTGCTTAATGAAGCTTTAATTTCAAAGAATGGAATTTATATTTGTTCTGCTAAGAGTGAGAATAATTTATTTGTGTTAAGACCAACCGACGCCAAGGCTATTTTAAGTCATGAAATGTTTAAAACGGTCGAAACGCAAAATAAAAGGCAAAAGATTTCTCCTCTGAGTAACAATACGTATCTTTGGCACCTTCGTCTTTGTCATATTAACATCGATCGGATCAATCGTTTTGGTTAAGAATGGACTTCTAACTGATATAGAAGATACATCTTTACCACCCTGTGAATCGTGTCTCGAGGGTAAAATGACCAAGAGGCCTTTTACTGGAAAAGGATATGGGGCCAAAGAACCACTTGAACTGATACATTCGAATCTTTGTGGTCCGATGAATGTACTTTGTGGTCCGATGAATGTAAAGGCTCGAGGTGGTTTTGAATATTTCATCTCTTTCATAGATGATTATTCTCGATACGGTTACTTATACCTGATGGGCCATAAGTCTGAGGCTCTTGAAAAGTTCAAAGAGTTTAAGGCTGAGGTAGAAAATCTGTTAGGTAAAACTATTAAAATTCTTCGATCAGATCGAGGTGGAGAGTATTTGGATCAGAGATTCCAGGACTACATGATAGAACATGGAATCCAATCCCAACTCTCAGCACCTAGTACACCTCAGCAGAATGGTGTATTAGAAAGGAGAAATAAAACCTTGTTAGACATGGTTCGATCTATGATGAGCTATGCTCAATTGCCTAGCTCGTTTTGGGGGTATGCAGTAGAGACTGCAGTACATATTCTTAACAACGTTCCCTCAAAAAGTGTTTCTGAAACTCCTTTTGAGTTATGGAGGGGGCGTAAACCTAGTTTGCGTTACTTCCGGATTTGGGGTTGTCCTGCACATGTATTAGTGACAAATCCTAAGAAATTGGAACCACGTACTAGAATATGCCAATTTGTTGGATACCCAAAATAAACGAGATGTGGTATTTTCTACGACCCTCAAGATAATAAAGTGTTTGTATCGACAAATGCAACTTTCTTGGAGGAAGACCACATTCGAGATCATCGACCACGAAGTAAGTTAGTATTAAGAGAAGCTACAGAAGGATCAACAAGGGTTGTTGATGAACCTGGTCCTTCAACAAGAGTTGTTGGAGAATCCAGTTCTTCTCGTCAATCTAGTCCTCCTCACGTAGTGGGAGAGCTTCGACGCAGTGGGAGGGTTGTGATACAACCTAACCGCTACTTGGGTTTAACGGAAACACAAGTAGTCATACCTGATGACAGCGTAGAAGATCCATTGTCTTATCGTCAGGCAATGAATGATGTAGATAAGGACGAGTGGGTCAAAGCCATGGACCTTGAGATGGAGTCTATGTACTTCAATCAAGTTTGGGGACTTGTAGATCCACCCGAAGGGGTCAAACCCATTGGGTGTAAATGGATCTATAAGAGGAAAAGAGATGCTGCTGGGAAAGTACAGACTTTCAAAGCAAGACTTGTAGCAAAGGGTTATACCCAACGAGAAGGGGTGGACTATGAAGAAACCTTTTCTCTAGTTGCTATGCTTAAGTCCATAAGAATTTTTTTATCCATTGCCACGTTTTATGACTATGAAATATGGCAAATGGATGTCAAGACTGCTTTTCTGAATGGCAATCTTGAAGAGAGTATTTTTATGTCTCAGCCCGAAAGGGTTCATAACCCAAGGTCAGGAGCAAAAATTTTGTAAACTGAATCGATCCATTTATGGGTTGAAACAGGCCTCCCGATCTTGGAATATTAGATTTGATGCTGCGATCAAATCTTTTGGTTTTGACCAGAATGTTGATGAACCTTGTGTATACAAGAAGATCAACAAGAATAAAGTAGCTTTCCTCGTACTATATGTTGACGGCATCCTGCTCATTGGGAATGATGTAGGAAATCTGTCTGACGTAAAAGAATGGCTATTAGCTCAATTCCAAATGAAGGCTTTGGGTGAGGCCTAGTATGTTCTTGGCATCCAGATTATTCGGGATAGAAAGAACAAATCGCTAGCTCTGTCTCAAGCAACGTATATCAACATGGCTCGATATTCGATGCAGAGCTTGTTGCCTTTTAGGCATGGGGTTCACTTGTCTAAGGAACAGTCTCCTAAGACACCTCAAGAAGTTGAGGATATGAGACGGATTCCCTACGCCTCTGTAGTGGGTAGCTTAATGTATGCCATGCTATGCACACGGCCTGACATATGTTATGCTGTAGGGATTGTCAGCAGATATCGGTCAAATCCAGGGTTAGACCACTGGATCGCCGTAAAAGGGATTCTCAAGTATCTTAGGAGAACGAGGGACTACATGCTGGTGTTTGGGGCTAAAAAGTTAGTTCTCACTGGATACACCGATTCTGACTTCCAAACTGACAAGGATTCTAGGAAACCCACGTCAGGGTCAGTTTTCACCATTAACGGGGGAGCTGTAGTTTGGAGAAGTATAAAGCAAGGATGCATAGCAGACTCCACGATGGAGGCTGAGTATGTAGCTGCTTGTGAAGCAGCTAAGGAAGCTGTTTGGCTAAGGAAGTTCTTGACAGATTTGGAAGTTGTTCCAAATATGAACTTGCCCATTACGTTATACTGTGACAACAGTGGGGCTGTACCCAATACAAAGGAACCTCACAGCCACAAACGAGGTAAACACATAGAGAGGAAGTATCATCTGATTCGAGAGATTGTGCAAAGAGGAGATGTGGTCGTGACCAAGATCGCTTCCAAGCACAACATTGTTGATCCGTTTACGAAGGCCCTCTCGGCTAAAGTGTTCGAGGATCATCTAGAAAGTCTAGGTCTGCGAGACATGTATATAGCGTAATCTAGGGCAAGTGAGAGATGTGTAATGGGTGTAAGGATGCCCTAGTTTATTGTATTTTGTATATTTACTTTTTATGTAATGTACAACATACATGTACCATTTCCAGCTTTGGATTATTTTGTATATACTTTCCCTGTAACTTGAGTTTTAGTTCAAGTGGGAGTTTGTTGGGTTTTATGCCCTAAAACTCGTAGATAGTAAATGTACATTTGACCGAACATTAATAAAAGTAATATATTATTCAATGTTTGTATTATATCTTGTCTTATTAACCCTAATCCAATAAACTAAACATCCAAGGCTAATAGAATGAGGCTTGAACTAGTATGTAGGGACATATGGGGGTCAATGTTCAAGTTTTAGCCTAAAGGGTTTGTAGTATAGGGATAAGGCTGGGTACCTTATCCTGGTGACACTATGGATACGACCCGCTTTGTATATTGATACAAACGTAATGATCCAACGCGTTCATGTAGTTGACATGCGAGTGGGGGTATCCTGTGCAATGAGTTTGCACAAAGATCGGACCGCGAAATAGTTTACCACTATATGTAACACCGTTAGTTAGCTCAGTTTCTATTTTACTAGGATGACCTAGGCAACTTGGCCTTAATCCTGTGTGGATTATGGACTCCTGTCCATAAGGGATTGTCCTTTGATTTGTACGGGTGAGAGTGGCCTGTTCGCCGACTCAATAAGCCTACCATTTTGGAGACAAGACCGAGTGGGGAGCTGGGAACGTAGTCTTACAAGATGGAATTCACTCCTTCCCGATATTAGGGTAAATAGAGGTGTGTTCCCTTAAGTGGTGTCTCTGGGTCTTGAACAATGGGCCTTACCCTCTTTATGGCACGAGAAGGACTTCTGTTTGTTGGTTGGACCACAAACAGGTTGTTCATTAGAGGAGCACTAGTACTTAAGGACCAAGAGGTAACTCAGGGGTAAAACGGTAATTTGACCTAGCTGGGGTACGAACACACGTGAAGGGCTAACTTGCTGTTGACGGTCGATATCCGTGGACACATAAATATATCTGCAGTGAGAAGAGTGCAGCTGTGGTTCTTTAGTGGAGTGAACCACAGTTAACGAATATTGATTAACTTGGTTAATGAGTTTAGCCAACTAATCTCATATCGCTGGAGCTTCTGATCTATAGGTCCATTAGGTCCCACCGGTAGCTCATTTAGGGCGTTGAGGTAAAATTCTAAGGAAGGATTGAATATTCGAAGGTGTTCGAATATTAAGCTAAAATATGAATTTGATTCATATTAAAACTATAGGTTATAATTAATGTGCATTGAATGTATATTAATACTATAGTTTTATGAGAGAGAATAATAATTGAATATATGATGTTCAATTTTATTATTTTTTTAATTAATTAATTTTGAATTAATTAATTGATTTAGTTTAATTAAATTTGATTTAATTAAACTATAGGTTAAAGATGGATATTAATTTAAATAGGATTTAAATTAATGTTGATTTAATTAATGTTGATTAATTAAATGTAATTAATTATAATTAGAATATTTAGATTTTAATTTATAATTAATTAAAATATCAGGTAACTGATTAAAATATCAGGTAACTGATTAATCAGTTACCTGATGTGATGCGTGTAGTGGCCCTGATTTTTCTCTCCTGATCGATAGGTAAATGGGAAGGGGCTCCTTTCAGTTTCATCATTCCAACACTCATGCAATCTCCCCCTCTCTCTTGCTCTCTCGTTTTCTCCCTCTCTGTGATCTACAGAAAGAAAATCCTCTAGAAAATCCTTAGAAGTTTTTGCTCCCACAAGCTCCCAACGCACGTTCCTTTTCGAGAATACCGGTGCAATCAAGTGGTGGTGTTCGTGGTGGTTTTTCCAGCGAAATTGAGGATTTCCTCGCTGCTGTCCTTTTCGTGGAATCAAAGTTTTTGTTGAAATCTCGTCAAGAAAACTACAAAGGTATGGGTTTTCTTGATCTAGGATCATTAGGATCCAATTCTAGATTAGATATAGAATTCTTTTACAATTTTACAGCATGCTTTTGTGGGTTTTTACAGCATGTTTATAATTTCTTTTCTGCTGTAAAAAATTTGTATTTGCGATCCGTATTTGGTATTTTAATCTTGGTTGAAAAAACAATGTGGTTCTCTGAGCATTTCCGCTGCCAAGGGCTTTTATCCCTTCAGAATAGTGTTAAGTAGGGAGCAAGTGGTGTGTGGCTAGCTGAATGGATGGAATGTGAGATAAGATGAATGATAATAAGAAAGAAATATTCAGCCAACACTAAGTGCAAGTATACACTGTCGAGCGTAGTAATAAAAAACCTTAGAAAGTATTCCAAGGGTATCGATCCCATGAGGACTAAATTGGAAATTCATATTTGATGAAGAAACTACTCAAATGATTGCTTTTGAAAAAGGCAACCAAAGAAAATAATAAGTTGATTGATTGGGTTTTTGAAAAGATAAATAAAACATGCAAATAACTAATAAAGAATAACAATAAGATAAAACGAGGTATTCAACATGGATTCATCCCTAGGGTAACAACCATACTTATGCAATATCTAACTTAAGAGTGTTTAATGCATTGGGTCAGATTTAACTTCCTTTTGGCCCTTGTTTCCAAAAACTGTAAGAAGGCTAAGCAAGTACCGTTATGCCCATTTCTGGGACTCGACTCCGACATAGATAATTCATGAATGCAACCTATAACCCTATAGTCGATATAGGGTGCCTTAGGCAGCTTGCCCTATACCACCGAACAATCTCTTTCGAGCTTTTTCTCCTATATAACATTTATGAGAACCGATATCGTTTGTCCCTTTCGAGATCAAACTCACATAGCATGCAAAGTCTAAGTGATTAAATTAAACTTTAGCAAGATTAGAATGATATTCAATAAAGAATGACATGCATTAAACCCTACTTAAGCAAATAAAACACTTTCAAGCCATTAAACCCTAAGGGAATTCACCACATTGAACCTCTCAATGGGATTTAGCTACTCATGATGGAATAAAAAGCAAATGAACACATTTTCATTGAAATAATGATGTAAAGAATACAAAGTAATGAAAAGATTCAAGAGCTGGAAATAAAGGAGATAGCTAAATATTATGGGTTTTTTGTTTACACAATCCTTCTAGAGTTCGCTAAGACACTTCACTCTCTCACTTTCACAAGATGGGAATGGGTGAAACTCTCTACAAACCACAAGGTTTGATGTCTAACTCTCTCTCTCGGGTTAGAATTTGGTCATCTAAGAAGGACCTCGGGCATTCCTACTCATTGGCGTCGAGTCAGGGTTCTGTCACCACCCTTTTCTTCCAAGTGAGTTCTGCTTGCATTTGACTTCGAATCCCGAGCTCATATAGTGTAGAAATTGGTTGAGGAGCTGCAAAATAGGTGCTGGAAGGTTGCCCAGTCAGTTTCGGGGTCAAAACAACCGGTTAGGTGCAAATAAGACTCGTCAACAACGAGCCACGTGCGACTCGGAACGACCTCTGTTTTTTCAGAAATGTGATCGCCTTTCATTTTTGCCTTCCCAAAAAGGCAGTCGCATTTCTGGGGAATTCTAGCTTCAACTCTGTTTTTCTGCACAACAACAAACTAAGTCAAATTTGCTTCAAATAAAGTCTTTTTAAGCATAATTAAGCATAATTTAACAAAAGTGACTCTCAACACCCTAACTTATCAAATTAACATGTTTTGAGCTTGGAAATAGTAAAATAGACCTAAACACTCAATATTTGACCAAGAAATGAGCTAAGAATAAGGGTAAAATAAGTATATTTTTTACCCTTATCAGCAAGTAAGCATTGAGTGGGGAGCAAGTTTCTATTGAGTAGGGAGCAAATATTCATCATCCTTTGGCTCCAAGAATGACCCTTTAGCTCCAAGTATGATCATTTTTCTCAAAGAATTATCCTTTGGCTCCAAGTATTATTCTTTGGCTCCAAGTAAAAGGAGATTATAAATGGAGAGGAGAAAAGAGGAGAAAATCATCCAAGGCATTCTTACATTTTTATGTTTTACTGTATGCTTTATTTTGTAGAATGAACTAATTTCTTTTTATCAAGGCATAGACTAGGCGCCCATGAGACATTAAAATTATTTTTGTATGTGATGCAATGAATCAATAATATTGATGTTTTCTACTTAGATGCGATAATTCTTTAATTACTGATATTCGTCTGATCAACCGATAGAGGTAGCAACGTGATAAATCACCGGGAGAGTAACGCATGTGGAAATATCTAAGTAGAGCAAGATAACGCATCACATGTAGTCTGGTTGCGTTAGGAGTAACTCAGTCGCTTAGGATATTTCATTGATGTGTTTGAGTTGCTTTAGGGATAAAGAGAACTGAGTAAACACATGAATTAAGCACTAGGAATATTCTTAGTTCATCGCATGTGTAATACCGGGAGGGAAACCTTGATTATTTCTTGCTTAGGCATCAGTAGTCTGTTGATTCATTGTTATGCGCTACATTAATATCTTATCTGCTGCATGTGGTTGTTGTAGTGAAAGTCTTGATAGTTTATCGTCCATTGCTTTTCCTCTAACGCATTAGTTTCTGTTTTTATATCATCGCATGTTCATACCGTATCTCAAATTCTTTAAAGGTTTTCAGAACCGTCGCATTAGAATAGGAGTTAAGAAAAGACACTTTTACTTCACGTCCCTTCCTTGTGTTCTGACCTTGGAATACTCCAGATATTACTTGGTAGTGCATGATTCATACTTGGATTAATGACTTTGATTAATGCACAATAACGTCATATCCATATTTGTTATTTGATTCATTCAATAGATCATTTCAAGGAATGAATCCCACACCAAACAAGAATTGCCTAGTATCTAGATGCTCTAAGGCAGCGCCTAGACGCTAGCCTCAAAATTTTCCTAGCATTGAACGCTCTAAAGCAGCGTAGAGATGCTAGTCTAACATCTTACGACATTGTGCTGGAGCGTTGAACAGCGTCTAGACGTTTTGGCCTCGAGTTTTTGGTGTTGAATCTTCATCTATAGAGCATTGAGACGCTGACTTGAAGGGTCTAGATGTTGGGCTTCGACTCAATGACATTTTGGTCATTTTAAGCTCCAATTTAGCTCGTTTTAGCCCCGAATTGGCTTCAAACCTCTGTCAAGGACCTAGACACATTATACTCATGTTAAAACATTTTTCGCAAGGAATTCAACTAAGATAAGAAAATTGGGAGTAAATAAGTGTACAAAAAATTAGTCCTATCATCTGTATGTGAATTCCAAGTCATTAGGAGATAAAGTCTACTTACTTTTATATGTAGATGACATGCTATTGGTTGGAAACTCTAAAAAAGATCTAAATCAGGTCAAGATCATGCTAAAAAATGAGTTTGAAATGAAGGATTTGTAGGGAAAATAGCCCTTGGCAGCGGAAGACGTCAGAGACCTTTTTTGATTTAAACGCTGATTGGGATACCAATATGACGACAAATAAAATTTACAGCAGAAAAACATATTAAACATGTTGTAAAATAGGTATAAAACATGCTAAGATCAATAGGAAAAAAAATCTAGATCTAATCTAAATTGGATCCTAATGATCCAAGATCAAGAATTACTTACTTTTGAAAATGTTATTGATCGATTCGCCTAATTCTCCAACAGAACGAAAATACAGCAACCTTTTCGTCCTCTTTCTCGCTGGAAAAACCCCACAAACACCACCAAAATCATCACACCGGTATCCTCTCAAAGGTATATGCATTGGTAGCTTGTGGGAACAATTTCTCTAGGGGATTTTTAGATTAAACAAGTCTCTGTGTTTCTAGGAAGGGAAAAAAAAACGCAAAGAACTTCTTGGGAGAGAGATTGTTGCGTGAGAGAGAGAGTGAGAGATTGATCCGATAACCAATCGTGAAACTATTAAGGGGAAGGTTGAAAACCAACGGATGAAAGAGACTCACTCCCCTTAATTTTCTCCTTTTCACGCGTGTAGGGTTGGACAAGTGGAAAACTGATTAGTTTTACAACTGATCAGCTAATTAATTATTAAAAATAAATTAATTTGAATTAAATTAAATCATTATTTAATTTAATTACATTTACATAAAACAATTTCATGTATATGATCCACTTAACCTATAGTTTTAATAAAACTTAATTAAATCAAAATTAAATTAAATTAAATTAAAACATTAATATTAATTAATTCACCAATTAATTAATATTACAATTAAATATCATATACTTAATTATGTTTCACTCAAATAAACTATAGAATTAATATACATCATATGTGCATTAATTTTAACCTATAGTTTTTAATATGAATCAAATTCATATTTTAACTAAGGCTAAATTATAAAAAAAAAAAATACCCCTAAACTATGGGGTTTGTTTCAAAAATGCCCTTGAACTTTGAAGAGTTTCAAAAATACCCTTGAACTTTGAAAAATGTTTCAAAAATACCCTTGTTGTTAATTTTTGGATGGAAACCGTTAGAATTTATGGTGAGAGGAGGAAAAAAGAAGAAGCATTTTTCAATAAGGGTATTTTTTAATTTTTTTTTTTTTTAAAGTTCAACGATATTTTTAAAACTGAAACTTTAATGGTTTTCTTTAAAAAATTAACGGCAAGGGTATTTTTGAAACATTTTTCAAAGTCCAGGGGTATTTTTGAAACTTTTCAAAGTTCAGGGGAATTTTTTAAACAAACCCCATAGTTCAGGGGCATTTTTTATAATTTAGCCTTTAACTAAATATTCAAATCCCTTAGAATATTCAATTCTCTCTTTGAAATTTACCTTAACGCCCTTAATGAGCTATAATAGCGCGCATAGCGAGCTATCTTTCCCGTTACAATTTGGTTAGTCTTTGAGTAATTCGTAACCATTTTATTGCTCTTTAATGTTTATTTTGTAGGAAATTGTTATGTTGAGCTTAATTGAGAAATTGGAGTCAAATGGAGTTCAATCCTTAAAAAAAAAAAAAAAAAAAACATAGCGTCGAGAGTCGCTAGGCGAACTTCCAGAATCCGTAATTTCGCGGTAGCGTCGCGACACTTATTTAAAGATTGCGATTAGGACTTTTTGGGGGACTTCTTTTGGACACTTTGGAGCCGTAAAACAAAGGAAAAACAGAGGATTTGGAGCTGAAAAAAAGAGGAGCAAAGTGGAAATCAACCCATTGTTCGTGGGGATCGTGACGGGGACGTTCGGTCTCGGCCTACATAGAGTTTAATTCTTCTTTCCCTTACTTTAGTTAGTGTTTATGGCTGTTTTAGATCATAGTTATATTGTAACGCGTTGTATGATTAGCTAGGTCTTTACTCTTAGGGATTGATGTAGTCGTTGGGGCAATTATGGATTAATTTTATGGATTTATGTTGTTGATTTATTTATGCATATTTGTGTCTTTAATGCTTTCAATTTACCAACCATAAATTGATTGATGTTTGTGCTTGA
This sequence comes from Luffa acutangula, assembly GCA_036850905.1. Classification (NCBI taxonomy): domain Eukaryota; kingdom Viridiplantae; phylum Streptophyta; class Magnoliopsida; order Cucurbitales; family Cucurbitaceae; genus Luffa; species Luffa acutangula. Next base: position 8,587,142 of record CM072094.1, on the reverse strand, counting down.
ATCTAACTCAGGAGAGAGGATTTAGCTTAGAAATCATTATGCATAACTAGGATTTAGCTAGAAATCGAGAGATTATGGTTAATTCTAGAAATCGGGAGATTATGGTTAATTCTAGAAATCGTTAAAAAGTTTATCCTTATTGCCTTGTATGTTTATTGAATTTAGATAGGGATATCGGGTTCAATTGCATGTGGGAGAATCATGTATGCTCGGGAGAGGTATGTGTGATTTTAGTTTACCAAGATTTATGAATCTTAGCATGTGTTAATCCATTAATTAATCCATAATCCCAATTGGTGAAATCAAATCCCTAAGACCATTATTTCCATTGGATTGTCATTATTTGCATTGTTTTTTGTTTGATTTAATTTCATTCTCACTCAATTCGGTTCCCTAAATAAAATTGGTCAAGAGTATTTCCGGTAATTAAAATTTACTAGACACCAATCCAGAGGACGACATTCGAATTTCACATTCACTATATTATAACTTGACCCGTACACTTGCGGTTAGCAATTTGCACACCAAGCTACCGGTGGGACCTAATGGACCTACAGATCAAAAGCTCCAACGATATGAGATTAATTGGCTAAACTCATTAACCAAGTTAATCAATGTTCGTTAACTATGGTTCACTCCACTATAAAACCACATCTGCACTCTTCTCCATGGATATCGACCATCAACAGCAAGTTAGCCCTTTACGTGTGTTCGTACCCCAGCTAGGTCAAATTACCGTTTTACCCCTAGGCTACCTCTTTATCCTTAAGTACCAGTGCTCCTCTAATGAACAACTTGTTTGAGGTCCAACCAACAAACAGAAGTCCCTCTCGTGCCATAGAGAGGGTAGGGCCCATTGTTCAAGACCCGGAGACACCACTTAAGGGAACACACCTCTACTTACCCTAAAGACGGGAAAGAGTAAATTCCATCTTGTGTGACTATGTTCCCAGCTCCCCACTCGGTCTTGTCCCCAAAATGATAGGCTTATTGAGTCGGCGTGCAGGCCACTCTCACCCGTACAAATCAAAGGACAATCCCTCATGGACAAGAGTCCATAATCCACTCAAGAATAAGGCCAAGTTGCCTAGGTCATCCTAGTGAAATAGAAACCATGCTAACTAACAGTGTTACAGTTAGTGGTTAACTATTTCGCGGTCCGGTCTTTGTGCAAACGCATTGCACAGGATACCTCCACTCGCATGTCAACTACATGAACACGTTGAATCATTACGTTTGTATCAAAATACAAAGCAGGCCGTATCTCACCAGGATAAGGTACCCAGCCGTATCCCTATACTACATACCCTTTAGGCTAAATCTTGAACATTGATCCCCGTATGTCCCTACATACTAGTTCAAGCCTCGTTCTATTAGCCTAGGATGTTTAGTTTATTGGATTAGAGTTAATAAGATAAGATAGCATAATACAAACATAGATAAATGAATAATACATCATTTTATTAATGTTCGGTCAAAAGTACATTTACTATCTACGAGTTTTAGGGCATAAAACCCAACAGGATTTGGGTGAGGCGAAGAAGATCCTTGGAGTTGAAATCTTCCGCTGTCTATGGCTTTTATCCCTACAATTGGTATCAGAGCCTTATCGAATTTTAACCTAGGTTTTTAAGGCTAAATAATGCACATAAGCGTTATCAATACACCTATCCAAAAATCCACAATTCCATAATTGAACTAAACATATTGATGTTAAGTTCCATTTTATTCAAAAACAAATAGAGAAAAGGAGAATAGAGGTTTCTAAGATTCATACCACTAATAATGCAATTGACATGTTGACGAAGCCCGTGACTCGGCTCAAATTTCTGAAATTCCTTCAGCTGATTTGCTTCGATTTATCTAAAAAAGGGTGATTATTGAAGGTTAAAATGGAGCAGAGGATTTAATTTTATAATTTCTTTCAAATCAGAGATTGTTGAGGATTGTTAACGCGGTTCTTTTGGGGGTGAAAAAAACAATAAAATCAAATCTTATCCTCGTAAGCTTCTAAGAGTAGAAAGTTAAAAGAAAAAAGAAAGAAAAAGAAGAAGAACAGTGTTGTGAGTGAATCTTATCTATGTTGTCATCTTCTCTCCAAGAAAGTGATAATAAAAATTCTTCAGCTCCTTTGAAAGTGGATATAAGTCAAGTGTTGAACCAATATAACTATTTTCTGTCTTGAATTGTTGTTCTTTAACTTCTTCTTTCTCACAAGAATATTCTTCATCTTCAATTTGCATTTGTGTATTTTTTAGTAAGTGAGTATGTATGTATATATAAAAGAAAAAAAAAAGAATAAAAAAGCCATGGCTAAATGCACTTTGTTTTGGTGTGTTTTATTCATGTGAATTGATATAAAGACTCATTAAAAGAAGACTCATAAAAGTTTGGAAACAATTTGAGAAATTGAATTTTAAAAGTGAAAAAGTCATGTCGGATGTAACTCTAGTAATGGATAAATAACTAGCACTTTTTGTGCATCGAATTAGCTTAAAACATGCCTAAAAGGTATTTTAAAAACTTAAAGGAACCAAAAATGTGCCTAAAGAGAACTAAACCATATCGAACCCACTCTTACACCCTTCAATAAGTACTTTGTACACTGAACTAACTAGAATTTGCATAGAAGGCATTTTAGGACCTTAACAAATGAAAAAATCTGCCCAAAGGGAATCAAATTATGTGCCTATAATCTTCCCCTAAACCCTTCAAAATTAGCCCTTTGTATGTTGAACTAACCAAACAAAACATTGTCTAACAAATAAAATGTGTCCACCTACTCCTAAACCCTTTTAAACCAACTCTTTGTATGACAAACTAGCTAAAACATGCCTAAAAGAATTTTAGGACCTTAAGGAACAAAAAACATACCTAATTAAAGAGAAAGAAAAAAAAAACGCTTAACTCACTCTTAAACCCTTCGAAACTAGCATTTGGTACCTTGAATTAGCTAAAATGTGCCCATAAAGTCCTTTAGAACTTTATGGAACTGGAAAGGTAACTACAAGAAACAAAACATGTTTATCTCATTCTTTAACACTTCAACACTTAAATATGTTGGCTAAAAATGTGCCTAAAAAGAATTTTAATACCTTAAGGAATTGACAACATGTCTGAAGGGAAGTAAATGTGCCTCACCCACTCCAAAAGCCTTCAAAACTAGTCTATAATTGTCGGTTGAACTAGCCAAAATGTGCCTAAAAGACATTTTAGGACCTTAAGGAACCGAAAACATGCCTAAGTCACTCCTAAACCCTTCAAAACTTGCACTCTGTGTGCCAAACTAGCTAAAAATATGTCTACAAGAAACTAAACCACTAAATCGGTACTTTGTGCGCCAAATTAGCTAAAGTGTGCCTAGAATGCATTTTAAGACCTTAAAAACCGAAAGCGTGGCTAAAAGGAACCAAACAGACCTAACGCACTCCTAAATCATTCAAAACTAGCACTTGTGCACCAAACAAGGTATGACGTGTCTAAAAGGCATTTGAGGACTTTAAGAAATCAAAACGTTCCAAAAGGTACCAAACATGCCTACTCACTTTTAAACCTTCAAAACTAGCTCCATGCAATTTTTGTATCTCTTTTTTCTCTCTGGTTTTTTTACCTCTTTTGCTAGCTTTTTCTTCTCTCCAATATGTTCCCTCCCACTCGCAGTTCTTCTCTCTTTAAAGATTTTCTCCCTAAAACTTTTATATATCTCTCTAACTTTATTACTTTATATTTGAATTTTTGCTCTCTCATATTAAAATTTTTTCTCTTTAATTTTGTTTGCCCCACTCTAAAATATCTGCCCATCCCCCATCTCTAACATTTTTCCTCTTTGAAACTGTGATGAAACTGAACCAAAAATAAACACACAAAATTCAAAAAGGGAGAAGAGAACAATACACAGAATTATAGTAGTTCAACCATTTTTCAATGGTATACGTCCACTCTTCAAAAATCTTATTCACATAAGAAGAAAAATATAGAATTCAGATACAAAATGGGGATAAAGCTCCATTCACTTAACCTCTTTTCCCAAAAGGAATTTTCCCAGCTCACCAAACACTCTGCTCTCCTTAGTATTCTCTCACTCTCACTGAAAGAAGAATTGAAGGAAGAATTGAAGGTGAATTTTTATATTCTCCTTTCAGTTACAACAGAATATTGGGTTGAGTGGGCTTCACAAAAGCTTCTAATGTGGGCTTGAAGTGTGAGTGACATGGCAAATCTTTCACAGAAACTTTTCTTTTAAGGGAGAGGTGCATACATGACAAATTGAACCAAATTAATAGCAAATATAGTACCGTTGCAAACTAATTGTATATATAGCAAAATTAATTGTACAAGACCAAAAAGTTGTCATCAGATTCTATTAGTGTCTATCACTAATAGACTTCTAATTATTCAAAGTCTATCAATAGACTGGTAGATTCTATTAATAAGAGTTTATTGATAAACTCTAATAATGGAAGTCTATCAGATAGATTTTAATTAACCAGAGTCTATCAATGTCTATCGGTAATATATTTTGATAGATTTTTCTATATTTGTAATTTTTTACATTGTGTTATATTTGCAATTATATAATTCTTATTTGTCACCCACCGCAATCTCTTTTTTTTTTTTTTAACTCTCTATTTTTTCTCTTAAATTTTAATTTTTATTTCCCTCCTAAATTTTTTCCTCTATAACTTTTACTTACCACTTCTCTAGTTTTTTTTTTCCCTCAAATGTAATGCGGTTTTTAGTAATTTGATGATTCGAAAATCACTTTTGAAAATAAAGATTAATCATGAAAAAAAAAATTTAATTAAATCAAAATCTCATTTCAAACCGTCAATTTATAATTAATCACTTTTACAAAAAAAAAAATTATAATTAAATACTTTAAACTCAAAACACTTATTCTAAAGTCCATACCAAGCAATATCTTCACTCATTCAAAATTATTTTTGATGATATGAATTTTTTTTTTTTTAAGTCTAGAACCCAGCATTAAAATGGTTATATGAAAATCAATTTTAATAAATTGCTTATAAATTTTTTTTTCTTCTAAAATCACTCCCACACATACCTAATATGACATTAAATTTTGCGTTACTCAAAAAATATTCTAGTAAAAAAAACATCTCAAATTGCTAATAATACTTGAAATCTAAGGTCTACATACCCTAAAAAGAAATTGAATAGTGGTCGCCAACAGCAAAGTTTTTTCCTATACTAATAATATGGGATAACATAATTAATTAAGACATCAAGGTCTTCAATTGTCACGATCATTGTGTTGTATAAAGAATATATTAGAAGCCATTTGGAATTTGATCCCTCTCTTTAATGATTTTAGGTTGATTAAGGCTATGTTTGGGAATGATGATTGAATTATTGATTTTGGAAAAAGAGATTTTATAGAATTGATTTTATAAAATTGATTTTTATACAATCATATTTATGTTTGGTTCCAAACTTTCAAAAGTGATTTTCATATATTTAAAAGTAATTTTGAAATATCATGTTTGGTTTCAATTGTGATTTTAGAATTACCAAATTACTAAAATGGCATTTTACATTCAATAAATTATTTAACTAAATAATATAGAATAAATATGTTGAACTTTAGTCTTATGTAAACCCATTGCATATATAAATATATCTCTACACATGTTTCTCTAAACAAACCATTCAAATCGAACTATCACTAAAAGATAAGATACTCAGCCTTATCTATATATATATAATCTTTAATTAAGTTACTTCTTAAAGATGATGTTTGTTTTATTAGATCAATATCAACTATAACTATACATATATTATATTACTAATTCTTCTAATAAATTACGGAATATTTTTTGAAATGGTGGTGTTATGACTTATGTCAAGGCAACCTTTCCTAAGGTAGAGACTCCCATATTACCATTTTATATAGATACATATATAATCTTTTCATTTTACAAACTATAGAGGGTCGAAACTAAAAGAAAACTAATGAAATCTTAATTATTCTACATATACTTTTTGAATTATGACAAACTAAGACCGATCTATTTTTCACTCCATTTAAAAGGTAACATGTATGTCAGGACTCCTTACAAATTTAAAGGAAAATCATATATATATTTATAATGAAATATCTACATTTTTTGAAATCAAGAAATACACAATTGGCCCCTCATGGTAATAGAATATAATAAAATTGGAGAGAAAGAAAAGAGTGTTTTAAAAACACCCTGTTGAAGGAGAAATTTTGGCCAATGACAAATTGCCACGTCATCATTTAAAATTAATGACAAAATTATAATTAATTAAATTTGGGACCAATTATAAATTGACATGTGTCCCAAATTTAATTTGAAGACAAAGTTGGCCAATTATAAATTTTTAGGGTCAAATGTCCATTTGATCAATTAATTAAAAATAAATTATTTTGATCAGATTAATTGATTTGACCAATTAATTAAAGAAAATAATTTATTGGATCAAATTTGGGTCTTTTAAATATTTGGGTCATATGGTTTTGGGTGAAATATAAACCAGACCCAAGATCAATAAAGCCCAAGCCCAAGTTGTTAGGCCCAAAAGTCACCAGGGCCCATCCAGCGAGAACTCTATAAATAGAGGGGTTCTCCATCATTTCAGGGGTTTAGAAATTCTACACTCTCACAAAGACAAGAGTTCAGAGTTTTCAAAGCTCTCAAGCAGAACCAGAGAATTCAGAGAGACTCCACCAAGTCTGAAGACCGAAGACTCTCTGCAATCCACAAGTCCAAGTGTTGAACACTTCTTGAAGACCAAATACTCTTCAAGACTTCAACACTCCTTGAAGACCAAACACTCTTCAAGACTTCAACACTCCTTGAAGATCAAAGACTCTTCAGGACATCAACACTTCTTGAAGACTGAAGACTCCTTCAAGACTAGAAGACTTCAAGCTCCTAGAATCCATTGAAGCTTCAGACTCGGGATCAAGCGTTCCAGCCCTCGAGTGAAACACATTCACACACAAGAGAGAGAATCAGAGGATTAAAGTTAGAGATTGTACACCCACACGCATATTACATCAATACAATATATTATTTATTCCACGTGTCTCCATAACCGAAGTTACGTGTGAACAAATTGGCACGCCCAGTGGGACAATCTCTACCTCTCATCTCTCTCTTATCTCAAAACACAAGTATAAACATGTCGTTCAAAACTTCTTCAATGGTCGCTGTCATGAACAAGTCTTACATGGGTTCTACTGCCCATCGTTGCTTCAACGGACTGACGTTGCAAGAAGATAAAGCTTCTGTCGTTGCAGGCCAAGAAACAACCTTGCAGGGGCATATACTAATGACAAGTTTTTTGTCAAGTATAACCCTTTGTTTGAACCTGATTCTGACGTAGTGACTGTTATGATGACTGAGACAAGAACTATGGAAGAAAGAATGGCTGAGATGCAAGAACACATCAACAACTTGATGAAGGCGATTGAAGAAAAAGATTCTCAAATTGAGCAACTAAAGAGCCAAATTGAGAACCAACATATCACCGAATCAAGTCAAACCCAAGTCGTAAAAAATCACGACAAAGGAAAGTCTATAGTGCAAGATGATCATCCACAATGTTCTGCTTCGGTCGCTTCACTATCCATCCAACAGCTCCAAGATATGATCACAAGCTGTATTAGAGCTCAGTACGGTGGACCTACTCAAGATTCCCTCTTGTACTCCAAACCTTATACTAAGAGGATTGATAATTTGAGAACGCCAATCGGGTATCAGCCACCGAAATTTCAACAATTTGATGGAAAGGGCAATCCTAAACAACATATTGCCCACTTCGTTGAGACATGCGAGAACGCTGGTACTCGAGGGGACCTACTAGTCAAACAGTTCGTTCGAACACTTAAAGGAAATGCTTTTGACTGGTACACTGATCTAGAACCTGAGTCAATAGACAGTTGGGAGGAACTCGAAAGAGAGTTTTTGAATCGCTTCTACAGCACTAGACGAACCGTTAGCATGTTTGAGCTCACCAATACTAAACAACGAAAAGGTGAACTCGTTGTTAACTATATAAATCGCTGGAGAGCTATGAGTCTAGATTGCAAAGATCGCCTCACTGAACTCTCTTCCGTTGAGATGTGCATTCAAGGCATGCACTGGGAACTCCTCTACATCCTTAAAGGTATAAAGCCTCGCACCTTTGAGGAACTAGCAACTCGTGCCCACAATATGGAGCTAAGTATTGCTAGTCGAGAAAACCAAGACCTTCTCCTCCCTAATATGAGAAAAGAAGGAAGGAACGACGAAGAGACTATAGAAGAATCTATGGTTGTCAACACAACCCTTCCCAAGTCGTCTTCGAAAGGAAAGCGACAAACAAATGGAGCGCATCACTTAACTTTAAAGGAAAGACATAAGAAAATTTATCCTTTCCCTGATGGCGACATCCCTGATATGTTGGAACAACTATTGGAAGCGCAACTGATAGAGCTTCCTAAGTGTAAACGACCAGAAGAGATGGAAAAAGTCGATGATCCCAAGTATTGCAAGTATCATCGAGTTGTTGGTCATCCAGTGGAAAGATGTTTTGTCCTAAAGGACTTAATTCTAAAGCTAGCTATGGAAGGAAAAATTGAGCTCGACCTTGATGAAGTAGCTCAATCAAATCTTGCTACAATCAAAGGAAAGAGCAAACATCAAATAAAGAAGAATCCTAAGAAACTTCAACCCAAGAGGAAGAGAAGTAAAAAGTTTTATCAACCTCAACAACTGGTGATGTTGAATAAATCCTTCTCCAAAACTTTCCACAAAAAGGAAAAAGAGAACCTTGCAACTTCCTACTGCATCGACGTAGAAGAAGTTGACAATTCCAAGAAGAGTGAACAAAGGACTTCCGTCTTTGATCGCATCAAGCCTCCAACTACTCGTCCTTCGGTATTCCAAAGAATGAGTATGGCCGCGACAAAAGAAGAAAATCAATGTTCAACGTCCACCTTCACTCGACCTTCAGCTTTCCAAAGGCTAAGTGTCTCCACATCGAAGAAAAGTCAACCTTCGACATCTGTTTTTGATCGCCTCAAAGTAACAAGCGATCAACCTAAAAGAAAGATGGATAACTTGGAGGTGAAACTTTTCGATGAAGTAAACAGCGACAAGAAGCTTCAAAGTAGCATCCTGTCACGTATGAAGAGGAAGTTCTCTGTTCTCATAAATACAGAAGGTTCCTTGAAGGTGAAACCAAATCTCATTATCTTGACCAATCCTACAAGTCAAGGACCTGATCAAGACCATGATGAAGATAAGAGCTTTTAAAATGTAAAAGCTCCTTATCGTAAGAGCCTAAACTGCATGATGCTCCTAGCCCACACGAGCTTAAAAGGTGAGAGCAAAAAAAAAAAAAAAAAAAATCTTGAACTACGTTATGACTTGATCCCTATTCCATAAGGGTACGTAGGCAGCTTAAAGAAAACTTTAAGTTCAGTCTCTATAAACAAAAAAAAAGGTTCTCACGCGCCAAGTTCGAAGGTTCTCACGTGCATCGCCACAGTTCCTTCCTCCAAGTTCGAAGGTTCTCACGTGCTTCGCCACAGTTCCTTCCTCCAAGTTTGAAGGTTCTCATGCGCATCGCCGCCACAGTTCCTTCCTCCAAGTTCGAAGGTTCTCACGCGCATCGCCACAGTTCCTTCCTCCAAGTTCGAATCCTTCCTCCAAGTTCGAAGGTTCTCACGCGCATCGCCACAGTTCCTTCCTCCAAGTTCGAAGGTTCACACGCGCATCGCCACAGTTCCTTCCTCCAAGTTCCAAGGTTCTCACGCGCATCGCCACAGTTCCTTCCTCCAAGTTCGAAGGTTCTCACGCGCATCGCCACAGTTCCTTCCTCCAAGTTCGAAGGTTCTCACGCGCATCGCCACAGTTCCTTCCTCCAAGTTCGAAGGTTCTCTCACGCGCATCGCCACAGTTCCTTCCTCCAAGTTCGAAGGTTCTCTCACGCGCATCGCCACAGTTCCCCTTCCTCCAAAGTTCGAAGGTTCTCTCACGCGCATCGCCACAGTTCCCCTTCCTCCAAAGTTCGAAGGTTCTCTCACGCGCATCGCCACAGTTCCCCTTCCTCCAAAGTTCGAAGGTTCTCTCACGCGCATCGCCACAGTTCCCCTTCCTCCAAAGTTCGAAGGTTCTCTCACGCGCATCGCCACAGTTCCCCTTCCTACAAGTTCCAAGGTTCTCTACGCGCATCGCCGCCACAGTTCCCCTTCCTCCAAGTTCGAAGGTTCTCTACGCGCATCGCCGCCACAGTTCGAAGGTTCTCACGCGCATCGCCGCCACAGTTCCTTCCTCCAAGTTCGAAGGTTCACACGCGCATCGCCACAGTTCCTTCCTCCAAGTTCGAAGGTTCTCACACGCATCGCCACAGTTCCTTCCTCCAAGTTCGAATCCTTCCTCCAAGTTCGAAGGTTCTCACGTGCATCGCCACAGTTCCTTCCTCCAAAGTTCGAAGGTTCTCACGTGCATCGCCACAGTTCCTTCCCTCCAAGTTCGAAGGTTCTCACGTGCTTCGCCACAGTTCCTTCCTCCAAGTTCGAAGGTTCTCACGTGCTTCGCCACAGTTCCTTCCTCCAAGTTTGAAGGTTCTCACGCGCATCGCCGCCACAGTTCCTTCCTCCAAGTTTGAAGGTTCTCACGCGCATCGCCGCCACAGTTCCTTTCTCCAAGTTCGAATCCTTCCTCAAAGTTCGAAGGTTCTCTACGCGCATCGCCGCCACAGTTCGAACGTTCTCACGCGCATCGCCGCCACAGTTCCTTCCTCCAAGTTCGAAGGTTCACACGCGCATCGCCACAGTTCCTTCCTCCAAGTTCGAAGGTTCTCACGCGCATCGCCACAGTTCCTTCCTCCAAGTTCGAATCCTTCCTCCAAGTTCGAAGGTTCTCACGTGCATCGCCACAGTTCCTTCCTCCAAAGTTCGAAGGTTCTCACGTGCATCGCCACAGTTCCTTCCCTCCAAGTTCGAAGGTTCTCACGTGCTTCGCCACAGTTCCTTCCTCCAAGTTCGAAGGTTCTCACGTGCTTCGCCACAGTTCCTTCCTCCAAGTTTGAAGGTTCTCACGCGCATCGCCGCCACAGTTCCTTCCTCCAAGTTTGAAGGTTCTCACGCGCATCGCCACAGTTCCTTCCTCCAAGTTCGACTCCAAGTTCGAAGGTTCTCTCACGCGCATCGCCACAGTTCCCATCGCCACAGTTCCTTCCTCCAAGTTCGAAGGTTCTCTCACGCGCATCGCCACAGTTCCCCTTCCACCAAAGTTCGAAGGTTCTCTCACGCGCATCGCCACAGTTCCCCTTCCTCCAAGTTCGAAGGTTCTCTACGCGCATCGTCGCCACAGTTCGAAGGTTCTCACGCGCATCGCCGCCACAGTTCCTTCCTCCAAGTTTGAAGGTTCTCACGCGCATCGCCGCCACAGTTCCTTCCTCCAAGTTCGAAGGTTCTCACGCGCATCGCCACAGTTCCTTCCTCCAAGTTCGAAGGTTCTCACGCGCATCGCCACAGTTCCTTCCTCCAAGTTCGACTCCAAGTTCGAAGGTTCTCTCACGCGCATCGCCACAGTTCCCATCGCCACAGTTCCTTCCTCCAAGTTCGAAGGTTCTCTCACGCGCATCGCCACAGTTCCCCTTCCTCCAAAGTTCGAAGGTTCTCTCACGCGCATCGCCACAGTTCCCCTTCCTCCAAGTTCGAAGGTTCTCTACGCGCATCGTCGCCACAGTTCGAAGGTTCTCACGCGCATCGCCGCCACAGTTCCTTCCTCCAAGTTCGAAGGTTCACACGCGCATCGCCACAGTTCCTTCCTCCAAGTTCGAAGGTTCTCACGCGCATCGCCACAGTTCCTTCCTCCAAGTTCGAAGGTTCTCACGCGCATCGCCACAGTTCATTCCTCCAAGTTCGAATCCTTCCTCCAAGTTCGAAGGTTCTCACGTGCATCGCCACAGTTCCTTCCTCCAAGTTCGAAGGTTCACACGCGCATCGCCACAGTTCCTTCCTCCAAGTTCGAAGGTTCTCACGCGCATCGCCACAGTTCCTTCCTCCAAGTTCGAAGGTTCTCACGCGCATCGCCACAGTTCCTTCCTCCAAGTTCGAATCCTTCCTCCAAGTTCGAAGGTTCTTACGTGCATCGCCACAGTTCCTTCCCTCCAAGTTCGAAGGTTCTCACGTGCTTCGCCACAGTTCCTTCCTCCAAGTTCGAAGGTTCTCACGTGCTTCGCCACAGTTCCTTCCTCCAAGTTGGAAGGTTCTCACGCGCATCGCCGCCAAAGTTCCTTCCTCCATGTTCGAAGGTTCTCACGCGCATCGCCACAGTTCCTTCCTCCAAGTTCGAAGGTTCTCACGCGCATCGCCACAGTTCCTTCCTCCAAGTTCGACTCCAAGTTCGAAGGTTCTCTCACGCGCATCGCCACAGTTCCTTCCTCCAAAGTTCGAAGGTTCTCTCACGCGCATCGCCACAGTTCCTTCCTCCAAAGTTCGAAGGTTCTCTCACGCGCATCGCCACAGTTCCTTCCTCCAAAGTTCGAAGGTTCTCTCACGCGCATCGCCACAGTTCCCCTTCCTCCAAAGTTCGAAGGTTCTCTCACGCGCATCGCCACAGTTCCTTCCTCCAAAGTTCGAAGGTTCTCTCACGCGCATCGCCACAGTTTCCCTTCCTCCAAGTTCGAAGGTTCTCTCACGCGCATCGCCACAGTTTCCCTTCCTCCAAGTTCGAAGGTTCTCACGCGCATCGCCACAGTTTCCCTTCCTCCAAGTTCGAAGGTTCTCACGCGCATCGCCACAGTTTCCCTTCCTCCAAGTTCGAAGGTTCTCACGCGCATCGCCACAGTTCCTTCCTCCAAGTTCGTGCATCGCCACAGTTCCTTCCTCCAAAGTTCGAAGGTTCTCACGTGCATCGCCACAGTTTCTTCCCTCCAAAGTTCGAAGGTTCTCTCACGCGCATCGCCACAGTTCCCCTTCCTTCCTCCAAAGTTCGAAGGTTCTCACGTGCATCGCCACAGTTTCTTCCCTCCAAAGTTCGAAGGTTCTCTCACGCGCATGCCACAGTTCCCCTTCCTCCTCCAAAGTTCGAAGGTTCTCTCACGCGCATCGCCACAGTTCCCCCCTTCCTCCAAGTTCGAAGGTTCTCACGCGCATCGCCGCGCCACAGTTCGAAGGTTCCGCGCCACAGTTCGAAGGTTCTCACGCGCATCGCCGCCACAGTTCCTTCCTCCAAGTTCGAAGGTTCACACGCGCATCGCCACAGTTCCATCGCCGCCACAGTTCCTTTCTCCAAGTTCGAAGGTTCACACGCGCATCGCGCCACAGTTCCTTCATCCAAGTTTGAATCCTTCCTCCAAGTTCAAGTTCGAAGGTCCACAGTTCCTTTCGAACTCCTTCCTCTAAGTTTGAAAGGTTTCTCCTAGGCTTCAAAGGCTCTCATGAGAAATATGAATAAATATGAATCTTAAAATTTAAGATTAACAATTTTGGGACTCGAACCCATGACCTTTAAATATGCAGCTTGGCTATTAAACCAATAGACCATTCAAGTATTTTGATTAACATTTGCTTGTTAATATATACATATATGTTATTCGGTCAACTCATATTATTCTCAATCCAAATTTTGTCAAACCCAAAATCAACCAAAGTCCCAAACTCAAATTCTATTCCAAATGCAAGTTAAAATTGGATAGAATTTTACCTCAAGCCAAAAGTTTGGCATAATCCAAATTTTATCCCAAATGAACCAAAGTCAAAACCTCAAATTCTATTCCAAATGCAAGTTAAAATTGGGTAGGATTTTACCTCAAATCAAAATTTGGGTATAAACCAAAATTTGCCCAAACTTCAAATCAAAGTTTGCTGCCAAATAAGAAAAAAATAATAATCAAAATTTTGACCAAACTTCAAATTTTGATTAATTGGCGATAAAAGTGTGTCAAATAAAAAAATCAAAATTTTGACCAAAATTCATATTTTGATTAAATTGACACACCAAAGGGAGTCAAAATCAAGAACAAATATCTTGCATTTTGATCCCAAAATATCTTTTTCGAGATTCACTCACACATAACTTGTGACTAACTCTCGAAAAGGGGGCATTTGTTGAAGGAGAAATTTTGGCCAATGACAAATTGCCACGTCATCATTTAAAATTAATGACAAAATTATAATTAATTAAATTTGGGACCAATTATAAATTGACATGTGTCCCAAATTTAATTTGAAGACAAAGTTGGCCAATTATAAATTTTTAGGGCCAAATGTCCATTTGATCAATTAATTAAAAATAAATTATTTTGATCAGATTAATTGATTTGACCAATTAATTAAAGAAAATAATTTATTGGATCAAATTTGGGTCTTTTAAATATTTGGGTCATATGGTTTTGGGTGAAATATAAACCAGACCCAAGACCAATAAAGCCCAAGCCCAAGTTGTTAGGCCCAAAAGTCACCAGGGCCCATCCAGCGAGAACTCTATAAATAGAGGGGTTCTCCATCATTTCAGGGGTTCAGAAATTCTACACTCTCACAAAGACAAGAGTTCAGAGTTTTCAAAGCTCTCAAGCAGAACCAGAGAATTCAGAGAGACTCCACCAAGTCTGAAGACCGAAGACTCTCTGCAATCCACAAGTCCAAGTGTTGAACACTTCTTGAAGACCAAATACTCTTCAAGACTTCAACACTCCTTGAAGACCAAACACTCTTCAAGACTTCAACACTCCTTGAAGATCAAAGACTCTTCAGGACATCAACACTTCTTGAAGACTGAAGACTCCTTCAAGACTAGAAGACTTCAAGCTCCTAGAATCCATTGAAGCTTCAGACTCGGGATCAAGCGTTCCAGCCCTCGAGTGAAACACATTCACACACAAGAGAGAGAATCAGAGGATTAAAGTTAGAGATTGTACACCCACACGCATATTACATCAATACAATATATTATTTATTCCACGTGTCTCCATACCCGAAGTTACGTGTGAACACACCCAATACTAACAAATTTTACTAAAAAATAATAAATAAATAATAAATGATGAAAAAGTAAAAAAGCAAATAAACCAACCCCTTTCTTTGGTGTTTTGAGCAGTGTACTAGAATATCCATAAGTGGCCACTAAAGTTGGGAGGTGATTCTCGGTCAATCACCTCCCACCTAATTTTTCAAAAATCAATTTATATTGATTCTAGATTTTTTAAAAATCAATTTATCTATTTACCAAACATGTTTATTTTAGAGGAAATTGATTTTGACAATGGTAAAATTGATTTTGACTATGCCAAAATCACTCCCAAACATAGCCTAAGATTCCTAGAAAGTGTAACAATGTGGCTGATTTTGTAGCAAAAACAGCTAGATCTTTTAGATTAAATGAGTCCTGATCGTATGACATACCAGGATGGCTCGTGTCGTTGGTCGATGTTGACCGTTCATCTATTGTCCATGAGGTGTATTAATATTTCTTCCGTTTATTCTAAAAAAAAAATATGCATCTTAACATACTTAGAAGATGGAATTTGGTCGATACACGAAAAGAAATCCCCGACCAAATCACTAAAGTATATACATATATTTGATATTAACTTTTCAATGGCATGAGCTAATTACAAACAATGCTCTCAAACAAAAATTTGTAGGTAGCAATTAAAATCAGTAGTTAGAAGTATTGCAACCATGCAGGTTTTAATTTATAGATATTTGTTTAAGAAAAACTAAACCTTAACGTTAACTCTAATCCATAGGTCAGATTCAACATATATACAATTCAGCTCAAAATTGAAACCCTTCCATGAAACAAAGAGATGTGTACCAAACAATAATGCCAACAATCTTCTTGACAATGCCTTAGAGTCAGATGAGGACCGATTTGGTGCGGTTGTTTCCGGGGTCCGGAGGTGGAGGAGAAAGGGAGAATTGAAGAGAGAACTAGATGGAGAGTGGAGAAAATGAGGTAAAAAGTCGTTCAATGCAAGGTTAAACGTACACGATTCAATGCAAGGTTAAACGTACACGAGACTTTTTCTAACGCTGATAGCACAGTTAGGATCCGTTTGGAATACCTTATAGTTTAAGTGTTTTTCAAGAATGCATTTTCTTTAAAAACAATTTGTATAAAAACGGTTTAGAATTTAAACACTCATATGTTTGGTTACATTTCCTCATAAGTATCTTTATACACAAGTTATTATATATACTTAAAAAATCTTTTTAAAAAATTTTCTTTCAAGTTTTACTCTCAAAATGGTTTATTTTTCAAATCTCATTCTTAATAAGTCATTTTTAGTGGTGGCTAAACATTGAAATTTTTTTCAAAATGATTTTTTTTTTTCAAAATTCAACGTTTAAAAAGTTAAACCAAACCTACCGTTAGTGGACTATTTCTGCGGCTTAATTATTGGTAGTGGCTTTGATTTTCAGACTATTTCTACTACATATTTATTTATTTGGTAAGAATCAAGTGATTGAAATAAAATAAAGAATTTCAAGAGATCCACTAAAGAAAGTTAAATCAAAATGAGCCAAAGCATCAATACAATGAAGCAGCACCTATTTGAAACAATCTTGGTTGAATATTGAGAAAATTATCACTTGTAATGAGAAGATTAATACTTGTAGATGCATTCTCAAGTGAGAAATCTCAAAAGGACAATGGTGAGATGATGTTTATAGCATCGCAACACTAGCTCCACATGAAGTCAATAACTTTGCATTTTTATTCTAGCGCAAATTGTTGCGCGGTTCATAAAAAGTAGGGTTTATTTACACCACAAAAATTGATTTTTTTAAGAGAAAATTGGAAGGCAATGTAATAAGAAAAGGGATTTTTCAAGACTCGAGATCATGAAGATCGGTCCAATTAGTTCTACACTACCGCCGGTCACTTTCGCTCCTCTACCATATTCATAGATTCATTCTTTGGAAGTTAGGAACGTGACTCCATAGCAGAGGTTGAGAATAGAAAATTATTACTTCTCCTTTTATTTGACTTTTTGAAACTTTTTTATTGAGTTTAGCTAGAGAAACTTTGTGATGACAATTTTTTAGAATTCCCCTAATATTATTATTTATTTTTTAATGTCTCTTTTTTTATGGTTGATTGCTTTCTTCTCACAACCACATTGAGAAGATCAATTTTAATAGATCCACCAAAAGAAATAAAACTTAACTTATCGTTCACACGTAACTTCAGAGATGGAGACACGTGAAATAAATAATATATTGAATTGGTGTTTGTATGCGTGTGGGTGTACAATCTCTAACTTTAATCTTCTGATTCTCTCTCTTATGTGTGTGAGTGTGTTTCACTCGAGGGCTGGAACGCTTGATCTCAAGTCTGAAGCTTTAATGGATTATTGGAGCTTGAGTCTTCCAGTCTTGAAGGAGTCTTCAATCTTCAATAAGTGTTGAAGTCTTGAAGAGTGTTGGGTCTTCAAGAAGTGTTGATGTCCTGAAGAGTCTTTGATCTTCAAGGAGTGTTGAAGTCTTGAAGAGTGTTTGGTCTTCAAGAAGTGTTCAACACTTGGACTTATGGATTGCAAAGAGTCTTCAGTCTTCAGACTTGGTGGAGTCTCTCTGAATTCTCTGGTTCTGCTTGAGAGCTTTCAAACTCTAAACTCTTGTCTTTGTGAAAGTGTAGAATTTCTGAACCTTTGAAATGGAGGAGAACCTCTCTGTTTATAGATTCTCACTGGATGGGCCCGGTGGAATTTGGGCCTAACAACTTGGGTTTGGGCTTTATTGGTCTTGGACTCAACTATTTAGTCTTAGGTTTGGTTCATATTTGACCCAAAACCATATGACCGGTCCAAATACTTAAAAGACCCAAATTTGATCCAATTAATTATTTTGTTAATTAATTGGACAAATTAATTAATTTAATCAAAATAATTTATTTTCTAATTAATTGATCAAATAGAAATTTGGCTCTTTAAATTTATAATTGGCCAACTTTATCTTCAAATTAAATTTGGGACACATGTCAATTTATAATTGGTCCCAAATTTAATTATTTGTAATTTTGTCATTAATTTTAAATAATGACGTGACAATTTGTGATTGGACAAAATTTCTCCTTCAACACTTATTTACGAGTTGAGATTATTTTATGTTTCTAAGAAAACCCTTCTCCAAGAAGGATAAGTCAATGTCTAAATATTGGAGTGTGCTACACTTTTTGTATAACTGTAAAACATATTTTTTAAAAAACCATTTTAAAAATAAAATTATATTTTTATTCATGGTTTGTGCATGTTGTTGGTTTTTTTTCATGCCCTATGTTAACTAGTTAATTTTCACATTTTCTACTTGACTCTATAGCATAGCTCAATTAATAAAGTATTATTTGTCTGTCCAAAAAGTCAAATTTTTTAATCTTTATCCTACACGGTTGAACTAATATATATATATATATATATATATATAGATGACAAAATACTGAATACTAAAATTTCTCTTTCATATATGAAGCGAGGCAAGTTAATAAATCAATTCCAAAAAAAAAAAAAATAAGAGAGATAGAAAAAGAGAAATGACATAGGGAAGATACTGGTTCGTCCCAAATACGAGATAACATCCAATCTTCTCCACACTGTATGTTCTATAATCAAGATTACAATGGTCCTCATGCCGGGCTACAAATCACTCTTCAAGTAGCCTAAGAAAGACTTTTTGACTTTCTGGCACCAGAACATGGAAGCTTAGAATAAACAACAAAGAAAGGTATTACCCCAACAAGGTAGAACACCCAAAAATTTTCTTAATATTTCTCACCGTCGCACGACAAAAATTCCCTCAAGAAACTTCAGCTACAAGAGAAAATCGAAAAAAGACCACACAAAAAATTGTTGCAAACAATTTGGTGATGTATATTTTTGTGTGAAATACCTGGCTAGCTGATGTAATGGGCCTTAAAAATCGAATTGAGCCTCATTTTGGGTCTACAAGGCCTAAGGGGCCATTTGGCCCACTGTGTTGGTTATAATAGTGGGGCTATTATAACCAACCCAATGTTTGGGGCACCAACAAAAATAAGGGGTGGAGTTGGTTATTTTTCCCCTCCGTGTTGCTATAGTAACCACTATTCAACCCACCCCAATTATTCTATCCATTTTCCATGTGACTCATTAACTTTCCTACCGACAACCGGCCGACGACTTTTCCGACGACCACCGACAACTTTTCCGACGACCAGCGTCGACTTTCCGATCGCTTTTCTGGCGATCACCGACGACTTTTTTTTTTAATCTTCTCTTCTCGTTTTCATTTCGAAAAATATAAAAAACGAAAATAAAGAAAAAAAAAGTAGAAGAAATGAAAGAAAAAAAAAAAGAGAAAAAAAAATTTCAATCACCGAAAAATTTGTTGGTGGTCGTCGGAAAAATCGAAAAAATTATAGAGAGTTAGATACTAGGTTGTCTTTGTATAAATATGGAGTTTTATTACATAATTACTTTTGATAATGAAGTATATGAATGTTTACCTTCATCGTACCATATTTTTCATTCCAAATTATACTTATCGTATTTAAGTTTACCGTGATAATAATAATTTTTTTAAAAAAAATACTACTCAAATTTTTATTTCATGTGATTTCTATTTTATTTGATTCTTTTGATAACGAAGGTAAAAAGAGTTTTGAATAAGCCTTTACCACTTTTATGTTGGAAATGCATAAATGAAACAAATATGGTTTTTCTATATGAAATCATAAAATTACTTATTTTGTGAAAAAATCATGACCCTGAAACAAAGAAAATCAACCTTTATCTTAAGTTATTCTTGTTTCCTTTTAAGTTAAGCACATAATTTAACCCTATACCTATAACTTTATTATTATTTTTTTTTACCGCTAAACTCAAACATTTTTCTTATTAATATTTGCAAAATATGATATTTGACGTACAAAGTTGCATGAGGAAAATAAACAAAAAAATTCAGGAAAAAAAATAATTAGCTTGAACATTTGATTCAGAACCTAATGTTAAACATATCAACATTGCAAACACAGACTATTTTAACTCATACTAAAATAATCTGCATCCCAAACACAGACTATTTTATCCCATACTATAATAATTTGCACCCCAAACACAGACTATTGACTATTTTATCCCAGACTATAATAATCTGCATTATAACCCCCAAACTATTATAATCCCCCAGCTATTATAACCTCCCAGCTATTATAACCAACCCAGCGCCCCAAACAACCCCTAACAGTACTCTCCTATGTGGAAACAAAATGATGATTTTGTCTCACTGCCACAAAAACGGATGAATTTTTAGTCGTTTGGTTTAAAGTGTTATAGATGTCTGAGAATAAAGGATGTCATGTGTTTGGTTGTGCATGGGAATGCCATCAGGATTTTATGAGAACCAATTATGTTTGTATTTATTTTAGAATTAATCATGTAAACTTTATGTAATTTTAATAAATTAATCAATAAAATAATCAAAATTAATTAAAAGTAGGCTAAATTATTTAAAAAAAAAAAAAAAAAAAAAAAAAAAAAAAAAAAAACCTGAAAAACTATGGAGTTTGTTTCAAAAATGCCCTTGAACTTTAAAAAGTTTCAAAAATACCCCTGAACTTTGATAAATGTTTCAAAAATACCATTGTCGTTAATTTTGGATGGAAACAGTTAAAGTTTCTGTTTCAAAAATACCCTTGAACTTTCAAAAAAAAAAAATTCAAAAATACCCTTATTGAAATTTGCTTCTTTTTTTCCTTCTCCCACCGTAAATTAATTTTTTTTCCATGAAAATTAATGAGAAACTTTACTTATTTTTCATGTATTCATAATCTAGGAGTTTTTTTTTTTTTTTTTTTTCTCTTTCAACACATCCCAAGAACTTGGCTAGATTTTTGTATCGAAACTTCAAGATGACTCTTGTTTTGTTCTTGAAATTCTACATATTCTTGACTTCATTTGTTGGTAGCCTTTTCAATATTATTTTCTCACCAACTACTACTCATTAGCTTTCTCTATATTCATTTTATGAAAAATAAATGAAATTGTTGTTGTATATGGGTTCTAACAATTCTTAAATATTAATAAGAACAAAATAATATATAAAACTTTTGATTAATTAATCTTTTAAATTGGACCAAACTCACAATCTTATAAACACTTATTCTTCTTATCACTAACATACACAAATAGAGAGAGGAAAAAGAAAATAATATATATACCTATATATGTTGTTTTCTCACACTTATCTTCTTTACGGTTTTTAAAAGACAAAACTCGATTTCAAAGTCTATTTCTATCTGTATTATGTTGCACACAACTTTTATAAGCAAAGTTTTGTGTTGATGCAGAATCCGGCCAAGCACACATTTGACCTTCACATGACACCAACAGTGAATTTGTTTTGTACGGCCAAGACGTGACCTACAAATAAGGAGCAAACACTGCACACCGGTGTGGTGCTTGCCACACACACTTCAATGCCTAAGTCAGTCACCGGAGGGAAAAAGGTAAAGCAATAAGAGCTCTGTCAAAGAATGGTGTTAAGAATCAGGTTTTCAAACCCCTTACCGGGGTTCTTCGAGGAACCTTTATACCTTTCTCTCGATTAGGGGTTTCATTTCCTCCTCCGCCTTGTTCATGGACCTCCGTCCCCTGGATCAAGCTTTCTCGGGCAAAGGAGGATCGCGCTCAACGGTTCGAGCCACAGTTGGGCTTTGAAGCCCGATCAGCCTCGGCCCAATGTTGAGGCCAAGGAGAGTGACGGGCCACTCTGCTTGAGCTCGGCCTTTCTCTCTCTTTGTGGGCTGATTTGGAATGGGCTCGAACCGCTTTCTTCTGGAATTCCTGTTATGCTAAAATTACTCATAATATTTTGTATTAATTTTGATGGAGAAAGAATTTACGATAAAAGGAGGAAAAAAGAATAAGCATTTTTCAATAAGGGTATTTTTTAAATCTTTTTTAAAGTTCAAGGGTATTTTTTAAACTTAAACTTTAACGGTTTCCATCCAAAATTAACGGCAATGGTATTTTTTAAACATTTTTTAAAGTTCAAGGGTATTTTTGAAACTTTTCAAAGTTCAAGAGCATTTTTTAAACAAACTCCATAGTTCATAGGTATTTTTTATAATTTAGCCAATTACTAAATTAAATATTTCATATTTAATTTAAGCCTACAATTAAATGGTATTTAATTGTATTTCTCTCAATTAATAACGTTTAATCTTAATTTTTTTTAGAATAGTTTAATCTTAAATTAAACTGTATATTATAATGTATCACATATATTATATTAATTGTATCCCATACAATTAACTTGATTTTCCATAATGGATTTTGAACTATTCAAATTTCTTTCAAGACTAATTGTTCCTAATTACCCTTAATGAGATAGTAGGGGGACCTAATGGACCTACAAATCAAAAGCTCCAATGATATGAGGTTAAATGACTAAACTCATTAATCAATTTAACCAATGTTCATTAACTGCGGGTTACTCCACTAAAGACCCACAGTTGCCCTCTTCTCACTGTAGAATATTTTTGTGTCCACGGATATAGACCAATAACGGCAAGTCAATCCTTCACGAGTGTTTGTAACGCTAGTTGAGTCAAATTACCGTTTTATCCCTGGGTTACCTTTGTCTCCTTAAGTACCGCTAATTCCTCTAATGAACAACTTGTTTATGGTCTAACCAGTAAACGGAAGTTCCTCTCGGGCCAGGAGAGGATGGGCGCTTTGTTCAAGACCCGGAATCAGCCCTTAAGGAAACACTCATCTACTTGTCCTTAAGACGAGAAGGAGTGAATTCCATCTTATGTTGTTATGTTCTCATCCCCCACTCGGTCTTATCCCGGAAATGGTAGGCTTATTGAGTCGACGAATCCAATCACTCTCACCCGTACAAATCTAAGGATAATCCCTCATGAAAAGGAGTTCATAACACACTCATGATTAAAATTGAGTTACCTAGGTCATCCTATTGAAATAGAAACATAACTAGTCAACGGTGTTACATCTAGTGGTTACTATTTCGCGGTCCGGTCTTATGTAAACTCATTGCATAGGATACCCCCACTCGCATGTCCACTACATGAACGCTTTGGATCATTGCGTTTGTATCGAATACAAAGTGAGTCGTATCACATAGTATCACCAGGATAAGGTACCCAACCTTATCCCTACTATAGACCCTTTAGGTTGTTACTTGAACATTGATCCCCAATATGTCTCCACAAATAGTTCAAGTTTCATAAAACAACCTTGGATATTTAGTTTATTGGATTTAAGGTTAATTATTGTAAGACTAAGAATAACAAATTCAATAACTCCTTACTGAATAATTTTAATAACTCTTTATTGATATTAATTAATTTGTTACATTTACTTATCCACGAGTTTTAGGGCATAAAACCCAACACTTTCTACCACCGAAGCAGAATATATCTCTTTATCTGCAGCTAGATGTCAAGCTTTATGGCTTAGATGGATGTTGAAAGAATTGAAGTGTGCTCAAAGAAGTGAGACTGTTTTATTTTGCAATAATGGCTCTACCATAGCATTATCAAATAATCCAATTTTTCATGGAAGAAACAAGCATATTAGAATCAAGTATCATTTCATCAAAGGTTTGGTTAAACATGGAGAAGTGATAGTGAAATATTGCAAGACTGAAGATCAAGTGGTAGATATTTTTACAAAGGCGCTGAAGTTTGACTTATTTGTTAAGTTTAAAGAAAAGTTGGGAGTCAGGTCTAGATTAAGGGAGGATGATAAAATTAATCTAGACTTCTATTCAAATACATGAATTACATTTAATTACATACATAAATAGTTGAGATTCAAGGAATAGTTGGATACAAGAATTACAATATACATTGATGAATATTCATGTATTGGTATTTATTGTTGATATCTTTTGATGTACTTTACTACTAGTAAAAATTTATATAAGAATTCTCATTTGTAAGAAAGCAAGAAGAAACGAAAGTAAAGTTCAAGTTCTAGTTTCTCATAAATTGTGTGAGTAAGAGAACAATCTTCTTCTCTTGTCTCTTGACTTGTGTTGTGGGGGTTTACTACATTTCCAACCGAAATTGCAAAAAAATAAGCTACAATGTCATCAAACGAAACCTTAGTTATACAAAATTCATTGCATAAAAAAACAAAAGTTTGCATAATTTGTCCATGAATGTTGTATTGTACTAATGTTTGGGTTGGCCAGGTGTTGTGCATTTAGATTCAAATTCTCAGCCTACTGTGGGAAATTTCTAGTTAAGGAGAAATTATTCGATGAGGTCAGTATAATGAGGTTAGTAGTTTTGTACCTTTAGAAGTATGAGATGGAAAACTACAACAATATTTGTAATCCGGAATATAATGGTTTTTTTTTTTTTTTTTTGACTTTAACAATATTTGGGATAGGGATTCTAACCTTTAACTTCTTGGTTTATTGGGATATACTCACTTATATATAATGAGACAGTAAAATTTTATATTCTTTCTCAATATCTAACGTTTAAGAGGAGAGACAACCACATTCAATAGATAATTCCCAATAAATTTGTGGCCCTTCCCCATTTTATATATTCAAATGATTGTGATTAATTTCCATATTCTGACAAACTAATTATTTAAAGCAAAAAAAGTGATCAAAATTGTTTTAGTCTTCCAAAAAACTCCAACTTTCTCCTTCAAAATGTCAACAAACAATCAATTTTAAGACCATATCCATTTAATCAACACACCATCTTCCAGCTAATTAGTTCTTGCTTTTGCAGAGCTCAAAGTTGACTGCAAAGAGAAACTCCTCCTTTGAAGAAGCTCCCAAACTTCCCATGGCAGATCCTCAATTTGTTCACAAGTACTTCCTTTTTACACTCTCTTTGCCTCTCTTCTCTTCTCATCACCACTTCAGCCAAAGCACTTCTCAATGTAAATCTCTCTCCTCGCTTTGCTTTCTTAATCGCATTTTCTCGTTTCAAGTCGCTATCGACGAGATTTTACATTCTAACTTTTTATTTATATAATCTTTCGATTTTGAAAATTTTAGGGGAAAAAACTTCCCCATCTCCACTTTGAACTGTTTTCGAGGTGTTTCTTGGTTACTCCCTTATATCGAGTCCATTGTCTCTAAAACCTTTAATTTTATGCAACCCTCCTTGTCTTTCAAACCATTTTTTCATTTTAGTTCTAGCTTTAAAAGGGAGGGCTATGGCCTGTTAAATTAAAAACACTATCGCCCGCCGCAAACTAAAACCAAAATAAACTAACTGCAATTGTCCCATCCTTCCTTCTTCGCTCTGTCACGAGTTCAGGTCAAAGGTAACTGGCCGAACCACGGCGGAGATTTGCAGAACAGAAGATATGCCCATAGAGAAACCAAAATCAGCTCATCAACAGTTTCCAATCTCCGACCGAAGTGGGAGTTTTACGCTGGCGGCGACATATCTGTAACTCCGGCGATCGACGACGGCGCGATCTATTTTCCGAGCTGGAACGGGTTTCTCTATGCCGTTAGAGCCTCAAATGGAGCTCTCATATGGAAGAAGATGTTGGAATATTTAATATATTCTAATAATCAATTTGTGGACAACATATTAATATTATTATACTTATATTATTTGGCTATTTAACGGGTCGATTAAAGTGATCTATGGTTAATTAGACCCATGGACTTTTATGGAGTATGGAATTTTATTAGGTGGATACCCAATAACTCTTACTAAGCTTAATGGGGGTTCAGTGAAGAGTTTATAAATAGGATGCAAGGGTTATGGTCTCCAATATACTAAACATATTCAGTTCTCCTGTTACCCATATGACTGAGAGAATTCTAGAACTCTGGTGTGTTTAGTTGAGGAAGATCTTTCCTGAAGAGCTGAATTGCTGTCAGATTCAGTTTGCTGAAACAACATCAATGGATCCAGGTTTGATTGTTCTTAGTTTTGTTCTTGATTCTGATAACTCAATATACATGTTTTTTGTGATTTTGGTGTTATTGCTTTTATCAAGCAATTTTAGTTAACAGAAGAATCTTCAGAAACTCACGGGGTTCAATAATACCGGATTCATTCTGAATGTTAACTCGACGGTGTCGAGATCGACTCCCACGGTGGCCGGAGAATTGCTCCTCGTCGGAATTTATGGACCCGCCGTCGTCATCGCCGTTAAAAGATCAACGGGGAAGCTTGTTTGGTCGACGAGGCTGGATTATAATAACAGAAGTTTCATCACCATGTCTGGCACATACTACAAAGGGTTAGTCATTCTCATCTCATCCTTATTTCATAAATTTTATTCAAATCTTTGAAGATTTATTGATTCATTTAAATTCTATTTGGTGGCTAACTTCTTGGTTTTGTTATCTACCTTCTCTATATTTTCAATAAGTTAAGTTTTGATATTAAAAAAGAACTGATTTTAGAAACTTGTTTTTGTTTGTGAAATTTGGCTAAGAAATCAAATGTGTTCATTGCAAGGAAATTGAGAGAAAACAAACATACTTTTCAAAAATTAAAAACCAAAAAATCAAATGCTTATCAAACGAAGCTTTAGTCTTGGAATGGTCTTTATTTTTCCATTCACAAAGTGATAGTATGACTTCGAGTATATATTAACGTATTCACGAATGTATTGAAACTATGTAAAGTTGAAGATGAGAATTAAGTAAGCAAATATTAGATGAAAAAATAATATATCAATGGTTACTTTCTTAAAGTTCAAGAACACTAAAATAGATAAATTTGAAAATTGGACCATAATGATTTTTTTTTTAAGATTCAAGATCTAAAACAAATATTTTGAAAGTTTAATTAAAATGCTTATTTTCTAAATTGAAAGCAAAATTTCTAGTCAATTTTTTTTAAAAAAAAAAAAAAAAATCTAAGCAAAATTTCTTAGATTTCTACGATATTATTTTCTCAAAACTTTTTTAAAAAGAAAAAAAGGAAGGAAAAGAAAACTTTTAAGTTTTTTTTTAGCAACTTTAAAAAAAAAAAAATCTTGAGATCAAATTATATGTCAATTATTTATGAGCAATGTTCACTTTGGCCTTTAAATTTATGATTTATTTAGTCTAAATTAAAATGATGATCTTGAACATTTATATTAGGATCACTTTAAGAAATTTCATCGATTTGCTATGGATTATTTAAATTATAGTTATGATATATTTTTAAAAATAACAGTCTAAAGCATTGCATTTTTTTTTAGTTTAACACATGGGGAGGGGATTTATCAACCTTATAATCACTCGATCAATAATATTATGCTTCACCAATTGGACTATGTTGAAATTGACAAATTCTTAATCATTACCTAAAGTATGCTAAAAAAAAATCATTACCTAAGTGTTAATAGTCACAAATAATTTTAATATAATTGGTATATGTGTCACGTATAAAATAAATAAAGTGTATTAAAATATTCCCATAAAAATAATAAAATTTAATAAAATAAATTAAAAAAAAGATAACTATATTTACACACAAACTACATAAATATTTTTAATTATTTTTAAAGTGTAGATATATTGTCAACTAAAATATTTCTCTTTCCTTCTTTTGTGGGTCATTTTAAAGTTGAATTTTATCTCTTTCCCTTATATGTGATTTAATATGTTTAAACAAGAGTGATAGGTAAACAGCTAGAATAATTATTGGAAATAAATTTCATAAACAATTAAAACCCATGTGAGTTAAGCCCAAAGCTAGGATTTATTTATTTTTGCCCACTTGACTTAAATTATTAGCTGAGCTGATAATCTATGCATTAATATTTGAGAAGTCTTTGTCAACATTATGATTTAAGTTTCAAATTGAATTAGTTTATACACACAAATTTTTTAAAGGAAATTAGTACTTTTTTCAAAAAAAAAAAAAAAAAAAAAAAAAAAAAAAAAAAAAATTAGTACTATAGTTTATACACACATTTTTTTAGTGATATCTATGCATTAATATTTTTGTTCATTCTAAAATTACTCTTTTTAGTTATTTATGACTTTGAACTAGATCAATTAAAAAAACAAGGAAAAATTGCCTTTTTGGTCCATGAGTTTTGAGGAATATGTGTGTTTGGTCCTTGAGTTTTCAAAATAGACCTTTTTAGTCCCTCGGTTTTGAGAAATAGGTTTAAAATTAAAAGTCCCTAAGTTTTCAAAATGGACCATTTTAGTCCATGAGTTTTGAGAAACAGGTTTAAAAGGTCTCTAATATTATTTTTTCAACTTTTTTAAATTAATATTTTTGTATTATTTTTTAATATTGAATGGTTTTAAAAATTAAAAAAATTAAAAAGTATTGATTTAAAATTTTGAAAAAAATAATATTATTGACGTTTTAAACTTATTTCTCCAAACTTAGAGACTAAAAAGTCTATTTTGAAAACTTAGGGACCTTTTAAACCTTTTTCTCAAAACTCAGAGACTAAAAAGGTCTATTTTGAAAACTCAGGGACCAAAAAGGTATTTTTCCAAAAAAAAACAATTATGATCAAACTTTTATAGGAGATTTTGCAATTGCATTAAATTATTAGGGATAAAATTCAATTTCAACTAAACTTGTTTATTTTCATTCTACAATGTACTTTGTTGTCAAAAAGTATCGGTTTAGATAGTCAAACTGAGTCTGGCTCATGGGTAATTGACATGTATTCTTGACACCACTCTAAAATATTGTTGAACCAAAAAGAAAAGTATTGGTTTATGTATGCAAAATCCACTTTTTACCACAAATGTGAGATATGAGAATTTGAACCTTGAACTTCAAAAGAATAAGATGTCAATTACAGGATTTTATTTAGATATTTAAGTATTTATTGGATATAATTTTTCTTATACAATGTGTCTAGACTAATTTTAGAACTCAAAAACAAATTCATGAAAATTAATTTTAATTTTATCAACATCTTAAGCATTTTCTTTTTTTTTTTAAATAAAAAAGTTACTTTTATTATATTTATTGATTATTAAGTAACAATCCAAAATAAAATATTGTCAGAAGTGGGATTTGAACCTTGTCAAAATAAAATATTATTAAGTAACAATCCAAAAAGAAAAGTATTGGTTTATGTATGCAAAATCCACTTTTTACCACAAATGTGAGATATGAGAATTTGAACCTTGAACTTCAAAAGAATAAGATGTCAATTACAGGATTTTATTTAGATATTTAAGTATTTATTGGATATAATTTTTCTTATACAATGTGTCTAGACTAATTTTAGAACTCAAAAACAAATTCA
Organism: Luffa acutangula; assembly: GCA_036850905.1. Taxonomy (NCBI): domain Eukaryota; kingdom Viridiplantae; phylum Streptophyta; class Magnoliopsida; order Cucurbitales; family Cucurbitaceae; genus Luffa; species Luffa acutangula. The sequence goes on along the minus strand of CM072094.1, from coordinate 8,557,934 downwards.
TGAAAATTAATTTTAATTTTATCAACATCTTAAGCATTTTCTTTTTTTTTTTTAAATAAAAAAGTTACTTTTATTATATTTATTGATTATTAAGTAACAATCCAAAATAAAATATTGTCAGAAGTGGGATTTGAACCCACGCCCTCTTACGAAGACCAGAACTTGAGTCTGGCGCCTTAGACCACTCGGCCATCCTGACTTTGTGATTATTGAAAAAATAATTGTTTGTCTTAATCTTAGAACTAAAAATGTATTCATAAAATTCATCAAAGTATTTTACTTAAAAAATGAATATTCTAAATAAAACTAACACAAAAGTTGTTAGAAAAGAGATTTGAACCGACACCCTCTAACCAAGATTAAAACTTGAGTTTGGCAACTTAGACCAGTTGGCTATCCTAACTTCGAGATTAATTATAATTTTGTTTATGAAAATTAAGTTTTAAAACTCAAAGAAGTCTCAATTCAAAAAAAAAAAAAAAAGTCTTAATAATTTTTTTTTTTTTTGAGATGGTCTTAATAAATTTATTTCTCCAAGAAAATGAATAATTTAAATATATAAATATAAATAAATAAAGTAAAGTGTCAGAAGGATTTGAACCCACGTCCTCTAACGAGAACCGCAAAACTTGAGATTGCCACCTTAGACCACTCGACCATCTTGACTTTGAGATTATTGTCCTTTTGGTTATTCATTTTAAAACTTAAAAAAGTCTTAACAATTTTGTTTACATCAAGTATTTCTCTAAAAAAAATGAATAACTTAAATATATATAAATAAATAAATTAATTAAAGTGTCAAAAGTGGGATTTGAACCCACACCCTCTCACAAGAACCAGAACTTGAGTTTGACATCTTAAACCACTTAGCCAACCTGACTTTGAGATTATAGTACTTTTGGTTATTCATTTTAGGGAAAAATACACTTTTGGTCCCTGAGGTTTGGGTTAAGTGACAGTTTGGTCCTTAAGTTTTCAAACTCAACAAAAATACCCCTGAGGTTTGAGATAAGTAGCACTTTGGTCCCTGCCGTCTATTTTTCTGTTAAATACTAACGGTTGCTGACGTGGCACTATTATTTTAATAAAAAAAAATATTTTTTTATTTTTCTTTAATTAAAAACATATTAAAATAATAACATATTATTATTTTATTTAAATTCTTTCTCTCTTTCTTCCTTTCTTCTCCCCTCATCTTCTTTCTCCCTCCTTATCTCCTTCTTCTTCAGTTCCGGTGGCCGGCCGCCGCCGGCCACCACTAGCTGCCGGCGAACGGTAGCGGCCGCCGCCATCGATTTTTTTTTTCCTTTTCTTTCTTTCTCCCATTTTCTTCTCCCCTTTCTTCTCTCTTTCCTTCATTTCTTTTTTTTTTTTTAGTAAAAAGAAGCTCTCCGGCGCCGGCCAAATGCCTGTGCCTCTATCCTCCCAAATGCCTCGGAAAGAGCTTTGATAATAGAAGCATCCCCAATCCCCAATTCAAGCCCTTCGTGTGCTCTGGAATTGAAATCCTTGCAGCATTTTTCCAACTTGCAGCATATTTTTCGAATTGAAATCCTTGGCCTTCTTTTTCAACTCTGGAATAGAGCTCTTCAATTTCGTAGTTCTTTCTTGAACATTAGTCGTGCACGTCTTGTTCACCGTCACCCCATTTTTGGTTCCAACACCTCCACCATTATCCTGACGCAACTTGGTTTCTCCCAAATTTACAGCGTCCTCGGACTTTCCCAGATGAGGACCTCCATGATTGTCCGAAGTTGAGGTCGAGTTGCCGCCCTGCGATTCAATAGGCGGTGTTGACTCCAGAGCAAGTGAAGAGCTAGGTTTCGGAGGAGGGTCTAAAGAATCTAGGGTTTTACGCTTCTTGGGAGAAGAATTTACAAGCTTCTTCTTGGCAGTGGCCTGCGCACGGGAGCATCAAAAGCAGAAGGGCGAGAAGACATTGCTAAAACAAATTTCTGAAAGATGGGTTTGAAAGATGGAGGTTTGTTGGAGAAGATGAGATTCTTGAATTGGGGATGAGGCAATGTGACGGGGCGTAGATAGTAGCATGAATGCAGTGAAAGCATCAATTGTAGGTATTGAAAACGGAAAGAATCGATTTCAGAGAGTGGAGATGGAAAGAGAAGAACAGAGCAGCCAGAAAACTGAGAAATGGCAGGAAGGGTTTTTGGTTTTGATCGAACTATAATTGTTAATTATAGTCGTTTTTCGCTCTTCAGCCGTAGCCGTCGTTGTGAGTTTGTTTTTCTTTGATATATATCCATTTTAGATGAAAGAAAGAGAGAAGAAAGGAGAGAAGAAAATGGAAGAAAAAAAAATCTGGCGACCGCCGCCTCCGTTCGCCGGCAGCTGGCGGCAGCCGGCCACCGGAGCTGAAGAAGAAGGAGATAAGGAGGGAGAAAGAAGATGGGAGGAGAAAGAAGATAGATGGAAAAGAAAGGGAGAGAAAGAAAGAATTTAAATAAAATAATAAAATAATAATATTTTATTACTTTTATATGTTTTTATTTTTAAAAAATTAAAAAATAATTTTTTTATTAAAATAATAGTGACACGTCAGCAACCGTTAGTATTTAACAGAAAAATAGACGGCAGGGACCAAAGTGCTACTTATCTCAAACCTCAGGGGTATTTTTGTTGAGTTTGAAAACTTAGGGACCAAACTGTCACTTAACCCAAACCTTAGGGACCAAAAGTGTATTTTTCCCTTCATTTTAAAACTTAAAAAAGTCTTAACAATTTTGTTTACATCAAGTATTTCTAGGGGTGATCATCGGTCGGTCGGCGTTTTGTTCGGTCGACGGTAGTTGGTCTTGGGGATGTCCATAAAACCGACCGACCAACCATACATAAACATCAGTCGGTTTCGGTCGGTTTTTGAAGTTAGCCGGAAGCTTATGAGACGAAAAGAGAATGAGAGAAGGCGTTGAGAGAGAAAGATAAAAAAGTGTGTTAGAAACCAACAAATAGATGAAAATAAGGTGAAAAGAGATAAGGTTTCAGCAAAGAGGAAACAACCTTCGTGGCGGCGACGAACTCCGGTAAAGAGGCGATTCCGAGAAGAGGTCAAAGAAAAAAAGAAAAAGAGAGAGGAAAGGAGATGAGAGTGGGAAGAAGAGAAAGAAAGAGGAAACGAAAAAGAGAGAGGAAATGAGATGAGAGTGAGAAGAAGAGAAAGAGAAAGGAAGTTGTCAGACAAAGAGAAGAGGAAGGAAACATGAAAAGAGATGTGATGAAGAAAGAGAAAATAAAAAAAAATAATAATTTTTTTTCAAATAAGTAATAATGCCCTACAAAATAGGTAATTATCTTACTATATATAAAAGGGGCTTAAGGAGGAGAATCTTTGCTTTCCTCTTTTGCCCTTATAATTTTAATAAATGTCCATTTTGCCCTTCAATATTTGTTAGAGAGACACAACCCTTCGAGTTAAAGTGCCCTTCGAGTTAAAGTGTCCTTCAATTTTTGCTAATGGGACGCGACTGTTCAAGCGGATGAAGTTACACTTCAGATGCATCCATTTGAGGATTAAAATTAAAAATACTAGGGTAATTGGCATGATTTTGATGGTAAAAAATTTGAGAAGTCGTATTCATGACTTAAGGAAAAAACTTTATTGTATAATATTCATATAGCTTTTGAGTTTTCGACTCTAATTTCATCACTATTTTGATCTGTATGGATTTTTTGTATCAAAATCTATATAAAACAAAAATTTTAAAAAAAATGCATAAAACACCAATAACATATAGGCGATTGTTACCATTGCTATCCTAAATTTTTAATTTTAAAAATTAAGTAATAAACTTATATAATTGTAGAAGTTACTCTTTTAAAGGTATGATGTGCAATTTGCTAACCGCAAGTGTACGAGTCAAGTAATAATATAGTGATTTTGAAATCGAATGTCGTCCTCTGGATTGGTGTCTAGCCAAATTTTAATTATCGAAAATACTTTTGACCAATTTTATTTAGGGAATTAAATTGAATGAGAATATGAATTAATTAAATATAAAACTCAAGCAAAAAGTGACAATCTAATGGGAAGAATTGGTCTTAGGGATTTGATTTCACCAATTGGAGTTATGGATTAATAAACGGATTAACACATGCTATGATTCATAAATCTTGGTAACTAAAATCACACATATCTCTCCCGAGCATACATGATTCTCTCATATGCAATTGAACCCGATATCCCTATCTAAATCCAATAAACATACAAGGCAATAAGGCTAACCTTTATAACAATTTCTAGAATTAACCTTAATCTCCCGATTTTTAGCTAAATTCTAGTTATGCATACTGATTACTAATTTAAATCCTCTCTCCCGAGTTAGATTCAAATATAAACATCAATCAATTTATGGCCAGTAAATCGAAAGCATTAAGGATATAACATATGCATAAATGACATCAATAGCATAAATACCGTAAATCAATCCAAAACGTGCCCAACGGCTACATCAATCCCTAAGAATTAAACTTGACTACACATAATCTTCGTTACACTATAAACTAAGTCTAAATAAGCCATAAAAACTATCTAAAGTAAGGGAAAAGAGAAATAGACTCGTTGTAGGCCGAGACCGAACGTCCCCGTCACGATCCCCACGAACAATGGGTTGATTTCCGCTTCGCTCCCTCTGTTTCAGCCTTCCAAACGCCCTATTCTGTTCTGTTTACGGCTCCCAAAGGTCCCAAATCGAAGTCCCCAAAAACCTAGCCGAAAGGATGCTTAAATAGCAAAATTTCGTCGTAGCGTCGAGACGCTGTCGCGATCCGCAAAATTGGAAAATTTTCTATAGCGTCGCGATGCTGTTCCAAGCGTCGCGACGCTATGATTTTTTTTTTTTTTTTTTTTAGATTGGAAGCTCCATTTGACTCCAATTGCTGAATTAAGCTTCAAGCACATACTTCCTACAAATAAAACATAAAAATGCATAAATTTGGACAAATAATTGTAAAAGACTAACTTAATTAATCAGAGAAAAATAGCTAGCTATGCTCGCTATCAAGGTACATAGTTGTAAGAATGTGGAAGTAAAAAAAAAATGGTAAGAATGTGGTTTTTTACCAAAATTTTTAATTCATTCTCTATTAGTTATTGTCCACACATAATTTAATTTCTCCTTCAACAGTTATAAAGTGAGATTCTCTATTTCTTTTTAAGTGAGCATTTTATTTTTTTCAAAAATTTGTTGAATGTCTCGCTTCATTTTACTTAAAATATATAAATGAAACATGTTTTAAAATTTTAAAGAATAACAAAAAAAAAATCATTTTATTAAAATAAGTACCATATTCATTAAAATTAAAACTCATTTGGATTGAAATATAAGATTTGAATAACATTAAAATATTCTTCTATTTAATAATTATTGCACAAATGTCCTCATAAGTTTCACTTAGTATATTGTTATAATTTAAAAAACAAAATCCACGTAGTATATTAAATTTGAGTTGCCACATTCATTAACATGCATTTAACTTTTTCTTTTTTCTTTTTACTAAAAAAATTATTCTTTTTTTTTTTTAAAAAATCACTAATAAACATTTTTTGGTATCAATATATTAATAGTCTAATTATTATACAATTATTTTTTTTCTTTTTCTTAAATTTATAACTTTTTCTTGCAATCTTTTGTATCATTCTTTTAAAGTCCTATGTAATTTATATTTACCTATTTGGAGAAAGTTCTTCAAGAAAAGTTATAAGAACTATATTTAAATTGTCGAAGTAGTAATGGGAGAACATGCCGAAAAACACGTTTTGATATCATGATTTCCATTAATTAAGTCCACCTAATGGCACAAAATGATATTTGTAACACCCGAGTTAGGAGGAGTATATGAATGAACCGAGGCCACATCTGAATGAGAGGGATCCTGAGGACATGAAAGTATGGTCTAGATAAGCTTAAAAGAAATATTGATAGATACTACCTATACCAACAAAGTGCACCTTCATGGCTCAATCATAGGAATTTTTTCCTAAAAGGACCCTGTGTTGGTTTGGATGTTAAACAAAACACAAGGACAAATTGTTCCGAATATTAGAAAATATATTTCTAAATATGTAATTTCACATTAACAACTTTTTTCAATGTCAATACAAAAATTCTTATCGAATTACTTGAAGATCAAAATTTGTCATCCAAACATACAAAAAAAAAATGTTATTTGTAAAGAGCTTATACTTTATTAAATACTTTAGTTTTTTTTTTTAAAAAAAAAATCAACTTATATAATTCTCATGAAATATATTTCTTTCTTTCTTTTTCTCTAAAATACAATCTCGAAGCATACCGATGAATTACCTATGAGATAATAAAATATCTTTATGATGACACTTTTTATGTTTTATCAAATTTAGTTTACAACTATTATAGGTATTTTAATTTTAATTATATATCTTTTATTATTTTTTTTTATCTCTTACATTATAGTTTAATGTCAAATATTTACTATTTGAACTTGATGAAAAATATATTTATTCAAAAGTTAACTTTCACCATAAAAAATATATTCAAAAGATTTCAAACCACGTGCAAAGTATTTCATATTCATTAGAAATGAACATAGAACAATTAAGGGAAAAATACACTTTTAGTCCCTAAGGTTTGGATTAAGTTACACTTTGGTCCCTGAGTTTTCAAACTCGACAATTTAGTCCCTGAGGTTTGCATTTCGTTTCATTTTAGTCCCTCCATCCAATTTTCGGTTAGATTTTAACAGATTGCTGACGTGTCACCTATTTTTTTAATAAAAAATTATTTTTTCATTTGTTAAAATAAAAAATAATAAAAATAATAAAAAAAATTAATTTTAAATATATTTTTAATTCTTTTTATTTTTTTTCTCTGTTCTTCTTCCATCACTTCACCACCCACCCTCCTTATTCTTCTTCAACCTTCCTCACACTACCAACAGCTGCTGGCGACCGACCGCCGGCAACCGCCGCTCGTCGGCCGCCGGCGGCAATTTGTTTTTTCTCCCTCCTCTTTGTTTTTCTTCTTCTCTCCCCTTTCTTCACTGTTTTTTTTTAAAGGACGCCGTCGCTCACCCACCGTCGATCGCCCAGATCTGCGAAAGTCCAGCTCGTTCAGATTGTCGCTGCCCAGCTCGCTCGCCGCAGCTCGTTGCTCGCCCAACTCTTTCAGATCTCGCGAAGATCCAGCTCGCTCGTCGCCCACCCACCTCTTTCAGATCTCGCGAAGACCCAGTTCGCTCGTCGCCCACCCACCTCTTTCATATCTCGCGAAGATCCACTCGCCCCCGCTCACGAAGATCCAGCTCGCTCGCCGCAACTTGTCGCCGCTCGTCGTCGCACGCGAAGATCTGTCAGATCTCGCAAAGTTTCGCCTGTCGTCGCTCAGATCTGCTCGTCGTCGCTCCTTGCTCAGATCTGCTCGCCTCTTCATTCCAACCGCCGCGGTTCTAGCCGCTCGGAAGATCTGCCGCTGTTCTAGCCTTCTTCGTTCCAGCTGCCTTCATTTTTTTTTATACAAGGAAAGAATAGGAAATAAGAGAAGGGGGAAGAAAACAAGAAGAAAAATAACAAAAAAAAAAAAACAAAATCGGCGGCGGTGGCCGGTCGCCGGCAGCTGACGGCGACCGACCATGGAGTTGAAGAAGAAGAAGAGGGGGAAGAAGGAAGAAGGTGATTGAGAAGAGAAGAAGGAGAAGAGAGGGGAGAGGGAAAGAAAGAATTAAAATAATAATAAAAATATAATATTTTATCATTTTCATATATTTTTATTTAAAAAAATAAAAAAATTAATTTTTTTAATTAAAATAATTGTGTCACGTCAGCAACCCGTTAGATTTAACGGCAAAATGGATGGCAGGGACCAAATTGCTCCTTATCTCAAACCTCAGGGACTAAATTGTCGAGTTTGAAAACTCAGGGACCAAAGTGTAACTTAATCCAAACTTCAGGGACTAAAAGTGTATTTTTCCCAACAATTAATATATAGTTTTAGACTTCTAGGCACAATTTTTTTATTATTATTATTTTCAATTAAAACAGTAAAATTTAACGTGCAACGCACGTGTTTCTAAACTAGTTATCTATATAAAAGGTGACAAGATTGATGCAAGTTGGCTTTCTTCTTCTTCTTTTTTTTTTTTTAATTAAATACGAAATCGGTCGGTTCGTTTTTCCTATGAAAAAACCGACTTTCGACCGACACAGCTAGAAAACCGACCGACCGACGTCGGTTTGGTCGATTTCGTTCGGTCGGCTCGGTTTTTCGGTTTGTGATGTTCACCCCTAAGTATTTCTCTAAAAAATGAATAACTTAAATATATATAAATAAATTAAGGGAAAAATACACTTTTGGTCCCTGAGGTTTGGGTTAGGTTTCATTTTGGTCCCTGAGTTTTCAAATTCGACAATTTAGTCCCTAAGGTTTGGATTTCGTTTCATTTTAGTCCCTCCATCCAATTTTCCTTTAGTATTTAACGGATTGCTGACGTGGCATTGATTTTTTTTATTAAAAATATATTTTTTAATTTTTTAAAATATAAATGTATTAAAATAATAAAAAAATTTTATTATTTTATATTAATTTTATTTCTTTATTCTCTCCCATCCTCCTCCTCCTTCTTCTTCTTCCTCAACTCAACCACCATCTCCATCAACCCTCTTCTCAACCACCATCACCACCAACCTCTCTTGCCGCCGACGACCGCCTTTCGCCGCCGGCGACCAATTTTTTTTTTTCTCTCTTCTTCCTCCTTTCTTCCTTTCTTCTTCTTTCTCCTCTTTTTTTCTTCTTTTTCTTCCCTCTTCTTCCATTCCCTTTCTTCTTTCACTGGTTTTTTCTTAAAAAAAAAAAACAAAGAAGAAAGAAGGGGGAAACCCCCCCGAATTCGGCTGGAACGAGGGGGCTTCCCCTTCGTTCCAGATCTGATTCGCCGGCACCGGCCGGCGGCGGCTCGTGACGGTCGCCGGCGACCTGGTTTGATGGTGTCTGGTATGAAGAAGATGGTGGTAGAAAAAAGGAGGTGAGATGGAGAGAGAGTAAATAAAATTTAAAATAATAATATTTATATTATTTTAATATATTTTTATTTTAAAAAATTTTAAAATAATTTTTTTAAATAAAAAATATATATCCAAGTCAGCAATATGTTACTTTTTAACGGAAAATTGGATGGAGGGACCAAAATGAAACTAAAACTAAACCTCAGGGACTAAAATGAAACCTAACCCAAACCTCAGGGACTAAAAAGTGTATTTTTCCCATAAATTAATTATTAATTAATTAATAAAGTTTTAAATTAAAGTGTCAGAAGTGGGATTTGAACCCACGCCCTCTCACGAGGACCAGAACTTGAGTCTGGCGCCTTAGACCACTCGGCCATCCTGACTTTGAGATTATTGAACTTTTTGTTATTCATTTTAAAACTTAAAAAAGTCTTAACAATTTTTTTACATCAAGCATTTCTCTAAAAATGAATAACTTAAATATATATAAATTAATTAATTAATTAAAGTGTCAGAAGTGGGATTTGAACCCACGCCCTCTCACGAGGACTAGAACTTGAGTCTGGCGCCTTAGACCACTCGGCCATCCTGACTTTGATGTTTTAAGTTTAGCAAAATACATTGTATTTAATAAATATTTAAATTAGATGTGGAATATTATTAGCCTCCTTTTACCTCCGTTTAAATAGTGGATTTTTGTTTGATGAGTGTAGATATTAAATATATGACATTGTTTTTGCATAAAATATATGAGATTTAAGTCATGTATAGAATATTAAATATTAGTGTATGCCAACAAAAGCATAGTTCAACTGACATGAAGTTGTATTGATAACGATGAGGTTTATGGTTCGCATCTCTCACCCCACATATTGTCAAAAAAAAAAAAAAAAAATTATATTAAATATTGATGTGTTTATGCAAGATAATTAATATTTTGGAGTTGAAGGATTGTGGTTATGTTATATATATTTTTTTTCATTGGAATTCTATGTATTTAATCGATTAAAATTAGATGTAAGAGAATAAATAATATAATCATAAAATAAATCTTGTATCATTTAATATATAATAAATCAATAAATTAAAATATAAATAAATAAATATTTGTATATTAAAATATTAATGCAAGCAAAATACTAAATGCTAGATAATATTAAATATAATTAGTAAAAATAACTAAGTTAGGATAAATTAATTAAAAAATTAATTTAAAAATAAACATTTCATTCAATAGTTGAGATAATATTATAGGCTATTAATTAAAATTTAATAAGTAGAAAATATATTGATGTTAAAAAATTAAATAATAGTTAATTACAAATTGGTAATTTATCAATTAACCATGTGATTCTTTTTACTATTTTCATCTACTGGAGTTAAAAGTTCCACCTAATTACTAAAAACTTGTGATGGATGAAGTTTTAAGTTTCATCATGACAATATCTTGATTTCAAAAAGGGAAACCAAGTGAAACAAAAATAAGTATTTAATGTCTATTCCAACATTAATTGAAAAGCATTGGAAATAAATCAAGTTCCTTGAGGTGAATTGTCAAATTCTTTATCTCCACATGTTTGTAAAATTTATTATTTAAGAAATTAGAAATCCAATTAGGTATATATATGAAAAAATATATATATATAATACTCCTAATTAGTGTACTAAAAATAATAATAATAATAATAATAATAATAATACTCCTAATTAGTTTTATTTCACTTGTCAACATCAACCCATTAGACTTATTCTAAGATTAATCAATCTAAAGTAATACAAATATCATTCAATTAATTAAAAAAAAAAAACTGTTTTAAAAAATAATAATAACTAATTAACCTCAATTAATTGTATTAGGAATATAATATAGTTAATAAATAAACAAAAATAATAATATGAAATAACTAAAGATTGGAAAATATTAATTTTGAACAATAATAATCAAATTATTCTTCTCTACTATTCATCTTTCATGCAAAGAAAATTTACCTCCCAGTAAAACTAAAACTCTGTCGGAAGAAACAAATTGAGCATAATTAAAATGAGGGAAAAATACATTTTTTGTCCCTAAGGTTTGGGTTAAGTGACAGTTTGGTCCCTGAGTTTTCAAACTCAACGAAAATACCCTTAAGGTTTGAGATAAGGAGCATTTTAGTCCCTGCCGGCAATTCTTTGTTAAAGCTTAACTGACGTGACACTATTATTTTAATAAAAAAAATTATTATTTTTTATTTTTTAAAATAAAAATAGTAAAATAATAAAATATTAAGATTTTATTCTTTTTTTATTCTTTTTTCTCCCACTCTCTTTCTTCTTCTTCTTTTTCTCCATCTTCTCCATCTCCTTCATCTTCCTTCTTCTTCTTCCTAACTCCGACGACCAGCGGCCACCGCCCGCTGCCGCCGCCGGTCGCCGGTAACTGTTTTTTTTTTCTTTTCTTCTTCTCTCTTACCCCATTTTTCTTCTCTATTTTTTTTTAAATAAACGGAGAGAGAAGAAGAGAGAAGAAGAAAAATGGGGTAAGAGAGAAGAAGAAAAGAGAAGAAGAGAGAAGAAAAAAAAAAGCAGTCGTCGGCGGCCTGCGGTCGGAGTTAGGAAGAAGAAGAAGGAAGATAAAGGAGATGGAGAAGATGGAGAAAAAGAAGAAGAAGAAAGAGAATGGGAGAAAAAAAAGAATAAAAAAGAATAAAATATTAATATTTTATTATTTTACTTTTTTTTATTTAAAAAAATAAAAAAATTATTAAAATAATAGTGTCACGTCAGCAACCGTTAAGATTTAACAGAAAAATTGACGGCAGGGACTAAAATGCTCCTTATCTGAAACCTCAGCGGTATTTTTGTTGAGTTTGAAAACTCAGGGACCAAACTGTCACTTAACCCAAACCTCAGGGACCAAAAGTGTATTTTTTCGTTAAAATTATCATATTTTAATTATTCACCATTTTCTTAATATATAGTATAATAATACCAATGTTTTTAATTATAACCTTATATTATATGTAATCTATCTTATAATTAAGTTATAATACAGGAATTTCTTCATTGGAACATCTTCACTAGAAGAAGGGCTTCCTCTTGAACAATGCTGCACATTCCGGGGTAGCTTCTCCAAACTCAACGCTAGAACTGGTGCCATTCTGTGGCAAACCTTCATGCTACCCGAAAACCATGGCAACACCGGAGAGTACGCCGGAGCCGCCATTTGGGGCAGCAGTCCCGCCATCGATCCCATTAGGAATCTCGTCTACATTGCCACAGGAAACCTCTACTCGGCACCACTCCGAATTCGTGAGTGCCAGGAAAGAGAGAACAACCGAACCGAACCGATACAACCCGACAAATGCATTGAACCCGAGAACCACTCGAATTCAATTCTAGCTCTCGATGTTGATTCGGGTGATATTAAATGGTACAAGCAGTTGGGTGGATATGATGTTTGGTTTGGTGCTTGTAACTGGCATTTGGACCCTAGATGTCCCCCTGGCCCTAGCCCGGACGCTGATTTCGGGGAGGCGCCGATGATGTTAAGTGTGTTCGAGCGTAAAACGAAGCGTGATATCGTCGTCGCTGTTCAAAAAAGCGGATTCGCATGGGCTCTTGATCGTGATAACGGCAGTCTTATCTGGTTTAAGGAAAGTTTTGTTTTCTCCTAATTTTCTTATTAGATCTTGTTATTTGAATTAGACTTATTCTTATTCATGAGTTCGACAATAATATAGTTACGAGACAAACGAACTTTTGTGCATGCAGGAGGCTGGACCGGGAGGCCTCGGCGGGGGCGGCATGTGGGGCGCAGCCACAGACGAGAAAAGGGTCTACACAAACATAGCCAACAGCCAACACAAGAACTTCACACTCAAACCAGCCAACACAACTACAATTGCAGGAGGATGGGTAGCAATGGAAGCTAAGAGTGGCAACATCCTTTGGTCGACCGCCAACCTTAACGACGCGACCGCCCCGGGACCGGTCACGGTGGCCAACGGGGTCGTGTTCGCAGGATCTACATATCGGCAAGGACCGATATATGCAATGGATGCGAGGACGGGGAATATTCTTTGGTCATATAATACTGGAGCCACTGTTTATGGAGGTATTTCAGTGAGTAATGGGTGCATTTTTGTTGGCAATGGTTACAAAGAACATATTGGATTTGTTAACAAGAATTACACAGCTGGTACCTCCCTTTATGCCTTCTGTGTCTGAGCCTTTCTCAATTTATTTGATTTGTTTAACATATTGGATTTATATTTCATCACAAACTTCTTATCTTTCTTTTTCTATTTTTTTAAGTTCAATCACATGTGTGAGGTAGAGATTTGAAGTTCGAGTTCTTAGTCAAAGGTACATATTTTAACCAATTAATTTATGCTCAAGTTGACATTTTATTTTTGGTCAAAGTGAGAACTCGTCGCTATTTCTTTTTACCCCACAATAATTTTACCATATTTTGGTTTAATCATTCCAAATGTTTTTTAATTATCAAGTATATGAAATAAAATATTTTCAAATTTCAACAATGACTCATAAGAGTGATTCTCAATGATTTTTCCAGATGAAAAAGAAAAAGAAGAAAAATGACCTTGAGTTATTAAAATGAAAAAAAAAAATTAAATGAAATTTGGTTACTTTCATCCCATAGAAAAAATAATAAAATTAATGGACAAATATATCTATGTGATTTACGCTCATCAAAATACATGTCACACCAGTGGCGGATTTAGCTTGGGCCCGGGGGGCTCGAGCCCCCCTGAACAACCCATTTTTAGATTAGTATATAAAAGTTGGCCTAATAGTTCAAATATTTCTGCTTGCTCTGTTGGCGAAGGCGCCCCCAGCCCCCCCTTAACCTGCTGCTAGACCAAGTCATTATAATCTTAATTTTCAAAAACAAAAAACAAAATGGTTATCAAACGGGATCTAAAAAAAGTAGTTTTCAAGTGTTTTGTTTTTGGAATTTGGCTAGGATTCAGATGTTTTCTTAATAAAGATGAAAACCATTGTAAGAAATTTTGAAAAAACAAGTATAATTTAAAAAAAACAAAAACAAAAAACCAAATGATTATCAAATGAGATCTTAGAAATCTATTTGAAGACCTATTGACACAAAATTGAAAGTCTAGGAATATATCAAACACAAACATGAAAATTTAGGGACTAAACTTGTAATTTTGACTTAATAAATATATAATATTATAAATTCTTTTTTGTCTTAACTTATTCTTTAATTTTTTTTCTATCGAATATAAATGGAAGTGGATAAATTTTTTTTTTAAATTTAGTTTTTTTAAAAATTGTCCTATAATATAAAAGTTTGTAGAAGACAACGACGATGAATAAAATTAGTAGTTCAATTTCATTTACGATTTTTTTGGATTGCTTACTTGTATATTACTTTTACACGTTAAGTGAAGCCTCTCCTAAACAAAATTTCTAGATCCGCCACTGTGTCACACCATAGATTAGAAAAAATGGAATATTAAATTTGTCTAATAAAAAATAGGAAAAAAATCATTTTTACCCCTAAACTTTGTAGGTTGTATTAATTTTAACCCTAAATTTTCAATTTCATCAAATTGAACCCCAGATTTAGCAAGTTGTATCAATTTTAACCCTAAACTTTCAATTTCGCCAAATTAAACCCCAAACTTAGTAGATAGTATCAATTTTAACCTCAATCTTGCATAAATGTAGCAATGTACACCACTGGTTAATTTTTCGTTTGAACCACCCGTTAAAGCTCGTAATTGTCTATTTCCTTCTTTTTTTTTTCTTAATTCACATTGTGCTTGATTTGGTTTCTTGTAAAAATAATTGATGGAGAAACTTTTGCTGTTGAAAAGTTGTACATGAGTTTTCTCTCATTTTCTTCTTAATGCATTTGTGGGTTTTGTTGTTGTTTTTTTTTTTTTTTTTAGCTACTTAAAAGAACATGCAACTGTAGGATAATGGAAAAAAAAAATTTGGGTTTTTTTTTCTTTTTCATTTTAGATGACTTTTTCTTGTTATTTAGAACTTTCTAGGGTTTTTTTTTCTCCTATCTAAGATTAGGAAAGCGAAGCACTTTTGGAGGTTTTTTCATCTTCAAATGTTTGTTGGTTTTTTCTTGTTGCTCAGAATTTTGTGGGGGTTTTTTCTTCTTCTTCTTAACTATTATTTTTTTCCCTACTAATTACAAGAACATTCCAATGTAGGAAACAAAAGTAAAACAGTTTTTTTTTATTTATCATATTTGCTGGATTTTTCTTGTTGTTAATAACTTTCTGATTTCTTTTGGAGAGGAGTCTAATAACAATGAGAAGAATCAATCTTTGAAATATTTGATTTCTTTAAATAAAGAGTTTTTTCAATAATTTTCTTACCATAAACTAATGAGTTGCAATGTGAATTAAAAAGGGAGAGCCAGAGAGGTGAATTATTGTCAATTACATGCTTTAATAGAAATTCAAATGGAAAGTTAAACAAAGGCTTACATTGAAATACTTATACAAATTTATGGTTAAAATTGATACAATATATTAGGTTTGGGATTTAATTTGATTAAAATTTATACAACTTGCCATGCTGAAAATTGATTTTCTCCGTAAAAATTATTTTTAAGAAAGAGTGCAATAACCACAGGTATGGTTTAAATATGAAGTTTAATAGTGTCTTATCCAAAATATAACCTTTCAAATTTCAATTGCTCAAGAAATGTTTTTTTTTTAGTATATCAAGAAATGTTCTTAATAATCATATATTTTGTGACGCTCGAGGATAGGAGGGGTACATGAATGAACCGAGATCACATCCGAATGAGAGAGATCCTGAGGACATGAAAGTATGGTCAAGATAAGCTTATAAAAAGAATTGATAGATACTATCTATACCAACAAGGTACACCTTTCTTTTCGATAGCTCAATCATATGAACTTTGAAGTTAAGCACACTTGATTTGGAGATGTTCGATGTTGGGTGATATCCTGTACTAAGCATGATGACGTCGTAGGTCACAGGGGATGTAGGAGAATGTCGGGGTCGTTAGGTGTCGAATCCGGATTTCGCTTTGGCCTGGGACATTACATATTTTAACTTTTAGACAGAAAAAGTAGGGATGTCTATTTGATTTGTGTGGGTGGAGCCTCGCGGGGACCCACTTCTAATGGGGTGGAAAATTCTTGTTTAAGTGGGAAATGGGGGGAGAGTGGAGAAAAAATTCCCTACGAGCTAAACGAGGTCGTTTCCTGCCCTATTTATTATTATTATTATTATTATTATTATTTCTCTTTATATAGAAATTTAAAGTTTTAATATTGTTAATGATTTAGAAAATTGGATATATTTAAATTATATGGTTTAAACATTTGAATTATATGTATAGATAATTAGATAGTTTGATATGGATTATTATTTTGTTTCTAATGGGAGATTTAAGAATTTTTCTTCCGAAAGAGATTTTTCTTTTTAAGAAATTTACTATTTAAATGAAGATTTTAGGTGAATAATTAATCAATTAATTGAAAATTAATGAATATTTTCTATGAAAAGTTAACTATTTCAAAATTTATCAAATATTTTATTTGATTCAACGAAGACAAAAAAAAAAAGTTAAATGGGGAATAATTCTCCGTGGAGAACCTGATCTCCATTGAGATTTCCCGTGGAAAATCTATATCCTAGAGATTGAGATTGAAATAGGGGGGGAGGACAGGGAAGTCATCCCCTCCCCGTCCCGTGGACATCCCTACTGAAAGGCCAGGTTTTACCATTGTTTTTTTAAAAAAAAATTATTTTTTACAAAAAAAATTCTTTTACTAGGTTAATAAAGCTCATAACAAAATTTAAAAATCAAAAGATAAAAGATGGACATAAAATGTCACCTTCATCTCCATTTTCTTTAAAAAAAAAAAAAAAAAACCCAACAACAATAACAAGCTCAAATTTTGCATTAAACACATCAATTCACATTGGTTCTTCAACAAAATAATCTTGACTATTGAACTTTAAACAGGAATAAAAGAAATTAATCCTCAATATCAAATACAATCATAGTAACTACTCTTCTATTAACATTTAGCTACATCATCAACAATTATAAATCTACCATTTCACTTATCAAGAGAAAATATCAGTCTCATGAGGTTTACAAAACTACTAATTTCTTCAAAGCAAAAGAAAAAGGAAGAACAGATGAATTTCAAAAGGACAACTAAAATCTAGAAAGAAGCCTCTCATTTGGTGTATTTTTTTTTAGGTGAATCTGTTGAAACATCAACAAACTGGAAGGGTTATTGGAAGAACATAACAAATTCATACTCCTTTTTACTTGTCACTCTCTAACTTGACTATATACAAAAAAGATGATTAAAAACAGTGAGAAAAGGGGAAAAAAAAAAGTACCTAATTCATGTTCCACAAAGAAGAAAGATCAATCAAAGAAGCTTCTTTTGTTTTTCTTTTTTTCTTTTTTTTTTTTTTATCTCTCTCTCTTTTCTTTTTTTTTTGGAAGTAGAAAGTAAAACAAAGATTCTATGCTGCACAGAAATAGTGACAGTCCATGACAGCATTGTATGAAATCAAGAAGATTTGTTTGCAGAGTTTCCTCAATTCTCTAGTATCTTTGGCCCTCTGTACTGTGCTCCAACTGCAGCTAAGTCTTCAGGTTGCTCTCTTTCTTCAAGCCATGCATAGCTTTCCCTCTCCGCTTCCGCAACCGATACCCCGTCGACTGCAATTTTTCGAACGAAATCACGATGTTAACATCTGCTGCTTCTAGT
The DNA here is from genome assembly GCA_036850905.1 of Luffa acutangula. Lineage (NCBI taxonomy): Eukaryota > Viridiplantae > Streptophyta > Magnoliopsida > Cucurbitales > Cucurbitaceae > Luffa > Luffa acutangula. The sequence goes on along the minus strand of CM072094.1, from coordinate 8,540,180 downwards.
TTATGGTAAAGCAACACTACATAGTCACAAGGGTACCTGAAAATTCGGTGAAGGGAAAGTCAAGGTAGTATGAGCAATGCCGACCATCACGATCGGAGTAAGGTGGGCCAAGCACATCTAACACTGCACACGCGGTCACGGCCGTGAAGCAATGCATGTTTCCTCCATCTGCAGGGTAAAGAATGGACGAGTCGCACGGTGCCGTGAAGTCTGCATCTACCTTAACTTTGGCTAACCGAATACCTGGAGACGTTGAACAACACAAATGCATAATGATCCATGATGTTTAAATCCATCTCTCTGTATAATGTAACTGAAAATTAGGTGATCTTCTCTGCATTGTTATATGATCCATAAAGTTTTAAGTACCTAAAAGATGAAGGCCATGAGATTTGAGATTCTTTCAGATAACTATATAATTCATTAACAAATGCTTAATGATTCATCGATTAAACACGAAAATAATTCATATAGTCTATAGCTTGCCCTATGATAAAACCATTAACAAACCCATTCTTGATTCATCGAAAACATGTAGGAGCAAAGATTCAAACCTCTAACTCGAAGGTAAAATATGTCTTAAACTAATTGAACTACGATCAGAATAGCCTATCAGTTTTGGTTGATGTTCTTATAACAGACTAATACCCTTCAACAACAATCTGTAATAGTTATCTCCATTGATATCGAGGTTTAAATAGCAATTTTAAGCCTCCTAAACCTAAGCTATTGCACATTCTTGATTCATAAATGAGTAAGAGATGACTGTGATTTAAACCAACTGCAGATAGAGAACAGAACAATATTTGTACAGAGACTCACTTCTTGAGGGAGCTGTGTCGCTTGACGCGTCGACACTCGCAGATGCACCGTTCTCGGCACCGACCTCCGCCCAGTCGTAGGCCTTGATGTGCATGGTCCCAAAGAGAAGCTTGCTGAAGACTGTCATTCCAGGATGATTGTGAAGTGGAATAACACCTGAAGGAGGCAAGCAAAATATCCCCATCTGCAAAATAAACACAATTCAAATGGTCAAAAACTATATCAGTTAAAGAAGCTTTCCCCAACTAGACCGCTTTCTAATAAAGCAACTGAAAATGCATACAGAGAATTTGTTGCTCTCATAGAGGTGCAAATATGTAATAGGAGGAATTCGTTGATCGGCTGTCGTCCGAAAATACGGCATCTCCGGCGACAACCCAACATCTACAGGCTTCATTTTATCTATATACAAGAAAGATGCATTAGTAACACTAAAAAAAAAACAAAAAGCTAGACACAAGTGAAGAAATGACAACAACACAGAGAGTTTCAATGGTTGAATTGTGTCTGTCTCTGTCTACAAAATGCAAGTCCAGCCAGTTTCCTAGGCTTTAATCAAGGTTTAAAAAAAAAAAACCAATTGGGTTTGATTGCTTCTCTCTCAACAGCTCCTAAAAGCTCCTAATTAGCATCAGAACATAAAAAAAATTGAAATGGGCTAGCTCATAAACTTATTCTAAACTCTGTGGAACTTGAACCAATCAGCAATTTCTAGATAAAGCTCAAAGGCTAAAGGTAATCATTGAATAGAAAACCAAATCCATTGTTGAAGCCAATCATTATCACACACTAAAATATCTCAACGCACCAATATCAAGAACAGAAACCACACAACAAAAACAAGAACCAAAAAAAAAGTAAGCAGCACGTGCAGTAGCAGTGCAAGTTGCAAGCAACAGCCCAAAAGACAGAGCTAAAAAATATATATATTTCTTTAAACCCACAATCCAACAGGACATTGAAAAGTACAGAATGAAACCCCAAGAAAAAATTCACACAGCACAACACAACACAACACAACACAAAACCTTCCCCCAACCGAGGTTCGTACAGACGTACACTACAGATAGTACGGATTAAAAAGACCCCTCAATCAAAAAAGCCAGCAATCTCAACATCAAACCACATTATGAATCAGAATTGGGAATTCGATTCTCAAAACGCAATGGGGGCTCAACCAATCAGAAATTGCAGAGGTAAAACCGAAAGAAAAAAGAAAGGCATACCCAGAACAGATCGAAGGCGGTGGATATCGTCGGAAGGGGGAACAATTCCAGTCTGGGCAGAGGCAAAAACTTGCTTACAAGTCTCGTAGAGTTTCTGAACCGGCGAGGGCGACTTCTTGGGCCGCCGCCGGTTCTTCCTGGACTTGTTATTCGTAATAGTTTCTTTGGGCAATTCACAAAACTGTTTCCCCTTGCGATCGGCCAGAGACCTCTCAATCCCCATTAAACCCTCCAAAACTGGGTGGAAATTGGAGGGAAAAAGTGGGACAGAAGTGAAAGAAAGTGGGGAGTGGAGCAGAGAACGGGGATCTGGGAAGAACCCAGAAGCGAAAAGGGGAGCTGAGAGAAATGGGAATCTGCGTGTGGAGAAGAAAAGGGGAGAAGGGAGAAGGAAGGGATATAAAAGGAAGAACAATGGAGAGAGGTTTTAGAGAGAAAGATGGGTTTGAAGAAGCCAAACAAAACCAGGGGCCATTCCCAGCATTCCAGTGGGCTGTTCCAAACAGCGGATTTTTTTTTAAAAAAATTATTATTATTATTATTTTTTTTGTTGGGGTTTTATCTTTTATGTTTAATTTTTTTTTATTAATATATTTATTTTTTTCAATCCACTAACTCACTCTTTGCTCCTCGTCCACTCTTGAAGTTTGAAATGTGTTTCAAAACGACACTTAGAGACTATTTTCGTTGAATTTATGAACGAAGAATGATGTATTTATATGTGTTTTTATTGTTTTTTCTGCATATGTGTTCAAATCTGTAAACATAAACAATAATACATATACAAACACGTCATTTTTCATCCACAAGTTTAAGAACAAAGTCTTCAAAGATTATTGTGAAACAAACTTCAAACTTCTAATGAAACTTTTAAAAGTTGAGGGATATAATTGAAATCAAGTCGTATTTTTAATAATTTTTTTTGTGTGTTTAATGAAATAGATTATCTTTTATTCTTCCTTTTCAATTTCTATATTATTTTCTCTTTCCTTTGCCCTTTTCTCTCTCTATATATACATTTTTTTTATTAAACCCTTTCTCTCTCTATGTTAGCCATTCATGGAGAGAGTAATAAAAAAAATCAATTTATTTTTATGTAATTAATTGATTGAGTCAATTTTATTCTTCGATGTTTGATTTCATCGAATGGTAGGTTGAGCTTGAATGATTTATAAAATTAATACCCACAGTTAGTACAGTTTACTTTTTTTTAAAAAAAAATAAAAATTAGGTTTTAAGTTACTAGGTTACTTTCTAAACTTTTAAGTCTGTGCGTATTTGATCTTTGAACTTTAAAGAGTGTTTAATTGGTTCCATAATTAATAATTGTATCTTGATCCATGAACTTTAAAAATTGTCTAATAAGTCTTTAAAGTTTCAATTTTTTCTCCGACAGGTCCTTAAACTTTGAATTTGGGTATATTGGTCTTTAAACTTTAATTTTGTGTTTATTTGATTCTTGAACTTTAAAAATTGTTTAATAGGTTCTTAAACTTTCAAGTTTTTGTCCAAATCTCTAATTTTTCACATAAATATTAGACACAAAATTGAAAGTTTGACAGTAAACATAAAATTCAATTTTAAATATAATAAATTAGTTTCTTTTAAAATCTTCAAAATATGTCAATGACCCATTTTGGACACAATTTAAAGTTCATGGACTAAAGATGTAATTTAACTTTAAATTTATGTCTAGCTATGGAATATTCTCATAGTTGAAGGGATTAATTTTGTTTGTTAGAAATTGGGTTTGAGCAATCATTTTACCTTCTTGAGGTTTGTTTATATAATATGTGTGTGAGATTTGAATGTTTTGTTATTTAAATTTCTAGTTTAATTGTGAGAGAATTGATTTTATTCTTTTTTTTTTTTTTTTTTACAATATGTGGGGAGGGGAATTCGAACCACAGATCTTGTGGTTATCCGTACAACTTTATGCTAGTTGAGCTAAGCTCTTGTTGGCACGAAAATGATTTTATTAGTTACTTAGTTTATGGTTTGTGTCAATAAAATTAAAGGATAAGATTACAACTAAAGAGTTTAGTTTGTCAACTAGAACATACTAAAACATAACTCAACCAATTTATATGTTCAGTCTAGAGATCAAAAGTTTGAATCTCTATCTACCTATATATATATATATATATAGACAAGGTTGGGGGATCTACCCATATAGTATTGAATTTTAAAAAAAAAATTAAGTTTAAAAATAAGAATGATTTTTTTAGGGGTGATACAAATGAATTTGTTTCCTTCTATATATATGGTTAGAAATTTTATTTTTTTTGAAATAATGTATGGTTAGAATTTACTTATTTATTAAATACAAGTAGATTTGAACACATACAAGGTAGGTAATAACTCCCCCTTTTTAGGCAAGTTTTTTTCTTTTTTTTTTTTTATTACTTTTGTCAAGTAAAAATTGTTAGAGATAGTGATGGCAATTCAATGAATTTATGCCACATGTCACATTTTCATGAGCCGAAAATTTTGATACCTAAGAAAAATATTTGAATGTCCATAAAATATATATCAATGATATCAAAATAAAGCCAACATGAGCATAGCTCACATAAAACGTATATTAATGATCGAAAGGTCTGTGGTTTAAACCTCTTCATCCTCACATGTTGTCAGAAAAAAATGATATCAAAATAAATACTAACCACAAACATGTGTATAATTCAACTAGTTATGTCATAATAATTATAACTTTCCTAAAAGATTAGAACTCGTATGTACTAAATAAAATAAAATAAAAACTAAAATAATAATAATAATAATGATTTATTAGTTCTAATTTACTAAGTCTTAAAATTTTATTATTAATTTAAATAAATTATATCGATTTTGATCATTTTCATAATTTTTAAAATGTTCATAGTATGGATATTGTATGGGTACATGTGTGCGCGTGTGTATGTATATGTATATATATATATATATATATATATATATATATATATATTTATTGTTATATGTTGTTCTTAAAACACACAAACACAAAAGAATCGAAAAATTGCTTTATATTTTCTCAAACGAAATTATTAGATTCAAAGATTTTGGAGCCTATATTTGATGGTGTATTTGATTAAGAATATTTCATTCTCCATTTATCTAGTCACTGTATTCTGGTTCAACCAGATTTTCTTTTTATGTGGATTATGTAGACAACAGTGAGTTTTGAATTTTGGATATATATATATTTTGGTGTACAATATATGGTTGCGGGAGTTGGAATTGAACCATCAACTTTTAGAATAATAATCTGGATCTATTAAGCTATGCTCGAATTTATAAATGGATATTGCGTCTATGTTAGCATAATTAGATTGACATTTCTAAGAATGAAAAAACAATTTATTAGAAAAGTATGCACTTTGATCTTCTAAACAAATTAGAATGCATTGTTTAATCGCAATAATATATTTATACAAATTTTTATTCTATTTTAATCACATTTCTAAAATAAAATGATTTTTTTAAGCGTAATCCAATAATTTATGAAATAGTGCTTCAAACAAATAATTCCAAAAGCCATCCTTGTTTTTTTTTTTTTTCCTTTTTTTTTCTTCTTTCCTTTTTTTTTTTTTTTTTGAAACATCATTGTTTAATCTTAAATAATTTGGATTTTTTTTTTCTTTTTAGAATCTCCCACTACTCTTGTACTTTTAGAACGAAAAAGAAAATTTATTCGAAAATAATGTCCCTCCTTTTTATTTTGCAAACATTATATATATATTTCTAAATTAATTCGCCACATGTTTCAAATGACGCAATTAAGTATATACTTATAATATTTTGTTTTCATTTTTTTTTTAAATCCGAAAGTAATTCACCATTTTCTGTCTACTATTTCTTTGGAAAAATCAAACTTTGCACTGAAAATATAAAACTATAAAATATTTTAGCCATCAACTTTTTTAGATAAAATCTTAATCTTAATATTTTAAAAGATTGAATTGCAAGTTTAGTCTTCAATTTGAGCATCAACTTTAAAATGTTTCAAATGGATCATTAAACTTTCAATTTTGTGTCTAATAAGTTATTGAACTTTAAAAAGTATCCAATAGATCCTTAAACTTTCACTTTTGTGTTCAATAGGTTTCTCAACTTTCAATTTTGTGTCTAATAAATCTTTGACCCGTTCAACATTGTTTGAAATCACAAGCCTCTCCTAGATACTAAATTAGAAGTTTAGAGTCTCAATACACATAAAACTCAATTTTATATCTAATAGACTGGTTAATTTTTAAAAAATTTGAATATGTCAAGAACCTATTAGACACAAAGTTGAAATTTTAGGAACCTATTATATATTTTTAAAGCTTAGGAACATATTAGACACAAAATTGAAAATTCAAGAATTCATTGAACACTTTTTAAAGTTAATGGACTAAATTAACAAAACTTTGAAAGTTCAGAAACTAAACTTGTAATTTAACCCTTTTAAAATTAAAATGTCTCTAGCCTATATTTTCCATTTTGCATAACTTTGTATTAAAATATGGTAGATATGATTGAATCTTGAGTTTTATTTTTTTATTTCTATTTTTTTAACGTTCTAAAAAGAGAGTACTTAAAGGTTCAAAGGATGAAAATATAATAGATCTGAAGATTCAAAGAAGAATTTAAACCTATTTGGAATATTGTCCTATGATATACAATTATGGTTTTAAAAAGACAAAATATTGATCAGATTTAGAAAAATAAAAGAACACATATAACTTTTCCTAATTTTTATAATTTTTCTTTTACCATATTTATGATTTGGTATGGGGGAGACATACCATGATACATCATTTAAGTCTAACCTAAAATTATTTAACTTAAAGTCTGAGTTATGGTGTAATGGCTTTCTTAATTAATTAGCTTTTATAATTGAATGTGGGAGATACTAGAACTGATATTCATATTAGTGAGGATTCTGTCCCACAGGTGATATCTCGTTGGTTTCTTAGTTTTATTCTTTTGTGGTCCTTTTTTTTCTCAAAAAAAAAAAAAAACCCTTTTTTTCTCACCATTATTTTGTCTCTATTAGTTCTTGATGCCAAAATTTGGCCAAGCAACCCACCTGCCCTTCACGTGACACCAACAATGAATTTGTAGAAGCTGGGGAAGACGTGACCTGCAAGACCAGTAAGAATCGCTGGACACCGGTGTGGTGTAGGCCACATCGCCTCCGATGCCTAAGTTAGGAAACTGAGCAGCTAGAAAATAGAGAAAGAAGTCAAGAATCGAGTTTTCGGCCCCCTTCTTCGATGGCGAAGAGAGGTATAAATACCTGCTCGGACTCCTAGGATTTGGAGGCGTTCTGGGACGAAGCAGGCTGGACCGAGGCAGCTAGAAGCGGTAGGGGCCGAGCGGAGGCAAACGGACTCGGCCCGTGCAAACGGGCCGAGGCCTCGGGTCGGGCCACGTTGGCCCGGCCCGTCGGTATGGTCTCCCTCTGGGTCCCTTTCCTGGTCCTATCTCCTCCCGGTTGTCCTGTCAGCTCCTCGTACGCTGTGGTGGTCCAAAATTACCTATAACATTAGTGTTAGGAAATTAATTAATTGGTGCCAAAATGCAAATCAACCCTATATATGAGATTAAATTAAGGTAAATACGAGTAGGATTAAATTACAAGTTTAATCCTCAAAATTTTTAGATTTTTTTTTTTTTATTTAGTCCTAAACTTAAAAAAATGTGTAATAGGTCTATGAACTTTCAAAGGTGTTTAATAGGTTATGTGCTTTAGAAATGTTTAAAAAATTATTGAACTTTTAATTTTGTTTTCTAGTATATTAAAAAATTTTAAAAATGAATTAATCTAACCAATATAAAATTGAACATTAATCTTATAATTATATGTCTAGTAGGTCCATGAATTTTAAAACATGTTGAAGTAAAAGACCTATTAGACACAAAAGACACAAAATTGAAAATTCAGAAATGTATTGGACACAAAATTGAATGTTTAAAGACGTATTAGACACTTTTAAAGTTTAGAGATACATTTTAAAGTTTAAGGACCAAATAGATACAAATTTAAAAGTTTAAAGACTAAATTTGTAATTTGACATGAAAGTATTCTTCTATTTAAAAGAACAAAGTTAATAAAGTTGAAAGGTAAGAGAAACAAAATACAGTATATTATACATTAATTCGAAATGTGAGATGGAATATATATTAGAATATAATAATAAAAATGAAAAATCAAACATTCCAACAGGAAATAAAAATGAAGATAGGTTGAAAATGACCCAACCTATATTTCTTTAATTTTCCAAAAGTGAACTAGAATATGGTTAACATAATGATCCTATATTTGTATGGAAGAAAGAGCAAGAATTTGAGATAGAGTTTGATGATTTGGCAAGAAATTAGAAACATGATCCTCATAACTTTTTCTTTTTATTTAAAAAATAAGAAGAAAAGCAAGAGAAGAGATAATATATTATATAAATGAAATATTTATAATATTATTGTTCTAGACTAAGTATTAATATGATATTCCCTCAAGAAAAAAAAAGTATTGACATGATATATAACATAGATTAATTATTTATATCTATATCTATACTATAGCGCTTAAGGGAGAAACTTTTGATTTTCTTTTTTGCCCCTTTTTAATCTTCAAATTTCTCATTTGTCCTTCCTATTTAATTATTCAAATTTCCGGGTAGATCATTCATTATCAAGTTTAGGTTAAGAATTGTTTTTTTTTTTAAAAAAAACTACATTATCACGTTTAGGTTGTGTTTTTTTTTTTTTTTTTTAAAAAAGTATCATCTTTCATAAGATTAAGAATTGATTTTTTATAACTAATTTAATTATTAGTTTTCTATTTTATAATCATGTTTTTAAAATTATTTGAAGTAAATTTGAAATAAATAAAAAAGATAATAGTTTTTAATATTTTTTCTTTTTCCACGTTTGTATGGCTTCGCTTAATGGGAGAAACTTTTGACTTCCTTTTTTGCCCCTTTTTAATCTTCAAATTCCTCATTTGTTCTTCCTATTTAATTATTCAATATTTAATTATTCAAATTCCCGGGTAGATCATTCATTATCAAGTTTAGGTTAAGAATTGTTTTTTTTTTTTTTTAAACTACATTATCACGTTTAGGTTGTGTGTGTTTTTTTTTTTTTAAAGTATCATCTTTCATAAGATTAAGAATTGATTTTTATAACTAATTTAATTATTAGTTTTCTATTTTATAATCATGTTTTTAAAATTATTCGAAGTAAATTTGAAATAAATAAAAAAGATAATAGTTTTTAATATTTTTTCTTTTTCCACGTTTGTATGGCTTTAAAAAAAATCTTATCTCTTAAATTATTCAAAGTAAATTTCAAATAAATAAAAAAGATAATAGTTTTTAATAAATTTTCCTTCTCCACGTTTGTATTGCTTTTTTTTTTTCTAAAAAAAAGATCTTATCCCTTAGATTATTCAAAGTAAATTTCAAATAAATAAAAAAGATAATAATTTATAATATTTTTTTCTTTTTCACGTTTGTATGGCTTTTTTTTTTTTTTAAAAATAATCTTATCTCTTAAATTATTCGAAATAAATTTCAAATAAATAAAAAAGAGAATAGTTTTTAATAATTTTTCCTTCTCCACATTTGTATTGTTTTTGTTTTTTTTTTTTTTTTTAAATCTTATCTTTAATAAGAGAATTGGTTTTCAAAAAAATCAATATTTTTTTTAAATTTAATTATTAATTCTAATTGGTTTCGGTGGTTATGATAAATAACTAGATAACTGATTTTAGAATTATTAATTCTAATTGAAAATTAGAGGGTTTTTTATTTAATTATTAATTCGAATTGATTTTCGGTTGTGAAAATTAGAAGAATTTTTTATTTAATTATTAATTCTTTTTGGTTTTCGGTGGTTATAATAAATAGAAATTTTAAAATTAAATTTTGTGAAATCTAAATTTAGATCAATTTTTTTTTTTTCAAAAATGAAAAGATACTTGAGTTTAATTTTCGATTAAATCAAATCAAGTTTTAAAATTAAATTTGAAAAACTAAAATTCAAATTAATTATTTTTAATTTTCAAACTTTCTAATTTGAAAAGATTTATGGTAACCACCTGATTCACTTGAACCCGAGTCTAAACCAAGAGATGGGGGTGTAGCTTTTGTGGTGCATGAAAAATTAAAAAAAGTGCAGCAAACATCAACTAAGTGGGAGGAGACTCATTCCTACTCCATATTTGCTAATGTGAGTATAGCCTTTTCATTTAGTGTAAATATATATAATTTTTTCTTATTTCTGTTTCAAGGAGACTAATGTATCATTTAGGAGATTTTGTTAGTTTTTTTGAGATTTTAGTAGTTTATATTATATTTTCGTCACTGTTGAATGAGAAATTTCGGCCAATCACAAATTGTCACGTCATTAATATAAATTAATGATAAAATAAATTTGGGACCAATTACACATTTACACGTGTGCCTAAATTAAATTAATAGGCATTAAAATTCGACAAATCAAAGAATGTCACTTGTCTATTAGTGATCCATCAGATAACATCAGCCAAGTTCAATCAAATTATGCCACGTGGCAATTGGACCCAAGCCCAAGCCCATATGAGGTCCATCAAACTCTATAAATAGAGGAGGGCACCATTCATTTTGTGGGGGATTCAGATTCGGAGATTCAGATCAGAGAACTCAGAGTCGAGAGAATTCTGTCAGAGTCCAGAGTCATCAGAAGTCAGAGAGTCTAGAGAATTCAGAAGATCCTAGATTCAGAATTCAACCAACTCAAGACTCAGAAGGTTTGAAGACTAGAAGACTCTAAGAAGAGATCAATAAGCCAACTGACCGATCAAGAAGATCAACAAGTCAGCAGGCCGATCATCCAAGAGGATCAACAAGCTAACAAACCGATTCGACAAATCATCAAGCCAATCGACCGATTAAGAAGATCAACAAGTCAGCAGACCGATCATTCAAGAAGATCAACAAGTCAGCAGACCGATCATCAAACCGATCATCCGAAAAGATCAACAAGTCAGTAGACCGATCATCCAAAAAGATCAACAAGTCACAACAGGCCGATCCAAGAGATCATTAAGCCAGCAGGCCGATCATCCAAGAAGATCAACAAGCCAATAAGTCGATCCAAGAGATCATCAAGCTAACAGGCCGATCCAAAAGATCATCAACCTAGCAAGCTGATCATCTAAGAAGCCCAACAAACCGGCCCAAGAAGAGCAACAAGCTAGAGGCCAAAGTTTATATATTTAAGAGAGAGAATCAGAGGATTAAAGTTAGAGATTGTACACTCACACGCATACAATATCAATACAATATATTATTTATTCCACGTGTCTCCATCTCCGAAGTTACGTGTGAACAGTCACCCCTAAGAGTTTCATATGAATAAGAAATATTTTCTGTTTATTTCTTTAATAGAAGCGAGTACACCATTGTGTGAGTTCATTACTATTGTCTTTCTTATTCTTTATGAAATGGGAAAAAAATTGATCACTATTATTATTATTATTTTTCAAATCGATCCCTCTCCATTATGCTTTTCTCTGACATTCAAAATTTTTCATATATTTTTTAGATTTGTTTTTAGACAAGATGATAGGAAGAAAATAATATTTTTATTTAATTAGTGTTCATTTGACGGTTGGATTAAACATAACTTTAATTGAATTATTAATTATTAATTGATTACAAAATTAAGATTTTGAAAAATATAAATGCTTACCTAGGTAATTTAAAAGACTTTTCGTTATCTTCAATCTTAAAAAAATGTTTAAGCGGGTGAGATTTTTTATATTTGATTTATATCCATAATATTGGTTATAAACCATTTTTTATTAGAATGATTCAATTTGGTCACATACATATCAATTTTTGCAATAATTATAAATTCAGGTGTATTTATTCATTTTTATTTTTGTTGGTACATTATCAAGTCATATTTCAAATTTTCTAATTAACTACTTATACTTTAAAATGTATTATAACACGTGCAACGCACGTAGTTTCAAACTAGTAAAATAGAAAAGATAATATAGCAAGAATTTGAATTCAAAAGACCACTATTCTTTTGTTTTTTTTTAATTCAACAACATTTGGAACTAATTGGAATTTAGTTTATTTTAAACTTTTCTCACGTGTTTATTTATGTATAGAAATATACATATGTTTTTTAATCTTAAAGAAAAACTAATGGACTTAATCCTACTTTAAAAAACTTTAATATACATTTTAGGGAAAAATACTCTTTTAGTCTCTGAGGTTTGGGTTAAGTTTCATTTTGGTCCCTGAATTTTCAAACTCAACAATTTAACCCTTGGGGTTTGAATTTCGTTTCATTTTAGTCCCTCCATCCATTTTTCCGTTAATTACTAACGAATTGCTGACGTGACATTAACTTTTTAATTAAAAAATATTTTATTATTTTTTAAAACAAAATAATATATTAAATATTTTTTTCTCTTTTCTTTTTCTTCATCTTCTTCCTTCCTTCATCTTCTTCCTCCCCATCTTCTTCCTTATTTTCTTCTTCAACCCTAATTCAACCTTCTGCTGCCGGCCGCTGTCCACCCTCGCTGGAGTTGCCGTTTGTTCCCGTCATTCGTCGCGTGCCAATCTCTCTACTTTTTTCCTTGTTTTTTTTCTCATTTTCTCTTCTTCCCTTTCCCTCCCTTCTCCCTTTTCAAATCTGGAAAATTGACATCAGAATCAGGAGCTTACTAGAACGTGTTTCATTGCAGGCTCAACGACGGTTCCTTCTCTTTTTTCAGATCTAACGGCGGTGTTTCATCGCAGGCACGACAACGACATTTCATTGTAGGCATGACAACGCGACGTTCTAGCAAGCTCCAGACGACTAACACATTCTCCATACGCGATTCTTCAGATCTGACAATGGCGACTCTAGACGTGGTTCTTCAAATTTGACGACGGCGGCAAACACTTTCTCTAAACGACAGTTCCAGCAAGCGTCGCGGTGGCGAACGCGTTCCAGATCCGACAATGGTTCCTTCTCCTTTTTCAGATCCGACAATGGTTCCTTCTCCATTTTCAGTCATTTTTATAATTTAGCCGGTTCTATCAATTTTAATCTTGGATTTTCAATTTCATCAAATTGAACCTCAAATTTGGTGTTATAATGTAGACCTTAGGTTAACTTTCCATTTGAATCACCGTGTGATTGACTATTTCCTCTTTTTTTTTCTTCCTAATTTACATTGAACCTGAGTTGGTTTCTTAAAAGAAATCTGCTTTGTTTGACGAAATCAAACACTCCATATTCTTCTCATTAATATTAGAAAAAGAAAAAAGAAGACACATACACTCACACAGTTTTTTAGCAACAAAAAAAATCTGATAAAGATGAGAAAAAAAAACACAAAATTGCTTTGGTTTTATTTCATACCTTTGCATATTCTTCCAATTAGCTGGAAAAAAATAGCAACAAAAAAAAAAAAACAATGAGAAGAAAATGAAGGAAAATTTAGTTTAAACTTCTTAGCAATTGTTGATGGTCGATTTTGGTCAGAGGAACTCACCTGACCTTCACGTGCCATCAACGGTAAATTTGTAGATGAGGGGGGAAGACGTGGCCTACAAGACAGTAAACCTGCACACCGGTGTGGTGCTTGCCACTCCGGCTCCGATGCTTAAGTCAGCAAACAGAACGGTAGGGAGTGGAAAAGTAAGAGCAAGAGGAGAGAGTAGAGAATATAGAATAGTGTTTAAGGATAGAATTCGGAATCCCCTTCTTCAGTGGCGAAGAGGGGTATAAATACCTGCTCATCCTCCTAGGGTTTTTAGGTATTTGGAGGCGTTTTAGGTCAAACCAGGCGAAACCGAGGCGACCAAAGGCGGTGGGGACCAAACGACATCGAACGGACTCGGCTGGGGGTCGGGCCAAAAACCCGACCCCTTTGGTCTTGGCCCGTCCCACTTGCCGGTTTTGCCTCCTTGGTCCATCTTTCAGCCTGATTTCTCCCTGGTTGTCCTCGTCAACTCTTGTATATCGGGGTGGTCCAAAATTGCCTATAACAACAATGAAAGTTTTTCCAATAAATTTTTTACAAGAAATCAACTCATGTGCAATTTGAATTAAGAAGAAGAAGAAGTAGTCAATCATGTACTTTAATCACTACAAGAAAATTTAGTTCTGCCGACGAACTTTTTCTCGACGCAAGGAAAAAGCGTTGCGAAAAGCTATTCCCGACGCAACGCAAACCACGTCGGGAGAAACACGATGGGAAGACTCTCCCCCGATGCCGTCTTGATGGCGTCGAGAGAGATGGTATCTCTCCCGACGTTGCCAAGACGAATAATATAATTTCTGCCAACGTTTATGCGCGTCGGAAAAGGGTCAAATTCTTTTAGTGAATGGTGATTCAAATGGAAAGTTAATCGAAAGTCTACATTGCAACATTTATGTAAATTTAGGGGCTGTTTGGGGCGCTGGGTTGGTTATAATAGCTGGGGGATTATAACAGTCTAGGGGTTATAATATTCTGTGTTTGAGGTGCAGATTATTATAGTCTGGGATAAAATAGTCTGTGTTTGGGGTGCAGATTATTATAGTCTGAGATAAAATAGTCTGTGTTTGGGATACAAATTATTTTAGTATGGGTTAAAATAGTCTGTGTTTGCAATGTTGATATGTTTAACATTAGGTTCTGAATCAAATGTTCAAGCTAATTATTTTTTTTCCTGAATTTTTTGTTTATTTTCCTCATGCAACTTTGTACGTCAAATACCATGTTTTTCAAATATTAATAAGAAAACTGTTTGAGTTTAGCGGTAAAAAAAAATATAATAATAAAGTTATAGGTATAGGGTTAAATTATGTGCTTAACTTAAAAGGAAACAAGAATAACTTAAGATAAAAGTTGATTTTCTTTGTTTCAGAGTCATGGTTTTTTCACAAAATAAGTAATTTTATGATTTCTTATAGAAAACCCATATTTGTTTCATTTATGTATTTTCCAACATAAAAATGATAAAGGCTTATTCAAAACTCATTTTACCTTCATTATCAAAAGAATCAAATAAAATAGAAATCACATGAAATAAAAACTTGAGTAGTATTTTTTTAAAAAAATATTATTATCACGGTAAACTTAAATACGATAAGTATAATATGGAATGAAAAATATGGTACGATGAAGGTAAACATTCATATACTTCATTATCAAAAGTAATTATGTAATAAAACTTCATATTTATACAAGACAACCTAGTATCTAACTCTATATAATTTTTTTTGAATTTTCCAACGACCACCAACAAATTTTTCGGCGACTGAAATTTTTTTCCTTCTTTTTTCCTTTCATTTCTTCTACTTTTTTTTTATTATTTTTTTATTTTCGTTTTTTATATTTTTCGAAATGAAAACGAGAAGAGAAGATTAAAAAAAAAAAAAAGTCGTCGGTGATCGCCGGAAAAGTGATCGGAAAGTCGACGTCGGTCGCCGGAAAAGTTGTCGGTGGTCGTCGGAAAAGTCGTCGGCCGGTTGTCGATAGGAAAGTCGAGTCACATGGAAGAAGAGAGAAAAGAGTTACTGTAGAGAATGGATAGAATAATTGGGGTGGGTTGAATAGTGGTTACTGTACCAACACGGAGGGGAAAAATAACTAACTCCAGCCCTTATTTTTGTTGGTGCCCCAAACATTGGGTTGGTTATAATAGTCCCCACTATTATAACCAATACAGTGGGCCAAACGGCCCCTTAGAGTTTAACTTGACGAAATTGAAAACTCACAGTTGTCAAATTGATTTTTTTCTAGGAAATTGTGCTAGGTAACTACAAATAAATAATGGAAATGAAAAATGGCTAAAAACCTTCAACATCCGAATTTGTGGTTGCCAGGAAGAGAGTGAATATTTTTTTTTTTTAAAAAAATAATAATATAAACAATTAGTTTGTCTAATTGTAAGTAGATTAAAAAAAAGCCTTTCTAATCGAATTTGGCTCATCTTCCATAGGCCATTCCATAATCTGATTTAGGGTCCGTTTGAAATACATTTTAATTTAAATGTTTTTCAAGAATGCATTTTTTTAAAAATATTTTGTATAAAAATTGTTTAGAATTTAAACACTCATATGTTTGGTTACATTTTCTCACAAATGTTTTTCTACACAAGTTATTGTTTACTTAAGAAGTCTTTTTAAAAATGTTGGTTTCGAGTGTTTCTCTCAAAATGATTTATTTATCAATCTCATTTTCTAATAAGTCATTTTTAGTGGTTGCCAAACACTATAAATTTTTTCAAAATGCTTTGTTTTCAAAATTAAACACTTGAAAAGTTAAACCAAACACACCCTTAGAAAGGGTGGTATTTTGGATTCTAAAACTTCATTCCTTTTTTTTTTTTTTGGAATTTTGGCACATGTTGATATTTTTTAAAATGACTCATGAATCTCACTTAGTAATAAACTATTAAATTTGTTAATTAGGATGATTCAAATGAGTTTGGTTTAACTTTTCAAGTGTTTAATTTTGAAAACAAATCATTTTGAAAAAATTTATAGTGTTTGGCAACCACTAAAAATGACTTATTAGAAAATGAGATTGATAAATAAATCATTTTGAGAGAAACACTCGAAACCAACATTTTTAAAAAGACTTCTTAAGTAAACAATAACTTGTGTAGAAAAACATTTGTGAGGAAATGTAACCAAACATATGAGTGTTTAAATTCTAAACAATTTTTATACAAAATATTTTTAAAAAAATGCATTCTTGAAAAACATTTAAATTAAAATGTATTTCAAACGGACCCTAAATCAGATTATGGAATGGCTAAACGTATGACAACCCGTTATCACAAACCAAGAATTCAAAGAGGTGTATGGAGATAGATGTAGAACCTTTAAGTAAAAGAGAAACACGAAGAAAAATCTTCCTTAAAAATGAAAATATGAAGTTTTGTGGAAATTATAGGAAGCTTGAATGTATATATTGTAAATATAGAATATCACTTTGTACCTAGGTAGTTCAATTAGGTAGATTTGTTCTAGTTTCATGCTTCAATAAGGTAAATTTGTTCTATTTCCATGCTTTCGGTTGTAACTTCTCCTGAGTTTAAGGAGAACTCTTGTATATATACCCCCAGGATGAGAATGAAAGGAGTACTTCTCTTCCACATTTATTTCTTTATGGTATCAGAGCAAGGTTCCAAAACCATGACATCTTCGACTCAAAATCCAAATCAGACTTCGTCTGCAGTCTCTGCACATGGTGCTGATTCATTCTCCCAGCCAATCACTAACCATAAATTAAATGGTCAGAATTATTTGGCCTGGTCTCACTCAGTCCTAATGTTCATTCGTGGAAAAGGGAAGGACGATCTTCTGTTCGATGAGACAGACCCGCCAGAAGAAAAAGACCCCACCTATAAAACGTGGAAGACCAACAATTCTATGGTCCAATCTTGGCTCATCAACTCCATGGCCCCTGAGATTGGAGAAAACTTCCTTTTGTTCGCAACCGCGGCCGAAATTTGGGAAGCCGCCAAGCTAACATATTCATTTGTGGACAACACGTCAAAGCTTTACGAAACAGAAAGCATTCTTCACGATCTGCGACAAGGCGAGTCGAATGTCACTCAATACTTTAGCACATTAACTCGTCTCTGGCAAAAGATTGACATCCACGATTCTCATAAATGGAAATGCCCAGACGATAAATCTCTATACACTCGAATTGTGGAGACGAAACGAGTCTTCAAATTCCTATCCGGTCTCAATAAGGACCTTGACGAGGTACGAGGCCGCATTATAGGCAAAAAACCTCTGCCATCCATTAGAGAAGCATTTTCTACCGTCCGCCACGAAGAGAGTAGACGCAAACTTATGATGGGAGACCAGTCATCACTTGTAGTGCCTCAAACCGATACATCAGCACTCATCTCCAGTGATACTACACCAGCATATGTTGCCCGCAGTTACTCAGATCAGAAGCCACGGAGGGGCAGACCATATTGCGACCATTGTCGCCGTCCTGGACATACACGAGACACATGCTGGAAGATCCATGGGAAACCCGCTGATCTCAAACATCAACGAACCACCAGTGACCACGATTCTCATGCAAAGACTACATCAACTCCTCCCTTCAGCAAAGAACAATTGGAGGCTCTCCAAGCTCTACTCAGTCAAGCCAAAATGTCGTCTACTGGCCCTGAGCAACACTCTCAAACACTGTCCACCAACGTTGCTCACCTAGGTACCTCGACCTCACCTCATGCTTTCCATGTAAAAACTGAAAACACAACGTGGATTGTAGATTCGGGTGCTTCCGACCATATGACCGGTAATAAATCTGTGTTTTCAACTCTAAGTTTGGTTCCCCAACAAATCTCAGTCACCATAGCTGATGGTACCAAGTCCAAAGTTGAGGGAATTGGAACCGTAAAGCTCACAGAGACATTACTGCTACATCAAGTCTTCTATATACCTAGTCTCAATTGCAACCTATTATCTGTCCGAAGACTTAATCAAGATTTAAACTGCCTCTCCGTATTTGATGCCAATTTTTGTTGTTTTCAGGATCAGGAATCGAAGAAGATGATTGGATGTGCTGAGCTTCAAGAGGGACTATATCGACTCTCAACCAAACACATAACAACTCCCACGTTCCATCAAGCCCTGTCAACCACATCAGATCTTCCATGAGTTTTTCCCCAATTTTCGAGCCAACACAAATCTACCTCCCAAAGTTTTTGGTTGCTCCGCTTATGTCCACGTGTATCATTCCAATAAACTTTCTCCCCGATCCCTTAAATGTGTCTTTCTCGGCTATCACCCTACACAACCTGGTTACAAATGTTACTCTCCAGTCCATAAAAAATACTTCACAACCCGAGATGTCACCTTCCACGAGTCCGAGCCCTACTATACCAGTTCACTCCTTCAGGGGGAGCAATTACAATTACACTGCGAATCCCTGAACTGGTTAACCCCGACATACGAGCCTTATTCATCTCATCAGCCACCTGTCCAAACGCGTGCTTTGACTGAAAATGAACCGATCCCTGAGTCGAAGGTAGTCTCTCCTGAGCTCACCATGCATGAGTTATCTTCGTCTCCTGCCTTGGACCATCAAGAATCAGGTACCGACTCACCATTGAATCAGTCTCAAAGTCCTGTGCAGGTATTAGGCGCTGATGGGGCAGAACTCAGCTCTGATGGGACAAAACTCGGAGTTGAGCAATCAGACCTTCATCTACCGATAGCCGTGCGGAAGTCTACGAGATCTTGTGGACCATATAGACTTCAAGACTTTGTCTATTATGGAAATCTCTCTGAAAGGCATAGAGCCTTTGTGACTACCTTTGACTCAATAAAGATTCCAGAGAGTGTAGAAGAAGCACTCCAAGTTCCTGATTGGAGAAAAGCAACGTTAGACGAAATGTCAGCACTACAAAAAAATAGAACTTGGGAGTTGACGAGCTTACCAGCAGGGAAGAGGACAGTTGGGTGCAAATGGTTATTCACTATCAAGCACAAGGCAGATGGTACAGTCGAAAGATTAAAGGCAAGGTTAGTGGCAAAAGAGTACACACAATTGTATGGGTTGGATTACAGCGAGACATTCGCCCCAGTTGCGAAACTAAACACCATACGAGTCCTTCTTTCACTCGCAGTCAATTTAGATTGGCCACTTCAACAGCTCGACATCAAAAATGCCTTCCTAAATGGAGACCTCGAAGAAGAGGTATACATGTGCATTCCCCCAGGTTTCATAAATGAACACAACGCTGATAAAGTTTGCAAGCTCAAGAAGTCACTATATGGACTCAAACAGTCACCACGAGCATGGTTCGAAAGGTTCACTCGAGTCCTCAAGAAACATGATTATCAGCAGAGCCTTGCCGATCACACTTTGTTCACAAAATATACGACAACAGGGAAGTGCACGATCTTGAGCGTATATGTTGATGATATAGTGATCACCGGGGATGATATGGAAAACATAACGAGGCTGAAAAAGTTACTCGCTGCGGAATTCGAAGTAAAAGATCTCGGCAAGCTACGATATTTCCTCGGTATGGAAGTGGCAAGGTCCAAGATGGGAATCTCCGTCTCGCAACGGAAATACACCCTCGACTTGCTCAAAGAAACCGGAATGTTGGGCTGCAAACCTTCAGATATTCCAATGGACCCGAACATCAAGCTACAAGTGAGGACAACAAAACCAGCAGCCAACAAAGACCGATATCAGAAACTAGTTGGGAAATTGATCTATTTGGCACACACTCGGCCAGATATTGCCTTCTCCGTGAGCATGGTTAGTCGGTTCATGAGTAACCCATCAATAATTCATATGGATGCAGTCATGAAGATTCTCAGGTACTTAAAATCTACTCCTGGTTCAGGGTTGTTTTTCAAGAAGACAACTAATCGAGAGGTTGAAGTATATACTGTTGCCGACTGGGCAGGGTCTATTACGGATCAGAAGTCAACTTCAGGTATGTGTACATTTGTGTGGGGAAACCTTGTCACTTGGCGATGCAAAAAGCAAACTGTAGTCGCCAGGAGTAGTACAGAGGCTGAACTTCGATCTCTTGCTAGTGGAATATGCGAAGGAATGTGGTTACGGAGACTGTTGATGGAGTTACACATGGACAGTAAGCATCCAATGAAGTTCAACTGTGATAATCAGTCTACACTTTGCATGGCAAAGGATCCCGTACAACATGATAGGACGAAGCATATCGAAATCGATCGAAATTTCATCAATGATAGTATCGAGCAGAAACTCATCGTCCTAAACTACGTTCCTTCCAAACAACAAGCAGCTGACATTCTCACCAAGCCATTACCACAAACAAGCTTCAAGGAGATGACTAGCAAGCTTAATCTGTTGAACATTTACAGTTAAGCTTGAGGGGGAGTGTGGAAATTATAGGAAGCTTGAATGTATATATTGTAAATATAGAATATCACTTTGTACCTAGGTAGTTCAATTAGGTAGAGTTTAAGGAGAACTCTTGTATATATACCCCCAGGATGAGAATGAAAGGAGTACTTCTCTTCCACATTTATTTCTTTAAGTTTAATTTCTCGAGAGTGTAACACAAACGTCTGAGTTTTTTAGCATTTTTCAAATTATTGTCCCATTATGGATTGTTTGTTTCGTGGGAATCCAAGATTTCCATGAGTCGGACATGTAATGTAAGACATTCGGGTATCTCGAGATGTTTGGGTATCCTAGGATGCTCATACGGAAGGTAATCTGAGTATTTTTTTGTGTCCTTTTGAAACATGGGTTTTGAAGATTCCTATGTCGAGGGCATCTCCTCTTTACCTTTTTGCTCTTTGTTCGTTTTCTTTTTATATATATTTTTTCTTTCATCAATTTTCTTTATCTTTATTTTTATGTTTATAATTTAAATAGGTTAATGTCTAATAAAATACTTTATATAATTAAGTATATCTATATACTACATTTACATATAAAATAGACTTCAATTAAATTATATAATATCTCCATTTATTTTTTAAAAAAGTCATATATTAATATGAATTCTACGAAATAACATACAAAAATTAATGTACACGGAATTAATATAAAAAAAATTAAATTAATAAAAACAAATATATTATATAAATAAAAATTATATTAAATTAATATATAAATTATATAAATATATTAGTAACGGCATTTTTGTAACATTACATAAATTTACAACCATTTCAAAAATAAATCCTACAAAACAAACGAGGATATCCAAAACAAACATGGCTATCTGAAGATGTCGAATATCTAAAATTTCGGTCATCTGATAACATTACCAAAAAAAACAAAAGACCCCTTAATTCATCTAATTTGACCTCTTCATTCCTGTTTAATTGAATGCACAGACGTCGCAATTAATGTTCTTCGAATTCTTTAATTCCAATTGTCTCATATTTAAACTCACCTGCATGTAATTGCAAATGTAATTATGAATATATACCCCTTGAAAGTTATCTAGGACATCATTTTACCACTTTATTTTTCAAAAATTGCCATCATTGATCAAAGTTGAAACTATCATTTTTCAATTATTGTTCTTCAAATTATTTATAATGTCATTCGTCTCGCTCTTATAGGTAAGAGTTTCTGATTTCACGATAAATGAGGTAAGACATATTTATATACTCATATTTAAACTTACCTACATGTAATTACAAATATAATTATGAATATGAAAGTTATCTTATCACTTTATTTTTCTAAGACTATTGTTGAATATGGTCAATTTTAGTAAGAGGAACTCACCTGACCTTCATGTGCCACCAGCGGTAAATTTGTAGATAAGGGGGGAAGACGTGGCCTGCAAGACAGAAAACCTGCACACCGGTGTGGTGCTAGTCACACCAACTCCGATGCTTAAGTCAGAAAATGGAAGTAGGAGGGCTAGAGAGTAAGAGAAGAGAGTGAGAGTTCGAGTCCCCTTCTTTAGTGGCGAAGATGGGTATAAATACCTACTCATGCTCCTAGGATTTTTAGGAGTTCGGAGGCGTTTCGGGACAAACCAGGCGGCCAGAGGCGGTAGGGACCAAACGGAGCCGGACGAGCTCTGCCTGCGCAGCGGGCTGAGGGTCGGCCTCAGCCCATGGCCGAGGCCGAGCAGGGGGTCGGGCCAAAAGCTCGACCCCTTCGGTCTTGGCCCGTCCCACTTGTCGGTTTCGCCTCTTGGTTCCATCTTCCAGCCCGATTTCTCACCGATTGTCCTCATCAGCTCCTTGTACATCGGGTGGTCCAAAATTGCCTATAACCATCCTTGATCAAATTGAAACTATCATTTTTATTAGTGGTTAATATTTATAATTAGATTAGAAATCAATTTTAAACTGTTTCTAGATTTCATTTAGACTTGTTTGTTACGTTTGATTTTGCCAGCTGAATATTTGAAATTGTTAAAAATTCCATTTAGACTTGTTCGTTATATTTGATTTTGCCTCTCTCTACCCGGTTGCATTTTTCTAGGCTTCATTTTAGTTGATTATATTAAAATATATATACATTTAGCCATAATTGTAAAATCTATTAGATGTGTTAGTCATTTTTTGAGTTGGGAATCTTTCTCTATTTTAATATTCTTCCACAAGCTTCCATTCGAAAACCATTAAAGATCGTGAAAAAATAAAAATACTTTGTGTTGAAAAATATGATATATATGAGGAGAAAAATAATGATAGATAAATACAAAATACTATTTAACATATCTGTTCACACCTAACTTCGAATATGGAGACACGTGGAATAAACAATATATTTTTATTGATATAATATGTGTGTGGGGTACAATCTCTAACTTTAATCTTCTGATTCTCTCTCTTGTGTGTGGATGTGTTTCACTCGAGGGCTGTAGCGCTTGTTCTCGAATCGGAAGTCGTCTCAAGGGCTTTGCAGCTTGTTCTTGAGATTGAAGTTGTCTCCAGGGCTTTGCAGCTTGTTCTTGAGATTGAAGTTGTCCCCAGTTGTCTCAAAGGCTTTGCAGCTTGTTCTTGAGGTTGGAGTTGTCTCAGGGGCTTTGCAGCTTGTTCTTGAGATTGAAGTTGTATCAAGGGCTTCGTGATCTTCAAGGAGTCTGTTGATCTTCCAGAAGTTTTCAAGAAGCTTTAGTCTTGGGGGTTTGTTCTTCAGAAGGATTTGGATTCTTCTGGATGGATTGAAGTAGACTTCAGTCTTCAGGTCTGCAAGAGGTTCTGAGCTTCAGTCTTCGATTTGGCATGAGGACTTGAAGAGGATCTGAACTTCGATCTTCAGTTCTGCAGTGAGATTGGAAGATGATCGGAGCCTTGTTCTTCAGTTCTGCAGCTGAATTTGATGAGGATCTGAGCTTGGATCTTCTATTCTGCAGTAGGAGCTTCAATCTTCGGTTTCTTCTGAGAGTTTTCTCTTCTTCCTTTCTTTCTACCCCTTTTAAAATGGAAGAGAACCTCTCTATTTATAGAGTTCTCGCTGGACAGGCGACTTTTGGGCCAACAACTTGGGCTTGGGCTTTATTGGTCTTGGACTCAACTACTTAGTCTTGGGTCTGATTCATATTTGACCCAATACCATATGACCCAAATATTTAAAAGATCTGATCCAAATAATTATTATTTTTTAATTATTTGGTCAAATTAATTAATTTGATCAAAATAATTTAATTTTAGTTAAGTGATCAAATAGAAATTTGGCTCTATAAACTTATAACTGGCCAACTTTGCTTTCAAATTAAATTTGGGACACATGTATAATTGGTCCCAAATTTAATTATTTGTAATTTCATCATTAATTTTAAATAATGACGTAACAATTTGTGATTGGTCAAATTTTCTCCTTCAACAATATCTATGTTTCAAGATTGATAATCCTATCTGTTGATGCCAAAATTTGACCAAGCAATCCACCTGCCCTTCACGTGACATCAACAATGAATTTGTAGAAGCTGGAGAAGACGTGACCTGCAAGACCAGCAAGAATCGCTGGACACCGGTGTGGTGTAGGCCACACCGCCTCCGATGCCTAAGTCAGGAAACTGAGCAGCTAGAGAATAGAGAAAGAAGTCCAGAATCGAGTTTTCGGCCCCCTTCTTCGATGGCGAAGAGGGGTATAAATACCTGCTCGGACTCTTAGGGTTTGGAGGCGTTCTGGGACGAAGCAGGTTGGACCGGGGCAGCTGGAAGCGGTAGGGGCCGAGTGGTCGGCCTCGGCATTTGGCCGAGGCCGACCATAATGCTCGGCCTCGGCCCAAGGCCGAGGCCGACCGTACGGGTCGGGCCACGTTGGCCCGACCCGTCGGTATGGTCTCCCTCTGGGTCCCTTTCCTAGTCCTATCTCCTCCCGGTTGTCCTGTCAGCTCCTCGTACGCTGTGGTGGTCCAAAATTACCTATAACACTATCAATAATGAGAAGCCATCAAGACCTACAAGTCAAGACTTTGATTTCGGATTGTTAGAACGATGTAGATATTGAGTTGAATAACAAAGATGTCGATTTAGATAATGGAGATGCTTGATTTGAGGATTAAAAATGGAAAATGCTAATATAGTTTTATCTTTAGCAAATATGAAAAACCAACTAGATTTCATAAATCTAGGAAAGAAATGATTTTTTATAGTAAAAATAATAGTTTAATTCTACCCTGAAATTAGAGGTGGGAGGGGTATAATTGGGAGAATAATTCTTGAGGAAATAGGTTAAAAAACGAGTTAGACATATTTCATTGAAAAAATCTATTTGGTAATTTTTCAGAAATACAGCGTATATCTTGCTACTAATAAGGATTTTTCGAGATAAAATCATAGGAACAAAATCTATCATTCATAATGGTAGGCCCACATCAAAGTATACAGATTTTAAGTTTAAAAAAATAGTTGTGTGGGAGTCATTCAATGGTGGAAGTAAGAAAAAAAGTTCCTACGATTAGGACTAAAACTTTTCCCTATAATTAGGGTAATGTTCAATCCCTCACTATTGTTGAACTCAAAAAAGAAAAAAAAATTGTCATATAATTGATTTCAAAATAAAAATTGTCATATAATTGATTTCAAAATATTAAGGTGTTGTTTGATAAGCATTTCGTTTGCTGTTTTTGGTTTTTAAAATTTGTGATTGTTTTCTCTCAATCTTCTTACAATGATTTTCATTTTTGTTAAGGAGACATTTGAGTTCCTAACAAAATTCCAAAAACAAAACACAAGTTTTTGAAAACTATTTTTTTTTTCAAGATTTAGCTTGGTTTTTGAAAACATGTGAAAGGATGTAGATAACAAACAAAGAAGCTTAGGGGTAAAAATAGTGTTTATAAGCTTACTTTTCAAAAACCAAAAATAAAAAAGGAAATGGTTATCAAACGGGGCCTAAAAGATTTGAACTAAAGAAAATAATTATACACTTCATTCCTTGATATTTGGGTAATTTTCAATTTGATTCATAATCTACACTTCCATACTATATTAAAAGGCCAGGATTCCTGAAAAACATTTTTAGACCCGAATACCCTCTTAAATTTTAGATAATTACATAATTAGTTTTCAAATTCCAAAATCAAATTAAATTCAAATGTTTTTTTGTTCATGTTTTGTGTCTACTGGAAAGGATTTTTATTTGTCAATTCTCTAAAGAATCAAGTTTCTTAATTTTTTTTTTTTTGTCACATGTTGTATCTATTGGGAAGGATTTCGATTTTTTCAATTTTCAATTTATTTTGAAATCAAGTTCCCTTAAAATTTGATTTTCTCAATTAGATGTTTTTTTTTTCATGTTTCGTAGGAAGAATTTTGGTTTTGTCAATTTTATTATTTTTTAAAAATCGAGTTTCATTAAAATTTTATTTCTTCAATTTAAATTTTTTGTTTCACATTTTGTGTTTATTAGAGAACTCAAACTTCTTGACAAAGGTTGGAGGAGTGTAAGTGAAAATTCTCAATCCAACAATTCAAAACCAGATAGGGGATCCTGTAAGAATTATGAAATTGATTGTTATGGACAATAAAGTATTATATTACACATTTTGTTATTTTCTCTATGTTTAACATATATAATTGCATTTTTTAAACAAATATCTCATATTCATAGTGCATGTGTTCAAGTTACTTTGTTCAATGAGCTCATTGATTAATTCAGTGAAAAACTTAAAAAGGATAAATCATATATGACTCATAACAGTAATATAGAACCAGTAGATATTAGGTATCAAAATGTTAATGCAAGAATTAAGATTTCATTATCTCAGATGACTGAGATAGAAGAACTAGAAGAGAAGTATACAACACACAGAATCAAAATATGGTTGATTTTCAAATCCCGACGAATGATAAACAAGCAAAAACTCAGATAGGTTAGTAAAGATACATTACTTATCTTAGCAATATCCTACTATTTACTAATATTGATTTCATTTTACAGATATGGTGAGTGGAGTAATCCAAGGTAAACCGATATCTATAAAAAAAATAGATTATATTGATGGACAATAACTACGTATTAAAATATGAATCATTAGCTATATATTGTTTAAACTTCTATAAGAATGTATAGAACTAATCTTAATTGCAACGCACGTGGTAAAAACCTAATATTTTAAAAGTTTCCATTCTCATTCTTTATCTGTTTGTTTTTTTAATTAAAACTTTATTGTCACAATAACGATAAAATGAACTAGTAAAATGATGATGTTAGTCAAAATACTCATGTGACTTAACAGGATTGTAGACCCCATATTTGGTCCGGGTGGTTTTAATTTTTTTTATTTATTTTATAAAAAAACTATATAAAAAAGGATTTAACTAAGAATGTGCATTGACAATATATATAATAATAATAATAATAATAATATAGGCATAAAGAAGACTTGTTCCTAAGACTTGTTGGTAAAAAATTAACATGCATGCCAATGGACTAAAACCCTACATTCAAATGATTTTTAAGGCTAAAAATATTAAAAGGAAATGTTATCATTTTTTAACAAAGAAATCTAGAATCTTCTCACAAAATATCTAGATTTTTGTAGGTTTTCAAGGAACCTAGATGTTTTCTCTTTTTCTTAAGAAAAGTTGTCTTCTCCAAAAAGGACTAATACTCTTCCCTAAAAAATTGCTCTCTCTCTTCCCTTCCTTCCAACTTCCACAATTTAGGTCTTTTTCTAGATTTTTTTTTTTCTTCTCCCTAGCAAGTTCATCTCCTTTTTCTCTACCACCATTTTCTACTCTCCCAAACAACACCCTTCTCACCATTTTTCTCCTATTTTTATCACATTTACGGTACAACAACAAAAAAGACAACTTTGATTCCACCATTTTTTTTCCTTTCGACCTTGACCTATTTTTTTTCTCCACCACATTTGCCTTCTATCGGATTCTTCTTCTTTGATGAGGCTACCTAGAAAAGCTAATCACTAAACGAGACGTACTCGTCATTTTTCCTATAGTTGATCCATACCATCACCATCATGCAAAGTCGAGGTGTAGGAGCTTTGGAAAAGAGTCAGGGGTAGAATACCTTTTTATTTTATCCTATCTTTCTTTCTTTATTTTTATTAAATGTCTTGCTAATTTCTATTTGAGCTATTGTACTTTAACCTTGGGTTGTTAAATCACAAAATAATATATTCTTCTATTTCTTTCCAAGTTTTATTGATATCCAGTTGGCATTCTTTTGCTTTTGTTACATGTTGTACTTTATAGTTGAGAAACTTAGGGATGATTTATGAGTATTTTACTCAAGTTTATTGTTCTTTAAATGAAAGTTGATTGTTCATAATGTGATCAAGTTTTTGTTGATATCTTGTTAACATTCTTTTTCTTGTCTTGCATGTTGTACTTTATAGTTGCATGTTATACTTTATGATTAATGATTTATGAAAATATTGTGCTCAAGTTTATTGTGCTTCAATTGAAAGTTAATTGTGTTCATAATGTGATCGAGTAGAATTTCCTTTATATGCTCGAAAGTCTTAACCTAAATCAGAGATCAAAGTACCATAATTTATGGGACTTGAATTTGATAAGTTATAAGAAAAATGGTCACAAAAAAGGTTTGTTTGGAAGAAAATCTCTATTGATAAGAATAAAGTTTTTTAAAAAACAAATCTTGGAGCTTTTAAAAATGAGAAAGAATCAAAATGTTTACAAGATATTGATACTTTTACCAAAATGAAACTAATTTCTCTTTTCAAAAAACTCTTTTTATTAAAAAATGAGTTTCTTAAATTTATCAAAAACTCTTGAATAAACTATTTTTTAAGTACCATTTTTCTATTAGAAAAGGGATTTCAAACACTCTTCCACTTTTGAATTTAACAACACTCAAACATTTTTTTTAAGTAATTACTACTTTTACCAAATTAATTGAACTTCTTTAAGTTCCAAACGTTGGTTCTTTGAGCAACTAAATTAATTTATCCAAACACACTTTTCAATGGGTTTTTATTTATAGTTTTAGGAACTAAAATAAGTACCTTTCAAGATTTTACATTCAATAAAAAATTATATATATCTTTCCATTAAAAGGCACGTTTTCTATTAAAAAAGGTTTAGACTTTTAAATAGGTTGAGTAGTGTGCTTGAGATATAAATTCATATTATTCTTAAAGTCATGAAAATCCTCTAAAAAAAGGATTAAAGTAAATTAAAAAAAAAAAAGTTTAAAATAGTTGCAATCCTATGATGGAGTTAAAAAATGTAAAATTTCTTAAACTCTTGAGGCGATGAATTTTCTCATTGATTGAAAATAATTCTAATATTGCATCAATTGATGGTTAATAACCCCACTCAAGTCGGTCAAATGTTTGTTTCATTCTTGAAGTTTAAGATATGACAAATTGAAACATTTTTAAAATAAAATCGACAAAACAATTTTTTTTTTTATCTCATAAGAATTATTTTTCTTTAATTAAGATTAATCGAGATAATGCGAGAAAATTGAGATTTGGGTAACCATTTCTTTTAACGGATGTTGTAGGGTGTTAATACCTTCTCTACGCACAAAAGACCCACGACCCTAAACTCTAATGTTTTGCATACCACTTTCTTTTTTAATTGGTAACCAATCACACCCTAATAATGGTTGGTGACGACTACAAACTTCTTTAACCCCACCTTTTTAAAGGATGTGGCCGCGTTACGATATGACAACGACAATGATAATATACTTGACTCAAATTTTTGTAATATAATTAAAAGCAATAGAAACTAACAATGAATTTAGATATAAGCCATATCGGAAAAGAAACTTCTGATCTATCTAAAATTTCCAGGATAGAAGCTTGACTTACAGTTGCACGTGCAAGTTATGTTAAGGACGAGGACACGACTCAGATCTCCACAATGGTATGATATTGTCCATTTTGGGCATAAGCCCTCATGGCTTTGCTTTTGATTCCACCCAAAAGGCATCATACCAATGGAGATACTTGTCATTTCTTATAAACTCATGATCATCCCCTTATCTAGTCAATGTGGGACTTTGGTTGC
Organism: Luffa acutangula; assembly: GCA_036850905.1. Classification (NCBI taxonomy): domain Eukaryota; kingdom Viridiplantae; phylum Streptophyta; class Magnoliopsida; order Cucurbitales; family Cucurbitaceae; genus Luffa; species Luffa acutangula. The sequence continues at coordinate 8,510,187 of CM072094.1, read as the reverse complement.
ACTCCCAATTCCCAACAAGTTAATTCCTCTTCTCTCAATTTGAGAAAGGAAGATTTCAAATATGTTGGTTGATATAAAAATTTTGACCCATTAAATTGTTGAACAGAAAAAAAAAATCAATATATAAAGGTTGAAATTAAAATTTATAAAAAAAATTAGGGAACCAAACTGAAAAAGGACCCTAATATTAGGGTCTAAATTATATAATTAGTACATACATTAAATGACTAAAATGTTAACCAAATATCAAATAAATTAAGCCATAAATATATTTTATAGTTAAAACAATTTGGTATAACTTTGAATATATATAAATCTGACTTTTGCTAAGGTTGATGTAATTTGAAATATAAAAGTAAAAGTAAAGGGTAAGAAAGGAAAAAAGGAAGTTGTTAAAAAGTTGTTTTGTCCACCAAACCAACATTTGAAGGCTTGAATTAATCAAACAAGAGTTGGAACATAAACACAATCAATTAACTTTAACATAGAAACAAAGCACTCTTTTCTTTTGCACATCGTTGATGCCAAAATTCAGACAGAAGATTCACCTGACCTTCACGTGACACCAATAGTGAATTTGTAGAAACTGGGGAAGACGTGACCTGTAAGACCAGCAAAAACCGCTGCACACCGACGTGGTGTAGGCCACACCACCTCCGATGCCTAAGTCAGAAAACCGAGGAGAAGCTATAGATAGTAAGGGGAGAGTAAGGAGTAGCGTTTTGGAACCCTTCTTCCGTGATGAAGAGGGGTTTTTATACATGTTTGTCCTCCTAGGGTTTTTAGGAATTCGGAGGTGTTTCGGGACAAACCAGACAGAACCGGGGCGATCCGGGGTATCAGGGACCGAAAAGAGGTCACTGGGCTCGGCCCACGCAAGCGGGCCGAATGGTCGGGCCATGTTGGCTCGACCCTTTGGTCCTGTCTTCCTCTAGGTCGGTCTTTTGGTCTTACCTCTGCTCGATTGTTCTCGTCAGCTCCTTGTGCGTCTGTGTGGTCCAAAATTACCTATAACAGATATAATTACTCATTTTCTTCTCTATAATTGGATGAAGCTCCCTTTGTGAAATTCCTCACTCTAAATATAATTCTTCAACAGTGAATCATCTGCCTTTTGGTTTTAAGAAATGTTTAAAAAAAATAAAAAAAATAAAAAAAAGTTGAAAGAGTTGATTTGGTTTTTATGTCATGTTTGATTCTAAAAAATGGAAGAATTAAATAATAATGTTGTTCTGGTTGTTTCATATGTTATAAAATGGAAATAAAATATAACAGAATTAAGAATTTTATTTTTATACTCTAGCATGATTACGTTATGAACAAAATTTGGCTATATATCTTCCTCCATATCCCATTAAAATCTTGACAACTAAGAAAGAGAGAGAGAAAATGAGAAAACTTTTTTATTTCTCGTAGTTGTTAACATTTCAATGGTGGTATGTAAGGAGATCCTTATATACTGGTATGCAGCCAAATTTTTTCCTTATGTTATCGGTGTTTGAGGTGCAAGAGAAAACCAACATAGCTCATCAAACCGATGTTGGAAAATCGGTATGATTGTATCAATTTGGCTCAATTTGTTTTTTAAAATATTATTATTAGGTTGATTGCACTATTTGCACTCTTATTTGACATCTATCTGACTCAAAATCCTGTAAATTTTGAATATTTGGCTGACATTTAATTAATATAAACAATAGATGATTCAAAATTAAATTCAATAAATCAAAAATCGAAAAATTAAGTCAATTCAATCAAATCAGCTTAAATCAATAAATTAAAATCATATTTGATAAACTTGATGAATAAGTCTTTTAAGTAATTTGATGAAACATTTCAATTACAAGTACTATTTACAAAATCAAAATTTGACGTTTACACCTACAAATCAATAAAATTATTTCATATTATATGATCATTCAAGAGCGAGTTAAGTTTCACAACTCACTTCATATTATATGATATCATTCAAGAGCGAGTTAAGTTTCACAACTCATTCAATGAATCAAAATTAAATTATGAATTAGGAAGAAACTCTAATGATTAATCCTTGAATTTTAACTTGAGGTCTAAAATCATTTAAAATTTTGACCTTTATTTGGTTGACTTTTATTAATTTTATGAGAAAAATTTATATGACAAGTTGGAAAATAAAGACCAATCAAAATATACCGCCAATCAAATTGGAATGACAGATTAAATCATTGCCAAAATTTGTAACTTCAAATTTACTTTTTTTTGTTCGGACATTGCGGCTGACCTAAGCTAATAACATGATAAAAAAAATTTAAAAAAAAATTAAAAAAACAAAAAAACATGATTGATTTATTAATAAATTAATAAACTTTGGTTATTATTTTAATGGACAATTAAACCCACGTGTTGCCACGTCTAATGGAGATTGCTTTATTCTTTTCCTTATAATTAGTTATGTTTTCTTGTCTAAAAAATGTTATGTTTTCTTCTCCAAAATTATTCTAAAAATTTTAACTGAAAATATGTGTTTTGGAAAGTACTTTTTATTTTTCATTTATTTTTATTTCAAGTACATAAATTAAGATTTTCATACAAATTATTGACTGACTTCACGTGCCACCAACGGTAAATTTGTTTGGAGGGAGAAGACGTGACCTGCAAGACAGTAAACTGCACACCGGTGTGGTGCTTGCTACACCGGCTCCGATTCTTAAGTCAACAAGCAGAATGATGGGAAGCAAGAAAGTAAGAGCAAGAGGAGACTCAAAGAATAGAGTTCGGGATTAGAGTTCGGGTCCCCTTCTTTAGTGGCGAAGAGGGGTATAAATACATGTTCATGCTCCTAGGGTTTTTAGGAATTCGAAGGCGTTTTAGGATGAACCAGGCGAAACTACGGCGGCTGGAAGCGGTAGGGACCAAACGGAGCCGGACGGGCTCGACCCAAGCTAGCGGGTCGAGGGTAGGCCTAAGGCTGAGGCCGAGTAGGGGGTCGGGCCAAAAGCCCGACCCCTTCGGTCTTGCCCTGACCCACTAGCCCGTTTCACCCCTGGGGTCCATTCTCCAGACCGATTTCTGCTCGGTTGTTCTCATCGACTCCTTGTACATCAGGGTGGTCCAAAATTACCCATAACACAAATAAAACCAATATTTGTGGTTATGTATAAATAGTTCTTTTAAAAAAAAAGAGCATAAATGTGTATTGAAAATAGGGAAAACTACTTTTTGTTGAAAATGGATCGTAATAAGCAACGAGAAGTACAAAAATATATTTTAAAAAAAGAACCCACAGATTTTAGGTGGAAAAAAACAACTATGGATAGAGAGAATTCATTATGATTAAAAAGAAAAATTGGTCTTAGACTCTCGAGATTATCAACTTTAATCTAATTATAAACCCTAAACCATTTTTTTTTTCCTTAACGTAACTGGACCCTTATTAACTTGAGTTAGAAATCTTACTCGTTAAGTGTAATAATTAGGGATGTTCACGAGTTATCCTTGTCCCCATCTCCTCCATTTGTCGAGAATCGAATTTCAGCAGAAAATTATTTTATGTTCAATTTTGTCCTTTTTTTTAATCTAAAATGAATTAAATAATTCTTTGGATAAATTTTCAATTAGTCATTTAACTATATTCATGATAAATTTCCATTTAAATGGTTAATTTCTTACGAAAAATCTCTATTTAAAGGTAAAATTCTTAAACCTCCTAATAGAAATAAAATAATATGTTACAGCCTTAAAAGAAAATGAAAGTGGGCTTTTAATTGCCCGGTCAAAAGGGAGAAGAGGGGAGAAATTTCCTCCCAAAATTCGGTCAAAGGACCGGTTAAAAAAATGGAGATTTTTTTCTTCTTCCCCCGATACTCTCTCTCCCTCGTCATTCTCTCTCTCCTGTTCTTTCTCCTTCGGTCTCACGCTCTCTCTCTCTACTGCAAGTTCCAGTCGCGTCGCCCCTTCGTTCATGCTCGTCGCCACCGCCTGTGTTCGACTTATCTGGTCATCGTCGCGAGCTGTCGGTGAGTTCTCTCTCTATCTCTCGTTTTCTTCTACCACGACCTCACTCTCTCTCTTTGCCGTAGATCCCGTTACCGCTCGCCGTTGCCGCACTCTGCCTTCTACCGTCACCCAGAAGGACACGCCGTCGTCGAGCCCAAGTCGCTGTCGTCGGTAGTCTTTAGCTTTCTCTCTCCTCGTTTGTTTTTTTTCTTCCATTCGGGCTCTCTCTCTAAAATGGCCAACGGGTTTTCTTTCGGCCTCTCTTAGATCTGTGCGCCGCCACGACCCCTCCGTTCGTGTTATAGTCGCTGCTGTGAGGCGTTGTCTTCAGCCCCATGCATCTCTCGGTAAGGGTCTCTGTGTTTTTTTTCTTCTCTATAGTTTTCTCTCTCTAAGTTCTTGTTGCCCTCACTTACTTTCTGTGTTCCCTTTCTCTTGTGCTATATCCAGCTAGTGTAAACACAGCCGCTGCCCAAAACTCCAGTGTTCAGAAGGATTGGTTGTGTAAGATCCCAATGGCCCTTAAGCTTTTGCATCGTTACTTTGGCGGTCTTATGTTAGGTTTCTAATTGGTTGTTAATTATTAGGGATTGTTGGTGGCTAGGAAAACTTGTGAGCCAAGCTAACTGTTTTGATACTGAATTATTAAGGTAAGTTAACTTGCTGAATTAAACTGTAACTACTCATCGATGTGACAGTTGTGTTTATGGCATGAGACTTTGTTATATGTATGAGTTGAGACTGAGATGACATGATTGCTTTTGTTTTCAAGAATATGGCTGTTGTGTATTTTGTGCTATGAGATATATGTGAGTGCATGTTTGTGGTATCTTACGGTTGGCTGGCAATGTAAGTAGACAACTAGAAGTTGTGGTTTCTTTGATTAGAAGTGTGGAATGTTTGTTATGTTTTCTGATATTGACTGGGTTGGGATGATACATGTCGGTCTAGCCTGTCAATAATCTCTAAAAAAGAAAAGAATTTTATTAACTAGGTTGCAGTTAAAATTAGCCTACGTGCTAAGAGCCCTTAAAGGGAAAAAGAGCAAGAAAGGGAAAAGAATAGACTAGTTACTCTAGAAGGGGGTCGTGTCAGTTAATCACCAAGAACTGAGATGTATTAGACTGAAATGAGGACCTAAATGGGCGGAACTTGGCTTCGCGGACTAGGTGTCATTTACTAACTGTGGAAGTTAAATCCCGACTTAAAACCCATGGACGCCCCACCAGTGAAATGGTAGTTAGAGCGCTACGCGCACATTAGTGCCTTGATGGGTGAGACTTGGCTCCACTGACTAAGTGCCTTCTACTATCAGTAGGAGTAGAGATCTCCCAAAATACCCACTTGTGCATCTTCAGTGAGTTGACAAACTTATGTAGGTGAATTAATTGATCACGAGACCCAAACTACAGAATGAATGAAATGAAATGAAAAGGAACGAGATGACATAACCTTTAGGCCCTTAGCCCAAATAACCTCTTGAAGCCCTGGTTGTTGCAAGTTTAGCAATATTGTTACTTACTGAGAATTTTGAAATACTCATTTTTTTTCCCTAACATGTAATGCAGGTAAAGGCAAGGGCGTACAAAATGCATGACGAAACGTTGCTGGATGAGCCATGGAATCTTGTAGGATCGACTTCCGCTTTTTCATGTATTCAAAACTTGTTATGTTTTGTTTTAGTACTAGTTCCGCTTAGAGGTTTTTTTTATGCCATTTGAAATTGTTACAGTTTTGGTTATTTATGTGTTTAACTGGGATCCCAGGGCTGAAAAGTCTCATATTTTTCTAAGCATGTTTTTCTCTAAACGTTGTTTCATCGTATTCTTTAAAAGTAAAATGAAATGCATGTGGTAATGACCCTAGGATCTAGACTTGAAATGTAGGGTAGTTACATAATATTTCATATCAAATTATCAAATTATCTATTCATGTAATTCAAATGCTTTTTTTAAAGACAAATATAATTAAAATGTTTAACCATACAATTCAAACATATTTGATTATTTAAGTCATGAGCATATAGGGAATTCTTTCCCCCACTTTCTCCCTCATTCCCCATCCTATTTGGGGTGGGTCTCCTTTCTCACGAGAAAGATGAACATCCCTGGTCGTAATAATTGCACATAAAGTCCAATCAATTGGGAGAAAATTGATAGATTTTCTTGTTTGAGAAGAACCGTCTATCCTCTTCAAATGCAATACTAATCTACCTAAACGCTTTCACTTAAAATGTCATACCTGTGAACTTCCAAGTCATGTCAATGTCGATGGAAATGTTAAAGTCTCAATATCATGAAAAACTATAAAAATAAAAAATTCATAAAAAAAATATTTAAATTATAAAAAATAAGTCTTTCACCTTTTTAAAAGAAATTAAAATGTCTTTAATCAATGTTATGTCCACATTAGTGATATTATGGCGATATTTTTGTTATATTTCATCGAATTTTCTATGCCATAATGGAAATATCAATTTACTTTTTATGTCTTATGTTAGTATCAAATCTACGGACAAGTGAAAATATTGATGGAAAATGTCAAATACCCTATTTATAGCACAATTTTAGTTCTAAAAGATAAACTTAGTTACTAAGAAATAGCTTTTGATATGAAAAGTATCTTTAAACATTGATGTTATATTGTATGATTTTTCTAATAAAGAAAATTGTAAAAGTATATAGCACATCCCTTTTGAAATTTGGTGTTTGTTTTGATTTAATTTCTTCTACAATGAAAGGATTGTAATTTTTTTCCAAAAGAGATGGGAGTCATTTTTTATGATTGTGAGTTTTGGAGTAAAAAAGTCCATATTGTTTTTTTCTTTCTAGAAGCTCATATGTACTTATCAAAGACCTTCATGGAAGAAAGGATGTAAATTAGAAAATCACAATTTCCAAAATATCATTATGGCTTTTTTTTTTTTTTTTTTTTTTTTTTTTTTTTTTTTTTTCTGGGAAACGAAATTCAAACTTTTGATCATATTCATTTGAAAAAAAAAAAAAAAAGATAAAATGAAATGGAAAACTCGCGTTGGTCTTTTTAAAGTTAAAATATAACTTTATTTCCTCAAGTTTGTATTTTTTTTTTTTCGTTTAAAAATATAGCATTGCACATATGATGTTGGGTATTTAAATCTTCAACAACTTGTAAAGAAATGTGTTAATTTATTAATTTTGGTTAGTTCAACAACGTTTGGACGTGAAAAATTCAAACGCCTGACCTCTCTTGATCGATACATGCTAATTAAACCGCTAAACTATGCTCATTTTGACTCGTTATGTCTTAATTGTTGATCTATATTCAAGTTGGACAAGTTCACCTCAACTTTTAATGAGGTCCCTAAAATTTAAAAAGTTACTTTGTCCTAATAAATCTTTGTAGTTGCAAGGTGACAAAAAATTGAATTGGCTTGTCCTCAAGTTGTCAAATATCAAGGGCATGACACGACAATTAAATTATTTAGGTCAACCATTGGATTTTTGGGTTTTTGGTTTTTGAAAATTATGCTGGTTTTCTCACAATTTCTTTACTTTAGTTTTCATCTATGTTAAGGGCACATTTGAATTCCTAGCCAAATTTTAAAAATAAAAACAAGTTTTTTCTTTTAGTTTTCAAAAATTGGGCTTTGTTTTTTAAAACATGGAAAGAAAGTAGATGAAAAAACAAAGAAATTTATAGGTAGGAGTAATGTTTATAATCTTAATTTTCAAAAACCAAAAACCAAATGGTTATCAGGCATCGAAGCCGAAAACTCAGAAACCAAAATGAATCCTAGCCCAAACCTCATAGATCAAAAAGTGTATTTTTTCCGTATTTTTATTTTTATTTTATTTTTTAAAATTAAGTTATATTACTTAGTAAATATACATTAAAAATATTTTATAACTTAGATTATTGTTCTATTTAAACACGATGATAGAAAATTTGAAATCATTTTTTCTTAAAGTTATTCACTGTTCACTAACACTTAAAAGAAAAAAAAAAAAAAAACACTTTGGATCTAGAATTAATACAAAACTTACAACTTTAAAATATATAGATATAATAATGAGTTGCACCCCCACCACTACTCTTCTTTAGTATTGGCATCAAGTTCATTGCCAGCTAGAAGTTTTTGTTTATTATTTGTAATTAAAATATGGATCCTCCTTTCTAGAAAACTCTTGTGAAACTTTTTATCTTTTAGTGAAAGGTATAATGTGTATATATATTGTTTAAATTGTAATTAAGTTTCATCTACAAACCTTCATAATTATAGACCTGTTTCATCATCATTTGGGCTCCGTTTGATAACTATTTAGTTTTTTTGTTTTTGATTTTTGAAAATTAAGCTTATTTTCGTTTCATTTCCTTACCATGAGTTTCATCTTTGTCTAGGACACATTTGAATTCATAGTCAAATTCCAAAAAGAAAAACAAGTTTTTGAAAACTACTTTTTTTAGTTTTTATAATTTGACTTGGTTTTTGAAAATATGGAAAAAATGTGTATAACAAAACTAAGAAACTTAATGGTTGAAATAGTGTTTTTAAGTTTAATTTTAAAAAACCAAATGGTTATCAAACGAGACCTTGACCCCTGAGGTTTGAGTTAAGTAGAAGTACCACCGTTCCAATATTGGAAAAGTGGATGGAGGGACCAAAATGAAACAAAATCCAAACACAAGGAGTTAAATTGTCAAGTTAAAAAACTCAAGAACCAAAATGAAACCTAACCCAAATCTCAAGGATCAAAAGTGTATTTTTTTTCCTAAAAATACTATAACTAAATATGTTTTTTTCATTAATAGTGTTTGGTTAAAATTTTAAAGAAATAAAATGTTGGTTGAGAAATTTTAAAGATCAATAAAAAAAGTATTTAATATGTCTATTTCAAAAAAAAGTATTTAATATGTCTTTAGAAAAGACATTTAATATTTGTTTTTTCCTTGAAAACTAACCAAATGCATGCTTAGAGTGGTCAAATAAATCAAGTTTTCTTTTTTCATTAATTTTTATTATCTTTTTTTTTGGGAATACATTAAATTTTTATTATCTAATTACTAAACATTATTAAAAAAATTGAAAAATGCTTTTATATATATATTTGTCTAAAGTTGTAGGTTTTATATCTTTTTTGTTTTTCTTTCTCCAATTTGACATATATTAAGGCACATTAAAAAACATTAATAAATTTCTTTACAAGGGAAAAAGGTTCCTCAATTATAATTCCATTGTCTCATCATTACTTCAGCTCAACCTCTTCTTCCTCTTGGTTGAACAACCCAACCCATAATTTAATTGTAAATTTCAAGTTGGATTAAGATATGTATGTCTAAGATTCTTATTTTCCTAGTACTCCAGCTGTCAAAAATATATATAAAACATTTTCATCTTTTCAAACATTTTTGTTAACTCATAACCTAGATGGTACTAATGCATTATTATCATTTAAACTCCTTTGCATCACCTCCATTATTTGTAGGGTATATTTATGTAATTATATAGATTTTAAGTCTACTCCATAGTCTATTTAAAATCTAGGGAAAGAATAGATATATACCCTAACTTTAGGAGTTGTATAAATTAAAACTCTAGATTAAAATATTTGTATTTATTTGAACCCGACCTAAATTTTCATAAGTGTATCAATTTAAACTATTTGATAGTGATTTATAATTATTTTTATTTATTATTCCACTTAAAATAAAATCACCTTAAATTTGTTTTCTTCCAAAATTCTACCAAAGCAACAAGAAGTTAATTATCACTAATTCTTCATGAGTAGGAGAAAAATAGAAGGAAACATGAAGATGAAGAACCACTTATATTGATGAAAAGTTTGACAACATGTGGGAGTGGAGGACTTGATCCACAAACCTCTTAGTCGTTAATACAAGAGTTATGTCAATTGAGTTATGCTTATGTTAGCTTATACATTAATGATTCTAAAACATAATCATAATAGATGGTATATGTTGATGCCAAAATTTGGCCAAGCGACTCACCTGCCCTTCACGTGACACCAACAGTGAATTTGTAGAATCCGAGGAAGACGCGACCTGCAAGACCAGCAAAAACCGCTGCACACCGACGTGGTGTAAGCCACACCGCCTCCGATGCCTAAGTCAGAAAACCGAGGAGCAGCTATAGATAGTAAGGGGAGTAGTCAATGATCGAGTTTCGACCCATTTCTTCGTGATGAAGAGGGGTTTTTATACCTGTTTGTCCTCCTAGGGTTTTTAGGAATTCAGAGGTGTTTCGGAACGAACCAGGTGGAACCGGGGCGATCCGGGGCATCAGGGACCGAAAAGAGGTCACCGGGCCTAGCCCGCTGCGCGGGCCGAATGGTCGGCCTCGGTAAAAGGCCAAGGTCGACCATATGGGTCGGGCCATGTTGGCCCAACCCATTGGTCCGGTCTTCCTCTGGGTCGATCTTTTGGTCCTACCTCTATCCAATTATCCTCGTCAGCTCTTTGTGCGACTGTGTGGTCCAAAATTACCTATAACATTAAGCCCCCACTCTTGAATTGGGATTCAGGTGCAACTTAATGCTATAGGTCGAGCTCCTTATGAAGGTGTACATATTACACATGCGGAAGCAATTGAAGATCGAAAGCACTTAAGACATTTAATTTTACTCCTAAAGCATGCATGTTCTAGAAAAGACAGAATTGTGAGTTTAGAAAACACCAACCTTTGTAGCTCACTTATGTTGAACTCCTTGTGGTGTTTTCCTCTCCTATGCTCCTTGGACAACCTCTAGAGTCTTCCCTACTATACTCCGGGCCAAGAACGACTTGTGGGAGTCTATATAAGATAGGGAATGGGAAGGGAATGCTTGAAGCATCAAGCAATGGAGAAGAATGAGAGATGAGAGAACTTTGAGTCCAAATTCCAGCAGCATAACCTTAAGGAAAATGGCTCTCTTATGTTTGAATATGATTCAAACTCCTTTTAAAGACATTCTCCATGCAAAGCCAAGCCTCAAGACACAAGACACATGGTGTATTTGCAAGCTCAAGTGGATTCTAGGTGTACATTACACAAGACATGCAACAATGCATGAGTGAGTTGTCTTTCCACTTTGAATGATCATGCATTAAGTGGATTTCCAACTAAATCCACTAAATTCAAATTGAAATCAAATTTCAAGCTTGCAAATTACCCCCAATTTCAATTCTAAATTAAAATTGATTGCTTGGTAATTAATTTGAAAATTTTCAAATTAATTTTGATATGATTAATCTAATTAATCTTTGTTATCTTGTGCAATTCCATATATATGATTCCTAATACATATATATAGTATTCAAAACACTTTTAAATACTTCATCTCTCATTTTCTAATTTAATTCATAATTAAATTATTGTGTCAAACACAATTTACGATAATACCCTTTTTCCCGATTTTGAACGATTCAAAGCTTCCTATCTTTTGTTCTAGGCTTAATTCCGATATGAGCTAGTAGGGGGACCTAATGGACCTATAGATCATGGGCTCCAACGATTCGAGGCTAACCGACTAATCTCATTGTCCAAGCTAGCCAACATTCGTTAACTATCGGGACACTCCACTATAGCCCGATAGTTGCACTCCCCTCACTATAGATATATTTCCGTCCACTTGATTTAACCATGATTAGTAAGTCAATCCTTCACAGGTTGTTCGTAGCTATAGCTAGGTCAATAAGCCGTTTTACCCCTATAGTATTTCTAGTTCCTTAAGTCCCACTGATCCTCTAATGAACAATTGGTTTATGGTCCAACCAATAAACCGAGTCCCTCTCGGGCCAATGAGAGGGCGGGATCCCTTTGTTCAAGCCCCGGAGTCAGCACTTAAGGGAACAACCTCTCTACTATCCCTTATTCGGGTAGGAGTGAATTCCTTCTTGCACGACTATGTCCCCAGCTATCTACCCGTTCCTATCCCTGAAATGGGAGGCTTATTGAGTCGGCGATACTGAGCCACTCTCACCTATGCAGATCTAAGGATAAGCCCGAATAAACAGGAGTTCATAGTTAGCTCAGGATTAAGATCGAGTTACCTAGGTCATCACATGAAATAGTCAGTCTCGTCAGTAAACGGTGTTATAAAGCGAGAGCGACTTATTTCTCGGTCCTGGTCTTATGCAAACTCATTGCATAGGACGCCCCCACTCGCATGTCTCTACATGGACGATTTAGGATCACATCGTCTATACCATCTATAAAGTGGGCCGCGTCTCATAGTGTCTCCAGAATAAGGTACCCAACCCTATTCCTATACTATAGACCGTTTTGGCTATTACTTAAGCTTGATCCACTTTTATGTCTCTACATAAAGCTCAAGTGTTCATCCTATAGCCATGGATCTTAGTTTATTGGATTTGGGTTATTATATGTGCAATTTAATTTATTCAGTAATGACTTTTACTGAATCAATCTCGATAACACCTTTATCGAATAAGTATATAATTCGTTTAACATTCACTATCTACGAGTTTTAGGGCACCAATCCCAACAATCTCCCACTTGAACTAAAAACCTAGTTTAGTGGGATGTACTATAATCTATAACAGCAGTGGATGAATAAATACTTGTATTAATAACGGAGTAAAAATACAATAAACTAGGGCATCTAAATACCCAGTATACTAAGGTATCGATATACCGGTTACAATTCTCCCACTTGACCTAGATTATTTCTCGTACATATCTCGCAGACCTAGACCTTCTAGATGACTCTCGAACACTTTAGCCGTGAGAGCCTTCGTGAATGGATCAGCAATGTTGTGCTCCGACGCTATCTTCGTGACGATCACGTCTCCTCGGTGCACAATCTCCCTAATGAGATGGTATTTCCTTTCGATGTGCTTGCCTCTCTTATGGCTGCGAGGTTCCTTTGAGTTTGCAACTGCACCGCTATTATCACAATACAAGGTGATAGGCAGATGCATATTTGGAACGACTTCCAAGTCAGTTAGGAACTTCCTGAGCCATACTGCCTCTTTTGCTGCTTCGCAAGCGGCTACATATTCGACCTCCATGGTCGAGTCTGCAATGCATCCTTGCTTGATGCTGCGCCATACTATTGCTCCTCCATTTAGAGTGAATACTGACCCCGATGTAGATTTCCTCGAATCTTTATCAGTTTGAAAGTCAGAATCAGTGTATCCTGTAAGGATCAAATCCTTCGAACCATACACGAGCATATAGTCCCTCGTTCTCCTTAGATATTTGAGGATACTTTTAACGGCTGTCCAGTGATCAAATCCTGGATTGGATTGATATCTACTGACTATCCCTACTGCATAACAAATGTCAGGCCTTGTACACAACATGGCATACATTAGGCTACCTACTGCAGAGGCATAGGGAAAACGTCTCATGTCCTCAACTTCTTGAGGTGTCTGAGGACACTGTTCCTTAGACAAGTTAATTCCGTGCCTAAAAGGTAATAGTCCTTTCTTGGAATTTTGCATTTTATATCTAACCAACAATTTGTCGATATAAGACGCTTGAGACAGGGCTAGCGTTTTGTTCTTTCGGTTTCGAACAATTTGGATTCCTAGAACAAATTGTGCCTCACCCAAATCTTTCATTTGGAATTGAGTTGCTAACCATAGTTTAATGTCAGTTAGATAACCTACATCATTCCCGATGAGTAGGATATCATCCACATACAGTACTAAGAAAGCTATAGAGCTGTTGATGATCCTTTTGTAAACACAAGGCTCATCAACGTTTTGTTCAAAGCCATAAGATTTGATCGCAGTGTCAAATCTCATATTCCAGGATCTAGACGCTTGTTTTAATCCATAAATGGATCGTTTAAGCTTGCAAACTTTTTGCTCTTGATCCTGAGCTATGAACCCCTCTGGCTGAGACATGTAGATACTTTCTTCAAGATTACCGTTCAAAAAAGCAGTCTTGACATCCATTTGCCATATTTCATAATCGTAAAATGTGGCAATGGATAAAAGTATCCGGATCGACTTTAACATGGCAACAGGGGAGAAGGTTTCTTCATAGTCAATCCCCTCCCGCTGGGTAAAACCCTTTGCCACAAGTCGTGCCTTAAAGGTCTGTACCTTTCCAGCAGCGTCTCGTTTTCTCTTGTAGATCCATTTGCACCCTATGGGTCTAACCCCTTCAGGTTGATCTACAAGATCCCATACTGAATTAAAATGCATGGACTCGATCTCTAAGTCCATGGCTTTAATCCACTCGTTCTTGTCGACGTCATCCATTGCCTGTTTAAAGGTTAATGGATCCTCGATCCCGTCATCAGGTATGACGACTGGAGTTTCAGTTAAACCCAAATAGCGATCAGGCTGTCTAACAACCCTCCCACTACGTCGAGGTTCTCTTATTTCTTGAGAAGGACGTGATTGACTCGAGATGCCAGTATCATCAACAACTCTTGTTGATGTTTCTGTAGCTTCATTAGATAGTTCACTTAAAACGACTTTACTACGTGGCTTGTGATCTCTGAGGTGGTCTTCTTCTAGGAATGTAGCATTTGTCGATACAAGTACTTTATTTTCCTCTGGATCGAAGAAGTATCCACCTCTCGTTTCTTTGGGATAGCCTATAAATAGGCAAAATCTAGAACGAGGCTCCAATTTCTTTGGGTTTGCTTCTAGCACGTATGCAGGACATCCCCAAATTCTGAAATGTCGTAAACTAGCTTTACGACCTTTCCAGAGCTCAAATGGTGTTTCAGAAACACTCTTTGAGGGAACTACGTTCAAGATATAAACTGCAGTCTCTACTGCATAACCCCAAAATGAGTTAGGCAACTGAGCATAACTCATCATCGAACGAACCATGTCCAACAAGGTTCTGTTTCTCCTTTCTGATACACCGTTTTGCTGAGGTGTACCAGGGGCTGAGAGTTGGGACGTAATTCCATGCTCTATCAAATAGTCTTGAAAACTTAAGTCCATATACTCTCCACCTCGATCGGATCGAAGTGTTTTTATCGTCTTACCTAATAGGTTCTCAACCTCGGCCTTATACTCCTTGAACTTTTCAAAAGCTTCGGACTTATGATGCATCAGGTAGAGATAGCCATACCTCGAATAATCATCAATGAAACTGATGAAATATTCGTACCCTCCTCGAGCTCTAATGTTCATTGGTCCACAGAGGTCCGAATGAATGAGCTCTAAGGGCTCTTTGGCACGATAACCTTTTCCGGTAAAAGGTCGTTTTGTCATCTTGCCCTCGAGGCATGATTCACAAGGAGGCAACGAGTCGTCTTCTAACTTGTTTAGAAGTCCACTCTTGACCAATCTCCCAATCCTATTGAGGTTGATATGGCCTAACCTCAAGTGCCAGAGATAGGTATCTTGAGAAACTCTTCGCTTTTTAGGTTGAGTCTCAGCGGTTTTAAACATCTCGTGATTTAAAATAGCTTTAGACTCAATTGGTCTCAAAACATATAATTTATTCTTCAAGTTTGCAGAGCAAACATCAATACCTCTTTTAGTTATGAACGCTTCATTAACAGAAAAAGAAATTGAGTAACCTTGTTCTAATAAACAAGATAAAGAAATCAAATTTCTTTTAATCTTCGGAACTATGTACACATTATCTAATATCATGTAGCGTTCCTTGGTGAAGAATAATTTTATGTCTCCCACTGCAATAGCCGAGATGACTTCTCCTGTTCCAACTTTAAGAGTCATCTCTCCAGCTATTAGCTGTTGCCAGGAACTCATTCCTTGAAATGAAGAACATACGTGATTAGTGGCACCTGAATCGAGTATCCAGGCAGAATCGTCGTTTTCCACTAAACACGTTTCCAAGACTAATAAATCACATTTAGAGTCGTGGATCATGTTTTTCTTGGCTACGCAGTTAGTTTGAGGACATTCCTCAGTTGAGACCAAACCTAAATTCTTTGCCACGTGTTTAGCGTTTAAGCAAGTATTCTTAGTCGAATGTACTAAACCGTTTAATTTGGCATTTGACAAAGCACATACGTTTTTCGACATATTGCTGAAACAAACAAATTAATCTCTATTAGAAACATGCACTAAACCCATACATTTATCCAATCAGATTTAGCAAAAGCAATCATCGACCCATATATACAATTGATTTATTTTGCAACGATACTTCAGGGGTTTAGAATAACCGCTACCGTAGGGCAGTCAGCTACTCCTCCTCTGAATCGAGACAATCTCGGCCAAATACTATTCCCAGAATAACTCTTACTCCAATAGTTATTAGCTAACGTTAATTTGGTCAAGACCATCTTGTAAGTGTTACCCATCATTTTCAAATTGCAGAGGGCGGCCCCAACAATGCCACCGTAGGGAAGAGCTAATGTTGGGAATGGCCCTAAGAAACCCTATCCATTTCTGGAGTTTGCGTTGTTCCGAATCCCATGCGCAAGCCCTCCGTAGGGTGATCGCTCCCAGGGCGACTCGCAGGCAGCGCATAGGAATCTCACGGTGCATCCTAATGATGGAGACCGCAGGATACGTTTGACACGTTTCCTTCTCCCACTTACTATGAACACTTTCCCCATTCACCTTGATATTAACCCATGCAAACACCATCCGTAGGGGGACGCTCCCAGGGCGCCTCGAGGCCAAGCATGGATCTCACGGTGTGAACTCAGGGGGACGTGAGAGTAGAAACTTAATATGAATATTTCGTTTCTATACTTTTCCTCCCACTAAAGTGTCGTAAAGTTTTAGGGTCTATTACTTAGGTAAATTCCGGCTAAATGAATCTATCTAAGTCTATGCCTTATTAAACAAGGTCTTTACACTAAATGTCTAGGTGAATTAAACTCTTTTAATAACCTAGTGACATTGCATGCTAGTAAGACTTTGGTTAATTCAACTCAGGTTCCGAACCATTTGCCGGGAGAGTTCCCTTATAACCAAGGTCTTATGTCCTACTTACTCAAATTTTAAAACTATTTAAAAAAAAAAAACTAAGTAAGACATATTTCTAATCCTATTAGAAAAGGCGATCTTAGATCTATTTCATTTTAAACCATTTAAAGAATGATAAGATCCTAAGATCCTATGTTAGCATGCAACTCTTTGTTATAGGTTTTATGGATTCTATTCATTAACTATTATAACTCTTATAACTTTTAATGAATTAACCCTATAACATGCTTTCTAATGGTGTTTAAAAGCATATAACAATCAATCATTCAAGTTATAAGAAAAGCACCATTTAGAAACAACCTACGTCTAGGTTTGTATAACGCTTTATACTACGATGTCTAGGTGATAACACTTTAAAACCTCACACCGCTCACGCATGCTCATAAAACTCAAGTTAACTTAACTCAAGAACCGACTCGATGCCCAGGTAGGAGGTGTTCCGTAAACCGTCAACTTAAATACCTCCAGCCTTAGACAGCATCTTGTCGGGTGAGTTCTCTCGTAACCATTGTTTTACAAGATATCGACCTAAACTATGCAAGTTGATCGAATCGTTGAAGGTTCATTAACCTAAGTGAGCATGCACTTAATCTTGTTATAGATTTTAGATTTCTATCTCTTTTTATAACAATTATAAAAACAATCCATAACAAGCCTAATTTGAGAATAACACTTATAATCAAACTAATGAAATTTCATGCTTCATGCTTGGTTAATTTTATCAATTAATAATTATAACTATTATAAGAATAATCAATTTTAATTAACCATTCAAGCATGAATCTCCCTAAATTAATACAACACTTATATTAATTAAACATGAAATTTCCCTCATGCATTTGAATTAATCAATAACACTTATTCAAATTAAACAAATGCATGAACATGCTTTCCTATGGTGGGATTTTAATCTATATGGCATGCTCATAATGCACATACATCCATTTAATTAAATCATACATTCACAATGCATAAAGTAATTAAATCAAGCTAAAATGGAATGGTTTGGCAATTTAAAAAAAAAACACAAGCAATTTCACTAATTATTACAATAATAATTAATAAATAAACTTGCAACACGCCCGAGCTTCACGAACCATCCCGAATCGCTCATCCAAGCAATGAACCGGCCATGCAATGAGTGAAATGGCGCTGCAACAGATCGAGCCGGACCAAAAGGCAGCAGCTGAACTGGAATTAAAAAAAACTGCTGCTGGAATTAAAAAACAGCTTGCTGGAATTTTCATTTTCTGCTGCGTCTTCTCCGGTTTTTCTTCGATTTTACAGCCTATATGGACTCTAATGACTCTATAAAAATTACAGACTATAGTACACACATTAACGCTCTTACATATCCGAGCAATTACAATTTCATGAAGGTTTGAATGCTCAAAAAATTGCCAAACCAGAACACTTCCATTTTAGCACACAGAAAATTCAATTTCAAAATGCTACCCACCAAAGCAAAATTAAAACGAATTAAGTGCTCTAATCATGCTCTGATACCAATTGAAGGTGTACATATTACACATGCGGAAGCAATTGAAGATCGAAAGCACTTAAGACATTTAATTTTACTCCTAAAGCATGCATGTTCTAGAAAAGACAGAATTGTGAGTTTAGAAAACACCAACCTTTGTAGCTCACTTATGTTGAACTCCTTGTGGTGTTTTCCTCTCCTATGCTCCTTGGACAACCTCTAGAGTCTTCCCTACTATACTCCGGGCCAAGAACGACTTGTGGGAGTCTATATAAGATAGGGAATGGGAAGGGAATGCTTGAAGCATCAAGCAATGGAGAAGAATGAGAGATGAGAGAACTTTGAGTCCAAATTCCAGCAGCATAACCTTAAGGAAAATGGCTCTCTTATGTTTGAATATGATTCAAACTCCTTTTAAAGACATTCTCCATGCAAAGCCAAGCCTCAAGACACAAGACACATGGTGTATTTGCAAGCTCAAGTGGATTCTAGGTGTACATTACACAAGACATGCAACAATGCATGAGTGAGTTGTCTTTCCACTTTGAATGATCATGCATTAAGTGGATTTCCAACTAAATCCACTAAATTCAAATTGAAATCAAATTTCAAGCTTGCAAATTACCCCCAATTTCAATTCTAAATTAAAATTGATTGCTTGGTAATTAATTTGAAAATTTTCAAATTAATTTTGATATGATTAATCTAATTAATCTTTGTTATCTTGTGCAATTCCATATATATGATTCCTAATACATATATATAGTATTCAAAACACTTTTAAATACTTCATCTCTCATTTTCTAATTTAATTCATAATTAAATTATTGTGTCAAACACAATTTACGATAATACCCTTTTTTCCGATTTTGAACGATTCAAAGCTTCCTATCTTTTGTTCTAGGCTTAATTCCGATATGAGCTAGTAGGGGGACCTAATGGACCTATAGATCATGGGCTCCAACGATTCGAGGCTAACCGACTAATCTCATTGTCCAAGCTAGCCAACATTCGTTAACTATCGGGACACTCCACTATAGCCCGATAGTTGCACTCCCCTCACTATAGATATATTTCCGTCCACTTGATTTAACCATGATTAGTAAGTCAATCCTTCACAGGTTGTTCGTAGCTATAGCTAGGTCAATAAGCCGTTTTACCCCTATAGTACTTCTAGTTCCTTAAGTCCCACTGATCCTCTAATGAACAATTGGTTTATGGTCCAACCAATAAACCGAGTCCCTCTCGGGCCAATGAGAGGGCGGGATCCCTTTGTTCAAGCCCCGGAGTCAGCACTTAAGGGAACAACCTCTCTACTATCCCTTATTCGGGTAGGAGTGAATTCCTTCTTGCACGACTATGTCCCCAGCTATCTACCCGTTCCTATCCCTGAAATGGGAGGCTTATTGAGTCGGCGATACTGAGCCACTCTCACCTATGCAGATCTAAGGATAAGCCCGAATAAACAGGAGTTCATAGTTAGCTCAGGATTAAGATCGAGTTACCTAGGTCATCACATGAAATAGTCAGTCTCGTCAGTAAACGGTGTTAAAAAGCGAGAGCGACTTATTTCTCGGTCCTGGTCTTATGCAAACTCATTGCATAGGACGCCCCCACTCGCATGTCTCTACATGGACGATTTAGGATCACATCGTCTATACCATCTATAAAGTGGGCCGCGTCTCATAGTGTCTCCAGAATAAGGTACCCAACCCTATTCCTATACTATAGACCGTTTTGGCTATTACTTAAGCTTGATCCACTTTTATGTCTCTACATAAAGCTCAAGTGTTCATCCTATAGCCATGGATCTTAGTTTATTGGATTTGGGTTATTATATGTGCAATTTAATTTATTCAGTAATGACTTTTACTGAATCAATCTCGATAACACCTTTATCGAATAAGTATATAATTCGTTTAACATTCACTATCTACGAGTTTTAGGGCACCAATCCCAACACCTTAAGCCCCATTTAAGAGTACAACTCTCGTCTCGTGCTGACGTTGGTATGACTTCTTTGTTATCCTACAAGATAGGACAAACTATACAAAGTAGAAACTTCTTGAATAGGGGTTAGGTGAAATGGAAATGAGAAGAGTGAGAGGTTACAGTAGTGGCCGAGCACAACCTTTTCCATTTTAGCTCCAAGGCTTATCCACCATTAAAAATTAGAGAAACAGAAAACTTCACAATCCTGCATTGAAGAGTTAATTTCTGCGAAAGAAGAATAAGGGAGGTAGCTAGGGTCGGCCTCAGCCTCAGGCCCCTATTAGCTCAACACTTAGCCCCCTGCATTTATTCGTTAGTCCTTGCTGGAAAATGATGAGTGAATAAGCTAAAACATGTACTCATTGGTTATACATGTTAAGCTAACGTGTCTTTTGTTTAATAGGGAATGCATATCCCCGTTACTTGCTTTTTGTTTAATGGGGATTGCATATCCCCTTTGCAACCCACAATTTTAGGTAAAGCTTCATTTAAACACAAAGTGTAGTTGGGTAAAGAGAAGAATACCTTTAGGGTTTGTGCTCGGACTCAACAAGATGTGCCCAACCAGATGAGTTGAGATAACCTGTAGCCCTGAGGAGGTTGTGGAGATGCGTCAACCTCTCTTGCAGGAATTAGTCTCTTCCCAAGGGTGCGTACACTCTGCTGGGGACTTGGGCTTTCGTGGCTGAATTTTGGACTTGGCCTCTAGGTGGTCGACCTCGGCCTTGGCATGAGGCTGACCAGCTTCCTTATGCTATTTGTTTTCTCCGTAGTTGGCCTTATGTGCGGACTGACTTTTTGTTTGAACATTTCTTTGCTGCTTTGGATATTTCGGTTGTGCAAGTCGAGCCTCACTGCAAGCCCCCACAGTCGCCCTTAGGGCTAGAATGCTCGGCCTCGACCTTAGCGTGAGGCCGGGCATTTTTCCTACATTGCTTGTTATTTTGCTCCTCAAGCTGCTGTATTCATCCCAGGGGTGCATACACTCTCTTGGGGAAAAAGCTTGGGGAGACCTAGGAATTTCTCGAGCTTCTCTTCAAGCATCGTGGTCATCCCAGGGGTGCGTACACTCTTCTGGGGAAAAGCTTGGAGATGTCTGGGAAGTTCCCGAGCCTCTCTTCAAGCATCATGGTCATTCCAGGGGTGCATACACTCTTCTGGGGAAAAATCTTGGGGAGGCCTAGGAATTTCTCGAGCCTCTCTTCAAGTATCGTGGTCATCCCAGGAGTGCGTACACTTTTCTGGGGAAAAGCTTGGGGAGGTCTGGGAATTTCCCAAGCCTCTCTTCAAGCATCATGGTCATCCTTGGGGTGCGTACACTCTTTTGGGGAAAAGCTTGGGGAGACTTGGGAAGTTCCTGAGCCTCTCTTCAAGCATCGTGGTCATCCCAGGGGTGCGTACACTCTTCTGGGGAAAAAACTTGGGGAGGCCTAGGAATTTCGCGAGCCTCTCTTCAAGCATCATGGTCATCCCAGGGGTGCGTACACTCTTCTGGGGAAACACTTGGTGTAACGCCCGAGGTTAGGAGGGGTACATGAATGAACCGAGATCACATCCGACTGAGAGGGATCCTGAGGACATGAAAGCATGGTCAAGATAAGCTTAAAAGAATTGATATATACTACCTATACCAACAAGGTGCACCTTCCTTTTCGGTGGCTCAATCATAAGAACTTTGAAGTTAAGCGTGCTTGGCTTGAAGAAGTTCTATGTTGGGTGACCTCCTAGGAATTTTCCTAGGGAGCATGTGAGTGAGGACAAAGCATGCTAAAAGGACCCCGTGTTGGTTTGTGGGGACAGTCTTCACTCTTAGTAGCGGTTTAAGGACGAGTATGGTAACGTGGCCAGGTTGCAGGAAAATGTTGGGGCCTTAAGTGCCGAATCCGGATTCCGAATCCTGGGCCTGGGGCGTTACAGATGGTATCAGAGCGGAACCTTTCCCAGTAGGATGTGGTTCGAGGACGAACCAAAGCGGAAGCTGGTGGGTATGTAACGCCCGAGGTTAGGAGGGGTACATGAATGAACCGAGATCACATCCGAATGAGAGGGATCCTGAGGACATGAAAGCATGGTCAAGATAAGCTTAAAAGAATTGATAGATACTACCTATACCAACAAGGTGCACCTTCCTTTTCGGTGGCCCAATCATAAGAACTTTGAAGTTAAGCGTGCTTGGCTTGAAGAAGTTCTATGTTGGGTGACCTCCTAGGAATTTTCCTAGGGAGCATGTGAGTGAGGACAAAGCATGCTAAAAGGATCTTGTGTTGGTTTGTGGAGACAATCTTCACTTTTAAAAGCGGTTTAAGGACGAGTATGGTAACGTGGCCAGGTCGTAGGAAAATATCAGGGCATTAAGTGTCGAATCTGGATTCTGAATCCTGGGCCTGAGGCATTACACTTGGGGAGGCTTGAGAATTTCTCGAGCCTCTCTTTAAGCATCGTGGTCATCTCAAGGGTGCGTACACTCTTCTGGAGAAAAACTTGGGGAGGCCTGGGAATTTCCCGAGCCTCTCTTCAAGCATCGTGGTCATCCTAGGGGTGCGTACACTCTTCTGGGGAAAAGCTTGGGAAGGCCTGGGAAGTTCCCGAGCCTCTCTTCAAGCATCGTGGTCATCCCAGGGGTGCGTACACTCTTCTGGGGAAAAAGCTTGGGGAGGCCTGGGAATTTCCCGAGCCTCTCTTCAAATGTTGTATTCTTCCCGAGGATGCGTACACTCAGTCGGGGTACAAAGTATGCTTAAACTGCCTTATATCATATTTCCACACAATTTTGATGGCACATGAAGCAACAAAGTATTTTAAAGGGAGAAACTGTACTCAAAAGCTATAAGCTTGAAAATAGCCAGACAACAATCATTGCAATATAACTCATGATTATTCCCAGTCCCCCACTCAAAAACATGTATTCAATACGTAAAACATGCATTTTTTGAGTAAAGAAAGACTTACCTCGTGACCAGGCTCTTAAAGGTGGTGATCGGTCTTAGCCTCTAAGTGGTCGGCCTCGGCCTTGGCATGAGGCCGACCAACTCCTCTGTGTCATCTGCGTGCTCAGTCTAAGACTCGACTTATGTGTAGAGCACCTCCCTTTCGGCTGGAATCGCTTCAGCTACGATAAAAGGTCAAGTGTTGTGGTCTTCCCAGGTGTGCGTACACTCTTCTGGGGAAAAGCTTGGGGAGGCTTGGGATTTTCCCGGGCCCCTCTTCAAACTGCTGTGTTCTTCTTGCCCTTCAGGCTCTTGTTGTGCCTCTCGAATCGCGGCCTTTCGCTTTCTGCCTGACTCTCCACCGGATGGTCCTCTTAAAATTGTTCGTATCTCGAGCGGTGGGTTGACACCGCCTTTACCTTGATCTGCTGGTAATGGCCTCTAGCTTCTGTCATTCCCCCACAAACTCCTTGAGGTAACCCTCTCGGATTTGGGCTTCTATCTCGTCCCTCAACTGTATGCATTCCCGGGTTGTGTGACCGTGGTCTCCATGGAACATGCAGTACTTGTTCTGATTCCTCCTATCTGGGTCCGACCTCAATTTTTCTGGGCACTTCATTAGGTTTGTATCCTGTATTGTAGCCAAGGCCTGTTCAAGTGGAGTTGTTAGTGGTGTACACCTGTCAAACCTGACTTTTGGTTCCGCACGACCCCGAGGCTCCCTGGTCTCTGGTCGGCCTCGGCCATTGGCCGAGGACTGCTCGTGTCGGTTTCGGCCTCTCTCTCTTCTTGTTTGGACCTCAACAGTTCCTCAGCGCTTATGTACCTTTGTGCTCGGGTCATGAATTCCACGTATGTTCGTGGCTGGCTCTCACTGATCGAGTTGAGCAGTCTTTCTTCCTGAAGACCTGAAATCACAGCAGTCAAGGCAACTCCATCGTCATAGCCTTCTACCGGAACAACTTCGTTACTAAATCTGTTAATATAATCCTTCAAGCTTTCTCGAGGCCCCTGCTTTACTGTCAGCAAGTTGATCTGAGGCTTC
Source organism: Luffa acutangula (assembly GCA_036850905.1). NCBI lineage: Eukaryota > Viridiplantae > Streptophyta > Magnoliopsida > Cucurbitales > Cucurbitaceae > Luffa > Luffa acutangula. The sequence goes on along the minus strand of CM072094.1, from coordinate 8,485,889 downwards.
TGTCGGCTCTGGGCTCCTAGGAATTGCGTAACAAACGCTCGGGCCAATTCCTTAAACGAACCGATTGACTTCTGTGGAATCTTACTAAACCATTGCCTTGCCAAACTTGTGAGTGTTAGCGTGAAGGGTCGACACCTTGTCGCTTCGTCTTTTAGCCATTTGGATAGTTCTCGCCCCTTTTGGCCCTGCTCGGCCTCGGGCTATGCCTGAGCCTCCGACTTTTTCCTGTCATTATTCCCTGTATACGTACCTGACGTTGTCTTTAGCGACTAACTTCTGCGGGCCTTTTTGCGATTGAGCTTCTGCTCAGCCTCGGCCATCGGTCGAGGAGTGCTCATGTCGGATCTGGCCTCCATCTTCTACCCAGCGTCCTTTTCCTCTGTCTTCTCGATGCTGTTCGGATACAGAAACTTCTCGGCTCTCTCTTTCCTTCTACTGGTTGTCCTCTTAGGTCAGGTCCACAGCATCGTGGGCACACGGAACCTTACAACAGTCTCCAAAGTTAGGGTCGACCTTTTCCATACCGAGGTCGACCCCAGTCTGGTTCGGTGCTTTTCTCATACCCGAGGTTTCTTTCTTGTTTCTGAACCCAATCCATCCTGCAGACCACCACCAATGCGCTGTCTGAACTGGCAAGCACTCTTCCCCACAGACGGCGTCAACTGTTGATACCAAAATTTGGCCAAGCGACTCACCTACCCTTCACGTGACACCAATAGTGAATTTGTAGAATCCGGGGAAGACGCGACCTACAAGACCAGCAAAAACCGCTGCACACCGGCGTGGTGTAAGCCACACCGCCTCCAATGCCTAAGTCAGAAAACTGAGGAGCAGCTATAGATAGTAAAGGGAGTAGTCAAGGATCGAGTTTCGGCCCCTTTCTCCGTGATGAAGAGGGGTTTTTATACCTGTTTGTCCTCCTAGAGTTTTTAGGAATTCGGAGGTGTTTCGAAACGAACCAGGTGGAACCAGGGCGATCTGGGGCATCAGGGATCGAAAAGAGGTCACTGGGCTTGGCCCGCGCAAGCGGGCCGAATGGTCGACCTCGGCCTTTTGCCGAGGCCGACCATATGGGTCGGGCCATGTTGGCCCGACCCTTTGGTCCGGTCTTCCTCTAGGTCGGTCTTTTGGTCCTACCTCTGCCAGATTGTCCTCGTCAGCTCCTTGTGCGTCTGTGTGGTCCAAAATTACCTATAACAGTATATATATAAATTGATTCATAAGATTTTAATTGATACATTTATTAGTTTAAGGTTTAAAGTAATCGAATTCCAAAGTTTAGGGGTATAAATTGATTTGTTTCCTAAATTTTAAATTCTATTTTGATCCTCTATTAAAAAAAATAAAATTTTTCATTGTCTTTTACCTTACCTTCCACATTCTTCTCCCTCATTTTCTCTTTATTGTTTTCTTGGGTTAGTGTAGAATGAACTTTAATTAATATAATAAAAACGTTTTTTGTTTTGCAACAATAAAGTTAATTATATTTAAAATTGAATGCTCACCCTACCTAAAATAATAATATATGCTTGTCAATAATGCCTACCTTAGTTATATTTAAAACTAAATGCTCACCCACCTAATATATATCCAATCACAATAACACCTACTTCAACCAGTTTAAAATGCCAAAGCAACTCAACGATAATTGGCATGTACTCTCGATCAAGAGGTCAGAGGTTCGAATCCCTCCACCCCCAAATGTTGATGTACTTAAAAAAAACCAATTTAAAATGTAATTATCAAATTAAGTATAGCTTAAATTGACTAAAACATATATCTTGAATTAAGAGGTCAATGATTCAAATCTTCTCATTCTACATGTTAAACTAAAAATAAATAAATAAGGTCTCGTTTGATAACCATTTCATTTTTTTTTTTGAAAATTAAGTCATAGTATGAAGTATCACCCATAAGTTTATTTGTTTTGTCATCTACCCTCATCCCATGTTTTCAAAAACTTGTTTGTTTTTGGAATTTAGCTAAGAATTTAAATGTGTGTGATGAAAATGATGGTAAGGAAATTTGGAGAAAACAAGCATAGTTTTCGAAAACCAAAAACCATAGACCAAATGATTATCAAATGAAACCTAAAAATTTGTGATTTTCATTGCATTCTCATGTTAGCATATGTAGTACATATATTGTGTCAAGAAAAAAATTATGTAGTACATATATATCCTAACCATTTAATTTGTCTATTAAACAATAGACAACTAACTTCTAAAAAAAAAACAACCCGCAACTAACATTTATTTTTTTTGACAATATGCAGAAAGGGAGAATTCGAATTACAAACCTTGGAGTCATGCATATAACTTTGTGCTAGTTGAGCTATGCTCTTGTTCACAACAACAAATGCTTATAACTAGAATAGTTATTTATTTAAAAGAAATTATAAACTGAAGTATACTTTTTTAATGATTTTTTTGTTTAAACAACAATAAATAAATTTTAAAAATCACAAAAATGTTACAAAACCAGCCGAAGACTTCACTTGATCAATTTTATCTTTTTTCTACTTTGACATAAAATAAATTTTATTTTGATTTTGATTTTAAATTAAAAAGAAAAAGAAAATAGCCGATTCAACTTTTTTTTTTTTTTTTTTTTTTGAGGGGGTTGAAAAGGAGAGAGAGAAGTCAAATAAACGTGGGAGGAAAAAGTGGAGAAATTTATATAAAGAAAGAATAAACAAATAGTAGAGAAAAAGGAACATGATTCAGAAACAGCACGTATAATGGAGCGCCACGTAATCAAACACCTAACAAATAGCAAGTTTCCTCGTACCAGTCAAAAGGACACACAGTCACTTTTTTTTTTTTTTTTTTTTCTCTCTTTATAATAGAAAAAAAAAACAGAATAATTTAATGAGAGGATAAGCCTAGGCTTTTTCTTTCTTCTTTTGTGGGCCCCACCTGGTGGTTGTTTTGTTCGTGGAGAGCATAAACAATCAAAATCCGCCCTGACGGCTGTAACGTGGCGCAGCGTGGCCTCACGTGGATGCCAGGTGCCACTGCCACACCCATGACTTCCCTTATCCAATCATCATTTCACAACTTTCACCTATTCCACCTCCTCATTATCTTTTTTTCCTTCAACCTAATTTTTAAGTTTGGCCCTTCAAGTTTCGTCTAACTCAACCACCCTTTCGAGGACGTCTATTAGGGTGCTTAGATTTCGGTCTTCTGATTTCCTGTCTGATGTAATGTTTGCTTTTGAGTGATTTGTCTTGTGTGCGTGAGAGGTTGTTGTTATCAAAAAAAAAAAAAAAAAAAACTCAACCACCCTTTCAATAACTTATTTGACATTTTTTAAAAGTTCAATCACCAAATTAATACAATCTTAAAAGTTCAGGAACTAAACTTGTAATTTAACCTTATTTTTCTTAGTTCAACTGTTATAGGCAATTTTGGACCACTCTGATGTACAAGGAGCTGATGAGGACAACCAGGGAGAAATCGAGCTAGGAGATAGACCCAAGAGGCGAAACCGACTAGTGGGATGGGCCAAGACCGAAGGGGTTGATTTTTTGGCCCGACCCCATGCTCGGCCTCGACCCATGGCCGAGGTCGAGCACATGGTCGGCCTCGGCCATGGGCCGAGGGTGAGCGGGTCGAGCCCGTCCGACTCCGCTTGGTCCCTACCGCCTTTGGCCGCCCCAGTTCCGCCTGGTTTGACCTAAAACGCCTCCGAATCCCTAAAATCCCTAGGAGGATGAGCAGGTATTTATACCCCTCTTCGCCACTAAAGAAGGGGACCCGAACTCTCTACTCTCTTCTCTTACTCTCTAGCCCTCCTACCTCTGTTTTCTAACTTAAGCATCGGAGTCGGTGTGGCTAGCACCACACCGGTGTGTAGGCTTTCCGTCTTGCAGGCCACGTCTTCCCCCCTAATCTACAAATTTACCGTTGGTGGCACGTGAAGATCAGGTGAGTTCCCTCTGACCAAAATCGACCATCAACATCAACGAAAGTGGAAATTCAAACATATAACTTTTTGGTTGGGATACATGTTTTATTCTGTAACGCCCCAAGTCCAAGATTTGGAATCTTGAACCAACACGAGGTCTTTTTAGCATGTTTTGTCCTCACTCACATGCTTTCTAGGAAAATTCTCAAGAGGTCACCCAATATAGATCTTCTCCAAGCCAAGTACACTTAACTTCAAAGTTCTTATGATTGAGCCACCGAAAAGGAATGTGCACCTTGTTGGTATAAGTAGTATCTATCAATTCTTATCTTGACCATACTTTCATATCCTCAGAATCTCTCTCATTCGGATGTGATATCGGTTCATTCATGTACCTCTCATATCCTCAGACATCACATATTCATATATTTAGTTGAACTATGCTCAAATTGACTTAAAATTCTAGTATTAAAAATATCAACTTTAAAAGTGTTTAATAGATCTTTGAATTTTATATTTTGTATTTAATAGGTATCGATTTTATTTGACTTTTCTCTTCTTTTTTAAACAACCCGCCACACTATTCTTAAATATTAACAAGTAATTTTTCCAAATTTTAGTAGACTAGTTTGTAACAATGTGATGCACGCATTACATTTTTAGTTTAATTTTGTTATATAGAAGAATATGGTTTAATGATTTTAAAGAAAAAATGGTTGAATGAGTTTGACTAATTGTGCCAACTATAATTTACTTTTTATTTTTATTAAATTTTGTGTTTTTAATTCAACAACAAACATTTAGGAAGGGGAGAAATTTGAAGGTAAGATACATAATATTTATATAAATTTTGGCATATAAATATTTATGACTGCATTTATAAATTGATTTTATTTTTTCGAATAACATTTATAAATGATTTGACTTAAAAGTTAAAACACTTTTCAATTTTAAAGAATAAAGGTATGTATTATCTTTTTAAAAAATGAAAACTATATTTTCTTTATAACTATGGATGGTTTTATTAGAAAATCAATGAAATGCTATAGGCTTAGGATTTAGACCAATATTTGGAATCTGAATTTAACAACCATGGCCCTGACATTCCCCCGGTCCCAGAGTGACTTAGTCATGCTAGTTTGAAGTTGTTTGCGAGAGTGAAGATCATCCCCACAAATCAATACAGGTCGTTTCAATATATTTTGTCCTCACTCACATGCTTCTTGAAAAAAATTCTAGGAAGGAAACTTTGGAGTTTCTATGATTGAACCACCGAAAAGGAAGGTGCACCTTGTTAGTACAGACAACAACTATTCAATTCTTTTAAGTCTTTCTTAACCACAATGCAAGCTTTCAGGATCTTTTTCATTTGGATGTGGTTTTAGTTCATTCATGTACCTCTTTCCTTTACTCGGGTGTTGCATGCCCACTAGCTTCCATCTTGGTTTGTTCCTGAACCATATCGATTCAGAGAGGTTTTTCTCCAGTACCACCTAATAACATTGGCACCCAATGGCTCCGACATTTCCTTGCAACCCTTGCAATCTGGACACATCACCTTACTTGTGTCGAGCAGCTTTCGAGGGTGAAGACTGCTCCCACAAACAATGACGAATTTAGGATTTTATGTCAGAGGGGCATAAATTCATATGAGATTAAATTACAAATTTAGTCCATAAACTATTATATTCGTGTCTAAATATGGCCCCTGAATTTCAAAATAGGTCATTGAATTTTCAATTTGTATCTAATAGATCTTTGAAGTTCCAATTTTGTATCCAATCGATCTCTAACATATTAACAATTTCAAAAAATTAAATGTTCTATTAGACATAAAATTTAATTTATGGTCTAATAAGTCATCGATGCAGTCAATTTTTTTTTTTTTTTTTTTTTTTTTTTTTTTTTTTTAAGTTAATGTATCTATTAGTTTTAAAATTGAACATTTAAGGATCAATTAGACACAAAATTAAATTATGTCTAATAGAAAAAATAAATTTTAAAAATTTTGAATACATAATGAGATCTATTAGATACAAAGTTAAAAGTTCACTATTAGTCATTTTTAAAGTTTAAGAACTTATTAGACATATAATTGAAATTGTAGGGACCTATTAAATACAAAATTGAAGATTTATAGACTAAACTTGTAATTCAATCTTTATTTAATATAATATTTAGATTAAGACAAAATTATAGTAAACCATTATATATTTATCAACGATTTTTTTAATAGAATTAAGTTTTTTAAACGATTAATTTCTGTAAAATAATTTAGAAAAGCTCAAAAAATATATTTAAATAGAAATATTTTTTTATGCAATTACTTTTTTTTTTGTAAAATAGTCTGTGCGTGTATGTGAGAACCCAAAGCAATGAGAAAATTTCTATTATTATGGTAGTACCAAGGATGAAAATATCGATATCGGTACCAATATCGGTAATTCAGATTTACGGATATATCAACAGATATTTGAATATCGACAGATATTCCGAAAAAAATCATGGATACTGTGGAAATTCATAAAAATATTGTGATTTTCTTTTTGAAATTTTAAAACAAGCTTTTTTAGTCATATACTACTACTTTAAGAAAATATATCAATAATTAAAAGTCAAATATATGCATTAATACCATAATATATAGTTTTTTTTTTAGACAAACAATAATATATAGTATTGAAAGTTGTAAAATAAATATAAACTTGAATAATTTATATATAAAACAATAAATTAAACAATAGATTCTAATATTCATAAAGTATATGTGCATTTTATTGTTCTAAAAAAATATACCTATTATAAGTTAAACATGCAACACAAATCTTAATAGAATAATTTACATGTCAAGAAATGAACATAAATTTAATTAATTTACTCATTAATAGCAATGTCAATACAAACGTTTAACAATATTGCAACTCAAAATACTTTATTAAAAGTAATGCAAAATGAAATAAGAAAAATATAAATTATATAATAAAAAGTTTGAAAATCAAAGAGAAGAATAAATACAAGAGAATAAAGAAAAAATAAAGTTGAATAAAAATTAATAATGGGAAAAACGAAAAAGAACAAAATTTAAAAAGTTAAATAAAAAGGAATAATAAATAATAGTGGGGATAACAAAAATAAAATAAAATGAAATAATGGGAAAAACGAAAAAGAACAAAATTTAAAAAGTTAAATAAAAAGGAATAATAAATAATAGTGGGGATAACAAAAATAAAATAAAATGAAATAATAGTGGGAAAACGAAAATAAAATAAAATGAAAAATAAATATAAAAGCTACAATACCTGAGATTCAAACCCACACCCACAACCATACTAATACCCACATGTTAACAACCACGCCAAACGTAACAATTAGGATTAAAAGTTCAACAAATAAATATATTTATTTAATATAAAGTAAAAGTAACTAAACTTTTGCCGAAATATCGCCGATATCGTCGATATTTTCGATATATCTGCGATAAATTGGTAAAAACTATCTCACTCCCTCATACCCATATCGAACCCTCGAGAAATTGGATATATTGGTGATATTTCGCCGATTTATCGCAATTTTTTCATCCTTGGGTAGTACATACTCAACGGTAATTGACATGTACCGTCGACAACTAAGAGGTCAGAGGTTTGAATCCCCCACCCCCAAATATTGTTGCTAAAGAAAAATATATATATATATATATATATATATATTCCTTCTATTCAACATTTGACACATCATTTCACAATATGATATTTTATTTTATGGGTCTTACATGATTCTTAAATGCTTCTTTTATGGCAAACAATGTATGAAGGTAGTTTGAAAACATTTTCATACTATTGTAGTACTAGAAATGTTTTCCGAACCAATCTTTATGCCCGTTAGCCATCTTACAAAGGAAGTATTTATGAGATTTCAATCATAGTATATAAAATATCCAAAAACAACACATTAGAGGAGCACATGCCCCCTTTGGTGTTGACATGGATCCGTCATTGCCTACAAACCAACATAGATTCTTTCAACATGCTTTATCACTGCTTACATGATTCTTAGAAAAATTCTCATAAGCTCATCCAACATAAAAATTTCTTGGAAAGCAATCTCCATACCCCTTGGTCATTGTACCAAGCAAGTATTTTTGAGATTTCAAACATAAGATATAAAAATTTACAAAACAACACAATTGGAGGGGCACGTGTTCCCTTTGGCCCTAACGTGGATCCGTCCCTCCTACAAACCAGCATGTGTCCTTTCAACTTGTTTTGTCGTTGCTTACATGGTTTCTAGGAAAATTTCCATGAGCTGGTTCACCCAATATAGGATTTCTCCAAGCTAAACACACCAATGACTTTGAAGTTCCTATGACGATTGAGTCACAAAAAAAAAAAAAAAAAAAAAAAAAAAAAAAAAAAGTACCTTATTGGTATAAGTAGTAACAATTCTTTTAAGCCTTTTATTAACCATATTTGCATACCTCTGGATCCCTCTCCCATTCTGATGTGGTCTCCCGTCATTCATGTACTTTCTCTTCTAGGTCCAAAAAGCTTATCTAGAAGATGAAACCATAAAGAAAATAAAAATATAAAAACCTTAAGAAAAATAATTTAAAAAGTGTATAAAATAACATAGCAAAATGGTGAGAGGAGAGAAGTTTCGTTTTTCACCTATATGGTATATTTGGAATGACTTTCTGAGTATTTAAAAAAGTATTTGTAAGTGTAAAAAAGTGTTTTTAAATACTTAAAAAGTCATTTCACGAAGGATTTAACATTGATAATAAGAAGGGTGTCTAAGTGAGGAGGAATATATTTATTAAAGAAAAAACAGGTATATGAGAACAGAGAGAGCCCTTTAGCCAGATAGTCAACAAAATGTGTTGGAGAAAACAAATTTCATCAAATGAGGTCTCATGCTATTAACTTGTAACTTGTTCAAGGGATGTTGAAATTTTATTTCTTGATTTGAACAAATTTCATATGTTTTTTGAACTTTTCTTTTTCTTTAATTCACATTACCAATTGGTAGAGGTTTCCGTTTATATATATCAATTAATGTGAGAGTTTGACATTTTCGTTAAATTTTTTTGTTGTAACTCATGAAAGTGACTCATCAGCATGTTTGAAATACACGATCTATAGAAATGCATTTTTTAGGAAGTGACGAATTTTAGATAAAAATATTTTTTCAAAAAAAGGTAAAAGGAAAAGAAGAGGAAAAGAAACCTATTGAAAAATTCTATATATAAATTTGGGCTAAATTTTAAAAAACAAGAGGTATAGAAGTACACAAATCTACCAACAAAAAAGAAGAAAAGTATTGGGAAAATTACCTTTTTGGTCCCTCAGTTTTGAGGGATAGGTGCGTTTGGTCCCTGAGTTTTCAAAATAGACCTTTTTAGTCCCTGAGTTTTGAGAAATAGGTTTAAAAAGTCTCTAAACCTTTTTAGTCCTTGAGTTTTGAGAAATATGTTTAAAAAGTCCCTTATATTATTTTTTAAATTTTTATAAATTAATACTTTTTAATTTTGTTAATTTTAAAAATTATTCAATATTAAAAATATAATAAAAATTATTAGTTTAAAAAAGTTGAAAAAATAAAACCAGGGACTTTTAAAACCTATTTCTCAAAACTTAGGGACTAAAAAGGTCCATTTTGAAAACTTAGGGACATTTTAAACCTATTTCTCAAAACCCAGGGACTAAAAATGTCTATTTTGAAAACTCAGGGACCAAACGCACCTATCCCTCTTATTTAAAGCAAATTTAACATTTATTTTATTATTATTTTTTTTGAAAAAACATTTATTTTGTTTTATGGAAGTACCTACTTTGATAAATTTGAATAAGAATTACACAAATTATTTTTTTTAAAAAAAGAGAGAATTAGACAAACGAATATCCTTTAAATTTTAATCAATATGTTTATATTTATCTTAAGAGATTCACATGCAACACGCAACTCAACGCGGCAATTAATAATGATAATAATATTTTTTATTCTAAAAAATATTATTTATTTATATGATTGTTGTACACATCATCGGCATAAGGACATGTCAGCTTGCAATTTGGAGGTGAATGTGTTTCGTAATATTCTTCAGTATTTATTTATTGTTTCGAAGAAAAATAATTATTCGATAATTATTCATGTTTTTAGGTTCTTTATTTTAAGGAAAGAAACAAAATAATCAATTTTTTTTTTAAATTTTTATTTCTCATCTGTTATAAAAAAACGTTTCTTTTTTTATTTTTTTTTTATTTTTTGTTTTGTTTTTTAGTTTTTAAAAATATAAATATAAAAGTATAATTTTATGATTCTTGGTTTATAAAAGGTGCATTATAATTATTTAAAAAATATATAAATATAACTTAAAAATTTTAATTTCTATATAAATTTGTTTTTCTTTAATTTGAAATTTTAGAGAACAATAAATAAGAAATGTTATCAACGAATGTAGTTTTATTTTTGTTCATTAAAAAGTAAAAAACAAAAAATAAGAAATATAAAAGAACAAACAACAAACAAAAATTGAAGTTTCAAAAAGAAAAAAAAAATAAAAAAGAAAAGCAAAAATTGAAATGTTGCCAAACAGGTGTTTAAAATATCTAACTTTTTGGGTGTAATGAAAGTTGGCATCCTGCACGTGTATGAGAGACCCCAAGTCACGTGGCTCAGATCCGTGGTTGGGACGAGATAAAAAGAGAGAGCCCCAACAAAACCTTTGTGGTGGCCGGTGGGCTTCATTTCGTACTCTTATAGTCTTATATTTATTTTAAATTTGAATAATGTATGTAAAATTTGGATTAAATTTGCTTCTAAAAAAAAAAATATTGGATTAAATTATAGGGATAACTACACCTATAGCCCTTATATCATACCCATTTTTTTTTATTGGAAAATCCTTGTAAATGGCTAAAAAAAAAAAAAATTAGGAAAATGACTTTTCGTGCCTCTCACGTGCCAGAAATTTCACCAAAGATGGTCAAATTTACCCCCACACAAAAAATCTGAAGCACCCCTAATTTCTCGCAGATACTGTATCTAAAATAATCACCCACCAAATCTTATCTTAACCTCAACCTCTCCTATCCCCAAACTTTTATCTCCAGCTTTATCTTCAATTCCAAGTCCTCCACTCCAAAATCATCCTCTCCACCAACCAAGACAGAGATTAAGTTCCAAAACGATTTCCTTCCATTCTTTCATTTTCGGCTCTTTCGTCAATTTTAATCTCTGTCGATCATCTGAACTAGTAATTTCGACTTGGGTTTGTCTTATCTTCATCCGCTTTAATTTGCCCTCTTCATTCATGTTTTTTTGAAGGTAATCCTCATCCTAGCAAACCCAGTTGCTTATTTTGCTTCCTCTTGAATTTTCGTGATCATCTGCTTGTGTGTATCGTATGATATTTGTTTGACTTCGAATGTTAAGTGAATTGGAACGTTCGGTTAACTCTGTCGAATGTGCAATTAAAGAAAATACACCAAAAGTACTCTCAGGAGAAACTCTTCCCTTTTCATTCCATGATCAACATCAAGAATACACCGAAGATTTGAGAGTATATATGGGAGGGAGAAAAACTCCTAAATCTTTATGAATAATACAACTGAAAAACAAAACTAACCATAAGATTATAAACTAATCAAACTAACTGCACGTGCGCCGTCCATGACTTAATGCGTTATCTTCACACCCCCCAGCAAGCCAATGGAGTGAGAATCACAGACATTGAGCTTGAGTCTTAGAGCAGAGAATGAGGATGTAGAGAGAGGTTTTGTCAGTATATTAGCTACCTGATTAGCTGCTGGAAGGTGATTGACTGAAATTCGCTTCTGGAAAACAAAATCACGCACGAAATATATGTCTATTTCAACATGTTTAGTATTGGCATGAAGTACCGGATTCGCGCTGAGATGAACGACGCTGAGGTTGTCACACCAGAGAACTAGTTTCTGAGGTAGAGAAATTCGTAACTCACAGAACAGTGTATGTAACCAAACCAGTTCAGCAGCAGCAGTAGCTAAGCAACGATATTCAGCTTTAGTGCTAGAGCGAGAGATAATCGCTTGCTTCTTTGATCCCCAAGAGATAAGATTCCCGCCAAAGTATATGCAGAAGCCAGAGGTGGATTTCCTGTCGTCTGGATCTGATGCCCAATCTGCATCACCATATCCATGAAGAGAAAGAGACGAAGGAGCAGAGAGAAGAAGACCATGGCTGATGGTGCCTTTTAGATATCGCAGTATCCTCTTTACCAGCTGCCAATGAGTGACTGTGGGAGAGTGCATGAATTGACATGCCTTATTAACACTGAAAGCTAACTCCGGATGTGTAATGGTGACATATTATAGTGCCCCGACAACGCTTCGATAGAGATGAACATCAGTACATTTTTCCCCTTGTCGACTAGATAAAAGAGGGCCACTGACAATTGGTGTAGCTATTCTTCTGGCTTCATGCATGTTCGTTCTCTTTAACAGATCCATGATGTATTTGGATTGTCATAAAAACAATCCACCAAAAGGAGGATATGAGACTTCAACACCTACAAAAAAACTCAAGGATCCAAGATCTTTTAAAGAAAATTTAGCATGAAACGTTGATATTAGTGATGAAACAGAGGTAGAAGAACTCCCTGTAATAACAATGTCATCCACGTATACTAACACATAGCATACATCAGCACCGGAGTGTCTAAACAAGAGAGAGGGATCAACTTTGGATGTAGTAAACCCAACTGAAACAAGAAAAGAACTTAATCTCTCAAACCAGGCACGGGGGGCCTATTTGAGGCCATAAAGAGCCTTCTGCAGCTTGCACACCAAAGGACCTGCAATAGATGTTTGTTCAAAGCCTAGGGGTTGTTCCATGAATACGGTTTCAGAGAGAAAACCATGAAGAAATGCATTATTGATGTCAATTTTTCGAATAGGCCAGTGGTTTGCTAGGGCTAAGGTGAGTAATACTCGGATGGTGACAGGCTTGACCACAGGATTGTAAGTTTCGGAGTAATCAATATCTGGTGTCTGATGGAAGCCCTTGGCAACTAGCCTAGCCTTATACCGAGCTATTGTTCCATCAGAGTTCCTTTTAATCTTGAAAACCCATTTGCAGCAAACAATCTTCTGATTTGAAGGGATAGGTTCAAGGGTCCAAGTGTGATTAGCCAAAAGAGCATCAAACTCTGTTTGCATAGTCTGTTTCCACTTTGGGTGCTTCAATGCTTCTTTAGCATTAGGAGGCTCAATATCATCATAAGTAACAGTAAGAGCCTTGGGTTTGAATATCCCACGTTTTCCACGAGTAATCATAGGGTGATTATTCAGTACAGTTGACTGAGGTGGAGGCAAAGGCTCACTCACTGGAGGTTGATCAACTAAGGGTGTAGCAGTAGCACTCGGAGAGGACTGTGGTTGAACCATGACCTGTGGAGATGCAGGAGTTGGACTAGGTGCAGGACTAGGAGAAGGAATAATAGGAGAATGAGTGGTTAAAGGTTGTGATAGAATAGGTAAACACTGAGAAACCAAACGAGAAGAAGTATGTGAAGGACGTATGTTATTGGCAGTTTGATAGGGGAAGACATGTTCATTGAAAGTGACATGTCTTGACACAAAGAGACGCCCATCAGGAGAGAGGCATTTGTAACCATTGTGTTGATTACTATAGCCAAGAAAGGTACAAGGAATAGAGCGAAAACTCATTTTGTGAGAGTTATAGGGTCTCAGACAAGGGTAGCAACGACAACCAAAGACTTTGAGAAATTGATAGTTGGGATTAAGCTGGAAAAGTTTCTTGATAGGAGACACTCCATGTAGAGCTGTAGAGGGCAATCTATTACTGAGATATACGGATGTGGAGAATGCATCATCCCAAAAGGAGAGAGGCATGGATGCTTGTGACAATAGGGTGAGGCCAATATCGACAATTTGTCTATGTTTCCTTTCGGCTATGCCATTTTGCTGCGAGGTATATGGGCAGGAGATTCGATGGTCAATACCCAGGGCCCGGAGGATAAATGTAAATGATTTAAATTCACCCCCCCATCAGATTGGAACCGAAGGATGGGATGGCCAAGAAGTTGTTCCGCAGAGTTTTTGAAAGAAATGAAGGCTGAGTAGACATCTGATTTGCGATTGAGAAAGTATATCCATGTGTATCTAGAGAAAACATCTATGAAACTAATATAATATCTAAAACCGTTCCTAGATACAGTGTGTGATGGTCCCCATACATCAACAACAATTAGTTGTAGTGGGGAAGTATAAACAGTACTAGACATCTTAAACGGGAGGGTATGAGATCTACCTGTTGGGTTTTATGCCCTAAAACTCGTAGATAGTAAATGTACATTTGACCGAACATTAATAAAGTGATGTCTTATTCAATGTTTGTATTATATCTTGTCTTGTTAACCCTAATCCAATAAACTAAACATCCATGGCTAATAGAATGAGGCTTGAACTAGTATGTAGGGACATACGGGGATTAATGTTCAAGTTTTAGCCTAAAGGGTCTGTAGTATAGGGATAAGGCTGGGTACCTTATCCTGGTGACACTATGGATACGGCCGACTTTGTATATTGATACAAACGTAGTGATCCAACGCGTTCATGTGGTTGACATGCGAGTGGGGGTATCCTGTGCAATGAGTTTGCACAAAGACCGGACCGCGAAATAGTTAACCACTAACTCTAACACCGTTAGTTAGCTCGGTTTCTATTTCACTAGGATGACCTAGGCAACTTGGCCTTAATCCTGAGTGGATTATGGACTCCTGTCCATGAGGGATTGTCCTTTGATTTGTACGGGTGAGAGTGGCCAGTTCGCCGACTCAATAAGCCTACCATTTTGGGGACAAGACCGAGTGGGGAGCTGGGAACGTAGTCTTACAAGATGGAATTCACTCCTTCCTGATATGAGGGTAAGTAGAGGTGTGTTCCCTTAAGTGGTGTCTCCGGGTCTTGAACAATGGGCCCTACCCTCTTTATGGCATGAGAGGGTTTTCTGTTTGATGGTTGGACCACAAACAGGTTGTTCATTAGAGGAGCACTGGTACTTAAGGATCAAGAGGTAGCCTAGGGGTAAAACGGTAATTTGACCTAGCTGGGGTACGAACACACGTGAAGGGCTAACTTGCTGTTGACGGTCAATATCCGTGGACACAGAAATATATCTGCAGTGAGAAGAGTGCAGCTGTGGTTCTTTAGTGGAGTGAACCATAGTTAACGAATATTGATTAACTTGGTTAATGAGTTTAACCAACTAATCTCATATCGTTGGAGCTTCTGATTTGTAGGTCCATTAGGTCCCACCGGTAGCTCATTTAGGGCGTTGAGGTAAAATTCTAAGGATGGATTGAATATTCAAAGGTGTTTGAATATTATACTAAAATATGAAGTGGTTCATATTAAAACTATAGGTTATAATTAATATGCATTGGATGTATATTAATACTATAGTTTTGAGAGAGAAAATAGTAATTGAATATGTGATGTTCAATTTTATTTTATTAATTAATTTCGAATTAATTAATTAATTTAGTTTAATTAAATTTGATTTAATTAAACTATAAGATAGGAGGGATATTAATTTAAATTGGATTTAAATTAATGTTATTTTAATTAATTTAGATTAATTAAAATATAATTAATTGTAATTTTGAAATTATGATTTTAAAATTATAATTAATTAAAAATATCAGATAACTGATATTTCAGTTATCTGATATTATATTTTTGAAAGGGACGTGGTCAGTGCAGTTGCTGAAATCTCTCTCAGTCTCACATCTCTCACGCCCATCTCTCCCTCTCTATCGTTCTCTCTCAACTCTGCACTCTCTCTCAGAGAATACAGAACTATTGATCCAGAGAAAATCCTTAGGTTTTTGGGTTCCCACAAGCACCCAACGCTAGATCCTAATAGAGAATACCGGTGTATCCTTGTGGTGGTGTTCGTGCAATTTTTCCAGCAAGATCAAGGTGTGACTGCTGCTGTTTTTGGGAGAAAATCGAAGCATTTTGGCGAAAAGTTCAAGGATTTCTTCAAGGGTAAGGTTCTTCTTGAACTAGGGTCACTAGGACTCAATTCTAGATTAGATCTAGAATTATTCTCTTGTTTTTAGCATGCTTGTATCTATTTTACAGCAGTTATTTTCTCTATAATTGTCGCTGTAAAATTTAATTAATTTTGCCGTCGTATTGGTATCCCAATCGGCGTTTTATTCGAAAAGGTCTTTGTGGTTTTCCGCTGCGCAAAGGGCTTTTATCCCTTCAATTGGTATCAGAGCCAGGTTGAATTTAAAACGTTGTTTTGAGATTTGCGAATGGCTGTATGGTGGGATTAATTCTGCATTATGAATGTGGGTTTGCGATAAACTGTTTTGATTTAATTTGGCCATAGATTTACAGTAATTTTATTGATTTGATCATGTAAGGCCCCTGCGTTTTTGGGCAAAATTCTGTAAATCGAGTTTGTACTGGTTCGGGTCGGTTCAAGGCTTGTAGACCGGATTTGGAGCTGCAGAATTTTGTAATAGGATAGATTTATTGCTTTATTAATGTAATTTTGCTTTAATCTATCCTAGGGGCCAATTAAATCGGTTTATTCGCTATTTAAATGCTTTATGGATGTCATTTAAATTTTAATCCCACCTTAGGATATAAAGCATGCTCATGCATTTATGTATGTTATAATTAGATTATAATATATGTTTGAAATGCATGGTTTGATTTTCATGATTTATTTAATATATAGTAGAGTTATATTAAAGTCATGAAAATGGAAAAGTATGATGCATGCAACTACATAGTTTTAATATAAGAGTTATATTAAAAATTATTTGTTTGCAGCATGCTAAGTTGATTTTCCATTATTGGCTATAATAAAGTTGTTTATTATTTAAATGGAAATCAAATTGCATTGAGCATGATACATCCATAGGTTAATATAAGGGTTATATTAATTATCATGCAATGCAGAGTACTATAGTTTAAAATTTCATTAACTTGAATATGATTGTTAATTGTTTTAAAAAACTATAGTATGCATGATTATAGGACTAATCATTAAAAATTTTGAAATAGTTTAAAATTTTATGATTAGAAACCGTCAATCTATAATCAAGATATGCATGTTAACATAGGATCTTAGGTTAAATTGAATTAATTTTAATGGGTTAAAATTAATTAGACCTAAGATCATTTTCTAATAGGATTAGAGTATCTTACTTAGTTTTAAAATAGTTTTAATGAACTAAGTAGGACGAACATTCCTAAGATTATAAGGGAACTCTACCAGTGAAGTTCTGTCTAAGGATTGGAGGTATTTAAGTTGACGGTAAACGGAACACCTCCTACCTGGGAACTGATCTGGAATACCGGAGTTGAATTAATCTCAGGTTAATGTTAGAATAATGTCGCTAGGTTATATTAAATTGGTTTAATGCACCTAGACATTAGGTCTTATTATAATAGTTATAATAGGACTAGACTTAGATAAATGACTTAGCCGGATTTATCTAGGTTTAATCAAACCCTAAAATTAATAATCAGTTACTTTAGTGGGAGGAAAATTACAAAACTTAATTTAAATTGAGTTTTGCTCCTACGTCCCCGTGACGTTCACACCGTGAGATCCATGCTCGGCTTTGTGTTGTTTTAGCGCGGCCTCCCTTCGGAGAGTGTTTGCATGGGTCAATACCAAGGTGAATGGGGAAAGTGACTATAGTAAGTGGGAGCGGGACACGTGTCAACGTATCCTTCGGTCTCCGCCCCTAGGTCACAACGTGAGATTCCTATGATCCGCCTGCGTGTTGTCTCGGCGCAACCACCCCTTCGGAGGGCCTGATCATAGGTTTCGGAACACCGTGAACTCCTGAAAAGGATAGGATCACTTAGGCTAATTACCAACAGTTGTCTTTCCTAACGGTAGCCTGTTGGTGCGTGCCTCTGGGATCTGAAAGTGGGAGGGTTACACTTACGGGGAGGAGTTAATTTGTTAACAAATCCTTGACCGAACAACGGTGGTTAATATCTAATGGAATATGAGTTATTCTGGTATTAGAAATTGACTGAGAAGAGTCTCATTTTAGAGGAGGAACAACTGATCACCCTTCGGTGGCTGTTCTTCTAAACCTCTAAAGCATCGTTGCGAAACACAATCATAGTTTTATTAGGGTTCTTTGATTGTTTGTTTGCAAAATTGATTGGATGTATGCAATTGTTTGTATTGCTTGTGTGATGGGTTAAGGCAAAGATAACTAATGCGGTCACTTGTTTGTTTTTTCAGCAATGTCTTCCTCTATAATTTCCCTGCTTAAAAATGAACAACTTACCGGCGAGAATTTTCCACAATGGAAATCTAACCTCAATACAATACTCGTGGTTGAGGACTTAAGATTCGTCTTAACGGAGGAATGTCCTCCCGTTCCCCCTCGCACTGCCTCTCAGGCAGTTAAGGACGCCTACGAACGCTGGACCAAGGCCAATGAAAAGGTCAAGGTCTATATTTTGGTCAGCTTGTCTGAAGTGTTGGCCAAGCGTTACGAGAACGTGGCAACTGCCAGGGAAATTATGAATTCCCTGCAGGAGATGTTTGGACTTCCGTCCTACCAGCTCCACCACGACGCCTTGAAGAACGTCTTCAATGCCAAGATGCTGGAAGGTCAATCTGTTCGGGAACATGTCCTGGACATGATTAACCAGTTCAACATAGCTGAGGCAAATGGCGGGGTTGTCTGCGAGCGCAGTCAGGTAGCGTTCATCCTTCACTCGCTCCCGGCGAGCTATCTGTCTTTCAGGACGAATGCGAGCATGAATAAGATTCAGTTCAACCTGACTACCCTCCTCTCGGAGTTACAGATTTACGAGTCCCTGCAAAAGAGCAAGGGAAAGAATGTGGTTAAAGGAGAGGCCAATGTGGCCCATTCCAAGAAGAAGTTCCTGAAGGGTTCATCCTCAGGGACTAAATCTGTACCCCAGGCTTCTTCATCGAAGCAGATCCAAAAGAGGAAGGGAGACAAGGGGAAGGCTCCTGCACAGGCTGTGCAAGGGAAGGGGAAGGCCAAGGTCGTGGCCGACAAAGGCAGATGCTTCCACTGCAATGCAGATGGTCACTGGAAGCACAACTGTCCCCGCTACCTTGCTGAGAAGAGAAGAGAAAAAGAAGGTAAATTCGATTTACTTGTGTTAGAGACTTGTCTCGTTGAACATGATGAGTTTGCCTGGATACTGGATTCGGGAGCCACTAATCATGTTTGTTCTTCTTTTCAGGGAAATGATTTCCAGCAGCTGGCAGAGGGTGAAATGACGCTCAAGGTTGGAACGGGAGACGTCGTTTCAGCTCGTGCAGTGGGAGCTGCAAAATTATTCTTTAGAAATAGGTTTTTAATTTTAGAGGACTTGTACTTGGTTCCTAGAATTAAAAGGAACCTGATTTCTGTTTCAGCTTTGTTAGAACAATGTTATACTGTTTCCTTCTTGCTTAATGAAGCTTTAATTTCAAAGAATGAAATTTACATATGTTCAGCTAAGCGTGAGAATAATTTGTTTGTGTTAAGACCAAATGATGCTAAGGCCATTTTAAGTCATGAAATGTTTAAAACGGCCGAAACGCAAAACAAAAGGCAAAAAGTTTCTCCTTTAAGTAACAACTCGTATCTTTGGCATCTTCGTCTTGGTCATATTAACATCGATCGGATCGATCGTTTGGTTAAACATGGGCTTCTAAGTGACATAGAAGATACATCTTTACCACCATGTGAATCGTGTCTCGAGGGTAAAATGACCAAGAGGCCTTTTACTGGAAAAGGTTACAGGGCCAAAGAACCACTTGAACTAATACATTCGGATCTTTGTGGTCCTGTGAATGTAAAGGCTCGAGGTGGTTTTGAATACTTCATCTCTTTCATAGATGATTATTCACGATACGGTTACTTGTACCTAATGGGCCATAAGTCTGAGGCTCTTGAAAAGTTCAAGGAGTTTAAGGCTGAGGTAGAAAACTTATTAGGTAAAACAATTAAAACACTTCGATCAGATCGAGGTGGAGAGTATTTAGATCAGCGATTCCAGGACTATATGATAGAACATGGAATCCAATCACAACTCTCAGCACCTGGTACACCTCAGCAAAATGGTGTATCAGAAAGGAGAAACAGAACCTTGTTAGACATGGTTCGATCTATGATGAGCTATGCTCAGTTGCCTAGCTCGTTTTGGGGGTATGCAGTAGAGACTGCAGTACATATTCTTAACAGTGTTCCCTCAAAAAGTGTTTCTGAAACTCCTTTTGAGTTATGGAGGGGGCGTAAACCTAGTTTGCGTTACTTTCGAATCTGGGGTTGTCCTGCACATGTGTTAGTGACAAATCCTAAGAAATTGGAATCACGTACGAGAATATGCCAATTTGTTGGGTACCCGAAAGAAACGAGAGGTGGTCTTTTCTATGACCCTCAAGATAATAAAGTATTTGTATCGACAAATGCAACATTCTTGGAGGAAGACCACATACGAGATCATCGACCACGAAGTAAGTTAGTATTGGGAGAAGCTACAGAAGGATCAACAAGGGTTGTTGATGAAACTGGTCCTTCAACAAGAGTTGTTGGAGAATGCAGTTCTTCTCGTCAATCTAGTCCTCCTCACGTAGTGGGAGAGCTTCGACGCAGTGGGAGGGTTGTGATACAACCTAACCGCTACTTGGGTTTAACAGAAACACAAGTAGTCATACCTGATGACGGCGTAGAAGATCCATTGTCTTATCGTCAGGCAATGAATGATGTAGATAAGGACGAGTGGGCCAAAGCCATGGACCTTGAGATGGAGTCCATGTACTTCAATCAAGTTTGGGAACTTGTAGATCTACCTGAAGGGGTCAAACCCATTGGGTGTAAATGGATCTATAAGAGAAAAAGAGATGCTGCTGGGAAAGTACAGACTTTCAAAGCAAGACTTGTAGCAAAGGGTTATACCCAACGAGAAGGAGTGGACTATGAAGAAACTTTTTCTCCCGTTGCTATGCTAAAGTCCATAAGAATCCTCTTATCCATTGCCACATTTTATGATTATGAAATTTGGCAAATGGATGTCAAGACAGCTTTTCTGAATGGCAATCTTGACGAGAGTATTTTTATGTCTCAACCCGAAGGGTTCATATCCCAAGGTCATGAGCAAAAGGTTTGCAAACTGAATCGATCCATTTATGGGTTGAAACAGGCTTCTAGATCTTGGAACATTAGATTTGATACTGCGATCAAATCTTTTGGTTTTGACCAGAATGTTGATGAGCCTTGTGTATACAAGAAGATCAACAAGAATAAAGTAGCTTTCCTCGTACTTTATGTAGACGACATCCTACTCATTGGAAATGATGTAGGGTATCTGTCTGACGTAAAAGACTGGCTAGCAGCTCAATTCCAAATGAAAGATTTGGGTGAGGCCCAGTATGTTCTTGGGATCCAGATTATTCGGGATAGAAAGAACAAATCGCTAGCTCTGTCTCAGGCAACGTATATCGACAAGATGTTGGCTCGATATTCGATGCAGAACTCCAAGAAGGGCTTGTTGCCTTTCAGGCATGGGGTTCACTTGTCTAAGGAACAGTCTCCTAAGACACCTCAAGAGGTTGAGGATATGAGACGGATTCCCTACGCCTCTGCCGTGGGTAGCTTAATGTATGCCATGCTATGCACGAGGCCTGACATTTGTTATGCTGTAGGGATTGTCAGCAGGTATCAGTCAAATCCAGGGTTAGACCATTGGACCGCCGTTAAAGGAATCCTCAAGTATCTTAGGAGAACGAGAGATTACATGTTGGTGTTTGGGGCTAAGGAGTTAGTTCTCACGGGTTACACCGATTCTGACTTCCAAACTGACAAGGATTCTAGGAAATCTACGTCAGGGTCAGTTTTCACCCTTAACGGGGGAGCTGTAGTTTGGAGGAGCATAAAGCAGGGATGCATAGCAGACTCCACAATGGAAGCTGAGTATGTAGCTGCTTGTGAAGCAGCTAAGGAAGCTGTTTAGCTAAGGAAGTTCTTGACAGATTTGGAAGTTGTTCCAAATATGAACTTGCCCATTACGTTATACTGTGACAACAGTGGGGCTGTAGCCAATTCAAAGGAACCTCGCAGCCACAAAAGAGGTAAACACATAGAGAGGAAGTACCATCTAATTCGAGAGATTGTGCAAAGAGGAGATGTGGTCGTGACCAAGATCGCTTCCGAGCATAACATTGCTGATCCGTTAACGAAGGCCCTCTCGGCTAAAGTGTTCGAGGGTCATCTAGACAGTCTAGGTCTGCGAGATATGTATATAGCGTAATCTAGGGCAAGTGGGAGATGTGTAATGGGTGTAAGGATGCCCTAGTTTATTGTATTTTGTATATTTACCTATTATGTAATGTACAAACATACATGTACCGTTTCCAACTTTGGATTATTTTGTATATACTTTCCCTGTAACTTGAGTTTTAGTTCAAGTGGGAGTTTGTTGGGTTTTATGCCCTAAAACTCGTAGATAGTAAATGTACATTTGACCGAACATTAATAAAGTGATGTCTTATTCAATGTTTGTATTATATCTTGTCTTGTTAACCCTAATCCAATAAACTAAACATCCATGGCTAATAGAATGAGGCTTGAACTAGTATGTAGGGACATACGGGGATTAATGTTCAAGTTTTAGCCTAAAGGGTCTGTAGTATAGGGATAAGGCTGGGTACCTTATCCTGGTGACACTATGGATACGGCCCACTTTGTATATTGATACAAACGTAGTGATCCAACGCGTTCATGTGGTTGACATGCGAGTGGGGGTATCCTGCGCAATGAGTTTGCACAAAGACCGGACCGCGAAATAGTTAACCACTAACTCTAACACCGTTAGTTAGCTCGGTTTCTATTTCACTAGGATGACCTAGGCAACTTGGCCTTAATCCTGAGTGGATTATGGACTCCTGTCCATGAGGGATTGTCCTTTGATTTGTACGGGTGAGAGTGGCCAGTTCGCCGACTCAATAAGCCTACCATTTTGGGGACAAGACCGAGTGGGGAGCTGGGAACGTAGTCTTACAAGATGGAATTCACTCATTCCTGATATGAGGGTAAGTAGAGGTGTGTTCCCTTAAGTGGTGTCTCCGGGTCTTGAACAATGGGCCCTACCCTCTTTATGGCACGAGAGGGTTTTTTGTTTGATGGTTGGACCACAAACAGGTTGTTCATTAGAGGAGCACTGGTACTTAAGGATCAAGAGGTAGCCTAGGGGTAAAACGGTAATTTGACCTAGCTGGGGTACGAACACACGTGAAGGGCTAACTTGCTGTTGACGATCAATATCCGTGGACACAGAAATATATCTGCAGTGAGAAGAGTGCAGCTGTGGTTCTTTAGTGGAGTGAACCACAGTTAACGAATATTGATTAACTTGGTTAATGAGTTTAACCAACTAATCTCATATCGTTGGAGCTTCTGATCTGTAGGTCCATTAGGTCCCACCGGTAGCTCATTTAGGGCGTTGAGGTAAAATTCTAAGGATGGATTGAATATTCAAAGGTGTTTGAATATTATACTAAAATATGAAGTGGTTCATATTAAAACTATAGGTTATAATTAATATGCATTGGATGTATATTAATACTATAGTTTTGAGAGAGAAAATAGTAATTGAATATGTGATGTTCAATTTTATTTTATTAATTAATTTCGAATTAATTAATTAATTTAGTTTAATTAAATTTGATTTAATTAAACTATAAGATTGGAGGGATATTAATTTAAATTGGATTTAAATTAATGTTATTTTAATTAATTTAGATTAATTAAAATATAATTAATTGTAATTTTGAAATTATGATTTTAAAATTATAATTAATTAAAAATATCAGATAACTGATATTTCAGTTATCTGATATTATATTTTTGAAAGGGACGTGGTCAGTGCAGTTGCTGAAATCTCTCTCAGTCTCACATCTCTCACGCCCATCTCTCCCTCTCTATCGTTCTCTCTCAACTCTGCACTCTCTCTCAGAGAATACAGAACTATTGATCCAGAGAAAATCCTTAGGTTTTTGGGTTCCCACAAGCACCCAACGCTAGATCCTAATAGAGAATACCGGTGTATCCTTGTGGTGGTGTTCGTGCAATTTTTCCAGCAAGATCAAGGTTTGACTGCTGCTGTTTTTGGGAGAAAATCGAAGCATTTTGGCGAAAAGTTCAAGGATTTCTTCAAGGGTAAGGTTCTTCTTGAACTAGGGTCACTAGGACTCAATTCTAGATTAGATCTAGAATTATTCTCTTGTTTTTAGCATGCTTGTATCTATTTTACAGCAGTTATTTTCTCTATAATTTTCGCTGTAAAATTTAATTAATTTTGCCGTCGTATTGGTATCCCAATCGGCGTTTTATTCGAAAAGGTCTTTGTGGTTTTCCGCTGCGCAAAGGGCTTTTATCCCTTCACTACCAATAGCACAAGCATCACAAAAGCCAAATTGAGAAGAAAATTTTTTCTTAGAATCACAACATTTAGCAACAGTTTGGACAATAGGAAGGGCAGGGTGGCCAAGCCTTCGGTGCCATATGTCTAAGACTGAAGGATTACAAGTAGTATTAACAGAATAAGCAGTAGACATAGCTTTGGACAACAAACATTTATTCATAGAGTCTATTGATACGGTATTAACAGTGGGTGAGACATATTTGGGAGAGGGTTGATGAATGGAGAGATTGAACTTGTACAGCTCTTCATGGAGTGGTCCTTGGAGTAGAATTTGGCCAGAGAGACGATCCTTCACATAGCAAAAATCAGGGTGAAACTCAAAAAAGACAGAATTATCTTTTGCGAACTGGCTAACACTAATGAGGTTTTTGGTAATTTGAGGTACATGGAGGAGATTTCTAAGATGAAACAAACGGTTAGAGGAAAGAAAAGAGGAATAGCCAGAGTGAGATATAGACAGAACTGCACCATTTCCAACTTGCATCTGATTACCACCAGTGTAGTCAGAACTGACAGCTAAGATGTTGAAGTTATTGGTCAAATGGTTTGTAGCACCTGAGTCTGGATACCAACCATTGTCATTGTTCATATCTGCTGCGGTAAGCATGGCCTGCATTTGCTGATTTGGAGAAAAACCAGCACCAGCCCCAAACTGAGGATGAAAGCCTCCATTATTAGGTGGTTGCTGTTGCTGAGGAAATCTGCCAAGCAGAGAGTAGCATTTGATCGCAGTGTGACCAAATTTGTAGCATATCTGACATTGAGGTTTGTTCCTGTTTGTATTGTTCGATGAGCGCCCTCCACCACGATTAGACCTGCCACCTCTTCCACGATTGGAGTAATTTGAGGCGGTGTTGTACTGATTATTCGAATTGTGAGCATCCAAATCATTCGAATGATTACTCTGAGTCATAAGATTTGCAGTCAGAACTGAGCCATCAATGTTTACTGATTTAACTTTACTCTCAATTCTATTTTCATGAGTAAGTAATAAGGCCATAACTTCTTGAACACCTATGTCGTCAGTCTGAGTAGTGATCACTGAAATCATGGATCATACTCTGAACCTAAACCAGCCAGAATATAGGTAATATGATCTTCAACATCTACCTCTTTACCAATCGCAGTAAGAACATCAACACGCCTTTTAACTTGAGAAAAATAATCGTGAGTGTCATATTGCCTTTTTGTATAGTTTGAAGTTTGGACTTGATACACATAATTTGGGCCCTGTTTCTCGAATTAAAGATTTGCAAAAGACACTTCCAAATGGCTCTAGATGTTTTACAATGTATAACCTATTCTAGAATGCTATCAGTCATGGATCCAAGAAGCCAAGAAGAGATCAACCGATCCTGGCGCTTCCATTTGGCATAAGCAGGATTTGGTTTCTTAACAGGCGGATTATCGGATGTAGTTATGGTTTTTGGTGGAGGATCATTATCTTCAAGAATGAAGCTCTCCAAATCGTGACCTTCTAGGGCAAACTCTATTTGAACCTTCCAGACTAAGAAATTATCATTGTCGAGTTTGACTGTGGAAATTTTGTTACCTGGATTAACAATGGAAGCGGAAGAATTATCACTTCCTTCGACTGATTCCTCGGCAGTATGTGTTGAAGAATCCATGAGATGATAAGAATCCCGGATCGATGAAAGTACGATGAATAAGGAGCACAGAAACATCAATCGTCTGGAAAAAAAAAAACTCAGAGATTTTGAGCAAGTCGCAAGACTATAGCTCTGATACCATGTGCAATTAAAGAAAATACACCAAAAGTACTCTCAGGAGAAACCCTTCCCTTTTCATTCCAGGATCAACATCAAGAATACATCGAAGATTTGAGAGTATATATGGGAGGGAGAAAAACTCCTGAATCTTTATGAATAATACAACTGAAAAACAGAACTAACCATAAGATTATAAACTAATCAAACTAACTGCACGTGCGCCGTCCATGACTTAATGCACTATCTTCACATCGAACTAGCTTCTCCTAGAATTTGTTGACGACTATTGAAAATTTTATGCTGGAAATGGGTTTTGAAGATTCATAAATTTTTTCTTGTCCTTCATCCACCACCACCATCCAAATCCCTCCATCCTCGAAAATTCCCCTAACATTCCACTTGCAATTTCATCACCAATCATCTGGATGAAATAAGCAAAAATGAACATCCTCGAAAATTCCCCCAACATTCCACTTGTAATTTTATCACCAATCATCTGGATGAAATAAGCAAAAATGAGGTTGAAGATAAAGAATTAAAGAGGAACAAATTTCAACCCAACACGTTTCAATATTCTCCCTCATTCTCTCAAATTCTTTCTCTTTTTCTCAGATTAAATTTCAGCTCGTCATTTCAGAAACTTGGCTTTCGTTTTCATGGTGGAGCTTTGTAAAAATTTTGAATTTCGATTATGTGATGATGATGATTATGCACAAGAGTGTTATTAACTAAACCAAGAAAGTTTTAAAGGAAAAGGCAAAAGGAAAATTATCGACTTGGGTTTTAATTTTGGGACATTCTTCTTCTTGTTTCAGCTAATGTAAATTGTCCCCTTCGAAAAGTTTTCCTGTAATTTTCAGGACCAAATTCAACTATTCCTCATTTTCTCAAGAAATATTCCACGGTTTTTGTTTAGGGTTCTTTTGAATTTATTATTTCGGCTTTTTTTGTGTTTTTAATTTTCTCTCCTTTGTCTTGGATTTTCGTTTTGACGAGTCTTCTTCCTTCCGAGGGCCACTGTGAGTTCGGATTCCAAAAAACCATTGACGGTAGAGGAGGAAAATAGCGGGACTGGACCTTGGGTAGAGGAGGCAACGAGAGGAAAGTGAAGCTGCTGTAGAATGGGAGAAAAATTTTTAGGCGATTTTCCAACTTAGAAAGCTATCTTACCACCTTCTCCAAAAAAAAAAAAAAAAGATTTACAGATTATGACTTTACAAGGTATTTATGTAGATTCATGTTAGTTTTTTTATTTAGGAAGATATAGGCACCTTCATGTTAAATCTTGATGAAGTTTCTTTGAATTCTCTGATTCTGGCTTAGAGCTTCAAAATTCTGACCCTTGCAGAAGCTTTGATCTTTAGCGTCTTGCAAGAGGCTTCAATTTTTTGAATCTTGCAGATGCTTCGATTTTTAGAGTCTTGCAGCAGGTGATGTACAAATTGCTAACCGCAAGTGTACGGGTCAAGTAATAATATAGTGAATGTGAAATTCGAATGTCGTCCTTTGGATTGGTGTCTAGTCAAATTTTAATTACCGAAAATACTTTTGAACAATTTTATTTAGGGAACCGAATTGAGTGAGAATTTAATTAAACCAAACACAAAACTGATGCAAAAAGTGACAATCTAATGAGAAGTAATGGTCTTAGGGATTTGATTTCACCAATTGGAATTATGGATTAATAAACGGATTAACACATGCTATGACTCATAAATCTTGGTAAACTAAAATCACACATATCTCTCCCGAGCATACATGATTCTCCCATATGCAATTGAACCTGATATCCCTATCTAAATCCAATAAACATAAGGCAATAAGGGTAACCTTTTTAACAATTTCTAGAATTAACCTTAATCTCCCAATTTTTAGCTAAATTCTAGTTATGCATATTGATTTCTAGTTTAAATCCTCTCTCCCGAGTTAGATTCAAGCATAAACATCAATCAATTTATGGCCGGTAAATTGAAAGCATTAAGGACGCAAAATATGCATAAATGACATCAATAGCATAAAAACCGTAAATCAATCCATAACATGCCCAACGACTACATCAATCCCTAAGAATTAACGCCTAGCTACTCATACAACACGTTACGATATAGCAATAGTCTAAAACAACCATAAACACTAACTAAGTTGAGGGAAAGAAGAAGTAAACTCAATGTAGGCCGAGACCGAGCGTCCCCATCATGATCCCCACGAACAATGGGTTGATTTCCAACTTGCTCCCTTTGCTTCAGCCCCAAAAGCCCTTGTTTCTGCCCTGTTTACGGCTTCAAGACGTCCCAAAAAGATCCCCCAAAAAACCTAGCCGCAACTAATATATATTCTGATTTTTTCGTCGTAGCGTTGAGACGCTGCCTTTAAAACGTGCGTTTCTGGAATGGAAATTACACAGCGTCGAGTCGCTAAGGTCGCAGCGTCTCGACGCTGTGACCTTTTAGCGCCTGATCAGATATGGAATGCTAGCGTCGAGACGTTCAAGAGCTAGCATCTCGACGCTAGCCTGCGGTTGACCCTACTTTGACTTTTCCTTCTTTGATTCTTTTTTCATTCCTTGATCTCTTTTCGCGCCCGAACATCCAATTGGCTCCAATATTAATTTCCTACAAATATCACATGAAAATGCATAAAATATGGCCAATAAATCATAAAAGACTAGCTAAATAGATTAGGGAAAACTAGCTAGCTCTGCTCGCTATCAAACACCCCCAAACTTAAGCTTTTGCTAGTCCTCGAGCAAACTAAAAATCAAGCATATAGTAGAAGAATGGATGCAACAAACATGACTCAATCCTCAAGTCTCAAAAGTCAATAGTCAAGCAAGCAAGAGACATGCACACAAGGACCAATGAGGGAGACAAATTAAATTTTTTCCAAAATTAACTTGCATAAGCGTGATCTAACTTAACGAGATCAGACTCTACTAGCCCGGGATTGGAATTATTAAACTTTCAGCTCATCTTCCCTCTACACTGGCACTAAGGTTTCACTAATGAGTTAATGGAACAAATTAGTTTGTTTTCCTCCATACTTAGGTGCTTATAATTGACAATGAAATTAATCATTTATATGTGGCACTAGCTTTCACACACATGTTGTAGGGACCCTTAACCTGAGTTTTCTCTGGTTGGCCTAACTGATCACAACAGGGGTAGCTCTTTTTGCCTAAACTTTATTAAACATTGCAAACTATGCACAGGCCATGGCATAATTGTTTTCTCAACAGTAACAACAAGAGTGATTTTTCTTTATGAACATGATAAGCAAGTATTCTTTTCTTTTCTCCTAAGCAAGATCAAACATGCTAATTTGCAAAAAATTAACTCTTTAGCTCTACCCTACACCTATCGAGGTGACAACAAGCATATGAACCCAATAATTCGCTCCTAGGCATTCAAATCCAAATCTAGCCAAGACAAATACTCTACTCAAGCAAGCCATCTCCTGGAAAAAATTTAAAAAATCTCCCTTTTTGGCACTCATGCTTACAACTCATCGCAAGCTTGACAATTGACAAGAAAGCCTATCCTAGGACATCATAGTCATGCAAAAATATTATCCAGAAAACAACCATATGCTTAATTCAAAGAAAACTCAAAACTATAGCCCGAACTCATATGCTCAAGGGCTCCACAAACCTGCTAGTCCACCCCCAAACTTAAAACATGCATTGTCCTCAATGTATAAAGAAAATAAGGCATAAACAAGCATGCGAACAATACAAGAATGAAAAGAGTGAACAATACTGGCCTGGAATGATGATGACTTCTTGATTGAAAGCTTGAAAGCTTGAATGCAAAGGAGAGACAAAAAACAAGACCTACAAAACAGACACAACCAATAAATAAAACTCAAAAGAAAGACACAACTAAACTTACTTGGGTTGCCTCCCATAAGCGCTTGTTTAACGTCATTAGCTCGACGTGTTGACCGAATAGGCATCAAGGTGGTCTCTTGTCAGATGTTCCATCACTGGTGCTCTTCCTAGCACCTCTCCTATAGCCCACCAACATGGTATCTGATGTGTTCTTGGGGTCCTCAAAAGCTTTTAAGACCTATTTCTCCTGTTGGACTCTGATGATTAGCTCCCTACGTTCAATATCAGTTATAACCCTCCCTGTAGCAAGGAATGGTCTCCCTAATATAATAGGCATGGCAGGATTCTCTTTAATATCCAACACAAAAAAATCAACAGGAAGAAAAAATCTACCTACTTTGATCAGAATATTCTCAACAATCCCATATGGACTAACCACAGACTGGTCAGCCAACTGAAGTCTAACAGAAGTATATTTTATTTCTCCTATATTAAGCTTTTTGCACAAAGATAGAGGAATTATGTTTATGCTAGCCCATAAGTCACATAATGCTCTACAAGAATAAGTACCAAAGTTACAAGGAATATGAAACTCCCTGGATCAGTCAATTTCTCTGGCACTGTCTGCTGAACACGAGCACTGCATGTTGATGCTAAATATACAGTCTCCATCTGATTCTCTTTTTTCTTCTTGTTGAGCCATTCTTTCATGAATTTTCTGTAGTGAGGCATCTGCTCCAAAGCATCTGAAAAAGGAATATTAACATGCAAACCCATAAAAGCATCTAAAAACTTGTCAAACTTAACCTTAGAATTTTTCTTTTTCTTTGATTTAGGAACTAAAACAGTAGAAGAAGGGATAGAAGACTCAAGATTAAGCTTTTCAGCTTCGTTTGAGGTGGTGCCTTCTTCAACTTCTCCATTGAGTTCCTCTGGTTCAGTAGTCTCCTCTTCCACAGCTAATTTAGTCTCCTCCTCATAATGCACAGATATGGCCTTGCAGTACTCCAAAGAAGATTTCTCTTGTTCAGCTGGGGCTTTACCTTTATTCATGGTGTTGACAACACTTACCAGTTGTCCCAGCTGAGTCTCTATGTTCTTGATGGCTGCAGAATGGCCATTGACAGTGTTGTTTATGGCAATCACGGCTTCCTCAAGCTTATTTGACCTGTTACTTGATTCTGCAATAAAAGCTCCAACAATGTCTTCTAAAGATTGTTTACTTTCTTATTTATGAGTGAAGCCAGGAGGATTCAACACATTCTTATTATTAGCATAGGAAAAATTCTCATGATTTCTATTGCTAGGGTGATAATGTGTAGGTGTAGAATTATTATTGTACCCCCTAGAATTAAAATTAGAGACATACTGAACCTGCTCAAGATTTTCCTCCTGAGTCTGGGATGCGAGGGCAGCTGCAGATTCAATCAATTGAGCACTCCTTGTACCTAAAAACTTTAAAAACGCATTAGCCAAGGAAGACATCTGAGCCTGAAGTGCACTTACGTTGTCAACCTCGAACGCTCCAGCAGCAATCTTTTTGGGTCCCGACCGCTCAGATGGCCACTGATAGCTGTTGGTGGCCATATCCTCTAACAAAGTCCTAGCACTCTCAACAGTCTTGGACAACAGAGTCCCACCTACAGCTGCATCAACGATAGTTTTTGTGCTAGGAGTTAAGCCATTATAAAATAATTGAACCTGTAGCCAGTCGGGGTAGCCGTGCTGAGGGCACTTCCTTAGCAGCTCTTTAAATCTCTCCCAAGCCTCGAACAGCTGCTCATCGAATTGTTGTTGGAATGTCCCAATTTCGATCCTCAGCTTGACCGTCTTGGCAGGAGGAAATAACTTCTTTAAGAATGTCGGGACCAAAGCATCCCAAGTGGTAATGCTCCCAGGTGGATAGATTGTAACCAGTCTCTCGCTTTGTTCTGCAACGAAAAAGGAAACAAACGTAAGCGAATGGCATCTTCAGAAACACCATTTAATTTTACCGTCCCGCAGATGTCTAGGAAGGATTTAAGGTGAGAGTTTGGATCCTCCATGGGTGATTCTCTGTAAGCACAATCTCGAGCCATCTGAATGAGACCTGTTTTCAGCTCAAAATTGTTAGCATTAATCGGGGCATAGACGATCCCTGATTGTTGCTCCTGAAAGACCGGCTGAAAGTAGTCCCTAATGGGCTTAGCCTCCTCAGGATTAGGATTTGCCATCTAGATATGCTTTTCTTTACTTTCCCTTCGAATTCTACTTAAAGTTCTCTCGATCTCTAGATCAAAGGGAACTGATAGCGAGCATAGCTAGCTATCTTTACTTATTTAATTTAGCTAGTCTTTTATGATTTTTGGGCCATTTTATTGTGCTTTAATGTTTATTTTGTAGGAAATGGTTGATTGGAGCTGTAGCGCAATATTGGAGTTAATCGGGTGCTCGGGACGTGAAAAGATGCAAAGGAATGAAAAGAGTAAAAGGGGAAAAAAGTCAAATCTCGGTCAACAGCAGGCTAGCGTCTCGACGCTAGCTCTTGAGCGTCTCGACGCTCACATTCCATATCAGATTAGGCGCGTAAAGCTCACAGCGTCGAGACGTTGTGATAGGAAGCGTCCCGACGCTACCGTTTTTCCTTATTCAGAACGCGCGTATAAGAGGCAGCGTCGCGACGCTGTCTTGACAGCGTCTCGACGCTAAGACGAAAAAATAGAATAAAAGCTTATTTTCGGCTAGGTTTGAGGAGGGTTTGATTTGGGACCTTGGATAGCCGTAAACAGGGCAGAACAGAGCACTTGGAGGCTGAAAACAAAGGGAGAGACTTGGAAATCAACCCATTGTTCGTGGGGATCGTGACGGGGACGTCGGATTCGGCCTACATTGAGTTTTCTTTTCCCTTCTCTTTCTTTAGTTAGATTTATGGCTTTCACATGTTTAGTTGAGATTGTATTTACATTCATGAGTAGCTAAATTTGTAACTTAGGGATTGATGTAGTTGATTAAGTTTATGGATTGATTTATGGTTTAAGTTGTGCAATGTTATTGTGTTTGTAATCTTGATTTAATGCTTTCAATTAATTGGCCGTTAGTTGAATGATTTAAGTTTCGAATCTAACTCGGGAGAGGGGATTTGATCTAGACTTACTCAAGATTGCATGAATAAAGTTTACTTTCTAATTCATGACGGTTTTAGATTAACTTTAGAAATGGTTAAAAGATCTCATTGCCATGCATGATTAATAAACTTAGATAGGGATATCAAGTTGGTTAATTTGCATGAGAATCAATTATACTCGGGAGAGGTAGTTGTGATTAAAGGGTCTTTGGCTCATAATTTCATTGTGCATAATAACTTATTCCTTAAAATCAATCCTAAACTAAATCGGCGAAATCAATTCCCTAAGTAGTTTTCCCAATTGAATTTCCATTCTTTTTACTTGCTTTGATTTAGTTTTATTATCATTCATTCATCACTTTTTAATCCCTAAATAAAATTGAGCGAGATTATTCACAATACTTGATTTGCTTAAAAATCTAATCCAGAGGACGACATTCGAATTTACTTTCACTATATTATTACTTGACCCGTGCGCTTGCGGTAGGAAAAGTCCACATCAGGAACTAAGGCCAACTCCCTAACCTTTCGCATACATCGTCACAACTAACCTAAAAAGGAAAACAAAAGAAAAGAAAATAAATTAGGGAAGAAACAAGAAAAGGAAAATAACTAAATCTAAATAAGGAAAATATAATCTACAAAAGGAAAAAAATAGACTAATATGGAATGCAAAAACAAATATGGCAAAAACAATCAAGGAAACTAACAAATAAGGAAAAACTAATCTTAAAAGGAAAAACTAAAAAAAAAATCTATCTATGGAAAATTCAAACAAATATGGAAGAATCTAAATATGGAAAAATTTAAGAATGGAAAAGAAAAAAGATAAAGGAAAAATGCAATCTACCTAAAAACACAAAAATAACAACAATAACAACAATACAATAAAATACACCCTAAACTAAGACCAGACAATTTTTCTACGATATTAAAATTGACTAAATATGCCAATCCCCGGCAACGACGCCAAAAACTTGATGTGCAAATTGCTAACCGCAAGTGTACGGGTCAAGTAATAATATAGTGAATGTGAAATTCGAATGTCGTCCTCTGGATTGGTGTCAAACACAAAACTAATGCAAAAAGTGACAATCTAATGGGAAGTAATGGTCTTAGGGATTTGATTTCACCAATTGGAATTATGGATTAATAAACGGATTAACACATGCTATAACTCATAAATCTTGGTAAACTAAAATCACACATATCTCTCCCGAGCATACATGATTCTCCCATATGCAATTGAACCCGATATCCCTATCTAAATCCAATAAACATACAAGGCAATAAGGGTAACCTTTTTAACAATTTCTAGAATTAACCTTAATCTCCCAATTTTTAGCTAAATTCTAGTTATGCATATTGATTTCTAGTTTAAATCCTCTCTCTCGAGTTAGATTCAAGAAAAAACATCAATCAATTTATGGTCGGTAAATTGAAAGCATTAAGGACACAAAATATGCATAAATGACATCAATAGCATAAAAACCGTAAATCAACCCATAACATGCCCAACGGCTACATCAATCCCTAAGAATTAACGCCTAGCTACTCATACTAAAGGGAATAAAAGTCCCCACGCAGCAGAAGCGCATCGATTGGACCTTACGCCGTATATTAATTAATATTAAAATACCGTTACGAAAATTTAAACAAACTTTAAACACTCTTTAAAGTTGTTGGAAATTTGGTTTAAACATGCTTAATAATAAATCTAAATTTATTTTCACGCTTTTCTAAAGAAAAGGGAAAGAACCGTCACATACCTTCGTTGAAGACTTGACCGTTCTTCGCCAATGACGCTCCACGAACGAAAACGCAGCAGCCGCCTTTGTTTTTCTTGGCTGGAAATTCCTTCTTTGAATGACACAATAACCACAGAGGTTACACCGGTATGTCTCTAACTCTAGGAGGCAAAAGACTTGTGGGAGTCTTTCTCTAAGAGGGAGGCGAGAGAGAATTCTAGGTCTTGTCTTTGAGAGTCTAAGAGCAAGAGCAAGAATGTCAAGTGTCATGACCAATTAGGTCCAGTGTTCTATTTATAGAAGAGAGGCCATGAATAAAATATTCAATTAAATCAATCTTTTCCAAAATTGATTCAATCTTATTCCTTAATTAATCAATCATGATCAATCAATTCCATAATTGATTAATCTTTTCCACAAATGACTAATTACTTCCATAAGTGATTAGATCATTTCCAAAAATGATTAATCACTTCCTTAAGTGATTAATTATTTCCATAATTGATTAATTCCCGGTTAATGAATTCTTTAATTAATTAATCACCAATTAAATATCACATATTTAATTTCCGACCTAGAATTAATTAATTTGCCCAAACACATTTTAGGCCTTAAATTAATTAATTCATTATTTGAACTCTTTCAAACTTCCATAAATTTATATTTGAACTTCTTCAAATATTAATTTCTCTCATAATAATATATCAATTCATATTATATTTGTTTCGCTTAGTAAATTGAACATTTTCAATTCACATTTATTACTTAGTTGCCTCAAATTACTTTACGAGCTACTAGTGGGACCTAATGGACCTGCAGATCAGAAGCTCCAACGATGTGAGATTAATTGGTCAAACTCATTAACCACATTAATCAATATTCGTTAACTGTGTGTACATTCCACTATAGACTCACAGTTGCACTCTTCTCACTGCAAACATATTTTCTGTGTCCACGGATCTAGACCAATATTGACTAGTTAGTCCTTCACGAGTGTCCGTAACACCAGTTGGGTCAAATTGCCGTTTTACCCCTGGGTTACCTCTATTTCCTTAAGTGCCAATTCTCCTCTAATGAACAACATGTTTGTGGTCCAACCATCAAACAGAAAACCTTCTCGTGCCATTGAGAGGGTAGGGCCCTTTGTTCAAGACTCGGAGTAACCACTTAAGGGAACACTCATCTGCTTCCCTAAAGTCGGGAAGGAGTGAATTCCATCTTGTACGATTATGTTCCCAGCTCCTCATTCGGTCTTGTCCCCAAAGTGGTAGGCTTATTGAGTCGGCGTATTGGCCACTCTCACCCATACAAATCAAAGGACAATCTCTCATGAGCAGGAGTCCATAATCAACTCAAGATTAAGACTAAGTTGTCTAGGTCGTCGTAGTGAAATAGAAAATCAACTAGTTAACGGTGTTATAACCAGTGGTTACTATTTCGCGGTCCGGTCTTATGCAAACTCATTGCATAGGATACCCCACTCGCATGTCTCCTACACGAACGCGTTGGATCGCAGCGTTTGTATCAAATACAAAGTGGGTCGTATCCATAGTGTCACCAGGATAAGACACCCAATCTTATCCCTATACTATAGACCCTTTAGGCTGTTTCTTGAACAATGATCCCATATGTCGCTACATATAGTTCAAGACTCATATTACAACCTTGGATGTCTAGTTTATTGGATTAGGGTTATTATTAGGCAAAGACAAATATAAAATAACTAATAACAATTAATGGAAAAATATATCAATATTATTTCATTAATATCTGGTCAACGGTTACATTCACTATCTACAAGTTTTAGGGCATAAAACCCAACAAACTCCCACTTGAACTAAAACACTAGTTAGTGGGATGTAAATGCAATAATCTAAAGCTGGAAATGTCATGTATATAATACAATGAACTAGGGCATCCTTATACCCATTATACATTTCTCCCACTTGCCCTAGATTAGATGACATACATATCTTGTAGACCTAGACCGTCTAGATGACCCTCAAACACTTTAGTCGTGAGAGCCTTCGTAAATAGATCAGCGATGTTGTGCTCCGAGGCGATCTTAGTGACGATCACATCTCCTCGTTGCACAATCTCCCGTATCAGGTGATACTTCCTCTCGATGTGTTTACCCTGTTTGTGGCTTCGAGGTTCTTTTGAGTTGGCTACAGCCCCACTGTTGTCACAGTATAGTGTTATGGGCACGTTCATATTTGGAACCACTTCCAAATCAGTCAAGAACTTTCTAAGCCATACTGCCTCCTTAGCTGCTTCGCAAGCTGCTACATACTCAGCCTCCATGGTTGAGCCTGCTATGCATCCTTGTTTGATGCTTCTCCACACTACTGCTCCTCCATTGAGGGTGAATACTGACCCTGATGTGGATTTCCTTGAATCCTTATCAGCTTGAAAGTCAGAGTCAGTGTATCCAGTAAGAATCAAATCCTTAGCTCCATACACAAGCATGTAGTCCCTCGTTCTCCGAAGATACTTGAGGATGTTCTTAACCGCTCCCCAGTGGTCCAACCCTGGATTAGACTGATACCTACTGACTACTCCCACTGCATAACATATGTTAGGCCTAGTGCAGAGCATAGCATACATTAAGCTGCCCACAGCTGAGGCGTAGGGAATGTGTCTCATGTTCTCAATTTCTTGAGGTGTCTTAGGAGACTGTTCCTTAGACAGGTGTACCCCATGTCTGAAGGGTAGTAGTCCCTTCTTGGAGTTTTGCATCGAATATCGAGACAACATCTTGTCAATATACGTTGCTTGAGACAGAGCTAGCGTTTTGTTCTTACGATCCCTAATGATTTGGATTCCCAGAACGTATTGAGCCTCTCCCAGATCTTTCATTTGGAATTGGTGTCACATCCCCTCCCGGACCACTTGCTAGCTTAGCCCGAAAGACGACATGAAGCCAACAGACATCGTCACCTCTAACGATCCCTGTTGACCCTAGTGAAACGTTGAACCTGATAAACATACTAATCATGGATATAAAATATTCCATATGAACCACAACCCAACGGAAACCCCGAAAACATATCAACATACATGAGGTGTCGCCATGACATATCTCGGTTTGGAAATAACCTGGTATAGATATCATAACCAAAGACATGTACAACTAGGGTTTATACAACCACGACCTCTAGGACTATATTATCCAATCCTTACAAAACATTTACAATATGAACAGACTCAATTTACAACTCCACCCACGTACTGAAGCTTGATCCGGAACTTTCAGCAGACGTTGGCAGTGTATCAGGCACCGGGGACTCGATCTCTACCTGAAAAGTGGAAAAACATTTTGAAAGAATGAGCTACGAAGCCCAGTGAGTGACTAACTTTAAAACTCTAAATCCGGAAGTCAAAAACACGAGATAAACCTTTGAACGTATAAATATGCTCAATCAAAGCGTTTAACATAGACGTGTAATGGAAAAGGTTTTCTAAAATATCTCGCAAGTTCGTCAATAAAAATCTAGCAAGGCATATCAAGTACATCAAATGTTTTAACTAACATGACCGATCTACGTTGTGTAGGGCACGCCCAGTACAACCAACGTTATTTGTCCTACGATGTAGTGGGGCCCGCCCAGCACTCCCATCGTCTTTGTCGTAGTGGGGCCCGCCCAGCACTCACGACAGCATCGTTGTCACGGAGTACACTCAACGTCGACAACGAAATATAACCTGTGTGCACACGGTACCATATAGCCTCGGGCTCAATATCTCAGTCATGTAGTCAATAGAAATCTCAGAAATCACATGAAAACATTAAAACATGCCTGCTTATTGTTATCTTTCGTAAAACTCAAACTTACTCAGCTTGCTCGTGAAAAAACTTTAAATCATTAAACAATATTTGCTAACACATGCTTTACTTTAAAAGATGTCGTTTCAACTACTTTTCATAAAGCATTTAGCCACGTGCTCGTATATAAACCTCATTAGAAAATCTGAGCTCAAAACTCATGCTTGAAACCGTTCACAAAAACCATGTATCATTCATAGAAAAGCATGTAAAACATATAATCATGAACAACCGTTTAAGAACATTTTCGAAATTTGTTTTGTCACTCACTGTCTTATCTAGTTCCCCGGTTTGTAGACTCGGCCTATTTCCTCTTGGCCTGTCAAATAACGAAAAACCGAGCATTAGAACCATAGATAGCTTTGTCTTTCCATGCTCATGAATTTTCTAAACAATTGGATTAAGAATCACATTCACATTCTACTTTCCAGATTTTCCAGATTCTATACCCTAACTTCCAACACCCATAACCTTCTCAATACTTTACCAAAATTAATGAAATACACATCAAACTCTTCAATTTCGAACACTCTACAACTTACCTGAAGAAATGAAAACGAGATTCTCAACCAATTTGTCCAGAAACCCCCCGAAATCAGACAACACAGATTCGAGCTTCTCTGTTACCCTTTATCTTCCTCCTGAAATTAAACCTACTTCAAGTACTTTTTGGCTCACGTATTCTTCATAAAAGTTGTAGCATATTGAATAAGCTTTCCAACCATACCAAATAGAGCTTCGGATTTGACTTGTGCACTCCAGAATACTTAAAACATCAGAGAACACCAGAGATCCTCCTGGTTTGCTCGAAAATCCTGTGCTCTGTTTTCCATTCCAAAAAACATCAACTTCCCATTCGATTTAGGTCAAGCTTCCTTCATGAATTTTGTTATAAAATAAACTAACGTTCAAGAAAATCAAACCTCACCTCTTGATTCCTTCTGTGTAGCCCAAACAGACTATAACACCAGAGGTTGACAGGTTGAACACAGATTCTGCAATGGCTGGCTTTGCATGAGCTTTTCCCTATCTTCTTCAACCTCAAACCACGAAATTCTTCTTCTTCCTCCTCCTTCACTCTCTCCTTAAAGTGCTCTGAAAGTTTCAATGGAAAAGGATGAGAAATGAGATGGAAATGGGCTGATGGAATATGTAGTCGGTGGTGGGTTTGCTGTCCATTTCCACTTGCTTTCTTTTTCTTTCGTTTTTTTTTTTTTTTTTTGTTCTACCTTTTCCTTTTCCTTTTCTTTTCTTTTTTTTTTCTTTTCCTCTTATTTTCTTTATTCCTAAATTAATAACTTCCAACCAATTTAATTCAACCATGAAACCACAATAGATGACAAGAGAAAATGTTTCAAGGAAAGTCCCGGGTTTACAACTTACCTCCCCCTTTTCAAATTTCGTCCTCGAAATTTAGAAGTCCTTAGGTGAAGAGTGTCGGGTAACTCCTCCTCATCTAATCTTCTGACTCCCAAGTTGCCTCCTCAACTCCGTTATGCCTCCAAAGAACCTTCATGAGTGAGATCGTTTTGTTCCTCAAAACTTGCTCCTTTCTGTCGAGGATCTAAACTGCTTCTTCCTTATAACTCAAGTCTTCCTTCAGCTCAATTGGTTGCACTTTCAACACATGTGATGGATCTGGAATATACTTCCTCCACATGGACACATGAAAAAAATCATGTATTCGAGCGAGTTCTGCTGGCAACTCAAGTCTATAGGCTGCTGGTCCAACTCGTTCTATTATCTAGTAAGGACCAATATATCTAGGACTCAGCTTACCTTTCCTCCCAAAGCGAAGAACACCTCTCCACGGAGATAACTTCAAGAAAACTTGATCTCCAACCTGAAACTCTAAATCTCTTCGTCGCTTATCTGCATAGCTCTTCTGTCAATCCTGAGCTATTTTTCAGATTCTCCCTAATCAGCTTAATATAGTCTGACGTAACTTGTACCAACTCAGGACCAACTAGCTTTCGCTCTCCCACTTCGTTCCAGCACACAGGAGTCCTGCATGGTCTGCCATACAAAGCCTCGAATGGTGCCATGCCGATACTAGACTGATAGCTGTTATTATAAGAGAACTCCATAAGTGATAAGTGGGTATCCCAACTTCCCTTAAACTGAAGGACACATGCTCTCAACATGTCCTCTATGGTCTGGATGGTTCTCTCAGACTGACCATCTGTCTGGGAATGGAACGTTGTACTGAACTTCAACTTTGTTCCCATTGCTTTCTACACACTAGGCCAAAACTTAGAAGTAAACCTCGGATCCCTATCTGAAACTATGGACACTGGCACTCCATGCTGACTCACAATCCTGTCGACGAATAGTTTAGCTAGCTGATCTAGTGTAGACGTCGTTTTAACCGGTATAAACCGTGCTGTCTTGGTGAGTCTATCCACTATTACCCATATACCATCATGTCCACTAGAAGTACGAGGTAATCCAAACAGAAAATCCATGGTAATATGCTCCCACTTCCACTCCGGCACTAGTAGTGGATTAAGGAGTCCCCCTAGCCTCTGTCTTACTGGTTTAACCTGTTGACAGATCAAACATCTATCGACATATTCAGCTATCTCCCACTTCATACCAGGCCACCAATAAGTTTTCTTCAGAGTTCTATACATCTTGGTGCTTCCTGGATGCATAGCATAAGCTGAACTGTGAGCTTCCTCTAGTATAGCACTCTTAAGCTTACTAATACTCGGAACGCATAGTCTTCCCTGTTTAACTATGGCTCCGTATGCTCTCAACTCAAATTCTGCCTCTGGGCCTTGCTTGGACTTTGCAAACATCTTCCGCAAGTTACTATCCTATGGCTGTCTTCTCACAATCTCTACTACTAGAGAAGACCTAACTTGAAATTGAGCTAAAAGACTCCCTGAGCTTCCTGCAGTCATAACTCCCTTGAAACCTCTTAACGCACTTAGCAAGCTCGCTCGAATACCACACAAGGCATTCTTCGGAAGTCTCGACTTCCTACTTAATGCATTTGCTACCACGTTAGCCTTACCCGGATGATATTCTATGGTACAGTCATAGTCTTTAATTAGTTCTAGCCATCGCCTCTGCCTTAGATTCAACTCTTTCTGATCAAAGATGTACTTCAAACTCTTATGATCTGTGAAAATGTGGCACTTCTCACCGAATAAATAATGTCTCCAGATCTTCAGTGCTAAAACAACTGCTGCTAGCTCAAGATCATGGGTAGGGTAATTACACTCATGCTTCTTCAACTACCTTGAAGCATAAGCTATTACCTTTCCTTCCTGCATCAGCACACAACCTAATCCTTGCCTCGAAGCATCACAATAGATCACATACTCCTTCCCTGTTACAGGAAGTGCTAGAATAGGCGTTGTCACCAATCTCTTTTTCAACTCCTGGAAACTCTGTTCACATTTGTCTGACCACTCAAACTTAGCATTCTTCCTTGTCAAGGTTGTCAAGGGTAACGCTAACCGTGAGAAATCCTCAACAAAACGTCTGTAGTATCCTGCTAGGCCGAGGAAACTACGTACCTCTGTTGCACTAGCTGGTCTTTCCCAGTTGACAACAGCTTCCACTTTCTGCGGATCAACACTAACTCCGTCCGCTGAAACTACATGCCCTAAGAACACCACTTGATTCAACCAGAACTCACATTTGCTGAACTTAGCGTATAACTGTTTATCACGTAGTGTCTGCAGAACAATCCTTAGATGTTCTTCATGGGCTTCCATGTCAATTGAGTATACTAGAATGTCATCGATGAACACTATCACAAACTGATCTAAATACTGGTGGAAGATCATGTTCATGAGGTCCATGAAAACTGCTGGCGCATTCGTTAAACCGAATGGCATCACTAAAAACTCATAGTGCCCATACCTCGTCCTGAATGCTGTCTTAGGAATATCTGATTCTCTAACCTTCAACTGGTGATATCCTGACCTCATATCAATCTTAGAGAACACTGCTGCTCCCCTTAACTGGTCAAACAAGTCATCGATGCATGGTAGAGGATACTTGTTATGTATCGTGACCTTGTTTAACTGCCTGTAATCAATACATAATCTCAGGGTACCATCTTTCTTCTTCACGAATAACACTGGAGCTCCCCACGGTGATACACTTGGCCTGATGTATCCCTTGTCAACTAGTTCTTGCAACTGCATCTTCAGCTCATTAAGCTCGCTCGGAGCCATTCTGTATGGTGCCTGTGAAATAGGTGTTGTTCCTGGTAACAATTCAATAGTGAACTCCACCTCTCTATTAGGTGGCAAACCCGATAGATCACCTGGAAAAACATCAAGATATTCATTCACCACAGGAACATCTTCTGGTTTCAGCTTTTCTTCTTGCACCTTTACTACGTGTGCAAGAAACGCTGTGCAACCTTTCCTCAACAACTTCTCAGCTTTCAGAGCTGAAACCAAA
Source organism: Luffa acutangula (assembly GCA_036850905.1). Classification (NCBI taxonomy): domain Eukaryota; kingdom Viridiplantae; phylum Streptophyta; class Magnoliopsida; order Cucurbitales; family Cucurbitaceae; genus Luffa; species Luffa acutangula. The sequence goes on along the minus strand of CM072094.1, from coordinate 8,442,824 downwards.
CACGTAGGAATAATCTTCCTCTCACCCCTGAAAACCACTTCAGTCAAACCTGGTTTCTTAAAAGTCACTTCCTTCGTATGGCAATCCATAGAAGCATAATGAGTGAATGAGAAATCCATTCCCAAAATCACATCCAACGCCTCCAACTCTAGGGGAAGAAGATCCACTAACATACAGAGACCTTCTACTACAACCTCACAATCACGCAACACTTTCTTGACTAACAAAACGTCACCAACTGGAGTGCATATGACTAATTCCTCAGATAAAGGCTCTAGCATCCTATTCAGCTTAGTTAAGAACATGCTAGAAACAAAGGAATGCGTAGCGCCTGGATCTAATAAAACACGTCCAGGTACATTACATATCAAAATCGTACCAGTGATCACATCTGGTGCATCCTCTGCTTCCTGTTGAGTCATGGCGTAGAATTTTCCTTGCTGCCTAGGTCTCCCCGCAACTCCCTTTTGCCTTGCACCACTGGTGCCTTCTCCTGCGCCTGCTAAGACTCTCGGCTGCTCAACTGTGTGGGACTCAACTCCCTGGTCCCTTTGAACTGTTGCCCTCAACTGTGGGCAATCCCTCTTGAAATGCCCTGGTTGTCCACACTGGTAACACACACCAGCGCCAACAAGACACTGACCCCGATGATTCTTGCCACAACTTGCACATGATGTTCTCCTAGACTCACTAGCAACGGACTCCTGACCCGTTCGCGGTCTTGCTACTGAGCTCGCAGACTAATTGGGGGCTCTCTGACTCTGCCTCTGATAAGCACTACTCGAGCTCATCTGCCTCAATGATTGGCCACCAGATTGACGTTTGAAGTCTTGACGATTGGAAACATTCACTCCAGGTGTGAACCTCCGCTGCTCACGACCTCGAAAACCACTAGCTGTTGGAGCTCCACGACTAGGCTCCGCAACCGACTTTTCCTCTATAATACTCTGCTCCACATGTAAGGCAGTCTCTACTAGCTGAGAAAAATCCGTCCACTTTGCAATAGCAGTAACTGGGGTACGTATCTCAAAACGTAGCCCTCTCTTAAACCTGCGACACCTGTCACTCTCAGATGCCACAATCACTTCAGCATACCGTGAAAGCTCGGTATACTTCCTCTCGTACTCAGCCACTGAAAGTGACCCTTGTTTCAACTCCAGAAACTCATCTCTCTTTGCCTCACAATATGTGGCGGGATAGTACTTTTCCTCAAATATGCCTCTGAATGTCTGCCAATCTAACGTACGTGCATCACTGCGCCTGGCTATAATAGACTTCCACCATCCCTCTGCCTCCTTATGCAAAAGGAATGTGGCTAATTTGACTTTTCGCTCCTCAGGACAACTCATCACGTCGAAGCATTTCTCCAACATATTTAACCAGACCTCGGCATCAGCTGGATCTGTGGAACCCTCAAACACTATGGCTCCTAACTTCTTCAACCGTTCAATCTCATACGTCTTTTCCGGATCACTAGGCCCTGCTCTCTCTGGCCTACCGATCTCCTGTGCAGATCTAGCAAATCGCTCACTCCCTGCCTCATTCTGACCACTCGGGGTACTGGATCCCCTTTCAGATTGACTTTGGGTAGGATCTTGCGTCCCGTCCTGTTTCTGCCTGCGTCGTCTGCTGGTACGTGGTGGCATGACTCCTATAACATATCATCACATCAGACATGCTATAGATACTTAACTCAGATGCATGATACTAAACTTATACACACATTCTAGTCCTGACTAGACTCACTCTCAACAATACTCGGACCATACTCCGCTAGTTCTATATGAACTGACCCAACGTGTAACTGTTTACTTCCTGGATTCTTCTTAGCACTAACTACCATGTATCTTTTCCCATGGAGCTAACTGCTCTGATACCAAGTTGTCACACCCCCTCCCGGACCACTTGCTAGCTTAGTCCGAAAGACGGCGTGAAGCCAACAGACATCGTCACCTCTAACGATCCATGTTGACCCTAGTGAAACGTTGAACCTGATAAACATACTAATCATGGATATAAAATATTCCATATGAACCACAACGCAACGGAAACCCCGAAAACATATCAACATACATGAGGTGTCGCCATGACATATCTCAGTTTGGAAATAACCTGGTATAGATATCATAACCAAAGACATGTACAACTAGGGTTTATACAACCACGACCTCTAGGACTATATTATCCAATCATTACAAAACATTTACAATATGAACAGACTCAATTTACAACTCCACCCACGTACTGAAGCTTGATCCAGAACTTTCAGCAGACGTTGACAGTGTATCAGGCACCGGGAACTCGATCTCTACCTGAAAAGTGGAAAAACATTTTGAAAGAATGAGCTACGAAGCCCAGTGAGTGACTAACTTTAAAACTCTAAATCCGGAAGTAAAAAACACGAGATAAACCTTTGAACGTATAAATATGCTCAATCAAAGCGTTTAACATAGACGTGTAATGGAAAAGGTTTTCTAAAATACCTCGCAAGTTCGTCAATAAAAATCTAGCAAGGCATATCAAGTACATCAAATGTTTTAACTAACATGACCGATCTACGTTGTGTAGGGCACGCCCAGTACAACCAACGATACTAGTCCTACGATGTAGTGGGGCCCGCCCAGCACTCCCATCGTCTTTGTCGTAGTGGGGCCCGCCCAGCACTCACGACAGCATCGTTGTCACGGAGTACACTCAACGTCGACAACGAAATATAACCTGTGTGCACACGGTACCACATAGCCTCGGGCTCAATATCTCAGTCATGTAGTCAATAGAAATCTCAGAAATCACATGAAAACATTAAAACATGCCTGCTTATCGTTATCTTTCGTAAAACTCAAACTTACTCAGCTTGCTCGTGAAAAACTTTAAATCATTAAACAATATTTGCTAACACATGCTTTACTTTAAAAGATATCGTTTCAACTACTTTTCATAAAGCATTTAGCCACGTGCTCGTATATAAACCTCATTAGAAAATCTGAGCTCAAAACTCATGCTTGAAACCGTTCACAAAAACCATGTATCATTCATAGAAAAGCATGTAAAACATATAATCATGAACAACCGTTTAAGAACATTTTCGAAATTTGTTTTGTCACTCACTGTCTTATCTAGTTCCCCGGTTTGTAGACTCAGCCTATTTCCTCTTGGCCTGTCAAATAACGAAAACCGAGCATTAGAACCATAGATAGCTTTGTCTTTCCATGCTCATGAATTTTCTAAACAATTGGATTAAGAATCACATTCACATTCTACTTTCCAGATTTTCCAGATTCTATACCCTAACTTCCAACACCCATAACCTTCTCAATACTTTACCAAAATTAATGAAATACACATCAAACTCTTCATTTTCGAACACTCTACAACTTACCTTAAGAAATGAAAACGAGATTCTCAACCAATTTATCCAGAAACGCCCCGAAATCAGACAACACAGATTCGAGCTTCTCTGTTACCCTTTATCTTCCTCCTGAAATTAAACCTACTTCAAGTACTTTTGGGCTCACGTATTCTTCATAAAAGTTGTAGCATATTGAATAAGCTTTCCAACCATACCAAATAGAGCTTCTTATTCGACTTGTGCACTCCAAAATACTCAAAACATCAGAGAACACCAGAGATCCTCCTGGTTTGCTCGAAAATCCTGTGCTCTGTTTTCCATTCCAAAAACCATCAACTTTCCATTCGATTTAGGTCAAGCTTCCTTCATGAAGTTTGTTAGAAAATAAACTAACGTTCAATAAAATCAAACCTCACCTCTTGATTCCTTCTGTGTAGCCCAAACCGACTAAAACACCAGAGGTTGACAGGTTGAACACAGATTCTGCAATGGCTGGCTTTGCATGAGCTTTTCCCTATCTTCTTCAACCTCAAACCACGAAATTCTTCTTCTTCCTCCTCCTTCACTCTCTCCTTAAAGTTCTCTGAAAGTTTCAATGGAAAAGGATGAGAAATGAGATGGAAATGGGCTGATGGAATATGTAGTCGGTGGTGGGTTTGCTGTCCATTTCCACTTGCTTTCTTTTTCTTTCTTTTTTTTTTTTTTGTTCTACCTTTTTCTTTTCCTTTTCTTTTCTTTTTTTTTCTTTTCCTCTTATTTTCTTTATTCCTAAATTAATAACTTCCAACCAATTTAATTCAACCATGAAACCACAATAGATGACAAGAGAAAATGTTTCAAGGAAAGTCCCGGGTTTACAATTGGGCTGCTAGCCATTTCTTAATGTCAGTGAGGTATCCTACATCATTCCCAATGAGTAGGATATCGTCTACATAATGTATTAGAAAAGCTACTTTCCTTTTGTTGACTTTCTTGTACATACAAGGCTCATCAAAGTTTTGGTCAAAGCCAAAAGATTTGATTGCAGTATCAAATCTAATGTTCCATGATCTGGATGCTTGTTTCAATCCATAAATGGATCGATTGAGCTTACAAACCTTTTGTTCCTGACCTTAGGCTATGAACCCTTCGGGTTGAGACATGAAGATATTCTCTTCAAAATTACCATTCAGAAAGGCAGTCTTGACATCCATTTGCCATATTTCATAGTCATAATATGTGGCTATGGATAAGAGAATTCTTATGGACTTTAACATGGCTACAGGAGAAAAGGTTTCCTCATAGTCAACCCTTTCCTTTTGGGTATAACCCTTTGCCACTAGTCTAGCTTTGAAGGTCTGTACCTTTCCAGCTGCATCTCTTTTTCTCTTATAGATCCATTTGCACCCTATGGGTTTTACCCCATTTGGTAGATTTGTAAGTTCCCATACAGAATTGGAGTACATTGACTCCATTTTCAGGTTCATGGCTTTGACCCATTCATCCTTATCCTCGTCATTCATTGCCTGTCGATAGGACAATGGATCCTCAATGCCATCATTAGGTATGACAACCTGAGTTTCAGTTAAACCCAAGTAGCGGTCAGGTTGTAATACAACCCTCCCACTGCGTGGAGGCATTCCCAACGTTTGAGATGGACGAGATGGATCTGAAGAACTAGTTCCTTCATCAACCCTTGTTGAAGGTCCAATTTCATCAACAACTCTTGATGATTCTTCAGTAGCTTCTCCTAATATTATTTTGTTGCGTGGTTTATGATCTCTCATGTGGTCTTCCTCTAAGAAAGTGGCGTTTGTCGATACAATCACCTTATTTTCTTGTGGGTCGTAGAAATAATCACCTCTCGTTTCTTTAGGGTAACCAACAAATTGGCACAGTTTTGAATGAGGTTCCAGTTTCTTAGGATTTGTCACAAGCACGTGTGTTGGACAACCCCAGATGCGAAAGTGATGCAAACTAGGTTTACGCCCCTTCCATAATTCGAAAGGTGTTTCAGAAACACTTTTCGAGGGAACATTGTTCAAGATGTATACTGCAGTCTCTACTGCATACCCCAAAAACGAGCTAGGCAATTGAGCATAGCTCATCATTGATCGAACCATGTCTAACAAGGTTCTATTTCTCCTTTCTGACACACCATCATGCTGAGGTGTACCAGGGGCTGAGAGTTGAGATTGGATTCCATGTTCTATCATATAATCTTGGAATCTTTGATCCATATACTCCCCTCCTCGATTAGATCGAAGTACTTTAATAGATTTACCTAATAGGTTTTCAACTTCAGCCTTAAACTCCTTAAACTTTTCAAGGGCTTCAGACTTATGTCCCATTAGGTACAAGTAACCATATCTTGAATAATCATCTATAAATGAGATGAAATATTCGTACCCTCCTCGAGCTTTTACATTCATTGGACCACATAGATCCGAATGTATTAACTCTAAGGGTTCTTTGGCTCTGTAACCTTTTCCAGTAAAGGGTCTCTTGGTCATTTTTCCTTCGAGACAAGATTCACAAGGTGGTAGTGAATCATCTTCTAACTTGCTTAGAAGTCCATTCTTTACCAAACGACCGATCCTATCGATGTTTATATGACCAAGTCTGAGATGCCAAAGATGAGTATTGTTACTTGATGGAGAAATCTTTTGCCTTTTACTTTGAGTTTCAGCAGTTTTAAATAATTCGTGATTTAAAAGTGCTTTGTTTTCGGTTGGTTTTAAAACATACATGTTATTTTCCAATTTGGCTAAACAAATAAGTACACCATTTTTATAAATGAACGCTTCATTCATATCAAAAGTAACTGTATACGATTGTTCTATCAAACATGAAATAGAAATTAAGTTCCTCTTAATCTTGGGAACGATTAACAAACTTTCTAAAAGTAAGAATCTATTTCTAAAAAATAACTTCGCAGCTCCCACTGCTTTAGCTGAAATGACTTCTCCAGTTCCGATCCTGAGTGTCATTTCCCCATCGTTCAACTGCCGAAAGGAACTATTTTCCTGAAAAGAAGAGCAAACATGATTAGTTGCTCCTGAATCAAGTATCTAGGTAAACTCATCATGTTCTACCAGGCATGTTTCTAAAACCAGTAAATCAAATTTACCTTCTTTTCCTTCTTTTTCTCAGCAAGGTACTTTGGGCAGTTTCTCTTCCAATGTCCATCTACATTGCAGTGGAAACACTTGCCCTTGTCTGCCATAGCTTTGGCTTTTCCTTTGCTTTTAGCAGCAGTACTGGGAGCCTTTCCCTTGTTTCCTTTCTTCTTCTGAGTTTTCTTTGAAGAAGTGGCTACAGATTTAGTTCCAGAGGATGAACCCTTCTCGAACTTTCTTTTAGAGTGAACAACGTTTGCCTCTCATTCTATCTGTCTCTTGTTCTTAAGAAGAGACTGATAGAGTTGTAGCTCATTCAGGAGGCTAGTCAGGTTGAATGTTATCTTATTCATCATTGCATTGCTTCGAAACTGCAGAAAACTCTTCGGAAGAGATTCTAAGATGAATGCAACCTGACTACGCTCATCTATGACCACCCCGTTTGCCTTTGCCACGTTGAATTGGACCATCATATCCAGGACATGCTCCCGAACAGACGTGCCCTCTTTCATGCGACAGCTATAAACGTATTTGAGAGCGTCATGGTGGAATTGGTAGGACGGTTGTCCAAACATTTCCTGGAGAGAGTTCATAATCTCCCTCGTTGTTACCATGCCTTCATGCCTTTTAGCCAAAACTTCAGATAAGCTGGCTACGTGAGTCTTATCATTGGCCTTTGTCCAGCGATCATAAGCATCCTTAACTGCTTGGGATGCATTACGAGCAGGGGCTGGAGGACAATCCTCCGTTAAGACGAACCGCAGATCATCGAAAACAAGAATCGTATCAGGTTCGACTTCCACGTACCATAGTTTTCGCCGGTTAATTTCTCATTTTTAAGCAGAGAGACAATTGAGGAAGACATTGCTGAAATTTAAACAAATAATGATCGTATTAGTTATCTTTGCCTTAACCCATCATACAAGCAAACAATTGCACACAATCCAATCAATTTAGCAAAACAGACAATCACAGAACCCTAAAACTATCGATTTAGTTTTGCAACGATGTTTCAGAGGTTTAGAATATCAGCCACCGAAGGGTGATCAGGTACTCCTCCTTTGAAATGAGACACCTCTCAGCTAATTCTAATTCCAGAATAACTCATATTCCTATAGACATTAGCCACCGTTGTTCGGTCAAGGATTTGTTAACACTTTTAACTCACCCTCGTAAGTGTAACCCTCCCACTTTCAGATCTCCGAAGGGAAAGACAACTGTTGGTGATTAGCCTAAGAGCTCCTATCCTTTTAAGGAGTTCACGATGTTCCGAATCCTATGACCAGGCCCTCCGAAGGGATGGTTGCGCCAGGACAACCTGCAGGCGGATCATAGGACTCTCACGGTGTGAACTATGGGTGGAGACCGAGGGATACGTTGACACGTGTCCCGCTCCCACTTACTCTAGACATTTTTCCCATTCACCTTGATATTGATCCATGCAAACACTTTCCGAAGGGAGACCGCTCCTAAGGCGACTCGAAGCCGAGCATGAATCTCACGTTGTGAATATAGGGACGTAGGAGAAAAACTTTGATTTAAATCTCGTTTTGTAATTTTCCTCCCACTGAAAATGTCATACGATTAATTTAGGGTTGTTTAACTTAGATAGTATTCGGCTAAGTCAATCTATCTAAGTCTGGTCCTATTATAACAATTATGGAAAGGATTCAACTGCAATCTCTTGGGTGAATTAAACTTTTTTTAATAAACCCAACATTGCAAGTCAACATTACTATGGTTAATTCAACTCAATGTTCGGGTCAGTTCCCAGGTAGGAGGTGTTCCGTAAACCGTCAACTTAAACACCCCCAGCCTTAGACAGAACTTTACCGAGAGAGTTCCCTTATAACCTCAGTAATGTAAGGTCTTTACTCTAAAGATCTAGGTGCATTAAACACTTTTAATAAACCCAGTGACATTGCATGCTAACATTTAACTATGATTAATTCAACTCCGGTATTCCAGGTCAGTTCCCAGGTAGGAGGTGTTCCGTAAACCATCAACTTAAATACCCCCAGCCTTAGACAGAACATTACCGGTGGAGTTCCCTTATAATCATAGCAATGTTTTTCCTACTTAGTCAATTAAAACTATTTTTAATTCTAAGTAAGAAAAGATTCTAATCCTATTAGAAATCGATCTAGGTCTAATTAATTTTAAACAATTTAAAATTAATCCAATTTATCCTATGATCTTATGTTTGCATGCAAATCTTGATTATAGATTGACGGTTTCTAATCATTAACATTAAAGAACTATTTCAAATTTTAATGATTAATCCTATAATCAAGAATCTAGGGTTTAATTCATTCAACAATCTCATTCAAATTAAATAATTAAACCACATTAATTGCATGAATAATATAACAATTATATTATTAACTATGGATGTTTCATGTTTCATGCAATTTTGATTTTCTTTTATTATAACAATTATAAGCCAATCAAGAAAATCAATCAAGCATGCTTCATTCATTACATTAAACATAACCATTTATATTTAATTTAAGTAATGACATGCTTCATGCTTTCCAATTTTCATATAATTAATATACACTTATATTAAAAAAATATGAAAACAAATTCATGCATTTAAACATACATTATAACAATTTATAATATATAAAAAAAAATGCATGAGCATGTTTATAACCTAAGGTGGGATTAAATATTCTATATGACATCCATAAAGCATATAAATAGCTAGGATAAAATAAAGCATTAAATTACATTAATTTAGCTAAATTCTATCCTAAAAAATCCTTGTACAACTCCGGAATTGGTCTAGACAGCACGAACCACCCCGAACCACCTCGAACCGGCCTCCAAAATCACGAACCATGCCAAAAATTGGCTGAACCGGACCAAATAGGTCCCAGCCCAGCCGAACCGAGACAGCGTCGAGACGCTGTTGAGGTAGCGTCCCGGCGCTGTGTGCTTTCCTTATCGAGCGCCTTCGGTATCGAGACAGCGTCGAGACGCTGTTGAAGTAGCGTCCCGACGCTGTTGCGTCTGGAGGAAGAATCTGGGCGACAGCAGCATCGATTCTCAGATTTTGGCCCCGATTTCAGCGGCGATTGCTCCGTTTTTCATCTCATCAAAACCTATTCTAGACCCGGACTTACATAGGACTCGATTTTACATAAAATACCCGAAACACCGGGCCTTACATGATCAAAATCACATAAAATTAAAATCTATGGCCATAAAATTAACCCAAACAGTTCAACGCAAACCGAACATACATTATGCATAAATCTCACCTATTAGAGCCTATCGCAACTTTTAATATTAATTAATAGGGACAGCGATGGCTCTGATACCAATTGAAGGGAATAAAAGTTCCCACGCAGCGGAAGCGCATCGATTGGACCTTACGCCGTATATTAATTAATATTAAAATACCGTTATGAAAACTTAAACAAACTTTAAACACTCTTTAAAGTTGTTGGAAATTTGGTTTAAACATGCTTAAAAATAAATCTAAATTTATTTTCATGCTTTTCTACAGAAAAGGGAAAGAACCGTCACATACCTTCGTTGAAGACTTGACCGTTCTTCGCCAACGACGCTCCACGAACGAAAACGCAGCAGCCGCCTTTGTTTTTCTTGGCTGGAAATTCCTTCTTTGAATGACACAATAAACACAGAGGTTACGTCGGTATGTCTCTAAGTCTAGGAGGCAAAAGACTTGTGGGAGTCTTTCTCTAAGAGGGAGGCTAGAGAGAATTCTAGGTCTTGTCTTTGAGAGTCTAAGAGCAAGAGCAAAAATGTCAAGTGTCATGACCAATTAGGTCTAGTGTTCTATTTATAGAAGAGAGACCATGAATAAAATATTCAATTAAATCAATCTTTTCCAAAATTGATTCAATCTTATTCCTTAATTAGTCAATCATGATCAATCAATTCCATAATTGATTAATCTTTTCCACAAATGATTAATTACTTCCATAAGTGATTAGATCATTTCCATAAATGATTAATCACTTCCTTAAGTGATTAATTATTTTCATAATTGATTAATTCCCAGTTAATGAATTCTTTAATTAATTAACCACCAATTAAATATCACATATTTAATTTCCAGCCTAGAATTAATTAATTTGCCCAAACACAATTTAGGCCTTAAATTAATTAATTCATTATTTGAATTCTTTCCAACTTCCATAAATTTATATTTGAACTTCTTCAAATATTAATTTCTCTCATAATAATATTTCAATATATATTATATTTGTTTCCCTTAGTAAATTGAACATTTTCAATTTACATTTATTACTTAGTTGCCTCAAATTACTTTACGAGCTACCAGTGGGACCTAATGGACCTGCAGATCAGAAGCTCCAACGATGTGAGATTAATTGGTCAAACTCATTAACCACATTAATCAATATTCGTTAACTGTGTGTACATTCCACTATAGACTCACAGTTGCACTCTTCTCATTGCAAACATATTTTCTGTGTCCACGGATCTAGACCAATATCGACTAGTTAGTCCTTCACGAGTGTCCGTAACACCATCTGGGTCAAATTGCCGTTTTACCCCTGGGTTACCTCTATTTCCTTAAGTGCCAATTCTCCTCTAATGAACAACCTGTTTGTGGTCCAACCATCAAACAGAAAGTCCTCTCGTGCCATTGAGAGGGCAGGGCCCTTTGTTCAAGACTCAGAGTAACCACTTAAGGGAACACTCATCTGCTTCCCTAAAGTCGGGAAGGAGTGAATTCCATCTTGTACGATTATGTTCCCAGCTCCCCATTCGGTCTTGTCCCCAAAGTGGTAGGCTTATTGAGTCGGCGTATTGGCCACTCTCACCCATACAAATCAAAGGACAATCTCTCATGAGCAGGAGTCCATGATCAACTCAGGATTAAGACTAAGTTGTCTAGGTCGTCCTAGTGAAATAGAAAACCAACTAGTTAACGGTGTTATAACCAGTGATTACTATTTCGCGGTTCGGTCTTATGCAAACTCATTGCATAGGATACCCCCACTCGCATGTCTCCTACACGAACGCGTTGGATGGCAGCGTTTGTATCAAATACAAAGTGGGTCGTATCCATAGTGTCACCAGGATAAGGCACCCAGTCTTATCCCTATACTATAAACCCTTTAGGCTGTTTCTTGAACAATGATCCCATATGTCGCTACATATAGTTCAAGACTCATATTACAACCTTGGATGTCTAGTTTATTCGATTAGGGTTATTATTAGGCAAAGACAAATATAAAATAACTAATAACAATTAATGGAAAAATATATCAATATTATTTTATTAATATCCGGTCAACGGTTACATTCACTATCTACGAGTTTTAGGGCATAAAACCCAACACATACAACACGTTATGATATAGCAATAGTCTAAAACAACCATAAACACTAACTAAGTTGAGGGAAAGAAGAAGTAAACTCAATGTAGGCCGAGACCGAGCGTCCCCGTCACGATCCCCACGAACAATGGGTTGATTTCCAACTTGCTCTCTTTGCTTCAGCCCCAAAAGCCTCTGTTTCTGCCCTGTTTACGGCTCCAAGACGTCCCAAAAAACCTAGCCGCAACTAATATATATTCTGATTTTTTCGTCGTAGCGTCGAGACGCTGTCACGCTGCCTTTAGAACGCGCGTTTCTGGAATGGAAATTACACAGCGTCGAGACGCTAAGGTCGCAGCGTCGAGACGCTGTGACCTTTTAGCGTATAGATTAGGGAAAACTAGCTAATCATAAAAGACTAGCAAAATAGATTAGGGAAAACTAGCTAGCTCTGCTCGCTATCAGCAGGATCTGAACTTCAATCTTCAAAGTTCTTGAAGGAGGCTTGGAGCTTCAATCTTCAAGTCTTGTAGGAGGATCAGAGCTTCAATCTTCAGAGCTTCAATCTTTAAAGCCTTCTGAGAGCTTCAGTCTTTCTCCTCTTCCTTTCTTTCTACTACCCCCTCAAATGAGCCAAGACCTCCTATTTATAGAGTTTTCCAAAGGCCTTTGCGGGTTGGAGCTCAAATTGGGCTTGGGCCCAATTATTTGGTTTTGGGCTTGATTTATATTTGACCCAAAAACCACATGACCAAAATATTTAAAAGACTAAGTTTGATCCAATTAATTATTATTATTATTAATTAATTGGTCAAATTAATTAATTTGATCAAAATAATTTATTTTTTAATTAATTGATCAAATGGACATTTGGCTCTAAAAATTTATAATAGGCCAACTTTGTGTTCAAATTAAATTTGAGACACATGTCCATCTATAATTGGTCCCAAATTTAATTATTTGTAATTTCGTCATTAATTTTAAATAATGACATGACAATTTGTGATTGATTAAAATTTCTCCTTCAACAATGTGATATATACACCGTGACAAAACTGGAAATGGAATTGATAACGGGCGTGAAACACTACTAACGCTGGAACAAAACCCACTCCCGCCGAGAAACACAGAAGGCGTGAAACGTAGATGCCAGTCGACAAAAAAAGGAAAAACCCACTGCCGCCGTGAATAAAATGTCGTCGTCGGGAAGTAAACCCACTCCCGCTGTGAAGAAGTTGTGCCGAATGAAGCTGCTGCCGGTTGAAGATGTCGTCGGGAAGAAAAAAGTTGAAGTTGCCGACGGTAATATAAAAAAATAGAGGAAAAAAAAAATCTAATCTAATTATTGATAAAAAAAAAACGAAATGTTTAATTAAGGAATGAAATAAAATCTGATTCATTATAATTCTCAAATATTGGAGGATTTATTTAGATAATATTTTATAAAATATAATTTAAATTGAAGAGAGATAATGACAACAAGGGTATAATGGTAAGAAAAAATGCTGGAAATCCTTGAAAATCTTAAAATCTATTGACATATATGAAAATATGAATTTAAAACAACTCATCCACCAAAATTTCTCTAAATTATAAGTTTGTTGCATAGTTTATTTCAAAAAAAAAAATCGTTGCACAGTCTTTTATACTCTCGTATATTTAATCATGGTTTTGATAGTTCAAATCTGTCTCAAATGAGAGGAGATCTGTGATACTTTTCAAATTGAGGTTCTAAAATATTTTACAACAAAGACAAAATTGTAAAATATCAAAATTCATTGTATTATATGATTGTTTCTTAAAAAAAACACAAAAATCAAAATATATGAAACTAAGAAAATGTCAAACACGGGATCGGCTGGCTGCAAAACCAAAGTTAAAAATAATTTAGGGACTAAACTTGCAATTTAACTTTCATATAAATATAATTTTTAATGTGTTGATATTTAATATTTAAATTAAGTTATATTAATTATAAAATTAAGGGAAAAATACACTTTTAGTCCCTGAGGTTTGAGTTAGGTTTCATTTCGGTCCCTGAGTTTTCAAACTCAACAATTTAGTCCCTGAGGTTTGAGATAAGGAGCAATTTGGTCCCTGCCATCTATTTCATCGTTAAATCTAACTGACTTGCTGATGTGGCACTATTATTTTAATTAAAAAATTAATTTTTAATTTTTTAAAATAAAAATATATTAAAATAATAAAAATATTATTTTTTTAATTTATTTTATTTATTTTTATTATTCTCTCTTCCACCTTCTTCTTCTACATCCTCCTCTTTCTACTTCTTCTTCCATCATCCTCCATGGCCGGCGACCGGCGACCACCACTCGCCAGCGGCCGCCGCCGGAGGTTACTTTTTTTTTCTCTTCTCTTCTCCCTCTCTTTTCCCATCTTCTCAAGTTTTTTTTTAAAAAAATAATAAATCGTAACGTCCGGAAATTAAAGTAAAACTCGATTTTTCTAATTTTGAGTATAATTGGGTTTAAACTAAGGGCTCTAGTGGACGTGTGTTTCAATTTGTTGGGTTTTGTTGTTTGGTTTAGCTGAGGGACATTTTTTTTTGTAAATTATAATGATGTTGGAGTTAGCCCTAGTCCTCTTTTTTGTTTGGAGCCACGCAGCCACTTTCCCTTTTCCTTGTTGTCGTGAACTCAACCTCCCAGCCCCCTCTGTGTTTTTCTTCTTCGGCCGACAACATCACCACCACATCTTCGGCGCCGTCGACGGGCTTGCTCCGGTGTTCTTTCAAGATCACAATGGCGGACAGTACAACAGGTGCAGCGTGCGATTCCAACGGGTTTTGCAGTGGTTAGAGGTCGATTTCTGCCATGGTTTGTGCCTATCATACCGAATCGTTCTCTCCCTCACTCCCGGACTCTCTTCTCTGTTTTGCGTGTGGTTCAGTGTGGGTGTGGTCGAGTTAGCTGCGTTTTTCTGGCAGCAGTACCGTTAGGCGCGACTGGCATCATTTTAGGGGCGTTTTCGGCGTATTTCCGACATCTCATTTCGTGGGTAAGTGCCTAGAAGCTTTTTCTTGGTTGGCTTTTGAGTTTAGTTGACTACCCATCCATTTTCTTTCCGTTCAGCAAGCGGTTCCCTTCAAATTTCGACGGTTCGAACAATGGGTCTTTGAGTTTGAGCGTGTTTGAACAATTCCAGCTTTGGGTAAGAGCAATTAAATTAATCTTTTGTTGATTAAAGTGTTTCAGAGGAGTACCCATTAATATTAGCTATTGATTTCAAGGTACCCACAACGTTTGAAGGCCCAATCCTCGAGTTAGAGCGACTTTTAGAAGTTGGATAGCAAGTTTCGACTTGGTTTGTGTAAGTTTTCGCCTCCTTAAATCAAGTTGTTCATGAAAATAATTATGAGAATTAGATGTCCCTAATTCTAAGACCACTCTTGTGATTTTAGATGGAGGTTGCTTGTGTCATGAGCGACGTCGTATTGAATTAGTTGGTTTGTGCACAAATCAAGTATCTTCCTCATTAAAGTAAGTAGCCTGATGTGCAAATTGCTAACCGCAAGTGTACGGGTCAAGTAATAATATAGTGATTATGCAATCGAATGTCGTCCTCTGGATTGGTGTCTAGCCAAGTTTTAATTATCGAAAATACTCTTGGCCAATTTTATTTAGGGAATCAAATAGAATGAGAATATGAATTAATCAACACAAAACTAAAGTAAAAAGTGACAATCAAATGGGAATAATTGGTCTTAGGGAATTGATTTCACCAATTGGAGTTATGGATTAATAAACGGATTAACACATGCTATGATTCATAAATCTTGGCAACTAAAATCACACATATCTCTCCCGAGCATACATGATTCTCCCATATGCAATTGAACCCGATATCCCTATCTAAATCCAATAAACATACAAGGCAATAAGGCTAACCTTTATGACAATTTCTAGAATTAACCTTAATCTCACGATTTTTAGCTAAATTCTAGTTATGCATATTGATTACTAATTTAAATCCTCTCTCCCGAGTTAGATTCAAATATAAACATCAATCAATTTATGGCCAGTAAATCGAAAGCATTAAACATACAACATATGCATAAATGACATCAATAGCATAAATACCGTAAATCAATCCAAAACGTGCCCAACGGCTACATCAATCCCTAAGAATTGAACTTAGCTACACATAATCCTCATTACAATATAAACTAAGTCTAAATAAGCCATAAAAACTATCTAAAGTAAGGGAAAAGAGAAATAGACTCGTTGTAGGCCGAGACCGAACGTCCCCGTCACGATCCCCACGAACAATGGGTTGATTTCCACTTCGTCCCCTTTGCTTCAGCTCAAAAATCTCTCAATTCTGTCCTATTTTCGGCTCCAAAAGTCCCCAAATCGAAGTCCCCAAAAACCTAGTCGAAAAGATGCTTAAATAGCAAAATTTCGTTGTAGCGTCGAGACGCTGTCAAGACAGTGTCGCGACGCTGTCCCGATCCGCAAATTTGGAAAATTTTCTATAGCGTCGCGATGCTGTTCCTAGCGTCGCGACGCTATGATTTTTTTTTTTTTTTTTTTAAGATTGGAAGCTCCATTTGACTCCAATTGCTGAATTAAGCTTCAAGCACATACTTCCTACAAATAAAACATAAAAATGCATAAATTTGGGCAAATAATTGAAAAAGACTAGCTTAATTAATTAGAGAAAAATAGCTAGCTATGCTCGCTATCATAGCCATTGGATTAAAGCTCTAAGTGTTGTTGGGTTAAACCAAGTATGGTTGGTTCTTTCTTTTTGAATGCATGGAACTAGTTAATAATGTTTGAGTAAATGGTTGCATATAAAGTTTATCGTTATGTAAGTGTTAAAAGCAGTTATGTTATGTGGCGTGTTAGTGGATTGAGTAAGTAGTCTTTGGACATGAAGTTGTTTGCTTTGGAATCGTTGTATGCTTGTTATTAGTGAATTGAAGTTTTGGTTACGTTTCATGTTATGGTCAAATATTCCTCGGTATGTGGTATGCTTGTTTGAATATGGTAAGCGTTGTTTACTTGGATATGTCTTAAGTGTCGCCATGCTTGTAGGACTAAGTAAGTATGTTTGAGATATTTGATTTATGGTTGTTCTGGACTGTTTTCATACTTGGAGGATGGGTTAAATGTTCATGGGAGTTGTGATTGGAGTTGGGTTGTGATTCTGACTCGTTTTTGTCTATAGAAGTGCCTTGTTATTATTTCAAGGTGTATAAAATTTTGGGTTCCCTATGTATACGTCGTTATGCTGCCGAATTTTTGGTAGCCTCATAATGGTTTAGGAATCATTTTACCTTTGAGGAAAGACTTAGAATAGGGACCTCGACCACGTTTTAGGGCCTCAGGAAGAATTATTAGATTCCTTAAGTCTTACATAGCTAGAGTGTGTTCCTTCCCCATCTCAGGACTGATAGAACCCAGACACGTTTACGTGTGTTCTATTAGTTAACTGTTAGAGCTCAGTTTCAGGCACGCTAGCGTGCGCTCTCTCAGTTCAGGACGGTGTTGAGCTTATGATCAGGCACGTTGTTCGTGCGCCTTTTGGCACCATGCATGTTTACATGCGTCAGTTGCTCCACCGTATTTTTATCACTACATTCAGGGGTGTTGTGTTGGGATAGGTGTAGTTCTGCTAGAGGTGGCAAGCTAATCTCTAGTTTACTTACCTTAACCGACTGACCCACACAACACTCTAGTTGGCACAGGTTGGGGGATAGGTTAACACCCTAGACAGAGCATGTTTATGTGATCAGTTGTGGCCCTAGGGTTAGAAACCCAAATGTCATTCCAGTTAGGTCCCTATGTCGCTAAGACCCAGAAATTCAGGAACTCAGTTTCAAGTTATAGATCTCATGATTTCAGTTTCGACCCTTAAGTGGGCTACTAACTGGGTATATTCGTATATACTCACCCATGCTACATATCTTTCCTTTTCAGGTGGTACTTGAGAGCGTTGGCGATCGGCGGGAGCCGTGGCTTGGCTGGCTATGGGACTGCACCCCGCAAATCTTGTCATTTTCCTTAGGAATTCAATTCCTTTCATTCTAATATCAGTTTCTTGTTGAACCTTAGTTTTAAACGATTGTTTTCTATGTTTTCATTCTGGATTCATTCAGATGCTTTCATTTCGTTATTTGTTTTAGAAACTCATTTATGTTTTGGGCCCTATTTGAATTATATGAAAAACATCATTATCTTCCGCTTTAAAGTTTACAAAGTTTTCCGTACTCATGCATGTAGTAGCGACTCCTTTGTACATTTTTATCCCCTCTTTAGTCGGGTCGTTACAGATGAGTTCCCTCCCTCTTCGCTGGAAAAACAGAGATCTGGGTTCGTTAGCAGATCTGCGGAGAAAATCCACGGGCGCGGTGAACGGATCTGGGTTTATGAGCTCCGAATGATCAACGACGAGGTCTGGAACGCCTGTCGTCATCCACGGTGAGCTCCGAATGATCCACGGCACGCGAATCCGTCGTCAAACACCTCTCGTGGAAGTTCGAAAACCAGATCTGGAATGCTCTTGCTCGTTGTACCCGTCTTCGCTCGATCTGGAATGCTCTTGCTCGTTGTACCCGTCGTCGATCCACGGTGCGTGAGATCCGTCGAAGCCCTGCTCGCTGTAAGTTCGGAAACCAGATCTTGGTTGCTCGTTGTTGGTCGATGCGAGGGAGAGAGACAGGGAGGAGGGAATGGAGCTTTGAGTTCGGTGCGAAGGATAGAGATAGTGAAGGGAGATAGATGAAGAGGGAGAGAACGAAATAGGGAGGAGGGAAATGGAGAGAAACAGGGAGGGGGAAGAAGAAAGAAAGAAAAGAAGAAAAAAAGGGAATGGAAAAAAATAGAGAAGAAAGAAAAAAAAAATCACCGCCGGCCGCCGCCCATGGAAGATGATTGAAGAAGAAGAAGTAGAAGAAGGATGAGGAAAAGGAAGGTGGAAGAGAAAAGAATAAAAATAAATAAAATAAACTAAAAATAATAATATTTTATTATTTTAATATATTTTTATTTTAAAAAATTAAAAATTAATTTTTAATTAAAATAATAGTGCCACGTCAGCAAGCCGGTTAGATTTAACGGTGAAATAGATGGCAGGGACCAAATTGCTCCTTATCTCAAACCTCAGGGACTAAATTGTTGAATTTGAAAACTCAAGGACCAAAATGAAACCTAACTCAAACCTCAGGGGCTAAAAGTGTATTTTTCCCTAAAATTAATCATCGTAGAATTATCCACACCTAAATATATAAGCAAAAAATGAAACTTTAATTATTTAAGATTTTCTAAAATAGAATTAAGTTTTTTGATGCAAGTAGTTTTTCTAAAATAATTTGCTAAAGATTAATATATATGTGTAAAATTAAGAAATAAAATAATTATAACTAGTTCCATGAATTTAAAAAATTGGAAATTAAAACAGGTTGGTAAAAAAAAAAAATAAATGAAATTGAATATTTGCGTTTTTTTTTCCAATTTAAACTACAAAACCAAAATTAAAAATACTTAAAAAAAAACTTGCATTCAATGAGGCTCAAACGTTGGATCGGTCTGCTGCAAAACCAAAGTTAAAAATAATTATAAAACACAACCATTCAATTAGAGTTAAACACTAGGATCGACAAGCAGACAAACGAATACAATGCCTCCAAGGCCCATGTCCCCTTTGACCAACAGACCAACAACCAAATTTGATAAATTAGATGGAAACTTTAATAAAATATATATAATTTATAATTCCAGGGGCACGTGCCCCTCTTGGCCCATTATAGATCTGCCCTGATCAATAGTTTGTCAAATCATTTTTTTAAAAGAACTCAATCGTGTACAAGTCCTAAATATTAAGATATTAATACAGTGCAAAAGTTTAATGAGTGAAAAAAAGTAGAGCATCTTTTCCTTTTCTCCTCCACACAAAACTTAAGCGGTATTTGTTTTCGTCAAAACAAATTAAGAACTTCGTCTGTCATTGCATTATTTGGCTTACCCTCTCCGTTTAATAAAAATTAGGCAATTTGGGATAAAAATTCGTGGGTGGCATGAATGGCCATTTTTCTACTGTTTTTTTTTTTTTTTTTTTTTTTTTTTCTTCTTCTTCTTCTTCTTCTTCTTCTCTTTTGTCTATCTTTTTAAACCGGCATTTTCTTCTTGCCATTTAGAAGGATTCTTAAGAAATCCCATTTTCTGAAGGGCTAACGACAAGAATGGTCAAAATTAAATACGCATTTTGAAAAATGGCAACTATGATCAATTCGAGTTTATGCATTAATTAATATGAATTATTGATTTACCAAAATACCCACAAACACTAAAATAACAAAAACCACAGAAATACACGGTACATCTAACCGACTACGTGATTTAATTTAAATAAAATCAATTTCAAATACAAAAACCTAAAATTAAGGAATCAAATTTGAAATTCAAATTTGAGCTAAATCTAGTTATTAAAAAAATCGATGATACACAAAAATTCAAACCCAAAAATCAAAAGTATAGTATCTGCAACAAGACAAGTGGTTGGTTTAATTATTCAGATATCAGAGGGGATGGATAGCGAAAATTGAAAGAAAGCAAGCAAGTAAACACACGAACAGGATTAACACCCAGATTATAGAAAGCGAGTCAACTATCCTACATGCGCCGAACGGATTTTCTTTGATAAACATCTCTAAGCTTTTAATCAAGTGCCCCAGTTAAATTGAAGAATCTCACAATGAATTAGAAGAACTAACCTACAATCGAGCCTCTAATTCTGAATCCTTTGAAAAACAACTGTCGGGTATTGCACGCTTCGTGTACAGAGAGAGAGAGCAAAATCGAGCAAAACACAGTGGCCTTTGAGAATGGTTAGAGAAGTCTGCAGAGCTGATCGGTGCCTGAGGAATGGGTTTGAGTAGAGACTGTAGAGAATAAGGCATCGAAGAACCCAGAAAGCCTCTTAAACAACGTGGATGATAAATGTAGCAAGTAGCAGCTCCTCGTTACAAACTTTGCAAGCCTCTTATCTTCAAAGTCCTAATATTTTGGAACCTCAAGGATCTTCTCCTTAAACGAATTAACCCCCCTCTTCGAAGATGAAGAACAACACTCTCTACTTGAATTCAACCATTAGAATTCTCAGAATTTGAGGTCATTTTCAAAGGGATGCTGGCCTCAACGAAGTCGAAACGAGGTTACTCACATTTTAAAGCGTCTTTACATTTAACCTACAAAACTCCACTGCTTTTATTGACGACAATTTTAAGTTATTTTATGCTTCTGGAGTACTAGTATTTTTGTGTTTGAAATTCTAAAATTTCATAAATTCAACCAAATCTTCCTACTATTTGAAAGTTCAATTTCGAAAAAATTCTAAATTTTAAGTTTTTTTTTTTTTTAAAAAAAAATTTCCAGGTTTTAGATATACCTCAATTTGAGTTTGTTCCTAACACAGTTAGTGAAGTGTTGAAACGTTGACTCCATTCCAACGGATATGGTGGTCATCTTGAAGTTTTGGTACCGATTATGTTCATCCCCATACACCATCATATAATATATTTACTGATTGAAGCGATATCTGACTTTCAAAATTAAGAGAAATCATGGTCAATATAACAGAAATAAACAATAGAACAACAAATAAATCAGAGGTTTGTAAATACCTTTTTACTCTGTTGAATAGATAAAAATCGATTGCAAGAACACTAGACTTCTTTAATGGAGGTTTACACGATAAGCGTTGATTGAAAACTGATAAACTGCTAAAGCGTAAAGGAGAGTGAAAAAAAAATAATCTTTAGCAAACAGAAAAAAAAAAAAAAACCCAAATAAAAAAAGAGAAATTATGGGAGATAACTCATCTTCCAACCATATATTTAAAAAATGTCCAAAATAGAGATATTTTACAAGAGTAGAAATTTCGTGATTTGTAGGACCATTATACCCATGCTTTAATATCTCTCTCCTCAATAATTATGGTGGTTTAATTCTAATTTCTTTTATTATTTTCTACTTTTACAAATTATTATGTTGCATGATTTTCTCCCCAATTTTAGGTTATCAATAATTACTCAACTTTGTCCATCTTTTTTTTTTTTTTTTTTTTTGAGAATTACGTTGTCCATCTTTTTGTTTGGCCATCAATAAAAAAAATATATTAAGAATATATTTTTATTTTAATATTAAAATTTACACCAAATTTTTTCCTTATTTTATTTTATAATTTAATTTTAGTAGATTCTTAATTTTAGCAAATTAACTGCATAGAATCTTAATTATTATCTCCACTCATAACTTCAACAACCAACTATCTTTTTTAACCTCAAATATATATGAGATTTATTCAAAATAACCTGAGAATGGACTTTGTGAATAATTTTATTTTTTATTTTTCATAGTTATACCATAATATATATGAGTTATTTTGAGTTAATGATTATTTGAGCAAATGTGTAGTTTATTGAGTTAACAATTATTTGAGCAAATATATTCTGATCAATATACAATTTATAATAGTTTAGTATTTATGTCTGGTTATCATATATTCTCGGAAAAAAAAAACGTTGATATTTGTTTATAATTTCATATATACCTTATATAATTTCATATATACTTAATATATACCATGTATGTGTGTACATACATTACGTTTTTTTAAATGTCTCACAATCTTAGCATTAATTTTGAATCATATACTTTTTTTTTTCCAGATTTTTGGATTTTGAAGAAAAACATTTATATTCATATATACCAATTTATATATACTATGTACATAAGGTTTATATATGGGAAAAATACACTTTTAGTCCCTGAGGTTTGGGTTAGGTTTCATTTTGGTCCCTGAGTTTTCAAACTCGACAATTTAGCCCCTGAGGTTTGGTTTTAGTTTCATTTTAGTCCCTCCATCCATTTTTCCGTTAAATACTAACGGATGGCTGACGTGGCACCTATTTTTTTATTTAAAAACTATTTTTTTAATTTTTAAAATAAAAATACTATTAAATTAATAAAAATATTATTATTTTTAAATATTTTAATTTATTTCTCTTTCACTCTTCTTTCTCCTTCAACCATAAACCCTTCTTCATCACCTTCATCACCACTACCAGCTACACCATACCAGTCGCTGGCAGCCGGCTACCTCGACGACCGCCGCACACCGCCGGCGACGGCGACAAACTTTATTTTTCTTTTTTTCTGTCTGTTATTTTTTCTTTTCTTCCCCTTCCGTCGCTCCTCTCATTGCCGCCGGTACTCTCGCGCCGCCACCACTTCTCACGCTCAGTCACCACCGTCGCCCTCACCGTCTTTCTCTCTCTTGCGCTTTCTCTCGGCCAAAAACCCATGCCTAAAACGCATATCTGAAATGAAACCCATGGTTTCCCACGCCTGAAACTCAGATCTGAAATGAAACCCATGAAACCCATCCAAAATCCGACGTTCTTCGATGACCAGATCTGCGCTCCGACCACCTCGCGATACCAGATCTGCGGTTCGCGAAGAAGACCCATGTCACTACCAGATCTGTGGCGTCGAGGGTGAAATCCGGAGGTTTCTTTGCGCGAGCAGCAGCGTTCCTCGATTTCCAGCCATTTTTTTGCTTTCCGGCGGCTTCGACGCGTACCAGCAAGTAGATCTGCAAACAACAACTTTTCTTCTTCAAGTTCCGACAGTCCGTGGCATGGGTGTTTGAATTTCAGCGAAACGGGATATCCTTCCAGAATGAAAATGAGGAGAAGAAAATGAAGAGAAAGAAAAGAAGAAGAAAGAAAGGAGAAAGTAGCAAAAAGAAAAAAAAAAATGGGGAAAGGAAGAAAGAGGGGAAGAAAATCAGAAAGAAATGATAAGATTTTTTTTTTTTTTTTAATCTTGAATGCGGCGGTTGCCGGCGGCCATGGTGGTGGGGATGTTGATGAAGAAGAAAGGTGGTGGTGGAGCTTTGAAGAAGAAGAAAGAATAAAGAAATAAAAATAAATTTTAAAAATCAATATTTTATTACTTTTATTTATTTTTATTTAAAAAATGAAAAAATAATTTTTTTTTAATAAAAAATTAGTGCCACGTCAGCCATCTGTTAATTATTAACGGAAAATTGGATGGAGGGACCAAAATGAAACTAAAACCAAACCTCAGGGACTAAATTGTCGAGTTTGAAAACTCAGGGACCAAAATGAAACCTAACCCAAACCTCATGGACTAAAAGTGTATTTTTCCCTTTATATATTATACATCTAGGTATATATTTATAGATAAAATATATTGCCTGACCTATATTTATAATTATGAAAATTCACTTATGAACTTTATAAACCATGACTACTATATAATGAGGTTTATATAATATATATCTAAGTATATATTTATGATACAATATACAGCTTGATATATATTTATCATTCTGGCATTTAATTTATGAATTGAATACAATATATATTATATAATAGACTCTGTATATTGATTATATATTATCATGCATGATATATATTTATTATACGAAGAAATATTACATTCTACAATCAATTTAGAGATAGTTAATAATGGATAGAAACATATTGTATATACGATACATATATATACCAGTTCATATATATATATATATACAAAAATATATATTATATAAACGCCATACTATATAATTATTCTATCTTTTATATCAGAAATAATCTCGTTCATATATGCATTGTGTTTTTTTTTTTTTTTTTACAATATGGGGGTGAGAGATTTGAACCACAAACCTCGTGGTTATCAGTACAACTTTATGCTAGTTGAGCTATGCTCTTGTTGGCTTTCATATAGAAGAAGATATATTTTCCTTTTTTGAACCACAGACCTTGTGGTTATCGTTCATATATGCATTGTCGTTTGCATGATTAGAAGAAGATATATTTTTCTTTTTTGGGGTGTGGTTATGAGGAGTGAGAAAGTAATTAAAAAAAAAAAAAAAACTCATCAACAAAACGTAGGAATTTTTGGATAAAAGTTGCCAGATTTGAGGGGAGAGTTTCCTTTTTTTAGGTGTGGTTATGAGGAGAGGGAAGATTTTTTTTTTTTTTTAAATCCATCATTGAATATCGTAATTTGAAGGAAGCAACCGTGTTTTCTTATTTACTTTTTTTTTTTTTATTTTATTTAATAGGTAGAAGTTTCTATGAGGGCTAAAACGTAAAAGGACCTTGACTTTTGTGAAAAAAAAAAGTGGGGTCAACAAACCTTTTATGAAATAAATGGGAAAGTTAGACATTTACAAAATATGAGGCCTATATTTAGGCTATTTATGTACTTATCCCATAAAAAAAAGATAATATATGATTTTAAAACTAAACGATACATTTGAAGACAAAATCTAGGGTAAACAAATCTATTTTATACATTTAAAAATAAATTAATTAAAAGATAGTAAATCAGATACTAAGATACACAGAATCCTTGATTTTAGGAGAATGCAGAAAACGGTTAATAAAAAGAGAAGAAGATTACAAATACAGTTTCCTTACTTTTAGGAAGCTGTAGACAGACAATTATGAAAAGGGCAAAAAAGGGAAGATCAGGTAACAAATACAACCATGTGGGACCACGATTTGGCCATTTTTCCCTTTTTATTTTTTCACTATCTATCTAAACCGTGTTTTTTTTTGCTATTCCCAAGGAGGGAAATCCTCAGAAATGACCAAAAATTACGGGTAGTTTTGAAAAATGACCAAACAGTTTTTTCAATGAAAAATGGTCAAACTGATTTTTTAACCTATTTTCACGTTAATTATTCTTCCAATTATACTCTCAAGTCAATTTTCACGTCTCATCCTATATTTGAGGAAACATGTTTGATTTAATTTTTTAAAAAAATAATCATAACAAAACTGTTAATCCCATGAATCATGATATCGATAGTTATAGCTTATATATTCTCTCTTATCTATTTAAATTTTTATATTTTTAATCAACGAATCATCATCTTCATCATCTTTTCCACTCGTTCTCATATTGATTTCTTGTCTTTACTTCTTTCTAACACTGAGAAGGCTATTGATTATAGGTATGTTGCCTCATATTCAAATTATTTATTTTATTCTTATTCATCCTTCTATTCCCAAAAGTAATTTTACCTACCTTTGTGAAATTAGATATTTCTATTCTGAGACTGTAAATGCTTCAAATATAGTGTGTAAAGTCTCTGTATGTGCGTGATGAAGAAGAGCATGTGAAAGATTTTGTAAGGTTTTCAAATTCTCCTTTTTATTATTTATTTCGATTTCTTTAGTTGAAAAGGTTAAATTGATTTGATGTGCTTTAAGTGATTTTTGAGATCGTCAATTCATGATGAAATTGTAGCCTCAATCGGTATGATCTTTTCTCCTAAGTATTTCTTTTATGTACCCCTATTTTTTCCTCCCTAAATCATGATTTTAATTTAGTGTAAGATTTCTTAATTTAAAGTTTCATTTTCAAATTATTCTGTTTAAATTGACTCTTCAAGTCAATTTCCAAGACCCATCCAATATTTGAGGAAGCCCCTATCTGGTTTAATTAAAAAAAAAAAAAGAAGTTAGTTATCCCATGAATAATCAAGCTAGTTACAACATATATCTTCTCTCTCTTATCTATTTTATCTTCGATTGAAATATGTTAGATTACTCAAAATTTAGGTTTTCATTTCAATATTCGAGTATATTTTTTAATCAACAAATCATCTTCATTTCTTAATCTTCACTTCTTTCCAACGTTGCCTCATATTTGTATTCTTTTCTTTTTATTCCTATTCATTCTTTTTTTTTTTTGCAAAATTAGATCTCTATATTCCGAGACTGTAAATACTTCAAATACAGTGTGTATGCAAGTAAATTATGAGAAGTCATTTGCAAGATTTTTCTTTCTCAATATATTGTATTTCTTTGACGTATCCATAAATCGTGATTTGATTTTAATTCAGTATAAGATTTTTTTTTTTAATTTAAATTTTTGTTTTCAAATTATTCGGTTGAGATGAATTAGTATGAGTCTTATCTTTTTTATTTTGAAATTCATTGATTTAATTTGGCTTAAATTAATCTCTAAATCATATAGTGTATTTGAATTTAATTAGTCCTTAGATTTAGATTTCAGTTATGGGCAACAAATTCTCAAATAGGTATTTTAATTTAATTAGTCTTTAGATTTAGATTTCGATTAAGGGCATTTTTGTCTAATTGGTAGGAAAGAAAACTTACATTTGACCATTTTTCAAATGAAAAATTCGAATCGCCATTTTTCAAAACGGCCCATTAAAAATAGCCATTTATCTTGGGGCAACCAGATAAATGGCCAAATAAAAATAGCTGTTTTGAAAAAGGGTCATTCGAAATTCCAATTTGATAAATGGCCAAAAGCTATTTTTAGTAAACTCTTTTGGCAACAAAGTGGACAAAAATACCCATATCCAAATCTCAATTCATAAAATAAAATAAACCAAATACACTATAAAGAAAATCTAGCTTATTAATACATCAAGCAAAACAATAACAGAAATTCAAACTAAATGGAATATAAATCTGGCAACCTAAATTTAAAACAAAAGATTTGAATTAAAAAATAGAGAGAAAAATAGGAGGACTTAAATTTAAACACACTGTAATTTCGGATTGATTTCCCTAACAAATAAGATAACAAATATAACCAATTAGCACAAATCCTCCCATTTGTGCTAATTTTCGAAACTACTCTCTAATTTCTGGCCATATCTGAGGATTTCTTAACAAATAAGATAACAAACATTAGCACAAATCAAGGCGAGAGTCATAGATTTTTTTTAAAAAAAATATTGTTAACTCGTACCAAAATAGGGACTGCACGAAAATGATTGAATCAGTTAACTAGTGTCTATTTAAATTACTAAATTCACTTACACACAAAAACCGTATTTTCTTTTCCAAACCCTCAATAACCTAATTTAAAAGTGTAATCACTAAACTTGCAAATGATTTCAATCTTGAACAACGGGAAGAAACCATTACTCACAAATGGTTACTAGAACAATAAAAAAACATTCAAGTTTATAAAAAGAAAAATTATGCAAATACAGTATATTCAGTAAAAAAATTATGCAAAGTGTATATAGTAAACTAACATATTAGACAATATGCAAATAATTTACTATGGTAAAAATCAAATCATTTAAAAAACGAGAAGAAACCATTACTCACTATTTCCCTTCAACTTAATTTGAAAATTGGGATTTAGTATTCACCTTATTTTTTAAATAAAAAAAAATCTGAAACCCTTGAGATTCTTCTCAATTTTCTTCCGTTTGTGCGGTCTTTTCCATTCTCATCTTCTTTCAACCATTACAAAGAAATTGAGAAACCTTCGATTTTCTTTTGGACACTTTTCTCCATTGTATTCTTCCTCCAAAAGCTTCCATTTGGAAACCATTGAAGACTTTGAAAAAGAATTAAAAAAAAAATACTTTGTGTTGAAAAATAAGATACAAGGAGGAAAATAATGATAGATAAATACAAAATACAATATTTAACATACCTATGATGTAGATCAATAACCCTTACAATGGTGATATGAATGACACAAACAATCGATCAATGACAAAAAGTTGGGAAAAACGATTGCTGATTAGATAATTAAAATCTAAGAATCTAATCGAAAATTAAAAATGAAAACCTAATTTCTATGTAATCTTTCACTTTTAATAAAAATAAAATCTGATTTTGATTTTTGAGAGGTAGGAGAAAGAATATAGATATTGTAATTCCTTGATTTAAGGATAATTTTTTTTTTTTTTATAATTAAATAAGATAGTGGTTGGGTGTGAACGTGAAACTTGACTCAAACACGAAAATAAGTTAAAAAACGATTTAGCCATTTTTCATTGAAAAAATCTGTTTGACCATTTTTCAAAAATACTGGCCATTTATCAAAAATACAGTGTAAATCTAACCATTTTTCAAAAAGACAGTGTAAATCTGACCATTTTTCTATGGTAGCCCAACAATGTTCAATCAACCTCGTTCGGATAGATGATGAAGAGAGAGAATTGATGCTGTAAAATCTTCTGGAAAACCAAAAAACGTATATTTTTTTAAGAAATGAGGAAGAGAGAGAAATTGCACAGTGAAAATCTTCTAGAAAACAGATTGCATAGGGAAGAGGGAGAAAATTGATTCATGGAATTAGAGGTTATAGATTTATTTTTTAAAAAAATAATCCACAAATATAGGGGAGACGTGAGGATGACTAAAGGGTAAAAATGGTATTTGGTATCACACGAAAATAGGTTAGAAAATCCGGTTTGGTCATTTTTTTTTGTTAAAAAATCCAGTTTGGTCATTTTTCAAAAATACCGTGTAATGTTTGGCCGATTTCCCTTTATCTTGTTGCCCCTACCCCTTCTCTTCTGAAATCGAAAATCCAAAATCAACACTCCCAGCCCAGCCCATGTTTTCTGCCAGTCCATTGATACAGAAAAATAAAAAGGACATTCCAGTAATTTCACATATTATTCGGACCTGCCCGAAGGCCCCAATCAGAATCAGATCGATCGGTATCATCATCTTCATCAGTTCTTTGATAATCCATTGCTGATTCTGCAACTCGGATCGCACAAAAGGAAGCTTCATATTCTCCGATTCCCCCAGGCCTTTCCCTTCCTTCCTCTGCATCTAACCTCGCTAAATTCCCCCTCACAATTCTGCATCGTTAGGGTTCTTCCGGAGGAGGCGTTTGGTTTCTTGCCATTGCTCTCCCCTCAGATCTTCTCCTCTTCCCTTCCATTTTCGTTTCCGTTTCGATCGAATTTTCAGAGAATGTATGGTTTCGAAGCCCTCACGTTCAACATTCATGGAGGCTATTTGGAGGCCATCGTCCGTGGACATAGGGCTGGGTTGCTGACCGCCGCTGATTATAACAATTTGTGTCAGTGCGAAACCCTAGATGATATCAAGATGCACCTCTCTGCCACTGAGTATGGCCCTTATCTCCAAAACGGTGGGTGAGCCTTGAATTTTTATTTTTCCTGGATGATTTATGAAATTGGATGGGGAGCTTGCGGAAATTTTAGTGTCAGATCGTTGGATTAGTTGTACGGGGAGAAAATTGGTAGAGGAATTGCTTTGCTGAGGATACAAGCTGTCAATTGAATTCGGAAATGGATGCGAAAGGCTTGGATCTTGCAATGAATTTTCAAGTAGTTGAGTTTATTGGTGTTTTGACACAACTAATAGTTTGATTTGAGCAAGGAATATGAATTCTGTTATGGTACTAGAAGATTGAGGATAGGCCTCTGATTCCAGCTTCGCAATAGAACTTCGTATAACTATTTCTTCATCAACTCTTAAAAATGCAATTCTATTTTTGACAATGTAGCTGGTGGGTTTGTAAGTTGTTAACTGGTGAAAGTAGAGCCTCTTCGTGATTGACTTATGAGTTATGGAGCTCAAGGTTGATTTTGAAAGTGGTAGATACTGTGGATTAATGTGGTTTCGGTTGAGACCTCCATTTTTTTAGAATTTTTTTTTATTAACATTGGGACCTCTATATCCGTTCCTTCTTTTGTTTGGGGGGGGGGGGGGGGGGGGGTAGAAAAACAGTATCAGCATAGGTTTTCTATTTTCTCGTGGGATTGGCTGTTGTGTGCTGTTTTATAATTGAATGTGGTAACTCAGAATTTTTTCGAGGATAGGTTGATTCATTTTCAGGAGTAGAAGGATTGTTTAACTGTTAGAATATCTTATGATTAGTGCATAGGTTAATCTACCTGTCATGCTTCAACTACATGGACAAGTGAAACTTTTACTCGAAGGCGGAAGATTCTGTTCTATTTGTGCTAATTTCAACTTATTTTGTAGAACCATCTCCATTGCATACGACAACAATTGTGGAGAAATGCACCCTTAAACTGGTTGATGAGTATAAACACATGTTGTGTCAAGCCACGGAACCCCTGTCTACCTTCTTAGAGTATATCACGTATGTTGAGTTTCTTTTCTGAAAGTTATTTCCATCGTTTGAGCTTGTTTTGTTGTCTTCTCATAATTCTAAACTTCCAACTTGATGGAATTTTTTACTCAGATATGGTCACATGATAGACAATGTTGTCCTTATCGTTACTGGAACCTTGCATGAGAGAGATGTTCAGGAACTATTGGAGAAGTGCCACCCTTTGGGCATGTTCGACAGGTACTTTCAATTGATAACTCTTGTGATCTGGTAGTGTCACATGATATTTCTTACCGAACAAGAAAATATGTATATGTATATCTTACCCAAATATTGATGGTATCATAAATGTTCTCATTTGTTTTCTTTTTATTCTTTGTTAGCATTGCTACCTTGGCAGTTGCTCAGAATATGCGGGAACTTTATAGATTGGTGCTTGTTGACACCCCTTTGGCTCCATACTTCTCAGAGTGTATCACATCGGAGGTATAATGCTTAGCTCCATTAATTTCCCATTATTGGCTTTGATTATTATTATTTTGTGAGCTTTTAGTTTTATAAGGCACGGGTGCCAGAGAACTCAATTAGAGAATTGAACTATTCATTATAGCTTTGAATTAAACTGGATACCTTTGCACAATTACTTCTTCTTCATAAGTCATATCAGATGATGCTAGAGACCCAGATGCATTTTTATGGTATTGATGCGTTATCACGGTACAAGCTATATTGTCCTGCAATGAAGTCTGTTAAGTACAGTACATTGAACTTCATGCTAAAGCTATGGTTTGGTGTTCCCTCTTATTTTTGTTAGGATTTGGATGACATGAACATAGAAATAATGAGGAACACTCTCTACAAGGCATACCTAGAGGATTTCTACAGGTTCTGTCAGGTGAATGAAGATTAATAATTTATAAAATCTTCATTTTCCATTATAAAATCCCAGTTTCTTATCTATTTGTATTTGATTTTTGAGGTAGAAACTGGGTGGTGCCACTGCTGAGATCATGTCTGACCTCCTTGCTTTTGAGGCTGATAGAAGGGCTGTCAATATTACCATAAATAGGTATCTTGATGCTGGTCAATAAATATTTGCTGGGTCATCGGATTTATTTTTCTCTTGTGGTGATTTTATGTTTCAGCATCTTCTTTAATTAAGTGTACCTCATCTATTGTAGTATTGGCACTGAGCTTACCCGAGATGACCGAAGGAAGTTATATTCCAATTTTGGTTTACTGTAAGCAGTTTCTTAATCTCAATATACTTTAAATTACGTTTATGCTGAGTGGACCATCATCTAATAATTTTCAATCATAACAGTTACCCCTATGGTCATGAGGAACTTGCTATCTGTGAGGACATTGATCAGGTACTTCTGAATTTGAGTCATAACGTTGTGTACTCAAGTTGTACCATTATGTTAACGTTTTAACACTGGGCCATCTGATTTGATTGCTATCTTTGGAAAATTGTCACAAGTTATAACATTATGTAAAAGTTTTAACGCTGGGCTACTGATTTGATTACTATCATGGGAAAATTGACTTCTGACTAATAGCAAGAATGTAAAAATGTAAATGATTGTTGGTTAAGTTAAATATTCAGTCCTTGAATTTTGATGATAAGCTTCAAAAAAACTTTAATTATATCCTTAAACTTTCATTTTGATTCTAATCTGCCTATTAGTAAGATTGTTACTTAAATGTTGACATGACACGATGATTGGGCTAATAAATGATGATTTCGTACAATGTAGTTTGACGAAGGGCTGATTTCGTACAATGTAGTTTGACGAAGTATGTCAATTGGATAAAATAAGAACAGATGGGTCAGAAAATTTGATGGGAATGGGTGGACAAAACCAAACTTTTGGCCTGCCTACCTTCATTTTTATCAAACCAGCTTACTTTCTCATGTCATCCTGTGTCAAACCATCACTTGTGTCTAATCATCACTTTGCGTCCACATTTAAGTAAAGATGTTAATGTTTGAGACTTATTGAAACCAAAAAGAAAAACTCAAGGACATAATAAAACTGTTAAGTTTAGGTAGGGAATAGATACAATTAAAGTTTAAATTTAACCATGATTATTTGTTATGTGGATTTATTCGAATTTGGAAATTTTGATTAAAAAAAGTTTTGTTTGTGAGAAATTATGTGATATTGTAGTTAATGATAATTTGGTTTAATTTGTAACTTAACTTGATGCCCCTCTTTTACTTGGTATTTCAGGTTCGTGGTGCCATGGAAAAATATCCTCCCTACCAGTCAATTTTTTCTAAGCTATCATATGGAGAAAGCCAGATGCTTGACAAGGCATTCTATGAAGAGGAGGTGAAAAGGCTATGCCTAGCATTTGAGCAACAGGTTTGTTCTAATTCCCCCATTCAATATCCCAAATCCAATTCTTCTCGGAGGTTGACCAGAAGTTCGGTTATGTCTCCTTATACTAATTTGACATGAATGAATCAAGTAACATCTTGTTCTTCATTGCAGTTCCATTATGGTGTTTTCTTTGCATACATGAGGTTGAGAGAACAGGAGATTAGGAACCTAATGTGGATCTCGGAATGCGTCGCTCAAAACCAGAAGTCAAGGGTTCATGACAGTGTTGTCTTCATATTTTAGCCTAAGCTGTCTAATTAATCACATTTGTTTCCTGTTTTTGCATAATTTACTGTAAAATCATGTCTCCATCTTATCCTATATTGTGCTGCAGAGATGGGGGTTCATACATTCTTTCCATGCAAGACTTCATGTCTAAATAAGTGCGTTTTTGATGTATTAATGGTTTAAAATTGAGTGAGAAATTATTGTACTCAAAAGAATCATATCAGCAGGTACTATGGTTGTGAAGAAGATGAAAGTGAATTTATATAATAAGTTTCTTATTTTTTCTTTTTGTTGTATAAAATCAGCATTGTTTATCTGCAACTCGAGACAAGAGGAGGGTAACAAGTAGAAAGGTATTGTATTCCTTTTAAGTTTCACATTATGATTTCACGGTATTTTTATACTTTTTATTGGAAAAAATATACTTTTAGTCCTAGTGGTTTGGGTTAAGTTTCATTTTGGTCGTTGAGTTTTCAAACCCAACAATTTAGCCCTTGAGGTTTAGTTTTAGTTTCATTTTAGTCACTCCATCCATTTTTTCGTTAATAATTAATGGTTTGTTGATGTGGCATTGTATTTTTTTTTATTTAAAAAAATTATTTTTGAATTTTTTAAAATATAAATATATTAAAAAATAAAAATATTATTATTTTATTATTATTATTTTTAATTCTTTCTCCCCCTCTCTCTTATTTTTCTTCTTCTCTTCTTCATCTTTTTCTACAACTTGTTCTTCATTCTTCTTCAGCAAATCGTCGACAAGTTGTGGTCGTCGGTTGTCGGCCTTCAATGACTTAGTGAAGAAGATGAATGAAGAAGAAGTCGAAGAAGAAGATGAAGAAAGGAAGAAGAGGAAGAATAAGAGAGAGAGGGAGAAAGAATTAAAAAAATAAAAAAAAACTAAAAATATTTTTATTTTTTTTAATATGTTTATATTTAAAAAAGTTCAAAAATATTTTTTTTTTATAAAAAATTAGTGCCATGTCATCAAACTGAAGACTTCTTTTAATCTCTCATCAATCTAGTAGAACCCGTCGTTGCAGAAGATTGAACGTAGTCTCGAGCTTGGGGCGAACCAACATATTTTTCGGTGTTGTTTTCTTTTTCCTATCTTTTATTATTTTTTTGTGACTATTATTATTGGCTTGTTTGGCTTAACATGTGGAAGGGGAGATAGTTATAATATTATTGATTGTCGTCATAATATTATTGTTATTTGTATTCTGTATTTTTCTCCCAACACGAATGCCATCGCTGCTCGTTGAGGACGACACGAACGACCTGCTACACGAGGAGAAGACGCTGGACTTATTATGTTCCACGACAAGATGAAGCAGACGAAGGAGGCGAGGCTGGAGGCGTTGCACGACAAGGAGAAAGAAGAGATGGGGAGAAAAAGAAAACTTGGTGGCTTGGCTTCAAACATCGGGCTATGTGCGACTAAAATGGAAGAGAAATTAGGGCTTAACTTGGCTACCTTTCACTTAAATTACAAGAACGCCACTCAGCTTATATTAAATTGAAATCCAAAGAAATTTCATTTAAACCCCTAAATAAAATTCAGAAATGATGGTGGATGGGCTTCCTTAACCTATTAATTTTAAATTTGTCTAAATCTTCTAAATTTATCGATGGTAAGATTTCATGAATTAATTCAACTTTTATTCTTCCCTAAATGACCTTATTTAATTTGGTAACTCTTATTTTATTAATTTATTTTAGTATTATATTTTTTTTTCTGTCAACCGGTGAGGACAAATATGTAAATGGGCTGTTTAAACTCTTTTAATATTCGGTTGTGAGGTGACAAAAATATAAAATTATAACAAAATAGACACTTTTTGGAATAAATGGGCTATTATTGGCCCATTTGTGTAGTTACCCCAACAAAATTCCAACAAAACCCTTCCTCCTAGCCCATTTAATGGACAAAATTCAACTAAACTTTAAAGGGGAATTGTGGTAAATGGCTAGAAAAAATACCCCATCTTTTTTTTTTTGGCTAAGGAAGTTCAATAATTGCAGACATGGCTTCCACCTTTTTAGGAACTGCTTTTCGGATTTTTTTCCATTTTTACCCCTGGTATATACGTTTATACACAAACGCCGTTAACAACTGCATACAGATTTTCCCCCATTTTTCGGGTGGATGTACCCTGATTTACAGGGATTTCGGGTTTTGATATCCCTCCAACCGTCAAACAAGATTTTCCTATATTTTAGGCTTCTTCTATCTCTCCAACCGTAAGAAAAGATTTCGTTTGTTAAGTTCAATTAATCTTCCTATATTTTTCCCTCATTTAAATATCATAGCTTAGTTTATTTGTTTTTTGCATATCATGATCAAAATAGTGGTTGTAAGTTTGTAATTAAAAGTTTTTCTCAATCTCACCCTTCAATACATAAGACAAAGTTATATCCAGATACATACATCTCAATTTTAGGCTCTAGTACACATAAGCAGGTCATAAACGGTGTAAATAATATATGTATATATCAGTACATACCACTCTGCTTAATCAAATTATAAGATGTCACAAGGGCTGGATGTAGTTGGCATTTTTCACATAAATCACGAAATATTGCCAAAAAAAAAAGTCCCTAAAATCAAGGGATTATCTATAAAGTAGGGGGAGGCACACAACTTATATACTGACATGACTAATATGCATGTATATAAGAGTACAGACACACAACAAAGTGTCATTCAATAGGCATTCCAGCACACTTTCACCCTTCAATACACAGGACAAAGTTATATCCAGATACATACATCTCAATTTTAGCAAGTAGGTCATAAACGGTGTAAATAATATATGTATATATCAGTACATACCGCTCTGACGGGGTCAACTTCTTCAATTGCATCTTTCTTAATCCGTCTGTTCTTTTTTTTTTTTCCTTGCAAGGTCCTTCTTAACAACATCCTAGACGACTTTTACAATAAAAAACAATCAAATTATAATAACATGTCACAAGGGTTGGATGTAGTTGGCCTTATTCACATAAATCACGAAATATTGCAAAAAAAAAAAAAAAAAAAAAAATCCCTAAAATCAAGGGATTGTCTAGAAAGTAGGGGGAGGTCGTTGCAAATATAAGGGAAGGGAAATGAAGTCGTTACCTTAGTTCAAATTTTTTTGGTACAGTCCTCCCGTAGAAGAAGAATCGATTGAGCATGCAAGAGATGGTCGTAGGCGTGGCGGGGGAAGGTCGTCGGCACGGCGGAGGTGGGTCGCCGGCGTGATGTGAGAGGTGTTGGGTTTTATGCCCTAAAACTCGTAGATAGTGAATGTAACCGTTGACCGGATATTAATGAAATAATATTGATATATTTTTCCATTAATTGTTATTAGTTATTTTATGTTTGTCTTTGCCTAATAATAACCCTAATCCAATAAACTAGACATCCTAGGCTGTAATATGAGTCTTGAACTATATGTAGCGACATATGGAATCATTGTTCAAGAAACAGCCTAAAGGGTCTATAGTATAGGGATAACACTAGGTGCCTTATCCTGGTGACACTATGGATACGGCCCACTTTGTATTTGATACAAACGCTGCGATCCAACGCGTTCGTGTAGGAGACATGCGAGTGGGGGTATCCTATGCAATGAGTTTGCATAAGACCGGACCGCGAAATAGTAACCACTAGTTATAACACCGTTGACTAGTTGGTTTTCTATTTCACTAAGACGACCTAGACAACTTAGTCTTAATCCTGAGTTGATTATGGACTCCTGCTCATGAGAGATTGTCCTTTGATTTGCATGGGTGAGAGTGGCCAATACGCCGACTCAATAAGCCTACCATTTTGGGGACAAGACCGAATGGGGAGCTGGGAACATAATCATACAAGATGGAATTCACTCCTTCCCGACTTAATGGAAGCAGATGAGTGTTCCCTTAAGTGGTTACTCCGAGTTTTGAACAAAGGACCCTACCCTCTCAATGGCACGATAGGGTTTTCTGTTTGATGGTTGGAACACAAACAGGTTGTTCATTAGAGGAGGACTGGTACTTAAGGAGATAGAGGTAACCCAGGGGTAAAACGGTAATTTGACCCAGCTGGTGTTACGGACACTCGTGAAGGACTAACTAGTCGATATTGGTCTATATCCGTGGACACAGAAAATATGTCTGCAGTGAGAAGAGTGCAACTGTGAGTCTATAGTGGAATGAACACACAGTTAACGAATATTGATTAATGTGGTTAATGAGTTTGACAAATTAATCTCACATCGTTGAAGCTTCTGATCTGCAGGTCCATTAGGTCCCACTGGTAGCTCATAAAGTAATTTGAGGCAACTAAGTAATAAATGTAAATTAAAAATGTTCAATTTACTAAGGGAAACAAATATAATATATATTGATATATTATTATGAGAGAAATTAATATTTGAAGAAATTCAAATATAAATTTATGGAAGTTTGAAAGAGTTCAAATAATGAATTAATTAATTTAAGACCTAAAATGTGTTTGGGCAAATTAATTAATTCTAGGCCGGGAATTAAATATGTGATATTTAATTGGTGGTTAATTAATTAGAGAATTAATTAATCGGGAATTAATCAATTATGGAAATAATTAATCACTTAAGGAAGTTATTAATCATGTATGGAAATGATCTAATCACTTATGGAAGTGATAGCGAGCATAGCTAGATATCTTTACTTATTTAATTTAGTTAGTCTTTTATGATTTTTGGGCCATTTTATTATGCTTTAATGTTTATGTTGTAGGAAATGGTTGATTAGAGATAAAACGCAATAGTGGAGTCAATCAGGCGCTCGGGACGCGAAAAGATGCAAAGGAATGAAAAAGAGTCAAAGAGGAAAAAAGTCAAAATTCGGTCAAATGCAGACTAGCGTCTCGACGCTAGCCCTTGAGCGTCTCGACGCTAGCATTCCGTATATGAATAGGCGCGAAACGGTCACAGCGTCGAGACGCTGCGACCTTAGCGTCTCGACTCTGTGTAATTTCCTTTCCAGAACACGCGTGTTTAGAGGCAGCGTCTCGACGCTATGACGAAAAAACATAATAAAAGCTTATTTTTGGCTAGGTTTTGGGGGATTCAATTTCGGGACTTCTTGGAGCCGTAAACAGGTCAGAAACAGAGGAATTGAGGGCTGAAGCAAAGTAAGAAAAGCAGAAATCAACCCATCATTCGTGGGGATCGTGACGGGGACGTTCGGTCTCGGCCTACATTGAGTTTTCTTTTCCCTTTCTTTTTTCTTTAGCTAGAGTTTATGGCTTTATTATGTTTAGTTGAGCTTGTAATTACATTCATGAGTAGCTAAACTCATAGCTTAGGGATTGATGTAGTTGATTTTGTTTATGGATTGATTTATGGTTTAAGTTGTGCAATGTTTGTTATGTTTGTAATCTTGATTTAATGCTTTCAATTAATTGGCCATTAGTTGAATGATTTAAGTTTTGAATCTAGCTCGGGATAGGGGATTTAATATAGACTTACTCAAGATTGCATGACTAAAGTTTGTTTTCTAATTCGTGACGGTTTTAGATTAACTTTAGAATTGGTCAAAAGATCTCATTGCCTTGCATGTTAATAAACTTAGATAGGGATATCAAGTAGATTAATTTGCATGAGAATCAACTATACTCGGGAGAGGTAGTTGTGATTAAAGGGTCTTAGGCTCATAATTCCATTGTGCATAATAACTTACTCCTTAAAATCAATCATAGACTAAATCGGCGAAATCAATTCCCTAAGTATTTTTCCCAATTGAATTTCCACTCTTTTTACTTGCTTTGATTTAGTTTTCATACCATTCACTCACTACTTTTTGATCCCTAAATAAAATTGAGCAAGATAATTCACAATACTTCATTTGCTTAAAAATCCAATCCAGAGGACGACACTCATTTTACACGAAAACACTATATTATTACTTGACCCGTACACTTGCGGTAAGCAAATTGCACATCAGGAAGTAATTAGTCATTTGTGGAAAAGATTAATCAATTATGGAATTGATTGATCATGATTGATTAAATAAGGAATAAGATTGAATCAATTTTGGAAAAGATTGATTTAATTGAATATTTTATTCATGGCCTCTCTTCTATAAATAGAACACTAGACCTAATTGGTTCGTGACACTTGACACTTTGCTCTTGCTCTTAGACTCTCAAGACAAGACCTAGAATTCTCTCTAGCCTCCCTCTTAGAGAAAGACTCCTACAAGTCTTTTGCCTCCTAGACCTAGATTCATACCGGTGTAACCTCTGTGGTTATTGTGTCATTCAAGAAGAATTTTCCAGCAATCACGAGACAAAGGAGGCTGCTGCGTTTTGTTCGTTGGAGTATCGTTGGCGAAGAACGGTCCAGTCTACAACGGAGGTTTGTTGTTCTTCCCCTTTTCTTTAGAAAAGCATGAAAATAAATTTAGATTTATTTTAAGCATGTTTAAACTGATTTTCTAGCAACTTTAAAGTTTGATTGAGTTTTCGTAACGGTATTTTAATGTTAATTAATATACGGCGTAAGGTCCAATCGATACGCTTCCGCTGCGTGGGGACTTTTATTCCCTTCAATCGGCATCAGAGTCATCGTTGTCCCTATTAATTAATATTAAAAGTTGCGATAGGCTCTAATAGGTGGGATTTATGCATAATGTATGTTCGGTTTGCGTTGAACTGTTTGGGTTAATTTTATGGCCATAGATTTTATTTTTATGTGATTTTGATCATGTAAGGCCCGGTGTTTCGGGTATTTTTTTATGTAAATCGAGTCCTTGTAAGTCCGTGTCTAGATTTAGGGCTGTTATCAATGGAGATCGAGATGATTTTGGGCGAAAATCATGAAGAACGACGCTGGAAATCAGAAAAACAGAGTGCAGAACAGAGGAATCGATGATTTTAGGGTTTGCTGGAAAATTTCTCGGCCGGGATCCCGACCGGGATCGAGACCGGGAAATTCTCGGCCGGGATCCTGACCGGGAAATCGGTCTGGTTCGGTTTATTTTGCTGGATCAGCCCGATTTTCTGTGTTATTGGCTCGGTTCAGGAAATTTTTGGCATGGTTCGTGATTTTGGAGGCCGGTTCGAGGTGGTTCGAGGCGGTTCGTGATGTCTAGACAAAATTCTGGAGCTGTACAAGGATTTTTAAGATAGAATTTAGCTAAATTAATGTAATTTAATGCTTTATTTTATCCTAGGGGCCAAAATTAACCGGTTCAATTGCTATTTATATGCTTTATGGATGTCATATAGAATATGTAATCTCACCTTAGGTTATAAACATGCTCATGCATTTTTTATATATTAAAAATTTTTATAATGTATGTTTAAATGCATGGAATTGTTTTCATATTTTTTTAATATAAGTGTATATTCATTATATGAAAAATTGGAAAGCATGAAGCATGTCATTACTTAAATTAAATATAAATAGTTATGTTTAATTTGATGAATGAAGCATGCTTGATTGATTTTCTTGATTGGCTTATAATTGTTATATTAAAAGAAAATCAATATTGCATGAAGCATGAAACATCCATAGTTAATAATATAATTGTTATATTATACATGCAATTAGTGTGGTTTAATTTTTTAATTTGAATGAGGTTGTTGAATGAATTAAACCCTAGATTCTTGATTATAGGATTAATCATTAAAATTTGAAATAGTACTTTAATGATTAGAAACCGTCAATCTATAATCAAGATTTGCATGCAAACATAAGATCATACGATAAATTGGATTAATTTTAAATTGTTTAAAATTAATTAGACCTAGATCGATTTCTAATAGGATTAGAATCTTTTCTTACTTAGAATTAAAAATAGTTTTAATTGACTAAGTAGGAAAAACATTGCTATGATTATAAGGGAACTCCACCGGTAATGTTCTGTCTAAGGCTGGGGGTATTTAAGTTGACGGTTTACGGAACACCTTCTACCTGGGAACTGACCTGGAATACCGGAGTTGAATTAATCATAGTTAAATGTTAGCATGCAATGTCACTAGGTTTATTAAAAGTGTTTAATGCACCTAGATCTTTAGAGTAAAGACCTTACATTACTAAGGTTATAAGGGAACTCTCTCGGTAAAGTTCTGTCTAAGGCTGAGGGTATTTAAGTTGACGGTTTACGGAACACCTCCTACCTGGGAACTGACCCGAACATTGAGTTGAATTAACCATAGTAATGTTGACTTGCAATGTTGGGTTTATTAAAAGAAGTTTAATTCACCCAAAAGATTGCAGTTGAATCCTTTCCATAATTGTTATAATAGGATCAGACTTAGATAGATTGACTTAGCCGAATACTATCTAAGTTAAACAACCCTATATTAACCTTAGGACATTTTCAGTGGGAGGAAAGTTACAAAACGAGATTTAAATCAAGTTTTGCTCCTATGTCCCTATATTCACAACGTGAGATTCATGCTGGGAGCGGCCTCCCTTCGGAAAGTGTTTGCATGAATCAATATCAAGGTGAATGAGAAAACTGTCTAGAGTAAGTGGGAGCGGGACACGTGTCAACGTATCCCTCGGTCTCCGCCCATAGTTCGCACCGTGAGAGTCCTATGATCCGCCTGCAGGTTGTCCTGGCGCAACCATCCCTTCGGAGGGCCTAGTCATAGGATTCGGAACATCGTGAACTCCTGAAAAGGATAGGAGCTCTTAGGCTAATCACCAATAGTTGTCTTTCCCTTCGGTAGCCTGTTGGTGCGTGCCTCTGAGATTTGAAAGTGGGAGGGTTACACTTACGAGGATGAGTTAAAAGTGTTAACAAATCCTTGATCGAACAACGATGGCTAATGTCTATAGGAATACGAGTTATTCTGGAATTAGAATTAGCTGAGAGGTGTCTTATTTCAAAGGAGGATTGCCTGATCACCCTTCGGTGGCTGATATTCTAAACCTCTGA
Organism: Luffa acutangula; assembly: GCA_036850905.1. Lineage (NCBI taxonomy): Eukaryota > Viridiplantae > Streptophyta > Magnoliopsida > Cucurbitales > Cucurbitaceae > Luffa > Luffa acutangula. The sequence continues at coordinate 8,400,635 of CM072094.1, read as the reverse complement.
AACATCGTTGCAAAACTAAATCGATAGTTTTAGGGTTCTGTGATTGTCTGTTTTGCTAAATTGATTGGATTGTGTGCAATTGTTTGCTTGTATGATGAGTTAAGGCAAAGATAACTAATACGGTCATTGTTTGTTTAAATTTCAGCAATGTCTTCCTCAATTGTCTCTCTGCTTAAAAATGAGAAATTAACCGGCGAAAATTATGCTACGTGGAAGTCGAACCTGAATACGATTCTTGTTGTTGATGATCTGCGGTTCGTCTTAACGGAGGATTGCCCTCCAGCCCCTGCTCGTAATGCATCCCAAGCAGTTAAGGAGGCTTATGACCGCTGGACAAAGGCCAATGATAAGACTCGCGTATATATCCTAGCTAGCTTATCTGAAGTTTTGGCTAAAAGGCATGAGGGCATGGTAACAACGAGGGAGATTATGAACTCTCTCCAGGAGATGTTTGGACAACCGTCCTACCAACTCCACCATGACGCTCTCAAATACGTTTATAACTATCGAATGAAAGAGGGCACGTCTGTTCGGGAGCATGTCCTGGATATGATGGTCCAATTCAACGTGGCAGAGGCAAACGTGGCGGTCATAGATGAGCGTAGTCAGGTTGCATTCATCTTAGAATCTCTTCCGAAGAGTTTTCTACAGTTTCGAAGCAATGCAATGATGAATAAAATAACATTCAACCTGACTAGCCTCCTAAATGAGCTACAACTCTATCAGTCTCTTCTTAAGAATAAGGGACAGATAGATGGAGAGCCAAACGTTGTTCACTCTAAAAGAAAGTTCAAGAAGGGTTCATCCTCTGGAACTAAATCTGTAGCCACTTCTTCAAAGAAAACTCAGAAGAAGAAAGGAAACAAGGAGAAAGCTCCCAGTACTGCTGCTAAAAGCAAGGGAAAAGCCAAAGATATGGCAGATAAGGGCAAGTGTTTTCACTGCAATGTAGATGGACATTGGAAGAGAAACTGCCTAAAGTACCTTGCTGAGAAAAAGAAGGAAAAGGAAGGTAAATTTGATTTACTGGTTTTAGAAACATGCCTGGTAGAACATGATGAGTTTACCTGGATACTTGATTCAGGAGCAACTAATCATGTTTGCTCTTCTTTTTAGGAAAATAGTTCTTTTCGGCAATTGAACGATGAGGAAATGACACTCAGGGTCGGAACTGGAGAAGTCATTTCAGCTAAAGCAGTGGGAGCTGCGAAGTTATTTTTTAGAAATAGATTCTTACTTTTAGAAAGTTTGTTAATCATTCCCAAGATTAAGATGAACTTAATTTCTATTTCATGTTTGATTGAACAATTGATAGCGAGCAGAAATGTCGCTATTTTAGTCTCAATTTATTAAGCTTTTTGGTGCTTTAAACGGGTTTTTTATGAATATATTTAATGAATTTTTATATTTGGTCTTTAGGAGCAAAAATGGTGTTTTTGGGAGAAAAAGTGCCAAAATTGAAATAATTGAAGCCCAAATCCAAAGCTTGAAGCAATTGGAGGCCCAAAGAAGTCAACCATGAAGAAATGACCAAAAGAAATGAAGAAGAAGGCCCAAAAATCAGCCCAAAAGGAAGCTGAAAAATCTGGAATTTTGGGGCAGCGTCGAGACGCTAAGTAGACAGCGTCGCGATGCTACCCTTTCGTGTTGCCCAAGCCGCGTGCGCAGTAGGGTCGCGACGCTGAGCAAGGTAGCGTCGCGACGATACCCCTATTCCAGGCCTATAAAAAGGCACCATTGGGTGCCTCATTATTCATCAATCATTCATTCACCATTACAATTCTTTTCTCTCTTCCTTAGGCTCCTTTGGAGCCCCTCTCAAGGCTTTTGAGCCTTTTTGAGAGGATTCTTTTAGTGGGAAAATTTTGGGAATTTTGGGGGAGCAATCTTAGAGGCTCAAGGAGTAGACAGCGGGGCTCCAAGCGTCAGCGAGGGGTTTTTCGACGGTCAATTCCTTTCCTTTTATGCTCTTTATTATGCTTTCCTTTGTAATTATTGTGGATATTCCAGCCATGTGTAGCCAAAACCCCAATTTGGGGTCTTGAAATGAAATGATAGTTCAAATATTGTTATAATTTCTTGCCTCTTGCCCATGTCCTAATTATTTGTATGGATGTGCTTAATGCTTTACTCAATCTGGCCAATTGTGTAATGATTCGATTCTTACTGGAAACTCGACGGAGAGAAATTAGGATAGATCATAATCCATGCAACTAGTTTAATTGCCCGTTGTGACACCGGGATTAGTTGATTAAACTTAGATTCCTAAAATGAATTAGAGCGTAATAATTAATGATTTTTAATAACGCTAAGGACACTTAGGTTGTTAAAATGAATTAATTACAATTAGGGGAAACCGACAGGAGAACCTATGTGATTAACGGAGATTCTAGGTTTATAATTAGTTGGGCAATGAGATATGATAATTATAACAACTATTTAGCTAATCATTGATTTTTAAGACCCCTCTTCCCATTTAAAGAAAACTCTTTCTCCATATTTTATTTTTGATTGATCAATTTGTTTTCGTTAATTATCTTGAATTTGGATTTTTATTGCATGAAGTGGTCCCTAAATATTATTTCGCCTGAGTATTTTTAGTGCTCAAGAGATTTTAATTATTTGCTTAAGATTCACTTCGCCTCCCTGTGGATTCGATACTCGATATTACTACCGTTTTATATTACTTGTGACGACCCGTGCGCTTGCGGATAATCGTACCACCAACAAGTTTTTGGCGCCGTTGCCGGGGAGGCTTGATTTTTAAGCAAAAATTAATTTTTCTTAACATCGAAGAGAAAGGGATAAATAGTAATTTAGGTGTAAATATTTTTCATTTTGTGAATATTATTTTATTTTCATTTTTGTTTGGTTCTTTGTGTTGTCTGGGAGCATTGTATGTGAAGGAACAAGGTGGTTAATTTGTTTCCGCTAGATCTTGAAATTAACAGGACACTTAGATCCATTCGAAGAGAAAAAAGATTAGCAGAAGCGATGGCCCACCAAGAGGAAGCTCCCAAGGCAATTAGAGATTTTCTACAACCAGTTCTTCCCACCGAGAATTCTGGAATTGTCTACGCCCCAATCCAAGCTACAAATTTTGAGCTAAAGACAAGGTTGATTCAGATGGCACGCGAAAACTCGTTCAAGGGACATCCTTCCGAGGACCCCCACTCACATCTGCGATCATTCCTAGAAATATGTGGGATGGTGAAGATGAATGGAGTTCCGGCAGACGCGATAAGATTGAGGTTGTTCCCATTTTCTCTACAGGATAAAGCAAAAGATTGGCTCGAATCAATCGAGACGGGCAGCATCAGTACTTGGGACGAGCTTGCCCAAGCTTTTCTAACGAAATTTTTTCCACCTGCTAAGACTACCAAGCTCCGGACTGAAATTGGAACATTTAGGCAGCTTAACGAGGAGCAGTTGTACGAAGCGTGGGAAAGATACAAGGAAATGCTTAGGCGATGCCCCCAACACGGATATCCTGATTGGCTTCAGGTACAGTTATTTTATAATGGATTAAACCCCTCCACAAAGACAGTCCTAGACACATCAGCAGGAGGGAGTTTTCTTTCAAAAACAGTGACAGAAGCCAAAGATCTGCTTGAGGAAATGGCGGCAACCAGTTATCAATGGCCAACGGAGAGAGGAACAATTACAAAGAAGGCTGGATTATATGAATTAGATGAGTCAAGTTCACTGAAAGCGCAACTGGCATCTCTGACCAATGCACTGAACAAATTGACTTGATATGAGGTGGTTAAGTCCATTTCCACCTTAGCTGAAGGACATTCAAAGAAGGAAGGTCAAGATATGGAAGAAGTTCAATACATAGGAAATAGACCATATGCTCAAGGAGTACCAAACTTCTACCACCCCAGTCTGCGCAATCACGAGAACTTCTCATATGCGAATACAAAGAATGTTTTACAGCCACCCCCAGGTTTTGCATCATCTAGTGCTCCTGAAAAGAAAAATAATCTGGAGGAAATGGTGGCTTTATTCATTAAAGAACAAAGAAGATTGAATGTGAGTCTCCAGACATCAGTAAACAACCACGACGCAGCTCTAAAGAACATGGAAGTACAGATAGGACAAATCGCTTCAGCAGTAAATGCCCTTCAGAAGGGAAAATTTCCAAGTGATACTAAGCCTAACCTGAAAAAGCAGTGTAAGATGGTGGTTCTGAGAAGTGGCAGAAGACTGGAGGACAGTTCAGAGAAGAAAAAGGAAGAAGAAAAGAGAAGGGATGAAGATGAAAGGACTGAGGCACAAAAAGCCTTCTCTGAAAGGTTCCAACATCCTCCCAACTCTATTGAATTAAAATGTGATTTTTCTAACAAACTTGCAGGTAGAAAAGAAGATGAGAAGCAGGATGACAAAAAGAAGCTGACTGAGGAAGAAGTGGTTCCATGCAACCACCATGACAGAGGTTCGCATATTAGCCCACCCAAGCGGAGGGGCGAATGTCCAACCTTTGATTTCAGGGAGTTACCTTTTCCTCAAAGATTTAAAAATGTCAAATTAGATGAACAGTTTCAAAAGTTTCTAGAAATGTTTAAAAAGTTGTCTGTGAATATTCCATTGGTAGAAGCTTTGTATAATATGCCAAATTATGGCAAATTCATGAAGGAAATGCTTTCTAGAAAGAAGAGTCTGAAAAAAGAAGTTTTTAATTTATCTGAGAGTAGCAGTACCATTATTTCTGGTAGGATACCGTCTAAGCAGAAAGATCCATGGAGTTTTACTGTTCCCTTCACCATAGGAGAAGTATCCTTCGATAGGGCTTTATGTGATTTAGGAGCAAGTATAAATTTGATGCCCTACTCTGTTTACAGGAAGATTGGTTTATCAGGTATGACAAACACCGACGTCACTCTCCAGCTTGCTGACAGATCGATTACCCACCCGATGGGTGTTGTGGAGGACGTGTTGGTAAAAGTCAACAAATTCATCTTCCCTGTAGATTTCATGGTACTGGACATGAAAGAGGACAAATAGGTGCCAATTATCTTAGGCAGACCTTTCCTAGCCACTGGTAAGGCTGAGATTAGCGTGCACACAGGTAAACTTACCTTGAACATTGATGATGAAAAAGTTGTGTTTAGTATTTTTGGCCAAGATGAATCTGTTTGTAGTTTGCACACATGTTTTTCTGTTGGGCCTGAATACTTGACTGATGATGATGAAGAGGTAGACTATAATCTTGGCCTAGGCTTAGGAGAAATGCTTATGGATAATGGGGATTTTGATTATAATGCATATATGGATAATCCTCTGTTTGAAAATGATTTGGATCTGCCTGACTTTGAAAATGAATTAGACTTGCCTGCTTGTGAAAATGAAAGATCTGCAGTTGATGATTTACCTTCCTTTGAAAATGAATTAGATTTGCCTGAAATGGATAATTTTGATGAGGATATTGAATTGCCTGACATTGAGAATGAGCATGAAATGCATAAAAAAGATTGCTTGATAGATAATTTTGAGTCTGATCATGATTACAGTGAATCTATTAAGTCTGATCTTGACATTCCTGAATGCATGAACCCTGACAATGTGAATACCTTCTTTTCATGTCCTGATGAATCTGACCCAGAAGAACTCGAATCTGTGCATAGTATAGAATCTGATCCTGAAATTCTTGAATTCTTTAATTCTTCTGATGATGAGTCATGTGATAGCTTAGTTGAATCATTTTTTAATTCTGAGTCTGAAGGATCTGCTGAGCATGTAGACATTTTTTCTAATGAATGGACTGGCATGATTGATAGGCCACCTCTAGATCCTAGACCAGTAGATATTATAACGCTTGATGACTCTGTTAACAACTGTTTTGAGAATAGAGATTTAGAAAAGAGATTTGATGCAGCTGATTATTTTCTGAAATGTTATTATGAGAATCTCTTTAGTGAAGATGGGCCAGGGGAAAGTTTTTTTTCTCCCCTGTTTGTAGTTTGCAATTCGGTGCGTGATTTCTTGCAGGGCCCGGAGGATGATGAAAATTTTTATTTTGAGCCTCCGTAAGCGTGCCGAGCCTAGTCTAGCTAAAGACGTTAAAGAAAACGCTGCTTGGGAGGCAACCCAAGGATTAAAGTTTAGTTAGTTGTTTTTGCGGTAAATAATTTTCTTTGCTCCGTGATCCAATTTTGTTTTGCAGGATCACATTAGCAAATCCCGAAATTCCAAATTTCCCATTTTTTATGGATCCAAAGGAAGAAGATGAAGCGCTCCTAGCTCAGGGAAGTCTTAGTATCTCTATTTATGCTTTACTGTTTTAAAACATTGGGGACAATGTTTAGTTTAAGTTTGGGGGGGGGGGGAGGCTTCCGCTGTGTTGAGCATATTTAAATTCTGTTGGATGCATGAATAACTAGCCATGATAGCCAAGGATGTGATTTTTGAAATTTTGGGAGAAAATGGTTTATATGTTGTGGAATCTGGGAGCACGGCAGAAATTGTGAAATTTTAAAATTTTTTGATACTTAGTTTTGATGTCTAAATCATGCAATAGTCTTATCTAATGACGTCTTTGAAAATCTAGATTCTTATTATGGTTTTCAAAATTGTTGTCACCCCGATAGGCTTAGTTTCTAATATTAGGAAGTTCATGCTTGATTGCTCTAAAGAGCTAGGTAGGAAAAAATGCTATGCCTGCTGAGAGAAAAGCAAAAGCAACAAAAGAAAATGAGAGAAAAGAAAATATGTTGAAAAAGGAAGATTATTTTTGCTTGCACAAAAGAAAAAGCCTAGGGGTAAAAAGAGCTACCTGCGGTGTGATCAGTTAGGCCAACCAGAGAATAAAATTCGGGTTAAGGGTCCCTGCACCGTAGTGTGAAAGCTAGTACCATTAGATATCAAAATGCAAGTTTGGGGGAGTAGCAAAAGAAAAAGCAAAAGAAAAAGAAAAATCATTTGAGAGTTTTGCTCCCCCATGAAAAAGAAAGAAAATGATGACAGGCACCCTAGTTTCTTTTTTTTTTTGCATGATAGAAGAACTCCTACGTATTAGGGGCTCTTAGCCAGTGTAAGGGGAAAACAAATGGAGAAAGCCATAAGACTAATCTAGGTTAGTAAAAGAATCAATAGATAAGTCTTGAGCATGCTATTCATTAATCTTAAGTTCAAACTAGTTTAAGATTTCTTCAAGAGTATGCGGTGCTTGCTTATTCCACTTGCATGTTTTCCATTCGATCCCAAGAATTCTAAAATCATTGAGGGTTGAGCGATTCTATTTCATGCATCTTTAGAATTTATTTTGCTCGGGACTAGCAAAAGCTTAAGTTTGGGGGTGTGATAGCGAGCAGAAATGTCGCTATTTTAGTCTCAATTTATTAAGCTTTTTGGTGCTTTAAACGGGTTTTTTATGAATATATTTAATGAATTTTTATATTTGGTCTTTAGGAGCAAAAATGGTGTTTTTGGGAGAAAAAGTGCCAAAATTGAAATAATTGAAGCACAAATCCAAAGCTTGAAGCAATTGGAGGCCCAAAGAAGTCAACCATGAAGAAATGACCAAAAGAAATGAAGAAGAAGACCCAAAAATCAGCCCAAAAGGAAGCTGAAAAATCTAGAATTTTGGGGCAACGTCGAGACGCTAAGTAGATAGCGTCGCGACGCTACCCTTTCGTGTTGCCCAAGCCGCGTGCGCAGCAGCATCACGACGCTAAGCAAGGTAGCGTCGCGACGCTACCCCTATTCCAGGCCTATAAAAAGGCACCCTTGGGTGCCTCATTATTCATCAATCATTCATTCACCATTACAATTCTTTTCTCTCTTCCTTAGGCTCCTTTGGAGCCCCTCTCAAGGCTTTTGAGCCTTTTTGAGAGGATTCTTTTAGTGGGAAAATTTTGGGAATTTTGGGGGAGCAATCTTAGAGGCTCAAGGATTAGTCAGCGGGGCTCCAAGCGTCAGCGAGGGGTTTTTCGACGGTCAATTCCTTTCCTTTTATGCTCTTTATTATGCTTTCCTTTGTAATTATTGTGGATATTCTAGCCATGTGTAGCTAAAACCCCAATTTGGGGTCCTGAAATGAAATGATAGTTCAAATATTGTTATAATTTCTTGCCTCTTGCCCATGTCCTAATTATTTGTATGGATGTGCTTAATGCTTTACTCAATCTGGCCAATTGTGTAATGATTCGATTCTTAATGGAAACTCGACGGAGAGAAATTAGGATAGATCATAATCCATGCAACTAGTTTAATTGCCCGTTGTGACACCGGGATTAGTTGATTAAACTTAGATTCCTAAAATGAATCAGAGCGTAATAATTAATGATTTTTAATAGTGCTAAGGACACTTAGGTTGTTAAAATGAATTAATTACAATTAGGGGAAACCGACAGGAGAACCTATGTGATTAATGGAGATTCTAGGTTTATAATTAGTTGGGCAATGAGATAGGATAATTATAGCAGCTATTTAGCTAATCATTGATTTTTAAGACCTCTCTTCCCATTTAAAGAAAACTTTTTCTCCATATTTTATTTTTGATTGATCAATTTGTTTTCGTTAATTATCTTGAATTTGAATTTTTATTGCATGAAGTGGTCCCTAAATATTATTTCGCCTGAGTATTTTTAGTGCTCAAGAGATTTTAATTATTTGCTTAAGATTCGATTCGCCTCCCTGTGGATTCGATACTCGGTATTACTACCGTTTTATATTACTTGTGACGACCCGTGCGCTTGGGGATAATCGTACCACCAACAACAATCGTATACAGTTACTTTTGATATGAATGAAGCGTTCATTTATAAAAATGGTGTACTTATTTGTCCAGCCAAATTGGAAAATAATTTGTATGTTTTAAGACCAACCGAAAACAAAGCACTTTTAAATCACGAATTATTTAAAACTGCTGAAACTCAAAGAAAAAGGCAAAAGATTTCTCCAACAAGTAACAATACTCATCTTTGGCATCTTAGACTTAGTCATATAAACATCGATAGGATCGGTCGTTTGGTAAAGAATGAACTTCTAAGTAAGTTAGAAGATGATTCACTACCACCTTGTGAATCTTGTCTCGAGGGAAAAATGACCAAGAGACCCTTTACTGGAAAAGGTTACAGAGCCAAAGAACCCTTAGAGTTAATACATTCGGATCTATGTGGTCCAATGAATGTAAAAGCTCGAGGAGGGTACGAATATTTCATCTCATTTATAGATGATTATTCTAGATATGGTTACTTGTACCTAATGGGACATAAGTCTGAAGCCCTTGAAAAGTTTAAGGAGTTTAAGGCTGAAGTTGAAAACCTATTAGGTAAATCTATTAAAGTACTTCGATCTGATCGAGGAGGGGAGTATATGGATCAAAGATTCCAGGATTATATGATAGAACATGGAATCCAATCTCAACTCTCAGCCCCTGGTACACCTCAGCAGAATGGTGTGTCAGAAAGGAGAAATAGAACCTTGTTAGACATGGTTCGATCAATGATGAGCTATGCTCAATTGCCTAGTTCGTTTTGGGGGTAGTAGAGACTGCAGTATACATCTTGAACAATGTTCCCTCGAAAAGTGTTTCTGAAACAACTTTCGAATTATGGAAGGGGCGTAAGCTTAGTTTGCATCACTTTCGCATCTGGGGTTGTCCAGCACATGTGCTTGTGACAAATCCTAAGAAACTGGAACCTCGTTCAAAACTGTGCCAATTTGTTGGTTACCCTAAAGAAATGAGAGGTGGTTATTTCTACGACCCACAAGAAAATAAGGTGATTGTATCGACAAACGCCACTTTCTCAAAGGAAGACCACACGAGAGATCATAAACCACGCAGCAAAATAATATTAGGAGAAACTAATGAAGAATCATCAAGAGTTGTTGATGAAGTTGGACCTTCAACAAGGGTTGATGAAGGAACTAGTTCTTCAAATCCATCCGGTCCATCTCAAACGTTGGGAATGCCTCGACGCAGTGGGAGAGTTGTATTACAACCTGACCGCTACTTGGGTTTAACTGAAACTCAGGTTGTCATACCTAATGATGGCATTGAGGATCCATTGTCCTATCGACAGACAATGAATGACGAAGATAAGGATGAATGAGTCAAAGCCATGAACCTGGAAATGGAGTCAAAGCACTCCAATTCTGTTTGGGAACTTACATATCTACCAAATGGGGTAAAACCCATAAGGTGCAAATGGATCTATAAGAGAAAAAGAGATGCAGCTGGAAAGGTACATACCTTCAAAGCTAGACTAGTGGCAAAGGGTTATACCCAAAAGGAAGGGGTTGACTATGAGGAAACCTTTTCTCCTGTAGCCATGTTAAAGTCCATAAGAATTCTCTTATCCATAGCCACATATTATGACTATGAAATATGGCAAATGGACGTCAAGACTGCCTTTCTGAATGGTAATCTTGAAGAGAATATCTTCATGTCTCAACTCGAAGGGTTCATAGCCCAAGGTCAGGAACAAAAGGTTTGTAAGCTCAATCGATCCATTTATGGATTGAAACAAGCGTCCAGATCATGGAACATTAGATTTGATACTGCAATCAAATCTTTTGGCTTTGACCAAAACGTTGATGAGCCTTGTGTGTACAAGAAAGTCAACAAAAGGAAAGTAGCTTTTCTAATACTTTATGTAGACGATTTCCTACTCATTGGGAATGATGTAGGATATCTCACTGACATTAAGAAATGGCTAGCAGCCCAATTCCAAATGAAAGATCTGGGAGAGGCTCAATATGTTCTGGGAATCCAAATCATTAGGGATCGTAAGAACAAAACGCTAGCTCTGTCTCAAGCAACGTATATTGACAAGATGTTGTCTCGATATTCGATGCAAAACTCCAAGAAGGGACTACTACCCTTCAGACATGGGGTACACCTGTCTAAGGAACAATCTCCTCAAACACCTCAAGAAGTTGAGAACATGAGACACATTCTCTACGCCTCAGCTGTGGGCAGCTTAATGTATGCTATGCTCTGCACTAGGCCTGACATATGTTATGCAGTGGGAGTAGTCAGTAGGTATCAGTCTAATCTAGGGTTGGACCACTAGGAGCGCTTAAGAATATCCTCAAGTATCTTCGGAGAACGAGGGACTACATGCTTGTGTATGGAGCTAAGGATTTAATTCTTACTAGATACACTGACTCTGACTTTCAAGCTGATAAGGATTCAAGGAAATCCACATCACCCTCAATGGAGGAGCAGTAGTGTGGAGAAGCATCAAACAAGGATGCATAGCAGATTCAACCATGGAGGCTGAGTATGTAGCAGCTTGCGAAGCAGCTAAGGAGGCAGTATGACTTAGAAAGTTCTTGACTGATTTGGAAGTGGTTCCGAATATGAACGTGCCCATAACACTATACTGTGACAACAGTGGGGCTGTAGCCAACTCAAAAGAACCTCGAAGCCACAAACGGGGTAAACACATCGAGAGGAAGTATCATCTGATACGGGAGATTGTGCAAAGAGGAGATGTGTTCGTCACTAAGATCGCCTCGGAGCACAACATCGCTGATCCATTTACGAATGCTCTCACGGCTAAAGTGTTTGAGGGTCATCTAGAGGGTCTAGGTCTACGAGATATGTATGCCATCTAATCTAGGGCAAGTGGGAGAAATGTATAATGGGTATAAGGATGCCCTAGTTCATTGTATTATTTTAATATACATGACATTTCCAGCTTTAGATTATTGCATTTACATCCCACTAACTAGTGTTTTAGTTCAAGTGGGAGTTTGTTGGGTTTTATGCCCTCGTAGATAGTGAATGTAACCGTTGACCGGATATTAATGAAATAATATTGATATATTTTTCCATTAATTGTTATTAGTTATTTTATGTTTGTCTTTGCCTAATAATAACCCTAATCAAATAAACTAGACATCCTAGGTTGTAATATGAGTCTTGAACTATATGTAGCGACATATGGGATCATTGTTCAAGAAACAACCTAAAGGGTCTATAGTATAGGGATAAGACTGGGTGCCTTATCCTGGTGACACTATGGATACGACCCACTTTGTATTTGATACAAACGCTGCGATCAAACGCGTTCGTGTAGGAGACATGCGAGTGGGGGTATCCTATGCAATGAGTTTGCATAAGACCGGACCGCGAAATAGTAACCACTGGTTATAACACCGTTAACTAATTGGTTTTCTATTTCAGTAAGACGACCTAGACAACTTAGTCTTATTCCTGAGTTGATTTTGGACTCCTGCTCATGAGAGATTGTCCTTTGATTTGCATGGGTGAGAGTGGCCAATACGCCGACTCAATAAGCCTACCATTTTGGGGACAAAGACCGAATGGGGAGCTGGGAACATAATCATACAAGATGGAATTCACTCCTTCCCGACTTTAGGGAAACAGATGAGTGTTCCCTTAAGTGGTTACTCCGAGTCTTGAACAAAGGGCCTACCCTCTCAATGGCACGATAGGGTTTTCTGTTTGATGGTTGGACCACAAACAGGTTGTTCATTAGAGGAGGACTGGTACTTAAGGATATAGAGGTAACCCAAGGGTAAAACGATAATTTGACCCAGCTGGTGTTACGGACACTCGTGAAGGACTAACTAGTCGATATTGGTCTATATCCGTGGACACAGAAAATATGTCTGCAGTGAGAAGAGTGCAACTGTGAGTCTATAGTGGAATGAACACACAGTTAACGAATATTGATTAATGTGGTTAATGAGTTTGACCAATTAATCTCACATCGTTGGAGCTTCTGATCTGCAGGTCCATTAGGTCCCACTGGTAGCTCATAAAGTAATTTTAGGCAACTAAGTAATAAATGTAAATTGAAAATGTTTAATTTACTAAGGGAAACAAATATAATATATATTGATATATTATTATGAGAGAAATTAATATTTGAAGAAATTCAAATAGAAATTTATGGAAGTTTGAAAGAGTTCAAATAATGAATTAATTAATTTAAGGCCTAAAATGTGTTTGGGCAAATTAATTAATTCTAGGCCGGGAATTAAATATGTGATATTTAATTGGTGGTTAATTAATTAGAGAATTAATTAACCGGCAATTAATCAATTATGGAAATAATTAATCACTTAAGGAAGTGATTAATCATTTATGGAAATGATCTAATCACTTATGGAAGTAATTAGTCATTTGTGGAAAAGATTAATCAATTATGGAATTGATTGATCATGATTGAGATTAAATAAGGAATAAGATTGAATCAATTTTGGAAAAGATTGATTTAATTGAATATTTTATTCATGGCCTCTCTTTTATAAATAGAACACTAGACCTAATTGGTTCATGACACTTGACACTTTGCTCTTGCTCTTAGACTCTCAAGACAAGACCTAGAATTCTCTCTAGCCTCCCTCTTAGAGAAAGACTCCCACAAGTCTTTTGCTTCCTAGACCTAGAGTCATATCGGTGTAACCTCTGTGGTTATTGTGTCATTCAAAAAGAATTTTCCAGCGATCACGAGACAAAGGAGGCTGCTGCGTTTTGTTCGTTGGAGCGTCGTTGGCGAAGAACGGTCAAGTCTACAACGGAGGTTTGTAACGGTTCTTCCCCTTTTCTTTAGAAAAGCATGAAAATAAATTTAGATTTATTTTAAGCATGTTTAAACTGATTTTCCAGCAACTTTAAAGTATGTTTAAAGTTTGATTGAGTTTTCGTAATGGTATTTTAATTTTAATTAATATACGGCGTAAGGTCCAATCGATGCGCTTCAGCTGCGTAGGTAGCGATATACACTCTGTTTGGCGATGGAAAATGGTGGGGAATGGAGGTTTTTGGCTATCAAGGATTTCGAGGTGTGGAAGACGAAGATGGACCGACGAGATGGAGCGAATGCATGAGGGTGGTTCTGGTGGGAGGGTGGGTGGTGATATGACATGTCATAAATTGCAACATTTAAGGTATTATCTTTTTAGTTTAAGTTCAGATTTCCTTAGTTGCAGGTAGTATATCTTCTGATTGAGAGAACTGTTTTTTCCGATTAACGTATTTCGAAGGTATTTCTCTCTACTGAGGGAGGTTGAACTTTGTACTCCTTCCCCCATAAAGGTATTGACTCATTTTTCTGGGAAACAAATTTTTCCAGTAGAAAACGATTGTTTCTTGGATTTTTGAATTTCAAACTTCAAAATAGAACAATATGATCCATCTAGATTTTCAAATTAGTTTCTTAAATTTTTGAATTTCAAACTTCCTAAAATGTCTCCAACTTATTTTTAGGGGTGTATTTTATCTCTCTTAAACTTTGATTTTAGTTTTAAACGTTAAAAACACGTTAGGCAGTTTGTTGGGGGGCATTTTTGTCTTCTACAAATAGAGATTTATTAATCAGTAAATCGTTTAGCCATCTATTTAATTTATAAACGTTTGTAGCCATTTTTCAAGCCACCTATTTATTTTTAGCCACTTTTCTTGTTGCCCCAACTTTAAATTCAAGAAATTTAACTTTACCTTAAACTTCGCAATGTTACATTTTCTTTTGCAACCTTCCATGATGATTTCTTGTTTTTTTAATCTAACTAAGAATTATGAAATTTATTGTTAGACCTAAAAACCAATTAGAGAAGATGCACAAATTATTTTTGAAGGGAATTTAGAATCAAATTCTAATTTGATATTATCTGAAATCAAATTACATATTCAAGCATTCCTATAATTGAAAGAGTAGTTTTCATTTTCATGAAGAGACAACATTATTAGATTCCAAATAGTGGTTGCAAAATATGACGTGACTAAGATGAAGCACAACCTCTTACGCAGGAGGCGTCGTTTCAAAAGTCAAGAACATCTCATGCACATATAAGACAATCATTTTAGGCAAAAGGTTACCATATTTAGATTTGTTAGCTTAGGTCACATTTAAAACGTAATACCATTATCTCATTGTAATTGTTTTAAAATTTAAAAGGGACATTTTTAGAATTTTAAAATGATAAGATTTATTTAAATAAATAGATAAATAAATGTTCTAAAATAAATTTAAATTGAAAAATTCAAATTCAAATTATGCCCAATATATTCAAACTAAATTAGGGGTAAGCAAGGAAAAATTAAAAATAATAAAATAGAAAATATCTTTAAATATTTGAGAATCATGGTAAGTGACAATATCAATAAAGTTTTAATGAAAATTGTTTTCCAATTTTAAAATTACAACATTATTTTTTAAAAAATAAATTTGGAAACATCCATATAAAGTTATTTGAGAATTATTGTGTCCTCATAATTTCAATAAAATTTAAAAGGAAATTGATCTTTAAAAAAAATGAAGAAAATTTTCATTACAATTACTAAATTATTTTTTAAATATATAATTTTAAAAACAAACATAAGGAATGCAAAACCAAAAGAATTCGTTTTAGTGCACAAAAATCTCAATTAATTCGCAAAACATGAAGTTTTATTTTTAAATTAATAAATTGAAAGACCATTAAAAATATTATATCCAAAAATTGGTAGCTTGTTATCATAATATAATATTCGAGAAAAAATAAAATTTAAAATAACAACAATAGAATAGGAAATGTAAATATTTGAGGATTAGTGATAATTTCAATAAAATTTTAATTGAAATTGATCTTTAAAAACGAGTTTTCCAATTAGTAAATTGTTATGGGTGAATTTGGACCTAATTTGTTGAAAGTCAAAATAACAAGAGTCGTGAGTAGAAACAAGCCCAAGGAGACTCCCTCGACCTAAGTTAATCTCTATTTCTATTCATTTTCCTAAAAGGAAGAGAAAAAAAAAAACCCTAGATCAACTATAAATATAAATAGAAGAGGGTAACTCCAAAGTAAGGGGCCTCAACTAGGTATTTATTCTTTTTCTTAAGTCTTCTTCTTGCTTTAATTACTTGCTACACTCATAATCTCTCAACTTATTTAAGAATCAGAGTTGGGGTGGCATGTATAGTTTTCCTTGTTTTGCTGACCATGTCCTTCCCCTTCAAACAAATTTACCGTTGCTGTCACGTGAAGGTCAGGTGAGTTCCCCTATCCAGATTTTGGCATCAACAGTTGGCGCCATCTGTGGAGATTGAATAAAAGGCCGCTCCACTCAAAGTAGTTTCGTCATTATAGTGAGAGAGTTTATCATCATTATTAAGGAGGTTGATTCTCATAATTTTAATCTATTAAGCTTTGAAATATTTGTTATTATTAGATTTTCCTTTCCTGTAAGCTTAATACGAACCCTAAGAAAAAGTTTCATTAAAACTACTATCGCATGATATAATTATACTAGTTTCAGCAAATAATATAAACCATAGCTAGTTTCATAAACTCTTGGAAGATAGTATTGAAAACCAATAATTTCAATTAGTTTGGTGGAAAATTCAAAACTTAAGATAAGAAGTTAATTAAAAATCTAATATCATGGAATACGCAAGTTGAAAATCTATTTATCCCTTGATAATCTGATTATCTTTAATTTGGAAAATTTATACAGTCTAGGGGTTTTTTCTTTTTCTTTTTCTTTTAATTATCAAGTACAATTTAAATTCTAGGATTAAATGTACTTTAATTGTAACGCCCCATGTTTCGAAATCAAACGATATTGGGATCTGTTGAGCGTTCTTATTCTAATTTGAAAAATTAGAATTTAAGCTTAGCCTTGGGCCGCTAAATTAAATTTCTATAAGTTAGGGAAAATAGTTTTTTAATTAAATCTTTAATTTCATAAAGTTTGAAAATTTAATATTCGATTTTATCTAAAATTTCAAAAGACCCCAATCCCAAATCAATTGGGTTATTTTCTTTCCCAAATCTTATATGAGTTAAGTTTGAGTTTTTAAAATAAAATCCTAGATAAAATCTAGGGAAAAATACACTTTTAGTCCCTGGGTTTGGGTTAGGTTTCATTTTGGTGTCTAAGTTTTCAAACTCAACAATTTAGCCCCCGAGGTTTTGTTTTAGTTTCATTTTGGTTCCTCCATCCAATTTTACGTTAATAGTCAACGGATTGCTGACATGGCAAAATTTTTTTTATTAAAAAAAATATTTGTAAAGTTTTTTAAAATATAAATATAATTAAATAATAAAAATATTATTTTTTTATATTTTTATTTCTTCTCCTTCTTCCTTCTCTTTCTTCCTCTTCACCTTCTTCTTCATCTTCACTGTTCATCACCAGGCCGCCGCCCCTCCAGCGTTCCCTCATCTTTGGTCGCCGTCGTAGCAGCAGCGGTTCGACGCAGATTTGGGTAAGCTTATCGCATGTTTTTTTTTTCCTTTTTTCGAGCTGATCTCTCTCTCTCTCACGCTCAATCTCTCTCTGTCCTTCCCACTGTGTTTCCGACATCTTCTCTGGTGAGCGACGGCGCAGACAGCAGTGGTTCAGGGTCGACCTCAGTGTTTCCAGCACGTTTTGAGTAGTGGGTCTTCGAGTTCCTTCATTTTCCAGCGATTTCGGCTTTGGGTAAGTGATTTTGAGCAATGTTAGAGGTTGATTTTGATGTTTATTTGAATACCCATTGATGTTAGATCTTGATTTTGGGCACCCATTGAGATTGGAGCTGTAGGGATTGGAATTCCGTAATTTCGTAAAGCGGAAGCGTAATTGGGACGATTCGTAATTAATTTTGTTTAATCTATAATACCAATACATTGGAAATAATCTTAGAACTATTCTAAATTTATATTAAGGCTAAGCATACAAAAATATTAGATCTAAATCTACTTTATATAGTAACAAATTACTTACTCTCATCGACGATTCAGATTAAATTCACCAACTGCTTTTGAAATAATCACGAACTACAACGAACACCACCACTATGGCTACACCGGTATGACTCTGAGACTTCTAGAGGTAGGAGACTGGTGGGAGTTTAGAGGGAGCCTTCGGGGGAATTCTCTGAGAGTAGGAGAATGAATAAATGGGATGCCTTTCACCTCACCCCAGGGGTCCTATTTATAGGAAAAGACCAAAACCTTTTCCTAATAGGAAAAAGTTAGGAAAATGTCATGAATAAGATCAAATCTATTATCTTATTCATATCTAATTTTAATAAATACTTAATTAATTCCATAATTACTTAATTACCCAATTAAATATCACATACTTAATCTTAGGGATTTTATTAAATTATTTATATTAATATGAATCCAATTCATATTAATTATTTGAACTCTTTCAAATATTTTCTCTCAAGAATTAATTTTGGAATTAATTCAAAATTATATTATAAAGTTTCATAAACTTTATATTATAATGTATCAATATACATTATATGATTCCCCTAAACAAATTGAACACTTTCAATTTACAATTTATACTTAATTGCCTCAAGTCAGCTACCAATGGGACCTAATGGACCTACAAATCAAAAGCTCCAACGATACGAGACTAATTGACTAAACTCATTAACCAAGTTAGTCAACATTCGTAAACTGTGGGTCACTCCACTAAAGACCACAAGCTGCACTCTTCTCACTGTAGAATATTTCTGTGTCCACAGATATTGACCAATGCAGTAAGTCAATCCTTCACGTGTCTTTGTAACACCAACTGGGTTAAATTACTGTTTTACCCCTGGGTTACCTCTGGTTCCTTAAGTACCACTGATCCCTCTAATGAACAAGTTGTTTAGGGTCCAACCACTAAACAGGAGTTCCTCTCGGGCTAGGAGAGGACAATGTGCCTTTGTTCAAGCCCCGAAATCAACCCTTAAGGGAACACACATCTACTTACCCCAATAGGGGAAGAAGTGAATTCCATCTTGTACTGTTATGTTCCCACCCCTCATTCGGTCTTGTCCCTGAAATGGTAGGATTATTGAGTCGGCGAACTGGCCACTCTCACCCATACAAATCTAAGGACAATCCCTCCTGAAAGGGGTTCATAATAGACTCAGGATTTGAGATTGAGTTTCCTAGGTCATCCTATTGAAATAGAAACCTAAACTAGTTAACGACGTTACATCTAGTGGTTACTATTTCGCGGTCCGGTCTTATGCAAAATCATTGCATAGGATACCCCCACCCGCATGTCTCCTACATGGATGCTTTGGATCATTGCATCTGTATCGAATACAAGGTGGACCATATCACATAGTGTCACCAGGATAAGGTACCCAACCTTATCCCTATACTATAGACCTTTTAGGTTGTTACTTGGACACTGATCCCTGTATGTCCTCACATACTAGTCAGAGTTTCATTTAAACAACCTTGGATCTTAGTTTGTTGGATTTAGGGTTTATTAATGCAAACTCGATTATTCTATAACCAAATTACTGAATCATTCAAATAACACTTTATTGAGATTGATTAATTTGTTTCATTTATTATCTATGAGTTTTAGGGCATAAAACCCAACAGGAGCGTGGATCGATGAAATTAGATCGAATTAGAACCCGGATAGCGATCATCATCTTCGTTTGGGTAAGTTTCAACCTCCTTAGATTAAGTTGGGCCTAATAGAAATAATCGGAGTTGGATGCTTCTAATTTTAGAACCTTGCGTGCACCTTAGATTATCTAGTTCGAGGTTGTGAGCGGTGATGCATTGAGCTAATTTTTTTTTTTTGTTTTTGCGTAAATCAAGTATCTATTGCGCTGGGGTAAGTAGCTATTTGGATTCGAACTCTAAGTTTTGCCCTTGGATCTAATCAAGCATGATTGGTTCTTTTTCGAAGCTTGGGAATAGTTGAGAATGTTATGGTTAATTGTAGCACGTTGAGTTAGCCTTTATGTAAGTAGCAATTTGGATTAAGCTTTCATATCTTTGATCCATTTATTAAATGAAGGATTTTTATATGCTAGCATGATTGAGTTCAAGCACTTAGTTTGGCCTTTGAACTCTATAAAACATTTTTGGTTAGTTTGAAGCATGATTATATTATGAAATTTTATAGCTAAGTGTAAGGTGATGCGATTCCTATTTTTGGGTATCTTGTGTGTAGCATGGTATGTGTTACTTGAAGTTTGGGCTAAAGTGTAGTTAACTGAGTCTATGGTAGAGATGATAGCATGAAGTTTATTTATATTAATGACTTAGCAGTGGATGGACTGTTTGAATTGCTATTTATGTTGGTTGCTATTTGCTAAGGTTATGATGAATTTCCATTGAGCATGTCAGTGTGATTTTTGTACTGGAATGTCAAATGTGATTTCCTGCTTTTAAGGTGTCTACAATTTTTGGGATAGTTGTAGTTACACCGTTATTCTGCCAAGTTTTCGGTAGAATTACAATGATTGATGGGGCTAAGCTTTGTAATATCCCCTGGTTGGTGATGTGTAGAAATTAGCTGACTGATTAGAATAGTCCATGGGTTCTCCAACATGTTTTAATATGACTCTTAGGGAACCATATGTGTGAACGAGAATAGACTTAGAATATGGACCTTCATCATGTTTTAGGGCCCTAGGTAGACTTAAAGGATCTTTAAGTCTTATGTTAGCTAGGGTTATTTCTTTTCCCATCTCAGGACCGATGGAACCAGTTTTCAGGCATGAGATCGTGCATTTTATCATTGACTGGTAGATTCCAGTTTTCAGGCACGAGATCATGCATTCCATCAGTCGACTGTTAGAGTCCAGTTTTCAGGCACGAGATCGTGCGCTCCATTAGTCTCAAGACGGTGTTGAGTCCAGGCACGAGATCGTGCGCTAGATGGCACTCATGCATGTTTTCATGCACCAGATTGCTCCACTGTATTCTCATGATTCAGGGGTGGTGTGTTGGGATAGATGTAGTTCTGCTAGAGGTTGTCAGCTAGTCTCTAGTTTATTTTCCTTACCCAACTGACCCACACAACACTCTAGTTGGCACAGGTTGGGGAAAAGTAATCACCCTAGACATAACATTTCATGAACCCAATTATGGCCCTAGGGTTAGAAACTCGAATGACTGTTTCAATTAGGTCCCTAAGATGTTAAGAACCAAATTCAAGTTTCATGCTATTAGATTTCATGTTATCAGATCTCATGTTATCAGTTTTAACCCTTAAGTGGGCTACTTACTGAGCATATTCTTATATACTCATCCATGCTACATGACTTTCCTTTCAGGTGGTACTTGATGACATCAGGCGAGTGGCGAGGGCAGTGACTTGGCTAGACTATGGACATGCAGCTGCAAATCATGTTCCTAGAAGTCTAGGACTGAGTTTCCTAGTTTCATGTTTTCAAATGTTTTTGATGTTTAATTTTATGAAAATTGTCTAATATTGCTTTTGACTGTTCGTTTAATGTCAAACGACTTACGTTTTTGGGACTAGTTTATTAAATAAAATATTTTTACTTATAATCTTTTTCGCTTTAAAGTTTCAAAAGTTTTACGTGCTCATGTATGTAGTAGCGATCCTCAATATGTTTTTAGCTTCCTTCTAGTCAGGTCGTTACAAAAAGCCTTAGAAATCTCTTCCCTCTCTCCTTCCTTGTGTGTGCCAGATCCCCTTTTGTGACTCTCCCTCTCATCGACGGCCAACCCAGCTCCCGCCACCTCTCACCATGTCATCGTTGGAGAAGCCCAGCCTTCGTGCGATCTCTTTCTCTCGTTTTGTCGTGAAGCCAGTCATCGATAGTGCAATGTAGCTGCGCCACCGTCGATCTCGCAACCATGTCACCCTACCTCGCGTAGCCGTTGGGCAGCAGTAGTCGCGCCTCTTCTCGTGTCCCTCTCTGTTTTGTTGTTCGACCATTGACCGCACGTTTGAGGTGGGTTGTTGTTGTCAACTTCCTTTTTGGTGTGAGCAGCTCTGTCCAACAAGTTTGGCGAAGTTCCATCCCTCCAACGACATTGTTTGGCGTTTTTTGTAAGTTTTATCTTGTAACCATGTGTATTTGGACTCAAATTCAGGTTACCCACTCTTGTTCGACGTTTAAGCTGGATTTCATGGTTAAACTCTTATTTTTCCAGCATTGTGCAGTGTCATCTTGGACTCAAAATCACTCTAATCTTGTGACTCATTCTATGTTTGGCTTTAAACCCGAGCACCCGCTGCCTAAGGACTCTAGATAAGTGGTTTCAGATCACTTAGTTCGCTGGACAACAAGTGTTTGAGGCCATTTAGACGCTGAATGGTAAAATCTTGCACTCCTTATTTCCTTTATTAAGTCTCTTAGGTGCTTTAAATCAATTCCTAACCCTTAGAAGTTATTGCTTATAGTTCGGGCTCTTTAGGCTCTTCCCGTTTGTTTTGTTGATCTTTTAGGATCGCTATAAGTAAGTAGTTTCTATTTTTTGAGTCTGTTTGATTGCATGATGCATGTTATTTGTTTACTTGTTTTATACCTGTTTCTTGCTCGCTTTATAAGTGTTTCTTGCTTCTTACTTTTATGTTTATGTATACATGTAGTTTCGAAATATATGAATGTTGTTTGTGATGATTGGTTGTAAAACATGTTGGTTTTGATATGCATTCATAAGTTAAGCTTGAGTTGAGAGCATGTTGTTGGATGTATATGCTTGGTGGGCATAATACATGAGTTTAGAAGCATGTTGCAGGGCATATGAATTCTAGATAGTTGTGAGAAAGAGGTCAGGGACTTAAATGTGAAAGAAAGACAAGTTGGGTGAATGTTTGTGCACCTCCGGTACAAATGGTCAAGGGGTGACATGTCACCAATGGTTTAAGAGGAGCATCGAGGCATTGGGTACAAATAGTCATGGGTCGGTGTGATGAGTCTAGAAAACAAGTATTTGACGCCTGGGAAAGGGCCAATACGTTTAAGTCATCGGTGCACCTTAGGTACAAATGACCAAGGGGCGATGCACAGTTCGAGGCCTTAGGTACAAATGGTCAAGGATCGAACGTCGAGCTCCGTAGAGAGCATTATGGCCTTGGGTACAAATGGTCAGGGGACAGTGCGGCTCGAAGGGTTAGTCTTGGAGAGCCATGTGATGGCTAAATATGAACGTTGAGTGAGCTTGTGGAGCTTGAGTGGTTGTTGATATGCATAAAGAGATGCATGAGTTATGGCTTAGGAGAGTCATACATTTTACTAGTTTTTCAAGCATGTTGTGTTTATCGCTTTAAGAAACATGTTGTTTGCGTATGAGAAGCATGTTATTTGTTTGGTTGTTGCTTGATGGCTTCTCAGGTTGGGGCTGCTTACCAGTACCATGGTTGTACTGACTCCCTCCCCTCTCTCTCCCCCAACTTTTAGATTATGCAGGTTATGAGGACTGTCTTGACCATGGTGATGCAGAGGAGACGCATGAGGAAGGACCATAGCTATATAGCGTTATTTTCCTTTTTATTTCATTTGCATAGGATAGTTGATGCTTTATGATTGGACAACTGTTTGTCCTGTTTGGTTAGTATGGATTTGTTCTTGTTGAAACTCTAGGCATAGTTGAGTTAGTTTTAATAAACTCTATCTCCTTATTCAGTTAATAATAATTAAGTTTGTTTCGAATAAACTAAAATTATAAGCTTTCTTAAGGTTGTGTTTCTGGTTAGGAAGTTGTTGATACGAGACCTTACTCGTATGATTTTTGTGTTGTAGTATGGTGATGTTGTTGAAAATGTTATAGAAGTGTTATTCTTGTTCTAGCAGGTGTTTGAAAAATTTTGGATTAGTCCTATGTATGTCGTTATGGTATCGAAATTTTCGAAGCACTCGGTTAGGAGTTAGTAATGTTGCTAGGTTAGTCATATAAAAACCTGGGGCGTAATAATTTGTTATTATATATTTTTTTTTCTTGAAACAATGTTTATTATATTCATTAAGCACGATTCAAATAGTGAATAAAATGTTATAAGATAGACTTAATCTATACTTCAAATTGAAATATTCACCTAATTTTCTTATCTTTAAAATCTCTAAATATTAGTTCACAAAATTTTGAGGTTCTAATCAATTTCAATGCTAACATTTACTTGCAATCAATTTCTTATGAAATAAGGACTTTAAATTTTAATGTTTTGGAATTTTATATTTAATTATTAAAAAAAATACATCTACAAAGGTTATTTTAGATTTTATTGGCTCCTATTTTTTTAGCTTTTCAGTTTCTGCAGATTTAGATTTTAGTCCACAAGATAGAGAATACAGTTTCAAGGGTATATTTGTCCAATAGAAAAATATATATACATTAAATAATCAGTTATGGCCATATTTGAAACTTTTGAATAGTTTAGTCATTTAACAAAAACTACTATTTAATTTAGCCATTTGTGCGGTTAACCCTTATTCATATTGAGTATAGAACAGGAAAAAGGATGAATGAGCTTTTGGAAAAATCAAAAGGGACCAAACCAAAAATTATAAAATTACATGGATTAAATTAAAAGTCAAAATTAAGTTGACTATGTTAAACAAATTAGTTATTTACTTGTACAAAAATTGTTCTAAACTCTTTTAAACATCTTCATAAATGTCCGACTGTAAATATTACATAAAAGTTTTTATTTATTTATTTTTAATTTTGAGTTCAACAATATGGAGTGGGAAATTAAAATTGGTTGTAGATAGCTCATATTAACTAAATCAAAATCTTTATCGCTTATGTTACGCCCCAGGCCCAGGATTCAGAATCCGGATTCGGCACCTAATGGCCTCGACATTCTCCTGCGACCTAGTCACGCCACCATACTTGTCTTCAACTACTTCTAAGATTGAAGACTGTCCCCACAAACCAACACGAGGTCCTTTTAGCATGTTTTGTCCTCACTCACATGCTTCTTAGAAAAATTCCCATGAGGGCACCCAACATAGAACGTCTCTAAGCTAAGCACGCTTAACTTCAAAGTTCCTATGATTAAGCCACCGAAAAGGAAGGTGCACTTTGTTGGTATAGACAATATCTATCAATTCTTTTAAGGTTTCTACGTCAACAATAAAGCCTAGCAGGAGCGTGGTGTGCCTAGGTTAGTTATCAACTACAAACCTTTGAACAAAGTTTTGGAATGGATAAGATATACAATTCCTAATAATCAAGATTTTATGAAAAGAATTTCAAATGCTAAAATCTTTTCAAAATTTCATATGAAATCAGGATTTTGGAAAATTCAAATTTTTGAAAAGGATAAATATAAATGTAACAACCCTACATTACATGACTAATTCCTAGGTCCGTTGCCACATGCATTACCTACTTACTTTTAGAGATAGACGATGAAAACAAACATTTAACGTAAAACGAGTTTTGTTAATTAAAAAGGTCCTTTCGGCCTAGGATCCCAATTAAAACAAGAACGTATAAAATCAAATCATTTCAAATAAAGATCTAAAATGCAAAATAAGTTCTAAAACAAAAACATATCCAAATGCAAAGAAGAAGGAGTTCAGAAACATTCTGAAGCAGAAGTCTATTCTACGAAATTCCATGGCCCATCTAGCAACGTCCGGTCACGCATTCTGTACACCTTTGCCTTTACCTGCAATTATATATTAAGGAAAAAATGAGTATTTAAAAATACTCAGTAAGCAACAATACTGCTAGACATGCATCGATAGAGATAACTTGAGGTTGGTTGGGCTAAGGGCTTAATGGTTATTTCATTTAATCTAATTTATCATGAAATGTGGGTCTCGTGAACAATTAACAATCCTAAGATAAGTTTACCAACTGACTAGAGGTGCACAAGTGAGAATCCTGGGAGATCTCTACTCTTGATGGTAGAAGGCACCTAGTCAGTGGAGCCAAGTCTCACCCATCAAGGCACCTACGTGCACTTAGCACACAAACTACCAACTCACTTGTGATGCCCCACATTATTCTAGGTAACCCAAAGTTTTAAATTAATCGATATTTTAGCCAATTGAGATTTTTCCCTTCTCGTGTGTTAGTGGCTGAAGGATTTAGTGCATGTTTGGGAGTAATTTTAAAATGGCTAAAATCACTTTTGTGATGTTCGAAATCACCTTGAAACATACCTCTAATTATTCAAAATCAATTTCATGTTTGATTTTACACTTTCAAAGGTGATTTTCATATCATCAAAATTGATTTGGAATTATTAAAAACGTGTTTCAGAGTGATTTTGAATATGACAAAAGTGATTTTAACAGTTTCAAAATCACTCCCAAACATGCACTTAGTCGGTTAAGGTTTTGCAGGTTAGTGGGCAATAAAGTAGCATCTTTTTCTCCTGGTTAGTGGGTGGTTTTGGAGTTAGTTGGGTTAAAAAAAAAGAGTAATGAAAAGGAAAAAAATCAGACTCTCTCTCTCTCTTTCTCCCTTCCTCTCTCTCATGTGCGTGCTCCCTCACCGCCCCTCTTCTTCTTCGTTTTCCAACCGCCCCTTCCCTCGTTTTTCTCCACGCCGTCGTCTGCTCCCTCACTGCCGCCTCCTCATGTCGTCGATCTCGTCTCGGGCCACCGCCACCGTCGCCCTCGTCTCCCTATCCCTCGATTTTTCTTTCTCCGACAATAAGGAAGTCGTGGGTCCGCGATCTTCTTCCCTTGTCGTCCTCGTTTTCTGCCGGAAATCGACCACCCACGTTGTGCCGCCCTTCTCTAGTCGTTCCTCGCCGCAAATCAGTGCCAACACCACAAGATCTGCACGTAAGTTTTTCTCTCCCTCGTCTTTGGCCTCTTTAAGCTCAATCTAATCTCCTTTTCTCCTTTTTCGCTCATATCCCGTGTGTTCAGCATCTCAAATATCGTTCTTCTCACACTTTTGCCTCTGTCCAGTGTGGTTCAGCGTGGTTCCAGCCCTCATTTGACGTTATTTGGCGATTTCAGTAAGTTTTAGCTCGACCCATTCATTATTGGCTTTGAATTTAAGTTACCCATGATCCAAAAAGTGTTATGGTGAGTTACCCATTCCTTATCATGCCCTAAATTATAGATTTTAGCCATTTTTGAACCCTGTACAGCATGTAAGCATCACTGTTCAATTCTAGTCGGTAAGTTCTAGTGGCCTTAAAGTATTTAGAATCTGCCTTAGCTAGCTTTAGAATGGTTTTTAACCTTTGGGTGCCCTCTAGTTTCAGTTTTTTATCAATTCGGGCTCGAGACAACACTTGTATAAGGTATTTTAGTGTTGTTTGGTAATTTCCAGCAAGGTTCCCGCCCTTGCTCGGTAAGTTTCAGCACCTTTTAGCAAGCTTTAGGTCCCTTTTAATTTATGTTAGGTGTTGGAAAGGTTGTTAGGCTATCCCCTAACCTCTAGAAGGTCTCTATTGTGCTCGTAGGTCTGCTTAGAGCCAAATCCGATATTTTTCCAACAAGTGATAGCATAGTTTGCGAGCACTTTTTAACTTGTGTAAATAGTTTCTATCTGGATGGGCTTGTTTGTTTGCTTCACCATGCCACTTGTTTACTTGTTTTGATTTTATGTGTCGTGTTTGATATATATATATATATATATATATATATATATTTCGCTATGTGAGATAAACATGATGTTTTGTTTGCCTCTTAAGCATGAGATACTTTAAGCATGTTTAGTTGTTGTTGAAAAAGTTGTTTTGTTGATTAGTTGGCTATGTTGCATATGAGTCTGTTGGGTTTTATGCCCTAAAACTCGTAGATAGTGAATGTAACCGTTGACCGAATATTAATGAAATAATATTGATGTATTTTTCCATTAAGTGTTATTAATTATTTTATGTTTGTCTTTGCATAAAATAACCCGAATCCAATAAACTAGACATCCTAGGTTGTAATATGAGTCTTGAACTATATGTAGTGACATATGGGGATCACTGTTCAAGAAACAACCTAAATGGTCTATAGTATAGGGATAAGACTGGGTGCCTTATCCTGGTGACACTATGGATACGACCCACTTTGCATATGATACAAACACCATGATCCAATGCGTTCATGTAGGAGACATGTGAGTGGCAGTATCCTATGCTTTGAGTTTGCATAAGACCGGATCGCGAAATAGTAACCACTGGTTATAACACCGTTAATTAGTTGTTTTTCTATTTCACTAGTACGACTGATAGCGAGCATAACTAGCTATTTTTCTCTGATTAATTAAGCTAGTCTTTTACAATTATTTGCCCAAATTTATGCATTTTTATGTTTTATTTGTAGCAAGTATGTGCTTGAAGCTTAATTCAGCAATTGGAGTCAAATGGAGCTTCCAATCTTTAAAAAAAAAAAAAAAAAATCATAGCGTCGCGACGCTAGGACCAGCGTCGTGACGCTATCAACAAAATTTCCAAAAACGCGGTATCGCGATAGCGTCGCGACGCTGTCCATAGCGTCTCGACGCTGTCGCCAGATTTTCTATAAATTCCTCTTTTCAGCTACGGATTTTTGGAGCCCAATTGGTTAGATTTTAGCCCTAATTTCGACTAGAGACCTTTGGTGGGAGCTAAAGCAAGGCCAAGGAGCGGGAATCAAGCGAGAAGACGTGGAGATCGTGACGGGGACGTGCCGGTTCGATGGATTCGAGTTTTCCTTTCTCTTTTCCTTACCTTTTGTAGTTTTTATGGCTTTTCTTTCAATTAGTGTTTGTAGTTTAAAGACTATGAGTTGCTAGTTGTTTGTCTTAGGGATTGATGTAGTTGTTTTAGTTTGTTGGATTGATTTGTGGTATGAATATGCATTTATTTTACCTATGCAATTATGGTCAAATTCTTTCAATTACTTGATCACTAGTTGAATGATTTGAGTGTTGAATCTTGCTCGGGAGAGAGGATTTGGCCTAAGACTTACTTTATTTAATTGCATGACTAAAGTAGAAATTCTAAGTTTGTGACGGGATTTGGAATAACTTTAGAAGTTGCTTGAAGAACTAAACTCAAAGCCTTGCATGCTAATGAACTTAGATAGGGATATCAAGTTGGTTGCATGCATGAGAATCAATTATGCTCGGGAGAGATAGTTGTGATAAAAGGTTCCTAGACTTGGTAGAATAATTGCATGTTAAATTCATCCCATTAATTTATCCTCAATCTCAACAATGAAATCAATTCCTTAAGAGTCTTTCCATTTGAGTCTTCACTTTTATTTTATGTTTTTTGTCTTTAGATTTATCTTTATCATTGAGTTTTGCTCCCTAAATAAAATTGAACAAAAGTATTCGCGATACTTAATTTGCTAGAAAACCAATCCAGAGGACGACACTCGTTTTACACGAAAACACTATATTATTACTTGACCCGTACACTTGCGGTAAGCAAATTGCACATCAAGTTTTTGGCGCCGTTGCCGGGGATTGACATATTTAGTCAATTTTAATATCGTAGAAAAATTGTCCGGTCTTAGTTTAGGGTGTATTTTATTTTTTTGTTATTTTTGTTTTTAGGTAGATTGCATTTTTCCTTTATTGTTTTTCTTTTCCATTCTTAAATTTTTCCTTATTTAGATTTTCCCATTTTTGTTTGATTTTTCCATTGTTAGATTTTTAGTTTTTCCTTTTTAGATTAGTTTTTCCTTATTTGTTAGTGTCCTTATTGGTTTTTGTTTTATCTATTTTTGCATTCCTTAATTAGATAGTACTTTCCTTTTCTAGATTATATTTTCCATATTTAGATTTTTCCATATTAGATTTTTTCCATATTAGATTTTTTTTTTTATGTTTGAGTCTTTGTCATTTGTTCTTGTTGGGTTATTGTTTGATTGGAAGCCTAATTATCATTGTTGCTTTAATTGATTTGAATGGCTTTTTATTCAACACCATATTCCAATTTTTCATCTTCAAGTTATACCCCTTTAAATGAAAATTCTTCCTTGGAAAGCATAGTTCAAAATTATATTGAGGAGTCTAGAGCGAGGAGTCTAAAAATTGATGAAATCATAAGAGGACTTCAAGCTCCACAGGAAGTTAGTGAGGTTGGGATCCACTTCCATAAGTTGTCTAGTGAGTCATGTGGCCGATGATTCATTGGCACCCATTCATGAGCGTAGTTCTTTCGATCTTGATGAGGATGAGCAGTTAGGGGTGAGTTGCATGAATAGTGGGGATGAATTGGAGAGTTGGAGCACCAATCAAGAACATGGTTGTGAGGAAGAAAAAGAAAATGAGCTTGTAGTGTCAGAGGAAGTTCAGGAAGTAGAGTTTGAGGTTGAAAAGCCTTCGTCTGTTTTATCTTCTCCATCCTTTGTATATTTTGATTATTCCTTTTTCTATTCTCACGAGTCAGTTTTAGAGTCAGAGTCTCTTTATTTTGATCTTTCTCCTTTTATGTTTATTTTAGTCAAAAATACCAAAAATAATTTTATTTCAGGGGCCCATGAGAAGCTGGTAAGCTTGCTAGCAATAGTGAGTTTTATTGATTCAAGAAAGAAGGGTCCAAAGAAATACGAGAATTTTTATGTGCCTTGACAGACTGCACGAGCACGTCGAGCTAGAGACGATAAACAAGCGCTTATGGGAGGCAACCCAAGTTACTTTGTTATTGTTTTTTTTTTTGTCTTGTTGTTTTTGTTTTGTAGGAGTTCCCGTGCTCTTGTCTTTGCCAAGCAATCATGAAAAGGTCATCATTCCAGGGCAGTATCGTTCACTCCTCCTACTCTTTTATTGTTCTCATGATTGATTATGCTTTATTTTCTTTATACATTGAGGACAATGCATGCTTTAAGTTTGGGGGTGGATTATCATGTTTGTGGAGCCCTTGAGCATCTGAGTTCGGGCTATAGTTTTGAGCTTTCTTTGAAGTGAGCATATGGTTGTTTTCTGGATGCGATTTTTGCATGGCTATGATGTCATAGGATAGGTTTTTTTTTGTCAATTTTCAAGCTTTCGATGAGTTGTAAGCATGAGTGCCCAAAAAGGGAGACTTTTTAAACTTTTTCTAGGAGATGGCTTGAATGAGTAGAGTATTTGTCTTGGCTAGATTTGGATTTCAATGCTTAGGAGTGAATTATTAGGTTCATATGCTTGTTGTCACCTCGATAGGTGTAGGGAAGAGCTAAAAAGTTATTGTTTTTGCAAATTAGCATGTTTGATCTTGCTTAGGAGGAAAGAAAAGAATATATGCTTATCATGCTCATAAAGAAAAATCATTCTTGTTGTTACAATTTGAAAGAGAAAAAAAAAGTCATGACTTATGCGCGCAATGCAATGATTAATAAAGTTTAGGCAAAAAGAGCTACCCCTGTTGTGATCAGTTAGGCCAACCAGAGAAAACTCCGGTTAAGGGTCCCTGCAATAGGTGTGTGAAAGCTAGTGCCACATATAAATGCTTGATTTAATTTTCACTTATAAGCACCTAAGTATGGAGGAAAACAAACTAATTTGTTCCATTGACTCGTTAGTGAATCCTTAGTGCCAGTGTAGAGGGAAGATGAGTTGAGAGTTTAATAATCCAATCCCGGGCTAGTAGAGTCTGGTCTCGTTGAGTTAGATCTCGCTTGTGCAAGTTAATTTTGGAAAAATTTTAATTTGTCTCCCTCATTGGTCCTTATGTGCATGTCTCTTGCTTGCTAGACTATTGACTTTTGAGCCTTGAGGATTGAGTCACGAGAGGGTTTTCTATTTGATGGTTGGACCATAAACAGGTTGTTCATTAGAGGAGAATTGGTACTTAAGGAAATAGAAGTAACCCAGGGGTAAAACGATAATTTGACCCAACTGGTGTTACAGACACTCGTGAAGGACTAACTAGTCGTTATTGGTGTATATCCGTGGACACAAAAAATATGTCTGCAGTGAGAAGAGTGCAATTGTGAGTCTATAGTGGAATGTACACAGTTAACGAATATTGATTAATTTGGTTAATGAGTTTGACCAATTAATCTCACATCGTTGGAGCTTCTGATCTGCAGGTCCATTAGGTCCCACTAGTAGCTCATAAAGTAATTTGAGTCAACTAAGTAATAAATGTAAATTGAAAGTGTTCAATTTACTAAGGGAAACAATATAATATATATTGATATATTATTATGAGAGAAATAAATATTTGAAGAAATTTCAAATATAAATGTGAATTTTATTCATATTAAATTTATAGGAATTTGAAAAGGTTCAAATATGAATTAATTAATTTAAGGCCTAAAATTAATTTGGACAATTAATTAATTCAAGGCCGAAAATTAAATATGTGATATTTAATTGGTGACTAATTAATTAAAGAGTTATTTAATTGAAAATTAATCAATTATGGAAATAATTAATCACTTATGGAAGTGATTAATCATTTATGAAAATGATCTAATCAGTTATGGAAGTAATTAGTCATTTGTGGAAAAGATTAATCAATTATGGAATTGATTGATCATGGATTGATTAAATAAGGAATAGATTAAATCTTTTATGGAAATAATTGATTTAATGTGAATATTTTATTCATGGTCTTTCTCCTATAAATAGAACACTAGACCTAATGGTTTAGAAACCCTCTTGCTCTTAGACTCACAAGACAAGACCGTAGAATTCTCTCTAGCCTCCCTCTTAGAGAAAAACTCCAACTAGTCTATTGCCTTCTAGACTTAGAGACATACCGGTGTAACCTCTGTGGTTATTGTGTCTTTGAAGAAGAAAAATTCCAGCGAAGGATTTCCAAGAGGTTTATGCGTTTTCAATCGTTGGAGCAGCGTTGGCGAAAATCGGTCAAGTCTACAACGAAGGTTTGTAATGGTTCTTACCATTTTCTTTGGAAAAACATGAAAATAAAAGTAGTTTATTTTCTTCTAGTTTTTCAACATGTTTATAGCGTTTTACAGTGGCTTTAAAGCATCTTTAAAGTTTTGTTTTGCCTATTCGTATTGGTATTTTGATATTAATTAATATACGACACAAGGTCCTATCGATGCCCTTCCGCTGTCCCGAGGCTTTCATCCCCTTCAATCGGTATCAGAGCCTTCGCTGTCCCTATTAATCGATATTAAAATTTGCGATAGGCACTAATAGGTTGGATTTATGCATAATGTATGTTTGGTTTGTATTGAACTGTATAGGTTAATTTTATGACCATAAATTTTATATTTTATGTGATTTTGATCATTTAAGGGTTCGGTGTATCGGGTATTTTATGTAAAAGCGAGTCCTTTGTAAATCTGGGTCTAGATTAAGCTTTTATGAGATGAAAATCGAAGAAATTGTTGTAGGTATCAAAGAGAAAATTCGAAGACAGACACTGTTTTTTTGTCCAGAAAGTGCTCCAGACGCAACAACGTTGCGACACTGTTCTTTAGAGTCGTGACGCTGTCTCGATTCCGCAGGCAGGAACATCAAATAAACCTGCAGCGTTGCAAGCGTCTCGACGCTGTCCCGATGTGCGGTGCGCGCATTAGGGTTTCGCGAAGGGGTGATTCAACGGCTGGGCGGTCCGGTTCACACAGTCTGGCTGGCTGGGACTGATTTGGTCTGGTTCACCTGGATTTTGACTTGGTTTGTTATTTTGGAGACCGGTTCGAGGCTATTCGGGGCGGTTCGTGCTGTCTAGACCAGTTTTTGGGGTTGCAGAAGGATTTTAGGATAGAATTTAGCAATAATTATTGTAATTTAATACTTTATTTTATCCTAGGGGCCAAAATTAACCTGCTCAATTGCTATTTATATGCTTTGTGGATGTCATATAGAATATTTAATCCCACCTTAGGTTATAAACATGCTCATGCATTTATTTATATATTATAATTTGATATAATGTATGTTTTAAATGCATGGAATATTTTTCATATTTTTTAATATAAGTGTATATTAATTATATGAAAATAATAAAGCATGAAGCATGTTATTACTTAGATTAAATATAAATAGTTATGTTTAATGTGATGAATGCAGCATGCTTGATTAATTTTCTTGATTGGCTTATAATTGTTATATTAAAAGAAAATCAAAATTGCATGAAGCATGATTGGACGTCAGAGTGATTGGTTTGGTAGTCGTAGATTTAAATCAATCCAAGTATAAACTGACTAAATCAAGTAGTACCTGATGAGTCCAGGGTCGAATCCACACGGAAATGAAACAAAAGTGGTCAATAATATTTACTGATTTAATCTCTAAACGTGCGATATTAATTTCAAGGAATAAAAAAAAGGGTTTGGTATAGTTTAAACAATAATTAATTGCATGAAAGAGAACGACTAATGAAAACCGAGGAAAAAGTGTTCAATGCGAAAAGTATCAAGGCTTTTGCGGTTGCAACCTCATGCGTTTATAAGAGTCTTGTAGCGCTAACTTTGGTTAATTGATCCATTAATGCCTAAGTGAGAAAAAAACATTAAGTTTCCCTTCCGGTATTCCTTATGCGTTTGGCAATAAACTATCAATTGATTATTTGACTAGTTTATGCGTGAAGTTTAGTTCTCTTAATACTTACAAGGGATTGAGTTAGTCACATCGCAATCAAAGCTCAAGCATGCAATATCTTTTAGCGGTAATAATTTAATGCAACCAAGACTACATGACATGCGCTAACTTGTTCTACTTAGAGAGATCCATATGCATTACCTGTCAGGGATTTATCATACTGTTACCGCATCTGGCTGGCTAAGCAGGAATTAGCAATGAAAAGATTAACGCAACTAAGAAGAAAAGCAATTAATGTTTCATTTAAACCAAAATATGCGCTTACAAGTTGTACTTATCACCGCATGAGGCGCTTGCGCTAAGCCTTGAAGAGGAGAGTTAGCTCATGTGAGCAAAACAAGACATTATGAAAGAAAATATCACACACAAGTTTGCTCCCATTTGCAGATCCCTGTAGTTCCTTTGTGATCTCCTTTTTCGTTCTCCTTTTTCGTTCCCCTTTTTCGTTCTCCTTTTTTGTTCTCCTTATGCCTTTATTTATAGGCAAGGAAGATAACTTCATCAAGTAATAGCAACTTGTTTGATCATCATTAGGCAACTTGCACCTTTTTAATCCCCTTTTTCGCCCACTTGCTCTGATTACGCTGGCGCTGTCTTTTCATCTATCTTTTTCTGTCTCTTGATCATCTTGGAATGTGTGCTTGCGCTGAGAAGATACTTAAAACAACTAGTTTAGCTGCGTTAGTGCTCTGTATTTTATAATTTCCTATCGCATACACAAATATAGCTTGCCGCTTATAACAAAACACTTTTTCTCTTCTTTATGCGCTAAGATAACGCATCTGAGGTTCTTTTAGCATTGTTTTAGCCTGAGTTTAGAGGATAAATAACTTGCTTTTCGCAAGTTATCAAACCCCCAAACTTAAACTATCACTTGTCCCCAAGCAATGCTTATTATCTACTTTGCGAGAATTACTCAACTCTTTATTGCATGCGATCTTGGCATCCTCTTTTCTTTTTTTCTTGCACACATTACCCCAATAGATTTGACTTTTGTCAAATTTCCTTCATTGCTTAAGGCAGGTTCCTTGCGCTTAGATTCTTCCTTGCGATAACTCAGCCACTCTTCCCTGTCCTGGGCGCATACAGATATCCTCCAAGTTTTTTTTAAAGCAGAAAAGCAATTAGACAGCTTACCCACATTTGTGATGAAAGGTATCCAACTACGGGTATTACATTTTCTTACTGCTCTCAACGCTCATAGGTTACGTTTGTCTTCGCGCAGTGGCAAACTATGGGTGTCATAAATGCCCCTGGCTACAAACATGCCGCATACCTAGAGGAACGCATTCATTATTTATATTTATGCGCCGACTCCCCCAAACTTGAACATGGGCAATGTCCCCATTGTCCCCCAAACTTACTTTGGAGTGCATGGACAGAAGAAAATAGAGGTTGAGTTGCGGCAAGTCGAAAATGCGAAGGAATTTGCCTTACGTTCTGAGGAAATGAAGACAAAGGTTAAATCGAGTGAGGTAATGTGGACAAGAAAATTCAGAAGGTCAGATGCGTGGATTAAAGCAAAGGAGTTAACGCAAAGAATTTGATAGATAAAAGACATTAATATGTAAGGCAGAGAAAAAGTGAACTGAGATAAACAGTGAGATATATAGATGTATTGCGATAACAAAATTATAAATACGGTGCATACATTAAACATAAGAGAAAAAGATAACTAGTTCTATTCCTGCGGTGGCGGATGGCGGCCTGGGAAACCTTGGAACCGGCAGAATTCTTGTTGGGCGCATTTGAGAAGGGCCTACATCAGAAGGTCTTTGCGTTGTAGTTGGCCCCGCAAACAGATTTGGTGCGATAGGCAGGCGGTGGAAAGAATTCGTCCAATGCGTTAAGAAGAGGAGTAATGCGTTTACCCTTTGTGACAGCTCCTCTTATTGCTTTTGCAGCAACTCTTGTTGCTGGCACAACCTTTCTTGCTGCAAACGCAATGGTTCCGTGACTTCTCTGATCATTTGTCGCAGCTCCGAAAAAATCAAAGGTTGTGTCAACATCAAGTGGTGGATCAGCCGCAACCTGTCGTCGTCTCTCAGCAACGAAGCCTTGTGTCGTTGAGGCTGGCGCACGAATCTCACTATTTCGAGGGGGGCTGGGTAGAGATTCTTCAAAAACTTCTTCCACACGTACGTCAATGTGGGGTGGTGGGTGTTGAGCAGGTGGCGGGGGCGGTGGTGGAAAAGAACTTTGTGTTTGGGCGCAGACAGTGCTTTCCTGCGTTGGAGAAGTTCTCTGAGGATCTTGTGCGGTTGGGCGAGGGTGCCGGCCTGCGATTTGCTTGCGCCTTTTTTTCTTTTGCGCTTCAGACGCTGGCTCGCTAGGTTGTACTGCGGGGGCTATAGGTTGTTGGATGCTGCCTTGCAAACGCCTATTTCGCGTGCCTGAGACACGCGTCCACCATTGGTCGTCGAAGTCCTTCCGCATCATTCTTATTTCTTCATCAGCTGCGGGCAGGAGATTTGATGCGCGTCGTAAGGAGGTGAAAAGGCCAGGACAAAATAACGCACCTCTTGGCTTTGCGGCGGTGTGGCGCAGTGATTCGACGAGTTTTACCCAAGTCGAGTGGGGTACCCTTTATTATGCAGTAGACTAGGATCACGCGTTAGAGGCTTAATGTTGCGTCATGCGTTGTGGGCATGATGCGATTCTTTATCCAGTGCATCCAGAGCGAGGCCTCAAAGTTGAGCAACTGCGATTTGAGGGTCCTTTTGGTGCCATGGCCATCCCACTTAGCCTTAGGTCTGGCTACCGCAAGAAGGACAACACTCAGGAAGTCGTCATCGAGGCAGTCTAAGAGCATATTTCCTTCTGCGTTGGGGATGTCCTGGAGCTCATAGACACCGTTGATATGCGCCGAGGAAAATGCGATGGTGTGGCCGCGAACAAGAACTTCATGAATTCCTTTTCGCCATTGTGCGTGGTAAAAGTCGTGGACAAGCGTAGGGGCATAGGATCTAGGGTTTTTGCAGACTGTTTCCCACTTGCGCTGGGAAATTTGATCAGTGATCGCTTGCGGCAGGGGGCAACTAAATCCTCGTTCTTCCTGAAATTTCCCCCAATCTTTGGCCTCTGCCTCTTTGCTTGAGCCCACTTTCTGTTTTCCCTTGTCCTTGGCTGCGGTGGGCGCTTTTCTTTTTCTGCTAGGGGTCGCCGCAGTTTGTTCACCCAGCTCTCTGATGACTACCCCTGTAGGTTGGATATTGCGGCGACGGGTGAGGGGAATTTCATCCTCCGAATCAGACATCTCCATGGCTGCTGCGATGGTAGCCAGATTGTGCGCAGCGATGTCTGCGGCAAGTGCGGCTACTGCATTGCTTGGTACTTCACCTCAATTTGCTTCACTTGTTTCTGCGGCATCACACTCTCTGTCTTCTCTTTGGGGAATTTCATCGCCTTCTTCGCGTAGTTCTTCTAGCAGTTTGTTCCATGCGGCGACCTGCTGTTCCGAGAATTGTGGTAGTGTGGGGTTCGTGGAAGAAGATGGAGGAAAATGGGTGGAAATGGGTTCAGTCGGGAAGGGAGATGAGGAAGGGGCGTTGGTTTGGGGTAGGGTAGTGGAAATGTTTGTTGGTGGAAGGAGGGCAACCGATGGGAATGGTGATGGAAAGGGAGTAAGATTTCGAGGGGCGGAGACGTTTGGGGTTGCCTAAAGGGTGACAGGTTGGATGGAGAAGGTGGAGATGTCTAATGGGGCGATTCTGAGCACTTCGTCTGCGCCTGAGGTTGATGGAGTGGCGGCGAGTTGGGTGTCTGTGTTAGCTAAGGGCGGTTCTCCGTCAATAACCTCTGGCTCTTCTTCTTCCATTTGGTTGATGTTTTGTGGGTTGTCTCCTTCCTCGTCTGAGGAGATAACCACATCTCTGTGCCAACCATCCACCTCCGTCGAAGTTGAATGAGCATCATCGGCATATCCGACGATGGAGGGATTTTGAGAGTCTGACATGGTTGTTCTTTGGTGCGAAGAAGAAAAGAGATTTTGAAAACTTGGGGGGGGGGGGTTTAGGGTTTTGAATTGAAAGAGACGCAGGTAATGAGGAAGAGGCATTAGAAGCGCTTCCCTACTATATAGTTAACGCAAGGCATGCGCCCCTAAGTACTGACACCGTTTCGCATTCCTCGAGAGTGGGCGATCATGATAATTATGGAGGAATGTGAGCGGTTGCCTTGAATAACGTGATAAGACATGGATTAGTGCGTTTCCTTAAATGCTAATCATGATTATTGCTGCGTGCCAATGCGAATGAAATAATGATAGACTTGGGCATGCGATGGGATTTCTTTCTAAACTTGCAACAAAATTTTACTACCGCAGTGATTTTATTCTAGTTAAAGAAAACATGTGAGTTTTTTCAAAAAAAAAAAAAAAAAAGAAAAAAAGAAAACATGCGAGCTAATCATGTGATGGGATTTTCTTCCTGAAGCTCAACCTAACAAAATAAAGCATGCGGAAAGAAAATATTTACAACTTCTGACCTGCTAGTGCCCTCACCTTGCGCTAGGTCCTGGCGCATTCAGAGCACTCCTCTTCTGGACCTATTTTGTTTTGTTTCTTCAAGGTGGATCCTTCATAAGAATCATCTCAACTACTTCATTCAAAGTCCCTTCGATATATGGTTTTATTCTTTGCCCGTTGACTTTGAAAATTCTCTTTCCATTTGTAGAATGTAGATCTACTGCCCCATATGGATATACTTTATGAACGATGTAGGGGCCCGACCATCTGGATTTTAATTTTCCTGGAAAGAGTCGTAAACGTGAATTAAACAATAGTACTTTCATACCTTCCTTGAGATCCTTTTTAAGTATTTTTCGATCATGCCATTGCTTCTGTTTTTCTTTATTTATCTTGTCATTCTCGTATGCACACCTTCTGAATTCTTCCAATTCCGACAATTGACGCAATCGTTCTTGCCCTGCAGCTTCTAAATCAAAATTCAAACGCTTCATTGCCCAATGCGCCTTGTGCTCTAATTCCAATGGTAAATGACATGTTTTTCCGTATACCAGCGCATATGGAGATGCGCCTATGGGTGTTTTGAAGGCTGTACGATATGCCCATATCGCATCATCTAGGTGATGCGCCCAGTCTTTCCTGCTGGTGTTGACGACTTTCTCGAGAATTCCCATTATTTCTCTATTTGAAACTTCCGCCTGACCATTACTTTGTGGATGGTAAGCTGTTGCGATGTGATGTTTAACATTGTATTTTCACAATAGCTTATTGATAACTGCCCAAAAGGTAGTTATTTAGGCCTCAATTATATAGAGATTTGTGTGTCCTCTATGCTTATTAGGGTTGGTTTTGGATAGATATTACATGTTTTAACCCATTTGGAAGAATGGAAGCATTGGAAATTATTTTGTGCAGATTATGCTGCTGAGCGACTGGAGGGAGCAAATTCTATGCTGCAGCAAAACTGGGAGTAGAAACTGCCACATCACAGCTCGTTAGCCAACTTCATGAACCGACTTCTGTTGAGTTATTTTCGGGATAAATGAGCAAGGAGAGCCCTACACGTGTCCAAGTTGACCTAATTCAAGTCTCCTGTCCTTCTATAAAAGGAAGTAGCCGTCAAAGTCAAATTCATTCCATGTTTTCCCTTGGAAGCCGAATAGTATAGGGAGATTGAAGATCATCAAGAAAACCATCATCCGCAAGCTGATTAGGGAGTTTATTTTCTTTATCAACTTGTGGTTATGGACATGCATACTCAGATTGTAATTCGTATTCCTATGCCTATTATGAACTAAGTAGCTTAAGGTGTTGGTTAGGAATAATGTGATTACTGTGCTTCATCTCTAGTAATACATTGACTATCGCATTTTGGTTAATTGTTATGCATATTCTTATTTTATGCCCGCCTGGCCAGCCGGTGTGAATAGCTCTCTCTAGTTTCAGGGATGATTTAGAGAGTGTGTGGCAATTATCCACACTACGATCATTGTGTATTGGTGAACGCCAGTGACTGAGCTAGGGATAGCCAGTTGCCTAGTGCTTGATCGGTCGTACTTCATTGGGTTTGAAACATATCCCAAAAGATCCGGAGTTCCGGGAGGAATCCACTAATAATACTGCGAGAAATGCATGATCAATAATATTGCTAGAGCATATCTTAGAACAATCACTAAAACCTAACCAGCGCCTGTCTTTAATCTGTCTATCTATTTGTTTACTCGTTGTTCTGTCATTTATTTTGCTTCAGCATAATTCTTATAAAACCCAACATTTTTATTATCTTTGAAACCATTAGGAAATTACGCAAAATAGATAAAGTGGAAGCTCATTCAGACCTTGGATTGATAATCTTACTTGCTGCAGACTGTGTATACTTGCACAGGAATTCTAGAGTAGTTTATATCATATTTTTACTCACTCTAGGAGCCCGACAAGTTTTTGGCGCCGTTGCCGGGGACTTGAATAAGTTTTTATCTGATCTGTTTTGTGTATGTGTTTTAGTGGTTTGGTGCTAGAACTTTTTGATTGTTTCTTTTGTTTTTGCAGGTGTGATTTTGGTGCATGAGCGATCCGCCTGGGGTACGGTTTGAGCTTGATCCAGAAATTGAAAGGACATTTAGGAACAGAAGGAGGGAACAGCGTAGAAACCAGATGGAGAACGTGCCGCAACTTCCACAGGTTCATGAAGGTCCAGCAGCAGCAAACCCCCAGCAGAATCCGTTGCTGCAGCAAAACCCACTGTTTGAGCAAAATGAGCAACGAAATAATCAGGCTGAGAATCCTATCTTGATAGCGAACGATAGGACCAGAGCCATTCGAGCGTATGCTGTCCCGATGTTTAATGAGTTGAATCCAGGGATTGCACGTCCCCAAATCCAAGCGGCGAATTTTGAAATGAAACCGGTAATGTTTCAGATGTTGCAAACCGTGGGGCAATTCCATGGTTTGTCATCTGAAGACCCTCATTTACATCTTAAGTCTTTTCTAGGAGTTAGTGATTCTTTTGTAATTCAAGGAGTGCCTAGAGATGCTCTTAGATTAACTTTGTTCCCGTATTCTCTTAGAGATGGAGCAAAGTCATGGTTAAACTCTTTTGCTCCAGGATCAATTAGGATGTGGGATGAGTTAGCTGAAATTTTTTTGAGTAAATATTTCCCACCTAATAGAAATGCTAAATTAAGGAGTGAAATAGTAGGGCTTAGGCAACTTGAGGATGAGACTTTTAGTGAGGCTTGGGAGAGGTTTAAGGAGCTTTTACGAAAGTGTCCCCACCATGGGTTACCTCATTGTATTCAAATGGAAACATTTTACAATGGTTTAAATGGAGTAACCCAAGGTATGGTCGATGCTTCGGCTGGAGGGGCCCTTTTGGCAAAAACTTTTGATGAAGCCTATGAAATTTTTGAAAGGATATCTATTAATAGTTGTCAGTGGTCGGATGTTAGAGGCACAAATAAAAAGGTTAAGAGTGTATTAGAGGTTGATGGTGTGTCCACCATTAGGGCTGATCTTGCAATGATTGCTAACGCTCTTAAGAATGTGACAGTGATTAGTCATCAGCAGTCACCAGCTATGGAGCCCGCAGCAGTGGTGAACCAAGTCACGGACGAAACATGTGTCTATTGCGGTGAAGACCACAACTACGAGTTTTGCCCTAGTAATCCAGCGTCTGTGTTTTTTGTAGGTAATCAGAGGGACAACCCTTATTCTAACTTCTATAATCCAGGTTGGCGCAACCACCCCAATTTCTCATGGGGAGGTCAAGGAAATAACGTACAAGCGCAACAGAAGATGAACCAGTCGGGATTTGCTAAAGCGCATGTAATGCCCCAGCAAAATAAGCAGGCTTTGCCCCAGCAACATTCGGAGAATTCTCTCGAGGCAATGATGAAAGAATTTATGGCTCGTACAGACGCTGCAATTCAAAGTAATCAAGCTTCAATGAGAGCCTTGGAATTGCAAGTGGGTCAGCTAGATAAAGAGCTCAAGGCAAGGCCTCAAGGGAATCTTCCATCAGATACTGAACACCCTAGAAGGGAAGGTAAGGAGCAGGTAAAGGCAGTTACTCTTAGGAGTGGTAAGCCATTAGAAGAAAGAATTGAGCCTAGTAAAACTCAGGTTATAGATAAAAATGGTGATAGAAATAATAATGTTGTTGTCGAGGAAGAGTTGGAGTCTGGTCAGGGTGCTGGAGGCAGCAATAAAAATGCTGGAGCATCTGGCTCTGTGCCAGATGTAGAACCACCATATGTGCCGCCCCCACCTTATGTACCACCTCTACCTTTTCCACAAAGGCAAAAGCCTAAGAATCAGGATGGTCAATTTAAAAAGTTTTTAGAGATTCTTAAGCAGCTGCATATAAATATCCCTTTAGTAGAAGCT
This sequence comes from Luffa acutangula, assembly GCA_036850905.1. NCBI lineage: Eukaryota > Viridiplantae > Streptophyta > Magnoliopsida > Cucurbitales > Cucurbitaceae > Luffa > Luffa acutangula. The sequence continues at coordinate 8,358,202 of CM072094.1, read as the reverse complement.
ATTGAGCAAATGCCTAATTATCCTAAATTTCTTAAGGATATTTTGACTAAAAAGAAAAGGTTAGGTGAGTTTGAAACTGTATCTCTTACTGAGGAGTGTAGTGCTATTCTCAAGAATGGTCTACCCCCAAGGCTAAGGATCCAGGGTCATTTACCATACCTGTCACTACAACAAATATCATTTTTTATAGCACCTAATTATAGCATAGATGAAGTTCCGCTATAAAAAAAAGACGCTAGAGAAGTTCTTAAAAAAGAAACCGGCGGTAAAACTCCCCCTCATACACTTAATTAGAAAAAAATCACAAAAACCCTTCGACGGCAGTGGCACACGACACTTTCCCTCTCCCTCTCCCTCTCAACATTTTCCTTCTCAATACGCTCTTTCTCTCTTGGAAGAACACACACACAAAGTCGTTTCTCCTTCTTCCTCTCACCTCCGGCCATCTCCGGCGACAGCAACTGCTGCCGGCGCAACGCTCCTTCGACGGCAGTGGCGCACGAAAAGACGCGAGCAGCAAGTTTTCTCCATTGTTCCAATCATTTTCTCTTGCTCGATGTCTCTTTCCCTCTAATCTCCAGCGAGTTGCAACAACATTAGTGTGTCGTTCAGGATCAGATGACGAGGCAGCATCAACTTCCATCTCCTCCTTCACTTTTTCGACAAGCTGCAGCGTCGAGGGGTCGATTATGGCAGCTTCAGTCTTCTCCAGCGCGCGTGGGGTTCATTTTCTGGCGATTTGGGCAATGGGTATTGGATTCTCGGTGTTTGTTAGCGATGTCAGGCTATGGGTAAGTGAGATTTAAAACTTTTTCAGACTGATTATAGATTTTAATTAGTTACCCATTAATGTGTTGGTCTTAATTTAAGGTGGAGGATACACCACCAAATTGGAGTGAAATTAGAACCACGACAACAAAATTGGAGTGAAATTAGAACCACGACAACAAGCATTGTGTTCGTTTGGGTGAGTTTCTACCTATTTAAATCAAGTTGGTTTTAGTGAAATTATGGAAATTGGATTGTTGGAACCTTGTGTGTGAATTTAGATTGACTTGTTTGTGGTCGTGAGCGACACCACTTTAGGGCTAAAGATAATTCTAGGATGGTTTTTCTTTCTTTAAGAAGGCAATTAAGCAATTTCTTTTCTGCTCAATAACACAGTTACATATTCTTTGATGTATTAAGCTTGAATGAAATAAAGTAATACTTAGAAGGTGAAAAGCTAGATGCTAATCTAATTATCTTCTATACATGGTTGTTGAATACTCAAGACATTTACTACCTAGAATTAGATAGTATTGTAACTTTTTTCTTTGAGAAATTAATTATCTAATCTTGATAAAATAGTGCTCAAGTAGTATGTTTTGAGTTAGTGTTTATTTTATTTTCTATCATTGGAAGTGATTGTGTGTAGATGACCATATCACTCATTTTTCTTGAAAGCGTTATTTAGTGCTTGGGAGGGAGAACGGTGATTATTAAACTACCAAGTTCATTGCTATTTATGAGGAGTCTTTTCTTGCTTGATTTTTTTTCTATGTTCATATAGCTAGTATACTAAGGACTTGATAAATGAATGGAAGGAAACAAGTCATTGCTTTAATATTAGTGAAATAAACTTTTGAAAGGTTAACAAATAAACTTTTAAGCCCCTCCAAGTGTTTGATAATGATTTCTCAAGAACATGAGGCATAATGGAAATCTTGTAAGATGCAAACAATTCTACCGCTTGAATGTTACCCCAAGAAGATAAAGGTCATTCATTGAAATTTAACCAAGCAGCAAGTGGGGTTTTTCTTTATTTGAAATTCAATGTTAGTTTTTCAATTGTTATTATATTTTTTGTTGTGCTTAATCCTCTGCCACTAACTCTTTCCTAGTAAGTGAAGTGATGTCTTGGTTTTATCATGTATTTCGGTTGATTCTAAGCCTGATATTGCCTCAATCATGTCACCTCAATCTCTACCTATGGATCTATTCGTATTGTTACTATACATCTTATTATTTTCTGATTCCTAGAAGAAAAAGGGTTTATCTTGAAGCTAAATCAAATGCATAAAATTGATCGTTTTTGTTTTCTTTATTAAAAAAAACATTCTCAAAATGATACATGTTGCGTACCCCAAAACTATTTCAAAAACCAAAGAAGAAAAGGAAGAAGACAAATTAGAGAAAGAGGCAAATTTCTAGCCATTTTTCAGTAAGAAATCTGATAAAAAATTGAGCTACCAATGACATAGAGGGGAGTTCTTATGTCCTTTGAACCCTCGGAAGATTCCCTACATGGCTAGAGAGTGGAGAACAACTGGAGCACCAAGTGACCTTAACACGAAATATTTCATTGCAGGAGCTAGCAGTGGAGAGCCCTATTGATTCATCATATCAATACCAAAAAAAATAGTACAAAATAGAAAAAGTTACATTCGAAACCATAAGCTTTTTGTTCATTGTTTGTTCTTGTTTTTAATATATTACTGATGTCGGAGCAGAAGGGATATTAAATTTTTGCAATTTCTATTGATGATGAAACTTACTTGCTTTACTCTCATCACATTTAATAGGAATTTATCTCCAAATGCAAGGAATACAGTTTGCAGGAGGCCCAAAACTGCCCCAAAGATCAGTGTTGTGGATGTTGAAGCAACGTGCTTCTTCTCTTTCTTTTGGGCTTGACTGTAGGGGTGTTGACAGCAGGAGTCTGACTCTTATTTGTGCTTAAATCTGCCATTGAAAATCCCAAAAAGTTTGGTTCGAATATGGAAATTAGATTAATCACTTGGTTTATTTTTTGTATAAATAGATAGTTTATTTTACCACATAGTTAAGATATTAGCAATCTCTCTTAAACGTTAGAGGTCCAAGTCATCGCTCTTTACCTTTGGACTACAAAAAAGAAAGTCATTTTTACCTTTTTCAACATTCTCAAGTGTGGCATTTTCTGGCCTAGACTCTTTGGACTTCTTTTCTAGTTCCTCACATTTTGCTTCTGATGCATTCTTTTCTAAATCTTGGTTTTTCGAGTGTCGAATTTTCAGTCCATTACTTGTAATTGAAAGCACAACTGCTCTTTTCGAACATGTTTTCCTTCTTGGTTTCATCTTGTGAGTCAAATTCTCTCTTTTTTCGATAGTGTCTTCCTCAGCAACAAATGATGTTGTTATGCTCACTAGTGGCCTTTATCTTGAGAGTTGGAGTAGGAGTCTCAATAAGTTTGTGGGACCCATACACAAAGTATTGTGATTGGTTAATAAGTTAGTGGACCCCACAATTGAGTGTTGTATGTTCTTGGATCAAACAAGGAGTTGGTAGAAGTTTAAGTTAACTCCACCAAACTCCTCAATCCAAACACCCCTAAATGGTTCACCTATATCAAGTAGAAGTTTAGTTATCTATATGTGCCATATTTTCTTAAATCTTCTGTGCTTTTAGACTTAATTCTATGTGAATGTGAGGTCATGTCTCAACTAACTAAAAATTATTTGTTAGGTGTTCAAGCTACTTACTGGGGGATGCTTGATAAGGAAGGATAACACAAGCTACTTCAAATATCTTGATGCAATCTTTGGACGAAGCCCTTGATTTGGTTGCAAATGAGCCCTTATGTGATTGGAAAGGTTTAAAAGCTAACGTCCATTTTCCAAATTATTGTAAGTTCCTTAAGTCAAGCATTTTCCCTCAGAAGTTGGTTACATATTTCATTGTGGAAAGATTGGAATCAGGATGTTATATATGTGTTGCATTTCTCCGTGCACATAGGATTGCGAGAAGACAGCTTCATGAGTTTATAGGTAATTGACTTCCATTTCAATGGCTAGGTTAGTTTATATAGGTTTTCATTTCCCTGCTTTCCTTTGGCTATCTTGTATACTAAACTAAATAATGTATTTCCTGCCGAGTCGAATGCCTTTTAATAATGATATATTTCCTCAAGTAGTTGCTAAAGAATTCAATTTGTTCACCTTATATACGTGTCCAGAAGTTTTCTTTTTCCCTTTCCTCATTTTATCAGAACTTGGCCAATCTACTTGGCTGAATCTGGCCTTCGGAAGATGAAGGTTTCCAAAATATGAAATGATAAACAAATTGGTTAGAAGTTCTACACCTAGTCAATTGTGTTCAGTTAAACCTGTTGTTATTATATTAAGCAAAAGAAACCTCACATATCAAGTATATGGAACCTGGCACAAGTAATCCCTATGATGCTACTATATGTATGGTCATCCAATGGTAATCACTAAAACCAAGCATTTTTCTGTTGCAAGTCCCAATGCCTCTCCACTTCCATTTCTTCTTTAGTTATTCACTTTATTTAGAGTTGTTTTATAGATAAGAAACTCTATTTGGAGTTGTTAGTTGAATAAGATTGAACTGAGGGGGTCTTCTTCTCTTCCTTTAATATGGTCTTCTTTTTCATAGGTGTATATGTCCATTGTGCAAGGGATCTTTGAGTGTGCTTTTATTATTTCAGAGAAACTTCAACAAATGAATACAATGATCTAACAGCATCACAAAGTAAAGGTATTAATAGCCCTATCACTTTCTAACTAAATTTGAAATGGAAGCTAGTTGAGATTTATAAGTTTAACTCCTTGTGATAACTGTTAATTGTTATTTTCTCTTTTTTGACGTTAAGGTGGATTTCATTCTAGCGGAGAATTGGATTAATAAGTATATGATATCATTTTAAAATTTAAGAATATGAAGAGAGAGAGATTTGCCCTGATACAAAGTTGTTTACATAGTAGTCTAGAACCATTCCATTGCTAAGTTCATTACTTCGATAGGGTTCAAATAATCAATGGTTGATTCTTAATTCTTTAAGTTGTCTTTTGCTTGGAATTCTTGCACTAAAATTTAATGTTTGTCCAATCATGTTTTAGCTCCATTCCTAGGCTTCATTCAAATTTGGATAAAATTGTTTGCACATCCTCCATGAGTGAAAGGAGGGGTTTGTTGTTTGTTAGAAGATACTAATTACTTGTTCTATATATGGTGACTAACAAGCTCCTATCTCTATTTCGTTTTAATTGATTCTCATAGTATAAAAGGAGATTTAATTTTGTATATGTGTAAGAGTGTTGTGATAAATTCTCATACCTTTGTAAACTTGTGTTTCCTCTAAATTCTTTTAATAAAAAAGATTAGCAACTCCCTTTCTATAATTGATGTAGGCCATTAGGCTGAAATTGTAGTCTTTTTTCTTGTTGCAGCCTTTGGATATTGTTAGGATGGACTTGATAAATATAAGGTGACAATATTCTATATTGCTCCAACATTGGTGAGGTCCCTTATAAGTGAAGGAAAGGAGGTGCGTCGATCATGGATCTATTCTTATATTCCTAATTGTTGGTGGAATCAATTTCAAAAGTTGTTGATTCAAGCCAATGTCACGTTATGAGAATATCAAACTTTTGATTGCATGGAAGTGTATAAAGGATCTTGTTAGTTTTTTCCATTTTCAAGATATTTAGGAAGTTAAAAAGTAAAGAACTTTTGAAAAAGAATACATGGGTGATAGCAGATGGGAGGAAGTAATCTTTGTTTTCATCTTTATGAGTTATGATTGATTATTTATCCTAATATATGAAGTTAGTTTGTGACTCTAATTTGATTTTTAGTATGTATCTAAAGTCTTTCCTATCAGAGTGTCTATAGCTACTATTGATTAATTCGTGATTCTTCTTGCATGTGATCCATGAATCCTTGATGAAATTAGATTTCTTTCTTGTACAAACTTTTGAAAAAATATGTGGGAGATAATAGATATGAGGACATAATTTTCTCAATACACCTTTATAGTCATTTAAGGTGGTTGGATCAAAACGAAAGAACCCACTTGATAGAAGCTTCGAGGTGTTTAAAGATGATATAGTAAACTAAATATGTACATTTATTTGTAGGTGTGTCTAAACTGCAACATGATTGCCTGAACAACTATAGACACTACAATAAATATACCCTTGTCCCTTTTTTTCTTATAATTTTGCTATTGGCTGAATGAACTTTCAACTTTTTCCTTTCAATTGTAGTTGATTATTTCCATGTTTCTCATGACAAGATGACCTTAAGATCCCTTTTTCTTTAGATGGGTAGTTGAATAATCAGTGATTTGGTTGTTCTAGGAGGCATGACCTTAATGTCCCTTTTTGTTTGTTTGAAGTTTAATGAATCATCCTTTTACCTTAAACCGATTGTGGTATTTTCCTCACATTCTCTCCCGTTTTTCTTTCTTTTACCTCTACCTCTGCTTCCAGTGTGCAATGGAGTTAAGGAACACACAGTGGAATGTTCCTATATTTGATTAAGGTTGTTCTAAGTTTGACATCTTCATTCAATTTTTCCTCTTCTTATTCTTCGCGTACTTTGGAGTTGACATTTACATGATGTCTAAATATTTGTAGTAGTTATTTGGTGTCTTCAATAGTTGCAATTTTATGGGGATACAAGTTTATAAGAATTCGAACTTAATATGGAATTAGAAGCATATTGTGTATTTCCTTTTATAATACAAGTTTATAAGAATTCGAGTTTAAAAGTGTTATGCTTGTGATTTTGTTTCAATATTTTGCAATGCATAATATACACTTGTAGAATAAGTGAAATTTTGTTGAGAAAGACTCAAAAGGTTTTGCTTTATTATTTTGTTGGGCATCCTAGAAATGTTGTGTTGGTTGCTTGTCATGTACATAAAGCATGCTTAATTTTTGTTTGAAAAGCATGAGGTTGCTCTGTTTGTTGTATGTCGTTTGATGGCTCTTCAGGTGTGAGCCATTTAGTACCTTGGTTTGTACTGACCTAGATACCATCAAATTTTCTAGGTGATGAGGATTACTACAAACTGGGTGATGCTGAGGAGGGGGTCTGAGGAAGAATAACTCTCTAAGTCTTAATTTCATTGTTGTCTTTTGCTTAAATATTGGTTATTAGAAGGACGTAGTCATTTTATTTAGTTGGGTGTTATTTAGTTTGAGGGATGCATCGTATTTTTGTGGTTAGCATTGTGTTAGACTTATAAGTTTATTCGAGTTATATAAATGAAATTTGTTATGAGATTTGACTCGTAATCTTATTTGGAATTCTCTGGAGTTATATGTTGTCTTAGTAGGTGGTTGAAATTTTTGAGTTAGTTATAGTTGTGTTGTTATGCTATCGAAATTTTTGGTAGTGTTTCAACAAATAATAGGGTAAGGTCACTTATAATAGGTAAATTTTGGCGGCGTTACACGGATAAGGCAAGCGACTGCGATAGCATTATAAACTAATTTAAGTTGATTTTTTAATATAATAACATTTGAAACAAATGGGACAAATGTAAACAAAACAATATAATATATATATAAATCAATTAAAAGTCAATTAGTGTGTCTATTATAGCAAGATTAAAAATACTATGATATATTTTCTATAGCATTATTTTAGTGTTATAAAAAAATGAATTAAAGACCGACCGTAGCTTTTTTCTAACGCTATGAAATTTTTCCATAACACTAGTATTACGCAATTAAAAATAGACTTTTTATAGCATTTTTTATAGCGTTGAAAAAACGCTATGAAAAGTTAGAGACTTTCAATAACATCGACTACAACAACGTGAAAAAAAACGTTATGATATGTCTTTTATAGCGTTTTATTAGAGCTATAAAAAATGCTATGAAAGAGAAATCATAGCGTTTTTTTAATGTTATGAAAAGTTTTCATAACATTAAAATAAACGCTATTAAAAGTCCAATACTTTCAATAACATCGGCTACGACAACGTTTCATAAAACGCTATCGTAGCCTTACGATAGCGTTTTTTGAATGCTATCGTATGTGATTTTTCTTGTAGTGATGTGTCTATAGGTGGAAAGGAATTAGGTAGAGCACTCTGTGATTTAGGCGCAAGCATTAACCTTATGCCTCTTTCGGTCTATCGGAAGTTAGGTATTGGTGAAGCTAGACCTACCACAGTTACACTCCAATTAGCTGATAGGTCTATCACATATCCAGAGGGTAAAATTGAGGATGTCTTAGTAAAAGTTGATAAGTTCATATTTCCTGTTGATTTTATTATTTTAGACTATGAGGCTGATAAAGATGTCCCAATTATTCTAGGTCGTCCATTTTTTGCTACTGGTAGGGCATTAATAGATGTTCAAAAAGGAGAATTAACAATGAGAGTCTGTAATGAGGAAGTGAAACTTAATGTCTTTAAAGCCATGAAATATCCAGACGAAATGGAGGATTGCTTCTTCATTAGGATTCTGGAGAGCACAGTTATTGAGACAGCAATACAGGATTCAGTTGATAAGCATTCAGAAAAGCATGGAGAGGTTAGTGTAGAAGATTTTGAATTTTGTTCTTTAGATAGAAAAAATGAAAAAGAATTGTTTAGGTGTAAGGATGTTTTTGAGTCTTTAGATTTAGATCAAAGAAAGGCTCCCCCAATTAAGCCATCCCTAATTGAGGCACCCACTTTAGATTTGAAACCTTTACCGGATCATCTAAAGTATGTGTATCTTGGGGAAAGTGAGACGTTGCCCATTATTGTTGCATCAGATTTAATGCCAGAGCATGAGGAGGCCTTAATAAAGTTGCTGCAGCAATACCGCAAGGCTATTGGTTGGACATTGGCTGACATTCAGGGGATTAGCCCATCTTTTTGTATGCATAAAATCACTCTAGAGGAGGGGTCCTTGAGGAGTATTGAGCAACAAAGAAGGCTTAACCCTGCAATGAAAGAAGTGGTTAAAAAGGAGGTGATTAAATGGTTGGATGCTGGGATTATCTATCCAATTGCCGATAGCAACTGGGTAAGCCCTGTCCAATGTGTTCCTAAGAAAGGAGGTGTCACTGTGGTGAACAATAAAGACAATGAGTTGATCCCAACTAGGACAGTAACTGGTTGGAGGGTTTGCATGGATTACAGGAGGCTTAACAAAGCCACCCGTAAGGACCACTTCCCTTTGCCATTTATTGACCAGATGTTGGATCGATTGGCTGGTCAGGCCTACTACTGTTTCTTGGATGGTTATTCTGGGTATAACCAGATTACTATTGCTCCTGAAGATCAGGAAAAAACCACTTTCACCTGCCCTTATGAAACGTTTGCTTTCAGGCGAATGCCTTTTGGCCTTTGCAATGCTCCAGCAACATTTCAGCAATGTATGTTAGCAATTTTTTCTGATATGATTGAGTCCACTGTTAAGGTGTTAAAAAGATGTGAGGATACCCATCTAGTTCTTAATTGGGAGAAGTGCCACTTCATGGTGAAGGAGGGCATAGTGTTAGGTCATAGGATTTCTAAGAATGGTCTAGAAGTTGATAGAGCAAAAGTTGAGGTTATTGAAAGATTAGAATCACCGAATTCAGTGAAGGGAATTCGGAGCTTCTTAGGGCATGTTGGATTTTATAGGAGGCTCATAAAGGATTTTTCCAAAATCAGTAAACCTCTTTGTAACTTATTGTGCACTGATCATGTTTTTGACTTTAATGCAGATTGTAGGAAGGCTTTTGAAACATTGAAGGCTGTTTTAATCTCAGCACCCATTCTCTGCGCACCTAATTGGAATTTGCCATTCGAGGTAATGTGTGATGCGAGTGATGCTGCAGTAGGTGCAATGCTGGGGCAGAAGCAGGGTAAATTTATTCATCCTATATATTATGCAAGCAAGGTTTTAAATGAGGCACAGGTCAACTACACAACTACCGAAAAGGAGTTGTTAGCTGTTGTGTTTGCTTTTTAGAAATTCCGGCCATATTTGGTTGGATCCAAAGTCACGGTGTTCACGGATCATGCAGCAATAAGGTATTTAATGACAAAGAAAGATGCAAAGCCTAGTCTAATTCGTTGGGTTTTATTACTGCAGGAATTCGACTTGGAGATAAAGGACAAGAAGGGATCAGAGAATGTCATTGCAGATCACTTGTCTCGTCTTGATCCATCATCATCTTTGCTGGAGCAATCTGCCATTTCCGATTCTTTTCCAGATGAACAACTTTTTGCTGTTCAGGTAAAGGTAGTCAGGGATGTCCCTTGGTATGCTGATATTGCCAACTTTTTAGTGAAGGGAGTCACCCCTATTGATATGGATTGGAGGCAGAAGAAAAAGTTTAAGCATGATGCAAAATTTTTCTATTGGGATGAGCCATTTATGTATAAGCAATGCTCTGACGGTATTATTCGTAGGTGCGTTTCAGGTGATGAAGCAACCGAAATCCTGGAGCAATGTCACTCTTCGCCGTATGGAGGCCATTTCAGCGGTCAAAGGACAGCTATGAGGATTTTGCATTGCGGATTCTTCTGGCCTACCTTGTTTAAGGATGCCCACTGGTTCTACAAGCAATGTGACGCTTGTCAAAGGAGAGGAAACATGGGGCCTAGAGATGAAATGCCTCTTACTTACATTTTAGAAGTTGAACTATTCAATGTATGGGGTATTGATTTTATGGGGTCATTTCCCCCTTCTAATGGCAATGTTTTTATCTTATTGGCAGTGGATTACGTGTCCAAGTGGGTGGAGGCCATCGCATGCCAGCAGAGTGATGCCAAGACGGTTTCAAGGTTTCTCCAATCGCACATCTTTGCGCGGTTCGGGACACCTAGAGCTCTAATAAGTGATGAGGGTACACATTTTGTTAATAATATCTTAACTAAGCTTTTAGCTAAGTATGGAATCAAGCACAGGATAGCTACCCCCTATCACCCATAGGCTAATGGCCAGGCTGAGATAAGTAATAGGGAAATTAAATCAATTCTAGAAAAAGTAGTCCATCCATCTAGAAAGGATTGGTCTTTTAGGTTGGATGAGGCTCTTTGGGCTTATAGGACAGCCTATAAGACTCCTCTAGGTATGTCTCCCTATCGGTTGGTATACGGGAAAGCTTGTCATTTACCATTAGAGCTGGAACATAAAACGTTTTGGGCTTTGAAAAAGTTGAATTTTGATCTGAGTAGTGCAGGAGCAATGCGAATGCTGCAGCTCAATGAATTGGAAGAATTTCGCCACTTTTCTTATGAGAATGTGAAAATTTATAAAGAAAAGATTAAGTTGTGGCATGACAAGAAAATTAGACCTAAAGAATTTGTCAAAGGTCAAAAAGTTTTGCTTTATAATTCTAGATTAAAATTATTTCCTGGGAAACTAAAGTCCAAATGGTCAGGTCCGTTTGTTGTGATTGAGGTTTTCCCCCATGGAGCAGTTACTTTGCAAGATGAAAAAGATGGGAGAGTATTCAAGGTGAATGGTCAGCGTGTCAAGCATTATTGGGGAGAGGAGTTTCAGTCAAAATATCCTTTCCTAAGGTTGGTTGATGATTGAGAGAGCAGGATTTTTGCGGGAGCATTTCACAGAGCAAAATTTTGAGCTCCCAGGATTTGTAGTGATTTTATTTTTCGTTGATTTGATTTTAATTGCGGTTAGGTTAGATTTGATTTTGCGAGATTTATTAGATTTTGTCTTTAAATATTTGATTAGATCTTATCTATTTTGTTTTGAATTTGATTTGATTTTCGGGTTATTTATTTAAATTATCTTTCAATTATCTTTTAATTAGTTAGATTTTATTAGATTTTATCTAGATTTTATTTTCAGTTATTTGAATTCTAGTTTTAATTAATTGAGATTTTCTCTAATTTATTCGGCTTCTTTTGAGAATAACAGATTAAGTTTGATTTGATCGGTTAAAGTTTAATTTGAATTTAAAAGATTTGATTTGCCTATTTTGAAATTTAAATTCCATATCTAAGATTCGGCAGGTTCAGAAGATTGTTGCAGCAAAGATAATGCTGGAGCAAATTTCTCGTATGCATAGGAAGGATTTTAGTGTGAGTAATTATTTTTACCGTTGGGATTTTTGAATTTCTATGGGCAGGTGAATTGCAGGGATGTTGCCACATGTCGTGAAGGGACAATCCAACGATTTAGCCGTTGACAGCATGCCGTTATTTCCCATAGATGATTGGAGTTCCACAATTTTACCGTTAGGGATTTGAATTGCAACTTAATTGTGAACGGTAAAACCATTTATTACGGAGCAAATCCTTTCGGTTAGGATTTCAAATTGCTGGAGCCTTATTTATTTGCAGACATTGGTAAGTCTTCTTTCTACTTCGCCCTCTTGTTTAAATCTTGCCATCTACATTCTTTCTTTCTCCTTTACATTTTCTGCAAAACCCTTTGAGATATCTATGGCCAAAACAAGAGCTAGGAAAGAGAGGGAGAGTGAAGAGGAGGAGGTACCGGTCACGCCAGAAGTGCAAAAAGGGAAAACCAAAAAGAAAAGAACGCCGGAGGAAAAGGAAGCAAAGAAAAGGAGAAGGCAGCAAAGGGCTGCAGAACAGGAGGAAGTTCAGGAGGTGGCAGACGTTGTTGCCACTACTGCGGAGGAAGGAAGTACTCAAGAACCTGAAGTACAAAACCCAGATACGATTCAAGAAAAGATTGCTGAGAAAAATCAAGAAACAGAGGTTGAAGAGCAGGCTGAAGGTGAGCCTAACAAGGAGAAAACACCGGAGCTGGCGCAGGAGGCTCATGTTGAAGTCATTCTACCTGAACTGCCCAGACGCCGCCGCATCAAGAGGAAGGCGGGTCGCGTGAGGGTGATTCGGAACACTCCATCACCTCCGACGTCGGACTCTGAGGAAGAAAAGAGGGAAGCTGAGAATAAGGAAAAAGAAGAAGAGGCAAGAAAGGCAGAAGAAGAGCGTTTGCGCGAACAGAGAGAAAGCAAGGGCAAAGGAATTGCCGAAGCATCGGGAGAAATTGAGGAGCCGAGGGCACCATTCATTCGCTTCGTCAACGATCTTGCTCGAGCAAAATACCAGGAGGTGCTGAAACGGGACTTCTTGTTCGAACGAGGATTTGGCAGTGATTTGCCCAGGTTCTTGGAGTCTTGAATAGTGAACCTCGGATGGAGGCAATTTTGTGCGAAACCAGAACCTGTCAATTCCAACATTGTTCGAGAATTTTATGCCAATCTTGACGTTAAGAATGATTTTGAGGTTATCGTTCGAGGAGTGCCTGTACAGTGGAGTCTTGAGGCCATTAATGAATTGTTCGATCTCCAGGATTTTCCGCATGTCGTTTTTAATGAGATGGTGGTTGCACCATCTAGTGACCAACTGAGTGCGGCTGTCCGGGAGGTAGGCATTGAGGGGGCTCAATGGAGGGTGTCGCAGACACGGAAGCATACGTTTCAAGCTACTTATTTGAAGAGTGAAGCCAACACTTAGATGGGTTTCATCAGGCTACGCTTGCTGCCGACAACACACGACTCCATAGTATCTCGGGACAGGGTATTGCTTGCCTTTGCCATTCTTCACTCGATGAGTATTGATGTAGGAAAAATTATTTCTTCTGAGATTGTTGATTGCTTGAAAAAGAAGGTGGGGAAGCTGTTCTTTCCAAACACTATCACAATGTTATGCAGCAGGGCAGGAGTGCCCACGGTTCCAGAAGATATGATCATGACTGATAAGGGAATCATTGACACACCTAATCTGGCGCGGCTTCAGCGTACGCAAGAGGCTCGCCAGGGAGGACTGGTGTATGGCGTTAATCAGATCCTAGAGCAACTGACAGTGTTGACTAGTAGGTTAGAATTTGCTGAAAGGCAAGCTCAGACCTATTGGACTTATGCTAAAAGGAGAGATGATGCGCTCAGGGGGGCCTTGCAAACCAATTTCTCAAGACCATATCAGGCCTTTCCAGTGTTTCCCGATGATTTGTTTAATCTTTGGATACCACCCCCGCCTGTTGAACGAGAAGAGGATGTTGATGAGGAGCAGGGTCAAGAAGACTGACTGATGGGATGACTTGGAGCGAACATTACTTTTGTTTCTCCATTTTTGTTTGCTCGCGCATATTGACCCTGCTCACTGATATAACTGCTTGTCTTGTTTCTTTTTAATTTTTTTTGCTTCGAAAAAATATATATCTACTTTGTAATGTTTTTCTATGATTTTAATGAAATTTCTGAATGTTTCTATTCTATGAGCATTGGCTAACTCTGACTTAACTATTTTCTTCTAAATTTTTGAAGATTGGACTGATTATGCTTAATTAGATCAAGGTATTCTGATCTCCAGAGACCTTTTGTTTGAGCATTTCTTCTAGCCTGGACTGTTGCTGCGGCAAAGAAGATTTTGAAGGTAGTATTGACTTATATGATCCACTTTAAGCTTAATCTAAGTCCCATGTTTAGTTTACAAATTCAGATAGAAAAATTTAAGTTTGGGGGTATACTTGCATATTTAATGATTCATTAGGGACAATGAATAATTCAAGTTTGGGGGACTTTTTGCTACTCCAATTATTTTGCTCGAGCATTCCTCTCCTTCAAATTAAAATTTGCTAGGTTATTGAGTAACCGGGGACATTTGTGATACCCACAGTTTGTCTTCGTGTCAAAAGATGACCTAGGAAATGTGAAAAAATGAGAAATATGAGAAAAAATATTATTTGTGGAAAAAAGATTATTTGTTGAAGATTTTGCTGAAAAAATTGACGGAGCAAAAGTTTTGAGGGATGAATGATGATCCGACAGTTTTTCTGTCTCCCAGAACTTAGGTGAGCTTCATCATAAAATGTCGCCATTCTGAGGGGCAAGAGATAGAATAACTAAGGATTTTTGAGCTTTATAATGAGTATTGAGCCTAGTTGGTGATAAGCTTGAGGCAAGGGTATACTGCACCATAAAGTGGGTCATCCCGTGCTTAAAAGCTTATGACTGTAAGGCTGCTTTAAGTCTGATAAATAATGAAACAAACCCCTTTAAAAATATGTTTTGAAATGTCTGATAATAGAGCTAGGCTGTGGTGAGTTCTTAGAATTAAGTTGAAAAGTGGTGATTATTTGTTCGTGCCGGAAGAATCATTTTGCTGCAGCAGAGCTTGGTTTTGCCGAGTGCTCAGGTAAAGGTTAAAGGTAGTGTTGGACTGTCTGGTTTGATTAAGCTATTCTTTGTCCAATATTCTGAATTCTTGAAGGAAGGTGAGTTAGTATTGCTCGGGACGCGCAATAATTTAAGTTTGGGGGTATGATAACTGCCCAAAAGGTAGTTATTTAGGTCTCAATTATATAGAGATTTGTGTGTCCTCTATGCTTATTAGGGTTGATTTTGGATAGATATTACATGTTTTAACCCATTTGGAAGAATGGAAGCATTGAAAATTATTTTGTGCAGATTATGCTGCTGAGCGACTGGAGGGAGCAAATTCTATGCTGCAGCAAACCTGGGAGCAGAAACTGCCACATCACAGCTCGTTAGCCAACTTCATGAACCGACTTCTGTTGAGTTATTTTCGGGATAAAGGAGCAAGGAGAGCCCTACACGTGTCCAAGTTGACCTAATTCAAGTCTCCTGTCCTTCTATAAAAGGAAGTAGCCGTCAAAGTCAAATTCATTCCATGCTTTCCCTTGGAAGCCGAATAGTATAGGGAGATTGAAGATCATTAAGAACACCATCATCCACAAGCTGATTAGGGAGTTTATTTTCTTTATCAACTTGTGGTTATGGACATGCATACTCAGATTGTAATTCGTATTCCTATGCCTATTATGAACTAAGTAGCTTAAGGTGTTGGTTAGGAATAATGTGATTACTGTGCTTCATCTCTAGTAATAAATTGACTATCGCATTTTGGTTAATTGTTGTGCTTATTCTTATTTTATGCCCGCCTGGCCAGCCGGTGTGAATAGCTCTCTCTAGTTTCAGGGATGATTTAGAGAGTGTGTGGCAATTATCCACACTACGATCATTGTGTATTGGTGAACGCCAGTGACTGAGCTTGGGATAGCCAGTTGCCTAGTGCTTGATCGGTCGTACTTCATTGGGTTTGAAACATATCCCAAAAGATCCGGAGTTCCGGGAGGAATCCGCTAATAATACTGCGAGAAATGCATGATCAATAATATTGCTAGAGCATATCTTAGAACAATCACTAAAACCTAACCAGCGCCTGTCTTTAATCTGTCTATCTATTTGTTTACTCGTTGTTCTGTCATTTATTTTGCTTCAACATAATTCTTATAAAACCCAACATTTTTATTATCTTCGAAACCATTAGGAAGTTACGCAAAATAGATAAAGTGGAAGCTCATTCAGACCTTGGATTGATAATCTTACTTGCTGCAGACTGTGTATACTTGCACAGGAATTCTAGAGTATTTTATATCATATTTTTACTCACTCTAGGAGCCCGACACTTATCCATGACCCTGTTTATGAAGTGGGTCCTTTCATCACTAATCAGTTGCGTGGCACTCCAAATCTTGCAAAGATATTCTTTTTGAGAAAATTTGCCACAGTCGCAGCATCGTTCTTAACGCAAGCGATTGCTTCTACCCACTTGGTGACATAGTCCACTGCAAGGAGAATGTATTGGTTCCCTTGCGATGATGGGAAAGGTCCCATGAAATCAATGCCCCAGACATCGAATGGCTCAATTTCTGTTATGTAGTTTTGAGGCATCTCATTTCTTGCACTGATGTTTCCAGTGCACTGGCATCTGTCGCAACTTTCAACACGTTTCCTCGCGTCTTGGAACAAGGTGGGCCACCAATACCCACTCTGTAGAACTTTGGCTACGGTGCATTGTCCTCCAAAATGGCCTCCAATGGAGCTTCATGACAATCTTTTAATATCTTCATTGCATCTCTTTGGCCAACGCATCTTCTAATGATTTGGTCCGGTCCTCTACGATAGAGGTAAGGATCATCCCATAAATAAAATTTTACTTCGTGAAAGAATTTCTTACGGTGTTGCGCTGAGTATTCTTCTGGCAAGATTCCTGCGACAAGGTAATTCGCAATGTCTGCAAACCAAGGTTCTTCTTCGTTGATTACAAAAAGCTTTTCGTCAGGAAATTCTTCTGCGATAGGGACTCTTGGCGCATCTTCCTCCCCACGGTTTTCCAAGCGCGATAGATGATCAACAACTAGGTTTTCACTCCCCTTTTTGTCTTTGATTTCTAGATCAAATTCTTTTAGCAATAAAATCCATCTAATCAATCTTGGTTTACATCTTTTTTTGTGATCAGATATTTTATCGCCGCATGATCTGTATAAACTATGACTTTGGAGCAAATCAAATAAGCACGAAATTTATCAAACGCATAAACAACCGCTAATAATTCCTTCTTCGTTGTCGTGTAATTTGTTTGTGCTTCATTTAATGTTCGACTGGCATAATAAATGGGGTGCTGATTCTTTTCCTTTTTCTGTGCCAACACTGCTCCTACTGCCACGTCATTGCCATCGCACATCAAGACAAAAGGTTCCTTCCAGTTTGGGGTTGTGAGGATAGGTGCACTTACTAACGCAAGCTTTAGATCCTCGAATTCTCTAATGCATTCGTTTGAAAATTCAAATTTTCTGTTTGATTCCAGTAATGCGCAAAGTGGCTTTGTAATGTGTGAGAAGTTTCTGATGAACCTGCGATAGAATCCCGCATGACCCAAAAAGCTGCGAATTCCTTTTACAGATGTAGGAGATATTAATTTCTCAATGACATCAATCTTAGCCTTGTCTACTTCAATACCTGCGTTCGATATGCGGTGACCTAAGACAAGGCCTTCTTCTACCATGAAATGGCATTTCTCCCAATTCAGCACGAGGTGGGTTTCCTCGCATCTTTCCAATACTTGCTCGAGCTGCTTCAAACAGTCTGCGAAAGACTTCCCATACACTGAGAAGTCATCCATAAAAACTTCCACAGATTTTTCTAGAAGTTCTGAGAAGATGGCCATCATACACCTTTGGAATGTTCCATGCACATTACACAGTCCAAAAGGCATCCTTCTGAATGCAAAGGTGCCATATGGACATGTGAATGTAGTATTTTCTTGGTCTTCTGGCGCAATGGTAATTTGATTATACCCGGAGTATCCATCGAGAAAGCAATAGTAAGCCTGTCCCGCAAGTCGATCTAGCATCTGGTAATTGAATGGGAGAGGGTGTTGGGCTCCTAGAGTGAGTAAAATTATGATCTGAAAAGTCTCCAGAATTCCTGTGCAAGTATACACAGTCCGCAACAAGTAATAAGTATTTGTCAATCCAAGGCTTGAACTAGCTTCCACTCTATCTATTTTGTAAGAATCTTTTAATGGTTTGAAGGTAATAAAAATGATTGGGTTTTATAAGAATTATGCTGAAGCAAAGTAAATGACAGAACAACAAGTAAACAAATAGGCAGACAGATTAGAGACAGACGCTGGTTAGGTTTAGTAATTGTTTTAAAAGATGCTCTAGCAATATTATTGATCATGCAAACTCTCGCAGTATTATTAGCGGATTCCTCCCGGAACTCCGGATCTTTTGGAATGTGTTTCAACCCCAATGAAGTACGACCAATCAAGCACTAGGCAACTGGGTATCCCTAGCTCAGTCACTGGCGTTCACCAATACAAAATGATCGTAGTGTGGTTAATTGCCACACACTCTCTAAATCATCCCTGAAACTAGAGAGAGGTATTCACACCGGCTGGCCAGGCGGGCATAAAATAGAAACAAGCACAACAATTAACCAAGATGCAATAATCAATAAATATTATTAGAGATGAAGCACGACAACTACATATTCCTTAACCAACGCCTAAAGCTACTTAGTTCATAATGAGCATGGAAACACGAATTACAATCTGAGTAGGCTTGTCCATAATCACAAGATAATAGAGAAAATAATAATCTCCTTAATCAGCTTGTGGATGATGGTCTTCTAGTGGTCTCCAATCTCTCTATACTACTTGGCTTCCAAGGAAAATGGAATGGTTTTGACTTGGACGGCTACTTCCTTTTATAGAAGGATAGGAGGCTTGAATTAGGTCAACTTGGACACGTGTAGGGCTCTCCTTGCTCCTTTATCGCGAAAATAACTCAACAGAAGCTGGTTCATGAAGTTGGCTAACGAGTTGTGATGTGACAGCTCTACTCCCAGTTTTGCTACGGCACAGAATTTGCTCCCTCCAGTCGCCTAACAACATAATCTGCATAAAATAATTTCCAAAGCTTCCATTCCTCCAAATGGGTTAAAAAATGTAACATCTCTCTAAAACCAACCCTATTGAGCATAAAAGACACACAAATCCTTATATAAATGAGGCCTAAATAACTACCTTTTGGGCAGTTATCACACCCCCAAACTTGAACTATTGCGCGTCCCGAGCAATATTAACCAACCTTCCTTCAAGAATTCAAAACATTAGACAAAGAATAGCTTAATCAAACCAAACAGTCCAACACTACCTTCAACCTTTACCTGAGCACTCTGCAAAACCGAGCTCTCTGCATCAAATTGATTCGTCCTGCATGGACAAATAATCACCACTTTCAACTTAATTCTAAGAACTTACCACAGCCTAGCTCTATTATCAAACATCTTAAAATATATTCTCAAGGGGTTTAAATTTTCGTTTTTCAGACTTTAAGCAGCCTTACAGTCATAAGCTCGTAAACATGGGATGACCCACTTTATGGTGCAGTATACCCTTGCCTTAAGCTCATCACCAACTAGGCTCAAAACTCATTATAAAGCTAAAAAATCCTTAGTTATTCCATCTCTTGCCCCTCAGAATGGCGATATTTTATGATGAAGCTCACCTAAGTTCTGGGAGACAGAAAAAACTGCTGGATCATCATTAATCCTTCAAACTTTTGCTCCATGAATTTTTTTCAGCAAAATATTCAATCAATCAATTTTTTTAGCAAATAATTTTTCTCATTTTTCCTATTTCCTAGGTCATCTTTTGACGCGAAGACAAACTGTGGGTATCACAAATGTCCCTGGTTACTCAATAACCTAACAAATTTTTACTTCAAGGAGAGGAATGCTCAAGCAAAACAATTGGAGTAGCAAAAAGTCCCCCAAACTTGAATTATTCATTGTCCCCAATGAATCATTAATTTTGCAATTATACCCCGAAACTTAAATTTTTCTATCTGAATTTTTAAACTAAACGTGGGACTAGAACTAAGCTTAAAGTGGATCATATAAGTCAACACTACCTCCAAAATCTTCTTTGTCGCAGCAACAGTCCAAGCTACAAGAAATGCTCAAGCAAAAGGTTTCTGGAGATCAGAATACCTTGATCAAATTAAGCTTAACCAGTCCAAGCTTAAAAAATTGAGAAGAAAATTAGTTAAGTTAGAGTTACTCAGTGCTCAAAGAATAGAAACATCCAGAAATTTCATTAAAAACATAAGAAAAATTACAAAGCATATATATTTTTCAATAGCAGAAAGAATTAAAAAGAAACAAGAAAACATATTAGCAAGCAGGGTCAGATATGCGCGAGCAATCAAAATTATAGGAACAAAAATAATGCTCGCTGAAGATCATCTCATCCATCAATCTTCCTGACCCTGCTCTTCATCATCATTCTATTCTCCTCTTTCAACAGGTGGGGGCGGAATCCAGGGGTTCAACATATCGTCAGGGAATACGGGAAGGGCTAGATATGGTTTTGAAAAATTCTCTTGCAGCGCCTTCTTTAAGCTGGCATCCCGATTCTTAACGTAGTTCCAGAAGGTTAAAGTTTGCCTCTCAGCAAACTCCTGCCTGCTGGCCGAAAGTGCCAGTTGTTCTAGAATCGAGTTGATGCCGTAGATAAGCCCACCTTGACGTACCTCCTGCATGCGCTGGAGCCGTGCCAAATTGGACATGTCTATGATTCCCTTGTCAAACAGGATAACATCTCCCTCATCCACTGGAACCTCTGCTCTTCTGCACAGCATCGTGATTGTGTTCGGAAAGAACAGTTTCCCTACTTTCTTTTTCCAACATCCAGAAATTTCACTGGTCAGGATTATCCCTACATCAATGCTGAGAGACCGCAAGATTGCAAAAGCTAGAAGAACTCGTTCCCTGGAGATTGTCGAGTCGTGTGTTGTTGGAAGTATCCTCTGTCTTATAAATCTCATCCACGTGTTTGCTTCCTTTTCAAATAAGCCGCCTGGAATGTCCTCTTCTGAGTCTTGGACAGCTGCCACTGTGCTCCTTCAATACCTACCTCCCTCACAGCATCACTTAACTGCGCATTAGATGGCGCCACAGCCATCTCCTTATATGCCGCATGGGGGAAGTTCTGAAGATTGTACAGTGCGTTGATAGCACTAGGACTTCAATCTACCTTGACTCCTCGGACAACTACCTGGAAACCATCCTCCTTGTCAATGTTCCCATAAAATTCGCGCACCACCTGCGCGTTTACAGACTCAGGCTTCGCACAAAACAGCTCCCAGCCGTGGTCTACAATACCGGTCCTCAGAAATTGTGGAAGATCACCGCTGAACCCTCGCTCAAATAAGAAATCTCTTTTCAAAAGCTCAACATATTTTGCTCTGGAAAAATTGTTGACGAAGCGATCAAATGGTAACTGTTGTTCTTCTATTTCATCGTGATCCTCTGATGCTTCAGCAACATTTTTGCCCTTTTCCGCCCTGCGCTTGAGCAACCGCTCTTCCTCAG
Source organism: Luffa acutangula (assembly GCA_036850905.1). Taxonomy (NCBI): domain Eukaryota; kingdom Viridiplantae; phylum Streptophyta; class Magnoliopsida; order Cucurbitales; family Cucurbitaceae; genus Luffa; species Luffa acutangula. Next base: position 8,336,755 of record CM072094.1, on the reverse strand, counting down.
TCGGCTTCTCTGCTTCTTCTCGCACTTTTTCCTCAGCTTCTTTTTTCTCTCGTTCCTCTCGCTCTACCTTCTCTCTCTCAGAATCTGATGATGGTGGTGATGGGGTATCAGTCCGAATCACTTGAATTCGCCCAGCCTTTCGCTTTATGCAGCGTCGTTTTGGTGGTTCGGGCATGATTACCTCAACACGAGCTTCTTGCTCTTGCTCATTCCCTCTTTCAGGCACTACTTCTGCCTGCTCGTCTCTCACCATGTCAACCTGTTGTTCTTGGTTCTCCTCAGCATTTTCCTCTTGAGCCGTATCTGGGACTATCGGTTCTACCTCAGGATTTTGAACTACGTCCGTATCTAGCTCATTCACTGATTCTTCTTGGATAGCTTCTTGCTCCGCAACCCTCTGCTGTCGTCTTCTTCTTTTAGCTTCTTTCTCCTCCAGTGTTCTTTTTTTCTTCGTTTTTTATTTTCTAAACTTCGGGGGTAACAGGTACCTCTTCCTCCTCACTTTCCCTCTCTTTTCTAGCTCTCGTTTTTTCCATGAAGGATTCAAGGGTTTTATAGAGAATGAAAACGAAAAAGAAAGCAGAAGATCGAAGCAAGAAGATGAAGTTAGAGAAACGTACCGAGGGTTGCCAATAAATAAGGCATCAGCAAAACAAATTCCTAACAAAAAGATCCTGCTCTCATTAAATTAAAATTACCGTTTAAAATCGCATGCAATCGGTAGAATTAAACCATCAACGATAAAATATGGAATTCAAACGCCCATGGGAAATAATTATGCATTGTCAAACAGCTAGACCGTTGGATCATCCCTGCATGACACGTGGCTGCATCCCTGCAATCTACCTGCCACAGAAAATTCAAAATTCCAAACGGTAAAAAGTAATTAATTCGAAACAAAATCCTTCCTACTCGGACAAATTGCTCTAGCCGGAACTTTTCCGCAACAACCTGAAGAATCTTAGATACGAAATTCAAATTTTCAAATTAAGCAAATCAACTCCTTTAAATTCAAATTACTTTAACCGACCAAATCAAATCTTATCTTTTATTTTCAAGAGAAATCGAATAAATTAGAGAAAATCCTTGTTAATTTAAACTAAACAGAATTAAAATAACTGAAATAAAATCTAGATCTAATCTAATAAAATCTAATTAATTCAAAGATAATTCAAAGACTATGCAAATAAATGACCCGAAAATAAAATAAAATCAAATTAAAAAAGAAATAGATAAAATCTAAACTACCAGAAATAAACAAATACTTAAAGATAAAAATCTAATAAGCCATGCCAAATCAAATCTAACCTATTCGAAATTAAAAACAAATCAGCGCAACATAAAATCAATACAAACACTGGGAGCTCAAAATTTTGCTCTGTGAAATGCTTCCGCAAAAATCCTGCTCTCTCAATCATCAACCAACCTTAGGGAAGGATATTTCGACTGAAACTCCTCACCCCAATAGTGCTTCACACGCTGTCCATTCACCTTGAACACTCTCCCATCTTTTTCATCCTGCAAAGTAATTGCTCCATGGGGGAAAACCTCAATCACAATAAACGGTCCTGACCATTTAGATTTTAGCTTCCCAGGAAATAATTTTAATCTAGAATTATAAAGCAAGACTTTTTGACCCTTGACAAACTCTTTAGATTTTATTTTCTTGTCATGCCACAACTTAGTCTTTTCTTTATACATTTTCGCATTCTCATAAGAAAATTGGCGAAATTCCTCCAATTCATTAAGCTGTAGCATTCTTATTGCTCCTGCATGACTCAGATCAAAATTCAATTTTTTCAAAGCCCAAAACGTTTTATGCTCTAGCTCCAATGGTAAATGACAAGCTTTCCCATATACTAACCTATAGGGAGACATACCTAGAGGAGTCTTATAGGGTGTCCTATAAGCCCAAAGAGCCTCATCCAACCTAAAAGACCAATCCTTTCTAGATTGATGGACTACTTTCTCTAAAATCGATTTTATTTCCCTATTACTAATCTCAGCTTGACCATTTGCTTGTGGGTGATAAGAGGTAGCTATCCTATGCTTAATCCCATACTTAGCTAAAAGCTTGGTCAAGATGTTATTAACAAAGTGTGTACCCTCATCACTCACTAGAGCCCTAGGTGTCCCAAATCGCGCAAAGATGTGTGATTGAAGAAACCTTGCTACTGTCTTGGCATCACTCTGATGGCATGCAATGACCTCCACCCACTTGGACACATAATCAACTGCCAATAAGATAAAAACATTGCCATTAGAAGGGGGAAATGGCTCCATAAAGTCAATACCCCATACATCGAATAATTCAACTTCTAAAATGTATGTAAGAGGCATTTCATCTCTAGGCCCCAAGTTTCCTCTCCTTTGGCAAGCATCACATTGCTTGTAGAACCAATGGGCATCCTTGAATAAGGTAGACCAAAAGAATCCACAATGTAAAATCCTCATAGCTGTCCTCTGACCGCTGAAATGACCTCCATACGGCGAAGAATGACATTGCTCCAGGATTTCCTTTGCTTCATCACCTGAAACACACCTAGGAATAATACCGTCAGAGCATTGCTTATACATAAATAGCTCATCCCAATAGAAAAATTTCGCATCATGCTTAAATTTCTTCTTCTGCCTCTAATCCATATCAATAGGAGTGACTCCCTTTACCAAAAAGTTGGCAATATCAGCATACCAAGGGACATCCCTGACTACCTTTACCTCAACAGCAAAAAGTTGTTCATCTGGAAAAACATCTGAAATGGCAGATTGCTCCAGCAAAGATGATGATGGATCAAGACGAGATAAATGATCTACAATGACATTTTCTGATCCCTTCTTATCTTTTATCTCCAAGTCGAACTCCTGCAATAATAAAAACCAACGAATCAGTCTAGGTTTTGCATCTTTCTTAGCCATTAGATACCTTATTGCTGCATGCTCCGTGAACACCGTGACTTTGGATCCAACCAAATATGGCCGGAATTTTTCAAAGAGGTTTACTGATTTTGGAAAAATCTTTTATGAACCTCCTATAAAATCCAGCATGTCCTAAAAAACTCCGAATTCCCTTCACTGAATTCGGTGGTTCTAGTCTCTCAATAACCTCTATTTTTGCTCTATCAACTTCTAGACCATTCTTAGAAATCCTATGACCTAACACTATGCCCTTCTTCACCATGAAGTGGCATTTTTCCCAATTAAGAACTAGATGAGTATCCTCACATCTTTTTAATACCTTACCTAAATTATCCAAACAACTCTGAAAAGACCCTCCAAACACTAAAAAATCGTCCATAAATACCTCAACAGTGGACTCAATCATATCAGAAAAAATTGCCAACATACACCGCTGAAATGTTGCTGGAGCATTGCAAAGGCCAAAAGGAATTCGCCTAAAAGCAAACGTCCCATAAGGGCAGGTGAAAGTGGTTTTTTCCTGATCCTCAGGAGCAATAGTAATCTGGTTATACCCAGAATAACCATCTAAGAAACAGTAGTAGGCCTGACCAGCCAACCAATCCAACATCTGGTCAATAAATGGTAGAGGGAAATGGTCCTTACGGGTAGCTTTATTAAGCCTCCTGTAGTCCATACAAACCCTCCAGCCAGTTACTGTCCTGGTTGGGATCAACTCATTGTCTTTATTGCTCACCACGGTGACACCTCCTTTCTTAGGAACACATTGGACAGGGCTTACCCAATTGCTGTCGGCAATTGGATAAATGATCCCAAGATCCAACCATTTAATCACCTCCTCTTTAACAACCTCATTCATTGCAAGGTTAAGTGTTCTTTGTTGCTCAATACTCCTAAAGGATCCCTCCTCTAGAGTGATTTTGTGCATACAAAAAGATGGGCTAATTCCCTGAATGTTAGCCAATGTCCAACCTATAGCCTTGCGGTATTGTTGCAGCAATTTTATTAAGGCCTCTTCATGCTCCGACATTAAATCTGATGCAACAATAATGGGCAACGTCTCACCATCCCCAAGATACACATACTTTAGATGATCCGGCAAGGGCTTCAAATCTAAAGTGGGTGCCTCAATTAGGGATGGCTTAATAGGAGAAGTCTTCCTTTGATCTAAATCTAAAGACTCAAAAACATCCTCACACCTAAACAAATTTTTTTCATTTTTTCTTTCTAAAAAACAAACTTCTAAATCCTCTACACTAACCTCTACATGCTCTTCCGAATGCTTACTAGCCGAATCCTGCATTGTTGTCTCAATAACTGTGCTCTTTAGAATCCTAATGAAGGAGCAATCCTCCATTTCGTCTGGATACTTCATGGCTTTAAACACATTAAATTTCACTTCCACATTACAGACTCTCATTGTTAATTCCCCTTTTTGAACAACTATTAATGCCCTACCTGTTGGGTTTTATGCCCTAAAACTCGTAGATAGTAAATGTATATTTGACCGAACATTAATAAAAGTGATATATTATTCAATGTTTGTATTATATCTTGTCTTATTAACCCTAATCAAATAAACTAAACATCCAAGGCTAATAGAATGAGGCTTGAACTAGTATGTAGGGACATACGGGGATCAATGTTCAAGTTTTAGCCTAAAGGGTCTATAGTATAGGGATAAGGCTGGGTACCTTATCCTGGTGACACTATGGATACGACCCGCTTTGTATATTGATACAAACGTAGTGATCCAACGCGTTCATGTGGTTGACATGCGAGTGGGGGTATCCTGTGCAATGAGTTTGCACAAAGACCGGACCGCGAAATAGTTAACCACTAACTGTAACACCGTTAGTTAGTTCGGTTTCTATTTCACTAGGATGACCTAGGCAACTTGGCCTTAATCCTGAGTGGATTATGGACTCCTGTCCATGAGGGATTGTCCTTTGATTTGTACGGGTGAGAGTGGCCTGTTCGCTGACTCAATAAGCCTACCATTTTGGGGACATGACCGAGTGGGGAGCTGGGAACGTAGTCTTACAAGATGGAATTCACTCCTTCCCGATATTAGGGTAAGTAGAGGTGTGTTCCCTTAAGTGGTGTCTCCGGGTCTTGAACAATGGGCCCTACCCTCTTTATGGCACGAGAGGGATTTCTGTTTGTTGGTTGGACCACAAACAGGTTGTTCATTAGAGGAGCACTGGTACTTAAGGACCAAGAGGTAGACTAGGGGTAAAACGGTAATTTGACCTAGCTGGGGTACGAACACACGTGAAGGGCTAACTTGCTGTTGACGGTTGATATCCGTGGACACAGAAATATATCTGCAGTGAGAAGAGTGCAGTTGTGGTTCTTTAGTGGAGTGAACCACAGTTAACGAATATTGATTAACTTGGTTAATGAGTTTAGCCAACTAATCTCATATTGTTGGAGCTTTTGATCTGTAGGTCCATCAGGTCCCACCGGTAGCTCTATAAGGGCATTGAGGTAAATTTCTAAGGTTGAGATAAGTATTCGAAGGAGTTCGAATATTAAACTAAAATATGAATTTGATTCATATTAAAACTATAGGTTATAATTAATGTGCATTGGATGTATATTAATACTATAATTTTGTGAGAGAGAATAATAATAATTGAATATATGATGTTCAATTTTATTATTTTAAAATTAATTAATTTTTAATTAGTTAATTGTTTTAGTTTAATTAAATTTGATTTAATTAAACTATAAGATAAGAGGGATATTAATTTAAATTATATTTAAATTAATTTTATTTAAATTAATATTGATTAATTAAAATTTAGTTAATTATAATTTAAAATTATGATTTTAAAATTATGATTAATTAAAAATATCAGGTAACTGATATTTCAGTTACCTGATATTATGTGTGAGGTGGCCTTCTCCTTATCGTTAGGTTAAAAGAAGGGGTCAGAAGGCAGTTTCATGATTCCCCACTCTCACGCCTGACTCCCTCTCTCTCGCCCTATCTCTCTCTCGTTTTTTCCTCTCCCTCTGTGATACATAGAATTTTCCAGAGAAAAACCTTAGATCATTGGGGCTCCCACAAGCCACTCAACACTAGTTCCAAGGAGAATTCCGATGCAATCTTTTGGAGGTGTTCGTGATCATTTTCCAGGAAAGAAAAGGTGTTTTTGCTGCTGTATTTTGGTGGAGAATCAAGGTTTTTTTTTTGGTGAAAGGTTCAAGAATTTCTTCAAGGGTAAGTTTTTCCTTGAACTAGGATCAATAAGATCCAATTTTATAGATTAGATCTATAGGTTTTGTGGTATTTTCAGCATGCTTTATGAGTTTTACAGCATGACTATTGTTTTCTTAATCTTGCTGTAAATTTATTCTTTTGCCATCGTATTGGTTTCCCAATCGATACTTAAACCGATAAGGTCTCTGTACGTTTCCGTTGCGCAAGGGCTTTAATCCCTGCACTACCAGTAGCCAAAAATGGACGACGTAAAATAATCGGGACATCTTTATCAGCCTCATAGTCCAAAATAATGAAATCAACTGGAAATATGAATTTATCTACCTTGACTAATACATCCTCAATTTTACCCTCTGGATATGTGATAGACCTATCAGCTAGTTGGAGTGTGACTGTGATAGGTCTAGCTTCACCAATACCTAGCTTTCGATACACCGAAAGAGGCATAAGGTTAATGCTTGCACCTAAATCACAGAGTGCTCTACCTAACTCTTTTCCACCTATAGACACAGGTATGGTAAAAATAAGGTGGGGACGACACATAAGGTGGTTCCACATCTGGAACAGAACCAGATGCTCCAGCATCTTTATTGCTGCCTCCAGCACCCTGACCAATCTCCAACTCTCTCTCAACAACAATATTTTTATCACCATTTTTATCTACACTCTGGGTTTTACTAGGCTCTTCTAGTGGCTTATCACTCCTAAGAGTCACTGCCTTTACCTGCTCTTTACCTTCCCTTCGAGGGTGTTCCGTATCCGAGGGAAGTTTCCCTTGAGGCCTTGCCTTCAGCTCATTAGCTAGCTGACCCACTTGCAATTCCAGGGCTCTCATCGAAGCTTGATTACTTTGAATTGCGGCATCTGTACGAGCCATAAATTTTTTCATCATCGCCTCGAGAGAACTTCCCAAATTTTGCTGGGGCAAAGCCTGCTTATTTTGCTGGGGCAATACCTGCGCTTTAGCAAATCCCGGCTGGTTCACCTTTTGTTGCGCTTGCGCACTGCTTCCTTGTCCACCCCATGAGAAGTTGGGGTGGTTGCGCCAACCTGGATTATAAAAGTTAGAGTAAGGGTTATTCCTCTCATCTACAAAAAACACAGAAGCTGGATTGCTGGGGCAAAACTCGTAGTTGTGATCTTCACAACAATAGACACAAGCTTCTTCTGCGACTTGGTTCACTACTGCAGCAGGCTCCATTGTTGGTGGCTGCTGATGACTAATCACTGTCACATTCTTAAGAGCGTTAACAATCATTGCAAGATCAACCCTAATGGTGGACACACCATCAACCTCTAACACACTCTTAACCTTTTTATTTGTGCCTCTGACATCCGACCACTGACAACTATTAGTAGATATTCTTTCTAGAATTTCATAGGCTTCATTAAAAGTTTTTGCCAAAAGGGCCCCTCCAGCCGAAGCATCGACCATGCCCTGGGTTACCGCATTTAAACCATTGTAAAATGTTTCCATTTTAACACAATGTGGTAAACCATGGTGGGGACACTTTCGCAAAAGCTCCTTAAACATTTCCCAAGCCTCACTAAAAGTCTCATCCTCAAGTTGCCTAAACCCTACTATTTCACTCCTTAATTTAGCATTTCTATTTGGTGGAAAATATTTACTCAAAAATTTTTCAGCTAACTCATTCCATGTCCTAATTGACCCTGGAGCAAAAGAATTTAACCACGCCTTTGCTCCATCTCTAAGAGAATACGGGAACAAAGTTAATCTAAGGGCATCTCTAGGCACTCCTTGAATCACAAAAGAATCACTAACTCCTAGAAAAGACTTAAGATGTAGATGAGGATCTTCAGATGACAAACCATGGAATTGCCCCACGGTTTGCAACATCTGAAACATTACCGGTTTCATTTCAAAATTTGTCGCTTGGATTTGGGGACGTGCAATCCCTGGATTCAACTCATCAAACATTGGGACAGCATATGCTCGGATGGCTCTGGTCCTATCATTCGCTACCAAGATAGGATTCTCAGCCTGATTATTTTGCCGCTCATTTTACTCCAGCGACGGATTTTGCTGCAGCAACAGATTCTGTTGGGGGTTCGTTGGATCTTCAGGACCTTGCGGGAGACGCAACACGTTCTCCATCTGGTTTCTGCGCTGCTCTCTCCTTCTGATCATAAATGTCCTCTCAATTTCTGGATCCAGCTCGAACCTTACCCCAGGCGGATCGCTCATGCACCAAACTCACACCTACAAAAACAAAAGAACAAATCAAAAAGTTCTAGCACCAAACCACTAAAACACATACACAAAACAAATCAGATAAAAACTTATTCAAGTTCCTCGGTAACGGCGCAAAAAACTTGTTGGGCTCCTAGAGTGAGTAAAATTATGATTTGAAAAGTCTCTAGGATTCTTGTGCAAGTATACACAGTCCGCAACAAGTAATAAGTATTTGTCAATCCAAGGCCTGAACTAGCTTCCACTCTATCTATTTTGTATGAATATTTTAATGGTTTCAAGGTAATAAAAATGATTGGGTTTTATAAGAATTATGCTGAAGCAAAGTAAATGACAGAACAAGAAGTAAACAAATAGGCAAACAAATTAGAGACAGGCGCTGGTTAGGTTTAGTAATTGTTTTAAAAGATGCTCTAGCAATATTATTGATCATGCAAACTCTTGCAGTATTATTAGCGGATTCCTCCCAGAACTCCGGATTTTTTGGAATGTGTTTCAACCCCAATGAAGTACGACCGATCAAGCACTAGGCAACTGGCTATCCCTAGCTCAGTCACTGGCGTTCACCAATACACAATGATCGTAGTGTGGTTAATTGCCACACACTCTCTAAAACATCCTTGAAACTAGAGAGAGGTATTCACACCGATTGGCCAGGCGGGCATAAAATAGATACAAGCACAACAATTAACCAAGATGCAATAATCAATAAATATTATTAGAGATGAAGCACGACAACTACATACTCCTTAACCAACGCCTAAAGCTACTTAGTTCATAATGAGCATGGAAACACGAATTACAATCTGAGTAGGCATGTCCATAATCACAAGATAATAGAGAAAATAATAATCTCCTTAATCAGCTTGTGGATGATGGTCTTCTAGTGGTCTCCAATCTCTCTATACTACTCGACTTCCAAGGAAAATGGAATTGTTTTGACTTGGACGGCTACTTCCTTTTATAGAAGGATAGAAGGCTTGAATTAGGTCAACTTGGACACGTGTAGGGCTCTCCTTGTTCATTTATCCCAAAAATAACTCAACAGAAGTCGGTTCATGAAGTTGGCTAACGAGTTGTGATGTGGCAGTTCTGCTCCCGGTTTTGCTGTGGCACAAAATTTGCTCCCTCCAGTCGCCCAACTGCATAAAATAATTTCCGAAGCTTCCATTCTTCCAAATGGGTTAAAACATGTAATATCTCTCTAAAACCAACCCTATTGAGCATAAAAGACACACAAATCCTTATATAAATGAGGTCTAAATAACTACCTTTTGGGCAGTTATCAGAGGGAAATGGTCCTTTTTGGTAATTGCGTTCAACTTACGATAATCCATGCAGGTGCGCCAACCTGTAGTGGTGCGGGATGGAATCAGCTCGTTGTGTGCGTTAGCCACTACTATTATGCCTCCTTTCTTGGGCACGCATTGGATTGGACTCACCCATCTGCTATTTGCGATAGGGTATATTACGCCTGCGTCGAGTCACTTAATTATTTCCTTTCGTACTACTTCCATCATTGCGGGATTTAGCCTCCTTTGTCTTTCAATGAATTCATTGGATTCATCTATCAACCGAATTTTGTGCATGTAATAAGAAGGGCTAATACCTTTAATGTCTTCTAAACTCCACCCAATGGCCTTTTTGTGCCTTGCGAGTACCTTCATCAGTAGGTGTTCTTGCGATGAATCAAGCTTTGATGAGATTATGATTGGGAGTGATTCTTTTTCTCTCAAGAATCTATACTTCAAATGTCTTGGCAAGGGTTTAAGTTCTAGCGCAGGAGGTTGCGCTATGGAAGGCAGGGTGGGGACTCTTCCTTTCAGATCCAGCATGTGGGTAACTTCTTCATGCTGTGCTAGGATGCAGTTTTCTCTCTCCTGATCTCCCTTGTTTCCTTCTTCTGTGGGGTTGAATGCGTTTGATAGTATTTCCTGTGGAGAGCATACGTCTATGCGGGCTACCATGTTGCATTCCTTGGGATCATCAAGATATTTTAGTGAGGAGAGAATATTAAAAACCACCTTCTGATCGTTCATGCGCATTGTCAGTTCTCCTTTTTGTACGTCAATTAGTGTTTGTCCGGTGGCAAGGAATGGTCTACCCAAAATAATGGGGATTTCTTTGTCGGCTTCATAATCCAGAATGATAAAGTCTGCAGGAAAAATGAATTTGTCAACTTTAACTAAAACATCTTCAATCTTTCCCTCAGGGTGGACCACGGATCTGTCTGCTAGTTGGAGTGTAATGGTTGTCGATCTTGCTTCTCCGATCTCTAGGCGCTTGTAAACAGATAATGGCATCAAATTTATACTTGCGCCCAAGTCACATAGTGTTCTACCAACATCGATTCCTCCTATCGAACAAGGAATCATAAAACTTCCAGGATCTTTCAACTTTGGGGGAAGCTTGTTGGCGAGTATTGCGCTACACTCACTTGTCAGCGCAACGGTTTCAAACTCTTTCCATGGCCGTTTGTTCATCAGAATGTCTTTCAAGAACTTGGCAAAAATTGGCATCTTTTCTAACACCTCTACAAGTGGGACATTGATATGCAGCTCTCGCAAAACATTCAAAAATTTCTTAAACTGGGCCTCATCATTTTTCTTTCGCAACCTTTGAGGAAAAGGTATTGCGGGTTTATATGCGTCCGGCTCTTTTTCTGCGTGAGATTCTTTCTTTTTGGACTCTTCCTCCTGAGTTGTTTTCTCTTCTTGCGGCTGGTCGTGCCCTCCTGTGGCTGTGTTTTTAAGTGGATCATCCTGCGTTGGTGCAGGATCATTTATCTGCAATTGTCTTCCACTTCGCAGAGTCACCGCATGGCAGTGTTCCTTCCCTTTTGGGTCCTCCGTATTACTGGGCAGTGTCCCCGCAGGTCTGTTTTTTAATTCTGACGCAAGCTGTCCAACTTGAATTTCCAGACTGCGTAGGGATGCGGCTTGGCTCTGAACTACTGCGTCATTCTTGGCGATATACTCCTTTTGACTGACCATGAATTCCTTCATCATGTTTTCTAACGTGTTCGAGGATGATGCTCTTTGGTTTCCTCCGTCCATGTTGCGCTGGAAATGTCCCTGCGAAGATTGATCATTATTAGAATTGAATAATCTTGGCGCATGATTTACATTATCTTGTTGCTGTTTGTTTGCGCCTCTATTCCATGAGAAGTTTGGGTGATTTCTCCACCCTGGGTTATATGTGTTTGAATATGGGTTGTTGCGCGTAGCTCCTTGCGATCCCACATAGAGAACTGATTCTGGGTTTGAAGGACACTGATCATGCGTATGTCCTTCGTCGCAGATCCCGCATCCAACTGCGTTGAGTTGCGCGATCAAGGGTGCAGTGTTGGCTGTGAGCGCATCCATTTTTAAGGTCAACGCATCAATCTTTGCGTTTACTGAAGTCATAGGATCTACTTCAAAACCTCCTGAGTTGGTCTTAATGGGTCTCCGTCTTCTATCTTCTGCAATATCCCACTCATAGTTATTCCGTACAATTCGATCTAGAATTTCGTGGGCTTCGTCATAAGTCTTTCTGAGTAACGCACCATTCGCGGATGAATCTACCAAAACTTGCGAATTCTTGTTAAGACCTACATAGAAGGTCTCTAGCTGAATGCATAGTGGTAAACCATGGTGCAGGCATCTTTGTAGCAGGCTCTTGAATCGTTCCCAAGCTTCGCTCAATGTTTCATCTTCCAGTTGTGTGAACGTCATGATTTCCTTCCTCAATCTAGAATTTGCGGTTGTGGAAAGTATTTTTCTAAGAACTTTTGTGCCAGAACATTCCATGTTGCGATGGAATTCGCAGGTTGCTGATTTAACCATACCTTAGCAGCATCTCGTAGTGAGTAAGGAAATAATATGACTTGAAGTTGTTCTGAGGTAACTCCTGGAATGATAAACTTGTTGCAAATGTCGAGGAATGACTTGAGGTGAGAGTGAGGATCTTCTGATGCACTTCCTCCAAATTTTCCTGAAGCTGTCAACATTTGAAACATAACAGGTTTTAGTTCAAATCTTTCTGTTTCTAAAGTAGGCTGAACTATCCCTGGATTAAAATTGCAACTTGCAGGGGCTGCATAGTCTCTAATTCTTCTGGCCCTATCATCGACCATCTGGATGGGGTTTAATGGTCTGTTTGGTAGATTTGGTGCTGCCATTTCTCCTGATTGCTTTCAAGGTCTTCGATTTCTTCTTCTTCTGTGGTATGTTTTTATCAATTTCAGGATCTACCTCGAATTCAATTCGTCGGGTTGGAGAAAAAGACTCAACAAGGAACACAGTGGATAATATTACACGGAGTATTAAATTAGAGAAAATTAGTATAGACTTTTGTTGCCAATTTCCCCGGTAACGGCGCCAAAAACTTGATTGGACGTCAGAGTGTTTGGTTTGTTAGTCGTAGATTTAAATCAATCAAAGTATAAACTGACTAAATCAAGTAGTACCTGATGAGTCCAGGGTCGAATCCATAGGGAAATGAAACAAAAGTGGTCAATAATATTTACTGATTTAATCTCTAAACGTGCGATATTAATTTCAAGGAATAAAGAAAAGGGTTTGGTATAGTTTAAACAATAATTAATTGCATGAAAGAGAATGACTAATGAAAACTGAGGAAAAAGTGTTCAATGCGAAAAGTATCAAGGTTTTTGTGGTTGCAACCTCATGCGTTTATAAGAGTCTTCTAGCGCTAACTTTGGTTAATTGATCCATTAATGCCTAAGTGAGAAAAAATCATTAAGTTTAATTCCCTTCCGGTATTCCTTATGCGTTTGGCAATAAACTATCAATTGATTATTTAACTAGTTTATGCGTGAAGTTTAGTTCTCTTAATACTTACAAGGGATTGAGTTAGTCACAACGCAATCAAAGCTCAAGCATGTAATATCTTTTAGCGGTAATAATTTAATGCTACCAAGACTACATGACATGCGCTAACTTGTTCTACTTAGAGAGATCCATATGCATTACCTGTCAGGGATTTATCATACTGTTACTGCATCCGGCTGGCCAAGCGGGAATTAGCAATGAAAAGATTAATGCAACTAAGCAGAAAAGCAAATAATGTTTCATTTAAACCAAAATATGCGCTTACAAGTTGTACTTATCACCACACGAGGCGCTTGCGCTAAGCCTTGGAGAGGAGAGTTAGCTCATGTGAGAAAAACAAGACATTATGAAATAAAATATCACACACAAGTTTGCTCCCATTTGCAGATCCTTGTAGTTCCTTTGTGATCTCCTTCTACGTTCTCCTTTTTCGTTCTCCTTTTTCGTTCTCCTTATGCCTTTATTTATAGGCGAGGAAGATAACTTCATCAAGTAATAGCAACTTGTTTGATCATCATTAGGCAACTTGCGCCTTTTTAATCCCCTTTTTCGCCCACTTGCTCTGATTGCGCCGGTACTGTCTTTTCATCTATCTTTTTCTGTCTCTTGATCATCTTGGAATGTGTGCCTGCGTTGAGAAGATACTTAAAACAACTAGTTTAGCTGCGTTAGTGCTCTGTATTTTATAATTTCCTATCGCATACACAAATATAGCTTGCCGCTTATAACAAAACACTTTTTCTCTTCTTTATGCGCTAAGATAACGCATTTGAGGTTCTTTTAGTTTCTTTTAGCCTGAGTTTAGAGGATAAATAACTTGCTTTTCGCAAGTTATCAAAGCATGAAACATCCATAGTAATCAATATAATTGTTATATTATTTCTCATGCGATGCAATTAGTATGGTTTAATTATTTAATTTGAATGAGATTGTTGAATGAATTAAAACTGTAGATTCTTGATTATAGGATTAATCATTAAAATTTGAAATAGTTCTTTAATATTAATGATTAGAAACCGTCAATCTATAATCAAGAATTGCTTGCAAACATAAGATCATAAGATGAATTGGATTAATTTTAAATTGTTTAAAATTAATTAGACCTAGATCAGTTTCTAATAAGATTAGAATTACTTCTTACTTAGAATTAAAAAATAGTTTTTAATTGACTAAGTAGGAAAAACATTTCTATGATTATAAGGGAACTCCACCGGTTAAGTTCTATCTAAGGTTGGGGGTATTTAAGTTGACTGTTTACGGAACACCTCCTACCTGAGAACTGACCCGAAATACTGGAGTTAAATTAATCATAGTCAAATGTTAGCATGCAATGTCACTAGGTTTGTTAAAAGAGTTTAATACACCTAGATCTTTAGAGTAAAGACTTTACATTACTATGGTTATAAAGGAAGTCTCTCGGTAAAGTTCTATCTAAGGCTGGGGGTATTTAAGTTGATGGTTTACGGAACACCTCTTACCTGGAAGCTGACCTGAACCTTGAGTTGAATTAACCATAGTCATGTTGACTTGCAATACTGCTGGGTTTATTCAAGGAGTTTAATTCACCTAAAACGTTGCAGTTGAATCCTTTCCATAATTGTTATAATAGGATTAGACTTAGATAGATTGACTTAGCCAAATTTATCTAAGTTAAATAACCCTAAATAAACCTTAGGACATTTTCAGTGGGAGAAAAATTACAAAACGAGATTTAAATCAAGTTTTGCTCTTATGTCCCTATATTCACAGTGTGAGGTTCATGCTCGACTTTGTGTCGCCTTAGGAGCGGCCTCCCTTCGGAAAGTGTTTGCATGGATCAATAACAAGGTAAATGGGAAAAATGTCTAAAGTAAGTGGGAGCGGGACACGTGTCAACGTATCCCTCGGTCTCCATCCCTACTTCGCACCGTGAGAGTCCTATGATCCGCCTGCGTGTTGTCCTGGCGCAACCATCCCTTCGGAGGGCCTGATCATAAGATTCAGAAAACCGTGAACTCTTGAATAGGATAGGGACTCTTAGGCTAATTACCAACAATTTTCTTACCCTTCGGTAGCATGTTGGTGCGTGCCTCCGAGATCTGAAAGTGGAAGGGTTACACTTATGACGATGAGTTAAATGTGTTAACAAATCTTTGACCAAACAACGGTGGCTAATGTCTATAGGAATATGAGTTATTTTGGAATTATAATCGGCTGAGAAATGTCTCATTTCAGAGGAGGAGTGTAAGACCCAACCCATGTAAGTTTTAGTTTTTTTTTTTCATTTTAGTTAAAAGAAAAACAAAAGGGAAATGGATAAGGCTGGAAGTTGAGACGGTAAGTTTATAGAATTAAAATAAAAAAAAAATAGAAATGAAGGGACTAGAGAAAAACCCACGAAGAGAGAGAGATCTTAGAAAAGAAACAAAGCATAGAGGGAGAACCAAAAAGAGAGAGGCAGAGAGCTCGAGAGGAAGTTCTGGAGAGGACACTTGATCTTGGAATATTAAAACTCAACCACGAAGTTTCCCAACAAGAATTCGGTAAGTTCTCTTGAAATTTCATGGGAAGTTTTTGAAGTTTTTGTGGGTTTTTCATTCTTGGGTTTGCTTTCTTTGTTTTGATGTTGCTATGTGTGCTGCAAATTAGGAGAAAATAAAAAAAAGGGGAATGAAACTATGTAATGACATGACGGTTTTGGGAGAAGAATTAAAGGGAAAGTAGAAAAGAGTGAAAGAATCCACAAGGATTTAGCCTTAGGAATATGGGCGAGATTTTGTTAGTAAAGCAAAGTGAAGGAAAAGTAAAAGAGGAAGGAAACAAAGAGTAAAGAAAATTAAAGAAATTAGTGGAGAAGAAACAACAAACACAAAAACAGTAACAAGTAGGTCGACCATGGAAAGGAAGAAGAGAATTGAAGAGACAAAGTGAGTGGGGGGAAGAAGAAGATGAAGAGGCAAGGAGGAGAAAATAAAATAATAAAAAGAAAATGGTACAAAAAGTGATGGGTTTAATGAGGAGAGGGAGAGCCTCACGTGGGAATAGAAGTTGGGGAAGGAAATATTATTTTATCATGCTAAAATCAGATGTGAAGGAGGAGAGAGAAGTAGTTGTAGTGGAAGGAAAAGACAAATTGTACCTTAGTAATTATTGGGGTGAGAGAGAAAGTTTAATTTGACATTTTAATTGAGAGAAATAAATTGGGAATTAGTTTGATTTAATTAAGGTGAAATTTATACTAATTTCCTCTTGAGATTGGTTTATAACCTTTGTTATGATTATTGAAATTTCATATTGGAAAGAAAATGGAACACTTTACAATCCAAAGCATTGGCGTCAATAGTACTGTGATTGGTTATTTTACAAAATGTTTCTTTGTTTAGTTATTAGTATGAGATTTCAAAAGTTTTACAACGTTGGAGTTTTAAAGAGACTATTATGAGATTTACAAAGAGTTGCTACGATTACCAATATTGTTATGGTTTTCAAGTCATTCAA
The DNA here is from genome assembly GCA_036850905.1 of Luffa acutangula. Classification (NCBI taxonomy): domain Eukaryota; kingdom Viridiplantae; phylum Streptophyta; class Magnoliopsida; order Cucurbitales; family Cucurbitaceae; genus Luffa; species Luffa acutangula. Next base: position 8,320,086 of record CM072094.1, on the reverse strand, counting down.
GAATTTGTGAAAACAAGTGTTACAGATTTTCCGTATATTATGATTTTAGCCAGAATTATTATTTAGAGTTATATGAGATATTTTATGGTGATTTAAGTAATTAAAAGTATTTGTGTTATTTGAGAGATCTCTTCAATTTATGAAATGTTGTTTTAGAGAATGAGAATGGTTTTAGAGAAATTGGTTGATGCTGAGTTTTTATGTTAAAAAGTGATTTGAATCCACTAGATCTATGTACCCATGGTGATTACCCATATACTACGTGAATGCGTTTTCGTAGTACAGAGAGGGGTCTTTAGGACCCACTATAGCACACACGAGAGCTTTGGGTCATGTTAGAGTGCTTAGCCCTTTAAGGGTTGCTCTACGTGAACGTATGACAAAGATGGCTTTGCTATGCATTTCGAGATCACTCAATGCATAGTATGAGAGAGAGCCTCACGTGGGAACGAAGTAAGTTAGCCAGTCTGTATCACTTAGTATATATAAAGTTTGGTAACGAAGTGTCGGGTTGAGTATTGTGGTTTGAGACGCCCGTGTCTTTAGCCTGGTTTCAGGATGTGATATAGTATCTTTACTTCCAGGGAGTTTATATGCGTCTATAAGGTCTTGTTTCAGGTGTGTTTTAAACCAAGTTTCAGAGGAAACTCTGCCGAAATTACTGGTTATTTAAGTTGTTGCTGGATTTACAATGATCTTAAGAGTGATTAAGAGCATGCTAGTTGGCAATGAGGTCCTATAGTCAGTTAGGATTCATTGTTGGCACATCACGTCACTAGTCGTTAGGAGTAGTCTGGGGCGGGGTGTGTCGAGGAGTAGCTGAGTACCCTTCGGTGGCTAATATTCTAAACCTCTGGAACATCGTTGCAAAACTAAATTAATAGTTTTAGGGTACTGCAATTGCTTGTTTTTGCTAAAATTTATTAGATTGTGTGCAATTGTTTGCTTGTATGATGGGTTAAGGCAAAGATAACTAATACAATCATTGTTTGTTTTATTTCAGCAATGTCTTCCTCAATAGTCTCTCTGCTTAAAAATGAGAAATTAACCGTTGAAAATTACGCTACGTGGAAGTCGAACCTAAATACGGTTCTTGTTGTCAATGATCTGCAGTTCGTCTTAACGGAGGATTGTCCTCCGACCCCTGCTCATAATGCATCCCAAAAAATAAAGGATGCTTATGACCATTGGACAAAGGCCAATGATAAAGCTCGAGTCTATATCTTAGCCAGTTTATCTGAAGATTTGACTAAGAGACATGAAAACATGATTACAGCGAGGAAGATTATGAACTCTCTCAAGGAGATGTTTGGACAACTGTCCAGAAAACTCCACTATGATGCTCTCAAACGAATGTATAAGTACTGCATGAAAGAGGGCACGTCTGTCTGGGAACACGTCCTGGAAATGATGGTCCAATTTAACATGGCAGAAACATATGAGGCGGTCATAGATGAGCGAACTCAGGTTGCATTCATCTTGGAATCTCTTCTGAAGAGTTTCCTACAATTTTGCAAAAATGTGATGGTGAACAAGATGATGTATACCCTGACGAGTCTCTTATATGAACTGCAGTTTTATCAGTCTGTAACGCCCCGCGTTTTAGAATCGAGCCATTTTGAGATCTGTTGAGCTTTCTTGTTCTAATTTGAAAAATTAGAATTTAGGCTTAGCCTTGGGTCGTTAAATTAAATTTCTAAAATTTAGGAAAAAAGATTTTAAATTTAAATCTTTAATTCCTAAGTTTGGAGGTGAAATATTCAATATTTATTTTAAATATCAAAAGACCCAAATCCTTAATCAATTGGATTATTTTCTATACCAAATCGTTTAGGAGTTAAGTTTGGGATTTTAAATAAAATCCTAGATAAAGTCTAATTTCCTATTTAATTGGGGTTTCTTTCTTAGGATTTTATTTTTAAAAGAAAAGAAAGGAAATAGATAAGAAAAGCTAAAAGAAAAGAAAAGAAAAGCCCTAACTCTCATCTCTTTTTCCCTCCTTCTTGTGTAGCCGCCTACACCCTCCCTCAACTCCTTCTTGCTGTGAATTCTAGACAGCGTCGTCGTCGGAGTGCAGCACGCCGCCGTCATCAGAGTGCAACACGCCGCCGTCGCAGGAGTTCTGGCGTCGCCATCGTCGTGTCATTGCAGCCAAGCTCGCTGTCGTCGCTCTCATGGTGTCGCCGACAACAAGAACCCACGATTCTCTCTCTCTCTTTTGTTATTTTTGCATGGAAGCCACGCAACCAAATCGCCACTGCCGCCCACATGTCGTAGCCTGAGTGTGATCTCTCCCTCCCTCATTTTCTTTGCTTCGCCAAGAAACCCACACGTCGTCTCCCTCTCTTTTGCGTTGTTCGACCAAGAACCCGTGAGTAAGCTCTCAATTTCTTTTGTTCCTAGTAGATCTAAGGTTGATCTAACTCCCCTTTCTCGTTTCGATCAGATTGGTGCACGTCCAACAACCCGAGCCTCCTTTCCTCACGTTTTCATCTCTGTCCAGCGGGTAATTTGGCCTTGAATCGCTCTGTTTGGTAAGTTTAAGCCTTACCCAGTCTTGGTTGGTGCTTGAATCAAATACCCATTTCGTTAGGTGCTGGAAATTTAAATTAATATTGAAATTTCTATTCTGCAGCGCCGCCTAAGTGATCGATTGGATCCGAATCAATATAAGCTCGAATACCCACTGCCCAAAGATCGTTCTAGTGTATTGTTCGAGGTTAATATAACCCGTTTTGCATGAAATCGGGTCCGTTGGGTAAGATTCATTGCTATTTTTAGTTTAATAGCTTAAGGGTTCGATACCCATTAAAAGTTAAAGCCTTAAAAGCATGTTTAATCGATACCCATGAGTTCTTTACGCTTTAAAAGTGTTGCCCAACTCCCATAGGGCCTTAGTATGTGAAATAAATGAGTTTCTGCTTGTTGATTGTGGGTTAAAAGCATGCAATAGGTTTCCATTAATACCTTAGGCCCTAGTAGCGCTGCCTAGCCCTTTTAGGTTTTTAAAGTTTGTAACTTGTGTCTTTTACTTGTTGTCCAGCGGCTGAAAAGCCTTGATTATGACCATTCGACAAATACCCATTGCCAGTGGTGCCTTAGACATGGTTGCCCATGGTCTATAGGTGTTGGGTTTTTATTTTGGGGAATTTTGAGTGGCTGTTCAGCAAGGAAATAGACTTCCCTCAGTTGATTTAGGCCTTTCAAGCATGTTTAAAATATCGGTGGGTTGGTTCAAATTTATTAGAGGTTGTCCTTTTTATTTAGGAGCTTCTTGGACTATCGTGGATTGTTGAAGTTGCTTTAGGAGCGCTTTTAGTAAGTAGTTTCTATCTGTTAAGTCTGTTTGATTGCATGATGCACGCGATTTGTTTACTTGCTTTATAATTGTTCTCTCGCTTCTTGCTTCTCTTTGAATATATATATATATATATATATATTATGAAATGTATGAGTTGTTGTTGTGATGTTTGGTTGAAAACTTATCGATTTTGTTGTGAAATCATGAGTTAAACATGAGGTGAGAACTTGTTGGTGCATGTAATGCTTGGTGCGCATAATACGTAAATCTAGAAGCATGATGCAGGGCATATGCATTTTAGGTAGTTTGGTGTGGTATGTATATGCTTGGTGGGCATAGTACATAAGTTTATAAGCATTTAGGGCATTATGCATTCACGAGTTGAACATGGGTCGAGAGCTTGTGTTGTATGTATATGCTTGGTGGGCATATGATAAGGGTAAAAAATATACCTATTTTGCCCTTATATTTAGCTCATTTCTTGGTCAAATATTGTATGTTTTGGTCAATTTTACTGTTCCCGAGCTCAAAATATGTTAGAGTTGATAAGTTAGGGTGTTGAGATTCACTTTTGTCAAATTATGCTCATTTGTACTTAAAAAGACTTAAATTTTAGAGAATTTGACTAAGTTTGTTGTTGTGCAGGAAAACAGAGGAAATGTTGGAATCTACCCCGCATTTCTGGGAAAAAAATGAAATGCGACCGCATTTCTTGAAAAACTGAGGTCGTTCCGAGTTGTCCGCGGGTCGTTGTGACGAGTCTTCTTCGCACCTAACTGGCTATTTTGACCCCAAAACCGACTGGGCTACCTTCCAACACCTATTTTGCAGCTCCTCAACCACTTTCCACATTATATAAGCTTGAAATTCGAAGTCAAATTCTAGCAGAACTCATTTGGAAGAAGAGGATGGTGATAGAACCCTAGTTGATGCCTAAGAGTAGGGATGGCCGAGGTCCTTCTTAGATGACTGAATTTTAACCTGAGTTAGACATCAAACCTTAGGGTTTGTAGGGATTTTAACCCATTCCCACTTGTAAAAGCGGGAGAGTGGAGTGTCCTAGCGAACTCTAGAAGGATTGAGTAAATAGAAAACCCATAATATTTAGCTATCTCCATTATTTTCCAGCTTTTGATACTTTTCATTATTTTTTATTCTTTACTTCTTATTTTCAATGAAAATTTATTCATTCGAACTTTATCTCACCATGAGTAGCTAAATTCTATTGAGGGGTTCAATATGGTGAATTCCCTTATGGTTCAATAGCATGAAAGTGTTTTATTTGCTTAAGTTTCTGTTAAATGCATGTCATTCTTTATTGATTATCAATCTAATCTTGCTGAGTTTAACTTGATCAATTAGACTTTGCATGCTATGTGAGTTTGATCTCGAAAGGGACAAACGATATCGGTTCTCATAAAGGTGATATAGGAGAAAAAGCTCGAAAGAGATTGTTCGACGGTATAGGGCAAGCTGCCTAAGGCACCTATATTGACTATAGGGTTATAGGTTGCATTCGTGAATTATCTATGTTGGAGTCGAGTCACAGAAATGTGCATAACGGTACTCGCTTAGCCTTCTAACGGTTCTTGGGAGCAAGGCCAAATAGAAGTTAAATATGACCTAATGCATTGAATAGGCTTAAGATTAAATATTGCATGATTAAAGTTATAGCCTTAGGGATGAATCCATGTTGAATACCTCGTTTATTTCTTATTGTTATTCTTTTATTTATTTGCTTATTTTATTTATCTTTACGAAAACCCAATCAATGAACTTATTTTCTTTGGTTACCTAATTTTAAGCAATCAAGTTGAGCAGTTTCTTCTTCAAATATGAATTTCCAATTTAGTCCTCGTGGGATCGATACCCTTGGAATACTTCTAAGGTTTTTTTATTACTACGTGCGACAGTGTATAGTTGCACTAGGGTTAGCTGAATTATCTTTATCATTACTTATCATCTTATCTCACATCCATCCATTCAGCTGACGACGCACCAACATAATACATGAGTCTAGAAGCATGTTGTAGGGCATATGCATTCTAGATAGATGTGATATAAGAGGTCAGGGACCTAAATGCGAAAGAAAGACAAGTTGGATGAATGTCAGAGCACTTCGGGTACAAATGGTCGAGGGGTGACATGTCACTATTGGTTTTAAAAGGAGCATAGAGGCCTTGGGTACAAATGGTCAAGGGTCGGTGTGATGAGTCTAGAAAGCAGGTATTGGGCACTTGGGAAAGGGCCAATACGTTAATAAATCATCGGTGCACCTTGGGTACAAATGGCCAAGGGGCGATGCCCAATTCGAGGCCTTGGGTACAAATGGTCAAGGGTCGAACGCCGAGCTCCGTAGAGAGCATTGTGGCCCTGGGTACAAGTGGTCAGGGGACAGTATGGCTCGAAGGGTCAGTCTTAGAGAGCTTTGTAAGGGCTATGAGAGTTGGAAGTCATCGGTGCACCTTGGGTACAAATGCCTAAGGGGCGATGCACAGTTCGAGGCCTTGGGTAGAAATGGTCAAGGATCGAATGCCGAGTTCCATAGAGAGCATTATGGCCTTGGGTACAAATGGTCAAGGGACAGTGCGACTCGAAGGATCAGTCTTGGAGAGTCATGTGAAGGCTAAACATGAGTGTTGAGTGAGCTCGTGGAGCTCGAGTGATTAGTTTTTTGCATAGAGAGATGCATGAGTTATGGCTTATGAGAGTCATTCATTGTACTGGCTTTTGAGCATGTTGTTGTATTTATCGCTTTAAGAAGTATGTTGTTTGCGCATGAAAAGCATGTTGTTTGCCTTGGTTCTTGTTTGGTGGCTTTTTAGGTAGGGGTTGCTTACTAGTACCCTGGTTGCACTGACCCCCTCCCCTCTCTCCCCCCAACTTCTAGATTATGCAGGTTATGAGAACTGCGTTGACCATGGTGATGTAGAAGAGGCGCACGAGGAGGGACCATAACTAGCTAGTGATCTTTTCCTTTTGTTTCCATTTTGGTTAGGATAGTTGTTGCTTAATATTGATGGGCAGTTGTTGTCTTGTCTGGTTTAGTTGTGTAATTATTCTTGTTGAAACACTAGGCTTAGTTGAGTTGCTTTTAATAAACTCTAACTCTTTGTTCAGTTAATAATATTTAAGTTTGTTTCGAATGAACTAAAGTTATAAGCTTTCTTAAGGTTGTGTTTCTGGTTAGAAAGTTGTTGATACGAGATCTGACTCGTATGGTATTTGTGTTATAGTATGGTGGTGGTGTTGAAAATGTTATAAAAGTGTAATTTTTGTTCTAGCAGGTGATTGAAAAATTTTTGGTTAGTCCTATGTATGTCGTTATGCTGTTGAAGTTTTCGGGCCACTCGATTAGAAGTTAGTAATGTTGCTAGGTTAGTTTATAAAAACCTGGGGCGTTACACAGTCTCTTCAGGAAGTCAATGGTCAAATTGAAAAAAAGACAATAGTTGTTCATTCCAAGGGTTCACCCTCTGGATCTAAAGTTGCGTCTCAAAACTCTTCTTTCAATGAGATTCATGAGAAGTTAGGAGACAAGGGGAATACTCCCGCAATTGCTGAAAAAGGGAGGAAAAGGAAGGTAAATTTGATTTACTAGTTTTAGAAACATGCCTAGTAGAACATGATGAGTTTACATGGATACTTGATTCAGGAGCAACTAATCATGTTTGCTCTTCTTTTCAGAAAAATAATTCCTTTCGCCAGTTGAACGATGGTGAAATGACGCTCAGGGTCGAAACAAGAGAAGTCATTTCAGCTAAGGCAGTGGGAGCTGCGAAGTTATTATTTAGAAATAGATTCTTACTTTTAGAAAGTTTGTTAATCGTTCCCAAGATTAAGAGGAACTTAATTTCTATTTCATGTTTGATTGAACAATCGTATACAGTTACTTTTAATATGAATGAAGCGTTCATTTATAAAAACTGTGTACTTATTTGTTCAACCAAATTAGAAAATAACTTGTATGTATTAAGACCAATTGAAAAAAAAACACTTCTAAATCACGATTTGTTTAAAACTGCTGAAACTCAAAGAAAAAGGCAAAGAATTTCTCCAACAAGTAACAATACTCAACTTTGGCATTTAAGACTTGGTCATATAAACATGGATAGAATCGTCGTTTGGTAAAGAATGGACTTCTAAGCGAGTTAGAAGATGATTCACTACCACCTTGTGAATCTTGTCTCGAGAGCAAAACGACCAAAAGACCCTTTACTTGAAAAGGTTTGATGTGAAAATTGCTAAAAGCAAGTGTAGGGGTCAAGTAATAATATAGTGATTATGCAATCGAATGTCGTCCTCTGGATTGGTGTCTAGCCAAGTTTTAATTATCGAAAATACTCTTGGCCAATTTTATTTAGGGAATCAAATAGAATGAGAATATGAATTAATCAACACAAAACTAAAGTAAAAAGTGACAATCAAATGGGAATAATTGGTCTTAGGGAATTGATTTCACCAATTGGAGTTATGGATTAATAAACGGATTAACACATGCTATGATTCATAAATCTTGGCAACTAAAATCACACATATCTCTCCCGAGCATACATGATTCTCTCATATGCAATTGAACCCGATATCCCTATCTAAGTCCAATAAACATACAAGGCAATAAGGCTAACCTTTATGACAATTTCTAGAATTAACCTTAATCTCCCGATTTTTAGCTAAATTCTAGTTATGCATATTGATTACTAATTTAAATCCTCTCTCCCGAGTTAGATTCAAATATAAACATCAATCAATTTATGGCCAGTAAATCGAAAGCATTAAACATACAACATATGCATAAATGACATCAATAGCATAAATACCGTAAATCAATCCAAAACTTGCCCAACGGCTACATCAATCCCTAAGAATTAAACTTAGCTACACATGATCCTCGTTACAATATAAACAAAGTCTAAATAAGCCTTAAAAGTGTCTAAAGTAAGGGAAAAGAGAAATAGACTCATTGTAGGCCGAGACCGAACGTCCCCGTCACGATCCCCACGAAAAATAGGTTGATTTCCAACTAATCCCCTTTGCTTCAGCTCAATTCTGTCCTCTTTCTACTCTAATGTCGGCTCCAAAAGTCCCCAATTCGAAGTCCCCAAAAACCTAGCCGAAAAGATGTTTAAATAGCAAAATTTCGTTGTAGCGTCGAGACGCTGTCAAGACAGCGTCGCGACGCTGTCGCGATCCGCAAATTTGGAAAATTTTCTATAGCGTCGCGACGTTGTTCCTAGCGTCGCGATGCTATGATTTTTTTTTTTTTAAGATTGGAAGCTCCATTTGACTCCAATTGCTGAATTAAGCTTCAAGCACATACTTCCTACAAATAAAACATAAAAATGCATAAATTTGGGCAAATAATTGAAAAAGATTAGCTTAATTAATCAGAGAAAAATAGCTAGCTATGCTCGCTATCAAATACCTCCAAACTTAAGCTTTTGCTAGTCCTCGAGCAAACTAAAAATCAAGCATACAGTAGAAGAATGGATGCAATAATCATAACTCAATCCTCAAGGCTCAAAGGTCAATAGTCAAGCAAGCAAGAGACATGCACATAAGGACCAATGAGGGAGACAAATTAAAATTTTTCCAAAATTAACTTGCACAAGCGAGATCTAACTCAACAAGATCAGACTCTACTAGCCCAGGATTGGATTATTAAACTCTCAACTCATCTTCCCTCTACACTGGCACTAAGGTTTCATTAATGAGTTAATAGAACAAATTAGTTTGTTTATCTCCATACTTAGGTGCTTATAATTAACAATTAAATTAAGCATGTATATGTGGCACTAGCATTCACACACCCATTGCAGGGACCCTTAACCTGAGTTTTCTCTGGTTGGCCTAACTGATCACAACAGGGGTAGCTCTTTTTGCCTTAATCTTTATTAACCATTGCATATTGTGCACAAGCCATGTCATTATTATCTTATTTCAACAGTAACAACAAGAATGATTTTTCTTTATGAGCATAAATAGCAGATATTCTTTTCTTTTCTCCTAAGCAAGATCAAACATGCTAATTTGCAAAAAATTATCTCTTTAGCTCTGCCCTACACCTATCGAGGTGACAACAAGCATATGAACCCAATAATTCGCTCCTAAGCATTCAAATCCAAATCTAGCTAAGACAAATACTCTACTCATGCAAGCCATCTCCTAGAAAAATTTTAAAAAGTCTCCATTTTTGGGCACTTATGCTTACAACTCATCACAAGCTTGAAAATTGACAAGAAAGCCTATCCTAGGACATCATAATCATGCAAAAGTAGCATCCAGAAAATAACCATATGCATAATTCAAAGAAAGCTCAAAACTATAGCCTGAACTCAGATGCTCAAGGGCTCCACAAACATGCTAATCCACCCCCAAACTTAAAATATGCATTGTCCTTAATGTATAACGAAAATAAAGCATAAACAAGCATGAGAACAATAAACGAATGAAAGGAGTGAACAATACTGCCCTGGAATGATGATGACTTCTTGACTGAATGCTTGGACTCTTGACAGCTTGAAAGCAAAGGAGAGAAAGAAAACAAGACCTACAAAACAGACACAAAAAATAAATAAAACTCAAAATAAAGAAATAACTAACTCACTTGGGTTACCTCCCATAAGCGCTTGTTTAACGTCATTAACTCGACGTGTTGACCAACTATGCATCAGGGTGGTCTCCTGTCAGATTTTCCATCACTGGTGCTCTTCCTAGCACCTCTCCTGTAGCCCACCATCATTGTATCTGATGTGTTCTTGGGGTCCTCAAAAGCTTTTAAAACTTCCTTCTCCTGTTGGACTCTTATGATTAGCTCCCTACGTTCAATATCAATTATAACCCTCCCTGTAGCAAGGAAAGGTCTCCCTAATATGATAGGCATAGCAGGATTCTCTTTAATATCTAGCACAAAGAAATCAACAGGAAGGAAAAATCTACCTACTTTAATCAGAATATTCTCAACAATCCCATATGGACTAACCAGAGACTGGTCAGTGATGTGGACTTTTCCTACCGCAAGCGCACGGGTCAAGTAATAATATAGTGAATAGTAAATTCGAATGTCGTCCTCTGGATTGGATTTTTAAGTAAATTGAGTATTGTGAATTATCTTGCCCAATTTTATTTAGGGATCAAAAAGTGATGAATAGGTGATGTTAAACACAAAACAAAGCAAGTAAAAAATATGGAAATTCAATTGGGAAAACTACTTAGGGAATTGATTTCGCCGATTTCGTTTAGGATTGATTTTAAAGAATAAGTTATTATGCACAATGAAACTATGAGCCAAAGACCCTTTAATCACAACTACCTCTCCCGAGTATAATTGATTCTCATGCAAATTAACCAACTTGATATCCCTATCTAAGTTTATTAATAAGCAAGGCAATGAGATCTTTTAACCAATTCTAAAGTTAATCTAAAACCGTCAAGAATTAGAAGCAAACTTTATTCATGCAATCTTGAGTAAGTCTAGATCAAATCCCCTCTCCCGAGCTAGATTCGAAACTTAAATCATCCAACTAATGGCCAATTAATTGAAAGCATTAAATCAAGATTACAAACACAATAACATTGCAGAACTTAAACCATAAATCAATCCATAAACTTAATCAACTACATCAATCCCTAAGCTACAAGTTTAGCTACTCATGAATGTAAATACAAGCTCAACTAAACATGGGAAAGCCATAAATCTAACTAAAGAAAGAAAAGGGAAGAGAAAACTCAATGTAGGCCGAGTCCCGACGTCCCCGTCACGATCCCCACGAACAATGGGTTGATTTTCAAGTTCCTCCTTTGTTTTCAGCTCCAAAAGTCCTCTATTATGTCCTCTTTACGGCTCCAAAAGGTCCCAAATTGATCTCCCCTAAAACCTAGCCGAAGTGAAGCTTTTATTCTGATTTTTCGTCTTAGCGTCGAGACGCTGTAAAGACAGCGTCGCGACGCTGCCTCTTATACGCGCGTTCTGAATAAGGAAAAACGGTAGCGTCGGGACGCTTCCTATCATAGCGTCTCGACGCTGTAAGCTTTACGCGCCTAATCTGATATGGAATGTGAGCGTCGAGACGCTCAAGAGCTAGCGTCTCGACGCTAGCCTGTTGTTGACCGAGATTTGACTTTTCTCCACTTTTACTCTTTTTCATTCCTTTGCATCTTTTCACGCCCCGAGCACCTGATTAACTCTAATATGGCATTATAGCTCCAATCAACCATTTCTTACAAAATAAACAATAAAGCACAATAAAATGGCCCAAACACCATAAAAGACTAGCTAAATTAAATAAGTAAAAGTAGCTAGCTATGCTCCCTATCAAATACCCCCAAACTTAAGCTTTTGCTAGTCCTCGAGCAAACTCTAAATCAGACATATAATGGAAGAATAGATGCAACAATCATAACTCAATCCTCAAGGCTCAAAAGTCAATAACCAAGCAAGCAAGAGATATGCACACAAGGACCAATGAGGGAGACAAATTAAAATTTTTCCAAAATTAACTTGCATAAGCGAGATCTATCTCAACAAGATCAGACTCTACTAGCCCGGGATTGGATTATTAAACTCTCAGCTCATCTTCCCTCTACACTGGCACTAAGGCTTCACTAATGAGTTAATGCAACAAATTAGTTTGTTTATCTCCATACTTAGGTGCTTTTAATTAACAAATGAATTAAGCATGTGAATGTGGCACTAGCTTTCACACACCCATTGCAGGGACCCTTAACCTGAGATTTCTCTGGTTGGCCTAACTGATCACAACAGGGGTAGCTCTTTTTGCCTTAACTTTATTAAACATTGCAAACTGTGCACAGGCCATGGCATACAAATTTTCTTTTCAACAGTAACACAAGAATGATTTTTCGTTATGAACATAATAGCAGATATTCTTTTCCTTTCTCCTAAGCAAGATCAAACATGCTAATTTGCAAAAAATTAACTCTTTAGCTCTACCCTACACCTATCGAGGTGACAACAAGCATATGAACCCAATAATTCGCTCCTAAGCATTCAAATCCAAGTCAGCCAAGACAGATACTCTACTCATGCAAGCCATCTCCTAGAAAAATTTTAAAAAGTCTCCCTTTTTGGGCACTTATGCTTACATCTCATCACAAGCTTGAAAATTGACAAGAAAGCCTATCCTAGGACATCATAATCATGCAAAAGTAGCATCCAGAAAACAACCATATGCATAATTCAAAGAAAGCTCAAAACTATAGCCCGAACTCAGATGCTCAAGGGCTCCACAAACATGCTAATCCACCCCCAAACTTAAAATATGCATTGTCCTCAATGTATAAAGAAAATAAGGCATAAACAAGCATGAGAACAATAAAAGAATGACAGGAGTGAACAATACTGGCCTGGAATGATGATGACTTCTTGCTTGAGAGCTTTGAATCTTGAAAGCTTGAAAGCAAAGGAGAGAAAGAAAACAAGACCTACAAAACAAAAACAAACAATAAATAAAAAACAAAAAGAAAAACACACTAAACTTACTTGGGTTGCCTCCCATAAGCGCTTGTTTAACGTCATTAGCTCGACGTGTTGCACGTGCTTCAAGGAGGCTTTTGTTCTGTGAATCCAACCGAGGTGCTCTTTCTTGCACCTTTCCTGTAGCCCATGTAAAGCACTTCATCTTTAGAGTCTTCAACTGCTTTAAAGATTTCTTTTTCGTTCTTGACTCTAATAGTGAGCTCCCTGCGCTCAATATCTATGATCGCTCGCCCAGTAGCGAGGAATGGTCGTCCTAATATGACAGGCATTGAAGGATTTTCTATCATGTCCATAACATACAAGTCAATAGGGAGGAAAAATCTACCTACTCTGATTAACACATTTTCTACAATACCAACTGGTCTCACCACAGATTGATCAGCCAATTGGAGCTTTACAGGAGTAGACTTAATCTCACCTATATCTAACTTTTTACACAAGGACAATGGGATAATATTAATGCTAGCACCTAAATCACATAATGCTCTGAAAGAATAAGTACCAAAACTACAAGAAAGGGCAGCGTCGCGACGCTGCCTTGCTAAGCGTCTCGACGCTGTCCTGATTTTCCAGATTTTTCAGCTTCTTTTTGGGCTGATTTTTGGGCCTTCTTCTTCATTTCTCTTGGTCTTTTCTTCATGAATGTCTTCTTTGGGCCTTCAATTGCATCAAGCTAGGATTTGGGCTAGAATTACTTCAATTTTGGCTCTTTTTCTCCCAAAATCACCAACTTAGCTCCTAAGGACCAAATAACAAAATTCATTAAATATATTCATTAAAAACACAATTAAAGCACCAAAAAGCTTAATAAATTGAGACTAAAATAGCGACATTTCTGCTCGCTATCAATTTCCAACTAATCCCCTTTGCTTCAGCTCAATTCTGTCCTTTTTCTGCTCTAATGTTGTCTCCAAAAGTCCCCAATTCGAAGTCCCCAAAAACCTAGCCGAAAAGATGCTTAAATAGCAAAATTTTGTTGTAGCGTCGAGACGCTGTCAAGACAACGTCGCGACGCTGTCGCGATCCGCAAATTTGGAAAATTTTCTATAGCGTCGCGACGCTATGATTTTTTTTTTTTTTTTTTAAAGATTGGAAGCTTCATTTGACTCCAATTGCTGAATTAAGCTTCAAGCACATACTTCCTACAAATAAAACATAAAAATGCATAAATTAGGGAAAATAATTGAAAATGACTAGCTTAATTAATAAGAGAAAAATAGCTAGCTATGCTCGCTATCAAGGTTACAGAGCCAAAGAGCCCCTAGAGTTAATACATTCGGATCTCTGTGGTCCAATGAATGTAAAAGCTCGAGGAGGGTACAAATATTTCATTTCATTTATAGATGATTATTCAAGATATGGTTACTTATACCTAATGGGACATAAGTCTGAGGCCCGTGAAAAGTTTAAGGAGTTTAAGGTTGAAGTTGAAAACCTATTAGGTAAATCCATTAAAACACTTCGACTGATCGAGAAGGGGAGTATATGGATCAAAGATTCCAGGATTATATGATAGAACATGGAATCCAATCCCAACTCTCAGCCCCTGGTACACCTCACCAGAATGGTGTATCAGAAAAGAGAAATAGAACCTTGTTAGACATGGTTTCGTCAATGATGAGCTATGCTCAATTGCCTAGCTCGTTTTGGGGGTATGCAGTAGAGACTGCAGTACACATCTTGAACAATGTTCCCTCGAAAAGTGTTTCTGAAATACCTTTCGAATGATGGAAGGGGCGTAAACCTAGTTTGCGTCACTTTCGCATCTAGGGTTGTCCGGCACACGTGCTTGTGACAAATCCTAAGAAACTAGAACCTCGTTCAAAACTGTGCCAATTTGTTGGTTACCCTAAAGAAACGAGAGGTGGTTATTTCTACGACCCACAAGAAAATAAGGTGTTTGTATCGACGAACGCCACGTTCTTGGAGGGAGACCACATGAGGGATCATAAACCACGTAACAAATTAGTATTAGGAGAAGTTACTGAAGAATCACCAAGAGTTGTTGACGAAGCTGGACCTTCAACAAGAGTTGATGAAGGAACTAATTCTTCAAATCCATCCAGTCCTTCTCAAACGTTGAGAATGCCTCGACGCAGTGGGAGGGTTGTATTACAACATGATCGCTACTTAGGTTTAACTGGAACTCAGGTTGTCATACCTAATGATGGCATTGAGGATCCATTGTCCTATCGACAGACAAATAATGACGAAGATAGGGATGAATGAGTCAAAGCCATGGACCTGGAAATGGAGTTAATGTACTCCAATTCTGTATGGGAACTCGCAGATCTACCATATGGGGTAAAACCCATAGGGTGCAAATGAATCTATAAGAGAAAAAGAGATGCAACTGGGAAGGTACAAACCTTCAAAGCTAGACTCGCGGCAAATGAGAGAAAAGAGATGCAGCTGGGAAGGTACAAACCTTCAAAGCTAGACTAGCGGCAAATGGTTATACCCAAAAGGAATGGGTTGACTATGAGGAAACCTTTTCTTCTGTAGCCATGTTAAAGTCCATAAGAATTATCTTGTCCATAGCCACATATTATGACTATGAAATATGGCAAATGGACGTCAAGACTGCCTTTCTGAATGGTAATCTTGAAGAGAATATCTTCATGTCTCAACCCGAAGGGTTCGTAGCCCAAGGTCAAGAACAAAAGGTTTGTAAGCTGAATCGATCCATTTATGGATTGAAACAAGCATCCAGATCTTGGAACATTAGATTTGATACTACAATCAAATCTTTTGGTTTTGACCAAAACGTTGATGAGCCTTGTTTGTACAAGAAAATCAGAAAGTAGCTTTTCTAGTACTTTATATAGACGATATCCTACTCATTGGGAATGATGTAGGATACCTCACTGACATTAAGAAATGACTAGCAACCCAATTCCAAATGAAAGATCTGGGAGAGGCTCAATATGTTCTTGGAATCCAAATCATTAGGGATCGTAAGAACAAAATGCTAGCACTGTCTCAAAGTAACGTATATTGACAAAATGTTGTCTCGATATTCGATGCAAAACTCCAAGAAGGAATTATTATCCTTCAGACATGGGGTACACCTTGTTAGGTTTTATGCCCTAAAACTCATAGATAGTGAATGTAAACAAATTGTATACTTGTTTCAATAAAGTGTTATTGAGTTTCTACAATAAAGTGTTATTGTTAAATATTGCACAATTTGACCCAAATCCAATATACTAAGATCCAAGGTTGTTTGTATGTAACTTGAACTAGTATGTGGGGACATACGAGGATCGATGTTCAAGTAACAACCTAAAAGGTCTATAGTACAAGGATAAGGTTGGGTACCTTATCCTGGTAACGCTACGAGATACGACCCGCTTTGTATTTGATACAGACGTATTGATCCAAAACGTCCATGTAGTAGACATGAAAGTGGGGGTATCCTATGCAATGAGTTTGCATAAGACCGGACCACGAAATAGTCAACCATTAGTTATAACACCGTTAACTAATTAGGTTACTGTTTCAATAGGATGACCTAGGTAACTCACTCTTAATCTTGAGTGTGTCATGAACTCCTTCTCATGAGGGATTGTCCTTTGATTAGCATGGGTGAGAGTGACCAATACGTCGACTCAATATGCCTTCCTGTTTGGGGACAAGATCGAGTGGGAGGCTGGGGACATGACAACACAAGAAGGAATTCACTCCTTCCCGCTTCTAGGTGAAGTAGATGAGTGTTCCCTTAAGTGGTGACTCCGGGACTTGAACAAAGGGATCCCACCCTCTCACTGGCCCAAGAGGGACTTTCTGTTTAATGGTTGGACCATAAACATGTTGTTCATTAGAGGAGCGCTGGTACTTAAGGAGACAGATGTAACACAGGGGTAAAACGATAATTTGACCCAACTGTGATTATGGACACTCGTGACGGATTGACTTACCAGCATAGGTCTACATCCATGGACACAGAAATGTTCTACAGTGAGAAGAGTTCAGTTGTGGGTCTTTAGTGGAATGACCCACAGTTAATGAATATTGGTTAACCTGATTAATGAGTTTAATCTATTAACCTCATATCATTGGAGCTTCTGATCTGTAGGTCCATTAGGCCCCCTGCTAGCTCGTAAAGAGTAATTAGGAACAAATATATCTTCAGAGAATTTGAATAGTTCAAATTCATATTGGGAATTAAGTTAATTGTACGAGATACGAATTAATATAATGTATAGTGATGCATTAAAATATAAAGTCTAATTTGAGATTAAACTTTGTAATATTGAGAGATTGATATATTTGAAAGAGTTCAAATATATGTCTAATTAAATATATGGTATTTAATTAGAAGATGAATTAATTAATTATGAATTATTAAATTTAGTTTAAATTAAATGAGATTTAATTAAACTATAGTCTATGAGAGAATTAAATATTTGAAGAAGTTCAAATATTAATATGAGTTTGATTCATATTAAATTTATAGGATATAAGAGAATTTGAAGGAGTTCAAATTTTAATATGAATTTGATTCATATTATAGAATTAATTAATTGAAGTCCTCAAATTAAATATATGATATTTAATTGGGTAATTAATTAATTAACTAATAGAAGGTCTGAAATTAAATATATGATATTTAATTGGTGATTAATTAATTAAAGAATTAATTAATTGGAAATTAATCAATTATGGAAATGATTAATTTCATATGGAAGTAATTAATCATTTATGGAATGATTTAATCACTTATGGAAGTGATCAATCATTTATGGAAAAGATTAATCAATTATGAAATTGATTGGTCATGGAATTGATTAATTATGGAAAAGATTAAATAAGTTATGGAAATAATTGATTTTAAATGAATATTTTATTCATGGCCTTTCTCCTTTAAATAGAACACTAAACCTAGGGTTTAGGTACAACAACATAAGGCCACAAGAATGCACTCTTGCATTCTCTCTAGCCTCCCTCTCATATTCTCTCAACTCAAGAACTTTAGGGAGAATTTTCTCTCTAGAGTTTTTTCCCATTCAAGATTAGGTAGTCCCACAACTACGTTCCTAATCTCAGAGTTATAGCGGGGAAGATCAAATGGTGGTGTTCTTCATTGTTGCAGAGCAATCAAGAATCATTCTTGATTTTCAGAGACGTCAACGGAGGTTTGCTTCTCTTTTCTTTATTATAGATTTAGATCTAAATTCTGTATGCTTAGCCTTAAGTTTCTATAGAATTTGTTCTATGATTTTTGCCAATGTTATGGTATTTTTGGATAAACAAAATTAACTACGAATTGGTCCCAATTACGCTTCCGCTTTATCGGAATTAGGGAATTCCAAATCCTATCACACCTATCTAAGGAACAGTCTCCTAAGACACTGATAACTGCCCAAAAGGTAGTTATTTAGGCTTCATTTATATAAGGATTTGTGTGTCTTTAATGCTTAATAGGGTTGGTTTTAGAGAGATATTACATGATTTAACCCATTTGGAAGAATGGAAGCTTTGGAAATCACTTTATGCAGATTATGCTGCTGAGCGACTGGAGAGAGCAAATTCTATGCTGCAGCAAAACTGAGAGCAGAAACTACCACATCACAGCTCGTTAGCCAACTTCATGAACCGACTTCTATTGAGATATTTTCGGGATAAAGGATCAAGGAGAGCCTTACACGTGTCCTAGTTGACCTAATTCAAGTCTCCCATCCTTCTATAAAAGGAAGTAGCCGTCAAAGTCAAAAGCATTCCATGTTTTCCCTTGGAAGCCGAATAGTATAGGGAGATTGAAGATCATCAAGAACACCATCAACCGCAAGCTGATTAGGGAGTTTACCTTCTTTATTAACTTGTAGTGATGGACATGCATACTCAGATTGTAATTCGTATTCCTATGCTTATTATGAACTAAGTAGCTTAAGGTGTTGGTTAGGAATAATGTGATTACTGTGCTTCATCTCTAGTAATAAAGTGACTATTGCATTTTGGTTAATTGTTGTGCTTATTCTTATTTTATGCCCGCCTGGCCAGCCGGTGTGAATAGCTCTCTCTAGTTTCAGGGATGATTTAGAGAGTGTGTGGCAATTCTCCACACTACGATCATTGTGTATTGGTGAACGCCAGTGACTGAGCTAGGGATAGTCAGTTGCCTAGTGTCTGATCGGTCGCACTTCATTGGGGTTGAAACACATCCCAAAAGATTCGGAGTTCCGGGAGGTATCCGCTAATAATACTGCGGGAAATGCATGATCAATAATATTGCTAGAGCATATTCTATAACAATCACTAAAGCCTAACCAGCGCCTGTCTTTAATCTGTCTATCTATTTGTTTACTCGTTGTTCTGTCATTTTTTTTGCTTCAGCATAATTCCGATAAAACTCAATCATTTTTATTATCTTAGAAACCATTAGAAAGTTATACAAAATAGATAAAGTGGAAACTCATTCAGACCTTGGATTGATAATATTACTTGCTGCAGACTGTGTATACTTGCACAGGAATTCTAGAGTATTTCATATCATATTTTTACTCACTCTAGGAACCCAACAGACACCTCAAGAAATTGAGAACATGAGACACATTCCCTTCGCCTCAGCTGTGGGCAGCTTAATGTATGATATGCTCTGCACTAGGCCTGACATATGTTATGAAGTGGGAGTAGTCGGTAGGTATCAGTCTAATCCAGGGTTGGACCACTGGGGAGCGGTTAAAAATATCCTCAAGTATCTTCGGAGAATGAGGGACTACATGCTTGTGTATGGAGCTAAGGATTTGATTCTTATTGGATACATCGACTCTGACTTTTAAGCTGATAAGGATTCAAGGAAATGCACATCAGGGTCAGTATTCACCCTCAATGGAGGAGCAGTAGTTTGGAGAAGCATCAAGCAAGGATGCATAGTAGACTCAACCATGGAGGTTGAGTATGTAGCAGCTTGCAAAGCAGCTAAGGAATCAGTCTTGCTTAGAAAGTTCTTGACTGATTTGGAAGTTGTTCCAAATATGAACGTACCCATAACACTATACTGTGACAACAGTGGGGCTGTAGCCAACTCAAAAGAACCTCGAAGCCACAAATAAGGAAACCACATCAAGAGGAAGTATCACCTGATACGAGAGATTGTGCAACGAGGAGATGTGATCGTCACTAAGATCGCTTCAGAGCACAACATCGCTGATCCATTTACGAAGGCTCTCATGACTAAAGTGTTTGAGGGTCTTCTAGAGGGTCTAGGTCTACGAGATATGTATGTTGTGTAATCTAGGGCAAGTGGGAGAAATGTATAATGGGTATAAGGATGCCTTAGTTCATCGTATTATTTTAGTATATCTACTTTATGAAATATACAATACACATGACATTTCCAGCTTTAGATTGTTGCATTTACATCCCAATAACTAGTGTTTTAGTTCAAGTGGGAGTTTGTTGGGTTTTATGCCCTAAAACTCGTAGATAATGAATGTAACCATTGACAGAATATTAATAAAATAATATTGATGTATTTTTCCATTAAGTGTAATTAATTATTTTATGTTTGTCTTTGCCTAAAATAACCCTAATCCAATAAACTAGACATTCTAGGCTGTAATATGAGTCTTGAACTATATGTAGCGACATATGGGGATCACTGTTCAAGGAGCAGCCTAAATGGTCTATAGTAAAGGGATAAGACTTGGTGCCTTATCCTGGTGACACAATGAATACGACCCACTTTGTATATGATACAAACGCCATGATCCAACGCGTTCGTGTAGGAGACATGTGAGTGGCGGTATCCTATGCAATGAGTTTGCATGAGACCGGACCGTGAAATAGTAACCACTGGTTATAACACCGTTAACTAGTTGTTTTTCTATTTCACTAGGATGACCTAGACAACTTAGTCTTAATCCTGAGTTGATTATGGACTCCTACTCATGAGGGATTGTCCTTCAATTTGATTTGTATGGGTGAGAGTGGCCAATATGCTGACTCAATAAGCCCACCATTTTGGGGACAAGACCGAGTGGGGAGTTGGGAACATAATCATACAAGATGAAATTCACTCCTTCCCGACATTAGGGAAGCAGATGAGTGTTCCCTTAAGTGGTGACTCTGAGTCTTGAACAAAGGACCCTACCCTCTCAATGGCACGAGAGGGTTTTCTATTTGATGGTTGGACCACAAACAGGTTGTTCATTAGAGGAGAACTGGTACTTAAGGAAATAGAAGTAACCTAGGGGTAAAACGGTAATTTGACCCAGCTAGTGTTACAGACACTTGTGAAGGACTAACTAGTCGTTATTGGTCTATATCCATGGACACAAAAAATATGTTTGCAGTGAGAAGAGTGTAACTGTGAGTCTATAGTGGAATGTACACACAGTTAACAACTATTGATTAATTTGGTTAATGAGTTTGACCAATTAATCTCACATCGTTGGAGCTTCTGATCTGCAGGTCCATTAGGTCCCACCGGCAGCTCATAAAGTAATTTGAGACAACTAAGTAATAAATGTAAATTGAAAGTGTTCAATTTACTAAGGGAAACAATATAATATATATTGATATTTTATTATGAGAGAAATAAATATTTGAAGAAATTTCAAATATAAATGTGAATTTGATTCATATTAACTTTATAGAATTTTGAAAAAGTTCAAATATGAATTAATAAATTTAAGGCCTAAAATTAATTTGGACAATTAATTAATTCAAGGCCGAAAATTAAATATGTGATATTTAATTGGTGACTAATTAATTAAAGAGTTAATTAATTGAAAATTAATCAATTATGGAAATAATTAATCACTTATGGAAGTGATTAATCATTTATGGAAATGATCTAATCACTTTTGGAAGTAATTAGTCATTTGTGGAAAAGATTAATCAATTATGGAATTGATTGATCAAGGATTGATTAAATAAGGAATAGATTAAATCTTTTATGGAAATAATTGATTTAATGTGAATATTTTATTCATGGCCTTTCTCTTATAAATAGAACACTGGACCTAATGGTTTAGAAGCCCTCTTGCTCTTAGACTAACAAGACAAGACCTTAGAATTCTCTCTAGCCTCCCTCTTAGAGAAAGACTCCCACAAGTCTATTGCCTCCTAGACTTATAGACATACCGGTGTAACCTCTGTGGTTATTGTATCTTTGAAGAAGAAAAATCCAAGCGAAGGATTTCCAAGAGGTTGTTACGTTTTCAACCGTTAGGAGCATCGTTGGTGAAAATCAGTCAAGTCTACAACGAAGGTTTGTAACAGTTCTTACCCTTTTCTTTGGAAAAGCATGAAAATAAAAGTAGTTTATTTTCTTCTAGTTTTTCAGCATGTCTATAGTGGCTTTAAAGCATGTTTGAAGTTTCATTTTGCCTATTCGTATTGGTATTTTGATATTAATTAATATACGACGTAAGGTCCTATCGATGCGCTTCTGCTATGTTAGGGGTTTCATCCCCTTCAGAGTCATGTTTGCATAGTGTATGTTCATTGGGGAGAGGCGGAGCCTGACGCGTAAATCATGTGTTGGGTGTGTGTGCAGAGCGTGATGCGGAAATCACATGTGGGTGTGAGTGCGGAGCGTGACACGGAAATCACGTGTAAGTGGCGCTGCGCATGACGCGTAATTCATGTGTTGGGTGGGTTTGTGGAGCGGACGTGGAAATCACGTGTGGGATGTGAGTGCAGAGCGTGACGCGGAAATCACGTGTGAGTGTGCGGGCATAGCGCGAAAACCATGTGGGGGTGATAACGAGCAGAAATGTCACTATTTTAGTCCCAAATTATTAAGCTTTTTTGTGCTTTAATCGTGTTTGTAATGAAAATATTTAATGAATTATGTTATTTGGTCCTTAGGAGCAAAGTTGGTGATTTTGGGAGAAAAAGTGCAAAAAATGAAGCAAATGAAGCCCAAATCCAAGCTTGGATCAAAAGGGGACTCAAAGAAGTCAATCATGATGAAAATGCCCAAAAGAAATGAAGAGAATGCCCAAAAATCAGCCCAAAACTGAAGCTGGAAATTCTGGGAATTGGGTCAGCGTCGAGACGCTGTGTGACGCTGCTATCTACCCATTTCTTGGGCAACAAGATGCGTGCATAGCAGCGTCGCGACGCTGAGCAATGTAGCGTCGCGACGCTACCCCCAATCCGGGCCTATAAAAGGGCACCCTTGGGTGCCTCATTTATCATCAATCATTCACCAATTCTTTCCTTTCCTCCCTCCCTTGGCTCCTTTGGAGATTCTCTCAAGGCTTTCTAGCCTTTTTGGAGAGATTTCTTAGTGGGAAATGTTTTTGGGGAATTTGGGGAGCATCTTTGGAAGCTCAAGGAGTAGTCGGCGGGGCTCCAAGCGTCAGCGAAGGGGTTTTTCGACGGTCAATTCCTTTCCTTTATCCTCTTCATTATGCTTTTTATTGTAAATGTTGTGGATATTTTAGCTATGTGGAGCTAAACCCCAATTTGGGGTCTTGAAATGAAATTATAGTTCAAATATTGTTGTAATTTCTTGACTCTTGCCCATGTCCTAATTATTTGTATGGATGTGCTTAATGCTTTATTCAATCTGACCAATTGTGTAATGATCTGATTCTTAATGGAAACTCGACAGAGAGAAATTAGGATAGATCATAATCCATGCAACTAGTTTAATTGCCCGTCGTGACACGGGGATTAGTTGATTAAACTTAGATTCCTAAAATGAATCAAAGCGTAATAATTAATGATTTTTAATAGCGCTAAGGACACTTGGGTTGTTAAAATGAATTAATTTCAATTAGGGGAAACCGACAGGAGAACCTATGTGATTAACGGAGATTCTAGGATTATAATTAGTTGGGCAATGGGATAAGATAATTATAGCAATTATTTAGCTAATAATTGATTTTCAAGACCCTTCTTCCCATTCAAAGAAAACTCTTTCTCCATACTTTATTTTGATTGATCAAATTATTTTCTTTAATTGTTTTGAATTTTAAATTCCTATTTTTTTTTTTGCATGAGCTATTCCCTAAATATTATTTCACCCAAGTATTTTTAGTGCTCAAGAGATTTTTGCTCTGCTTAATTTTCGCTTCGCTTCCCTGAGGATTCGATACTCAGAATACTTTCCGTTTTATATTACTTGTGACCCGTGCGCTTGCGGAAGTAACCACCAACAGGGGGTGCATAGCATGATGCGTGGATTCATGTTGTCATCCCATTTTTGCATGAAATATATGTCAGCATAATTTGTTTTCATGGTTATGAATATGTTGGTTGCCTTACCGCTTTCAAAGTATGAAGTGGTGTGTGAATAGCATGTTGACATGGTAGTTTGTTGTGTGTGGCTCACCGGGTGTGAGCTACTTACTAGTACGGTGGTTGTATTGATACCCTCCCCCTCTCTTCCCCCAACATTTTTCAGATTATGCAGGTGATGAGTTTTATATGCCTGGTGATACAGATGAGGAGGTTCACGAGGGATGACCATATGGTTTTGTTTATTTGTTATTTTCATTCGTTGGATAGGATAGTTTTTTTTTTATTAGTTGATGATTAGGTTGGTTCTGGTAATTTGCTACTGAGATAGAGAAATCTTGGTTGTTAATCTTGTAGTAGTTAACACTTCCGTTAGGTTGTAAATATGTTAGAGATTAATAAAGTCGAGTTGTCCCTAGGGAGTTATGTGCTTGCTTATGCATAATGAAGTTGTGGCTTTGCCATTGGGATTGAAAAACGGGGTCTGACTCGTATTGTGTGATGAACATGATTTCTGGTATATTGAAGTAAGGTGGAGTAGTTGGGTATGATATAAAAGTGTTGTTTGGTGTTTATCAAGTGTGTTAAAAATTTTGGTTTCACCCTATGTATGTTGTTATGCTGCCAAAATTTTTGAAGCTCCCGGTTAATTGAATATAGGAGTTTAGTAATGTCACTAGACTAGATAATAATAAAATCTGGGGCGTTAGATCACTAGTGGGGCGCCCAAGGTTTTTAGTTGAAACTTTACTTTCACAGATAGTAGATGGCACCTAGTCTACGAAGCCGAGTCCCGCCAATTTAGCTCCTCATCTCAATCTATAAACATCTCATTTCTAGGCACTTAATTGCCACGTTCCCCTACTAGGATAAACAATCTGTTCTTTTCCCTATTAGGGCCTATAGTACCTAGAATGGTTTTATTGTAACCTAACCAATCAGTTTCATCCCCTAAAGGTTTCTGAAGGGCTAATCCGATATGTTCTCACTACATCACAACTCATCTCACTCAAGTATAAAAATCATAACTAGCATCTAGAGTCAGGCGACGAAGGAAAAGAGGAAGTCAAGAACCAAAAGAGACGTGTGAGAGAGAGAGGAAGTCAGGGATCAAAAATCGTGTGTGACTGTTCAACTCCACCAAGTTGAGTAATTAACTCACCGATTTAGTAACTCAGCGGCCCAAACGTGGAGTTGGCTCGCCACTGGCCGAAATCTCATCGAAGAACCTGGGTTATTGCGTCGCACGGGCTGGAATGAGGATGGATGATGTGGAGGGTCGTTGGCGCGTGCAAAAGAGGAAGAAATGAGAGGGAGTCTGGTGGCGGCGATGCGAAACGAGAACCGCGAGAGAGAGTGTGAGGGAGACGAGATTTCGGCGAGGCAGGACAAGGCGACGGTGGGTGCTGGCCGACGAGACTAAAAGCCAAGAGAGGGAGGTGGAGGAAGCTCGCGTGGGTGCTGGCGGCTGCTAAAGAAAATCGCTGATGATGAGGGGTTGTTCAACGGCGTGAAAACGAGAGTAGTTGGCGGCTGCGTGAAGAAAAGAAAGAAGGGAGGGAAATCTAGGTTTTCTTTTTTTTTTTTTTTTTTTTTTAACATCTAAAAGAAAATCAAATTTCCCTCCAACTCCAATTAGGGCTCTAATTTCCTTTCTCAACTTAGGAAAACTTGGATAATAACTTATTTCCATAACCATAGAAATTGATATCAAAATTTCGACCACTTAAATAATTTATTGCTCCAATCATTGCTCCAAAATATCCTAAAAAGGCTTAATTTCGAAACGCGGGGTGTTACATTTTTCGAGTGGGTTTTTGTGGTGTGTGCTTTATTTTGGCTAAGGTCAAAGAGAGGACTTAAAGGGAGGAATTGGTGAGTTGCTCTCGCTTATGAGTTTAGGTAAATTATCGATTGAACCTACTTCCAAACTTTGAACTTAAGTGTTTGACTTGATAAATTATGATGTATTGTAGGCTCAATAAGAGATTGTGTTTGAGAGGTTGTTGGTTGGTTCTTTTGGTTGGTAAGTCAGGTAAGTGGCCTTACTACTGAAAAGCTTATGCTAGGTCGGGAACTGTGTGTTGGTAGCATAAGCTTCATGTGTGAACTTTTCTTATGTATGTGACCCATGTTATAAGAGTTATACCTATGAATGTATGAGCTGATTGAGAAGAATCTATGTTGTTATAATGTTGTACATGATTGAAGTTAATGTGCCTGAGAGGAAAAATGCCTTATGATATAGTTTTTATCATGCATTCATGATATATGACGGATTGTTGTGGGACCACTGATAGCGAGCATAGCTAGCTACTTTTACTTATTTAATTAAGCTAGTCTTTTATTATTTTTGGGCCATTTTATTGTGCTTTATTGTTTATTTTGTAGGAAAGCGATGATTAGAGCTAAAACGTGGAATTGGAGTTAATCGGGTGTTCGAGACGTGAAAATATGCCAAAGAACCGGAAAGTTCAAGCAACAAGGAGCCAAGATAGGGCATTCTGCCTATCAGCGTTGAGACGCCATTCTTGGAGGGTCTCGATGCTGGTTTTCCTTAATTAGAAGAGGCGGCAGCGTTATAGCGTCGAGACGCTGTGACAATAGCATCTCGACGCTACCGTTATTTCCATTCCAGACGCGCGTGTTTTAGAGGCAGCGTCTCGACGCTGTCTTGATAGTGTCTCGACGCTACGACGAAAAATCAGAATATAAGCTTCCTTTCGGCTAGGTTTTTGGGAGTGGAATTTTGGGACCTTTTGTAGCCGTAAAACAGAGGAGAAAATAGAGGATTGAGGCTGAACAAGGGGGAGAAAAGCGGAAATCAACCCATCGTTTGTGGGGATCGTGACGGGGACGTTCGGTCTCGGCCTACATTGAGTTTTCTTTTCCCTTTCCTTTTCTCTAGTTAGATTTATGGCTTTGTTATGTTTAGTTGAGCTTGTAATTGCATTCATGAGTAGCTAAACTCATAGCTTAGGGATTGATGTAGTTGATTTTGTTTATGGATTGATTTATGGTTTAAGTTGTGCAATGTTTATTATGTTTGTAATCTTGATTTAATGCTTTCAATTAATTGGCCATTGGTTGAATGATTTAAGTTTTGAATCTAGCTCGGGAGAGGGGATTTAATATAGACTTACTCAAGATTGCATGACTAAAGTTTACTTTCTAATTCATGACGGTTTTAGATTAACTTTAGAATTGGTCAAAAGATCTCATTGCCTTGCATATTAATAAACTTAGATAGGGATATCAAGTTGGTTAATTTGCATGAGAATCAATTATACTCGGGAAAGGTAGTTGTGATTAAAGGGTCTTTGGCTCATAATTTCATTGTGCATAATAACTTACTCCTTAAAATCAATCCTAGACTAAATTGGCGAAATCAATTTCCTAAGTATTCTTCCCAATTGAACTTCCACTTTCTACGCGTTTTGATTTAGTTTTCTTATTATTCAATCATCACATTGTGTTCCCCAAATAAAATTGAGCAAGATAATTCACAATACTTGATTTGCTTAAAAAATCCAATCCAGAGGACAACATTCGAATTACATTCACTATATTATTACTTGACCCGTGCGCTTGCGGTAGGAAAAGTCCACATCAACCACATGCATATGTATGATTCTTTTATGAACCTTAAATGTTTGCATGACAATTACCTTAGAGGAAAATTCGATGTACATCTACAGGAAATTAAGGTATTGGTAGGTGAGACTTGCCTCCTGATAGCGAGCATAGCTAGCTACTTTTACTGATTTAATTTAGCTAGTCTTTTATGATGTTTGGGCCATTTTATTGTGCTTTATTGTTTATTTTGTAGGAAATGGTTGATTGGAGCTATAAGGCAATATCAGAGTTAATCGGATGCTCGGGGCATGAAAAGATGCAAAGGAATGAAAAGAGTAAAAGTGGAGAAAAGTCAAATCTCGGTCAACAGCAGGCTAGCGTCGAGACGCTAGCTCTTGAGCGTCTCGACGCTCACATTCCATATCAGATTAGGCGCGTAAAGCTTACAGCGTCGAGACGCTATGATAGGAAGCGTCCCGACGCAACCGTTTTTCCTTATTCAGAACGCGCGTTTAAGAGGCAGCGTCGCGACGCTGTCTTGACAGCGTCTCGACGCTTCGACGAAAAATCAGAATAAAAGCTTCCTTTCGGCTAGGTTTTTGGGGAGATCAATTTGGGACCTTTTGGAGCCGTAAAGAGGACAGAATAGAGGGCTTTTGGAGCTGAAAACAAAGGAGGAACTTGGAAATCAACCCATTGTTCGTGGGGATCGTGACGGGGACGTCGGGACTCGGCCTACATTGAGTTTTCTTTTCCCTTTTCTTTCTTTAGTTAGATTTATGGCTTTCACTTGTTTAGTTGAGCTTGTATTTGCATTCATGAGTAGCTAAACTTGTAGCTTAGGGATTGATGTAGTTGATTGAGTTTATGGATTGATTTATGGTTTAAGTTGTGCAATGTTATTGTGTTTGTAATCTTGATTTAATGCTTTCAATTAATTGGCCATTAGTTGGATGATTTAAGTTTCGAATCTAGCTCGGGAGAGGGGATTTGATCTAGACTTACTCAAGATTGCATGAATAAAGTTTACTTTCTAATTCTTGACGGTTTTAGATTAACTTTAGAATTGGTTAAAAGATCTCATTGCCTTGCTATTAATAAGCTTAGATAGGGATATCAAGTTGGTTAATTTGCATGAGAATCAATTATACTCGGGAGAGGTAGTTGTGATTAAAGGGTCTTTGGCTCATAATTTCATTGTGCATGATAACTTATTCTTTAAAATCAATCCTAAACGAAATCGGCGAAATCAATTCCCTAAGTAGTTTTCCCAATTGAGTTTCCATTTTTTTTATTTGCTTTGATTTGGTTTTATCATCATATATTCATCACTTTTTAATCCCTAGATAAAATTGAGCGAGATTATTCATAATACTCAATTTGCTTAAAAATCCAATCCAGAGGACGACATTCGAATTTACTATTCACTATATTATTACTTGACCCGTACACTTGCGGTTAGCAATTTGCACATCAAGTTTTTGGCGCCGTTGCCGGGGATTGGCACATTTAGCTAGATTGATATTGTGGAAAAATTGCTTGATCTTAATTTAGGGTGTATTGTTATTTTTTTTAGGTTTGTTGCATTTTTTTTTTCTTATTTGTCTTTCTTTCCATATTTGATTTTCTAGGTTAGTTTTCTTTTAGTCGAGTAATCTTTTCTTTATTTGTTCTTGTTTTTCCTTTTTAGATTAGTTTCCTTATTCACATTTTGCCATATTTGTTTTTGCATTCCATATTAGGTTATTTTGTTTCCTTTCCTAGATTATATTTTCCATATTTAGATTAGTTGTTTTCTTTTCTTTGTTGCTTTCCATTATTGTTTTCTTTCCTTTTTAGGGTAGTTTTGTTTGTTTATGCGTAGGGATAAAGATTTAATTCTAGCACCATTTGATCCCGAGATAGAAAGAACAATTCTTAGGATTCGAAGGGAAAACAGAGAAATTATTCAAATGGCAGATCAAAATCCACCTGAGGAGCCTAGGCCTATTAGAGATTATTTTCAGCCTGTGTTTCAGGGGCAACAGTCGGGAATTGTCTATGCACCGATTAATGCCAACAACTTTGAGCTGAAGACCGGTCTCATTCAGATGGCTCGAGACTGTGCATACAGAGGATCACCCACTGAGGATCCAAATTCTCATCTTAAATCATTCTTGGATATTTGTGGGACGGTAAAGATTAATGGTGTCTCTGAGGATGCTATTCGCTTACGTTTATTTCCTTTTTCTTTGCAGGATAAAGCACGAGATTGGTTGCAGTCTATTACTCCTGGGAGCATCACCACTTGGGATGCTTTGGTCCAGGCCTTCTTAAAGAAATTTTTCCCTCCTGCAAAGACGGTCAAGCTGAGGACCGAGATTGGGACATTCCAACAACAATACGATGAACAGTTGTTCGAAGCTTGGGAGAGATTCAAAGAGCTACTGAGGAAGTGTCCTCAGCATGGTTACCCCGACTGGCTTCAGGTTCAATTGTTTTATAATGGTTTAACTCCTAGTACAAAAACTATTGTTGATGCAGCTGCAGGTGGGACTCTGTTGTCCAAGACCGTAGAAAACGCTCGCACACTTTTAGAGGACATGGCCACCAACAGCTATCAGTGGCCATCTGAGCGGTCTACACCTAAAAAGATTGCTGCTGGAGTGTTTGAGGTTGATAAAGTAAGTGCACTCCAAGCCCAGATGACTTCCCTTGCCAATGCGTTTATGAAATTTTCAGGTACAGGGAGTGCTCAATCAATTGAATCAGCTGCTGCTTTAGCATCTAGACCTCAGGAGGAGACCATCGAACAGGTTCAGTATGTATCAAATTCTAATTTTAGGGGGTATAATAATAGTTCTACACCTACACATTATCACCCTAACAATAGGAACCATGAAAACTTCTCTTATGCTAATACTAAGAATGTTCTTAATCCTCCTGGTTTTGCCCCTCAAACTCAAGATAATAAAAAGTTAGAAGATCTTGTTGGAGCTTTCATTGCAGAGTCAAGTAACAGGACAACCAAATTAGAGGAGGCAGTGATTGCCATCAATTCTACAGTGAATGGCCACAGTGCAGCTATAAAGAACATTGAGACTCAGCTGGGACAGTTGGTGAATGTTGTAAGCACCATGAATAAAGGTAAGGCCCCAGCTGAACAAGAGAAACCCCAGATGGAGTACTGTAAGGCAATCACGGTTCACCAGGAGGAGTCTGAAGAGGAACCTGAATCTGAGGACTATGAAACGCCTACAGGGGAAGCTGAGGAGGACACATCATCTGATGAGGCTGAACAGCCTAACCTTGAGCCTCCTATTCCTTCTCCCACACTGATGGTTCCCAAGGAAAAGAAAAAGAAAAAGAAGAAAAAGAATAATCAGGTTCAGTTTGATAAATTTATGAATGCTTTTATGAATCTGAACATTAATATTCCTTTTGCAGAGGCATTAGAGATGCCCCAATACAACAGGTTTATGAAGGAATGGTTAGCGAAGAAACGAAAGGAAAAGAAGGTCGACACTGTTTATCTTGCTTCCACATGCAGCACCAGAGTACAACAAAAAGTACCTGAAAAAGTAGCAGATCCAGGGAGTTTTTCTGTTCCTTGTAGTTTTGGTACTTATTCTTTTAGAGCATTATGTGATTTAGGTGCTAGCATTAATATCATTCCTCTATCTTTGTGTAAAAAGTTAGTTATAGGTGAGATTAAGTCTACTCCTGTAAAGCTCCAATTGGCTGATCAATCTGTGGTGAGACCAGTTGGTATTGTAGAAAATGTGTTAATCAGAGTAGGTAGATTTTTCCTCCCTATTGACTTGTATGTTATGGACATGATAGAAAATCCTTCAATGCCTGTCATATTAGGACGACCATTCCTCGCTACTGGGCGAGCGATCATAGATATTGAGCGCAGGGAGCTCACTATTAGAGTCAAGAACGAAAAAGAAATCTTTAAAGCAGTTGAAGACTCTAAAGATGAAGTGCTTTACATGGGCTACAGGAAAGGTGCAAGAAAGAGCACCTCTGTTGGATTCACAGAACAAAAGCCTCCTTGAAGCACGTGCAACACGTCGAGCTAATGACGTTAAACAAGCGCTTATGGGAGGCAACCCAAGTAAGTTAGTGTGTTTTCTTTTTGTTTTTGATTTATTGTTTGTTTTTGTTTTGTAGGTCTTGTTTTCTTCCTCTCCTTTGCTTTCAAGCTTTCAAGATTCCAAGCTTTCAAGCAAGAAGTCATCATCATTCCAGGGCAGTATTGTTCACTCCTTTCATTCGTTTCTTGTTCTCATGCTTATGTATGCTTTATTTTCTTTATGCATTGAGGACAATGCATGTTTTAAGTTTGGGGGTGGATTAGCATGTTTGTGGAGCCCTTGAGCATCTGAGTTCGGGCTATAGTTTTGAGCTTTCTTTGAATTATGCATATGGTTGTTTTCTGGATGCTACTTTTGCATGATTATGATGTCCTAGGATAGGCTTTCTTGTCAATTTTCAAGCTTGTGATGAGATGTAAGCATAAGTGCCCAAAAAGGGAGACTTTTTAAAATTTTTCTAGGAGATGGCTTGCATGAGTAGAGTATTTGTCTTAGCTAGACTTGGATTTGAATGCTTAGGAGCGAATTATTGAGTTCATATGCTTGTTGTCACCTCGATAGGTGTAGGGTAGAGCTAAAGAGTTAATTTTTTGCAAATTAGCATGTTTGATCTTGCTTAGGAGAAAAGAAAAGAATATCTGCTATTTAAGTTCATAACGAAAAATCATTCTTGTTGTTACTGTTGAAAAGAAAATTATTATGCCATGGCCTGTGCACAGTTTGCAATGTTTAATAAAGATTTAGGCAAAAAGAGCTACCCCTGTTGTGATCAGTTAGGCCAACCAGAGAAAACTCAGGTTAAGGGTCCCTGCAATGGGTGTGTGAAAGCTAGTGCCACATTTACATGCTTAATTTGATTGTTAATTATAAGCACCTAAGTTTGGAGATAAACAAACTAATTTGTTGCATTAACTCATTAGTGAAGCCTTAGTGCCAGTGTAGAGGGAAGATGAGCTGAGAGTTTAATAATCCAATCCCGGGCTAGTAGAGTCTGATCTTGTTGAGATAGATCTCGCTTGTGCAAGTTAATTTTGGAAAAATTTTAATTTGTCTCCCTCATTGGTCCTTGTGTGCATATCTCTTGCTTGCTTGGTTATTGACTTTTGAGCCTTGAGGATTGAGTTATGATTGTTGCATCCATTCTTCCATTGTATGTCTGATTTAGAGTTTGCTCGAGGACTAGCAAAAGCTTAAGTTTGGGGGTATTTGATAGCGAGCATAGCTAGCTACTTTTACTGATTTAATTTAGCTAGTCTTTTATGATGTTTGGGCCATTTTATTGTGCTTTATTGTTTATTTTGTAGGAAATGGTTGATTGGAGCTATAAGGCAATATCAGAGTTAATCGGATGCTCGGGGCATGAAAAGATGCAAAGGAATGAAAATAGTAAAAGTGGAGAAAAGTCAAATCTCGGTCAACAGCAGGCTAGCGTCGAGACGCTAGCTCTTGAGCGTCTCGACGCTCACATTCCATATCAGATTAGGCGCGTAAAGCTTACAGCGTCGAGACGCTATGATAGGAAGCGTCCCGACGCTACCGTTTTTCCTTATTCAGAACGCGCGTTTAAGAGGCAGCGTCGCGACGCTGTCTTGACAGCGTCTCGACGCTTCGACGAAAAATCAGAATAAAAGCTTCCTTTCGGCTAGGTTTTTGGGGAGATCAATTTGGGACCTTTTGGAGCCGTAAAGAGGACAGAATAGAGGGCTTTTGGAGCTGAAAACAAAGGAGGAACTTGGAAATCAACCCATTGTTCGTGGGGATCGTGACGGGGACGTCGGGACTCGGCCTACATTGAGTTTTCTTTTCCCTTTTCTTTCTTTAGTTAGATTTATGGCTTTCACTTGTTTAGTTGAGCTTGTATTTGCATTCATGAGTAGCTAAACTTGTAGCTTAGGGATTGATGTAGTTGATTGAGTTTATGGATTGATTTATGGTTTAAGTTGTGCAATGTTATTGTGTTTGTAATCTTGATTTATTGCTTTCAATTAATTGGCCATTAGTTGGATGATTTAAGTTTCGAATCTAGCTCGGGAGAGGGGATTTGATCTAGACTTACTCAAGATTGCATGAATAAAGTTTACTTTCTAATTCTTGACGGTTTTAGATTAACTTTAGAATTGGTTAAAAGATCTCATTGCCTTGCTATTAATAAGCTTAGATAGGGATATCAAGTTGGTTAATTTGCATGAGAATCAATTATACTCGGGAGAGGTAGTTGTGATTAAAGGGTCTTTGGCTCATAATTTCATTGTGCATGATAACTTATTCTTTAAAATCAATCCTAAATGAAATCGGCGAAATCAATTCCCTAAGTAGTTTTCCCAATTGAGTTTCCATTTTTTTTATTTGCTTTGATTTGGTTTTATCATCATATATTCATCACTTTTTAATCCCTAGATAAAATTGAGCGAGATTATTCATAATACTCAATTTGCTTAAAAATCCAATCCAGAGGACGACATTCGAATTTACTATTCACTATATTATTACTTGACCCGTACACTTGCGGTTAGCAATTTGCACATCACCTCCTACTAATTGTGTGCCAACTAACCGTTAGATGGACGTAGTCTCTAGAGGATGCCTACCTTACCTTTTAGTTTGGAGAGGAATAGAAGAAATTGGATAATTGTTCATGCATGGCCATAGAGAAAATAATTAAGAGGAAAGATAATGAGTCCTACTAGAATTGTATGACTTATAACTACCTAGAGGAACATGGACTATGATTTATGAGTTGCATATTCCGACCTCAGTAATGAGGTTACTTACTGAGTATCTTAAATACTCATTCTTTCCAAAAATGTTTTTTTTTCAGGTAAAGGCAAGGGTGTTTAGGGTGATTGACGGAGTTTGTCGGATAGCCATGGGAGATAGCAGAGCATGGATGTCCTTATTTTATTTAATTCCGCTTTAAGTCTTGTTTTCTATCCTTTGAAACTGTTGTCGTTTTGAGAACTAGTAGAGGCCAGAGTTGTTTTGTTAAGTTTCATTTTGAGAATTTTTGAATTGTTTTTTTGGGATCCTGAACTAGATTTCGTTTTCATCGATGTTGTTAAATGTTATCTTTGTATTTGAATGATTTTAAATGTTAAGGCCTCCATAGTATGTATGTAGTGACGATCCTTAGTAGATTCTATAAAAAAAAAATGTCGAGTCGTTACAATATACCTCTCGAAGGCAAATTACACAAATAAGAGCACTCACAATTTTCACTAAAAATTTCCCTCACAAAATGATCATAGGCCGATTGAAGAGCAATGGAGGCTTTTGGACAAGAATAATTTGATAACTTGAGTGTGTGTTAGAGGAGAGAAGAAAATGACTTAATTTATAGATAGAGAAACAGAATTTTGGCCATGAGATTAAATTCAAAATGGATGGTGGAGATTTGATTTAATGAGAAATGAAAGAATTTTGAATTTAAAAATGGATTGCTTTTCTTAAAACCCTAATCTCTCCCTTGGAAATAAATGAATGGTATAGTACATCACTCATATCACACCCATCTATCACACACATACATCACCCATCCATCATATGTATATATAGGCTTATGGGTAATGGTAAATGAATGAGTAAAAGCTTTTTAACTAAGGGATAAAAAACAATTGAGTTTTCTTTTATCTTTGGACCCAATTACAAAATATCATTAAAGCATAAAAAATATATAGAAGCAAGTTAAAATACCTAATTCATCAATATTCTAAATTGAATATAATTAAACAAATACTAGAAATTGATATATTGAAAATAATTCTAACAAAAGCTTCAGAAGTCGTTGGGATGTGGAGACAAAATCCACTGCCCCCAACTTTTCGTGCAAAAAAGGAAAAGGCTAATGGGTTTGGCCCATTTGTAAATTAGGTTTCATGCAATAACTATATGGGGCAACCAGACAAATGGCCATTTTAAAATAGTTGTTTTGAAAAATGGCCATTCGTGTTTTCATTCTGAGAAATGGCCAAAAGCTAATTTTAGTAAATTCTTTTGGCAACAAAGTGGACGAAAATACCCCAACGTTCATAAATAAATTAAACCGAAAATACAGTATAAAACCAGGGAGAAAATCTAGGATTTTTCTCAACAACCAAATAATTTCAAATTAAACAAATAAATCTGAGAACTTAAATTTAAAACAAATAAATTTAAATTCACACGTAAACTAGGGAGAAAATCTAGGATTTTTCAACAACCAAATCAATAACAGAATTTCAAATTAAACCAAAAATACACTGTAAATCAGGGAGAAAATATAGGATTCTTACGATTCAACAACCAAATCAATAACATAATTTCAAATTAAACAAATAAATCTGGTAACTTAAATTTAAAACAAGAAATCTAAGTTCAAATAAGAGAGAAAAAACAGTTCAAATAAGAGAGAGAAAACAGGAGAACTCAAAATTTAACCACAATATATTGGATTCAATCAAAAATCAAGAACAACTAATAACTTACCTGTTGCAACTAGGATTAAATAAAAAATGAAGAACAACTTCATGCATCTAAAACATCAGCTCAAGAATAAAATGTCAGTGATAACATTTGGTAGACATCATTAAGTGTTGCACCTAAAACATCATATCAAACATGAACAATTTCAAAAGGATCCAATTTCAAAAAGAGAAAATAAAAAGGCTCACCAATCCCATTAATATCACTGTAAATGAGAAAATAAAAGCAATTGATCAAAAACTCTTCATATTCTCTCTTTGAAACCCCATTTCAAAAAAAAAGAAAAAAAAAAGAAAGAAACCGTACCGTTCTTCGAAGGAAACCCTTTCAGCTTCTCGATTCTTTGTTCCTTTGGGAAAGACCAAAACTGATTCTTCTCCAACATTCCTCGTTCCTTCTAGCAAACCCCGGACGAAACCAAAACAGTCCAAAACCCTCAACCCGATTCTCAAACCCTTGACAGATTTACACTGTATTTACACAGACACTCGACAGGTTTACACTGTATTTACGCAGACATTCGAGAGAACATTCAGGAGTTTGAAGAGGTTGTGTCGACATTCAAGGATATGCATGCTTCGATTCTCTTCTAACTTTTTGGTTTATATAGATATAAACCATTTTTTCACAAATAGGACAATTTGACCGAAGCTAGGACCCACCATTTTAATAAGAAAATGAAGAGAGAGAATTGGTGTTGTAAATTCTGAAAAACCAAAGCCAAAAAATGTATATTTTGGGAAGACAAAAGGATTGATTCTGTAACTATCATTCCTTGATTCATGGAATTGGAGGTTACAGATTTTCATTTGTTTTTTTTTTTAAATATCATCAGATAAGGCTGCACAAATATAGGGAAGAAACGTGGGGAATGACTCAAGGGTAAAAATGGAAGTTCCAATCCCACAAAAATAGGTTAGAAAATCGATTTGGCCATTTTTCATTAAAAAATACAGTTTGGCCATTTTTCAGAAATACCCTGTAATTTTTTGCCATTTCTTAGGATATCCCTAACTATATATATGTATGTTTGCATGTGGATGGAGCTTTTAACCCAAGAGTGGCCTTTGCTGTTGAAGATCTTCTTCTGTGCGGCTGGAGTTTTTCTTCATTTTATCTGTGTGGTAGTGAGTTTTTTCTGGAGAGAAAGGAGTATTTCTCGTGTTGGGTTGAGGGTGTTTATTTTGTTGTTTATCCCAAGCTATCAGGTTGAGATACTTGGAAGTCAATAGCTATTGATCGGCTAATGAGGGTTAGTTTGTGGCGTTGTTTCGAAGGCTTCCTGTAATCTCCCATCATTCTAGTAGAACCTGCAATTGCAGAAGACTGGACGTAGTCTCGAGCTTCGGGCGAACCTGTAGAATTTTTCAGTGTCGTTTTTTTTTTTGTCTCTATCTCTTTTATTATTTTTCGTGACTATTATTATTGGCTTGTTTGGCTTAACTTGTGGAAGGGGAGATAACTATAATATTATTGATTGCTATCTTAATACTATATTATTGTTTGTGTATTCCGCATTTTTCTCCCAATATGAGTTATGTAAAAATCGATTATGATAATAAAAAATCTTCATTTGATTGTCCACATTTGTCTAAACTATTCATATCACTATGTCTTTATCTTTAAATTTCTTATTAATTATTTAATTCAAAATTGATTTTGTTTTTTAGTTTTGATATATACCTAGCTTTTCATATATATGTGCTTTTTTTAAATATTTT
Source organism: Luffa acutangula (assembly GCA_036850905.1). NCBI lineage: Eukaryota > Viridiplantae > Streptophyta > Magnoliopsida > Cucurbitales > Cucurbitaceae > Luffa > Luffa acutangula. Next base: position 8,282,253 of record CM072094.1, on the reverse strand, counting down.
TTTTATGTAGAAAATCATCAAATAAATCAACAAAACACATGTTCATGTTACTCTTGTTATTAATAATTTATAAAAAGAAAGACAATTATTATTATTATTATTATTTATTATTATTATTATTAGGGAAAAATACAGTTTTGGTCCCTGAGATTTGATTTAGGTTTCATTTTGGTCCCTGAGGTTTCAAACTCAACATTTTAGTCCCTGAGGTTTGCATTTAGTAGCATTTTGGTCACTCCATCCATTTTTCCGTTAAAAGTTAACAGATCGCTGACGTGGCATTTATTTTTTTATTAAAAAAATTATTTTTTTCATTTTTTAAAATAAAAATTAATAAGAATAATAAAATATATTTTAATATACTTTTAATTCTTTTACTTTCATCTTCTTCAACCCTTCACCACCACCACTCTCTTTCTTCTTCAACATCATCTCCACCACCCACCTACCGCCGGCGACCAGTCGCCGGCCACCGCCGCTCTCCGGCGACCGGCCGCCGCCAACAGTTTTTTTTTTCTTCTTTTTCTTTTCTCTTCTCTTCTTCTTTCCCACCTCACTTTTTTTTTAAGTGGAACAAACTGGGAGGAGGGTTTCCTCCTCCCCGTTCCGGACGAGATCTAATAGAGGTCGCCGGCGACGTAGAGGTCTTGGGCGTGGGAGAAGGCGGCGAGGCGGGAGGAGTCGAAGCACTGTGTGAAAGGGAGATGGTCGTTCCATTCCCAGTTGCGATACGCCGGGATATAGCTTCTTGGGTAGTAGAAATCCTCCATGGATGAAGCTCCGGACAGAAATGGAGTTGCAGAAACAGAGAGAGTTGAAAATGAGTTGGGGATTGAGGAAGAGAGGTTTATAAAATGGAAGGGTTGGGGTTTGGGGAAAACAACAGTGGGAAGGGACACGAATGACAGAGGGAGTAAGGGCAGAACTTTGAACTCTGGTTCTTTACACAAAACTATGTATTAATTTTAAATTACATAAAATCTTTTTTTTTCTCTGTAATAAATTGTGGAATTTATGAACAACTTTTAGCTCCTCAAAATTTATCTTCTCTCTCTGGGTTTCTGGCTTCATGGTTTACCAGAAATGGGGTTTCTGGCTTCATGGTTTACCATAAATGGACTTCGTCGGAGATGGAGATTCTGAATCACAAATCTTACGCATGCTTGATTAAATGAGTCAGGTATTTTTCTCCCTTTCTTTCTTCTTCTAATTATTTTTTTCCAATTTTTGTTGTCGCTGCCTGCTCTTTTCTTTTTTTCGTTCTTTGATTGTGTGAGCTAATGTGTTGGTTTGATGTTCTTGTCTTCAAAATGTGTCGCGTTTTGATTTTGATTAGCGAGGAACACGTTTCTTTTGTTTCTGATGATTTTGTTTGGCTTATGGAGTTTGTGGGAAAAAAAAATCGCCGGCGAGTCGCCGGAGGTAAGTTGGTGGTGAAGATGGTGTTGAGTCGTGGGCGGTAGGTTGGCGGTGAAGATGGTGTTGAAGAAGAAAGAGAGTGGTGGTGGTGAAGGGTTGAAGAAGATGAAGGTAAAAGAATTAAAAATATATTAAAATATATATTTTATTATTTTATTAATTTTTATTTTAAAAAATGAAAAAAGAATTTTTTAAATAAAAAAATAAGTGCCACGTCAGCGATCTGTTAACTTTTAACGGAAAAATGGATGGAGGGACCAAAATGCTACTAAATGCAAACCTCAGGGACTAAAATGTTGAGTTTGAAACCTCAGGGACGAAAACGAAACCTAAACCAAACCTCAGGGACCAAAAGTGTATTTTTCCCTTATTATTATTATTATTATTTTGCTAAATCCAAGGACTGGAATTAAAAACATTGAAAATTTAGGAATTAATATATAATAAATATAAATGAAATTTTCAACAAGAACATAACTCAACTGGCATAAAGTGTGTGCTTATGATCAAGAGGTCATAGGTTCAAATTTTTCCATTCCCAAATGTTGTTGAACTAAAAAAAAAAAAAGTAAATGAAATTAACTCACACCTACTAACATATCCCTATTAAAATCCACAAACACACTATATAATATTCCTCAAACTTTTGATCTTCTAAATCAAGCTTTTAATTATGTATATTTTTACTTGCTTATTTTATTATTGTTAAGTTTTTGTCTTGTGTGGAGACAAAATTGAAGACCCAATTGGTGTGCAAGGAAGAAACCACTTGGTGTGCAAGGAAGAAGCCAAACTTGGTGTGTAAGGATGACCCTAACCACTTTAGTGCACAAGGAAGAATGAAAGTGGAGCCTTGGGCATTAAGGAGGCTCATTGCCTATATATATGTGTGTTTGTCTCTCAAACCAAAAAGTAAGAGAAAACATGTAGTCTTGAATTTGTTGTTTATCCCAAGTTACCAAATTGTGGTACTTGGTAGTCAATAGCTATTGTTGGGCTATTGAGGGCCAGTTTGTGACTTGAATGAAAGAAAACGTGTGGTTTTTTCTTCGTTGTTTATCCCAAGCTATCAGATTATGATACTTGGAAGTCAATAGCTATTGTTGGGCTATTGAGGGCCAGTTTGTGACTTGAGAGCAAGAAAAAAGTTGTGGCCTTTTTTCTTTCCTTGTAGTGTGGGAGAGAGAGAGAGAGAAAAGAGTGTTTCTCTTCTCGGGTTGAGGGTCTTTCATTTGTTGTTTATCCCAAGTTATCGATTTATGATACTTGGAAATCAATAGCTATTATTAGGCTATTGAGGGCCAGTTTGTGACGCTATTTTGAAGGCTTCTTGTTATCTCCCAATTTCTAGTAGAATCTGCAGTTGCAGAAGATTGGACGTAGTCCCGAGCTTGGGGCGAACCAATATAACTTTTGGTGTCATTCTTCTTTTCCCTATCTTTTATTATTGTTCGTGACAATTGTTATCGACTTGTTTGGCTTAACCTGTGGAAGGGGAGATTGCTATAATATTACTGATTGTTGTCATAATATTATATTATTATTTGTTGTGTATTCAACATCATCATTTTTCTCCCAACAAGTGGTATCAGAGCTTTTGGTTCAGGAGTCATGGGTTTTGTAGAGCCAAAGAAGTTTTGATGGGTCATGAAGTTTGATGGGAGAAATGTCAGGTGAATGTTGCCAAAGGATTGAAGAGATAGTGGATGCCGGTTAAAACTGCAAATGGTAGTTGTAGAGGTAGAGTTGAGCCAGCAACAATGATAGCCAATTTCGATCAATCTGATCTAGATCCTTCAGTTCAGAAACAATTGGGAAGTCCAAGAGAGAAAGTTGATGGCTATCGTGAATCCTCAATTGTCAGACCCTCGAATGAATTGAAGAAGTCGCTTAGGCGGGTTTAGGCATCAAAGTGGAGGGCCAAAGCAGGTTCTAAGGTCAAAGGTCAAGTCTCTAGCTTGGTAACAGGTTTGAATAAAGGATTCAAGGCATTTTCAGAGTGTATCTTCTTCGGGAACAGTTGTTCGAGTTGGAAGAAGATGAAAGATGTCACCATTTAGCTAAAGTGGGAGTACGTGTCTGTCTCTTTCGTCTGGGAGACAGGTCCACGTAGCTAGCCCTTACCTCGGGGCGAGCATATATGAGCTACAGTTACATTCTGATGGTTGCCTATTTTTTGTGATTCTGTTGCTTTTTAGGTATTTTGAGCCTTGGAGTTTACCAAGAAGATCAGATATAGCAATTGTAGTGGGAGTAGATCCTTGGAGTTTGCCAAGATGATCAAAGTTTTGTTGCAGTGGGAGACAAAGTCGTATTTTGTCTCCAAGTGGGAGATTGTTAAGTTTTTGTCTTGTGTGGAGACAAAATTGAACACCCACTTGGTGCGCAAGGAAGAAGCCACTTGGTGTGCAAGAAAGAAGCTCACTTGGTGTGCAAGGAAGAAGCTAAAGTTGGTGTGCAAGGATGACCCTAACCACGTTGGTGCACAAGGAAGAATGAAAGTGGAGCCTTGGGCATTAAGGCTCATTGCCTATATATATGTGTGTTTGTCTTTCAAACCAAAAGGTAAGAGAAAATATGTAGTCTTTCATTTGTTATTTATCCCAAGTTACCGGATTGTGGTACTTGGAAGACAATAGCTATTGTTGGGCTATTGAGGGTCAGTTTGTTAATTGAATGAAAGAAAACGTGTGGTTTTATTCGTTGTTTATCCCAAGCTATCAGATTATGATACTTGGAAGTAAATAGCTATTATTTGGCTATTGAGAGTCAGTTTGTGACTTGAGAGCAAGAAAAAGGTTGTGGCCTTTTTTCTTTCCTTGTAGTGTGGAAGAGAGAGAGAGAAAATAGTGTTTCTCTTCTCGAGTTGAGGGTTTTTCATTTGTTGTTCATCCCAAGTTATCGGTTTATGATACTTGGAAGTCAATAGCTATTGTTAGGCTATTGAGGGTCAGTTTGTGACGCTATTTTGAAGGCTTCTTGTAATCTCCCAATTTCTAGTAGAACCTGCAATTGCAGAAGACTGGACGTAGTCCCGAGCTTGGGGCGAACCAGTATAACTTTCGATGTCGTTCTTCTTTTCCCTATCTTTTATTATTGTTTGTGCAATTGTTATCGACTTGTTTGGCTTAATCTGTGGAAGGGAAGATTGCTATAATATTACTGATTGTTGTCATAATATTATATTATTATTTGTTGTGTATTCCACATCATCATTTTTCTCCCAACAAGTTGTATCAGAGCTTTTGGTTCAGGAGTCATGGGTTTTGTAGAGCCAAAGAAGTTTTGATGGGTCATGAAGTTTGATGGGATAAATGTCAGGTGAATGTTGCCAAAGGATCGAAAAGACAGTGGATGTCAGTTAAAGCTACAAATGGTAGTTGTAGGGTACAGTTGAGTCAACAACAATGATAGCCAATTTTGATCAATCTGATCAAGATCCTTCAGTTCAGAAACAATTGGGAAGTCCAAGAGAGAAAGTTGATAGCTATTGTGAATCCCCAGTTGTCAGACGCTCGAATGAAATGAAGAAGTCGCTTAGGCGAGTTGAGGCATCAAAGTGGAAGGCTAGACCAGTTGCTAAGGTCAAAGGTTAGGTCTCTAGCTTGGTAATAGGTTTGATTAGAGGATTCAAACCATTTTTAGAGTGTATCTTCTTCGGGAACAGTTGTTCGGGTTGGAAGAAGATGACAGGTGTCACCACTTAGCTACAATGGGAGTACGTGTTTGTCTCTTTCGTCTGGGAGACAGGTCCACGTAGCTAGCCCTTACCTCGAGGCGAGACAAATGAGTTACAATTATATTTTGATGCTTGCCTGTTTTTTGTGATTTTGTTACTTTTCAAGTATTTTGAGCCTTGGAGTTTACCAAGAAGTTCAAATATAGCAGTTGTAGTGGGAGTAGATCCTTGGAGTTTGCCAAGATGATCAGAGTTTTGTTGCAGTGGGAGACAAAGTCGTATTTTGTCTCCAAGTGGGAGATTGTTAAGTTTTTTTCTTGTGTGGAGACAGAATTGAAGACCCACTTGGTGTGCAAGAAAGAAGCCAAACTTGGTGTGCAAGAAAGAAGCCAAACTTGGTGTGCAATGATGGCCCTAACCACCTTGGTGCACAAGGAAGAATGAAAGTGGAGCCTTGGGCATTAAGGCTCATTGCCTAGATATATGTGTGTTTGTCTCTCAAAATAAAAAGTAAGAGAAAACATGTAGTCTTTCATTTGTTTTGTATCCCAAGTTACCGGATTGTGGTACTTGGAAGTCAATAGCTATTGTTGGGCTATTGAGGGTTAGTTTGTGACTTGAATGAAAGAAAATGTGTGGTTTTTTCTTAATTCTTTGTTTATCCCAAGCTATCGGATTATGATACTTGGAAGTCAATAGCTATTGTTGGGCTAGTGAGAGTCAGTTTGTGACTTGAGAGCAAGAAAAAGGTTGTTGCCTTTCTTCTTTCCTTGTAGTGTGGGAGAGAGAGAGATAAAATAGTGTTTCTCTTCTTGGGTTGAGGGTTTTTCATTTGTTGTTTATCCCAAGTTATCGATTTATGATTGTAACGCCCCCAGGTTTTCCAACCTCTAGCCTAGAGAGGCTACTACAAGTCTAAACCCTTAACTACGAATCTGAACCACTTTTAAATTGGATGTACCGAAAATTTCGGCAACATAACGACGTAAAATGGCCTGAACCAATTTTTTTTACAACACCTGATAAGCAATAAAACACTTCTAAACATTCCACCCAACTCCACCAGACTACAATTCAGATACATAACCTACTTCACTATACGAGTCAGGCCTCGTAGCAACATGCATTAAATCATTTCATTGAACAGAGCACGTTAATCACTCAACTTTTAATAACACCAACTTACTCCAAAAGAATGCTATTTAAACAACTTTATTCCTTAAACGATAAAACAATGGAACTAAACCTTCAGCTCATAAACGTAAACAACTCAACCAAAACTCACCATAACAAATTAACGATTAACAAAACTAAGCTAGCCTACTCAAGCGTAGCAAAATCAAACTAAACCAACTAAATCAACTCTAGCCTATTCCACCACATCAAAGGGAAAAAAAAACTCTAACTCCCTAAGGTTCCTCCTCGAAGTTCTCCTCTTCCTCACCGAGGTCCAGCTCGTCGTCCAAACTTGCAACATCTAAAATGTTGGAGGGAAGATGGGGAAGGGGGTATCAGTACAACCGTGGTACTAGTAAGCAGCTCACACTTACTAAACCACAAACAAATAATGCAACCAACATGCTTTACACCCGCATCCAACATTCTTTCACAACCACGAACAAGCAACATGCTTATGCAACCTCAAATATCCAACATGCATTTAAGCCATAACTAACAACATGCTTAAAAACGACAAACTCGTGCAAATGCATCACACCCTATGCAACACACGCACTAGGCTCCACATGATTTCCCTGTCATGCTTCACAACTACGTGATTTCCGCGTCATGCTCTGCTAATACATGATTTCCGCGTCATGCTCTGCTAATACATGATTTCCACGTCATGCTCCGCTAACTACATGATTTCAGCGTCATGCTCCGCTACACATGAGTTCCATGCCATGTGTTGCACTAATTACATGATTTCTGCGTCATGCTCTGCTAATACATGATTTCTGCGTCATGCTCTGCTAATACATGATTTCCACGTCATGCTCCGCTAACTACATGATTTCAGCGTCATGCTCCGCTACACATGAGTTCCATACCATGTGTTGCACTAATTACATGATTTCTGCGTCATGCTCCGCACCTACTCCACATGAATTCTGCGTCATGTGTTGATCCACTCTTACGTGATTTCCGTGTCACACTCCACACTCACACCCTCATGATTTCCGTGTCACACTCCGCTACACATGAATTACGCACCATGTGTTGTGCTTCACACCCGACTCATTCTACACCCCATGCAACATGCAAGCCAGACTCAAACGTGCTCAACACGACATCTCATCATGCTTAACACCCAAACACTCATCATGCTTAAGACAACACTCATCATGCTTGAACACCTTAAGCGTACACAACTCAAGCAACACAGAAGGTACAATTCATGCTTTATACAAAGCACTTTAATGATCACAACACAACAGTTCACATATTTGACATTTCATACATAGCACAAATATGAGTAAGCAGGTAACAAAAAATCATACTTCATGCAATCAAACAAGCTTAGTAAGTGTATTCTACTTACATACAACGCTTCCAAGGCAACCTTAGTAATCCAAGGTAGTCAAATATAGCCCTAAACAACAAGGATAAAACCTACTGAATTAGAACAAACTTAAAGCGACCCTAAACATGCTTAAAAGGCCTAATTCAACTAAGAGAAAACCTATTTCCTTGTAGGACAACCACTTAAAATTCCCCAAATTAAAAACCCAAAACCTTTAAACCATGGGCAACCATGTCTAAGGCTCAACAAGCAATGGGTATTCGCTGAATGACCATATTCAAGGCTTTTCAATCGCTGGACAACAAGTAAAAAGTCACAGAATGACATTCTAAGAACTTGTAAAGCTTGGGTAGTGCGACAAAGGCTTAGATAATTAACAGGAACCTATTTGGCATGCTTTTAAGCCACGGACAGCAAGCAAAACCATTAAACTCATGCTTTAAGAACCTACAAATGTTGGGCAAAACTACAAAGGCAACGAGATTAAAAGGGCATTGATAAACTACATGTTTTTTTTTACCCAAAATAGTCACGATGAACCATTTAAATGCATAAACTAGGTCCTATAAAGATTAGGCAATACCTTAAGAGTTTAGATAACTAATGGGTAACAATTAACCATGCTCCTAAAGCTAGGATAACTAATGGGCAACCCAACTTAAGACTAACAATAGGGACAACGAAGAAACTTACCAAACGAACCCGCTTTCACGCTAGACGGGCTATTCTAATCTCTAACAATGTGTTAGAACACTCCTTGGGCAGTGGGTGACCACGTTGAAGTGTATCGAACTCAATCGAACACTTAGGTGGCACTGCTGATAGCGAGCAGAAATGTCGCTATTTTAGTCCCAATTTATTAGGCTTTTTAGTGCTTTAATTGTGTTTTTATTGAAAATATTTAACATATTTTGTTATTTGGTCTCTAGCAGCAAAGTTGTGGATTTTGTGGGAAAATTGCCCAACAAGAAGCCATTCAAGCCCAATTTCCATGATGAGGTCAAAGGGGAGTCAAAAGAGGTTAAACATGTGAAAAAGGCCCAAAGGATATGAAGTGGAGGGCCAAATTTAAGCCCAAAACCGCAGCTGAAAGTTCTGGAATTCACCTAGCGTCGAGACGCTGCAAGGACAGCATCACGACGTTGTCCATTTCTTAGCCCCCAAGTCGATGACGTCATAGCGTCGCGACGCTACCCCATTTCCGAGCCTATAAAAGGTGCCGCTTGGATCCAAATTTTACCATCAATCATCATTTTCTCCACTCTTTCCTTGCTTCCTTTGGCTCCTTTGGAGCCTCTCTCAAGGCTTTCTAGCCATTTTTAGAGTTCTTTAGTGGGAAAACTTTGGGGAATTTTGGGAGCATTCTGGGAGGTCCAAGGAGCGCTCGGAGGGACTCCAAGCGTCAGCGAAGGGGTCTTCGACAGTCAATTCCTTCCCTTTTATTATGCTTGCAATTATGCTTTCCATTGTAAATTTTTTGGATATTTTAGCTATGAATAGCTAAACCCCATCTTGGGGTCTTGAAATGAAATTATAGTCAAAATGTTGTTATAATTGCCTATCTCTTGCCCTATTTACTATTTATTTGTATGGATGTGCTTAATGCTTTATGCAATCTGGCCAATTGTGTAATGATTTGATTCTTAATGGAGACTCGACGGAGAGAAGTTAGGATAGATCATAATCCATGCAACTAGTTTAATTGCTCGTCATGACAACGAAATTAGTTGATTAAACTTAGATTCCTAAAATGAATCAGAGCGTAATAATTAATGATTTTTAATGGCACTAAGGACACTTAGATTGTTAAAATGAATTAATTACAATTAGGGGAGACCGACAGGAGAACCTATGTGATTAACGTAGATTCTAGGGTTATAATTAGTTGGGCAACGAGATAGGATAATTGTAATAAATGTTTTGCTAATAATTGATTTTCAAGATCCCACTTCCCATTAAAAACTCTTTCTCCATATTTTATTTTCCTTGATTGATCAAATTGATTTCTTTAATTGCTCTGATTTTTAAATTCCTTTTATTTGCATGTTTTGGTCCCTGGATATTATTTCTCCCAAGTACTTTTAGTGTTCAAGAGAATTTTTGCTTTCCTTAATTTTCGCTTCGCCTCCGTGTAGATTCGATACTCAGAATACTTCTGTTTTACCATTACTTGTGACGACCCGTGCACTTGCGGTGTAAAATCGTGCGAATAGCTGCAGAATAGAAAATCAATGCTAACATTAAAATTCCAACACCTAAAATGAATAGGTAAATTAATCTAAACACCCCTAAGCATGGGTAAATGCCTAGACTCACCGAAATCGCTTAAACAACGTTGAGGCACCCACGATTTGAGCAAAGATGGCATTCCAGAACAAAAATTCGAGGCTAACTTAGATTTTCCAGCACATAGAGCAATGGGTATTTAAATTTAAGCTTTAACCAAGAATGGGTAAGGCTTAAACTTACCGAACAAAGGAATCCGAGACCAAACTACCCGCTGGACAGAAGCGAAAACGCGAAAGACGGGGCCTCGAATTGCTGCCTGAGCGAGATCTAACCAAAACAATGCAAGCGACTCTTAGATCGAGCCTTAATCAACCTATAACGAGAGGAAAAGAGACTTACCCACGAGTTAAGGCTGAAAACCGCGGAGAAGGAGAGGTTTATGTTGGATCGGTATGACAACCCTAGAGGGGGGGGGGTGAATAGGGTTTAATAAATTTTTTTCCTAAAATGACTCAATTAAACTAATTAACACACTTTTTATAAGCAATAAGAGAAATTTCAATATATGCAACAAATAAGAACAAACTAAAGCATGCAATAGATTGCTTAAATTAATTGCAAAAATAAAAAGGAAAGAGTTAGAGAAGAAGACACCGTAATTTTTATAGTGGTTCGGTCAAACTCGACCTACTCCACTCCCCAAGCGCCTCTTGGGAATTTGAATAAAAACCTTTCGACTCTTTCCACAGATTAGAGCCCAAACGTTACCCCACCACTCCTTTTACGGGTTCAAGAGCAAACTCGATCCTTTCCACGGGTTAGATCAAACCGTTACAAGTGATGAATTTTTGGATAACACAATACAACTCTCAATAGAGTAGATTTACAAATTTGAGCACTCAATAAATGTATCCTCACAATACAATAACTCTCTCTCAAGAATAAGATGAAAAGAAAAATTTTGGGAGCTTGGAGAGAGCAACAATGGAAACTTTTGAGCTTGGAGGATTGTAAAAATGTAAAATTGTAAGTTAAAATTTGGGGAGGAAGATGGGTTTAAAAAGAGAGGGAAATTGGGTAAAAGATTAAATTTAATTTGGACCATTGGATTTGTGATAAAGAAAAATGAAGGGGGGAGATTAAAAGAAATTTAAAATAGTAAATAATATATAATAATAATAATAATAATAATAATATATACATATATATAAGTAAGTAACGGTAAAAAAAAATTGAAATATATATATATATATATATATATATATATATATATATATATATATATGTTAATTTTTTTTTTCTTTTCAACGGTCATCTGCATGCATTAAATGCAATTCTGTTTTTTTTTTTTAAATTACTGTTACACATTTTTTTTTAAAAAAAAATAGAATTATATATATATATATATAATATATATATTTAAATAACAAAAAATGTACATGTGTTGCTCTCCCATTGGTCCACATGTCAGCTTCGGATTGATCCATTGATGCTGACTTGGCCGCCACGTCATCGCCACCGATATTTTTCGTTGAAGCTTGTTTCGACTATAACTTCTTCGTTTTAGCTCTGATTTGAGTGATTCAAGAGGCGTTGGAATTGTTGTTCCGAGCTCTACGCTATGGGCACATTAAAACACTTAAAATTTCAGTAATTAAAAATTGAGTTTGTTATCATCAAAACATTGATTAATTAATTAATTAAAATTAATTAATTTGAGATTAAGGGCCAAAAAGCCAACAATCTCCCCCTTTTTGACGATGACAAACCATTCAAGAAAAATAACTTGAAATACATGTAACCATATGTAGCACATAATAAAATTCAACATATCACCATAAAGATCATTCTTGAAATTTTACTCAAAAAATAAATTATCCCCCTAATTAATACAATCAAAATCATAATAAAATTATAGCATATTTTTCTTAATCTTCTCCCCCTTTGGAATCATCAAAAAGAAATAATTAAGAAAAAATTTAGAACTACATAAATGATTCCCTTAAAAATATGAAAATAATTTTGCACAACTCCCCTTAAGAATATTAACACATGTTTTTCATATCTCCCCCTATCAAAATGCCTTCTAAAAGATTTAACAAGTAAAATTATAAAATCAAGAGGCATCACAACGAATAATACCGAGCTCAAGCCTATTTTTGCAAAAGCTTTCTTCATTCAAAGACTTGGTAAAAATATCCGCTAATTGATTATTAGAGCCTACAAATTCAAGAGTAATATTACCATTTTGCACATGCACTCTAATAAAGTGATGCCTAATATCAATATGCTTAGTCCTAGAATGATGTATAGGATTTTTAGTCAAATTAATAGCACTAGTATTATCACAAAATATAGGCACATTATCAAATTTTAATCCAAAATCACAAAGAGTTTGTTTCATCCAAAGAATTTGAGCACAACAACTAGCAACCGCAATATATTCTGCTTCCGTAGTGGATAATGCAACCGAATTTTGCTTTTTACTAAACCAAGAAACTAAGGAACTACCAAGAAATTGGCAAGTCCCACTAGTACTCTTACGGTCAAGTAAACTACCCGCAAAATCCGCATCAGAATATCCTACCAAATTAAATTCAACATTTCTAGGATACCATAAGCCTAAATCAATAGTACCAAGCAAATATTTAAAGATTCTTTTAACGACATGCAAATGTGATTCTTTAGGACAAGATTGAAATCTAGCACAAAGACATACACTAAACATGATATCGGGTCTACTAGGAGTTAAATAAAGTAAAGATCCAATCATACCTCTATAAGATTTTATATCCACACACTTACCTTTTTCATCCTTGTCAAGCTTAGTGGATGTGCTCATAGGAGTTTTTGCAATTTTACCTTCATTGAACTTGAATCTTTTGAGAAAATCCCTTGTGTATTTCTCTTGACTTATGAAAATACCATCCTTGAGTTGTTTGATTTGTAGTCCAAGGAAGAAGCTATGTTCTCCCATCATACTCATCTCAAATTCACTATGCATACACTTAGAAAATTCTTCACACAAAGATGGATTACTAGAACCAAAAATAATATCATCTACATATATTTGAACTAAAAGCATATCATTTTCTTTAATCTTAATAAAAAGAGTAGTATCAATTTTACCCATTTTAAAACCATTCTCAAGCAAGAAATTACTAAGTCTATCATACCAAGCTCTTAGAGCTTGTTTTAAGCCATAAAGAGCCTTTTTCAACTTATAGACATGATTAGGAAAATCAAAACTTTCAAAGCCCGGAGGTTGTTCTACATAAACTTCCTCCATGATATAACCATTTAAAAAGGCACTTTTCACATCCATTTGATACAAAATGAAATTCTTATAAGAAGCAAAAGCAAGCAACATTCTAATAGCTTCTAATCTAGCAACGGGTGCAAAAGTTTCTTCATAATCTATTCCTTCCTCTTGACAATAACCTTGAGCTACAAGTCTAGCTTTATTTCTAATGATATTACCATTTTCATCCATTTTATTTCTAAAGACCCATTTAGTACCAATTATAGAAGCATTAGAGGGCATTGGGACTAATTCCCAAACTTTATTCCTTTCAAATTGATTTAATTCTTCTTGCATAGCCAAAATCCAAAATTCATCATTTTTGGCATCTTTAAAACTTTTTGGTTCAATTTGAGAAACAAAAGCAAGATTATTAAACAAATTAAGAGAAGAACGAGTTTTCACACCTTGTTCGGGATCACCAAGAATTAATTCCTTGGGATGAGAAGGAGCATACCTCCATTCTTTAGGCATGGATGAAGAACCAACTTCGTTCTTTTCGATTAAGCTCACCTCTTGCTTACTTGAAACAATTTCTTTGTTTTTGTCACTAACAAGTAAATCTCCAAATTTCCTTCTAAAACATCACTACAAATAGGCTCATTAGAAATAACATTGCAAGATTCATCAAATACTACATGCATAGATTCTTCAACTACTAAAGTTCTTTTATTGAAAACTCTATAAGCTTTACTAGTAGAGGAATAACCAAGGAAAATACCAACATCCGTCTTAGAATCAAATTTTCCAAGTTTTTCTTTGTTATTCAAAATAAAACATTTGCAACCAAAAACTTTGAAATACCCAATATTTGGAATTTTGTTATGCCAAAGTTCATAAGGAGTTTTATCCAAAGAAGATCTAATTAAAACTCTATTTAAAACATAACAAGCGGTGTTAACGGCTTCCGCCCAAAAGTATGTAGGTAAACCATACTCATGCAACATTGATCTAGCAAATTCTTGCAAAGTACGATTTTTCCTTTCAACTACACCATTTTGTTGAGGAGTTCTTGGAGCGGAGAAATTATGAGAAAAACCATTTTCTTCACAAAAAGTTTCAAAAGCATTGCTATCAAATTCTCCGCCATGATCACTCCTAATTTTAGAAATCAAAAATCCTTTTTCATTTTGAACTCTTTTTGCAAAAACTAGCAAAACTTTTTAAAGCATCATCCTTATGTTTTAGCATCAAAACCCAAGTAAATCTTGAAAAATCACCAACTATTACAAAGGCATAATAGTTCCCTCCAAAACTAGCAATTCTAGAAGGGCCAAACAAGTCCATGTGTAATAGTTGAAGGGGTCTAGTTGTAGAGATCACATTTTTAGATTTGAAAGAGGACTTAGTTTGCTTACCCATTTGACAAGCATCACAAACTGTCTTTTTCAAATTTAAATTTGGGAAGACCTCTAACCAAAGAATTCTTGGAAATATTTGAAATTAAGTGCCTGCTAGCATGTCCTAGTCTTCTATGCCATAACCAAGAATCATCATGCAAAGCCGATAAACATTTATCACTAATAGGACAATCATTCAAATCAATAGTATAAACATTTTCATCTCTATTTCCAACAAATATAACTTTTCTATCACTAGCATTTTCAATGATGCAATTCTTTTTATCAAACACAACTCTAAAACCTTTATCACACAATTGACTAATACTAAGTAAATCATGCTTCAAACCATCAACTAAAAGTACATTTTCAATTAAAATAGAAGATTCATTACCTATACTACCCTTACCAATTATTTTACCTTTCTTGTTGTCACCAAAAGTTACAAAACCTCCATCCTTTTTGGAGAGAGAGACAAACTTGGATGGGTCTCCCGTCATGTGCCTCGAGCAACCACTATCCAAGTACCACTTGTTTTTCTTGGAGGCTTTCAAACAAACCTACAAACATAAATGTTCAAGTTTGATTCTTTGGTACCCATACTTGTTTGGATCCTAGATGGTTAGCATTGACAAACTTAGGAAGCCATCTCATTTTTGCATAGACATTCAAGGCATTGGATTTAGACAAGTAACAAGAATAATTTGTATGTCCAAACTTGCCTCATGAGAAACAAACAATATTATGCAAAGATTTATCTCTCACAACAAATTTATGCACTCTACTTTTCTTGGAGAAATTATTCCTTGGAGCATTGTGAAACCTTGCTCTTTGAGAAAAATTTCTTCTTGGAGAAGTAGTATGAGCATATTTCAATTTAAAGCACTTAGGTCTAATATGACCTTCAACACCACAATAATGACATATAGGCACAAAGTTAGATTTAACATGCTTGGACACAACCTTAGGCATATTAAGCTTAGACATATTATGAGATGCTTTAACAAAGGTAGTTTTAGAACTTGAAGGAGTAGAACATTCATCAATATAGCCTAAACCTCTTTTATCACCAAAAGGCTTGCCTATTTCAATTATCTTATCTAATCTTTGAGCACCTATTGTCAACTTTTTAATAGATTCTTTAGCCTAATCAAGCTCTTGCAAAGAACTAAATTCCTTTTCTTTGAGTAATTTAATCAAATTATCTTTTTCACAACTATCATGCTCAAGAAATTTAACTTTGTCAAGCAAGACATTTTTCTCATCACAATCAAAAGCATGCTTGTCACAAGAGATATTCATTTCATCAATATGCATAACATCATGCTCATTCTCTTTTAAGCAAGCAATTTCTTCAAGTAAAGACTTATTTTTACTTGATAAAACATCGTATTTCTTTTTAAGCACAACATACTTAGAACTAAGCTTTTCTAAATCATTTTGCATATTTTCAAAAGCTTCAAACAACTCATCATAAGAAAGGGGTTCTAGAGTTACCTCATCATCTTGTTCATCCTCTTTGTCACTATAAGCCATGAAGCAAAAGTTGGCCACTTCTTCATTATCACTCCCACTTTCGCTTTCATCGCTATCATCCCAAGTAGCCTTCATTGCTTTCTTCTTGGATTTCTTGGATGATTTGAGAAGAGGACAATCCGTTCTAATGTGACCCGGTTTCTTGCATTCATAACATATTACCTCATCCTTTTTGCTCTTTTCACCTTTTGACTCTTTTTGGTTGGAGAAATGTTTCTTGAGTTGTTTCTTTCTCTTTATAAAATTTTTATACTTACGTGAAAGAAAGGCAACGTCTTCTTCATCAAGAGCATCCTCATCTTCGGAGTCAACTTCCAAGGAGATGGTCTTTAAGGCTATACTCTTCTCTTTCTTTTTCTTCTCATCCTCCATGTTTTTCTTGATCTTCACCTCATGTGTCAACAACGAACCCATGAGTTCATCAATGGAGAGAGATTTGAGATCCTTTGCCTCTTGAATGGCGGTGACTTTAGGCTCCCATTGTTTAGGCAAAGTCCACAATAGCTTTTTTACCTTCTCAAGATTTGAGTACTTTTTCCCAAGTCCTTCTAAAACATTGACAATGTTAGTAAATCTAATAAACATATCGGAAAGAGCTTCATTTTCATCAATTTTAAACATTTCATATTGATGAACTAACATGTCAATCTTTGTTTCTTTTACTTGACTAGTTCCTTCATGAGTAATTTCTAATTTATCTCATATGTCTTTAGCGGTTTTACAAATAGACACTCTATTATACTCAATTTCATTCAAAGCACAAAATAAGCAATTAATAGCTTTGACATTTAAAGAGCATGCTTTCTTTTCATTTATTGACCATTCTTCCTTAGGTTTTATAGAGCTAACACCATCAACATCTTTTGTTGGAATTTTAAAACCTTCTTCAACAATATCCCATAAATCATAATCAAAAGAAAGCAAGAAAAATCTCATTCTATTTTTCCAATAACTATAATCAGTACCATTAAACAAAGGAGGCTTTGTAATAGATTGACTATCGGTAAAAGGGATAAAACCTAAAGTTGCCATAGCTCAAAAACAATTAAGTTTATCAAGAAATAAATATTTTAAGATGAGCAACCCGCTCTGATACCAATTGTTGGATCGGTATGACAACCCTAGAGGGGGGGTGAATAGGGTTTAATAAAACTTTTTCCTAAAATGACTCAATTAAACTAATTAACACACTTTTTATAAGCAATAAGAGAAATTTCAATATATGCAACAAATAAGAACAAATTAAAGCATGCAATAGATTGCTTAAATTAATTGCAAAAATAAAAAGGAAAGAGTTAGAGAAGAAGACACCGTAATTTTTATAGTGGTTCGGTCAAACTCGACCTACTACACTCCCCAAGCGCCTCTTGGGAATTTGAATAAAAACCTTTCGACTCTTTCCATGGATTAGAGCCCAACCGTTACACCACCGCTCCTTTTACGGGTTCAAGAGCAAACCCGATCCTTTCCACGGGTTAGGATCAAACCGTTACAAGTGATGGAATTTTTGGATAACACAATACAACTCTCAATAGAGTAGATTTACAAATTTGAGCACTCAATAAATGTATCCTCACAATACAATAACACTCTCTCAAGAATAAGATGAAAATAAAAATTTTGGGAGCTTGGAGAGTGCAACAATGGAAACTTTTGAGCTTGGAGGATTGTAAAAATGTAAAATTGTAAGTTAAAATTTGGGGAGGAAGATGAGTTTAAAAAGAGAGGGAAATGGGGTAAAAGATTAAATTTAATTTGGACCATTGGATTTGTGATAAAGAAAAATGAAGGGGGGAGATTAAAAGATATTTAAAATAGTAAATAATATATAATAATAATAATATATATATATATATATAAGTAAGTAACGGTAAAAAAATTTTGAAAGAAATATATATATATATATATATATATATATCTTAATTTTTTTTTCTTTTCAATGGTCATCTGCATGCATTAAATGCAATTCTGATTTTTTTTTTTAAATTACCGTTACACATATTTTTTTTAAAAAAATAGAATTATATATATATATATATATATATATATATATATATATAATATATATATTTAAATAACCAAAAATGTCCATGTGTTGCTCTCCCATTGGTCAACATGTCAGCTTCGGATTGATCCATTGATGCTGACTTGGCCACCACGTCATCGCCACCAGTATTTTTCGTTGAAGCTTGTTTCGGCTATAACTTCTTCGTTTTAGCTTCGATTTGAGTGATTCAAGAGGCGTTGGAATCGTTGTTCCGAGCTCTACGCTATGGGCACATTAAAACACTTAAAATTTCAGTAATTAAAAATTGGGTTTGTTATCATCAAAACATTGATTAATTAATTAATTAAAATTAATTAATTTGAGATTAAGGGCCAAAAATCCAACAGTTTAAACCACAAAACCCACCGAACAGAGAGAAGAAGAGATTTGAACGGCCCTTCACTCGCGGTTGGACGGTAGTGGCGCTGCAACCCAAAGGCAGCACAACCGATCGACGGTGGGGATGGATGGGCGACGCAACTCGAGAGGGAGAGAGAGAGAGTGAGCCACAAACAACAAACCCATGAGAAGGAGAGGAGAACGCACGAAAAGAGGGAGAGGCAGCGCGACTTCGTGGCGATGGCGGCAGTGCTGCAACCCACGACGGAACTCACGGCGGTGGCGACTGAACGGGGGAAGGCAACGTCGCGAGGGTCGGGCTGGGCGGCGGCGGCGCTCGATCTCCTGCAGAGGGAATGGGTCTCACGGCAGCTGGAGAAAATGACAAAGGGGGGGTTTTCACGACAATACCAAAAGGAGGGAGAGAGAAGAGAGTTTGAAAGGCTAGGGTTTTTTTTTTGTTATTTATATTTCCTTTTCTCTTTTCTTTAATCCCTTTAATTAAAAAACCCAATAATAGGATTCTAAGAATAGGATCTCCCAACTCATTCAGCGTAAAATTCAAAACGCTTCCACTAACTCACTAACCAACGCTGACTAAAACTAACAAGCTTTAGGGGAGGGGATCTAAATTTATATAACGCTTTAATTCCCCCAAACACCTTAGTATTTAATTAAAATTCCCATAATACAAGCCGAATAATAATTTTTATTTAATTCGACTAGATGTATGGATTTTAAGTATACCAAAATGCACGAGGCGTCCCAATGATACTTGGAAGTCAATAGCTATTGTTAGGCTATTGAGGGCTAGTTTGTGACGTTATTTTGAAGGCTTCTTGTAATCTTCCAATTTCTAGTAGAACCTGCAGTAGAAGACTGGACGTAGTTCCGAGCTTGGGGCGAACCAGTATAACTTTCGGTGTCGTTCTTCTTTTCCCTATCTTTTATTATTGTTCTTTTCCCTATCTTTTATTATTGTTCGTAACAATTGTTATCGATTTGTTTGGCTTAACCTGTGGAAGGGGAGATTGCTATAATATTACTGATTGTTGTCATAATATTATATTATTGTTTGTTGTGTATTCCGCATCATCATTTTTCTCCCAACAATTATTATATATGGATAGTTATAGGTTGGAACCAAATAACATTCATCATTTTTTTCTCCATTATGTCTTCAAATTACATATTTAAATCACAATGAAAAACATGAAAAACCACGTGCAACGCACGTGTAGAAAATCTAGTATTAAAAAAAATGCAAACTCTAAATTTTTTTTAAAAAAATAATCATTAATAAAAAAAAAAAACACCATCATTTGGTTCATTATTTGGAAAGAAAATGAAAACTAATATTTATATAAAAAAAAACATAATCATTCAAAAAATTAATTTAATTTAATTTAATAATAATAAATTAAAGAATTAAAAAAAAACACGCCAGGTGTGTCACGCCTCTCCAAGAGGCGCAACATCACCTGGAGGAGAGTGTCACATCTCTTCAAGAGAAGCGACACCTTAAATTTCTAATTAGTTCTAAAAGTACCGTTTTTCTCTATTTTTTTTAATTTTCTAACCCCCCAGCCCTTTCGAATAGAATAAAATAACCCATGTTATTTTACTCTTTCCCTCGTTTGGCCCGCTCATTAATTTACACAGCTGAATTGATTTTCTTGAGCGTCGGTTATCTTAATTGTTTTCGTTTGATTTCTTACGCAAACCCTCTCTCTCTCGAATCCGCGCTTCTCTCACCATTTTGGATCTAGGGTTTCTGCAGCCCCTTCGTCTTCTCTGTCACCCTCTTCTTCCTCAAGCGTATCTCTTTGTCTCCCTTCTCTATTCGTTTCAAGATCAGTGTTTTTCACCAGATCTGAAACGAGTTTTCACCATTCCCTCGCCGCTCTGAATAGGGTTCCCCTTCTTGCCGCTTTCCTTCGACTCTTCGATGTTGCATGTTGGATTTGATGGGTTAGGACTTCGGGGAATGCGTGGTAGGGGGTGGTCAGAGTCCTTTCGAGCTTGGTGGGGGAGGTGTTTGAAGGATTATTCTCTATCCTTGGGCGGCCGATGATGAATGCCTCTGTGCTCTCTCTGATCTGTTTTTTTTTTCCTTCTTTTGTCACTTTATTTGGTATCTGTTTATATATATATTTTTTAATGTTTACGTTTCTTGTTTTTTCTTTGCATAATTGTTGTCTGATTCGAATGTTTCTTGTTTCTTTTTTTATTTTTCTTGTTTATTTGTAGTTGACGATGAGTTTTTTCTGCCCCCTTTGCATATTGGTTCTCTGATTACACTAGGAGACCTTCTCCTCTTTGTTTTTTTTTTGCCGTCGATGCTGAGTATTTTTCTTCTTTCTTTTTTTGCTTAATGGTTCTTTGATTCACGAGTCAGTGATGGGTTTTATTTTTCTTTTTTTTTTTTTTTTGCATAGTTGTTCTCTGATCCGAAGGTTTCCATTTCCTTCTTTTTTTCCCGGTCGATGATTGAGTATTTTTCTTCTTTCTTTTTTTGCATAATGGTTCTTTGATTCACGAGTCAGTGATGGGTTTTATTTTTCTTTTTTTTTTGCATAGTTGTTCTCTGATCCGAAGGTTTCCATTTCCTTCTTTTTTTTTTCCAGTCGATGATTGAGTATTTTTCTTCTTTTTTTTTTGTGGCATAATAATTATTTCATTCACGAGTCATAAGTTTAGATCTCTGTGTTGTTTGAATGTTCACCATGATTCCGTGTTGTATGTCCTGTTTTGCATACTCCTTATTTGTTTTATGTATGTCATCCGATTTAATGCCATATTTGAAATCTCTGTTTCTATTTTTTTGCATAATTGTACTCTGAGATCTCTGTGTTCTTTGCGTATGTTTACCATCATTTTGTGATGCTTGTCCTGTTTTTGCATAATCGTTGTCTGCCTACGTATATTCTCTGATTCATGGCCATATCTGAGATCGTTGTTTTTGTTTTCCAACATTGTACACGAAATTCAATGTTCATGAATGAATTTCAAAGACCTGAGGCCAGCCAAATTTCCCACTCTTTAACAACTTTTTATTTATGAATGCATTGGTCTGTTGACATCTGCTTTGTAATAAATGTTCTTCTGCATACACTGTTGAGTTGACATTTGCTTTAAAAAAAATGATGATTGCTCTTCATAAATGCTGAAATTGTCAATGGGATTTGACATTATTCAATATCCCTTCTTCTACCATTGGAATGTTGGTTGGGTGCAATAAGTGCACCAACCAACAGTGAAGACTACTCTTCACTTTCATTCTTTATATACATGTATCATTTTTACGTTGGTTCTTCAGGCAGCCCCATCTTGTTCTTCTCTTCCTCTACATACAATTAGGTTAGTCTCTTCTCTCTCCCTCCCTTCTTCTTAACTACTTCTTTGTACGTGGTCTTTGACATAATACTAATGCACTTCTCTCTTGCAACAGGGGCGGAATCCTTCCCCAAGGAATCTAGTTCTTGCCTCATACTTTGCTTCCCCATCTCCTCCTAGTAAGGTTAGTGTCCTTGTTCTGTAGGTACTAAAAATTTGATAATTAGGTTCTAATCTTCATCGTTTTTTGTTTTCAGGATTTGGAAAACATACTTTCATCGACCTTACTTCGAGGTTCGTTTTTTTCTTAAAGATCAAATGATCCTTGTGTAATTTATTTATGTTGCACATTTTCTTTGTTCATGTATATGGATTGAACCTTGTTTGTTTTTTTTATTATGGTTGTATTTATTTCATAGACTTTTTCATTCATAATCTATGTGGGGCATTGTATATTAAACATTTTGAACATTAGGCAACTTGAAAGTATTATATTTTGGTTGTGCTTTTTACATGTGTTTGATGGTCAAAATTTTTTTATTCGAAAGGTTGCTTCAAAAATCTTTTTTTTTTTTTTTTTTTGGATATTGGTTCAAAGTTAGCTAAATTTTAACACAAATTTTATAACTTTAACAAATAACACAAATTTGAATATATGTTTGCTTATTCTCAATTTTAACACAATCTTTAACACAAATTTTAAATTTTTGTAAGGATCGTTTTAATTATTCCGTGAAAGCATGAAATTAGTCATTACCGAATTAGATTAAGGAGTTATAGCTAAATATAAAATAAAATAAAAGAGTTTGGTTTAGAAATAACAATTTAGAAAAGAAATGGATATTAGAAAAGAAATAAAATCTGTTTTAGAAAAGAAAGAGAGATTAATGAAGAAATATTTACGTGGCACATACTTTTGAAAAAACCAAATTTCGAATAACATATTTTTTTTTAGAAAAACAGACTTTAGTAAACAAGTTGCACTAAAAAAAAGTTATTTAGTTATCGAGTTGAACTCCAAAGATATCAAAGTTATCTTGCAAAATAACATTTTTGAAATCAATTACCCAGTTGAACTCCAAAAGGAAAAAAGGTTTTTCGAAATGCACATTATTAAAAATAGTCAGTTGGACAATGTTTTTATATTTTGGCCTAACAAGAATGTAAATCCAATTTGGTTGGGAATTTTTTTTTTTTTTTTTTTTTTTTGTTCAACATGACAAGTTATATTTTATTCTTAAAAAATGTTTCGTTATAATAAAGAAGAACTATAATAATTCGAACGAGTTTTTCAGACTATTACTCAAGGGACGAGAGAGAATTAATGAGTTATTTTATTTTAACAAAGATTATACGTATTTTTAAACACAATATTTAACACAAATTAACATAATGATTTTAACACAATCTTGAACACAAAATAAAAATTTGGAAAAACAAGGTTTCAAATCATAATGATTTTTTATTTTTTATTTCAAATCAGTATACTTTTTAGAATCTTAACTAAAACTGATTTTTCCCAATTTGTTTTAACAAATGTTATACTTTCTTGTTCAACCCTTAAATAAAACTGACTTTTTGTTTCATTTGAAGTTAAACACATCATTCAACCCGTCTACCCAATACTTTCTTTTTTGTTACAAATGAATCCATGTTCATTTTTTATTCATATTTGCAAACTACAATATTGGACATACGAAGTTGTTTGAGTGAATAAAAAAAAATGGTCAGGAAAAAAAATCAACTTGAATATTTGATTCAGATTCTCATGTGAAACATATCAGCAATCCAAACACAGAATATTTTAACCCATACTAAAATAATATGCATACCAAACAATAATTTTTTTATCCCAGACTATGATAATCTGCACCCCAAACACAAATTATTTTATCTCAGACTATAATAATATGCACTCCAAACACAGATTATTATAACCCCTAGACTATTATAATTGTTAGATTATTATAACCACCAGATATAATAACCAATTCAGCGCCCCAAACAGCCCCTAAAAGAATTAAAGAAAAGAAATCAAAGAAAGGAAAAAATAAGAAAAAAGGAAACCATTTTCCATGTAGAAGGTCTTGCATTTACGTAGAAGAAATGTCTTGCTTCTTACAAGATTGATTTTACATTTTGTCCTTTTACTTTTGTCTTTGTACAATTGATTTTACTTTTTGTTTTTTACTTTTGTCTTTGTACAATTGATTTTACTTTTTGTACATTTTGTCGTTTATATTTTGCATTTTTCACATTGTAAATTATTGGGATTCTATCCCAATAATGTGATATCTATCTTTTATTTTCCAACGAATCGATTAGGGGTCTTGTCCTGATGATTTGATCTTATCTTTTTTTTTTCTGTATTCAATTAGTTTTGAAGTCCGAGGTCTATAAAAGACTTCCAAATTGTATTGCAAAGGCAGAATTAAAAATCCTTCAAGCTATCCTCTCTTGTAAAGCTTGAATATTCGAACTTGCCCACTTTCTTTGTTCTATCGATCCTAATTCTCTTTGTGGCGAGTATTGAGCAATATCATCCATAGCATTTTTATACTCATCATACATTTGTCTAACCAAATACTCAACTTTACTCCCAATTTCATTAACAATCTTTTCATCATAAAGATCCATAAGCATAAACACCATAAATTCAAGCTTATAACGATGGTCTAGCACAACAGCAACATACAAGAGAAAATTTTTGTCTTAAATTCAACTAACCTTTTTATGATTAACAAATCAAAAGAAAACTTAGGAGAGGTCTTAGGTTGCTATGTTGGTTGGATATTCAATCTTAGGTGAGATTCTCTCTCACATATGAGTAATCTTCTTACCTAAATTTTGTTTGGTGTTGCCATCTTCCACTTTCCAATTCACCCACTTCAAGTTTAATTGTTTATTGGTTTATTTGTGTCAGGGTTTACAGATGCTTTTGAGATGCAAAAATCGATTAGTCGTTAGTTGGGAAGTTAGCCTACAAAAGAGGATTTTTTTTTTTTTAAAAAAAATTATATATTTTTATCAATTTGCTTTTTTATAATAATTAGTTATTTCTTTGAGTTGTAATTAGGAAGTCATATTGCCTCCCAGTAATGTAATCATACGTCTTTACACTGTTCGTGTTTGGAGCATTTCAATCTTCACTGTGAGCCACAGGTAAAGTAGAAAATATCATAGTATATAGGGTCTTGTTTTTCAGTTTTTCTAGTACTTATCACTTTTTTTTCAACCAAATTCTTGGCAGGTTTGTGTAATAACTCTCATCTCGATTTATGAGGATCGTATATGATCTAATGTCTATTCTTTTTGTGTTCCTGATTTTGTGGTATATGATGTATTCAATCCATAGATTTATATATATATTTTTCTATCCATTTGTTATCTATTTAGCGCTAGCATATTTTGTATCTCAAAGATAAACTATTATATTTATTTGATGATTCTGTAGGGTGTAACTGACTTGGTTAGTATGGTCTTGGACTAGAAACAAAACTTATTTAGTAGGAAAATGAAAAGAAAGAAATAATGGGACATAAAGCTTGTAGGAATTGGCGTACAAGAAGAAATAAAAGAATGAGATCTAGTTTAGCAAGACAGAAAGAGAATAATTAGAAAAGAAATAAAAATCTTGTAGGAATTGGGAGATCACAGTGGCCATTTTCGACATTTTTTATTCATTTTCATGTCTTTTATAGATTTTGTTTCAATCTTAGACGAGATTATCCTAAGCAAGTGGATGAATTTTTTCTTTAATGTGCTTAAGAGATATTTTAATACTAATAAATTGGTTTATAGGTTAATGTATACATGTATTTTCATTTATTTTATATCTTTGATGAATTTATTTATTTTTTGTTTGTTTTTAATATTTTATTTATTTTGTTAATAGGATCAAGGTGCCTGTGCATCACGGAATAACCTATCAAAGATTAAGTTTGCATGAATTTCTTTGATGACATGTTTCAAGCTTCAAGACAAGGTCTTCTCACTGATTGGAAGGACATTTCATTTTTCATAGGATGGAGATTTTTTTTTTAAATGTTGGATAGATAATCTTTATTCAAATTTTGTCAATGTTATGTGTGGATATTCTTTTTTGTTCTTTGTGAACGCTTGAGTTTTGATATCTTTTATTCACATTATTTGTAATTGTTCTCAACATCAATAAAAAAAAAAAAACATTGTTTCATTATTGTTAAACTTTCGATTCAAATCTTAACCTTAAATGTTGTGGATTTTAATTTAATTTAGTAATATTTGCATATATTGCAGTGGATTACATTTTTTCTTCCAACAGTTTTTAAAATTGTTAACATTGAGCTTCCCAACGATACTTTTTACAAAGGTTATGTAAATGCTGCTATAAACTTTGCAGCAGTTGGAAAATTGTTGTGCAAAGTATTTTAAAAACGTTGCAATATCTTGCAACAAATTTTAAAAGGTTGCAATAGGCAGCCCTTAACCGCTACTATTGAAGGTCATATTGCAACAATTTTGATTTTTTATTCCAGCATTTTAAAAAACCGTTGCAATTGCCCTCTTAACACCGCCTTTCCAAGCGGTTGTAGAACCTTTACTATATCCTTTTGCAATGGTTAATGTTAAAAAAAAAACTGCTGCTATAGATAACTTTTCCTATAGTGTGAAGTAGATTTTACTAAAATAACCATCCCAATTAATAGCGAGCAGAAATGTCGCTATTTTAGTCTCAATTTATTAAGCTTTTATGTGCTTTAATCGTGTTTTTAATGAAAATATTTAATGAATTTTGTTATTTGGTCCTTAGGAGCAAAGTTGGTGATTTTGGGAGAAAAAGTGGAAAAAATGAAGCAAATGAAGCCCAAATCCAAGCTTGATCAAATGGGGACCCAAAGAAGAAAATCATGATAAAAAAAAGCCAAAAAAAAGAAGTCAAGAGAAGGCCCAAAAGTAGCCCAAACCGAAGCTGAATATGTAGAAATTTGGGTCTGTGTCGAGAGGCCATGCAAGGCAGCGTCGCGACGCTACCCATTTCTTGGGCAGCAAGTCACGTGCAAGGCAGCGTCGCGACGCTGTGCAATATAGCGTCGCAACGCTACCCCCAATCCGGGCCTATAAAAAGGCACCCTTGGGTGCCTCATTTACCATCAATCATTCACCAATTCCTTCCTTTCCTCCTCCCTTTGGCTCCTTTGGAGCCTCTCTCAAGGCTTCTAGCCTTTTTGAGAGAATTCTTTAGTGAGAAATATTTTGGGGAGTTTTTTGCGAGCATCTTAGGAGGCTCAAGGAGTAGTCGGCGGAGCTCTGAGCGTCAGCAAGGGGTTTTTCGACGGTCAATTCCTTTCCTTTTATGCTCTTGATTATGCTTTCTATTGTAATTATTGTGGATATTTTAGCCATGTGTAGCTAAACCCCAATTTGGGGTCTTGAAATGAAATTATAGTTCAAATATTGTTGTAATTTCTTGTCTCTTGCCTTTGTCCTAATTATTTGTGTGGATGTGCTTAATGTTTTATTCAATCTGGCCAATTGTGTAATGATTCGATTCTTAATGGAAACTCGACGGAGAGAAATTATGATAGATCGTAATCCATGCAACTAGTTTAATTGCCCGTTGTGACACCGGGATTAGTTGATTAAACTTAGATTCCTAAATTGAATCAGAGCGTAATAATTAATGATTTTTAATAGCGCTAAGGACACTTAGGTTGTTAAAATGAATTAATTACAATTAGGGGAGACCGACAGGAGAACCTGTGTGATTAACGGAGATTCTAGGATTATAGTTAGTTGGGCAAAGAGATAAGATAATTATAACAATTATTTAACTAATAATTGATTTTCAAGACCCCTTTTCCCATTCAAAGAAAACTCTTTCTCCATACTTTATTTTGATTGATCAAATTATTTTATTTTGCTTGTTTTGAATTTTAAATTCCTCTTTATTGCATGAGCTATTCCCTAAATATTATTTCACCCAAGTATTTTTAGTGCTCAAGAGATTTTTGCTTTGCTTAATTTTCGCTTCGCTTCCCTGAGGATTCGATACTCGGAATACTTTCCGTTTTATATTACTTGTGACCCGTGCGCTTGCGGTAAGTCGTACACACACGTCCACGAACACCAATCAAGTTTGTATGGTACAACAAAAAATAATATTAATAAATAATTAAGGGTTAGAAAAGTAATATTAATTCAATATCAATGTATATAAATAAATCTAAAAAAAGGTAAGATACGTCACCTAACATGTTCTTTTCTTCTTTGAGAGGAAATTTACTCAAACTTCGAATCATTGACACAATAGGAATTAAATTGTCCATCTCAATAACTTTAGTGGCAGCAGATAATGCTAATTCCAATTTATCATGGACATTTACAAATTGATTGTTGATTGACTTTATATTACCATTTGTTATAATATAAGTCTTATCTTTTTTTAAGCATGTGACCTAATTTTTCAATAGTATTGTTGAACAATACTGCTTGAATCTTTGTACCCTAAAAAGTTAGATAAAAGTAAATGATTATTATGAATAAAATTGGCATATAAAAAATGAAAAAGAGTTAAAAATAAATAGAAAATGCAGATAAAACTCATTATTTTGGAATAAAATTGGTATATAAAAAATAAATAAAAATAAAGAAGAGTTATAATTACCTATATGTCTAATAAGATGATTTTTAGTGTAACGCCCAAGGTTTTCCAACCTCTAGCCTAAAGACACTACTACAACTCTAAACCCTTAACCACGGATCTGAACCACTTTAAACCGAATATACCAAAAATTTCGACAACATAACGACGTAAAATGGCCTGAACCAAAATTTTCAAAACCTGATAAGCATCAAAACACTTCTAATTAGTCAACCCAACTCCACCCAGCTACAATTTAGATTCACAACCTAACTTCACTATACGAGTCAGGCCTCGTAGCAACATGCATTACACCATTTCATGCAACAGAACACATTACTTATTCAACTTTTATTAACACCAGCAACTCATCCCAAAAAAATACTAGCTAAACAACTTTATTTCTTTTAATCAGACTAACAACAAGGCTAACCCACAGATTAATAAAACCTAAACATCTCAGGTGAATCTCTCACCCTAACAGAATCATCAATATAACCAAACCAATCCAAACTAGCCTATCAAAACATAGGAAACAAAATAAACCACGACATTCTAAGCATCTTCCTCGTAGCTCTCCTCCTCATCACCAAGGTCCAGCTCATCGACCAAACCGACAAAATCTAAAATGTTTGGGGGAAAGATGGGAAAGGGAGTATCAGTACACCCGTGGTACTGGTAAGTAGCTCACACTTACTAAGACACACACAACAACCAATACATTCAACATACTTTTCACACGCATCCAACATGCTTATACAACCATAAACATTTATCATTCTTTTAAGCCATAAACCAACAACATGCTTAAAAAAATTACACAACCATGCACATGCATCTCACACTATGTAACAAACGCACTAGACACTATATGATTTCTACTTCATGCTCCACAACTACATGATTTCGAAGGTGTTCATATAACACATGCAGAAGCAATTGAAGATCAGAAGCACCTAACTACATCAATTTTACTCCTAAAGCATGCATGTTCTAAGAAAAGACATAACAGAGAGAGTGAAAGTTCCAACCTTTTGTAGCTCAATTGGTGGACCTTCTTGGATTCTTTTCTTCTCCAATCTTCTTAG
The DNA here is from genome assembly GCA_036850905.1 of Luffa acutangula. NCBI lineage: Eukaryota > Viridiplantae > Streptophyta > Magnoliopsida > Cucurbitales > Cucurbitaceae > Luffa > Luffa acutangula. Next base: position 8,252,793 of record CM072094.1, on the reverse strand, counting down.
GACAACCCTTAGAGTCTTCCCTACTATCCTCCGGGCCAAGAACGACTTATGGGAGTCTATATAAGATAGGGAATGGGAAGGGAAAGCTTGAAGGATCAAGCTATGAAGAAGTATGAGAGATGAGAGAGTTGGAGTCTAAAATCCAGCAACATAACATTAAGGAAAAGGCTCACTTAAGTTTGAATCTGATTCAAACTCCTTTTAAAGACATTTTCCATCCAAGGCCAAGCCTCAAGACACAAGACACATGGTGTATTTGCTAGCTTAAGTGGATTCTAGGTGTGCATTTCACAAGACATGCAACAATGCATGAGTGAGTTGTCTTTCCACTTTGAATGATCATGCATAAGTGGATTTCCAACTAAATCCACTAAATTCTAATTGAAATCAGATTTCAAGCTTGCAAATTAACCCCAATTTCAATTCTAAATTGAAATTAATTGCTTGGTAATTAATTTGAAATATTTCAAATTAATTTTGATATGATTAATCTAATTAATCTTTGTCACCTTGTGCAAATCCTTATATATGATTCCTAATACATATATATAGTATTCAAAACACTTTTAAATACTTCATCTCTCATTTTCTAGTTTAATTTCGGGACACTCCACTATAGCCCGATAGTTGCACTCCCCTCACTATAGATATATTTCCGTCCACTTGATTTAACCATGATTAGTAAGTCGATCCTTCACAGGTTGTTCGTAGCTATAGCTATGTCAAAAAGTCGTTTCACCCCTATAGTACTTCTAGTTCCTTAAGTCCCACTGATCCTCTAATGAACAATTGGTTTATGGTCCAACCAATAAACCGAGTCCCTCTCGGGCCAATGAGAGGGCGGGATCCCTTTGTTCAAGCCCTGGAGTCAGCACATAAGGGAACAACCTCTCTACTATCCCTAATTCGGGTAGGAGTGAATTCCTTCTTGCACGACTACGTCCCCAACTATCTACCCGTTCCTATCCCTGAAATGGGAGGCTTATTGAGTCGGCGATACTGAGCCACTCTCACCTATGCAGATCTAAGAATAAGCCCGAATAAACAGAAGTTCATAGTTAGCTTAGGATTAAGATCGAGTTACCTAGGTCATCACATGAAATAGTCAGTCTCGTCAGTAAACGGTGTTATAAAGCGAGAGCGACTTATTTCTCGGTCCTGGTCTTATGCAAACTCATTGCATAGGACGCCTCCACTCGCATGTCTCTACATGGACGATTTAGGATCACATCATCTATACCAACTATAAAGTGGGTCGCGTCTCATAGTGTCCCCAGAATAAGGTACCCAACTCTATTCCTATACTATAGACCATTTTGGCTATTACTCAAGCTTGATCCACTTTTATGTCTCTACATAAAGCTCAAGTGTTCATCCTATAGCCATGGATCTTAGTTTATTGGATTTGGGTTATTATAAGTGCAGTTTACTTTATTCAGTATTGACTTTTACTGAATCAATCTCGATAACGCCTTTATCGAATAAGTATATAATTCGTTTAACATTCACTATCTACGAGTTTTAGGGCACCAATCCCAACAATCTCCCACTTGAACTAAAACTCTAGTTTAGTGGGATGTACTATAATCTATAACAGCAGTGGATGAATAAATATTTGTATTAATAACAGAGTAAAAATACAATAAACTAGGGCATCTAAATACCCAGTATACTGAGGTATTGATATACCGGTTACAATTCTCCCACTTGACCTAGATTATTTCTCGTACATATCTCGCAGACCTAGATCTTCTAGATGACTCTCGAACACTTTAGCTGTGAGAGCCTTCATGAATGGATCAGCAATGTTGTGCTCCAACGCTATCTTCGTGACGATCACGTCTCCTCGGTGCACAATCTCCCAAATGAGATGGTATTTCCTTTCGATGTGCTTGCCTCTCTTATGGCTGCGAGGTTCTTTTGAGTTTGCAACTGCGCCACTATTATCACAATACAAGGTGATAGGCAGATGCATATTCGGAATGACTTCCAAGTCAGTTAGGAACTTCCTGAGCCATACTGCCTCTTTTGCTGTTTCGCAAGCGGCTACATATTCGGCCTCCATGGTCGAGTTTGCAATGCATCCTTGCTTGATGTTGCGCCATACTATTGCTCCTCCATTTAGAGTGAATACTGACCCTTATGTAGATTTCCTTGAATCTTTATCAGTTTGAAAGTCTGAACCAGTGTATCCTGTAAGAATTTAATTTGTTTGAGGTAACTTCAATTATTATGAATTTTAAAAGTGACTTGACAACGTTCGAATCACGATTTTAGTTGGATAAATGGATTTTGAAGTTATGAAAGAAAAATCTTGCGTATGGTAATTTCACTACGAAAATGATCATTAAGTTATGACTTTTCAGCTATGATAAATTTATTTGAAATTTTATGGCTTTTGTGCGGTTTGTGAACTTGGTTTACGAGATAAAGATTGTTTTTCAAACCACTGGATGATGTACCCACAGTGATTTCTCGATACACTTACGTGAATGTGTTTCCGTAGTGTAGTTATGATATACGAGGTCTTTGGGACCCACTTTGGCACACACATATGCTTTGGGTCGTGTGTCGAGGTGCCTTGCCCTTTGGGGGCTGCTCTGCACGAGTATGACTAGTTGCTCTACTATGTACCTTGAGATTACTCTGTACATAGTATGACCATGATTTGCTCTGCTACGTACCTTGAGATTACTCGGTACATAGTATGACCAGAATTTGCTCTGTTATGTACCTTGAGACTACTCGGTACATAGTATGACCAGGATTTGCTCTACTATGTGCCTAGAGATTACTCGGTACATAGTATGACGCTATGTATCTTGAGATTACTCAATCCATAGTATGACCAGTGGCTCTACTATACATGGGGATTCGGCCTATGCATAGTATGACTAGTTTTGCTCTGCTATGCGTATTGAGACTACTCTGCGCTAGTATGACCAGTTTTCGGGTACATGTTTAGTGATGGATTTCCTAGCCACACAAATATGTGTTAAAGTTTACATTTAAAAGATTCTCATGGTATAAAATACTTTAACTTTGTGTACTTGCAATAGAAGTTACAAGTGTTTCAAGGTTTCTTTCAAAAGCTTATTTTAAGTTCTTTTTAATTACCTTTTTATGAGTGTTTGTGTTATTAGTCTCCTTAAATTTATTTTCTTATAAACTTCTACCACTCACTGGGCCTTTTAGCTCACTATTTTCCTAAATTTTTTTACCATGTAGCATTTGACTTTCTGACGAACCTATCGAGATCGAGATCTGCCACTAGTCTTATTTAGATTATACATCATTTTGCAAGTAAATATAATATTGATGTTTTTTCTTTTATAACTAAAGCGGCTGGCATCATTCTACAAGTTGTATCATTTGAATTTATATTGAGTTTTAAATTGGGACTTAAGTTTTCCATTAGTGGTTTAGGTTGTGGTTGTGATGTGGTTGTTCGTTTCTGAACTGATTGTTGATTACGACGTATTGGTAGTAGTGTTGGATTTTAAAGAAATCATTTGGGAGTGTATTTTCAATTGCAGGCGTGCTTTACCAAATTTTCAGGGGAAACTCTACCGAATTTTTTTTTTTTTATTTAGTAAAGTTTTGCTAGCCACTCATGGTTCTAAAGAAAAAATGACTTTGGTTTTGCTAAGTTTGGCAATGGATTTCATAGTTTAGTTGAGATCTATTGTCAACATGCCATGTCCTAGGTTCGATAAGATAATCTGGGGTGAGGTGTGACAGTTTGGTATCAGAGAATTAAGATCCTGCATAGTTTTGTATAGAAAATGATTTTGTTGAAACTATTGAGTAATATGCATTACATCATAGCTAGATCATGCATCAAGTGGCAGGAATCGTAGGCCTAAAGGATTGGAACTCAATTGACTACTGTTAGACGAAGTACACTGGAAGAAGAATAGGGTTGATGAACCTTCAGTCAGCAACGAGTAGAAATTGAATACCAAAGAAATGTGAGTGCAAAAGTCAAATAGTCAGTGAAGAAAATTGTTTTATAAGTAGCATTTGGGATGGAAATGCTCAACAATGAGTTGAGAAGAATTTAAGAATTGAACAAGTAGAAGTTGAAGAAGCTAACACAATATAATTACTTGGAGGATGAGCCCTATCAGTGTAGAGATGTGAATGGGCAAGTTGGAATAATGGTTGATATACTAAGATGTTTGGGGAGAGCTTGCAACTGCCTTTACAATGAAAGAGCTTAGGTTATTTGGACTTCATAATAAGTGAGGGGTACAACCTTGAATTAAGAAAATAAATTATTCCAAAGAAGTCTTTTGTGGAGAATATTGTTGTGGTCATATGAAAAGGTACTCAAAATGACTATTTGAAGTTAGTGAAAAGATTCAAGTCCATTTTGTAGTATCCAAAGATATGCTTCGAACTTCCTAGGTGTGTCATCATCATTAGTGAGCGCAAGATTACTAAGTGTAAGAATGTAGAAGATCTTCTAAAAAAAAAAAAGAATGTAGAAGATCAAGGATGAACTCTTATCCTAATAATAAAGTAAAATAGATGGTATCAGAGCGGAACCTCTCCCAGTAGGATGTGGTTCAGGGACGAACCAAGGCGGAAGCTGGTGGGCATGTGACACCCGAGGTTAGGAAGGGTACATGAATGAACCGAGATTACATCCGAATGAGAGGGATCCTGAGGACATGAAAGCATGATCAAGATAAGCTTAAAAGAATTGACAGATACTACCTATACCAACAAGGTGCACCTTCCTTTTTAGTGGCTCAATCATAAGAACTTTGAAATTAAGCATGCTTGGCTTGTAGAAGTTCTATGTTGGGTGACCTCCTGGGAATTTTCCTAGAAAGCATGTGAGTGAGGACAAAGCATGCTAAAAGGACCCCGTGTTGGTTTGTGGGGACAATCTTCACTCTTAGAAGTAGTTTGAGACAAGTATGGTGACATCGTCAGGCCGTAGGGAATGTAGACAAGTTTTTATTCGTTTTAAAATACTTATTGTTTGTTTTCTTTTACTTCTAAAATTTTACTTTCTTTTAATTGTTATCATTATTTTTTACAAAAATAAAAATTTAAAATTAAAAGAAAAACAAACAATAATTTTAAAGAATGTGTACTAAATTGTTTTAAAAGATAAAGATTTTAAAATAAAATAAAGAACAAACAATATTTTTTTTTAATAATGTGTGACCTAAATTAAAATTTTGATTATAATAATTTTATAATTCAAAATAAAAAGAATATGTGTATTTTATACCTTAAATTAAATTATTGGTATTTATCTATTTAAATTTCAAATTTGAAAGAAAAGTGAAAAAAGAAAAAGAAAACAAAAATCTGCACCAAAAATGAAAAACAAAAAAAAAACTACACAAATGTTAACACTAGGATTCGAACCCATGAAGTAAAGGATAGCAAGGCTCGCACAAACCATATTACCAACATCAATTTTTTTTTTTTTAAATCGTTGCCACGTCAGAGACGACTTGCAGACACGCGTTTAAAGGTCGTCTCTTTGACTGAAAATTTAAAATAACAATATTTTAATAATAAGTTTCAAAACAACTATATTTTGATAATAAGTTTTTAAAAATATAATATTAATAAAAAAATGTCCCTCTAAGCCCCATTTATATATATTATAGATTATAGATATAGATTATAGATTATAGGTTATAGATAATAACCAAAGCCCAAAAAATAGAATACCTAAGAATCGATATTTTCAAACCAACTCCTTCCATTCAATGTGAAACTAACCACTTTTGGAACCAACACTAACCAAAAATATAACAAGCTTAAGGGAGGGAATTAATTTAACATAACACTTAATTTTAAAATAAATTTCATCCCAAACACCTTGGTATAAAATTATAAATTTCATCCCAAACACCTTGGTATAAAATTATAAATTTCATTACAAACCCGAATAATAATTTACATTTTAATTCGACTAAATACATGAAATTTAAATACACCAAAATGCACAGGGCGTCACATCTCGTGTGAACAAATTAATCACAAATCACCACATTTTTACTATGAAACAAATGAAAAAAACTTGTATATTTTTAAATCTGGGAAGAATTACAATTTGACATATGCCCCAAATTAATTTTGAGGCAAAAAAAAAAAAATTGCAAGTCTGAAATAATGTCGTGTGTTTTCATTATGGTCATTTGATGAAGTAAGCTTAACCTTGTCAAATTGGTCATAAATCAATTGGGTCCAAGATCAAATAAACCCAAAAAACTCATTAGAGAACCAATTGTCCCAATGACGACGAATTCTAAACCCATAAGGGGTGTTTCGAGTGCGGGTTCAGAATCAGAAGCCTGGGTTTCTGAAGCCCATGAGATAGATTTGGAGGCGTTGTGTAGTATGGATTTCTTTAGCCTTTGTTTGGGAACAAGCTTGAATTGGTTGAGTTTTTGAGGACTATGTGTTGGAGTGCAAGCTTATGTTAGTTGGGTTTTGAATACATAAATAAATATAACATTGAAACTGATAGGACAAGACTCTTGACTTGCTTGATTTGACCAAATAAAGGGATTTGACAAAAGGAAAGCAATAATGTAATAAAAACTACAAAAGTTATAAGTAAATCTAACAAAATAAAGAGAAATCTTCAATTCACTCCCCCACCAACTTTTTTCATACTCCTTTCATAAAGTAGTTGTATTAAAGGTTTTCTTCATGTAGCCCTTGTCTCGTAGATTCAGAATATTATGTCGAATTACTAGTTTGGCAAAAGTCAAGGTAAGTTTACCAATGGGTTTAATACGCATCAAGTATCTTACCACCAAGAACACTAACCATAACAACCTTTGCAACTGTCCATTCCAATGACTCTTCATTGTAAACTTCATTTATGAGAGTTGGATTTGAGATCTTTTTCTGCTATGTTGGATTGTTATTGTTGAAGTTATGTTTGTTGTGGGTGTCCAACCCACTTGTTGCACAAGCAAGAGTTTATTTTTAAACTTGTCTTTATGAGTCCAATATGTCGGGTTATGTGTTTAGCCCAATTGGGGTTAAATGAGTGGGCTTGTCTTGTAAGCCTAGGGTTTTTTTTCCTTTGATATGGGATGACCTAAGGAAGACTGCAGAAAGCAAAATACAGAAACATACACAGAAAAATGGAGAGAAGCAGGGAGAGTAGTGCAATTCGGATGTTTAGCGACAGCGTTCACAAAGTTGTCGATTGCTGGAGTTTTAACCGTTGGATTTTGTCGAACTTTGGGCAGTCTATTGGGGACATATAGGGCCTCGTTGTGAACGGTTGGATCGGCGTTTGGAGCTCTGGTTTGTTCATAATCGCTGCTGGACAGAACCTGTGTAAAACTGGAGATATTTTCGTCTTCTTTATCTCTTTTGTGTTAATCTCTTAGGTATGAACATATTGGTTGGTTGTGAATCTTTGTATGACTGATTATGATTCTTTTTCCCTCAATTTTATCATAATAAGAGATGCTGACAAGGGTGGACTCCTCACAAGTCCCGTGGTTTTTACTCTTCACATCGAAGGGGTTTTCCCCGTATAAATCATGTGTGTTTTTGCGTTTTTAGTATTCTAAATTTTCTGGTTGATTACTGTCCGTTATTGGTTGATTAATTGGTAATTTATTTGTGGTGTTGTTAGAGCACTATTAATTGGTTGATTGTCGTGGAGGTGGTCCTAGTGGGTAGTTAATAAACTACTTGGGTCCTATCAATTGGTATCAGAGCAAGGTTTTAATTTAATCATTGTCATGGAGTCTACTAGTAGTAGTGGAGGTAGTTCAATGATTAAATTGACGTCAACCAATTATTCCATTTGGAGATCGATGATGGAGGATCTATTATATTGTAAAGATCTGTTTGATCCAATTGAAGCAACAAAAGGAGTTGATGGCACCATTGTTAAACCTGCAAAACCAGAGAAAATGGAAGAGAGAGATTGGGGAAAGTTAAAGAGAAAAACTTTGGGGACTATTGAGTGGGTTGATATTAGCATTTTTAACCATGTGTCTCAAGAGTCCGACCCATATGCGTTGTGGAAGAAATTGGAAGGTCTTTATGAAAGGAAGACCGCACATAACAAAGCTTCATTAATCAAGAGGCTTGTTAATTTTAAATTGAAGTGTGGGAAGTCTGTTTTTGAGCATTTGAGTGACTTCCAAGATATTATTAACAAGTTGACTACTATGAAGATTGTTCTTGATGATGAATTGCAGGCTTTGTTCTTGTTGAGTTCTTTGCCGGACAGTTGGGAAACTTTGGTTGTGACTATTAGTAACTCTACTCCAGAAGGTGTTTTGTCTTTGAATGTTATTAAAGAAAACATTTTCAATGAAGAGATAAGAAGAAATGAGATGGGAGTTGATAATTCACATGCTCTTGTTGTTGAGAATCGTGGAAGAAACAAGAGTAGGGGACCCAAAGGTTGTGGTAACTCAAAAGGGAGGTCCAAGTCTAGAGACAAAGAGACTAGGACATGTCATTACTGCAACAAGCCTGGCCATATCAAAAAGTTTTGCTACCATTGGAAGAAAGAACAAGGTAAGAAGCAAGACTCACAAAAAGAGGGAGATGATAGAAATACTGCAGCAATCACTTCTAAGAGTGATGATGATGTCACCTTGATTTTTGCAACTAGTGAGTGTCATCATGTAGAGAGTTCAGATACAGAGTGGCTGGTAGATTCAGGTGCTTCAAACCATTGTGTTCCCAAAAGGGAGTATTTCATGAACTATCAATCTGGGGATTTTGGTAGTGTGAAGATGGGAAACCAGAGCTCAGCTAGCATTGTTGGGTTAGGTGATATTCGTGTGAAGACAAGTGTTGGGTGCATGCTTACATTAAAGAATGTGCGCCATATTCCTGATTTACGCCTTAACTTGTTGACTGTAAATTTTCTTGATCAAGAAGGATTTCGACATACCTTTGTAGATGGTAAATGGAAATTGTCTAAGGGTTCAATAACAGTTGCTTGTGGTGAGTTATGTTTCTCTTTGTATAAAACATACTTAAGTGTATGTTCTTCTGAGCTGAATGCAGTTGAAGAAAAGAGTTCTCCTAACTTGTGGCATCGAAGGCTAGGGCATATGAGTGAGAAGGGGATTAAACTGTTGGCAGGTAAATCTCTTATCCATGTTGATAAAACAGTTCCTCTTGACTCTTGTGATCATTGTTTGGCAGGCAAGCAATATAGAGTTTCTTTTTCTGGGCAGTCCACCAGAAGGCAAAGAAAGTTGGAGTTAGTTCACTCTGATGTTTGTGGTCCTATGGAGGTTGAGTCTCTAGGTGGCAACTGATATTTTTTCACTTTCATTGATGATGCTACTCGGAGAACTTGGGTGTATATATTTATGACAAAAACCCAAGTTTTCGAGATTTTCAAAAAGTTTCATGCCATGGTAGAAAGGGAGACCGAAAAAAGTTGAAGCTTCTTCGATCTGACAATGGTGGTGAGTATACTTCGAATGAGTTCAGATATTATTGTTCACAACATGACATTAGACATAAGAAGACAGAGCCCGACACACCAAAACACAATGGAGTTGCTAAGAGGATGAAACCATTGTAGAGTAGGTGAGGTGCATGCTTAGAATGTCTGATCTGAAGGTGTTCATATAACACATGCGGAAGCAATTGATGATCGGAAGCACCTAATACATCAATTTTACTCCTAAAGCATGCATGTTCTAAGAATCCAGAAACAGAGAGAGTAAAAGAACCAACCTTTTTGTAGCTCAATTGGTGGACCTTCTTGGATTCTTTTCTTCTACAATCTTCTTAGGACAACCCTTAGAGTCTTCCCTACTATCCTTCGGGCAAAGAACGACTTGTGGGAGTGTATAAAGATAGGGAATGGGAAGGGAATGCTTGAAGGTTCAAGCACTTGAGAGATATGAGGAGATGAGAGTGTTTGAGTGTAAATTCCAGTAGCATAACAATATGGAAAATCACTCTCATAGCTTGAATCTGATTCATGCTCTTCTTATAGAGAGTTTCAATGCAAAGTCAAGCCTCAAGACACAAGACACATGGTGTATTTGCAAGCTCAAGTGGATTCTAGGTGTACATTTCACAAGACATGCAACAATGCATGAGTGAGTTGTCTTTCCACTTTGACTGATCATGCATAAGTGGGTTTCCAACTAAATCCACTAAATTCAAATTGAAATCTGATTTAAAGCTTGCAAATTAACCCCAATTTAAATTCTAAATTGAAATTGATTGCTTGGTAATTAATTGAAACATTTCAAATTGATTTTAATATGATTAATCTAATTAATCTAATTAATCTTTGTTACCTTGTGCAATTCATTTTATATGATTCCTAATACATATATAGTATTCAAAACACTTTTAAATACTTCATCTCTCATTTTCTAATTTAATTCATAATTAAATTATTGTGTCAAACACAATTTACGTTAATACCCTTTTTCCCGATTTTGAACGATTCAAAGCTTCCTATCTTTTGTTCTAGGCTTTATTCTGATATGAGCTAGTAGGGGGACCTAATGGACCTATAGATCATGGGCTCCAACGATTCGAGGCTAACCGACTAATCTCATTATCCAAGCTAGCCAACATTCGTTAACTACCGGGACACTCCACTATAGCCCGATAGTTGCACTCCCCTCACTATAGATATATTTCCGTCCACTTGATTTAACCATGATTAGTAAGTCGATCCTTCACAGGTTGTTCGTGGCTATAGCTAGGTCAAAAAGTCGTTTCACCCCTATAGTACTTCTAGTTCCTTAAGTCCCACTGATCCTCTAATGAACAATTGGTTTATGGTCCAACCAATAAACCGAGTCCCTCTCGGGCCAATGAGAGGGCGGGATCCCTTTGTTCAAGCCCTGGAGTCAGCACTTAAGGGAACAACCTCTCTACTATCCCTAATTCGGGTAGGAGTGAATTCCTTCTTGCACGACTATGTCCCCAACTATCTACCCGTTCCTATCCCTGAAATGGGAGGCTTATTGAGTCGGCGATACTGAGTCACTCTCACCTATGCAGATATAAGGATAAGCCCGAATAAACAGGAGTTCATAGTTAGCTCATGATTAAGATCGAGTTACCTAGGTCATCACATGAAATAGTCAGTCTCGTCAGTAAACAGTGTTATAAAGCGAGAGCGACTTATTTCTCGGTCCTGGTCTTATGCAAACTCATTGCATAGGACGCCCCTGCAGGGATAAAAGCCCTTTCGCAGCGGAAACGCACAGAACCTTAACTCAGTTTTAATTTGAACTAAAATACCAATACGTTGGCAAGTAAAAAAAAACACAGCAGTAAACATAATTTGACATGTTGAATTTTAATTATAAAACATGCTAAAACTCATTAGGAAAAATCTAGATCTAATCTAAATGGATCCTAATGATCCTAGATCAAGAAATACTTACTTTAGGAGTCGCTCTTGATCTATCCGCCAAAATTTCCCTTGAATCCACACAAAAAACAGCAACTAAAAGATCTATAACTTGCTGGAAATTCGTCACGAACACCACCACGAAGATTTCACTGGTATTCTCTTGAAGGAAATTTGCGTCAAGAGCTTGTGGGAGCGTGATTTCTAAGGGTTTAGGTGAATTTTGGTCTCTGTATCCTTAGGAAGAGAATTGCAGAGAGCTCTAGGATTGAGAGAGAGAGCTTAGCGTGAGACCCAGAGAGATTCAACTGAATGGGATTATTTACGGAAGAAGAAGCCAACTCCCTTAAACTGCTCTCACGTTTCACGCTGGCCTAGGTTATGCTGAAGACACGTTCCCATCAGTTAACCTAACTGATGGGAATAATAATTAATTAATATCTTATAGCCAATATTATTTAACTATTTTAATTAAATTAACTTTTAATTTAATTCCATCTGTATAAAACATATTTATACAAATACTCCACATAACCTATAGTTTAATATAACTTAATTAAATCAAATTTAATTAAATTAAATTAAAACAAAAAATATTAATTAATTCACCAACTAATCAATATTATAATTAAATATCATATATTTAATTATATTTCTCTTAAAATAACTAAAGAATTAATATGCATCATATGTGTATTAATTATAACCTATAGTTTTAATATGAATCAAAATCATATTTCAACTTAATATTCGAACCCCTTCGAATATACAATTCACCCTTAGAAATTTACCTCAACGCCCTTATAGAGCTACTGGTGGAACCTAATGGACCTACAGATCAGAAGCTCCAACGATGTGAGATTAATTGGCTAAACTCATTAACTAAGTTAATCAATATTCGTTAACTGTGGTTCACTCCACTAAAGAACCACAGCTGCACTCTTCTCACTGCAGATATATTTCTATGTCCACGGATATCGATCGTCAATAGCAAGTCAGGCCTTCACGTGTGTTCGTACCCCAACTAGGTCAAATTATCGTTTTACCCCTAGGTTACCTCTTGGTCCTTAAGTACCAGTGCTCCTCTAATGATCAACCTGTTTGTGGTCCAACCAGCAAACAGAAACCCCTCTCGTGCCATAAAGAGGGTAGGGCCCATTGTTCAAGACCCAGAGACACCACATAAGGGAACACACCTCTACGTACCCTAATATGGGGAAGGATTGAATTCCATCTATAAAGTGGGTCGTGTCTCATAGTGTCTCCAGAATAAGGTACCCAACCCCATCCTTATACTATAGACCGTTTTGGTATTACTCAAGCTTGATCCACTTTTATGTCTCTACATAAAGCTCAAGTATTCATCCTATAGTCATGGATCTTAGTTTATTGGATTTGGGTTATTATATGTGCAATTTACTTTATTCAGTAATAACTTTACTGAATTAATCTCGATAACGCCTTTATCGAATAAGTATGTATAATTCGTTTAACATTCACTATCTACGAGTTTTAGGACACCAATCCCAACAATCTCCCACTTGAACTAAAACTCTAGTTTAGTGGGATGTACTATAATCTATAACAGCAGTGGGTGAATAAATACTTGTATTAATAACAGAGTAAAAATACAATAAACTAGGGCATCTAAAATACCCAGTATACTGAGGCATCGATATACCGTTGATGTGGACTTTTCCTAACCGCAAGCACACGGGTCAAGTAATAATATAGTGAATAGTAAATTCGAATGTCGTCCTCTGGATTGGATTTTTAAGCAAATCGAATATTATGAATAATCTCGCTCAATTTTATTTAGGGATTAAAAAGTGATGAATAGGTGATATGAAAACTAATACAAAGCAAGTAAAAAGGATGAAAATTCAATTGGGAAAACTACTTAGGGAATTGATTTCGCCGATTTCGTTTAGGATTGATTTTAAAGAATAAGTTATTATGCACAATGAAATTATGAGCCAAAGACCCTTTAATCACAACTACCTCTCCCGAGTATAATTGATTCTCATGCAAATTAACCAACTTGATATCCCTATCTAAGTTTATTAATAAGCAAGGCAATGAGATCTTTTAACCAATTCTAAAGTTAATCTAAAACCATCAAGAATTAGAAAATAAACTTTATTCATGCAATCTTGAGCAAGTCTAGATCAAATCCCCTCTCCCGAGCTAGATTCGAAACTTAAATCATCCAACTAATGGCCAATTAATTGAAAGCATTAAATCAAGATTACAAACACAATAACATTGCACAACTTAAACCATAAATCAATCCATAAACTTAATCAACTACATCAATCCCTAAGCTACAAGTTTAGCTACTCATGAATGTAAATACAAGCTCAACTAAACTTAGGAAAGCCATAAATCTCACTAAAGAAAGAAAAGGGAAAAGAAAACTCAATGTAGGCCGAGTCCCGACGTCCCCGTCACGATCCCCACGAACAATGGGTTGATTTCCAAGTTCCTCCTTTGTTTCCAGCTCCAAAAGCCCTCTATTCTGTCCTCTTTACGGCTCCAAAAGGTCCCAAATTGATCTCCCCAAAAACCTAGCCGAAGTGAAGCTTATATTGCAGATTTTTCGTCTTAGCGTCGAGACGCTGTCAAGACAGCGTCGCGACGCTGCCTCTTATACGCGCGTTCTGAATAAGGAAAAACGGTAGCGTCGGGACGCTTCCTATCGTAGCGTCTCGACGCTGTAAGCTGTACGCGCCTATTCTGATATGGAATGTGAGCGTCGAGACGCTCAAGAGCTAGCGTCTCGACGCTAGCCTGCTGTTGACCGAGATTTGACTTTTCTCCACTTTTACTCTTTTCATTCCTTTGCATCTTTTCACGCCCCGAGCACCCGATTAATTCTGATATTGCATTATAGCTCCAATTAACCATTTCCTACAAAATAAACAATAAAGCACAATAAAATGGCCCAAACATCATAAAAGACTAGCTAAATTAAATAAGTAAAAGTAGCTAGCTATGCTCGCTATCAAATACCCCCAAACTTAAGCTCTTGCTAGTCCTCGAGCAAACTCTCAATCAGACATACAATGGAAGAATGGATGCAACAGTCATAACTCAATCCTCAAGGCTCAAAAGTCAATAACCAAGCAAGCAAGAGACATGCACACAAGGACCAATGAGGGAGACAAATTAAAATTTTTCCAAAATTAACTTGCACAAGCGAGATCTAACTCAACAAGATCAGACTCTACTAGCTCGGGGTTGGATTATTAAACTCTCAGCTCATCTTCCCTCTACACTGGCACTAAGGCTTCACTAATGAGTTAATGCAACAAATTAGTTTGTTTATCTCCATACTTAGGTGCTTTTAATTAACAAATGAATTAAGCATGTAAATGTGGCACTAGCTTTCACACACCCATTGCAGGGACCCTTAACCTGAGTTTTCTCTAGTTGGCCTAACTGATCACAACAGGGGTAGCTCTTTTTGCCTTAATCTTTATTAAACATTGCAAACTGTGCACAGGCCATGGCATAAAAATTTTCTTTTCAACAGTAACAACAAGAATGATTTTTCGATATGAGTATAAATAGCAGATATTCTTTTCTTTTCTCCTAAGCAAGATCAAACATGCTAATTTGCAAAAAATTAACTCTTTAGCTCTACCCTACACCTATCGAGGTGACAACAAGCATATGAACTCAATAATTCGCTCCTAAGCATTCAAATCCAAGTCTAGCTAAGACAAATACTCTACTCATGCAAGCCATCTCCTAGAAAAATTTTAAAAAGTCTCCCTTTTTGGGCACTTATGCTTACATCTCATCACAAGCTTGAAAATTGACAAGAAAGCCTATCCTAGGACATCATAATCATGCAAAAGTAGCATCCAGAAAACAACCATATGCATAATTCAAAGAAAGCTCAAAACTATAGCCCGAACTCAGATGCTCAAGGGCTCCACAAACATGCTAATCCACCCCCAAACTTAAAACATGCATTGTCCTCAATGCATAAAGAAAATAAAGCATACATAAGCATGAGAACAAGAAACGAATGAAAGGAGTGAACAATACTGCCCTGGAATGATGATGACTTCTTGCTTGAAAGCTTGAAATCTTGAAAGCTTGAAAGCAAAGGAGAGAAAGAAAGAAAACAAGACCTACAAAGCAAAAACAAACAATAAATCAAAAACAAAAGAAAACACACTAACTTACTTGGGTTGCCTCCCATAAGCGCTTGTTTAACGTCATTAGCTCGACGTGTTTGTCCAGTCTGTCAAGGCACATAAAAATTCTCGTATTTCTTTGGGCCCTTCTTCCTTGAATCAATATAACCAACAATCGCTAGTAAACTTACTAGTTTCTCATGGGCCCCTGAAACAGAATTATTTTTGGTATTTTTGAATAAAATAAACATAAAAGGAGAAAGATCAAAATAAAGAGACTCTGACTCTAAAACTGACTCGTGAGAATAGAAAAAAGAACAATCAAAATCTATAAAGGATGGAGAAGATAAAACAGACGAAGGTTTTTCAACCTCAAACTCTACCTCCTGAACTTCCTCTAACACTACAAGCTCATTTTCTTTTTTCTCCTCACAACCATGTTCTTGAAAGGTGCTCCAACTCTCCAATTCGTCCCCATTATTCATGCAACTCACCCCTAACTGCTCATCCTCAACAAGATCGAAAGAACTACACTCATGAATGAGTGCCAATGAATCATCGATCACATGACTCACTAGACAACTTATGGAAGTGGATTCCACCTCACTAACTTCCTGTGGAGCTTGAAGTCCTCTTATGATTTCATCAATTTTTAGACTCCTCGCTCTAGACTCCTCAATATAATTTTGAACTATGCTTTCCAAGGAAGAATTTTCATTTATAGGGGTATAACTTGAAGATGAAAAATTGGAATATGGTGTTGAATAAAAAGCCATTCAAATCAATTAAAGCAACAATGATAATTAGGCTTCCAATCAAACAATAACCTAACAAGAACACATGACAAAGACTCAATTTAAATATGGAAAAATATAATCTAAAAAAAAGAAAATATAATCAAGAAAAAGGAAACAAACTAACCTAATATGGAATGCAAAAATAAATATGACACAATGCAAATAAGGAAACTAACCTAGAAAAGGAAAAACAAGAACAAATAAGGAAAAGATTACACAACTAAAAGAAAACTAACCTAGAAAATCAAATATGGAAAGAAAATCAAATAAGGAAAAAAATGCAACAAACCTAAAAAAGTAAGAATACACCCTAAATTAAGATCAAGCAATTTTTTCACAATATCAATTTAACTAAATGTGCCAATCCCCGGCAACGGCGCCAAAAACTTGATGTGGACTTTTCCTAACCGCAAGCGCACGGGTCAAGTAATAATATAGTGAATAGTAAATTCGAATGTCGTCCTCTGGATTGGATTTTTAAGCAAATCGAATATTATGAATAATCTCGCTCAATTTTATTTAGGGATTAAAAAGTGATGAATAGGTGATATGAAAACTAATACAAAGCAAGTAAAAAGGATGAAAATTCAATTGGGAAAACTACTTAGGGAATTGATTTCGCCGATTTCGTTTAGGATTGATTTTAAAGAATAAGTTATTATGCACAATGAAATTATGAGCCAAAGACCCTTTAATCACAACTACCTCTCCCGAGTATAATTGATTCTCATGCAAATTAACCAACTTGATATCCCTATCTAAGTTTATTAATAAGCAAGGCAATGAGATCTTTTAACCAATTCTAAAGTTAATCTAAAACCATCAAGAATTAGAAAATAAACTTTATTCATGCAATCTTGAGCAAGTCTAGATCAAATCCCCTCTCCCGAGCTAGATTCGAAACTTAAATCATCCAACTAATGGCCAATTAATTGAAAGCATTAAATCAAGATTACAAACACAATAACATTGCACAACTTAAACCATAAATCAATCCATAAACTTAATCAACTACATCAATCCCTAAGCTACAAGTTTAGCTACTCATGAATGTAAATACAAGCTCAACTAAACTTAGGAAAGCCATAAATCTCACTAAAGAAAGAAAAGGGAAAAGAAAACTCAATGTAGGCCGAGTCCCGACGTCCCCGTCACGATCCCCACGAACAATGGGTTGATTTCCAAGTTCCTCCTTTGTTTCCAGCTCCAAAAGCCCTCTATTCTGTCCTCTTTACGGCTCCAAAAGGTCCCAAATTGATCTCCCCAAAAACCTAGCCGAAGTGAAGCTTATATTGCAGATTTTTCGTCTTAGCGTCGAGACGCTGTCAAGACAGCGTCGCGACGCTGCCTCTTATACGCGCGTTCTGAATAAGGAAAAACGGTAGCGTCGGGACGCTTCCTATCGTAGCGTCTCGACGCTGTAAGCTGTACGCGCCTATTCTGATATGGAATGTGAGCGTCGAGACGCTCAAGAGCTAGCGTCTCGACGCTAGCCTGCTGTTGACCGAGATTTGACTTTTCTCCACTTTTACTCTTTTCATTCCTTTGCATCTTTTCACGCCCCGAGCACCCGATTAATTCTGATATTGCATTATAGCTCCAATTAACCATTTCCTACAAAATAAACAATAAAGCACAATAAAATGGCCCAAACATCATAAAAGACTAGCTAAATTAAATAAGTAAAAGTAGCTAGCTATGCTCGCTATCAACCGTACATATCTCGCAGACCTAGACCTTCTAGATGACTCTCAAACTCTTTAGTCGTGAGAGCCTTCGTGAATGGATTAGTAATGTTGTGCTCCGACGCTATCTTCATGACAATCACGTCTCCTCGGTGCACAATCTCCCTGATGAGATGGTATTTCCTTTTGATGTGCTTGCCTCTCTTATGGCTGCGAGGTTCCTTTGAGTTTGCAACTGCGCTACTATTATCACAATACAAGGTTATAGGAAGATGCATATTCGGAATGACTTCCAAGTTAGTTAGAAACTTTCTGAGCCATACTGCCTCTTTTGCTGCTTCGCAAGCGGCTACATATTCGGCCTCCATGGTCGAGTCTGCAATGCATTCTTGCTTGATGCTACGCCATACTATTGCTCCTCCATTTAGAGTGAATACTGACCCCGATGTAGATTTCCTCGAATCTTTATCGCTTTGAAAGTCAGAGTATCCAATAAGGATCAAATCCTTCGAACCATACACGTGTAAGGGACTACCGGACACACACATATCTCCACAATGGTATGATATTGTCCACTTTGGGCATAAGCTCTCATGGCTTTGCTTTTGGATCACCCCAAAAGGCCTCATACCAATGGAAATACTTGTCCTCCCCTTATAAACCCATGATCATCCCCTTACCTAGCCAATGTGGGACTTTGGTCGCACACCCAACAATCCTCCCCTCGAACAAAGTACCACCGAGCCTCCCCTCAAATAGTCATCTATCCGTCCAACTCTCTAGGCTTCACCGAGAGTTCTTGCTCTTATCTAAGACGACTCCTCTTCTCCGGAGTATACCCGCCCACCTAGAGCTCAACCACGGACCTCCACCATGACTATTAAGGCTCACAACTTCTTTGTTCAGAACCCGAGGATTCCACCCAACATGGCTACTCCCGGGGCATGGCTCTGATACCACTTGTAAGGGACTACCGGACACACACATATCTCCACAATGGTATGATATTGTCCACTTTGGGCATAAGCCCTCATGGCTTTGCTTTTGGATCACCCCAAAAGGCCTCATACCAATGGAAATACTTGTCCTCCCCTTATAAACCCATGATCATCCCCTTACCTAGCCAATGTGGGACTTTGGTTGCACACCCAACAACACGAGCATATAGTCTCTTGTTCTCCTTAGATACTTGAGGATATTTTTAACGGTTGTCCAGTGATCGAATCCTAGATTGGACTGATATCTACTGACAATCCCTACTGTATAACAAATGTCAGGCCTTGTACACAACATGGCATACATTAGGCTGCCTACTACAGAGGCATAGGGAAAACGTCTCATGTCCTTAACTTCTTGAGGTGTCTGAGGACACTGTTCCTTAGACAAATTAATTCCGAGCCTGAAAGGTAATAGCCCTTTCTTGGAATTTTTCATTTTATATCTAACCAACAATTTGTCGATATAAGACGCTTGAGACAGGGCTAGTGTTTTGTTCTTTCGGTTTCGAACAATTTGGATCCCTAGAACAAATTGTGCCTCACCCAAATCTTTCATTTGGAATTGAGTTACTAGCCATAGTTTAATGTCAGTGAGATAACCTACATCATTCCCGATGAGTAGGATATCATCCACATACAATACTAAGAAAGCTACAGAGTTGTTGATGATCCTTTTGTAAACACAAGGCTCATCAACGTTTTGTTCAAAGCCATAAGATTTGATTGCAGTATCAAATCTCATGTTCCAGGATCTAGACGCTTGTTTTAACCCATAAATGGATCGTTTAAGCTTGCAAACTTTTTGTTCTTTATCCTGAGCAATGAACCCCTCTAGCTGAGACATGTAGATACTTTCTTCAAGATTGTCGTTAAAAAAAAGCAGTTTTGACATCCATCTGCCATATTTCATAATCGTAAAACGTGACAATGGATAAAAGTATCCGGATCGACTTTAACATGGCAACAGGGGAGGAGGTTTCTTCATAATCAATCCCCTCCCGCTGGGTAAAACCCTTTGCCACCAGTCGTGCCTTAAAGGTCTGTACCTTTCCAGCAGCGTCTCGTTTTCTCTTGTAGATCCATTTGCACCCTATGGGTTTAACCCCTTCAGGTTGATCTACAAGATCCCACACTGAATTAAAATACATGGACTCGATTTCTAAGTCCATGACTTTAATCCACTCGTTCTTTTCAACGTCACCCATTGCCTGTTTAAAGGTTAATGGATCCTCGATTCCGTCATCAGGTATGACGACTGGAGTTTCAGTTAAACCCAAATAGATATCAGGCTGTCTAACAACCCTCCCACGACGTCGAGGTTCTCTTATTTCTTGAGAAGGACACGATTGACTCGAGGTGCCATCATCATCAACAACTCTTGTTGATGTTTCTGTAGCTTCGTTAGATAGTTCACTTAAAACGACTTTACTTCGTGGCTTGTGGTCTCTGAGGTGGTCTTCTTCTAGGAATGTAGCATTTGTCGATACAAGTACTTTATTTTCCTCTGGATCGAAGAAGTATCCACCCCTCGTTTCTTTGGGATACCCTACAAATAGGCAAAATTTAGAACGAGGTTCTAATTTCTTTGGGTTTGCTTCTAGCACATATGCAGGACATCTCCAAATTCTGAAATGTCGTAAACTAGCTTTACGTCCTTTCCAGAGATCAAACAGTGTTTTAGAAACACTCTTTGAGGGAACTACGTTCAAAATATAAACTGCAGTCTCTACTGCATAACCCCAAAACGAGTTAGGCAACTGAGCATAACTCATCATCGAACGAACCATGTCCAACAAGGTTCTATTCTCCTTTCTGATACATCGTTTTGCTGAGGTGTACCAGGGGCTGAGAGTTGAGACGTAATTCCATGCTCTATCAAATAGTCTTGAAAACTTGAGTCCATATACTCTCCACCTCGATTGGATCGAAATGTTTTTATCGTCTTACCTAATAGATTCTCAACCTCGGCCTTGTACTCTTTGAACTTTTCAAAAGCTTCGGACTTATGATGCATTAGGTAGAGATAGTCATACCTCGAATAATCATCAATGAAACTAATGAAATATTCGTACCCTCCTCGAGCTTTAATGTTCATTAGTCCAAAGAGGTCCGAATGAATGAGCTCTAGGGGCTCTTTGGCACGATAACCTTTTCCGGTAAAAGGTCGTTTTGTCATCTTGCCCTCAAGGCATGACTCACAAGGAGGCAACGAGTCGTCTTCTAACTTGTTTAGAAGTCCACTTTTGACCAATCTCTCAATCCTATTGAGATTGATATGGCCTAACCTCAAGTGCCAGAGATAGGTATCTTGAGAAACTCTTCGCTTTTTAGGTTGAGTCTCAGCAATTTTAAACATCTCATGATTTAAAATAGCTTTAGACTCAATTGGTCTCAAAACATACAATTTATTCTTCAAGTTTGCAGAGCAAACATCAATACCTCTTTTAGTTATGAACGCTTCATTAACAGAAAAAGAAATTGAATAACCTTGTTCCAATAAACAAGATAAAGAAATCAAGTTTCTTTTAATTTTCGGAACTATGTACACATTATCTAATATCATGTAACGTTCCTTGGTGAAGAATAATTTTATGTCTCCCACTACAGTAGCCGAGATGACTTCTCCTATTCCAACTTTAAGAGTCATCTCTCCAGCTCTTAGCTGTTGCCAGGAACTCATTCCTTGAAATGAAGAACATACGTGATTAGTGGCACCTGAATCGAGTATCCAGGCAGAATCGTTGTTTTCCACTAAACACGTTTCTAAGACTAATAAATCGCATTTAGAGTCTTGGATCATGTTTTTCTTGGCTAAGCAGTTAGTTTGAGGACTTTCCTCAGTTGAGACCAAATCTAAATTGTTTGCCACGTGTTTAGCATTTAAGTAAGTATTCTTAGTCGTATGTACTAAACCATTTAATTTTGCATTTGACAAAGCACATACGTTTTTCGACATATTTGCTGAAACAAACAAATTAATCTCTATTAAAAACTTGCACTAAACCCATTATACACATATATCCCATCAGATTTAGCAAAAGCAATCATCGACCCATATACATAATAGATTTATTTTGCAACGATACTTCAGGGGTTTAGAATAATCACTACTGTAGGACAATCAACTACTCCTCCTCTTAATCGAGACAATCTCGGCCAAATACTATTCCCAGAATAACTCTTACTCCAATAGTTATTAGCTAACGTTAATTTGGTCAAGACCATCTTGTAAGTGTTACCCATCATTTTCGGATCGCAGAGGGCGGCCCCAACAATGCCACCGTAGGGAAGAGCTAATGTTGGAAATGGCCCTAGGAAACCCTATCCATTTCTAGAGTTTGCGTTGTTCCGAATCCCATGCGCAAGCCCTCCGTAGGGTGATCACTCCCAGGACGACTCGTAGGCATCGCATAGGAATCTCACGGTGCAACCTAATGATGGAGACCGCAGGATACGTTTGACACGTTTCCTTCTCCCACTTACTATGAACACTTTCCCCATTCACCTTGATATTAACCCATGCAAACACCATCCGTAGGGGGACGCTCCCAGGGCGCCTCGAGGCCAAGCATGGATCTCACGACGTGAACTTAGGGGGACGTGAGAGTAGAAACTTAATATGAATATTTCATTTTTATACTTTTCCTCCCACTAAAGTGTCATAAGGTTTTAGGATCTATTACTTGGGTAAATTCCGGCTAAATGAATCTATCTAAATCTATGCCTTATTAAACAAGGTCTTTATACTAAATGTCTAGGTGAATTAAACTCTTTTAATAACCTAGTGACATTGCATGCTAGTAAGACTATGGTTAATTCAACTCAAGTTCCGAACCCTTTTGTCGGGAGAGTTCCCTTATAACCAAGGTCTTATGTCATACTTACTAGAATTTTAAAACTATTTAAAAATCTAAGTAAGACATATTTCTAATCCTATTAGAAAAGGTGATCTTAGGTCTATTTCATTTTAAACCATTTTAAGAATGACAAGATCCTAAGATCCTATGTTAGCATGCAATTCTTTGTTATAGGTTTTATGGATTCTATTCATTAACATTTATAACTCTTATAACTTTTAATGAATTAACCCTATAACATGCTTTCTAATGGTGTTTAAAGCATATAACAATCAATCATTCAAGTTATAAGAAAAGCACCATTTAGAAACAACCTATGTCTAGGTTTGTATAACTCTTTATACTACGATGTCTAGGTGAAAACACTTTAATACCTCACATCGCTCACGCATGCTCATAAAACTCGAGTAACTTAACTCAAGAACCGACTCGATGCCCAGGTAGGAGGTGTTCCGTAAACCGTCAACTTAAATACCTCCAGCCTTAGACAACATCTCGCTGGATGAGTTCTCTTGTAACCGTTGTTTTACAAGATATCAACCTAAACTATTCAAGTGGATCGATTTGGAGGTTCATTAACCTAAGTGAGCATGCACTTAATCTTGTTATAGATTTTAGATTTCTATCTCTTTTATAACAATTATAAAACCAATCCATAACAAGCCTAATTTGAATATAACACTTATAAAAAAACTAAAGAAATTTCATGCTTCATGCTTGGTTAATTTTATGATTTTAATAATTATAACTATTATAAGAATTAATCAATTTGAAATTAACCATTCAAGCATGAATCTCCCTAAATTAATATAACATTTATATTAATTAACAAGAAATTTCTTTTATGCATTAGTAATTATTAATAACTCTTATAATAATTGAATTAATGCATGATCATACTTTCCTATGGTGGGGTTTTAAACTATATGGCATGCTCAATATTGCACATACAATTATTCAATTTAATCATACATTCACAATACATAAAGAAATTAAATCAATCTAAAGTGGATTGGTTTGACAATTATGAACAAGCAATTAACTAATTATTACAATAATAATTATTAAAATAAGCTTGAAATGATCCCGAGCATCACGAACCATCCCGAACCACCGCTTCATGGACTGAACCGACATTCCAATGTGTGTAAATGTGTTGAACCAGCTGCAGGCAAACCAAACCGGACCAAGACTCAAGTTGCTGAACCGAACCAGACTGGAAATTTCCAGATTCTAGAAAATCTTTTCTACAGCGTCGGGACGCTACTTGAAGAGCGTCACGACGCTCTTGCGACCAGCAGCCTCTGTTGTTGTTTTCTACTTGCGTCTTCTCCAGTTTTCTTCGATTTTACAGCCTATATGGACTCTATTGACTCTATAAAAATTACAGACCCTTGTACACAAATTAATGCTCGTACATTTCCGAGCAATTACAATTTCATGAAGAAATGAAAGCTCAAAAAAATTCCAAACCAGAAAAGTCCACTTCAGCACCCAGAAAAATTCATTTTCAAAATGGTACCCACCACATCAAAATTGATGCAAATTAAGTGATCTAATCATGCTCTGATACCAATTGAAGGTGTTCATATAACACATGTGGAAGCAATTGAAGATCAGAAGCACCTAACTACATCAATTTTACTCCTAAAGCATGCATGTTCTAAGAATCCAGAAATAGAGAGAGTGAAAGTACCAACTGATAACTGCCCAAAAGGTAGTTATTTAGGCCTAAATTATATAGGGATTTGTGTGTCCTTTATGTTTATTAGGGTTGGTTTTGGATAGATATTACATGATTTAACCCATTTGGAAGAATGAAAGCTTTGGAAATTATTTTGTGCAGATTATGCTGCTGAGCGACTGGAGGGAGCAAATTCTGTGCTGCAGCAAAACTGGGAGCAGAAACTGCCACATCACAGCTCGTTAGCCAACTTCATGAACCGACTTCTATTGAGTAATTTTCGTGATAAAGGAGCAAGGAGAGCCCTACACGTGTCCAAGTTGACCTAATTCAAGTCTCATCTCCTTCTATAAAAGGAAGTAGCCGTCCAAGTCAAACTCATTCCATGTTTTCCCTTGGAAGCCGAATATTTTAGAGAGATTGAAGATCATCAAGAACATCATCTTCCGCAATCTGATTAGGGAGTTTATTTTCTTTATTAACTTGTGGTTATGGACATGCATACTCAGATTGTAATTCGTATTCTTATGCTTATTATGAACTAAGTAGCTTAAGGTGTTGGTTAGGAATAATGTGATTACTGTGCTTCATCTCTAGTAATAAATTGACTATCGCATTTTGGTTAATTGTTGTGCTTATTCTCATTTTATGCCCGTCTGGCCAACCGGTGTGAATGACTCTCTCTAGTTTCAGGGATGATTTAGAGAGTGTGTGGCAATTATCCACACTACGATCATTGTGTATTGGTGAACGCCAGTGACTGAGCTAGGGATAGCCAGTTGCCTAGTGCTTGATCGGTCGCTCTTCATTGGGTTTGAAACATATCCCAAAAGATCCGGAGTTTCGGGAGGAATCCGCTAATAATACTGCGAGAAATGCATGATCAATAATATTGCTAAAACATATCTTAGAACAATCACTAAATCCTAACCAGAGCCTGTCTTTAACCTGTCTATCTATTTGTTTACTTATTGTTCTGTCATTTATTTTGCTTTAGCATAATTCCGATAAAACCAAATCATTTTACTATTCTTGAAACCATTGGAAAGTTACACAAAAATAGGTAGAGTGGAAACTAATTCAGGGCTCGGATTGATAATATTACTTGCTGCAGACTGTGTATACTTGCACAGGAATTCTAGAGTATTTTATATCATATTTTTACTCACTCTAGGAACCCAACACCAACCTTTTTGTAGCTCAATTGGTGGACCTTCATGGATTCTTTTCTTCTCCAATCTTCTTAGGACAACCCTTAGAGTATTCCCTACTATCTTCCGAGCCAAGAACGACTTGTGGGAGTCTATAAAGATAGGGAATGGGAAGGGAATGCTTGAAGGTTCAAGCACTTGAGAGATATGAGGAGATGAGAGTGTTTGGATGTAAATTCCAGTAGCATAACAGTATGGAAAATCACTCTCATAGCTTGAGTCTGATTCATGCTCTTCTTATAGAGAGTTTCCATGCAAAGCCAAGCCTCAAGACACAAGACACATGGTGTATTTGCATGCTCAAGTGGATTCTAGGTGTACATTTCACAAGAAATGGAACAATGCATGAGTGAGTTGTCTTTCCACTTTGAATGATCATGCATTAGTGGGTTTCCAACTAAATCCACTAAATTCAAATTGAAATCTAATTTCAAGCTTTCAAATTAACCCCAATTTCAATTCTAAGTTGAAATTGATTGCTTGGTAATTAATTTGAAACATTTCAAATTGATTTTGATATGATTAATCTAATTAATCTTTGTTACCTTGTGCAATTCCTTATATATGATTCCTAATACATATATAGTATTCAAAACACTTTTAAATACTTCATCTCTCATTTTCTAATTTAATTCATAATTAAATTATTGTGTCAAACACAATTTACGATAATACCCTTTTTCCCGATTCTGAACGATTCAAAGCTTCCTATCTTTTGTTCTAGGCTTTATTCCGATATGAGCTAGTAGGGGGACCTAATGGACCTATAGATCATGGGCTCCAACGATTCGAGGCTATTCGACTAATCTCATTATCCAAGCTAGCCAACATTCGTTAACTACTGGGGCACTCCACTATAGCCCGATAGTTGCACTCCCCTCACTATAGATATATTTCCGTTCACTTGATTTAACCATGATTACTAAGTCAATCCTTCACAGGTTGTTCGTAGCTATAGCTAGGTCAAAAAGCCGTTTCACCCCTATAGTACTTCTAGTTCCTTAAGTCCCACTGATCCTCTAATGAACAATTGGTTTATGGTCCAACCAATAAATCGAATCCCTCTTGGGCCAATGAGAGGGCGGGATCCCTTTGTTCAAGCCCCGGAGTCAGCACTTAAGGGAACAACCTCTCTACTATCCCTAATTCGGGTAGGAGCGAATTCCTTCTTGCACGATTATGTCCCCAGCTATCTACCCGTTCCTATCCTTGAAATGGGAGGCTTATTGAGTCGGCGATACTGAGCCACTCTCACCTATGCAGATCTAAGGATAAGCCCGATTAAATAGGAGTTCATAGTTAGCTCAGGATTAAGATCGAGTTACCTAGGTCATCACATGAAATAGTCAGTCTCGTCAGTAAATGGTGTTATAAAGTGAGAGCGACTTATTTCTCGATCCTGGTCTTATGCAAACTCATTGCATAGGACGCCCCCACTCGCATGTCTCTACATGGACGATTTAGGATCACATCGTCTATACCATCTATAAAGTGGGTCACGTCTCATAGTGTCTCCAGAATAAGGTACTCAGCCCTATCCTTATACTATAGACCGTTTTGGCTATTACTCAAGCTTGATCCGTTTTTATGTCTCTACATAAAGCTCAAGTATTCATCCTATAGCCATGGATCTTAGTTTATTGGATTTGAGTTATTATATGTGCAATTTACTTTATTCAGTAATAACTCTACTGAATTAATCTCGATAACGCCTTTATCGAATAAGTATGTATAATTCGTTTAACATTCACTATC
Organism: Luffa acutangula; assembly: GCA_036850905.1. Taxonomy (NCBI): domain Eukaryota; kingdom Viridiplantae; phylum Streptophyta; class Magnoliopsida; order Cucurbitales; family Cucurbitaceae; genus Luffa; species Luffa acutangula. Next base: position 8,225,296 of record CM072094.1, on the reverse strand, counting down.
TACGAGTTTTAGGACACCAATCCCAACATGATCTTCCTAAGACATTTTAGGCATTCTAGAGAGAGCATGGAAAGGATGTGATCCTATTTATTCACATCTAAGAGTCTTTGGCAGCAAGGCATACATGCATGGGCTAAAGAACAGAGGTCAAAGCTTGATTCGAAGAAAAATTCGTGTGTATTTGTTGGGTATGGGGATGAAGAGTATGGTTACATGCTCTGCGATCCAGAAAAGAAGAAGGTAGTGAGAAGCAAAGATGTAGTATTCTTTGGGCACGAGAAGGGTGTAGATCTTCTGAGTACAAGGTACACTTCTACTTCAGAGTTGTTTCTTGATACTACTAATGATTCTACCTCTGTTCCCTCTGTTATTCAGGCAACAAATGAGAATGTTGAAAATGTACTTGATGATGTACACGATGATGTTGGTGAGATACAACCTGATGCTAATGTACCAGATCATGTTGATGATGATAATCTTGACGAGTCTTCGTCTGATGAAGAAATCCATGAGGAAGATGTACATGAGGATGTGATTCATGAAGAAGTTCATGAGCAGAAGGAGCAACCTACCCCTCAAGTGGAGGATACACAGGTTCGAAGGTCCACCAGAGAGCGTAAACCTTTAACAAGATATCGAAGCTCAGAGTTCTTTCTAGTTAGTGAAGATGGAGAGCCAGAGAACTATCAAAAGGTCTTGTCTCATGATGAAAAAGACTAGTGGCTCGATGCAATGAAGGATGAGATGAATTCCCTGAAAAAGAATGAAACCTATGAGCTAGTGAAACCTCCAAAGGGCAAGAAAGTCTTGAGAAATAGATGGATTTTCAAGTACAAGAAGAATGGTGAGAAGACAGTGAAGCTCAAAGCTAGATTAGTGGTAAAAGGATGCAACCAGAAAAAGGGCATTGACTTTGATGAGATCTTCTCTCCGGTGGTCAAAATGACATCTATCAGAACAGTGTTGGGTTTAACAGCAAGTCTTGATCTTGAGTTGGAGCAACTTGATGTAAAAACTGCATTTTTACATGGTGACTTGCATGAAGAGATCTGCATGGAGCAACCTGAAGGATTTGAAGAAAAGGGGAAAGATAAACTTGTTTGCAAGTTGAAGAAGAGTCTTTATGGGCTTAGACAGGCACCAAGGCAGTGGTACAAGAAACTTGATTCATTTATGATAAGCAATGATTATAAACGAACTACAGCTAATTTTTGTGTGTATTTTAGAAAGTTCCTAGAGGCAACTTCATCATTCTTCTTTTATATGTAGATGATATGTTGATAGTTGGACAAGATGCAAATATGATTCAAATATGATTCAAATGAGGAATTTGAAGATTAAAAAGAGGCTAAAAAGGAAATCAAAAGTTTCTCCCTCTAAGCCCCATTTATATATATTATAGATTATAAATATAGATTATAGATTATAGATAATAACCAAAGCCCATAAATAGAATACCTAAGAATCGATATTTTCAAACCAACTCCTTGCATTCATCGTGAAACTTTCAGCACCTTAACCAGTTTTGGAACCAACACTAACCAAAAATATAACAAGCTTAAGGGAGGGAATTAATTTAACATAACACTTAATTTCAAAATAAATTTCGTCCCAAAAACCTTGGTATAAAATTATAAATTCCATTACAAACCCAAACAATAATTTAAATTTTAATTCGACTAAATACATGAAATTTAAATACACCAAAATGCACAGGGTGTCACATCTCGTGTGAACAAATTAAACACAAATCACCACATTTTTATTATGAAACAAATGAAAAAAAAATGTATATTATTAAATTTGGGACGAATTACAATTTGACATATGCCCCAAATTAATTTTGAGGCAAAAAAAAAAAAAATTGCAAGTCCGAAATAATGTCGTGTGTTTTCATTATGGTCATTTGATGAAGTAAGCCTAACCTAGTCAAATTGGTCATATATCAATTGGGTCCAAGATGAAATAAACCCAAAAAACTCATTAGAGAACCAATTGTCCCAATGACAACGAATTCTAAACCCATAAGGGGTGTTTCGAGTGCGGGTTCAGAATCAGAAGCCTGGGTTTCTGAAGCCCATGAGATAGATTTGGAGGCGTTGTGTAGTATGGATTTCTTTAGCCTTTGTTTGGGAACAGACTTGGATTGGTTGAGTTTTTGAAGACTATGTGTGGAGTGTAAGCTTATGTTAGTTGGGTTTTGAATACATAAATAAATATAACATTGAAACTAACAGGACAAGACTCTTGACTTGCTTGATTTGACCAAATAAAGGGATTTGACAAAAGGGTAGCAATAATGTAATTAAAACGACAAAAGTTACAAGCAAATCTAAAAAAATATAGAGAAATCTTCAATTCACTCCCCCACCATCTTTTTTCATACTCCTTTCATAAAGTAGTTGTATTAAAGGTTTTCTTCATGTAGCCCTTGTCTCGTAGATTCAGAATATTATGTCGAATTACTAGTTTGGCAAAAATCAAGGTAAGTTTACCAATGGGTTTAATACGCATCAAGTATCTTACTATCGAGAACACTAACCATAACATCCTTTGCAACTCTCCATTCTAATGACTCTTCATTGTAAACTTCATTTATGAGAGTTGGATTTGAGATATTTTTCTGCTATATGGTTGATTGTTATTGTTGAAGTTAGGGAAATTGTGCTGAATAGCTAAAAAAAGCCTTCTTGTTTTTTGGATACAGATGTTCAGAATTCGTAGGGGTGGCTACCACATTTTAAGGAACTATTTTCTAGATTTGTTTTGACATTTTTACCCCTAGTATATACGACTGTAGACAAACGCCGTAAACAATTTTTTTTTTTGTTTTCATTCAGTTTCTCCCTTTTTTTTTTGGATGGATGAATCTCGATTTATAGGGAGTTCAGTTGGCGGTTTATGTTCAAGTGTATAAAAAAATCTACTTATTTTATAGGCTTAGGTTTCAGCGTTTCCAACTTAAAAAAAGATTTTATCTCTCAAATTTTGCCCCTCATTATCCATGTTACAAAAGAGCAACAATAAAAGTCGTAAGTAGCAGTACACACAGACAGATGACAGTGCATATAAACTGCAACGTATATATAACTCATATGGGGGGTGGGACTGGGGTAAGTATGCATACACACAGGATGCATGCGGAACACGTATGTATGTAATACTATAGACAGATATCAGTTATGGCATTCATCAGGTATTTGCATTCAGGTGAACATGGTACGGGGGGTTATTATGGTTGCATATAGCAACATAGACAAAGACAAAGTGTATTTTTATTGGGCATTCCAGACATACACGATACAGGGGGTGATTAACTCAAATACAGGGGGGATTAAGTGTACACACACACAAGTAGACACATTAGACCATTCCATTGATGTATATAATAGTACAGACAAATCAAAGCATTTTTTCTATTAGACATGCCAATGTGTATAACGTAGGGGGGACGCACACATACATATGAGTGTACCACAAAGCACACTTTTATCAGTACATACCACTCTGGTTGGTTCAGCATTTAAGTCAAATCAACACAAACCCTCCACCAAAATCGCCTCCATGCATTTCCTCCCCATGCTCGTGCTTTTCGTCTTACAATAGAGCGGTATAATCGCGGAGGAAAAAATGAATCCCTAAAATTGGTAGATTATGTATATGGTTGTTGCAAATATAAGGGAAATGAAGTCGTTATCTACATATCTTATTTTAATTTTTTTTGGTGACAGTCGTTATGGAGAAGAAGACTCAATGGAGCTTGCAGGTTGAGTAGAAGGCTCGTCGGTGCGGCGAGAGAAGCTCGTCGGCACGGCAGAAGTAGCTCGTCGGTGCGGTGTAGGAGGTAGGAAGCACGATACACTGATTTTTCATAATTGCAGCATTTAAGTTCATTTTTCTTAGTTGTTTCCAATTTGGGGCATTTTTAACGCATTTTGCAGGGGGTATATCTTCTGATTGAGAGGGCTGGTTTTTCAATCGACGCATTTGAAAGGTGTTAGTGTCGTGTGGGAGTGAGAGAAAATAGTGTTTCTCTTCTCGGGTTGAGGGTCCTTTCTTTATTGTTTATCCCAAGCCATCAAATTGTGATACTTGGAAGTCAATAGCTATTGTTGGGCTATTGAGTGATAGTTTATGGTGTTATTTTTGAAGGTTTCTTGTAACCTCCCAATTTCTAGTAGAACCTACAGTTGCGGAAGACTAGACGTAGTCCCAAGCATGAGGTGAACCCGTATAATTTTTTGTGTCTCTTTCGTTTCCCTATCTCTTTTATCATTTTCGTGACTATTATTATTGACTTGTTTAACTTAACCTATGAAAGAAGAGATAACTATAATATTACTGTTTTCTAGGGTTAATTAGAAAAAAAAAATACATTTTTATAAAAATGGGCGAAATCACAGTCTTTTAAAAAACATTGGAGAAACCATGCTGTTTTTTTTTATCCTTATTTGAATTCGTGGGTTGAAGCCACAGATTCAAGGGTTGACTGGTCAATTGACCAACCAGCCCCTGAATCCGTGGCTTCAACCCACGAATTCAACTTTTTAGTTTTATTTTTAATTTCAACCAACGAAACGGGAGGAGGGAGGGCCCCTCCTCCCGTCGTCGGCGCCGGAGAGGGAGGAGGGCTCCTCCTCCCTCTCCCTTCCTTTTATTAAAAAAAAAATTGAAGGAAAGAGAGAAAGAAAGGAGAGAAGAAAAGGGGAGAAAGAAAGAAAAAAAAAAATTCCGGCCGCCGCCGCCGCCGCTCGCCGGCAGCCCGGGGGGGCCGGCGGCGGCCGGCCACCGGAGCTGAAGAAGAAGGAGATAAGAAAGTTGAAAGAAGATGGGGGAGAAGAAAGGAAGAGAGAGAGAAAGAATTTAAATAAAATAATAATATTTTATTATTTTAATATGTTTTTATTTAAAAAAAATATAAAAAATAATTTTTTTTATTAAAATAATAGTGCCACGTCAGCAACCGTTAGTATTTAACAGAAAAATAGACGGCAGGGACCAAAATGCTATTTATCTCAAACCTCAGGGGTATTTTTGTTGAGTTTGAAAACTCAGGGACCAAAATGAAACCTAATCCAAACCTCAGGGACCAAAAGTGTATTTTTCCCTAAAAAAAACAAAATATTAAGGGAAAAATACACTTTTGGTCCCTAAGGTTTAGCTTAAGTTACACTTTGGTCCCTGAGTTTTCAAACTCAACAAAAATATCCTCGAGGTTTGAGATAAGGAGCAATTTAGTCTCTGCCGTCAAAGTTGTCGTTAAATACTAACAGAATGCTGACGTGGCACTATTATTTTAATTTAAAAAATTGTTTTTAATATTTTTAAATAAAAATAAATAAAAATAATAAAAATATTTTATTTTATTAATTTCTTAATTCATTTTCCCCCACTTTCTTCTCCTTCTTTCTCTTCTCTCCTTTCTTCTTCAACTTCATCTTATTTCCCAACTTCTTGTTCAACTCCAGTGGCCGGCGGGCGAACGGTGGTGGCCGCCGGCCACTGGAGTTGAACAAGAAGTTGGGCAAGAAGATAAAATTGAAGAAGAAAGTGGGGGAAAATGAATTAAAAAATTAATAAAATAATATATTTTTATTATTTTTATTTAAAAATATTAAAAACAATTTTTTTAATTAAAATAATAGTGCCACGTCAGCATTCCGTTAGTATTTAACGACAACTTTGACGGCAGGGACTAAATTGCTCCTTATCTTAAACCTCAGGGGTATTTTTGTTGAGTTTGAAAACTCAGGGACCAAAAGTGTATTTTTCCCAAATATTAAAATAAAAAATTAATTTTCAAAATTTAAAAAAAAAAAAAAACAAAAAGGAATGAAGCCACAAATTTTTTAAAAAAAAAGGGAATGAAATTTTTAAAAATTAAAAATGAAAGTTGATATTAAAAATAAAAAAAAAATAAAAATAAAAAAATGAAACTAAAAAGTTGAATCCATAGGTTGAAGCCACAGATTCAAGGGTTGATTGGTCAATTGGTTTCAACCCACAGATTCAAATAAAGACAAAAAAACAGCATGGTTTCTCCAATTTTTTTTTTTTTTCAAAAGACCATGATTTCGCTAATTTTTTTTTTATATATTTTTTTCTAATTAACCCCTGTTTTCTATCATAATATTATATTAATGTTTGTGTATTCCGCATTTTTCTTGCAACATCTTTTGTCTTATGCCATACATACATAAAAGAAAGAGAATTTTTGGTAGACGGGTTGTTTTATATACATATTTTCATATATGTCCATAGTTTTGTAGATTTCCAAGATTAGATTTCCAGCTTCTTACCATTTTACCCTTCTTGTCATATTTTATAAGATTTTATAAGATATTATCTTAACTAAATCTTTACTATTTTGAAAATATGATTGTTGAGATTTGATTTTTTGCCATAATGATCCCAATGTATTTTCCTTTTATTTCATTCAATTACCGACAATTTCCATCCATTTTCGTTATCTTGTTTGGTAATTTTCGGTTGATCCATTTTTTTTCCTAGCAGCCTTCTTTATCGATTTCTTTATTCACACTTTTTTTTTTCGTGGTAGCAGTTTTCTATTTTCTTCATTAACCGATGTAACGCCCCAGGTTCTCCAACCTCTAGCCTAGCGACGTTACTACTTACTCTAGACTCTTAAACAACAAGGACAACTCTCTTTAAACCTGAATGTACCGAAATTTTGGCAGCATAACGACATAAAACTGGTTATCCCAAAATTTTTATAACACCTAATAAAGACATTTAACACTTCTAATCATGCATAAGGCAAACTCCACCAAACTACAGCCAGATTTCACAACCTATCTCCTCTAGCCGAGACAAACCATATAGCAACATTAAAAAAAAAACCAAGAACCATGCTATAGAACTTAATGACATTTTATTATCAAGATTAGTTAATCCACTAGCTAAAACATCTTTATTAATCAAAACTAACATCAACAGTATAAGCAAGCTTAAACAAGACCTATCTCAGGTGAATCCCTCACTAATAGAAACTATAACCCAATGAAAACCATCTAGCCTACTCAAGCAACAAAATAAGAGCAACTAGGAAACATAACATCAAGAGAACCCAACTCCTAGGAATTTTCCTCATAGTCCTCGCCACCAAGGTCCGGATCATCATCATCTGCAACATCTAAAATGTTGGGGGGAAGGTGGGGAAGGGGGTATCAGTACAACTGCAGTACTGGTAAGCAGCTCACACAAGTCATATCACAAGCATCAAACAACACAAACAACATGCTTCTCACACGCATACAACATGCTTCAAAAAGAAATAAAAGCCAAAATGCTCACAAAGTGATAAACGACATCATGCATATTCTTCCCACACTATGTACCCATACTCCACAAGACCACACATGATTAACGTGTCATGCTCCACACCTAACCACCACATGCGTTACGTGTCATGCTACGCAAAACCAACCGCATGCTTTACGCGCCATGCTACACAAAACCATACACGTGCATTACGCGCCACGCTACGCAAAACCATTCGCATGCAATACGCGCCATGCTATGCAAAACCATTCGCATGCATTATGCGTCATGCTACACAAAACCAAACATGTGAATTACGTGTCACGCTGCGCATCTACACATGATTTTTGGTCATGTAACGCAACTACGAGACTCATGCTACACATCCCGTGACAACATGCTAGCCTAACCCCACATACATAACACGACATCTCATCATGCTAGAATGCAACACCTAATCATGCTTTAACAATAACACAACATGCTTATCCCAAGCAACTAAACATAATATGTTCATCTCAAGCATTTCAATATATTTATTTACAACAGAAACATGCTTTACACAAGTACAAGGATAAAACATAAACACACATCATGCTTCACACAATCAACCAAAATCTAACAAGTAGAAACTACTTACAAATCACTTTTAAATACCAACGCTAGCTGGAACTGCACAATCTCGCTCCAAAACGAGCTTCCAGCCAAACGATCCCGTTTCAAAGCTAGACGGGTTATACAAACCACAACCAGCGAGTCATAACGCTCCTTGGGCAGTGGGTGTTCATGTAACGCCCCAGGTTCTCTAACCTCTAGCCTAGCGGCGCTACTACTTACTCTAGACTCTTAAGCAAATAGGATAACTTCTCTAGACTGAATGTACCGAAAATTTCGGCAGCATAACGGAGTAAAACTGGTTATCCCAAAATTTTACAACACCTGTTAAAGACTTTTAACACTTTTGAATATGCAAGAAAGCCAAACTCCACCAAACTTTAGCAGTATTTCACAATCTACCTCCTCTAGATAAGTCATACCTTATCAATACATAAAATAACCAAAAACCATGTAGTGGAATCATAAAGACATTTTATTAACAAAGGGCTAGACCACTAGCTAAAGCATTTATTAAACTTAATAAAAATAAACAAGTCTAGTTTAATCTCAGAAACAAAACCTTCCTTAGGTGAATCCCTCACCATATTGGACACTACGAAAAATGAACCAACTCAAGATAACTCCAGCAACAAAATAAAGCTACTAAGAAACATAACAACACTCTAGGAACCTTTCCTCACTGTTCTTCTCTTCGCCACCAAGGTCTGAATCATCCTCGATACCTGCAACATCTAAAATGTTGGGGGGAAAGTGGGGAAGGGGGAATCAGTATAACAACGATACTGATAAGTAGCTCACACGAGCCAGATCACAGGCATCAAACAAGGCAAACAACATGATTCTCAAACGCATACAACATGCTTCACAAAAGCAGTAAAAACTCATCATGCTCTCAAATCAACAAACCAACAACATGCTCACAAGCACCAAAACCACATCATGCATATGCCTCCCACACTATGCATCCACACTATACTAAACCACACATGATTTACGCGTCTTGCTTCGCACCTAACACATGAATTACGCGCCATGCTGCGCACACCAACACGTGCATTACGCGCCACGCTACGCAATTCCTTTCGCATGCATTACGCGCCATGCTACGCTAACCACTCGCATGCATTACGCGTCATGCTATGCTAAACCAAACACGTGAATTACACGCCACGCTGCGCACCTACACATGAATTACGCGTCCTGCAACGCTACCGCTAGACTTATGCTACACTTCCCGTGACACAAGCTAGCCTAACCAATCATGCTTGACCCAAACACAACATGCTTTAACAACAACACAACAAGACATGCTCATCTTAAGCACTAAACAGGACATGCTCATCTCAAGCGTTTTAGAACAAATATAAACAACATAACTTGCTCAACAAAAGCATTTCAGTACGTTTATATAGAACAAAACATGTTTTACACCAGAACAAGGGTAAACATAAACAAACATCATGCTCACACAATCAAACAAGATCTAGCAAGTAGAAACTACTTACAAGCACTCTTAAATACCAACGTTGCTAAAAATATAAGAGCAAGCTCTAAGCGAACCTACAACACAACCAAGGGCTCCTAGAGATTAGGGAATAGCTTAACATCCATCCAAACACCTAAGGAAACTTAAACGAATAACAAGGAACTAAAACTCACCCAAACAGGGGCTGAACCTTGCTGGAACAACCTAACACAACACTTAAACTCCTTAAATAGGTGTTGTCCAGGGTCCGGGATCACACGAAACTGACACCAAAAAGGCACCCAACGGTTAGAGATTGCACCACAACCAACCACAATAATTACAAAAGGTTTTTTGGGCATAGAGACTTACCGATTAGCACCAAACAAACACACTTAGGTGTTGTACAGCGGCTGCAAATGGCCCAAATCTGCAATTTGGAAGTCGTTAAGGCTTGGGTAATCGAGATTTAAAGCGAACGAACAATGGGTCAAGCTAGACTTACAAGGGGTTGCGCAAAAACACCCAAGGAAGGTTGAAACCTCACCAACTCGAGATACTTGAGGCTGAAAGCTTCCTAGATGGCGCTGCAGATCAGAATGACAAACACGCAATGGGGGGTTGGCAGCAACGACACTCTCAAAAAGGGGGGGGGTTGCTTTTTTTTTTCCTTATTTTGCTTTTTCTTTGAATTTCTGTTTTTTTACCAATTAACCAAAAACCCATAAATAGCCAATCCAAGATTAGCTTTCAACTAACCCCCAATTAGCGTGAATATTTCAACGCTTTAACTCTCCGATAACCAACACGGGCTAACTTTTAATCGAGCTTTTAAGGAGAGAAACTAATTTACTTAACAGATTAATTTCCCCACACCATAGTATATAATTAAATCCCTAAGTTCAAGCCAAAATAGAATTTATATTTCTTTCAACTTGAAACATGGAATTTTAATACACTCAAAGCGCACGGGGCGTTACAGTTCAAGTTCCAGTGATTTGAACCCCAAACGATCACCTAGTGTTGGGTTTTATGCCCTAAAACTCGTAGATAGTAAATGTACATTTGACCGAACATTAATAAAAATGATGTATTATTCAATGTTTGTATTATATCTTGTCTTATTGGTGTGCATTTTGCTTACCGCAAGTGTAAGGGTCAAGTAATAATATAGTGTTTTCGTGTAAAACGAGTGTCGTCCTCTGGATTGGTTTTATAGCAAATTAAGTATCGCGAATACTTTTGTTCAATTTTATTTAGGGAGCAAAACTCAATGATAAAGATAAATCTAAAGACAAAAAGCATAAAATAAAAGTGGAGACTCAAATGGAAAGATTCTTAGGGAATTGATTTCATTGATTAAGATTGAGGATTAATTAATGGGATGAATTTAGTATGCAATTATTCTACCAAGTCTAGGAACCTTTTATCACAACTATCTCTCCCGAGCATAATTGATTCTCATGCATGCAACCAACTTGATATCCCTATCTAAGTTCATTAACATGCAAGGCTTTGAGTTTAGTTCTTCAAGCAACTTCTAAAGTTATTCCAAATCCCGTCACAAACTTAGAATTTCCTCTTTAGTCATGCAATTAAATAAAGTAAGTCTTAGGCCAAATCCCCTCTCCCGAGCAAGATTCAACACTCAAATCATTCAACTAGTGATCAAGTAATTGAAAGCATAAAACCATAATTGCATAGGTAAAATAAATGCATATTCATACCACAAATCAATCCACCAAACTAAAACAACTACATCAATCCCTAAGACAAACAACTAGCAACTCATAGTCTTTAAACTACAAACACTAATTGAAAGAAAAACCATAAAAACTACAAGAGTTAAGGGAAAGATAAAGAAAAACTTGAATTCGCCGACACCGCACGTCCCCGTCACGATCTCCACGTCTTCTCGCTTGATTCCCGCTCCTTGGCCTTGCCTTTAGCTCCCACAAAAGGTCTCTAGTCGAAATTAGGGCTAAAATCTCACCAATTGGGCTCCCCTTGGCCGTAGCATGAAAAGATGAATTTATAGAAAATCTGGCGACGCTGTCGCGATACCGCGTTTTTGGAAAATTTGTCGATAGCGTCGCGACGCAATTTTTTTTTTTTCTTTTTTAAGATTGGAAGCTCCATTTGACTCCAATGGCTGAATTAAGCTTCAAGCACATACTTCGTACAAATAAAACATAAAAATGCATAAATTTGGGCAAATAATTGTAAAAGACTAGCTTAATTAATCAGAGAAAAATAGCTAGCTATGCTCGCTATCACTTATTAACCCTAATCCAATAAACTAAACATCCAAGGCTAATAGAATGAGGCTTGAACTAGTATGTAGGGACATATGGGGATCAATGTTCAAGTTTTAGCCTAAAGGGTCTGTAGTATAGGGATAAGGCTGGGTACCTTGTCCTGGTGACACTATGGATACGACCCGCTTTGTATATTGATACAAACGTAGTAATCCAACGCGTTCATGTGGTTGACATGCGAGTGTGGGTATCCTGTGCAATGAGTTTGCACAAAGACCGGACCGCGAAATAGTTAACCACTAACTGTAACACCGTTAGTTAGCTCGGTTTCTATTTCACTAGGATGACCTAGGCAACTTGGCCTTAATCCTGAGTGGATTATGGACTCCTGTCCATGAGGGATTGTCCTTTGATTTGTACGGGTGAGATTGGCATGTTCGCCGACTCAATAAGCCTACCATTTTTGGGACAAGACCGAGTGGGGAGCTGGGAACGTAGTCTTACAAGATGGAATTCACTCCTTCCCGATATTAGGGTAAGTAGAGGTGTGTTCCATTAAGTGGTGTCTTTGGGTCTTGAACAATGGGCCCTACCCTCTTTATGGCACGAGAGGGACTTCTGTTTGCTGGTTGGACCTCAAACAGGTTGTTCATTAGAGGAGCACTGGTACTTAAGGACCAAGAGGTCAGGGGTAAAACGGTAATTTGACCTAGCTGGGGTACGAACACACGTGAAGGGCTAACTTGCTGTTGACGGTCGATATCCGTGGACACAGAAATATATCTGCAGTGAGAAGAGTGCAGCTGTGGTTCTTTAGTGGAGTGAACCACAGTTAACGAATATTGATTAACTTGGTTAATGAGTTTAGCCAACTAATCTCATATCGTTGGAGCTTCTGATCTGTAGGTCCATCAGGTCCCACCGGTAGCTCTATAAGGGCGTTGAGGTAAATTTCTAAGGTTGAAATAAGTATTCGAAGGAGTTCGAGTATTAAATTAAAATATGAATTTGATTCATATTAAAACTATAGGTTATAATTAATGTGCATTGGATGTATATTAATACTATAGTTTTATGAGAGAGAATAATAATAATAATTGAATATATGATGTTCAATTTTATTATTTTAAAATTAATTAATTTTGTTTTGAATTAGTTAATTATTTTTCGTTTAATTAAATTTGATTTAATTAAACTATAAGATAAGAGGGATATTAATTTAAATTAGATTTAAATTAATGTTTATTTTATTAATATTGATTAATAAAAAATTTAATTAATTATATTTTAAAATTATGATTTTAAAATTATAATTAATTAAAAATATCAGGTAACTGATATTTCAGTTACCTGATATTATGCGTGAAGGAGGTTAATTGGAAAAGTCAGAAGGCAGTTTTAGTATCTTTCTCCCTTATTCACGCCCAACTCTCCCTCTCTCTGCCATCTCTCTCTCGATTTCTCTCCTCCCTCTGTGATACAAAGATTGCTTTCCAGAGAAAAAAAAAACCCTTAGAGATCTGGGTTCCCACAAACCTCTCAACACACATTCCCTTTGAGAATACCGGTGAATCCTTGTGGTGGTGTTCGTGTGGGTTTCCTAGCGAAGATCAAGTTCGTTTTGCTGCTGGTTTTCTGCAAACATCAAGGAAAAAAGGCGTTTTTTCAATTAAGAACTCTTCAAGGGTAAGAATTCTTGAACCCAAGGATCAATAGGATCCTTTTCTAGATTAGATCTAGTGTTTAGTTTCTATTTTCAGCATGTTTTATAGTTTTACAGCATGTTAAATTTGTTTAAATTGTTGTAAATTTATGATTTGCAAGTTGTAATGGTATTTTAATCGAAAGAAAATACAGTGTGGTTCTATGATAGTTTCCGCTGCCAAGGACTTTTATCCCTTCACCTAGATGGCGCGATAAGGCTAGTTGATAATGCAACGGTCCAGAATAGAGTCAAAACGCCGCTTGACAAAGGCGAGGATGCGTGAAAATGAAGCTCAGGTTGTTGGATGTGCGCAGATCAGACCACGAGGTTCCTTGGCCAAAATTGCATGGACAGAGAGGGAGACGGTGCGAAAACGACGAAACGGGGAAGACAGAGCCACGTGAAGGCCTGTACGCGCGACTCACGGCTGGGTCTTCGATCTCCGACAAGGGTGGACAGCAGCACGACACGAGAGGGAGTGATACAACCCACGGAGAGAGGGAGCTCGCGACGAGGGAGAGAGGGAGGTCGCGACGAGAGAGAGAGCTCGTAGAGGGAGAGAGGGATCGAGGAAAGACGATAGCGACGCGACTCAAACGACGACAGCAACACGATCTGGACGGCGGCAGCGTGGGAAGGCGACGGTGGCTGCAGATTTCAGATGGGGGGGTCACACGAGAAGAGAAAGAAGAGATGGAGAGATCAGAGCTTTAAGTTTCCCTTCTTCTTTTTTTAATTCCTTTTTCCCTATCTCACAAAACCCAAAAATAGCAACCCACACAACCAACACCCGTTATTCAGCGTATAATTTGAATTTTAACGTTGAAATTTTTCAACCCATACAGACCAAGCCAACGAGATTTAGAGGGAGATTTTATTAGAATAACGCTAAATCCCATAAGACATTCACACGAGATATTATATAACTCCCAAAGTACAAGTCAGGCTATAATTAAATTAACCTTAGACTTAAATACAAGAGATCATCATATCAAAATGTTCGGGGCGTTACAACCGAACAAAAGCTCCTTCCCGTTTTTTTCTTCCCGACAGCAATATGTATAACATGTTCGCTGAAATATCTACAAAATGTGTATATATTTCGATTTGTATTAATTTTATTGACATAACTATTTCAGTTATTATATATTCCCAGTAATATATCATTTATAATCTATGCATATATGTCTCATAGTCTACATACCTTTTTCTTAGATTTTTGCATTGAACAGAAAAACATTTATATTCATATATAACTTCATATATACCAACTTATATATACTATGTACATAAGTTTTCCTTTTTTGGCTCATTATGGTAGCCACGTATACCGAGTTTTTTTTCTTTTCTCATTACTATAATATTAAATATACACTTGTATATTTAGTTATTTGCCAATATATATTATATATATATACATGTATGTTTGTATATTAAATACACCAATGCATTTAAGAGAAATATAGATATTGGAAAAAAAAGTCTATATATAACTATAAAAAACCTTATTCTTTAAATAATAAATACATATGTATATATTAAATATACCACGGCGGTGGTGAAATCCAACGATACCCATGATAAAAAAGCAACAATTTGAGGGCAACAACTAGGCTGGCGGTATCCAATGATGTGTGGGTGATGCTTGTTCAAGTTTGCAACGATGATTGTTGGGCGGCAGCGACACTTCCGGTGGTGGTTGGTCGTCGACGGCAAGAAAAGGATCGGAGATGAAGAGGGAGAGAGAGGTCAAGAGACTATGAGGGAGAAAGATCATGAGGGAGGAATGGAGGGAGGAAGAAACAGTGTGAATTGGGAAAAATAGTGAGTGATTTTAGAGATTTTTTTTTTAGAAAAATTGGGAATGATTTTAGGGATCTTTCAAAATTGGAAAGTAATTAGATGGACTGAGAATTTTTAAATAGAAAAGAATAAAATATGATTTGTCCTTTTATGATTTTGTTGGTTTTTTAAATATAAAAATTATGGATAGGGCATAAAAGTAATTGAATAACAACTTATATGTAAAAACTCAAGGCTCTTAGGCTATTTGTGTAAAAAATGGTGAATTTGAACAAAAATGAAATATAGGGTTCACTTATAGGCTAAATATGTACTTATCCCTAAAAGAAAAAACCTAGGCTTTCAAGATAAGCCAACCCATTTAGCCCCACGTGGGCTAAACACATAACCCAACATTTTGGACACACAAACAAAAATGAACAAAAAAAAGGTTTGTTTGTGTTACAAGTGGGTTGGACATCCACAACAAAAACCCATAGGGGGTGTTTGGGGTGCGGGTTTGGAACTAGAAGCTTGGGTTTCTTAAGCCCATGAGATAGATTTGGAGGAGATGTGTAGTATGGGTTTCTAAAGCCTGTGTGTGGGGAACAAACTTGGATTGGTTGGGTTTTTTAATCCTGTGTTTGGAGTGTAGGCTTGGGTTGGTGGTTTTGGGTAGTTTGATTTTTATTTATTTATTCTATTTTTTCCACTTTTATGCGAACTGTTCAACTGATATTGGCCTCTATATAAATATTTTGTTTCATTTTGTATGTGACAGTTACTCCAACCATATTTAAATTGGTCTTATACTATGTAAATTCTTTGTAACCTCAATTTATTTCCTTAACTCCATTCATGATTATTTTATTTGGAAAATCTGTTTCTTTTCGCTAGTTTTTCCCACTATTTTGTGAATATTTCAACCTTGATATAATCTTATAGAATTTTAATACAATTTACTAGGAAACAATTTTTTCATCCATTTTAAAATTGGTATTTGTTGAATAAGAAAATTCAACCAATCACAAATTGTTCCGCCCCAACTTACTCTTAGCTAACTAGTGATGTGGCGTGCCAACAATGAACCCTAACCAACAATAGGACCCATTGTCATCTTACTGCTCTCAACAACTCTAAGATCATAGTAACTCTTGTAGGAACTTAAATGACCAGAAATTCGGGTAGAGTTTCTCCTAAAACTTGGCTTACACACCTGAAAAGAAACGATATATGTGCATATTTATAAACTATATCACATCCTGAAACCAACTATCTTACGGTACGAACCCTTCTGGTGGAGACTAGATTGAAATGAAGTACACATATTCCATTTCAAGGTTCATAGGTTTGATCCATTTGTCACTTTCCTCGTCATCCATTGCTTGTTTAAAGGTTAATGGATCCTTGCCATTATCATCAGGTATGGCAACCGGAGTTTCAATTAAACTCAAATAGTATTTCATTAGGTAGAATAACAATCCTCCCACTACGTCGAGACTCTCTCAACAGTTGAGGAGGACGAGACTAATTCAATGTGCCAGCTCCATCAATAACTCTTGTTGAAGGACCAGCTTGATCAACAATTCTTATTGATTCATTTGTAGCTTCACTAAATAACTTATTTAACACTATGTAACTGCGTGGTTTGTGATCTCTAACGTGGTATTCTTCTAAGAAAGTTGTATTTGTCAATACAAACACTTTATTTTCTTTTGAACAAAGAAGCATCCACCTCTAGTTTCTTTGGAATAACCTACAAATAGGCACACCTTTGGGTTTGTCTTTAGCATATATGCAGAACATCCCTAAAATTTGAAATGGCATAAACTTACTTTATGCCCCCTTCAGAGATCAAACGGTGTTTCAAAAGCACTCTTTGAGAGAACCATATTCGTATTTTAAACTGCAGTCACCACTGCATATTCCTAAAAAACGAGTTTAGGCAACTGTGCATATCTTAATATCTAACGAACTATGTCTAACATGGTTATGTTTCTCATTTCCAATACTTTATTTCCTGAGGTGTATCGGTTGTTTAGAGTTTAGGACATAGTTCCATGTTCTATCAAATAGTCTTGGAATTCTGAGTCCTTATTCTCTCTACTGCGATCGAATCGAAGTGTGCCTATCGTCGTACCTAATTATTCTTATCCTTGGCCTTTACACTCTTTGAAAGTTTCAAGAGCTTTGGACTGATGTATTAGGTAGAGATAGTATACTTTGAATAATCATTAATGAAACTAATTAATTATTCATACTCTATTTGAGTTTTGGCATTCATTTGATTTCAAAGATCAGAATGTATTAGTTCTTAGGGTTCTTTGGCACGATAACCTTTTCCAGTAAAAGGTCGTTTAGTCATCTTTCCCTGAAGGCATGAATTATAAGGAGGTAACGAGACGTTTTCTAACTTGTTTAGTTCATTCTTGACCAACCTTTCAGTCCTAGTGAGTTTCAATATGGCCTAACCTCAAGTACCAAAGACAGGTATCTTTAGTAATTTTAAACATCTCATGAATTATATCACTTTCGATTCTAACGATCTTAACACATATAAATTCTTCTCCTTTTTGCAGAACAAATATTAGCATCCCTTTTGTAATGAACAGTTCATTAAAAAAAAAGGATAATAGAATAACCTTGTCCTAGCAAACAAGATATAGAAATTAAACTTCTTTTAAGCTTAGGAACTTTAACACATTATTAAATAACATGTAATATTCCTTGGAGAAGAATAACTTTATGTCTCCCACTGCCATGACCGAGATAAATTCTCATGTTTCTAACTTTTAGAGTTATTTTACCAGCTCATAGTTGTTACCAGGAAACATATTCCTTGAAAAGAAGAACATACATGTTTAATGCCACCTGAATCAACGATCCAAGCTGAATCACTATTCCTACTAAGTGCGTTTAAGACCGCTTCGAAATCACTTTTGTTCAACGTTTAAGTTTTTTTTTAGTTGTATTTTTTTATACCAATAATGAATTTTGGCGTATAAACGAGGCACTAAAAGAACTATACATGTTGAAATAACAAATAAACTTAAATCGGTTGTCTAGTACTAAGCCCATTATATAAATAATCCAATCAAATTTTAGCAAAACTATTAATCAAAGAAACCCTAATAAACTATTGATATAGATTTACAACGATACTTTAGAGGTTTAGAGCAACAGTCACCAAACGGGTGATCAGCTACTCCTCCTCTGAATTGAGACTTATCTCAGCCAATTCTTAATATCAGAACTGTTGCGTTTTATTCCCTAAAACTCGTGGATAGTAAATGTAAACATTTGACCGAACATTAATAAAATAATATTTAATGTATTATTAATTATTGTTTGTATTGTATCTTGCCTAAATAATCATAATCCAATAAACTGAACATCCTAGGTTGTTAGTATGTGACTTGAACTAGTATGTAGGGACATACGGGGATCGGTGTTCAAGTTACAGCCTAAAGGGTCTATAGTATAGGGATAAGGTTGGGTACCTTATCCTGTTGACACTATGGATACGACCCACTTTGTATTATGATACAAACACAATGATCTAACACGTTCGTGTAGAGGACATGTGAGTGGGGGTATCCTGTGCAATGAGTTTGTATAAGACCGGACCGCGAAATAGTTAACCACTAGTTGTAACACCGTTGACTAGATAGGTTTCTATTTCACTAGGATGACCTAGGCAACTTAGTCTCAATCCTGAGTGGATTATGGACTCCTGTTCACGAGGGATTGTCCTTTGATTTGTATGGGTGAGAGTGGCCTTCACACCGACTAAATAAGCCTATCATTTTGGGGACAAGACCGAGTGAGGAGCTGGGAACATAATTACACAAGATGGAATTCACTCCTTCCCGATATTAGGGTAAGAAGAGGTGTGTTCCCTTAAGTGGTGTCTCCAGGACTTGAACAAAGGGCCCTGCCCTCTCTATGGCACGAGAGGGACTTCTGCTTGTTGGTTGGACCTCAAACATGTTGTTCATTAGAGGAGCACTGGGACTTAAGGATGTAGAGGTAGCCCAGGGGTAAAATGGTAATTTGACCTAGCTGGGGTACGAACACATATGAAGGACTGACTTGCTATTATTGGTCGATATCCGTGGAAACAGAAATATATCTACAGTGAGAAGAGTACAACTGTGGTTCTATAGTGGAGTGAACCGTAGTTAACGAATATTGATTAACTTGGTTAATGAGTTTAGCCAATTAATCTCATATCGTTGGAGCTTCTGATCTGTAGGTCCATTAGGGCCCTGATGTGGAATTTTCCTTACCGCAAGCGCACGGGTCAAGTAATAATAAAGTGTTCGTATAAACGAGTGTCGTCCTCTGGATTGGATTTTTAAGCAAATCAAGTATTATGAATAATCTCGCTTAATTTTATTTAGGGATTAAAAAGTGATGAATGAATGATAATAAAACCAAATCAAGCAAGTAAAAAGAATGGAAATTCAATTGGGAAAACTACTTAGGGAATTGATTTCGCCGATTTAGTTTAGGATTGATTTTAGGGAATAAGTTATTATGCACAATGAAATTATGAGCCAAAGACCCTTTAATCACAACTACCTCTCCCGAGTATAATTGATTCTCAAGCAAATTAACCAACTTGATATCCCTATCTAAGTTTATTAACATGCAAGGCAATGAGATCTTTTAACCAATTCTAAAGATAATTTAAAACCGTCAAGAATTAGAAAGTAAACTTTATTCATGCAATCTTGAGTAAGTCTAAATCAAATCCCCTCTCCCGAGCTAGATTCGAAACTTAAATCATCCAACTAATGGCCAATTAATTGAAAGCATTAAATCAAGATTACAAACACAATAACATTGCACAACTTAAGCCATAAATCAATCCATAAACTTAATCAACTACATCAATCCCTAAGCTACAAGTTTAGCTACTCATGAATGAAAATACAATCTCAACTAAACATATGAAAGCCATAAATCTAACTAAAGGAAGAAAAGGGAAAAGAAAACTCAATGTAGGCCGAATCCCGACGTCCCCGTCACGATCCCCACGAACAATGGGTTGATTTCCAAGTCTCTCCCTTTGTTTTCAGCCTCCAAATGCTCTGTTCTGTCCTCTCTACGGCTATCCAAGGTCCCAAATCGAACCCCCTGGAAAACCTAGCCGAAAATAAGCTTTTATTCTGATTTTTCGTCTTAGCGTCGAGACGCTGTCAAGACAGCGTTGCGACGCTGCCTCTTATACGCGCGTTCTGAATAAGGAAAAACGGTAGCGTCGGGACGCTTCCTATCGTAGCGTCTCGACGCTGTAAGCTTTACGCGCCTAATCTGATATGGAATGTGAGCGTCGAGACGCTCAAGAGCTAGCGTCTCGACGCTAGCCTACTGTTGACCGAGATTTGACTTTTTTCCACTTTTACTCTTTTCATTCCTTTGCATCTTTTCACGCCCCGAGCACCCGATTAACTCTGATATTGCATTATAGCTCCAATCAACCATTTCCTACAAAATAAACAATAAAGAACAATAAAATGGCCCAAACACCATAAAAGACTAGCTAAATTAAATAAGTAAAAGTAGCTAGCTATGCTTGCTATCAACCATAAATTACAACATGAAAGCATAAAATACAACATGCAAGAAAAGAAAACGAATGCCAACAAGTTAAAGTACAGTAGCTCAAAGAGAAATTAACAAGACACTTATTAAAAACAACACGCAAAACCATAAAGTACAACATGCAAGAAAAGCAAAAGAATGCTGAACGAAATTTGAAACAAAATAGATAATATTGCATTTTGTGATTTAACAATTAAGGTAGAATAGCTCAAATATAAATTAACAATACATTTAATAAAACTAAATAAAGAAAGATAAGGATAAAACATAAAAATAAAATAAAAAGTGTTCTACCCCCAACTATTTTCCAAAGCTCCTACACCTTGACTTTGCATGGTGGTGATGGTATGAATCAACTTTTTTGTTGTTGCACCGTGAATGTGATAAAAATAGGAGAAAATGATGAAAATGGTGTTGTTTGGAAGAGAAAAAAAATGGTGGGAGAGAGGAAGATGAACATTCTAGAGGGAAGAAGAAAAAAAAATGGAAGAAGACTCAAATTGTGGAAGTTGGAGGGAAGGGTAAAGAGAGTAATTTTTTAGGGAAGATGAAGAGATTGGCGTGGGAGAGAAGGAAAGAGGGAAGAGTGGGAGACTTTTTGGAGAAGATCAAGGGTTTTCATGGGAAAAATGGATTAGGGTTTTCTTGGAAAAAAGGAGGAGATCTAGGGTTTCCTTGAAAACCCACAAAAATCTAGATATTTTGAGGGAAGGTTCTAGATTTATTTTTTTAAAAAAAGGATAACATTTCAGTTTAATAACTCTAGCCTTAAAAAGCTTTGAATTTGGGGTCTTGGCCCATTGGCATACATGTTGAATTTTTACAAACAAAACTTGGTATCAAATCTTCTTTATGTCTATATTATTATCAGTTTTTTTTTTTTTTTTTTTTGCCAATGTGCATTCTTAGGTAAATCTTTAAAAAAAAAAAAAATTAAAATCAATCGGACCAAATATGGGGTCTATAGTTTGCCCCCCTTTGTGCATCCTTCTAGACTTAGGAGGTGAACAAAGGCATAGACAAATATTTGGGATGATTTTCTAATGATTAAATGAAAGAAACTTACATTGATGCCTTTGTTTACCTAATTGTTGGCCTTTGTTGAGAAAATATCTAGGCATAGTTTTTTTTTAAAGAGACATAAATGAAAAGTGGACCTAGATTAACTAGGCTACAAACTCAATCGGGACGAAACCACAAACATAAAGTCCAATTTAACCAAAAAGCGAAAGAAATAAGTAAAGGAACTAGGGGTGATTCTCCCCGAATACTTGATTCAGGGGCCACAAATCATGTGTGTTCTTCTTTTAAAGGAATAAGTTCCTGGAAGAACATTCTGCTTGTGTAATAACTCTCAAAGTTAGAATTAGAGAGGTTATTTTGGCTATAGCAGTGGGGAACATTAAGATATTTTTCCCAATGGGAGAAAATACATATTATTAGATAATGTGTATGTAATTCCTAAGATCAAAAGAAATTTGATTTTTGTGTCTTATTTGCTGGAACAATGTTATTCTTTACCTTTCTCTGCTAACGCAGTTTTGCTTCTAGAAAGGGAGTTGACATTTGTTTAGCTTTACTGGAAAGTAACCTAAATGTTTTAAGACTAATCAAGAGTAAAACAATCATGATCATTGGGTTGTTTAAGACTGCTACTACTCAATGTGAAAAGAGGCAAAGGATTTCTCCTAAAGGAAAATACCTTTCTTTGGTTCTAAGGTAGACCATATTAATCTCAATTTGATTGGGAGATTGGTCAAGAGTGAACTTCTAAACGAGTTAGAAGATTACTCTTTACTACCTTGAAAGTCATGCCTTGTGGGCAATATGACTGATAGATCTTTTACTGGAAAAGATCTAAGAGTCAAAGAGCCCTTGGAGCTTGTACATTTGGATCCTTGTGGTTCAATATGTTAAAGCAGTGGGAGGGCATGAATAATTCATCTCTTTTGGATGATTATTCAAAGGTATGAGTATCTTTACCTAATGCAACTTAAGTCTGAAGCTCTTGAGATATTCGAAGGGGCTTAGGACTGAAGTTGAAAACTTGTTAGGTGAGATGATAAAAACACTTCAATCTGATCAAAGTGTTGATAATAGGGATTTGAGATTCCAAGACTATTTGATAGTACATGGGATCACACCCTAAATCTCATTTAGGATAAATAGGACCCTATTGGATATGGTTCATTCCATGTTGAGCTATGCTCAATTGTCTGGCTCGTTTTGGGGTCATGCAGTGTTGACTGCATTGAATACTATAGTAGTCAACCCCAAAGGAAACGAGAAGTGGATACTTCTTCAATTCACAAGAGAATAACGAATTTGTATCGACAAATGCTAAATTCTCAGAAGAAGTCCACATCAAAAATCATAAACCACAAGAGTAAAGTCGGTTTAAGTAAGTTAACTAATGAAGCTACAGTAACATCCACATGAGTTGTTGATGAGGCTGACTATTCAACAAGAGTTGTTGATGGATCAGTGCATCTAGTTAGTCACATTCATCTCTGTAATACTTATTTCTTTCTGTAGTAGTAATAATAATAATAATAATAATAATAATAATAATAATAATAATAAGAAAAAAAAAGAAAAAAAAGAAAAAGAAAACAAGCTTCCAGCGGAAGCTTTAGAAAGTTAAAATATATATATATATATATATATATATATATATATATATATATATATATATATATATATATAAAATAAGAAAAGAAAGGTAAAGCTTCCAGTGGAAGCTTTACTTAAAATTAAAAAAAAAAAAAAGAAAAAAAAAGGAGAAGTCAGACGTGGGAAGTGGGAAGTGAAAAGCAAAAAAAAAAAAAAAAAAAGAAAAAAAGAAAAGAAAAACAGAGAGAGGGAACAAAGGAGACGAAAATGAAGGGGAAGCAAAACCTAGGGCATTATTGAGCGATTTTTGCAAGGAAAAACAAGTCAAGAAGCACACAACCTTGGATTCAAGTATTGGGTAAGTTTTCTTTCTTAGTTTAAGCTTTTGCACGAGTTTAGAAGCTAAAGAAATGAGTTTTATTTGTGGGTTTTTCTTCTTTGACTTGAATACTCCATGGATTAGTTTGAAAACTAAAAGGGACAAAATGGGTTGAGTTCAAAGAGAGGAAAACTTGATAAAAACCCATAGTTTAAATCAAAAGGGAAATTGATAGTGGTTATTCATAGGTTGTTGATATGTAAGCTATTAAGGGATAAAGTTCTTGGAGAACAAAGAGATAATGTTCATGGGGAGAAAGAGAAAGAATAAAAAGAATTAAGCTAGTTATGGAGACGGGCATAACGAAGCTATTTGAAACTTTATTCGGAAAGTATGGTCATAGCTACAAGCTATTTAGAGTTTAAATCCATGAGAATTATGGCCTAACTCAAGTGTTAAGTAAATATTGCGGGCTTGTATAATTTAGAGGTTTTGTGTTCAAATTTGGAGAGGTAAGCATTGCTAATGATTGGTAAAATAATTGTTTCAGGTCAAGCGGAGATCGGGAAGGCCTACGACCCGAGTTTCTCTTGCCAATAGTACTGTGAGTGGTTATTTTACAAATTAATTGATTTCCACATTAAAAAAAAAAGAAGAAAATGATTCGGTTTTACCGAATGATTTTACAAGTTAGAAGCATGAGTTTTGGAGAAATTTATGATTATGTATTATGTCGGATTTTGTGGTTGGATTCGAAATTAACGGAATTTGAGAAGCCTCTTGATTTAGTTCCTCCTATTTTTTTTTCCTTTCAAGCTTTGTGTTTATCTATTTAAAATTCTGGTGGATGTTTAGAAGTGGTTAGTTTCTAAATCCTGATTTTAATTAACTGTTTTATAAATTGCTTGAGGCATAACTCAAGTTGTGATTGTTGGAAATTGGTTATGGCAATTGAACTTTGATTTATGACTAATAGTTTATGAGGCTTAGTTTCGATAAGAATCATGATTGTAGCATGGATGAAAATTATGTGTAGTATTGAAAAGAAAATAAAATTGTTTTTAAGTCATTGGATGGTGTACCCATGGATATTTCTCGATACACTTACGTGAATGTGTTTCCGAAGTGTATGTATGATGTGATATATGTATATGAGGTCTTTGGAACCCACTATGGCACACACATAGGCCTTGAGATGTGTGTTGGGGGTGTTTTCCCTTTAGGGGTTGCTCTGCGCGCGTATGACTAGCCGCTCTGCTATACATCTTGAGACTACTCGGTGTATAGTATGACTAGATTCGCTCTGCTATGTGCCTTGAGATCACTCGGTACATAGTATGACTAGTTGCTCTGCTGTGCGTATCGAGATTACTCTACGACAGTATGACTAGTTTGGGTACATGTTCAGTGGTGTGTTTGTTTAGCCATGTTATTACGTTTTAAAAATTATGTTTTACTGAACTCTTGGTGTGACTACCTTCAAGTAAGTTAAATGAAAGAGGTTCTTACTAAAATGTTTTTAAAAGCTCTTACAAAGTGTTTAGTATGTTATAGCTTTTAGCAAATATTTTTCTTTTATGAACTTCTATGTCGTTTTGTTGTTGTACGACTAGGCCATGATTGTCAATTTCTGAACTGATTTGGGTATTAGTGCTGGAGTATTTGATCGTATTGTTATCTGGAAGTGTTAAATTTTGATTTCAGGTGGGTTTATATCCAAATTTCAGAGGAAACTCTGCCGAAATTTTTATGGTTTCTTTTTATTTAATAAACTAGTGCTAGCCACGTTTCAAATTTTTTTTTGTCAAACTAGTTCAGATACATTTTACAATGAAGTTCATAGTTATGTTGGAATTACATTGTCGACACGTCACGTCCTAGGTTGGTTAGGATAATCTGGGGCAGTTCGTGTCAGTTTGGTATCAGAGCATTAAGATCCTACATTGTTTAGTAGTTATTGCATTTTCTAACATGGTGATTGTGTGACATGCATTACATAATAGGGAATCATGCCTCGAGGTGGCAGAATACGTAGGCTCCAGGACCTTGGAACTCAACAAACTCCAGATGGACAAAATTCTGTTGAAGAAGAAACCGTTGGTGAATCTAGTCACCAACATATGAATCAAACATAAAATGTAAATGAAGAAGATGAGCAATTGATGGCGAGAATTGCTCAAGGGATAGCGGTAGGGATGCGAATGCTTAGGAATGATCCTGAGAAAAATTTTAGAATTGAGCGGTTAAAGGCTTTAGGCGCAACTACGTTTGCTGGGACAGCGAACCCAGCTGATGCTGAACTGTGGATGGAAATGTTAGAGAAATGTTTCGATGTGATGGGATGTCCTGAAGATAGAAAAGTAAGGCTAGCTACCCTCTTACTCCAAGAGGGGGCAGATGACTGGTGGAAATCGTTGAGAAATAGACGACCAGAATCAGAAGTAATTGAATGGAAAGAGTTCAAGAAGGCCTTTTATGATGAATATTATCCCCGCTCTTATAGGGATACAAAATGAAGCGAATTCTTGAAATTAGTGCAAGGATCAATGACCGTGGCAGAGTATCAAAAGAAGTATGTTGAGCTTTTGAACTATGCTACGACTATTATCGAAGATGAGATTGATAAGTGCAAGAGGTTTGAAGATGGCTTAAGAGAAGAGATTCGAAGTTCCACCACTACAGTGGAATGGAAGGAATTTGGGAAGTTGGTGGAAGCAGCTTTGAGGGTTGAGAAAAGTAAGTCTGAAAGTAAGAGTCAGAATGAGCCCTCAAGGAATGTACGTGGCTTTTCAGGAGGTGCTACTAATTGATAGCGAGCGTAGCTAGCTACTTTTACTTATTTAATTTAGCTAGTCTTTTATGATGTTTGGGCCATTTTATTGTGCTTTATTGTTTATTTTGTAGGAAATGGTTGATTGGAGTTGTAGCGCAATATTGGAGTTAATCGGGTGCTCGGGACGCGAAAAGATGCAAAGGAATGAAAAGAGTAAAAGTGGAAAAAAGTCAAATCTCGGTCAACAGCAGGCTAGCGTCGAGACGCTAGCTCTTGAGCGTCTCGACGCTCACATTCCATATCAGATAAGGCGCGTAAAGCTCACAGCATCGAGACGCTGTGATAGGAAGCGTCCCGACGCTACCGTTTTTCCTTATTCAGAACGCACGTTTTGGAGGCAGCGTCGCGACGCTTAGACGAAAAAAACAGAATAAAAGCTTATTTTCGGCTAGGTTTGAGTGGAGTTCGATTGGGGACCTTGGACAGCCGTAAACAGGGCAGAATAGAGCACTTGGAGGCTGAAAAAAAGGGAGAGACTTGGAAACCAACCCATTGTTCGTGGGGATCGTGACGGGGACGTCGGATTCGGCCTACATTGAGTTTTCTTTTCCCTTCTCTTTCTTTAGTTAGATTTATGGCTTTCACATGTTTAGTTGAGATTGTATTTACATTCATGAGTAGCTAAATTTGTAACTTAGGGATTGATGTAGTTGATTAAGTTTATGGATTGATTTATGGTTTAAGTTGTGCAATGTTATTGTGTTTGTAATCTTGATTTAATGCTTTCAATTAATTGGCCATTAGTTGGATGATTTAAGTTTTGAATCTAGCTCGGGAGAGGGGATTTGATCTAGACTTACTCAAGATTGCATGAATAAAGTTTATTTTCTAATTCATGACGGTTTTAGATTAACTTTAGAATTGGTTGAAAGATCTCATTGCCTTGCTTGTTAATAAACTTAGATAGGGATATCAAGTTGGTTAATTTGCATGAGAATCAATTATACTCGGGAGAGGTAGTTGTGATTAAAGGGTCTTTGGCTCATAATTCCATTGTGCATAATAACTTATTCTTTAAAATCAATCCTAAACTAAATCGGCGAAATCAATTCCCTAAGTAGTTTTCTCAATTGAATTTCCATTCTTTTTACTTGCTTTGATTTGGTTTTATTATCATCTTTTCATCACTTTTTAATCCCTAAATAAAGTTGAGCGAGATTATTCACAATACTTGATTTGCTTAAAAATCCAATCCAGAGGACGACATTCGAATTTACTATTCACTATATTATTACTTGACCCGTGCGCTTGTGGTAGGAAAAGTCCACATCAAGTTTTTGGCGCCGTTGCCGGGGATTGGCACATTTAGTTAAATTGATATTGTGAAAAAATTGCTTGATCTTAATTTAGGGTGTATTGTTACTTTTTTAGGTTTGTTGCATTTTTTTTTTCTTATTTGTCTTTCTTTACATATTTGATTTTCTAGGTTAGTTTTCTTTTAGTTGTGTAATCTTTTCCTCATTTGTTCTTGTTTTTTCCTTTTCTAGATTAGTTTCCTTATTTTTGTTTTGCCATTCATATGTTTGCATTCCTTATTAGGTTACTTTGTTTCTTTTTCTAGATTATATTTTCCATTCTTAAATTAGTTGTTTTCTTTTCTTTATTTATTTCCATAATTGTTTTTCTTTTCTTTGTAGGGTAGTTTTAATTTTGCATGCGTAGTAGTAGAGAAGTGATACCATTTGATCCCGAGATAGAAAGAACAATTCATAGGCTTCGAAGGGAAAATAGAGAAATTATTCAAATGGCAGACCAAAATCCACCTGAGGAGCCTAGGCCCATTAGAGATTATTTTCAGCCTGTGTTTCAGGGGCAACAGTCGGGGATTGTCTATGCCCCGATTAATGCCAACAACTTTGAGCTGAAGACCGGTCTTATTCAGATGGCTCGAGACTGTGCATACAGAGGATCGCCCACTGAGGATCCAAATTCTCATCTTAAATCATTCTTAGATATTTGTGGGACGGTAAAGATTAATGGTGTCTCTGAGGATGCTATTCGCTTACGTTTATTTCCCTTTTCTTTGCAGGATAAAGCACGTGATTGGTTGCAGTCTATTACTCCTGGGAGCATCACCACCTGGGATGCTTTGGTCCAGGCATTTTTAAAGAAATTCTTCCCTCCTGCAAAGACGGTCAAGCTGAGGACCGAGATTGGGACATTCCAACAACAATATGATGAGCAGCTGTTCGAAGCTTGGGAGCGATTCAAAGAGCTACTGAGGAAGTGTCCTCAGCATGGTTACCCCGATTGGCTTCAGGTACAGTTGTTTTATAATGGTTTAACTCCTAGTACAAAAACGATTGTTGATGCAAGACCGTGGAGAACGCTCACACACTTTTAGAGGATATGGCCACCAACAGTTATCAGTGGCCATCTGAGCGGTCTACACCTAAAAAGATTGTTGCTGGAGTGTTTGAGGTTGATAAAGTAAGTGCACTCCAGGCCCAGATGACCTCCCTTGCTAATGCTTTTATGAAATTTTCAGGTACAGGGAGTGCTCAATCAATTGAATCAGCTGCTGCTTTAGCATCTAGACCTCAGGAGGAGACTATTGAGCAGGTTCAGTATGTATCAAATTTTAATTCTAGGGGATATAATAATAGTTCTACACCTACACATTATCACCCTAACAATAGGAACCATGAAAATTTCTCTTATGCTAATACTAAGAATGTTCTTAATCCTCCTGGCTTTGCCCCTCAAACTCAAGATAATAAAAAGTTAGAAGATCTTGTTGGAGCTTTCATTGCAGAGTCTAGTTACAGGACAACCAAATTAGAGGAGGCAGTCATTGCCATCAACTCAACAGTGAATGGCCACAGTGCAGCTATAAAGAACATTGAGACTCAGCTGGGACAGTTGGTGAATGTTGTAAGCACCATGAATAAAGGTAAGGCCACAGCTGAGCAAGAGAAACCCCAGATGGAGTATTGTAAGGCAATCACGGTGCACCAGGAGGAATCTGAAGAGGAACCTGAATCTGAGGACTATGAAACGCCTACAGGGGAAGCTGAGGAGGACACATCATCTGATGAGGCTGAACAGCCTAACCTTGAGCCTCCTATTCCTTCTCCCACACTGATGGTTCCTAAGGAAAAGAAAAAGAAAAAGAAGAAAAAGAATAATCAGGTTCAGTTTGATAAATTTATGAATGCTTTTATGAATCTGAATATTAATATTCCTTTTGCAGAGGCATTAGAGATGCCCCAATACAACAGGTTCATGAAGGAGTGGTTAGCAAAGAAGCGAAAAGAAAAGAAGGTTGACACTGTTTATCTTGCTTCCACATGCAACACCAGAGTACAACAGAAAGTACCCGAAAAAGTAGCAGATCCAGGGAGTTTTTCTGTTCCTTGTAGTTTTGGTACTTATTCTTTCAGAGCATTATGTGATTTAGGTGCTAGCATTAATATTATCCCATTGTCCTTGTGTAAGAAGTTAGACATAGGTGAGATTAAATCTACTCCTGTAAAGCTCCAATTGGCTGATCAATCTGTGGTGAGACCAGTTGGTATTGTAGAAAATGTGTTAATCAGAGTAGGTAGATTTTTCCTCCCTATTGACTTGTATGTTATGGACATGATAGAAAATCCTTCAATGCCTGTCATATTAGGACGACCATTCCTCGCTACTGGGCGAGCGATCATAGATATTGAGCGTAGGGAGCTCACTATTAGAGTCAAGAACGAAAAAGAAATCTTTAAAGCAGTTGAAGACTCCAAAGATGAAGTGCTTTACATGGGCTACAGGAAAGGTGCAAGAAAGAGCACCTTTGTTGGATTCACAGAACAAAAGCCTCCTTGAAGCACGTGCAACACGTCGAGCTAATGACGTTAAACAAGCGCTTATGGGAGGCAACCCAAGTAAGTTAGTGTGTTTTCTTTTTGTTTTTGATTTATTGTTTGTTTTTGTTTTGTAGGTCTTGTTTTCTTCCTCTCCTTTGCTTTCAAGCTTTCAAGATTCAAAGCTCTCAAGCAAGAAGTCATCATCATTCAAGGCCAGTATTATTCACTCCTGTCATTCTTTTATTGTTCTCATGCTTGTTTATGCCCTATTTTCTTTATACATTGAGGACAATGCATACTTTAAGTTTGGGGGTGGATTAGCATGTTTGTGGAGCCCTTGAGCATCTGAGTTCGGGCTATAGTTTTGAGCTTTCTTTGAATTTTGCATATGGTTGTTTTCTGGATGCTACTTTTGCATGATTATGATGTCCTAGGATAGGCTTTCTTGTCAATTTTCAAGCTTGTGATGAGATGTAAGCATAAGTGCCCAAAAAAGGAGACTTTTTAAAATTTTTCTAGGAGATGGCTTGCATGAGTAGAGTATCTGTCTTGGCTTGACTTGGATTTGAATGCTTAGGAGCGAATTATTGGGTTCATATGCTTGTTGTCACCTCGATAGGTGTAGGGTAGAGCTAAAAAGTTAATGTTTTGCAAATTAGCACGTTTGATCTTGCTTAGGAGGAAAGAAAAGAATATATGCTATTTATGCTCATAAAGAAAAATCATTCTTGTAGTTACTGTTGAAGAAAAAAATTATTATGTCATGGCCTGTGCACAGTTTGCAATGTTTAATAAAGTTTAGGCAAAAAGAGCTACCCCTGTTGTGATCAGTTAGGCCAACCAGAGAAATCTCAGGTTAAGGGTCCCTGCAATGGGTGTGTGAAAGCTAGTGCCACATATACATGCTTAATTTGATTGTTAATTATAAGCACCTAAGTATGGAGATAATCAAACTAATTTGTTGCATTAACTCATTAGTGAAGCCTTAGTGCCAGTGTAGAGGGAAGATGAGCTGAGAGTTTAATAATCCAATCCCGGGCTAGTAGAGTCTGATCTTGTTGAGTTAGATCTCGCTTGTGCAAGTTAATTTTGGAAAAATTTTAATTTGTCTCCCTCATTGGTCCTTGTGTGCATATCTCTTGCTTGCTTGGTTATTGACTTTTGAGCCTTGAGGATTTAGTCATGATTGTTGCATCCATTTTTCTACTGTATGTTTGATTTCTAGTTTGCTCGAGGACTAGCAAAAGCTTAAGTTTGGGGGTATTTGATAGCGAGCGTAGCTAGCTACTTTTACTTATTTAATTTAGCTAGTCTTTTATGATGTTTGGGCCATTTTATTGTGCTTTATTGTTTATTTTGCAGGAAATGGTTGATTGGAGCTGTAGCGCAATATTGGAGTTAATCGGGTGCTCGGGACGCGAAAAGATGCAAAGGAATGAAAAGAGTAAAAGTGGAAAAAAGTCAAATCTCGGTCAACAGCAGGCTAGCGTCGAGACGCTAGCTCTTGAGCGTCTCGACGCTCACATTCCATATCAGATTAGGCGCGTAAAGCTCACAGCATCGAGACGCTGTGATAGGAAGCGTCCCGACGCTACCGTTTTTCCTTATTCAGAACGCGCGTTTTGGAGGCAGCGTCGCGACGCTGTCTTGACAGCGTCTCGACGCTAAGACGAAAAAACAGAATAAAAGCTTATTTTCGGCTAGGTTTGAGTGGAGCTCGATTGGGGACCTTGGACAGCCGTAAACAGGGCAGAACAGAGCACTTGGAGGCTGAAAAAAAGGGAGAGACTTGGAAATCAACCCATTGTTCGTGGGGATCGTGACGGGGACGTCGGATTCGGCCTACATTGAGTTTTCTTTTCCCTTCTCTTTCTTTAGTTAGATTTATGGCTTTCACATGTTTAGTTTAGATTGTATTTACATTCATGAGTAGCTAAATTTGTAACTTAGGGATTGATGTAGTTGATTAAGTTTATGGATTGATTTATGGTTTAAGTTGTGCAATGTTATTGTGTTTGTAATCTTGATTTAATCCTTTCAATTAATTGGCCATTAGTTGGATGATTTAAGTTTCGAATCTAGCTCGGGAGAGGGGATTTGATCTAGACTTACTCAAGATTGCATGAATACTAATGCCTCTGGTGATATACAATTTCGAAGTGGTAATAGAGGGTTTACCCCAGGAGTGGCAAATCGAGGAAGTTTTAAATCTAGACATCGAGGATCGTCAAGCTTTAGATCTAATTTGAGTGCATCAGCGCAAGGGTCGAATAGTTCGACCCATTCTTTTAGATCCTCAGGAGGCCAACGCACTTGGCAACAAGATAATTCTGGTTATGGTCACACTAAATTTCCACAATGCCAGCAATGTGGGAAGTTACATCAAGGTCAGTGCCTGAAAAATGCAAATGTTTGTTATAATTGTGGTCAAGTGGGCCACATGAGGAGAGAATGTCCATCGTTATTACAGAGGACTAGTGGTTCACAAGGGTCATTCTTTCAGCAAAATCAAATCAGGGGACAGACTAGTCAAGGGCAGATTGATTTGCAAGCAAGATCTGCTGCAACAAGTAGTGAAGGCCAATCAAACCCTGCAAACTCTAGTGGGACAAAGTCAAAGGGCCAAGCTGGAAGGCCACGCAACCAAGGAAAAGTATTTGCCATGACTCAACAGGAAGCTCATGAATCGTCTGATGTTGTTATGGGTACGTTATTTATTGCTGGTAAAAATGCTCGTACTTTAATTGATCCTGGTGCTTCACATTCTTTTATCTCTCATATGTTTTCTGTTGGAATTAATAAGACGTCAGAATCCTTACTTAATGATTTAGTTGTAGCTACTCCAATTGGAAAGTCCTTGTTGGCAAATAGTGTTTATCGAAATTGTATAGTCATAGTTGGTGATAGGGAGATGAATGCCGATTTGATACCCTTAGATATTCATGACTTTGATGTTATCTTGGGAATGGATTTCTTATATGCACATCATGCCTCAGTAGATTGCTTCCGAAAGGAAGTTGTGTTTAAACTACCCGGAGAATCTGAAGTTATTTTTAAGGGCGAGAGGAAAATCATGCTACCAAGTGTAATATCATCATTGAAGGCTAGTAAACTACTTAGGAAAGGTTGTTTGGCGTACTTAGCTCATATAGTTGACATTGAGGTGAGTAAATCGAAGCTCGGAGATATACCCATAGTAAGGGAATTTTCAGATGTGTTTCCAGAAGAATTGCCGGGGTTACCACCTGATAGAGAAGTAGAATTCGTGATTGATTTGATACCAGGTACGACTCCTATTTCGCAAGCACCATATCGAATGGCCCCAACAGAATTGAAGGAATTGAAGTTGCAATTACAGGAGTTGGTTGATAAAGGTTTTGTTAGACCAAGTGCATCTCCATGGGGTGCACCGGTGTTGTTTGTGAAGAAAAAGGATGGTACCATGAGATTATGTATCGATTATAGGTAATTGAATAAGGTGACGATACGCAATAAGTACCCTTTACCACAAATAGATGACTTGTTTGATCAGCGTAAAGGTGCCTCTATGTTTTCTAAAATTGATTTACGATCAGGGTATCATCAACTTAAGGTTAGAGAAATTGATGTACCAAATACTGCTTTCAGAACTCGATATGGGCATTATGAGTTTTTAGTCATGCCATTTGGGTTGACTAATGCCACTGCAACCTTTATGGATCTTATGAACAGAATATTCCATTCTTACTTGGAAAAATTTGTGATTGTGTTCATTGACGACATATTGGTATATTCTAAAAGTAGAGAAGAGCACGCAGAACATCTAAAAATTGTATTGCAGACATTGCGAGATAAGAAGTTCTATGCCAAATTTATCAAGTGTGAATTTTGGCTGAATCAAGTAGTGTTTTTGGGCCATGTGATCTCTGCAGAAGGCATATTTGTTGATCCTCAAAAGATTGAGGCAGTAGTTAAGTGGGAGCGACCTACATCCGTTACGGTTGTTCGTAGCTTCCTTGGACTAGCTGGGTATTATCGTCGCTTTGTTGAAGGGTTCTCCAAGCTAGCACTCCCATTGACTAGTTTGACTAGAAAGAATTCAAAGTTTGTTTGGACAGACAAATGTGAGCAAAGTTTCCATGAACTGAAAAAGAGGTTAGTTTCTGTTCCAATACTTACACTTCCAACGCCCGGTGAGGAGTTTATTATTTACAGTGATGCTTCTCATCAAGGTTTGGGGTGTGTGTTAATGCAAAATGGGAAGGTAATAGCCTATGCTTCTAGGCAGTTGAAGAAGCACGAGCACAATTATCCAACTCATGATCTTGAGCTAGCTGCAGTAGTGTTGGCTTTAAAGGTTTGGCGACATTATTTATATGGGGAGAAGTGTCATATTTATACTGATCATAAAAGTTTAAAATACATCTTCGATCAAGAGGAGTTGAATTTGTGTCAGAGAAGATGGCTTGAGTTACTAAAAGATTATGATTGCACCATTAATTATTATCTAGGGAAGGCTAGTGTGGTCGCAGACGCCTTAAGTAGAAAAAGACATGGTTCAGTAACCTCAATTAATGCCATGAATTTCTCCTTGTTGGGTGAATTCAATAGCATGAATGCAGAATTATCAGTGGATGAGCTAGGAGCATTAATTGCAAGTTTTCGGGTAAGGCCTGTTTTGATTGACAAAATTATAATGGCTCAATCTAATGATCCAACTCTTGATAAGTTTAAGGAAGAAGTGAAAAATGATCAACGACCGGATTATGTGTTGAGAGACGATGGAGCACTAACCAAGTTTGATAGGTTATGTGTACCAAACGATCCAAACTTAAAGAAGGAAATACTTGACGAAGCTCATAGTTCAGGTTATGCTATGCATCCTGGTAGTACAAAAATGTATCGAACATTGAAGGAACATTATTGGTGGCAAGGCATGAAAAGAGAAATAGCAGAATATGTTTCTAGATGCTTAATTTGCCAACAAGTGAAACCAGAGCGCCAAAAAGTGGCAGGACTTTTGAATTCTTTGCCAATTCCAGAATGGAAGTGGGAACATATTACGATGGATTTCCTATTTGGTCTTCCTCGTGCACAAAGCGGTTATGATGGTATTTGGGTGATTGTGGATAGACTAACAAAAACTACGAGGTTTTTGCCAATCAAGATCACTTATTCTTTAGATAAACTGGCAAAGTTGTATGTGGATGAGATAATAAGTTTGTATGGAGCACCAGTTTCGATAGTTTCTGATAGAGACTCGAGGTTCACTTCTAAATTTTGGCCTAGTTTACAACAAGCATTGGGTACTAAGCTACATTTTAGTACAGCCTATCATCCTCAAACAGATGGACAATCAGAAAGGACTATACAAACCTTGGAAGACATGTTAAGAGCTTGTGTTTTGCAATTTAAAGGAAGTTGGGATACTCACTTGTCACTGATGGAATTTGCGTATAACAATAGTTACCATTCAAGCATTGGAATGGCACCCTTTGAGCCATTGTATGGTAGGAAGTGTAGAACTCCAGTTTGTTGGGATGAAGTTGGTGAGAGGAAATTGATGGGTCCTGAACTTGTGCAAATCACTGCAGAAAAGGTGAAGGTAATCAAAGAAAATTTGAAAGGGGCACAAGACCGACAAAAGAGCTATGCAGATAAGCGTCGGAGAGATTTAGAATTTGAGGTTGGCGATAAAGTTTTTCTCAAGCTATCTCCTTGGAAGGGTGTATTGAGGTTTGGTAAGAAAGGAAAATTGAGCCCTAGATATATCGGTCCCTATGAGATTCTTGAACGTATTGGACCAGTGGCATATCGTTTGGCTTTACCAATGGAACTCTCTCGAATTCATGATGTATTCCATGTTTCAATGTTACGTAAGTACATCTCAGATCCATCACATGTCCTTGAGACTCAACCGGTGCAATTGAAAGAAAACTTATCTTATGAAGAAGAGCCCATGCGAATCTTAGACAAAAAGGAACAAGTGTTACGAAATAAGACTATTCCCTTGGTTAAGGTCTTATGGAGGAATCATGCAATGGAGGAGGCAACTTGGGAAAGTGAGGAGCAGATGCGTAACAAATACCCTCAGCTTTTTGCTTGATGGACGTGACTGAATTTCGAGGACGAAATTTCAAAAAAGAGGGTAATATTTATAATACTTATTTCTTTCTGTAGTAGTAATAATAATAATAATAATAATAAAGAAAAAAAAGAAAAAGAAAACAAGCTTCCAGCGGAAGCTTTAGAAAGTTTTTAAAAAAAATATAAAATAAGAAAAGAAAGGTAAAGCTTCCAGTGGAAGCTTTACTTAAAATTAAAAAAAAAAAAAAAGAAAAAAAAGGAGAAGTCAGACGTGGGAAGTGGGAAGTGAAAAGAAAAAAAGAAAAGAAAAACAGAGAGAGGGAACAAAGGAGACGAAAATGAAGGGGAAGCAAAACCTAGGGCATTCTTGAGCGATTTTTGCAAGGAAAAACAAGTCAAGAAGCACACAACCTTGGATTCAAGTATTGGGTAAGTTTTTGTTCTTAGTTTAAGCTTTTGCACGAGTTGAGAAGCTAAAGAAATGAGTTTTATTTGTGGGCTTTTCTTCTTTGACTTGAATACTCCATGGATTAGTTTGAAAACTAAAAGGGACAAAATAGGTTGAGTTCAAAGAGAGGAAAACTTGATAAAACCCCATAGTTTAAATCAACAGGGAAATTGATAGTGGTTATTCATAGGTTGTTGATATGTAAGCTTTTAAGGGACAAAGTTCTGGGAGAACAAAGAGATAATGTTCATGGGGAGAAAGAGAAAGAATAAAAAGAATTAAGCTAGTTATGGAGACGGGCATAACGAAGCTATTTGAAACTTTATTCGGAAAGTATGGTCATAGCTACAAGCTATTTAGAGTTTAAATCCATGAGAATTATGGCCTAACTCAAGTGTTAAGTAAATATTGCGGGCTTGTATAATTTAGAGGTTTTGTGTTCAAATTTGGAGAGGTAAGCATTGCTAATGCTTGGTAAAATAATTGTTTCAGGTCAAGCGGAGATCGGGAAGGCCTACGACCCGAGTTTCTCTTGCCAATAGTACTGTGAGTGGTTATTTTACAAATTAATTGATTTCCACATTAAAAAAAAAGAAGAAAATGATTCGGTTTTACCGAATGATTTTACAAGTTAGAAGCATGAGTTTTGGAGAAATTTATGATTATGTATTATGTCGGATTTTGTGGTTGGATTCGAAATTAACGGAATTTGAGAAGCCTCTTGATTTAGTTCCTCCTATTTTTTTTTTCCTTTCAAGCTTTGTGTTTATCTATTTAAAATTCTGGTGGATGTTTAGAAGTGGTTAGTTTCAAAATCCTGATTTTAATTAACTGTTTTGTAAATTGCTTGAGGCATAACTCAAGTTGTGATTGTTGGAAATTGGTTATGGCAATTGAACTTTGATTTATGACTAATAGTTTATGAGGCTTAGTTTCGATAAGAATCATGATTGTAGCATGGATGAAAATTATGTGTAGTATTGAAAAGAAAATAAAATTGTTTTTAAGTCATTGGATGGTGTACCCATGGATATTTCTCGATACACTTACGTGAATGTGTTTCCGAAGTGTATGTATGATGTGATATATGTATATGAGGTCTTTGGAACCCACTATGGCACACACATAGGCCTTGAGATGTGTGTTGGGGGTGTTTTCCCTTTAGGGGTTGCTCTGCGCGCGTATGACTAGTCGCTCTGCTATACATCTTGAGACTACTCGGTGTATAGTATGACTAGATTCGCTCTGCTATGTGCCTTGAGATCACTCGGTACATAGTATGACTAGTTGCTCTGCTGTGCGTATCGAGATTACTCTACGACAGTATGACTAGTTTGGGTACATGTTCAGTGGTGTGTTTGTTTAGCCATGTTATTACGTTTTAAAAATTATGTTTTACTGAACTCTTGGTGTGACTACCTTCAAGTAAGTTAAATGAAAGAGGTTCTTACTAAAATGTTTTTAAAAGCTCTTACAAAGTGTTTAGTATGTTATAGCTTTTAGCAAATATTTTTCTTTTATGAACTCTTACCACTCATTGGGCTTGTTAGCTCACCCATTTTTCTTCCTAAATTTTTTCTTCCACCAGGTAACGTTTGAGTTCCCGACGAGCCTACCAGAGTTGATATCTGCCACCGGACTCGATAGGTTGCATGTCATTCGCATTACTTATAGATGCATTTTTTTGTAACTAGGATGGCTAGCATCATACATGGCAATGTATAATCATGGTTGTTGTGATGGTTTTGGTGATTGAACTTCTATGTCGTTTTGTTGTTGTACGACTAGGCCATGATTGTCAAGTTCTGAACTGATTTGGGTATTAGTGTTGGAGTATTTGATCGTATTGTTATCTGGAAGTGTTAAATTTTGATTTCAGGTGGGTTTATATCCAAATTTCAGAGGAAACTCTGCCGAAATTTTTATGGTTTCTTTTTATTTAATAAACTAGTGGTAGCCACGTTTCAAATTTTTTTTTTGTCAAACTAGTTCAGATACAGTTTACAATGAAGTTCATAGTTATGTTGGAATTACATTGTCGACACGTCACGTCCTAGGTTGGTTAGGATAATCTGGGGCGGGTCGTGTCAATCTCAATAGTTGAGATTTCCTCAATGTAATGGGAGGGTTGTTTGATAACCTGAACGTTACATGGGCTTGTTTGAAGCCTAGGTCATCATACCTGATGATGGCATAATGGGTTCGTTATCTTTTAGAAAGAAAATGAATGATGTTGACAAGGACCAATGGATTAAAGTCATGGACCTGGAAATGAAGTCTTTTTTATTTCACTTCCATATGGGATCTGGTAGATCTGCTTGATGGGTAACACCTATTAGTTACAAGTGGATTTACAAGAGAAAACGAGACATTAAAGGTCTTAACCAGAAGGGTTCATACAACAAGATCGAAAGCAAAAGGGTTTGCAAGCTTAAGTGATTCATTCATGGATTGACCTAAGCATTTCGATCTTGAAATATAAGATTTGATATAGTGACCAAATCTTTTTGCTTTAACCAGAACATTAATGAGTCTTGTGTTTACAAGTAATCATCAATAGTTCAGTAGCTTACTTAGTGTTGTATATGATTGATATCCTAATCATTGGGAATGATGTAGGTTATCTTACTGACATTAAAGGAGCTAGCAGCTCATTTCCAAATTGAAATTTTGGAGAAGTCGAGTTTGTTCTTGGGATCCAAATCGTTAGGAACCGTAAGAACAAAAAGCTAGCCTTGTCTCAAGTGTCTTATATGTAAAAAATGTTAGTTAGATTTAAGATTCAAAATTCCAATAAGGGTTCATTACCTTTCAGACATGGAAATATTTTGTCTAAGAAACTGTTTCCTAAGACACCTCAAGAGATTGAGGACCTGAGACGAACTCCCAATGCAATAGCGATTGTCAGTATCAATCTAATCCCAGATTTGATCACTGGAAAACCATTAAGAATATTCTCAAGTACTTGAGGAGAAAGAGGAACTATATGCTTACATGATACACTAACACGAATTTTAAGACTGATAAGGATTTTAGGAAATCTAAATCAGTATCCACGGTCAATCTTTACGAAGGAGCTATAGTATGACATGGTTACAGTCTTGACCGTATAGGCCGAAAACATAGCTGCTTGTGAAGCAGCGATAGAGATTGTATGGCTTAGGAAGTTCTTGATTGATTTGGAATGTGTTCCAAATGTGAACTTGCCCATCACACTTTATAGTGATATAGTGGTGTTGTGGCAAATTCAAAAGAACATCGTAGCCTAAGACAAGCACACATTAAATTGAATGAAATATTGCTGATTCACTTACAAAGACTATCTCGGCTAAAGTGTTTGAGGGCCATCTAGATGGTCTAGATCTACGAGATGTACAAAGGTGTAATCTAGGGCAAGTGGGAGAAATGTAAAGGGTATAATGATACCATTATTGTATTTGTTCATTGTATATGTTTTCTACATGTATTTATACACCCAGTGCTGTATAGATTATTGTACATCCCACTAAACTAGAGTTTTAGTTCAAGTGGGAGTTTGTTGGGTTTTATGCCCTAAAACTCGTAGATAGTGAATGTAAACAAATTGTATACTTGTTTCAATAAAGTGTAATTGAGTTTCTACAATAAAGTGTTATTGTTAAATATTGCACAATTTGACCCAAATCCAATAAACTATGATCCAAGGTTGTTTACATGTGACTTGAACTAGTATGTGGGGACATACCGGGATCGGTGTTCAAGTAACAACCTAAAAGGTCTATAGTACAGGGATAAGGATGGGTACCTTATCCTGGTAACACTATGTGATACGACCCGCTTTGTATTTGATACAGACGTATTGATCCAAGGCGTCCATGTAGGAGACATGCGAGCGGGGTATCCTATGCAATGAGTTTGCATAAGATCAGACCATGAAATAGTAAACCACTAGATGTAACACCGTTAACTAGTTAGGTTACCGTTTCAATAGGATAAACTAGGTAACTCAGTCTTAATCCTGAGTGTGTCATGAACTCCTTCTCACGAGGGATTGTCCTTTGATTAGTATGGGTGAGAGTGGCCTGCACGCCGACTCAATAAGCCTACCTTCTTGGGGACAAGACCGAGTGTGGGGCTGGAGACATGACAACACAAGATGGAATTCACTCTTTCTCACTTCTAGGAGAAGCAGATGAGTGTTCCCTTAAGTGGTGACTCCAGGACTTGAACAAAGGGATCCCGACCTGTAACTGGCCTGAGAGGGACTTTCTGTTTAATGGTTGGACCATAAACAGGTTGTTCATTAGAGAAGCGTTGGTAC
The DNA here is from genome assembly GCA_036850905.1 of Luffa acutangula. Classification (NCBI taxonomy): domain Eukaryota; kingdom Viridiplantae; phylum Streptophyta; class Magnoliopsida; order Cucurbitales; family Cucurbitaceae; genus Luffa; species Luffa acutangula. The sequence continues at coordinate 8,184,210 of CM072094.1, read as the reverse complement.
TTAAGGAGACAAATGTAACACAGGGGTAAAACGGTAATTTGACCCAGCCGTGGTTACGAACACTCGTGAAGGATTGACTTACCGGTATAGGTCTATTACCGTGGACACAATAATGTTCTACAGTGAAAAGAGTTCAGCTGTGGGTCTTTAGAGGAATGACCCACAGTTAATGAATATTGGTTAACTTGATTAATGAGTTTAATCGGTTAACCTCATATCATTGGAGCTTCTGATCTGTAGGTCCATTAGGTCCCCCTGCTAGCTCGTAAATAGTAATTAGGAACAAATATATCTTGAGAGAATTTGAATAGTTCAAATTCATATTGGGAATTAAGTTAATTGTATGATATACAAATTAATATAATGTATAGTGATGCATTAAAATATAAAGTCTAATTTGAGATTAAACTTTATTATATTGAGAGATTGATATATTTGAAATAGTTCAAATATATGTCTAATTAAATATATGGTATTTAATTAGAAGATGAATTAATTAATTATGAATTAATTAATTATTCAATTTAGTTTAAATTAAATGAGATTTAATTAAACTATAGTCTATGAGAGAAATAAATATTTGAAAAAGTTCAAATATTAATATGAATTTGATTCATATTAGATTTATAGGATATAAGAGAATTTGAAGGAGTTCAAATTTTAATATGAATCTGATTCATATTATAGAATTAATTAATTGAAGGCCTGAAATTAAATATATGATATTTAATTGGGTAATTAATTAATTAATTAATAGAAGGTCTGAAATTAAATATATGATATTTAATTGGTGATTAATTAATTAAAGAACTAATTAATTGGAAATTAATCAATTATGGAAATGATTTCCTCAAAAAAAAAATCAATTATGGAAATGATGAATCACTTATGGAAGTAATTAATCATTTATGGAAATGATTTAATCACTTATGGAAGTGATCAATCATTTATGGAAAAGATTAATCAATTAGGGAATTGATTGGTCATGGAAGTGGTTGGTCATGGAATTGATTAATTATGGAATAGATTAAATCAGTTATGGAAATAATTGATTTTAAATGAATATTTTATTCATGGTATTTCTCCTATAAATAGAACACTAAACCTAGGGTTTAGGTACTACAACATAAGGCCACAAGAATGCATTCTTGCATTCTCTCTAGCCTCCCTCTCATATTCTCTCAACCCAAGAACTCTAGGGAGAATTTTCTCTCTAGAGTTTTTCCCATTCAAGATTAGGTAGTCCCACAACTATGTTCATAATCTTAGAGTCATAGCGGGGAAGATCAATTGGTGGTGTCCCAATTGTTGACGCTTGGTCCAAAATCAAGAAAGGTGTCCATTGAAGTATTCAGAGTCGTCAACGACGGTATGTTTGCTTCTCCCCTCTAGATTTAGATCTAATAAATTTTGTATGCTTAGCCTTAAGTTTGTATAGAATTTTTTCTATGTTTTAACCAATGCAATAGTATTTTTGGAGAAACAAAATTAACTACGAATCGGTTCCAATTACGCTTCCGCTTTAACGGAATTGGGGAATTCCAAATCCTCTCAATATCGGTCTCTGTCGGTCGGTGGAAATCGGTTTTAGGGTGTTCATGGAATCGACCGACCGACCACAAACAAAAGATCAGTCGGTTTCAGACGGTTTTGAAGTTCATTGAAGAGAGAAAAAAGTGAAAACTCTGAAAAAAAAAGAGAGAAAGATTAGTGCATGCAACTAGAAAGAAGAGAGAATAGAGAAAATAAAGGAAGAAGCACAGATGTTAGGGTGTGGACTGTGGTGATGTTGAGCTCCGGCGAGAAAAAACGTGGTTTCGTCCGTTAGAAAAAGTGAAAGAAAAAGTAAAGGACCTAGTTGGACTAGGCTTCGACCTCTATTGGAACAGAACCGCATACATAGGGCTCGAAAAAGAGAATGTAAAGGGACTTTGATAAACATAGGCTTGGATCTCAATTTCAGAATCGGGTTCGATTAAACCAAATTGTTTATGAAAGAGAAATAAACTTGGATAGACACAAGCTTCGACCTCAGTTTCAGAACTGGGTTCGACTAAACCAAAATGTGTATGAGAAATGATCTTGCCTAGACACAGGCTTCTGTTGGGTTTTATGCCCTAAAACTCGTAGGTAGTGAATGGTGACAAATTGTTCACTTGTATCAATACGTTGCTATTGAGGTTTGTACAATAAAGAGTTATTGTTACTAAAATTGCACAATTTTGACCCAAATCCAATAAACTAAGATCCTAGGTTGTTTAGATGAAACTTGAACTAGTATGTGGGGACATACGGGGATCAGTGTTCAAGTAACAACTTAAATGGTCTATAGTATAGGGATAAGGCTGGGTACCTTATCCTGGTAACACTATGTGATACGGTCCACTTTGTATTCGATACAGATGCAATGATCCAAAGCATCCATGTAGGAGACATGCGAGTGGGGGTATCCTGTGCAATGAGTTTGCATAAGACCGGACCGCGAAATAGTAACCACTAGATGTAACATCGTTGACTAGTTTAGGTTCCTATTTCAATAGGATGACCTAGGTAACTCAATCTCAATCCTGAGTCTGTTATGAACTCCTTTTCAGGAGGGATTGTCCTTAGATCTGTATGGGTGAGAGTGGCCAGTTCGCCGACTCAATAATCCTACCATTTCAGGGGCAAGACCGAATGGGGGCTGGGAACATAACAGTACAAGATGGAATTCACTCCTTCCCCTATTGGGGCAAGTAGATGTGTGTTCCCTTAAGGGCTGATTCCGGGTCTTGAACAAGGGCGCCCATCCTCTCCTGGCCCGAGAGGAACTGCTGTTTATTGATTGGATCATAAACAGATTGTTCATTAGAGGAATCAGTGGTACTTAAGGATCCAGAGGTAATCCAGGGGTAAAACGGTAATTTGACCCAGCTGGCGTTACGAACACTCGTGAAGGATTGACTTACTGTTATTGGTCGATATCCGTGGACACAGAAATATTCTACAGTGAGAAGAGTGCAGCTGTGGGTCTTTAGTGGAGTGACTCACACTTAACGAATGTTGATTAATTTGGTTAATGAGTTTAGCCAATTAGTCTCGCATCGTTGGAGCTTCTGATCTGTAGGTCCATTAGGTCCACCTGCTAGCTCGTAAAGGGTTCTGAGGTTAAATAGTCTTGAATAGAATTTAAAGTGTCTTCAAATTCGTTAAGGGAATTTTATTGTATTTGATACAAATAAAATAATGTATAAAGATACATTATAATATAAGTTTAATTGGTGAATTAAACTTTATATTATAAATTAATTCTGGATATGATTCAAAATTAATTAACGGGAGAATTAAATATTTGAAGGAGTTCAAATATTAAATATGAATTAGATTCATATTGAAACTATAGGTTAAATTTAATGTGAATGAGATTCATATTAAAACTATAGTATATGAGAGAATTATTTGAATAATGATTCAAATAGTTAATTAATTAAATATATGATATTTAATTAATGAATTAATTAATTGGAGAATTAATTAATTTAATTTAATTAAATGTGATTTGATTAAATTAATTCTATAGTTAATATTAATGTACATTTGATGCACATTAAAACTATAGGTTAAATGAGAGAGATATAATTGAATATGATTCAATTACAAAATTAATTAAATATTTGATATTTAATTAATGTGGATTCAATTAATAGGATTAATTGAATGGTCAGTTTAATTCAATTGAATATGACTCAAATTGAATTAAATACTTTATATTATAATTGATTTAATTAATATTGTTTTAATTAAATTAATTGTAATTAATTAATTAATTAAATGATTATTATTATTTAATTAATAGACGGTCAAGATCGTTTGGATTAGATCCAACGATCAAGATCTAGTAGGGTAATAACTCCCTCCCCACTTATCGTACAGGGGAGAGGGAGTTGCCCAACTAATGGTTCATTTCTCTCATTCTCACGCAGAATGACAGAGGTGTGAAATTTTCTCTCAACTCTCTCACTCTCTCAACCAAAATCACAGCAAGGTGATTCCCTTTCAAGGCAAAGTTTGGATCCCACAATCCAAGTCTCAGTAATCCAAGAGACATAGCGGGTGTTCGCTATTGGTGGTGTTGATTGGAAAATCAAGAACGTGGATAGGAGCATTGTGCTGTTTTTCGCCTTCTATCACGTAAGTTTCTTGCATCTAAAATTGTTTTAGATCTGTAAATGCATGCTTAATCTAGTGTAGAAATTGTTTCTTATTTTGCCCAACGTACTGGTTTTCTTTAATTGAAATTAAAATCACGCTCGATTTAATTCGCTTCCGCTAGAGGATTCAATTCCTTCAGCTTCGACCTCAGTTTCAAAACTGGTTGGATTAAACCAAAATATGTATGAAAGAGAAATGGACCTGGATAGACTCAGGCTTCGACCTCAGTTTCAGAACTGGGTTTGATTAAACCAAAATGTGTATGAAAGAGAAATGTCTTGCCTAGACATAGGCTTCCACCTCAATTTCAGCACTGGATTGGATTAAACCAAAATATGTATGAAAGTGTAACGCCCCAGGTTTTCCAACCCTTAGCCTAGAGACGCCACTTCATCCCATAAACCCTTGTCTATGGAACTGGACCACTTAAACCGGATGTACCGAAAATTTCGGCAGCATAACGACGTAAAATGGCCTGAACCCATTTTTTTTCACCTGATATAAATATTAACACTTCTAAATCATGCAACAAGCCAAACTCCACCAACAGATCCACACACCACAAAACTAAACTAGTCTACTCCAGAATGGCAAAAATAATGGAAATTATAACCAAATCTAGCCTATCAACCCAAACGGAAGAAAACCAAACGCCCTAGGGTTCCTCCTCGTAGTTCTCCTCTTCCTCACCAGGATCCAGCTCATCAACGTAACCTGCAACATCTAAAATGTTGGGGGAAAGGTGGGGAAGGGGGTATCAGTACAACCGTGGTACTGGTAAGCAGCTCACACTTACCAAACCACAAACAACAACCAAAACAAACAACATGCTTAGCACACGCATCCAACAGGCTTTCATAACCATGAACAGGCAACATGCTTAAGTAACCACATACACCCAACATGCTTTTAAACCATAACCTAACAATACGCTTAAAACTACAAACTCGTGCAAATGCAACACACTATGCAACACACGCACTAGGCTCCACATGATTTCCGCGTCATGCTCCGCAACTACATGATCTCCGCGTCATGCTCCGCCACACATGAATTCCGCACCATGTGTTGTGCTACTTACATGATTTCCGCGTCATGCTCCGCTACACATGAATTCCACACCATGTGCTGTGCTACTTACATGATTTCCGCGTCATGCTCCGCACCTACCCCACATGAATTCCGCGCCATGTGTTGCGCCACTCTTACGTGATTTCCGCGTCACGCTCCGCACTCACAACCCACGTGATTTCCGCGTCACGCTCCGCTACACATGAATTCCGCACCATGTGCTGTGCCTCACACCCGACTCATGCTCCACATCCCCCATGCAACATGAAAGCCAGACTCAACATGCTTGACTCAACAGTCACTAGGCCTAAGACAAGTACCTATCATGCTTGTACTTCTTAAGCGTACACGTCTCAAGCAATGCAATAAACACAATCCAAGTTTAACATAACGATTACAATGTTCACAAGTGTATACATAACATTTCATTCTCAACATATATATAAGGAAAGCGGATAACAAACAAACATGCTTCAGGCAGTCAAACAAGTTTAGTAAGTAGAAACTACTTACCTATAGCGCTCCTAAGCAACTCCAACAATCCTAAAACAGCCACGAGAAACTCCTAAATTTCAAAGACAGCTAAAAGGGGTCAGATTCCACCTAAAGAAACTTTAAGACATGCTTGAAAAGCTAAATCCCACTTACTATGCCTATTTCAACTAAGAGAGGACTTATTTCCTTGTCGGACAGCCACTCAAGATCCCCCAAATTAAAACCCAACACCTATAGATCATGGGCAAGCATGTCTAAGGCACGACGGGCGATGGGTATTCGCTGAACGACCATATCTAAGGCTTTTTAGCCAATGGACGGCAAGTAAAAAGATTCCTTTAGGGATTCTAAGGGCTCCTAGAGATTGGGCAATGCTACTCGGGTCAAGACAAATGCTAAATGATATGCTAGCATGCTTTTTACATCACGATAAGCTAGCTTAACCTCTTTATTTCATTCTAAGGACTCCAAAGAGGTCGGGCAATGCTAACAAGGCCTAAACAATTAATGGGCTTGATTTAAACATGTCTTCATAACTTAAGATCACCTAATGACCAATTAACTCAAGACTAACAAGCTAGGGCAGCGAAGAAACTTACCAAACGAACTCGTTTCCATGCTAGACGGGTTAGTCTAACCTCAAACAACGTGCTAGAACACTCCTTGGGCAATGGGTATTCAAGCTTAAGCGATTCGAACTCAATCGATCACCTTCACGATGCTGCAAATCAGAAAATCCAGCATTAAATTAAATTTCCAGCACCTAAACAACTTGGGCAATCTAGATTAAGCTCTCACCAAGAATGGGTATGAGTTAAAGCTCGCCGAAATCGCTAAACGAAGCCGAAAGCGCCCAGATTGATGCTGGACAGAGAAGAAAACGCGAGAAACAGAGACTTCGAGCCACTAGGACGCGAGATCTAACGAATCAGACCAAGAGACACATAGATTGGGTCTCAAACGACTAAGATTGAAGGAAGAGAGAGTTTACCCAACGATTTACGACCGAAAAACGCAACAAAGAGGGAGAAATCGCGAAGAAGACGAAGCTTCAGGCTGCTGTCCGCACAAGATCTAACCAATAAGGACTAAAGAGAGTTAGATCAAGCCTTAACGAATACAAACGAGTGAGTATGAGACTTACCCACGAATTTTCCTCGGCCGAAAACGCAAGGGATCGAGAGGAGAAAGAGAGGCAGCGGCGGCGCGTTGGCTGGTTGACGAACGGCGGCTGGGCTCGCGCCTTGCACGAGGAAGAGAGAGATAGAAGCTCGCGGAGAGGAGAAGAGGGAAAACCCACAGCGGCGGCTGAGCGTGCGGCGGCTGGATGGTGAAACGAGAGCGGATGGGTGTGCGGCGCGGCTGAGCGAACGGCGGCAGCTAGCTGGCTGCAAAACGCGCACGAACTGAACGGAAAAAACGAAGGGGGGTTAGGTCGAGTTCTAAACCACTAAAACGAAGGGAGATAGGCTTACCCACGAAGCCTCTTGGCCGAAAACACACGGAAACGAGAGACCGAGCGAGAAAACCAACACGGCGGTGGCGGCTCGACAAGGCAGCGGCGGACTCGAGCGGCGACGCTGAACGGAGTAGGCGGCGACGCGAGGCTGGGCGCTGCGAGGCTTTCACGACAGGGAGAGAAAGAGCCCGATGGTCTGCTACTCGATTTAAAGGCAACGAGAGAGGGATTTCAGGGCGTCGGTTCGTGGGTCTGCTCGCTGGAAGGAAGGATCGAGAGAGGGACAATGGCGGCGCCGGCGGCTTCAACCACTAGAGGCGGCGTCTGGAGCAGTAACGGCGGCTGAAGCAAATCGAGAGGGAGGGGGCTGGTTTCGTGCGTGAAGGCTGAAGGGGGAGAAAGAAATTTTCTTATTTCTTTTTTTTTTTTCCTTCTACAAAATATCAAAGACCCAAAAATATCTTCCAAAACCCCAAAAATAGAACCCACTTTAATTCCTTTGACTTAGCGTGAAAAATTCAGCGCTTACCTTGCAACCACATTTTAATCGAGCTTTAGGGAGGATTTTAAATAATAAAACGCCTATATTCGAAGAATAATTACCCAACATTATGGAATAAAACTATTAATTCCATATTACAAGTCCAACTAAAATTTACATATTCATTCGACCATATTTATGGAATTTAATTAACACCAGAAATGCATGGGGCGTCACAGAAAGAGAAATGTCTTGCCTAGACAGAAGTTTCGACCTCAGTTTCAGAACTGGATTGGATTAAACCAAAATATGTATGAAAGAGTTAGGGTCATGGATAGACTCAGGCTTCGACCTCAGTTTCAGAACTGGGTTTGACTAAACCAAAAGGTGTAAGAAAGAGAAATAGACCTTGATAGGCACAGGTTTCGACCTCAGTTTCAGAACTGGGTTTGACTGGACCAAAATGTGTAAATTTGATTTGACTTATCTATTTAGTCTAGCCTCAAATGAGAATTTTGATGCACTCAAGTTTTAGTGAAATAAGTATATTAACTCCAAATAAAACATCTAAGATGAATGTGCCTTAATCACAAGATGCCCTATAAATGAGAAACATGTTTTTCTAAACATAGTGAAAAGGTTTCGTTTTACATGTCTATGGTCATGACTTTGAAATTTAATGTTGGCTCTTGTCATGCACAAATTCTTTTTTTTTTTTTTTTAATTTTATTCTTGGATTTTTCCTTTAAGAAAGATACTTGAGAGGTGCGGGCTTTTTCTTACTACAATTGCTCCCGTGCCATGCAAAAATAATAGAGCAAATACTAAGAAATGTAAATGCACATGTTTGGATAAGAAATGCCCAATAAAAACTTCAAGCCATGAAGAAAGATGACACAATTTTCATGAGATAATTATAACCTTAACATGTCATTTATCAAATGCTTAATGCCCATGGAATGATGCATAGTTTAGTCCAAGAAACTTATGGACGTAATTCATGATGATGGATGCAAGAAATCTTTTAGAAATTGTTTTTTTTCTCTTTTTTGATGTCTTAAAAAAATCAAAATGAGATTGAATGAAAGAGTTTTTCTTTTTTAGGGTAAAGAAAGCTATGGTGACTTTCTCTATACTCGAGGAGTGTTGCACAATTCACAAAATTTGATGTGGGGTATAATTTACTCACATAAATGATTTTATAATTAGCGAAGAAATGGTGAGAACATTCTTGTAAATGTTTTTTTTAATGAATAATTGTCATGTGATGCAAGGATGATAATGTCAATACTAACTATTTGCAAATGTATAAGCGACTTAGCTAAAATGTGTCAAATAAGAAAGTTTTGAAGTATGATTATGCGATTCACATCGTCGAGTGTGCCTGTGTATGAGATGATGATGAACTCAAGATGTCCTTTCTTACTTAATGTCCAAGGAGTGATGCAAGTTGTTTGATGAAACTTATGAATGTAATACATTTCGCCGAAAAGGTATGCATTAGATTCATAATACATGTGAGACAAACTTTGCTTGTTCATGAGGTATCTTTTTTCTTCTTGAGGTTTTCGAATTTGAGAAATGTTTGTGCATATGCAAAACGTATGATTACCATGATATGTCCAAATGGGATTTTATGCTCTTGGACTTTCAAAATATGAAAAATGTATATGTGAATGTAATTGCACTAACATATGAAGATTTGAACAAAAAAAAAAAATGCTCGTCTCTTGCCATATCCAATTTTTCAAATATTCTCATCATGAAAGCTTTTTTTCAAATGAGGAAATATTTAAATGCTTTGCAAAAAATCTTTCTGAGTTGGTCAAAGGAAGTCTCCTTTTTTTTTCTTTCTTTTCTTTTTCACATTCTCACCCTTCTTGTTAATCAATAGTTAGCATGGAATCATAAGTAATCACAATTTGCCATTTGAGAAAGAAATACTCCTTTTTTTTTGTTTTTTGTTTTTGTTTTTGCTTTTCTATTTTCTTTTTTTATTTATTTTTTTAAATGAATGCCTTCATTGAAGTGATACTTTCTCAATTCTTGTGTTGGATTCAATGGAAAACTCAACCCTTTTAGTCTTGGTGGTCTTTTTGGAGGGATTCCATGTGCCATTTTAGTCGACTATCAAAAGTAATTCATAATATTGTTATCTTATATAGTTAAACTGCTTTATAATCTCAACTTTGTAATGAGTAAGAAGAAAGGTGAAGCCAATTAGACTAATAAGTGTAATGGAATATAGAGGGAAGAGTATGAGGATTCTTTTTTTTTTTTTTTTTTTGAAAAGAAAGATTAGTATCAATAAGAACAATAAGACCTTAAAAAAGGAGATGAAGGCAAGGTCAAAGGATTGGTTTTTTTTTTTTGCTTTTTTTTTTTTTTGTCGAAAAAGAATCTTTTTAACAATAAGAGCTTACATAGGTCATGTACACCAGTTGTAACGCCCCGCGTTCCAAATTTTGTCTATCATTCTAGATTATGTGGATCTATTCCCTAAAGTTCTAAGTTAGCAAATCAAAATTTCCAGTTTGGCCCTTTAAGTTTGGTAAATTAAACTTCTTGAATTTAGGTAAAAGAGATTTTATTAAATATTTATTCCTCTTATTATGGGGCTTTATTTTAGACCTTATTTCTTAAATTCTAAAGGGACCCAAATCTTTTATCATCTAAGAATTCTTAACTCTATTGAGAGTTCAAAATTGGGTTTAAATGTTGAAGGGATTAATAGGATTTTTAAATCCTTAGCCTTTCCTATTTTATTTCTAATTGGGCATTTCTCTAATTAGAAGATAAAATAAAGTAAAAATATGAAACCCTAAACACCCATCTTTCTCCCCTCTCCTTCTCTCTTTTGCTTGTGCAGCCCCCCTTGATAGCGAGCATAGCTAGCTATCTTTACTTATTTAATTTAGCTAGTCTTTTATGATTTTTGGGCCATTTTATTGTGCTTTAATGTGTATGTTGTAGGAAATGGTTGATTGGAGCTAAAACGCAATAGTGGAGTCAATCGGGTGCTCGGGACGCGAAAAGATGCAAATGAATGAAAAAGAGTCAAAGAGGAAAAAAGTCAAAATTCGGTCAAATGCAGACTAGCGTCGAGACGCTAGCCCTGATAGCGAGCATAGCTAGCTACTTTTACTCATTTAATTTAGCTAGTCTTTTATGGTGTTTGGGCCATTTTATTGTGCTTTATTGTTTATTTTGTAGGAAATGGTTGATTGGAGCTATAATGCAATATCAGAGTTAATAGGGTGCTCGGGGCATGAAAAGATGCAAATGAATGAAAAGAGTAAAAGTGGAGAAAAGTCAAATCTCGGTCAACAGCAGGCTAGCGTCGAGACACTAGCTCTTGAGCGTCTCGACGCTCACATTCCATATCAGATTAGGCGCGTAAAGCTCACAGCGTCGAGACGCTACGATAGGAAGCGTCCCGACGCTACCGTTTTTCCTTATTCAGAATGCGCGTATAAGAGGCAGCGTCGCGACGCTGCCTTGACAGCGTCTCGACGCTAAGACGAAAAATCAGAATAAAAGCTTCACTTCGGCTAGGTTTTTGGGGGGATCGATTTGGGACCTTTTGGAGTCGTAAACAGAGCAGAACAGAGGACTTTTGGAGCTGCAAACAAAGGAGGAACTTGGAAATCAACCCATTGTTCGTGGGGATCGTGACGGGGACGTCGGGACTCGGCCTACATTGAGTTTTCTTTTCCCTTTTTCTTCCTTTAGTTAGATTTATGGCTTTCATATGTTTAGTTGAGATTGTATTTTCATTCATGAGTAGCTAAACTTTTAGCTTAGGGATTGATGTAGTTGATTAAGTTTATGGATTGATTTATGGTTTAAGTTGTGCAATGTTATTGTGTTTGTAATCTTGATTTAATGCTTTCAATTAATCGGCCATTAGTTGGATGATTTAAGTTTCGAATCTAGCTCGGGAGAGGGGATTTGATATAGACTTACTCAAGATTGCATGAATAAAGTTTACTTTCTAAATCTTGACGGTTTTAGATTAACTTTAGAATTGGTTAAAAGATCTCATTGCCTTGCATATTAATAAACTTAGATAGGGATATCAAGTTGGTTAATTTGCATGAGAATCAATTATACTCGGGAGAGGTAGTTGTGATTAAAGGGTCTTTGGCTCATAATTTCATTGTGCATAATAACTTATTCCTTAAAATCAATCCTAAACGAAATCGGCGAAATCAATTCCCTAAGTAGTTTTCCCAATCGAATTTCCATTCTTTTTACTTGCTTTGATTTGGTTAGTTCATCACATATTCATCACTTTTTGATCCCTAAATAAAATTGGGCAAGATAATTCGCAATACTCAATTTGCTTAAAAATCCAATCCAGAGGACGACATTCGAATTTACTATTCACTATATTATTACTTGACCCGTGCGCTTGCGGAAGGAAAAGTCCACATCAAGTTTTTGGCGCCGTTGCCGGGGATTGGAACATTTAGCTAGATTGATATTGTGGAAAAATTGCTTGATCTTAATTTAGGGTGTATTGTTACTTTTTTAGGTTTGTTGCATTTTTTTCCTTATTTGTCTTTCTTTCCATATTTGATTTTCTAGGTTAGTTTTCTTTTAGTTGAGTAATCTTTTCTTTATTTGTTCTTGTTTTTTCCTTTTTAGATTAGTTTCCTTATTTGCATTTTGCCATATTTGTTTTTGCATTCCATATTAGGTTACTTTGTTTCCTTTTCTAGATTATATTTTCCTTATTTAGATTAGTTGTTTCCTTTTCTTTATTTCATTCCATAATTGTTTTCTTTCTTTTTTTTAGGGTAGTTGTTTGTTTATGCGTAGGGATAAAGATTTAATTTTAGCACCATTTGATCCCGAGATAGAAAGAACAATTCTTAGGCTTCGAAGGGAAAATAGAGAAATTATTCAAATGGCAGATCAAAATCCACCTGAGGAGCCTAGGCCGATTAGAGATTATTTTCAGCCTGTGTTTCAGGGACAGCAATCGGGAATTGTCTATGCCCCGATTAATGCCAACAACTTTGAGCTGAAGACCGGTCTCATTCAGATGGCTCGAGACTGTGCATACAGAGGATCACCCACTGAGGATCCAAATTCTCATCTTAAATCATTCTTGGATATTTGTGGGACGGTAAAGATTAATGGTGTCTCTGAGGATGCTATTCGCTTACGTTTATTTCCCTTTTCTTTGCAGGATAAAGCACGAGATTGGTTGCAGTCCATCACCCCTGGGAGCATCACTACCTGGGATGCTTTGGTCCAGGCCTTTTTAAAGAAATTCTTTCCTCCTGCAAAGACGGTCAAGCTGAGGACCGAGATTGGGACATTCCAACAACAGTATGATGAGCAGCTGTTCGAAGCTTGGGAGCGATTCAAAGAGCTACTGAGGAAGTGTCCTCAGCATGGTTACCCCGATTGGCTTCAGGTACAGTTGTTTTATAATGGTTTAACTCCTAGTACAAAAACGATTGTTGATGCAGCTGCAGGTGGGGCTCTGTTGTCCAAGACCGTGGAAAACACTCGCACACTTTTAGAGGATATGGCCACCAACAGTTATCAGTGGCCATCTGAGCGGTCTACACCTAAAAAGATTGCTGCTGGAGTGTTTGAGGTTGATAAAGTAAGTGCACTCCAGGCCCAGATGACTTCCCTTGCCAATGCTTTTATGAAATTTTCAGGTACAGGGAGTGCTCAATCAATTGAATCAGCTGCTGCTTTAGCATCTAGACCTCAGGAGGAGACTATTGAACAGGTTCAGTATGTTTCAAATTCGAATTTTAGGGGGTATAATAATAATTCTAAACCTACACATTATCACCCTAACAATAGGAACCATGAAAATTTCTCTTATGCTAATACTAAGAATGTTCTTAATCCTCCTGGTTTTGCCCCTCAAACTCAAGATAATAAAAAGTTAGAAGATCTTGTTGGAGCTTTCATTGCAGAGTCTAGTAACAGGACAACCAAATTAGAGGAGGCAGTCATTGCCATCAACTCAACAGTGAATGGCCACAGTGCAGCTATAAAGAACATAGAGACTCAGCTGGGACAGTTGGTGAATGTTGTAAGTACAATGAACAAAGGTAAGACCCCAGCTGAACAAGAGAAACCCTAGATGGAATATTGCAAGGCAATCACTGTTCACCAGGAGGAGTCTGAAGAGGAACCTGAATCTGAGGACTATGAAACGCCTACAGGGGAAGCTGAGGAGGACACATCATCTGATGAGGCTGAACAGCCTAACCTTGAGCCTCCTATTCCTTCTCCCACACTGATGGTTCCCAAGGAAAAGAAAAAGAAAAAGAAGAAAAAGAATAATCAGGTTTAGTTTGATAAATTTATGAATCTGAATATTAATATTCCTTTTGCAGAGGCATTAGAGATGCCCCAATACAACAGGTTTATGAAGGAGTTGTTAGCAAAGAAGCGAAAAGAAAAGAAGGTTGACACTGTTTATCTTGCTTCCACATGCAGCACCAGAGTACAACAGAAAGTACCTGAAAAAGTAGCAGATCCAGGGAGTTTCTCTGTTCCTTGTAGTTTTGGTACTTATTCTTTCAGAGCATTATGTGATTTAGGTGATAGCATTAATATCGTTCCTCTATCGTTGTGTAAAAAGTTAGACATAGGTGAGATTAAGTCTACTCCTGTAAAGCTCCAATTGGCTGATCAATCTGTGGTGAGACCAGTTGGTATTGTAGAGAATGTGTTAATCAGAGTAGGTAGATTTTTCCTCCCTATTGACTTGTATGTTATGGACATGATAGAAAATCCTTCAATGCCTGTTATATTAGGACGACCATTCCTCGCTACTGGGTGAGCGATTATAGATATTGAGCGCGGGGAGCTCACTATTAGAGTCAAGAACGAAAAAGAAATCTTTAAAGCAGTTGAAGACTCTAAAAATGAAGTGCTTTACATGGGCTACAGGAAAGGTGCAAGAAAGAGCACCTCTGTTGGATTCACAGAACAAAAGCCTCCTTGAAGCACGTGCAACACGTCGAGCTAATGACGTTAAACAAGCGCTTATGGGAGGCAACCCAAGTAAGTTTAGTGTGTCTTTCCCTTTGGTTTTTGATTTATTGTTTGTTTTTATTTTGTAGGTCTTGTTTTCTTCCTCTCCTTTGTTTTCAAGCTTTCAAGATTCCAAGCTTTCAAGCAAGAAGTCATCATCATTCCAGGCCAGTATTGTTCACTCCTGTCATTCTTTTATTGTTCTCATGCTTGTTTATGCTTTATTTTCTTTATACATTGAGGACAATGCATATTTTAAGTTTGGGGGTGGATTAGCATGTTTGTGGAGCCCTTGA
Source organism: Luffa acutangula (assembly GCA_036850905.1). Taxonomy (NCBI): domain Eukaryota; kingdom Viridiplantae; phylum Streptophyta; class Magnoliopsida; order Cucurbitales; family Cucurbitaceae; genus Luffa; species Luffa acutangula. The sequence continues at coordinate 8,169,200 of CM072094.1, read as the reverse complement.
GCATCTGAGTTCGGGCTATAGTTTTGAGCTTTCTTTGAATGATGCTATGGTTGTTTTCTGGATGCTACTTTTGCATGATTATGATGTCCTAGGATAGGCTTTCTTGTCAATTTTCAAGCTTGTGATGAGATGTAAGCATAAGTGCCCAAAAAGGGAGACTTTTTAAAATTTTTCTAGGAGATGGCTTGCATGAGTAGAGTATTTGTCTTGGCTAGATTTGGATTTGAATGCTTAGGAGCGAATTATTGGGTTCATATGCTTGTTGTCACCTCGATAGGTGTAGGGTAGAGCTAAGAGTTAATTTTTTGCAAATTAGCATGTTTGATCTTGCTTAGGAGAAAAGAAAAGAATATCTGCTATTTATGCTCATAAAGAAAAATCATTCTTGTTGTTACTGTTGAAGAAGATAATAATGCCATGGCTTGTGCACAATATGCAATGGTTAATAAAGATTAAGGCAAAAAGAGCTTCCCCTGTTGTGATCAGTTAGGCCAACCAGAGAAAACTCAGGTTAAGGGTCCCTGCAATGGGTGTGTGAAAGCTAGTGCCACATATACATGCTTAATTTAATTGTTAATTATAAGCACCTAAGTATGGAGATAAACAAACTAATTTGTTGCATTAACTCAGTAGTGAAGCCTTAGTGCCAGTGTAGAGGGAAGATGAGCTGAGAGTTTAATAATCCAATCCCGAGCTAGTAGAGTCTGATCTTGCTGAGTTAGATCTCGCTTATGCAAGTTAATTTTGGAAAAATTTTAATTTGTCTCCCTCATTGGTCCTTGTGTGCATGTCTCTTGCTTGCTTGGTTATTGACTTTTGAGCCTTGAGGATTGAGTTATGACTGTTGCATCCATTCTTCCAATGTATGTCTGATTTAGAGTTTGCTCGAGGACTAGCAAAAGCTTAAGTTTGGGGGTATTTGATAGCGAGCATAGCTAGCTACTTTTACTCATTTAATTTAGCTAGTCTTTTATGGTGTTTGGGCCATTTTATTGTGCTTTATTGTTTATTATGTAGGAAATGGTTGATTGGAGCTATAATGCAATATCTGAGTTAATAGGGTGCTCGGGGCATGAAAAGATGCAAATGAATGAAAAGAGTAAAAGTGGAGAAAAGTCAAATCTCGGTCAACAGCAGGCTAGCGTCGAGACGCTAGCTCTTGAGCGTCTCGACGCTCACATTCCATATCAGATTAGGCGCGTAAAGCTTACAGCGTCGAGACGCTGTGATAGGAAGCGTCCCGACGCTTCCGTTTTTCCTAATTCAGAACGCGCGTATAAGAGGCAGCGTCGCGACGCTGTCTTGACAGCGTCTCGACGCTAAGACGAAAAAATCAGAATAAAAGCTTCACTTCGGCTAGGTTTTGGGGGAGATCAATTTGGGACCTTTTGGAGCCGTAAAGAGGACAGAATAGAGGGCTTTTGGAGCTGCAAACAAAGGAGAGACTTGGAAATCAACCCATTGTTCGTGGGGATCGTGACGGGGACGTCGGGACTCGGCCTACATTGAGTTTTCTTTTCCCTTCTCTTTCTTTAGATAGATTTATGGCTTTCATATGTTTAGTTGAGATTGTATTTTCATTCATGAGTAGCTAAACTTGTAGCTTAGGGATTGATGTAGTTGATTAAGTTTATGGATTGATTTATGGTTTAAGTTGTGCAATGTTATTGTGTTTGTAATCTTGATTTAATGCTTTCAATTAATTGGCCATTAGTTGGATGATTTAAGTTTCGAATCTAGCTCGGGAGAGGGGATTTGTTATAGACTTGCTCAAGATTGCATGAATAAAGTTTACCTTCTAATTCTTGACGGTTTTAGATTAACTTTAGAATTGGTTAAAAGATCTCATTGCCTTGCTTGTTAATAAACTTAGATAGGGATATCAAGTTGGTTAATTTGCATGAGAATCAATTATACTCGGGAGAGGTAGTTGTGATTAAAGGGTCTTTGGCTCATAATTTCATTGTGCATAATAACTTATTCTTTAAAATCAATCCTAAACGAAATCGGCGAAATCAATTCCCTAAGTAGTTTTCCCAATTGAAATTCCATTCTTTTTACTTGCTTTGATTTGTTTTTATCATCACCTATTCATCACTTTTTAATCCCTAGATAAAATTGAGCGAGATTATTCATAATACTCGATTTGCTTAAAAATCCAATCCAGAGGACGACATTCGAATTTACTATTCACTATATTATTACTTGACCCGTGCGCTTGCGGTTAGGAAAAGTCTACATCAAGATTTTGGCGCCGTTGCCGGGGATTGGTACATTTAGCTAGATTGATATTGTGAAAAAATTGCTTGATCTTAATTTGGGGTGTATTTTTACCTTTTTAGTTTATTGCATTTTTTTCTTATTTGTTTTTGTTTCCATATTTGATTTTCTAGGTTAGTCTTCCTTTGAGTTGTGTAATCTTTTCCTTATTTGTTCTTGTTTTTCCTTTTCTAGATTAGTTCCTTATTTGCATTTTGCCATATTTATTTTTGCATTCCATATTAGGTTACTTTGTTTCCTTTTCTTTATTTCATTCCATAATTGTTGTCTTTTTTTTTTTTTTTTTTAGGGTAGTTTTGTTTGTTTATGCGTAGGGATAAAGATTTAATTTTAGCACCATTTGATCCCGAGATAGAAAGAACAATTCTTAGGCTTCGAAGGGAAAACAGAGAAATTATTCAAATGGCAGATCAAAATCCACCTGAGGAGCCTAGGCCGATTAGAGATTATTTTCAGCCTGTGTTTCAGGGACAACAATCGGGAATTGTCTATGCCCCGATTAATGCCAACAACTTTGAGCTGAAGACCGGTCTCATTCAGATGGCTCGAGACTGTGCATACAGAGGATCACCCACCGAGGATCCAAATTCTCATCTTAAATCATTCTTGGATATTTGTGGGACGGTAAAGATTAATGGTGTCTCTGAGGATGCTATTCGCTTACGTTTATTTCCCTTTTCTTTGCAGGATAAAGCACGTGATTGGTTGCAGTCTATTGCCCCTGGGAGCATTACCACCTGGGATGCTTTGGTCCAGGCCTTTTTAAAGAAATTTTTCCCTCCTGCAAAGACGGTCAAGCTGAGGACCGAGATTGGGACATTCCAACAACAATATGATGAGCAGCTGTTCGAAGCTTGGGAGCGATTCAAAGAGCTACTGAGGAAGTGTCCTCAGCATGGTTACCCCGATTGGCTTCAGGTACAGTTGTTTTATAATGGTTTAACCCCCAGTACAAAAACGATTGTTGATGCAGCTGCAGGTGGGACTCTGTTGTCCAAGACCGTAGAAAACGCTCGCACACTTTTAGAGGACATGGCCACCAACAGCTATCAGTGGCCATCTGAGCGGTCTACACCTAAAAAGATTGCTGCTGGAGTGTTCGAGGTTGATAAAGTAAGTGCACTCCAGGCCCAGATGACTTCCCTTGCCAATGCTTTTATGAAATTTTCAGGTACAGGAAGTGCTCAATCAATTGAATCAGCTGCTGCTTTAGCATCTAGACCTCAGGAGGAGACTATTGAACAGGTTCAGTATATTTCAAATTCGAATTTTAGGGGGTATAATAATAATTCTACACCTACACATTATCACCCTAACAATAGGAACCATGAAAATTTCTCTTATGCTAATACTAAGAATGTTCTTAATCCTCCTGGTTTTGCCCCTCAAACTCAAGATAATAAAAAGTTAGAAGATCTTGTTGGAGCTTTCATTGCAGAGTCTAGTAACAGGACAACCAAATTAGAGGAGGCAGTCATTGCCATCAACTCAACAGTGAATGGCCACAGTGCAGCTATAAAGAACATAGAGACTCAGCTGGGACAGTTGGTGAATGTTGTAAGTACAATGAACAAAGGTAAGGCCCCAGCTGAGCAAGAGAAACCCCAGATGGAGTACTGTAAGGCAATCACTGTGCAACAGGAGGAATCTGAAGAGGAACCTGAATCTGAGGACTATGAAACGCCTACAGGGGAAGCTGAGGAGGACACATCATCAGATGAGGCTGAACAGCCTAACCTTGAGCCTCCTATTCCTTCTCCCACACTGTTGGTTCCCAAGGAAAGGAAAAAGAAAAAGAAGAAAAAGAACAATCAGGTTTAGTTTGATAAATTTATGAATGCTTTTATGAATCTGAATATTAATATTCCTTTTGCAGAGGCATTAGAGATGCCCCAGTACAACAGGTTCATGAAGGAGTGGTTAGCAAAGAAACGAAAGGAAAAGAAAGTTGACACTGTTTATCTTGCTTCCACATGCAGCACCAGAGTACAACAAAAAGTACCTGAAAAAGTAGCAGATCCAGGGAGTTTTTCTGTTCCTTGTAGTTTTGGTACTTATTCTTTTAGAGCATTATGTGATTTAGGTGCTAGCATTAATATCATTCCTCTATCTTTGTGTAAAAAGTTAGATATAGGTGAGATTAAGTCTACTCCTGTAAAGCTCCAATTGGCTGATCAATCTGTGGTGAGACCGGTTGGTATTGTAGAAAATGTACTAATCAGAGTAGGTAGATTTTTCCTCCCTATTGACTTGTATGTTATGGACATGATAGAAAATCCTTCAATGCCTGTCATATTAGGACGACCATTCCTCGCTACTGGGCGAGCGATCATAGATATTGAGCGCAGGGAGCTCACTATTAGAGTAAAGAACGAAAAAGAAATTTTTAAAGCAGTTGAAGACTCTAAAGATGAAGTGCTTCACATGGGTTACAGGAAAGGTGCAAGAAAGAGCACCTCTGTTGGATTCACAGAACAAAAGCCTCCTTGAAGCACGTGCAACACGTCGAGCTAATGACGTTAAACAAGCGCTTCTGGGAGGCAACCCAAGTAAGTTAGTGTATTTTCTTTTTGTTTTTTTGATTTATTGTTTGTTTTTGTTTTGTAGGTCTTGTTTTCTTCCTCTCCTTTGCTTTCAAGCTTTCAAGATTCAAAGCTCTCAAGCAAGAAGTCATCATCATTCCAGGGCAGTATTGTTCACTCCTGTCATTCTTTTATTGTTCTCATGCTTGTTTATGCTTTATTTTCTTTATACATTGAGGACAATGCATGTTTTAAGTTTGGGGGTGGATTAGCATGTTTGTGGAACCCTTGAGCATCTGAGTTCGGGCTATAGTTTTGAGCTTTCCTTGAATTATGCATATGGTTGTTTTCTGGATGCTGCTTTTGCATGATTATGATGTCCTAGGATAGGCTTTCTTGTCAATTTTCAAGCTTGTGATGAGATGTAAGCATAAGTGCCCAAAAAGGGAGACTTTTTAAAATTTTTCTAGGAGATGGCTTGCATGAGTAGAGTATCTGTCTTGGCTTGACTTGGATTTGAATGCTTAGGAGCGAATTATTGAGTTCATATGCTTGTTGTCACCTCGATAGGTGTAGGGTAGAGCTAAAGAGTTAATTTTTTGCAAATTAGCATGTTTGATCTTGCTTAGGAGAAAAGAAAAGAATATCTGCTATTTATGCTCATAAAGAAAAATCATTCTTGTTGTTACTATTGAAATAAGATTATTATGCCATGGCCTGTGCACAGTTGGCAATGTTTAATAAAGATTAAGGCAAAAAGAGCTACCCCTGTTGTGATCAGTTAGGCCAACCAGAGAAATCTCAGGTTAAGGGTCCCTGCAATGGGTGTGTGAAAGCTAGTGCCACATATACATGCTTAATTTGATTGTTAATTAAAAGCATCTAAGTATGGAGATAAACAAACTAATTTGTTGCATTAACTCATTAGTGAAGCCTTAGTGCCAGTGTAGAGGGAAGATGAGCTGAGAGTTTAATAATCCAATCCCGGGCTAGTAGAGTCTGATCTTGTGGAGATAGATCTCGCTTATGCAAGTTAATTTTGGAAAAATTTTAATTTGTCTCCCTCATTGGTCCTTGTGTGCATATCTCTTGCTTGCTTGGTTATTGACTTTTGAGCCTTGAGGATTGAGTTATGATTGTTGCATCCATTCTTCCATTGTATGTCTGATTTAGAGTTTGCTCGAGGACTAGCAAAAGCTTAAGTTTGGGGGTATTTGATAGCGAGCATAGCTAGCTACTTTTACTTATTTAATTTAGCTAGTCTTTTATGATTATTGGGCCATTTTATTGTGCTTTATTGTTTATTTTGTAGGAAATGGTTGATTGGAGCTATAATGCAATATCAGAGTTAATCGGGTGCTCGGGGCGTGAAAAGATGCAAAGGAATGAAAAGAGTACAAGTGGAGAAAAGTCAAATCTCGGTCAACAGCAGGCTAGCGTCGAGACGCTAGCTCTTGAGCGTCTCGACGCTCACATTCCATATCAGATTAGGCGCGTAAAGCTTACAGCGTCGAGACGCTGTGATAGGAAGCGTCCCGACGCTTCCGTTTTTCCTAATTCAGAACGCGCGTATAAGAGGCAGCGTCGCGACGCTGTCTTGACAGCGTCTCGACGCTAAGACGAAAAAATCAGAATAAAAGCTTCACTTCGGCTAGGTTTTGGGGGAGATCAATTTGGGACCTTTTGGAGCCGTAAAGAGGACAGAATAGAGGGCTTTTGGAGCTGCAAACAAAGGAGAGACTTGGAAATCAACCCATTGTTCGTGGGGATCGTGACGGGGACGTCGGGACTCGGCCTACATTGAGTTTTCTTTTCCCTTCTCTTTCTTTAGATAGATTTATGGCTTTCATATGTTTAGTTGAGATTGTATTTTCATTCATGAGTAGCTAAACTTGTAGCTTAGGGATTGATGTAGTTGATTAAGTTTATGGATTGATTTATGGTTTAAGTTGTGCAATGTTATTGTGTTTGTAATCTTGATTTAATGCTTTCAATTAATTGGCCATTAGTTGGATGATTTAAGTTTCGAATCTAGCTCGGGAGAGGAGATTTGTTATAGACTTGCTCAAGATTGCATGAATAAAGTTTACCTTCTAATTCTTGACGGTTTTAGATTAACTTTAGAATTGGTTAAAAGATCTCATTGCCTTGCTTGTTAATAAACTTAGATAGGGATATCAAGTTGGTTAATTTGCATGAGAATCAATTATACTCGGGAGAGGTAGTTGTGATTAAAGGGTCTTTGGCTCATAATTTCATTGTGCATAATAACTTATTCTTTAAAATCAATCCTAAACGAAATCGGCGAAATCAATTCCCTAAGTAGTTTTCCCAATTGAAATTCCATTCTTTTTACTTGCTTTGATTTGTTTTTATCATCACCTATTCATCACTTTTTAATCCCTAGATAAAATTGAGCGAGATTATTCATAATACTCGATTTGCTTAAAAATCCAATCCAGAGGACGACATTCGAATTTACTATTCACTATATTATTACTTGACCCGTGCGCTTGCGGTTAGGAAAAGTCCACATCACTCCTCCTCGCCGGTAAGTAACAGTAAACCCACGAAGGTGTCGTCGCCATCCACTTGTGAAGTCGCCGATCTCAATATCTTTCTCTCGTGTGGATGTGCGGCTCGAGCAGCAGACCTGTGCGTTCATGTCCTCGCGCCGCTAACCTTTCAATCCTTCTCCTCCTCGTGTCATAGATCTACAAGTGACTCCGTAAGTCCTTCCCTCCCCTTGTTTTGTTAGATTTTGTCTATGGCGGGCTTAATCTCCTTTCTCTCCTCTCGTTTTCGGCCAGACCCGTGAGTAGAAGTCTGAATCCTCTCTGTTTAAGGTTCGTTCCGGCGTGTTCGGGCTCTTTTGGTAAGCTTTCATCTGTACCCATGCTTGATTAACCTCGAATTTAGATTACTCACTCTTGTTCGACGTTTAAACTGGGTCTCGTGGTTGATTTCTTGTCGTTTCAGCGCTGTGCAGTGCCGTCTTGGACTCGAAATCGCTCTAATCTTGTGACCCATCCTTCGTTTGGCCTTAAACCCAAGCACCCACTACCTAGGGACTCAGATAAGTGATTTCAAATTACTTAGTTCACTGGACAGCAAGCGTTTAGGGCCATTTAGACGTTGAACGGTAAATTCCAGCACCATTTACCTTTTTTTTTATTTCTTTTTGGTGTTGGAAGTCGATTCCTAACCCTTGGAAGTTATTGCTTGTAGTTCGGGCTCTTTAGGCTCTTCCAGTTGGTTCGGTTGATCTTCTAAGATTGCTATAGGTAAGTGGAATTCTATCTGAGGAGTCTATTTGCATGTGTGTTAGCATGTTCTGTGCTTTAATTGTTTAATTGTAGCATATGTGATATATATGTATGTATTGTTATGTTATTGGCGAGCTTTGTTGTGGAATTGAGGTGTTAAATTGTTGTGCTGAGTTATGCTAAAATGAGGTGACTGGAACTTGTTGTGATAGAAGTATTGTTTCGTTGTGGTTGCCTTGGAAATACATGAATTTTGTTTTGTTTTGTTTAGACTTGGTATGATCTAGAGAGAATGTTGGGTCAAAGGGTCTTGAGTTGTGACAAAGAATTGTCAGGGCCTCGGGTATAGATGTGTTGGATGTGGAGACAAAATCCCTCCTTCTAGTGCGTGTGTGAACTGAATGGATGGAATGTGAGATAAGATGGATAATAATAAGAAAGAAATATTCAGCCAACAGTTAAGTGCAAGTATACATTGTCGCACGTAGTAATAAAAAAACCTCAGAAAGTATTCTAAGGGTATCGATCCCACGAGGACTAAACTGGAAATTCAGATTTGATGAAGAAACTGCTCAAATGATTGCTTTTGAAAAAGGTAACCAAAGAAAATAAGTTGATTGATTGGGTTTTTGAAAAGATAAACAAAACAAGCAAATAAATAATAAGGAATAACAATAATAAACAGACGACGTGTTCAACATGGATTCATCCCTAAGGTAACAACCATACTCATGCAATATCTAACTTAAGCGTATTCAATGCATTGGGTCAGATTTAACTTCCATTTGGTCATTGTTCCCAAAAACCGTTAGAAGGCTAAGTGAGTATCGTTATGCACATTTCTGTGACTCGACTCCGACATAGATAATTCACGAATGCAACCTATAACCCTATAATTGATATAGGGTGCCTTAGGCAGCTTGCCCTATACCGCCGAACAATCTCTTTCAAGCTTTTTCTCCTATATCACCTTTATGAGAACTGATATCGTTTGTCCCTTTTGAGATCAAACTAACATAACATGCAAAGTCTAAGTGATCAAATTACACTCAGCAAGATTAGAGTGATAATCAATAAAGAATGACATGCATTGAACACAAACTTAAGCAAATAAAACACTTTCAAGCCATTAAACCATAAGGGAATTCACCACATCGAACCCCTCAACGGGATTTAGCTACTCATGATGGGATAAAAAGCAAATGAACACATTTTCATTGAAATAAGAATGAAAAGAATACAAAATAATGAAAAGATTCAAGAGCTGGAAATAAAGGAGATAACTAAATATTATGGGTTTTTCTATTTACTCAATCCTTCTAGAGTTCGCTAAGACACTCCACTCTCTCGCTTTTACAAGTGGGAATGGGTGAAACTCTCTACAAACCACAAGGTTTGATGTCTAACTCTCTCTCGGGTTAGAATTTGGTCATCTAAGAAGGACCTCGGGCATCCCTACTCATTGGCGTCGAGTCAGGGTTCTGTCACCACCCTTTTCTTCCAAGTGAGTTATGCTTGGATTTGACTTCGAATCTCGAGCTTATATAGTGTAGAAAGTGGTTGAGGAGCTGCGAAATAGGTGCTGGAAGGTTGTCTAGTCGGTTTCGGGGTTAAAACAACCAGTTAGGTGCGAAGAAGACTCATCAACAACGAACCGCGTGCGACTCGGAACGACCTCTATTTTTCTAGAAATGCGGTCGCATTCCATTTTTACCTTCCTTGCATTTCTGGGGAATTCCAGCTTTTCCTCTGTTTTTCTACACATCAACAAAATAAGTCAAATTCTCTTAAAATCAAGTCTTTTTAAGCATAAATGAGTTAAATTTGACAAAAGTAATTCTCAACACCCTAACTTATCAAAGTAAGCATATTTTGAGCTCAGAAACAGTAAATTGATCACAACATACAACATTTGGCCAAGAAATGAGCTAAATATAAGGGTAAAATAGGTATATTTTTTACCCTTATCACCTTCATCAATGTGTCGTGCAAGAAAAAAAGGAAAGAGCAAATGGGCCAAGGCCGATCTGACTTAGTTAGGTTTTCACTCATATATAAGTATATGAGTGTTGTGGCTGATTGTTCAAGAAAAACAAGAAAAGAGTGACCTGCGGCTATTGGTTTTTCTTCAGCAAAGTTGATGTGCGGTTGATGTGGACTTTTCCTAACCGCAAGCGCACGGGTCAAGTAATAATATAGTGAATAGTAAATTCGAATGTCGTCCTCTGGATTGGATTTTTAAGCAAATCGAGTATTATGAATAATCTCGCTCAATTTTATCTAGGGATTAAAAAGTGATGAATAGGTGATGAATTAAACAAATCAAAGCAAGTAAAAAAAATGGAAATTCAATTGGGAAAACTACTTAGGGAATTGATTTCGCCGATTTCGTTTAGGATTGATTTTAAAGAATAAGTTATTATGCACAATGAAATTATGAGCCAAAGACCCTTTAATTACAACTACCTCTCCCGAGTATAATTGATTCTCATGCAAATTAACCAACTTGATATCCCTATCTAAGTTTATTAACAAGCAAGGCAATGAGATCTTTTAACCAATTCTAAAGTTAATCTAAAAGCGTCAAGAATTAGAAGGTAAACTTTATTCATGCAATCTTGAGCAAGTCTATAACAAATCCCCTCTCCCGAGCTAGATTCGAAACTTAAATCATCCAACTAATGGCCAATTAATTGAAAGCATTAAATCAAGATTACAAACACAATAACATTGCACAACTTAAACCATAAATCAATCCATAAACTTAATCAACTACATCAATCCCTAAGCTACAAGTTTAGCTACTCATGAATGAAAATACAATCTCAACTAAACATATGAAAGCCATAAATCTATCTAAAGCAAGAGAAGGGAAAAGAAAACTCAATGTAGGCCGAGTCCCGACGTCCCCGTCACGATCCCCACGAACAATGGGTTGATTTCCAAGTTCCTCCTTTGTTTGCAGCTCCAAAAATCCTCTATTCTGTCCTCTTTACGGCTCCAAAAGGTCCCAAATTGATCTCCCCCAAAACCTAGCTGAAGTGAAGCTTTTATTCTGATTTTTTCGTCTTAGCGTCGAGACGCTGCCTCTTATACGCGCGTTCTGAATTAGGAAAAACGGAAGCGTCGGGACGCTTCCTATCACAGCGTCTCGACGCTGTAAGCTTTACGCGCCTAATCTGATATGGAATGTGAGCGTCGAGACACTCAAGAGCTAGCGTCTCGACGCTAGCCTGCTGTTGACCGAGATTTGACTTTTCTCCACTTGTACTCTTTTCATTCCTTTGCATCTTTTCACGCCCCGAGCACCCGATTAACTCTGATATTGCATTATAGCTCCAATCAACCATTTCCTACAAAATAAACAATAAAGCACAATAAAATGGCCCAATAATCATAAAAGACTAGCTAAATTAAATAAGTAAAAGTAGCTAGCTATGCTCGCTATCAGCGGTAGTAAGTTTTCTTAGAGAGATAAGATTATTTCTCTTGTTGGTGAGAGTTTTGTTTATTTGTTTATCCCAAGCTATCGGGTTGTGATACTTGGAAGTCAATAGCTATTGTTGGGCTATTGAGGGTTGGTTTGTAGTGTTATTGAAGGCTTCCTGTAATTTTCCAAATTCTAGTAGAAGCTGCAGTTGCAGAAGACTGGACGTAGTCCCGAGCATGGGGCGAACCAGTATATTTTTCGGTGTCGTTTTCTTTTCCTTATCTCTTTTATTATTTTCGTGACTATTATTTTTGGCTTAACCTGTGGAAGGGGAGATAGTTATAATATTATTGATTGTCGTCATAATATTATTATTATTTGTATTCTGCATTTTCTCCCAACAATTGGTATCAGAGCTTTTGGTTCAGGAGTCATGGGTTTTGTAGAGCCAAAAAGTTTTGACGGAGTCATGAAGTTCAATGGGAAAAATTTCAGATATCGGAAGATGCAAGTCAAAGATTATTTAACTTGCAAGAGTGCATAAGGCATTGAAGGAGAGACCGAAAGGGATGACAGACGAAGATTGGGAAGCTCTAGATGAAGAGGCAGTTGCAACCATTAGGATGTGTTTGTCAATGGAAGTGGCAAGTCTAGTAGCCCATGAGACAACTGCAATTAAATTGATGGAAGCGCACAAACAGGTATGAAAAACCCTCTGCAAATAATAAGGTCCACCTAGTTAAGAAGTTTTTCAACATGCAAATGTCTGAGAATGCTACTGTGAATTCCTATATTAATGAGGTTACCACTTTGATTAATCAGTTAAAATATGTTAAGATAGAATTTTCTGATGAGGTGAATGTTATTCAGTCGTTAACGTCTACCTGATAGTTGGGAAACGATGAAGACAACAGTGTCTAATTTGACTAGAAATAACACTTTAAAATTTTCAGAAGTTTGTGATTTAGCCATAGTTGAGGAAATTCGTAGGCAGGGCAGTAATAAAGAGTCTACGGTAGGGTAAGCTTTGGTTATGACTAAGGGTAAAGATAAGGTTGATGAAGAAAATGAATCGAGTAGTAGTAGGAAAAAGTGGAAAAGTAGGAATGAGGTAGAATGTTTTTACTGCCATAAGAAAGGTCACTTCAAGAGTCAGTGTAGGAAATTTAAAGAGGATCAGAAAAGAAAACCAGAGGCAAATATAGTGGAGGAGGTTTCTTAGTTTGTGTTGAGAGTGACACAAAGTATAGTAACCACTCATCATATTGGATATTAGACAGTGCAGCTTCTGTTCACATAGCTTCGAATAGGAGTTTGTTCACATCATTCACAGGAGGGCATCATGGCCTAGTGAGGATGGGGAATGGTAGAACCTCCAAGACTTGAGGGATTGGAGATGTTAGTCTGAAGATAGAGTGTGGAGGTAAATTGGTACTGCAAGATGTTAGGTACGTGGCTGATATCAAAATGAATCTTATTTCTATTGGTAAGTTGGCAGATGATGGTTACAGGTGTGAGTTTTGTAGTTGCCAATGTAAACTCAAGTTCTTCGGTTCCCAAGTAGTGGCAGTTGGTCACAGGAAATCTACACTGTAAATATGTCAGTTGAATGTAGCCAGACGTTCAAAGAGATAGTGGATGTCGGTTAAAGCTGCAGATGGTAGTTGTAGAGGTACAATTGAGCCAGCAGCAAGGATAGCCAATTTCGATCAGTTTGATCAAGATCCTTAAATTCAGAAACAATTGGAAAGTTCGGAGAGAAAATTGATGGCTATCGTGAATCCCCAGTTGTCAGACGCTCGAATGAATTGAAGAAGTTGCTTAGGCGAGTTGAGGCATCAAAGTGGAAGGCCAAAGCAGTTGCTAAGGTCAAAGGTCAGGTCTCTAGCTTGGTAACAGGTTTGAATAGAGGATTCGAGCCATTCTCAAAGTGTATCTTCTTCAGGAACAGTTGTTCGGGTTGAAAGAAGATGACAGGTGACACCACTTAGCTGAAGTGGGAATACGTGTCTGTCTTTTTCGTCTGGGAGACAGGTCCACGTAGCTAGCCCATACCTCGGGGCGAGCATAGATGAGCTACAGTTATATTCTGTAGTTGCCTATTTTTGTGAGTTTGTTGCTTTTTAGGTTTTTTTAAGTCTTGGAGTTTACCAAGAAGATCAGAGATAACAGTTGTAGTGGGAGTAGATCCTTGGAGTTGGCCAAGATGGTTAGAGTTTTGTTGCAGTGGGAGACGAGATCGTTGTTTTGTCTCCAAGTGGGAAATTGTTGGTTGTGGAGACAAAATCCCTCTTTCCTCAATGTGTCGTGCAAGAAAAAAAGGAAAGAGCAAATGGGCCAAGGCCCATCTGACTTAGTTAGGTTTTCACTCATATATAAGTATATGAGTTTTGTGGCCGATTGTTCAAGAAAAACAAGAAAAGAGTGACCTGCGACTATTGGTTTTTCTTCAGCAAAGTTGATGTGCGGTAGTGAGTTTTCTTAGAGAGATAAGATTATTTCTCTTGTGGGTGAGGGTTTTGTTTATTTGTTTATCCCAAGCTATGGGTTGTGATACTTGGAAGTCAATAGCTATTATTGGGTTATTGAGGGTTGGTTTGTAGCGTTATTGAAGGATTCCTGTAATTTCTCAAATTCCATTAGAACCTGTAGTTGCAGAAGACTGGACGTAGTCTTGAGCTTGGGGCGAACCAGTATATTTTTCGATGTCGTTTTCTTTTCCCTATCTCTTTTATTATTTTCGTGACTATTATTTTTGGCTTAACCTGTGGAAGGGGAGATAGTTATAATATTATTGATTGTCGTCATAATATTATTATTATTTGTATTCCGCATTTTCTCCCAACAAGATGCTCGAATACTGACATTGAGAAAAGGGAAAGTGATAAGGACATCAGGGCCTCGGGTTCAAATGGTCGTGGACTGATGATGAGGTAAATAAAATAGGTGATTATCGAGGAAAGTGATATCCGTGAATGTGTACAATAAATATTGAGGCGCCTGGGTACAAAGGTCAGGGATCTATATTTGTTGTAGGTATATGAGAATATTGAGCCGCCTGGGTACAAAGGTCAGGGATCAATATTCTCTTGTGTAACTATCGGGGTGCCTAAGTGCAAAGGTCAGGAGCCGATACATAGAAACAACTGTATAGTTAAGTATGAACATCGAGGAACCCGAGTACAAAGGTCAGGGATCGATATTCATATTGGATTTCAACAAATATCGAGGCGTCTGGGTACAAAGCTCAGGGATCAATATATGTTGCAAGCATATGGGAGATATTGGAGTGTCTGGGTACCAGGGGCCAATATTTTCCATATGCAGGTATAAGGGTACCTGGGTACAAAGGCCAGAAGTCGATACATTGCAAGTGAGAGTCTTGCTAGTTTATAACTTGTATTTGAATAATATGTTATAGTTGGGGTCTTGAGTGCAACAATCAAGAATCAACTAGTTGAGTTAGGTGATTGTTGGACTTGTGAATGGTTGAGGATAACCTGATGGAATTACGTTAGTGGTGTTATGATTGACCTCAAGATGTTAATTGTGATTTTATGCGTGATTGTGATGTTTGAGGTGAATATCATACATGTGTACTTGTTCTTTTGTTTAAAGAGCATGATTTTTACCTTATGCGTTATATGTCGTTTGATGGCTCCTTAGGTGTGAGCCACTTACTCAGTACCGTGGTTTTGTACTGACCCACCACCAGTTTTTGCAGGTGATGAGGAATACTACGAGCCTGGTGATGTTGAGGAGCAGGCTCGAGAAAGCAAAGTTTAGAGTTTACTTCATTATTATGTTATAGTTGTTTAAACAATGATAGGAGAGACAAAACTTTGTGTTGGTCAGGAAGCGTTGTTTAGATTAATGGTTATTTATGTTCTTCGTTTAGTGTTTTGAATTAGACTCAGTTTGAATTGCTTTAATTGAATGGGAATGGTTACGAGATCTGACTCGTAATCCTGTTGCATCTTTAGTTGGTGTTATGTTAATGTTTTAACAGGTTGTCAAATTTTGGTTTAAAAAAAATTACGTCGTTATGCTGCCGAATTTTTGATAGCCCCTTAAAGAATAATGTGACTAAGTTTAGTAGTTCTCTTAGATAGTTTCTTAAGAATTTGGGGGCGTTACACCAGTTGTGCAAAATTTGGATGATACAAGGGTCAAATCAAGAGAGGTTGAGGAGCTAAACAAGAGTGTTTCCATTTCGTTGGACAATATTTTTTAGAATTGGGGGCATAGCTTCCTTAGATTTTCCTCACATACCTCCGTTATGAATTTTGAGACCCGTTGAATTCTGTGATGATGTCACCACATCTCTTTGCTTGATTCTGAGAGACTCCTTAATAATCTGAATATGGGAAATCTTTCTTGAAGACATGAATCCACTAAACTCACTTTGTTGATACAATTTGACGGTGTCATTCACGCCAAGTCATTATACCAATTTTGACAACTGCTTAATTTTGCTGAAGGACTGACAATGCCTCGGTCATCTGGCACTTCCCTACATCAAGGATCTATTGGAGAAATATCTTGATAATTACTGGCAAAACATTGGATTTGTCCCGTATTAAGAGTTTGTAAGGATGATTTTGGAAAATGGTGCTCCCTGGCTACTCTGATTGTCCCAATTAAACAACCTTTTAATTTTGGTGGAGGAATGGTAGTGCCTCAATCATCTGGCATTTCTCAACATCAATGATCTATTATGAAGAAACCTCTTGATATCACTGGTAAAACACTGGTTTTGCCCCATATTAGGTCTTTGTAGTGACGGCTTTAACAAATGATTCTCCATCTAGCTACTCTAATTTTCCCACTTAGGAAACTTCTTAACTTTGATGTAGGAATGGTGGTGCCTCAATCATCTGGCATTTCCAACATCAATGATCTATTAGGAAGAAATCTCATGATATCACAGGTAAAACACTGGTTTTGCCCCATATTTGGCCTTTGTACTGACAACTTTAACAAATGATCCTCCATCTGGCTACTTTAATGGCCTCAATTAGAAGATGTTTCATCTTGGTCAATTTTGCTTTTCTCAAGATATAGCAAGATAAAAGAAGACTAATTGCGTTTTCTCTCTCTCTTTTTTTCTTTTTCATTTCTTTCTCTCTTTTTTTATTTTTTTATTTTTTTGGCCAATCATGTGCTTCTTCGACATTACAAAGAAACTAATTCATGAGAAAAGCTAATGTAATGTAGGTTATTTTGTAGAGCTAGCTCTTGTGTTCATGCCCAAGTGTCTGAATCCAAGTCAAATGGTGTAAGCACCCTTTTCGAAAAGATATTGGTGGAAAATCCATGAATCCACAATGTCTTAGTCGACTCTCTAGAGCAAATGAACTCGTGAATATATTGAGGTTATCTCTCAAGTTGCTTGCGCAATTCATAAAATTATTGTCCTTCCTCCTAGATTCACTCTTATTTCTTTGAAAGAAGAAAGAGAATTTCAAGTTAAACTTGGAAGAAATATAGAAATGGAGGGAAAAGGGAACTATGATAATTTTGAAGGGAGTGAGATCACAAGTCATAATTATGAAGCAGTAAACTAATAAGTATTTCAATTATAGTCCAACATTATTTCATTATTTTTAAAGTCTTCCTCATGCACATGGATAGAAACAATTGGGATTGAATGGCTCAAAAATTGGTATTAATGGATCGGATTAAGAAAAATGTGTTTTGTCTCAATATGATAAATACATGATGCATAATCATAATTATGAGACTGAAAAAAGTAAATGAAAAACCTCATGTATGTGTCATCTTAGGAGATGTAGAGATAATTTGGTCATCTTACACAAAAGATTTTCAATGATGGGAAAATGACATGACCTATTAAAAATGATGGTCACTAAAAGGTAATAAAACTACTCACGAAAGAGAGAAAATGGGTATTGTTTAAGAATGATATTACAAAAGGTAACTCCCAAAAACGAGGTTAGAAGTAGTTTGGTTGAGATTTAAGCAAGTAGCTCCTTCCACTTTTACCCATGAATTTTTTAAGGCATTCACCATTTTTTTTTTCCTTTTTTTCTTATTTCTTCCAAGCAAATGACTCATCATATTAACCTTTGATTCTTGCTAAAGATCTTGTTCAACAAAAAGGATGAGAAATAGAAAAACTACGTAGTTCAACAAAATTGTTGTTTTCCCTAATTTCCTTTGAAAAATTAAACCCTTTTAGACATGGACATCCAAAATCTTTGCTAAAAGTATGAAATGGATGGATTTTCACTCAAAAGTTCAAAGTAAAGTTAAAAACCAAAATTGTCCCTTTTTTTTCCTTTTTCTAATCCTAGCAAAAACATATGATAAAAAAGAAATGGAATTATGAAGGTAGAAAAAGAATGTTGAAAATAATTCCAATTTTTATAGGAAACTTTGAACATTGAGAAAAAGAAATACGAAAGTTTTTTTTCAAACTAAAAGATGGAGAGAATTTGTAACCCCGAAAGGAACAAAATGGCAAAGAGATAATTCTCCAAAGTTGGATGTCATGCTTAAACCTCTAGGAAGGGATGAGTAAAAAAATGTGTGCAATGATAAAATGGATTCATATATGCAATTTTATCTTATTGACTTTTTCTAAAAAATGATGCGCTTACACCCTTTTTCCTAAAAAAAAATTAAAAAGAATGATTTTTTTTTCTTTTGTTTGTTTATTATTTTAAATAAAATTATTTATCTCTTAATGCGTCTAAAATGATGTCAAAAAGAAAATTGAGAAATTTGACAAGTAAAATGAATATGTATGAATGAGTAAATATGATGAAATTGACACTTTATTTTAATGGAACTAGATGGGAATGAATGAATGAATGAATTGATGCATGAATATACATGTAGGGAAAAAACTCATGCATGATTTTTTTTTTATATATAATTTTCATATTCTTACAAAATGATGAATCACTTTCATTTGTTTTTGTTCTTCAACTTAAAAACATGTTGAAAGTAAAGTGCAAAAGAATAACAACTCAAATGCATGAATGAATTAAAAAAAAAAAGTGATGTATGTATGTGATAATTAATTTTTTTCAAATTCTTTCTTATTTAAAGGAAAACCCTCAAATTTCAATATTTTTTTAGAAAGCCTATAATTTTTTTTTTTTTAATAAGATAAAAACAGTACTTCAAGTTTGCATGAGATGTTATTAACAATGTGGAAAAAATAAATGCAAGACCAATCAAATATGAGAAACACATGAAAGAAAAATGACTACTAATTAAAACTCAAACAAAAAATGAAATAAAATGCTCCCACTATGTCTTATAAGTACAAAACTAATGTCGGGCTATGAACACTCAAGGATTATTCTAGTTAAGAGTGTAGGTTGACTCTAAAATACCTAAAGGGATAAAGGCCCTCAAGCAATCTATGCCATTTATCTTAGATAATATGAGATTAACGCGAGTGAGAAATTTCATGAGCCCATGCGAGAGCTGAGACTCTACGAAGACTTCATTACTCTCAAGCTTGATTGTATGCTGAGGATAAAACTCGGGTAGGAGGCTTGTAAATGTGTGTGAATTAAGTGCACAATGTGTGAGAGAGAATACAAAATATACATATAAATCATGGAAGTTCAAATAATGCAAAAAATTTGATAAAGAACTAAAAAGCTTCCCAGCACTACAAGCAAACACATGAAATGCAACAAAATAAATGAAGACTTTATGCAATAGATAAAGTATATGGACAAAAACAACAAACAAGGTAAATAAAATGACAAGGACAAATAATTCTTAAATCCAGGATAACATAAAAAAAAAAGACCCTCTAGGTTTTATAAACCTATTTGTCCCCAGCAGAGTCACCAAGCTGTCGCTGCCATATCGCGACGCAGAGCGGGCCGACATCCTCCTTAACGGTGGGGTTTATTGTAAAGAGATTTGGAGTCGCCACCAACCATTATTAAGGTGTGATTGGTCACCAATTTAAAAAGAAAGTGGTCTGCAAAACATAGAGTTTAGGTTCGTGGGTCTTTTGTGCGTAGGAAAGGTATTAGCACCCTACAACACCCGTAAAAAGAATGGTTACCAAAATCTCAATTTTCTCTATTAAGTGAACCACCATAACACACAACATTGATCGTGTTCATAAAGAAAATGAATTAACAGAAGCAAGGGCCACGCCTCATTCTTCTAGAATTATCTCTCAACAAAGTTTGTTCAGATACAAGTTTGTTACAATAGCAGATTCTATTATTCCTCTCTCAAATAGTTTAGTGCCATGTGTACTCTGAATATTTAATTCTTTAATTTTTTATAAGCCCTAAGGCCCAAGTCTGTTGTATAAAGTAAAGAGCAATTTTGCTCAATATTGTAGTTGAATAGAAACAGAGCATTGCCTCACCCGTCGAAATATGTGATAACTTTCTTGGTATCAGAGCTAAATGGCCAGCGCCTCTTCTAACGTCATTTCCTCAGCCGCTGCAAACCCTACGTTTAGCAGTCCTCCGCTTAACAAACTGCTCAACCAAATAACCTGTGTTAAGTTAGATCATGGTAACTTTCTCCTGTGGAAAAACCTAGCAATGCCCATTTTACGAAGCTATAAGCTTGAAGGCCATCTCTCTGGAAAAGAGTCGTGTCTGCCTAAGGAATTGTCCCAGCCAAATACTGCTGAAAACCAAAGAGCAAGCAGCTCCGAAGCCACCATAGCAGGAACCGATGCCTTTGAAGCATCGAGTTCAACGCCTGCAGTGATGATGTGGACTTTTCCTACCGCAAGCGCACGGGTCAAGTAATAATAAAGTGTTCGTAAATACGAGTGTCGTCCTCTGGATTGGATTTTTAAGCAAATCAAGTATTGTAAATTATCTTGCCCAATTTTATTTAGGGATCAAAAAGTGATGAAAAGATGATAATAAAACCAAATCAAAGCAAGTAAAAAGAATGGAAATTCAATTGGGAAAACTACTTAGGGAATTGATTTCGCCGATTTCGTTTAGGATTGATTTTAAAGAATAAGTTATTATGCACAATGAAATTATGAGCCAAAGACCCTTTAATCACAACTACCTCTCCCGAGTATAATTGATTCTCATGCAAATTAACCAACTTGATATCCCTATCTAAGTTTATTAATAAGCAAGGCAATGAGATCTTTTAACCAATTCTAAAGTTAATCTAAAACCGTCAAGAATTAGAAAGTAAACTTTATTCATTCAATCTTCAGTAAGTCTAGATCAAATCCCCTCTCCCGAGCTAGATTCGAAACTTATATCATCCAACTAATGGCCAATTAATTGAAAGCATTAAATCAAGATTATAAACACAATAACATTGCACAACTTAAACCATAAATCAATCCATAAACTTAATCAACTACATCAATCCCTAAGCTACAAGTTTAGCTACTCATTAATGTAAATACAAGCTCAACTAAACATGGGAAAGCCATAAATCTAACTAAAGGAAGAAAAGGGAAAAGAAAACTCAATGTAGGCCGAGTCCCGACGTCCCCGTCACGATCCCCACGAACAATGGGTTGATTTCCAAGTCTCTCCCTTTGTTTTCAGCCTCCAAATGTTATGTTCTGTCCTCTTTACGGCTATCCAAGGTCCCAAATCGAACTCCCCTCAAACCTAGCCGAAAATAAGCTTTTATTCTGATTTTTCGTCTTAGCGTCGAGACGCTGTCAAGACAGCGTCGCGACACTGCCTCTTATACGCGTGTTCTGAATAAGGAAAAACGGTAGCGTCGGGACGCTTCCTATCATAGCGTCTCGACGCTGTGAGCTTTACGCGCCTAATCTGATATGGAATGTGAGCGTCGAGACGCTCAAGAGCTAGCATCTCGACGCTAGCCTGCTGTTGACCGAGATTTGACTTTTTTCCACTTTTACTCTTTTCATTCCTTTGCATCTTTTCACGCCCCGAGCACCCGATTAACTCTAATATGGCATTATAGCTCCAATCCACCATTTCCTACAAAATAAACAATAAAGCACAATAAAACGGCCCAAACATCATAAAAGACTAGCTAAATTAAATAAGTAAAAGTAGCTAGCTATGCTCGCTATCAAATACCCCCAAACTTAAGCTTTTGCTAGTCCTCGAGCAAACTCTAAATCAGACATATAATGGAAGAATGGATGCAACAATCATAACTCAATCCTCAAGGCTCAAAAGTCAATAACCAAGCAAGCAAGAGATATGCACACAAGGACCAATGAGGGAGACAAATTAAAATTTTTCCAAAAATTAACTTGCACAAGCGAGATCTAACTCAACAAGATCAGACTCTACTAGCCCGGGATTGGATTATTAAACTCTCAACTCATCTTCCCTCTACACTGGCACTAAGGTTTCACTAATGAGTTAATGCAACAAATTAGTTTGTTTATCTCCATACTTAGGTGCTTTTAATTAACAATTGAATTAAGCATGTAAATGTGGCACTAGCTTTCACACACCCATTGCAAGGACCCTTAACCTGAGTTTTCTCTGGTTGACCTAACTGATCACAACAGGGGTAGCTCTTTTTGCCTTGATCTTTATTAACCATTGCATATTGCGCGCATAAGTCATGACTTCTTTCTTTTTCAATAAAAACAACAAGAATGATTTTTTCGTTATGAACATAATAAGCAGATATTCTTTTCTCTTCTCCTAAGCAAGATCAAACATGCTAATTTGCAAAAAATTAACTCTTTAGCTCTACCCTACACCTATCGAGGTGACAACAAGCATATGAACCCAATAATTCGCTCCTAAGCATTCAAATCCAAATCTAGCCAAGACAGATACTCTACTCATGCAAGCCATCTCCTAGAAAAAATTTAAAAAGTCTCCCTTTTTGGGCACTTATGCTTACAACTCATCACAAGCTTGAAAATTGACAAGAAAGCCTATCCTAGGACATCATAATCATGCAAAAGTAGCATCCAGAAAACAACCATATGCATAATTCAAAGAAAGCTCAAAACTATAGCCTGAACTCAGATGCTCAAGGGCTCCACAAACATGCTAATCCACCCCCAAACTTAAAATATGCATTGTCCTCAATGTATAAAGAAAATAAAGCATAAACAAGCATGAGAACAATAAAAGAATGACAGGAGTGAACAATACTGGCCTGGAATGATGATGACTTCTTGCTTGAGAGCTTGGAATCTTGAAAGCTTGAAAGCAAAGGAGAGAAAGAAAACAAGACCTACAAAACAAAAACAAACAATAAATCAAAGACAAAAAGAAAACACACTAAACTTACTTGGGTTGCCTCCCATAAGCGCTTGTTTAACGTCATTAGCTCGACGTGTTGCACGTGCTTCAAGGAGGCTTTTGTTCTGTGAATCCAACAGAGGTGCTCTTTCTTGCACCTTTCCTGTAGCCCATGAAGAGCACTTCATCTTTAGAGTCTTCAACTGCTTTAAAGATCTCTTTTTCGTTCTTGACTCTAATAGTGAGCTCCTTGCGCTCAATATCTATAATCACTCGCCCAGTAGCGAGGAATAGTCTTCCTAATATGACAGGCATTGAAAGATTTTCTATCATGTCCATAACATATAAATCAATAGGGAGGAAAAATCTACCTACTCTGATTAACACATTTTCTACAATGCCAACTGGTCTCACCACAGATTGATCAGCCAATTGGAGCTTTACAGGAGTAGACTTAATCTCACCTATATCTAACTTTTTACACAACGATAGAGGAATGATATTAATGCTAGCACCTAAATCACATAATGCCCTGAAAGAATAAGTACCAAAACTACAAGGAACAGAAAAACTCCCTGGATCTGCTACTTTTTCAGGTACTTTCTGTTGTACTCTGGTGCTGCATGTGGAAGCAAGATAGACAGTGTCAACTTTCTTTTCTTTTCGCTTCTTTGCTAACCACTCCTTCATAAACCTGTTGTATTGTGGCATCTCTAATGCCTCTGCAAAAGGAATATTAATATTCAGATTCATAAAAGCATTCATAAATTTATCAAACTGAACCTGATTATTCTTTTTCTTCTTTTTCTTTTTCCTTTCCTTGGGAACCAACAGTGTGGGAGAAGAAATAGGAGGCTCAAGGTTAGGCTTTTCAGCCTCATCTGCAGATGTGTCCTCCTCAGCTTCCCCTGTAGGCGTTTCATAGTCCTCAGATTCAGGTTCCTCTTCAGATTCCTCCTGGTGAACAGTGATTGCCTTACAGTACTCCATCTGAGGTTTCTCTTGTTCAGCTGGGGCCTTACCTTTATTCATGGTGCTTACAACATTTACCAACTGTCCCAACTGAGTCTCAATGTTCTTTATAGCTGCACTGTGGCCATTCACTGTTGAGTTGATGGCAATGACTGCCTCCTCTAATTTGGTTGTCCTGTTACTAGACTCTGCAATGAAAGCTCCAACAAGATCTTCTAACTTTTTATTATCTTGAGTTTGAGGGCCAAAACCAGGAGGATTAAGAACATTCTTAGTATTAGCATAAGAGAAATTTTCATGGTTCCTATTGTTAGGGTGATAATGTGTAGGTGTAGAACTATTATTATATCCCCTAGAGTTAAAATTTGATACATACTGAACCTGCTCAATAGTCTCCTCCTGAGGTCGAGATGCTAAAGCAGCAGCTGATTCAATTGACTGTGCACTCCCTGTACCTGAAAATTTCATAAACGCATTGGCAAGGGAAGTCATCTGGGCCTGGAGTGCACTTACTTTATCAACCTCAAACACTCCAGCAACAATCTTTTTAGGTGTAGACCGCTCAGATGGCCACTGATAGCTGTTGGTGGCCATGTCCTCTAAAAGTGTGCGAGCGTTTTCTACGGTCTTGGACAACAGAGTCCCACCTGCAGCTGCATCAACAATCGTTTTTGTACTAGGAGTTAAACCATTATAAAACAACTGTACCTGAAGCCAATCGGGGTAACCATGCTGAGGACACTTCCTCAGTAGTTCTTTGAATCGCTCCCAAGCTTCGAACAGCTGCTCATCATATTGTTGTTGGAATGTCCCAATCTCGGTCCTCAGCTTGACCGTCTTTGCAGGAGGGAAAAATTTCTTTAAAAAGGCCTGGACCAAAGCATCCCAAGTGGTGATGCTCCCAGGAGTAATAGACTGCAACCAATCACGTGCTTTATCCTGCAAAGAAAAGGGAAATAAACGTAAGCGAATAGCATCCTCAGAGACACCATTAATCTTTACCGTCCCACAAATATCCAAGAATGATTTAAGATGAGAATTTTGATCCTCAGTGGGCGATCCTCTGTATGCACAGTCTCGAGCAGTCTGAATGAGACCGGTCTTCAGCTCAAAGTTGTTGGCATTAATCGGTGCATAGACAATCCCCGACTGTTGCCCCTGAAACAGAGGCTGAAAATAATCTCTAATAGGCCTAGGCTCCTCAGGTTGATTTTGGTCAGCCATTTGAAAATTTCCTCTAGTTTCCCTTCGAAGCCTAAAAATTGTTCTTTCTATCTCGGGATCAAATGGTATTACTTCTCTACTACTACGCATGCAAAATTAAAAATACTTTAAAAAGAAAAGAAAAACAAATATGGAAATAAATAAAGAAAAGAAAACAACTAATTTAAGAATGGAAAGTATAACAAAGTAACCTAATATGGAATGCAAAGATAAATATGGCAAAATGCAAATAAGGAAACTAACCAACAAGGAAAACTAAACTAAAAAAATAACAAGGCACAAATATGGAAAAGATTACACAACTAAAAGAAAAACTAACCTAGAAAATCAAATATGGAAAGAAAAATAAATAAGGAAAAAAATGCACTCAACCTAAAAAAATAACAATACACCCTAAATTAAGATCAAGCAATTTTTTCACAATATCAATCTAGCTAAATGTGCCAATCCCCGACAACGGCGCCAAAAACTTGATGTGGACTTTTCCTACCGCAAGCGCACGGGTCAAGTAATAATAAAGTGTTCGTAAATACGAGTGTCGTCCTCTGGATTGGATTTTTAAGCAAATCAAGTATTGTAAATTATCTTGCCCAATTTTATTTAGGGATCAAAAAGTGATGAAAAGATGATAATAAAACCAAATCAAAGCAAGTAAAAAGAATGGAAATTCAATTGGGAAAACTACTTAGGGAATTGATTTCGCCGATTTCGTTTAGGATTGATTTTAAAGAATAAGTTATTATGCACAATGAAATTATGAGCCAAAGACCCTTTAATCACAACTACCTCTCCCGAGTATAATTGATTCTCATGCAAATTAACCAACTTGATATCCCTATCTAAGTTTATTAATAAGCAAGGCAATGAGATCTTTTAACCAATTCTAAAGTTAATCTAAAACCGTCAAGAATTAGAAAGTAAACTTTATTCATTCAATCTTCAGTAAGTCTAGATCAAATCCCCTCTCCCGAGCTAGATTCGAAACTTATATCATCCAACTAATGGCCAATTAATTGAAAGCATTAAATCAAGATTATAAACACAATAACATTGCACAACTTAAACCATAAATCAATCCATAAACTTAATCAACTACATCAATCCCTAAGCTACAAGTTTAGCTACTCATTAATGTAAATACAAGCTCAACTAAACATGGGAAAGCCATAAATCTAACTAAAGGAAGAAAAGGGAAAAGAAAACTCAATGTAGGCCGAGTCCCGACGTCCCCGTCACGATCCCCACGAACAATGGGTTGATTTCCAAGTCTCTCCCTTTGTTTTCAGCCTCCAAATGTTATGTTCTGTCCTCTTTACGGCTATCCAAGGTCCCAAATCGAACTCCCCTCAAACCTAGCCGAAAATAAGCTTTTATTCTAATTTTTCGTCTTAGCGTCGAGACGCTGTCAAGATAGCGTCGCGACGCTGCCTCTTATACGCGCGTTCTAAATAAGGAAAAACGGTAGCGTCGGGACGCTTCCTATCATAGCGTCTCGACGCTGTGAGCTTTACGCGCCTAATCTGATATGGAATGTGAGCGTCGAGACGCTCAAGAGCTAGCGTCTCGACGCTAGCCTGCTGTTGACCGAGATTTGACTTTTTTCCACTTTTACTCTTTTCATTCCTTTGCATCTTTTCACGCCCCGAGCACCCGATTAACTCTAATCTGGAATTATAGCTCCAATCCACCATTTCCTACAAAATAAACAATAAAGCACAATAAAACGGCCCAAACATCATAAAAGACTAGCTAAATTAAATAAGTAAAAGTAGCTAGCTATGCTCGCTATCAAGTGACGATTATAGTCAATCCACTCTATGAATCATGGGTTTCTATCGACCAGCTTCTTCTTGGATGGTTGTACAACTCAATGATCGTTGAAGTTGCAACTCAGGTAATGGGGTATGACAACGCTAAAGATCTATGGGTTGCCATTCAAGAATTGTTTGGGGTCAAGTCACGAGCAAAGGAAGATTATCTTCGACAAGTGTTTCAGCAAACCCAAAAAGGGTCCTCTAAGATGGCCGATTACTTAAAAGTTATGAAGACACATGCGAACAATCTTGGGCAAGCTGGTAGTCCCGTTTCAATAAAATTGCTAGTTTCTCAGGTTTTATTGGGGCAGGATGAAGAATACAATCCGATTTTGGCTACTCTTCAAGGCAGACTGGAAGTCTCGTGGGTAGAATTGCAAGCTGATTTACTCATTTTTTAGAAACGGTTAGAACTTCAAAACTCCCAAAAGAAAAATTGAACTTTTAATCATAACATGACTGTGAATATGGTGAATACCAAGGGTCAGGGTGTTGGAGGTCAAAGACAGAACCTACCATTTGATGGAAATCGCTCTGGATTTTTCAGCTATCCTAATCAGAGAGGAGGCAACAGTGGTCGAAGTCGTGGTTGAGGTAGATGGCAAGGTAACAATAATCGTCCTACTTGTCAGGTATGTGGAAAAACTTGACACTCTGCATTAGTTTGTTACCATCGTTTTGATAAGGAGTTTGGAAATGGAAGTGGTGTGCCTAGAAGTCCTAATCAGAATGCCAGGAGTGATAACAACAATATGAACTCTTTTGCTGTTGGAGGCGGTAGCTTGACACCTTTTGCTTTTGTAGCAGGGCAAAACTCTAATCCTTTTTTGGAGTCCAGAAACGGTTGTTGATCCCAACTGGTATGTAGACAGTGGAGAATCAAGCCATGTGACTGATAGCGAGCATAGCTAGCTATCTTTATTTATTTAATTTAGCTAGTCTTCGATGATTATTAGCCATTTTATTGCACTTAATTGTTTATTTTGTAGGAAACGGTTGATTGGAGCTATAGCGCAATATTAGAGTTAATCGGGTGCTCGGGACGTGAAAAGATGCAAATGAATGAAAAGAGTTAAAGAGGAAAAAAGTCAAATTTTGGTCAACAGTAGGCTAGCGTCGAGACGCTAGCTCTTGAGCGTCTCGACGCTCACATTCCATATCTGATTAGGCGCGTAAAGGTCACAGCGTCTCGACGCTGCGACCTTAGCGTCTCGACGTTGTGTTAGTTCGCTTACTGAAACGCGCGTTTTGAAGGCAGACGCTATGACGAAAAAAACAGAATATAATGTCTTTTGCGGCTAGGTTTTAGGAAAAAGCTTTTGGGACGTTTGAGAGCCGTAAAACAGGGCAGAACAGAGCATCTTGGAGCAAAAGCAAAGGGAGCAAGTTGGAAATCAACCCATCGTTCGTGGGGATCGTGATGGGGACGTTCAATCTCGGCCTACATTGAGTTTTCTTTTCCCTTTTTCTTTCTTTAGCTAGACTTTATGGCTTTTACATGTTTAGTTGAGCTTGTAATTCTATTCATGAGTAGCTAAACTCATAGCTTAGGGATTGATGTAGTTGATTAAGTGTATGGATTGAATTTATGGTTTAAGTTGTGCAATGGTTATTATGTTTGTAATCTTGATTTAATGCTTTCAATTAATTGGCCATTAGTTGGATGATTTAAGTTTTGAATCTAGCTCGGGAGAGGGGATTTAATATAGACTTACTCAAGATTGCATGACTAAGGTTTATTCTCTAATTCGTGACGGTTTTAGATTAACCTTGGAATTGGTCAAAAGATCTCATTGCCTTGCAGGTTAATAAACTTAGATAGGGATATCAAGTAGATTAATTTGCATGAGAATCAATTATACTCGGGAGAGGTAGTTGTGATTAAAGGGTCTTTGGCTCATAATTCCATTGTGCATAATAACTTATTCCTTAAAATCAATCGTAAACTAAATTGGCGAAATCAATTCCCTAAGTAGTTTTCCCAATTGAAATTCCACACTTTTTACTTGCTTTGATTTGGTTTTCTTATTATTCAATCATCACTTTTTGATCCCTAAATAAAATTTGGCAAGATAGTTCACAATACTTGATTTGCTTAAAAATCCAATCCAGAGGACGACACTCGTTTATACGAACTCTTTATTATTGCTTGACCCGTGCGCTTGCGGTTAGGAAAAGTCAACATCAAGTTTTTGGCGCCGTTGTCGGGGATTGGCACATTTAGCTAGATTGATATTGTGAAAAAATTGTTCGGTCTTAATTTAGGGTGTATTTTTTACTTTTTTAGGTTGATTGCATTTTTTTTCCCTTATTTGTTTTTCTTTCCATATTTGTTTTTCTAGCTTAGTTTTTCTTTTAATTGTGTAATCTTTTCCTTATTTGTTTCTTGTTATTCCTTTTTAGATTAGTTTTTCCTTATTTGTTAGTTTCCTTATTTGTATTCTGCCATATTTATTTTTGCATTCCATATTAGGCTATTTTGTTTCATTTTCTAGATTATATTTTCCATATTTAAATTAGTTGTTTTCTTTTCTTTGTTACTTTTCATAATTGTTTTCTTTCCTTTTTAGTGTAGTTAAGTTTTGTATGCGTAGTAGTAAAGATTTAATTTTAGAACCATTGGATCCCGAGATAGAAAGAACAATTCTTAGGATTCGAAGGGAAACTAGAGAAATTATTCACATGGCTGACCAAAATCAACCTGAGGAGCCTAGGCCTATTAGAGACTACTTTCAGCCCGTGTTTGAAGGGCAACAGTCGGGGATTGTCTATGCACCGATTAATGCCAACAACTTTGAGCTGAAAACCGGTCTCATTCAGATGGCTCGAGATTGTGCATATAGAGGATCGCCCACCGAGGATCCAAATTCTCATCTCAAATCATTTTTGGACATTTGTGGGACGGTAAAAATAAATGGAGTTTCTGAGGATGCTATTCGCTTACGTTTATTTCCCTTTTCTTTGCAGGATAAAGCACGAGATTGGTTGCAGTCTATTACCCCTAGGAGCATCACCACCTGTGATGCTTTGGTCCAGACCTTTTTAAAGAAATTTTTCCCTCCTGCAAAGACGGTCAAGCTGAGGACCGAGATTGGGACATTCCAACAACAATATGATGAGCAGCTGTTCGAAGCTTGGGAGCGATTCAAAGAGCTACTGAGGAAGTGTCCTCAGCATGGTTACCCCGATTGGCTTCAGGTACAGTTGTTTTATAATGGTTTAACTCCTAGTACAAAAACGATTGTTGATACAGCTGCAGGTGGGACTCTGTTGTCCAAGACCGTGGAAAACGCTCGCACACTTTTAGAGGATATGGCCACCAACAACTATCAGTGGCCATCTGAGCGGTCTACACCTAAAAAGATTGTTGCTGGAGTGTTTGAGGTTGATAAAGTAAGTGCACTCCAGGCCCAGATGACCTCCCTTGCTAATGCTTTTATGAAATTTTCAGGTACAGGGAGTGCACAGTCAATTGAATCAGCTGCTGCGTTGGCATCTAGACCTTAGGAGGAGACCATTGAACAGGTTCAGTATGTATCAAATTCTAATTTTAGGGGATATAATAATAATGTTACACCTACACATTATCACCCTAACAATAGGAACCATGAAAATTTCTCTTATGCAAACACTAATTATGTTCTTAACCCCCCTGGTTTTGCCCCTCAAACTCAAGAAAATAAAAAGTTAGAGGATCTTGTTGGAGCTTTCGTTGCAGAATCAAGTAACAGGACAACCAAGTTAGAGGAGGTAGTCATTGCCATCAATTCAACAGTGAATGGCGACAGCGCTGCCATCAAGAATATTGAGACTCAGCTGGGACAGTTGGTGAATGTTGTAAGCACCATGAATAAAGGTAAGGCCCCAACTGAATAAGAGAAACCCCAGATGGAGTATTGTAAGGCAATCACTATGCACCAGGAGGAATCTGAAGAGGAACCTGAGTTCGAGGATTATGAAACGCCTACAGGGGAAGCTGAGGAGGACACATCAGCAGATGAGGCTGAAAAGCCTAACCTTGAGCCTCGTATTCCTTCTCCCACACTGATGGTTCCCAAGGAAGGGAAAAAGAAAAAGAAGAAAAAGAACAATCAGGTTCAGTTTGATAAATTTATGAATGCTTTTATGAATCTGAATATTAATATTCCTTTTGCAGAGGCATTATAGATGCCCCAATACAACAGGTTCATGAAGGAGTGGTTAGCAAATAAGTGAAAGGAAAAGAAAGTTGACACTGTTTATCTTGCTTCCACATGCAGCACCAGAGTACAACAGAAAGTACCTGAAAAAGTAGCAGATCCAGGGAGTTTCTCTATTCTATGTAGTTTTGGTACTTATTCTTTCAGAGCATTATGTGATTTAGGTGCTAGCATTAATATCATTCATCTATCGTTGTGTAAAAACTTAGATATAGGTGAGATTAAGTCTACTCCTGTAAAGCTCCAATTGGCTGATCAATCTGTGGTGAGACCAGTTGGTATTGTAGAAAATGTGTTAATTAAAGTAGGTAGATTTTTCCTCCCTATTGATTTATATGTTATGGACATGATAGAAAATCCTTCAATGCCTATCATATTAGGAAGACCATTCCTCGCTACTGGGCGAGTTATTATTGATATTGAGCGCAGGGAGCTCACTATTAGAGTCAAAAATGAAAAAGAAAATTTTAAAGCAGTTGAAGACTCTAAAGATGAAGTGCTTTTCATGGGATATAGGAAAGGTGCAAGAAAGAGCACCTCTGTTGGATTCACATAACAAAAGTCTCCTTGAAGCACGATCAACACGTCAAGCTAATGACGTTAAACAAGCGCTTATGGGAGGCAACCCAAGTAAGTTTAGTGTGTTTTCTTTTTGTTTTTGATTTATTGTTTGTTTTTGTTTTGTAGGTATTGTTTTCTTTCTCTCCTTTGCTTTCACGCTTTAAAGATTCCAAGATCTCAAGCAAGAAGTCATCATCATTCCAGGCCAGTATTGTTCACTCTTGTCATTCTTTTATTGTTCTCGTGCTTGTTTATACCTTATTTTCTTTATACATTGAGGACAATGCATATTTTAAGTTTGGGGGTGGATTAGCATGTTTGTGGAGCCCTTGAGCATCTGAGTTCGGGCTATAGTTTTGAGCTTTCTTTGAATTATGCATATGGTTGTTTTCTGGATGCTACTTGTTCATGATTATGATGTCCTAGGATAGGCTTTCTTGTCAATTTTCAAGCTTGTGATGAGTTGTAAGCATAAGTGCCCAAAAAGGGAGATTTTTTTTTTAATTTTCTAGGAGATGGCTTGCATGAGTAGAGTATTTGTCTTGGCTAGATTTGGATTTGAATGCTTAGGAGCGAATTATTGGGTTCATATGCTTGTTGTCACCTCGATAGGTGTAGGGTAGAGCTAAAAAGTTAATGCTTTGCAAATTAGCATGTTTGATCTTGCTTAGGAGGAAAGAAAAGAATATTTGCTATTTAAGCTCATAAAGAAAAATCATTCTTGTTGTTACTGTTGAAAAGAAAATTATTATGCCATGGCCTGTGCACAGTTTGCAATGTTTAATAAAGATTAAGGCAAAAAGAGCTACCCCTGTTGTGATCAGTTAGGCCAACTAGAGAAAACTCAGGTTAAGGGTCCCTGCAATAGGTGTGTGAAAGCTAGTGCCACATATACATGCTTAATGTAATTGTTAACTATAAGCACCTAAGTTTGGAGGAAAACAATCTAATTTGTTCCATTAACTCATTAGTGAAACCTTAGTGCCAGTGTAGAGGGAAGATGAGCTGAGAGTTTAATAATCCAATCCCGAGCTAGTAGAGTCTGATCTTGTTGAGTTAGATCTTGCTTGTGCAAGTTAATTTTGGAAAAAATTTAATTTGTCTCCCTCATTGGTCCTTATGTGCATGTCTCTTGCTTGCTTGGTTATTGACTTGTGAGCCTTGAGGATTGAGTCATGAATATTGCATCTATTCTTCTACTGTATGTTTGATTTGTAGTTTGCTCGAGGACTAGCAAAAGCTTAAGTTTGGGGGTATTTGATAGTGAGCATAGCTAGCTATCTTTATTTATTTAATTTAGCTAGTCTTTGATGATTATCAGCCATTTTATTGCACTTAATTGTTTATTTTGTAGGAAATGGTTGATTGGAGCTATAGCGCAATATTAGAGTTAATCGGGTGCTCGGGACATGAAAAGATGCAAAGGAATGAAAAGAGTTAAAGAGGAAAAAAGTCAAATTTCGGTCAACAGCAGGCTAGCGTCGAGACGCTAGCTCTTGAGCGTCTCGACGCTCACATTCCATATCTGATTAGGCGCGTAAAGGTCACAGCGTCTCGACGCTGCGACCTTAGCGTCTCGACGCTGTGTTAGTTCGCTTACTGAAACGTGCATTTTGAAGGCAGCGTCGAGACGCTGTCTTGACAGCGTCTCGACACTATGACAAAAAAAACAGAATGTAATGTCTTTTGCGGCTAGGTTTTAGGAAAAAGCTTTTGGGACGTTTGAGAGCCGTAAAACAGGGCAGAACAGAGCATCTTGGAGCAAAAGCAAAGGGAGCAAGTTGGAAATCAACCCATCGTTCGTGGGGATCGTGACGGGGACGTTCGATCTCGGCCTACATTGAGTTTTCTTTTCCCTTTTTCTTTCTTTAGCTAGACTTTATGGCTTTTACATGTTTAGTTGAGCTTGTAATTCTATTCATGAGTAGCTAAACTCATAGCTTAGGGATTGATGTAGTTGATTAAGTGTATGGATTGAATTTATGGTTTGAGTTGTGCAATGGTTATTATGTTTGTAATCTTGATTTAATGCTTTCAATTAATTGGCCATTAGTTGGATGATTTAAGTTTTGAATCTAGCTTGGGAGAGGGGATTTAATATAGACTTACTCAAGATTGCATGACTAAGGTTTATTCTCTAATTCGTGACGGTTTTAGTTTAACCTTGGAATTGGTCAAAAGATCTCATTGCCTTGCATGTTAATAAACTTAGATAGGGATATCAAGTAGATTAATTTGCATGAGAATCAATTATACCCGGGAGAGGTAGTTGTGATTAAAGGGTCTTTGGCTCATAATTCCATTGTGCATAATAACTTATTCCTTAAAATCAATCCTAAACTAAATTGGCGAAATCAATTCCCTAAGTAGTTTTCCCAATTGAAATTCCACACTTTTTACTTGCTTTGATTTGGTTTTCTTATTATTCAATCATCACTTTTTGATCCCTAAATAAAATTGGGCAAGATAATTCACAATACTTGATTTGCTTAAAAATCCAATCCAGAGGACGACACTCGTTTATACGAACTCTTTATTATTACTTGACCCGTGCGCTTGCGGTTAGGAAAAGTCAACATCAGTGACTGCAAATCAAAACAACATATCTCATCCTGTGGAATATGGAGGTAAGGAAGTGAATGTTGTTGGTAATTGATAGCCAGCATAGCTAGCTATCTTTACTTATTTAATTTAGCTAGTCTTTGATGATTATTGGCCATTTTATTGCACTTAATTGTTTATTTTGTAGGAAATGGTTGATTGGAGCTATAGCGTAATAATGGAGTTAATCAGGTGCTCGGGACGCGAAAAGATGCAAAGGATTGAAAAAGCTTCAAAGAGAAAAAAAGTCAAAAATTGGGTCAAATGCAGGCTAGCGTCGAGACGCCAGCCCTTGAGCGTATCGACGCTGGCATTCCATATCAGAATAGGCGCGAAATCGTCGTCGAGACGCTGCGACCTTAGCGTCTCGATGTTGCGTAATTTCCTTTCCAGAATATGCGTGTTTAGGGACAGCGTCTCGACGCTACAACGAAAAATCAGTATTTATAGTTCTTTTCGGCTAGGTTTTTGGGGGATTCAATTTTGGGACCTTTTGGAGCCGAAAAAACAGAGGAGAAAACAGAGGATTGAGGCTGAACAAGAGGGAGAAAAGCGGAAATCAACCCATCGTTCGTGGGGATCGTGACGGGGACGTTCGGTCTCGGCCTACATTGAGTTTTCTTTTCACTTTCCTTTTCTTTAGCTAGAATTTATGGCTTTATTTTGTTTAGTTGAGCTTGTAATCATATTCATGAGTAGCTAAACTCATAGCTTAGGGATTGATGTAGTTGATTTTGTTAATGGATTGATTTATGGTTTAAGTTGTGCAATGTTTATTATGTTTGTAATCTTGATTTAATGCTTTCAATTAATTGGCCATTAGTTGAATGATTTAAGTTTTGAATCTAGCTCGAGAGAGGGGATTTAATATAGACTTACTCAAGATTGCATGACTAAAGTTTACTTTCTAATTCATGACGGTTTTAGATTAACTTTAGAATTGGTCAAAAGATCTCATTGCCTTGCTTATTAATAGACTTAGATAGGGATATCAAGTTGGTTAATTTGCATGAGAATCAATTATACTCGGGAGAGGTAGTTGTGATTAAAGGGTCTTTGGCTCATAATTCCATTGTGCATAATAACTTACTCCTTAAAATCAATCCTTGACTAATCGGCGAAATCAATTCCCTAAGTATTTTTCCCAATTGAATTTCCACACTTTTTACTTGTTTGATTTATTTTTGATACCATTCATTCATCACTTTTTGATCCCTAAATAAAATTGAGCGAGATAATTCACAATACTTGATTTGCTTAAAAATCCAATCCAGAGGACGACATTCGAATTACATTCACTATATTATTACTTGACCCGTGCGCTTGCGGTAGGAAAAGTCCACATCAAGTTTTTGGCGCCGTTGCCGGGGATTGGCACATTTAGCTTGATTGATATTGTGAAAAAATTGTTTGATCTTAATTTAGGGTGTATTTTTACTTTTTTAGGTTGATTGCATTTTTTTCCTTATTTGTTTTTTTTTCCATATTTTTTTTTCTAGCTTAGTTTTTCTTTTAGTTGTTAGTTTCCTTTTTTATGTTTTGCCATATTTATTTTTGCATTCCATATTGGGTTATTTTGTTTCATTTTCTAGATTATATTTTTCATATTTAGATTAGTTGTTTTCTTTTCTTTATTTCTTTCCATAATTGTTTTTCTTTCCTTTTTAGGGTAGTTTTGCTTTTGTATCTGTAGTAGTAGAGAATTGCTACCGTTGGATCCCGAGATTGAAAGAACAATTCATAGGATTCGAAGAGAAAACAGAGAAATGATTCACATGGCTGACCAAAATCCACCTGAGGAGCCTAGGCCTATTAGAGACTACTTTCAGCCCGTGTTTCAGGGGCAACAGTCGGGGATTGTCTATACCCCGATTAATGCCAACAACTTTATGCTGAAGACCGGTCTCATTCAAATGGCTCGAGACTGTGCATATAGAGGATCGCCCACTGAGGATCCAAATTCTCATCTTAAATCATTTTTGGACATTTGTGGGACTGTAAAAATAAATGGAGTTTCTGAGGATGCTATTCGCTTACGTTTATTTCCTTTTTCTTTGCAGGATAAAGCACGAGATTGGTTGCAATCTATTACCCCTGGGAGCATCACCACCTGGGATGCTTTGGTCCAGGCCTTTTTAAAGAAATTTTTCCCTCCTGCAAAGACGGTCAAGCTGAGGACCGAGATTGGGATATTCCAACAACAATATGATGAGCAGCTGTTCGAAGCCTGGGAGCGATTTAAAGAGCTACTGAGGAAGTCCCCTCAGCATGGATACCCCGACTGGCTTCAGGTTCAATTGTTTTATAATGGCTTAGCTCCAAGTACAAAGACGATTGTTGATGCAGCTGCAGGTGGGACTCTGTTGTCCAAGACCGTGGAAAATGCTTGCATACTTCTAGAGGATATTGCCACCAACAGCCATCAGTGGCCATCTGAGCGGTCTACACCCAAAAAGATTGTTGCTGGAGTGTTTGAGGTGGATAAAGTAAGTGCACTCCAAGTCCAGATGACCTCCCTTGCTAATGCTTTTATGAAATTTTCAGGTACAGGGAGTGCACAATCAATTGAATCAGTTGCTGCTTTAGCATCCAGACCTCAGGATGAGACCATTGAACAGGTTCAGTATGTATCAAATTCTAATTTTAGGGGATATAATAATAATTTTACACTTACACATTATCACCCTAA
The DNA here is from genome assembly GCA_036850905.1 of Luffa acutangula. Lineage (NCBI taxonomy): Eukaryota > Viridiplantae > Streptophyta > Magnoliopsida > Cucurbitales > Cucurbitaceae > Luffa > Luffa acutangula. The sequence continues at coordinate 8,132,456 of CM072094.1, read as the reverse complement.
CAATAGGAACCATGAAAATTTCTCTTATGCTAATAATAAGAATGTTCTTAATCCTCCTGGGTTTGCCCCTTAAACTCAAGAAAATAAAAAGTTAGAAGATCTTGTTGGAGCTTTCATTGCAGAGTCTAGTAACACGACAACTAAATTGGAGGAAGCAGTCATTGCCATCAACTCAACAGTGAATGGCCACAGTGCTGCCATCAAGAATATTGAGACTCAGATGGGACAGTTGGTAAATGTTGTAAGCACCATGAATAAAGGTAAGGCCCCAGCTGAGCAAGAGAAAACCCAGATGGAGTATTGTAAGGCAATCACTGTGCACCAGGAGGAAGTTGAAGAGGAACTTGAGTCTGAGGATTATGACACGCCTACAGGGGAAGCTGAGGAGGACACATCATCAGATGAGGCTGAAAAGCCTAAACCTGAGCCTCCTATTCCTGCTCCCACATTGATGGTTCCCAAGGAAAAGAAAAAGAAAAAGAAGAAAAAGAACAATCAGGTTCAGTTTGATAAATTTATGAATGCTTTTATGAATATGAACATTAATATTCCTTTTGCAGAGGCGTTAGAGATGCCCCAATACAATAGGTTTATGAAGGAGTGGTTAGCAAAGAAGCGAAAGGAAAAGAAGGTTGACACTGTATATGTTGCTTCCACATGCAGCAGTAGAGTACAACAGAAGGTACCTGAAAAAGTAGCTGACCCAGGGAGTTTTTCTGTTCCTTGTAGTTTTGGTACTTACTCTTTCAGAGCATTATGTGACTTAGGTGCTAGCATTAATATTATTCCATTGTCCTTGTGTAAAAAGTTAGACATAGGTGAGATTAAATCTACTCCTGTAAAGCTCCAATTTGCTGATCAGTCTGTGGTTAGACCAGTTGGCATTGTAGAAAATGTTTTAATCAGAGTAGGTAGATTTTTCCTTCCTGTTGACTTGTATGTTATGGACATGATAGAAAATCCTTCAATGCCTGTCATATTAGGAAGACCAGTCCTCGCTACTGGGCGAGTGATTATTGATATTGAGCGTAGGGAGCTCACTATTAGAGTCAAGAACGAAAAAGAAATTTTTAAAGCAGTTGAATACTCTAAAGATGAAGTGCTTTTCATGGGCTACAAGAAAGGTGCAAGAAAGAGCACCTCAGTTGGATTCACAGAAAAGAAGCCTCCTTGAAGCACGATCAACACGTCGAGCTAATGACGTTAAACAAGCGCTTTTGGGAGGCAACCCAAGTAAGTTTAGTGTGTTTTCTTTTTCTTTTTGATTTATTGTTTGTTTTTGTTTTGTAGTTCTTGTTTTCTTTCTCTCCTTTGCTTTCAAGCTTTCAAGATTCCAAGCTTTCAGTCAAGAAATCATCATTATTCCAGGCCAGTATTGTTCACTCCTTTCATTCTTTTATTGTTCTCATGCTTGTTTATGCTTTATTTTCTTTATACATTGAGGACAATGCATGTTTTAAATTTGGGGGTGGATTAGCATGTTTGTGGAGCCCTTGAGCATCTGAGTTCGGGCTATAGTTTTGAGCTTTCTTTGAATTATGCATATGGTTGTTGTCTGGATGTATTTTTGCATGATTATGATGTCCTAGGATAGACTTTCTTATCAATTTTCAAGCTTGTGATGAGTTGTAAGCATGAGTGCCCAAAAAGGGAGACTTTTTAAAATTTTTCTAGGAGATGGCTTGCATGAGTAGAGTATTTGTCTTGGCTAGATTTGGATTTGAATGCTTAGGAGCGAATTATTGGGTTCATATGCTTGTTGTCACCTCGATAGGTGTAGGGTAGAGCTAAAGAGTTAATTTTTTGCAAATTAGCATGTTTGATCTTGCTTAGGAGAAAAGAAAAGAATATTTACTTATCATGTTCATAAAGAAAAATCATTCTTGTTGTTACAATTTGAAACAGAAAAAAAAAAAAAGTCATGGTTTATGCGCGCAATGCAATGATTAATAAAGTTTAGGCAAAAAGAGCTACCCATGTTGTGATCAGTTAGGCCAACCAGGGAAAACTCCGGTTAAGGGTCCCTGCAATAGTTGTGTGAAAGCTAGTGCCACATATACATGGTTAATTTAATTATTAATTAAAAGAACCTAAGTATGGAGAAAAACAAACTAATTTGTTCCATTAACTCATTAGTGAAACCTTAGTGCCAGTGTAGAGGGAAGATGAGCTGAGAGTTTAATAATCCAATCCCGAGCTAGTAGAGTCTGATCTTGTTGAGTTAGATCTCGCTTGTGCAAGTTAATTTTGGAAAAATTTTAATTTGTCTCCCTCATTGGTCCTTATGTGCATGTCTCTTGCTTGCTTGGTTATTGACTTTTGAGCCTTGAGAATTGAGTTATGATTATTGCATCCATTCTTCTACTGTATGTTTGATTTGTAGTTTGCTCGAGGACTAGCAAAAGCTTAAGTTTGGGGGTATTTGTTAGCGAGCATAGCTAGCTATCTTTACTTATTTAATTTAGCTAGTCTTTGATGATTATTGGTCATTTTATTGCACTTAATTGTTTATTTTGTAGGAAATGGTTGATTGGAGCTATAGCGCAATAATGGAGTTAATCAGGTGCTCGGGACGCGAAAAGATGCAAAGGATTGAAAAAGCTTCAAAGAGAAAAAAAGTCAAAAATTGGGTCAAATGCAGGCTAGCGTCGAGACGCCAGCCCTTGAGCGTCTTGACGCTGGCATTCCATATCAGAATAGGCGCGAAATCGTCGCAGCGTCGAGACGCTGCGTAATTTCCTTTCCAGAATACGCGTGTTTAGGGACAGCATCTCGACGTTGTCTTGACAGCGTCTCGACGCTACAACGAAAAATCAGTATTTTGAGTTCTTTTCGACTAGGTTTTTGGGGGGATTCAATTTTGGGACCTTTTGGAGCCGAAAAACAGAGGAGAAAACAGAGGACTGAGGCTGAACAAGAGGAAGAAAAGCGGAAATCAACCCATCGTTCGTGGGGATCGTGACGGGGACGTTCGGTCTCGGCCTACATTGAGTTTTCTTTTCCCTTTCCTTTTCTTTAGCTAGAATTTATGGCTTTATTTTGTTTAGTTGAGCTTGTAATCATATTCATGAGTAGCTAAACTCATAGCTTAGGGATTGATGTAGTTGATTTTGTTTATGGATTGATTTATGGTTTAAGTTGTGCAATGTTTATTATGTTTGTAATCTTGATTTAATGCTTTCAATTAATTGGCCATTAGTTGAATGATTTAAGTTTTGAATCTAGCTCGAGAGAGGGGATTTAATATAGACTTACTCAAGATTGCATGACTAAAGTTTACTTTCTAATTCATGACGGTTTTAGATTAACTTTAGAATTGGTCAAAAGATCTCATTGCCTTGCTTATTAATAGACTTAGATAGGGATATCAAGTTGGCTAATTTGCATGAGAATCAATTATACTCGGGAGAGGTAGTTGTGATTAAAGGGTCTTTGGCTCATAATTCCATTGTGCATAATAACTTACTCCTTAAAATCAATCCTAGACTAATCGGCGAAATCAATTCCCTAAGTATTTTTCCCAATTCAATTTCAACACTTTTTACTTGTTTGATTTATTTTTGATACCATTCATTCATCACTTTTTGATCCCTAAATAAAATTGAGTGAGATAATTCACAATACTTGATTTGCTTAAAAATTCAATCCAAAGGACGACATTCGAATTACATTCACTATATTATTACTTGACCCATGCGCTTGCGGTAGGAAAAGTCCACATCAGTAATGGACATAAGTTAGTTATATCACATGTTGGTAACTCTATTTTTGAAGGGTTAAAATCTCTTTGGCAGCGGAAACAATCAAGACCTTTCTCGAATTAAATTTCAATTACAGAAAAACTGGTACGTTGACAAATCAAAATTAGAAACAATTTCTTAATTAAACTAGATCAGATTAAGCATGTTGTAAATTAGATCTAAAACCTATTTAGATCTAGAAAAACTTACTTGGTTCGATGATCAAATACTGCACTATGCTCCTTTGATCAAGACACGACCACAAGTGAACACCGGCTATCCTCTTGGGCTATGAGAATAGGATTGTGGGATCCTCGCTGTCTTGAAGGGAAAAATTACAGCAAAGGAACTTGCTGTTCTTGAGAGAAAACTAGAGAGGAAAAATGAAGAACTCTCTCTGTGTTTTCTTGCGTGAATGAGAGAAATGGGAGATTTTTTTTAGGGAACTCCCTCTCCCCTGTACGATAAGTGGGGAGGGAGTTATTGCCCTACTAGATCTAGACCGTTAGATCTTAATCAAAACGATCTCAGCCATTAACTAATTAAATAATAAATATTTAATTAATTAATTAATTTAATTAAATCAAGATTAATTAAATGAATTATAATATAAAGTTTTTAATTCAATTTGAATCATATTCAATTGAATTAAATTGGGCATTCAATGAATTCCATTAATTGAATCCACATTAATTAAATATCAAATATTTAATTGATTTTATAATTGAGTCATATTCAATTTTATCTCTCTCATTTAACCTATAGTTTTAGTGTGCATCAAAATGTACATCAATATAAACTATAGTTTTAATTTGATTAAATCACATTTAACCAAATTAAAATTAAATTAATTAATTCCCCAATTAATTAATTCATGAATTAATTAAATATCACATATTTAATTAAATTCATAATTCTCTCATTAATTAATTTTGAATCATATCCAAAATTAATTTTATTATAAAGTTTAATTCATTAATGTATCTCCATACATTATATTGATTGTATCAAAATACAATTAACTTATATTCCCTTTAATAATCAAGACTATATTATCTCAGAACCCGTTATGAGCTAGCAGGTGGACCTAATGGACCTACAGAACAGAAGCTCCAACAATACGAGATTGATCAGCTAAACTCATTAACTGAGTCAATCAACATTCGTTAACTGTGGGTCACTCCACTAAAGACCCACAGCTGCACTCTTCTCACTATAGAATATTTCTGTGTCAACGAATATCGACCAATGCAGTAAGTCAATCCTTCACATGTGTTCGTAACACCAGCTGGGTCAAATTACCGTTTTACCCCTCGGTTACCTCTGGATCCTTAAGTACCACTGATCCCTCTAATGAACAAGTTGTTTAGGGTCCAACCTCTAAACAAGAGTTCCTCTCGGGCCAGGAGAGGACGACGCGCCTTTGTTCAAGCCCAGGGAACACACATCTACTTGCCCCAATAGGGGAAGGAGTGAATTTCATCTTGTATTGTCATGTCCCTAGCCCCCCACTCGGTCTTGTCCCCAAGAAGGTAGGCTTATTGAGTCGGCGTTCTGGCCACTCTCACCCGTACTAATCAAAGGACAATCCCTCATGAGAAGGAGTTCATGACATACTCAGGATTAAGATTGAGTTACCTAGGTCATCCTACTGAAACAGTAACCTAACTAGTCAACGGTGTTACATCTAGTGGTTTACTATTTCGTGGTCCGGTCTTATGCAAACTCATTGCGTAGGATACCCCCGCTCGCATGTCTCCTACATGGACGCCTTGGATCAATACGTCTGTATCGAATACAAAGTGGATCGTATCACATAGTGTTACCAGGATAAGGTACCCAACCTTATCCATATACTATAGACCATTTAGGTTGTCACTTGAACATTGATCCCCGTATGTCCCCACATACTAGTCCAAGTCTCATGTAAACAACCTTGGATCTTAGTTTATTGGATTTGGGTCATATTGTGCAATCCTAGACTTAATATGACAATAACACTTTATAGCATAAACCTCAATAACACTTTATTGTTACAAGTGTATAATTCGTTAATCATTCACTATCTACGAGTTTTAGGACATAAAACCCAACAAACTCCCACTTGGACTAAAAATCTAGTTTAGTGGGAATGTACAATAATCTATCCCAACAGTGGGTGTATAAATACATGTATAATACATAAAACGTATTTACAATGTACAAATACAATAAACTAGGGCATCACTATACCCATTACATAATGGTATCACTATACCCATTACACTTCTCCCACTTACTCTAGATTACATCTTTGTACATAACTAGTAGACCTAGACCATCTAAATGACCCTCATACACTTTAGCCGAGAGAGCCTTCGTGAATGAATCAGCAATATATCATTTAGATTCAATGTGCTTGCTTGTCTGGCAATAGGCTAGTTCATATTTGGAACACCTTCCAAATATGGCTTGAACTTCATAAGTCATACAGTCTCTATCTGTGCTTCATAAGAAACTACTTATCGGCCTATATGGTCGAGACTGCGGATAAGTCGTACTATAGCTCCTCCATTAAGAGTGAAGACAAACACTGATATAGATTTCATCAAATCCTTATCAGTTAAAACATCTGTGTTAGTGTAATCTGTAAGGGTCAAATCCTTAGCGCCATACACGAGCATATAGAACCTCGTTCTCCTAAGATACTGGAGGATGTACGTAACGACACTCCATAGATCAAATCCTGGATTTGATTGATACTCACTGACAACCCTACTGCATAGGGCATATGTCCCATGTCTTCAACTTCTTGAGGTGTCTGAGGACACAGTTCCTTAGATAAAAGAATTTCATTCCTGAAAAGGTAGTAAACCCTTATTGGAATTCTGCATCTTATATCTAACTAACATCTAGTAAGCATAAGATACTTGAGACAATGCTAGCTCAACTTCTCCCAGATTTTCATTTGGAAATGAGCTGCTAGCCTCTTTCAATGTCAGTAAGATAACCTACACCATTCCCAATGATTATGATATCAATCATATACAACATTAAGTGAGCTACTGAATTATTGATGATTACTTGTAAACACAAGACTCTTCAATGTTCTGATTAAAGCAAAAAAAATTGATCATTGTATCAAATCTTAAATTTCAAGATCGAAATGCTTAGGTCATTCCATGAATGGACCACTCAAGCTTGCAAACCCTTTTGCTTTTGATCTTGCTCAATGGACCCTTCTGGTTGAGACCTTAAATGTCTCATTTCCTCTTGTAAATCCACTTGTAACCTATAGGTGTTACCCCATCAAGCAAATTTACAAGATCCCAGATGGAATTGCAATGCAAAGACTTCATTTCCAGGTCCATGGCTTTAAACCATTGGTCCTTGTCAACATCATTCATTTTCTTTCTAAAAGATAATGAATCCTCTATGTCATCATCAAGAATGACGACTTGAACTTCAAATAAGCCCATGTAACGGTCAGGTTATAAAACAACCCTCCCACTACATCAAGGCATTCTCAACTCTTGAGATGGATGTGGCTGACCAAAAACACTAACCTTATCAACAACTCTTGTTGAATAACCAGACTTATCAACAACTTTTTTTGATTCATTAACAACTCTTGTTAATGTTTTCGTAGCTTTATTAGTTAATTCACTTAAACCGACCTTACTTTATGGCTTATGATTTCCCATATGTTCTTCTTCTGAGAATGAAGCATTTGTCGATACAAATTCTTTATTCTCTTATGGATTGAAGAAGTATATTCTCCTCGTTTCCTTTGGGATTGCCTACAATTAGACATTATTTTGAACGGTATTGCAATTTGTTTTGGGTTATTCAGAAGCACAAGTGCTGGACACCCCAAAACATAAAGAAACGTAAACAATCTTTACATCCTATCCACAACACAAAAGGTGTTTCAGAAACACTTTTGATGGAACATTGTTCAAAATACACGTTGCAGTCACACTGCATGACCCCAAAACGAGTCAAGCAATTGAGCATAACGCAACATGGATTGAACCATATCCAATAGGGTTATGTTACTCCTAACTGAGATTTAGGATGTGATTCCATGAACTATCAAATAGCCCTAGAATCTCAAGTCCCTATACTCAACACATTGATCATATCAAAGTTGTTTTATTATCTCACCTAACAAGTTTTCAACTTCAGTCTTAAGCCCCTTCGAATATCTCAAGAGCTTCAGACTGAAATTTCATTAGGTAGAGATACTCATACCTTTGAATAATCATCTAAACAGAGATAAATTATTCATACCCTCCCACTACTTTAACATACTAGACCACAAGGATCCAAATGTACAAGCTCCAAGGGCTCTTTGGCTCTTTTAGCTCTTTTCCAGTAAAAGATCTATCAGTCATGCCCATAAAGCATGACTTAATTGGTATTAGAGAGTGTTCTTCTAACTAACTTAGAAGTATACTCTAGACTAAGCTCCCAATCACATTGAGATAAAAAAAAATAGCTAACACCTTAAGAACCAAAGAAAGGTATTTCCTTTAGGAGATATCCTTTGCCTTTATTTCTCTGAGTATAAGCAATCTTAAACAACTCAGTGCTCATGACTTGCTTTACTCTCGATTAGTCTTAAAACACATAAGTTATTTTCCAGTAAAGCTGAACAAATGTTAACTCCCTTTCTTAAAATAAAACTACGTTAGCAGAGAAAGGTATAGAGTAACATTGTTCCAGCATATACGTTATAGAAATCAAATTTCTGTTAATCTTTAGGAAATTCATACACATTATCTAATAATGTGTATTTTCTCCCACTAGATAAAATAACTTAATGTTCCCTCTGCCAAAGCCGAGATATACTCTCCATATCAAAATCTGAGAAACATCTCACCTATTTGCAATAGTTGTCATGAGCTTATTCCTTAAAAGGAAAGGCAAACGTGATCAGTGGCACCTGAATTAAAAATTCAAGTTGTATCCTCATTTTCCACTATGCACATTTTAATGACCAATAAATCATATTTATTGTCATTGGTATTGGCTAGGCAGTTAATGTAATACTCATCATGAACAATTCAAGATGAATTAGACATTTGGGCCTAAGGACATTCCTCACAAAAGACTAATCTAAAATCATTTACCACAAGTTTGTAGTTTAAGCTAGTTGTATCTAAATCGTTATTAATAAAATGGCATAAGACAATGCACATAAAATTTTATATAATTGCTGAAGTAACAAATTACTTGTATTATTAATTGCACTAACCCATTACAACTAATCCAACCAAATTCTGCAAAAACAAACAAGCAATCAAAGAAACCCTATAAAACTATTGATTTAGTTTTTGCAACGATACTTCAGAGGTTTAGAACAACAGCCACCGAAGGGTGGTCAGCTACTCCTCCTCTGAATTGAGACAATCTCAACCAAATTCTAACACCAGAATAACTCATATTCCGTTGGCATTTAGTTACCGTTGTTCGGTCAAGGATTAGTTAACACATTTAACTCATCCCCGTAAGTGTAACCCTCCCACTTTCAGATCTTAGAGGCACGGACCAACAGGCTACCGTTAGGAAAGACAACTGTTGGTAATTAGCCTAAGCGAACCTATCCTATTCAGGAGTTCACGATGTTCCAAATCCTATGATCAGGCCCTCCGAGGGGATGGTTGCGCCAAGACAAATAGCAGGCGGATCAAAGGAATCTCACGTTGTGACCTAGGGGTGGAGACCGAAGGATACGTTGACACGCGTCTCGCTCCCACTTACTATAAACATTCTTCCCATTCACCTTGGTATTGACCCTTGCAAACACTTTCCGAAGGGAGGTCGCGCTAAAACGACACGAAGCCGAGCATGGATCTCACGGTGTGAACATAGGGGGACGTGAGAGTAAAAACTCGATATGAAAAATCTTGTTTTTATATTTTTCCTCCCAGTGAAATGTCCTACTGTATTTTAGGGTTATTAAACTTAGATAAACCCGGCTAAGTCAATCTATCTAAGTCTATGCCTATTATAACTCTTATAAATAGGGCTTTACTCTACTGTCTAGGTGAATTAAACCCTTTTAATTACCTAGTGACATTGCATGCTAACATTAGACTATGATTAATTCAACTCAGGTTCCGGGTCAGTTCCCAGGTAGGAGGTGTTCCGTAACCGTCAACTTAAGTACCCCCAGCCTAGACAGAACTTCACCGGGAGAGTTCCCTTATAACCATAGTAATGTTTTTCCTACTTAGTGCATTAAAACTATTTTAATCCTAAGTAAGAAAATAATTCTAATCCCATTAGAATTAAAATGAGCTTAGGTCTAATTAATTTTAAACAATTTAAAATTAATTCATTTTAACCTAAGGTCCTATGTTTGCATGCAACTCTTTGTTATAGGTTGACGGTTCCTAATCAATTTTATAACTATTATAAAATTTTAATAATAAGCTCTATAACATGCTTCTATGGCGTTTGAAAAAATAACAATCATAATTGTAGTTATTAAACACCATAATATCATGACGCCGATTACGATAATATAACGATTATATATATCTAAGGTGGTGTCATGCTTCATGCAATTTCAATTTCATTTAATTAATATCGATTATATTAATTAATCTTTCACGAAATTAAATTACATGAAATTTTGACATTAATATAATATAACCCTTATATTAATATAATTAATGTCATGCTCAATGCTATTCCATTTTCATTAAATTAATATAACACTTTATATTAAAATTATACATGAAAATCAAGCATTGAAATTTATTTCCATTCATAATATAACTATTATATTAATACTCATGAAAATAAATCTAAGCATGCATGCTACATTAATAAAATATAACAATTATATTTATCTAATTAATGTCATGCATCATGTTGTTCCAATTTCATATATTTAATAGCCAACAAGAGCATAGCTCAACTGGCATAAAGATGTATTGATAACCACGAGGTCAGTGGTTCGATTCCCCACCCCCACATTGTCAAAAAAAAAAAATTCATATATTTAATATAACAATTATACTAAATAACTCATGAAATTTAAATTCATGCATAATTATCATATATTATAACATTTATAACATAAAAATTCATGAAACATGCTTAACCTATGGTGGGATCTAGCTAAATGACATTCATAAAGCAATAAATAGCTGAAAAACTGGTATATTGGCCCCTAGGATAATTAAAATAAACAAAAATTACAATAATTTCAATTTAATTATCCTTCTGAGTCTTGAACCACTCCAGAACCGGCCCGAACCAGCTTGAACCGCTTCAAATCGGGCCCATAACACTCGAACCGGACCAATACTCCAGCAAACCAGACCAGACCAGCTCAAACCGGACCGCCCACGAAGAAAACCGCACGCGAAAAAATAACTGCACACAATGAGGCTTGAAACCACGACCTCTAACGTGATAGTCACGCACGCCTGCCAACTCCTGATAGGGAATTTTTATCACTTCTAATTATCTTGAATTAACTAAAGAATATATCGTTGTTGTGCACTAATCCAAGTATAAATTATGCACTACCAAGTAATACCTAGAGTATTCCAGGGTCGAATCCACTGGGAAGGGCGAGTAGAGAAAATATCTCAAATTAAATCCTATTCTAATGATGTTGTGTTGGGGTAATAAAATATGGATGCGACAGGTTGAACATGCGATAAAGAAAAGCAATGATAATGTGATAGAAAGATATGATGGATGATGAGCTATCAAGACTTTCGCCGCAGCAACCACATGCGACAGATAAGATATTATTGTAGCGCATAACAATGAATCGACAGAATATTGATGCCTAAGCGAGAAATAAACATGTGATTCCCTTCCGGTATTACACATGCGATGAACTAAGAATATTCCTATTGCTTAATTCATGCGTTTTATCAATTCTCTATATGCTTGCAAGCGGTTGAATTATCCCTAAAGCAACCCAAACACATTCATGAAATATCCTACGCGGCTGAGTTATTCCTAACACAACCAGACTACATGTAATGCATCATCTTGCTCTACTTAGATATTTCCACATGCATTACCTGTCAGGGATTTATCATGCTACTACCTTTATCGGTTGATCAGACGGATATTAGTAATGAAAGAATTATCACATCTAAGTAGAAAACATCAATATCATTTATTCATTGCATTGCATACAAAAATAATCTTAATGCCTCATGGGCACCTAAGCTAAGCCTTAATAAAAAGAAATTATTTAATGCTACAACATACAATAAAACATAAAACTCTAAATTAGTTCATGCTACAGCATGCAATAAAAGAAAAAAAACGCTAAGAAAGACTTATGGGTCCTTGGCTCCCAGGATGCTTTGATTCTTCATCTCCCCTCTATTTATAAACTTTTCTTTGCTTGGAGCCAAAGCATGTTGCTTGGAGCCAAAGCATGTATTGCTTTGAGACAAAGCATGTGTTGCTTTGAGCCAAAGCATGTGTTGCTTTGAGCCAAACATGTGTTGCTTTGAGCGAAAGCAAGTTGCTTCGAAACTTGTTGTAGCATCACCAATCTTTCCATGCTACATCAACAAGCTTTCCATGCTACAACAACAAGCATTCCTTGCTACAGCAACAAGCTTTCCATGCTACAGCAACAAGCATCCCTTGCTACAGCAACAAGCTTTCCATGCTATAACAACAAGCATTCCTTGCTACAGCAACAAGCTTTCCATGCTACAGCTGCTACAACATGTCATGCCCCAAGCGCATCGTGCTCTACCGCATAATTGGCCAAGTTTTTCCTGATGCAGCAATAAATTAGAATTAGTGCAGTTTTATACGAATTTCAAAGATAATAATCAATATGAGCACATTAATACAAATAAATCAATATTACTGCATCTAGCATATAAATTAGTTAAAACTTGGGTATTTTCACTCTCTTGAGGCTCACAATAAGCTTATATTAGATGCTTAATAACTTGATATTTTCAAATTATCAACTCCACTAGCCACCTGAGTTCGATTCTTAGAGAACGTAAATAATATTTATTTGTAACTGCTCAATTAACCACCAGTACTCACAATCCGCACGACGCGTTCAACGGTCTGCAAATCTGAAAATTCCCGTCAGCGTCGAGACGCTGTAGGCAAAGCGTCCCGACGCTAGCCCGATTTTTTCCAGCCTTTCTTCTTCAGCGTCGCGACTCCGTTGAACAGGGTCGTGACGCTACGCCTCTGGACAGCGTACTTGATAGCGCAATTTATTGTGCTATATTTCATATGCTTTTATCGTTAGTCTTAGGCACTTTTTGGCCAATTTTATGTCTATTTGGTTTTGTTTTGTAGGAATCGAGCATTTCAATGGAATTCGACAGTTTTTAGCATTACTAATGAATTAGGAGTCAAAGAATAAGTTCGGGCCAAGAAAACAGAAAAAGAAGAACAATAAAAGGCCTAGCGTTGAGACGCTAGCCCTTGGAGTGTCTCAATGCTGGGCGCAAGTCAGGAGGCGCGCACATACGAGGCAGCGTCGAGACGCTACCTCAACAGCGCCTCGACGCTGCGAACTTTCCAGATTTAATTAGGGCGTATATTGACACAACGTCGAGACGCTATGTCCTTAGCGTCTCGACGATGTCTCGCAGATTCAACAGTATATAAGGTTTGCGATGCTGCTGAACGAGGGGAGCCCATTTGGAGAGAGAAACACGACTTTAGAGAGAGAAAAACACACAGAACAGTGGAGAAACTGAAGGGGCTTGATTTTGGGAGCTTGGATCGAGAGGTTCGTGACGGGAACGCACGGGAATCACGGCCAACGAGTTTAATCTTTCTCTTTTATTTCTTGTACTAATTTTTAGCATGTATTGGACTGATTTGGATTGTATTTTTAGAGACATGAGTAGCTAGATTTCGTTTCTTAGGGGCTTGATGTAGCCATTAGTTTTTATGGATTAATTTACGGCTTTTTAGGACGTTTCGTAACGCGGTTTATTTATGCCATTGTATGATTAATGCTTATAATCTCTTGATCACGGATTGTATGTTGTTGTTTCTGAACTAATCGCTCGGGAAAGGGTAGTTTAGATTAGACTCTCAATTGCATGACTTAGGTGATTCTTTAATCGGGAGATTTGGGATTGCTTGAGAAACCGTCATGAGGATTGTTCTTATTGCTTATGCTTATTGTTGAAATTAGATAGGGATATCAATTTCTTAATTTGCATAAAGGATTAATTGTACTCGGGAGAGGCTTTTAATTATTCATAATCCTTGGTTTATAAGTTTGTTACGAATTTGTTCTTAGTTATTCGTTAAATTAATTCATGCATCTAATAGGTGAAATCAATTCCCTAAGGCCTTTCTCCATTGAGTTTCCATATTTTATTGCTTTGATTAGTTTTTCATAGATTTGCATATATCTCGTTTATTTTCTCTAAATAAAATTGGGCAAATATATCTTTAATAATTAGGGGAACTAGAAAACCAATCTAGAGGACGACATTTGATTTTAAATCACTATATTATAACTTGGGCCCGTACACTTGCGGTTAGCAATTTGCGAATCAAGTTTTTGGCGCCGTTGTCGGGGATTGGCAATTATTTAGTTCGCTTAATATTGTGGGGAATTTGCTTGGTCTTACTTTAGAGTGTATTTTATTGTGTTAGTCTTATTTTTTTTTTTCCTTTTATTCTTTATTTTTGTTGTTTTTGTTTTATTTTTTTGTTGTTTTGTTTTTCTTATTTATTTTAGGTTGCAATTTTGTATGCGAAAAGATAAGGACGCTCTGCTAGTGCCCTTTGATTTTGAAATCGAAAAGACTTGAAAAAAGAACAGGAAAGAGAAAAGGGAAAGACTTGCATCAATGGCCAATCCAAATCCATAAGATGAGCAGAAGCCGATACGGGACTATTTCCAACCTACTTTTCCTGATCAATAATTTGGGATAGTCTACGCGCCGATTAATGCAAATAATTTCGAGCTTAAAACTGGCCTCATCCAGATGGCTAGAGATAGTGCATTCAGAGGATTCCCCTTTGAGGATCCTAATTCTCATCTGAAATCTTTTCTTGACATTTGTGGCACTGTGAAGTTGAATGGTGTTACTGAAGATGCCATACGCTTACGATTGTTTCCTTTTTCTTTACAGGACAAAGCTAGGGACTGGCTCCAATCACTTCCACCTGGGAGCATTACTTCGTGGGATGCGTTGGTTCAGGCTTTTCTTGCCAAATATTTCCCACCTGCAAAGACAGCTAAGTTGAGGACTGAAATTGGAACTTTTAAGCAAAAAGATGATGAACAACTGTTTGAAGCTTGGGAGCGCTACAAGGAATTACTGAGGAAGTGCCCACAGCATGGCTATCCTGACTGGTTACAAATTCAATTATTTTATAATGGTCTGAATGGTACTACTAAAACTATTTTGGATGCAGCTGCAGGAGGCACTTTACTTTCTAAAACTGTGGAAAGTGCTCGGACTTTGCTAGAAGATATGGCCATGAACAGTTATCAGTGGCCTTCTGAACGTTCATCTTCTAGAACTGTAGCTGGGATTCATGAGATAGATAATGTCTCAGCTTTACAAGCTCAAATGCACTCTTTGGCTAATGCTTTTATGAAATTCTCTGCTACAGGGAATTCACAATCCATTGAGTCAGTTGCAGCAGCTGAGGCATCCCAATTTTTCGATAATTCAAACATAGAGCAGGCACAGTATGTGAACAACAGAAATTCTGGCTTTAGAGGTAACCAAAATTCTTTACCTACTCATTATCATCCAGGGCTTAGAAATCATGAAAATTTTTCCTATGCCAACAATAAAAATGTCTTGCAACCACCTCCAGCGCCGATTCCGCTCAAATTTTTGCCCGAATTCATCATGATCTTTATCATAACGAATCCTAATCTAGACACGGACTTTACAAGACTCGATTTACTGATTTAATTGCCCAAAAACGCAGGGGCCTTACAATTTTTATCAAATCAAAACACAGTAAATCTAAGGCCAAATACCAAAACAATTTTTCAGCAAACCAACATTCATAATGCAGAATAAATCCCACTAAGAACCAACGCAATTTTCAAAAAATTGAAATCAATTAACGAGATGGCTCTGATACCAATTGAAAGGGTTAAAATCCCTTTTGGCAGCGGAAGCAAAAAAAAAATAATGATCTCATTTTTAATTTCAATTTTAGGAAAAACCGATACGTTGGCAAATAAAATTACAGAAACTAATTTTCTATAAAACGATTAGATTAAGCATGCTTAAGATTTGATCTAAAACCTATTTAGATAAAAAAACACTTACATGAACTAGAAGAACAATCAGCACAATGCTCCAATTCGCGTTCTTCTTCCTCCCAATGGACACCACCACCATGGATTACCCACTATCCTCTAGGATCACTGAGACATGGCGTGTGGGAACCCAAAAACGGTCTTGGAAGGGAATTTTCAGCAATATGCTTGCTGTGTTTTTTAGAGAAAAACTAGAGAGAAAAAACCTCTCTGTGTTTTCTTGCGTGAACGAGAGAAATGAGAGATTTTTTTTAGGGAACTCCCTCTCCCCTGTACGATAAGTGGGGAGGGAGTTATTGCCCTACTAGATCTAGACCGTTAGATCTTAATCAAAACGATCTCAACATTAACTAATTAAATAATAAATATTTAATTAATTAATTAATTTAATTAAATCAATATTAAATAAATGAATTATAATATAAAGTTTTTAATTCAATTTGAATCATATTCAATTGAATTAAATTGGCCATTCAATTAATTCCATTAATTGAATCCACATTAATTAAATATCAAATATTTAATTGATTTTATAATTGAATCATATTCAATTTTATCTCTCTCATTTAACCTATAGTTTTAATGTGCATCAAAATGTACATCAATATAAACTATAGAGTTAATTTGATTAAATCACATTTAACCAAATTAAAATTAAATTAATTAATTCCCCAATTAATTAAATATCACATATTTAATTAAATTCATAATTCTCTCATTAATTAATTTTGAATCATATCCAAAATTAATTTTATTATAAAGTTTAATTCATTAATTAAACTTATACTATAATGTATCTCCATACATTATATTGATTGTATCAAAATACAATTAACTTATATTCCCTTTAATAATCAAGACTATATTATGTCAGAACCCGTTATGAGCTAGCAGGTGGACCTAATGGACCTACAGATCGGAAGCTCCAACGATACGAGATTGATCAGCTAAACTCATTAACCGAGTCAATCAACATTCGTTAACTGTAGGTCACTCCACTAAAGACCCACAACTGCACTCTTCTCACTGTAGAATATTTTTGTGTCCACGGATATCGACCAATGCAGTAAGTCAATCCTTCATGTGTGTTCGTAACACCAGCTGGGTCAAATTACTGTTTTACCCCTGGGTTACCTCTGGATCCTTAAGTACCACCGATCCCTCTAATGAACAAGTTGTTTAGGGTCTAACTTCTAAACAAGAGTTCCTCTCGGGTCAGGAGAGGACGGCGCACCTTTGTTCAAGCCCCGGAATCAGCCCTTAAGGGAACACACATCGACTTGCCTCAATAGGGGAAGAAGTGAATTTCATCTTGTATTGTCATGTCCCCAGCCCCCCGCTCGGTCTTGTCCCCAATAAGGTAGGTTTATTGAGTCGACGTTCTGGCCACTCTCACCCCGTACTAATCAAAGGTCAATCCCTCATGACAAGGAGTTCATGACATACTTAGGATTAAGATTGAGTTACCTAGGTCATCCTATTGAAACAGTAACCTAACTAGTCAACGGTGTTACATCTAGTGGTTTACTATTTTGTGGTCCGGTCTTATGCAAACTCATTGCATAGTATACCCCCGCTCGCATGTCTCCTACATGGACGCCTTGGATCAATACGTCTGTATCGAATACAAAGCGGGTCGTATCACATAGTGTTACCAGGATAAGGTACTGATAACTGCCCAAAAGGTGGTTATTTAGGCCTCATTTATATAGGGATTTGTGTGTCTTTTATGCTTAATAGGGTTGGTTTTAGATAGATATTACATGTTTTAACCCATTTGGAAGAATGGAAGCTTTGGAAATCATTTTGTGCAGAATCTGTTGTTGGGTGACTTGAGGGAGCAAATTTTGTGCTGCAGCAAAGCTGGGAGCAAAAACTGCCACATCACAGCTCGTTAGCCAACTTCATGAACCGACTTCTATTGAGTTATTTTCGGGATAAAGGAGTAAGGAGAGCCCTACACGTGTCCAAGTTGACCTAATTCAAGTCTCCTATCCTTCTATAAAAGGAAGTAGCCGTCCAAGTCAAAATCATTCCACTTTTGGGAGAAAACATTCCATTCTTGGAAAGTTCCTTCCATCTTTGGGAGCCAAATAGTGAAGAGAGATTGGAGACCACCCAGAAGACCATCACTGCAAGCTGATCGAGGAGATTAGTATTTCCTTTTATTATCTTGTAGTCATGGATATGCCTACTCAGATTGTAATTTGTGTCTCCATGCATATTATGAACTAAGTAGCTTAGGCGTTGGTTAGGAACAATGTGATTGTCGTGCTTAACTTTAGTAATATATTGATTGTTGCATCTTGGTTAATTGTTATGCTTATTTTTATTTCATGCCCGCCTGGCCAGCCGATATTAATACCTCTCTCTAGTTTCAGGGATGATTTAGAGAGTGTGTGGCGATTAACCACACTACGATCATTGTGTATTGGTGAACGCCAGTGACTGAGCTAGGGATAACCAGTTGCCTAGTGCTTGATCAGTCGTGCTTCATTGGGGTTGAAACACATTCCAAAAGATTCGGAGTTTCGGGAGGAATCCGCTAATAATACTGCGAGAGTTTGCATGATCAATAATATTGCTAGAGCATCTTTTAAAACA
Organism: Luffa acutangula; assembly: GCA_036850905.1. NCBI lineage: Eukaryota > Viridiplantae > Streptophyta > Magnoliopsida > Cucurbitales > Cucurbitaceae > Luffa > Luffa acutangula. Next base: position 8,113,853 of record CM072094.1, on the reverse strand, counting down.
ATTACTAAAACCTAACCAGAGCATGTATCTAATCTGTCTGCCTATTTGATTATTTTATGTTCTGTCATTTACTTTGCTTCAGCATTATTCTTATAAAACCCAATCATTTTTACTACCTTGAAACCATTAAAAGATTTATACAAAATAGATAGAGTGGAAGCTAGCCTTGGATTGACAAATACTTATTACTTGCTGCGGACTGTGTATACTTACACAGAGTTCTAGAGTCTTTTTATACCATATTTTTACTCACTCTAGGAACCCAACAGGTACCCAGCCTTATCCATGTACTATAGACCTTTTAGGTTGTCACTTGAACACCGATCCCCGTATGTCCCCACATACTAGTCCAAGTCTCATGTAAACAACCTTGGATCTTAGTTTATTGGATTTGAGTCATATTGGGCAATTCTAGACTTAATATGACAATAACACTTTATTGCATAAACCTCAATAACACTTTATTGTTACAAGTGTATAATTCGTTAATCATTCACTATCCACGAGTTTTAGGACATAAAACCCAACAATTTTAACATCTGAGAATGGTCTTGTTAATTTGCATAACATGTTATGTGTACCTGATATAGCTAAAAATTTAGTAAGCATATCTAAACTTGCCCAAGATAATGATGTTTATCTTGAGTTTCGTGTTGATTCTTGTCTTATAAAGGACACTCATACGGGCAAGGTGCTGCTGACGAGGGTGCTTAAAGATGGTCTGTACAAGCTTGAAACTGGTGGAGTAGTTACTGGTAGTGCTTCGAGTTGTTTGAATAGTTTGGAGTCGGCTAATAATTTTATTTGCTCTGCTAGTTCTATTTTAAATGTGGATGTAAATATGGTGGAGTCTAAGGCTATTTGGCATTGTAGACTTGGTCATTCATCTCTTAAAGTTTTGGATACAATTCGAAAGAAATGTAAGCTACCAGTAAGAGTTAATGATAATTTTCAGTTTTGTGAAGCTTGTAAGTTTGGTAAGCATCATGCTCTCCCATATCCAAATTCGAGTTCACGTGCAGAAAAACCTTTTTCATTGATTCATACCGATTTTAGGGGACCGACCCCTATTGCTTCTTCTGATGGATTTCACTATTACGTACATTTTCTGGATGATTATAATCGGTATGTATGGGTCTACCCGTTGAAGGAAAAAAGTGAGACTCTATCTGCCTTTCTTCATTTTATTACTCTGGTAAAAAATCAGTTTGGATTCACAATTAAAGTTTTACATTCAGATAACGGTGGTGAGTTTGTAAAGGTACACCAAGTATGCTCTCAATCAGAGATTATTTCACAGTTTTCTTGTCCGTATACATTGGCTCAGAATGGTCGAGCAGAGCGCAAGCATCGTCACATAGTCGAAACCAGGTTGACATTACTGGCCCAAGCCTCTATGCCGTTAACTTTTCTGGTGGGATGCGTTTCTACCTTCTACAACATTTATCAATGGCCTCCCAACTGCAGTTCTAGGTGGCAAATCACCTATGGAAGTTCTTCTAAACAAGAGTTTTGGATTTATCAACCCTTAAGGTTTTTGGGTGTGCTTGTTATCCATATTTACGCCCATTTAATACGCAAAAGTTTCAGTTTCGTGCTAATAAATGTGTTTATCTTGACTTCAGCTTTGTTCATAAAGGACACAAGTGCCTCAGTTCATCTGGAAAAATTATTGTTTCACGCCATGTGCTTTTTAACGAAATTGATTTTTCATTTGCGTCTAGTTTTCAGAATGAATCTACAAATTCAAGCCCAGCGGCCCAATTGGTTCATCCATCTTTGATTGATTGGTTTCCATTTCCAGTTGGTGCAACAATGGGCTCAAATAGTCAAAGTCCAATTGGGGGTGTATCTCAAGACTTGGCCCAACCCACAAATCCAAACTCAAGCAAAATTAGCCCACAAAATAATCTATCAAATTTAAGCTCCCAGTCCACACATTCTCTTGGCTCACAAACCCATCCAATTCTCAACAACCAACAACCAACAATTAATTCCCATCCAATTAATATCCCACCCATTTCCCAACCTAATATTCAACCTGTGGCCCAACAACTAACTTCTCACCCTCAACAGATGCCATCTCCCAGCCACGTGCCCTCATCTCCATCTTCCTTCCATAATTCCCCAATTTCACCGAGTGTGTCGTCGTCTTCATCCATTTCTCCCGTTCTGAATCAGCCATCACCTCTGCCTGCTCCGATTGGGCATCCCATGGTCACTCGCAGTAAATCTGGAGTTTTTAAACCCAAGATTTCGCTCGCTCAGTCTCAAATTGATTGGAGTATCACTGAACCAGTTCGGGTTGCGGATGCCCTTGCCTCTGCACCATGGAAGTCGGCTATGGATTTAGAGTTTCAAGCTCTACTTAAAACTGGTACATGGGACTTGGTTCCTCCTAATCCTTCATTTAACGTTGTGGGTAGCAAGTGGGTATTTCGACTCAAAAGCAGTCCTGATGGGGCCATTCAGTGCTACAAAGCCCGTCTCATGGCCAAAGGTTTTCATCAAACTCCTGGAATCGACTTCTTTGAGACTTTCAATCCAGTGGTTAAAGCTTCGACAATCCGTGTTGTGTTTGTTGGGTTTAATGTCCTATAAACTCGTAGTTTGTAAATCATTAAACATATTTTGTTTCCAATAAAGACGTTATTGAGGTTATTCAGTAAAAGATGTTATTGAATATGTAAATTGCGGATGATTAACCTAAATCCAATAAACTAAGATCCTTGGCTATAAAATGAATGCTCGAACTATATGTAGGGACATATCGTAGGATAAAGTTCAAGTTTATAGTCAAAATAGTCTATAGTATAAGGATACGGTTGGGTGCCTTATCCTGGGGACACTATGGACGCGTCCCACTTTGTATTAAGTACAAACGATGAGATCCTAAATTGTTCATGTAGAGACATGCTAGTGGGGGTGTCCTATGCAATGAGTTTGCATAAGACTGGACCACGAAATAAGTCACTTTCTCTTTATAACACCGTTTACTGAAGAAACTGACTATTTCTCAAAGATGACCTAGGTAACTCGTTCTTAATCCTGAGCTAACTATGAGCTCCTGTTTATATGAGATTATCCTTTGATCTGCATGGGTGAGAGTGGCCAGTATCGCCGACTCAACAAGCCTACCATTTTGGGGATAAGACCGAATAGATAGCTGGGGACATAGTCTCGCAAGACGGAATTCGCTCCTACCCATTTCAGGGATAGTAGATAGGTTGTTCCCTTAAGTACTAACTCCAGGACTTGAACAAGGGGCCCCACCCTCTCGGTAGATCGAGAGGGACTTAGGTTTGATGGTTGGACCACAAACCGATTGTTCATTAGAGGATTAGTGGAACTTAAGGAACAAGAAGTATTATAGGGGTAAAACGGTCATTTGTCCTAGCTATATCTACGAACAACCTGTGAAGGAATGACTTACTGAACATGGTTAAATCAAGTGGACGGAAATATATCTATAGTGAGGGGAGTGCAACTATCGGGCTATACTGGAGTGTCCCGGTAGTTAACGAATGTTGGCTAGCTTAGATAATGAGATTAGTCGATTAGCCTCGAATCGTTGGAGCCCATGATCTATAGGTCCATTAGGTCCCCCTAATAGCTCATATCGGATTAAAGCCTAGAACATATTGATAGGAATCTTTGAATCATTCAAAAACGGGAAATATGATTTTATCGTAAAATGTGTTTGACACAATGATTTAATTATGAAATAAATTAGAAATTGAGAGGTAAGGTATTTAAAAGTGTTTTAAATACAATATATATGGATTAAGAATCATATATAATGAATGGCACAAGGTAACAATGATTAATTGGATTAATCATATCAAACTACTTGGAAATGTCCCAAATTAATTGCCTAGAAATCAATTTCATTCTAGAATTGAAATAAGAGTGAATTGCAAGCTAAAAATTCAGAATATAGATTCAATTTAGTGGATTTATTGGGATTCCCACTCTTGCATGTTGATGCATAGTGGAAAACAACACAACCATGCACTAGTTGCATGTGTTGTGAATTAAACACCTAGAATCCACTTTGAGTTGCAATTTCACCAAGTGTCTAGTGTCATGAGGCTTCTCTTTACATGAAAGATGTCTATATAAGGAGTTTGAATCAGATTCAAAGCTAAGAGAGCCATTTTCCATATTGTTATGCTGTTGGATTTTGGTCTCAAACACACTCATCTCCATATATCTCTCTATTGCTTGAACCTTCAAGCATTCCCTTCCCATTCCCTATCTTTATAGACTCCCACAAGTCGTTCTTGGCCCAGAGAATAGTAGGGAAGACACTAGAGGTGGTCCACACGCCATTCGTGATCAAAGGAATCAAAGAGAGTTGCTAAATCGATCTCCAAAAAGGTTGGTACAAATTCTGCTATTTGCTTACGGTATTTGGACAACATGTTTTCTTTTTCTAAAATTGATGTAGTTAAGTGCCTTCGATCCTAAAATTGCTTCCGCATGTGTTATATGAACACCTTCAGTGTTAACATTGGTGGTTTCAAATGGTTGGGCCCTTCGTCAACTCGACTTCAATAATGCTTTCCTCAACGGCACTCTTGATGAGAATGTATATATGCAGCAACCTCCCGACTATGTTGATCCGAATCGTCCTTCATATGTCTGCAAATTGAAGAAGGCCATCTATGGGCTCAAACAAGCCCTGCGTGCTTGGAATAACACACTTAAGACTGCTCTAATTGGCTGGGGTTTCAAGAACAGTAAGTCAGATACTTCCTTGTTTGTTTATCGCCAAGGTAACTTAATTGCTCTTAACCTAGTCTATGTTGATGATGTTATTCTTACTGGGAATAATGCATCTTTGATTGATGAACTGGTTGCTGCTCTGGATTCTCGCCTTGCTTTAAAAGACTTAGGAAAACGAAGTTACTTTTTGGGAATTCAAGTTGATTATCTTGGTCAGGGTTTACTTCTTAGTCAGTCAAAGTATATTAACGATCTACTTCTTAAATTAAATATGCTTCATCTAAAGCCGGCCCCAACTCCATCTGTATTGGGCTCTAAGTTGTCTCTGTAGGATGGTGTGCCCAGTTGTAACTAAACCTGTATTATGGTGTGATAACATGAGTGTTGGAGTTGTTGCCTCAAATCCAGTATTTAATGCACGTACGAAACACATCGAAATAGATGTGCATTTTGTTCGAGACCCAAGTTCTTCGTGGTGAGCTCTCAGTTCGGTATATTCTTTCATCTGATCAATTAGCGAACTGTTTAACGAAGTCGTTGACTCACACTCAATTTGAAATCTTACGCTCCAAACTCGGGGTCACTGATCTCCCCTCTCGTTTGAGGGGGGATATTAAGAGAACCACCAAAACACACAACATTGATCGTGTTCATAAAGAAAATGAATTAACAGAAGCAAAGGTCACGTTTCATTCTTCTAGAATTATCTCAACAAAGTTTGTTACAAAAGCAGATACAAGTTTGTTACAATAGCAGATTCTCTTATTCCTCTCTCAAATAGTTTAGTGCCATGTGTACTCTGATTATTTAATTCTTTATTTTTTCTAAGCCCTAAGGCCCAAGTCTGCTGGATAAAGTAAAGAGCAATTTTGCTCAATATTGTAGTTGAATAGAAACAGAGCATTGTCTCACCTTTCGAAATCTGTGATAACTTTCGTTCTCACGTTATCTCGATTAATCTTAAGTAAAGAAAAATAGTCCTTATGAGATAAAAAAAAAATTGTTTGATCAATGGGGTTATTAGCCATCAATTGATGCAATATTACAATTATTCTAAATCAATGAAAAAATTCATCGCCTCAAGAGTTTAAGAAATTTTACATTCTTTCTCAAATCCGTCATAGGAATGCACCTACTTTAAACTTTTTTATTTATTTATTTTCAGTTCTATTTTTTAGAGGATTTTCATGTACTTTAATTTGAGAGCAATATAAGTTTATCTCAAGCACACTACTCAATCCAATTAAAGAGGTCATTTTTTTAATAAACGTGGCTTCTAATAGATTTGTTTTTATGAAAATGAAAATTTGAAAGGTATTGTTGAATTATAATATCTAAGATTTCTTACTCTCCATTATTAGATGTCACTTGCTGAGCACATGCTGGGAGTTAATGCCAGCTTTACTTCAGTCCTTATAAATACAAACAGATGGCTTGTATTCGGGATGAGAAACAGAGTGACTTAGAGAGGATTTGTGTGAATGTATTTCACTTGTAACCTTCTTGTTCCATTCTGAGGATAAAGAAATTGTCCCTGGTGTTTGAAAGTGGATGTACACAAAATTGGTGGAACCACTATAAACCTTGTGCCTCCTCCTTCTTTCTCTACTCCGTTATCTTTCTTTAAACTCTACTGTATTGTGTATTTTTTAGTTCTTGCAACCTACTGTCACTTCCGCAAAATTGTTGGAGCCAAGGTTTGGATTCGACAATTGGTATCAGAGCTTCGAAGATAGAATTCGAGAAGCATTTTGATCAATCCTGTTCGGAACCGTAACTCGTGATCCCTGGGTTGAATTACGAAATCTTCTTCTTGACAATCAAGAAGATTTCTTGAAGAACTTCGCCGGATGGCTGCGAAATTCGAGCTGGAACGCTTCAACGGAAGGAGCGACTTTGGTCTTTGGAAACATAAGATGAAGGCACTCCTCATTCAGCAAAAGGTAGCCAAAGCTCTTCTTGATCCAAGTAAGCTCCCTCCAAACTTGACTGAAGATGATAAGGAAGAAATGCATGAAATTGCCCATAGTTCTATAATTTTACACCTCTCTAATAATGTACTTAGAAGAGTAGGTAAAATTGAGAAAGTCACTGATCTTTGGGCTAAATTAGATCAACTGTATATGCCTAAATCCTTATCTAGTCAAATATACTTGAAAGAACGAATCTTTGGATTCAAGATGGATCCCTCAAAGAATCTTGAAGAAAACTTAGATGATTTTAATACGGGTTGTACTGAACTTACTAATTCTGGTGAAGAGGTTAAAGGTGTTGATCAAGTTGTGATTCTATTAAATTCATTACCTGAGTCTTATAAAGAAATAAAAGTAGCCATTAAATACGGCAAGGATGCTTTGACAGTAGATATTGTGTTAGATGCCCTAAGAACAAAGGAACTTGAGTTTAAATTAGAAAAGAAAGATTTTGATGCTCTCTTTGTAAAAGGTAAACAACCCCAACAAACAAACTCTAAGGAGAAAAATTTTAGGGGTAGAGGCCAAAACTCACAAAACAAAGGTCAGAATTCTCAACATAAGGATACTAGACAAACGGGAAGAAATTATAATAGTAGCAAATCTAATGACAAAAGTAATATTAATTGTAACTATTGTCATAAAGATGGTCACTATACATGGGAATGCCCACAGCTGAAAAGAAAGAATAATAAACAAAACTTTAAAGATAATAAGAATTCTTCTAACCTCCATGAAGGGTACGAATCTGCAGAGGTTTTGGTGGTTTCTGAATTAGATAGTAAAGAGGAATGGATCCTGGATTCTGGGTGTTCTTTTCATATGACACCATTGAGACATTATTTTACTGACTAGACTGAAATAAAAGGAGGTAAGGTAGTCATGGGCAACAATCAACAATGTTCAGTAAAAGGAATTGGAAATGTTAGCTTAGAACCTGATGATGGATCTATTAAAATTCTGAAATCAGCGAGGTTCCTGCCTGATTTGAAAAGGAATTTGATCTCTTTGGGCACTTTAGACAGAGATGGTTACAAATATGAATCCAGACAAGGTATTTTGAGAATTTTTAAAGATGATTGTTTAAAACTAACTGGAAAATTGTCTAGTGGATTGTATGTGTTGATTGGTGAGGCACACTTGGTAAAGCAACCTGATAAAGAAACTTTTCTTTGGCACAGAAGATTGGCTCATATTAGTGAAAAAGGTTTGAATTGTCTTTATAAGCAGGGACTTCTTGGCAATCAAAAACCTAAAGACATAGACTTCTGCGAGCACTGTGTCATTGGCAAATCAGCAAGGAAAAGTTTCAAACCAGCTGAACATATTATCAGGGAGATATTGGAGTATGTACATTCTGACCTATGGGGACCATCTCGAATCACAACCCACGGTGGTGCTAGGTATTTTTTGTCCCTCATAGATGATTTTTCTAGAAAATTGTGGGTTTACATGCTTAAAACCAAAGATGAGGTATTTGAACGCTTTGTTGAATGGAAAACCTTAGTAGAAAATATGACAGGCAAAAGAGTTAGACACTTAAGAACTGATAATGGCCTAGAATACTTAAATGAAAAATTTACTAGCTTGTGTAAAAAGAATGGAATTAATAGGCATCTAACCATTGCTAGGACTCCTCAACAAAATGGTCTAGCCGAAAGGTATAATAGGACTATTCTAGAAAGGGTTCGTTGTATGTTATCTAACTCTCAATTCCCTAGAATGTTTTGGGGTGAAGTAGAACTTGTGTTGGGTTTTATGCCCTAAAACTCGTAGGTAGTGAATGGTGACAAATTGTTCACTTGTATCAATACGTCGTTATTGAGGTTTGTACAATAAAGAGTTATTGTTACTAAAATTGCACAATTTGACCAAAATCCAATAAACTAAGATCCTAGGTTGTTTAGATGAAACTTGAACTAGTATGTGGGGACATACGGGGATCAGTGTTCAAGTAACAACTTAAATGGTCTATAGTATAGGGATAAGGCTGGGTACCTTATCCTGGTAACACTATGTGATACGGCCCACTTTGTATTTGATACAGATGCAATGATCCAAAGCATCCATGTAGGAGACATGCGAGTGGGGGTATCCTGTGCAATGAGTTTGTTCATTAGATGAATCAGTGGTACTTAAGTATCCAGAGGTAATCTAGGGGTAAAACGGTAATTTGACCCAGCTGGCGTTACGAACACTCGTGAAGGATTCACTTACTGTTATTGGTCGATATCCGTGGACACAGAAATATTCTACAGTGAGAAGAGTGCAGCTGTGGGTCTTTAGTGGAGTGACCCACAGTTAACGAATGTTGACTAACTTGGTTAATGAGTTTAGCCAATTAGTCTCGTATCGTTGGAGCTTCTGATCTGTAGGTCCATTAGGTCTACCTGCTAGCTCGTAAAGGGTTCTGAGGTTAAATAGTCTTGAATAGAATTTGAAGTGTGTTCAAATTCGTTAAGGGAATTTTATTGTATTTGATACAATTAAAATAATGTATAAAGATACATTATAATATAAGTTTAATTGGTGAATTAAACTTTATATTATAAATTAATTTTGGATATGATTCAAAATTAATTAACGAGAGAATTAAATATTTGAAGGAGTTCAAATATTAAATATGAATTAGATTCATATTGAAACAATAGGTTAAATTTAATGTGAATGAGATTCATATTAAAACTATAGTATATGAGGGAATTATTTGAATAATGATTCAAATAGTAAATTAATTAAATATATGATATTTAATTAATGAATTAATTAATTGGAGAATTAATTAATGAATTAATTAATTGGAGAATTAATTAATTTAATTAAATGTGATTTGATTAAATTAATTCTATAGTTAATATTAATGTACATTATGATGCACATTAAAACTATAGGTTAAATGAGAGATTAAAATTGAATATGATTCAATTGTAATATTAATTAAATATTGGATATTTAATTATGTGGATTCAATTAATGAAATTAATTGAATAGCCAATTTAATTCAATTTAATATGATTCAAATTGAATTAAATACCTTATGTTATACTTGATTTAATTAATATTGTTTTAATTAAATTAATTATAATTAATTAATTAATTAAATGATTATTATTATTTAATTAATAGATGGCCAAGATCGTTTGGATTAGATCCAACGATCGAGATCTAGTAGGGTAATAACTCCCTCCCCACTTATCGTACAGGGGAGAGGGAGTTCCCCAACTAATCGATCATTCTCTCAGTTTAACGAAAACACAGAGAGAGAATTCTCTGAGTTTTTCTCTCTACCTCTCCTTGTTGTGATTCCCTTCCAAGATGTTTTTGGTTCCCACAAACCAAGTCTCAGTAATCCAAGAGACATAACGGGTGTTCGCTATTGGTGGTGTTGATTGGAAGATCAAGAACGTGGATAGGAGCATTGTGCTGTTTTTCGCCTTCTATCACGTAAGTTTCTTGCATCTAAAATTGTTTTAGATCTGTAAATGCATGCTTAATCTAGTGTAGAAATTGTTTCTTATTTTGCCCAATGTACCGGTATTCGAATAATTGAAATTAAATCACGCTCGATTTAATTCGCTTCCGCTAGAGGATTCAATTCCTTCAACTTGATCAATCGAAGTCCTTCATCTGCTCTTGATTTGAAGACCCCTCAGGAAGTCTGGACAGGTAAGAAACCGAGCTTGAAACACCTAAAAGTGTTTGGCTGTGTAGCTATGCACATACCAAACAGGACAAGTTGCAGGCAAAGGCGAAGAGGTGTGTCTTACTAGGCTACCTGCACGATGTTAAGCCCTACAAACTCTGGTGTCTTGAACCGGGAGAAGCCAAATGCATAATCAGCAGAGACGTTTGATTCAATGAAGTTGATATGTCCTTGAGAAATTCTGTACAAGGAGAAAAGCAAGATCATGTTGAGACCTCTTTTGAAATAGATCTTCTATCAGAACATGAGGTAGGCACATCTCAGACTAATGTTCAGCAGCAAGCAGAAATTAATGATCTTCCAGATGAAGAAAATGCTCCTACTGAAAATCAGAATGCCCCTCCTATTGTTGCCTCTGAGACCACTGACTTGGATAGCTATCAGCTTACTAGAGACAAAACAAGGAGGAATATAAGACCACTAGCTAGATATGATGACCCTGACTTCGTTGGGTATGCCTTCAACTATTATATAGACAGTTTTGGTTGTGAATCTAGCACCTATAATCAAGCTATGAAGTCTGAAGATAGAGATCAGTGGTTATCTGCGATGAGGCAATAAATGGAGTCTCTCTCTATCAACAACACTTGGAAACTAGTTCAAAGACCTGCTGGAAAGCGTATAGTCGATTGTAAGTGGATTTTTAAGATTAAACCAAGTCTTAATTTCTCGGATCCACCTCGGTATAAAGCCAGGCTTGTTGCCAAATGTTTCTCACAAGAACAAGGCATCGATTATACGGAGATATTCTCACCGGTGGTAAGGCACACTTCTATCCGAATTTTACTCTCTTTGGTAGTGCAGTTTGGATTAGAGTTGGAGCAAATGGACGTCACTACGACTTTCCTATATGGAGAACTTGAAGAAGATATTTTTATGACCAAACCTCCGGGATTTATTGAAGATGGAGGGGAAAAGTTAGTTTGTCATCTCCAAAAGTCCATCTACGGTTTGAAACAGTCACCACGATAGTGGAACAGGAGGTTTGACACTTTCATTCAAGCTGAAGGTTTTGTTAAAAGCTAATATGATAGCTGTGTTTATAGGAAAAATATATCCACTACTGTATATATTTTAGTTTTACTTTATGTGGATGATATTTTGATTGCCTCACCTGGTGAAACTAAAGTTAAAAGAGTAAAGGTAGCTTTATCAAGAGAATTCAGCATGAAAGACTTGGGAGCAACAAAGAAAATTCTTGGCATGGAGTTGACAAGGGATAAACAAAGGAACAACATGACCATTACTCAATCCAAGTATTTTGAGAAGACTGTCAAAAAATTCCATTTGGAAGAAGCCAAGGCAGTCAAGACTCCCCTTGTTCAACATTTTAAGTTGTCGGCCTCTCAAGCACCTGTGAATGACAAAGAAGTCTCTAATATGCAAGTTGTTCCATATGCAAATCTGGTAAGGAGTATAATGTATGGCATGGTCTGTTGCAGACCTGATTTGGCACCCTCTCTAAGTGTTATCAGCAGGTTCATGGCTAATCTGGGTAGAATTCATTGGGAAGCCTCGAATTGGACTCTTAGGTACTTGAAAGGAACGACTAAGAGAGGACTAATCTACATGAAAACTGATACATCAACTGACATTCTAACTGGCTATGTTGACTCGGACTACGCTGCAGATCCCGACAAGAGGAGATCATTAACTTGCTATATCTTTACACTTTTTGGAAACGTGGTGAGCTGGAGATCAAACCTACAGATTGTTGTAGCATTATCATCAACGGAGGTCGAATATATAGCCTTATTAGAGTCAATAAAAGAGGTTGTCTGGCTAAAGGGAAGTATATCAGAGATGATAAATGGTACTTGTAGTGTTATAATACATTGTGATAGCCAGAGTGCATTGGCACTGTCTAAAAACCCAACTTACCACGACAGGACCAAGCATATAGACGTTCGACTCCGAGATTGTTCAAGAGGGTGTTGTGAAGCTAGCCAAGATCAATACCACTCATAATCATGCAGATATGCTTACAAAATCTCTCCCTGCGAGCAGACTAAATTACCTCTGTGAACTGCTCAAATTGGACTATGGTTAAAAGAAGAAAAGTCCATCTCAAACACCAGGGAAAAATATGATGCTTTTGCACATCTTAGATATTAAGAGGGTGATTGTTGAATTATAATATCTAAGATTTCCTTACTCTCCATTATTAGACGTCACTTGTTGAGCACGTGCTGGGAGTTAATGCCAGCTTTACTTCAGTCCTTATAAATACAAACAGAAGGCTTGTATTCGGGATGAGAAACAGAGTGACTTAGAGAGGATTTGTGTGAATGTATTTCACTTGTAACCTTCTTGTTCCATTCTAAGAATAAAGAAATTGTCCCTGGTGTTTGAAAGTGGATGTACACCAAATTGGTGGAACCACTATAAACCTTGTGCCTCTTCCTTCTTTCTCTACTTTGTTATCTTTCTTTAAACTCTATTGTATTGTGTATTTTTGAGTTCTTGCAACCTACTGTCTCTTCTGCAAAATTGTTGGCGCCAAGATTTGGATTCGACAGGTATTTATTTTAGTTGTTAAAACTTTAAAAAAGTAATATTGAAAAGCATGTCGGATAAACTTAGTTTCCCAAAAGAACTAATTTTTGGAACTTAAAAGAAGTTCAATTAGTTTGGTAAAAATAAGTAATTACCTTAAAAAAAGTGTTCGTGTTGTTAAATTAAAAAGTTGGAGGAGTGGTTAAAATCCATTTCTTAATAGAAAACAAAATGTATTTTTTAAATCTAGGAAACTTATATTTTTTTTGTTTACATAAAAAAGAGTGTGTTATTGAAAAGAAAAATTAGTATTGTTTTCATGAAAGTAATAATATCTTGTAAAACATTTTGATTCTTTCTCATTTTAAAAGCTCCAAGATTTGTAGAAAAAATTTATTCTCGATAGAGATTTTTTCAAACAAACCTTCTTTTTTTGTGATCATTTTTCTTATAACATATCATACTCAAGTTCGGTAAATTATAATACTTTGATCTCTAATTTAGTTGAAGACTTTCAAACATTTACAGAAAAAAAAAAAAAAAAAAAAAAAAAAAAAAAAAAAAACTCTACTCGATCACATTATGAACACTTAACTTTCAATTGAAGCACAATATTCATAAATCATCCATCAATTTCTCAACCATAAAATATACAACATGCAACTATAAAGTAACACATGCAAGACAATAAAAAGAATGCCAGCAAGATGTTAACAAAACTTGATCACATTATGAACAATCAATTTTATTATTTGAAGAATGATAAACTTGAGTAGAATACTCATAAATCATCCATAAGTTTCTCAACCATAAATTACAACATGAAAGCATAAAATACAACATGCAAGCATAAAGTACAACATGCAAGAAAAGAAAACGAATGCCAACAAGTTAAAGTACAGTAGCCAAAAAAGAAATTAACAAGACGCTTAATAAAAACAACATGCAAAACCATAAAGTACAACATGCAAGAAAAGCAAAAGAATGCTAATAAGATATTAACAAAACTTGAAACAAAATAGATAATATTGCATTTTGTGATTTAACAATTAAGGTAGAATAGCTCAAATAGAAATTAACAAGACATTTAATAAAACTAAATAAAGAAATATAAGGATAAAACATAAAAATAAAATAAAAAGTGTTCTACCCCAACTCTTTTCCAAAGCTCCTACACCTTGACTTTGCATGGTGGTGATGGTATGAATCAACTTTTTTGTTGTTGCACCGTGAATGTGATAAAAATACGAGAAAATGATGAAAATGGTGTTGTTTGGAAGAGAAAAAAAAAAATGGTGGGAGAGAGGAAGATGAACTTTCTAGAGGGAAGAAGAAAAAAATGGAAGAAAACTCAAATTGTGGAAGTTGGAAGGAAGGGTAAAGAGAGTAATTTTTTAGGGAAGATGAAGAGATTGGCGTGGGAGAGAAGGAAAGAGGGAAGAGTGGGAGCCTTTTTGGAGAAGATCAAGGGTTTTCATGGGAAAAATGGATTAGGATTTTCTTGGAAAAGGGAGGAGATCTAGGGTTTTCTTGGAAACCCACAAAAATCTAGATATTTTGTGGGAAGGTTTTAGATTTATTTTTTTAAAAAAAAGGATAACATTTCATTTTAATAATTCTAGCCTTAAAAATCTTTGAATTTGGGGTCTTGGCCCATTGGCATGCATGTTTAATTTTTACCAACAAAACATGGGATCAAATCTTTCTTTATGCCTATATTGTTATCACTTTTTTTTTTTACCAATGTGCATTCTTAGGTAAATCCTTTTAAAAAAAAAATTAAAATCAACTGGACCAAATATGGGGTCTACATATACATAATGGAAAGCATAAATGAACAAATAAAGGAGATGAACCGTAGAGGAACCCCTTACTTGTGCCTTGGATCCTCCTCGTTATAAGCTCCCAAGTACTCCAAAAAATGGCCAATACAAGAATTTTCACTCTCCTCACAACTCGACCCTCAAAGGTGGCTCAAAGAGCCTTGAAAGGACTAAGAAAAGGAATTGGATGATTGCTTGATGATGGAAATGAGGAGTGAGTCGTGCCTTATATAGGCCTCCAGGGGGTACAGCGTTGCGACGTTGTGACGTAATCTGCTTGGGCGCTAAGATATCCCAGCGTCGAGACGCTAAGGGCCAGTGTCTCAATGTTGTCCTTCGGCTGGAAGTTTCCAGATCGCACTCAAGGCTAAATTTTGGGCTACATCTCCAATTTTTGGCCCAATTGACTTCCATGATGGGTCTTGGACTTCTCCCACATGACCCACCAAGGTTCTCCAAGATCAATCTTCAATTATTTGGGCTTCTTTTCTCTTATTTTTCTCCAATTTTCCACCAAAACTCCTAGGGACCAAAATTTATCAATTAAATGAATTTATATAATAAAAACACAATAAAGCACATCAAAAGCTATTAAATTCAAGGACAAAATAGAAGCATTTATGCCTGCTATCAACGAAAACATATAACAATCAAGCATTCAAGTTATATATGAAGCACCATTTAAAATTACCTATATCTAGGTGTGTATAACGACTGATACTTACGATGTCTAGGTAATTAACTCTTTTAAACCTTACATCGCTCACGCATGCTCATAAAACTCTGGTTAACCTAACTCAAGTACCAACTCGATGCCCAGATAGGAGGTGTTCCGTAAACCGTCAACTTAAATACCTCCAACCTTAGACAGCATCTCACCGGGTGAGTTCTCTTGTAACCTTAGTTTTACAAGATACCGACCTATTCTATGCGAATTGTTCGAGTTTGGGATTCGTTAACCCCTAAGTGAGCATGCTTTTATTTTGTTTATAGATTTTAATGTCTATCTCGGTTTATAACACTTTATAACGTAGACAACCTATAACATTCATCTATGCTAAGGAGGTTTCATGTTGCATGTTTGTTTGTTCTCGTTTATTAAATAACACTTTATACTAATCAAGCTAAACAAATTTAAAACATTCAACATGCATCTAATCATGAAACCCTAAATCATGTATTCCTTTTATTTATAACTCTTATAATATATTACTAATGCATGAAGTTGTTGAGATAAAATCCCTTACACAACGAAAACTTATCAGACGATCATACTCAATTAAACCACAATTAGAATACCCATACGACGACAAACATAACAGTAAATATTCCATACTATAAACTGTTGTACAGAAGGTTATAAACATGCAGATTTTTGTGAATAAAACCTAAGTCTAGCCATGTTTTATTCAAAGGATCAAAAAGATCAAAGAGAACTTACTCACAGTGTCGTTCTTGACCAGAACTCTTTCTCCTTGGAAATTTTGCAGAGAATACAACAGCCAAAAAGAACTTCTTTGCTGGAAAAACGCCACGAACACAACCACAAAGGTTCAGCTGGTATTCTCTAAGGATCTTTTGTGAGGTTGCTTGTGGGAGCAACCTTTTTCTCTAAGGGAATGGGAGAGAGAATTCTTCTGTGAGTCACAGAGAGCAAGAGAGAATGTTTGCTTAATCTTAGGTCTAAACCATGAGAAGATGGAGAAACTATCATAAAACCAACCCTCATCTACGTGAGACTAGGTCGGTTAGGGAAAGTGGGGAAGTATATCATCATACACGTGTCCCCTTCATTCGTTCAAATAAGGGATGATTGAAATTAAAATTAAATTTAAAATGAATTTCAAATTTAATTAATAATCTCAATATTAATTAATAAAATCACCTAAATCATATTTAAATCATTTTTCCCTTATATGACCTGTAGTTTTAATTCAATTTAATCAAATCAAATTTATTAAATTAAATTAAAAAATTAATTAACACCTTAATTAATTAATAATTAAATCAAATATCATATATTTAATTTAACCCTATAATTGAATCATATTCAATTATATTTCTCTCACATAAACTATAGTTTTAATGTGCATCCAATGTACATTAATTTTAACCTATAGTTTAAATATGAATCAAATTCATATTAAATTTAATATTTGAACTCCTTCAAATATTTAATTCTCCCATAAATTAATTTTGAATCAATATTGAAAATAAATTTATATTATAAAGTTTAATAATATTAAAACTTTATATTATAAAGTATCTTCATACATTATATCATTTCCCTTAGTGAATTTAACTCAACCCCCTTTATGAGCTACCAGTGGGACCTAATGGACATACAAATCAGAAGCTCCAACGATATGAGATTAATTGGCTAAACTCATTAACAAAGTTAATCAATATTCGTTAACTATGGTTCATTCCACTATAGAACCACAATTTCACTCTTCTCACTGCAGATATATTTATATGTCCACTGATATTGACCAATAACAGCAAGTCAGTCCTTCACGTGTGTTCGTAACACCAGTTGGGTCAAATTACCGTTTTACCCTTGGGTTACCTCTACATTCTTAAGTCCCCAGTGCTCCTCTAATGAACAACTTGTTTGAGGTCCAACCAACAAACAGAAGTCTCTCTTGTGCCATAGAGAGGGTAGGGCCCTTTGTCCAAGACCCGAAGACACCATGACGGGATGAGCTGTCAGGACTCATGTCAAATAAATTTATAATCCACGGCACTATAACTATTTTGTAGAAATAGTGGTCGGGGTCGAACACAGGGAAGAGGATCTAGCAAATGCAGAAATTTTGTGTTTATGCAACAGGTTTTTTTTTAAAGAGACTGGATAAAATGAAATAAAATGTGGAATGTAAAGGAAACAGAAATAAGCATGCGATAGAGAGAAATAAGACAAAAAATCAATATCATAAAGGGACCGCTGGATTGGGATTTCTTATGCTTGAATGGTATTTCACTTGGCTTCCTAGTTTTCTCTAAAAATTATTCTATGTCAATTTTATTAGTCTAGTTGGCTTCTTGGTTACTCGAAGGACCCCCCTACACTAACCTGTGTTTAATTAACCAGTTAACCCAGAACCCTGAAATTAACATGATTAATCAAATTATCATTATCGACTGCCACCCCTCATGCAAAAAGTAGCAACCATTCAAAACCTCGCAATGACCACTAAATTATGTCTAACTAATCTAAAATAAGCAATCTGAAACCTCGCAATTAACTACTTGAACTAGTCGCTTTAGGTTAGTGGGTCCGGAATTGTATTAACTAAACATAAATTCAATTTAAATCTAATTAATACAACCTTTAGCATGCATCCTAGGCCTATCAAGGATCGTCACTCTGTAGAGATTGTCTTGCCTCGGCCTAGTGGCTATCTAAAAATAACTAATAGAATGCACGAATAGAAATCTCCTAGGGTCGTCAAGCCTAAGAAACTAATCTTTTGCATTGGTTTAAACGGGATTACTTGCAAAACTTAGTAAAAATACAGCAAGAACAGAACATACATACCAGAAAACTCAGCCAATATCAATAACATTCAAAGCATAATCCCGATCCAATGATATAAAAAAGTTTAGCTACTCATAAACAAAGAGAAACTACAAATAAATGTAAAATAATACATAAAATATGACTCAAAAAGGGTCTACACAGCAGCTGGAAACTAAAGTAATCGAAAAAGGGCCAAAATTCTAACCTAACGACAGACTAAACTGAAGCCCTATATTTATAGAAAACGTCGTGGCGTCGAGACACTAGGCTCGACGTCTCGATGCCTCGGACTTTGATCTCTGTGTCGTATTCGAGTCGGCGTCGAGACGCTAGGGGCAGCGTCTCGACGCCATCCCCAATCCGAACCTTGCTGTCTTTTTTCTCGGTTTTTTCTCATTAATTCTCAGTACGGGGCTTCAACCTTTGATTCTTGGTGTCGTTCTTCAGGCCCGCTTCGATACACTTGGGTCTTTTCACCTCCTCGTCGTCCAAGAACACCGAGATGGCTCCAAAACTCCATAATTGGCTCAAATTAACACCAATTTTGCGTGGTTGGCTCCCGATATCGCCTAAGCTCAAAGCACCTGTAAGTAAGACAAATAAAGCATAAAATTCCTCGAATAAGTTTAGATTAGAGGTGAGAAAATAGGACTATTTTGGTCCTATCACACCACTTAAGGGAACACACATCTACTTACCCTAAAGTCGGGAAGGAGTGAATTTCATCTTGTGTGATTATGTTTCCAGCTCCCCACTCAGTCTTGTCCCCAAAATGGTAGGCTTATTGAGTCGGTGTGCACTCTCACCTATACAAATCAAAGAACAATCCCTCGTGAACAGGAGTCCATAACCCACTCAGGATTAAGATTAAGTTGCCTAGGTCATCCTAGTGAAATAGAAACCTAACTAGTTAGCAGTGTTACAACTAGTGGTTTACTATTTTGCAGTCCGGTCTTATGCAAACTCATTGCATAGGATACCCTGACTCGCATGTCCCCTTCACAAACGCGTTGGATCATTGCATTTGTATCAAAATACAAAGCAGGTCGTATCCATAGTGTCACCAGGATAAGGAACCCAGCCTTATCCCTATACTATGACCCTTTAGGTTGTAACTTGAACAACAATCCCTGTATGTCCCCCACATACTAGTTCAAGTCTCATACTAACAGCCTAGGATGTTTAGTTTATTGGATTAGGGTTATTTAGGCAAGACATACACAATACTAACAAAAATAAATGAACAATACACCAAATATCATTTTATTAATGTTCAGTCAAATGTTACATTTACTATCAACGAGTTTTAGGGCATAAAACCCAACAAACTCCCACTTGAAATAAAACTCAAGATAATGGGATGTATATACAAAAATAATCCAAAGCTGGAAATGGCAAATGTATACTGTACATTACATGAACAGTAAATATACAAAATACAATAAACTAGGGCATCCTTATACCCATTACATATCTCCCACTTGCCCTAGATTATACAATATACATGTCTTGCAGACCTAGACTCTCTAGATGACCCTTGAACACTTTAGTTGAGAGAGGCTTCGTAAATGGATCAGCAATGTTGTGCTCTAAAGCGATCTTGGTAACGATCACATCTCCTCGTTGCACAATCTCCCGTATCAGGTGATACTTCCTCTCGATGTGCTTTCCTCGTTTGTGGCTACGAGGTTCTTTAGAATTAGCTACAATCCCACTGTTATCACAATATAATGTAATGGACAAGTTCATGTTTGGAATTACTTCCAAAACTATCAAGAACTTCCTGAGCCAAACTGCTTCCTTAGTTGCTTCCCACGCAGCTACATACTCAGCCTCCATAGTGGAGTCTGCTATGCATCCTTGTTTGATGCTTCTCCAGACTACAACTCCCCAGTTAAGGGTGAATATTAACCCTGACGTGGATTTCCTAGAATCCTTGTCAGACTGGAATTCAGAATCGGTGAATCCTGTAAGAACCAAATCCTTGGCCCCATACACCAGCATGTAGTCCCCCAGTATTCATCTTGGCAAGCATATCTGATGTTTTGTCAAAGAAGCATGAGGGCATGGCTACGACCAAAGAAATTATGGACTCATTACAAGCGATGTTTGGACAGCTGTCCTCATCTCTTCAACATGAGGCCCTCAAATACGTTTATAATTCTTGGATGAAGGAATGTACTTCTTTTCAAGAGCATGTTTTGAACATGATGGTGCATTTCAATGCAGCTGAAGTAAACGGTGTTATCATAGATGAAAACAATCAAGTCAGTTTCATTATGGAATCTCTCCCGAAGAGTTTCATTCAATTTCGCACAAACTTTATGATGAATAAAATTGAATACAATCTGACAACTCTCCTAAACGAGTTTCAGACTTACCAGTCCCTTACTAAAAGTAAAGGACAAGAAAATGAAGCAAACGTTGTTTCTCGTAAGAAGTTCCTTAAAGGTTCGAACTCTCGAACTAAGTCTGGATCTTTTACTTCAAAGAATAAGGGTATTCAATTGAAGAAAAAGAAAAATAAGGGAAAGGGGAAAGCTCCCATCACCAAGAAAGGCAAGAAGAAAAATGCAGAGAAAGGAACTTGCTTCCACTGCAATGAGGACGGTCACTAGAGAAGGAATTGTCCTAAATATCTTGCCCAGAAGAAAGCAAAAAAGGCTGATGCTGTCAAGCTAGGTAAATATGATTTACTCGTTATTGAAACATGTTTAGTAGAGCAAGATGACTCTATATGGATATTAGATTCAGGAGCGACTAATCATGTATGTTCTTCTTTTCAGGAAACTAGTTCCTGGAAGACACTTGGAGAAGGCGAGGTGACGCTTAGAGTAGGAATAGGAAATGTCGTCTCGACCGAGGCAGTGGGAGCGATGCAGCTGTTGTTTAGAGATAGTTACATTTTGTTAGAAAATGTTTTGTATGTTCCTAGTATAAAAAGGAACTTAGTTTCTATCTTTTGTTTAATAGAACAAATGTATAAAATATCTTTTGAAGTCAATGAAGCGTTTATTATCAAAAGAGGATATCAAATTTGTTATGCTAAACTTGAAAACAACATGTATGTGTTAAGACCGAATGAAACAAAAGGTGTTTTTAATACCGAAATGTTTATAATAGCAGAGTCCCAAAATAAAAGACAAAAGGTTTCTCATGATACTCTTCTTTGGCATTTAAAACTAGGACACGTAAATCGAAATCGAATAGAAAGATTGGTTAAAAGTGGACTTCTAAATAAGTTAGAAGATGACTCATTACCACCATGAATCCTGTCTAGAAGGCAAAATGACCAAACGATCTTTTTCTGAAAAAGGTCATAGAGCCAAAGAAACCCTAGAACTTGTGCACTCAGATATTTGTGGTCCAATGAATGTCAAAGCACGTGGAGGGCATGAATATTTCATCAGCTTTATTGATGACTATTCAAGATATGGGTACCTTGACCTAATGGTTCCTAAGTTAGAGGCCCATGAAAAATTCAATGAGTACAAACATGAAGTTGAAAAAAAAAATTAGGTAAAACAATTAAAACCCAACGATCTGATCGAGGAGAAGAGTACATGGATTTAAGATTCCAAGATTATTTGATAGAACATGGAATCACTTCCCAACTCTTAGCTCTTGGTATGCCACAGTAGAATGATGTACCAGAAAAGAGAAACAGAACCTTGTTAAACATGGTTCGGTCTATGATGAGCTATGCTCAACTACCTAATTCGTTTTGGGGTTTTGTAGTGGAAACCATTGTATATATTTTGAACATGGTTCCCTCCAAAAGTGTTCCAAAAACACCTAACGAGTTATGGAGAGGGCGTAAAAGGAGTTTACATCAATTCAGAATCTGGGGATGGGCACATGTGTTGGTGCAAAACCCGAAGAAATTGGAACGACGTTCAAATTATGCCTATTTATAGGATACCCTAAAGAAATGAAAGGAGGTCTGTTTTATGATCCTCAAGAGAACAAGGTTATTGTATCGACAAATGCCACATTCCTTGAGAAAGATCATATAAGAAATCATTAAACACGCAGTAAACTAGTACTTAAAGAGATTTCTAGAGAAGCTACAAAAGAACAAACGAAAGTTGTGAGTGAAGCTGATCCTTCAAAACAATCTCAAGAAGTGAGAATCCCTCGACGTGGTGGGAGGGTTATAATACAACCCGACCGTTACATGGGTTTAACTGAAACTCAACTCATCATACCTGATGATGAGATGGAGAATCCATTAACTTATAAACAAGCCATGGATGATAAGGATAAGGACCAGTTGGTCAAAGCATGAACCTTGAGATGGAATTAATATATTTCAACTCAGTTTGAGAACTTGTAGATCAACCGAATGATGTAAAACCTATCGGTTTCAAGTGGATCTACAAGAGAAAACGAGACCATACTGGTAAGGTACAAACTTTCAAAGTCCAATTGGTGGCCAAAGGTTATACCCAAAGAGAATGGATTGATTATGAAGAAACCTTCTCACCAGTTGTTATGTTAAAATCAATAAGAATACTCTTTTCCATTGTCGCTCTCTATAATTATGAGATTTGGAAAATGGATGTCAAGATAGTGTTTTCGAGCTTCATTTGCTTATTGCACTTGGTCGCCTTTTATAGACCTTAGAAGGTAGGGTTGGTTGTCGAGATCGGTGTGAGAGGACCCTTGAAGGTAAAAATCCACGATCCTTGGAGATCTGATACGAGATTTGGGATTTTTGGATGATTTTGTGAAGATCCTGCGAATCTCAAATTTTTGTCGAAAAGCCCA
Source organism: Luffa acutangula (assembly GCA_036850905.1). Taxonomy (NCBI): domain Eukaryota; kingdom Viridiplantae; phylum Streptophyta; class Magnoliopsida; order Cucurbitales; family Cucurbitaceae; genus Luffa; species Luffa acutangula. The sequence continues at coordinate 8,090,837 of CM072094.1, read as the reverse complement.
GTTGTGGCCGCAAAGTCAGGCGCAAATCTTTTATGCACTGCCTTGACAATTCTGCCTTCAACTGGGGCTACTTTCCTTATTGGTTTGCGGGCGCAATTCAAACACATTTTTCACATCCTCAGGACCAAATGTAAGCACAAATCTTTAACTTCAACTCTTTTGCTCCGCTAACTCTTTCTCTCCAATTTCGGGCGCATTTCCACTGCAAAGTCCTCTGCACCAAAACATTTAAATTTGATAAATTCTTGCAAAAGTAATCTCTTTTTGGACATTTTAAGCATAAACCCTATATTTCAAATATTTCCAACATGATTATAAGACTTTTGCTAATTTGACCAAAAAAAATATGATTTTAAGCACAAAGTCCTTGCTTTCCTAGCAAAAACCGAAGTTTTTAAGGCTAAATAACTCACATAAATGAGCGTTATCAATATCCCAAACCTCAGGAACCAAAAGTGTATTTTTCCTTTAACATAACTTGTGTATGACTAATTTACCAAACATGATAACCAAACTTTTCATATTTGCCAACACGAGCATAGCTCAACTGACATAAAGTTTGTACTAACGACTGAGAGGTTTGTGGTTCAAATCTTCTATCCCCACATGTTGTAAAAAAAATCTCATATTTAAATATCAAATTTATGAAGAATAGTTAACAGTAATTATTTGTCAACAAGAGTATAATTCAACGATAAGTGACATTTACTACTTCCTTTGAAATTGGATGTTGAAATTTTCCTATCTCATTTATTGTGAATATAACTAATTGTCAAAGTAAGCATAGTTATAATTGAAATATATTTTTAGGTTTTTTTTTTTTTTTTTTGAGAATATCCAATATCATTGCATTAGTCAAATCCCCTTCACGGTATGAAAATCCTCTTCTCACGAAGTACTAGTTGTGATAACCAAGAAGGCCACTCCCGCCTCCAAATGGTCGGGGGAGAATATATACTCAATCTTGCTAGTTAATAAACTATTTCATTCTGTTTTCGACGGACAAAAGTAAACTTCACCCCCATGAAGCGCGTAACAAGATTATTGACGTTCCACATATTTGCTAGTACCTCCACCACTTTATTCGTTGAACCATTAATCATAGAGATTAAGCTAAGGGAATCAGAGCACAGATTGAACCTCTGGGACCTTCGAATCCATTCTCTCAGTCGGATGGAGTCCTTCCAAAATAGCAAATGCTTCCGCACATAGCAGAGAAACTAACATTGGTCGAAAACCATGCATAGCTACTACAATATCTCCCATACCATTCCAAACTACAACCCCAAATCTTGTAACTCGTCTATGCTCATCACAAGCCGCATCCACATGGATAACCAAAGCGGTGTCTGATCCATAAAAAAACATCTGTGTATCCTCAGTACAACATGGACTCCTTCGTGTTAGTGTTTGACCCTGATAATCCTGAACATACCTGTGAATCCAGTCACATCTTTCGGGAATTTCAGGAATTGGGCGACCATGCAAAAAGCTATTTTGATCATTCCAAATGGCCCAAGCACCTACACTGATTAAACCAAACAATTTTTCATTTCCCGATTCACTAATTTCAATCAATCTGTCTTGGATGAAGTTACACTGGATGACCTCAATATCTATTAGAGTTTGCATTAGTCTCCATAGCATTTTAGGTGCTTGCATTTGAACAGAGCATGATCAGTTGATTATTGATAACACGCACAAATTAAACATATAGTTGTTGGGTTTTATGCCCTAAAACTCGTAGATAGTGAATGTAACCGTTGACCGAATATTAATGAAATAATATTGATGTATTTTTCTATTAAGTGTTATTAGTTATATTATGTTTTTCTTTGCCTAAAATAACCCTAATCCAATAAACTAGACATCCTAGGCTGTAGTATGAGTCTTGAACTATATGTAGCGACATATGGGGATCACTGTTCAAGAAACAGCCTAAAGGATCTATAGTATAGGGATAAGACTGGGTGCCTTATCCTGGTGACACTATGGATACGACCCACTTTGTATTTGATACAAACGTCATGATCCAACGCATTTGTGTAGGAGACATGCGAGTGGAGGTATCCTATGCAATGAGTTTGCATAAGACCGAACCGCAAAATAGTAACCACTGGTTATAACACCGTTAACTAGTTGGGGTTTCTATTTCACTAGGACGACCTAGACAACTTAGTCTTAATCTTGAGTTGAATATCAACTCCTGCTCATGAGGGATTGTCCTTTGATTTGTATGGGTGAGAGTGGTCAATACGCCGGCTCAATAAGCCTACCATTTTGGGGACAAGACCGAGTGAGGAGCTGGGAACATAATCGTACAAGATGGAATTCGCTCCTTCCCGGCATTAGGGAAGCAGATGAGTGTTCCCCCTAAGTAGTGACTCCGAGTCTTGAACAAAGGGCCCTACCCTCTCAATGGCACGGGAGGGTTTTCTCTTTGATGGTAGGACCACAAACAGGTTGTTCATTAGAGGAGAACTGGTACTTAAGGAAATAAAAGTAACCTAGGGGTAAAATGGTAATTTGACCTAGCTGGTGTTATGGACACTCGTGAAGGACTAACTAGTCGTTAATGGTCTATATCCATGGATAAAGAAAATATGTCAGCAGTTAGAAGAGTGCAACTGTGAATCTATAGTGGAATGTACACACAGTTAACAAATATTGATTATTTTGGTCAATGAGTTTGACCAATTAATCTCACATCGTTGAAGCTTCTGATCTGCAGGTCCATTAGGTCCCACTGGTAGCTCATAAAGTAATTTGAGGCAACTAAGTAATAAATGTAAATTGAAAGTGTTCAATTTACTAAGGGAAACAATATAATATATATTGATATATTATTATGAGAGAAATAAATATTTGAAGAAATTCAAATATTAACATGAATTTGATTCACATTAAATTTATAGGAATTTGAAAGAGTTCAAATATGAATTAATTAATTTAAGGCCTAAAATCTAATTGGGCAAAATTAATTCAAGGCTGAAATTAAATATGTGATATTTAATTCGTGATTAATTAATTTAAGAATTAATTAATCGAAAATTAATCAATTATGGAAATGATTAAATCACTTATGGAAGTGATCAATCATTTATGGAAATGATTATATCACTTATGGAAGTGGTCAATCATTTATGGAAAAGATTGATCAATTATGGAATTGATTAATTATGGAAAAGATTGAATCAATTATGGAAGTGATTGATTTTAAATGAATATCTTATTCATGGCCTGTCTCCTATAAATAGAACACTAGACCTAATGGTTTAATAGCTCTCTTGCTCTTAGACTCACAAGACGAGACTCTAGCATTCTCTCTAGCCTCCCTCTTAGAGAAAGACTCCCACCAGTCCATTTCCTCCTAGACTTAGAGACATATCGGTGTAACCTCTTTGGTGATTGTGTTCTTGAGAAGAAATTTCCAGCGAAGAATAACAAGGAGGCTGTTGCATTTTTTATCGTTGAAGCAAAGTTGGCGAAAAACGGTCAAATCTACAACGAAGGTTTGTAACGGTTACCCTTTTCTTTAGAAAAACATGAAAGTAAAAGTAGTTTTATTTTTCTTATTTTTCAGCATGTTTATAGCGATTTTACAGCGGCTTTGAAGCATGGTTAAAGTTTCGTTTTGCCTATTCGTATTGGTATTTTGATATTAATTAATATACGACATAAGGTCCTATCGATGCGCTTTCGCTCGTCGGGGTTTTCATCCCCTTCAATAGTATCTATATTTATATGATGTCGAGCTAAGTTTGCATGAGTGGGAGTACAATCAGGAAAGGCCAGCCAGATAAACACTTTAGTCTTAGTTGGAATATTTAGTTTCCAGAGCTTAAGCCCCCATTTTTTGAACGATCAGATTTTGACGAAGATTATGACAACTTCCCTAACATATATACTTTGTATCCACTTTTGACCGAATATTACCCATATTTATCATAATGCCAGATCCAACAATCTGGAGTCGTGCCACTAGTAGGGATATTTACAATGAAATAAACATCTACCTGACACAAATAGTTCTGCAGTTTAGAGATATCCCACTGCCCAGTAGGAGTGATGAACTTGCTGACCAATCGATTGTCACCCTCGCTTCCTGGAGTCAACGTCTTAAAAGACAAGAGTCTTGGCAGCCACGAATCACTGAACATATACAAATATTAGCCTCGTTACTAAGACTCTTTCGGATACCTTTTTTCAACAAGTCTAAGCCTCATATAAAAACCTTTCCAAAAATAAGATGAGGAATGCGAATCGTTCGCTTCAAGAAGTGTAGTGAATGGGAAATATTTACTTTGAAGTACTCTAGCCAATGTTGAATTTGGATTGTCAAAGACTCTCCAAGCTTGTTTAGCCAACATAGCCTGATAACCTTCAATATTCCTAAAATTTAGCCCTCCCTCCTCCTTAGGCCTGCATAGACACTCTCATAGTTGCCAATGAATTTTCCTCCTTGTCACACTGCTGCCCCACCAAAACCACGCGTAGAGAGAAGAAATTTTCGAAACTAGAGTTTTCGGGAGGTGGAAGCAACTCATCGCATATGTTGGAATAGCTTGTACAACATTTTTAAAGAGAACTTCCTTCCCTCTAGAAAAAAGTTTAGACTTCCAAGCTTGTAATTTCTTCCCGACACAATCGAGCAGATATTAAAAGTCTCAACACTTATTCCTCGAGAAAGAAGATAGTAATCCTAAGGGGTAACTACATAAATGGACCAAAAGTAGCCCTAATAAATCAAAATTGTCCTAAATGAAGAAGGAATAAAAAATAGAAATTAGAAAATATGGAACACATTGCTTACCCATACGGGAAATGGAGATGACATCAAAATGAAGAAGGAAAATACAGATGTGGAGGCGACGGCAAAATGAAGAAGAAAATGCATATGTAGAAAAAAATGAAATGAAAAAAGAATTGAACAATTGACTAAAATTGAAATAATAAAACGTCCATGAAATGGCTACAAGGAAACTTACAAAAATGGAATCTCTAATAAAACAATTAAAAATGAAATAAATTAATAAAATCTAATTTAAAATGAGGGTATTTGGAGAAGAATAAAAATTGAATTAATACATGAAATCTTACCTTTGATAAATTTAAAAGATTTGGACAATTTTGAATTAATGAGTTAAAGGAGCTGATACACCATAATTTCTGTAATCTTAAATAATGGCTCAGATTCGAAACCATCTCCACCTAGAGAATGTCTTTTATGAATAGCTTTACATCAGGTTGGACCGATGGAGAGAAACACATCATCGATTTATTGAGATTCACACACTGGCCCGACGCTCGCTCATAATCTTTCAGAATCTGCTTTAAAACCCCAAACTCAGAGGTTGGAACATTAAGCTATCATCAGCAAAAAAATAAAAAAAATAAAAAAAATAAAAACAGATGAGTAAGTTTGAGAGCGGTGCGAGTGATTGAAATTCTCGATAATAACTTGATTTGAGCCGCATGGGAGAGTAAAGTTGATAAACTCTCTAAACCTAGAAGAAAAAAAATGGAGACAGAGGATCCGTGACGAAGCCCCTTGAAAGAATATATCTTTGGGTCAAAGGTTTGAAACTTCATCTCCAAATATTATCGAACTAAATTGGATGAGACAAAGATATAATAGAAATTAACAGCCATGCTTTCAACCGCGGCCACAGTTGCAAATCAGGCCATCTGGTTCAAATATTTGCGGAGGAAGGGAGAGAGATCAAATTTACAGAATCAAAACCAAAAAGTTGCATTCTCTGCTGGGGTTCTGTTCAGTTGAAGCTTTGTAAATTGTAACCCTGCAAAAGCCAATCACCATCGCCATCGATGGACCACAATCAGAACTTGCCGACCGCCATTACCGACTTGAATGAAGATTCTCTAGCTCGCTGCGCCACATTCCTCAGCCTCCACGACATCTCCAATCTTGCCAGCACCTGTAAATATCTCCGACAAGTCGCCTATTCCGACTCCATTTGGCAACGCCTTTTCAGGTTCTTCTCCTTCTAATTCCATCCTGTTCTTCAATGAATTATCGAATCAACAATTGGGGTTGTGATTTTGTTTCCTTAGGGAGCGATGGCAGCATCTATCACCGCCTCTTGGTTCTTCCGTACCTTCAGGTGGAGCTAGGGATGCGTACTTGGCTAGGCTTTCCGCTCTGCAACAATTCAAGTTTGAAGATCACTTGATTGCTGATATATTGACCCAAGCCGAGCCCTATGGCCCTATTCTTTTGGATAGAGATGATATATTCGTTTCTCGGGTACTGTTTGTATTCTTTTTGACAATATATGTGGATTTTTTTTTATCCGGTTTGGCTTCAGTTTTGTTGTCTAGGTTGTTTGAAGTTGATTCACAAGTGAATTTGACTGTTTCTAGTTGTCCACCTCTTGCTATTTCCTGTTGCTTAGGGCTCCTCAATTCAAATGATGAAAAACGACAAAATTTTTAGCAGGAGTGATTCTCTTACCACTCTTAGTGATCACAATGCGCGTATCACTTGTATGAGGTGAGATGTGAGTATTTGCCGTGAGAATTGGTTTTGATTCTACTAATGAATTATGTTTCAGTTGTTTCTATCCTTTGCTGGATTGGACTTGTTGAAATGTGCTCTTAGCTGGTTATTAAAATAGGGTTTCATATGCAGGCTGTTTCCCCTTAGCGAAACTTCATTGTTTAGAAATGAAGGGCAAAGATCAGGAAATTTTTTGGTAACCTCAAGTTCTGATCACTCAATCCGGTTGTGGTGGAAGGTATGGGCTGGAACAATATCATTTCCTTACAGGACAAAAATTATGAATTGGTCCTAATATGAATTCTCTTGCAGTCGCAAGAAGTAGATACTCTTTACATTTTTTACCACTATGTTTTTCTCTGATCATATTTTATTAGGATAAGTTTGAAAATCCTTTGGAAATTTTCATGAATTATTAATTTTGGAGCCTATATCATTATTCTTTAATTGTTTATTTTTTAATTAAGGTTAATATGCTTTAAAGCTTATGAAAAATTGGTCTTACAAAGTTATGTACCAAACCCCTAACCCTTTGTTGTGCCCTTGCCTTTTTAGGGTTCTTGTCAGAAATGTTTTCGAGGTCATAATGGCCCAGTTTCAACTCTTTCAGATAAGCTGTTAGGTGATGGTAGCGGCAAAATATTGGCCAGTGGAGGGGAAGATGGTACAGTTCGCCTTTGGTCTCTTGGTTCCAGTGGCAGGCGAGGCAAGGGTGCTTTAAAGGCTACACTACATGGACATGAGAAACCAATTAAGTTAATGTCAGTAGCAGGGTAAGCAGACACTTAACTTTATTTTTCTTATAATTGTCCTAGTTTACCACGTCATTCATTTTAGAGCTGGATGTTAATTTTATTTCATTGGCTCTGTTAATTACAATGTATATAATATACAATAATGCCTTCCCCCGTCTTTTGCATCTAAAGCTTGTGATAAAACATTATCTAATGAGCAGATATTTTCTAGATCCTTGTATTTCCATCAGATCCCTTACTACAACATGATAACATGATAGAGATGTTTTCAAATTGAAATGTTGACTGGGATATAACCTTGACGTTCTTCAAAGTTCATCAAACCTAGATGTCATAAGGAAATGGAATATTTAGGCCGATTGAATTCACAGTTGGACCTTTAGCATATACAATAACTTTGAAATGTAGATTCTGATATCCAACACTATTTTGATAGCATTCGGCTGTGGTGTCAACGCTTCTCCAATTAATTGTGATTAGTTCCTCATAGTAAATTCATGTGCCCACTTGAAAGTCTTCACAAAACGTTGGAACATATTGTCTCAGTTCTTGTAGCATCATCTCTGTTTTTAAACGTAGTGACCCTCTTCTGTTCTGTAGAGAGCTCTCTCATTATCTATGTTGATATGTTCTAACTTTTTTCTTCTTCCCTTGGTCATTGCATCCAGACATAAGACTTCTCTTTTGGTGAGCGTTGCAAGAGATTCCAAGGTATTTTTACAATCTTTTCAATGCTACCTAATTTAGCATTTTCTGTGCATTTTCTTGTGAAGGTTCAATATTTGGAGTGATGCAAGGTCAACTATCATGTTCTTCCCTGTAAATAAGCTATCCGTGTTGTCATAACTTTTTAAATTTTATCGTTCTTGAACTGGTGTTAGTGGTCACACCAAGATACAATTGAAGTTTTGTGTTATACAGCAGTTCAGTTGTCCTATTTAATTAACATTTTCTTATTCAATGCTGGTTATTTTATTATAAATCTTGGAGCAGTTAGATTGTGATAGACCACCAATCAAGCACGTGTATAAGAGAAGAAGGAAGAGGAATGATGAGGGAACTAGTACTTAGATGGTTATAAGGTTGTTAGTATGGTTAGGTTGTTAGTCAGTTACTAACCATATCTTCCATATAGTTCTATCTTGTAAGAGGGAGAGGATACCTTTTGACTAAGAAGTGTAGTTGGGTAAAGGGTGGAGAGATTGAGGGAACTCTCGAATATTCCCTTGGTTGTACTTAGCTTTGTGAATAAATAATATCAAGTTCCTATCAATTTGGTATCAAAGCAGTGCATTTTTTTTTCCTGGTATTCAAAAATGACAACCCATATGGAATCTCGTATGGAGGCGATGGAATCAAACATTGCCGCTCTTGAGCAAACTGTTGGTAATTTTTCGGAGATGGCTGCGCAGATGGAGAAGGGTTTCATGGCGGTCATGACGCAACTTGAGAGTTTAAAGTCTGACAAAGGTCCGACTGATAAGGATCGAGGAAAAAGAGTCGATGACCGGTCACCCTCGAATATTCCCTTGGTTGTACTGAGCTTTGTGCATAAATAATATCAAGTTCCTATCAGATTGAGAACAAACTGGGGAATCAATTCATGAAAATTCTGGAGTGGTTGCAGCAATTACTTGCAAGTATACATAAGTGTAGATACATGGCATGCATAGGTGGAGAGTTTTACTTGGCCCTTTAATCTTATCGAGTTCAGATACATTCAGATGCATGCCAGGACTAAAGTATCAGTGTGGACGGAAATGCCGAGGTCTAAATTTTAAAGAAATATTGATGGATACATTGATAATTTTTTTTTTTTTATCAATATAGGTCGATGTTCTGAGAAACCAAAATATTTATAAAAATTATGTCAGTTAATAAATAAGTATTTTCCACTTCTTAATTAAGTTATGGAACTTTCTTTAAGTATTTATGTTTGTATTGATGGTTTTTTGTTCTCACTTTTAGGTTTCATTGATTTTTATTTGATATATTAGAAATATCGATTACCCCTTACTATTGATGTCAACCCTCCAATTTACGGATCTATTGATGAATGTAATGACATGCTGATAACTATTTTAATCATTATGAATTCAGAAGTTGTGGAAGACTGCTTTTTTGGCCATTTGAAGGAATATATAGCTTGAAAGGAATGGAAGAATTTTTAAGAGTGAGGAGAGGTCTTGGGGGAGGTCTAATCTATTGTTCGGTTTAATACCTGCCTCTGTGACTAAGAGTTTGTAGTTATCCTCTACACCTTATGCTTAATACGTGGAGCCCTTTCTTTTAGTTTGGTTTTTTGGTTTGGTTCCTTCTGATTTGGGCTTTTTTTTTTTTTTTTTTTTTTTATGTCCTTGTATAAAATGAAAGCATGGGTTTTTCTAAAAAAGAAAAAAGAAAGAAGAAATCCTATCGAGTGATATATTTTAGGTGTTGTAGATACATCTTTAAAATTTTGGGTACCAATCTATGCTTTCTGGATTGTGGATACAGAACGAAGGAGAGATTTCTGGCTGTTTCATAGAAGGGTTTTGCATAATTAAGGACATTTAACCATCACATTATTATAGACACCGAAAAAGGCAGACCTAATGCTTTTATAGTTCTAGTTGGGTTTTCATTAATTCCATTCTTTCTTTTTTACTATTATTGAGATGGAAATAGGTGAGAGTTTGGGATGTTACTGCATCATCGACTGTCCGTTCAACATGTTGCGTCGGATTAACTTCTCTTCCTGATGCTCCTATAAACATTAAGTGCCATGAATCATTGCTCTATGCTGCTACGAGTTCCTCCGTTGTTGCAATTGATTTAAGGACTATGCAGAAAGTTCTAACTGCTGCAGCTTATCAACCGTTTCTATACTCATTCGAGATGATTCCATCCAAACCCTTAATATGCACAGGTGGTAACGGGAGGTATGATCTAGTTCATCGATCACGAACAATGCCCATATTTCTCTTTCTTTAGAATCGCCTACCCAATACTAACACGAAATATGTACGAGGCTTAATTTCAATTGTTGAGCTTTTCTTACTTTCAAAATTTATTCTATTTTGGTTTCTAAACTTGAGTAATGTTTATTTTAGGCCCCGTTTGATAATAATTTGGTTTTTGGTTTTTGAAATATGTTCTTGTTTCCTCTTAATTTCATTACATGGTTTTCATTTTTATTAAGGACACATTTGAATTCCTAGCCAAATTCTAAAACAAAAACAAGTTTTTGAAAACTATTTTTTTTAGTTTTCAAAATTTGACTTGGTTTTTGAAAACAAGGGAAAGATGTAGACAACAAAACAAAGAAACTTGAGAGTAAAAGTGGTGTTTGTAGGCTTAATTTTCAAAAACCAAAAACCAAAAACGAAATGGTTATCAAACGGGGCCTTAGCTTTTGAATTTTCAAAATATAACCATTTTGGTCTTTTTCATTATTTGATCATTAATCGTTTAACTAATGGATGACATGGTTTTGGATATGTATATTAATGTGACTTTTGACATATATTGAAGCTGCTGAGGCTAGTTGAGGTGGGTATAGAGTGAAGTGAAATTGATGGTATTGGTAGAATGGTGATGGGGATGATATGGTTTTTTTTCTTTGTTTTGGTGCAGTGCAAAGCTTTGGGATGTAAGAAGAAACCAAGATGCTCTTAAACTCAAACCAATAGCTGAATTGGATGGACATAGCGGACCAGTGAATTTCCTACACATGGATCCCTACAAGATCGTAACAGGATGTCCCGACGATGTTTGTGTAAACGTCTGGGAGGTCAATTCCGGTGCACAAGCGAATTCATTGAGTTGCTGGTTCACCGAAAATACGGACAGCAGCACTACATTGTCCTCTATGGCTGTTGATGGGTGTAGAATTGTCACTGCCTGCTTTGCTGAAGACCTGGGACTTCTACGCTTCAGAGACTACACTAATGCTTCTTGTCCCATCGTCAGACAAGACGAGGTTGTCTCAAAATTTTGGGATTCACAGTGCTACAGCGATGGTGATAATTCAGATCTCTAATACATTATCTGTAAGTTGGGAATAATTTCATTCTCTTAGGCCCCCGTTTGATAACCATTTGGTTTTTTGTTTTTGAAAATTTATTTTACAAACACTACTTCCACCTATAAGTTTCTTTGTTTTGTTATATATCTCCTTCCATGTTTTCAAAAACCAAGTCAAGTTTTGAAAACTAAAAAAAATAGTTTTCAATTTTTTTTTTTTTTTGGAATTTGGAATTTGGCTAAAAAGGCTAATGTATCCTTAACAAAGATGAAAACCATTGTAAAAAAAAATTGTGAAAAACAAGCATAATTTTCAAAAACCAAATATTTATCAAACGGGACCTTAATATTTATCGTTTTTAAAGTTGTAATCTCTCTAAGTAGTTTTTAGAGGAATGAGAGGTTTGTGTAGCTATCCAGTGGGATATGCAACTATTGAAGATAAAAAGTGTTTTTAAAGTTGTAATCTCTCCAAGTAATTTTTAGAGGAATGAGAGGTTTGTGTAGCTATCTAGTGGGATATGTAACTATTGAAGATAAAAAGTGAATTGATATAAGCAGAAAGTAATATAGGAAATTGTCACAAAGCTTACCAGTTTGCGAAGAAGTTACACACTGCTCAGTTTGGAGAAAGTCATTTTGTTGGAGTGAATAAGTGCCAATATTTTGTAGTGTTGAAGGAGAATTTTTGTTCAATCATAAATTGTCACGTTATTATTTAAAATTAATGACGAAATTACAAATAATTAAATTTGGGATCAATTATAAATGAACACGTGTCTCAAACTTAATTTGAACACAAAGTTTGTCAATTATAAATTTTTAGAGTCAAATTTCCAATTGATCAATTAATTAAAAATAAATTATTTTGATCAAATTAATTAAAAATAATAATAATTAATTGGATCAAATTTGGTCTTTTAAATATTGGGTTAAAGGCAGGAATGACCAAAATAAAAAGACTGAATTGAAAAAAGGCCAAAAAAGTTTTTTATTGTAAAAATGGCAAAAGGGCAAAAATGTTAATTTGTCTAATTAATGGAACGGACTAAAATGCCCTTGAAGGCAATAAACTAAAACTTCCTAAAAAAGGGGCTCAAATATTAGAAAGATTTCATTTTTTCAAACGGGTTATATTCAAACAAGAATCAAAATAAAATCAATTGAAAAAATCTTAATTGAGAATTATTTAAATTTAAATAGAGCATAAGATTATAACAAATTCAAATCTAACAACATGAATCTCTTGGATATTTAAATTCAAATACATCATAATTATAGATTAAAAAAAATTCAAATTCAAATATTCGAAAACAAAATACTGACAAGTAAATACTGGACAATTTCCTAAAAACACAAATACTGTGTATTCTCATAGCACAAATACTCCGTAAATCTACAAAGAAAACCTCCAACATTAGCCCTCTAAACATATTATATTTCTAAGTTTTGTTTTAGAAAAATAATTGATCATATTTGATGACAAGGGTGTAAATACTATTTTTACTAATTTACGAAAATACCTTACATACAAATTATTTGAATCTACCATCAACGTCCATACGTTGTATATGTTAAAAAAATATAAATTTGTTGATAAATATAAAAACACAATTACACTACGTAAGTACGATGTGTATACACGATGTTTAGGATGATGTTTTTCAATTAACATCACAAAAAATAGGAAATAAGAAAATCCTAAAAAAACAGTATTTTTTTCTAAGGAAAGAAGCCATGGGTTTTTTTTCTTAATAGGACAAAAAAAAAAAAAAAAAAAAAAAAGAAATGTCACGTCAATTGTGTCGATTTGCTTGGGAGTATGAGGTTCGATCGAAAATCCATACCTTTTGCTTGGCATCAAAACTACTAGTGGCAAAATTGTTCCATCACGAGCCACCATTGTAAGGTAAAGGACCCTATCCTCTCGCAAATTTGCAGCAAAATCACCGTCTGCAATTCTGCCTTTGTCTAATTGAACGAAGCCAAAAAGATTTGGCAAGATAGGATTTATAATTTGATTTAAAATCAAATAACTATATTTGATTTTGTTGGAAGATATAGTATCCTTGAAACAAGGAAAGAAGTTCCTCCTTGTATGCAGCATAGGGGCAAAATCGAGATTCCAAAAAAGTTTGAGTCATGCGTCTGTCACGTGTGGCCATATTTCATTTGTTTTTTTCTTTTGGCTGTGTTTCAGTTTCACCCCCACTAAATGGCTATACCCCCAAATTTCTCGGAGTCTGTGGTTTAGGGTCAAATGTAAATCAAACCAAAAACCAAATAGTTGGGCCTAAGCTCAATTTGAGCCCAAGTCTGCAAAGACCTCTAGAAAACTCAATAAATAAGGAGGTCTTGGCTCATTTGGGATGAGGATAGAAAAAAAGGGAGAAGAGAAAGACTGAAGCTCTCAGAAGGCTCTAAAGATTGAAGCTTCGATCCTCCTACAAGGTTTGAAGATTGAAGCTCCAATCCTCCTGCAAAAACCCTGAAGATTGAAGTTCAAGTCTTGATGCAAGACTCTGAAGATCGAAGCTTATGCAAGATTCAGAAAATTGAAGATTTCTTCAAGACTAGAAGACTTCAACAATCCTTGAAGACCGAAAGCTCTTCAAGACTCCAAGACTTCAAGACTCCAAGATTCCAAAAGCTCCAAGAATCAATTGAAGCTTCAGACTCGAGAACAAGCGCTACAACCCTCGAGTGAAACAAAATCACACACAAGAGAGATCAGAGGATTAAAGTAAGAGATTGTACACCCATACGCATATTACATCAATACAAATAAATATTTTATTCCACATGTCTCCATCTTCGAAGTTACGTATGAACAGTAGTGTTTTTGCAATTTTTTATACCAACCTCTGGCACAATTACCAAACTTGAATATAACATAAGCTTACTACTCTTTTTCATCCATCAAACTTGAATATAGCATAAGCATTACCACTCTTTTTCATCCATCGTTTTTAGTATGTTTAAATTGTCATAGTTATTGAAAATTTTTGTAATTATGAAAAACGTAAAAGAGAAATTTGGGGAGCATGTTTAGATTCTTAGTATACATTGTAAGTTTTAAAACTTTTGTCAACATAAACATTATTTTTTAAATTATTAGTTCTATTTTTCAAAATGATATAATCAATAAGTTCTTTTTTTTTTTTTTTTTGAAAATATCAATAAGTTCTTTCTTCTCAATGAAAATATAAGTGAATAGGAGATTTGAATGTGAACATTGGATTCCAAAGACGGTTGTCTTGAATGGATTATAAAAATTATTTGGATATTAGTTAATAATGTTATTGTTATTGTTATTGTTATTTTAGATGAATAGTAAAAATTATTATAATAAAAATAGATTTTATTACAAGTGTAGTCCTTGAACTTTTAGGGTTGTATCAATTAGATCCCAAAACTTTAAAAGTTTCTAATAGGTCATCGAACTTTCAATTTTGTTTCAAATAGGTCCCTAAACTTTAAAAATGTTGTCCCTGAACTTTTAATTTTGTGTCTAATAGGTCCTTGATATATTTGATATTTTTAAAAATTAACCAATCTACAATATATATGTGACGCCCCGTGCATTTCAATGTAATTAATTTCATGAATATAGTCGAATAAAGTGTAATTTTGTTTGGCTTGTACTTACGAAATTATTAAATTTGCACCAAGGCACTTAGGAATTTGTTCTTGAAGTATAATAATGGTGTTAAATTGATTTCTCCCCAAAAGCTTGTTAAAAATGATCGGTTGGAATTTTAAGGTCAGTACAAGGCGCTGAAATTTCCACGTTTAGTGAGAAAATCAAGTTGGTGGTTGGCTGATTTTGGGGTTCTAATTTGGGTTTTATTTTATTAAATGAAAAAGAAATTAAGGAATTAAGAAAAAGAAGAAAACCCTTTGCCCTTCTCTCTTCTCCTCTTCGTGAACCCCCCCTTGTCGTTTCTCAACCGCCGCCCAGCCAATCGCCGCGCCGCCGCCTCTGCGGTTTGGGCCCGTATCATGGAGTCGACCTTCTCTCTCTTTGCGATCTCTCTCTTCGCGGATCTCTCCCTCTCGTGTGCGGTCGTGTTCCGTTTAGCCGCCGCTTGGTTCGCCGTCCAACCGTTGCCCTCTCCCCGTGGGTTTTGTGATTGTGAGTCCATATCCCTCACTTTCGTGTGTTGTTCAGCAAGGTAAAGCTTGTGGGTAAGCCTCTTTTCCTCTCGTTATAGGTTGATTAAGGCCCGATCTAAGAGTCCCTTGCATTGGTTTGGTTAGATGTCGCGCAGGCAGCAGTTCGAGGCCACGTATTTCGCATTTCTGCCTTTGTCCAGCAGTGTTACTGGGTGTTTTCGGCATCACTTAACAACCTCGGTAAGTTTAAACGCTTACCCATGTTTGGATGGTGTTTAGATTAAAATACCCATGTCGCTTAGGTGCTGGAATTTTAATGTTAGCATTGATTTTCTGTTCTGCAGCGCCGCCTAAGTGTTCGATTGAGTTTGATACACTTCAACGTGGTCACTTCTAACACGTTGTTTGAGGTTAGAATAACCTGTCTAGCGTGAAAGCGGGTCCGTTTGGGTGAGTTTTCTTGATGTCCTTGTTCTATAGCTTTAAGGTTGTGCTGTCATTAGATAATCTAGCCTTAGAAGCATGATTTAGGTCGTTACTCATTAGTTATCTAGGCCCTTAGGTGTTGCCCAACCTTTATAAGTCCTAGAACATGTTTATAAATGGGTCATCGTTGTTGTTTTAGTTAAAAATCATGTAGTTCATCAATGCCCATTTAGTCTCGTCAGCTTTATTGCTTTGCCCGACCCTTGTAGGTTCTTAAAGACATGAATTAATGAGTCATTTGCTTGATGTCCATGGTTCAAAAGCATGCCAAATAGGTTCCTATTAATTATCTAAGCCTTAGTTGCATTGCCTAAGCTTTAGGAGCTCTTAGAGTGTCATTCATGTGCCTAAATCACTTGCTGTCCAACAGCTAAAAAGCCTTAGTTATGGTCGTTCAGTGTATACCCATGGCCCGTTGTGCCTTAGACATGGTTGCCCATGGACTAAAGCTTTTGGGTTTTCATTTTGGGAATGTTTGAAGGTTGTTTAACAAGGAAATAGGTCTAGTAAGTGGGATTTGGTTTTTCAAGCGTGTCTTAAAAATCTTTAGGTTGGTTCTAACATTTTAGCTACCTTTGTGACTTAGGAGCTTATCTTGGTTGCGTTAGACTTGCTAAGGTTGCTTTGGAAGTGTTATAAGTAAGTAGTTTCTACTTACTAAGCTATGTTTGACTGCCTGTAGTATGTTGGATTTTTATCTGCTTTTCTTATATTTGTGCTAAGTATGAATTGCTATGTATGAACTACTGTGTTGTAAACGCTGAAACAGTTGTGTTAAGCATGGATCGTATTTTCTATGCTGCTTGAGATGTGTACGCTTAGAGAGTATAAACATGATAAGTACTTGTCTTAAGCATGGTGATTGTTGAGTCAAGCATGATGAGTCTGGTTAGCATGTTGCATGGGGATGTGTAACATGAGTTGGGTGTGAGGCGCAGCACATGACGCGTAGTTCATGTGTAGCGGAGCGTGACGCGGAAATCACGTGGGTGTGAGTGCGGAGCGTGACGCAGAAATCACATAAGAGTGGTGCAACACATGGCGTGAAATTCATGTGGGGTAGGTGCAGAACATGACGTGGAAATCATGTACATGGCAGAGCATGACATGGAAATCATGTAAGTTGCGGAGCAAGACGCATAAATCATGTAAGTTGCTGAGCAAGACGCGAAAAACATGTATTAGCAGAGCACGACGCAAAAATCGTGTATTAGCGAAGCATGTAGCTGTGGAGCATGACGCGAAAATCATGTGGAGTCTAGTGCGTGCGTTGCATAGTGTGTGATACATTTGCATGAGTTGGTTGTTTTTAAACATGTTTTTAGTTTGTAGCTTAAAAGCATGTTGTTTGTTGTGGTTGTGTAAACCTGTTGGATGTGTGTGCTAAGCATGTTGATTGTATTGGTTGTTGTTTGTGGCTTGGTAAGTGTGAGTTGCTTACCAGTACCACGGTGTGCTAAGCAGGTTTGGACGACGAGCTGAACCTCGGTGAGGAAGAGGAGAACTTCGAGGAGGAACCTTAGGGAGTTCAAGTTTTCTTTCCTTCGTTTTGCTTTTAGAAAGCTTGTTTATTGTTCCTAAGATTAAGAGGAACTTAATTTCTATTTCATGATTGATTGAACACAATTATATACAGTTTCCTTTGAGATGAATGAAGCGTTCATTTATAAAAATGGGTATCCTAAACCAACCATGAAATTGGCCAAAATTACCCCAAATCTCACTTACCCACGTTGAACACTCGTCGAAAATGCCGAAAAATGCCCCAAAAATAGTGTTGTTGGAGTTTTTGTTCAACACCTGCCGGAAAACGGGAAAATCAGCCTTTGTCGTGCTTGAAACTTGTCGGAAAAACCACCCACACGAGCTTGAAACCTAACCATTAATTGAGAAAGGAAAATTTAGGGAGAAACCAAGGGAAAAAGAGAGGAAAAATATCCACTGCTTGCTGCTGAAAACCACTTGCGAAACACTGCCCAAATTATCTCTAGAATGAATAGGTGTAAACTTTGTAAATATTCTAGTTTACATTGTAAATACATTTCTGCCAGTCAACTATTTGAAGAAGTTATCTTGAAGCAGCAGAGCAATTAAAGTAAAAGATTATGAGATTTTGAAGATGAAGATTATTGGTAATTCTCCTAGTTTGTGAGGACCTAGTTTGGTGTTCCAGACAGTAAGACCTAATGATAAGACAGTGAGTCCGTTGGTAAGCCAGTAATTAGCCTAGGGTGATTGAACGATGGGAAGAATCAATAATTTAGCCGACAAGATATCAGATCAAAGGAAAGAGAAAAAAACTGCATCTCCAAAATTGGCCGACAATATTCAATCTTATCCATGTAAAAAGGTTTTCCATTTACGTAGAAGAAACGTCTTGCTTCTTACATTTGCAAGATAGATGTTACATTTTGTCATTTTACTTTGTTTTGTTTTTTACTTTTGGCTTTGATTTTACTTTTTTTTTTCTACTTTTGTAGATTCTTTGGTATATTTTGGCTTTTATGTTTTGTATTTTTCACATGGTAAATTATTGGGATTCTATCCCAAAAATGTGATATGTATATTTTATTTTCCAACGAATCTATCAGGGGTCTTATCCTGATGGTTCGATCTTATCTTTTAATTTTCTGTATTCAATTAGTTTTGAAGTCCGAGGTCTATAAAATACTTTCAAATTGTATTGCAAAGGCCGAATTTGAAATCCTTAAAGCTATCCTCTCTTGTAAAGCTTGAATATCCAAACTTGGCATCTTCTTGTATTATCGATCCTAATTCTCTTTGCAGTCAGCATTGAGCAATTGGTATTGCAAGTCAAGGGTCTTGTCCTGTCAGTTTCAATGTTATATTTATGGGGCAACTAGATAAATGACCATTTTTAAAGGGTTGTTTTGAAAAATGACCATCCGAATTTTCAATTTGAAAAATGGTCAATTGCTAATTTTAGTAAGTTTTTTTTAGTAACAAAATGGACAAGAATGCCCCTAACCGAAATCTAAATTCAGAGATGATTTAAATTAAATACACTATAAAAAGGGAAAGAACCTAGGATTTACAAATTAATTTAATGTGAAATTCAATAAACAAATTTCAAAATAAAAAGATAAGTCTAATATTAATATATCTTAAAGTATAATTTGAGAACAAAAATTTTAATTAAGAAATTTGTTACTAAATTCAAATCATGATTTATGGAGGAAAAATAGGGAAACATAAAAAATACAAAATATCAATTAAAAAAAAATCATCTATGTTGCAGTTGGAATTTCATCATGCAAGTTGAAGAAACTGAAGAAAAATCATTGTCTCATGATCTTTGTTCTAATCACAATTAGAGTGTGTATGCAAACAGGTTAGGGTTCCTTTTAAAAATTATTTCCTTTTGTAGGAGAGGAAGATTCAAAGGTGATTGAGATTGATGAGTTCAAATGAGCTTTCAACAACCAGAAAGAATAACTCAGGTGAAGGAAAACATAAAAGCAGTAACCAAAAACGCCTACTTTGGGGATGAAGGAAAACATGAAAACAATAACAAATAAGTGGAAACATACTTATGATATGAATAATCATTACAGTGTGTTAGTAACAAAATGTATAAGAATGACCCTAACCGAAATCTAAATCCAGATTATTTAAATTAAATATACTATATAAAAAAGGAGAGAATCTAGGATTTACAAATTAATTTAATGTGAAATTCAATAAAATAAATTCAAAATAAAAAGGATAAGTCTAATATTAATCTATCTTAACAGTATAATTTGAAAACAAAAAATTTTAATTAAGAAATTTGTTACTAAATTCAAATCACGATTTATGGAGGAAAAATAGGGGAACATAACAAAATACAGTATATCGATTAAAAAAAGAGGATAATTGTAATGGGTGGCAAAATTAGGGTAAATAATGGTAAATTTAGCAAAATATTAAAATAATTGCAAATATGGCAAAATTTTTAAATGAATTTTTTATATTCCCAAATTGCCCCTGGTGCGCATCTTTTTCATCCTCGTCTGTTTTATATATATATATATATATATATATTGATAGAATCTTTCAGTGATAGAAAAATTTTCTATCTATATATATATATATATATATATATATATATATATATATATATATATTGATAGAATCTTTCAGTGATAGAAAAATTTTCTATCAGTGGTAGAAGAACTTTCTATCACTGATAGAAATCTTTCTTTCACTGATAGATTCTATCAGTGGTAGAAAAACTTTCTATCAGTGATAGAAATATTCTATCACTATTGAAAACCTTGTTCAAGTAATTTTTTTTCAGTTCGTAATGTTCATCTTACTATCACTTGTTAATGATGGAAGATTGAAAGCTAAACAACATGATTGAAAACCTTGTTTAAGTAAATTTCTTTATTTGGTTTATTATGCTCATCTTTCTATCACTGATAGAATTTCTTTCTATTACTGATAGAATCTATCAGTGATAGAAAACGTTCTATCAGTGATAGAAAGTTTCTATAAGTGTTGGTGTTCTGATATCATATTGTTTTGTTAGTTGTTTGGTTATTGTTGTCATTCTATATGTTTTTGTAGTTGTTGTGTTCTATCATGATTTTTCTATCACTGATAGAAGCTAGTTCTTTCATTATTGTATGTTAGGTTTTTCTATCAGTGATAGAAAACTTTCCATCACTTATAGAAAGTTTTTCTATCAGTGATAGAAAACTTTCCATCACTTATAGAAAGTTTTTCTATCAGTGATAGAAACTTTTCTATTATTGATAAAAGATTTTTATCACTGATAGAAGTGATAGAAAATCTTTCTATCATTGATAGAAATCTTCTATCAGTGGTAGAAAATTTTTCTATCATTGATAGAAAAATACCTATCATTGATAGAAATCTTTTCTATCATTGGTAGAATCTATCTGTGATAGAAAATTTCTATCACTGATAGAATCTATATGTGATAGAAAAACTTTCTATTATTGATAGAAAATCTGGAGGGGTATTTTAGTAAATGCAACATGCAGACCATCATATTTTGCCATTTTTGCAATTTTTTTTTGTGGGTTGCTAAATTTGCAATTATTTTGGCCCATATTGCTATCCTTGCAACTGGCCCAAAAAAAAAATCATACATGTTACAACTGGAATTCATCATGCAAATTGAAGAAATTGAAGAAAAATCACTATAGTTATGATCTTTGTCTAATCACAATTACAGTGTGTATGAAAACGGGTAAGAGTTTCTTCTAAAAATTATTTACTTATTTGTAGGAGAGGGAAGATTCAAAGGTGATTGAGACTGATGTAAAAGAATGTTCAAATGAGCTTTCAACAACTGAAAAGAATAACTCAGGTGAACGAAAACATGAAAACAATAATCAATCTGAACACTTACTTTTGGAGTAAAGGAAAACATGAAAGCAGTAACAAAAAAACAAAAATATACCTATGATCAATAGCTTTACAGTGTTGGAAGAAACGATGAAGACCAATAATTTATCAAACTTCAGAATGGTTGGAAAAGACGATGAAGGGTTTGTTGATTACAAAATAAAAATATGGAAAATTGAATATGAAAACTTATATTTTGTGTAATCTATCCGATTGCAAAGAAAATAAAATCTGGATTTGAATTTCAAATGATAAGAGACAAAATATATGTTGTAACTAACCATTGCTTGATTCATGGGATAATTGGTTTTTTTTTTTTAATTAAATCAGATAGGGCTTTCTCAAATATAGGGTGAGATGTGAAAATTGACTTAGGGGTATAATTGGAAGAATAAAACACGTGAAAATAGGTTAAAAATACGGTTTGGCCATTTTTCATTGAAAAATTATGTTTGACCATTTTTCAAATCTACACTGTATATTTAGGTCATTTCTAAGAATTTCTCTATATTTATTTATGTATTCAAAACCCAACTAACATAAGCTTGCACTTCAAACACAATCTCCAAAATCCCAACCAATCCAAGTATGTTCCCAAACAAAGGTTAAATAAATTCATACTACACAACTCTTCCAAATCTATCTCAGGGGCTTTAAAAACCCAGGCTTCTGATTCTGAACCCGCATATGAAACACCCCTTATGGGTTTAGAATTTGTCGGCTTTGGGACAAGTGGTTATCTAATGAGTTTTTTGGGTTTATTCGATCTTGGACCCAATTGATATATGGCCAATTTGACTAGGTTAAGCTTACTACATCAAATGACCATAATGAAAACACATGACATTATTTCGGATTTGCAATTTATTTTTTTGCCACAAAAATTAATTTGGGACATATGTCAAATTGTAATTGGTCCCATATTTAATAATATATACAATTTTTTTTCATTCGTTTCATAATAAAAATGTTGTGATTTGTGATTAATTTGTTGACACGAGATGTGACGCCCCGTGCATTTTGGTGTATTTAAATTTCATATATTTAGTCGAATTAAAATGTAAATTATTATTCGGGTTCGTATTATGGAATTTATAATTTTATACCAAGGTGTTTGGGAAATTTATTTTGGAATTAAGTGTTATGCTAAATTAATTCCCTTCCTTAAGCTCGTTATATTTTTTTGTTAGTGTTGGTTCCAAAAGTGGTTAAGGCGTTGAAAGTTTCGGGCTGAATGAAGGGAGTTGGTTTGCAAATATCGATTCTTGGGAATTCTATTTTTGGGCTTTGGTTATTACCTATAATCTATATCTATAATATCTATATCTATATCTATCTACATTAAAAAGTGAGAAGGTTGGAAAAACATTTTTGGACACTTTTGTCCCTTCTTTAATTTACTAATTTACAAATATGTCATTTATAATTAATTATAAGTAACAAATTTATTAATTAATAATCAATTATCAATAATAAGTGAATAGAATCTCAAAGGTTGAAATGTAAAAGGTTTTTCTACCACTTTAAAGATTTTTTTATATAATTTAATACAAAATGAAATTTTAAATGTTATAGAATTCAAAAAGTTTTGTAATTTCTCACATTCTACTACTATAAAAAAGGGTTTTCTTCACCATTTTTTACCAAATCGAGTTTTATTCTTTCTCTATTGTTGTTATCTCAATGCATTGTTCTCAAAGACTCTTCAATCTTCAAAACATCTCAAGATGTTGGTGTTCAAGTTGCAAGGGAAGCATGAGTCGTCGTATCTACCCTAGACCCCAAGCTTTCAAGTTTGCAAATTAACTTCGATGAAGTTGATTAAGAGTTTTTTGTTTTTTGTTTTTTTTTTTTTTTGTTTTTTGGAGAAGGTTGATTAAGAGTATTTGTATATCATTGTCAAGTAAGCAAAATCTATTTGAAGAAATTAGTGTATAATTAAGATCTTCATTTTTTTTTGTTACCGATTATTTTTTATTGTCATTCTATAAGTCAGTGTATTATTATTTTTATTTATAATATTTGTTGGAAAAAAAACTTATTTATCAATTATAAGCATATGCTTCTTTTATTTTGTCGAGAAAATAATGATGTAATCAAGTGCTTCATAAAATTTTTAATTAACTATAAACAACAAATTAATTAATTATCAATAATAAAAAAATTATCTATCATCAATAATTTGTATGGAATTTGAAGAATTGAAATGCAACAAGTTTTGTCATTTCATTCTCCAAGCAATTAAAAAAATATATATCTATATATTTTTTAATTGATATATTAAAAACAATAAAAATGTAACCTAAAGTTCATTAAGAAAGTGACGTGAGATAATGCAATTTAAATACACCCATAGAGATTAAATAAATAGAATGTGAAAAGCTATAATGTAAAAAGTTTGTCTCCATATAGATAAAGTAATTTTAAAATTAATATTTTTATCTAATCATACTTATTTTTTGATAAAGTAATTCTAAATTAATTAAAACACATGTTAATTTTGTTAGAATTTTTTTACTAGAATATAATTTTTTTATTCAAAATGAATGATGTTTAGAAAACATTTTTGAACTACTTTGTCCCTATTTTTTTTTTCTAAATGTTAACTAATTAGGGAAATTAAAATCGACAAAATGTGTTATTTAAACTTAAATAAATATAAAATGTTTTCACAAGAAACATTGTATTTACAACATCAACTTTACTTTTTCTACCATAATGGAAGATGCGTGTCTTCATTATGTGTTATTATATTTCCACTACAGGAAAAAAGATGTAGGATAGCTTCAAAAAACGCTATTATAGACTTTTTATAGCGTTTTCGCAAAGTCATGACAGCCCACGCTATAAAAAGAGCGTTTTATAAAAGCTATATAAAAACTCAGACTTTTTAAGAAAGAAAAGGCAATGAATAAATACAACCCATGTTAATATGTAATTGCACTATCAGTATAAATATAACCCATGTTAATAGGCTTACCTCCACCAAGCATTGAGAAACAAATTCCAAAAAATATATCACAAAACCCATTAACAGTAAAGCAAACAAAAATGTAATATTGGAAAAGAAAAGTAGCATACGGTGTCATAACAAAAATATTGTGTTAATATAATCACTAAAAGAAAACCAACCCAATATTCCATTACCAAAGCGAAACCAATTACCTCTTGCAGCCAAGGACCATTCCTTGATGTAGAGTCTGAAATAGACACAATACATTAGCACAAAAAAGGAAAGTTGCGTGGAATCTCCATATTCTTAATTCTCTCTAAACACTCTGTGGTTTCCTATCTTGTTTGCTTTAGCAATAGAAGAGTGACTGCTTGCCCTCATATTAAAGCCATCAAAATTACACCTTAGACAAGTGGTTTAATTGGACCAACCATGCTCCCACCAAGCATGAGTACTAGGCAAAGTTGGAAAAAATGGGGAAGTATAAATTCATTTGACTTCCTGGCTTCTCGAACAAGCATTGGTAGCTTGAAAATAATAACCCTGCAACCTGAAAAACTAAATGGCAGTATTTAGTGAGCAAAAGAACTAAGGAAGATATAACTTATTATAAGAGAAGACATGTAAATTTTCCAAAGATACACAACATGGAACACTATAACCATTAACCACAAAGAACACCTGCCCTCCATTTTCAACGGTTCCCAGAGTTATGGATGTAAATTTTTACTCATAGAGTTTACCTTGTGTGAATGAAAAGAATTGGTAAAACACAAAATGGTGAGTATTAGAACTGAAAACAGGCACAATTGCATGAATCACTCTAAAAACTAAAACTTTCCTCTCCAAGAACTAGATTAAATTACAGGGTCATACAATTAATGACTAGCAATCTCTCCAATATGGAAATCGAACATTAAATTGAACAAAAAACAAGCAACATCCCTCAATCAAAGAAACTACTATGAAAAGTCAACAATAAATAACAATCATAGTTCTAGAGACATCGAGCGATACAATGGCACTGGATATCATGATCCCACAACACAAATCCCAAAATTAATCACGAAATTAGGTTGGTAAAGCATAAACTAAAGCGTCAGATTAGGGTTCAAAAGCTAAATCGAATAGATATTCTAAGCAATATAGTCGATAATGATAAAAATAAACAATATGAGTGGAAAATAAGGGTTCAAAAATGGATAAAAATCATAGAAATTCATTGCAAATACGAATATAAGACCAACAAAGAGATGAATCACCAAAGCCAAGGAAGTAGAACCACCAATGAAAACGGTTGAGAAAGGGGAAAGGAGAGAGAATGCCCACAGTCTCTACAGCCTCTGCACAATACTTGCACGAACAAAAATGGTAGGAAAACAAGCCCAAGGTTGCTGGACTGCTAGAAATGTGAGGAAGAAAAAAAATCACTTAGTCCGTTCGTGTCCAGAACTGTCGAGAGATAGAGATCGAAATGGGAGAGAGAGAACTCACCAAAAATGGACTGCTAGAACCGCGCTTAATTTCGTGGCCGCTGTGCTCGCCGGCGATGGTCGGAAGGAGGAGAGCAGCGACGGGCGTTCGGTGAGAGGGAGGAAGTGACGGCGACATGGAAACGACGAGAGAGATGGGGGAAAGCTTCGTCTTTCAGTCGAGAGGGAAGGAGCTGTGCTCGTCGGCGATGGTCGAAAGGAGGGGAGCAGCGACGGGCATTCGGTGAGAGGGAGGAAGTGACGGCGACATGGAGACGAACGAGAGAGATGAGGGAAAGCTTCGTCGTCTTTTAGTCGAGAGGGAAAGACAGAGAGGAGGCGAGAGAGAAGTGCGAGAGAGGATGAAGGGCGTCGGGAGAAAGAGAGGGAAAGAAAGTTCCGAAATTTCTAGGTCACTTTTTACACGAACGCGGGCTGGGCTTTTTTTAGTTTTTTAATTTGTTTTCTTTCATAGCCTATTTTGAAAAATGCTATATTAAAAAGCTATAAAAAGGCTTTTTTCTTGTAGTGTTCTTTGGTTGATTACTAAAAAACATAATTTTCTTTCATTATCTTCTCTAACAAATATTTGTTTTTCCTTGAAAAAGATAAAAATGAAGAAATGAAAGAAAACGAACCATAACCACAAACGATTAAAATAAAACATGGAGAGGCCTCTCCGACGAGAAAATTGAGGAAGAAAATGGTGGAAATGGCGTGTTCAGGTCCAAACACCTACATTTTAAATTTGGTTTTTCTTTTGCATGTTAAACACCGAAAAGACGCGACCAGACGAAAAGAAATGATGTGACGTTTGCGGATTTCCAACATATTTTCTTTTTTTTTATTAATTGCAATATTTATTTTGAGAGAGAGGCTGCATGTTTTCCAAAATATTTTCTTTCTTTTTTTTATTAATTGCATTCAGATATTTATTTTGAGAGAGACCTGCACGCTTTCCAAAATAGGCAATAAAAAAGTTGATTTGTTTTTTTTAATTAATTTTACAAGTTGTATGAGAAAACAATATTCTTTAAAAAAAATCTTAATAATTATCAGAAATGTTTTTTTTTAATCAACTTTATTTGTTTTTTAAGTAGAAATTTAGTTTAAAAATGGAGACAACAGTAAATAAACAAGAAATAGTTGTTGGCAAACACAAATATATTTTTTCATTAAAAAAAAGAACAAATGAAAATTACCAACTAATTTTTTTTTTAATTTTGATATTGAGATTTAAAAAAAAAAAATTCAAAACAACAGATCAAAATCAAGAATGAAATCGTTACCCAAACATGTTCTAAAATGGTGATTTTCAAAAAAGACGTACCGTTATAAAAATTCTCAATTTTGTTTGTAATTACTTTTTTTAAAAAAATCTCAAGTATGTTTAAATTCATAATGATTTTGCTAAAAGACTTATGACAATTCAATAATGAATTGATTATCGATAATTGAAATGATGTTTTTTTCCTTTTTAGTAATTATTTTTTCTTTTCAAGCTATCGTAATTGGAACCAAAAAACACTCTAAGTTATATTAGATTATGATATTTCATTTTAGAAATAAAGTTGCAAATATAATGTAGAATAAACATTTTTTTAAAAACAATTTTAATCTAGCTTCTTAATAAAGTCTAGAAAAGATCTAAATTATGGAGAGTTATTTTAAAAAGGGAAAAATACACTTTTGGTCCCTGAGGTTTGGTTTAGGTTTCGTTTTGGTCCTTGAGGTTTCAAACTCAACATTTTAGTCCCTGAGGTTTGCATTTAGTAGCATTTTGGTCCCTCCATCTATTTTTCCGTTAAAAACTAACGGTTTGCTGACATGACATTATTTTTTTTATTAAAAAAGTAATTTTGAATTTTTTAAATATAAATATATTAAAAATAATAAAAGATTATTAAAATAATATAAACCTTTCCTTCTTCTTCCCTACCAAAACCCTAATCCTCTTTACCTAACCCTAAGCCTCTGTTTGCTGTCAAGCCACTAACGACCGCCGTCGTCGCCGCGCCGGCCGACGACTACCGCCGGCGCGGATAATTTTTTTTTCCCTTCTATTTTCTCCTTGTCTTCCTTCTTCTCCAACTTTCTTTTTTTTTTAACGAAAAAATGACAAAAACAGCACCCCAGATCTATTTCTCCATCGTTGCCGCTCAAACTTCGCCGCTCAGATCTCGCCACGAACATCAGAGATCTCGTCGTCCCTCTCACTGGAAATTGTCCATCTCTCCTCTCTCACGATCCCTCTCACCCAGATCTATTTCTCTCCCTCACCGTCCCTCTCTCTGTCCAGTCCACGCACTCCCAAATTGAAGACCAGTCAAGTCCGAAAAGTCAGATCTGAAACGATTGTCGGTCAGCACGCTTCTCCTTCTCCGGCGACCATCTTCGGCATGTAGCAAGCTTTCGGTGGTGTGTTCGCGCGAATGGGCTTGGTAGCGGCAGTCTTCTTCTTCCTTCGAACTCCGGCGACGACCTAACGCGATTGCAAGATTTTCTCCAATGTGGGTCTTCTCCTTCGAATTCTGACAACATGAGTTCCTTGTCCTACGTGTTCTAGCAATTTCGTGTGTTCTTGCTCAGATCGTTCCAGATTTGGAACAGTCCTTAATTTAAAAAAAAAAAAAAGTAAGAAAAGAAAGAACAAGGAAGAAGAAGTGGAAGAAGGAAAAGGAAGGGAAAAAAATGACGCTGCCGCCAGCGGCGGTCGCCAACGGCTACCGGAGTGGAGGCTGGTGACGGCGTCCGGCGGTTGCTGCTGGAAGAGTGGAAGAAGAAGATGAGTGAGAGGGGAAGAATTAGGATCTTGGTAGGGAAGAAGACGATAAGGTTTTTAATGAAATAATATTATTTTAATAATATTTTATTATTTTTAATATATTTATATTTAAAAATTTTGAAATAATTTTTTAATAAAAAAAAATAGTGCCACGTCAGCGAACTGTTAGTTTTTAACGGAAAAATGGATGGAGGGACTAAAATGAAACTAAAACCAAACCTCAGGGACTAAATTTTTGAGTTTGAAACCTCAGGGACCAAAATGAAACTTAACTCAAACCTCAGGGACTAAAAGTGTATTTTCCCTTTTAAAAAATGCAAACTTCAAAATTTAAAGAAAAATCAATCATTAAAAAAACATAATCATCATGTTATCATTAATAATTTATAATAATTATTAAGCAAAATAAAAAAAAAAAGAAATGGATTAAACAAAATAAAAAAAATAAAAATAAAGGGCAAATTGCAAAAACCACCCCTTAAGTATGGTGTTTGTAACAATTAAACCTTCACAGTTTCAAATGTAAAAATTAAGCCCTCAAACTTTAAAAGGTGTAAAAATTAGAACCCTAAACTTTGAATGTAATTAAACCCCTAATCTATCATAAATGTAAAAATTGAGTTCATCTCATATTTCATTCTTCTTTCTCCCTCTACCTCTCAATCCCTTCGATCACCCACTCTCTCCCTCTACTTTTTCTCGATCATCGACTCCTTGCCGGAGCAACCCTTCTTTTGATCTCTCACAGTTCCTTTGTTTTTCAATCCTCTGAAACTTGTCTTCGAGACTATTACGACAGACATAACCAAAGCAACGAACAAGAACGAAAGGCGTGAAGAAGAAACAACACACGAATTTACGTGGTTCACTAACGGTGTGTTAGCTACGTCCACGGGCAGAAGGAGAGAACGATTTTATTGAGGAGTAAAACGTATTCTTGGGTTACAAAGAATATGTTTTCGTCTTCTGCTGCTGCTGCAATAGAAACTTAGGTTAAGAAGGGTTTATATAGCACCCCCTCTGTAACTTTTACAAGCACATCAAAATAACTTGGAGGCAAAGGAAAGATAAGACTTGGAGCCAAAGCAAAACAAAACTTGGAAGTAAAGGAAAGGGAAACTTGGTCCCTACTCAAAGCATGCGACAAGATGCTACAACATCAAGCTTTTCATGCGACGAGATGCTACAACATCAATTCTCTCATGCGACAAGATGCTACAACATCAAACTTCTCATGCGACGAGATGCTACAACATCAATTCTCTCATTACTCCAAACTGCTACAGTATCAAACTTCTCATGTGCTATGCGCCAGACCCAAAACCCAAAACAGGTTCAAGGCATATCAACAAATCTCCACCTTGACTTGAACTCTCACACATGTAACAGATGCAACTCGAAAGTCATCAGATTCTCCCTCTGCTTCATAAGGTCCCATAGGGACCATTCAGAAATTCAGATCATTTAGCAAGTCCAAACAATGTTGGAACGTGCCACTCGACTCTTTTGAACTAGAAGATTCTGGCTCATCTGTTCTTGTACCTGTATCAACTACTGGCACATCAGTTTCAATAGCAGCATGTTGATCTTTTCCACCTTGGTGTTGAGATTCATCCTGAGGTGAATTTCAGCTCCACCTATTTATCAACATCACTACTTTCTTCTGCAACAGCGGGTTTCACAACAGAGTTAAACACAACATTTCTACTGAGTATAACTCTATTTTCAGAAGGTGACCAGATCCTATCACCAAATCCCACAAATATACCCTTTTTAGCTCTCGGTTCTAATTTACCCTCATTCACATGATAGTAAACTGAACAACCAAAAACTTTCAGCAAAGAGTAATCTGCAGGCTTACCAGACCACACCTCATAAGGTGTTTTACAACCAATACCTGTGTGAAGTTCTCGATTAATCAGATAGCGCGCTGTGCTTACTGCTTCTGCCCAAAATCTTCTAGGTAACCCAGAATTAGAGAGCATGCATCTTGCTCTCTCCAGAAGTGTCTGATTCATTCGTTCTGCCACCCCGTTTTGCTGTGGCGTATCTCTAACGGTGCGATGACGGACAATCCCCTCATTCTTGCAAAACTCATCGAACTCAAACCCACAGAATTCCAGACCATTGTCAGTTTTGATCCTCCACCTACAGAGAAGATCTCTATTTGACAAAGTTTGCATCCCTCTTTCGCTCATATGACCAAGTTTCATATGCCACAACTTAGTCATATCCTTTTAGCGAACTGTAGATGATGCAACAACAGCAAAACCAGTCAACGTAGAACCTGTCAGATAATACAGAGTTCCACGCTTGACCGCTTTCAGAACCACAAAATTAGAAAGCATACATCTTGTTCTCTCCATAAGTGTCTGATTCATTCATTCTGCCACCCCGTTTTACTGTGGCGTATCTCTAACGGTGCAATGACGGACAATCCCCTCATTCTTACAAAACTCATCGAACACAGACCCACAGAATTCTAGACCAGATCTCATATGCCACAACTTAGTCATATCTTCTTTGCGAGCTGTAGAGGATGCAACAACAGCAAAACCGGTCAGCGTAGAACCTGCCAGATAATACAGAGTTCCACGTTTGACACCTTTCAGAACCACCTTGGAACCCTTGCAGACATGAGTAACTCCACCTTCACCTCTGAAACTGAAACCGTTACTTTCTAAAACACTCAAAGATATTAGACTCTTGGTCATTAGTGGAACATGCCTAACCTCATCCAAAGTGCAAAAAAAATCATCATGTGTCCATATCCTGACTGAGCCCATCCCAACTACCTTACAGACAACATTGTTGGCCATAGTGACATTACCACCATCTACCTGCTGATAAGTTGAAAACCACTCCCTATTTGGACACATATGATATGATACCCTAGAATCAAGAACCCACAGATCTTTAAGACATGGTTCTTCATTTACAGCTAGGGCTAAGTCATCCTCTAAATCAGAATTAGCTTCTGCCACAGTGGCAAAACCTTATTTCTTCCTTTATATTTCCAATGCCCATTTTCTTTACAGTAATTACAGATGTCATTCGCTCTAGGATTAGATTCATTAGGCTTCGAATTTTTACCATTAGACTTCTTTTTACCAGATTTCCTATGTCCTTTACTACTCGAAGCAACCAACCCAGACGCTGGATTTTCTGTAACCGAACCTGCTACTTGATGACAGACTTCTCTAGTTAGAAGGGCAATTTTTACTTCTTCTAGAGACAACTTATCTTTACCACTAATAAAAGAATCTACAAAATTCTCATACGACAACGACAAAGATACTAACAGAATCAAAGCAGCATCCTCATCATCTACCTTAACCTCAAGGTTACGTAGATCTAACAGAATAGAGTTCAACTGGTCTATGTGATCTCTAAGGGGCGTACCTTCCTGCATTCGCGGACTGAACAGACGTTGCTTCAAGAGCAATTTCTTAGTCAAAGACTTCGTCATGTAGAGGCTCTCGAGCTTAGAATAGAGCCCGGTGGTAGTATCCACATTTGCGACCTCGATGATGACGTCATCAGCCAAACGTAACATAATCATGGAATGAGCCTTCTCCTCCAAGGTTTTCCACTATTCGTCATCAGCGTCCGCCTTCTTCTTACCAGACAGCGGTGCCCATAATCCTTGCTGCTTTAGCAGAGACCGCATCTTGATGTGCCACAGACCAAAACTGTTCCTCCCGGTGAATTTGTCGACCTTCAGGTTCATAGCTGACATTCTTGTTTGCTGAAGACGTGTTGCAGAATAACACGAACCATCGCTCTGATACCAGTTTGTTACGACAGACAGAACCAAATCAACGAACAAGAATGAAAGGCGTGAAGAAGAAACAACACACGAGTTTACGTGGTTCACTAACGGTGTGTTAGCTACGTCCACGGGCAGAGGGAGAGAACGATTTTATTGAGGAGTAAAACGTATTCTTGGGTTACAAAGAATATGTTTTCGTCTTCTGCTGCTGCTGCAATGGAAACTTAGGTTAAAAGGGGTTTATATAGCACCCCTTCTGTAACTTTTACAAGTCCATCAAAATAACTTGGAGGCAAAGGAAAGATAAGACTTGGAGCCAAAGCAAAACAAAACTTGGAAGCAAAGGAAAGGGAAACTTGGTCCCTACTCAAATCATGCAACAAGATGCTACAGCATCAAGCTTCTCATGCGACGAGATACTACAACATCAATTCTCTCATGGGACGAGTTGCTACAGCATCAATTCTCTTATTGCTCCAAACTGCTACAGCATCAAACTTCTCATGTGCTATGCGCCAAACCCAAAACCCAAAACAGGTTCAAGGCATATCAACAGGGGCAATCGAAATCAGGGGCGGATCCACGTGGGGGCAAGAGGGGGCACGTGCCCCCCTGACATTTTAGTTTTATATATATGTACTATTTCTTATTTACATACTAAAGTAATAGTTTGGTTCAATGGTTGTGGGGCACGTAAGGAGCTCACTTTTGCTAATTTCCAGTGTTTGAATCCCTGTCAACGTAAATACGCATTTAATCTTAACTTTTTTGCCGCATCTAATCAACTACAATAAAATTTGTAACTTCCAATATAATAACTTTTATTTTAATGAAAATTTTAATAAATATTTTTTAACTCTAAAATATAACGTATTATAAACATAATAAATAAAATTATAAAATATATATGTGATCTTTACATAACAAAATAATAGGTATGCTAATATAAAATATTAAAAAATATATGAAATGATTTACATAATTGATTTAAATTATTTATAAAATTATAAATTATATCATATTATATTAGTAATTTTTTTTTTTGACAACATGTGGGAATAGAGGATGTGAACCACAGACCTCTTGGTTAATCTATTATTTATATTTTATTCAAAATTATTTTATTAGTTATAAGAAAAAAATGCATAATTTGATATATATAAACGTGCACCGCACATGGTAAAAAACTAGTATATTAAAAGGCGCTTAAGGGGAGAAACTTTGGATTTCCTTTTAAGCCCCTTTTTAATCTTCAAATTCCTTATTTGTCTTTCCTATTTAATTATTCAATATTTTATTATTCAAATTTCTACGGGTAGATCATTCCCACGTTTAAGATTAAAAGTTGTTTTTTAAAAAAATCTTCATTATCGTGTTTATGTTTTGTTTTGTTCTTTTTTAAATAATGTCATTTAACATAAGATTAAGATTTGGTTAAAAAAAATCTCATTCTCACCTTTAGGGGGCGTTTGGGCCCCCGAAGTGGCCCGAACTTGGAAGCCTGTTTTTAGAAAAAACGGGCAACCCTGCGTTTGGGCCCCCGTTTTTCTAAAAACGGGGTTAGGGTTTTCAAACACCCCCTAAGTGGGAAATCGTGGGCGCCGTTTTCCTTTCCCTCTCCATCCGAATTCGCACTTCCCTCTCTCGTTTTTCCTTCATCCGTCTCGTCTTCTCTGTGGCGATCGTTCTCTCTCTCGTCTCTCGTCTACGGTTGGTTTTCTTCTTCCGTCTTCTCTCTCCGTTGTACCTTCTGCTGTCGGACGACGGTTTGGAGATGAGTTCCTTTTGATTTTTTTCTGATTTTTTCCTCATTCTCTCGCTCGGATCTGGTTTTCTTAACCTCACCTCTTCGATTGCATGTCTTGTATTCGGTTTCAGAGGGAAAAACGAGTTGAGATCTGTCTTCTCCTTGCTCCCTCTTCGCAAATCCGAGGTTCACGCTATTTTTTTTTGTCCCTTGTTTCGGATCTTCACGGATCTAACCCTAACAGTGTTTCTTCCTTCCTTTTTCTTCAGATCCCACCCCATGCCGCTTCTCCTTGCCGCGACTGTCGTCGTCGGGATCCGCCTGGTAGGTGTTTGGTGCCAGGTGAGGGGTGGGAATACAGGTAAGTTTTCTTCCCCTTAGGTGACCGGCCGATGATGTTTGTTTTCTACATGCAAGCGTTTTCCTTTTTTTTTTTTTTTTAATAATCTGTTGGTGCTGATTTCTGTGTTGGTTCTGATTTTATGTGTTCTACCCCCTATTGGGTTGGATATTTTTTTTGGTTTTTTTCCTGTGTTGTAACATTTGTTCCTTGGATTATTTTTTCTTTCTTGTTCACTAATTTCTTTGTTCCATTGTTTGTTACTTTAATCTGCTTCTCGGTCCACTATTTTTTAGGTTATTCTGAACATTATTTTTTATAATTTCATTATCTTTGTATTCTGTACTACCCCCCTCCAATTTTTTTTTCTGTTGAAGTTGTGTTCAAGCGAGTTATTCGTATTTTTTCTTGTGTTATAACATTTGTTCGTTGGATTATTTTTCCTTTCTTGTTAAATAATTCAGTCTGTTCATTGTTTGTTTGTTAATTTGCTTTTCGATACAATATTTTTTAGGTTTTCTGTACATTATTTGTTATAATTTCATTCCTATTTTAGCTTTGCATACTGATTGGTCGTTCATCACTGATTAATTCTTGGTTTATTGGGATGAACATGATGCTACTGTTAATAAATTTTAATCCACCATCCTCATGCTGTTCATTTCTGTCCAAATTGATGCTCATGCTGATGGTCATGCTTATGTGTTGCTCATGCTCATGGTGATGTCAAGTTTTTTTCATGTCTCTGATGCTGATAATGTGCTTTCTGTCTTCATTTTCATGGTGAACATGTTTTTCGTTCTAAATAACCAAATTGAATTCACTTGCTTTGCTTGGTTCCATTTCTTTTTGATACACATGATTTGTTTTCTTTGTTAAATTGAGGTCTTCAACTTAATTATCTTCACCATTTTTTGAATCTTCTTTTCTTCCTATTATTCATTTTTCTGTTTTTATGGGAAATCAAAGTGCTTGAAACTATTGCACCTGAGGCCGATCACTTCTTTTTTTTTGTTTTTTTTTTATTTCTTGTTTTGGGGATTTTTAAGTAACTTAGTTGGTTTTGGATTGGTTGTTGACTAATCCCCTTTAATTAGCAACTAACATTTCCATTGTCTAGTTACATTTGAACTTGACCATTTACACTTTGGTAGTTGGCATTTAATGCTGTCAGATTGCATTTAATCCATCTATGTAATTTTAAATTTTAAAAAGTAGTTGGACTGCATTTAATTACATTGTATAAATGATATCTACTTTTTTTTCCTATCCAATCACGTTTTTAATGGTCCCAACTACTTTCTTCCCATCCCTCCTCTATTTAAACAACAATACCCCACTAGTATTTCTTGAGGAAATGCTCCAAGCTCTTGCATTTGCAACCTTCGGTGAGTGAACTTCCCTGTTTTTGTTCTTTGATTTTTTTTCCATTTCTGTTTTCCCTTTTTTAATTAATCAACATTATGTCCTCCCTCTCACTCACTTCTTTATGTCCGTATGGTTGCTTACGGTGAAGAGGAAGTACAACTTCACCGATCTCCATCCTTCACTGCCTCCTATCACGCCGAATGATCTCATATAACGGTAAGCTTTCAATATCTTCTTTACTTGCGTTGAGTTTAATTAGCTGAGGTTCTGTTGGGATTGGTGTCCTAAAACTCGTAGATAGTGAATGTTAAACGAATTATATACTTATTCGATAAAGGCGTTGTCGAGACTAATTCAGTAAAGTTATTACTGAATAAAGTAAATTGCACATATAAATTCCCAAATCCAATAAACTAAGATCCATGGCTATAGGATGAACACTTGAGCTTTATGTAGAGACATAAAAGTGGATCAAGCTTGAGTAATAGCCAAAACGGTCTATAGTATAGGAATATGGTTGGATACCTTATTCTGGGGACACTATGAGACGCGACCCACTTTATAGTTGGTATAGACGATGTGATCCTAAATCGTCCATGTAGAGACATGCGAGTGGGGGCGTCCTATGCAATGAGTTTGCATAAGACCAGGACCGAGAAATAAGTCGCTCTCGCTTTATAACACCGTTTACTGACGACACTGACTATTTCATGTGATGACCTAGGTAACTCGATCTTAATCCTGAGCTAACTATGAACTCCTATTTATTCGGGCTTATCCTTAGATCTGCATAGGTGAGAGTGGCTCAGTATCGCCGACTCAATAAGCCTCCCATTTCAGGGATAGGAACGGGTAGATAGCTGGGGACGTAGTCGTGCAAGAAGGAATTCACTCCTACCCGAATTAGGGATAGTAAAGAGGTTGTTCCCTTAAGTGCTGACTCCGGGGCTTGAACAAAGGAATCCCGCCCTCTCATTTGCCCGAAAGGGACTCGGTTTATTGGTTGGACCATAAACCAATTGTTCATTAGAGGATCAGTGGGACTTAAGGAACTTGATTCCCACATTTAGCTTTACATCGTTCCCACGTTTGTATTGTTTTTTTTTTTAAAAAAAAAATCTTATCTTTAATTAAAAAAATCTTATCTTTAATAAGAGAATTGGTTTTAAAAAAAATCTTGATTCCCACCTTTAGGTTCACATAATCGGTCTATATATATATAGTCCTCATACAACTTTTGTTTTTCCATACTTTCATACTTCTCTTCAAACCATTTCCATCGTTCTTGAAATAATGTCTTCCAAAGTGATCCCAATCATAAACGTGGCAGTGATGACCTACACATTTTAAAGATCATTTTATTAGATGAACAGGTAATTATAAATATTTCTGATTATATATTTATTTTTCAATTACCAATTTTATTCATAATAATCATTTACTTTTTTCTAACTTGTCAGGGTACAAAGATTCATGATAGGTAATGTATCTTACCTTTTCTTTTAGATTTATTTTGTATGCATTGATATTGAATTAATATTACTTTTATTAGCTCTTAATTGATTATTTCAATAAAATCTACTTCACAGATCAAACAAAGGCAATCAACCAAGTTTTTGCACTAAAGATGGTTATTCTAATGAATAGTAGGTATGTTTTACCTAATTACTATTTTTGCATGAACAAAACTTTTCCTTTTCTTATATATACATAGATTTGTAAAATAATATAACATTTTTCATATTCTTATATATATTTGTAAAATAATGTAGAATACAAACCATTAAAATGACATTGTGGGGAGATCTTGCTGAATTTGAAGGTCAAGAGCTAGAGGACAACATCCATGATTATCCAATCATTATTGCTTCAAATCTTAAAACATCACTCATGAAGGTATATTGATTTATCACCAATTCAATGAATAACACAAAATATATTATTTTTATTATATATATATTTAATAATTATTTATTATATTTGCACTGCATTTTAATCCTAATTTTAATCCTTGGAGAAATAAGTATTTTCTACCACCTTCATCACTCATATTATCCTTGAACCTCAATTGCCAGAAAGAGATCAACTACGAGAAAGGTAAATTAAATAACTTAAAGTTAAATTATTGAAAATTTTAAATTTCTTATCTTTATAATTTATTTTTTATAGGATTAAAAAAACATTGAATGACTATAAATATCAATTTTATAAACAATTTGATTTAAAATAAAATCAATTTTGAATTTGAATCTAAATTTTCCTATAAATATCACATCTTTGGATCTCCTATCTCTTATCTTTCATTTACATATCCTTCCTCTGTATACGAATAATCTCTTCATGCTCACAACAAAAAGACTAAAACACTAAAGAAGAAGCATGCATGGCAAATTAGTTCCTGAACAAACTACATTGGTTATATCTGAACACATTGTTTGTTTGATTCAACTTTCCATAAGTTTTAAATATTAAATTAGTTCAATTTCCAATAAAAATAATTTACTTGGGTTATTCAAATTCTACATTATGAAAGGAAATAGGAGAAGCCATGATGATTCAAATCTAAAAAAATATATAAAATGTTTGAAAATATGTTTGATGATTATGTGTTTATTTAAATTCCAATCTATTTAATTGAATTTTATTTTAAAGAAGGATGAATTGATTCTTAATATCCTTATAAAATTAAGGGGTTTTTACATTAATGGGCTGAAATCAGTCCATATTTTTCACTTTTGTCCAAAAAGTTTATAAACTTCATTTCAGTCCAGTCCATCTTTTTTAATTGTGGCCCATTTACGAAAATAACCATCTAATATTAAAAAAAAAAAAAAGAAAGTACATAAAAGGAAAAGACATTAGTATATGGAAATTCAAAATATTCCCCCAAAACACGATTCTTCATTCCTAAAACCTTGCTACCGTAGTCTCTCATCTTCTCCATTGTTTTTCATTGCTTTCGTCTTTTTCCTTCCGAAAACAGGTGGGTTTCAGCTTCTCTCATCTTCTCCATTGTATCGTTAGGGCTTCACGCGACAAAGAGGTGGGTTTGACGGTGAAGAAATGTACTGATTTTGGGTTCTTCGGTTTATGATTTTGGGGGTTTTCGGTTTGCATGTCTTCTCCATTGCTCAGTTTTCTCACTTAAAAAACATGTTGAGCCTTGGATTGTATGATTTTGGGGGTTTCGGTACACAAAAATCTCATACCTTCCTTACTTTTCATATGGGTTTTTCATACGAATTTCATACGGGTACCTCACTTAAAAAGCATGTCGAGCCTTGCACTGTATGTATTGTTCTAGTCTTGCAATTTTCGTACGGGTTTCATACTTAAATCAACAGATTGGGATTTTTTAATTTTTCCCCTATTTTGGGGTTTGGGCAGTGATTCGTGCAACTCCACTGTATATTGGGGTTTGGGCAGTGTTTGAAAAGTGATTCGGGCACTTTTCATGCGGGCTTCTCACTTAAAACATGTTGATTGAGGTAGCTTTCCTCTATTTTGGGGGTAGAGCAAAACAGATTTAATACTGAAACATGGATGAAGAAAACTAAAAGCAAATTAAGTACAATGTTGTACTCATACCTTCCATAATTTTTAGTTGAAATGTGACAGTACACAACATTTTTAAATACCCGGTATGATTTCTAAATACCGGGTATGAATTTTTGGAGTTGAAAAAATCTCAAAAGCACGGTCTTCTCCCTTCCGAAAACGAAAACGTCTTCTTCGACTTGCCATTTTTTTTGCAACCTTCTCCATTGTTGAAGGTTAGGGCTTCATCTTCTTCAAAACTCCGGTGACAATCTTGTGGGTTTCACGACAAAGTAAGTTACTGATTTTGGAGTTTTCGATTTATGATTTTGCATTTTTTGGGGTTTTTCCGTTAGTTCTTAGGTTCAAAAATCACTAAGTTGCTTTGTCTTCTTCGCTATAAACCTACTAATTATTAAGTTTTAGGTTCAAAGTAAGTGAGTTCCTTCATCTTCTTCACTATAAATACCTCGTATTAATGGTAAATTAAGATTTGCATGTTGCTCTGTTTTCTCATTGAAAAAGCATGTTGATTCCAGTGGTTTTTTTCACATATAAATCTCATACCCTTCTATACTTTTAGTGTATATTATTCATACCAGGTATGAATTCCATATTGAATTGTATTAAAAACATACATTATAAAGTTGTTATTGTTCATACCGGGTATGAATTCAGGTATATAAAAGGTATTAAACACATGCATTATAAATTTGTAAATATATATACAACATACAAACAGGTATGAAATTAGTCAAATCGTAATTTTTACGAATTCATACCCCTCCTATATAGAATATTGGGGTCCTATGCATGGAAAATAAGAAAATGAAGGTGAAAATGTTGTTGGACGATCTTTGACAAACAAAAAATAAATGGGAGGAAAGAACAAAAAATGAATTGAAAAGAAATTGTAGGGCAAACGGTGTTATTGGAGAAAATTTATGTTATCGTTTAAGGAAGAAGGCTACTTTCGAAAATGGTAAATAAGATGGCAGGTGGTTGACCAAAGAAAATTAAAAGATCTTGCTACATGAAAGGAATAAAATGAAAAGGAAACTTTAATAAAAAAAATATCTAAAATTAAATTTTCAAATAGGAATAGCCGGCAACAAACTAAACAAACGTGAAAGTAATTCTATTTTTAGGCAAAATGGTTGCAACAAATTGGAAGAAAATATTATTTGGCCCAAAAATTAAGGAGAAGAATCAAACATTAATTGCAAATTTGGTATTGGATCCGATTTCGGGATAAAAAAGTAAATTCAAATTATTTTTTTACTTTATTGTTTATATTTAGTTTAAAATATAATATTAAATTAAATTTGATTCCATTCATTAATGTGGGGGTATTTTGGTAAGAGAAATAAATAAATTAATTGATAAAAACCTAACAATAATAATTATATTCATTATGGACACTTTTGAAATTTGGTCATCAAAAGAACCCATCTGCTATAATTTCTGTAAAATTAAATTATATTCAAACTTTCAAGATTTTATCAACTTTATAATATAATTAAATTTATTAAATCTTATTTTAAAACTTTATAATAAAATTGTTAAATTTCACGTGCAACGCACATGTTTATTACTAGTATATATAAATGTGGCTTAATGGGAGAAACTTTTGATTTCCTTTTTAACCCCTTTTTAATATTCAAATTCCTCATTTGTCCTTAATTATTTAAAAATCCACACACGTATTTATTAAGATAGCTAAAGAAAGGACAAAAGTGTCCAAAAAAGTTTTTTCAAGATCCTCAATTTTTAATATAGTATAGATTATACTCTATCATTTTTTTTTTTATTTCAAAATGATATAAACATACTAGTGAGGAAGTACACAACGGGGTAGACATAAACATCCATGTCAAGAATAGAGAAAGGAAAAGAATTAGGAATAAACTTACTAGTGAGGAAGTACCAACGGGGTGAATATGGGTAAGAAGGAGGATGTGTTAGAATGTGGGGACCAATGGAAGCTTATAAAGAGAGTTGAGATTAATGAGGTAAGTAACCAATGCAACTACCAAACTAACATCAATTAATTGGGGGCAAGTAAGAAAAGGGAGTTGTGAAAATAAGTTGATTTGACAAATAGCCACCAACCAAGTTTCAAATAAATGTGACAACAATTTAAGTCCATGCCAACAACCTGCATTTAAACTAGTTTGAGTGTGGAAGACTAATAATGATGTGAATGAAAAATTTAATGGAGGTTAAAAAAAGTAGTTGGGATGAAATGACATTTGGTTTAAAATGGAATTAATTGTGCATAGTTGACAATTTTAAACAGCTGGAAGTTACATTTAAAATTGAAATGAAAGAGGGCCAACAGATTGTTAACAGACCCTTGAAATTGAACTAGGAACAAACCAAAATAGTTTATGAACATTACACCAAACATGAAACACTTCCACTCAGTGAATAATCCATCACAAACACAAATAATGTAATAAAAAACAGAGATAATGTATTCACATCCCAAAAATGTAGTGAGTAATCCTCAATGAACATTACAACAAACAAACATACAACATACATGATGGATTACAACAAATATGTCCTACACTTCCAACAATCACAATCCAAAAATCAATGGGTAATCCATCACAGACAGACATAATGTAATATAAAAAATAAATCAGTGTAATAAAAAACAGACATAATGTATTCACAATCACAAAAGCAGTGAGTAATCCTAATTGAACTTAGATAAGATTTTGGCCTTAGATATACAAACCAACATTCTAATCAAGCAAACATAGATCAGAAACAGTGTTAGATATGATTTTGGCCTCAGATATACAAACCAACATTCTAATCAAACAAACAGATTAGAAACAGTGTGATTCACAAACGGAGGCCTTACTCAAGCAAACATAGATCAGAAACAATGATAGACATTCGT
Source organism: Luffa acutangula (assembly GCA_036850905.1). Lineage (NCBI taxonomy): Eukaryota > Viridiplantae > Streptophyta > Magnoliopsida > Cucurbitales > Cucurbitaceae > Luffa > Luffa acutangula. The sequence continues at coordinate 8,048,688 of CM072094.1, read as the reverse complement.
CCTCAGTTGTGGAAAAAAAAAGGAAACAGACAGTTGAAACAACAGAATCATATGAAAAACATAATCATATGAAACAACAGATCCAACACAAAAAAAACAAAGATTGTTGGTTTACGGTGGAGGCCTCAAGAAATTAAAAATCATCAGTTTCATATAAAAAAACATCCTACAGACGCGTCATCATCGACCATAAGGAAAAGAACCGAACTTACCCACTCACCTACCAAGCTCGAGACGACCGATCCCTTCCCCTACCAAGCCTTTCGTTGCTGCGGTTCTGCTTCTCTATCAGAGAAGCTTTTTTTACAAACTGAGATTCAGGTCGTCAGACGGAAAAAAACCATCAATATCGTCGAGACGGTAAGAGAGAGGGGACGAACCTCTAAAGCGGCAAGAGAGAGGGAAACGACTTCTCAAGCGACAAGCGTCTGGAAGAGGGCCAAATCGCAGATCGACGGTTCAAAACCTCCGTGGAAAAGACGGATCGACATATATATGGCGAAGGAACGTTAGATTCGTAGAAACCCATCTCCCCTGTGGATAAATAGAGGGTTTCAAAGAAGAAAACCGAGGAAGAAGGTCGAAAAAAGCGTAAAAATACCCCTCACCACAACAACGCCGAAGGAGTCGATAGAGTAGACGGATCAACGGCCATGCAAGCCCAGAGAGGGCTGAGAGAAGGAGGAATCAGTCGACGCAACGACGTTGAGGGTGAGAGACGAAGAGATCAGAGAAGAGAGTGAAGAGAGAAAGATTCGAGATCTAAGAAGGCATGGAAGAGAGAGTTAGAAACGTATTCAATGGAGACCAAAGAATAGCATGAAGACAGAGGAACGTTCAGATCCATAGCAAAAAAGACAAAAAAAAAGAGGGAGGGATTCCTTGGAATTGAGCTGGAATTAAATTGGAATCGTGATTCCAAGCCCAATCTGATGGGCCAAACATGGGAAATCCATGCCATTCCAATCCATGCCCATGCCAAACCCAAGGGCCAAACAACCCCTAAAAATCTTTGGTTTTTGAGATCCTTTAGGGGTCGTTTGGGTTGTGGGAATGGAATGGAATGTGATACCCATGTTTGGTGGGTCGGATTTGGGTGTGGTTGGAATGGAATTGTGGGCATGTGGATTCCAACCCATTTCCCACATTTTGGTGGGTCCCACTATTTCTCTCACCATTTTTCTTCATAATTTTGATGGGACCCATCATTTCTTTTTCTATTTTCCTTATAATTTTGGTGGGTCCCACTATTTCTCTCTTCATTAATTCCAACCCAAATCCAGTGCACCAAACACAGGCATCATGATTCCCAGGAATCCAGATGCTAGCAAAATATTCCCATAGGAATCACATTCCATTCTATTCCATTCCATTCCCATCAAATCCTATGTTATTCCAAACTTTTTGGTTTTCTTTTTTTTTTTAAAAAAAAATCCTTTTTTAATTTTAGGTTTACATAATTCGTCTATATATAGTCCTCCTACCATTTTTTTTTTCTTCCATACTTTCATACATCTCTTCAAACCATTTCCACCACTCTTGAAATCATGTCTTCCAAAGTGATCCCAATCAACAATCTTCAACTTGGTCAAAGAGAATGAGCGATTAAAGTTCTCATTCTATGAAATGGAAAAATAGAAGAATTTCGAAAACGCGGTGGTGATGACCTACACATTTTAAAAATCATGTTATTAGATGAACAAGTAATTATAACTCTTCTTTATTTTTATTTATTTTTTATATACCAATTTTATTCCAAAATAATGAGTTTTATCTTCATTTTCTATTTATTTTTAACTTTTTTTTTTTATTTTTTATATGTCAATTTTATTCATAATAATCATTTACTTTTATCTAACTTTTTAGGGTACAAAGATTCAAGTAGAATTGTCAACAATACTATTGAATAATTAGGTCACATGCATAAAAAAGATAAGACTTACGGGGTGTTTAGGGAAGGGAATGGGTTGGGTTGTATTGTAATGAAATCTGAATACCTTGTTTGTTGGGTCGGATTTGGGCTGTAATGTAATCCCATTTGGATTACAATGGGATTCCATGGAATCCAATGGGTTGTAATCCACGCCAGCCGAATGAATGCTCTCTCCCTCTCTCTCCCATTCTCATCAATGCACACTCTCTCTCATTCTGATCAATGCTCTCTTCCCCACCTCCTCGTTTCTCCCACAATCTCCATCTACCTCTTCATCTGCTCGTTCATCTCTTGATCTTCTCTCGCATGGCCGTCCGTTGGCCTACCGATTCCACTCATCTCCTCTTCTTAGTCGACGACGACTGTGTTTCGTCCGGCCTGACGACGTGGTTGACGTTCAGTGGATTTATCCTTCATTCTCGACTACATTTGTCTAGTTTCTTCTTCCAAACCCTTCCTTTGTCCATGGGTGAACCTATTTTCTATGGATCTAACATTCCCACTCCATAGATCTGTGGATCTGTCTTTTTAAAGGCTCTTTTACCCATGGATCTGTGATTCCGTTGCAACCATGTTTCAAAACCCTTGCCGCTTAAGAATCTCTGAGCCCTCTCTCTTGCCGCCTTGAGGACGTCCGACTTTACCGGCTGTGAGTTGCTCCTATTTGACAACCTCACTCTCGGTTTGGTGGGTGGTTTGGGATCTAGAAGCATAACCGCGACGTCACAAATTTTTTGAGAGCTTGGATAGGAGAAGGGTTCGATGCCTTTGAGCTTGGTAGGTGCATTGGTATATTCACAGAAAAAGGTTTGTTTTCCTCCCTTACGACTGATGATGAGGAATATGTATTACCCATTTTTTTTTTTCTGAATTCAAAATGATTATTTTTGCATTCCTGAGGCCTTCGATATGAACTACCGTTTATGTTCTCTGGTTGTGGGTTGTGTTTGTTCATATGCTATCTTATGTGCGTGATTTGTTTGTGTGCTGTGTTGGTGCATATGTTATGGTTTTCTTCTTACGACCGTGGAAGGTGTCCTCTGTTTAAGTGGTGTATGTGTTTGAACATTCTGCCCCTGGAAAACCTGGATTTGATGTCCGTTGCGCATTATTCCTATATTCTTCAGTTCAAAACTACATATTAGTTCATGCTTATTCCAAATCTGAGGTCGTCATTTCACGAAATTCATGTTTAATATCCATAACCTTGGTTCGATTGTGTTTTCCCAGTCTGTGCATTCGTCTTCTCCCAGATCTTAGGTCGTGGTTTTTTTGTTTAATGAATTTCCTTGGCCTGTGTTGGCATGAGAATTATGTTTACAAATTTGTTCCATTGTTTCTGTTCGAATGAGGATTATGTTTACTTCTTTGCCCAATGTACTGATTCGTGAAATTGAAGGTTGGGTTCCAAATGTGTGTTTGAATACAATTTAGTCCCATTGTATGTATTCTTTTAGAATGTATACTTGGATTCCACAATAACACACATTTCCTTTCACCCCAACTACTTTCCCCGCTATTTTAATAACTGTGCTACACTTATTTTACTTGTCTACTCAAGTAAATGACCATATCTTATAATTTTTTTTTTTATGTTATACTTAATCCACTAGTACTTGGGTGGTTGACCATGTGTTTAATTCATGTACTGTGCATTTATTCGGTTGGTGGTTGGTGGCTATTTGTCAAATCAAGATACTTTTTATGTAACGTCCCGCGTTTCGAAATCAAATCATTTTGGAATTTGTTGAGCGCTATTATTCTAATTTGAAAAATTAGAACTTAAGTTTAGCCTTGGGTCGTTAAATTAAATTTCTATGATTTAGGGAAAAGAGATTTTTAATTAAACCTTTAATTTCCTAAATTTTGGAGGTTTAATATTTGATGTTTCTTTCAAATTTCAAAAGGCCCGAATCCCAAATCAATTGGGCTATTTTCTTTCCCAAATCCTTTAGGGGCCGTTTGTTTTTTGGGAATGTAGATGTCCGACATCTTCAGATGCCTGGAATCTCAGATGACCGGAATTTTAGATATCCGGCATCTTCAGATAACCACGTTTGTTTTGTAGGAAAATTTATAAGGTATCCCGGAATATTTTGATAGTTTTGAAGGATTTATTCTCGAAAATGTTGTAAATTTATGTAATGTTCCAAAAATGCCCTTATTAATATATTAATATAATTTATATATTGATTTAATATAATTTATATTTATATAATATATATTTGTTTTTATTAATTTAATTTTTTTTATATTAAGTAAGTGTACATTCATTTTTTGTATGTTATTTCATAGAATTCATATTAATATATGACTTTTTTTTAAATAAAAAAGCTATATTAAATATAAATTTTATTTTTAATTTTAATATTTTTCTAAAAGACAATTATATAATTAATGTTATATGAGGTGAAGTCTAATTGAATTGAAGTCTATTTTATATGTAAATGTAATATATAAATATACTTAATTATATAAAGTTGATTATTGGACATTGATCTATTTAAATCATAAAATTAAAAATAAAGATAAATAAAATTGATGAAAGAAAATATATAAAAAAAATGAACAAAGGGCAAAAAGGTAAAGAGGGGATGCCCGCAACATGGGAATCTTTGAAACCCATGTTTCAAAAGGGCATCCAAAAGTACTTAGATTACCTCCGGTAGGGCATCCTAGGATACCCGGGCATCTCGAGATACCTGGGTATCTTACATTACTGCAAAACAAACGTGGGAATCCAGATGCCTGACTCATGGGCATCTCAGATTCCCAAAAAACAAACGGCCCCTTAGGAGTTAAGTTTTGGATTTAAATAAAATCCTAGATAAGATCTAACTCCTATTTAAATTGAGTCTTTCTTCTTAGGGTTTATTTAAAGAAAAGAAAAGAAAATGAAGAAATTGAAAAATGCCCTAAAATCTCATCTTCTCCTTCTCCTTGTGTAGTTGCCGAGACCCCCCACCCATTTGAAATTCCTTTGCATGCAGCAGTCCAGCGCCATCTCCCTCGCTGTCTCTTCCTCGTTGATAAGCAAGCACCAGCCGAACTCCCTTCCTCTCTCGTTTTCTCCCTTTCATGAGCAGTTCCGCCTCCTTCCATTTCCCCCACGTGGGTGGTCGATTCCCTCTTCTCTTGCTGCGCCGGTGAACCACGTGAAACCCACGTTTGGGCGTCTCGTTCTTCTTCCTTCAACGAAAGTGCACGTTTCCTCTCTCTCTCGTTTTCCTTTATCGAAACCCACACGATTCTATAGCAATTTCTCGTTTCCAACAACCTTATACCCACAACCAGAAGTGACTGCACGTGGTTGGCACGATTTCCAGCCCTCCTTCAGCGTCTGGGCGTTCTTGGTAAGTTTTTGCTTGAGCCCACACTCTTTAGACTTCGAATTTGAATTACCCATATAACCCAAATGGCCTTGATATGGTTTACCCATTCCTTTTCGGCTTCTAACTTGCAGATTTGAGGTTCTTGGAAAGCCAAATAGTTAGCGTTTGGGCTCAAAATTGGCTCTTGATGAATACTCATATCCCGAACAACCTTGAAACTGAATGCCCATAGGCTAGGGGGTTTGGATTAGTGATTTCGAACTCATTCGGTCACTAGGCAACAAGCTTCAAGGTCGTTTAGGTGCTGATCGATAAGTTTCCTTACTCTTAAGCCTTTATAAAATTTTATTAGGTTGGCTTTATAATAGCCTTTAACCTTTGGATGTCCCATTAGTTTCAATTTTAAACCAATTCGGACCTCGGACAACACGTATTCAAGGAGCTCTAATGCTGTTCGACAAATTCCAGCAAGCATCGCACCTCATTTAGTGGTGTTTGGTAGGTTTTAGAGTTTTTAATCTTGTTAGATCTCTTGCTAGGTTCTACAAATCAATTTCCTAACTCTGGAAGTCATATGCTTGGAGCATTGGCTCGATTAAGCCTATTTTAAGCAACTTCCAGCAAGGGACATATTTGTTTGGTGGAGTTTTAGCAAGTAATAAGTCTATTTAGACCCTTTAAAGCATGTTTAGAGAATCTATAAGGTTAGTTCTAATTCTTTAGAAGTTATCCTTGTTGTTTAGGAGTTTATCTAGATCTTTAGAGATGTGTAAGGAGTTCTTTAGGAGCGCTCATAAGTTATAGGTAGGTAGTTCTTGCTCGATTGAGTCTGTTTGATTGCATGAGCATGATGGTTGTTACTCGCTTTTCTAGTTTGCATTGTTGGTTGTTATATAACTCGCAATATGTGTTAAGCATGTTGTTTGATCGATTTTAAAGCATGATGAACTATTGGTTATCTTGAGCATGTTGTATATCGTTTGGACTATGCTGCATGAGAGTCAAGTTGCATGGTCTTGTGTGCTCATTGAGAGGTGAGTTGGGTTGTGTGAGCGGAGCGTGTCGCGAAAATCACGTGCTAAGATTGCGCTACATGGCATGGAAATCATGTTATTGGTGCGGAGTGTGACACATAAATCACATGTGGGTTGCGAGTCCGGAGCGTGACACGGAATCACGTGTTAAGATTGTACTACATGATGCGAAAATCATGTTATTGGTGCGGAGCGTGACGCGTAAATCTCATGTGAGTGTTTGCTGCACATGACACGTAATTCATGTGTTGGGTGTAAGTGTGTTACATGACACGAAAATCATGTTATTTGGTGCGGAGAGTGACGCGTAAATCACGTGTTAAGTTGTGTTGTATGGAACGTAATTTATGTGTATTGGTGTGTGGCATGAAGTGTAAATCATGTGCTAAGAAAGCAAGCATGACACAAAAAACCATGTGGGTTGCATAACATGTTGTGTGTATGCATGAAGTCGTCCTGTTGAGTCAGCATGAGTCTTGTTGTTGGTTTCTCACTTTAAGAAGCATGATTAATTGTTTATTGTTTTAAAAGTATGTTGGAAGCGTGTGCCTAGCATGATTGATGTGTTGCTTGTTGTTTGATGGTTCACCGGGTGTGAGCTGCTTACCAGTACCGTGATTGAACTGACCTCCTCCCCTTCTTTCCCCCAACATTTTTTAGATGATGTAGGTGAGTTTGAATGAGATGAGCCTGGTGGGGTTGAGGAGGTGGTTTGCGAGGAATGTCCCTACTAGTTGAGTTTGTTTTATTTACTTGCTTGATGAGGTAGGTCTTTGGTTGTTGTTCTAGATGGTTAGAATGCTTCTGGGTTCTTTTGGTAGGCTAGAGTTTTTCATTATGTTGTTAGCCCTGTTTGGATGCTTCTGTTATTATTAAGTTGTGTTTATGTTCTAGATTTAATAAACTTAAAGTTAAATGGAGTGTATGGTTTTTTCTAGAAGTTGTGAATCTCATGTTCGTTGTGAATGCGAGATTTGACTTACTTATATTGTGAAGTTTGGGGGCCGATTGAGTTAGTCTCCGGTGTTGTAGAGACGTGTGGTTGAGGTTGGTAATCCTAGAAGTGTGAGTTTTATGCTTAGCAGGTTAAAGAAAAATTTTGGTTTAGCCTTATGTATGTTGTTATGCTGTCGAAATTTTTGGTGCATTCGGTTAGTTTGGTCTAAGAGATAGTAATGTCGCTAGGATAGTTTAAATAAATCCTGGGGCATTACATTTTACATTACCTTTAATTAATTACTTGCAATTACTACTTGAAATAGTAGTTGGTGTGTTTAATTTTCTCATTAGTCCCACAAGTCTTTATATACATCCTTTGCTCCCCACCTAAAAATACATGCTACTTTCTGTGATACTTCTTCCATTGGAGAGACATCTTGGTAAGTCTTCTATTATTTATGATTCATTACTTAACTAATTCTTTCCACTCATATAGTGAAATTACTAATGGGTGTTGTTTATGGTTCTTATTGTTGGGTTTTATGCCCTAAAACTCGTAGATAGTGAATGTAAACAAATTGTATACTTGTTTCAATAAAGTTTTATTGAGTTTCTACAATAAAGTGTTATTGTTAAATATTGCACAATTTGACCCAAATCCAATAAATTAAGATCTAAGATTGTTTACATGTGACTTGAACTAGTATATGGGGACATACGAGGATCGGTGTTCAAGTAACAACCTAAAAGGTCTATAGTATAGGGATAAGACTGGGTACCTTATCCTGGTACCACTATGTGATACGACCCGCTTTGTATTCGATACAGACGTATTGATCCAAGGCGTCCGTGTAGGAGACATGCAAGCGGGGGTATCCTATTCAATGCGTTTGCATAAGACCGGACCACAAAATAGTAAACCACTAGATGTAACACCGTTAACTAGTTAGGTTACTGTTTCAATAGGATGACCTAGGTAACTCAATCTTAATCCTCAGTGTGTCATGAACTCATTCTCACGAGGGATTGTCCTTTGATTAGTATGGGTGAGAGTGGCCTGCACGTCGACTTAATAAGCCTACCTTCTTGGGGACGAGATCGAGTGGGGCGCTGGGGACATGACAACACAAGATGAAATTCACTTCTTCCCACTTCTAGGAGAAGTAGATGAGTGTTCCCTTAAGTGGTGACTCCGGGCCTTGAACAAAGGGATCTCGCCCTCTGACTGGCCCGAGAGGGACTTTCTGTTTAATGGTTGGACCATAAAGAGGTTGTTCATTTGAGGAGCGTTTGTACTTAAGGAGACAAATGTAACACAGGCGTAAAACGGTAATTTGACCCAGCCGTGATTACGAAGACTCGTGAAGGATTGACTTACCCGTACAAGTCTATATTCGTGGACTCAGAAATGTTCTATAGTGAGAAGAGTTCAATTGTGGGTCTTTAGTGGAATGATCCACAGTTAATGAATATTGGTTAACTTGATTAATGAGTTTAATCGGTTAACCTCATATCATTGGAGCGTTTGATCTGTAGGTCCATTAGGCCCCACTGCTAGCTCGTAAAGAGTAATTAGGAACAATTATATCTTGAGAGAATTTGAATATAGTTCAAATTCATATTGGGAATTAATTTAATTGTATGAGATACAAATTAATATAATGTATAATGGTACATTAAAATGTAAAGTCTAATTAGAAATTAAACTTTATTATTATGAGAGAAATAAATATTTGAAGAAGTTCAAATATTAATATGAATCTGATTCATATTAAATTTGCAGGATATAAGAGAATTGGAAGGAGTTCCAATTTTAATATGAATTTGATTCATATTACAGAATTAATTAATTGAAGGCCTGAAATTAAATATATGATATTTAATTGAGTAATTAATTAATTAACTAATAGAAGGTCTGAAATTAAATATATGATATTTAATTGGTGATTAATTAATTTAAAGAATTAATTAATTGGAAATTAATCAATTATGGAAATGATTAATCACTTATGGAAGTAATTAATCATTTATGGAAATGATTTAATCACTTATGGAAGTGATCAATCATTTATGGAAAAGATTAATCAATTATGAAATTGATTAATTATGGAAAAGATTAAATCAGTTATGGAAATAATTGATTTTAAATGAATATTTTATTTATGGTCTTTCTCCTATAAATAGAAGACTAACCCTAGGGTTTAGGGACTACAACATATGGCCACCATAAGGCCCTCTCATATTCTTTCAACTCAAGAACTCTAGAGAGAATTTTCTATCTAGATTTTTTCCCAATCAAGATTAGGTAGTCCCACAACTACGTTCCTAATCTCAAAGTTATAGTGGGGAAGCCCTTGTGGTGGTGTCTGTTGAAGAATTCAGAGTCGTCAGACGAAGGTATGTTTCTCATCGTTTAACGTTTTTGCCAATGTATTGGTATTTTGTAGAACAAAATTGATTTACGAACGGTCCAATTGCTTCCACTGTAACGGAATTGGGATTTCCAATCATTCAATTGGTATCAGAGCAGATCGTAGATTTTAATTTTGTTTCCTAAACTTTGCATTGGTTCTTTGGTGAGGATTTAACTACAACGTTCCAGGTGAATTAATATTATAAAAAAATGGGAAACGTGTTTCACGTTCGTGTAGGCTCGAACTTGTACTGGCGTAGACGGAAGCAATCTCGCAGACTTAAATCTAAAAAGAAGGAAAAAAACGGTAACTAGATGTAAATACATGTGTGGCTGGGTTGGTTGAAACTCTGTCCTGTCAAATCATAGTGTAGCAATTTGAGCCTGATTGTTCGCGGTTTTTTTTTTTTATTTTGGAGAAATTTTCTGTTCAATGCGGTTTAAGGAAATTTGACCGGTTCAGGCGATTTTGACTGATTCCTTTCAAATTTGACCGGTTCACGCATGGTTTTGACCGGTTGTAGCCAATTTTGACCGGTCTGAGGGGTTTTTTGACCCGATTTTCTGCTGTTTGAGCCTTTTTTGGTTCGGTTTGTCGCATTTAAAGTCGATTCAAGGTGTTTTGAAGCTGGTATTGCAGGGTTCAACATGGTTTAGCTCAATTTTTCGCCGGTTCGAAGGGTTTGGATGCGGTTTAAGGCTGTTTTTAGCTGGTTCACGGTAGGATAGGACTTAGATAGATTAATTATTGTAATTTTTCTATTGTTTTGAGTCCTAGGATACCAAAACCCATCTACTTAGCTATTTATTTTGCTTTATGGATGTCATATAGCTTAAAACCCCACCATAGATTAAGCATATTCGCATTTTTAATTATAGTTGTTATAATATAAGTATTATGCATGAATTTAATTTTCATGGGTATTTAATATAAATTGTTATGATTAAATGGATGAAAATTGAGAAGCATTGAGCATGAAATTACTTTAGTAAAAATATAAAAAGTTATATTTATGAGAGTAATTTATATGCTTATTTATTTTCATGAGCTATTAATATAAAGTGTTATGTTAATGTATGAAAATGTGAATGCTTATTTTAATTTTCTTGGGTAATTAATTTAAGAGTTAGATTAATTGAAGAAAATTAATTTGAATTGAACATGAAATTACTTTACTTTAAAAAATATAAGAGTTATATTTATATAAGTAATTAACTTGCTTAATTAATTTTCATGATATATTAATATAAATGTTATGTTAATGTATGAAAATGATAATGCTTAATTTTAATTTTCTTGGGTAATTAATTTAAGAGTTATGTTAATTAAAAAAAAATTAAATTGCATTGAGCATGACATTACCTTAGATTAATATAATTGTTATATTTATGGTATGTCATGTATGCTAATGTTTGGTTTTATAAATTAATTAGCATTTTATTGTTAATTAATTCACCATAGTAGCATGTTATAGGGTTAATTCATTAAAATTTATAATAGTTATAAAATTAATGAATAGAAACCGTTAACCTATAACAAAGAATTGCATGCAAACATAGGATCTTAGGATAAATGAATTAATTTAAAATGTTTAAAATTAATTAGACCTAAGATCACATTTCTAATAGGATTAGAATTATTCTTACTTATAATTAAAATTAGTTTTAATTGACGAAGTAGGAAAAACATTGTTATGATTATAAGGGAACTCCACCGGTAAAGTTCTGTCTAAGGCTGGGGGTATTTAAGTTGACGGTTTACGGAACACCTCCTACATGGGAACTGACCTGAAATACCGGAGTTGAATTAATCATAGTTAAATGTTAGCATGCAATGTCACTAGGTTTGTTAAAAGTATTTAATACACTTAGATCTTTAGAGTAATGACCTTACATTACTGTGGTTATAAGGGAACTCTCTCGGTAAAGTTCTGCCTAAGGCTAGGGGTACTTAAGATGACGGTTTACGAAACATCTCCTACCTGGGAACTGACCCAAACCTTGAGTTGAATTAACCATAGTAATGTTGACTTGCAATGTTGGGTTTATTAAAAAAAGTTTAATTCACCTAAAACATTGCGGTTGAATCATTTCCATAATTATTATAATAGGATCAGACTTAGATAGATTGACTTAGCCGAATTTTATCTAAGTTAAACAACCCTAAATTAACCTTAGGATATTTTCAGTGGGAGGAAAATTACAAAACGAGATTTAAATCAAGTTTTGCTCCTACGTCCCTATATTCACAACGTGAGGTTCATGCTCGGCTTCGAGTCGCTTTAGGAGCGACCTCCATTCGGAAAGTGTTTGCATGAATCAATAACAAGGTGAATGGGAAAAATGTCTAGAGTAAGTGGGAGCATGACACGTGTTAACGTATCCCTCGGTCTCCGCCCCTAGTTCGCACCGTGAGAGTCCTATGATCCGCCTGCAGGTTGTCCTGGCGCAACCATCCCTTTAGAGGGACTGATCATAGGATTCGAAACACCGTGAACTCCTGAATAGGGTAGGGTCACTTAGGCTAATCACCAACAATTGTCTTTCCCATTCGGTAGCCTGTTGGTGCGTGCCTTTGAGATCTAAAAGTGGGAGGGTTACACTTATGGGGATGAGTTAAATGTGTTAACTAACCCTTGACCGAACAACGATAACTAAACGCTAACGGAATATGAGTTATTTTGGTGTTCGAGTTTGGTTGAGATTGTCTCAATTCAGAGGAGGAGTAGCTGACCACCCTTCGGTGGCTGTTGTTCTAAACCTTTGAAGTATCGTTGCAAAAACTAAATCAATAGTTTTATAGGGTTTCTTTGATTGCTTATTTGTTTTTCAGAATTTGATTGGATTATTTGTGATGGGTTAGTGCAAATAATAATACAAGTAATTTGTTACTTCAACAATTATAAAATAATTTTATGTGTATTGTTTTACGTAATTTTTATAAATAACAGTAATACAACAAGCTTAAACGATAAATTGTAGTAAATAAGTCTAGGATTATTGTTAACTGAGGAATGTCCTCATGCCCAATATGTTTAAGTCATTAAGAATTGTTCTTGGTGAGTAGGACTTAGAACCCTGCTTAGCAAAAGGAGAACTTGTCTTGAAAACGTGATTAGTGAAGAATAATGATCCTCCCTGAATACTTGATTCAGGGGCCACAAATCACTTGTGTTCTTCTTTTAAAGGAATAAGTTCCTGGCAACAACTTGCTACTTGTGTAATAACTCTCAAAGTTAGAATTAGAGAGGTTATTTTGGCTATAGCAGTGGGGAACATTAAGCTATTTTTCTCAGTGGGAGAAAATACATACTATTAGATAATTTGTATGTAATTCCAAAGATCAAAAGAAATTTGATTTCTATGTCTTATTTGTTGGAACAATGTTACTCTTTACCTTTTTCTGCTAACACAGTTTTGTTTCAAGAAAGGGAGTTGACATTTGTTTAGCTTTATGAAGGTGTTCATATAACACATGCGGAAGCAATTGAAGATCGAAAGCACTTAAGACATTCAATTTTGCTCCTAAGGCATGCATGTTCTATAAAAGACAGAATGTAGAGTTTAGAGAACACCAACCTTTGTAGCTCACTTATGTGGAACTCCTTGTGGTATTTGCCTCTCCTATGCTTCTTGGACAACCTCTAGAGTCTTCCCTACTATTCTCTTGGGCCTAGAAAGACTTGTGGGAGTCTATAGAAGAAAGATATAGGAAGGGAATGCTTGAAGGTACAAGCTTTAGGAAGAAATGAGATGAGAGAATGCTTGAGGGAGAAATTTTGCAGCATAACACTAAGATGAAAGCTTAAAAACCCCTTGAATCTGATTCAAGCTCCTTTTATAGACCTCTCCCATGCAAAGACAAGCATCATGACACTAGACACATGGTGAAAATGCAACTCAAAGTGGATTCTAGGTGTTTAATTCACAACACATGCATCTAGTGCATGGTTGTGTTGTTTTCCACTATGCATCATCATGCAAGAGTGGAAATGCCACTAAATCCACTATGAATTGAATCCTAATTGTGAATTTTCAGCTTGCAATTCATTTCAATTTCAATTCAAAATTGAAATTGATTTCTAGGAAATTAATTGGGACATTTCCAAGTAATTTTGATGTGATCAACCCAATACATCTTTATCACCTAATGCCATGAATTATATATGATTCCTAATACATATATGTGGTATTTAAAACACTTTTAAATACCTTATCTCTCAATTCCTAATTTAATTCATAATTAAATCATTGTGTCGAACACGTTTTACGATAAAACCCTATTTCCCGTTTTTGAACGATTCAAAGATTCCTATCAAAATATTCTAGGCTTTAATCCGAAATGAGCTAGTAGGGGGACCTAATGGACCTATAGATCATGGGCTCCAATGATTCGAGGTTAGCCGACTAATCTCATTATCTTAACTAGCCAACATTCGTTAACTACCGGGACACTCCACTATAGCCCGATAGTTGCACTCCCCTCACTATAGATATATTTCCGTCCACTTGATTTAACCATGTTTAGTAAGTCGTTCCTTCACAGGTTGTTCGTAGCTATAGCTAGGTCAAATAACCGTTTCACCCTTATAGTACTTCTTGTTCCTTAAGTTCCACTAATCCTCTAATGAACAATCGGTTTGTGGTCCAACCATCAAACCTAAGTCCCTCTCGTTCCAACGAGAGGGTGGGGCCCCTTGTTCAAGTTCTGGAGTTAGTACTTAAGAGAACAACCTTTTTGCTATCCCTGAAATGGGTAGGAGTGAATTCCGTCTTGCAAAACTATGTCCCCAACTATCTATTCGATCTTATCCCCAAAATGGTAGGCTTGTTGAGTCGGCGATGCTGACCACTCTCACCCATGCAGATCAAAGGATAATCTCGCATAAACAGGAGTTCATAGATAGCTCAGGATTAAGAACGAGTTACCTAGGTCATCTATGAGAAATCGTCAGTTTCTTCAGTAAACGACGTTATAAAGAGAAAGTGACTTATTTCGTGGTCCAGTCTTATGCAAACTCATTGCATAGGACGCCCCCACTCGCATGTCACCACATGAACGATTTAGGATCTCATCGTTTGTACTTAATACAAAGTGGGTCGCGTCCATAGTGTCTCCAGGATAAGGCACCCAACCGTATCCTTATACTATAGACTATTTTGATTATAAACTTGAACTTGATCCTACGATATGTCCCTACATATAGTTCGAGTATTCATTTTATAGTCAAGGATCTTAGTTTATTGGATTTAGGTTAATCATTTGCAATTTACATATTCAATAACATCTTTTACTAAATAACCTCAATAACGTCTTTATTGAAAATAGAATATGTTTAATGATTTACAAACTACGAGTTTATAGGACATTAAACCCAACACTTTACTGGAAAGTAACCTAAATGTTTTAAGACTAATCAAGAGTAAAGCAGTCATGAACACTGGGTTGTTTAAGACTGCTACTACTCAATGTGAAAAGAGGCAAATGATTTCTCCTAAAGGAAAATACCTTTCTTTGGTTCTAAGGTAGACCATATTAATCTCAATTTGATTGGGAGATTGGTCAAGAGTGAACTTCTAAGCGAGTTAGAAGATGACTCTCTACTACCTTGTAAGTCATGCCTTGTGGGCAATATGACTGATAGATTTTTTACTGTAAAAGATCTAAGAGCCAAAGAGCCCTTGGAGCTTGTACATTTGGATCATTGTGGTTCAATATGTTAAAGTAGTGGGAGGGCATGAATAATTCATCTCTTTTGGATGATTATTCAAAGGTATGAGTATCTTTACCTAATGCAACTTAAGTCTGAAGCTCTTGAGATATTCGAAGGGGCTTAGGACTGAAGTTGAAAACTTGTTAGGTGAGATGATAAAAACACTTTGATCTAATCAAAGTGTTGAGTATAGGAATTTGAGATTCCAAGACTATTTGATAGTACATGGGATCACACCCTAAATCTCATTTAGGAGAAATAGAACCCTATTGGATATGGTTCATCCCATGTTGAGCTATGCTCAGTTGTCTGGCTCGTTTTGGGGTCATGCAATATTGACTACATTGCATACTGCAGTAGGCAACCCCAAAGGAAACGAGAAGTGGATACTTCTTCAATTCACAAGATAATAAAGAATTTGTATTGAAAAATGTTAAATTCTCAGAAGAAGTCCAATCAAAAATCATAAACCACAGAGTAAAGTCGGTTTAAGTAAGTTAACTAATGAAGCTACAGTAACATCCACAAGAGTTGTTGATGGACCAGTGCATCTGGTTAGACACATCCATCTCAATAGTTGAGAGTGCCTCGATGTAGTGGGAGGGTTGTTTTATAACCTGAACGTTACATGGGCTTGATTGAAGCCTAGGTCATCATACTTGATGATGGCATAGATGATTCACTATCTTTTAGAAAGAAAATGAATGATGTTGACAACGATCAGAGGATTAAAGCCATGGACCTAGAAATGAAGTCTTTTGTATTTCACTTCCATCTGAGATCTTGTAGATCTGCTTGATGGGTAACACCTATTAGTTACAAGTGGATTTACAATAGGAAACAAGACATTCATGTCTTAACCAGAAGGGTTTATACAACAAGATCAAAAGCAAAAGGGTTTGCAAGCTTAAGTGATCCATTCATGGATTGACCTAAGCATTTCGATCTTGAAAGATAAGATTTGATATAGTGACCAAATCTTTTGGCTTTAATCAGAACATTGATGAGTCTTGTGTTTACAAGTAATCATCAATAGTTCAATAGCTTACTTACTGTTGTATATGATTGATATCTTAATCATTGGGAATGATGTAGGTTATCTTACTGATATTAAAAGAGGCTAGTAGCTCATTTCCAAATAAAAATCTGGGAGAAGCTTAGCTGGCCTTGTCTCAAGTGTCTTATATCTACAAGATGTTAGTTAGATATAAGATGCATAATTCCAAGAAGGATTCACTACCTTTTAGGCATGGAATTCTTTTGTTTAAGGAACTGTGTCCTGAGACA
Organism: Luffa acutangula; assembly: GCA_036850905.1. NCBI lineage: Eukaryota > Viridiplantae > Streptophyta > Magnoliopsida > Cucurbitales > Cucurbitaceae > Luffa > Luffa acutangula. The sequence continues at coordinate 8,032,036 of CM072094.1, read as the reverse complement.
CCTCAAGATGTTGAGGACTTGAGCCATAAGCCCTATGCAGTAGGGATTGTCAGTAAGTATCAATCAAATCTAAGAATTGATCTTTGGAGAGCGGTTAAGTACATCCTCCAGTATCTTAGGAGAACGAGGGTCTATATGCTCGTGTATGGCACTGAGGATTAGATCCTTACATGATACACGGACACAAATTTTCAAACTGATAAAGATTTGAGGAAATCTACATCAGTATCTGTGTTCACTCTTAACAGAGGAGATATAGTATGACATAGTTGCAGCCTCAACGATATAGGCCGATAAGCAGTTGCTTATGGAGCAACGATAAAGACTGTATGACTTAGGAAGTTCAAGCCTATTTTGGAAGGTCTTCCAAATATGAATTTGCCAATTGCAAGACAAGCAAGCACATTAAATCTAAAGATATATTGTTGATTCATTCACGAAGGCTCTCTCGGCTAAAGTGTATGAGGGTCATCTAGAAGGTCTAGGTCTACGAGTTATGTACAAAGATGTAATCTAGGGCAAGTGGGAGAAGTGTAATGAGTATAGTGATACCATTATGTAATGGGTATAATGATGCCCTAGTTTATTGTATTTGTACATTGTATATGTTTTATACATGTATTTATACACCCGCTGCTGTATAGATTATTGTACATCCCACTAAACTAGAGTTTTAGTTCAAGTGGGAGTTTGTTGGGTTTTATGCCCTACAACTCGTAGATAGTGTATGTAAACTGTAACGACCCGACTAAAGAGGGAATAAAACATACAAAGGGGGTCGCTACTACATGCATGAGTACGAACATTTTATAAACTTCAAAGCGGAAAATAACAAAGTTTTTAATTTAATTCAAATAGGGCCCAAAACATGAATAAGTTCCTCAATCAAATAATACAATGAAAACATCTGAATGAATCCTGAATGAAAACAAAACAATCGTTTAAAACTAGAGTTCAACATGAAACTGATATTAGAATGAAAGGAATTGAATTCTTAAGGAAAGTGACAAAATTTGCAGCTGTAGTCCCATAGCCAGTCAAGCCACGACTCTCGCCAATCGCCAATGCTCTCAAGTACCGCTTGAAAAGGAAAGATAAGTAGCATGGGTGAGTATATAAGAATATACTCAGTAAGTAGCCCACTTAAGGGTCGAAATTGAATCTCTGGGTCTTAGCGACATAGGGACCTAACTGAATTACATTTGGGTTTCTAACCCTAGGGCCACAGCTGATCACGTAAACATGCTCTGTCTAGGGTGTTAACCTATCCCCAACCTGGTGCCAACTGGAGTGTTGTGTGGGTCAGTCAGTTAAGGTAAGTAAACTAGAGACTAGCTGGCCACCTCTAGCAGAACTACACCTATCCCAACACAACACCCCTGAATATAAAGATAAAATACGGTGGAGCAACTGACGCATGTAAAGATGCCTGGTGCCAAATGGCGCACGAACAACGTGCCTGATCATACGCTCAACACCGTCCTGAACTGAGAGAGCGCAAGCTAGCATGCCTGAAACTGAGCTCTAACAGTTAACTAATAGAACACACGTAAACGTGCCTGGGTTCTATCAGTCCTGAGATGGGGAAGGAACACACTCTAGCTATGTAAGACTTACGGAATCTAATAAGTCTTCCTGAGGCCCTAAAACGTGGTCGAGGTCCCTATTCTAAGTCTTTCCTCAAAGGTAAATATGATACCAAAGCCATTATGAGGCTACCGAAAATTCGGCAGCATAACGACATACATATAGGGAAACCAAAATTTTCCTTGCACCTGGAAATAAGAATATACACTTCTATGAACACAACTGGGTCAAAACTCACAACCAACTCCAATCATAGCTCCATTGAACAATAACCCATCCTCCATATCATTTACACGATTCAGAACAAACATGAATTAAACATTCCAACATGCTTACTTAATCCTACAAGCATAGCAACAATTAAGTCATGTCCAAGTAACCAATACTTAAACCATATCCAAGTAAGCATACAACATACCAAGGAATATTCAACCAAAGCATGAAAACTTGCCCAAACTTCAATTCACTACTAATAGACATACAATGATTTTGAAAGCAAAAACTTCACGTCCATAAGCTACTTACATAACGACAAACCTTACATACAACCATTAACACAAACATTCTTAACTGTTTCCATGCTTCCAAAAAGAAAGAACCAACACGCTTGGTTAAACCCAACGACAACACTTAGAGCTTGAATCCAAATGGCTACTTACATTAGATTGAAAGCTTGCGAGATAACAATAAAACCTCCTAGCTCCAAGACCCTTAATTAAACAAACAGAGAATCACACTTGCTGTCCGAGTTCCAATTACCACCCAAAATCAGCAATAAAATTACAAACTTGCCCCCCTCAATTAAACCACATAACCAAACCTTTAACTTAACCCAATATTACTCAAAATAAGAAGGAAAACGGGTTTTACCTGAAATGTCGGTGTTGTTGGGTTTTATGCCCTAAAACTCGTAGATAGTGAATGTAACCGTTGACCGGATATTAATGAAATAATATTGATATATTTTTCCATTAATTGTTATTAGTTATTTTATATATGTCTTTGCCTAATAATAACCCTAATCCAATAAACTAGACATCCAAGGTTGTAATATGAGTCTTGAACGATATGTAGCGACATATGGGATCATTGTTCAAGAAACAGCCTAAAGGGTCTATAAGACTGGGTGCCTTATCCTGGTGACACTATGGATACGACCCACTTTGTATTTGAAACAAACGCTGCGATCCAACGCGTTCGTGTAGGAGACATGCGAGTGGGGGTATCCTATGCAATGAGTTTGCACAAGACCGGACCGCGAAATAGTAACCACTGGTTATAACACCGTTAACTAGTTGGTTTTCTATTTCACTAGGACGACCTAGACAACTTAGTCTTAATCCTGAGTTGATTATGGACTCCTGCTCATGAGAGATTGTCCTTTGATTTGTATGGGTGAGAGTGGCCAATACGCCAACTCAATAAGCCTACCACTTTGGGGACAAGACCGAATGGGGAGCTGGGAACATAATCGTACAAGATGGAATTCACTCCTTCCCGACTTTAGGGAAGCAGATGAGTGTTCCCTTAAGTGGTTACTCCGAGTCTTGAACAAAGGGCCCTACCCTCTCCATGGCACGAGAGGGTTTTCTGTTTGATGGTTGGACCACAAACAGGTTGTTCATTAGAGGAGAATTGGTACTTAAGGAAATAGAGGTAACCCAGGGGTAAAACGGTAATTTGACCCAGCTTGTGTTACGGACACTCGTGAAGGACTAACTAATCGATATTGGTCTCGATTCGTGGACACAGAAAATATGTCTGCAGTGAGAAGAGTGCACTGTGAGTCTATAGTGGAATGTACACACAGTTAACGAATATTGATTAATGTGGTTAATGAGTTTGACCAATTAATCTCACATCGTTGGAGCTTCTGATCTGCAGGTCCATTAGGTCCCACTGGTAGCTCGTAAAGTAATTTGAGGCAACTAAGTAATAAAAGTAAATTGAAAATGTTCAATTTATTAAGGGAAACAAATATAATATATATTGATATATTATTATGAGAGAAATTAATATTTGAAAAGTTCAAATATAAATTTATGGAAGTTTGAAAGAGTTCAACATAATGAATTAATTAATTTAAGGCCTAAAATGTGTTTGGGCAAATTAATTAATTCTAGGCCGGGAATTAAATATGTGATATTTAATTGGTGGTTAATTAATTAAAGAATTCATTAACCGGGAATTAATCAATTATGGAAATAATTAATCACTTAAGGAAGTGATTAATCATTTATGGAAATGATCTAATCACTTATGGAAGTAATTAGTCATTTGTGGAAAAGATTAATCAATTATGGAATTGATTGATCATGATTGATTAATTAAGGAATAAGATTGAATCAATTATGGAAAAGATTGATTTAATTGAATATTTTATTCATGGCCTCTCTTCTATAAATAGAACACTAGACCTAATTGGTCATGACACTTGACACTCTTGAAAGACAAGACCTAGAATTCTCTCTACCCTCCCTCTTAGAGAAAGACTCCCACAAGTCTTTTGCCTCCTAGACTCAGAGACATACCGGTGTAACCTCTGTGGTGATTGTGTCAATCAAAGAAGAAATTTCCAGCGAAGAAAACCAAAGGTGGCTGCTGCGTTTTGTTCGTTGGAGCATCGTTGGCGAAGAACGGTCAAGTCTACAACGGAGGTTTGTAACGGTTCTTCCTCTTTTCTTTAGAAAAGTATTAAAAATAAATTTAGATTTAAATTTATTTTTATCATGTTTAAACCAATTTTACAGCGGCTTTAAAGATTGTTTAAAGTTTTGTTTGAGTTATCGTAACGGTATTTTAATGTTAATTAATATACGGCGTAAGGTCCAATCGATGCGCTTCCGCTGCGTGGGGACTTTTATTCCCTTCAGGCGTTACATAAACAAATTGTATACTTGTTTCAATAAAGTGTTATTGAGTTTCTTCAATAAAGTGTTATTGTTAAATATTACACAATTTGACCCAAATTTAATAAACTAAGATTCAAGGTTGTTTACATGTGACTTGAACTAGTACGTGGGGACATATGGGGATCGGTGTTCAAGTAACAACCTAAAAGGTCTATAGTACAGGGATAAGACTGGGTACCTTATCCTGGTAACACTATGTGATACGACTCGCATTGAATTCAATACAGACGTATTGATCCAAGGAGTCCATGTAGGAGACATGCAAGTGGGGGTATCCTATGCAATGAGTTTGCATAAGACCGAACCACAAAATAGTAAACCACTAGATGTAACACCGTTAACTAGTTAGGTTACTGTTTCAATAGGATGACCTAGGTAACTCAGTCTTAATCCTGAGTGTGTCATGAACTCCTTCTCACGAGGGATTGTCCTTTGATTAGTATGGGTGAGAGTGGCCTGCACACCGACTCAATAAGCCTACCTTCTTGGGGACGAGACCGAGTGGGGGGCTGGGGATATGATAACACAAGATGAAATTCATTCATTCCCACTTCTAGGAGAAGTAGATGAGTGTTCCCTTAAGTGGTGACTCCCGGACTTGAACAAAGGGTCCCACCCTCTGACTGGTCCGAGAGGGACTTTCTATTTAATGGTTGGACCATAAACAGGTTGTTCATTAGAGGAGCGCTGGTACTTAAGGAGACAGATGTAACACAAGGGTAAAGCAGTAATTTGACCCAACCGTGATTACGAACACTCGTGAAGGATTGACTTACCCATATAGGTCTATATCCGTGGACACAGAAATGTTCTACAGTGAGAAGAGTTCAGCTGTGGGTTTTTAGTGGAATGACCCACAGTTAATGAATATTGGTTAACCTGATTAATGAGTTTAATCGGTTAACCTCATATCATTGGAGCTTCTGATCTGTAGGTCCATTAGGTCACCCTGCTAGCTCGTAAGGAGTAATTAGGAACAATTATATCTTGAGAGAATTTGAATATAGTTCAAATTCATATTGGGAATTAAGTGAATTGTATGAGATACAAATTAATATAATGTATAATGATACATTAAAATGTAAAGTCTAATTTGAAATTAAACTTTATTATTATGAGAGGAATAAATATTTGAAGAAGTTCAAATATTAATATGAATATGATTCATATTAAATTTACAGGATATAAGAGAATTGGAAGGAGCTCCAATTTTAATATGAATTTGATTCATATTATAGAATTAATTAATTGAAGACCTGAAATTAAATATATGATATTTAATTGGATAATTAATTAATTAACTAATAGAAGGTCTAAAATTAAATATATGATATTTAATTGGTGATTAATGGTGATTAATTAATTGGAAATTAATCAATTATAGAAATGATTAGGCACTTATGGAAGTAATTAATCATTTATGGAAATGATTTAATCACTTATAGAAGTGATCAATCATTTATGGAAAAGATTAATTATGGAATTGATTAATTATGGAAAAGATTAAATCAGTTATAGAAATAATTGATTTTAAATGAATATTTTATTTATGGCCTTTCTCCTATAAATAGAACACTAACCCTAGGGTTTAGGGACTACATCATATGGCCACCATAAGACCCTCTCATATTCTCTCAACTCAAGAACTCTAGGGAGAATTTTCTCCCTAGAGTTTTCCCATTCAAGATTAGGTAGTCCCACAACTTCGTTCCTAATCTCAGAGTTATAGTGGGGAAGCCCTTGTGGTGGTGTCCGTTGAAGAATTCAGAGTTGTCAGACGGAGGTATGTTTCTCATCGCTTAACCTTTTTGCCAATATATTGGTATTTTGTAGAACAAAATTGATTTACGCGAACGGTTCAATTGCTTCCACTGTAACGGAATTGGGAATTCCAATCCTTCACTTATGTACCATGTTGACTTCTTACATGGGCAACGTTGGAACATCCCATTCCCTTGATTTCGTAGTCCTAGGAGCATCTATTTCGGGCCTGACCTCACGTTCTATAGGTATGAATAAAAATTGAAATACACCTTTGTTCTCATTATGCTTGCTTGTATATCCCCTACCATACGTTCTAACTCTTGTTCCTTTTTCTTTTCTTTTGTCTCTTTTCGTGTAGGGTTTGCATCTTATAAATCTGTGTGAGAGTGAATCCGTCATCTTCCCACGAAATCTATTTTTATTCCCCTTCCTTAGATTTTATACCATTTGGATTGAGTGTTGTTTTATGGATTGTTGCAATTTTTATCTTGAATTTCTTTTTTATTTTGGTAAAGTTAAATGAGTTTGTATGACTTATGGATTGTATAACTCTTGAATTGCACGTCTTTCTTTTCTCTTAGAAATAACATCGTAGCTTTGTATGCTTTGTGGATATATTTTAATTTCTTTGGAAAAATTGGATATCTTGCTACTTTGTTATCTCCTTGTTGAACAAATGAAAATGCTACTGCATACTTTTCCCACTACTTTTTAAAATTATTGTCCATTTGATGAAGTAAGATTAACCTAATCAAATTGGCCACATATTAATTGGGTCCAAGATCAAATAAACCCAAAAAAACTCATTAGAGAACCAATTGTCCCAAATTCGATGAATTCTAAACCCATAAGGGGTATTTCGGGTGCGGGTTCAGAATCAGAAGCCTGGGTTTCTAAAGTCCATGAGATGAAGGTGTTCATATAACATATGCAGAAGCAATTGAAGATCGCAAGCACCTAACTACATCAATTTTACTCCTAAAGCATGCTTGTTCTAAAGAATCCATAACAGAGAGTTAAGAAGAACCAACCTTTTTGCAGCTCAATTGGTGGACCTCCTTGGATTCTTTTCTTCTCCAATCTTCCTAGGACAACCCTTAGAGTCTTCCCTACTATTCTCCTGGCCAAGAACGACTTGTGGGAGTCTATAAAGATAGGGAATGGGAAGGGAATGCTTGAAGGATCAAGCTATAGAGAAGTATGTGAAAATGAGAGAGTTTGAGTCCAAATTCCAGCAGCATGACAGTAAGAAAATGGCTCTCTTCAACTTTGAATCTGATTCATACTCCTTATAAAGACATCTTCCATGCAAAGTGAAGCCTCATGATACTAGACACATGGTGAAATTGCAACTCAAAGTGGATTCTAGGTGTTTAATTCACAACACATGCAACTAGTGCATGGTTGTGTTGTTTTCCACTATGCATCAACATGCAAGAGTGGGAATCCCACTAAATCCACTAAATTGAATCTATATTCAGCTTGCAATTCACTCTTATTTCAATTCTAAATTGAAATTGATTTCTAGGCAATTAATTTGGGACAAATCCAAGTAATTTGATATGATTAATCCAATTAATCATTGTCACCTTGTGTCATTCATTATATATGATTCTTAATCCATATATATATTGTATTTAAAACACTTTTAAATTCTTTATCTCTCATTTTCTAATTTAATTCATAATTAAATTATTGTGTCAAACACAATTTTACGATAATACCCTTTTTCCCGATTTTGAACGATTCAAAGAATCCTATCAATATGTTCTAGGCTTTAAATCCGATATGAGCTAGGAGGGGGATCTAATGGACCTATAGATCATGGGCTCCAATGATTCGAGGCTAACCGATTAATCTCATTATCTAAGCTAGCCAACATTCGTTAACTACCGGGACACTCCACTATAGCCCGATAGTTGCACTCCCCTCACTATAGATATATTTCCGCCCACTTGATTTAACTGTGTTCAGTAAGTCAATTCTTCACAGGTTGTTCGTAGCTATAGCTAGGTCAAAAATCCGTTTCACCCCTATAATACTTCTAATTCCTTAAGTCTCACTAATCCTCTAATGAACAATTGGTTTATGGTCCAACCAATAAACCGAGTCCCTCTCGGGCCAATGAGAGGGCGGGATCCCTTTGTTCAAGCCCCAGAGTCAACACTTAAGGGAACAACCTCTCTACTATCCCTAATTTGGGTAGGAGTGAATTCCTTCTCGCACGACTATGTCCCCAGCTATCTACCCGTTCCTATCCCTGAAATGGGAGGCTTATTGAGTCGGCGATACTGAGCCACTCTCACCTATTCAGATCTAAGGATAAGCCCGAATAAATAGGAGTTCATAGTTAGCTCAGGATTAAGATCGAGTTACTTAGGTCATCGCATGAAATAGTCAGTCTCGTCAGTAAACAGTGTTATAAAGCGAGAGTGACTTATTTCTCGATCCTGGTCTTATGAAAACTCATTGCATAGGACGCCCCCACTCGCATGTCTCTACATGGATGATTTAGGATCATATCGTCTATACCATCTATAAAGTGGGTCGCGTCTCATAGTGTCCCTAAAATAAGGTACCCAACCATATCCCTATACTATAGACCGTTTTGTCTATTACTCGAGCTTGATCCACTTTTATGTCTCTACATAAAGCTCAAGTGTTCATCCTATAGCCATGGATCTTAGTTTATTGGATTTGGGTTATTAAATGTGCAATTTACTTTATTTAGTAATGACTTTACTGATTTAATCTTGATAACGCCTTTATCGAATAAGTATATAATTTTGTTTAACATTCACTATCTACGAGTTTTAGGGCACCAATCTCAACATGAGATTGATTTGGAGGAGTTGTGTAGTATGGATTTCTTTAGTCTTTGTTTGGGAACAGACTTGGATTGGTAGGGTTTTTGAAGACTATGTTTGGAGTGCAAGCTTATGTTAGTTGGGTTTTGCATACATAAACAAATATAACATTGAAACTGACAGGACAAGACCCTTGACTTGCTTGATTTGACCAAATAAAGGGATTTGACCAAAGGAAAGCAATAATGTAATATAAATCGACAAAAGCTACAAGCAAATCTAACAAAATATAGAAAAATCTCCAACTTACTCCCCCACCATCTTTTGTCATATTCATGTAGTCCTTGTCTCGTAGATTCAGAATATTATGTCGAATTACTAGTTTGGCAAAAGTCAAGGTAAGTTTACCAATGGGTTTAATACACATCACATATCTTACAACCGAGAACACTAACCATAACATCCTTCACAACTGTCCATTCCAATGACTCTTCATTGTAAATTTCATTTATGAGAGTTGGATTTGAGATCTTTTTCTGTTATGGCCGTTTGTTATTGTTGAAGTTATATTTACAGGAATACAAATTTACTTGATTATATTTTACAAAATTTATAAAACACGCACTCACACACACACTTATAATAAACTCATGTTTTATAAGTTTGTTTCGGTTTAGGTTTGTGCCAAAACAACTAAGAGTTTTGATTTTGAATTGAGAAATTATGCATTTTTCTTCGTTGAGAGATTTTGGAGGTAGCCAATGTTCGCAAACTATAGTTTGACTTCTTTTATACCAGCGTGGGAAAATTTGTATTTATCCCACTATTAGATTTGAAGGATTTTTACAAGATTTTTTTTTCGTATAAAGATTCTTTGATTCCAATGTGTTCAACTTAAGATTTTTAAAATTTTTAGCTTAGAATAAGCTATCTTTGATGGATCATTTTTGTTAGGATATGAGTTATTTCTACGAACTTTGTATCAATGAGAATAAACTCATATGGTTTTCAGGTTTTTTATCAAGAATTCTAGAATGAACTAAAATCCTTAAAGATAGATGGTGTGAATAATTTCAACAATCGAACTTATATAAAATTTGGGTTCGACAATTGGTTAAAGAATTTGAGTGCGTTTTTCAAAGAGGTTTTGATCTCTGGTTTTGTAATAAATTTCTTTTGAGGGTTGACCACCTTGCTATAGGCAAGGTTTAGAATGTCGATGTCGATGAAAATGTCAAGACATTATGGGAAAATTTACGAAAATCGTGGAAATTGGTGGAAATTGTTTGAATTAGTCAATGAAACTTTAATTGTGGCTTGATTAGACTATAATGGACCTTTTTTTTATAATCATATCTAAAAAGTAAGATAATATTTAGATGAAATTGTCGATTCAAATGTCAATATGTGCAGGAATTTTGAAAAAAAAATTTATGAAAATTGTTTGAATTATTAAATGCAAATTTAATTATAGTTTAATTATATTACAATTAATCATTTTTAGCCATCTATTCAAGTTATATATAATAGACATATTGAAATTTCTATAGAAATGTTGATACCAATAAAGATTTTGAAAAAATTATGACAATCGATAGAAATTGTTTGAATTATTAAATGAATGAAATCTTAATTATACTGATTTAATTAAACTATAATTAATTGATAGTTAACATCTATAATTATATTTGAATGGACGACTAAACATTAAACTTAGACCAATTGGATAATTTTAAACAAATATTATAAAGATACACACCAATAAAATAAAATGTAAAATATTATATAACTAATATATATCATTTTATGTATTAAAAAGTTAAAATAATTAAAGTAGGTGTAATTGTAAACAATCAATAAATAAAAAAAGTAAGTAAAAAAATAAAAAGAAAAAAAGAAAAAACAAAACCGAAAATGAATACTAAAAAAGAAAGTTAAAAAAAAACTAAAATTGAAAATGTTAAAAAAACTAAATTTAAGTAACTGTACGAAATGCTAAAATTTAAAATTAAAAAAAAAAAAGTAATTGTACGAAATTCTAAAATTTAAAATTAAAAAAAAAAAAACAAAAAGAGGAAGTTGAAACTTGAAAGGACTGCCTATCAGTTGCCAGGCGGTGCACAGGGAAGCGCGTCAGATGATTGACGCGCCTCTTGACTTCAATTTTCCTTTAATAAAAAAAATATTAAAGTAAATTTCGTTCAGAATCTCGAAATTTCGAGATTTCACAAAATTTCGCCGAAAAGGGGGGAAAAACGAAAATTTCCCCCTCGATATGTCGACAAAAATTTAACACACTGGCTATAGGTAGCAAGGAAGGAAGGTCGAATTTTCAACTTGTATCTTGATGAAGAGACGATTGATTCTTTGGAGTCTTCTAGTCGTTGGATCTTCTAAGTCTCGAGTTGGTTGAGTTCTGAATCTTGGGTCTTTTGAATTCTTTGGACTCTTTGACTTCTGACTACTCTGGACTCTAGTTGAATGCTCTGGATTCTGAGTTGTTTGAATGCCCAAATGGAATGGTGGTCTTCTCTATTTGCAGAGTTTGATAGACCTCATATGGGCTTGGGCTTGGTTGATTTTCGGCTCAACTTTTGGACTTGGATTACATTTGGGCTTTAATCCAATCTTTTTTTTAATAAGCTAGGATTATTTTAATTTGACTCAATTTCTTTAATAACCTCGGGTTGCATTAGCCTCGGGTCCAACTGCCACATGGCATAATTTGATTGAACTTGGCTCATGTGATCCATTGGATCAATAATAGACAAGTGACATTGTTTGATTTGCCAAATTTTGATGTCTATTAATTTAATTTAAGGATATGTGTAAATTTGTAATTGGTCCCAAATTTATTTTATTATTAATTTAAATTAATGGCGTGTCAATTTTTATTGGCTAAAATTTATTGTTCAATAGCAACGTCATCGCGATGCGAAGCGGCTGATGTCCTTCCCTAATGGTCTCTTTCGAGAGGAGAGGTTTGGAGTCGACATCTGTTGGGATTGGTGCCCTAAAAACTCGTAGATAGTGAATGTTAACAAATTAAATATACTTATTCAATAAAGTCGTTGTTGAGGTTTGATTCACTTAAATCATTAAATAAGTGAATTGCACGTTAAACAACCATAATCCAATAAACTAAGATCCCTGGCTATTGCATGTATACTAGAGCTTTATGTGGAAACATAACAATTGGATCAAGCTCAAGCAAATAGCCTAAACGGTCTATAGTATAGGGATAAAGTTGGGTACCTTATCCTGGGGACACTATGTGATGCGACCCACTTTGTAGTCAGTACAAACACTATGTGATGCGAATCGTTCATGTAAAGACATGCGAGTGGGGGTGTCCTATGCAATGAGTTTGCATAAGACCAGGACCGAGAAATATGTCACTCTCACTTTCTAACACCGTTTGCTGTTGAGACTGGCTATTTCATGCGATGACCTAGGTAAATCGATGTCACACCCCCTCCCAAACTACCTGCTAGCTTAGTCAGGGAGATGGTGTTAAGCCAACAAACATCGTCCTCCTCTAACGATACCTGTTGACCCTGGTGAATCGTTGAACCTGATAAACATACAAGTCTTAGAAATAAAATACTTTACATGTAACGCAACACAGCGAAATCCCTGAAAACCTTTAGACATAGATGAAGTGCAGCCATGACATTACTCGTTTTGGAAAATAACCTGATAGACATATCACAACCAAAAACATACCCAACTAGGCTTTACGCAACCGACATCTAAAGCTTACACAAACCGTAAACTTTCCAATTCTTACAAAGATATTTACAATACAAACAAACACAATGTACAGCTCCACCCATGTACCGGAGCTTGATTTGGAAGCTTTTAGCAGAAAACAGACTTTTGCAGTTATCAGGCACCGAAAGCTCGATCTCTACCTGAAAAGTGGGAAAACATTTTGAAAGAGTGAGGTACGAAGCCCAGTGAGTGACTAAATTTAAAACTGTAAATCTGGAAATCAGAGCACGTGATAAACCTTTAAACGTATAAATCTATTCAATCAAAGCATTACACATAAGCGTGCAATGATAAAAGCTTTCTCAAATATTCCGCAAGTACGTCATTAAAAATCTAGCAAAGCATATCAAGTATATCACACATTTTAACTAACATGACCGATCTACGTTGTGTACAACACGGCCAGTACAACCAACGTTTACTAGCTCTACGAAGTAGTGGGGCCCACCCAACACTCCCATCGTCTTTGTCGTAGTGGGGCCCGCCCAGCACTCACGACAGCATCGTTGTCACAGAGTACACTCAACGTCAACAACGGAATATAACCTGTGTGCACACGGAACCATATAGCCTCGGGCTCAATATTTCAATCTTGTAGTCAATAAAAGTCTCAGAAAACCACATAAAAACATTAAAACATGCTTGTTTATCATTATCTTTCGTAAAACTGAAAATCTTTAAACAGTATTCTCTAATACATTCTTTGCTTAAAATGATATCGTTTCAACTACTTTTCAGAAAGTCAATAATCATGTGCTCGTACATAAATCTCACGTGCTCGTCACTCACAGTCTTGGCTAGTTCCCTGGTCTGTAGACTCGGCCTATGATGGTTGTCGTCAGAGTGTTTAATGATTCACTATAAATCAGCCATGGATTTTAATCAATCCAAGCATAAATTAACAAAATCAAGTAATACTTGGTGAGTCCAGGGTCGAATCCACAGGGAAGGGATATTTGCAAAGCTTTTAACAATATTTACTGAACTAAACTCTAAGACATGTGATATTATAAAAGAATAAATAATCAAGTTGGTAAGATTGAAGAACTTATAGAAAACAAAACATGCGATAAGAGTGGAAGGAAAAAGTATTAAGCAGATTGGTATCAAGGCTGTTGCGGTTGCAACCTCATGCGTTTATAAGAACCTTGTAGCGATACTTTGATTAATTGATCCATTAATGCCTAAGTGAGAAAAAAAATCATAAGTTTCCCTTCCGGTACTCCTTTTGCGTTTGGCATAAAACTATCAAGTGGTTATTTGGCTAGTTCATGTGTTAGGTGTAGTTCTCTAAAACTTACAAGGGATTGGGTTAGTCACAACGCAGTCTAAGCTCATGCATGCACTATCTTTTAGCGGTAGTGTTTTAATGCTACCAAGACTACATGACATGCGCTAACTTGCTCTACTTAGAGATGTCCGCATGCGTTACCAGTCAGGGATTTAGTACACTGCTACCGCATCTGGCTGGCCAAGCGGGAGTTAGTAATGAAAATAGTATCGCAACTAAGTAGAAAGCAATTAATGTTTCATTTAACTCAAAATATGCGCTGACAAAATATACTTATCACCGCATGAGGTGCTTGTGCAAAGCCTCGATGAAGAAATTAGCTCATGTGAGCAAAACAAGACATCATGAAATAGAACATTACAAACACAAGTTTGCTCCTAATCACAACTCTCTGTGATTTATTTTTCTTCTTCTTCTCCTTCTTCCCTCTCGATCGAATGAACAATGAATGAATCCTTTGAGTATGTGGCTTCTATTTATAGGTGAGAGAAGCTAACTTCTCCAAGTAATTAGCAACTTGTGTTAATCATCGTTAGTCAACTTGCTCAACTTTTCACCCCTTTTTCCGCCCACTTGCGTTAGTTGTATCAGTTGTGTCAGCGCTGTCCTTTCATCATCTTATTTGTCTCTTGATCATTTTGGGATGTGTGCCTGCGCTGGGAAGAAACTTTGACAAACAACTGAATTAGTTGCGTTAGCGCCCTATATTTTATAATTTCCCCCCGCATACATGAATATAGCTCGCCACATAAAACTATCACATTTTTCTTTGTTTTTGTGCTGAAGCAACACATCTTTGTTTCTTTTGGCCTTGTTTTAGCTTAAGTTTAAAGGATAAATAACTTGCTTTTGGCAAGTTATCAGCCTATTTCCTCTTGGACTGTCAAAAAATTCAAAATCGAGCATCAAAACCAAAGGTAACCCTGTCTTTCCATGCTCATGAATTCTAAACATTTGAATTAAAATTGCACTTCAAATTGTTTTCCAAATTTTTCAGATTCAATACCCTGACTTCCATCACTCATAACTACCTCAATACTTTACCAAAATCAATGTAATATATATGAAACTCTTCATTTTGGAACCCTTTAAAACTTACTTGAAGGAATAAAAACGAGATTCCAAATAGATTTATCTCGAAATCCCCCGAACTCAACAAATATAGATTCGTGCTTCTCTGCTACCTTATACCTTTCTCCTGAAATTAGACCAACTTCTAGTCATTTTTTGTTCATGAATTCTGCATGAAAGTTATAGGAAATTGAATAAGCTTTCCAACCATACCATGTTGAGCTTCTAATTCAACCTGTACACCCCAGAATGATCGAAAAACCAGAGAAAACCAGAGATCCTCCTGATTTGCACGAAAATCCTGTGCTCTTTTAGTTCTTCCTATGTAGCACCAACTGAATAAAAAACTAGAGATAGGCAGGTTGAACCCAGATTCTTCCATGGTTGCTTTTGCTTGAGCTATTTCCTCTCTTCTTCAACCTCAAAACCCTAGCAAGCTCCTTCTTCTTCTTCCTTCATTCTCTCCCTCGAAATGCTCTGAAGTTTTGTGGAAAAGGTTGGAGAAAATGGCTGAAATGAATCCATTCATTTTACCTTTAAAGCACTAGCAACGAAAGTGCTTTGTTTTCCATTCTTTTTCTTTTTTTTTTTAATTTCCTTTTTACTATTTTCTTTTCTTTCCTTTTTCTTTTTTATTTCCTTTCTTTGTTAATAAATTCCAAATTTATCAAAGATAACCTCAACCAAAAGTTTTTCCATTATTCTTGAGCAATGAAATTACACAACTTTGATCCAACTTCCCATAATTTGTGACAAGAGCAAATAATCCAAAGAAAGTCTCGGGTTTACAATTGATCTTAATCCTGAGCTAACTATGAGCTCTGTTTATTTGGGCTTATCCTTGGATATGCATGGGTGAGAGTGGTTCGACAACGCCAACTCAATAAACCCCCCATTTCAGCGATAAAAACGGGTAGATAGCTGAGAACATAGTCCTGTAAGATGGAATTCACTCATACCAAATATAGGGATAGTAGAGAGGTTGTTCCCTTAAGTATTGACTCCGGGACTTGAACAAGGGGCCCCACCCTCTCAAGCCATTGAGAGGGACTCGATTTGGTAATCAGACCACAAACCAATTGTTTATTAGAGGATCAGTGAGACTTAAGGAACGAGATGTAACTTCAGGGGTAAAATGGACCTTTGACCCAACTGTAGTTGTGAACAACCTGTGAAGGATCGACTTACTGGTTATGGTTGTATCGGGTGGATAAAAATATATCTATAGTGAGTGGAGTGCAACTATCAGGTTATAGTGGAGTGTCCCGGTAGTTAACGAATGTTGGTTAACTAGGTTAATGAGTTTAGTCGGTTAACCTCGAAATGTTGGAGCCCATGATCTGTAGGTTCATTAAGTCCCCTTACTAGCTCATACGGAATATACCGTAGAACATAATGATTGGAAAGTTTGAATTGTTTAAATTCGGTTTAGGGAATTAATGTCAATAATATACAATATTTTCGACACAATAGTTTAATTATGGATTAAACTATTAATTGGGAGAGTAAAATATTTAAATATGATTTAAATACGATACACGTGAATAGGGATTCATGTTCGACACAAAGTATTAATTTTAGATATTACATAATTGATTAAATTGTTTAATCAATTATTGTCTTAATTTAAAAATGATTATGAATTGTTTTTAATTTGAGATAAAGAATTCAATCTTGGATTTTATGAAAATTCAACATTAGTGGATTCAATTAGGTGTAATGAATTAATTTGATTAATATCATAAAGTTAATTTAAAATGTTCAATTAATTAATAATTAAAAAAAGAGAGAGAAAGCAATTGAGAATTGCATTTTAAATTAAAATCCAAGAGAGGTAATTCATTCTTGCATAAAGATAGTGAAAATTCTCATAAATCCACTATTGCATGGATTAGGATAGTGGAAAGACACCACACTCATGCAACTATGCATGTAACCTCCATAGAACACCTCGAATCCACTAGCTCATTTCTCCTAACCATGTGTCATTCATTTTGTGAATCTTTGATGCATGTAAATCTTCTATAAGTAGACGATAATCAGATGGAGAAAAGGTGAGAATTTATCATAGTGTTATGCTTCCAAAATTTTGTCTCAAACTCACTCTCTCAAACTCTCCAATAGCTTGAAGTGCTCAAGCATATCCCTTCCAATCCCTATCACCATAGCTCCCACAAGTCGTTCTAAGGCCGGAGGATAGCGAGAAAGACACTAGAGGTGGTCCACACACTGTTTGGTACTAAAACAAAATGAGAAGCTCAATCGACCTCCAAGAGGTTGGTACTAAAACAACTCTATTTTTCGATTCAAAAGACATGTTTTCATTTTCTAAAATTTATGTAGTTAAGTGTCTCCGATCATAAAATTGCTACCGCATGTGTTATATGAACACCTTCACCACTGATAACTCTCCAAAAGGGAGTTATTTAGGCCTTGGTTCTATAGTATTTTGTGTGTCATTTGTGCTAAATAGGGTTGCTTTTAGATGAATATTATATGTTTTAACCCATTTAGAAGAATGAAGGCTTTGGAAGTTATTTTGTGCAGAAAATATTGCTGAGCGACTTGAGGGAGCAAAATCTGTGATCCAACAAAGTAGGGAGCAAAACTGCCACCTAACAGCTCGTAATCCATTTTTATGAAGTGGCGTTAGCTGAATTATTTTCGGATCTAAGAAGCATGGAGAGCCTTCCACGTGTACAGTTTGACCTAATTAGGTTAAACCTCATCTTATAAAAGGAGGAGCCGTCAGAGATAAAGGCATTCACGATTGGGAGACCGAATCAATCGGCTAGAGACCGAATTGACGGTAGAATGGAGATCTAAGAAGACCATTTGCGATTCAACTCAAGAAGACAAAGTTCTTCTATGTTCTTGGTGGTTTGGAGCAGCCGTTTCATCCCCATTTGTTGAAAATGATTCGTATTTCTTGTGTATTTCGCATTATGGATGTGCTTATCGAGATTGTAACGTATTTTATTTTTTCAATCATGAACTAATTTCTTTGAAGGAATGGGTTAAGAATTATGTGATTGTTATATTTATAAAATTTGGAAATTCTATTTGATTATGATCATCTCGAGTTATCGTTGTTCTTCAATTTCATTATGTGTCCGCCTAGCTAGCCAGTATGTATAGCTTCTCCTAGTTCAGGGATGATTTAGGAGTTGTGTGGCGAAAATTCACGTTAGACCATTATGAGTTGGTGAACGTCAGTAGTTGAACTAGGGATAGTCAATTGCCTAACGCTTGATAGGTAGAGCTGCATTGGAGTTGAAACATATTCCAAAAAATCTGAAGTTTCGGGAGGATCCTGTTGATAATACTGCATGAGATTGACAGATCAAAAGAATTGCTGGAACATCTTTATAAACAATTACAGAAGTCTTAACTTGTGTCTGTTTCCATTCTGTTTTCTTTAGTCGTAATCACTTACTGCTTTCTTATGTATTTTGTTTCAGCATTTTAAAAATCCAATCAATTTAACCAACCATTTGAAATCACTAAAAAGGAAAATTAAATCAATAGAGGTAGACAATTCAAGACCCTGTGGATACGATAAATACTTATCACTTGCTGTTAGATTGTGTATACTTGCACAATATTTTGAGGTGAATTCTATCTATAATTTTAACCACTTCAGAATTGCAACAACCACCAATCATCACGAGGTGTGTTTGCTCACCCACTTTATAGAAAATCTGGTTTTAGAAAACCAAAAATTAGGTTTGGTGGTCGACTGAGTGTTGGGAAGGTGTTAGCACCCCTACAACACTCGTTTTTAACAAACGGTTACCACATTTTATTTTAAAATTATCCCTTTATTTTTTTGGTAAAAAAAAAATGTTTTTTGTGTTTTATTTTAAATGTCCCAAATTTATTAATCCATATATAATAATAAAATATGAATTAATTATGAGTGGCTCAGGGGCAATAGAAAAATCTTGGATTTCATTATGATATTTTACAATAAATTCCTCACTCAAGAATATTAGAAAAATAATATTTTCTAATAATCCGTCATCGTAATTTTGGGGAGTTTTCATGTATTTCTAAGGTTAAAACCTTAAAAAGAGAACAATACTAATTTCCAAAAATAATTAATTTTTATTTTAAAAAAGTAAATTCATTTTAGGAATTTTTTCGTGTATTTTTAGAATTCGAGAATTCTAAAAAGAGAACACTACGTTTTCTCCAAATAACTTAGAAATTCATTTAAAGAAATGTTTTAAAAGAATGAAAAATTATGAAAAATAAACTTTTGACTCATAAATTTATTTTTAGGAAAGACTGATACAGGAGAGAATTTTCTTTTAGGAAAAAAAAAACTTAATTATTCAAAAATTCATTGTGAAAATCGAATCTTGAAGGTTTTTATTTTTACTTATAAAAAACAAATCCTATTTATTAGAAAAAATATTTTTTGAAAAAACGTTCTTTGACAAAATACTTCACACTCAAATCAAGAAAAAAAAACCAATTGAAAATACCAAACAAATTAAAGGCAATTTAGGAACTTGAAAGAATATACAAGGGTAATTTAGAAAACATATCACTCGCCTGACTCACCTCACTGAAGATGGAGAATGAAGATGGAGGAAGAAAATGACTATGACACCCGTTCGAGAAGTGTGTAGGAGTTGTGAGTTTGGACGCACGATGACATGGTGGAGTGGTAGAATGTGGTAGCTTGATGATGGTTAGATGATGGGTTCTTTAGAGAAAAAGGAAGAAGATGACTATGCACGTGGGAAAGGGGAGAGAAAAGAGAAAGGGGCAACAAGAAAAATGGCTACAAATAAAAAGGTGGCTTGAAAAATGGCTACAAACGTTTGTAAATTAAATAGATGGCTAAACCATTTATTAATTAATAATTCCCTAATTATACAAGACAAAAATGCCCCTCAACAAACTTCCTAACGTGTTGTTAACGTTTAAAACCAAAATCAGAGTTTAAGAGAGATAAAAAAACACCCCTAAAAATAGTTGGAGACATTTTAGGAGGTTTGAAAATCCGAAAATAAAAAAGACACACAACTATTTTGAAACCCAAATGTACCAGACCCTAGTTTTTCCCCGGGAATAGGAGTAAATACCTTGTCGGACAATGAGTACAAAGTTCAACCACCCCGTCAGTAGAGAGGAACACCTCTGAACTCCATTGATCAGGAACAACATTCCTGTCCATCTGCATATTTACTACCTGCACCTAAGAACCTCTGAAAAATTAAGAAACTGGAATTATGACACATCTGCTGCAATGTTGATCGGGAACAACATTCCTGTCCATCTGCATATTTACTACCTTGTCGGACAATGAGTACAAAGACCCTAGTTGTTCCCCGGGAATAGGAGTAAATACCTTGTCGGACAATGAGTACAAAGTTCAACCACCCCGTCAGTAGAGAGAAACACCTCTGAACCCCATTGATCAGGAACAACATTCCTGTCCATCTGCATATTTACTACCTGCACCTAAAACCTCCGAAAATTTGAGAAACAAAAAAGAAACGTAATTATGACACACCTGCTGCAATTATGAGCACCCACCAAACCCCCCTCATGCACCAGCCCCGTCTGCTCGTCTCCATCCCCCACAAACCTCGAGACCCAAAAAACCTCCATTACCACCGCCAAAACATCCTCCATCTTCCACCTTGACAAACATACCGTTTGCTCGTGAGAGCCAAAAAAACCTGCATTCCCACCGCCAACCATAGTGGATATCGCTACCTACCTCTCGCATCACGTCGACGCCCCCCCTGCCGTCCCCGCGACCTTCATCCGGTACGTCGACGAACACGTATTGCATGCTCAACCCTTTCTTCTTCTACGCGAGACCTGTACCAAAAAATTTGAAATAAGGTAACGGATTCCTTTCCCCTCCATTATATTTGCAACAGAAAGATTCGTTTCTTCCTTGCAATCCCGAGATTTTAGGGGTTCGTTTCTTCCTCGGGAGTGATGAAGTCAAAATTCCTGACCCCACGGGATGTCCCCGCGTCTTAATTACTCCAACTATACTTAAATTGGTCTTATACTATGTAAATTCTTTGTAACCTCAATTTATTTCCTTAACTCCATTCATGACGATTTCATTTGGAGAATTTGTTTCTTTTCACTAGTTTCTCCCACTGTTTTGTGAATATTTCAACCTTGATATAATCTTATAGAATTTTTATACAATTTACTAGGAAACAATTGTTCCGTCCATTTTAAAATTGGTATTTGTTGAATGAGAAAATTCAACCAATCACAAATTGTTCCGCCCTAGCTTACTCTTAGCTAACTAGCGACGTGGCGTGAGGA
Organism: Luffa acutangula; assembly: GCA_036850905.1. Taxonomy (NCBI): domain Eukaryota; kingdom Viridiplantae; phylum Streptophyta; class Magnoliopsida; order Cucurbitales; family Cucurbitaceae; genus Luffa; species Luffa acutangula. The sequence continues at coordinate 8,010,521 of CM072094.1, read as the reverse complement.
CAATGAACCCTAACCAATAATAGGACCCACTGTCTTCTTACATGCTCTTAACAACTCTAAGATCATAGTAACTGTCGTAGGAACTTAAATGACCAGAAATTCGAGCAGAATTTCTCCTAAAACTTGGCTAACGCACCTGAAAAGAAACGATATATGTGCATATTTATAAACTATATCACATCCTGAAACCAGGTTGGAGACACAAGCGTCTCAAAACCACAACATTCAGCCCAACACTTCCTTATCAACATATTTACAACCAACCATTCTATGCAACATAGTCTTATTACATAACCTTCACCCAACAAGATTTTACATACAAAAGTTACTCTAAACATAGACTCAAGTGGCAAGATTAGCTCCGATCCAGTAGGCTCGTCGAAACTCAGTTGCTACCTGGTAGAAAATTTTAATGGAAAAGAATGAGCTAATGAACCCAGTGAGTGGTATTTACTTACTAATACAAAAATAACTCTTCGAAATGATTAACTCAACTAAACAGAAGATCGATGTAAAACATTTTCACCTTGATAATTCAAAGATCCGACACAATTCAGAAGATAGTAAAGAAGTAACCGTTTTTACATCTGTAACGACCCGACTGAAAGAAAGCTAAAATCATCGAAGGTCGCTACTAAACCAAGGGAGTCGAAAATTTTTATTTTGATAAGAACAAAAACAACAAAAGGAAATTATGCTTTCATTAAATAAAAAGGGCCCAAAACGTAACTTTAGTTCGTAAAACATAAACGGAACTCAAAATCATAAAGCGAAAAGCATTCGAAGTTTCAACGCTTGAGTCTAAAACAGGAAATCGATCCTATGACATTAAAGACTGGAAATAAACAAAAGGGAAAAGAACATAGGTTGCAACTGCGATCCCATAGCCAATGTAGTTACAACCCTCGCCATACGCTAGTCGTCCTCAAGTACCACCTGGAAAGGAAAATCAAGTAACATGGGTGAGTATATAAGAATATACTCAGTAAGTAGCCCACTCAAGAGCTGAATCTGATGATCATAAAATCAGGTAACATGAAACTTAGTTCCCGGGTCTGTACGTCATAGGGACCTAATCTAGAAACATCAATTCGGGTTTCTAACCCCAAGGCCTTATTCGGGTTCAAGTAAGGATCTACCCAGGGTGGTTTCCTACCCCAACCTATGCCAACTATGGTGTTGTGTGAGTCAGTCAAGTAAGGTGAGTAAACTAGGGACTAGCTGACAATCTCTAGCAGAACTACACTTATCCCTACACAACACCCTGAATCATAAAATCAAAGTACAATGGAGCAATTTGAGCATGAAACATGCCCGAATGCCATTTGGCGCACAATCCTGTGCCTAGCTTGACGTTGTCCTGATGGAATGCACAATCTAGTGCCAGAGAAGTAAGCTCTATCAGTCACTGATAGGGTGCACGATCTCGTGCCTGCAAGTAGTATCCATCAGTGTCCTAAGATGGGGAAGAAAACGACCCTAACTAGACATAAGACTTAACGATCTACTAAGCCTACCTGTGGCCCTAAATCACATATAAGGCTCCTTTTCTAGGCCTTGTCCTTTTCGTACGTACAACTATCGAGTGTAACGTATCGAGGGATTTTACTAAGCTTAGTCTAATCAGGGGAGGCTTTACTAAGCTTAACCACACTTCTGTTGTTGTGCTACCGAAAATTCGGCAGCATAACAGCATACGTAAGGCAAATCCAAAAATTTCCTGAAACCTGAAAGAGAAAATAAACACTCCCAATATCGGTATGGCTGAACCACAACTCCATAATATAATGAGCCACCACAACCATTCAGACATACAGGGCAATCAACCATGCTTATCATTCATGCTTCCAAGATAATTTTAAAAGAACTTCCAATCCACCCAGAAACAAAACCAAATGTATTCTATGACGAGAACAAACATAGTTACCCACAACATGCTTAAATAGACTATCAAGCTCATTGAAATCCACAACATGCTTCTCAATTCGCACATTAGAGCAAACTTCGTCATACTAAGCATAGAATATACTCCCCACTTAGCAGAGCAAATCTCTAGTCATATGTGCATGCAGAACAACCTCTCACAAGGCTAAACACCCCAACACATGTCCTGAAGCCTATATGTATTGGAGTGGGTCCCGAGGACCTCTCTCTCTATGTACTAAGGAAACACATTCACTTAGCACATGGGTAATCACCAAGGGTACATGGATCTACTATTTGAAAACTACCTTTCAGCATAAAACTCTTTATATACAAACTTAGTTAAAACCACGTCTCTCTACAGAATAACATTTCGTAAGCTCGAGCAAATTTTACAAGAGTCATAAAACCTTTTAGAATTCTAAAATAATCAAACGATATCTCCAAAAATATTTTAGAAACATATACGCCAGCTAAAATCATAAAATCAATGAAACTCAAATCATTTTCTCTAAAATCATGCTTAACTCTTGTAGACATCGTACTTGGTCCGGCGAGGTTTTAATAATGTTCGAGTATCTCTAATATGTAATGTTAATTTTAAAATGAAACCATAGCATAAAAAGCTTTAAGTTCATTTTATTTTTTATTCTAAAGTTTAGTTGTAATTTTATTTTTGGTTATTTATTCATTTATTATTTTATTTATTTATTTATTTATTATTATTATTATTGTTTTCTTTTTCTTTTCTTTTTCCTACCCACTCTCCTCCTTCCCCTATTCTTTCTCCCATCGACCTATTCTAAGAGATTGATCGATTTGGTTCGTTTTAAACCTAGGTGAGCATGCATTTATCTTTGTTATAGATTTTACGTCTATCTCATTTTATAAAACGATAACATACTTTCTATTCGACGTTAACGCTTTAAAATCGAGCTAAGGTAGTTTCATGTTGCATGCTTTTTCATTTTCGTTTAAATAATATAATGATTATAAATAACGAGACCTAAACATTCAACATGCTTTAACATGAAACCTAAATCATGCATATTTATATTATAACTTCTTATAACATACTTAAATGCATGAAACATGCTTCCTATGGTGAGATTTTAAATCTATATGACATACTCTTATGCATATCTCATTCATAATTAATAATATCATGCATTCATAAAGCATAAATAATTAAACACACTAAAATGGACCGGTTTTGGCAATTTAAGCAAGCAATTAACTAAATTATTACAAATAATAATTGAAAATTGAGTTGAGAAGCTCCCTGGAATCTTGAACCATCATGAACCGGCTTGATTGGACCAGAACCGGACCTCTCAAGTGTTGAACATCACTAAACCGGACCAAGAGGGGCTGAACCGGCCGAGAATTAATGAACCAGACCGAGAATTGCTTGAACCGCCGAGATCTGGAAAATGCACGCCTGTTCTTCAAAAACGCATCAGCGTCACGACGCTCTCGCGACTGGAAGCCTCTGTTCTTCGGCCAACATGTGTTCTTCTCCTTCTTTTGATCAATTACAGCACTGAATGGACTCTAATAACTCCCAAAAAATTACAGACTCTTCTGAACACATTAATGCTCATATATATGTGAGCAATTACATTTTCATCAACAAATTGAAGAGTAAAAAATTGTCAAACCGTAATATATCCATTTCAGCACCCGTGCAAATTGAATTTCAAAATGCTACCCACCATGATCAAATTAAAGCAAATTAGGTGCCCAAACCATGCTCTGATACCAATTGGAAGTGTCTATATCTAAAAAGCGAAAGCAATTTTGGATCTTAGGCACATAATTTGTTCAATTTGATCAAACATTGCATGTTGTCCAAGAAGAAGAAAAACCGAGTATGTTTTACCAACCTTGAATCAATGGAGAATTGGTTGGACTTCTTTCTTGTTTTTCTTCACCAACAAGTCACGAACCACCAAAGGATCTTCCTTGCTATCCTCAAGCCTTTAGAACGGATTGTGGGATCCTCAAGTGATGGAATTTGAGAGAGAAAGAATGAAGAACAAGCTTGCAAGGTGGGTTTTGGTGAGTTTTCAATTTGGCAGCATATCCTTATCTTTCAAGCTTAATTTCTTCAGCCATCTCCTTGCCTTTTATAGAGGGATTAGAGAAGCAAGAATGCTCTACCAATTGACACTCAATTAATTAACCAAAGATTAGTGGGAATTTTGGTGTCCAATTTGAGGTGAGTGCATGGGTTTAGTCACCATGCACTCCACCTCCAAAAATTCAATCTTTTTTTATTTTAATTAAATCCATAATTATCTTAATTTAGTTGGATAATTATTTGAACTTTAATAACCTTAAAAATTAAAATTAAGTTTCAATTTTTCATTTTAAATTAATTCAAAATTAATTTAAAATAAGTATTAATTAATTAATTATTAATTTAATATTAAATATTAAATTAATATATTTTCACCAATCCCGAACATTTCCTAAATTTTATCTTCAATCATGAATTCCTATTCATGTTATCAGTATTTAAATCATATTTAAATATTAAATACTCACCATAACGGTTTTCACAAAAACCCGACGTATCGACAACGCTTATCACCTCTACTCATATTTCTCAACATGAACTAAAGCAATTCATATTTTATCCATCATATTGTTCTAAAGGTTAGTCTCGAGCTAGCAAGGGGACCTAATGGACCAACAGATCATGGGCTCCAACGGTATGAGGTTAATCTAGTCAAACTCCTTTTAACCTAGTCAACCAACATCCGTTAACTACCGGGACACTCCACTATAGCCTAGTAGTTGAACTCCCCTCACTGTAGATATATTTGTGTCCACTCGATGTAACCATGACTAGTAAGTCAATCCTTCACAGGTCGTTCGTTACTATACATAGGTCAAAAGTTCGTTTTACCCCTATAGCACATCTTAGTTCCTTATGTCCACTGGTCCTCTAATGAACAATTTTGTTCATGGTCCAACCATTAAACAAGATCCCTCTCGGGCCAATGAGAGGGTGGGGCCCCTTGTTCAAGTCTTGGATTCAGCACTTAAGGGAACAATCTCTCTCTACTATCCCTAAATAGGGTAGAGTAGGAGTGAATTCCATATTGCATTACTATGTCCCCAGCCATCCATCTAGTGTTATCCCCAAAATGGGAGGTTTATTGAACGGAATTTTATGACCACTCTCACCTATGCAGATCAAAGGATAACCCTAAACAAACAGGAGTTCATAGTAAGCTCAGGATTAAGATCGAGTTACCTAAGTCATCGCATGAAATAATCAGTCTTAACAGTAAACAACGTTATAAAGTAAGAGTGACTTATTTCTCGGTCCTATCTTGTGTAAACATCTTTTACACAGGATGCCCCTACTCGCATGTCTTTACATGAACGATCCAAGATCACGTCGTTTGCATTATTCACAAAGTAGGCCGCATCCATAGTGTTACCAGAACAAGGTACCCATTCTTATTCATTTACTATAGACCATTTAGGTTATATACTCGAACTTGATCCCTGTCCATATTCACTACATAGTTCGAGTATCTCATGTTATAACCATGGATGTTTCTATTGGATTATAAGTTATAAATAAGCAATTTCACTGAATAATATCTTTATTTATATAAAAGATTACAAAACTTGAGTTCTAGGACATGACCCCAACACTAAATTCAACTAAAGACCTTCTGTGCGAGCTGAGTTCAAGGCGTGGCTCGTGGAGATTGTGACGAGGACGTGTGGTCTCAACAACGATAGTGTTTTATCTCTTTTCTCTCTTTACTTTAGTTTTTTTTTAATGGATGTTTTAGACTTAGTTTACATCGTAACGTCGTGTCACTACTACAAAAATCACTTTTAATGACGGACATTGCCCGTCATTAAAGACTTTTCATGACGGGCCCGCGTCCGTCGTCTATACGAGTGTCGTCGTAACTTTTTATGACGGGCGACTTTTAATGACGGGCATTGCCCGTCATTAAAAGCTGTCCGTCATAACAAGGTACAATGACGGACGTTTTTCATGACGGGCAATGTCCGTCATTAAAAGTCGTCCGTCATCAAAAGTCCGTCATTAAAGAGTATTTTTCAACCAGCCAGATTTTTAATGACGGGCAATGCCCGTCATTAAAAGGCGTCCGTCATGAAAAGTCCGTCATTGAAAGTGTGTTTTCCAACCACATGTCCGTCATTAAAGGTGTCCGTCATTAAATGTCTTTTTTAATGTCCGTCATTAAATGTCATTTTTTATGACAAGCATTGCCCGTCATTATTTTGTTCATAATTTAAATAAAAAAATTGTTGGTTGTCCGGTGGCAAACCAACAATATTTTCTTTATTTGTCAACCTGTAAAGAAAGTAACCTTAATCTTAAACGTGCAAAATTGCATAGAAATCAAATATTTGTCAAATTTCATTCCAATAAGCCAATGAACCAAATTTGTTCATACAATTTTTATTCATATAAGTTTAATATATGAATAAAACTACAAACACTTACACTTAAAAGCCTCAAAATTACTAAACACCTATGATTAAAAGTCTACACCTATACCAAAAAAGAAAAATTCTCGTACATGCCACTTTCATTCTTGTCTTGCTCGTACATCAAACTTGAAGAACCTAAGAAAAACAAATTGTAATTAGGTTCGATACAACGCCAAAACAAGAGCTCACATAACAAACATATGTCCAACAACTCGAAGAACCTAAAAAAAACAAATTTAGTTAACAATAAAATACACAAAAAAAAAAAAAATCAATCTCAATGAGTACTCCTTGCATAGCCACATAACAAATCATGCTATATGCTGCTTGTACATCCTTGCATAGCCACTCCTTTTTCAAGGTTTGGCATCCACAACGAACAGTAACCTTCAAAAGATTTCAAATACAGTTTGGACGAATGTATTTAGGCGACATTTCGCATGCATAATCATAAAAGATTTACATAAACAAATCCTTGTTATTAGTTTTCAACAAAAGATGGAAGATAAACTCTTTCAAAAAAAAAAAAAGATGGAAGATAAACAAGCAGGTACCTTTTTCGAACCGTTTTCAGGCGATGGGCATTCCCCAGGATATATGACAAGTTTCTGGACACAGATGTGTGCAGTAGGGCAACTTTCTGCAACAACAAACACCTCCAATGATGTTTAAGCTTTGTGTTAGGTATCCCATCCAAATAACCTGTGAAAAATGAGAACAACAAGCAAACAACACACAAAATAGAGGAGAATAGATTCAGAATACAAAAGCCAGACGACTATTATGTTTATAGTCCAAGTGATAAATACACAATCCTTAAGGCCCAACTTACAGAAATACAACATATTTCAATTATTGATTGAAGAGAAATTTGAAAAGAAGATTATGCAAAAATTTAAAATTCATTTCTTCATCACCAAGTTTGATATAATTCACCCAAGCAGATAACAATATATAGTACAAAATGAAATAGGATAGCATATACCACTTGATATGAAAACAAAAGTATGTTAGCCTTTTCTCAAGGAAAAATGATACCACAGTTTGTTAGCCTTTTCTCAAGGAAAAATGATACCACAGTTTGTTAGCCTTTTCTCAAGGAAAAATGATACCACAGTTTGGTGCTTCACACACAAAACTAAATAGAAAGGGCCTAAAAAGGGATAAATAAGAGATCATTCAAAATGCAAAAATTATGAGCGAAGCTTAGGAATATATTACTCTTTAGCATATAAACTTGATTGTCTTACCTGTCATCCATTTCTGAGATACGACATTTCTTTTGTTTCAAACTCAAATGAGAAGAAAGTAATTAAACATTCCAGCTTCCTTCCAATAGCCTGTCTCATCCTTTTTTCCCGCTCTTCCTGGCTCAAAGAAGGATCAAAACTGGAGAGAGGGAGAGAAGTGTTAATACTAAACAACAGGAAGAGATAATCAGAGGGTGTGACACATTAATTCTTCCGGCAAATGCAAAATAGGCAGATATCTGTTACTTGGCTATGGTCATCAAGGAAAATTTCTCTTACCTTATGACCAGAGATGAGTACTTGTAAAGGCCGATGGAATTACTTGGATTGGATTAAAATTAACAATCTCAGAGGGAATACTTGCAGCCACTTGTGCTGTTATATTGCCACCTGCACTTGCTGACAAGGGACGAGAAATTTGTGGCACAATAAACCCCAATGATTTAAATGCTGAGAATGCAGCAATCCTTGCCTCTTCAGCTTTATCAAGAACGACTTTACGAGCACCATGCTTAATCTTCCTTGCTATTCCAACATGCATGCGTTTTTGTGCTGTACTCTCTATAAAATCAACCTCAAGATTAGAATTTTGAAAGTGGAGAAAGATAACTACCGATTGTAGCAGTAACCAGAAATCATTCATCTCTAATAATAAAGTCAGTTTGAATCTGAAAATAAATGAAAAGTAAGAGAATAGAAAATGAATCCACATTACCCAATCCTTATGACTCAACAAATAATCACTACAACTTAGTGCAAAAGCATTAGAGTATCACAAGAATGTATGCATATTTAAATATGTGGTTCATGGAGCTCATTGTCTACTTGATTGCAGCGCAGACTGTTGATTCAGATAGGGTGAATTTTTTCACATTTGGTGGGCGAAGAATGTAAAAGATCTAGCTTTTGGGCTTACCTTATGTATTACATGGAGTTCCTTCTGGTCATGTAATTCCCCATATCTTCATGCTGCTATATAATCTTTTTATTTAATATACTTTTGTTTTCTATCAGAAAAAATATTGGATGTTTCACAACATGGGTTGAAAGACAATAGTTCAAAGATCATATCATAACTAGTTAGTAATGGGTTGAGAACAACTATGACCATTACTCAATTCCAACCTCCATAGCCCAAGTTCAAAGAGAGGAAGGCTAGTGTTCTGTAATGAGAAGTTAATTTGTAATTTTGATTTGAGTTTGTTGTCATTGTTGGTCTTGGTTTGTTGGTCAATTAGTTATTTTACTTAGTATGCTCACATCCTCTATAAATAGAGGGTCAATCTCTTACATATTTTTTAGTAGTAGTTAAGACTTTGGTCAAAAGAATACTCTCCTTGATACTAGATTGCATCATACAACCATTAAACCCTCCCATCAAAATCAACAACAAAATTTGAACATACTCCTTGGGCAAAGAAATTGTGTGATGTCAAGGATAACTTAACCTGCTGAACAGAATCAGCACAAACAAATAATTGTGTCTCAGTTAAGCTCACCTTCTGCAGTCCATGATGCAGACTCAAAAAGAGCTTTAACTATTTCAGCATCGGATGCTTCTGCAATTGCTAAAGGTGTCCGCAAACTAGCTTTGTAGAGGGCTCTGGCTCGAGAACCCTGAAAGAAGTAAATAACATCACACTGCTGCTGAGTAGACTTTAGAGTTACAAAGGAACAGAAAAATAAATAAGCAAAGGCGAGTAGTCTTTCCTCTCGTTTCACTCAAGAGGACAAACAAGACCACCTCAACAACAAAACCCACAACCCACAACACAACAAATCTTCATCCTCATCCAACCGTCCGGTTTCCAAGCTTCGAACCGCTCTCACAGCCATCGGCCGGATCCGGCCGACACCGCACCGCTCCCGGCTGGGCGGCCGGGTTGTCGGGACTCTATTCGGGTACCGACGAGGGCACGTCTATTTCGCATTACAGGAGGACCCAAAACAGAATCCGACGTTTTTGATCGAGCTCTCGACGTCGACGAGCGTTCTGGTGCGAGAAATGGCATCCGGGTTGGTCCGGATCGCGCTGGAATGCGAGAAGAAACCGGAGAAGAAGAAGAATTGCAAGCTGCTGGAAAAGCCGCTGTGGAGAACGTATTGTAATGGGAAGAAATGTGGGTATGCCAGTCGAAGAGAGAGTGGGGCGGAGGACCAGAAGGTGCCGAAGGTTGAAGAAGGGGAGAGTTGTGGCACCTGAAGGTAGAAGAAGAGCTAGGGTTAGGATGTGGGCCTTCGAGGAGAGAGAAAAGCAATGTTTTCTTTTTACCGTTTAAAAAAAATTAAAACGAGCTTTTAATGGCGGGCTAATGACGGGCAATGCCCGTCATTAAAAGTAAGTTTTTCCGGAAAAACGCGCGTCCGACATTAAAAGTGGCGCGCGTTTTCCGTCCGTCATTAAAAGTTCCGCCCCCTTTTTTCTGTCCGTCATTAAAGGCTGTTTTTGTAGTAGTGTGTATGAGTAGCTAAGTTCATTATCTTAGGGATTGATGTAGCTCTTTGAGCGTTATGGATTAATTTCGGATGTATGTTTTGATTTCATTTATGCATATACTTTCCTTAATGCTTTCAATTTATTGGTCATGAATTGAATGATGTTTTGTCTAAAACTTGCTCGGGAGAGGGGGTTTAACTTAAATCTTGTTATGCATAACTAGGATAGTCTTAAGATCAGGAGATTTAAGTTAATCTTAGAAATCGTTAAAAGGGATTAGACTTAAGGCCTTGCATGTTAATGAGTTTAGATAGGGATATTGAATTCATTACATGTGAGAGAATTATTTCTGCTCGGGAGAGATAAGTATGAATTGAGTTATTCCTAGATTTATGAAACATAGCATGTTAAATCATCCATAAATTAATTCATAATCCACATCGGTGAAATCAACTCCCTAAGAGTTTTCCATCATTTGAGTTCCATAATTTTAAGCTTTGTGTATTGTTTTATTCATTCTCACTAAGTGTGCTTCCCTAGATAAATTTGGACATAAGTATTTGCGGTAATTAATTTGATTAGAAACTCAATCCAAAGGAGGATATTCAATCTAACAAATCACTATATTATATTTTGGCTCGTACACTTGCGGTAAGCAAATTGTGCATCAATAACTCTAAAGGCCCTGATAGATTTAGGCGCGAATCAAAACTGCATACAACATGGATTAATACCAATAAAATACTTTGAAAAAACTATGAAAAAGTTAAGTAGTGCAAATGAACAAGGTTTAAATATCCAATTTAAGCTACCAAATGTCCATATTTGTAATGAAGAATTCTACTTTATAAACTCCTTTCTCTTAGTAAAAGATCTCAAACAAGAACTGATTTTAGGAACTCCATTCATAACTCAACTATATCCAATAAAAATAACTGTGAAAGGATTAGTCAGTCAAATATCCAACAAAGAAATAATTTTTGAATTCATAACCCCAATTCTTCCATATGAAATAATGGAAATAAGCGAATTAAAACTTGAAGAAATCTAAAGAAAACATAAAGAAATTCAATTTCTTAAAGAAGAAATTAGTTACAAAAGGAGAGAAGAAAATCTCAATGATCTTTCTATCAAAATAAAAACAAAAGAAATAGAAAACAAATTGAAAAAGAAATATGTTCAAATCTACCCAATGCATTTTGAGATAGAAAAAACACATAGTAAATCTTCCATATATAAAGGATTTTAAAGAATCAAATATTTCCATAAAGGCAAGACCTATTCAAATGAATGTAGAGTTACTAACATTCTGTAAGAAAGAAATACAGGAATTAATCAACAAAGGACTAATGATAACTTGAAAATATCAAGTTATTAAGCATCTAATATAAGCTTATTGTGAGCCTCAAGAGAGTGAAACTACTCAAGTTTTAACTAATTTATATGCTAGATGCAGTAATATTAATTTATTTGTATTAATGTGCTCATATTGATTATTATCTTTGAAATTCGTATAAAACTGCACTAATTCTAATTTATTGCTGCATCAGGAAAAGCTTGGCCAATTATGCGGTAAAGCACGATGCGCTTGGGGGATGACATGCTGTAGCCGCTGTAGCATGGAAAGCTTGTTGTTGTAGCATGTAATGCTTGTTGTTGTAGCATGGAAAGCTTGTTGTTGTAGCATGGGATGCTTGTTGATGCTACAACAAGTTTCTAAGCAACTTGCTTTGGCTCAAAGCAAGACATGCTTTGGCTGAAAGCAATACATGCTTTGGCTCCAAGCAACATGCTTTGGCTCCAAGCAAAGAAAAGTTTATAAATAGAGGGGAGATGAAGAATCAAAGCATCCTGGGATCCAAGGATCCATAAGTCTTTCTTAGAGCTTTTTTTTTATTGCATGCTGTAGCATGAACTAATTTAGAGTTTTATGTTTTATTGTATGTTGTAGAATGAACTAATTTCTTCTTATCAAGGCTTAGCCTAGGCTCCCATGAGGCATTAAGATTATTTTTTGTATGCTAGCAATGAATCAATGATATTGATGCTTTCTACTTAGATGTGATCATTCTTTCATTACTAATATCCGTCTGATCAACCGATAGAGGCAGTAGAATGATAAATCCCTGACAGGTAATTGATAGCAAGCATAGCTAGCTATCTTTCCCTAATTAATTAAGCTAGTCTTTTATATTTAATTGGCCAAAATTATGCATTTTTATGTTCTTTTTGTAGGAATCATGTTTCAGAGTTAAATCGAGAAATTGGAGATAAATACGTGTTCGGGACACGAAAATTGGCTAAAGAACGGAAAAGATTCAACCAAGAAGAAGTCAAAAGAGAGCCATCCGCAGGCCAGCGTCGGGACGCTACTCTTGGAGCGTCTCAACGCTGTGACAGCGTCGCGACGCTATCCGCAGATTTTCTATAAATTCCTCTTTTCAGCTACGGATTTGGGGAGTCCAATTGGTTAGATTTTAGCCCTAATTTTGACTAGAGACCTTTTGTGGGAGCTAAAGGCAAGGCCAAGGAACGGGAATCAAGCGAGAAGACGTGGAGATCGTGACGGGGACGTGCCGGTTTCGACGGATTCGAGTTTTCCCTTTTCTTTCCCTTAACTCTTGTAGTTTTTATGGCTTTTCTTTCAATTAGTGTTTATGGTTTAAAGACTATGAATTGCTAGTTGTTTGTCTTAGGGATTGATGTAATTGTTTAAGTTTGTTGGATTAATTTTTGGTATGAATGTGCTTTTATTCTATGCATGCAATTTTGTGTTTAATGCTTTCAATTACTTGATCACTAATTGAATGATTTAAGTGTTGAATCTAACTCGGGAGAGAGGATTTGGCCTAAGACTTACCTTGTTTAATTGCATGACTAGAGTAGAAATTCTAAGTTTGTACGGGATTTGGAATATCTTTAGAAGCATAACAAGGACCGAACCGAATAATGCCTTGCATGTTAATGAACTTAGATAGGGATATCAAGTTAGTTTATATGCATGAGAATCAATTATACTCGGGAGAGGTAATCATGATAAAAGTTTCCTTGGCTTGTAGAATAATTGCACGGTCAATTCATTCCTATTAATCAATCCTCATTCTTAATCAATGAAATCAATTCCCTAAGAATCTTTCCATTTGAGTCTCCACTTTTATTTTTTGCTTTTTGTCTTTAGATTTATCTTTTATCATTGAGTTTTGCTCCCTAAATAAAATTGAACAAAAGTATTCATGATACTTAATTTGCTAGAAAACCAATCCAGAGGACGACACTCGTTTTACACGAAAACACTATATTATTACTTGACCCGTACACTTGCGGTAAGCAAATTGCACATCAGTAATGCATGTGGAAATATCTAAGTAGAGCAAGATAATGCATTACATGTAGTCTGGTTGTGTTAGGAATAGCTCAGCCGCTCAGGATATTTCATGAATGTGTTTGGGTTGCTTTAGGGATAATTCAACCGCTTGCAAGCATATAGAGAACTGATTAAACGCATGAATTAAGCAATAGGAATATTCTTAGTTCATCGCATGTGTAATACCGGAAGGGAATCACATGTTTATTTCTCGCCTAGGCATCAATATTTTGTCGATTCATTGTTATGCGCTACATTGATATCTTATTTGTCGCATGTGGTTGCTGCAGTGAAAGTCTTGATAGCTCATCATCCATCGTATCTTTCTATCGCATTATTATTGTTTTTCTTTATCGCATGTTCAACCTGTCGCATCCATATTTTATTACCCCATGATAACTGTCCAAAAGGTAGTTATTTAGGCCTTAATTCTATAGGGATTTGTGTGTCTTTTGTGCTTAATATGGTTGGTTTTAGATATATATTATATGTTTTAACCCATTTGGAAGAATGGAGGCTTTGAAAGTTATTTTATGCAGAAAATACTACTGAGCGACGTGAGAGAGCAAATTCTGTGCTACAGCAAACTTGCCACATCACAGCTCGTTAGCCAAGTTGACAAACCGACTTCTATTGAGTTATTTTCGGGATAAAGGAGTGAGGAGAGCCTGCCATGTGTCCAACTTAACCTAATTCTCATCTTATAAAAGGAGGAGTCGTCAAAGATAAAGGCATTCACGATTTGGAGACCGAATCAATCGGCCGGAGGCCGAATTGACGGCGAAATGGAGATCTAAGAAGACCATTTGCGATTCCACTCAAGGAGATGAAGTTCTTCCATGTTCTTGGTGGTTTGGAGCAGTCGTTTCATCCCCATTTGCTGAAAAGGATTAGTACTTCTTGTTTATTTCGCTTTATGGATGTGCTTATCGAGATTGTAACGTATTTTATGTCTTCAGTCATGAACTAATTGCTTTGTAGGCATAGGTTAAGAATTATGTGATTGTTATATTTATAAATCTGGAAATTCTATTTGATCATGATCATCTTGAATTATTGTTGATCTTTATTTTCATTATGTGCCCGCCTAGCTAGCCGGTATGTATAGCTTCTCCTAGTTTCAGGGATGATTTAGGAGTTGTGTGGCGATAATTCACGCTAGATCATTGTGTATTGGTGAACGCCAGTGACTGAGTTAGGGATAACCAGTTGCCTAGTGCTTGATCGGTAGAGCTTCATTGGTTTTGAAACATATTCCAAAAAATCTGGAGTTCCGGGAGGATCCCGCTGATAATACTGCAGGAGATTGACGGATCAAAAGAATTGTTGGACCATCTTTATAACAATTATAGAAGTCTTAATCTGTGTCTGTTTCCATTCTGTTTACTCTAGTCGTAATCACTTACTGCTTCCGCATATCTTTTGTTTCAGCATTTTAAAAACCCAATCAATTTAACCAACCATTTGAAATCACTAAAAAGGCAAATTAAATCAATAGAGGTAGGCATTTCAAGACCCTGTGGATACGATAAATACTTATCACTTACTGCTAGATTGTGTATACTTGCACAATATTTTGGAGTCAATTTATCTCATATTTTTAACCACTCCAGAATTGCAACACCCCAGCACAACATCATTAGAATAGGATTTAATTTGAGATATTTTCTCTACTCGCGCCTTCCCTGTGGATTCAACCCTGGAATACTTTAGGTATTACTTGGTAGTGCATAATTTATACTTGGATTAATGCACAACAACGATATATTCTTTAGTTAATTCAATATAAATTAGAAACGATAAAATTTACCTATCAACTAATTAGACCATCAAAGAACCTCTGGTCATGTGTAGCCTTCTACGTCAACAACGCAGCCGAACATGAGTGTAACATCAGTAATTTAAGGTAAATTTCAAACTCCCAAATTTTGAGTTAATTTGGCTTAATTTCGAGAATTTGGAGTTAAGAATGTGATTTAAATGTATGGAAATAGGTGGGGTTTTATTTTTAAAACTGGGGTGGCAGTTTCGTAAATATGTTGTTATTTAAGTCAAGCCAAACACTAATGTTTTAGTCATTTAAAGAGGTGCACGCAGCCCTAGGAGGAGCCATCAACCAAGCCATCAAGTTTTCCCTCATCTCTTCCTTCTCTTCTCCTTCACGTTTGTGTCACCCCTCCTCTTTAACTCTGGCCAGCTCTTCCTTCCTTTGTGTGTTCATCTCGTCGTCGGCCAGTCTCCGGCTGGCCTTCGTCTCCAGCACCAGTGGCGTTAGCGGCGACGTGTTTCCGACGAACCCGAGGGAGGGCATAGACGCGACAATGGTGGGTTTTCTTCCCGTTTTCCCCCCATTCCTCCTCTCAATCTCTCCCTCTCAATCTCACCCTCTCAATCTCAGTTGGTTGCTTGTTATTGTATGTGGTTTTTTGACGAATTAAGAGGCGTAAGTGGCTGGTTTTCACCTTTTTCCGGCGAGTGGTGCAGTGGGTCGTGGACAGCAGCATATTTGGGGCATTTTCAGAGGGTTTTTTAGTGTTTTCGTCATTGGGTAAGTTAGATTTAAGGTTGTTTATTGCATTTAATCGAATACCCATTGATGTTAGCTCTCTTTTTCAATGTATCCATAGCGTTTGGGGGCTTAATCGTCAGACTTGAGCATTCTTTTTATCATGACCAGTGATAACTGCCCAAAAGGTAGTTATTTAGGCCAAAATTATATAAGGATTTGTGTGTCTTTAATGCTTAATAGGGTTGGTTTTAGAGAGATATTACATGATTTAACCCATTTGGAAGAATGGAAGCTTTGGAAATCACTTTATGCAGATTATGCTGCTGGGCGACTGGAGGGAGCAAATTCTGTGCTGCAGCAAAACTGGGAACAGAAACTGCCACATCACAGCTCGTTAGCCAACTTCATGAACCGACTTCTGTTGAGTTATTTTCGTGATAAAGGATCAAGGAGAGCCTTACACGTGTCCTAGTTGACCTAATTCAAGCCTCCCATCCTTCTATAAAAGGAAGTAGCCGTCAAAGGCAAAGTCATTCCATGTTTTCCCTTGGAAGCCGAATAGTATAGGGAGATTGAAGATCATCAAGAACACCATCTACCTCAAGCTGATTAGGGAGTTCACTTTCTTTATTAATTTGTGGTTATGGACATGCATACTCAGATTGTAATTCGTATTCCTATGCCTATTATGAACTAAGTAGCTTAAGGTGTTGGTTAGGAATAATGTGATTATTGTGCTTCATCTCTAGTAATAAATTGACTATCGCATTTTGGTTAATTGTTGTGCTTATTCTTATTTTATGCCCGCCTGGCCAGCCGGTGTGAATAACTCTCTCTAGTTTCAGGGATGATTTAGAGAGTGTGTGGCAATTATCCACACTACGATCATTGTGTATTGGTGAACGCCAGTGACTGAGCTAGGGATAGCCAGTTGCCTAGTGCTTGATCGGTCGCTCTTCATTGGGGTTGAAACACATCCCAAAAGATCCGGAGTTCCGGGAGGAATCCGCTAATAATACTGCGAGAAATGCATGATCAATAATATTGCTAGAGCATATTTTATAACAATCACTAAAACCTAACCAGCGCCTTTCTTTAGTATGTCTATCTATTTGTTTACTCGTTGTTCTGTCATTTATTTTGCTTCAGCATAATTCCGATAAAACCCATCATTCTTATTATCTTCGAAACCATTAAAAAGTTACACAAAAACAGGTAGAGTGGAAACTCATTCAGACCTTGGATTGATAATATTACTTGCTGCAGACTGTGTATACTTGCACAGGAATTCTAGAGTCTTTTATACTATATTTTTACTCACTCTAGGAACCCAACAACCAGCAACATTAGGAGGTTGTTTTTGGTTCTTGGCAATTACCCTTATGTGCTTGAATTTATTTCAGCGTTGCCCACTAGATTTTGGCTCTGAACTCGCAGATTTTCGCTATTTTAGATTGTTGTCCAACCACTAATTGGAGTTTTGGGTTAGTCACGATCTAGTTTTGGCCTTCTTGGTTATTAAGATATGTGAGGAACATTATTTAGATTATTGGGGTGAGTTATGGAATTGTTTTTGGTGTAGGAATCGCTTAGTCAATTAAATTGGTGAGGAACATTATCTAGAATTAAATTGGTGTTTTAAATTAAGGAGTTATAAGAGAGGGTAAGTGGCTTTACTGTTGAAGTTTTTAATTGGGAGCGTAGATTTGATTTTCCAAATTTCATTTGTTCAATGAGTTGTTTGAATACGTATATGTTTATGTAAAATTGTTAAAGTATGAGATTAATTAAGTCTGAAATTTACTATGAATTTTGCAAATATTGAGTTTTGCACTTTACTGAGTTGGTGGTTTCTCGAAAATTTTGTAATATGTATGAGATTAAATGAACTTTGAGTTTCTTAAATTTTGAAAGTTTACATGAAATTGATGTACTTTAAGAGATGCCTACGCAAGACTTAGGGACATGAATTTTATGTACCTGAGTCGAGGTTCGTGGAATAGACGTCCCTCCATAGTCGACAAATGAAATTGATGAGTCTAGGATATGCATGAAATTGATGCATATCCCAATAATTAATAAGTTTAAGAATAATTTAGAGCCACCAAAATATGATTGTTATTAATTTAGATTCATTGTTTTTAGCGCTGGTCCGGTCACTTGGTTGAAGTTCAAGGAGGTGTTTTTTCAGAAGTATTACTCGACCATTATCAGGAACAGAAAGGAGGCGGAGTTTTTAGCCTTGACGCAAGGAGAGAAGTCAGTGGAAGAGTATAAGCTTGAGTTCACCCGACTGTCCCGTTTGGACCTTGAAATGGTGGACACGGAGGTGAAGAAAACAAAGAGGTTCATCTTGGGCCTCAGAGACGGCATCTAGAGGGTTGTAGGGGCCCTTGCCCCAGCAGATTACGAGGTATTCAACATAGATTCATCCCAAAGGCAATAACCTTAATCATGGATTATTAAATCTTAAGCCTATTCAATGCATTGGGTCAGATTTAACTTTTATTTGGTCTTGCTCCCAAGAACTGTTAGAATGCTAAACGAGTATCGTTATGCACATTTCTGTGACTCGACTCCGACATAGATAATTCATGAATGCAATCTATAACTCTATAGTCGATATAGGGTGCCTTAGGCAGCTTGCCCTATATCGTCGAACAATCTCTTTCGAGCTTTTTCTCCTATATCACCTTTATGAGAACTGATATCATTTGTCCCTTTCGAGATCAAACTCACATAGCATGCAAAGTCTAAGTGATCAAGTTAAACTCAGCAAGATCAGAGTGATAATCAACAAAGAATGACATGCATTGAACAAAACTTAAGCAAATAAAACACTTTCAAGTTATTGAACCATAAGGGAATTCACCATATTGAACCCCTCAACGGAATTTAGCTACTCATGGTGAGATAAAGTGCAAATGAATACATTTTCATTGAGAATAAGATGTAAAGAATACAAATAAATGAAAAGTATCAAAAGCTGGATATAATGACAGTAGCCAAATATTATGGGTTTTCTATTTATCCAGTCCTTCTAGAGTTCGCTTAGACACTCCACTTTCTCGCTTTTACAAGTGTGAATGGGTGAAAAACCCTACAAACCCTAAGGTTTGATGTCCAACTCAAGTTAGAATTTAGTCAGGAAGGACCTCAGGCATCCCTACTCATAGGCGTCAACTAGGGTTCTGTCACCACCCTCTTCTTCCAAATGAGTTCTGCTAGAATTTGACTTCGAATCTCGAGCTTATACAGTGTGGGAAGTGGTTAAGGAGCTGCGAAATGCGTGCTGGTAGGTAGCCCAGTCGTTTTCGAGGTCAAAACAGTCGGTTAAGTGTAAAGAAGTCTCGTTCAAAATGACCTGCGAATGACTTGGAACTGCCTCTATTTTTCCAAAAATGCAGTCGCATTTCATAATAGCCTTCCCAGAAATGAGTTGCATTTTTGGGTAAATCTCAGCTCTTCCTCTGTTTTCCTGAACAACAACAAACTTAGTCAAATTCCCTTAAAATTAAGTCTTTTTAAGCACAAATGAGCACAATTTGACAAAAGTGATTCTCAACACCATAACTTATCAACTTTAACATATTTTGAGCTTGGGAATAGTAAAATTGATCTAAACATCCAATATTTGACAAAGAAATGAGCTAAATATAAGGGTAAAATAGGTATATTTTTTACCCTTATCAAGACGTTGTTCATCAAGCGTCGCGACGCTGATGAATAAATTCAAATAGTTTGAATTTTGGCTGTGGTTCGATTCGGGTGGTTCATTCTCTGTCTGGTTCACCATTTCCCGACCAGTTCAACCCATTTTTCAAGCCCATTGGTCTGATTCAAGCATATTATGGATGGTTGATAACTTTCCAAAAGGGAGTTATTTAGGCCATAATTCTATAGTGTTTTGTGTGTCATTTGTGCTAAAAAGGGTTGCTTTTAGATGAATATTATATGTTTTAACCAATTTGGAAGAATGAATTCTTTGGAAGTTATTTTGTGCAGAAAATATTGTTGAGCGACTTGAGGGAGCGACATCTGTGATCCAGCAAAGCAGGGAGCAAAACTGCCACGTAACAGCTCGTAATCCATTTTAATAAAGTGGCATTAGCTGAATCATTTTTTAATCTAAAAGCTTGGAAAGCCATCCACTTGTCTAAATTAACCTAATTAGGTTAAAACTCATCTTATAAAAGGAGGGAGCCGTCAAAGATAAATTCATTCATGATTGGGAGACCGAATCAATCGGCTGGAGGCCGAATTGACGGCAGATTGGAGATCTAAGAAGACCAAGTGCGATTCCTCTCAAGAAGACGAAGTTCTTCCATGTTCTTGGTGGTTTGGAGCAGTCGTTTCATCTCCCCAATTACTAAAAGGATTAGTATTTATTGTGTATTTCGCATTATGGATGTGCTTAACGAGATTGTAACGTATTTTATGTTTTCAATCATGAACTAATTGCTTTGTAGGCATGGATTAAGAATTATGTGATTGTTATATTTATAAAATCTGGAAATTCTATTTGATTATGTCATTTTGAGTTATTGTTGTTCTTAATTTCATTATGTGCCCGCCTAGCTAGTCGGTATGTATAGCTTCTCCTAGTTTCAGGGATGAGTTAGGAGTTGTGTGGTGATAACTCACGTTAGACCATTATGAGTTGGTGAACGCCAGTAGTTGAACTAGAGATAGTCAATTGCCTAACGCTAGATCTATAGAGCTTCATTGGCGTTGAAATATATTCCAAAAAATCCGGAGTTTCGGGAGGATCCCACTGATAATACTGCATGAAATTGATTGATCAAAAGAATTGTTGGATCATTTTTATAAACAATTACAGAAGTCTTAACCTGTGTCTGTTTCCATTTTTTTTCTCTAGTCGTATTCATTGTTGCTTTCGTATTTCTTTTGTTTCAGCATTTTAAAAAATCCAATCAATTTAACCAACCTTTTGAAATCACTAAAAAGGCAAATTAAATCAATAGAGGTAGGCAATTCAAGACCCTGTGGATACGATAAATACTTATCAGTTGCTGGTAGATTGTGTATACTTGCACAGTATTTTGAAGTGAATTATATCTATATTTTTAACCACTTCAGAATTGCAACAATGTTCAACACGTTTTGAGGTGTTCGGGGCCAGTTCGGGAGCTGTCCAAGGCGATTTACTTGTTTATTTAATTATTAATGTAATAATTTAAGCTTAGTTTGATTGTTTGGATGCCAATATCGGTCCACTTTAGTGTGTTTAATTATTTATGCATTAGGAATGTATGTTATAATTAAATTATAATTAAATATGCATAACATATGTCGTATAGATTTAAAATCTCACCATAGGAAAGCATGATCATGCATTAGTAATTAATTATAAGGGTTATAATGAAAGGAATGAATGTTAGATTTCATGATAGATGCATGTTGGATGTTTAATTCTTCGTTTATAAATGTTTAAATATAAGTGTTATTAATAAACGAAAATGAACGAGCATGCAGCATGAAACCACCTTAGCGTAGATGAATGTTATAGGTTGTCTATTGATGACATGCAAAAATGTCATCATTTTCCTATTAATTTTAGCTAGTTTTGTGTATGAATTGTGTACTTTAATGCTATTTTCTGTTTAAATTTCAGAAAACCGAGCCAAGGAAGCAAAACCGGAATTTTGAGAGATTTTGGATGATTTTGGAGACTTTTTGAGCAATTAGGAGAATTACATTGAAGATCCGAGTCCAAAAAGCCAAGAAGAATGATTTAGAAGCCCAAATTCATGAAGTCCAAGCCTTAAAATTATCAATTTGGGTCAAGAAAAAAGTCCAAAATCAATTACAAGAAGTATTTGGGCCAAAAGAAAGTTGGAGGCCCAAAAATGGAGTCAAAATCGGGCCTTTATTGAAGATTCAGGGCCTAGCGTCTCGACGCTAAGCCTGGAAGCGTCCCGACGCTAGGCAGCTGCGTAGAAAAATCTAGAATCGCGAGAGCGTCGCGACGCTGTCCAAGTAGCGTCTCGACGCTGCGACGTCTTGGAGCCCAAGAAAAGATGACGTCAGAGCGTCTCGACGCTGTCCTTGTAGCGTCTCGACGCTGTGCCTGCTGGGAGCCTATAAAAGGAGCCTTTTGCAATGAAGATTGTGTGCCAATTTGTGGGTTTTCACCCCATTCTAGAATCCACTCTAAAATTGGGGATTTTTGGGAGAGTTTTGGAGCTTTGTTGAAGATCTTTGGAGCTCGGGATCGAAGGAGGTCGGCGCGGGATCGAGGAGATCGACACTTTTATGAGCATTTCTCTTCCCTTTTCCTTTATGTTTTAGTTTCTAGAATTGTTGTGATTAGGAATTATTGAATTTTAGTGATTATGAGTAGTAAATTCCTAAATTCTATGAGATTGATTTAGATGTTAAACCTCTGCTGATTTAATGAATTGATGTGGTTTAATTGTCATTATTGTTCATTTATGCATTTTGTCCGTAATGCTTTTAATCAACTGATCACTGATTAAATGAATCATTACTAAGTGGAAACTCGACGGAGAGAAGCTTAGACTAGAACTGAATGCATGACTAACGGTTATTTACCCGGGTGACACGGGATAAAATAAATAACGTTAGAGGTTGTATTGAAGGGTCGTAATGCCATACTAAGTAAATAAAGATGAGACTGAAAGGAGATTCTTTATTGAACGGTATGAGATAGGAGGAGACCGACAGGAGAGTCCTTGTCATTAGGCTTCTAGACTTATGAATCAAATGATTTGTTAATCCATATTAGTTAGTTGATTAAGCATTAAAGGTCCAATTGATAAAATCAACAACTCTAGAATTATCCCATCAAATTGTGTCACCATTTATCTTTTGCTTTCTAGATTAGCTTTTTATTTTATCTTTTCGGCATTAGATTTTGTTCTCTAAATAAAGCTAAGCAAGATTATTCGTGGTAATTAATTGAATAAATCCAATCCCTGTGGAGACGATACTCTATACTCAAAATCACTATATTACTTGTCACGACCCGTGCGCTTGCGGAATTTAAAATCGTGCAAACATCTATATTATAAATTGTTATAAAAATCGAGATAGACGTTAAAAAATATAACAAAGATAAATGCATGCTCACTTAGGGTTAATGAAATCCAATTTCGAATGATTCGCATAGAATAGGTTGATATCTTGTAAAGCTAAGGTTACAAGTGAACTCACCCGGCGAGATGCTGTCTAAGGCTGGAGGTATTTAAGATGACGGTTTACGGAACACCTCCTACCTGGGCGTCGAGCCGATACTTGAGTTAGGTTAACCCAGTTTTATGAGCATGCATGAGAGATGTGAGGTTTTATCACCTAGACATCATAGCGTAATAGCTATGTCGTTGGAAATCACAAAAACATAGGTTGTTTCAAAACATTTATGCTTTGTAAATGGTGTCTTATTTTATATAACTTGAATTTTAATTGTTATATGCTTTCATCACCATTAGAAGCATGTTATAGCATTAAGTCATTACAAGTTATAATAGTTATAAGGTTAATGAATAGAAACCGTCAAACCTATAACAAAGAGTTGCATGCTAACATAGGATCTTAGGTAGCACGAATTAATTTTAAAACGTTTAAAATCGATTAGACCTAAGATCATTGTTTTCTAATAGGATTAGAAGTGTTTCCTACTTAGTCTTTTAATAAAGTTAAAATATATTAAGTAGGATATAAGGCCTTGGTTATAAGGGAGCTCTCCCGGTAATCTGATACCAGAGTTGAATTGATCGTAGTCTTATTAGCATGCAATGTCACTAGGAAATTAAAAGGGTTTAATTCGCCTAGACATTAGAATAAATACCTTATTTAAAAAGTTAAATATAATGCATTAACTTAGATAGATTCGTTTAGCCGGAATTTACCTAAGTAAAAGACCCTAATCTTTAAAATACTTAGTGGGAGGAAAAAAAGTATATGAAAATAAAACTTTTCTTCTCGCGTTCTCCCGAAAGTTCACACGGTGAGATTTATGCATAGTCTCTTGTTACTTACTAACGTAACCATTCCATTCGGAAGGTGATTGCATAAATCAATGTTAATGTGAATGGAGAAAGTATTTATAGTAAGTGGGAGAAGGAAGCGTGTCAACGCATCCTGCGGTCTCCTCCATTGGTTTACATCGCAAGGTCTCTATGTTTGCCCTGGAGCTGCTACACCATTCGGAGGGTTGTAACATAGGGATTGTAGCACCGTGAACTCCCCATAAGGATAAAGGATTTCTTAGGGCCATTCCCAGCATTAGCTTTTCCATTTGGTAGCATTACTGGAACCGTTCTCAGATCTAAAAAATGGAGGGTTACACTTACAGACGCATCCTCGGTCTCTTCCATTGGGTTGCACCGTGAGATTCCTATGTTGCGCCTGCTAAGTATGCCCTGGAGCTACTACACCATTCAGAGGGATGTAACATGGGATTCGGAACAACAAAAACTCCAGAAGTGGATAGGGTTTCTTAGGGTCATTCCTAACATTAGCTTTTCCATTCGGTAACATTGTTGGGGTCGTCCTCTGGAATCTGAAAATGGAGGATAATACTTATGGGATTGTGATCATTGACCAAATAGCGACAACTAAACAATAACAGGATATGAACGATTATAGTGTTAACGTTTGGTTGAGAATGTCTCAGTTCAGAGGAGGACTAGCTGACCACCCCTCGGTGGCAGTTACTCTGAACCTCTGAAGTATCATTGCAAAAGAATTATGATTATAGGGTGCATAATTTATTTTGCTAAATTGATGCGATTAGAAAAAGGGTTACATCATTAGACAACCCAATTTAGATTTTTTTTTTTATTTTCAGCGATAAGTATAGGTTCTATAAAATGCCTCTTAATACGCCAAATTCGTTATTGGTATAAAACATATAATTGAAACAAACTTTAAACACTAGATCATGGTAAGTGATATGGAAACAATCTTAACATGTGTTATGTCCTCAAGATGTTATATCTATTTCATTCTCGCAATGATCATGATAAATATAACATAGAAAACTGTCTGGCTAAAAAGAACATATCCAAGACTAGAAATATGATTTATTCGTCTTGAAAACGTGCTTAGTAAGAAAAGTGATTCAACCTGGATATTCGCTTCAGGACCCACTAAATCACGTATGTTCTTTTCTAGGAATGAGTTCCTAGCGCTAGATATGAACTAGTTAAGATAACTCTTAGAGTTCAAATAGAATAGTTCATCTCGGCTAAAGCAGTGGGAGACATAAAGTTATTCTTCTTCCAGGAACGTTACATAATGTTAAAATGTATATGGTTCCTAAGATTAAAAGAAATCTTGATTTCTATATCTTGTTTGCTAGAACAAGGCTATTATGTTACCTTTTGTATGAGCCATTCATTTCAAAAGGATGCCAATATTTGTTTTGCAAACATACAGAATAACACATGATTTTAAGACTAATAGAGTCTAAAGCGATTTTTAATTATGAGATATTTAAAACCGCTAAGACTAAACCCAAAGGCAACATGTTTCTCAAACGTACCTATCTTTGGCACTTGAGGTTAGGCCGTATTAAATTTCAATAGGATTGAAGATTGACCTAAAATGAACTTTTAAACAGGTTAGAAGATGATTCATTACTGCTAAATATAAACCCGAACGAACTAGAACCTTATTCGAAAGTATGCCTATTTGCAGGTTAATCCAAAGAAACGAGTTGTGGATACTTCTTTGTACAAGAGAAAGTATTTTGTATGGAAAAAATCATATTTTCTTAAAAGAAGACCACGTTAAAGATCATAAACCACATAGTAAGACGGTGTTAAAGTAAGTTATCATAGTAAAGCTACAAATGAATCAACAAAGAGTTGTTGATGAAACTAGTGCTTCAACAAAGGGTTGTTGATCGAGCTGACACATTAAGTCAATCATGTCCTTCTCAATTGTTAAGAGAGCCTCAATGCAGTGGGAGGATTGTTAATCAACCTAATGAATACTATTTGAGTTTAACTGAAACTCTAAATGCCATACCTGATGACCATATCGATGATCCAATGACCTTTAATCAGGCAATGGATGACGTGGATAGAGACAATTAAGTCAAAAAGATGAATTTTTAAATGAAGTATTGATAACTCTCCAAAAGGAAGTTATTTAGACCTTGTTTCTATAGGGATTTGTGTGTCTTTTGTGCTAAATAGGGTTGCTTTTAGATCTATATTATATGTTTTAACCCATTTGGAAGAATTGATGCTTTGGGAGTTAATTTGTGCAGAATATATTGCTGAGCAACTTGAGGGAGCAAAATCTGTGTTGGAGCAAAGCAAGGAGCAAAACTGCCACGTCACAGCTCGTTAGCCAATTTAATGAACTGAATTCTGTTAAGCTATTCTCGGGATAAAGGAGCAAGGAGAGCCATCCACGTGTCTAGGTCAACCTAATTCAAGCTTCCTATCACTCTAAAAAAGGAGAAGCCGTCTCAAGTCAAATTCATTCCATCCTTGGGAGGAACATTCCACTCTTGGAAAGTTTACTTCCACCTTTGGGAGTGTTCGACGAAACGATTATCGCAAGCGCACGGGTCATCACAAGTAATATAAAACGGTAAGTAATACCGAGTATCGAATCCACAGGGAGGCGAAGCGAAAATTAAGCAAAAATAAAATCTCTTGAGCACTAAAAGTACTTGGGCGAAATAATATTTAGCGAACAGCTCATGCAATAAAGAGGAATTTAAAATTCAAAGCAAGAAAATAAGTTGATCAATCGAAAAATAAAATATGGAGAAAGAGTTTTCTTTTAATGGGAAGAGGGGTCTTGAAAATCAATTATTAGCTAAACAATTGTTTTAATTATCTTATCTCATTGCCCAACTAATTATAATCCTAGAATCTCCGTTTATCACATAGGTTCTCCTGTCGGTTTCCCCTAATTATAATTAATTCATTTTAACAACCTAAGTGTCCTTAGCGCCATTAAAAATCATTAATTATTACGCTTTGATTCATTTCAGGAATCTAAGTTTAATCAACTAATCTCGGTGTCACGACGGGCAATTAAACTAGTTGCATGGATTACAATCTATCCTAATTTCTCTCCGTCGAGTTTCCATTAAGAATCATATCATTACACAATTGGCCAGATTGAGTAAAGCATTAAACACATCCATACAAATAATTAGGACAAAGGGGCAAGAGACAAGAAATTATAACAATATTTGAACTATAATTTCATTTCAAGACCCCAAATTAGGGTTTAGCTACACATGGCTAAAATATCCACAATAATTACAATAGAAAACATAATTAAGAGCATAAAAGGAAAGGAATTGACTGTCGAAAAACCCCTTCACTGACGCTCGGAGCCCCGGCGACTACTCTTTGAGCCTCCTGAGATGCTCCCCAAAATTCCCCAAAATATTTCCCACTAAAAAAATCTCTCAAAAAGGCTAGAAATCCTTGAGAGAGGCTCCAAAGGAGCCTAAGGAAGGAGAGAAAGGAATTGATTGATGGTTGATTGATGACAAAATGAGGCACCAAGAGGTGCCTTTTATAGGTCCGGAATGGGGGTAGCGTCGCGACGCTACATTGCACAGCATCGCGACGCTGCTATGCACGCGTCTTGTTGCCCAAGAAATGGGTAGCATCGCGACGCTATCTTCACAGCGTCTCGACGCTGACCCAATTTCCAGAATTTTCCAGCTTTGATTTGGTCTATTTTTGGGCCTTCTCTTCACTTCTTTTTGGGCATTTTCATCATGATTGTCCTCTTTGGATCCCCTTTTGATCCAAGCTTGGATTTGGGCTTCATTTTTGGCACTTTTTCTCCCAAAATCACCAACTTTGCTCCTAAGGACCAAATAACGGAATACATTAAATATTTTCATTAAAAACACGATTAAAGCACAGAAAAGCCTAATAAATTGGGACTAAAATAGCGACATTTCTACTCGTTATCACACCCCCAAACTTAAGCTTTTGCTAGTCTCGAGCAAAATAAATTCTAAAGATGCATGAAATAAAATCCCTCAAGCCTCAATGATTTTGGAATTCTTAGGATAGAATGGAAAACATGCAAGTGAATAAGCAAGCAGCGCATACTCTTGAAGAAATCTTAAACTAGATTGAACTTAAGATTAATGAATAGCATGCTCAAGACTTATCTATTGACTCTTTTACTAACCTAGATTAGTCTTATGGCTTTCTCCATTTGTTTCCCCCCTACACTGGCTAAGAGCCCCTAATAGGTCGGAGTTCTTCTATCATGCAAAAAAAGAAACTAGGGTGCCTGTCATTTTTTTCTTTTTCATGGGGGAGCAAAACTCACAAATGATTTTTCTCTTTTCTTTCATTTTCTTTTGCTACTCCCCCAAACTTGCATTTTGGTATCTAATGGTACTAGCTTTCACACTATGGTGCAGGGAGCCTTAACCCGAATTTTATTCTTTGGTTGGCCTAACTGATCACACCGCAGGTAGCTCTTTTTACCCCTAGGCTTTTTCTTTTGTGCAAGCAAAAATTTTCTTTTTCAATAGATTTTTCTTTTCTCTCATTTTTTTTTTGTTGCTTTTGCTTTTCTCTCAGCAGGCATAGCATTTTTTTTTTCTACCTAGCTCTTTAGAACAATCAAACATGAACTTCCTAATATTAGAAACTAAGCCTATCGGGGTGACAACAAACTTTAAAAACCATAATAAGAATCTAGATTTTCAAAGACGTCATTAGATAAGGCTATTGCATGCTTTAGACATCAAAACTAAGTATCAAAAAATTTTAAAATTTCACAATTTTTGTCGTGCTCCCAGATTCCACAACATATAAACCATTTTCTCCCAAAATTTCTAAAATCACATTCTTGGCTATCATAGCTATCTATTCATGCATCCAACAGAATTTAAATATGCTTAACACAGCGAAAGCCTCCCCCCCCCCAAACTTAAACTAAACATTGTCCCCAATGTTATAACAACAGCAAAGCATAAAGAGGGGTACTGAGACTTCCATGAGCTAGGAGAGCTTCATCTTCTTCCTTTGGATCCAGAGAAATGGGATTTTGGAATTTTGGGATTTGCTAAGGTGATCCTGCAAACAAAATTGGATCATGGAGCAAAAAAAATTATTTACCGCAAAAACAACTATCTTAGCTTTAATCTTTGGGTTGCCTCCCAAGCAGCGCTTTCTTTAACGTCTTTAGCTAGACGAGGCTCGCCACGCTTATGGAGGCTCGAAATAAAAATTTTCATCATCCTCCGGGCCTTGCAAGAAATCACGCACCGAATTGCATACTACAAACAGGGGAGAAAAAAAACTTTCCCCTGGCCCATCTTCACTAAAGAGATTATCATAATAACATTTCAGAAAATAATCAGCTGCATCAAATCTCTTTTCTAAATCTCTATTCACAAAGCAATTGTTAACAGAGTCATCAAGCGTTATGATATCTACCGGTCTAGGATCTAAAGATGGCCTATCAATCATGCCAGTCCATTCATCAGAAAAAATATCTATATGCTCAGGAGATTCCTCAGACTCAGTATTAAAAAATTATTCAACTAAGCTATCATATGACTCACTATCAAAAGAATTCAAGAATTCAAGAATTTCTAGATCAGATTTTATACTATGCACAGATTCGAGTTCCTCTGGGTCAGATTCTATGCTATATTCATCATCAGGACACGAATCAAATGTATTAACATTATCAGGGTTCATGCATTCAGGAATGTCAAGATCAGACTCAATAGATTCAGTGTAATCATGATCAGACTCAAAATTATCTATCAAACAATCTTTCTTTTGCATTTCATGCTCATCCTCAATGTCAGGCAATTCAATATCATCATCAAAATTTTCCATTTCAGGCAAATCCAATTCATTTTCAAAAGAAGGTAAATCATCAACTACAGATCTTTCATTCTCACAAGCAGGCAAGTCTAAATCATTCTCAAAGTCAGACAGTTCTAAATCATTCTCAAACAGAGAATCATTTAAATATGCATTATGATCAAAATCCCCATCATCCATAATCATTTCCCCTAAGCCTAGGCCAAGATTATACTCTACCTATTCATCATCGTCAGTCAAGTATTCAGGACCAACAGAAAAACATGTATGCAAACTACAAACAGATTCATCTTGGCCAAAAATACTAAACACGACTTTTTCATCATCAATGTTCAAGGTAAGTTTACCTGTATGCACACTAATCTCAGCCTTACCAGTAGCTAAGAAAGGTCTGCCTAGAATAATGGGCACCTCTTTGTCCTCCTTCATGTCGAGTACCACAAAGTCTACAGGGAAGATAAATTTGTTGACTTTCACCAGCACGTCCTCCACAACACCCATCGGGTGGGTAATCGATCTGTCAACAAGCTGGAGAGTGACGTCGGTGTCCTTCATTCCTGTTAAACCGATCTTCCTGTAAACAGAATAGGGCATTAAATTTATACTAGCTCCTAAATCACATAAGGCCCTATTGAAAGATACTTCTCCTATAGTGCAGGGAACAGTAAAACTCCCTAGATCTTTCTGTTTAGAAGGCATTTTTCCAGAAATAATGGTACTACTACTCTCAGACAATTTAAAGATTTCTTTTTTCAGACTTTTCTTTCTAGAAAGCATTTCCTTCATGTATTTCCCATAATTAGGCATGTTATGCAAGGCTTCTACTAAGGGAATATTTAGAGACAACTTCTTGAACATTTCTAGAAACTTTTGAAACTGCTCATCTAATTTAACATTTTTAAAGCATTGAGGAAAAGGTAACTCTCTGTAATCAAAGGTTGGACATTCACCCCTCCGTTGGGCGGGCTAATGTGCGAGCCTCTGTCATGGTGGTTGCATGGAACCACTTCTTCCTCATTCAGTTTCTTTTTGTGCCTGCCATCCTGCCTTTCATCTTCTTTTCTTCTTGCAAAATTGTTAGAAAGATCACAATTTAAATCAATAGAGTTAGGAGGGTGTTGGGACCTTTCAGAGGAGGCTTTTTGTGTCAGCCCTTTCATCTTCATCCCTTCTCTTCTCTTCTTCCTTCTTCTTTTCTGAACTGTTCTCCAGTTGTCTACCACTTCTCAGTGTCACCATCTTGCACTGCACTCTTGGGTTAGGTTCAGTATCACTTGGAAATTTTCCCTTCTGAAGGGTGATAACTGTCCGAAAGGTAGTTATTTAGGCCTTAATTCTATAGGGATTTGTGTGTCTTTTGTGCTTAATAGGGTTGGTTTTAGATATATATTATATGTTTTAACCCATTTGGAAGAATGGAGGCTTTGAAAGTTATTTTGTGCAGAAAATACTACTGAGCGACGTGAGGGAGCAAAATCTGTGCTGCAGCAAAGCTGGGAGCAAAAACTGCCACGTCACAGCTCGTTAGCCAAGTTGATAAACCGACTTCTGTTGAGTTATTTTCGGGATAAAGGAGCGAGGAGAGCCTGCCATGTGTCCAATTTCACCTAATTCTCATCTTATAAAAGGAGGAGCCGTCAAAGATAAATTCATTCACGATTTGGAGACCAAATCAATCGGTCGGAGGCCAAATTGACGGCGGAATGGAGATCTAAGAAGACCATTTGCGATTCCACTCAAGGAGACGAAGTTCTTCCATGTTCTTGGTGGTTTGAAGCAGTCGTTTCATCCCCATTTGGTGAAAAGGATTAGTATTTCTTGTGTATTTCGTAATATGGATGTGCTTATCAAGATTGTAACGTATTTTATGTTTTCAATCATGAACTAATTGCTTTGTAGGCATAGGTTAAGAATTATGTGATTGTTATATTTATAAATCTGGAAATTCTATTTGATCATGATCATCTTGAATTATTGTTGATCTTTATTTTCATTATGTGCCCGCCTAGCTAGCCGGTATGTATAACTTCTCCTAGTTTCAGGGATGATTTAGGAGTTGTGTGGCGATAATTTACGCTAGATCATTGTGTATTGGTGAACGCCAGTGACTGAGTTAGGGATAGCCAATTGCCTAGTGCTTGATCGGTAGAGCTTCATTGGTTTTGAAACATATTCCAAAAAAATCCAGAGTTCGGGGAGGATCCCGCTGATAATACTGCATGAGATTGACGGATCAAAAGAATTGTTGGAGCATATTTATAACAATTACAGAAGTCTTAACCTGTGTCTATTTCCATTATGTTTTCTCTATCGTAATCATTTACTGCTTCCGCATATCTTTTGTTTCAGCATTTTAAAAACCCAAATCAATTTAACCAACCTTTTGAAATCACTAAAAAGGCAAATTAAATCAATAGATGTAGGCATTTCAAGACCCTGTGAATACGATAAATACTTATCACTTGCTGCTAGATTGTGTATACTTGCACAGTATTCTGGAGTTAATTTATCTCCTATTTTTAACCGCTCCAGAATTGCAACAAAGGGCATTACCCGCTGAAGCGATCTGTCCTATTTGAACTTCTATGTTTCTCAGAGTTGTGTCGTTGTTATTAACTACCGTCTGGAGATTCACGTTCAATACTCTTTGTTCTGTAATAAATAGAGCCACCATCTCCTTCAGGTTATTCTTCTTTTCAGGCGCACTGGATGATGCAAAACCTGGCGGCGGCTGCAAAACATTCTTCGTATTTGAATATGAGAAGTTGTCGTGATTTTGCAGACTGGGGTGGTAGAAGTTTGGTACTCCTTGAGTAAATGGTCTATTTCCTACGTACTGGACTTCTTCCACATCTTGACCTTCCTTCTTTGAATGACCTTCAGCTAAGGTGGAAATGGACTTGACCACCTCAGATGAAGTCAGCTTGTTCAGCACATTGGTCAGAGATGCCAAATGTGCCTTCAACGAACTCGACTCATCCAATTCATAAATTCCAGTATTTTTTTAAATTGCTCCCCTCTCGGTCGGCCACTGATAACTGGTTGCTGCCATTTCCTCCAATAGATCTTTGGCTTCTGTCACCGTCTTGGAAAGAAAACTTCCTCCTACTGATGTGTTTAAGACTGTCTTTGTGGAGGGATTCAATCCATTGTAAAATAACTGTACTTGAAGCCAATCAGGATATCCATGTTAGGGGCACCGCCTAAGCATTTCTTTGTATCTCTCCCACGCCTCGTACAACTGCTCCTCGTCAAGCTGCCTAAACGTTCCAATTTCAGTCCGGAGCTTGGTAGTCTTGGCAGGTGGGAAAAAATTCGTCAGAAAAGCCTAGGCAAACTCGTCCCATGTACTAATGTTGCCCGTCTCGACTGATTCAAACCAATCCTTTGCTTTATCTTGTAGAGAAAATGGAAACTGACTCAATCTTATCGCGTCTGCCGGAACTCCGTTCATCTTCACCGTCCCACAAATTTCTAGGAATGATCGCAGATGTGAGTGGGGGTCCTCAGAAGGATGTCCTTTAAAAGAGTTATCGTGCGCCATCTGGATCAATCCTGTCTTTAACTCAAAATTTGTAGCTTGGATTGGGGCGTAGACAATTCCATAATTCTCGGTGGGAAGAATTGGCTGTAAGAAATCTCTAATTGCCTTGGGAGCTTCCTCTTGATGGGTCGTTGCTTCTGCTAATCTTTTCTCTCTTCGAATGGATCTAAGAGTCCGGTCAATTTCAAGATCTAGCGGAAACAAATTAACCACCTTGTTCCTTCGCATACAATGCTCCCAGCCAATTAAAAGAACCAAACAAAAACAAGAATAAAATAATATTCACAAATGAAAAAGAATGTTTACACCTAAATTACTATTTATCCCTTTTCTTTTCGATGTCAAGAAAAATTAATTTGCTTAAAAATCAAACCTCCCCGACAACGGCGCCAAAAACTTGTTCGATGAAACGATTACCGCAAGCGCACGAGTCGTCACAAGTAATATAAAACGTTAAGTAATACCGAGTATCGAATCCACAGGGAGGCAAAGCGAAAATTAAGCAAAAATAAAATCTCTTGAGCACTAAAAGTACTTGGGCGAAATAATATTTAGGGAACAGCTCATGCAATAAAGAGGAATTTAAAATTCAAAGCAAGAAAATAAGTTGACCAATCGAAAAATCAAATATGGAGAAAGAGTTTTCTTTTAATGGGAAGAGGGGTCTTGAAAATCAATTATTAGCTAAACAATTGTTATAATTATCTTATCTCATTGCCCAACTAATTATAATCCTAGAATCTTCGTTAATCACATAGGTTCTCCTGTCGGTTTCTCCTAATTATAATTAATTCATTGTCACAACCTAAGTGTCCTTAGCGCCTAAAATCATTAATTATTATGCTCTGATTCATTTTAGGAGTCTAAGTTTAATCAACTAATCTCGATGTCACGACGGGCAATTAAACTAGTTGCATGGATTACGATCTATCCTAATTTCTCTCTGTCGAGTTTCCATTAAGAATCAGATCATTACAGAATTGGCCAGATTGAGTAAAGCATTAAACACATTCATACAAATAATTAGGACAAAAGGGCAAGAGACAAGAAATTATAACAATATTTGAACTATAATTTCATTTCAAGACCCCAAATTGGGGTTTAGCTACACATGGCTAAAATATCCACAATAATTACAATACAAAGCATAATTAAGAGCGTAAAAGGAAAGGAATTGACTGTCGAAAAACCCCTTCGCTGACGCTCGGAGCCCCGCCAACTACTCCTTGAGCCTTCTAAGATGCTCCCCAAAATTCCCCAAAATATTTCCCACTAAAAAAATCTCTCAAAAAGGCTAGAAAGCCTTGAGAGAGGCTCCAAAGGAGCCTAAGGAAGGAGAGAAAGGAATTGATTGATGGTTGATTGATGACAAAATGAGGCACCAAGAGGTGCCTTTTATAGGCCTGGAATGGGGGTAGCGTCTCGACGCTACATTGCACAGTGTCGCGACGCTACTATGCACGCGTCTTGTTGCCACAGCGTCTCGACGCTGACCCAATTTCCAGAATTTTCCAGCTTTGATTTGGTCTGATTTTTGGGCCTTCTCTTCACTTCTTTTTGGGCATTTTCATCATGATTGTCCTCTTTGGATTCCCTTTTGATCCAAGCTTGGATTTGGGCTTCATTTGCTTCATTTTTGACACTTTTTCTCCCAAAGTCACCAACTTTGCTCCTAAGGACCAAATAACGGAATACATTAAATATTTTCATTAAAAACACGATTAAAGTACAGAAAAGCCTAATAAATTGGGACTAAAATAGCGACATTTCTGCTCGCTAACAGGGATCCGAATAGAGGAGAGATATTGGAGACCTACAAGAAGACCATCAATTGCAAGTTGATCAAGGGAATTAATATTTTCTTGCATTATTTTGTAATTATGGATATGTTTAATCAGATTGTAACGTGTGTTGCTATGCATTTTATGAACTAAGTAACCTTAGGTGTTGGTTAGGGAACATGTAATTGTCGTGCTTAACTTCTATGCAATAAATATTGATTTGATGCATCTTGATTATTTATTGTGCTCATTTCTATTTTATGCCCGCGTAGCCAGTCGGTACAAATACCCCTTTCTAGTTTCAGGGATGAATTAGGGAGTGTGTGACCTTTAATCACACTAGATCATTGTGTATTGGTGAACACCAGTGACTGAGCAAGGGATAGCCAGTTGCCTAGTGCTTGATCGGTAGTACTTCATTGGAGTTGAAACACATTCTAAAAAATCCAGAGTTCCGGGAGGAATCTGCTAATAAGACTGCGAGAGTTTGCCTGATTAATAATATTGCTAGAGCATCTTTTAAAACAATTACTTAAACCTGACCAGCGCCTGTTTCTAATATGTTTGCTTATTTGTTTACTTTTTGTTATGTCATTTCTTTTGTTTCAGCATTCCACAAAAACCAATCATTTTAACCACCTTTGAAACCATTAAAAACTAAGGAAAATAGATAAAGTGAAAGCTAATTTAGGCCTTGGATTCGATAAATACTTATTACTTGTTTCGGACTGTGTATACTTGCACAGAGTTCTAGAGTCTTTTTATATCTTATTTTTACTCACTCTAGAAACCCAACAAGTTTTTGGCGCCGTTGTCAGGGACTTGAATAAGTTTTTATCTGATCTGTTTTGTGTATGTGTTTTAGTGGTTTGGTGCTAGAACTTTTTTATTGTTTCTTTTGTTTTTACAGGTGTGAGTTTGGTGCATATACAATCCGCCTGGGGTAATGTTCAAGCTTGATCTAGAAATCGAGAGGACATTCAGGAGAAGGAGAGAGCAGCGTAGACAGCAAAATCCAATGGCTGACGTGAAGCGTCTCCCGCAGGGTCTAGAAGATCCAGCAAACCCCCAGCAGAATCGTTTGCTGCAGCAAAATCCACTGCTGGAGCAAAATGAGCAGCAAGATAATCAGGCTGAGAATCCTATCTTGGTAGCGAACGATAGGGCCAGAGCCATTCGAGCGTATGCTTTTCCAATGTTTGATGAGTTAAATCCAGGAATTGCACATCCTCAAATTGAGGCAGCAAATTTTGAAATGAAACCAATAATGTTTCAGATGTTGTAAACCGTGGGTCAATTCCATGGCTTGTCATCTGAAGACCCTCATTTGCATCTTAAGTCTTTTCTAGGAGTTAGTGATTCTTTTGTAATTCAAGGAGTGCTTAGGGATGTGATAGTGTGCATAGCTAGCTATTTTTCTCTGATTAATTAAGCTAGTCTTTTACAATTATTTGCCCAAATTTATGCATTTTTATGTTTTATTTGTAGGAAGTATGTGCTTGAAGCTTAATTCAACAATTGGAGTCAAATGGAGCTTCCAATCTTAAAAAAAAAAAAAAAAAAAAAAAAAAAAAAAAAAAAAATCATAGCGTCGCGACGCTAGGAACAGCGTCGCGACGCTATAGAAAATTTTCCAAATTTGCGGATCGCGACAGCGTCTCGACGCTACGACGAAATTTTGCTATTTAAGCATCCTTTTGGCTAGGTTTTTGGGGACTTCGATTTGGGGACTTTTGGAGTCGACAATAGGATAGAATTGAGGGGTTTTTTAGCTGAAGCAAAGGGGGCGAGTCGGAAATCAACCCATTGTTCGTGGGGATCGTGACGGGAACGTTCGGTCTCGGCCTACAACGAGTCTATTTCTCTTTTCCCTTACTTTAGATAGTTTTTATGGCTTGTTTAGACTTAGTTTATATTGTAACGAGGATTATGTGTAGCTAAGTTTAATTCTTAGGGATTGATGTAGCCGTTGGGCACGTTTTGGATTGATTTACGGTATTTATGCTATTGATGTCATTTATGCATATGTTGTATCCTTAATGCTTTCGATTTACTGGCCATAAATTGATTGATGTTTAGATTTGAATCTAACTCGGGAGAGAGGATTTAAATTAGTAATCAATATGCATAACTAGAATTTAGCTAAAAATCGGGAGATTAAGGTTAATTCTAGAAATTGTTATAAAGGTTAGCCTTATTGCCTTGTATGTTTATTGAATTTAGATAGGGATATCGGGTTCAATTGCATATGGGAGAATCATGTATGCTCGGGAGAGATATGTGTGATTTTAGTTGCCAAGATTTATGAATCATAGCATGTGTTAATCCGTATATTAATCCATAACTCCAATTGGTGAAATCAAATCCCTAAGACCAATTTTTCCCATTAGATTGTCACTTTTTACTTTAGTTTTGTTTTTGATTAATTCAGATTCTCATTTAATTTGATTTCCTAAATAAAATTGGTCAAAAGTATTTTCGATAATTAAAATTTGGCTAGACACCAATCCAGAGGACGACATTCGATTGAAAAATCACTATATTATTACTTGACCCGTACACTTGCGGTTAGCAAATTGCACATCAAGTTTTTGCTCTTAGATTAACTTTGTTCTCATATTCTCTTAGAGATGGAGCAAAGGCATGGTTAAATTCTTTTGCTCCAGAATCAATTAGGACATGGAATGAGTTAGCGGAAAAATTCCTTAGTAAATATTTTCCACCAAATAGGAATGTTAAATTGAGGAGTGAAATAGTAGGGTTTAGGCAACTTGAAAATGAGACTTTTAGTGAGGCATGGAGAGGTTTAAGGAGCTTTTGCGAAGGTGTCCCCACCATGGTTTACCACATTGTATCCAAATGGAAACATTTTACAATGGGTTAAATGGAGCAACTCAAGGTATGGTTGATGCTTCAGCTTGAGGGGCCCTTTTGGCAAAAACTTTTAATGAAGCCCATGCAATTTTAGAAAGAATATCAACTAATAGTTGTCAGTGGTCAGATGTTAGAGGCACAAATAAAAAATTTAAGAGTGTGTTAGAGGTTGATGGTGTGTCCAGCATTAGGGTTGATATTGCAATGTTAGCTAATGCTCTTAAAAATATGACAGTGGTTAGTCATCAGCAGTCGCCAGCTGTGGAGCCTGCTGCAGTGGTGAACCAAGTTGTAGAGGAAGCATGTGTCTATTGTGGTGAAGATCACAACTACGAGTTTTGCCCCAGCAATCCAACTTCTGTGTTTCTTGTAGGTAATCAGAGGAATAACCCTTATTCTAACTTTTATAGTCTAGGTTGGCGCAACCACCCCAATTTCGCTTGGGGAGGACAAGGAAGTAATGTGCAAGCAAAGCAAAAGGTGAACCAGTCGAGATTTCCTAAAGCGCAGGAATTGCCCCAGAAAAATAAGCAGGTTTTGCCCCAGAGAAATTCAGAGAGTTCTCTTGAGGCAATGATGAAAGAATATATGGCTCGTACAGATGTTGCAATTCAAAGTAATCAAGCTTCAATGAGAGCCCTGGAGTTGCAAGTGGGTCAGCTAGCTAATGAGCTGAAGGCAAGGCCTCAAGGAAAACTTCTTTCAGATATTGAACACCCTAGAAGGGAAGGTAAGGAGCATGTAAAGGCAGTGACTCTTAGGAGTGGTAAGCCACTAGGGGAAAGAAAAGAGCCTAGTAAACCCCAGAATATAGAAAAGAATTGTGATAAAAATTTTGTTGTTAAGAAAGAGTTGGAGTCTGGTCAGGGTGCTGGAGGCAGCAAAAATGATGCTGGAGCATCTGGTTCTATTCCAGATGTGGAACCACCTTATGTGTCGCCACCACCTTATGTACCACCTCTACCTTTTCCACAAAGGCAAAGGCCTAAGAATCAGGATGGTCAACTTAAGAAGTTTTTAGAGATTCTTAAGCAATTGCATATAAATATCCCTTTAGAAGAAGCTATAGAGCAAATGCCTAATTATGCTAAATTTCTTAAGGATATTTTAACTAAAAAGAAGAGGTTAGGTGAGTTTGAAACCGTATCTCTTATTGAGGAATGTAGTGCTATTCTTAAGAATGGGCTACCAACCAAGGCTAAGGATCCAGGATCATTTACTATACCTATGTCAAAAGGTTGAAAAGAGTTAGGTAGAGCACTTTGTGATTTAGGTGCAAGCATTAACCTTATGTCTCTTTCGGTCTATCGAAAGTTAGGTATTGGTGAAGCTAGGCCCACCACAGTCACACTCTAACTAGCTGATAGGTCTATCACATATCCAGCTGGTAAAATTGAGGATGTCTTAGTGAAGGTAGATAAGTTCATATTTCCTGTTGATTTTATTATCCTAGACTATGAGGCTGATAAAGATGTCCCAATTATACTTGGTCGTCCATTTTTGGCTACTGGTAGGGCATTAATAGATGTTCAAAAAGGGGAATTAACAATGAGAGTTTATAATGAGGAAGTAAAATTTTATGTTTTAGAGGCCATGAAGTATCAAGACGAGATGGAAGATTGCTCTTTCATTAGGATTCTGGAGAACACAATTGTTGAGACAGCAATACAGGATTCGGCAAACAAACATTTGGAAGATCATGGAGAGGTTAGTGTAGAGGATTTAGAAGTTTGTTCTTTAGAAGGAAAAAATGAAAAAGAAGTGTCTAGGTGTGAGGATGTTTTTGAGTCTTTAGATTTGGATCAAAGGAAAGCTCCTCCTATTAATCCATCCCTAATTGAGGCACCCACTTTAGATTTGAAACCCTTGCCGGATCATCTAAAGTATGTGGATCTTGGGGAAGGTGAGACGTTGCCCATTATTGTTGCATCAGATTTAATGTCGGAGCATGAAGAGGCCTTAATAAAATTGCTGCAGGAATATCTCAAAGCAATAGGTTGGACAGTGGCTGACATTCAGGGTATTAGCCCATCTTTCTGTATGCACAAAATTACTCTAGAGGAGGGATCCTTTAGGAGTATTGAGCAACAAAGAAGGCTTAACCCTACAATGAAAGAGGTTGTTAAAAAGGAGGTGATTAAATGGTTGGATGCGGGCACTATTTATCCAATTGCAGACAACAATTGGGTAAGCCATGTCCAATGTGTTCCTAAGAAAGGAGGTGTCACGGTGGTGAGCAATAAAAACAATGAGTTGATCCCAACCAGGACAGTAACTGTCTGGAGGATTTGCATGGATTACAGGAAGCTTAATAAAGATACCCGTAAGGACCACTTCCCTCTACCATTTTGATGTCATGCAAAAATGTCATCATTTTCCCATTAATTTTAGCTAGTTTTGTGTATGAATTGTGTGCTTTAATGCAATTTTATGTTTAAATTTAAGAAAACCGATCCAAGGAAGCAAAACCGGAATTTTGAGAGATTTTAGATGATTTTGGAGGCTTTTGGAGCAATTTGAAGAATTACATTAAAAGATCCAAGACAAAAGGCCAAGAAGAATGAGTTAGAAGCCCAAATTCATGAATTCCAAGTCTTAAAATTATCAAGTTGGGTCAAGAAAAGTGCCCAAAATCCATTACAAGAAGCATTTGGGCCAAAAGAAAGTTGGAGGCCCAAAAATGGAGTCAAAATCGGGCCATTATTGAAGATTCAGGGCCTAGCGTCGAGACGCTAAGCCTGGAGCGTCCCGACGCTAGGCAGCTAGGTAGCGTCTCGACACTACGACGTCTTGGAGCCCAAGAAAAGATGACGTCAGAGCGTCGCGACGCTGTCTACGTAGCGTCGCGACGCTACGCCTGCTGGGAGCCTATAAAATGAGCCTTTTGCATCCATATTTGGTGTGCCAATTTGTGGGTTTTCACCCAATTCTAAAATCCACACTAAAATTGGAGATTTTTGGGAGAGTTTTGGAGCTTTGTTGAAGATCTTTGGAGCTCGGGATCGATTGAGGTCGGCGCGGGATCGAGGAGATCGACACTTTTATGAGCATTTCTCTTCCCTTTTCCTTTATGTTTTAGTTTCTAGAATTGTTGTGATTAGGAATTATTGAATTTTAGTGATTATGAGTAGTAAATTCCTAAATTCTATGAGATTGATTTAGATGTTGAACCTCTGCTGAATTAATGAATTGATGTGGTTTAATTGTCATTATTGTTCATTTGTGTATTCTGTCAGTAATGCTTTTAATCAACTGATCACTGATTAAATGAATCGTTACTAAGTGGAAACTCGACGGAGAGAAGCTTAAACTAGAACTGAATGCATGACTAACGGTTATTTACCCGGGTGACACGGGATAAAATAAATAACGTTAGAGGTTGTACTGAAGGGTCGTAATGCCATGCTAAGTAAATAAAGATGAGACCGAAAGGAGATTCTTTATTGAAAGGTATGAGATAGGAGGAGACCGACAGGAGAGTCCTTGTCATTAGGCTTCTAGACTTATGAATCAAATGATTTGTTAATCCATATTAGTTAATTGATTAAGCGATTAAAGGTCCAATTGATGAAATCAACCACTCTAGAATTATCCCCTCCAAATTGTGTCGTCATTTATCTTTTGCTTTCTAGATTAGCTTTTCATTATTCTTTTCAGCATTAAATTTTGTTCTCTAAATAAAGCTAAGCAAGATTATTCGCGGTAACTAATTGAATAAATCCAATCCCTGTGGAGACGATACTCTATACTCAAAATCACTATATTACTTGTGACAAACCTTACGCTTGCGGTGATCGGAAAATTGTGCAACAAGTTTTTGGCGTCATTGTCGGGGATTGGCTAATTTCATTCAATTAATATTGTGAAGAAAATTCTTGCTTTAGATTAGAGGTTTTATTTTGCTTTTTTTGTTTTATTTGTATCCTGGTCCAATGTTCTTGTTGTGCATTTAATTGGTGTTTGCATCTGACTGGAAGCCTAATTATTGTTGATTTATTGTTTTAAATGGCTTTTTATAATTTTGGGTGGCCCTTTAGGGAATCTGAGCCCGAAAAATCAACACCATCATCCAATTTTTTCTATTCAAATTATCCCCCTTTAGAAGAAAAATCTTCTTTAGAGCGCTTACTTCAAGATTGTATCGAGGATAATAGAGCCATGAATTTAGCTCTAGAAAAATCCCTAGGGAGTTTGCATTCCCAAGAGGATGAGAGTGAAGTGCAATTCACTTCCATAGAAGAAAAATCTTCCTTAAAGAGCTTGCTTGAAAATTTTATCCAAGAGTCTAGAGCCATGAATTTAGAATTAGAAAAATCTATGGAGAGACTCCAAACCCAAAAGGAAGATAGGGAAGTAGGATCCACTTCCATAGGATTTCTAGTGAGTCATGTGGCCAGTGATTCATTAGTGTCAATTCAAGAGCCTAATCCTTTCGATTTGGCTAAAGATGAGCAGATAGGGGTGAGCTGTATAGAAAAAGAGGAAGAATTGGATAGTTCTAGCACCCACGAAGAACAAGTTTGTGAGGAAGAAAAAGAAAATGAGCCCATAGTGTTTGAGGAGTTTCAAGAGATAGAGTTTAAGGTTGAAAGGCCTTTGTCTATTCTATCCTCTCCATCCTCTCTTGATAACGAGTGTTCTTTTTCTTGTTCTCACGAGTCAGTGTCAGAGTCAGAGTCCATTTATTTTGATCTTTCTCCTTTTATGGTTTTATTATTAAAAAATCCCAAAAATATTTCTGCTTCAGGGTCCCATGAAAAGCTAGTAAGTCTGCTAGCGATAGTATGCTTCATTGATTCAAGGAAGAAGGGCCCAAAGAAATACGAGAATTTTTATGTGCCTTGAAAGACCGCATAAACTCGTCTAGCTAAGAGACGTTAAACAAGCGCTTCTTGGGAGGCAACCCAAGTTTATTTTTCCATTAATTTTCTTTTCTTTGTTTTTCAGTTTTTTTTTTTTTTTTTTGTAGTTAGAGCATGTTGATCTTTCGTTCCCGTTGATCAATTTTTGAAGGAGCTCGAGACCACATTTTCTTCCAAAAACAACCCCAATGATGTTGAAGGATGACATCCATGATTTCTCTCACATTCCAGGGCAGTTCCGTTCTCCCTTTATCTTTTTAATTGTCCTTATGCATGCTTAATTAGTCTGAATAATTGATACATTGAGGGCAATGTATGATTTAAGTTTGGGGGGGAGGCTTTGTTGTTCTGATCTGAGCTTATTGAAAAATTTTTCATGATGATTCTATTGCATCTGTTTTGATGAGGACGATCTATGAAATGATCTAGATAATGAATTTTGTTCAATTTTTGTGAAATATGAAAGCATGTTCAAGATTCATGTAAATTTAAATTTTTGCTTTGATTTCCTTGCACATGTTGAGCACTTAGCCTACTTATATGGTTTTGAATGCTTAGAACTGGATTATATTATCTAGATGTTTGTTGTCACTCCGATAGGCTTAAGATCTGATTTGAAAGTTGAATTGCATGAAAGTCTGTAATGTTTTACTTGGGAGAAAAATCATGTTTATTAGCCTGCAAAGAAAAGAAAAGTGTGACAGAGAAAAAAAAATTATGAAAAAAAAGAGAAAAGAAAAGCATAAAAAAAAGAGAAAAAAAAAGAATGCTCCACTTTCTTGAGAGTGTTAGTAACCAGGGGCATTCATGACACCCATCGTTTGCCTTTGCATGAAAGCGGGGGAAAGAA
This sequence comes from Luffa acutangula, assembly GCA_036850905.1. Lineage (NCBI taxonomy): Eukaryota > Viridiplantae > Streptophyta > Magnoliopsida > Cucurbitales > Cucurbitaceae > Luffa > Luffa acutangula. The sequence goes on along the minus strand of CM072094.1, from coordinate 7,966,804 downwards.
ATGAGCATGCCTCGGCATCCTGAAAGATGAGGCGCTCGTAGTTGGATGCTTTCATCACCAATGTTGGCAAGCCAGAACGAAGACGCTACATCTAAAAGGATTCTCATAAAAAAAAAAAAAAAAAAGAAAAATGTTACTCTTTGCCGTATGGATGACATCTATTGGGATGAGCCATTTATGTATAAGCAATGCTCTGATTGTATTATTCGTAGATGTGTTTCAGGTGATGAAGCAAAGGAAATCTTAGAGCAATGTTACTCTTTGCCGTATGGAGGCCATTTCAGCGGTCAGAGGACAGTTATGAGGATCTTGCATTGTGGATTCTTTTGGCCTTCCTTATTTAAGGATGCCCATTGGTTCTACAAGCAATGTGATTGTTGGGTTCCAAGAGTGAGTAAAAATAAGGTATAAAAAGACTCTAGACTTTGTGCAAGTATACACAACCCGCATCAAGTAATAAGTATTTATCGAATCCAAGGTCTGAACTAGCTTTCACTTTATCTATTTTGTTTAGTTTTTCAATGGTTTCAAAAGTGGTAAAAATGATTGGTTTTTATAGGAATGCTGAAGCAAAAGAAATGACAGAACAGAAGGTAATCAAATAGGCAGACAGATTGGAAACAGACGCTGGTCAGGATTTAGTAATTGTTTTAAAAGATGCTCTAGCAATATTATTGATCATGCAAAACCCTCGCAGTCTTATTAGCAGATTCCTCCCAGAACTCCGGATCTTTTGGAATGTGTTTCAACTCAAATGAAGTACTACCGATCAAGCACTAGGCAACTGGCTATCCCTAGCTCAGTGATAGCGAGCATAGCTAGCTATCTTTACTCATTTAATTTAGTTAGTCTTTTATGATTTTTGAGCCATTTTATTGTGCTTTATTGTTTATTTTGTAGGAAATGGTTGATTGGAGCTTTAATGCAATATCAGAGTTATTCAGGTGCTCGGGGCGTGAAAAGATGCAAAGGAATGAAAAGAGTAAAAGTGGAGAAAAGTCAAATCTCGGTCAACAGCAGGCTAGCGTCTCGACGCTAGCTCTTGAGCGTCTCGACGCTCACATTCCATATCAGATTAGGCGCGTAAAGCTTACAGCGTCGAGACGCTGTGATAGGAAGCGTCCCGACGCTACCGTTTTTCCTTATTCAGAACGCGCGTTTAAGAGGCAGCGTCGCGACGCTGTCTTGACAACGTCTCGACGCTAAGACGAAAAATCAGAATAAAAGCTTCACTTCGGCTAGGTTTTAGGGGAGATCAATTTGGGACCTTTTTGAGCCGTAAAGAGGACAGAATAGAGGCTTTTGGGAGCTGAAAACAAAGGAGGAACTTGGAAATCAACCCATTGTTCGTGGGGATCGTGACGGGGACGTCGGGACTTGGCCTACATTGAGTTTTCTTTTCCCTTTTCTTCCTTTAGTTAGATTTATGGCTTTCCTATGTTTAGTTGAGCTTGTATTTACATTCATGAGTAGCTAAACTTGTAGCTTAGGGATTGATGTAGTTGATTAAGTTTATGGATTGATTTATGGTTTAAGTTGTGCAATGTTATTGTGTTTGTAATCTTGATTTAATGCTTTCAATTAATTGGCCATTAGTTGGATGATTTAAGTTTCGAATCTAGCTCGGGAGAGGGGATTTGATCTAGACTTGCTCAAGATTGCATGAATAAAGTTTACTTTCTAATACTTGACGGTTTTAGATTATCTTTAGAATTAGTTAAAAGATCTCATTGCCTTGCATGTTAATAAACTTAGATAGGGATATCAAGTTGGTTAATTTGCATGAGAATCAATTATACTCGGGAGAGGTAGTTGTGATTAAAGGGTCTTTGGCTCATAATTCCGTTGTGCATAATAACTTATTCCTTAAAATCAATCCTAAACGAAATCGGCGAAATCAATTCCCTAAGTAGTTTTCCCAATTGAATTTCCATTCTTTTTACTTGCTTTGATTTGTTTAATTCATCACCTATTCATCACTTTTTGATCCCTAAATAAAATTGGGCAAGATTATTCGCAATACTCAATTTGCTTAAAAATCCAATCCAGAGGACGACATTCGAATTTACTATTCACTATATTATTACTTGACCCGTGCGCTTGCGGTAGGAAAAGTCCACATCACTCAGTCACTGGCGTTCACCAATACACAATGATCTAGTGTGATTAATCACCACACACTCCCTAAATCATTCCTGAAACTAGAGAGTGATATTCATACCGGCTGGTCAGGCGGGCATAAAATATAAATAAGCACAACAATTAACCAAGTTGCATCAAATCAATATTTATTACTAGAAATTAAGCACAACAATCACATGTTCCCTAACCAACGCCTAAAGCTACTTAGTTCATAAGATGCATAGAGACACACATTACAATCTGAGTAAGCATGTCCATAACTACAAGGCAATACAAGAAAAGATTAATTCCCTTGAACAACTTGTAATTGATGGTCTTCTTGATGGTCTCCAATCTCTCCTCTAATCGGCTCCCAAAGGTGGAAGTAACTTTCCAAGAATGGAATGTTTTTTCCCAAGGATGGAATGTTTTTTTACTTGGGCGGCTATCTCCTTTTATAGAGTGGTAGGAAGCTTGAATTAGGTTGACCTAGACACGTGGATGGCTCTCCTTGCTCCCTTATCCCGAGAATAACTTAATAGAATTTGGTTTGTTAATTTGGCTAACGAGCTGTGACGTGGCAGTTTTGCTCCTCGCTTTGCTCCAACACAGATTTTGATCCCGTAAGTCGCCCTGCAACATATTCTGCACAAAATAATTTCCAAAGCTTCCATTCTTTCAAATGGGTTAAAACATATAATGTACATCTAAAAGCAACCCTATTAAGCACAAAACACACAAATCCTTATAGAATTAAGGTCTAAATAACTCCCTTTTGGAGAGTTATCAGTGATGCTTGCCAAAGAAGAGGAAACTTAGGGCCTAGAGATGAAATGCCTCTCACTTACATTTTGGAAGTGGAGTTATTCGATGTGTGGGGTATTGACTTTATGGGGTCATTTCCCCCTTCTAATGGTAATGTTTTTATCTTATTGGCAGTTGATTACGTGTCACAGTGGGTGGAGGTCATCGCATGCCATCAGAATGATGCCAAGACAGTATCAAGGTTTCTTCAATCGCACATCTTTGCGCGGTTTGGGACTCCTAGCGCTCTAGTGAGTGATGAGGCTACACATTTTGTTAATAATATCTTAACTAAGCTTCTAGCTAAGTATGGAATTAAGCATAGGATAGCTACCCCTTTATCACCCACAAGCAAATGGTCAAGCTGAAATAAGTAATAGGGAAATTAAATCTATTCTAGAAAAAGTAGTCCATCATTCTAGGAAGGATTGGTCTTTTAGGTTGGATGAGGCTCTTTGGGCTTATAGGACAACTTATAAGACTCCTCTAGGTATGTCTCCCTAAAGATAGTATATGGGAAAGCTTGTCATTTACCATTAGAGCTTGAGCATAAAACGTTTTGGGCTTTGAAAAAATTAAACTTTGATCTGAGTTGTGTCGGGGCAATAAGAATGCTGCAGCTTAATGAATTGGAGGAATTTCGCCAATTTTCTTATTAAAACGCGAAAATGTACAAAGAAAAGACTAAGTTGTGGCGTAACAAGAAGATTAAGCCTAAAGAGTTTGTCAAATGTCAAAGAGTTTTGTTGGGATTGGTGCCCTAAAACACGTAGATAATGAATGTTAAACGAATTATATACTTATTCGATAAAGGTGTTATCGAGATTGATTCAGTAAAAGTCATTACTGAATAAAGTAAATTGCACTTATAATAACCCAAATCCAATAAACTAAAATCCATGGCTATAGGATGAACACTTGAGCTTTATGTAGAGACATAAAAGTGGATCAAGCTTGAGTAATAGCCAAAACGGTCTATAGTATAGGAATATGGTTGGGTACCTTATTCTGGAGAAACTATGAGATGCAGTCCACTTTATAGATGGTATAGACGATGTGATCCTAAATCGTCCATGTAGAGACATGCAAGTGGGGGCGTCCTATGCAATGAGTTTGCATAAGATCAGGACCGAGAAATAAGTCGCTCTCGCTTTATAACACCGTTTACTGACGAGACTAACTATTTCATGTGATGACCTAGGCAACTCGATCTTAATCCTGAGCTAACTATGAACTCCTGTTTATTCGGGCTTATCCTTATATCTGCATAGGTGAGAGTGGCTCAGTATCGCCAACTCAATAAGCCTCCCATTTTAGGGATAGGAACAGGTAGATAGCTGGGGACATAGTCCTGCAAGAAGGAATTCACTCCTACCCGAATTAGGGATAGTAGAGAGGTTGTTCCCTTAAGTGCTGACTCCGGGGCTTGAACAAAGGGATCCAGCCCTCTCATTGGCCTGAGAGGGACTCGGTTTATTGGTTGGACCATAAACCAATTGTTCATTAGAGAATCAGTGGGACTTAAGGAACTAGAAGTACTATAGGGGTAAAACGGCTTATTGACCTAGCTATAGCTACGAACAACCTGTGAAGGACCGACTTACTAATCATGGTTAAATCAAGTGGACGGAAATATATCTATAGTGAGGGGAGTGCAACTATCGGGCTATAGTGGAGTGTCCCGTTAGTTAACGAATGTTGGCTAGCTTGGACAATGAGATTAGTCGGTTAGCCTCGAACCATTGGAGCCCATGATATATAGGTCCATTAGGTCCCCCTACTAGCTCATATCGGAATTAAGTCTAGAACAAAAGATAGGAAGCTTTGAATCGTTCAAAATCGGGAAAAAGGGTATTATCGTAAATTATGTTTGACACAATAATTTAATTATGAATTAAATTAGAAAATGAGAGATGAAGTATTTAAAAGTGTTTTGAATACTATATATATGTATTAGGAATCATATATATGGAATTGCACAAGATAACAAAGATTAATTAGATTAATCATATCAAAATTAATTTGAAATTTTCAAATTAATTACCAAGCAATCAATTTCAATTTAGATTGGGGATAATTTGCAAGCTTGATATTTGATTTCAATTTGAATTTAGTGGATTTAGTTGGAAATCCATTTAATGCATGATCATTCAAAGTGGAAAGACAACTCATTCATGCATTGTTGCATGTCTTGTGTAATGTACACCTAGAATCCACTTGAGCTTGCAAATACACCATGTGTTTTGTGTCTTCAGGCTTGGCTTTGCAAGGAGAATGTCTTTAAAAGAAGTTTGAATCAGATTCAAACATAAGAGAGTCATTTCCTAAATGTTATGCTGCTGGAATTTGGACTCAAAGTTCTCTCATTTCTCATTCTTCTCCATTGCTTGATGCTTCGAGCATTCCCTTCCCATTCCCTATCTTATATAGACTCCCACAAGTCGTTCTTGGCCCGGGGTATAGTAGGGAAGACTCTAGAGGTTGTCCAAGGAGCATAGGAGAGGCAAACACCACAAGGAGTTCAACATAAGTTAGCTACAAAGGTTGGTGTTTTCTAAACTCTCTATTCTGTCTTTTCTAGAACATGCATGCTTTAGGAGTAAAATTGAATGTCTTAAGTGCTTTCGATCTTCAATTGCTTCCGCATGTGTAATATGTACACCTTCAATTGGTATCAGAGCATGATGAGAGCACTTAATTCGTTTTAATTTTGCTTTGGTGGGTAGCATTTTGAAATTGAATTTTCTGTGTGCTAAAATGGAAGTGTTCTGGTTTGGCAATTTTGTGAGCATTCAAACCTTCATGAAATTGTAATTGCTCAGATATGTAAGAGCGTTAATGTGTGTACTATAGTCTGTAATTTTTATAGTCATTAGAGTCCATATAGGTTGTAAATTCGAAGAAAAACCGGAGAAGACGCAGCATAAAATGAAAATTCCAGCAAGCAGTTTTTTTTCTTCTTCTATACCAGATTTTTGGTCCGGTTCTGCTGCTACCTTTTGGTCCGGTTCGGTCTGTTGCAGCCTCATTTCACTCATTGCATGGCCAGTTCATTGCTTGGATGAGCAGTTCGGGATGGTTCGTGAAGCTCAGGCGTGTTGCAAGTTTATTTATTAATTATTATTGTAATAATTAGTGAAATTGCTTGTGTTTTTTTTTTTTAAATTGCCAAACTATTCCATTTTAGCTTGTTTTAATTACTTTATGCATTGTGAATGTATGATTTAATTAAATGGATGTATGTGCATTATGAGCATGCCATATAGTTTTAAAACCCCACCATAGGAAAGCATGTTCATGCATTTGTTTAATTTTAATAAGTGTTATTGATTAATTCAAATGCATGAGGGAAATTTCATGTTTAATTAATATAAGTGTTGTATTAATTTAGGGAGATTCATGCTTGAATGGTTAATTAAAATTGATTATTCTTATAATAGTTATAATTATTAATTGATAAAATTAACCAAGCATGAAGCATGAAATTTCATTAGTTTGATTATAAGTGTTATTCTCAAATTAGGCTTGTTATGGATTGTTTTTATAATTGTTATAAAAAGAGATAGAAATCTAAAATCTATAACAAGTTTAAGTGCATGCTCACTTAGGTTAATGAACCTTCAACGATTCAATCAACTTGCATAGTTTAGGTCGATATCTTGTAAAACAATGGTTACGAGAGAATTCACCCGACAAGATGCTGTCTAAGGCTGGAGGTATTTAAGTTGACGGTTTACGGAACACCTCCTACCTGGGCATCGAGTCGGTTCTTGAGTTAAGTTAACTCGAGTTTTATGAGCATGCGTGAGCGGTGTGAGGTTTTAAAGTGTTATCACCTAGACATCGTAGTATAAAGCGTTATACAAACCTAGACATAGGTTGTTTCTAAATGGTTCTTTTCTTACAACTTGAATGATTGATTGTTATATGCTTTTAAACACCATTAGAAAGCATGTTATAGGGTTAATTCATTAAAAGTTATAAGAGTTATAATAGTTAATGAATAGAATCCATAAAACCTATAACAAAGACTTGCATGTTAACATAGGATCTTAGGATCTTATCATTCTTTAAATGGTTTAAAATGAAATAGATCTAAGATCGCCTTTTCTAATAGGATTAGAAATATGTCTTACTTAGTTTTTTAAAATAGTTTTAAAATTTGAGTAAGTGGGACATAAGACCTTGGTTATAAGGGAACTCTCCCGACAAATAGTTCGGAACCTGAATTGAATTAACCAAAGTCTTACTAGCATGCAATGTCACTAGGTTGTTAAAAGAGTTTAATTCACCTAGACATTTAGTGTAAAGACCTTGTTTAATAAGGCATAGACTTAGATAGATTCATTTAGCCGGAATTTACCTAAGTAATAGACCCTAAAACTTTACGACACTTTAGTGGGAGGAAAAGTATAGAAACGAAATATTCATATTAAGTTTCTACTCTCACGTCCCCCTGAGTTCACACCGTGAGATCCATGATTGGCCTCGAGGCGCCTTGGGAGCGTCCCCCTACGGATGGTGTTTGCATGGGTTAATATCAAGGTGAATGGGGAAAGTGTTCATAGTAAGTGGGAGAAGGAAACGTGTCAAACGTATCCTGCGGTCTCCATCATTAGGTTGCACCGTGAGATTCCTATGCGCTGCCTGCGAGCCGCCCTGGGAACGATCACCCTACGGAGGGCTTGCGCATGGGATTCGGAACAACACAAACTCCAGAAATGGATAGGGTTTCCTAGGGCCATTCCCAACATTAGCTCTTCCCTACAGTGGCATTGTTGGGGCCACCCTCTACAATCTGAAAATGATGGGTAACACTTACAAGATGGTCTTGACCAAATTAATGTTAGCTAATAACTATTGGAGTAAGAGTTATTCTGGGAATAGTATTTGGCCGAGATTGTCTCGATTTAGAGGAGGAGTAGCTGACTGCCCTACCGTAGCGGTTATTCTAAACCCCTGAAGTATCGTTGCAAAATAAATCAATTGTATACATGGGTCGATGATTGCTTTTGCTAAATCTGATTGGATAAATGTGATTAATGGGTTTAGTGCATGTTTCTAATAGAGATTAATTTGTTTGTTTCAGCAATATGTCGAAAAACGTATGTGCTTTGTCAAATGCAAAATTAAACGGTTTAGTACATACAACTAAGAATAATTGCTTAAACGTTAAACACGTGGCAAAGAATTTAGGTTTGGTCTCAACTGAGGAATGTCCTCAAACTAACTGCATAGCCAAGAAAAACATAATCCACGACTCTAAATGCGATTTATTAGTCTTGGAAACGTGTTTAGTGGAAAACGACGATTCTGCCTGGATACTCGATTCAGGTGCCACTAATCACGTATGTTCTTCATTTCTAGGAATGAGATCCTGGGAACAGCTAAAAGTTGGAGAGATGACTCTTAAAGTTGGAACAGGAGAAGTCATCTCGGCTATTTCAGTGGAAGACAAAAAATTATTCTTCACGAAGGAACATTACATGATATTAGATAATGTGTACATAGTTCCAAAAATTAAAAGAAATTTGATTTCTTTATCTTGTTTATTGGAACAAGGTTACTCAATTTCTTTTTCTGTTAATGAAGCGTTCATAACTAAAAGAGGTATTGATGTTTGCTCTGCAAACTTGAAGAATAAATTGTATGTTTTGAGACCAATTGAGTCTAAAGCTATTTTAAATCACGAGATGTTTAAAACCGCTGAGGCTCAACCTAAAAAACGAAGAGTTTCTCAAGATACCTATCTCTGGCACTTGAGGTTAGGCCATATCAACCTCAATAGGATTAGGAGATTGGTCAAGAGTGAACTTCTAAACAAGTTAGAAGACGACTCGTTGCCTCCTTGTGAGTCATGCCTTGAGGGCAAGATGACAAAACGACCTTTTACCGGAAAAGGTTATCGTGCCAAAGAGCCCTTAGAGCTCATTCATTCGGACCTCTGTGGACCAATGAACATTAGAGCTCGAGGAGGGTACGAATATTTCATCAGTTTCATTGATGATTATTCGAGGTATGGCTATCTCTACCTGATGCATCATAAGTCCGAAGCTTTTGAAAAGTTCAAGGAGTATAAGGCCGAGGTTGAGAACCTATTAGGTAAGACGATAAAAACACTTCGTTCCGATCGAGGTGGAGAGTATATGGACTTAAGTTTTCAAGACTATTTGATAGAGCATGGAATTACGTCCCAACTCTCAGCCCCTGGTACACCTCAGCAAAACGGTGTATCAGAAAGGAGAAACAGAACCTTGTTGGACATGGTTCGTTCGATGATGAGTTATGCTCAGTTGCCTAACTCATTTTGGGGTTATGCAGTAGAGACTGCAGTTTATATCTTGAACGCAGTTCCCTCAAAGAGTGTTTCTAAAACACCATTTGGCTCTGGAAAGGTTGTAAAGCTAGTTTACGACATTTCAGAATTTGGGGATGCCCTGCATACGTGCTAGAAGCAAACCTAAAGAAATTGGAGTCTCGTTTTAGATTTTGCCTATTTGTAGGCTATCCCAAAGAAACGAGAGGTGGATACTTCTTCGTTCCAGAGGAAAATAAAGTACTTGTATCGACAAATGCTACATTCCTAGAAGAAGACCACCTCAGAGATCACAAGCCACGAAGTAAAGTCGTTTTAAGTGAACTATCTAACGAAGCTACAGAAACATCAACAAGAGTTGTTGATGATGCTGGCACCTCGAGTCGATCGTGTCCTTCTCAAGAAATAAGAGAACCTCAACGTAGTGGGAGGGTTGTTAGACAGCCTGATCGCTATTTGGGTTTAACTGAAACTCCAGTCGTCATACCTGATGACGGGATCGAGGATCCATTAACCTTTAAACAGGCAATGGATGACGTTGACAAGAACGAGTGGATTAAAGCCATGGACTTAGAGACCGAGTCCATACATTTTAATTCAGTATGGGATCTTGTACATCAACCTGAAGGGGTTAGACCCATAGGGTGCAAATGGATCTACAAGAGAAAACGAGATGCTGCGGGAAAGGTACAAACCTTTAAGGCACGACTTGTGGCAAAGGGTTTTACCCAGCGGGAGGGGATTGACTATGAAGAAACCTTCTCCCCTGTTGCCATGTTAAAGTCGATCCGGATACTTTTATCCATTGCCACGTTTTACGATTATGAAATATGGCAAATGGATGTCAAGACTGCCTTTCTGAACGGTAATCTTGAAGAAAGTATCTACATGTCTCAGCCAGAGGGGTTCATAGCTCAGGATCAAGAGAAAAAAGTTTGCAAGCTTAAACAATCCATTTATGGATTAAAACAAGCGTCTAGATCCTGGAATATGAGATTTGATACTGCGATCAAATCTTATGGCTTTGAACAAAACGTTGATGAGCCTTGTGTTTACAAAAGGATCATCAACAACTCTATAGCTTTCTTAGTATTGTATGTGGATGATATCCTACTCATCGGGAATGATGTAGGTTATCTAACTGACATTAAACTATGGCTAGCAACTCAATTCCAAATGAAAGATTTGGGTGAGGCACAATTTGTTCTAGGAATCCAAATTGTTTGAAACCGAAAGAACAAAATGCTAGCCCTATCTCAAGCGTCTTATATAGACAAATTGTTGGTTAGATATAAAATGCAAAATTCCAAGAAAGGACTATTACCTTTTAGGCACGGAATTAACTTGTCTAAGGAACAGTGTCCTCAGACACCTCAAGAAGTTGAGGACATGAGACGTTTTCCCTATGCCTCTGCAGTAGGTAGCCTAATGTATGTCATGTTGTGTACAAGGCCTGACATCTGTTATGCAGTTGGGATTGTCAGTAGATATCAATCCAATCCAGGATTTTATCACTGGACAGCCGTTAAAAGTATCCTCAAATATCTAAGGAGAACGAGGGACTATATGCTTGTGTATGGTTCGAAGGATTTGATCCTTACAGGATACACTGATTCTGACTTTCAAACCGATAAAGATTCGAGGAAATCTACATCGGGGACAGTATTCACTCTAAATGGAGGAGCAATAGTATGGCGCAGCATCAAGCAAGGATGCATTGTAGACTCGACCATGGAGGCCGAATATGTAGCCGCTTGCGAAGCAGCAAAAGAGGCAGTATGGCTCAGGAAGTTCCTAACTGACATGGAAGTCGTTCCAAATATGCATCTACCTATCACCTTGTATTGTGATAATAGCGAGCAGTTGCAAACTCACAGGAACCTCGCAGCCATAAGAGAGGCAAGCACATCGAAAGGAAATACCATCTCATTAGGGAGATTGTGCACCGAGGAGACGTGATCGTCACGAAGATAGCGTCGGAGCACAACATTGCTGATCCATTCATGAAGGCTCTCACGGCTAAAGTGTTCGAGAGTCATCTAGAAGGCCTAGGTCTGCGAGATATGTACGAGAAATAATCTAGGTCAAGTGGGAGAATTGTAACCGGTATATCGGTACCTCAGTATACTGGGTATTTAGATGTCCTAGTTTATTGTATTTTTACTCTATTATTAATACAAGTATTTATTCATCCACTGCTGTTATAGATTATAGTACATCCCACTAAACTAGAGTTTTAGTTCAAGTGGGAGATTGTTGGGATTGGTGCCCTAAAACTCGTAGATAGTGAATGTTAAACGAATTATATACTTATTCGATAAAGGCGTTATCGAGATTGATGCAGTAAAAGTCATTACTGAATAAAGTAAATTGCACTTATAATAACCCAAATCCAATAAACTAAAATCCATGGCTATAGGATGAACACTTGAGCTTTATGTAGAGACATAAAAGTGGATCAAGCTTGAGTAATAGCCAAAACGGTCTATAGTATAGGAATAGGGTTGGGTACCTTATTCTGGAGACACTATGAGACGCGACCCACTTTATAGATGGTATAGACGATGTGATCCTAAATCGTCCATGTAGAGACATGTGAGTGGGGGCGTCCTATGCAATGAGTTTGCCTAAGATCAGGACCGAGAAATAAGTCGCTCTCGCTTTATAACATCGTTTACTGACGAGACTAACTATTTCATGTGATGACCTAGGTAACTCGATCTTAATCCTGAGCTAACTATGAACAACTGTTTATTCGGGCTTATCCTTAGATCTGCATAGGTGAGAGTGGCTCAGTATCGTCGACTCAATAAGCCTCCCATTTCAGGGATAGGAACGGGTAGATAGCTGGGGACATAGTCCTACAAGAAGGAATTCACTCCTACCCGAATTAGGGATAGTAGAGAGGTTGTTCCCTTAAGTGCTGACTTCGGGGCTTGAACAAAGGGATCCCGCCCTCTCATTGGCCTGAGAGGGACTCGGTTTATTGGTTGGACCATAAATCAATTGTTCATTAGAGGATCAGTGGGACTTAAGGAACTAGAAGTACTATAGGGGTAAAACGGCTTATTGACCTAGCTATAGCTACGAACAACCTGTGAAGGATCGACTTACTAATCATGGTTAAATCAAGTGGACGGAAATATATCTATAGTGAGGGGAGTGCAACTATCGGGCTATAGTGGAGTGTCCCGATAGTTAACGAATGTTGGCTAGCATGGACAATGAGATTAGTCGGTTAGCCTCGAATCGTTGGAGCCCACGATCTATAGGTCCATTAGGTCCCCCTACTAGCTCATATTGAAATTAAGCCTAGAACAAAAGATAGGAAGCTTTGAATCGTTCAAAATCGGGAAAAAGGGTATTATCAAAAATTGTGTTTGACACGATAATTTAATTATGAATTAAATTAGAAAATGAGAGATGAAGTATTTAAAAGTGTTTTGAATACTATATATATGTATTAGGAATCATATATATGGAATTGCACAAGATAACAAAGATTAATTAGATTAATCATATCAAAATTAATTTGAAATTTTCAAATTAATTACCAAGCAATCAATTTCAATTTAGAATTGGAATTGGGGATAATTTGCAAGCTTGATATTTGATTTCAATTTGAATTTAGTGGATTTAGTTGGAAATCCATTTAATGCATGATCATTCAAAGTGGAAAGACAACTCATTCATGCATTGTTGCATGTCTTGTGTAATGTACACCTAGAATCCACTTGAGCTTGCAAATACACCATGTGTCTTGTGTCTTGAGGCTTGGCTTTGCGTGGAGAATGTCTTTAAAAGGAGTTTGAATCAGATTCAAACATAAGAGAGTCATTTCCTAAATGTTATGCTGCTGGAATTTGGACTCAAAGTTCTCTCATTTCTCATTCTTCTCCATTGCTTGATGCTTCAAGCATTCCCTTCCCATTCCCTATCTTATATAGACTCCCACAAGTCGTTCTTGGCCCGGAGTATAGTAGGGAAGACTCTAGAGGTTGTCCAAGGAGCATAGGAGAGGCAAACACCACAAGGAGTTCAACATAAGTTATTTACAAAGGTTGGTGTTTTCTAAACTCTCTATTTTGTCTTTTCTAGAACATGCATGCTTTAGGAGTAAAATTGAATGTCTTAAGTGCTTTCGATCTTCAATTGCTTCCGCATTTGTAATATGTACACCTTCAAGTTTTGCTTTATAATTCTAGATTAAAATTGTTTCCTGGGAAACTAAAATCTAAATTATCAGGGTCATTTGTTGTGATTGAGGTTTTTCCCCATGGAGCAATTACTTTGCAAGATGAAAAAGATGGGAGAGTGTTCAAAGTTAATGGATAGCATGTGAAACATTATTGAGGAGAGGAGTTCCAGTCGAAATATCTTTCCCTAAAGTTGGTTGATGAATGAGAGAACGAGATATTTGCAGGAGCATTTTACAGAGCAATATTTTGAGCTCCCAGTGGTTGTTTTCATTCTCACTAATTTGGTTTGATTTTAATTTGAATTATTTTAGATTTGGTTTGTTTAAATCTTGCCTTGATTTATTTCATTGGTATTCAGTAGATTTTATTTCTGAGTATTTTTATTATTTTTGGTAGTTTAAATTTTATCTATTCTGATTAGATTTAATTAGATTTTAGTTCAGTTTTTATTTTCGGTTATTTAAATTTCTAATTAGATTAGGATTTAATAAAGATTTTTTCTGATTTAATCGGCTTTAAGATAAAAAATTTAAGCAGTTAATTTAAATTTAAATTTCCTGACTTGATTTTATTTGAATTTAAAATCTTCCGTACCCGAGATTCTTCTAGAAAATAATCTTTGTTCAGAAGGTTGTTGCAGCAATTCAATGGCTGAAGGAAATCTTTCGTCCGAATTTGAAGGGTTTTAGTTACGGATTAATTATTTTTACCGTTTGGATTTTGAATTTTCTGTGGGCAGGTAAGTTGCATGGAGAATTATGATGTTGCCACGTGTCGCGCAGGGGCAATCCAAGGGTTTAGCCGTTTGACAGCCCATAATTATTTACCATGGGCGATTGAAATTCAAATTTTACCGTTGATGGATTTAATTTACAGATTAAATGAGATTTGAACGGTAATTCCAATTAATGAGCAAAATCTTTCGGTTAGGATTCCTTTTGTTGAAGCCCTATTTATTAACAGCCTTCAGTAAGTCTTTTTCACTTCATCTTCTCGTTTCAACCTTTGTTGTTTGTATTCTTCTTTCTTTACTTCTGTGTGTGGTAAGTTCCTCGAGTCTTCAATGGCAAAAATAAGAGCAAAAAAGGAGCGAGACAATGAGGAAGAGGAGGTGTTTGTTACCCCCGAAGCACCGAAAGCTAAGGCAAAGAAGAAGAAAACACCAGAAGAAAAAGAAGCTAAGAGGAGAAGAAGACAGTAGAGGGCTGAGGATCAAGAAATAGTGCAGAAGGTAGTAGAGAATGTTGCTGCTGCAGAGGAAGGAAATCCGAGGGAACCAGAAGTACGAAACCTAGAGCAGACCGACCCGATAGTTGTGGATACGGAGGAGATTCAAGAAGAGCACAGAGAGGAAGTTCAAGAAAAATAGACTGAGGATGCGCAAGAAGGACAGAAAGAAAATGTGCAGGAAAAGGCAATGAGCAGGTGGAACAGGATCCAGAGGCTCGAGTTGAGGTTATCATGTCGAAAGTGCCGCGATGTCGCCACCGGAAGCAAAAAGCTGGCCGCGTCAAGGTAGTCCGAACTGATACCCCATCACCACCGTCGACGGATGATGACATGCATAAATGTCATCATTTTCCTATTAATTTTAGCTAGTTTTGTGATGAATTGTGTGCTTTAATGCTATTTTATGTTTAAATTTCAGAAAATCGAGCAAAGGAAGCAAAACCGGAATTTTGAGAGATTTTGGATGATTTTGGAGGCTTTTTGGAGCAATTTGGAGAAGTCCATTGAAGATCCGAGTCCAAAAGCCAAGAAGAATTAGTTAGAAGCCCAAATTCATGAATTCCAAGTCTTAAATTATCAAGTTGTGTCAAGAAATGTGCCCAAAATCCATTACATGAAGTATTTGGGCCAAAAGAAAGTTGGAGGCCCTAAAGTGGAGTCAAAATCGGGCCATTATTGAAGATTCAGGGCCAAGCGTCGAGACGCTAAGCCTTGAGCGTCTTGACGCTAGGCAGTCGTATGGAGAGTTCTAGAATCGCGACAGCGTCGCGACGCTGTCCAGATAGCGTCTCGGCGCTGCAACGTCTTGGAGCCCAAGAAAAGATGAAGTCATAGTGTCGCGATGCTACGCCCACTTGGAGCCTATAAAAGGAGCCTTTTGCAATGAAGTTGGTGTGCCAATTTGTGGGTTTTCACCCCATTCTAGAGTCCACACTAAAATTGGGGATTTTTGGGAGAGTTTTGGAGCTTTGTTGAAGATCTTTGGAGCTCAGGATCGATGGAGGTCGGCGCGGGATCGAGGAGATCGACACTTTTATGAGCATTTCTCTTCCCTTTTCCTTTATGTTTTAGTTTCTAGAATTGTTGTGATTAGGAATTATTGAATTTTAGTGATTATGAGTAGTTAATTCCTAAATTCTTTGAGATTGATTTAGATGTTGAACCTTTACTTGACTAATGAATTTATTTGGTTTAATTGTCATTGTTGTTCATTTGTGCATTTTATCCGTAATGCTTTTAATCAACTGATCACTGATTAAATGAATCGTTACTAAGTGGAAACTCGACAGAGAGAAGCTTAGACTAGAACTGAATGGATGACTAACGGTTATTTACCCGGGTGACACGGGATAAAATAAATAACGTTAGAGGTTGTACTGAAGGGTCGTAATGCCATGTTAAGTAAATAAATATAAGACTGAAAGGAGATTGTTTATTGAAAGGTATGAGATAGGAGGAGACTGACAGGAGAGTCCTTGTCATTAAGCTTCTAGACTTATGAATCAAATTATTAGTCAATCCAAATTAGTTAATTGATTAAGCATTAAAGGTCCAATTGATGAAATCAACCACTCTAGAATTATCCCTCCAAATTGTGTCTCCATTTATCTTTTGCTTTCTAGATTAGCTTTTTATTATTCTTTTCGGCATTAGATTTTGTTCTCTAAATAAAGCTAAGCAAGATTATTTGCGGTAATTAATTGAATAAATCCAATCCCTGTGGAGACGATACTCTATACTTAAAATCACTATATTACTTGTGACGACCTGTTCGCTTGCGGTATTAAAAATCACCGTATAACAACGGATTCTGAAAAAGAGAATGCAGAGAGAGAAGAACATGAGAAAAAGGATGCCGAAGAAAAAGCAAGAGAGGAAGCAGAGAAAAAGGCTGAAGAATAAAGTTTGCTCAAGCAAAGGGCAGACAAGGGCAAAGGTGTTGCTGCAGCATCAGATGAACCTGACGAGATAGAAAAGCCACAGTTGTCGTATGTCCGCTTCGTCAACAACTTGGCTCGAGCAAAGTATGATGACCTACTGAAGAGAGACTTCCTGTTTGAGAAAGGATTTAGTGGTGATCTTCCACATTTTCTGCTAGTCGGCATTACGAACCACGATTGGGAGTTATTCTGTTCCAAGCCTGAATCTGTGAACGCGCAAGTAGTGCGCGAGTTTTATGCAAACATTGACAAGGAAGAGGGTTTCCAAGTTATCGCTCGAGGTGTAGAAGTTGACTGGAGTCCTGGTGCCATTAACTCCTTGTATAACCTTCAGGATTTCCCCCACGCAGGATACAATGAGCAATTGAGTGATGTTGTGTGGGAAGTTGGTGTTGATGGGGCACAATGGAGACTTTCAAAAACTGAGAAAAGGACATTTCAGTCAGCCTATCTTAAGAAGGAAGCAAATACATGGATGGGATTCATCAAACAGTGGTTGCTTCCAACGACTCATGACTCGACGGTTTCTAGGGAACGTGTTCTTCTGGCTTATGCAATTTTAAGGTCTCTCAGTATTGATGTGGGTAAGATTATTGCGAGTGAGATATCTGGATGCTGGAGGAAGAAAGTTGGGAAGTTGTTTTTCCCGAATACAATTACAATGCTTTGCAAGCGAGCAGGGGTTCCGGAGAATGAAGGAGATGTCATATTATTTGACAAAAGAATCATTGATACGCCTAACTTGCACGGCTTCAGCATACGCAAGAGGCATGCCAGGGTGGACTTGTTTATGGCATTCACAAGATTTTAGAACAACTTGCACTATCGGCTAGCAGGCAAGAGTTTGCCGAGAGGCAATCTCAAACTTTTTGGAACTATGTTAAACGTCGTGATGCCAATCTGAAGAAGGCGCTACAGGAAACTTTTTCCAAACCATGTCCAGCCCTTCCAGTGTTCCCTGATGATTTATTGAACCCCTGAATTTCGCCCCCACCAATGGAAAGAGAAGAAGAGGATGATGAAAATGAGTAGGGTCAGAAGGACTAACGGATGAAGTGACCCTGAGCGAGCATGATTTTTGTTCTGAAATTTTTGTTTGCTCGCGCATTTTCTAACCTCATTTTCTTTGAATGTTTTCAATTTTTGTTTCTATGTTATTGTTTTTCTAGGCCATAAAATCTTTTACTTTGTAAACCTTTTTTTCGCTTTATTAATGAAATTTCCGAAGTTGTTTCTGTTCTATGGCACTGAGTAATTCTGACTTAACTAATTTTCTTCTGAATTTTTGAAGCTTGGACTGGTTAAGCTTAATTAGATCAAGGTATTCTGATCTCCAGAAACCTTTTGTTTGAGCATTTCTTCTAGCCTGGTCGTTGTTGCGGCAAGAAAATTTTGAGGTAGTGTTGATTTATTTGATCCACTTTAAGCTCACTTCTAGTCCCACGCTCACTTTAAAATTCAGATAGAAAAATTTAAGTTTGGGGGTATAATTCATAAAATTAATGATTCATTGGGGACAATGAATAATTCAAGTTTGGGGGACTTTTTGCTACTCCAATGGTTTTGTTCGAGCATTCCTCTCCTTCATTAAATAATTTGCTAGGTTGTTGAGTAACCAGGGACATTTGTGACACCCACAGTTTGTCTTTGCGTCAAAAGATGACCTGAGAAATATGAAAAATGAAAAAAAAAATTGCTGAAAAAAATCGATTGTTGAAAACTTTGCTGAGGAAATTCATGGAGCAAAAGTTTTGAAGGATGAATGATAATCCAGCAGTTTTTCTGTCTTCCAGAACTTAGGTGAGCTTCATCATAAAATGTCGCCATTCTGAGGGGCAAGAGATAGAATAACTAAGGATCCTTTAGCCTTACAATGAGTATTTAGCGTAGTTGGTGATGAGCTTGAGGCAAGGGTATACTGCACCATAAAGTGGGTCATCTCATGCTTAAGAACTTATGACTGTAGGGTTGCTTTAAGTCTGTAAAACAAAAATATAAGCCCCTTAAAAATGTGTTTTAATATGTCTAATAATAAAGCTAGGTTGTGGCAAGTTCTTAGAATTGAGTTAAAGTGGTGATTATTTGTCCATGCCGGAAGAATTATTTTGTTGCAGCAGAGCTTGGTTTTGCAGAATGCTCAGGTAGAGGTTGAAGGTAGTATTGGATTATCTGTTTTGATTAAGTTATGTTTTGTCTAACCTTTTGAATTCTCAAGGGAAGGTTGGTTAGTATTGCTCGGGATGCGTAATAGTTCAAGTTTGGGGGTATGATAACTCTCCAAAAGGGAGTTATTTAGACTTTATTTCTATAGGGATTTGTGTGTCTTTTGTGCTAAATAAGGTTGCTTTTAGATATATATTATATGTTTTAACCCATTTGGAAGAATGGATGTTTTGAGAGTTATTTTGTGCAGAATATATTGCTGAGCGACTTGAGGGAGCAAAATTTGTGCTGGAGAAAAGCAAGGAGCAAAACTGCCACCTCACAGCTCGTTAGCCAATTTAATGAACTGAATTCTGTTAAGCTATTCTCGGGATAAAGGAGCAATGAGAGCCATCCACGTATCTAGGTCAACCTAATTAAAGCTTCCTATCACTCTATAAAAGGAGAAGTCGTCTCAAGTTAAATTCATTCCATCCTTGGGAGGAACATTCCACTCTTGGAAAGTTTACTTCCACCTTTAGGAGCCGAATAGAGGAGAGAGATTGGAGACCTACAAGAATGTTGGGTTTTATGCCCTAACACTGGTAGATAGTGAATGTAAACAAATTTTATACTTGTATTTAATAAAGTGTTATTTAGTTTCTGCAATAAAATGTTATTGTTAAATATTGCACTATTTGACCCAAATCCAATAAACTAAGATCCAAGGTTGTTTGTATGTAACTTGAACTAGTATGTGGGGACATACGGGGATCGATGTTCAAGTAACAACCTAAAAGGTCTATAGTACAAGGATAAGGCTGGGTACCTTATCCTGGTGACACTATGGATACGGCCTGTTTTGTATTATGATACAAACGCAATGATCCAACGTGTTCATGTGTTTGACATGCGAGTGGGGGTATCCTATGCAATGAGTTTGCATAAGACCGGACCGCGAAATAGTTAACCACTAACTGTAACACCGTTAGTTGGCTTGGTTTCTATTTCACTAGGATGACCTAGACAACTCGGTCTCAATCCTGAGTGGATTATGGACTCCTGTTGACGAGGGGTTGTCCTTTGATTTGTATGAGTGAGAGTGGCCAACACGTCGACTCAATAAGCCTACCATTTTGGGGACAATACCGAGTGGGGAGCTGGGAACATAATCACACGAGATGGAATTCACTCCTTCCCGACTCTAGGGTAAGTAGAGGTGTGTTCCCTTAACTGGTGTCTCTGGGACTTGAACAATGGGCCCAACCCTCTCTATGGCACGAGAGGGACTTATGTTTGTTGGTTGGACCTCAAACAGATTGTTCATTAGAGGAGCATTGGGAACTTAATGACAAAGATGTAAACCAGGGGTAAAACGGTAATTTGACCTAGTTGGGATACGAACACACGTGAAGGACCGACTTGTAGTATTGGTCGATATCCGTGGACACTAGAGAAATATTCTGTAGTGAGAAGAGTGCAACTGAGGGTCTTTAGTGGAGTAACCCACAGTTAACGAATGGAGACTAACTTGGTTAATGAGTTTAAGTCGATTAGTCTCGTATCGTTGGAGCTTCTGATCTGTAGGTCCATTAGGTCCCACTGGTAGCTCGTAAAAAGACTTGAAGCAAATAAATATAAATTGTAAATTGAAAGTGTTCAACTTATTTGGGGAATCATATAATGTATATTGATGCATTATAATATAAAGTTTATGAAACTTTATAATATAATTTTTGAATTAATTTTAAAAATTAATTCTTGAGAGAAAATATTTGAAAGAGTTAAAAAAAAAATTAATATGAATTGGATTCATATTAATTTCAATTTTAATAAAATCCCAAAGATTAAATATATGATATTTAATTGGGTAATTAATTAATTATTTATTAAAATTAGATATTGTTCAGATAATAGATTTTAACTTATTAATAGACCTTTTTTTAATAGGAAAAGGAGACCTTTTTCTTATTATGAGAAGGTCTTGGCCTTTACCTATATATAGGATCCATGGGGTGGGGTGAAAGGCATCCCATTGTCTCTCCTTCTCTTAGAGATCTCTCCCAAAAGACTCCCACAAGTCTCCTACTTTAAGAAGTCTTAGTGATATACCAGTGTAGCCGATTGGTGGTGTTCGCACAAGAGGGTTGCTGCGTTTTCAATCTTATTGGCAAGAAAAGGCAAATTGATCAAGGCTTTCTACAAAAGTAAGTTTTCTATGAAATCCTTGATCACTAGGATCAATCTTGTTGATCTTTTAGCATGTTTATAGCCTATGTACATCCCATGAAATATAGATTTATTGTTGTAATATTTTACAAATTGTATTGGTATTTCAATTAGATTCTAAGACTCTGAGTAGGTTCGGTAATACTTTCCGCTGCGTGGGGCTTTTATCCCTTCAAAGAAGACCATCAATTGCAAGCTGATCAAGGGAATTAATATTATCTTGCAATGTTTTGTAATTATGGATATGTTTACTCAGATTGTAGTGTGTGTTGCTATGCATTTTATGAACTAAGTAACCTTAGGCGTTGGTTAGGGAACATGTAATTGTCGTGCTTAACTTCTATGCAATAAATATTGATTTGATGCATCTTGATTATTTGTTGTGCTCATTTCTATTTTATGCCCGCTTGGCCAGCCGGTATGAATACCACTTTCTAGTTTCAGGGATGATTTAGGGAGTGTGTGACATTTAATCACACTAGATCATTGGGTATTGGTGAACGCCAATGACTGAGCTAGGGAAAGCCAGTTAGTTGCCTAGTGCTTGATCGGTAGTGCTTCATTGGAGTTGAAACACATTCTAAAAAATCAGAAGTTCAGAGAGGAATCTACTAATAAGACTGCGAGAGTTTGCCTGATCAATAATATTGCTAGAGCATCTTTTAAAACAATCACTTAAACCTGACCAATGCCTGTTTCTAATCAATATTCGTCAACTGTGGTTCACTCCACTAAAGAACCACAGCTGCACTCTTCTCACTATAGATATATTTCTGTGTCCACGGATATCGACCGTCAACAGCAAGTTAGCCCTTCACGTGTGTTCGTACCCCAGCTAGGTCAAATTACCGTTTTACCCCTGGGCTACCTCTTGGTCCTTAACCAGTGCTCCTCTAATGAACAACCTGTCTGTGGTCCAACCATCAAACAGAAATCTCTCTCGTGCCATAAAGAGGGTAGGGCCCATTGTTCAAGACCTGGAGACACCACTTAAGGGAACACACCTCTACTTACCCTAATATTGGGAAGGAGTGAATTCCATCTTGTAAGACTACGTTCCCAGCTCCCCACTCGGTCTTGTCCCCAAAATGGTAGGCTTATTGAGTCGGCGAACAGGCCACTCTCACCCGTACAAATCAAAGGACAATCCCTCATGGACAGGAGTCCATAATCCACTCAGAATTAAGGCCAAGTTGCCTGGGTCATCCTAGTGAAATAGAAACTGAGCTAACTAACGGTGTTACAGTTAGTAGTTACTATTTTGCGGTCCGGTCTTTGTGCAAACTCATTGCACAGGATACCCCCACTCGCATGTCAACTACATGAACGCGTTGGATCACTACGTTTGTATCAATATACAAAGCAGGTCGTATCCATAGTGTCACCAGGACAAGGTACCCAGTCTTATCCCTATACTACAGATCCTTTAGGCTAAAACTTGAACATTGATCCCCGTATGTCCCTACATACTAGTTCAAGCCTCATTCTATTAGCCTTGGATGTTTAGTTTATTGGATTATGGTTATCAAGACAAGATATAATACAAACATTGAATAATACATCACATTATTAATGTTCAGTCAAATGTACATTTACTATCTACGAGTTTTAGGGCATAAAACCCAACACCCACATACTAGTTCAAGTTTCATCTAAACAACCTAGGATCTTAGTTTATTGGATTTGGGTCAAATTGTGCAATTTTAGTAATAACAATAACTCTTTATTGTACAAATCTCAATAACAACGTATTGATACAAGTGCACAATTTGTCACCATTCACTATCTACGAGTTTTAGGGCATAAAACTCAACACAACCGGCAACCGCCACCACCCGGCAGTCGACCACCGGCGACACTGTTTTTTTTTTTCTTTTCTCCTCCTCCCCCTCTTCTCTTCTTATTCTCTCTTCTCCCACTTTCTTCTTCTTATTGTTTTTTTAAAAAATAAAATGGAGGGAAGGCGGAGGGACATCCCTCCTCTCTGGTTTTCGGCGGGAAATCGAGGGGGAGGGTGATAGCGAGCATAGCTAGCTATGTTTCCCTAAATAATTAAGCTAGTCTTTTATATTTAATTGGCCAAAATTATGCATTTTTATGTTCTTTTTGTAGGAATCACGTTTCGGAGTTAAATCGAGAAATTGGAGCTAAATACGTGTTCGGGACATGAAAATTGGCTAAAGAATGGAAAAGATTCAACCAAGAAGAAGTCAAAAGAGAGCCATCCGCAGGCCAGCATCGGGACGCTGCTCTTGGAGCGTCTCGACGCTGCCTTTCCTTTTCTGAATTAGGCGGCAACAGAGACAGCGTCGAGACGCTGTCTCCTTAGCGTCGAGACGCTGTGACAGCGTCGCGACGCTATCCGCAGATTTTCTATAAATTCCTCTTTTCAGCTACGGATTAAGAGAGTCCAATTGGTTAGATTTTAGCCCTAATTTCGACTAGAGACCTTTTGTGGGAGCTAAAGGCAAGGCCAAGGAGCGGGAATCAAGCGAGAAGACGTGGAGATCGTGATGGGGACGTGCCGGTTTCGACGGATTCGAGTTTTCCCTTTTCTTTCCCTTAACTCTTGTAGTTTCTATGGCTTTTCTTTCAATTAGTGTTTATGGTTTAAAGACTATGAATTGCTAGTTGTTTGTCTTAGGGATTGATGTAATTGTTTAAGTTTGTTGGATTAATTTTTGGTATGAATGTGCTTTTATTCTATGCATGCAATGTTGTGTTTAATGCTTTCAATTACTTGATCACTAATTGAATGATTTAAGTGTTGAATCTAACTCGGGAGAGAGGATTTGGCCTAAGACTTACCTTGTTTAATTGCATGACTAGAGTAGAAATTCTAAGTTTGTGACGGGATTTGGAATATCTTTAGAAGCATAACAAGGACCGAACCGAATAATGCCTTGCATGTTAATGAACTTAGATAGGGATATCAAGTTAGTTTATATGCATGAGAATCAATTATACTCGGGAGAGGTAATCGTGATAAAAGTTTCCTTGGCTTGTAGAATAATTGCACGGTCAATTCATTCCTATTAATCAATCCTCATTCTTAATCAATGAAATCAATTCCCTAAGAATCTTTCCATTTGAGTCTCCACCCTTTATTTTATATTTTTTTGTCTTTAGTTTTATCTTTATCTTTATGTTTTGCTCCCTAAATAAAATTGGACAAAAGTATTCACGGTACTTAATTTGCTAGAAAACCAATCCAGAGGACGACACTCGTTTTACACGAAAACACTATATTATTACTTGACCCGTACACTTGCGGTAAGCAAATTGCACATCAGAGGGAGGTCCCTCCTCCCTCCCTTCTCTTTTTTATTTAAAAAAAAAAAACAAGAAGAAAAAGAAAGTGGGAGAATAGAGAAGAAGAAGAGAGGAGGAAGAGGAGGAGAAGGAAAAAAAAAATGTCGTCGCCGGCCGTCGGAGTTAAAGAAGAAACATGGTGGTTGAGAGGAAGAAGATGATGATAGTTGGGATGAGAAGAACAAGAAAGAAGAGGGAAAATGAAAATTTTAAAAAAATATATTTTTTTAATTATTTTATTATTATTTTTTTATTTTTAAAAAATAAAATTTTAATGAAAAAAATAGGTATCACGTCAGCAAACCGTTAGTTTTTAACGGAAAAATGGATGGGGGGACTAAAATGCAACTAAAATCAAACATCAAGGACTAAATTGTTGAGTTTGAAAACTCAGGGACCAAAATGAAACCTAACTCAAACTTTAGGGATTAAAAGTGTATTTTTCCCTAAAATTAATTTATTGAATTAATTTGGTTTAACATTTAATTATGGATTAAAATGCAAATTGGATGATTAAAATTCATTTTCTATTTTACAAATTCAAGAGGCAAAATCTGTAATTTTGCCACATTAACCCATGACTCACCTTTCATCTTAGAATGGTGTCTTCTTCTTGGTGAATTAGCATTGCATGATTTCTTCCTTTAAATAGGAATGCAAATTTGAAGTTTAATGGCTGAAGCAGGGTTGCTCTTGAATTTTCTCTCTAAAAGTCCAAGATACAAATTCTCTCTTTGAACTTTGTAACTATTTTTCTCCCAAAAATTCATCACGTCTTGAGTCCCACTACTCGTTCTAAGGCCATAGGATAGCAGGGAAAACCAAGGTTGTCCTAGACGTGTTCGTGAGAAGAAAACAACAACGGAGCTCGTTAATTTCGGTCCATTTCATGCTCTGTTTTTGTTCGGTTTTTGCCATGCTTTTCATT
Organism: Luffa acutangula; assembly: GCA_036850905.1. NCBI lineage: Eukaryota > Viridiplantae > Streptophyta > Magnoliopsida > Cucurbitales > Cucurbitaceae > Luffa > Luffa acutangula. The sequence goes on along the minus strand of CM072094.1, from coordinate 7,941,583 downwards.
TGAGAAATTAAAGTGAAATCGATCCAAATCACTTTCGCTAGAGTGTTCTACACTCCTTCAGCAACATGCTAGACGCCTCTAAGAATGCAAGTATACACTATCAAGTAATAAAGTGGAGAATACTCTGGAAATCGTACCCAAGGAAGATGGTAACTAGTTGAAAAACACTCAGCTCAATAAAACAAGAACCTCCTCTAAGTTTGCAACCGAGGATGGTAACCAAAGAAATAATTTGATTGGGGTTTTTGTGATTGAAGACAAAAGGACAAAATAAGGCAAGTAAATAAAAGCGATTAAAGATATTTGAGATAAGTGGAGAATTCAAATAACATCAATCAAAAGCAGCAAATTGCACCCACCTTTGCGCTAGCAACTCAATTAGGCAATGCAAACGACTGGAGAATACTATCTATAGTGCCCACATAGACATGATGCAGACAGATTGCTCCAGTTTGCGCCAACAAATACCCTGACAACTAGAATGTGAGTTAAGTCCTACTCTTATTCAGCTCCGTTGTAGGTGCCTTTAGAAGACTAAGCCAACTAGACATCTATTTCTAGGGCTAAGTGAAACTTAGATAATTCTTGCACATGACTCCCAAAACTCTAATGGTTCCAGTCCTATTTCTAGGACACAAATTATGCTAACTTAAGTGATCAGTTTAAGATAACAATGAAACTTAAACTTTCAGCAAAAACAAACAATGCTAAGAGGGAGCAAGGTTGCCTTTGAATTGGTGGGGACTTTCTTCTACTCAAGGTATTCACATATTTGAACCCCCGAGAAGAAGCTTAGCTCATTGAAGAAATTAAAATGTAAGACATAAAGTAAAAAGTGCACAAAGTAAAAGAATAACTTGAATTCATATTAATAATAAAAAAAAAGAGTACATAAAATAAAGAACTTACAATTGAAAAGTAAATAGAAATAAAAGATACAACAACTAAAAAATAAACTAAATAAAAAGTAAAACTTAAGACTCAACTAAAGGATCTTTCGCTTTCTATCTACCTTGCTCTTATCCTTTTTCAAGGGGAGACAAGTCTTTCTCTTCTTCTTCTTTCGAATGGAAAAGCCGACCGAGGCTGGAAGATCCGGAACTCAAAGTGGTTATAAGATGAGAAGAAAGAAAAACTAAAAAACTATCCTAAGGACGAAATTTCGAGCTCCCTTTGCTTCTTGCACCTTGGTTGCCTTTTATAGACGTTGGAAGGTAGGGTTGGCTGCCAAGATCAGTGTGAGAGGACCCTTGAAGTTAAAAATCCACGATCCTTTGAGATTTGATACGAGATTTGGGATTTTCAGATGATTTTGTGAAGATCCCGCGAATCTCAGAATTCTGTCGGAAAGCCTAGTTGTAGCCGCAAAGTCAGGCGCAAATCTTCTGTGCACTGCCTTGATAGTTTTGTCTTCAGGTGGGACTACTTTCCTTATTGGTTAAGCGCAATTCAAACGCAATTTCCACATCCTCAAGACCAAATGTGAGCGCAAATCTTCAACTTCAACTCTTTTGCTCAGTTAACTCTTTCTCTCCAATTCCAGGCGCGTTTCCACTGCAAAGTCCTCTACACAAAAACATTTAACTTGGACAAATTCTTGCAAAAGTAATCTCTTTCTGGACATTTTAAGCATAAATTCTATATTTCTAAGATTTCCAACATGATTCTAAGACTTTTGCTAATTTGACTAAAAAAGATATGATACGTATCGGTTTGGTTTGGTTTGCCTTTTCCTGAACCGACCATCTTTGGTTCTTTGCCCTAAATCTTACCTTTTCCTTCTGCCGTCTCCTCTCTCAACATCCATCGCCGTTCGATTTTCCCTTTCTGAGAACCACCGCTCGCCCTTCCGTGAATCTCGTTTCATTTTCGTTGTCGTTTTCGTTTTCTCAACAACCATCGCCGCTCGCAAGTACGATGTCCACCATCGTCGCTCGCAAGTACAACAACCATCGCCGCTCTCAACAACCATCGTGGTCTCCTCGCCGGCGTCGTCGCTCTTTGCTTGTGTCTCCTCGTCGACGTCATTTTGTTTCCAACCCCCTTTCCAAGATCGATCTCCCCTCTCCACCGTTCTGTTTCCAACCACAAGCAAAGAGACGAAAAGATTTCTGTTTCGATCTCCCAATAAATCGCATTTCTGTTTTCGACCACAAACTAAACCAAAGCCCGTAATTTCTCCCCTCTGTCGCCACTCCATCGCTGGCCAAAAGCATTTCTATCTCTCCTCTTGCTCCCACCGCTGCCCGTCGTCGTTCCATCTCTAACCCAAACCCTTTTCTTCTTATTTGTATTTTTTCAGAAGTATCGTGAATCTCCAAAGAAACGGTGACCCGACCCGACCCGAATCGATCGGTTCGGATTAGATCGGGTCGGGTCGTCCGTACAACTGACCCGACCCAAAATTATTACACCCCTAGTTTTTAGTATGTTTAAATTTAAATTGTGATAGTTATTGAAAATTTTTATAATTATGAAAAACGTAAAAGAGAAATTTGGGGAGCATGTTTAGATTCTTAGTATAAATTGTAAGTTTTAAAACTTTAGTCCACATAAACATTATTTTAAAATTATTAGTTCTATTTTTCAAAATGATATAATGATATAATCAATAAGTTCTTTCTTCTCTATGAAAATATAAGTGAACTGGAGATTTGAAATGTGAACATTGGATTCCAAGGACGGTTGTCTTGAATGGATTATAAAAATTATTTAGATATTAGTTAATATTTTTATTGTTATTGTTATTTTAGAAGAATAGTCAAAATTATTATAATAAAAATAGGTTTTATTTCGAGTGTAGTCTTTGAACTTTCAGAATTGTATCAATTAGGGTTCTGGACTTTAAAAAGTTTGGATAAAATACCTTTTTAGTCTCTCATGTTTCGAGTCAGTTTCCAATAGGTTCCTAGGTTTCAAAATCGAACAATCAAGTCCTCACTATTTCAAAAATGGTTCTATTGAGTCCCTGAACCATTAATTTTTTTAACGGTGCTGACATGACAGTTAACAACGCTGACGTGGCAGTTAACAATGCTGACGTGGCATATGTAAAACAATAAAATAATATTTTTAAATTAAAATAAATAATAAATGGTAAAACTAACTTTTTTAAATTAAAATAAACAATAAATAATAAAACTAAATATTTTTTAAATTAAAATAAATAATAAATAATAAAACTAAATTATCTCTTTCCTCTCCCCCCACCTTCGTGAATCGCTCCCTCACCCCCAAATCCCTCCCTTTAATATTCTTCTTCTCTTGTACTGTTGCCGCCGCCGCCACTACAGCCGCTTGCCGCCACCGCTGCCGCCCTCCACTGCACTACAGCCCCTTACTGTCGCCGCCTTTTCCTCCTCGTCCTCCTCTCCTTTTTCTTCTTCTTTGAAACCAAACCCACCCCCACCACGCAACCCATTCCTCTTCTTCATCTTCATCAAAAACACAAAACCCACCCCACACATGCTCAGCTCCACCGCCGATGTCCATCCTCCCGTCGGATTCTTCTTCTTTTGTCGGTATCTTCATTTCAAATTTGGGGTGGGGTGGGTTTGGTTTTGTTTTTTTTTTCAGATTCGGTTTTGAAAAATAAAGAGTTGGGTTTTGATGCTCTGATGCTTGAAATGGTGGATTTGGAACTGCTGTTGTGGGTTTTTGATTGAAGAAGAAAATGAGTTTGTTGAGGAAAAAGAAGATGGGGATGATGGATTTTTGTTGAAGAAGAAGGTAGGAGAGGGTTTATTGAGGAAAAAAGAAAATGGGGAGGGGTGGGTTTTTTTTCACGGTTTGTTGAGGAAAAAAGAAAATGGGTGGAGGGTAGAAGAAGAAGGCGGCGACGGCGGTGAAGGGTGGCGGCGGCGAGGTGGGGTGTGATTGATTTTAGGTTTTGGGTTAAAGAAGATGAAGAAGAGGAAGAGAGAGAGGGATTGAGTGAGGAAGAAACCAGAAGAGAGAGATGGTCGTGGATGGGGGAGAGAGGAGGGAGGGTGGAAGAATTTTTTTTATTTAATTTAACTATTTATTATTTAATTATTATTTAATAAATATAAAAAATATTATTTTATTTTTAAACGTGCCACGTCAACACCGTTAAAAAAACTAACAGTTCAGGGACTCAATAGAACCATTTTCGAAATAGTGGGGACTTGATCGTTCGATTTTGAAACCTAGGGACCTATTGGAAACTGACTCGAAACATAAGGGACGAAAAAGGTATTTTACCCAAAAAGTTTCTAATAGGTCCTTGAACTTTCAATTTTGTTTCAAAAAGATCACTGAACTTTAAAAATGTTTAATAGGTCATTGAGCTTTCAAATTTGTGTCTAATAGATCTATGATATATTTTGTGTCTATTGAGACTCTAAACTTTCAATTCTGTATCTAGTAGGTTTGTGAATTTTATAAAATGTTGAATATGTCAAAGACTTATTAGACACGAAATTAAAAGTTGAGGGACCTTTTGGACCCAAAAGTAAAAATTTAAGGACCTATTTGATACTTTTTAAAGTTTAGGGACCTACTGAAAACAAAATTGAAAGTTTGAGGACCTATTTGAAACTTTTTAAAGTCCAGGGACTAAATTTACATAATTTTGAAAGTTCAGGGACTAACCATAAAAATAATGTCTTATAAGTTATATCTATAGGAACGCCTCCTTTGAAATAAATAGAGTACTATTGTTTCAAAAGAAAATTTTAAAATTGATTGGAACATAAGTAAATTAATAGTTTATGCAACATCTTTTTTAGTTCAAATAAAGGGGATTAGAAAATGAAGAGTTGTACTTCGACCTCAGGAGGTTATTTTGTTTTTTTGTGTTTTGACAACATGTAGGGTTGGGAGATTTGAACAACAAACTTCTTGATTATTAATACAAATTTGATGTTAGTTGAGCTATGATCATGTTGAGGACCTTATTAATCGACGAATTGAAATCACAATAATTATATAAGTTGAGTGACAATTGTTCAAATTGAAAATTTTGTATTGGATAGTAACAAATTCTAAGAATAAGTGACTTTTATCTCTCTTTTCTTTTTTTCCAAGAATATATTTGTATAGCATAATACCAATTCTTTTTAATAAAAATAATAAATATTGGAATATTAAGAAAAATGAGGAAAAAAATAATTTTTATCTTTAAACTTGGCAAGGTGAGTAAAATGTTAGAAAGCTTATTAGGAGACAACAATGCATATTTCCTAGTTTATATTATCATTTTTACTTCATAAATAATACTTTAATGATATGGCTAAAGCTGACAATATATGAGAGTAATATTTATATCGTGTATAAGAAATTTTTTCATCCTGAAGTCTAACTCATCAACTAGAAAGTTAAAGCCAACATGAGCATAGCTCGACTGACACCAAGTGTGTACTAATGACCAAGAGGTCTGTGGTTCGAATACTCCCACCCCCACATATTGTAAAAAAAAAATAGGGATAAGTACGCATATAGCCCAAATTGGGCCCCTATTTTAAAATATGTCCAAGTCCTTTGCTTCATCTCTCCCATCAATAATGACTGAATATTTTCTCTCTCTCCTATCAATATTTTCATTTTTTTCGTTTTTGTGAAATTGGGTAATTTTTTTTTCCTGATTTTTTATGTCGTTTTGCATTCATTATTGTTCTGTATGCATATTATATCCCGGTGTATATGAATTATATATATTAGGTTATGGCTGGAGTAAAAAAAAATTGCAAACATTTGATATCTGATAAACACGGATGTATAGTTTTATTATATTGATTATATATTGTATGGTGATATATATATATATATATATATGATTGCTGAGATTGTTTTCATGAATATATGCATTAGTGTTCTATATGCATATTATATTCCGATGTATATGAATTATATATATTAGGTTATGGTTAGAGTAAAAAAAAAATTGCAAACATTTGATATGTGATAAACATGGATGTATAGTTTTATTATATTGATTATATATTGTATGTTGATATATATATATATATATAGATTGTTTCCATGAATATATGTCTTAGTGTTCTGTATGCATATTATATCCCGGTGTATATGAATTATATATATTAGGTTATGGCTAGAGTAAAAAAAATTGCAAACATTTGATATCTAATAAATACGGATGTATAGTTTTATTATACTGATTATATATATATATATATGATTGATGAGATTGTTTCCATGAATATATGCATTAGTGTTTTGTATGCATATTATATCCCGATGTATATGAATTATATATATTAGGTTATGACTAGAGTAAAAAAAATTGCAAACATTTGATATCTGATAAATACGGATGTATAGTTTTATTATACTGATTATATATTGTATGGTGATATATATATTTATGATGGCTGAGATCAGTGGCGGAGGTAGCATGGACCCGGGGGGGCTCGAGCCCCCCCTCAACTTTATTATATCCCGATGTATATGAATTATATATATTAGGTTATGACTAGAGTAAAAAAATTGCAAACATTTGATATCTGATAAATACGGATGTATAGTTTTATTATACTGATTATATATTGTATGGTAATATATATATATATATATATATTTATGATGGCTGAGATCAGCGGCGGAGGTAGCATGGGCCCGGGGGGGCTCGAGCCCCCCCTCAACTTTATTATATCCCGATGTATATGAATTATATATATTAGGTTATGACTAGAGTAAAAAAATTGCAAACATTTGATATCTGATAAATACGGATGTATAGTTTTATTATACTGATTATATATTGTATGGTAATATATATATATATATATTTATGATGGCTGAGATCAGCGGCGGAGGTAGCATGGGCCGAGCCCCCCCTCAACTTTGTTGAATATTATATTTATATTATAAATCGGAACTAAATTCTATGTTATGGAAACATTGTAGTGGCACAAGCCCCTCCTGGAAATCTTGTAGTCTCATGTTCAAGCCCCATGCACGCGTTGTTTTTCTTTTTTCTTTCCGTTTTCTCTTCCTTTTTTTTTGAGTAAAATACACTTTTGGTCCCTGAAGTTTGAACTTGATGTCTATTTGGTCCCTGAAGTTTAAAAAGTGACACTTTAGTCCCCGAGGTTTGAAAAATACTTCTAAATGGTCCCTGAGTTTATTTGACCGTTAGTTGACTTAATGGAAAAATGATGTGGCATGATGAGGTGACACATTTTAATTGAGGTGGCCAATTTAATAATTTTACATTAATTTTTTTCCCTTCACCAAATCACCATCTTCTTCCCCATCTTTTCTCTCTTTAAAACCTCCATTTCTCACAAATCTCTATCTCCTCCCTAGATTTCTATCTCTCCTCCCCAAATTTCTCCGTAAAACGTCCTTTCCATAAAACGTCATTTAAAATTTGGAAGAGAAAAACTACGAAGAAAACCTGATGAGCTACAAATTTTAAGCTCTCAACAGGTAGCTATGAAGAAAACCTTATGAGATGACCAAAACTAACGTTGCAGAGCCTTGAATCAAGCCAGAAATGAAGGCTATCTTATGCCCCTGTCCTGTTTTCGAGCTTTTCTGCTAACCCAATTTCGTTAATGGGTCCTGATTATAGCTGTTTTATAGAGTAGTGAAAGATGGAGAAAGGCTCAGCACACACTGAGCAATAGTGAATTGCAATAAATAGCCAAAGACAGGACACGTGTAGCTATACAAGAGGATGAGAAAATAACAGAAAACAGGAAAGGAGAATAATGAAATAATACAACAAGAGCACCATAACGAGCACCATAACAAATATTCTAACATCCCCCCCCCAAGCTAACACGGTTTAGAAACCAATGTGAGCTTGGTCCTTAAGCTAATGAATCTAGGAGAGGGCAAGCTTTTTGTGAAAACATCTGCCAACTGATCTTTCGAGGGGACAAACCGAACGATGAGTTGTTTGCGAGCAACCTTCTCGCGAATAAAGTGATGATCCACCTCTATGTGTTTGGTTCTGTTGTGCATAACAGGATTCGCTGCAAGATAGGTCGCACTCATGTTATCACATAATAGAAGAGGAGGAGAGCAAACAACCCCTAGTTCGTGGAGCACGGACTGAACCCATGCAATCTCAGCCGCTGCATTTGACATGCCTCGATATTCAGATTCCGCACTGGATCTTGAAACAACCTTTTGCTTTGATGAATTCCAAGAGATGAGATTAGAGCCAAGAAAGGTGCAAAATCCACTTGTGCTTCGTCTGTCGTCCGGACAGCTTGCCCAATCTGCATTTGTATAGCAGGTAATAGAGGGGGCTGATGGAGAAAATAGAATGCCCATAGAGGATGTACCTTTGAGGTACCTAAGGAGTCGTTTTGCAGCCTGCATATGGACGGTAGTTGGGGCGTGAAGGAATTGACAAAGCTTGTTGACTGAGAAGCTTATGTCTGGCCGAGTAATGGTACAATATTGCATGGCCCCAACTAAACTACGGTATTTAGAGGCAGATTCAAGAGACATACCATCGCTCAAAGATAAGGGGACTCCAGCGGCCATGGGAGTGGACACCGGTTTACAACACATCATGTCAGCACGCTGTAATAAATCGGAGACATACCTTTGCTGAGATAAATGTAAGCCAGATGATGTGCGAGAAACCTGGATGCCAAGGAAGTAGGAAATATCTCCCATGTCTTTGTGGGCAAAACGAAGGTGCAGAGATGAAATATAGTGCTGAATAAGAGATAGAGAACTTCCTGTGACTAAAATATCATCCACATAAATTAGAAAAATAACAATATGAGAACCATCACGATAATAGAACATAGAGGTGTCGGCCTTTGATGCAACAAAACCCCAAGCAAGCAAACAACAACTAAGCTATGCAAACCAAGCACGAGGACTCTGTTTCAAACCATATAACGCCTTGTGCAATTTTAGAACATGGTCAGGGTGAGAGACACTTTCGAAACCAGCTGGTTGCTTCATATAAACTTCCTCTTGGAGATCTCCATGAAGGAAGGTGTTGTGTACATCAAGCTGTCTTATATACCAACCGGAAGAAACAGCCAGGGATAGGACAATTCTGATTGTTGTTGGTTCAACAACAGGGCTTAACGTCTCAAAATAATCGATTCCAAAGGCCTGAGTGTAACCTTGAGCCACTAAACGAGCTTTGTATCTGTCAATCGAACCATCAGGCTTGAATTTAAGGCGAAACACCCACTTACAACCAACAAGCTTGCGATCAACAGGTAAAGGAACCAAGGACCATGTTCCATTGCGGATAAGCGCCTCATACTCAGCAACCATTGCTTCTTTCCATTTTGGATCTTGCAAAGCTGTTTTGTAGTTTGTGGGCTCGGAAGGGGCATTGACAACTGAATTTCCCTTAGTCACCAACCACACCTTTGGTTTGAAAATGCCATCCTTGGAACGAGTTATCATGGGGTGATAGTTGTCGTTTGGATGGGAGGGAGGCTGAGGGACGGGTGGTGGGTCAGGGGAGGCAGAAACAGAAGAAGATGGAGGGGAATGGGCATCATCCGAAGGGGAAGAGGCTGGAGCAGGGGATGGTGAGGTGAGAGAGAGTTGTGAAGGAGAGGGATTAAGGGGCGTAGCACAGGTTTGAGGCGTAGGGGATGGATGAGGGGAGATATGTGCAGTGGCAGGTGTAGTTGGCAATGAGAGAGTGGACGTAGGAGATGACACCAAAGGACTGGATGGAGGAAAAGCAGGGGCAGTAGGTGGGAAATAGGAGACGGAATGGAGTAGAGTACCTAATGGATAAAAGGGGTCAGAAAAAGTAGGCTTGACAGACATAGGGATTGATGGTGAGGACTTTTGGAAAGGAAAAGATAATTCATTGAAGATTACATGCCTAGAGACATACAAGCGACCACTGGACAAATCTAGGCATAAGTATCCTTTGTGACTTGAACTGTAGCCTAAGAAAAGACATTCACGAGATCTATACTGAAGTTTATGATCATTATATGGCCTTAAGAAGGGGAAACAGGAACAACCGAATGACTTTAACAATTTGTAATCAGGGTTGCTGTGAAACAACTTGAAATATGGAGAATCATGATTTAAAAGGGGGGTAGACGATTGATTAAGTAGACTGCTGTTTGAAAAGCAAAAGGCCAAAAAACGTGTGGAACAGAAGAGTGAGCAAGAATGGAAAGTCCAACCTCTACCACATGCCTATTTTTCCTCTCCACACTACCATTTTGCTGAGGGGTGTAAGGGCAAGAAATTCTATGCAAGGTACCATCAGACAATAAAATTGGTATTAAGGGTTTAAATTCTGATCCACCATCGGTTTGAAGGGCTTTAATTTTTGTGTTAAATTGGGTTTCCACCATAGCTTTGAATTTGAGAAAAACAGGCAGAACATCACTTTTTGATTGCAATGAGTAAAGCCAAGTAAACTTGGTATAGTCATCAACAAATAGGATAAAATAACGTGCACCATTTATAGATTTGACCGGGGAAGGACCCCATACATCCGAATATACTAAGGCAAAAGGAACAACGGATTTAGAAGGGGATGGATAAAACGGTAATCTATGGCTCTTGGCCAATTGACAAGAGGAACAAAATTGCTCATTAGTGGAGCTAAATTTAAGATTACATTGAGACAAAACTTTCCTAACTATGGGAAAAGATGGATGACCGAGTCGATGGTGCCACAACGAAACATCTTGTAAAGTGGAGAGGAAAACAGCAGGGTGAAAGGAAGGAGACTTGACACGAGCAGTGGAAGGGCATATGGTCAGCTTGTACAGTCCATCTTCAAGAAGACCCGTGAGGAGTATGTTCTTGGATAAGAGGTCTTTCACAAAAAAATAATTAGAGTAAAACTCAACGAAAGCATTGTTATCATGACATAACTTGGCGATGCTAATAAGGTTGTGTGATAAGTGAGGAGTGTGCAAAACAGAATTCAAATGAATAGGAGAGTTGGAAGGAGTAGACGGAAAAGAAGAGGAACCAATATTGAGAATGGGAATCGACTTACCATTGCCAACGACGACCTGTTCACTGCCATAATATGGAGAGGTTTGCTGAAGATTGGTAATATCAGGGGTCATATGGTGAGTGGCCCCAGAGTCCATAAACCAGGCTTCGTCAGGATGATTTTGAGGTCCAGTGAGAGTAGTATCAGAGGTGTTAGAGGGAGTTGGTGAAGGCTGAACAGAAGGAGAAAGTTGGTGAAGGAATGCTTGAGGGGGAGAAGATGTAACAGGGGCTTGGTACATTGGGTTGTGCCGATTGTAGCACACTAAAGCAATGTGACCAAGCTTACCACAAATCTGGCACTGTGGTCGGTTTGAGGTTTGAGATGGCCATCTATTTGGACGAGGGGAAGTGTGGGGGCGGCCAAGAACACCAGGACCAGGGAAGGGAGTGGATGATAGTTGAGGAGATTGAAATGAAAAAGGAGGTCGAGGGTTGGATGGCTGTCTGAAGTTGGATGGGGGGCGTTGGCAACGACGTTGGTTTGAGGAGGAAAGATTTGCTATGTTGGCTTGGACAAGATTGAGGTTGTCTACTGAGGATTGTTTTTCAAGTCGGGCTTCATATGCCAAGAGGAGGCTTCTGATATAAGCAAGAGAAGGACGGTCTGTGCGGTTGTGAATGGAGGTGACGAAGGGATTATACTCAGTGCCAAGGCCTTCGAGAATGTATCCAAGATGGTCACGGTATGATAGGGGTTCTCCAATGGCCGAGAACTTATCCGCAACGTCTTTAATCTGAGCTAAGTACTGCGAGACAGAGAGACCGTCTTTCCGAATTTTCTGAAGCTGAGATCGAAGCCCCATGATTCGAGCTGTAGAAGATGACTCATAGACAGCACGTAGGTGTTCCCAGATTTCATAAGCAGAGGAACATCCTATAATCTCGCCTAACTTGTCTTCGTTGAGGGAGGAATACATCCAGCTCATTAAAATTCTATTAAACTTTTGCCAAATCGAAAAATGAGGATTTACCTGGGTTTGAGCAGCGTCAAGGAACTTCGCCGGAGCAGGGGTTCCGTTGATAAAGTTCTCCATATCAAACGCTATGATGTGGTTCAATAACTGATTCTTCCAAAGGAGATAGTTCGAATCAGTGAGCTTGATATTTAGGGGTGGGGTCAGAGATGGGTAAGGGGACGAAGAAGGCTGAGTCGGCGGGAAGCCTGAGGCAGCAGTGTTGAAAGCCGGGAAGAATGGTAGAGAAGTTGAGGAGGCTGGAGGATATTGAAATCCAGCGGGAAAAGAAGGGTTCGATGGGGGATATTGGTGGAGATTGGGGTGCTGAAGAAAAGCCGATTGAAATGGGGGTAGATTAGGGTTTAACGGTCGAGAAGGTGTATTCGAAGGCGCTGAAGAAGGATTTTGTCTATGGGTGGGAACAGGTGTCGCAAGGGGAGACGACACAGTGGAGGAGACATTGGGCAAAGGAGGTAAAGTCCCATCAGAGACCGAAGAGGAGCTGGATGTTGACGTCATTGGGAAACGATTAAACAGGAAAGGAAAATAATGCTTAGGGAAGAGGTGACCTAAGCTCTGATACCATATAGCTGTTTTACAGAGTAGTGAAAGATGGAGAAAGGCTCAGCACACACTGAGCAATAGTGAATTGCAATAAATAGCCAAAGACAGGACACGTGTAGCTATACAAGAGGATGAGAAAATAACAGAAAACAGGAAAGGAGAATAACGAAATAATACAGCAAGAGCACCATAACGAGCACCATAACAAATATTCTAACACTGATCCCATGTAATTGACAGTAGATTACGCCACTGAAGACTGCGGCGCCGTCGGTGGCGATGATGATGTTTTTGTGGCTATTGGGAAGTCTAGTCGGAAAGCTACGAGTGTGCTTCAGTGGATTTTTGGTCATTTTCTGGGAAAAAAAATCGTCTACTTCATGTCCATCTCCCTTCTTTCCAGATTCCCACTGTCAATAAGTTTTTTTATTTTTTATTTTTCTTTTTCCCATAGTTTTGTTTTTCCTTTCATTTCTTTAGCTTTCTGTTTGATTTTTCATAAATGTCATTTATAGAGAGATTTGGGGAGGGAAGGGAGAAATTTGGAAGAGAGGGAGATTTGGGGGAGGAGAGAGAGATTTGTGGGAATGGACTTTGTAGAGAGAAAAAAATTGGGGGATGAAGATGGTGATTTGGTGAAAGAAAAAAAAAAGAAAAATGATGTAATCTAAAAATTTAATATAAAATAATAAAATTTGTCCACCTCATTTAAAATTTGTCACCTCAACGTGCCACGCCATTTTTCCATTAGTCAACTAACGGTCAAATAAACTCAGGGACCATTTAAAACTATTTTCCAAACCTCAGGGACTAAAGTGTATCTTTTGAAACCTTGGGGACCAAATAGACATCAATCTCAAACCTCAGAGACCAAAAGTGTATTTTCCCTTTTTTTTCGTTTGTTTTTGTTTTTGTTTTTTTTTCCTTTTATTTTTCCCCCGCTTCTTTTTAGTTTTTTTTTTCTTCTTGTTTTTGTTTAGTTTTTTCTCCTTTTTTTTTCGTATTCTTTTTCGTTCTTTTCTCCCCGTTTAGTTTATTTCTGTCCGTTTTTCTCAGTTTTTTTTTTCATATGTTTAAAATAGTTTAAATTAAATTTTAATTTTTGTATTTACAAATATAAAATATTGAACCAATTGTTTGTAGCTAGGTTGATTTAGTTTCTCTTGTTGTTGAGCATGTTTAGATTTCATGTTTCCCACTAGGCTGTAAATATGTTTATGATTAATAAGTCGATCTGTTTTTAGAAAGTTAAGAGTATGCGTGCACTAGTAGAATTTAGGTTCTGTTGTTGGTTGAAGATGCGAGATCCGACTCGTATACTAATGTGAAGCTGTTTCTGTGGAGTTGTGGAGTAGAATAGAATGATATAGAAGTGTCATTTTGAGATTATCAGGTGATTAAAATTTTTAGTTTCGTTCTATGTATGTCGTTATGCTGCCGAAATTTTCGGAGCTCTCGGTTAGTCAAATAGGAGATTTTTAATGTCACTAGGTTAGATTATATTAAAACCTGGAGCGTTACAGTAATGAAGATTCGAGATCCAACTCGTATACTAATATGTAGCTGTTTCTGTGGAGTTGTGGAGTAGAATAGAATGATATAGAAGTGTTATTTTGAGATTATCAGGTGATTAAAATTTTTTGTTTCGTTCTATGTATGTCGTTATGCTGCCGAAATTTTTGGAGCTCTCGATTAGTCGAATAGGAGATTTTTAATGTCACTAGGTTAGATTATATTAAAACTGAAGGGAATAAAAGCCCCACGCAGCGGAAGCGCATCGATTGGACCTTACGCCGTATATTAATTAACATTAAAATACCGTTACGATAACTCAAACAAAACTTTAAACTAACTTTAAAGTCGCTGTAAAAACGGTTTAAACATGCTAGAATAAATCTAAATTTATTTTAAAAAACTTTTCTAATGAAAAGAGGAAGAACCGTTACAAACCTCCGTTGTAGACTTGACCGTTCTTCGCCAACGACGCTCCAACGAACGAAAACGCAACAGCCTTCTCGCCTCTTGATCGCTGGATTTTCTTCTTTGAATGACACAATAACCACAGAGGTTACACCGGTATGTCTCTAAGTCTAGGAGGCCAAAGACTTGTGGGAGTCTTTCTCTAAGAGGGAGGCTAGAGAATTCTAGGTCTTGTCTTTCAAGAGTGTCAAGTGTCATGACCAATTAGGTCTAGTGTTCTATTTATAGAAGAGAGGCCATGAATAAAATATTCAATTAAATCAATCTTTTCCAAAATTGATTCAATCTTATTCCTTAATTAATCAATCATGATCAATCAATTCCCCAATTGATTAATCTTTTCCATAAATGACTAATTTCTTCCATAAGTAATTAGATCATTCCCATAAATGATTAATCACTTCCTTAAGTGATTAATTATTTACATAATTGATTAATTCATGGTTAATGAATTCTTTAATTAATTAACCACCAATTAAATATCACATATTTAATTTCCGGCCTTGAATTAATTAATTTTGCCCAAACACTTTTAGGACTTAAATTAATTAATTCTTTCAATCTTCCATAAATTTATATTTGAACTTCTTCAAATATTAATTTCTCTCATAATAATATATCAATATATATTATATTTATTTCCCTTAGTAAATTGAACATTTTCAATTTACATTTAATTACTTAGTTGCCTCAAATTACTTTACGAGCTACCAGTGGGACCTTATGGACCTGCAGATCAGAAGCTCCAACGATGTGAGATTAATTGGTTAAACTCATTAACCACAATAATCAATATTCGTTAACTGTGTGTACATTCCACTATAGACTCACAGTTGCACTCTTCTCACTGCAGACATATTTTCTGTGTCCACGGAACTTAGACCAATATTGACTAGTTAGTCCTTCACGAGTGTCCGTAACACCAGCTGGGTCAAATTACCGTTTTACCCCTGGGTCACCTCTATATCCTTAAGTACCAATTCTCCTCTAATGAACAATTTGTTTATGGTCCAACCATCAAACAGAAAAAACCCTCTCGTGCCATTGAGAGGGTAGGGCCCTTTGTTCAAGACTCGGAGTAACCACTTAAGGGAACACTCATCTGCTTTCCTAAAGTCGGGAAGGAGTGAATTCCATCTTGTACGATTATGTTCCCAGCTCCCCATTCGATCTTGTCCCCAAAGTGGTAGGCTTATTGAGTCGGCGTATTGGCCACTCTCACCCATACAAATCAAAGGACAATCTCTCATGAGCAGGAGTCCATAATCAACTCAGGATTAAGACTAAGTTGTCTAGGTCGTCCTAGTGAAAATAGAAAACCAACTAGTTAACGGTGTTATAACTAGTGGTTACTATTTCGCGGTCCGGTCTTATGCAAACTCATTGCATAGGATACCCCCACTCGCATGTCTCCTACACGAACGCGTTGGATCGCAGCGTTTGTATCAAATACAAAGTGGGTCGTATCCATAGTGTCACCAGGATAAGGCACCCAGTCTTATCCCTATACTATAGACCCTTTAGGCTGTTTCTTGAACAATGATCCCATATGTCGCTACATATATTTAAGACTCATATTACAGCCTTGGATGTCTAGTTTATTGGATTAGGGTTATTATTAGGCAAAGACATATATAAAATAACTAATAACAATTAATGAAAAAAATATATCAATATTATTTCATTAATATCCGGTCAACGGTTACATTCACTATCTACGAGTTTTAGGGCATAAAACCCAACAAACTCCCACTTGAACTAAAACACTAGTTAGTGGGATGTAAATGCAATAATCTAAAGCTGGAAATACAATGAACTAAGGCATCCTTATACCCATTATACATTTCTCCCACTTGCCCTAGATGGCATACACATCTCGTAGACCTAGACCTTCTAGATGACCCTCAAACACTTTAGCCGTGAGAGCCTTTGTAAATGGATCAGCGATGTTGTGCTCCGAGGCGATCTTAGTGACGATCACATCTCCTCTTTGCACAATCTCCCGTATCAGATGATACTTCCTCTCGATGTGTTTACCCCGTTTGTGGCTACGAGGTTCTTTTGAGTTGGCTACAGCCCCACTGTTGTCACAGTATAGTGTTATGGGCACGTTCATATTCGGAACTACTTCCAAATAAGTCAAGAACTTTCTGAGCCATACTGCCTCCTTAGCTGCTTCGCAAGCTGCTACATACTCAGCCTCCATGGTTGAGTCTGCTATGCATCCTTGTTTGATGCTTCTCCACACTACTGCTCCTCCATTGAGGGTGAATACTGACCCTGATGTGGATTTCCTAGAATCCTTATCAGCTTGAAAGTCAGAGTCAGTGTATCCAGTAAGAATCAAATCCTTAGCTCCATACACAAGCATGTAGTCCCTCGTTCTCCGAAGATACTTGAGGATATTCTTAACCGCTCCCCAGTGGTCCAACCCTGGATTAGACTGATACCTACTGACTACTCCCACTGCATAACATATGTCAGGCCTAGTGCAGAGCATGGCATACATTAAGCTGCCCACAGCTGAGGCGTAGGGGATGTGTCTCATGTTCTCAACTTCTTGAGGTGTCTTAGGAGATTGTTCCTTAGACAGGTGTACCCCATGTCTGAAGGGTAGGAGTCCCTTCTTGGAGTTTTGCATCGAATATCGAGACAACATCTTGTCAATATACGTTGCTTGAGACAGAGCTAGCGTTTTGTTCTTACGATCCCTAATGATTTGGATTCCCAGAACATATTGAGCCTCTCCCAGATCTTTCATTTGGAATTGGGCTGCTAGCCATTTCTTAATGTCAGTGAGGTATCCTACACCATTCCCAATGAGTAGGATATCGTCTACATAAAGTATTAGAAAAGCTACTTTCCTTTTGTTGACTTTCTTGTATACACAAGGCTCATCAACGTTTTGGTCAAAGCCAAAAGATTTGATTGCAGTATCAAATCTAATGTTCCATGATCTGGATGCTTGTTTCAATCCATAAATGGATCGATTTAGCTTACAAACCTTTTGTTCCTGACCTTGGGCTATGAACCCTTCGGGTTGAGACATAAAGATATTCTCCTCAAGATTACCATTCAGAAAGGCAGTCTTGACGTCCATTTGCCATATTTCATAGTCATAATATGTGGCAATGGATAAAAGAATTCTTATGGACTTTAACATGGCTACAGGAGAAAAGGTTTCCTCATAGTCAACCCCCTCCTTTTGGGTATAACCCTTTGCCACTAGTCTAGCTTTGAAGGTCTGTACCTTTCCAGCTGCATCTCTTTTTCTCTTATAGATCCATTTGCACCCTATGGGTTTTACCCCATATGGTAGATCTGCAAGTTCCCATACAGAATTGGAGTACATTGACTCCATTTCCAGGTTCATGGCTTTGACCCATTCATCCTTATCTTCGTCATTCATTGCCTGTCGATAGGACAATGGATCCTCAATGCCATCATTAGGTATGACAACCTGAGTTTCAGTTAAACCCAAGTAGCGATCGGGTTGTAACACAACCCTCCCACTGCGTCGAGGCATTCCCAACGTTTGAGATGGACGGGATGGATCTGAAGAACTAGTTCCTTCATCAACCCTTGTTGAAGGTCCAACTTCATCAACAACTCTTGATGATTCTTCAGTAGCTTCTCCTAATATTATTTTGCTTCGTGGTTTATGATCTCTCATGTGGTCTTCCTCTAAGAAAGTGGCGTTTGTCGATACAATCACCTTATTTTCTTGTGGGTCGTAGAAATAACCACCTCTCGTTTCTTTAGGGTAACCAACAAATTGGCACAGTTTTGAACGAGGTTCCAGTTTCTTAGGATTCGTCACAAGCACGTGTGCTGGACGACCCCAGATGCGAAAGTGATGCAAACTAGGTTTACGCCCCTTCCATAACTCGAAAGGTGTTTCAGAAACACTTTTCGAGGGAACATTGTTCAAGATGTATACTGCAGTCTCTACTGCATATCCCCAAAACGAGCTAGGCAATTGAGCATAACTCATCATTGATCGAACCATGTCTAACAAGGTTCTATTTCTCCTTTCTGACACACCATTCTGCTGAGGTGTACCAGGGGCTGAGAGTTGAGATTGGATTCCATGTTCTATCATATAATCCTGGAATCTTTGATCCATATACTCCCCTCCTCGATCAGATCGAAGTACTTTAATAGATTTACCTAATAGGTTTTCAACTTCAGCCTTAAACTCCTTAAACTTTTCAAGGGCTTCAGACTTATGTCCCATTAGGTATAAGTAACCATATCTTGAATAATCATCTATAAATGAGATGAAATATTCGTACCCTCCTCGAGCTTTTACATTCATTGGACCACATAGATCCGAATGTATTAACTCTAAGGGTTCTTTGGCTCTGTAACCTTTTCCAGTAAAGGGTCTTTTGGTCATTTTTCCCTCGAGACAAGATTCACAAGGTGGTAGTGAATCATCTTCTAACTTGCTTAGAAGTCCATTCTTTACCAAACGACCGATCCTATCGATGTTTATATGACCAAGTCTAAGATGCCAAAGATGAGTATTGTTACTTGATGGAGAAATCTTTTGCCTTTTACTTTGAGTTTCAGCAGTTTTAAATAATTCGTGATTTAAAAGTGCTTTGTTTTCGGTTGGTCTTAAAACATACAAGTTATTTTCCAATTTGGCTGAACAAACAAGTACACCATTTTTATAAATGAACGCTTCATTCATATCAAAAGTAACTGTATACGATTGTTCAATCAAACATGAAATAGAAATCAAGTTCCTCTTAATCTTGGGAACGATTAACAAACTTTCTAAAAGTAAGAATCTATTTCTAAAAAATAACTTCACAGCTCCCACTGCTTTAGCTGAAATGACTTCTCCAGTTCCGACCCTGAGTGTCATTTCTCCATCATTCAACTGCCGAAAGGAACTATTTTCCTGAAAAGAAGAGCAAACATGATTAGTTGCTCCTGAATCAAGTATCCAGGTAAACTCATCATGTTCTACCAGGCATGTTTCTAAAACCAGTAAATCAAATTTACCTTCCTTTTCCTTCTTTTTCTCACCAAGGTACTTTGGGCAGTTTCTCTTCCAATGTCCATCTACATTGCAGTGAAAACACTTGCCCTTGTCTGCCATAGCTTTGGCTTTTCCCTTGCTTTTAGCAGCAGTACTGGGAGCTTTCCCCTTGTTTCCTTTCTTCTTCTGAGTTTTCTTTGAAGAAGTGGCTACAGATTTAGTTCCAGAGGATGAACCCTTCTCGAACTTTCTTTTGGAGTGAACAACGTTTGCCTCTCCTTCTATCTGTCCCTTGTTCTTAAGAAGAGACTGATAGAGCTGTAGCTCATTAAGGAGGCTAGTCAGGTTGAATGTTATTTTATTCATCATTGCATTGCTTCGAAACTGCAGAAAACTCTTCGGAAGAGATTCTAAGATGAATGCAACCTGACTACGCTCATCTATGACCGCGCCGTTTGCCTCTGCCACGTTGAATATGACCATCATATCCAGGACATGCTCCCGAACAGACGTGCCCTCTTTCATGCGACAGCTATAAACGTATTTGAGAGCGTCATGGTGGAGTTGGTAGGACGGTTGTCCAAACATCTCCCGGAGAGAGTTCATAATCTCCCTCGCTGTTACCATGCCCTCATGCCTTTTAGCCAAAACTTCAGATAAGCTGGCTAAGATATAGACGCGAGTCTTATCATTGGCCTTTGTCCAGCGGTCATAAGCATCCTTAACTGCCTGGGATGCATTACGAGCAGGGGTTGGAGGACAATCCTCCGTTAAGACGAACCGCAGATCATCGACAACAAGAATCGTATTCAAGTTTGACTTCCACGTAGCATAATTTTCGCCGGTTAATTTCTCATTTTTAAGCAAAGAGACAATTGAGGAAGACATTGCTGAAATTTAAACAAACAATGACTGTATTAGTTATCTTTGCCTTAACCCATCATACAAGCAAACAATTGCACACAATCCAATCAATTTAGCAAAACAGACAATCACAGAACCCTAAAACTATTGATTTAGTTTTGCAACGACGTTTTAGAGGTTTAGAATATCAGCCACCGAAGGGTGATCAGGTACTCCTCCTTTGAAATGAGACACCTCTCAGCTAATTCTAATTCCAGAATAACTCATATTCCTATAGACATTAGCCACCGTTGTTCGGTCAAGGATTTGTTAACACTTTTAACTCATCCTCGTAAGTGTAACCCTCCCACTTTCAGATCTCAGAGGCACGCACCAACAGGCTACCGAAGGGAAAGACAACTGTTGGTGATTAGCCTAAGAGCTCCTATCCTTTTCAGGAGTTCACGATGTTCCGAATCCTATGACCAGGCCCTCCGAAGGGATGGATGCGCCAGGGCAACCTGCAGGCGGATCATAGGACTCTCACGGTGTGAACTATGGGCGGAGACCGAGGGATACGTTGACACGTGTCCCGCTCCCACTTACTCTAGACATTTTTCCCATTCACCTTGATATTGATCCATGCAAACACTTTCCGAAGGGAGGCCGCTCCTAGGGCGACTCGAAGCCGAGCATGAATCTTACGTTGTGAATATAGGGACGTAGGAGCAAAACTTGATTTAAATCTCGTTTTGTAATTTTCCTCCCACTGAAAATGTCCTAAGGTTAATATAGGGTTGTTTAACTTAGATAGAATTCGGCTAAGTCAATCTATCTAAGTCTGATCCTATTATAACAATTATGGAAAGGATTCAACTGCAATCTTTTGGGTGAATTAAACTTCTTTTAATAAACCCAACATTGCAAGTCAACATTACTATGGTTAATTCAACTCAATCCGGTTAGTTCCCAGGTAGGAGGTGTTCCGTAAACCGTCAACTTAAATACCCCCAACCTTAGACAGAACTTTACCGAGAGAGTTGCCTTATAACCTCAGTAATGTAAGGTCTTTACTCTAAAGATCTAGGTGCATTAAACACTTTTAATAAACCTAGTGACATTGCATGCTAACATTTAACTATGATTAATTCAACTCCGGTATTCCAGGCCAGTTCCCAGGTAGGAGGTGTTCCGTAAACCGTCAACTTAAGTACCCCCAGCCTTAGACAGAACATTACCGGTGGAGTTCCCTTATAATCATAGCAATGTTTTTCCTACTTAGTAAATTAAAACTATTTTTAATTCTAAGTAAGAAAAGATTCTAATCCTATTAGAAATCGATCTAGGTCTAATTAATTTTAAACAATTTAAAATTAATCCAATTTATCCTATGATCTTATGTTTGCATGCAAATCTTGATTATAGATTGACGGTTTCTAATCATTAATATTGAAGAACTATTTCAAATTTTAATGATTAATCCTATAATCAAGAATCTAGGGTTTAATTCATTCAACAATCTCATTCAAATTAAATAATTAAACCACACTAATTGCATGAATAATATAACAATTATATTATTAACTATGGATGTTTCATGCTTCATGCAATTTTGATTTTCTTTTATTATAACAATTATAAGCCAATCAAGAAAATCAATCAAGCATGCTTCATTCATCACATTAAACATAACTATTTATATTTAATTTAAGTAATGACATGCTTCATGCTTTCCAATTTTTTCATATAAATTAATATACACTTATATTAAAAAATATGAAAACAAATCCATGCATTAAACATACATTATAACAATTTATAATATATAAAAAAATGCATGAGCATGTTTATAACCTAAGGTGGGATTAAATAATCTATATGACATCCATAAAGCATATAAATAGCAATTGAACCGGTTAATTTTGGCCCCTAGGATAAAATAAAGCATTAAATTACATTAATTTAGCTAAATTCTATCCTAAAAAATCCATGTACAGCTCCGGAATTGGCCTAGAAAGCACGAACCGCCCCGAACCACCTCGAACCGGCCTCCAAAATCACGAACCATGCCAAAAATTGGCTGAACCGGACCAAATAGGTCCCAGCCCAGCCGAACAGGTCCGAACCGGACCGGTTACACCTTGAACCGCGCCTTTTGAAACCCTAGGTCGCGCCTCCATCGTGACAGTGTCGAGACGCTGTGTTGATTAGCGTCCCGACGCTGTGCATTTTCCATATCTGGCGCCTGCGTAATCGAGACAGCGTCGAGACGCTGTTGAGGTAGCGTCCCGACGCTGTGTGCTTTCCTTACCGAGCGCCTTCGGTATCGAGACAGCATCGAGACGCTGTTGAAGGAGCGTCCCGACGCTGTTGCGTCTGGAGGCAGAATCTGGGCAAAACAGCAACGATTTCTTCGATTTCGGCCCCGATTTCAGCGACGATTGCTCCGATTTTCATCTCATAAAAACCTATTCTAGACCCGGACTTACATAGGACTCGATTTTATATAATATACCCGAAACACCGGGCCTTACATGATCAAAATCACATAAAATAAAATCTATGGCCATAAAATTAACCCAAACAGTTCAATGCAAACCGAACATACAATATGCATAAATCCCACCTATTAGAGCCTATCGCAACTTTTAAAATTAATTAATAGGGACAGCGATGGCTCTGATGCCGATTGAAGGGAATAAAAGTCCCCACGCAGCGGAAGCGCATCGATTGGACCTTACGCCGTATATTAATTAACATTAAAATACCGTTACGATAACTCAAACAAAACTTTAAACTAACTTTAAAGTCGCTGTAAAAACGGTTTAAACATGCTAGAATAAATCTAAATTTATTTTAAAAAACTTTTCTAACGAAAAGAGGAAGAACCGTTACAAACCTCCGTTGTAGACTTGACCGTTCTTCGCCAACGACGCTCCAACGATCGAAAACGCAGCAGCCTTCTCGCCTCTTGATCGCTGGATTTTCTTCTTTGAATGACACAATAACCACAGAGGTTACACCGGTATGTCTCTAAGTCTAGGAGGCCAAAGACTTGTGGGAGTCTTTCTCTAAGAGGGAGGCTAGAGAATTCTAGGTCTTGTCTTTCAAGAGTGTCAAGTGTCATGACCAATTAGGTCTAGTGTTCTATTTATAGAAGAGAGGCCATGAATAAAATATTCAATTAAATCAATCTTTTCCAAAATTGATTCAATCTTATTCCTTAATTAATCAATCATGATCAATCAATTCCCCAATTGATTAATCTTTTCCATAAATGACTAATTTCTTCCATAAGTAATTAGATCATTCCCATAAATGATTAATCACTTCCTTAAGTGATTAATTATTTACATAATTGATTAATTCATGGTTAATGAATTCTTTAATTAATTAACCACCAATTAAATATCACATATTTAATTTCCGGCCTTGAATTAATTAATTTTGCCCAAACACTTTTAGGACTTAAATTAATTAATTCTTTCAATCTTCCATAAATTTATATTTGAACTTCTTCAAATATTAATTTCTCTCATAATAATATATCAATATATATTATATTTATTTCCCTTAGTAAATTGAACATTTTCAATTTACATTTAATTACTTAGTTGCCTCAAATTACTTTACGAGCTACCAGTGGGACCTTATGGACCTGCAGATCAGAAGCTCCAACGATGTGAGATTAATTGGTTAAACTCATTAACCACAATAATCAATATTCGTTAACTGTGTGTACATTCCACTATAGACTCACAGTTGCACTCTTCTCACTGCAGACATATTTTCTGTGTCCACGGAACTTAGACCAATATTGACTAGTTAGTCCTTCACGAGTGTCCGTAACACCAGCTGGGTCAAATTACCGTTTTACCCCTGGGTCACCTCTATATCCTTAAGTACCAATTCTCCTCTAATGAACAATCTGTTTATGGTCCAACCATCAAACAGAAAAAACCCTCTCGTGCCATTGAGAGGGTAGGGCCCTTTGTTCAAGACTCGGAGTAACCACTTAAGGGAACACTCATCTGCTTTCCTAAAGTCGGGAAGGAGTGAATTCCATCTTGTACGATTATGTTCCCAGCTCCCCATTCGATCTTGTCCCCAAAGTGGTAGGCTTATTGAGTCGGCGTATTGGCCACTCTCACCCATACAAATCAAAGGACAATCTCTCATGAGCAGGAGTCCATAATCAACTCAGGATTAAGACTAAGTTGTCTAGGTCGTCCTAGTGAAAATAGAAAACCAACTAGTTAACGGTGTTATAACTAGTGGTTACTATTTCGCGGTCCGGTCTTATGCAAACTCATTGCATAGGATACCCCCACTCGCATGTCTCCTACACGAACGCGTTGGATCGCAGCGTTTGTATCAAATACAAAGTGGGCCGTATCCATAGTGTCACCAGGATAAGGCACCCAGTCTTATCCCTATACTATAGACCCTTTAGGCTGTTTCTTGAACAATGATCCCATATGTCGCTACATATAGTTCAAGACTCATATTACAGCCTTGGATGTCTAGTTTATTGGATTAGGGTTATTATTAGGCAAAGACATATATAAAATAACTAATAACAATTAATGGAAAAAATATATCAATATTATTTCATTAATATCCGGTCAACGGTTACATTCACTATCTACGAGTTTTAGGGCATAAAACCCAACAAAAACCTGGGGCGTTACAGTTGGTATCAGAGCGGAGTTGTTCCTGTAGACTGACCTAGAATCTAGGTTGTTAATAGTGTAGGATCTGTGGTCTTCCTCGTTCTCCTCTCCATCACCAGGTATGTTGAACTAATGATGTTATTATGCTATCTGTTGTATGATATTTGTCTTACCTTGGATGAATGAATTGTGTGATTATTGTTTGTTACTTGTCTGGCTTATTTGAGCATGCTTTTACTTATATAGCTGCTTTATCTTGTAGTAGTTAGGCTTAGGATGCTCCCTTTAGTCGGTTAGGTAGCTTGGTTTGATTGTG
Organism: Luffa acutangula; assembly: GCA_036850905.1. Taxonomy (NCBI): domain Eukaryota; kingdom Viridiplantae; phylum Streptophyta; class Magnoliopsida; order Cucurbitales; family Cucurbitaceae; genus Luffa; species Luffa acutangula. Next base: position 7,916,302 of record CM072094.1, on the reverse strand, counting down.
TGTTTATTGTTTGCTAGTAGGAGTAGGATGCTCCCATAGTATCTAGATAGTATGTTTTGATCTTATGCTTGTTGTTTGTTAGTAGGCATAGGATGTTGCCATCGTTTCATAGATAGCTTGTGAGTTTTTGGGTTGTGATTGTTGTTGTTAGCTTGATTAGATTGTTTCGTTAGAGCTTTAGGTAAGATCTTTCATTACCATGGAAGGTAGTGAGTTGTTCTTTATTCTTTATTCCAAGGAGGAGTTTTGGTTGGATGAGATTGCTTTCCTGAGCAATTGAATTCTAAGGATGCTATCTTATTGGACCTCGCAAAAGTGAATTAGTTTCTTTTGGTCTAGTCCCGGTTCAGTTGTTGAACTCAAGTTTCCTTGTAAAGATAAGTTGGAATCAAGGATAAGCAAGTAAAGTTGTTAAGTAAGCAACTTTCGAGGATGAAAATTCCTAAAGGTGGGGAGTTGGTAACACCTCTCGTTCCCAAGTTAGTTCTCCTTCTTCAAGTCTATCTATTGCATTAAAATTTCTTTTCCCTCTTGTTATGCTTGGTCATGTGAATGTGTGGTTATGTGGATTGGTTAATCTTCTATATCTTAGTAATTAGCGAAAGCTTGTATGTTGGTTTCAAGGCTCCGTCAAGTGAGAGTTAGAACCTAAGCCACCAAAAAATTTCCTTGTAAAATGTGAAGTTGCGCAATCCTCTTAGTATAGGCCAACTTCACGAAAAAAGGAAGTCCCTAGGATGGTTTTGCATTTTGGCTTCATAGTTTAAAAGTCAAGGAAGTTAGCATTCCAAGGATGGCCTTCAAAACCAAGTAGGAGAGTTGCAAGTTTTTATGTTGTCTTTGGACTCATTAATGCTTTGCAACTGTTATGGATTTCATGAACCAAGTCTCAAGGTCCTTTTGGACTTGCTCGTGACAATGTTCTTGACGATAGGTTGGTTTATTCTTAGACCAAGAGTCAAGCATTTATTTATGTAGCGAGATCTCAACCAAGGACAAACGAGATGTTGGAAATTGATAAAGAGTCATGGCCGCAACTTTAGTTGTCATTATGACAGGGCTATCGTGGATGTACTTAGTAGGGCAGCAATAAGTCCCGTAGCCATTGCTGAGAAGGATGAATTGTTCAAATTTTGAGTTGGCATCGTAAGTCTTGATAGAATTGTTTGGTTCAACCTTAGCAATGCCTAGTTGGTAATGATGGGCTGCATATAACCAACAAGGTGGGCTCAAAGTTGGTGAAGTTTGCTAATGAAGCTACCTGTGGTATCGGGACAAGGATATAAGTTGCCATTGAAAGTAGGTTGTGAAGGTGTCAAGCCCAAGAGATTAAGCTGTCATTGGTGACTTATTTTCCTTCAAGTAGCATCGGTGAAAAGAAGGTTCCTGTAAGTCATGCAAGATTGGAGCTTAGTTCTGATTTTGCCAAACCATTTAAGTTCTTCTTGCACTCTTGTCGAGTTGTCGACAGGCGAGCTTGGCTACAAGTGGTGTAGGTTCGAGAACTTGATTCAGGAGTCATTGAATTGTGTCGTAATTCAAAACCTTGGCATTCTAGCGAAAAGTGGCTTGAAGAGAAGAAAGTGGCTTGAAAGAATTGCCTTGGAAAAAAATAAGTTGAGATCAAGGTCGATAATCCAAAGTGACTAGGCGAGCAACTTTCGAGGACGAAAGTTTTTAAAGGTGGGGAGTCTGTAACGCCCCATGTTTCGAAATTATGCCATTTGGGATTAATCGGGTTTGAATTCTAATTTGGAAAAAAATTAGAATTTAATTGTAACCTTCAGTTGATATTTTAAAGTCAATTGGGATATTATTTTTTTCCCCTTATTCTTCTTTATGCGTTGTTGTTGAGTGGTTATTGGTCAGTTAGTTTTAGCAGGTTAGTGGGGAAGGAAGTTTGCATCTTTTTCTCTGATTAGTGGGCAGTTATTGGAGTTAAGGGAGTAAAAAAAATTAAGAAAAGAAGAAATCAAGAAAAGCCCTAGATCTGCTTCCCTTCTCTCCTCCCCTTCATCTTCACGCAAATATTTGTAGCCAGCCCCCCCCCCTCTGTAATTTTCTTCCAACCCCTGTCCAGTCGTTAGAATCGTGTCGTCGCCGCCCCAGACCTCGTCGCAAGCATGCCGCCGCTGACATCTGCAGCAGTATCGCCGCTGTCCGTTCGGTCTCGCGCCAAGCCGTTCGCGTCTCTCTCTCTCCTTCGCGACTTTCTTTCTCTCTCTCTCTCTCCTGATTTCCTCTCTTTGTGGGTCTCCTCGTGGGTGTTTGGTGTCGTGTAGTGGAAGAAAATCGTGGGTAAGCTTTCTTTTCCATTGTTCTTGGTTGTTTTAAGCCCGATATAAGTGTTCTTTGGTTCAATTCGTAAGATCTAGCGCCCTAGCAGCTCGAAGCCTCAGTTCCTCGCGTTTTCTCCTCTGTCCAGCATCAATTTGGGCGTTTTCGGCGTCGTTTAGCTATTTCGGTAAGCTTTAACTCTTACCCATTCGTGGTTAGAGCTTAAATTAGAATGCCCAAGTTGTTTAGGTGCTGGAAATTTAATTTAGTGCTGAATTTTCTGATCTACAGCGCTGTAAAAGTGATCGATTGAGTTCGGATCACTTAAGCTCGAATACCCACTGCCCAAGGAGTGTTCTAACACGCTGTTTGAGGTTAATATAACCCGTCTAGTGTGGAAACGAGTCCGTTTGGGTAAGATTCATTGTTGTTTTTAGTGTAATAGCTTAAGTGATTGATACCCCATTAAAGATTAAAGCCTTAAAATCATGTTTTAAATCATTACCCATGAGTTGCTTAAGCCTTATAAGTATTGCCCAACATTTAGAGTCCTTAGAATGTGAGTTAAATGGGTTATCGTTGGTTGTTCATGGCTTAAAAGCATGCTTCTATTTATGCCCATTATGTGTCGTCGCCTAATTAGTTTTACCCAACCCTTGTAGGTTCTTAAATCATGAATTTAGGAGTTTTTGCTTGCTGTTCGTGGTTTAAAATGCATGTTGAATTATCATCTATCAATGGACTAGGCTCTAGTTGCGTTGCCCAACCTCTAGGAGTCCTTAGAGTGCGAATTCATGTCATCTACTTGTTGTCCAACGGCTGAAAAGCCTTGATTATAGCCATTTGGTAAGTACCCATTACCCGTTGTGCCTTAGACGTGGTTGCCCATAGTCTAAAGGCTTTGGGTTTTCAATTTGGGGAATTTTGAGTTGTTGTTCAGCAAGGAAATAACCTTTCTCGATTGAATTTGGCCTTTCAAGCATGTTTATAGTAATTGTAAGTTGGTTCTAATTTAGTGGAGGTTGTCCTGGTTATTTAGGAGCTTTCTTGGACTACCTTGGGTTGTTGAGTTGCTTTAGAAGCGTCTTATAGGTAAGTAGTTTCTACTTGGTTGAGTTTGTTTGATGTTTGAGCCTGTCGTTTGCCTTGCTTGCTTGTTTTTACATGTTGTGTTTGATATGTATGTAGCTCGCTACGTGAAAGAGTGTGATGTGTTGTTGGATTTTTAAGCATATTGCTCTGTTGTTTCATAAGTATGCTGCTTGTTGAATTCATGAGCATGAGGTGATGATGCATGATAACTATGCTGCATAAGAGTCGTAACTGCATAGTGTGTGGTCATTGGGGAGAGGCGGAGCATGACGCGTAAATCATGTGTTGGGTGTGTGTGCGGAGTGTGACGCGGAAATCACGTGTGGGTGTGAGTGCGGAGCGTGACACGGAAATCACGTGTGAGTGGCGCTGCGCATGGCACGTGATAATACATGTATTGGGTGGATTTGTGGAGCGTGACGCGGAAATCACGTGTGGGTTGTGAGTGCGGAGCGTGACGCGAAAATCACGTGAGTGTGCGGGCATGGCGTGGAAACCATGTGGGGGTGCATAGCATGATGCGTGGATTCATGTTGTCGTCTCATCTTTGCATGAGCACGTGTTCGCATTATTGTTTTCGTGTTTAAGAGCATGTTGAGTTGTTTATCGCTTTCCAAGCATGGTGTGTGTGGGTAGCATGTTGTTGTGGTTGTTTGTTGTTTGGTGGCTCACCAGGTGTGAGCTACTTACCAGTACTGTAGTTGTACTGATACCCATCCCTTTCCTTTCCCCCAACATTTTCAGACTACGCCCAGTGATGTAGACGAGGAGGTTCACGAGGGATGACCACAGGGGTCCATTGTTTGTTTATAAGTTTTTCTCTGTTGATAGGTTGAACCAATTGTTTGTAGCTAGGTTGATTTAGTTTCTCTTGTTGTTGAGCATGTTTAGATTTCATGTTTCCCACTAGGCTGTAAATATGTTTATGATTAATAAGTCGATCTGTTTTTAGAAAGTTAAGAGTATGCGTGCACTGGTAGAATTTAGGTTCTGTTGTTGGTTGAAGATGCGAGATCCGACTCGTATACTAATATGAAGTTGTTTCTGTGGAGTTGTGGAGTAGAATAGAATGATATAGAAGTATCATTTTGAGATTATCAAGTGATTAAAATTTTTGGTTTCGTTCTATGTATGCCGTTATGCTGCCAAAATTTTCGGAGCTCTTGGTTAGTCGAATAGGAGATTTTTAATGTCACTAGGTTAGATTATATTAAAACCTGGGGCGTTACAGTATTAGAGTTATTTCTCAACTTTATTTTTAAATTTTCTTTATATTTTTTAGTCAAATAAAGATGGAACAATACAAATATTTTAAGATTTTAGTAATAGGCTTTTGAATTAAAAAAAAAAAAAAGTGTGCAATTGTCCTCTAAACTTTCAACTTTGTATATCTAATAGGTTTCCAAGTTTTCAATTTAATGTCTAATAGATCTGTAACCTAATAAACTAATAAACTGTGTGCTTTTTTATTTCAAAATTCTATTAGATACAAAATTTAAAATTTAAAAACCTATTAGATTGAAATGTGAAAATTTAGGGACTTAGTAGAAACTTTTTAAAGTCAATGATTTATTATGCATAATATTGAAAACTTAATGACTAAATTTATAATTTAAAAAATTTAATATCAAAATATACGAATTGATATTAACATATATCAATGTATTTAAAATCTTATTTTGGTTGTTGTACTATGGGTTTTGTTTCATTTTAGTAATCGTACTTTGAAATGTCCAATTTTAGTCTAAGTATTTTCAATAAAATTTAAAATTGGTCTCTATAGTGAGTTTATTGTTAATTTTTCTAAAAAGATTGGTCTCTACTAGTATTTTTTTTCTATAAAGTTAGAAATATATTCACGTCGTGTCTCTTATTGTATGAAAAATATTATTTAACAAATTTTGATGAAAATTAACTTAAACTTATGGTATGACCAATTTTAAGCTTCGACTAAAATTATTCTATACAGTCCCCCTCACATGAAGTTCTGGATCCGCCACTGGCTGAGATTGTTTCCATGAATATATGTCTTAGTACTCTGTATGCATATTATATCCCGGTGTATATGAATTTTATATATTAGGTTATGGCTAGAGTAAAAAAAAATTGCATATACCTATGTTTGCATATACCAAGATATGTTTGCATATACCTTTGTTTGCATATACCAAGATATATAAATCCCAGGAGAAAAAAGAAAGAAGAATTCTCGAAGAAAATTAATGAAATATTAAATTACTAGAATCGATGCTTGCTGGGTTTCTCTTGGCGAGGCCCGCCGGTGGTGTGACCAAACACGCTGCAGAAGCCGCAGCCAGCGAACTTGGGGGAAGACGGATCCACCGTGCTCGGTGGCGACTTGTTCAACGAGAAAATCAATAAAGAAACCGCGTATCAGAAAACTCATGAAAAAGGAAATTAGCACGAAAGAAACCTTACCTTTTTAACCAATCTGCCTCCTGCGTTCTTCGAGCTCCAAATGTAAAAACCTTCCGGCATCGATGAAAACGGAAGTCAAAGTTACTGTTCATAAATTTATAAACTGAAAACACAGTTCTTTTGGGGTTGCTTTTCTTTGATCAATGCTTTTCATCGCAAAGAAATTTCAACATTTGGGAAAAAAACGACCAAATAGTGTCGATGGATTTGGTCAAATTTTGTATTAAAAAAGGAAAAATTAAAACATATTTATTAAAAAAAATCCATAAATGTCTCAAAATCAAGAAATTTTGTGTGGGATATTATTGAATGAAGAGAGATAGTATGGAGCAAACTTAATGAGGAGAGATGAAGCCAAGAAGGGTAAATTTGTCAAAAAAAAATGGAAAATCTAAATCAGACAAAATTTTCTATCTTGGACATTTTCGAAAAATGAGATTGGAGGATGGTGACAAAATTTCTTAAAAAAAAACTAGAAAGTTAAAATTAAAATCCTACCTCACATGTTGTTGAACTTTGGGAAAAACCCCGAAAAAAAAAAAAAAAGAAAATTATTTAGATTAAAAATCTAGGGGAAAATTTGATCTTTTTCCCAAGAATATATTATTTTAGAAAACAATTTAATTTTCCAGGCCTGAAAGAAGAAAAACGTAAGGTAAGAATTTTTCAAAAAAAAAAAAAAAACGTAAGGTAAGATGAACCAGTAATCTAATGTCCTGGTTGACTCGTCGAGAGACAACACTGGACTCGCTCTCACTCCATTCGATCATCATCTCCCCCTTCTTCTTCCTCAATTCCCCTTCAATTCTCTCTTAATTCCAATGGGTTTTCACCGGAATCCGTAACAAAACCCTAATCCTTTCACAATCACACCCATCTCCCCCTCTTCCCCATTTCTAATCAATCAATCCAATCCAAAACCCTAAAAATGCCCACCACCACCGCCGTCGCTGCCGCGATCCTCTTCCTGTCCATCATTGCCACCGCTGCCTCCGCTCCGATCCTCGGCCTCGATTCATTTCTCGCTCAGCAATCTCGCTTGGACCCACATGGCTCCAACGACACATTTCTCTCCCTCTCGTCGTCCCTCAAGAAATCCCTCTCTGTATCTTCTTCTCCTCCTCCGCTCATCCCTTCCTTCATCTCCTCTCTCCTCTCTCTCTCCCTCTCTTTCTCCGTCCATGTTCGTCTTGTTGGGGATTTCCCTTCCGATTCATCGACCCATCTCTCCTCTTTCCTCTCTGCCTCTCTCCCTTCTGACCATTTCCATGTAATTGCTCCCTTTGATTCGTTTCAACATCGTCTTGCCGTTAAGCATTCTCTTCATCTCGATGTATCTCATGCCCCCTCTTTGGCTTCCCATCTCGATGAGATCTTGAAATCTGAAATTTCCAACACTGCTTCTAGCCTCCGATCCTCGCTTCTTGCTGTTCCCTATGATTCTGTCGATCGTATCATAAAGCAGGATTTTGAGAAGGAGAAATCCGGTCAAGGGGTTTACATATATTTGCTTAATTTGGGCTCTCAATCGAAGCCGTATGCTTACAATTATGGCCATGGGGATTCATCCCCGGGTTTCACCAAGTGTTTGGGAAGCATTTGGAGTGGTGGAGAAAGGTATTTGTGGGTTGATTTGGGTGCAGGGCCTGTTGATTATGGACCTTCTCTGTCTGGAGATGGAGTTCTTCCTAGAGGAGAGTTTCATCCTTTGGCAACCTTGCACGGCCGGCCGAAGTCCCAGAAGGCGCTGCTGGCGGATTTGGCTTCGCTGGTTTGGAGTGCTTACCAGGTTCATTTAGTTCCTTCTATGAGAATTCCTGTTCCTTTTGAGAGTTCATTGGTTGTTCAGTTTGTTCACATTTATGGGTCTGAGAGTAGTGATGGAGGTGATTTAGATTGGAAGTCTATTGAGAGAACCTTGAAGGATGGTGGGTTGTTGTTGGGTGAGCAGTCTTTGAGCTTCAAGACTTCTAGGATAAGCTATGCTAAGTGCCCAATTTGCGCTTTCGCCATCTCTCGGTCCACGAATTCATATACTTCGAGGTTTTTGTTTGATAACTATACTTTGATTGTGAATGAGTATTTGGATTCTAGGCGATTGCATCAGATTCTGTCTGATTCTGCTGAGGAGTTTAGGAGGGCTGGGTTCCCTGGGGAGGAGGAGATGGCCAGGGTCGTTCCAGTTTATGTTTTTGATTTGAACTTGAACTCGATCTTGTTGCTTGATCGTTACCATCAATCTGTGGCATTTACAGACATGGTTATTGCTGTGAGGACAAGGAATACACAGATTCTGAGTGATTATAGCTGTAATGGTCGCCATGTATTTACACATACAAGGGATCTTGAGAGGCCGCTTGTTGGTTCGATTATACAGAGTATGTGGGGAGTTTCGCCTACCCATTTAGCTTGGAGCTCAAGGCACAATGACACAATAGTCGACTACACGTGGAGCATCGGGCAAACTCCGTTTGGTCCATTCTCAGAGGTTTTTTCCTTATCTTTTGTTCAGAAGGATGCAGCAAAGAGAAATGTTATCTTGACATCACTGAATAACAGTATCACTAGCGCGATTGATGTTCTTAACTCTGTAACTGCACATGGGGGTGATAGAAATCTGCTTAAACCGAAACAACGGACCGAGTTCATACAGCGGTGGAACCTTTTCAAATACAAGCTGGACAAAGTGGTGTCTGCAATGTCACATTTCGACTTCGAGATGGCATTGTATTACCTAAGATCTTCAGATCATGACCTGTACACGCTTCACTCCATCGTCTACAATGCATCTCAAGAACTGGAGGCATCACTGGTTTGCTTTAAAGACCCACCATTTCCATGGGGTTCTGTGTCAGTATCTGTTGTAGTTTTCTTTGCTTTCTTATATGTTTACACCAAGAGAGATAGACTTTTCAAGAACAAAAGAAAGCAATTTTGATGCCAATTAATCGGTTGCAGAGTATGTATTATCCGACAGCACATCACAAATGTAATTTCATTGCAGAGTTAGATCGAAGCATTAGGATGTTGGATTCGGATCACTGGAAACTGGTTTACTTTTTTGATTTGGCAATTTACTTTAGTTGTGGGTTATTTTTTTTCTATGGTTATGCAATATCTGAGATTCGTGTTGTCGTTATTTTCTCTTTGATTATTCATGTTTTAGAACAGAACTGAGTTAAGAAAAGAGAGAAATGTTAAGTAGTTGATTCTCTTTTGTCCTCAAAAGTACAAAGAAAACAGTAGACCGAGTGAGTTCTTACTTTCATATAAACATGTTCGATACAATGGTATTAACAAAGTACACACGAAATCAAGCACACTTTCAGGATGCTTTGAAGCGATGAAATGTGCCATTAAAGAACGAATGAAGCTCACTTTCTTGCTGCTCTTTGTTGGAGCTGCAAACAAACGGTACATCTGCAAGTCTATCACAGAAGATGTCTCCAAACTCATCGAAGACACTGTCGAGCTGCACTCGAGTCTTGGCCTCTTCTCCATTATCAGCCTCATCCACAGAGAGATTCGAGTTGGTCTCAACCAGTTTCTTGAAAAATGAAGATCGAAGAAGGAGGTCGAGTGCTGACGGAGAAGAAGATTTAGCATAGCTGCTAAGAGGGGTGCTGCAGCTTTCAAGAAGCTCTTGCTTTTGAAGGGAATGGAGGGAATTGGCATCATAGTGATGATTTTTGAAGAGGGAAGTGTCTTCTGCTGGGATGGAGCTGGAGTTGCAGAGTTCTTTGTGGGGGTCCGACGCCATATGGGCTTCGATCGGGGCGGCGGGCGGTGGCAGAGGCTTCGGCCAGGCCATGTAATTGCTCCAGTCGAAGTTGGTGACTGCATTGATCCCTCGGTATTCAATGGCTGCCATATCATAAGCTCGAGCAGCTTCCTCTTGAGTGCCTGTGGTGGAAGATCAAACAATTTTGTGATTCGGAGTCAAATTCAACATGACAAGTTTTGTTTTTTTTACTCTATAGAAGGATGGTAAGCAGTAACATAAATTTAATGGTTTTCTTTACCGTACTCCAAAAAATCTATTTTCAAAATACACAAAAGCAAATCACTATTAAAAAGTTTTTGGGAAAAAAATCAATTTTGACAATTAAGTCCGTTTGATCACCATTTAGTATTTTTTTTTTTTTTTTTGAAAATTAAGCTAAGGAACACTACTTTCACCCATAAGTTTCTTTGTTTTATTATCTACCTTCCTTCCATGTTTCCACAAACCAAGTCAAGTTTTGAAAACTAAATAAAAAAAAAAAAAAAACAGTTTTCAAAAACTTGTTTTTGTTTTTGGAAGTTGGTTAAGAATTCAAATGTGTCTTTAGATAAAAACTATTATATTGAAATGGAGAGAAAACAAATATAATTTTCAAAAGCTAAATGGTTATCAAATGGGGGCCTAAACTTGTCAATTGTGTATCAATTTTCTTTTTCTTTTTTTGAAATAAATTGTGTATCAATTTTCACAATAAACTCTCAATTTCATCAAATTGCACTTTAAACATAGATAAATGTTGCAATTTTAACCTTAAACTTGAAAAAGCATTCAATTTTAACCCTCTAAGAAGTTCTCGTTTTAAATGTACGATATAAAATTAATAAAATTTAAGAGAAAAATAACATTAGACTCTTTTTTTTTTCTTTTTGTAATTTATGAGTTTTGGTGAAACTATTCAATAGTTAATTTGTACGTTGGTTATAAACTTATCTTTGTGAAAAAACTCTATTTTATTGAAATTAACGAGTTTATAAATAATTTTATGTTTTTTTTTTTTGTTAAAATTAGTGGAAATTGAACTGGGGATAAAAATTGCAACATTTACTTAAGTTTACAGTTTAATTTGATGAAATTGGAAGCTTATGGTCTAAATTGATACAATCTGACGAGTTTAGGAGTCAAAATGGATTTTTTTTCAAGTTTTTTTTTTTTTTTTTTTTAAAAAAAAGCATTATTATTATAGGAACAAAATAAATCTGTTAGAAGAATTACTCACTGTAAGTTCCAAGATAGAGATACTTGTTCCCATAAACTCTCCCAATTCTTGCTTCCCATCTACCATTGTGATGGTGCCTGCAAAAATACACAAATTTACCAAATTTCTATTTAATTTCCCCTTTTGGTAGATATAACTTTGAAGAAGAACACAATATAAAAATTCAAGAAATTACTTTCACCTTGCAACTCCTCTATATTTTGATACACCTCTTGAAAATCCACTGCTCTTTCTGAACACAAGAAACATAAGAGAAAAGGCTAAATAATACAGCTACACTCTCAAATTCATAAGAAAATTTATTTGAATAATATATCCAAACCTTCTCAATGAGGCCAAATACTCCTCCTTTGTCATTGTTTGCATTATCTCAATCTCCTTCTCATATTCTGATATCTACATGAAAAGTAAATATATATAATTCAAAATATTAAATTTCTTCACTTTTTGTTTCAATCTAAATTAATCTACCCTAGAAAAGTTCTAAATTCAAATTCTTGCAATATTATTATTACTATAATCTTTTTCCTATTTCAATATTTATCGGATCTCGTGTAATATTCGATCAAACTTATACTCTTAACCTATCGATTTAAGTTAAAGTGAACATAGCTTAACAGTAATTAGCATTTGGTTGGATGTTCGAATCCTCCACCCTAAATGTTGTTGAATTAAAAAAAGAAACCTATCACGATTTATGAAATAAAGGGTAATTTTGAGAGAAATTAAACTTACTGGGAAATTAGTGATGGTTGTTACACCCCAGTACTTGAGTGCTGCTAAATCATATGCTCTTGCAGCTGATTCTTCTTCATCATAAGCTCCTATCATATAATAAAAGCAAAACACTTGTCAACATGTCATTTAGTGTGAGATATTTAGAGTCAAAAAGGCTTGAAATTAGTGAAGTAAAACTCACCAAGATAAACTGTTGGAAGTCCAGAGATTGATAATTGATTGCAAAAGGGTCATGTGAAGATGAGAGAAAAAAAAAAATATATATTCAAAGAGATCATTAGAACCCAAAAGAAGGTTTTGAAGATCAAGAAAATGGAAGATTCAAAAAGAGAGAGATCTATGAGAATTTTATTTACCTTGCTTGCCCTTCTTCTTCTGTGTCATGTTCCAAGAAAGCTTATCCCATAAATGAGCTTCGAATCGACCCGTCCATCTATGTCTGCTCGTCACGACAGAATCGTGATGAGCACGGACAAAGTCAGAAATTTTCATAGGAAGGAGCAAAATTTTACATCCAAAAGATAAGAAAAACAGTTGTTTTCCTTCTTTTTTCGCTTTGCCCTTGAATTACCTGCTGACGCCGCGAAATCTCGAACTCCGCTTCGTAGTGGTGGTCGGAGCTTGATCGGTTTGTTGCTGCAGACCCGGCTGCTTATTAGTTTGATCGACGGCGGTGGCGGTCGCAGGCTCTCTCCGCCGTCGCTTGACACGTCTCATGGCCTGAGTTTGACCTTCCGTCCAACATATTCTGAGATTCTCCTCGTTCTTCAGTACCAAAGCTGGCGCCTCCATTTTTGTTCTCCTTGGTTTTCTTCTCTCTGGTTTCTTCACCTCTAACTCTGCAAGTCTCATTCAATTGAATATTCTTTATATATATACTTAGTATATTTTGTCTCTCTTGCCTTCTTCTTTTTTGTATTGTTTTCAAAACCTCCCTCTCAGCTTTCTGTTTTATAATTAAAATTTACTTTTAGACGAAACTAAAATGATGTCATGTTAAATATTATAATATTAAACGTTCACCTTAGTTTTAAGTTTAGTTATCCGAACTCTAACCTCTTAATCAAACACATCATGTCATAACTAGTTAAACAATGTCTATATTGACAAAAATTTTCGAAATTAAAAGACTAAATAAACACCTAATTTAAGAAAAATACTTAGCCGTTGTGGGAAAATTTCTAGTACTACCATAGTACCTACTCCCTCCATTCAACATTTGACACGTCATTTTAATGAACATTTAATGATATAATATTTTATTCCATGGGTCCCACACAATTCTTAAATACTTTCTTCATGGCAAACAATGAATGAAGGTAGTATGAAAAATTTTCCATATTACCGTAGTAGTAGAAATTTTCCCGCTGCATAATGTGCATGAATCTCTCTATACACTCCATCAAAATCTTGACAACTAAGAGAGTCAAATAAAAAATGATAAAATTTCTAGGTTATTTTAATGATAATGTTTTTAACGAGATATCTACCCACCAATATGTAACTGATCAATATGTAACTTAGTATTGTCGTAATTGAAACTTAGAATGGAAGTATATGTAAAAAGACAAGTGGAACAACAGCCAAGAATGAATTGTTGGATAATAATTTAATTGTTTAAACATTTCAATATACAATAATAGGTGGGGATGGAAGTCCAAAAGAGGAGGGTCGATAATATCAAGGCAAAGTTGTGAAAAGACAAAAAACTCCATTGTCCACATTCTGTCTGCCAACCTTATTCCTATTTAAAACACAAAATTTCTCTGTTTGTTTTTGCATCAGCCGGTAAAAGGGCTTCTAATTTCTTAGCAAAAGGTCACAAAAGTGCTTCCAAAATCACTGAATTGAAAGCTTTGTGTTCTTCTCTTTGGATTTTAATGCTAACTTTAGTTTCCTTTAGCTGCAATAGATTTCAATTTCCCCATTGACCAATTAATGATCTCATCATTTATAAAGGGTTATGTTATAGGCAATTTTGGACCACCCCGATGTACGAGGAGCTGACGAGGACAATCGGGGGGAAATCGGGCTGGAAACCGGGCCAAGGAGGCGGAGCCGGTAAGCGGGACGGGCCAAGGCCGAAGGGGTCGGGTTTTTTACCCGACCCCATGCTCGGCCTCGGCCCATGGCCGAGGCCGAGCACATGGTCGGCCTTGGCCATGGGCCGAGGCCGACCCTCGGCCCGCTCGTGCGGGCCGAGCTCGTTTGGTCCCGTCTGGTCCCCACCGCCTCTGGATGCCCCGGTTTCGCCTGGTTTGACCTAAAACGCCTCCGAAACCCTAAAAAGGCTAGGAGGATGAACAGGTATTTATATCCCTCTTCGCCACTGAAGAGGGGATCCCGAATTCCATCCCTAAGCTATATTCTCTATTCTCTGTTTTCTGCTCTTGCTCTTACTTTTCCACGCCCTACCGTTCTGTTTGCTGACTTAAGCATCGGAGCCGGTGTGGCGAGCACCACACCGGTGTGCAGGTTTACCGTCTTGCAGGCCACGTCTTCCCCCCTCAACTACAAATTTACCGTTGGTGGCACGTGAAGGTCAGGTGAGATCCTCTGGCCAAAATCGACCATCAACAGTTGGCGCCGTCTGTGGGGAAGAAAGCCTGTTAATCTGCACATCGGTTATTCCATGACTAAGGGTATGGAGAAGAAAGACCAAGACGTAAACATAGAGAATTCGGATGGTGACCGCCACCAGCGGAGGTCACGTGACGAGGACAGCATCCGGGGATCACCGAGACAAGCCGGCCGAGGCCGAGGCCGAGGCCGAGCAGAGGATGCCGACACCAAGATTGCCGCCCTTGAGGATGAGGTGAAGGGAATGAATCGGAGTTTATCCAAAATACTCCAAATCCTGGATAAACCCGGCCCTAGCACCAAAGTCCATGAGGGGAGCTTGATTAGAGACCCGAGGAAGGGGAAGGAGCCTATGGAGCACACTGCAGAGTCAGGGACGAGGTCAAGAGGAAAGAAGACTGACAGCATGACCAGCAAGGTCAGGGGGCTCAAACCCACTGATCGCACGATTTTGAGGAGCCCAGAGTCAAGCACACTTAAGGGGCGTCACTACACAGTTTCTACCCCAAGCTTCGGTCATACTAAGACAGACCTGAGGAATCTGATCATTGAGAAGCGCAGAAGTGCCAAAACTGCCGAGTCCGAGGCCAAAGCCGCCGAAGCTGAAGCCCGGGCTGCCGAGGCCGAGGCCAGAGCAGCCGAGGCCGAGGCTAGGTTGGCCGAGGCCGAGGCCAAGAAAGACGACCTCCCTTGGAAGACCGAGTTTCTTAATGCACTAAAGGAGCTCGGAAATCCTCAGGGAGACCAGCAGAGGTCAAAGAACTTTGGAGATCAAAACTTGGAGGAACTAGCCGACCAAGTCGATCCGCCCTTCACAGAAGAAGTCATGAAAGCCGAGGTGCCTCAAAAGTTTAAGGTACCCACGTTCAAACAGTACGATGGCAAGAAAGACCCCGTGCAACATCTAAATGCATACAGAAGTTGGATGGACTTCCACGGCGTCTCAGATGCAATCAGGTGCCGTGCATTCTTTTTCACCCTGACAGGATCAGCTAGGCACTGGTTTGAGAGGCTGAAAAGGAGATCCATCAGCTGTTTCAAAGAGTTAGCCCAAGCATTCCTTGCACAGTTCATGGGGGCTAGAGAGCAGCGCAAGCCTCACATCAACCTCTTGACGGTCAAACAACAACCAGGTGAGAGCTTGCGTGATTACATAACTCGTTTTAATGATGAGGCACTACAGGTTGAGGGGTACAGCGAGGGAGCAGCCCTGGTAGCCATAACAGCCGGTCTGGAAGACGAAAGACTGCTCAATTCAATAGGTAAGAGCCAGCCTCGAACCTATGCGGAGTTCGTCTCCCGGGCACAGAAGTATATGAGCGCAGAGGAGTTACTGAAGTCAAAAAGGTCAGAACGAGAATACAAGAGGTTTTCTTCATCTAGCTATGACAGTAAAAAGGACAAAAGGCAGCGGACCGACGAAGGAGGCCGGGGCCGAGCAGACCATGGCCGAGGCCGACCAGACAATGGTCGAGGCCGACCAGACCAAGGAGCACCTCCTTTCGGTAAGTTTGAGAAATACACCCCAACTGCTGTTCCACAGGAGCAAGTACTGATGGAGATCCGAAATACGGGCCTCCTGAAATTCCCAGGGAGGATGAAGTCGAGTGCCGATAGAAGAGACAAGAGCCAGTATTGTCTTTTCCACCGGGACCACGGGCATTCAACCAGGAATTGTATTCAGTTGAAGGATGAAATCGAAGCACTGATCCAGAATGGGTATTTGAAAGAGTTCGTCGGTGAGCCAAAGGCCGAGGCCGACCACGGATGGCCGAGGCCGAGCCTTACCAAAGATGGCCGAGACAAAGAAGAACCCCTACGGGAGATCAGAACCATCTTTGGAGGACCAGCAGGAGGAGGTTCGAGCAGGAAGAGGAAAGCTATGGTCAGGGAAGCAAGGTCCGAACCAGAATATCGAGGTATGTACTCTGTCCATCTATCAAAGGCACACCCCCCTTTGGAGTTCACTGAGGTTGAGGCAGCGAGCATTCATCAGCCACATAATGATGCTCTGGTGGTCACTCTAATTGTAGCCAACGTGAAAATCCATCGGATCCTAATTGATGGGGGAAGCTCGGCTGATGTCCTTTCTCTAACGGCCTTTAAAGCAATGCGGTTAGGGAGGGAACTCTTGAAGCCAAGCCTTACCCCACTTGTAGGATTTGGAGGAGAGAGAGTGACCCCAGAAGGTAGCATAGAACTTCCTGTGACCTTTGGGGATGGACAGAATGCAGTGACCAAGATGATAAACTTCCTAGTTGTGGATTGCATGTCAGCCTACAATGCAATCCTAGGAAGGCCAACCTTGCATGAGATGAAGGCCATAGCTTCAACTTACCATCAGTTACTGAAGTTTCCAACTCCGAACGGTGTGGGAGTTGTCAAGGGAGAGCAGAAGGAATCGAGGGAGTGTTACTGGACCGCACTAAAAGCTGTCAAGCCACAGAGGGCCGAGGCCGACCAGGCCGAGGCCGACCAGAGAATGAGTCGAGGCCGAGCAGCACACACTTCCACCAATACTGAATATGAACTTATGGAGTCTTAGGGTTTTTGTTTATTGCATTCTATCATGTAATTAGACATTGTTTACTTTGTTGCTGCCTCTAGTATAGGTTCAATGTTTTTTCTTCATTCAAAGTGTGAAAGTTTAATTAATAGTCTTACAGTTTCGCCATTAAAGTTCAGTATTCAGGAGTGTGCACAAGGCAATCGACTCAAGCATCTTTACACCGGGCGAGCCTGGACTGCCGAAGTCTACCTCGCCTCATCCAGAGTGAGACCATGTGAGCCTGGACCGACGAGTCTACCTCACATCCTCTGGCTTGAGCATCATTACACCGGGCGAGCCTGGACTGCCGAAGTCTACCTCGCCTCATCCAGAGTGAGACCATGTGAGCCTGGACCGACGGGTCTACCTCACATCCTCTGGCTTGAGCATCATTACACCGGGCGAGCCTGGACTGCCGAAGTCTACCTCGCCTCATCCAGAGTGAGACCATGTGAGCCTGGACCGACGGGTCTACCTCACATCCTCTGGCTTGAGCATCATTACACCGGGCGAGCCTGGACTGCCGAAGTCTACCTCGCCTCATCCAGAGTGAGACCATGTGAGCCTGGACCAACGAGTCTACCTCACATCCTCTGGCTTGAGCATCATTACACCGGGCGAGCCTGGACTGCCGAAGTCTACCTCGCCTCATCCAGAGTGAGACCATGTGAGCCTGGACCGACGAGTCTACCTCACATCCTCTGGCTTGAGCATCTTTACACCGGGCGAGCCTGGACTGCCGAAGTCTACCTCGCCTCATCTAGAGTGAGACCATGTGAGCCTGGACCAACGAGTCTACCTCACCTCCTCTGGCTTGAGCATCCTTACACTGGGCGAGCCTGGACTGCCGAAGTCTACCTCGCCTCATCCAAAGTGAGACCATGTGAGCCTGGACCAACGAGTCTACCTCACCTCACCTGACATGAGTCCATACACTTCATTTAAGTCAAGCTCACCCTGCAGAAGCCAGGACCGAGCACCTCTTGCCAAGGCCGAGCACAAACTTTAAAGGTATTCTCCTATTTACTCAACTATACTTTGTGTTTTAATAAAGTTTTTTCTTGAGATTGGGGGCTGTAAAGGGGATATGCACTCCCTATTAAACAAAAAGCAAGTAATAGGGGATATGCACTCCCTATTAAACAAAAAGCACCCAGGTTGAAGCTAACATATGGATACATGTTCAAACCTATTCTCTTGTTATTTCCCTACAAGGACTAACATATGGATGCAGGGAGCCAAATCTTAGGCTAACAGGGGGCTTGAGGCCGAGGCCGACCCTAGCCTTTCCCCTAACTTTTCTCTTGCAGACACGAACCTGAAATGAAGCACTCCGAATGACCCAGTACGGGGGTCTCGCTGGGGGTTCGGGGGCAACGCCCCCTAAGAAAAATTACAAAATATGATGCTCGGCCTCTTCCCGAGGCCGAGGCCGACCAGGCAAGCAGAAAGGGAGATAGCTGTGCTCAGCCTCTTCCCGAGGTCGAGGCCGACCAACACCACTTTTGTAATCTCTCACCCTTTTTCATTTTCATTTCATCTAACCCCTATTCAGGGAGTGTCTACTTCTATCCTACTTTGTAGGATGACAACAAAGCTACACGTAAGCCAGCCCAGGGCAAGGGTCATTACTCTTAAATCGGGCTTAAGGAGCTCAACTTATAGCAATAAGTCACCCCGAATCCCAATTCAAGAGTGGGGGCTTAATGTTATAGGCAATTTTGGACCACCCCGATGTACGAGGAGCTGACGAGGACAATCGGGGGGAAATCGGGCTGGAAACCGGGCCAAGGAGGCGGAGCCGGTAAGCGGGACGGGCCAAGGCCATGCTCGGCCCGCTCGTGCGGGCCGAGCTCGTTTGGTCCCGTCTGGTCCCCACCGCCTCTGGATGCCCCGGTTTCGCCTGGTTTGACCTAAAACGCCTCCGAAACCCTAAAAAGGCTAGGAGGATGAACAGGTATTTATATCCCTCTTCGCCACTGAAGAGGGGATCCCGAATTCCATCCCTAAGCTATATTCTCTATTCTCTGTTTTCTGCTCTTGCTCTTACTTTTCCACGCCCTACCGTTCTGTTTGCTGACTTAAGCATCGGAGCCGGTGTGGCGAGCACCACACCGGTGTGCAGGTTTACCGTCTTGCAGGCCACGTCTTCCCCCCTCAACTACAAATTTACCGTTGGTGGCACGTGAAGGTCAGGTGAGATCCTCTGGCCAAAATCGACCATCAACAGGTTACTCAATCAATTTTCTTTCCTTATGAATGTGTTTTCCGAAAACAGGTTAAATTATAAATTTGGTTTCCAAAGTTACCATTAATTAAAGAAGTTTCTAATTATAAGCTTTTAAATTTGGTTTTTGTCCTAATTTTAGACCTTATATTATAAAAAGTTTCTAATATAGTAGATTCATGCTCTTAAATTCCTTTTAAAACTTATGTCATCAATATGAATTTTACCAGAATGCTCCATGACAAAAGATTCTAGTATTTTAAAATGATATTATTTACTTTAGACCCAATGACATTTTTTTTACCAAAATGCTCCATGCCTTACTAAATTATAAATTATAAGTTTCGTCATGATACATTTTTTTTTTTTGCGTGACAATAACATGTATTTTTTAGACACTACAAAAAGAGGCGATGAGTTTACCTAAGTAGAAAATATGTTTGGGTCAAATACATGAGTCTAACTCAATAGTTCAAACATTTCTATTTCCTCTAAGGGATCATAGATTCAACCCTCCACACTTTAGTTGTAATGTAACTATAAAAAGAGTCCAACAAAGAAAATTTTCTACTTTCCAAAATATTATAGGGTCTGCTTTGTGCCTAAACTTGTCTAAAATTGCTATAATTGGTTTCATGTAAAAGACCTCAACATTAGTAGATATGTTGTTCTAATCTATATATTACAATTTTTCTCACTTTCCAACAAATATGAGACCAGATTCGCATCCCCAACAATAATCCTAAACCACAAAACTTTTCAAATCAAAATAACTAAAATGAAATTGAAGCCTAAATCATAAGAATCATATACCTCAAGAATTTAAACTCAACCAAAAAACACACATTTTCAACACACATATATATAATAGGTTGAATTATAAGTTTAGTCCCCGACTTTGAGGGGTTGTGTCAATTTGATCATTGAACTTTAAAAAAGTGTTAAATAGGTCATCAAACTTTCAATTTTGTGTCTAATAGGTCCATGAACTTTAAAAAGTATTCAATAGGTCCTTAAACTTTCAGTTTTGTTCAATAGACCTCTCAACTTTCAATTTTGTGTCTAATAAGTTTTTGACTTATTCAACATTTTTTAAAATTCACAAGCCTAGTAAATACAAAATTGGAAGTTTAGGTTCCAATAGACATAAAATTCAATTTTATATATAATATATTAATTAATTTATAAAAATCTCGAACATGTTAAAGACCCTATTAGACACAAAATTGAAATTACCGTCACCTATTAGAAACTTTTTAAAGTTCAGGGACCAAATTTGACACACAACTCTAAAAATTGCAGGGACTAAACTTGTAATTTAACATATATAATAATAAATACATAAAGTTGACGTGATTGAAAAACTTGTTGCCAAGTCGTCGTCTTCATGTGAGAATTAGTCTAATGGAAGGAGGAGGTTTGCTTTTGTGGGAGCAGCGCAACAGCCAAGAATGAGGGAAAGTAGTTGGTTGATTGAGTTGCAGACATGAGTGGCAGTTACGTTGGCAACTAAAACTTCCTTGTAGGCTTCGCCAATCTGTGATTTTGTCGGCGTCGATGACACTCATTTTGATTTCGCTTTCATTTCATGTGTGTTGTTTAGGCGTTTTGCCTGTGCTTTGGGAAGAAGAAGAAGGAGCCAAAAACTCAAAAGCCACAGCCACAAAGGCACAAACCAATTTTTTGCTCCCTCTCCATTGTCCAAAACTCCCATGCACTTCCAAATTATGCATGACGATGTTTTCGAAGACAAATTAATCACCTTCATCCATGCATAATAATAATATATTTAGTTAACTTGTAAGTTTTGTTGTTTATTTTATCACTTGTTTAATTTTTAATTTAGCATCTAAATATAATTCTAGAGGCCGTTTGTCATGATGCTAACTTGCGCGTAGCTCACAATTGATTAAGATATTAAATCTTCGATTAGGACAAAATAAAACTAGAGGAAGACAATTAGCAATGAGTGGAGTAACTCATCTTTCTTATCATTTGTGAGGTCTCTACTTCTCTTTTCAATGTGGGTTCCTCAACAATTGTCAACTGTTTGGCTAGTATTTTGTCCCTAACAAAATCAAGATCTCGTTTGGTTGCAAAAAAGGCAAGAGCACTGGTGTTATCACACCAAATTATTGGAGGTGACTACAACCTAATTTCTTTCAAAATTGATTATTGAATCCAACTCAGTTCAGCAGCAGTGTGAGAGAAAGTGCTTCATCGGAATTTCAAGCCCAATCAACATCTGAAAATGCATTAAGGTGCATTTCATTTGAAGCCTTTAGATGTAGCCCATGGAATTTTGTTACTTGTAAATATCTCATAAACTCTTTTTATAGCTTTCTAATGTGTGTTCGTAGATTTTTGCATGATTTGACTCAGTTTGTTGAGTATATAAACTCAATTTCTAGTCTGGTATGTGTGATAAGAACCAAACAGCCGCTTAGATTTTATATCTTTCTAATTTTAAAAACTAAGTCCTATTATTAAAATGTTCTATTTTTATTTTATTTTATTTCTAGGTTCTTTATCTTTTCAAAATTTGATGATATATATTTTATCTTTGTCAAAACTTCAAATTATACATCAGATGTGGTGTTTGTTTGTGCTTGCTTTCCTATTTCACATTCTTCACCTCCAAGTTGAAGTTGTAGCAAAAATGCATAAAGAGATAACATATTCTTACATAGAAGGCTTCAAATTTCCCTTTTGAGATGGTTGGAATCACTATGATAGATGATGTTTCAAATCCATAATAAAGCCTCCTCATCTAACCTATTCTTTGTTCATGCCCTACCATTTTTCTCACTCACCAACAATGAATTAATTTCTTTCTCAAAGTTTTTCAGTAATTTAGCCAACTAAGAAGTTAAGGCAAATTTTAAAAATAAAAAAAAAACGATTGAAATTTGAAACTCGTTCTACGCTATTCTCGTTCTTCACTAAAATTTCCTCTCATAAACCCTCACAATTTGAGGCCTAAACCCTAGAAAAAAAAAACAGCATTCAACATTTTTTTGACAGTGGATTCTAATGGATTGGAAGTGTTAAAATTAAAGAGCAATATTGAGACCCCTTAGCTTCCCCATCTTACAAATGACCAAAACACTTTGATGAGAAAATAAAGTCAATTAACAAGATCAAGCTTGCACTTTGAAATAAAAAAGGAGAGAAAAAAAACTGTTGTGAAAAGCTTTTGTTTGTGAGTAAATTTTTTACTGTTAGGATTAGGGCTGCATGCTAAAATTAAGAGAAGCATAAATTTAATGAAAATTCTAGAATCAAGAGGTCTTTCTTTGGTTCTTATTAATATAATTAAAAAGATATGGTTAATCCTTATTTGCAAAAGTGTACTAATTGAGAAACTCTAATTTTTCATGTCCATTAGGTCAATATTGCTTAAATTTAAGCAGATGGGCGCAAATAATATTTGACAAAGAAGGCATTGATATATGTAGAAAAGAAAAGACAAAACAATGGATAATGAAATAGAATAATAAAAGGAGGTATTATAAACGAAATGGAATATTATTCTCTCATAACCAACAAAGAAAAAGGAAATACAAATATATTAAATTGCTAGAAAAATGACATCAATAATAACTCTCTTCAACAAAGTAAAAATAAACTTGTTCAGGCCTTTCCAAATCTCTCTGCTGGTTTTTCAAATTTTTGGTTGGTTGGTTGGTTGTAAAAATATTGAAGAAAGGTGCAAAGAAATGAAATTTGGTTGTTGGTTTGTTGAATTTAGCAAGGGCGACCGACATAACAGTTGAGTGAGCCAGCGAGGCGTGTGAGCCTTCTAACAAAAGTGCCAGGCTTAGCCTTGATCATGTCGAATCTGCTGTATGGCCTTCGTTTGCTTGGATTTCCAGACTGAACGAAATAAGCTCCATTCATCATCAGATCCCCTTCTGATCTCCATGTCCATGTTCTCCATACACTCTCTGGTGCATAGTTTCTGTTTGTAATCTGTTTGTCGACGAGTTACATTTGTTAGTAATACATTTAATTTAATATGGTATCAGAACAGAACAGGAAGTCGTACCTGTCTTGCTGCAGGGTTTGGTGGGGCAATGAAACGGTTTCCTTGGCTGATGATGGTGGGATGTTGGCTGCCACCGATGGCGTACATGAGCCAGTGGGTGTAGTCGTTGTTGACGACGTGGAAGAAACCCCATCTGCACCTTGGCATTCTTTGCACCAATCCTTTGCCGAAATGGTTGAAAGCGACGGTCACTTGCATGATCGAGTCGCCTTGATACGAGTCGCTGGCACCGAACAACATGACGTCGTTGTGATGAGTGAAATGGGAGTTTGAGACTGTGATGGCAGTGGAGCCTTGGATTGCGTCGATGAGTCCGTCCTGGCAGTTGGACATGGAGAGGTGATCGAGCCAGATGTTGGATGATCCAAAGATGGAGATGCCGTCTCCGTCGCTGACGGTTCGGATGCCGACATGGTTGTGGGTGTCTCGGATCATGCCACCGCCGGCCGCCATAATGTGGTGGATGTGAAGGCCGTGGATGATCACATTCCGGGCGAACTGAATGCTAAGACCAGCACCATAGGCAATGTGAACATTGGCACCGCGAGCATCGATGGTCTTGTGACTCGTCACCATCAGTTCCTTGGTCAGCTTGATGATCATGCTGCGCCCAAATATGATCCACAATGGACGTTTTTGAATTGCAGCATATCGGAGGGTTCCGGGTTTAGGGTTCACGACATCGTCATCCGATGCATCGGTAACGACGTAGATCTTGCCCCTCTTGCCACCGGTGGTCTTTCGGCCAAAACCAAGCACGCACTTGGCAAGCCTCTTACGTTTGTTGGCCCATTTTGGGTTGCAACGCCAGCAGCGGTCGATCGGGTTTGTGGCCAAGCAAGGGCCAGTGTATTTCCCCAGGTTCCTCCTGGTGCTATTTCCTCCCTGCAAAGCTCTGCATACAAGAATGTCGATGTCTGAATTTTATACAACTTTTAATATAAAAACGTGAAAGGAGAGAAGAAGAGTGGAACATACAAATGAACATGATGGTTGAGATGGTCAGTAACATTCATGGGGTCAGGATGGAAGGCCTCAAGAGCAGCTTGTTTGGCTTCGTCGGCCTTTTGCAGCAAATATTCATCAAACTCGGCAATGCCAGCTCTGAGAGTTGGCATGAAAACAGCCATTATTGAAACCAACACCAATGAAACCTTAAGTCTACAACCAGCCATCGTTTTTCTCTGGCTCTTTCTGAAAGCAAGCTTTTTGGGCTGGTCAAGGTCTAAGAAAGAACCAGATAGGTTTAGATAACCAAACTAAATTCAAGACCTTGCCAGACCAAAATTTATTTGAACCAAGCCTGAGTTTTTTTTTTTTTTCTCTTTATTGCTCTAAGCTGTGAACATTGCTTGCCCTTTTCAATTGCCTCATCGATCCATTATTTATACTGCTATATTTCTCTGTTTTTTTTTTTCTTTTTTTGTTTCCTAATATTAACAGCCCTTCATTCTATGCCTCGTATTGCGGAAGTTGTTAAGTCGTTCATTGACTGCTATTTTAAGCTTCTTCCCTTTCTTTTCCCAATTTGTTCCTTTTTTCGCGAACTACAACTGTTTTTTTTTTTTTAATTTATTTATATATATATATATATATATAATTTAGTGGCAAAACTATTATCCTTTGTTTATCTTATATAGAGTTTAATTATCGGGCTCTAACTTGTGATACAGAAGAAGAACCTACTAATATAAAATTAACGAAAATTTTGATCTTATAATAAGCTTTTGCGGACAACAAATTAAAAAACTCTGGAATTATTTTCAATTATACTCTTAAACTTTCAAAAGTTTCAATTCAATTCTTAAAGTTTGAAGTTTGTTTTGAAATAATATTCTTAGCAACATTTTTCTGTTAAATTTAAGGACTAAAAATGATGTGTTTTATTGTATTTTTATTGTTTTTTTTAATGTATATGTTTAAATATGCTTACATAAGGCGACAATGCATATGCAAACATATAGGTCATCTTTAGTCCATGAACTTATTGAAAAAATGTCTTCAAGAGTTGTTTATGGATATTTTTATTAATAGTTTAACTCATAATTAAATTATGTATTCGTTAATATGTCACCATTTTTCAAAATTTCCAAAAATAGCTAGTGCATAAGAGATTAGTGTATGGATTATTATACTTCAATTTTCATCTTTCTCTATTTCATTAAAGAATTGTTAACTTTATTATAAAAATAAAAAAAATAAAAAAAAAAAAAAAAAATTGTTAACTTCCCTTATGATGGAAAAAGCCTTGGTGCTCCTAAAATTTTAGCAAGCCTTTTCTCTCACTTTTTGAGTGGATTTGGTTTCTTCTTCTTCTTCTTTTGGGTGGAAATTATATTTAATAATTAATAAAATTTGTGCAACTTGACTAACAAACGTGCCCCTTGCTTCCTAGGCATCAGTGCGACTCTTCGTGTTTCAAGACTTGTGTTCGATTTACATCTGCTACATTTTACTAAATATAAATAATTCAATATATTTTTTTGATATTGAATATTACTTCATTTAAATAGGTGTAATTACAAGTTTAATACCTCAACTTTTAGGTTATGTCCTATTTGTTCTTTAGACTTTAAAAAATGTCTTAATACCTACGTTTTCAATTTTGTGTGTAATAAATCATTGAAGTTTAAAAATGTCTAATAGATTTTCGAAATTTCAATTTTATATCCAATAAACCTTTGGCATATTCAAAATTTTAAAAAATTGTTTGATGTATTAGATATAAAATCGAAAATTTATGTCTAATTGGACCTTTATACTTTTAATTTTGCGTCTAGTGGGTTCCTTAATTTTAAAAAAATGTTGAATAAGTCAAGAACCTATACACAAAATTGAAAATTCAGGGATGTAATAGACACAAAATTGAAATTTTAAGGGCACATTAGCCCCTTTTTAAAGTAGGGGCCTATTAGACACAAAATTTAAAGATCCAGGGACCTATTAGATACTTTTGAAAGTTCAGGGACTAAATTTGTAGGGTAATTGCAATGGGTAGCAAAAAACATTAGGATATTTGCAAATCTAGCCATGGTTTTTGAGATTTGTGAATATAACAAAAAAATTTAAATCTAATTTTCGTTTTTTTAAGGAAAAATACACTTTTTGTCCCTGAGGTTTGGGTTAAGTGACACTTTGGTCCCTGAGTTTTCAAATTCAACAAAAATATCCCTGAGGTTTGAGATAAAGAGCACTTTGGTCCCTGCCGTCCAATTTTTCGTTAAATGCTAACAGATTTCTGACGTGGCCAAATTTTTTTAATTTAAAAATTAGTTTTTTTTTTAATTTTAAAATAAAAAACAATAAAAAACAATAAAAATATTATTATTTTTAAATTATTTTTAAAACTTAACCTTCCACCCTCTTCTTTTATCTTCTTCCCTCAACCCCTCCATCTTCTTCTTCACATCTCCGGCGGCCGACAACTGCTCGCCGCCGTCGGGCGACGACTGTAATATATATATTTTTTCTTTTCTTCTCCTTTCTTCTTCCCTTTTACCCCATTTTTCTTCTTTTCTTTAAAAAAAAAAAAAAATCAAGAGGGAGGAGGGGTTGAGGGGAGAAGATGAAGAAGAGGGTGGAGGGTTAAGTTTTAAAAATAATTAAAATAATAATATTTTTATTGTTTTTTATTGTTTTTTATTTTAAAATAAAAAAATAATTTTTAATTAAAAAATTTTGGCCACACCAGCATTCCGTTAGTATTTAACGACAAATTGGATGACAGAGACTAAATTGCTCCTTATCTCAAATCTCAGGGGTATTTTTGTTGAGTTTGAAAACTCAGGGACCAAAGTGTCACTTAACCTAAACCTCAGGGACCAAAAGTGTATTTTTCCTATTTTTTATTATTCCAATTTTACCCTTGTTGGTGTATCAACTGATATATCAGATAATATATCAGTAGTATATCTGATATACTTTGTATTTGTTAACGGATATACTTAAAATTTTGATATACTTGAAATTAGTCCAACCCATAAGAAAAGTCCAAAAAGTACTTATTCTGTCTTTTGATATATTCAAAACACTACTAAAATGATATACTCATATTTTACCTCAAATGAAAATTGATTGATGTATGACGTATTGCTAATATATCCAAAATACTACTAAAATGATACATCCATGTTTTGCCTTAAAATGAATATAATGATCTATCTAATATATTAATGATATAACTCATATATATACTCAATTTGATGAACCTTTGATATACTTGGTTATGAGTATTGATATATGAACGATACACTTGATATGAACGCGTTGATATACCAAAATGATATATCTCATATCTTACTTCTCTTTACTTCTTTCATCGTATTTTTTAAAAAAATTAAATTGTGTTGTGTTATTTACATATTTTAAATAAATGTCTTTATTTTATAACCTAAATATTTATTTTCTATACATATTATGAATGTTGATATATCATTGATATACCTCATTTATTATATTAAATATTAATGTACTTGATTATGAATAGTTAGGTACATCAATCATAGACTTGATGTTTTTTTTTCTTTTTATAAAAAAAATATTGATATATTTTTAATTGTTGGTGTTATTATCAAGGTTGTGAAATGCAAATTTTATTACAATCAAGTATATCATTAGTGTAAATATATCAATTTTATATCGATGCTTTCATTCAAAATTCATTTCAAGTATAACATGTTGATACACTAACAAGATATATAATTAGTATATCAGTAATATATATATTGATTGTATAACAATGTTATAATTGTTGGTCGTGTATCATGAATGTCATGAAATGCAAAATTATTTATAAGTATATCAATAAGACGCATTTTCAAGTATATCATTAGTAGTATATGATCAGTACTCACTAAAAATGCAATTTCAAGTATATCATTAATGTCTCAATAGTATATCATTAAAATGATATATAATATACCAATGATATATTTGCTAACATGAACATAAGTCAACTCACATAAGACATGTACATTTGATCAAGAGGTTAAATGTTTGAATCTCCCACCATACATGGTATTCATTAATGAGTTATATAAAAAAAATATTCAAACTAATGAAAAATCGTGCGTATACTTCATGAATAAGTATATTATATTCACGAAATGTACATCTAATATTTATATATTTAGTAGATTGATAGATTGATATACCAAATTTAGAGTGGATCAGTTGACTGATATATTTGGTATATCAGTCACACTAAATAAATGAATGATATACCTGATATACGGTATATCAATAACACAATTGCACTTCTCAAACCTCCGTGTTTTTACGGGGTTTTTTTTCGATTTTTCAACTTTAATATTTGGGTTGGACCTTTTTTTTTTTGCTATATTTGGAACATACAAAAACGGGAGACACAGTTGCAAATTTCTTTTACTTTTTGCTTGTGTTGCAATTTGCCCAAATTTGTAATTTAAACATTTGAATATTATGTATGTAAACAAGTACATTATGCATGAATACACTTAAGACTATAATTAAAAACAAATTTGTACCCTTAACATAAAATTCTGGATCTGTCACAGATAGTCCTCTTGATAATTCTTTTAAAAATTAAAAATTAAACCTTTTAGTGCTAGCATCTAATAAATAAACAATTTCACCAAAACGAGAAGATTAATAAACGGTGTAATTTAGTTGGTACATAAATATAAAAATTTATTTAAAATTTAAAAGGTCAATATTAAAGTCTTTATAGAAAAATAATTTAATAACTCTATTTGACTTGTTATAAAAGAAAGGCTAAATTATAAAAAATACCCCTGAATTATGAGGTTTGTTTAAAAAATGCCCATGAACTTTGAAAAGTTTCAAAAATACCCCTGAACTTTAAAAAATGTTTCAAAAATATCCCCGCCATTAGTTAAAGTTTCAGTTTCAAAAATATCCTTGAACTTTCAAAAAAATTTCAAAAATACCCTTATTGAAGAACGATTCTTCTTTTTTCCTCCTCCCACCATAAATTCTTTTTCCATGAAAATTAATGCAAAACTTTGCTTATAAAGGTTGTGTGCAACACAATACTGGATAAAAACAGAATTTGAAATTGAGTTTTCTCTTTTAAAAAACATAAAGAAGATAAGTGTGGGAAAACAACATATCTATGTATATATATTATTTCCTTTTTGCTCTCTTTGTTTGTGTATGTTAGTGTATAAGAATAATTGTTTTATAACACTGTGGATTTGGTCCAATTTATAAGATTAATTTATCAAAAGTTTTATATATGATTTTGTTCTTATTAATATTTAAGAATTGTTAGAACTCGAATACAACAATAGTTTCATTTATTTTTTATAAAATGAATATAGAGAAAGCTAATGTGGTAATAGTTGGTGAGGAAATAATATTGAAAAGCCTACCAACAAATGAAGTCAAGCACGTGTAGAATTTCAAGAACAAAACAAAAGTCATCTTGAAGTTTCGATACGAAAATCTAGCCAAGTTCTTGGGATGTGTTGAGAGAGAAAAAAAAAACTCTCATAGATAATAAATACATGACAAATAAGTAAAGTTTCTGGTTAATTTTCATGGAAGAAGAATTAATTTACGGTGGGAGAAGGAAAAAAATAAACATTTTTCAATAAGGACATTTTTGAAATTTTTTTGAAAGTTCAAGGGTATTTTTGAAACTAAACTTTAACGGTTTCCATCCAAAATTAACGACAAGGGTATTTTTGAAACATTTTTCAAAGTTCAGGGGTATTTTTGAAACTTTTTAAAGTTTAAGGGCATTTTTGAAACAAACCCCATAGTTCAGGGATATTTTTTATAATTTAGTCTAAAAGAAATTATCAACCGAAGAAGCAATTTTAACATTATTCACTTGTTAATTTTTTTTGGGGAAAAATACACTTTTGGTCCCTGAGGTTTGGGTTAAGTGACACTTAGGTCCCTGAGTTTTCAAACTCAACAAAAATACCCCTGAGGTTTGAGATAAGGAGCATTTTAGTCCCTGCCGTTAATTTTTCTGTTAAATCTTAACAGTTGCTGACGTGGCACTATTATTTTAATAAAAAAAAAATTATTTTTTTTTTAATTTTTTAAAATAAAAATAATAAAATAATAAAATATTAATATTTTTTATTATTTTTTCTCCCTTTCTCTTTCTTCTTCTTCTCTTTCTCCATATCCTTCATCTTCCTTCTTCTTCTTCCTAACTCCGACGACCGGCCGCCACCGCCCGCTGCCGCCCTCCGCCGCCGGCGGTCGCCGGCGACTGTTTTTTTTTTCTTCTTCTTCTCTTCTTCTCTTTTCTTCCCCATTTTTCTTCTTTTCTTTAAAAAAAAAAAAAATTAGGGAGGAGGGACCTCCCTCCTCCTCCATTTCCGGCCGGAAAAGGAGGAGGAGAGAGGCCCCTCCTCCTCCTCCGTTTCCGGCCGGAAAAGAAGAGAAGAAAAAGAAGAGAAGAAGAAAGAAGGGAAGAAGAAGAAAGAAGAAAAAAAAATCAATCGCCGGCGGCGGCGGCGTGTGGTGGCCGCCGGTCGCCGGACTTAGGAAGAAGAAGAAGGAGGAGGGAGAAGATGGAGAAGAAGGAAGATGGAGAAGAAGAAGATGAGAGAGAAAGAGAGAAAGAATAAAAAAAAAGTAATTAAATATTAATTTTTTAATTTTTTAATATTTTTTATTTAAAAAATAAAACAAAAATAATTTTTTATATTAAAATAATAGTGCCACGTCAGCAACCGTTAAAAGTTA
Source organism: Luffa acutangula (assembly GCA_036850905.1). Classification (NCBI taxonomy): domain Eukaryota; kingdom Viridiplantae; phylum Streptophyta; class Magnoliopsida; order Cucurbitales; family Cucurbitaceae; genus Luffa; species Luffa acutangula. The sequence goes on along the minus strand of CM072094.1, from coordinate 7,885,646 downwards.
ACAGAAAATTTGACGGCAGGGACCAAAGTGCTCCTTATCTCAAACCTCAGGGGTATTTTTGTTGAGTTTGAAAACTCAGGGACCCAAGTGTCACTTAACCCAAACCTCAGGGACCAAAAGTGTATTTTTCCCTTTTTTTTTTTTGAAAAATAGTTCTACTATAAAATTTCAGAGCTAAATTACAAGTTTAGTGTCTGAACATTTGAGTTTGTGTCTAAAAGGTCTCTAAAAGTTAAAAAATATCTAATAGATATCTAAACTTTCAATTTTGTGTCTAATATGTCATTAAATTTTTAATTTTGTGTCTAATATAGGTCTTTAATACGTTCAAAAAAGTACATAAATTAATTGATCTATTAGATATAAAAATAAATTTCATGTCTAACAAGAATCTAGATTTTTAAATTTAAGTTCAACAGATCTGCAAATTTTAAGAAAAGGTCAATGATCTATTAGAAACAAAATTAAAAGTTCAAGGACGATCCATTAAAAGATCAAATAACACAAACCTAAAAGTTTATAAACTAAATCGATAATTTAACCAATTATTTTACTCTTTTTTAAAAGTGAGTAATAAATAATTACAATCATCAAACTCTTTTGCTATAAAAGAAAGGTAAAATTGTGTAGACACCCTTTGATGTTGGTATGTTTCAATTATGTTCTATTGTTTCAAAAGTTCCATTTATACCCTTAACTAGTTTTAAAATTATTTCAATAACGCCCTTCCATAGAAATTTCCCTTATTAGAATGAAACATTGGCGGGAATAATTTAAGGTACATAAACTTTCGAGTAATTAAGTTTCAATTACTTATGTCCATTATTATCATCTTAAAAGCTTTTAAAAATGTTTGGAACAACTTTTCGAGACAAACATGAAAAATACCTTGTGAGAACAATTTTTTTTTTTGTAAATAAATAATAAAAATTTCATATTTAAGTTTGCAAATTTTAAAAAGTTTTGAATAAAACAAAAACTATCTATTTTTGCCCAAAAAAGAGAAAAGAACAATGAATAAACTTCCTTCCGACATTTTTAATTTTCCAAAAAATATTAAATAAAACCATTCCCCGACATTTTTAATTTTCCAAAAAATATTAAATAAAACCATTCCCTTCTCCAAAATTATAGGTTGAGAATATTTGCTTTTCAAATAAAAAAACTTGATGCACGTTGTTTGTGATTTGATTTGATTTTATTTATATAACTTTTTCTTGTTTACTTTTACTTTTTCACAGAAGTAGGTTGTAACGCCCCAGGTTTTCCAACGTCTAACCTAGAGACGCTACTACAACTCTAAACCCTTAACTACGGATCTGAACCACTTTTAAACTGGATGTACTGAAAATTTCAGCAGCTTAACGACGTAAAATGGCCTGAACCAAAAATTTTCAACACCTGATAAGCAATAAAAACACTTCTAAACAATTTAGCCCAACTCCACCAAACTACATTTCAGATTCACAACCTACTCCACTATACGAGTCAGGCCTCGTAACACATTCACTAGCCAATCCTGCAACAGAACACACCTTATTCGCTTTTCATAACACCAACATAACTTATTCCAAAAGAATGCTAACTAAATAACTTTATTCCTTAAATGGGAAAACAATGGAACTACACCTTAAGTTCATAAACATAACAACTCAACCTAAATTCACCTTAACAAGATTAACAATTAACAAAACAAAGCTAACCTACTCAAGCATAGAAAAACAAACTAAACCACCAACTCTAGCTTGATCCACCACAACAAAGAAAAGAAAGCCGAAACGCCCTAGGGTTGCTCCTCAAAGTTCTCCTCTTCCTCACCAAGGTCTAGGTCGCCATCCAAACTTGCAACATCTAAAATGTTGGGAGGAGATATGGGGAAGGGGGTATCAGTACAACCGTGGTACTGGTAAGCAGCTCACACTTACCAAGCCACAAACAACAATCAATACAATCAACATGCTTAGCACACACATCCAACAGAGTTACACAACCACAACAAACAACATGCTTTTAAGCTACAAACTAACAACATGCTTAAAAACAACCAACTCATGCAAATCATCACGCGCTATGCAACACACGCACTAGACTCCACATGATTTCCGCGTCATGCTCTGCAACTACATGATTTATGCGTCATGCTCAACCAATTACATGATTTCGCGTCATGCTCCGCTCCTACCCCACATGAATTCCGTGCCATGTGTTGTGCCACTCTTATGTGATTTCCGCGTCACGCTTCGCACTCACACCCACGTGATTTCCACGTCACACTCCGCTACACATGAATTACGTGCCATGTGTTGCGCCTCACACCCGACTCATGTTACACCCCATGCAACATGCAAGCCATACTCAACATGCTTGACTCAACAATCACCATGCTTAAGACAAGTACTTAACATGCTTATACTCCTTAAGCGTACACATCTCAAGCAATGCAGTAAATACGATTCAAGATTAACACAACCATTTGAATGTTCACAATACAACAGTGCATACATAACAATTCATATTTAGCACAAATATAAGTAAAACAGATAAACAAACGATCATGCTTCATGTAGTCAAACAAGCGTAGTAAGTAGAAACTACTTACAATATTTATAAATGCTCTAGAGAACTTGAAGACTCCTAAAACACCCTTAGCCAACTCAAAATGATCCAAATAAGCTCCTAAGAAATTAAGGAAATATTTAGAGGTTAACACTAACTCATAAACTAGAAGCAACTGAACAAGTATCTAAGGGAGAGAACTTACTCAAGATCAACCTTAGGTCCTTGGTAGGCAGCCTAATGAGCTCGAGAATGTTCTAAAATGATTTTAGCTACAAGACAACTTATCTACAATAAGGGATTGATTTTCAGCATTAAGAAGGGTACTCAAATGGCTTTGAGAACATTTAGACTTACTTATCTTCGCCAAAAGCACCCAAACACTTGCTGGAATTTGCCGAACAACACCAAAACACCTTGTATCAGTGTTGTTTCGAGCTCGAGTTGATACAAGATTACAACATAAAGAGCACCAAATGGTCACAAGCTGATCCAAAACTAGTAAGACAAATTCTAAAGGTTTAAGGGCGCTGTGAATTACCGACCAACACCTAAAAAGCCTTAAAACTTTTTACCGACCAGCACCAAATGGTCACAGACAATTCAGTTTAAGGTTGATCGGCTTGTGAGGAATCTTCCAAAGCTCACGCTAGGTCCAATCGGTTGCTGGACAACGGATAAGTGAGGCTTAATCCTGTAATTTAGAAGCTAAAAAGGGATGGGTAACCCATATTCGAACTCAAACAAGCATGGGCATAAGCTAAAACTTGAAGAGATTGAGTGAGTCTTAAGCCAACTTACCGAAATCGAGCCTGCGGGTCTCCTCACGGCTGGTTCGTAGATCAGCTCAACTGCTCGAGTTAGGAGAGGAAATGACGCTCACTAAAGAGGAAACGCATGGGAGAGAGCGAGGGGGAGATCGTGGCTGCTGGCGGCACGAGGAAACCTACCTTCTTGGGGACAAGACCGAGTGGGGGGCTAGGGACATGACAACACCAGATGGAACTCACTCCTTCCCGCTTCTAGGAGAAGTAGATGAATGTTCCCTTAAGTGGTGACTCCGGGTCTTGAACAAAGGGATCCCGCCCCCTCACTGGCTCGAGAGGGACTTTCTTTTTATTAGTTGGACCATAAACAGGTTGTTCATTAGAAGAGCACTGGTACTTATTGAGCCAAATGTAACACAGGAGTAAAACGGTAATTTGACCCAACTATAGTTATGAACACTCTTAAAAGATTGACTTACCGATATAGGTTTATATCCGTGGACATAGAAATGTTCTATAGTGAGAAGAGTTCAGCTGTGGGTCTTTAGAGGAATGACCCACAGTTAATGAATATTGGTTAACCTAATTAATGAGTTTAATAAGTTAACCTCATATCATTGGAGCTTCTGATTTGTAGGTCCATTAGGTCCCCCTGCTAGCTCGTAAAGAGTAATTAGGAACAATTATATCTTGAGAGAATTTGAATAGCTCAAATTCATATTTGGAATTAAGTTAATTGTATGAGATACAAATTAATAAAATGTATAGTGATGCATTAAAATATAAAGTCTAATTTGAGTTAAACTTTATTAAATTGAGAGATTAATATATTTGAAAGATTTCAAATATATGTCTAATTAAATATATGGTATTTAATTAGAAGATGAGTTAATTAATCATGAAAGAATTAATTATTCAATTATAGTTTAAATTAAATGAGATTTAATTAAACTATAGTCTATGAGGGAATTATTAGAATATGATTCTAATGAGTAATTAATTAAATATGGGTGATATTTAATTATGAAAATAATTAATTATTGGAATTAATTAATTGATTGGTTTAATTGAATTAATTAAATTCGATTTAATTAAGTTAATTAAACTATATATTATGTTAGAAAATTACATTTAAATAAGATTTAAATGTGCATGAGATTAATTAATTAATATAATTAATTAATTAACATTTAATTAATTGATTTAATCAATTAATTAATTGATCTTGATCTAACGGTCAAGATTGTTTCCTAACCTCACATTAGGGTTTCCTCTCTTATAAAAGGAAAGGTTATGAGAACCCTAACCCTAAGGTCTCATTCTAATCTCAGAGTTATAGTGGGGAAGCCCTTGTGGTGGTGTCCATTGAAGAATTCAGAGTCGTCATACGGGGGTATGTTTCTCATCGCTTGACTTTTTTGCCATTGTATTGGTATTTTGTAGAACAAAATTAATTTACGAACGGTACAATTGCTTCTGCTGTAACGAAATTGGAAATTCCAATCCGTCAAGTACCAAGTAGGAAAGAGTGTATGGATGATGATTTATGTTATGCATGAAACTTGAGATAGTTCAATCTAGCTAGCTGGGATAAGATGAACTTATTCTTATTGTTGTCAGTTTGAAAGATATTAGCTTGACCATTTGATACCTTTTTCTTTTTAGACTATGCCTCCACGCGGCCGAGGACGTGGACGTGGTTGTGGTCGTGGTGGGGGTCATGTACCTCTAGGTCAAGTAGATCCTCCTATAGATCCCCAAGCCGTCAATCAACTAGTGGGTGAGATGCTTGCACAACCAGCACAAGCTCAGATGGTCACCCTGACATTGGAAGCTCTTCAGGCGCTCCTGAGCAATGTCGCTGCCAATCAGGCACCTCAGGCTAATCAGAATTAGAATCAGATCGGGTCAATCGAGGGTTCCAGGTATTTGAAAGATTTCAAGAAGTATAACCCACCATCGTTCAACGGGAAAATGGTGGACCCTACTGTTGCGGAGGCATGGACAACCACGATGGAGGAGATCTTCTGATACATGGGGTGCCCCGAGACTCAGCAAGTCCCATGTGCTGTATTTATGCTGAGGGAGGATAAGCTGTTGTGGTGGCGGTCTGCAGAGAGATCCATTGATACCACCGCAGGTCCTGTCACATGGCTCCAGTTTAAGGAGGTGTTTTTCCAAAAGTACTACTCTATGATCCTCAGGTACAGGAAGGAGGCAGAGTTCATGGCTTTGAAGCATAAAGGCAAGTGGGTGGAAGAGTATGAGTTGGAGTTCACGCGGTTGTCCCGCTTTGCCCCAAAGATGGTGGATACTGAAGCTAAGAAGACTAAGAGGTTCATTTTGGGCCTCAGAGATGATGTGCAGTGGGTTGTAGGGGCCCTTGCCCCAGCCGATTATGCCACAGCCCTTCGAGCGGCTACGTTTATGGGTATGCCAGCTGTGAATGCTACCCCAGTGGTCAAAGAACCTGAGCATAGAGTAGGCCAAAAGAGGAAGTTTGATCGAGGTTCCTCGAAGTCTCAACGGAATTCTCAGAATCGTCGGTCCAAAGTGCGAAGGCGCCATGAAGGTCAGTGCTTAGCCGACACAAGATTGTGCTTCAGATGTGGAAAGGAAGGGCACATGGCGGCAAAGTGCCCTAAAGGAAAAAATTCTTACTCTAGAAGGTCCTTCGATTCCAATCACGCTAGTACCAGCAACCAGAAGGGTTCAACTCATGCCACTACCAGCAAGAAGGCTGGTTACTCCAGTGCGGTGGTGACAGGTACACTATTAGTCCTTGGACTTTACACTCATGTACTTTTTGATTTAGGCTCTTCTCATTCTTTTGTATCTGATATATTTGTTAAGCAAGCCTGGATAAAATTAAAGCCATTAGGTTTTAATCTGTTAGTTTCTACCTCGGTTGGAGTAGAGTTGATAGCTAGGGAGAAAGTAAAAGCCTATCAGGTGTTAGTGTCAGATCATTTGTTAGATGTGTCCCTAATCGTGCTTGAGATAAGTGACTTTGATGTCATACATGGCATGGATTGGTTGGGCGAGAATCATGCAATCATTGATTGCCATCGGGAGGAAGTGTTATTTTAGCCAGTTGAAGGAGCAAGTTTCAAGTTTAAAGGGATCAGATTAGAGGTTGTTCCTAAGATAGTATCTGTGTTAAAGGCAAGGAAACTCATGAGTCGAGGAGCTTGGTGCTTTTTAGCCAGCATGACTGATGCTTGCAGTGAAAAAAGTGGGAATAGGTTCTGTGCCAGTGGTCAATGAGTTTTTGGATGTTTTTCCTGAAGATCTTCCAGGGTTGCCTCTGGTTCGAGATGTGGATTTCAGTATTGAACTCGAACCAGACACAACCACTATCTCTAAGGCACCCTATAAAATGTCTCTAGCGGAGCTAAAGGAACTCAAGGTGCAAATACAAGAGCTCTTGGATAAGGGTTTCATATGGCCCGATGTTTCGCCTTGGGGAGCTCCAATTCTATTTGTGAAAAAGAAAGATGGATCAATGAGCTTATGCATCGATTACTGTGAGTTAAACAAGGTGACGATCAAGAATAAGTATCCACCTACTCGCATCGATGATTTGTTCGACCAGTTGCAGGGAGCGTCGGTGTTCTCAAAGATTGATATGCGTTCATGCTACCACCAGTTGAGGATAAGAGATGAGGATATTCCCAAGACAGCGTTCAGATCCAGATATGGGCACTATGAGTTTACAGTGATGTCTTTCGGGTTGACAAATGCACTTGCAGTATTCATGGATTTAATGAATAGAGTGTTCAAGGAATTTCTCGATACCTTTGTGATTGAGTTCATTGATGATGTCTTGGTTTACTCCAAGTCTGATGAGGAACAGGAGACTCACCTCAAGAGAGTTTTGACAACCCTAAGACAAAACCAGTTGTATGCCAAGTTCTCTAAGTGTGAGTTTTGGCTTCAACAGGTGTCTTCTCTAGGACATGTGATGTCAAGGGGTGGAGTTTCTGTTGACCCAGCGAAAGTTGAAGCAGTTACAAAGTGGCCTCGCCTGACTACTGTCACTGAAGTGTGATGTTTCTTAGGGTTGGCAAGCTACTATCATTGTTTTGTGCAAGAATTTTTCAAGATAGCCACACCACAGACTCAGTTTACCCAAAAAGGGAGTCCATTTGTGTGGAATAATGCTTGTGAAGCGAGTTTTCAAAAGCTCAAGGAAAGGTTAGTTTCAACACCTGTGCTCATTGTTCCAGATGGATCAGGTTCTTTCGTTGTTTACAGTGATGCTTCCAAGAAGGGTTTAGGTTGTGTTCTTATGCAGCACGGGAAGGTTATTGCCTATACTTCCCGCCAATTGAAGAATTATAGACGTAACTACCCGACTCATGATTTGGAGCTAGCAGCGGTAGTTTTTGCTCTGAAAATTTGGAGGCACTATTTGTATGGTGAGAAGATTCAAATCTTCATGGACCATAAGAGTTTTAAGTATTTCTTCACCTAGAAGGAACTAAATATGAGGCAGCGTAGATGACTTGAGTTGGTGAAGGATTACGATGTAGAGATTCTTCATCACCTAGGAAAGACAAATGTGGTTGCAGATGCACTGTGTAGAAAGACAACCCATACTTCAGCTTTATTCACAGGATCAAGCTCACTTAAGGGTGGATATGGAACGTGCAGGAATAGCAGTTCTAGTGGAAGAAATTGCCTCACAGTTGGCCCAGCTGTCGGTGCAGCCGACATTGAGACAATGCATTATAGATTCCCAGAGAGGTGATCCCAGTTTTAGTGACCTTTTCCACCAGGTAGAGTCAGATCAGGAGGATGAGTTCTCCATATCCTCAGATGAGGGTCTTCTCTTTCGAGGGCGATTGTGTGTGCCTGATAACTCTCCAAAACGGAGTTATTTAGGCCTTAGTTTTATAGTGATTTGTGTGTCATTTGTGCTAAATAAAGTTGCTTTTAGATGTATATTATATGTTTTAACCCATTCGAAAGAATGGATACTTTGGAAGTTATTTTGTGCAGAATATATTGTTGAGCGACTTGAGGGAGCAAAATCTGTGATCCAACAAAGCAGGGAGCAAAACTGCCACGTCACAGCTCGTTGTCATTTTTAATGAATTGAAGTTAGTTGAGCTATTTTTGGGTTTAAGAAGCAAGGAGAGCCATCCATGTGTACAAATTGACCTAATTTGGACTTGCCTTCATTCTATAAAAGGGAAGAGTCGTCCAAGTCAAAAACATTCCACTCCTGGGGAAGAGATCATTTCTCATTTCCATCATTGGAAGCTGAATAGAGGATAAAGATTGGAGACTTCAAGAAGACCATCAATTACGGATTTGACCAAGGGACTTAGTATTTTCATGTAATTTCTTATAGTTATGGACGCACATACTCAGATTGTAGCGTGTGTTATCATGAGCTTTATGAACTAAATTTTCTTAGGTGTTGGTTAGGAGTCACGTAATTGTCGTACCCTATTCTCTATGCAATATATTGATTTGAGCATATTTATTATTTGTTGTGCTTATTTACATTTTGTGCCCGCCTGGCCAGTCGGTATGAATACCACTTCTTAGTTTCAGGGATGATTTGAGAAGTGTGTGGCATTTAATCACACTAGATCATTGTGTATTGGTGAACGCCAGTGACTGAGTTAGGGATAGCCAGATGCCTAGAGCTTGATCGGTAGAGCGTCATTGGAGTTGAAACACATTCCAAAAAATCCAGAGTTCTGAGAGGATCCTGCTAATAAGACTGCAAGAGTTTTGCCTAATCAATAATATTGCTAGAACATCTTTTAAAACAATTACTAAATCCTGAACAACGCCTGTTTCCTATATGTCTGCTTTATTTGTTTACTTTCTGTTCTGTCATTTCTTTTGCTTCAGCATTATATCAAAACCAATCATTTAAACCACTTTTGAAACCATTATAGAATTATACAAAATAGATAAAGTGAGAGCTATTCAACCCCGTGGATTCGATAAATACTTATTACTTGCTGCGAATTGTGTATGCTTGCACAGTGTTTTAGAGTCTATTTTTACTATATTTTCACCCACTCTGGAAACCCAACACCGAGGGGGACGAGCTTAAGAACAAGATTCTGACTGAAGCTCACAGCTCCCCTTTTTCGATACACCCAGACAATACAAAGATGTACCAGGACCTGAAGCAGTACTACTGGTGGCGTGGTATGAAGAGGGATGTGGCGGAGTTTGTGAGCAAGTGTTTTGGTTGTCAGCAAGTTAAGGCTCCTAGGCAAAAGCCAGCAGGGTTGTTGCAACCTCTAGATGTACCCCAGTGGAAATGGAAAGAAGTGGCCATGGACTTCATCGTCGGTTTGCCTAGAACAGCTAGAGGATTCACAGTGATATGGGTGATTATTGACAGGCTCGCGAAGTTAGCACATTTCCTTCTAGGGAAGTCTACATATTCTATTGAGAAGTGGGCTCAGTTATACATGAAAGAAATTGTAAGATTGCACGGGGTTCCAGTTAAGATTGTTTCAGATAGAGACCCTCGTTTTACCTCTAACTTTTGGGCCAGTTTCCAGAGAACCTTGGGCTCGCAGTTGAATTTCAGTGTAGCTTTTCATCCCCAAACTGATGGTCAGATAGAGAGGTTGAATAAGACACTAGAGGACATATTGTGAGCATGTGCATTGGATTTTGCAGCCAGTTGGGACAGCCACCTGCATTTGATGGAATTCGCTTATAACAATAGTTATCAATCAACTATTGGCATGGCATCGTTCGAAGCCTTCTATGGGAAGAGTTGTAGATCTCCAGTCTACTGGGATGAAGTTGGGGAACGTAAGTTGTTGGGACCTGAGTTGGTTCAAGTTACTAATGAAGCAATCCAAAAGTTTAGAGCGATGACGAAGACAGCTCGGAGCATGCAAAAGAGTTATGCAGACACCAGATGCAGAGATTTAGAGTTTGCAGTTGGTGATTTTGTGTTCCTAAAAGTTGCACCTATGAAGTGAGTTCTGAGGTTTGGGAAGAAAGGAAAGTTGAGTCCCAGGTTTATAGGGCAATTCGAGGTTTTGGAGAGGATTGGCCTTGTGGCCTACCATTTGGCATTGCCACCATCTCTTTCTTCGGTGCATGACATGTTCCATGTGTCTATGCTGAGAAGATACATGGCAGAACCGTCTCATGTAATTGACTTTGAACCCCTGAGGCTAAATGAGAACTTGTGTTATGAGGAAAAGCCAATTCAAATTGTTGCCAGAAATCACAAGACCCTTCGTAATAGAGAGATAGCGCTGATCAAAGTGCTTTGGCAAAACCACCAGGTTCAGGAAGCAATGTGGGAAAGGGAAGATGAGATGAGATCGAAGTATTGATAAGGGTAAAAAATACACCTATTTTACCCTTATATTTAGCTCATTTCTTGGTCAAATATTGAGTGTTTAGGTCAATTTACTGTTCTCGAGATCAAATTATGCTTCATTTGATAAGTTAGGGTGTTGAGAATTACTTTTGTCACATTTAACTCATTTATGCTTAAAAAGACTTGATTTTAAGAGAATTTGACTTAGTTTGTTGTTATATAGAAAAACAAAGGAAAAGCTGGAATTCTCCAAAAATGCGACCACATTTTTGGGAAGGCAAAATTGAAATGCGACCGCATATCTGGAAAATCAAAGTTCGTTCCGAGTCGCACGCGGGTCGTTGTTGACGAGTCTTCTTCACACCTAATCAGTTGTTTTGACCCCGAAACTGACTGGGCAACCTTCCAACACCTATTTCGCAGCCCCTCAACCAATTTCTACACTATATAAGCTCGAGATTTGAAGTCAAATCTAAGTAGAACTCACTTGGAAGAAAAGGGTGGTGACAGAACACTGGCCCGCGCCAATGAGTAAGGATGCCCGAGGTCCTTCTTAGATGACCAAATTCTAACCTGAGAGAGTTAGACATCAAACCTTGTGAAGAGTTTCACCCATTCTCACTTGTAAAAGCGTGCGAGTGGAGTGTCTTAGCGAACTCTAGAAGGATTGAGTAAATAGAAAAACTCATTATATTTAGCTATCTCCTTTATTTCCAGCTCTTGAATCTTTTCATTATTATGTATTCTTTACATTATTATCTCAATGAAAATGTGTTCATTTGCTTTTTATCCCATCATGAGTAGCTAAATCCCGTTGAGGGGTTCAATGTGGTGAATTCCTTTATGGTTTAATGGCTTGAAAGTGTATTATTTGCTTAAGTTGTGTTTGATGCATGTCATTCTTTATTGATTATCAATCTAATCTTGCTGAGTTTAACTTGATCACTTAGACTTTGCATGCTATGTGAGTTTGATCTCGAAAGAGACAAACGATATCGACTCTCATAAAGGTGATATAGGAGAAAAAGATCGAAAGAGATTGTTCAGCGGTATAGGGCAAGCTGCCTAAGGCACCCTATATCGACTATAGGGTTGTAGGTTGCAATCATGAATTATCTATGTCGGAGTCGAGTCACAGAAATGTGCATAACGGTAATCGCTTAACCTTCTAACGGTTTTTGGGAACAAGGGCCAAATAGGAGTTAAATCTAACCCAATGCATTGAATACACTTAAGTTAGATATTGCATGACTATGGTTATTACCTTAGGGATGAATCCATGTTGAATACCTCGTTTGTTTATCATCGTTATTTTTTCTTACATATTTGCTTGTTTTATTTATTTTTTCAAAAACTCAGTCAATCAACTTATTTTCTTTGGTTACCTTTTTCAAAAGCAATCATTTGAGTAGTTTCTTATTCAAATCTGAATTTCAAGTTTAGTCCTCGTGGGATCGATACCCTTAGAGTACTTCTAAGGTTTTTTTATTACTACGTGCGACAGTGTATACTTGCACTTAAGTGTTAGCTGAATTATTCTTTATTATTTCGTTTATCATCTTAACTCATATCCATCTATTCAGCTGACGACGCACCAAGTATCCCGAGCTCTTTCGGGACTAGCGACTTTCAAGGACGAAAGCTTTTAAGGAGGGAAGAATGTAACGACTATTACTGGTAAAATTAATTTTCTCCAATACGTGTATTTGGGCTTGAAATTCTTGTTGTTGGTGGAGGAAAATTGTCTTTTATCTTAAGCTGATGTCAATCTTTTAAATAGGTGAAGATCCAAGCAAACCCTAAGCCTCCTCTTATTATTTAAGCTGCACGTAGCCCGAGGGGAGCCAATTTTTCAGCCTAACTCTTTCAGCCTCACGATTTCCAGCTGCCCAAGACTTGTATTCTTCTCGTTTTGCAGTGTCTAGCCTTTCCCTGTTTCATTTTCTTCTTCTCTTCTTCAAGCTGTGGGTTCTTCTCATCTCCGACCACCTCCTCCTTCGACGGCGCGTCTCTTTAGCGGAAGCAGACGGCGGCGGCGCCTCTGAACAGTACAGCGGCAGTGGCGTTTTCAGGTGCAGCGTGGCTGAACAGTTGTGTTTCTCCTCTTTTTCAGTGGCTTTTTGTCTCTCAATCCGTCTCTCTCGGTCTATGGTTGATGAAAGGTGCTTGTGGGTGATTTTTCAGCAGATTTCAGGCTCGGAAGAAGGCTATTTAGAGCATTTTTCGGCGACTGTGCAGTGTTGGGTGCAGACAGCAACGTTTGGGGGTCGTTTCCTCTGATTTTCCATCGTTTCTTACAGTGGGTAAGCACGTAGGATTTGTTTCTTGGTTGATTATTAAGTTTAATCGATTACCCACTCGTTTTTACCTTCGTTCAACTATCGTTCCTTCAATTTTCGCAGTTCGAGCAGTAGCTTCTTAATTCCTGCATCTTTTGGCGTTTTCACCTTTGGGTAAGTGAATTTAGTCAAGCTTTGGGTGTTTTTTTTTGGTGTTAGAAGGATACTCATTGAAGTTAGCTTTCTTTTTCAAGGTATCCACCACGTTTAGAGGCCTAGTCGTCGTTTTGGAGCGAATTTGGAAGCTTGGACAACAAGCGTTATTGTCGTTTTAGGTGAGTTTTGGGAGTTAAGTCTCTCCCACAAATTAATTAACTCCTTATGCCCTCTTGGTTTAATCAAGTCTTTAAGTTTAAGAATATTTTTCCCCTTTATGTGTTGTTGGTTTGGGGCCTAGTAGCTAAAGAGTTATTGTCTTGTCAAGCAAACTATTTAGCTAAGGTAAGTAGCTATTTGGACTCAATTCTTGAGCTTTAGACCCAATGCTTGGTTGTTGGATTCGGTTAAGTCAAGTCCTATACTTTAAACTAGTTCCCTTGTGAATTTAGCATGCTTATAGAGTTACTTTAAAGGCTTGTGTTGCTTTTGGATTTAAGAGTGCATGATGAGTTTTGTTGCGAAGTTTGCTATTGGCATGAAAGTTGTGATTTTTAATTATAGCATATCTAAGACTGCATCTGGATGGATTAGTACCTTTTAAATTATTTTGGAAGCATGTTTTGATTGTATGGCTTGATTGCTCTGCATGTCTGGTTGGTTGTGGAAGCGAGGTCTGTCTCGCCTTGGTTGTTGTGGTTCAATGTATTCTGAAGTTGTGGTTGGGCGGTATTGATTATGGAAGTGTTTTATCTGATTTTCAGGTGATAGAAAAAATTTGGGATTTGCCTTATGTACGTCGTTATGCTGTCAAATTTTTGGTAGCACTACAGCGGAAACGAGGCTAAGTGTCACAACCATACTAGTAGAGAGTAGGTTGTGACCCTCACTGAGCAGACAGTGAAGTGGTGGCACGTCGAGTGTCGCCCATCGGGCCATGTCAGAGGGCCGAGAGAGAGAAGTGCCATGATGCGATCGAGGAGGACGATGCATCATCCAACACACCAAGATGAGTGGGCATTGATGTCACAAGAAGGCATAAGCATATTGAGAAGCAACAGTGTCGTCAGACGCGTCAGTGGTATGCTTGATGGGGGCCAGATGGGGCCCCGGGCCATGACCTCGGAAGTCGGGGTTCCGTCGTGAGTTTTGACGAGCGGCTCTGGAGTTAAGTGCATATGAGTGAAGAATGCAAGCCCGCAAAGTTTCGTGTCAATCGGACACCAGACGGGCGCTCCACGTTGGCGTATGACTCCTCGTGAATATGACGTGCAAGGGTGTCAGACCAAATATGCCTCAGAATGTACTATAGGGGGAGGCATGGTGTCAGCTCTCCACCACCCCTGGGCCCTGTGGCCTAAGTGAGCTACCCCATGGCACATGCGTGTGTCATGGTGTGGGCGAGCGTTGCAAGACGAGTGTCTTGGGCGTCTTCCTTTGGGAATGGGTTTCCAAGGACAGTGTCAGGCGGAACGGGTGTGCCGACATTGCGCCCCCGCCCATGGGCTGGAGGTTGCACCATATGGCCGGGCTGCGACACGCTATACGAAAATGACTCGGCATGTCTCGGAAGAGTTCATGCCTCGATATGCCCGGATGGATGGATTTCCGGGAAGTCCCGATTATGAGTAAAGCCCATGGGTCCGTTCTCGAGAAGCAGGTCCGAGCGAGCAGTTAAGTCAGATGACATCCCGAGACTCGTGAAGCATCAGTGGAACCCGATAGTTCCCGGTTGGCACGGTATTTGCCCGAAATGTCCCGGTAAGCATTATAATGGCCCGATAAGCCCCGGTAGGTGACGAAAAGCCCCGGTAGGTCCCGGTAAGTGCTGAAATCACCCGGTAAGCTCCGGTTGAGCGTTTTAAGGCCGTTTTGACCCGTTGAAGGGTCCAAACACATCCCGACGAAGTTCCGGATCGATGTAGAAGCGTGTGGGTCGTGCTATCGAGATGGAAGATGATGAAATGAGATGCGACGTTGCGTTTATATGACCTTGGCCTGATGTAGAGGCAAGGTTGAGCCTTGGGACTTGGCCTAGAGTAGAGGCAAGTCGGCTAGAGTCGCGAATGAGTGAAAATACACGTACGGGCGACGTGTATTGACCGAATGTATTCCGCTGCAAGATGATTTGAGTTCGGTTGAGGATGAAGAACCTCGCCTAAGGTCCGATGAAGCACCAAAGTCCCGCGAAAAAGTTATATGGGTTAGAGATGACCCTTAAGGCTGGCCATGGTCGCGTGTAAGATCATGGCGCCGCACGGTTGAAAAGGTACGACCGTGACAGTTGGTATCAGAGCCTATTTTAGGCTTTGGGCTACGATCAGAGCCCCACTTTGTGTGCGTAGTCAGACGAGACAGAGAAACCCGATGGTCAGATTGAAGACTTCACGATTGTGTCAAGAGTGCCAGTTTCGGCAGGGCAGTTGTGTTGTCTGTATCAGAGACAGAAAGGGTGTTGAAGCCGGATTCCTTGAGGGAGTCCAACCCGTCAGTGTGCAAGAACCAAGTCCATTTGCCAAGGGCTTGGGGTTCAGTATGGGCAAGGGAGAAAAATCAGAAGGTGTACCAGGTAGGGTGCCTTCGAAAGAACCATTATCGCCAGAGAAATAGTGTTAATGGTTGCAAGCAGAGAAAGCCGGGGGTCGAGTGTGACATCGCCGGTTAAGTGCCAGAGTTGAGCATCAAGAAAGCCTATATGGGTGGGCGATTTGGGCTGCGTAGAGCCAAGGTTTGGGAAAGCACCCGCGAGAATGGGTTGCTTGTCCCGTGAAGACGCTCGTGTGTCGAGCGAGTGTGTCCTTTAAGTCATTCCACATGCCTAAGTGGGTGGCTTCACAGATGTCAAGACCAGCAATTTGCTCGAGATGGAGCACCAGGCTGGAGATAGGGCAGAAAAAGAAAAAGAAGCTGCTGCAAGTTCCGACAGAAGCATCAGTGCAGCGATTGCCACATGAAGGTGGCCAGTTGAGAGTTGGTCGAAGGGTAGTGCCAACAGAAAGAATGGGCTGTGTCATGCTTTCCGATGTCCGCACCAGAAGGGATGGTGCCACGATGAGACCATTCCGTGGTAGGCTTGCGAGCCTCACCCCGCGGGGTGCACCTTTTTATGTGCCGCTCAGAGAATATGTGAGTAAGTGGCCATGAGTGCCAAAAGAAAAGTCGGGGCGCGCTCCCCGCAAGTGGAGGCGAAGAGAATGCCGAAGCTTTTGCCGTGTTCTGTTAGAAGATCCTCAGGCCGAGTCCTAAAGTTGGGCGTTAGTTAGGTCCACAGAGAAGGGGGTAGTCTGCAGGCATTGTGCTTTTTGCCGTGTCTACGTTGTGAGTCTCGGGGTCGAGTCCTAAAGTTGGGCGTGAGTTAGGTCCGTGGGTGGGATAGCTTGTAGATAGTGTGCAGTTGTTTTGCCTTGCCTATGTTGCGAGTCTCGGGGCCGAGTCCTAAAGTTGGGCGTGAGTTAGGTCCGTGGGTGGGATAGCTCATAGGTAGTGCGCAGTTTCCGTATTCGTTTTGATGCACAATGTTTCAGCGGGTCCGTCAGCAGCCAGTCCGAAGTCGGATCGTCATCGGGACGATGCCGAGATTAAGTGGGGGAGAGGGTCGCAATCCAATCGTGCAGTGATTTGGATTGTGCCCCCGAGTATGTCATCGAGGACGATGACAGTTTAAGTGGGGGAGAATGTCACAACCATACTAGTAGAGAGTAGGTTGTGACCCTCACTGAGCAGACAGTGAAGTGGTGGCACGTCGAGTGTCGCCCATCGGGCCATGTCAGAGGGCCGAGAGAGAGAAGTGCCATGATGCGATCGAGGAGGACGATGCATCATCCAACACACCAAGATGAGTGGGCATTGATGTCACAAGAAGGCATAAGCATATTGAGAAGCAACAGTGTCGTCAGACGCGTCAGTGGTATGCTTGATGGGGGCCAGATGGGGCCCCGGGCCATGACCTCGGAAGTCGGGGTTCCGTCGTGAGTTTTGACGAGCGGCTCTGGAGTTAAGTGCATATGAGTGAAGAATGCAAGCCCGCAAAGTTTCGTGTCAATCGGACACCAGACGGGCGCTCCACGTTGGCGTATGACTCCTCGTGAATATGACGTACAAGGGTGTTAGACCAAATATGCCTCAGAATGTACTATAGGGGGAGGCATGGTGTCAGCTCTCCACCACCCCTGGGCCCTGTGGCCTAAGTGAGCTACCCCATGGCACATGCGTGTGTCATGGTGTGGGCGAGCGTTGCAAGACGAGTGTCTTGGGCGTCTTCCTTTGGGAATGGGTTTCCAAGGACAGTGTCGGGTGGCACGGGTGTGCCGACATTGCGCCCCCGCCCATGGGCTGGAGGTTGCACCATATGGCCGGGCTGCGGCACGCTATACGAAAATGACTCGGCATGTCTCGGAAGAGTTCATGCCTCGATATGCCCGGATGGATGGATGTCCGGGAAGTCCCGATTATGAGTAAAGCCCATGGGTCCGTTCTCGAGAAGCAGGTCCGAGCGAGTGGTTAAGTCAGATGACATCCCGAGTCTCGGGATGGCATCGTGAAGCATCAGTGGAACCCGATAGTTCCCAGTTGGCACGGTATTTGCCCGAAATGTCTCGGTAAGCATTATAATGGCCCGATAAGCCCCGGTAGGCGACGAAAATCCCCGGTAAGCGTTATAATGCCCCGGTAGGTCCCGGTAAGTGCTGAAATCACCCGGTAAGCTCCGGTTGAGCGTTTTAAGGCCGTTTTGACCCGTTGAAGGGTCCAAACACATCCCGGCGAAGTTTTGGATCGATGTAGAAGCGTGTGGGTCGTGCTATCGAGATGGAAGATGATGAAATGAGATGCGACGTTGCGTTTATATGACCTTGGCATGATGTAGAGGCAATGTTGAGCCTTGGGACTTGGCCTAGAGTAGAGGCAAGTCGGCTAGAGTCGCGAATGAGTGAAAATACACGTACGGGCGACGTGTATTGACCGAATGTATTCCGCTGCAAGATGATTTGAGTTCGGTTGAGGATGAAGAACCTCGCCTAAGGTCCGATGAAGCACCAAAGTCCCGCGAAAAAGTTATATGGGTTAGAGATGACCCTTAAGGCTGGCCATGGTCGCGTGTAAGATCATGGCGCCGCACGGTTGAAAAGGTACGATCGTGACACTAAGCTTATTAGCCCCCCGATTAGATTAAGCTTAGTAAGATCCCTCGATACGTTACGCTCGATAGTCCTACGTTTGAAGAGGACAAGACCTAGAATAGGTGTAACGCCCCAGGTTTTCCAACCTCTAGCCTAGTGACGTTACTACTTACTTAGACTCTTAAGCAACTAAGGCAAATCACTTTAAACTGAATGTACCGAAAATTTCGGCAGCATAACGGCACAAAACTTGTTATCCCAAAATTTTCCTTAACCTGATAGAATCATTTAACACTTCTAAACATCCACAAAACACAGTCCACCAAACTACAAGCAGAATCACAACCTAACTCCTCTATACGAGTCAGATCTCGTAGCATCATGCAGTAACTAAAGACCATGCTATTTCACATAAGCATTTTATTATCAAGCATAACTATCCACTTAGCACAAGCTAACCAAAAAAATATTTTAAACTTTACCAAAACTAACAAGTCTAGTTTTAAGTTAAAAAACATAACCATTCTAAGGTGAATCCCCCACCATAACAGAAACGACAATAATCAATTTCAACTAGCCAATTTGAAGCAACTACATAAACCATAACAAGAGAACCCAATACCCTAGGAATCCTCCTCATAGTTCTCCTCCTCGCCACCAAGGTCCAGATCATCTTCGATACCTGCAACATCTAAAATGTTGGGGGGAAGGTGGGGAAGGGGGTATCAGTACAACCGCGGTCTTGGTAAGTAGCTCACACATGCCAGATCACATGCATCAACCAATGTCAAACAACATGCTTCTCACACGCAAACAACATGCTTTCAAAAGCAATAAAAGCCAACATGCTCACAAAGCAATAAAATACCATCATGCATATGTTTCCCACACTATGCACCCACACCCTACTAGACCTCACATGATTTACGCGTCATGCTCTGCACCTAACGCATAAATTACGTGTCATGCTACGCAAACCGACACTTGAATTACGCGCCACGTTGCGCACCTAGCCCACATGATTTTCGCGTCATGCTACGCTAAACAACCGCATGCATTACACGCCATGCTACGTGATAGCTGCCCAAAAGGTAGTTATTTAGGCCTCATTTATATAGGGATTTGTGTGTCATTTGTGCTTAATATGGTTGGTTTTAGATAGATATTACATGTTTTAACTCATTTGGTAGAATGGAAGCTTTGGAAATCATTTTGTGCAGATTATGCTGTTGGGCGACTGGAGGGAGCAAATTCTGTGCTGCAGCAAAACTAGGAGCAGAACTGCCACATCACAGCTCGTTAGCCAACTTCATGAACCGACTTCTGTTGAGTTATTTTCGGGATAAAGGAGCAAGGAGAGCCCTACACGTGTCCAAGTTGACCTAATTCAAGCCTCCTATCCGTCTATAAAAGGAAGTAGCCGTCCAAGTCAAAACCATTCCATTATTCCTTGGAAGCCGAATAGTATAGAAAGATTGGAGACCACCAAGAACACCATCATCTGCAAGCTGATTAAGGAGATTATTGTTTTCTTTATTATCTTGGGATTATGGACATGCCTACTCAGATTGTAATTCATGTCTCCATGCTTATTATGACCTAAGTAGCTTTAGGCGTTGGTTAAGGACTATGTAGTTGCCGTGCTTCATCTCTAATAATATTTGTTGATTATTGCATCTTGGTTAATTGCAGTGCCTATTTCCATTTATGCCCGTCTGGCCAGCCGGTATGAATACCTCTCTCTAGTTTCAGGGATGATTTAGAGAGTGTGCGGCAATTATCCATACTACGATCATTGTGTATTGGTGAACGCCAGTGACTGAGCTAGGGATAGCCAGTTGCCTAGTGCTTGATCGGTCGTGCTTCATTGGGGTTGAAACACACTCCAAAAGATTCGGAGTTCCGGGAGGAATCTGCTAATAATACTGCGAGAGTTTGCACGATCAATAATATTGCTAGAAAATCTTTTAAAACAACTACTGAATCCTGACCAGGGCCTGTCTTTAATCCGTCTGCCTATTTGTTTACTTATTGTTCTGTCATTTATTTTGCTTCAGCATAATTCTTATAAAACCTAATCATCTTTATTACCTTGAAACCATTAAAAGATTTATACAAAATAGATAGAGTGGAAGCTAGTTCAGACCTTGGATTGACAAATACTTATTACTTGCTGTAGACTGTGTATACTTGCACAGGAATTCTAGAGTCTTTTCAGATTGTAATTTTACTCACTCTAGGAACCCAACAAGTTTTTGGCGCCGTTGCTGGGGACTTGAATAAGTTTTAATCTGATTTATTTTGTGTATGTGTTTTAGTGGTTTGGTGCTAGAACTTTTTGATTTGTTCTTTTGTTTTTGCAGGTGTGAGTTTGGTGCATGAGCGATCCGCCTGGGGTAAGGTTCGAGCTTGATCCAGAAATTGAGAGGACATTCAGGATAAGAAGGAGAGAGCAGCGCAAAAACCAGATGGAGAACGTGCCGCGTCTCCCGCAGGGTCCTGAAGATCCAACAGACCCTCAGAACCGCTTGCTGCAGCAAAATCCGTCGTTGGAGCAAAATGGGCAGCAAAATAATCAGGCTGAGAATCCCCACCATGGTTTACCACAGTGCGTTCAAATGGAAACATTTTACAATGGATTAAATGCGGTAACCCAGGGCATGGTCGATGCTTTGGCTGGAGGGGCTGATAGCGAGTAGAAATGTCGCTATTTTAGTCTCAATTTATTAAGTTTTTTGGTGCTTTAATCGTGTTTTTAATGAATATATTTAATGAATTTTGTTATTTGGTTCTTAGGAGCTAAGTTGGTGATTTTGGGAGAAAAAGAGCCAAAATTGAAGTAATTATAGTCCAAATCCTAGCTTGATGCAATTGGAGGCCCAAAGAAGACATCTATGAAGAAAAAACCAAGAGAAATGAAGAAGAAGGCCCAAAAATCAGCCCAAAAGGAAGCTGAAAAATCTGGAAAATCTGGACAGCGTCGCGACGCTGCCCTTTCTTGTTGCCCAAGCCGCGTGCGCAGCAGCGTCGCGACGCTACCCCTATTCCAGGCCTATAAATAGGCGCCCTTGGGTGCCTCATTTCTCATCAATCAAACCATCAACCAATTCATCCTTTCTTTCCTCTCTTAGGCTCCTTCTTTTGGAGTCCCTCTCAAGGCTTTTGAGCCTTTTGAGAGGATTCTTCTAGTGGGAAAATTTTGGGAATTTTGGGGAGCAATCTTAGAGGCTCGAGGAGTAGTCAGCGGGAGCTCCAAGCGTCAGCGAGGAGTTTTTCGACGGTCAATTCATTTCCTTTTATGCTCTTTAATATGCTTTCCCTTGTAATTATTGTGGATATTATGTGTAGCTAAACCCCAATTTGGGGTCTTGAAATGAAATGATAGTGGAAATATTGTTATAATTTCTTGTCTCTTGCCCATGTCCTAATTATTTGTATGGATGTGCTTAATGCTTTACTCAATCTGGCCAATTGTGTAATGATTCGATTCTTAATGGAAACTCGACGGAGAGAAATTAGGATAGATCATAATCCATGCAACTAGTTTAATTGCCCGTTGTGACACCGGGATTAGTTGATTAAACTTAGATTCCTAAAATGAATCATAGCGTAATAATTAATGATTTTTAATAGCGCTAAAGACACTTAGGTTGTTAAAATGAATTAATTACAATTAGGGGAAACCGACAGGAGATCCTATGTGATTAACGGAGATTCTAGGATTATAATTAGTTGGGCAATGAGATAGGATAATTATAGCAATTATTTAGCTAACAATTGATTTTCAAGACCCCTCTTCCCATTTAAAGAAAACTCTTTCTCCACATTTTATTTTTTTTTTATTGATCAATTTGTTTTCATTAATTATCTTGAAGTTAAATCTTTTTATTGCATGAAGTGGTCCCTAAATATTATTTCACCTAAGTATTTTCAGTGCTCAAGAGAATTTTAATTATTTGCTTAAGTTTCGCTTCGCCTCCCTGAGGATTCGATACTCGAAATACTTTCCGTTTTATATTACTTGTGACGACCCGTGCGCTTGCGGAAAATCGTACCAACAGGGGCCCTTTTGGCAAAAACTTTTAATGAAGCCTATGAAATTTTAGAAAGAATATCTACTAATAGTTGTCAGTGGTCAGATGTTAGAGGCATAAATAAAAAAGTTAAGAGTGTGTTAGAGGTTGATGGTGTGTCCACCATTAGGGCTGATCTTGCAATGATTGCTAACGCTCTTAAGAATGTGACAGTGATTAGTCATCAGAAACCACCAGCTATGGAGCCTGCTGCAGTGGTGAACCAAGTCACAAAGGAAGCATGTGTCTATTGTGGTGAAGGTCACAACTACGAGTTTTGCCCTAGCAATCCAGCTTCTGTGTTTTTTGTAGGTAATTAGAGGAATAACCCTTATTCTAACTTTTATAATCCAGGTTGGCGCAACCACCCTAACTTCGCATGGGGAGGAAAAGGAAGCAGTATGCAAGGACAACAAAAGGTAAACCAACAAGAATTTGCTAAAGCGCAGGTAATGCCCCAGCAAAATAAGCAGGCTTTGCCCCAGCAAAATTCGGGAAGTTCTCTCGAGGCGATGATCAAAGAATTTATGGCTCGTACAGACGTCACAATTCAAAGTAATCAAGCTTCGATGAGAGCCCTGGAATTGCAAGTGGGTCAGCTAGCTAATGAGCTGAAGGCAAGGTCTCAAGGGAAACTTCCCTCGGATACTGAACACCCTCGAAGGGAAGGTAAGGAGCAGGTAAAGGCAGTGACTCTTAGGAGTGGTAAGCCACTAGAAGAGCCTAGTAAAACCCAGAGTGTAGATAAAAAGGGTGATAGTGTTGTTGAGAAAGAGTTGGAGATTGGTCAGGGTGCTGGAGGCAGCAACAAAGATGCTGGAGCATCTGGTTCTGTTCCAATGTGGAACCACCTTATGTGCCGCCTCCACCTTATGTACCACCTCTACCTTTTCCACAGAGGCAAAAGCCTAAGAATCAGGATAGTCAATTTAAAAAGTTTTTAGCGATTCTTAAGCAATTGCACATAAATATCCCTTTAGTAGAAGCTATTGAGCAAATGCCTAATTTTGCTAAATTTCTTAAGGATATTTTAACTAAAATGAAGAGGTTAGGTGAGTTTGAAACTGTATCTCTTACTGAGGAGTGTAGTGCTATTCTTAAGAATGGGCTACCACCCAAGGCTAAGGATCCAGGGTCATTTACTATACCTGTGTCTATAGGTGGAAAAGAGTTAGGTAGAACACTCTGTGATTTAGGTGCAAGCATTAACCTTATGCCTCTTTCAGTCTATCGGAAGCTAGGTATTGGTGAAGCTAGACCTACCACAGTCACACTCCAATTAGCTGATAGGTCTATCACATATCCAGAGGGTAAAATTGAGGATGTCTTAGTGAAAGTGGATAAATTCATATTTCCAGTTGATTTTATTATTTTAGACTATGAGGATGATAAAGATGTCCCAATTATTCTAGGTCGTCCATTTTTGGCTACTGGTAGGGCGTTAATAGATGTTCAAAAAGGGGAATTAACAATGAGAGTCTGTAATGAGGAAATGAAATTTAATGTGTTTAAAGCCATGAAATATCCAGACGAAATGGAGGATTGCTCCTTCATTAGGATTATGGAAAACACAGTTATTGAGACAGCAATACAGGATTTGACTAGTAAGCATCCGGAAGAGCATGGAGAGGTTAGTGTAGAGGATTTGCAGGTTTGTTTGTTAGAAAGAAAAAATGAAAAAGAGTTGTTTAGGTGTGAGGATGTTTTTGAGTCTTTAGATTTAGATCAAAGGAAAGCTCCTCCTATTAAGCCATCCCTGATTGAGGCACCTACTTTAGATTTGAAGCCCTTGCCGGATCATCTAAAGTATGTGTATCTTGGGGAAGGTGAGACATTGCCCATTATTGTTGCATCAGATTTAATGCCGGAGCATGAAGAGGCCTTAATAAAGTTACTGCAGCAATACCGCAAGGCTATAGGTTGGACATTGGCTGACATTCAGAGAATTAGCCCATCTTTTTGTATGTACAAAATTACTTTAGAGGAGGGATCCTTTAGGAGTGTTGAGCAACAAAGAAGGCTTAACCCTGCAATGAAAGAGGTTGTTAAAAAGGAGGTGATTAAATGGTTGGATGCTGGGATCATTTATCCAATTGCCGATAGCAATTGGGTAAGCCCTGTCCAATGTGTTCCTAAGAAAGGAGGTGTCACTGTGCTGAGCAATAAAGACAATGAGTTGATCCCAACCAGGACAGTAACTGGCTGGAGGGTTTGCATGGACTACAGGAGGCTTAATAAAGCCACCCGTAAGGACCATTTCCCTCTACCATTTATTGACCAGATGTTGGATAGATTGGCTGGTCAGGCCTACTACTGTTTCTTAGATGGTTATTCTGGGTATAACCAGATTACCATTGCTCCTGAGGATCAGGAAAAAAACCACTTTCACCTGCCCGTATGGGACGTTTGCTTTTAGGCGAATGCCTTTTGGCCTTTGCAATGCTCCAACAACATTTTAGCGGTGTATGTTAGCAATTTTTTCTGATATGATTGAATCCACTGTTGAGGTATTTATGGACGATTTTTCAGTGTTGGGAGGGTCTTTTCAGAGTTGTTTAGATAATTTAGGTCAGGTGTTAAAAAGATGTGAGGATACCCATCTAGTTCTTAATTGGAAAAATGCCACTTTATGGCGAAGGAGGGCATAGTGTTAGGTCATAGGATTTATAAGAATGGTCTAGAAGTTGATAGAGCAAAAATAGAGGTGATTGAGAGACTAGAACCACCAAATTCAGTGAAGGGAATTCGGAGTTTTTTAGGACATGCTGGATTTTATAGGAGGTTCATAAAAGATTTTTCCAAAATCAGTAAACCTCTTTGTAACTTATTGTGCACTGATCATGTTTTTGACTTTAATTCAGATTGTAGGAAGGCTTTTGAGACTTTAAAGGCTGCTTTAATCTCAGCACCCATTCATTGTGCACCTAATTGGAATTTACCATTTGAGGTAATGTGTGATGCGAGTGATGCTGCAGTAGGTGCTATGCTGGGGCAAAAGCAGGGCAAATTTATCCATCCTATATATTATGCAAGCAGGGTTTTAAATGAGGCACAAGTCAACTATACAACTACTGAAAAGGAGTTGTTAGCTGTTGTGTTCGCTTTTGAAAAATTCCGGTCATATTTGGTTTGATCCAAAGTCACAGTGTTCACAGATCATGCAGCAATAAGGTATTTAATGTCTAAGAAAGATGCAAAACCTAGACTAATTCGTTGGGTTTTATTATTGCAGGAGTTCGACTTGGAGATAAAGGATAAGAAGGGATCAAAGAATGTTATTGCAGATCATTTATCTCGTCTTGATCCATCATTATCTTTGCTGGAGTAATCTGCCATTTCAGATTCTTTTCCAGATGAACAACTTTTTGCTGTTGAGGTAAAGGTAGTTAGGGATATCCCTTGGTATGCTGATATTGCCAACTTTTTGGTAAAGGGAGTCACTCCTATTGACATGGACTGGAGGCAGAAGAAAAAGTTTAAGCATGATGCAAATTTTTTCTATTGGGATGAGCCATTTATGTATAAGCAATGCTCTGACGATATTATTTGTAGGTGTGTTTCTGGTGCTGAAGCAAAGGAAATCCTGGAGCAATGTCACTCTTCGCCGTATGGAGGTCATTTCCGCGGTCAGAGGACAGCTATGAGGATTTTGCATTGTGGATTCTTCTGGCCTACCTTATTCAAGGATGCCCATTGGTTTTACAAGCAATGTGATGCTTGCCAAAGGAGAGGAAACTTGGGGCCTAGAGATGAAATGACTTTTACTTACATTTTAGAAGTTGAATTATTCGATGTATGGGGTATTGACTTTATGGGGCCATTTCCCCCTTCTAATGGCAATCTTTTTATCTTATTGGCAGTTGATTATGTGTCCAAGTGGGTGGAGGCCATCGCATGTCATCAGAGTGATGCCAAAACAGTAGCAAGGTTTCTTCAATCGCACATCTTTGCGCGGTTTGGGACACCTAGGGCTCTAGTGAGTGATGAGGGTACACATTTTGTTAATAATGTCTTAACTAAGCTTTTAGCTAAGTATGGGATTAAGCATAAGATAGCTACTCCTTATCACCCACAAGCAAATGGTCAGGCTGAAATTAGTAATAGGGAAATAAAATCGATTTTAGAAAAAGTAGTCCATCCATCTAGGAAGGATTGGTCTTTTAGGTTGGATGAAGCTCTTTGGGCTTATAGAACAGCCTATAAGACTCCTCTAGGTATGTCTCCCTATAGGTTAGTATATGGGAAAGCTTGTCATTTACCATTAGAGTTAGAGCATAAAACGTTTTGGGCTTTGAAAAAGTTAAATTTTGATCTGAGTCGTGCAGGAGCAATAAGAATGCTGCAGCTTAATGAATTAGAGGAACTTCGTCAATTCTCTTATGAGAATGCGAAAATGTATAAAGAAAAGACTAAGCTGAGGCATGACAAGAAAATAAAATCTAAAGAGTTTGTCAAGGGTCAAAAAGTATTGCTTTATAATTCTAGATTAAAATTATTTCCTGGGAAGCTAAAATCTAAATGGTCAGGACCGTTTATTGTGATTGAGGTTTTTCCCCATGGAGTAATTACTTTGCAGGATGAAAAAGATGGGAGAGTGTTCAAGGTGAATGGACGGCGTGTGAAGCATTATTGGGGTGAGGAGTTTCAGTCGAAATACCCTTCCCTAAGGTTGGTCGATGATTAAGAGAACAAGATTTTTGCAGGAGCATTTCACAGAGCAAAATTTTGAGCTCCCAGTGTTTGTATTGATTTTATGTTTCGCTGATTTGTTTTTAATTTTTCGAATAGGTTAGATTTGATTTTGCATGGTTTATTGGATTTTATCTTTAAGTATTTGTTTATTTCTGGTAGATTAGATTTTATCTATTTCGTTATGAATTTGATTTGATTTTATTTTCGGGTTATTTATTTGGATTATCTTTGAATTATCTTTGAATTAATTAGATTTTATTAGATTAGATCTAGATTTCATTTTCAGTTATTTGAATTCTGTTTAGTTTAAATTAATAAAGATTTTCTCTAATTTATTCGGCTTCTCTTGAAAATAAAAGATTGGGTTTGAGTTGATCGGTTAAATTTAAATTTGAATTTTAGAAATTTGTTTTTTCTTGCTTTGAAATTTGAATTCCGTATCCAAGATTCTTCAGGTTCAGAGGTTGTTGCGGCAGAGTTGTGGCTGGAGCAAAATCATCCGAATTAGAAGGGATTTCGTTGAAAATTTATTATTTTTACCGTTGGGATTTTCTTTGAGTTTTTGTAGGTAAATTTGCATGCGTCATTTGATGAGTCCACGTGTCACACAACAATCATCCAAGGGCTTTGATGGTGGACAGTGCATAGTGATTTACCGTGGGCGATTGGACTTCATAAATTTACCGTTGATGGTTTTGAATTTCCGATTTGCATGAGTTTAAATTAAACGTGAATAATATTAAATGCAGGGCAAATCTTTTCAGTTGGGATTTGATGTTGCTGGCGCCTTACCTATTTAAGGACAAGTGATATTTCCATTCTATGAGCACTGAGTAACTCTAACTTAACTAATTTTCTTCTGAATTTTTGAAGCTTGGACTGATTACGCTTAATTAGATCAAGGTATTCTGATCTCCAGAAACCTTTTGCTTGAGCATTTCTTCTAGCCTGGACTGTTGCTGCGACAAAGAAGATTTTGGAGGTAGTGTTGACTTATACGATCCACTTTAAGCTTAGTTCTAGTCCCACGTTTAGTTTAAAATTCAGATAGAAAAATTTAAGTTTGGGGGTATTATTGCTAAATTAATGATTCATTGAGGACAATGAATAATTTAAGTTTGGGGGACTTTTTGCTACTCCAATTGTTTTGCTCGAGCATTCCTCTTCTTCAAGTAAAAATTTGTTAGGTTATTGAGTAACCGGGGACATTTGTGATACCCATAGCTTGTCTTCGCGTCAAAAGATGACCTAGGAAATGTAAAAAAAGTGAGAAAAATTATTGGATGGAAAAATTGATTGATGAAAATTTTGCTGAAAAAATTCATGGAGCAAAAGTTTTGAGGGATGAATGGTGATCCAACAGTTTTTCTGTCTCCCAGAACTTAGGTGAGCTTCATCATAAAATGTCGCCATTCTGAGGGGCAAGAGATGGAATAACTAAGGATTTTTGAGCTTTATAAAGAGTATTGAGCCTAGTTGGTGATGAGTTTGAGGCAAGGGTATATTGCACCATAAAGTGGGTCATCCCATGCTTAAGAGCTTATTACTGTAGGGCTGCTTCAAGCCTGAAAAATAAGAATATAAACCCCTTTAAAAAAATGTGTGTTTTGAAATGACTTATAATAGAGCTAGACTGTGGTAAGTTCTTAGGAATGAGTTAAAAGTGGTGATTATTTGTCCATGCCGGAGGAATCATTTTGCTGCAGCAGAGCTCGGTTTTGCAGAGTGCTCAGGTAAAGGTTGAAGGTAGTGTTGGATTGTCTCGTTTGATTAAAGCTATTCTTTGTCTAATGTTTTGAATTCTTAAGGGAAGGGTGGTTAGTATTGCTCGGGACGCGCAATAGTTCAAGTTTGGGGGTGCGATAACTGCCCAAAAGGTAGTTATTTAGGCCTCATTTATATA
Source organism: Luffa acutangula (assembly GCA_036850905.1). Classification (NCBI taxonomy): domain Eukaryota; kingdom Viridiplantae; phylum Streptophyta; class Magnoliopsida; order Cucurbitales; family Cucurbitaceae; genus Luffa; species Luffa acutangula. Next base: position 7,856,782 of record CM072094.1, on the reverse strand, counting down.
GGGATTTGTGTGTCCTTTGTGCTTAATATGGTTGGTTTAGATAGATATTACATGTTTTAACCCATTTGGTAGAATGAAAGCTTTGGAAATCATTTTGTGCAGATTATGCTGTTGGGCGACTGGAGGGAGCAAATTCTGTGCTGCAGCAAAACTGGGAGCAGAACTGCCACATCACAGCTCGTTAGCCAACTTCATGAACCGACTTCTGTTGAGTTATTTTCGGGATAAAGGAGCATGGAGAGCCCTACACGTGTCCAAGTTGACCTAATTCAAGCCTCCTATCCTTCTATAAAAGGAAGTAGCCGTCCAAGTCAAAACCATTCCATTGTTCCTTGGAAGCCGAATAGTATAGAAAGATTGGAGACCACCAAGAACACCATCATCTGCAAGCTGATTAAGGAGATTATTGTTTTCTTTATTATCTTGTGATTATGGACATGCCTACTCAGATTGTAATTCATGTCTCCATGCTTATTATGAACTAAGTAGCTTTAGGCGTTGGTTAAGGACTATGTAGTTGTCGTGCTTCATCTCTAATAATATTTGTTGATTATTGCATCTTGGTTAATTGCTGTGCCTATTTCCATTTTATTCCCGCCTGGCCAGTCGGTATGAATACCTCTCTCTAGCTCCAGGGATGATTTAGAGAGTGTGTGACAATTATCCACACTACGATCATTGTGTATTGGTGAACGCCAGTGACTGAGCTAGGGATAGCCAGTTGCCTAGTGCTTGATCGGTCGCGCTTCATTGGGGTTGAAACACATTCCAAAATATTTGGAGTTTCGGGAGGAATCTGCTAATAATACTGCGAGAGTTTGCACGATCAATAATATTGCTAGAGCATCTTTTAAAACAACTACTGAATCCTGACCAGCGCCTGTCTTTAATCTGTCTGCCTATTTGTTTACTTGTTGTTCTGTCATTTATTTTGCTTCAACATAATTCTTATAAAACCCAATCATTTTTATTACCTTGAAACCATTAAAAAGATTTATACAAAATAGATAGAGTGAAAGCTAGTTCAGACATTGGATTGACAAATACTTATTACTTGCTGCAGACTGTGTATACTTGCACAGGAATTCTAAAGTCTTTTCAGATTGTAATTTTACTCACTCTAGGAACCCAACACTACGCAAAACAAATCGCATGCATTACTGATAAGAGTAAAAAATATACCTATTTTACCCTTATATTTAGCTCATTTCTTTGTCAAATATTGCATGTTTAGATCAATTTTACTATTCCCGAGCTCAAAATATGTTAAAGTTGATAAGTTAGGGTGTTGAGAATCACTTTTGTCAAATTATGCTCATTTTTTCTTAAAAAGACTTAATTTTAAGAAAATTTGACTAAGTTTGTTGCTGTGCAGGAAAACAGAGGAAGAGCTAGAATTTACTCAGAAATGTGACCGCATTTCTGGAAAGGCAAAATGAAATGCGACCGCATTTTTGGAAAAAAAAGAGGCAGTTCTGAGTCATCCATGGGTCGTTTTGAACTAGACTTATTCGCACCTAACCGGCTGTTTTGACCCTAAAACCGACTGGGCTACCTACCAGCACCTATTTCGCAGCTCCTCAACTATTTCCAACACTATATAAGCTCGAGATTCAAAGTCAAATTCAAGCAGAACACATTTGGAAGAAGAGGGTGGTGTCAGAGCCCTAGTTGACGCCTATGAGTAGGGATGCTTGAGGTCCTTCTTAGATGACTAAATTCTAACCTTAGTTAGACATCAAACCTTAGGGTTTGTAGGGATTTTCACCCATTCCCACTTGTAAAAGTGAGAGAGTGGAGTGTCTAAGCGAACTATAGAAGGATTGGATCAATAGAAAACCCATAGTATTTCGCTACTTCCATTATTTCCAGCTTTTAATACTTTTCATTTATCTATATTCTATACACGTTATTTTCAATGGAAATGTATTCATTTGCACTTTATCTCACCATGAGTAGCTAAATTCCATTGAGGGGTTCAATATGGTGAATTCCCTTATGGTTCAATAGCTTGAAAGTATTTTATTTGCTTAAGTATTGTTCAATGCATGTCATTCTTTATTGATTATCACTCTGATCTTGCTGAGTTTAACTTGATCATTTAGACTTTGCATGCTATGTGAGTTTTATCTCAAAAGGGATAGACGATATCGATTCTCATAAAGGTGATATAGGAGAAAAAGCTCAGAAGAGATTGTTCGGCGGTATAGGGCAAGTTGCCTAAGGCACCCTATATCGACTATAGGGTTATAGATTGCATTCGTGAATTATTTATGTCGGAGTTGGGTCACAGAAATGTGCATAACGGTACTCGCTTAGCCTTCTAATGGTTCTTGGGAGCAAGGCCAAATAGAAGTTAAATCTGACCCAATGCATTGAGTATGCTTAAGTTAAATAATCCATGATTAAGGTTATTGCCTTTGGGATGAATCCATGTTGAATACCTCGTTTTAGTTTATTGTTATTCTTTTATTCATTTGCTTGTTTTATCTATTTTTCTAAAAACCAATCATCAATCTGATTTCTTTGGTTACCTATTCTTTAAGCAATCAAGTTGAGCAGTTTCTTCTTCAAATCTGAATTTCCAGTTAGTCCTCGTGGGATCGATACCCTTGGAATACTTCTAAGGTTTTTTTATTACTACGTGCGACAGTGTATACTTGCACTAGGGTTGGCTGAATTTGTCTTTATTATTACTTATCATCTTATCTCACATCCATCCATTCAGCTGACGACGCACCAATTATGCCGCATGCTACGCAAAACCAATCGCATGCATTAAGCGCCATGCTACGCAAAACCAAACACGTGAATTATGTGTCACGCTGCACACCTACACATGAATTACGTGTAATGTAATGCAACTGCTAGACTCATGCTACACATCTTGTGACTGAAGGATTGGAATTCCGTAATTTCGTAAAGCGGAAGCGTGATTGGGACCGATTCGTAATTAATTTTGTTTAATCTAAAATACCAATACATTGACAATAATATTAGAACTATTCTAAATGTATAATAAGACTAAACATACAAAAATATTAGATCTAAATCTAATTTATAAAGTAACAAATTACTTACTCTCGTTAACGACTCATATTCAATTCACCAACTGCTTGTTAATTAATCACGAACTAGTGCAACCACCACCACTATGACTACACCGGTATGACTCTGAGACTTCTAGAGGCAAGAGACTGGTGGGAGTCTAGAGGAAGCCTTGAGGGGAATTCTCTGAGAGTAGGAGAATGAATGAGATGCCTTTCACCCCACCCCAGGGGTCCTATATATAGTAAAGGCCAAGACCTTTTTCCTAATAGGAAAAGGTCTCTAATTTTAATAAATAATTAATTAATTACTTAATTAATTAATTTCCCAATTAAATATCATATGTTTAATCTTAGAGATTTTATTAAAATTAAAATTAATATGATTCCAATTCATATTAAATTTATTTGAACTATTTCAAATATTTTCTTTCCTAATAGGAAAAGGTCTCTAATTTTAATAAATAATTAATTAATTCCATAATGAATTAATTACCCAATTAAATATCATATATTTAATCTTAGGGATTTTATTAAAATTAATATGAATCCAATTCATATTAAATTTATTTGAACTCTTTCAAATATTTTCTCTCAATAATTAATTTTTGAAATTAATTCAAAAATTATATTATAAAGTTTCATAAACTTTATATTATAATGCATCAATATACATTATATGATTCCCCAAATAAATTGAACACTTTCAATTTACAATTTATACTTAATTGCCTCGAGTCTCTTTACGAGCTACCAGTGGGACCTAATGGACCTACAGATCACAACGATACGAGACTAATTGGCCAAACTCATTAACCAAGTTAGTCAACATTCGTTAACTGTGAGTCACTCCACTAAAGACCCACAACTGCACTCTTCTCACTGTAGAATATTTCTGTGTCCACGGATATTGACCAAGCAGTAAGTCAATCCTTCACGTGTGTTCGTAACACCAGCTGGGTCAAATTACCGTTTTACCCTTGGGTTACCTCTGGTTCCTTAAGTACCACTGATTCATCTAATGAACAAGTTGTTTAGGGTCCAACCACTAAACAGGAGTTCCTCTTGGGCCAGGAGAGGACGACGCGCCTTTGTTCAAGCCCCGGAATCAGCCCTTAAGGGGACACACATCTACTTACCCCAATAGGGGAAGGAGTGAATTCCATCTTGTACTGTTATGTTCACAGCCCCCATTCAGTCTTCCCCCTGAAATTGTGGGATTATTGAGTCGGAAAATTGGCCACTCTCACCCATACAAATCTAAGGACAATCCCTCTTGAAATAGATTCATAACAGACTCAGGATTGAGATTGAGTTACTGATAACTCTCCAAAAAGTAGTTATTTAGGCCTTAGTTCTATAGTGTTTTGTGTGTCATTTGTGCTAAAAATGGTTGCTTTTGGATGAAAATTATATGTTTTAACCCAATTGGAAGAATGGAGGCTTTGGAAGTTATTTTGTGCAGAATATATTGCTGAGCGACTTGAGGGAGCAAATTCTGTGCTGCAGCAAAGCTGGGAGCAAAACTGCCACGTCACAGCTCGTTAGCCAATTTAATGAACTGAATTCTGTTAAGCTATTCTCGGGATAAAGTAGCAAGGAGAGCCATCCACGTGTCTAGATTAACCTAATTAGGTTAAAACTCATCTTATAAAAGGAGGGAGCCGTTAGAGATAAACTCATTGACGATTGGGAGATCGAATTAATCGGCTGTAGGCCGAATTGACGGCAGAATGGAGATCTAAGAAGACCATTTGCGATTCAACTCAAGAAGACGAAGTTCTTCCATGTTCTTGGTGGTTTGGAACAGCCGTTTCATCTCCCCAATTACTAGAAGGATTAGTATTTCTTGTGTATTTTGCATTATGGATGTGTTTATTGAGATTGTAATGTATTTTATGTTTTCAATTATGAACTAATTGCTTTGTAGGCATGGGTTAAGAATTATGTGATTGTTATATTTATAAAATCTGGAAATTCTATTTGATTATGTCATCTTGAATTATTGTTGATCCTTAATTTCATTATGTGCCCGCCTAGCTAGCCGATATGTATAGCTTCTCCTAGTTTCAGAGATGATTTAGGAGTTGTGTGGCGGTAATTCACGCTAGATCATTGTGTATTGGTGTAGGTAGTGACTTTAAGGAGTGGTAAGTCACTAGTAGAGAGGAAAGAGCCTAGTAAACCCCAGGAAGTGGAAGAGAATTGTGATAAAAATATTGTTGTTGAGAAAGAATTGGAGACTAGTCAAGGTGCTGGAGGGAGCAATAATGATGTTGGAGCATCTGGTTCTGTTCCAGATGTGGAACCACCTTATGTACCGCCTCCACCCTATAACCCACCCTTACCTTTTCCGCAAAGGAAAGAACCTAAGAACCAGAATGTTCAATTTAAGAAGTTTTTGGATATTCTAAAGTAGCTTCATATAAACATACCCCTAGTAGCGGCTTTAGAACAAATGCCAAATTATGCAAAATTTCTTAAGGACATGTTGGCTAAAAAGAAGATATTAGGAGAGTTTGAGACTGTGACTCTTACTGAGGAATGTTGTGCTATTCTTAAGAATGGGCTACCTTCCAAGGTTGAGGATCCAGGATCATCCACTATTCCTGTCTCCATAAGTGGAAAGGAGTTGGGGAGAGCACTTTGTGATTCAGGCACAAGCATAAACCTTATGCCTCTTTCAGTTTATCGAAAGTTAGGTATAGGTGAGGCTAGGCCTACAACACTCACACTCCAATTAACAGATAGATCTATCACATATCCTGAAGGTAAAATTGAGGATGTTCTGGTTCAGGTAGATAAATTTATTTTTCCTGTCGATTTCATTATTATAGATTATGAGGCAAATAAGAATGTCCCAATTATTCTTGGTCATCCATTTTTGGCAACTGGTAGATCTTTGATGGATGTCCAACAGGGGGATCATACAATGAGGGTGCATGACCAAAAGGTGAAGTTCAATATCTTTGATGCAATGAAATATCCTAATGATATTGAGGATTGCTCGTGCATTCAGGTGTTGGATGAGTTTGTTGAGGACCACTTTGAGAAGGAATTTATCGAGTACCATACCCAAAAATTTGGAGAAATCCAAATTAAGGATATGCAAATAGGTGGATTGGAGCATGAGTATGAAGATGTAGGTGAGATTTCTAGTTTTGAGAGGGATTTTGAATCCTTAGAGCCAATAGATAAGAAATCCAAGCCTATTGAACCTTATAATTCATTGACATTGCTCTAGGAACCTGAGACTAGGAAGTCCTTCCTTGATGAGCGGTTATTTACTGTAGCTCATATTAAGGCAGTGAAAACACCTTGGTATGATGACTTTTCCGACTACCTTGATTTTGGAAATTTGCCTCTTGGTTTATCAAAAGAACAAATGAAAGAATTTTTACATGAGGTGAAGTTTTATTTATCAAATGATGCATCTGTGGTTAGACAATGTGTTGATGATGGCTGTGAGTTTGAAGTAAAAGGGCAGCGAATAAAGCATTATGGGGAGAGGAGTTTTGTTCGAAATTTTCTTCCCTAAAATTGGTCGATGAATGAGAAAACAAGAGTTTTGCGGGAGCATTTCATATTGCAATATTTTTATCTCCCAATGTTGTCGCAATTTTATTTTATCTCGTGGATTTTAGTCTGGTTTGAATTAATTTGAATTAGATTTTATTGATTTTAATTTTATCTAATTTATTTTAATTCGTTGGTATTTTCGTAGATTTTATGTTCGTTTTATTTATTTATTTTTATTTTGGCCGATTTAATTTTTAATTTAATCAGATTAGTTCTGTTTAGATTTAATTTCAGTTTGAATTTTTAATTTCAGTTTAGATTAGATTTTTAATAATATATCTTCCTGATTTAATTCTGAAATATTCTTCTCTGAAGTTGCTGGCAAGTTTAGGGAGCGCAGATTTTGAGGGAGCAAAATTTCAACATTCTAATCAGAAGCTCCCATTATTTGATTTCATTTTTTTATGTTAATTTTGATTTATTTTATGTTTTGATATTTTTTTTTGATTTTATTTGATTTTTATTCGATTAGATTTTTATTTTATTTATTTATTTATTTTGTTGGTTAGTTTCGATTTTATTTTGAAGATCAAAGATTTGTTAAGATTTAAAATAATATATCTTGTGGATTTTATTTAAAAAAAAAAAGATTTGATTTCATAGTTTTGTTGAGAAGATCAAAGATTTTATTCGGTTAAGATTTTGTGAGATAAGATTATAATTTTACCGGTGAGATTTTATTGTTTTTAGCAAGATAATTAAGTGAGCATGCAGTTAATTACCAAAGATGTCATGTGGTTGGTAGAGGGCAGCTGGCGTTATGGTTGTTACACACAGAGGGAGCACAGTAAATGGAAGATCTTACCGTTTATCTGATAATAAAAATTTTCCATGAAACCATGAAGTTAAAACGGTAACTTAAATTAATTAGGAGATAATTAGGGGCTAATTATTTGTTGAAGATCTTTGACTTAGTGCCCTATTTATACGAGCTCCCATCAGGTACGCTTTTCACTCTCATCTTTTATTACTACTGATGTGATTTTTTTTCTCTGTGTGTATTATTATTGTGAGGAAAAAAGCATGAGCAAGGAAAGAAAGAGAGACGAAATAAGAAGTTGCGGTAGATGAAGATACAATGGAAGAGAGGGTTGAAGAGGCTTCGTAGAGACCAAAGAAAAAGAAGAAAAGGTCTATGAGAGAAAAAAGAAAGGTTCTTTAATGAAGAGGCAAGACTAAAAAATATCAAGAAGTCCTGAAGCGAGATGTTCTAATGGTGCGTGGCTTCGATGATGGCAAATAGTTCCCACATTTTCCTTGAGCGAACATCACTAATAACGGTTTGGGAACGGTTGTGCGCAAAGTCGGATCCCACTGTTGATCAACTAGAACGGGAGTTCTACGCCAACATCGATGAAAATGAAGGATTCTTGGTTATTGTTCTTAGAGTTGTTGTCGACTGGAGCCTTGGAGTGATTAATTCTCTATATAATTTGCAAGACTTCCCCCATGCTGTTTTCAACGAAATATTAGTTGCTTCCTCAAACGAGCAACTGAATGCCTAGTGGAGGTTGTCTAGGTCGAAGGCAAGAACATTCCAGTCAGCATACTTGAAGTGTGAGGCTAACACTTGGCTTAACTTTGTCAAGAAGAGATTATTGCCTATAACATACGCCTCCATTTTCCCCTATGATCGAGTGCACTTGAAGGTTCAGAGTCCCAAAGAGTTCTAATGATATAAACTTGTTTGATAAGGGGATTATTGACACTGCCAATCTGGGTAGGCTTCAAAGAGGTGAGACGTGCTAAGGTGATTTGTTGTGCGGTGTCCATAGAGTGTTGGAGCAACTTGAGAGGATGCAATTATTCACTAAGAGACAACTTCAAACCTACTAGAGCTATAATTGTTAAAGGGACACCACACTAAGGAAGGCTATGCAAGTGAATTTTTCTAAGTCATATCAAGCCGTCCTAATTTTCCTTGATGATCTTATGAACCCATGCATTCCACCCCCACCCATCATTCAAGAGGAAGAAGAAAACCTAGAACCTGAACATAAAGAAGAATTAAAGGGAAGTTTCAGTTTCTTTGAGCAAATACTTTGATGAATGATTTTATGTGCACGTCTTGCTTGTGTTTTGTTCTTTCTGCTTATGTTATGTTCTGCTTCTTTGTTTTTATCTTATGCTTTAAAATCTATCTCTGTCATGATTTCGTAAATCTGTGATAACGACTCTCCAAAAAGGCCTTAATTCTATAGGGATTTGTGTGTCTTTTATGCTTAATAGGGCTGCTTTTAGATATATATTATATGTTTTAACCCATAGGGAAGAATGAAAGCTTCGGAAATTATTTTGTGTAGAATATGTTGCTGGGCGACTTCAGGGAGCAAAATCTGTGCTGGAGCAAAGCGAGGAGCAAAACTGCCACGTCACAGCTCGTTAGCCAATTTAACAAATCGAGTTCTATTAAGTTATTCTTGGGATAAAGGAGCAAGGAGAGCCATCCACGTGTCTAGGTCAACCTAATTCAAGCCTCCTATCATTCTATAAAAGGAGATAGCCGCCCAAGTCAAAGTCATTCCACTTTTGGGGAAGATATCATTCTCATTTCCATTTTGGGAGCCGAATAGAGGAGAGATTGGAGACCATCAAGAAGACCATCGATTACAAGCTGTTCAAGGGATGATTTAGGGAGTGTGTGGCGGTTAATCACACTAGATCATTGTGTATTGGTGAACGCTAGTGACTGAGCTAGGGATAGCCAGTTTCCTAGTGCTTGATCGGTAGTACTTCATTGGAGTTGAAACACATTCTAAAAAATCCGGAGTTCTGGGAGGAATCTGTTAATAAGACTGCGAGAGATTGCATGATCAATAATATTGCTAGAGCATCTTTTAAAATAATTACTAAATCTTGACCAGCACCTGTTTCTAATCTATCTGCCTATTTGTTTACTTTCTGTTCTATCATTTCTTTTGCTTCAGCATTTTATAAAAAACCAATCATTTTTACCACTTTTGAAACCATTGAAAAACTAAACAAAATAAATAAAGTGAAAGCTACGTCAGACATTGGATTCGATAAATACTTATTACTTGTTGCGGACTGTGTATACTTGCACAAAGTTCTAAAGTCTTTTTATATCTTATTTCTTATTACATTTTTACTCACTCTAGAAACCCAACATTCTTCATCTTCATCTTCATCTTCATCTTTAGATTCTTTCTATTTTTGAGGCAGTAGCGATTGAGGGAATTAGGGAACACGGAGGCAATACTGGTGGCGACAGAGAGGTAGAATTCTCTAATAGCTTCATCTCTTTCCTTCACGTAGACCCAGTAAGCTTTCATCTTGTCTTCGATCTGGTCTAGCTGTCGGAAGGCGAATGCAAGGACCTCTGATGATGGTGTAGGCCCTGAAATAGGAGTGTGCTCAGGAGGTGAAGCACGTGTCAGCCCCGGTGGTGGAGTAGCTTGGGAAGTGGAAGCCTTGTCCTTTCTTTGGGCATTGTTTTGTTGAAGCTTCCCGATCAGAGGTAGGTCAATGGTCGACTTGAAAGATTGACGTTCCTCATCTTTCCCAGGAACTATCTTCACCCTCTAACATAACTGGGTAATTAGTGACCTAAAGAACGGCTTCCCTGCTCTCTTCCTTCCACATGAAAGCATCTTTTCTCTAATGATGTTCCCTATGTTTATCTCCAATCCCTTCATGATGTTGTAGAGAAGCATAACCCTCTCTACTGAAATGGTACTATCATGGGTTGTGGGCATCAGTCTGTTCTTGATAAAGTGAAGCCATATTGCTGATTCTAGTTTGAGATCACTGGGCACTAACTTCCTCACCTTTGTTTGAAACTCCTTCCATTAAACTCTCTTGTTGGCCACCATTTTCAGCGCTTCTTTCATCTGCTTGGCCGCGGGGTTCTTAATCACATCATTCCCTCTTGGATGTAGGGGTGCCTTGATCAGGTACACCCTGTTGATGTCAACAGAAGAAAAATTGACCATATTACCTCTCACCACCGCCATGCTCATGCTCTCTTCCCTCAAATCAGCATAGAATTCTCGAACTAAAGGCACCACGACCTCCTAAGGGTGAGCACAGAACTCGTGCCACTTGTACTGGGTAATGACTTTTGTCACAAAGTCTGGCAAAGTTCCTACTCTATTGAAGAATCCCTTCTCGTTCAGGAAGTCTTTTTTTCTCATAATTTCCATTTTCTCCTGGAAATTGACATCCTTGAAGACTTCAGGAAACTGATTCTTTGGAGCTTAAGGCGATTTGGTCTTTGGTTTGACAGGTGTGGAGATGGGAGGAGCTGCAAGAGCGGTGTCCATGGACCTTATCTTCGGCCTCTTGGCAAAAATAGGGTCATTTTTATTCTTTGTTCTCCTCCCGGCTCTTAGTTTTCTTCTTCTTTTTTTCCTCAAAGCTGCAGAGATTGGAATTTGGTCATCATCCAATTCTTTTATCTCAGAATCTGATTCGATTTCTGATTCACTGGAGGTCTCGGCCTCCCCCTTTTCAATTTCCTCTTCATTTTTCTTCTCTCCTAAAGAGGTGCTATCAAAAGCTGGTGGACTAATGTCATATTCAAACAGCGGGTCAAGGGCCTCATCAACCTGGTCTTCTTCAGTGGCCTTTTCCTGGCCTTCCTTAGAATGCGGCCCAAATGCGATTGCATTCCAGCCTTCGATTACTTCCTTCTTTTCTTTTTCAGACTTTTCTTCACTTGGCCCTTCAAGGGCTTCTTCTTCAACTTCATGTAGCTGTTCAACCTCACTTTGAGCCTTGTGCAATGGCTCAAAGGTTTCAAGTAAGTCTTCAGCCTCTTTTCTTCTTGCTTCTTCTTTCAAAATTTCTCTTCTTTATTTTTCTTGCTTGAGGAGTTGAAGTTCAGCAGCCACTCTCTTGAGTTCTTCTTCTTTTCTCTCTTTTTTAGCTTGAATGGCTCTTGACCTCTTTTTTTTCTTCTTCCTTCTTTTTCTCAGCTTCCTTTTCCTTTTCCAAGTCCCTTTTTCTTACAAACTCATCTTCTTCCCTCATACTCTGATTTTCCATCTCTCTTTCAGCCCTTATCTCTCTGAGTGCATCTTACTCAGCCTTATAACCTTCGACAATAATGAGGGCTTGTGCAACTGCTTGTCGGATCATCTCTTCGAACACATCCGGCGGCATTCTAGCTACTTTGAGGGGCTCGATGATCCGAGGTTTTTCGGGTGCAGCCTTCTTTGACTCATTCTTTCTTACACTGTAAGTCACGAACGACTTGTTCCTCCAAGAAGAAGTTGGGTTAGTAGAAGGGTTAGAAACCTTACCCGTTTGAGTCTCTCTTTGTCGAGAGCTCTCTCCCACTTTGGCGGCTTCTTCAGCATCACGCAATCGGACTTCTTCTTCAAGTGTCGCACGCCTTTGGGATCCCATCTCCCAAATCATCGCAAACCATTCCCTCGAGCGTTTTCTCAGCTATTGGCCAGTAGATTTTTGGGTTTTGTGGAGGGAATCGGTGTGTGTGGACCTTCTTGGACGAGAACTACTCGGATTCTCCCTCGAGGTGGCCGACATTGTCAAGGAAGATGGAGTTTGAATAGTGGTTCTTTGGTCCACAACTACCGGTGAGAAACCCGTGGGTCTCGCTCCTCTTGTTCCGTGCATGCTTGCTTCGGGTTGATCTTCTTGGCTTCAAGCACCTTGATCAACACTATGGATACGTTGATCACTTTGAGATCGAGTGATCTTGCGAGATGAGGATGATTTCAGCGTGTTCTTCATGGTTCTTGCTTATGGGTTTCAGTTTCAAGGAGTAAGGGTGGAGAGTTTGTGAAGTTGACTTGAAGGCAAAAGGTCTAAGTGTTTGATGAGGAAGAAAAACACTTAAGTCAGCTATTTATAGGTTTCTCGAAATTAGGTCACGTGACAGTCATTTAAATGACGTCACTGCCCTTGAGCATCTAGGAAATGCGGTCGCATTTCCAAATGCATTGGGGAGAAATGCGATTGCATTTTCCCTAGTTTTCTGCCTTCTTTATTTTTTTCTAACTTCTTTTATTTCCTTGGTTTTTGTTTCTTTCTTTTATTTTCTGAAACAATCACAAACTTGTTAGAAATTTCACATACTAAAAACATGGTTATTCATTTCTTTTTCTTTAGATAGATACAAAATAACTTGGACTTTTCAAACTCCCAGGTGAATCCCCATGAAAAGGTGTTCCCTACAGTCAACTTAAGTACCTTTTCCTAGACAGAGTTTTACTCTTGTCCATATATTTTGTTATCCTATCTATTCTTTTAATCATTTATTATAAATCCACATAATGTGCAAAAGTAAATTTTCAGAGATAGAAGTCATACTAGATAAATCACAACTACAGGGGCTTCTTCGGCCCTAAAATTCTTCCCCCAATAGGGTTTAATTCTTTGTCCATTCACTTTGAAATGCATGCCTTGATTATCCATCAGCACTACGGTTCCATAATCAAAGATTCTCACGATCTCAAATGGTCCCGACCATCTTGATTTTAGTTTTCCCGGAAATAACTTAAGTCTACAATTAAAGAGTAGCACTTGTTGACCCTTATGGAACTCCTTAGGATGAATTCTTCTATCATGCCATCTTTTGACCTTCTCCCTGTAGAGTTTTTCATTCTCATAGAAGAAATGTCGGAGTTCTTCCAGTTCATTTAGTTGTAACTTTCTCTTGATTCCGGCTTTGTCCATGTTGAAATTGAACGTCTTCAATGCCCAGTAAGTTTTGTGTTCCAATTCGTGTGGTAAGTGACAGTCTTTTCCAAATATGAGTCTATACGGAGACATTCCTGAGGGCGCTTTGTATGCAGTTCTGTGAGCCCGTAATGCCTCGTCAAGCCGTAGTGACCAATCCTTTCGGGAAGGGTCCATCATCTTTTCCAAAATAGCTTTGATCTCCCTGTTAGAGAGCTCTGCTTGACCATTCGTTTGAGGATGGTAAGCAGTGGCTACTCTATGCCTGATATTGTATTTGGAAAATAAGTTGGCTATTATCTTGTTTAAAAAATGAGATCCTTCATCGCTTATGATGAAACGAGGGGTTCCGTATCTTGTGAAAATATTCCTCATGAAAAATTTCTTCACCACCTTTGCATCATTTGTTGCTGTAGCTATGGCCTGGATTCATTTCGATACATAGTCAACTGCAAGCTAAATGCAAATGTTTCCAAAGGATGGCGGGAATGGGCCCATAAAGTCTATCCCCCATACGTCGAAGATTTTCACTTCGAGTATGAAATTTAGAGGCATTTCGCTCTTGGCTGTCAGATTCCCGGTTCTTTGACATTGATCGCAGTTCCTTGTGAAGAAGTGTGCATCTTTGAAGAGACTTGGCCAAAAGTATCCAGATTGGAGGACCTTAGCTGCAGTCTTTAGTCCGACAAAGTGTCCTCCATATGGAGCCTCATGACAAGCTTCCAATATGAGTGATATCTCTTATTCTTTTATGCACCATCTAAGCATTTGATCTGGACCTAGCTTGTACACGTATGGCTCATCCTAGTAGTAGTCCTTGACATCTTTTAGAAAATTCTTAATGAAGGATTAAAATTCCTTTTGGCAGCGGAAGCAATCAAGAACAATCTCGTTTTTAATTTCTGTTTTTAGGAAAAACCGATACGTTGGCAAATCAAATTACATAAACAATTTCTAAATTAAACGATTTGATTAAGCATGCTGGAAAAATTAGACCTAAAAACTTATTTAGATCTAGAAAACTTACTTGATTCAAAGAATACTGCACAATGCTCCAAGAACACCACCACGTTGGATCACCCGTTATGACACTAGGGACTTGAGATCCGGCTTGTGGGAACCAATCTTGGTCTTGGAAGGGAATGTTACAGCAAAGGGATTCCTGAAATTTTTGAGAGAAAAACAAGAGTAGAGAGAAAACCAACTCTGTGTATCTATCGTCAAAATGAGAGTGAGATCATCACATGGGTAACCCCTTCTCCACTTAACGATAAGTGGGGGGGAGTTAAAGTCCTACTCCATCTAGATCGTTGGATCAAATCCAAACGATCTTGGCCGTCCATTAATTAAATAATAAAAATCATTTAATTAATTATAATTAATTTAATTAAAATAATATTAATTAAATCAATTAATGCATAAGGTATTTAATTCAATTTGAATCATATTAAATTGAATAAAATTGGCCATTCAATTAATCTCATTAATTGAATCCACATTAATTAAATATCCAATATTTAATTACAATTGAATCATATTCAATTTTAATCTCTCTCATTTAACCTATAGTTTTAATGTGCATCATAATGTACATTAATATAAACTATAGTATTAATTTGATTAAATCACATTTAACCAAACTAAAAAAAAAATTAATTAATTCCCTAATTCATGAATTAATCAAATATCACATATTTAATTAAATTCATTATTCTCTCAATAACTAATTTCAAATCATATCCAAAATTAATTATAAAGTTTAATTCTTTAATTAAACTTTATACTATAATGTATCTCCATACATTATACTAATTCCCTTTAATATGAAGACTAAATTATCTCAGAACCCGTTATGAGCTTGCAGGTGGACCTAATGGACCTACAGATCAGAAGCTCCAACGATACGAGATTGATCAGCTAAACTCATCAACCGAGTCAATCAACATTCATTAACCGTGGGTCACTCCACTAAAGACCCACAACTGCACTCTTCTCACTGTAGAATATTTATGTGTCCATGGATATCGACCAATTGCAGTAAGTCAATCCTTCACGTGTGTTCGTAACACCAGTTGGGTCAAATTACCATTTTACCCCTGGGTTACCTCTGGATCCTTAAGTACCACTGATCCCTCTAATGAACAACCCGTTTAGGATCCAACCACTAAACAGAAATTCCTCTCGGGCCAGGAGAGGACAGCGCGCTTTTGTTCAAGCCCCATAATCAACCCTTAAGGGAACACACATCTACTTGCCCCAATAGGGAAAGGAGTGAATTCCATCTTGTACTGTTATGTTCCCAGCCCCCATTCGGTCTTGCCCCTGAAATGGTAGGAATATTGAGTCGGCGAGCAGACCACTCTCACCCATACAAATCTAAGGACAATCCCTCCTGAAAAGGAGTTCATAACAGACTCAGGATTGAAATTGAGTTACCTAGGTCATCCTATTGAAATAGAAACCTAGACTAGTTAACGGCGTTACATCTAGTGGTTACTATTTCGCGGTCCGGTCTTTTGCAAACTCATTGCATAGGATACCCCCATCCGCATGTCTCCCACATGGATGCTTTGGATCATTGCATCTGTATTGGATACAAGATGGGTCGTATCACATAGTGTCACCAGGATAAGGTACCCAACCCTATCCCTATACTATAGACCATTTAGGTTGTTACTTGGACACCGATCCCCGTATGTCACTACATATCAGTCCAAGTTTCATTTAAAAAACCTTGGATCTTTAGTTTATTGGATTCGGGGTTTATTAATGCAAACTTGATTATTCAATAACCAAATTACTGAATCACTCAAATAACGACTTATTGAGATCAATTAGTTTGTTTCATTTACTATCTACGCGTTTTAGGGCATAAAACCCAACCCTTAAGCTGTTGAGCGGTTGCTTCTAGGGGTTTTAGTCCACTGACTAAGTAATTTACATAATCTGCAAACCATGGAAGTTGAACTATCCTTATTGCCAGAATTTGCTCATCTGCAAACAATCTTTGAACATCCAGCCCTTTCTCCACTTGTGCTTCCTCTCCAAGTCTTGGTAGGTGGTCTAATACCTGATTCTCGGTTCCCTTTCTGTCCTGGATTTCAATGTGAAACTCCTGCAAAAGTAAAATCCAACGGATTAATCAAGGCTTGACATCCTTTTTACAAAGCAAATGTTTGAGAGCTGAATAGTAAGTATGAACTATGACTTTAGTTCCCACTAGGTAGGATCTAAATTTGTCAAAACCAAATACTACTGCAAGTAATTCCTTCTGCGTGACAGTATAGTTCAACTGAGCGTCGTTGAGCATTTTGCTTACAAAGTAAATAGGTTGCACTATTTTTCCTCTTTTCTAACATAATACTGATCCAACTGCAAAATCGCTAGCATCTCACATCAACTCGAATAGTTGGGTCCAATCAGGTTCAATTATGATCGATGATGTGCAGAGTGCATTCTTTAAAGTCTCGAAAGCTTGCTTACAATCTTCATTGAATTCGAACAGTCTATCTACTTCAAGTAACGTACACAATGGTTTGGAAATTTTAGAGAAATGTTTAATGAATCTTCTGTAAAAACCTGTGTGGCCTAGAAAGCTCCTGATATCTTGAACAGTTTTTGGAAAAGGCAACTTGGATATGATCTCAATCTTTTCCTTGTGTACCTCGATTCCATTTCTGGAAATTCGATGTCCAAGAACTATGCCTTCGCATACCATGAAATGGCACTTTTCCCAATTCAATACCATGTTTGTTTCTTCACATCTTTCAAGCACTTGGTCTAAATTCTTTAAACATACTGCAAACATTTCTCCGAAGACAGAGAAGTCATCCATAAACACTTCCAATGTTCGTTCTACCATATCAGAGAATATAGCCATCATACACCTTTGAAAGGTGGCTGGTGCATTGCATAATCCGAATAGCATTCTTCGAAAGGCAAATGTCCCATACAGACATGTGAACGTAGTTTTCTCCTGGTCTTCTGGGGCCATTGTTATTTGATTGTAACCTGAGTAACCGTCTAAAAAGCAGTAATAATCGTTCCCTGCAAGTCTTTCCAACATTTGATCTATAAATGGCAATGGGAAGTTGTCTTTCCTGGTTACTTTATTGAGGCGGCGATAGTCTATGCAGACTTGCCATCCTGTGACTGTCTTTGTCGAAATCAATTTGTTTTTCTCGTTCTCCACTACAGTTATCCCACCCTTTTTAGGGACGCATTGTACTGGGCCGACCCAGCTACTGTCTGAAATTGGATAGATGACTCATGCGTCCAGCCATTTTAAAATTTCTTTCCTGACAACTTCTTTCATAATGGGATTTAGTCTCCTTTGACTTTCAATGGAATTCTTGGCTCCTTCAAGGTTGATCCTATTGATAACTCTCCAAAAGGGAGTTATTTAGACTTTATTTCTATATTGATTTGTGTGTCTTTTGTGCTAAATAGGGTTGCTTTTAGATATATATTACATGTTTTTACCCATTTGGAAGAATTGATGCTTTGGAAGTTATTTTGTGCAGAATATATTGCTGAGTGACTTGAGGGAGCAAAATCTGTGCTAGAGCAAAGCGAGGAGCAAAACTGCCACGTCACAGCTCGTTAGCTAATTTAATGAACTGAATTCTGTTAAGCTATTCTCGGGATACAGGAGCAAGGAGAGCCATCCACGTGTCTAGGTCAACCTAATTCAAGCTTCCTATCACTCTATAAAAGGAGAAGTCGTCCCAAGTCAAATCAATTCCATCCTTGGGAGGAACATTCCACTCTTGGAAAGTTTACTTCCACCTTTGGGAGCCGAATAGAGGAGAGAGATTGAAGACCTACAAGAAGACCATCAATTGTAAGTTGATCAAGGGAATTAATATTTTCTTGTATTACTTTGTATCGAATAAGTATGTATAATTCGTTTAACATTCACTATCTACGAGTTTTAGGACACAATCCCAACAATCTCCCACTTGAACTAAAACTCTAGTTTAGTGGGATGTACTATAATCTATAACAGCAGTGGGTGAATAAATACTTGTATTAATAACAAAGTAAAAATACAATAAACTAGGGCATCTAAATACCCAGTATACTGAGGCATCGACATACCAGTTACAATTCTCCCACTTGACCTAGATTATTTCTCGTAAACATCTCGCAGACCTAGACCTTCTAGATGACTCTCGAACACTTTAGCCGTGAGAGCCTTCGTGAATGGATCAGCAATGTTGTGCTCCGACGCTAGCTTCATGACGATCACGTCTCCTTGGTGCACAATCTCCCTAATGAGATGGTATTTCCTTTCGATGTGCCTGCCTCTCTTATGGCTGCGAGGTTCCTTTGAGTTTGCAACTGCGCCACTATTATCACAATACAAGGTGATAGGAAGCTGCATATTTGGAACGACTTCCAAGTCAGCTAGGAACTTCTTGAGCCATACTGCCTCTTTTGCTGCTTCGCAAGCGGCTACATATTCGGCCTCCATGGTCGAGTCTGCAATGCATCCTTGCTTGATGCTGCACCATACTATTGCTCCTCCATTTAGAGTGAATACTGACCCCGATGTAGATTTCCTCGAATCTTTATCGGTTTGAAAGTCAGAATACTGACCCCTATTGTTCGTGGGGATCGTGACGGGGACGTTCGGTCTCGGCCTACAACGAGTCTATTTCTCTTTTCCCTTACTTTAGATAGTTTTTATGGCTTATTTAGACTTAGTTTATATTGTAACGAGGATTATGTGTAGCTAAGTTTAATTCTTAGGAATTGATGTAGCCGTTGGGCATGTTTAGGATTGATTTACGGTATTTATGCTATGGATGTCATTTATGCATATGTTGTATCCTTAATGCTTTTGATTTACTGGCCATAAATTGATTGATGTTTATATTTGAATCTAACTCGGGAGAGAGGATTTAAATTAGTATTCCGTATGCATAACTAGAATTTAGCTAAAAATCGGGAGATTAAGGTTAATTCTAGAAATTGTTATAAAGGTTAGCCTTATTGCCTTGTATGTTTATTGAATTTAGATAGGGATATCGGATTCAATTGCATATGAGAGAATCATGTATGCTCGGGAGAAATATGTGTGATTTTAGTTGTCAAGATTTATGAATCATAGCATGTGTTAATCCGTTTATTAATCCATAACTCCAATTGGTGAAATCAAATCCCTAAGACCAATTATTCCCATTTGATTGTCACTTTTTACTTTAGTTTTGTAATTGATTGATTCATATTCTCATTCTATTTGTTTCCCTAAATAAAATTGGCCAAGAGTATTTTCGATAATTAAAATTTGGCTAGACACCAATCCAGAGGACGACATTCGATTTCAAAATCACTATATTATTACTTGACCCGTACACTTGCGGTAAGCAATTTGCACATCAAGTTTTTGGCGCCGTTGCCGGGGATTGGCGTATTTAGTCAATTTTAATATCGTAGAAAAAATTGTCCGGTCTTAGTTTAGGGTGTATTTTATTTTATTTTATTTATTATTTTTTGTTATTTTTGTTTTTAGGTAGTTTGCATATTTTTTCTTTTGTTGATTGATTTCCATATTTAGATTTTCTTTTCCATATTTGTTTGATTTTTCCATTTTTAGATCTTTTTAGTTTTTCCCTTTTTAGAGTAGTTTTTCCTTAATTATTTTAGTTTCCTTATTTGATTTTTGCAATTTTTGTTTGCATTCCATATTTGTTATCTTTCTTCCTTTTGTAGATTATTTTTTTCCTTAGTTAGATTCTTTATTTTTCTTTTTCTTGTTTTTTTCCTAATCTATTTTCTTTCCTTTTCTTTTATTTCTTTTTCTAGGTTAGCTTAGATTGTGCATGCGAAAGGTTAGGGAATTGGCCTTAGTTCCCTTAGATCCAGAGATTGAAAGAACTTTTAATAAACTTCGAAGGGAAAATCAAGAAAACATCCAAATGGCCAATCCTAATCCTGAGGAACCTAAGCCCATCAGGGACTATTTTCAGCCGATCTTTCAAGAGCAACAGTCGGGGATTGTCTATGCCCCGATTAATGCTAACAATTTTGAGCTGAAAACAGGTCTCATCCAGATGGCTCGAGATTGCGCTTACAGAGGATCACCCATGGAGGATCCAAATTCTCATCTGAAATCCTTCCTAGACATCTGTGGGACGGTAAAGTTAAATGGTGTTTCTGAAGATGCCATTCGCTTACGTTTATTTCCTTTTTCGTTGCAGGACAAAGCGAGGGACTGGTTACAATCTATTCCACCTGGAAGCATTACCACTTGGGATGCTTTGGTCCAGGCATTCTTAAAGAAGTTCTTTCCTTCTGCTAAGACGATCAAGCTGAGGACCGAAATTGGGACATTCCAGCAACAATTCGATGAGCAGCTGTTCGAGGCTTGAGAAAGATTTAAAGAGCTGCTAAGGAAGTGCCCTCAGCACGGATACCCTGACTGGCTCCAGGTTCAGTTATTTTATAATGGTTTAACTCCTAGCACGAAAACTATTATTGATGCAACTGCAGGTGGGACTCTGTTGTCCAAGACTGTTGAGAGTGCTAGGACTTTGTTAGAGGATATGGCCACCAACAGCTATCAGTGGCCATCTGAGCGGTCAGGACCCAAAAAGATTGTTGCTGGAGTGTTCGAGGTTGACAACGTAAGTGCACTTCAGGCTCAGATGTCTTCCTTGGCTAATGCATTTTTAAAGTTTTCAGGTTCAGGGAATGCTCAATCAATTGAGTCTGCAGCTGCCCTTGCATCCCAGACTCAGGGGGAAAATCTCGAGCAGGTTCAGTATGTTTCAAATTATAATTCTAGGGGGTATAATAATAATTCCACACCTACACATTATCACCCTAGCAATATAAATCATGAGAATTTTTCCTATGCTAATAATAAGAATGTTTTAAATCCTCCTGGCTTCACTCCTCAAAGTCAGGAAAATAAGAAATCTTTAGAAGACCTTGTTGGAGCTTTTATTGCATAATCAAGTAACAGGTCAAATAAACTTGAGGAGGCCGTGATTGCAATAAACACTACTGTCAATGGCCATTCTGCAGCAATCAAGAATATAGAGACTCAGCTAGGACAACTGGTAAGTGTTGTCAACTCTATGAATAAAGGTAAAACCCCAGTTGAACAGGAGAAATCTTCATTGGAGTTCTGCAAGGCCGTGTCTGTGCATCACGAGGAGGAGATTCAATTAGCTGAGGAGGATGAGACTACTGAACCAGAGGAACTCACAGGAGGAGTTGAAGAAGGCACCACCTCAAACGAAGCTGAAAAGCTTAATCCTGAACCTTCTATTCCTTCTCCTACTGTTTTAGTTCCTAAATCAAAGAAAAAGAAAAATTCTAAGGTTAAGTTTGAAAAATTTTTAGATGCTTTTATGGGTTTGCATGTTAATATTCCTTTTTCAGATGCCTTGGAGCAGATGCCTCACTACAGAAAATTCATGAAGGAATGGCTCAACAAGAAGAAAAAGGAAAAGCAGTTGGAGACTGTATATCTTGCATCGACGTGCAGTGCTCGTGTCCAACAGGGAGTACCAGAGAAATTGTCTGACCCAGGGAGTTTTACTATTCCTTGTAATTTTGGTACTTATTCTTGTAGAGCACTATGTGATCTAGGGGCCAGCATAAATATTATTCCATTATCTCTGTGCAAAAAGCTTAACATAGGAGACATAAAATCTACTTCTGTTAGACTTCAGTTGGCTGACCAGTCTGTGGTTAGTCCATATGGGATTGTTGAGAATATCCTGATTAAAGTAGGTAGATTTTTCCTTCCTGTTGATTTCTTTGTGCTAGATATTAAAGAGAATCCTGCTATGCCTATTATATTAGGGAGACCTTTCCTTGCTACAGGGAGAGTTATAATTGATATTGAGCGCAGGGAGCTAATCATCAGAGTTCAACAGGAGAATGAGGTTTTAAAAGCTTTTGAGGACCCCAAGAACACATCAGATACCATGATGGTGGGCTACAGGAGAGGTGTTAGGAAGAGCACCAGTGATGGAAAATCAGACAGGAGACCACCCTGATGTGTAGTGGTCAATACGTCGAGCTAATGACGTTAAACAAGCGCTTATGGGAGGCAACCCAAGTGAGTTAGTTATTTCTTTATTTTGAGTTTTATTTATTGTTTGTGTCTATTTTGTAGGTCTTGTTTTCTTTCTCTCCTTTGCTTTCAAGCTGTCAAGATTCCAAGCATTTAGTCAAGAAGTCATCATCATTCCAGGCCAGTATTGTTCACTCCTCTCATTCGTTTATTGTTCTCATGCTTGTTTATGCGTTATTTTCGCTATACATTGAGGACAATGCATATTTTAAGTTTGGGGGTGGATTAGCATGTTTGTGGAGCCCTTGAGCATCTGAGTTCGGGCTATAGTTTTGAGCTTTCTTTGAATTATGCATATGGTTGTTTTCTGGATGCTACTTTTGCATGTCTATGATGTCTTAGGATAGGCTTTCTTGTCAATTTTCAAGCTTGTGATGAGTTGTAAGCATAAGTGCCCAAAAAAGGGAGACTTTTTAAAATTTTTCTAGGAGATGACTTGCATGAGTAGAGTATTTGTCTTGGCTAGATTTGGATTTGAATGCTTAGGAGCGATTTATTGAGTTCATATGCTTGTTGTCACCTCGATAGGTGTAGGGTAGAGCTAAAGAGTTAATTTTTTGCAAATTAGCATGTTTGATCTTGCTTAGGAGGAAAGAAAAGAATATATGCTATTTATGCTCATAAAGAAAAATCATTCTTGTTGTCATTGTTGAAAAAAAAAATAATAATGCCATGGCTTGTGCACAATATGCAATGGTTAATAAAGATTAAGGCAAAAAGAGCTATCCCTGTTGTGATCAGTTAGGCCAACCAGAGAAAACTCAGGTTAATGGTCCCTGTAATGGGTGTGTGAAAGTTGGTGCCACATATACATGCTTAATTCAATTGTTAATTAAAGCACCTAAGTATGGAGAAAAACAAACTAATTTGTTCCATTAACTCATTAGTGAAACCTTAGTGCTAGTGTAGAGGGAAGATGAACTGAGAGTTTAATAAATCAATCCTGGGCTAGTAGAGTCTGATCTTGTTGAGTTAGATCTCGCTTGTGCAAGTTAATTTTGGAAAAATTTTAATTTGTCTTCCTCATTGGTCCTTGTGTGCATGTCTCTTGCTTGCTTGACTATTGACTTTTGAGCCTTGAGGATTGAGTCATGTTTGTTGCATCCATTCTTTCACTGTATGCTTTATTTTTAGTTTGCTCGAGGACTAGCAAAAGCTTAAGTTTGGGGGTATTTGATAGCGAGCATAGCTAGCTATTTTTCTCTTATTAATTAAGCTAGTCTTTTACAATTATTTGCCCAAATTTATGCATTTTTATGTTTTATTTGTAGGATGTATATGTTTGAAACTTAATTCAGCAATTGGAGTCAAATGGAGTTCAATCCTAAAAAAAAAAAAAAAAAATCATAGTGTCGCGACGCTAGGACCAGCGTCGCGACGCTATAGAAAAATTTCCAAAAATGCGGATCGCGATAGCGTCTCGACGCTACGACGAAAATATGCTATATAAGTTTAGTTTCGGCTAGGTTTTGAGGACTTTTTATTTGGGAACTTTTGGAGCCGACATTAGAGCAGAAAGAGGGCAGAATTGAGCTGAAGCAAAGGGGACTAGTTGGAAATCAACCCATTGTTCGTGGGGATCGTGACGGGGACGTTCGGTCTCGGCCTACAACGAGTCTATTTCTCTTTTCCCTTACTTTAGATAGTTTTTATGGCTTATTTAGACTTAGTTTATATTGTAACGAGGATTATGTGTAGCTAAGTTTAATTCTTAGGGATTGATGTAGCCGTTGGGCATGTTTAGGATTGATTTACGGTATTTATGCTATTCATGTCATTTATGCATATGTTGTATCCTTAATGCTTTCGATTTACTGGCCATAAATTGATTGATGTTTATATTTGAATCTAACTCGGGAGAGAGGATTTAAATTAGTATTTCGTATGCATAACTAGAATTTAGCTAAAAATCGGGAGATTAAGGTTAATTCTAGAAATTGTTATAAAGGTTAGCCTTATTGCCTTGTATGTTTATTGAATTTAGATAGGGATATCAGATTCAATTGCATATGAGAGAATCATGTATGCTCGGGAGAGATATGAATCATAGCATGTGTTAATCCGTTTATTAATCCATAACTCCAATTGGTGAAATCAAATCCCTAAGACCAATTATTCCCATTTGATTGTCACTTTTTACTTTAGTTTTGTAATTGATTAATTCATATTCTCATTCTATTTGTTTCCCTAAATAAAATTGGCCAAGAGTATTTTCGATAATTAAAATTTGGCTAGACACCAATCCAGAGGACGACATTCGATTTCAAAATCACTATATTATTACTTGACCCGTACACTTGCGGTAAGCAATTTGCACATCAGATCCATTTGCATCCTATGGGTCTAACCCCTTCAGGTTGATCTACAAGATCCCATACTGAATTAAAATGCATGGACTCGATTTCCAAGTCCATGGCCTTAATCCACTCGTTCTTGTCAACGTCATCCATTGCCTGTTTAAAGGTTAATGGATCCTCGATCCCGTCATCAGGTATGACAACTGGAGTTTCAATTAAACCCAAATAGCGATCAGGCTGTCTAACAACCCTCCCACTACGTCGAGGTTCTCTTATTTCTTGAGAAGGACGCGATTGACTCGAGGTGCCAGCATCATCAATAACTCTTGTTGATGTTTCGGTAGCTTCGTTAGATAGTTCACTTAATACGACTTTACTTCGTGGCTTGTGTTCTCTGAGGTGGTCTTCTTCTAGAAATGTAGCATTTGTCGATACAAGTACTTTATTTTCCTCAGGATCGAAGAAGTATCCACCTCTTGTTTCTTTGGGATAGCCTACAAATAGGCAAATTCTAGAACGAGGCTCCAATTTCTTTGGGTTTGCATCTAGCACGTATGCAGGGCATCCCCAAATTCTGAAATGTCGTAAACTAGCTTTACGTTCTTTCCAGAGCTCAAAAGGTGTTTCAGAAATACTCTTTGAGGGAACTACGTTCAAAATATAAACTGCAGTCTCTACTGCATAACCCCAAAACGAGTTAGGCAACTAAGCATAACTCATCATCGAACGAACCATGTCCAACAAGGTTCTGTTTCTCCTTTCCGATACACCGTTTTGCTAAGGTGTACCAGGGGCTGAGAGTTGGGACATAATTCCATGCTCTATCAAATAGTCTTGAAAACTTGAGTCCATATACTCTCCACCTCGATTGGATCGAAGTGTTTTTATCGTCTTACCTAATAGGTTCTCAACCTCGGCCTTGTACTCTTTGAACTTTTCAAAAACTTCGGACTTATGATGCATCAGGTAGAGATAGCCATACCTCGAATAATCATCAATGAAACTGATGAAATATTCGTACCCACCTCGAGCTCTAATTTTCATTGGCCCACAGAGGTCCGAATGAATGAGCTCTAGGGGCTCTTTGGCACGATAACCTTTTCCGATAAAAGGTCGTTTTGTCATCTTGCCCTCAAGGCATGACTCACAAGGAGGCAACGAGTCGTCTTCTAACTTGTTTAGAAGTCCACTCTTGACCAATCTCCCAATCCTATTGAGGTTGATATGGCCTAACCTCAAGTGCCAGAGATAGGTATCTTGAGCAACTCTTCGCTTTTTAGGTTAAGTCTCAGCGGTTTTAAACATCTCGTGATTTAAAATAGCTTTAGACTCAATTGGTCTCAAAACATACAATTTATTCTTCAAGTTTGCAGAGCAAACATCAATACCTCTTTTAGTTATGAACGCTTCATTAACAGAAAAAGAAATTGAGTAACCTTGTTCCAATAAACAAGATAAAGAAATCAAATTTCTTTTAATTTTCGGAACTATGTACATATTATCTAATATCATGTAACGTTCCTTGGTGAAGAATAATTTTATGTCTCCCACTGCAATAGCCGAGATGACTTCTCCTATTCCAACTTTAAGAGTCATCTCTCCAGCTATTAGCTGTTGCCAGGAACTCATTCCTTCAAATGAAGAACATACGTGATTAGTGGCACCTGAATCGAGTATCCAGGAAGAATCGTCATTTTCCACTAAACACGTTTCCAAGACTAATAAATCGCATTTAGAGTCATGGATTATGTTTTTCTTGGCTATGCAGTTAGTTTGAGGACATTCCTCAGTTGAGACCAAACCTAAATTCTTTGCCACGTGGTTAGCGTTTAAGCAAGTATTCTTAGTCGTATGTAGTAAATCGTTTAATTTGGCATTTGACCAAGCACATACGTTTTTCGACATATTGCTGAAACAAACAAATTAATGTCTATTAGAAACATGCACTAAACCCATTAATCAGATTTATTCAATCATATTTTAGCAAAAGCAATCATCGACCCATATATACAATTGATTTATTTTGCAACGATACTTCAGGGGTTTAGAATAACCGCTACCGTAGGGCAGTCAGCTACTCCTCCTCTGAATCGAGACAATCTCGGCCAAATACTATTCCCATAATAACTCTTACCCCAATAGTTATTAGCTAACGTTAATTTGATCAAGACCATCTTGTAAGTGTTACCCATTATTTTTAGATCGTAGAGGGCGGCCCCAACAATGCCACCGTAGGGAAGAGCTAATGTTGGGAATGGCCCTAGGAAACCCTATCCATTTCTGGATTTTGCGTTGTTCCGAATCCCATGCGCAAGCCCTCCGTAGGGTGATCGCTTGATAGCGAGCAGAAATGTCGCTATTTTAGCCTCAAATTATTAAGCTTTTTGGTGCTTTAATCGTGATTTTAATGAATATATTTATTGAATTTTGTTATTTTGTCTTTAGGAGCATAAATGATGATTTTGGGAGAAAAATAGCCAAAATTGATGGAATTATAGCCCAAATCAAAGTTTGAAGCATTTGGAAGCCCAAAGAAGGCATCCATGAAGAATACACCAAGAGAAATGAAGAAGAAGGCCCAAAAATCAGCCCAAAAAGAAGCTGATTTTTCTGGAAAATCTGGACAGCGTCTCGACACTTAGCAAGGCAGCGTCGCGACGCTGCCCTTTCTTGTTGCCCAAGCCGCGTGCGCAGCAGCGTCGCGACGCTTGGCAAGGCAGCGTCGCGACGCTACCCCTTTTCCAGGCCTATAAATAGGCGCCCTTGGTGCCTCATTTTGATATCAATCATCGATCAATCATTACTCACTCATTCCTTTCTCTCCTAAGACTCCTTTTTTGGAGCCCCTCTCAAGGCTTTGAGCCTTTTTGAGAGGGTTCTTCTAGTGGGAATTTTTGGGGAATTTTGGGGAGCAATCTAGAGGCTCGAGGAGTAGTCAGCGGGGGCTCCAAGCGTCAGCAAGGGGTTTTTCGACGGTCAATTCCTTTTCCTTTATGCCTTTTAATATGCTTTCCCTTGTAATTATTGTGAATATTATGTGTAGCTAAACCCCAATTTGGGGTCTTGAAATGAAATGTTAGTGGAAATATTGTTATAATTCCTTGTCTCTTGCCCATGTCCTAATTATTTGTATGGATGTGCTTAATGCTTTACTCAATCTGGCCAATTGTGTAATGATTCGATTCTTAATGGAAACTCGACGGAGAGAAATTAGGATAGATCATAATCCATGCAACTAGTTTAATTGCCCGTTGTGACACCGGGATTAGTTGATTAAACATAGATTCCTAAAATGAATCAGGGCGTAATAATTAATGATTTTTAATAGCGCTAAGGACACTTAGGTTGTTAAAATGAACTAATTACAATTAGGGGAAACCGACAGGAGAACCTATGTGATTAACGGAGATTCTAGGTTTATAATTAGTTGGGCAATGAGATAGGATAATTATAGCAAGTATTTAGCTAATCATTGATTTTCAAGACCCCTCTTCCCATTTCAAGAAAAACCTCTTTCTCCACATTTTATTTTTGATTGATCAAATTTGTTTTCATTAAGTCTTTTTAAATTCGAATTCTTTTTATCACATGAGCTTGGTCCCTAAATATTATTTCACCTAAGTATTTTCAGTGCTCAAGAGAATTTTAATTAATTGCTTAAGTTTCGCTTCACCTCCCTGTGGATTCGATACTCGGAATACTTTCCGTTTTATATTACTTGTGGCCCGTGCACTTTGCGGTCATCAAGTTTTTGGCGCCGTTGCCGGGGAGGCTTGATTTTTAAGCAAAAATTAATTTTTCTTGACATCGAAAAGAAAAGGGTAAATAGTAATTTAGGTGTAAATATTTTTCTTTCATCGTTTTGTGAATATCATTTTATTTTCATTTTTGTTTGGTTCTTTTTATCATTATCTGGGAGCATTGCATGCGAAGAAACAAGGTGGTTAATCTGTTTCCGTTAGATCTTGAGATTAACAGGACTCTAAAATTCATTAGAAGAGAAAAAAGATTAACAGAAACGATGGCCCACCAAGAAGAAGCTCCCAAAGCAATTAGAGATTTCCTGCAGCCAGTTCTTCCTACCGAAAATTCTGGGATTGTTTACGCCCCCATCCAAGCTACAAATTTTGAGCTAAAAACAGGGTTGATTCAGATGGCGCGCGATAACTCGTTCAAGGGACATCCTTCCGAGTATCCTCACTCTCATCTGCGATCATTCCTAGAAATATGTGGGACGGTAAAGATGAACGGAGTTTCGGCCGACGCGATCAGATTGAGGCTATTTCCATTTTCTCTACAGGATAAAGCAAAAGATTGGCTCGAATCAGTCGAGACGGGCAGCATCAGTACTTGGGACGAGCTTGCCCAGGCTTTTCTGACAAAATTTTTTCCACCAGCTAAGACTACCAAGCTGCGGACTGAAATTGGAACATTCAGACAGCTTGACGAGGAGCAGTTGTACGAAGCGTGGGAAAGATATAAGGAAATGCTTAGGCGATGCCCCCAACATGGATATCCTGATTGGCTTCAGGTACAGTTATTCTATAATGGATTAAACCCCTCCACGAAGACAGTCCTAGACACATCAGCAGGAGGGAGTTTTCTTTCAAAAACAGTAACAGAAGCCAAAGACCTGCTTGAGGAAATGGCGGCGACGAGTTATCAATGGCCGACGGAGAGAGGAACAGTTACAAAGAAAGCTGGATTGTATGAATTAGATGAGTCAAGTTCACTGAAAGCGCAACTAGCATCTCTGACCAATGCACTAAACAAATTAACGTCATCTGAGGTGGTTAAGTCCATTTCCACCTTAGCTGAAGGACATTCGAAGAAAGAAGGTCAAGATGTGGAAGAAGTTCAATACATAGGAAATAGATCATATACTCAAGGAGTACCGAACTTCTACCACCCCAGTCTGCGCAATCACGAGAACTTCTCATATGCAAATACGAAGAATGTTTTGCAGCCACCCCCAGGTTTTGCATCAACGAGTACTCCTGAGAAGAAAAATAATCTGGAGGAGATGATGGCTTTATTCATCAAGGAACAAAGAATATTGAATGTAAATCTCCAGACATCAGTAAACAACCACGACACAGCTCTAAAGAATATGGAAGTGCAGATAGGTCAGATTGCTTCAGCAGTAAATGCCCTTCAGAAGGGAAAATTTCCAAGCGATACTGAGCCTAACCCGAAAGAGCAGTGTAAGATGGTGGTTTTGAGAAGTGGCAGAAGACTGGAGGACAGTTCAGAGAAGAAAAAGGAAGAAGAGAAGAGAAGGGATGAAGATGAAGGGGCTGAGGCACAAAAAACCTCATCTGAAAGGTTCCAACATCCTCCTAACTCTATTGAATTAAAATGTGATTTTTCTAATAGCTGTGCAGGTAAAAAAGAAGAGAAGCAGAATGACAAAGAAAAGATGACTGAGGAAGAAGTGGTTCCATGCAACCACCATGACAGAGGTTCGCATATTAGCCCACCCAAGCGGAGGGGCGAATGTCCAACCTTTGATTACAGGGAGTTACCTTTTCCTCAAAGATTTAAGAATGTCAAATTAGATGAACAATTTCAAAAATTTTTAGAAATGTTTAAAAAGTTGACTGTGAATATTCCATTGGTAGAAGCTTTGTATAATATGCCGAATTATGGAAAATTCATGAAAGAAATGCTTTCTAAAAAGAAAAGTCTGAAAAAAGAAGTTTTCAATTTATCTGAGAGTAGCAGTACCATCATTTCTGGTAGGATACCCTCTAAGCAGAAAGACCCAGGGAGTTTTACTGTTCCCTGCACCATAGGAGAAGTATCCTTTGATAGGGCCTTGTGTGATTTAGGAGCAAGTATAAATTTGATGCCCTACTCTGTATACAGGAAGATTGGTTTATCAGGTATGACAGACACTGACGTCACTCTCCAGCTTGCTGATAGATCGATTACCCACCCGATGGGTGTTGTGGAGGACGTGTTGGTGTAAGTCAACAAATTCATCTTTCCTGTAGATTTCGTGGTACTGGACATGAAGGAGGACAAAGAAGTGCCAATTATCTTAGGCAGACCTTTCCTAGCCACTGGTAAGGCTGAGATTAGCGTGCATACAGGTAAGCTTACCTTGAACATTGATGATGAAAAAGTCGTGTTTAGTATTTTTGGCCAAGATGAATCTGTTTGTAGTTTGCATACATGTTTTTCTGTTGGGCCTGAATACTTGACTGATGACGATGAAGAGGTAGACTATAATCTTGGCCTAGGCTTAGGAGAAATGCTTATTGATAATGTGGATTTTGATCATGATGCATATATGGATAATCCTCTATTTGAAAATGATTTGGATCTGCCTGACTTCGAAAATGAATTAGACTTGCCTGCTTGTGAAAATGAAAGATCTGCAGTTGATGATTTACCTTCCTTTGAAAATGAATTGGAATTGCCTGAACTGAATAATTTTGATGATGATATTGAATTGCCTGACAGTGAGCATGAACGTAAAAGGCATAAAAAAGATTGCTCGATAGATAATTTTGAGTCTGATCGTGATTACAGTGAATCTATTGAGTCTGATCTTGACATTCCTGAATGCATGAATCCTGACAATGTGAATACTTTCTTTTCATGTCCTGATGATGTGTATAGAATAGAATCTGACCCAGAAGAACTTGAATCTGTGCATAGTATAGAATATGATCCTGAAATTCTTGAATTCTTGAATTCTTCTGATGATGAGTCATATGATAGCTTAGTTGAATCAATTTTTAATTCTGAGTCTGAAGGATCTAATGAGCATGTAGATATTTTTTCTGATGAATGGACTGGCATGATTGATAGGCCATCTCTAGATCCTAGACCAGTAGATATTATAACACTTGATGACTCTGTTAACAATTGTTTTGAAAATAGAGATTTAGAAAAGAGATTTGATGCAGCTGATTATTTTCTGAAATGTTATTATGAGAATCTCTTTAGTGAAGATGGGCCAGGGGAAAGTTTTTTTTCTCCCCTGTTTGTAGTATGCAATTCGGTGCGTGATTTCTTGCAGGGCCCGGAGGATGATGAAAATTTTTATTTTGAGCCTCCGTAAGCGTGCCGAGCCTAGTCTAGCTAAAGACGTTAAAGAAAGCGCTGCTTGGGAGGCAACCCAAGGATTAAAGTAGTTAGTTGTTTTTGCGGTAAATAATTTTCTTTGCTCCGTGATCCAATTTTGTTTTGCAGGATCACCTTAGCAAATCCCAAAATTCCACATTTCCCATTTTTCATGGATCCAAAGGAAGAGGATGAAGCGCTCCTAGCTCAGGGAAGTCTCAGTATCTCTCTTTATGCTTTTCTGTTTTAAAACATTGGGGACAATGTTTAGTTTAAGTTTGGGGGGGAGGCTTCCGCTGTGTTGAGCATATTCAAATTCTGTTAGATGCATGAATAGATAGCCATGATAGCCAAGGATGTGATTTTTGAAATTTTGGGAGAAAAAGGTTTATATGATTGTGGAATCTGGGAGCACGGCAGAAATTGTGAAATTTTAAAATTTTTTGATACTTAGTTTTGATGTCTAAAGCATGCAATAGTCTTATCTAATGACGTCTTTGAAAATCTAGATTCTTATTATGGTTTTCAAAGTTGTTGTCACCCCCGATAGGCTTAGTTTCTAATATCAGGAAGTTCATGCTTGATTGCTCTAAAGAACTAGGTAGGAAAAAATTTTATGCCTGCTGAGAGAAAAGCAAAAGCAACAAAAGAAAATGTGAGAAAAAGAAAATCTGTTGAAAAAGAATTTTTGCTTGCTCAAAAGAAAAAAAAAAAAAAAAAAAAAAACCTAGGGGTAAAAAGAGCTACCTGCGGTGTGATCAGTTAGGCCAACCAAGAATAAAATTCGGGTTAAGGGTCCCTGCACCGTAGTGTGAAAGCTAGTACCAATAGATATCAAAATGCAAGTTTGGGGGAGGAGCAAAAGAAAAAGAAAAGAAAAAGAAGAGAAAAAGAAAAATCATGTGAGAATTCTGCTCCCCCATGAAAAAAAAAAAGAAAAAAAAAATGACAGGCACCCTAGTTACTTTTTTTTGCATGATAGAAGGACTCCAAAGTATTAGGGGCTCTTAGCCAGTGTAGGGGGAAAACAAATGGTGAAAGCCATAAGACTAATCTAGGTTAGTAAAAGAATCAATAGATAAGTCTTGAGCATGCTATTCATTAATCTTAAGTTCAAACTAGTTTAAGATTTCTTCAAGAGTATGCGGTGCTTGCTTATTCCACTTGCATGTTTTCCATTCGATCCTAAGAATTCCAAAATCATTGAGGGTTGAGCGATTCTATTTCATGCATCTTTAGAATTTATTTTGCTCGGGACTAGCAAAAGCTTAAGTTTGGGGGTGTGATAGCGAGCAGAAATGTCGCTATTTTAGCCTCAAATTATTAAGCTTTTTGGTGCTTTAATCGTGATTTTAATGAATATATTTATTGAATTTTGTTATTTTGTCTTTAGGAGCATAAATGATGATTTTGGGAGAAAAATAGCCAAAATTGATGGAATTATAGCCCAAATCAAAGTTTGAAGCATTTGGAAGCCCAAAGAAGGCATCCATGAAGAATACACCAAGAGAAATGAAGAAGAAGGCCCAAAAATCAGCCCAAAAAGAAGCTGATTTTTCTGGAAAATCTGGACAGCGTCTCGACACTTAGCAAGGCAGCGTCGCGACGCTGCCCTTTCTTGTTGCCCAAGCCGCGTGCGCAGCAGCGTCGCGACGCTTGGCAAGGCAGCGTCGCGACGCTACCCCTTTTCCAGGCCTATAAATAGGCGCCCTTGGTGCCTCATTTTGATATCAATCATCAATCAATCATTACTCACTCATTCCTTTCTCTCCTAAGACTCCTTTTTTGGAGCCCCTCTCAAGGCTTTGAGCCTTTTTGAGAGGGTTCTTCTAGTGGGAATTTTTGGGGAATTTTGGGGAGCAATCTAGAGGCTCGAGGAGTAGTCAGCGGGGGCTCCAAGCGTCAGCAAGGGGTTTTTCGACGGTCAATTCCTTTTCCTTTATGCCTTTTAATATGCTTTCCCTTGTAATTATTGTGAATATTATGTGTAGCTAAACCCCAATTTGGGGTCTTGAAATGAAATGTTAGTGGAAATATTGTTATAATTCCTTGTCTCTTGCCCATGTCCTAATTATTTGTATGGATGTGCTTAATGCTTTACTCAATCTGGCCAATTGTGTAATGATTCGATTCTTAATGGAAACTCGACGGAGAGAAATTAGGATAGATCATAATCCATGCAACTAGTTTAATTGCCCGTTGTGACACCGGGATTAGTTGATTAAACATAGATTCCTAAAATGAATCAGGGCGTAATAATTAATGATTTTTAATAGCGCTAAGGACACTTAGGTTGTTAAAATGAACTAATTACAATTAGGGGAAACCGACAGGAGAACCTATGTGATTAACGGAGATTCTAGGTTTATAATTAGTTGGGCAATGAGATAGGATAATTATAGCAAGTATTTAGCTAATCATTGATTTTCAAGACCCCTCTTCCCATTTCAAGAAAAACCTCTTTCTCCACATTTTATTTTTGATTGATCAAATTTGTTTTCATTAAGTCTTTTTAAATTCGAATTCTTTTTATCACATGAGCTTGGTCCCTAAATATTATTTCACCTAAGTATTTTCAGTGCTCAAGAGAATTTTAATTAATTGCTTAAGTTTCGCTTCACCTCCCTGTGGATTCGATACTCGGAATACTTTCCGTTTTATATTACTTGTGGCCCGTGCACTTTGCGGTCATCATCGCTCTCAGGGCGACTCGCAGGCAGCGCATAGGAATCTCACGGTGCAACCTAATGATGGAGACCGCAGGATACGTTTGACACGTTTCCTTCTCCCACTTACTATGAACACTTTCCCCATTCACCTTGATATTAACCCATGCAAACACCATCCGTAGGGCGACGCTCCCAGGGCACGTCGAGGCCAAACATGGATCTCACGGTGTGAACTCAGGGGGACGTGAGAGTAGAAACTTAATATGAATATTTTGTTTCTATACTTTTCCTCCCACTAAAGTGTCGTAAAGTTTTAGGGTCTATTATTTAGGTAAATTCCGGCTAAATGAATCTATCTAAGTCTATACCTTATTAAACAAGGTCTTTACACTAAATGTCTAGGTGAATTAAACTCTTTTAATAACCTAGTGACATTGCATTCTAGTAAGACTATGGTTAATTCAACTCAGGTTCCGAACCATTTGCCAGGAGAGTTCCCTTATAACCAAGGTCTTACGTCCAACTTACTCGAATTTTAAAACTATTTTAAAAACTAAGTAAGTGAATTTCTAATCCTATTAGAAAAGGCGATCTTAGGTCTATTTCATTTTAAACCATTTAAAGGATGATAAGAACCTAAGATCCTATGTTAGCATGCAACTCTTTGTTATAGGTTTTACGGTTTCTATTCATCAACTTTTATAACTCTTTATAACTTTTAATGAATTAACCCTATAACATGCTTTCTAATGGTGTTTAAAAGCATATAACAATCAATCATTCAAGTTATAAGAAAAGCACCATTTAGAAACATCTTATGTCTAGGTTTGTATAACTCTTTATACTACGATGTCTAGGTGATAACACTTTAAAACCTCACACCGCTCACGCATGCTCATAAAACTCGAGTTAACTTAACTCAAGAACCGACTTAATGCCCAGGTAGGAGGTGTTCCGTAAACCGTCAACTTAAATACCTCCAGCCTTAGACAGCATTTTGTCGGGTGAGTTCTCTTATAACCGTTGTTTTACAAGATATCGACCTAAACTATGCAAGTTGATCGATTTGTTGGTTCATTAACCTAAGTGAGCATGCTCTTTATCTTGTTATAGATTTTAGATTTCTATCTCTTTTATAACAATTATAAAATCAATCCATAACAAGTCTAATTTGAATATAACACTTATAAACAAACTAAAGAAATTTCATGCTACATGCTTGGTTAATTTTATCTTTTAATAATTATAACTATTATAAGAATTAATCAATTTTAATTAACCATTCAAGCAAGAATCTCCCTAAATTAATACAACTCTTATATTAATAAAACATGAAATTTCCCTCATGCATTTGAATTAATAAATAACACTTATTCAAATTAAACAAATGCATGAACATGCTTTCCTATGGTGGGGTTTTAAATATAAATGACATACATTATGCACATAAAATACTATTTAATTAAAACATACATTTAATAATGCATAATTAATTAAATTTACTAAAGTGAATTGGTTTTGGGATTTTTAATCAAGCAAAAATAAAAACTAAAATTATTACAATAATAATTTAAAATAGGGCTTGGACCGCTTCCGAACCATTCGAATCGACCCGAACCACCTTTCGATTGCTTGAACCAGACCATTTTACCGTTAAGTGAAGAACGTACTTGAGCTGGAACTAAAAAAACAGCATGCTGGAATTTTCGGCCAACAGCGAGCAGTCTCCGAATTTCTTCAAATTGACGGCCTAAATGGACTCTATTGACTCTCAAATTTTACAGACTCCATATGAACACATTAAAGCCCATAAACATGTAGGCAATTACAATTAACTCCAACGAATTGGCTGAAAATTAAAATCAATCCCAAAACCAATTTTCTTTAGTTTTTACACAGTTTCATCATATGAAAAGCTACCCACCAAGCTAAAATTAATGCAAGTTAGGTGCCTTAATAATGCTCTGATACCAATTGAAGGTGTTCATATAACACATGCGAAAGAAATTTTAGGATCGGAGGCACTTAACTACATCAATTTTAGAAAATGAAAACATGTTGTCCAAATACCGTAAGGAGAGAGCATAATTTTTACCAACCTTTTGGAGACCGATTCAACAACTCCCTTTGATTCCTTTGATCACGAACGGTGTGTGGACCACCTCTAGTGTCTTCCCTACTATTCTCCGGGCCAAGAACGACTTGTGGGAGTCTATAGAGATATGGAATGAGAAGGGAATGCTTGAAAGTTCAAGCACTAGAGAGATATATGGAGATGAGAGAGTTTGAGACCAAAATCCAGCAGCATAACAATATGGAAAATAGCTCTCCTCCCTTTGAATCTGATTCATACTTCTTATATAGACATCTTCCATGCAAAGAGAAGCCTCATGACACTAGACACATGGTGAAATTGCAACTCAAAGTGGGTTCTAGGTGTTTAATTCACAACACATGCAACTAGTGCATGGTTGTGTTGTTTTCCACTATGCATCAATATGCAAGAGTGGGAATGCAACTAAATCCACTTAAAATTGAATCTAAATTCTCAATTTTTAGCTTGCAATTCATTCATATTTCAATTCAAAATTGAAATTAATTTCTAGGCAATTAATTGGTACAATTCCAAGTAATTTTTACATGATTAATCCAATTAATCTTTATCACCTAGTGTCATGAATTATATATGACTCCTAATACATATATATGGTATTCAAAACACTTTTAAATACTCCATCTCTCATTTTCTAATTTAATTCATAATTAAATTATTGTGTCAAACACAATTTATGATAATACCCGTTTTCCCGATTTTGAACGATTCAAAGCTTCCTATCTTTTTGTTCTAGGCTTTGTTCCGATATGAGCTAGTAGGGGACCTAATGGGCCTATAGATCATGGGCTCCAACGATTCGAGGCTAACCGACTAATCTCATTATCCAAGCTAGCCAACATACGTTAACTACCGGGACACTCCACTATAGCCCGATAGTTGCACTCCCCTTACTATAGATATATTTCCGTCCACTTGATTTAACCATGATTAGTAAGTCGATCCTTCACAGGTTGTTCGTAGCTATAGCTAGGTCAAAAAGTCGTTTCACCCCTATAGTACTTTTAGTTCCTTAAGTCCCACTGATCCTCTAATGAACAATTGGTTTATGGTCCAACCATAAAACCGAGTCCCTCTCGGGCCAATGAGAGGGCGGGATCCCTTTGTTCAAGCCCCGGAGTCAGCACTTAAGGGAACAACCTCTCTACTATCCCTAATTCAGGTAGGAGTGAATTCCTTCTTGCACGACTATGTCCCCAGCTATCTACCCATTCCTATCCCTGAAATGGGAGGCTTATTGAGTCGGCGATACTGAGCCACTCTCACCTATGCAGATCTAAGGATAAGCCCAAATAAAAAGGAGTTCATAGTTAGCTCAGGATTACGATCGAGTTACCTAGGTCATCACATGAAATAGTCAGTCTCGTCAGTAAACGGTGTTATAAAGCGAGAGCGACTTATTTCTCGGTCCTGGTCTTATGCAAACTCATTGCATAGGACGCCCCCACTCGCATGTTTCTACATGGACGATTTAGGATCACATCGTCTATACTATCTATAAAGTGGGTTGCGTCTCATAGTGTCTCCAGAATAAGGTACCCAACCCTATCCCTATACTATAGACCGTTTTGGCTATTACTCAAGCTTGATCCATTTTTTATGTCTCTACATAAAGCTCAAGTATTCATCCTATAGCCATGGATCTTAGTTTATTGGATTTTGGTTATTATAAGTGCAATTTACTTTATTCAGTAATAACTTTACTGAATTAATCTCAATAACGCCTTTATCGAATAAGTATGTATAATTCGTTTAACATTCACTATCTACGAGTTTTAGGACACAATCCCAACACGGAGGCACTTAACTACATCAATTTTAGAAAAAGAAAACATGCTCCCCAAATACCGTAAGCAAAGAGCAGAATTTGTACCAACCTTTTTGGAGACCGATTCAACAACTCCCTTTGGTTCCTTTGATCACGAACGGTGTGTGGACCACCTCTAGTGTCTTCCCTACTATTCTCCAGGCCAAGAATGACTTGTGGGAGTCTATAGAGATAGGGAATGGGAAGG
Source organism: Luffa acutangula (assembly GCA_036850905.1). Lineage (NCBI taxonomy): Eukaryota > Viridiplantae > Streptophyta > Magnoliopsida > Cucurbitales > Cucurbitaceae > Luffa > Luffa acutangula. Next base: position 7,818,228 of record CM072094.1, on the reverse strand, counting down.
GAATGCTTGAAGGTTCAAGCAATAGAGAGATATATGAAGATGAGTGTGTTTGAGACCAAAATCCAGTAGCATAACAATATGGAAAATGGCTCTCTTGGAGTAGAATCTGATTCATACTCCTTATATAGACCTCTTCCTTGCAAAGACAAGCTTCATAACACTAGACACATGGTGAAATTGCAACTCAAAGTGGATTCTAGGTGTTTAATTCACAACACATGCAACTAGTTCATGGTTGTGTTGTTTTCCTCTATGTATCAACATGCAAGAGTGGGAATGCCACTAAATCCACTAAATTGAATCTAAATTCTGAATTTTCAGCTTGCAATTCATTCCTATTTCAATTCAAAATTGAAATTGATTTCTAGGCAATTAATTGAGACATTTCCAAGTAATTTGACATGATTAATCCAATTAATCATTGTCACCTAGTGCCATGAATTATATATGATTCCTAATACATATATATGGTATTTAAAACACTTTTAAATACCTTATCTCTCAATTTCTAATTTAATTCATAATTAAATCATTGTGTCAAACACATTTTACGATAATACTCTATTTCCCATTTTTTAACGATTCAAAGAATCCTATCTTTTGTTCTAGGCTTTGTTCCGATATGAGCTAGTAGGGGGACCTAATGGACCTATAGATCATGGGCTCCAACGATTCAAGGCTAACTGGCTAATCTCATTAACCAAGCTTAACCAACATTCGTTAACTACCGGGACACTCCACTATAGCCCGATAGTTGCACTCCACTCACTATAGATATATTTCCGTCCACTTGATTTAACCATGATTAGCAAGTCAATCCTTCACAGGTTGTTCGTAGCTATAGCTACGTCAAAAGTCCGCTTCACCCCTATAGTACTTCTAGTTCCTTAAGTCCCACTGATCCTTTAATGAACAATTGGTTTATGGTCCAACCAATAAACCGAGTCTCTCTCGAGCCAATGAGAGGGCGGGATCCCTTTGTTCAAGCCCCGAAGTCAGCACTTAAGGGAACAACCTCTCTACTATCCCTAATTTGGGTAGGAGTGAATTCCTTCTCGCACGACTATGTCTCCAGCTATCTACCCGTTCCTATCCCTGAAATGGGAGGCTTATTGAGTCAGCAATACTGAGCCACTCTCACCTATGCAGATCTAAGGATATGCCCGAATAAACAGGAGTTCATAGTTAGCTCAGGATTAAGATCGAGTTACCTAGGTCATCGCATGAAATAGTCAGTCTCGTCAGTAAACGGTGTTATAAAGCGAGAGTGACTTATTTCTCGATCCTGGTCTTATGCAAACTCATTGCATAGGACGCCCCCACTCGCATGTCTCTACACGGACGATTTAGGATCACATCATCTATACCATCTATAAAGTGGATCACGTCTCATAGTGTCCCCAGAATAAGATACTCAGGCTTATCCCTATACTATAGACCGTTTTGGCTATTACTCGAGCTCGATCCACTTTTATGTCTCTACATAAAGCTCAAGTGTTAATCCTATAGCCATGGATCTTTGTTTACTGGATTTGGGTTTATTAAATGTGCAATTTACTTTATTCAGTAATGACTTTACTGAATTAATCTCGATAATGCTTTTATCGAATACTTTTGTTTAACATTCACTATCTACGAGTTTTAGGGCACCAATCCCAACATGCGTTTACTTATATTGTAACGTGTGTCTCTATGCACTTTATGAACTAAGTAATCTTAGGCGTTGGTTAGGGAACATGTAATTGTAGTGCTTAACTTCTATGCAATAAATATTGTTTTGATGCATCTTGATTATTTGTTGTGCTCGTTTCTATTTTATGTCCGCTTGGCTAGCCGGTATGAATACCACTTCCTAGTTTCAGGGATGATTTAGGGAGTGTGGCATTTAATCACATTAGATCATTGTGTATTGGTGAACGCCAGTGACTGAGCTAGGGATAGCCAGTTGCCTAGTGCTTGATCGGTAGTGTTTCATTGGAGTTGAAACACATTCTAAAATATCCGGAGTTCCGGGAGGAATCTGCTAATAAGACTGCTAGAGTTTTGCTTGATCAATAATATTGCTAGAGCATCTTTTAAAACAATTACTAAATCCTGACTAGCGCCTGTTTCTAATCTGTTTGCTTTATTTGTTTACTTTCTGTTCTGTCATTTCTTTTGCTTCAGCATTCTATAAAAACCAATCATTTTAACCACCTTTGAAACCATTAAAAAGCTAAACAAAATAGATAAAGCGAAAGCTAATTCAGACCTTGGATTCGATAAATACTTATTACTTGTTGCGGATTGTGTATACTTGCACAGAGTTCTAAAGTCTATTTACACCTTATTTTTACCCACTCTAGGAGCCCAACACCTATGCATGCAGAATGATGGGTTGATTGCTTGAATGTCTACAATTGTCCAGCCTATTGCCTTTTTATGACTAGATAGAACCTGCAAGTAAAGACGTCTCATCCTTGTCAGTAAGATAGACTGATATAATAACTGGTAGTGTTTTGTTTTCTCCTAGGAAACTATATTTACGATGTTTCGGTAGAGGTTTGAGTTCTAGATCCCGAGGGTTGATCATAGATGGCTACATCGGTTGGACTTCTTCCTGGTTTGGTTCCGAGGATTCTCTCAACGCTTCTATCCTTGCTACTGCAGAACCATTTGTGGTCGGTTCTTCTACTCCTTCAATCTTTTTCCCACCTTTTTCCCTTGTTCTTCCTCCCCAAGCAGGTATTCCAACGTATCTCCCTTTAATATTTCTTGCAAGGTGGATAAAGAAAGTTCGTCAATCTCATCTATCACTGAACATTCTTCAAGATCTCCTGGATACTTCAATGCGTTCATGACGTTGAAGGTGACTTGTTGATCGCTGACCCTCATAGTCAACTCTCCCTTTTGAACGTCCATTAAGGTCCTACCAGTTGCTAAGAATGGTCGACCTTAAATAATCGACACCTCTTTATCAGCTTCACAATCTAATATGATGAAGTCTGTTGGGAATACAAATTTATCAACCTTGACTAACACATCCTCAAACTTGTCCATGGGTTGTGTTAGTGATGCAGGAATTAAAGCTTTAGCGCAACGAAAAAATAATCAAACCACACTGTAATTTTTATTATGGTTGGAATACCAATACAGATTGCAAATTAATTTACAACAATAAAAACATATATTAAACTTGCTCTAAATCAGTTATAAAACATGCATTCGAAGGATTAAAGACCTAGATCTAATCTGGATGCCAACCTAAAAGACGAGGGATCAAGTATTAACTTACTACCGTAGAAGCCTTGATCGAGGTTCACTTTTTCTTGTCTTGATCTCCAAAAAACAGCAGAAAAAACTTCTTTTTCTTGCTGGAAAAATCACCACAAACACCACCAATTGGCTACACAGATATACTCACAAGATACTTAGTTGAGGGGCTTGTGGGAGCAAAAACTCTAAGGCTTTTGGAGAATTGTGATCTCTGTGATAGTTGAGAATGTAGAGAATGGTTCAGAGAATCAGACAGAGTTGCGTGAGAGGCCTTAAAGAGACTATCGTCAAAACTGAAAAAAGTGAAGTACAGATGAAAACCAACTCCCCTTAAAACACTCTCTCAATTCACGCAAATGTCAGGATAAGTGGAAGACCACGTTTTCATCTGTTAACCTAACTGGTGAAAGAATTAATTAATTAATAATTAATATTATTAATTAATCTTTTAATTAAACTAACATTTAATTTAATTCAATACTATTTATATAAACACATTTATATAAATATTCCACTTAACCTATAGTTTTAATGTAATTCACTTAAATCATAATTTAATTTAACCTATAGTTTTAATGTAATTAAAGTAAATCAAAATTTAATTAAATTAAAACAATAATTAATTCATTCTCCAATTAATTAATATTGTAATTAAATATCAAATAGTTAATTATATTTCTCTCATATAAACTATAGTATTAATGTACATATAATGCACATTAATTATAACCTATAGTTTTAATATGAATCAAATTCATATTTTAACTTAATATTCGAACCCCTTCGAATAACAATTCTCAATTAGAAATTTACCTCAACACCCTTAGTGAGCTACCAGTGGGACCTAATGGACCTACAGATCAGAAGCTCCAACGATATGAGATTAATTGGTTAAACTCATTAACCAAGTTAATTAATGTTCGTTAACTGTGGTTCACTCCACTAAAGAACCACAACTACACTCTTCTCACTACAGATATATTTCTGTGTCCACGGATATCGACCATCAACAACAAGTCAGCCATTCACGTGTGTTCGTATCCCAGCTAGGTCAAATTACCGTTTTACCCCTATGTTACTTCTTTATCCTAAAGTACCAGTGCTCATCTAATGAACAATCTTTTTGAGGTCCAACCAGCAAACAGAAGTCCATCTCGTGCCATAGAGAGGGTAGGGCCCATTATTCAAGACCCAGAGACACCACTTAAGGGAATACATCTCTACTTACCCTAGAGTCAGAAAGGAGTGAATTCCATCTTGTGTGATTATGTTTCCAGCTCCCCACTTGGTCTTGTCCCCAAAATGGTAGGCTTATTGAGTCGGCGTGCAGGCCACTCTCACCCATTCAAATCAAAGGACAATCCCTCACGGACAAGAGTCCATAATCCACTCAGGATTGAGACCAAGTTGCCTACGTCATCCTAGTGAAATAGAAACCAAGCTAACTAACGGTGTTAGAGTTAGTGGTTAACTATTTCGCAGTCCAGTTTTATGCAAACTCATTGCATAGGATACCCCCACTCGCATGACAACTACATGAACGTGTTGTATCATAACGTTTGTATCATAATACAAAGCAGGTCGTATCCATAGTAACACCAGGATGAGGTACCCAACTTTATCCCTATACTATAAACCCTTTAGGCTGAATCTTGAACATTGATCCCCGTATGTCCCTACATACTAGTTCAAGCCTCATACTATCAGCCTAGGATGTTTAGTTTATTGGATTAGGGTTAATAAGACAAGATTGCTCAATACGAACACAGAGAAATGAATAATCCATCATTTTATTAATGTTCGGTCAAAAGGTACATTAACTATCTACGAGGGCATAAAACCCAACAAGTGACTTGTCGGCTATTCGCAAAGTTACAGTTGTTGGTCTAGCTTCTCCAATGCCTAGCTACTTGAAAACTGAGAGTGGCATTAGATTTATGTTTGCTCCTAGATTGCATAATGCCTTGCCAACATTCCGTTCTCCAATGGAGCATGGAATGGTGAAACTTCCTGGATCCTTTAGCTTTGGAGGGATCTTGTTCTTGACCAATGCACTAAAGCATTCAGTAAGAGAAACTGTTTCATACTCTCCTAATCTTCTTTTCTTGGACAGAATGTCCTTCAGGAATTTCACGTAAGTTGGCATCTATTCAAATGCTTCCACCAACGGGATGTTGATGTGGAGTTGCTTGAGGATATCTAGAAACTTTTTAAACTGTGCGTCTTGTGAGGCATACTTGAATCTCTGAGGATATAGAGGTGGTTGTATATAATTTGGATCTATAATAAACTTCTTAGGCTTTGCGGTCGCATTTTCCTATTTTTTCTCTGAACTTGAACTTTCACTTTTTTCTTCCAAGGTGTCTGATTCCTTGGACTTTTCTTTATTTTCTTTATTCTGAAAAACTTCTGTGGTAACTTCTGACTTCTTTTCTTAAACTTCTTCTGGAGCTTTTTCTAGGATTTTCCTTACTTCTTGATTCACGTGGTATTCTGGTCCATCATATTCTAATCCACTTCTCAAGGTGATGGTATTGCACTGCTCCTTACCTTCTCGGTGAGGGTTTTCAGTCTTGTTGGGCAATGTCCCTTGTGGTCTGTTTTTGATTTCTTGAGCGATCTGTCCAATTTGTACTTTCAAATTCTTGACAGCGGCATTATTTCTGGCCATGTACTCCTTCATCAGAGTCTCTAGATTTGACTCTTGACTTTGTACTTGGACTTGTTGAAAGTTCTTCTTGAAGGATTGGAATTTCGTAATTCCGTAAAGCGGAAGCGTGATTGGGACCGATTCGTAATTAATTTTGTTTAATCTAAAATACCAATACATTGGCAATAAACTAAGAACTATTCTAGATTTATATTAAGGCTAAGCATACAAAAATATTAGATCTAAATCTAATTTATATAGGAACAAATTACTTACTCTCGTTGACGACTCAGATTAAATTCACCAACTGCTTGTGAATTAATCACGAACTAGTGCGAACACCACCACTATGGCTACACCGGTATGACTCTGAGACTTCTAAAGGCAGGAGACTGGTGGGAGTCTATAGGAAGCTGTTGGGCTCCTAGAGTGAGTAAAATTATGATCTAAAAGTACTCTAGAACTCTGTGCAAGTATACACAGTCCACGACAAGTAATAAGTATTATCAATCCAAGGCCTGAACTAGCTTCCACTCTATCTATTTTGTATAATTCTTTAATGGTTTCAAAGAAGGTAAAAATGATTGGTTTTTATAGGAATAATTGTTGGTACGATTTTTCGCAAGCGCACGGGTCGTCACAAGTAATTTAAAACGGAAAGTATTCCGAGTATCGAATCCTCAGGGAGGCGAAGCGAAACTTAAGCAAATAATTAAAATTCTCTTGAGCACTGAAAATACTTAGGTGAAATAATATTTAGGGACCACTTCATGCAATAAAAAGATTTAAATTCAAGATAATTAATGAAAACAAATTGATCAATCAAAAAAATATAAAATGTGGAGAAAGAGTTTTCTTTAAATGGGAAGAGGGGTCTTGAAAATCAATGGTTAGCTAAATAATTGCTATAATTATCCTATCTCATTGCCCAACTAATTATAATCCTAGAATCTTCGTTAATCACATAGGATCTCCTGTCGGTTTCCCCTAATTGTAATTAATTCATTTTAACAACCTAAGTGTCCTTAGCGCTATTAAAAATCATTAATTATTACGCTCTGATTCATTTTAGGAATCTAAGTTTAATCAACTAATCCCGGTGTCACAACGGGCAATTAAACTAGTTGCATGGATTATGATCTATCCTAATTTCTCTCCGTCGAGTTTCCATTAAGAATCGAATCATTACACAATTGGCCAGATTGAGTAAAGCATTAAGCACATCCATACAAATAATTAGGACATGGGCAAGAGACAAGAAATTATAACAATATTTCCACTATCATTTCATTTCAAGACCCCAAATTGGGGTTTAGCTACACATAATATCCACAATAATTACAAGGGAAAGCACATTAAAGAGCATAAAAGGAAAGGAATTGACCGTCGAAAAACTCCTCGCTGACGCTTGGAGCCCCCGCTGACTACTCCTCGAGCCTCTAAGATTGCTCCCCAAAATTCCCAAAATTTTCCCACTAGAAGAATCCTCTCAAAAGGCTCAAAAGCCTTGAGAGGGGCTCCATAAGAAGGAGCCTAAGAGAGGAAAGAAAGGATGAATTGGTTGATGGTTTGATTGATGAGAAATGAGGCACCCAAGGGCGCCTATTTATAGGCCTGGAATAGGGGTAGCGTCGCGACGCTGCTGCGCACGCGGCTTGGGCAACAAGAAAGGGCAGCGTCGCGACACTGCCTTGCTAAGCGTCTCGACGCTGTCCAGATTTTCCAGATTTTTCAGCTTCCTTTTGGGCCTTCTTCTTCATTTCTCTTGGTCTTTTCTTCATAGATGTCTTCTTTGGGCCTCCAATTGCATCAAGCTAGGATTTGGGCTATAATTACTTCAATTTTGGCTCTTTTTCTCCCAAAATCACCAACTTAGCTCCTAAGGACCAAATAACAAAATTCATTAAATATATTCATTAAAAACACGATTAAAGCACCGAAAAGCTTAATAAATTGAGACTAAAATAGCGACATTCCTAAGGAGCCGCCAAGCTGTCGCAACGTCATCGTGACGCGGAGCGGCCGACATCCTTTCTTGGGTTTTTAGAAGAAAATTGGAGTCGCCACCAATCATTGAGGGTTTGATTGGTCACCTTTAAAATAAAAAACAAAACTAGTCTTAGAAAACCAGAAATTAGGTTCGGGAGTCGTTTGAGTGTAGGGAAGGTATTAGCACCCTACAACACCCGTTTAAGAAAACGATTACCACAATATCTTAAATTGTCCAATTAAATGAATAAAAACAGTCATTTATTTTATTTTTCTTAAAAAAATGATAAATATGAAAATAAAAACTCAAAATGCAATAATGAACACAAGATGTCTCATTCGTTTTTACCTTAACTTTAGAAATAAAGCAAGGATTAAACATTATGAGTTGGATATCCAATTTAATATAAATCATGCCTAATCTCCCTTTTAATTAAAGGAACATGGGTGTACATGATTATGTTTACTAAAAATATTTTTTTAAAATAAAAAGGATGTAAAAGAAGAAAAATTATTCAAAGAGTAAATTCTTTTAAAAGGGAAAATGAGAATTTTCATACGCCAACACGGGAGTTGGACTCCACGAAGGCACATTACTCAGTTCCCATAATCCATTTCAAAAGAAAATCAAAACAATAACAATAATTGAAATTGACCAAGCAGAATTTAAGATTAGATTAAAGCAATTTGGAGAATGAAAGGAAAAAACAAATAAATTAGAAAGTTAAAAAAAATGAAGTTGGCAAAGTGTAAAAAGTGAACTAAAATGAGAGAGAAATTAAAAATGATAATCATAATGATGACGATAATAATAATAATAATAATAATAATAACAACAACAATAATAACAAAACAAAAAACAAAGGAAATAGAAAAACAAAACCTCACCTTTTTTACTTCTCTCTTCCTTCTTTTTTCCTTCTTTCTTACCCAATGTTTTCTCGCCCCGTATACTCCTTCCTCCCCCTTTTTTTTCCTCTTTTCCTCTTCCACTTTCTTTTCTCTCTTTTTCTATCACTCTGTAAGCTAAACTCTTATTCAAATGCCTAAACTCTCTCAAGCTCACTTTTACTCTAAACTTCTTCTTTTTTTTTCTCTCCTTTTCTATCACTCTCTAAGCTAAACTCTTATTCAAATGCCTAAACTCTCTCAAGCTCAATTTTACTCTAAACTTCCTCTCCTTCTTCTTGTTTTCCGTCCCTTTCATCCTCCATCTCCACCCTTTTTATACTTGAAGGGTTACTAAATTAGGGGGAGGATGGATGAGAAAATGGTGGAAAAAAGAAAAAAAATAAAAAATAAATAAAAAAAAATGAGAGCCATGCAAATTCTTTTGAATAGGTAAGCTTCCCCTTGAATAGGAATGGGGAAGACCAAAAAAAAAAAAAAATTAAATAAATAAAAAAAATAAAAAATAAAAAAACGAATTTTTGATAAAAACATATGAGAAGGGGGGTTTAAACCACAGACCTCGTGGTTATCAATGCGACTTTATGCCAATTGAGCTATGCTCTTTTTGACATACAAGAAAAAACAAATTGACCACCAAATATTGGAAACCTTCAAACATTATTACTGAAAATCAAGTCGGACCAAATACGGTGTCTACAACAGGTATAGTAAATGACCCTGGATCCTTAGCCTTGGGGGGTAGCCCATTCTTAAGAATAGCACTACACTCCTCAGTAAGAGATACAGTTTCAAACTCACCTAACCTTTTCGTTTTAGTCAAAATATCCTTAAGAAATTTAGCATAATTAGGCATCTGCTCAATAGCTTCTACTAAAGGGATATTTATATGCAACTGCTTAAGAATTTCTAAAAACTTTTTAAATTGACCATCCTGATTCTTAGGCTTTTGCCATTGTGGAAAAGGTAGAGGTGGTACATAAGGTGGGGGCGACACATATGGTGGTTCTACATCTGGCACAGAACCAGATGCTCCAGCATTTTCTTTGCTGCCTCCAGCACCCTGACCAGATTCCAACTCTTTTTCAATAACAACAATATTATTACTATTACTATTTAAATCCTGGGTCTTTCTAGACTCTTCTAATGGCTTACCACTCCTAAGAGTTACTGCCTTTACCTGCTCCTTACCTTCCCTTCGAGGGTGTTCAGTATCCGAAGGAAGTTTCCCTTGAGGCCTCGTCTTTAGCTCAGCTAGCTGACCCACTTGCAATTCCAGGGCCCTCATCGAAGCTTGATTACTTTGAATTGCGGCGTCTGTGCGAGCCATAAATTCTTTCATCATTGCCTCGAGAGAATTTCCTGAATTTTGCTGGGGCAAAGCCGGCTTATTTTGCTGGGGCATTACCTGCGCTTTAGAAAATCCCGACTGGTTCACCTTTTGTTGTGCTTGCACGTTATTTCCTTGACCTCCCCATGAGAAGTTGGGGTGGTTGCACCAACCTGGATTATAGAAGTTAGAATAAGGGTTGTTCCTCTGATTACCTACAAAAAACACAGAAGCTGGATTGCTGGGGCAAAACTAGTAGTTGTGATCTTCACCGCAATAGACACATGTTTCGTCCGTGACTTGGTTCACCACTGCTGCAGGCTCCATAACTGGTGGCTGCTGATGACTAATCACTATCACATTCTTAAGAGCGTTAGCAATCATAGCAAGATCGACCCTAATGGTGGACACACCATCAACCTCTAACACACTCTTAACCTTTTTATTTGTGCCTCTAACATCTGACCACTGACAACTATTAATAGATATTCTTTCTAAAATTTCATAGGCTTCATCAAAAGTTTTTGCCAAAAGGGCCCCTCCAGCCGAAGCATTGACCATACCTTGGGTTACTCCATTCAAACCATTGTAAAATGTTTCCATTTGAATACAATGAGGTAACCCATGGTGGGGACACTTTCGCAAAAGCTCCTTAACCCTCTCCCAAGCCTCACTAAAAGTCTCATCTTCAAGTTGCCTAAACCCTACTATTTCACTCCTTAATTTAGCATTTCTATTAGGTGGGAAATATTTACTCAAAAAATTTTCAGCTAACTCATCCCATGTCCTAATTGATCCTGGAGCAAAAGAGTTTAACCATGATTTTGCTCCATCTCTAAGAGAATACGAGAACAAAGTTAATCTAAGAGCATCTTTAGGCACTCCTTGAATTACAAAAGAATCACTAACTCCTAGAAAAGACTTAAGATGTAAATGAGAGTCTTCAGATGACAAACCATGGAATTGCCCCACGGTTTGCAACATCTGAAACATTACCGATTTCATTTCAAAATTCGCCACTTGGATTTGGGGACGTGCAATCCCTGGATTCAACTCATTAAACATCGGGACAGCATATGCTCGAATGGCTCTGGTCCTATCGTTCGCTATCAAGATAGGATTCTCAGCCTGATTATTTCACTGCTCATTCTGCTCAAATAGTGGGTTTTGCTGCAGCAACGGATTCTGCTAGGGGTTCACTGCTACTGGACCTTCAGGAACCTGCGGGAGTTGCGGCACGTTCTCCATCTGGTTTCTGCGCTGCTCCCTCCTTCTGTTCCTAAATGTCCTTTCAATTTCTAGGTCAAGCTCAAACCGTACCCCAGGCGGATCGCTCATGCACCAAAATCACACCTGCAAAAACAAAAGAAACAATCAAAAAGTTCTAGCACCAAACCACTAAAACACATACACAAAACAGATCAGATAAAAACTTATTCAGTTCCCCGGCAACGGCGCCAAAAACTTGTTGGGTTCCTAGAGTGAGTAAAAATATGATATGAAATACTCTAGAATTCCTGTGCAAGTATACACAGTCTGCAACAAGTAATATTATCAATCCAAGGTCTGAATGAGTTTCCACTTTACCTATTTTGTATAACTTTCTAATGGTTTCAAAGATAATAAAAATGTTGGGTTTTATCGGAATTATGCTGAAGCAAAATAAATGACAGATCAACGAGTAAAAAAATAGACAGACAGATTAAAGACATGCGCTGGTTAGGCTTTAGTGATTGTTCTAAGATATGCTCTAGCAATATTATTGATCATGCATCTCTCGCAGTATTATTAGCGGATTCCTCCCGGAACTCCGGATCTTTTGGGATATGTTTCAAACCCAATGAAGAGCGACCGATCGAGCACTAGGCAACTGGCTATCCCTAGCTCAGTCACTGGCGTTCACCAATACACAATGATCGTAATGTGGAGAATTGTCACACACTCTCTAAATCATCCCTGAAACTAGAGAGAGCTATCCATACCGGCTGGCCAGGCGGGCATAAAATAAGAATAAGCACAACAATTAACCAAAATGCAATAGTCAATTTATTACTAGAGATGAAGCACGGTAATCACATTATTCCTAACCAACACCTTAAGCTACTTAGTTCATAATAAGCATAGGAATACGAATTACAATCTGAGTATGCATGTCCATCACTACAAGTTAATAAAGAAGGTAAACTCCCTAATCAGCTTGCGGATGATGGTGTTCTTGATGATCTTCAATCTCCCTATACTATTCGGCTTCCAAGGGAAAACATGGAATGCTTTTGACTTTGACGGCTACTTCCTTTTATAGAAGGATGAGAGGCTTGAATTAGGTCAACTAGGACACGTGTAAGGCTCTCCTTGATCCTTTATCCCGAAAATATCTCAATAGAAGTCGGTTCATGAAGTTGGCTAACGAGCTGTGATGTGGCAGTTTCTGCTCTCAGTTTTGCTGCAGCATAGAATTTGTTCCCTCCAGTCGCTCAGCAACATAATCTGCATAAAGTGATTTTCAAAGCTTCCATTCTTCCAAATGGGTTAAATCATGTAATATCTCTCTAAAACCAACCCTATTAAGCATTAAAGACACACAAATCCTTATATAAATGAGTACTAAATAACTACCTTTTGGGCAGTTATCAACTAGCAATGATCTTCCCTACGTCAATGCTGAGCGACCGCAAGATTGCAAAAGCTAGAAGAACCCGTTCCCTAGAGATTGTCGAGTCGTGTGTCGTTGGAAGCATCCTTTGTCTAATAAATAACATCCACGTGTTCGCTTCCGTTTTCAAATAAGCTGACTGGAACGTCCTCTTCTCTGTCTTGGACAGCTGCCACTTTGCCCCTTCAATACCTACCTCCCGCACAGCCTCACTCAGCTGCTCACTAGATGGCGCTACAGCCATCTCATTATATGCCGCATGGGGGAAATTCTGAAGGTTATACAGTGCGTTGATAGCACTAGGACTCCTGTCTACCTCGACTCCTCGAACAATCACCTAGAAACCATCTTCTTTGACAATGTTAGGATAAAATTCTCGCACCACCTGTGCATTTACAGACTCAGGCTTCGCACAAAACAACTCCGAGTCGTGGTCTGCAATGCCAGTCCTCAGAAAATTCGGAAGATCACCGTTGAATCCTCTCTCAAATAAAAAATCTCTTTTCAGAAGCTCAGAGTATTTTGCTCTGGCAAAATTGTTGATGAAGCGATCAAATGGTAACTGTTGTTCTTCTATTTCATCGTGTTCCTCCGATGCTTCAACAACATTTTTGCCCTTTTCTGCCCTTCGCTTGAGCAACCGCTCTTCCTCAGCTTTCTTCTCCACTTCTTCTTTTATTTTTTCCTCAGCTTCTTTTTTCTCTCGTTCCTCTCGCTCTGCCTTCTCTCTCTCAGAATCTGATGATGGTGGTGATGGGGTATCAGTCCGAATCACTTGAATGCGCCCAGCCTTCCGCTTAATGCGGCGACGTCTCGGAGGTTTGGGCATGACGACCTCAACACGAGCCTCCTCCTGAACTGGCTCTCTTTCAGTCTCTTTTTTAGGCACAGCCGCTGCCCCTTCCTCTTGAACCTCGTCAGCCTGTGTTTCTTGAACATCCTCTCGAATTTCTTCTGTATCCGCAATTCTCTACTCAGTCTGCTCTGGGTTCTATTCTTCTGGTTCTTTCGGGTCTTCTTCAACCACTGTGGCAGCAACATCATCCGTCGCTTCCTGAACCTCTTCTCACTACAAGAAAAATCACATACGATAGCATTCAAAAAACGCTATCATAAGGCTACGATAGCGTTTTATGAAACACTGTTGATGTGCAATTTGCTTACCGCAAGTGTACGGGTCAAGTAATAATATAGTGTTTTCGTGTAAAACGAGTGTCGTCATCTGGATTGGTTTTCTAGCAAATTAAGTATCGCGAATACTTTTGTTCAATTTTATTTAGGGAGCAAAACTCAATGATAAAGATAAATCTAAAGACAAAAAGCATAAAATAAAAGTGGAGACTCAAATGGAAAGATTCTTAGGGAATTGATTTCATTGATTAAAATTGAGGATTAATTAATGGGATAAATTTAGCATGCAATTATTCTACCAAGTCTAGGAACCTTTTATCACAACTATCTCTCCCGAGCATAATTGATTCTCATGCATGCAACCAACTTGATATCCCGATCTAAGTTCATTAACATGCAAGGCTTTGAGTTTAGTTCTTCAAGCAACTTCTAAAGTTATTCCAAATTCTGTCACAAACTTAGAATTTCTACTTTAGTCATGCAATTAAATAAAGTAAGTCTTTCGCCAAATCCCCTCTCCCGAGCAAGATTCAACACTCAAATCATTCAACTAGTGATCAAGTAATTGAAAGCATTTAACCATAATTGCATAGGTAAAATAAATGCATATTCATACCACAAATCAATCCAACAAACTAAAGCAACTACATCAATCCCTAAGACAAACAACTAGCTACTCATAGTCTTTGAACTACAAACACTAATTGAAAGAAAAGCCATTAAAACTACAAGAGTTAAGGGAAAGAGAAAGGAAAACTCGAATCCGCCGACACCGCACGTCCCCGTCACGATCTCCACGTCTTCTCGCTTGATTCCCGCTCCTTGGCCTTGCCTTTAGCTCCCACAAAAGGTCTCTAGTCGAAATTAGGGTTAAAATCTCACCAATTGGGCTCCCCAAATCTGTAGCTGAAAAGAGGAACTTATAGAAAATCTGGCGACAACGTCGAGACGCTATGAACAGCGTCGCGACGGTGTCGCGATACCGCGTTTTTGGAAAATTTGCCGATAGCGTCGCGACGCTAGGATTTTTTTTTTTTTTTTTTTTTTTTTTTAGATTGAAGACTCCATTTGACTCCAATTGCTGAATTAAGCTTCAAACACATACTTCCTACAAATAAAACATAAAAATGCATAAATTTGGGCAAATAATTATAAAAGACTAGCTTAATTAATCAGAGAAAAATAGCTAGTTATGCTCGCTATCAAATACCCCCAAACTTATGCTTTTGCTAGTCCTCGAGCAAACTACAAATCAAACATACAGTAGAAGAATGGATGCAATAATCATAACTCAATCCTCAAGGCTCAAAAGTCAATAGTCAAGCAAGCAAGAGACATGCACATAAGGACCAATGAGGGAGACAAATTAAAATTTTTCCAAAATTAACTTGCACAAGCGAGATCTAACTCAACAAGATCAGACTCTACTAGCCCGGGATTGATTTATTAAACTCTCAGCTCATCTTCCCTCTACACTGGCACTAAGGTTTCACTAATGAGTTAATGGAACAAATTAGTTTGTTTTTCTCCATACTTAGGTACTTTTAATTAACAATTGAATTAAGCATGTCTATGTGGCACTAGCTTTCACACACCCATTGCAGGGACCCTTAACCTGAGTTTTCTCTGGTTGGCCTAACTGATCACAACAGGGGTAGCTCTTTTTGCCTAAACTTTATTAATCATTGCATTGCGCACATAAGTCATGACTCTTTTTTTTTTCTCTTTCAAATTGTAACAACAAGAATGATTTTTCTTTATGAGCATGATAAACATATATTCTTTTCTTTCCTCCTAAGCAAGATCAAACATGCTAATTTGCAAAAAATTAACTCTTTAGCTCTTCCCTACACCTATCGAGGTGACAACAAGCATATGAACCTAATAATTCGCTCCTAAGCATTCAAATCCAAATCTAGCCTAGACAAATACTCTACTCATGCAAGACATCTCCTAGAAAAAGTTTAAAAAAATCTCCCTTTTTGGGCACTCATGCTTACAACTCATCGAAAGCTTGAAAATTAACAAGAAAGCCTATCCTAGGACATCATAGCCATGCAAAAATAGCATCCAGAAAACAACCATATGCTCAATTCAAAGAAAGTTCAAAACTATAGCCCGAACTCAGATGCTCAAGGGCTCCACAAACATGATAATCTATGTCGTAGCCCATGTTATTGAAAGTCTGAGACTTTTAATAGCGTTTTTTTACCGCTATAGAAATCGTTGTAGAAAGTCTATTTTTATTGCGTTATTTTAATGTTATGAAAACCTTTTATAGCGTTGGAAAAAATGCTATGATTTCTCTTTAATAGCGTTTTTATAGTTGTGAAAAACGCTATAAAAACATATCATAGCGTTTTTACCATGTTGTTGTAGCCGATGTTATTGAAAGTCTCTAACTTTTCATAGCATTTTTTCAACGCTATTGAAAATGCTATAAAAAATCTATTTTTATTGCGTTATTTTAATGTCATGAAAACTTATCATAGCGTTGAAAAAACGCTATGATTACTCTTTAATAGCGTTTTTATAGCCGTGAAAAAGCGCTATAAAAGACATATCATAACGTTTCTAGGCACGTTGTCATAGTCGATTTTATTGAAAGTCCCTGACTTTTCATAACACTTTTTCAACGCTATAGAAAGAGCTATAAAAAAATTTCATTTTTGATTGCATAATTTTAATGTTATTGAAACTTTTCATAGGATTAGTAAAAAACGCTATGATTGATCTTTAATAGCATTTTTAACCTCGTTGTAAACAATGTTATAGATAGTAGCTTTTCCAAGCATTCTTTTTTTTTTTCACATTTTGTACCATTTTCAAGTAGTACGCAATAGTTTTTGTAGCATTTCTTATAACCAAAAAATTATTTGAAATGTTATCGTAATATCAACTCAATTATATAAACATTTAATGTATTCAAATGCATTTACATATACTTTTTCAAGAGTAGTACTAAAAGTTGAGAATCTCAAAGTGTTCTAACTAATACTTATGTAATTCATAATCCTAAACTAAAAATGAAAATAAGAAAAAGTACATAATTCAAATTAGGGTCCAACACAATGTAATTAATTAGTGTTCAACACAATGATATAAATTCACAAAGTTATTTCTATTCACCAAATTTTCACATTCAAACTAATATGGAGTACAAACTTTCAGAACCAAGCGAGTCGTCATCTTCATCCATTTGTAAAGTTTCATTTTATCCACCTACAAAAACAAATTACAAAATGGGAATTGGTAAGAACTAAAGCCTTCAATCATGTTGCATCCAATTCCAAAATAGAAATGGTACAAATGTTCTTTGGCTTTCTTATCAACAAATTGAAGGACATGATCATATAAAGCACAAGGATTTTTTTTTAACTAAAACCTTCTTAATTTAACTATTCACAAGTACAATTGTCTTTCTTATCAACAAATTTAAGGACATGATCATACCACATCTTAGTCTAACCATTCACAAATATAATGGCCTGTGAAGAAACAGTTCATACAACCATCAAAATGATAGAATCATTAAACCAGAGTTTTACCTCTTTTGACATTTGTTTGAGTTCAGAGACCAACGCTAGCTTTGGCTGTTTTTTTCAATGCCTCTTGTGATAAGAAGAGAGTTTGCTCCAACTGCTACTACCTAAAATATATTTAGATTAGTTAGTAAAATTCTAACTAGGGATGTATAAACATAGCACTACTCCAAATCTAGATACCTTGATGCCTTCAATAATAAGACCTTGAGCCAAAACAAAAGAAGTTGTGTAGTTCCATTACTTAGCCAAGTCATTGGTCTTTTCAGAATCTTGTCTAACTAGTCTGACACCAATATTCTCAGTTGGATCCTCCAATTCAACCTAGCCGACACAAGTAAATTTTGTGAGTTCAAGTTGCATAACTAAAAAATATTTAAGAACTATAATGAAACAAATATAAATTTGAAAGTATTTCAGTACATAGAAATAGAAGTTTAAATGCAAGAGTGGGAATGGGATACCTATTTTGAATCAATTACACTTTCGAATCCAACCCATCTATAATAAAGCTTGCGGGTGAGTCCCTTCCTCCTAAAAATCGAATAGTGTCCACACATCTATATAATTCTTATCGCCAACTAGAACCAGTTGCTCTTTACTTGAGTGAGACAAAATTTGAGAGTGTTTTTAACTAGGCGAAATGCTTTTGAACCATTAAAAGTACTTCCTACAAGCTACAAATCTTAGAAACACCTTTCATAAAAAAGCAAAAGCACCTGGAAGTTAGGTGATTTATTTGAGCTTAACTTAACCTCAACTCTTCATAATTCTAACTAGATGCTACGAAATTTTTTATAACTAACCTAGTGACATTACTAAAGTCTCTATCCTAATTCTAACTGAATGCTCCAAAAATTTCGGCACCATAACAACATACATATGACTAACCCAAAATTTTCTTAGCACCTGCTAAACAAGAGAACACACTTCTATATTCAAAACTGCTCAACTACAAACTTCCATAACACTTCAGGTCAACATACAGACTCTGAGTTGTTTTCATAGAGATGAGGATACGGTCCTATGCAAGAATTTAAAAAAAAAAAAAATCAAGACTTGGGCAAGAGATTGACTTCGAGGACAAAACTATCTGCACCAAACCCAATTCAACATAGAGCAATGTCTTTTATTTCTTTTCTTTTCAAAACAAGGTAGAAATGACACCATTAAAGGGAATGGGGAATTGCATATAAACTATCCAAGGAAAATGTTACTAATGAAATTCAACCCAATTATTAGATACAAACTATCACATGGAGTTGAAGAGAAATGAGATCATTATTATTAGAAATTGTGAAACAACAGGCTAAAATATGTATTGGTTTTCAACTAAGTAGTGCCATTTTGCCAAAATAAGAAAGAAACAATAGTAAACAAAATAATAATGCAAGGAAAATTAGTTCAACATGAACGGTAAGAGGACAATGGTGAAATGATGAACTAGCACCATATCAAACCCTTACAACTTACAAGAGTCTCAACACTCAAAAGAAACTAAATACAAACAACTTCTTTCCAGAGAAAACAACGATAATATTGAGGAAAAAGAAAAACCTAGAAAAAATTGAACAAAATTGAAAAGGCTCAAAAACAAAAAAAAGATGAACCAATAACTCAAGAATAAGAAAATTACAAAGAAGTAAATCATCAAAAACTCTATGTTTTGCCACTACGTAGAGAAAGAGGACCATTTGTTGGTTGGCTACTCCAAACGACATTCTCATGACTAGTTTCAGGAGGTGAAGAGTTTAATTTGCCAGCTAAGAAAAGAAAAGGAGAGAAGAGAAACAAGGAAAAAGAAAAGAATGGTTTTACACGGCTTTGAGTTTCGAGTGACGTTAACGGGCTTCACGCGACTACTAAATTTTTTGGTGCCCAACGATTTTATTTCAACCTTTTTGCACTTTCTTTTCACTTCTCATTTCATAGCCAATTTTCAAAAAGGCTATAGTGAAAAACTATAAAATGTCATGTTTCTTGTAGTGTGCAGATGGATGACGACTAGCTTGTTTTCAAAGAATAAATTGTCCGAGATCCAGGAAAATTATTTTACATTCATATTAAGCTCAAATTAAGGTGTATAAAAGGAAATGCACAATATGCTTCTACTATCATATTAAGCTTGAATTCTTATAAACTTGCACATCCATAGGACCAAAGAAACTATGAGGGAATTTCAACATAGGACCAAAGAAAACAAAACTTCATAATTTCCTAAGAACATGAACAATCTTGAAAAACAAAACTTGATAATTCGCAAATGAATTTTTATAAACTAAGGTTAAATAACTCATGAAAAGCAGTAGCTTCTAGAGAAATTATAATGTTTATGTTGTTAAATTTAACCTTCCAATTCATGCTTAAATTCTTATTCAAATAAAAACATCAACACAATATCCCAAGTTATTTTTCTTAGTCTTTTTGACAAGTTAGTCATACTTTTAGTTTATTAATCTAAGTTAGGAGATTCTTAGCTATGAATTGTTTTCTTTTAATCTACTTGAAATACAAGGTTTTGGTAGTATCTTTTGCTACCATAGGTGATTTAGTGAATGGTAACAAAAGATGCACATTCTAAAACCCAAGTGATTGCAAAAGAATCTGATTACTACAAAAGGTTTTTAATTTTAGAATTTTGAATTTATTCTACACAAGTTCTAGTAAGGAACTTTTTAATGCAACATATTATATTAGTAGTCACGATTCTTCAACTAGATTCATGCACTAAACAACTAATTGTTGAACTTTCTTTAGGAACATTAGTTCACCAAATGAAACTGAGTAGAAGTTAAATTAAATTTCTTTCGAAACATTATTTTCTAATTCAATCATCAAATCAACACAATCAAGTCATGAAATTCAACAATAACACATGAAAAACTAATAACATCTTGGTCATACAAGTACCTCGGCCATATGTTGGAAAAATAAGTTAAATTTCAGCTACATCAGTCTTATTTTCTAAATGAAATCAAATAAACACCAAATAGAACTCAACCTTTTTTTTGTGAAAAAAAATTAAGGCATGATGCATGAAAAAAATTAATCAAGAACTGGAGAATGGAAACCAAAGAATGAGGTCCAAAAGTCCACTAAACTGACCTCAACGAAGTATCTAGTGCCGACATCCACCAAGACCTTATCAACATCATTGAGCACCGCACATAAAGCGATGCAGTAAGAGGCACCAACATTTTCTTACCTAAAATGAAAGCATTAAAAAAACAACCTCATCAACCAATACACAACCAACAAAATGAAACAGCCATTATCTCGTCAAGTAAGCACAATAAACAATCAACAACGAAAAAAACCACATAAAGACGAGCAAGGAATTGGCGATTACAATCTGAACCCAGAAACTTACACCAGCTTTTAGAGAAAAAAATAATAATAAATGGAGAGAAACGAACCTTGAGGTCGAAGCGAAAGATCGAGAAAGGCGGTGGAGGCAATGTCGAGGCGAGAAGGGAGAGTTAGCTGAAATCAAAAAGGGAAATAGAGGAAAAGCATAGGTGTTTAAGATGATGGAAATCAAATGCAAGAGAGAGTTTTTTCTGGAAGACGAAGGAGACGATACAGAGAGAAAAATTCATCAAGGGTTTTGGATCTAGCGGCGCAAAGAGGTACTGCTGGAAAACGATAGGTGATGGAAATTGAATGTAACCTGTATTTTATGAGCGAGAGCTTTACCGCTTTTTCCCTTTTTTAGATTTTTAGAACTTGAGCGCCTTTTTTTATAGCGAATCTTAACTAATGCTATAATTAGGTGCTATTAAAAATGATATTTGTTGTAGTGATCACAAGTCAACCAAAAATATATCCATAATCCAAATATCTAAACAAGCCACATGAAAGAAAAGGTGCCAGACGAACATTACTTGTAAAAATTAAACTAAAAGAAAGATCATTCCTAGTAATCACATACACAAGATTGGGAAAGGGGAGAGATCAAACGAACATCTTCGACATATTACCAGATATGGTATCATTATAGAGTAATCATACAAGAACCAAGAGACAAATCAGGCTTTAACGGAAGGAAATAGATCAGGGATAATAAAATCTCACGTTTCAAGTATGCATAAAAAAGATTCACAGTAACACCCTCAATAGTGTCATCTATCGGAAGAATGTGTACCCGCTTTCCATATTTAACATCAACACATTGATGCACAGAAACAACATCTCCAAGCCTAACCCAAAGGTTGCTTCTCACAACTTTGTTCATTATTCTTATTTTTGGCTCATCACATGTGTCATCGGCAAGAGCAATGCAGATTGTTACATGAGTGAGAGAGAGATGAAACATAGGGAAAGAGAGGAAAGAGAGGGGAAAACAAATACGTTGGCTGCAAATGCTGCAACTAACCATATAAACACCTATCGACCTTTAAAAATTAGTAGTATATGAATATATATACTCAGTTTACACCGACTACAAAATAACATATGTGCTCACCTCCATATCACATTTCCTCTCCTTTAAACAAGGTTTCACCGTATAAAATCTATACAACCATAGAATTAATTAGCATCAGTATAGGTATGATAGAGGAAGGTTCAACAAACTATACATAGGAGTTCACATATGACTAACCTTCTTTTTCTTCATAAATCTCAAATTGCAAACATTAAAGAAGAGGGGTGAGATAAAAACGATACCTGGCGAAAAGTTACTAAGGACTTGTGGAGAAAGCCTATCAAAACACAAAATAAAATGACTGATACATGGAAAAGAGAGTCGATAAATGGAATATTATCTGGGAGGAAAAGTGCTACACTCACTTGTTCGAAGTACAACACCATAGAACCATCAACCATTTCTACTGCTGGGCACGTGGTCATTCTAAAAAAAATATTAATCCCATCAATCAAGACTATTCATCCACAAATTTAATCTAAACTATAATTCAAAAGCCCTAATCAAATAAAATTAAAAAGGGGTTCGTCATTCCGTATAAGACTAAAAATTGAACAATTTACAGCAGCAAAACAACATCCACATATTGCATACCTGATATTGATCAAATTGTTAGGATCCTTAGAAAATCATCCTGTACCTGCCATTTCTGCAATTAAAGTTCAACATTAATGCAAATCTGAAGTAGGAAGGAGGGGAAATAAAATTTAGAAAGAAAAACAAAGTTATTCTAAGAAGTCTTTGTCGCATACTCATGGGGTCAAATCATCAGAGCACATAGAAAGCCAGTGTTCCAATGAAGAATTTTTCATGTGAATTCCTCTTAAGGCATTGGGAGGTTTTGGCATTTTAGGAAGGCTAACGTTACTAACATCTGTAGAGATCGTTTGATGTAATTCCATGATGGCAATTAATAACCCTACCTCAGTGATTTATGCGCCAAATTCTTCAGAAGAAATCTCCATTGAACTCAATAGCAATGAGAAAATCAAGAATCAGAGAATGTATATGAATTAGAACTTACCCTCCAATATCTTCCCTCTGATTGTGTTAAACTCCTGCACAAGTTTACCCAAACTCCAGCTTCTGGGATTCTGGCACACGAAGAAGTTTATTTAAAAGATTAAATTATAAGCAGAAAAACATAAAACTTCTATGAAAAATTCTAACAATAGTAACCACCACCTTCATTGGATCAACATGATTAGAGACGATCTCATCGACCACAGCTTGCATATACCTATAAACAACTACAATTTATCGTCAAAGCAAACATTGACAAGAACTGAGAAGAAAATGTGTTGAGTTTATTTTCTAAGCGAGTTAGTTGGTTAGACATTATGGCAACAATATAGCCATTCACATTTAGAACTTAAAAGTGCACTCACCGAAATATGTGTTGTGTGCAACTTTCATTATTGCTAGTTAAAATTGATTGTCGAAGGTCATAGACATGCTTGTGCTACACTTAATATAGTCCCCCTTCTCGCCTGAAAAAGGATCCTTAGCTGCTTGCTTCTTCAAAAATTATCAAAAAGAAAACAAGAAAATAAGAAATTCAGAGAGGAGAAGAGGGTAAAGCAATGACCAAAGTTTGCATTATAAAACCCCCAACTCTGTCCCATCCTACTAGGTTGTTATTATCATTGTTTAAGTTGGAATCGATACCCATAGCTAAAACTCACCAGCTCTCAAACACCCACCATGCCTTATCTTCTACAGGTTCCTCTAATGATTCGAAGCACGAATTTCAAGCATCGAAGAGTAGAGTCAGATTCGATGCACACTTGGAAGCGACGACCGAATGGAGAGAAATTAGTGTTCTGATGTGAGATGGTGTTTATTTTGGACCAAATCGTCAATTTGGTGTTTTATGCTTGGATGAAAAGGAAAGAGAGATTTCATAAACAAGAAAACTAAAAGAAATGGAAATTGTGCATAGATGAAAATGAAAGATGAAGCGATAAACATAAAATTGCCTGGAGAAAAAATGTGAAGATCTGGAGACGAAGACGCATGAAACTGAAAGTTATAAACTTACAAGAGTGTGCAGAACTTCCGTGTAGGTGGCTCGTTAGTGAACGTGTGCCTTCGTCAGCTTCGAAGGAAGTAAGCAAAGGACTCATGGTTTGCGATAGAGAAGAAACTTCTAAGCGTTGGATAGGGTTTTCGAGCAGATGAATGGTAATCCATGCCAGAGGAACAGAGGAAAAGGTCTTGTGAGTGAAGGTAGATAGAAAAAGCGTGATATTGGTTCTTTTTTTAATGTGAGCGCGCCCCAAATTTTCACTTCCCGCTTTTTTTTTTTATCATTTTTCAATAGCCTTTTATATGAAAAGCTATCCTAAAATGCTATTAAAAGGGATATTTGTTGTAGTGTCTTGTTCTGCAACCCTCTGTTGCCTCCTTCTCTTGGCTTCTTTCTCCTCCGGGGTCTTTTTCTTTTTCGCCTTTACTTTCTGTACCTCATGGGTAATCGCAACCTTTTCCTCCAGCCACAACTTTGCCGCAACAACCTTCTGAACCTGAAAAATCTTGGATATGGAATTCAAATTTCAAAAAAGGAAAATCAAATCTTTTAAATTCAAGTTTAAATTTAATCGATCAAATCAAATCTAATCTTTTATTTTCAATTGAAGTCGAATAAATTAGAGAAAAAACTTTATTAAATCTAAACTAAACAGAATTAAAATAAATAAAAATCTAAATCTAAACTAAAACCAAATAAAATCTAATTTAAACTAATTAAAAGATAATTCAATAAATAAATAAACCGATAATAAAATCCAACAAAATCAAATAAAATTCAAATCAACACATATAAAATCTAAAATAAATTCTACGGAATTAAAAATACCAACGGACTAAAAATAAATCATGCAAAATTTAACGAACTAAATCTAGAATACTTGAAATTAAAAATAAACCAGTGAAAAATAAAATCAAAGCAAACTCTGGGAGCTCAAAATATTTCTCTGTAAAATGCTCCCGCAACCATCTTTCTCTCTCAATCATCAACCAATTTTAGGGAATGATATTTCGACTGAAACTCCTCACCCCAATAATGTTTCACACGTTGTCCATTCACCTTGAACACTCTCCCATCTTTTTCATCCTGCAAAGTAATTGCTCCATGGGGGAAAACCTCAATCACAACAAACGGTCCTGACCATTTAGATTTTAGCTTCCCATGAAATAACTTTAATCTAGAATTATAAAGCAAGACTTTCTGACCCTTGACAAACTCTTTAGATTTAATTTTCTCGTCATGCCACAGCTTCGTCTTTTCTTTATACATCTTCGCATTCTCATAAGAAAATTGGCAAAATTCCTCTAATTCATTAAGCTGCAGCATTCTTATTGCTCCTGCACGACTCAGATCAAAATTTAACTTTTTCAAAGCCCAAAATGTTTTATGCTCTAGCTCTAATGGTAAATGACAAGTTTTCCCATATACTAACCTATAGGGAGACATACCTATAGGAGTCTTATAGGTTGTCCTATAAGCCCAAAGAGTCTCATCCAACCTAAAAGACCAATCTTTCCTAGATGGATGGACTACTTTCTCTAGAATAGCTTTAATTTCCCTATTACTAATTTCAGCTTGACCATTTGCTTGTGGGTGATAAGGGGTAGCTATCCTATGCTTAATCCCATACTTAGCTAAAATCTTAGTTAAGATATTATTAACAAAATGTGTATCCTCATCCTAGAGCTCTAGGTGTCCCAAACCGCCCAAAGATGTGCGATTGAAGAAACCTTGCTACTGTCTTGGCATCACTCTGATGGCATGCGATGGCCTCCACCCACTTGGACACATAATCAACTGCCAATAAGATAAAAACATTGCCATTAGAAGGGGGAAATGAACCCATAAAATCAATACCCCATACATCGAATAACTCGACTTCTAACACGTAAGTAAGAGGCATTTCATCTCTAGGCCCCAAATTTCCTCTCCTTCGGCAAGCATCACATTGCTTGTAAAACCAATGGGCATCATTGAATAAGGTAGGCCAGAAGAATCCGCAATGCAGAATCCTCATAGTTGTCCTCTGACCGCTGAAGTGACCTCCATACGGCGAAGAGTGACATTGCTCCAGGATTTCCTTTGCTTCAGCACCTGAAACACACCTACGAATAATACCGTCAGAGCGTTGCTTATACATAAATGGCTCATCCCAATAGAAAAATTTTGCATCATGCTTAAACTTTTTCTTCTGCCTCCAATCCATGTCAATAGGAGTGACTCCCTTTACCAGAAAGTTGGCAATATCAGCATACCAAGGGACATCCCTGACTACCTTTACCTCAACAGCAAAAAGCTGTTCATCTGGAAAAGAATCTTAAATGGCAGATTGCTCCAGCAAAGATGATGGTGGATCAAGACGAGACAAATGATCTGCAAAGACATTTTCTGATCCCTTCTTGTCCTTTATCTCTAAGTCGAACTCCAGCAATAATAAAACCCAACGAATTAATCTAGGCTTTGAATCTTTCTTAGACATTAAATACCTTATTGCTGCATGATCCGTGAACACTGTGACTTTGGATCCAACCAAATATGGCAGAAATTTCTCAAAAGCAAACACAACAGCTAACAACTTCTTTTCAGTAGTTGTGTAGTTGACTTGTGCTTCATTTAAAACCCTACTTGCATAATATATAGGATGGATAAATTTGCCCTGCTTTTTCCCCAGCATAGCACCTACTGCAGCATCGCTCGCATCACACATTACCTCAAATGGTAAATTCCAATTAGGTGCACAAATAATGGGTGCTGAGATTAAAGCAACTTTTAAAGTTTCAAAAGCCTTCCTACAATCTGCATTAAAGTCAAAAACATGATCAATACACAATAAGTTACAAAGAGGTTTACTAATTTTGGAAAAATCTTTTATGAACCTCCTATAAAATCCAGCATGACCTAAAAAACTCTGAATCCCTTTCACTGAATTCGGTGGTTCTAGTCTCCCAATAACCTCTATTTTTGCTCTATCAACTTCTAGACTATTCTTAGAAATCCTATGACCTAACACTATGCCCTTCTTCACCATGAAGTGGCATTTCTCCCAATTGAGAACTAGATGGGTATCCTCACATCTCTTTAACACCTTACCTAAATTATCTAAACAACTCTGAAAAGACCCTCCAAAAACTGAAAAATCTTCCATAAATACCTCGACAGTGGACTCAATCCTATCAGAAAAAACTGCTAACATACACCGCTAAAATGTTGTTGGAGCATTGCAAAGGCCAAAAGGCATTCGCCTAAAAGCAAACGTCCCATAAGGGCAGGTGAAAGTGGTTTTTTCCTGATCCTCAGGAGCAATAGTAATCTAGTTATACCCAGAATAACCATCTAAGAAACAGTAGTAGGCCTGACCAGCCAATCTATCCAACATCTGGTCAATAAATGGTAGAGGGAAATGGTCTTTACGGGTGGCTTAATTAAGCCTCCTGTAGTCCATGCAAACCCTCCAGCCAGTTACTGTCTTGGTTGGGATCAACTCATTGTCTTTATTGCTCACCACAGTGACACCTCCTTTCTTAGGAACACATTGGACAGGGCTCACCCAATTGCTATCTGCAATTGGGTAAATGATCCCGACATCCAACCATTCAATTACCTCCTTTTTAACAACCTCTTTCATTGCAGGGTTAAGCCTTCTTTGTTTCTCAATACTCTTAAAGGATCCCTCCTCCAGAGTGATTTTGTGCATACAAAAAGATGGGCTAATTCCCTGAATGTCAGCCAATGTCCAACCTATTGCCTTGCGGTATTGCTGCAGCAATTTTATCAAGACCTCTTCATGCTCCGACATTAAATCAGATGCAACAATAATGGGCACCGCCTTACCTTCCCCAAGATACACATACTTTAGATGATCCGGCAAGGGCTTCAAATCTAAAGTAGGTGCCTCAATCAGGGATGGCTTAATAGGAGGAGCCTTCCTTTGATCTAAATCTAAAGACTCAAAAACATCCTCACACCTAAACAACTCTTTTTCATTTTTTCTTTCTAACAAACAAACTTGTAAATCTCCTACACTAACCTCTCCATGATCTTCCAAATGCTTATCAGCTGAATCCTGTATTGTTGTCTCAACAATTGTGCTCTCCAGAATCTTAATGAAAGAGCAATCCTCCATTTCGTCTTGATATTTCATGGCTTTAAACACATTATATTTTACTTCCTCATTAAAGACTCTCATTGTTAATTCCCCTTTCTGAACATCTATTAACGCCCTACTAGTAGCTAAAAAAAGGACGACCTAGAATGATTGGGACATCTTTATCAGCCTCATAATCTAAAATAACCAAATCAATAGGAAATATGAATTTATCCACATTTACTAAGACATCCTCAATTTTACCCTCTGGATATGTGATAGACCATCAGCTAGTTGGAGTGTGATTGTGGTAGGTCTAGCTTCCGATAGACCGAAAGAGGCATAAGGTTAATGCTTGCACCTAAATCACAAAGTGCCCTACCTAACTTTTTTCCACCTATAGATTCAGGTATGGTAAATGATCCTGAATCCTTAGCCTTGGGTGGTAGCCCATTCTTAAGAATAGCACTACACTCCTCAGTAAGTGATACAGTTTCAAACTCACCTAACCTCTTCTTTTTAGTTAAAATATTCTTAAGAAATTTAGCATAATTAGACATTTGCTCAATAGTTTCTACTAAAGGGATATTTATGTGCAATTGCTTAAGAATCTCTAAAAACTTTTTAAATTGACAATCCTGATTCTTAGGCCTTTGCCTTTGTGGAAAAGGTAGATGTGGTACATAAGGTGGGGGCGGCACAAAAGGTAGTTCCACATCTGGAATGCTCCAGCATCTTTATTGTTGCCTCCAACACCCTGACCAGTCTCCAGTTCTTTCTCAACAACAACATTTTTATCACTATTCTTTTCTATAACCTGGGCCTTACTAGGCTCTTTTCTTTCCTCTAGCGGCTGACCACTCCTACGAGTTACTGCCTTTACCTGCTCCTTACCTTTCCTTCTAGGGTGTTCAGTATCTGAGGGAAGTTTCCCTTGAGGCCTGGCCTTCAGCTCATTAGCTATCTGACCCACTTGCAATTCCAGGGCTCTCATTGAAGCTTGATTACTTTGAATTGTGGCATCTGTACGAGCCATAAATTCTTTCATCATCGCCTCGAGAGAACTCCCGGAGTTTTATTGGGGCAAAGCTTGCTTATTTTGCTGGGGCAATACCTGCGCTTTAGCAAATCCCGGTTGGTTCACCTTTTGTTGTGTTTGCATACAGCTTGTCCTCCCCATGAGAAGTTGGGGTGATTGCGCCAACCTGGATTATAAAAGTTAGAATAAGGGTTATTCCTCTGATTACCTACAAAAAACACCGAAGCTGGATTGCTGGGGCAAAACTCATAGTTGTGGTCTTCACCACAATAGACACATGCTTCCTCTGTGACTTGGTTCACCACTGCAGCAGGCTCCATAACTGGTGGCTGCTGATGACTAATCACTGTCACATTCTTAAGAGCGTTAGCAATCATTGCAAGATCAGCCCTAATGGTGGACACACCATCAACCTCTAACACACTCTTAACCTTTTTACTTGTGCCTCTAACATCCGACCACTGACAACTATTAGTAGATATTCTTTCTAAAATTTCATAGGCTTCATTAAAAGTTTTTGCCAAAAGGGCCCCTCCAGCCGAAGCATCAACCATATCCTGGGTTACTCCATTTAACCCATT
Source organism: Luffa acutangula (assembly GCA_036850905.1). NCBI lineage: Eukaryota > Viridiplantae > Streptophyta > Magnoliopsida > Cucurbitales > Cucurbitaceae > Luffa > Luffa acutangula. The sequence continues at coordinate 7,788,610 of CM072094.1, read as the reverse complement.
GTAAAATGTTTCCATTTGAATACAATGAGGTAAACCATGGTGGGGACACTTTCGTAAAAGCACCTTAAACCTTTCCCAAGCCTCACTAAAAGTTTCATCCTCAAGTTGCCTAAACCCTACTATTTCACTCCTTAATTTAACATTTCTATTAGGTGGGAAATATTTACTCAAAAAAATTTCAGCTAACTCATCCCATGTCCTAATTGATCCAGGAGCAAAAGAATTTAACCATGCCTTTGCTCCATCTCTAAGAGAATACGGGAACAAAGTTAATCTAAGAGCATCTCTAGGCACTCCTTGAATTACAAAAGAATCATTCACTCCTAAAAAAGACTTAAGATGTAAATGAGGATTTTAGCCCTAATTTCGACTAGAGACCTTTTGTGGGAGCTAAAGGCAAGTCCAAGGAGTGGGAATCAAGCGAGAAGACGTGGAGATCGTGACGGGGACATGCAGTGTCGGTGGATTCGAGTTTTCCTTTCTCTTTCCCTTAACTCTTGTAGTTTTTATGGCTTTTCTTTCAATTTGTGTTTGTAGTTTAAAGACTATGAATTGCTAATTGTTTGTCTTAGGGATTGATGTAGTTTTTTTAGTTTGTTTGATTGATTTGTGGTATGAATATGCATTTATTTTACCTATGCAATTATGGTTAAATGCTTTCAATTACTTGATCACTAGTTGAATGATTTGAGTGTTGAATCTTGCTCGGGAGAGGGGATTTGGCCTAAGACTTACTTTATTTAATTGCATGACTAAAGTAGAAATTCTAAGTTTGTGACGGGATTTGGAATAACTTTAGAAGTTGCTTGAAGAACTAAACTCAAAGCCTTGCATGTTAATGAACTTAGATAGGGATATCAAGTTGATTGCATGCATGAGAATCAATTATGCTCGGGAGAGATAGTTGTGATAAAAGGTTCCTAGACTTGGTAGAATAATTGCATGTTAAATTCATCCCATTAATTTATCCTCAATCTCAACAATGAAATCAATTCCCTAAGAGTCTTTCCATTTGAGTCTCCACTTTTATTTTATGCTTTTTGTCTTTAGATTTATCTTTATCATTAAGTTTTGCTCCCTAAATAAAATTGAACAAAAGTATTCGCGATACTTAATTTGCTAGAAAACCAATCCAGAGGACGACACTCGTTTTACACGAAAACACTATATTATTACTAGACCCGTACCCTTGCGGTAAGCAAATTGTACATCAAGTTTTTGGCGCCGTTGCCGGGGATTGGTATATTTAGTTAAATTCATATCGTGGAAAAATTGTTCGGTCTTAATTTAGGGTTTATTTTATTTTTTTTTATTTTTATTTTGTAGATAGATTGCATTTTTTTCCTTGTTTGTTTTTATTTTCCATATTTGTTGCATTCCTATTTTAGTGTTTTCCTTATAATTTGTTTTTCTTTCCATATTTGCTTTTCTAATTTAGTTTTTCTTTTAGTTGTGTAATCTTTTCCTTATTTGTTTTTTGTGTTATTTTCTTGATTTTTTTTCTTTATTTAGATATTTTTCCTTGTTAGTCTTTTGCCTTAATTGTAATTTTCCATATTTGTTTCTTGTTTTCCTTAATTAGATAGTACTTTCCTTTTCTAGATTATATTTTCCATATTTAGATTTTTCCATATTAGATTTTTTTTTTTTTTTTTTTTGAGTCTTTGTCATTTGTTCTTGTTGGGTTATTTTTTTATTGGAAGCCTAATTATCATTGTTGCTTTAATTGATTTGAATGACTTTTTATTCAACACCATATTCCAATTTTTCATCTTCAAGTTATACCCCTTTAAATGAAAATTCTTCCTTGGAAAGCATAGTTCAAAATTATATTGAGGAGTCTAGAGTGAGGAGTCTAAAAATTGATGAAATCATAAGAGGACTTCAAGCTCCACAGGAAGTCAGTGAGGTGGGATCCACTTCCATAAGTTGTCTAGTGAGTCATGTGGCCGATGATTCATTGGCACCCTTTCATGAGTGTAGTTCTTTCGATCTTGATGAGGATGAACAATCAGGGGTGAGTTGCATGAATAGTGGGGATGAATTGGAGAGTTGGAGCACCTATCAAGAACATGGTTGTGAGGAAGAAAAAGAAAATGAGCTTGTAGTGTCAGAGGAAGTTCAGGAGGTAGAGTTTGAGGTTGAAAAGTCTTCGTCTGTTTTATCTTCTCCATCCTTTGTATATTTTGATTATTCCTTTTTCTATTCTCACGAGTCAGTTTTAGAGTCAGAGTCTCTTTATTTCGATCTTTCTCCTTTTATGTTTATTTTAGTCAAAAATGGCAAAAATAATTTTATTTCAGGGGCCCATGAGAATCTGGTAAGCTTGCTAGCAATAGTGAGTTTTTTTTATTCAAGAAAGAAGGGTCCAAAGAAATACGAGAATTTTTATGTGCCTTGACAGACTGCACGAGCACGTCGAGCTAGAGACGATAAACAAGGGCTTATGGGAGGCAACCCAAGTTACTTTGTTATTGTTTTTTTTTTGTCTTGTTTTTGTTTTGTAGGAGTTCCCGTGCTCTTGTCTTTGCCAAGCAATCATGAAAAGGTCATCATTCCAGGGCAGTATCGTTCACTCCTCCTACTCTTTTATTGTTCTCATGATTGATTATGCTTTATTTTCTTTATACATTGAGGACAATGCATGCTTTAAGTTTGGGGGTGGATTATCATGTTTGTGGAGCCCTTGAGCATCTGAGTTCGGGCTATAGTTTTGAGCTTTCTTTGAATTGAGCATATGGTTGTTTTCTGGATGCTATTTTTGCATGACTATGATGTCCTAGGATAGACTTTCTTGTCAATTTTCAAGCTTTCGATGAGTTGTAAGCATGAGTGCCCAAAAAGGGAGACTTTTCAAACTTTTTCTAGGAGATGGCTTGCATGAGTAGAGTATTTGTCTTGGCTAGATTTGGATTTGAATGCTTAGGAGTGAATTATTAGGTTCATATGCTTGTTGTCACCTCGATAGGTGTAGGGAAGAGCTAAAGAGTTAATTTTTTGAAAATTAGCATGTTTGATCTTGCTTAGGAGGAAAGAAAAGAATATATGTTTATCACGCTCATAAAGAAAAATCATTCTTGTTGTTACAATTTGAAAGAGAAAAAAAAAAGTCATGACTTATGCCCGCAATGCAATGATTAATAAAGTTTAGGCAAAAAGAGCTACTCTTGTTGTGATCAGTTAGGCCAACCAGAGAAAACTCCGGTTAAGGGTCCCTACAATAGGTGTGTGAAAGCTAGTGCCACATATAAATGCTTGATTTAATTTTCACTTATAAGCACCTAAGTATGGAGGAAAACAAACTAATTTGTTCCATTGACTCGTTAGTGAATCCTTAGTGCCAGTGTAGAGGGAAGATGAGTTGAGAGTTTAATAATCCAATCTCGGGCTAGTAGAGTCTGGTCTCGTTGAGTTAGATCTTGCTTGTGCAAGTTAATTTTGGAAAAAATTTAATTTGTCTCCCTCATTGGTCCTTATGTGCATGTCTCTTGCTTGCTTGACTATTGACTTTTGAGCCTTGAGGATTGAGTCATGTTTGTTGCATCCATTCTTCCACTGTATGTTTGATTTTTAGTTTGCTCGAGGACTAGCAAAAGCTTAAGTTTGGGGGTATTTGATAGCGAGAATAGCTAGCTATTTTTCTCTGATTAATTAAGCTAGTCTTTTACAATTATTTGCCCAAATTTAGGCATTTTTATGTTTTATTTGTAGGAAGTATGTGCTTGAAGCTTAATTCAGCCATTGGAGTCAAATGAAGCTTCCAATCTAAAAAAAATAATAAAATAGTGTCGCGACGCTAGGACCAGCGTCGCGACGCTATCGACAAATTTTCCAAAAACGCGGTATCGGGGCAGCGTCTCGACGCTGTCGCCAGATTTTCTATAAATTCATCTTTTCATGCTACGACCAAGGGGAGCCCAATTGGTGAGATTTTAGCCCTAATTTCGACTAGAGACCTTTTGTGGGAGCTAAAGGCAAGGCCAAAGAGTGGGAATCAAGCGAGAAGACGTGGAGATCGTGACGGGGACGTGCGGTGTCAGCGGATTCGAGTTTTCCTTTCTCTTTCCCTTAACTCTTGTAGTTTTTATGGCTTTTCTTTCAATTTGTGTTTGTAGTTTAAAGACTATGAATTGCTAATTGTTTGTCTTAGGGATTGATGTAGTTGTTTTACTTTGTTGGATTGATTTGTGGTATGAATATGCATTTATTTTACCTATGCAATTATGGTTAAATGTTTTCAATTACTTGATCACTAGTTGAATGATTTGAGTGTTGAATCTTGCTCGGGAGAGGGGATTTGGCCTAAGACTTACTTTATTTAATTGCATGACTAAAGTAGAAATTCTAAGTTTGTCATGGGATTTGGAATAACTTTAGAAGTTGCTTGAAGAACTAAACTCAAAGCCTTGCATGTTAATGAACTTAGATAGGGATATCAAGTTGATTGCATGCATGAGAATCAATTATGCTCGGGAGAGATAGTTGTGATAAAAGGTTCCTAGACTTGGTAGAATAATTGCATGTTAAATTCATCCCATTAATTTATCCTCAATCTCAACAATGAAATCAATTCCCTAAGAGTCTTTCCATTTGAGTCTCCACTTTTATTTTATGCTTTTTGTCTTTAGATTTATCTTTATCATTGAGTTTTGCTCCCTAAATAAAATTGAACAAAAGTATTCGCGATACTTAATTTGCTAGAAAACCAATCCAGAGGACGACACTCGTTTTACACGAAAACGCTATATTATTACTTGACCCGTACACTTGCAGTAAGCAAATTGCACATCAGTTCATAATAAGCATGGAAACACAAATTACAATCTTAGTAGGCATGTCCATGACTACAAGATAAAACAAGGAAAGGTTAATTCCCTTGAACAGCTTGCAACCGATGGTCTTCTAGATGGTCTCCAATCTTCTCTCTATTCGGCTCCCAAAATGGAAATGAGAATGGTCTCTTCCCCAAAAGTGGAATGCATTTGGCTTGGGCGGCCATTCCCTTTTATAGAAGGATAGGAGGCTTGACTTAGGTCAACTTGGACACGTGTAGGGCTCTCCTTGCTCATTTATCACGAAAATAACTCAACAGAATTCAGTTTGTCAACTTGGCTAACGAGCTGTGATGTGGCAGTTTTTTCTCCCAGTTTTGCTGCAGCACAGAATTTGCTTCCTCCAGTTGCCCAGCAGCATAATCTGCACAAAACAATTTCCAAGACTTCCATTCTTCCAAATGTGTTAAAACATATAACATCTATCTAAAACCAACCATATTAAGCACAAAAGACACACAAATCCCTATATAAATGAGGCCTAAATAACTACCATTTGGGCAGTTATCCGAAGCCTTGAGGGAATTCTCTGAGAGTAGGAGAATGAATGGGATACCTTTCACCCCACCCTAGGGATCCTATTTATAGGTAAAGGCCAAGACTTTTTTCCTAATAGGAAAAGGAAGACCTTTTCCAAATAGGAAAATGTCTCTAATTTTAATAAATAATTAATTAATTTCATAATTAATTAATTTTCCTAATTAAATATCATATATTTAATCTTAGAGATTTTATTAAAATTAAAATTAATATGAATCCAATTCATATTAAATTTATTTGAACTCTTTCAAATATTTTCTTTCCTAATAGGAAAAGGTCTCTAATTTTAATAAATAATTAATTAATTTCATAATTAATTAATTTACCCAATTAAATATCATATATTTAATCTTAGGGATTTTATTAAAATTAAAATTAATTTGAATCCAATTAATATTAAATTTATTTGAACTCTTTCAAATATTTTCTCCCAAGAATTAATTTTTGAAATTAATTTAAAAATTATATTATAAAGTTTCATAAACTTTATATTATAATGCATCAATATACATTATACGATTCCCCAAATAAATTGAACAATTTCAATTTACAATTTATACTTAATTGCCTCAAGTATCTTTACGAGATACCAGTGGGACCTAATGGACCTACAAATCAGAAGCTCCAACGATACGAAACTAATTGGCCAAACTCATTGACCAAGTTTAGTCAACATTCGTTAACTGTGGGTCACTCCATTAAAGACCCACAACTGCACTTTTCTCACTATAGAATATTTTTGTGTCCATGGATATTGACCAAGCAGTAAGTCAATCCTTCACATGTGTTCGTAACACCAGCTGGGTCAAATTACCGTTTTACCCCTGGGTTACCTCTGGCTCCTTAAGTATCACTGATTCCTCTAATGAACAAGTTGTTTAGGGTCCAACCACTAAACAGGAGTTCCTCTCGAGCTAGGAGAGGACGACGCGCCTTTTTTCAAGCCCCAGAATCAGCCCTTAAGGGAACACACATCTACTTACCCCAATAGGGGAAAGAATGAATTTCATCTTGTACTGTTTATGTTCTCAGCCCCCATTCGGTCTTGCCCCTGAAATGGTAGGCTTATTGAGTCGGCGAATTGGCCACTCTCACCCATACAAATCTAAGGACAATCCCTCCTGAAAGGGGTTCATAACAGACTCAGGATTGAGATTGAGTTACCTAGGTCATCCTATTGAAATAGAAACCTAGACTAGTTAACGGCGTTACATCTGGTGGTTACTATTTCGCGGTCCGGTCTTATACAAACTCATTGCATAGGATACCCCACCCGCATGTATCCTACATGGATGCTTTGGATCATTGCATCTGTATCGAATACAAGGTGGGTCGTATCACATAGTGTTACCACGATAAGGTACCCAACCTTATCCCTATACTATAGACCTTTTAGGGTGTTACTTGGACACTGATCCCCGCATGTCCCCACATACTAGTCCATGTTTTATTTAAACAACCTTGGATCTTTGTTTATTGGATTTAGGATTTATTAATGCAAACTCGATTATTCAATAACCAAATTACTGAATTACTCAAATAACGCTTTATTGAGATCGATTAATTTGTTTCATTTACTATCTACGAGTTTTAGGGTATAAAACCCAACAACTCCCACTTGAACTAAAACTCTAGTGGGCAATGTACATCAACAATCAAAATTGAATGAATAATCATTGAAGTAGGAATAGTAGTTTGTATTAATACTCTATAATACATGAAAAGTACAAATACAAATAAATACAATAAACTAAGGCATTCACAATACTCATTACACTTCTCCCACTTGCCCTAGATTATTCTGTGTACATATCTCGCAGACCTAGACCCTCTAGATGACCCTCGAACACTTTAGTCGTGAGAGGCTTTGTAAATGGATCAGCAATATTGTGCGCAGAGGCTACCTTCGTGACGATCACGTCCCCTCGTTGCACGATATCTCTGATGAGATGATATTTGCGCTCTATGTGCTTGCCTCTTTTGTGACTACGAGGTTCTTTAGAATTTGCCACTGTACCACTATTATCACAGGAAAGGGTGACCCGCAAGTTCATATTTGGAACAACTTCCAAATTCATCAAGAACTTCGGTAGCCATACAGCCTCCTTAGCTGCTTCACAAGCAGCGACATATTCGGCCTCCATGGTGGAGTCTGCAATGCATCCTTGCTTGATGCTACGCCAAACTACAGCTCCCCCGTTGAGGGTAAATACTGACCCTGATGTGGGTTTTTGAGAATCCTTATCAGTTTGAAAGTTAGAGTCTGTGTATCCTGTAAGGATCAAATCCTTAGAGTCATACACAAGCTGATAGTCCCTCGTTCTCCGAAGATACTTGAGGATGTTTTTAACTGCAGTCCAGTGGTCTAACCCTGTGGACTGGTACCTGCTGACTGTCCCAACTGCATAGCAAATGTCAGACCTAGTACACAACATGGCGTACATAAGACTGCCCACAGCTGAAGCATAAGGGATCCGTCTCATATCCTCAATTTCTTGAGGTGTCTTAGGACACTGTTTCTTAGATAAATGAACTCCATGCCTGAAGGGTAGTAAACCCCTCTTGGAATTCTACATCATATATCTAGACAACATCTTGTCTATATATGATGCTTGAGACAGGGTTAACATTTTGTTCTTACGATTCCTGATAATTTGAATCCCTAGAACATACTGAGCTTCACCCAAATCTTTCATTTGGAACTTAGTCGATAGCCATTTTTTAATGTCAGCTAGATATTCTATATCATTCCCAATGAGAAGAATATCATCTACATACAACACAAGAAAAGCTATTGAATTGTTGATAATCCTTTTGTAAACACAAGGCTCATCAACGTTCTGGTCAAAGTCATAAGATTTGACAGCAGTGTCAAACTTTATATTCCAAGATCTGGAAGCTTGCTTCAACCCATAAATGGATCGTCTAAGCTTGCAAACTTTTTGCTCCTGACCTTGAGAAACAAACCTCTCTGGTTGAGACATAAAGATGTTTTCATCAAGATTGTCATTCAGAAAGGCAGTCTTGACGACCATTTGCCAAATCTCATAATCATAAAAGGTGGCAATGGACAAGAGAATTCTTATCGCCTTTAACATGGCAACTGGGGAGAAGGTTTCCTCATAGTCCACCCCCTCCTTTTGGGTATAACCCTTTGCCACAAGTCGAGCTTTGAAAGTCTATATTTTCCCAGTTGTGTCTTGTTTTCTCTTGTAGATCCATTTGCATCCTATGGGTTTAACCTCGTCAGGTAGGTCTACAAGATCCCAGACTTGATTGAAGTACATATACTCCATCTCTAGGTCCATAGCTTTGACCCACTTTTCATGGTCCACATCATTCATTGCCTGTCTAAAGGTCAATGGATCCTCAACCCCATCATCAGGTATGACAGTTGGAGTTTCTGCTAAACCCAGATAGCGTTCAGGTTGAATAACAATCCTCCAACTACATCGAGGCATTCTCAACTCTTGACAAAGAGGGGCTTGACCAGATGTACTGGGCTCATCAACAACTCTTGTTGAAGGTCCAACCTCTGAACTGGGTTCATCAACAACTCTTGTTGAAGGTCCAGCCTCATCAACAACTCTTGTTGATTCATTTGTAGCTTTACCAGAAAGTTCACTTAACACAATTTTACTGTGTGGTATTTGTTCTTTAACGTGGTCTTCTTCTAAGAAAGTAGCATTTGTCGATACAAACACTTTATTTTCTTTTGCATCGAAGAAGTATCCACCTCTTGTTTCTTTTGGGTAGCCTACGAATAGGCATAATTTTGAATGTGAATCCAATTTCTTTGGGTTTGCTACTAACACATGTGCAGGGCAGCCCCAAATTCTGAAATGACGTAAACTAGCTTTACGCCCTTTCCAGAGCTCAATTGGTGTTTCAGAAACACTCTTTTAGGGAACAACATTCAAAATATAAACTGCAGTCTCTACTGCATAACCCCAAAAAGAACTAGGCAACTGAGCATAGCTCATCATAGATCGAACCATGTCTAACAAAGTTCTGTTTCTCCTTTCAGATACACCACTCTGCTGAGGTGTACCAGGTGCTGAGAGTTGAGACGAGATTCCATGTTCTATCAAATAGTAATGGTAAGTCCAAATACTCTCCACCTCGATCGGATTGAAGTGTTTTAATGGTCTTACCTAACAAGTTCTCAACTTCAGTCCTGTACTCCTTGAACTTTTCAAGGGCTTCAGACTTATGACTCATTAGGTATAAATAACCATACCTTGAATAATCATCTATAAAAGAGATGAAATATTCATACCCTCCTCGAGCTCTTACATTCATTGGACCACAGAGATCCGTATGTACGAGTTCTAAGGGCTCCTTGGCACGATAACCTTTTCCAGTAAAAGGTCGTTTGGTCATCTTACCTTTGAGACATGACTCACATGGAGGTGAAGTACCATCTTCTAACTAGCTTAGAAGTCCGTTCTTAACCAATCTCCCAATCCTATTGAGATTTATGTGGCCAAGTCTCAAGTGTCAAAGATATGTACTTTGAGAAACTTTTTTCCTTTTTGGTTGAGTCTCAACTGTTTTAAACATTTCATTGTTCAAAATAGCCCTAGACTCTATTGGTCTTAAGACATACAAATTGTTCTCCATTTTTGCAAAACATATATCAGCACCCCTTTTAGTAATGATAGCTTCATTCACAGAAAAGGACACAGAATACCCTTGTTCTAGCAAAAAAGAAATATAAATCAATTTTTTTTATTTATTTTGGGAACTATATACGTTATCTAATAACATATAGCGTTCCCTAGAGAAGAACATTTTAATATCTCCCACTGCTTTAGCTTAAATGAGCTCCCAGTCCCAACTCTAAGAGTCATTTCCCCAGCATCTAACTGTTGCCAGGAGCTCATTCCCTCAAAGGAAGAGCATACATGATGAGTGACACCTGAATCAAGGATCCAGGCTGTATCATCATTATCCACTATACATGTTTCAATAATTAATAAATCAAATTTATTTTCATTGAGATGCGCTAAGCAATCTATGTCATATTCATCATGAACAATTTCGGATAAATTAGACATATGGGCTTGAGAACCGTCCTCAGTCAAGACCAATTCCACGTATTTAGTGTTTACGTTCATTTTCTTAGTTCTATTAGAAATATTAGTTTTGTAATTGGTGTTATTAGAGGCATACAAAACACGTTTCATTGCTGATAGAACAAACAAATTAACTTAATAAGTATTGTTGCATTAACCCATTACACAAAATAATATTATTATTTTCATCCAATCAATTTAGCGAAAGTAATGATCGACCCATAGAATAAACATTATTTTGCAACGATACTTTGTAGCTACCGTAGGGTAGCCAGCTACTCCTCCTCTGAATTGAAACAATCTCAGTCAATCCCTATTCCCGGAATAACTCATATTCCAATAGTTCTTAGCTACCGTTTTTTCGGTCAGAAAATTATTAACACCTTAACAATTTCCCGTAAGTGTGACCCTCCATTTTTCAGATTTCAAAGGTTGGCCCCAACAATGCTACCGTAGGGAAAGTCAAAGTTGGAAATGGACCTAAGAAACCCTATCCATTTCTGGAGTTTGTGTTCCGACTCCCATGATCAAGCCCTCCGTAGGGTGATCGCTCCCAGGGCGACTCGCAGGCAGATCATGGGGATCTCACGGTGCAACTTAATGGAGGAGACCGTAGCATACATTGACACGCGTCCTACTCCCACTTACTATAAAATACTCACTCATTCACCTTGATATTGATCCATGCAAACACCATTCGTAGGGGGTCACTCCCAAGGTGACTCGAGGCCAAGCATGAACCTCATGTTGTGAACTTTCGAGGACGTGAGAGCAAAACTTGATTTATGAAAATCTTGTTTTGATATATTTCCTCCCACTAAGTATTTTTATAATTATAGGGTTTATTACTTAGGTAAATTCCAACTAAGTGAATCTATCTAAGTCTATGCCTGTATATAACTTTTATATATATACGTCTTTTCTCCAATGTCTAGGTGGATTAAACACTTTTAATTACCTAGAGACATTGCATGCTAATATAACTATGGTTAATTCAACTCAAGTTCCAGCTCAGCTCCTAGGTAGCAGGTGTTCCGTAAACCGTCATCTTAAGTACCTCCAGCCTTAGACAGAACTTTACCGGTAGAGTTTGCTTATAACCAATAGTTATGATAAATCTTTACTCTAAAGATCTAGGTGAATTAAACTCTTTTAATTGACCTAGTGATATTGCATGCTAACATAACTATGGTTAATTCAACTCAAGTTCCGAGTCAGTTCCCAAGTAGCAGGTGTTTCGTAAACCATCATCTTAAGTACCTCCAGTCTTAGACAGAACTTCATCGAGAGAGTTCCCTTATAACCAGAGTAATGTAAACTCTTTACTCTAAAGATTTAGGTGAATTAAACTCTTTTAATAAACCTAGTGACATTGCATGCTAACATTTAACTATGATTAGTTCAACTTTAGTATTTCGAGTTAGTTCCCAAGTAGGAGGTGTTCCGTAAACCGTCATCTTAAGTACCCCCAGCCTTAGACAGAACTTAACCGGTGGAGTTCCCTTATAATCATAGTAATGTTTTTCCTACTTAGTCAATTAAAACTATTTTTAATTCTAAGTAAGAAAATAATTCTAATCCTATTAGAATTATAATGAGCTTAGGTCTGATTAATTTTAAACATTTTAAATGAATTCATTTTAACCTAAGGTCCTATGTTTGCATGCAACTCTTTGTTATAGGTTGACGATTTCTAATCAATTTGATAACTTATTATAAAATTTTAATGATTAGCCCTATAGCATGCTTCTATGGTGTTGGAAAAATAACAATCATATTCTAATTATTAAACACCATATTATTATGACGTCGATAACGATAATATAACGATTATATTAATCTAAAGTGGTGTCATGCTTCATGCAATTTCAATTTCATTTAATTAATATCGATTATATTAATTAAACATCCATGAAATTAAATTACATGAAATTTGACATTAATATAATATAACTCTTATATTAATCTAATTAATGTCATGCTCAATGCTATTCCATGTTCATTTAATTAATATAACATTTTATATTAAATCATACATGAAAACAAACATTGATTTATATTTATTATTTTCATTCATAATATAACTAATTATATTAATTCTCATGAAAATAATCATAAGCATGCATGATACATTAATTAAATATAATAATTATATTTAGCTAAATTAATGTCATGCATCATGCTTCACCAAGTTCATATATTTAATATAACAATTATACTAAATAACTCATGAAATTAAATTCATGCAAAATTACCATACATTATAACAATTATAACATAAATATGCAAGAAAACATGCTTAACCTATGGTGGGAATTTAAGCTATATGACATCCATAAAGCAAATAAATAGCAATTGAACCGGTTAATTTTTGCCCTTAGGATAAAATAAAGGATAAAATAAAGCATAAATTACAATAATTAAAGCTAAATTTCATCCTAAAAGTCCTTCTGCAACTCCAAATACTGGTCTAGACCGCCCAAACCGACTCGAACCACTTCGAACCAGCCACGGAAACCACGAACCGAGTCAAATTCCAACTAAACCGGACCAAATCGGTCCCAGCCCAGATGGACCATGCGAACCAGACCGCCAACTACCTTGAACCGGCTGAAACATGTCTTCGTACCACACATCGTGATAGCGTCGCGATGCTGCAACTTCTTCTCGCCGTGAATTCAACGTTTTTCATCTCATAAAAAACTTAATCTAGACCCGAACTTACAAAGGACTGGATTTTACATAAAATACCCGAAACACCGGGCTCTTACATGATCAAATCACATAAAAAATAGTAAAATCTATGGCCATAAAATTAACCTAAACAGTTCAATGCAAACCATACATACACTATGCATTAATCAATCCCACCAATAGCCAATGTAAATTTTAGAGAAAGAAAATTAGATCTACGATCGGCTCTGATACCAATTGAAGGATTGGAATTCCGTAATTCTGTTAAGCTGAAGCGTGATTAGGACCGATTCGTAATTAATTTTGTTTAATCTAAAATACCAATACATTGGCAATAAACTAAGAACTATTCTAGATTCATATTAAGGCTAAACATACAAAAATATTATATCTAAATCTAATTTATATAGTAACAAATTACTTACTCTCGTTGACGACTCAGATTAAATTCACCAACTGCTTGTAAATTAATCACGAACTAGTGCGAACACCACCACTATGGCTACACCGATATGACTCTAAGACTTCGAGAGGTAGGAGACTGGTCGGAGTCTAGAGGAAGCCTTGAGGGAATTCTCTGAGAGTAGGAGAATGAATGGGATACCCTTCACCCCACCCCAGGGTTCCTATTTATAGGTAAAGGCCAAGAACCTTTTTTTCCTAATAGGAAAAGGAAGACCTTTTCCTAATACGAAAATGTCTCTAATTTTAATAAATAATTAATTAATTCCATAATTAATTAATTTTCCTAATTAAATATCATATATTTAATCTTAGGGATTTTATTAAAATTAAAATTAATATGAATCCAATTCATATTAAATTTATTTGAACTCTTTCAAATATTTTCTTTCCTAATAGGAAAAGGTCTCTAATTTTAATAAATAAATAAATAATTCCATAATTAATTAATTTACCCAATTAAATATCATATATTTAATTTTAGGGATTTTATTAAAATTAAAATTAATATGAATCCAATTCATATTAAATTTATTTGAACTCTTTCAAATATTTTCTCTCAAGAATTAACTTTTGAAATTAATTCAAAAATTATATTATAAAGTTTCATAAACTTTATATTATAATGCATCAATATACATTATACGATTCCCCAAATAAATTGAACACTTTCAATTTACAATTTATACTTAATTGCCCCAAGTCTCTTTATGAGCTACCAGTGAGACCTAATGGACCTACAAATCAGAAGTTCCAACGATACGAGACTAATTGGCCAAACTCATTGACCAAGTTTAGTCAACATTCGTTAACTGTGGGTCACTCCACTAAAGACCCATAGCTGCACTCTTCTCACTGTAGAATATTTATGTGTCCACGGTTATCGACCAAGCAGTAAGTCAATCCTTCACATGTGTTCGTAACACCAGCTGGGTCAAATTACCGTTTTACCCCTAGGTTACCTCTAGTTCCTTAAGTACCACTGATTCCTCTAATGAACAAGTTGTTTAGGGTCCAACCACTAAAAATGAGTTCCTCTCGGGCTAGGAGAGGATGACGCGCCTTTGTTCAAGCCCCAGAATCAGCCCTTAAGGGAACACACATCTACTTACCCCAATAGGGGAAGGAGTGAATTCCATCTTGTACTGTTATGTTCCCAGCCCTCATTCGATCTTGCCCCTGAAATGGTAGGCTTGTTGAGTCGGCGAATTGGCCACTCTCACCCATACAAATCTAAGGACAATCCCTCCTGAAAGGGGTTCATAACAAACTCAGGATTGAGATTGAGTTACCTAGGTCATTCTATTGAAATAGAAACCTAGACTAGTTAACGGCATTACATCTAGTGGTTACTATTTCGCGGTCCGGTCTTATACAAACTCATTGCATAGGATACCCCCACTCGCATGTCTCCTACATGGATGCTCTGGATCATTGCATCTGTATCGAATACAAGGTGGGTCGTATCACATAGTGTCACCAGGATAAGGTACCCAGCCTTATCCCTATACTATAGACCTTTTAGGTTGTTACTTGGACATCGATCCTCGTATGTCCCCACATACTAGTCCAAGTTTCATTTAAACAACCTTGGATCTTAGTTTATTGGATTTAGGGTTTATTAATGCAAACTCGATTATTCAATAACCAAATTACTGAATTACTCAAATAACGATTTATTGAGATCGATTAATTTGTTTCATTTACTATCTACGAGTTTTAGGGCATAAAACCCAACACTTCTGTGGTTTCTGCTGCTTAGGCTGGGAATTGAATCCTGTTGAAGATTTCCCGAACTGATTTGTATTGGAATTACTCGTACTGGCCTTACCTCCCCAAGAGAAGTTTGGATGTTGTCTTCATCCTGGGTTGTATGTAGCCGAGTATGGATTCCATCGGTTTTGGTTTTGGTTCCCTTGTTGTCTTACATAAAAAACAAATGTAGGATTTAATGGACAGTTATCAGTAACATGTTCCTCATTACCAATGTCAAAATAGGGAGAAGAGATAGCATTAGCGGGGGCTATGTTAGCTTGGTTGGCCATAGTCATGCCCATCATCATTTTGTGGATGGCACTGATCTGGGCTTGCATGGTTGAATTCGCCTCTGTCTCTACTGCTTTAACTGGATTCTTTAAAATTGTTGGCTCGTCTCTCCCGAGTGTCTATTATTTGTGGCAATTGTGTCCAATATGGCATGTGCTTCATTAGCAGATTTCTTTAAGAAGGATCCATTGACAGATGCATTGACTAGAGCTTTTGAAGCTTGATCCAATCCATTGTAAAAATGCTCTATGATGATACATGCAGGCAATCCATGATGAGAACACTTCCTGACTAGCCTCTGGGATCTCTCCCAAGCTGCATCTATAGGTTCATTATAAGATTGTCTAAAAGAAATAATCCCAGATCTATACTTAGCATTTTTATTAGAAGGAAAAAACTTCTGTAAAAACTTTTCAGCCAAGTCATTCCAGGATGTGATGGAGTTTGGAGGGAATGAGTCCAGCCAAGCTTCGGCATCTCCCTGTAACGAAAAAGGAAAAAGCTTTAGTTTTAATTTATCTTCAGGCACTCCTGTAACTTTAAAAGAACTACAAATTCTCAAGAACTGCTTGATATGTTTATGTGGATCTTCACTCGGAAGTCCGGAAACCTGGCCCATGGTATTGAGTATTTGAAACATTACTGGTTTCAGCTCAAATTGTGGAGCTTCTATTGGTGGCTCTAGAATTACTAGATTCAGAGTTTTAAAAACAGGTAAGGCATAGTCCCTTATTGCTCTATTGCGGTCTTCAGCAATATAAATTGGATTTTCATGTGGTGACACCGGTGGAACTGGAGGTGCTGGAGGGATTCTCCCACCATTTTGCTCCCTTCCACGATTCTTTGGGTCATGATTGGTTGTCAGTATGTTCAAAAATATAGTCGTAGATAATAGTCAATCCTAGTATAAACTGACAAAATCAAGTAGTACCTGGTGAGTCCAGGGTCGAATCCACAGAGAAAGGATATTCACAAAGTTTTTAACAATATTTACTTACTCAAAGTCAAACGTATGATACTATTTGTTAATAGGTTAAACAAGCGGGTTGGTCTTTTTAAAAAACAATACTTGCATCAAACAAAACATGTGAAGAGAGTAAAAGGAAAATCTTTAAGGAGAATGAAACCAAGGTTGTGCGGTTGCATCCTCATTGAGTAATTGATCCTTTAATGCCTAAGTAAGAAAATCTCATAAGTTTCCCTTCTGGTATTCCCTATGCGCTTAACACAAACTAGCAATTGATTAACTGGTTAGTTCATGCGTTAGGTGCAGTTTCTTCTGATACTTACAAGGAATTGTGTTAGTCACAACACAATCTAAGCTCATGCATGCATTATCTTTTATAAGTAGTGTTTTAATGCTACCAAGACTACATTCCATGTGCTAACTTGCTCTACTCAGAGATTTCCACATGCGATACCTGTCAGGGATTTAGCATGCTGCTACCGCATCCGGCTGGCCAAGCGGGAGTTAGTAATGAAAATATATTGAAACTGAATAGAAAGCAATTAATGGGGCCTTTAATTCAAAATGTGCGCTTACATAATATTACTTATTGCCACATGAGGTGCTTGCACTAAGCCTTGAAAAAGAATTTAGCTCATGCGAGCAAAACAAGACATTCTAGAAGAAAACATTACAAGCATGAGTTTGCTCTTAATCACAGCTGTCTTTGTGATACTTCTGTTGATCTTCCTTCTTTTTCTCCTTCTTGAGCATAAAACTGAATCCAGCATATGATCCCTGATTTTGATTTTTGGCTTCTATTTATAGGTGAGGGAAGATGACTTCTCCAAGTAATAAGCAACTTGCGTTAATCATTATTAGGCAATTTGTTTTAGCTTTTTCTCCCCTTTTTCCGCCCATTTGCGCGTGCTTTGTCGGCGCTTGTCTTTTCATGATCTTATCTCTTTCTTGATCATCTTGGGATGTGTGCCTGCGCTAAGAAGAAACTTGAAACAACTAAATTTTTGCTGCGTTATCACTCTATATTTTATAATTTCTTATCGCATACACTAATATAGTTCGCCGCATAAAACTATCACATTTTTCCCTCTTTATGCGCTGAAACAACTCATCTTTGTTTCTTTTGGCCTTGCTTTAGTCCAAGTTTAGAGGAGAAATAACTTTCTTTTTTGCAAGTTATCAAACCCCAAAACTTAAACTATTGTTTGTCCTCAAGCAATCCTTATTTATCCACTATGCGATAATTACTCATCTCTTCATTGCTTACGATCTTGGCATCCTCTTTCTTCTTTTTCTTACTCGCATTTTTAAATAGGATTAACTTTTGCCAGATTTCCTTCATTGCTTAGAGAAAGCTCCTTGCGCTAAGATTCTTCCTTGCGTTAACTCAGCCAATCTTCTCTTGCATTTCCTGGGCGCATAAACGTTATATATATTTGTCTCCCCCTTTTTTTTAATTCAATTAATGGGCATCAAAACGCATGCTTTCGTTTTGGCTTACCACAATTGTGATGAAAGGTATCCAACTACGGGCATTGCATTTTTTTACCGTCTTCAACGCTCATGGGTTGCGCTTGTCTTCGCGTAGTGGCAAACTATGGGTGTCATAAATGCCCCTGGCTACAAACATGTCGCATACCTAAAGGAACACATTATTTATTTAGTTAATTATTTATGCGTTGACTCCCCCAAACTTAATATGGACAATGTCCCCATTGTCCCCCAAACTTACACTAGAGCGCATGGCGTGTAGAAAATCAAGGCTGAGTTGCGGCAAGTCGATCATGCGAAGGAATTTTCCCTAAGATCTGAGGAAATAAAGACAAAGGTTAAACCAATTCAAGTAATGCGGTTAAGAGGATTCAGAAAGGCAGATGCGCAGATTTAAGCAAAGGAGCTAACGCAAAGAGTTTGATAGATAAAGACATTTAAGTGTAAGGCAGAAAAAGAAAAAGAAAAAGTGTGATAAGATAATCAGCTAGTTATATTAAAGCATTGCGATACAAAATTAAAACAAGGGTGCATATAAGTAAATTAAAAACAAAAGATGAGCAGGAAAGTAAATTTCTTCATCCTTGCGGTGGTGGAGGCGGCGGTCTTGGAAACCTCAGAGCCTACGGTACTCGTGGCGGGTGCATTTGCGAATGGCCTGCGCCAGAAGGTCTTTGCGCTGAGGTCGGCCGCACAAACAGATTTGGTGCAACAGGCAGGCGACCAAAAGAGTCCGTCCAACGAGTCAAGAAGTGGAGTAATGTGTTTACTCGCTGCAATAGTTCTTTTTGCTGCTTGTGCAACAACTCTTGTTGCTGGCACATCCTTTCTTGATGCAATCGCAAGGGTTCTGTGACTTCTTGGATCATTTGCCGCAACTTTGAGAAGATCAAGGTTGTGTCAACATCAAGTGGTGGAGCAGCCGCAACCTGTCTTGCTCTCGCAGTAGCGGAGGCTTGCGCTGTTGGAGTTGGCTCAGGGATCTCATTATAGCGAGCAGGGTTGGGCAGAGACTCTTCAAAAACTTCTTCTACTCGCACGTCTTCGAGGGGCGGTGGAGGAGGTGTGCGCTGAGCAGTCGGAGGGGCGGTGGTGGTGGTAGGGAACTTTGTGGTTGGGTGCAGACAGTTCTTTCCTGCGCCGGAGAAGTTCTTTGTGGTTCTTGTGCGGCTGGGCGAGGATATCCGCCTGCGGTTTGCTTGAGTTGTTTCTTCTTTTGTGCTTCAGGCGCAGGCTCAACGGGTTGCAATGCGGGGGCTGCAGGTTGTTGCATACTGCCTTGCAAGCGCCTATTGTGCGTGCCTGTAACACGCGTCCACCATTGTTCATCAATGTCCTTCTGCATTGTTCTTATTTCTTCTTTAGTTTGGGGCAGGAGATTTGATGCGCGACATAAAGATGTGACAAGGCCAGGACAAAACATCGCGCCCCTTGGTTTTGCGGCGGTCTGGCGCAATGATTCGACGAGGATTTTACCCAAGTCGATTGGGGTGCCCTTCATGATGCAATAGACCAGGATTACTCGTTGAAGGCTTAATGCCGCATCATGCGTTGTGGGTCAGGCATGATGCGATTCTTCACCCAGTGCATCTAGTAGGTGGCCTCAAACTCGAGCAGCTGTGATTTGAGGGTTCTTTTTGCGTCGTGGCCATCCCATTTAGCCCCAGGTCTGGCTATCGCAAGAAGGACTATGCTCAGGAAGTCGTCATCGAGGCAATCGAGGAGCATATTCCCTTCTGCGTTGGGGATGTCTTGGAGCTCGTAGACGTTGTTGATGTGTGCCGAGGAAAACGCAACTGCATGGCCGCGAACCAAGACTTCATCAATTTCGTCTTGCCACTGAGTCCGGTAGAAGTCGTGGACAAGCACAGGGGCGTAAGATCGGGGATTCTCGCAGACTGTTTCCCACTTGGGCTAGGAAATTTGATCGGTCATTGTATGCGGTAGGGGGCAACCAAATCCTCGTTCTTCTTGGAATTTCCCCCAATCTTTGGCCTCTGTTTCTTTGGTTGCGCCCACCTTTTCTTTGCCTTTGTTTTTGGATGCGTCGGGAGCTTTTCTCTTCTTACTGGGAGTTGTCGCAGATGGTTCGCGAATGACAATCCCCAAGGGCTGGATATTGCGGCGAGAAGCGAGGGGGATTTCATCCTCAAAATCAGACATTTCCACCTTCATGGCTGCCACAATGGTAGCCAGGTTATGTGCAGCAATGTCAGCGGCAATTTCAGCCTCTGCATTGCTTGATCCTTCTCCTCTACTTGCCGCACTTGTTCCTGTGGCAACACGCTCCCTTTCTTCTCTTTGGCGAATTTCATCGCCTTCCTCGCCTAGTTCTCTTAGCAGGTCATTCCATGCTGCAACTTGCTGCTCCGAGAACTGCGGTAGTGCAGGGCTCTTGGAAGTTGACGGTGGGAGGGAAGTGGAAATGGTTTCAGTCGTGAAGGAAGAAAAGGAAGAGACGGTGGTTGGGGTTAGGGTAGTATAGGGGATTAGAGGTGGAAGAAGGACAATCGACGGGAAGGGTGAAGAGAATGGTGTTAGGTTGCGAGGGGCGGGAAGATTTGGTATAGGTTGGAGGTTGACGGGTTGGACAGTGAAGGTGGAGGTATCTAGGGTGGTAATGTTGAGTATTTCAATTGTGGCTGCACCGGAGGGCAAAGGATCAGTGGTGAACTCCATGTTTTCGATGGGTTGCTCTTCGTCAATGACTTCTGGTTCTTCTTCTTCCTCTATGCGGCCAATCTCTTGCTGATTATCATCTTATTCGTCTGAGGAGATAATGACGTCCCTGTGCCGCCCGTCCACCTTAGGAGAAGATGAAGGAGCGTCGTCAGCGTAGCCGGCAAGAGAAGAGTTCTGTGAGTCTGACATGGCTGATTTCGAAGAGTTTCAGAGGAAGGTTTCACGAGAAGGAAGGTAGGGAGTTTTAGGGTTTTTTGTTCGCGAGCAAATGTGGAAGAAGAGTAGAAGTCGCATCCCTATTTTATAGCTAACGCAAGGCATTGTTTTTTTGGCTTTTGTGCACTTTCGCATCTCACATATGCAGGTGATCATGATTATCGTGGGTGAATGTGAGCGGTTGCCTTAGGTAACGTGATAAGATAGGGATTAGTGCGCCTCCTTAAATGCTAACATGATTATGGTTGCTCCTCAAATGAGAAAGAAATACGGACGAATTTGGACATGTGATGGGATTTTCCTTCTAAGGCTCTCTCGCAACACAACTTTACTAACGCAGTGATTCTATGCTAGTAAAAGAAACATGCGAGCTAATCATGCGATGGGGTTTTCTTCCTAAAGCTCAACCTATCAAAATATTAAAAATAAAACAAAGCATGCGGAAAGAAAATATTTACAACTTCTAACTTGCTAGTGCCCTTACCTTGCGCTAGGTCCTGTCGCGCTCAGAGCACTTCTCTTCTGAACCTATTTTGTTCTGCTTCTTTACGGTGGATCTTTCAGAAGAATCATCTCGGCTACTTCATTCAAAGTCCCTTCGATGTATGGCTTTACTCTTTGCCCATTGACTTTGAAAATTCTCTTTCCATCGGTAGAATGTAGATCTACTGCTCCATATGGATATACTTTATGGATGGTATACGGTCCCGACCATCTGGATTTTAATTTCCCTAGAAGGAGTCGTAAACGAGAATTGAACAGTAATACTTTCATACCTTCTTTGAGATCCCTTTTGCATATTTTTTGATCATGTCATTGCTTCCGTTTTTCTTTACTTATCTTGGCATTCTCATATGCACATCTTCTGAATTCTTCCAACTCTGACAGTTGACGCAATCGCTCTTGTCCTACTGCTTTTAAATCAAAATTTAAACACTTCATTGCCCAATGCGCCTTGTGCTCTAATTCCAAGGGCAAATGACAAGCTTTTCCGAACACCTACGCATATGGAGATGTTCCTATAGGTGTTTTGAAAGTTGTGTGATATGCCCATAGCGCATCATCTAGGTGTTGCGCCCAATCTTTCCTGCAAATGCTAACAACTTTTTCGAGAATTCTCTTTATCTCTCTATTTGATACTTCGGCCTGACCATTGCTTTGTGGATGGTAAGCTGTTGCGATGTGATGTTTAACGTTGTATTTTCGCAATAACTTATCCATGATCTTGTTTATGAAGTGGGTTCCTTCATCACTAATCAGTCTGCGTGGCACTCCAAATCTTGTAAAAATGTTCTTTTTGAGAAATTTTGCCACGGTTGCATCATTGTTCTTAATGCAAGCGATTGCTTCTACCCACTTGGTGACATAGTCAACTGCGAGGAGAATGTATTGGTGCCCCTACGACGATGGGAAAGGTCCCATGAAGTCAATGCCCCAGACATCGAACGGCTCAATTTCTATTATGTAGTTTTGTGGCATTTCGTTTCTTGCGCTGATATTTCCAGTGCGCTGACATCTGTCGCAACTCACAAAGTATTTCCTTGCGTCTTGGAACAGGGTGGGCCACCAATAACCGCTCTGTAGAACTTTGGCTGCGGTGCGTTGTCCTCCAAAGTGACCTCCGTATGGAGCTTGATAGCGAGCATAGCTTGCTATCTTTACTTATTGAATTTAGCTAGTCTTTGATGATTATTGGCCATTTTATTGCACTTTATTGTTTATTTTGTAGGAAATGGTTGATTGGAGCTATAGCGCAATATTGGAATTAATCGGGTGCTCGGGACGCGAAAAGATGCAAAGGATTGAAAAAGCTTCAAAGAGAAAAAGTCAAAAATTGGGTCAAATGCAGGCTAGCGTCGAGACGCCAGCCCTTGAGCGTCTCGACGCTGGCATTCCATATCGAATCAGGCGCAATAAGGTCACAGCGTCGAGACGCTATGACAATAGCTTCTCGACGCTACCGCATTTCCTTTCCAGACACGTGCATATAAGAGGCAGCGTCGAGTCGCTGTCTGACAGCGACTCGACGCTACGACGAAATTTCACTATATAAGCATCCTTTCGGCTAGGTTTTTGGGGGATTCAATTTTGGGACTTCTTGGAGTCGTAAAGAGGGCAGAAACAGAGCAATTGAAGGCTGAAACTAGGGGAGAAAATCGGAAATCAACCCATTGTTCGTGGGGATCGTGACGGGGACGTCGAACTCGGCCTATATTGAGTTTTATTTTCCCTTTCCTTTCTTTAGCTAGATTTATGGCTTTTATATGTTTACTTGAGCTTGAATTTACATTCATGAGTAGCTAAACTCATAGCTTAGGGATTGATGTAGTTGATTAAGTTTATGGATTGAATTTCTGGTTTAAGTTGTGCAATGATTATTATGTTTGTAATCTTGATTTAATGCTTTCAATTAATTGGCCATTAGTTGGATGATTTAAGTTTTGAATCTAGCTCGGGAGAGGGGATTTAATATAGACTTACTCAAGATTGCATGACTAGAGTTTATTTTCTAATTCGTGACGGTTTTAGATTAACTTTGAAATTAGTCAAAAGATCTCATTGCCTTGCATATTAATAAACTTAGATAGGGATATCAAGTTAGTTAATTTGCATGAGAATCAATTATACTCGGGAGAGGTAGTTGTGATTAAAGGGTCTTTGGCTCATGATTTCATTGTGCATAATAACTTACTCCTTAAAATCAATCCTAGACTAAATCGACGAAATCAATTCCCTAAGTATTTTCCCAATTGAAGTTTCATACTTTTTACTTGTTTTGATCTAGTTTTGATACCATTCATTCATCACTTTTTGATCCCTAAATAAAATTGAGCGAGATAATTCACAATACTTGATTTGCTTAAAAATCCAATCCAGAGGACGACATTCAAATTTACTTTCACTATATTATTACTTGACTCGTGCGCTTGCGGTAGGAAAAGTCCACATCAAGTTTTTGCTTCGTGACAATCCTTCAATATCTTCATTGCATCTTTATGACCAACGCATTTCCTAATGATTTGGTCAGGTCCTCTGCGATAGAGGTAAGGGTCATCTCATAAATAAAATTTTAATTCATGAAAGAATTTCTTACGGTGTTGCGCTGGATATTCATCTGGCAAGACCCCTGCGACGAGGTAATTCGCATTGTCTGCGAACCAAGGCTCTTCATCGTCAATCATTAACAGTTTCTCGTTAGGAAATTCTTCTGCGATAGGGGTTCTTGGCACATCTTCCTCCTCACGATTTTCCAAGTGCGACAAATGATTCGCAACTAAATTCTCACTCCCTCTTTTGTCTTTGACTTCTAGATCAAATTCTTGTAGCAATAAAATCCATCTAATCAATCTTGGCTTTGCGTCCTTTTTTGTGATTAGATATTTTATCATCGCATGATCTGTGTAGACTATAACTTTGGAGCCAATCAAATAAGCACAAAATTTGTCAAATGCATTAACAACCGCTAATAATTCCTTCTCGGTTGCCGTGTAATTTATTTGTGCTTCATTTAATGTTCGGTTGGCATAATAAATAGGGTGCAAAATCTTTTCCTTTTTCTGTGCCAAAGGAATTAATTCATTTTAACAACCTAAGTGTCCTTAGCGCCATTAGAAATCATTAATTATTACGCTCTGATTCATTTTAGGAATCTAAGTTTAATCAACTAATCTCGTTGTCACGACGGGCAATTAAACTAGTTGCATGGATTACGATCTATCCTAATTTCTCTCCGTCGAGTTTCCATTAAGAATCAGATCATTACACAATTGGCAAGACTGAATAAAGCATTAAGCACATCCATACAAATAATTAGGACAAGGGCAAGAGACAAGAAATTATAACAACATTTAAACTATAATTTCATTTCAAGACCCCAAATTGGGGTTTAGCTACACATAGCTAAAATATCCACAACATTTACAATAGAAAGCATAATTAAGAGCATAAAATGAAAGGAATTGACCGTCAAAAAACCCCTTTGCTGATGCTCGGAGCCCCGCCTACTACTCCTTGAGCCTCCTAAGATGCTCCCCAAAATTCCCCAAATATTTCCCACTAAGAAATTTCTCAAAAAGGCTAGAAAGCCTTGAGAGAGGCTCCAAAGGAGCCAAATGAGGGAGGAAAGGAAGGAAAGAATGTGGTGATTGATGCTAAAATGAGGCACCAAGAGGTGCCTTTTATAGGCCCGGATTGGGGTCAGCGTCGCGACGCTACATTGCACAGCGTCGCGACACTGCTATGCACACGTCTTGTTGCCAAAGAAATGGGTAGCGTCGCAACGCTGTCTTGCACAGCGTCTCGTTGCTGACCCAATTTCCAGAATTTCTAGCTTCGGTTTGGGCTAATTTTTGGGTCTTCTCTTCACTTCTTTTTGTGCTTTTCCATCATGATTGGCCTCTTTGGATCCCTTTTTTTATCAAGCTTGGATTTGGGCTTCATTTGTTCATTTTTGACACTTTTTCTCCCAAAATCACCTATTTTGCTCCTAAGGACCAAATAACATAATATATTAAATATTTTCATAAAAAAACACGATTAAAGCACAGAAAAGCTTAATAAATTGGGACTAAAATAGCGACATTTCTGCTCGCTATCACACCCCCAAACTTAAGCTTTTGCTAGTCCCGAGCAAAATAAATTCTAAAGATGCATGAAATAGAATCGCTCAAGCCTCAATGATTTTGGAATTCTTAGGATAGAATGGAAAACATGCAAGTGGAATAAGCAAGCACCACATACTCTTGAAGAAATCTTAAACTAGTTTGAACTTAAGATTAATGAATAACATGCTCAAGACTTATCTATTGATTCTTTTACTAACCTAGATTAGCCTTATGGCTTTTTCCATTTGTTTTCCCCCTACACTGGCTAAGAGCCCTTAATAGGTCGGAGTTCTTCTATCATGCAAAAAAACAAACTAGGGTGCCTGAAATTTTTTCTTTTTCATGGGGGAGCAAAACTCACAAATGATTTTTCTCTTTTCTTTTTCTTTTGCTACTCCCCCAAACTTTCATTTTGATTTCTAATGGTACTAGCTTTCACACTACGGTGCAAGGACCCTTAACCCGAATTTTATTCTCTGGTTGGCCTAACTGATCACACCGCAGGTAGCTCTTTTTACCCATAGGCTTTTTCTTTTGTGCAAGCAAAAATTTTCTTTTTCAACAGATTTTTCTTTTTGCTCATTTTCTTTTGTTGCTTTTGCTTTTCTCTCAGCAGGCATAGCATTTTTTTCTACCTAGCTCTTTAGAACAATCAAACATGAACTTCCTAGTATTAGAAACTAAGCCTATCGGGGGTGACAACAAACTTTAAAAACCATAATAAGAATCTAGATTTTCAAAGACGTCATTAGATAAGACTATTGCATGCTTTAGACATCAAAACTAAGTATCAAAAAATTTTAAAATTTCACAATTTTTGCCGTGCTCCCAGATTCCACAACATATAAACCATTTTCTTCCAAAATTTCTAAAATCATATCCTTGGCTATCATAGCTATCTATTCATACATCCAACAGAATTTAAATATGCTCAACACAGCGAAAGCCTCCCCCCCAAACTTAAACTAAACATTGTCCCCAATGTTTTAAAAATAGCAAAGCATAAAGAGGGATACTGAGACTTCCCTGAGCTAGGAGCGCTTCAACTTCTTCCTTTGGATCTAGAAAAATGGGATTTTTTGGAATTTTTGAATTTGCTAAGGTGATCCTGCAAAACAAAATTGGATCACAAAGTAAAGAAAATTATTTACCGCAAAAACAACTACCTAAACTGTAATCCTTGGGTTGCCTCCCAAGCAGCGCTTTCTTTAACGTCTTTAGCTAGACGAGGCTCGGCACGCTTACGGAGGCTCAAAATAAAAATTTTCATCATCCTCCGGGCTCTGCAAAAAATCACGCACCGAATTGCATACTACAAACAGGGGAGAAAAAAAACTTTCCCCTGGCCCATCTTCACTAAAGAGATTATCATCATAACATTTCAGAAAATAATCAGTTGCACCAAATCTCTTTTCTAAATCTCTATTCACAAAGCAATTGTTAACAGAGTCATCAAGCGTTTTGATATCAACTGGTCTAGGATCTAAAGGTGGCCTATCAATCATGTCAATCCATTCATCAGAAAAAATATCTACATGCTCAGAAGATTCTTCAAACTCAGTATTAAAAAATGATTCAACTATGCTATCACATGACTCATCATTAAAAGAATTCAAGAATTTAAGAATTTCAGGATCAGATTCTATACTATGCACAGATTCGAGCTCCTCTGGGTCAGATTCTATGCTATATACATCATCAGGACACAAATCAAAGGTATTAACGTTATCAGGGTTCATGCATTCAGGAATGTCAAGATCAGACTCAATAGATTCAGTGTAATCATGACCAGACTCAAAATTATCTATCAAGCAATCTTTCTTATGCATTTCATGATCATCCTCAATGTCAGGCAAATCAATATGATCATCAAAATCATTGATTTCAGGCAAATCTAATTCATTTTCAAAGGAAGGTAAATCATCAACTGCAGATCTTTCATTTGCAGGCAATTCTAAATCATTCTCAAAGTCGGGCAGTTCTAAATCATTCTCAAACAGAGGATCATCTAAATATGCATTATGATCAAAATCCCCATCATTCATAAGTACTTCCCCTAAGCCTAGGTCAAGATTATACTCTACCTCTTCATCATCGTCAGTCAAGTATTCAGGACCAACAAAGAAACATGTATGCAAACTACAAACAGATTCATCCTGGCCAAAAATACTAAACACGACTTTTTCATCATCAATGTTCAAGGTAAGTTTACCTGTATGCACACTAATCTCAGCCTTACCAGTTGTTAGGAAAGGTCTGCCTAGAATAATAGGTACCTCTCTGTCCTCCTGCATGTCGAGTACCACAAAGTCTACGGGAAAGATAAATTTGTTGACCTTCACCAGCACGTCCTCCACAACATCCATCGGGTGGGTAATCGATCTATCAGCAAGCTGGAGAGTGACGTTGGTGTCCTTCATTTCTGTTAAACCAATCTTCTTGTAAACAAAATAGGGCATTAAATTTATACTAGCACCTAAATCACACAAAGCCCTATTGAAAGATACTTCTCCTATAGTGCAGGGAATAGTAAAACTCCCTGGATCTTTCTGTTTAGAAGGCATCTTCCCAGAAACAATGGTACTACTACTCTCAGACAATTTAAAATTTTCTTTTTTCAAACTTTTCTTCCTAGAAAGCATTTCTTTCCTGAATTTCCCATAATTAGGCATGTTATACAAGGCATCTACTAAGGGAATATTCACAGATAACTTCTTAAACATTTCTAGGAACTTTTGAAACTGCTCAGCTAATTTAACATTTTTAAAGCGCTGAGGAAAAGGTAACTCTCTGTAGTCAAAGGTAGGACATTCTCCCCTCCGCTTGGGCGGGCTAATGTGCGAGCCTTTGTCATGATGGTTGCATGGAACCACTTCTTCCTCGTTCAGTTTCTTTCTGTGCCTTCCATCCTGCTTTTCATCTTATTTTCTTCCTGCAAAATTGTTAGAAAAATCACAATTCAAATCAATAGAGTTAGGAGGATGTTGGGACCTTTCAGAGGAGGTTTTTTTGTGCCTAAGCCCTTTCATCTTCATCCCTTCTCTTTTCTTCTTCATTCTTCTTTTCTGAACTGGTCTCTAGCTGTCTACCACTTCTCAGTGTCACAATCTTGCACTGCTCTTTTGGGTTAGGTTCAGTGTCGCTTGGAAATTTTCCCTTCTGAAGGGCATTCACTGCTGAAGCGATCTGTCCTATTTGCACTTCCATGTTTTTCAGAGTTGTGTCGTGGTTATTTACTGCCGTCTGGAGATTCACGTTCAATACTCTTTGTTCTTTAATAAACAGAGCCACCATCTCCTCCAGGTTATTCTTCTTTTCAGACACACTGGATGATGCAAAACCTGGGGGTGGCTGCAAAACATTCTTCGTATTTGAATATGAGAAGTTCTCGTGATTGCGCATATTGGGGTGGTAGAAGTTCGGTACTCCTTGAGCAAATGGTCTATTTCCTACGTACTGGACTTCCTCCACATCCTGACCTTCCTTCTTTGAATGACCTTCAGCTAAGGTGGAAATGGACTTGACCACCTCAGATGAAGTCAGCTTGTTTAGTGCATTGGTCAGAGATGCCATCTGTGCTTTCAACGAACTTGACTCATCCAATTCATATAATCCAGCCTTCTTTGAAATTGCTCCCCTAAGCATTTCCTTGTATCTCTCCCACGCCTCGTACAACTGCTCATCGTCAAGCTGCCTAAATGTTTCGATCTCAGTTCGGAGCTTTGTGGTCTTGGCAGGCGGGAAAAATTTCGTCAGAAAAGCCTGGGCAAGCTCGTCCCATGTACTAATGCTGCCCGTTTCGACTGATTTGAGCCAATCCTTTGCTTTATCTTATAGAGAAAATGGAAACAGCCTCAATCTTATCGCGTCTGCCGGAACTCTGTTCATCTTCACCGTCCCACAAATTTCAAGGAATGATCGCAGATGTGAGTGGGGGTCCTCAGAAGGATGTCCATTAAAAGAGTTATCGTGCACCATCTGAATCAATCCTGTCTTTAACTCAAAATTGGTAGCTTGGATTGGGGCATAGACAATTCCAGAATTCTCGGTGGGAAGAACTGGCTGTAAGAAGTCTCTGATTGCCTTGGGAGCTTCCTCTTGATGGGCCATTGCTTCTGCTAATCTTTTCTCTTTCTGAATAGTTCTAAGAGCCCTGTCAATTTCAAGATCTAGCGGAAACAAATTAACCACCTTGTTCCTTCACATGCAATGCTCCCAATCAATCAAAAGAACCAAACAAAAACAAAAATAAAATAATATTCACAAATGAAAGGAAAATATTTACACCTAAATTACTATTTATCCCTTTCTTTTCGATGTCAAGAAAAATTAATTTGCTTAAAAATCAAGCCTCCCCAACAACGGCGCCAAAATCTTGTTGCTCACCGCAAGCGCACGGATCGTCACATGTAATATAAAACGGTAAGTAATACCGAGTATCGAATCCACAGGGAGGCGAAGTGAAAATTAAGCAAAAATAAAATCTCTTGAGCCCTAAAAGTACTTGGGCGAAATAATATTTAGGGAACAACTCATGCAATAAAGAGGAATTTAAAATTCAAAGCAATTAAAGAAAATAAGTTGATCAATCGAAAAATAAAATATGGAGAAAGATTTTTCTTTTAATGGGAAGAGGGGTCTTGAAAATCAATTATTAGCTAAACAATTGTTATAATTATCCTATCTCATTGCCCAACTAATTATAATCCTAGAATCTCCGTTAATCACATAGGTTCTCCTGTCGGTTTCCCCTAATTGTAATTAATTCATTTTAACAACCTAAGTGTCCTTCGCGCCATTAAAAATCATTCATTATTACGCTCTGATTCATTTTAGGAATCTAAGTTTAATCAACTAATCTCGTTGTCACGACGGGCAATTAAACTAGTTGCATGGATTACAATCTATCCTAATTTCTCTCCGTCGAGTTTCCATTAAGAATCAGATCATTACACATTTGGCCAGACTGAATAAAGCATTAAGCACATCCATACAAATAATTAGGACAAGGGCAAGAGACAAGAAATTATAACAACATTTAAACTATAATTTCATTTCAAGACCCCAAATTGGGGTTTAGCTACACATAGCTAAAATATCCACAACATTTACAATAGAAAGCATAATTAAGAGCATAAAAGGAAAGGAATTGACCGTCGAAAAAACCCCTTTGCTGACGCTCGGAGCCTTGTCGACTACTCCTTGAGCCTCCTAAGATGCTCCCCAAAATTCCCCAAATATTTCCCACTAAGAAATCTCTCAAAAAGGCTAGAAAGCTGATAGCGAGCATAGCTAGCTATTTTTCTCTGATTAATTAAGCTAGTCTTTTATAATTATTTGCCCAAATTTATGCATTCTTATGTTTTATTTGTAGGAAGTACGTGTTTGAAGCTTAATTCAGCAATTGGAGTCAAATGGAGTTTTCTACCTAAAAAAAAAAAAAATCATAGCATCGTGACGCTATAGAAAAATTTTCCAAAATTGTGGATCGAGACAACGTCGCGACGCTGTCTACAGTGTCTCGACGCTACGACGAAATTTCACTATATAAGCATCCTTCCGGCTAGGTTTTTTGGGGAATCAATTTTGGGACTTCTTGGGGCCATAAACCGAGCTAAAACAGAGGATTTGAAGGCTGAAGCTAAGGGAGAAAATCGGAAATCAACCCATTGTTCGTGGGGATCGTGACAGGGACGTCGGACTCGACCTACATTGAGTTTTTTTTCCCTTTCCTTTTCTTTAGCTAGACTTTATGGCTTTATTATGTTTAGTTGAGCTTGTAATTACATTCATGAGTAGCTAAACTCATAGCTTAGGGATTGATGTAGTTGATTAAGTTTATGGATTGAATTTATGGTTTAAGTTGTGCAATGTTTATTATGTTTGTAATCTTGATTTAATGCTTTCAATTAATTGGCCAATAGTTGGATGATTTAAGTTTTGAATCTAGCTCGGGAGAGGGGATTTAATATAGACTTACTCAAGATTGCATGACTAGAGTTATTTTCTAATTCGTGACGGTTTTAGATTAACTTTGGAATTAGTCAAAAGATCTTATTGCCTTTCATGTTAATAAACTTAGATAGGGATATCAAGTAGATTAATTTGCACGAGAATCAATTATACTCGGGAGAGGTAGTTGTGATTAAAGGGTCTTTGGCTCATAATTTCATTGTGCATAATAACTTACTCCTTCAAATCAATCCTAGATTAAATCGGCGAAATCAATTCCCTAAGTATTTTTCCCAATTGAATTTCCACACTTTTTACTTGTTTTGATTTAGTTTTCATATCATTCAAACACCACAATGTGTTCCCTAAATAAAATTTAGCAAGATAATTCACAATACTTGATTTGCTTAAAAATCCAATCCAGAGGACGACATTCGAATTACATTCACCATATTATTACTTGACCCGTGCGCTTGCGGTAGGAAAAGTCCACATCAAGTTTTTGGCGCCGTTGCCGGGGATTGGCACATTTAGCTAGATTGATATTGTGAAAAAATTGTTTGATCTTAATTTAGGGTGTATTTTTACTTTTTTAGGTTGATTGCATTTTTTTCCTTATTTGTTTTTCTTTCCATATTTGTTTTTCTAGCTTAGTTTTTATTTTAGTTGTGTAATCTTTTCCTTATTTGTTTCTTATTATTCCTTTTTAGATTAGTTTTTCCTTATTTGTTTGTTTCCTTATTTGTGTTTTTCCATATTTATTTTTGCATTCCATATTAGGTTATTTTGTTTCCTTTTCTAGATTATAATTTCCATATTTAGATTAGTTGTTTTCTTTTCTTTATTTCTTTCCATAATCTTTTTTCTTTCCTTTTTAGGGTAGTTTTGCTTTTGTATGCGTAGTAGTGGAGAATTGCTACCGTTAGATCCAAAGATTGAAAGAACAATTCATAGGCTTCGAAGGGAAAATAGAGAAATTATTCAAATTGGCAGACCAAAATCCACCTTATTAGCCTAGGCCTATTAGAGATTATTTTCAGCCTGTGTTTCAGGGACAGCAATCGGGGATTGTCTATGCCCCGATCAATGCCAACAACTTTGAGCTGAAAACCGGTCTCATTCAGATGGCTCGAGATTGTGCATATAGAGGATCACCCACCGAGGACCCAAATTCTCATCTAAAATCAGTTTTGGATATTTGTGGGACAGTTAAGATTAATGGAGTCTCTGAGGATGCTATTCGCTTACGCTTATTTCCTTTTTCTTTGCAGGATAAAGCTCGAGATTGGCTGCAGTCTATTACCCCTGGGAGCTCACCACTTGGGATGCTTTGGTCCAGGCCTTTTTGAAGTAATTTTCCCTCCTGCAAAGACGGTCAAGCTGAGGACCGAGATTGGGACATTCCAACAACAATTTGATGAGCAGTTGTTCGAAGCTTGTTCGAAGCTGAGGCCCAGATGACCTCCCTTGCTAATGCTTTTATGAAATTTTCAGGTACAGGGAGTGCACAGTCAATTGAATCAGCTGCTGCTTTAGCATCCAGACCTCAGGAGGAGACCATTGAACAGGTTCAGTATGTATCAAATTCTAATTTTAGGGGATATAATAATAATTCTACGCCTACACATTATCACCCTAACAATAGGAACCATGAAAATTTCTCTTATGCAAATACTAAGAATGTTCTTAATCCTCCTGGGTTTGCCCCTCAAACTCAAGAAAATAAAAAGTTAGAAGATCTTGTTGGAGCTTTCATTGCAGAGTCTAGTAACAGGACAACCAAATTAGAGGAGGCAGTCATTGCCATCAACTCAACAGTGAATGGCCACAGTGCAACTATAAAGAGCATTGAGACTCAGCTGGGACAGTTGGTAAGTGTTGTGAGCACTATGAATAAAGGTAAGGCCCCAACTGAGCAAGAGAAAACCCAGATGGAGTACTGTAAGGCAATCACTGTGCACCAGGAGGAAGCTGAAGAGGAACCTGAGTCTGAGGATTATGACACGCCTACAGGGGAAGCTGAGGAGGACACATCATCAGATGAGGATGAAAAGCCTGAACCTGAGCCTCCTATTTCTTCCCCTACACTGATGGTTCCCAAAGAAAAGAAAAAGAAAAAGAAGAAAAAGAACAATCAGGTTCAGTTTGATAAATTTATGAATGCTTTTATGAATCTGAATATTAATATTCTTTTTGCAGAGGCATTAGAGATACCCCAATACAACAGGTTTATGAAGGAGTGGTTAGCAAAGAAGCGAAAGGAAAAGAAGGTTGACACTGTATATCTTGCTTCCACATGCAGCACCAGAGTACAACAGAAGGTACCTGAAAAAGTAGCAGACCCAGGGAGTTTTTTTGTTCCTTGTAGTTTTGGTACTTACTCTTTTAGAGCATTATGTGATTTAGGTGCTAGCATTAATATTATTCCATTGTCCTTGTGTAAAAAGTTAGACATAGGTGAGATTAAATCTACTCCTGTAAAGCTCCAATTGGTTGATCAGTCTGTGGTTAGACCAGTTGGCATTGTAGAAAATGTTTTAATCAGAGTAGGTAGATTTTTCCTCCCTATTGACTTGTATGTTATGGACATGATAGAAAATCCTTCGATGCCTATCATATTAGGAAGACCATTCCTCGCTACTGGGCGAGTGATTATTGATATTGAGCTTAGGGAGCTCACTATTAGAGTCAGGAACGAAAAAGATATTTTTAAAGCAGTTGAAGACTCTAAAGATGAAGTGTTGTTCATGGGTTACAAGAAAGGTGCAAGAAAGAGCACCTCTGTTGGATTCACAGAAAATAAGCCTCCTTGAAGCACAGTCAACACGTCGAGCTAATGATGTTAAACAAGCGCTTTTGGGAGGCAACCCAAGTAAGTTTAGTGTGTTTTCTTTTTGTTTTTTTATTTATTGTTTGTTTTTGTTTTGTAGGTCTTGTTTTCTTTCTCTCCTTTGCTTTCAAGCTTTCAAGATTCCAAGCTTTCAGTCAAGAAGTCATCATTATTCTGGGCCAGTATTGTTCACTCCTTTCATTCTTTTATTGTTCTCATGCTTGTTTATGCCTTATTTTCTGTATACATTGAGGACAATGCATGTTTTAAGTTTGGGGGTGGATTAGCATGTTTGTGGAGCCCTTGAGCATCTGAGTTCGGGCTATAGTTTTGAGCTTTCTTTGAATTATGCATATGGTTGTTTTCTGGATGCTACTTTTGCATGATTACGATGTCCTAGGATAGGCTTTCTTGTCAATTTTCAAGCTTGTGATGAGTTGTAAGCATGAGTGTCCAAAAGGGAGACTTTTTAAAATTTTTCTAGGAGATGGCTTGCATGAGTAGAGTATTTGTCTTGGCTAGATTTGGATTTGAATGCTTAGGAGCGAATTATTGGGTTCATATGCTTGTTGTCACCTCGATAGGTGTAGGGTAGAGCTAAAGAGTTAATTTTTTGCAAATTAGCATGTTTGATCTTGCTTAGGAGAAAAGAAAAGAATATCTGCTTATCATGTTCATAATGAAAAATCATTCTTATTGTTACTGTTGAAAAAGAAAAAAGAAAAAAGTCATGACTTATGCGTGCAATATGCAATGGTTAATAAAGATTAAGGCAAAAAGAGCTACCCCTGTTGTGATCTGTTAGGCCAACCAGGGAAAACTCAGGTTAAGGGTCCCTGCAATGGGTGTGTGAAAGCTAGTGCCACATATACATGCTTAATTAATTTGTTAATTAAAAGCACCTAAGTATGGATAAAAATAAACTAATTTGTTCCATTAACTCATTAGTGAAACCTTAGTGCCAGTGTAGAGGGAAGATGAGCTGAGAGTTTAATAAATCAATCCCGGGCTAGTAGAGTCTGATCTTGTTGAGTTAGATCTCGCTTGTGCAAGTTAATTTTGGAAAAATTTTAATTTGTCTCCCTCATTGGTCCTTATGTACATGTCTCTTGCTTGCTTAACTATTGACTTTTGAGCCTTGAGGATTGAGTTATGATTATTGCATCCATTCTTCTACTGTATGTTTGATTTGTAGTTTGCTCGAGGACTAGCAAAAGCTTAAGTTTGGGGGTATTTGATAGCGAGCATAGCTAGCTATTTTTCTCTGATTAATTAAGCTATTCTTTTATAATTATTTGCCCAAATTTATGCATTTTTATGTTTTATTTGTAGCAAGTACGTGTTTGAAGCTTAATTCAGCAATTGAAGTCAAATGGAGTTTTCTACCTAAAAAAAAAAAAAAAATCATAGCGTCGCGACGCTATAGACAAATTTTCCAAAATTGCGGATCGCGACAACGTCGCGACGCTGTCTACAGCATCTCGATGCTACGACGAAATTTCACTATATAAGCATCCTTTCGGCTAGGTTTTTGGGGGAATCAATTTTGGGACTTCTTGGGGCCGTAAACAGAGCTAAAACAAAGGATTTGAAGGCTGAAGCTAAGGGAGAAAATCGGAAATCAACCCATTGTTCGTGGGGATCGTGACGGGGACGTCGGACTCGGCCTACATTGAGTTTTCTTTTCCCTTTCCTTTTCTTTAGCTAGACTTTATGGCTTTATTATGTTTAGTTGAGCTTGTAATTACATTCATGAGTAGCTAAACTCATAGCTTAGGGATTGATGTAGTTGATTAAGTTTATGGATTGAATTTATGGTTTAAGTTGTGCAATGTACATTATGTTTGTAATCTTGATTTAATGCTTTCAATTAATTGGCCATTAGTTGGATGATTTAAGTTTTGAATCTAGCTCGGGAGAGGGGATTTAATATAGACTTACTCAAGATTGCATGACTAGAGTTATTTTCTAATTCGTGACGGTTTTAGATTAACTTTGGAATTAGTCAAAAGATCTTATTGCCTTGCATGTTAATAAACTTAGATAGGGATATCAAGTAGATTAATTTGCATGAGAATCAATTATACTCGGGAGAGGTAGTTGTGATTAAAGGGTCTGGCTCATAATTTCATTGTGCATAATAACTTACTCCTTAAAATCAATCCTAGATTAAATCGACGAAATCAATTCCCTAAGTATTTTTCCCAATTGAATTTCCACACTTTTTACTTGTTTTGATTTAGTTTTCATATCATTCAAACATCACATTGTGTTCCCTAAATAAAATTGAGCAAGATAATTCACAATACTTGATTTGCTTAAAAATCCAATCTAGAGGACGACATTCGAATTACATTCACTATATTATTACTTGACCTGTGCGCTTGCGGTAGGAAAAGTCCACATCAAAAGCCTTGAGAGAGGCTCCAAAGGAGCCAAAGGAGGGAGGAAAGGAAGGAAAGAATGTGGTGATTGATGCTAAA
The DNA here is from genome assembly GCA_036850905.1 of Luffa acutangula. Classification (NCBI taxonomy): domain Eukaryota; kingdom Viridiplantae; phylum Streptophyta; class Magnoliopsida; order Cucurbitales; family Cucurbitaceae; genus Luffa; species Luffa acutangula. The sequence goes on along the minus strand of CM072094.1, from coordinate 7,751,733 downwards.
ATGAGGCACCAAGAGTTGCCTTTTATAGGCCCGGATTGGGGTCAGCGTCGCGGCCCTACATTGCACAGCGTCGCGACGCTGCTATGCACGGTTCTTGTTGCCCAAGAAATGGGTAGCGTCGTGACGCTGTCTTGCACAGCGTCTCGACGCTGACCCAATTTCCAGAATTTCCAGCTTCGGTTTGGGCTAATTTTTGGGCCTTCTCTTCACTTCTTTTTGGGCTTTTTCATCATGATTGGCCTCTTTGGATCCCCTTTTAATCAAGCTTGGATTTGGGCTTCATTTGTTCATTTTTGGCACTTTTTCTCCCAAAATCACCAACTTTGCTCCTAAGGACCAAATAACAGAATATATTAAATATTTTCATAAAAAAACACGATTAAAACACAGAAAAGCTTAATAAATTGGGACTAAAATAGCGACATTTCTGCTCGCTATCAGTCATTTACCTGCAATTGCTTTCCACTGCGAAGAGTCACCGCATGACAGTGTTCTTTCCCCTTTGGATCTCTGTACTACTGGGCAGTGCTCCCGCTGGTGTTTTTTTAATTCTAACGCAAGCTGTCCAACTTGTATTTCCAGACTGCACAGGGATACGGCCTGGCTCTGAACCACTGCATCATTTTTCGCCATATACTTCTTTTGACTCGTCATAAATTCCTTCATTATATTTTCCAATGCATTTGAGGATGATGTTCTTTTGTTTCCTCCGTCTATGTTGTGCTGAAATTTCCCTGCGAAGATTAATCATTGTTAGAATTAAATAATCTAGGTGCAGGGTTTGTATTACCTTGGTGTGGTTGCTTATTTACGCCACCATTTCATGAAAAGTTCGGGTGATTTCTCCAACTTGGATTATAGGTGTTTGAAAATGGGTTGTTGAGCACAGCTCCTTGCGGTCCAACATCGAAAACTGACTCTGGGTTTGTGGGACACTGGTCATGCGTGTGCCCTTCACCGCATATTCCGCACCCAACTGCGTTGAGTTGTGCGATTAGAGGTGTTGTGCTAACCGTGAGAGCATCCATTTTCGTGGTCAACACGTCTATCTTTGCGTACACCGAAGTTATTGGATCAACTTCAAAACTTCTTGTGTTAGTTTTAACTAGTCTCCTTCTTTTATCTTCCATAGTGCCCCACTCATAGTTGTTGCGTGCAATCCGATCAAGGATTACGTGGGCTTCGCCATAGGTCTTTCTGAGTAGTGCACCATTTGCGAATGAGTCTACCAAAACTTGCGAATTCTTGTTAAGTCCTACATAGAAGGTCTCTAGCTGAATGCATAATGGTAAACCATGGTGCGTGCATCTTTGTAGCAAGCTCTTAAATCGTTCCCACGCTTCACTCAACGTTTCATCTTCCATTTGCGTGAATGTCATTATTTCCTTCCTCAATCTAGAGTTTGTGGTGGGCGGAAAGTATTTTTCTAGAAATTTCTCAGCCAGATCATTCCATGTTGGGATGGAATTTGTTGGTTGCTGATTGAGCCATACTTTCGTCGCATCCCTTAGTGAGTAAGGAAACAAGATGACTTGCAATTGCTCATGTGTTACTCCTGGAATAATAAACTTGTTACAAATGTCCAAAAATGACTTAAGGTGGGAGTGAGGGTCTTCTGTTATGCTTCCTCCGAACTGTCCTGCAACTGTCAGCATTTGAAACATGGCGGGGTTTAATTCAAACCTTTCTGTTTCTAGGGTAGGCTGAACTATCCCTGGATTGAAATTACAATTTGCAAGGGCTGCATAATCTCTAATTCCTCAGGCCCTATCATCGGCCATTAGGATAGGATTCAATGGTTGGTTTGGTTGATTAGGGGTTGCCATTGATCCTGCTTGCCTTCGGGTTTTTCGATTTCTTCTCCTTTTGTGATATGTTCTATCAATTTCCGGATCGACTTCGAAATCGATTTGTCGGGTGGCACGCAAACAACTTCTGGTTACCTAGAGAAAAAGCACTCGACAGGAAACGTAGTGAATAATATCAACGGAGTGTCAAAGTCAAAAATTATTAAAAACTTGATTGGTTGTCAGTATGTTCAGAAATATAGTCGTAGATAATAGTCAATTCAAGTATAAACTGACAAAATCAAGTAGTACCTGGTGAGTCCAGGGTCGAATCCACAGAGAAAGGATATTCATAAAGTTCTTAACAATATTTACTGACTCAAATTCAAACGTATGATACTATTTGTTAACAGGTTAAACAAGCAGGTTGGTATTTTTAAAAAGTAATACTTGCATCAAACAAAACATGTGAAGAGAGTAAAAGGAAAATCTTTAAGGAGAATGAAACCAAGGCTATGCGGTTGCATCCCCATGCATCAATAAGAAGCTTGTAGCGCATACTTTGAGTAATTGATCCATTAATGCCTAAGTAAGAAAATCTCATAAGTTTCCCTTCCGGTATTCCCTATGCGTTTAACACAAACTAGCAATTGATTAACTGGTCAGTTCATGCGTTAGGTGCAGTTTCTTCTGATGCTTACAAGGAATTGCGTTAGTCACATCTTTTATCGGTAGTGTTTTTAATGCTACCAAGACTACATGTCATCTAACTTGCTCTACTCAGAGATTTCCACATGCATTACCTGTCAGGGATTTAGCATGTTGTTACCGCATCCGGCTGGCCAAGCGGGAGTTAGTAATGAAAATATTATTGCAACTGAATAGAAAGCAATTAATGGGGAATTTAATTCAAAATGTGTGCTTACAAAATATTACTTATTGCCACATGAGGTGTTTGCGCTGAGCCTTGAAAAAGAATTTAGCTCATGCGAGCAAAACAAGACATTTTAGAAGAAAACATTACAAGCATGAGTTTGCTCCTAATCACAGCTCTCTCTATGATACGTCTGTTGATCTTCTTTCTTTTTCTCCTTCTTGAGCAGAAAACTGAATCCAGCATATGATCCCTGATTTTGATTTTTGGCTTCTATTTATAGGTGAGGGAAGATGACTTCTCCAAGTAATAAGCAACTTGCGTTAATCATTATTAGGCAATTTGTTTTAGCTTTTTCTCCCCTTTTTCCGCCCATTTGCGCGTGCTTTGTCGGCGCTTGTCTTTTCATGTTCTTATCTCTTTCTTGATCATCTTGAGATGTGTGCCTGCGCTAAGAAGAAACTTGAAACAACTAAATTTTTGTTGCGTTATCACTCTATATTTTATGATTTCTTATTGCATACACTAGTATAGTTCGCCGCATAAAATTATCACATCTTTTCCTCTTTATGCGCTGAAACAACGCATCTTTGTTTCTTTTGGCCTTGCTTTAGTCCAAGTATAGAGGACAAATAACTTGCTTTTTTGCAAGTTATCAGGTCAACTTGAGGATCGACTCCAGGTTGGTCCATCGGAAATTCTTGTTTATAAGCAAGGATGAAAATATCGATATCGGTACCAATATCGGTAATTCAGATTTACGGATATATTGACGGATATTTGAATATCGATGGATATTCTGGAAAAAATCACAGATATTGTGGAAATTCATAAAAATATTGTGATTTTCTTTTCAAAACTTTAAAACAAGTTTTTTTTAGTCATATACTACTACTTTAAGCAAATATATCAAGAATTAAAAGCCAAATATATGCATTAATACAATAGTATTGAAAGTTGTAAAAATATATAAACTTGAATAATTTATATATAAAACAATAAATTAAACAATAGATTCTAATATTCATAAAATATATATGCATTTTATTGTTCTAAAAAAATATGTCTATTATAAGTTAAACATGCAACACAAATCTTAGTAGAATAATTTACATGTCAAGAAATGAACATAAATTTAATTAATTTACTCATTAATAGCAATGTCAATACAAACAAATACATTTAACAAATACAAACAAAGCTGGCGGCTGATTAAATATCCAAATAGTCTGCTTGCCAAAGTGCTTCGGGGTCGTTATTTCAAAACAGGTCACTTCCTCAGGGCAAAGTTGGGGTCCAATCCTTCCTACACATGGAGAAGTATAGTTTGGGGTAGAGAGTTGTTTAAAGAAGGATACAGGTGGAGGGTAGGAAATGGAATTACTATTAATGTCGCTTCTGATCCTTGGATTCTAAAGGAGGGTACAACCAAACCCTTGCCAACTCACCCCAACATTAGGCAGTGTACTGTGGCTCAACTCAAGCTCCCAAGCGGATTATGGAATGAATCTCTAATTCGATCCTCTTTTATGGAAGAAGATGCAATAGCCATCCTCCGTACACCTACGAGGCCTAACATGGGAGAGGACGAGATTATCTGGAATTTGGATCCCAAAGGGAAATTTTCAGTGAGGAGTGCTTATCGTCTTGGATACCAAAGAAGCGAAAGAGAGCAGGCAACTTCATCTTGTCAAAAGGAAAAGGAGTGTTTGTGGAAGGCTTTCTGGAAAACAAACATTCCCCCGAAGATTAAGATTTGCGGTTGGAGGGTATACAATGATGTCCTGCCTACCTTATCAAATCTTATCAAAAGGGGGATGGATGTGCGACCAATTTGTTGCTTATGCAACGAAAAATATGAAACTACAACCCATCTCTTTTGGAAATGTAAGACGACCAAAGGGTTGTGGTTTAAATACTTTCCTTTAACTAACTTAGAATGTTTAAATGACAGGAACGAATGGTTGATCCCAGACTTTTTCGAGCATTTTTGGAAGGCGGACAGAGGCGGAACGTGGATAGACCAAAACATTCGAACAAGCCTAATTATATGTTGGCGAATTTGGGCTCTTCGCAATTCAATCAGTCACAACAAGGAGAAGCACACAAAAGACTCAATTCCACAAGTTTTGCAGCAGCAGATCGACATATCAATTAGAGAGATAGAGGGAGGGGAAGAGATATACCAGAGGAAGTCGAATCAGCACCCGACGTCGGTTCATATTCAACATTCAGCACCGAGGAGATGGATTCCGAGTCCTGTGGGTTGCTGGAAACTGAGTTGTGATGCATCATGGAGTTCGGAGCGGAGTCGGGGAGGCCTAGGATGGGTCCTTCGTGATTGGGACGGGAGGCTGATATCGGCGGGAATCCGGAATATTGTCACTCCGTGGAAGATAAGTTGGCTCGAATCTATGGCTATCTGTGAAGGGCTGCGGTCGATTACTGAGAATGATTTCCCGATTATCTTGGAGTCAGATTCGCTTCAGGTGGTGAGGCTACTCCGTGGGGAAGAAGATGATTTGACCGAACTGGGAGATTTCATTAAGGAAGCTAAAGGACTGCTTTTGACAAAGAAGGTGATATCTGTTGGCTATATTCCAAGGGCCCATAATCAATTGGCCCACTATCTATCATACAGAGCTTGTGAAGAAAATGGCCTTCTTTATTGGGTTAATTCTTTTCCAGATTGGGTATTGTCTGCTAATATAGTAGATACTAGTTATGTTCAACATCATAATGGGGGTTCCTGTCCCATTGATGATAATTTGCTAAACTCTTTTATTTCTAGTTAATGAATCCTATTTCTTCTCAAAAAAAAAAAAAATATTGCAACTCATTTTTCAAAAAAAAAAAACAATATTGCAACTCAAAATACTGTATTAAAAATAATGCAAAATGAAATAAGAAAAATATAAATTATATAATAAAAAGTTTGAAAATTAAAGAGAAGAATACATACAAGAGAATAAAGAAAAAAAATAATAGTGGGAGAAACGAAAAACAACCAAAACGAAAATAAATAATAAGGAAGCCATACCAGAGATTCAAACCCACACCCACAACCATACTAATATCACACATTGACAGTCACACCAAACATAACCTTTAAGTTTAAAATTTCAACGAATAATATATATTTATTTAATACGAAGTAAAATTAACTAAAATTTCACCGAAATATCGGCGATATATGCAAAATATCGCCGATATCACCGATAGTTTCGATATATCCGCGATAAATTGGTAAAAACGATCTTACCCCCTCATATCCATATCGGGCCCTCGAGAAATTGGATATATCGACGATATTTTGCCGATTTATCGCGATATTTTCATCCTTGTTTATAAGAAGTTTCTTCAAGAGGTTCATGTGCCATCAACTCTTGTTGTTCCCTTCTCTTTGGTCTTTGTTCTTTACGACGACGACGAAGGGTTCTTTCTATCTCAGGATCTATATCTAATGTGGACTTTTCCTAACCGCAAGCGCACGGGTCAAGTAATAATAAAGAGTTCGTATAAACGAGTGTCGTCCTCTGGATTGGATTTTTAAGCAAATCAAGTATTGTGAATTATCTTGCTCAATTTTATTTAGGGATCAAAAAGTGATGATTGAATAATAAGAAAACTAAACCAAAACAAGTAAAAAGTGTGGAATTTCAATTGGGAAAACCACTTAGGGAATTGATTTCGCCGATTTAGTCTAGGATTGATTTTAAGGAGTAAGTTATTATGCACAATGAAATTATGAGCCAAAGACCCTTTAATCACAACTACCTCTCCCGAGTATAATTGATTCTCATGCAAATTAACCAACTTGATATCCCTATCTAAGTTTATTAATCATGCAAGGCAATTAGATCTTTTAACCAATTCTAAAGTGTAATCTAAAACCGTCACGAATTAGAAACTAAACTTTAGTCATGCAATCTTGAGTAAGTCTAAATCAAATCCCCTCTCCCGAGCTAGATTCGAAACTTAAATCATTCAACTAATGGTCAATTAATTGAAAGCATTAAATCAAGATTACAAACATAATAACATTGCACAACTTAAACTATAAATCAATCCATAAACACAATCAACTACATCAATCCCTAAGCTTACAAGTTTAGCTACTCATGATTAAAATTACAAGCTCAACTAACACATGTAAAAGCCATAAAAATCTGACTAAAGTGAGGGAAAGAAGAATTAAACTCGTTGTAGGCCGAGACCGAACGTCCCCGTCACGATCCCCATGAACAATGGGTTGATTTACGAATTTTCCCCTTTGCTTCAGCCTTGAATTCCTCTGATTTTGCTCTGTTTACGGCTCAAAGAAGTCCCCAAAATTGGCCCCCTAAAAACCTAGCCGAAAAGAACTATTTATTCTGAAATTTCATCGTAGCGTCGAGACGCTGTCAAGACAGCGTCGAGACGCTACCTCTAAACACGCGCGTTCTGGAAAGGAAATTACGGTAGCGTCGAGACGCTAAGGTCACAGCGTCTCGACGCTGCGACGATTTCGCACCTATCCGAATAAGGAATGCTAGCGTCGAGACGCCTAAGGGCTAGCGTCGAGACGCTAGTCACCTTTTGACCGAATTTTGACTTTTTTCCCTTTTGGTTCTTTTCCTACCTTTGCATCTTTTCGCGTCCCGAGCACTCGATTAACTCCACTATTGCATTTTAGCTCCAATCAACCTTTTCCTACAAAATAAACATTAAAGCACAATAAAATGGCCCAAAAATCATAAAAGACTAGCTAAATTAAATAATTAAAGATAGCTAGCTATGCTCGCTATCAATATCAAGGAGTGGACACCCCTTGTTCATGCACTAACCTTAACCTGCAAGAGAAAATTACAAATCAAAGTCAAATCCTTCTTGAGATAGAAATGCGGTCGCAATCTCAATAAACAAAATTGGTTTCACTTTTGGTCCCCGACAACGGTGCCAAAAACTTGGTGCGTGTGTGGCTGAATGATGGAGGTTAGAAAAGATGGTAAATAACGATTAAGATAAATTCAGCCAACCTAGAGCAAGTATACACTATCACATGCAGTAATAAAAACCTTAGAAGTATTCCAAAGGTATCGATCCCACGAGGACTAAATCGGAAACACAGATTTGAAGAAGAAACTGTTCAAAGATTGTTTGGATAAGGTAACCAAAGAAATAATTGATGATGATTTTTTGGAAAATAATCAAAATAAACAAGTAAAGAAAAAAATTATAAATAAACGAAGTGTTCAATGTAGTTTCAACCCTAAGGTAAAATAACTCTAATCCTTGCTTATTAAACCTAAGCCTATTCATGCATTGAGTCAGATTTAACTTCTATTTGGTCTTGCTCCCAAGAACCGTTAGAAGGCTAATCGAGTATCGTTATGCACATGTCTGTGACTCGACTCCGACATAGATAAAGCAAGCATGCAATCTATAACCCTATAGTTGTTATAGGGTGCCTTAGGCAGCCTCGTCATATTACACCGAATACACTATTTCGAGTCATTTCTCCTATATCACCTTTATGAGAATCGATATTGCTTGTCCCTTTTGAGTATCAAACTCACATAGCATGCAAAGTCTAAGTGATCAATTTAAACTCAACAAGATTTAGAATGATATATTCAATAAAGAATGACATGCAATGAATAGAAGTTAAGTAAATAAACACTTTCAAGCTATTTTAACCATAAGGGAATTCACTATATTGAACCCCTCAATGGGATTTAGCTACACATGATGTAATAAGATGTAAATAAACAAATTTTCATTGAAATAAATGAATAAAGAATACAAAGGAATAAAAAGCAGTAAGTGTTGGAAATAAAGTGCAGTAGCTAAAACTAGAGTTTTTTTCTTTTATCCAATCTTCTAAAGTTCGCTTGACACTCTACTCTCCTTTACAAGTGAAAATAAGGTGAAAATCTCTACAAACACTCAGGTTTGATGTCTGATCGGTTCTCAGAGAGATGATTAATTTGGTAAAGAATTATCGCTGATATGTATTAATCCAAGTATAAATTAAACATAATCAAGTAGTACCTAGAGTATTTCAAGGTCGAATCCACAGGGAAGGAAAGCTAAGGGGGCTTTAATATTCTTTAATAATAAACACTCAAACGCATAGCACTTTAGATTAAAATTTTGGATTGTGATGATTTGCGATGAAATGAAAGTATGCTGAAAACTATGCAATGGAAATAGAAGAAAAATCAGATGACAAAGGCTATCAAGGCTTTTGCTGTGGCAACCACAACATCAATAGGTTGTTCTGTAGCGCATACTTTGTTTAAATGTCTATTAATGCTTAAGTGAGAAATAAACATGTGATTCCCTTTCGGTACTACTCATGCGTTTGGCGTAGAACTATTAACGTTCTCTTTGATTAATTCATGCGTAGGCATTGTTCTCTAATAACTTGAAAGTGACTGCATTAGTCCTAAAACAGTCTAAGCTCATTCATGAAATATCTTATTACGGTAGTATTAATTCAACACGACCAAGACTACATGCAATGCGCTAACTTTCTCTACTTAGATAGTTTCACATGCATTACCTGTCAGGGATTTATCATGCTGCTACCACATCCGACTGGCCAGGGCGGGAGTTAGTAATGAAAATATTATCACATCTAAGCAGAAAACATTAATTTTTTTATTCATTCAAAGTGTACGCATACAGAATAATACTATCACTGCATGGGTGCCTAAGCTAAGCCTTGATAAGAGTAAATTAGCTCATGCTAGGAAAGAAAAACATAACGCAATACATGATATCGCAATGAATTCGCTGCGCTGGAGGAATCTTTCTTTGTCTTTGGTTCCTCCCTTGAGTTATGATCTCTCTCTCTGATCTCTCTGCTCCCCCTTTCTTCTGGCAGCTGACCGCTTCTTATAGGCTGAGGATGCTAACTTCTCCAAGAAATTGGTTTGCGTGCTCCAGTCATCCTTTGCCAGCTAGCACATTAGTCATACATCAGAGCGATCACATTGCCAGCTATCATTGTACGAATTATGCTCTTGGATCTGTGCCTGCGCTGGAAAAAACTTGGGCAAGGAAATAACTAAAAACTCATGCGTTAGAGAGTAAAATCACACAATTTCCTTCTGCATGTAAAAATACTTCTTTTCAAGGTTAGCTACTGCAGTTCCCTCATTATTATGCGCTAGACCAACACAGCTTGGATCTTTTCAGACTTAATTAGTTTAATTTAATGGAGAAATAACTTTCTTTTTGCAAGTTATCAATGTCTAACTGAGGGTTAGAATTTAGTCATCTAAGAAGGACCACGGGCATTCCTACTCATGGGTGTCTACTAGGGTTCTGTCACCACCCTCTTCTTCCCAGTGAGTTCTGCTTGGATTTCTCTTCGAATCAAGGTCTTATATAGTGTGGGGAGTAGTTGAGGAGCCACGAGGTGCCGGTACGTAGCCCAGTCAGTTTCGGGGTCAAAACAACCGGTTAGGTGCGTAAAACTCTCGTTCAAAATGACCCGCGACAGACTCGAAATTGCGGTTGCATTTCAATTTTTCCTTCTAAAAAATGTGGTCGCATTTCTGGGTTTTTCCAGATTTCTTCTGTTTTTTCTGCACAACACCAAATTAAGTCAAATTCATATCAAAATAGGTCTTTTTAAGCACTTTTAAGCATAATTTGACATATGAGACTCTCAACTCCCTAATTCATCAACTTTAACACTTTTAGAGCTCCAGAATAGTAAATTTGATTTAAACATGTAATTTTGACAAGAAAATGAGCTAAATATAAGGATTAAATAGGTATATTTTTTATACCCTTATCAATTCGACATAAACTTTAGGAAAAATTACACTAACCACCCCTGAATTATGGGGTTTGTTGCAATCACACCAACTTAATTTGATCAATCGACCTCTTGTATTTTGTTAAATGTTGCAATCACACCCATGAATTTTAATTTTAATTTGATCATTCAGTCTCATAGTTTGTTAAGTACTGTTGCAATCATGCCCATGTAATTTTTTGAGTGTTGCAATAAAGTCCTCGTTTATTTTTTAAAATATACAACTAATCAAAGAGGCTGATTGCAACACTTAAAAAGTACATAGGACTTATTGCAACACTTAACAAACTAGAGGAGGATGATTTATCAAATTAAAAGTTTAAGGGTGTGATACCATAACAAAATAAAGAATAAAGGATTATTTTTCTTCATATCAAAACAGAATACAATTCCCATATTTTAAACTAGCACATAGGCCTTTGGTAATATGGAAAGAGATTACAATTAAGGAAGATTGAGAATAGTACATTTCAGAGGTAGCAAAATTAGTACTCTCTATAATTGTCTCACGGCTAGTAGATCAAGAATTGACAGAAAGATTCTATCATTTATGAGCAGTTAATATTTCCACAATTTTCGACTTGAGGTAGTAGATTTAGCTTGATCATAGGGTAAAAGATTTGGCTTAATCATGGCAGCAGATTTGGCTTAATCATGGTCTTCAATCATGGTCTTCTTTTTCAATACAAACCCCATAGTTCAAGGACCACTAATATGGAAGAGTTAATGACAAATGACCTATTATTAGATTCAAAATGGAAGATTAAAATATATAGAATCTTGAAAGTTCATATAGACTTATTAGAAACCTTTCGAAGTATAAAACTTAAATAGATGTAACTCTAAAAGTTCAATGACCAAACTCACCATTTAACTTCGAAAAATTGTAATAGGTGGCTTTCTCTTTATTGAATTTTAAGAATATAGCTTGTTTTATGATATGATTTAAAATTATGATTGATTGGAGTGGAAGATTTAAACATCAAACCTCTTTATTGGAGTGGAAAATTTAAACTCCAAACTTCTTGATTAAGGGTTCATATATTTAATGAATAGACATCTACCTGGGTAGATAAATGTTTAAAATCACATAGCAAGAATAGGTTAAGTTCGAATTTTAGAATGAAACGGGACTTTTTGTTAGTTTGATAGTTTCCTTTTCCTGCATAGTACAAAACTATAAAAATATTTAAGAAGGTTGATTTGAAAGTTTAAAAATGAAAATAAAACAAAATTTAATATGGGTCAAATTACCATTTTACTATATGTCTTTGATTTCAATTAAATCTCAAAAGTTTTAAAAGTTTCAATTTGATCTCTATAAGTTGGTTAAATCTCGCAAAATATATATATATATATATATATATGCTCTTTGCATTACTAAATTAGTTTTCTCATGATACACTTTTTTGTTTTGTGATACATTTATTTTTGGTATTAAAATTACATGTATTGTTTAGACACTACAAAAAGATCAGCCTATGAGTTTACCTACATAAAATTTTATATGTTTGGGTCAAATATGAGTCTAACTCAATAGTTTAGACATTTCTATTTCGTCTAAGGAATCATAGATTCAAACCCTCCACACTTTAGTTGTAAGGTAACTATACTAAGGGTCAAACAAAGAAAATTTTATACTTTCCAAAATATTATATGTTTACTTTGTTCTAAACTTGTCTAAAATTTCTTTAATTGGTTTCATGTAAAAGACCTCACATTAGTAGATATGTTGCTCTAATCTATATATTACATTTTTTTCTCACTTCCAACAAATATGAGACTAGATTCGCATCCCCAACAATAATCATGAACCACAAAACTTTTCAAATCAAAAGAACTAAAATGAAATTGAAGCCTAAATCATAAGAATCATATACATCAAGAATTGGAACACAACCAAAAAAACACAAAAAAATTATTTTTGATTTTTTTTAAATATAATTATATTAAAATAATAAATTATTATTATTTTTAAATTTTTTATCTCCTTTCTCTCTCCTCTCCTCATCCTTCTTCCTCTTCTCCTTCTTCTTCACATCGGCCGACGATTTTTTTCCTTCTTTTTTTTCCCTCTGGCGTCATCTCTCTCCCCTTCGCTGTCTCATCCACGCTCGTGAGAAAAATCACTGCAGTTGAAGACCCACGACGCGCAGAGGACCCACTGTCGAAACTGTGTGGTCATCGCGAGTCTGTGTTGTTTCAACTCGTCGGAATCGGGAGGAGGAGGAGTCTGTGTTGTTTCAACTTGTCGGAATCGGGAGGAGGAGGCGGTTGGGGTGTTGAGAAGAAGAGAGGAAGAAATGAAAATTTAAAAAATGTATATTTTTAATTTATTTTATTATTATTTTATTTTTAAAATTAAAAAATATATATATATATTTTTTTTAAGAAAAAATACACTTTTAGTCCCTAAGTTATTAATTTCATTTTAGTCCTGATTTTTCAACAATTTCATTTTGGTCCCTCCACCTATATTTTTGCGTAAGAAACTAACGGGTTGATGGTGTGGCGCTTCCCTCTCTCTTATTCTTATTATTATTCTTCTTTTTTAAGTTGCTGGCGGCCGGCAACCAGCCTTTTGTTCTTTTTTAAACGTGGCTTTTGACAAAATCTAAGATGGACTCCCTCCTCGGTTTCGCCAAAAAATCGAAGGAGGGAGGTCCCTTCCCACTCGATCAAATGCCTCGCCGGTAACGCTGAGAGGCCGAAGTCGGAGACCTTTAGGTTACCGTCTTCGTTGAGGAGGAGATTTACCGTCTTCGTTGAGGAGGAGATTTTGGGGCTTGATATCGCTATGTGCAACGCCGTTTTGGTGACAGAAAAGGAGAGCAAAGACGAGTTGTTGAAAGTAGCGACAAACGAAGAGCACGCCGTCAGAGGCGTAATCAACGACGAGATTTCTAGCCAAGCCGAGCAGAGACAAGTTGGTTGATTGTAAAAATATTGAAGAAATGTGCAAATTAAAGAAATAAAATTTGGTTGTTGGTTTGTTGAATTTAACAAGGGCGACCGATATAACAATCGAGTGTGCCAGCAAAGCGTGTGAGCCTTCTAACAAAAGCGCCAGGCTTAGCCTTGATCATGTCTAATCTGCTGTATGACCTTCGTTTGCTTGGATTTCCAGACTGAACGAAATACGCTCCATTCAGCATCAGATCCCCTTCTGATCTCCATGTCCATGTTCTCCATACACTCTCTGTTGCATAGTTTCTGTTCGTAATCTGTTCGTAGAAGAGTTATATTGGTTAGTAATACATTTAATTTAATGTGGTATCAGAACAAACAGAATAGGAAGCCGTACCTGTCTTGCTGCAGGGTTCGGTGGGGCAATGAAACGGTTTCCTTGACTGATGATGGTGGGATGTTGGCTGCCACCGATGGCGTACATGAGCCAGTGGGTGTAGTCGTTGTTGACGACGTGGAAGAAACCCCATCTGCACCTTGGCATTCTTTGCACCAATCCTTTGCCGAAATGGTTGAAAGCGACGGTCACTTGCATGATCGAGTCGCCTTGATACGAGTCGCTGGCACCGAACAACATGACGTCGTTGTGATGAGTGAAATGGGAGTTTGAGACTGTGATGGCAGTGGAGCCTTGGATTGCGTCGATGAGTCCGTCCTGACAGTTGTACATGGAGAGGTGATCGAGCCAGATGTTGGATGATCCAAAGATGGAGATGCCGTCTCCGTCGCTGACGGTTCGGATGCCGACATGGTTGTGGGTGTCTCGGATCATGCCACCGCCGGCCGCCATGATGTGGTGGATGTGAAGGCCGTGGATGATCACATTCCGGGCGAACTGAATGCTAAGACCAGCACCATAGGCAATGTGAACATTGGCACCGCGAGCATCGATGGTCTTGTGACTCGTCACCATCAGTTCCTTGGTCAGCTTGATGATCATGCTGCGCCCAAATATGATCCACAATGGACGTTTTTGAATTGCAGCATATCGGAGGGTTCCGGGTTTAGGGTTTACCACGTCCTTGTCTGATGCATCGGTAACGACGTAGATCTTGCCCCTCTTGCCACCGGTGGTCTTTCGGCCAAAACCAAGCACGCACTTGGTAAGCTTCTTACGTTTGTTGGCCCATTTTGGGTTGCAACGCCAGCAGCGGTCGATCGGGTTTGTGGCCAAGCAAGGGCCATTGTATTTCTTCAGGCTCCTCCTGGTGCTATTGCTTCCCTGCAAAGCTCTGCATACAAGAATGTCGATGTCTGAATTTTATACAACTTTTAATATAAAAACGTGAAAGGAGAGAAGAAGAGTGGAACATACAAATGAACATGATGGTTGAGATGGTCAGTAACATTCATGGGGTCAGGATGGAAGGCCTCAAGAGCAGCTTGTTTGGCTTCGTCGGCCTTTTGCAGCAAATATTCATCAAACTCGGCAATGCCAGCTCTGAGAGTTGGCATGAAAACAGCCATTATTGAAACCAACACCAATGAAACCTTAAGTCTACAACCAGCCATCGTTTTTCTCTGGCTCTTTCTGAAAGCAGGCTTTTTGGGCTGGTCAAGGTCTAAGAAAGAACTAGATAGGTTTAGAAAACCAAACTAAATTCAAGACCTTGCCATACCAAAATTTATTTGAACCAAGCCTGAGTTTTTTTTTTTCTTTTATTTCTCTAAGCTGTGAACATTGCTTGCCCTTTTCAATTGCCTCATCGATCCATTATTTATACTGCCATATTTCTCTGTTTTTTTTTTTTTCTTTTTTTGTTTCCTAATATTAATAGCCCTTCATTCTATGCCTCATATCAGGGAAGTTGTTAAGTCGTTCATTGACTGCTATTTTAAGCTTCTTCCCTTTTTTTTTTCCACTTTGTTCCCTTTTTTCGCGAACTACAACTGTTTTTATTTTTATTTTTATTTATATATATATATATATAATTTAGTGGCAAAACTATTATCCTTTGTTTATCTTTTAATAGAATTTAATTATCGGGCTCTAACTTGTGATAAGAGAAGAACCTAGCAACTAATATAAAATTGACGAAAATTTTGATCTTAGAATAAGCTTTTGTGGATAACATAATTATTAAAGGTTAAATTATTGAAAACATCTTTGAATTATGAGATTATTTTCAATTATACTCTTGAACTTTCAAAAGTTTCAATTTAATTCTTGAAGTTGAAGTTCTTTTTGAAATGATATCCTTAGTGACATTTTCGGTTAAATTTAAGAACTTTTTATTGTGTTTTTATTGTTTTTTATGTGTACATGTTCAAATGGATTCACATAAAGGCAACAATACATATGAAAACATATCTCATTTTCAGTCTATGAATTTATTGAAAAAATATCGTCAAAGGTTGTTTATGTATATTTTTTATTAATAATTTAACCCATAATTAAATTATGTATTTGTTAATATGTCACCATTTTTCAAATTTTCCATAAATAGCTAGTTCATGAGAGATTAGTGTATGGATTATTATACTTCAATTTTCATTTTTCTCTATTTCATTAAAGAATGGTTAACTTCCCTTATGATGGGAAGCCTTTATAGTGCTCCTAAAATTTTAGCAAGCCTTTTCTTTTTTTTTTTTTCTTTTTTTTCTTTTTTTTTTTTTTTTTTTTTTTTGCAAGAATTTAGCAAGCCTTTTCACTCTCACTTTTTGAGTGGATTTGGGGGTTTTTTTTTTTTTTTCAGTTCTTCTTACTATTTTTTTCTAATTTATTGTTCTTAGTTTATTTGATTTGATGCAGATTAAAAAAAGACATTATTTTTTTTTTTAAAAAAAAGATATTTATTTTTGGAATATTTTAAATATATGATCCCCTCAACTTATTAAGTGTTTTTCTTTTGGGTGCAAATTAATTTTAATAATTAATATAATTTGTGCAATGTGTCTAACCAACATGACCCTGTCTTCCTTGGTATTAGTACAGTTCTTCTTTCTTTACGACTTGTGTTCGATCTACATCTTCTACATCTTACCAATATGTGCAGGAATTTAAAAAAGAAATTAATTATATTACAATTACAATATAATTAATCATTTTTAATCATCGGTTCAAATAGAAATGTTATGCCAACAAAGAAGATTTTGAAAACATTATGACAATCGATAGAAATTGTTTAAATTATTAAATGAATGAAATTTTAATTATAATGACTTAATTAAACTATAATTCATTGATATTTAACATCTATAACTATATTTGAATGGACAACTAAACATTAAACTTAGACCAATTGGATAATTTTAAACCAATATTATATATTATAAACACATCAATAAAATGTAAAATATTTATATTACTAATATATATCATTTTATATATTAAAAAGTTAAAATAATTAAAGTATGTGTAATTGTAAACAATTTATATATAAAAAAGTAAAGAAAAAAGAAAAAAAGAAAAAAAACAAAACGTAAAATGTATAATTAGAATTTACTATTTAGAAAGTTAAACGGTAAAATTGAAAAAAAAAAAAATGAAAGGACCGCCTAACAGTTGCAAGGCAGCACATTCATAAGGAGGCGCGTCAGATGATTGACGTGCCTCCCTTTAACAGACCAACAACTTTTAACTTTTAATATAAGAAAAAAAAAAAAGAAATTTTGCCGAAAATGGGGGAAGAACTAAATTCTTCCCCCTCGATATGTCGACACGATCGATATACCGAAATTTTGACCAAAATTTAACACACTGGTAATAAGTCATTGAAGTTTAAAAATGTCTAATAGATTCTCGAAATTTAAACATTTTTAAAACTTGTTTGATGTATTAGATATAAAACTGAAATTTATGTCTAATTGGATCTTCAACTTTTCTAGTAGATTCCTTAATTTTAAAAAGTGTTGAATAAGTCAAGAACCAATACAAAAAATTGGAAATTCAAAGACGTAATAGATACAAAATTGAAATTTTAAGGGCACATCAGCCCCTTTTTAAAGTTTAGGGGCCTATTAGACAAAAAAATTTAAAGATCCGGGGACCTATTAGATACTTTTGAAAGTTGAGGGACTAAATTTGTAGGGAAATTGCAATGAGTAGCAAAAAACATTAGGATATTTGCAAATCTAGCCATGGTTTTTGAGATTTGCGAATATAGCAAAAATTCTTAAATCTAATTTTTTGTTTTTTTTAGGGAAAAATACACTTTTGGTCCCTGATGTTTGGGTTAAGTGACACTTTGGTCCCCGAGTTTTCAAACTCAACAAAAATACCCCCGAGGTTTGAGATAAGGAGCAATTTGGTCCCTGCCGTCAATTTTTCTGTTAAACCCTAACGGTAAGCTGACGTGGCACTATTATTTTAATTAAAAATTTTAATTTATAATTTTATTAAATAAAAAATATAAATGTATTAAATATATTATTATTTTATTATTATTTTTAAAATTCTCTCTCTATCTTCTCCATCTTCTTTCTTCTCCACCTTATTTCTCCCTTCATCTTCTTCCTTCCCCCTCCCATCTTCTTCAGCTCCGGTGGCCGGCTGCCGCCGGCTGCGGTCGCCGGAATTTTTTTTTTCTTCTTTCTTCTTCTCTTCTTCCCTTCTTCTTCTTTCTCTTCCTTTCTTCAATTTTTTTTAAAAAGAAGGGAGTTTCGGGGAGGAGAAGCTCCTCCTCCCCTTCCCGTGAAATACGCGGTGAACTCCGACGGAAGGACGACGTTCGCACTTGCAGCGGAGAACGAACACGCAAATCTGTTCGATTCGTTGAGATTAGGCGACGCATTGCATAGAACGGCAAGAGCCGGTGACGTGAAAGGTCTGAGAAGCTGTGTGGCGGCGGGAGCGAAGGTGAACGGGAAGGACCAGAACGGGTGGACAACTCTGCACAGAGCGTCGTTCAAAGGCAGAGTCGAGTGCGTTAAGGCGCTGCTCGAGCACGGAGCGGACGCCGACGCCGTCGACGACGCCGGATACACGCCGCTTCGGTGCGCCGTTGAGGCCGGGCAGGAGGAGGTGTCTCGGCTTCTGCTTGCCATTGGAGCAAAACCGAATTCATTGAAAGGTTTGAAAAGGGATTTGACTGTCTCCGATAAACAGATTTTGCCTCTGTGCTATGGTGATTGAGAAGACGAAGATGAAGAATAAGAAGGTTCTTCAAAGCAATCTGTAAATAGTTTTTGTGATTCTCCTCTATGTATTTGAGGAGGAATAGAAGCCATTGGCATTTGATTTTCGAAGGATTTTCCAAATTTTTTCGTGTACAAAAATAATGAGATTTTTTTCTTTTATCAAATAATCCTAAAAAATTTTAATCTTTTTTAGCATTGCCCCGATTCGACGCCGGAATCGGGGATGAGGAGTTCCTCCTCCCCCTTCCGTTTCAGATCTGAAACGGAAGGGGGAAGAGGAGCTCCTCCTCCCAAAAACTCCCTTCTTTTTTTTTAAAAAAAAAAAAAACAGAAGAAAGGAAGAGAAAGAAGAAGAAGGGAAGAAGAGAAGAAGAAGAGAAGAAGAAAGAAAAAAAAAAATTCGGCGACCGCCGCCGCCGCCGTCGTTCGCCGGCAGCCGGCGGCGGCCGGCCACCGGAGCTGAAGAAGATGGGAGGGGAAAGGAAGAAGATGGAGGGAGAAAGAAGGTGGAGAAGAAAGAAGATGGAGAAGATAGAGAGAGAATTTTAAAAATAATAATAAAATAATAATATATTTAATATATTTATATTTTTTATTTAAAAAATTATAAATTAATTTTTTTAATTAAAATAATAGTGCCACGTCAGCTTACCGTTAGGGTTTAACAGAAAAATTGACGGCAGGGACCAAATTGCTCCTTATCTCAAACCTCGGGGGTATTTTTGTTGAGTTTGAGAACTCGGGGACCAAAGTGTCACTTAACCCAAACCTCAGGGACCAAAAGTGTATTTTTCCCTGTTTTTTTATTATTCTAATTTTATCCTTGTTGATGTATCAACTGATATATTAGATAGTATATCAATAGTATATCTGATATACTTTATATTTGTTAACGGATATACTTAAAAATTTGATATACTTGATATATTAGATATTATATCAGTAGTATATCTGATATACTTTATATTTGTTAACGGATATACTATATTTGAATGGACGACTAAACATTAAACTCAGACCAATTGGATAATTTTAAACCAATATTATATATTATAAACACATCAATAAAATGTAAAATATTTATATTACTAATATATATTATTTTATATATTAAAAAGTTAAAATAATTAAAGTATGTGTAATTGTAAACAATTTATATATAAAAAAAGTAAATAAAAAAGAAAAAAAGAAAAAAAAAACAAAACAAAACGTAAAAAGTATAATTAGAATTTACTATTTAGAAAGTTAAAATGTAAAATTGAAAAAAAAAAAGTGAAAGGACCGTCTGGCAGTTGCCAGGTGGCACATTCATAGGGAGGCGCATCAGATGATTGAAGCGCCTCCCTTTAACAGACCAACAGCTTTTAACTTTTAATATAAGAAAAAAAAGAAATCAAACGAAATTTTGTTGGAAATCTCGAAATTTCGACGAAATTTCGAGATTTCACGAAATTTCGTCGAAAATAGGGGAAGAACGAAATTCTTCCCCCTCGATATGTCGACACGATCGATATACTGAAATTTCGATCGAAATTTCGGTATGTCGACCGAAATTTAACACACTGCTAATAAGTCATTGAAGTTTAAAAATGTCTAATAGATTCTCGAAATTTAAACATTTTTAAAACTTGTTTGATGTATTAGATATAAAATCGAAATTTATGTCTAATTGGATCTTCAACTTTTCTAGTAGGTTCCTTAATTTGAAAAAATGTTGAATAAGTCAAGAAGCAATACACAAAATTGAAAATTAAAAGACGTAATAGACACAAAATTGAAATTTTAAGGGCACATCAGCCTCTTTTTAAAGTTTAGGGGTCTATTAGAGACAAAATTTAAAGATCCGGAGACCTATTAGATACTTTTGAAAGTTGAGGGACTAAATTTGTAGGGAAATTGCAATGGGTAGCAAAAAACATTAGGATATTTGCAAATCTAGCCATGGTTTTTGAGATTTGCGAATATAGAAAAAATTCTTAAATCTAATTTTTTCGTTTTTTTTATTATTCTAATTTTACCCTTGTTGATGTATTAACTGATATATTAGATAGTATATAATTATAGATATCCATTTAGGGCATTCAACCCCACCATTTTAGGGCAACTCCCCATGATTCCTTGAATTTAGGATCAAGACTCTCCCTCCCTCTCCTATTTTAGGTCTTGTAAGTTGTAACCATCCCCTATTGTACTAGTATAAATAGGGATGTTCATGAAGTGTTAAACACACAACTCAATTCAATACAATTCATTTGCTCTCTTCTCCCTACCTTTGCTCTCTATTTCTCTAAGTGTTCTTAGTGTTCTTGTTATTGTTCTTCACGTTTTTAACAGTTTAATTTTTTTTTTTAAAAAAAGGTACAAATAACAATAACAAAGTAAATAACTAAAAAGAGTAAAAAAGAAGCCTAAAACAAAGTAAATATTTTCAAGGTATTCATTACTAAACCATTACAAAAATAAGAGATAAAAAGAAAACATAAAGTTTAGAGAAATAAGAAGAATTTTTGTAACGTTGGCAAATTGAGCTGAGGGGCACTTTCGTAATTTTCTCAAGCTAAAGTTAGCCCTATTCTCTCCTTAAAAATTTAGCCTAGCCGCCAGCCACCCTTCAGTAGCCTTATTTTTTTTTCTTCTTCTTCGTGAGCCTCCCTCTGCAGCAAACCCTCCCCTTCTTCGATTCGGACAACCTTCACCTCGCATCTCCCTCGTTTCTTGCGTTTTCCGGCCAGTCTCCAAGCTCCCGCAGGTCGCGTGTTCGTGCGTCTCCCCTTCGGCGGCGTGGGCAACAGGTGCAGCGGTAGTCCGCCTCTTCGGCTAACAGCAGGTGAGTTGTTCTGTTTTTGTTTCTCCTTTTGGGTGTTTAGCTCGCGAATATCTTTTCCCTCACGCGCAACATCTCTCCCGGAATCTCTCTTCTTTGTGTTGCGTGTTGTAGCAGCGTGGGTGGGAGTGATTAGCGTTGTTTTTCGACAGCAGTATCGTAGCCGCGGATAGCAGTGATTGGTGGTCGTTTTCTGCATTTTTCGGGTGTTGTAGGCGAGTTCTCGCATTGGGTAAGTTGGTTTGACGCTTATGTGGGTTAGTTCCTGCATTTAAACATTTACCCATCCACTTTCATTTCCGTTCAACAAGCTTTTTGCTTCGTTTTCGGCGATTCTCGTAGTGGGTCTTCGAGTTTCAGTGTCGTGGAGCATTAACGGTGGTAGGTAAGTGTTTTAAGCTTGAGTTTCGTTGGTTTCATGGTGTTAGGGGCTTACCCATTAATTGTGGTTTTTGTTTTCAAGGATTTCTTAGCGTTCGAGATGTTAGTAGTCGTTTTGGAGTGGACTTGTTAGCCCGAACAACAAGCTCCGTTTCTGTTATTAGGGAGTTTGGAAGCTAAGGAGCACATTTGTGTCAAGCGAATTATTTAGCTAAGGTAAGTAGCCATTTGGATTAAAGCTCTAAGTATCGTCGATGGGTTAAACCAAGTACGATTGGTTCTTTCTTTTTGAATGCATGGAACTAGTTAATAATGTTTGGGTAAATGGATGCATATGAAGTTTGTCGTTATGTAAGTGCTAAACAGTTATGTCATGTGGCGTACTAGTGGATTGAGTAAGTAGTCTTTGGACACGAAGTTGTTTGCTTTGGAATCGTTTTATGCTTGTTAGTAGTGAATTGAAGTTTTGGTTACGTTTCATGTTATGGTCAAATATTCCTCGGTATGTGGTATGCTTGTTTGAATATGGTTAGCGTTGTTTACTTGGATATGCCTTAAGTGTCGCCATGCTTGTAGGACTAAGTAAGTATGTTTGAGATATTTGATTTATGGTTGTTCTGGACTGTATTCATATTTGGAGGATGGGTTAAATGTTCATTGGAGTTGTGGTTGGAGTTGGGTTGTGATTCTGACTCGTTTCTGTCTATAGAAGTGCCTCGTTATTGTTTCCAGGTGTATAAAATTTTGGGTTCCCTATATATACGTCGTTATGCTGCCGAATTTTCGGTAGCCTCATAATGGTTTAGGAATCATACTTGCCTATGGAGGAAAGGCTTAGAATAGGGACCTTGACCACGTTTTAGGGCCTCAGGTAGACTTACTAAATTTCTTAAGTCTTGCCTAGCTAGAGTGTGTTCCTTCCCCATCTCAGGACTGATAGAACTTAGTTACCAGACACGTTTACCTGTGTTCTATTAGTTGACTATTAGAGCTCAGTTTCAGGCACGCTAGCGTGCGCTCTCTCAGTTCAGGATGGTGTTGAGCTTATGATCAGGCACGTTGTTCGTGCGCCTTTTGGCACCAGACATGTTTACATGTGTCAGTTGCTCTACCGTATTTTTATCTTTACATTCAGGGGTGTTGTGTTGGGATAGGTGTAGTTCTACTAGAGGTGGCCAGCTAGTCTCTAGATTACTTACCTTAACCGACTGACCCACACAACACTCTCGTTGGCACCAGGTTGGGGATAGGTTAACACCCTAGACAGAGCATGCTTACGTGATCAGCTGTGGCCCTAGGGTTAGAAACCCGAATGTAATTCAGTTAGGTCCCTATGTCGCTAAGACCCAGAGATTCAGGAACTCAGTTTCAAGTTACTAGATCTCATGATTTCAGTTTCGACCCTTAAGTGGGCTACTTACTGAGTATATTCTTATATACTCACCCGTGCTACTTATCTTTCCTTTTCAGGTGGTGCTTGAGAGCGTTGGCGAACGGTGAGAGTCGTGGCTTGGCTGGCTATGGGACTGCAGCTGCAAACTATGTCATTCCTCCTTAGGGATTCAGTCTTCCTCATCCTAGAACTTGTTTCATGTTGAACTATTGTTTCCAAACGATTGTTTCTACTTTTTTGGAAATTCATTTAGATGTTTTATTCCGTTATTCATTCGAGGAACTTATTCATGTTTTGGGCCCTATTTGAATTAAATGAAAATATTTGTTATTTTTCGCTTTGAAGTTTATAAAATTTTCGTACTCATGCATGTAGTAGCGACCCCCTTTGTATGTTTTATTCCCTCTTTAGTCGGGTCGTTACAGTTGGTATCAGAACCCAGTTTCTAGATTCTGTAGACTTGCTTACGTCGTAAGCATCAGAATTCCCATAGCCAAGTACAAGTAAGCACGCCTCGTCATCGCCAGGTATGCCAGTACTAAGTAGGAAAGAGTGTTATGAATGATGATCTATATTACACTTAAGATTGAATTTATATAATTTTGTCATCTGGGTTAGTGTGAGTTGGTTCCATGTATTCGTGGCAAGGAGGATTTAGCCTGACTCTTTTCATTTTCTTTTGAATGCTAAAGTAGGCCTCCACGCATGTGAGGTCAAGGATTGGGTCGTGGACGTGGTAGGAGACAGGTACCTCTAGAGCAAGTGGTTCCTCTAGTGGGTCACCAGGCTGACAATGGACCTGAGAATCAGATACCTGCACCCCCAGCGCCAGCACAGACAGTCACCCTGATGCTAGAAGCCCTTCAAGCTCTCTGATGTGCAATTTGCTTACCGCAAGTGTACGAGTCAAGTAATAATATAGTGTTTTCGTGTAAAACGAGTGTCGTCCTCTGGATTGGTTTTATAGCAAATTAAGTATCGCGAATACTTTTATTCAATTTTATTTAGGGAGCAAAATTCAATGATAAACATAAATCTAAAGACAAAAAGCAAAAAATAAAAGTGGAGACTCAAATGGAAAGATTCTTAGGGAATTGATTTCATTGATTAAGATTGAGGATTAATTAATGGGATGAATTTAGCATGCAATTATTCTACCAAGTCTAGGAACCTTTTATCACAACTATCTCTCCCGAGCATAATTGATTCTCATGCATGCAACCAACTTGATATCCCTATCTAAGTTCATTAACATGCAAGGCTTTGAGTTTAGTTCTTCAAGCAACTTCTAAAGTTATTCCAAATCCCGTCACAAACTTATAATTTTTACTTTAGTCATGCAATTAAATAAAGTAAGTCTTAGGCCAAATCCCCTCTCCCGAGCAAGATTCAACACTCAAATCATTCAACTAGTGATCAAGTAATTGAAAGCATTTAACCATAACTGCATAGGTAAAATAAATGCATATTCATACCACAAATCAATCCAACAAACTAAAACAACTACATCAATCCCTAAGACAAACAACTAGTAACTCATAGTGTTTAAACTACAAACACTAATTGAAAGAAAAGCCATAAAAACTACAAAAAAGGTAAGGGAAAGAGAAAGGAAAACTCGAATCCGTCGAAACCGGCACGTCCCCATCACGATCTCCACGACTTCTCGCTTGATTCCCGCTCCTTGGCCTTGCTTTAGCTCCCACCAAAGGTCTCTAGTCGAAATTAGGGCTAAAATCTAACCGATTGGGCTCCCCCAATCCGTAGTTGAAAAGAGGAATTTATAGAAAATCTGCGGATAGCGTCGCGACGCTACGACGCTGTCACAGCGTCTCGACGCTAAGGAGACAGCGTCTCGACGCTGTCTCTGTTGTCGCCTAATTCAGAAAACAAAAGGCAGCGTCGAAACGCTCCAAGAGCAGCGTCCCGACGCTGGCCTGCGGATGGCTCTCTTTTGACTTCTTCTTGGTTGAATCTTTTCCGTTCTTTAGCCAATTTTCGTGTCCCGAACACGTATTTAGCTCCAATTTCTTGATTTAACTCTGAAACACGATTCCTACAAAAAGAACATAAAAATGCATAATTTTGGCCAATTAAATATAAAAGACTAGCTTAATTAATTAGGGAAACATAGCTAGCTATGCTCGCTATCACTCTCCTGAGCAATATTACAGCCAATCAGACAGCTCAGGCGAATCAGAACCAGGATCGAGCAGGGTCGACTCAGGGCTCTAAGTATCTGAAGGACTTCAAAAGATATGACCCACCGGCGTTCAATGGGAAGACGGTGGACCCCACTGCCGCGGAGGCTTGGATAGCCAAGATGGAGGAGATTTTTCATTACATGGGATGCCCCGAGGCTCAGCAAGTCCCATGTGCCGTGTTCATGCTGAGGGAGGACGCGCTGATGGTGGCGATCAGCAGAGAGATCTATCAGTACCACCGCAGGTCCCGTCACGTGGGTCCAGTTCAAGGGAACCTTTTTCCAAAAGTATTACTCCACGATCATCCAGTACCGGAAGGAGGAAGAGTTCCTGACTTTAAACCAAGGTAAAAAGTCTGTGGAGGAGTACGAGCTGGAATTCACGCGCTTGTCTCGTTTCACCCCAAAAATGGTAGACACTGAAGTAAAGAAGATGAAGAGGTTCATCTCAGGCCTCAGGGACGGTGTGCAGAGAGTGGTAGGGGCACTTGACCCAGTTGATTATGCGGCAGCCCTTCGAGCAGCCACATTTATGGGTATGCTGGCTGCGAATGCAATCCCGGTGACTAAAGAACCAGAATCCAGTACAGGTCAGAAAAGAAAGTTTAATCGAAGCTTCTCTAAATCGCATCAGAAATCCCAGAACCGACGGTCCCCGCGTCAGAGGGATGATGGCAAGGAAAAACCCTTGTGCCCTAAGTGTGATCGTTGTCACGAAGGTTAATGCTTAGCAGGCTTAGGAGTGTGCTTCAGATGCGGCAAGGGAGGACACATGGCAGCAGAGTGCCCGCGAGGAAAAAACGCAGACCCTAGGCGGCCTTTCGGTTCTAATCAAGCCAGCACCAACAGCCAGAGAGGTTCAGCACATGCCTCTACCAGCAAGAAGGCTGGCGATTCTAATGCAGCGGTAACAGATACATTATTGGTTCTTGGGCATTATGCTCATGTTCTTTTCGATTCAGGCTCTACACATTCGTTTATATCTGACGTATTTGTTAAGCATGTCCGGCTAGAGTTAGAGCCATTAGGTTTTAACCTGTCAGTTTCTACCCCGACTGGAGTAGAGTTGTTAGCTATAGACAAGGTTAAAACCTGTCAAGTATTAGTGTCCGATCGTCTGTTAGATGTGACACTAATCGTGCTAGAGATGAGAGATTTTGATGTTATCCTGGGCATGGATTGGTTAGCCGAGAATCACGCCATCATTGATTGCCATCAGAAGGAAGTATTATTCAAGCCTCTAGAAGGAGCAAACTTCAAGTTCAAGGGAATCAGATCAGAGACTGTTCCTAAGGTGGTATCTGCGATAAAGGCAAGAAGGCTCGTGGATCGAGGAGCGTGGTGCTTTTTAGCCAGTGTGTCAGATACTCGAGTTGAAAAGGCTGGGATAAGCTCTGTACCAGTGGTCAATGAGTTCATGGATGTATTCCCCGAAGATCTTCCAGGTTTGCCTCTTGTTCGAGAAGTGGATTTCAGCATCGAGCTTGAGCCAGACACAACCTCTATTTCTAAGGCACCCAACAGAATGGCCCCAGCAGAACTGAAAGAACAAAAGGTGCAGATACAGGAACTCCTGGACAAAGGTTTTATTCGTCCTAGCGTTTCACCTTGGGGAGCTCCAGTCCTGTTCGTGAAAAAGAAAGATGGATCTATGCGCTTATGCATCGATTATCGAGAGTTAAATAAAGTGACGATGAAGAACAAGTATCCACTTCCTCGCATAGATGATTTGTTCGACCAGTTGCAGGGAGCGTCGGTGTTCTCCATGATTGATCTGCGATCAGGCTACCACCAGTTGAGGATAAGAGAAGAAGACATTCTCAAGACTGCATTTAGGTCTAGATACGGACATTACGAGTTCATTGTGATGTCTTTTGGGCTAACAAATGCACCTGCTATATTCATGGACTTGATGCACAAAGTGTTTAAAGAGTACCTTGACACCTTTGTGATCGTGTTTATCGACAATATTCTGGTTTACTCCAAGTCAGATGAGGATCACGAGACACACCTCAGAAGGGTTTTGACAACCCTAAGACAAAATCAGTTATATGCCAAGTTCTCCAAGTGTGAGTTTTGGCTCCAGCAAGTGTCCTTTTTAGGACATGTGGTGTCGAGTGATGGAGTTTCAGTTGACCCAGCAAAAGTTGACGCAGTTACCCAGTGGCCTCGCCCGTCCACGGTCATTGAAGTTCGTAGTTTCTTGGGGTTAGCAGGATACTATCGTCGTTTTGTGCAAGATTTTTCCAAGATAGCCACACCATTGACACAGTTGACCCGAAAGGGTAGTCCGTTTGTGTGGAATAGCGCTTGTGAAGCAAGTTTCCAGAAGCTCAAGCAGAGGTTAGTTTCAGCTCCAGTGCTCACAGTTCCAGATGGATCAGGTTCGTTTGTTGTTTACAGTGATGCCTCTAAGAAAGGGTTAGGCAACGTTTTGATGCAGCATGGTAAGGTTATCGCCTACGCCACCCGCTAGCTAAAGGACTATGAACACAACTATCCAACTCACGATATGGAATTAGCAGCGGTAGTCTTTGCCCTGAAGATTTGGAGACATTATCTATATGGTGAGAAGATTCAAGTCTTTACAAATCACAAGAGCCTGAAATACTTCTTCACGCAGAAAGAGCTTAATATGAGGCAACGCAGATGGCTTGAGTTGGTGAAGGACTATGATGTTGAAATTCTTTACCACCCGGGTAAAGCAAATGTGGTTGCAGATGCACTCAGTAGAAAGGTAACCCATACTTCAGCCTTAATCACAGATCAGACTCACATAAGGGCCGACTTGGAGCGTGCAGGGATAACAGTTCTAGTAGGAGAAGTTGCCTCGCAATTAGCCCAGTTGACAGTTCAGCCGACTTTGAGACAACGTATCATAGAAGTTCGGAGGAAGGATCCCAGCCTTAGTGACCTCTTCCACCGAGCAGAGACAGAACATGAGGATGAATATTCTCTATCCTCAGATGATGGCCTTCTTTTTCGAGGGCGATTATGCGTGCCTGAGGGTGATGAGCTCAAAGATGAGGTTCTGACGGAAGCTCATAGTTCTCCCTTTTCAATGCACCCAGGCGGCACGAAGATGTACTAAGACCTAAAGCAATACTACTGGTGGCGTGGCATGAAGAGGGACGTAACAGAATTTGTAAGCAAGTGTTGAGTGTGTCAGCAAGTTAAAGCTCCTAGACAGAAGCCAACAGGGCTATTGCAGCCTTTGGATGTGCCTCAGTGGAAATGGGAAGAAGTAGCTATGGATTTTATTGTCGGATTGCCCAGGACGGCCAGGGGTTTTACTGTAATCTAGGTGATTGTTGATAGACTCACTAAATCAGTTCATTTCCTACCCGGGAAGCCTACCTATTCTGTTGAGAAGTGGGCTCAATTGTACATGGTAGAAATTGTCAGGTTGCATGGGGTTCCAGTGAAAATTGTTTCAGACAGAGATCCCCGTTTCACCTCGAATTTTTGGACTAGTTTCCAGAAGGCTTTGGGCACACAGTTGAATTTTAGTACAGCTTTTCATTCCCAGACCGATGGTCAGACAGAGAGGTTGAATCAGACATTGGAAGATATGTTGCGAGCTTGTGCATTAGACTTTGCAGGCAGCTGGGAAAGCCACTTACATCTAATGGAGTTTGCTTATAACAACAGTTACCAAACGACTATTGGCATGGCTCCGTTCGAAGCCCTGTATGGAAAGAGATGTAGAACGACTATTGGCATGGCTCCGTTCGAAGCCCTGTATGGAAAGAGATGTAGATCGCCTATTTATTGGGATGTAGTTGGCGAACGAAAATTGTTTGGACCTAAGTTGGTTCAAGTTACTAATGAAGCAATCCAGAAGATTAGGGCGAGGATGAAAACAACCCAGAGCAGACAAAAAAGTTATGCAAACGCCAGACGTCGAGACTTAGAGTTTGCAGTTGGAGACTTTGTGTTTCTCAAAGTTGCACCTATGAAGGGAGTTTTGAGGTTTGGAAAGAAAGGGAAGTTAAGTCCCAGGTTTATAGGCCCCTTTGAGATTTTGGATAGAGTTGGTCCAATAGCTTATCGTTTGGCCTTACCACCCTCCCTCTCTTTAGTTCACAACGTGTTTCATGTGTCTATGCTTCGGAGATACATGGCAGACCCATCCCATGTGATTGATTTTGAGCCTCTAAGACTTGATGAGAGCTTGAGTTATGAATAGAAACCAGTTCGAATCCTCGCCAGAGATCGCAAGACCCTCCGTAATAGAGAGATAGCACTAGTCAAAGTGCTTTGGCAGAATCATCAGGTTCAGGAAGCTACATGGGAGCGAGAAGAAGATATGAAAGCAAAGTACCCGGAGCTCTTCCAGAACTAACAACTTTCGAGGACGAAAGTTTTTAAGGAGGGAAGATTGTAACGTTGGAAAATTGAGCTGAGGGGCATTTTCGTAATTTTCTCAAGCTGAAGTTAGCCCTATTCTCTCCTTAAAAATTTAGCCTAGCCGCCAGCCACCCTTCAGCAACCTTATTTTTTTTCTTCTTCTTCGTGAGCCTCCCTCTGCAGCAAACCCTCCCCTTCTTCGATTCGGCCAGCCTTCACCCCGCATCTCCCTCGTTTCTTGCGTTTTTCGGCCAGTCTCCAAGCTCCCGCAGGTCACGTGTCCGTGCGTCTCCCCTTTGGCGGCGTGGGCAGCAGGTGCAACGGCAGTCCGCCTCTTCGGCTAACAGCAGGTGAGTTGTTCCGTTTTTGTTTCTCCTTTTGTGTGTTTAGCTCGCGAATATCTTTTCCCTCACGCCCAACATCTCTCCCAGAATCTCTCTTCTTTGTGTTGCGTGTTGTAGCTGCGTGGGTGGGAGTGATTAGCGTTGTTTTTCGGCAGCAGTATCGTAGCCGCGGATAGCAGTGATTGGTGGCCGTTTTATGAATTTTTCGGGTGTTGTAGGTGAGTTCTCGCATTCGGTAAGTTGGTTTGAGGCTTATGTGGGTTAGTTCCTGCATTTAAACATTTATCCATGTTGGGATTGGTGCCCTAAAACTCGTAGATAATGAATGTTAAACGAATTATATACTTATTCGATAAAGGTGTTATCGAGATTGATTCAGTAAAAGTCATTACTAAATAAATTAAATTGCATATATATAACCCAAATCCAATAAACTAAGATCCATGGCTATAGGATGAACACTTGAGCTTTATGTAGAGACATAAAAGTGGATCAAGCTTGAGTAATAGCCAAAACGGTCTATAGTATAGGAATAGGGTTGGGTACCTTATTCTGGAGACACTATGAGACGCGACCCACTTTATAGATGGTATAGACGATGTGATCCTAAATCGTCCATGTAGAGACATGCGAGTGGGGGTGTCCTATGCAATGAGTTTGCATAAGACCAGGACCGAGAAATAAGTCACTCTCGCTTTATAACACCGTTTACTGACGAGACTGACTATTTCATGTGATGACCTAGGTAACTCGATCTTAATCCTGAGCTAACTATGAACTCCTGTTTATTCGGGCTTATCCTTAGATCTACATAGGTGAGAGTGGCTCAGTATCGCCGACTCAATAAGCCTCCCATTTCAGGGATAGGAACGGGTAGATAGCTGGGGACATAGTCGTGCAAGAAGGAATTCACTCCTACCCGAATAAGGGATAGTAGAGAGGTTGTTCCCTTAAGTGCTGACTCCAGGGCTTGAACAAAGGGACCCCGCCCTCTCATTGGCCCGAGAGGGACTCGGTTTATTGGTTGGACCATAAACCAATTGTTCATTAGAGGATCAGTGGGACTTAAGGAACTAGATGTAACGCCCCGCGTTTCGAAATCGAGTTATTTTGGATTAATTAGACGTTTTTATTCTAATTTGGAAAATTAGAATTTAAGTTTAGCTTTGGGTCGTTAAATTAAATTTCTATAATTTAAGGAAAAGAGATTTTTAATTAAATCTTTAATTTCCTAAAGTTTGGAGGTTTAATATTCGATATTTATTTTAAATATCAAAAAGACCCGAACTCCTCTTAATTAGTTTAAATCCCGAATTCTTTAGGAGCTAAGATTGGGAGTAAGTTTCTAATTGGGGATTTAAATTGATATCCTAAATCCTAATGTAATTTGGATTTTATTCCTTGGGTTTATTTAAAAGGATGTGGGAAAAAGAGAAAAAAAAAAGAAATTAGCAAAAAGAAGCCCTAATTTCCCTTTTCTCTCTCCATCTCTTTCCTTCTTGCCGTGAACCAGCCCCTCCCTACCGTGACTTCCTTCCGCCGGCCAGCACCAACGTTTCAGCACGCCATCGCCGCCAGTACCCAACCGTCGCGCCGCCCCACCCCGCCCATCTTCGCGTTTCTCTCTCCCGCGCGTCTCTCTCTCTCTCTCTCGGTTCCTCCCCGTCGTGAAACTCCAACGTCTCTGCCATTAGAGCCTCGCGTCGTCGCCTTCCTGTCTAGACGTCGCCGTTGGTCGCAGCCTGAACCCCGTCGCAGCGCCGCCGTCCCCGTCACACGATCTGTATTTCAACGCCGTCTTTGTGGGTTTTCTCATCGAGAAGTGGAAAAATACTCGTGGTAAGCCTTTTTCCTTCCCCTTCCTTGTGATCTAAGGCCCGATCTAAGTGTCTCTTTGTTCAGTTTGTCAGATCTCGCGTGGCAGCAGCTTGGATCCCCTCTTCCGCGCGATATCACCTCGGTCCAGCGGGGTTTTGACTCCGTTTTGGATTGTTACGGCGTCGCTTAGCGATTCCGGTAAGTTTTAACTCTTACCCATTCATGTTTAAGAGCTTAAATTAGAATACCCATGTGTTTAGGTGCTGAAAATTTAGTTTAGTGATGAGTTTCAATTCTGCAGCGCCGTCTAAGTGATCGGTTGGGTTCGAATCACTGTAAGCTCGAATACCGTATACCCAAGGATCGTTCTAGTGCGCTGTTCAAGGTTATTACAACCCGTCTAGCGTGAAAGCGGGTTCGTTTGAGTAAGTTTCACCCCTTCCCCTAAGACTCGTTAGCTTTAAGTTGAGTTGCCGTTATGTGTTAAGCTTTAAAAGCTTGTTAAAATCATTACCCATGCTTATTCGACTTCAATATTAGAATGCCCAAGTGTTTAAGTGCTGGAATTTAGTTTAATGTTGAAAATTCTGATCTGCAGCGCCGTAAAAGTGTTCGATTGAGTTCGAATCACTTAAAACTTGAATACCCATTGTCCAAGGAGTATTCTAACACGTTGTTCAAGGTTAGTATAACCCGTCTAGCGTGGTATCGAGTTCGTTTGGGTAGTATTCGTTGTTGTTTTTGGTTTACAAACATGCTTAGCCGATGCCCATTAGTTGTTTAGGCCCCTGAAGTGTTGTCCCAACCCTTGTGGGTTCTTAAATCATGATTTAGGAGGTTTATGCTTGTTGTTCGTGGTTTAAAAAGCATGCTAAAATATCTTATATCAATTTCCTAAGCCCGATTAGCGTTACCCCACCCCTAGGAATCCTTAGAATGTGAATTCATGTCTTTTGCTTGCTGTCCAACGAGTGAAAAACCTTAAATATGGCCCTTCGGTAAATACCCATTGCTTGTTGATCCTTAGACATGGTTGCCCATGGTCTAAAGGCTTTGGGTTTTTAATTTGGGGAATTTTTAGTGGTTAAACGGTAAGGAAATAGACTTTCCTCAGTCGATTTAGGCTTTTCTAGCATGTCTTAAGCATTCCGTAGGTTGTTTCCTATTTTTAGAATTATCATTGTTGTTTAGGAGCTTGTCTGAATCTCTTGAGCGGTTCAAGGAGTTCTTAGGAGCGCTCGTAAGCTTTTCAGTAAGTAGTTTCTATCCGTTGAGTCTGTTTGACTGCATGAGCATGCTTGCTGTTTATCGCTTTTCTAGTATGCCTCGTTGTCTTGTTGTTTGTTATGGAATTTGATTTATGTGTTAGAAGTGCTGTTTGATCGATATGAAAGCATGATGAACTGTTGGTTGTGTTAAGCAAGTTGTCTTATTGCTTTTGAGCTATACTGCACGATAGTCAAGTTGCATGGTCTTGTGTGCTCATTGAGAGGTGAGTCGGGTTGTGTGAGCGGAGCGTGACGCGAAAATCACGTGTTAAGATTGCGCTACATGACGCGAAAATCATGTTATTGGTGCGGAGCGTGACGCGTAAATCACGTGCGAGTGTGCGCTGCGCATGGCGCGTAATTCATGTGCTGGGTGTGAGTGCGTTGCATGACGCGGAAATCATGTTTTGGTGCGGAGCGTGACGCGGAAATCACGTGTTAAGTTGCGTTGCATGGCGCGGAATTCATGTGCATTGGTGCGTGGCATGACGCGTAAATCATGTGCTAAGAAAGCGAGCATGGCGCGGAATCCATGTGGGTTGCATAGCATGTCGTGTGTTTACATGGGCCATTCTTTTGAGTTAACAAGAGTTTTGTTGATGAGTTATCGTTTTGTGGAGCATGATTATGTGTTTATTGCTTAAGAGTATGTTGGATGCGTGTGCCTAGCATGTTGATTTTGTTGTTTGATGCTTGATGGCTCACCGGGTGTGAGCTGCTTTCCAGTACCGTGGTTGTACTGACCCGTCCCCTTTCTTCCCCCCAACATTTTAGATGATGCAGGTGTTGGCGGATATTATGAGCCCGGTGGTGCTGACGAGGAGACACACGAGGAGTGACTCCACTGGCCTAGGCATTTTTTGTTATCTAGAAATTAGTTTTTTTCTATTTTGGTTATTAAAGTAATTTTGTTCTTCTGGTTGTAAGGGATAGTGTTATGTTTCTTCTTTCAGAGGCTTGTTTAGTTGTTTTGTTTTGAGAGGATAGGTTTAGCTTTTGAGAAGTTTTACTTGAAGTTCGATGCCTTATTTTGATAAAGCTACGTCGTGCTAATAATCGAGTTGCATGATTTTACCTAGTAAGTTTATATTTCTGAAGTTGTGAATGCGAGGTCTGACTCGCTTTATTGTGGAGGATGGGTTTTTGTTGTGAAAAAACGGAGTTGTGGAGTGTAGTTGTGGGTTGAATGTTATTTAGAAGTGTGTTTTATGTTTAGCAGGTTAAAAGAAAAATTTTGGGTTAGTCCTATGTATGTCGTTATGCTGCCGAAATTTTCGGTGCAATCGATTAGTTTGGGTTGAGAGTTAGTAATGTCGCTAGGATTAGTTTAAAAAAATCCTGGGGCGTTACAGTTGGTATCAGAGCGGAGTTGTTCCTGTAGACTGACCTAGGAAATCTAGGTTGTTAATAGGATAGGACCAGTGGTCTTCCTCGTTCTCCTCGCCATCACCAGGTATGAGAATTATAATTGTTATAATATGTTACCTGTTGATCTATTATGATTACATGTTATTTTATTACTTGCTTGTATTCCCCTTGTATGCCTTGGTTGCCTTGCTTGAGCATATTGTTTTCTTATGTGGCTTTATTATATAGTAGCTAGGCTTAGGATGCTACCTTTAGGAGGGTAGATAGCTTGCTCTGACTGCATGATTATTGCATGATAATAGGATTGGGATGCTGCCTAGACTTATGTTAGTACTCATAACTTTGTTGGTTATCTGTTCGTAGACTTTAGTACCATCTTCCTAGTCGATGGCTCGTGGTCGTGGTCGTGGTCGTGGTCGGGGTCGTGGTCGTGGACCTAGAAACCCAACAGATTGGCAAGAGAATCTGGTGGGTGATATCAATGCTCAGCAAGGAGCCAATCCCCCGATTCCTCCTGTACAGCACGAAGCTGACCTTCCGCCCCCTCCGCCGCCTCCAGCCCCTCCTGTAGCTCCTATGTTAATCACCCCAGAAGCCCTTCAGACCATGTTCGATAACATGGCTCAGAGAAATGCTAGACCACCGCGGAACCCTAATGGGGTACCTGAGGACTCGATTGAATCCCGATTCATCAGGGACTTCAGTCGCTATAGGCCTCCCACCTTTGATGGACAATCTGAGAATCCGTTAGCAGCAGAGAGGTGGATTGCTGAGCTTGAGGCACTGTTTGACCTCATGAACTGCAATGACCCCTTGAAGATCAGAGGAACGGTCTTCGTGCTAAAGGATGATGCTCGTACATGGTGGAATTCTGTGGCAAGTGCCGAGGATCATGCTAACCATCCAATTTCATGGGAAAGGTTCAAAGACCTATTATATGATTACTACTTCCCGGAGACAGTCAAGGATGACAAGGAGGCTGAATTCTTTTATTTGACCCAGGAAAGTATGACTGTAGTGCAGTACGAGAGAAAGTTTACTGCGCTATCACGCTTTGCTCCTGACCTGGTCAGCACGCCGGAGCGAAAGATCAAGAGGTTCATTAAGGGGCTCCGTGAGGAGATTCGTTGTTCTGTGGCCCTGAGCAGACCCACAACCTTCGCTGAGGCACTCACAGGCGCGTTGATCATGGATAAAAACGTGGCAAGAAAAGTGCAACCTCGTTGGGGAGAACCTTCTTCGTCAGGAGTTAAAAGGAAACCTCCCCCAGTAATGGAGAATCAACCGCAGAAGGTCCAACGCCAGCAACCTGAGAGACAGGCTCCTGCCATACCCTTGTGCAACGTGTGCCGCAAGCACAACGTGGGTCAGTGTGACACAGGTGAGAAAGTCTGTTTCAAGTGTGGAAAGGTAGGGCACTATGCGAAATGGTGTCCCACCAAAGGCGAGCCTAATCAAGAAAAGCCAGTTTTGAGAGCCCCTCAAGCGCCAGGACAAGCTGTCAAGCAACGGGGCGTGTCTTTGCGCTCATAAAAGAGAAGGATGAAGTTGGCGATGATGTAGCGCCAGGTATGCTTTCTATAGCTTGATCTGTTGTTTGTCTCTTGCTTTCCACTCCATGCCTTTATTATATCACTCTATGAGCTATTTTGGTTCTGAGTGTCTCTGAATTCGTATTATTTGTTTCGATTCAAGTCATTCCTTCGTTTCTGTGGCTTTTGTCTGTCAGGCAAATCTTGAGTTAGAACCACTAAGGTATCTTCTTTGGTGTTTTGTTATCTAATGATGTGAGATCTTAGCCTTGTTTTGATATGTCCTGTTGCATCGGTTAGATCTCTCGTTCCTAGGAAGTTAGGGTAAGCTAGTAAGTTGGTTTCCAAGCTCTATCAAGCATCACCTAGATTCTAAGGAGTCGAAAGATTTCCTCGTAATAGGTGAAGTTTGGCAAACCTCCTTTTATAGGCTAGCTTCAAAAAAAAAAAAAAAAAAACAAAGAATCTTCTAAGTAGTTTTGCGATCTAACTCATTGAGTTAAGGATCATGAATTATCATTCCAAGATGCTTCCAAAACAAAGTTCGAGTTTTGCAGGCTAGCTAAGAGGTCGTCGTGCTAAATAGCGTTCTGCAGTTGTTATGGATGTACATCAACTACTCTCTTGGTGCCTTAGTTTAAAACTTTGGGATTCTAAAGGAAAGTAGCTTGATGAGCAAAAAGCCACTGGTATTAAAAGCCTTGAGGAGTAAGTGTTGGAATCAAGGCTAGTCTTCCAATATAGTTAGATATTCAACTTTCGAGGACGAAAGTTCTTAAGGTGGGGAGATTGTAACGCCCCGCGTTTCGAAATCGAGTTATTTTGGATTAATTAGACGTTTTTATTCTAATTTGGAAAATTAGAATTTAAGTTTAGCTTTGGGTCGTTAAATTAAATTTCTATAATTTAAGGAAAAGAGATTTTTAATTAAATCTTTAATTTCCTAAAGTTTGGAGGTTTAATATTCGATATTTATTTTAAATATCAAAAGACCCGAACTCCTCTTAATTAGTTTAAATCCCGAATTCTTTAGGAGCTAAGATTGGGAGTAAGTTTCTAATTGGGGATTTAAATTGATATCCTAAATCCTAATGTAATTTGGATTTTATTCCTTGGGTTTATTTAAAAGGATGTGGGAAAAAGAGAAAAAAAAAAGAAATTAGCAAAAAGAAGCCCTAATTTCCCTTTTCTCTCTCCATCTCTTTCTTTCCTGCCGTGAACCAGCCCCTCCCTACCGTGACTTCCTTCCGCCGGCCAGCACCCACGTTTCAGCACGCCATCGCCGCCAGTACCCAACCGTCGCGCCGCCCCACCCCGCCCATCTTCGCGTTTCTCTCTCTCCCGCGCGTCTCTCTCTCTCCCGCGCGTCTCTCTCTCTCTCTCTCTCGGTTCCTCCCCGTCGTGAAACTCCAACGTCTCTGCCATTAGAGCCTCGCGTCGTCGCCTTCCTGTCTAGACGTCGCCGTTGGTCGCAGCCTGAACCCCGTCGCAGCGCCGCCGTCCCCGTCACACGATCTGTATTTCAACGCCGTCTTTGTGGGTTTTCTCATCGAGAAGTGGAAAAATACTCGTGGTAAGCCTTTTTCCTTCCCCTTCCTTGTGATCTAAGGCCCGATCTAAGTGTCTCTTTGTTCGGTTTTTCAGATCTCGCGTGGCAGCAGCTTGGATCCCCTCTTCCGCGCGATATCACCTCTGTCCAGTGGGGTTTGGACTCCGTTTTGGATTGTTACGGCGTCGCTTAGCGATTCCGGTAAGTTTTAACTCTTACCCATTCATGTTTAAGAGCTTAAATTAGAATACCCATGTGTTTAGGTGCTGAAAATTTAGTTTAGTGATGAGTTTCCATTCTGCAGCGCCGTCTAAGTGATCGGTTGGGTTCGAATCACTGTAAGCTCGAATACCGTATACCCAAGGATCGTTCTAGTGCGCTGTTCAAGGTTATTACAACCCGTCTAGCGTGAAAGCGAGTTCGTTTGAGTAAGTTTCACCTCTTCCCCTAAGACTCGTTAGCTTTAAGTTGAGTTGTCGTTATGTGTTAAGCTTTAAAAGCTTGTTAAAATCATTACCCATGCTTATTCGACTTCAATATTAGAATGCCCAAGTGTTTAAGTGCTGGAATTTAGTTTAATGTTGAAAATTCTGATCTGCAGCGCCGTAAAAGTGTTCGATTGAGTTCGAATCACTTAAAACTTGAATACCCATTGTCCAAGGAGTATTCTAACACGTTGTTCGAGGTTAGTATAACCCGTCTAGCGTGGTATCGAGTTCGTTTGGGTAGTATTCGTTGTTGTTTTTGGTTTACAAGCATGCTTAGCCGATGCCCATTAGTTGTTTAGGCCCCTGAAGTGTTGTCCCAACCCTTGTGGGTTCTTAAATCATGATTTAGGAGGTTTATGCTTGTTGTTCGTGGTTTAAAAAGCATGTTAAAATATCTTATATCAATTGCCTAAGCCCGATTAGCGTTACCCCACCCCTAGGAATCCTTAGAATGTGAATTCATGTCTTTTGCTTGCTGTCCAATGACTGAAAAACCTTAAATATGGCCCTTCGGTAAATACCCATTGCTTGTTGTTCCTTAGAAATGGTTGCCCATGGTCTAAAGGCTTTGGGTTTTTAATTTGGGGAATTTTTAGTGGTTAAACGGTAAGGAAATAGACTTTCCTCAGTCGATTTAGGCTTTTCTAGCATGTCTTAAGCATTCAGTAGGTTGTTTCTTATTTTTAGAATTATCATTGTTGTTTAGGAGCTTGTCTGAATCTCTTGAGCGGTTCAAGGAGTTCTTAGGAGCGCTCGTAAGCTTTTCAGTAAGTAGTTTCTATCCGTTGAGTCTGTTTGACTGCATGAGCATGCTTGCTGTTTATCGCTTTTCTAGTATGCCTCGTTGTCTTGTTGTTTGTTATGGAATTTGATTTATGTGTTAGAAGTGCTGTTTGATCGATATTAAAGCATGATGAACTGTTGGTTGTGTTAAGCACGTTGTCTTATTGCTTTTGAGCTATACTGCATGATAGTCAAGTTGCATGGTCTTGTGTGCTCATTGAGAGGTGAGTCGGGTTGTGTGAGCGGAGCGTGACGCGAAAATCACGTGTTAAGATTGCGCTACATGACGCGAAAATCATGTTATTGGTGCAGAGCGTGACACGTAAATCACGTGCGAGTGTGCGCTGCGCATGGCGCGTAATTCATGTGCTGGGTGTGAGTGCGTTACATGACGCGGAAATCATGTTTTGGTGCAGAGCGTGACGCGGAAATCACGTGTTAAGTTGCGTTGCATGGCGCGGAATTCATGTGCATTGGTGCGTGGCATGACGCGTAAATCATGTGCTAAGAAAGCGAGCATGGCGCGGAATCCATGTGGGTTGCATAGCATGTCGTGTGTTTACTTGAGCCATTCTTTTGAGTTAACAAGAGTTTTGTTGATGAGTTATCGTTTTGTGGAGCATGATTATGTGTTTATTGCTTAAGAGTATGTTGGATGCGTGTGCCTAGCATGTTGATTTTGTTGTTTGATGCTTGATGGCTCACCGGGTGTGAGCTGCTTACCAGTACCGTGGTTGTACTGACCCCTCCCCTTTCTTCCCCCCAACATTTTAGATGATGCAGGTGTTGGCGGATATTATGAGCCCGGTGGTGCTGACGAGGAGACACACGAGGAGTGACTCCACTGGCCTAGGCATTTTTTGTTATCTAGAAATTAGTTTTTTTCTATTTTGGTTATTAAAGTAATTTTGTTCTTCTGGTTGTAAGGGATAGTGTTATGTTTCTTCTTTCAGAGGCTTGTTTAGTTGTTTTGTTTTGAGAGGATAGGTTTAGCTTTTGAGAAGTTCTACTTGAAGTTCGATGCCTTATTTTGATAAAGCTACGTCGTGCTAATAATCGAGTTGCATGCTTTTAACTAGTAAGTTTGTATTTCTGAAGTTGTGAATGTGAGGTCTGACTCGCTTTATTGTGGAGGATGGGTTTCTGTTGTGAAAAAGCGGAGTTGTGGAGTGTAGTTGTGGGTTGAATGTTATTTAGAAGTGTGTTTTATGTTTAGCAGGTTAAAAGAAAAATTTTGGGTTAGTCCTATGTATGCCGTTATGCTGCCGAAATTTTCGGTGCAATCGATTAGTTTGGGTCGAGAGTTAGTAATGTCGCTAGGATTAGTTTAAAAAAATCCTGGGGCGTTACAGTTGGTATCAGAGCGGAGTTGTTCCTGTAGACTGACCTAGGAAATCTATAGTGAGGGAAGTGCAACTATCGGGCTATAGTGGAGTGTCTCGATAGTTAACGAATGTTGGCTAGCTTGGACAATGAGATTAGTCGGTTAGCCTCGAATCGTTGGAGCCCATGATCTATAGGTCCATTAGGTCCCCCTACTAGCTCGTATCGGAATTAAGCCTAGAACAAAAGATAGGAAGCTTTGAATCGTTCAAAATCGGGAAAAAGGGTATTATCGTAAATTGTGTTTGAGACAATAATTTAATTATGAATTAAATTAGAAAATGAGAGATGAAGTATTTAAAAGTGTTTTGAATACTATATATATGTATTAGGAATCATGTATATGGAATTGCACAAGATAACAAAGATTAATTAGATTAATCATATCAAAATTAATTTGAAAATTTTCAAATTAATTACCAAGCAATCAATTTCAATTTAAAATTGAAATTGGGGGTAATTTGCAAGCTTGAAATTTGATTTCAATTTGAATTTAGTGGATTTAGTTGGAAATTCACTTAATGCATGATCATTCAAAGTGGAAAGACAACTCACTCATGCATTGTTGCATGTCTTGTGTAATGTACACCTAGAATCCACTTGAGCTTGCAAATACACCATGTGTCTTGTGTCTTGAGGCTTGGCTTTGCATGGAGAATGTCTTTAAAAGGAGTTTGAATCATATTCAAACACAAGAGAGCCATTTCCTTAATGTTATGCTGCTGGAATTTGGACTCAAAGTTCTCTCATCTCTCATTCTTCTCCATTGTTTGATGCTTCAAGCATTCCCTTCCCATTCCCTATCTTATATAGACTCCCACAAGTCGTTCTTGGCCCGGAGTATAGTGGGGAAGACTCTAGAGGTTGTCCAAGGAGCATAGGAGAGGCAAACACCACAAGGAGTTCAACATAAGTGAGCTACAAAGGTTGGTGTTTTCTAAACTCTCTATTCTGTCTTTTCTAGAACATGCATGCTTTAGGAGTAAAATTGAATGTCTTAAGTGCTTTCGATCTTCAATTGCTTCCGCATGTGTAATATGTACACCTTCAATCCATTCACTTTCCTTTCCGTTCAGCAAGCTTTTTGCTTCGTTTTCGGCGGTTCTCACAGTGGGTCTTCGAGTTTCAGTGTCTTGGAGCATTAACGGTGGTGGGTAAGTGTTTTAAGCTTGAGTTTCGTTGGTTTCATGGTGTTAGGGGCTTACCCATTAATTGTGGTTTTTTTTCAAGGATTTCTTAGCGTTCGAGATGTTAGTAGTCGTTTTGGAGTGGACTTGTTAGCCCGGACAGCAAGCTCCGTTTCTGTTATTAGGGAGTTTGGAAGCTAAGGAGCACATTTGTGTCAAGCGAATTATTTAGCTAAGGTAAGTAGCCATTTGGATTAAAGCTCTAAGTATCGTCGATGGGTTAAACCAAGTACGATTGGTTCTTTCTTTTTGAATGCATGGAACTAGTTAATAATGTTTGGGTAAATGGATGCATATGAATTTTGTCGTTATGTAAGTGCTAAACAGTTATGTCATGTGGCGTACTAGTGGATTGAGTAAGTAGTCTTTGGACACGAAGTTGTTTGCTTTGGAATCGTTGTATGCTTGTTAGTAGTGAATTGAAGTTTTGGTTACGTTTCATGTTATGGTCAAATATTCCTCGGTATGTGGTATGCTTGTTTGAATATGGTCAGCGTTGTTTACTTGGATATGCCTTAAGTGTCGCCATGCTTGTAGGACTAAGTAAGTATGTTTGAGATATTTGATTTATGGTTGTTCTGGACTGTATTCATATTTGGAGGATGGGTTAAATGTTCATTGGAGTTGTGGTTGGAGTTGGGTTGTGATTCTGACTCGTTTCTGTCTATAGAAGTGCCTCGTTATTGTTTCCAGGTGTATAAAATTTTGGGTTCCCTATATATACGTCGTTATGCTGCCGAATTTTCGGTAGCCTCATAATGGTTTAGGAATCATACTTGCCTATGGAGGAAAGGCTTAGAATAGGGACCTTGACCACGTTTTAGGGCCTCAGGTAGACTTACTAAATTTCTTATGTCTTGCCTAGCTAGAGTGTGTTCCTTCCCCATCTCAGGACTGATAGAACTTAGTTACCAGGCACGTTTACGTGTGTTCTATTAGTTGACTGTTAGAGCTCAGTTTCAGGCACGCTAGCGTGCGCTCTCTCAGTTCAGGATGGTGTTGAGCTTATGATCAGGCATGTTGTTCGTGCGCCTTTTGGCACCAGACATGTTTACATGCATCAGTTGCTCTACCGTATTTTTATCTTTACATTCAGGGGTGTTGTGTTGGGATAGGTGTAGTTCTACTAGAGGTGGCCAGCTAGTCTCTAGTTTACTTACCTTAACCGACTGACCCACACATACTCTAGTTGGCACCAGGTTGGGGATAGGTTAACACCCTAGACAGAGCATGTTTACGTGATCAGCTGTGGCCCTAGGGTTAGAAACCCGAATGTAATTTAGTTAGGTCCCTATGTCGCTAAGACCCAGAGATTCAGGAACTCAGTTTCAAGTTACTAGATCTCATGATTTCAGTTTCGACCCTTAAGTGGGCTACTTACTGAGTATATTCTTTTATACTCACCCATGCTACTTATCTTTCCTTTTCAGGTGGTGCTTGAGAGTGTTGGCGAACGGCGAGAGTCGTGGCTTGGCTGGCTATGGGACTGCAGCTGCAAACTATGTCATTCCTCCTTAGGGATTCAGTCTTCATCATCCTAGAACTTGTTTCATGTTGAACTATTGTTTCCAAACGATTGTTTCTACTTTTTTGGAAATTCATTTAGATGTTTTATTTCGTTATTCATTCGAGGAACTTATTCATGTTTTGGGCCCTATTTGAATTAAATGAAAAACTTTGTTATTTTCTGCTTTGAAGTTTATAAAATTTTCGTACTCATGCATGTAGTAGCGACCCCTTTTGTATGTTTTATTCCCTCTTTAGTCGAGTCGTTACAATTTTTTAGCGCCATAGAGTTTCTTCTCTCCACAATGATTAGGCTGGAGCAAACAGAAAAACCAAACTTCAAACAGAAGACTATAAATATCCAATATAGTAAGAATTAGTAATTACAAAATTCAAATGAATAATCAAATACAAATTAGTGGGGCATCTTAAGAAACTAGGTCAAAAGAGACCATTAATTAAATAATAACAAACCTCTCCAACAAACCTCTCCCTCTCTATATATCTCTTGTTATACGGTGTAATCTTAAGAATAGATGAGTTATAATTTTTTAAGCAAGCTCATAAGTTAAGGATAATAGAAGAAATTTGATAATTGGTAAAGTAATAAGAATCGAGAAACAAATGTTGAAACTTTCCTCTACTTTCTTACTTGTTTCAGCAAGCAAAAAAATAAAAGGAGATTTTAGGAGAACGCCTAATTTCTAAAAAACCCAAAGTTTGGATAAGAAGGGTTACCTTATGTTGGATCTTCCATGGCCTATCAAAAAACCTTTTTGCTCGCAACACTTGGAAGAAGAAACTGAAAAATATATTAAGATTTGAGAGATTTGAGATGAAAGGCACTCTTTTAGGGAAGTATTGGGCGTAGGAATTTGAGTGGGAAGAAAAGGTCTTTGAAGTGGAGCTGCAAAGGAAAAATGGGGCCTATTTCTTAGGAGACATTGGGCGGCAAATTAAAACTAAAAAAAAATAGTGTATTCAAAATAAACAAAAATATCTTGTTTCATTCTTTTATCTAAGTAAAGTTAATTATATTATATCAAATAGATTTACTTTACCAAAAAGTTGGTATCCTCAACATTTTTTTTAACCACTTTCTTAATAACAAAAAGATTATTAAAATTTATTCTTAATTAAGTTTATTGGGTAAAATACCATTTTGGTCCCTCATGTTTCAGGTTCGTTTCTAATAGGTCCCTAGGTTTCAAAATTGAACAATCAAGTCCCCACTGTTTCGGAAATAGTTCAATTTAGTCCCTCCACCGTTAATTTTTTTAACGGTGCTGACGTGGCAAACGTTTAATAATAAAATAATAATTTTTAAAATAAAAATAATATAATAATAATAAATAATAGTAATATTACTTATTAAATAAAAATAATAAAAAATGAAAAAAAAACCCTCTTTCTCTCCTTCCCCTCCCCTCCACGCTTGCCCCCTCTTCCCTTCCCCTTCTTCTTCATTTTTCTTCTTTTTTCTTTTCTAGCACCGCCGACTCCTCCTCCTCCCGCCAGCTCCGACGCCGACGATGGAGGATAACCGATTGTTGTGTTTTCTTTTTCTTTCTCAAATCTGAAAATGGAGGTTGCTTCGTGTGGGTTTTTTTTTTTCCTCAATTCTGCGGATTGGTAACTTTTTTGAACCTCCATGAATTACTTAGTGAAGGCTTAAAACACCACCTGCAACTCCTCTGTTTCCATCTTTGGAAATGGAAGCCACAACTCCAAATATGAATGCTCAGAAAGAGACACCACTTGTCCAACCTCTCCCACAGTTACAGGTGTTTTTCCCTAAAAACTTTTCATCATAGAAAGAATCCAAACTGATGTGGGAGTCTTATTTTCCTTTGTCTAATCTCTGAACTCTACATTGACCATTTAATTAGCTCTTGATTCTCATATCACGAAAGTATCCATTGAATCTCAGT
The DNA here is from genome assembly GCA_036850905.1 of Luffa acutangula. Taxonomy (NCBI): domain Eukaryota; kingdom Viridiplantae; phylum Streptophyta; class Magnoliopsida; order Cucurbitales; family Cucurbitaceae; genus Luffa; species Luffa acutangula. The sequence goes on along the minus strand of CM072094.1, from coordinate 7,706,905 downwards.
CTCTCTGTGTACACTTAAATTAAACTCTCTGTTGTAACTTTCTGCCAGGCTTCAAGCAATTCAGAGGCAACAATAAGAAACAATGGAATTGAGAAATCTCGAACTAAAAACCCAAAATTTCCATCCAAGTCCATCACTCCCAGTTATAGATCACGCATCAATTCATCAATTGAACCCAAGAACACCAAAAGAGCAACAATCCCATCTCCAAACCCGGACCAAAGAAAATCCTCAATCCCATCTCCAATGGGTCCGCAGATCTCCTCTCCAAATCGAGTCTTTCCTCCGCACTCTCTTCGCCAAATACGACCCCATCATCACCCTCCGCATCGGCACCCACCCCGCCGTCTTCATCGCCGACCGCTCCATCGCCTACAAGGCCCTCGTCCTCAACGACGCTCTCTTCGCCGACCGTTCGTCGTCCCTTCCAGTCAGCAAGATCGCCTCCAGCAACCAGCACAACATCAACACCGCCTTCTACGGCTCACTCTGGCGCCTCCTCCGCCACAATCTCACTTCCCAAATCCTCCATCCTTATCGGATCAAGTCCTACGCTCGTGCTCGCAAGTGGGTTTTGGACATTCTTCTCAAGTCCTACGCTCGTGCTCACAAGAAAAAGGAGTAGGAAGCCGCCGCCTTCTTCATCCTCTCACCGGCAGCGAGGAGGGCAAAAGGAAGGGGGAAGGGGAAAGGGGAAGGGGAAAGGGAAGGGGAGGGGATCGAGGGTTGGGGGAAGGAGAGAGAGGGAAAGAAAAGATTTTTTTCTTTTTTCTTTTAATTATTAATTTATTATTTTAATTAAAAATTAAAATTTGAAAATAAATTATTATTTTATTATTAAACATTTGCCACGTCAGCACCGTTAAAAAAATTAACGGTGGAAGGACTAAATTGAATTATTTTCGAAACAGTGGGGACTTGATTGTTCGATTTTGAAACCTAGGGACCTATTGGAAACGAACCCGAAACATGAGGGACCAAAAGGGTATTTTACCCAAGTTTATTCAACTCCAAATTTAAGGTTTATTATTATTAATTTAGTCTCTACAATTTGAACTTAGTTTCAAATTTGTCACTATAATTTTAAAAATTTTACACTAGCCCATTTGGTATCGCAAATGCTGCAAGATAATCATTGTAATACACTCTTTTGTAGCGGTTAACCAAAGTGTTGTAAATTAATTGCTGCAACAGACATATTTAATTTGCAACAATTTACAAATATGTTGTATAAAACTATTGCAATTTCACCTAGATTTACAACAATTTTAAAATTGCTACAATCAAATTGCTGCAATATATACATTTGGAGCAATTTGTTTATATGTTGCTAGAAACCGTTGCGATTTTATCAAGTCGTGCTGCACTTTCTAAACTGTTGCTGAAAATGCGCCACAATTGACTTGTTTTCCTGCAGTGAAAAAGTCGTTTAGTATAGATATCAATTCTCTTATAAATGTTTTAAAGTTATTTTCTAATTATAATTGTTATCTTATTTTTATTTTATAAGTTTAAGCATGATTTGAAATTTTTGTTTTCATACTATTTGTGGTTGAAAACTAAGAATCTTTTCTCTTTATTTTTAAAAATTCACTCTAAAAAATTATGAGTCTATTTTTAATAATAATTAATAATGATGTCTTTGGTTCAAATCCTCTCATCCCTCTATTTTAATAAATAAAAATCTTTTTTACATCTCCTATTGAGTATATTGATTTAGATTCCTAGACAATCTTATCATTTTTAAACAAATATTTTACCGATAATAATATAATAATATAACTATATGTTAATCATACAAAATTCTAAAGGATTTCTTGAATTAAACTATATATAAGAATATTATTATTAATCATACATCATCTTAATCGATTTTGTAAAATGAGAAATATGACCAATAGACAATGATTTATTTTAACTGTGGTATAAATGTTTGTTTTCAACAATGTGGTTTATTTAATTTAATTATATTATTATTATTTTTAATTCAACAACAATGATGTTTATTAGGCGTGGTATAACGATACACCTATGACCATGGTGTTAAAAAACCATGGTTTAGTAAAACAAAAATATGACTATAGATCATGGTTAACGTTTGTCATGGTGTAATGTTGTTAACACTAGTTTATAGTTGGCGTTTAGACCACAATTTTAAATGATTGTGGTGTAAATTTAATTTTTAGACCATGATTTTGTATACCTATAGTCTATAGTATGCGTTTGGACATGGTTTAAAAAACTTGTAGTCTAACAGCTTGGTGTAATGATATATGTTTTCAACTATGGTGTTAACAAACCATGGTCTAAAGTAAAACAATGATATCATATGCCACAATAACGTTAACTATGGTGTAAAGTTAAATTTTAGATCATGGTTGTGGTCATCGTAATCTATAAATTTTTTACACCATGGGTTAAAAAACCTGTAGTCTAAATGTTTGACATAAAGATATGTTTTCAACCATGGTGTTAACACACCATGGTCTAAAGTAAAACAGTAATATCATAGACCACAATTAATGTTAACTGTTATAGGTGATTTTGGACCACCCCGATGCACAAGGAACTGGTGAGGACAACCGAGCAGAAATCGGACTGGGAGATGGACCCAAGAGGCGAACCCGGTAAGTGGGACGAGCCAAGATCGAAGGGGTCGGGCCTTGGCCCGACCCCCTGCCGACCATCAACCCGCTCGCGCGTGCCGAGCTCGTTCGGCTCCGTTTGGTCCCCACCACCTCTGGCTGCCCCAGTTTCACCTAGTTTGTCCCGAAACGCCTCCGAATACCTAAAAACCCTAGGAGGATGAGCAGGTATTTATATCCCTCTTCGCCACTGAAGAAGGGGACTCGAACTCTAATCCCGAAACTCATTCTATATTCTCTACTCTTTCCTCTTGCTCTTACTTTTCCCACTTCCCATCGTTCTCCTTGCTGACTTAAGCATTAGAGTCGGTGTGGCTGGTGTGCAGGTTTACTGTCTTGCAGGCCACGTCTTCCCCCTCATCTACAAATTTTATCGTTGGTGGCACGTGAAGGTCAGGTGAGTTCCTCTGACCAAATTTGACCATCAATAGTTGGCACCGTCTGTGGGGAAGAAAGCTTACTAAGTCTGCACATCGGTGATTCAATGAGTAAGAGGATGGAAAAGGGAAACCAAAATCCAAACCCTTCAGAAAATAACCATCTACCGCAGAAATCGAAAGAAGACTGACACCATGAGTAGCAAGGTCAGGGGGCTCAGACCTACAGATCGAGCAATTCTGAGGAGCCCATAACCAAGTACCAGTCATAGGACAGACCTGAGGAAACTGATCGAGGAGAAGCGCAGAAGTGCCAAGGCTGCCGAGGCCAAGGCAAAACTGCCGAAGCAGAGGCCAAAACTGCTGAAGCTGAACCCAGGACTGCCGAGGCCGAGGCTAAATTGGCCAAGGTCGAGGCCAAGAAGGACAATCTCCCTAGGAAGGTCGGGCTTCCAAACACACTAAAAGAGCTCAGAAATCCTCAGGGAGACCTGTAGAAGCTAAATGACTGCAAGACGAACAGTGCGAAGGCTGAGGCCGAGGCCGACCAAAGATGTTCATCCAGACTGATTAGGAGGAAACCCCACAAGAGATCAAAACCACCTTTGGAGGACAAATCAACAACAAACACAAACTTTGACAAGATTGAAGACACCAGGAAAAGAATGTCGTCAAGGAGTTGGAAGCCATCCCATCTACATCCAGGACTAAGGCAACGAGTATAAGAACAAAGTCGGGGGCTAAGAGGAAGAAGCTGTCAGGCTGAGGCCAACCCTAAGCTGTGGTCATCCTTAGGTCGAGACCGAGGCCGACCCAAAGCTATGGTCATCCTGAGGCCGAGGCCGACCCTAGGACAAAACCGAAGCCGACTATCCAAGACCTCAAAAGTGACCCGAAGATTACATAATCAAGACAAATCAGATTGTCAATGCAGTTGAACACAAGGCAAGATCCAAATTGAAGCGAAGGAACCGGATACGAAAGACGACAAATTGTTCGAGGCCAAGGCCTAAGCCAACCCCAAATATGGCTGAGGCCGAGGCCGACTCGAGCCATGCCTGAGGCCGAGGCCGAGGTCGACCTGAGCCATGCCCGAGGTTGAGGTCGACCATAGCCATGGTTGTGACCAAGGCCAACCCTCTTATTACAAGCGAGATCGAACACATGCGAGCCTATAGTGCCCACGCTTCATGCGAGCCTATAGTGCTCACGCCTACATGCGAGCCTATAGAGCCCACGCTTCATGTGAGCCTATAGTGCCCACGCCTACATGCGAGCCTATAGAGCCCACGCTTCAGCGAGCCTATAGTGCCCATGCCTACATGCGAGCCTATAGAGCCCACGCTTCATGCGAGCCTATAGTGCCCACGCCGACATGCGAGCCTAAACTTTTCAGCTTAGTGCCCACGCCTACATGCGAGCCTAAGCTCTTTAGCTTAGTGCCCACGCCTGCATGCGAGTCTAGACTACCGAGTCTACCTCGCCTCATCCAGACTTGGGATTACGTGAGCCTGGACTACCGAGTCCACCTCACCTCATCTGGCTTGAGCATCTTTACATCAGGCGAGCCTGGACTATCGAGTCTACCTCACCTCATCCAGATTGAGATTATGTGAGCCTGGACCAACGAGTCTACCTCACCTCATCTGGCCTGAGCGTCTTCACAACAGGCGAGCCTGGACTACCGAGTCTACCTCACCTCAACTGACGTGAGCCCATCATGCGAGCTTGGACTAACCAAGTCTACCTCGCCTCATCCAAATATGGGATTGCAAGAGCTTTGACTGCCAAGTCTACCCCCATCTGGCTCGAGCCAATGCACTTCATCTGAGACAGGTTCACCTGCCAATGCCGAGGCTGACCCCAAACCATAAAGGTATTCTTCTCTTTTATTCAACTATGCTTTATGTTCTAGCAAAATTTTACTCGAGATTGGGGGCTACAAAGGGGATATGCACTCCCTATTAAACAAAAAGCACACAGGCTTAGCATGTCTTACTAAAAACACATGTCCTAGCCTATTCTTGTATTGTTTTCCTACAAGGGACTAATATATGGATGAAGGGAGCCAAATTTTAGGGTAACGGGGGCTTGAGGTCGAGGCCGACCCTAGCCTCTTCCCTAACTTTTCTCTTGCAGAAATTATCTTTTTAATGCAGAAGCACAAAATCTGCAAATCCCATGTGTGGATATGACTTGAACCTGGAATGAAGCACCCCGAATGACCAAGTACGGGGGTCTCGCTGTGCTCGACCTCTTCCCAAGGCCGAGGCCGACCAGAGACATTGCTGAAATCTTTCAACTTTTCTCATTTCCATTTCACCTAACCCCTATTCAAGGAGTTTCTATGTAACGCCCCGCGTTTAAAAACTATGCCATTTTGGACCAATCAATGTTTAAATTCTAGTTTGACAAAAATTGGAATTTAAGTTTGGTTTGTAATCGATATTTTTGGGCCAACCGTGATATTTTATTTTTCTCTCTTCTCGTGCTTTAGTGGTAAGTAGTTAGTGGAAAGGTGGGTATGCATTTTTCTCGGATTGTTAGAAGTTATTGGAATTAAGGGAGTTAAAAAAAAAGGAAGAGAAGAAATCAAGAAAACCCATCAGATTCCATCTCTCTCTCTCTCTCTCTCGTTCGCGTGTGCCCTCCCCCATTTCTCCCGTTTTTTCCTTTCTTCTCCCAGCCGCGCAGCAGCCGTCGCCGTCCCTCTCACCGTCGCTGCCGTCTCTCTCTCCCAGCCGCACGACAATCTCACCGCCGCCGCTCCTCCCCCGTTTTCCTCCTCGCCGCAGCCGTCGTCGTCGCTGTCCCTCGCCGGAAAACAAAGACCCAAGCGCCGCCGCTCTTTTTCCCCTCTTTTCCTTGCGTTTCAACAAGGTAAATCTCGTGGGTCTCTCTTTCTCCACGTTTTTCAGCCTTAAAATCGTGGGTAAGCTTTCTTTTTCATTGTTCTTGGTTGTTTTAAGCCCGATCTAAGTGTTCCTTGGTTCGATTTGTTAGATCTCGCGCCCTAGCAGCTCGAAGCCTCAATTCCTCGCGTTTTCTCCTCTGTCCAGCATCAATTTGGGCGTTTTCGGCGTCGTTTAGCTATTTCGGTAAGCTTTAACTCTTACCCATTCGTGGTTAGAGCTTAAATAAGAATGCGCAAGTTGTTTAGGTGCTGGAAATTTAATTAGGTGCTGAATTTTCTGATCTGCAGCGCCGTAAAAGTGATCGATTGAGTTCAGATCACTTAAGCTCGAATACCCACTGCCCAAGGAGTGCTCTAACACGCTGTTCGAGGTTAATATAACCCGTCTAGTGTGGAAACGGGTCTGTTTGGGTAAGATTCATTGTTGTTTTTAGTGTAATAGCTTAAGTGATTGATACCCCATTAGAGATTAAAGCCTTAAAAGCATGTTTAAACCATACCCATGAGTTATTTAGAGTCCTTAGAATTTGAGTTAAATGGGTTACCGTTGGTTGTTCATGGCTTAAAAGCATGCTTCATTTATGCCCATTATGTGTCGTCGCCTAATTAGTTTTACCCAACTCTTGTAGGTTCTTAAATCATGAGTTATGAGTTTCTGCTTGCTGTTTATGGTTTAAAGCATGCTAAATCGTTTCTCATTAGTTATCTAGGCCTTAGTAGCTTTGCCCAATCATTATGAGTCCTTAGAAGAGTTGCCCGATCGCTAGGAGTCCTAATTAGAATTTTATTTTCGTGTTAATTACTTGCTGTCCAATGGTTGAAAAGCCTCGAATATAGCCATTCGATGGATACCCATTGCCCGTTGTGCCTTCGACATGGTTGCCCATGGTTGGAAGGTTTTGGGTTGTTAATTTGGGGAACTTTGAGTGGCTGTCCAACAAGGAATTAGTTCTCTCTCGATAGGTTTTGATCATTAAAAGCATGTTTAGAGTAGCTATGAGTTGATTCTAATTCAGTAGGATTTATCCTTGTGGTTTAGGATCTTAATAGACTGCTTTGGATCACTAAGGTTGCTTTGGAAGCGTTATAGGTAAGTAGTTTCTACTTGGACGGGCTTGTTTGTTTGTTTGAGCATGTTATCACTTTTCTTGCTTGGTTACTATATGTTGTGTTTATTATTGTTTGTAGCTCTCCTTGTGATCAAACTTGATGCTTTGTTGGATACTTAAGCATGTTGTGTTAATGGTTCATAAGTATGTTGTTTGTTTAATTTATGAGCATGAGATACTGTTGTTGTTGGCTATGCTGCATGAGTCGTGTCTGCATAGTGTGTTCATTGGGGAGAGGCGGAGCATGACGCGTAAATCATGTGTTGGGTGTGTGTGCGGAGCGTGACGCGGAAATCACGTGTGGGTGTGAGTGCGGAGCGTGACGCGGAAATCACGTGTGAGTGGCGCTGCGCATGACGCGTTATAATACATGTGTTGGGTGGGTTTGCGGAGTGTGACGCGGAAATCACGTGTGGGATGTGAGTGCGGAGCGTGACGCGGAAATCACGGGAGTGTCCGGGCATGGCGCGGAAACCATGTGGGGGTGCATAGCATGATGCGTGGATTCATGTTGTCGTCCCATTTTTGCATGAGCATGTGTTGCCATTGTTATTTTCGTGTTTAAGAGCATGTGGGTTGGTCATCGCTTTATAAGCATGATGTGTGTGGTTAGCTTGTTGTGGTGGTTGTTTGTTGTTTGGTGGCTCACCGGGTGTGAGCTACTTACCAGTACAGTGGTTGTACTGATACCCCTCCCCTTTATTTCCCCCAACAATTTCAGATTATGCAGGTGATGAGCTGTATGTGCACAGTGATGTAGACGAGGAGGTCCACGAGGGGTGACCACAGGATTCCATAGTTTGTTGATATTTTTTTTTCTTTCTCTGTTAGAAAGGACAGTTTTCAATTAATTGTTGATAGGTAGGTCTGTTTAGCTTTGTAGCTAGGTGGGCGTAATTTTTTGTTCCTGTTATTGAGCATGGTTAGATTTCATGTTTCTTGTTAGGCTGTAAATATGTTGTAGCTTAATAAAGTCGATCTGTTTTAGGAAGTTAAGGTTATGCTTGATCTGGTAGAGTTAGGTTCTGTTGTTGGTTGGAGATGCGAGATCTGACTCGTATCCTGTTTGCAGTTGTTCTGTGAAGTTGTGGAGTGGATCGAATCAATTTAGAAGTGTTGTTGAGTTTAACCGGTGTTCTAAAATTTTGGGTTTGTCTTATGTACGTCGTTATGCTGCCGAAATTTTCGGAGCTCTCGGTTGGTTTGAATAGGAGTTAGTAATGTCACTAGGTTAGTTTATATTAAAACCTGGGGCGTTACATTCTACTTTGTATAGGTTGTCCTAACTTGCAGGATAATAAGGAGTTCATTCATTACTCTTAAATCGAGCTTAAGGAGCTCAATCGATAGCACTAAGCCGCACCGGAATCCCAATTCAAGAGTGGGGGCTTAATGTTATAGGTGATTTTGGACCACCCCGATGCACAAGGAACTGGCGAGGACAACCGGGCAGAAATCGGACTGGGAGATGGACCCAAGAGGCGAAACCGGCAAGTGGGACGGGTCAAGACCGAAGGGCCCTGCCCGGCCTCGACCCAAGGCCCCGGTTTCGCCTGGTTTGTCCCGAAAAGCCTCCGAATACCTAAAAACCCTAGGAGGATGAGCAGATATTTATATCCCTCTTTGCCACCGAAGAAGGGGACTCGAACTCTAATCCCGAAACTCATTCTATATTCTCTACTCTCTCCCCTTGCTCTTACTTTTCCTACTTCCCATCGTTCTTCTTGCTGACTTAAGCATCGGAGCCGGTGTGGGCACCACACCGGTGTGCAGGTTTACTGTGTTGCAGGCCACGTCTTCCCCCTCATCTACAAATTTTACCGTTGGTGGAACGTGAAGGTCAGGTGAGTTCCTCTGACCAAATTTGACCATCAACATTAACTATGGTGTAAAGTTAATTTTTAGACCACGGTTTTGGAAACAGTAGTCTATAATTGACTTTAAAACCATGGTTTTAATTCACTATAGTGTATATTTCATTTTTTGACCATGGTTTTGTATACCTAGCTATAGTCTATAAATATGATTCTTGAACATGATTTTCATTGACCATGACATAAAATAAACTTTTATGCCAAATTTTTAGGACCTTGTAGTCTATAATAATGATAGTGTTCATTAAGGTTGACATAAAGATACACTTTCAACCATGGTGTTAACAAACCGAGGTCTAATGTAAAATAATAATTTGACTATAGATCACGGTTAAGCATTAGCCTTGGTTCAAGGTTAATTTTTAGACCATATTTGTTAACATGGTAGTCTATAGTGTTGGCTTTTAAACCATATATTTAATTGACTCTGGTATAAATTTAATTTTCAGACCATGGTTTTATATACCTATAGTCTATAGTATGATTATAGAATATGGTTTTTATTGACTGTGGTGTAAATATGGTTTTTATTGACTGATCTAGAACCTGAGTCAATAGACAGTTGGGAGGAACTCGAAAGAGAGTTTTTGAATCGCCTACAACACTAGACGAACCGTTAGCATGTTCGAGCTCACCAACACTAAATAACGAAAAGGTGAACTCGTTGTTAACTATATGAATAGTTGGAGAGCCATGAGTCTAGATTGCAAAGATCGCCTCACTGAACTCTCTGTTGTTGAGATGTGCATTCAAGGTATGCATTGGGAACTCCTCTACATCCTTAAAGGTAAAAGCCTCGCACCTTTGAGGAACTAGCAACTCGCGCCCACGATATGGAGCTAAGTATTGCTAGTCGAGAAAACCAAGACCTTCTCCTCCCTAACATGAGAAAAGAATGAAGGAACGACGAAGAGACTATAGAAGAATCTATGGTTGTCAACACAACCCTTCCCAAGTCGTCTTCGAAAGAAAAGTGACAAACAAATGGAGCGCATCACTTAACTTTAAAGGAAAGACAGAAGAAAATCTATCCTTTCCCTGATGCCGACATCCCTGATATGTTGGAACAACTATTGGAGGCGCAACTAATAGAGCTTCCAAGTATTGCAAGTATCATCGAGTTATTGGTCATCCAGTGGAAATATGTTTCATCCTAAAGGACTTAATTCTAAAGCTAGCTAAGGAAGGAAAAATTGAGCTCGACCTTGATGAAGTAGCCCAATCAAATCTTGCTACAAACAAAGGAAAAAACAAACATAAAAAAAGAAGAATCCTAAGAAGCCTCAACCTAAGAGGAAGAAAAGTAAAGATTTTTCTCAACCTCGTCAGCCGGTGACTGAATGAATTCTTCTCCAAAACTTTCCACAAAAAGGAAAAAGAAAGCTTTGCAACTTCCTATTGCGTCGACGTAGAAGAAGTTGACAATTTCGAGAAGGGTGAACAAAGGACCTTCGTCTTCGATCGCATCAAGCATTTAACTACTCGTCCTTCGGTATTCCAAAGAATGATTATGACCGCGACAGAAGAAGAAAATCAATGTTCGATGTCCACCTCCACTCGACCTTCAGCTTTTGAAATACTATGTGTCTCCACATCAAAGAAAAGTCGATCTTCAATATCTGTCTTTTATCACCTTAAAGTAACAGACGATCAACCTCAACGAAATATGGATAATTTAGAGGTGAAATTGTTCGATGAAGTAAGCAGTGACAAGAAGCTTCAAAGTATTGTCCCGTCACGTATGAAAAGAAAGTTTTTTGTTCTCATAAATACAGAAGGTTCCTTGAAGGTGAAGCCAAATCTCATTATCCTGACCAATCCTACAAGCGAAGGATTTGATCCAAACCATGATGAAGATAAGAGCTTTTAAAATGTAAAAGCTCCTTATCGCAAGAGCCTAAACTGCATGATGCTCCTAGCCCACACGAGCTTAAAAGGTGAGTGCAAAAAAAACTTGAACTACGTTATGACTTGATCCCTATTCCTTAAGGGTACGTAGGTAGCTTAAAGAAAACTTTAAGTTCAGTTTCTATAAACAAAGAAAAAGAGGGTGCAACAAATATTGAAGCATGACAATACAAAATGAAGAAATTATTTAGTACTGGAGGCAACACAACACATTGAAGTAGTACACCATTAAAAATTTGAAGCTATGAGTTGGATGAATAAAAGAAGATTTCATTCCTCCAAATTCAATGTCTCGTTAGCCTCAAGTTCGATGTTTCACTCACCCTAAGTTCGTTGTTCCTGCTTTTTCAAGTTTGAAGGTTCTCACGTGCTTCGCTGGAGTTCTTTCTGCCAAGTTTGAAGGTTCTCATGCTGCTTCGCTAGAGTTCCTTCTCCCCAAGTTCGAAAGTTCTCACGCGCTTCGCTGGAGTTCCTTCTCCCCAAGTTCGAAGGTTCTCATGAGCTTCGCTACAGTTCCTTCACTCCAAGTGCGAAGGATCTTATGTCGTACCCTACTGCATTGCTCCTTCTTTCTCCAAGTTTAAAGGTTCTGACGTCGCGCTGCTTCCTTCACCAAGTTTTAAGGTTCTGACGTGCTTTGCTAGAGTTCATTCTCCCCAAGTTCAAAGGTTCTCATACGCTTCGCTATAGTTCATTTTCTCCAAGTTCGAAGGTTCTCACATGCTTCGCTATAGTTCCTTTTCTCCAAGTTTGAAGGTTGTTCCTTTTCTCCAAGTTCGAAGGCTCTCATGTGTTGCGCTGCATCATTCTCCAAGTTCAAAAGTTCGCATGTTGTGCTGCTCCCTTCTCTCTCCAAGTGGTTCTTTCTCTTTCAAGTTCGAAGGTTCTCATGTGCTACGTTGCAATTCCTTCTCTTCAAGTTCGAAGGTTCACACGTTGCGTTGCTTCTCCTCGAGTTCGTGGGTCCTTACACTGTAACGTTATTGCATTGCTGCAGTTCCTCCTTCTCTCCTCCTTCTCTCAAGCTTGAAGGTTCTCACGCTGCTTCGCTGCAGTTCCTTCTCCCCGAGTTCGTGGGTCCTTACACTTGTACGCTATTGCGTTGTTCCTTCCGAGTTCGAGGGTCCTTACACTGTACGCTGCACTTCAAAGGCTCTCATGGGAAATATGTATCTTAAAATTTCTTTTCTCCAAGTTCGAAAGTTCTCATGTGTTGCGCTGCATCATTCTCCAAGTTCAAAAGTTCGCATGTTGTGCTGCTCCCTTCTCTCTCCAAGTGGTTCTTTCTCTTTCAAGTTCGAAGGTTCTCATGTGCTACGTTGCAATTCTTTCTCTTCAAGTTCGAAGGTTCAAATTCTATTCCAAATGCAAGTTAAAATTGGATAGAATTTTACCTCAAATTAAATTTTGGGCATAATCCAAATTCTATCCCAAATGGACCAGAGTCCAAACCTCAAATTCTATTCCAAATGCAAGTAAAAATTTGATAGAATTTTACCTCAAATCAAAATTTTGGCATAAACCAAATTTTTCCCAAACTTAAGTTTAAATCAAAGTTTGCTGCCAAATAAGGAAAATCAAAATTTTGACCAAACTTCAAATTTTGATTAATTGGCGATAAAAGTGTGTCAAATAAAAAAATCAAAATTTTGACGAAAATTCATATTTTGATTAAATTGACACACCAAATGGAGTCAAAGTCAAGAACAAATACCTTGCACTTTTATTCCAAAATATATTTTTCGAGATTCACTCCCACATGTGCCTAAATCTCGAAAAGGGGGCATTTGTTGAAGGATAAATTTTGTCCAATCACAAATTGCCACGTCATTATCTAAAATTAATGACAAAATTACGAATAATTAAATTTGGGACCAATCATAAATTGACATGTGTTCCAAATTTAATCTGAAGACAAAGTTGGCCAATTATAAATTTAAAGAGCCAAATTTCGATTTGATCAATTAATTAGAAAATAAATTATTTTGATCAAATTAATTAATTTGATCAATTAATTAACAAAATAGTTAATTGGATCAAATTTGGGTCTTTTAAATATTTGGGTTATATGGTTTTGGGTCAAATATAAACCAAACCCAAGACTAAATAGTTGAGTCTAAGACCAATAAAGCTCAAGCCCAAGTTGTTAGGCCCAAAAGCCACCAGGACCCATCCAGCGAGAACTCTATAAATAGAGGGGTTCTCCTTCATTTCAAGGGTTCATAAATTTTATGCTCTCACAAAGACAAGAGTTCAGAGTTTCAAAGCTGTCAAGCAGAACCAGAGAATTCAGAGAGACTTCACCAAAGCTGAAGACTGAAGACTCTCTGAAATCCATAAGTTCTTGAAGACCAAACACTCTTCAAGATTTCAACACTCCTTGAAGACCGAACACTCTTCAAGATCTAAACATTTCTTGAAGACCCAACACTCTTCAAGACTTCAACACTCCTTGAAGATCAAAGACTCTTCAGGACATCAACACTTCTTGAAGATTGAAGACTCCTTCAAGACTGGAAAACTTCAAGCTCCAAGAATCCATTGATGCTTCAAACTCGAGATCAAGTGTTCCAACCCTCGGGTGAAACACATTCACACACATAAGAGGGAGAATCAGAAGTTAGAGATTGTACACCCACACGCATACAAACATAAATACAATTACATATTTATTCCACGTGTCTCCATCTCCGATGTTACGTGCGAACAATGTGAATTTACCATTTGAACATCACCACAAGGGCTTCCCCGCTATCCTCTGAGATTGGGAACTCAGTAGTGAGACTGGTTCGCTAATCTTGAATTTGGGAATAGAAATACACCAAGAGGAGAAGAACTCTCTGTTTTTCTAATTGAGAGAGAATGAGTGAGAGAGATCTCTCTTAGAGAGAATTTTGAAAGAGATCTCTCTCAGAGAGAATTTTGAGAGAGAATGAATAGTCGAGATGCCGAATGAAATCATGCCTGGTAGACCCCTTAGCGTGTGATCTTAGATTTTTAGTGAGGGAGAGAGATTTTTTTAAATTAAAATTTAATTAATTAAATAAAACGGATTTAATTTAATTAATTAAATGTTAACTAATTAATCACATTAATTAATTAAACTTATGTACATTTAAATCATATTAAATGCATTTTCCTCACATAATATATAGTTTTAGTTAATCTCAATTAAATCACATTTAATTAGATTAATTAGGGCATGTTTGGGAGTGATGTTTGTATTATTGATTTTGGGAAAAGAGATTTTATAAAAGGGGCAATTGCAAGAATAGCAAAAAATAAAATGAAATTTGCAACCATGTCATCAGTTTTTTAATGTTGCAAATATAGCAAAAAAACGTAGGCCCGCCTAAACATTAAAGTTGAAAAGTCAAAAAAACCCCTTAAACACGCTGGAAGTTTAAAAAGTATATCAATGGTGTTATTGATATATGGTATATCAAGTATATCATTCATTTATTTAGTGTATTGATATACTAGATATTTGGTATATCAATCAACTGATATACTAAAATATAGTATATCAGATGTATATTTCGTGAATATAATATACTTCATTTATGAAGTATACATATGAGCTCTCATTAGTTTAGATATCTTTGATATACTTCATCAATAAATAGTTAGATATATTAGCTTTATTTTGGGACAATATGTGTGGTAGGAGATTTAAACCTCTAACCTTTTGGTTGAATTGAATGTGTATATCTTATGCTAGTTGAGTTATGCTCATGTTGGAATATATGTCATCAATATACTATACATCATCTTAATAATATATTACTGATACACTAATGATGTACTTGAAATTACACTTTTAGTAAGTACTGATACACTAATGATATACTTAAAATTACATCTTATTGATATACTTGTAACAAATTTTGCATTCTACGACCTTCATAATACACCAACAATTAAAAATATATATCCGTGATTTTTTTTAATAACAGGTTTATCATTGATATATTTAGCTACACAAATCAGGTATATCAATGTTATTAATTATTTGAGTAGTATAAAAAATGAAGTAAGTTAAAAAAAAAACAAATGAGATATATCAATGGTATATCAACATTCATAACAGGTATAGAAGATAAACATTTATATTATAGAAGACAAACATTTCATTTAAAATATGTAAATAACACAACATAATTCAATAAAGAGAAATAAAACATAACAATAAAGAAAGTAACATATCAAGTATATCATTATATCAACATTTATTGAATTATGTTTATCATCATTGATATATCAAATATTATGTTTATCAAATCAAGTATATATTAGATATATCATTAGTATATTAGGTATATCATTGTATTCATTCGAGTATATCAAATTTGGTATACTTTATATTTCATATATCAGTAAATATAAAGTATATCAGATATACTACTAATATACCTATTGATATACCAACAAGGGTAAAATTGGAATAATAAAAAAATCGGAAATCAGATTTTAAAAATTTTGCTATATTTGCAAACCTGAAAAATCATAGCTAAATTTGCAAATATCCTAATATATTTTGCTACCCATTGCAATTCCCCTTTATAAAATTGATTTTTATACAATCATATTTATGTTTGGTTCCAAATTTTTAAAAGTGATTTTCATATATTTAAAAGTGATTTTGAAATATTATGTTTGGTTTCAAAAATGATTTTAAAATAACCAAATTACTAAAAAAGGGCATTTTACAATCAAGAAATTATTTAACTAAATAATTATGATAAATATCACTTTTTATTAATTATGTTTTCATTTTTTTATTGTTAAACTTTTATAAAATATTTTAGGTAAAAAAACTATGTATAATACATATCGAAATAAAAATTCGAAAGTCAAATCATATCCAATCTAGAAATGTTTGTAACATTACAAATACTTAAACTAGATATTATCCATTAAAACACAAACTATATAATAAATACATCAACGTGACATAAGAAGTTTTGTAATTTTCTCCCGCTCCGCTTCTATCTCCCTTCCACGATAAGAAGTTTCACTTTCCTCAGTAACACTCAACTCGTTTCTTTCATCACTTGAGGGAGCAAATCTTCATCTTCATCGTAAGGCTTGAACTCAAAGTCAGTTGTAGAATGAGTTCTTATAAAATTATGAAGTGCCATTGATGCAACAACAATCTTTACTTGTTTTTCAAAAGGAAAACGATGAATATGATGTACCATTCGCCATATATTCTTCCAAACACCAAATGTCCTCTCAATTGTACACCTTAAGATGAATGCCTATGGTTAAATATTTCCTTCTTACCTCTTGGTTGACTCCCACGACGAAAATTAGGAAGATGATATCTTTCGTCTTTATAAGGTCCTAGATACCCTTTCATTTGTGGATATCCAGCATCAACAAGATAATATTTACCTGCAAAATACACAGTAAAAAATAGTTAAAATGTTTATAAATCATAAATGTTTAATATTAAAATTTTTTAAACAAACCTTTAGGTGGATGAGGAAAATTTAAATGAGGTCTTCGTAAAGCTTCCATGAATATACGTGAGTCATGAGCAACATCTTCCCAACCAGCCCAAGTAAAAGTGAAGCACATATTGAAATCACACACGACCATAATATTTTGGGTAGTAATACTTTTTCTACCTATATATGGTATTTGCTTATCTTTAGGAGCAACAACCGATATGTGAGTGCCATCAATTGCTCCTATGCAATTTTTAAAGTATGGCCAATATCGATCATCATTTTTAATTTTGCTTGGAGTTGCTCTAAATTGCTGATCACTTGGCTTGATGATGTCTACAGCTAAACGACAAACAACATCTAAAACCAAACTAAACCATCTAGAAACGGTTCCACCCGAGTGTTGAAACCTATCTTGAATCATCCTATTAGTTAACCCGTGCCCTAGTGTAATAAGAAACATGGCTAAAGCCTCTTCCAATGGCATGTCTGAACTACTTTTAAGGTCATAATATTGATTAAGTGTAATCAATAATTGAGTAAACACGTGTTTTTCCATCCTAAATTGTTGATGACACCTAACATCATGTCCATTTAAAACCTCTCTAACAAACTTAAAACCCGTGTAAAACGAAGTCCTGCATGGTTCTTTATCAACATAGGTTTCAAAATGATCCATAACAATTGTACATCCAATTTCTACTTAGTGGTCAAATTCTTCATTGTTACTATCATCCGAAGTGTTATTAATATCATCATTGTCGTCAATCATATAAGACGAAATCTCTTAATAAAAAAAAAAACACACACACACAAAAAGAGACGTCTTAATTAGTAAACAACAAAGGACATATGAATTCAAAATATAGTAACAATAATGGTTCAAACAATGTTCAAACATTTTCATAATAATAGTTCAAACATTTTCAAACAACTAAACAAATGAAAAGTCTTAATCAATCCTAAAAAAGTTCACAAATAAACAACTTTGAACCAAAGATCTCATAAAAAAAAAAGTCTACAAATCTCAAATGTCAAACATTTTTTTACTTAAGCCATTCAATTTTTGTCTCAGGCTTCTTTATAGCAACAAACATTTCTCTATTTTCTCTTTTTGTAAAAATTTCAGTGGCCTTCATATACAACTCATCACCTTCTTCAATCCCAGGTAAGCTCGTTAAAGTTTCCATCACTTCAAGAATGTTGCATCTTGGCAAATCTCTTATTCTATATTCAATGACATCACAAAGGCGATCTAATTTGTCAGACATCTTAGAAGATCCTCCTCTTAAACCATTTTTTCCTCCTTTTCTCTCTCCCTTGAGCATGAGTTTCACTAGTATCAACATCATTAGCATCATTAGCGGTGCTTTCGACATTGTTAAACTCATTCTCGTTGATCTCTGTCTCTCCTCCTACTGTATCATCAGTAAAACCTCCAGCCCTATCACTTACAGCTTTAGATACAAAACCTTGAGATGGGGCCCATGCTCCTTCTCCAGTTACTGCAACATCTTTGAAAAGAATGTCTAATTGATCCACATTGTGCAACCCTTTTGCACGGTATTTTGCTGCCTCAGGAACAACTGATGTGGACTTTTCCTAACCGCAAGCGCACGGGTCAAGTAATAATATAGTGAATAGTAAATTCGAATGTCGTCCTCTGGATTGGATTTTTAAGCAAATTGAGTATTGCGAATAATCTTGCCCAATTTTATTTAGGGATCAAAAAGTAATGAATATGTGATGATAAAAACAAATCAAAGCAAGTAAAAAGAATGGAAATTCAATTGGGAAAACTACTTAGGGAATTGATTTCGTCGATTTCGTTTAGGATTGATTTTAAAGAATAAGTTATTATGCACAATGAAATTATGAGCCAAAGACCCTTTAACCACAATTACCTCTCCCGAGTATAATTGATTCTCATGCAAATTAACCAACTTGATATCCCTATCTAAGTTTATTAATATGCAAGGCAATGAGATCTTTTAACCAATTCTAAAGTTAATCTAAAACCGTCAAGAATTAGAAAGTAAACTTTATTCATGCAATCTTGAGCAAGTCTAGATCAAATCCCCTCTCCCGAGCTAGATTCAAAACTTAAATCATCCAACTAATGGCCAATTAATTGAAAGCATTAAATCAAGATTACAAACACAATAACATTGCACAACTTAAACCATAAATCAATCCATAAACTTAATCAACTACATCAACCCCTAAGCTACAAGTTTAGCTACTCATGAATGTAAATACAAGCTCAACTAAACATGTGAAAGCCATAAATCTAACTAAAGAAAGAAAAGGGAAAAGAAAACTCAATGTAGGCCGAGTCCCGACGTCCCCGTCACGATCCCCACGAACAATGGGTTGATTTCCAAGTTCCTCCTTTGTTTGCAGCTCCAAAAGCCTCTATTCTGTCCTCTTTACGGCTCAAAAAGGTCCCAAATTGATCTCCCCTAAAACCTAGCCGAAGTGAAGCTTTTATTCTGATTTTTCGTCCTAGCGTCGAGACGCTGTCAAGACAGCGTCGCGACGCTGCCTCTTATACGCGCGTTCTGAATAAGGAAAAACGGTAGCGTCGGGACGCTTCCTATCATAGCGTCTCGACGCTGTAAGCTTTACGCGCCTAATCTGATATGGAATGTGAGCGTCGAGACGCTCAAGAGCTAGCGTCTCGACGCTAGCCTGCTGTTGACCGAGATTTGACTTTTCTCCACTTTTACTCTTTTCATTCCTTTGCATCTTTTCACGCCCCGAGCACCCGATTAACTCTGATATTGCATTATAGCTCCAATCAACCATTTCCTACAAAATAAACATTAAAGCACAATAAAATGGCCCAAACATCATAAAAGACTAGCTAAATTAAATCAGTAAAGATAGCTAGCTATGCTCGCTATCAAATACCCCCAAACTTAAGCTTTTGCTAGTCCTCGAGCAAACTCTAAATCAAGCATACAATGGAAGAATGGATGCAACAATCATAACTCAATCCTCAAGGCTCAAAAGTCAATGACCAAGCAAGCAAGAGATATGCACATAAGGACCAATGAGGGAGACAAATTAAAATTTTTCCAAAATTAACTTGCATAAGCGAGATCTATCTCAACAAGATCAGACTCTACTAACCCGGGATTGGATTATTAAACTCTCAGCTCATCTTCCCTCTACACTGGCACTAAGGTTTCACTAATGA
Source organism: Luffa acutangula (assembly GCA_036850905.1). Taxonomy (NCBI): domain Eukaryota; kingdom Viridiplantae; phylum Streptophyta; class Magnoliopsida; order Cucurbitales; family Cucurbitaceae; genus Luffa; species Luffa acutangula. The sequence continues at coordinate 7,687,423 of CM072094.1, read as the reverse complement.
GTTAATGCAACAAATTAGTTTGTTTATCTCCATACTTAGGTGCTTTTAATTATCAATTAAATTAAGCATGTATATGTGGCACTAGCTTTCACACACCCATTGCAGGGACCCTTAACCTGAGATTTCTCTGGTTGGCCTAACTGATCACAACAGGGGTAGCTCTTTTTGCCTTAATCTTTATTAAACATTGCAAACTGTGCACAGGCCATGGCATAATAATTTTCTTTTCAACAGTAACAACAAGAATGATTTTTCGTTATGAACATAATAGCAGATATTCTTTTCTTTTCTCCTAAGCAAGATCAAACATGCTAATTTGCAAAAAATTAACTCTTTAGCTCTACCCTACACCTATCGAGGTGACAACAAGCATATGAACCCAATAATTCGCTCCTAAGCATTCAAATCCAAGTCAGGCCAAGACAGATACTCTACTCAAGCAAGCCATCTCCTAGAAAAATTTTAAAAAGTCTCCCTTTTTGGGCACTTATGCTTACATCTCATCACAAGCTTGAAAATTGACAAGAAAGCCTATCCTAGGACATCATAATCATGCAAAAGTAGCATCCAGAAAACAACCATATGCATAATTCAAAGAAAGCTCAAAACTATAGCCCGAACTCAGATGCTCAAGGGCTCCACAAACATGCTAATCCACCCCCAAACTTAAAGTATGCATTGTCCTCAATGTATAAAGAAAATAAAGCATAACAAGCATGAGAACAATAAAAGAATGACAAGAGTGAATAATACTGGCCTGGAATGATGATGACTTATGGACTGAAAGCTTGGAATCTTGAAAGCTTGAAAACAAAGGAGAGGAAGAAAACAAGACCTACAAAACAAAAACAAACAAAAAATCAAAAACAAAAGGGAAAAACACACTAAACTTACTTGGGTTGCCTCCCATAAGCGCTTGTTTAACGTCATTAGCTCGACGTGTTGACCGTGCTTCAAGGAGGCTTTTGTTCTGTGAATCCAACAGAGGTGCTCTTTCTTGCACCTTTCCTGTAGCCCATGTGAAGCACTTCATCTTTAGAGTCTTCAACTGCTTTAAAGATCTCTTTTTCGTTCTTGACTCTAATAGTGAGCTCCCTGCGCTCAATATCTATAATCGCTCGCCCAGTAGCGAGGAATGGTCGTCCTAATATGACAGGCATTGAAGGATTTTCTATCATGTCCATAACATACAAGTCAATAGGGAGGAAAAATCTACCTACTCTGATTAACACATTCTCTACAATACCAACTGGTCTCACCACAGATTGATCAGCCAATTGGAGCTTTACAGGAGTAGATTTAATCTCACCTATGTCTAACTTCTTACACAAGGACAATGGGATAATATTAATGCTAGCACCTAAATCACATAATGCTCTGAAAGAATAAGTACCAAAACTACAAGGAACAGAAAAACTCCCTGGATCTGCTACTTTCTCAGGTACTTTCTGTTGTACTCTGGTGCTGCATGTGGAAGCAAGATAAACAGTGTCAACCTTCTTTTCTTTTCGTTTCTTTGCTAACCACTCCTTCATGAACCTGTTGTACTGGGGCATCTCCAATGCCTCTGCAAAAGGAATATTAATGTTCAGATTCATAAAAGCATTCATAAATTTATCAAACTGAACCTGATTATTCTTTTTCTTCTTTTTCTTTTTCTTTTCCTTAGGAACCAACAGTGTGGGAGAAGGAATAGGAGGCTCAAGGTTAGGCTGTTCAGCCTCATCAGATGATGTGTCCTCCTCAGCTTCCCCTGTAGGCGTTTCATAGTCCTCAGATTCAGGTTCCTCTTCAGACTCTTCCTGGTGCACAGTGATTGCCTTACAATACTCCATCTGGGGTTTCTCTTGTTCAGCTGGGGCCTTACCTTTATTCATGGTGCTTACAACATTCACCAACTGTCCCAGCTGAGTCTCAATGTTCTTTATGGCTGCACTGTGGCCATTCACTGTTGAATTGATGGCAATGACTGCCTCCTCTAACTTGGTTGTCCTGTTACTAGACTCTGCAATGAAAGCTCCAACAAGATCTTCTAACTTTTTATTATCTTGAGTTTGAGGGGCAAAACCAGGAGGATTAAGAACATTCTTAGTATTAGCATAAGAGAAATTTTCATGGTTCCTATTGTTAGGGTGATAATGTGTAGGTGTAGAACTATTATTATATCCCCTAGAATTAAAATTTGATACGTACTGAACCTGTTCAATAGTCTCCTCCTGAGGTCTAGATGCTAAAGCAGCAGCTGATTCAATTGATTGAGCACTCCCTGTACCTGAAAATTTTATAAAAGCATTGGCAAGGGAAGTCATCTGGGCCTGGAGTGCACTTACTTTATCAACCTCAAACACTCCAGCAGCAATCTTCTTAGGTGTAGACCGCTCAGATGGCCACTGATAGCTGTTGGTGGCCATATCCTCTAGAAGTGTACGAGCATTTTCCACGGTCTTGGACAACAGAGTCCCACCTGCAGCTGCATCAACAATCGTTTTTGTACTAGGAGTTAGACCATTATAAAACAACTGTACCTGAAGCCAATCGGGGTAACCATGCTGAGGACACTTCCTCAGTAGCTCTTTGAATCTCTCCCAAGCTTCGAACAGCTGCTCATCATACTGTTGTTGGAATGTCCCAATCTCGGTCCTTAGCTTGACCGTCTTTGCAGGAGGAAAGAATTTCTTTAAGAAGGCCTGGACCAAAGCATCCCAGGTGGTGATGCTCCCAGGAGTAATAGACTGCAACCAATCTCGTGCTTTATCCTGCAAAGAAAAGGGAAATAAACGTAAGCGAATAGCATCCTCAGAGACACCATTAATCTTTACCGTCCCACATATATCCACGAATGATTTAAGATGAGAATTTGGATCCTCAGTGGGCGATCCTCTGTATGCACAGTCTCGAGCCATCTGAATGAGGCCGGTTTTCAGCTCAAAGTTGTTGGCATTAATCGGTGCATAGACAATCCCCGACTGTTGCCCCTGAAACACAGGCTGAAAATAATCTCTAATAGGCCTAGGCTCCTCAGGTTGATTTTGGTCAGCCATTTGAATAATTTCTCTATTTTCCCTTCGACGCCTAAGAATTGTTCTTTCTATCTCGGGATCAAATGGTAACACTTCTCTACTACTACGCATGCAAAATTAAAACTACCCTAAAAGAGAAAGAAAACAATTATGGAATGAAATAAAGAAAAGGAAACAACTAATCTAAATATGGAAAATATAATCTAGAAAAAGAAACAAAGTAACCTAATATGGAATGCAAAAATAAATATGGCAAAATGCAAATAAGGAAACTAATCTAGAAAGGAAAAACAAGAACAAATAAAGAAAAGATTACTCAACTAAAAGAAAACTAACCTAGAAAATCAAATATGGAAAGAAAAACAAATAAGGAAAAAAATGCAACAAACCTAAAAAAGTAACAATACACCCTAAATTAAGATCAAGCAATTTTTTCACAATATCAATTTAACTAAATGTGCCAATCCCCGGCAACGGCGCCAAAAACTTGATGTGGACTTTTCCTAACCGCAAGCGCACGGGTCAAGTAATAATATAGTGAATAGTAAATTCGAATGTCGTCCTCTGGATTGGATTTTTAAGCAAATTGAGTATTGCGAATAATCTTGCCCAATTTTATTTAGGGATCAAAAAGTAATGAATATGTGATGATAAAAACAAATCAAAGCAAGTAAAAAGAATGGAAATTCAATTGGGAAAACTACTTAGGGAATTGATTTCGTCGATTTCGTTTAGGATTGATTTTAAAAAATAAGTTATTATGCACAATGAAATTATGAGCCAAAGACCCTTTAACCACAATTACCTCTCCCGAGTATAATTGATTCTCATGCAAATTAACCAACTTGATATCCCTATCTAAGTTTATTAATATGCAAGGCAATGAGATCTTTTAACCAATTCTAAAGTTAATCTAAAACCGTCAAGAATTAGAAAGTAAACTTTATTCATGCAATCTTGAGCAAGTCTAGATCAAATCCCCTCTCCCGAGCTAGATTCAAAACTTAAATCATCCAACTAATGGCCAATTAATTGAAAGCATTAAATCAAGATTACAAACACAATAACATTGCACAACTTAAACCATAAATCAATCCATAAACTTAATCAACTACATCAACCCCTAAGCTACAAGTTTAGCTACTCATGAATGTAAATACAAGCTCAACTAAACATGTGAAAGCCATAAATCTAACTAAAAAAAGAAAAGGGAAAAGAAAACTCAATGTAGGCCGAGTCCCGACGTCCCCGTCACGATCCCCACGAACAATGGGTTGATTTCCAAGTTCCTCCTTTGTTTGCAGCTCCAAAAGCCTCTATTCTGTCCTCTTTACGGCTCAAAAAGGTCCCAAATTGATCTCCCCTAAAACCTAGCCGAAGTGAAGCTTTTATTCTGATTTTTCGTCCTAGCGTCGAGACGCTGTCAAGACAGCGTCGCGACGCTGCCTCTTATACGCGCGTTCTGAATAAGGAAAAACGGTAGCGTCGGGACGCTTCCTATCATAGCGTCTCGACGCTGTAAGCTTTACGCGCCTAATCTGATATGGAATGTGAGCGTCGAGACGCTCAAGAGCTAGCGTCTCGACGCTAGCCTGCTGTTGACCGAGATTTGACTTTTCTCCACTTTTACTCTTTTCATTCCTTTGCATCTTTTCACGCCCCGAGCACCCGATTAACTCTGATATTGCATTATAGCTCCAATCAACCATTTCCTACAAAATAAACATTAAAGCACAATAAAATGGCCCAAACATCATAAAAGACTAGCTAAATTAAATCAGTAAAGATAGCTAGCTATGCTCGCTATCAACAACCTATAAAATAATAATGGTATTGTCATCACACTATCGCTCCTAATATTAACTAGTTGCATTGAAAATTAAATTTTTGAAAAAAAATAGAAAAATGATCACCTTTATTTGGTCATCCCACCATTCACTAGTTGCATCAATTGTTTGTCTTAAATGATCCCATCCCAATCCTGTTGCACTTCCAACCAATTTATTCCAAACTTGCCAATCTTTCTTGAGGGATGTCCATTTGTTCTTCAACTGTCTATATCCATAATTTCTTCCAGTCTTTTCATTGAAGTTCTTAATCACATTCCTCCATCCAATTTTACTAAAATGGCAGTTAGGTCTGTTCCCTTTTAAAGTCTCAGCAACACACACTTGAATAAATGAATTAAGAGTAACATCATCCCATATAGCCTTTGTTTGCTTCTCTTTTTCATCACTAAGAGTCATGTCCTTGGACATTCTAAAAAAGAAAATGACACTTGAAGATAGGAGAAACATATTGCTGGATGTAGCTGAAAATATGATTATGGCTGAGAACTATGTTGATATTAAAGCTACTGAAGATGCTGGTTATGAGAAGTCTTTGATATCTCGTTTGGCTCTAAAGCTTGGAAAAGGTACTGTTTATAATTGTTCATTCTTAGTTTCGTTGGCTGCTTGGGAGTGGTTTTGATGGTTAGAAAGCTATTATTTCTTTCTTACTATTGTTGTGTATTTCAAAATTGATGAATGTGGAAGCTAATCACTCAATTAGGTTAATTCACACGTTAACCAAGGAGTTTTAACCCATTAATTCTGATATCGCTGTATAAGTCTGACTGTGGTGTGCGTTTTTGTCAAGTGCCTCTTAAAGATGAGTCCTAATGTCTATAGTTTTAACTATTTCTTTTACTTTCAACATTTCTGAATTGACATAGTACGTCCCACCAAATGAGTGTTAACGTGCTTCATGTGTTTCTTGCGAGTTTTGTGACTTTCTTTGTGATCTATTGAGGTGGATACTATGCACTTGAAATTGGTTGAAAAAGATTTCGTACGTATTTCTTTCTTTCTTTTTGTGAATTTATATTGATAATTTCATGTAGAAATTTGGTTTCAAAGTGACTTCAGTGGTTTTGCTTGGTTTGGGGGAAAGGGTGAAGAGTTTAGGAGACACCTTATGACTTTGTTGTGATCTCTTACTTATGGGATGACTAAAATTTGCTCGAAAAATGACTTCAAGATTCTTTTCTTTGGGGGGGGGGGGGAATAAGTAAAATTTTGTTGAAAAAGATTCCAAGGGTTTTGCATTATTGTTTTATGGAAAATGAGAAAGACTACGAGAGTTAGCTTTGTGACTTTCTTCCCGATTTATTGTGTTTTTAGTGGTAGATTAGTTTATGATATTGTAGTTTTTCTTAAAATAAGTAAAGTTAATAGTATCGTCGTTTGTACTGACCCACCACTAAATTTTGCAGGTGGTGAAGATTACTACGAATCGAGTGATGTTGAGGAGGAGGTCTGAGGAAGAATAACTCTTTGTCTTAATTTCATTCTTATCTTTTACTGAAAGAGTGGTTGTTAGAAGGATTTAGTCGTTTTATTCAGTTGAGTGTTATTTAATTCGAGGGATGTATATTATTCTTGTAGTTAGCATTGTGTTAGACTTACACGTTTATTCGAGTTATTGAAATAGAATTTGTTACGAGATCTGACTCGTAATTTTATTTGGAATTCTCTGGAGTTATTTGTTGCCTTAACAGGTGGTTGAACTTTTTAGGTTAGCTACAATTATGTCATTATGTTGCCGAAATTTTTCGTAGTTTTTCACTGAATAATAGGATTAAGTCTGGTAATGTCACTTATAGTAACTAAATTTTGTGGACGTTACACTATACATGATAAGACAAGTGACTTTGATAGATATATATGTTTTTACCTCTGAAAATGTATTTAAATATATTATAAATTAATTTAAGTTGATTTTTTTTAATATAATAACATTTGAAACAAATGGTATAAAACAATATAATATATTAAAAAGAACTATTAAAAGTCAATTAGTGTGTCTATCATAGCAAGATTAAAAATGTTATGCTATATTTTCTGTAGCATTATTTCAATGTTATAAAAAATGTTATTAAAAACTAATCATAGTTTTTTTCTAATGCTGTGAAAATTTTTCATAACATTAAAATTACGCAATAAAAAATAGACCTTTTATAGCGTTTTCTATAGCGTTGAAAAAACGCTATGAAAAGTTAGAGACTTTCAATAACATTGGCTACAACAACGTGGCAAAAAATGCTATGATATGTCTTCTATAACATTGTTTTACTGCTATAAAAAACGCTATGAAAGAGAAACTATAGCGGTATTTTAACGCTATGAAATGTTTCCATAACATTAGAATAACGCAATAAATATAAACTTTCTACAACGATTTTGATTGTGGGAGAAAAACGCTACTAAAAGTCTCAGACTTTCAATAACATGGGCTACGACAACGTTTCATAAAACGCTATCGTAGCCTTACGACAGCGTTTTTTAATGCTATCGTATGTGATTTTTCTTGTAGTGTCTTTTACATCTTTATTGCAGCCGGGAGACTAAATACTTTTGTGATGAAAATTGAGAACTAGTATCAGGATGAGGGAAGGGTACTGTGGAAGACAAAAACATTGAAGGGGAAAATTTGAATTTTCTAGACAAGTTCTATTCTTGAAACTTGGTAAGATTCATTTTTGGGCTTAAGATGGCAACCAATATATCATGTGAAGAAAGTAGATGGCTTGACAGATCTTTGGAAGAAAATAATTTTGTTAGTCTTGAATTCTTTGGGGGTGTTAAGGCTCCGGGGCTGGATAGTTTTACTACAAAATTTCTAAACAAGTTTTGAAGCTTTTTTAAAATGATGTTTTGGGAATATTCCAATATTTTTGTGGGCATCGTCACCTAAACTCTTGCAAAAATTTTGTTTATCTTATTTAGAAGAAAGAAACCATGAATATAAAATAGTTTGTAGAAACAGTTTGTACAGCTTGTAGAGTTTCAAAACCATGAATACAATGATTCCCATGAAACCATGAATATAATACAATGATTTCCATCACATCTATCTGTGACACCCGAAGTTAGGAGGGGTACATGAATGAACCGAGATCACATCCGAATGAGAGTGATCCTGAGGACATGAAAGTATGGCCTAGATAAGCTTAAAAGAATTAATAGATACTACCTATACCAACAAGGTGAACTTTCCTTTTCGGTGGCTCAATCATAGGAACTTTGAAGTTAAGCGTGCTTGGCTTGGAGAAGTTCTATGTTGGGTGACCTCCTGGGAATTTTCCTAGGAAGCATGTGAGTGAGGACAAAGCATGCTAAAAGAACCCCGTGTTGGTTTGTGGGGACAGCCTTCAATCTTGGAAGTAGTTAAGACGAGTATGGTAGTGTGGCCAGGTCGCAGGGGAATGCCGGGGCCGTTAAGGGTCGAAGTCGGATTCCGAATCTTGGGCCTGGGGCGTTACAGATGGTATCAGAGTGGAACCTCTCCCAGATGGATGTGGTTCGGGGACGAACCAAGGCAGAAGCTGGTGGGCATCTGACACCCGAAGTTAGGAGGGGTACATGAATGAACCGAGATCACATCCGAATGAGAGGGATCCGGAGGACATGAAAATATGGCCTAGATAAGCTTAAAAGAATTGATAGATACTATCTATACCAACAAGGTGCACCTTCCTTTTCGGTGGCTCAATCATAGAAACTTTGAAGTTAAGCGTGCTTGGCTTGGAGAAGTCCTATGTTGGGCGACCTCCTGGGAATTTTCCTAGGAAGCATGTGAGTGAGGACAAAGCATGCTAAAAGGACCCCGTGTTGGTTTGTGGGGACAGTCTTCAATCTTGGAAGCAGTTTAAGACGAGTATGGTAGCGTGGCCAGGTCGCAGGGAAATACCGGGGCCGTAAAGGGTCGAAGTCAGATTCCGAATCCTGGGCCTGGGGAGTTACACTATCAATTCCCTCATCCCCACATTCAATATGAAGTAGTTTGTAGAGTTTCAAAACCGCAGAATTATGTTCTTCCAACAACAAACAAGAAGAAATACAATATCCCTCCAAATTCCCAATAGCCAAACAAAAAACCCCCAAACGAAAAACACAGCAAACCCATTCATAAAAAAACATTTCAAAGCAATCAAACACAGAAAACATCAACAACGACACACGAAAACAAGAATAGAACAGAAACCTTGTGAACGGCAGAGCAGACGAGCTTGCAGCCAAGAACAATATGACTAAGCAAAATCATGAAATCCCCTCGCGATTATACAAAAAATCCATACAAAAATATGATTACCTCCAAAAATCCATGGACAAAAACAATTGAACTCCAAATCAAATTCACATATGTTTGCAATGATTCAAACGACCAAACAGCAGATCAAATCAAATAATATTGAAAATATTTCTCAATTCCAGAAGAGAGAACACAAAGGAAGAAAGGAGAGGAACGAAGTGTTGGATTTGGATTTGGACTTGGGAGGATTGCTTTAGAGAACTTTTAGGGTTGAATCTCCACGAGAGAAAGAAAAATGATTTGGGGAAAAATCTTCTTAAAATACAAGGGCAAAATAGACATTTCACCAAAAGAATGAAATGAGGCAAAATATGAAGATGATTCCCGGTCAATCACATTACAAAAAATCATCTCCCACCTAATTATTAAGAAATCAATTTTAAATGATTTTATATTCTTCTAAAATCAATTTCACAATTTGTCAAACATCAATATTTAAAATGAAAGTGATCTTGGGCAAGGAAAAAGTGATTTTGGCCATGCCAAAATCACTCCCAAACATAGCCTTAAACTACGCAATTAATCAATTCACAATTAATTAATTCTTTGACCAATTAAATATCACATATTTAATTAATCAAATATTTGAATCATATTCAAAAGTGCATCTATCTTATAACCTATAGTTCTAATATGAATCATATTCACATTAAAATTAATCTATAGTTTTAATTAAATTAAATTATATTTAACTAAATTAAATTTAGAAATTAATTAATTTTAATTAATTAAATATCATTCATATTTAATTAATTACATATTAGAATCATATTCTAATATATCTCTCATATATAATAGATCAATTAAATCACATTTAATTCAACTAAATTGAATAATTAACTAATTCATAATTAATTCATTAATTCATTAGTTAAATATTATATACTTAATTAGTCATATATTTGAACTCCTTCAAATATATTATTCTCTCAATTAATAAAGTTTAATCTCACATTAAACTTTATATTATAATGTATCACTATACCTTATAATAATTGTATCTCATACAATTAACTTGATTCACATATTGAATTTGAACTACTCAAATTCTTTCAAGATAAATTGTTCTCAATTACTCTATACGAGCTATTAGGGGAACCTAATAGACCTACAAATCAGAAGCTCCAATGATATGAGGTTAATTGGCTAAACTCATCAATCGAGTTAACCAATATTCATTAACTGTGGGTCACTCCACTAAAGACCCTCAACTGCCCTCTTCTCACTATAGAGTGTTTCTATGTCCAAGGATATTGACCAATAACGGTAAGTCAATCCTTCAAGAGTGTTCATAACTACAATTAGGTCAAATTACCATTTTATCTTTGAGTTACCTCTGGCTTCTTCAGTACCAGTGCTCCTTTAATGAACAACATGTTTATGGTCCAACCACTAAACAGAAAGTCCCTCTCGGGCCAGTGAGAGGGCGGGATCCTTTTGTTCAAGACATAGAGTCACCACTTAAGGGAACACTCATCTACTTCTCCTAGAAGCGGGAAGGAGTGAATTCCATCTTGTGTTGTCATGTCCCCAGCCTCCCACTCGGTTTCGTCCCCAAGAAGGTAGGTCTATTGAGTCGGCGTGCAGGCTACCCTCACCCATACTAATCAAAGGACATTCCCTCGTGAGAAGGAGTTCATGACACACTCAGGATTAAGACTGAGTTACCTAAGTCATCCTATTGAAACAGTAACCTAACTAGTTAACGATGTTACATCCAGTGGTTTACTATTTCGTGATTCGGTCTTACGCAAACTCATTGCATAGGATACCCCATTGGATCAATACGTCTCTATCAAATACAAAGCGGGTCGTATCTCATAGTGTTACCAGGATAGGTACCCAACCTTATCCATGTACTATAGACCTTTTAGGTTGTTACTTGAACATTGATCCCCGTATGTCCCCACATACTAGTTCAAGTTACATATAAACTGAAGGGGATAAAAGCCCCCACGCAGCGGAAGCGCATCGATTGGACCTTACGCCGTATATTAATTAACATTAAAATACCGTTACGAAAAAGTAAAATAAATTTTAAACATGCTTTAAAGTTGTTGTAAATGGCTATAAACATGCTTGAAAATTAAATCTAATTTATTTTCATGCTTTTCTAAAGAAACGGGAAAGGACTGTTACAAACCATCGTTGTAGACTTGACTGTTCTTCGCCAACGACGCTTCAACGAACGAAAACGCAGCAACCCTCTTGTCTTTTATTCGCTGGAAATTTCTTCTTGAAGGACACAATAACCACAGAGGTTACACCGGTATGTCTCTAAGTCTAGGAGACAAAAGACTTGTGGGAGTCTTTTTCTAAGAGGGAGGCTAGAGAGAATGCTAGGGTCTTGTCTTTTGAGTCTAAGAGCAAGAGGAGAGTACTAAACCAATTAGGTCTAGTGTTCTATTTATAGAAGAGAGGTCGTGAATAAAATATTCAATTAAATCAATATTTTCCAAAATTGATTCAATCTTATTCCTTATTTAATCAATCCAAGATCAATCAATTCCATAATTGATTAATCTTTTCCTCAAATGACTAATTACTTCCATAAGTGATTAGACCATTTCCATAAATGATTAATCACTCCCTTAAGTGATTAATTATTTCTATAATTGATTAATTCCCGGTTAATGAATTATTTAATTAATTAACCACCAATTAAATATCACATATTTAATTTCCGGCCTTGAATTAATTAATTTGTCAAAATAGATTTTAGGCCTTAAAATTAATTAATTAATTCATATTTGATATTTTTCAAACTTCCATAAATTTATTATGACTCAAATTTATTGTAATATTTGAATTTCTTCAAATATTAATTTCTCTCATAATAATATATCAATATATATTATATTTTTTCCCTTAGTAAATTGAACACTTTCAATTTACATTTATTACTTAGTTCCCTCAATTACTTTATGAGCTACCAGTGAGGCCTAATGCACATGCCGATCAGAAGCTCCAACAATGTGAGATTAATTGGTCAAACTCATCAACCAAATTAATCAATATTCGTCAACTGTGTGTACATTCCACTATAGACTCATAGTTGCACTCTTCTCACTGCAAACATATTTTCTGTGTCCACGGATATAGACCAATATCGACTAGTTAGTCCTTCACGAGTGTCCGTAGCACCAGCTGGATCAAATTACCGTTTTACCCCTAGGTTACTTCTATTTCCTTAAGTACCAATTCTCCTCTAATGAACAACCTGTATGTGGTCCAACCATCAAACAGAAAACCCTCTCGTGCCAATGAGAGGATAGGACCCTTTGTTCAAGACTCGGAGTCACCACTTAAGGGAACACTCATCTGCTTCCCTAAAAGTCGGGAAGGAGTGAATTCCATCTTGTACGATTGTGTTCCCAGCTCCCCATTCGGTCTTGTCCCCAAAATGGTAGGCTTATTGAGTCGGCGTATTGGCCACTCTCACCCCTACAAATCAAAGGACAATCCCTCATGAGCAGGAGTCCATAATCAACTTAGGATTAAGAGTAAGTTGTCCAGGTCATCCTAGTGAAATAGAAAACCAACTAGTTAACGGTGTTATAACCAGTGGTTACTATTTCGCGGTCCAGTCTTATGCAAACTCATTGCATAGGATACCCCCACTTGCACGTCTCCTACAGGAACATGTTGGATCATAGCGTTTGTATCAAATACAAAGTGGGTTGTATCCATAGTGTCACCAGGATAAGGCATTCAGTATTATCCCTATACTATACACCTTTTAGGTTGTATCTTGAACAATGATCCCATATGTCGCTACATATAGTTCAAGACTCATATTACAGCCTAGGATGTCTAGTATATTGGATCAGGGTTGTTTTAGGCAAAGACAAATATAAAATAACTAATAACATTTAATGGAAAAATATATCAATATTATTTCATTAATATCCAGTCAACGGTTACATTCACTATCTACGAGTTTTAGGGCATAAAACCCAACATAAACAACCCTGGGTCTTAGTTTATTGGATTTGGGTCGTATTGTGCAATTTTAGACTTAAATTAATAATAACACTTTATTGTAGAAACCTAAATAACACTTTATTGATACAAGTGTATAATTCGTTAACATTCACTATCTACGAGTTTTAGGACATAAAACCCAACACCCAGATTACCCTACCGAACTTAGGACGTGGCGTGTTGACAATAGATCCCAACTAAACTATGAAATCCATTGTCAATTTAGCAAAACAACACTCATTTTTTTTTCTTTGGAACTATGGGTGGCTAGCAAAACTTTACTAACTAAAAAGTTAAAAAAAAAAATTGGCAGAGTTTCCCCTGAAGATTGAATAAACACACTTGCAATTGAAAATCCACTCCCAAATGATTTCTTTAAAATCCAATATTACTACCAGTACGTCACAATCAACAATCAATTCAGATACAAACAACCACAGCACAACCACAAACGTAAACCACTAATGGAAAACATAAGTCCCAATTTAAAATTCAATATAAATTCAAATGATACAACTTACAGAATGATGCTAGCCACGTTAGTTAATAAAAAAAACATCAATATTATATTTACATGCAAACTGATGTATAATCTAAATAGGACTAGTGGTAGATCTCGACCTCGATAGGCTCGTCGGAAACTCAAATGCTACTTGGTTAAAAAAATATTAGGAAAAGAGTGAGCTAAAAAAAGCCCAATGAGTGGTAGAAGTTTATAAGAAAATAAATTTAAGTAGACTAATAACATAAACAATCATAAAAAGGTAATTAACAAGAATTTAACATAAGCTTTTGAAAGAAACCTTGAAATGCTTGTAACTTCTATTGCAAGTACACACAGTTAAAGTATTTTATACCGTGAGAATCTTTTAAACGTAAACTTTAACACATATTTGTGTGGCTAGGAAATCAATTACTAAACATGTACCCGAAAACTTGTCATACTAGCGCAGAGTAGTCTCAACATGCATAGTAGAGCAAAACTAGTTATACTATGCATAGGCCGAATCCCCATGCATAGCAAAACCTCTGGTCATACTATGGATTGAGTAATCTCAAGATACATAGCAGAGAAAATCTTGGTCATACTATGTACCGAGTAATCTCAAGGTACATAGCAGAGCAAATCCTGGTCATACTATGTACCGAGTAATCTCAAGGTACATAGCAGAGCAACTAGTCATACGCGGCAAAGCAACCCTCAAAGGGCGAAGCACCCCGACACACGACCCAAAGCCTATGTGTGTGCCGAAGTGGGTCCCAAAGACCTCATATATCATAACTAAACTACAGAAACACATTCACGTAAGTGTATCGGGAAATCACTGTGGGTACATCATCCAGTGGTTTGAAAAACATTTGTATCTCATAAACTAAGTTCACAAACCATGCAAAAGCCATAACATTTCAAATCAAGTTCTCATGACTGAAAATCATAACCCAATGATCATCCCAATGATCATCTTTCATAATTGAATTTACCATATGCAAGGTTTGGCTTACATAAATTCAAACATCCATGTACTCAGCCAACAACGTGAAGTCACTTTTGAAACTCCCAATATTTGAATTTATCTCAAACAATTTGAACTTCTGTCATTTGACTAAAATCGAGAGATTTCTAGAAATTCTCCTTTGGCACTAAAATAATAACGAAGTAAATCGATATAGTTAAAATCGTATGTAAGTACAAATCTTTTGCAATTCCATGGTACTAAATTACATTTTCACTTGAAAAACATAAATCATTCCTCACCATTTCAATTCATTGCTATAAATAGTAAATGAACTCATGGAATAAACATAAATCCTTTGAAATCTCCATAATTGTCAAGTATCCAAATTTTTCATAGGAACACAAATTACTATTAATTTCAAATTTCACTAATGAGTAAAATAGTAGAAAAATCAGTAAAGTAACCACTCACAAATAGTATTGGTGAGGCTTCCATCTCGCAATTAGTAACCCAATCTCTACTGATCCTGGAATTAATTTGGACATAACATGAGTAGTTTCTTAATTACACTTTTAAAACATAATACCCATTAATTCCAATGATCCAAGCCAAATTCAATACCCAATAGGATTTTCTCTCCCCTCCTTAACTCTTATGTACCCTCATTGTACTTTTCAAAAATAAAATATTCAAACTTTTCCAATTATTTACTATTCATCTTCTTCTTCACTTTTCCATTTCCCAATTATTGCTCTCTCTCTTTCTCTCTCTTTCTTTTTTTCTTCCCCTTTTTCATCCTCTCCATCCTAACACTTCCATTGTTTATAATTTTCTCCACATTAACCTAAAGAAATCACAATTGGTAAGGTAAACAACTTCATTAATGAAATTGAAAGAGGATGTAAAAATCCACAAGACTCATTCTTTTTATTTCCACAAAGACATACTTTCCCTATTGCTAATTGAAATTTAAAGGAACAAGAACAACCAATTTGTGTCACTAACTTCAATTTTTTAGTTTGCCATATTTTTCCATTTCTTTATTTTTCATTGTCACCAACAAATTTGGGTTTTCTAGTTCATTTTCTTTCTTTTGCATGAATCAAACCCCAAACAAGGAATACCCATAAAGATCTATGTAATTTCTTGAACCATAGAAAGAACCCATAAGATTTTTTAGCATAAGGAGAAGAACCCATGAACTATAATCTAGGTTTTCCATTTTTCCAAGCTATTCTCAAGAGAAAGATGACCTACCAAGTTGAATCCTTGCTTAAGAGCTTCTTTAAACCATTTCCAGCATTAACCCAAGCTTTTTCGGCAAGATTCCGATGACATCCCATCCTCTTTTCTCCTTCCCTCCTTCTTCCTCTCTTTTCTTTTTCCTTTCTCTCTCTCTCTCTCCCTTGCGCATTGGGTTTCTCCCCCCTTTCTTTTCTCTTTTTTTTTTCTTTTCTTCTTGCTTGGCCAATTCCCTCCTTTCTTTTTATTTCTTTTTATTTCTTTTATTTATTTTTTTTTTGTGTGTGGCTACCAAGTCACATCTTTTCTTTATTTTTCTTTTCCTTTATTTTACTCAAAGCTTCCAAGGTAAGTTTTACATTTCAGAAGATTTCAGAAGATTTATTTTCCTTTATTTTCCTTTATTAGATGATGATGCTTTTGAGAAGATTTCAGAAGCAAAGACAGCGAAAGAAGCATGGGAGAAGCTTCAAACATTATACAAGGTAGCGGATCCCGTCAAGAAGGTATGTCTTCAAACTTTAAGAGCTGAGTTTGAAACTTTGAATATGAAAGAAGGGGAAGCCATCTCCGACTATTTTTCTAGAGTTTTAACGGTCACCAATCAACTTAAGAGGAATGGTGAAAAGCTTGATGATATAAAAATCATGGAGAAGATATTAAGATCTTTAGATCCAAAGTTTGAACATATTGTTACCATAATCGAAGAAGAAAAAGACTTGAATGCTATGACCATTGAGCAACTCTTGCGATCGTTACAAGCATATGAAGAAAAGAAAAAGAAGAAGAAATGAATCATGGATCAATTACTCAAGCTGCAAGTTGACTCACCTACTGGAGGAGTTAGTCAGAGTGATAGAGGCGAACGAGGACGAGGTCATGGTGGACATCGAGGAAGAGGAAGAGGTCATGGACAAGGACAAAGACGAGGGCGAGGTTGGAGGCCATATGAAGACAACAAAAATTTCCAAAGAGGAGAAAACTCAACAAGAGGTCGTGGGTCAGGCAACTCAAGATCAAGGTACGATAAGTCAAATATTAAATGCTACAATTGCCAGAAGTTTGGTCATTATGCCTCTGAATGTAGAGCTCCTAGCAACAAAAAAGTTGAAGAGAAGGCAAACTTCATTGAAATGAGTCAAGAATATGACACCTTATTGATGGCTTGCACGGAAAATGAATGGAACAAAGATAATAAATGGTATTTAGACACTGGAGCAAGCAACCATATGTGTGGAAAAAGGAGCATGTTCGTGGAACTTGATGAATCACTGAGCGGCAACGTAGCCTTCAGAGATGAATCCAAAGTGGAAGTAAAAGGACGAGGTAACATTCTTATCCGATTAAAGAATGATGAGCATCAATTTATTTCAAATGTTTATTACGTGCCAAGTATGAAGAGTAATATCTTGAGTTTGGGCCAACTCTTAGAGAAAGGTTATGACGTTCAATTAAAAGATAATAACCTTTCTATAAGAGACAATACAAATAATTTGATTGCTAAGGTGCCAATGACAAAAAATAGAATGTTTATACTCAACATTCAAAACGACGTAGCAAAATTCTTGAAGATGTGTTATAAAAATGCATCTTGGCTTTGGCATCTTCGATTTGGGCATCTCAATTTTGGAGGATTAGAATCGCTCTCCAAGAAGAACATGGTTAGAGGATTGCCTTCCATCAACCACCCTGATCAAGTGAGCGAAGGATGCCTACTTGGAAAACAATTCAAGAAAAGCTTCCCGAAAGAGTCCAACTCAAGAGCTCAAAGGCCTTTGGAACTCATTCATACGGATGTGTGCGGTCCAATCCAGCCAAGCTCACTTGGTAAGAGTAACTATTTCCGTCTCTTTATTGATGATTTTTCAAGAAAAACATGGGTGTATTTCTTGAAGCATAAATCAGAGGTTTTCAAGAATTTCAAAAAGTTCAAAGCCCTTGTTGAGAAAGAAAGTGGCTTAGTCATCAATGCCATAAGATTTGATCGTGGAGGAGAGTTCGCATCAAATGAATTCCAAAAATATTGTGAAGACCATGGAATTCGACGACCCTTAACAGTGCCAAGATCTCCCCAACAAAATGGAGTGGCATAAAGAAAGAATAGAACAATTCTCAACATGGCAAGACGTATGCTCAAAAGCAAGAAGCTACCAAAGGAGTTATGGGCAGAAGCGGTGGCATGTGCAGTCTACCTATCCAACCGATCTCCAACAAGAAGCGTACATGGAAAAACACCACAAGAAGCCTGGAGTAGAAGGAAGCTTGGGATTTCTCATCTCAGAGTCTTTGGAAGTATTGCTCATGTGCACATTCCAGATGAAAAGAGAAGTATGCTAGATGATAAAAGTGAGAAGTACATATTCATCGGCTATGAAACCAACACTAAAGGCTACAAGCTCTACAATCCTGATACGGGAAAAACAATAATCAGTCGAGATGTAATATTCGATGAAGAAGGAGCATGGGATTGGGGACAACGTGATGAAGACTACAACTTCTTTCCATACTTCGAAGAAAATGACATGGAGCAAACAATGATGGAGCAAACAAGAGAGGAACCTTCTACTCCAACAGCTTCACCAACGACTACAAGTTCTCAAGAAGATGAGAACTCAAGTGAAAGAATTCCACGCTTTAGAAGATTACAAGAACTTTATGAGGTAACTGAAAATCATGATAATCTTACTCTTTTTTGTCTTTTTGCCAACAGTGAGTCCATAAACTTCCAAGAAGCAGTGAAAAACAAAAGTTGGAAAAGCGCTATGGATGAGGAGATCAAGGCGATTAGGAAGAATGACACATGGGAGTTAGTCTCACTTCCAAAAGGACACAAGGTGATCGGTGTGAAGTGGGTTTACAAAACCAAAAGGAAACCAAAAAGAAAACTTCATAAGATCAAGAGATCTGTTGGGAGTAACAAAATCAAGTTTAAGAGGGGGTGTTGAAAAATAAACTTGATTTTGGATAATTAGAATTTGGTCCTAGCCCAAATAAAAGCCTAAATTCTAGAAATGTCTTAAGTAGATGGAAATTCTAGAGAAATCCACTAGGAAGATTTTTGGAGTATATGAGTAGAATTCTCTAGAATATTATAGAATTGTGTATTCTAGAGAATAATTTGTAGCCACAAGATTAAAGTTGTGTGTTGGCAAAATCTTAACCACAAATTGAGGACGTGGAAACTAGTATAAATAGAAGTGGTGTCTCAAAGTTTTGTATCAAGCCAAAAAGCTAGAATTGAGTAATAACACAAGTAGTCTCTTTCTCATAACCTCTTTCTCAAAAATCCATCTTTCAAATTTTACCCTCCAATCTCCAAAAGTTTCTTTCCAACACTTCCTTCGATATTTGATGGCTCCGACGTGATTTTGACGTCCTCCTCAGGGTGGGTTCAACATGAAGGCAGTGTAGATGGACGATTTTGCTCGAATTTGTGTGGATTGGGTCCCGGGCAGCAAGCTTTCTCCTTAAATAGTGGTTTTTTCGTTCTGATGAGTTTTCCCTTGATTTTCCAGTGAGCAGATGCACAAATGGGTCTTCATTTTCTGGAATTTTCGAACAATTCTGGTGTGGTATGCGAGTTTAAAGCAAGATTTAATTGAACTTCAGATTCACTATGCATTTTGATTGAATACCCACTAATGTTTGATTCAAATTTCAAGGTGCCTCAAGCAATTGGATTCCAGAGCACTAAAATTGGATCAAATTAGAACCCATTTATCATGTTTAAGTTCTAGTTTGATGAGTTTCTTGTTTCTTAGTTTTTAGTGGGTTGATTGACAAAGGCAAAACCAACGTGCTACTAACTACTGTGTTCAATGGCTTCATGCTACTATTTATGGAATCGGTATTCGATGAATGATTGTTTCAATTTGGTTTAAAATTTAGTTCATTGGAAATGGGTAAGAGTGTTTTTCTTGCTACGTCTAGATCTTAATTATATAATTTCGAAGTAAACAAGTGCAAACATAGTACAACAATCACTAACGGGAAGACTAGGAGAGAGAATAAAGAATTGATCCTCCAAAGTAAGATTCAAGTTTTGATGGGAAAGAAGGAAGCACTAGAAATTTTTGAAGTCAAATCTAAGAAACATTGAAGTTTTGACTTCTGAGTGGCCCAAGGGAAATCCTAGGAAAAGCAGTTAAATTATTTCAAGGAAAGGGAAAAAGAAATATCATTTTAGGTTAAAGATGGTTGGAGATCAGAGAAGTTAGGAACATAATGGCCAACTTGCAGCAACAAGGGGATGATCCAAATAACCTTTAGTGGGCGGGACTTGAAGTTTTATTCATAAATTAATGTACAACTTATGGTTCTTTCCACTTAAAATTTGAATGATTATTCTAATTTTCTTTAGTGGTTCAAATTTTGTATATTTTACTTTTCAAAATGTTAGTTTACTATTTCATTCGTTGTTTGCTCTCCTGTGAGCAGATTTGGATGTTAAAAACATCATGGAGGAAACAAGTGGATGATGACTTTGCCCAAATGAAATTCATGGAAATTTTATGTAACTACAAGTATTTCGTCATCCATGTCAAGCTAATGAACTTGTCCAAAAGTAATTTCATGAGTTTGTGTTCTACAATTCTTTCCAACTCTTTTTTACTAGTTATAATTTTTTTTTTTTAATGTCCATTCAACTTATACCAAAATACAATTATAATCCTTATTTGCATCTTGCATGACTATCACATTTATCTTTCTACATTGAGTAATATAGGAAATAGGTATAGGCATGTCACAAATTCTAATTCTAATATTGAAAATGCACAACAGGTGGAACCATTGCTCTATTTGACCGCAGGATGGTTAGGAATTTCCGTGAAGATGGACATAATGGGAAGAAAAAAAATAGGATGGGAAGACAGTAAAAGAAGCACATTTTCAGGTGGCTTTCCTCAAGTACTTCCATTTTTTAGAGTGTAATTGTTTATTCATTATCTCCATTTTTTTTTCTTCTCCTCACATCTTTGACAAATTGGATTATATTTGAGGGGTTGTGATTATCCAGTTCACAGTGAGGATTATTTGCATTCTAATATTAATTCTTTTCTTCAATAGGAGTTCCTGAATTGGAGATGGTGCAAATGTATCCACAAGACCTAATGTGATGCTTTTCTTTAGTTGTTTTTTAGATCTTAGATAACTTATTGGTTAACGAAAATCTGTTAGTTCATTATATTTATATTTTTGGATGAAATTGTGTTTGAATATAAAGTTTTTATAGATTTTTGTTTCTTTTGAACTCTATTTCTAGATGGAAAAATATTGTAATTGCTTGCTAGCAAGCAAGTTGTGATAATGAAATTTCGAACAACCATTATAATGAAATCGAAATTTATTAGTACATTATGATTTTATGTTTGGTTGAAATTAGGATTCATTTGTTTCTGTATTTCTAGATGAACTAAATGTGCTCGTTACGAGATCTGACTCATATTATTTATACTTGAGTTTTGGTGTTAGCTTCATAGTGTATTGAGCATGTCAGTATTGTTGTCAAGTGAAGTGAAGGTTGTGTTATGGGTTTAGAAGTGCATATTCCTGTTTTTTCAGATGCCTAAATTTTTTGGTTAGTTATAATTATGTTGTTATGTTGCCGGATTTTTGGTATCATCAAACTTGGTTACGAGGTAAAGTTTAGCAATATAAATTTTGGGGGCAATACAGTTGGTAGCTTGTTGCTTTTGTGTAAATGAAGGTTGTAAAAAAGGGGTAAAAATAATCGGGGAGGTTTTTTTTAATCGGGGAGGTTTTTTTTTCCTTTTTCCAAATATGTATATTGACGATTAAAAATTTTCATTAAAAACACAATAATTGTTGGATATTAACCGTCGATGCAATTATAATATTTGACAATTTAGCATGTAACTTAACGACTAATAAACGTCAATAAAAGACTATATTGACAGTGTAAAGGTGTCAATAAAGATAAATATATTGACATTTTAGGTCCTATAATTGACAATGAAAAGGTGTCAATAATAAGATTTGTTGATGACTATTAAACGTCAACAAATGTGACTACGTTGACGCTTTATGAATATCATTGATGGATAAAACGTATCAATAATGTCTTTGTTGACGACTTATAAACGTCAACAAAGACATGTTCGTTGACGTCCTATAAACGTCAATGATAACAGTAATATTGACGCTTTAGTTTTATTGATACCACTATTATTGACTTCCAAAAAGCGTCAATGAATGTGATAGTTGATACTTTTTACCCGTCAACAAAGACCAAATTTGTAGTAGTGATATTGAACTAAATAATGGATGTTTGTTATGGTTCTTTGATGTGCAAATTGCTAACCGCAAGTGTATGAGTCAAGTTATAATATAGTGAATGTGAAATTCGAATGTCGTCCTCAGGATTTGTGTCTAGTCAATTTTAATTACCGGAAATACTCTTGACCAATATTATTTAGGGAACCAAATTGAGTGAGAATGAAATTAAATCAAACACAAAACAATGCAAATAATGACAATCCAATGAAAATAATGGTCTTAGGGATTTGATTTCACCAATTGGGATTATGGATTAATTAATGGATTAACACATGCTAAGATTCATAAATCTTGGTAAACTAAAATCACACATACCTCTCCCGAGCATACATGATTCTCCCACATGCAATTGAACCTGATATCCCTATCTAAATTCAATAAACATACAAGGCAATAAGGATAACCTTTTTAACGATTTCTAGAATTAACCATAATCTCCCGATTTCTAGCTAAATCCTAGTTATGCATAATGATTTCTAAGCTAAATCCTCTCTCCCGAGTTAGATTCAAGCACAAACACCAATCAATTTATGGCCGGTAAATTGAAAGCATTAAAGACACAAATATGCATAAATAAATCAACAACATAAATCCATAACATTAATCCATAATTGCCCCAACGGCTACATCAATCCCTAAGAGTAAAGACCTAGCTAATCATACAACGCGTTACAATATAACTATGATCTAAAACAGCCATAAACACTAACAAAAGTAAGGGAAAGAAGAATTAAACTCTATGTAGGCCGAGACCGAACGTCCCCGTCACGATCCCCACAAACAATGGGTTGATTTTCACTTTGCTCCTCTTTGTTCAGCTCCAAATCCTTTGTTTTTCCTCTGTTTTACGGCTCCAAAGTGTCCAAAAGAAGTCCCCCAAAAAGCCCTAATTGCAATCTTTAAATAAGGAAAAAATTGGTCGTAGCGTCGCGACGCTGTCGAGGTAGCATCGCGATGCTACCGCGAAATTACGGATTCTGGAAGTTCGCCTAGCGTCGCGACGCTAGTCACATAGCGTCTCGACGCTATGATTTTTTTTTTTTTTTAGGACTGAACTCCATATGACTCCAATTTCTCAATCAAGCTCAACATAACAATTTCCTACAAAATAAACATTAAAGAGCAATAAAATGGTTACGAATTACTCAAAGACTAACCAAATTGTAACGGGAAAGATAGCTCACTATGCGTGCTATCAAATACCTTCAAACTTAAGCTTTTGTTAGTCCTCAAGCAAACTAAAAATCAAACATACAGTGGAAGAATGGATGCAACAAACATGACTCAATCCTCAAGGCTCAAAAGTCAATAGTCAAGCAAGCAAGAGACATGCACACAAGGACCAATGAGGGAGACAAAACTAAAATTTTTCCAAAATTAACTTGCACAAGCGACATCTAACTCAACGAGATCAGACTCTACTAGCTCGGGATTGGATTATTAAACTCTCAGCTCATCTTCCCTCTACACTGGCACTAGGGTTTCACTAAGGAGTTAATGGAACAAATTAGTTTGTTTTCCTCCATACTTAGGTGCTTATAATTGACAATTAAATTAAGCATTTATACGTGGCACTAGCTTTCACACACCTATTGCAGGGACCCTTAACCCGAGTTTTCTCTGGTTGGCCTAACTGATCATAACAGGGGTAGCTCTTTTTGCCTAAAACTTTATTACTCATTGCATAATGTGTACAAGCCATGGCATACAAATTTCTTTTCTTTCAAAAGTAACAACAATAATGATTTTTCTTTCATGATCATTGTCGCAACGTCATCGCGACGCGGAGCGGCCGACGTCCTTTCCTAAGGGTCTCTTTCGAGATGAGAGGTTTGGAGTCGCCACCAATCATCTTGGGGTGTGATTGGTCACCCGCTTTAAAGAAAAAGAAACGGTCTTTGAAAACCAAAGATTAAGTTCGGGAGTCGATTGAGTGTAGGGAAGGTGTTAGCACCCCTACAACACCCGTTTAAAAACGGTTACCACATTTTATTTTAAAATTATCCTTTTATAACATGAATTGGTCATTTATTTTGAAAAACAAACAAATAAATAATTAATCGACAAATGTCTCACTTTATCTTGCCATAACTTTAAAAATAAAGTAAGGATTGATGTAGTGAGTGGGGTTATACCCAATAATTTATTGTCATGTTGGAATTTTCTTTTAATTAAAGAAAATTTGTCACCTCAAGAATTTGAGAAATTACCTCAACTCCGTCATAGGTTATACATGAGCTATTTTGTCTCACATCTATTATTTCACATTTCAACAATAAAATGTGAACTAATAGTCACGAGTGGTATGACACCGTAACGGGAAAATATTTTTCATTTTTAAATAAAATCAATTAAAAATTCATTTGAAATCACTAAAGTAAAACCATTTTGAAATTCATTTGGAAAATTCAATTTAGAATCAAATTGAAATTGATTTGAAAAGATCTAAGTTAATCAAATTTAAATTTTGATTGTCAAAATAATCGATAGTTAAACTTTAGGCTAATTTCCAGGCAGGGTGTTCCCTTTCGGTCAGCTTAAGTACCCGTTCTTAGACAAAATTAGCCTTAAAGTTTCCGTAATCGATCTATTTTAGCCTTTGAAAATATTAAATAATGTTTTTGAAATTTGATTTAACCTTTGAAATTGATTTCCAATTTAGTTTAAAACTGAAATTGATTTTCCATATAAAACCAAATAGACATTGAATTTGAAATTCCAATGAGAACATATTGAAATTTATTGAAAAATTTTAAATTAAAACCAAACCGAAATTGATTTGGAGATTTCAATGTAAATTCAATTTGAAATGAAATTTATTCGTGAAATGACACCGTCAAGGTAATTTGAAATTTATTTAAGAACCCAATTTACATTAAATTGAAATCAATTTTAAAAATCTAAATTAAAATAAATTGAAATTCATGTGTGAATATCAAATAAGGACCGAATTGACATTCATCCAAGAATTACAAATTTGAGATTTTATTCAAATTAAAATCAATCAAAGAAAAATTAAAATACTATTTGAAAATTTCAAACCAAATCTAATTTGAAATTGAGTTAATTTAAAACCAAGAATGAAATTGAATTGAAATCCAAATTAAATCAAATTGACTTTGATTTTTTAAAATTCTAAAAGAAATTAAATTGGAAATTCAAATTTAGAATCAAAATGGGATTGAAATCAAAGCTTCAAATAAAAATTAAATTGAAATTGAATTGAGATCTCTAATGTGAATTAAAGACATTGATTCAAAAGTCAATTAAAACCAATGTGAAATTCAAATTAGAAATTTCATGTTAAAGCATAATTGAAATTGATTTTGAGATTATAATGTAAACCAAAATTGAAATTGAACTCCAATTTAACTAAAGTCCATAAACATTCCCAATTTAATTAAAATTGAAATTGATTTCCCATTTAGAACCAAATGGACATTGATTTGTTTCAAATTTAACAAAAGTTGAAAATCTTCCAATTTAAAACCAAATAAACATTGATTTGAAAATTCCAATTTCCAACCATGGTGAGTTCAAGATTTGAAACTAGATTGAAATTGATTTGGTCAATTGAATTGAAAATTTTTCAAATTAAACCCAAATTGAGATCTATTTTAGGGGGAAAAACAATGTTTAGGCCATTTTGAAATTTGTTTGGAAAGACCAAAGTAAAAATTATTTTGAAATTTGTTTGGAAAGACAAAAGTGAAAATCATTTTGAAATTTGTTTGGAAAGACCCAAAGTGAAAATCATTTTGAAATTTGTTTGGAAAGACCAAAGTGAAAATCATTTTGAAATTTGTTTGGAAAGACCAAAGTGAAAATCATTTTGAAATTTGTTTGGAACATCCATATTATAAACATATTGAAAATGATTTTGAAATTTCAATAAAAGAAAAATAAAATTTGGAATTGATTTGAAAATTTAACTTTAAAATTCAAATTGGAGTAAAATAAAACAAAACCCATAAAATTAAAAGGGAAAAATGAAGTTTGTTTTCTTTTTTTTTTTTTAAAAAAAATCTTGCTCTTTCCTAAAAAATAAAAACTAAATAAAGAAAAGAAAGAATGAACAAATAAAAGAAAATGATAAATAACAGAATAATAATAAAGAGTGAAACCCACCATCATTTCATTATCTTCCTCGCTTTCTTTCTCTCTCCCCATTCTTCTTTTCTTTTTTCTTTTCTTCCTCCACTTAACTCTTCTTTACCTTTCTCCTCCATGAAAATTCACTGGAATGTGGGTCAAAGTTGCTCCTGGTTCTTCGGATGGTTGGAGTTTGCGGTGATGACGGACATCGGATCAGGATTGGATTTGTGGCGGAGTTCGTCGGAGTGGTGGCGGCGTAGGTCTTCAATGGCGGCGACGATGTGGTGAGCGGTGGCGGCGAAGCAGTGAACAACTCAATCTTTCAAAAGATTAATTTTTTTTTTCTCTCTCAAATTTCACTCTTTTCTCTCTCAAACCTCACCTCTTTTTCTCCCTTTCTTTCTGTAACGCCCCAGGCCTAGGATTCGGAATCCAGATTCGGCACCTCACGGCCCCGGCATTCCCCTACATCCTCTGCGGCCTGGCGACGTTACCATACTCGTCTTAAACCGCTTCTAAGAGTGAAGACTGTCCCCACAAACCAACACGGGGTCCTTCTAGCATGCTTTGTCCTCACTCACATGCTTCCTAGGAAAATTCCCAGGAGGTCACCCAACATAGAACTACTCCAAGCCAAGCACGCTTAACTTCAAAGTTCCTATGATTGAGCCACCGAAAAGGAAGGTGCACCTTGTTGGTATAGGTAGTACATATCAATTCTTTTAAGCTTTATCTTGACCGTTTCCATGTCCTTAGGATCCCTCTCATTCGGATGTGATCTCGGTTCATTCATGTACCCCTCCTAACCTCGGGCGTCACATTCCCACCAGCTTCCGCCTTGGTTCGTCCCCGAACCACATCCTACTGGGAGAGGTTTCGCTCTGATACCATCTGTAACGCCCCAGGCCTAGGATTCGGAATCCGGATTCGGCATGGGAGAGGATGTAGGGGAATGCCGGGGCCGTGAGGTGCCGAATCCGGATTCCGAATCCTAGGCCTGGGGCGTTACAGATGGTATCAGAGCGAAACCTCTCCCAGTAGGATGTGGTTCGGGGACGAACCAAGGCGGAAGCTGGTGGGCATGTGACGCCCGAGGTTAGGAGGGGTACATGAATGAACCGAGATCACATCCGAATGAGAGGGATCCTAAGGACATGGAAACGGTCAAGATAAAGCTTAAAAGAATTGATATGTACTACCTATACCAACAAGGTGCACCTTCTTTTTCGGTGGCTCAAGCATAGGAACTTTGAAGTTAAGCGTGCTTGGCTTGGAGTAGTTCTATGTTGGGTGACCTCCTGGGAATTTTCCTAGGAAGCATGTGAGCGAGGACAAAGCATGCTAGAAGGACCCCGTGTTGGTTTGTGGAGACAGTCTTCACTCTTAGAAGCGGTTTAAGACGAGTATGGTAACGTCGCCAGGCCGCAGAGGATGTAGGGGAATGCCGGGGCCGTGAGGTGCCGAATCCGGATTCCGAATCCTAGGCCTGGGGCGTTACACTTTCTTAGATTTTCATCACTCCTTCTTTCTTCACTCTCTCATTGTTCTCCTATTTTCCACCACCTTTTTTTTTGTTGTCCCCAAATTTTTTTCCCACCCAGGTAGTTCTTGTCTTCATTCTACTCCACAAGCTCTCCTTTTATAGGAGAGCTTCAAGAGTGACAAGCTCTCCTTTTATAGGAGAGCTTCAAGAGTGGTTGGAGAGAATAGGGTGGGGAGTTGAGAAAAGGGGGGAGTGAGGTTAGAAAGTTAGAGAAAGAGGGGGAGAAGGAAGGTTGGGAGGAGAAAGGGGAGAGGGAGAATGAGAAGGAAGGGGGAGTGGAAGACCAAAGAAAAAAAAAATAAAAAAAATAAAAAAATTAAATAAAAAAATGAAAATGAAAATAAACAATGAAAACCAAAAAATAAATTTAATTTGACAATATGTGGGGGTAGAGGGATTCGAACCACAAATCTCGTGGTTTCCAATACAATTTTATGCCAATTGAGCTACGCTCTTGGTTGGATACCAAAAAACAAATTGACCACCACATATTGGAAATATTCAAATATTTTTACTAAAAATCAAGCCGGACCAAATACGGTGTCTACAATCATGATAAGCATATCTTCTTTTCTTTCCTCCTAAGCAAGATCAAACATGCTAATTTGGAAAAAATTAACTCTTTAGCTCTTCCCTACACCTATTGAGGTGACAACAAGCATATGAACCCAATAATTCGCTCCTAAGCATTCAAATCCAAATCTAGCCAAGACAAATACTCTACTCATGCCAGCCATCTCCTAGAAAAAGTTTAAAAAGTCTCCATTTTTGGGCACTCATGCTTACAACTCATCGCAAGCTTGAAAATTGACAAGAAAGCGTATCCTAGGACATCATAGTCATGCAAAAATAGCATCCAGAAAACAACCATATGCTTAATTCAAAGAAAGCTCAAAACTATAGCCCGAACTCAGATACTCAAGGGCTCCACAAACATGCTATTCCACCCCCAAACTTAAAACATGTGTTGTCCTCAATGTATAAAGAAAATAAGGCATAATTAAGCATGAGAACAATAAAAGAATTAAAGGAGTGAACAATATTGTCCTTGAATGATGATGACTTCTTGACTGGAAGCTTGAAAGCAAAGGAGAGACTGAAACCAAGACCTACAAAACAAAAACAAACAATAAATAAAACTCAAAAAGAAAAACACAACCGAACTTACTTGGGTTGCCTCCCATAAGTGCTTGTTTAATGTCATTAGCTTGACTTGTTGACCGAATAGGCATCAAGGTGGTCTAATGTCAGGTGTCCCATCAACAGTGCTCTTCCTAGCACTTTTCCTGTACCCTATCAACATGGTCTTTGATGTGTTCTTAGGGTCCTCAAAAGCTTTTAAGATCTCCTTCTCCTGTTGGACTCCGATGATTAGCTCCCTGCGTTCAATATCAATTATAACCCTCCCTGTAGCAAGGAATGGTCTCCCTAATATAATAGGCATAGCACGATTCTCTTTAATGTCCAAAACAAAGAAGTCAACAGGAATGAAAAATCTACCTACTGTGATCAGAACATTCTCCACAATTCCATAAGGACTAACCACAGACTGGTCAGCCAACTGGAGCCTAACAGTAGTAGATTTTATCTCTCCTAAATTTAGCTTTTTGCCCAATGATAGTGGAATGATATTTATGCTAGCCCCTAGATCACATAATGCTCTACATGAATAAGTACCAAAATTACAAGGAATAGTAAAACTCCCTGGATCAGTCAATTTTTCTGGCACTATCTGCTGAACACGAGCACTGCATGTCGATGCTACGTAAACAGTCTCTATCTGCTTCTCCTTTTGCTTTTTGATGAGCCATTCCTTCATGAGCTTCCTGTAGTGAGGCATTTGTTCCAGTGCATTTGCAAAAGGAATATTAACAGTCAAACATGTAAAAGCATAAAAAAACTTATTAAACTAAGCCTTAGAATTTTTCTTTTTTCTATTCTTTGACTTAGGAACTAAAACAATAAGAGAAAGGATAGAGGGCTCAGGTATAAGCTTTTCAGCTTCATTTGAGGTGGTGCCCTCCTCAACTTCTCCAGCGAGTTCCTCAGTTTCAGTAGTCTCCTCCTCCTTGTGATGCACAGAGACGACCTTGCAGTACTCCAATGAAGATTTCTCCTGTTCAGCTGGGGCTTTTCCTTTATTCATGGTGTTGACAACACTTACCAGTTGTCCCAGCTGAGTCTCTATGTTCTTGATGGCTGCAGAATGCCCATTGACAGTGGTGTTTATGGCAATCACGGCCTCCTCAAGTTTATTTGATCTGTTACTTGATTCAGCAATAAAAGCTCCAACGAGATCCTCTAAAGATTTCTTACTTTCTTGACTTTGAGGGGTAAAGCCAGGAGGATTCAGAACATTCTTATTATTTGCATGTGAAAAATTCTCATGATTTCTATTACTAGGGTGATAGTGTGTAGGTGTAGAATTATTATTGTACACCCTAGAAATAAAATTAGAGACATACTGAACCTGCTCGAGATTTTCCTCCTAAGTTTGGGATGCAAGGGCAGCTGCAGACTCTATCGATTGAGCACTCCCTGTTCCTAAGAATTTTAAAAACGCATTAGCCAGGGAAGACATCTGGGTCTGAAGTGCACTTACGTTGTCAATCTCGAATGTCGTCCTCTGGATTGGTGTCTAGTCAATTTTAATTACCGAAAATACTCTTGACCAATTTTATTTAGGGAACCATATTGAGTGAGAATGAAATTAAATCAAACACAAAACAATGCAAATAATGACAATCCAATGGAAATAATGGTCTTAGGGATTTGATTTCACCAATGGAGATTACAGATTAATTAATGGATTAACACATGCTAAGATTCATAAATCTTGGTAAACTAAAATCACACATACCTCTCCCGAGCATACATGATTCTCCCACATGAAATTGAACCCGATATCCCTATCTAAATTCAATAAACATACAAGGCAATAAGGATAACCTTTTTAACGATTTCTAGAATTAACCATAATCTCCCGATTTCTAGCTAAATCCTAGTTATGCATAATGATTTCTAAGCTAAATCCTCTCTCCCGAGTTAGATTCAAGCACAAACATCAATTGATTTATGGCCGGTAAATTGAAAACATTAAAGACACAAATATGCATAAATAAATCAACAGCATAAATCCATAACATTAATCCATAATTGCCCCAACGGCTACATCAATCCCTAAGAGTAAAGACCTAGCTAATCATACAACGCGTTACAATATAACTATGATCTAAAACAACCATAAACACTAACAAAAGTAAGGGAAAGAAGAATTAAACTCTATGTAGGCCGAGACCGAACGTCCCCGTCACGATCCCCACAAACAATGGGTTGATTTCCACTTTGCTCCTCTTTGTTCAGCTCCAAATCCTCTGTTTTTCCTCTGTTTTACGGCTCCAAAGTGTCCAAAAAAAGTCTCCCAAAAAGCCCTAATCACAATCTTTAAATAAGGCCAAAATTGGTCGTAGCGTCGTGACGCTATCGAGGTAGTGTCGCGACGTTACCACGAAACAGATTATAGAAGTTTGCCTAGCGTCGCGACGCTAGTCACATAGCGTCTCGACGCTATGATTTTTTTTTTGTTTTTTTTTTAGGATTGAACGCCATTTGACTCCAATTTCTCAATTAAGCTCAACATAACAATTTCCTACAAAATAAACATTAAAGAGCAATAAAATGGTTACGAATTACTCAAAGACTAACCAAATTGTAACGGGAAAGATAGCTCGCTATGCGCGCTATCATTCTTATTTACCATTTCAATTGGGTACGTGGGTGACGTTTGAACATCCCATTCCTGTTATTTTTGTAGTCCGAGGAACACTTATTCTGGGATCTGCCCTCATGTTCTATAGTTAAGAATCAGATTCACATCCATCTTTGTTTTTCATTATGCTTACTTATGATTTATAAGATCATACATTCTAACTATTTGTTTCCCTTGTTGGAATTAATTTTAATAATTAATTCATATGTGGGTAACAAATTAAATAACAATTATATTTGGGCTATTTAATGTGCATATTATGTGGTCTTGATTATAGGCCCATGACTTCCCATAAAGAGGTGTGGCCTGCAGAGTAGAAATTGGCTTGTTGATCCTAGGAATTATGGAAACCCTAGAATCAACTTATAAATACAAGGTTATGGTTCCCAATATACTATGTCTCTTTAGTCTCCTATTCCCCATTTGATAGAGAGAACTACCCATCCAAGGTCTAAGTTGCATAGTTGAGGAAGACCTAAACCAAGCAGGTTCTACAATAGAGTTTTTCATGGATCCAAGTATTTATACATCTCTAATTATTTTATTTTAGCTTGCTTCCTCGCTTAGATCCTAATATAACTCTTATCATGATTGCTCTTGTTGAATTGTATATATTTATTCTCGAATAATCATGAATTGAGTTTTAATGTATAAATTTTAACAAGTGCGAAGTTTATATGCATTGTTGCTTGCTAAAACATTAGATTTTTTGGCATGTTGTTTATTAATTTATGGGTTGTTTTGCCTTTTATACATGCTATCAAAATTACTTGGATTAATTAGTAGTCAACCAATTTGTGCATGATCTAGAATTCTTTATTATAGAATTTTTTTTCGGATCCTATGATTTTGTATAATTGATTAGACCAAGTTCAATATTGCTCAATTTTTTTTTCCTTTTCTTTCATTGATTTGATTCTTCCATTTTACAATTCTTCTATTCAAATAAAGAAAGGGTTGGAAGAGATTAAAAGAAATAAGAAAAAAAAAGTGAGATGGCTGGTCCTAGGGCAATAAGGTGACAATCACCATGATAACAGACGTATCAACAATCAACATGGAGGCTGGTGCTAGGGCAAAAATGTATTACTGTTGTCGTTGAAGCCTATTGAACGTCAACGAATACGTCTTTGTTGACGTTTATTAGTCATCAATAAATATCATTATTGATACGTTTTATCCGTCAATGGTATGCATAAAGCGTCAACATTGCCACATTTGTTGATATTTATCGACCGTCAATATAGACTCTGATGTGGACTTTTCCTAACCGCAAGCGCACGGGTCAAGTAATAATAAAGAGTTCGTAAATACGAGTGTCTTCCTCTGGATTGGATTTTTAAGCAAATCAAGTATTGTGAATAATCTCGCTCAATTTTATTTAGGGATTAAAAAGTTATGAATCGATGATATGAAAACTAATTCAAAGCAAGTAAAAAAATGTGGAATTTCAATTGGGAAAACTACTTAGGGAATTGATTTCACCGATTTAGTTTAGGATTGATTTTAAGGAATAAGTTATCATGCACAATTAAATTATGAGCCAAAGACCCTTTAATCACAACTACCTCTCCCGAGTATAATTGATTCTCATGCAAATTAACCAACTTGATATCCCTATCTAAGTTTATTAACATGCAAGGCAATGAGATCTTTTAACCAATTCTAAAGTTAATCTAAAACCGTCATGAATTAGAAAGTAAACTTTAGTCATGCAATCTTGAGTAAGTCTAAATCAAATCCCCTCTCCCGAGCTAGATTCGAAACTTAAATCATTCAACTAATGGCCAATTAATTGAAAGCATTAAATCAAGATTACAAACATAATAAACATTGCATAACTTAAACCATAAATCAATCCAAAAACTTAATCAACTACATCAATCCCTAAGCTACAAATTTAGCTACTCATGAAAAGAATTACACGCTTGACTAAACATGTAAAAGCCATAAAATCTAGCTAGAGAGAAAGAAAAGGAAAGGAAACACTTAATGTCGTCGATCCCGGCACGTCCCCGTCTCGATATCCATGCCACCAAGTGAAATTCCCGGTCCTCGTCCTTGCTTCAGCTCCCACTGTAGGTCTCTAGTCGAAATTAGGGTTCAATTCTCTCAATTTGGCCTCCCCCACTCCGTAGCAAGTAAGAAAGATTAAATAGGGAAATTCTGCCGATAGCGTCGAGACGCTGTCAAGACAGCGTTGAGACGCTGCCTCTTATACGCGCGTTCTGAATAAGGGAAAAACAGTAGCGTCGGGACGCTTCCTATCACAGCGTCTCGACGCTGTGAGCTTTACGCGCCGAATCTGATATGGAATGTGAGCGTCTCGACGCTCAAGAGCTAGCGTCTCGACGCTAGCCTGCTGTTGACCGAGATTTGACTTTTTTTCTCTTTTACTCTTTTCATTCCTTTGCATCTTTTCACGCCCCGAGCACCCGATTAACTCTAATATGGCATTATA
Organism: Luffa acutangula; assembly: GCA_036850905.1. Taxonomy (NCBI): domain Eukaryota; kingdom Viridiplantae; phylum Streptophyta; class Magnoliopsida; order Cucurbitales; family Cucurbitaceae; genus Luffa; species Luffa acutangula. The sequence continues at coordinate 7,653,420 of CM072094.1, read as the reverse complement.
GCTCCAATCAACCATTTCCTACAAAATAAACAATAAAGCACAATAAAATGGCCCAAACATCATAAAAGACTAACTGAATTAAATAAGTAAAAGTAGCTAACAATGCTCGCTATCAGACTCATGTTGACATTTTTCCATTGTCAATTATAGGATCGAAAATGTCAATATATACATCTTTATTGAATCCTTTATACTATCAATATATCATTTTATTGAAATTTATGAGCTGTCAAATTATCATATTGAATTATCAAATATTGTATTTTCATTGACGGTTAATATATGTCAATCATGGTGTTTTTTATGTCGTTTTTTAACTGTCAACTATACGTATCTGAAAAAAAAAAACTCTCGTTGATTTTTACCCCTCTTATGCAACCTGCATTTACACAATAGTAGCTAGCTACCAACGGTAACACCCATAAAATTACACCTAATATAGAATATATTACTAAACTTTATCCTGTAACCAAGTTTTATGTTACCAAAAATCCGACAGCATACCAACGTAATTATAACTAACCAAAAATTTTGGGTACATGAAAAAACATAAATATGCACTTCTAAACCCAAAACAACACCTTCATTTCACTTGACGATAGTATGACATGTTTGATACATTATATGAAACTAACACCAAAACTCAAGTATAAATAATGAGTCAGATCTCATAACAAACATATTATTTTTCATATAAAAATACATAATCAAATGAATCATAATTTCAACCAAACATAAAATCACAATGAACTACTAGATTTCATTAAAAAGGTTGTTCGAAATTTCATTTTCACAACTTGCTTGCCATAAAAAAATTATCGGATTTTTCATCTAGAAATAGAGTTCAAAAGAAAAAATCTAAAAAACCTATATATTCACAATCTCATCCAAAAATATAATAATAATGAACTAACATATTTTCGTTAACCAATAAGTTGTCTAAGATTTAAAAACCAACTAAATAAAAGCATCACATCAGCCTTGTAGATACATTTGCACAATCTCCAATTTAGGAACTCCCGTTGAAGAAAAACATCAATACTAGAATGCAAATAATTCTCACTGTGAACTAGATAATCACAATTCCTTAAATATAATCAAATCTGTCAAAGATGTGAGGAGAATACAAAAAGAGATAATGAACAAAAGGCTAGACACTAAAAAATCGAAGTACTTCAAAACTAAGGAAAGACACTTCAAAATGTGACAGCAAGTATAGAATTACATGAACAAATGATCCAAATATAGTAAACATGAAACATGAAATAGTAACTCTAAATCATACTTTTTTTTGTTTGACGTAGGGAGTTACATTTAATTTTACGTGTGAAACGACGTCGTTTCACCTTAGTGGGAAAAACAACTGTTGTTTTTTAAAATAAAAATTTTAACTTGCAATGCCCGTCATGTCCCTCCATAAAATGCTAACTAATAATTCTTTTTAAAATAAAAACATATATTTAAAGTCTATTTTTTTGACACTTCAATTTTGTTTTGTTGATGTTTAATACCCATCATAAAAATATATATCAATGTTGACGGTCATTGCCTGTCATTATAGCAAGGTTTGTTCGCGAGTTTTGTCCATCATGAATGGGATTTTCATTGACGGCTAATAAGCATAAAAAAACCATCAACAAAAACCCTTTTTATTGATGGATTATTTTGTCTGTCAACTATGTGAAAAGCAGAGTTAGACAAAAATCTACGTAAATTAAGCTTTTAATCACATTCGTTGACACTCTTTGCCCGTCAACATAAACCACAAAATTTATTGACACCATACAACCGTCAATGTACCTATTTATTTATTAATAATTTGTTTTAAAGTAAAAGTGATACTTTCATTGATGCTTTTTTGACACAAGCGTCAACAAACCTAAAAAGCCAAGCGTCAACAAAGGCCAAATTTGTAGTAGTGTGAGCATGTCATTGGCATAAAACATGGTCTAGAAGCATGATGAGTATGATTCATGCATTTTAGTGAGATTGTGAGGTTAGAGGGTCTTGTGTGTTGAAAAGAAAAGTTAGGTGAATGACAGGCCCCTCAGGCAAAAATGGTCGAGGGTTGGTATGTCACCAATGGATTAAGAGGAGCATCAGGTGCCTTGGATAATACGGCCAAGGAGCGATGTGATGAGTCTATACGTTGTGAAAGTCATCGGGTGCCTTGGGTATATGGCCAAAGGGCGATGCACAGTTAGAGGCCTTGGGTAATATGGTCAAGGGTCGAACGCTGAACGTCGTAGAGAAACGTCGAGGCTCCGGGTAATATGGTCAGGGGTTTGCGTGACTCAAAAGAGTCAGTCTCAGAGAGTTCTGTGAGGGCTATGAGTTTTGAGTGAGCTCGTGGAGCTTGAGTGAAAACAGAGTGTGCACGACATGACACGGGAATTCATGTGTTAGGTGCATGGTTGTTGCACGATTGCATTGGTTGAGTATGTTACAATGTGTTTGTTGTTCACCTCGTATATAAAACATGTTATTGTGATTGAAAAGCATGATGTTTGTCCTGTATATTGTTTGATGGCTCTTCAGGTGTGAGCCACTTACTCACTACCGTGGTTTTGTACTGACCCACCACCAAGTTTTGTAGGTGTTGTAAACTTATTCGAACTTGGTGATGCAAAGGAGATGTGACGAGAGAAAGACCATAGTTAGCTTGTCTTTGTAGACTTGTCTTTGATCATCTCTTTTTTCTTATTTGTTCATGGGTTTGAGCTCGGCTTAGGTTGTGGCCTAAATTCTAAGATGCCATTGACATCCTTTAGTTGTTGATTGAGCAAGGGTTGGTGATAGTTTGGTTGTATTGTTTCAAGTGTAGCATTAAATGTTATGAGTTTTGTTTATAAGTGTTGTGGACTTTCTTATTTATTTTGCTGCATTTGTTACGAGATCTGACTCGTATTATATTTACTTGAGAATTGGAGTTACTTCTTATTTTATTGAGTATATTTGGGATGTTGTCAAGTGAAGTTGAGGTTGTGAATTGAATTAGAAGTTTCACTCTTGTTTTCAAGTGTTTAAAATTTTTGGTTAGTTGTAATTATGTCGTTATGCTGCCGAATGTTTCGGGGCATGAAGTTGACCTTATAGTAAATGTTTAGAATGTTCCCTAGTTTAGATCGAATTTTGGGAGAGTTATAAATATATATTAATTAATTTATTATTTTTAATAATAATAATATATATCTCTAGTATATTATTTTGGGCATAATAAAGTAGGGAGGACTGTTTAATTTTCTCTTTGTTGTGCTAATTTAAAGAATAATTGTCATGATTAGTTAATTAACAATTTATTAAGTATATATGACACAATTTGTATAATTTCTTTAAATGCTTTGATGAATAAAATATGCGACCAATGTAGCTTCTGTGTTTATAAATTGAAACATTTAAAGTTGTTTTTTTTTTTTTGATAACATCAACCTTTCATTGTAACCATGCAGATTGCCCAACGGCAAAACCAATACAAGCGACAGTCATTAGGGAAACAAAAACTCTACACATTGAGGGGCATCATCCTTCCAAGCCAGACAAAACACTCTCCTTTCTCTGACGAGTATGTGGTGACACGCTAAGCACCAGTTAGTAGAAATCCTCCGGATTCAGCTAGCCATCCAACACCCCCATCCTCTTGCCTCCTTCATAATTATTGATCATTCCATGTAGGTTTGTGGCCTTATGCCCACCACCTGTAACAGAAACACCCAGATAACTCATCTTAAGACATCCAAGAAAATAAACAGTTTAGACACAAAACCAAAAACCCATCACCCTTAAAACTAAGCCGCATCAATTCACATGCAAACCATACCCACTGAATGAAACGCCAATAGCAGAATTTAAGGGGGCCGAAAAATACTCACTATTATGGACTACATCTACTCAACCTTTAGCTTAAGAGAAGTTATCACTAGCTAGTAAAATATGGAAGCAGATCAAAACTTTCCAAGAAAACTCGTGTGTGTGTGTGTTTAGCCTTCCTAAAGAAGCCTCTAATGATCCAGATACAGATTTATGGGCTCCTCCACCTATCTTCCCCCTACACTGGCAACTAAGGTTTTCATGGCAGACCGACCGGAGCAGATTTAGCATGCTATCTCAAAGCCCAGGAACCAGAAAAGCATTCATTTTCCTTTCCCTTATCCTAATGCACACTGATGCTAAAGTCAAGGGCACTAGCTTTCACACTACAGTGCAGAGACCCCTAACCCAGGTTGCAGCCCTTGGTTGGCCTAACTGAACACACTGAAGGTAGCTCTTTTTACCCCATGCTTATGTATAATCAAGGACACCAAATAAGCTTTTGGGAAAACAAAAGTGTGCATAAACCCCCAAATAAAAACCCCCACGCCTCAAACCACTCAATCTTTTCCTTTCTTTTCTTTCCATTTCACATTTTCGCTTTTTCATTTCTTTCTTTCCTTTTTTCTTTTTCTTTTTTCTATTTTCCTTTTTCCTTTTTTTCAAACCTCTCAATTCCCCAAAGGCCAAGACAAAACCCAAACCTTACAGAGATCAGATACTCCCTAGCAAAACCTTACCCCTATCGGAGTGACAACAGATTTATAAACCCCATAAAGCAGATCTAGACCTTCAAGTCTACCTAAAGGAACGCCAAGTGCTCAAAAAATGCAAGACAATCAGAAAGCAATAAACTGGCCCCAAAATTATACTAGCAAGCAAACTTCACCTATACACTAAAGAAAAAGTATACGAGTACTCAACAACAGTAGCATGACTCAAAACCCAAACACCCAGAACTCCGCTATTAGAATTCCCCACAGTCTCCACTAATCCCAGAAGCAAAAGGTCCATTGCTCAGATGCATGGCCTCCCACCAAGCTTCATAGCAACAAGTAAGCAAAAACATGAATTAATAAAGCCCAGGTGCTCATATGCAACCCTCGTCAGTCTAGTATCCACTAGCATGCAAGACACAACCAGAACCCCCATGAACATGCAATCTCCTCGATGTAGTCCGCAACAGGCAAAACACAAACACAAAGGCAAGGAAAACAGAAAACCTTCCCTGTTTGCATATTCACGTCAGTTGGTGTAGAAGCGGGAATTGCATCGCTTAGTCCCCCACCTCATGCCTCCATGTACGCTGTATCATTCAAAATTACGTCCTCCAGGCACATAGGATAGGTCTCCATCCATACCTCATCACTCCCTCGGCCTATTGTTAACCTCGCCAAACGGTGCGCCGCCTGATTCCCTTCACGGTGAGTGAAATCAAACAATACCTGCAAATAAGAAGGAAAAGCCATCAGTGCATCTGCAATAATCATACCTAGCTCAGAAGCATCTTCGCGTTCCTGATTGAGGAGCTGGCAAACTCTACTCGAGTCCGTCTCAAGAATTGTTGGGTCGAAACCCATATCTCTCACCAACTCCAAACTTTTCACAGCTGCATATCCCTCAGCCATATCGACATCTCTCACATTGTCCTTAGTGAAGGCCACTGAAAGCATCACTTGGCCCATAGGATCTCGCACAATTATCCCTAGGCCAACCCTGGCCAAATCAGGCAGAAACGAGGCATCAAAATTCACCTTATACCAGCCATTCCTCGGCGCCCGCCACACTATCCTCTCCCGACAAATCGTCCCTCGACCTTCTTCCCTACTTCTCCTCCCAGCCTCACGGAAAGCCACTACATACCCCTTAGCCCATTCCACTAGCCCACTCGGCCTTTCAGCCCCTTGAAGACGCGCTTTGTTGCGGGCCGACCACATTGCCCACCACACCACCACCAATTCCTCGAAGCTCTCATCCCCTATCCCTTCCTTGATGTCCCTACAGAGTTGCAGACAACACCCTGCTCGGACTCTCTAAAAAATCCCCATTTGCATTCCCAGAAAATGTGTATGCTAGATTCCCCCCGTCTCCCGCAGAAAATGCATACATCTAGCAAGTCTACGCCCCTTCTTATCAGATTATCAATCGTCGGCAGCCTATTCAGACACACTCTCCAAAGGAACACCCTCATCTTACTTGGAATCATCAACTTCCAACATCCCTTCCACCAGCCATGGATAGAACTGGGGGAAGAAGACGAGGCCCCCCGTGCCAGGAGAAGTGACTGAGCCAACTTGTACTCGCTTTTGACTGAGAAGAGCCCAAACTTTTCATAATGCCAAATAACTGAGTCTACAGGGGAATGTTGTCTAATGGGAATAGATAAGATGAGTCTTACCTCTGCGACATTAAAGTGTTGTTCCAACAGGGTTTGATCCCACCCTCTTGAGGCCGTCATCAGTTCCGCCACCATGGCATATGAAGGTAAGGATATCGGTGAGCTGACTTTCAAATTAGTATCCCTTGGAATCCAGTTAGACGCATAGATCTTGATCTGTTCCCCATTCCCAACTCGCCAACGCACACCCATCTCTAAAAGCTCCTTAGCCCACATTAGGCTCCTCCATATAAACGATGGTCGGGCCCCCATTCCTACCTCCAAGAAGTCGGAATAAGGGAAATATCTCCCTTTTAGCACTCGGGCCAGGAGAGAAGCAGGCTCATGCAATATCCTCCAGCACTGCTTCGCTAGGAGGGCCTGATTAAAAACCTCTAGGTCCCTGAAGCCTAACCCCCCATAGCACTTCGGTTTACACATACCTTTCCAACTCACCCAATGTATCCTTCGGTCCTCTTTCACTCCACTCCACCAGAACCGAGCCATCATACTACTAATATCCTGGATGAGCTTTTTTGGAAAGCGAAAGCAATTCATGGAATAGCATGGGATAGCATGCACAATGGATTTAAGCAGAATCTCTCGTCCTCCAAAGGAGAATAGTTTTCCCTTCCACCCCTGGATCTGCTTCCACACCCGCTCCTTCACAAACTTCAACGTGTTTGTTCTGTTCTTGGGCATGAACGAAGGGAGCCCCATATATTGGTTATGAGATGCTGAGATCTGAACCTGAAGAATCTGACCTATGCCCTCCTGCACACTGGGCGTCGTACATGGGCTAAAGGAAATGACAGATTTGTCAAAATTGATGGTCTGTTCGGACGCCCGTTCGTAGCTTCCCAGGATCTCCTGCACTCTACGGGCCTCTCCCTCCTTAGCCTTAAAGAAAAGTAAACTGTCATCTGCAAAGAACAGGTGGGATATTGTCGGGCATTCTCTAGCCAGCTTTAGTCCCGAAATCCTGTTAGTGGCCTCAGCATCCAGGAGTAGATTGGACAACCCTTCTGCACATAGTAAGAAGAGATATGGGGATAGAGGGTCCCCCTACCGCAGGCCCCGACTCGGCGTCACATCACCACATCTAAACCCATTTATGTTGAAGGAGAACCGCACCGTGGACACACAACGCCCAATCAGATCGACCCATCCTTGCTCAAATCCCATTTTCAGCATAATCTGTTCCAAATACCCCCATTCCACTCGATCGTAGGCCTTACTCATGTCCAGCTTGAGTGAGGCCCACCCAGTTTTCCCCCGCCTTTTCTTCAAGGCATGGATGCATTCATACCTTAGTATGGCGTTATCCACCACACATCGACCTGGGATAAAGGCACTCTGGTTTTGGGAGATCAGCATGTTGAGGATTCCTTTCATTCTGTTCACCAGTGCTTTGGAGACTAGCTTGTACACCACATTGCAAAGAGACATGGGTCTAAACTCCGAAACTCTACAAGGGTTTTTGACTTTCGGAATCAAGACAATCATGGTCTCGTTGACTGGCCCAGGAGAGACTCCCTCATTCAGGATACTCAGACAACACCTCACTACATCCGGACCCACCACCTCCCACAACTTCCTGAAGAAAGCCCCTGAAAACCCATCCGGGCCTGGGGCCTTATTAGGATGTATCTGCTTCAAAGCAAGGAGAATCTCCTCCTAGTGGAAAGGTCTCATCAGTCGTTTGTTCATTTCATCTGTTAGTGTTCTTCTCACATCCGCTGTAACGACATCAATATCCCTGGCTGCCAGACAACTCGACGTAAAGATGTTTTCGAAGTACTCTGACACCAGACCCACAATCTCCCCTGGCTCCTGCCTCATCACACCGCTACGATCTACCAAACCCCGGATTAGATTCCTCCTCCTCCTAAATGAAGACTGTGTGTGAAACCAGCGGGTATTCCTGTCACCCCATTTCAGCCAATGCTCCTTGAAGCGTTGTTTCCAGTATACCTCTTCCTCCAGGATAATTGCCTCCAATCTGGCCTTTGCTGCCTATAATTCTGCGCTAGACACCGACGTGCTCAATCTACCCAATGCCCTTTGAACTTCCTCAGTCGCTTCCCTTATTCTATCCCCATACCTACCACACCTCCCCCTTCCCCACCGCTTCATTGCCTCCAGGCATTTCCCAGTCTCTCGTGCCACTCTCTTCGGCGATCCAACTGACAGACTTGCCCCCCAGCTCCTCTTAACCACCTCCATTAATCCCGGATCCAGCAACCAGGCCTCCTAAAACCTACAAATTCTTCCCCCCTGAGCATCAACCATTCGAACCACCGACGTTAATGATAGCAAAATAGGGCGGTGATCCGAACGGCTGAAGTTCAGATGCTTCACCTCACCCTGTGGGAAAAGCGTTTGTAGCGCCACATTTCCAAAACATCTATCGATCCTCTCCCAGACTGTTCCTGTACTCGGTCTTCTATTACACCACGTAAATCGATCCCCTGTGAACCCAAAATCAATCAGCCTGCATGAATCCACCACCTCTCGAAAACCATTCAGCTCAGCTTCTGGTTTAGCCCTTCCTCCTTCCTTCTCATGCTGATACAAGATCGTATTAAAATCACCGCCAACCATCCACGGATTCTCCGCATCCCCTTGAAGATGTTTCAACAGTGCCCATGTCAATGGTTTATCCTCGGTTTGCGGATAACCATATATCCCTGTGAAGCGCCACCGACACAAATTCCAATCCACCCAGCCATCTACATGGTGCCTCGAATAAGATGAAAAGCTAAAACCCACCTCTGAACTCCATAGCGAAGCTAGGCCACCACTTCTTCCCACACCATCCACACTGAAACATGACTCAAACCCCAACTTCAATTCTAACCTCTCAAAGCGCGACGACTGCACCATGGTCTCTGAAAGGAAAACCATGAGGGTTCGATGTTCCTGCACAATCTTGTACAGCCGACGAAATGTGCGGTCCGACACCATACCCCGCACATTCCAGAATAGTATCATCATGGCGATCGGCGGGGTTGATTACCAGCCACCGCCACAACACTCACCCCCTTCAGCTTGCTTCTCTCCCTTGGCTCATTCACGTCTGCTGCTTCAGCTCCAGACTTAGCCCTCTTCCCACCTTGCTCCTCCCCTTGAATAACATCTGCCTTCCTCTTCACCATCCCACCGCCATTTATTTCCCCAAAATTGGTAACATCAGCTAGGACCTCCCTAACCCTTCTCTTTCATCCCTTACTCACTTGACTTTTAGCAGACACATCTCCCCCCTCAGAGGTTAAGGGCTCTGATACTTCCATATCCACAATACCCAGCTCTCCTGCAGTCAGTAAGGCATCCACCTTTTGTTTACCTTTCGGATCCTTATTCGAGCCATGAACATCCTGCTCCTGCTCTCCATCAAGACCTGAGTGAGCCACCTCTCCTACCTTCGGGCCACCACTAAGCGGACTATCATGTTCAACCCGAGGAACACCGGTTACCCCCTCCTGTTCTACCTGTACCCTCCCTTCATCCCCACTAACCTTAATCTCGTCCCTCCCTTGCCTTCATGCCTTCTCCGAGCCCCTTCCCCACTCATCATCCCAACTCACATCCACTCTCCATACTGATCTCCCACACTCGTTGTGCTCACAACCGCATCACTTGTGCATTCCCTCTTGACATGCCCCAAGCATCCACACACAAAACAGAAGTCAGGCAAGCGCTCATATAGAACCAGACACCATACTTCCTACTCATCCTCATCTTGGAGTTGGAAACCCCGACGCAAAGGCCTTCCAACCTTCAAGCGAACTCTTATTCGGACCAATCATTTTCCCCATGTCCCACAACCTACTCCATGGTACCCATCTTTCACCCCAGCGATCTCGCCATCTGCACAGTCTGCCACTTTGTCGGCACGTTACATATCTGGACCCAGAACGAACAGTCGCTGAAATCCACACCACCAACCCCACTGTTGCCTTTGGCTCCTTCAGTATCAATAGAGTCCTATCAAACGACCACGACCCAGATGATAGCACCCACTTCTTCTCCCCTTGTGACCGGAACTGTATCCCAAATGTATTCTCACCCGCAGCCTCAATTCGGGTCGCATCATGAACCCTCCAGGCACCTTTCATGACTGTTCTGAAGGCCTCCACGTTCACCCTTTTAGACGATATCACCTTGCCCACCAGGCATAATTCCAACGACGCCCCGGACAACGGTGCCGCCATTTCCTTCGGCTTAATAACATCAGCCTCCTCCCCCGTCAATGCCATAGATTTCCATCGCTTAATCAGATCCTCCATTTTCCACAATCCTCGCCGTAAAACTCGTATGAAAACACCTACACCTGCAAGCCAAAACACAAACACCAGCAGACTACGCACAACAAAACGAAAGGAAAAGCACGAAAAGAAAAAACCAAAACATGCACGGACGACCAAAACACGCTGAAACAGAAACCATGCACAGAAGAAACAAGACAAAAAGCACGCAATTAATTGGACAAACCTAAATACTTAATCCATACATAAACCTAGAGAAAGACCGAAAGACACAAACAGAAGAAACAAAGGAAACCAAACCTATCAAATCCACAGAATCGCCGCCGTCAACGACGAAACTTCAAAAACTGGAAAACCGGCCGTTTAACCCTTCTAATGTGATCCTCAGCCTCACGCTCCACGTAATACGCCGCTGTCGCAAAAACCCACCGCCAAACCGAAACCTTACACTCCACCGAAGCCCATGAATGTGCAGAGCCACCGCCAACAGGTGTTCATCGGACCCTTCCTCATCCAAACGTAGCGCCGCCGCCAACCGTGTTCCAGCCTTGACCTTGCCAGAGACTTGTCACCGGAGTAAAGAACCCTCGCCTGAAAAACGTACCTAGCGCCCTAGTCGAAAAACCAACACCTGATTTCGCCGAAAATATTTAAAGTTGTTAGATGTGGTGTATTTGTTGCTTATGCGAATTGTGATAGACCCAAAGGAAGGTTACAATTTGACCAAACAACAAATACACATGCAATAATAAATATGAATAATATAAGGTTGTGCTCTTAAGGATGTTAGTCGGCCTAAAGGAAAAGACTATTATCTAAAAAGGGATAGGATATTAATATTTGTTTATTGCACCGAGAGTATCATTTGTAAATTAACCTTTTTGTCCAAAGACTAAATGTTAATGTTGAATTAGATATCTCACTTGTCCTCATAAAGTTTATTTTCCAATATCATGAATATTTATATATTGTCGGTGACATTACTTACTTATGGGCGAACTACAATCACATACCCAATAATAAATATGGATAACATAATGATGTGGCTTTGAAGTTGTTAGTCGGCCCAAACGAAGACTATCATCTAATAGGGGATAAGTTATCCATATTTGATTATTGGATTTCAAATTGGTGTCCCGATGTCTATATTAGGTTGACAGGTGGGTTGAAAAACCCATTTTTTATGGGATAGACAAATTTTTATTTTAGAGGATTTTTCCCATTATTAAATTGTGCATGTGAAGATATTATTATTGATTTTGATAATTCCATTTTCATAATGATAGAATTAATAATAAATAAGGATAAATGTTTTGCACAATAATCTAATTTTCTTTGTTGATGTTGGTTTGATGGATCATGCTGTCAAAGTAGCCTCTGATTTTTGATATTGACATCTTCAAAATTAATTAGATGCTTATGGACTTGTTGTTTATGCATTCTATTATCGGCCTAAAGGAAGCTTTCAGTTTGACCAAATAACAAGTACACCTATGGCTAACTAGTGATGAACATGGATAATATAAAGTTATCCCATGTAAATGATTGTCGGTCCAAAGGAAGGCTTTCACTTGACAGGATTGGTGTAACGACCAAGGTTTTTATAAACTATTAACCTAGCGACATTACTAACTCATGACGAAACTAACAGAGTGCTCCGAAAATTTTGGCAGCATAACGACATACATCAGACTAATCCAAAAATTTTCTAAGCCTGCTGAAAAAGAAAAACACTTCAATATATTGAACTACTCACAACCACACCACAACGCCTTACTACAACACAACAGAACTTTCACAACAAAGGGAGTCAGGTCTCGCGATATCATTAACCAAATAGACAGAATATTTACAACTAAAACTCAACTAAGCACAACTAACTTCAGCTTTAGTTTATTCAAACAACTTAACTATTGTTAACTAAATAAAGAGGTACAGTTCATTAACACAAACACAACTAAAGCATAGAGTTTCAACAACAACAAAACCAAACTAACTAGACAGGACAAACAGCTGTCCAACCATAAAGCATCAACTATCCTATCCAAATAAAATAGAAAGGGAAAACAATGCGAACTAGCTATGGTCCTTCCTCATGCGCCTCCTCTTCATCACCAAGTCTGACTATGATCTCATCACCTGCAAAACCTGGTGGTGGGTCAGTACAAAACACGGTACTAAGTAAGTGGCTCTCACCTGAAGAGCCATCAAACAACATACATATACTGTAACGCCCCAGGTTTTTATTAACTGCTAACCTAGTGTCATTATTAACTCATAATGAACTAACCAAGTGCTCCGAAAATTTTGGCAGCATAATGACATATAACGGACTAAACCAAAAATTTTCTGAAGACCTGCTAGGACAAAAATAACACTTATAATATCAAACTGCTCTCAACCACACCACAACGCCTCAGATTCACAGCAGAAATTCTACAGCAAGCGAGTCAGATCTTGCAATAATATGAATCAATAAGACATCCACATCCAAATACTCAACTACACACCACTACTACACTTGACTTAACAGAAACAAACTTACCTGCAAAGCCATAAACCACAACCAAGCAAACAACGTACTTTTCATGCACAAACAACATGCTTCATTAAGTGATAACATACGACATGCTCAAAAGCTAATAAAGTGAGTGACTCTCCTAAGTCATGACTCATGCAACTCTCTATGCAACTCACAACTAATCATCAAACGTATTTAGCCCTCACTTGGCTCTCCAAGACTAACCTTTCGAGACGCACTGCCCCCTGACCATTTGTACCTAGGGCCACAATGCTCTCTACGGAGCTTAGCGTTCGACCCTTGACCATTTGTACCCAAGGCCTCGAACTGCGCATCACCCCTTGGTCATTTGTACTCAAGGTGCACCGATGCTTTCTAGACTCATCACACCGATCCCTGACCATTTGTACCCAAGGCCTTGATGCTCCTCTTAAAACCACTAGTGACATGTCACCCCTCGACCATTTGTATCCGAGGCGCACTAACATTCACCTAACTTTCCTTTCTTTCATATTCAAGGGGTTGACCTCTCTATTATAGTATCTAGAATGCATATGCCCTGCAACATGCTCCTAATCTCATGTACTATGCCCACCAAGCATATACATACAACAACAACATACTATCGACTCATGCTTAACTCATACAAGCATATCAACTAGCAGGCTTAACAACCAAGCTTCACACAACAACAGTTCATGCTATTCGAATATCTCATAAATACATAAGCAATATAAGCAAGAAACAAAACATGTATATAAGCATAGAGGCCATAAGCAAAGAGCAAGGGAATAGTTATAAAGCGAGTAAACAGGCAGCGTGCATCATGCAATCAAACAGTCCCCGACAGGTAAGAATTACTTACTGGAAGCTCTTAACACTCCTAAACTAGATGAAAAGCTCCAAAGATAATCCAAGAGCTCCTTAACCAAAACTAGGCAAGCTGCAAAACAAACTTGATTCTTAACCAAAAGAGTCGGAAAGAGCCCCAACGTTCAACCCACAAATGGTCCTGAACACGTGCTGTCAAGAGATCAAAAGGCTTCGAAATAGCTAATCCGAGTCCCCTAGCCTATAAGCATTCAACTCCCAAGGTGCTCGACAAGTGGGTATTCGAAGATAGCCAAGTTTAAGCCCAAAATGTTGCTGCACAATGGTCGAACAAGGCTTGCTCCAAACAGCGAAGATTCGAGGCCGAACGCTTGCTGGTTGGCACCTGAAGAGACTTGAACCTACAATTCTAGAGTTGAGAATGAATGGGTCATGCTCCAAATATTATCCAAGGTCCTAATTCGAATGGGTATTCTGGAAACTTGAAGAGAATCGAGTGGGTCTTAAGTGAAACATACCAGAACGACCAACGACACCAAAAAGGGCGGGAACCACGCGAGTTTGGGTGCAACTGCCGCTGGCCGTGGGTTTTCTCGCCAAGAAGAAACCGAGGAAGACAGATTCGTGGCTGCCAGACTTACTACTCGCGAGGGTCTCCGTGCTGAACACCGAAGGGATGAGAACAGATGGAGGAGATGGGCGTGCGGTTGCTACCTGCAGAAGGACAACACAAGAGAGAGAGGGGGAGAGATGACGACGCTTCGACTGGCGGCGACACGACGCGACTCTAGCAACGACGCAGGATTGCTTGAAATGTGTACGTCGTTACTGGAGAGGGGGAGATTTCGCGTGGTACTGGTCGGCGGTTGAAGAAAACGCAGAGGGGGGGTTGTTCACCCACGATTGAGAGTGAGAGAGAAGATATGAGGGTTAGGGTTTTCTTTGATTTTCCTTCTTTTCTTTTAATTAAAATTCCAAATAACCTAAAACTTTTATTTAAAGACCAAAATAAGAACCCTTAATACCGAAACAAATCTTAGAGAATCTTCGAGGTTTTAAGTCGAATTTTAATTCCAAACTTAACTCCTAAAAGATTAGGGAAAGAAAATAACCCAATTGATTAAGGGTTTGAGTCTTTTGATATTTAAAATAAATATCGAATATTAAACTTCCAAACTTTAGAAAATTAAATATTTAATTAAAAATCTCTTTTGCCTAAATGTTACAAATTTAATTTAACGACCCCAAGCTAAACTTAAATTCTAATTTTCAAATTAGAATAAAAACGCCCAATTAATTCCAAAATGGCTCGTTTTCGAAACGTGGGGCGTTACATATACAGGACAAGTATCATGTTGTTCAACTACAATATCCTGCCTCATATAAAAGGTGATCAATCAACACATAGAAGCATACTCAACTAATACAATTGTGCAACAACCATGCACCTAACACATGAGTTTCGCACCATGCAATGCACACTCAAGACATATGAATTTCGCACCATGCCATGCATACTCAAAACACATGAATTCTACATCATGCCATGCAACTCAATCTCCTCTCAAGCTCCATGAGCTCGCTTAACACTCATAGCCCTCACAAAGCTCTCTGAGACTGATTCCTTCGAGTCACGCCGACCCTTGACCATATTACCTAGGGCCTCGACGTTTCTCTATGTTGCTCAACGTTCGACACTTGACCATATTACCCAAGGCCTCGAACTGTGCATCACCCCTTGGCCATATTACCCAAGGCACCCAAAGACTTTCAGAACGTATAGACTCATTACATCGCCCCTTGGCCATATTACTCAATACACCTGATGCTCCTCTTAATCCATTGGTGACATACCACCCCTTGACCATTTTTACCCGAGGCACCTGATATTCACTTAACTTTCCTTTTTAATCACACAAGGACTTCTGACCTCACAATCTCACTAGACTGCATGAATCCTACACATCATGCTCTTAGACCATGTACTATGCCAATGACATGGAACCCAAAATGCATATACCACACATGCTTTCTAACTCATGCATTAAGTCATAAAACACATCAAATGAACAACACGATCACACTTTTCAATCAATCACAACGAAACAACATTCTTAGCACAACAGTTTCAACATATAAGCTCAACACAGTAGCTCCACATATTAGAAACTTTTCACGAACACATAACACATACATATCTGTATAGTATATGATAAAAACCAAACAAGTAAGGCACACAACATTCCAGCACACAAGCAAACAGACCCAACAGATAGAATTCCACTTACCTATAGCGATCCTTGAAGATAAACAAAACCAACTGGAAGAGCCTAAAGAGCCCGAACAACAAGCAATAACTTATAAGGGTTAGGAATCGACTTCCAACACCAAAAAGACATAATTACGTGTAGGTTGTCTCTTCACGCAAATTTTTTTTAAAACTAAAATGGCCACAGTTGCATATTGTCTCTACCACGTAGGTGTAGAGAGACGACCTATAAGTGTTGAATAAAAACCACAATATTTCGCTAATAAGTTTGAGAATGACAATATTTTTCTAATAAGTTTAAGAAATCACTATTTTAATAAAAAATAGTCTATATAATAAAGGTTAGACGATTACTATTAAATTATTGAAATGAAATTGGTATTAAATAATTATTTTGTTAATGATATCAGTTATTTATGTCATAAAAATTAAATTTTGTAATATATTTTTGACCTTCTAAAAATCTCATTTTATTGTTGTATATTAATTTAATTTATAAAATTGCAAACTACAATTTTAACAATAATAGTGTAATTAGTCGGTGTATATTACATTAGTAAAATTCAATTCTAAAATCACCCAGAATTATTTTTAATTTAACCTTTTAAAAAGCAAACATATAAATATTAACTAGAATATGAATATTAATTAAATTAAAATGTTTTAGATTTAGTTTACATTGGTATACAAAAAAGTTATTATCATTTCATTTTAAAGTATATAGTTAAATAAATATTGAGTCTCACGAATTTGGAGGAAAATAGATTAATAGAATATCTTGAGAAATATATATCTAAAATTAGTTTCTACATGAGTCATATAAATGAATAATAAGATAGTTGTTGAACGAGAAATTTCGGCCAATCATGGTTAGAATTTATGCTTATCCCTAAAACCTTTTATTTTCTTGTTAGATTATGACTATTCATGGTCAACTTGTTGTGATTGGTTTAATTGTGGTAAATGAAGCATGTGGTAGGTAGTTTGTGGTACAAATCTGGTCTTGCATTAAATGTGGGTCCATTAAACCCAACCACTTACTGCTTACTTCTTGAACTCAATTTAAAAAAGAATGAAGTTAAATGCAATCTGCCTCCACTGCTTCATGAACTCCAACTGGAATCACAATTTTCTGCCCATTTCTTTATCAACTCCAACTACCATCTTATTAGTGCCCACTTCTCTATCTATTTATACCAAACATCTTTCTTACAACTTTGAGGAAAGACTCCACTGCCTTGTGCTCCCTTTTCATTCGGTGAGTTATTCTCCAACCATTCATTCCTTTCTTTTACCTTTCGTTCTTTTTGTTGGGTTTTATGCCCTAAAACTCGTAGATAGTGAATGTAATAGTTGACCGGATATTAATGAAATAATATTGATATATTTTTCCATTAATTGTTATTAGTTATTTTATATTTGTCTTTGCCTAATAATAACCCTAATCCAATAAACTAGACATCCAAGGCTGTAATATGAGTCTTGAACTATATGTAGCGACATATGGGATCATTGTTCAAGAAACAGCCTAAAGGGTCTATAGTATAGGGATAAGACTGTGTGCCTTATCCTGGTGACACTATGGATACGGCCCACTTTGTATTTGATACAAACGCTGCGATCCAACGCGTTCGTGTAGGAGACATGCGAGTGGGGGTATCCTATGCAATGAGTTTGCATAAGACCGGACCGCGAAATAGTAACCACTAGTTATAACACCGTTAACTAGTTGGTTTTCTATTTTCACTAGGACGACCTAGATAACTTAGTCTTAATCCTGAGTTGATTATGGACTCCTGCTCATGAGAGATTGTCTCCTTTGATTTGTATGGGTGAGAGTGGCCAATATGCCGACTCAATAAGCCTACCACTTTGGGGACAAGACCGAATGGGGAGCTGGGAACATAATCGTACAAGATGGAATTCACTCCTTCCCGACTTTAGGGAAGCAGATGAGTGTTCCCTTAAGTGGTTACTCCGAGTCTTGAACAAAGGGCCCTACCCTCTCAATGGCACGAGAGGGTTTTTCTGTTTGATGGTTGGACCATAAACAGATTGTTCATTAGAGGAGAATTGGTACTTAAGGAAATAGAGGTGACCCAGGGGTAAAACGGTAATTTGACCCAGCTGGTGTTACGGACACTCGTGAAGGACTAACTAGTCGATATTGGTCTAAGTTCCGTGGACACAGAAAATATGTCTGCAGTGAGAAGAGTGCAACTGTGAGTCTATAGTGGAATGTACACACAGTTAACGAATATTGATTATTGTGGTTAATGAGTTTAACCAATTAATCTCACATCGTTGGAGCTTCTGATCTGCAGGTCCATAAGGTCCCACTGGTAGCTCGTAAAGTAATTTGAGGCAACTAAGTAATTAAATGTAAATTGAAAATGTTCAATTTACTAAGGGAAATAAATATAATATATATTGATATATTATTATGAGAGAAATTAATATTTGAAGAAGTTCAAATATAAATTTATGGAAGATTGAAAGAATTAATTAATTTAAGTCCTAAAAGTGTTTGGGCAAAATTAATTAATTCAAGGCCGGAAATTAAATATGTGATATTTAATTGGTGGTTAATTAATTAAAGAATTCATTAACCATGAATTAATCAATTATGTAAATAATTAATCACTTAAGGAAGTGATTAATCATTTATGGGAATGATCTAATTACTTATGGAAGTAATTAGTCATTTATGGAAAAGATTAATCAATTGGGGAATTGATTGATCATGATTGATTAATTAAGGAATAAGATTGAATCAATTTTGGAAAATATTGATTTAATTGAATATTTTATTCATGGCCTCTCTTCTATAAATAGAACACTAGACCTAATTGGTCATGACACTTGACACTCTTGAAAGACAAGACCTAGAATTCTCTCTAGCCTCCCTCTTAGAGAAAGACTCCCACAAGTCTTTGGCCTCCTAGACTTAAAGACATACCGGTGTAACCTCTGTGGTTATTGTGTCAATCAAGAAGGAATTTCCAGCGAAGAAAAACAAAGGCGGCTGCTGCGTTTTCGTTCGTTGGAGCGTCGTTGGCGAAGAACGGTCAAGTCTACAACGGAGGTTTGTAACGGTTCTTCCTCTTTTCGTTAGAAAAGTTTTTAAAATAAATTTAGATTTATTTTAGCATGTTTAAACCGATTTTACAGCGACTTTAAAGTATGTTTAAAGTTTTGTTTGAGTTATCGTAACGGTATTTTAATGTTAATTAATATACGGCGTAAGGTCCAATCGATGCGCTTCCGCTGCGTGGGGACTTTTATTCCCTTCACTTATCTCATTCCTTCCTCTTCTTCAAGCATTATTTGTTTATGTTTTACTTTTGTAGTGTAGTACGTGATTGATCTCCAGCCACTGTCATTGTCATTTGTGTAAACCTACTTCCGATTAAGGTGAGTTTGCTAATCTTCATAACAAGATTTTCCTTGCTTTTCTTATGGTGCTCACTTTCATTTTACATTACTTGTGTATATTTTCTGTGCACTGGTCTAACCATATTGCCCATTTTCATTCCCCTATTACAGGTTCCAACAGTAAACACCATTTGTTAGAGGTTTGTTTTAGGTTTTATTTAATTTTCTGGTTTTGTTAATGTAATTTATTTTTTTTATAATGTATAATAGGGATTGTTTTTTCTTGTATATTGTTGCTTCATGTGTGGTTTCTGTATTATTATTGCCTTTGTTCCTTACTAATCACATTTGACACAAAATTATTCTTTAATATGATCTAATTTCCATGATTATTATTCTTCGTATAGTATCCATAATATTGTTCTTTTGTATTCTTCTTAGAATTTGCAAAGTAATTTTTTTTTAGTAAAAAAAAAATACTTCATTAATTAAGAGCTAACACAAGTTCCCAACACCCGTGGGATAGGGACGCCCACAAGTGTGATACATTTTTATTTTTTTTTTGAGAAAAAAGTGTGATACATACAACCACTATCAGCTTCATTAAAATCTAATAACCATTTAGGAAAATCTTTATCCAAAGATTCAAAGGCATTAAGGTCACAAGCTTTTTGGGCCAATAGATGGGTCATTCCATTATGAAGCCTTGAAACATGGACAATAGATTCAAGGGACAACAAGAAAAATGGCTAAAAATAAATAGGTGGCTTGAAAAATGGCTACACAAGTTTATAAATTAAATAGATGACTAATTGATTTTATGATTAATAAATCCCTATTTTCAGAAGAAAAAAAAGCCCCCCAACAAACTGTCTAAGGTGTTCATAACTTTTAAAATTAAAATTAGAGTTTATGAGAGAGAAGATACCCCTAAAAAAGATAGAGAAATTCTAGGAAGCTTGAAATTCAAAAAATCCAAGGAACCAACCTACCTAAAAAAGTTAGAGAAATTCTAGGAAGCTTGAAATTCAAAAAATCCAAGGAACCAACCTACCTAAAAAAGTTAGAGAAATTCTAGGAAGCTTGAAATTCAAAAAATCCAAGGAACCAACCTAATTTGAAAATCTAGATGTGACATCTTCTTAGTACTCAAGAACTGTTTTATGGAAAAAAACACACGGGACGAACTCAAGAATCGATACCTTTATTAGGGGGAAACATGTAAAATTCAACCCACTCCAGCAGGAGAAACACCTTTCAAATGCGTTGATTGAAAAATTAGCCCTCTCAAGCAAAAGATATATCCACTGCAAAAGCATAAAAAATGCCCCAAATTGGAAAAAACTAAGAAAAATGAACTTAAATGCTGCAATTATGACAAATCAAATGAACACAAACCCTCCTCCAAAACCGCCTCATGCATTTCCTCCCAACGCCCGTGCTCTTCATCTTCCACACTTCGCAAACTTGAGAGTCAAAACCTAGGGAAACCTCCATTTCCCACCTCATCTGCTACAATCCCGTTAGGAACCTTCTTCCCAACCCAGTGTATCGCGCTTCCTACCTCCTACACCGCACCGACGAACCACTTTCGCTGTGCCGACGAGCTTCTCCCACCGTGCCGACGAGTCTTCTACTCAACATGCAAGCTCCATTAAGTCTTCTTCTCCACAACGAACTTCACCAAAAAAGTTTAAATTGAAGGATTGAAATTCCGTAATTGCGTAAAACAGAAGCGTGATTGGGACCGATTCGTAATTAATTTTGTTTATTCTAAAAAACCAATACATTGACAATAAACTTAGAACTATTCTAGATTTATATTAAGGCTAAGCATACAAAAATATTAGATCTAAATCTAATTTATATAGTAACAAATTACTTACTCTCGTTGACGACTCAGATTAAATTCACCAACTGCTTGTGAATTAATCACGAACTAGTGCGAACACCACTGTTGAAGGAGAAATTTCGGCCAATCACAAGTTGCCACGTCATTAATATAAATTAATGATAAAATAAATTTGGGACCAGTTACACATTTACACGTGTGCCTAAATTAAATTAATAGACATTAAAATTCGGCAAATCAAAGAATGCCACTTGTCTATTAGTGATCCATCAGATAACATCAGCCAAGTTCAATCAGATTATGCCACGTGGCAATTGGACCCAAGCCCAAGCCCATATGAGGTCCATCAAACTCTATAAATAGAGAAGGCCACCATTCATTTTAAGGGGATTCAGATTGGGGGATTCAGCCAGAGAGTCAGAGAATTCTGCCAGAGTCCAGAGTCGTCAGAAGTGAGAGTCTAGAGAATTCAGAAGATCCAAGATTCAGAATTCAACCAACTCAAGACTCAGAATGTTTGAAGACTAGAAGACTCTAAGAAGAGATCATTAAGTCAGCAGGCCGATCATCCAAGAGATCAACAAGCCAACCGACCGATCAAGAAGATCAACAAGTCAGCAGGCCGATCATCCAAGAGATCAACAAGCCAACTGACCAATCAAGAAGATCAACAAGTCAGCAGGCCGATCATCCAAGAGATCAACAAGCCAACCGACCGATCAAGAAGATCAACAAGTCAGCAGGCCGATCATCCAAGAGATCAACAAGCCAACCGACCGATCAAGAAGATCAACAAGTCAGCAGGCCGATCACCCAAGAGGATCAACAAGCTAACAAGCCGATCCAACAGATCATCAAGCCAACAGGCTGATCCAAGAGATCAACAAGCCAACCGACCGATCAAGAAGATCAACAAGTCAGCAGGCCGATCATCCAAGAGATCAACAAGCCAACCGACCGATCAAGAAGATCAACAAGTCAGCAGGCCGATCATCCAGGAAGATCAACAAGCCAACAAGCCGATTCAAGAGATCATCACGCCAACAGGCCGATCATCCAAGAAGATCAACAAGCCCAATAGGTCGATCCAGGAGATCATCAACCTAACAGGCCGATCATCCAAGAAGATCAACAAGTCCAATAGGTCGATCCAGGAGATCATCAACCTAACAGACCGATCATCCAAGAAGATCAACAAGCCAATAAGCCGATCCAAGAGATCATCAAGCCAACAGGCCGATCCAAGAGATCATCAACCTAGCAAGTTGATCATCTAAGAAGCCCAACAAACCGGCCCAAGAAGAGCAACAAGCTAGAGGCCAAAGTTTATATATTTAAGAGAGAGAATCAGAGGATTAAAGTTAGAGATTGTACACCCACACGCATACAACATTAATACAATATATTATTTATTCCACGTGTCTCCATCCCCGAAGTTACGTGTGAACAAATTGGCACGCCCAGTGGGACGATCTTTATCAATTTTGAGATGAGTTCAAATATATATCTTATCTCCAACGACAATCTTCATCAATTTTGGGATAAGTTCAAATATAAATCTTATCTCCAACGGAAATCTTCATCAATTTTGGGATGGGTTCAAATATAAATCTTATCTCCAACGGAAATCTTCATCAATTTTTGAACGGTTTGAATATAAATCTTATCTCCAACAAGAGTCTTTGGTTCAAATTTTAACCCAAAGATATGAGATTTGATTTAAATCAAATTGGGAAATAAATTTTATTCCAAATTCCCACCAAATTTTGGGATGCAGCCTTAAATTTACTTAAATTAAATTTTGGGCATAATCCAAATTTTATCCCAAATGAACCAAAGTCAAAACCTCAAATTCTATTCCAAATGCGAGTTAAAATTGGGTAGGATTTTACCTCAAATCAAAATTTGGGTATAAACCAAATTTTGCCCAAACTTGAAATCAAAGTTTGCTGCCAAATAAAAAAAATCAAAATTTTGACCAAAATTCATATTTTGATTAAATTGACGCACCAAATGGAGTCAAAGTCAAGAACAAATACCTCGCATTTTAATTCCAAAATATATTTTTCGAGATTCACTCACACATAACTTGTGCCTAAATCTCGAAAAGGGGGCATTTGTTGAAGGAGAAATTTCGGCCAATCACAAGTTGCCACGTCATTAATATAAATTAATGATAAAATAAATTTGGGACCAGTTACACATTTACACGTGTGCCTAAATTAAATTAATAGACATTAAAATTCGGCAAATCAAAGAATGCCACTTGTCTATTAGTGATCCATCAGATAACATCAGCCAAGTTCAATCAGATTATGCCACGTGGCAATTGGACCCAAGCCCAAGCCCATATGAGGTCCATCAAACTCTATAAATAGAGAAGGCCACCATTCATTTTAAGGGGATTCAGATTGGGGGATTCAGCCAGAGAGTCAGAGAATTCTGCCAGAGTCCAGAGTCGTCACCAAATTCGCTTGCAGTGATATTACTCCTGCTAGACCAGTCCCCTATTTCATTGGGTGATCTGAGTAACCTGCAGGGGTAGTCACCAGATTCGCCTTCATGCACTCCTGCTAGACCCAGTCCCCATTTTATTGGGTGATCTGAGTAACCTGCAGGGGTAGTCACCAGATTCGCCTTCATGCACTCCTGCTAGACCCAGTCCCCATTTTATTGGGTGATCTGAGTAACCTGCAGGGGTAGTCACCAGATTCGCCTTCATGCACTCCTGCTAGACCCAGTCCCCATTTTATTGGGTGATCTGAGTAACCTGCAGGGGTAGTCACCAGATTTGCCTACAGCGATGCACTCCCTCTAGACCCAGTCCCCATTTTATTGGGTGATCTGAGTAACCTGCAGGGGTAGTCACCAGATTCGCCTACAGCGATGCACTCCTGCTAGACCCAGTCCCCATTTTATTGGGTGATCTGAGTAACCTGCAGGGGTAGTCACCAGATTCGCTTCATGCACTCCTGCTAGACCCAGTCCCCATTTTATTGGGTGATCTGAGTAACCTGCAGGGGTGGTCACCAGACCCGACTCGCCTTCAACGGTCGTCATCAGATTCAATTGCAGTGACTTCACCACCTGTCTAGACTAGTCACTTTGATGACTGTAGTTTCCTGCAGGGGTGGTCACCACTTTTTTAACAACACCTTTATTGTTGTTTTTTTTTTTTTTTTTTTTAACTTGCAGCTAAGATGCATCTTCCAGTCTGGACACTTTCAAGATAAAGGCAACACTAAAGTTGTTCATCTTTGCAGATGTAGCGAAGACTTCAACCGTCAACTTTTGAATATGAAGTGAAGTTATCAACAGTCAATTTTTGAAGATGAAGCGAAGCGGACCCCGTCAACTGCCAACATTTGAAGATGAAACGCAGCGGATGCCGTCAACTACCAACATTTGAAGATGAAGCGGAACGAGGACGTCAACCGCCGCCAAACATTTGAAAAGGAGCAACGGTGAACCTTCGAACTTGGAGAAGGAGAACCTCAGTGGCGAACCTTCAAAAAGAGGGGTGGAGAGAAGCACCTTCGAACTTGGAGAAGGAGCAGCGGAGAGAAGCGCCTTCGAACTTGGAGAAGGAGCAGTGGAGAGAAGTGCCTTCGAACTTGGAGAAGGAGCGAGCGAAGCGCGTGAGGGAACCTTCGAACTTGGAGGAAGGAACTGCAGCAGCGCGTGAGAGAACCTTCGAAATTGGAGGAAGGTAGCAACGGAGAGAAGCGCCTTCGAACTTGGAGAATGAGCAGTGGAGAGAAGCGCCTTCGAACTTGGAGGAAGGAGCTGCAGCAGCGCGTGAGAGAACCTTCGAACTTGGAGGAAGGTAGCAACGAAGCGCATGAGAACCTTCGAACTTGGAGGAAGGAACTGCAACGAAGCGACGTGAGAACCTTCGAACTTGGAGGAAGAAACTGCAACGAATCACAGCGCGTGAGAACCTTCGAAACCTTCGAATTTGGAGGAAGGAACTGCAGCGAAGCGAGTGAGAACCTTCGAATTTGGGAGGAAGGAACTGCATCGAAGCGCGTGAGAACCTTCGAACTTAGGGAGAAGAAACTGCAGCGAAGCGCGTGAGAACCTTCGAACTTGGAGGAAGGAACTGCAGCGAAGCGCGTGTGAACCTTCGAACTTGGAGGAAGGAACTGTGGCGAAGCGCGTGTGAACCTTCGAACTTGGAGGAAGGGGAACTGTGGCGATGCGCGTGAGAACCTTCGAACTTAGAGGAAGGAACTGTGGCGATGCGCGTGTGAACCTTCGAACTTGGAGGAAGGGGAACTGTGGCGAAGCGCGTGTGAACCTTCGAACTTGGAGGAAGGAACTGTGGCGATGCGCGTGAGAACCTTCGAACTTGGAGGAAGGGGAACTGTGGCGAAGCGCGTGAGAACCTTCGAACTTAGAGGAAGGAACTGTGGCGATGCGCGTGAGAACCTTCGAACTTGGAGGAAGGAACTGTGACGATGCGCGTGAGAACCTTCGAACTTGGAGGAAGGAACTGTGGCGATGCGCGTGAGAACCTTCGAACTTGGAGGAAGGATTCGAACTTGGAGGAAGGAACTGTGGCGATGCGCGTGAGAACCTTCGAACTTGGAGGAAGGAACTGTGGCGATGCGCGTGAGAATCTTCGAATTTGGGGGGAAGGAACTGCAGCGAAGCGCGTGGGAACCTTCGAACTTGGAGGAAGCAACTTCCATTCGCTGTGTTGCCCCCACTAGTGATGAATTTCCTCAATTTATATCGTCGTGCTTCAATATTTGTTGCACTTTCCTTTTTTTTTGTTTGCAGAGACTGAACTTAAAGTTTTCTTTAAGCTGCCTACGTACCCTTTGAAGAAAAGGGATCAAGTCATAACGTAGTTCAAGATTTTTTTTTTTGCACTCACCTTTTAAGCTCGTGTGGGCTAGGAGCATCATGCAGTTTAGGCTCTTGCGATAAGGAGCTTTTACATTTAAAAGCTCTTATCTTTGTCATGGTCTTGATCAGATCCTTCATTTGCAGGATTGGTCAAGATAATGAGATTTGGCTTCACCTTCAAGGAACCTTCCGTATTTATGAGAACAGAAAACTTCCTCTTCATACGTGACGGGATTCTACTATGAAGCTTCTTGTCACTGTTTACTTCATCGAAAAGTTTCAACTCCAAGTTGTTCATCTTTCTTTTAGGTTGATCGTTTGTTACTTTGAGGCGATCAAAGACAGATGTTGAAGATCGACTTTTCTTTGATGTGAAGACACTTAGCCTTTGGAAAGCTGAAGGTCGAGTGGAGGTGGACATCGAACATTGATTTTCTTCTTTTGTCGCGGCCATACTCATTCTTTGGAATACTGAAGGACGAGTAGTTGGAGGCTTGATGTGATCGAAGACGGAGGTCCTTTGTTCACCCCTCTCAGGATTGTCAACTTCTTCTACGTCGATGCAGTAGGAAGTCACAAAGTTCTCTTTTTTCTTTTTGTGGAAAGTTTTGGAGAAGAATCCCCTTCACAGTCACCGGTTGTCGAGGTTGAGAAAACTTTTTACTTCTCTTCCTTTTGGGTTGAAGTTTCTTAGGATCCTTCTTTCTTTGATGTTTGCTCTTTTCTTTGATTGTAGCAAGATTTGATTGGGCTACTTTATCAAGGTCGAGCTCAATTTTGCCTTCCTTAGCCAGCTTTAAAATTAAGTCCTTTAGGACGAAACATCTTTCCACTGGATGACCAATAACTCGATGATACTTGCAATACTTGGGATCATCGACTTTCTCCATCTCTTCTGGTCGTTTACACTTAGGAAGCTCTATCAGTTGCGCTTCCAATAGTTGTTCCAACATATCAGGGATGTCGGAATCAGGGAAAGGATAGATTTTCTTCTGTCTTTCTTTTAATGTTAAGTGATGTGTTCCGTTCGTTTGTCGCTTTTCTTTCGAAGACGACTTGGGAAGGGTTGTGTTGACAACCATAGATTCTTCTATAGTCTCTTCGTCGTTCCTTCCTTCTTTTCTCGTGTTAGAGAGGAGAAGGTCTTGGTTTTCTCGACTAGCAATACTTAGCTCCATATCGTGGGCGCGAGTTGCTAGTTCCTCAAAGGTGCAAGGTTTTATACCTTTAAGGATGTAGAGGAGTTCCCAGTGCATGCCTTGAATGCACATCTCGACGGAAGAGAGTTCAGTGAGATGATCTTTGCAATCTAGACTCATGGCTCTCCAGCGATTTATATAGTTAACAACGAGTTCACCTTTTCGTTGTTTAGTGTTGGTGAGCTCGAACATGCTAACGGTTCTTCTAGTGCTGTAGAAGCGATTCAAAAACTCTCTTTCGAGTTCCTCCCAACTGTCTACTGACTCAGGTTCTAGATCAGTGTACCAGTCAAAAGCATTTCCTTTAAGTGTTCGAACGAACTGCTTGACTAGTAGGTCCCCTCGAGTACCAGCGTTCTCGCATGTCTCAATGAAGTGGACAATATGTTGTTTAGGATTGCCCCTTCCATCAAACTGCTGAAATTTTGGTGGCTGATACCCGATTGGCGTTCTCAAGTTATCAATCCTCTTAGTATAAGGTTTGGAATACAAGAGGGAATCTTGAGTAGGTCCACCGTACTGAGCTCTGATACAGTTTGTGATCATATTTTGGAGCTGTTGGATGGATAGTGAAGCGATCGAAGCAGAACACTGTGGTTGATCATCTTGCACTATAGTCTTTCCTTTGTCGTGATTTTTTACGACTTGGGTTTGACTTGATTCGGCGATATGTTGGTTCTCAATTTGGCTCTTTAGTTGCTCAATTTGAGAATCTTTTTCTTCAATCGCCTTCATCAAGGTGTCGATATGCTCCTGCATCTCAGCCATTCTTTCTTCCATAGTTCCAGTCTTAGTCATCATGACAGTCACTACGTCAGAATCAGGTTCAAACAAAGGGTTATACTTAACAATAAACTTGTCATTAGTATATGCCCCCTGCAAGGTTGTTTCTTGGCCTCCAGCGATAGAAGCTTTATCTTCTTGCAACGTCAGTTCACTGAGGCAACAATGGGCAGTAGAACCCATGTAAGACTTGTTCATGACAGCGACCATTGAAGAAGTCTTGAACGACATGTTTACACTTGTGTTTTGAGATAAGAGAGAGAGATGAGAGGTAGAGATTGTCCCACTGGGCGTGCCAATTTGTTCACACGTAACTTCGGGGATGGAGACACGTGGAATAAATAATATATTTGTATTGATGTTTGTATGCGTGTGGGTGTACAATCTCTAACTTTAATCCTCTGATTCTCTCTCTTATGTGTGTGGGTGTGTTTCACTCGAGGGCTGGAACGCTTGATCTCGAGTCTGAAGCTTCAATGGATTCTTGGAGCTTGAAGTCTTCCAGTCTTGAAGGAGTCTTCAATCTTCAAGAAGTGTTGATGTCCTGAAGAGTCTTTGATCTTCAAGGAGTGTTGAAGTCTTGAAGGATGTTTGGTCTTCAAGGAGTGTTGAAGTCTTGAAGAGTGTTTGGTCTTCAAGAAGTGTTCAACACTTGGACTTGTGGATTGCAGAGAGTCTTCGGTCTTCAGACTTGGTGGAGTCTCTCTGAATTCTCTGGTTTTGCTTGAGAGCTTTGAAAACTCTAAACTCTTGTCTTTGTGAGAGTGTAGAATTTCTGAACCCTTGAAATGATGGAGAACCCCTCTATTTATAGAGTTCTCGCTGGATAGGCCCAAAAGTCATCAGGGCCCATCCAACGAGAACTCTATAAATAGAGGGGTTCTCCATCATTTCAAGGGTTCAGAAATTCTACACTCTCACAAAGACAAGAGTTTAGAGTTTTCAAAGCTCTCAAGCAGAACCAGAGAATTCAGAGAGACTCCACCAAGTCTGAAGACCGAAGACTCTCTGCAATCCACAAGTCCAAGTGTTGAACACTTCTTGAAGACCAAACACTCTTCAAGACTTCAACACTCCTTGAAGACCAAACATCCTTCAAGACTTCAACACTCCTTGAAGATCAAAGACTCTTCAGGACATCAACACTTCTTGAAGATTGAAGACTCCTTCAAGACTGGAAGACTTCAAGCTCCAAGAATCCATTGAAGCTTCAGACTCGAGATCAAGCGTTCCAGCCCTCGAGTGAAACACACCCACACACATAAGAGAGAGAATCAGAGGATTAAAGTTAGAGATTGTACACCCACACGCATACAAACATCAATACAAATATATTATTTATTCCACGTGTCTCCATCCCCGAAGTTACGTGTGAACAACCACCACTATGGCTACACCGGTATAACTCTGAGACTTCTAGAGGCAGGAGACTGGTGGGAGTCTAGAGGAAGCCTTGAGGGGAATTCTCTGAGAGTAGGAGAATGAATGAGATGCCTTTCACCCCACCCTAGGGGTCCTATTTATAGGTAAAGGCCAAGACAATTTTCCTAATAGGAAAAGGAAGACCTTTAAATAATTAATTAATTCCATAATTAATTAACTTCCCTAATTAAATATCATATATTTAATCTTAGGGATTTTATTAAAATTAATATGAATCAAATTCATATTAAATTTATTTGAACTCTTTCAAATATTTTTTTTCCTAATAGGAAAAGGTCTCTAATTTTAATAAATAATTAATTAATTCCATAATTAATTAATTTACCCAATTAAATATCATATATTTAATCTTAAGGACTTTATTAAAATTAAAATTAATATGAATCCAATTCATATTAAATTTATTTGAGCTCTTTCAAATATTTTCTCTCCAGAATTAATTTTTGAAATTAATTCAAAAATTATATTATAAAGTTTCATAAACTTTATATTATAATTCACCAATATACATTATACGATTCCCCAAATAAATTGAACACTTTCAATTTACAATTTATACTTAATTACCCCAAGTCTCTTTTACGAGCTACTAGTGGGACCTAATGGACCTACAGATCAGAAGCTCCAATGATACGAGACTAATTGGCCAAACTCATTAACCAACTTTTGTCAACATTCGTTTATTGTGGGTCACTCCACTAAAGACCCACAGCTGCACTCTTCTCACTGTAAAATATTTCTGTGTCCACGGATATCGACCAAGCAGTAAGTCAATCCTTCACATGTGTTCGTAACACCAGTTGGGTCAAATTACCGTTTTACCCCTGAGTTACCTCTGGTTCCTTAAGTACGACTGATTCCTCTAATGAACAAGTTGTTTAGGGTCCAACCACTAAACAGGAGTTCCTCTCGGGCCAAGAGAGGACGACGTGCCTTTGTTCAAGCCCCGGAATCAGCCCTTAAGGGAACACACATCTATTTACCCCAATAGGGGAAGGAGTGAATTTTATCTTGTACTGTTATGTTCCTAGCCCCCATTTGGTCTTGCCCTTGAAATGGTAGGATTATTGAGTCAGCGAACTGGCCACTCTCACCCATACAAATCTAAGGACAATCCCTCCTGAAAGGGGTTCATAACAGACTCAGGATTGAGATTGAGTTACTTAGGTCATCCTATTAAAATAGAAACTTAAACTAGTTAACGGCGTTACATCTAGTGTAACGCCCCAGGATTTTAGAAGCTAACCCAGCGACATTACTAACTCCTAGACCAAAACAAACCGTGAGCACCGAAAATTTCGGCAGCATAACGGCGTACATTGGACTAACCCAAAATTTTTCTTTAACCTGTTATGCATAAAACACTTCTATTTAACAGAATAAACGACTCCGCCATTCTACAACGCAACAGAATATCCACAGAACCAACAGCCTGCCGGGTCTCGCAATAACGCTAATTATCTAAACAGGGTATTTATAACTTAAAAGCTCGATTAAACACAACTAACTTTAACTTCAATTTATTGAAACAACTTATCTGATACTAACTAAATAAATGGGTAGAGTTTATTAGAACCAACACAGCTCAACCTAATATTCAACGCGAATAAATCAAAGACTAAACTAAACAGGACAACAGCTGTCCAACCAACTAAGCAACAACTATCCAACATAGAAATAAAGGAAACCCGAACAACTAGCTAAGGTCCTTCCTCATACGCCTCCTCCGCATCACCATGGTCCACGCAGTCATCATAACCTGCAAAATCTGGTAGTTGGGGGGAGAGAGGAGGGGGTCAGTACACTAAGGTACTGGTAAGCAGCCCCTACCTGAGAAGCCATCAAACAGCAAACAACAAACAACATGCTTTTCATGCGCAAACAACATGCTTTTCAAAGCGGTAAACATAATATCATGCTCAAAAGCTAGCAAAACAAATGACTCTTCTAAGCCATAACCCATGCATCTTTCTATATGCAACTTGCTAACCACTCAAGCTCCACGAGCTCACTCAACGCTCCTATTTAGCCCTCACATGGCTCTCCAAGACTGATCCTTCGAGTCGCACTGTCCCCTGACCATTTGTACCCAGGGCCACAATGCTCTCTACGGAGCTCGGCGTTTGACCCTTGACCGTTTGTACCCAAGGCCTCAAACTGTGCATCGCCCCTTGACCATTTGTACCCAAGGCGCACCGATGACTTAGCAAAGTATTGGCCCTTCTCCAGGCACCCAACACATGCTCTCTAGACTCATCACACCGACCCTTGACCATTTGTACCCAAGGCCTCGATGCTCCTCTTAACCAATGGTGACGTGTCACCCCTCGACCATTTGTACCCGAGGTGCACTGACACTCACCCAACTTTCTTTTCTTTCACACTTTAGGTCCCTGACCTATAACTCACATCTACTAGAATGCATATGCCCTGCAACATGCTTCTAGACTCGTGCATCATGCCCACTAAGCATATACGTGCAACTACACATGCTCTCGTTCATGCTTAACTCATATGCAACAAACCAACATGCTTACAACCAATCAACACGCAACAACAGTCATGCTTTACAACTAGTCATTAAGCAACAAAAGTCATGCTTTTCAACGGTAACATACATATATACGTATACTCAGAGAAACACGAAACATAAGAGAAATTATAAAGCGAGTAAACATTTAGCATGCATCACACAGTCAAGCAGACTCCAACAAGTAAGAACTACTTACCGGAATCTCTAATGCTCCTAAACGATCCTAAAGGACTAATGGAAACAACCGGAAGAGCCTAAAGAGCTCCAACTACAAGCAACAACTACCATGAGTTAGGAATTGATAAACAACACCCTAGAGACTTAATAAAGGAAGGTAAAGGGTGCTGGAATTTACCGCTTAGTAATCAAACAACCTTGAGACAAGCCGACTTGTGTTCGAAACGACCCAACGACCAAGATCCCAAGTCACCGGGTTATGGGTAACCAAAATCAAGGTCTTTCAAGTTGTGGGTACTCACTGAGCATGATCTTTGAGATCAAATGCTCGATGAACAGAAACCGAACACACTTAAATCCTGCAATTATAAAGTCGATAATGAATGGGTATCGATTAAAACATGGTTTTAAGGCTTTAATCTCTAATGGGTATCAAACACTTAAGCTATAAAACTAAGAACAGCATTGAACCTTACCCAACGGACCCGATATCATGCAAGACGGGTTATAATAACCTCGAACAACGCACTAGAACGATCCTTGGGCAGTGGGTATTCAAGTTTACAGTGATTCGAACCCAATCGAACACCTAGACGGCGCTGCAGATCAGAAAATCGAACAACATTAAACTTTTCAGCACCTAAAGCTAATGGGCATTCTACCAAAGGCTCCAAACAAGAATGGGTAAACTATATTCGAACTCAAACCAGCATGGGTCATTACTGAAACTTACCGAAAGAGTCCGAACACGCTGAAACGAACCTTAAATCAGCCCGAACGCACACAACACGCCAGAACGACGAAGACTCCAGCCACTACTCACTAGCCCAGCCGAAAACAAGAGAGATCAGTGGGTTAAACTCGCTGCTTGCGAAACTTGAAAGAGATTCAAGAGAAAAAGAGACCTTACACGCAAGCTTGAAGGAGAAAAACCGAAGCCGTGGGTGCTGACCGGCGCTTGCGGATGCAGGGGTCACGGACCTGCTGCTGTTGGCGTCAGAACACGGGAGAGAGAGAGATTCGCGAAGAGGCTCGCGAAGGGAGGTGGCTGCGCGACGAGAACGGTGACGGAGGCGCTAGAGCACGAGCGGCGGTGGCGACAGGGACCTGGGTTGCAACCTCCAACGGCGGTTGGACGGTCAGGCGGCGGCGCGGCAGTTGGGAGGGCTGGCGGCTGAAACACACGGGCAGGGGGGGCGGCTGCTGGAGGCTCACGAAAAAAAGAAGACCAAGAGATGAGAGGGAGAGAAAAGGGTTAGGGAAATTAGGGCTTTTCTCTCTTAAGCTTCATTAAATCCAACTTAACCCAATTCCTTTCTTTTTAAAAGAAACTAAGAATAAAAACTCATTCTAATTAGGATTTAGAATTCTAATTAGAATACAAATCCCTAAAAGGTTTGGGAAAGAAATTAACCCAATTGATTTAGGATTTGGGTCTTTTGATATTTAAAATAAATATCAAATATTAAACCTCTAACTTTAGGAAACTTAAAGATTTAATTAAAAATCTTTTTCCCCTAAATTTTAGAAATTTAGTTTAACGACCCAAGGCCAACGTTAAATTCTAATTTCCCCAAATTAGAATAAGAACGCCCAGTAAATACCAAAACGGCTCGATTTCGAAACGCGGGGCGTTACATCTAGTGGTTACTATTTCGCGGTCCGGTCTTATGCAAACTCATTGCATAGGATACCCCCACCCGCATGTCTCCTACATGGATGCTTTGGATCATTGCATCTGTATTGAATACAAGGTGGGTCGTATCACGTAGCGTCACCAGGATAAGGTACCCAACCTTATCCCTATACTATAGACCTTTTAGGTTGTTACTTGGACACTGATCCCCGTATGTCCCCAGATACTAGTCCAAGTTTCATTTAAACAACCTTGGATCTTAGTTTATTGGATTTATGGTTTTTATTAATGCAAACTCGATTATTCAATAACCAAATTACTGAATTACTCAAATAACGCTTTATTGAGATCGATTAATTTGTTTCATTTACTATCTACGAGTTTTAGAGCATAAAGCCCAACAAAAAATAAGATATGTACATTTATCTTATATTTGCAACAACCGTATACATAATCTCCCGATTTTAGGGATTCTTTTTTTCCTTCCAATCAACGATTATACCGCTCTATTGTAAGACGAAAAACACGGGTGTGGGGAGGAAATGCATGAAGGCGGTTTTCGTGGAGAGTTTGTGTAGATTTGAACATAAATGTTGTGAACCCGCCAGAGCGGATGTATTGATAAATACCATTTCATCGTTATTGCAACTTCTCTTGGAAAAGTGTGCTTGTGGTACACTCATATGTAATTATACACATTGGCATCTCTAATAGAAAAAATGTTTTGATTTGTCTGTACTATTATATACATCAATGAAATGGTCTGATGTGTCTACTTGTGTGTGTGTACACTTAATCCCCCCTGTTTTTGAGTTAATCACCCCTATATCGTGTATGTCTGGAATGCCCAATAAAATACACTCTGTCTTTGTATGTGTTGCTATATGCAACCATAATAATCCCCCCAGTACCATGTTCACCTGGATGCAAATACTTGATGAATGCCATAATTGATATCTGTCTATAGTATTACATACATACGTGTTCCGCATGCATCCTGTGTGTATGCATACTTACCCCAGTCCCACCCCCCATATGAGTTATATATACGCTGCAGTTTATAGGCACTGTCATCTATATGTGTGTATTGCTACTTACGACTCTTATTGTTGTCCTTTTGTAACATGAATAATGAGGGGCAAAATGTGAGGGATAAAATCTTTTTTTACTGTTGGAAACACTGAAACCTAAAGCCTAAAAAATAGGTAGATCTTTTTATATCGTTGAACACAGAGTGCCAACTGAACTTCCTATAAATTGGGATTCATCCATCCCGAAAAAATGGGGAAGGGGGGAGAAAAATGAACGAAAACTAAAAAATCTGTTAACGACGTTTGTCTATAGTCGTATATACTAGGGGTAAAAATGTCAAAAAAAATATGGAAAACAATTCCTGAAAATGCGGTAGCCACCTCTGCGAATTCTAAACTCCGGTAGCCAAAATACAAGAAGGTTTTTTTTTTCTAGCTATTCAGCACAATTTCCCTAGATTCAATCTTCTGAGAGGATATTAGGGCGTGAGCTTCCATTATGAAGTTGCTGAGCTCGGTGGCATCTAGATCTTCATGGGAGAGGAGTCGCACAACTTGAATCACATCTATTTCAACTCGAATGTGAAGGGAGTTGAAGTGATTTCAATCCTTCACAAACCACAAAATTAGACATAATTTGGAAAAAAAAATCCAAAATTTGAGTTAATTACACTGATACAAAATTAATACTAATCAAGTTTATTTTACTTGAACTAAATTTATTTGTCCAAATATTTTGTGAAGAAATTAATAAAAAATATTCATATTGTCATTATTAAATTAATGACAAAATTACATATTATTAAATTTGGGATCAATTACAAATTTATATGTATCGCAAATTAAATTTGATGACAAAAAAGGCAAGTCTAAATAATGTCGTTTCATGACCATGTTATCAAGTAAGCCTAGCCTGGTCAAATCTGGTCATACAGAAATTGGGTCAAAGATCAAATTGTAGGATTGATATAGCAACCCTAGAAGGGTGAATATGGTTTATTGAAACTTTATAATACTTTTGACTAAAGTGGACCCAATTAAACAAATTAACAAATTTTTCCATGCAAATAGTTTAAACAAGTAATTCATACAAATTTCATGCAAATAGTTTCAACTCAATTTTTTAGCAAGAAATTATAACCAAGGAGTAAATTTTCGAGCGACTTGTCAACATTTTGGTCGACATATCGCTATGTCAAAAGCCTCGACATGTCGGAAGGAAAAAAATTCGTTTTCTCCCTAATTTTAAGATTTTTCTGAAAATTTTGTTTGTACTTTTTTTTTAATTAAAAACACAAAGCCTGGAAGGGTTTTTTTTTCTTTTTTTTTTTTTTTTAAGTTTAAATCTTTACTTTCTTTTTCTTTAATGAAAAACAAATAGTTTTTCTCAACTTTGTTTTTGCTTTTTTTAATTTCTTTCGTTTTTTTTTTTTTTTTTGACAACCTTTCTTTTTTATTTACTTTTTTTTATTTATAATTGATAATTGATTTAAAATTATAAATATTTTAATTTTTTTGAATTTTTAACCCATAAAATGGATATATAATATTAGTAAATTGTACATTTTATTTTATTGATGGGTTTATACTTTATATTATTTATTTAAAATTAAAATATTGTTTTTATTATCAATTGATACAAATTTAATGGTTTGGTTGTTCATTTAAATATAGTTATAGTTTTTAAATATCGATTAGTTATAGTTTAATTAAATAGTTAAAATTTCATTCATTTACGGTTCGTTTTGTAAGCATTTGGTTTTTGAAAATTATATTTGTTTTCTCCCAATTTCTTTACCATAGTTTTCATCTTTGTTAATGACACATTTCAATTCTTAGGCAAATTTAAAAAACAAAAACAACTTTTTGAAAACAACTTTTTTTTTAGTTTTCAAAAATTGGCTTGGTTTTTGAAAATATGGGAAGAAGATACTAAAAAAACATAGAAGCTTATAGGTGAAAGTAGTGTTTATAAGCTTAATTTTCAAAAACCAAAAACCAAAAACCAAAAACCAAAAACAAAAAATGGTTATCAAATGAGACCTTAAGAATTCAAACAACTTCTATCAATTGCTATAGTTTTTTCAAAATTTTTGTTGGTAACAATATTTCCATCAAAATTTTAAATAACTATTATTATGTAATTTAAATATGGTTGTTAAAAATGATTAATTGTAATATAATTGAACTACAATTAAATTTTGATTTGATAATTAAAAAAAATTCATCCATTTCCATATTTTTTTCCAAAATTCCTACTCATTGACATTTGAATCAACATTTCTATCTAAATATTGTCTTACTTTTTAGATATGACGATAAAAAAAGATCAATTATAGCCTATTTAAGCCACAAATAAAGTTTTATTCACTAATTCAAACAATTCTCATCAATTTCTATGATTTCTGTAATTTTTCTCGAGATATTCATCGACATTTCCATAAAATCTAGACCTTGATATTTCCATCGACATCGACGTTTTAATCCTTGGTTATACTAACAAATTGAATCACTCTATTTATTTAAATATCAAGATTGTGAATAAATATGTAAAGATTTTAATTCTACTAACCTAAATAAACAAATATGAATAATTAACTTTAACACAATATTCTTGCAATAATATATTGTCACAAAAAATAACAAAAAATTACTTGCTTAAAATAAAAAATAGTAATCAATAATAAGATCAAATTCTAGCAATTAATTTTATGAAAGAAAGTATAATAATCACTTGCTTACTTTTCAAAAAAAAAAAAAAATCACTTGCTTAAAATAAGAAATAGTAATCAATAATAAGATCGAGTTCTAGCAATTAATTTTATGAAAGAAAGTATAATAAAAAATTAGTTGCAAAAATAAAAATAGGATAGGGCAAGAGAAATTAATAAAAAAAAAAATTATAGTGGTTCGACACAATTCAACCTACTCCACTATCCAAGCTCCTCTTTGGTATTCCACTAGAAAAACTGATTCTTTCAACGGTGAGAGTCCAACTGTTACAACGTTTCTTTTTCTGGAGCAAGAACAAACTCGATCTTTTTCACGGTTCATGATTAAATTATTATAACCTCTCTGTTCACATGTAACTTCAAAGATGGAGACACGTGGAATAAACAATATACTTGTATTAATATTTGTATGCGT
The DNA here is from genome assembly GCA_036850905.1 of Luffa acutangula. NCBI lineage: Eukaryota > Viridiplantae > Streptophyta > Magnoliopsida > Cucurbitales > Cucurbitaceae > Luffa > Luffa acutangula. The sequence goes on along the minus strand of CM072094.1, from coordinate 7,615,317 downwards.
GTGGATGTACAATCTCTAATGTAGTCCTCTGATTCTCTCTCTTGTGTGTGGATGTGTTTCACTCGAGGGCTGGAACGCTTGATCTCGAGTCTGAAACTTTAATGGATTCTTGGAGCTTGAAGTCTTCCGATCTCGAAGGAGTCTTCAATCTTCAAGAAGTGTTCAACACTTTGAAACTTATGGATTTCAAGGAGTCTTCGGTCTTCAATCTTCAATCTTGATGAAGTTTCTCTGAATTCTCTGACTCTGGCTTGGTGCTTCAAAATTCTGACCTTTAAAATGGTGGAGGACTCCTCTATTTATAGAGTTCTCCTGAATGGGCCCTAGAGACTTTTGGGCTTAACAACTTGGGTTTGGGCTTTATTGGTCTTGGATTTGGTTCATATTTGACCCAAAACCCTATGACCCAAATACTTAAAAGACCAAGATTTGATCCAATTAATTATTTTGTTAATTAATTTGTCAAATTAATTAATTTGATCAAAATAATTTAATTTTAATTAATCGATCAAATAGAAATTTGGCACGATAAATTTATAATTGGCCAACTTTGTCTTCAAATTAAATTTGGGACACATGTCAATTTATAATTGGTCCCAAATTTAATTAATTATAATTTTGTCACTAATTTCATGTAATGACATGACAATTTGTGATTGGTCAAAATTTCTTCATCAACAAATGCCCCTTTTCAAGATTTATGCACAAGTATGTGTGAGTGAATCTCGAAAAATATTATTTGAAATCAAAATGTAAGATATCTGTTCTTAATTTTGGCTTTCTTTGATGTGTCAAATAATCAAAATAAGGATTTAATTCAAATTTTTTACTATTATATATTTTTTATTTGACACAGTTTTATGCCCATTAATCAAAATATGAATTCGGATCATAATTTTGATTTTTGTTTTTAATTTGGCAACAAACTTTCAGTCGAATATCAATAGACTTTATATTCCACATTGCAATTTGAATAGGATTGATGTTCTATCCAATAATTTAAAGTCCACACATTTTTAATTTGGAGTAGAATTTCAATTTGAAATTTCCTCAAATTTTGATTTGTGATCAAATTTGGACTATGTCCAAAATTTTGAGGTGGAATTTTACGAAATTTTAACTTAAATTTGGAATGACATTTGATCTCTATCTGAATTTTGATTTGGGAGAAAATTTGGAGTATGCCCAAATTTTAGTTTTAGAAAATTTGGTCAAAATCTGGAATAGAATTTGAGTTCTATTCACCTTAGCTTGAATTTTGGGATGAAGTTTGAATCTGAACCAAATTTGGGAGAAAACTTAGCATGTCCAAATTTAATGCAAGGTAAACATTTAGATTTTTCTCATGGGTTTATGATTTGGGAAAATTTTTGGAGAATACCCAAATTTTGATTGAGATGCCAAATTTAAATTCTATTGAGATTTTTAACTTTAAATAGAAATTGAATTCAAACCCCGATCTTGGCTTTAATTTAAAAGATAAAATTTTAAAACTTACTCCTTTGACATAAGATTTGGAATAATCCAAATTGATTTGGAGAAATTTTATCCAAATTTACGCTGGAATTTTCCAAATCTTGCTTTATCAATGAGATACTGGTCTTAAATGATACCAAATCTTATTTAGAATTATCAATTTTATCGGTATCAAAATCTTTGTCCATCTAAAATTTTCTCAATATATGCCATCTTCAGAAAATCACCTTCGTGGGGCTGCAGCAAGTTTATGAACTCCTCCGTCATGATGATTCGCAATCCCAACCAGCAACCACCGTTTCAACAACTTAGCAGGTCCAACTTTTCCGATCAGCAGAACGCAATGAAGGTTGTGGAGTAGCCGCCGTGGGTGTCGGAGATAAGAGCGGCGCTGCACCGGAGTTGGGTATCATCCAACTGTGGCTTCCACTCTCATATTTGTTGTCGGCGTGATGGGTTGGAAGGTTGCGGCCAGTATACCAGTGAGTTGTGGTTTGGGTTGCTGGAGTTTCATTGAGAAAGAAAGTTCTGACACCGTCTAACAGTTTCGCCAGCGTCATGTGGGTTGTTAGAGCAAGGAGCGGAGCCACGCCAGAGAAATCGTCGGGCCACTGTTTTCTCCGTCATACCTGTTGCCGGCGCGATGGGCTGAAGGATGGCGGCCGCCATTTGAGTGGAAGGAAGCGTATGATGCTTCGCCGGTCAAGTGGTCAGGGGGGAGAGAAAAAAAAAACGTTTAGAATATATTTAGTTTTCTTTTTTATTTCTTTTTTTTTAATTTTTTTTTCAGTGTGCAGGTCTGAGGCTATGAATTCTTTAACATGGAGAGAGAAGACATCGGTTTGCTTTTTTTATTTGCAGGGCACTTTTAACTTCTTTTTTTCTTATATGTAAAGTTGGTCAAATAGCCATGACGACAACCCTCACAGAAAAGCTGTGATGGGCAAAGACTCGACAAAGATAAAGCTGCCACGATTGTACCTCATAGATTCCACAGTAAGAGATAAAGAGTTGGTTAACTTCAGCACGGCTGGAATGGAGAAAAGCAAACTTAGTAGTCCCCGAGTTTCAATGATGAATTTGTATGGGTAAACTATATATATGTCTCTTTTTTTTTTTTAAGAGAAGATATTAGCCTCTTTTTTTCTTAAAGAAAACTATATAACTTCTACTCCCTTTTTCTTTAATGTCCCTGCAGGCAATGCACTTTCATTTTTTTTAATATTGCCACCTTTACACACATATATATACCCAAAATGACCTAAGTGTGTATTGTCACCCGCAGCTTGATCAATATCTTTTTTTTTTCCAACTCTAGTTTCAAATTTCTGTTAAATGCACATGCCATATATATATATATATATATATATATATATATATATATATAGTTTTTTTTTTTTCGAATTCAACACATCCCATATATATATTGGGTTGTTGGACCCCTTCATGATTTTCATTTTTTTTCGCTTGCATGCTTTTTTTTCGCCACTTTTTTTAGCCGCCTGCTTTTTTTTCGTTCTTCTTGGCACCTTTCTTCTTTATTTTTTTCTTTCCAGACTTTTGCCAATTACATATATATATATATATATATATATATATATATTACCCCTTCTTTTGTGGTCGTCCTCAACAATAACTCTTGTTCTTAATTTTAGGAAACGACTATGTTTGACAACGGCTTCTTCCACACAATTGATCTTTCGCCCACCGTTGAAAAGGCAAGTACATATTCATTTTTTCTAAACTTGCACATTCTATTTTGCGATCTCTTGTTGAATATGCATTTATAAACTGCCACATACATATTTGATTAGGGAAAATTTTCCTTGACTAAAATCAAGACTTTCCATTATGTGTTTGACCTAATGTCTTGCATAGACCAAAACATAAAGTCATTCAAGCAAGAAGCTTTAGGTACATGATTTTTTTTTTCAATCTCCTTCAATTTCTCTTTTCTTTCTTTCATTTGACTTCAATGTTCATACATTTTCTTCTTTTGTATAGGTTTTGAGCTCGAGCAATAATCCCCTTTCGTGCTTCTTGCTCGAATGTGTAAACTTCGTGCAACAATCGTCACCAAATTCACTTGCAGTGATTTCACCGCCTGTCTAGACCAATCACTTTGATGACTGTAGTTTCATACAGGGGTGGTCACCATGGTCGTCATCAGCTTCACTTGTAGTGATTTCACCACCTGTCTAGACCAGTCACTTTGATGACTGTAGTTTCCTATAGGGGTGGTCACCACAGTCGTCATCAGCATCACTTGCAGTGATTTCACCACCTGTCTAGACCAGTCACTTTGATGACTGTAGTTTCCTGTAGGGGTGGTCACCAAGGTCGACATCAGCTTCACTTGCAGTGATGCCCTCCTGCTAGACCAGTCCCCATTTTATTGGATGATCTGAGTAACCTATAGGGGTAGTCACCAGATTCGCCTACACTGATGCACTCCTGCTAGACCAGTCCCCATTTTATTGGATGATCTGAGTAACCTGCAGGGGTAGTCACCAGATTCGCCTTGAGTGATGCACTCTTGCTAGACCAGTCCCCATTTTATTGGGTGATCTGAGTAACCTACAGGGGTAGTCACCAGATTCGCCTTCAGTGATGCACTCTTGCTAGACCATTCCCCATTTTATTGGGTGATTTGAGTAACCTGCAGGGGTAGTCACCAGATTCGTCTACAGTGATGCACTCCTGCTAGACCAGTCCCCATTTTATTGGGTGAACTGAGTAACCTGCAGGGGTAGTCACCAGATTCGCCTACAGTGATGCACTCCTGCTAGACCAGTCCCCATTTTATTGGGTGAACTGAGTAACCTGCAGGGGTAGTCACCAGATTCGCCTTCAGTGATGCACTCTTGCTAGACCAGTCCCTATTTTATTCGGTGAACTGAGTAACCTGCAGGGGTAGTCACCAGATTCGCCTTCAGTGATGCACTCTTGCTAGACCAGTCCCCATTTTATTTGGTGATCTGAGTAACCTGCAGGGCCAGTCACTTTGATGACTGTGGTTTCCTGCATGGGTGGTCACCACGGTCGACATCACCTTCACTTGCAGTGATGCACTCCTGCTAGACCAGTCCCCATTTTATTGGGTGATCTGGGTAACCTGCAGGGGTAGTCATCAAATTCGCCTACAGTGATGCACTCATGCTAGACCAGTCCCCATTTTATTGGATGATCTGAGTAACCTACAGGGGTAGTCACCAAATTCGCCTTCAGTGATGCACTCCTGCTAGACGAGTCCCCATTTTATTGGGTGATTTAACTAACCTGCAGGGGTAGTCACCAGATTCGCCTTCAGTGATGCACTCTTGCTAGACCAGTCCCCATTTTATTGGGTGATATGAGTAACCTACAGGGGTAGTCACCAGATTCGTCTACAGTGATGCACTCCTGCTAGACCAGTCCCCATTTTATTGGGTGAACTGAGTAACCTGCAGGGGTAGTCACCAGATTCGCCTTTAGTGATGCACTCCTGCTAGACCAGTCTCGTTTTATTTGGTGATCTGAGTAACCTGCAGGGCTAGTCACTTTGATGACTGTAGTTTCCTGTAGGGGTGGTCACCACGGTCGACATCAGCTTCACTTGCAGTGATGCACTCCTACTAGACCAGTCCCAATTTTACTGGGTGATCTGAGTAACCTGCAGGGGTAGTCACCAGATTCGCCTACAGTGATGCACTCCTTCTAGACCAGCCCCTATTTTATTGGGTGATCTGAGTAACCTGCAGGGGTAGTCATCAAATTCACTTGCAGTGATGCACTCCTACTAGACCAGTCCCCATTTTATTGGGTGATCTGAGTAACCTGCAGGGGTAGTCACCAGATTCGCCTACAGTGATGCACTCCTACTAGACCAGTCCCCATTTTATTGGGTGATCTGAGTAACCTGCAGGGGTAGTCACCAGATTCGCCTTCAGTGATGCACTCCTGCTAGACCAGTCCCCATTTTATTGGGTGATCTGAGTAACCTGCAGGGGTAGTCACTAGATTTGCCTACAGTGATGCACTCCTGCTAGACCAGTCCCAATTTTATTGGGTGATCTGAGTAACCTGCAGGGGTAGTCACCAGATTCGCCTTCAGTGATGCACTCCTGCTAGACCAGTCCCCATTTTATTGGGTGATCTGAGTAACTTGCAGGGGTACTCACCAGATTCGCCTTTAGTGATGCACTGCTGTTAGACCAGTTACTTTGATGACTGTAGTTTCCTGCAGGGGTGGTCACCACGGTCGCCATCAGCTTCACATGCAGTGATTTCACCGCCTGTCTAGACCAGTCACTTTGATGACTGTAGTTTCCTGCAGGGGTGGTCACCTGTCAACTTTTGAAGTGAAACGAAAATCTCCAATTGTCAACATTTGAAAATGAAGTGAAGATTGCCAACCACTAACTTTTGAAGACGAAGCGAAGCCGTCAGCTACCACCATGGAGAATGCAAACTTGAGGAAACAAGGCGCCATACTTGAAGGGGTGAGACGCCAAACTTTGAAGAAGCGAAACACCGAACTTGAGACAAGATGCCAAACTTGAAGTGAGTGAATTACCAAACTTGAAGAACGAAGCCCTCTTTTATGCACTCAATTCATAACATTTCATTCACAACAATGTACGTCTTCAACCCATTGTGTTGCCCCCAGTAGGGATGAACTTCTTCAATTTGTTTTATCATGCTCCAATATTTGTGGCACTTTGTTTTTTTGTTTGCAGGGACTGAACTTAAAGTTTTCTTTAAGCTGCCTACGTACCCTTGAAGAAAAGGGATCAAGTCAAAACGTAGTTCAAGGTACAAATTTGATTTTTTTTTGGTCGTTCACCTTTTTAACTCATGCGGGCCTGGAGTATCATGCAATTTAGACCCTTGCGATATGGAGAAGTACATTTTACGCATAAAACTTTTTAAGAAATTTGCCATTTATCGGGCCTATTCTTAATCTGTCTTTATCCACAACCTTGTACGCTCCATTTGTGTAGACTTCTTTGACGACGTAGGGTCCATCCCATTTAGGTGTGAACTTGTTCCCTGTGTGTCGTGTCGTGATGATGGGTCTTCGAATAGCTAGCACAAGATCACCAACTTGAAATGAACGAAGCTTCACATTCTTGTCGAAGGCTTTAGACATCCGTGCTTGGTAGCATTCTAAAGCTTGTTGAGCCTCTAACCTTCTTTCATCAAGTGCTTCTAACTCTTGAAGGCGCAACCTAGCATTATCTTCCGTTGTCAACCCTTCTTGGACAGCCATCCTTAATGAAGGAATCTCTCTTTCTAACGGGAGCACAACTTCTACCCCATAGACGAGGGAATAAGGTGTGACCCCTGTAGGAGTGCGATGAGTAGCTCGGTAAGCCCACAACACTTCACCGATCTTTTCTTGCCAATCTCTCTTTGTCTTGGAGACTACTTTCTTCAATAAGTTACACAACGTCTTATTGAATGCTTCTGCCAACCCATTTGTCGCGGCATTGTACATAGAGGACTTGTATTGTTTGAAGTTAAACTTCTCACACAACTTGTCTATTAGGCCGTTGGAGAATTGCCTTCCATTATCTGTCACAATGCGATGAAGGATACCGTATCGATAGATTATATGAGTTCGGACGAAATCCACAACATTTTCTTTCTTGGCTTCTTTTAATGCGACAGCTTCAGCCCATCTTGAGAAGTAATCTGTCCCTGCAAGAATGTAAGAATGTCCTGCTGAAGACTTAGGTGTTATAGGGCCAACAAGGTCAAGTCCCCAAGCCTCAAAAGGCCATGAAGCTACAGTCGGATGGAGAGGCTCTGGTGGCTAATGTATGAAGTTTGCATGGAATTGACAGGCTTCACACTTTTTTGCAAATTCTATTGAGTCTCGAATCATTGTAGGCCAATAATAACCCATCCTTTTTAATTGAAACTGGAGTTTTGGACCCGACTGGTGGGCACCACAAGCACCTGAATGTGCCTCATCTAATGCCTTCGCTGCTTCTTCCTTTCCAAGGCATCGAAGGAAGAGTCCCTCATAAGAACGACGATAAAGGGTCTCCTTGTAATAGATAAATCGGGCACCTCTTCTTCGTATATCAGCCCTACGTCTGAGATCTGTGGGAAGTCTTCCATGTTGAAGATAATCTATAATAGGTTGTCGCCAGTCCTCTTCATCAATTGCATAAACAGAGATCATATTTGCCTCTTGACCTTCATCTTCTATTGGCGGCACAATCCACTTCTGACAAAGCGAGATGTTCATCGACATATCCTCTAGGATTGTTAGGGCAGTCACCAAATTAGCTAGAGCATCTGCCTTTTTATTTTCCGATCTCGGAACATGCTCTAGTACTATACTGTCAAACCTTTCTAGCAGTTGTTTTGCATAGATGAAATAAGGCTTCAGGTCTTTATGTTTCACTTCATATTGGAGTAAGAGTTGGCTAACGACCAACTTTGAATTACCATAGACCTCAATATATGCTATGCCAATCTCCAAGGCCATTTGGAGGCCAATTATCAGTGCTTGATACTCAGCGACATTGTTTGAACACAATTCACCAAGCACAAAGCTGTAGGGGAGCATGTGTTTCTCAAGCGAAATAAAGACGATTCCTGCCCCCACTCCACTTCTTCGTGCTGCACCATCAAAGTACATAGTCCAGGGCTCCATGATTTCAACATAGAAGAATTCTTCATCAGGTAGGTCCTCACATAACTTCCAATCTGAAGGAATTGGATGATTCGCCAAGAAGTCGGCCAATGTCTGCCCCTTGATCGCCTTTTGAGGTACGTACACGATCTCATATTGCTGGAGTAAGATGGCCCACTTAGCTAAGCGTCTAGAAATAACCGGCCTCGATAGAACGTATTTAACAAGATCAGCCTTCGCGACCAAGTGCACTGTGAAAGCTTGCACGTAGTGCCTTAACTTGTCAATAGCGAAGAAAAGAGCAAGACACATCTTCTCAATGGGTGAGTAATTTATCTCAGCACCATTCAGAGTCCTGCTTAAGTAATAAAGGGCTCGTTCTTTTCCCTTCTCGCCTTCCTGTGCCAATAACGCTCCCAGTGACCTTTCTTGAGCAGCGATATATAGAATCAATGGCTTTCCAGATATAGGAGCTCCTAAGACAGGAGGGTTAAGCAAATATTTCTTAATGTTTTCGAAAGCATTTTGACATGCTTCATCCCACTCAAATTTTTCCCTTTTCCTCATTAGCCTTTGAAAAGGTTGGCATCGACCGGCTAAGTTAGAGATGAATCTTCGAATGTAGGTCAAACGACGCTGCAAGCTTCTCAACTCATGTAAGTTTTTAGGCCTTGGCATCTTTTGAATGGCGTCAATCTTTGATTGATCTATTTCGATTCCTCGATGTCTAACGACGAACCCCAGGAACTTCCCAAAGGTAACACCGAATGCACATTTGAGAGGGTTTATCCTCAATTGATACTTTCTCAAACGATCAAAGACCACTTTTAGATCCTTCAAGTGATCTTGTCGTCTCTTTGACTTAACAACAAGATCATCGACATAGCACTCGACATGTTTATGCAGCATATTGTCGAAGACCTTTTGCATAGCACGTTGATAAGTAGCACCGGCATTCTTTAATCCAAAGGGCATCACTCTGTAACAGTATATCCCTTTTGGAGTTCGAAAAGCTGTCATTTCTTCATCTGTAAGAGCCATTCAAATCTGGTTATAGCCCGATGATCCATCCATAAAAGACAAAGCTTCATGTCCTGTGGTGTCATCCACCATGATTTCTGTGATTGGCAGTGGAAAATCATCTTTCGGACATGCGTTATTCAAATCGCGAAAGTCAACACAAACACGAAGTTGTCCATTCTTCTTTCTAACAGGAACAATGTTGGCTATCCATGTAGGGTATTTCACCTCACGGATGAATCCTGCTTCTATCAACTTGTTGACCTCTATTTCAATTTGAGGGATAAGTTCCGGGCGAAAACGTCGTTGAGCTTGTTTGACCGGCCGATACCCCTCTTTAATTGCGAGATGATGGACAACTACTTTTGGGTCAAGTCTAGGCATCTCTTTATATGACCAGGCGAAGATATCTCTATATGAAGCGAGTAAACTCATATATTCACCTTCTTCTTCGGGAGTAAGTGACATGCTTATAAAAGTTGGGTGTGGCTCTTCTGGCGTACCCAGGTTTACTTCTTTAAGCTCATCCACTGTAGATTCGCTGCCGTCTTCAAGTGATAAAGGTGCTTCGTCCTCATCTACTTCAGGCATTTTGACCTTTGTTTCTTCTTCAACAGTGATGTGAAGACAAAAGGCTTGTTCTTCTTCCTGGTCACTATCTTCTTGTGAAGGATTGGTGATGATAACATCACGTCTCTTTACCTTCAAAGAACCATTCGTATCGACAGTAACAAAGGTTTTTCTTTTCATTCGTGAAGGAACTGCACTGCGAATTTCTCCCTCGACCTTTGTGATCTTTTCAGTTTTCATCGCATCTTCATGAAGTTGGCGAGAAGTCGACGAAGCAGACTGCTTTTTTTTGTCTCTTCTCGTGGTAACACTTAACCTTTGAAAAACTGATGGTCAAGTCACATCTGAAGTTGAAAATGTACCTTCTTCTTTCCCAACGGGCATATTTAACCTTTGAAAAGCTGAAGGTCGCATGGCATCTGGAGTTGAAAGTATACTCTCTTCTTCCCCAATGGGCATACTTACCCTTTGAAAAGCTGAAGGTCGAGTGACATTTGGAGTTGAAAATGTACTCTCTTCTTCCCCAATGGGCATACTTAACCTTCGAAAAACTGAAGGTCGAGTGGAGCTATTAGTAGGTTGTGTGCTCTCTTCTTCCGTTTCATTGACACTTAATCTCTGAAAGACTAAATCACGAGCAACTGGTGGCCTGATGCGCCTAAAAACAGAAGTTCGTAAGTCGACACTTTATTTTTCTTTTGAATCATCAACCTCCTCTACTGTTATATGATTTGTGTCTGCCACTTTCGCCTTCCCTTTTCTTGTTATGCGAACTGGTTCGGGCGACTTAAATCCAAGTCCTTTTCTTGTCGTAGGCAGACTATAGCCTTCCTTTAGAAGCTTCTGCTGTGTTGCAGAGAGCTCAGATCTTCCATAAAAAACCCTTAGACTTTTAAACTCAGTGTGAGTTGTGAAGTCATAACCTACTTTCGCTAGAAGTTTGTATGCCTTGGGGTCGAACCCATCTTTAGTTCGTTTTTCAGGCAAAATCGCTTTTATCTGGTCGTCCTCAGGTTTCTTAATCTCTTGCTTTGTGATCTTTGTAAGAGGCGTAGTGAAACTTTCCTTCAGAATTTCAACATCACCAACCTTTATGCTTTTCGAACATTCAGTGAAGGGTGATTCACCCTTTTTACGCCGAGATAAAGGGATGTATCGTAGGACAGGTGAACATTTCTCATCCTCTACAACTTTAGGTTTCACAAGGCTTGTAGATGTTTCACCCTTTTTCATGTCAGATGCATTCACATCCTCAACAACTTATTTCCTTGCATCCGCTTGTGACTCTAAGTCGAGTTTATCATTCTTTTTTATCAAGGGTATTTCTGTAGGTATAGTTTCCCCTGTGTTGTCGCTCTACATATAAAATTTTGCATCAGCGAAATGGGATTCAGCTTCTGAAAATGGGTTAGTGTCAGCTTCAACTTTCTTGATGTCATGTTGATATAATTTGAAGCATTGGTGCAATGTAGAGGTTATGACTCCATTACCATGGATCCAAGGACGTCCTAGCAATAGCTTATAGGTGGTCTTAGAATCTATTACATGGAACAAAGTATAAGCTTTTAAGTCTCCAATGATGAGTTCAAGGCGTATCATGCCAATCGCTCGTTGTCCACCTTGATTGAAACCTTGAATCACCAATTTACTGTTTGATAATTCTTCCATCGAGATGCCTAATTGCTTCATGGTTGACTTAGGCATTATATTGACAGCTGATCCATCATCGATGAGGATCCGACTTACCTTCTGTTCTCGGATGTATCCCGAGTCGAATAAAAGTCTATTGTGAGGCTTCGACCCTAACAACAAATCTTCATCAGAAAATCCTATAAACATACTGATGACATGCAAAATTGTGATCATTTTCCTATTAATTTTAGCTAGTTTTGTGTATGAATTGTGTACTTTAATGTTATTTTCTGTTTAAATTTCAGAAAAAGGAAGCAAAACCGAAATTTTGAGAGATTTTGGATGATTTTGGAGACTTTTTGAGCAATTTGGAGAATTACATTGAAGATCCGAGTCCAAAAAGCCAAGAAGAATGAATTAGAAGCCCAAATTCATGAATTTCAAGTCTTAAAGTATCAAGTTGGGTCAAGAAAAGTGCCCAAAATCCATTACAAGAAGTATTTGGGCCAAAAGAAAGTTGGACGCCCAAAAATGGAGTCAAAATCGGGCCATTATTGAAGATTCAGGGCCTAGCATCGAGATGCTAAGCCTGGAGCGTCCCGACGCTAGGCAGCTATGCGAAAAAATCTGGAATCGCGAGAGCGTCTCGACGCTGTCTATGTAGCGTCTCGACGCTGCGAAGTCTTGGAGCCCAAGAAAAGATGACGTCAGAGCGTCTCGACGCTGTCCTTGTAGCGTCTCAACGCTACGCCTGCTGGGAGCCTATAAAAGGAGTATTTTGCATCCATATTTTGTGTGCCAATTTGTGGGTTTTCACCCATTCTAGAGTCTACACTAAAATTTGGGATTTTTGGGAGAGTTTTGGAGCTTTGTTGAAGATCTTTGGAGCTCGGGATTGAAGGAGGTCGGCGCGGGATCGAGGAGATCGACACTTTTATGAGCATTTCTCTTCCCTTTTCCTTTATGTTTTAGTTTCTAGAATTGTTGTGATTAGGAATTATTGAATTTTAGTGATTATGAGTAGTAAATTCCTAAATTCTATGAGATTGATTTAGATGTTGAACCTCTGCTGAATTAATGAATTGATGTGGTTTAATTGTCATTATTGTTCATTTGTGCATTTTGTCCTTAATGCTTTTAATCAACTGATCATTGATTAAATGAATCGTTACTAAGTGGAAACTCGACGGAGAGAAGCTTAGACTACAACTGAATGCATGACTAACGGTTATTTACCCGGGTGACACGGGATAAAATAAATAACGTTAGAGGTTGTACTGAAGGGTCGTAATGCCATGCTAAGTAAATAAAGATGAGACTGAAAGGAGATTCTTTATTGAAAGGTATGAGATAGGAGGAGACCGACAGGAGAGTCCTTGTCATTAGGCTTCTAGACTTATGAATCAAATGATTTGTTAATCCATATTAGTTAATTGATTAAGCGATTAAAGGTCCAATTGATAAAATCAACCACTCTAGAATTATCCCTCCAAATTGTGTCACCATTTATCTTTTGCTTTCTAGATTAGTTTTTTATTATTCTTTTCGGCATTAGATTTTGTTCTCTAAATAAAGCTAAGCAAGATTATTCGTGGTAATTAATTGAATAAATCCAATCCCTGAGGATTCGATACTCGGAATACTTTCCATTTTATATTACTTGCGGCCCGTGCACTTTGTGGTTATCACATACAACATGAAGCGTATGTGAGTGCTTTAGAGGTCGGGATGTTTGAACTATCAGACTCGATCAACGCATCAATAAGGACACTTTTAGCTTCCTGAGGAAGTGACAATAAGTCATTTATGCTGAAGGAGGATAAGTCTCCTGGACTTGCCACCGTTTCCGAGGAACTAACAGGGACATCATCATCTTCCACCACGTCCACAATGTGACACGTGACGACTTCAAGTGCTTCTCCTTGACTATCATCAAGAAAGCACCTTGGGAAGTATTCTACCAAAGTTATGGGTGGTGGAGGGCAAAAGAAATCTTCACTTTCCTCCACGATAGGCTTTGACCTTCTCGACTTCTTTTTTCCCTTCTTCCTTTGAGACTTAACCTTTCTTTTACTATCTTGAAATAGGCGGGACTCTTTCTGTGCGTAACTTTGCCTTTGCTTTTTGCGACGAACAACAAGGGTCCAGCCTTCGTTCTCATCTTCAATGGAATTATATTTTCCTTGGGACCCCTCCACTGTGGCTTCTTTTCGGAATCGAACCATTACGGGATCAAGGGTCCCAAATTGAATCAGCCTCTCTTCATAATCACATGAGGAAATTAGAGGATTTTCATTCGCTACATTTGCCATTATGGTTGCATGATTTGTTTGAGCCACCTCATCAAGGTCCAACTCAATTTTCTTTTCACGAGCCAACTTAAGGATTAGCTCCTTCAATACAAAACATTTCTACACTGGATGGCTAACAACTCAGTGATACCTGCAGTAGTTAGGATCATTGACTTTCCCTAACTCTTCCGGTCGTTTGCATTGGGGAGTTCAATTAGTTGCTTCTCCAACAATTGTTCCAACATATCTGGAACGTCGGAGTCTGGAAATGGATATACCTTTTCTTGTCTTTCTTTTAAAGTTAGGCAATGTCTCTCGCCTGTCTCCACTCGTTTTTTTGTTTTACTTTCTTTTCCTTTGGAAGAAAATTTCAACGAGGTCATGTTGACGACCATGGATTCTTTCGTGGCACTCTTCGTAACTTTCTCAGTGCCTTTGACTTCCTTCTTTTCTTTCCTCATTTCTGGGACTACGAGATCTTTATTCCCTCTACTAGCGATGCTCAACTCCATGTCATGAGCGCGAGTCGCTAATTCTTCAAGAATTCGAGGTTTTATCCCCTGTAAGATATAAAGAAGTCCCCAGTGCATGTCTTGGGTGCACATCTCCATAGAGGACAACTCAGAGAGTCTATCTCTACAGTCGAGACTCAAGGCTCTCCAACGGTTGATGTAATCAATGACTGGCTCACCCTTTCGCTGCTTTGTGCTGGTGAGCTCTGTCATACTAACTGTTCGCCTCGTACTGTAGAAGCGATTCAGAAACTCTCTCTCCATCTGTTCCCAACTGTCCATTGTATCAGACTCCAGGTCAGTGTACCAATCGAACGCGTTTACTTTCAGTGTTCGGACAAACTGCTTAACAAGCAAATCTCCCCGAGTACCAGCGTTCTCACAGGTTTCAACAAAGTGGGCAATGTGCTGCTTTGGGTTACCCTTTCCATCAAACTGTTGGAACTTAGGAGGTTGATACCCAGTGGGCAGTCTAAGATTGTCAATCCTCTTTGTATAAGGTTTAGAATACAAGAGGGAACTTTGAGTGGGTCCACCATACTGAGCCCTGATGGAATTCATGATCATGTCTTGCAGTTGTTGGACAGACAAAGAGGCAACTGATGCAGAGTGTTGTGGTTGGTCCTCACGGATGATAGCCTTCCCCTTATCATTCTTTCCTGCAGTAGGGGTCTGGCTAGACTCAGCCGTTTCTCGGTTTTGCAGCTGGTTCTTCAAATAGGCAATCTCAAGATCTCTCTCATCAATTGCCTTCATTAAGAGATTGAGTTTCCTTTCCATCTCTGTCATTCTTTCATCCTGATCTACCTCAGCCATCATGACGGACATCACATCAGGACTTAGTGTATCCTTTGGCTGCTTAGATGCTGGAACGACAGATTCGAACAGTGGGTTGTCTTTGACTGCAACCTTATCCTTAGAGTATTCTTCAATCAACTTTGAGAACTTGCTTGCAATAGCCAGAGGAGTATGATCCTCCTTGATCTCAATTCCTTGGGAGCGACTACGAGTGACAGGACCAGTGTAAGAGTCGCTTGATGTAGTAACCTTCGCAGGAGCTTTCTTTGGTACCATCACGTTCGTTGTATCTTTAAACAAGAGAAAGAGATGAGAGGTAGAGATGGTCCCACTGGGCGTGCCAATTTGTTCACACGTAACTTCAAAGATGGAGACACGTGGAATAAACAACATACTTGTATTAATATTTGTATGCGTGTAGATGTACAATCTCTAATATAGTCCTCTGATTCTCTCTCTTGTGTGTGGATGTGTTTCACTCGAGGGCTGGAATGCTTGATCTCGAGTCTGAAGCTTTAATGGATTCTTGGAGCTTGAAGTCTTCCGATCTCGAAGGAGTCTTCAATCTTCAAGAAGTGTTCAGCACTTTGAAACTTATGGATTTCAAGGAGTCTTCGGTCTTCAATCTTCAATCTTGATGAAGTTTCTCTGAATTTTCTGACTCTGGCTTGGAGCTTCAAAATTCTGACCTTTAAAATGGTGGAGGACTCCTCTATTTATAGAGTTCTCCTGGATGGGCCCTGGAGTCTTTTTGGCTTAACAACTTGGGCTTGGGCTTGGGCTTTATTGGTCTTGGATTTGGTTCATATTTGACCCAAAACCCTATGACCCAAATACTTAAAAGACCCAGATTTGATCCAATTAATTATTTTGTTAATTAATTGGTCAAATTAATTAATTTGATCAAAATAATTTAATTTTAATTAATCGATCAAATAGAAATTTGGCACGATAAATTTATAATTGGTCAACTTTGTCTTCAAATTAAATTTGGGACACATGTCAATTTATAATTGGTCCCAAATTTAATTAATTATAATTTTGTCACTAATTTCATGTAATGACATGACAATTTGTGATTGGTCAAAATTTCTTCATCAACAAAACCTCTCTTTTTCAAGAACAAAAGAAACCCATACAATGAATTGAAAGCTTAAGAACAAAAGAAAATTTCTCAAAGAGTGTATATACAAATCTAATCTAACAAATTTGTTAGAAATGATTCGTTGCAAGTTAAAGTCCTCAAATGACTAAGAAAAAAAAGAATGTAAGGTAAAATTTTTTGCAAATGCTCTAAAAAAAATGGATACGATTTTTCAAACATTTTCTCTCATTTTCCCATTTATTTTGAGCCTTAAATATATATATATATATAAAAGATTAACTAGTCGTTACCTACCATGTGTCAGCATGTGATTGACTACAAGAAATAAAAATAAAATATTAATAAAATAATAAGAAAATTGACAATTGACTCTATACAAATTTTTTAAATTTGAATGCCACGTGTCATCATCTCATTAGTTGAAATAAAATCATATTAATTATTTGAAATTTTGATCGTTGGACTTTTATATTATTAAAAAGTTGTAGTGTCATGTATCACAATCTTATTGGACCGCGTCGCCACGTCATCCACCCGTCACCAATTTTGATTGTTCGAGGTGCCACATCATTATTTACCACATCATTGCCACATTATCACATTTGACCATTGATCGTCCATGTAGTCTGCCACGTCAACGTCACGTCACCATTATTTGCCATGTCATGCCAAGTTGGAGTTTCCTTTCATTTTTGTTTTGACCAATGATCAAAATGTCGACGTCGATGAAAATATCGAGGTCCAAATTTTATGGAAATGTCGATGGACATTTTGGGATATTTTATGGAAATTGTTTGAATTAGTCGATGAACCTTTAATTTTGGCTTAATAGACTATAATTGACCCCTTTTTTTATCTTCATATCTAAAAACTAAGACAATATTTAGATAAAAATGTTGATGGATAAGAAACGATCAATCTTCTAGATATCTGAAAGCAACATACCTAGAAGTTGAACTTTATCGCCCCCATCGAATTTCGCCATTTCTTCAAGTTGATCCACCACTAACTTGCGAAGCATTTTAAAAAACTTTTACCTTACATTTTTTTTTCTTAATCATTTGAGGGCTTTAACTTGTAAGGAATCATTTATAACAAAATTTCGAGATTAGATTTGTATATCCACTCTTTGAGAATTTCTTTTGTTCTTAAGCTTTCAATTCATTGTAAGGGTTTCTTTTGTTCTTGAAAAAGAGACGTTATAACAATTTGATCATGAACCGTGAAAAGGATCGAGTTTGTTCTTACTCCAGAAAAAGAAACATTGTAATAGTTGGACTCTCACCGTGGAAAGAATCAGTTTTTCTAGTGGAATACCCAAGAGGAGCTTGGGTAGTGAAGTAGGTTGAATTTTGTCGAACCACTAGAAATTTTTTTGTATAACTCTTAATCTCTCTTCCTCCCCGAAAGAGAATTTGAAATCAACAATTGAAGATAATTGAATTGAATTGGCTCTAATACCAATTGCTCGATGTGCTAGAGATTGCTAGTCGCAAAGAGAATTAGGATCGATAACAGTACAAGAAGGTGGTGGCAAGAGAGAATTTCAAGCTTTACAAGATCAGATATCTTGAAGATTTCTAACTCTGCCTGTGCAATACAACTTGGAAGCCTTTTATAGACCTCGAAATTCAAAACTAATTGAATACAAAAAATTAAAAGATAAGATCGAATCATCAGGATAGGACCCCTGATAGATTCGTTGGAAAAATAAAAGATGCATATTACATTATTGGGATAGAATGTGCTAGAGATTTCTAGTCGCGAAGAGAATTAGGATCGATAACAGTACAAGAAGGTGGTGGAAAGAGAGAATTTCAAGCTTTACAAGATCAAATATCTTGAATATTTCCAACTCTGCCTGTGCAATACAACTTGGAAGCCTTTTATAGACCTCGAAATTCAAAACTAATTGAATACAGAAAATTAAAAGATAAGATCGAATCATCAGGACAGGACCCCTGATAGATTCGTTGTAAAAATAAAAGATACATATTAACTTATTGGGATAGAATCCAAATAATCTACCATGTGAAAAATACAAGACATATGAACCAAAATGTACAAAGGAATCAAAAAAGTAAAGACAAAAGTGAAAAACAACAAAAGGTAAAATCAACGAAAAAGTAAAGGACACAATGATCTTGCAAATGTAATGTAGACACCGTATTTGGTCCGCCTTGATTTTTAGTAATAATGTTTGAAGTTTTTCAATATTTGGTAGTCAATTTGTTTTTTTTTTTTTTTTTTGTATGCTAACAAGAGCATAGCTTAATTGGTGTGACGATGTATTGATGATCGAGAGATCTAGGGTTTGAATCCCATTCCCCACATATTATTAAAAGTTGTTTTTTTTTTTTAGTTTTCATTTTCATTTTCATTTTATTTATTTATTATTATTATTTCTTTATTTATTTTTAATTTTATTTAATTTTATTATTATTTTTTTTTCCTCCTCTTTTTCGTTGGTCTTCCCCATTCCTTTTCTCTCTCCCATTTCTTCTCCAACTCCCCCCTCTCTCCCCTATTCTTTCTCCTCTCCCCTTTTCTTCTCCAACTCCCCACTCTTTCCACCATTCCCTCATCTATTTTCCTCCCCAAGTTAGAAAATTCTTTAAGTATAAAAGGGGGATGGAGGATGGAAAGGGACAAAGCAAGGAAAAGGAAGTGTTTGACAACAAAAAGAGAGGAAAGTGAAGTGAGTTTGAGAGTGAAGAAATTTGGAGTAAAAGCTTAGAGAGAGAAAGTGAAGAAATTGTAGAGAGAGAGGGGTGAGTTTGAGAGAGGAAAGTTGAGATTTGAGAAGAATTTTTACCCAAACTCTCTGCCGCTGCCGCCGCCGTTGAACGCCACGCCGCCGCCGCCACTGCCGTCGAAGACCCGTGCCGCCGCCGCCCGTCCTAGCCGTGAGAAGCTCCTTTGCAACAAAAGAAAAAAAAAAAAAAAGAAGGAGCTGGAAAAAGTGAGGAAGAAGAAGAGGTTGGGGGAGAGAGAAAAGGTAGTGGGTCTCACATTTTAAATTCTTTATTCTTTTCACTTCTCTCTCTTATTATTTGTCTTATTATTATTATTATTATTACCATTGTTATTATTCCTCTTAAAACAAGAAAAGAAAATGATTATTTTTTTTCTTATGTATCCAAACTTTTCCATTTTTCATTTTGGCTATGAATTTCCAAATCAATTGCAATTTATTTTATTTCATTTATTTATTTATTATTTTTTTCCCTTTCATTTTTCTCTCTTTTATAAACTAAAGTCTCTAATTGGATGTAGTTTGGTTCTAATTTGAAATTTCTACATAAAATTTCAATTTTTTCTTTGATGATTTAATTTGATGTTTTCAAATTGGATTTCAATTTCCCTTCACATTCGAAACAAGTTTCAAATTGTTTTTAGATTAAACAAAATGGAAAGAGAGAAAAGAAAGAGCATTGATTATTGAAAATTTTGGCCTATAGTTTTAAAATTAGCCTACGGTTTTGTTTTGAAATTAACTTCAATTTACTTTAAAATTAATTTCTTATTCAGTTTTTTTTTCTCTCAAAATTTTATTTCATCTAGTAAAGCCAAATTGAGTTTGATTTGAAAATAAATTTTCAACAAGCCTTCAAAGTATTAAATCATTTTTTTTCTTTCTTCTTCTTAAATGGTTTTTTACCATTCATCATTGTTAATTTACATTTTTTTCGTTGAAATGTAAATTAATAAATATGAGACAAAATAATTCATGTAGAGCCTATGACGGAGTTGAAATAATTTTCAAATTCTTGAGGTGAAAGATTTTCTTTAATTAGGAAATTGTTTCATGATAATAAAGTCATGGGTTAACCCCACTCACAAAATTAAATCCTTACTTTATTTAAAGATAAGGTGAAATTAGTGAGACAATTAATTTTCAATTTTCATTTTTTTTTCAAATTTTATTTGTTTATTTTCATTAAGACACAGACCTTTTGTTTAATGAATTCGTGTAATAAAATAAAATGTTTTTAAACGGGTGTTGTAGGGTGCTAACACCTTCCCTACACACAACTATCCCCGAACCTAATTTTTGGTTTTCAAAGACCGATTTTTCTTTAAAATTGGTGCAATCACACCCCAAGATGATTGGTGGCGACTCCAGACCTCTCACCTCGAAAGAGACCCTTAGGAAAGGACGTCGGCCGCTCCACGTCACGATGACGTTGCGACATGTAAGAAGCAAGATATCATTTCTACGTAAATTTTTACATGGAAAAGATAAGGTTGGAAAAGATAAGGTCGAATATTGCCAGCCAATTTTGGAGAAGATGCAGCCTTTTCTCTTTCTTTTGATTTGATATCTTGTTGGCTAAATTTGTAACGCCCCGCATTTGCAGGTGCAAATAATTCTGTTAAATTTTTATTTAATTCGGAGTTTTAGTACCTGTTGGCTGCTTAAGGTTGATTATTATTTGTTTTTTTTTGGTGTTTGCTTGGAGTGGGTAATTTTTATTTTAGCCAATAAATTCTTTTCTTCCGAGAGTTAAATTTCTAAGATGTGCTTAGGTCCTTATGGTTTTATTAAGATTTAATTCGGGTTTTAGAGACCTTAGTTAAGTCTTTAAATTTGCGGCTTTGGTTATGTTTTTCTTAATTCAAGTTTTAAGAAAAGAGGAAGAAGGAAAACCCTAGGAATAAACTCTCTTTTCCCTCTCTTTTTCTTGGTCAGCCGCCGCCCCCCTAAAAAAAAATCTCGTGTTCTTCTCCCCTACGCAGCCGCCCAGCCCAGCCACTACTCGAGTTCGCCGCCGTTGCCGCCTGTGCACGTCGCACTACCGCCGTCGAGCTTGAACCGTGGAGTTGCCGTCAGTTCGCGAAGCCTTCGTCCCTCTCTGCGCGCGTCTCTCTTTCTCTCTTCCGTGGGTTTTGTCTGCGTCGTCCGCCCCTCGAGCGTGTGTTGCAGCCGCCGACAGCCTGAGCCGTCGCCGGTCGTCGTAGTCGAGTGTCGCCGCCGCGTGGGTCTTGTTCTCCGCGCGTTTCTGTCCGTTGGTTCATCAGATCCGTGGTTTCCTTTCTCCTTCTTCTGCGTTCCAGCCTTGAAAGCTCGTGGGTAAGCCGCTTTCCTCCTCATTATAGGTTGATTAAGGCCCGATCTAAGAGTCCTTGCGTGGTTTTGGTTAAATCTTGCGCAAGTAGCAGTTCGGGGCCCCATCGTTCGCGATTTCGCTTCTGTCCAGTGGTGTTTGACCCCGTTTTGGATCATTGCGACGTTGTTTAGCGTTTTCGGTAAGCTTTCATCATGACCCATGCTTTTTTGAGTTCAAATATGATTTACCCATTCGTTATCGTCTTCGGAATTGCAGAATTGGGTGTATTCTATCGCTGTCTAGCAACGTCTTGGGTTTAAAGCTAGTGTTCGGTAAATCCTTTTGCTTCCTATTCCCTTATTTAATTCTCTTACGTGCTCTAAGTCAATTCCTAACCTTTTGAGAGCCATTGATTGTAATTCAGGCTCATTCGAACACTTTTGATCTAGACCCAATTCTATAAGGTAAGGTTAAGGCGGTAATAGTGTGTTTTTAGGCCCTTTTGAATTTAATTTAAGTAATTTAGAATGGGTCCTAATCTTTGGAACACTTTTGCTATAGGGTTGAGTTGGTGTTAGAGCATTCGAGTTGGGCCTTAAGAGTTGGTTTCAGGTGAGAAAATCCTCCCTAAACACTCATTGGGTTGTGAATAAGGTTTCTAAGCTAAGTTCTAATTTTAAACCTTATCCCCTTGTTTCAGGAAGCTTTAGTGTGGTTTAGGAGCGCTTTAAGAAGTTCTGTAAGTAGTTCTTACTTGTTGAAGTCTGTCTGACTGTGTGATGCATGTTGAATGTTTACTTGCTTTATAACTACTCTCATGATTATTGCTTCTTTGAAAGTATGTATATGTATATATGAATTCGTTGAAAAGCATGACTGCTGTTGCGTGTTAATTTGATGAAAAACATGTTGGTTCTATTTTGCATTCGTGAGTCAAGCATGAGCTGAGAGATGTGATCACATGTATATGCTTGGTGGGCATGGTAGGTGAGTCTAGAAGCGTTGCAGGGCATTAGCATTCTAGATAGATGTGAGATAGAGGCCAGGGACCTAAAATGTGGAAAAAGGGCAAGATGGGTGAATGTCAGTGCACCTCGGGTACAAATGGTCAAGGGGTGACACGTCACCATGGGTTTTAAATGGTCAAGGGTCGATGCACAGTTCGAGGCCTTGGGTATAAATGGTCAAGGGTCGAATGCCGAGCTCTGTAGAGAAGTGTCGAGGCCCTGGGTATAAATGGTCAGGGGTCGGTGCAACTCGAAGGGTCAGTCTTGGAGAGTTTTGCGGAGTGTGACGCAGAAATCACGTGTGGAGAGCCATGTGAGGGCTAAATATGAGCGTTGAGTGAGCTCAGGGAGCATGAGTGGTTAGCAAGTTGCATACAGAAGGATGCATGGGTTATGGCTTAGGAGAGTCATTTGTTTACTAGCTTTTTTCAGCATGGCTTTGTGTTTACCGCTTTTAAAAGTATGTGGCTTGTGCATGAAAAGCATGTTGTTTGCGCATGAAGAGCATGTTGGTTGCTTGTTTGCTGTTTGATGGCTTCTCAGGTAGGAGGGGCTACTTAGTGATAGGACCCAAGTAGTATATTAAACTACCCACTAGGATCAACTCCAAGACAATCAACCAATTAATAGTCCAAAAACACAACAGATAAATCACCAATTTATCACCAAGAAAACAATCAATCATGGACAGCAACCAACCATAAAATTCAGAATACCAAAAACACAAAAACACGCACAATTTATACGTGGAAAACCCCTTCGATGTGAAGAGTAAAAACCACGGGACTTGTGAGGAGTCCACCCTTGTCACCTTCTCTTATTATGATAAAATTGAGGGAAAAAGAATCCAAATCAGTCATACAAAGACTCACAACCCACCAATACTTTCATACATAAGAGATCAACACAAAAAAGGATAAAGAAGATGAAAAATCTCCAGTTTTACAGGTTCTGTCCAGCAGCGAGTACGAACAAACCAGAGCTCATACCGACGATCCAACCGTTCAAAACGAGGCCCTATGTGTCCCCAACAAGCTGCCAAAATTTCAGCACAATCCAACGGTTAAAACTCCGGCCATCGACAACTTTGTGAACATTGTCGCTGAAAATCCAAACTGCACTGCTCTCCCTGTTTCCCTCCGTTTTTCTGTGTAATTTTCTGTATTTTCCTTTTCTACCGTCTTCCTTAGGTCATCCCACATCAAAGGAAAAACCCTAGGCTTACAAGACAAGCCCACTCATTTAACCCTAATTGGGCTAAACACATAACCCGACATATTGGGCTCATAAACACAAGTTTAAAAAAAACTCTTGCTTGTGCAACAAGTGGGCTGGACACCCACAACAATCTCCCCCTCCAGCCCATCACGGGGAAGATACAATCACATCCATGATTACTTGAACCTCATCCCGACAAGCTTACTACAAAGCTCAATCTTGCTTCCGGGAACTACTTTCGTTAACATATCTGCACTATTCTTGTCAGTGTGGACTTTCTTCAGTTTCATTCTCTTCTCTTCAATCACATATCGCAACCAATGATATCTAATGTCAATGTGTTTGGTGCGAGCATGATACATTGAATTCTTGCTCAAATCCATAGCACTCTGACTATCACAGAATACTACATACTCATGTTGCTTCAAACCCAACTCTTGAAGAAACCTTTTAAGCCATAACATTTCCTTGCTTGCTTCTACTGCTACAATATACTCTGCCTCAGTTGTGGACAATGCTACACATCTTTGTAGCTTGGATTGCCATGAGATGGCTCCCCCTGAAAATGTAAACACATAACCTGAGGTAGACTTTTTATTATCAAAATCACATGCCATGTCTGCATCAGTATAACCTTCAAGTATAGGTTTGCCACCTCCATAACACAAACTCAATTTGGAGGTGCCCCGCAAGTATCTGAAAATCCACTTCACTGCTTGCCAATGAGTCTTACCAGGATTGGATAAGAAACGACTCACTAAACCAACTGCATGTGTAATATCAGGTCTAGTACACACCATAGCGTACATAAAAGAACCAACAGCAGAAGAATAAGGAATAGATGACATAACTTCTTTCTCCTTCTCTGTTGTAGGACAAGCTGTCTTACTTAGCTTGAAATGAGTTGCTAGCGGTGTACTAACAGGCTTAGCATGCTTCATATTGAACTTTTCAAGCACCCGTTCAATATACTTCTCCTGGGATAACCATAATTTCCCAACTTCCCTGTCACGAGCAATCTCCATGCCTAAAATTTGCTTTGCAGGACCTAAATCTTTCATGTCAAATGACTTGGACAAGTCTTTCTTCAAACTTTGAATCATATTTGCATCCTGTCCAACTATCAACATATCATCTACATATAAAAGAAGAATGATAAAGTTACCTTCAGGGAACTTTTTAAAATACACACAAGAATCAGCTGTTGTTCGTTTATAATCATTGCTTATCATAAACGAATCAAATTTCTTGTACCACTGCCTTGGTGCCTGTCTAAGCCCATAAAGACTCTTCTTCAACTTGCAAACAAGTTTATCTTTCCCTTTTTCTTCAAATCCTTCAGGTTGCTCCATGTAGATCTCTTCATGCAAGTCACCATGTAAAAATGCAGTTTTTACATCAAGTTGCTCCAACTCAAGATCAAGACTTGCTGCTAAACCCAACACTGTTCTGATAGATGTCATTTTGACCACTGGAGAGAAGATCTCATCAAAGTCAATACCTTTTTTCTGGTTACATCCCTTTACCACTAATCTGGCTTTGAGCTTCACTATCTTCTCACCATTCTTCTTGTACTTGAAAACCCATCTATTTCTCAAGACTTTCTTTCACTAGCTCATAGGTTTCATTCTTTTTCAGAGAATTCATCTCCTCCTTCATTGCATCAAGCCACTGGTCTTTTTCATCATGAGACAAGACCTCTTGATAGTTCTCTGGCTCTCCATCTTCACTAACAAGAATGAACTCTGAGCTTGGATATCTTGTTGAAGGTTTACGCTCTCTGGTGGACCTTCGAACCTGTGTATCCTCCACTTGAGGGGTAGGTTGCTCCCCCTGCTCATGAACTTCTTCATGAATCACTTCCTCATGTACATCTTCCTCGTGGATTTCTTCATCAGACGAAGACTTGTCAATATTATCATCATCAACGTGATCTGGTACATTACCATCAGGTTGTATCTCACCAACATCATCGTGTACATCATCAAGTACATCTTCAACATTCACATTTGTTGGCTGAATAACAGAGGGAATAGAGGTAGAATCATTAGTAGTATCAAGAAACAACTCTGAAGTAGAAGTGTACCTTGTACTCAGAAGATCTGCACCCTTCTCGTGCTCAAAGAATACTACATCTCTACTTCTCACTACCTTCTTCTTTTCTGGATCATAGAGTCTGTAACCATACTCTTCATCCCCATACCCAACAAATACACACAGATTGGTCTTCGAATCAAGCTTTGACCTCTGTTCTTTAGGCACATGCATGTATGCCTTGCTGCCAAAGACTCTCAGATGTGAATAAGTAGGATCACGTCCCTTCCATGCTCTCTCTGGAATGTCTAGACCAAGAGGAACCGATGGAGAACGATTAATCAAATACACGACACATTGCACTGCTTCAGCCCAAAATGTCTTAGGAAGATCAGACATTTTAAGCATGCACTTCACCTTCTCTACAATGGTTCTGTTCATCCTCTCAGCAACTCCATTGTGTTGTGGTGTGTCGGGCTCTGTCTTCTCATGTCTGATGCCATGTTGTGAACAATAATACCTGAACTCATTCGAAGTATACTCACCACCATTGTCAGATCGAAGACGCTTCAACTTTCTTTCGGTCTCCCTTTCTACCATGGCATGAAACTTTTTGAAAATCTCGAACACTTGGCTTTTTGTCTTCAACATATACACCCAAGTTCTCCGAGTAGCATCATCAATGAAAGTGACAAAATATCTATTGCCACCAAGAGACTCAACCTCAATAGGACCACAAACATCGGAGTGAACTAACTCCAACTTTCCTTGCCTTTTGATGGACTTCCCAGAAAAAGAAACTCTATGCTGCTTGTCTGCCAAACAATGATCACAAGGGTCAAGAGGAACTGTTTTATCAACATGGATAAAAGCTTTACCTACCAACAGTTTAATCCCTTTGTCACTCATATGCCCTAACCTTCGATGCCACAAGTTAGGAGAATTATTTTCTTCAACTGCATTCAGCTCAGAAGAACATACACTTAAGTATGTTTTATACAAATAGCAACACAACTCACCACGAGCAACTGTTATTGAACCCTTAGACAATTTCCATTTACCATCTGCAAAGGTATGTCGAAATCCTTCTTGATCAAGAACATTTGTTGACAATAGGTTAAGACGTAAATCAGGAATATGGCGCACATTCTTTAATGTAAGCATGCACCCAACACTTGTCTTCACACGAATATCACCTAACCCAACAATGCTAGCTGAGCTCTGGTTTCCCATCTTCACACTACCAAAATCACCAGATTGATAGTTCATGAAATACTCCCTTTTGGGAACACAATGGTATGAAGCACTTGAATCTACCAGTCACTCTGTATCTGAACTCTCTACATGATGACACTCACTAGTTGCACAAATCAAGGTGACATCATCATCACTTTTAGAAGTGATTGCTGCAGTATTTCTATCATCTCCCTCTTTTTGCGAGTCTTGCTTCTTACCTTGTTCTTTCTTCCAACGGTAGAAAAACTTTTTGATATGGCCAGGCTTGTTGCAGTAATGACATGTCCTAGTCTCTTTGTCTCTAGACTTGGACCTCCCTTTTGAGTTACCACGACCTTTGGGTCCCCTACTCTTGTTTCTTCCACGATTCTCAACAACAAGAGCATGTGAATTATCAACTCCCATCTCCTTTCTTCTTATCTCTTCATTGAACATGCTTTCTTTAATAACATTCAAAGACAAAACACCTTCTGGAGCAGAGTTACTAATAGTCACAACTAATGTTTCCCAACTGTCCGGCAAAGAACTCAACAAGAACAAAGCTTGCAATTCATCATCAAGAACAATCTTCATAATAGTCAACTTGTTAATAATATCTTGGAAGTCACTCAAATGCTCAGAAACAGACTTCCCACCCTTCAATTTCAAATTAACAAGCCTCTTGATTAATGAAGCTTTGTTATGTGCGGTCTTCCTTTCATAAAGACCTTCCAATTTCTTCCACAACGCATATGGGTCGGACTCTTGAGACACATGGTTGAAAATGCTAATATCAACCCACTGCCTAATAGTCCCCAAAGCTTTCCTCTTTAACTTTCCCCAATTTCTCTCTTCCATTTTATCTGGTTTTGCAGGATTAACAATGGTGCCATCAGCTTCTATGGTTGTCAATTGGATCAAACAGATCTTTACAATATAACAGATCTTCCATCATCGGTCTCCAAATGGAATAATTGGTTGATGTCAATTTAATCATTGAACTACCTTGATAGCGAGCAGAAATGTCGCTATTTTAGTCTCAAATTATTAAGCTTTTTGGTGCTTTAATCGTGTTTTTAATGAATATATTTATTGAATTTTGTTATTTTGTCTTTAGGAGCACAAATGGTGAATTTGGGAGAAAAAGAGCCAAAAATTGAAGTAATTTTAGCCCAAATCAAAGCTTGATGCAATTGGTGGCCCAAAGAAGGCATCCATAAAGAATACACCAAGAGAAATGAAGAAGAAGGCCCAAAAATCAGCCCAAAAGGAAGCTGATTTTCTGGAAAATCTGGACAGCGTCGAGACGCTTAGCAAGGCAGCGTCGCGACGCTGCCCTTTCTTGTTGCCCAAGCCGCGTGCGCAGCAGCGTCGCGACGCTTGGCAAGGCAGCGTCGCGACGCTACCCCTTTTCTAGGCCTATAAATAGGCGCCCTTGGTGCCTCATTTTGATATCAATCATCAATCAATCATTACTCACTCATTCCTTTCTCTCCTAAGACTCCTTTTTTGGAGCCCCTCTCAAGGCTTTGAGCCTTTTTGAGAGGGTTCTTCTAGTGGGAATTTTTGGGGAATTTTGGGGAGCAATCTAGAGGCTCGAGGAGTAGTCAGCGGGGGCTCCAAGCGTCAGCAAGGGGTTTTTCGACGGTCAATTCCTTTTCCTTTATGCCTTTTAATATGCTTTCCCTTGTAATTATTGTGAATATTATGTGTAGCTAAACCCCAATTTGGGGTCTTGAAATGAAATGTTAGTGGAAATATTGTTATAATTCCTTGTCTCTTGCCCATGTCCTAATTATTTGTATGGATGTGCTTAATACTTTACTCAATCTGGCCAATTGTGTAATGATTCGATTCTTAATGGAAACTCGACGGAGAGAAATTAGGATAGATCATAATCCATGCAACTAGTTTAATTGCCCGTTGTGACACCGGGATTAGTTGATTAAACATAGATTCCTAAAATGAATCAGGGCGTAATAATTAATGATTTTTAATAGCGCTAAGGACACTTAGGTTGTTAAAATGAACTAATTACAATTAGGGGAAACCGACAGGAGAACCTATGTGATTAACGGAGATTCTAGGTTTATAATTAGTTGGGCAATGAGATAGGATAATTATAGCAAGTATTTAGCTAATCATTGATTTTCAAGACCCCTCTTCTCATTTCAAGAAAAACCTCTTTCTCCACATTTTATTTTTGATTGATCAAATTTGTTTTCATTAAGTCTTTTTAAATTCGAATTCTTTTTATCACATGAGCTTGGTCCCTAAATATTATTTCACCTAAGTATTTTCAGTGCTCAAGAGAATTTTAATTAATTGCTTAAGTTTCGCTTCACCTCCCTGTGGATTCGATACTCGGAATACTTTCCGTTTTATATTACTTGTGGCCCGTGCACTTTGCGGTCACCAAGTTTTTGCTACCTCCACTACTACTAGTAGACTCCATGACAATGATTAAATTAAAACCTTGCTCTGATACCAACTGATAGGACCCAAGTAGTATATTAAACTACCCACTAGGATCACCTCCAAGACAATCAACCAATTAATAGTCCAAAAACACAACAGATAAATCACCAATTTATCACCAAGAAAACAATCAATCACGGACAGCAACCAACCATAAAATTCAGAATACCAAAAACACAAAAACACGCATAATTTATACGTGGAAAACCCCTTCGATGTGAAGAGTAAAAACCACGAGACTTGTGAGGAGTCCACCCTTGTCACCTTCTCTTATTATGATAAAATTGAGGGAAAAAGAATCCAAATCAGTCATACAAAGACTCATAACCCACCAATACTTTCATACATAAGAGATCAACACAAAAAATGATAAAGAAGATGAAAAATCTCCAGTTTTACAGGTTCTGGCCAGCAGCGAGTACGAACAAACCAGAGCTCAAAACGACGATCCAACCGTTCAGAACGAGGCCCTATGTGTCCCAAACAAGCTGACAAAATATCAGCACAATCCAACGGTTAAAACTCCGGCCATCGACAACTTTTTGAACGTTGTCGCTGAAAATCCGAACTGCACTGCTCTCCCTGTTTCCCTCCGTTTTTCTGTGTAATTTTCTGTATTTTCCTTTTCTACCGTCTTCCTTAGGTCATCCCACATCAAAGGAAAAACCCTAGGCTTACAAGACAAGCCCATTCATTTAACCCTAATTGGGCTAAACACATAACCCGACATATTGGGCTCATAAACACAAGTTTAAAAAAAACTCTTGCTTGTGCAACAAGTGGGCTTGACACCCACAACACTTAGTAGTACCTTAGTGTACTGACCCCCTCCCCTCTCTCTCCCCCCAACTACCAGATTTTGCAGGTTATGAAGACTGTGTGGACCATGGTGATGCTGAGGAGGCATTTGAGGAAGGACCTTGGCTAGTTGCGTTGTTTCCATTTACTTTCAGATAGCTCGTAGTTTTATATAGGATAGAGTAGTATTGATTTCAGTGGTTGGGCAGTTGTTGTCCTAATTGTTTTAGTGTCGAATTATTCTTGTCAAACTATAGAACTATTTGTCTTTGTTTAAAGAACTTTATTTATTCATTCAGTTATTGATTAATAAGTTGCCTCATGTGAGAATGTTATAAGCTTTACAAAAAGTTGTGTTTCTTGTTAGTAGTTGATTTCGCGAGACCTAACTCGTAGTTGGTTCTGAGTTTGTTGCGTTGGTGCAGCTGAATAAGTTATTTTGAAGTGTTTTGTGCTTAGCAGGTTATGGACAAATTTTGGGTTAGTCCAATGTACTTATGCTGTCGAATTTTTCGGTGCACACGGTTCATTTTGGTCTAGGGGTTAGTAATGTTGCTAGGATAGCTTTTAAAATCCCGGGGCGTTACAAAATTATTGATTCTTCTCTTCGTTCGATCACCCTAGGCCGATTACTGGCTTACCAATGGACTCACTGCCTCATCATTAGGTCATACTGTCTGGAACACCAAAATAGGTCCACAAACTAGGAGAATTACCAACGATTTTCGTCTTCAAGATCTCATAATCTTTACTTTAATTGCACTGCTGCTTTAAGATAACTTCTTCAAACTGTTGACTGGCAGAAATGTATTTACAGTGTAAACTAGAATATTAACAAAGTTTACACCTATTAATTCTAAAGATGAGAATATACACATTTTTTTAATAATAATTTTTACAATTATGATGGAAATACTTCTTTATGAAGCAACCCTTATGAACACCATTTGTTTCTTTGCGAAACAGGAAATTTTAATTGATTCGGAGCTCACATGGGTTGTGAATCGAGATATGGATCATCCAGATTGTATTCTGGTTCGTTCTCTTCTCCTTGTGCAGAAGAAGCAGGTGATTCACTTCTTGAGGAAGCTGCCATTTGAAGAATTCTTTGAAAGTCTGCATCAGAAGTTGTCTGGGCTAGAGCTGCCAAAAGTTTGGATTTGTCATTTAGGAATTCTGCATTCCTTTTGATGTCGATGTCTTGGAGATAGGCGTTCTCTGCGAACCATTCTTTTATTTGTTTGAGGGTGGCATGCTGAAAATTAAATTTATCCCACCACTTGATTTTTAAGATCTTTCTGACCGTCTTGTATTGAGGATGGTTGCTGGTCTAGAAATTCCAGCAAAAGATCCACGAGATTTTGAAATATAGACAGAATTCATGGAATTATGAAACGTTGTATTTTGAATATTCCTTGCAAAATGATAATACGATTCTTGCAAGGGTGTTGACAAAATATCATTCGTCATTCCAAATGTATTCCACCATTAAATGAACTAAAGAGAAAAAGTAATTTTGTAGGCATTTTGACAAAAGGATATGAATCAAGAATGATTGTAATTCGAATACCACATAACATTATACCAGGCTCTTACATAGTCTCGGTAAGATATTCCAATGGATTGGATTTAAGCCATTAAAGATTTTGAATTTGGAATAAGCGATCTCGGATGGATTATTCTTGTCTGGAATGTGGGTTATTCCTGTTGACTTGGTGTCAACAAGAATAAACTCGTAAAAGGTTCTTGTTTTTTGAAGGTCTTCAAGCATAAAGTTAAAGCCTGATGGATACATATTGGAAATAGTCTCTTCAAGGTTGAGACCTTGAAATTCTGGTTCAATGATAGGTTTAGTGATAACTAGGGATTTTTGAAAATAAGTCTTTATCTCAGGACGAGGTACAAACCTCTTTCCTGGAGTTACCGCCTGAGAGTACGAAGAGGGTGACGGGGTTGATGACCCTATTGTTGGGCTTCCAGAGTGAGTAAAAATAAGATAAAAAAAGACTCTAGAACTTTGTGTAAGTATACACAGTCCGCAGCAAGTAATAAGTATTTATCGAATCCAAGGTCTGAATTAGCTTCCACTTTATCTATTTTGATTAGCTTTTTAATGGTTTCAAAGGTGGTTAAAATGATTGGTTTTTATAAAATGCTGAAGCAAAAGAAATGACAGAACAGAAAGTAAACAAATAGGAAGACAAATTAGAAACGAGCGCTGGTCAGGATTTAGTAATTGTTTTAAAAGATGCTCTAACAATATTATTGATCATGCAAAACTCTCGCAATCTTATTAGCAAATTCCTCCCGGAACTCCGGATTTTTTAGAATATGTTTCAACTCCAATGAAGCACTACCGATCAAGCACTAGCTAACTGGCTATCCATAGCTCAGTCACTGGCGTTCACCAATACACAATGATCTAGTGTGGTTAGATGTCACACACTTCCTAAATCATCCCTGAAACTAGAAAGTCATCTTCATACCGACTGGCCAGAAGGACACAAAATAGAAATGAGCACAAAAAATAACCAAGATGCATTAAATCAATATTTATTACTAGAAATTGAGCACGACAATCACATGTTACCTAACCAACGCCTAAAGTTACTTAGTTCATAAGATGCATAGCGACACACGTTACAATCTGAGTAAGCATGTCCATAATTAAAAAATAATACAAGAAAATATTAATTCCCTTGATCAGCTTGCAATTGATGGTCTTCTTGTAGGTCTCCAATCTCTCTCCTCTATTCGGCTCCCAAAATGGAAATGAGAATGATCTCTTCCCCAAAAGTGGAATGAATTTGACTTGGGTGGCCATCTCCTTTTATAGAGTGATAGGAGGCTTGAATTAGGTTGACCTAGACACGTGGATGACTCTCCTTGCTCCTTTATCCCGAGAATAGCTGAACAGAATTCAATTCATCAAATTGGCTAACAAGCGGTGACGTGGCAGATTTTTCTCATCGTTTTGCTCCAACACAGAATTTGCTCCCTCCAGTCGCTCAGCAATACATTCTGCACAAAATAACTTTCAAAGCTTCAATTCTTCCAAATGGGTTAAAACATGTAATCAATGATGAAAATATCGATATCGGTACTAATATCGGTAACTTAGATTTACGGATATATCGACGAATATTTGAATATCGACGGATATCCCGGTAAAAATGACGGATATCACGGAAACTCATAAAAATATTCTGAATTTTTTTATGAAACTTTGAACTAAGCTTATTTAAGCAATAAACTATTAGTTTAAGCATATATATCAATAATTATAAGCTAAATATGAATAGTAATACAATAATAGATAACATTGAAGATCGAAAAATGAACATGAACTTGAATATTTCATTGATAAAAATTTGTAGTCATACAAGTACATGTTTTAATAATAACATGACGATCTTGGAGGCACTAGACCGACATTGATATAATTGATTTGATAATGAAATATTGTTCCCAAGTCATGGTATGCTCAAAATTCTTGACATAATTTGAAGTATGCCAAGCATGAGTATCAACATCTGCACCAATGACAATGTTGAAAATTGAAATCAAGTGTGGGAAATACCAAAAAAATATATAGGAAATGTAGAAGGTCACATGTAACAAAAGGAAATTATAGAGGAATTAAATCAAAGTTTAAGGGAAAGGAGAATAAAAAATTTATCTACAAACAAGATTTAAAATTACCAAATATATACAAAATTATTACAAATATACTATTTATTTATTAAAAAATTAAAACAATAAGTATTCTATATAAATTAAATTTAAAATTATATTATTGTATTAAAAATGTATAATATAAAGTACAATGTGATTGTAGTGGAATGATGAAAGAGAGAAGGAAAGAAAAACAAAATAATGACAAACAAGTATCTTTTCAAAAAAATAAAATAAAATAATGACAAACAAGTAAAGATCATTTCAAATGTCATGTTTGAAGTGAAAAAACAATGACAATGTTGAAAATTGAAATCAAATGTGGAAAATACCAAAAAAAAATATAGGAAATTGTAGAAGGTTACATTTAACAAAAAGAAATTGAAGAGGAATTAAATCAAAGTTTAAGGGAAAGGAGGATAAAAAATTTATCTACAAAACTATTACAAATATGCTATTTATTTATTAAAAATGTATAATATAAAATACAATGTGCTTGTAGTGGAATGAAAGAGAGAAGAGGGAAAGAAAAAAAAAACAAAAAAATTTGTACAATGTCCGAATCAAACTCATGCATTGAAAGATAATGGATGTGCAAGACAGCCAATGGACCAAACTTTTGGATGTTTTTAAAAGGTCTTATTAAATATATATTTTCGATTTTTCACAGAAATTTCCCCGATTTTGTACCGATATACCCGCGATATATCCGCGATATAACTTCCAATATCCGCGGTTTTCCTTGCTTCCATTCGATATATCGTCAAACGATATATCCACGATATTTGCGATATATCCATGATATTTTGGTAAAAACGATCTTACCCCCCATATCCATATCGCACCCACGAGATTTTGGATATATCGGCGAAATATCCCGATTTTTTCATCTTTGCATGTAATATCTATCTAAAAGCAACCCTATCTAGCATAAAAGACACACAAATCCCTATAGAAATAAGGCCTAAATAACTCCCTTTTGGAGAGTTATCACCTATCCTTGAATCTTGTGAGACCGGAGGTCTCAATTGAAGAACTCCGCCAGAAGGATGGACTAGGTTGGCCGAAGGCCTTCGTGGAGTGGATGACTCCATTGATCATATTAAAGATGAAGAACTGAAGAAGACAATTTTAAAAACCTTAAAACAATCTTTGGAGTCTTCAAGCAACCCGGGAGCTCAAGTTAAAAAATAAGAGTTTAAAACTAGAAGTCTCACAGAAATACTCCAAAGAAAAGAATATTTTAAATCAACTTCAATTCAAGATTTACAATTTGAAATCAACAATCTCAAAAAGGAAATTCAAGAAACTAAAAATGAAATTGAACAAATAAAACAAGAGATATATAATCTCAAGACTAGTAAATCTGATAATGAAGGAGAAGATTTTCTAGTAAATCAAGTAAACAAATCACAATATCAAAAATGGTATTCTCTAATAACTTTCAAAATAGAAGATTTCAAAGCTACCCCAAAAGCCTTGATAGATTCAGAAGCAGATCAAAATTGCATACAACAATGATTAATACTAACGAAATACTTCGAAAAAACTACTGAAAAATTAAGTAGTGGAAATGGACAAAGTTTAAATATTCAATATAAACTTCCAAATGTTCATATATGCAATGAAGAATATTGCTTTATAAATTCCTTTATTCTAGTAAAAGATTTAAAACAAGAGTTATGGTCCGTTTGGAATACATTTTAATTTAAATGTTTTTCAAGAATGCATTTTTTAAAAAACATTTTGTATAAAAATTGTTTAAAATTTAAACACTCATATGTTTGGTTGTATTTCCTCACAAATGTTTTTATACCCAAGTTATTGTTTATTTGAGAAGTCTTTTTTAAAAAGTTGGTTTCAAGTATTTCTCTCAAAATGATTTATTTAACAATCTCATTCTCTAAGTCATTTTTAGTGGTTGCCAAACACTAGAAATTTTTTCAAAATGATTTATTTTCAAAATTAAACACTTGAAAAGTTAAACCAAACACACCCTTAATTCTAGGAACTCCATTCCTAACTCAACTATATCCGATCAAAGTAACCAAAAAAGGATTAGTTAGTCAAATTAATAACAAAGAAATAATCTTTGAATTCATTACTCCAATTCTTCCATATGATATTATGGAAATAAGTGAAGTAAAAATAGAAGAAATAAAGAGAAAGCAAAAGCAAATTCTATTTCTTATGAAGAAATAAGTTACAAAAGAATAGAAGAAAATCTTAATGATCCTTCAATTAAACTGAAGATAAAAGAAATAGAAAGCAAAATTCAAATCTTCCAAATGCTTTCTGGGACAGGAAAAAAACATATGGTAAACCTTCCCTATAGTAAAGATTTCAATGAATCAAACATCTCGACAAAGGCAAGACCTATTCAAATGAATGTAGTGTAGGATTGGAATTCCCAATTCCGTTTCAGCGGAAGCAATTGGACCGATTCGCAATTTAATTTCGTTCTACAAAATACCGGTACATTGGCAATTATGAATTCATAATTCTACAATTTAAGGTTAAGCAAACTTACCGTCGTGGGTGACTCCGAATTCTTCAAGAACGCCTTCTTGAATGTCAGGGACCAAAATTGAAATCTTGGGACACCACCACCAGATTACCCTGCTATCCTCTGAGTTTGGGAACTCAGTTGTGGGACTGAATTCTTGAGAGGGAATGATGAAGAGAATAAATTTTTCTTCTCTGTATACTTTATTTTTAGAGAATCAGGGAGGAGAGTGATTTTTAGAGAGAGTCATTCTACTTGCTGCAGCATGAGGAAGCCCCTTGCAATGTCAGAGATTAAGTGAGAGAAAAAAGATAATATTAATATAATAATTAATTAAATAAAATTTAATTAATTAAATATATTAATTTATTAATTAATAATATAATTAAATATCTAATACTTAATTACATGTGCATTAATCATATTAAATGCACATCCCTCACTTAATATATAGTTTCAATTAATTTAATTAAATCCAATTTAACCAAATTAATATAACCCAACTAATTAATTAATTCATAATTAATTAATTTAATGATTAACTAAATATCACATATTTAACAAATCAATCATTTGAATCATATTCAAATATGCATCTCTCTTATAACCTATAGTTTTAATACGAATCTAATTCACATTAAAATTAATCTATAGTTATCAATTTAATTAAATCACATTTAACTAAATTAAATTGAACAATTAATTAATTTAAAATTAACTAATTTTATAATTAATTAAATATCAACCATAATTAATTAATTACATATTAGAATCAAATTCTAATATATATCTCTCATATATTATAGTTTAATTAAATCACATTTAATTAGACTAATTGAATAATCAATTAATTCACAGTTAATTAATTTATTCACTAATTAAAGATCACATATTTAATTAGTTATAAATTTGAACTCTTTCAAATATATAATTCTCTCAATTTAACAAAGTTTAATCATAAATTAAACTTTATATTATAATGTATCAACATACATTATATTAATTGTACTTCATCCAATTAACTTGATTCCCAAATTGAATTTGAACAATTCAAATTCTTTTCAATATAAATTGTTCCCAATTACCCTTTGATGAGCTAGCAGGGGGACCTAATGGACCTACAGATCAGAAGCTCCAATGATATGAGGTTAACTGCCTAAACTCATTAATCGAGTTAACCAATATTCATTAACTGTGGGTCACTCCACTAAAGACCCACAGTTGCACTCTTCTCACTGTAGAATATTTTTGTGTCCATGGATATTGACCAATAACGATAAGTCAATCCTTCACGAGTGTTCGTAACTACAGCTGGGTCAAATTACCGTTTTACCCCTGAGTTACCTCTGGCTCCTTAAGTACCAGTGCTCCTCTAATGAACAACCTGTTTATGGTCCAACCAGTAAACAGAAAGTCCCTCTCGGGCCAATGAGAGGGCGGGATCTCTTTGTTCAAGACCCGGAGTCACCACTTAAGGGAACACTCATCTACTTCTCCTAGAAGTGGGAAGGAGTGAATTCCATCTTGTGTTGTCATGTTCTCAGCCCCCCACTCGGTCTTGTCCTTAAGAAGGTAGGCTTATTGAGTCGGCGTGCAGGCCACTCTCACCCGTACTAATCAAAGGACAATCCCTCGTGAGAAGGAGTTCATGACACACTCAGGATTAAGACTGAGTTACCTAGGTCATCCTATTGAAACAGTAACCTAACTAGTTAACGGTGTTACATTTAGTGGTTTACTATTTCATGGTCCGATCTTATGCAAACTCATTGCATAGGATACCCCCGCTCGCATGTCTCCTACATGGACGCTTTGGATCAATACGTCTGTATCAAATACAAAGCGGGTCGTATCACATAGTGTTACCAGGATAAAGTACCCAACCTTATCCCTGTACTATAGACCTTTTAGGTTGTTACTTGGACACTGATCCCCGTATGTCCCCACATACTAGTTCAAGTTACATATCAACAACCTTGGATCTTAGTTTATTGGATTTGGGTCTTATTGTGCAATTCTAGACTTAATATGACAATAACACTTTATTGCATAAACCTCAATAACACTTTACTGATACAAGTGTATAATTCGTTAACATTCACTATCTACGAGTTTTAGGACATAAAACCCAACATGTAGAGCTACTAACGTTCTGTAAAAAAGAAATACAGGAATTAATCAATAAAGGGCTAATCAGACCGTCCAAAAGCTCATGGTCATGTGCAGGCTTCTACGTCAACAACGCAGCCGAACTGGAGTGTGGTGTGCCAAGGTTAGTAATCAATTATAAACCTTTGAATTAAGTTTTAGAAAGGATAAGATATCAAATTCCAAATAAACAAGATTTACTCAAAAGAATTTCCAATGCAAAAATATTTTCCAAATTTGATATGAAATCCGGATTTTGGAAAATTCAAATTTTCGAAGAAGATAAGTACAAAACTACTTTCAATGTAATTCTCTGATGTAGACTTCCAGAGAATTCTTCAAATGGCAGCTTCCTCAAGAAGTAAATCACTTGCTTCTTATGCACAAGGAGAAGAGAACGAACCATATTACGATCTGGATGATCCATATCTCGACTCACAACCCATGTGAGCTCCGAATCAATTAAAATTTCCTATTTCGCAAAGAAACAAATGGTGTTCAGAAGGGATGCTTCATAAATAAGTATTTCCATCATAATTGTAAAAATTATTATTAAAACAAAACATGTATATTCTCATCTTCAAAATTAATAGGTGTAAACTTTGTAAATATTCTAGTTTACACCATAATTACATTTCTGCCAGTCAACAGTTTGAAGAAGTTATCTTAAAGCAGCAGTGCAATTAAAGTAAATATTATGAGATCTTGAAGACGAAGATCGTTGGTAATTCTCCTAGTTTGTGAGGACCTAGTTTGGTGTTCCAGGCAGTAAGACCTAATGATGAGGCAGTGAGTCCGTTGGTAAGCCAGTAACCAGCCTAGGGTGATCGAACGAAGAGAAGAATCAATAATTTAGCCAACAAGATATCAAATCAAAAGAAAGAGAAAAAGCTGCATATTCTCCAAAATTGGCTAGCAATATTTGACCTTATCTTTTCCAACCTTATCTTTTCCATGTAAAAATTTACGAAGAAGCGATATCTTGCTTCTTACATTTGCAAGATCATTGTGTCCTTTACTTTTTCATTGATTTTACCTTTTGTTGTTTTTCACTTTTGTCTTTACTTTTTTGATTCCTTTGTACATTTTGGTTCATATGTTTTGTCTTTTTCACATGGTAGATTATTGGGATTCTATCCCAATAATATAATATGTATCTTTTATTTTTCCAACGAATCTATCAGGGGTCCTGTCCTGATGATTCGATCATATCTTTTAATCTTCTTTCTAACTAGCAATCTCTAGTGCATCGAGCAATTGGTATCAGAGCCAACCCAATTCAATTAAATTCAATTATCTTCAATTGTTGATTTCAAATTCTCTTTCGGGGAAGAAGAGAGATTGAGAGTTAGAGAATATCATTCCTTTCATTTTTGTTTTGACCAATGATCAAAATGTTGACGTCGATGAAAATGTTGAGGTCCAAATTTTATGGAAATGTTGATGGACATTTTTGGATAATTTATGGAATTTGTTTGAATTAGTCGATGAAACTTTAATTTTGGCTTAATAGACTATAATTGACACTTTTTTTTATCTTCATATCTAAAAAGTAAGACAATATTTAGATAGAAATGTTGATGGATAAGAAACAATCAGTCTTCTAGATATCTGCAAGCAACATACCTAGAAGTTGAACTTTATCGCCCCCATCGAATTTTGCCATTTCTTCAAGTTGATCAACAACTAGCTTGCGTCGTGCAACCTCCTGTTCGTACCTTTCTTGTTGCCACAATTTTAGCTTCTGAAGGTGGCTATTTTGCATACCCATTGTCGCCTTGACCACTTCAATCATTTATGTACTGTGAAAGGAAAATTGTTTCCTCTTACTTCCTCGTGATGATGTCCCCACTTGGCCCGGTCCTACTGGTCGGTGTGTCCAACATCTCATTTTCAACACATGTCCCTTGTTGCATTGAATGGTCCTGGTTTTGGGACATAATAATCTTCTGATCCCAACTGCACATCATCCTCCATTTGATCAGTAACATTTGACACCATTGTTGGAGTCTCCACGCTTGCCCAAGTGGCTTGGTCCCCCCCCCCCCCCCCCAAAAAAAAAAAGATCAAAATTCTTGTTGTATTTAAAGAAAAAAAAGTTTGCAAATCTTGTTATATTAAAAAAATGAAAATTGAAAATTTTCTTCTATTTTTTTTTAAAGATTCAAATTCTAGTTGTATTTAAGAAAAAAAAGTTTGCTACTCTTTTTATATAACGACTGAAATTCTAGTCATATTTAAAAGACTAAGAACAACTTTGAAAACATGTTATTTTTTCCAAATGAACCATATCTTTGAAAATTAATGACACTCATTTCAATTTTTAATTATCTTAACTTAGAAAACTAGATTTCTTCAAAATTGATTACGTTCTTTTTGTTTTTTTCTAATTGACTCAAAGTTTTGTCTATTGTGTTTTTTTATAAAACAAAAATCAACTTTTGGAGCAATTGAATATAATCTATGACTTTGCATTTTCCTTTGTTTTTTTTTTAATTACCTCACGCTTGGAAAATCGAGTTTTTTTTTTTTTTTTTTTTATTTTTTATTTAATTGACTCCACTTTCAAATTACTAAAACCAAAATTGATTTTGAAGGTTGAATATACTACCTTTTTTTTGTTACTGAAATGTGGAAAATATTTTTCAAACTGTGTTCTGGGTCTGTGGAAATATCTATGTAGAAACTCCACTTTTTTCAAACCAACCCTTTTAAGTAAGGCCTATTTACTTTTCTCACATCGTCTCCAAAGCTAAGTAAAATGACCTAGTTTTTTTCCAAATTGATTCAAAGTGGGTTACAAGTGTCTCCTTCTTTTCTTTTCTTTTTTTTTTTTTTTGAGAAAATGTGTCTTTCTCTACTGTCCTTCCTATAGTTTGCTTAATATTGATTCAAAATTTTATTCAAATTTTTCGATTTTATTCAAATTACTAACACATGCTCTCATCTTTCCTTTTTTCAAAAATATGTACTAAAAATGTCCGAAATTGATTTTTTTTTTCTAAATGAAACTGAATTTTTTTTTCTAGATGAAACTGAATAATACATAAATCATGAAATCAACCAATGGAAAGAAACCTCATATTAACAAATAATGTTGGGTCAAGTGTGCAATACAGGAAACAATCACAATAATAATACATAAACCACACAATCAGCCAATAATATCCACGAAAAACAGTCCCCTATTGTTAAAAAAAAATAATACTAAGTTACATTTATAAAGGCAACAAATGAAACCTAAGACGAATCTCTAAACAAAGGTTGTTTACTGTTTGAACCTGTAACAGAAGAATGAAAACAGGCAACATCGTTAGACAATTATACAAAAAATGTAACTTATTTAAAATGAAAGTAACCACTACAAACATTAGGAAAACTCACCTTAATAACAAGTAGGTGTACACAAATGTGATCACCGGTGGCTAGAGATTGGTCTCGTCTTTGGCTATAAGAGTAGAACATAACAAGAGAATAGGAGAGGGAGAGGAATGACTAAGAAAAGATGAGATCTTAAGACAAGAATGAATGGTCGGAAAGTAACTCACCAAACAAGAGGGATTTCAAAGCAATGGAGACTTTCCTCAAGGTGGGAAGGGAAAAGTGGTGTGGTATAAATAGAAAAGTAGGGAAATTGGTAATTGAAGTTCATAAAAACGTGATAAGGTAGATTGACATAAATGCAATGTACTTCCTCTCTTAAAAAGAGATAAGGTAGATTACATTTAATACATGCAATTAAATGTAATCTACCTTACCTATTTTTTAAAAAGGACATGGTAGATTGCATTAAACATGTGCAATTGGACTTTTTGGACCCCTCTACTTTTTGGATGGTAAAAAGGGGCCATTTTTTAAAAACTTATATTTGGGGTCCCTTTGCTGACTTTAATGATGTCAGCAAATGTGTAAAAACTCCATTATAGCCTCTCTTCAATTTTCAAAATAGGAAAATTGATTACCTCACCAACCACATGAAATTTCCCACCAATTTTCCATGAATTCTCCTTAATGAATAAGGAATTTGGAAAGACAAAAACATTCTCATTCTCATTCTTATTCTTTTTTGTCCTTTGATCCCCACACAACATTCTTTGGTTCCCACACGATTTTGTCACATTCATCACGCTTTGGATTGCTCAATCACATTCAAAACACTTGTGACATTCAAGTTTCTAAAGGAGGTACGTAAATACTACACATTCAAGTTTTGACCGTTCAATTATTTACGTTTAATAGTACGTTCGTGGTTTAGGAAAATTAATTATGCTGTCGTTGTCCCTTTTCTCGATCGAAAAGGATATTTCCCGGCTGGGAATCATACTGTTAGCATCTCGACCGAGAATTTTAATTGAGAAACGTGGTTTTGATCGGGAAATTTGGCAGTTTCTTAATATTGCTTTTTTTTTTATTGTTCGTGCAGATAATGCCTCGTGTGTGGGTTTGTTATGGTGGGGTGTGGAATGAGAGGGAAAAGAAATATGAAGGGGGAGAGTTGAGGGGTTTCGACATAGACATTGGTCTTACATATAGTGACTTCTTAAGGCGATTATATAGATTAACTAGTATAAGTTCAGAGGAATATGACCTTCGAGTAAGATGTCTACCCCAATTGAAGTCCAGGGCACCCGCATTTGTTATTAGGAACGATGAAGACCTTAACACCTTCTTGACATGGAAGTCAGTCTCTGAAGTACCCATCTACATATCCACAATCCCAAAGTGTCCAAGTAACCTAGCCTCGCGACAGTAGTCCTAAACCCTACCCTACCCTAAGTCCTAAAGAAACCATAAAAAATGGAAAATCGTATAGACTATATGTCGATTACATTTCAAAAGTTTAGTTATCTACTGACCTGAAAAGCAAGTGAGAAACCGTACAGACTATATGTCTCCTGCTTCTTTGGACCACCACCCTTGCGCTTATACGACTTGGCCTTCCCCTTTAGTGTCTTTTTAAGACTTTTGATCGTCTTGTCAAAAACGAGGGTACTCCAGTCCTCGTTGCAGAATGCAACCCAATAATCCATTAAGTCTAAACAGCTGGCATCTACTTATTATTTACATTCCCTCCCCATCAAAGCCAACTCAAAGAAATAAAAAGTTGCGATCTTAACCGCATCTTCGTCGTTCTCAAACTCTAGCTTCAAAAACGATTTATCTAACTCCTCCACCTTCATACCTACGTTCGCCCTAAAATATAATGTTAGAAGTCTATTGGGAGGACCTACTCAATCTCTCCTCTTGGGTCTAAATGAATGACGAAGGCCGGTTACGAGGTCAAATTCTCTCTTACCAAAAGAAATCTTCTGACCCAATAATTTAAAACTCATTACATCTGCCCTACTATCCTCTACTTCCATAAGGAGGATGTAATGTACTAATTGGCCATTAAAAATTACATTCACGTCTATTAAAGGCCCAAACGATGTTTGTCTAAAGAAGTCTAATTGGTTTGGAGTTAGGGTTGACTTAATATTGCTAATTGTTTTGTTTAGATGTGAGCAACATGTCAACGCAGCTGGAAAATGGTTAGCGAGGTGGATTTTCTTAGTGATTTCCATCATAGACTTAACACATTAGAACAATCATAATCAACATTTTAAAAAATATAGATATACGTTAAAAAAAAATTAAAAACAAGCCCTCTGCCTTAATTCCCGGTCAGATTCCAGATTGAAAGCGAGATTGGGAATCATCCTCTAAAAATCTCGGTTAATTGAGAATGTATCAAGTTTCTGTAATTTTTCTCGGTTAACTGAGAAATTCCAGAAGATGTATCCCGACCGGGATTCATCCCTTTTCAAGAAAACATTCGTTCATAAAACACCCAAAAAC
This sequence comes from Luffa acutangula, assembly GCA_036850905.1. Lineage (NCBI taxonomy): Eukaryota > Viridiplantae > Streptophyta > Magnoliopsida > Cucurbitales > Cucurbitaceae > Luffa > Luffa acutangula. Next base: position 7,571,317 of record CM072094.1, on the reverse strand, counting down.
GAGATTTTGTTCCCCTAGTCTATTCAGAATCCATCGACGCGTTAAAAGAATAATTCATAATGTATAATATCCAACGAAAAAGTTAAAAACCCTAGATTTCTAAGAAACCCACATTTTGGCCGAATATGTTCACAAAATCGATTAAACTTATAAAAAAAGGTTGTAGAAACTTACCTCGTGTAGATGGAACTTGGATTTCGACAGAAGATTTTGAAAGCAACGGTAAACAATCACGTTTTTGTTTGGGCGATCACGTTTCTATCGTGAGAGGGAGAATGAGAGAAAGAGTTGACCGTTGAAGTGAGTGGAGAATGAAGAGCCGTGGGTTTGAGATTGAAGGGGGCAATTTTGTCTTTTCGCAAGCCAAGGGGACCCCAAATACAAGTTTTTAAAAAATGGCCCCTTTTTACAATCCAAAAAGTAAAGGGGCCCAAAAAGCCCAATTGCCCTTAATTTTATTTTTCAGTTCTTCGTTTTATGGTATTTTTCAGTTCCTCATTTTTCTTATCGTGAAATCACAGACCGCCCCTAATATATATTTCAGTTCTTTTTTTGTTTGTTCTTTTTTAAATCAAGCACAGCTCATGGAAATCCCGGCCAAAATTCGGCCGGGATTCATGCATTCTCGGCCAAAATTCGGCCCGGAATGCATGGAGCATTTGATTTTTTTTTTTAAATCAAGCGAAAGAATGGTTTATTTTTTTTTATAATATTTTTTTTTAAGAAAGCGGCAGAATGGTTTCTTATTCTTTTCTCTTTTTTTTTTCTTTTCTATTTTAAATCCAGAGGAGATCTTGGTTTCTTATTATTTTCTTTTTTGTTTGTTCTTTTTTAAATCAAGAGCAGATTTTGATTTTTTTTTTTTTAATGTTTTGAATTGTTTTGCCTCATATTGAAAATTGAAGAGAGGCTATAATGGACTTTTTACATCTTTGCTGACATCATTAAAGTCAGGAAAGGGTCCCCAAATAAGATATTTTAAAAACTGGGCCCATTTTTACAAATGAAAAATCAAATGGGCCCATAAATCCCAATTGCCCTAAAATTAAGAAGATAATTTGGGCAAAGGGCAAGGCTAATTTTGTCTTTTCACAACCACAGGGGTCCCCAAATAAAAGATTTTAAAATTGAGCCCATTTTTACAAACAAAAATTCAAATGGGCCCATAAGTCCCAATTGCCCCTTTATCTTCTTATTTTTCTTTTTTTTGAACCTATAATTAAAGACAAAAATTTAAATGAGTTGGTCCTTACAAAAAATTATGTTTTCTTTGCATCATTTTAATACAAATCAAAGGCAAAAATTTTTGAATGTATACTTATATAACATGCGTTACTCATCATTGGGCGGCTAAGGGATAAAAAATCTTACTTATTGTTCCTACCCCTCACCATGCTCCAAAAACCTACCATGCAGATCCAGCGAGCTCTCGGTTAAGGGAAGGTCAACGAACGCGACAAGTTGAAGCGGCATGGGGTGGGGATCGGAAACCAAAAAACCAATAAGCGTTTAGATCTGATAATAGATCTAGGGTTTCGAAGAGGATGAAGATAGGGAAGATAGATCTAAGGTTTCGAACAAGATGAAGCCAGGGAAGATAGATCTAGGGTTTCATAGAGGATGAAGACGGCGAAAGGGTTTTGGGTTAGATCAATAAGAAGAAAAAAAACTAAAAACATTAGATCCACGAACCTACCGAGTGAAACGAAGAGGATAAAAGAGGGAAAGTTGAAGCGGCATGGGGCGGGAAGAAGGACAGGTGAGAACACAAACCTTAGAGAAATGAAGAGCTAGAGATGAGAAGACACACCTGAAAGAAATAAAGACAAACGAAGAAAAACGAGGGGAAGGATCTGGAAACACGGAGAGAAAATGCATACCACGAGGCGACTTCAATATTACCAGACTGTTGAAGTCTGATTTCAAAAGTTGGGCTTCGGAAGATGGAGGCCCAAATGCGGGTTTCGGTGGACTTGGGAACTCAGATTTCCCAAATTGGTGCCCCAAACACCCCCTGAAAATTTGAGAATTGAGATGTGAAGAAATTGAAACGAAATTAGGGTATTTATAGATGCTAAAAATAATAAAATAATAAAAATATAAAATTAAAAGTATTTTTGTGGTAACAAAATGAATTTGGGAATTTGTAGTGTTTTGATGGAAAATTTAATGAGAAAATTGATAAATGAAAAACAAAAGTAGAAGATAAAATAGTTAACAAAAAAAAGGTGGGTTAATTTAAAATATATATATATATATATATATATATATATATATATATATATATATATATAAAAGTTAAAAAAAACCCCTATTTTCAAAAAATACAAAAAAACAAAAGCTAGTTAGGATCTTTGAAATTGCAACTTGATTTTTTTTCATAACAAAATAAAAAAATAAAATTACAACAAAGGCATAAGAGTGGGACTCAAAACCCACAAACTTCCAATTCAAAGGATGGGGTTGAGATGACTTTTGAGAGTAATGTTTTTTAAGTAAAACACTTTTTCTACCCATTGAAATTGCAACCTGATTTTTTTTTTCTTGATTGTCAAAGTAATACATCCACAGGGCTAGCCCTAGTAAAAGAGTATTCTTGACATTTAAAATGTGACAAGTAAATTATAAAAAAACTTGACATTTTTTAAATGTCAAATTTTATGTTGACATGAAAATTTCCTAAAAATTTTGTCAAGCTCCACATTTGTTTTTTCATTTTTCTTGACATTTTTCATTAAAAAATACATTTCGCTTGACATTTTTCTTTAAAAAAAACTGTTGAGACCGGTGTCCTAAAACTCGTAGATAGTGATTGTTAAATAGATAATATACTTGTTGTATAAAGAGTTATCAAGGTTCATTCAATAAAGTCGTTACTAAATAAGTAAATTGCACGTTAGATAACCCAAATCCAATAAACTAAGATCCCTGGCTATAAAATGATCACTTGAGCTTTATGTAGAGACATAAAAGTGGATTAGGCTCGAGTAATAGCCAAAACAGTCTATGGTATAGGGATAGGGTTGGGTACCTTATCTTGGGGACACTATGAGACGTGACTCACTTTGTAGTTAGGAAAAATGATGTGATCCTGAATCGTTCATGTGGTGACATGGGAGTGAGGGCATCCTATGCAATGAGTTTTCATAAGATTAGGACCGAGAAATAAGTCACTATCACTTTGTAACGTCGTTTACTGTTGAGACTGACTATTTCATGCGATGACCTAGGTAACTCGATCTTAATCCTGAGCTAACTATGAACTTCCGTTTATTCGAGATTATCCTTTGATTTGCATGGGTGAGAATGGCTCATCATCGCTGACTCAATAAGCCTATCACTTTGGGGATAAGACTGGGTAGATAGTTGCAGACAAAGTTCTACAAGATGGAATTCACTGTTACCCGAATTAAGGATAGTAGAGAGGTGTTCCTTTAAGTGCTGACTCTGGGGCTTGAACAAAGGGATCCCGCCCTCTCATTGGCCCAAGAGGGGCTTGGTTTGTTGGTTGGACCACAAACCAATTGTTCATTAGAGGATCAGTGGGACTTAAGGAACAAGAAGTAACTTCAAGGGTAAAACGGACTTTTGTGACCTAGCTGTAGTTACGAACAACCTGTGAAGGATCAACTTACTAACCATGGTTATATCAGGTGGACAGAAATATATCTACATTGAGGGGAGTGCAACTGCAGGGCTATAGTGGAGTGTCTCAGTAGTTAACGAATGTTGGTTAACTATGTTAAAAGAGTTTAGCTAGTTAATCTCAGATCGTTGGAGTCCATGATCTGTAGGTCCATTAAGTCCCTCTGCTAGCTCATACGGATTATAGCTTAGAACATAGTGATAGGAAAGTTTGGTTCAGGAAATTAGTGTCAACCATATACGATAATATCTATTAATTGAGTGAGTAATATAGTATTTACATATGATTTAAATACGATTCATGTGAAAAGGGATTCATGTTCGGTGCAAAGTATTAATTTAATATTTGATATTAAATTAATATTAATTAAATTGTTTAATTAATTATTCATTTTGATTTAAAAATAATTATGAATTGTTTTTAAATTGAGAATAAGAATTCAATCTTGGATTTTATGGAAATTCAAGATTAGTGGATTAAATTACGTGTAATGAATTAATTTGATTAATTTCATATTGATTGAAATTGTTCAATTAATTGATAATTTAAAAAGAAATTGAGAATTGCCTTTTAAATTAAATCCAATAATGAAATCCACTCTTGCATAAATGGAGATAGTGAAATAACACCTCAATTATGCAACATTGCATGTAATCTCCATTAGACACCTAGAATCCACTTTCTAATTCTCATCTCCATGTGTCTTACATTGGTGAATCTAAAATGCATGTAAATCCTCTATAAGTAGGGGATTAGAAGATATAGAAGATATGAGATTTTGGAAGTAGTGTTGTAACGCCCCAGGTTTTTATACACTAACCTAGCGAGGTTACTAACTTCTAACCGAGTGCCCAAAATATTTCGGCAGCATAACAACATATAACGGACTAACCAAAAATTTTTCCAAAGACCTGATAGGACAAAAATAACACTTCTAATATCAACCACTCACAATCACACCACAACACCTCAGGTTCACAACAAAACTTCTACAACAAACGAGTCAGATCTTGCAATAATATAAATCAATAAGACAACCACAACCAACAACTCAACTAAGCACCACTACTACACTTTAACTCATTAGAAGCAACTTAATCGTTATAAACTGAAATAAAAGATAGAGTTTATTAAAGCCAGCTCAACTAGCCTAGAGTCTGAACAAGAATAAATTCAAAACTAAAACGAATAGGACAAACAGTTGTCCAACCAATGTAAGCAACAACTACCCTATCCAAGATGAAAATATAAAGGAAAAATAACGCTATCTAGCTATGGTCCCTCCTCATGCATCTCGTTTGCATCACCATAGTCAAGACGGTCCTCATAACCTGCATAATCTGGAAGTTGGGGGGAAAGAAGGGAAGGGGTCAGTACAACCATGGTACTGGTAAGTATCCCCTCCTACCTAAGAAGCCATCAAATAGCAACCAAGCAACCAACATGCTTTCATGTGCAAACATCATATTTCTAAAAGCTATAAACACAACAACATGCTTAAAAGCAAGTAAAGTGAATGACTCTCCTAAGCCAAACCCCGTGCATCTCTCTATGCAACTCACTAACCACTCATGCTTCACGAGCTCACTCACCAAACTTATTTAGCCCTCACTTGGCTCTCTAAGATTGATCCTTCGAGTCGCACTGTCCCCTGACCATTTGTACCTAGGGCCACAATGCTCTCTACGGAGCTCGGCGTTCGACCCTTGACCATTTGTACCCAAGGCCTCGAACTGTGCATCGCCCCTTGGCCATTTGTACCCAAGGTGCACAGATGCTTGCTAGACTCATCACACCGATCCTTTACCATTTGTACCCAAGGCCTCGATGCTCCTCTTACACCATTGGTGATATGCCACCCCTCGACCATTTGTACCCGAGGTGCACTGACATTCACCCATCTAGCCTTTCTTTCACATTCAGGTCCCTGACCTCTTTATTACAACTATCTAGAGTGCATATGCCCTGCAACATGCTTCTAGACTCATGTACTATGCCCACCAAGCATATACATACAACAACAACATACTCTCGAGTCTGGACTCATGCTTAACTCATAAAAGCATAACAACTAGCATGCTTAACAACCAAGCATCACACAACCACAGTTCATGCTATTCGAATATCTCATATATATATCTAACACAGAAGCAAGAAGCATAACACACATATATATATATAAGCAAAGCAAGAAACAAGAGAATAATTATAAAGCAAGTAACAAGCAGTGTGCATCATGCAATCAAACAGACTTTAACAGATAAGAACTACTTACAAATAAACGCTCCTAAGCAACCTAAAAACCAATAGGACAATCCGGAAGAGCCTAAGGAGCCCGAACTACAACCAACAACTTCTAAGGGTTATAAAATAATTTAGAGCACCTAATAGACTTAATAAAGGAAACGAAAGGTGCTGGAACTTACCGTTCAACATCCGAAAGACCTCGAACACATGCTATCCGACAAGCAAAGAGGTCTAAAACCACTTGCTTAGAGACCCTAGGCACTGGGTGTTCAAGTTTAAGGCTCAACAGACGATGGGTCACAAAACAAGGATGATTTCGAACCCAAGACGACCCCATACAGCTCTAGAAAAACAAAAATTCAACCACGAAACTCAGTTTAAACATCGAACGAGAGTGGGTAAACTAATTTCGAGCTTAATAATTCATGGGTAATATTGAGAACTTACCGAAAGGGCCTAAACACGCCGAAACGATCCTAAATCAGCCCGAACGCGCCTAAACACCAGAAGAACGAAGATTTTGCCGCTACCCACGAGCATGACCGAAAAATGCAAGGAAGGAATTAAACTCATTTTCTTTTTGCTGAACTAGATGAAGAAAACGAGAGAGAAAGGGACCTCGCTGTGGGTGCTAGCCGACGCTCGCGAATACAGGGGTCACGGTGTCTGCTGCTGTCGACAACTAAACACGGGAGAGAGAGAGAGCTGCGACTTCAGCATGAGGAAGAACGAGAGAGAGAGATCGACGATGGACCTCGATACCAACGGACGAGATGGAGATTCGCGTGGTGCTCGAGTCGAATGAACACGCGAGGGGGAGAGGGAGCTGCGACCAAAGATGAAGAACGAGAGGGAGAGATGGGTCTTCGAGGCTTGGTTGCGCGAGAAGAAGAAACTGAAGGAGAGGGGGGCGGCTGTTGCTTCAACGTGAAAGAGAGGGGAAGAAGATACCTTAGGGTTTTTTTTTTCTTTTTTTTTCTTTTGATAAAACCCAAAGAAAGAAAATCCAATTTAAAAAAGAATTAGGATTTCAATTTAAATCCCCAATTTGAATTTTAATCTCAATCTTAGCTCCTAAAGAATCCGAGATTTAAACTAATTAAGAGGAGTTTGGGTCTTTTGATATTTAAAATAAATATAAAATATTAAACGTCTAACTTTAGGAAATTTAAATTAATGACCCAAGGCTAAGCTTAAATTCTAATTTTCAAATTAGAATAAAAGCTCAACATATCTCAAAATAGCTCGATTTCAAAACGTTGGGCATTACAAGTGTTATGCTACTGAAATTTGTTCTCAACCTCACTCTCGTTCAAATACTCTCTAGAGCTTGAACCTTCAAGCATATCCCTTACAATCCCTATCACCATAGACTCCTACAAGTTGTTCTAAGGTCGGAGGATAGCGGGGAAGATACTAGAGGTCGTCCACACACCATTCGTGTTCAAAGAAACCTCTCGAAGTTGCTTAATCAGTCTCCAAAAGGTTAGTACAAATTCTACTCTTTGTTTTCGGTTTAAATGGACAACATGTCTTGTTTACTAAAATTAATGTAGTTAAGTGCCTCCAATCCTAAATTTCTTCTGCATGTGTTATATGAACACCTTAAAAAACATGTTACTTGACATTTTTTCATAAAAACATCAAGTATTTAAAAGTTACAAATGTCAAGTAATATTGAATTTGTAGTAGTGATCCACTGGGCCACATAGATTCTTCAAAGCTTAAATGTTAAAATTTTAAGAAATATGAAAATAAATATAAAAAATAACATGATCGACATGTCGTCAACATCTAGACATTTCAAGATGTCGATGACATGTTGTTGACATGGGGGAAAGTCAATATTTCACCCGATGACGTGTTGAACCTAGCGATAGGACGACGCTCGACATTTTATACCCTAGCATTGACCATAACTTCTTCATTTTAGCTTCGATTTGAGTGATTCAAAAGCCATTGAAGTTGTTGTTTCGAGTCTACATTATAAACATTTCAAAAGACTAAATGATAGCACCTAATTCGTGCTATTTATCGCCTTTAATCTAAGCTTGTTAGATCCCTTTTTATGGTTTATTTGCTTATTTTGTAGGTATTTGAACATTAAAGGCTTCTAGAGCGGATTATACAAATTCAGGAGATTTAGAGAGTTTTTTAGCCAACTAGAAGTCCATGGATGAAGACAAGGTCAAAAAACCCAAGCGGACTGTGGCAACCACTAAAACTAGTGCCAAGGAGTCAAAAGATCAATCCCCAAGCCAAGAAACCCGAGGGCCTAGCGTTGGGACGCTGCCACAGGTACATCTCAACGCCAGGCAAAACACACGCATGTTAAAAGTTATGTAGCGTCGAGACATTGGCCTTAGTGTCTCGACGCTACCCCGATGATATCCAAAAACACGTGAATAGAGGCCTGAACGCCGAGATGCTCTAAGCCTAGCCTCTCGACACTCCGTCTGCTTTATAAATGATGGAAGAGATTGTCGTGGTCTCTTATTGATAGCGAGCAGAAATGTCGCTATTTTAGCCTCAAATTATTAAGCTTTTTGGTGCTTTAATCGTGATTTTAATGAATATATTTATTGAATTTTGTTATTTTGTCTTTAGGAGCACAAATGGTGAATTTGGGAGAAAAAGAGCCAAAAATTGAAGTAATTTTAGCCCAAATCAAAGCTTAATGCAATTGGTGGCCCAAAGAAGGCATCCATAAAGAATACACCAAGAGAAATGAAGAAGAAGGCCCAAAAATCAGCCCAAAAGGAAGCTGATTTTCTGGAAAATCTGGACAGCGTCGAGACGCTTAGCAAGGCAGCGTTGCGACGCTGCCCTTTCTTGTTGCCCAAGCCGCGTGCGCAGCAGCGTCGCGACGCTTGGCAAGGCAGCGTCGCGACGCTACCCCTTTTCCAGGCCTATAAATAGGCGCCCTTGGTGCCTCATTTTCTCATCAATCATCAATCAATCATTACTCACTCATTCCTTTCTCTCCTAAGACTCCTTTTTTGGAGCCCCTCTCAAGGCTTTGAGCCTTTTTGAGAGGGTTCTTCTAGTGGGAATTTTTGGGGAATTTTGGGGAGCAATTCTAGAGGCTCGAGGAGTAGTCAGCGGGGGCTCCAAGCGTCAGCAAGGGGTTTTTCGACGGTCAATTCCTTTTCCTTTATGCCTTTTAATATGCCTTCCCTTGTAATTATTGTGAATATTATGTAGCTAAACCCCAATTTGGGGTCTTGAAATGAAATGATAGTGGAAATATTGTTATAATTTCTTGTCTCTTGCCCATGTCCTAATTATTTGTATGGATGTGCTTAATGCTTTACTCAATCTGGCCAATTGTGTAATGATTCGATTCTTAATGGAAACTCGACGGAGAGAAATTAGGATAGATCATAATCCATGCAACTAGTTTAATTGCCCGTTGTGACACCGGGATTAGTTGATTAAACTTAGATTCCTAAAATGAATCAGAGCGTAATAATTAATGATTTTTAATAGCGCTAAGGACACTTAGGTTGTTAAAATGAATTAATTACAATTAGGGGAAACCGACAGGAGAACCTATGTGATTAACGGAGATTCTAGGTTTATAATTAGTTGGGCAATGAGATAGGATAATTGTAGCAATTATTTAGCTAATCATTGATTTTCAAGACCCCTCTTCCCGCTTAAAGAAACTCTTTCTCCACATTTTATTTCTGATTGATCAAATTTGTTTTTATTTAATCATTTTAAATTAAATCTTCTTATTTCATGAACGTGGTCCCTAAATATTATTTCACCTAAGTATTTTCAGTGCTCAAGAGAATTTTAATTAATTGCTTAAGTTTCGCTTCGCCTCCCTGAGGATTCGATACTCGGAATACTTTCCGTTTTATATTACTTGTGGCCCGTGCACTTTGCGGTCATCACTTATCAAATAAATTTATAATCATCAACCTCTAAAGCTAACTTGTAGCAGTCGCGGTCGGGGTCGATCACAGGGAGTCTATACAAACAAATCTTAATTTCCTTATTTGTTTTAAGTAACAAGAAAAAATGGTTTGCAATTGGAGGGAAAATAATTATGGAAAGAAAACTAAATATGGAAAATATGAAAAGAGGAAAGTAAGAGAACAAAATAAGGAAAGAAATCAATACCTCACAGATCATGCAACCGGGATTGTCATAGTAAGTTCAATTCAATTAAATCATTAATCTCATTAATAAGTCAAAACAAATTTAAGTCCGGCGTATTCCGGCAACAAACCGAGAACCATGATCCAACTATCACAAACATGCAAACGCTTAGTCTGATTCTAGTTTAAACTAATTAATTGGCCGATTAATTAATCTAAACTGCAATGGGATCTAGCCGAATTAATTCACATGCAACGGGCAACAAACCACAATTATAATTGATTAAATCATTTACTTCTAGGGACACATGTGTAATAACATAACGTTAACCTATTTGCTACTTAAATTTTACCAAGTAAATTTAGAGAGGGCGCGGTCAAGGTTGTCAATCTTTCCTATCACAATCTAAACTTATAGAAAAAGAACTAAAATCACATAAACATGCTTTGAGAATTCAAACAAGAGATTTCATTAAAAGAATATGAACTTACACTTTGATGCCCCGGTTACATGAATGAAGAGTTTAGCCTCTCATGGAGCAAGAGAAAGCTTGAATCTTCATTGAAAACATAAAGGAAAGCAAGAAAGACTAAAACTAAGAAGAATTGTGGAAAAGGGGGAGAGAGATGGGCTACAATGTTGTAGTGAATTGTGTATTGAAGGATGATTCTAAACCTTCACCAAAGGCCTCTATTTATAGGGAGTCTTGGCCTTCAATTCGTGGTCATTTGGTGCTGAATAAGGCCTCCAAATTTGGGGAAATCACCAACCAAATTAGGAAAATATCAAATATGGAAAACGACCTAGCATCGAGACGCTAGGCCTACAAATATGGAAATTTGCTCTCGGATTGCACTAGTGTCGAGACGCTGTTAATTCAACTTCATGCCCAAGTTCTTTCCTTATTTGCACGACGTCCTGACGCTAATGTAGGATGGTCTCGACACTGGTGATGCTTCAGGTGCAGAATGGTCATTTAACACTCCGGTTTTGCTCGTTTAGGCCCCAAATTGCTTCCAAAGCTCTGGTGAAGACCTATAGACATATTATACTCATTTTAAAGCATTTTTCACAAGGAATTCAACTAAGATAAGAAAATTGGGAGATTCTAAGTGTATAATAAATTGTACCTATCAATAAATATTAGGGTTCTTTTTATTCTGCCGTTAGGTTAGAAATTTGATTGTTCTCTCAATTTTCTTGTTCTTTTTTGTTTCTTTCAAATCTTTAGGATACTTAGGTTGATTTAGATGCATTTTCTTGGACTTATATTGTCATTTTCTTGCACTATGAGTAGCTAAGTTTAATTGTATTGTTGGATTGAGTGACCGTTAGGTACGTACTTTGTTATACTTGGCTAAGTTTGCTTATTTAATATGAATTTCATAGTGTTGGGTTTTATGCCCTAAAACTCGTAGATAGTGAATGTAACCGTTGACCGGATATTAATGAAATAATATTGATATATTTTTCCATTAATTGTTATTAGTTATTTTATATTTGTCTTTGCCTAATAATAACCCAAATCCAATAAACTAGACATCCAAGGCTGCAATATGAGTCTTGAACTATATGTAGCAACATATGGGATCATTGTTCAAGAAACAACCTAAAGGGTCTATAGTATAGGGATAAGACTGGGTGCCTTATCCTGGTGACACCATGGATACGACCCACTTTGTATTTGATACAAACTCTGCGATCCAACGCGTTCGTGTAGGAGACATGCGAGTGAGGGTATCCTATGCAATGAGTTTGCATAAGACCAGACCGCGAAATAGTAACCACTGGTTATAACACCGTTAACTAGTTGGTTTTCTATTTCACTAGGACGACCTAGACGACTTAGTCTTAATCCTGAGGTTATTATGGACTCCTGCTCATGAGAGATTTTCCTTTGATTTGTATGGGTGAGAGTGGTCAGTACGCCTACTCAATAAGCCTACCATTTTGGGGACAAGACCGAATGGGGAGCTGGGAACGTAATCGTGCAAGATGGAATTCACTCCTTCCCGACTTTAGGGAAGCAGATGAGTGTTCCCTTAAGTGGTTACTCTGAGTCTTGAACAAAGGGCCCTACCCTCTCAATGGCACGAGAGGGTTTTCTGTTTGATGGTTGGACCACAAACAGGTTGTTCATTAGAGGAGAACTGGTACTTAAGGAAATAGAGGTAACCTAGGGATAAAACGGTAATTTGACCCAGCTGGTGTTACAGACACTCGTGAAGGACTAACTAGTCGATATTGGTCGATATCTGAGGACACAGAAAATATGTCTACAGTGAGAAGAGTGCAACTGTGAGTCTATAGTGGAATGAACGCACAATTAACGAATATTGATTAATGTGGTTAAGGAGTTTGACCAATTAATCTTACATCGTTGGAGCTTCTGATCTGCAGGTCCATTAGGTCCCACTGGTAGCTCATAAAGTAATTTGAGGCAACTAAGTAATAAATGTAAATTGAAAATGTTCAATTTACTAAGGGAAACAAATATAATATATATTTATATATTATTATGAGAGAAATTAATATTTTAAGAAATTAAAATATAAATTTATGGAAGTTTGAAAGAGTTCAAATAATGAATTAATTGATTTAAGGCCTAAAATGTGTTTGGGCAAATTAATTAATTCTAGGACGGGAATTAAATATGTGATATTTAATTGGTGGTTAATTAATTAAAGAATTCATTGACCGGGAATTAATCAATTATGGACATAATTAATCACTTAAGGAAGTGATTAATCATTTATGGAAATGATCTAATCACTTATGGAAGTAATTAGTCATTTGTGGAAAAGATTAATCAATTGTGGAATTGATTGATCATGATTGATTAAATAAGGAATAAGATTGAATCAATTTTTGAAAAGATTGATTTAATTGAATATTTTATTCATGGTCTCTCTTCTATAAATAGAACACTAGACCTAATTGGTCCAAGAGATTTGACACTTTGCTCTTGCTCTTAGACTCTCAAGACAAGACCTAAAATTCTCTCTAGCCTCCCTCTTAGAGAAAGACTCCCACAAGTCTTTTGCCTCCTAGACTTAGAGACATACCGGTGTAACCTCTGTGGTTATTGTGTCATTCAGAGGAGAAATTTCCAACGATCACAAGAAAATGAGGCTGCTGTGTTTTCGTTCGTGGACCGTCGTTGGCGAAGAACGGTCAAGTCTACAACGAAGGTTTGTAACGGTTCTTCCTTCTTTCTTTAGAAAAGCATGAAAATAAATTTAGATTTATTTTTCAGCATGTTTAAACCAATTTTCCAGCAGCTTTAAAGCGTGTTTAAAGTTTGTTTGAGTTTTCGTAACGGTATTTTAATGTTAATTAATATACGGCGTAAAGTCCAATCGATGCGCTTCCGCTGCGTGGGGACTTTTATTCCCTTCACATAGATTCTTATTGATTATCTTCATGTCATCTTCTGTAAACCAATGTATTTGATGAATTTCCTTTGAATTGACGCCTCTTAAGATTTGAAAGAAAAGACAATACCAAAAGGGTTGAATAAGCAAAAGTTTTTTAATATTCATAATCTGTCTTTTCAAGAGCATTACAAGCCATTTTAAAGGCCAAATGATCATTCACAATACCAAAGACACAAAAGTCTTCAAAAGTCATTAAATGCAAAATTAAGAAAATAAGACCTAGGAACTTAAAACTTGATTGCACGTCAAACGAGCAGCCATATCTCAAAACTAAAAAGATAGAATTGCTTTAAATTGTCTTAAATATCTACTATGGGAGGCGCTCCACATTGTTGGGTTTTATGCCCTAAAACTCGTAGATAGTAAATGTAACATTTTGACGACTGTTTATAATAAAGAGTTATTTCCATTCAATAAAGTGTTATTGATTTTAAATGATTAGTATTGCCTAAATATAACCACAAATCCAATAAACTAAGAACCCATGGCTATATTATGTATACTGGAAGTTTATGTGTGACATAAGTATGGATCAAGTTCAAGTAAATAGTCTAAACGATCTATAGTATATGGATAAGGTTGGGTACCTTAATCCTTGGGACACTATTGGCGTGGCTCGCTTTGTTATTTAAAGACAGACGATGTGATCCTAATCATTCATGTATAAGACATGTGAGTGAGGGTGTCCTATTGAAAGAGTTTGCATAGAGATCGGACCAAGAGATAAGTCACTTTCACTTTACAACACCGTTTACTGTTTAAACTGAACATCTCATACATATAACCTAGGTAACTCGATCTTAATCTTGAGCTAACTATGAACTCCTGTTTATTTAGGATTGTCCTTTGATTTGCATGGGTGGGAGTGGCCAATCATCGCCAACTCAATAAGCCTACCATTTTGGGGATAAGACTAAATAGATAGCTGGGTACATAGCTTTGCAAGACGAAATTCACTACTACCTGTTTTTAGGGTTAGTAAAGGTTGTTCCCTTGAGTGCTGACTGGTGCGTTGTCAGCTGAATGAATGGATGTGAGATAATATGATAAATATTAATAAAGTTAAATTCAGCTAACCCTAGTGCAAGTATACACCGTCACACGTAGTAATAAAAAACCTTAGAAGTATTCCAAGGGTATCGATCCCACGAGGACTAAATTGGAAATTCAGATTTGAAGAACAAACTGCTCAACTCGATTGCTTTAAAGAATATGTAACCAAATAAATAAGATTGATGATTGGTTTTTAAAGAAATAAATAAAGCAAAATAGATAATAAGGAATAACAATAAAATAAAACGAGGTATTTGTTGGGTTTCCAGAGTGAGTAAAAATAAGATATAAAAAGACTTTAGAACTCTGTTCAAGTATACACAGTCCGCAGCAAGTAATAAGTATTTATCGAGTCTAAGGTCTGAATTAACTTTCACTTTACCTATTTTGTTTAGCTTTTCAATGGTTTCAAAAGTGGTTAAAATGATTGGTTTTTATAGAATGTTGAAGCAAAAGAAATGATAGAACAAAAAATAAACAAATAGGCAGACAGATTACAAACAGACGTTGGTCAGGATTTAGTAATTGTTTTAAAAGATGCTCTAGCAGTATTATTGATCATGCAAAACTCTTGCAGTCTTATTAGTAGATTCCTCCCGGAACTCCAGATTTTTTAGAATGTGTTTCAACTCCAATGAAGTTCTACTGATCAAGCACTAGGCAACTGGCTATCCCTAGCTCAGTCACTGGCGTTCACCAATACACAATGATCTAGTGTGATTAAATGCCACACACTCCCTAAATCATCCCTGAAACTAGAGGGAGGTATTCATACTGGCTGGCCAGGCGGGCACAAAATATAAATGAGCACAACAATTAACCAATATGCATTAAATCAATATTTATTACTAGAAATTAAGCACGACAATCACATGTTCCCTAACCAATGCCTAAGGTTACTTAGTTCATAAGATGCATAGCGACACATGTTACAATCTGAGTAAGCATATCCATAATTACAAAATAATACAAGAAAATAATAATTTCCTTGATCAGCTTGCAATTGATGGTCTTCTTGTAGGTCTCCAATCTCTCTCCTCTATTCGGCTCCCAAAGGTGGAAGTAAACTTTCCAAAAGTGAAATGTTCCTCCCAAGGATGGAATGAATTTGACTTGGGCGGCTATCTCCTTTTATAGAGTGATAGGAGGCTTGAATTAGGTTGATCTAGACACGTGGATGGCTCTCCTTGCTCCTTTATCCCGAGAATAGCTTAACAGAATTCAGTTCATTCAATTGGCTAACGAGCTGTGACGTGGCAGTTTTGCTCCTTGCTTTGCTGCAACACAGAATTTGCTCCCTCAAGTTGCCCAGCAATAGATTCTGCACAAAATAACTTCCAAAGCATCCATTCTTTCAAATGGGTTAAAACATGTAATATATATCTAAAAGCAACCCTATTTAGCATTAAAGACACACAAACCCCTATAGAAATATGATCTAGATAAGTCCCTTTTGGAGAGTTATCATACCCCCAAACTTGAACTATTGTGCGCCCCGAGCAATACTAACTAACTTTCCCTTAAGAATTCAAAACGTTAGACAAAGCATAGTTTAATCAAAACAGATAATCCAATACTACCTTCAACCTTTACCTGAGCATTCTGCAAAACCAAGCTCTGCTGCAGCAAATTAATTCTTCCGGCATGGACAAATAATCACCACTTTTAACTCAATTCTAAGAATTTGTCACAGCCTAGCTCTATTATAAAACATATTAAAACACATTTTTAAGGAGTTTAAATATATATATATTTTTTTTAGACTTAAAGCAGCCTACAGTCATAAGTTCTTAAGCATGGGATGACCCACTTTATGGTACAGTATACCCTTGCCTCAAACTCATTGTAAAGCTAAAAAATCCTTAGTTATTTTATCTCTTGCCCCTCAGAATGACGACATTTTATGATGAAGCTTGATTTCTGTCTGTCAGTATGCAAAAAAATATGGTCGTAGATAATAATCAATCCAAGTATAAATTGACAAAATCAAGTAATACCTGGTGAATCCAGGGTTGAATCCACAGGGAAAGGATATTCACAAGGTTTTTAACAATATTTACTGATTAAAACTAAAAAACATATGATACTATTTTAAAAGAATAAACAAGAGGTTTGGTATATTTGAGAAGTAAATACTTGCATAAAACAAAACATGCGATGAGAGTTAAAGGAAAAGTACAAGGAGAATGGTATCAAGGCTTTTGCGGTTGCAACCTCATGCGTTTATAAGAACCTTGTAACGCATACTTCGATTAATTGATCCATTAATGCCTAAGTGAGAAAAAAAATCATAAGTTTCCCTTTCGGTACTCCTTTTGCGTTTGGCATAAAACTATCAAGTGGTCATTTGGCTAGTTCATGTGTTAGGTACAGTTCTCTAAAACTTACAAGGGATTGCGTTAGTCACAACGCATTCTAAGCTCATGCATGCACTATCTTTTAGCGGTAGTGTTTTAATGCTACAAAGACTACATGACATGCGCTAACTTGCTCTACTCAGAGATTTCCACATGCGTTACCTGTCAGGGATTTAGCATGCTGCTACCGCATCCGACTAGCCAAGCTGGAGTTAGTAATGAAAATAGTATCGCAACTGAATAGAAAGCAATTAATGGTTCATTTTACTCAAAATATGTGCTTACAAGATATACTTATCACTGCATGAGGTGCTTGCACTAAGCCTTGAAGAAGATTTTAGCTCATGCGAGCAAACCAAGACATCCTAGAATAAAACATTACAAGTATAAGTTCCTAATCACAGCTCTCTCTGTGATTCCTCTGCTGATCTTCCTTCTTCTCCCTCTTGAGCCAAAAATGAATGAATTGATGTATCATTGATATCTGATCTTTGGCTTCTATTTATAGGTGAGGGAAGATGACTTCTCCAAGTAATTAGCAACTTGCATTAATCATCATTAGCCAACTTGCTTTAGCTTTTCTCCCCTTTTTCCGCCCACTTGCGGTAGTTATGTCAGCGCTTGTCTTTTCATTATCTTATCTGTCTCTTGATCATCTTGGGATGTGTGCCTACGGTGAGAAGAAACTTGAAAAACAACTTAATTAGTTGCGTTAGCCCCCTATATTTTATAATTTCTCACCGCATACATGAATATAGCTCGCCGCATAAAATTATCACATTTTTCCCTCTTTTTGCGCTGAAGCAACGCATCTTTGTGTTCTTTTGGCCTTGTTTTAGTCTAAGTTTAGAGGACTAATAACTTGGTTTTTGCAAGTTATCAAACCCCCAAACTTAAACTATTGTTTGTCCTGAAGCAATGCCTATTATCCACTCTGCGATAATTACTCAACTCTTCAATGTTTGCTATCTTGGCATCCTCTTTCCTCTTTTTCCAGCGCGCTTTATTAAACCAGGTTAGCTTTTGCCAAATTTCCTTCATTGCTTAAAGAAAGCTCCTTGCACAATGATTCTTCCTTGCGTTAACTCAGCCAATCTTCTCCTGTATGTCCTGGGGAACGATATGCAAGACATCGGACTTTTTCTTTAGCATAAACACCCAGGTATATCTAGTAAAATCATCAACTAATGTGAGAAAGAAACGATAACCAGCATGTGAAACATTAGCTATAGGCCCCCAGATGTCAGCATGAATAAGATCAAACATGTGTTCAGATCTATTATTATGAGAAACAAAAGACAATCTTTTTTGTTTAGCCAAAGGGCAGATCTCACAAGGCAAAACAAAATCAGCACAAGTAGAGTCTATAGACAAAAAAAATCTTTTAAAGCAGTAAGGCGATCAAAAGATGGATGACCCAGTCTTAAATGCCACAAATAAGTGGAAGTGTGAGAAACAGTAGTAATCACCTCTAATGAAGGTTGTGAAAGCAATTAATGAGGGCAATGGACATCAAAACACATGCTTTCGTTTTGGCTTACCCACATTTGTGATGAAGGGTATCCAACTACGACCATTGCATTTTTTTACTGTCCTCTACGCTCATGGGTGTCATAAATCCACCTGGCTACAAACATGCCACATTCTAGAGGAACGCATGCTAAATTTAAATTATGCGCTAACTCCCTGTTGGGCGATTTTCCGCAAGCGCACGGGTCGTCACAAGTAATATAAAACGGAAAGTATTCCAAGTATCGAATCCTCAGGGAAGCGAAGCGAAAATTAAGCAAAGCAAAAATCTCTTGAGCACTAAAAATACTTGGGCGAAATAATATTTAGGGAATAGCTCATGCAATAAAAAGGAATTCAAATTACAATTAAAGAAAATAAATTGATCAATCGTGAAATAAAATATGGAGAAAGAGTTTTCTTTTAATGGGAGGAGGGGTCTTGAAAATCAATTATTAGCTAAATAGTTGTTATAATTATCTTATCTCATTGCACAACTAATTATAATCCTAGAATCTCCGTTAATCGCATAGGTTCTCATGTCGGTTTCCCCTAATTGTAATTAATTCATTTTAACAACCTAAGTGTCATTAGCGTTATTAAAAATCATTAATTATTACGCTCTGATTCATTTTAGGAATCTAAGTTTAATCAACTAATCCCGGTGTCACAACGGGTAATTAAACTAGTTGAATGGATTATGATCTATCCTAATTTCCCTCCGTCGAGTTTCCATTAAGAATTGAATCATTACACAATTGGCCAGATTGAGTAAAGCATTAAGCACATCCATACAAATAATTAGGACATGGGCAAGAGACAAGAAATTATAACAATATTTGAACTATAATTTCATTTCAAGACCCCAAATTGGGGTTTAGCTACACATGGCTAAAATATCCACAATAATTACAATAGAAAGCATAATTAAGAGCATAAAAGGAAAGGAATTGACCGTCGAAAAACCCCTTGTTGACGCTCAGAGCTCCGCCGACTACTCCTTAAGCCTCCTAAGATGTTCCCGAAAACTCCCAAAATTTTTCCCACTAAAAGGATCCTCTCAAAAAGGCTAGAAAGCCTTGAGAGGGGCTCCTAAGGAGCCTAAAGAAGAGATGAAAGGAAGAATTCCAAAAGGAATTGTTGGAATGGTGATTGATGCAAAATGAGGCACCTTGGGGCGCCTTTTATAGGCCTAGAATAGGGGTAGCGTCGCGACGCTACCTTGCGCAGCGTCGCGACGCTGCTGCGCACACGGCTTGGGCAAAACGAAAGGGTAGCGTCGCGACGCTGCCTACACAGCGTCTCGACGCTGCCTCAAAATTCCAGATTTTTCAGCTTCTTTTTGGGCTGATCTTTGGGCCTTCTTCTTCATTTCTTTTAGCATTTTTGTCATGGTTGTCTTCTTTGGGCCCTCAATTGATCCAAGCTTGGATTTGGGCTTCAATTGCTTCAATTTTGGCACTTTTTCTCCCAAAATCACCAACTTTGCTCCTAAGGACCAAATAACAAAATTCATTAAATATTTTCATTAAAAACACGATTAAAGCACCAAAAAGCTTAATAAATTGGGACTAAAATAGCGACATTTATGCTCGTTATCACTCCCCCAAACTTAAATTTGACAATGTCCTCATTCTCCCCCAAACTTAAATTGGACAATGCCATCACATGAGGAAAAGGACTAAGTTGTTGACCCTTTGAGATAATTCGAACTTTTGTTTGTGCAGCAACTCCTGCTGTTGGCACAACCTTTCTTGCTGTTGTTGCAAGGGCTAAATAACTTCTTGAAGTATCAGTCGCATCTGGGAAAAGATCAGAGCTTTGTCTACATCAATGGTTAGATCAGGCACAACCTGACTTGTGCTCGCAGAAGCTGTTGTGTGCGGCGTTGGCGTTGGAGCAGGGACTTCATTATTGCGAGGAGGGCTAGGCAGAGGTTCTTCAAAAACCTCCTCTGATCGCAAATCTTCAGTGGGTTGTGGAGGAGGTAGGGTCAGATCAATGGGCTGCGATGATGGCGGTGGAGGTGGTGGCAAGTTTTCTTGCGATTGCGGCAAGGATCCCTGAGGTTTGGCGCAGACAGTGTTTTCCTCCGCTAATGGAGTAGATTGAGGGGTCCTTGCGTCTGGCGGTGGATTTCTGCCCGCAGTTTGCTTGCGCCTCTTCTTCTTTTGCGGTTCAGGCACATGCGAGGGCTCAGTGGGGCGGGATGTGGGGGTTGTTGGTTGTGGCGCGCTTCCTTGCAAACACTTATTGCAAGTGCTGGTTACACGTGTCCACTGATAGCGAGCAGAAATGTCGTTATTTTAATCTCAATTTATTAAGCTTTTCGGTGCTTTAATCGTATTTTTAATGAATATATTTAATGAATTTTGTTATTTGGTCCTTAGGAGCTAAGTTGGTGTTTTTGGAGAAAAAGAGCCAAAATTGAAGCAATTAAAAGCCCAAATCCTAGCTTGATGTAATTGGAAGCCCAAGGAAGCCAACTATAAAGAAAAGACCAAGAGGAATGAAGAAGAAAGGCCCAAAATTCAGCCCAAAAGGAAGCTGAAAAATCTGGAAAATCTGGACAGCGTCGAGACGCTAAGCAAGGCAGCGTCGCGACGCTGCCCTTTCTTGTTGCCCAAGCCACGTGCGCAGCAGCGTCGCGACGCTACCCCCATTCCAGGCCTATAAAAGGCACCCCTTGGGTGCCTCATTTATCATCAATCATCCTTCCAATTCCTTCCTTTCTCTCTTCCTTAGGCTCCCTTTGGAGCCCCTCTCAAGGCTTTTGAGCCTTTTTGAGAGGATTCTTCTAGTGGGAAAATTTTGGGGAATTTTGGGGAGCAATCTTAGAGGCTCAAGGAGTAGTCAGCGGGGCTCCAAGCGTCAGCGAGGGGTTTTTCGACGGTCAATTCCTTTCCTTTTATGCTCTTTAATATGCTTTCCCTTGTAATTATTGTGGATATTATGTGTAGCTAAACCCCAATTTGGGGTCTTGAAATGAAATGATAGTTGAAATATTGTTATAATTTCTTGTCTCTTGCCCATGTCCTAATTATTTGTATGGATGTGCTTAATGCTTTACTCAATCTGGCCAATTGTGTAATGATTCGATTCTTAATGGAAACTCGACGGAGAGAAATTAGGATAGATCATAATCCATGCAACTAGTTTAATTGCCCGTTGTGACACCGGGATTAGTTGATTAAACTTAGATTCCTAAAATGAATCAGAGCGTAATAATTAATGATTTTTAATAGCGCTAAGGACACTTAGGTTGTTAAAATGAATTAATTACAATTAGGGGAAACCGACATGAGAACCTATGTGATTAATGGAGATTCTAGGATTATAATTAGTTGGGCAATGAGATAGGATAATTATAGCAATTACTTAGCTAATCATTGATTTTCAAGACCCCTCTTCCCATTTAAAGAAAACTCTTTCTCCACATTTTATTTTTGATTGATCAATTTGTTTTCATTAGTCATCTTAAATTTAAATCTTTTTTATTGCATGAAGTGGTCCCTAAATATTATTTCACCTAAGTATTTTCAGTGCTCAAGAGAATTTTAATTATTTGCTTAAGTTTCGCTTCGCCTCCCTGAGGATTTGATACTCGGAATACTTTCCGTTTTATATTACTTGCGGCCCGTGCGCTTTGCGGTCCCATCAAGTTTTTGGCGCCGTTGCCGGGGAGGCTTGATTTTTAAGCAAAAATTAATTTTTTTTTGACATCGAAAAGAAAAGGGTAAATGGTAATTTAGGTGTAAATATTTTTCTTTCATCATTTTGTGAATATTATTTTATTTTCATTTTTGTTTGGTTCTTTTTGTTATCTGGGAGCATTGTATGCGAAGAAACAAGGTGGTTGATCTGTTTCCGCTAGATCTTGAGATTAACAGGACTCTTAAATCCATTAGAAGAGAAAAAAGATTAGTAGAAGCGATGGCTCACCAAGAAGAAGCTCCCAAGGCAATTAGAGATTTTCTGCAGCCAGTTCTTCCTACCGAGAATTCTGGAATTGTCTACGCCCCTATCCAAGCTACAAATTTTGAGCTAAAAACAGGGTTGATTCAGATGGCACGCGATAACTTGTTCAAGGGACATCCTTTCGAGGACCCTACTCTCATCTGCGATCATTCCTAGAAATATGCGGGACGGTAAAGATGAACGGAGTTCCGGCCGACACGATCAGATTGAGGCTGTTTCCATTTTCCCTACAGGATAAAGCAAAAGATTGGCTCGAATCAGTCGAGACGGGCAACATCCGTACTTGGGACGAGCTTGCCCAGGCTTTTTTGACAAAATTTTTTCCACCGGCTAAGACTACCAAGCTCCGGACTGAAATTGGAACATTCAGGCAGCTTGACGAGGAGCAGTTATACGAAGCGTGGGAAAGATATAAGGAAATGCTTAGGCGATGCCCCCAACACGGATATCCTGATTGGCTTCAGGTACAATTATTTTATAATGGATTAAACCCCTCTACAAAGACAGTCCTAGACACATCAGCAGGAGGGAGTTTTCTTTCAAAAACAGTGACAGAAGCCAAAGACCTGCTTGAGGAAATGGCGGCAACCAGTTATCAATGGCCGACGGAGAGAGGAACAGTTACAAAAAAGGCTGGATTATATGAATTGGATGAGTCAAGTTCACTGAAAGCGCAACTAGCATCTCAGACCAATGCACTAAACAAATTGACGTCATCTGAGGTGGTTAAGTCCATTTCCACCTTAGCTGAATGTCATTCAAAGAAAGAAGGTCAAGATGTGGAAGAAGTTCAATACATAGGAAATAGATCATATACTCAAGGAGTACCAAACTTCTACCACCCCAGTCTGCGCAATCACGAGAACTTCTCATATGCGAATACGAAGAATGTTTTGCAGCCACCCCCAGGTTTTGCATCAACGAGTACTCCTGAAAAGAAAAATAATATGGAGGAGATGGTGGCTTTATTCATCAAGGAACAAAGAATATTGAATGTGAATCTCCAGACATCAGTAAACAACCACGACGCAGCTCTTAAGAATATGGAAGTGCAGATAGGACAGATCGCTTCAGCAGTAAATGCCCTGCAGAAGGGAAAATTTCCAAGTGATACTGAGCCTAACTCGAAAGAGCAGTGTAAGATGGTAGTTCTAAGAAGTGGCAGAAGACTGGAGGACAGTTTAGAGAAGAAAAAGGAAGAAGAAAAGAGAAGGGATGAAGATGAAGGGACTGAGGCACAAAAAGTCTCCTCTGAAAGGTTCCAACATCCTCCCAACTCTATTGAATTAAAATGTGATTTTTCTAACAGCTTTGCAGGTAGAAAAGAAGATGAGAGGCAGAATGAAAATAAGAAGCTGACTGAGGAAGAAGTGGTTCCATGCAACCACCATGACAGAGGTTCGCATATTAGCCCGCCCAAGCGGAGGGGCGAATGTCCAACCTTTGATTTCAGGGAGTTACCTTTTCCTCAAAGATTTAAAAATGTCAAATTAGATGAACAATTTCAAAAATTTTTAGAATGTTTAAAAAGTTGTCTGTGAATATTCCATTGGTAGAAGCTTTGTATAATATGCCAAATTATGGAAAATTCATGAAGGAAATGCTTTCTAAAAAGAAAAGTCTGAAAAAAGAAGTTTTTAATTTATCTGAAAGTAGCAGTACCATTATTTCTGGTAGGATACCCTCTAAGCAGAAAGATCCAGGGAGTTTTACTGTTCCCTGTACCATAGGAGAAGTATCCTTCGATTGGGCTCTATGTGATTTAGGAGCAAGTATAAATTTGATGCCCTACTCTGTATACAGGAAGATTGGTTTATCAGGTATGACAGACACCGACGTCACTCTCCAGCTTGCTGACAGATCGATTACCCACCCGATGGGTGTTGTGGAGGACGTGTTGGTGAAAGTCAACAAATTCATCTTCCCTGTAGATTTCGTGGTACTGGACATGAAGGAGGACAAATAAGTGCCAATTATCTTAGGCAGACCTTTCCTAGCCACCGGTAAGGCTGAGATTAGCGTGCATACAGGTAAGCTTACCTTGAACATTGATGATGAAAAAGTCGTGTTTAGTATTTTTGGCCAAGACGAATGTGTTTGTAGTTTGCATACATGTTTTTCTGTTGGGCCTGAATACTTGACTGATGACGATGAAGAGGTAGACTATAATCTTGGCCTAGGCTTAGGAGAAATGCTTATTGATAATGTGAATTTTGATCATGATGCATATATGGATAATCCTATGTTTGAAAATAATTTGGATCTGCCTGACTTTGAAAATGAATTAGACTTGCCTGCTTGTGATAATGAAAGATCTGCAGTTGATGATTTACCTTCCTTTGAAAATGAGTTAGAATTGCCTGAAATGAATAATTTTGATGATGATATTGAATTGCCTGACATTGAGCATGAACAAAAAAGGCATAAAAAAGATTGCTCGATAGATGATTTTGAGTCTGACCATGATTACAGTGAATCTATTGAGTCTGATCTTGACATTCCTGAATGCATGAATCCTGACAATGTGAATACTTTCTTTTCATGTCCTGATGATGTGTATAGCATAGAATCTGACCCAGAAGAACTCGAATCTGTGCATAGTATAGAATCTGATCCTGAAATTCTTGAATTCTTTAATTCTTCTGAGGATGAGTCATGTGATAGCTTAGTTGAATCATTTTTTAATTCTGAGTCTGAAGGATCTACTGAGCATGTAGATATTTTTTCTGATGAATGGACTGGCATGATTGATAGGCCATCTCTAGATCCTAGACCAGTAGATATTATCACGCTTGATGACTCTGTTAACAACTGTTTTGAGAATAGAGATTTAGAAAAGAGATTTGATGCGGCTGATTATTTTCTAAAATGTTATTATGAGAATCTCTTTAGTGAAGATGGGCCAGGGGAAAGTTTTTTTTCTCCCCTGTTTGTAGTTTGCAATTCGGTGCGTGATTTCTTGCAGGGCCTGGAGGATGATGAAAATTTTTATTTTGAACCTCCGTAAGCGTGCCGAGCCTAGTCTAGCTAAAGACGTTAAAGAAAGCGCTGCTTGGGAGGCAACCCAAGGATTAAAGTAGTTAGTTGTTTTTGCGGTAAATAATTTTCTTTGCTCCGTGATCCAATTTTGTTTTGCAGGATCACCTTAGCAAATCCCAAAATTCCACATTTCCCATTTTTCATGGATCCAAAGGAAGAGGATGAAGCGCTCCTAGCTCAGGGAAGTCTCAGTATCTCTCTTTATGCTTTTCTGTTTTAAAACATTGGGGACAATGTTTAGTTTAAGTTTGGGGGGGAGACTTCCGCTGTGTTGAGCATATTTAAATTCTGTTGGATGCATGAATAGATAGCCATGATAGCCAAGGATGTGATTTTTGAAATTTTGGGAGAAAATGGTTTATATGTTGTGGAATCTGGGAGCACGGCAGAAATTGTGAAATTTTAAAATTTTTTGATACTTAGTTTTGATGTCTAAAACATGCAATAGTCTTACCTAATGACGTCTTTGAAAATCTAGATTCTTATTATGGTTTTCAAAATTGTTGTCACCCCGATAGGCTTAGTTTCTAATATTAGGAAGTTCATGCTTGAATGCTCTAAAGAACAAGGTAGGAAAAAATGCTATGCCTGCTGAGAGAAAAGCAAAAGCAACAAAAAGAAAATGTGAGAAAAAGAAAATCTGTTGAAAAAGAATTTTTGCTTGCTCAAAATAAAAAAAAAAGCCTAGGGGTAAAAAGAGCTACCTGCGGTGTGATCAGTTAGGCCAACCAGAGAATAAAATTCGGGTTAAGGGTCCCTGCACCGTAGTGTGAAAGCTAGTACCATTAGATATCAAAATGCAAGTTTGGGGGAGGAGCAAAAGAAAAACAAAAGAAAAAGAAGAGAAAAAGAAAAATCATGTGAGAAGTCTGCTCCCCCTTGAAAAAAAAGAAAAAGATGACAGGCACCTTAGTTTCTTTTTTTTGCATGATAGAAGGACTCCGAAGTATTAGGGGCTCTTAGCCAGTGTAGGGGGAAAACAAATGGAGAAAACCATAAGACTAATCTAGGTTAGTAAAAGAATCAATAGATAAGTCTTGAGCATGCTATTCATTAATCTTAAGTTCAAACTAGTTTAAGATTTCTTCAAGAGTATGCGGTGCTTGCTTATTCCACTTGCATGTTTTCCATTCGATCCTAAGAATTCCAAAATCATTGAGGGTTGAGCAATTCTATTTCATGCATCTGTAGAATTTATTTTGCTCGGGACTAGCAAAAGCTTAAGTTTGGGGGTGTGATAGCGAGCAGAAATGTCGCTATTTTAATCTCAATTTATTAAGCTTTTCGGTGCTTTAATCGTATTTTTAATGAATATATTTAATGAATTTTGTTATTTGGTCCTTAGGAGCTAAGTTGGTGTTTTTGGAGAAAAAGAGCCAAAATTGAAGCAATTAAAAGCCCAAATCCTAGCTTGATGTAATTGGAAGCCCAAGGAAGCCAACTATAAAGAAAAGACCAAGAGGAATGAAGAAGAAAGGCCCAAAATTCAGCCCAAAAGGAAGCTGAAAAATCTGGAAAATCTGGACAGCGTCGAGACACTAAGCAAGGCAGCGTCGCGACACTGCCCTTTCTTGTTGCCCAAGCCGCGTGCGCAGCAGCGTCGCGACGCTTAGCAAGGCAGCGTCGCGACGCTACCCCTATTCCAGGCCTATAAAAGGCACCCCTTGGGTGCCTCATTTATCATCAATCATCCTTCCAATTCCTTCCTTTCTCTCTTCCTTAGGCTCCCTTTGGAGTCCCTCTCAAGGCTTTTGAGCCTTTTTGAGAGGATTCTTCTAGTGGGAAAATTTTGGGGAATTTTGGGGAGCAATCTTAGAGGCTCAAGGAGTAGTCAGCGGGGCTCCAAGCGTCAGCGAGGGGTTTTTCGACGGTCAATTCCTTTCCCTTTATGCTCTTTAATATGCTTTCCCTCGTAATTATTGTGGATATTATGTGTAGCTAAACCCCAATTTGGGGTCTTGAAATGAAATGATAGTTGAAATATTGTTATAATTTCTTGTCTCTTGCCCATGTCCTAATTATTTGTATGGATGTGCTTAATGCTTTACTCAATCTGGCCAATTGTGTAATGATTCGATTCTTAATGGAAACTCGACGGAGAGAAATTAGGATAGATCATAATCCATGCAACTAGTTTAATTGCCCGTTGTGACACCGGGATTAGTTGATTAAACTTAGATTCCTAAAATGAATCAGAGCGTAATAATTAATGATTTTTAATAGCGCTAAGGACACTTAGGTTGTTAAAATGAATTAATTACAATTAGGGAAAACCGACAGGAGAACCTATGTGATTAACGGAGATTCTAGGATTATAATTAGTTGGGCAATGAGATAGGAAAATTATAGCAATTACTTAGCTAATCATTGATTTTCAAGACCCCTCTTCCCATTTAAAGAAAACTCTTTCTCCACATTTTATTTTTGATTGATCAATTTGTTTTCATTAGTCATCTTAAATTTAAATCTTTTTTATTGCATGAAGTGGTCCCTAAATATTATTTCACCTAAGTATTTTCAGTGCTCAAGAGAATTTTAATTATTTGCTTAAGTTTCGTTTCGCCTCCCTGAGGATTCGATACTCGGAATACTTTCCGTTTTATATTACTTGCGGCCCGTGCGCTTTGCGGTCCCATCATCCACCACAGGTCGTCGAAATTTTTCCACATGGTTCGGATTTCTTCGTTTACTGCAGGTACTAGATCTGATGCGCGACATAAAGTTGTGACCAGACCTGGGAAAAACTCTGCACCTTTAGGTTTTGCAGCGGTTTGGCGCAACGCTTCAACGAGGATTTGACCCAATTCGATTTGGGTTCCTTGCATAATGCAATAAACTAAAATTACCCGTTGAAGGCTTAGTGTGGCATCATGCGTTGTGAGCATGATGCGGTTAGCAGTTGCGATTTGAGGGTCCTTGCAGCTCCGTGCCCATCCCATTTGGCCCCAGGTCTGGCCACCGCGAGAAGGACTACACTGAGGAAGTCTTCGTCGAGGCTGTCAAGGAGCGCATTCCCTTCTGCGTTTGGGTTGTGACGCAACTTGTAGACGTTGTTGATGTGCGCTGAGGAAAATGCAACTGCGTGGCCCCAGACTAAGACTTCGTCGATTTCGTCCTGCCATTGCGCCCAGTAAAAGTCATGAACTAGGGCAGGGGCGTAGCTGCGAGGGTTTTGGCAGACGTTTTCCCATTTGTGCTGAGAAATTTGATCGGTCATAGTTTGCGGGAGGGCACAGTTGAAACCTCGCTCCTCTTGGAATTTTCCCCAGTTGTCGTCCGCTGTCTCTTTACTTGCACCCACCTTTTCTTTGCCTTTAGGCGCTTTTCACTTCTTGCTTTGAGTCGCCGCAGGTTTTTTCGAAGGTTCTCGGATGACTACCCCTGTTGATTGGATGTTGTGGCGATGAGTAAGGGGAAGCTCATCCTCTGAACCAGAAACTTCTACTTCCATGGCTGCCGCAATGATGGCTAAGTTGGATGCGACAATTGCTGCGGCGATCGGATCTTCCAACTGCTTGCTGGATCCCTCCTTCTCCTTAGCCGCATTTACATCTGCGGCGGCCTTCCAAGCGGTTTCTTCTGCGACATCCGTTTCTTCTGTGGCATCCAAATTGCTTCACCTTCTTCTCCTAGTTCGCCCATCAAGGAGTTCCATGCGGCCACTTCCCGCTCAGAAAACCGCAGGGAAGTGGGTTGCGTTGAGGTAGATGGTGAATGGGAAATGTTTGTGGAAGGAGAAGAAGATGAAGGGACAGTGTCAGATGCAAGTGAAGCTGAGGAGTCTGGTGGTGGAAGAAAAATAAGAACAGATGGGAAGGGTGATGGAAATGGGGTTAAGTTTCGAAGGGTGGAAAGATTTTGGGCAGGTTGAAGTGCGACTGGTTGTATGGTGAGAGTAGAGGTGTCCAGAGGTGCAACATCGAGCACCTTTGGTGGGTTGGCAGTGGAGGTGGGTGGTTGCTCAAGGTCGATAACCTCGTATTCCTCGGCTTCCATGGGGTCTTACTGTGGCTCCTCATCGGGTTGGCTCATGTTTTCCTCACTAGATGAGGAACTGGCATCTTTGAACGGTCCTTCAACCTCTGGTGATGAGGTTGAGGCATTATCAGCGTAGCGACCAACTGAAAGGTTTTGAGAATCTGACATTTTTGGTGAAACTTAGAGAGAGAAACTTGGGTTTAGGTCTTTTGGCAAGGATGAAGAAGATGAAGCTTGTAGGAAGGCAAACGGATTCATTTTATAGCTTAACGCAAGGCTTGGTTACCCTAGGTAATGATGTCGTTACGCATCCACGTAGTCATGATTAACATGGGGGAATGTGAGCGGTTGCCTTGGTTATTGTGCAAAGACAGAGATTAGTGTTGCTCATTAAATGCAAACATGATTATGGTTGCACCTCCAATGCGAGAGAAGTACAGATGAATTGGGACATGCGATGGGAATTTTTCTCCTAAGGTTCTATCGCAACAAAATTCTGACGCAAGAAATCTACCAAAATTCTAACGCAACTTCTTGTGAGTTAATCATGCGATGTAACCTAGACTACCACAATATTAACGCAATAAAATAAATATACGGAAAGAAACAAATAATTACAACTTCTAACCTGATGTGCTCTTACCTTGCGTTAGGTCCTGCCGCAATCAGAGAGCACTTTTGTCCTGGACCTATTTTCTCTTGCTCCTCCTAGGTGGATCTTTCAGAAGAATAATCTCAACGACTTCATCCAAAGTCCCTTCGATGTATGGCTTTACTCTTTGCCCGTTGACTTTGAAAATTTTCTTTCCATCAATAGAATGTAGGTCCACTGCCCCATATGGATATACTTTATGGATAGTATATGAGCCCGACCATCTGGATTTTACTTTCCCTGGAAAGAGACGTAAGTGAGAATTAAACAACAATACTTTCATACCTTCTCTGAGATCCTTTTTGCATATCCTTCGATCTGTTCATCCGTCAGTCCTCCTGACCCTACTCATTTTCATCATCCTCTTCTTCTCTTTCCATCGGTGGGGGTGGAATCCAGGGGTTCAACAAATCATTAGGGAACACTGGAAGAGCTGGAAATGGTTTGGAAAAATTTTCCTGTAGCGCCTTCTTCAAGTTGGCACCAGGGCGTTTAACATAGTTCCAGAAGGTTTGAGATTTCCTCTCGACAAACTCTTGCCTGCTGGCCGACAGTGCAAGTTGTTCTATAATCTTGAGAATGCCATAAACAAGCCCACCTTGGCGTGCCTCTTGCGTACGCTGAAGCCGCACCAAGTTAGGCGTATCAATTATCCCTTTGTCAAATAAAATAACATCACCTTCATTCTTTGGAACCCCTGCACACTTGCAAAACATGGTAATTGTATTTGGGAAAAACAATTTCCTCACTTTCTTCTTCCAGGAACCAGATATTTCACTAGCAATAATCTTGCCCACATCAATACTGAGAGACCTTAAAATTGTGAACGCCAGCAGAACACCTTCCCTAGAAACCGTCGAGTCATCAGTCGTTGGAAGCAATCTTTGTTTAATATACCCCATCCATGTATTTGCTTCCCTCTTCAGATAGGTTGACTGAAACGTCCTTTTCTCTATTTTTGAAAGCCTCCACTGCGCCCCCTCAACACCAACTTCCCTCACAACATCACTCAACTGCTCATTAGATGGCGCCACAGCCGTCTCACGGTATCCTGCGTGTGGGAAATCTTGAAGGTTATACAATGCATTAATAGCACCAGGACTCCAGTTAACCTCTACACCTCGAACGATCACTTGGAAACCTTCCTCCTCGTCAATATTTGCATAAAACTCACACATACCTAGGCGTTCACAGATTCAGGCTTAGAACAGAACAATTCCCAACTGCTGCTCAATTTCAACAAGATAGGATTCTCAGCCTGATTATTTTGCTGCTCATTTTGCTCAAGCGGCTGGTTTTTTTGCAGCAAACGATTC
Organism: Luffa acutangula; assembly: GCA_036850905.1. Classification (NCBI taxonomy): domain Eukaryota; kingdom Viridiplantae; phylum Streptophyta; class Magnoliopsida; order Cucurbitales; family Cucurbitaceae; genus Luffa; species Luffa acutangula. Next base: position 7,539,995 of record CM072094.1, on the reverse strand, counting down.
TGCTGGGGGTTCACTGGTTCTTTAGGATCCTGCGAAAGACGCGGCACGCTATCCATTTGATTTTGCTGTCTACGCTGCTCTCTCCTTCTTCTCCTGAATGTCCTCTCAATTTCTGGATCAAGCTCAAACCTTACCCCAGGCGGATCGCTCATGCACAAAGCTCACACATGCAAAAACAAAAGAAACAATCAAAAAGTTCTAGCACCAAACCACTAAAACACATACACAAAAAAATCTGATAAAAACTTATTCAAGTCCCCGGAAACGGTGCCAAAAACTTGTTGGGTTTCCAGAGTGAGTAAAAATAAGATATAAAAAGACTTTAGAACTCTATGCAAGTATACATAGTCCGCAACAAGTAATAGGTATTTATCGAATCCAAGGTCTGAATTAGCTTTCACTTTATCTAATTTGTTTAGCTTTTCAATGGTTTCAAAAGTGGTTAAAATGATTGGTTTTTATAGAATGTTGAGGCAAAAAAAATGATAGAACATAAAATAAACAAATAGGCAGATAGATTAGAAACAAACGCTGGTGAGGATTTAGTAATTGTTTTAAAGGATGCTCTAGCAATATTATTGATCATGCAAAACTCTCGCAGTCTCATTAGCAGATTCCTCCTAGAACTCTGGATTTTTTAGAATGTGTTTCAACTTCAATGAAGTGCTACTGATCAACCATTAGGCAACTGGCTATCCTTAGCTCAGTCACTGGCGTTCACCAATACACAATGATCTAGTGTGATTAAATGCCACACACTCCCTAAATCATCCCTGAAACTAGAGAGAGGTATTCATACCGGTTGGCCAGGCCGACACAAAATATAAATGAGCACAACCATTAACCAAGATGCATTAAATCAATATTTATTACTAGAAATTAAGCACGACAATCACATGTTCCCTAACCAACGCCTAAGGTTACTTAGTTCATAAGATGCATAGCGACGCACGTTACAATTTGAGTAAGCATATCCATAATTACAAAATAATACAAGAAAATATTAATTCCCTTTATCAGCTTGCAATTGATGGTCTTCTTGTAGGTCTCCAATCTCTCTCCTCTATTTGGCTCCCAAAGGTGGAAGTAAACTTTCCAAAAGTGGAATGCTCCTCCCAAGGATGGAATGAATTTGACTTGGGCGGTCATCTCCTTTTAAAGAGTGATAGGAGGCTTGAATTAGGTTGACCTAGACACGTGGATGGCTCTCCTTGCTCCTTTATGTCGAGAATAGCTTAACAGAATTCAGTTCATTCAATTGGCTAACGAGCTGTGACGTGGCAGTTTTTCTCCTCGCTTTGCTGCAACACAGAATTTGCTCCCTCAAGTCGCCCAGCAATAGATTCTGCACAAAATAACTTCCAAAGAATTCATTCTTCCAAATGGGTTAAAACATGTAATATATATCTAAAAGCAACCCTATTTAGCATAAAAGACACACAAACCCCTATAGAAATAAGGTCTAGATAATTCCCTTTTGGAGAGTTATCAGTATTCAACATGGATTCATCCCTAAGGAAATAACCTTAATCATGAAGTATTTAACTTATGCCTATTCAATGCATTGGGTCAGATTTAACTTCTATTTGGCCTTGCTCCCAAGAACCGTTAGAAGGCTAAGCGAGTGTCATTATGCACATTTCTGTGACTCGATTCTGACATAGATAATTCATGAATTCAATCTATAACCCTATAGTCGATATAGGATGCCTTAGGCAGCTTGCCCTATACCACCGAACAATCTCTTTCGAGCTTTTTCTCCTATATCACTTTTCTAAGAACCGATATCGTCTGTCCCTTTCGAGATCAAACTCACATAGCATGCAAAGTCTAAGTGATCAAGTTAAACTCAACAAGATCAGAATGATATTCAATAAAGAATGACATGCATTGAACAAAACTTAAGCAAATAAAACACTTTCAAGCTATTGAACCATAAGGGAATTCACCATATTGAACCCCTCAACGGAACTTAGCTACTCATGGTGAGATAAAGAGAAAATGAATACATTTTCATTGAAATAAGAATGTAAATACATAATAATGAAAAGTATCAAGGGTTGGGAATAAAGGAGATAGCTAAATATTATGGGTTTTCTATTTACTCAATCCTTCTAGAGTTCGCTTAGACACTCCACTCTCTCGCTTTTACAAGTGGAAATGGGTGAAAATCCCTAGAAACCCTAAGGTTTGATGTCTAACTCAGGTTAGAATTTAGTCATCTAAGAAGGACCTCGGGCATCCCTACCCATAGGCGTCAATAGGGTTCTGTCACCATCCTCTTATTCCAAATGAGTTCTGTTTGAATTTGACTTTGAATCTCGAGCTTATATAGTGTTGGAAATGGTTGAGGAGCTGCGAAATAGGTGTTGGAAGGTAGCCAAGTTAGTTTCGGGGTCAAAACAACCGGTTAGGTGCGAATATGACTCGTCAACAACGACCCGCAGATAACTCATAATGGTCTCGGTTTTTCCAGAAATGCGGTTGCATTTCTTGGAAATTCCAGCTTTTCCTCTATTTTCCTGCACAACAACAAACTAAGTCAAATTCTCTTAAAATCAAGTCTTTTTAAGCACAATTGAGCATAATTTGACAAAAGTGAATCTCAACACCCTAACTTATCAACTTTAACATATTTTGAGCTCGGAAATAGTAAAATTGATCTAAACATGCAATATTTGACAAAGAAATGAGCTAAATATAAGGGTAAAATAGGCCTATTTTTTATCCTTATCACTGACTCCGAGTCTTGAACACGGGGCCCCACCCTCTCATAATCTTGAGAGGGACTTGGTTTAGTGATTGTATCACGAACTAGTTGTTCATTAGAGGATCAGTGGAACTTAAAGAACAAGATGTAACTATAGGGGTAAAACAGACATTTGACCCAGTTCTAAGTACGAACAACCTGTGAAGGGTCGACTTACTGATCATGGTTATTCAAAGTGGACAAGAAATATATCTACAGTGAGGGGAGTTCAACTACTGGCTATAGTGGAGTTTCCCGGATGCTAACGAACGATGAATGACTAGATTAATGAGATTAACCGGTTATCATCATTTCGTTGGAGCCCATGATCTGTAGGTCCATTAGGTCCCCCTACTAGCTCAATAGGAATAAAACATGAAACAATATGATAGGTTAATATTTGAAACGTTCAAAATTGGAAAATGATACAAAAGTCGGTTATATGCGATATTTAACGACATATTAGTTTAATTACGAATTAAACATAAAAATGAGAGTTGGATATATTTAAATATGATTTAAATATTAAACACGTGAACAAAGATTCATGTTCGAGAGATTTCGTTCGAAGAAAAACCAAGATTGCAGAAGTAGTATTAATTTAATATAAGATATTAAATTAAATGTTTTTATTTTAAATTAAATAAAGTTTTATTTGAATTAAAATAAAATCATAATTGAGTGGGATTGTTCAGATTTTATATTTAAAATTATAAATTTTGAATTTCTTGGTAATTTTTGGAGGTGGTGCTTAATGACTAATCACCTTAGATTAGCCTTCTTGCACCACCTAATCCATGACTCAAATCACTCCCAAATTGTTGTCAATCTTTTGTGCAATTCTTATGCATGATTTTCTTCTATATATAGAGGATGAGCTGATGAAAATTAGTGGAAGAATTCAATCTAAAATGCTGCCAAAATTCTCTCAAAACCTCCATAGCTCAAACTCTCAAACTAGCTTATACCCATAAGCTTTCCTTTCCAATTCCTATCAATTGAGGATCCCACAATCAGTTCCAAGGCCTGAGGATAGTAGAGAAGATCCAAGTGGTTGTCTAAAAGTCATTGGTGTGAATTATAAAGCATCGGATACGAATTGGGAGCTTCAAGAGGTAGGTACCTTATTACTCTATTTTTTGTTCATATGGACAGCATGTCTTCTACGATCAAATTGATAAAATTGTGTACCTAAGATCTTAAATTGCTTCCGCATGTGTGATATTAACACGTTCACACATAATGACAACGTTTGACAAGCTTTGACATCACGAAATCCCAAGAGATGCAAGCTAGACAGCCACCTCTTCACAAATTCTGCACAGTTTTTCGTCCCCGTGCCATCTTCCAAAATACACAACTTTTCCCGTTCCATCTTGACTTCATTCCCTTCTTAACTTGCTGAACTAACATTATACACAAATTTGGGTTAAAATTCTTGGCCTCTTGTTGTGTATTCGCTAGCTTTTGAACATGCAATGTGAAAGCCTCTTGTATCTTCTTTGCCTTGCTCCTTGTGATTGGTCCTTCAGGTACATGCAATGGATTATTGATTGAATCCATATCAATCCTCTGAGTAACCAAGAAGCAATATTGGGCTCAATTTGAATTTCGTGAGATTAATATTTAGAGTGAACTAGGAAGCGAAGTAACAAATTATCTAATGGAAAAATCTCAATCTAGGGATCTTACAACTCCCCTAAGTTTGGGTAAACTCCAGTTTTCAAAGATATAAGTTTAATGGAGAAATTTAAGGTTATTGGGTGGAATCAAGAGTACAATTAGAGAGTTATTTGGCTTGGAAAAGGACTAAATAAACCAGATGGCATCTTTGTAAATACAAGGACTCTTAGCCGAGCCAACCCTAATTTTTATATCATTTCATTTGAGCCTCACGCAGCCTTAGGCTTTTGAGCTAAGCCACTTCCCCATCTTCTCCTTCTTCCCCTTTCTTCACGTTTTTTTTCAGCCCCTCTCTTCCCCTTCACGTTTTCAGCAGCAACCATCTTTTCCTTGCAATTATTTTATTTTATTTTCTTTCCTCCAAGCCACACGTTGTCTTCTTCTTCTTCCCTAGTGTTCCCCTTCGTTAACGGCAAGGCAGGGACGATGTTGTGGCGAGGGTGGCAGGAGTGCAGTTTTTTTGGTGAGTTTGGATGTGTTTTTAAGCGTTTTTTCTTAATCCTCATTGCTCGATTTCTCCCCTATTTCGTTCTCTCCTCACCCGTGGACTCCTCCATGGTTTTCCGACAAGTTTAAGGCATGTTTAAGGCTGATTTTTGGTGCTTTCCGGTAGCTATTCTACATAGGCGCGCGGACAACGTGTTTTGGGGCGTTTTTCGAGGTTTTTAAGAAAAGTAAGTAGAAAAAAAGAAAAAAAAAAATAGAGAAAGAAGGCATGTTTAAAAGTTATTAGAATTATAGGGTGTCACATATCTGCAAGAGACGCGACACCACCCCACTAGCCTTTTACTTTTTTTTAATTATTTAATTTATTATTATTATTAAATTAAATTTAAATGATTTTCTCTAATGATTATGTTTTTTTTATATAAATATTAGTTTTTATTTCTTTTTTCTAGTTTCCATTTTTTCAAATATATATCTATAATTTAGATGTTTGGAAGTTTATATTTTTTTTGGTTGTCTATATCATTTTTCTAATACAAAACACCACATATTAAATTCAACTAATGCTACAATAGATTTTTCGACAATTATTGTACATTAGTTTCAAGATTTTTTCAATAAAACTTTATATAGTTACTGTTGATGGAGAAATTTTGACCAATCACGAATTGCCACGTCGTTACATAAAATTAATGACGAAATTAAAATTAATTAAATTTGGGACCAATTATAAATTGACATGTGTCCCAAATTTAATTTGAAAACAAAGTTGGCCAATTATAAATTTATAGAACCAAATTTCTATTTGATCAATTAATTAAAATTAAATTATTTTGATCAAATTAATTAATTTGACCAATTAATTAAAAAATAATAATTATTTGGATCAAATTTGGGTCTTTTAAATGTCTGGGTCATATGGTTTTGGGTCAAATATAAACCAAACCCAAGACTAAATGGTTCAACCCAAGACCAATAAAACCCAAGCCGAAGTTGATAGGCCCAAAAGTTACCAGGGCCCATCCTGCGAGAACTCTATAAATAGAGGGGTTCACCACCATTTCAAGGGTTCAGAATTTTTGAGCTCTCAACCAGACTTAGAGAATTCAGAGAAATTTTCCTCAAAACGGAAGACTGAAGACTCTTTGAATCTACAAGTTTCCAAGTACTGAACACTTCTTGAAGACTGAAGACTCTTTCAAACTCAAGGGACTTCAAGCTCCAAGAATCCATCGAAGCTGCAAACTCGAGATCAAGTATTACAGCCCTCGAGTGAAACACATCCACACACAAGAGAGAGAATCAGAGGATTATGTACTAGAGATTGTATACTCACGCGCATACAACATTAATACAAATCAAAGTTTATTCCACGTGTCTCCATCCCCGAAGTTACGTGTGAACAAATTGGCACGCCCAGTGGGACATCTCTACCTCTCATCTCTTTCTCTCGTTTAAAGATCCAACCAACGTGATGGCACCAAAGAAAGCTCCCGCGAAGGTTACCACATCAAGCGACTCTTACACTGGTCCTGTCACTCGTAGTCGCTCCCAAGGAATTGAGATCAAAGAGGATCATACTCCTCTTGCTGTTGCAAGCAAGATCTCAAAGTTGATTGAAGAATCCTCTAAGGATAGGGTTGCAGTCAAAGACAACCCACTGTTCGAATCTGTCGTTCCAACATCTAAGCAGCCAAAGGATACACTAAATCCTGATGTGATGTCCGTCATGATGGCTGATGTAGACCAGGATGAAAGAATGGCAGAGATGGAAACGAAACTCAATCTCTTAATGAAGGCAGTTGATGAGAGAGATCATGAGATTGCCTATTTGAAGAACCAGCTGCAGAACCGAGAAGTGGCTGAGTCTAGCCAGACCCCTGCTGCAGGAAGGAATGATAAAGGGAAGGCTGTCGTGCAGGAGGACCAACCGCAACACTCCGCGTCAGTTGCCTCTTTGTCTGTCCAACAACTGAAGGACATGATCATGAATTCCATAAGGGCTCAGTATGGTGGACCCACTCAAAGTTCCCTCTTGTATTCTAAACCTTATACAAAGAGGATTGACAATCTCAGACTACCCACTGGGTTTCAGCCTCCCAAATTCCAGCAGTTTGACGGAAAGGGCAACCCAAAGCAACACATCGCCCACTTTGTTGAAACCTGTGAGAACGCCGGTACTCGGGGAGATTTGCTTGTTAAGCAATTTGTCCGAACACTGAAGGGAAACGCGTTCGATTGGTACACTGACCTGGAGCCTGATACAATGGACAGTTGGGAACAGATGGAGAGAGAGTTTCTAAATCGCTTCTACAGTACGAGGCGAACAGTTAGTATGACAGAACTCACAAGCACAAAGCAGCGAAAGGGTGAGCCAGTCATTGACTACATAAACCGTTGGAGAGCCTTGAGTCTCGACTGCAAAGATAGACTCTCCGAGGTGTCCTCTATTGAGATGTGCACCCAAGGCATGCACTGGGGACTTCTTTACATCGTGCAGGGGATAAAACCCCGGACCTTTGAAGAATTAGCGACTCGCGCTCATGATATGGAGTTGAGCATCGCTAGCAGAGGGAATAAAGATCCCGTAGTCCCAGACATGAGGAAAGAAAAGAAGGAAGTCAAAGGCACTGAGAAAGTTACGAAGAGTGCCACAAAAGAATCCATGGTCGTCAACAAGACCCCTGTGAAACTTTCCACCAAAGGAAGGGAAAACAAAACAAATAAGCGAATGGAGACAGGCGAGAGACGTCGCCTAACTTTAAAAGAAAGACAGGAAAATGTATATCCATTTCCAGACTCCGACGTTCCAGACATGTTGGAACAACTGTTGGAGAAGCAGCTAATTGAGCTCCCAGAGTGCAAACGACCAGAAGAGTTAGGGAAAGTCAATGATCCTAACTATTGCAAGTATCACCGAGTCGTTAGTCACCCGGTAGAGAAGTGTTTTGTATTAAAGGAGCTAATCCTTAAGCTTGCTCGCGAAAAGAGAATTGAGTTGGACCTTGATGAGGTGGCTCAAGCAAATCATGCGACAATAATGGCAAATGTATGGGATCAAGTTCCCCCAATCTCTTCATGTGATTATGAAGAGAGGCTGATTCAATTCGGGACCCTTGATCCCGTAGTGGTTCGATGCCAAAAAGAGGCCACAGTGAAGGGATCCCAAGAAAAATATGTATCCATCGAAGATGAGAACGAAGGTTGGACCCTTGTCGTTCGTCGCAAAAAGCAAAAACAAAGTTACGTACGGAAAGAGTCCCGTCTATATCGAGACAATAAAAGAAAGGCCAAGTCTCAAAAGAAGAAAGGAAAAAGGAAGTCAAGGAGGTCAAAGCCTGCTGTGGAGGAAAGTGAAGATTTCTTTTGCCCTCCACAACCCATAACTTTGGCAGAATACTTCCCAAGGCGATTTCTCGATGATAGTGAAGGGGAGACACTTGAAACTGTCACGTGTCACATTGTGGACGTGGTGGAAGATGATAACGTCCTCGCTAGCTCCTCGGGAGTGGTGGCAGATTCAGGAAACTTATCCTCCTTCAGCATAAAGGACTTATTGTCACTTCCTCAGGAAGCTAAAAACGTCCTTATTAACGCATTGGTAGAGTCTGATGGTACAAACATCCCAACCCCTGGGGCACGTACATGTGCTTCGTGTTGCATGTCTATTGGATTTTCTGATGAAGATTTGCTGCTAGGGTCAAAGCCTCACAATAGACCTTTATTCGTCTCAAGATACATTCGAGAACAGAGGGTTAGTCGGATCCTCATCGATGATGGATCAGCTGTCAATATAATGCCTAAGTCAACCATGAAGCAGTTAGGCATCTTGATGGAGGAACTATCAAACAGTAAATTGGTGATCCAAGGTTTCAATCAGGGTGGACAACGGGCAATTGGCATGATACGCCTTGAACTCATCATTGGAGACTTAAAAGCTGATACTTTGTTCCATGTAATAGATTCTAAGACCACCTATAAGCTGTTGCTAGGTCGCCCTTGGATCCATGGTAATGGGGTCATAACTTCTACATTGCACCAATGCTTTAAATTCTATCAAGATGACATCAAGAAAGTTGAGGCTGACACTAACCCATTTTCAGAAGCTGAGTCTCATTTCGCAGATGCAAAGTTTTATCTGAAGAATGAAAACACAGGGGAAACCATACCTGCAGAAATCCCCTTGATAAAAAAGAATGATAAACTCGATTTAAAGCCACAAGCAGATGCAAGAAAGGAAGTTGTTGAGGACGTCAGTACTTCCGACCTAAAAAAGGGTGAAGTGTCCACGAGCCTTGTGAACCCTAAGGTTGTAAAGGATGAGAAATGTTCAAATTCACCTGTCCTACGATACGTCCCCTTGTCACGACGTAAAAAGGGTGAATCACCTTTCACTGAATGTTCAGAAAGCATAAAGGTCGGTGACGTTGGAATTTTGAAGGAAAATTTCACTACGCCTCTTACGAAGATCACAAGACAAGAGGTTAAGAAACCTGAGGATGATCAGATAAAAGCGATCTTGCCTGATAAACGAACTGAAGACGGGTTTGACCCCAAGGCATACAAACTTCTAGCTAAAGCAGGTTATGACTTCACAACTCACACTGAGTTTAAAAGTCTAAGAGTTTTTTATGACATATCTGAGCTCTCTGCAACACAGAAGAAGCTTCTAAAGGAAGGTTATAGTCTGCCAACAACAAGAAAAGGGCTTGGGTACAAGTCGCCAGAGCCGGTTCGCATAACAAGAAGAGGGAAGGCGAAAGTGGCAGACACAAATCATATTACAGTAGAGGAGGTTGAAGACTCAAAAGAAAAAGAGAGTGTCGACCAACAAACTTCTGTTTTTAGGCGCATCAGGCCGCCAGTTGCTCGTGCTTTAGTCTTTCAGAGATTAAGTGTCAATGAAACGGAAAAAGAAAGCACACAACCTACCAATAGCTCCACTCGACCTTCAGTTTTTCGAAGGTTAAGTATGCCCATTGGGGAAGAGGATAGTACATTTTCAACTTCGAATGTCACTCGACCTTCAGCTTTTCAAAGGCTAAATGTGCCCATTGGGGAAAAGGATAATACATTTTCAACTCCGAATGTCACGCGACCTTCAGCTTTTCAAAGGTTAAATGTGCCTGTTGGGAAAGAAGAGAGTACATTTTTAACTCCGGATGTGACTCGACCATCAGTTTTTCAGAGGTTGAGTGTTACCACGAGAAGAGGCAAAAAAGAACAGTCTGCTTCATCAATATCTCACCGACTTCAATATGAAGATGCGATGAAAAGTGAAAAGATCGTGAAGGCCGATGGAGAAATTCGTAGTGCAGTTCCTTCACGAATGAAAAGAAAAACCTTTGTTACGGTCGACACGGATGGTTCCTTGAAGGTAAAGCGACGTGATGTTGTCATCACCAATCCTTCGGAAGGAGATAGTGACCAGGAAGAAGAACAAACCTCTTGTCTTCATATCACCGTTGAAGAGGAAATGGAGGTCGAAGTGTCTGAGGTAGATGAGGACGAAGCACCTTTATCACTTGAAGACGACAGCGAATCCACAGTGGATGAGCTTAAAGAGGTAAACCTGGGTACACCAGAAGAGCCACGCCCAACTTTTGTAAGCATGTCACTTACTCCTGAAGATTAGGGTGAATATATGAGTTTACTCGCTTCGTATAGAGACATCTTCGCCTGGTCATATAAAGAGATGCCTGGACTTGATCCAAAAGTAGCAGTCCATCATCTCGCAATTAAAGAGGGGTATCGACCGGTCAAGCAAGCTCAACGACGCTTTCGCCCAAAACTTATCCCTTAAATTGAAATAGAGGTCAATAAGTTGATAGAAGCAGGATTCATCCGTGAGGTAAAATACCCTACATGGATAGCCAACATCGTTCCTGTTAGAAAGAAGAATGGACAACTTCGAGTTTGCGTCGACTTTCGCGATTTAAATAACGCTTGTCCCAAAGACGATTTTCCATTGCCAATCACAGAAATCATGATGGATGCCACCACAGGGCATGAAACTTTGTCTTTTATGGATGGGTCATCGGGTTATAACCAGATTCGAATGGCTCTTGCAGATGAAGAAATGACTGCCTTTCGAACCCCAAAAGGGATATACTGTTACAAAGTGATGCCTTTCGGATTAAAGAATGCTGGAGCTACTTATCAACGTGCAATGCAGAAGGTCTTCGACGATATGTTGCATAAACATGTTGAGTGCTATGTCGATGATCTTGTTGTTAAGTCAAAGAGACGACAAGATCACTTGAAGGATCTAAAAGTTGTCTTTGATCGTCTGAGAAAGTACCAATTGAGGATGAACCCTCTCAAATGTGCATTCGGTGTTACTTCTGGGAAGTTCCTGGGGTTCGTTGTTAGACATCGACGAATTGAAATAGATCAGTCAAAGATTGATGTCATTCAAAAGATGCCAAGGCCTAAAAACTTACATGAGTTGAGAAGCCTGCAAGGTCGACTGGCCTACATTCGAAGATTCATCTCTAACTTAACCGGTCGATGCCAACCTTTTCAGAGGTTAATGAGGAAAGGAGAAAGATTCGAGTGGGATGAAGCATGTAAAAACGCTTTTGAAAGCATTAAAAAATATTTGCTTAATCCTCCTGTCTTAGGAGCCCCCATAGCTGGAAAGTCATTGATTCTGTACATCGCTGCTCAAGAATGATCACTAGGAGCATTATTGGCACAAGAAGGCGAGAAGGGAAAGGAACGAGCCCTTTATTACTTAAGCAGGACTCTGAATGGAGCTGAGATAAATTACTCACCCATTGAAAAAATGTGTCTTGCTCTTTTCTTCGCTATTGACAAGTTAAGGCATTACATGCAAGCTTTTACAGTGCACTTGGTCGCAAAAGCTGATCCTATCAAGTACGTTCTATGAAGGCCGGTTATTTCTAGATGCCTAGCTAAGTGGGCCATCATACTTCAACAATATAATATCGTGTATGTACCTCAAAAGGCAGTCAAGGGGCAGGCATTAGCCGACTTCCTGGCGAATCATCCAATTCCTTCAGATTGGAAGTTATGTGAAGATCTTCCTGATGAAGAAGTCTTCTATGTTGAAATTACGGAGCCCTGGATTATGTACTTTGATGGTGCAGCACGAAGAAGTGGAGCAGGGGCAGGAATCGTCTTTGTTCGCCTGAGAAACACATGCTCCCCTATAGTTTTGGGCTTGGTGAATTGTGCTCAAACAATGTTGTTGAATATCAAGCGCTAATAATTGGCCTCCAAATGGCCTTGGAGATTGGCATAAGATATATGGAGGCCTATGGTGATTCAAAATTGGTCGTTAGCCAACTTTTACTCCAGTATGAAGTGAAGCATAAAGACTTGAAGCCTTATTTCATCTATGCAAGACAACTGCTAGAAAGGTTTGACAATATAGTACTGGAGCATGTTCGAAGATCAGAAAATAAAAAGGCAGATGCTCTAGCAAATTTAGCCACTGCCCTAACAATTCCAGAAGATATGTCGATGAACATCTCACTTTGTCAGAGGTGGATCGTGCCGCCAATAGAAGACCAATGCCAAGAAGTAAATATGATTTCTGTCTTTGCAATTGAAGAAGAGGACTGGCGACAACCCATTATAGATTATCTTCAACATGGAAGACTTCCCACAGATCCCAGGCGTAGGGCCGATATACGAAGAAGAGGCGCCCGATTTATCTACTATAAGGAGACCCTTTATCGTCGTTCTTATGAGGGACTCTTCCTTCGATGCCTTGGAAAGGAAGAAGCAGTGAAGGCATTAGAAGAGGCACACTCAGGTGTTTGTGGCACCCACCAATCGGGTCCGAAACTTCAGTTTCAATTAAAAAGGATGGGTTATTATTGGCCTACAATGATTCGAGACTCAATGGAATATGCAAAGAAGTGTGAAGCCTGTCAATTCCATGCAAACTTCATACATCAGCCACCAGAGCCTCTTCATCCAACGGTAGCTTCTTGGCCTTTTGAGGCTTGGGGACTTGACCTTGTTGGCCCTATAACACCTAAGTCTTCAGCAGGACATTCTTATATCCTCGCAGGGACGGATTACTTTTCAAGATGGGCCGAAGCTGTCGCGTTGAAAGAAGCCAAGAAAGAGAATGTTGTGAATTTCGTCCGAACTCATATAATCTATCGATACGGTATCCCTCATCGTATCGTAACAGATAATGGACGACAATTCTCCAACAGCCTAATGGACAAGTTGTGTGAGAAGTTTAATTTCAAACAATACAAGTCCTCTATGTACAATGCCGCAGCAAATGGGTTGGCAGAAGCATTCAATAAGACGTTGTGTAACTTATTGAAGAAAGTAGTCTCCAAGACGAAGAGGGATTGGCAAGAAAGGATTGGTGAAGTGTTTTGGGCATACCGAACTACTCACCGCACTCCTACAGGGGTCACACCTTATTCTCTTGTCTATGGGGTAGAAGTTGTGCTCCCGTTAGAAAGAGAGATTCCCTCATTAAGGATGGCCATCCAAGAAGGGTTGACAACAGAAGATAACGCTAGGTTGCGCCTTCAAGAGTTAGAAGCACTTGATGAAGGGAGGTTAGAGGCTCAACAGGCGTTGGAATGCTACCAAGCACGGATGTCTAAAGCCTTTGATAAGAATGTGAAGCTTCGATCATTTCAAGTTGGTGATCTTGTACTCGCTGTTCGAAGACCCATCATCACGACACGACACACAGGGAACAAATTCACACCTAAATGGGATGGACCCTACGTTGTCAAAGAAGTCTACACAAACGGAGCATACAAGGTTGTAGATAAAGACAGATTAATAATAGGCCCAATAAATGGCAAGTTTCTTAAAAAGTTTTATGCACGAAATGTAATACTCCTTATCGTAAGAGTATAAACTACATGATACTCCTGGCCCGCATGAGTTAAAAAGGTGAACGGCCCAAAACAAATTTGTTCATTGAACTACGTTATGACTTGATCCCTTCCCATTTGAAGGGTACGTAGGCAGCTTAAGGAAAAAAAAACTTAAGTTCAGTCAAAGCAAAAAAAAAAAGGTCCATGTTGTAGATAAATTCTAAATTTTTATTAAGGCATAAATAAAGTAAGAGTGTCTAATACAATGAATTAAAAAAAAATGTCTAATACAATGAATCGAAAGAATATCTAAAAAATTTCTTGTGCGGTAAAAAAGCTTAGGGTGAAGTAAAGAGATCATAAATTAAGGATTCCATTGAAGTGATTTAAGCTCGTCACGGGTACTCTCCAAAAGCTCACGAATCATCGCTAGGGTGCGAACTTCTGAAGCACTAATGGTGGGGGCACACTCGATGTCACTAATCTCCTCACGTATTCTCGAAACGACAAGTTTTTCATGAGCTAAGTCCTTTTCCTTTTCAGAAACCGAATTGGATAGGCTTTCTACCTTGGCCTCTGCAGCTGTTAACTTGGCCTCTAGTTCTGCAATCTTGGACTTTAGATCTGCAACCTCTGCGACAGAGCAGGCAAGTTGTTTCTGAAGTGCATCTTTCTCCTCAACAACACGATTTTCGGTAGACAAACCTTCTCTAAATGGAGCTTCTTTTTCTCCAACTGGTTATCCCTACTCGAGGGGGTCAGATGAGTAGAGAGCGAAGATTGTAATCCATTGAATTCTCGCACTTTCTTGAAGTAGTTTCCTACAAATTCTTGCAGAGGTTTCAAGTTGTTCGTGGTGACCTCTGCCATTACATCAAAGACCTTGTGAGATTCTTGCTCAAGGTGCTCAAGGCTAGCAACATCTTCAAGAGAGGTGCGTACGATCTTCTGTTGTATGCTTGTCCATAGGGATAAAGCAGCTTGTCGTCGAAAGGTGGAAATTAAATCATCAGCATCGAACTGAGAAACTTCAAAGACTGGGGCAACCACTTTCTCATGAGTATGTTGAGGGGTTTTCTCGATAGAACGAGAAGAGGAATTCATGACTTGTTTGCTCGAGGATGCATGGGAGCTTCTGAAGTTCTTGACAGAAGAAACGAAAGCATCAGGACTTGTCAAAGACTGATCGCTCGAAAATTCTTCCTCTTCTTGAGCACGGTCATCTGAAGGAAGCTGCAAGAGAGAAATAAAACGGGATTTAAGTAAAAAAAAAAAAAAAAAAAAAAGAGAAAAAGAGAAAAAAAATTTCAACCAAAGTCTCAATGTCGTCAGGAGTCTGTGAAGCAGTAGAGGCACTCTTGATGGACTTGTCTGCGAGATCAAAATGTTTCCTGGGTCTTTTGTCTCTTTTCCAGTGTCGATCTCCAGTGCTGTTTTGACTCTCATCTTCGGTCGAATCATCTAGAGGCCTAGCAACCTTGAGCAAACGGAGTTCTTTGCCCCCAAATTTAGAATCGTTTTTTTTAGGTGGCTTAGGCTGGGTTCGAGAAGGAGTAGTATTGTCAACCAACTTACTTACGCCATCCCCTAGGTAATTATCATACTTTTCAGACCACCAACTTCGATAACGTGAGGTGACATGGTCTTGAGGGTTCAATGTACGAGCTGGAAGAAATATTTGAAACTCCGCACTAGTTCGCAGGCAAACCCGCCAGTGGTGTAAAATGTTTTCCAAGGTGACTAGGGGCAAAGTTACTCCTAAGTCATTAGGTATGTCTTGATAGAAGCCAAATTGGTGGCCGAATCTGTGGGGGTTGTAGGGTTCGATAATTAAGGAATCTTTACATCGCGCTGACAGATAGCATGAGCGAAGGCTCGAAAAATAGGAAAGAGGTATAAAATTTAAAGTCTTTTCATACTTCATGTTCTCGTTTTTGTTCCTACTGAGGTTCGTGTGCCATAGTATGGATGCGCCCCCATGGATCAGTTCGCGAGCCTCGAGCTCATCAAAATATTTAGCTCCGCCTTCGTCGGAAAAGTCAACAATGCTAGGACCTCGAACTTTTGCTGGATTCTTATAATTGGTGCTAAAATAATGGGCGAGCCAACCAAAAATGTAATGCACGGGGAGAGAAGCATCTATGCGTCCAACTGAAACATGGGCATTGGAAACTTTGCCTAACCCGTGGTAGATGTTAGCGAGGACAGGGACTGCAAGACTGAAAGTTTCCCCCTCAGCCATTAAGCTGGCAGCCTTGAGAACACTAGGACGAATGTGGTTAGCATTACCTTGGGGAAACACAAAGACGCAAAGCCAACAAGATAAAAAAGCCGCCAAGTACGTCTGGTCTTTGTGTTTCATGTCAATCTTTAGCCCGCGAAACAAGTTGTTCTCCTCATCTGACCACTCGCCACGCTTGATATTTGTGACGTCTGGGTTATGAGTCGTGCTAGGACGAGAGTGCTTCCTGGGTCTCCGTTGAGGAGGCTTTGCGTACCTCTGTTCACCCTTGAACCAAAAGGAAATCCAGGAGCTAATTGGAACATGAGAATGGTCAGCTCTTGAAGCGCTAAGCAGGTAGAATGCATGAAATAGATGCTCGCAACTTTTTGGAAGATATCTTGCCTGGTTCTTGGAACCAGTTAACTCTTTAAAGCTAGGGATAACTTCCTCATAAAATCTACCTCTAATGGGCAAACCCCCAATGGTCCAAAGGTCCCATAAGGAAATAGAAAGTTCTCCCGCATGAGTGTGAAGCGTATTGGTTGCAAGACACCAGGCTTCACAAAAAGCCCGAACTATGTCATTGTTTCGATCGTAAGTGTAAAGGGAAGCCATTACGGCATCCAATAAATAAGCATTATGAAGCACCGCTTCACTCCGACCAACGACAGATTCTAACCACTCCCAATAGCGAGGAATGAAAAGAAATTCACTTGAAATTTTCAAGGCGGATTCCCAACGAACTGATCCATCAATTATTCGGCGCCCTAACGTCACCTCTGGATGTCGGTTAGGATTTCGTGTATGGATTGAAGATTCTAGAAACCAAGCCTTAGAATCTTGGTCTAGAGGCCTTTCTACGGACCAATTAAAAATGGTATGCAAATTTAGTGGTGGGGGCCATGGGGCTGCAAGACGTCTAGTCATAGGTTTTTCTACTAAGAAGCTGAGTCCACTTCTTGTGGGTTGATTGTTGTCTTTCAGAAGAACAAGGTACGTTTTTTCAGAGAAATTATGTTCTGCAAAACACACCATGATTCTGCAAAATTTAAAGAAATGAAAGTTAACAAAAGAAAAAGAATAATATATTTACGAAGATAAGTTAAAATAATAATAAATGCATCAAGGAAAATTTACTATGACTAATGTTGCACAACGTCATAACAAAAAGAGTCCAAGGAACATGTCCCAACTCAAGGAACATGTCCGTGTACTCGTGCTGAAAGGCGTGGCGGCGGCACAAGTCCAAGGAACATGTCCCAACTCAAGGAACACGTCCTTGCACTCGTGCTGAAAGGCGTGGCGGCGATACAAGTCCAAGGAACATGTCCCAACTCAAGGAACATGTCCTTGCACTCGTGCTGAAAGGCATGGCGGCGACACAAGTCCAAGGAACATGTCCCAACTCAAGGAACATGTTCGTGCACTCGTGCTGAAAGGCGTAGGCGACACAAGTCCAAGGAACATGTCCCAACTCAAGGAACATGTCCGTGCACTCGTGCTGAAAGGCGTGGCGGCAGCACAAGTCCAAGGAACATGTCCCAACTCAAGGAACATGTCCTTGCACTCGTGCTGAAAGGCATGGCGGCGACACAAGTCCAAGGAACATGTCCCAACTCAAGGAACATGTCCGTGCACTCGTGCTGAAAGGCGTGGCGGCGGTACAAGTCCAAGGAACATGTCCCAACTCAAGGAACACGTCCTTGCACTCGTGCTGAAAGGCGTGGCGGCGACACATATCCAAGGAACATGTCCCAAATCAAGGAACATGTCTGTGCACTCGTGCTGAAAGACGTGGCGGCGGCACAAATCCAAGGAACATGTCCCAACTCAAGGAACACGTCCTTGCACTCGTGCTGAAAGGCATGGCGGCGACACAAGTCCAAGGAACATGTCCCAACTCAAGGAACATGTCCGTGCACTCGTGCTGAAAGGCATAGGCGACACAAGTCCAAGGAACATGTCCCAACTCAAGGAACATGTCCGTGCACTCGTGCTGAAAGGCGTGGCGGCAGCACAAGTCCAAGGAACATGTCCCAACTCAAGGAAAATGTCCTTGCACTCGTGCTGAAAGGAATGGCGGCGACACAAGTCCAAGGAACATGTCCCAACTCAAGGAACATGTCCGTGCACTCATGCTGAAAGGCGTGGCGGCGGTACAAGTCCAAGGAACATATCCCAACTCAAGGAACACGTCCTTGCACTCGTGCTGAAAGGCGTGGCGGCGACACATATCCAAGGAACATGTCCCAACTCAAGGAACATGTCCGTGCACTCGTGCTGAAAGGCGTGGCGGCGGCACAAGTCCAAGGAACATGTCCCAACTCAAGGAACATGTCCTTGCACTCGTGCTGAAAGGCATGGCGGCGACACAAGTCCAAGGAACATGTCCCAACTCAAGGAACATGTCCGTGCACTCGTGCTGAAAGGCGTGGCGGCGGTACAATTCCAAGGAACATGTCCCAACTCAAGGAACACGTCCTTGCACTCGTGCTGAAAGGCGTGGCGGCGACACAAGTCCAAGGAACATGTCCCAACTCAAGGAACATGTCCGTGCACTCGTGCTGAAAGGCGTGGCGGCGCCACAAGTCCAAGGAACATGTCCCAACTCAAGGAACACGTCCTTGCACTCGTGCTGAAAGGCGTGGCGGCGACAGAAGTCTAAGGAACATGTCCCAACTCAAGGAACATGTTCGTGCACTCGGGCTGAAAGGCGTGGCGGCGACACAAGTCCAAGGAACATGTCCCAGCTCAAGGAACACGTCCTTGCACTCGTGCTGAAAGGCGTGGCGGAGAGACAAGTTTAAGGAACATGTCCCAACTCAAGGAACACGTTCTTGCACTCGTGCTGAAAGGCGTGGCGGCGACACAAGTCGAAGGAACATGTCCCAACTTAAGGAACACGTCCTTGCACTCGTGCTGAAAGGCGTGGCGGCGACACAAGTCCAAGGAACATGTCCCAACTCAAGGAACATGTCCTTGCACTCGTGCTGAAAGGCATGGCGGCGACACAAGTCAAGGAACATGTCCGTGCACTCGTGCTGAAAGGCGTGGCGGCGGCACAAGTCCAAGGAACATGTCCCAACTCAAGGAACACGTCCTTGCACTCGTGCTGAAAGGCGTGGCGGCGACACATATCCAAGGAACATGTCCCAAATCAAGGAACATGTCTGTGCACTCGTGCTGAAAGACGTGGCGGCGGCACAAGTCCAAGGAACATGTCCCAACTCAAGGAACACGTCCTTGCACTCGTGCTGAAAGGCATGGCGGCGACACAAGTCCAAGGAACATGTCCCAACTCAAGGAACATGTCCGTGCACTCGTGCTGAAAGGCATAGGCGACACAAGTCCAAGGAACATGTCCCAACTCAAGGAACATGTCCGTGCACTCGTGCTGAAAGGCGTGGCGGCAGCACAAGTCCAAGGAACATGTCCCAACTCAAGGAAAATGTCCTTGCACTCGTGCTGAAAGGAATGGCGGCGACACAAGTCCAAGGAACATGTCCCAACTCAAGGAACATGTCCGTGCACTCATGCTGAAAGGCGTGGCGGCGGTACAAGTCCAAGGAACATATCCCAACTCAAGGAACACGTCCTTGCACTCGTGCTGAAAGGCGTGGCGGCGACACATATCCAAGGAACATGTCCCAACTCAAGGAACATGTCCGTGCACTCGTGCTGAAAGGTGTGGCGGCGACACAAGTCCAAGGAACATGTCCCAACTCAAGGAACATGTCCTTGCACTCGTGCTGAAAGGCATGGCGGCGACACAAGTCCAAGGAACATGTCCCAACTCAAGGAACATGTCCGTGCACTCGTGCTGAAAGGCGTGGCGGCGGTACAATTCCAAGGAACATGTCCCAACTCAAGGAACACGTCCTTGCACTCGTGCTGAAAGGCGTGGCGGCGACACAAGTCCAAGGAACATGTCCCAACTCAAGGAACATGTCCGTGCACTCGTGCTGAAAGGCGTGGCGGCGGCACAAGTCCAAGGAACATGTCCCAACTCAAGGAACACGTCCTTGCACTCGTGCTGAAAGGCATGGCGGCGACACAAGTCCAAGGAACATGTCCCAACTCAAGGAACATGTCCGTGCACTCGTGCTGAAAGGCATAGGCGACACAAGTCCAAGGAACATGTCCCAACTCAAGGAACATGTCCGTGCACTCGTGCTGAAAGGCGTGGCGGCAGCACAAGTCCAAGGAACATGTCCCAACTCAAGGAAAATGTCCTTGCACTCGTGCTGAAAGGAATGGCGGCGACACAAGTCCAAGGAACATGTCCCAACTCAAGGAACATGTCCGTGCACTCATGCTGAAAGGCGTGGCGGCGGTACAAGTCCAAGGAACATATCCCAACTCAAGGAACACGTCCTTGCACTCGTGCTGAAAGGCGTGGCGGCGACACATATCCAAGGAACATGTCCCAACTCAAGGAACATGTCCGTGCACTCGTGCTGAAAGGCGTGGCGGCGGCACAAGTCCAAGGAACATGTCTTAACTCAAGGAACATGTCCTTGCACTCGTGCTGAAAGGCATGGCGGCGACACAAGTCCAAGGAACATGTCCCAACTCAAGGAACATGTCCGTGCACTCGTGCTGAAAGGCGTGGCGGCGGTACAATTCCAAGGAACATGTCCCAACTCAAGGAACACGTCCTTGCACTCGTGCTGAAAGGCGTGGCGGCGACACAAGTCCAAGGAACATGTCCCAACTCAAGGAACATGTCCGTGCACTCGTGCTGAAAGGCGTGGCGGCGGCACAAGTCCAAGGAACATGTCCCAACTCAAGGAACACGTCCTTGCACTCGTGCTGAAAGGCGTGGCGGCGACAGAAGTCTAAGGAACATGTCCCAACTCAAGGAACATGTTCGTGCACTCGGGCTGAAAGGCGTGGCGGCGACACAAGTCCAAGGAACATGTCCCAGCTCAAGGAACACGTCCTTGCACTCGTGCTGAAAGGCGTGGCTGAGAGACAAGTTTAAGGAACATGTCCCAACTCAAGGAACACGTTCTTGCACTCGTGCTGAAAGGCGTGGCGGCGACACAAGTCGAAGGAACATGTCCCAACTTAAGGAACGCGTCCTTGCACTCGTGCTGAAAGGCGTGGCGGCGACACAAGTCCAAGGAACATGTCCCAACTCAAGGAACATGTCCTTGCACTCGTGCTGAAAGGCATGGCGGCGACACAAGTCAAGGAACATGTCCCAACTCAAGGAACATGTCCGTGCACTCGTGCTGAAAGGCGTGGCGGCGGCACAAGTCCAAGGAACATGTCCCAACTCAAGGAACACGTCCTTGCACTCGTGCTGAAAGGCGTGGCGGCGACACAAGTCCAAGGAACACGTCCTTGTACTCGTGTTGAAAGACGTTGTACCTACAAGTAAAAAAAACAACACTACAAAAAAATTCACCTAATTTACCTTTTGACGAATGAAAATTGTGTTCCGAAGAGAATATTGGCAATGAGGTGGTAGTTCAGAAAAGTAAATGTTAAGAAAAAAAAAAGGAAAAAGAAAAAAATTTACTTAGAGTTTGTCTCTCGGATTGTGGGCAAAAGGCGGTCAGAGTATAGATGTATTCTCCAAGTCTCTAGCGTCGAAGCTTCCTTCCTTCCTTCCTTCAAAAAAAAAGGGGCAAAAAAAAACGAAAATTCAAAAAAAAAGGAAAAAAAAACGAAAATTCAAAAAAAAAAATTTCCTACTTGAATCTTTTCTTGAATGCTCCCTGCAATTGATGTGTGCTCTTCCCTGCTGAGGTTCAACCTTATTTATAGAATGGAATGTTGGATTCAAATAGATAAATCTTATCTGCAACGATAATCTTTATCAATTTTGGGATGAGTTCAAATATAGATCTTATCTCCAACGACAATCTTCATCAATTTTGGGATAAGTTCAAATATAAATCTTATCTCCAACGGAAATCTTCATCAATTTTGGGATGGGTTCAAATATAAATCTTATCTCCAACGGAAATCTTCATCAATTTTTGGATGGGTTCGAATATAAATCTTATCTCCAACGAGAGTCTTTGGTTCAAATTTTAACCCAAAGATATGAGATTTGATTTAAATCAAATTGAAAAATAAAAATTTGGAGATTTTGTTTCAAATTTTAGTCCAAAGTATGAGATTTGATTTAAATCAAATTGGGAAATAAATTCAAATTTATTTGATAAACTCCTACACAGATTTGGATTGAATTAAACTGAATTTGGGTATAATTAAACTCTTATCCCAAATCAAATTTTCTAAGTTCCATATGAAAATTTTATTCCAAATTCCCACCAAATTTTGGGATGCAGCCTTAAATTTACTTAAATTAAATTTTGGGCATAATCCAAATTTTATCCCAAATGAACCAAAGTCAAAACCTCAAATTCTATTCCAAATGCGAGTTAAAATTGGGTAGGATTTTACCTCAAATCAAAATTTGGGTATAAACCAAAATTTGCTCAAACTTCAAATCAAAGTTTGCTGCCAAATAAAAAAAAAAAAAAAATTTGACCAAAATTCATATTTTGATTAAATTGACACACCAAAGGGAGTCAAAATCAAGAACAAATATCTTGCATTTTGATCACAAAATATCTTTTTCGAGAATCATCTACACATAATTTGTGCCTAAATCTTGAAAAGGGGGCATTTATTGATGGAGAAATTTTGACCAATCACGAATTGCCACGTCGTTACATAAAATTAATGACGAAATTAAAATTAATTAAATTTGGGACCAATTATAAATTGAAATGTGTCCCAAATTTAATTTGAAAACAAAGTTGGCCAATTATAAATTTATAGAGCCAAATTTCTATTTGATCAATTAATTAAAATTAAATTATTTTGATCAAATTAATTAATTTGACCAATTAATTAAAAAATAATAATTATTTGGATCAAATTTGGGTCTTTTAAATGTCTGAGTCATATGGTTTTGGGTCAAATATAAACCAAACCCAAGACTAAATGGTTCAACCCAAGACCAATAAAACCCAAGCCCAAGTTGTTAGGCCCAAAAGTTATCAGGGCCCATCCTGCGAGAACTCTATAAATAGAGGGGTTCACCACCATTTCAAGGGTTCAGAATTTTGGAGCTCTCAACCAGACTTAGAGAATTCAGAGAAATTTTCCTCAAAACGGAAGACTGAAGACTCTTTGAATCTACAAGTTTCCAAGTACTGAACACTTCTTGAAGACTGAAGACTCTTTCAAACTCAAGGGACTTCAAGCTCCAAGAATCCATCGAAGCTGCAAACTCGAGATCAAGCATTACAGCCCTCGAGTGAAACACATCCACACACAAGAGAGAGAATCAGAGGATTATGTACTAGAGATTGTATACTCACGCGCATACAACATTAATACAAATCGAAGTTTATTCCACGTGTCTTCATCCCCGAAGTTACGTGTGAACAGTTACAACATAGTTAAATTTATGTATACATAGAAAACACAATTACGTTTTAAAAACTAACCATCCTTAAACATCTCTAATTCAATTTAGAGTACAACTAATTTAAAAATAAGTATATGGTTTTTTTTATTTGCATTATTGCATTTAAAATAATACTTATTTTTACATACATGTAAAATAAATATATATGGATTTATAATACAATGCAATTAATCGTTAATCTAAATTAATTATATAATTTACTAAAATTGCTAGTCAATAATGGTTCTTCTTAACAAAAAGAAACAAAAAATTGTTCTTTAAAAATAAGTATATGGATTTTTACCTGCATTATTTCATTTAAAATAATACTTGTTTTTACTTGCATTTAAAATAAATATAAATGGATTTATAATACAATACAATGAATCGCTAATCTAAATTAATTATATAGTTTACTAAAATTGTTAGTCAATAATGGTTCTTCTTAACAGAAAGAAAAAAAAAATCGATAGAAATTGATAATCTAAACATCAAGATAAAGTTAAAATGTTTTAAAATATGTTAATAATTGTTTCCAACAATAATAAATTTGAAATAAAAGCTCTCAATTTGCCTTGTAATCATTTTTTTTTAAATCTCAAATATGTTTAACTTGAGAAAGATATTGCTAAAAGACTTATGATAACTCATTAGTGAATTGGTTATCGATTTTTAAATTAATTGTACTTGAAATTGAATTGGAGATGTTTAAGGATGATTAGTTTTTAAAACGTAATTGTGTTTTATATATGTACATAAATTTAACTATGTCGTGACTATATAAAGTTTTATCGAAAAATTCTTGAAACTAATGTACAATAATTTTCGAAAAAAACATTAGTTAATTTTAATATGTGGTGTTTTGTATTAAAAAAAATGATATAGACAACAAAAAAAAAATATATGTAAACTTCCAAAAATCTAAATTATAGATATATATTTAAAAAACTGAAAACCAGAAAAAAGAAATAAAAACTAATATTTATATAAAAAAAAACATAATCATTAAACAAAATCATTTAAAATTTAATTTCATAATAAAAATAAATTAAAGAATTAAAAAAATAAGTAAAAGGCTGATGGGATGGTGTCACGTCCGTTAAAGAGACGCAACACCCTATATTTCTAAATACTTTTGAAACTGTCATTTTTCTGTAATTTTTTTTCTTTTTTTTACTTACTTTTCTTAAAAACCCCGTTTTTCGGTGTTTTCCCGGTGTTTTCCCGGTGTTTTTAGTGAGTTTACAGCGTGGGTACGTTGGATTAAAGTTTTAATTAGTTGGTTATTATGTTTAATCGAATACTCACTCATTTTTATTTCCGTTCAGCAAACTTTTCTCTTCAATTCCGACGATTCAAGCAGCTGATTTACAAGTTTCAGTATCTTTAAGCGATTTCGTCATTGGGTAAGTGAACTAAGTCAAGTTTTGGATGATTTATTTGTGCTTGAGGAATACCCATTGACATTGGCGCTATTGATTTCAAGGTGCCCATAGCATTTGGTGATTAAATTGTTGAATTTAGGTGGATTTGGGAGCCCGGACAACAAGTTGTGTTTCTGTTTTAGGTGAGTTTTGGGTGTTAAAACATCCCCAATATTTAATTTGGCTCCTAGGTGTATGTTTGGAATTAAACTCCTTTTGACTTGAAAATGTTTTTACCGTTTTGTGTAGTTGATTAAGGGCCTTGAAGCTAAGAAGTTATATAGTTATATCGAGCAAATTATTTAGCTAAGGTAAGTAGCTATTTGGATTCAAATTCTATGCCTTAGACCCATTGCATGATAATTGCCCATTGTTTGTTAATTGGGAATTTAAAGTGGTTAGTTGTATTCTATTTGTGAATAATACATGTTAGCATGAATTGAAATCCTTCAGTTGGTCTTTAAGTCTAAGGAAGTGTGTTGGGTTAACTTTTGAAGCATGATGAGACTGTGAAATTCATTGGTTAAATGATGAGCATGTTGAGTTTGCCTTTAGTTGGGCATTAAATGGGTAGCGTGGATTATGGAATAATTGGAGCTTGGACTAAGTGTTGTTTAATTGTGTTGAGACCATGAATTTCATGTTTTATTTGGTTAGTCATGAACTAAAAATGCTTGGGATGATTTTATGGTGGTCTAATTGTTGTGTATTGTGAAGGTGAAGTTGTGTTCTAGTTAGGAGTGTAAATTTTTCTGTGTTTCAGGTGTCCACAATTTTTGGGATAGTTGTAGTTACGCCGTTATGCTGCCGAATTTTCGGTAGCTTTATAATAGTTAACGGGGCTAAGTTTAGCAATGTCCTTTGGATTATGATGTGTTGATATTTGACTGACTGATTAGTATAGACCACATGTTCTCCAAACAGGTTTTAGTATGACTTATTGAGATAACCATACGAATGAATGAGAATAGACTCTAAATAGACCTTAATCATGTTTTAGGCCCGGGTAGACTTAAAGGATCCTTAAGTCTTATGTTAGCTAGGGTTATTTCTTTCCCCATCTCAGGACTGATGGAACCTAGTTTTCAGGCACGGATAGTGCATTCTATCATTGACTGGTACATTCTAGTTTTCAAGCACGAGATCGTGCATTATATTAGTCGATTAATAGAGTTCAGTTTTCAGGCACGAGATCGTGCGCAACTCCTCATCAATACTAAAAGACAATGTCCGACTCTCCCAGACGACGAACATTATGACAGCTCGTAGTAAAGGACTGTTGCGGTGTGTGGTCACGGTAGTAAATCTCGATATGAGTAGTAAATTCGTTGGTCAGCATACCTTGCCTTCACGCCTGATAAAGTGAGATGAAATAATAATCGAAGCCCATCAAACGAGGACAACAATTATCAACTTTATTAAAGCTACTTTAATAAAGAGATACGACAAAAGATGGTGGAGGAGTGTTGTGCATGAACAGTATGTTAAATTATATGTGCATGAATAGTATGTCCAATAAAATGCTTTCTACCATTGAAGAATAGTATGTCCAATAAATTGATTCTAGGTACTCCATTCCTTACTCAACTTTACCCTATAAAGATATCAAAGGAAGGTATAATCTCTGATGTTTTGGGAGAAGAAATTATATTCAAATTTACAAGTCTTATAACTCGCCACGAAATCCATAACATACAACAAAACACAGTTCAAAATTCTATTAATATCATAGAAAGCAAACGAAAACAAATCCAATTCTTAAAAGAAGAAATTTCTTACAAAAAAATTGATGAAGAATTAAAAAATAAATCAATACAAGACAAAATAACTCATTTCAAAACAAGATTAGAAAAAGAAGTTTGTTCAAATCTTCCAAATGCTTTTTGGAAAAGAAAACAACATATAGTCAATCTCCCTTATGTCAAAGATTTCAATGAAGAAAAAATTCCAACAAAGGTGTAACGCCCCGCGTTTCGACATCTAGCCGTTTTGGAATTTATTGGGCGTTCTTGTTCTAATTTGGAAAATTAGAATAAGTTTAGCCTTGGGTCGTTATACTAAATTTCTAAAATTTAGGGGAAAGAGATTTTTAATAAAATCATTAAATTTCCTAAAGTTAGAGGTTTAATATTTGATATTTATTTTAAGTATCAAAAGAACCAAACTCTCCTCTTAATCAATTCAAATCCTGAATTCGTTAGAAGCTAAGTTTGGGATTAAAATCCTAATTGGGGATTTAAATTGAAATCCTAATTCCTTTTTTAAAATGGGTCTTCAATTCTTAGGGTTTTATTTAAGAAAAGCTTATTAGAGGAAAAGAAAAGAAAGCCCTAATTCAATCTCTTTTTCCTCCCTCTCTTTCTCGCATGAGCAGCCGCATACCCCTTCCCCCCTCTTCTTCGATTTCTTGCCCGCCGACCAGCACCCACCAACCGTCGTCCCTTTCATGTGTTCTCTTGGCCGCCGCATTCTTCTTCCTCCCTCGCTCGTTTTCTCCGTTGGCATCAGAGGCTCCTGAGTGTCGAGCTCTTCCCTCCCCGTCGCGTCGTTCTTCGCAAGCTTTACCCAGGAACCCGATAGTCGCGAAGCAGCCGCTGTCGCCGGCGATTCTCCCTCCTTCTCTCGCGTGCACTCTCTTCCTCTCCCGCACTGCTTCTCTTTCTGTGAGTTGTGGCTTCAACAAGGCTCTCGGTTCAGGCTCGAGTTTCTTCTTCTGATTTTCTTTATTCAGTTCAGTGGGTTGCGTTTGAAGGATTGGAATTCCCAATTCCGTTACAGCGGAAGCAATTGGACCGTTCGTAAATTAATTTTGTTTTACAAAATACCAATACATTGGCAAAAGGTTAAGCGTTGAGAAACGTACCTTCGTTGACGACTCTGAATTCTTCAAGAATGCCTTTCTTGATTGCTCCGCAACAACGAAGAACACCACCATTTGATCTTCCCCACTATAACTCTGAGATTAGGAACGTAGTTGTGGGACTACCTAATCTTGAATGGGAAAAACTCTAAGAGAAAATTCTCTCTAGAGTTCTTGAGTCGAGAGAATATGAGAGGGCCTTATGGTGGCCATATGTTGTGGTACATAAACCCTAGGGTTAGTGTTCTATTTATAGGAGAAAGGCCATGAATAAAATATTCATTTAAAATCAATTATTTCCATAACTGATTTAATCTTTTCCATTAATCAATTCCATGACCAATCAATTCCATAATTGATTAATCTTTTCCATAAATGATTGATCACTTCCATAAGTGATTAATCATTTCCATAATTGATTAATTTCCAATTAATTAATTCTTTAATTAATTAATCACCAATTAAATATCATATATTTAATTTCAGACCTTCTATTAGTTAATTAATTAATTACCCAATTAAATATCATATATTTAATTTCAGGCCTTCAATTAATTAATTCTATAATATGAATCAAATTCATATTAAAGTTTGAACTCCTTCAAATTCTCTTATATCCTATAAATTTAATATGAATCAAATTCATATTAATATTTGAACTTCTTCAAATATTTATTTCTCTCATAGACTATAGTTTAATTAAATCTCATTTAACTAAATTGAATAATTAATTAATTCATAATTAATTAATTCATCTTCTAATTAAATACCCTATATTTAATTAGACATATATTTGAACTCTTTCAAATATATCAATCTCTCAATTTAATAAAGTTTAATCTCAAATTAGACTTTATATTTTAATGCATCATTATACATTATATTAATTTGTATCTCATACAATTAACTTAATTTCCAATATGAATTTGAACTATTCAAATTCTCTCAAGATATATTTGTTCCTAATTACTTTTTACGAGCTAGCAGGGGGACCTAATGGACCTACAGATCAGAAGCTCCAATGATATGAGGTTAATAGATTAAACTCATTAATCAGGTTAACCAATATTCATTAACTGTGGGTCATTCCACTAAAGACCCACAACTGAACTCTTCTCACTGTAGAACATTTCTGTGTCCATGGATGTATACCTATACCGGTAAGTCAATCCTTCACGAGTGTTCGTAATCACAGCTGGGTCAAATTACCGTTTTACCCCTGTGTTACATCTGTCTCCTTAAGTACTAGCGCTCCTCTAATGAACAACCTGTTTATGGTCCAACCATTAAACAGAAAGTTCCTCTCGAGCCAGTGAGAGGACGGGATCCCTTTGTTCAAGTCTCGGAGTCACCTCTTAAGGGAACACTCATCTACTTCTCCTAGAAGTGGGAAGGAGTGAATTCCTTCTTGTGTTGTCATGTCCCCAGCCTCCCACTCGGTCTTGTCCCCAAAAAGGAAGGCATATTGAGTCGGCGTATTGGCCACTCTCACCCATGCTAATCAAAGGACAATCCCTCATGAGAAGGAGTTCATGACACACTCAGGATTAAGACTGAGTTACCTAGGTCATCGTATTGAAACAGTAACCTAACTAGTTAACGGTGTTACATCTAGTGGTTTACTATTTCGTGGTCCGGTCTTATGCAAACTCATTGCATAGGATACCCCCGCTTGCATGTCTCCTACATGGACGCCTTGGATTAATACGTCTGTATCGAATACAAAGCGGGCCGTATCACATAGTGCTACCAGGATAAGGTACCCAACCTTATCCTTGTACTATAGACCTTTTAGGTTGTTACTTGAACACCAATCCTCGTATGTCCCCACATACTAGTTCAAGTCACATGTAAACAACCTTGGATCTTAGTTTATTGGATTTGGGTCAAATTGTGCAATATTTAACAATAACACTTTATTGTAGAAACTCAATTACACTTTATTGAAACAAGTATACAATTTGTTTACATTCACTATCTACGAGTTTTAGGGCATAAAACCCAACAGCGTTATCTTTCGTTTAGCGAGTTCAACAAAGAAGTGCGTCTAACCGTTCTTCTTTTCGGCCAGACCGTGCATAGGAGGCTGAATCCTTGCTGTCCTTGCGTTTTGGGCACGTTCAAGCTATCTTAGACTCCGTTTCAGCGTGCTTGGGGATCTTTTGGTAAGCTTTCGTCGTCACCCATGCTTATTCGAATTCGAATTTAGAATACCCACTTGCTAATAGTCTTCTATTACTGAATGGAGCTTTGTTTCAATGTTGTCCA
Organism: Luffa acutangula; assembly: GCA_036850905.1. NCBI lineage: Eukaryota > Viridiplantae > Streptophyta > Magnoliopsida > Cucurbitales > Cucurbitaceae > Luffa > Luffa acutangula. Next base: position 7,510,080 of record CM072094.1, on the reverse strand, counting down.
GTGCCGACTTGGGCTTAAAATTGGTGTTCGGTGAATACCCATAACCCGAACGACCTTAAATCAGCTTACCCATAACTTGACGGCTTGAGATCGTTCTTCTTGGAGCCTCTCGATCATTGGGCAGCAACCTTCAAGGTCGTTAAGTGTGGTTCGGTAAGTTTCTTCGCCTTTTAGCCTTGTTAGAACTCTTGTTAGGCTCTGCTGACTAGTCCCTGATGTTGGAAGTCGTTACTTGTAGCTTGGGATCAATTAGAGCTTACTCGAGTTATTTTCCAGCAAAGGACTTATCCTATTTGATGGAGCTTTAAAGGAGCTCTTGGATTATCTTTGGAGCTTTCCATCTAGTTTAGGAGCGTTTAGAGCTTCTGGTAAGTGGAATTCTACTTGTTGAGTATGGTTGCTTGTGTGCTCGTATGCTATGTGCTTTGCTCCTTGGTTTTATTGTATGTTGTATACATGTATGTGTATGTATGTTGCCTTGTCATTGACAAGTTTTGAGAATCTTGAAATCGATGTAGTGAATTGTTATGTTGAATCATTATGAGATGTTGTGACTGGAATTTGATGTGAAAAGTATGTTGTTTCATGGCTGATAGACAAGAATTTAATGTAGAGAGCATGTTGTTTGGTTGTTACATGGACTAAAAGTATGACATGAGCTAGAAAGCGTGTATGGAATATGCATTTTGGGTCGTGGGCATGTCATTGGCATAAACATAGTCTAGAAGCATGATGAGTAGGATTCATGCATTCTAGTGAGAATGTGAGGTCAGAGGGCCTTGTGTGTTGAAAAGGGAAGTTAGGTGAATGTCAGGTGCCTCGAGTAAAAATGGTCGAGGGGTGGTATGTCACCAATGGTTTAGGTGGAGCATCGGGTGCCTTGGGTAATATGGCCAAGGGGCTATGTGATGAGTCTATATATTGTGAAAGTCATCGGGTGCCTTGGGTAATATGGCCAAGGGGCGATGTACAATTTTATTGTGGAGTCATCGGGTGCCTTGGGTAATATGGCCAAGGGACGATGCACAGTTCGAGGCCTTGGGTAAAAATGGTCAAGGGTCGAATGCCGAGCTCCGTAGAGAGCATTGTGGTCCTGGGTACAAATGGTCAGGGGACAGTGCGGCTCGAAGGGTCAGTCTTGGAGAGCTTTATGAAGGCTATGAGAAATTGAAGTCATCGGGTGCCTTGGGTAATATGGCCAAGGGGCGATGCACAGTTCGAGGCCTTGGGTACAAATGGTCAAGGGTCGAACACCGAGCTCCGTAGAGAAGTCTGAGGCCCTGGGTACAAATGGTCAGGGGTCAGTGTGACTCGAAGAGTCAGTCTTGGAGAGCTTTGAAAGGACTCAAAGGAGTCGAATTGAGAGAACTCAGAGGAGTCAGATAGAGCTTGATAGGGCTTGAGTTAGTGGTTATGGATGTATGTCGCATGAGTATGTTGCTTGATGTATGGTTTGAGGCATGGTGTATGTGTTAATTATGTTCCAGATATATTGAGCTTGTGTGTGGAAAATACGATATCTGCCTTGTATGCATATGTGTTTGATGGCTTTTCAGGTGTGAGCCACTTACTCAGTACCGCTGTATTGTACTGATCCACCACCAGATTTTTGCAGGTTATGAGACCATATCTGGACTTGGTGATGAGGAGGAGGCTTGGAAGAGGAGACCATTATATAGTAGCTAGTTTCATTTACTCGTGCTGGATTTTGTTAAAGTCGATGTAGTTGTTGGTTAACTCGTTTGGTTGTTGTAATAGATGTAAGTTTGAAACTCTTTTATTTAGGGCGTGTTAGTTCTGTTAACTGCACTTGTTACGAGATCTGCCTCGTATGATACTTACTGGAGAATGGAGTTAGTTCTTATTTTATTTGGTTTGTTTGGGATGTTGTCAAATGAAGAAGAGGTTGTGTTATGATTTTATAAGTGTGTATTCTTGTCTTTCAGGTGTTTAAAATTTTTTGTTAGCTTTAGTTACGTCGTTATGTTGCAGAAATTTTTGGGGCATCAAGTTGGCGTTAGAGTAAAAGTTTAGTAATGTTCCCTAGTTTAGGTAAGATTTTGGGGGCGTTACAAAAGGCTAGGCCAATTTAAATGAATTCCAATTTGTTAACTCATTACAAAAAATAAATTGATGATCTTTTGCATAAAGGTCTTATTCGCCATCCAAAAGTCCTTGGTCTTGCGCGGCTTTTTATGTCAACAATTAAGCAAAGAAAGAAAGAGGAGTTCCAAGGTTAGTCATAAATTACAAACCTTTAAAGAAAGTTTTGGAATGGATTAGATATCCAATTCGTAATAAACAAGATTTACTCAAAAGAATTTCCAATTCAAAAGTATTTTCAAAATTTGATATGAAGTCGGAATTCTGGCAAATCAAGATTTCGGAAAAGGACCGTTCAAAACTGCTTTCAATGTCCCCTTTGGACAATATGGATGGAACGTTATGCCGTTTGTTTTAAAAAATGCTCCATTTGAATTTCAAAAAATTATGAATGATCTTTTAAATCCTTTTCAGGAATTTTCAATTGTTTATATTGACGATGTATTAATATTTTCTCAAAATATAGATCAACATTTCAAACATCTCAATATCTTTTTAGATATTGTTAAACAAAATGGTTTAGTAGTATCTCTTCCAAAAATTAAATTATTTCAAACTCAAATCCAATTTTTAGGATTTGATATTCATTTAGGCATAATAAAACCTATTCAAAGGTCAATTGAGTTTGCATCAAATTTTCCTGATCAAATTTCGATAACACCCAATTGCAACGATTTCTAGGTTGTCTCAATTATGTATCTGACTTTATTCAAAATCTGAGAATAATTTGCAAACCTCTTTATGAGCGTTTTAAAAAGAATCCAGAGCCCTAGTCCGATAAGTCAGATACATAATTGAGGCAACCTAGAAATCGAGTCTTATGTTAGCTAGGGTTATTTCTTTCCCCATCTCAGGACTGATGGAACCTAGTTTTCAGGCATGGATAGTGCATTCTATCATTGACTGGTACATTCTAGTTTTCAGGCACGAGATCGTGCATTCTATTAGTCGATTTATAGAGTTCAGTTTTCAGGCACGGGATCGTGCGCAACTCCTCATCAATACTAAAAGACAATGTCCGACTCTCCCAGACGACAAACATTATGACAGCTCGTAGTAAAGGACTGTTGCGGTTTGTGGTCACGGTAGTAAATCTCGATATGAGTAGTAAATTCGTTGGTCAACATACCTTGCCTTCACACCTGATAAAGTGAGATGAAATAATAATCGAAGCCCATCAAACGAGGACAACAATTATCAACTTTATTAAAGCTACTTTAATAAAGAGATACGACAAAAGATGGTGGAGGAGTATTGTGCATGAATAGTATGTTAAATTATATGTGCATGAATAGTATGTCCAATTATTGTACCTATGTTAAATTATGGTGGTACCTTTTGTCATTACCTTTTTAATGTAAAATTATTGAGTGTGTAAGAATAGTGTAGATTTTACTAGATTTTACTTTTCGTATACCATCTGCATTCCATTCATGGATGGCTAATCCGTCATAAGAGGCTTGAGTCATTTGTGTTTTTTCTTAAAATTGGACATCTAGGAAGGAAGGTTGTGAATACCAATTTTGCATTACTGCGTGTTTAGATGCTTTTGTTCCTATTTTTAGGACTTCGTTTGGTAGCTCGATTATTTCTTCTTATAGAGAAAGATTTCTAGTTTTTTGAATGATTTGGTCAATAATGGAATCATTAATGGCGTTGATTGTAGGAGTTGTCTTTGAAGTTGATGGTTTTGAAATATGAAAATTGTTTAGCTTTTCTTCGATTAAAGCTAAGGTTTCTTCTTCTTTGGTCATTATTTTAATCTTGTTGTCAATGACTGTAGGTTTGAATAAAGGAATGGACTCATCTATAGGAGGTATAAAGATTCCTTTATTTGAAAATGAAGTAATAGATGGTTTTGATATTTTTCCTTCAATCTTTTCTACTTGATTGGCAATGGTAGAAAGCATTTGAAAGTATAAACAAAAACACATATTAAGAAGGAATGCATTTCTGTAAATGGTTTGAGAAAAATAATGAAAAGAGTCTTGAATAAGTACTGGAAAGATTTCTTCAAAAGATCCGAATGTCTTCCACCATTTGATAAACCAAAATGAAAAAATTGACTTTATAAGCATTTTGGCAAAATTGAATGAACCAAGAATGCTCATAATTTTTGTACCACATAATATTGTACTAGACTTCAATGTAATCCCGACACGAGTAAGTTTGTGGATTGAATGGTTTGGAGAGTGTCCTTTCTGTAAGGATATTTTGATTCCAATGTGTCGGATTGATGACCTTTTTTATTTTTAGCTTAGAATAGGCTATTTTTTAAGGATCATTTTTGAAGGGGATGTGGGTTATCTCGATAGATTTTGAATCAACAAGAATAAATTCATAATATTTTCTTGTTTTGATTAAGGATTATGGGATGAAATAGAATCCTTGAGGATAAATATTTTGAATGATTTCAATAATTGAACTCCCACCGAATTCAGGTTCGACTATTGGTTCAGATAATTGAAGAGATTTTTCGAAATAATTTTTTATTTCACGTTTTGGAATAAATTTTTTGGGGGGTTGAACGGCTTCAGCAAAAGTTGTAGGGATTGATGATCCCTGATGAGATGAAGATGGAGTAGAAGGTGAGACAGTAGGTCTCATTGGAGTAACGGCAGTAGGCCGAATGAGAGAGGCGGATGGCCTCGGTGGTGGAGTTAAAGACTCCATAGATTCTCTAATTTGAATCGAAGCACTTCGGGTCCTTGGGAGCGTGATTGGGACCGATTCGTAATTAATTTTGTTTAATCTAAAATACCAATACATTGGCAATAATATTAGAACTATTCTAAATATATATTAAGGCTAAGCATACAAAAATATTAGAGCTAAATCTAATTTATAAAGTAACAAATTACTTACTCTCGTTGACGACTCAAATTAAATTCACCAACTGCATGTGAATTAATCACGAACTAGTGTGAACACCACCACTATGGCTACACTGGTATGACTCTGAGACTTTTAGAGGCTCGGTGGGAGTCTAGAGGAAGCCTTGAGGAAAATTCTCTAAGAATAGGAGAATGAATGGGATGCCTTTCACCCCACCTCAGGGGTCCTATTTATAGGTAAAGGCCAAGACCTTTTTCCTAATAGGAAAAGGTCTCTAATTTTAATAATTAATTAATTAATTCCATAGTTAATTAATTTCCCTAATTAAATATCATATATTTAATATTAGAGATTTTATTAAACTTAAAATTAATATGAATCTAATTCATATTAAATGTATTTGAACTCTTTCAAATATTTTCTTTCCTAATAGGAAAAGGTCTCTAATTTTAATAAATAATTAATTAATTTACCCAATTAAATATCATATATTTAATCTTAGGGATTTTATTAAAATTAAAATTAATATGAACTCAATTCATATTAAATTTATTTGAACTCTTTCAAATATTTTCTCCCAAGAATTAATTTTTGAAATTAATACAAAAATTATATTATAAAGTTTCATAAACTTTATATTATAATGCATCAATATACATTATACGATTCCTCAAATAAATTGAACACTTTCAATTTACAATTTATACTTAATTGCCTCAAGTCTCTTTACGAGCTACCAGTGGGACCTAATGGACCTACAGATCAGAAGGTCCAACGATACGAGACTAATTGGCCAAACTCATTGACCAAGTTTAGTCAACATTCGTTAACTGTGGGTCACTCCACTAAAGACCCACAGCTGCACTCTTCTCACTGTAGAATATTTATGTGTCCATGGATATCGACCAAGCAGTAAGTCAATCCTTCACGTGTGTTCGTAACACCAGCTGGGTCAAATTATTGTTTTACCCCTAGGTTACCTCTGGTTCCTTAAGTACTACTGATTCCTCTAATGAACAAGTTGTTTAGGGTCCAACCACTAAACAGGAGTTCCTCTCGAGCTAGGAAAAGACGACGCGCCTTTGTTCAAGCCCTGAAATCAGCCCTTAAGGGAACACACATCTACTTACCTCAATAGGAGAAGGAGTGAATTCCATCTTGTACTGTTATGTTCCCAGCCCTCATTCGGTCTTGCCCCTGAAATGGTAGGATTATTGAGTCAGCGAACTGGCCACTCTCACCCATACAAATCTAAGGACAATCCCTCTTAAAAGGGGTTGATAACAGACTCAGGATTGAGATTGAGTTACCTAGGTCATCCTATTGAAATAGAAACCTAAACTAGTTAACGGCGTTACATCTAGTGGTTACTATTTCGCGGTCCGGTCTTATGCAAACTCATTGCATAGGATACCCCCACCCGCATGTCTCCTATATGGATGCTTTGGATCATTGCATCTGTATCGAATACAAGGTGGACCGTATCACATAGTGTCGCCAGGATAAGGTACCCAGCCTTATCCCTATACTATAGACCTTTTAAGTTGTTACTTGGACACTGATCCCCGTATGTCCCCACATACTAGTCCAAGTTTCATTTAAACAACCTTGGATCTTAGTTTATTGGATTTAGGGTTTATTAATGCAAACTCGATTATTCAATAACCAAATTACTGAATTACTCAAATAACACTTTATTGAGATCGATTAATTTGTTTCATTTACTATCTACGAGTTTTATGGCATAAAACCCAACAACTCCCACTTGAACTAAAACTCTAGTGGGCAATGTACATCAACAATAAAAATTAAATGAATAATCATTGAAGTAGGAATAGTAGTTTGTATTAATACTGTATAATACATGAAAATATAGATAAATACAATAAACTAGGGCATTCACAATACCCATTACACTCCTCCCACTTGCCCTAGATTATTCTATGTACATATCTCGCAGACCTAGACCCTCTAGATGACCCTCGAACACTTTAACAGTGAGAGCCTTCGTAAATGGATCAGCAATATTGTGCTCAAAGGCTACCTTCGTGACGATCACGTCCCCTCGTTGCACGATCTCTCTGATGAGATGATATTTGCGCTCTATGTGCTTGCCTCTTTTATGACTGCAAGGTTCTTTCGAATTTGCCACTGCATCACAATTATCACAGTAAAGGGTGATTGGTAAGTTCATATTTGGAACAACTTCCAAATCCATCAAGAACTTTCGTAGCCATACAGCCTCCTTAGCTGCTTCACAAGCAGCGACATATTCGGCCTCCATGGTGGAGTCTGCAATGCATCCTTGCTTGATGCTACGTGATAACTGTCCGAAAGGTAGTTATTTAGGCCTTAATTCTATAGGGATTTGTGTGTCTTTTGTGCTTAATAGGGTTGATTTTAGATATATATTATATGTTTTAACCCATTTGGAAGAATGGAGGCTTTGAAAGTTATTTTGTGCAGAAAATACTGTTGAGCGACGTGAGGGAGCAAATTCTGTGCTGCAGCAAAACTGGGAGCAAAACTGCCACATCACAGCTCGTTAGCCAAGTTGACAAACCGACTTCTATTGAGTTATTTTCGGGATAAAGGAGTGAGGAGAGCCTGCCATGTGTCCAATTTAACCTAATTCTCATCTTATAAAAGGAGGAGTCGTCAAAGATAAAGGCATTCACGATTTGGAGACCGAATCAATCGGCCGGAGGCCGAATTTACGGCAGAATGGAGATCTAAGAAGACCATTTGCAATTCCACTCAAGGAGACGAAGTTCTTCCATGTTCTTGGTGGTTTGGAGCAGCCGTTTCATCCCCATTTGCTGAAAAGGATTAGTACTTCTTGTTTATTTCGCTTTATGGATGTGCTTATCGAGATTGTAACGTATTTTATGTCTTCAATCATGAACTAATTGCTTTGTAGGCATAGGTTAAGAATTATGTGATTGTTATATTTATAAATCTGGAAATTCTATTTGATCATGATCATCTTGAATTATTGTTGATCTTTATTTTCATTATGTGGCCGCCTAGCTAGTCGGTATGTATAGCTTCTCCTAGTTTCAGGGATGATTTAGGAGTTGTGTGGCGATAATTCACGCTAGATCATTGTGCATTGCTGAACGCCAGTGACTGAGTTAGGGATAGCCAGTTGCCTAGTGCTTGATCGGTAGAGCTTTATTAGTTTTGAAACATATTCCAAAAAATTCAGAGTTCTGGGAGGATCCCGCTGATAATACTGCAGGAGATTGACGGATCAAAAGAATTGCTGGAGCATCTTTATAGCAATTACAGAAGTCTTAATCTGTGTCTGTTTCCATTCTGTTTTCTCTAGTCGTAATCACTTACTGCTTCCGCATATCTTTTGTTTCAGCATTTTAAAAACCAAATCAATTTAACCAACCATTTGAAATCACTAAAAAGGCAAATTAAATCAATAGAGGTAGGCATTTCAAGACCCTGTGGATACGATAAATACTTATCACTTGCTGCTAGATTGTGTATACTTGCACAGTATTTTGGAGTCAATTTATCTCATATTTTTAACCACTCCAGAATTGCAACAAGTTTTTTGGCGCCGTTGCCGGGGACTTGAAATTGTTTTATTTGATTGATTTTTTTTGTGTATTTTTGGTGATTTGGTGCGTGAAATTTTTGACTGTTTCTTTTTCTTTTGTAGGTGTTACTTTGGTGTGTGAGCGATCCCATTCGGATTAGATTTTCAGAAAAAAAAAATTCAAGTGAATCTCGAAGAGGAACTGTGCGATGCAGCAAAATCCGCCGCTGGAGCAAAATGGACAGCAAAATAATCAGGCTAAGTATCCTATCCTTGTAGCAAATGATAGGGACAAAGTCATTAGAGCTTATGTTTTTCCAATTATTGACGAGTTAAATCCAGTGATAGTGTGTCCAGTTATTGAGGCATCGAATTTTGAATTGAAACCGGTCATGTTTCACATGTTAGAGATGGTTGGCCAATTCCATAGTTTACCATCCGAGGACCCCCATTTACATCTTAAGTCTTTTCTAGGAGTTAGTGATTCATTTGCTTTCGAGGGAGTGTCGAGAGATGCCCTTAGATTAACCCTATTTCCTTATTCTCTTAGAGATGGAGCAAAAGCGTGGTTGAATTCTTTTGCTCCAGCACCGATAAGTACGTGGAATGAGCTAGTAGAGAAATTTCTTAGTAAGTATTTTCCACCAATTAGGAGTGCCAAGTTAAGGAGTGAAATAGTGGGATTTAGGCAAAATGAGGAAGAAACTTTTAGTGAGGCTTGGGAAAGGTTTAAGGAGCTTTTGCGAAAGTGTCCCCACCACTGTTTGCCATATTGTATTCAAATGGAAATATTTTACAATGGGTTAAACATAGCAACCAAGTGTATGGTGGATGCTTCTGCGGGAGGGGCTCTTTTGGAAAAATCTTTTAATGAAGCTTATGAGATTTTAGAGAGAATATCAACCTACAATTGTCAATGGTCAAATGTTAGAGGCTCTAATAAGAAAGTTAAGAGTGTGATAGAAGTTGATGGTGTGTCTACCATTAGGGCCGATATTGTAGAATTAGCTAACACTCTTAAAAACATAACTGTGGTAAGCAATGTTCAGCAGCCACCAGTGGTGGAATCAATTGCATTTGTAAATCAAGTGGTAGCTGAATCTTGTGCCTATTGTGGTGAAGAGCATAATTATGAGTTTTGTCCTAACAATCCAGCTTCTGTGTTTTTTGCAGGTAATCAAAGGAATAACCTTTATTCTAACTTTTATAATCCAGGTTGGTGCAACCACCTCAAGTTTGCGTGGGGAGGGCAAGGAAGCAATTGGCAAGTCCCCCAAGCACAGCAAAAGGTGGTGAACCAGTTCGGATTTGCTAAATCACAGGCATTGCCCCAGCAAAATAAGCAGGTTTTGCTCCAGCAAAATTCGGGTAATTCTCTAGAGTCAATGATGAAGGATTATATGGCTCGTAATGATGTCATAATCCAAAGTCAGCAGGCTTCATTAACAGTCCTAGAGTTGCAAGTGAGTCAACTAGCTAATGAGCTGAAGGCACGATCTCGAGGTAACATTCCTTCAAATATTGAACACCCTATAAGGGAAGGTAAGAAGCAGGTGCAAGCAGTGACTTTAAGGAGTGGTAAGCCACTAGAGGAGAGAAAAGAGCCTAGTAAACCCCAGGAAGTAGAAAATAATTGTGATAAAAATATTGTTGTTGAGAAAGAATTGGAGACTGGTCAGGGTGCTGGAGGCAGCAATAATGATGCTGGAGCATCTGGTTCTGTTCCAGATGTGGAACTACCTTATGTACCGCCCCCACCCTATAACCCACCCTTACCTTTTCCACAAAGGCAGAAGCCTAAGAATCAAGATGGTCAATTTAAGAAGTTTTTAGAGATTCTTAAGCAATTGCATATAAATATTTCTTTAGTAGAAGCTATAGAGCAAATGCCTAATTATGCTAAATTTCTTAAGGATATTTTAACTAAAAAGAAGAGATTAGGTGAGTTTGAGACTGTGGCTCTTACTGAGGAATGTAGTGTTATTCTTAAGAATGGGCTACCTTCCAAGGCTAAGGATCCAGGATCATCCACTATTCCTGTCTCTATAGGTGGAAAGGAGTTGGGGAGAGCACTTTATGATTCAGGCGCGAGCGTAAACCTTATGCCTCTTTCGGTTTATCGAAAGTTAGGAATAGGTGAAGCTAAGCCTACAACAGTCACACTCCAATTAGCAGATAGGTCTATCACATATCCTGAGGGTAAGATTGAGGATGTTCTGGTCCAGGTAGATAAATTTATTTTTCCTGTCGATTTCATTATTCTAGATTATGAGGCAGATAAGAATGTCCCAATTATTCTTGGCCGTCCATTTTTGGCAACTGGTAGTTCATTAATAGATGTCCAACAGGGGGAGCTTATAATGAAGGTGCATGACCAAAAGGTGAAGTTTAATATGTTTGATGCAATGAAATATCCAAATGATTTTGAGGGTTGCTCGTGCATTAAGGTGTTGGATGAGTTTGTTGAGGACCACTTTGAGAAGGAATTGATGGAGTACCATACCCAAAAATTTGGAGAAATCCAAATTGAGGATTTGGAAATAGGTGGATTGGAGCATGAGCATAAATTTGTAGGTGAGATTTCTAGTTTTGAGAGGAATTTTGAATCCTTAGAGCTAATAGATAAGAAATCCAAGCCTATTGAACCTTATAATTCATTGACATTGCTCCAGCAACCCGAGATTAGGAAATCCTTCATTGATGAGCGGTTATTTACTGTAGCTCATATTAAGGAAGTGAAAACACCTTGGTATGATGACTTTTCCAATTACCTTGATTTTGGAAATTTGCCTCCTGGTTTATCAAAAGAACAAATGAAAGAATTTTTCCATGAGATAAAGTTTTATTTATCAAATGATGCATCTATAGTTAGACAATGTGTTGATGATGGCTGTGAGTCTAAAGTAAATTTGATTTCTGTTTAGATTTAATTTCAGTTTGAATTTTTAATTTTAGTTTAGATTAGATTTTTAATAATATATCTTCCTGATTTAATTATGAAGTATTCTTCTTTGAAGTTGCTAGCAGATTTAGGGAGCACAGATTTTGAGGGAGCAAAATTTCAGCATTCTAATCAGAAGCTCCCATTATTTGATCTCGTTTTTTTGTGTTAATTTTTATTTATTGTCTGTTTTGATTTGATATGATTCTGATTCTGATTTGATTTGATTTATTTATTTATTATTTATTTATTTTTTTTTTGTTAGGTTAGTTTAGATTTGATTTTGAAGGATTTTTAGAAGATTTTTCCAGATTTAAAATAATATATCTAGTGGATGTTATTTTTTTATTTTTATTTTTTTTAAAAAAAAAGATTTGATTTCATTGTTTTGTTGAGAAGATCAAAGATTTTATTCGGTTAAGATTTTTTTTGAGATAAGATTCTAATTTTATCATTGAGATTTTATTGTTGTTAGCAGGATAATAAAGTGGGCATGCAGTTAATTAACAAAGATGTCATGTGTTGAGCAGAAGGAAGATGGCGTTATGGTTGTTGCACACAAAGGGAAAATAGTAAATAGAAGATCTTACCGTTTGACAAATGATAAAAATTTTCTATGAATCCATGAAGTTAAAACGGTAACTTAAATTAATTAAGAGATAATTAGGGGCTAATTATTTGTTGAAGATCTTTGAGTTAGTGCCCTATTTATACAATCCCATCAGGTACGTTTTTCACTCTCATCTTTTATTACTACTAATGTGATTTTTTTTTCTTTCTGTGTGTGTTATTATTGTAAGGAAAAAAAAACAGGAGCAAGGAAAAAACATTGAGACTGTTGAGACTGAGATGAAACTGAGATGAAGAAGTTGAGCTTAATGAAAGATTTTGGTACGAGAGATTTATCCATGGAGAGGCAATAAAAAATATCCAGAAATCCTGAAGCGAAATGTTCTAATGGAGCGCGGCTTCGATGATGGCAAAGAGCTCCCACATTTTATTTGAGCAAGCATCACTAATAACGGTTGGAAACGGTTGTGCGCAAAGCCGGATCCCATTGTTGATCGACTAGAATGGGAGTTCTATGCCAACATCGATGAAAATGAAGGATTCTTGGTTATTGTTTGAAGAGTTGTTGTCGACTAGAGCCCTGGGGTGATTAATTCTTTATTTAATTTGCAAGACTTCCCCCACGCTGTTTTCAATGAAATATTAGTTGCTTCCTCAAACGAGCAACTGAATGTCCAGTGGAGGTTGTCTAAGATGAGGGCAAGAACATTCCAGTCAACATACCTGAAGTGTGAGGCTAACACTTGGCTCAGCTTTGTCAAGCAGAGATTATTGGCTACAACGTATGCCTCCACTATCCCCTGTGATCGAATGCACTTGAAGGTCAAGAGTCCCAGAGAGTTACAGTGAAATAAAGTTGTTTGACAAGGGGATTATTGGCACTGGTAGACTTTAGAGAGGTGTGCGCGCCAGGATGATTTGTTGTGCGGTGTCCATAGAATGCTGGAGCAACTTGAAATGGTTCTCAGTAGGCTACAATTCACTGAGAGACGACTTCAAACCTACTAGAGCTATGATCGTTGAAGGGACACCGCACTACGGAGGGCTATGCAAGCAAATTTGTCTAAGTTGTAACAAGCCTTCCCAATTTTTCTTGATGATCTTGTAAACCCATGCATTCCATCTCCACCCATCATTTGAGAGGAAGAAGAAAACCCAGAGCCTGAACATGATGAAAAATTAAAGGGAAGTTTTAGTTTCTGCGAGCAAATATTTTGATGAATGTTTTTTTGTGCTCGCCTTGCATGTGTTTTGTTCTTTTTGCTTATGTTATGTTCTGTTTCTTTGTTTTTATTTGTTGGTTTAAAATCTATCTCTGACATGATTATGTTGATCTGTGATCTTGATCTTTAATGAAATCAAATACTGTTTTGTTTGGCATATCTGAGTATCTAACTTAATTTTCTTCTGAATTTTTGAAGCATGGACTAGTTAGCTTAATTAGACCAATATGTTCTGATCTCCAGAAACCTTTTGCTTGAGCATTCCTTCTAGCCTGGTCATGACTGCAGCAAAAGTTCTGAGGTAACATTGTCTTATTTGATCCACCTTAAGCTTAATCTTAGTCCCACGCTTAGTTTAAAATTCAGATAGAAAAAATTAAGTTTGGGGGTATACTTATCATGTTGCTAATTCATTGAGGACAATGAATAATTTAAGTTTGGGGGACTTTTTGCTACTCCAATTGTTTTGCTCGAGCATTCCTCTCCTTCATTTAAAAATTTGCTAGGTTGTTGAGTAACCGGGGACATTTGTGATACCCACAGTTTGTCTTCGCGTCAAAAGATGACCTAGAAAATATTGGAAAAATGAGAAAAATTATTTGCTGAAAAAAGTTGATTGTTGAAAATTTTCCTGAGAAAATTCATAGAGCAAAAGTTTTGAAGGATGAATGATAATCTAGCAGTTTTCTGTCTCCCAGGGCTTAGGTGAGCTTCATCATAAAATGTCGCCATTCTGAGAAGCAAGGGATAGAATAACTAAGGATTTTTGGGTTTAACAATGAGTATTTAGCCTAATTGGTGATAAGTTTGAGGCAAGGGTATACTTCACCATAAAGTGGGTCATCTCATGCTTAAGAGCTTATGACTGTAAGGCTGCTTTAAGTCTGAAGAACAAAAATATAAACCCCTTAAAAATGTATTTAAATATGTATGATAATAGAGCTAGGGCTGTGGCAAGTTCTTAGGATTGAGTTAAAGGTGGTGATTATTTGTTCAATGCTGAAAGTATTCTTTTGCTGCAGTAGTGCTTGGTTTTGCAGGATGCTTAGGTAAAGGTTGAAGGTATTGTTGGAATATCTGTTTTGATTGAGTTGTGCTATGACTAATGTTTTGAATTTTCAAGGGAAGGTGAGTTAGTATTGCTCGGGACGCGCAATAGTTCAAGTTTGGGGGTATGATAACTGTCTGAAAGGTAGTTATTTAGGCCTTAATTCTATAGGGATTTGTGTGTCTTTTGTGCTTAATAGGGTTGGTTTTAGATATATATTATATGTTTTAACCCATTTGGAAGAATGGAGGCTTTGAAAGTTATTTTGTGCAGAAAATACTGCTGAGCGACGTGAGGGAGCAAATTCTGTGCTGCAGCAAAACTGGGAGCAAAACTGCCACATCACAGCTCGTTAGCCAAGTTGACAAACCGACTTTTATTGAGTTATTTTCGGGATAAAGGAGTGAGGAGAGCCTGCCATGTGTCCAATTTAACCTAATTCTCATCTTATAAAAGGAGGAGCCGTCAAAGATAAAGGCATTCACGATTTGGAGACCGAATCAATCGGCCGGAGGTCGAATTGACGGCAGAATGGAGATCTAAGAAGACCATTTGCGATTCCACTCAAGGAGACGAAGTTCTTCCATGTTCTTGGTGGTTTGGAGTAGCCGTTTCATCCCCATTTTCTGAAAAGGATTAGTACTTCTTGTTTATTTCGCTTTATGGATGTGCTTATCGAGATTGTAACGTATTTTATGTCTTCAATCATGAACTAATTGCTTTGTAGGCATAGGTTAAGAATTATGTGATTGTTATATTTATAAATCTGGAAATTCTATTTGATCATGATCATCTTGAATTATTGTTGATCTTTATTTTCATTATGTGCCCGCCTAGCTAGCCGGTATGTATAGTTTCTCCTAGTTTCAGGGATGATTTAGGAGTTGTGTGGCGATAATTCACGCTAGATCATTGTGTATTGGTGAACGCCAGTGACTGAGTTAGGGATAGCCAGTTGCCTAGTGCTTGATCGGTAGAGCTTCATTGGTTTTGAAACATATTCCAAAAAATTCAGAGTTCTGGGAGGATCCCGCTGATAATACTGCAGGAGATTGACGGATCAAAAGAATTGCTGGAGCATCTTTATAGCAATTACAGAAGTCTTAATCTGTGTCTGTTTCCATTCTGTTTTCTCTAGTCGTAATCACTTACTGCTTCCGCATATCTTTTGTTTCAGCATTTTAAAAACCAAATCAATTTAACCAACCATTTGAAATCACTAAAAAGGCAAATTAAATCAATAGAGGTAGGCATTTCAAGATCCTGTGGATACGATAAATACTTATCACTTGCTGCTAGATTGTGTATACTTGCACAGTATTTTGGAGTCAATTTATCTCATATTTTTAACCACTCTAGAATTGCAACACTACGCCAGACTACAACTCCCCCGTTGAGGGTAAATACTGACCCTGATGTGGATTTCCTAGAATCCTTATCAGTCTGAAAGTCAGAGTCTGTGTATCCTGTAACGATCAAATCCTCAGAACCATACACAAGCTGATAGTCCCTCGTTCTCCGAAGATACTTGAGGATGTTTTTAACTACAGTCCAGTGGTCTAACCCTGGATTGGACTGGTACCTGCTGACTATCCCAACTGCATAGCAAATGTCAGGCCTAGTACACAACATGGCGTACATAAGACTGCCCACAGCTGAAGCATAAGGGATGCGTCTCATATCCTCAATTTCTTGAGGTGTCTTAGGACACTGTTCCTTAGACAAATGAACTCCATGTCTGAAGGGTAGTAAACCCCTATTGGAATTCTGCATCTTATATCTAGACAACATCTTGTCTATATATGATGCTTGAGACAGGGCTAACGTTCTGTTCTTACGATTCCTAATAATTTGAATCCCTAGAACATACTGAGCTTCACCCAAATCTTTCATTTGGAACTCAGTCGGTAGTCATTTTTTAATGTCAGCTAGATATTCTACATCATTCCCAATGAGAAGAATATCATCTACATACAACACCAGAAAAGCTACTAAACTGTTGATAATCCTTTTGTAAACACAAGGCTCATCAATGTTCTAGTCAAAGCCATAAAATTTGACAGCAGTGTCAAACTTTATATTCCAAGATCTGGAAGCTTGCTTCTAAATGGATCGTTTAAGCTTGCAAACTTTTTGCTCCTGACCTTGAGCAACGAACCCCTCTAGTTGAGACATAAAGATGTTCTCATCAAGGTTTCCATTCAGAAAGGCAGTCTTGACGTCCATTTGCCAAATCTCATAATCATAAAAGGTGGCAATGGACAAGAGAATTCTTATCGACTTTAACATGGCAACTGGGGAGAAGGTTTCCTCATAGTCCACCCCCTCCTTTTGGGTATAACCCTTTGCCACAAGTCGAGCTTTGAAAGTCTGTACTTTCCCAGTTGCGTCTCGTTTTCTCTTGTAGATCCATTTGCACCCTATGGGTTTAACCCCTTCAGGTAGGTCTACAAGATCCCAGACTTGATTGAAGTACATAGACTCCATCTCTAGGTCCATAGCTTTGACCCACTGGTCATGGTCCACATCATTCATTGCCTGTCTAAAGGTCAATGGATCCTCAACCCCATCATTAGGTATGACAGTTGGAGTTCCTGCTAAACCCATAGCGTTCAGGTTGAATAACAATCCTCCCACTACGTCGAGGCATTCTCAACTCTTGAGAAGGATGGGCTTGACCAGATGTACTGGGCTCATCAATAACTTTTGTTGATGGTCAAGCCTCTGAACTGGGCTCATCAACAACTCTTGTTGAAGGTCCAGCCTCATCAACAACTCTTGTTGATTCATTTGTAGCTTTACCAGAAAGTTCACTTAACACAATTTTACTGCGTGGTATGTGTTCTTTAACGTGGTCTTCTTCCAAGAAAGTAGCATTTGTCGATACAAACACTTTATTTTCTTTAGGATCAAAGAAGTATCCACATCTTGTTTCTTTTGGGTAGCCTACGAATAGACATAATTTTGAACGTGAATCCAATTTCTTTGGGTTTGCTACTAACACATGTGTAGGGCAGCCCCAAATTCTGAAATGTCGTAAACTAACTTTACGCCCTTTCCAAAGCTCAAATGGTGTTTCAGAAACACTCTTTGAAGGAACAACATTCAAAATATAAACTGCAGTCTCTACTGCATAACCCCAAAAAGAACTAGGCAATTGAGCATAGCTCATCATAGATCGAACCATGTCTAACAAGGTTCTGTTTCTCCTTTCAGATACACCATTCTGCTGAGGTGTACCTGGTGCTGAGAGTTGGGACGATATTCCATGTTCTATCAAATAGTTTTGGAATTTTAAGTCCAAATACTCTCCACCTCGATCAGATCGAAGTGTTTTAATGGTCTTACCTAACAAGTTCTCAACTTCAGTCCTGTACTCCTTGAACTTTTCAAGGGCTTCAGACTTATGACTCATTAGGTATAAATAACCATACCTTGAATAATCATCTATAAAAGAGATGAAATATTCATACCCTCCTCAAGCTCTTACATTCATTGGACCACAGAGATCCGTATGTACGAGTTCTAAGGGCTCCTTGGCACGATAACCTTTTCCAGTAAAAGGTCGTTTGGTCATCTTACCTTCGAGACATGACTCACATGGAGGTAAAGTACAATCTTCTAACTGACCTAGAAGTCCGTTCTTAACCAATCTCCCAATCCTATCGAGATTTATGTGACCAAGTCTCAAGTGCCAAAGATAGGTACTTTGAGAAACTTTTTGCCTTTTTGGGTGAGTCTCAGCTGTTTTAAACATTTCATTGTTCAAAATAGCCCTAGACTCTATTGGTCTTAAGACATACAAATTGTTCTCCATTTTTGCAGAACATATATCAGCACCCCTTTTAGTAATGAAAGCTTCATTCACAGAAAAGGACACTGAATACCCTTGTTCTAGCAAACAAGAAATAGAAATCAAATATCTTTTTATTCTGGGAACTATATATACGTTATCTAATAACATATAGCGTTCCCTGGAGAAGAACATTTTAATATCTCTCACTACTTTAGCTGAAATGAGCTCTCCAGTCCCAACTCTGAGAGTCATTTCCCCAGCATCTAACTGTTGCTAGGAGCTCATTCCCTCAAAGGAAGAGCATACATGATGAGTGGCACCTGAATCAAGGATCCACGTTGTATCATCATTTTCCACTATACACGTTTCAATGATCAATAAATCAAATTTATTTTCATTGAGATGTGCTAACCAGTCTATGTCATATTCATCATGAACAATTTCGGATAAATTAGACATATGGGCTTAGGACCGTCCTTAGTTAAGATCAATTCCACGCATTTAGTGTTTAAGTTCATTTTCTTAGTTGTATTAGAAATACCAGTTTTGTAATTGGCGTTATTAGAGGCATACAAAGAACGTTTCATTACTGATAGAACAAACAAATTAACTTAATAAGTATTGTTGCATTAACCAATTACACAAAATAATATTATTATTATTTTAATCCAATCAATTTAGCAAAAGTATTGATCAACCCATAGAATAAACATTCATTTTGCAACGATATTTAAGAGGTTTAGAACAACAGCTACCGTAGGGTAGTCAGCTACTCCTCCTCTGAATTGAGACAATCTCAGCCAATCCCTATTCCCAAAATAACTCATATTCCAATAGTTCTTAGCTACCGTTTTTCGGTCAGAAAATTATTAACACCTTAACAATTTCTCGTAAGTGTGACCCTCCATTTTTTCAGATTTCAGAGGTCGGCCCCAACAATGCTACCGTAGGGAAAGTCAAAGTTGGAAATGGGCCTAAGAAACCCTATCCATTTCTGGAGTTTGCATTGTTCCGACTCCCATGATCAAACCGTCCGTAGGGTGATCGCTCCCAAGGCGACTCGCAGGCAAATCATGGGCATCTCACGGTGCAACCTAATGGAGGAGACCGTAGGATACGTTGACACGTGTCCTGCTCCCACTTACTATAAAATACTCCCTCATTCACCTTGATATTAATCCATGCAAACACCATCCGTAGGGGGTCACTCCCAGGGTGACTCGAGGCCAAGCATGAATCTCATGTTGTGAACTTTTGAGGACGTGAGAGCAAAACTTGATTTATGAAAATCTTGTTTTGATATATTTCCTCCCACTAAGTATTTTTATAATTATAGGGTCTATTACTTAGGTAAATTCCGGCTAAGTGAATCTATCTAAGTCTATGCCTGCATATAACTTTTATATATATAGGTCTTTTCTCTGATGTATCTAGGTGAATTAAACACTTTTAATTACCTAGAGACATTGCATGCTAATATAACTATGGTTAATTCAACTCAAGTTCTGGCTCAGTTCCCAGGTAGCAGGTGTTCCGTAAACCGTCATCTTAAGTACCTTCAGCCTTAGATAGAACTTTACCGGTAGAGTTCCCTTATAACCAATAGTTATGATAAATCTTTACTCTAAAGATCTAGGTGAATTAAACACTTTTAATAAACCTACTGACATTGTATGCTAACATTTAGCTATGATTAATTCAACTCTGGTATTCCGGGTTAGTTCCCAGGTAGGAGGTGTTCCGTAAACCGTCATCTTAAGTACCCCCAGCCTTAGACAGAACTTTACCGGTGGAGTTCCCTTATAATCATAGTAATGTTTTTCCTACTTAGTCAATAAAAACTATTTTTAATTCTAAGTAAGAAAATAATTCTAATCATATTAGAATTATACTGAGCTTAGGTCTAATTAATTTTAAACATTTTAAAATTAATTCATTTTAACCTAAGGTCCTATGTTTGCATACAACTCTTTGTTATAGGTTGACGGTTTCTAATCAATTTTATAACTTATTATAAAATTTTAATGATTAGCCCTATAACATGCTTCTATGGTGTTGGAAAAACAACAATCATATTCTAATTATTAAACACCATATTATTATGACACCGATAACGATAATATAACGATTATATTAATCTAAGGTGGTGTCATCCCTCATGCAATTTCAATTTCATTTAATTAATATCGATTATATTAATTAAACATCCACGAAATTAAATTACATGAAATTTGACATTAATATAATATAACTCTTATATTAATCCAATTAATGTCATGCTCAATGCTGTTCCATTTTCATTTTATTAATATAACATTTTATATTAAATCATACATGAAAACAAGCATTGATATATATTGATTATTCTCATTCATAATATAACTAATTATATTAATTCTCATGAAAATAATCCTAAGCATGCATGCTACATTAATAAAATATAACAATTATATTTATCCAATTAATGCCATGCATCATGCTTTTCCAATTTCATATATTTAATATAAAAATTATACTAAATAACTCATGAAATTTAAATTCATGCATAATTATCATACATTATAACAATTATAACATAAATATGCATGAAAACTTGCTTAACCTATGGTGGGAATTTAAGCTATATGACATCCATAAAGCAAATAAATAGCAATTAAACCGGTTAATTTTGACCCCTAGGATAAAATAAAGCATAAATTACAATAATTATAGCTAAATTCTATCCTAAAAATCCTTCTGCAACTCCAAATATTGGTCTAGACCGCTTGAACCGAACCGAACCACTTCGAACCAGCTACGAAAACCACGAATCGAGCCAAATTCCAGTTGAACCGGACCAAATCAGTCCCAGCCCAGCCAGATCGCGTAAACCGGACAGCCCAACAGCCTTGAACCGTCCTATTTGCAAATTTATAACGCGTGCTGTAATCGTGTTAGCTTCGCAATTTCTTCGATTTTTATCTCATAAAAACCTATTCTAGACCCGAACTTACATAGGACTCAATTTTAAATAAAATACCCGAAACATCGGGCCCTTACATGATCAAATCACATAAAAACAGTTAAATCTATGACCATAAAATTAACAAAAACAGTTCAATGCAAACCATACATACATTATGCATTAATCAATCCCACCAATAGCCAATGCAAATTTTAGTGAAATAAAATTAGATCTACGATCGGCTCTAATACCAATTGAAGGATTGGAATTCAATAATTCCGTAAAGCGAAAGCGTGATTGGGACCGATTCGTAATTAATTTTGTTTAATCTAAAATACCAATACATTGGCAATAATATTAGAACTATTCTAAATATATATTAAGGCTAAGCATACAAAAATATTAGAGCTAAATCTAATTTATAAAGTAACAAATTACTTACTCTCGTTGACGACTCAAATTAAATTCACCAACTGCATGTGAATTAATCACGAACTAGTGTGAACACCACCACTATGGCTACACTTGTATGACTCTGAGACTTCTAGAGGCTCGGTGGGAGTCTAGAGGAAGCCTTGAGGAAAATTCTCTGAGAGAAGGAGAATGAATGGGATGCCTTTCACCCCACCTCAGGGGTCCTATTTATAGGTAAAGGCCAAGACCTTTTTCCTAATAGGAAAAGGTCTCTAATTTTAATAATTAATTAATTAATTCCATAGTTAATTAATTTCCCTAATTAAATATCATATATTTAATATTAAGGATTTTATTAAAATTAAAATTAATATGAATCTAATTCATATTAAATTTATTTGAACTCTTTCAAATATTTTCTTTCCTAATAGGAAAAGGTCTCTAATTTTAATAAATAAATAATTAATTTCATAATTAATTAATTTACCCAATTAAATATCATATATTTAATCTTAGGGATTTTATTAAAATTAAAATTAATATGAATTCAATTCATATTAAATTTATTTGAACTCTTTCAAATATTTTCTCCCAAGAATTAATTTTTGAAATTAATACAAAAATTATATTATAAAGTTTCATAAACTTTATATTATAATGCATCAATATACATTATACGATTCCTCAAATAAATTGAACACTTTCAATTTACAATTTATACTTAATTGCCTCAAGTCTCTTTACGAGCTACCAGTGGGACCTAATGGACCTAAAGATCAGAAGGTCCAACGATACGAGACTAATTGGCCAAACTCATTGACCAAGTTTAGTCAACATTCGTTAACTGTGGGTCACTCCACTAAAGACCCACAGCTGCACTCTTCTCACTGTAGAATATTTTTGTGTCCATGGATATCGACCAAACAGTAAGTCAATCCTTCACGTGTGTTCGTAACACCAGCTGGGTCAAATTACCGTTTTACCCCTGGGTTACCTCTGGTTCCTTAAGTACTACTGATTCCTCTAATGAACAAGTTGTTTAGGGTCCAACCACTAAACAGGAGTTCCTCTCGGGCTAGGAGAAGACGACGCGCCTTTGTTCAAGCCCTGAAATCAGCCCTTAAGGGAACATACATCTACTTACCTCAATAGGGGAAGGAGTGAATTCCATCTTGTACTGTTATGTTCCCAGCCATCATTCGGTCTTGACCCTGAAATGGTAGGATTATTGAGTCAGCGAACTGGCCACTCTCACCCATACAAATCTAAGGACAATCCCTCCTGAATGGGGTTGATAACAGACTCAGGATTGAGATTGAGTTACCTAGGTCATCCTATTGAAATAGAAACCTAAACTAGTTAACGGCGTTACATCTAGCGGTTACTATTTCGCAGTCCGGTCTTATACAAACTCATTGCATAGGATACCCCCACCCGCATGTCTCCTACATGGATGCTTTGGATCATTGCATCTGTATCGAATACAAGGTGGACCGTATCACATAGTGTCACCAGGATAAGGTACCCAGCCTTATCCCTATACTATAGACCTTTTAGGTTGTTACTTGGACACTGATCCCCGTATGTCCCCACATACTAGTCCAAGTTTCATTTAAACAACCTTGGATCTTAGTTTATTGGATTTAGGGTTTATTAATGCAAACTCGATTATTCAATAACCAAATTACTCAATTACTCAATTAACACTTTATTGAGATCGATTAATTTGTTTCATTTACTATCTACGAGTTTTAGGGCATAAAACCCAACATTCGAGTCCTTGGGTGATTCACTTGAGTGAAATCCAAGTCCATTGCATATTCGTCCACACTCATAAGAGCTGGGGACTTTGATGAAGAAGCTGGGCTTTTGCCCTTTGAAGAAAAGGCTTTGCCTTGCTGATCACTCATTTTTCAATAGAGAGAGAGAAAAAGTTTTCTTTGTAAGAAATTCCCTTGAGAGATAATCAACAAGGTGTTGGGTGTTATGCCCTAAAACTCGTAGATAGTAAATGTACATTTGACCGAACATTAATAAAGTGATGTATTATTCAATGTTTGTATTATATCTTGTCTTGCTAACCCTAATCCAATAAACTAAACATCCATGGCTAATAGAATGAGACTTGAACTAGTATGTAGGGACATGCGGGGATCAATGTTCAAGTTTTAGCCTAAAGGGTCTGTAGTATAGGGATAAGACTGGGTACCTTATCCTGGTGACACTATGGATACGGCCCGCTTTGTATATGGATACAAACGTATTGATCCAACACGTTCATGTGGTTGACATGCGAGTGGGGGTATCCTGTGCAATGAGTTTGCACAAAGACCGGACCGCGAAATAGTTAACCACTAACTATAACACCGTTGGTTAGCTCGGTTTCTATTTCACTAGGATGACCTAGGCAACTTGGCCTTAATCCTGAGTGGATTATGGACTCCTGTCCATGAGGGATTGTCCTTTGATTTGTACGGGTGAGAGTGGCCAGTTCGCCGACTCAATAAGCCTACCATTTTGGGGACAAGACCGAATGGGGAGCTGGGAACGTAGTCTTACAAGATGGAATTCACTCCTTCCTGATATGAGGGTAAGTAGAGGTGTGTTCCCTTAAGTGGTGTCTCCGGGTCTTGAACAAAGGGCCCTACCCTCTTTATGGCACGAGAGGGTTTTCTGTTTGATGGTTGGACCACAAACAGGTTGTTCATTAGAGGAGCACTGGTACTTAAGGACCAAGAGGTAGCCCAGGGGTAAAACGGTAATTTGACCTAGCTGGGGTACGAACACACGTGAAGGGCTAACTTGCTGCTGACGGTCAATATCCGTGGACACATAAATATATCTGCAGTGAGAAGAGTGCAGCTGTGGTTCTTTAGTGGAGTGAACCACAGTTAACGAATATTGATTAACTTGGTTAATGAGTTTAACCAACTAATCTCATATCGTTGGAGCTTCTGATCTGTAGGTCCATTAGGTCCCACCGGTAGCTCATTTAGGGCGTTGAGGTAAAATTCTAAGGATGGATTAAATATTCAAAGGTGTTTGAATATTATACTAAAATATGAAGTGGTTCATATTAAAACTATAGGTTATAATTAATATGCATTGGATGTATATTAATACTATAGTTTTTGAGAGAGAAAATAATAATTGAATATGTGATGTTCAATTTTATTTTATTTTATTAATTAATTTCGAATTAATTAATTAATTTTAGTTTAATTAAATTTGATTTAATTAAACTATAATATAAGAGGGATATTAATTTAAATTGGATTTAAATTAATGTTATTTTAATTAATTTAGATTAATTAAAATATAATTAATTATAATTTAAAATTATGTTTTAAAATTATAATTAATTAAAATATCAGATAACTGATTTATCAGTTATCTGATATTTTAATTTTAAAAGACGTGGTTAGGGAGTTGCAGAATTGACTCCTGGTCTCACGCCTGACTCCCTCACCAATAGCTCTCTCTCACAGTTGGCATTCTCTCCCAGAGATCTCTCAGAGAAAAAAATCCAGAGAATTTTTGCTCCCACCAGCACTCAACGTAGTATCCCAATTGGAGAATACCGGTGAATCCCTGTGGTGGTGTTCATACAATTTTTCCAGCAAGACGAAGGTAATTGCTGCTGTATTTTTGGGTGAAAATCAGAGAATTTGGCGAAACGATCAAGTTTTTCTTCAAGGGTAAGATTATCTTGAACTAGGGTCAATAGGACCCAATTTCTAGATTAGATCTAGAATTTTTCTTATTATTTTATGCATGCTTGTATCTGTTTTACAGCAGTTTTTAATCCATTATTGTTGCTGTAAATTCATGATTTTTGCCGTCGTATTGGTATCCCAATCGACGTTTTATTATTCGAAAAGGTCTCTGTGTTTTTCCGCTGCACATAGGGTTTTTATCCCTTCAATTGG
Organism: Luffa acutangula; assembly: GCA_036850905.1. NCBI lineage: Eukaryota > Viridiplantae > Streptophyta > Magnoliopsida > Cucurbitales > Cucurbitaceae > Luffa > Luffa acutangula. The sequence continues at coordinate 7,484,724 of CM072094.1, read as the reverse complement.
TATCAGAGCCAAGTTGAATTAAAACGTTGTTTTTTAGATTTGCGAATGGCTGTATGGTGGGATTAATTATGCATTATGAATGTGGGTTTGCGATAAACTGTTTAGATTTAATTTGGCCATAGATTTACCGCAATTTTACTTGATTTGATCGTGTAAGGCCCCTGCGTTTTTGGGCAAAATTGTGTAAATCGAGTCTGTATTAGTCCGGGTCATGTTTAGGCTTGAAAATCGATGAAGATCGCAGAAGAAATTGGTGAATTTCATGAAGAACAGCCGTTGTTCTGCCCAGGAATCAGCTCCAGACGCAACAGCGTCGGGACGCTTAGCCTTGTGCGTCTTGACGCTGTCGCGATTCCACGCTCCAGACGGTTGAAATCGCGCCAGCGTCGGGACGCTTTCTTCGCAGCGTCTCGACGCTGTCACGATTTCGTGCGGCGCCAGAATTTTCGCGAGAACGTGATGGTGCCCTAATTTGGCCGGTTCGGTTCGAGCGTTTTGGGTCAGCTGGGACCGGTTTGGTCCGGTTTGACCCATTTTGGGTGCGGTTCGAGTTTTTCAAGTTCGGTTCGAAGTGGTTCGGGTCGGTTCAAGGCTAGTAGACCGGATTTGGAGCTGCAGAATTATGTAATAGGATAGATTTATTGCTTTATTAATGTAATTTTGCTTTAATCTATCCTAGGGGCCAATTAAATCGGTTTATTCGCTATTTAAATGCTTTATGGATGTCATTTAAATTTAATCCCACCTTAGGATATAAAGCATGCTCATGCATTTATGAATGTTATAATTAGATTATAATATATGTTTGAAATGCATGGTTTGATTTTCATGATTTGTTTAATATATAGTTGAGTTATATTAAATTCATGAAAATGGAATAGTATGATGCATGCAATTACATAGTTTTAATATAAGAGTTATATTAAAAATTATTTGTTTGCAACATGCTAAGTTGATTTTCCATTATTGGCTATAATAAAGTTGTTTATTATTTAAATGGAAATCAAATTGCATTGAGCATGATACATCCATAGATTAATATAAGGGTTATATTAATTATCATGCAATGCATAGTACTATAGTTTAAAATTTCATTAACTTGAATATGATTGTTAATTGTTTTAAAAACTATAGTATGCATGATTATAGGGCTAATCATTATAAAATTTTGAAATAGTTTAAAATTTTATGATTAGAAACCGTCAATCTATAATCAAGATATGCATGTTCACATAGGATCTTAGGTTAAAATTTGAATTAATTTTAATGGGTTAAAATTAATTAGACCTAAGATCATTTTTTCTAATAGGATTAGAAGATCTTGCTTAGTTTTAAAATAGTTTTAATGAACTAAGTAGGACGAACATTCCTAAGATTATAAGGGAACTCTACCAGTGAGGTTCTGTCTAAGGATTGGAGGTATTTAAGTTGACGGTAAACGGAACACCTCCTACCTGGGAACTGATCTGGAATACCGGAGTTGAATTAATCTCAGGTTAATGTTAGAATAATGTCACTAGGTTAATTAAATTGGTTTAATACACCTAGACATTAGGTCTTATTATAATAGTTATAATAGGACTAGACTTAGATAAATGACTTAGCCGGATTTATCTAGGTTTAATCAAACCCTAAAATTAATAATCAGTTACTTTAGTGGGAGGAAAATTACAAAACTTAATTTAAATTGAGTTTTGCTCCTACGTCCCCGTGACGTTCACACCGTGAGATCCATGCTCGGCTTCGTGTCGTCGTAGAGCGGCCTCCCTTCGGAGAGTGTTTGCATGGGTCAATACCAAGGTGAATGGGGAAAGTGATTATAGTAAGTGGGAGCGGGATGCGTGTCAACGTATCCTTCGGTCTCCACCCCTAGGTCACAACGTGAGATTCCTATGATCCGCCTGCGTGTTGCCCTGGAGCAACCACCCCTTCGGAGGGCCTGATCATAGGATTCGGAACACCGTGAACTCCTGAAAAGGATAGGATCACTTAGGCTAATTACCAACAGTTGTCTTTCCTAACGGTAGCCTGTTGGTGCGTGCCTCTGGGATCTGAAAGTGGGAGGGTTACACTTACGGGGAGGAGTTAGTTAGTTAACAAATCCTTGACCGAACAACGGTGGTTAATGTCTAATGGAATATGAGTTATTCTGGTATTAGAAATTGACTGAGAAGTGTCTCATTTTAGAGGAGGAACAACTGATCACCCTTCGGTGGCTGTTCTTCTAAACCTCTAAAGCATCGTTGCGAAACACAATCATAGTTTTATTAGGGTTCTTTGATTGTTTGTTTGCAAAATTTATTGGATGTATGCAATTGTTTGTATTGCTTGTGTGATGGGTTAAAGCAAAGATAACTAATACGGTCACTTGTTTGTTTTTCAGCAATGTCTTCCTCTATTATATCCCTCCTTAAAAATGAACAACTTACCGGCGAGAATTTTCCACAATGGAAATCAAATCTCAATACAATACTCGTGGTTGAGGATTTAAGATTCGTCTTAACGGAGGAATGTCCTCCCGTTCCCCCTCGCACTGCCTCTCAGGCAGTTAAAGACGCCTATGAACGCTGGACCAAGGCCAATGAAAAGGTCAAGGTCTATATTTTGGTCAGCTTGTCTGAAGTGTTGGCCAAGCGTTATGAGAACGTGGCAACTGCCAGGGAAATTATGAATTCCCTGCAGGAGATGTTTGGACTTCCGTCCTACCAGCTCCACCACGACGCCTTGAAGAATGTCTTCAATGCCAAGATGCTGGAAGGTCAATCTGTTCGGGAACATGTCCTGGACATGGTTAACCAGTTCAACATAGCTGAGGCAAATGGCGGGGTTGTCTGCGAGCGCAGTCAGGTTGCGTTCATCCTTCACTCGCTTCCGGCGAGCTATCTGTCTTTCAGAACGAACGCGAGCATGAATAAGATTCAGTTCAACCTGACTACCCTCCTCTCGGAGTTACAGATTTACGAGTCCCTGCAAAAGAGCAAGGGAAAGAATGTGGTGAAAGGAGAGGCCAATGTGGCCCATTCCAAGAAAAAGTTCCTGAAGGGTTCATCCTCAGGGACTAAATCTGTACCCCAGGCTTCTTCATCGAAGCAGATCCAGAAGAGGAAGGGAGACAAGGGGAAGGCTCCTGCACAGGCTGTGCAAGGGAAGGGGAAGGCCAAGGTCGTGGCCGATAAAGGTAGATGCTTCCACTGCAATGCAGATGGTCACTGGAAGCGCAACTGTCCCCGCTACCTTGCTGAGAAGAGAAGAGAAAAAGAAGGTAAATTCGATTTACTTGTGTTAGAGACTTGTCTCGTTGAACATGATGAGTTTGCCTGGATACTGGATTCGGGAGCCACTAATCATGTTTGTTCTTCTTTTCAGGGAAATAATTTCCAGCAGCTGGCAGAGGGTGAAATGACGCTCAAAGTCGGAACGGGAGACGTCGTTTCAGCTCGTGCAGTGGGAGCTGCAAAATTATTCTTTAGAAATAGGTTTTTAATTTTAGAGGACTTGTATTTGGTTCCTAGAATTAAAAGGAACCTAATTTCTGTTTCAGCTTTATTAGAACAATGTTATACTGTTTCATTCTTGCTTAACGAAGCTTTAATTTTAAAGAATGGAGTTTACATTTATTCAGCTAAGCGTGAGAATAATTTATTTGTGTTAAGACCAAATGATGCAAAGGCCATTTTAAGTCATGAAATGTTTAAAACGGCTGAAACGCAAAACAAAAGGCAAAAAGTTTCTCATTTAAGTAACAACACGTATCTTTGGCATCTTCGTCTTGGTCATATTAACATCGATCGGATCGATCGTTTGGTTAAAAATGGGCTTCTAAGTGACATAGAAGATACATCTTTACCACCCTGTGAATCGTGTCTCGAGGGTAAAATGACCAAGAGGCCTTTTACTGGAAAAGGTTATAGGGCCAAAGAACCACTTGAACTAATACATTCGGATCTTTGTGGTCCAATGAATGTAAAGGCTCGAGGTGGTTATGAATATTTCATCTCTTTCATAGATGATTATTCTCGATACGGTTACTTATACCTGATGGACCATAAGTCTGAAGCTCTTGAAAAGTTCAAAGAGTTTAAGGCTGAGGTAGAAAACCTGTTAGGTAAAACAATTAAGACACGTCGATCAGATCGAGGTGGAGAGTATTTGGATCAGCGATTCCAGGACTATATGATAGAACATGGAATCCAATCACAACTCTCAGCACCTGGTACACCTCAGCAAAATGGTGTATCAGAAAGGAGAAACAGAACCTTGTTAGACATGGTTCGATCTATGATGAGCTATGCTCAATTGCCTAGCTCGTTCTGGGGGTATGCAGTAGCGACTGCAGTACATATTCTTAACAATGTTCCCTCAAAAAGTGTTTCTGAAACTCCTTTTGAGCTATGGAAGGGACGTAAACCTAGTTTGTGTTACTTCCGTATCTGGGGTTGTCCTGCACATGTGCTAGTGACAAATCCTAAGAAATTGGAACCACGTACGAGATTATGCCAATTTGTTGGGTACCCGAAAGAAACGAGAGGTGGTCTTTTCTATGACCCTCAAGATAATAAAGTATTTGTATCGACAAATGCAACTTTCTTGGAGGAAGACCACATACGAAATCATCAACCACGAAGTAAGTTAGTATTAGGAGAAGCTACAGAAGGATCAACAAGGGTTGTTGATGAACCTGGTCCTTCAACAAGAGTTGTTGGAGAATGCAGTTCTTCTCGTCAATCTAGTCCTCCTCACGTAGTGGGAGAGCTTCGACGCAGTGGGAGGGTTGTGATACAACCTAACCGCTACTTGGGTTTAACAGAAACACAAGTATTCATACCTGATGACGGCGTAGAAGATCCATTGTCTTATCGTCAGGCAATGAATGATGTAGATAAGGACGAGTGGGCCAAAGCCATGGACCTTGAGATGGAGTCGATGTACTTCAATCAAGTTTGGGAACTTGTAGATCTACCTGAAGGGGTCAAACCCATTGGGTGTAAATGGATCTATAAGAGAAAAAGAGATGCTGCTGGGAAAGTACAGACTTTCAAAGCAAGACTTGTAGCAAAGGGTTATACCCAACGAGAAGGAGTGGACTATGAAGAAACTTTTTCTCCAGTTGCTATGCTAAAGTCCATAAGAATCCTCTTATCCATTGCCACATTTTATGATTATGAAATTTGGCAAATGGATGTCAAGACAGCTTTTCTAAATGGCAATCTTGACGAGAGTATTTTTATGTCTCAACCCGAGGGGTTCATATCCCAAGGTCATGAGCAAAAGGTTTGCAAACTGAATCGATCCATTTATGGGTTGAAACAGGCTTCTAGATCTTGGAATATTAGATTTGATACTGCGATCAAATCTTTTGGTTTTGACCAGAATGTTGATGAGCCTTGTGTATACAAGAAGATCAACAAGAATAAAGTAGCTTTCCTCGTACTCTATGTAGATGACATCCTACTCATTGGGAATGATGTAGGGTATCTATCTGACGTAAAAGAATGGCTAGCAGCTCAATTCCAAATGAAAGATTTGGGTGAGGCCCAGTATGTTCTTGGGATCCAAATTATTCGGGATAGAAAGAACAAATCGCTAGCTCTGTCTCAGGCAACGTATATCGACAAGATGTTGGCTCGATATTCGATGCAGAACTCCAAGAAGGGCTTGTTGCCTTTCAGGCATGGCGTTCACTTGTGTAAGGAACAGTCTCCTAAGACACCTCAAGAGGTTGAGGATATGAGACGGATTCCCTACGCCTCAGCCGTGGGTAGCTTAATGTATGCCATGCTATGCACGAGGCCTGACATTTGTTATGCTGTAGGGATTGTCAGCAGATATCAGTCAAATCCAGGGTTGGACCATTGGACCGCCGTTAAAGGAATCCTCAAGTATCTTAGGAGAACGAGAGATTACATGTTGGTGTTTGGGGCTAAGGAGTTAGTTCTCACGGGTTACACCGACTCTGACTTCCAAAATGACAAGGATTCTAGGAAATCTACGTCAGGGTCAGTTTTCACCCTTAACGGGGGAGCTGTAGTTTGGAGGAGCATAAAGCAGGGATGTATAGCAGACTCCACGATGGAGGCTGAGTATGTAGCTGCTTGTGAAGCAGCTAAGGAAGCTGTTTGGCTAAGGAAGTTCTTGACAGATTTGGAAGTTGTTCCAAATATGAACTTGCCCATTACGTTATACTGTGACAACAGTGGGGCAGTAGCCAATTCAAAGGAACCTCGCAGCCACAAAAGAGGTAAACACATAGAGAGGAAGTACCATCTAATTCGAGAGATTGTGCAAAGAGGAGATGTGGTCGTGACCAAGATCGCTTCTGAGCATAACATTGCTGATCCGTTTATGAAGGCCCTCTCGACTAAAGTGTTCGAGGGTCATCTAGACAGTCTAGGTCTGCGAGATATGTATATAGCGTAATCTAGGGCAAGTGGGAGATGTGTAATGGGTGTAAGGATGCCCTAGTTTATTGTATTTTGTATATTTACCTTTTATGTAATGTACAAATATACATGTACCGTTTCCAGCTTTGGATTATTTTGTATATACTTTCCCTGTAACTTGAGTTTTAGTTCAAGTGGGAGTTTGTTGGGTGTTATGCCCTAAAACTCGTAGATAGTAAATGTACATTTGACCGAACATTAATAAAGTGATGTATTATTCAATGTTTGTATTATATCTTGTCTTGCTAACCCTAATCCAATAAACTAAACATCCATGGCTAATAGAATGAGACTTGAACTAGTATGTAGGGACATGCGGGGATCAATGTTCAAGTTTTAGCCTAAAGGGTCTGTAGTATAGGGATAAGGCTGGGTACCTTATCCTGGTGACACTATGGATATGGCCCGCTTTGTATATGGATACAAACGTATTGATCCAACACGTTCATGTGGTTGACATGCGAGTGGGGGTATCCTGTGCAATGAGTTTGCACAAAGACCGGACCGCGAAATAGTTAACCACTAACTATAACACCGTTGGTTAGCTCGGTTTCTATTTCACTAGGATGACCTAGGCAACTTGGCCTTAATCCTGAGTGGATTATGGACTCCTGTCCATGAGGGATTGTCCTTTGATTTGTACGGGTGAGAGTGGCCAGTTCGCCGACTCAATAAGCCTACCATTTTGGGGACAAGACCGAATGGGGAGCTGGGAACGTAGTCTTACAAGATGGAATTCACTCCTTCCTGATATGAGGGTAAGTAGAGGTGTGTTCCCTTAAGTGGTGTCTCCGGGTCTTGAACAAAGGGCCCTACCCTCTTTATGGCACGAGAGGGTTTTCTGTTTGATGGTTGGACCACAAACAGGTTGTTCATTAGAGGAGCACTGGTACTTAAGGACCAAGAGGTAGCCCAGGGGTAAAACGGTAATTTGACCTAGCTGGGGTACGAACACACGTGAAGGGCTAACTTGCTGCTGACGGTCAATATCCGTGGACACATAAATATATCTGCAGTGAGAAGAGTGCAGCTGTGGTTCTTTAGTGGAGTGAACCACAGTTAACGAATATTGATTAACTTGGTTAATGAGTTTAACCAACTAATCTCATATCGTTGGAGCTTCTGATCTGTAGGTCCATTAGGTCCCACCGGTAGCTCATTTAGGGCGTTGAGGTAAAATTCTAAGGATGGATTAAATATTCAAAGGTGTTTGAATATTATACTAAAATATGAAGTGGTTCATATTAAAACTATAGGTTATAATTAATATGCATTGGATGTATATTAATACTATAGTTTTTGAGAGAGAAAATAATAATTGAATATGTGATGTTCAATTTTATTTTATTTTATTAATTAATTTCGAATTAATTAATTAATTTTAGTTTAATTAAATTTGATTTAATTAAACTATAATATAAGAGGGATATTAATTTAAATTGGATTTAAATTAATGTTATTTTAATTAATTTAGATTAATTAAAATATAATTAATTATAATTTAAAATTATGTTTTAAAATTATAATTAATTAAAATATCAGATAACTGATTTATCAGTTATCTGATATTTTAATTTTAAAAGACGTGGTTAGGGAGTTGCAGAATTGACTCCTGGTCTCACGCCTGACTCCCTCACCAATAGCTCTCTCTCACAGTTGGCATTCTCTCCCAGAGATCTCTCAGAGAAAAAAATCCAGAGAATTTTTGCTCCCACCAGCACTCAACGTAGTATCCCAATTGGAGAATACCGGTGAATCCCTGTGGTGGTGTTCATACAATTTTTCCAGCAAGACGAAGGTAATTGCTGCTGTATTTTTGGGTGAAAATCAGAGAATTTGGCGAAACGATCAAGTTTTTCTTCAAGGGTAAGATTATCTTGAACTAGGGTCAATAGGACCCAATTTCTAGATTAGATCTAGAATTTTTCTTATTATTTTATGCATGCTTGTATCTGTTTTACAGCAGTTTTTAATCCATTATTGTTGCTGTAAATTCATGATTTTTGCCGTCGTATTGGTATCCCAATCGACGTTTTATTATTCGAAAAGGTCTCTGTGTTTTTCCGCTGCACATATGGTTTTTATCCCTTCACAAGGGACTTTTGAACGCCTTTTATAGGCAAAATTTGAAAATCAAAGCATGACAAGATAGCTTGCCATCTTGCAAAGATTTGTTTTGAAATAAGATTTTTACGTCTTTCTCTAAAACAAATTTAGAGGCTCTTGAATTCGTTTTAATCGTAAAACTCTTATCGATTAAATCTCCTTGAAACTTTTGAACACATAAAACTATGGCTAAAATCTCTTTTTTGACTGTTGAATAGTTTTTCTGAGTACTATTCCAAACACTAGAATGAAATCTGATAATTAAGCTTCTTCACAATCGATTTCTGAAAAATTTATTGAATCAGAGCCAGATTCAATAAAGCTTCAATTCTTCAATTGTTGATTTCAAATTTTTTTTTTTTGGAGGAAGAGATTGAGAGATAAAAGAATATACATTTCTTTAAGTATATTCAATTTATTTTAAGATCATCAAAACTATCTTTCAAAGAAAAGATTGTCGGAAGAAATTACATTCATTCACTCCAGAGGACTGTTGCGAAGGACCTGCTGCGGTTGGTGTTCCCGGTCGTAAGTCGCAAAGAGTAAGTGTAGTGAATCCGTTGGTAAGCCTACCTTGCCTTCTTGCCAAAAGAGTGAACGGAGGTAACTACCTTTTGATTCTCAATTCTGAGAAAAATAGTTTTATGAGAATAAAATTTATTGTTTACAATTTGAAGAAATGATTTTTTCTTATTAATCAATGTCTCTCTTAAGAAAAATCCTTTTTAAATCACTTTCTTCAAAAGAACTTACTCAAGATGAAGTAGAGGACCAGCAAATGGCCTCTTCAAGCTCAGAGATCTCCAATGAAGCTTTGCACATAGCAAAGATAGAAAATAATCTTAAAAAATGGGGCTTACCCAAACTCGACAACAAAACTATTTACATACACAACACTTTCAATTTCCGTGAACAACAATGCATCAAGATTTTTGAAAGAAAAATCCCAGTCTATGGAAATATTGATTTAATTCAATTATTTCCAAAGGACGACATCCTCAAACATAGGAAAGATTTTCAATTCCTGCATATAGGAGCAGTTCAAGTTGCTCTCAGACCAATGTTCAAATCAGGACTAGATACTCTTGTACTGGCAATCCTAAGAGATAGACGTCACAAAGACTTCTCTAACACTTTGCTTGGGATAATCGAGTCAAACCTAGCAGATGGACCAGTATACTTCACCTGCTATCCAAACTTTATGGTGGCCTTAGATGACCCCCATATTCTCAAAACCTTAAGCCTGAAAATCACAGGTCAAGGCTTAAATCTCGAAGAATGTGTCAAGAAGATGACACTATTATACAAAATTACCTATAAAACCCATTTCTCTTCCATGGAACCAAAAGCATTGGTTCAATCTCCAAAGGGAAAAACTATGCTGATAGAAACAAATATCAACAAATCTTCTGTTAGCGTCTCAAAGATGCTTTCATGGGATAACCTCACCAGAAATCCTCAATGGACAATAGAAAATGCCTTTGTCCCTGAAAAGAGAGAAAAGGAACTTTCCCATATCATCGAACATCCTGATGGGAGAGTAGAAATCAAATTTGAAGATGAAAGACCTCAATTCTCAGTTTTCAAAGAAAACATGAACAAAAAAGAGTTCATGAGTTCGAGACCAAGTACTTCTGGAATAAGACCAGAATCCATTCAAAGTATTGGCAGAACTAACTCACTTAGAGTTAAGTCTGTAAAATTAGAACATGGAGTTCCAAATCTCCAATACGAAGAGGATAGACCTCTTTCACCAACTCAAACTGACATGGAAACTGAGTCAGTCTTCAAAAGTCAATTGAATGTTATCATCTCCGATAACGAATTCAAAATTGACAAAGAAGCTCTGCAAAAGGAATTCATGGCAAGAGAAAATAGAGAAGAAATAAAACACTTCTTTAATGATTACTCTGAGGCACAGAGAAATATTATTAAAGAAGAATACTTTCAAACTCTAGAGAAACTCCAAGAGCATATAGCTTTCTTTAGATGGTTCAATCAGAGAAAAGAGTATTCTCATATTTGTACCATCAAAGAAAAAGAAAGGTGGAAAACCATAAGAAGAGGAGAAGTTCAAAGTAACTATCCTCCAATGGAAGATGTCGAATTCGACAGCTACTATCACGAGAAAATTATAGCAAAACCATTCCAGCTCATAAGAGAAGCTGATGAAAGCCAACAACCCACGAACAAAGAAATCAAAAGCATTCAGGTTCAAAACAACTTTTCAAACCGAATGCTAACATCCATAGCTGAACAGGTGTATAAACTAGAAGAATTAATCGACCCTCCTCCGGCACCTGTCAAACCTTTGTACAGTCCTCTCAAAAGAGTCAACCTCAAAAGTCTTAAGACCAAACTCTTAGAAGAAATCGACAAAAAATTGTTAGCTATCTCAAAAGGAGAAAGCTCCAACCAGATTAATGTCCAAAACGATAGTGACATTGAAGATGTTGATTCTCTTATAGAACAATTCTCATCCCTCCAAATGGAAGATCCTCAATTTATCAACAAGATAGGATATTCCAATCCTACCGATGGTATAAACTGGTATCATCGACAAAGCATGCTAGACCTCAATTACGAGCAGAACAACAAGTTCTTTAGAAACAAGCAGTATGACGGTTCCTCGATATATGTTTGGAACCTTGATGGCATGTCAGAAAGACAAATCATGAATATGCTCTCTAAAATGCTTATAGCTTCTGCCGCATACCAAGAAAATAGTAATTCAAACCATACTTCTGCAGGCATGATCATCAATGGCTTTTCAGGCAACCTTAAGGCCTGGTGGGAATGCCTTGAACCCAACCTTAGAAACAGTATCAAAACCCAAAAAACCAAGGTCAAAAGAAAAAAGGAGATTAAAATCGATGAGGACAAAAAACCAGAACCAGGTGTCAAAATCAGCAAACCCTCGGGTTCAGGAGTAACACCTGTAAAAAAGGAAACTCCAAAAACTGTCACCATCGAAGAAGAAGTAGAAATGGAAGACGCACTAGAAACCCTCGTCTATGCCATATCATGGAACTTTACTACCGCCCACAGCTCGAAGTACAAGGATACCCAAAGATCAATTCTAAAAAACCTAAAATTTACCAACCTTGCAAATTTCAACTGGTATAAGGATATGTTCCTTGCAAGAGTATGGTACATGCCCGATGTACATCAATGGAAGGAAAGGTTCATTGATGGACTTCTAAGCTATGTTGCTGAAAGAGTATACATGGCCCTCCGTGAAAGATTTGATGGAGAAATCAAATGGCTAGATTTAACCTTCGGAGACTTAATGTCTTACGTGATTGATTGCGCATTACAAATCTGCAATGAGATCAAAATTCAGAGAAAAGTTCAAAAGGGTGATAAGAAAAGAATAAGAGAAATGAAAGCTTTTTGTTCTCAATATGGTTGTGAGCGAATAGAAGAACCAGCTCACACATCAAAGAAAATCATCCGAAGAAACAATAGCCGAAGATATTACAAAGGTTACAATCGACAATATGTTCAAAGGAGACCACAAAAGGTATACTCAAGGCCTCAAAGGGATTACATTCCAAATAATTATCATCAAAAAAGAAAAGGACAGAGACGAAATCCCCGCCATAATCAATCCAACACTCGCAAGGACAAAAGAAAGGTATCTTGCTTCAAATGCCAAAAGGAAGGACATTATGCTAATAATTGTCCTAATAGAAAGATAAATGAACTAAACTTTGATGAAGAATATTCAAGTCTCTCAAATAGTTCGTCTGAAGATTTAAACCAAATCCAATTCGAGGACACTGATTCTGAAATCTCCAGTCAAAGCGAAAGCGATCATTCTGAATGCATCAAAGCATGTAAGAATGATCGAGAAGGACATTGCATAAATGTTCTTACAAACGAACAAGAAGTTCTTTTCAACTCTATAGACTATATATTGGATATGGAAAAGAAAAAGAAAATTCTAAAGACATTAAAATAGTCTTTAGGATCGTCAAATATCCAAGAACCACAAATGGAGAAAAAAGAAATTCGACAGCTTAGTCTGTCCGAAATTCTTCAAAACAAGCCTGATTTTATGAGAACAAAATCAAATTTCCAACCTTCCTCTATTCAAGATTTACAATTTGAAATCAACAATCTCAAAAAAGAGATTAGGGATAACAAGATTGAAATTGATGCAATAAAAATAGATATTAATAATCTTAAACTCAAAACTATTAATTCTGATAATGAAGGAGAGGATTTCCTTCTTAATCAAGTCACAAAGTCACAATTTCAAAAATGGTATTCTTTAATAACCCTAAAAATTGAAGATTTTCAAATTACCCTGAAGGTATTAATAGACTCAGGAGCCGACCAAAACTACATACATCAAGGACTAATTCCTACAAAATATTTCGAAAAAACTACTGAAAAATTAAGTAGTGCTAATGGACAAAGTCTAAACATTCAATACAAATTACCAAATGTCCATATTTGTAATAACGACATTTGCATCATAAGTTCTTTCCTCCTAGTGAGAGATTTAAAACAAGAGTTGATCCTAGGAACTCCATTCCTAACCCAACTCTATCCCATTAAGATAACCGAACAAGGTTTGGTTAGTCAATTTGATGGAACCGAGATAATTTTCGAATTCATCTCCCCCATCCTTCCCTATGATATTATGGAAGTAAGTGAATTAAAACTTGAAGAAATCAAGAAAAAACAAAACCAAATCTCGTTCTTAAAAGAAGAGATTAGTTATAAAAAAAATAGAAGAAAATCTTAAAAGCTCTTCAATAAAAATTAAGATAAAAGACTTAGAGAACAAAATTGAAAAAGAAATTTGTTCAAATCTCCCTAATGCTTTTTGGGATAGGAAGAAGCATATTGTTAATCTTCCTTATGAAAGAAATTTCAATGAATCCAATATCCCTACAAAAGCAAGACCAATTCAAATGAATGCAGATCTACTGACATTTTGCAAAAAAGAAATACAGGATTTGCTCAATAAGAAGCTGATTAGACCATCCAAGAGTCCATGGTCATGTGCAATATTCTACGTCAATAACGCAGCCGAACATGAGCGTGATGTGCCAAGGTTAGTAATAAATTACAAACCATTAAACAAAGTTTAGGAATGGATAAGATATCCAATTCCTAACAAACAAGATTTGTTAAAAAGAATTTCAAATGAAAAAGTATTTTCAAAATTTGATATGAAATAGGGATTTTGGCAAATCCAAATATCCGAGAAAGACAAATACAAAACTGCTTTTAGTGTTCCTTTTGGCCAATACGAATGGAATGCTATGCCTTTCAGGCTTAAGAACACCCCTTCTGAATTTCAAAAAATCATGAATGATATTTTCAAGGATTTTCAAGATTTTACAATTGTTTACATTGATGATGTTTTGGTTTTTTCTTCAAACATCGATCAACATTTCAAACATTTAAATATGTTTATTAATATTATCAAACAAAATGGTTTGGCAGTCTCTCTATCAAAAGTCAAATTATTTCAAACCCAAATAAAATTTTTGGGCTTTAATATCCATATGGGCCTATTAAAACTCATTCAAAGGTCCATAAACTTTGCTACAAACTTTCCAGATCAAATAACAGATAAAACCCAACTACAAAGGTTTTTGGGTTGTTTAAATTATGTGTCTGACTTTATCCAAAACCTCAGACCCACTTGCAAACCGCTTTTTCAAAGGCTCAAGAAAAATCCAAAACCATGGAGCGATGAGCATACTAAAGTCGTTCAAAGGATAAAAGCTTTAGTCAAATCAATACCTTGTTTGAGTCTTATCAACCCAAAAGCCAATCTGATAGTGGAAACAGATGCGTCAGATATTGGATATGGGGGAATCCTCAAATAGTGTTTAGATAAGGAAGAATCAATTGTCCGATTTCATTCAGGAATATGGAATGATACCCAAAAGAATTACTCCACAGTAAAAAAGGAGTTACTTGTTATAGTTCTCTGTGTTTAAAAATTCCAAGGTGATTTAATAAACAAAAAATTCACCATCAAAACCGATTCTCAAGCTTCAAAATTTGTTTTAGAAAAAGATGTAAAGAATTTAGTTTCAAAGCAATTTTTTGCCAGGTGGCAAGCAATTTTATCATGTTTCGATTTTGATATTTTGCCTATAAAAGGCGTTCAAAACCCTCTTGCAGATTATCTCTCAAGGGAGTTTCTAACTCAAAAACTCTCTCCTCTCTCTCTCCCTCTCTCTAAAGAAAAGAAAAAGAGTAAATGAACGGAAGCAGAGGCAGAGCCTCCTCTTCAAGGGGCAGTCGCCCATCTTCCTCTTCCTCAGCACCTCCACCCATGAGTGCTGATCAATATGCAATGGATTTAGGGTTTACTCCGGTAACCCGATCCAGGTCCAGGCAAGGCGGTATACGCCCTATGCCTCCAATGGAGTCATCCACTCCACCTCCAAGGCCTTCGGCCAACCTTGTCCGTCCTTCTGGCGGAGTTGTTCAATTGAGACCTCCAGTCTCACCAGATTCAAGGATAGGGTCATCAACCCCTTCACCTTCTTCCTACTCTCAGGCAGTAGTACCAGAAAAGAGGTTTGTACCTCGACCTGAGATCAAATGTTACTTTCAAAAGTCCCAGGTCATCTATGAACCAATCATAGAGCCTGAATTTCAGGGTCTCACCTTAGAAGAGACCATCTCAAATATGTATCCTACAGGCTTTAATTTCATGCCTGAGGATCTCAACAAAACAAGAACTTTTTATGAGTTCATCCTAGTAGACACAAAGTCTGCAGAAATCACTCATATCCCTGATAAAAACGATCCTTCAAAGATCGCCTATTCAAAATTCAAGATATTCAAAGCCCTGAATCCAACTCATTGGAATCAAGGCCTGTATACAGACAAATCTTTTTCAAAACCTTTTGTTCCACAAACGTATTCATATCGGGACTACGTAAGAGCCTGGTATAACGTTATGTGGTATTCAACTTACAAGCATTCTTGGTTTATTTGTTTCTGCCAAAATGCTTATAAAATTACTTTTCCTTTATGGTTCATCCAATGGTGGAATAAATTCGGTCGACGGATGATATTTTACCAACACCCTTGCAAGAGTCATATTATCATTTTGCAAGGAATATTCAAAAGAAAGCGTTTCACAATTCAATGAGATTCTGTCTATATTTTCAAATTCCATGGATATTCTGCTGGAACTTCTCGACCAGCAATCAACCTCAATACAAAACCGTCACAAAAATCCTAAAGATAAAATGGTGGTATAAGTTCAATTTTCAGAACGCCACTCTAAAAAATGTGAAAGAATTGTTTGCCGCAAACGACTACCTTCAAGACATAGACATCAAAAGAAACGCAGAGTTTCTCAAAGACAAATCCAAACTTCTGGCAGCTCTCGCACAAACGACATCTGATGCAGACTTCCAGAGAATCCTTCAAGCAGCAGCTTCAGACAGAAGTGAATCACCAGCTTCTTCAGCACATGAAGGAGAAGATAGCGAGCCGGACTACGATCTGGACGACCCGTTCCTCGACTCACAGCCCATGTGAGCTCCGAATCAATTAAAATTTCCTGTTTCACAAAGAAACAAATGGTGTTCATAAGGGATGCTTCATAAATAAGTATTTCCATCATAAAGTCAATTTTTTCATTCTGGTTTATCAAATGGTGGAAGACATTCGAATCTTCTGAAGAAATCTTTCCAGTACTTATTCAAGAATCTTTTCATTATTTTTCTCAAACCATTTACAAAAATGCATTCCTTCTTAATATGTGTTTTTGTTTATACTTTCAAATCCCTTGGATTTTCTGCTGGAATTTCCAGAAAAATACCTATACTTATTTCAAACAAATTGTTAAAATTCTTCAAAGCAAATGGTGGGACAAGTATAAGTTCTCAAATGCAGAACTCAAAGCCGTCAAAAAATGGTTCGTCGACAATGGCTACCTTC
The DNA here is from genome assembly GCA_036850905.1 of Luffa acutangula. NCBI lineage: Eukaryota > Viridiplantae > Streptophyta > Magnoliopsida > Cucurbitales > Cucurbitaceae > Luffa > Luffa acutangula. Next base: position 7,468,246 of record CM072094.1, on the reverse strand, counting down.
AAGACCTTTCCAAGAAGAAAAGTGCTGAATTTTTTAATTCAAAATCAAAGCTGATAGCTGCTCTGGCGTAGACAACGACTGTGTTGCGGTTTATGTCCTAAAACTCGTGGATAGTAAATGTAACAAACTTATGTATAAAACTTATTAGAATAGTTTTTAATATGGTTATTAAAAGATCAGTTTAACTATGTATTTATTAACCCAAATCCAATAAAACTAGAATCCTTGGCTATGAGATGAATGCTTGAACTTTATGTAGTGACATAAAAGTGGATCAGGTTCAAGTACATAGCCTAAACGGTCTATAGTATAGGGATAAGACTGGGTAACTTATCCTAGGAAAAACTATGTGATGCGGCCCACTTTATTACAAACGATGTGATCCTGTATCATTCATGTAGAGACATGCAAGTGGGGGCGTCCTATGCAAATGAGTTTGTATAAGACCGGACCGTGAAATAAGTCACTTTCACTTTATAACGTCGTTTACTGTGAAACTGACTATTTCAAAGTGATGACCTAGGTAACTCGATCTTAATCCTGAGCTAACTATGAACTCCTGTTTATTCCAGATTATCCTTTGATTTGCATAGGTGAGAGTGGCCCATAAGCGCCGCTCAATAAACCTGCCACTTTGGGGATAAGACCTGATAGATAGCTGGGGACATAGTCCTGCAAGATGGAATTCACTCCTACTCGTCTTTAGGGATAGTAGAAAGGTTGTTCCCTTAAGTGCTGACTCCGGGACGTGAACAAAGGCGCGCCGCCCTCTCATTGGCCCGAGAGGTTTCAGGTTTAGTGGTCGGACCACAAACCAATTGTTCATTAGGGACTCAGTTAAGGCTTAAGGAACAAGAAGTGCTATAGGGGTAAAACGGACTTTATGACCTTACTATAGTTACGAACAACCTGTGAAGGATTGACTTAAAAATCACGGTTATATCGGGTGGACAGAAATATATCTACAGTGAGGGGAGTTCAGCTACGGGCTATAGTGGAGTGTCCCGTTAGTTAACGAATGTTGGTTAACTAGGATTGAAAGAGTTCAACCGGTTAATCTCGGATCGTTGGAGCCCATGATCTGTAGGTCCATTAGGTCCCCCTGCTAGCTCAAATGGATTAACCTTAGAACAGAGTGATGAAAGGATTTGAAGTACGTTCAAATTTGAATTAGGGAGTTAACGTTAACTATATACGATATACTTAATGTGTTTTAGTTTAATCTTTGAATTAAACTATAATTATTAAAGAGAGTTAGAATTATTTAAATATGATTTAAATATTTGAAAATGTATTCGATACATGTTCGGTTTTAAATTTGAATTGAGATTCATATTCAATTAATCGGTTTTTAGAGATAAAGATCGGGTTTGGTGCGAATAATTAAATTGATATTTGATATCAAACTAGAAGCTTATAACTAATTAAAAATGTTTAATTAGTTATATAATTAAAATTAATTAATGTAATTAATTTTTGGTTTTTAGAATTTCAAAATTGGTTTTTGAAATTATGAAATTAGGTGGGTAATTTTGGTTATCTCATGTCCATGCAAGAATTTTGAAGAAGCCACATACACCACCATTGCCACACCAAATCCCATTATCCTCTTTGTATAAATAACAACCAGCTTGTGATTTTGAGATGAAAAAAAAAAAAAAAAGCTTTGAAGAAAAGCTGAACATGGGTATTCTTTCTCTCTAAAAACCGTGGAGTCCAAAACACAAAAACTCATTCTCTCTTCTCAATTTCTTGCTCCAATTTCATCATGCTCGGGTTCCCACAAGCCCGTTCTAAGGCCGAAGAATAGCGGAGAAGGCTCTAGCGGTAGTCCATGTCGAGTTCGTGTAGAGAATCATTCAAAGGAATCCACAAATTTGGAGCTCCAAGAGGTATTTATTTCATGCCTTGTTTTTGTTCTTCTTTTGTCATGCTTTTAATCCTCAAAATTAATGAAAATCGGTGCCTGAGATCCGCTAACGCTTCAGCTGCGTGTTCTTCACTCCTTCAGACTGAAGCAGACTTTCATAAAATTTTAAATCAAGCGACTTCAATTGCATCCTCATCTTCTCACCATAATTCTGAAATTGAAGATGAAGAAGGTGAAGATGAATATGATCTCAATGATCCTTTCTTAGATTCACAACCCATGTGAGTCTAATGTAAAAAAAAAAAAAGTGTGTAAATTTATCAACTTATGTAAATTAAGAATGTTGTAAATTACAAGCAACTCCTCATCAATACTAAGAGACAATATCCGACTCTCCTAGACGACGAACATTATGATAGCTCGCAGTAAAGGACTGTTGCGAAGGACTGTTGCAGTGTGTGGTCCCGGTATTAAATCTCGAGATGAGTAGTAAATTTGTTGGTCAACATACCTTGCCTTCATGCCTGATAAAGTGAGATGAAATAATATTTGAAGCCCATCTGACGAGGACAACAATTATCAACTTTATTAAAGCTACTTTAATAAAGAGATACGACAAAAGATGGTGGAGGAGTGTTGTGCATGAATAGTATGTTAAATTATGTGTGCATGGATAGTATGTCCAATTGTTGTACCTATGTCCAATTATGTGTGCATGGATAGTATGTCCAACTATTGTACCTGTGTCCAATTATGTGTGCATGGATAGTATGTCCAATTATTGTACCTATGTCAAATTATGGTGGTACCTTTTGTCTTTACCTTTTTAGTGTAAAATTATTGAGTGTGTAAGAATAGTGTAGATTTTACTAGATTTTACTTTTCGTATCGTTTGTTCTTTGCTATCATTATTATTATATTTCGTATCTTTTGTCTTTTCTTATTATTGTAATTATTGTATCGTTTGTCATATCAATCCAGTTACGGGTTCTGTCATGTCGGATTGATTCTTATCCTTTAATTTTTTGTTTTCAATTGTAATTTCAAATCCGGAGTCTATAAAAGACTTCTATGTTGTAATCAAAGGGCATCGGAAACTTTCGAGCTTCCATTTGAAGTTTGAAACATTTCCAGGCTCTCCTACTACCATTTTCCCTTGTAATCAATCCTACTTCTCTTCGCAGTTTACCAAAGAGCAACCACATCTCAGGACTGATGGAACCCAGTTTTCAGGCACGGGATCGTGCATTCTATCATTGATTGGTAGGTTCCAGTTTTCAGGCACGAGATCGTGCATTCCATCAGTCGATTATTAGAGTTCAGTTTTCAGGCACGAGATCGTGCGCTCTATCAGTCTCAGGACGGTGTTGATCTCAGGCACGAGATCGTGTGCCAAATGGCACTCTGGCATGTTTTCATGCACCAGATTTCTCCACCGTATTTTCATGATTCAAGGGTGTTGTGTTGAGATAGGTGTAGTTCTGCTAGAGGTTGTCATCTAGTCTCTAGTTTACTTGTCTTACCTGACTGACCCACACAACACTTTAGTTGGCACAGGTTGGGGATAAGTAATCACCCTAGACAGAACATTTCATGAACCCAATTATGGCCCTAGGGTTAGAAACTCGAATGACTTTTTCAGTTAGGTCCCCATGATGTTAAGAACCAAATTCAAGTTTCATGCTATCATATCTCATGTTATCAGTTTTAACCCTTAAGTGGGCTACTTACTGTGTATATTCTTATATACTCACCCAGGCTACATGACTTTCCTTTCAGGTGGTACTTGATGACAACAGGCGAGTGGCGAGAGCAGTGACTTGGCTAGGCTATGGGAATGCAGCTACAAACCATTTTCCTAAAAGTCTAGGACTGAGTCTCCTAGTTTCATGTTTTCAAATGTTTTTTATGTTTAATTTTATGAAAATTGTCTAATATCGTTTTTTACTGTGAAGGTGTTCATATAACACATGCGGAAGCAATTGAAGATCGGAAGCACCTAACTACATCAATTTTACTCCTAAAGCATGCATGTTCTAAGAATCCAGAAACAGAGAGGGTGAAAGTACCAACCTCTTTGTAGCTCAATTGGTGGACCTTCTTGGATTCTTTTCTTCTCCAATCTTCTTAGGACAACCCTTAGAGTCTTCCCTACTATCCTCCGGGCCAAGAACGACTTGTGGGAGTCTATAAAGATAGGGAATGGGAAAGGAATGCTTGAAGGTTCAAGCACTTGAGAGATATGAGGAGATGAAAGTGTTTGAGTGTAAATTCCAGTAGCGTAACAGTATGGAAAATCACTCTTATGGCTTGAATCTGATTCAAGCTCTTCTCATAGAGAGTTTCCATGCAAAGCCAAGCCTCAAGACACAAGACACATGGTGTATTTGCAAGCTCAAGTGGATTCTAGGTGTACATTTCACAAGACATGCAACAATGCATGAGTGAGTTGTCTTTCCACTTTGAATGATCATGCATAAGTGTGTTTCCAACTAAATCCACTAATTCCAAATTTAAATCTGAATTCAAGCTTGCAAATTAACCCCAATTTCAATTTAAATTGAAATTGATTGCTTGGGTTATTAATTTGAAACATTTCAAATTAATTTTGATATGATTAATCTAATTAATCTTTGTTACCTTGTGCAATTCCTTATATATGATTCCTAATACATATATAGTATTCAAAACACTTTTAAATATTTCATCTCTCATTTTCTAATTTAATTATTGTGTCAAACACAATTTACGATAATACCCTTTTTCCCGATTTTGAACGATTCAAATGTTCCTATCATTATGATCTAAGCATTAGTACAATATGAGCTAGTAGAGGGACCTAATGGACCTATAGATCATGGGCTCCAACGTTTCGAGGCTAACCGACTAATCTCATTATCTAAGTTAGCCAACATTCGTTAACTACTGGGACACTCCACTATAGCCCGATAGTTGCACTCCCCTCACTATAGATATATTTTCGTCCACTTGATTTAACCATGATTAGTAAGTCGATCCTTCACAGGTTGTTCGTAGCTATAGCTAGGTCAAAAAGCCGTTTCACCCCTATAGTACTTCTAGTTCCTTAAGTCTCACTGATCCTCTAATGAACAATTGGTTTATGGTTCAACCAAAAAACTGAGTCCCTCTCGGGCCAATGAGAGGGCGGGATCCCTTTGTTCAAGCCCCGGAGTCAGCACTTAAGGGAACTGAAGGGAATAAAAGTCCCCACGCAGCAGAAGCGCATCGATTGGACCTTACGCCGTATATTAATTAACATTAAAATATCGTTACGAAAAAACTCAAACAAACTTTAAACATACTTTAAAGTTGCTGGAAAATTTGTTTAAACAAGCTGAAAAATAAATCCAAATTTATTTGCATGCTTTTCTAAAGAAAAGGGGAAGAACCGTTACAAACCTTCGTTGTAGACTTGACCGTTCTTCGCCAACGACGCTCCTACGAACGAAAACGCAACAGCCTCCTTAAAGTTTCTTCGCTGAAAAATTCTTCTTTAAAGACACAATAACCACAGAGGTTACACCGGTATGTCTCTAAGTCTAGGAGGCAAAAGACTTGTGGGAGTCTTTCTCTAAGAGGGAGGCTAGAGAGAATTCTAGGTCTTGTCTTGAGAGTCTAAGAGCAAGAGTAGGGTGTCATGGACCAAAAGTTTCTTCGCTGAAAAATTCTTCTTTAAAGACACAATAACCACAGAGGTTACACCGGTATGTCTCTAAGTCTAGGAGGCAAAAGACTTGTGGGAGTCTTTCTCTAAGAGGGAGGCTAGAGAGAATTCTAGGTCTTGTCTTGAGAGTCTAAGAGCAAGAGTAGGGTGTCATGGACCAAAAGTTTCTTCGCTGAAAAATTCTTCTTTAAAGACACAATAACCACAGAGGTTACACCGGTATGTCTCTAAGTCTAGGAGGCAAAAGACTTGTGGGAGTCTTTCTCTAAGAGGGAGGCTAGAGAGAATTCTAGGTCTTGTCTTGAGAGTCTAAGAGCAAGAGTAGGGTGTCATGGACCAATTAGGTCTAGTGTTCTATTTATAGAAGAGAGGCCATGAATAAAATATTCAATTAAATAAATCTTTTTCAAAATTGATTCAATTTTATTCCTTAATTAATCAATCCATGATCAATCAATTCCTTAATTGATTAATCTTTTCCACAAATGACTAATTACTTCCATAAGTGATTAGATCATTTCCATAAACGATTAATCACTTCCTTAAGTGATTAATTATTTCCATAATTGATTAATTACCGGTTAATGAATTCTTTAATTAATTAACCACCAATTAAATATCACATATTTAATTTCCGGCCTTGAATTAATAAATTTGCCCAAATAGATTTTAGGCCTTAATTAATTCATTATTTGAACTCTTTCAAACTTCCATAAATTTATTTTAATATTTGAATTTCTTCAAATATTAATTTCTCTCATAATAATATATCAATATATATTATATTTGTCTCCCTTAGTAAATTGAACATTTTCAATTAACATTTATTACTTAGTTGCCTCAAATTACTTTATGAGCTACCAGTGGGACCTAATGGACCTGCAGATCAGAAGCTCCAACGATGTGAGATTAATTGGTAAAACTCATTAACCACATTAATCAATATTCGTTAACTGTGTGTACATTCCACTATAGACTCACAGTTGCACTCTTCTCACTGCAGACATATTTTCTGTGTCCACGAATCTAGACCAATATCGACTAGTTAGTCCTTCACGAGTGTCCGTAACACCAGCTGGGTCAAATTACCGTTTTACCCCTGGGTTACCTCTATTTCCTTAAGTGTCAATTCTCCTCTAATGAACAACCTGTTTGTGGTCCAACCATCTAACAGAAAACCCTCTCGTGGGCACTTTGTTCAAGACTCGGAGTAACCACTTAAGGGAACACTCATCTGCTTCCCTAAAGTCGGGAAGGAGTGAATTCCATCTTGTACGATTATGTTCCCAGCTCCCCATTCGATCTTGTCCCCAAAGTGGTAGGCTTATTGAGTCGGCGTATTGGCCACTCTCACCCATACAAATCAAAGGACAGTCTCTCATGAGCAGGAGTCCATAATAAACTCAAGATTAAGACTAAGTTGTCTAGGTCGTCCTAGTGAAATAGAAAACCAACTAGTTAACGATGTTATAACCAGTTGTTACTATTTTGCGGTCCGGTCTTATGCAAACTCATTGCATAGGATACCCCCACTCGCATGTCTCCTACACGAACGCGTTGGATCGCAGCGTTTGTATCAAATACAAAGTGGGTCGTATCCATAGTGTCACCAGGATAAGGCACTCAGTCTTATCCCTATACTATAGACCCTTTAGGCTGTTTCTTGAACAATGATCTCATATGTCGCCACATATAGTTCAAGACTCATATTACAACCTTGGATGTCTAGTTTATTGGATTATGGTTATTATTAGGCAAAGACAAATATAAAATAACTAATAACTATTAATGGAAAAATATATCAATATTATTTCATTAATATTTGGTCAACAGTTACATTCACTATCTACGAGTTTTAGGGCACAAAACCCAATAGGAACAACCTCTCTACTATCCCTAATTCTGGTAGGAGCGAATTCCTTCTTGCAAGACTATGTCCCCAGCTATCTACCCGTTCCTATCCCTAAAATGGGAGGCTTATTGAGTCGGCGATACAGAGCCACTCTCACCTATGCAGATCTAAGGATAAGCCCGAATAAACAGGACTTCATAGTTAGCTCAGGATTATGCTCGAGTTACCTAGGTCATCACATGAAGTAGTCAGTCTCGTCAGTAAACGGTGTTATAAAGTGAGAGCGACTTATTTCTCGGTCCTGGTCTTATGCAAACTCATTGCATAGGACGCCCCCACTCGCATGTCTCTACATGGACGATTTAGGATCACATCGTCTATACTATCTATAAAGTGGGTCGCGTCTCATAGTGTCTCCAGAATAAGTTACCCAACCTTATCCCTATACTATAGACCGTTTTGGCTATTACTCAAGCTTGATCCACTTTTATGTCTCTACATAAAGCTCAAGTGTTCATCATATAGCCATGGATCTTAGTTTATTGGATTTGGGTTATTATATGTGCAATTTACTTTATTCAGTAATAACTTTACTGAATTAATCTCGATAACGCCTTTATCGAATAAGTATGTATAATTCGTTTAACATTCACTATCTACGAGTTTTAGGACACCAATCCCAACTGACTGTTCGTTTAATGTCAAATGACTTATACTTTTAGGCCCAGTTTATTAAATAAATTTAAAATCATTTTATTTATAGTCTCTTCCGCTTTAATGTTTCAAAAGTTTTACGTGCTCATGCATGTAGTAGCGACCTTCTGTATGTTTTTAGCTCCTTTTAATCGGGTCCTTACAAATCTTTTCTCTATTGCTTTCAATCCAAAATTTCTATCTTTTGCATGTTATTTTTATTCCGACAATTTTACCATTCCCATCTTTTCATCTAATCTCGTGACAAAAATTATTCGAAATCCCCCCTTTTTCTGCATTCCTGCATAAAAACCAAATTTCGAATAGAAATGTAACGCCCCAGGATTTTAAAAGCTAACCCAGCGACATTACTAACTCCTAGACCAAAACAAACCGTGAGCACCGAAAATTTCGGCAGCATAACGGCGTACATTGGACTAACCCAAAATTTTTACTAAACCTGCTAAGCAAAAGAAACACTTCTAAGCAACATTATTCAACGAACTCCATCAACTACAACACAACAGAGCTTCGCAGAAACTAACAGCCAGACAGGCCACGCATCACAAGTAATAATCAATCAGAAACACAACGTTAACGGAGCTTTTAACATTAAATGCTAGAATTCAACGTATTGATCACTGACTGAATGAAACAATAGGGTTCATTAAAACAATGCAACTAAACCTAGAGACTAACAAAAGTAAATCAGAATTAACCAAGTCCAACATCTTTCAAAACGACAAGCACATCTATCCTAACTAAACCAAGAGAAATAAATGGACAAGAACAAGCTACTAGCTATGGTTCCTCCTCATAAGCCTCCTCCGCATCACCATGGTCCACGCAGTCATCATAACCTGCAAAATCTGGTAGTTGGGGGGAGAGAGGAGGGGGTCAGTACACTAAGGTACTGGTAAGCAGCCCCTACCTGAGAAGCCATCAAACAGCAAACAACAAACAACATGCTCTTCATGCGCAAACAACATGCTTTTCAAAGCGGTAAACATAATATCATGCTCAAAAGCTAGTAAAACAAATGACTCTTCTAAGCCATAACTCATGCATCTTTCTATATGCAACTTGCTAACCACTCAAGCTCCACGAGCTCGCTCAACGCTCTTATTTAGCCCTCACATGGCTCTCCAAGACTGATCCTTCGAGTCGCACTGTCCCCTGACCATTTGTACCCAGGGCCACAATGCTCTCTACGGAGCTCGGCATTTGACCCTTGACCATTTGTACCCAAGGCCTCAAACTGTGCATCGCCCCTTGACCATTTGTACCCAAGGCGCAGCGATGACTTAGCAAGGTATTGGCCCTTCCCCAGGCGCCCAACACATGCTTTCTAGACTCATCACACCGACCCTTGACCATTTGTACCCAAGGCCTCGATGCTCCTCTTAAACCACTGGTGACGTGTCACCCCTCGACCATTTGTACCCGAGGTGCACTGACACTCACCCAACTTTCTTTTCTTTCACACTTTAGGTCCTTGACCTATAACTCACATCTACTAGAATGCATATGCCCTGCAACATGCTTCTAGACTCATGCATCATGCCCACAAAGCATATACGTGTGACTACTTCTCTTAACTCATGCTTAACTCACTGACGCAAAACAGAACCAATCATGCTTTTCATCCATTTATCATGCAACAACAGTCATGCTTTCCAACGATTCATATATATATGCATATATTCAAAGAAATAGCAATCACGAGAATAGTTTTAAAGCGAGAAAACACTCAGCATGCATCACACAATCAAACAGGCAATATCAAGTAAGAACTACTTACCGGAAGCTCAAACGCTCCTAAACAATCCTAAAGGACCAATGGAAACAACCGGAAGAGCCTAAAGAGCTCAAACTACAAGCAACGATTACCAAGGGTTAGAAAACAACTTAGAGCACCTAATAAACTTGAGGAAAGGGTCTAGGGATGCTGGAATTTACCGTTCAGCGTCCGAAAGACCTCGAACACGTGCTGACCAGCAGGCAAAGAGATTTAAAACCACTTGCTTAGAGGCCCTAAGCACTGGGTGTTCAAGCCTAAGGCTCAACGGATGATGGGTCACAAGGCAAGAATGATTTCGAACCCAAGACGACTCCGAACAGCACTGGAAAAACAAGAAACCAACCACGACACTAAATTCTAAGGCCGAATAAGAGTAGGTAATCCAAATTTGAATTCGAACAAGCATGGGTCACAACGAAAACTTACCGAAAACGCTAAACAATGCCGCAATGACCCAAAACGGGGTCGAACACCACTGGACAGAAGCGAAATCGCGAATGACGGGGCCCCGAACTGCTACCTGCACGAGATTTAACCAAAACCACGCAAGGATTCTTAGATCGGGCCTTAACCAACCTATAAGGAGGAGGAAAACAGCTTACCCACGAGCCTATAGGGCTGAAACACAGAGGAAGGAGAAAAGAAGCCACAGATCTGATGAACCAACGAGCAGAAACGCGCGGAGCATAAGATCCACGTGGCGGCGACGCTCGGCTACGACGGGCGGCGATTCAGACGGTGGTGGCTCGGCTTTCGGCGACTGCAACACACGCCAGAGGAGGGCGGACGGCGCAGACCAACCACAGGAGAGAGAGATGCGCGCGGGGAGGAAGGACTTCGCGAATCCTGCAACTGACGGACGAACGCGCGAGAGGAAGGAAGAGATTGACGGCGGCAACGCGACGTGCACAGGCGGCGTACTCGAGCAGTGGCTGGAGGAGGTGGCCGGCGCTGGAGCTTCACGGAAGGCTGGGCGGCTGCGCAAGGGAGAAGGGAAAAAAAACGATAATTTTTTTCTCTTGGGGAGCGACGGCTGGCGAGAAAAACAAGAAAGGGAAAAGAGAGTTACTTCTAGGGTTTCCTTGCTCCCTCTTTTCTTAAGACTAGAATTAAAAAAATATATATATAACCTTCCCTCACATTTAAAGACTCAATTAAGGCCCTTCAAGCCCAAATCGACTCTTAGAACTCTATAAGGTTTAGGCCATACTCTTAAAATTAAATTCACGAAGGAAAAAGAATTCCTTGGCCCAAATACAATTTACCCACTCCAAACAACCACCAAAAATAATAAATAATCAACCTTAAGCAGCCAACAGGTACTACAACTCCGAATTAAATAGAAATTTAACAGAATTACTCGCACCTGGAAATGCGGGGCGTTACAATAAATTTCCCTTCCCTATGGACGACCCAACCACTACTACTGCAAGGTAGCTAGTCACCGAAGTTTATAAATTTTATTTGGTCGAGAGACCTCAACAACCTCTCCATCACTAAAATTATTAGTAAAAAAATCAAATTTTTTTATCAACAAAATATTAATTAATTAATTTGAGATTAAGGGCCAAAAAGGAAACACAAATGAACAACAAAAACTCATTAGAAGACAACTTGGCCTAAAATCAACAAAATTCTAAACCAAAAGCCAACTATGTCGAACCCACACCATCCATGGAAAGCTCTATAAATTGAAGAGTTCTCCTCTATTTTGAAGGTTTAAAAGTTAAAAATCTCAAAATGTAAACTTGGAGAGAATTCAGAAACAAAAAGATCAGAAGACTCCCTAAGCTCTTGAAGATCAAACATTCTTTAAAGGCCATAATATTTCAAAGGTTAGAAGACTTCACAACCCGAAGACTACTTTCAGCTTAAGAAAAAGTGCACCAATCCTTGAATGAGCATCATGTCCACAAGAGAGAATAAGAGGAACAGACATTAGAGATCAACTTTATTATATTTATACGAAATTAATAGAAATCAAGTTCATATTTATGCAAACTAAACTTCTTTGTTAAAATATTTTGTTAACAAATTGATCACAAATCACCAAATTGTTATTCCTACATTAATGAAAAAAATTACATATATTATTAAACTTGGGAACAACGATAGATTGATATGTTATCAAATTCAGGAAATTTCAAAGCCAACTAAGTCCAAGTCTACACTATCCACGAAAAATCTCTATAAATAGAAGGGTTATCTTCTATTTTCAAGTTTCAAAAGTTAAAAATCTTAAAGTGAGAACTTTAAGAGAATTCGAAAAAAAAAAGATGATAAAACTCCCTAAGCTGTTGAAGATCGAACACTCTCTAAAGACAAAAATACTTCAAAGGTAAGAAAACTTCAATGCATGAAAACTTTAAATCTCGAGAACAAGCGCTCTAGCCCTCTAGTGAAGTTTACGTCCAAGAGTGAATCAAATGATTGAACATTATACATTGTACTACCCTTATATGATACTAATACAAATTAAGTTGATTTTATGCGAACTAAATTTGTGTGTTGCAATCTAGTGTAGCAAATTAATAAAAAATTCTTGGGAAAAATACACTTTTGGTCCCTGAGGTTTGGGTTAAGTGACACTTAGGTCCCTGAGTTTTCAAACTCAACAAAAATACCCCTGAGGTTTGAGATAAGGAGCATTTTAGTCCCTGCCGTTAATTTTTCTGTTAAATCTTAACAGTTGCTGACGTGGCACTATTGTTTTAATAAAAAAAATTATTTTTTTTAAATTTTTTAAAATAAAAATAATAAAATAATAAAATAGTAATATTTTTTTTTATTCTTTTTTCTCCCTTTCTCTTTCTTCTTCTTCTCTTTCTCCATATCCTTCATCTTCCTTCTTCTTCTTCCTAACTCCGACGACCGGCCGTCGCCCACCGCCGTCGCCCGCCGCCGCCGGCGGTCGCCGGCGACTGTTGTTTTTTTTTTTTTTTTTCTTCTTCTTCTTCTCTTCTTCTCCCTCCTCCTCCTTTTCCGGCCGGAAATGGAGGAGGAGGTAGGTCCCTTCTCTTGATTTTTTTTTTTAAAAAGAAAAGAAGAAAAATGGGGAAGAAAAGAGAAGAAGAGAAGAAGAAGAAGAAAAAAAAAAAAAAAAAAAACAGTCGCCGGCGGCGGCGGGCGGCAGCGGTGGGCGGCGGCCGGTCGTCGGAGTTAGGAAGAAGAAGAAGGAAGATGAAGGATATGGAGAAAGAGAAGAAGAAGAAAGAGAAAGGGAGAAAAAAGAATAAAAAAAAATATTAATATTTTATTATTTTATTATTTTTATTTTAAAAAATTTTAAAAAAATAATTTTTTTATTAAAATAATAGTGCCACGTCAGCAAATGTTAAGATTTAACAGAAAAATTAACGGCAGGGACTAAAATGCTCCTTATCTCAAACCTCAGGGGTATTTTTGTTGAGTTTGAAAACTCAGGGACCTAAGTGTCACTTAACCCAAACCTCAGGGACCAAAAGTGTATTTTTCCCAAAATTCTTTGATTATTGAAATTTTTAATATTATTAAATTTGGATCCAATACAAACTAACATGTGACCTAAATTAAATTTAAAGATAAAAACAATGAAAATTCACAAATAATTTCATGGAGCCTAGCCTGGTCAAATTTTTTCATCTAATAATTATGTTCGAGATCAAATAAATCCAAAATAGCTCATAAGGGGACAATTTGTCCCAAAGCTGAAAAAGTCCAAATCCAAAGGGTTAGGTCGAAGACTAATAAAGCCCAAGACTAATGGGTTAGGTCCAAAGCCAACTAAGTCCAAGCCCACACTATCCTTCGAAAGTTCAATAAATAGAAGAGATTTCTCCTTCGTTTAAGGTTCAAAAATTAAAAATAAAAAAATTAGAACTTTGAGAGAATTAAAAAACAAAAAAGCTAAGAAGATTCACTAAGCTCTTGAAGGTCGAAGACCCTCTAAAGACATAAGAACTTAAAAGGTCAAAAGATTTCACATTGTAAAAATTTTAACTTGAAGAACAAGTGTTATAGTCCTCAAGTGAAGCTCATGTCCATGAGATAGAATTAGAGGATCAAACATTAGAGACTGTACTACATTCATAAGAAATTAATACAAATCTCAATTTCATTTTTACCTGAACTAAATTTCTTTGTTGAAATCTGGTGTGAACAAATCAATCACAAATCACAACATTTTTATTATGAAAGTATTGAAAAGATTGTATATTATTAAATTTGGGACCAATTACAGTTTGACATATTTCCCAAATTAATTTTGAAGCAAAAAAATTGCAAATCCCAAATAATGTCATGTTTTTTCATTATGGACATTTGATGATGTGTATGCTTAACCTAGTCAAATTTGTCATATATCAATTAAGGGTGTCCATTTACCCCGACAGGACCCACCCCGAACGAGGCGGGGAATCCCTATTTTCACGGGGCTTGGGGGAGGGAGGGGGAGGATTTTTCCCCCATTTGAAAAACGGGGACGAGGACGAAAGAATATATTCCCCGTCCCTGTCCCCACCCCCACCCCGTTTTATATATATATATAATATTATAATATAAATATTATATATAGTATTATGATATAAATAAAGAATTTTACCCTACTTTTCTAAGTTTGTCAATTATGTTAAGCTAAATTTTAATCTAAACCATATTGTTGTAATATTGAAATGTAAACTTTGAGAAATGATGGTTGAAGATTTTAACTCTATCATGGAATATTATTATTGTTTCATTAGGATATTTTAGAATTTTTTTTGTTAAATGAAAATTACTCACTTAAATGTAAATCTTTTAAAAAGAATTGATATTTGATTCGAATTAAAAAAAAAAAAACGAAGCAGACAGGAAATCCTAGCCCCGATCCCCACAAAAGTAAATGAAGAATTTTGCGAGGACGAGTAATGATTTAGAGGGTGGGGGTGAGGACGAGGAAGGCTTCCCCGTCCCTACCCCACCCCATGAATATCCCTAATATCAATTGGGTCCAAGATCATGTTGGGGTTTATGTCCTAGAACTCGAGTTTTGTTATCCCTTATATAAATGAAGATGTTATTCAGTGAAATTGTTTGTTTATAACTTATAATCCAATAGAAACGTCCATGGTTATAACATGAGATACTCGAACTATATAGTGAATATGGACATGGATTAAGTTCGAATATATAACCTAAATGGTCTATAGTAAATGAATAAGGTTGGGTACCTTGTTCTGGTAACACTATGGATACACCCTACTTTTGCGAATAATGAAAACGACGTGATCCTGGATCGTTCATGTAAAGACATGTGAGTAGGGGCATCCTGTGTAAAAGATGTTTATGCAAGACTGGACCGAGAAATAAGTCACTCTTACTTTATAACGTCGTTTACTGTTAAGACTGATTATTTCATGCGATGACATAAGGTAACTCGATCTTAATCCTGAGCTTACTATGAAGTCCTGTTTGTTTAGGGTTATCCTTTGATCTGCATAGGTGAGAGTGGTCATAAAATTTCATTCAATAAACCTCCCATTTTTGGGATAACACTAGATGGATGGCTGGGGACATAGTAATGCAATATGAAATTCACGCCTACCCTATTTAGGGATAGTAGAGTGGTTGTTCCCTTAAGTGCTGAATCCAAGACTTGAACAAGGGGCCCCACCCTCTCATTGGCCCGAGAGGAATCTTGTTTAATGGTTGGACCATGAACAAAATTGTTCATTAGAGGAACAGTGGACTTAAGGAACTAAGATGTGCTATAGGGATAAAACAGACTTTTGACCTATGTATAGTAACGAACGACTTGTGAAGGATTGACTTACTAATCATGGTTACATCAAGTGGACACAAATATATCTACAGTGAGGGGAGTTCAACTACTAGGCTATAGTGGAGTGTCCCGGTAGTTAACGGATGTTGGTTGACTAGGTTAAAAGAGTTTGGCTAGATTAACCTCGTACCGTTGGAGCTCATGATCTGTAGGTCCATTAGGTCCCCTTGCTAGCTCGAGACTAACCTTTAGAACAATATGATGGATAAAATATGAATTGCTTTAGTTCATATTGTGAAATATGAGTAGAGGTGATAGACGTTGTCGATTCGTCGGGTTTTTGTGAAAACCGTTATGGTGACTATTTAATATTTAAATATGATTTAAATATCAATAACATGAATAGGGATTCATGATTGAAAATAATATTTAGGAAATGTTCGGGATTGGTGAAAATATATTAATTTAATATTTAATATTAAATTAATAATAAATTATTTATTTAATAATTATTTTAAATTAATTTTGAATTAATTTAAAATTGAAAATTTGAAATTTAATTTTAATTTTTCAAATTAATAAAGTTCAAATAATTGTCCAACTAAATTAGGATAATTGTGGATTTAATTAAAATAAAAAAAGGATTGAATTTTTGGAGGTGGAGTGCATGGTGACTAAACCCATGCACTCACCCCAAAATGGACACAAAAATTTCCACTAATCTTTGGTTAATTGAGTGTCAATTGTTGGAGCATTCTTGCATCTCTAATCCCTCTATAAAAGGCAAGGAGATGGCTAAAGAAATTGAGCTTGAAAGATAAAGAAATGCTGCCAAATTGAAAACTCACAAAAACCCGCCTTGCAAGCTTGTTCTTCATATGTTCTCTCTCAAATTTCATCATTTGAGGATCCCACAATCCGTTCTAAAGGCTTGAGGATAGCAAGGAAGATCCTTTGGTGGTTCGTGACTCGTTGGTGAAGAAAAACAAGAAAGAAATCCAACCAATTCGCCATTGATTCAAGGTTGGTAAAACATACTATGTTTTTCTTCTTCTTGGACAGGATGCAATATTTGATCAAATTGAACAAATTATGTGCCTAAAATCCAAAATTGCTTCCACTTTTTAGATATTAACACTCACATATCAAATAGACCCAAAAAAAACTCATTAGAGAACAATTTGTCCTAAAGTCGACGAATTCTAAACCCATATGGGGCGTTTGGGGCGTGGGTTAAGAATCAGAAGTTTGGGTTTCTTAAACCCATGTGATAGATATGGAGGAGTTGTGTAGTATGGGTTTCTGAAGCCTGCGTATGAGGAACATATTTGGATTGGTTGGGTTTTTGAAGACGATGTTTTAAGTGCTTAGGTTGGTTGGGCTTTGAATTGTAACACCCGTAATTTGAGATCAATTTCAAATTCCCTAAGTTGGAGTTAATTTGGAGTTAAGAGGGAATTTGATAAATTGAATATTGGGGAAATTTTTATAAATCAAGGGCTGGAATGGCAAAATTGTAATTTTGCTGTCTTTGTAGCCAACCAAAGCCCTAAGTTATTTTCTTTTTAAATCAGCCACGCAGCCCTAGGTGAGAGAAAGTTTCAGCCTCTCTTCTCCTTCTCCACGGCAGCCGACCAGCAGTCCCCTTCTTCTCCACCAATTGCCACACGATAAGGACCACCACCCCGACTCTTCTCTTCAGCAACCTCGACGGCAGCACTCCCTTCCCCTCTTTTAGAAACCGGCGGTCACGTTCCAACGAGTTCGAGGGCGGCAGCAGCCGCTCGTTCTGGCGGTTCCTTCTCCTCGGTTCGGCAACTCGTGCCGGTGGTGCAACGTCTCTTCTGGCCAGCTCTTCGACGACAGCGTGGTTCGGCAGTACGGCGGCTCGAGCAACGGCGCCAATGAACAGATCGGCGGCGCGTTCTTCTCTGTAGCGAGCAAACCAGCAGCGGCACAGACAACCCCCTTCAAACTTGCAACCTTCGACGCGCGTGGCCACAATAAGTTCTTCGTCAGTTTCAAGCACGTACAACAGCGGAAGGTGGAGTTTCCAACGTTTGTGGGTGAGATCTACCATGGGTAAGTTGGATTAATGATCTTTTTTGTTGATTTTAGCCCTCGGTTGATTACCCATTGAAGTTTAGTCTTTGATTTAAGGTTCCCTAAGTTATTGGAGTCGAAATTATCAAATTGGAGCGATTTTGAGTTTCCGACCAGCTGCTAATTGGAGTTTCGAATCGCTTAATTCAAGGGCGAGGTCGACTTTTCTTGAATTGAAATCCTGAGTTATAAGCCAAGGTAAGTGAACTTACTATTGAACCTTTTTAATTGGGTGCGCATAATTGATTTTCTAAAATAAATCTGGTGCATATGGGTTGTGCATGAAATTTATTATTATCATTAAAGCATGAAAATTGTGCACGTGAAATTTACTATTTAAATCATGTATACTTTTATGGAGAATGGAATTATTATTATTGATTGCATTAGTTGCTGTTTAAAATAATTGAGTTGGTGGTCTTTTAGGGGCTATTTGGCCCATGGTTTTTGAATCAGAACCCTGGGAATCAGAACCCTAAGGGGTTTGTTCTAGCATGTTTGAAAGCCTGGGAATCAGAAAACAGTGTTTGGGGTGCTGTGTTCTAAACCCTGGAAATCAAAAAACAGTGTTTGGGGTTCTGGGTTCTGAACCCCGGGTTTGGACATTTTTTTTCTTTTATATTTTATTATATTTTCTTTTTTTGATGCCAAAATTTGGCAAAGGGACTCACCTGACCTTCACGTGACATCAACGGTGAATTTATAGGAATTGGAGAAGACATGACCTGCAAGACCAGCAAAAACCGCTGCACACCGGCGTGGTGTAGGCCACACCGCCTCTGATGCTTAAGTCAGAAAATGAGAGGAGAGCAGGAAAGTAAGAGAAGAGAGTCGATAATTCAGTTCTGGTCCCCTTCTTCAGTGGCGAAGAGGGGTATAAATACATGCTCATGCTCCTAGGATTTTTTAGGAGTTCAGAGGCATTTCGGGACAAGCCAGGCGAATCCGGGGCGGCTAGAGGCTACAGGGACCAAACGGGGCCCGACGATGTGGACTTTTCCTAACCGCAAGCGCACGGGCCAAGTAATAATATAGTGAATAGTAAATTCGAATGTCGTCCTCTGGATTGGATTTTTAAGCAAATCAAGTATTGTGAATTATCTTGCCCAATTTTATTTAGGGATCAAAAAGTGATGAATAGGTGATGATAAAAACAAATCAAAGCAAGTAAAAAGAATGGAAATTCAATTGGGAAAACTACTTAGGGAATTGATTTCGTTGATTTCGTTTAGGATTGATTTTAAAGAATAAGTTATTATGCACAATGAAATTATGAGCCAAAGACCCTTTAATCACAACTACCTCTCCCGAGTATAATTGATTCTCATGCAAATTAACCAACTTGACATCCCTATCTAAGTCTATTAACATGCAAGGCAATTAGATCTTTTAACCAATTCTAAAGTTAATCTAAAACCGTCAAGAATTAGAAAGTACTTTATTCATGCAATCTTGAGCAAGTCTATATCAAATCCCCTCTCCCGAGCTAGATTCGAAACTTAAATCATCCAACTAATGGCCAATTAATTGAAAGCATTAAATCAAGATTACAAACACAATAACATTGCACAACTTAAACCATAAATCAATCCATAAACTTAATCAACTACATCAATCCCTAAGCTACAAGTTTAGCTACTCATGAATGAAAATACAATCTCAACTAAACATATGAAAGCCATAAATCTAACTAAAGAAAGAAAAGGGAAAAGAAAACTCAATGTAGGCCGAGTCCCGACGTCCCCGTCACGATCCCCACGAACAATGGGTTGATTTCCAAGTTCCTCCTTTGTTTTCAGCTCCAAAAGCCTCTATTCTGTCCTCTTTACGGCTCCAAAAGGTCCCAAATTGATCTCCTCTAAAACCTAGCCGAAGTGAAGCTTATATTCTGATTTTTCGTCGAAGCGTCGAGACGCTGTCAAGACAGCGTCGCGACGCTGCCTCTTAAACGCGCGTTCTGAATAAGGAAAAACGGTAGCGTCGGGACGCTTCCTATCGTAGCGTCTCGACGCTGTAAGCTGTACGCGCCTAATCTGATATGGAATGTGAGCGTCGAGACGCTCAAGAGCTAGCGTCTCGACGCTAGCCTGCTGTTGACCGAGATTTGACTTTTCTCCACTTTTACTCTTTTCATTCCTTTGCATCTTTTCACGCCCCGAGCACCCGATTAACTCTGATATCGCATTATAGCTCCAATCAACCATTTCCTACAAAATAAACATTAAAGTGCAATAAAATGGCCCAAACACCATAAAAGACTAGCTAAATTAAATAAGTAAAGATAGCTAGCTATGCTCGCTATCAACGGGCCTCTGCCCATGGTCGAGGCCGAGCAGGGGGTCGGGCCAAAAGCCCAACCCCTTCGGTCTTGGCCCGTCCCGTTCACCGGTTTCACCTCTTGGGTCCATCTTCGGGTTTGATTTCTGCTCGGTTGTCCTTGTCAGCTCCTTGTGCATCGGGGTGGTCCAAAATTACCTATAACGCCTTGTGTAACATAGATTAATTTTTAAGAGAATTTTGAATAAGCATTTAATTTATGGTATAGACGAAGAATATGAAAATTGTTTCCAATAATCAAAATATTTATTATAATTGACAAATTGAAAAACATAACATGAAATTCTTAGGCTCCATTTGAAAATTAAAAAGCTTGAAAACAAAAAAAAATAGTTTTAAAAAAATAGTTTTTATTTTTGGAATTTGTCTACGAATTCAAATGTGTCTTTAACAAAGATGAAAATCATCCTAAGAAAATTGAGAGAAAACAAACATGATTTTCAAAAATCAAAAATTCAAAAGCCAAATTATTAAACGTGGGTTTAAGTTTGGTCATTTTTTCCATGGATCCACATGCAAATTTTAAATTCAAAACAATAGTTCATTAATGTTAAATTAAAGTAGTTATTGAGACCCAAAAAAAAATATATATGGTTCATGGGAAAAGAAAATTTTGGAACATATAATCAAATAATAAATAAAATGGAATCTATAGGTTACTTTAAAATGACTAAATTAAATATAAAATTATGTATATTTATATTATTTAAATATAAATAAGATCAAAGTAAATATCATATGCCAAAATAAACTTAGCTTAGCAATAATTGATATATGCACTCGATAAAAAAGTTAGAGGTTCGAATATTCCCACATCGAAACGTTGTTGAACTAAAAAAAATTGTACATATAAATTTGTTTTTGTTTTTGTGTATGTAATTTAAAATTAAATACTTTATTTACTGTAGCGGATTTAAATTTAAATATTATTCATTTTATTTTAATAAATTCAAAATAACATACTATTTATTTTTGTCACTCGGAATATTGTTATTTGAAAATAAATACATATTTTTTTAATACGTTAACTCAAAATTATATTTTATTTTAAAAATATTTATATGAATAAGTTGGCGAAAATACCTTTTTTTTGGAGAAAAGTTGGCTAAAATACCTTTCCTTATGGTAAAATTATAAAATTATATATATATATATATATATATATATTAAAATATTGTTAATTAAATATAGAGAAATGAAGAGAATTATGAGAAAAATGGAAAGAGAAATGATGAGACCCACCAAATTTATGACAAAAATAGATAAAGTATTAGTGGGTCCCACCAACTTTATGGAAGAAAGAGAAATCATAGGTTTGGAGTGGTTTTGAGGTGGGTTTGGAGAGAAAAACCATGGGGTTGTGTTTGGAACCCATGGTGTTGTGATTACAATGGGGCAAACATGGTTTTGGGTTTGGAACACAAAACCACCCAAACCCAAAACCATGGGCCAAACACCCTCTTAGAATTTCATTATAAGTATTAGTTTTAGATTAATTATGAGTTTTAAAATGTGCATGAAATTGATGTGCATTCAGAGATGCCTACACAGGACTTAGGGACATGAAATTGATGTACCTAAGTCGTGGTTTGTGAAATTGACAACCTCGAGGTTTCGTGAAATTGACGGCCTCCGTAGGAGGCACATGGAATTGATGTATCTAGGATATGTATGAAATTGATGTATATTCTCTCTCATTAGAAAGACACATGAAATTGATGTGTTTAGGATATGCATGGAATTGATGTATATCCTTAGTAAGTTTAAAAATAAAGTTTTGAGCCACTAAAATTATATTTGTTGTTGATTTTAAAAATGTTTTTAAGGCGTGACCCAACCTCAATAGTAGGGTCACTTACTGAGTATTTAAAATACTCATTCTTTAAAAAACAAAATATTTCTTTTAGGTAAAGGCAAGGGCAGATGAAAGGCGATTGATGAGAATCTGATAGACGGCCATAAGAGGACTTGAGTTCATATTTTATTTTCTTCCGCGTTAAGAACACTGCTTTACTTTATTTGAATGGTAAATTTGTTTTAAGAAAATTTCTAGAGGCCTTGTACATTCATGTTTTATAAATTATTTAAGCTTATTTTAAACCTTTAAAATTAGGGATCCCAAATGAAAGTTTTGTTTTAAAGTTTTTACTTAAATTAGGTGTTTATGTTTTAAAATATTTTTATTTAAAAAGGTCTCCACAACATGCATTGTCATAACGGTCTCTTAAAGACTTATTAAGAAGTTGGGTCGTTATATGATTACAAAAATAAATATAAGATTCAAACTTGCAGGACAAGACCCCTGACTAGCTTGATTTGACAAAAAAAAAAAAAAAAAAGGATTTGACAAAAGGAAAACAATAATGTAATACAAAACCATAAAAGATACAAGCAAATTGTAACGCCCCAAGATTTTAAAACTATCCCAGCAACATTACTAACTCTAAAACCAAACCAACTGAATGCACCAAAAAATTTCGCCAGCATAACAGCATACATAGGACTAAACCAAAATTTTCTAAACACCTGTTACAACAAAACAACACTTCTATAACATTTTCAACAACACCACCATACTACAACACAGCAGAACTCTAGAGAACAAGCGAGTCAGGTCTCGCATAATAATAGGCAACTAAATAAAGCATCCATAACTAAAGGCTCAACTAAGCACAACTAGCAAGTTAATTATCAATAACAAAAAGAAGAGATAGAGTTCTTTAGAACAAACACAACTAAACCTAAAATTCAACGAGAATAATTTAGAAACTAAACCTAACAGGACAACAGTCGTCCAACCATATTAAGCAACAAACTATCCTAACCAACATGAAAATAAAAGAGGAAGTTGAAGGTGTTCATATAACACATGCAGAAGCAATTTTAGGATCGGAGGCACTTAACTACATCAATTTTAGAAAATGAAAACATGCTGTCCAAATACCGTAAAGAGAGAGCATAATTTTTACCAACATTTTGGAGATTGATTCAACAACTCCCTTTGATTCCTTTGATCACGAACGGTGTGTGGACCACCTCTAGTGTCTTCCCTACTATTCTTCGGGCCAAGAACGACTTGTGGGAGTCTATAGAGATAGGGAGTGGGAAGGGAATGCTTGAAAGTTCAAGCACTAGAGAGATAAATGGAGATCAGAGAGTTTGAGACCAAAATCCATCAGCATAACAATATGGAAAATGACTCTACTTCTTTTGAATCTGATTCATACTCCTTATATAGACATCTTCCATGCAAAGAGAAGCCTCATGACACTAGACACATGGTGAAATTGCAACTCAAAGTGGATTCTAGGGGTTTAATTCACAACACATGCAACTAGTGCATGGTCGTGTTGTTTTCCACTATGCATCAACATGCAAGAGTGGGAATGCCACTAAATCCACTTAAAATTGAATCTAAATTCTCAATTTTCAGCTTGCAATTCATTCCTATTTCAACTCAAAATTGAAATTAATTTCTAGGCAATTAATTGGTACAATTCCAAGTAATTTTTACATGATTAATCCAATTAATCTTTATCACCAAGTGCCATGAATTATATATGATTCCTAATACATATATATGGTATTCAAAACACTTTTAAATACTCCATCTCTCAGTTTCTAATTTAATTCATAATTAAATTATTGTGTCAAACACAATTTACGATAATACCCGTTTTCCCGATTTTGAACGATTCAAAGCTTCCTATCTTTTTGTTCTAGGCTTTGTTCCGATATGAGCTAGTAGGGGGACGTAATGGACCTATAGATCATGGGCTCCAACGGTTCGAGGCTAACCGACTAATCTCATTATCCAAGGTAGCCAACATTCGTTAACTACCGGGACACTCCACTATAGCCCGATACTTGCACTCCCCTTACTATAGATATATTTCTGTCCACTTGATTTAACCATGATTTGTAAGTCGATCCTTCACAGGTTGTTCGTAGCTATAGCTAGGTCAAAAAGTCGTTTCACCCCTATAGTACTTTTAGTTCCTTAAATCCCACTGATCCTCTAATGAACAATTGGTTTATGGTCCAACCATAAAACCAAGTCCCTCTCGGGCCAATGAGAGGGCGGGATCCCTTTGTTCAAGCCCTGGAGTCAGCACTTAAGGGAACAACCTCTCTACTATCCCTAATTCGGGTAGGAGTGAATTCCTTCTTGCACGACTATGTCCCCAGCTATCTACCCGTTCCTATCCTTGAAATGGGAGGCTTATTGAGTCGACGATGTGGTTCGGGGACGAACCAAGGCAGAAGCTGGTGGGCATGTAACACCCGAGTTAGGAGGGGTACATGAATGAATCGAGGCCACATCCGAATGAGAGGGATCTTGAGGACATCAAAGTATGTTCAAGATAAGCTTAAAAGAATTGATAGATACTACCTATACCAACAAGGTGCACTTTCCTTTTCGGTAGCTCAGTCATAGGAACTTTGAAGTTAAGCGTGCTTGACTTGGAGAAGTTCTATGTTGGGTGACCTCCTGGGAATTTTCCTAGGAAGCATGTGAGTGAGGACAAAGCATGCTAAAAGGACCCCGTGTTGGTTTGTGGGGATAGTCTTCACTCTTGAAAGCACTTTAAGACGAGTATGGTGGCGTAGCCAGGTCGCAGTAGAATGTCGGGGGCCTTAGGTGCCGAAGCCGAATTCTGAATCTTGGGCCTGGGGCAAATACCATCTGGGATCTTATACATCTGCTTGATGGGTAACACCTATTGGTTACAAGTGGATATACAAGAGGGAATGAGACATTAAGGTCTTAACCAGAAGTGTTTATATAAGAAGATAAAAAACAAAAGGGTTTGCAAGCTTAAGTAACCCATTAATGGATTGACCTAAGAATTTCGATTTTGGAATATAAGATTTGATACGGTGATCAGATCTTTTGGCTTTAATCAGGTCATTGATGAGTCTTGTATCTACAAGAAAATCGTCAGTAGTACAGCAGCTTTCTTCAAGTTGTATGTGATTGATATCCTACTCATTAGGAATGAAGTAGGTTAACTTATTGACATTAAATGTGACTAGCAGCTCATTTCCAAATAAAAGTTGGGAGAAGCTTAGTTTGTTCTTAGGTTCTAAATTGTTTAGAACAATAAGAACAAAATGCTAGTCATGTTTCAAGCGTCTTATATCTATAAATATTATTAGATATGAGATGCAGAATTCTATGAAGGGTACGACCTTTTAGGGTAGAATTCTTTTGTCTAAGGAACTGTCTTCTTAGACACCTCAAGGAGTTGAGGAATGTCCTATGCAATAGGCAATGTCAGTGAGTATCAATCTAATCCAGGATATGATCACTGGACAACCATTAATTATATTCTCAAGTATCTTTGGAGAATGAGGAACTATATGCTCGTGTATGGCGTTAAGGATTTGATCTTTACAGGATACACTGACATAGATATTTTAACTGGTAAGGATTTGATGAAATCTACATCGGTATCTGTCTTCATTCTTAATTAGAGGAGATATAGTATGACATCGCATCAAGCTAGGATGCAATGCAGCCTCGACCTATAGGCCGAAAACTATGTTGTTTGTGAAGCAGCAATCGAGGCTGTAAGACTTGGAAAGTTCGAGGTTGATTTGGAAAGTGTTCCAAATATGACCTTTCCTAATGCAAGACAAGCATGCACATTGAATTGAATGGAAGAATTGCTGATTCATTCACGAAGGCTCTCTCGGCTAAAGTGTATGAGGGTCATCTAGATGGTTTAGATCTACGAGATAAGTACAGAGATGTAATCTAGGGCAAGTGAGAGAAATGTAATGGGTATAGTGGATGTCATAGTTTATTGTATTTGTACATAGTATATATACGTTTTATGTATTATACATGTATCGTTTTATGTATTATACATGTATCTATACACCCATTGCTATGATAGATTATTGTACATCCCACTAAGCTAGAGTTTTAGTTCAAGTGGGAGTTGTTGGGTTTTATGCCCTAAAACTCGTAGATGGTGAATGATGACAAATTGTTCACTTGTCTCAATACATTGTTGTTGAGGTTTGTACAATAAAGAGTTATTGTTACTATAATTGCACAATTTGACCCAAATCCAATAAACTAAGATCCTAGGTTGTTTAGGTGAAACTTGAACTAGTATGTGGGGACATACGGGGATCGGTGTTGAAGTAACAACCTAAATGATCTATATTATAGGGATAAGGCTTGGTACCTTATCCTGGTAATACTATGTGATATGACTCACTTTGTATTCGATACAGATGCAATGATCCAAAGCATCCGTGTAGGAGACATGCGAGTGGGGGTATCCTGTGCAATGAGTTTGGACCGCGAAATAGTAACCACTAGATGTAACACCGTTAACTAGTTTAGGTTTCTATTTCAATAGGATGACCTAGGTAACTCAATCTCAATCCTGAGTCTGTTATGAACTCCTTTTTAGGAGGGATTGTCCTCAGATCTGTATGGGTGAGAGTGGCCAGTTCTCCGACTCAATAATCCTACCATTTCAGGGGCAAGACCGAATGTAGGCTGGGAACATAACAGTACAAGATGGAATTCACTCATTCCCCTATTGGGGTAAGTAGATGTGTGTTCCCTTAAGGGCTGATTCCGAGTCTTGAACAAGGGCGCCCATCCTCTCCTGGCCCGAGAGGAACTGCTGTTTATTGATTGGATCATAAACAGTTTGTTCATTAGATGAATCAGTGGTACTTAAGGATCTAGAGGTAACCTAGGGGTAAAACGGTAATTTGACCCAGCTGGCGTTACGAACACTCATGAAGGATTGACTTACTGTTATTGGTCGATATCCGTGGACACAAAAATATTCTACAGTGAGAAGAGTGCAGTTGTGGGTCTTTAGTGGAGTGACCCACAGTTAACGAATGTTGACTAATTTGGTTAATGAGTTTAGCCAATTAGTCTTGTATCGTTGGAGCTTCTGATCTGTAGGTCCATTAGGTCCACCTGCTAGCTCATAAAGGGTTCTGAGGTTAAATAGTCTTGAATAGAATTTGAAGTGTGTTCAAATTCGTAAAGGGAATTTTATTGTATTTGATACAATTAAAATAATGTATAAAGATACATTATAATATAAGTTTAATTAATGAATTAAACTTTATATTATAAATTAATTTTGGATATGATTGAAAATTAATTAATGAGAGAATTTTTTTTTTTGAACAAAATTAATGAGAGAATTAAATATTTGAAAGAGTTCAAATATTAAATATGAATTAGATTCATATTGAAACTATAGGTTAAATTTAATGTGAATGAGATTCATATTAAAACTATAGTATATGAGAGAATTATTTGAATAATGATTCAAATAGTAAATTAATATTTATATGATATTTAATTAATGAATGAATTAATTTAATTTAATTAAATGTGATTTAATTAAATTAATCATATAGTTAATATTAATGTACATTATGATGCACATTAAAACTATAGGTTAAATGAGAGAGATAAAAATTGAATATGATTCAATTGTAATATTAGTTAAATATTTGATATTTAATTAATGTGGATTTAATTAATTAAGAATTAATTTAATGGCCAATTTAATTCAATTAAATATGATTTAAATTGAATTATAAACCTTATGTTATAATTGATTTAATTAATTTTAATTTAATTAAATTAATTATAATAGACGGCCAAGATCGTTTGGATTAGATCCAACGGTCAAGATTAAGAAGGGGTTTTAACTCCCTCCACACTTGTCGTTAAGTGTAGAGGGGGTTACCAAACTATCGAAGATTTCTCTCACTCACGTAAAAACACAGAGGAAGTTCTCTCCTTAAGTTCTCTCAGTTTTTCTCTAAAAAAAAAAAACAGCATTCTGCTTGCTGAAAAATTTTATGTGCAATTTGCTTTCCGCAAGTGTACGGGTCAAGTAATAATATAGTGTTTTCGTGTAAAACGAGTGTCATCCTCTGGATTGGTTTTCTAGCAAATTAAGTACCGTGAATACTTTTGTTCAATTTTATTTAGGGAGCAAAACTCAATGATAAAGATAAAAGTAAAGACTAAAAACATAAAAATAAAAGTGGAGACTCAAATGGAAAGACTCTTAGGGAATTGATTTCATTGATTAAGATTGAGGATTGATTAATAGGAATGAATTGACCGTGCAATTATTCTACAAGCCAAGGAAACTTTTATCACGATCACCTCTCCCGAGTATAATTGATTCTCATGCATATAAACTAACTTCATATCCCTATCTAAGTTCATTAACATGCAAGGCATTATTCGGTTCGGTCCTTGTTATGCTTCTAAAGTGATTCCAAATCCCGTCACAAACTTAGAATTTCTACTCTAGTCATGCAATTAAACAAGGTAAGTCTTAGGCCAAATCCTCTCTCCCGAGTTAGATTCAACATTTAAATCATTCAATTAGTGATCAAGTAATTGAAAGCATTAAACAAAATTGCATGCATAAAATAAAAACACATTCATATCTAAAATCAATCCAAAAACTAAAACAATTACATCAATTCCTAAGACAAACAACTAGCAATTCATAGTCTTTAAACCATAAACACTAATTGAAAGAAAAGCCATAAAAACTACAAGATGTAAGGGAAAGAGAAAGGAAAACTCGAATCCGTGGAAACCGACATGTCCCCGTCACGATCTCCACGTCTTCTCGCTTGATTCCCGCTCCTTGGCCTTGCTTTAGCTCCCACCAGAGGTCTCTAGTCGAAATTAGGGATAAAATCTAACCAATTGGACTCTCCCAATCCGTAGCTGAAAAGAGGAATTTATAGAAAATTTTTCGATAGCGTCGCGATGCTTTTTTTTTTTTTTTTTTTTTTTTTTAGGATTGAACTCCATTTGACTCCAATTGCTGAATTAAGCTTCAAACACATACTTCCTACAAATAAAACATAAAAATGCATAAATTTTGGCAAATAATTGTAAAAGACTAACTTAATTAATTAGAGAAAAATAGCTAGCTATGCTCGCTATCAAATACCCCCAAACTTAAGCTTTTGCTAGTCCTCGAGCAAACTAAAAATCAAGCATACAGTGGAAGAATGGATGCAACAAACGTGATTCAATCCTCAAGGCTCAAAAGTCAATAGTCAAACAATCAATAGACATGCACATAAGGACCAATGAGGGAGACAAATCAAAAGTTTTCCAAAATTAACTTGCACAAGCGAGATCTAACTCAACGAGATTAGACTCTACTAGCCCGGGATTGGATTATTAAGCTCTCAACTCATCTTCCCTCTACACTGGCACTAAGGATTCACTAATGAGTCAATGGAACAAATTAGTTTGTTTTCATCCATACTTAGGTGCTTAATATTGAAAATTAAATCAAGCATTTATATGTGGCACTAGCTTTCACACACCTATTGCAGAGACCCTTAACCTGAGTTTTCTCTGGTTGGCCTAACTGATCACAATAGGGGTAGCTCTTTTTGCCTAAATCTTTATTACTCATTGCATTGCGCGCATAAGTCATGACTTTTTTTTTTTTCAAATTGTAACAATAAGAATGATTTTTCTTTATGAGCATGATAAACATATATTCTTTTCTTTCCTCCTAAGCAAGACCAAACATGCTAATTTGCAAAAAATTAACTCTTTAGCTCTTCCTTACACCTATCGAGGTGACAACAAGCATATGAACCTAATAATTCGCTCCAATGCATTCAAATCCAAATCTAGCCAAGACAAATACTCTACTCATGCAAGACATCTCCTAGAAAAAGTTTAAAAAATCTCCCTTTTTGGGCAGTCATGCTTACAACTCATCGAAAGATTGAAAATTGACAAGAAAGCCTATCATAGGACATCATAGTCATACAAAAATAGCATCCAGAAAACAACCATATGCTCAATTCAAAGAAAGCTCAAAACTATAGCCCGAACTCAGATGCTCAAGGGCTCCATAAACATGATATTCCAAAATACCCCCAAACTTAAAGCATGCATTGTCCTCAATGTATGAAGAAAATAAAGCATAGTCAAGCATGAGAACAAATAAAGAATGGAAGGGGTGAACAATACTGCTCTGGAATGATGACCTTTTCATGAATGCTTGACACAAACAAGAGCACGAAAACTCCTACAAAACAAAAACAACAAGACATAAAAAACAATAACGTAGTAACTTGGGTTGCCTCCCATAAACGCTTGTTTATCGTCTTTAGCTTGACGTGCTCGTGCAGTCTGTCAAGGCACATAAAAATTCTCGTATTTCTTTGGGCCCTTCTTCCTTGAATTAATATAACCAACGATCGCTAGCAAACTGACTAGCTTCTCATGGGCCCCTAAAACAAAATTATTTTTTGTATTTTTGAATAAAAGAAGCATAAAAGGAGAAATATCAAAATAAAGAGACTCTGACTCTAAAACTGACTCGTGAGAATAGAAAAAAGAACAATCAAAATCTACAAAGGATGGAGAAGATAAATTAGACGAAGGCTTTTCAACCTCAAACTCTACCTCCTGAACTTCCTCTGACACTTCAAGCTCATTTTCTTTTTCTTCCTCACAAACATGTTCTTGAAAGGTGCTACAACTCTCCAATTCTTCTCCACTGTCTATGCAACTCACCCCTAAATGCTCGTCCTTAGCAAGATCAAAAGAACTAAGCTCCTGAATGGGTGCCAACGAATCATCGGCCACATGACTCACTAGAAATCCTATGGAAGTGGATCCCACCTCACTAACTTCCTTTGGGATTTGAAGTCCTTTTATAATTTCATCAAATTTTAAACTCCCCGCTCTCGACTCCTCAATATAATTTTGAACTATGCTTTCCAAGGAAGAATTTTTTTTTAAAGGAGTATAACTTGAAGATGAAAAATTGGAGTATGGTGTTGAATAAAAAGTCATTCAAATCAATTAAAGCAACAATGATAATTAGGCTTCCAATCAAATAATAACCCAACAAGAACAAATGACAAAGACTCAAACAAAAAAGGAAAGAAAAATAACAAAGAAAACTAAATAGAAAAGGAAAAAAAAATAAGGAAATAAAACAAATAAGGAAAAAAAATCAAACAAATAAGGAAAACACTAAAATAGGAATGCAACAAATATGGAAAAAAAATGCAATCTACCTAAAAAATAAAAATACACCCTAAATTAAGACCGAACAATTTTTCCACAATATTAATTTAACTAAATATGCCAATCCCCGGCAACGGCGCCAAAAACTTGATATGCAATTTGCTTTCCGCAAGTGTACGGGTCAAGTAATAATATAGTGTTTTCGTGTAAAACGAGTGTCGTCCTCTGGATTGGTTTTCTAGCAAATTAAGTACCGTGAATACTTTTGTTCAATTTTATTTAGGGAGCAAAACTCAATGATAAAGATAAAAGTAAAGACTAAAAACATAAAAATAAAAGTGGAGACTCAAATGGAAAGACTCTTAGGGAATTGATTTCATTGATTAAGATTGAGGATTGATTAATAGGAATGAATTGACCGTGCAATTATTTTACAAGCCAAGGAAACTTTTATCACGATTACCTCTCCCGAGTATAATTGATTCTCATGCATATAAACTAACTTGATATCCCTATCTAAGTTCATTAACATGCAAGGCACTATTCGGTTCGGTCCTTGTTATGCTTCTAAAGTGATTCCAAATCCCGTCACAAACTTAGAATTTCTACTCTAGTCATGCAATTAAACAAGGTAAGTCTTAGGCCAAATCCTCTCTCCCGAGTTAGAATCAACACTTAAATCATTCAATTAGTGATCAAGTAATTGTAAACATTAAACAAAATTGCATGCATAAATTAAAAACACATTCATACCTAAAATCAATCCAAGAACGAAAACAATTACATCAATCCCTAAGACAAACAACTAGCAATTCATAGTCTTTAAACCATAAACACTAATTGAAAGAAAGAAAAGCCATAAAAACTACAAGAGGTAAGGGAAAGAGAAAGGAAAACTTGAATCCGTTGAAACCGACACGTCCCCATCACGATCTCCACGTCTTCTCGCTTGATTCCCACTCCTTGGCCTTGCTTTAGCTCCCACCAAAGGTCTCTAGTCGAAATTAGGGCTAAAATCTAACCAATTGGACTCCTTCAATCCGTAGCTGAAAAGAGGAATTTTTAGAAAATCTGTCGATAGCGTCGCGACGCTATTTTTTTTTTTTTTTTTAGGATTGAACTCCATTTGACTCCAATTTCTGAATTAAGCTTCAAACACGTACTTCCTACAAATAAAACATAAAAATGCATAAATTTGGGCAAATAATTGTAAAAGAATAACTTAATTAATCAGAGAAAAATAGCTAGCTATACTCGCTATCAAAATTCCCTTCCTAAGGCGAGATCGATCCCACAGTCGAGATCTCAAGATAGCCTGAGAGAATAACGGGTGTTCTTGCGTGGTGGTGTCATTTGGGAGCATTGTGCAGAAATTTTCAGCCTTGTTCTATTAAGTTTTCATGAATCTAAAATTATTTTAGATTTGTAAATGCATGCTTAATCTAGTTTAGAAAATAAGTTTCTAATTTTTGCCCAACGTACCGGTTTTCTTTAATTGAAATTAAATCACGATCGGTGAAAACCGCTTCCGCTAGAGAATTCAATTCCTTCAACTTGAACACTAATCCCCATATGTCCCCACATACTAGTTCAAGTTTAATCTAAACAACCTAGGATCTTAAGGATCTTGAGGTAACCTAGGGGTAAAAGCGGTAATTTGACCCAGCTGGTGTTGCGAACACACGTGAAAGATTGACTTACTACATTGGTCGATATCCGTGGACACAGAAATATTCTTAAGTGAGGAGAGTGCAACTGTGGGTCTTTAGTGGAGTGACCCACAGTTAATGATTGTTGATTGACTTGGTTAATGAGTTTAGCTGATCAATCTTGTATCGTTGGAGCTTCTGATTTGGAGGTCCATTAGGTCCACCTGCTAGCTCATAACGGGTTCTGAGATAATTTAGTCTTTATATTAAAGGGAATTTAAGTTAATTGTATTTTGATACAATTAATATAATGTGTGGAGATACATTATAGTATAAGTTTAATTAATGAATTAAACTTTATAATAAAATTAACTTTGGATGTGATTCAAAATTAATTAATGAGAGAAATATGAATTTAATTAAATATGTGATATTTGATTAATTCATGAATTAATTAATTGGGAATTAATTAATTTAATTTAATTTTGTTAAATATGATTTAATCAAATTAATATTATATTTTATATTAATGTACATTTTGATGCACATTAAAACTATAGATTAAATGAGAGAGATAAAATTGAATATGATTCAATTATAAAATTAATTAAATATTTGATATTTAATTAGTGTGGATTCAATTAATTGAGAAATAATTGAATGGCCAATTTAATTCAATTTGAATATGATTTAAATTGAATTAAGAACCTTATATTATAATTGATTTAATTAATATTGATTTAATTAAATTAATTATAATTAATTTATTAATTAAATAATTATTATTTAATTAATAGAAGACCAAGATCATTTGGATTAGATCCAATGGTTGAGATCAAGTAGGGTAATAACTCCCTCCCCACTTATCGTGAAGTGGAGAGGGGTTACCCAATCGATCCCCCAGATTCTCTCATTCACGCATGAACAAAGAAACTGATCTCTTTTCGTCTCTAAAAAATACAGCAAGTCTCTTTGCTGAAAATTTCCTTCCAAGACAAGATCGATCCCACAATCGATATCTCAAGGTAGCCCAAGAGGATAGTGGGTGATTCGAGTGGTGGTGTCCATTTGAAGAGTCCTTGGAGCATTGTGCAGAGTTTTTGCCTACAATCATGTAAGTATTCGTATCTAAAATCATTTAGATCTAAAAATCCAGCATGCTTAATTTGTAAATTATAGAAATCGTTTATGTATTTTTAATTTGCCAACGTATTGGTTTTTCGTTTTTGAAATTCAATTTGAGATAGGTCTTGATTGCTTCCGTTGCCGAAGAGATTTAAACCCTTCATCATGATGATTGCCTTGGATGAAGCATTCAAAATGGAAGAACATGTCGCCACCTATTTAGGCGCAGAAGGAGACCTCAGTGAGTACATGAATCTTTTCCTCATCATCTCCCATAGCTACATCAACCTCTGCGTCTGTGTCCTCATCATGTCCGTACTTGTAACGCCCCGCGTTTCGAATCAAGCCGTTTTTGAATTTATTGGGCGTTCTTATTCTAATTTGGAAAATTAGAATAAGTTTAGCCTTGGGTCGTTAAGCTAAATTTCTAAAATTTAGGGGAAAGAGATTTTTAATTAAATCTTTAAATTTCCTAAAGTTAGAGGTTTTAATATTTGATATTTGTTTTAAATATCAAAAGACCCAAACCCTTCCTAATCAGTTTTAATCCCGAATTCTTTAAGAGCTAAAATTTGGATTAAAATCCAAATTGGTGTTTTGAAATCGAATCTTAGATAGTCCTAATTCCTTTTTAAATTGGGCTTTCTTTGGTCCAAGTCTTATTTCAAGTTTAGGAGCAAGGGTTTTTGTTTTAATAAAAAAGAAACCCTAAAAGCATCTCTTTTTCCCTCTCTTTATCGTGTAGCAGCCGCCAGCCCCCTCTTCTCTCCTCCCTCATTTTCGTTAAGGCAGCAGCCACCCCCTTCTTCAGCTTTTTCGTCCCGCCGACCAGCACCCCCGCGCCACCAATGCTGCTCCAGTCGCCGCCGCCAGTGGTTGAAGCCGTCGCCCTGCCTCCCGTCGTGCTGCCGTCTGTCCAGCTCGCGCCGTGGTTGTCGTCTCTCCCTCCCGCGTGTCCAGCCGCCGCCTTTCGAGCCCCCGCCGTCGCCGTTTTCGTCCCAGCTCGAGCAACCGTGAAGCCCAGCCGCCGTGAAGGTCGCCGCGCGTAAAGCCTTCGCGCTATTCCGTCTCGCTGTGTTCGTGTTGTCTCCTTGCGTTTTCAGCCAAGGTAGCTTGTGGGTAAGTCTGTTTTCCTTCGTTCTAGTTGGTTAAAGGTTCAATCTAATCTCCTATTGCTCTTTTTGGATAACCCACGCAAGAATCCGGCCGTTTCCGTCAGTGGGTGTGCTGTCCAGCAGCGTTTTCGCTCTGTTTTGGGTCGTTACAGCGTCACCTAACAATTCCGGTAAGTTTAAACGCTTACCCATGTTCTGTTGATGCTTAAAATTAGGTACCCAATGGATTAGGTGCTGTAAATTCTAATATAGCATTGAAATTCTATTCTGCAGCGCCGTCTAAGTGATCGATTGGGTTCGAATCACATCGACTTGCATACCCACTGCCCAAGGATCGTTCTAGTGCGTTGTTCGAGGTTGTTGCAACCCGCCTTGCGTGATATCGGGTCCGTTTGGGTAAGGTTCAATGCTGTTATTAGTTTTATAGCTTAGGTAATCGATACCCATTCGTTGTCGGCCTTATAATTGCAGAATTAGGTGTATTCGGTTGCTGTTCAGCGAGCGTTTGATCTCAAATATCGTGTTCAGCGAATACCCACAACCCGAAGGGCCTTGATTTTGGTTACCCATAACCCAGTGACTTGGCATCTTGGTTGTCGGGTCGTTTCGAACACAAGTCAGCTTGTTCTCAAGGTTGTTTGAGCACTAAGCGGTAAATTCCAGCACCCTTTACCTTCCGTTATTAAGTCTCTAGGGTGTTGTTTATCAATTCCTAACCCTTGGTAATTGTTGCTTGTAGTTGGAGCTCTTTAGGCTCTTCCGGTTGTTTCCAGTAGTCCTTTAGGATCATTTAGGAGCATTAGAGATTCCGGTAAGTAGTTCTTACTTGTTGGAGTCTGCTTGACTGTGTGATGCATGCTAAATGTTTACTCGCTTTATAATTTCTCTTATGTTTCGTGCTTCTCTGAGTATACGTATATATGTATGTTACCGTTGAAAAGCATGACTTTTGTTGCTTAATGACTAGTTGTAAAGCATGACTTTTGTTGCTTAATGACTAGTTGTAAAGCATGACTGT
Source organism: Luffa acutangula (assembly GCA_036850905.1). Lineage (NCBI taxonomy): Eukaryota > Viridiplantae > Streptophyta > Magnoliopsida > Cucurbitales > Cucurbitaceae > Luffa > Luffa acutangula. The sequence continues at coordinate 7,432,226 of CM072094.1, read as the reverse complement.
TGTTGCGTGTTGATTGGTTGTAAGCATGTTGGTTTGTTGCATATGAGTTAAGCATGGACGAGAGCATGTGTAGTTGCACGTATATGCTTAGTGGGCATGATGCACGAGTCTAGAAGCATGTTGCAGGGCATATGCATTCTAGTAGATGTGAGTTATAGGTCAGGGACCTAAAGTGTGAAAGAAAAGAAAGTTGGGTGAGTGTCAGTGCACCTCGGGTACAAATGGTCGAGGGGTGGCACGTCACCATTGGTTAAGAGGAGCATCGAGGCCTTGGGTACAAATGGTCAAGGGTCGGTGTGATGAGTCTAGAAAGCGAGTGTTGGGTGCCTGGGGAAGGGCCAATACGTTGCTAAGTCATCGGTGCGCCTTGGGTACAAATGGTCAAGGGGCGATGCACAGTTTGAGGCCTTGGGTACAAATGGTCAAGGGTCGAACGCCGAGCTCCGTAGAGAGCATTGTGGCCCTGGGTACAAATGGTCAGGGGACAGTGCGACTCGAAGGATCAGTCTTGGAGAGCCATGTGAGGGCTAAATATGAGCGTTGAGTGAGCTCGTGGAGCTTGAGTGGTTAGCAAGTTGCATATAGAAAGATGCATGAGTTATGTCTTAGGAGAGTCATTTGTTTTACTAGCTTTTGAGCATGATATTATGTTTACCGCTTTGAAAAGCATGTTGTTTGCGCATGAAGAGCATGTTGTTTGTTGTTTGCTGTTTGATGGCTACTCAGGTAGGGGCTGCTTACCAGTACCTTAGTGTACTGACCCCCTTCCTCTCTCCCCCCCAACTACCAGATTTTGCAGGTTATGATGACTGCGTGGACCATGGTGATGCGGAGGAGGCGTATGAGGAGGAACCATAATTAGTATCGATGTTCTTGCTTTTATTTTCCTTAGATTTTAGTTAGGACAGTTGTGTTGCTGTTTTTGAAAGTTGTTAGTTTGGTTAGTCCTGATTCATTCTTGTTGATCCCTGGAATAAGTTGTTTCCGTTTTAAAAGAACTCCATTGTTTCTTTCAGTTAGTGGTTTAATAAGTTGTTGCGCATGAGGTGTCGTTTCAAGATTTTGTTTAAAGATGTAGTTGGTTTTAGCTAATACTTGTTTATGCGAGATCTGTTTGTCTGTTGGTTCTGTTTATGTTCTGCTGAGCTGTGAAGTGGGAAGTAGTTTAGTATTGCTTGTAGAAGTGTTTTTCTTGTTCAGCAGGTGTAGAAAAAATTTGGGTTAGTCCAATGTACGCCGTTATGCTGCCGAAATTTTCGGTGCTCACGGTTTGTTTTGGTCTAGGAGTTAGTAATGTCGCTGGGTTAGCTTTTAAAATCCTGGGGCGTTACAGTACTCCTCATCCTCTCCGTAGTTCCCCCAATCTTGGTCACCATAAAGTTCACTACCATGGTCTTCCTCATCCCCCAAGTTATACACAAGAATATTTTTGGATTCATCGCATGGGAAGGATGTAGATGTCGATGGTATTTTTAGCCCTATATTATTTGAGATTGATGCAGATATCGGTGGAACTGATATATTCTACTCCACCTTATACGAATTATTTGGTATGGCGCATGGGATGGGAAATGGTCGCGAGGCTTGGTTGCTTGGACACTTTGGGATTGTGGATATGCAGATGGGTACTTCAGAGACTGACTTCCACGTCAAGAAGGTGTTAAGGTCTTCATCGTTCCTAATAACAAACGTGGGTGCCCTAGACTTCAATTGCAGTAGACATCTTACTCTAAAGTCAAATTCCTCTGAACTTATACTGGTTAATCTATATAATCGGCTTAAGAAGTCACTATATGCAATACCAATGTCTATGTCGAAACCCCTCAACTCCCCACCCTCATATTTCTTTTCGCTCTCATTCCATGAACCACCATAACAAACCCACACATGAGGCATTATCTGCACACACAAAAAAAAAAGATATTAAGCAACTGTAATTTTTCCCGGTTCTTGGTGAAAATTCCCAATCGGGATGCTAACAGTATGATTCCCGACCGGGAAATATCCTTTTTGACTGAGAAAAGGGACAGTGACAACGAAATTAATTTTCCTATACCACAAACATACTATTAAACGTAAATAATTGAATGGTCAAAACTTGAATTTGTAGTATTTACGTATCTCCTTCAAAAACTCGAATGTCGCAAGTGTTTTGAATGTGATTGAGCAATCCAAAACGTGATGAACGTGACCAATTCGTGTGGGAACCAAAGGACAAAAAAGAATACGAATGAGAATGAGAATGTTTTTGTCATTTGAAATTCCTTATTCATTAAGGAGAATTCATGGAAAATTTGTGGGAAATTTAATGTGGTTGGTGAGGAAATTAATTTTCTTATTTGAAAATTGAAGAGAGGCTATAGTGGACTTTTTACACCTTTGCTGACATCATTAAAGTCAGAAAAGGGTCCCCAAATACAAGTTTTTAAAAAAGGACCCCTTTTTACAATTCAAAAAGTAAAGGGGCCCAAAAAGTCCAACTGCCCTTCTTTTTTCTTTTTCAGATTTTTAACAAGTATTTTAACCGTTTTTTTTTATTCTTTTCAATTTTTGCACCTGCTTTTTTCTTTTGATTTTTTTTTCTCTTTTATTGACTTTATTTTTTTTAAACAGTCTTTTAGTTCCCTTATAAGAGAGTGAAACACTTATTAAATTTTGTTTCAAATTCAACCTTAAACTTAAATTTTTTTTTTTGATCAAATATACATAAAAATAAATAAAACTATTTTTAAATTTCAGTAAATTAACTTTTTTTTTTTTTTAAAAAAAGGGATAACACGAAACAAATACATAATTTTTGTAAAAGAGAAAAAAAAAGTTCTAACTTGTTATTTCAATATCATTTTTTTTCTTTGATATTTATATTGAAAAGAAATTGAAAAGTTCTAAAAAAATGAAAAAATAAATTGAAAAGACTTTGCGCAGGATTCAAAATGGAGACAATATGCGGTGCTATGTAAAATTAGAAAATTAAAAAGTGTGCATTTTAGGGGTGTTCAAAAAAACCGACCCGAGTGTCCAAAACCAACCGAACCGACATCGGTCGATCGATTTCAGTTATACTTTTTTCCCTCATATCTCCTCTTTCCTCTCCATTTCCCACCTTTTTTTATTTTCAACTTTCAATTTTTTTCCTTTCCCTCTCTTTCTCTGTAACGCCCCAGGTTCTCTAACCTCTAGCCTAGCGACGTTACTACTTACTCTAGACTCTAAACCAACTAGAAAACCCACTTTAGACCGAATGTACCGAAAATTTCGGCAGCATAACGGCATAAAACTAGTTATCCCAAAATTTTACTTCACTTGATAAAAGACATTTAGCGCTTCTAAAAGGGCAACCAACCAAGCTCCACCAAACTACAGTCAGATTTCACAACCTATCTTCTCTAGACAAGACATACTTTACCCAAACATGCAATAAGTCAAAACCATGCTATAAAAACATTTTATTAACAGGAATAACTAATCCACTGGCTATCACATATTATTAAACTCTGCGAGACTATCCAGTCTAGTTCTAAGCTAAAAAACAAAACCTTTCTTAGGTGAATCCCTCACCGCCACAGAACCACAAAATAAAACATTTCAGGCCAACTAATAAAGCAACTAAGAAAAGTAGAATACGCAAGGGCTCAACGCCTAGGGATTTTCCTCATAGTCCTCCTCCTCGCTACCAAGGTCTGGATCATCCTCGATACCTGCAACATCTAAAATGTTGGGGGGAAGGTGGGGAAGGGGTATCAGTACAACCGCGGTACTAGTAAGTAGCTCACACAAGACAGATCACAAGCATCAAACAAGGAAAACAACATGCTTCTCACACGCATACATCATGCTTCCAAAAGTAGTAAAAACCCATCATGCTTAGAAAGCAATAAACGACAACATGCATATGCTTCTTACACTATGCACCCACACCCTACTAATCCACACACAATTTACGCGACATGTTATGGTATCATCCACATGCATTACGCGCCATGCCACGCTAAACTAACCGCATGCATTAGGCGCCATGCTTCGCAAAACCTTACACGTGCATTACGCCCCACGCTACGCAAAACCATTCCCATGCATTACGCATCATGCTACACTAAACTGAACACGTGAATTACGTGCCACGCTGCGCACCTACACATGAATTACGCGTCATGCAACGCTACAACTAGGCTCATGCTACACTTCCCGTGACACAAGCTAGCCTACCAAACATGCTTGACCCAGACACAACATGCTTAATCGACATCCACAACTCAGCAAACACACATTTCATGCTTTAGCAATATCACACATGCTTATCCCAAGCACTAAACAGAATAAACTCGTCTCAAGCGTTTCTGAACAAATATAAACATCAAAACATGTTTTTCACAAGAATAACGATAAAACATAAACAAACATCATGCTTCATGCAATCAATCACAACCCGACAAGTAGAAACTACTTACCAAAATCACTTTAAAAATAACCCACGCTAGCTGGAGATTACAGGAAGCCCTACACGAACCTACAAGCACAACCAAGACTCTTAGTGATTAGGGAGTAGCTCCTCAACCTTCCAAACACCTAAGGGAGGCTAAAACGAACAACAAGGAACTAAAACTCACCCAAATAGACGCTGAACGTTGCTGGAACAACCTAACACAACATTGAAACTCCTTAAATGGGTGCTGTCCGAAGTGTCAAATCACACGAAACTGACACCAAAAGGTACCCAAGGGTTAGAAATTGCACTAAAGCCAACCACAACAATTATCAAAGGTTTTTGGGCACGATGACTTATCGGTCAGCACCAAACGAACACGATTAAGTGTTGTACAACGGCTGCAAATGGCCCGACCTGTAATTTGGAAGTCGTTATGGCTTGAGTAACTGAAATTTAAAGCGAACGAACAATGGGTCAAGCTAGACTTACAGGGGTTGCCCAAAAACACCCAAGGAAGGCTGAAACCTCACCAACTCAAGACATTTGAGGCCGAATGCTTCCTAGACAGCGCTGCCGATTAGAATAACAAACTCATCTCAATTTTCTAGCACCTAACGCTATTCGGTAAACTGATTTATGAACCAAAGGACGAGGATAAACACTTAAAACTTACCGACAAGGCTAGGTGATGCTGCAACGATCCAGAATTGAGTCAAAACGTCGCTGGACAGAGGCAAGGATGCTCGAAAGTGAGGCTCAAGATGCTGGACGCGCATGGACCAGGCTAAACGAGGGAGAAAACAGTGAGATCGAGCCTAAACCAACAAGATCAGAAGGGAAAAAGCTTACCCACGATTCTCCTTGGCCGAAATCACGCGAAAAGAGAGGGAGAGAGGCGACGACGCTACGGCTCACGAATGGCGGCGCTCGGCTTGCTTCGCAACAGGGAAGAACCGAGAGAGAGAGCCCGCAGAGAGAAATGACGCGGAGAGAGAGAGACGACGTGGAGGAAGAGAGACAACGCAAAGAGAGTGTTGGGTTTAATGTCCTATAAACTCGTAGTTTGTAAATCATTAAACATATTCTATTTTCAATAAAGTCGTTATTGAGGTTATTCAGTAAAAGATGTTATTGAATATGTAAATTGCGAATGATTTATCTAAATCCAATAAACTAAGATCTTTGGCTATAAAAATGAATACTCGAACTATATGTAGAGACATATCGTAGGATGAAGTTCAAGTTTATAGTCAAAATAGTCTATAGTATAAGGATAAGGTTGGGTGCCTTATCCTAGGGACACTATGGACGTGACCCACTTTGTATTAAGTACGAACGATGAGATCCTAAGTCGTTCATGTGGAGACATGCGAGTGGGGGCGTCCTATACAATGAGTTTGCATAAGACTGGACCACAAAATTAGTCACTTTCTCTTTATAACGCCGTTTACTGAAGAAACTGACTATTTCTCAAAGATGACCTAGGTAACTCGTTCTTAATCCTGAGCTAACTATGAACTCCTGTTTATACGAGATTATCTTTTGATTTGCATGGGTGAGAGTGGCCAGCATCGCCGACTCAACAAGCTTACCATTTTGAGGATAAGATCGAATAGATGGCTGGGGACATAGTCTCGCAAGACGAAATTCGCTCCTACCAATTTCAGGGATAGTAGAGAGGTTGTTCCCTTAAGTACTAACTCCAAGACTTGAACAAGGGCCCCCACCCTCTCGTTGGATCGAGAGGGGTTTAGTTTTGATAGTTGGACCACAAACCGATTGTTCATTAGAGGATTAGTGGAACTTAAGGAACAAGAAGTACTATAGGGGTAAAACGGTCATTTGACCTAGCTATAGCTACGAACAACCTGTGAATGATCGACTTACTGAACATGGTTAAATCAAGTGGATGGAAATATATCTATAGTGAGAGGAGTGCAACTATTGGGCTATAGTGGAGTGTCCCGGTAGTTAACGAATGTTGGCTAGCTTGAATAATGAGATTAGTCGGTTAGCCTCGAATCGTTGGAGCCCATGATCTATAGGTCCATTAGGTCCCCCTACTAGCTCATATCGGAATAAAACCTAGAACAAATTAATAGGATTCTTTGAATTGTTCAAAATCGGGAAAAAGGTTATTATCGTAAAATTGTGATTGACACAATAATTTAATTATGAATTAAATTAGAAAATGAGAAATGAAGTATTTTAAAGGGTTTTAAATACTATATACATGAATTAAGATTCATATATAAAGGATGCAAAATCTTAAGATGATTAATTTGATTAATCATACATAATTAGTGGGGCAAGCTTCAAGATTGATTATTATTATTAATTTCAATTTAAAATTGAAATTAATATAAAAATTGAAAATTTGAAATATGATTTTGAATCATAAGTTAGTGGAAAAAGGTGAAACTCCACTCTTGCATGAAGACTCTGCAGGGATAAAAGCCCTTTCGCAGCGGAAACGTACAAAACCTTAACTCATTTTTAATTTGAACTAAAATACCAATACGTTGGCAAATAAAAAAAAAACACAGTAGTAAACATAATTTGACATGCTGAATTTTAATTATAAAACATGCTAAAACTCATTAGGAAAAATGTAGATCTAATCTAAATGGATCCTAATGATCCTAGATCAAGAAATACTTACTTTAGGAGTCGTTCTTGATCTATCGGCCAAAATTCCCCTTGAATCCACACAAAAAACAGCAACTAAAAGATCTATAACTTGCTGGAAATTCGTCACGAACACCACCATGAAGATTTCACCGGTATTCTCTTGAAGGAAATTGCATCAAGAGCTTGTGGGAGCGTGATTTCTAAGGGTTTAGGTGAATTTTAGTCTCTGTATCATTAGGAAGAGAATTGCAGAGAGTTCTAGGATTGAAAGAGAGAGCTTAACGTGAGACCCAGAGAGATTCAACTGAATGGGATTATTTACAGAAGAAGAAGCCAACTCCCTTAAACTGCTCTCACGTTTTACGCTGGCCTACGGTTATGCTGAAGACACATTCCCATCAGTTCACCTAACTGATGGGAATAACAATTAATTAATATCTTATAACCAATATTAATTAACTATTTTAATTAAATTAACTTTTAATTTAATTCCAATTGTATAAAACATATTTATACAAATACTCCACCTATAGTTTAATATAACTTAATTAAATCAAAATTTAATTAAATTAAATTAAAACAAAAAATATTAATTAATTAACCAATTAATCAATATTATAATTAAATATCATATATTTAATTATATTTCTCTCAAAATAACTAAAGAATTAATATTCATCATATGTGTATTAATTATAACCTATAGTTTTAATATGAATCAAAATCATATTTCAACTTAATATTCGAACCCCTTCGAATATACAATTCACCCTTAGAAATTTACCTCAACGCCCTTATAGAGCTACCGGTGGGACCTAATGGACCTACAGATCAGAAGCTCCAACGATGTGAGATTAATTGGCTAAACTCATTAACCAAGTTAATCAATATTCGTTAATTGTGGTTCACTCCACTAAAGAACCACAGCTGCATTCTTCTCACTGCAGATATATTTCTGTGTCCACAGATATCGACCGTCAATAGCAAGGCCCTTCACGTGTGTTCGTACCCCAACTAGGTCAAATTATTGTTTTACCCCTGGGTTACCTCTTGGTCCTTAAGTACCAGTGCTCCTCTAATGAACAACCTGTTTGTGGTCCAACTAGCAAACAGAAACCCCTCTCGTGCCATAAAGAGGGTAGAGCCCATTGTTCAAGACCCGGAGACACCACTTAAGGGAACACACCTCTACTTACCCTAATATCGGGAAGGAGTGAATTCCATCTTGTAAGACTACGTTCCCAGCTTCCCACTCAGTCTTGTCCCCAAAATAATAGACTTATTGAGTCGGCGAACAGACCACTCTCACCCGTACAAATCAAAGGACAATCCCTCATGGACAGGAGTCCATAATCCACTCAGGATTAAGGTCAAGTTGCCTAAGTCATCCTAGTGAAATAGAAACCATGCTAACTAACGGTGTTACAGTTAGTGGTAAACTATTTTGCGGTTCAGTCTTTGTGCAATCTCATTGCACAGGATATCCCCACTCGCATGTCAATTACACGAACGCGTTGGATCATTACGTTTGTATCAATATACAAAGCGGGTCGTATCCATAGTGTCACCAAGACAAGGTACCCAGCCTTATCCCTATACTACAGACCCTTTAGGCTAGAACTTGAACATTGATCCCCGTAAGTCCCTACATACTAGTTCAAGCCTCATTCTATTAGCCTTGGATGTTTAGTTTATTGGATTAGGGTTAATAAGACAAGATATAATACAAACATTGAATAATACATCACTTTTATTAATGTTCAGTCAAATGTACATTTACTATCTACGAGTTTTAGGGCATAAAACCCAACAGACTCAAAGTGGAATTACACCACATTCATGCAATATTGCATGTAGTTGATGACATGCATAAATGCCATTATTTTCCTATTAATTTTAGCTAGTTTTATGCTTGAATTGTGTACTTTTAATGCTATTTTATGTTTAAATTTCAGAAAACCGAGCCAATGAAGCAAAACTGAAATTTTGAGAGATTTTAGATGATATTGGAGGCTTTTTGCAGCAATTTGAAGAATTACATTAAAAGATCGAAGTCCAAAACCCCAAGAAGAATGATTTAGAAGCCCAAACTCATGAATTCCAAGCCTTAAATTATCAAGTTGGGTCAAGAAAAGAGCCCAAGATCCATTTGAAGAAGTATTTGGGTCAAAAGAAAGTTGGAGGCCCAAAAATTGAGTCAAAATCGAGTCATTCTAGAAGATCCAGGGCCTAGCGTCGTGACGCTAGGCCGAAGCGTCCCGATGCTTGGCAACTGCACAAGAAGAATCCAGAAATTGGGTAGCGTCGCGACGCTGCGACGACTTGGAGCCCAAGAAAAGATGACGTCAGAGTGTCACTATGCTACGCATGCTGAACATATAAAAGGGACCATTTGCATCCAAGTTTGGGGAGCCAATTTGTGGGTTTTCACCCCATTCTAGAATCCATACTAAAATTTGGAATTTTTGGGAGATTTTTGGAGCTTTGTTGAAGATCTTTGGAGCTCGGGATCGAAGGAGGTCGACGCGGGATCGAGGAGATCGACACTTTTATGAGCATTTCTCTTCCCTTTTCCTTTATGTTTTAGTTTCTAGAATTGTTGTGATTAGGAATTATTGAATTTTAGTGATTATGAGTAGTAAATTCCTAAATTCTATGAGACTGATTTAGATGTTGAACCTCTACTGAATTAATGAATTGATTTGGTTGAATTGTCATTATTGTTCATTTGTGCATTTTGTCCTTAATGCTTTTAATCAACTGATCACTGATTAAATGAATCGTTACTAAGTGGAAACTCGACAGAGAGAAGCTTAGACTAGAACTGAATGCATGACTGAAGTTTATTTACCTGAGTGACACGAGATAGAATAAATAATGTTAGAGGTTGTATTGAAGGGTCGTAATGGCATGCTAAGTAAATAAAGAGGAAATCGAAAGGAGATTTTTTATTAAAAGGCATGAGAATAGGAGGAGACCGACATGAGAGAACTTGAAGTTAGGCTTCTAGACTTATGAATCAAATGATTAGTTAATCCATATTAATTAATTGATTAAGCATTAAAGGTCCAATTGTCGAAATCAACCCTCTAAGAATTATCCCTCCAAATTGTGTCTTCATTTATCTTTTGCTTTATAGATTATCTTTTTATTATTCTTTTCGACATTAGATTTTGTTCTCTAAATAAAGCTAAGCAAGATTATTCGTAGTAATTAATTGAATAAATCCAATCCCTGTGGAGACGATACTCTATACTCAAAATCACTATATTACTTGTGACAACCCGTACGCTTGCGGAATAAAATCGTGCAACAATAGTGTTGCTTGAACAGCTAGCTTCCACTTTCACCATAAAGCACCACGTGTCTTGCATCTTAAGGCTTCTTCTTGCATGGATTCTCTCTATAAGTAGAGGAAGAATCAGATTGTGGAAGGTTACAACATTTACCTTAATGTTATGCTGCTGAAATTCTTCCTCAATCACTCTCCCATCTCATATCTCCATAGAGCTTGATCCTTCAAGCATTCCTTTCCTATTCCCTATCACTATAGACTCCCACAAGTCGTTCTTGGCTCGGAGAATAGTAGGGAAGACTCTAGAGGTTGTCCAAGAAAGATTGGAGAAGAAAACACTACAAGGAGCATTACATAATTGAGCTACAAAAAGGTTGGTGTTTACTATCTCTCTGTTCTGTTTTTCTAGAACAAGCATGCTTTAGGAGTAAAATTAATAGAGTTAAGTGCTTTCGATCTTCAATTGCTTCCGCATGTGTTATATGAACACCTTTAGAGAGACGGCTCGCGGAGGGAAGAATCACATGGAGAAAGAGCGACCCACGACTCGACGTGTCGATGGTGGCGGCTGCAGGTCTAGGTGGCGACACAATCTGAACGGCGACGGAGAGGGGCGGTGGAAGGTCTGGTCGGCGGCGCGAAATCGGCTGGGGGGGCAGCCACGCGTGAAGAGATGAAGAGAGGGAGAGTTAGGGTTTTGCTTTCCTTTTTTTCTTGAATTTCTTTTCTTTTAACTCATTTTCCTTATCTCATAAAACCCAAAAATAGTCATTACTCAACCAACCCACTATTCAACGTACTGAACTTAAACGCAAAAATCTCTCAACTGAATACAAACCAGGTCCAACAACTTAGAGAGGAATTTATTTCAGTAACGCTCAGAACCCAAAGGAAGAACATTCAACAATAAGATTTTTTATTAACTCCCAAAATACAAGCCAGGTTATAATTAAATTAACCTTGGTCTTAAATACAAGAGAATTAACACACTAAAATGCTCAGGGCGTTACATTCTCTCTCCACTCTTCTTCCCATTATCTCTCTCCTCTCCTCTCCTCCACGAATCATCGTCTCTCCTCTTTCTCTCTCACTCCTTTCCTCTTCTCTACCATCCTCCCCTCGGCCACCACCACGAACACCTCGTCGGCTAGCCGTTATTTTCTTGTACCCCTACCACCACCATCAAGTTTCTCTTCGTTCTTATTTTCTTCTTCTCTCGTTTTTTCTTCTCAATGTCTTCTTTTTGTTCTCCATTTCTTGTTTTAAATTTTTTATTTTTCTCTATCTCTTTTTTTTCTTTGTTTAGGTCGCCAGAGTTCACAAAACCGATCGACCACGGTCGGCGTCCACCACCTTTAAAAACTGAGAAAAATCGATTGACTTAAAACTAACATGTCGGTGGTCGACATCGGTTTTAGCCCAAAACCGACTCTGACCGACCAATGAACACTCCTAATGCATTTAATGGGAATCAAAAGCAGGACACAAAAAGATAAGTGATAAACGGTGTCCCTCTCACCAACCAACCAAGGACTTATTTTGAAATTTTGAATGAATAAGCTGCATATACATATATATAAATTTGATAATTTGAGAGGGAGCGTGCCCCTCCTAGCCTTTGTATTACTCATTTCTTTTTTGTTGAAAGTATACAAGGAATACTTGTTACCTAAATTTATGTTGATCTATAAAGATGATGGATATTACTGAGGTACTATTTCTTTAATATTTTTTAAATAGGAGGCATTTTATTTGTTTTAAAAAGAAAAATTACTTTTTCCCTTTAATTAAATTATATTTTAATACTCATTCATACAATTAAATCTTCATGAAAAGAATTCTACCGAAGAAATGATGCGCGATTTGCATATTGCAAGTGTACGCCTCGAGTAATAATATAGTGGTTATGAAATCGAATGTCGTCCTCTGGATTGGTTTTTTACACACCCCAACCCAGCTTACTCTCGACTAACTAGTGACGTGGCATGTCGACAGTGAACCCTAACCAACAACAGGACCCACTGTCATCTTACATGTGCTTAACAACTCTAAGATCATAGTAACTATTGTAGGAACTTAAAAGATCATAGTAACTATTGTAGGAACTTAAAAGATCATAGTAACTATTGTAGGAACTTAAAACTTTGCTAAACACACTTGGAAGGAACAACATGTGTAGACACCGTATTTGGTCTAGCTTGATTTTTAGTAATAATGTTTGAATTTTTCAAATATTTGATGGTCAATTTGTTTTTTGGTATGTCAACAAGAGCTTAGCTCAACTGGAATAAAGTTGTATTAATAACCACAAGATATGTGGTTTGAATCCCCTTCCCCGCATATTATCAAAAACAATTTTGTTTTTGTTGTAAATATATATACCTGGTATATATTAGATATCCATATTACTCCATTAGTTTTAGTCAACCCATAATTGTAGCGATTCTTCCCCATGACTCTCCCTTTTCCCTTAGGAATAGCCATGAGACTCTCACTCTCTTCTATTTTGAGTATTTTGAAGTTGCAACCTACCCCATTACATTAGTATAAATAGGGGTTGTATGAAGTATGGAAAACACACTTGAATGAAAAAACATTTGCTCTCTTTTCTCCCTACTTTGCTCTCTCAATTTCTCTCTTAGTTGTTTTATTTCTCTTCACGTTTTATAACACGTTATCAGCACGAGTCTTAGCCATTTTTTTTTCAATTGAAGGTAGGGTTCATTTTTATTAGTTGCAATTGTCTTCGGTATGTTTCACATATACAGTGTATATGTTATATATACCTCATATATACACTGTGTATTGAATGTTGACAACATATATTCTATGGAAGATTAGCATGTTCTTCATTATTGTTCATACCTATATGAGATTAGTAAGTATCATGTTTGTTTATGATGATATTAACGATTCTATATTTGCCAATGATATGTATGTTAATTACATTATTTGAGATGTTGATAGTATGTTCGCATCCTTATCATCTTTGTAATAGTCTAGAATGTTGAATACATATTCGATGAACATGATGCACATATATACCCTTGTATATATATCTCATTTTTTCATCATATACATATTTTAAAATTGCTCATTTTACTAATCAGCTAATGTATATTGATCTCGTTAGTTTATGTATTCTTTGTCCAGTATAATTTTCACATGGTCATTTGTATACTTTATATCATGTGTATTTAATATGTATATATATATATATATATATATGGTGGACATATTTGATATATTATCATAGATCCTTGATGTATAGAACATATTATATATGTTGTAATATATCTTTATATAAGATGTTGTTTACCTACAGTTTTTTTTTTTAGAATGCATATATGAGATATTTCTTTGTGTATATGTCATATATACATTTGAATATTTTTGTTTATGTTGATCAACTTTTGAAATTCTTGGTAGACACATGTATTAGTTTATATTTTCCTATGACAAAGTTTGCAAGACTTATATAGTAGTTAATTGTTCTTCCTAAAATTAATTTTGATGTTATGCACACGAAGTTGCATAAAAATGCTCATTTTGATTTAATGCACCTGAAGTTACATCATTTCAAATCACGAAGTACCCGTGATTAAATGCACCTGTAGTTGCATAATTTCAAATCAAGAATTGTCCATGATTAAATGCACATGTAGTTGCATAAGTTTAAATTAAGAAATGCTCAGTTTAATTAAATGCACTCGTAGTTGCATAATTTTAATCAATAAGTGATTTTAAACAAGTGAGCATATGTTAAGAATAATGTTGTTAATCTTTTTTTTCAATTATAGAATATGCTCCTGTAGTAGCAATATTGATAAAGAAAGTTTTTAATATTATGATGAGCAAACACCATGTCTTCTTGAAATTAAAGCAATCAAATGAGCATGTAACGACCCGACTAAAAGGAAGTTATAACAGACTGAAGGTCGCTACTACATACATGAATACGTAAAACTTTTGAAACTTTTAAGGCGAAAGAGACTATAAGTAAAAATCTTTTATTTCATAAATTGGGCCGAAAAGCATAAGTCATTGTACAATAAACAAACAGTCGAAAACATTGATAGACAATTTTCATAAAATCATACATAAAAGAATTTGAAAACATATAACTAGAAAACTCAGTTCTAGACTTCTAGGGACATGATGTGCAGCTGCATCCTATAACCTCGCCAAGCCACTGCCCTCGCCACTCGCCTGATGTCATCAAGTACCACCTGAAATGGAAAGTCATGTAGCATGGGTGAGTATATAAGAATACACTTAGTAAGTAGCCCACTTAAGGAACTGAAACTGATAACATGAGATCAAATAACATGAAATCTAATAGCATGAAACTTGATTCTAGGTCTTAACATCATAGGGACCTAACTGAAATCATTCCTTCGGGTTTCTAACCCTAGGGCCATAACTGAGTACACGAAAATATCTGTCTAGGGTGATTACCTATCCCCAACCTGTGCCAACTAGAGTGTTGTGTGGGTCAGTCGGTTAAGGTAAGTAAACTAGAGACTAGCTGACCACCTCTAGCAGAACTATACCTATCCCAACACAACACCCCTGAATGAAAACATAAAAAAAAAATACGGTGGAGCAACTGACGCATGTAAACATGCCTGGTGCCAACTAGTGCACGAATAACGTGCCTGATCATAAGCTCAACACTGTCCTGAACTGAGAGAGTGCACGCTAGCGTGCCTGAAACTGAGCTCTAACAGTCAACTGATAGAACACACGTAAAACGTGCCTGGTAACTAAGTTCTATCAGTCCTGAGATGAGGAAGGAAGACATGCTAGTTATTTAAGACTTACGGTTCTTTTAAGTCCATCTGAGGCCTTAATCGAGTCTAAGGTCCCTACACTAGGATCAACCCTAATCAGCCACGTGGTCCTCTAGTGCTCTCATACCCAAAGGTAATTAAACTTAGTTTTAGGACCATCACTATTCAACCGAAAATTCGTTAGCATAACAACATACATATAGGGAAACCAAAAATTTTCTATTCACCTGAAAAGCAGATAAACACTCCTATATTCCACACTGTCCAATCACAAGCTACAAGGCACTTCGAACCATCACAACCAGAGCGAGACAGGTCTCGCATCCACAATCGTCCAGATATGCAGAACAACCAAACCATACAATCAAACATACTTTCAAAACAACTAAAAGATACTAATCCACCCAGAACAATGTCATATATGCCAATTAAATACTCAACCTTTATACCACAACATGCTTCACAATGAAACAACTATCATACCCATTGAAATCCAAAAGCAAGCTCAAGGCTCACAACTAAACTCATGCTAGCATGCCAATTTCTCAAACAACTAGTTCAAAGTCTCGGGCTAAGTATTTATCAAACCCAATAACATGCAATGGAGACTAAGCTTGAAGGTAAGATCCAATAGCTATTTACCTTAGATTGAAAGCTTGCAAGATTAACAATAAAACCTCCTAGCTCCAAGACCCTTAATTAACTACACCACAAGGGAAAATACATACACAATCAATAGGAGATTAACCCAACCATAAAATTAGGAGCCACTTAAGCTTGGGAACAAAATTTACTCCCAATACTTACTCAAACAGAGAATCACGCTTGCTGTCCGGGTTCCGATTACCACCTAAAATTGAGAATAAGTCACCAAACGCTAAGGGGACCTAGAAAACAAGTGCTAATATCAATGGGTAATCCACTAACATAGATAAACCATAAAAAACTTGACTTAAATCGCTTACTCAATGACGAAACCCACTCAGGGATGCTGAAGCTTGGAGATTCAACACCCAAAACGTCGGATACGGAAAGAACGTCTGCTGAATGGAAGGAAAAGTGAATGGGTAATCAACTAAACTCAAAAACCAACCACGAAAAAGCTCCTAAACACCTACCCGCTGAACGGAACGCTGGAAAAACACCGAGAACGCCTCCTAAAAGATGTTGGTCGTGCCTCACAGGCAGCTTGCCGGATAACACCGTTGCCCGACCACAACACGCTACAAACAGATTGGACATACGTGTTGCCCGCAGTCGCTGCTGAAAACAGAAAGCCACCGCTACATTGCCACGAACACCACACTAGAGGGGGCGAACAGGACGGCGAACACCACGCCGGAGGGGACGAACAGGAGGAGCAACCGCTGGAGGAAGGACACCCAACTACCGACACACGAAGAGGAAGAAGAAGGGGATGTCGACTGAGGTTGGAACACGGGAGAGAGAGGGAGTTCGGATGAAGCAGCTTGCAGCTTCAAAGGGCAGGGGAAAGCTTAGGGCTCACTTAAAATTCGGGTAAATTACACAAATGCCCTCTCCTCCCATACCTTTAATGTAGTCGTTACAATTTGATGAAAAAAATCATGAATCTCAACCAATCGTTTCAATATCATTCCCTAAAGTGAATATTCTAATATTGAATAATTATGGTCAGTGTCGAGATCATGATCAATAATCAATAATAAAGGAAGAAGCAATTATTCATCCAGTGGTCATCGTGAACCATTTGGAAAACCACACATATATGGTTACTAAAAGAAATGTTTCATATTTTAGAGCATTAATTTTGTACATGTTGTACGAAAATTGATGTGTGAAAGCAAACTTTGAAAATCTCCTGAAGAGATAATTAATCTTGGAAATATGACATAGATGTTGCAAATCTCATTAAATCTCCTGAAGAGAAAATGAACATCATTAAATGAGCAATAAATATTATATTAGATTATGTGAATATTGTTTTATTTGATGCTTAATTTATGTCTATTTATTAAGTTCGATCTTATACTCAATTTCTTTTTCTGGGGCTCACTATGTGTTATTTTATTTTACTGAAGAAACATGAATATTTCATATATTTTGGTTGACTCCAAGATGAACAATGAAGATTTATGCTTGGCAGATATTGCAACAACACACACTATCCTTAAAAGTAGGAAATATTTTTCAGAATTGACAATGTTAGAAGCAAAAGTCAATACAATATCAGGTCCTGCGGACTTGATTGAAGGTATTGGAAAAGCAAATATTATTTTGCCTAGAGGAACAAAGTTTACAATTGATAATGCTTTGTTCTCTAGTAAATAAAAAAGAAACCTACTGAGTTTTAAAGATATACGTGCTAATGATTATCATATAGAGATTGCTAAGAAGAATAATATCGAGTATCTTTATATTATATCTACTATCTCACATGAAAAACATATATTAGAAATGTTGCCTGCCTTTTCTTCTGGATTATATTACACGCATATTCGTGTTATTGAAACGTATGCAACAATGAACCTAAAGTTCAATGATCCAAATATATTTTCTGTCTGGCATGATCGATTGGGTCATCCTGGGTCAATAATGATGAGAAAGATTATTGAAAACTCACATGGACATCCATTGAAGAACTAGAAGATTCTTCAATTTAATGAATTGTCATATGTTGCTTGCTCTCAAGAAAAATTAATTATTAGACCCTCACCAGCTAAAGTTGGGACTGAATCCCCCGCATTCTTAGAACGAATTCATGGTGATATATGCGGACCTATAAATCCACCAAGTGGACCATTTAGATATTTTATGGTTCTAATTAATGCATCCAGTAGATGGTCACGTGTGTGTTTATTATCAAGTTGAAACCTTGCATTTGCAAGATTACTCGCTCAAATAATCAAATTAAGAGCACAATTTCCTGATTATGTAATTAAGAAAATTCGTCTTGATAATGTTGGTGAGTTTACAACACAATTATTTCATGATTATTGTATGCCAATTGGGATAAGTGTTGAACATCCTGTAGCTCATGTTCATACACAAAATGGTCTAGCTGAATCATTTATAAAACGTCTGCAATTAATTGCTAGACCAATGCTTATGAGAGCAAGGCTTCCAATATCTGTATGGGGTCATGCAATTTTACATGTTGCATCGCTTATACGCATTAGGCCAGCAACCTATCATAAATACTCCCTAATACAATTAGCTTATGGCCAGTAGCCAAATATATCTCACTTACGAACTTTTGGAAGTGCAGTATATGTTCCAATTGCTCCACCAAAACGTACTAAGATGGGTCCTCAAAGGAGGCTACGAATATATGTTGGATTTGATTCCCCATCAATTATTAGATATCTTGAACCCCTGACGGGTGATGTATTTACTGCACGATTTGCTGATTGTCACTTTAATGAGGCAAATTTTCCAACATTAGGGGGAGAGATTAAGAAGTTGGAAAATGAAATTACATGGAATGCAGCGTCATTGTCTCATTTAGATCCCCATACAAATCAATGTGAACTAGAAGTTCAAAAGATAATTCATTTGCAAAATATTGCAAATCAAATGCCAGATGCATTTACAAATGCTAAGAAAGTGACCAAGTCACATATACCAGCTGCAAATACACCATCGAAAATTAATATCCCGACGCAGCAAGTTATCATAACTAATGATTTTGTGACACGCCAGAAGCGTGGTAGACCAATGGGTTTCAAAGATAAAAATCCTCGAAAAAGAAAAGTAGCCAATAATCAAAATTACGTAATTGATAATGTGGATATTCCAGAAGAAATCTCGAATGTGACTACTCATAATAATATCGAAGAAGGGGAAATACCTGAGGATAATAATGAAATTTCCATAAATTATGTAATGAATGGAAAAAGATGGAATCAGAACAATATAGTTGTTGATAACATTTTTGCGTATAATGTTGCCTATGACATCATTTCTGAAAATGATGATTATGAACCAAAATCTGTCGAAGAATGTCGGCATAGAAAGGATTGGCTTAAGTGGAAAGAAGCAATCCAGACAGAATTAAACTCAGTCTCAAAACGTGAGGTTTTTGGACCAGTAGTCCATACACCAAAAGATGTCAAGCCTGTGGAATACAAATAATGAGGTCACAAGATATAAAGCGAGACTTGTTGCACAAGGATTCTCGCAAAGGCCTGGTATTGATTATGAGGAGACATATTCTCCTTGAAGAGGATAAAATCCCCTACGTAGCGGAAACGCATCAATTGGACCTTACGCTGTATATTAATTAACATTAAAATACTGTTACGAAAAGGCAAAATATAAACTTTAAACATGCTTTAAAGTTGCACTAAATAGCTATAAACATGCTTGAAAATTAAATCTAATTTATTTTCATGATTTTCTAAAGAAACGGGAAAGAATCGTTACAAACCTTCGTTGTAGACTTGACCGTTCTTCGCCAACAACGCTTCAATGAACGAAAACGCAGCAGCCCTCTTGTCTTTTATTCGCGGAAAATTTCTTCTTGAAGGACACAATAACCACAGAGGTTACACCGATATATCTCTAAGTCTAGGAGGCAAAAGACTTGTGGGAGTCTTTCTCTAAGAGGGAGACTAGAGAGAATTCTAGGGTCTTGTCTTGTGAGTCTAAGAGCAAGAGGAGAGTACTGAACCAATTAGATCTAGTGTTCTATTTATAGAAGAAAGACCATGAATAAAATATTCAATTAAATCAATCTTTTCCAAAATTGATTCAATCTTATTCCATATTTAATCAATCTAAGATCAATCAATTCCATAATTGATTAATCTTTTCCACAAATGACTAATTACTTCCATAAGTGATTAGATCATTTCCATAAATGATTAATCACTTCCTTAAGTGATTAATTATTTCCATAATTGATTAATTCCCGGTTAATGAATTCTTTAATTAATTAACCACCAATTAAATATCTCATATTTAATTTCTGGCCTTGAATTAATTAATTTGCCCAAATAGATTTTAGGCCTTAAAATCAATTAATTCATTATTTGAACTCTTTCAAACTTCCATAAATTTAATATGACTCAAATTTATATTAATATTTGAATTTCTTCAAATATTAATTTCTCTCATAATAATATATCAATATATATTATATTGTTTTCCTTGGTAAATTGAACACTTTTAATTTACATTTATTACTTAGTTGCCTCAAATTACTTTATGAGCTACCAGTGGGACCTAATGGACCTGCAGATCATAAGCTCCAACGATGTGAGATTAATTGGTCAAACTCATTAACCACATTAATCAATATTCGTTAACTGTTTGTACATTCCACTATAGACTCACAGTTGCACTCTTCTCACTGCAGACATATTTTCAATGTCCACGGATCTAGACCAATATCGACTAGTTAGTCCTTCACGAGTGTCCGTAACACCAGCTGGTTCAAATTACCGTTTTACCCCTTGGTTACTTCTATTTCCTTAAGTACCAGTTCTCCTCTAATGAACAACCTGTTTGTGGTCAAACCATCATCTCGTGCCATTGAGAGGGTAAGTCCCTTTGTTCAAGACTCGGAGTCACCACTTAAGGGAACACTCATATGCTTCCCTAAAGTCGGGAAGGAGTGAATTCCATCTTGTACGATTATGTTCCCAGCTCCCCACTCGGTCTTTTCCCCAAAATGGTAGGCTTATTGAGTCAACGTATTGGCCACTCTCACCCATATAAATCAAAGGACAATCCTTCATGAGCAGAAGTCCATAATCAACTCAGGATTAAAACTAAGTTGTCTAGGTCGTCCTTGTGAAATAGAAAACCAACTAGTTAACGGAGTTATAACCATTGGCTACTATTTCGCGATCCGGTCTTATGCAAACTCATTGCATAGGATACCCCCACTCGCATGTCTCCTACACAAACGCGTTGGATCATAGCCTTTGTATCAAATATAAAGTGGGTCGTATCCTTAGTGTCACCAGGATAAGGCACCCAGTCTTATCCCTATACTAAAGACCTTTTAGGCTGTTTCTTGAACAGTGATCCCCATATGTCGCCACATATAGTTCAAGACTCATATTACAGCCTAGGATGTCTAGTTTATTGGATTAGGGTTATTTTAGGCAAAGACAAATATAAAATAACTAATAACATTTAATGGAAAAATATATCAATATTATTTCATTAATATCCGGTCAACGGTTACATTCACTATCTACGAGTTTTAGGGCATAAAACCCAACAAACTCCCACTTGAACTAAAACACTAGTTAGTGGGATGTAAATGCAATAATCTAAACCTGGAAATGTCATGTATACTACAATAATACAATGAACTAGGGCATCCTTATACCCATTATACATTTCTCCCACTTGCCCTAGATTAGGTGGCATACATATCTCGTAGACCTAGACCCTCTAGATGACCCTCAAATACTTTAGTCGTGAGAGCCTTCGTAAATGGATCATCGATGTTGTGCTCTGAAGCGATCTTAGTGACGATCACATCTCCTCGTTGCACAATCTCCCGTATCAGGTGATACTTCCTCTGGATGTGTTTACCCTGTTTTTGGCTTCGAGGTTCTTTTGAGTTGGCTACAACCCCACTGTTATCACAGTATAGTGTTATGGGCACGTTCATATTCGGAACAACATCCAAATCAGTCAAGAACTTTCTAAGCCAGACTGCCTCCTTAGCTGCTTTGCAAGCTGCTACAAACTCAACCTCCATGGTTGTGTCTGCTATGCATCCTTGTTTGATGAGGGTGAATATTGACCCTGATGTGGATTTCCTTGAATCCATTAGCTTGAAAGTCAGAGTCAGTGTATCTAGTAAGAATCAAATCCTTAGCTCCATACACAAGCATGTAGTCCCTCGTTCTCCGAAGATACATGAGAATATTCTTAACCGCTCCTCAGTGGTCTAATCCTGGATTAGACTGATACCTACTGACTACTTCCACTGCATAACATATGTCAGGCCTAGTGCAGAGCATAGCATACATTAAGCTGCCCACAGTTGAGGCGTAGGGAATGTGTCTTGATGTGCAAATTGCTTATCGCAAGTGTACGGGTCAAGTTATAATATAGTGAATGTGAAATTCGAATGTCGTCCTCTAGATTGGTGTCTAGCCAATTTTAATTACTGGAAATACTCTTGGCCAATTTTATTTAGGGAAACTAATTTAGTGAGAATGCAAGTAAATCAACCAACCACGAAATAATTCAAATAATGACAATCCCTATCTAAATTCAATAAACATACAAGGCAATAAGGATAACCTTTTTAACAATTTCTAGAATTAACCATAATCTCCCGATTTCTAGCTAAATCCTAGTTATGCATATTGATTTCTAAATTAAATCCTCTCTCCCGAGTTAGATTCAAGCATAAACATCAATCAATTTATGGTCGGTAAATTGAAAGCATTAAGGACACAAATATGCATAAATGATATCAATAGCATAAAACCGTAAAATTAGTCTATACCGTGCCCAACGGCTACATCAATCCCTAAGAGTCAAGACCTAGCTAATCATACAACGCGTTACAATATAACTATGATCTAAAACAACCATATACACTAACTAAAGTGAGGGAAAGAAGAATAGAACTCTATGTAGGTCGAGACTGAACGTCCCCGTCACGATCCCCACGAACAATGGGTTGATTTCCACTTTGTTCCACTTTGTTCAGCCTCAATCCTCTGTTTTCTGCTTTGTTTTACGGCCCCAAGGTGTCCAAAAGAAGTCTCAATTCAGCCCTAATCGCAAATTATTTATAGGAAAAATTTTTGTCTTAGCGTCTCGACGCTGTCGCCTTATCGCAGATTCTGTAAAGGAAAATTCACACAGCGTCGAGACGCTAAGGTCGCAGCGTCTCGACGCTGCGACATGTTCGCGCCTAATCAGAAAAGGAATGCTAGCGTTGAGACGCTCAAGGGTAATAGTCCTTTTCTTCTTTGATTCTCTTCGGTTCTTTTGCATCTTTTCACGTCCCGAACACCCGATTGACTCAAATTCCACGCTTAAGCTCTAATCAACACTTTCCTACAAAATAAACAATTAAGTGCAATAAAATTGCCAATATATCATAAAAGACTAGCTAAATTGATTAGGGAAAACTAGCTAGCTATGCTCGCTATCATGTCTCATGTTCTCAATTTCTTGAGGTGTCTTAGGAGACTGTTCCTTAGACAGGTGTACCCCATGTCTGAAGGGTAATAGTCCCTTCTTGGAGTTTTGCATCGAATATCGAGACAACATTTTGTTAATATATGTTGCTTGAGATAGTGCTAGCATTTTGTTCTTACGATCCCTAATGATTTGGATTCCAAGAACATATTGAGCCTCTCCCAGATCTTTCATTTGTAATTTGGTTGCTAGCCATTTCTTAATGTCAGTGAGGTATCCTACATCATTTCCAATGAGTAGGATATCGTCTACATAAAGTATTAGAAAAGCTACTTTCCTTTTGTTGACTTTCTTGTATACACAAGGCTCATCAACGTTTTGGTCAAAACCAAAAGATTTGATTGCAGTATCAAATCTAATGTTCCATGATTTGGATGCTTGTTTCAATCCATAACCGGATCGATTGAACTTACAAACCTTTTGTTCTTGACCTTGGGCTATGAACCCTTCGGGTTGAGACATGAAGATATTCTCTTCAAGATTACCATTCAAAAAGGCAGTCTTGACGTCCATTTGCCATATTTTATAGTCATAATATGTGGCTATGGATAAGAGAATTCTTATGGACTTTAACATGGCTACAGGAGAAAAGGTTTCCTCATAGTCAACCCCTTCCTTTTGGGTATAACCCTTTGCCACAAGTCTAGCTTTGAAGTTTTGTACTTTCCCAGTTGCATCTCTTTTTCTCTTATAGATCCATTTGCACCCTATGAGTTTTACCCCATCTGGTAGATCTGCGAGTTCCCATACAAAATTGGAGGGCATTGGCTCCATTTCCAGGTTCATGGCTTTGACCCATTCATCCTTATCTTCGTCATTCATTACCTGTCGATAGGACAATGGATCCTCAATGCCATCATTAAGTATGACAACCTGAGTTTCAGTTAAACCCATGTAGTGATCAGGTTGTAATACAACCCTCCCACTGCGTCGAGACATTCTCAACGTTTGAGATGGACGGGATGGATCTGAAGAATTAGTTCCTTCATCAACCCTTGTTGAAGGGCCAACTTCGTCAATAACTCTTGGTGATTCTTCAGTAGCTTCTCCTAATATTATTTTGGTACGTGGTTTATGATCCCTCATGTGGTCTTCCTCCAAGAAGGTGGCGTCTGTCGGTACAATCACCTTATTTTCTTGTGGGTCGTAGAAATAACCACCTCTTGTTTCTTTAGGGTAACCAACAAATTGGCACAGTTTTGAACGAGGTTCCAGTTTCTTAGGATTTGTGACAAGCACGTGTGCTGGACAACCCCAGATTTGAAAGTGATGCAAACTAGGTTTATGCCCCTTCCATAATTCGAAAGACGTTTCAGAAACACTTTTCAAGGGAACATTGTTCAAGATGTGTGCTGCAGTCTCTACTACATACCCCCAAAACGAGCTAGACAATTGAGCATAACTCATCATTGATCAAACCATGTCTAATAAGGTTCTATTTCTCCTTTCTGACACACCATTTTGCTGAGGTGTACCAGGGGCTGAGAGTTGTGATTGGATTCCATGTTCTATCATATAATCCTGGAATCTCTGATCCATATACTCCCCTCCTCGATCAGATCGAAGTACTTTAATAGATTTACCTAATAGGTTTTCAACTTCAGCCTTAAACTCCTTACACTTTTCAAGGGCTTCAGACTTATGTCCCATTAGGTACAAGTAACCATATCTTGAATAATCATCTATAAATGAGATGAAATATTTGTATCCTCCTCGAGCTTTTACATTCATTGGACCACATAGATCCGAATATATTAACTCTAAGGGTTCTTTGGCTCTGTAACCTTTTCTAGTAAAGGGTCTTTTGGTGCCAAAGATGAGTATTGTTACTTGTTGGAGAAATCTTTTGCCTTTTTCTCTGAGTTTCAATAGTTTTAAATAATTCGTGATTTAAAAGGGCTTTGTTTTCGGTTGGTCTTAATACATACAAGTTATTTTCTAATTTGGCTGAACAAATAAGTACACCATTCTTATAAATGAACGCTTCATTCATATCAAAAGTAACTGTATACGATTGTTCAATCAAACATGAAATAGAAATTAAGTTCCTCTTAATCTTGGGAACAATTAACAAACTTTCTAAAAGTAAGAATCTATTTCTAAAAAATAACTTCGCAGCTCCCACTGCTTTAGCTAAAATGACTTCTCCAGTTCCGACCCTGAGTGTCATTTCCCCATCGTTCAACTGTCGAAAGGAGTTATTTTCTTGAAAAGAAGAGCAAACATGATTAGTTGCTCCTGAATCAAGTATCCAGGTAAACTCATCATGTTCTACTAGGCATGTTTCTAAAACTAGTAAATCAAATTTACCTTCCTTTTCCTTCTTTTTCTCAGCAAGGTATTTTGGGCAGTTTCTCTTCTAGTGTCCATCTACATTGCAGTGGAAACACTTGCCCTTGTCTACAACAACTTTGGATTTTCCCTTGCTTTTAGTAGCAGTACTGGGAGCTTTCCCATTGTTTCCTTTCTTCTTCTAAGTTTTCTTTGAATAAGTGGTTACAGATTTAGTTCCAGAGGATGAATCCTTCTCGAACTTTCTTTTAGAGTGAACAACGTTTGCCTCTCCTTCTACCTGTCCCTTGTTCTTAAGAAGAGACTGATAGAGTTGTAGCTCATTCAGGAGGCTAGTCAGGTTGAATGTTATTTTATTCATCATTGCATTTCTTCAAAACTGTAGAAAACTCTTCGGAAGAGATTCTAAGATGAATGCAACCTGGCTACGCTCATCTATGACCGCCCCGTTTGCTTCTACCACGTTGAATCTGACCATCAGATCCAAGACATGTTCCCGAACAGACGTGCTCTCTTTCATGTGGCAGCTATAAACGTATTTGAGAGCGTCATGGTGGAGTTGGTAGGACGGTTGTCCAAACATCTCCTGGAGAGAGTTCATAATCTCCCTTGCTGTTACCATGCCCTCATGCCTTTTAGCCAAAACTTCAAATAAGCTGGGTAGGATATAGGTGCGAGCCTTATCATTGGCTTTTGTCCAGCGGTCATAAGGATCCTTAATTGTTTGGGATGCATTACGAGCAGGGACTCGAGGACAATCCTCCGTTAAGACGAACCGCAAATCATCAACAACAAGAATCGTATTCAGGTTTGACTTCCACGTAGCGTAATTTTCGTCGGTTAATTTCTCATTTTTAAGCAGAGAGACTATTGAGGAAGACATTGCTAAAATTTCAACAAACAATGACCGTGTTAGTTATCTTTGCCTTAACCCTTCATACAAGCAAACGATTGCACACAATCCAATCAATTTAGCAAAATAAACAATCACAGAACCCTAAAACTATTGATTTAGTTTTGCAACGATGTTTCAGAGGCTTAGAATATCAGCCACCGAAGAGTGATCAGGTACTCCTCCTCTGAAATGAGACATTTCTCAGCTAATTCTAATTCCAGAATAACTCATATTCCTATAGACATTAGCCACCGTTGTTCGGTCAAGGATTTGTTAACACTTTTAACTCATCCTCGTAAGTGTAACCCTCCCACCTTCAGATCTCAGAGGCACACACGAACAGACTATCGAAGGGAAAGACAACTGTTGGTAATTAGCCTAAGAGCTCCTATCTTATTTAGGAGTTCACGATGTTCTGAATCCTATGATCAGGCCCTCCGAAGGGATGGATGCGCCAGGACAACCTACAGGCGGATCATAGGACTCTCACGGTGTGAACTAGGGGTTGATTTCCGAATTTTCCCCTTTGCTTCAGCCTTGAATTCCTCTGATTTTGCTCTGTTTACGGCTCCAAGAAGTCCCCAAAATTGGTTCCCCAAAAACCTAGCCGAAAAGAACTATTTATTCTGAAATTTCATCGTAGCGTTGAGATGCTGCCTCTAAACACGCGCGTTCTGGAAAGGAAATTACGGCAGCGTCGAGACGCTAAGGTCGCAGCGTCGAGACGCTAAGGTCGCAGCGTCGAGACGCTGCGACGATTTCGCGCCTATCCGAATAAGGAATGCTAGCGTCGAGACGCCTAAGGGCTAGCATCTCGACGCTAGTCACCTTTTGACCGAATTTTTGACTTTTTTTCCCTTTTGATTCTTTTTTCTTCCTTTGCATCTTTTCGCGTCCCGAGCACCCGATTAACTCCAATATTCCACTATAGCTCCAATCAACCATTTCCTACAAAATAAACATTAAAGCCCAATAAAATGGCCCAAAAATTATAAAAGACTAGCTAAATTAAATAAGTAACGATAGCTAGCTATGCTCGCTATCAAATACCCCCAAACTTAAGCTTTTGCTAGTCCTCGAGCAAACTATAAATCAAACATACAGTATAAGAATGGATGCAACAATCATAACTCAATCCTCAAAGCTCAAAAGTCTACCAAGCAAGGAAGAGACATGCACATAAGGACCAATGAGGGAGACAAATTAAAATTTTTCCAAAATTAACTTGCACAAGCGAGATCTAACTCAACAAGATCAGACTCTACTAGCTCGGGATTGGATTATTAAACTCTCAACTCATCTTCCCTCTACACTGGCACTAAGGCTTCACTAATGAGTTAATGAAACAAATTAGATTGTTTTCCTCCAGACTCAGGTGCTTATAATTAACAATTAAATTAAGCATGTATATGTGGCACTAGCTTTCACACACCCATTGCAGGGACCCTTAACCTGAGTTTTCTCTGGTTGGCCTAACTGATTGATGTGGACTTTTCCTAACCGCAAGCGCACGGGTCAAGTAATAATATAGTGAATAGTAAATTCGAATGTCGTCCTCTGGATTGGATTTTTAAGCAAATCGAGTACTATGAATAATCTCGCTCAATTTTATCTAGGGATTAAAAAGTGATGAAAAGATGATGATAAAACCGAATCAAAGCAAATAAAAAGAATGGAAATTCAATTGGGAAAAATACTTAGGGAATTGATTTCGCCGATTTCGTTTAGGATTGATTTTAAGGAATAAGTTATTATGCACAATGAAATTATGAGCCAAAGACCCTTTAATCACAACTACCTCTCCCGAGTATAATTGATTCTCATGCAAATTAACCAACTTGATATCCCTATCTAAGTTTATTAATATGCAAGGCAATGAGATCTTTTAACCAATTCTAAAGATAATCTAAAACCGTCAAGAATTAGAAAGTAAACTTTATTCATGCAATCTTGAGTAAGTCTAGATCAAATCCCCTCTCCCGAGCTAGATTCGAAACTTAAATCATCCAACTAATGGCCAATTAATTGAAAGCATTAAATCAAGATTACAAACACAATAACATTGCACAACTTAAACCATAAATCAATCCATAGACTTAATCAACTACATCAATCCCTAAGCTACAAGTTTAGCTACTCATGAATGGAAATACAATCTCAACTAAACAAGTGAAAGCCATAAATCTAACTAAAGAAAGAAAAAGGGAAAAGAAAACTCAATGTAGGCCGAGTCCCGACGTCCCCGTCACGATCCCCACGAACAATGGGTTGATTTCCCAGTTCCTCCTTTGTTTGCAGCTCCAAAAGCCCTCTGTTCTGTCCTCTTTACGGCTCCAAAAGGTCCCAAATTGATCTCCCCCAAAACCTAGCCGAAGTGAAGCTTTTATTCTGATTTTTCGTCTTAGCGTCGAGACGCTGTCAAGACAGCGTCGCGACGCTGCCTCTTATACGCGCGTTCTGAATAAGGAAAAACGGTAGCGTCGGGACGTTTCCTATCATAGCGTCTCGACGCTGTAAGCTTTACGCGCCTAATCTGATATGGAATGTGAGCGTCGAGACGCTCAAGAGCTAGCGTCTCGACGCTAGCCTGCTGTTGACCGAGATTTGACTTTTCTCCACTTTTACTCTTTTCATTCCTTTGCATCTTTTCACGCCCCGAGCACCCGATTAACTCTGATATTGCATTATAGCTCCAATCAACCGTTTCCTACAAAATAAACAATAAAGCACAATAAAATGGCCCAAACACCATAGAAGACTAGCTAAATTAAATCAGTAAAGATAGCTAGCTATGCTCGCTATCAAATACCCCCAAACTTAAGCTTTTGCTAGTCCTCGAGCAAACTCTAAATCATACATACAATAGAAGAATGGATGCAACAATCATAACTCAATCCTCAAGGCTCAAAAGTCAATAACCAAGCAAGCAA
Source organism: Luffa acutangula (assembly GCA_036850905.1). Lineage (NCBI taxonomy): Eukaryota > Viridiplantae > Streptophyta > Magnoliopsida > Cucurbitales > Cucurbitaceae > Luffa > Luffa acutangula. The sequence continues at coordinate 7,402,801 of CM072094.1, read as the reverse complement.
GAGACATGCACATAAGGACCAATGAGGGAGACAAATTAAAATTTTTCCAAAATTAACTTGCACAAGCGAGATCTAACTCAACAAGATCAGACTCTACTAGCTCGAGATTGATTTATTAAACTCTCAGCTCATCTTCCCTCTACACTGGCACTAAGGTTTCACTAATGAGTTAATGCAACAAATTAGTTTGTTTATCTCCATACTTAGGTGCTTTTAATTAACAAATGAATTAAGCATTTAAATGTGGCACTAGCTTTCACACACCCATTGCAGGGACCCTTAACCTGAGATTTCTCTGGTTGGCCTAACTGATCACAACAGCGGTAGCTCTTTTTTGCCTTAATCTTTATTAATCATTGCATATTGCACAAGCCATGGCATTATTATCTTATTTTAATAGTAACAACAAGAATGATTTTTCTTTATGAGCATAAATAGCAGATATTCTTTTCCTTTCTCCTAAGCAAGATCAAACATGCTAATTTGCAAAAAATTAACTCTTTAGCTCTGCCCTACACCTATCGAGGTGACAACAAGCATATGAACCCAATAATTCGCTTCTAAGCATTCAAATCCAAATCTAGCCAAGACAGATACTCTACTCATGCAAGCCATCTCCTAGAAAAATTTTAAAAAGTCTCCCGTTTTGGGCACTTATGCTTACATCTCATCACAAGCTTGAAAATTGACAAGAAAGCCTATCCTAGGACATCATAATCATGCAAAAGTAGCATCCAGAAAACAACCATATGCATCATTCAAAAAAAACTCAAAACAATAGCCCGAACTCAGATGCTCAAGGGCTCCACAAACATGCTACTCCACCCCCAAACTTAAAATATGCATTGTCCTCAATGTATAACGAAAATAAAGCATATACAAGCATGAGAACAATAAACGGATGAAAGGAGTGAACAATACTGCCCTGGAATGATGATGACTTTTTGACTGAATGCTTGGACTCTTGAAAGCTTGAAAGCAAAGGAGAGGAAGAAAACAAGACCTACAAAACAAAAACAAACAATAAATCAAAAACAAAAAGAAAACACACTAACTTACTTGGGTTGCCTCCCATAAGCGCTTGTTTAACGTCATTAGCTCGACGTGTTGCACGTGCTTCAAGGAGGCTTTTGTTCTGTGAATCCAACAGAGGTGCTCTTTCTTGCACCTTTCTTGTAGCCCATGTAAAGCACTTCATTTTTAGAGTCTTCAACTGCTTTAAAGATTTCTTTTTCGTTCTTGACTCTAATTGTGAGCTCCCTGCGCTCAATATCTATAATCGCTCGCCCAGTAGCGAGGAATGGTCGTCCTAATATGATAGGCATTGAAGGATTTTCTATCATGTCCATAACATACAAGTCAATAGGGAGGAAAAATCGACCTACTCTGATTAATACATTTTCTACAATACCAACTGGTCTCACCACAGATTGATCAGCCAATTGGAGCTTTACAGGAGTAGACTTAATCTCACCTATATCTAACTTTTTACACAATGATAGAGGAATGATATTAATGCTAGCACCTAAATCACATAATGCTCTGAAAGAATAAGTACCAAAACTACAAGGAACAGAAAAACTCCCTGGATCTGCTACTTTTTCAGGTACTTTTTGTTGTACTCTGGTGCTGCATGTGGAAGCAAGATATACAGTGTCAACTTTCTTTTCTTTTCGCTTCTTTGCTAACCACTCCTTCATAAACCTGTTGTATTGGGGCATCTCTAATGCCTCTGCAAAAGGAATATTAATATTCAGATTCATAAAAGCATTCATAAATTTATCAAACTGAACCTGATTATTCTTTTTCTTATTTTTCTTTTTCCTTTCCTTGGGAACCAACACTGTGGGAGAAGGAATAGGAGGCTCCGGTTTAGGCTTTTCAGCCTCATCTGCTGATGTGTTCTCTTCAGCTTCTCCTGTAGGCGTTTCATAGTCCTCAGATTCAGGTTCCTCTTCAGATTCCTTCTGGTGAACAGTGATTGCCTTGCAATATTCCATCTGGGGTTTCTCTTGTTCAGCTGGGGCCTTACCTTTGTTCATGGTGCTTACAACATTCACCAACTGTCCCAACTGAGTCTCTATGTTCTTTATAGCTGCACTGTGGCCATTCACTGTTGAGTTGATGGCAATGACTGCCTCCTCTAATTTGGTTGTCCTGTTACTAGACTCTGCAATGAAAGCTCCAACAAGATCTTCTAACTTTTTATTATCTTGAGTTTGAGGGGCAAAACCAGGAGGATTAAGAACATTCTTAGTATTAGCATAAGAGAAATTTTCATGGTTCCTATTGTTAGGGTGATAATGTGTAGGTGTAGAATTATTATTATACCCCCTAAAATTCGAATTTGAAACATACTGAACCTGTTCAATAGTCTCCTCCTGAGGTCTAGATGCTAAAGCAGCAGCTGATTCAATTGATTGAGCACTCCCTGTACCTGAAAATTTCATAAAAGTATTGGCAAGGGAAGTCATCTGGGCCTGGAGTGCACTTACTTTATCAACCTCAAACACTCCAGCAGCAATCTTCTTAAGTGTAGACCGCTCAGATGGCCACTGATAGCTGTTGGTGGCCATATCCTCTAAAAGTGTGCGAGCGTTTTCCACGGTCTTGGACAACAGAGTCCCACCTGCAGCTGCATCAACAATCGTTTTTGTACTAGGAGTTAAACAATTATAAAACAACTGTACCTGAAGCCAATCGGGGTAACCATGCTGAGGACACTTCCTCAGTAGCTCTTTGAATCGCTCCCAAGCTTCGAACAGCTCTCATCATATTGTTGTTGGAATGTCCCAATCTCGGTCCTCAGCTTGACCGTCTTTGCAAAAGGGAAAAATTTCTTTAAAAAGGCCTGGACCAAAGCATCCCAGGTGGTGATGCTCCCAGGAGTAATGGACTGCAACCAATCTCGTGCTTTATCCTGTAAAGAAAAGGGAAATAAACGTAAGCGAATAGCATCCTCAAAGACACCATTAATTTTTACCGTCCCACAAATATCTAAGAATGATTTAAGATGAGAATTTGGATCCTCAGTGGGCGATCCTCTGTATGCACAGTCTCGAGCCATCTGAATGAGACCGGTTTTCAGCTCAAAGTTGTTGGCATTAATCGGTGCATAGACAATCCCCGACTGTTGCCCCAGAAACACAGGCTGAAAATAATCTCTAATAGGCCTAGGCTCCTCAGGTAGATTTTGGTCAGCCATTTGAACGATTTCTCTATTCTCCCTTCGAAGCCTAAGAATTGTTCTTTCTATCTCGGGATCAAATGGTGCTAAAATTAAATCTTTATCCCTACGCATGCAAAATTAAAAATACCTTAAAAAGAAAAGAAAAACAAATATGGAAATAAATAAAGAAAAGGAAACAATTAATCTAAATATGGAAAATATAATCTAGAAAAGGAAACAAAGTAACCTAATATGGAATGCAAAAATAAATATGACAAAATGCAAATAAGGAAACTAACCTAGAAAAGAAAAAACAAGAACAAATAAGGAAAAGATTACACAACTAAAAGGAAACTAACCTAGAAAATCAAATATGGAAAGAAAAACAAATAAGGAAAAAAATGCAACAAACCTAAAAAAGTAACAATACACCCTAAATTAAGATCAAGCAATTTTTCCACAATATCAATCTAGCTAAATGTGCCAATCCCCGGCAACGGCGCCAAAAACTTGATGTGGACTTTTCCTAACCCCAAGCGCACGGGTCAAGTAATAATATAGTGAATAGTAAATTCGAATGTCGTCCTCTGGATTGGATTTTTAAGCAAATCGAGTACTATGAATAATCTCGCTCAATTTTATCTAGGGATTAAAAAGTGATGAAAAGATGATGATAAAACCGAATCAAAGCAAATAAAAAGAATGGAAATTCAATTGGGAAAAATACTTAGGGAATTGATTTCGCCGATTTCGTTTAGGATTGATTTTAAGGAATAAGTTATTATGCACAATGAAATTATGAGCCAAAGACCCTTTAATCACAACTACCTCTCCCGAGTATAATTGATTCTCATGCAAATTAACCAACTTGATATCCCTATCTAAGTTTATTAATATGCAAGGCAATGAGATCTTTTAACCAATTCTAAAGATAATCTAAAACCGTCAAGAATTAGAAAGTAAACTTTATTCATGCAATCTTGAGTAAGTCTAGATCAAATCCCCTCTCCCGAGCTAGATTCAAAACTTAAATCATCCAACTAATGGCCAATTAATTGAAAGCATTAAATCAAGATTACAAACACAATAACATTGCACAACTTAAACCATAAATCAATCCATAGACTTAATCAACTACATCAATCCCTAAGCTACAAGTTTAGCTACTCATGAATGGAAATACAATCTCAACTAAACAAGTGAAAGCCATAAATCTAACTAAAGAAAGAAAAAGGGAAAAGAAAACTCAATGTAGGCCGAGTCCCGACGTCCCCGTCACGATCCCCACGAACAATGGGTTGATTTCCCAGTTCCTCCTTTGTTTGCAGCTCCAAAAGCCCTCTGTTCTGTCCTCTTTACGGCTCCAAAAGGTCCCAAATTGATCTCCCCCAAAACCTAGCCGAAGTGAAGCTTTTATTCTGATTTTTCGTCTTAGCGTCGCGACGCTGCCTCTTATACGCGCGTTCTGAATAAGGAAAAACGGTAGCGTCGGGACGCTTCCTATCATAGTGTCTCGACGCTGTAAGCTTTACGCGCCTAATCTGATATGGAATGTGAGCGTCGAGACGCTCAAGAGCTAGCGTCTCGACGCTAGCCTGCTGTTGACCGAGATTTGACTTTTCTCCACTTTTACTCTTTTCATTCCTTTGCATCTTTTCACGCCCCGAGCACCCGATTAACTCTGATATTGCATTATAGCTCCAATCAACCGTTTCCTACAAAATAAACAATAAAGCACAATAAAATGGCCCAAACACCATAGAAGACTAGCTAAATTAAATCAGTAAAGATAGCTAGCTATGCTCGCTATCACTGATCACAACAGGGGTAGCTCTTTTTGCCTAAACTTTATTAAACATTGCAAACTGTGCACAGACCATGGCATAATAATTTTTTCAACAGTAACAACAAGAACTATTTTTCTTTATGAGCATAAATAGCATATATTCTTTTCTTTCCCCCTAAGCAAGATCAAACATGCTAATTTGCAAAACATTAACTTTTTAGCTCTTCCCTACACCTATCGAGGTGACAACAAGCATATGAACCTAATAATTCGCTCCTAAGCATTCAAATCCAAATCTAGCCAAGACAAATACTCTACTCATGCAAGCCATCTCCTAGAAAAATTTCAAAAAGTCTCCCTTTTTGGGCACTCATGCTTACAACTCATCACAAGCTTGAAAATTGACAAGAAAGCTTATCCTAGGACATCATAATCATGCAAATGTAGCATCCAGAAAACAACCATATGCATAATTCAAAGAAAGCTCAAAACTATAGCCCGAACTCAGATGCTCAAGGGCTCCACAAACTTGCTAATCCACCCCCAAACTTAAAACATGCATTGTCCTCAATGTATAAAGAAAATAAGGCATAAACAAGCATGAGAACAATAAAAGAATGATAGGAGTGAACAATACTGGGCTGGAATGATGATGACTTTTTGCTTGAGATCTTGGAATCTTGAAAGCTTGAAAGCAAAGGAGAGAAAGAAAACAAGACCTACAAAACAAAAACAAACAATAAATTAAAAACAAAAAGAAAACACATTAAACTTACTTGGGTTGCCTCCCATAAGCGCTTGTTTAACGTCATTAGCTCGACGTGTTGATCGTGCTTCAAGGGGGCTTTTATTCTGTGAATCCAACAGAGGTGCTCTTTCTTGCACCTTTCCTATATCCCATGAAAAGCACTTCATCTTTAGAGTCTTCAACTGCTTTAAAAATTTCTTTTTCGTTTTTAACTCTAATAGTGAGCTCCCTACGCTTTATATCAATAATCACTCGCCCAGTTGCGAGGAATGGTCTTCCTAATATGACAGACATCGAAGGATTTTCTATCATGTCCATAACATACAAGTCAATAGGGAGGAAAAACATGCCTACTCTGATTAAAACATTTTCTACAATGCCAACTGGTCTAACCACCGACTGATCAGCCAATTGGAGCTTTACAGGAGTAGATTTAATCTCACCTATGTCTAACTTTTTGACAGAGACAATGGAATAATATTAATGCTAGCACCTAAGTCACATAATGCTCTAAAAGAGTAAGTACCAAAACTACAAGGAACAGAAAAACTCCCTGGATCTGCTACTTTTTCAGGTACTTTCTGTTGTACTCTGGTGCTGCATGTGGAAGCAAGATATACAGTGTCAACCTTCTTTTCCTTTCGCTTCTTTGCTAACCACTCCTTCATAAACCTGTTGTATTGGGGCATCTCTAATGCCTCTGCAAAAGGAATATTAATGTTCAAATTCATAATTCATAAATTTATCAAACTGAACCTGATTATTCTTTTTCTTCTTTTTCTTTTTCTTTTCCTTGGGAACCATCAGTGTGGGAGAAGGAATAGGAGGCTCAGGTTTAGGCTTTTCAGCCTCATCTGATGATGTGTCCTCCTCAGCTTCCCCTGTAGGCGTGTCATAATCCTCTGACTCATGTTCCTCTTCAGCTTCCTCCTGGTGCACAGTGATTGCCTTACAATACTCCATTTCGGTTTTCTCTTGCTCAGCTGGGGCCTTACCTTTATTCATGGTGCTTACCACATTCACTAATTGTCCTAGCTGAGTCTCAATGTTCTTGATGGCAGCACTGTGGCCATTCACTGTGGTGTTGATGGCAATGACTGCCTCCTCTAATTTGGTTGTCTTGTTACTAGACTCTGCAATGAAAGCTCCAACAAAATCTTCTAACTTTTTATTTTCTTGAGTTTGAGGGGCAAAACCAGGTGGATTAAGAACATTCTTAGTATTTGCATAAGAGAAATTTTCATGGTTCCTATTGTTAGGGTGATAATGTGTAGGTGTAACATTATTATTATATCCCCTAAAATTAGAATTTGATACATACTGAACTTGTTTAATGGTCTCCTCCTGAGATCTAGATGGCAACGCAGCAACTGATTCAATTGACTGTGCGCTCCCTGTACCTGAAAATTTCATAAAAGCATTAGCGAGGGAGGTCATCTGGGCCTTGAGTGCACTTACTTTATCAACCTCAACACTCCAGCAGCAATCTTTTTGGGTGTAGACCGCTCAGATGGCCACTGATAGCTGTTGGTGGCCATATCCTCTAGAAGTGTGCGAGCGTTTTCCACGGTCTTGGACAACAGGGTCCCACCTGCAGCTGCATCAACAATCGTTTTTGTACTAGGAGTTAAACCATTATAAAACAATTGTACCTGAAGCCAATCGGGGTAACCATGTTGAGGACACTTCCTCAACAACTCTTTGAATCGCTCCCAGGCTTCAAACAGCTGCTCATCATACTGTTGTTGGAATGTTCCAATTTCGGTCCTCAGCTTGACCGTCTTTGCAGGAGGGAAAAATTTCTTCAGAAAGGCCTGAACCAAAGCATCCTAGGTGGTGATGCTCCCAGGGGTAATAGACTGCAACCAATCTCGTGCTTTATCTTGCAAAGAAAAGGGAAATAAACGTAAGCGAATAGCATCCTCAGAGACTCCATTAATCTTTACCGTCCCACAAATTTCCAAGAATGATTTAAGATGAGAATTTGGATCCTCGGTGGGCGATCCTCTATATGCACAGTCTCGAGCCATCTGAATGAGGCCGGTCTTCAACTCACAGTTGTTGGCATTAATCGGGGCATAGACAATCCCCGACTGTTGCCCCTGAAACACGGGCTGAAAGTAGTCTCTAATAGGCCTAGGCTCCTCAGGTGGATTTTGGTCAGCCATTTGAACGTTTTCTCTATTCTCCCTTCGAAGCCTATGGATGGTTCTTTCTATCTCGGGATCCAATGGTGCTAAAATTAAATCTTTACTACTACGCATACAAAACTAAACTACCCTAAAAAGGAAAGAAAACAATTATGGAAAGCAACAAAGAAAAGAAAACAACTAATCTAAATATGGAAAATATAATCTAGAAAAGGAAACAAAAATAACCTAATATGGAATGCAAAAATAAATATGGCAAAACACAAATAAGGAAACTGACCAATAAGGAAAAACTAATCTAAAAAGGAATAACAAGAAACAACTAAGGAAAAGATTAGACAATTAAAAGAAAAACTAAGCTAGAAAAACAAATATGGAAAGAAAAACAAATAAGGAAAAAAATGCAATCAACCTAAAAAAGTAAAAATACACCCTAAATTAAAATCAAACAATTTTTTCACAATATCAATCTAGCTAAATGTGCCAATCCCCGGCAACGGCGCCAAAAACTTGATGTGGACTTTTCCTACAGCAAGCGCACGGGTCAAGTAATAATATAGAGTTCGTATAAACGAGTGTCGTCCTCTGGATTAGATTTTTAAGCAAATCAAGTATTGTGAATTATCTTGCTCAATTTTATTTAGGGATCAAAAAATGATGATTGAATAATAAGAAAACTAAATCAAAACACGTAGAAAGTGTGGAATTTCAATTGGGAAAACTACTTAGGGAATTGATTTCGCCGATTTAGTCTAGGATTGATTTTAAGGAATAAGTTATTATGCACAATGGAATTATGAGCCAAAGACCCTTTAATCACAACTACCTCTCCCGAGTATAATTGATTCTGATGCAAATTAACCAACTTGATATCCCTATCTAAGTTTATTAATCATGCAAGGCAATGAGATCTTTTAACCAATTCTAAAGTTAATCTAAAACCGTCACGAAATAGAAACTAAACTTTAGTCATGCAATCTTGAGTAAGTCTAAATCAAATCCCCTCTCCCGAGCTAGATTCGAAACTTAAATCATCCAACTAATGGCCAATTAATTGAAAGCATTAAATCAAGATTACAAACATAATAACATTGCACAACTTAAACCATAAATCAATCCATAAACATAATCAACTACATCAATCCCTAAGCTTACAAGTTTACCTACTCATGATTAAAATTACAAGCTCAACTAAACATGTAAAAGCCATAAAAATCTAACTAAAGTGAGGGAAATAAGAATTAAACTCGTTGTAGGCTGAGACCGAACGCCCCCGTCACGATCCCCACGAACAATGGGTTGATTTCCGAATTTTCCCCTTTGCTTCAGCCTTGAATTCCTCTGATTTTGCTCTGTTTACGGCTCCAAGAAGTCCCCAAAATTGGCTCCCCAAAAACCTAGCCGAAAAGAACTATTTATTCTGAAATTTCATCGTAGCGTCGAGACGCTGCCTCTAAACACGCGCGTTCTGGAAAGGAAATTACGGCAGCGTCGAGACGCTAAGGTCGCAGCGTCTCGACGCTGCGACGATTTCGCGCCTATCCGAATAAGGAATGCTAGCGTCGAGACGCTAGTCACCTTTTGACCGAATTTTTGACTTTTTTTCCCTTTTGATTCTTTTTCCTTCCTTTGCATCTTTTCGCGTCCCGAGCACCCGATTAACTCCAATATTCCACTATAGCTCCAATCAACCATTTCCTACAAAATAAACATTAAAGCCCAATAAAATGGCCCAAAAATCATAAAATACTAGCTAAATTATATAAATGCATGTTTGGGAGTGATTTTGAAAGAGTCAAAATCACTTTTGTCACATTCGAAATCATCCTGAAACATACATTTAATTACTCAAAATCAATTTCAGGTTTTATTTTACACTTTTAAACGTGAATTTCATATCATCAAAATTGATTTTGAATGATTAAAGGCATGTTTTGGAGTAATTTCGAATATGACAAAAGTGATTTTGACCGTTTCAAAATCACTCCCAAACATGGGCCAAGTAACAATAGCTAGCTATGCTCGCTATCATAGACCGAGGGATACGTTGACACGTGTCCCGCTCTCACTTACTCTAGACATTTTTCCCATTCACCTTGTTATTGATTCATGCAAACACTTTCCGAAGGGACGCCACTCCTAAGGTGACTCGAAGTCGAGTGTTGGGTTCCTAGAGTGAGTAATAATATGGTATAAAAGTCTCTAGAATTCCTGTGCAAGTATACACAGTCTACAACAAGTAATATTATCAATCCAAGGTCTGAATGAGTTTCCACTTTATCTATTTTTGTGTAACTTTTTAATGGTTTCGAGAATAATAAAATGATTGGGTTTTATCGAAATTATGCTGAAGCAAAATAAATGACAGAACAACGAGTAAACAAATAGATAGATAGATTAAAGACAGGCGCTGGTTAGGTTTTAGTGATTATTCTAAAATATGCTCCAGCAATATTATTGATCATGCATTTCTCGCAGTATTATTAGTGGATTCCTCCCGGAACTCCGGATCTTTTGGGATATGTTTCAAACCCAATGAAGAGCGACCGATCAAGCACTAGGCAACTGGCTATCCCTAGCTCAGTCACTGGCGTTCACCAATACACAATGATCGTAGTGTGGATAATTGCCACACACTCTCTAAATCATCCCTGAAACTAGAGAGAGCTATTCACACCGGCTGGCCAGGCGGGCATAAAATAAGAATAAGCACAACAATTAACCAAAATGCGATAGTCAATTTATTACTAGAGATGAAGCACAGTAATCACATTATTCCTAACCAACACGCTAAGCTACTTAGTTCATAATAGGCATAGGAATACGAATTACAATCTGAGTATGCATGTCCATAACCACAAGTTAATAAAGAAAATAAACTCCCTAATCAGCTTGCGGTAGATGGTGTTCTTGATGATCTTCAATCTCCCTATACTATTCGGCTTCCAAGGGAAAACATGGAATGCCTTTGACTTTGACGGCTACTTCCCTTTATAGAAGGATGGGAGGCTTGAATTAGGTCAACTAGGACACGTGTAAGGCTCTCCTTGATCCTTTATCACGAAAATAACTCAACAGAAGTCGGTTCATGAAGTTGGCTAACAAGCTGTGATGTGGCAGTTTTTGTTCCCAGTTTTGTTGCAGCATAGAATTTGCTCCCTCCAGTCGCTCAGCAGCATAATCTGCACAAAATAATTTCCAATGCTTTCATTCTTCCAAATGGGTTAAATCATGTAATATCTCTCTAAAACTAACCCTATTAAGCATTAAAGACACGCAAATCCTTATATAAATGAGGCCTAAATAACTACCTTTTGGGCAGTTATCATCGAGCATGAACCTCACGTTGTGAATATAGGGACGTAGGAGCAAAACTTGATTTAAATCTAGTTTTGTAATTTTCCTCCCACTGAAAATGTCCTAAGGTTAATATAGGGTTGTTTAACTTAGATAGTATTCGGCTAAGTCAATCTATCTAAGTCTGATCCTATTATAACAATTATGGAAAGGATTCAACTGCAGTGTTTTAGGTGAATTAAACTCATTTTAATAAACCCAACATTGCAAGTCAACATTACTATGGTTAATTCAACTCAAGGTCCGGGTCAGTTCCAAGGTAGGAGGTGTTCCGTAAACCGACAACTTAAATACCTCAAACCTTAGATAGAACTTTACCGAGAGAGTTCCCTTATAACCTCAGTAATGTAAGATCTTTACTCTAAAGATCTAGGTGCATTAAACACTTTTTAATAAACCTAGTGACATATATTAAAAAATATGAAAACAATTTTTAATAAACCTTAGATAGAACTCCACCGATAATGTTCATGCTTTCTAATTTTTCATATAATTAATATACACATATATTAAAAAATATGAAAACAATTCCATGCATTTAAAACATACATTATAACTATTTATAATATATAAATAAATGCATGAGCATGTTTATAACCTCAGGTGGGACTAATAATTCTATATGACATCCATAAAGCATATAAATAGCAATTGAACCGGTTAATTTTGGCCCCTAGGATAAAATAAAGCATTAAATTACATTAATTTTAGCTAAATTCTATCTTAAAATCCTTTTGCAGCTCCAAAATCTGGTCTAGACAGCACGAACCGCCTCGAACCACCTCGAACCGGCCTCCAAAATCACGAACCAAGCCAAAAAGTAGCTGAATCGGACAAAATAGGTCCCAGTCCAGCCGAACCGGAGTGAACCGGACCACCCACCAGCTTAAATCGCGCCTGTTGAAGCCTTAATTCGCGTCGCCATCGTGACAGCGTCGAGACGCTATCAACACAGCATTCCGACGCTGTGTGAATTTCTGATGACAGCGTCGGGACGCTTTGTGAACAACGTCCCGACGTTGTTACGTCTAGAACGATTTCTGGGCAAAAAACAACATCGTTTCTTCGGTTTTGGCCTCGATTTCAACGGCGATTTCTCCGATTTTCATCTCATAAAAACCTATTCTAGACCCGAACTTACATAGGACTCGATTTTACATAAAAATACCCGAAACACCGGGCCTTACATGATCAAAATCACATAAAAATAAAATCTATGGCCATAAAATTAACCTAAACAGTTCAACGCAAACCGAACATACATTATGCATAAATCCCACCTATTAGAGCCTATTGCAAATTTTAATATTAATTAATAGGGGCAGCGATGGCTCTGATGCCGATTGAAGGGGATAAAAGCCCCTACGCAGCGGAAGCGCATCAATTGGACCTTACACCGTATATTAATTAACATTAAAATACCGTTACGAAAAGGCAAAATATAAACTTTAAACATACTTTAAAGTTGCTGTAAATAGCTATAAACATGCTTGAAAATTAAATCTAATTTATTTTCATGCTTTTCTAAAGAAACGGGAAAGAACCGTTACAAACCTTCGTTGTAGACTTGACCGTTCGTCGCCAACGACGCTTCAATGAACGAAAACGCAGCAGCCCTCTTGTCTTCTTGAAGCACACAATAACCACAGAGGTTACACCGATATGTCTCTAAGTCTAGGAAGCAAAAGACTTGTGGGAGTCTTTCTCTAAGAGGGAGGCTAGAGAGAATTCTAGGGTCTTGTCTTGTGAGTCTAAGAGCAAGAGGAGAGTACTAAACCAATTAGGTCTAGTGTTCTATTTATAGAAGAAATGTCATGAATAAAATATTCAATTAAATCAATCTTTTCCAAAATTGATTCAATCTTATTCCATATTTAATCAATCTAAGATCAATCAATTCCATAAGTGATTAGATCATTTCCATAAATGATTAATCACTTCCTTAAGTGATTAATTATTTCCATAATTGATTAATTCACGGTTAATGAATTCTTTAGTTAATTAACCACCAATTAAATATCTCATATTTAATTTCCGGCCTTGAATTAATTAATTTTCTCAAATAGATTTTAGGCCTTAAAATTAATTAATTCATTATTTGAACTCTTTCAAACTTCCATAAATTTAATATGACTCAAATTTATATTAATATTTGAATTTCTTCAAATATTAATTTCTCTCATAATAATATATCAATATATATTATATTGTTTCCCTTAGTAAATTGAACACTTTCAGTTTACATTTATTACTTAGTTGCCTCAAATTACTTTATGAGCTACCAGTGGGACCTAATGGACCTGCAGATCAGAAGCTCCAATGATGTGAGATTAATTGGTCACACTCATTAACCAAATTAATCAATATTCGTTAATTGTGTGTACATTCTACTATAGACTCACAGTCACTACAACAAATACTACTTTCCATAGCATTTAATTATAGTATTAATTTAATCAAGCTACTGAAAGAAAAGGCGTTGGGTGGCTTTAAAATAAAAAAATTGGCGCTAAATAAAAAAAATCCCACTCACGTTACGAAAAGGTGTTATGAGTTATGACCGAAGGCACGCGCTCCCTACTCACCTTCCTCCCAAATTTCGAGAGCTCTCCCTCACAAAATCGATTTCACAAATCCCTCGTCTTCTTCCCATAATTTCTGATCTCTTCACATGTTCTTTCCCATCTATCCGCCATTGCACAATTGCTTTTAGTTCACTCATACCTTTTTTTCCAAAATTTTAGTTCTCCCCACAAATTTGCAAAATTTACAAAGATTTACCAAAAAAATCAACCGAGCAATGATCTTCTTCATTTAAGAAATCACAATCCACCACTTTACCTCATCGATTCAGGCCTCGTCAAAGTATTTCTGGAATCTTTCTTATTATTTTCTCAAAATTTGTTGGTTTTCTGTTTAGCTTCTTGTAACTTTTGTTCTTATGTTTTTCAGATCTCAAGCAAGGAAAATATCTAGAATCTCCTGGGTGAAGGAGAGGTGTTTCTCTCTCTCTCTTTTTTTTTTTAACAAAAACCCTTCAGCTTCCCAGGCTTTTCTTTTAAGGCAGACCTTCGGGTAATCAAATCTACTTTCCTTTCTCTGCATATATTTCTTTGTTTTGCCTCTAATATTTCTCTTGAATCTCTTCTTTATTCTTCAGTGCTCAAGGTAGTTTTATTTCATAATTTCTATCTTTCAAAGCCCTAAATTTACCCATGATTACCCTAAACTCTCATACTTGCTTCACTCCTTTCTCCCTAGTCATAGTGATTCCATTATTCCTCGCAATAGCTTCGTTGCAGCCATAACTGGATTTGTACTTTGAGTTTTATGAGTGACACTCCATCCAATGATTGAGTACATAAGATTGGACTCTAGTCTCCACCAATATTGAGAGTTGTATTTTTATTCCGTTGACTTCACATTTTTTTTGCTATTCATAACTACATTGAAATCCTAGATGATTTACCCATGGTTCATCTCTAGACCGTTGCACAAATGTCGAATCTAAAGAAAGGTGCACGGCCAAAGCACTCTAGTAGGAGAAAGTCTCTATCTTTGAAGATAAATATTTCTTTTAATTAGTTGCCCAATTTTTCGTTTATATTTACCTCGTATTTTATTTCTTCTACCAAGTTCAATCACACATCTGCCAATCAACCATCAATTAAAATCCCTTAATGTTGATTTTCTCCCTCATAATTCAATTCGTAACCTATTTTGTTTGAACCCTACGACAAACTAATGTTCTGTCTAAATAGTGGAATATGTTTCCCTTAATTGGTTGAATCTTCACCATTGTAATTGAAGCCTCTGCAATCTACTTTCGATTTTCTAACTTCCCAAAGATTGATAGTAAGTTTTATTAGTGGTTGAAATGCAACTATACACTGATTACAATCATTATGTAGAGTGAACAATACAATTCTGGAAAACTACTCTTAATGAGTAAAATTGACTATTTTTTATTTTTTATTTTTATTTTTAATTTTTTAAATGAATATAATTAAGGTTCTATAATTTAACAATATTTATGTTTCTTTGTACTTATTTTATAACCTTGATATGTAGTTCCATTATACTTAGTTTTTAGGAGACACATGAGTAGTGACACATGTTACTGTAAGATACCCTAAGGATAAAGTGTTTGTTGTGGGATAGTTTCTTTTGGCAAAAGCATTCTTGAGTGTCAATATTTAAGTTATGCTCTGCCATGATTTAGATGAAAGCTTTTGTCTAATTTACGTTAGGAAAATCTGAGTTGAATGGACGTAAATCAAAAAGTTCAACTACTTCTTGACACTATTAATTTTTTTTTATGTAAAATCATAGTTTTTCGTATATAAACTTTTGTGTTCTATGTTCAATCCAAAGGACCAAAACATACACTTGTGTGAACAAACATTTGCTTTTGTGTTCTATGTTCATTCCCCAGTTGGTAACGTCTACAAGTTGTTTTCATGTTTTTAATGTATGGTGCTCTGTTTTTCATGTTTTTTTCCAATTCGTATTTCTATAGATTTCACACACTAACTGTGAAAATCTTTCTCTCAACCTTGGCATCTACAAGAAAAACAGAGCAAATAACAAAGCATAGTGGATTTTGTACGTTAAATGCAAAACAATCGGTGTCATCTACATTAAACCATATTTCTCTATCCAACAACATGTTCATGAAACAAAACCAAAGCGAGTAAGTAATTTTCTTTCCTTTTATCTCCTCTAATCACACATTTGGTATTTCTAAAAAGATTTATTGATGAAACATTATACAAAAAACCCCCCACATATGAGTCACTTCCACAAATGAAAATTCAAAAGCATTAGTTAAATGATTTTAAGCTTGAATTTAAAAAAAAAAAACACACAAAACACAAACATTCACTGCACTGTTTTTTAAAGACCAACAAGAGGAGTTTTCATTTTGATAAGAAATAGTTGTTAAATTTCTGCCTTGATTTTAATTTTGATAAGCCATTGTACAGAAATAGTTGTTGATTCCTTTTTTGCCTTCAATTATCCCTTTTGTGTTTGTAAATTGTTGATGATTTCCATTTCTTTTCTCTCTTTCCTGTATTAAATTATGTATGTGTAGTATAATAGGAAAGTATTGACAATAGTCGAATGTTAAGGCTATTGAGTTGTTCGTTAGTTTTTGTTTTTGGTATGTGAGTTGGTTTTGGTTTCTAGTATATGAATTGATGTGGACTGTGATGTATTGTTCATGACTTTGTTTAAACACAAACATTCACTCCAATGTTTTTTAAAGACCAACGAGAGGAGTTTCCATTTTGATAAGAAATAGTTGTTAAATTTCTTCCTTGATTTTACACGTCAATTAGTGAGAGGGATTTCAATTTTGATAAGTCATTGTACAGAAATAGTTGTTGAATCCTTTTTTGCCTTTCAATTATCCCTTTTGTGTTTGTAAATTGTTGATGATTTCCATTGCTTTTCTTTCTTTCCTTTATTAAATTATGTATGTGTAGTATAATAGAAAAGTATTGGCAATAGTCGAATGTTAATGTTATTGAGTTGTTCGTTAGTTCTGGTTTTTGGTATGTGAGTTGGTTATGGTTTCTAGTATATGAATTGATGTGGTCGGTGATGTATTGTTGATGACTTTGTTTAATATTAGTGTCATTCCAAGTATCTAGTCCTTTTCTTCACTTTCTCCCCATTTCTTCTCCGAAATCAAAATAAAATGAGGATAAGATACTAAAGGAGCACATTGGATTAGATGAAGGTTGTAGGCAGTGCAGTGATCATCTTCACAAACATGAGGTATATGTAGATTTCTCTCAGCAACTCATCGTCTCCAGGTTTCCCTTTTTTATTTCTCTTTTAACTTTTTCTTAAACAAATAATTATATAGACTTTTGAGTTTTTGATGTTTTTTTTTTTCCTTTTTGCAATTGTTTGTTTTTTGATTTATTGTTTCGTGTCCAAAAGCACCATACAAAATCAAATTCTCCCACATTTTCAGCATTGTGAATGTCTTTTCACAGGTAAGATGATGTTTTTAACTTTTTAGATGGAATAGAAAGGGTTACTATGGTAGTAGTTTTGGTGTTTGATAATTTCCCTCTGCACTTGTTGGTCTTCACTTGAAGGAGTTGTGTATATCAAGTTTCTCTTGAGTGTTTGAGACTTTTCTAAGGATTTGGTATTGTGTTCAAAGGTTTTTGAGTTTAGTTTTATAGGTTAGGTAAAAGGATCGAACAAAAACCTAATAGAAGAAGTTGTTTCTATTGAGAAATGGATGAATACTACTTCTCACTACAAAAAATATCATTTTCAATAGCATTTGATTATAAGCTAAGCTCAATCAAGCTATTAAAAGGAAAAGGAAGAGATTGGAACTTGGAAATTAACTTGGCGCCAAATAAAAAAAGAAAAAAAAACAACAATCACGAAACTTCTTTGCAAATTTCGATGTGGTTTTACTTTACGTATGCATTGGATGTGGTATTTCCAGCTGCCCTAACATATCTCATCTGTCTTCATCTTCGTTTTCTCTTCTTTCTTCGTCTTCTCATTTTCTTCATTAGTTTTTCTTTTCTTTTTTCGTGTAGAGCCCTAACTTTGTTGTCTGCTTCACTGTGTGACAACATCGAATCCGACAAGTTCATCGCTTACGACTACCAACACTTGAAATTATAGGTATTTAATTTTAACAGCAAATGGCGTATTTTGTTCTCTCTCTATTATAACATTTTCCTCTTTTTAACTTTTTCAGCTCCATTTTGTGGATTTCAAATTAACTTTGTAATTTCCATTTTCAAACAATAAATCAGGTTTTTAACCTTGTTTGATTGGCGGACATTGAAAAACTCATGATATTGCCTATGGATACTATGTAATATGCCTTCTCTTAGAATATTAAGATGACTTTCTTGTGTAGTTAGAACGAAGCTTCCTTTTTGTAGTTCCAAAAATATATTTAGCCAATATCATTGGATAAACTCATTAACTAACTTGAAACATATTCAATCCAATTTAAGAGGACATCCATGATGATTACAACTATAGCTAATTATTTTTACCATCATAGCTTTCTTTCCATTGCTAATTTTTAAGTGCAGTGAGTGTTTTACTTTGTCAGGCTCTCTTTCTCACCTTTTGTTTTATGTTGTTCAAATGGATTTTTTTTTCCTTTTAGTGTTTTGGGTTGCTCAATTTCAAGTTGGGTTAAAATGGCTTATGACTAGCTAGTAAGTCCAACCATATGTTCATGTTTTTAAGCTGGATTGCTTGACATGTTGTCTTGAGATTCTTTGTTGTAGGTGGTCGTCAGATATGCAAGAATTTACAAATGTTTTTAATCGTCTAAGTTTTGGTTTGCATTAAACCATTTTCCATAGGTTGTTGATATGATGTTGTTATTCTATCTAATAAATATTGAGAAATTCCCCTTTTAAATAATATTGCAAGTTTTGATGGGTAGAATGTTCCTCTCATGCTATAGAAATACTATGTTGTGTTGTCTTCTACCATAGATATGTGGTTTATTAATCTTTATTTGACCATTTTACAATGATGGTCAAAGTAAGGAAAATTTGCATAGTCTTTATCATCTCAATCTTGACAATTTTGATGGCTTTTGAAAAAGGAACAAATGTTGAATTATTAACATTTGGTTGATGGACTTTGGAGAAGTAATAGAGTTTGAATGGTGTTGCATATATTAATTTTTTTTTCTAATATTTGGTTGTCCAAGCTTCTATTTTCCTTAGTTTCAATATTTCTCTAATCTTCTTTGGTTATTGATTCAAAGTCTCATAGTTGATTCAATTTAACGAGAGATATCTAAAGCATGCGGTTGAAAAGGGATCTTGTGGAGGAAGTTGAACATTTATCCATTTAAGGTCTTTTAGTTGATTGTGGTGAAGGAGAAGTGTTAGACACTCCTGATTTATTGAGTGTTTGTGAGTCACAAATTTATTGTAAGAATTTGCTTGATTTTGTTGAACTGTTTGACACTCTGTTTTCTTATAATTTGCTATTGGCATAATGAATTTTCAATTTTTTCCTTCTAGTTGTAGTTGATTATTTCCATGTTTCTCATGACAAGATGACCTTAATGTCCCTATTTTGTTTTGATGCATGGGTAGGTGAAGAGTCAATAATTTGGTTGTTTTTGGAGGTATGAGTTGTTTTTGCTCATTTTGTATTGGTCTATTCTTCAATCTTTGGCAACTCTTCCACTTTTACAAGATTGTCTTTGGCATGAAAGAGAATAAATATACTTTTGCATCCGAAATGCAAAGTTGAGCAAAACGCTCCCACTATTCTCTCTCAAGCTCAACCTTTTCGGCTTTATGAAACTTGAGATGCACTAGCTCACTCGACACTCTCCCTAAAGCAAACTAGCAAAGATTTGCCCTTTTTCTACCACACGCCAAAATGGGTTACAAATGTTTCTAAAGTTTAAAGAAAATTTTCAAAGATTAGCTCTTTGCTTGATGAGTTCATATATGGAATGTTTGTTCTCTATTTACTATTCTTTATTATGATATTTTGTACTTGTCCATTAAATAAGTTTAATAATTGATTTTCATTTTGTGTTTCTTGAACTTCTATGGGTTATGTTGAGTTTTGTACTCCTTGAAGATGGTGATGTTGATTTTGATAGAAGTTTGGAAGCTTAATTTTTCACATGGTCTTGGAAGCTTAGTTTAGGTACACATGGTCCTGGAAGCTTAGTTTAGGTAATTTTCTTTATCTTGATGATACCACCCTAGCAACTTATGTATGCTTCTCCCTTTTATTCTTTATTCTTAATATGCAAGTAAGCTTACTATTTTGTCATTTATTAAGTTTCGAGAGTATAAATAAACTAATTATGTCCATAATATTTAAGGAATTCAAATTCTTGGATGTCCTCTTTTCATGGTAATCGATGTCCATAATAGTTGGGAAAATGTTCTGTTTTTATCAATGTGCATAATGGCAAACAAACCAACTGGATCTAGATAAATGTGAGGTTGTAGATGGGCGGTTTTTCATATAGAAGTGTGTTTATCTTGTTTATCAGGTTTAAAAAATATTGGGTTAGTTCTATGTATGTCATTATGCTACTAAAATTTTTGGAGTATCCGATTAGAATTAAAATATGGCCTTTAGGAATGTCATTAGGTTAGATATAGAAATCTGAGACGTTACACATTCAATCATTTTTGGTATTTTTGTTGATATTGTTTGTTGCAAGGTTTAACTGCTTGTTGATTTATGCATGAGCTGGTGTTTTATAATGTTGCAATTCTAATGTGTAAAACTGGTTATATGTTGTTGGTTCATGTTTTCCATGTCCTCTTTTTGGAAGAAGTCGTCCTTACAAGCTTATTTAAGTTAATTAATTTACATTTTTTTATTTTGACCTATAGTCTTAAATACACAGAATATGCATCCACATTTCACTAGGAAGACTTTTGTATTGGTTGGAGCTCACTTGGATTTTCATATGAGCAGTTTAGCTTTTTTTACCTACTGCTTGCCATCAAAAAGTAGTGAAAAATGCTTCAATACTATGATCTTGAAATACTAATTTGATTTTGAAACACAATGTGAATCTTTCCTCTTAGTTTTTATCTCCTTCAATCTTCCTTGCCTCTGCACCTTAGAGTTTTACATGGAAGATTGTTCATAATCCATTTGGTTGTGCAGTGTTTTGATTCTTCTAATTTGAGTGTTTCTTTGCTCTCTACAGTAAAACAAAATCTATATTGAACAGCATCCGTTATCTCTCCATTTTCAAGGTTAATATCTGAATTTCTACCTCACTAAGTTTAATATTACAACTATTTTCTTTGGTATCACCAATTCGATTCCATCTACAAAATTTTGATGCTGAATGTCAATTTTTCTAGGGTAACTATGTTATGGTGTCATTCATTTCTTTAGACTAGTGTTTTTGTTTTTGGGTCCTTTATTTGATTAAGTACAAATGAATATTATAATGTTGGTAAGGAAACTTTGGAATAAGTTTAGGGAGAAAATGCTCAAATGATCAAATCAACAGAGAAACAACCTAGCTCACACCAAACTTGTTCACTCCTTGTAGTTGCTTTCAATTTGCATTGAGATTATTGTTATTGATGATGTTGTGGGTACTACAATTGCATGACCAATTGATACAGTTAAAATAGGTAAGTAAAGTAATATTAAAGTTTAGTTGAATTTATTTGTATGAGTTGTAATGTTTATTTGTTATATTGGTTCGTGGGTTAGAGTTTAAATCAAGATTTATAAAAGATATTTTGGTTTTTTAATTTATTAGGTGAATGAATGAATAAAACTCATGCAGCTGCATATTCATGGAGGAATTGTTAGTATGCAGCAATTTCATCAACTCTCTTAGTTGTTCTTCAGTGTATGAACTTTTTGGGATTATATATGTAGATAGTTATTTGGATTATGAATTTGCAACTTTCTTTATATGTAAGTATTTTAATTTATTTGCCATAACAAATTTTTTATTTTATTAATGTAGTACTTAATATTTTGTACTAGGAATTTGAAGATTTTATGTGTATCTTTATGAGAATTTTGAAGATTTGCATTTTTTAGTTGTCTATACATGATGAGGCGAGTTCGATAGATATATATGTTTTTACTTTTGAAAATGTTTTTAAATACATTATAAAAAAAATAAGTTGATTTTTCAATATAAAAACATTTGAAACTAAACATGATAAATGTAAACTAAACAATATAATATATAAAAAAAATGGTTAAAAGTCAATTAGTGTATATCATAGCAATATTAAAAATGTTATGCTATATTTTCTATAACATTATTTCACTGTTATAAAAAATATTATTAAAGACCAATCATAACTTTTTTCGTAACGCTGTGAATTTTTTATATAACATTATAATTACGCAATAAAAAATGGATGTTTTTATAGCATTTTCAATAATGTTGAATAAATGCTATGAAAAGTTAGAGACTTTCAATAACATCCGATATAATAGCATGATAAAAATGTTATGATATATCTTGTATAGCTTTTTTTTCACGGCTATAAATAATGCTACTAAAGAGAAATCATAGCTTTTTTTAACGCTATGACGAGTTTCCATAACATTAAAATAAAGCAATAAAAATAAACCTTTTATAGCGTATTCAATAGCGTTGAAAACACGCTATGACAAGTTAGAGATTTTCAATAACATCGGCTACAACAACGTGGTAAAAACGCTATGATGTCTTTTATAGCTTTTTTTCACAGCTATAAAAAACGCTATTAAATAGAAAACATAGTGTTTTTTTCCAATGCTATGAAAGGTTTCCATAACATTAGAATAACGCAATAAATATAGGCTTTCTACAGCGATTTCGATAGCGGGAAAAAAACGCTATTGAGTCTCAGACTTTCAATAACATGGGCTACGACAGCGTTTCAAAAAACGCTATCGTAGCCTTACGATAGCGTTTTTTGAATGCTATCGTATGTGATTTTTCCTGTAGTGAGTTGCACTCTTCTGTGTCCACGGATATAGACCAATATCGACTAGTTAGTCCTTCATGAGTGTCCGTAACACCAGCTGGGTCAAATTACCGTTTTACCCCTAGGTTACTTATATTTCCTTAAGTACCAGTTCTACTCTAATGAACAACCGGTTTGTGGTCCAACCATCAAACAGAAAAACCCTCTCGTGCCATTGTGAGGGTAAGACCCTTTGTTTAAGACTCGGAGTCACCACTTAAGGGAACACTCATCTGCTTCCCTAAAGTCGAGAAGGAGTGAATTCCATCTTGTACGATTATGTTCTCATCTCCCCACTTGGTCTTGTCCCCAAAATGGTAGGCTTATTGAGTCGGCATATTGGCCACTCTCACCCATAAAAATAAAAGGGCAATCCCTCATGAGCAGGAGTCCATAATCAACTCAAGATTAAGACTAAATTGTCTAGGTCGTCCTAGTGAAATAGAAAACCAACTAGTTAACGGTGTTCTAACTAGTGGCTACTATTTCGTGGTCCGGTCTTATGGAAACTCATTGCATAGGATACCCTCACTCGCATGTCTCCTACACGAATGCGTAGGATCATAACGTTTGTATCAAATACAAAGTGGGTCGTATCCATAGTGTCACCAGGATAAGGCACAGTCTTATCCCTATACTATAGACCTTTTAGGCTGTTTCTTGAACAATGATCCCCATATGTCGCCACATATAGTTCAAAACTCATATTACAACCTAGGATATCTAGTTTATTGGATTAGAGTTATTTTAGGCAAAGACAAATATAAAATAACTAATAACATTTAATGGAAAAATATATCAATATTATTTCATTAATATCCGGTTAACGGTTACATTCACTATCTACGAGTTTTAGGGCATAAAACCCAACACTTCTGTGGTGGATGCAATAACATTGAGATATCTAATTGGCCTGACTTTGTATAAAAAGCTTGGCATGCGTCTTATGGATGTAGTTACAACATATTTATATGGATCTCTTGATAACGATATTTATATGAAAATCCCTGAAGGATTAAAAATACCAGAGTCATATAATTCAAATCCTAGAGAATTATATTCGATCAAATTACAGAGATCTTTATATGGATTAAAACAATCAGGACGAATGTGGTATAATCGTCTGAGTGAATATTTATTGAAAGAAGGGTATCAAAATAACCCAATTTGTCCATGTGTTTTTATAAAGAAATCACAGTCAGGATTTGCTATCATTACTGTATATGTTGATGATTTGAATATAATTGGAACTCCTGAAGAGCTTCCAAAGGCAATAGAATATCGTAAAAAACAATTTGAGATGAAAGATCTCGAGAAAACAAAGTTTTGCCTTGACTTACAAATTGAGCATCTAGCAGATGGAATATTTATTCATCAATCAACTTATACATAAAAGATATTAAAGAGATTTTACATAGACAAAGCACATCCATTGAACATTCCAATGGTAGTTCATTCACTCGATGTAAAGAAAGACATCTTCCGACCTCGAGAAGATAATGAAGAGCTTCTTGGTCCAGAAGTACCATATCTTAGTGCAATTGGTGCACTTATGTATCTTGCTAATAATACAAGACCTGATATAGCATTTTCAGTAAATTTATTAGCTAGATATAGTTCTTCTCCAACAAAAGACATTGGAATGGAGTTAAACACATCCTCCGTTATCTTCGAGGGACAATTGATATGGGTTATTTTATTCTAATAAATCAAAAACTAAACAAAAGATCGTTGTATAACTTTATAGCTCAAAAACTCATAAGTATTTAGCTTGCAAAAGGAAATGCAGTAATAACTCTTTTTAAGCACAACTAAAGAATAAACAACGACTCACTAACCCTAAACCCTTATCTCTAGTCATACCGGTGCAGAGCCTTCTCAATACGCAGAGCAGAGCAAACTCTATCATACTAAGCATATAATACACTCCACACTTAGTAGAGCAAATATCTAGTCATGCATGAACCTAGAACAATCTCTCTCAGGCTAACCATCCCAACACATGGCCCGAACCCTGCATGCACTGGAGTGGGTCATGAGGATCTCTCTTTATATACTATGGAAACACATTCACAAAGCACATGGGTAATCACCTATGATACGTAGAGCTAACGACTTAAAAACTATTTTCTAGCATGAATCTCTTTATTCAAAGCTCATCTAAAAACCATTTTCTCTTATAAAATAACATTTCATAAACTCAAGCAATGTTTACAAATATCGAAAACATTCTAAAGTTCTCAAGTAATCGCACAATATCTCAAATGCTTCAGAAACACATATTCCAACTATGAAAATCATAAAATCAACGAAACTTAAATCATTTTCTCTAAAACATGTTTAACTCTAATTTTTCTCAAATTCATAAGTATAGGACTTTTAATAGTGGAAAATAATTATTAAAACAACCACTCACAACTACTTTTGATAAGACACGTTTGGGTCATAAGTCGTCCCGATCTCCGTTTGACCTGAAATATTAATTAAATAAATATATGAGTTCTTATTCAACTTAAGTGGCCAATTTAGTTTAAGCACATATTTAAATTATTCCATGAACTCCAATTTTTCCCTTTCTTATCTTAAGGTACTCTTTTGTCTTTACTTCCATTAACATCTATTCTTTTATTTTCCCTCTGAATGAGTCAATTCCCATCCTAACACACTTTTTCCTTTCTCTCTCTTCATTTATCTCATTTGGTACCATGTCCCATTTTCCTTTCTTTTTTTTTCTTTTCCTTTTCTCAATCCAACTATCTATTTCTCTTTTTCCCATCTCAATCCAAGATTCCCTACCTTTCCCTTTATCACCATTCTTTTTAAAAACACCATTTTTCTCTCTCTTCACCCATCATCTTCAACCTCTATCCCAAACTCTCGGTTTTCCCTCTTCTCTCTCCTTTTTTTTTTTTTTTGTTCTTTCTTCAACAACCAACAATCCACCAATTCCATCTTCCTTCTTCTTCTTCCCTTACACATAAAATCTCACAAACATATATATCCATACCCAACAACAACAAATCAAGAAGATTTCAAGAACCACTTACCAATTTCGTTGAATAACACGTGTACTTGAACACTAATCTTCAAAATCAAACCTCTTTCCCTAAGACCTCTCCTCTTAAAGTCGATTCATCTCCCTCTCAATCTCTCCTTCAGTTTCTTCTTCTTCTTTCTCTCTCCCTCTACGTTTCTCTTTCCCCGACTGTTTCATTTCCTCTTTTTTTTTGTTTTTTTTTTTACTTTTATTGTGGGTGTCCAGCCCACTTGTTGCACTAGCAAGATTTTATTTTTAAACTTGTGTTTATGAGCCCAATATGTCGGGTTATGTGTTTAGCCCAATTGAGGTTAAATGAATGGGCTTGTCTTGTAAGCCTAGGGTTTTTTTTTCCTTTGATATGGGATGACCTAAGGAAGACGGCAAAAAGAAAAATACAGAAAAATACACAGAAAAACGGAGAGGAGCAGTGAGAGCATTCAACAATAGCGTTCACAAAGTTGTCAATTTCCGGAGTTTTAACCGTTGGATTTTACTGAACTTTGGTCAGCTTGTCAGGGACATATAGGTCCTCGTTTTGAACGGTTGGATAGTCGTTTTGAGCTTTGGTTTTTCTGTAATCGCTGCTGGATAGAACCTGTAAAACTGGAGATATTTCCATCTTCTTTATCTCTTAGGTATGAAAGTATTGGTGGGTTGTGAATCTTTGTATGACTGATTTGGATTCTTTTTCCCTCAATTTTATCTTAATAAGGGAAGGTGACAAGGGTGGATTCCTCACAAGTCCCGTGGTTTTTACTCTTCACATCAAAAGGGTTTTCCACGTATAAATCGTGCGTGTTTTTGCGTTTTTAGTATTCTAAATTTTCTGGTTGATTGCTGTCCGTGATTGGTTGATTTGGTCATTTATTTGTGGTATTTTTGGAGCACAATTAATTGGTTGATTGTCTTGGAGGTGATTGTTGAAGGAGAAATTTTGTCCAATCACAAATTGCCACGTCATTATTTAAAATTAATGACGAAATTCCTAATAATTAAATTTGGGACCAATTATAAATTAATATGTGTCCCAAATTTAATTTGAAGACAAAGTTGGCCAATTATAAATTTAAAGAACCAAATTTCTATTTGATCAATTAATTAGAAAATAAATTATTTTGATCAAATTAATTAATTTGACCAATTAATTAAAAAATAATTAATTTGATCAAATTGGGGTCTTTTAAGTATTTGGGTCATATGGTTTTGGGTCAAATATGAACCAAACCCAAGACTAAATAGTTGAGCCCAAAACCAATAAAGCCCAAGTCCATGTTGTTAGGCCCAAAAGCCATCATGGCCCATCCAGCGAGAACTCTATAAATAGAGAGGTTCTCCTCCATTTCAAGGGTTCAGAATTTATACACTCTCCCAAAGACAAGAGTTCAGAGTTTCAAAGCTCTTAAGCAGAACTAGAGAATTCAGAGAGACTCCACCAAGTCTGAAGACCGAATACTCTCTGCAATCCATAAATTCAAGTGTTGAACACTTCTTGAAGACCAAACACTCTTCAAGACTTCAACACACCTTGAAGATCAAATACTCTTCAGGACATCGACACCTCTTGAAGACTGAAGACTCCTTCAAGACTGGAAAGCTTCAAGCTCCAAGAATCCATTGAAGCTTCAGACTCGAGATCAAGCGTTCCAACCCTCGAGTGAAGCACATTCACACACAAGAAAGAGAATCAGAGGATTAACATTAGAAATCGTACACCCACACACATATAAACATAAATACAATTATATTATTTATTCCACGTGTCTCCATCCCCGAAGTTATGTGTGAACAAATTGGCACACCCAGTGGGACCATCTCTACCTCTCATCTATCTCTCTTATCTCAAAACACAGGTATAAACATGTCGTTCAAGACTTCTTCAGTGGTCGCTGTCATGAACAAGTCATACATGGGTTTTACTGCCCATTGTTGCTTCAACGGACTAACGTTGCAAGAAGATAAAGCTTCTATCATTGCAGGCCAAGAAACAACCTTGCAGGGGGCATATACTAATGACAAGTTTCTTGTTATGTATAACCCTTTTTTTGAACCTGATTCTGACGTAGTGACTGTCATGATGACTGAGACAAGAACTTGTTGGGTTTTATGCCCTAAAACTCGTAGATAGTGAATGTAAACAAATTTTATACTTGTATTTAATAAAGTGCTATTGAGTTTTCTACAATAAAATGTTATTGTTAAAAATTGCATTATTTAACCCTAATCCAATAAACTAGACATCCTAGGCTATAATATGAGTCTTGAACTATATGTGGCGACATATGGGGATCATTGTTCAAGAAACAGCCTAAAGGGTCTATAGTATAGGGATAAGACTGGGTGCCTTATCCTGGCAACACTATGGATATGGCCCACTTTGTATTTGATACAAACGCTGCGATCCAACGCGTTCGTGTAGGAGACATGCGAGTGGGGGTATCCTATGCAATGAGTTTGCATAAGACCAGACCGCGAAATAGTAACCATAGGTTATAACACCGTTAACTAGTTGGTTTTCTATTTCACTAGGACGACCTAGACAACTTAGTCTTAATCCTGAGTTGATTATGGACTCCTGCTCATGAGAGATTGTCCTTTGATTTGTATGGGTGAGAGTGGTCAATACGCCGACTCAATAAGCCTACCATTTTGGGGACAAGACCGAATGGGGAGCTGGGAACATGATCGTACAAGATGGAATTCACTCATTCCCGACTTTAGGGAAGCAGATGAGTGTTCCCTTAAGTGGTTACTCCGAGTCTTGAACAAATGGCCCTACCCTCTCAATGGCATGAGAGGGTTTTCTGTTTGATGGTTGGACCACAAATAGGTTGTTCATTAGAGGAGAACTGGTACTTAAGGAAATAGAAGTAACCCAAGGGTAAAACGATAATTTGACCCAGCTGGTGTTACGGACACTCGTGAAGGACTAACTAGTCGATATTGGTCTAGATCCGTGGACACAGAAAATATGTCTGCAGTGAGAAGAGTGCAACTGTGAGTCTATAGTGGAATGTACACACAGTTAACGAATATTGATTAATGTGGTTAATGAGTTTGACCAATTAATCTCACATTGTTCGAGCTTCTGATTTGCAGGTCCATTAGGTCCCACTGGTAGCTCATAAAGTAACTTGAGGCAATTAAGTAATAAAAGTAAATTGAAAATGTTCAATTTACTAAGGGAAACAAATATAATATATATTGATATATTATTATGAGAGAAATTAATATTTGAAGAAATTCAAATATAAATTTATGGAAGTTTGAAAGAGTTCAAATAATGAATTAATTAATTTAAGGCCTAAAATCTATTTGGGCGAATTAATTAATTCAAGGCCGAAAATTAAATATGTGATATTTAATTGGTGGTTAATTAATTAAAGAATTCATTAACCGGGAATTAATCAATTATGGAAATAATTAATCACTTAAGGAAGTGATTAATCATTTATGAAAATGATCTAATCACTTATGGAAGTAATTAGTCATTTGTGGAAAAGATTAATCAATTATGGAATTGATTGATCATGATTGATTGAAAGGAATAAGATTGAATCAATTTTGGAAAAGATTGATTTAATTGAATATTTTATTCATGACCTCTCTTCTATAAATAGAACACTAGACCTAATTGGTCCATGACACTCTGCTCTTGCTCTTAGACTCTCAAGACAAGACCTAGAATTCTCTCTAGCCTCCCTCTTAGAGAAAGACTCCCACAAGTCTTTTGCCTCCTAGACTTAGAGACATACCGGTGTATCCTCTGTGGTTATTGTGTCTTTAAAGAAGAATTTTCCAGCAAAGAAACACAAAGGAGGCTGCTGCTTTTTGTTCGTTGGAGCGTCGTTGGCGAAGAACGGTCAAGTCTACAACGAAGGTTTGTAACGGTTCTTCCCCTTTTCTTTAGAAAAGCATGAAAATAAATTTAGATTTATTTTTAGCATGTTTAAACCAATTTTCCAGCAACTTTAAAGTGTGTTTAAAGTTTTATTTGAGTTTTTCGTAATGGTATTTTAATGTTAATTAATATACGGCGTAAGGTCCAATCGATGCGCTTCCGCTGCGTGGGGACTTTTATTCCCTTTAGAACTATGGAAGAAAGAATGACTGAGATGCAGGAACACATCAACACCTTGATGAAGACGATTGAAGAAAAAGATTCTCAAATCATGCAACTAAAGAGCCAAGTTGAAAACCAACATATCGCCGAATCAAGTCAAACCCAAGTCATAAAAAATCATGACAAAGGAAAGACTACAGTGCAAGATGCTCAGCCACAGTGTTCTGCTTCGGTCGTTTCACTATCTATCCAACAATTTCAAGATATGATCAGAAACTGTATCAGAGCTCAGTACGGTGGACCTACTCAAGATCCCCTCTTGTATTCTAAACCTTATACTAAGAGGATTGATAACTTGAGAACACCAATCGGGTATCAGCCACCGAAATTTCAGCAATTTGATGGAAAGGGCAATCCTAAACAACATAATGCCCACTTCGTTGAGACATGCGAGAACACTGGTACTCGAGGGGACCTACTAGTCAAACAGTTTGTTCGAACACTTAAAGGAAATGCTTTTGACTGGTACACTGATCTAGAACCTGAGTCAATAGACAGTTGGGAGGAACTCGAAAGAGAGTTTTTGAATCGCTTCTACAACACTAGACGAACCGTTAGCATGTTCGAGCTCACCAACACTAAACAACGAAAAGGTGAACTCGTTGTTAACTATATAAATCGCTGGAGAGCCATGAGTCTAGAATGCAAAGATCGCCTCACTAAACTCTCTGCCGTTGAGATGTGCATTCAAGGCATGCACTGGGAACTCCTTTACATCCTCAAAGGTATAAAGCCTCACACCTTTGAGGAACTAGCAACTCGCGCCCACGATATGGAGCTAAGTATTGCTAGTTGAGAAAATCAAGACCTTCTACTCCCTAATATGAGGAAAGAAGGAAGGAACGATGAAGAGACTATAGAAGAATCTATGGTTGTAAACACAACCCTTCCCAAGTCGTCTTTGAAAGAAAAACGACAAACAAATGGAACCCATCACTTAACTTTAAAGGAAAGACAGAAGAAAATCTATCATTTCCCTGATGTTGACATCCCTGATATGTTGGAACAACTACTGGAAGCGCAACTGATAGAGCTTCCGAAGTGTAAACGACCAGAAGAGATGGAGAAAATCGATGATCCCAAGTATTGCAAGTATCATCGAGTTATTGGCCATCAAGTGGAAAGATGTTTCGTCCTAAAGGACTTAATTCTGAAGCTAGCTATGGAAGGAAAAATTGAGCTCGACCTTGATGAAGTAGCTCAATCAAATCTTGCTACAATCAAAGAAAAGAGCAAGCATCAAAGAAAGAAGGATCCTAAGAAACTTCAACCCAAGAGGAAGAGAAGTAAAAATTTTTCTCAACCTCAACAACTGGGGATGTTGAATAAATCCATCTCCAAAACTTTCCACAAAAAGGAAAAAGAAAACTTTGCAACTTCCTACTGCATCGATGTAGAAGAAGTTGACAATTCTGAGAAGGGTGAACTAAGGACCTCCGTCTTCGATCGCATCAAGCCTCCAACTACTCATCATTTGGTATTCCAAAGAATGAGTATGGTCACGACAGAAGAAGAAAATCAATGTCCGACGTCCACCTTCACTCGACCTTCAGCTTTCCAAAGGCTAAGTGTTTCTACATCGAAGAAAAGTCGACCTTCAACATCTGTTTTTGATTGCCTCAAAGTAACAAACGATCAACCTAAAAGAAAGATGGATAACCTGGAGTTGAAACTTTTCGATGAAGTAAACAGTGGCGAGAAGCTTCATAGTAGCATCCCGTCACGGATGAAGAGGAAGTTTTCTGTTCTCATAAATACAGAAGGTTCCTTGAAGGTGAAGTCAAATCTCATTGTCTTTACCAGTCCTATAAGTGAAGAATCTGATCAAGACCATGATGAAGATAAGGGCTTTTAAAATGTAAAAGCTCCTTATCGCAAGAGCCTAAACTGCATGATGCTCCTAGCCCACACGAGCTTAAAAGGTGAGTGCAAAAAATCTTGAACTACGTTATGACTTGATCCCTATTCCACAAGGGTATGTAGGCAACTTAAAGAAAACTTTAAGTTCAGTCTCTATAAACAAAAAAAATGTGCATGACAATACAAATTGAAGAAATTCTTTAGTATTGGGGGCAATACAACAAATTTGAGTTGTACACCGTTATAAATATGAAGCTACGAGTTGGACGAATAAAAGAAGATTTCATTCCTCCAAATTCAATGTCTCGCTAGCCTCAAGTTCGGTGTTTCACTCACCCTACGTTCGTTGTTCCCGCTTCTTCAAGTTCGAAGGTTCTCACACGCTTCGTTGCAGTTCCTTCTCTTCAATTTCAAAGGTTCTCACGCGTTTCGTTGCGATTCCTTCTCTTCAATTTTGAAGGTTCTCACGCGTTTCGTTGCAGTTCATTCTCTCAAAGTTCGAAGGTTCTCACGTTGTTTCGCTGCAGTTCCTTCTCTCCAAGTTCGAAGGTT
This sequence comes from Luffa acutangula, assembly GCA_036850905.1. NCBI lineage: Eukaryota > Viridiplantae > Streptophyta > Magnoliopsida > Cucurbitales > Cucurbitaceae > Luffa > Luffa acutangula. The sequence continues at coordinate 7,370,527 of CM072094.1, read as the reverse complement.
CTCACATTGCTGCACTGCAGTTCCTTCTCTTCAAGTTCAAAGGTTCTCACGCATTTTGCTACAGTTCCTTCTCTCCAAGTCTCCAAGTTTGAAGGTTGACGCACTTCGCTGCAGTTCCTTCTCTCAATCTTGAAGGTTCTCACGCTGCTTCACTACAGTTCCTTCTTCCCAAGTTTGAAGGTTCTAACGCGCTTCACTGCAGTTCTTTCTCTCCAAGTTCGAGGGTCCTTACACTATACGCTATTGTGTTGTTCCTTCTCCAAGTTCGAAGGTTCTTCGTTATATGTTGTTGCGTTGTTCCTTCTCCAAGTTCGAAGGTTCTCAGTTGTACGACTGCTACGTTGTTCTTCCTCCAAGTGCAAAGGATCATATGTTGTGCGCTGCTTCATTGTTCCCTCCTCTCTCAAGTTCGAAGGTTCTAACACAGCTTCGTTGGAGTTCCTTCTCCCCAAGTTCGAAGGTTCTCACGCGCTTCGTTGCAGTTCCTTCTCTCCAAGGTCGAAGGTTCTCACGCGTTGCGTTGCAGTTCTGTCTCTCCAAGTTCGAAGGTTCACGCACTTCGCTGCAGTTCCTTCTCTCAAGCTTGAAGGTTCTCACACTACATCGCTGCAATTCCTTCTCTCCAAGTTCGAAGATTCTCATGCGCTTTGTTGCAGTTCCTTCTCTCCAAGTTTGAAGGTTCTCACGTACTTCGTTGTAGTTCCTTCTCCCCAAGTTCAAAAGTTCACCCGTTGTATGCTGCTATTTCTTCCAAGTTCAAAGGTTCTAACGCTGCTTCTACTCCTCCGAAGGTTCTAATGCTGCTTCTGCTTCCTCACGTCGCTTCGCTGCAGTTCCTTCCTCCTGCAGTTCCTTGTTCCTTCTCTCCAAGTTCGAAGGTTCTCACATTGCTTCGTTGTTGTTCCTTCTCTAAATTTGAAGGTTCTCACGCTACGTTGTTCGAAGGTCCTTCCTCTTATACTGCATTGCATCACTGTTCCTTCAACAAGTTCGAAGGTTCTTACGTTGCAGCAGGAAAGGAGCCCAAGTGGCAACGACATCATGTGTCCTTGGGCCGAGGGACGTCGTAGCAACAAAAGTCCAAGGAACACGTCATGTCCTTGTACTCATGCTGAAAGACGTGGCAACGAAAAAAGTCCAAGGAGGACGTCATGTCCTTGTACTGCCGAAAGACGTGGCAGCGGCAAAAGTCCAAGGAGCACGTCATGTCCTTGTACTCATGCTGAAAGATGTGGAAGTGGCAAAAGTCCAAGGAGCACGTCATGTCTTTGTACTCATGTTGAAAGACGTGGCGGCGACAAAACTCCGGGGTGGCAAAAGTCCAAGGAGCATGTCATGTCCTTATACTCATGCTGAAAGACGTGGCAGCGACAAAAGTCCAAGGAGCACGTCATGTCCTTGTACTCATGCTGAAAGATGTGGCGGCGGCAAAAGTCCAAGGAGCACGTCATGTCCTTGTACTAATGCTGAAAGCGACAAAAGTCCAAGGAGCATGTCATGTCCATGTACTCATGCTGAAAGACGTGGCGGCGGCAAAAGTCCAAAGAGCACGTCATGTCCTTGTACTTATGCTAAAAGACGTGGAGGCGTCAAAAGTCCAAGGAGCACGTCATGTCCTTGGACTAATGTTAAAAGATGTGGCGACAACGAAAGTCCAAGGAACATGTCCTTGTACTCATGCTGAAAGACGTGACAGTAGTAAAGGAGCCCAAGTGAGAATGACATCATGTGTCCTTGAGCCAGAGAGCGTCGTAGCAACAAAAGTCCAAAGACGTCATATGTCCTTGGACTAATGTTAAAAGACATTATACCTGCAAATTGAAGACAACAAGGATATGTATGCCTTAAAAAAAATTCACTTACCTAGGTACTTACCTTTTGGATGGTGGATGAAGGCATTGTGGTTGTAATTGAAATATAGGCAAGGTGTTGTGAGTTCAAAAAAAAAGAAGGAAGAATCTTAAAAAAAAAAAAAATAAATAAAAAAAAAGAAGAAAAAGAAATTTAAAAAAAAAAAGAAAAAAAAGGGGAGAAGAAAGTTTCCTACTTAAATCCTTTCTTGAATGCTCCCTACAATTGATGTGTGCTCTCCCTACTGAGGTTCAGTCTTATTTATAGGATGGAGTTTTAAGTTCAAATCACAGGTTTAGATAAAGATTTGATTCAAATGAAATCTTATCTCCGGTTCAAAATTTTATGAGATAATCATTATCTTTATCTAAACCAACTTGATTAAATTGAATTTCCTAAAAGATAAGTGTTTCAATTCAAATCAATTTGGGAATTCAAATTTTATCTAAATAATTTTATTTATCTATTTTATTTGGGCATACTCCAAATTTTTCTTCCAAATCAAAATTTGAGATTCAAACTCAAATTTCATTCAAAATTCAAGTTTAAATTTGGTAAAAATTTACCTTAAATTAAATTTTGGGGATAATCCAAATTTTATCCCAAATGGACCAGAGTCCAAACCTCAAATTCTATTCCAAATGCAAGTTAAAATTGGATAGAATTTTACCTCAAATCAAAATTTTGGCATAAACCAAAATTTGCCCAAACTTAAGTTCAAATCAAAGTTTGCTGCCAAATAAGGAAAATCAAAATTTTGACCAAACTTCAAATTTTGATTAATTGGCGATAAGAGTGTGTCAAATAAAAAAAATCAAAATTTTGACCAAAATTCATATTTTAATTAAATTGACACACCAAATTGAGTCAAAATCAAGAACAAATACCTTGCATTTTTATTCCAAAATATCTTTTTCGAGATTCATTCCCACATAACTTGTGCCTAAATCTCGAAAAATTGGGCATTTGTTGAAGGAGAAATTTTGTCCAATCACAAATTGTCATGTCATTATTTAAAATTAATGACGAAATTACAAGTAATTAAATTTGGGACCAATTATAAATTGACATGTGTCCCAATTTTAATTTGAAGACAAAGTTGGCCAATTACAAATTTAAAGAACCAAATTTTTATTTGATCAATTAATTAGAAAATAAATTATTTTGATCAAATTAATTAATTTGACCAATTAATTAAAAAAATAATTAATTGGATCAAATTTGGGTCTTTTAAGTATTTGGGTCATATGGTTTTTGGTCAAATATGAACCAAACCCAAGACTAAATAGTTGAGCCCAAAACCAATAAAGCCCAAGCCCAAGTTGTTAGGCCCAAAAGCCACCAAGGTCCATCCAGCGAAAACTCTATAAATAGAGAGGTTCTCGTCCATTTCAAGGGTTCAGAATTTCTACACTCTCACAAAGACAAGAGTTTAGAGTTTCAAAGCTTTCAAGCAGAACCAGAGAATTCAGAGAGACTCCACCAAGTCTGAAGACCGAAGACTCTCTACAATTCATAAATTCAAGTGTTGAACACTTCTTGAAGACCAAACACTCTTCAAGACTTCAACACACCTTGAAGATCAAATACTCTTCAGGAAATCGACACCTCTTGAAGATTGAAGACTCCTTCAAGACTGGAAGGCTTCAAGCTCCAAGAATCCATTGAAGCTTCAGACTCGAGATCAAGCGTTCCAGCCCTCGAGTGAAACACATTCACACACAAGAGAGAGAATCAGAGGATTAACATTAGAGATTGTACACCCACACGCATACAAACATAAATACGATTATATTATTTATTCCATGTGTCTCCATCCCCGAAGTTACGTGTGAACAGTGATCCTAGTGGGTAGTTAATATACTACTTGGGTCCTATCAACTTTTACTCATTCTCTCTCTACGGGGGTTCCTTCTTTTCAACCCATTTTTTTTTTTATCTAAACCCTCACTTGCCGCCTCTTCCAACTTTATCTTCTTATTTTTCTCCTTTTTTTTTAACCTTGAATGAAAGACAAAAATTTTAAATGGGCTGGGCCTTACAGTTTTTAAGTTAAAGTAAGTACCGTGAATACTTTCGCTCAATTTTATTTAAGGATCAAAAAGTAGTGAAATCTTGAAAACAAAGGTGATGCAAATTAAAGGTTTGAAATTCAATTGAAAGAATTCTTAGGTAATTGATTTCGTCAATTTAGTTTAGGATTAATTAAAGGGAATGAATTGTAACGTGCAATTATCTTATAAGTTTAAGAACCTTTAATCACAACTATCTCTTCCGAGCATAATTGATTCTCATGCATATAATTAACTTGATATCCCTATCTAAGTTCATTAGCCAAACCTTTTAGTTCTTCTAACAACTTCTAAAGTTATTCTATATCTCCAGATCTTAGAATTTCTACTTTAGGCATACAATTTTAATGAAGTCTACGGGAAATCCCCTCTCCCAAGCAAGATTCAACACTTAAATCATTCAATTAGTGATCAAATAATTGAAAGCGTTTAAACATAATTGAAAACATAAAATAAATGCATAAAACATCCCAACAATTAATCCATGAACATAAACGACTACATCAATCCCTAAGTAACACGTCTAGCTACTCATACACGACGTTACAATATAAGCTAGGTATGAAAAAGTCATAAAAGCTAACTAGAGGTAAGGAAAAGAAAGAAAAAACTCTTGAATCCGTTGAAACTGACACGTCCCCATCACGATTGCCCTGTCTTCAAGCATGGTTCCCACTTCTTGGCCTTGCTTCAGCTCCCACAGAAGGTCTCTAGTCGAAGTTATTGCTAAAATCTCTCAAATTGAACTCCCCTTGGTCGTAGCTCAAGATATTGTATTTATAGGAATCTGTTGACAACGTCGAGACACTATGGACAGCGTCGCGACACTGGCGCTTGCCGACTTATTCTGATATGGAAATTCTTGACAGTGTCGCTGAAGGATTGGAATTCCCAATTCCGTTAAAGCGAAAGCAATTGGACGGTATCGTATTTAATTTTAGTTCATCAAAATATCGTACATTGGCAACAAATCAGAGAATTCATAATTCCTAAGGCTAAGCATATATTATTTTAGATCTAATCTAAAAGGAATGAGAAGCATATTGTCGTCTAACGACTCTGAATTCAAGAACACCTTCCTGATTGTTCTTCAACGACAAACACCACCATAAAGCCTTCCCCGCTATGACTCTGAGTTTGAGAACCGGATGGTGGGATCCGTCTTGAAGGAAATGAAAACACAGAGAAAACGTTTCTCTGTTTTCTTGGAGAGAAAAGTGAGAGAATGAGAGTGAGAGAGAACCACTCATTTTGCAGAATGAGATAGATTAAATAGGACCCCTGCAATGTGAGTCCTACTTGATGTGAGGGAAGACCAATCACAACCATTCGACGGTCCTGATTATCATATAACCATTTGATTTAAAATTAATTAAATGATATAGAATTAATTTAATTAATTAATTAAATGTAAATTAATTAATCATATTAATTAATTTACTTCATATACATTTAAATCATATTTAAATGTATTTTCCTCACATAATATATAGTTTTAATTAAAATTAATTAAATCACATTTAATCATATTAATTAAAATACATAATTAATTAATTCATAATTAATTAATTCTTTGATCAATTAAATATCACATATTTAATTAATCAAACATTTGAATCATATTCAAATGTGCTCTCTCTTATAAGCTATAGTTTTAATATGAATCATATTCACATTAAAATTAATATATAGTTTTAATTTAATTAAATCACATTTAACTAAATTAAATTGAACAATTAATTAATTCGAAATTAATTTATAATTAATTAAATATGAACCATATTTAATTTGTTACTTATTAGAATCATATTCTAATATATCTCTCATATATTATAGTTCAACTAAATCATATTTAATTCAAATAAATTGAATAATTAATTAATACATTATACTAATTGTATCTCATACAATTAACTTGATTCTCAAGATGAATTTGGACTATTCAAATTCATTCAAGATTAATTGTTCCCGATTACTCTTTACGAGCTAGCAAGGGGACCTAATAGATCAGAAGCTCCAATGATATGAGGTTAACTAACTAAATTCATTAATCAAGCTAACTAAGATTCATTAACTGTGGGTCACTCCAGTAAAGACCCAAAGCTGCACTCTTCTCACTGTAGAATGTTTCTGTGTCCATGGATATTAACCAATATCGGTAAGTCAATCCTTCACGAGTGTTCGTAACTACAGCTGGGTCAAATTACCGTTTTACCCCTGAGTTACCTCTGACTCCTAAAGTACTAGTGCTCTAATGAACAACCTGTTTATGGTCCAATCATTAAACAAAAAGTCCCTCTTGGGCCAATGAGAGGGCAGGATCCATTTGTTCAAGACCCAGAGTCACCACTTAAGGGAACACTCATCTACTTCTCCTAGAAGCAGGAATGAGTGAATTTCATCTTGTGTTATCATGTCCCCAACTCCCACTCGGTCTTGTCCCCAAGAAGGTAGGCTTATTAAGTCAGCATGCAGGCCACTCTCATCCGTACTAATCAAAGGACAATCCCTCATGAGAAGGAGTTCATGACACACTCAGGATTTAGACTGAGTTACCTAGGTCATCCTATTGAAACAATAACCTAACTACTTAACGGTGTTATATCTAGTGGTTTACTATTTCATGGTCCGGTCGTATGCAAACTCATTGCATAGAATACCCCGCTCGCATGTCTCCTACATGGACGCCTTGGATCAATACATTTATATCGAATACAAAGCGGGTTGTATCACATCGTGTTACCAGGATAAGGTACCCAACCTTATCCCTGTACTATAGACCTTTTAGGTTGTTACTTGAACATCGACCCCCGTATGTCCCCACATACTAGTTCAAGTTACATGTAAACAACCTTGAATCTTAGTTTATTGGATTTGAGTCATATTGTGAAATTTTAGACTTAATATGACAATAACACTTTATTGCATAAACCTCAATAACACTTTATTGATACAAGTGTATAATTCATTAACATTCACTATCTATGAGTTTTAGGACATAAAATCCAACAATCGCGACGTTGTTGCCTTTATCGCTCATTCTGTTTAAGGATATTTTAGCAGCATCGAGACGCCAAAATGGCAGCATCAAGACGCTAGCTCTCGGGTCTTCCACTTTTGATAAGCCTCCAACTTGATTCCTTTTTGTTTCTTTGGCTTATTTAGCGTTCTGAAGACTCGATCAACTCTAATTTCTCCATTTTATCTTCAAAACTCAATTTCCTACAAAATATACATTAAAATGCATAAATCAGCCAAATAGTACTCGAATACTAACTCTAATTAGTTGGGAAAAATAGCTTGCTCACAGACCACCGGAGAAAGGTTGAAGAAGAAGGAAAGTGGAAGAAAGAAGAAAGGGTTGGGTGGAAGAAAGAAGAAGAAGAAGGAGAGAGATGGGGAAAGAAATAAAAAGAATTATAAAATAATAATATATCTATTATTTTATTATATTTATATTTTAAAAAACTTAAAAAAAAATTAATAAAAAAATTTTCCACGTCAGCAATCTGTTAACTATTAATGGAAATTTGGATGGAGGAACCAAAATGAAACTAAAACCAACTCTCAGAGGCTAAATTTTTGAGTTCGAAAGCTTAGCGACCAAAATGAAGCCTAACCCAAACCTTAGGGACTAAAAGTGTACTTTTCCCTACAATTAATTAATTAATGTATTGATGAGTCCCAATTTAGTGAATAGAAAATATGAACAAATAATATTTTTATTAAATAAATAACAAATAATTACCATACATGAATTCAGTCACTCTTCTAAAAGATAAAAGACATAATTTCATTTTAGTTTCATAAGTGACTTTAATAACAATATTTTTAACAATCATCAAAACTAATCAATTTTTTTCCCTTTTGAGAGATGCATAGAAGTGGGATAATAAAAACTACATTATCTAGTAACAATATTATTTACTTAGACAACACATTTTTTTTGTAATCAAAATTTTAACATTAACTATATTATCTAATAAAGTTATTATTCTCATTATATGTAGTATTTATTTATTTTTTGGATAAAATACATTTTTGGTCCCTCATGTTTCGAGTCAGTTTCCAATAGGTCTCTAGGTTTCAAAATCAAACAATCAAATCCCTACTGTTTCGAAAATAGTTCAATTTAGTCCCTCCATCGTTATTTTTTTAACGATTGTTGTCGTGGCACGCTAAAATAATAAAATAATATTTTTAAAATTAAAATAATAATATAATAATAAATTAATAAATTAGAAACTCTAAGAATTTAAAAATAATAAAAAAAAAAGAAATCCTCTCTACCTGATTCTTCCTCTCCCTCATCCTCTTCTTCTCCCTCTCCCTCATCTTCTCTCCTTTTACTTCTCTTCCTCTCGTTCACCTTCTCGCCAGCAATAGTCGTTGTCGCCATCGCCATTGCCACTCTCCACCACCATCACCAATTCTTGTTCTTCTTCAACAAAACCCACCTCCTATTCTTCTTTAACAAAACTCCACCCACCAACTCGCCCAAAAATAGGTGTCACCGTCGTCCTCCACCACCACCACCACTTTTTTTTTCTTCTTCTTCAAAAAAAAACTAACCCCCAAAAATTTGGACCCACCCCTCTTCTTCTTGAACAAAACGCATCCTGCAAAAATTGAACCTACCCACCCATCCACTTTTGCTGCCACCGCTCAGAATGTCCGCTGTTGCGGCCCTCCACCACCACCACCACCTTTTTTTCATTTTCAACAAAACCCACCCCACCCCATAGCCAAACAATGAAAACCACTTCATCCCATTGCCGAACAATGAAACCCATCCCATCCCATTGTCGAATCGAATCCATTGACACCAAAATCTGAAAGAGAAGAATGAGAAGAACGAAAAAGTGTAAGGGATTAGGGAAAATGAAGGAAAAGAAGGAGAAAAGGAGGAAAGAGAGGGAGAAGAATAGGAGGAAGGAAGGAGAGGGAGAAGAGGGAATCGAGTAAAGAGAGAATTTCTTTTTCTTTTTTTCTTTTTTAATTTTTTTAATTAAATTATAATTATATTATTATTTTAATTTTAAAAATATTATTTTATTATTATAACGTGGCACGTCAGCAACCATTACAAAAATTAATGGTGGAGGGACTAAATTGAACTATTTCCAAAACAGTAGGGACTTGATTGTTTGATTTTGAAACCTAGTGACCTATTGGAAACTGACTCGAAACATGAAGGACCAAAAAGTCATTTTACCATTTTTTTTTGGATGATCATTAACTTTTAAATTATGAATTACTTCAATTTTTCATAAAATGAATATTATAGTATTTTTATTATTTAGAATAATGATGTATGAATGTAAAATATGCTAAGATATTGCAATAAATTAGCATTATCACCAAAAATAATACGTAGTATATTCATATTATTTACAAATGCAAAAGTAAAGATCTATTATATAAGAAACCCTAAAAAATCTTAAATCCTTAAACCCCACTCCGTAAACCCTAACATCCTAAAACCCTATACCCTAATCTGAAACCCTAAAAAAACCCTAAAAATAACCTTAAAAAACACCTAGTAAAAAAGTAACCCTGAAACCCTAAACCCTAAAAACGCCTAAAAACAACCCTAAAAAACACCTAAACCCTAAAAAAAATAACCCTAAAAAACCCCAAACTCTAAAAAATAAAAATAAAATAACCCTACACCCCAAGGGGGTGTTTGGCCCATGATCTTGGATTTGGGTGGTTTTGGGTTTCAAACCTAAAACCATGTTTGGGCCATTGTAATCACAACCCTAGGATTGCGAACACAACTTCATGGGTTTTCTCTCCAAACCCACCTCAAATCCATTCCAAACCTATGATTTCGCTTTCCTCCATAAAGTTTGGTGGGACCCACTATTTCTTTATCGTTTTTTATCATAATTTTGGTGGGTCTCATCATTTCTCTCTCCATTATTCTCATAATTCTTTTTATTTCTCTATGTTTAATTAATCATATTTCAATATATGTCTATAATTTTATAATTTTAAGATAAGAAAATGTATTTTAGACGATACTCATATAAATATTTTTATATTAAAAATAAAAAAAATATATTTATTTGCAAATTAACAATATTCGAAGTAACAAAAATAAATAATATGTTAGTGATAGCATGCATAAATGCTACTGTTTTACCCTTAAATTTAATGGTTTTTGTTGTACTTTAATGTGTTTTTATCGTTCAAATTCAATTAATTAATTATTTTTGTCCCTAGGAGCTTTTATTGGATTTTTGGAGAAATTGGAGAGGGAAAGAAGCCCAAATCATGAAGAATTAATCATGGAGATGCATGGTGGGTCATTTGGAAGAGTCCAAGACCATAAAAGAATGAGAGTTGGGCCAAAGATTGAAGGAAAAGCCCAAAAATCAGCCAAATTGCGGATATGTAATTTCCCAGCAGAAGGACAGCGTCTCGACGCTGGATGTCTTGGGAAACAAGTCACTGACTTCACAGCATCGCGGCACTGTTGACCCTGGAGCTCTATATAAGATGCAGATTGACACTCGTTTTTGGCATCAAGCAACACATTCCTCCACTTTTCTAAAGGCTCTTTGAGCCATTTTGAGGGTCGATTTGAGAACGAATGAGATGAGCGCGAAATTCTTATTTTTGAGCATTTTTTGGAGTGATCGGGAGCTTGTTCCGCGAGGGATCCAAGGAACAAGCAAGGGGTTCTTCGACGGTTCATCTCCTATCCCCTTTATTTGTTCATTTATTGCTTTATAACATGTATAGATGGAAAAGTTTGGTACTTATAGCATACATGTATACCTAAAATCCCAGCTTATGGATCTTGAATGAAGGAATATAGTTTAATGTTATTCTGATTGCCTATCTTTGTGTCCACTTTACTGATTATTTGTGTGGGAGTCTGTAATGCTCTATAGATTCTATCCAAATTTATAGTGATTAGATACTTAGTGGAAACTCGACGAAGAGAAACTAAGTCAGATCATAACCCATTCAACTAGGATTAATTGCTCGTAGTGACAACGAGATTAGTTGAGGCTTAGAGATCGATAATGAATAAGGACTCATTAATTAGCCCATTTAATAGTGCTAAGGACTTAGGTTGTTAAAATGAGTTAATTATATTTATGGGAAACCGACAAGAGAACCTATGTGATTAATGAAGATTCTAGATCTATAATTAGTCTGACACAAAATTAAGTAAACAGAATAACTATTAAGCTATATTTTGGAATTCAAGATCCCTCCTCTTATTTGACTCAATCACCATCTTTGTTAAAATTGGTTGATCGGTTTGTTTAAATTTTGTTGCATCTTTCATCATGCTTAGTTCCCTAAATAATAAACAATCTTAGTATTTTTAGTGTTTAGAATATTACGTTGCCTGAGTGCACTACTCCCTGTGGATTTGATACTCGATATTCTTACCGTTTTATATTACTTGTCGACCTGTTCGCTTGCGGATAGTCGTACCAACAAAAGTTACTTTGAATTTATTAAAATAAAATGAATAATTTTAAATTTTAAATATGCTATAAGAAATAAAGTATTTAATGTAACGCCCCATGTTTTCCAACCTCTAGCCTAACGACGTTACTACTTACTCTAGATTCTTAAGCAACTAAGGCAAGCCACTTACAACCGAATGTACAGAAAATTTCGGCAGAATAACGACGTAAAACTGGTTATCCCAAAATTTTCCTTAACCTGATAGAAACTTTTAACACTTCTAAACATACATAAAGCCAAACTCCACCAAACTATGACCAGATTCACAACCTATCTCCTCTATACGAATAAGATCTCGTAGCATCATACAGTAAACAAGAATCATGATACATAACATAAAGCAATCTTATTAAGAGGAACAACTATTTCCACTAGCAACTCACTAGCTAAAACAATTTATTTACCAAAGCTAACAACATTAGTTCTAAACTCAGAAATATAAACAGCCTCAGGTGAATCTCTCACCAACAGAAACAACAATGATAAATCAACCCAAGCTAACTTATTAAAGCAACTAAGAAAGCATAACAACGAGAGAAACCCAACGCCTTAGGAATTTTCCTCGTAGTTCTCCTCCTCGCCACCAAGGTCTGGATCATCCTCAATACCTGCAACATCTAAAATGTTGGGGGAAAGGTGGGGAAGGGGGTATAAGTACAATCGCAGTACTGGTAAGTAGCTCAGACAAGTCAGATCACAAACATCAAACAATAACAAACAACTTGCTTCTCACACGCATACATCATGCTTGATAGCATGAAATAATGCTATCCTTTTGTTGGGCGATTACCGCAAGCGCACGGGTCGTCACAAGTAATATAAAACGATAAGTAATACCGAGTATCGAATCCACAGGGAGGCGAAGCGAAAATTAAGCAAAAATAAAATCTCTTGATCACTAAAAGTACTTGGACGAAATAATATTTAGGGAACAACTCATGCAATAAAGAGGAATTTAAAATTCAAAGCAATTAAAGAAAATAAGGTGATCAATCGAAAAATAAAATATGGAGAAAGAGTTTTCTTTTAATGGGAAGAGAGGTCTTGAAAATCAATTATTAGCTAAACAATTGTTATAATTATCCTATCTCATTGCCCAACTAATTATAATCCTAGAATCTCCGTTAATCACATAGGTTCTCTTGTCGGTTTCCCCTAATTGTAATTAATTCATTTTAACAACCTAAGTGTCCTTAGCGCCATTAAAAATCATTAATTATTACGCTCTGATTCATTTTAGGAATCTAAGTTTAATCAACTAATCCTGGTGTCACGACGGGCAATTAAACTAGTTGCATGGATTAAGATTTATCCTAATTTCTCTCCTTCGAGTTTCCATTAAGAATCAGATCATTACACAATTGGCCAGATTGAATGAAGCATTAAGCGCATCCATACAAATAATTAGGACAAAGGGCAAGAGACAGAAAATTATAACAACATTTAAACTATAATTTCATTTCAAGACCCCAAATTGGGGTTTAGCAACACATAGCTAAAATATCCACAACATTTACAATAGAAAGCATAATTAAGAGCATAAAAGGAAAGAAATTGACTGTCGAAAAACCCCTTCGCTGACGCTCGTAGCCCTGCCGACTACTCCTTGAGCCTCTTAAGATGCTCCCCAAAATTCCCCAAATATTTCCCACTAATAAATCTCTCAAAAAGGTTAGAAAGCCTTGAGAGAGGCTCCAAAGGAGCCAAGAGAGGGAGGAAAGGAAGGAAATGATGGAATGATTAATGACAAAATGAGGCACCAAGAGGTGCCTTTTATAGGTCCGGATTGGGGTCAGCATCGCGACGCTACATTGCACAGCGTCGCGACGCTGCTATGCACGAGACTTGCTGCCCAAGAAATAGGTAGCGTCGCGATGCTGACCCAATTTCCATAATTTTTCAGCTTTGGTTTGGGCTGATTTTGTGGCATTCTCTTTACTTCTTTTTGGGTATTTTCATCATGATTGTCCTCTTTGGATCCCCCTTTGATCCAAGCTTGGATTTGGGCTTCATTTGCTTCATTTTTGGCACTTTTTCTCCCAAAATCACCGACTTTGCTCCTAATGACCAAATAACATAATACATTAAATATTTTCATTAAAAACACAATTAAAGCATAGAAAAGCCTAATAAATTGGGACTAAAATAGCGACATTTCTGCTCGCCATCACATTTTAGCCCTAAATTTGAGCTTATTCCATGCTTAATTTTGTATTTAATTGCATTAATTTATTGATTTCAGAATTCTTAGTCCTAATACAAGCAATTGATGCAATTTCGAGAAATTGATGCAAATCAAGCCAAATTTGGAGATTATTTGATGAGTTAAAAGCTTGATGCTGTAATAGTTCTGGCGCATAGAAAGCTTGATGTTGTAGCAGTCTGGCACATGGAAAGCTTGTTGTTGTAGCATTCTGGCTCATGGGATGCATGATGAGCTAGAGCATGAGACGCTTGCTGAGTTGGTGAATAGTGTTGAGTGGGGAGCGAGTTTGAGTAGGGAGCAAGTTTCTATCCATATGATGATCCTTTGGCTCCAAGTATTAATCTTTGGCTCCAAGTAAGAAGAGATTATAAATAGAGGGGAGATGAAAGAAGAAAAACATCCAAGAATCATCCAAGACATTACTACATTTTTATGTTTTATTGCATTGTGTGCTTTATATTGTAGCTTGAAGTAATTTCTTTTCAAAAAGGCTTAGCCTAGGCGCCCAAGTGACTTTAGGATTATTTTTGTATGCGCTACAATGAATCAATGATATTGATGTTTTCTACTTAGATGCATTAATTTTTCCATTAATAATTCCTGCCTGGTCAGCCGGTTGCGGTATCAGCATGATAAATCCCTGACAGGTAATGCATGTGGAAATATCTAAGTAGATCAAGTTAGCGCATTACATATAGTCTCGGTCGTGTTAGAACTAATACTGCAATAATAAGATAGTGCATGAATGAGCTTAGACTGTTTTAGGACTAATGTAGTCACTTGCAAGTCATTAGAGTACAACACCAACACATGAACTAATTGAACAAAACAGTTGTTAGTTCTACGCCAAATGCATGTGTACTACTGGAAGGGAATCACATGTTCATTTCTCGCTTAGGCATTAGTATTCTGTCGATTCATTGTTATGTGCTGCACTAATATCTTACTTGTCATATGTGGTTACTGTGGTGAAAGGCTTGATATCTCATCTCTCACTGTTTTTCCTTTATCACAAAGCTTTTATTTTATTATCGCATGTTTATTTTTCCGCATCTCAACCTCTTTTGTATCCTATCGCCCATGCATTAGAATAGAATTTAAGGAAAGACATTTTTACTACTAGCCCCTTCCCTATGGATTCGACCCTGGAATACTCCATGTATTACTTGTTAGTGCATAATTTATACTTGGATTAATGCGCAGCAATGACATATTCTTTGGTTAATCCAGTATAATTAGAAGTTAATAAAAATCACCATCAATGCTTCCAAAAGCTATAAAAAAGGCAACATGCTCACAAAGCAATAAATGACCATCAAGCATATGTTTTCCACACTATGCACCCACACTCTATTAGAACACACATGATATGCTTCCCACACATGATATGCTTCCCACGCAATAAAAAGCCATCATGCCCACAAAACAATAAACACTAACATGCTTCTCACACGCATGCATATGCTTCCCACACTATGCATATGCTTCCCACGCTACGCAAACCAATCGCATGCATTACGCACCATGCTACGCAAAACCAATCGCATGCATTACGCATCATGCTACGCAAGCCAAACACGTGAGTTACGCGCCACGTTGCGCACCTACACATGATTCCACGTCATGTAACGCAACTGCTAGACTCATGCTACACATCCCGTGACAACATGCTAGCCTAACCTCGCATACATAACACGACATCCCATCATGCTAGAATGCAACACCTCATCGTGCCTTAACAATAAACACAACATGCTTATCCCAAGCAACTAAACAGAACATGCTCAACTCAAGCATTGTAGTACATCCAAACAAGCCAAATCATGCTTATCTTAAGCAATAACACAACACACGCTCATCTCGAGCAATACAACACATAACAACACAATAGATCCTACTTTTTGCAAGTATAAAGATAAAACATAAAAACATACAACATGCTTCACACAATCAAACAAACCCAGCAAAGTAGAAACTACTTACAACAATGCTTCTAATTTACCAATGAGGCGATACTTACACCAAGCTCCATAAGCACCTTGAACTACAACAAAAAACGCTAACCATCAAAGACTAAACAAGAACTGAACGACCTGACATGCTACTAGGGGCCAAAACCACTTTACCCAACTCATTTCTTTGCTAGGCAACCTTTAAACGTACCCCATAATGAAAACCCTAAACCTTTAGACCATGGGCAACCATGTCAAAGGCACAACGGGTAATGGGTATTCGTCGAACGACTCCAGATAAGGCTTTTCAGCCGCTGGACAGAAAGTAAATGACCCACATAAAGCGTACTAGGAACTCCTAAGGATTGGGCATGCTACTAAACCTAAGATAATTAATGAGGCTTAATCCTAGAATGTTTTTTAAGCCACGAACAGCAAGCATAACTCATTTAAACTATGATTCGAAAACCAACAAAGGTTAGGCAAAGCTAACTAGGCAACAACACTTGATGGCCATAGACATATACATGCTTTTAAGTAAAATAGCAATGATGACCCATTAAAACATAAACTAGGACCTATAACGATTAGGCAACACCTACAAGCCTAGATAAGCAAAAGGGCAACAACTACACATGCTTCTAAAGCTAGAGTAACTAATGGACAACCCAACTTTAATGCTATCAACTAGGGATAGCGAAGAAACTTACCAAACAGACTCGCTTTCACCCTAGACGGGTTATCCTAACCTCGTACATCATGCTAGAAGGCTCCTTGGGTAGTGGGTATTCGAGTTGAAGTGTTTCGAACTCAATCGAACACTAAGACGGCGCTGCAAATCAGAAAATCAAACACAAACTTAATTTCCAGCACTAAAACGAATGGGTAATTAATTCTAAGCATCAACCGAACATGGGTAAGCGTTTAAACTTATCGGGATAGTTAAGCGATGCCGAAAACACCCGAAACGCTGCTGGACAGAGGCAGAATGGACTAAAATGAGATTGATAAAACCAGTTACTGACGCTTTAAAACGTAGTTCATCATGCTCAAAACTCGTCATG
Source organism: Luffa acutangula (assembly GCA_036850905.1). Classification (NCBI taxonomy): domain Eukaryota; kingdom Viridiplantae; phylum Streptophyta; class Magnoliopsida; order Cucurbitales; family Cucurbitaceae; genus Luffa; species Luffa acutangula. Next base: position 7,353,888 of record CM072094.1, on the reverse strand, counting down.
AACATATAACACATAATATCTATACAACATATGATAAAAGAAGTAAAGCACGCAACATGCTAGTACGCAAGCAAACAGACCAACCAGATAGAATTCCACTTACTGACACTTTAAAATGCTCTTAAGTAGTTCTAACGCTTCCTGAAATAGGAAAGATGAGACCTAGAAGTTAGAACTCAGTTCGATGACCTTAAAATAAGTTGAGAGAGGACTAGGAAGAACTTTCTTAAACCCAAAGCAAACCTGAACACTCCAAAATTCGTTCAAATTTAGTTATAAGAGAGATCCATGGTTAGAAACATACTTTGAACATCCCAAGGTCAAATCCAACCTAAAAGAAGGTACCCAACGCTTAGAGACTAATTTACAGTGCATACATGAGTCCGAAAAGAACATAACAGTGTTGTCCGTTACCGAAAACTAACCAAACACCGCCCTTAACCTTATTCGAACACTCTAATATCATCCTAAATCTAAGACAAATGATACCCAAAGCTTAAGAACCAATTTACGGTATGCAATCGATTACAACAGTACCTTTAGCTTGATGTTACTTACCGAAAGCTTGTCGAATAGCCTCGAATCCTTGTTGTTTCGTTGTCATAATTTTTAATCCCCAGTCTGAATTTTAAACTCAATCTTAACTCCTAAAGAATTTTGGATTAAAACTAATTAAGAGGAATTTGGGTCTTTTGATATTCAAAATAAATATCGAATACTAAACCTCCAAACTTTAGGAAATTAAAGATTTAATTAAAAAACTTTTTTCCCTAAATTATAGAAATTTAATTTAACGACCCAAGGCTAAGTTTAAATTCTAATTTTCAAATTAGAATAAAAACGCTTAACAAATTCTATAATGGTTTGATTTCAAAACGCGGGGCGTTACACTTACCCACGACTTTTAAGTCTGAAACGGAGAGGAAATGAGGCTCCGAGCTGCTATATGTGCAATATCTAACCAATACAGACACAAGGGGCTTATATCGAGCTTTAAACCAACAAGAACGAGGGAAAAGAGACTTACCCACGAGCTTCTTTGGTCGAAAATGCACGAACCGAGAGGGAAACGGTGCAGGAAAAGAGAGATCACGCCAGGGGGAGAATGACAGCAACACTCACAGCGGTGTTGGTGACGACTGCTTCACGGAGACGACCCAACACGAGGGGGAGAGAGAACCCGCGGAGAGGGGAAGGGAGATTCACGACCAACCTCACAAAGAGAGAGGAAAACGTCGTGAGAGAGAGGGTGAAGGTGGGCTGGGCTGCGCAACTTCAGACAGCGGCGGCGCGACGACAGCGTCCAAGGCGGCGGTGACGGCTGGGGAATGGGTCTGGGCGATGGCTGAACAACATGGCAGTAAGGGGGTTCTTCCTCACGACAGACACACAAGAGAGAAAGAGAGACGAGGGAGAGGGAGATGGGGCTTCACGATAGAGGGGAAAAGATGTAGAAAGTTAGGACTCTTTTGAGATATTTTGTTTTATCCTTGAATTCTTTTCTTTTCTTTGAATAATTCAAAACCCAAAGATAGAGCATCAACCTCCAAAACCCTTTATTCAGCGTATAATTAAATTACAATGTTTAAGCTTCTCAACCAACACAGACCAAATCCAACGAGTTTTAGGGAGAGATTTTATTTAGAACAACGCTTTATTCCCAAACACTTTGGTTTTAAATTAAATCCCCAAGTTCAAGCAAAAGATAGAATCTATATTTCTTTCAACTCGAAACACGGAATTTAAATACACCCAAAAGTGCATGTGGTGTTACATTTAATTTTTAAATTACATACACAAAAACAAAAAAAAAATTATATGTACAATTTGTTTTTAGTTCAACAACATTTTGATATGGGAATATTCGAATTTCTAATCTTTTTATGAGTGTATATACCAATTACTGCTAAGCTAAGTTTATTTTGACATATGATATTTATTTTGAACTTGTTTATATTAAAATAATATAAATATACATAATTTTATATTTAATTCAGTCATTTTAAAGTAACTTATAGAATGTATTTTATTTATTATTTAGTGAAATTAAATTTTTTTAAAAAAAAAACAATGCAAATTTTGCTCTCTATGTAATTCTATGTTCCAAAATTTTCTTTTTCCATGAACCATATATTTTTTTTTTTCAATAATTACTTTAATTTATAACATTAGGTTTAATATCATTATTATGAACTATTGTTTTGAATTTAAAATTTGCATTTGGATCCATGGAATAAATAACAAAACTTAAGCTCGTTTGATAACCGGACTTTTTTTTTTATTAATATTATAAAATTTTAAACTTATTAGAGTAATAAGTTTATCCGGAAACTTAATTATTCTAATATTGTTGTTTTTTTCCAACTGTATAGGTCGTCTCTTGAAGAAACGATCTATCCACGTGTCAGCTTTCGATTAATTTATTTTAAAAAAATAATTTTTTGATAAGTCGTCTCTTCAAGAGACGACCTACAAACAAAAATTAAAAAAAAAAAAAACGACATTACCTTAGAGAGGGGACCTGCACACGAATGTTTTGTAATTTTTTATTTGGCACAATGGTCAGGTGACGTCTCTAGCATCCAAGAGAGTGTGGGTTCATATCCTGTCCAGCGAGAATCTTGTTTTTTCTCTTCTTTCCTCCTCCTTTTACCTCTCTCTTTTCTATCTTCCTTTTTTAATTTTTTTTCTTTTCCTAGATAACCTACTTTTTTCTCTCTCTTTTATTTCTTAAAAATAAAATAAAGTAATTCCTCTCTTTTTTTTCTTTTATTTGTTTTTTTTAAAAAACAAATAAATTAGTTACATTTTTTGTTTTAATGTTTTAAACACATTAAATATTATATTGCAATTTATTATCTTTTTTTAAGTGTTAATTATTATAATTTTTCACAGTTTGATGTTACTTGTAGTTTATTTATTTGATTTGATTTTTTTTTCTTTTTCTTCTTTAAGCATTTTAATTTCATTACTGTTACTCATACATTTAATTCATGATTTTATTATACTTTCTAACATGACTTCAATTAGAGAAATTAGACGGAAAAAAAAAGAGAGAGTAGAATTAAATTTCAATGGAAGAAATTTTAAGAAATTAGAAAAAAAAAATGAATTGAAGAAATTAAAGAAATTAGAATAAGAGAGAGAAAAAATGAATTTCAATTGAAGAAATTAAAAAAAAAAAAAAAAAATATAAGCATATATGAGTGGGCTTAACATAAAATTTTCTTCAATTTCTTCAATTGAAATTCAAACAAATAAACTGCAAGTAACATCAAATGTTGGGAAAAAAAATTATATTAATAAACACTTATATAATATTTAATTTCTTTAACAAAAGATAGTAAACTGCAATTGTTCACACGTAACTTCAGGGGTGGAGACACGTGGAATAAATGTATGTTTGTTTGCGTGTGGGTGTACAATCTCTAACTTTAATCCTCTAATTCTCTCTCTTGTGTGTGAATGTGTTTCATTCGAGGGTTGGAACGCTTGATCTTGAGTTTGAAGCTTCAATGGATTCTTGGAGCTTAAAGTCTTCGGGTCTGGAAGTCTTAGAGTCTTGGAGTCTTCAAAGATTGTTTAAGTCTTCCGGTCTGGAAGGATCTTCATGTTGGGTTTTTGTTGGTTTTATGTCCTAAAACTCGTAGATAGTGAATGTTAAAAAATTATACACTTGTATCAATAAAGTGTTATTGAGTTTTCAACAATAAAGTGTTATTGTTAATTTAAATCTAAAATTGCACAATATGACCCAAATCCAATAAACGAAGATCCGAAGTTGTTTACATGTGACTTGAGCTAGTATGTGGGGACATACGGGGATCAATGTTTAAGTAACAACCTAAAAGATCAATAGTACAGGGATAAGGCTGGGTACCTTATCCTGGTAACACTATGTGATACGACCCATTTTGTATTCGATACAGACGTATTGATCCAAGACGTCCATGTAGGAGACATACAAGCGAGGGTATCCTATGAAATGAGTTTGCATAAGACCGGACCACGAAATAGTAAACCACTAGATGTAACACCGTTAACTAGTTAGGTTACTATTTCAATAGGATGACCTAGGTAACTCAGTCTTAATCCTGAGTGTGTCATGAACTCTTTCTCATGAGGGATTGTCCTTTGATTAGTATGGGTGAGAGTGGCCTGCATGCCGACTCAATAAGCTTACCTTCTTGGGGACGAGACCGAGTGGGGGGCTAGGGACATGACAACACAAGATGAAATTCACTCATTCCCACTTCTAAGAGAAGTAGATGAGTGTTCCCTTAAGTGGTGACTCCGGGTCTTGAACAAGGGGATCCAATCTTCTCATTGGCCCGAGAGGGACTTTCTGTTTATTGGTTGTACCATAAACAGGTTGTTCATTAGAGGAGCACTGGTACTAAAGGAGCCAGAGGTAACACATGGGTAAAACGGTAATTGGACCTAGTTGTAGTTACGAACACTTGTGAAGGATTGACTTACCGTTATTGGTAAATATCCGTGGACACAGAAACATTCTACAGTGAGAAGAGTGCAGATGTGGGTCTTTGGTGGAGTGACCCACAGTTAATGAATATTGGTTAACTCGATTAATGAGTTTAGCCAGTTAACCTCATATCATTGGAGCTTCTGATCTGTAGGCCCATTAGATCCCCCTGTTAGCTCGTAAAGAGTAATTGGGAACAATTAATCTTGAAAGGATTTGAATAGTTCCAATTCATCTTTGGAATCAAGTTAATTGTATGAGATACAATTAATATAATGTATAGTGATACATTCTAGTATAAAGTTTAATTTGAGATTAAACTTTATTATAGGGAAAAATACACATTTGGTCCCTGAGGTTTGGATTAAGTTACAGTTTGGTCTCTGAGTTTTCAAACTCAACAAAAATACCCCTAAGGTTTGAGATAAGTAGCACTTTGGTCCCTGTGGTCTATTTTTCTGTTAAATCTTAACCGTTACTGACGTGGCACTATTATTTTAATAAAAAAATTATTTTTTAAAATAAAAATAATAAAATAATAAAATAATATTATTTTATCTTTTCCTTTTTAATTTTTTATCTCCCTCTCTCTCTTATTTATCCTCTTCCCCCATCTTTTTTTCAACCATCTTCTTTTCCAACTCTAGCGGTTGGTGGCCACCGCTGTTCGCCGGCCGACAGCCGCCAGTCGTCGGCCATAATTTTTTTCTCTTTCTTTCTCTCTGCTTCTCTCTTCTCTTCCATTTCTTTTCCTTTTCTTTTCTTTTTTTTAAAAAAAAAATAAAGAAGAGGGAGAGGGAGGGCCCTCCCTCCTCCCGTCGTCGGAGTTGGAGAAGAAGATGGTTGGGAAGAGGATGAATAAGAGAGAGAGGGGGATAAAGAATTAAAAAAGAAAAGATAAAATAATAATATTTTATTATTTTTTATTTAAAAAAATTTAAAAAATATATTTTTTATTAAAATAATAGTGCCACTTCAGCAACCGTTAAGATTTAACGGAAAAATAGACGACAGGGACCAAAGTGCTACTTATCTCAAACCTCAGGGGTATTTTTGTTGAGTTTGAAAACTCAGGGACCAAACTGTAACTTAACCCAAACCTCAGGGACCAAAAGTGTATTTTTCCCTTTATTATATTGAGGGAATAATATTTGAAGGAGTTCAAATATATAATTAATTAAATATGTGATATTTAATTAATAAATTAATTATTTATTTATTTAAATTAGTTTAATTAAATGTGATTTAATTAAACTATAGAATATGATTCTAATATGTAATTAATTAAATATGGTTGATATTTAATTAATTATAAAATTAATTAATTTTTGAATTAATTTGATTTAGTTAAATGTGATCTAATTAAATTAAATCCATCGATTTATTTTAATAGCTCTCACTTTATCTATATTGTGTAACTTTTTAATTGTTTCAAAAGTGGTTAAAATGATTGATTTTGATAAAATGATAAAGCAAAAGAAATGACAGAACATAAAGTAAACAAATAAACCAGACAGATTGGAAACATACGTTGGTTAGGATTTTAGTAATTGTTTAAAAAGTTGCTCTAGCAATATTATTGATTAGGCAATTCTTTTGCAGTCTTATTACCAGGATCCTCCCGGAACTCTGGATTTTTCGGAATGTTTTTCAACTCCAATGATGCACTACCGATCAAGCACTAGGCAACTTGTTGTCCCTAACTCAGTCACTGACGTTCACCAATACACAATGATCTAGTGTGATTAAATGCCACACACTTTTCAAATCATCATTGAAACTAAAAAGTGATATTCATACTGGCTGGCCAGACGGGCACAAAATAGAAATATGCACAACAATTAATCAAGATGCTCAAATCAACATATATTGCAAAGAGAATTAAGCACGACAATTACATGATTCCTAACCAACACCTAAGTAAATTTAGCTCATAAGGTTAATAGTAACACACGCTACAATTTGAGTATGTGCATCCATAACTACAAGAAATTACAAGAAAAGATTAATTCCCTTGGTCAAATTCGTAGTTGATGGTCTTCTTGAAGTCTCCAATCTTCCCTCCTCTATTCAGTTTCCAAAGTTGGGAAGTAAGCCTCCACGAATGGAATAGGACTTTTCTTCTCCAAGGATGGAATAATGTTTTTGACTTGAGACGACCCTCTCCTTTTATAGAGTGATAGCAAGCCCTTATCAGGTCAAATTGTACACGTGGAAGGCTCTCCAAGCTTCTTAGATCTGAAAATAACTCAACTAACTTCGGTTCATCAAAATGGATTACGAGCTGTTACGTGGCAGTTTTGCTCCCTGCTTTGCTGGATCACAGATTTTGCTTCCTCAGGTCGCTTAGCAATATATTCTGCACAAAATAACTTCCAAAAAGCATCCATTCTTCCAAATGAGTTAAAACATATAATATTCATCTAAAAGCAACCCTATTTATCACAAATGACACACAAAACACTATAGAACTAAGACCTAAATAACTCCCTTTTGAAGAGTTATCAGTTAGCTAGCTAGGTTTCTATTTAACTAGGATGACCTAGGCAACTTGGTCTCAATCCTGAGTGGGTTATGGACTCCTGTTCACGTAGGATTGTCGTTTGATTTGTATGGGTGAGAGTGGCCTGCACGCCGACTCAATAAGCCTACCATTTTGGGAACAATACCGAGTGGGGAGCTGGGAACATAATCACACAAGATGGAATTCACTCCTTCCCAACTCTAAGGTAAGTAGAGGTGTGTTCCCTTAAGTGGTGTCTCCGGGTCTTGAACAATGGGCTCTGCCCTCTCTATGACACGAGAGAGACTTCTGTTTGTTGGTTGGACCTCAAACAGGTTGTTCATTAGAGGAGCATTGGGATTTAAGGATAAAGAGGTAACCTAGGAGTAAAACGGTAATTTGACCTAGCTGGGGTACGAACACATGTGAAGGAATGATTTTCTGTTATTGGTCGATATCCGTGGACATAGAAATATATCTCCAGTGAGAAGAGTGCAGTTGTGGTTCTTTAGTGGAGTGAACCACAATAACCGAACATTGATTAACTTGGTTATTGAGTTTAGCCAATTAATCTCATATCGTTGGACTTTCTGATATGTAGGTCCATTAGGTCCCACTGGTAGCTCATTTAGGGCGTTGAGGTAAATTTCTAAGGGAGAATTGTATATTCGAAGGTGTTCGAATATTAAGTTTAAAATATGAATTTGATTCATATTAAAATTATAGGTTAAAATTAATGAGCATTGGATGCACATTAATACTATAGTTTCTTGTGAGAGAAAAGAATTGAATATGAGATATTAAGTTAATCAATTAATTAATTAAAGAATTGATTAATTGTAAGTTCTAATTTATTTTAATTAAATTTGATTTAGTTAAAATAAAATTACAACTAGAAGATCAAATGTAAGGGCCCCTGTGTTTTTTTGGCATATATTCATAAATTTCGAGTCTTGTAAGTCCGGGTCTAGAATTAGGGTGTTTGCTGATGAAGATTGCAGCGAAACGAAGCAAAAATTCCGAAGAACAGTGCTGCTATACTGCCTACATTCTGCCTTCAGTCGTAACAGCGTCGGGACACTATTCATACTGCGTCTCGACGCTATCGCGATTTCATGCAACGTGCGGCTAGGGCAACGTAGCGCGCTCGAGGTGATTGAACCGGTTTCATTCGTCGGTTTTGGGCTGGGCTGAGACCTATTTGGTCCGGTTCAACCCAATTAGGGAGCGGTTCGGGTTTTTGGTGTCCGGTTCGGGTTGGTTCAGGTGGTCCAGCTTAATTCTAGAGCAGTAGAAGACTGTAATAGGATAGATTATTTGATTTTTAATGTAATTAAACTTTAAATTGTCATAGGGGCCAATTACACCGGTTCATTAGTTATTTAAATGCTTTATGGATGTCATTTAGATTTAAATCCCACCTTAGGTTATAAAGCATGTTCATGCATTTATGTATGTTATAATTAGATTATAATGTATGGTTTGAAATGCATGGTTATTTTTCATGAGTTATTTAATATATATTTGAGTTATATTAAACTCATGAAAATGGAATAGCATGATACATGCAATTACTTAGTTAAATATAAATTGTTATATTTAATAAATTGTTTGCAGCATGTGATGACATGCATAAAGGCTATCATTTTACTATTAATTTTAGCTAGTTTTATGCTTGAATTGTGTACTTTAATTTTATTTTATGTTTAAATTTCAGAAAACCGAGCCAAGGAAGCAAAACCAAAATTTTGAGAGATTTTGGATGATTTTGGAGGCTTTTTGGAGCAATTTGAAGAAGTTCATTGTTGATCCAAGTCCAAAAGTCCAAGAAGAATGAGTTAGAAGCCCAAATTCATGAATTCCAAGCCTTAAATTATCAAGTTGGGTCAAGAAAAGAGCCCAAGATCCATGACATGAAGTATTTGGGCCAAAAGAAAGTTGGAGGCCCATGTAGCGTCATGACTCTGCGACGACTTGAGCGGCAAGAAAAGGATGACGTCACAGAGCGCGAGAATGTTCTAGAAATGGGACAACGTCGCGACGGTGTCCATGTAGCGTCACGACGCTGCGACGACTTGGAGCCGAAGACATGGATGACGTCAGAGCACACGTCTCGACGCTATGACGTAGTGTCGCGACGCTGCGCCTGCTGGGAGCTTATAACTAGAGTCATTTTCATCAAAGTTTGGGGAGCCAATTTGTGGGCTTTCCCCACATTCTAGAGTCCACACTAAAATTGGGGATTTTTGGGAGAGATTTGGAGCTTTGTTGAAGATCTTTGGAGCTCGGGATCGAAGGAGGTCGCCATGGGATCTTGGAGATCGACACTTTTATGAGCATTTCTCTTCCCTTTTCCTTTATGTTTTAGTTTCTAGAATTGTTGTGATTAGGAATTATTGGATTTTAGTGATTATGAGTAGTTAATTCCTAAATTCTTTGAGATTGATTTAGTTGTTGAACCTTTGCTCAATTAATGAATTGATTTGGTTTAATTGTCATTCTTGTTCATTTGTGCATTTTGTCCTTAATGCTTTTAATCAACTGATCACTGATTAAATGAATTGTTACTATGTGGAAACTCGACAGAGAGAAGCTTAGACTAGAACTGAATGCATGACTAACGGTTATTTACCCGGGTGACACGGGACAAAATAAATAACGTTAGAGGTTGTACTGAAGGGTCGTAATGTCATGCTAAGTAAATAAAGATGAGACTGAAAGGAGATTCTTTATTGAAAGGTATGAGATAGGAGGAGACCGACAGGAGAGTCCTTGTCATTAGGCTTCTAGACTTATGAATTGAATGATTAGTTAATCCATATTAGTTAATTGATTAAGCATTAAAGGTCCAATTGATAAAATCAACAACTCTAGAATTATCCCTCCAAATTGTGTCACCATTTATCTTTTGCTTTCTAGATTAGCTTTTTGTTATTCTTTCCGGCATTAGATTTTGTTCTCTAAATAAAGCTAAGCAAGATTATTCGTGGTACTTAATTGAATAAATCCAATCCCTGTGGAGACGATACTCTATACTCAAAATCACTATATTACTTGTGACGACCCGTTCGCTTGCGGATTAAAATCGTTCAACAATGTTCTGTCTAAGGTTGGGGGTATTTAACTTGACAGTATACGGAACACTCCTACCTGGGAACTGACATTGAATACCGGAGTTGAATTAATCATAGTTTAATGTTAGATAAAGGTCACTAGGTTTATTAAATATGTTTAACTCACCTAGACTTTAGATCATATTATAATAGTTATAATAGGATTAGACTTAGATAAATGACTTAACCGGATTTATCTAGGTTTAAACAAACCCTAAAGTATACGATAGGTCACTTTAGTGAGAGGAAAATTACAAAACTTGATTTAAATCGAGTTTTGCTCCCACACCCCTATATTCACAACGTGAGATCCATGTTCGGCTTCGTGTCGTTTCTGCGCGGCCTCCCTTCGGAAAGTGTTTGCATGGATCAATAACAAGGTGAATAGGGAAAGTGTCCATTGGAATCAAAATGCAAGGTATTTGTTCTTGATTTTGACTCCATTTGATTTGTCAATTTAATCAAAACATGAATTTTGATCAAAATTTTGATTATTTTTTTATTTGACACACTTTTATTGCCAAATAATCAAAATTTTAAGTTTGGTCAAAATTTTGATTTTCTTTATTTGGTAGCAAACTTTGACTTGAGCTTAAGTTTGGGTAAAATCTGGACTATGCCCAAATTTTGATTTGAGGTAAAATTCTATTCAATTTTAGTTTGCATTTGGAATAGAATTTAGGTTTGCACTTTGGTCCATTTGGGATAAATTTTGGATTGTGCCCAACTTTTGACTTGAGGTAAAATTCTATCCAATTTTAACTTGCATTTGGAATAGAATTTGAGTTTGGACTTTAGTTGATTTTGGGTTTAACAATTGGATTGAGAATAATTCGAGTTGATCGAATAACATATATACATTAACAAGCAAATGTTTATCAAAAGACTTGCATGGTCTATTGGTTTAATAGCCAAGCTAGATATTTAAAAGTCGTGAGTGGCGTAGCAGCGAGAGCCTTCGAACGTGGAGAGAATGAACTAGTAGCGTAGCAGCAAGAGCTAAAGGAACTAGCAGCGTAGCAGCGAGAGCCTTCGAACATCGAGGGAGAGAAGGAACTAGCAGCGTGGAGGGAGAGAAGAACAACAAGCATATGAACCTAATAATTCGCTCCTAAGCATTCAAATCCAAATCTAGCCAAGACAAATACTCTACTCATGCAAGACATCTCCTAGAAAAAGTTTAAAAAGTCTCCCTTTTTTGGCACTCATGCTTACAACTCATCACAAGCTTGAAAATTGACAAGAAAGCCTATCCTAGGAAATCATAGTCAGCAAAAATAGCATCCAGAAAACAACTATATGCTCAATTCACAGAAAGCTCAAAACTACAGCTTGAACTCAGATGCTCAAGGGCTCCACAAACATGCTATTCCACCCCCAAACTTAAAACATGCATTGTCCTCAATGTATAAAATAAATAAGGCATAATCAAGCATGAGAACAATAAAAGAATGGAAGGAGTGAACAATACTGCCCTGGAATGATGATAAATTCTTTTATGGAGGCTTGCAAGCAAAGAAAAACAGATGCCGAGGAAGCTGAACCAAGACCTGCAAAACAAAAATAAACAATAAATAAAAAACGCAACATATTAAACACAACTGAATTTACTTGGGTTGCCTCCCATAAGCGCTTGTTTAACGTCATTAGCTCGACGTGTTGACCGAATGGGCATCAAGGTGGTCTAATGTCAGATGTCCCATCACTGGTGCTCTTCCTAGCACCTCTCCTATAGCCCACCAACATGGTGCCTGATGTGTTCGTAGGGTCTTCAAAAGCTTTTAGAGTCTCCTTCTCCCGCTGAACTTTGATGATCAGTTCCCAGCGCTCAATATCAATTATGACTCTCCTTGTAGCAAGGAATGGTCTCCCTAATATAATAGGCATGGCAGGATTCTCTTTAATATCCAAAACAAAGAAGTCAACAGGAATGAAAAATCTACCTACTTTGATCAGTACATTCTCAACAATTCCATAAGGACTAACCACAGACTGGTCAACCAACTGGAGTCTAACAGAAGTAGATTTTATTTTTCCTATGTTAAGCTTTTTGCACAATGATAGAGGAATTATGTTTATGTTAGCCCCTAAGTCACATAGTGCTCTACATGAATAAGTACCAAAATTACAAGGAATAGTAAAACTCCTTGGATCAGACAATTTCTCTGGTACTCTCTGTTGGACACGAGCACTGCATGTCGATGCAAGGTATACAGTCTCCAACTGCTTTTCCTTTTTCTTCTTGTTGACCCATTCCTTCATGAATTTTCTATAGTGAGGCATCTGCTCCAAGGCATCTGAAAAAGGAATATTAACATGCAATCCCATAAAAGCATTTAAAAACTTGTCAAACTTAGCCTTAGAATTTTTCTTTTTCTTTGATTTAGGAACTAAAGCAGTAGGAGAAGGGCTAGAAGGCTCAGGCTTAAGCTTTTCAGCTTCGTTTGAGGTGGTGCCCTCTTTAGCTTCTCTAGTGAGTTCCTCTAGTTCAGTAGTTTCCTCCTCGTGATGCACCATAATGGCTTTGCAGTACTCCAATGAAGATTTCTCTTGTTCAGCTGGGGCTTTCCCTTTATTCATTGTGTTGACAACACTCACCAGTTGTCCCAGCTGAGTCTCTATGTTCTTAATTGCTGCAGAATGACCATTGACAGTAGTATTTAAGGCGATCACGGTCTCCTCGAGCTTATTTGACCTGTTACTTTGATTCTGCAATAAAAGCTCCAACAAGATCCTCTAAAGACTTTTTACTTTCTTGCTTAGGAGTGAAGCCAGGGGGATTTAAAACATTCTTATTATTTGCATATGAAAAATTCTCATGATTTCTATTACTAGGGTGATAATGTGTAGGTGTAGAACTATTATTGTACCCCCTAGAATTAAAATTAGATACATATTGAACCTGCTCGAGATTTTCCTCCTGAGTCTGGGATGCAAGGGCAGCTGCAGACTCTATCGATTGAGCACTCCCTATACCTGAAAACTTTAAAAATGCATTAGCAAGGGAAGACATCCGGGCCTGCAGTGCACTTACATTATCGATCTCGAACACTCCAGCAGTAATCTTTTTTGGTCCCGATCGCTCAGATGGCCACTGATAGCTATTGGTGGCCATTTCCTCTAGCAAAGTCCTAGCATTCTCAACAGTCTTGGACAACAGAGTCCCACCTGCAGCTGCATCAACGATAGTCTTTGTACTAGGAGTTAAGCCATTATAAAATAATTGAACCTGAAGCCAATCGGGATAGCCATGCTGAGGGCACTTTCTCAGCAGCTCTTTAAATCGCTCCCAGGCCTCGAATAGCTGCTCATCATACTGCTGCTGGAACGTCCCAATCTCGATCCTCAGCTTGACCGTCTTAGCAGGAGGGAAGAATTTCTTCAAAAATGCCTGGACCAAAGCATCCCAAGTGTTATACTCCCAGGTGGAATTGCTTGTAACCAGTCACGAGCTTTATCCTGCTAGGAAAAAGGAAACAAGCGTAAGCGAATGGCATCTTCAGAAACACCATTTAACTTTACCGTCCCGCAGATGTCTAGGAAGGATTTCAGGTGAGAATTTGGATCCTCCATAGGTGATCCTCTGTAAGCACAATCTCGAGCCATTTGAATGAGACCCATTTTCAGCTCGAAATTATTAGTATTGATCGGGGCATAGACAATCCCCGATTGTTGCTCCTAAAAGACCTGCTGAAATTAGTCCTTAATAGGCTTAGGCTCCTCAGGGTTAGGATTGGCCATTTGGATATGATTCACTTGATTTTCCCTTCGAAGTCTACTCAAAGTTCTCTCGATCTCCGGGTCAAAGGGAACTAAGGTCAACTCCCTAACCTTTCGCATGCACCAACTACAATAACCTAAAAAGGAAATAAAAGAAAAGGAAAGAAAATAAATTAGGAAAGAAAATAGAAAAGGAAATAACTAAATCTAAAATAGGAAACTATAATCTAAAAAGGAAAAGATAAACAAATAAGGAATGCAAAAACAGATAAGGAAACTATCAACTAAGAAAAACTAATCTAAAAAGGAAAAAATCTATCTATGGAAAAATCTAAATATGGAAAAGAAAAACAATAAAGGAAAAAAAATACAAACTACCAAAAAAATAAAAACAACAAAAAGATAAAAATAAATTAAAATACACCCTAAACTAAGACCGGACAATTTCTCTACGATATTAAAATTGATTAAATATGCCAATCCCCGGCAACGGCGCCAAAAACTTGGTGCGCAAATTGCTTACCGCAAGTGTACGGGTCAAGTTATAATATAGTGAATGTGAAAATTCGAATGTCGTCCTCTGGATTGGTTTCTAATCAATTTTAATTACCGGAAATACTCTTGACCAATTCTATTTAGGGAACCAAATTGAGTGAGAATGAAATTAAATCAAACACAAAATAATGCAAACAATGACAATCCAATGGAAATAATGGTCTTAGGGATATGATTTCACCAATTTAGATTATGGATTAATTAACGGATTAACACATGCTATGATTCATAAATCTCGGTAAACTAAAATCACACATACCTCTCCCGAGCATACATGATTCTCCCACATGCAATTGAACCCGATATCCCTATCTAAATTCAATAAAACATAAAAGGCAATAAGGATAACCTTTTTAACAATTTCTAGAATTAACCATAATCTCTCGATTTCTAGCTAAATCCTAGTTATGCATAATGATTTCTAAGCTAAATCCTCTCTCCCGAGTTAGATTCAAGCACAAACATCAATCAATTTATGGCCGATAAATTGAAGGCATTAAGGATACAAATATGCATAAATGAATCGATAACATAAATCCATAATATCAATCCATAATTGCTCCAACGGCTACATCAATCCCTAAGAATTAAAGACCTATTATTTTTTTTTAAAAAAAAGGTGTGTGTAAATTAATCAACTTATGTAAATTATAAATTATGAATCATAAGAAACTCCACATCAGTACTAAAATACAATGTCTGACTCTCCTAGACGATAAACATTATGACAACTCGCGGTAAAGGATTGTTGCGAAGGACTGTTGCGGTGTGTGGTCCTGATAATAAATCTCGAGATGAGTAGTAAATTCGTTGGTCAGCATACCTTGCCTTCACGCCTGATAAAGTGAGATGAAATACTGTTCGAAGCCTATCAGACGAGGACATCAATTATCAGCTTAATTAAAACTACTTTAATAAAGAATTACGACAAAAGATGGTGGAGGAGTGAATATGGCAAATTATGCACAATGTGAATAGTATGTAAAATTATTGTCATGAAAAAGTATGTCATGACAAACCATGGTATCTTTTGTCTTTACTTCTCTTGTCTTTATGTAAAATAGATAAGTGTGTAAGAATAGTAAGTCTTTTACTCTCCGTAGGATATGTAATCTTTTACTTTTTGTTTTTTGTGTAACTTTGTAAATTTTGCATCTTTTGTTATATCAATCCAGTCAGGGGTCCTGTCCTGTCAGATTGATTCTTATCTTTTAATTTCTGATTTTCAATTGTAATTTCAAATCCGGAGTCTATAAAAGACTTTGATATTGTAATCAAAGGGCATCGGAAAATTTCGAGCTTTCATTTGAAGTTTGAAACATTTCCACGCTCTCCTACTACTATTTCCTCCCTTGTAATCGATCCTAATTCTCTTCGTGGTTCACCGAGGAGCAATTGGTATCAGAGCCTCTCAATAAAAATATCTTCTTTCTTTCATATATCGTTCTAAAGAAAGAACAATTTTCAATATATCTTCTTATCTTTTAAAATCCATCAATTTTCCTTGCGTTCGCTAGTCGTCCGCTGGTTGGTAAAGGTTGTGTTCCCGGCAATTGGTAAGACCGTTGGTAAGCTCATGTTCCACAGCAACTAGTACTTGGTTAAATTGTTGAATTTTTAAAGCTTCGAAGAAAGAAAGAAAATTATTCTTTGTTTATATTGGATATGATCAAAAGAAGATAAACCATGTCTAAGTTTTTGAAAAGGATTATGAGTACAGGAGTCAAAGGGAAAGCAATTTCAATTTCCGATGATCATGAATTCCAAAAAGGTGATGCAGATTCAAAAATCTCAAACACTACCAATCAAGAATTATCAATAACAAAAATTGAAGACAAACTTCATCAATGGAGTATCCCAAAGGTAGATCCAAAAACAATCTACTATCATAGTACTTTCAATTTTTCTCAAAGAAACTGTATAAAGATCTCTGAGAAAAACATACCCATCAATAATGATCGAGAAGCAATAAACTTTTTTTCAAAAAAGCTCATCCTTCAACATCGTCAAGAATTCAATTACCTTCATATTGGATTAGTTCAAATCGCAATCAAACCTCTATTTCGACTTGGTCTAGATATCCCAATCCTCATCTCTTTAAGAGATAAAAGACATCTAAATTTCTCAAACTCCCTTTTAGGGATTGTTCAATCTAATATTGAGAAAGGACCAGTATTTTTCAATTGTTATCCCAACTTTACACTCTCTCTGAAAGATCCAAACATCCTATCTTCCTTGATAGCTGATGTCTATTCAAAAAACCTTAACATTCAAGAACAATCTCATTCTGCTGTAATGATCTTTAGAATCTATTACAAGCTTATGAACACAAACATCTCTCCAAGAGCTCTTAGATCGTCACCAAAAGGATCAACAGTTCTCTTGGAAGCAAACCTCGACAAATCCGCAATTACTGTTCCTAAAAGTCTATCTTGGGAACAAATCACCAGAAATCCAACATGGAAGCTTACAGAAGCTTTCATTCCACCAAAAAGAAATACAAATTTAGCTCAAATTGTAGAACATCCTGATGGATCAGTAGAGGTTCAATTTTCTGAAGAACCAGAATATTCAACGGTCAAAGACTTTATGTCTTCACGACCCAGCACATCTGGACCACCTTCAGATATTGAATCCAAATTCTATATGGGTAGATCTAACTTTCTACGAGTAAAATCAGTCAATATAGAACAAAATGTAACAAATGTTCAATATGAAGATCAACCTCAATCACCAACTCAAACAGACATGGATAGTAGATATGTGTTTGAAAGTCAATTGAATGTCCTTATCCAAGGATTTTCAATCGATAAAGAAGCATTAAAAAGGGACTTTCTTTCCCCCAAAAATAACGCAAAAAGAAAAGCCTTTTTCCAAAATTATGATAAAGACCAAAGATCTGAGATAAGATCAAAATGGTATTCATTCATGGAAGAAACCGAACGAAATATTCCATTTTTTACTTGGATGAAAGAATCCGAAAACGAAATAAATATGCTTCAAGAAACTTGGAAAACCACTCAAAGATGGTGTATTCACTCTACTCATCCTCCCTTAGAGGAGATTGAATTTGAAACAATTTATGGGGAAAAAGTCAAAGCTAGTCCATTCAAAAATATTAGTGAAAAAGACGAGAAGAGCGCTCCTACTCTTAAAGATATAAAAAATATTCAGCTTCAAAACAATTTTTCCAATAAAATCCTTTCTACTATAGCTAACCAAGTAGAAAAGATTGAAGGAAGAATATCAAAACCTTCTATTACTTCGTCTTCAAACGGAGGAATCTTTATATCTCCCATTGATGAGTCAATTCCGTTATTCAAACCTACGGTAATTGACAGAAAGATTAAAATAATGTCTAAAGAAGAAGAAACCCTGGCTTTAATTGAAGAAAAGCTAAGTAGTCTTCATATTTCAAAACCATCAACTTCAAAATCAACCCCTACAATCAACGTCCTAAATGATTCTGTTATTGATCAAATTATTCAAAAAACAAGAAATCTTTCCTTGGAGGAAGAAGCGATTGAACAACCAAACAAAGTCCTAAAAATAGGAACAATATCAAAAGCGACAAAACAAGCATTAATGCGAAATTTGTATCCATAACCTTCTTTCCCAGATGTCCAATTCGAAGAAAAAACACAAATGACTCAAGCCGTTTATGACGGATTAGCCATCCATGAATGGAATATAGATGGTATATCTGATTATCTTATTCTCAATGTGCTCAATGAAATGTTCATTGCCTCAAGCGCTTATCGAAAAAGAGGCAAAAGAGATCATGAAATAGCCCAACTGCTTATTGCAGGATTTATAGGACAACTGAAACAATGGTGGGATCAATATTTGACAAATTACGATCGTCAGTATATTTTAACCCATACAACTATTGAAAAGAAAAAACAGACAATCAAACTCGAGGGTCAATTACCTCAAACTGTTGAAAGAGAAGAAAGTATAGAAGACGCTGTAAATACCCTCGTATATACCCTCACAAATGCCTTTGTAGGTGATCCAGCTCAATATCAGGCCAGATCGGTTGATATCCTTTTAAATCTCAAATGTCCAACACTAGGAGATTTCAGATGGTACAAAGATATGTTTTTAAGCAAAGTCCTTATTAGAGGTGATTGTTCTTCTTCAATTTGGAAGGAACAATTCATTAAGGGTCTTCCCAGCTATTTTGCTGAAAGAGTCAAGATCAATTTAAACGCAAAATACGACAGAAAAATTCCATGGGACACTCTAACCTATGGGAACCTAACTTCCTTTATAATAGGTGAAGGCCTTCGTCTCTGTAATGAATCAAAGGTTCAAGCAAAACTTAGCAAATCCTTTGGATCAAGACGAGCTGAGTTAGGAATTTTCTGCGATCAATATGGATGTGGAAAAATTCTTCCACCATCCACAATAAAAAAACCTTCTATCAAAAGGTATCAAAAATATCAAGAATGAGAAAACTATAGACCATACAGGCAGTCTCAAAGGAAGAATTATAGAAAGACGTATAATCCTTATAATAAAAAACGACCTTTCTACAAAGGAGGAAGCTCCAAAAGAAACGTCCAGTGTTACAAATGTAGATCAAGTGGACATTATGCCAATAAATGTCCAATGAAAAAGAAGATCAATGAATTAGAAATTGATGATGATACAAAGCAACAGCTTTTGAGTATCATTCAATCTGATTCAGAAGAGTCAATGATTTATAGTTCAAATGAGGGTCAAATTCTTGAATTACAAGAAGAAACAGATTCGTATTCTAGTAGTGATTATAATGACGAAGAATATGATGGCAAACGAGTCTGCTCAGGATACATATGTGTCCTGAAAAAAGATACCATGGTTTGTCATGACATACTTTTTCATGACAATAATTTTACATACTATTGTTTTTTTTAAATAATAGACTCACATGGGCTGTGAATCTAGAAAAGGATCATTGAGGTCATATTCATCCTTCTTCATTTTCCACATCGAAGTTGTGATGAGAGGATGATGACGCTATTGATGTGGCTTGATTGAGAATCTTTTGAAACTTTGCCTCATTCGTCGTCTGTGCCAAAGCAGCTATGAGCTTGGATTTTGAATGTAAGAATTCTCCATTTTTCTTCTTTGAAAGGTCTTGAAGGTATTCGTTGTCGGCAAACCATTGTTTGACTTCCTTGATACTGGCGTGAGAAAAATTATATTTATCCCACCATTTGATTTGAAGAATTTTGACAAGTTGTTTGAAATATGGATATGAATTTGTCTGGAAATTCCAACAGAAAATCCAGGGAATTTGGAAATATAAACAAAAACACATAGTAAGGGGAAATGCATTTTTGTAAATTGTTTGAGAAAAATAATGGAAAGATTCTTGGATTGGAACGGGAAAAATTTCTTAGGAGGTTCCAAAGGTTTTCCACCATTTGATGAACTAAAAAGGAAATTGACATTTGTAAGCATTTTGACAAAATTGTATGAACCAAGAATGGTCATAATTTTTGTACCACATAACCATGTACCAGGCTTCGATATAGTCCCGGTATGAGTATGTTTGAGGATTGAAAGGTTTTGAAAGAGTTCTTTCAGTGAGGATATTTTGATTCCAATGAGTAGGGTTTATGACCTTTTTGATTTTTAGCTTTGAATAAGCTATGGTTGATGGATCATTTCTGTCTGGGATATGGGTTATCTCAACAGATTTTGAATCTACCAAAATGAATTCATAATATTTTCTAGTTTTGAGCAAGGATTCCAGAATGAAATAGAATCCTTGAGGATAAATATTTTGAATAATTTCAATAATTGAAGACCCGTCGAATTTGGGTTCAACTATTGGTTCTGCTAATTGAAGAGATTTTTCAATGTAACTTTTGATCTCTGGTCTTGGAATAAACCTTTTGGAAGGCTGAACAACATCCGCAAAAGTTGTAGGGATAGAAGATCCCTATTGAGAAGAAGATTAGGTAATTGGGGAGATAGTAGGTCTCGTTTGAGTTATAGAGGTTAGAGAGACAGTAGGTCTCATTGAAGGGACAACAGAAGGCCGTGCAAGAGAGGCGAATGGCCTCGGTGGTGGAGTTAAAGACTCCATTGAATCACGAATTTGAAGAGATGCACTGCTGGTTCTTGGACAGTTCACAGGAGTGAAGCCAAGATCCATGGCATATTGATCTGCGCTCATAGGAGCTGGAGATTTTGAAGATGAAGCTGGGCTTTTGCCCTTTGAGAAGATGAAGAGGCTTTGCCTCGCTGATCACTTATTCTTAGAAATAGAGAGAGAAGATGTTTTTCTTGTAAGGAACTCCCTTGAGAGGTAATCAGCCAAGGGATTTTGAACTCCTTTTATAGGCAAAATTTTAAAATCAAAGCATGACAAGATTGCTTGCCACCTTGCAAATATCTGTTTTCAAACAAGATTCTTTACATCTTTTTCTAAAACAAATTTTGAAGCTCTTGAATCCGTTTTTATTGTAAAACTCTTATTAATTAAGTCTCCTTGAAACTTTTGAACACATAAAACTATTGCTCAGATCTCTTTTTTGACTGTTGAATAATTTTTCTGAGTACTATTCCAAACTCCAGAATGAAATCTGATGATTGATTCTTTGTTATCAACACACTGTTTTAGGATTCCTCCATATCCGATATCGGATGCGTCAGACTCCACTATTAGCTCCGCTTTTGGATTGATAAGACTCAAACAGGGAATTGATTTGACTAAAGTTTTAATAGACTTGACAGCCCTTGTATGCTCATCCGTCCAGGGCTTTGGATTCTTTTTTAATCGTTCATAAAGTGGCTTGCAAATAATTCTTAGATTTTGAATAAAACCAGATACATAATTGAGGCATCCTAGAAATTGTGGCAATTGAGTTTTATCAAGAATTTGATCAGGAAAATTTGAAGCAAACTCTATTGATCTTTGAATAGGTTTTATCAAACCTAAATGAATATCAAATCCTAGAAATCGGATTTGTGTTTGAAATAGTTTGATCTTTGGAAGTGATACCACTAAACCATTTCGTTTAATGATATCTAAAAAAATATTGAGATGTTTAAAATGTTGATCTATGTTTTGAGAAAATATTAATACATCATCAATATAAACAATTGAAAATTCTTGAAATGGATTGAAAATATCATTCATAATTTTTTGGAAATTCTGATGTAGCATTTTTTAATCTGAATTGCATAACATTCCATTCATATTGACCGGAAGGAACATTAAAGGCGGTTTTGTAGCGATCTTTTTCTGAAATTTGAATTTGCCAAAATCCTTACTTCATGTCAAATTTTGAGAAAATTTTTGAATTTGAAATTCTTTTTAGTAAATCTTGTTTATTCGGAATTGGATATCTAATCCAATCCAAAACTTTATTAAGAGGTTTGTAATTAATGACTAACCTTGGAACATCTCGTTCTTTTTCAGCTTGATTATTGACATAGAATGTTGCACAAGACCAAGGGCTCTTTTAAGCTCTGATTAGACCTTCTGTAAGAAGATCATCTATTTCTTTTTTGCAATGTGTTAGCAATTCGGAATTCATTTGTATCGGTCTAGCCTTTATTGGAATTTTCTCTTCATTGAAATCTTTGATATAAGGGACATTGACAATGTGTTGGTTTCTTTTCCAAAAGGCGTTTGGAAGATTTGAACAAACTTCTTTTTCTAATTTTGATTTAAAGTAATTTATTTTGTCTTGTATTGATTTTCTTTTTAATTCTTCTTCAATTTTCTTGTAAGAGATTTCATCTTTTAAGAATTGTATTTGTTTTTCTTTACTTTCTATGACATTTATTGAATTTTGAATTGTTTCCTTTTGAAGATTACGGATCTCATGACGGGTTATTGGACTCGTAAATTTAAATATTATCTCCTGTCCTAGAACGTCAAAGATTATTCCTTCTTCTAAGATTGTTATTGGATATAATTGAGTGAGGAATGGTGTACCTAGGATCAATTCATGTCCTAAATCTTTGACTAGAAGGAAAGAGTTTACAAAGCAAACTCCTTCATTGCAGACATGGACTTTTGATAATTTATAATTGATTATGAGTTGATTATTATTAGCACCGCGAAGAGATTCAGAAGTTTTTTCGAAGTATATCGAAGGTATTAATCCTTCTCTAATACAATTTTGATCTGCACCCGAGTCAATTAGTGCATGGAGCGTGATTGTAAAATCATGGATCTTTAAAGTTACTAAAGAATACCACTTTTGAAATCGTATACTTGAAATAGCTCCAACGAAAGACTCCTCTTCTTCATTAGGAACTATTTCTACTTCGGTTTTAATTTGAGATATTTCTTGACGGAGATGAAAAATTTCTTGATCAGTATTTCTTTTGAGTTCTGAGACTTCTCTTTTTAGAATATTAATCTCAGCTTGAAGATCTTGAATGGTAACTGGTTTTGGTTCTTCAAATTTTTTGACAACATTCTTCCATTCATAAGGTTGAAAGTTACTTGGTTCTTCTTGATCTCTTTTTTCAAGAATCGAGTTTTTTAAACTATGTAAGATTGACTTTTGGAGTTCGATGTTGTCTATTTTGTCAACAACATTGAGTAGAGTTTCTTGGTCTTTCATCAGGACACATATGCATCCTGAGTAGACTCGTTTGCCATCGTATTTTTCGTCAGTATAATCACTACTAGAATATGAATCTGTTTCTTCTTGTAATTCAAGAATTTGACCCTCATCCGAGCTATAAATCATTGACTCTTCTGAATCAGATTGAATGATACTCAAAAGTTGTTGCTTTGTATCATCATCAATTTCTAATTCATTGATCTTCTTTTTCATTGGACATTTATTAGCATAATGTCCACTTGATCTACATTTGTAACATTGGACGTTTCTTTTGGAGCTTCCTCCTTTGTAGAAAGGTCGTTTTTTATTATAAGGATTATACGTCTTTCTATAATTCTTCCTTTGAAACTGCATGTATGGTCTATAGTTTTGTCGTTCTTGATATTTTCGATACCTTTTGATAGAAGTTTTTTGATTGAAAGAAGATATTTTTATTGAGAGGCACTGATACTAATTGCTCCTCGGTAAACCGCGAAGAGAATTAGGATCGATTACAAGGGAGGAAATAGTAGTAGGAGAGTGTGGAAATGTTTCAAACTTCAAATGAAAGCTTGAAATTTTCCGATGCCCTTTGATTACAGTATCGAAGTCTTTTATAGACTCCAGATTTGAAATTACAATTGAAAATCAGAAATTAAAAGATAAGAATCAATCCGACAGGACAAGACCCCTGATTGGATTGATATAACAAAAGATGCAAAATTTACAAAGTTTCACAAAAAACAAAAAGTAATAGATTACATATCCTACGGAGAGTAAAAGACTTACTATTCTTACACACTTATCTATTTTACATAAAGACAAGAGAGGTAAAGACAAAAGATACATAAATCTAAGAATTATTTGCAAGCCACTTTATGAACGATTAAAAAAGAATCCAAAAGATACCATGGTTTGTCATGACATACTTTTTCATGACAATAATTTTACATAATATATATTTTTTTAAAATAATAGACACACATGGGTTGTGAATCTAGAAAAGGATCATTGAGGTCATATTCATCCTCTTCTTCTTCTTTTTCCACGTCGGAGTTGTGATGAGAGGATGTTGATGCTATTGATGTGGCTTGATTGAGAATCTTTTTGAAACTCTGCCTCAGTCGTCGTCTGTGCCAAAGCAGCTATGAGCTTGGATTTTGTATTTAAGAATTCTGCATTTTTCTTCTTTGAAAGGTCTTGAAGGTATCCGTTGTCGGCAAACCATTGTTTGACTTCCTTGATACTGGCATGAGAAAAATTATATTTATCCCACCATTTGGTTTGAAGAATTTTGACAAGTTGTTTGAAATATGGATATGAATTTGTCTGGAAATTCCAACAGAAAATCCAGGGAATTTGGAAATATAAACAAAAACGCATAGTAAGGGGAAATGCATTTTTATAAATTGTTTGAGAAAAATAATGGAAAGATTCTTGGATTGGAACGGGAAAAATTTCTTTGGAGGATCCAAAGGTTTTCCACCATTTGATGAACCAAAAAGGAAATTGACATTTGTAAGCATTTTGACAAAATTGTATGAACCAAGAATGGTCATAATTTTTGCACCACATAACCATGTACTAGGATCCGATATAGTCCCGGTATGAGTATGTTTGAGGATTGAAAGGTTTTGAAAGAGTTCTTTCAGTGAGGATATTTTGATTCCAATGAGTATCGTTTATGACCTTTTTGATTTTTAGCTTTGAATAAGCTATGATTGATGGATCATTTCTGTCTGGGATATGGGTTATCTGAACAGATTTTGAATCTTCCAAAATGAATTCATAATATTTTCTAGTTTTGAGCAAGGATTCCGGAATGAAATAGAACCCTGGAGGATAAATATTTTGAATAATTTCAATAATTGAAGACCCGTCGAATTCGGGTTCAACTATTGGTTCTGCTAATTGAAGAGATTTTTCAAAGTAATTTTTGATCTCTGGTCTTGGAATAAACCTTTTGGAAGGCAGAACAACATCCGCAAAAGTTGTAGGGATAGAAGATTCCTGTTGAGAAGAAGATTGGGTAATTGGGGAGACAGTAGGTCTCGTTTTAGTTACGTAGGTTGGAGAGACAGTAGGTCTCATTGAAGGGACGACAGAAGGTCGTGCAAGAGAGGCGGATGGCCTCGGTGGTGGAGTTAAAGACTCCATTGAATCACGGATTTGAAGAGATGCACTTCTGGTTCTTGGACGGTTCACAGGAGTGAAGCCAAGATCCATGGCATATTGATCTGCGCTCATAGGAGCTGGAGATTTTGAAGATGAAGCTGGGCTTTTGCCCTTTGAAGAAGATGAAAAGGCTTTGCCTCGCTGATCACTCATTCTTAGAAATAGAGAGAGAAGATGTTTTTCTTGTAAGCAACTCCCTTGAGAGGTAATCAGCCAAGGGATTTTGAACTCCTTTTATAGGCAAAATTTTGAAATCAAAGCATGACAAGATTGCTTGCCCCCTTGCAAATATCTGTTTTGAAACAAGATTCTTTACATCTTTTTCTAAAACAAATTTTGAAGCTCTTGAATCCGTTTTTATTGTAAAAATTTTAATAACTAAGTCTCTTTGAAACTTTTGAACACATAAAACTATTGCTAAGATCTCTTTTTTGACTGTTGAATAATTTTTTTGAGTACTATTCCAAACACCAGAATGAAATCTGATGATTGATTCTTTGTTATCAACACACTGTTTTAGGATTCCTCCATATCCAATATCGGATGCGTCGAACTCCACTATTAGCTCCGCTTTTGGATTGATAAGACTCAAACAGGGAATTGATTTGACTAAAGTTTTAATAGACTTGACATCCCTTGTATGCTCATCCGTCCAGGGCTTTGGATTCTTTTTTAGTCGTTCATAAAGTGGCTTGCAAATAATTCTTAGATTTGCAAGGTGGCAAGCAGTTTTCTTTTTTGACTCCGAGTCTTGAACAAAGGGCCTTATCCTCTCAATGGCACGATAAGTTTTTTTGTTTGATGGTTGGACCACAAATACGTTGTTCATTAGAGGAGAACTGGTATTTAAGGAAATAGAAGTAACCAAGGGGTATAACGATAATTTGACCCAGCTGGCGTTACGGACACTTGTGAAGGACTAACTAGTCGTTATTGGTCGATATCCATGGACATAGAAAATATGTCTGCAATGAGAAGAGTGCAACTATGAGCCTATAGTGGAATGTACACACAGTTAACGAATATTGATTAATTTGGTTAATGAGTTTAACCAATTAATCTCACATCATTGGAGCTTCTGATCTGCAGGTCCATTAGGTCCCACTGGTAGCTCGTAAAGTAATTTGAGGTTGTTGGGTTTTATGCCCTAAAATTCGTAGATAGTAAATGTACATTTGACTGAACATTAATAAAAGTTATGTATTAATCAATGTTTGTATTACATCTTGTCTTATTAACCCTAATCCAATAAACTAAACATCCAAGGCTAATATGATGAGGCTTGAACTAGTATGTAGGGACATACGAGGATCAATGTTGAAGTTTTAGCCTAAAGGGTCTGTAGTATAGGGATAAGGCTGGGTACCTTGTCCTGGTGACACTATGGATACGACCCGCTTTGTATATCGATACAAACGTAATGATCCAAAGCGTTCATGTAGTTGACATGCGAATGGGGGTATCCTGTGTAATGAGTGATTTCCGCGGCAAAATTGAACAGATAACCGCCATTTCAGTTCTCTTTCACAGATAAGTTATGGTTTCGTAATTTGAAGCGCGAAACAAAATGAAAAGAAGTTTGTGTGTTTTTTTTTTTAAAAAAATACGTCAATATCTGAGGGAATTCGAACATCTGACATCTTAGCCGAGAGTATACTTCAATTACCAATGAACTAAGCTCACTTTGTCAAGTTTGTGCTTCTTTGTCATTGACTTTTTCCTTTTTAAATATTAAGATTTAAATAATTCGAGATTTTTCACTAACAGGTAAAAGGTAGAAGATTCGAACTGGACACCTCTTTGCTATCAGTACAAATTTTATGTTAATTAAACTATGTTCATGTCATTTGAGATTTTAAAATTAGATTGGTGTTCAATATTTTGACATTAATTGATTAAAAGTTTATGGACATAAATGGATTTTTTTCCAAAATTTTAACTAAATAAAATAGGTTAGATCCAAAGCGTTCATGTAGTTGACATGCGGTTATCTGTTCAAATTCGTGATCCAAAGATGGAATTCACTCCTTCCCGATATTAGGGTAAGTAGAGGTGTGTTCCCTTAAGTGGTGTCTCCAGGTCTTGAACAATGGGTCCTACCCTCTTTATGGCACGACAGGGACTTTTGTTTGTTGGTTGGACCTCAAACAGGTTTTTCATTAGAGGAGCACTGGTACTTAAGGATCAAGAGGTAGCCTAGGGGTAAAACGATAATTTGACCTAGCTGGGGTACGAACACACGTGAAGGGCTAACTTGCTGTTGACGGTCGATATCTGTGGACACAAAAATATATCTGCAGTGAGAAGAGTGCTGTTGTGGTTCTTTAGTGGAGTGAACCACAGTTAACAAATATTGATTAACTTGGTTAATGAGTTTAGCCAACTAATCTCATATCGTTGGAGCTTCTGATCTGTAGGTCCATCAGGTCCCATCGGTAGCTCTATAAGGGCGTTGAGGTAAATTTCTAGGGGTGAATTGAGTATTCGAAGGGGTTCGAATATTAAATTGAAAAATATGAATTTGATTCATATTAAAAACTATAGGTTATAATTAATACACATATGATGTATATTAATTCTATAGTGAATTTGAGAGATATAAATATATGATGTTAATTAATTGGTGAATTAATTAATATATTGGTTTTAATTTTTAATTAAATTTGATTTAATTAAGCTATATTAAAACTATACGATAAATGGAGTTTATTTTGTATAAATATGTTTATACAAATGACATTTAATTAAATTAATAGTTAATTTAATTAAAGGTTTAATTAATATTATTAATTAAATTAATTTCCCATCAGTTAGGGTAACTTATGGGAACGTGTGCTGCCTTTTTCCTCAATCTTGCGTGAATGGGAGGGTTTTAAGGAGGAAGTTGTGTTTTTTACGGTATGCGCTCCATCATTCATTTTGGCTCTCTGAAATCTCACGCAGAACTCTCTCTACCTCTCCCAATTCTAAGAAAACTCTCTGCAGTTCTCTCCCAAAAAGAATACAGAGAATTTTTTTCCCATAGAAACCCTTAGAGATTGTGCTCCCACAAGCCCCTAACGCGCAACCTTCAAGAGAATACCGGTGGATCTTTGGTGGTGGTGTTCGTGACTATTTTATAGCGAAATCAAGGTCTCCTTGCTGCTGGTTTTTGGCGAGTTTCTAGGAGTTTTGGTGAAGTCAATCAAGAATTTCTACAAAGGTACGTTTTTTCTTTGATCTAGGATCAATAGGATCCAAATTAGATGAGATCTGGTTTATATTTTTCGGTTTATAGCATGTTTTATATCAGTATTACAACATATTATATTTATTTTTTGCTGTAAATTATTTTGTCGTCGTATTGGTATCCCAATCGGCGTTTTTATTCGAAAAAGTCTCTGACGTTTTCCGCTGCCTAGGGTTATTTATCCCTACCATTGGTATCAGAGCCCTATCGAATTTTAAACGTTGTTTTGAGATTTGCGATTGGCTTTGT
This sequence comes from Luffa acutangula, assembly GCA_036850905.1. Lineage (NCBI taxonomy): Eukaryota > Viridiplantae > Streptophyta > Magnoliopsida > Cucurbitales > Cucurbitaceae > Luffa > Luffa acutangula. The sequence continues at coordinate 7,325,300 of CM072094.1, read as the reverse complement.
TAGGTGGGATTAATTGCATTTTGAATGTATGGTTTGCGATAAACTGTCTAGGTTTAATTTGGCCTTAGATTTACAGCTTTTTTCAATGATTTGATCATGTAAAGGCCCCTGCGTTTTGGGCAAAATTCTGTAAATCAAGTCTGTAAAGTCTGGGTCTAGGTTTCGCTTGAAGATCGATGAAAATTGCAGCGGGATTGCATCAATTCAGTGAAGCACAACCGCGATTTTGCCCAGAAAACAGCTCCAGACGCAACATCGTCTGGACGCTAGGCGTTGTGCGTCTCGACGCTGTCGTGATTTCACGCTACGAATTGTTGAAATCGCGCTAGCGTCGGGACGCTACCGCTACAGCGTCTCGACGCTGTCGCGATTTTGTGCGGCAGTTGGGATTTATGTGTGAAACCCTAATTGGCCGGTTCGGTTCGTGTGAAACGGTTGAGCTGGGATCGGTTTGGTCCGGTTCGAAGTGGTTCGGGTCGGTTCATGGATTCTAGACCAGTTTTGGAGCTGTACTTTATGTAATAGGATAGTTTTAAAGCTTTAATTAGTGTAATTTTTGCTTTAATTATTCTAGGGGCCAATTAAACTGGTTTATTCGCTATTTAAATGCTTTATGGATGTCATTTAAATTTTAATCCCACCTTAGGATATAAAGCATGCTCATGCATTATGTATGTTATAATATGATTATGATGTATGGAATAATGCATGGATTTTCATGATTGTTTTAATATATAGTTGAGTTATATTAAATTCATGAAAATGGAAAAAATATGATGCATGCAACTACATAGTTTTAATATAAGAGTTATATTAAAAATGAATTGTTTGCAGCATGCTAATTTGATTTACCATTTATGGCAATAATTAATTGTTAATTTATTATAAATGGAAATCAAGTTGCATTGAGCATGAAACATCCATAGGTTAATATAAAAGTTATATTAATTTTCATGCAATGCAAAATTGTATAGTTTAAATTTGATTAATTTGAATATGATTGTTAATTGAATTTAACCTATAGTATGCATGATTATATGGCTAATCATTAAAATTTTGAAATAGTTTAAAATTTATGATTAGAAACCGTCAGTCTATAATCAAGATATGCATGCTCACATAGGATCTTAGGTTAAAATGAATTAATTTTAATGGGTTAAAATTAATTAGACCTAAGATCATTTTCTAATAGGATTAGAAATTCTTACTTAGTAGTTTCAAAAAAAAAAAAAAAAGAAATTCTTACTTAGTTTTAAAATAGTTTTAATGAACTAAGTAGGACAACATTCCTGTGATTATAAGGGAACTCTACCAATGAAGTTCTGTCTAAGTATTGCAGGTATTTAAGTTGACGGTATACGGAACACCTCCTACCTGGGAACTGATCTGGAACACCAGAGTTGAATTAATCACAAGTTAATGTTAGAATGATTTTCTTGATTGGCTTATAAATGTCATATTAAAAGGAAAATCAATATTGCATGAAGCATGAAACATCCATAGTAATTAATATAATTGTTCTATTATTTCTCATGTGATGCCATAAGTATGGTTTAATTATTTAATTTGAATAAGATTGTTGAATGAATTAAACCCTAGATTCTTGATTATAGGATTAATCATTAAAATTTGAAATAGTTTTTGAAATTTAATGATTAGAAACCGTCAATCTATAATCATGCATTGCATGCAAACATAAGATCATAGGATAAATTGAATTAATTTTAAATTGTTTAAAATTAATTAGACATAGATCATTTTCTAATAGGATGATAATTATTTCCTTACTTAGAATTAAAAATAGTTTTAATTGACTAAGTAGGAAAAACATTACTATGATTATAAGGGAACTCCACCGATTAAGTTCTGTCTAAGGCTTGGGGTACTTAAGTTGACGGTTTACGAACACCTCCTACCTGGGAACTGACCCGAAATATTGAAGTTGAATTAATCATAGTTAAATGTTAGCATGCAATGTCACTTGGTTTGTTAAAAGAGTTTAATACACCTAGATCTTTATAGTAATGACTTTACATTACTATGGTTATAAGGGAACTCTCTCGGTGAAGTTCTGTCCAAGGCTGAGGGTACTTAAGTTGACGGTTATGGAACACCTACCTGGGAACTAACCCTAACTTTGAGTTTAATTAACCATAGTCATGTTAACATGCAATATTGTTAGGATTATTAAAAGAGTTTAATTCACCCGAAACATTGCAGTAAAATCCTCACCATAAAAGTTATAATAGGATTAGACTTAGATAGATTGACTTAGCAGAATTTATCTTAGTTAAATAACCCTAAATATACTGTGGGACATTTTTAGTGGGAGGAAAATTACAAAACGAGATTTAAATCAAGTTTTGTTCCTATGTCCCTGTATTCACAACGTGAGGTTCATGCTCGGCTTCGTGTCGCCTTAGGCACGACCTCCCTTCGGAAAGTGTTGGCATGGATCAATAACAAGGTGAATGGGAAAAATGTCTATAGTAAGTGGGAGTGGTACACGTGTTAACGTATCTCTCGGTCTCTGCCCTTAGTTCGCACCGTGAGAGTCCTACGGTCCGCCTACGTGTTGTTCTGGCGCAACCATCCCTTTGGAGGGCCTAATCATAGGATTTGGAACACCGTGAACTCCTGAATAGGATAGAGACTCTTAGGCTAATTACCAACAGTTTTCTTACCCTTCGGTAGCCTGTTGGTGCATGCCTCTGAGATCTGAAAGTGGGAAGGTAACACTTACAGGGATAAGCTAAATGTGTTAACAAATCCTTTACCGAACAACGGTGGCTAATGTCTATAGGAATATGAGTTATTCTGGAATTAGAATTTGCTGAGAAATGTCTCATTTCAGAGGAGGAGTAGCTGATCACCCTTTGGTGGTTGATATTCTAAACCTCTAAAACATCGCTGCAAAACTAAATCAATAGTTTTAGGGTTCTGTGATTGCTTGTTTTGCTAAATTGATTGGATTGTGTGCAATTGTTTGCTTGTATGATGGGTTAAGGCAAATATAACTAATACAGTCATTGTATGTTTTATTTCAATAATGTCTTTCTCAATAGTCTCTCTGCTTAAAAATGAGAAATTAACCGACGAAAATTACGCTACGTGGAAGTTGAACCTGAATATGATTCTTGTAGTCGATGATCTGAGGTTCGTCTTAACGGAGGATTATCCTCCGGCCCCTGCTCGTAATGCATCCCAAGCAATTAAGGATGCTTATGACAGTTGGACAAAGGCCAATGATAAGACCCACGTCTGTATCTTAGCTAGCTTATCTGAACTTTTGGCTAAGATACATGAAAACATGATTACAACGAGGGAGATTATGAACTCTCTCCAGGAGATGTTTGGAAAACCGTCCAGAAAACTCCACTATGATGCTCTCAAATGAATTTATAACTATCGCATGAGAGAGGGCACATGTGTTCGGGAACACGTCCTGGAAATGATGGTCCAATTTAACATGGCATAAACATATGGGGCGGTCATAGATGAGCGAACTCAGGTTGCATTTATCTTGGAATCTCTTCTGAAGACTTTCCTACAATTTTGCAGAAATGTGATAGTGAATAAGATAATTTATAACTTGACTGGTCTCTTAAATGAGCTGCAACTCGACCAGTCTCTTCTGGAAAACAAGGGTCAGATAGAAGATGAGACAATAGTTGTTCATTCCAAGGGTTCATCCTCTGAATTTAAAGTTGCATCTCTGAATTCTTCTTTGAATAAGATTCATGAGGAAAACAGAGACAAGGGGAATGCTCCCGCATCTGCTGAGAAAAAAAAAGGAAAATGAAGGTGATTTTGATTTACTTGTTATAGAAACATGCCTAGTAGAGCATGATGAGTTTGCCTAGATACTTGATTCAGGAGCAACTAATCATGTTTGCTCTTCTTTTCATGAAAATAATTCCTTTCGGCAGCTGAAAGATGGTGAAATGACACTTAGGGTCGAAACAAGGGATGTCGTTTCAGCTAAAGGAGTGGGAGCTGCAAAGTTAATTTTTAGAAATAGATTCTTACTTTTAGAAAGTTTGTTGATAGTTCCCAAGATTAAGGGGAACTTAATTTCTATTTCATGTTTGATTGAACAATCATATACAATTACTTTTAATATGAATGAAGCGTTCATTTATAAAAACGGTGTACTTATTTGTTCAGCCAAATTAGAAAATAACTTGTATGTATTAAGACCAACCGAAACCAAAGAACTTTTAAATCACGAATTGTTTAAAACTGTTGAAACTCAAAGAAAAAGGCAAATAATTTCTCCAACTAGTAACAATATCTATCTGTGGCATTTAAGACTTGGTCATATAAAAATCGATAGAATCGGTCGTTTGGTAAAGAATGGACTTCTAAATGAGTTAGAAGATGATTCACTACCACCTTGTGAATCTTGTCTCGAGGGAAAAATGACCAAAAGACCTTTTACTAGAAAAAGGCTACCGAGCCAAAGAACCCTTAGAGTTAATACATTCGGATCTCTGTGGTCCAATGAATGTAAAGGCTCGAGGAAAGTATGAATATTTCATCTCATTTATAGATGATTATTCAAGATATGGTTACTTATACCTAATGACACATAAGTCTGAGGCCTTTGAAAAGTTTAAGGAGTTTAAGGCTGAAGTTGAAAACCTGTTAGGTAAAGCTATTAAAACACTTCGATCTGATCGAGGGGGGAATATATGGATCAAAGATTCCAGGATTATATGATAGAACATGGAATCCAGTCCCAACTCTCAGCCCCTGGTACACCTCACAGAATGGTGTATCAGAAAGGAGAAATAGAACCTTGTTGGACATGGTTCGATTAATGATGATTTATGCTCAATTGCCTAGCTCGTTTTGGGGGTATGCAGTACAAACTATAGTACACATCCTCAACAATGTTCCCTCGAAAAGTGTTTCTAAAACACCTTTCAAGTTATGGAAGGGTCGTAAACCTAGTTTGTGTCACTTTCATATATGGGGTTGTCCAGCATACGTGTTTGTGACAAATCCTAAGAAATTGGAACCTCGTTCAAAACCTTGCCAATTTGTTGGTTACCCTAAAGAAATGAGAGGTGGTCATTTCTACGATCCACAAGAAAATAAGGTGTTTGTATCAACAAACGTGACCTTTTTGGAGGAAGATAACATGAGGGATCATAAACCACGTAGTAAATTAGTATTAGGAGAAGCTACTGAAGAATCACCAAGAGTTGTTGATGAAGATGGGCCTTCAATAAGGGTTGATGAAGGAGTTAGTTCTTCAGATATGTCTCGTCCTTCTCAAACGTTCAGAATGCCTCGACGCAGTGAGTGTTGGGTTTTATGCCCTAAAACTCGTAGATAGTGAATGTAAACAAATTGTATACTTGTTTCAATAAAGTGTAATTGAGTTTCTACAATAAAGTGTTATTGTTAAATATTGCACAATTTGACCCAAATCCAATAAACTAAGATCCAACGTTGTTTACATGTGACTTGAACTAGTATGTGGGGACATACGGGGATTGGTGTTCAAGTAACAACCTAAAAGGTCTATAGTACAAGGATAAGGCTGGGTACCTTATCCTGGTAACACTATGTGATACGGCCCGCTTTGTATTCGATACAGACGTATTAATCCAAGGCGTCCATGTAGGAGACATGCGAGCGGGGGTATCCTATGCAATGAGTTTGCATAAGACCGGACCACGAAATAGTAAACCACTAGATGTAACACCGTTAACTAGTTAGGTTACTGTTTCAATAGGATGAACTAGGTAACTCAGTCTTAATCCTGAGTGTGTCATGAACTCCTTCTCACGAGGGGTTGTCCTTTGATTAGTATGGGTGAGAGTGGCCTGCTCGCCGACTCAATAAGCCTACCTTCTGGGGGACAAGACCGAGTGTGGGGCTGGGGGCATGACAACACAAGATGGAATTCACTCCTTCCCACTTCTAGGAGAAGTAGATGAGTGTTCCCTTAAGTGGTGACTCCAGGACTTGAACAAAGGGATCCCGCTCTCTCACTGGCCCGAGAGGGACTTTCTGCTTAATGGTTGGACCATAAACAGGTTGTTCATTAGAGGAGCGTTGGTACTTAAGGAGACAGATGTAACACAAGGGTAAAACGGTAATTTGACCCAACCGTGGTTACGAACACTCGTGAAGGATTGACTTACCGGCATAGGTCTACATCCATGGACACAGAAATGTTCTACAGTGAGAAGAGTTCAGCTGTGGGTCTTTAGTGGAATGACCCACAGTTAATGAATTGGTTAACTTGATTAATGAGTTTAATCAGTTAACCTCATATCATTGGAGCTTCTGATCTGTAGGTCCATTAGGCCCCCCTGATGGCTCGTAAAGAGTAATTAGGAACAAATATATCTTGAGAGAATTTGAATAGTTCAAATTCATATTGGGAATTAAGTTAATTGTATGAGATACAAATTAATATAATGTATAGTGATGCATTAAAATATAAAGTCTAATTTGAGATTAAACTTTATTATATTGAGAGATTGATATATTTGAAAGAGTTCAAATATATGTCTAATTAAATATATGATATTTTTGTTGGGTTTTATGTCCTAAAACTCGTAGATAGTGAATGTTAACGAATTATACACTCGTAGATATTTGAAGTATCGTTGCAAAAACTAAATCAATAGTTTTATAGGGTTTCTTTGATTGCTTGTTTGTTTTTGCAGAATTTGATTGGATTATTTGTAATGGGTTAGTGCGATATATTACAAGTAATTTGTTACTTCAGCAATTATATAATAATTTTATGTGCATTGTCTTACGTCAATTTATAAATAACGGCAATACAACAAGCTTAAACGACAAATTGTGGTAAATAAGTAAAGGATTAGTCTTAACAGAGGAACGTCCTCATACCCTATATGTTTAATTCATTAAGAATTATTCTTAGTGAATATGACATAGGACCCTGCTTGGCAAAAGAGAACTTGTTCAAGACCGTAATTTTTATTTACTTGTCTTGAAAACGTGATTAGTAAAGAATAATGATTCTCCCTGAATACTTGATTCAGGGGTTACAAATCATGTGTGTTCTTCTTTTAAAGGCACGAGTTCCTGGCAACAGCTTGTTGTTGATGAAATAACTCTCAAAGTTAGAACTAGAGAGGTTATCTCGGCTGTAGCAGTGGGGAACATTAAGTTATTTTTTCTCAGTGGGAGAATAATACACATTATTAGATAATGTGTATGTATTTCCTAGGATTAACAGAAATTTGATTTCTGTATCTTATATGCTAGAACAATGTTTCTCTTTACCTTTCTCTGCTAACGCAGTTTTATTTCAAGAAAGGGAGTTGACATTTATTCAGCTGGACTGAAAAATAACCTATATGTTTAAGACTAATCAAGAGTAAAACAGTCATGAGCATTGAGTTGTTTAGGACTGCTAATACTCAAAGTGATATAAAGGCAAAGGATATCTCTTAAAGGAAATACCTCTCTTTGGCTCTTAAGGTTAGACCATATTGATCTCAATATGATTGGGACCTTGGTCAAGAGTGAACTTCTAAGCGAATTAGAAGATGACTCTTTATTACCTTGTAGGTCATGCCTTATAGGCAAAATGACTAATAGATCTTTTACTGGAAAAGAACAATAGAGCTAAAAAGCCCTTAGAGCTTGTACATTTGGATCCTTGTGCTTCAATATGTTAAAGCAGTGGAAGGGCGTGAATAATTCATCTCTTTTATAGATGATTATTCAAGGTATGAGTATCTCTACCTAATGCAACTTAAGTTTGAAGCTCTTGAGAAATTCGAAGGGACTTAGGACTGAAGTTGAAAACATGTTAGGTGAGATGATAAAAACACTTCGATCTGATCAAAGTGTTGAGTTTAGGGATTTGAGATTCCAAGACTATTTGATAGTACATGGGATCACACCCTAAATCTCATTTAGGAGAAATAGAACCCTATTGGATATGGTTCGATCCATGTTGAGCTATGCTCAATTGCCTAGCTCGTTTTGGGATCATGCAGTATTGACTGCAGTAGACAACCCCAAAGGAAACGAGAAGTGGATACTTCTTCAATCCACAAGAGAATAAAGAATTTGTATCGACAAATGCTAAATAATTCTTAGAAGAAGACCACATGAGAAATCATGAGCCACAAAGTAAGGTCGATTTAAGTTGAAAACTAATGAAGCTACAAGAACATCAACAAGAGTTGTTGATGAGGCTAGCTGTTCATTAAGAGTTGTTGATGAACTAGTGCATTTGATCAGTCACATCCATCTCAAGAGTTGAGAGTGCCTTGATGTAGTGGGAGGGTTGTTTTATAACCTGAACGTTACATGGGCTTAGTTCAAGCCTAAGTCGTCATACTTGATGATGACATAGAGGGTTCATTATCTTTTAGAAAGAAAGTGAATGATGTTAACAACGATCAGATGATTAAAGTCATGGACCTGGAAAAGAAGTCTTTGCATTTCAATTCCATCTGGGATCTTGTAAATTTGCTTGATGGGGTAACTCCTATAGATTACAAGTGGATTTACAAGAGGAAACGAGACATTTAAGGTCTCAACCAGAAGGGTCCATTGAACAAGATCAAAAGCAAAAACGTTTGCAAGCTTAAGTGGTCCATTCATGGATTGACTTAAACATTTTGATCTTGGAATTTAAGATTTGATACAGTGATCATTTTTTTTTTTTGGCTTTGATCAGTACATTGATGAGTTTTGTGTTTACAAGTAATCATCAATGATTCAGTAGCTCACTTAGTGTTGTATATGATTGATATCCTAATCATTGAGAATGATGTAGGTTATCTTACTGACATTAAAAGCGGTTAACAACTCATTTCCAAATGAAAATCTGGGAGAAGCTGAGATAGCCTTGTCTCAAGTGTCTTATATCTACAAGATGTTAGTCAGATATAAGATGCAGAATTCCAAGAAAGGTTCACTGCCTTATCAGGGATGGAATTCTTTTGTCTGAGGAACTGTGTCCTTAGCCACCTCAAGAAGTTGAGGACATGAGACATATGCCCTATGTAGTAGGGATTGTCAGTAAATATCAATCAAATCCAGGATTTGATCTCTGGAAAGCCGTTAAGTACATCCTCCAGTATCTTAGGAGAACGAGGATGCATTGCAGCCTCGACCATTTAGGCCGAACAGGTAGCTGCTAGAGTAGCAGCGTTAGAGGCTGTATAACTTGGGAAGTTCTTGACTGATTTGGAAAGTGTTCCAAATATGAACTTGCCTATTGCAAGACAAGCTAGCACATTGAATTGAATGAAAGTACTGCTGATTCATTCACGAAAGCTCTCTCGGCTAAAGTGTATGAGGGTCATCTAGAATGTCTAGGTCTACGAGTTATGTACAAAGATGTAATCTAGGGCAAGTGGGAGAAGTGTAATGGGTATAGTGATACCATTATGTAATGGGTATAGTGATGCCCTAGTTTATTGTATTTGTACATTGTAAATACGTTTTATGTATTATACATGTATTTATACACCCACTGCTGGTATAGATTATTGTACATCCCACTAAACTAGATTTTTAGTCCAAGTGGGAGTTTGTTGGGTTTTATGTCCTAAAACTCGTAGATAGTGAATGTTAACGAATTATACACATGTATCAATAAAGTGTTATTGAGGTTTATGCGATAAAATGTTATTGTCATTTTAAGTCTAAAATTGCACAATATAACCCAAATCCAATAAACTAAGATCCAAGGTTGTTGATATGTAACTTGAACTAGTATGTGGGGACATACGGGGATCAGTGTTCAAGTAACAACCTAAAAGGTCTGTAGTATAAGGATAAGGTTGGGTACCTTATCCTGGTAACACTATGTGATATGGCCCGCTTTGTATTCGATACAGACGTAATGATCCAAGGCGTCCATGTAGGAGACATGCGAGCGGGGGTATCCTATGCAATGAGTTTGCATAAGACCGAACCATGAAATAGTAAACCACTAAATGTAACATCGTTAACTAGTTAGGTTACTGTTTCAATAGGATGACCTAGGTAACTCAGTCTTAATCCTGAGTGTGTCATGAACTCCTTCTCACGAGGGATTGTCCTTTGATTAGTACGGGTGAGAGTGACCTGCATGCCGACTCAATAAGCCTACCTTCTTGGGGACAAGACCGAGTGGGGGGCTGAGAACATGACAACACAAGATGGAATTCACTCCTTCCCACTTCTAGGAGAAGTAGATGAGTGTTCCCTTAAGTGGTGACTCCGGGTCTTGAACAAAGGGATCCCGCCCTCTCACTGGCCCGAGAGGGACTTTCTGTTTACTGGTTGGACCATAAACAGGTTGTTCATTAAAGGAGCACTGGTGCTTAAGGAGCCAGAGGTAACTCAGGGGTAAAACGGTAATTTGACCCAGCTGTAGTTACGAACACTCGTGAAGGATTGACTTACTGTTATTGGTCAATATCCGTGGACACAGAAATATTCTACAGTGAGAAGAGTGCAACTGTGGGTCTTTAGTGGAGTGACCCACAGTTAATGAATATTGGTTAACACGATTAATGAGTTTAGTCGGTTAACCTCATATCATTGGAGCTTATGATCTGTAGGTCCATTAGGTCCCCCTGCTAGCTCGTAAAGAGTAATTAGGAACAATTTATCTTGAAAGAATTTGAATAGTTTAAATTCAATTTTGGGAATCAAGTTAATTGTATGAGATACAATTAATATAATGTATTGTGATACATTATAATGTAAAGTTTAATTTGAGATTAAACTTTATTAAATTGAGAGAATAATATATTTGAAGGAGTTCAAATATATAATTAATTAATTATGAATTAATTAATTATTCAATTTAGTTTAAATTAAATATGATTTAATTAAACAATATATTATATGAGAGATTTAATTAGAATATGATTCTAATATGTAATTAATTAAATATGTGATATTTAATTAATCAAAATAATTAATTAATTTTGAATTAATTAATTGTTGAATTTAATTTAGTTAAATGTGATTTAATTAAATTAATATCTATAGATTAATTTTAATGTGAATTGGATTCATATTAAAACTATAGGTTATAAGAGAGATGCACATTTGAATATGATTCAAACGATGGGTTAATTAAGTATGTGATATTCAATTAATCATTGAATTAATTAATTATGTGGTTTAATTAATTTAATTAAATATGATTTAATTCATCTTAATTAAAGTTATATAATATGTGAGGGCAATGCATTTAATATGATTAAAATGCACATGCAATTAAATATGGAGATATTTAATTGATTAGTTAATATGATTAATTAAATTATATTTTAATTAATTGTATTAAATTAATTTTAATTAATTGTTAATTTTAAGGTGTTATTTGATGTATGACACATGTCACCATCCCTCACACCAACGATTAAGTTAACGCAGAAGGGGTCTTTTTGGCCGAAGGTGGATTCTGCATGATACTAACTCTCTCAAGATTTCTCACTCGCTCATTCTCTCTCAACAAGAAAACAGAGAGAAATTCTTCTCTGTTTTTTTTATCCCAAATTCGAGATTCAGAGATCCCACAATCTCGTTCCTGATCTCAGAGGATAGCAGGGAAATCTCATGGTGGTGTCTAAACCATTGTTGGTGATTTCATTTTCGGTCCCTGGCATTCAAGAAGACGTTCTTGAAGAATTCGGAGTCGTCAGACGACGGTGAGTTTGCTTAACCTTAGTTTTGTAGAATTATGAATTTGTAATTGCCAATGTATCGGTATTTTGTAGAACGAAATTAAATTGCGAATCGGTCCAATTGCTTCCGCTGTAACGGAATTGGGAATTCCAATCTTTCAATTTAATTAGAAGATGAATTAATTAATTATGAATTAATTAATTATTCAATTTAGTTTAAATTAAATGAGATTTAATTAAACTATAGTCTATGAGAGAAATAAATATTTGAAGAAGTTCAAATATTAATATGAATTTGGTTCATATTAAATTTATAGGATATAAGAGAATTTGAAGGAGTTCAAATTTTAATATGAATTTGATTCATATTATGGAATTAATTAATTGAAAGCCTGAAATTAAATATATGATATTTAATTCGGTAATTAATTAATTAACTAATAGAAGGTCTGAAATTAAATATATGATATTTAATTGGTGATTAATTAATTAAAGAATTAATTAATTGGTAATTAATCAATTATGGAAATGATTAATCACTTATGGAAGTGATCAATCATTTATGGAAAAGATTAATCAATTATGGAATTGATTGATTATGGAAAAGATTAAATCAGTTATGAAAATAATTGATTTTAAATGAATATTTTATTCATGGTCTTTCTCCTATAAATAGAACACTAACCCTAGGGTTTAGGTACCACAACATATGACCACCATAAGGCCTTCTCATATTCTCTCAACTCAAGAACTCTAGGGAGAATTTTCTCTCTAGAGTTTTTCCCATTCAAGATTAGGTAGTCCCACAACTACGTTCCTAATCTCAGAGTTATAGCGGGGAAGATCAAATGGTGGTGTTCTTCGTTGTTGCAGAGTAATCAAGAGAGGCGTTCTTGAAGAATTCAGAGTCGTCAACGAAGGTATGTTTCTCATCGCTTAACCTTTTGCCAATGTATTGGTATTTTTGTAGAACAAAATTAATTTACGAACGGTCCAATTGCTTCCGCTGTAACGGAATTGGGAATTCCAATCCTTTGTTGTTGCCGATCGTGTGTTTAATTCTGTTTTAAAAATTTTTGCATTGGTTGATTTTGGTGGGATTATTCATTATGAATGTGGTATGGTGAAATTTTTTTTTTTGTTATATTTGGCCTTAGATTTACAATTTTTGTATGATTTGATCATGTAAGGGCCCATGTTTTTGGGGCAAATTGTTGTAAATCGAGTCTTGTAAGTCAGTGTCTAGAGATTTAGGATCAATTTGTTGATCGGTGTTCGAATCGGGGTTGAAATCGGAGAAGAACTGCTGCTGAATCGAAGGACAGAACGCTGTCTAGAGGCGTAGCGTCGCGACCCTGCTCATTAGAGTCGCAACGCTGTAGAACGAACGCGAAACAAAGATTTTTCGGGCCAGCGTCGCGACGCTATTCCTTCAGCGTCCCGACGCTGGTGGCAGTTTCCGCGTCTGGCGTAAAGGATCCAAGCGGTTACAAAATAAATACGTTTTTGCATTCAAGATTGATCGAACTTAGGGTGTTGGAGCAGATGGTTTGTTCGCGCGCCTGGCATCCTTGTGGTCGCGTGTTTGAGTTTGTACGTGGGCAAATATTTTTATTTTCGTGCGGATTAGTTCGTGGGCGGTCTGGTTTGCAACTAATGTGGTCCAGTTCGGTTCAATCTGGTTTGGTTCGGGCCAATTCTGGAGCGGTTCAAGACTGAGAAGGATAATTAAATTGAAATTATTGTAATTTTTTTTATTGTAATTATCCTAGGGGCCAATATACCGATTTTTCAGCTATTTATTGTTTTATGAATGTCATTTAGCTAGATCCCACCATAGGTTAAGCACGATTCATGCAATTTTATGTTATAAATGTTATAATATTTGATAATTATGCATGAATTTAAATTTCATGAGTAATTTAGTATAATTGTTATATTAAATATATGAAATTTGAAAAGCATTATGCATGTCATTAATTAGATAAATATAAAGTGTTATATTATATTAATGAAGCATGCATGCTTAGATTTATTTTCATGAGTATTAATATAATTAGTTATATTATGGATGGAAATAAAATATCAACGCTTATTTTCATGAGTATTTAATATAAATTTTTATGATTAAATGGATGAAAATTGAGAAGCATTGAGCATGAAATTACTTTAGTAAAAATATAAAAAGTTATATTTATGAAAGTATTTCACATGCTTATTTTTTCATGAGCTATTAATATAAATGTTATGTTAATGTATGAAAATGGTAATGCTTAATTTTAATTCTCTTGTATAATTAATTTAAGAGATAGGTTAATTAAAAGGAAATTAAATTGCATTGAGCATGACATTACTTTAGATTAATATAATTGTTATATTTATGGTATGTCATGTATGCTAATGTATGGTTTTATAAATTAATTAGAATTTGATTGTTAATTTATTCACCATAGTAGCATGTTATAGGGTTAATTCATTAAAATTTATAATAGTTATAAAATATTAATGAATAGAAACCGTTAACCTATAACAAAGAATTGCATGCAAACATAGGATCTTAGGATAAATGAATTAATTTTAAAATGTTTAAAATTAATTAGATCTAAGATCACATTTCTAATAGGATTAGAATTATCCTTACTTATAATTAAAATTAGTTTTAATTGACTAAGTAGGAAAAACATTGCTATGATTATAAGGGAACTCCACCGGTAAAGTTCTGTCTAAGGCTGGGGGTATTTAAGCTGGCGGTTTACGGAACACCTCCTACCTGGGAATTGACCTGGAATAACGGAGTTGAATTAATCATAGCTAAATGTTAGCTTGCAATGTCACTAGGTTTGTTAAAAGTGTTTAATGCACCTAGATCTTTAGAGTAAAGACATTACATTACTGTGGTTATAAGGGAACTCTCTCGGTGAAGTTCTGTCTAAGGTTGGGGGTATTTAAGTTGACGGTTTACGGAACACCTCCTACCTGGGAACTGACCCGAAACTTGAGTTGAATTAACCATAGTAATGTTGACTTGCAATGTTGGGTTTATTAAAAGAAGTTTAATTCACCTAAAACATTGTGGTTGAATCCTTTCCATAATTGTTATAATAGGATCAAACTTAGATAGATTGACTTAGCCGAATTTATCTAAGTTAAACAACCCTAAATTAACCTTAAGAAATTTTCAGTGGGAGGAAAATTATAAAACGAGATTTAAATCAAGTTTTGCTCCTACGTCCCTATATTCACAACGTGAGGTTCATGCTCGGCTTCGAGTCGCCCTAGGAGCGGCCTCCCTTCGGAAAGTGTTTGCATGAATCAATAACAAGGTGAATGGGAAAAATGTCTAGAGTAAGTGGGTGCAGGACACGTATCAACGTATCCCTCGGTCTCCACCCCTAGTTCACACCGTGAGAGTCCTATGATCCGCCTGCAGGTTGTCCTGGCGCAACCATCCCTTCGGAGGGCCTGATCATAGGATTCGGAACATCGTGAACTCCTGAATTGGATAAGAACTCTTAGGCTAATTACCAACAGTTGTCTTTCCCTTCGGTAGCTTGTTGGTGCGTGCCTCTGAGATCTGAAAGTGGGAGGGTTACACTTACGGGGATGAGTTAAATGTGTTAACTAATCCTTGACCGAACAACGGTAACTAAACGCTAACGGAATATGAGTTATTCTGGTGTTAGAGTTTTGTTGAGATTGTCTCAATTCAGAGGAGGAGTAGTTGACCACCCTTCGGTGGCTGTTGTTCTAAACCTTTGAAGTATCGTTGCAAAAACTAAATCAATAGTTTTATAGGGTTTCTTTGATTGCTTATTTGTTTTTCCAGAATTTGATTGGATTATTTGTAATGGGTTGGTGCAATTAATAATACAAGTAATTTGTTACTTCAACAATTATATAATAATTTTATGTGTGTTGTCTTACGTCATTTTATAAATAACGATAATACAACAAGCTTAAACGACAAATTGTGGTAAATAAGTCTAGGATTATTCTTAACTGAGGAATGTCCTCATGCCCCATATGTTTAATTCATTAAGAATTGTTCTTGGTGAATATGACATAGAACCCTGCTTAGCAAAAAGAGAACTTGTTCAAGACCGTAATTTTCATTTACCTGTCTTGAAAATGTGATTAGTGAAGAATAGTGATTCTCCCTGAATACTTGATTCAGGGGCCACAAATCACGTGTGTTTTTCTTTTAAAGGAATAAGTTCCTGGCAAGAGTTTGCTGCTTGTGTAATAACTCTCAAAGTTAGAATTAGAGAGATTATTTTGGCTATATCAGTGGGGGACATTAAGTTATTTTTCTCAGTGGGAGAAAATACATATTATTAGATAATGTGTATGTAATTCCTAAAATCAAAAGAAATTTGATTTTTGTGTCTTATTTGCTGGAACAATGTTACTCTTTACCTTTCTCTGCTAACGCATACTTGTTTCAAGAAAGGGAGTTGACATTTGTTTAGCTTTACTGGGAAGTAACCTAAATGTTTTAAGACTAATCAAGAGTAAAGCAGTCATGAACACTGGGTTGTTTAAGACTGCTACTACTCAATGTGAAAAGAGGCAAAGGATTTCTCCTAAGACCATATTAATCTCAATTTGATTGGGAGATTGGTCAAGAGTGAACTTCTAAGCGAGTTAGAAGATGACTCTCTACTACCTTGTAAGTCATGCTTTGTGGGCAATATGACTAATAGATCTTTTACTGGAAAAGATCTAAGAGCCAAAGAGCCCTTAGAGCTTGTACATTTGGATCCTTGAGGTTCAATATATTAAAGCAGTGGGAGTGCATGAATAATTCATCTTTTTTGGATGATTATTCAAAGGTATGAGTATCTTTACCTAATGCAACTTAAGTCTGAAACTCTTGAGATATTCGAAGGGGCTTAGGACTGAAGTTGAAAACTTGTTAACTGAGATGATAAAAACACTTCGATCCGATCAAAGTGTTGAGTATAGGGATTTGAGATTCCAGGACTATTTGATAGTACATGGGATCACACCCTAAATCTCATTTAGGAGAAATAGAACCCTATTGGATATGGTTCATTCCATGTTGAGCTATGCTCAATTTTCTAGCTCGTTTTGGGGTCATGCAGTGTTGACTGCATTGCATACTGCAGTAGGCAACCCCAAAAGGAAACGAGAAGTGGATACTTCTTCAATTCACAAGAGAATAAAGAATTTGTATCGACAAATGCTATATTCTCAGAAGAAGTCCGCATCAAAAATCATAAACCACAAGAGTAAAGTCGGTTTAAGTAAGTTAACTAATGAAGCTACAGTAACATCCACAAGAGTTGTTGATGAGGTTGGCTGTTCAACAAAAGTTGTTGATGGATCAGTGCATCTAGTCAGTCACATCCATCTCAATAGTTGAGATTGCCTCAATGTAGTGGGAGGGTTGTTTGATAACCTGAACGTTACATGAGCTTGTTTGAAGCCTAGGTCATCATACCTGATGATGGCATAGTGGGTTCATTATCTTTTAGAAAGAAAATGAATGATGTTGACAAGGACCAATGGATTAAAGTCATGGACCTGGAAATGAAGTCTTTTGTATTTCACTTCCATCTGGGATCTTGTAGATCTGCTTGATGGGTAACACCTATTAGTTACAAGTGGATTTACAAAAGAAAACGAGACATTAAAGGTCTTAACCAGAAGGGTTCATACAGCAAAATCGAAAGCAAAAGGTTTTGCAAGCTTAAGTGATCCATTCATGGATTAACCTAAGAATTTCGATCTTGAAATATAAGATTTGATAAAGAGACCAAATCTTTTGACTTTAATCAGAACATTAATGAGTCTTGTGTTTACAAGTAATCATCAATAGTTCAGTAGCTTACTTAGTATTGTATATGATTGATATCCTAATCATTGTGAATGATGTAGGTTATCTTACTGACATTAAAGGAGCTAGCAGCTCATTTCCAAGTGGAAATTTGGGAGAAGCTGAGTTTGTTCTTGGGATCCAAATTGTTTAGGAACCGTAAGAACAAAAGGCTAGCCTTGTCTCAGGTGTCTTATATCTACAAGATGTTAGTTAGATATAAGATGCAGAATTCCAATAAGGGTTCACTACCTTTCAGACATGGAATTCTTTTGTCTAAGAAAATGTTTCCTAAGACACCTCAAGAGGTTGAGGGCATGAGACGAATGCCCTATGCAGTAGGGATTGTCAGTAAGTATCAATCTAATCCAAGATTTAATCATTGGAAAACCGTTAAGAATATCCTCAAGTATTCGAAGAGAACCGAGGAACTATATGCTCGTGTATGGGACTAAGGATTTGATCCTTACATAATACACTAACACAGATTTTAAGACTGATAAGGATTTGAGGAAATCTACATCAGTATTTGTGGTCACTCTTTACGATGGAGCTATAGTATGACATAGTTACAGTCTTGACCGTATAGGCCAAAAAATTAGCTGTTTGTGAAGCAGCGATAGAGACTGTTTGTCTTAGAAAGTTCTTGATTGATTTGGAATGTGTTCCAAATGTGAACTTGCCCATCACACTTTATAGTGATATAGTGGTGTTGTGGCAAATTCAAAAGAACATTGCAACCTAAGACAAGTAGACACATTACATTGAATGAAATATTGCTGATTCATTTACAAAGACTCCCTCGGCTAAAGTGTTTGAGGGTCATCTAGAAGGTCTAGATCTACGAGATATGTACAAAGGTGTAATCTAGGGCAAGTGGGAGAAATGTAATGGGTATAGTGATACCATTATGTAATGGGTATAGTGATGCCCTAGTTTATTGTATTTGTACATTGTATATGTTTTATACATGTATTTATACACCCAATGCTGTATAGATTATTGTACATCCCAGTAAACTAGAGTTTTAGTTCAAGTGGGAGTTTGTTGGGTTTTATGCCCTAAAACTCGTAGATAGTGAATGTAAACAAATTGTATACTTGTTTCAATAAAGTGTAATTGAGTTTCTACAATAAACTGTTATTGTTAAATATTGCACAATTTGACCCAAATCCAATAAACTAAGATCCAAGGTTGTTTACATGTGACTTGAACTAGTATGTGGGGACATACGGGGATTGGTGTTCAAGTAACAACCTAAAAGGTCTATAGTACAAGGATAAGGCTGGGTACCTTATCCTGGTAACACTATGTGATACGACCCGCTTTGTATTCGATACAGACGTATTAATCCAAGGCGTCCATGTAGGAGACATGCGAGCGGGGGTATCCTATGCAATGAGTTTGCATAAGACCGGACCACGAAATAGTAAACCACTAGATGTAACACCGTTAACTAGTTAGGTTACTGTTTCAATAGGATGAACTAGGTAACTCAGTCTTAATCCTGAGTGTGTCATGAACTCCTTCTCACGAGGGGTTGTCCTTTGATTAGTATGGGTGAGAGTGGCCTGCTCGCCGACTCAATAAGCCTACCTTCTTGGGGACAAGACCGAGTGTGGGGCTGGGGACATGACAACACAAGATGGAATTCACTCCTTCCCACTTCTAGGAGAAGTAGATGAGTGTACCCTTAAGTGGTGACTCCAAGACTTGAACAAAGGGATCCCGCCCTCTCACTGGCCCGAGAGGGACTTTCTGTTTAATGGTTGGACCATAAACAGGTTGTTCATTAGAGGAGCGCTGATACTTAAGGAGACAAATGTAACACAGGGGTAAAACGGTAATTTGACCCAACCGTGGTTACGAACACTCGTGAAGGATTGACTTACCGGCATAGGTCTACATTCATGGACACAGAAATGTTCTACACTGAGAAGAGTTCAACTGTGGGTCTTTAGTGGAATGACCCACAGTTAATGAATTGGTTAACTTGATTAATGAGTTTAATCAGTTAACCTCGTATCATTGGAGCTTCTGAACTGTAGGTCCATTAGGTCCCCCTGATGGCTCGTAAAGAGTAATTAGGAACAAATATATCTTGAGAGAATTTGAATAGTTCAAATTCATATTGGGAATTAAGTTAATTGTATGAGATACAAATTAATATAATGTATAGTGATGCATTAAAATATAAAGTCTAATTTGAGATTAAACTTTATTATATTGAGAGATTGATATATTTGAAAGAGTTCAAATATATGTCTAATTAAATATATGGTACTTAATTAGAAGATTAATTAATTAATTATGAATTAATTAATTATTCAATTTAGTTTAAATTAAATGAGATTTAATTAAACTATAATCTTTGAGAGAAATAAATATTTGAAGAAGTTCAAATATTAATATGAATTTGGTTCATATTAAATTTATAGGATATAAGAGAATTTGAAGGAGTTCAAATTTTAATATGAATTTGATTCATATTATGGAATTAATTAATTGAAGGCCTGATATTAAATATATGATATTTAATTCGGTAATTAATTAATTAACTAATAGAATGTCTGAAATTAAATATATGATATTTAATTGGTGATTAATTAATTAAAGAATTAATTAATTGGTAATTAATCAATTATGGAAATGATTAATCACTTATGGAAGTGATCAATCATTTATGGAAAAGATTAATCAATTATGGAATTGATTGGTTATGGAATTGATTGATTATGGAAAAGATTAAATCAGTTATGAAAATAATTGATTTTAAATGAATATTTTATTCATGGTCTTTCTCCTATAAATAGAACACTAACCCTAGGGTTTAGGTACCACAACATATGGCCACCATAAGGCCTTCTCATATTCTCTCAACTCAAGAACTCTAGGGAGAATTTTCTCTCTAGAGTTTTTCCCATTCAAGATTAGGTAGTCCCACAACTACGTTCCTAATCTCAGAGTTATAGCGGGAAAGATCAAATGGTGGTGTTCTTCGTTGTTGCAGAGTAATCAAGAAAGGCGTTCTTGAAGAATTCAGAGTCGTCAACGAAGGTATGTTTCTCATCGCTTAACCTTTTGCCAATGTATTGGTATTTTTGTAGAACAAAATTAATTTACGAACGGTCCAATTGCTTCCGCTGTAACGGAATTGGAAATTCCAATCCTTCAGTGAGAGGGTTGTATTACAACCTGATCGCTACTTGGGTTTAACTGAAACTTAGGTTGTCATACCTAATGATGGCATTGAGGATCCATTATCCTATCGATAGGCAATGAATGACGAAGATAAGGACGAATCGGTTAAAGCGATGGACCTGGAAATGGAGTCAATGTACTCCAATTCTGTATGGAAACTCACAGATCTACCTAATGGGGTAAAACACATGAAGGTGTTCATATAATACATGCAGAAGCAATTTTAGATCGAAAGCACTTAAGACATTCAATTTTACTCCAGAAGCATGCATGTTCTAGAAAAAACAGAATAGAGAGTCTAGAAAACACCAACCTTTGTAGCTCACTTATGTTGAACTCCTTGTGGTGTTTGCCTCTCCTATGCTCCTTGGACAACCTCTAGAGTCTTCCCTACTATATTTCGGGCCAAGAACGACTTGTGGGAGTCTATATAAGATAGGGAATGGGAAGGGAATGCTTGAAACATCAAACAATGGAGAAGAATGAGAGATGAGAGAACTTTGAGTCCAAATTCCAACTGCATAACATTAAGGAAATGGCTCTCATATATTTGAATCTGATTCAAACTCCTTTTAAAGACATTCTCTATGCAAAGCTAAGCCTCAAGACACAAGACACATGGTGTATTTGCAAGCTCGAGTGGATTCTAGGTGTACATTACACAAGACATGCAACAATGCATGAATGAATTGTCTTTCCACTTTGAATGATCATGCATTAAATGGATTTCCAACTAAATCCACTAAATTCAACTTGAAATCAAATTTCAAGCTTGAAAATTATCCCCAATTTCAATTCTAAATTGAAATTGATTGCTTGGTAATTAATTTAAAATTTTTCAAATTAATTTTGATATGATTAATCTAATTAATCTTTGTTATCTTGTGCAATTCCATATATATGATTCCTAATACATATATATAGTATTCAAAACACTTTTAAATACTTCATCTCTCATTTTCTAATTTAATTCACAATTAAATTATTGTGTCAAACACAATTTACGATAATACCCTTTTTCCCGATTTTGAACGATTCAAAGCTTCCTATTTTTTGTTCTAGGCTTAATTCCGATATGAGCTAGTAGGGGGACCTAATGGACCTATAGATCATGGGCTCCAACGATTCGAGGCTAACCGACTAATCTCATTGTCCAAGCTAGCCAACATTCGTTAACTATCGGGACACTCCACTATAGCCCGATAGTTGCACTCCCCTCACTATAGATATATTTTTGTCCACTTGATTTAACCATGATTAGTAAGTCGATCCTTCACAGGTTGTTCGTAGCTATAGCTAGGTCAATAAGCCGTTTTACCCCTATAGTACTTCTAGTTCCTTAAGTCCCACTGATCGTCTAATGAACAATTGGTTGGAGCTTCTGATCTGTAGGTCCATTAGGTCCCACTTGTAGCACATAAAGTAATTTGAGGCAACTAAGTAATAAATGTAAATTGAAAGTGTTCAATTTACTAAGGGAAATAATATAATATATAGGGAAAAATACACTTTTGGTCCCTCAGGTTTCGGTTAGGTTTTATTTTGGTCCCTGAGTTTTCAAACTCGACAATTTAGTCCCTGAGGTTTGATTTTAGTTTCATTTAGGTCCCTCCATCCATTTTTTCCGTTAAAAAGTAACAGATGGTTGACGTGGCAATATTCTTTTATTTAAAAAAATATTTTTTTAATTTTTTAAAATAAAACATATTAAAATAATAAATATATTAAATATTTTTTAATTTTATTTCCTTTCTCCCTCCACTCCCTTCATCTTCTTCACATCTGCCAGGCAACCTTCTTCTTCACAAATATTGGCGACCATCGCTCTCTCTCTCTCTTTTTTCCTTCTTCTCTTCTTCGTCTCTCAGCTCTTTGCATCTCCTTCATGCGAAACGAAACCACCGCTGCACCATTTTTGCCCAAATCGTGCAACACCATTTCGATCCCTCCAAGTCGTCGTCATCGTTGATTGTGCGCAACCGTTTTCGCCCATATTAGACGGAATCGAAGGAGGATTCCATCTTGAAACAAAGGGGATCCCGTTCGTTTCAGATCTGGAACAAAACCCAGATCCATATCTGAAACGAAGGGGATTTCCCCTTCGTTTTAGGCTCCATCTTGAAAACATCAGAAGGCTTGTAGGTTGATGCAGCTGGTGTCGAAGAAGAGGGTTTTGTGAAACGTCAAAGAGGATACTGTACGCAATCGAAATGCAATGAAAAGGAGAGGAAACCACCGCTGGTTTGAGGGAGAAGTTTTCGACGCCGTCTTCGATTTGGTCTGAAAGAGAGGAAGTTGGTGCATGGGTGCAGCGGGTAGCTAGGAAGAAAAGAAACGAAGAATAGAAGGGGAGGAGAAGAAGGAACGAAGAATGAAGAAAATGGAAAAAAAAATCGGCGACAGTGGTCATCGGCGGTTGTCGGTGGCGACATTGGTGGAGGAGGAGGTTGGAGATTTTAGGGTTAGGTTTTAGGAAGGAGAAGATGAAGGATGACGAAGAAGAAGAAAAAAGAAAAAGAAAAAAAGAAAATAAAAAAATATATATTTTTAATAAAAACAATTTTTTTATTAAAAATTTTAAATAATAAATAATAATAAGAAGAAATAATTTTTTAAATAAAAAAGAAAAGCCACGCCAGCTTTCTGTTAGGTGTTAACGGAAAAATGGATGGATGGACTAAAATGAAATAAAATTCAAACCTCAAGGACTAAATTGTGGAATTTGAAAACTCAGGGACAAAAAGTGTATTTTTACATTATATATATATATATATAATATATTGATATATTATTATGAGAGAAATAAATAGTTGAACAAATTTCAAATATTGATATGAATTTGATTCATTAAATTTATAGGAATTTGAAAGAGTTCAAATATGAATTAAATTAATTTAAGGCCGAAAATTAAATTGGGCAATTAATTAATTCAAGGCTGGAAATTAAATATGTGATGTTTAATTTGTGATTGATTAATTGAAAGAATTAATTAATTGAAGATTAATCAATTATGGAAATGATTAATCACTTATGGAAGTAATTAATCATTCATGGAAATGATTTAATCACTTATGGAAGTGATAAATCATTTAAGGAAAAGATTAATCAATTATGAAATTTATTGATCGTGAATTGATTAAATATTGAATAGATTAAATCAGTAATGGAAATAATTTATTTTATGTGAATATTTTATTCATGGTCTTTCTCCTATAAATAGAACACTAGACAAGACTCTTGCATTCTCTCTAGTCTCCCTCTTAGAAAAAGACTCCCACCAGTCAATAGCCTCCTAGATTTAGAGATATACCGGTGTAACCTCTTTGGTTATTGTGTTCTTGAGAAGAAAATTCCAGCGACGATCTTCAAAGGGGCTGCTACGTTTTCAACCGTTAGAGCGTCGTTGGGGAATATCGGTCAAGTCTACAACGAAGGTTTGTATCGATTCTTTCACTCTCTTTTGAAGAGCATGAAAATAAAATTAGTTTTATTTTTCTAGCATGTTTATAATATCCTTACAGTAGCTTTAAAGTGTGATTAAAGTTGATTTGGCCTTTTCGTATTGGTATTTTAATGTTAGTTAATATACGGTGTGAGGTCTTCTCCACGCGCTTCCTCTGTGTTGGGGCTTTCATCCCCTACACTAGCAGCCTAGTAGCGAGAACCTTCGAAACTTGGAGCGAGAGAAGGAACTAGCAGCAAAGCAACGTGAAAACCTTCGAATTTGGTGGGAGAAAAGGATAACAGTGAAGCAGCGTGAGAACCTTCGAACTTGGAGAGAGAAGGAACTAGCAGCGTAGCAGCGAGAACCTTCAAACTTGGAGGGAGAGAAGGAACTAGCAACGTAGCAGCGTGAGAACCTTCGAACTTGGAGGGAGAAAAGGAACAGCAGCATGAACAGCAGCAAAGCAGCGTGAGAACCTTCTCGAAGTTGGAGGGAGAGAACTAACAGCAACGAAGCAGCGTGAGAACTTTCTAACTTGAAGGGAGAGAAGGAACAACTGTGAAGCAGCGTGAGAACCTTCGAATTTGATTAAATTAAGTTTTTAATTAATTGATCAAATGGACATTTGGCCATAAAATTTATAATTGACAAACTTTGTCTTCAATTTAAATTTGGGACACATATCAATTTATAATTTGTCCCAAATTTAATTAGTTATAATTTCGTCATTAATTTTAAATAATGATGTGGCAATTTGTGATTGGTCAAAATTTCTCCTTCAACAAATGCCCCCTTTTCGAGATTTAGGCACAAGTTATGTGGGAGTGAATCTTGAAAAAGATATTTTGGAATCAAAATGAATGGTATTTGTTCTTGATTTTGACTCCATTTGATGTGCCGATTTAATCAAAACATGAATTATTTCCAAAATTTTGATTATTTTTTTATTTGACATACTTCAATGGTTTACAACTTCAATTTGTTGTGTTGCCCCCAGTAATTAATAATTTCTTCAATTTGTATTGTCATGCTTCAATATTTGTTGCACCTTTTTTTTTTTTTTTAAACATACTGAACTTAAAGTTTTCTTTAAGCTTCCTACTTACCCTTGAGGAAAAGGGATCAAATCATAACGTAGTTCAATTTGGTTTTTTTCTTACCACCTTTTAAGCTCAAGTGGGCTAGGAGCATCATGTAGTTTAGGCTCTTGTGATTAGGAGCTTTTACATTTTTAAAGCTCTTATCTTTATCATGGTCTTGATCAAATCCTTCATTTATTGGATTGGTCAAGATGATAAGATTTGGCTTCACCTTCAAGGAACCTTCTGTATTTATGAGAACAAAAAACTTCCTCTTCATATGTGACGAGATGCTACTATGAAGCTTCTTGTCGTTGTTTACTTCATCGAAAAGTTTTACCTCCAAGTTGTCCATCTTTCTTTTAGGTTGATCGTTTGTTACTTTGAGGTGATCAAAAACATATGTTGAAGCTCGACTTTTCTTTGATGTGGAAAAGTCGAGGGCTACCAATTTGTTCACAAAAACAAAAAAAAAATATGCAACTAATTTATTTGATTTTAAAAAAAATAAAAGAAAAAAAAAAGAATTACTTTATTTGATTTCAAAAAAATAAAATGGAAAAAAAGGTAGGTTATTTCATTTTTTTTTAAAAGAAAATGAAAAGAAAAGAAAAAAATTAAAAAAAAGGAAGATAAATAGATTGGAAAAATGAGGAAAAACAAAGATTGAAACGTTGGGAAATATTTGAACCCACGCTCACAAAGATGACAGTCATCTCATTGCCATAGTACCATGTACAAGATTACAAAATGTTTGTGTAGGTCGTCTCTTCAAGAGATAACCTGTTGAATGTCATTTATTTTTTTAAAAAAATCGTTTGTAGGTCATCTCTTTTTTTTTAAGAAATGAGCACCAAACACACATTGAATGCTAAGTCTAAGTGATCAGTTTAAACTCAACAAGATAGTGTCGTAATTAATAAAGGATGACTGACAGCATGCAGAAATGCTATCATTTTCCTATTAATTTTAGCTAGTTTTGTGCATGAATTGTGAGCTTTAATGTATTTTTACGTTAATTTTGTAGAAAACCAGGAATTTTACCAATTTTGGGTACAAAAAGAAGACTTTGGACCATAAAAGAAGAAAAGAAAAGAGAACATTTGAAGTGGAGGCCCAAAAGCTTGAGCTAGAGCGTCTCGATGCTTGGCAAGCTCCGAAGAAAATTCCAGAATCGCGACACTGTCGCGACGCTACACCAACTTGAGCGGCAAGAAAAGGGTGACGTCACGGATCAGCGAGAAAAGTTGTTCAGCAAGAAAAGTTGCGGATCTTCTCCTATAAATAGCCCCTTTCCCAATGGTTCAAATCATCCCATTTTTAGGGAGTTCTCCCCTAGCTCAAAAGAAAGAAAAAATATAGTAGAGTTGTGAAGAAAAAGGTGGAATTGAGCGAGATTCCAAGGCTCGGGATTCGAGATGATCGTGACGGGAGCTTGGAATCAACTTATCGGTTATTTCTTCCTTACTTCTTTGTAATTCTTTATTGTAGTTTGAGTTAGGCCTATGGATCAAGATCACTTGGGAAAAATTATTTCCATTTGTGAGTAGATCTTGAGACCTAGGGTCGTTATTCTAGTTAATTGGATATTGTAGCTTAATTCCTTGGATTTTGTAACGAAGTTCTTCACATTTCATCTATGCAATTCATGCTTAATGCTTTTAATCTCTTGATCACAGATTAATTGATGTGTTGGTCTAAATTGATACTCGACAGAGAAAAGTTAGATTAGATCCAAATAACATGGCTAACGATTGCTTGGAATACGAGAGTGAAAGAGAATTGTTAGAAATTGATAATGAAGTTGCTTATTGCCATGTTATGATTAACTACGGAAATGGACACATGAACTAGTTATGTTAGTATGAGATGTGGAGGAGCTTGAAAGAGAAATCCGCTTAAAATTGCTTCTAGATTTATGGAATGGAAGATTAGTAAGTACATTCATCCAATTAATTGAGCTACAAATCCAAAAAGCTAGATAACGCCCTAGGTTAAGTCCCCTTAATAGGAGAAAAGTATGTTGATTGTATTGGTTGTTGTGAGTGACTTGGTAAATGTGAAATGCTTACCAATACCACGGTTGTACTGATACTCCCTTCCCCATCTTCCCTCCAACATTTTAGATGATGCAAGCTTGATCGATGAGGTGGACCTTGGTGATGAGGAGGAGAGCTACGAGGAAGATGCTTAGGATGTCGTGGTTTAATTTGCTTCCTAAGTTTTGGATACGCTAGCGTTGTTATGGTTTTATTTAGTTTGCTTTGAGTAGACTAGTTGGAGTTAGTTGCTATTATTTCTGTTATGGTGAGTTTTGGTTGAGTTGCTATAATACGAACTTAAGGTTTAACTTTTTTGCTATCTCATTTAAGGAAATAAAGTTGTTTAGCTAGTATTCTATTGGGATGTGTTGTTCGTGTTAATAAAAGTTGAATAAGTAACGCGTTCTGTTGCATGAATTGGTCACTATACGAGGTGTTAACCACGGATTGACTCGTATAGTGAAGTTAGGATGTGAATTTGAATCGTAGTTTGGTGGAGTTGGGTTGATTGATTAGAAGTGTTTTGACGCTTATCAGGTGTTAAAAAATTTTTGGTTCAGACCATTTTACGTTGTTATGTTGCCGAAATTTTCGGTACATCGGGTTTAAAGTGGTTCAGATCCGTGGTTAAGGGCTTAGAGTTGTAGTAGCGTCTCTAGGCTAGAGTTTAGAAAACCTGTGGCTTTACATTTGTGGTCCAATGAACATAAAAAATATGAGGCTGTTGAAAAGTTCAAAGAGTATAAGGCTGAGGTTGAAAACCTCTTAGATAAAACAATTAAAACACTTTGATTTGATTGAGGTGGAGAGTATATGGACTTACGATTCCAGGACTATCTGATAGAACATGGAATCATGTCTCAACTCTCGGCCCCTGGTACACCTCAACAAAACGGTGTATCAGAAAGGAGAAACAAAACCTTGTTAGACATGGTTCGATCAATGATTGAGCTATGCTCAAACTGCCTAATTCATTATGAGGATATGCAGTACAGACTGTCGTATACATTCTGGACATGGTTCCCTCAAAAAGAGTGTTCCTGGAACACCTTATGAGTTATGGAGAGGGCGAAGGCAGTTTATGTCACTTCAGAATTTGGAGATGCCCGACACATGTGTTGGTGCAAAAAACCCAAAGAAATTGGAACGTCGTTCAAAATTATTCCTTTTTGTAAGGTATCATAAGGAAACAAAAGGTGGGTTCTTTTACGATCCTCAAGAGAACAAGGTACTTGTATCGATAAATGATACGTTCCTCGAGGAAGACCACATTAGGAATCATCAACCTTTAAGCAAACTAGTATTAAAAGAGATTTCCGAACAAGCTACAGATAAGACAACAAAAGTTGTTGATCAAGTTGGTCCTTCCAACCATTCTCATCCTTCTTAAGTATTGAGAATGCCTCGACGTAGTGGGAGGGTTATAACTGTGACGGTCTACATTTCGAAATTAAGCATTTTTAGGATATTTTGGAACAATGATTTGTTTGTATTGAAATTATGTTGAGGGGAATTAAGTTATTTAAGTGGTGGAAATTTTGATCGGGAAGCAACATTGGTACCAATTTCTATGGTTATGGAAATAAGTTATTATCCAAGTTTTCTTAAGTTGAGAAAGGAAATTAGAGCCCTAATTGGAGTTGGAGGGAAAATTGATTTTTTGTTTTAGATGTTAAAAAAAAAAAAAAAAAAAAGAGGAAGCCCTAAGATTTCACTCTCATTCTTCCCTCTCATCCTCGTGTATCCGCAACACCACCACCCTCTGTGATTTCGTGCATCTGGCAGCTACAACCCGAGTCAAGTCCTTTCGTTCTTCTTCTTCTTCACGCCAAGCCCACTGCCTTCCTCCCCCGTGTCTTTCCTCCTGCGACAACCAAGCTAGTAGCCGCACAACCCATGCACACGAATGCCGACCTTCAGCCATTCTTCACGTCGTCTTCTTCGTTTCTGACTGCTTTGTGCAACGATCTTCGGCGACTCTGTGCAACTACCCACGAACCGAGATCCCTCTCCTAGTTGTCTCCTTTCTTCTCCATTGAACGTCGTGCAACTCCATTTTATTTTCCCTTCCAACTCGAGCAGCGACACAGACCTGAAAACCAGCTGCAAACCTCTCCTTGACGTTTTCTGGTCTTCGGCAAGCAAACCCACGCAATCGGTGCAATATCTTCTCTAGACCACGAGCAGTCACATAGTTTAAGTGACTGTGCAAGATGGTGTGTGGTTTCGTGTCGTCCACTAATGTATTCTTTTCTTTGGTAATCTTTCGACACTAGCCCATGCTTAATCGACCTCGAGAACGATTTACCCATTCCTTATTGGTCTCAAATATGCAGGATCAGGCTTTGTTGGACTAAAAAATGGCATTCGGTTATCACCCACGACCCGAATAACACCAAATCAGTTTGCCCATAGTCATTGAAGATTAATTTACGATTTTAGATGTCGTGGAAAAGAAACCAACGTGATTTTTGGTCCTTTTGGTAAGGATTCCATAAGGTTCAAACTCATTCGGGCACTTCTAGCCAAGATCCAAGTCTTTCCAGTAAGGATTAGGGAGTAAAGCTTCGCTTAGACCGTTTCAAGCTAGTTTTGTATGTTGTGAACGAGTATCTTAGCATTGAGAAAATTTTCTTATAGTATCAGTTTGGTTTCAAACAGTTCAAATCCTAGCCTTAAACCTTGTATTCTGTATTACAGAAGCTCGTTAGACTAATTTAGGAGTGCTTAAGAGCAATTAGTAAGTGGATTTCTACCTGGTGATTCTTTTTGTTGTGTGTTAGCATGATGTATGCCTTGTCCATGTTATCTTTTTATGATCTATACATATCGCTTCTTGAATTGTATGTTGTGTGAGATGTTTGTTGCGGTATGTTGGACTGTTGAGATATTCTGATAGATTTTGGTTGATTAGCTTGGTGTTTCATTATGATTGTCGAAATGAGCATATTATTTATGTTGTGAGCGTGTTGCATAGTTGTCATGGTTTTCAGACATATAACATAGTCTAGTGGCATGATGTGTAGGATTCATGCATTCTAATGAGATTATGAGGTCAGAGAGCCTCATGTCATTAAAAAGGAAAGTTAGGTGAATATCAGGTGCCTCGGGTAAAAATGATCGAGGGGTAGTATGTCACCAATGGATTAAGAGGAGCAACGGGTGTCTTGGGTAATATGGCCAAGGGGCGATGTGATGAGTCTATACATTGTGAAATTCATCGGGTGCCTTGGGTAATATGGTCAAGAGGCGATGTACAGTTTGATTGTGAAGTCATCGAGTGCATTGGGTAATATGGCCAAGGGGCGATGCACAGTTCGAGGCCTTGGGTAATATGGTCAAGGGTCAAACACTAAGCGTCGTAGAGAATCGTCGAGGCCCTGGGTAATATTGTCAGGGGTCGGTGTGACTCAAAGGAGTCAGTCTCAGAGAGCTTTGTGAGGGCTACGAGTGCTGGACGAGTTTATGTAGCTTGAGTGGGAACCGAGTATGCATGGCATTGTACGAAATTCATGTGTTAGGTGCATGGTTAGTTTCTCCTTTGCATTAGTGGAATATGTTAAAATGTGTATGTTGTTCATCTCGCATATGAAACATGTTATTGTAGTTGAAAAGCATATTACCTGTTCAGTATATGTATACTATTTGATGGCTTTTCAGGTGTGAGCCACTTATTCAGTACTGTGGTTTTGTACTGACCCACCACCTAATTTTGTAGGTGATGAAGAATACTACGAGTCTAGTGATGCTGATGAAGAATACTACGAGTCTAGTGTTTTGAATTAGACTTATAGTTGATTCAAGGTATTTGAATGGAAAATTATTACGAAGTTTCGACTCTTTCATACGTAGTGAAATTGAGTCATGTTTAAATAGATCGATGTTGTATGCCTTGTTAAGTAAGCTTGCAATTTTGTGAAGTAGTTGTGAATACGAGACCTGACTCGTATGCTGTTTGTGTTGTGGAAGTTCTATTTCTAGGATTGGAATTCTCGAATTCCGTTAGCGGAACAAATTGGGATCGATTCATAGTTAATTTTGTTTCTACCAAAATACCAATACATTGGCAAAAATTTAAAAAACTATTCTAAGTCAATTATTAAGGCTAAGCATACAACCTTATAACTAATCTAAAGGGGAGAAGCGAACATACCGTCATTGTCGTCTCTGAAATATCAAGAATGTCTTTCTTGATTTTGGACCAAGCGTCAACAATTGGGACACCACCAATTGGTCTTCCCTGCTATAACTTTGAGATTATGAACGTAGTTGTGAGACTACCTAATCTTGTATGGGAAAAAGTCTAGATAGAAAATTCTTCCTAGAGTTCTTGGATTGAGAGAATATGAGAGGGAGGCAAGAATGACCTTATGGTGGCAATATGTTGTAGTACCTAAACCCTAGGTTTAATGTTTTATTTATAGGAGAAAGACCATGAATAAAATATTCATTTAAAATCAATTATTTTCATAATTGATTTAATCTTTTTCATAGTTAATCAATTCCATAACTAATCAATTTCATAATTGATTAATCTTTTCCATAAATGATTGATCACTTCCATGAGTGATTAAATAATTTCCATAAATGATTAATTATTTCCATAAGTGATTAATCATTTTCATAATTGATTAATTTCCAATTAATTAATTCTTTAATCATTTCCATAATTGATTAATTTAAAATTAATTAATCACCAATTAAATATCATATATTTAATTTCAGATCTTCTATTAGTTAATTACTTAATTGCCCAATTAAATATTATATATTTAATTTCAGGCATTCAATTAATTAATTCTATAATATGAATCAAATTCATATTAATATTTGAACTTCTTCAAATATTTATTCCTCTCATAATAATAAAGTTTAATTTCAAATTAGACTTTACATTTGAATGTATCATTATACATTATATTAATTTGTATCTTATACAATTAACTTAATTCCAAATATGAATTTGAACTATTCAAATTCTCTCAAGATATAATTGTTCCTAATTATTAGATTACATGGGGTTTTATCTCAAAACCAATTGGCAATGAGTGGAGTAGCCCATCTATCTTATGGGATCCTCAACTATTCTTGGATCGGATGGTGCCTCTTTGGGTTCACCATTCTTGGATCGGATCCCATTTTTTTTCTTGGACCGAATACCAGTTTGGATTTAATGGGCTCTAATACCATATCAAATAACATGGGGTTCCATCTCAAAACTAATTGGCAATGAGGGGAGTAACCCATACATCTTATAAATTGTGAGGTATCCACTTATCTTTTCAATGTGGGATCCTCAACATGCCCCCTCAAGATGGTGCCTCTTTGGGTTTACCATTCTTGGATCAGATCCCAATTTTTTTCTTGGACCGAGAATACTCGTTTGGGTTTTATGGGCTCTGATACCATATTTGATTGTATGAGCTTCTATCTCAAAACCAATTGACAATGAGTGGAGTAGCTCATTTATCTTATGAATTGGGAGGTCTCCACTTATCTTTTCAATGTGAGATCCTCAACATGCCCCCCCCCCAAGATGGTGCCTCTTTTGGGTTCACCTTTCTTGGATCGGATCCCATTTTTTTCTTTGGACCGAATAAACGTTTGGGTTTAATGGGCTCTGATACCATATTATATAACATGGGCTTCCATCTCAAAACCAATTGGTAATGAGTGGGGTGACCCTTGAATCTTATAAATTGTGAGGTCTCCACTTATTTTTCAATGTGGGATCCTCAACACTAATTACTCTTTACGAGCTAGCAGGGAGACCTAAAGGACCTACAGATTAGAAGGTTCAGTGATATGAGGTTAACTGATTAAACTCATTAATCAGGTTAGCCAATATTCATTAACTGTGGGTCATTCCACTAAAGACCCACAACTGACTCTTCTCACTGTAGAACATTTCTTTGTCCACGGATATAGACCTATACCAGTAAGTCAATCCTTCACGAGTGTTCGTAATCACAGTTGGGTCAAATTACTATTTTACCCATGTGTTAAATCTGTTTCCTGAAGTACCTGTGCTCCTCTAATAAACAACATGTTTATGGTCCAACCATTAAATAGAAAGTCCCCCTCGGGCCAGTGAGAGGGTGGGATCCCATTGTTCAAGTTCTGGAGTCACCACTTAAGGGAACAATCACCTACTTCTCCTAGAAGTGGGAAGGAGTGAATTTCTTCTTGTATTGTCATGTCCTCAGCCTCCCACTCGGTCTTGTCGCCAAAAAGGAAGATATATTGAGTCGTCGTATTAGCCACTCTCACCCATGCTAATCAAAGGACAATCCCTTATGAGAAGGAGTTCATGACACACTTAGGATTAAGATTTAGTTACCTAGGTCATCCCATTGAAACAGTAACCTAACTAGTTAACTGTGTTATATCGAGTGTTTTACTATTTCATGGTTCGATCTTATGCAAACTCATTGCATAGGATACCCCCGCTTGCAAGTCTATTACATGGACGCTTTGGATCAATACGTTTGTATCAAATACAAAGCGGGTCATATCTCATAGTGTTACCAGGATAAGGTACCCAACCTTATCCTTGTAC
Organism: Luffa acutangula; assembly: GCA_036850905.1. Lineage (NCBI taxonomy): Eukaryota > Viridiplantae > Streptophyta > Magnoliopsida > Cucurbitales > Cucurbitaceae > Luffa > Luffa acutangula. The sequence continues at coordinate 7,291,493 of CM072094.1, read as the reverse complement.
TATAGACCTTCTATGTTGTTACTTGAACATCGATCCCCGTATGTCCCCACATACTAGTTCAAGTTACATACAAAAAACCTTGGATCTTAGTGTATTGGATTTGGGTCAAATTGTGTAATATTTAACAATAACACTTTATTGTAGAAACTCAGTAACACTTTATTGAAACAAGTATACAATTTGTTTACATTCACTATCTACGAGTTTTAGGGCATAAAACCCAACACTATTGAGTTGTAATAAGGTCAGAAATGTCATATAGAAGTGTTTTTTTATGTTTAACAAGTGTTAAAAAATTTTGTTTAGTCATATGTACGTTGTTATGCTGCCGAAATTTTTGGGACATCAAGTTGGCATTAGAGTAAAAGTTTTCGTAATGTTCCCTAGTTTAGGTCGAATTTTGGGGGTGTTACAATAACACAACCTGACCTTTACATGGATTTAACAGAAATTCAAGTCGTCATACCTGATGACGACTTTGAGGATCCATCGACTTATAAACAAGCAATGGCTGATATAGACAACGACCAGTGGATCAAAGCCATGGACCTTGAGATGGAGTCAATGTACTTCAATTTAGTCTGGGAACTTGTAGAGCAGCCTGATGGGGTCAAACCTATTGGTTTCAAATGGATCTACAAACGAAAACGAGACTAGGTCGATAAAGTTCAAACATTTAAGGTCCATCTTGTGGCAAAGGGCTATACCCAGCAGGAAAGGATTGACTACGAAGAAACCTTCTCCTGGTTGCCATGCTTAAGTCGATTAGAATATTCTTATCCATTGTCACGTTTTATGATTATGAGATTTGGCAAATGGATGTCAAGATAGCCTTTCTGAACGACAATCTTCTATATGGCTCAACCAAAAGGGTTCATAGTCCAGCGCGAAGAGCAAAAATTTTGCAAACTTGAACGACCCATTTATGGGTTTAAACAAGCTTCAAGATCCTGAAATATAAGGTTTGATGCTTCGATCAAATCTTATGGCTTTGAACAGAGCGTTGATGAACCTTGTGTCTACAATTAGATTGTCAACTCTTCGTAGCTTTCCTTGTATTATACGTAGACGATATCCCACTCATTGGGAATGACATAGGATTCTTGACTGACATAAAGCAATGGCTGGCGACCCAGTTCCAAATGAAAGATTTGGTTGAGGCCTTTGTTCTATGAATTCAAATCATAAGGAATCGAAAGAATAAAATGCTATCATTGTCTCAGGCATCCTATATCGACGAAATGTTGATACGATATTCGATGCATAACTCTAAGAAGGGTTTATTATCTTTTAGACATGGGGTACATCTGCCGAAGGAACAATGTCCTAAGACACCTCAAGAAGTTGAGGATATGAGACACATTCTCTATGAATCAACGGTCGGAAGTTTGATTGAAGGAATTGAATCCTCTAGCGGAAGCGGTTTTCACCGATCGTGATTTAATTTCAATTAAAGAAAACCGACACGTTGGGTAAAATTAGAAACTTATTTTCTAAACTAGATTAAGCATGCAATTACTAATTCTAAACGATTTAGAATTTTAGGAACTTACTTGTTGAAGACCGTTCTTCACAGCACTATGCTCCTCAACGAACACTTCGTCACAATCTCTTGAACACAACCATCAAAGAGAACCCGCTATCCTCTGAATTCATGAGGCTTGGATTGTGAGATCCAATCCTGAGTTGGGAATAATTTTCCAGCAGAATGTTGCTGGAAAAAATTTAGAGAATCTTAGAGAGGGAGAGCTTGAGAGAGAATTTCACTTCTCTGTCATTTCTGCGTGAGAATGAGAGAATGACTGATCAGTTGGGCAACTCCCTCTCCCTGTACGATAAGTGGGGAGGGAGTTATTACCCTACTAGATCTCGATCGTTGGATCTAATCCAAACGATCTTGGCCGTCTATTAATTAAATAATAATAATCATTTAATTAATTAATTAATTTAATTAAAACAATATTAATTAAATCAATTATAATATAAGGTATTTAATTCAATTTGAATCATATTCAATTGAATTAAACTAGTCATTCAATTAATCATATTAATTGAATCCACATTAATTAAATATTAAATATTTAATTAATTTTGTAATTGAATCATATTCAATTATATCTCTCTCATTTAACCTATAGTTTTAATGTGCATCAAAATGTACATTAATATAAACTATAAAATTAATTCAATTAAATCACATTTAATTAAATTAAATTAATTAATTCTCCAATTAATTAATTCATTAATTAAATATCATATATTTAATTAATTTACTATTTGAATCATTATTCAAATAATTATCTCATATACTATAGTTTTAATATGAATCTCATTCACATTAAATTTAACCTATAGTCTCAATATGAATCTAATTCATATTTAATATTTGAACTCCTTCAAATATTTAATTCTCTCGTTAATTAATTTTGAATCATATCCAAAATTAATTTATAATATAAAGTTTAATTCACCAATTAAACTTATATTATAATGTATCTTTATACATTATTTAAATTGTATCAAATACAATAAAATCCCCTTAACGAATTTGAACACACTTCAAATTCTATTTAAGACTATTTAACCTCAGAACCCTTTACGAGCTAGTAGGTGGACCTAATGGACCTACAGATCAGAAGCTCCAACGATACGAGACTAATTGGCTAAACTCATTAACCAAATTAATCAACATTCGTTAACTGTGGGTCACTCCACTAAAGACCCACAGCTGCACTCTTCTCACTGTAGAATATTTCTGTGTCCACGGATATCGACCAATAACAGTAAGTCAATCCTTCACGAGTATTCGTAACGCCAGCTGGGTCAAATTACCCTTTTACCCCTAGATTACCTCTGGATCCTTAAGTACCACTGATTCCTCAAATGAACAATCTATTTATGATCGAATCAATAAACAACGGTTCCTCTCGGGCTAGGAGAGGATGGGCGCCCTTGTTCAAGACCCGGAATCAGCCCTTAAGGGAACACACATCTGCTTACCCCAATAGGGAAAGGAGTGAATTCCATCTTGTACTGTTATGTTCCTAGCCCCCATTCGGTTTTGCCCCTGAAATGGTAGGATTATTGAGTCGGCGAACTGGCCACTCTCACCCATAAAAATCTAAGGACAATCCCTCCTGAAAAGGAGTTCATAATAGACTCAGGATTGAGATTGAGTTACCTAGGTCATCCTATTGAAATAGAAACCTAAACTAGTCAACGGTGTTACATCTAGTGGTTACTATTTCGCGGTTCGGTCTTATGCAAACTCATTGCACAGGATACCCCCACTCGCATGTCTCCTACATGGATGCTTTGGATCATTGCATCTGTATCGAATACAAAGTGGGCCGTATCACATAGTGTTACCAGGATAAGGTACTCAGCCTTATCCCTATACTATAGACCATTTAGGTTGTTACTTGAACATTGATCCCCGTATGTCCCCACATACTAGTTCAAGTTTCATCTAAAAAACCTAGGATCTTAATTTATTGGATTTGGGTCAAATTGTGCAATTTTAGTAACAATAACTCTTTATTGTACAAACCTCAACAACAACGTATTGAGACAAGTGAACAATTTGTCACCATTCACTACCTACAAGTTTTAGGGCATAAAACCCAACAATTCCCACTTGAACTAAAACTCTAGTTCAGTGGGATGTACAATAATCTATTATGGCAATGAGTGTATAGATACATGTATAATACATAAAACGTATATATACTATGTACAAATACAATAAACTAGGGCATCCACTACACCCATTACATTTCTCCCACTTACCCTAGATTACATCTTTGTACCTATCTCGTAGATCTAGACCATCTAGATGACCCTCATACACTTTAACCGAGAGAGCCTTTGTGAATGATCAGCAATACTTTCATTCAATTCAATGTACATGCTTGTCTTGCATCAGGAAAGGTCATATTTGGAACACTTTCCAAATCAGCCTCGAACTTTCCAAGTCTTACAGCCTCGATCGCTGCTTCACAAACAGCGTAGTTTTCGGCCTATAGGTCGAGGCTGCATAACATCCTAGCTTGATGCGATGTCTGTTGGGTTTTATGCCCTAAAACTCGTAGATAGTGAATGTAACCGTTGACCGGATATTAATGAAATAATATTAATATATTTTTCCATTAATTGTTGTTAGTTATTTTACATTTGTCTTTGCCTAATAATAACCCTAATCCAATAAACTAGACATCCAAGGCTGTAATATGAGTCTTGAACTATATGTAGTGACATATGGATCATTGTTCAAGAAACAACCTAAAAGGTCTATAGTATAGGGATAAGACTGGGTGCCTTATCCTGGTGACACTATGGATACGACCCACTTTGTATTTGATACAAACGTTGCGATCCAACGCGTTCGTGTAGGAGACATGCGAGTGGGGGTATCCTATGCAATGAGTTTGCATAAGACCGGACCGCGAAATAGTAACCACTGGTTATAACACCGTTAACTAGTTGGTTTTCTATTTCACTAGGACGACCTAGACAACTTAGTCTTAATCCTGAGTTGATTATGGACTCCTGCTCATGAGAGATTGTCCTTTGATTTGTATGGGTGAGAGTGGCCAATACGCCGACTCAATAAGCCTACCACTTTGGGGACAAGACCGAATGGGGAGCTGGGAACATAATCGTACAAGATGGAATTCACTCCTTCCCGACTTTAGGGAAGCAGATGAGTGTTCCCTTAAGTGGTTACTCCGAGTCTTGAACAAAGGGCCCTACCCTCTCAATGGCACGAGAGGGTTTTCTGTTTGATGGTTGGACCACAAACAGGTTGTTCATTAGAGGAGAATTGATACTTAAGGAAATAGAGGTAACCCAGGGGTAAAACGGTAATTTGACCCAGCTGGTGTTACAGACACTCGTGAAGGACTAACTAGTCGATATTGGTCTAGATCCGTGGACACAGAAAATATGTCTGCAGTGAGAAGAGTGCAACTGTGAGTCTATAGTGGAATGTACACATAGTTAACGAATATTGATTAATGTGGTTAATGAGTTTGACCAATTAATCTCACATCGTTGGAGCTTCTGATCTGCAGGTCCATTAGATCCCACTGGTAGCTCGTAAAGTAATTTGAGGCAACTAAGTAATAAAAGTAAATTGAAAATGTTCAATTTATTAAGGGAAACAAATATAATATATATTGATATATTATTATGAGAGAAATTAATATTTGAAAAGTTCAAATATAAATTTATGGAAGTTTGAAAGAGTTCAAAAATAATGAATTAATTTAAGGCCTAAAATGTGTTTGGGCAAATTAATTAATTCTAGGCCGGGAATTAAATATGTGATATTTAATTGGTGGTTAATTAATTAAAGAATTCATTAACCGGGAATTAATCAATTATGGAAATAATTAATCACTTAAGGAAGTGATTAATCATTTATGGAAATGATCTAGTCACTTATGGAAGTAATTAGTCATTTGTGGAAAAGATTAATCAATTATGGAATTGATTGATCATGATTGATTAATTAAGGAATAAGATTGAATCAATTATGGAAAATATTGATTTAATTGATTATTTTATTCATGGCCTCTCTTCTATAAATAGAACACTAGACCTAATTGGTCATGACACCTTTTGACACTTGACACTCTTGAAAGACAAGACCTAGAATTCTCTCTAGCCTCTCTCTTAGAGAAAGACTCCCACAAGTCTTTTGCCTCCTAGACTTAGAGACATACCGGTGTAACCTCTGTGGTGATTGTGTCAATCAAAGAAGAAATTTCCAGCGAAGAAAAGCAAAGGCGGCTGCTGCGTTTTCGTTCGTGGAGCGTCGTTGGCGAAGAACGGTCAAGTCTTCAACGAAGGTTTGTAACGGTTCTTCCTCTTTTCTTTAGAAAAGTTTTAAAAATAAATTTAGATTTATTTTAGCATGTTTAAACCGATTTTACAGCGACTTTAAAGTTTGTTTAAAGTTTTGTTTGAGTTATCGTAACGGTATTTTAATGTTAATTAATATACGACGTAAGGTCCAATCGATGCGCTTCCGCTGCGTGGGGACTTTTATTCCCTTCAATGTCATACTATATCTCCTCTATTTAAGAGTGAAGACAGACACTGATGCCTTACCAGTTAAAACATCTGTGTCAGTGTATCCTGTAAGGATCAAATCCTTAGCGCCATACACGAGCATATAGTTCCTCATTCTCCAAAGATACTTGAGAATATAATTAACGGTTCTCCAGTGATCATATCCTAGATTAGATTGATACTCACTGATATTGCCTATTGCATAGGGCATTCCTCAACTCCTTGAGGTGTCTAAGAACACAGTTCCTTAGACAAAAGAATTCTACCGTGAAAAGGTCGTGAACCCTTCTTAGAATTCTGCATCTCATATCTAATCAGCATTTATAGATATAAAACGCTTGAACCATGGCTAGCATTTTGTTCTTACTGTTTTAAACAATTTAGAACATAGGAACAAACTAAGCTTCTCCCAACTTTTATTTGGAAATGAGCTGCTAGTCACATTTAATGTCAATAAGTTAACCTACCTCATTCCCAATGGGTAGGATATCAATCCCATACAACATGAAGAAAGCTACTGTACTACTGATGATCTTCTCGTAGATACAAGACTCATCAATGTCCTGATTAAAGCCAAAAGATCTGATCACCGTATCAAATCTTATATTCCAAGATCAAAATGCTTAGGTTAATCCATTAATGGATCACTTAAGCTTGCAAACCCTTTTGCTTCTAATCTTGCTCAATGGACCCTTCTGGTTGAGACCTTAAATGTCTCGTTTCCTCTTGTAAATCCACTTGTAACCTATAGGTGTTACCCCATCAAGAAAATTTACAAGATCTCAGATGGAATTGAAATGCAAAGACTTCATTTCCAGGTCCATGGCTTTAAACCATTGGTCCTTGTCAACTTCATTCATTTTCTTTCTAAAAGATAATGAATCCTCTATGTCATCATCAAGAATGACAACTTGAGCTTCAAATAAGCCCATGTAACGGTCAGGTTATAAAACAAATCTCCCACTACATCAAGGCATTCTCAACTCTTGAGATGGATGTGACTTGAAAAAAATTACACTAGCCTTATCAACAACTCTTATTGAATAACCAGTCTTATCAACAACTCTTGTTGATTTTTCTGTACCTTCATTAGTTAATACACTCAAACTGAGATTTAGGATGTGATTCCATAAACTATCAAATAGTCTTAGAATCTCAAGTCCCTATACTCAACACATTGATCAGATCAAAGTGTTTTTTATTATCTCACCTAACAAGTTTCCAACTTCAGTCTTAAACCCCTTCGAATATCTCAAGAGCTTTAGACTTAAATTGCATTAGGTAGAGACATTCATACCTTTGAATAATCATCTATAAACGAGATTAATTATTCATACCCTCCCACTGCTTTAACATACTGGACCACAAGGATCCAAATGTATAAACTTCAAGGGTTCTTTGGCTCTTTAGTTCTTTTCCAGTAAAAGATCTATTAGTCATATTGCCCATAAGGCATGACTCAATTGGTATTAGAGAGTCTTCTTCTAACTAACTTAGAAGTATACTCTAGACTAAGCTCCCAATCATATTGAGATCAAAATAGCCTAACCTTAAGAACCAAAGAAAGGTATTTCCTTTAGGAGATATCCTTTGCCTTTATTTCTTTGAGTATAAGCAATCTTAAACAACTCAGTGCTCATGACTTGTTTTACTCTTGATTAGTCTTAAAACACATAAGTTATTTTCCAGTAAAGCTGAACAAATGTCAACTCCCTTTCTTAAAATAAAACTGCGTTAGCAGAGAAAGGTATAGAGCAGCATTGTCCCAGCATATACGTTATAGAAATCAAATTTCTGTTAATCTTTAGGAAATACATACACATTATCTAATAATGTGTATTTTCTCCCACTAGATAAAATAACTTAGTGTGCCCCTCTGCCATAGCCTAGATATACTCTCCAGATCAAAATCTGAGAGTCATCTCACCTACTTGCAACAGTTGCCATGAGCTTATTCCTTGAAAGGAAAAACAAACGTGATAAGTGGCACCTGAATTTAAAAATTCAGGTTGTATCCTCATTTTCCACTATGCACGTTTCAATGACCAATAAATCACATTCATTGTCATCGACAATGGCTAGGCAGTTAACGTCATAATCATCATAAACTATTCAAGATGAACTAGACATTTGGGCCTGAGGACATTCCTCACTCAAGACTAATCTAAAATCATTTACCACAAGTTTGTCGTTTAAGCTAGTTGTATCTAAAACCGTTATTAATAAATTGACGTAAGACAATGCACATATGAATTATCACTGAAACAACAAATTACTTGTTATGCACTAAACCCATTACACAAAACAATATTGTTTGAATCCAATCAATTTAGCAAAAGTAATCATCGACCCAAATATATGATACATATTTGCAACGATACTTCTGAGGTTTAAAGCAACAGCCACCGTAGGGCGGTCAACCACTCCTCCTCTGAATTGAGACAATCTCAACCAATCCCTATACCAGAATAACTCATATTCCAATAGTTTTTAGCTACCGTTTTTTCGGTCAGGAAATCATTAACACCTTAACAATTTCCGGTAAGTGTGACCCTCCATTTTCAGATTCCAGAGGTCGGCCCCAACAATGCTACCGTAGGGAAAGTCAAAGTTGGGAATGGACCTAAGAAACCCTGTCCATTTCTGGAGTTTGCGTTGTTCCAAATCCTATGATCAAGCCCTCCGTAGGGTGATCGCTCCCAGGGCGACTCGCAGGCAGATCATACGAATCTCACGGTGCAACCTAATGGATGAGACCGTAGGATACGTTGACACGTGTCCTGCTCCCACTTACTATAAAATACTCCCTCATTCACCTTGATATTGATCCATGCAAACACCATCCGTAGGGGGTCACTCCCAGGGTGACTCGAGGCCAAGCATGGACCTCACGGTGTGAACTCTTGAGGATGTGAGAGCAAAACTTGATTTATAAAAATCTTGTTTTGATATATTTCCTCCCACTAAGTATTTTTATAATTTAAGGGTCTATTACTTAGGTAAATTCTGGCTAAATGAATCTATCTAAGTCTATGCCTGAATATAACTCTTATATAGAGGTCTTTACTCTAATGTCTAGGTGAATTAAACTCTTTTAATTACCTAGTGACATTGCATGCTAACATTAGACTATGATTAATTCAACTCAGGTTCCGAATCTGTTCCCAGGTAGGAGGTGTTCCGTAACCGTCAACTTAAATACCCCAGCCTAGAAAGAACTTCACCGGGAGAGTTCCCTTATAACCATAGTAATGTTTTTCCTACTTAGTCCATTAAAACTATTTTAATACTAAGTAAGAAAATAATTCTAATCCTATTGGAATTAAAATGAGCTTAGGTCTACTTAATTTTAAACAATTTAAAATTAATTCATTTTAACCTAAGGTCCTATGTTTGCATGCAACTCTTTGTTATAGGTTGACGGTTTCTAATCAATTTTATAACTATTATAAAATTTTAATAATTAGCCCTATAACATGCTTCTATGGTGTTTCCAAATAACAATCTAATTCAAATTATTAAACACCATAACGCTCATGACGCCGATAAAATCAATATAACGATTATATTAATCTAAGGTGGTGTCATGCTTCATGCAATTTCAATTTCATTTAATTAATATCAATTATATTAATTAATCATCCACGAAATTAAATTACATGAAATTTGACATTAATATAGTATAACATTTATATTAATCTAATTAATGTCATGCTCAATGCTATTCCATTTTCATTAAATTAATATAACAATTTATATTAAAATTATACATGAAAATCAAGCATTGAAATTTATTTCCATTCATAATATAACTATTATATTAATACTCATGAAAATAAATCTAAGCATGCATGCTACATTAATAAAATATAACAATTTATATTTATCTAATTAATGTCATGCATCATGCTTCTCAAATTTCATATATTTGATATAACAATTATACTAAATAACTCATGAAATTTAAATTCATGCATAATTATCATATATTATAACATTTATAAAATAAATATGCATGAAACATGCTTAACCTAAGGTGGGATCTAGCTAAATGACATTCATAAAGCAATAAATAACTAAAGACCGGTATTTTGGCATCCTAGGGCAAACATAGTGAAAAATTACATTAATAATTCAAAATCTAGTCCAAAACTGCCTTGTAATTGGTCTGAACCGCCTCGAACCGCTCATAACTATCCCGAACCGTGTCAGAATGGCCCAAACCAGACCCAAATTGCTCAACTCGAACCAAATACTCCAAGAATCGGTCCATTTTGTGTTGAACCGGATCAAACCAGCTGCAAATCGGACCGCACCAACTGAACCAGACCACTACTAACCGCAAGCAAAATTTAATAAAAAAACTTCTTACGACCAAGCTTGAACAAACGCCCCCAAAGTTAGCAAGCACACGCCTAACCACTCGACCACGTGCTGGGTTTGAATAAAATAGGCGCAAAAAATATACTAATTTTGTAACCGCTCGAATTCACGATCCGCACGACACGTTAACGCTCCGCAAATCCAAAAACTACCATCAGCGTCGAGACGCTGAAGGCACAGCATCCCGACGCTGTCCCGATTTTTCGAGCGCCTTATTCTTCAGCGTCGCGACGCCGTTGAGCAGGGTCGCGACGCTACGTCTATGGGCAGCCTCTGTTCTTCGTTTCCAGCAGCCATTCTTCTCCGATTTTAACCCCGATTCGAGCATTGATCATCAAATTGATCCTAAATTTCTAGACACGGACTTACAAGACTCGATTTACAACAATTTGCCCCAAAACACATGGGCCCTTATATAATCAAATCATAATGAATTGTAAATCTAATGCCAAAAAAATACCAAAACAGTCTTTAAAGCAAACCACATTCATAATGCAAATTGATCCCACCAAAAAGCAACAAGCAATTTCTAAAATCGAAATTAAAATCACGAAATGGCTCTGATACCATTTGAAGGAATTGAATCCTCTAGCGGAAGCGGTTTTCACCGATCGTGATTTAATTTCAATTAAAGAAAACTTTTACGATGGGTAAAATTAGAAACTTATTTTCTAAACTAGATTAAGCATGCAATTACTAATTCTAAACGATTTAGAATCTTAGGAACTTACTTGTTGAAGACCGTTCTTCACAACACTATGCTCCTCAACGAACACTTCGTCACGATCTCTTGAACACAACCATCAAAGAGCACCCGCTATCCTCTGAATTCATGAGGCTTGGATTGTGGGATCCAATCTTGAGTTCGGAATAATTTTCTAGCATAATGTTGCTGGAAAAATTTTAGAGAATCTCAGAGAGGGAGAGCTTGAGAGAGAATTTCACTTCTCTGTCATTTCTGCGTGAGAATGAGAGAATGACTGATCAGTTGGGAAACTCCCTCTCCCCTGTAGGATAACTGGGGAGGGAGTTATTATCCTACTAGATCTCGATCGTTGGATCTAATCCAAACGATCTCGGCCGTCTATTAATTAAATAATAATAATCATTTAATTAATTAATTAAATAATAATAATCATTTCATTAATTAATTTAATTAAAACAATATTAATTAAATCAATTATAATATAAGGTATTTAATTCAATTTGAATCATATTCAATTGAATTAAACTGGTCATTCAATTAATCATATTAATTGAATCCACATTAATTAAATATCAAATATTTAATTAATTTTGTAATTGAATCATATTCAATTATATCTCTCTCATTTAACCTATAGTTTGAATGTGTATCAAAATGTACATTAATATAAACTATAAAATTAATTCAATTAAATCACATTTAATTAAATTAAATTAATTAATTCTCCAATTAATTAATTCATTAATTAAATATCATATATTTAATTAATTTACTATTTGAATCATTATTCAAATAATTCTCTCATATACTATAGTTTTAATATGAATCTCATTCACATTAAATTTAACATATAGTTTCAATATGAATCTAATTCATATTTAATATTTGAACTCCTTCAAATATTTAATTCTCTCGTTAATTAATTTTGAATCATATCCAAAATTAATTTATAATATAAAGTTTAATTCATCAATTAAACTTATATTATAATGTATCTTTATACATTATTTAAATTGTATCAAATACAATAAAATCCCCTTAACGAATTTGAACACATTTCAAATTCTATTTAAGACTATTTAACCTCAGAACCCTTTACGAGCTAGCAGGTGGACCTAATGGACCTACAGATCAGAAGCTCCAACGATATGAGACTAATTGGCTAAACTCATTAACCAAATTAATCAACATTCGTTAACTGTGGGTCACTCCACTAAAGACCCACAGCTGCACTCTTCTCACTGTAGAATATTTCTGTGTCCACGGATATCGACCAATAACAGTAAGTCAATCCTTCACGAGTGTTCGTAACGCCAGCTGGGTCAAATTACCCTTTTACCCCTGGATTACCTCTGGATCCTTAAGTACCACTAATTCCTCTAATGAACAATCTGTTTATGATCCAATCAATAAACAACGGTTCCTCTCGGGCTAGGAGAGGATGGGCGCCCTTGTTCAAGACCCAGAATCAACCCTTAAGGGAACACACATCTGCTTACCCCAATAGGGAAAGGAGTGAATTCCATCTTGTACTGTTATGTTCCCAAGCCCCCATTCGGTCTTGCCCCTTAAATGGTAGGATTATTGAGTCGGGGAACTGGCCACTCTCACCCATACAGATCTAAGGACAATCCCTCCTGAAAAGGATTTCATAACAGACTCAGGATTGAGATTGAGTTACCTAGGTCATCCTATTGAAATAGAAACCTAAACTAGTCAACAGTGTTACATCTAGTGGTTACTATTTCGCGGTTCGGTCTTATGCAAACTCATTGCACAGGATACCCCCACTCGCATGTCTCCTACATGGATGCTTTGGATCATTGCATCTGTATCGAATACAAAGTGGGCTGTATCACATAGTGTTACCAAGATAAGGTACCCAGCCTTATCCCTATACTATAAACAATTTAGGTTGTTACTTGAACACTGATCCCCGTATGTCCCCACATACTAGTTCAAGTTTCATCTAAACAACCTAGGATCTTAGTTTATTGGATTTGGGTCAAATTGTGCAATTTTAGTAACAATAACTCTTTATTGTACAAACCTCAACAACAACGTATTGAGACAAGTGAACAATTTGTCACCATTCACTACCTATGAGTTTTAGGGCATAAAACCCAACATGATGTATGACATGTTATGTACACGACCCGACATATGCTATGCTGTGAGAATAGTAAGCAGGTATCAGTCCAATCCGAGACATGCTCATTGAATGCTGTTGAAAACATCCTCAAGTATCTTAGAAAAATCTGACGGTTGCAATGAAGGTGTTCATATAACACATGTGGAAGCAATTGAAGATCGAAAGCACTTAAGACATTCAATTTTGCTCCTAAAGCATGCATGTTCTATAAAAGGCAGAATAGAGAGTTTAGAGAACACCAACCTTTGTAGCTCACAAATGAGGAACTCCTTGTGGTGTTTTCTTTTCCTATGCTCCTTAGAGAAGTTCTAGAGTCTTCCCTACTATTCTCTTGGGCCTAGAATGACTTGTGGGAGTCTTATAATAGTAAGAAGTATGAAGGGAATGCTTGAAGGTACAAGCTTTAGGAAGAAATGAGATGAGAGAGTGATTGAGGGAGAATTTCAGCTGCATAACCTTAATGTGATTGTTGTATCTATCTTGAATCTGATTCAAGCTCCCTTTATAAACTTCTCCCATGCAAAGACAAGCTTTATGACACTAGACACATGGTGAAAATGCAACTCAAAGTGGATTCTAGGTGTTTAATTCACAACACATGCATCTAGTGCATGGTTGTATTGTTTTCCACTATGCATCATCATGCAAGAGTGGGAATGCCACTAAATCCACTATGATTTGAATCTTAATTCTGAATTTTCAGCTTGCAATTCATTTCAATTTCAATTCAAAATTGAAATTGATTTCTAGACAATTAATTGGGACATTTCCAAGTAATTTTCATATGATTAATCCAATTAATCTTTATCACCTAGTGCCATGATTCCTAATACATATATATGATTTTTAAAACACTTTTAAATACCTTATCTCTCAATTCCTAATTTAATTCATAATTAAATCATTGTGTCGAACACGTTTTACGATAAAACCCTATTTCCCGGTTTTGAACGGTTCAAAGATTCCTATCAAAATATTCTAGGAAAATCCGATATGAGCTAGTAGGGGGACCTGAGGGACCTATAGATCATGGGCTCCAACGATTCAAGGCTAATCGACTAATCTCATTATCTAAGCTAGCCAACATTCGTTAACTACCGGGACACTCCACCATAGCCCGATAGTTGCACTACCCTCACTATAGATATATTTCCGTCCACTTGATTTAACCATGTTCAGTAAGTCGTTCGATCACAGGTTGTTCGTAGCTATAACTAGGTCAAATAACCGTTTCACCCCTATAGTACTTCTTGTTCCTTAACTTCCACTAATCCTCTAATGAACAATCGGTTTGTGGTCAAACCATCAAACCTAAGTCCCTCTCGATCCAACGAGAGGGTGGAGCCCCTTGTTCAAGTTCTGGAGTTAGTACTTAAGGGAACAACCTTTCCGCTATCCCTAAAATGGGTAGGAGTGAATTCCGTCTTGCTTAACTATGTCCCCAGCTATCTATTCAATCTTATCCCGAAAATGGTAGGCTTGCTGAGTCGGTGATGCTGGCCACTCTCACCCATGCAGATCAAAGGATAGTCTCGCATAAACAAGAGTTCATAGATAGCTCAGGATTAAGAACGAGTTACCTAGGTCGTCTTTGAGAAATAGTCAGTTTCTTCAGTAAACGGCGTTATAAAGAGAAAGTAACTTATTTCGTGGTCCAGTCTTATGCAAACTCATTGCATAGGACGCCCCCACTCGCATGTCACCACATGAATGATTTAGGATCTCATCGTTTGTACTTAATACAAAGTGGGCCGCGTCCATAGTGTCTCCAGGATAAGGCACCCAACCGTATCCTTATACTATAGACTATTTTGACTATAAACTTGAACTTGATCCTACGATATGTCCCTACATGTAGTTCGAGTATTCATTTTATAGCCAAGGATCTTAGTTTATTGGATTTAGGTTAATCATTCGCAATTTACATACTCAATAACATCTTTTACTGAATAACCTCAATAATGTCTTTATTGGAAATAGAATATGTTTAATGATTTACCAACTACGAGTTTATAGGACATTAAACCCAACATGCAATTCTAGCAATCGACAACTTTGAGAAAGTTGTCCTTGGAAAACCGAACTGTGCTCCTCTATCTCTCTTTTTCTGTGTTTTCTGTGTGTTTTTTTCAACTACTCTCTTTTGTCTTAGGTCATACATACATAAAAGAAAAAACCCTAGGCTTTCAAGATAAGGCAACTCATTTAGCCCCAAGTGGGCTAAACACATAACCCAACATTTTGGGCTCACAAACAAAAGTTAAAAAAAAAAACGGCTTGCTCGTGCCACAAGTAGGTTGGACACCCATAACACAAACCCATAAGGGGTGTTTGGGGTGCGGGTTCAAAACCAAAAGCCTGGGTTTCTTCAGCCCACGAGATATATTTGGAGGATATGTATAGTATGGGTTTCTGAAACCTTTGTTTGGGGAGCAAACTTGGATTGGTTGGGTTTGTGATCATAATAGATCGAAAAACTGAGCTGATCGAACAAAATCGATCGAACCAACGTTGATCGGTCGATTTGGGGTGCGGGTTCAAAACCAAAAGCCTGGGTTTCTTTAGCCCATGAGATATATTTGGAGGAGATGTATAGTATGGGTTTTTGAAACCTTTGTTTGGGGAACAAACATGGATTGGTTGGGTTTGTGATCACAATAGATCGAAAAACTGAGTTGATCGAACAAAATCGATCGAACCAACGTCGATCGGTCGATTTTTTGATTGAATCGGCCAGAGTTGGTTTTGCAAGTCCGTCGAATCACCCAAAATGGCGAGAATCAACCAAACCGACCAATTTGGTTACATTAAAATAAAAAAGAAATAGTGAAAATTGAGGCTAACATGAAAGAGAAGTAGGTATTTAAAGAAAGAGAGTAATAATGTGGGTGGATATGCACCTCTGTTCAAAACTCGGAATCAACCCTTAAGAGAACACTCATCTACTTTCCCTAAAGACGGGAAGGAGTGAATTCTATCTTGTGATGTTATGTTACCAGCCCCCACTCGGTCTTATCACTGAAATAATAGACTTATTGATAGCCGGCGAATCTGGCCACTCTCATCCATACAAATCTAAGGATAATCCCTCATGAAAAGGAGTCCATAACACACTCAGGATTAATATTGAGTTACCTAGGTCATTTTTTGAAATAGAAACCTAACTAGTTAACGGTGTTCTATCTAGTGGTTACTATTTCGCGATCCGGTCTTATGCAAACTCATTGCATAGGATACCCTTACTCGCATGTCCACTACATGAACACGTTGGATCAATGCGTTTGTATCGAATACAAAGTCGGCCGTATCACATAGTGTCACCAGGATAAGGTACCTACCCTTATTCCTATAATAGACCTTTTAGGTTGTTACTTTGAACATTGATCCCCATATGTCTCCACATACAGTTCAAGTTTCATAAAACAACCTTGGATGTTTAGTTTATTGGATTTAAGATTAATTATTGCAAGACTAAAAATGAAAAATTCAATAACTCCTTACTGAATAATTTCAATAACTCTTTATTTATATTAATTAATTTGTTACATTTACTATCCACGCGTTTTAGAGCATAAAACCCAACAGTTTGGACATCCAACACACCCTTTATATGTTTTTATGTTGAGGAGTGGATATTTTCGGATCGTGTGATGCAAAAATTTGGGTGTCTGCAACCAATTCATTCCCCCTGTGGTACTGAGATGAGGCTGGACACATATGACCTATGAGGTAGGCATGAACGAAATTTGGCCAATTATTTGGCTCCACAAATTTCAATTTGGGATGCTCGACATGTTTCGCTCGTTCTTGGTACACCCATCAACGGAGGTCCAGATGTTGAACATGGGTATAATGAATGGTATGCTAGCATCAACATACGATTCATCACACAAGAAAGATTTGCATATCATTTTGTGATAAGAATTTATATTATAAGTTCATTATTAGACATTTTCTAATGTACATTGTTCGATTTTGTTTTTAAATTTTCATTTAGCAAAATTTTGAAAACTTGACGATCAGTGGTAGAAGGTCAATTAATAAACTAGCATATGTGTATCGAGTTCGACGTCCTGTTAGAGATATTACAGTTCAACATGATGTACAAGCTGAGGATCACAATAATCCAAATGAGCATGAGGATGATTAATTGCTTAAAAAATTGTGTGGAAAGTCCCTATGTGTTAGACTAAGTTGTTGGATTAATATATTTTTCTAATTTTTTTGATAAAGAACATTCGACACACGTACGCCAATTGAATTTATATTCGTTACCTAAGAATCTATGAACTAAAAGGTTTTTTAGCTTGTTGACATCACATCCAATTGTAATTGCTTAGTTCATATGTAACGTTAGAGCTAGAGATGTACCTTAACTAAGGACTATGATTTAGACAACTCATCACACTTAGATTTGGTATTAAACGTTAATTAATCTTCAATTTCAGAATTGAAATATGTATACATTTAGGTAGTGGTTATACTTTAGTTCATGGCTTGTTTATCTTTTTTTTTTTTAAAAAAAAACATTTAAAAGTTTAATTGCAATAATGTTGTAAATTTAGAAGCCTAATTTTCCAATTATAAATATGTTATCAATAATAATATTCAATAATTTGATTTATAGAATAAAAAAAAAAAACAAAATATTAAAATAAAAAAATTAATTTTCAAAATTTGTAAAAAAATGTAATTTCATAATTTTACATTATAAATTAACATTTGGAGAAACAAATCTTTAATCTTAATATTTATGGCTATAGATTAAGAATAAAATCTACATTAAAATGAAAAAAAAAATCATTAAATTATAATAAATTAATAGTGAAGGTAATACATTTGTAATTATCACAATTAGAAGAAAAAAAATACAAAATTATCAATTAAAACTAAATTTTAAATATACAATATTTTGTTATTATTAATTGAAAACAAATATAATCATTTTATAATTATTAAGTTAAGAAGATATAAATTTAAAAACTAGATATATATATATATATATATATATATATATATATATATATATATATATTTCATTTGCAAAAAGTTGAAAATTAAAAAAAAGAAGGTGAATCCAGCCAATCTCCATCACTTTGTCTGAGTGATGTGACATAAGATTTTTTTTTTAAAAAAAAAAAATGGTTAAACTGACCAATCAATTGGGAAGAATCCATGGCTTTAAGCCATGGATTCAAGTTGTTTTCCTTGTGTGACCCAGAAACCGATAACGACAAAACATCTTCTCGTTTTCGCCAATTTTTTAAAAACAGTTTGATTTCTCAAATGTTTTTTTAAAAGTCTATTTTTATTCTAATTTACCTGTGGAAAACCCCTTCGAGGAGTACACCCTTGTCACCTTATCTTGTTATGATAAAACTGAAGGAAAAAGAACTCAAATCGTTCATACAAAAGTTCACAACTCACCAACACTTCCATAAATAAAAGATCAAACATTGAGAGATAAAATATGAAAAATACATTCAGTTTTACAGGTTCTATCCAGCAACAACCACGGACAAACGAGACCTCAAAACAACAATCTAGTCGTTCAAAACCAAGCCCTGTGGTCATACATACATAAAAGAAAAAACCCTAGGCTTTCAAGATAAGCCAACTTATTTAGTCCCAAGTGGGCTAAACACATAACCCAACATTTTGGGCTCACAAACACATGTTTTAAAAAAAAGCTTGCTCGTGCCACAAGTGGGTTGGACACCCATAGGAGGTGTTTGGGGTGCGGGTTCAAAACCAAAAGCCTAGGTTTCTTAAGACCATGAGATAGATTTTGGGGAGATGTATAGTATGGGTTTTTGAAACCTTTGGATGGGGAACAACATGGATTGGTTGGGTTTGTGATCACAATAGACTGTAAAGCCGAGTCTATCGAACAAAATCGACCGAACCAACGTCGATCGGTCGGTTTTTTTAATGGAATCCATTAGAATCGGTTTTGCAAGTCGGTCGACTCACCCAAAATAGCAAGAATCGACCTAACCGACCAATTTGGTTACTTAGAGGTGGCATGAAAGACAAGTAGACATTTAAAAAGAGAGAGAGAGTAATAATGTGGGTGGAAAAGGTGAAAAAACTATTCAAATATGTTGGGTTTTATGTCCTAAAACTCGTAGTTTGTAAACATGAACATATTCTATTTATAATAAAAATGTTATTGAGGTTATTCAGTAAAACTATTATTGAATAAAGTGAATTACTTGTTATTTAACCTAAATTCAAAAAACTAAGAACCCCGGACTACGGAATGAACACATAAACTTTATGTAGTGACATAAAAGTCGATCAAAGTTCAAGTTGTAATAGCCTAAACGGTCTATGGTATAGGGATATGGTTGGCTACCTTATCTTGGGGACACTATGAGACGCGACACACTTTGTACTTAGTACAGACGATGTGATCCTAAATCGTTCATGTGAAAACATGTGAGTGGGGACGTCCTATGTAATGAGTGTGCATAAGACCAGGACCTAGAAATAAGTCACTTGAACTATATAACGTCGTTTACTGTTGAAACTGATTTTTTTAGTGTGATGACCTAGGTAACTCGATCTTAATCCTGAGCTAACTATGAACTCCTGTTTATTTGGGATTATCCTTTGATTTGCATGGGTGAGACTGGCTCATCATCCTCGACTCAATAAGCCTACCATTTTGGGGATGAGACAAGGTAGATAGCTGGGGACATAGTCCTGCAAGACGAAATTTGTTGGGTTTTATGTCCTAAAACTCAAGTTTTGTAATCCTTTTTATAATAAAGATGTTATTCAGTGAATTATTTATTTTATATCTTAAATCCAATAGAAACATCCATGGTTATAATATGAAATACTCGAACTATATCGTGGATATAGACAATGATCAAGTTTGAGTATATAACCTAAATGGTTTATAGTAAATGGACAAGGTTGGGTACCTTATCTTGGTAACACTATGGGTTCGGCCTACTTTGCAATTAAGGCAAACGATGTGATCCTGGATCGTTCATGTAGAGACATGTGCGTAGGGGCATTGATAGCGGGCAGAAATGTCGCTATTTTAGTCCTAAATTATTAAGCTTTTGAGTGCTTTTATTGTGTTTTTATTTAGAAAATTTAATTAAATTCATTATTTTGTCCTTAGGAGCAAATTTTGGAATTTTGGTGAAAAAAGGCCAAAAAATTAGCATATCAAGCCAATCTTCCAAGGATGGGTCAAAGGGGAAGCCCAATAGTCAACGATCCAAGTGAAAATCAAAAAAAGAAAGGAGAAGATCCAAGATCAAGCCCAGCCCGCGCAGAGAAGTTCTTGAAGTAGTGCAGCGTCGCGACGCTGGGAGGACAGCGTTGTAACGCTATCCCTTTTCTTGTCGAGCAAGTCGGGTGACGTCACAGTGTCGCGACGCTGTCCCTATTCTGGGCCTATAAAAGGGACCCTTTGGTACCCCATTTTAGGATCAATCATTTCATCCTTCCTTCCTTCATTCCTTTCCCTTGCTCTCTTTGAGCATTCTCTCAAGGCTTTTTAGCATTTTTGAGAGTCAAGAGTGGGAAATTTTGTGGGGAGCTTGTAATGAGCACTTTAGGAGTCTTGGAGCGTGTTTCGGAGGGACTCTAAGCGCAAGCGACGGGGTTCTCGACGATCACTTTCCTTACTCTTATTTTGCTCCAAATTATGTTTTTTATTGTATACATGGTGGATATTATGACCATGTATAGCTAAACCCATTTCGGGGTCTTGAAATGAAAATTCATAGTTAATTGTTATTATGATTGCCTATCTCTTGTCCATTTACTAAATATTTGTATGGATGTTCGTAATGTTGTATATGATCTGGCCAATTATATATTGATTTGATTCCTAATGGAAACTCGACGGAGAGAAATTAGGATAGATCATAATCCATGCAACTAGTTCAAATGCTCGTAGTGACAACAGGAGTAGTTGGTTAAACTTAGATTCCGATAATGAATCAGAGCGTATTAATTAACGAATTTTAATGGCGCTAAGGACACTTAGGTTGTTAATTTGAGTTAATTATAATTAGGGGAGACTGACAGGAGAATCTATGTGATTAACGGAGATTTTAGGATTATAATTAGTCGGGCAATGAGATAGGATAACTATAGTAATTAATTAGCTATTAATTGATTTTCAAGACCCTGCTTCTCACTCGAACTCTTTCTCCATATTTCTTATTTCTTTGATTGATCAATTTAATTTCTTTAATTGCTTTAATTCTTAATTCGTTTTAGCATCAAGATTAGGTCCCTAAATAATATTTCTCCCATGTACTTTTAGTGATCAAGAATTAATTGCTTTGCTTAATTATCGCACATCCTCCCTGTGGATTCGATACTCAGAATACTTTCGTTTTATTATTACTTGCGGCCCGTGCACTTTGCGGTCACCAGGCAGCACGTGTAAAAGATGTTTACACAAGACTGGACCGAGAAATAAGTCACTCTTACTTTATAACACTGTTTATTGTTAAGACTGACTATTTCATGCGATGACCTAGGTAACTCGATCTTAATCCTCAGTTTGCTATGAACTCCTGTTCGTTTAGGATTATCTTTTGATCTGCATGGGTGAGAGTGGCCCAATAGTGCCATCCAATAGACCTACCATTTTGGGGATAAGACTAGCAGGATAGCTGGGGACATAGTGCAGCAAGACAAAATTCACTCCTACCCAAATCAGGGATAGTAGAGAGGTTGTTCCCATAAGTTTTGACTCCAAGGCTTGGACAAGGGGCCCCACCCTCTCATTGGCCCGAGAGGAACTCTGTTTAGTTGTTGGACCATAAACAAATTGTTCATTAGAGGACCAGTGGACTTAAGGAGCAAAGAGGTTCTATAAGGGTAAAACAGACATTTGACCTAACTATAGTAACAAACGACTTGTGAAGGATTGACTTACTAATCATGGTTATATCGAGTGGACGAAAATATATCTATAGTGAGGGGAGTTCAACTACTAGGCTATAGTGGAGTGTCCCGGTAGTTAAGGGATGCTGGTTAACTAGGTTAAAAGGGTTTAGCTGGTTAAACCTCGTACCGTTGGAGCCCATGATTTATAGGTCCATAAGGTCTCCATGCTAGCTCGAGATTAAACTTTGCAACAATATGATGGGTTGAATTAGAATAAGTTCAAATTCACTCTAGGGAAATGATTGGATAGGTTTGACGTTATTGATACGTTGGGTTTTGTATAAACTGGGTTGTGAGAGATTTAATATTTAAATATGATTTAAATATCGAAAACATGAATACGGATTCATGGTTGAAAATAAAATTTTGGAAATGTTCGGGATTGATGACAAAATATTAGTTTAATATTGGATATTAAATTAAGGGAAAAATACATTTTTAGTCCCTAAGGTTTGAGTTAGGTTTCATTTTGGTCCCTGAGTTTTCAAACTCAACAATTTAGTCTCTGAGGTTTGAGATAAGGAGCAATTGGGTCCCTACCATCCATTTTGCCGTTAAATCTAACGGGCTGCTGACGTGACACTATTATTTTAATTAAAAAATATTATTTTTTATTTTTTAAAATAAAAATATATTACAATAATAAAAATATTATTTTTTTAATAAATTTATTTATTTCTCTCTCTTCTTTTTCTTTCACCACGCACCACCTTTCTCTTCTTCTTCTTCACCACCCACCACCCACAACCATCTGTTACAGCCACCGGCCACCGACGACCACCACTCGCCAGCGGTCTTTTTTTTTTCTTTCCTCTCTCTCACGCGTACGGTCTCCCTCTCTCTCATCCCTCTCCATTTCATTTATCCTCCACCAACCACGAGTACGCCCAGATCTCGTCGTCGCTGTTCGTGAAGCTTTGCGCGAAGACCCACGCTGGTGTCCGCGAAGAAATCCCAACGCTGGTGTTCGCAAAGAAATCCTCCTTCACCGTGGAGGAGTTGTTGTCGCATGGGTAAGAACTGCCAGATCTAGGGTCAGAACCGCCAGATCTAGGCGTTGGGCTAAGAGGCAAGGAGGTAGTTGTTCGTCGTTTTCGGAGCGGTGCTAGAGATGGAAAGAAAACTCGAAAAGAGGGACGACTGGAGATCGTGAAAGAGAAGTAAAAAGGAAAAAAGAAATGGTAGACCCACGAACAGTAGCTTTTCTGGGCAATTTCCTGTCATTCGGGTTGTGGGTTTTCTCCTTCAGCAAGCTTTGGCGTTTATTAGGCACCAACAGCAGTGGGTAAGAACCGATTCATCGAAAAACCACTTAAAAGAAAAGAAAGGTTGGAGAAAAGAAAGAAAAAAATCTGGCGACCGCCGCCGTCGTTCGCCAGCAGCCAGCGACGGCCGACTACAGAATTTGAAGAAGAAGAAGGTAGGGAAGGAGGAAAAAGGTGGTGGGGAAGAGAAAGAAGAAGGAGAAGAGGGAGGGAGAGAAAAAAAATTAAAAAATAATAAAAATAATAATATTTTTATTATTGTAATATATTTTTATTTAAAAAATAAAAAATTAATTTTTGTAATTAAAATAATAGTGCAACGTTAGCAATCTGTTAGATTTAAAGGCAAAATGGATGACAGAGACCAAATTGCTCCTTATCTCAAACCTCATGGACTAAAAATGTATTTTCCCCTTAAATTAATTAAGAATTATTTTAAATTAATTTTGAATTAATTTAAAATTGAAAAATTAAAATTAGATTTTATATTTTTCAGATTATTGAAATTAATTAATTAAGAAATTAAATTCAAGATTATTAATTAATTAAACTCAAAATTAATTGATTTTTTGGAGGTGGAGTGCATGGTGACTAAACTCATGCAATGCTCTCACTTTGGCCACAACATTTCCGACTCAATGCAAGTTGAATTGGTGTCAAACTTTGAGGCTTTTCTTCATCTTTGATCCCTCTATAAAAGGGAAGAAGAAGGCTGAAGAAAAGGATCTGATTGCATAGTGAATTGCTGCCAAAATCTCTCCTCACCATAACCCACCTCCATAGCTTGTTCTTCAATCTTTTCCCTTCAAATTCCATCTCTAGAGGATCCCACAATCCGTTCCAAAGGCTTGAGGATAGCAAGGAAGATTAAGTGGTGGTTCGTGACTGATTAGAGAAGAAAAACAACAAAAGGATTCAACCAATTTCACGAATTAAAGAGGTTGGTGTTGTTGTCTCTGTTTTTCTTATTTTGATCAGCATGCAAAGATTGATTAAATTGAGCTTATTAAGTGCCTAAGATCCAAAATTACTTCCATAATTTAGATATTAACACTTTTAGAATTCACTCATATCCTTTTTAGGGATAGTAGATAGGAAGTTCCCTTAAAGTACTGACTTTGGGGCTTGAACAAAGGGATCTCGCTCTCTCATTCACTGAAAGGGATTAAGTTTGTTGGTTGAACCACAAACCAATTTTTCATTAGAGGATCAGTGTGACTTAAGGAACTAGAAGTAACTTCAGGGGTAAAACGAACATTGGACTTGTTGTAGTTACGAACGACCTGTGAACGATGGACTTGCTAATTATGGTTGTATCAGCTGGACAACGATATCTCTACAGTGAGGGGAGTGAAACTATCGGGCTATAGTGGAGTGTCCCGATAGTTAACGAATCTTGAGTAACAAGGATAATGAGTTTAGCCAGTTATGCTCGAGTTGTTGGAGCTCATGATCTGTAGGTCCATTAGGTCCCCCTGCTAGGTCGTACGGACTAAACCTTAGAACCGCGTGATGAAAGAATTTGAATCATTCAAATTCAATTTAGGAAGATATCGTTATTTATATTCGATATATTTAACGTAATAGTTTAATTATGGAATAAACTATTTTTCGAGAGAGTTGGTAATGTTTAATATGATTTAAATATTGCAATTATGTATTCGATACATATTTCGGTTTTGATATGAATAGGGATTCATGTTAAAAAAATCGGGTATTTGAAGAAGGTCGGGATTGATGCATTATTTATTTTGATATAATATATTAAAATGAAATTAAATATAATTATTTATTTATTTATTTAAAAAATAATTTCATTTAAGATTTAATTAATTAATTTAAATTAAATTAATTTGTGCATGAATTGAATTTTTTGAAAGTCAATTAATTGAAGAGGTAAATTATGTGTACTTGACACATGAGCTACATGACTAATCCCATTTCAATCCTTGGTGCCTTCTTCTTGAGCTTTGATGTTGGCACTAATCCATGACATAGATAGCATCCTTGTCTTCTATAAAAAGAAGAAAGACAGAAGATCATGGGTTGATGATGCAGGTTGTGACTGAAGGTGGATGTTGGAAGACTAAGTGAGTACCGTTATGCGCAATTATGTGACACGACTCCGACATAGATTATTCATGCATGCAACCTATAGCCCTATAGTTGTTATAAGTGACCATCCCCTATAACTCCGAATACACTCTTTCGAACCCTTTCTCCTATATCACCTTTATGAGAACCGATTTTGTTTGACCCTTTCAG
Source organism: Luffa acutangula (assembly GCA_036850905.1). Classification (NCBI taxonomy): domain Eukaryota; kingdom Viridiplantae; phylum Streptophyta; class Magnoliopsida; order Cucurbitales; family Cucurbitaceae; genus Luffa; species Luffa acutangula. The sequence goes on along the minus strand of CM072094.1, from coordinate 7,265,719 downwards.
TACCAAACTCACATAGCATGCAAAGTCTAAGTGATCAAGTTAAACTCAACAAGATTAGAATGATAATCAATAAAGGATGACATGCAATAAATAGAACTTAGGCAAATAAACAACTTTCAAGTCATTTAAACCATAAGGGAATTCACTATACTGAACCCCTCAATGGAATTTAGCTACGCATGATGGATAATAATGCAAACAAATAACTTTCCATTGAATAAATGAATGATGAATACATGAAATAATAGAAAGAAATAGGTGCTGGAAAATATAATGCAATAGCTAAAACTAGGGTTTTTCAATTTATCCAATCCCTCTAGAGTTCTCACAACACTTTATTCTTCTTTTACAAGGTGGAAATAGGATGAAATCTCTACAAACACTCGGGTTTGATGTCTAACTAAGGGTTAGAATTTAGTCTTCTAGCAAGAACCTCGGGCATCCCTACTCATGGTCGTCTACTAGGGTTCTATCACCACCCTCTTCTTCCCAGTGAGTTCTGCTTGTGTTTTCTTTCGATTTCAAGCCTTTTATAGAGTGAAAAGTGATTGAGGAGTCACAAAGTTCATGGTAACAGGTAGCCCAGTTAGTTTCGGAGTCAAAATAGCAAGTTAGTTGCGTGAAAAGCTCATTTAAAACGACCACGACGAACTCAGACTTTTCTGTTTCTGCCCAGAAATGCGGTTGCATTTCAAGCCATGGCAGAAATGCGATCGCATTTGAATAACATTTGGATAGCATTTCTCTATTTTCCATTGTTTTCTGCAAAACACCAAAACTAAGTCAAATTCTCACCAAAATGAGTTCTTTTAAGAACAAATAAGTATAATTTGACATAGATGACTCTCAAAGACCTAACTTACCAACTTTTAACCTTTTTAGGCTCAGGAATAGTAAATTTGACCAAAAACATACAAGTTTCACAAGATATAAGCTAAGAATAAGGGGCAAAATAGGTATATTTTTTGCACTTACTAGTTGATCTTGCTGAAAATTTTAGTCTCTCAAAAAAAAAAAAAAAAAATACTCTCCTCCATTTTTGGTTTACGCATTCAAACTCTTACCAAAACTCATCACTATTGAGAGTCTCAGAACTCGTTTTAAGGCCGAAGAATAGCGGGGAAGGCTTCGGTGGTTGTCCACGTCTTGTTCATGAGAAGAATTCATCCATGGAGTGAGTTGAATTCAAGTCTCAACAAGGTAGGTATTTGTTCTCTGTTTTTCGTTTAACTTCTTGCATGTTTTTCGATCTCAAAATTAATGAAATTGAGAGGCTCTCGATCCAAATCGCTTCTGCATTAATTTTAGCTTGGTGGGTTGTTTTCATGAGATGAATCCTGTGTTGGTAGCTAAAATGGATAACTTCCGTTTTGGCAACAAATTCTTGTTTTATTTTTTGATTAAAGTTGTAATTGCGTACATGTTTATGAGCATTAATGTGTTGGCTAGGGTTTGTAAAAATTTGAGAGTCTAGAGTTAAAATAGGATGTAAATCGAACAAAGAAGACGAAGAACTCAACTGGCCGAGAAACATAGTACACTTCTAGACGTGTCAGCATCTTGTTGCTAATGCATTTTCAAAGAGCATGATTTTTTTAAATGGTGGTTCGGTCCGATTCAAGCTGCAACAATTCGATTTGTTGATTTCAGTTCGGTTAAGCCCTTCCCAATCCATTTGAAGTCCGGTTCAAGCAATTTCAAGTTGTTTCAGGCTAGTTCGGGAGTGGTCCGGAGATGTTTTTCAATTATTCGTGTAATACTTTAGTTAATTGCTTGCCTAGCTAGGATGCCAAAATCGATCCATTTTAGTGTGTTTTTATTTATTATGCGTTGTGAGTGTATGTTTAAATTAAATCGATATCGAATATGCATAATGTATGACATATAGATTTAAAATCCCACCATAGGCAAGCATGCTTCATGCATTAGTAATATATTATAAGAGTTATAATAAAAGGAATGCATGATTTAGGGTTTCATGTAAGATGTATGTTGAATGTCTTTTTTTTAATTTTTCGTTTAGTTCGTTTAGTATAAGTGTTATATTAATTAACGAAAATGAACAAGAATGCAGCATGAAACCACATTAGCACAGATGATTGTTATAGGTTGTCTTTGTTATAATCGTTATAAAACCAAGATAGACATTAAAATCTATAACAATATAAATGCATGCTCATTTAGGGTTAACGAACCTCAAACTCGATCAAATTGCATAAAATAGGTTGATATCTTGTAAAGCTAAGGTTACGCGAGAACTCAACCGGTAAAATGTTGTCAAAGGCTGGAGGTATTTAAGTTGACGATTTTTGGAACACCTCCTACCTGGGCATCGAGTCGGTACTTGAGTTGGGTTAACCTGAGTTTTATGAGCATGCGTGAGCGATGTGAGGTTAAAGAGTTTATCATCTAGACATCGTAAGTATAATCGTTATGCACACCTAGACGTAGGTTGTTTCCAAATGGTGCTTTATATATAACTTGAACGCTTGATTGTTATGCCCTTTCGTCACCATTAGAAGCATGTTATAGGACTAATTTATTAAAAGTTGTAATAGTTATAAAAGTTAATGAATAGAAACCGTCAACCTATAACAAAGAGTTGCATGCTAACATAGGATCTTATGAAAAATGAATTAAAACCATTTAAAATTTAATTGACCTAAGATCACCATTTCTAATAGGATTAGAAAAATGTCTTACTCAGTATTTTAATAGATTTTGAAATATGGTTAAGTAGGACATAAGACTTTGGTTATAAGGGAACTCTCTTAGCAACTGGTCCGACACCTGAGTTAAATTAACCACGGTCTGATTAGCATGCAAATGACACTAGGTAATTAAAAGAGTTTAATTCACCTAGACAATAGAGTAAAGACCTTATTTTACAAGGCATAGACTTAGATGGATTCTTTTAGCCATAATTTACCTAAGTAATATACCCAAACCTTTTAAAATACGTAGTGGGAGGAAAAAGGTATATGAAAATAAATCGTTTTCTTCTCACGCTCTCTGTTAAAGTTCACGTCATGAGATTTATGTTTGGCCTCGTGTTGCTTATACTGCAACTGCTCCATTCGAAAGGTGTTTTCATAAATCAATAACAAGTTGAATGAAGGTAACTATTATACTACGTGGGTGAAGGAAGTGTGTCAACACATTCTGCAATCTCCTCCATTACAATGCACCGTGAGATTCTCATGTTCCACCTGTTTGTTTGTCTTGGAGCAAACTAACCATTCAGAGGGTCGTAACATGGGAGTCAGAACAACGCAAACTACAGAAATGGATAGAGTTTCTTACGACCATTCCCAACTTTGACTTTCCAATTCAGTAGCATTGTTTGGGTCGCCCTCTGAGATCTGAAAATGGCGGGTCACACTTACAAGAAATTGTTAAGTTTGTTAATAAATTCTTGACCAAAGCACGGTAACTAAACACTAATAGAATATTAGTTATTCTGGTGTTAGAGTTTGGTTGAGAATGCCTCAATTCAAGGAAGGAGTAGCCGATCACCCCTCGGTGGCTGTTGCTCTAAACCCCTGAAGTATCGTTGCAAATGAATAATGAGTAATTTTTGGATACATTATTATTTTTGCTAAACCTGATTGGATTATTTACATGAAATAGGTTAAAATCAATTCACTGATAGAATTTGTTTTAATTTTTTCAGTATGTTGATAGCGACCAGAAATGTCGCTATTTTAGTCCCAATTTATTAAGCTTTTATATGCTTTAATCGTGTTTTTAATGAAAATATTTAATGAATTTTGTTATTTGGTCCTTAGGAGCAAAGTTGGTGATTTTGGGAGAAAAAGTGCAAAAAATGAAGCAAATGAAGCCCAAATCCAAGCTTATCAAATGAGGACCTAAAGAAGACAATCATGATAAAAAAGCCCAAAAAAAGAAGTGAAGAGAAGGCCCAAAAGCAGCCCAAACCGAAGCTGAATATGCAGAAATTTGGGTCAGCGTCGAGACGCTTTGCAAGGCAGCGTCGCGACGCTACCCATTTCTTGGGTAGCAAGTCGCGTGCAAGGCAGCGTCGCGACGCTGTGCAATGTAGTGTCGCGACGCTACCCCAATCCGGGCCTATAAAAAGGCACCCTTGGGTGCCTCATTTACCATCAATCATTCACCAATTCCTTCCTTTCCTCCTCACTTTGGCTCCTTTGGAGCCTCTCTCAAGGCTTCTAGCCTTTTTGAGAGAATTCTTTAGTGGGAAATATTTTGGGGAGTTTTTGGGGAGCATCTTAGGAGGCGCAAGGAGTAGTCGGCGGAGCTCTGAGCGTCAGCGAGGGGTTTTTTGACGGTCAATTCCTTTCCTTTTATGCTCTTGATTGTGCTTTCTATTGTAATTATTGTGGATATTTTAGCCATGTGTAGCTAAACCCCAATTTGGGGTCTTGAAATGAAATTATAGTTCAAATATTGTTGTAATTTCTTGTCTCTTGCCCATGTCCTAATTATTTGTATGGATGTGCTTAATGCTTTATTCAATCTGGCCAATTGTGAAATGATTCGATTCTTAATGGAAACTCGACGAAGAGAAATTAGGATAGATCATAATCCATGCAACTAGTTTAATTGTCCATTGTGACACCGGGATTAGTTGATTAAACTTAGATTCCTAAAATGAATAAGAGCGTAATAATTAATGATTTTTAATAGCGCTAAGGACACTTAGGTTGTTAAAATGAAGTAATTACAATTAGGGGAGACCGACAGGAGAACCTATGTGATTAACGGAGATTCTAGGATTATAATTAGTTGGGCAATGAGTTAAGATAATTATAACAATTATTTAGCTAATAATTGATTTTCAAGACCCTTCTTCCCATTCAAAGAAAACTCTTTCTCCATACTTTATTTTGATTGATCAAATTATTTTCTTTTAATTGTTTTGAATTTTAATTCCTCCTATTTGCATGAGCTATTCCCTAAATATTATTTCAGCCAAGTATTTTTAGTGCTCAAGAGATTTTTGCTTTGCTTAATTTTCGCTTCGCTTCCCTGAGGATTCAATACTCGGAATACTTTCCATTTTTATATTACTTGTGACCCGTGCGCTTGCGGTAAATCATACACACACGCCCTCGAACACATGTCTAGCTCACTAGACCAATCATTAGCCTCTGGGAATCTTAACAAAAATAACTACGTAACATGGAAATCATATCTAAACTCAATACTCGTGGACGATGATTTGAAATTGGTCGTAACTAAAGAATGTTCTCATGCTCCTATGTCAAATTCATCTCGAAATGTTCATAATGAAAATAACATAGGAAACTGCCAAGCAAAAAGGAAACACGATAAGGACTCTGAATATGATTTACTTGTCTTGGAAACATGTATAGTGAAGAATGATGATTATGTTTGGATACTTGATTCAGGGGCCACTAATCATGTATGTTACTTTTTTTCAGGAAACTAGTTCCTGGGAGATGCTTGCAGAAGGCGAGGTTACTCTCAATGTTGGAACAGGAGAGGTTGTCTCGGCCAAAGCAGTGGGGGCAATGAAGTTAGTGTAAGGATTTGTAATTCCCTAATTCCGATAAAGCAGAAGCGTAATTGGGACTGATTCGTAGTTAATTTTGTTTATCCAAAAATACTATTGCATTGGTTAAAACATAGAACAAATTCTATATAAACTTAAGGTTAAGCATACAAAAATTATTAGATCTAAATCTAAAGGGGAGAAGCAAACATATCGTCGTTGACGACTTTGAATACTTCGAAGGACACCTTTCTTGATTTTGGACCAAGCGTCAACAATTGGGACACCACCAATTGATCTTCCCTGCTATGACTCTGAGATTAGGAACGTAGTTGTGGGACTACCTAATCTTGAATGGGAAAAACTCTAGAGAGAAAATTCTCCCTAGAGTTCTTGGGTTGAGAGAATATGAGAGGGAGGCTAGAGAGAATGCAAGAGTGCATTCTTGTGGACTTATGTTGTAGTACCTAAACCCTAGGTTTAGTGTTCTATTTATAGGAGAAAGACCATGAATAAAATATTTATTTAAAATCAATTATTTCTATAACTGATTTAATCTTTTCCATATAAAATCAATTTCATGACCAACCACTTCCATGACCAATCAATTCCATAATTGATTAATCTTTTCCATAAATGATTGATCACTTCCATAAGTGATTAAATCATTTCCATAAATGATTAATTACTTCCATAAGTGATTAATTATTTCCATAATTGATTAATTTCCAATTAATTAATTCTTTAATATTAATTAATCACCAATTAAATATCATATATTTCATTTCAGACCTTCTATTAGTTAATTAATTAATTACCCAATTAAATATCATATATTTAATTTCAGACCTTCAATTAATTAATTCTATAATATGAATCAAATTCATATTGAAATTTGAACTCCTTCAAATTCTCTTATATCCTATAAATCTAATATGAATCAAATTCATATTAATATATGAACTTCTTCAAATATTCATTTCTCTCATAGACTATAGTTTAATTAAATCTCATTTAATTTAAACTAAATTGAATAATTAATTAATTCATAATTAATTAATTCATCTTCTAATTAAATACCATATATTTAATTAGACATATATTTGAACTCTTTCAAATATATCAATCTCTCAATATAATAAAGTTTAATCTCAAATTAGACTTTATATTTTAATGCATCACTATACATTATATTAATTTGTATCTCATACAATTAACTTAATTCCCAATATGAATTTAAACTATTCAAATTCTCTCAAGATATATTTGTTCCTAATTACTCTTTATGAGCTAGTAGGGGGACCTAATGGACCTACAAATCAGAAGCTCCAATGATATGAGGTTAACCGATTAAACTCATTAATCAAGTTAACCAATATTCATTAAGTGTGGGTCATTCCACTAAAGTCCCACAGCTGAACTCTTCTCACTGTAGAACATTATTGTGTCCACGGATATAGACCTATACCGGTAAGTCAATCTTTCACGAGTGTTCGTAACCACGGCTGGGTCAAATTACCGTTTTACCCATGTGTTACATTTGTCTCCTTAAGTACCAGCGCTCCTCTAATGAACAACCTGTTTGTGGTCCAACCATTAAACAGAAAGTTCCTCTCGGGCCAATGAGAGGGCGGGATCCCTTTGTTCAAGTCCTGGAGTCACCACTTAAGGGAACACTCATCTACTTCTCCTAGAAGTGTGAAGAAGTGAATTCTATCTTGTGTTGTCATGTCCCCAGCCCCACACTCGGTCTTGTCCCCAAGAAGGTAGCCTTATTGAGTCGGCGTGCAGGCTACTCTCACTCATACTAATCAAAGGACAATCCCTCGTGAGAAGGAGTTCATGACACACTCAGGATTAAGACTGAGTTACCTAGTTCATCCTATTGAAATAGTAACCTAACTAGTTAACGGTGTTACATCTAGTGGTTTACTATTTCGTGGTCCGGTCTTATGCACACTCATTGCATAGGATACCCCCGCTCGCATGTCTCCTACATGGATGCCTTGGATCAATACGTTTGTATCGAATACAAAGCGGACCGTATCACATAGTGCTACCAGGATAAGGTACCCATCCTTATCCCTATACTATAGACCTTTTAGGTTGTTACTCGAACACCGATCACGGTATGTCCCCACATACTAGTTGAAGTCACATGTAAACAACCTTGGATCTTAGTTTATTGGATTTGGGTCAAATTGTGCAATATTTAACAATAACACTTTATTGTAGAAACTCAATTACACTTTATTGAAACAAGTATACAATTTGTTTACATTCACTATCTACGAGTTTTAGGGCATAAAACCCAACAAACTCCCACTTGAACTAAAACTCTAGTTTAGTGGGATGTACAATAATCTATAGAGCATTGGGTGTATAAATACATGTATAAAACATATACAATGTACAAATACAATAAACTAGGGCATCACTATACCCATTACATAATGGCATCATTATACCCATTACATTTCTCCCACTTGTCCTAGATTACACCTTTATACATATCTCGTAGATCTAGACCTTCTAAATGACCCTCAAACACTTTAGCCGAGAGAGTCTTTGTAAGTGAATCAGCAATATTTCATTCAATTTAATGTGTGTTTGTCTTGGGCTACGATGTTCTTTTGAATTTGCCACAACACCACTATATCACTATTGAAGGGAATAAAAGTCCCTACGCAGCGGAAGCGCATCGATTGGACCTTACGTCGTAAATTAATTAACATTAAAATACCGTTACGAAAACTCAAAATAACTTTAAACACACTTTAAAGCTGCTGGAAAAATTGGTTTAAACATGCTAAAAATAAATCTAAATTTATTTTCATGCTTTTCTAAAGAAAATGGGAAGAATCGTCACATACCATCGTTGTAGACTTGACCGTTCTTCTCCAACGAACGAAAACGCAGCAGCCTCCTCGCCTCTTGATCGCTTGAATTTTCTTCTTGATTGACACAATAACCACAAAGGTTACACCGGTATGACTCTAGGTCTAGGAGGCAAAAGACTTGTGGGAGTCTTTCTCTAAGAGGGAGGCTAGAGAGAATTCTAGGTCTTGTCTTTGAGAGTCTAAGATCAAGAGCAAGAATGTCAAGTATCATGACCAATTAGGTCTAGTGTTCTATTTATAGAAGAGAGGCCATGAATAAAATATTCAATTAAATAAATCTTTCCCAAAATTGATTCAATCTTATTCCTTAATTAATCAATCATGATCAATCAATTCCATAATTGATTAATCTTTTCCACAAATGACTAATTACTTCCATAAGTGATTAGATCATTTCCATAAATGATTAATCACTTCCTTAAGTGATTAATTATTTCCATAATTGATTAATTCCCGGTTAATGAATTCTTTAATTAATTAACCACCAATTAAATATCACATATTTAATTCCCGGCCTAGAATTAATTAATTTGCCCAAACACATTTTAGGCCTTTAATTAATTAATTCATTATTTGAACTCTTTCAAACTTCCATAAATTTATATTTGAACTTTTCAAATATTAATTTCTCTCATAATAATATATCAATATATATTATATTTGTTTCCCTTGATAAATTGAACATTTTCAATTTACTTTTATTACTTAGTTGCCTCAAATTACTTTACGAGCTACCAGTGGGACCTAATGGACCTGCAGATCAGAAGCTCCAACGATATGAGATTAATTGGTCAAACTCATTAACCACATTAATCAATATTCGTTAACTGTGTGTACATTCCACTATAGACTCACAGTTGCACTCTTCTCACTGCAGACATATTTTCTGTGTCCACGGATCTAGACCAATATCGACTAGTTAATCCTTCACGAGTGTCCGTAACACCAGCTGGGTCAAAGTATCGTTTTACCCCTTGGTTACCTCTATTTCCTAAAGTACCAATTCTCCTCTAATGAACAACCTGTTTGTGGTCCAACCATCAAACAGAAAACCCTCTCGTGCCATTGAGAGGGTAGGGCCCTTTGTTCAAGACTCGGAGTAACCACTTAAGGGAACACTCATCTGCTTCCCTAAAGTCGGAAATGAGTGAATTCCATCTTGTATGATTATGTTCCCAGCTCCCCATTCGGTCTTGTCCCCAAAGTGGTAGGCTTATTGAGTCGGCGTATTGGCCACTCTCACCCATACAAATCAAAAGACAATCTCTCATGAGCAGGAGTCCATAATCAACTCAAGATTAAGACTAAGTTGTCTAGGTCGTCCTAGTGAAATAGAAAACCAACTTGTTAACGGTGTTATAACCACTGGTTACTATTTCGCGGTCCGGTCTTATGCAAACTCATTGCATAGGATACCCCCACTCGCATGTCTCCTACACGAACGCGTTGGATCGCAACATTTGTATCAAATACAAAGTGGGTCGTATCCATAGTGTCACCAGGATAAGGCACCCAGTCTTATCCTTATACTATAGACCTTTTAGGCTGTTTCTTGAACAATGATCCCATATGTCGCTACATATAGCTCAAGACTCATATTACAACCTTGGATGTCTAGTTTATTGGATTAGGGTTATTATTAGGAAAAGACAAATATAAAATAACTAATAACAATTAATGGAAAAAATATATCAATATTATTTCATTAATATCCGGTCAACGGTTACATTCACTATCTACGAGTTTTAGGGCATAAAACCCAACAAACTCCCACTTGAACTAAAACACTAGTTAGTGGGATGTAAATGCAATAATCTAAAGCTGGAAATGTCATGTATATTAAAAATAATACAATGAACTAGGGCATCCTTAGACCCATTATACATTTCTCCCACTTGCCCTAGATTAGATGGCATACATATCTCGTAGACCTAGACCCTCTAGATGATCCTCAAACACTTTAGCCGTGAGAGCCTTCGTAAATGGATCAGCGATGTTGTGCTCAGAGGCAATCTTAGTGACGATCACATCTCCTCTTTGCACAATCTCCCGTATCAGGTGATACTTTCTCTCGATGTGTTTACCCCGTTTGTGGCTTCGAGGTTCTTTTGAGTTGGCTACAGCCCCACTGTTGTCACAGTATAGTGTTATGGGCACGTTCATATTCAGAACCACTTCCAAATCAGTCAAGAACTTTCTAAACCATACTGCCTCCTTAGCTGCTTCGCAAGCTGCTACATACTCAGCCTCCATGGTTGAGTCTGCTATGCATCCTTGTTTGATGCTTCTCCACACTACTCCTCCTCCATTGAGGGTGAATACTGACTCTGATGTGGATTTCCTTGAATCCTTATTAGCTTGAAAGTCAGAGTCAGTGTATCCAGTAAGAATCAAATCCTTAACTCCATACACAAGCATGTAGTCCCTCGTTCTCCGAAGATACTTGAGGATATTCTTAACCGCTCCCCAGTGGTCCAACCCTGGATTAGACTGATACCTACTGACTACTCCCACTGCATAACATATGTCAGGCCTAGTGCAGAGCATAACATACATTAAGCTGCCCACAGCTGAGGCGTAGGGAATGTGTCTCATGTTCTCAACTTCTTGAGGTGTCTTAGGAGATTGTTCCTTAGACAGGTGTACCCCATGTCTGAAGGGTAGTAGTCCCTTCTTGGAGTTTTGCATCGAATATCGAGACAACATCTTGTCAATATACGTTGCTTGAGACAGAGCTAGCATTTTGTTCTTACGATCCCTAATGATTTGGATTCCCAGAACATATTGAGCCTCTCCCAGATCTTTCATTTGGAATTGAGCTGCTACCCATTTCTTAATGTTAGTGAGGTATCCTACATCATTCCCAATGAGTAGGATATCGTCTACATAAAGTATTAGAAAAGCTACTTTCCTTTTGTTGACTTTCTTGTACACACAAGGCTCATCAACGTTTTGGTCAAAGCCAAAAGATTTGATTGCAGTATCAAATCTAATGTTCCATGATCTGGACGCTTGTTTCAATCCATAAATGGATCGATTGAGCTTACAAACCTTTTGTTCCTGACCTTGGGCTATGAACCCTTCGGGTTGAGACATGAAGATATTCTCTTCAAGATTACCATTCAGAAAGGCAGTCTTGACGTCCATTTGCCATATTTCATAGTCATAATATGTGGCTATGGATAAGAGAATTCGTATGGACTTTAACATGGCTACAGGAGAAAAGGTTTCCTCATAGTGAACCCATTCCTTTTGGGTATAACCCTTTGCCACTAGTCTAGCTTTGAAGGTCTGTACCTTTCCAGCTGCATATCTTTTTCTCTTATAGATCCATTTGCACCCTATGAGTTTTACCCCATTAGGTAGATCTGTAAGTTCCCATACAGAATTAAAGTACATTGACTCCATTTCCAGGTTCATGGCTTTGACCCATTCATCCTTATCTTCGTCATTCATTGCCTGTCGATAGGACAATGGATCTTCAATGCCATCATTAGGTATGACAACCTGAGTTTCAGTTAAACCCAAGTAGCGGTCAGGTTGCAATACAACCCTCCCACTGCGTCGAGGCATTCCCAACGTTTGAGATGGACGGGATGGATCTGAAGAACTAGTTCCTTCATCAACCCTTGTTGAAGGTCCAACTTCATACACAACTCTTGATGATTCTTCAGTAGCTTCTCCTAATATTATTTTGCTGCGTGGTTTATGATCTCTCATGTGGTCTTCCTCTAAGAAAGTGGCGTTTGTCGATAAAATCACCTTATTTTCTTGTGGGTCGTAGAAATAACCACCTCTCGTTTCTTTAGGGTAACCAACAAATTGGCACAGTTTTGAACGAGGTTCCAGTTTCTTAGGATTTGTCACAAGCACGTGTGCTGGACAACCCCAGATGCGAAAGTGATGCAAACTAGGTTTACGCCCCTTCCATAATTCGAAAGGTGTTTTAGAAACACTTTTCGAGGGAACATTGTTCAAGATGTATACTGCAGTCTCTACTGCATACCCCCAAAACGAGCTAGGCAATTGAGCATAGCTCATCATTGATCGAACCATGTCTAACAAGGTTCTATTTCTCTTTTCTGACACACCATTCTGCTGAGGTGTACCAGGGGCTGAGAGTTGAGATTGGATTCCATGTTCTATCATATAATCCTGGAATCTTTGATCCATATACTCCCCTCCTCGATCAGATCGAAGTACTTTAATAGATTTACCTAATAGGTTTTCAACTTCAGCCTTACACTCCTTAAACTTTTCAAGGGCTTCAGACTTATGTCCCATTAGGTACAAGTAACCATATCTTGAATAATCATCTATAAATGAGATGAAATATTCGTACCCTCCTCGAGCTTTTACATTCATTGGACCACATAGATCCGAATGTATTAACTCTAAGGGTTCTTTGGCTCTGTAACCTTTTCCAGTAAAGGGTCTCTTGGTCATTTTTCCCTCAAGACAAGATTCACAAGGTGGTAGTGAATCATCTTCTAACTTGCTTAGAAGTCCATTCTTTACCAAACGACCGATCCTATCGATGTTTATATGACCAAGTCTGAGATGCCAAAGATGAGTATTGTTACTTGATGGAGAAATCTTTTGCCTTTTACTTTGAGTTTCAGCAGTTTTAAATAATTCGTGATTTAAAAGTGCTTTGTTTTCGGTTGGTCTTAAAACATACAAGTTATTTTCCAATTTGGCTGAACAAATAAGTACACCATTTTTATAAATGAACGCTTCATTCATATCAAAAGTAACTGTATACGATTGTTCAATCAAACATGAAATAGAAATTAAGTTCCTCTTAATCTTGGGAACGATTAACAAACTTTCTAAAAGTAAGAATCTGTTTCTAAAAAATAACTTCGCAGCTCCCACTACTTTAGCTGAAATGACTTCTCCAGTTCCGATCTTGAGTGTCATTTCCCCATTGTTCAACTGCCGAAAGGAACTATTTTCCTGAAAAGAAGAGCAAACATGATTAGTTGCTCCTGAATCAGGTATCCAGGTAAACTCATCATGTTCTACCAGGCATGTTTCTAAAACAAGTAAATCAAACTTACCTTCCTTTTCCTTCTTTGTCTCAGCAAGGTACTTTGGGCAGTTTCTCTTCCAATGTCCATCTACATTGCAGTGGAAACACTTGCCCTTATCTGCCATAGCTTTGGCTTTTCCCTTGCTTTTAGCAGCAGTACTGAGAGCTTTCCCCTTGTTTCCTTTCTTCTTCTGAGTTTTCTTTGAAGAAGTGGCTACAGATTTAGTTCCAGAGGATGAACCCTTCTCGAACTTTCTTTTAGAGTGAACAACGTTTGCCTCTCCTTCTATCTGTCCCTTGTTCTTAAGAAGAGACTGATAGAGTTGTAGCTCATTCAGGAGGCTAGTCAGGTTGAATGTTATTTAATTCATCATTGCATTGCTTCGAAACTGCAGAAAACTCTTCGGAAGAGATTCTAAGATGAATGCAACCTGACTACGCTCATCTATGACCGCCCCGTTTGCTTCTGCCACGTTGAATTGGACCATCATATCCAGGACATGCTCCCGAACTTACGTGCCCTCTTTCATGCGACAACTATAAACGTATTTGAGAGCGTCATGGTGGAGTTGGTAGGACGGTTGTCCAAACATCTCATGGAGAGAGTTCATAATCTCCCTCGCTGTTACCATGCCCTCATGCCTTTTAGCCAAAACTTCAGATAAGCTGGCTAAGATATAGACGCGAGTCTTATCATTGGCCTTTGTCCAGCGGTCATAAGCATCCTTAACTGCTTGGGATGCATTACGAGCAGGGGCTGGAGGACAATCCTCCGTTAAGACGAACCGCAAATCATCGACAACTAGAATCGTATTCAGGTTCGACTTCCACGTAGCATAATTTTCACCGGTTAATTTCTCATTTTTAAGCAGAGAGACAATTGAGGAAGACATTGCTGAAATTTAAACAAACAATGACCGTATTAGTTATCTTTGCCTTAACCCATCATACAAGCAAACAATTGCACACAATCCAATCAATTTAGCAAAACAGACAATCACAGAACCCTAAAACTATCGATTTAGTTTTGCAACGATGTTTCAGAGGTTTAGAATGTCAGCCACCGAAGGGTGATCAGACACTCCTCCTTTGAAATGAGACACCTCTCAGCTAATTCTAATTCCAGAATAACTCATATTCCTATAGACATTAGCCACCGTTGTTCGGTCAAGGATTTGTTAACACTTTTACCTTATCCTCGTAAGTGTAACCCTCCCACTTTCAGATCTCAGAGGCACGCACCTACAGGCTACCGAAGGGAAAGACAACTGTTGGTGATTAGCCTAAGAGCTCCTATCCTTTTTCAGGAGTTCACAATGTTCCGAATCTTATGACCAGGCCCTCTGAAGGGATGGTTGCGTCAGGACAACCTGCAGGCGGATCATAGGACTCTCACGGTGCGAACTATGGGCGGAAATCGAGGGATACGTTGACACGTGTCCCGCTCCCACTTACTCTAGACACTTTCCCATTCACCTTGATATTGATTCATGCAAACACTTTCCGAAGGGAGGCCACTCCTAAAGCGACTCGAAGCCGAGCATGAATCTCACATTGTGAATATAGGGACATAGGAGCAAAACTCGATTTAAATCTCGTTTTGTAACTTTCCTCCCACTGAAAATGTCCTAAGGTTGATATAGGGTTGTTTAACTTAGATAGTATTCGGCTAAGTCAATCTATCTAAGTCTGATCCTATTATAACAATTATGGAAAGGATTCAACTGCAATCTTTTGGGTGAATTAAACTTCTTTTAATAAACCCAACATTGCAAGTCAACATTACTATGGTTAATTCAACTCAATGTTCGGGTCAGTTCCCAGGTAGGAGGTGTTCCATAAACCGTCAACTTAAATACCCCCAGCCTTAGACAGAACTTTACCGAGAGAGTTCCCTTATAACCTCAGTAATGTAAGGTCTTTACTCTATAGATCTAGGTGCATTAAACACTTTTAATAAACCTAGTGACATTGCATGCTAACATTTAACTATGATTAATTCAACTCCGGTATTCCAGGTCAGTTCCCAGGTAGGAGGTGTTCCGTAAACCGTCAACTTAAACACCCCCAGCCTTAGACAGAACATCACCGGTGGAGTTCCCTTATAATCATAGCAATGTTTTTCCTACTTAGTCAATTAAAACTATTTTTTAATTCTAAGTAAGAAAAGATTCTAATCCTATTAGAAACTGATCTAGGTCTAATTAATTTTAAACAATTTAAAATTAATCCAATTTATCCTATGATCTTATGTTTGCATGCAAATCTTGATTATAGATTGATGGTTTCTAATCATTAATATTAAAGAACTATTTCAAATTTTAATGATTAATTCTATAATCAAGAATCTAGGGTTTAATTCATTCAACAATCTCATTCAAATTAAATAATTAAACCACACTAATTGCATTAATAATATAACAATTATATTATTAACTATGGATGTTTCATGCTTCATGCAATATTGATTTTCTTTTAATATAACAATTATATGCCAATCAAGAAAATCAATCAAGCATGCTTCATTCATCACATTAAACATAACTATTTATATTTAATTTAAGTAATGACATGCTTCATGCTTTCCAATTTTTCATACAATTAATATACACTTATATTAAAAAATATGAAAACAATTCCATGCATTTAAACATACATTATAACAATTTATAATATATAAAAAATGCATGAGCATGTTTATAACCTAAGGTGGGATTAAATATTCTAGACATCCATAAAGCATATAAATAGCAATTGAACCGGTTAATTTTGGCCCCTAGGATAAAATAAAGCATTAAATTACATTAATTTAGCTAAATTCTATCCTAAAAATCCTTGCACAGCTCCGGAATTTTGTCTAGACATCACGAACCGCCTCGAACCGGCCTCCAAAATCATGAACCATGCCAAAAATTGGCTGAACCGGGCCAATAACACAGAAAATCGGGCTGATTGAGCAAAGAAATACAAAACCAGACCAATTTCCCGGTTGGGATTCCTGGCCGGGAAATTTTCCAGAAACCCTATTTCCATCGATTCCTCTGTTCTACACTCTGTTTTTCCGATTTCCAGCGTCGTTCTTCATGATTTTCGCCCAAAATCATTTCGATCTCTGTCGATAACTGCCCTAAATCTAGACACGGACTTACAAGGACTCGATTTACATAAAATACCCGAAACACCGGGCCTTACATGATCAAAATCACATAAAATTGAATCTATGGCCATAAAATTAACCCAAACAGTTCAACGCAAACCGAACATACATTATGCATAAATCCCACCTATTAGAGCCTATCGCAACTTTTAATCTTAATTAATAGGGACAGCGATGGCTCTGATACCAATTGAAGGGAATAAAACTCCCCACGCAGCGGAAGCGCATCGATTGGACCTTACGCCGTATATTAATTAACATTAAAATACCGTTACGAAAACTCAAACTAACTTTAAACACACTTTAAAGCTGCTGGAAAAATTGGTTTAAACATGCTAAAAATAAATCTAAATTTATTTTCATGCTTTTCTAAAGAAAAGGGGAAGAACCGTCACATACCTTCGTTGTAGACTTGACCGTTCTTCGCCAACGACGCTCCAACGAACGAAAAGGCAGCAGCCTCCTCGCCTCTTGATCGTTGGAATTTTCTTCTTGATTGACACAATAACCACAAAGGTTACACCGGTATGACTCTAGGTCTAGGAGGCAAAAGACTTGTGGGAGTCTTTCTCTAAGAGGGAGGCTAGAGAGAATTCTAGGTCTTGTCTTTGAGAGTCTAAGATCAAGAGCAAGAATGTCAAGTATCATGACCAATTAGGTCTAGTGTTCTATTTATAGAAGAGAGGCCATGAATAAAATATTCAATTAAATCAATCTTTTCCAAAATTGATTCAATCTTATTCCTTAATTAATCAATCATGATCAATCAATTCCATAATTGATTAATCTTTTCCACAAATGACTAATTACTTCCATAAGTGATTAGATCATTTCCATAAATGATTAATCACTTCCTTAAGTGATTAATTATTTCCATAATTGATTAATTCCCGGTTAATGAATTCTTTAATTAATTAACCATCAATTAAATATCACATATTTAATTCCCGGCCTAGAATTAATTAATTTGCCCAAACACATTTTAGGCCTTAAATTAATTAATTCATTATTTGAACTCTTTCAAACTTCCATAAAATTATATTTGAACTTTTCAAATATTAATTTCTCTCATAATAATATATCAATATATATTATATTTGTTTCCCTTAATAAATTGAACATTTTCAATTTACTTTTATTACTTAGTTGCCTCAAATTACTTTACGAGCTACCAGTGGGACCTAATGGACCTGCAGATCAGAAGCTCCAACGATGTGAGATTAATTGGTCAAACTCATTAACCACATTAATCAATATTTGTTAACTGTGTGTACATTCCACTATAGACTCACAGTTGCACTCTTCTCACTGCAGACATATTTTCTGTGTCCACGGATCTAGACCAATATCGACTAGTTAGTCCTTCACGAGTGTCCGTAACACCAGCTGGGTCAAATTACCGTTTTACCCCTGGGTTACCTCTATTTTCTTAAGTACCAATTCTCCTCTAATGAACAACCTGTTTGTGGTCCAACCATCAAACAGAAAACCCTCTTGTGCCATTGAGAGGGTAGGACCCTTTGTTCAAGACTCGGAGTAACCACTTAAGGGAACAATCATCTGCTTCCCTAAAGTCAGGAAGGAGTGAATTCCATCTTGTACGATTATGTTCCCAGCTCCCCATTCGGTCTTGTCCCCAAAGTGGTAGGCTTATTGAGTCGACGTTTTGGCCACTCTCACCCATACAAATCAAAGGACAATCTCTCATGAGCAGGAGTCTATAATCAACTCAGGATTAAGACTAAGTTGTCTAGGTCGTTCTAGTGAAATAGAAAACCAACTAGTTAACGATGTTATAACCAGTGGTTACTATTTCGCGGTCCGGTCTTACGCAAACTCATTGCATAAGGATACCCCCACTCGCATGTCTCCTACACGAACGCGTTGGATCGCAGCGTTTGTATCAAATACAAAGTGGGCCGTATACATAGTGTCACCAGGATAAGGCACCCAGTCTTATCCCTATACTATAGACCTTTTAGGTTGTTTCTTGAACAATGATCCCATATGTCGCTACATATAGTTCAAGACTCATATTACAACCTTGGATGTCTAGTTTATTGGATTAGGGTTATTATTAGGCAAAGACAAATATAAAATAACTAATAACAATTAATGGAAAAAATATATCAATATTATTTCATTAATATCCGGTCAACGGTTACATTCACTATCTACGAGTTTTAGGGCATAAAACCCAATAACTATAATGTGTGATGGGAAAGTTCACATTTGGAATACATTGCAAATCAATCAAGAACTTCCTAAGCCATACAGTCTTTATCGCTGCTTCACAAGCATCTATGTTTTCGGCCTATATGGTCAAGACTGTAACCATGTCATACTATAGCTCCTTCGTAAAGATTGACCATGGATACTGATGTAGATTTCCTAAAATCCTTATCAGTCTTAAAATTCGTGTTAGTGTATCATGTAAGGATCAAATCCTTAGTCTCATACACGAGCATATAGTTCCTCTTTCTTCTCAGGTACTTGAGGATATTCTTAACGGTTTTCCAGTGATCAAATCTTAGGTTAGATTGATATTGACAATCCCTATTGCATTTGGAGTTCGTCTCATGTCTTTAATCTCTTGAGGTGTCTTAGGAAACAATTTCTTAGACAAAATATTTCCATGTCTGAAAGGTAGTGAACCCTTATTGGAATCTTAAATCTAACTAACATTTTTTAGATATAAGACACTTGAGACAAGGCTAGCTTTTTGTTCTTACAGTTCCTAACGATTTGGATCCCACGAAGAAACTTGACTTCTCACAAATTTCCATTTGGAAATGAGCTGTTAGCTCCTTCAATGTCAGTAAGATAACCTACATCATTCCCAATGATTAGGATATCAATCATATACAACTTTAAGTAAGCTACTGAACTATTGATGATTACTTGTAAACACAAGACTCATTAATGTTCTGGTTAAAGCCAAAAGATTTGGTCCCTATATAAAATCTTATATTTCAAGATCGCTATGCTTAGGTCAATCCATGAATGGATCACTTCAGCTTGCAAACCCTTTTGCTTTCGATCTTGTTGTATGAACCTTTCTGGTTAAGACCTTTAATGTCTTGTTTTCTCTTGTAAATCCACTTGTAACTAATAGGTGTTACCCATCAAGCAGATCTACAAGATCCCAGATGGAAGTGAAATACAAAAGTCTTCATTTCCAGGTCCATGACTTTAATCCATTGGTCCTTGTCAACATCATTCATTTTCTTTCTAAAAGATAATGAACCCATTATGTCATCATCAGGTATGATGACTGTTGGGTTCCTAGAGTGAGTAAAAATATAGTATAAAATACTCTAGAATTCCTGTGCAAGTATACACAGTCTGCAGCAAGTAATATTATCAATCCAAGGTTTGAATGAGCTTCCACTTTATCTATTTTGCGTAACTTCCTAATGGTTTCAAAGATAATAAAAATGTTGGGTTTTATAAGAATTATGCTGGAGCAAAATAAATGACAGAACAATGAGTAAACAAATAGATAGATAGATTAAAGACAGGCGCTGGTTAGGCTTTAGTGATTTTTCTAAGATATGCTCTAGCAATATTATTGATCATGCATTTCTCGCAGTATTATTAGCGGATTCCTCCCGGAACTCCGGATCTTTTGGGATATGTTTCAAACCCAATGAAGAGCGACCGATCAAGCACTAGGCAACTGGTTATCCCTAGCTCAGTCACTGGCGTTCACCAATACACAATGATCATAGTGTGGATAATTGCCACACACTCTCTAAATCATCCCTGAAACTAGAGAGAGCTATCCATACCGGCTGGCCAGGCGGGCATAAAATAAGAATAAGCACAACAATTAACCAAAATGCGATAGTCAATTTATTACTAGAGATGAAGCATAGTAATCACATTATTCCTAACCAACACCCTAAGCTACTTAGTTCATAATAGGCATAGGAATACGAATTACAATTTGAGTATGCATGTCCATAACCACAAGTTGATAAAGAAAATAAACTCCCTAATTAGCTTGCGGATGATGGTGTTCTTGATAATCTTCAATCTCCCTATATTATTCGGCTTCCAAGAGAAAACATGGAATGACTTTTACTTTGACGGCTACTTCCTTTTATAGAAGGATGAGAGGCTTGAATTAGGTCAACTAGGACACGTGTAAGGCTCTCCTTGATCCTTTATCACGAAAATAACTCAACAGAAGTCGGTCAATGAAGTTGGCTAACGAGCTGTGATGTGGCAGTTTCTATTCCCAGTTTTGCTGCAGCATAGAATTTGCTCCCTCCAGTCGCTCAGCAGCATAATCTGCACAAAATAATTTCCAATGCTTTCATTCTTCCAAATGGGTTAAATCATGTAATATCTCTCTAAAACCAACTCTATTAAGCATTAAAGACACATAAATCCTTATATAAATGAGGCCTAAATAACTACCTTTTGGGAAGTTATCAATGACCTAGGCTTCAAACAAGCCCATGTAACATTCAGGTTATCAAACAACCCTTCCACTACATTGAGGCAATCTCAACTATTGAGATGAATGTGACTAACTAGATGCGCTGATCCATCAACAACTCTTGTTGAATAGTCAGCCTCATCAACAACTCTTGTGGATGTTACTGTAGCTTCATTAGTTAACTTACTTAAACCGACTTTGCTCTTGTGGTTTATGATTTTTTATGTGGACTTCTTCTGAGAATTTAGCATTTGTCGATACAAATTCTTTATTCTCTTGTGAATTGAAGAAGTATCCACTTCTCGTTTCCTTTGGGGTTGCCTACTACAGCATGCAATGCAGTCAACACTGCATGACCCCAAAACGAGCCAGACAATTGAGCATAGCTCAACATGGAATGAGCCATATCCAATTGGGTTCTATTTCTCCTAAATGAGATTTAGGGTGTGATCCCATGTACTATCAAATAGTCCTGGAATCTCAAATCCCTATACTCAACACTTTGATCAGATCGAAGTGTTTTTATCATCTCACCTAACAAGTTTTCAACTTCAGTCCTAAGCCCCTTCGAATATCTCAAGAGTTTCAGACTTAAGTTGCATTAGGTAAAGATACTCATACCTTTGGATAATCATCCAAAAGAGATGAATTATTCATGCCCTCCCACTGCTTTAACATATTGAACCACAAGGATCCAAATGTACAAGCTCCAAGGGCTCTTTGGCTCTTAGATCTTTTCCAGTAAAAGATCTATCAGTCATACTGCCCACAAGGCATGACTTTCAAGGTAGTAGAGAGTCATCTTCTAACTCGCTTAGAAGTTCACTCTTGACCAATCTCCCAATCAAATTGAGATTAATATGGTCTACCTTAGAACCAAAGAAAGGTATTTTCCTTTAGGAGAAATGCTTTGCCTATTTTCACATTCAATAGTAGCAGTCTTAAACAACTTAGTGTTCATGATTGCTTTACTCTTGATTAGTCTTAAAACATTTAGGTTACTTTCCAGTAAAGCTAAACAAATGTCAACTCCCTTTCTTGAAACAAAACTGCATTAGCAGAGAAAGGTAAAGAGTAACATTGTTCCAGCAAATAAGACACAAAAATCAAATTTCTTTTGATCTTAGGAATTACATACACATTATCTAATAATATGTATTTTCTTCCACTAAGAAAAATAACTTAATGTTCCCCACTGCTATAGCCAAAATAACCTCTCTAGTTCTAACTTTGAGAGTTATTACACAAGCAACATGTTGTTTCCAGGAACTTATTCCTTTAAAAGAAGAACACACATGATTTGTGGCCCCTGAATCAAGTATTCGGGGAGAATCACTATTCTTCACTAATCACGTTTTCAAGACAAATAAATGAAAATTACGGTCTTGAATAAGTTCTCTTTTGCTAAGTAGGGTTCTATATCATATTCACCAAGAACAATTCTTAATGAATTAAACATATGGGACATTAGGACATTCCTTAGTTAAGAATAATCCTAGACTTATTTACCACAATTTGTCGTTTAAGCTTGTTGTATTACCGTTATTTATAAAATGACGTAAAACAACACACATAAAATTATTATATAATTGTTGAAGTAACAAATTACTTGTATTATTAATAGCACTAACCCATCACAAATAATCCAATCAAATTCTGCAAAAACAAATAAGTAATAAAAAAAACCCTATAAAACTATTGATTTAGTTTTTGCAACGATACTTCAAAGGTTTAGAACAACAGCCACCGAAGGGTGGTCAGCTACTCCTCCTCTGAATTGAAACAATCTCAACCAAACTCTAACACCAGAAAATGAATTAGATTTACCTTCCTTTGAAAATGAATTAGATTTGCCTGAAATGGATAATTTTGATTATGATATTGAATTGCCTGACTTTGAGGATGAGCATAAAATGCATAAGAAAGATTGCTTGATAGAAAATTTTGAGTCTGGTCGTGATTACAGTGAAACTATTGAGTCTGATCTTGACATGCCTGAGTGCATGAACCCTGACAATGTGAATACCTTTTATTCGTGTCCTGATGATGTATATAGCATAGAATCTGACCCAGAGGAACTCGAATTTGTGCATAGTATAGAATCTGATCCTGAAATTCTTGAATTCTTTAATTCTTCTGATGATGAGTCATATGATAGCTTAGTCGAATCATATTTTAATACTAAGTCTGAGGAATCTTCTGAGCATGTGGATATCTTTTCTGATGAATGGACTGGCATGATTGGTAGGCCATCTTTAGATCCTAGACCAGTAGATATTATAACGCTTGATGACTCTGTAAATGATAACTGCCAAAAAGGTAGTTATTTAGGCATCAATTATATAGGGATTTGTGTGTCTTTTATGCTTATTAGGGTTGGTTTTGGATAGATATTACATGTTTTAACCCATTTGGAAGAATGGAAGCATTGGAAATTATTTTGTGCAGATTATGCTGCTGAGCGACTGGAGGGAGCAAATTCTATGCTGCAGCAAAACTGGGAGCAAAAACTGCCACATCACAGCTCGTTAGCCAACTTCATGAACCCACTTCTGTTGAGTAATTTTCGTGATAAAGAAGCAAGGAGAGCCCTACACGTGTCCAAGTTGACCTAATTCAAGTCTCCTCTCATTCTATAAAAGGAAGTAGCCGTCCAAGTCAAAGGCATTCCATGTTTTCCCTTGGAAGCCGAATACCTTAGAGAGATTGAAGATCATCAAGAACACCATCTTCCGCAAGCTGATTAGGGAGTTTATTTTCTTCATTAACTTGTGGTTATGGACATGCATACTCAGATTGTAATTCGTATTCCTATGCCTATTATGAACTAAGTAGCTTAAGGTGTTGATTAGGAATAATGTGATTACTGTGCTTCATCTCTAGTAATAAATTGACTATCGCATTTTGGTTAATTGTTGTGCTTATTTCCAGTTTATGCCCGTCTGGCCAGCCGGTGTGAATAGCTCTCTCTAATTTCAGGGATGATTTAGAGGGTGTGTGGCAATTATCCACACTACGATCATTGTGTATTGGTGAACGCCAGTGACTGAGCTAGGGATAGCCAGTTGCCTAGTGCTTGATCGATCGTACTTCATTGGGTTTGAAATATATCCCAAAAGATCCGGAGTTTCGGGAGGAATCCGCTAATAATACTGCGAGAAATGCATGATCAATAATATTGCTAGAGCATATCTTAGAACAATCACTAAAACCTAACCACCGCCTGTCTTTAATCTGTCTATCTATTTGTTTACTCGTTGTTGTATCATTTATTTTGGTTCAGCATAATTCCGATAAAACCAATTCATTTTACTATTCTTGAAACCATTGGAAAGTTACACAAAAATAGGTAGAGTGGAAACTAATTCATGGCTCGGATTGATAATATTACTTGCTGCAGACTGTGTATACTTGCACAGGAATTCTAGAGTATTTTATATCATATTTTTACTCACTCTAGGAACCCAAAAAGTTTTTGGCGCCGTTGCCGGGAACTGGATAAGTTTTTATCTGATTTATTTTTGTGTATGTGTTTTAGTGGTTTGGTGCTAGAACTTTTTTATTGTTTCTTTTGTTTTTGCAGGTGTGATTTTGGTGCATGAGCGATCCGCCTGGGGTACGGTTTGAGCTTGATCCAGAAATTGAAAATACATTTAGGTACATAAGGAGGGAGCAACGCAGAAACCAGATGGAGAACGTGCCGCAACTCCCGCAGGTTCCTGAAAGTCCAACAGCAGCAAACCCCCAGTAGAATCCGTTGCTGCAGCAAAACCCGCTGTTTGAGCAAAATGAGCAGCAAAATAATCAGGCTGAGAATCCTATCCTGACAGCGAACGATAGGACCAGAGCCATTCGAGCATATGCTGTCCCGATGTTTAATGAGTTGAATCCAGGGATTGCACGTCCCCAAATCCAAGCGGCAAATTTTGAAATGAAACCGATAATGTTTCAGATGTTGCAAACCGTGGGGCAATTTCATGGTTTGTCGTCTGAAGACCCTCATTTACATCTTAAGTCTTTTCTAGGAGTTAGTGATTCTTTTGTAATTCAAGGAGTGCCTAGAGATGCTCTTAGATTAACTTTGTTCCTGTATTCTCTTAGAGATGGAGCAAAGTCATGGTTAAACTCTTTTGCTCCAGGGTCAATTAGGACGTGTGATGAGTTAGCTGAAAAAATTTTGAGTAAATATTTCCCCACCTAATAGAAATGCTAAATTAAGGAGTGAAATAGTAGGGTTTAGGCAACTTGAGGATGAGACTTTTATTGAGGCTTGGGAAAGGTTTAAGGAGCTTTTGCGAAAGTGTCCCCACCATGGTTTACCTCATTGTATTCAAATGGAAACATTTTACAATGGTTTAAATGGAGTAACCCAAGGTATGGTCGATGCCTCGGCTAGAGGGGCCCTTTTGGCAAAAACTTTTAATGAAGCCTATGAAATTTTAGAAAGAATATCTATTAATAGTTGTCAGTGGTCGGATGTTAGAGGCACGAATAAAAAGGTTAAGAGTGTGCTAGAGGTTGATGGTGTGTCCACCATTAGGGCTGATCTTGCTATGATTGCTAACGCTCTTAAGAATGTGACAGTGATTAGTCATCAGCAGCCACCAACTATGGAGCCTACTGCAGTGGTGAAGCAAGTCACGGACGAAGCATGTGTCTATTGTGGTGAAGACCACAACTACGAGTTTTGCCCCAGTAATCCAGCTTCTGTGTTTTTTGTAGGTAATCAGAGGAACAACCCTTATTCTAACTTCTATAATCCAGGTTGGCGCAACCACCCCAACTTCTCATGGGGAGGTCAAGGAAATAACGTACAAGCGTAGCAAAAGATGAACCAGCCGGGATTTGCTAAAGCGCAGGTATTGCCCCAACAAAGTAAGCCGGCTTTGCCCCAACAAAATTCGGGAAACTCTCTCGAAGCGATGATGAAAGAATTTATGGCTCGCACAGATACCGCAATTCAAAGTAATCAAGCTTCGATGATGGCACTGGAATTGGAAGTGGGTCAGCTAGCTAATGAGCTGAAGGCAAGGCCTCAAGGGAAACTTCCATCAGATACTGAACACCCTAGACGGGAAGGTAAGGAGCAGGTAAAGGCAGTAACTCTTAAGAGTGGTAAGCCATTAGAAGAAAGAATTGAGCCTAGTAAAACCCAGGTTATAGATAAAAATGGTGATAATAATGTTGTTGTCGAAAAAGAGTTGGAGTCTGGTCAGGGTGCTGGAGGCAGCAATAAAAATGCTGGAGCATCTGGTTCTGTGCCAGATGTAGAACCACAATGTTCTGCCCCCACCTTATGTACCACCTCTACCTTTTCCACAAAGGCAAAAGCCTAAGAATCAAGATGGTCAATTTAAAAAGTTTTTAGAGATTCTTAAGCAATTGCATATAAATATCCCTTTAGTAGAAGCCATTGAGCAAATGCCTAATTATGCTAAGTTTCTTAAAGATATTTTGACTAAAAATAAAAGATTAGGTGAGTTTGAAACTGTATCTCTTACTGAGGAGTGTAGTGTTATTCTTAAGAATGGGCTACCCCCCAAGGCTAAGGATCTAGGGTCATTTACCATACCTGTGTCTATAGGTGGAAAGGAATTAGGTAGAGCACTCTGTGATTTAGGCGCAAGCATTAACCTTATGCCTCTTTCGGTCTATCGGAAGTTAGGTATTGGTGAAGCTAGGCCTACCATAGTTACACTCCAACTAGCTGATAGGTCTATCACATATCCAGAGGGTAAAATTGAGGATGTCTTAGTGAAAGTTGATAAGTTCATATTTCCTGTTGATTTTATTATTTTAGACTATGAGGCTGATAAAGATGTCCCAATTATTCTAGGTCGTCCATTTTTGGCTACTAGTAGGGCATTAATAGATGTTCAAAAAGGGGAATTAACAATGAGAGTCTGTAATGAGGAAGTAAAATTTAATGTGTTTAAAGCCATGAAATATCCAGACGAAATGGAGGATTGTTCCTTCATCAGGATTCTGGAGAGCACAGTTCTTGAGACAACAATACAGGATTTGGCTGATAAGCATTCAGAAAAGCATGGAGAGGTTAGTGTAGAAGATTTTGAATTTTTTTCTTTAGATGAAAAAGAATTGTTTAGGTGTGAGGATGTTTTTGAGTCTTTAGATTTAGATCAAAGGAAGGCTCCTCCAATTAAGCCATCCCTGATTGAGGCACCTACTTTAGATTTGAAACCCTTACCGGATCATCTAAAGTATGTGTATCTTGGGGAAAGTGAGACGTTTCCCATTATTGTTGCATCAGATTTAATGTCAGAGCATGAAGAGGCCTTAATAAAATTGTTGCAGCAATACCACAAGGCTAAAGGTTGGACATTGGCTGATATTCATGGAATTAGCCCATCTTTTTGTATGCACAAAATCTCTCTAGAGGAAGGATCCTTTAGGAGTATTGAGCAACAAAGAAGGCTTAACCCTGCAATGAAAGAGGTTGTTAAAAAGGAGGTAATTAAATGGTTGGATGCTGGGATCATTTATCCAATTGCCGATAGCAATTGGGTGAGCCCTGTCCAATGTGTTCCTAAGAAAGGAGGTATCACTGTGATGAGCAATAAAGATAATGAGTTGATTCCAACTAGGACACTAACTGGATGGAGGGTTTGCATGGATTACAGAAGGCTTAATAAAGCTACCCGAAATGATCATTTCCCACTACCATTTATCGACCAGATGTTGGATCGATTGGCTGGTCAGGCCTACTACTATTTCTTGGATGGTTATTCTGGGTATAACCAGATTACTATTGCTCCTGAGGATCAGGAGAAATCCACTTTCACCTGCCCTTATGGGACATTCGCTTTTAGGAGAATGCCTTTCGGCCTCATTTCAGCGGTGTATGTTAGCAATTTTTTCTGATATGATTGAGTCCACTGTTGAGGTATTTATGGACGATTTTTCAGTGTTTGGAGGGTCTTTTCATAATTGTTTAGATAATTTAGGAAAGGTATTAAAAAGATGTGAGGATACCCATCTAGTTCTTAATTGGGAGAAATGCCACTTCATGGTAAAGGAGGGCGTAGTGTTAGGACATAAAATTTCTAAAAATGGTCTACAAGTTGATAGAGCAAAAGTTGAGGTTATTAAAAGGCTAGAGCCACCGAATTTAGTGAAGGGAATTCGAAGTTTTTTAGGACATGCTGGATTTTATAGGAGGTTCATAAAGGATTTTTCCAAAATCAGTAAACCTCTTTGTAACTTATTGTGCACTGATCATGTTTTTGACTTTGATGCAGATTGTAGGAAGGCTTTTGAGACTTTAAAGGATGCTTTAATCTCAGCATCCATTCTTTGCGCACCTAATTGGAATTTACCATTCGAGGTAATGTGTGATGCGAGTGATGCTGCGGTAGGTGCGATGCTGGGGCAAAAGCAGGGCAAATTTATCCATCCTATATATTATGCAAGCAAGGTTTTAAATGAGGCACAAGTCAACTATACAACTACTGAAAATGAGTTGTTAGCTGTGGTGTTCGCTTTTGAGAAGTTTCGGCCATATTTGGTTGGATCCAAAGTCACTGTTTTCACGGATCATGCAGCAATAAGGTATTTAATGACTAAGAATGATGCAAAGCCTAGACTAATTCGTTGGGTTTTATTATTGCAGGAATTCGACTTGGAGATAAAGGACAAGAAAGGATCAGAAAATGTCATTGCAGATCATTTATCTCGTCTTGATCCGTCATCATCTTTACCAGAGCAATCTGCCATTTCCAATTCTTTTCCAGATGAACAGCTCTCTGCTGTTGAAGTAAAGGTAGTTAGGGATGTCCCTTGGTATGCTGATATTGCAAACTTTTTGGTAAAGGGAGTCACCCCTATTGACATGGATTCGAGGTAGAAGAAAAAGTTTAAGCATGATGAAAAATTTTTCTACTGGGATGAGTCATTTATGTATAAGCAATGCTCTGACGGTATTATTCGAAGGTGTGTTTCAGGTGCTAAAGCAAAGGAAATCCTGGAGCAATGTCACTCTTCGCCGTATGGAGGTCATTTCAGCGGTCAGAGGACGGCTATGAGGATTTTGCATTGTGGATTTTTCTGGCCTACGTTATTCAAGGATGCCCATTGGTTCTACAAGCAATGTGATGCTTGCCAAAGGAAAGGAAATTTGGGGCCTAGAGATGAAATGCCTCTTACTTATATTTTAGAAGTTGAATTATTCGATGTATGGGGTATTGACTTTATGGGGTCATTTCCTCCTTCTAATGGCAATGTTTTTATCTTATTGGCAGTTGATTATGTGTCCAAGTGGGTGGAGGCCATTGCATGCCATCAGAGTGATGCCAAGACAGTTGCAAGGTTTCTTCAATCGCACATCTTTGCGCAGTTTGGGACACCTAGGGCTCTAGTGAGTGATGAGGGTACACATTTTGTTAATAATATCTTAACTAAGCTTTTAGCTAAGTATGAGATTAAGCATAGGATAGTTACCCCTTATCACCCACAAGCAAATGGTCAAGCTGAAGTTAGTAATAGGGAAATTAAAGCTATCTTAGAGAAAGTAGTCCATCTATCTAGAAAGGATTGGCCCTTTAGATTGGATGAGGCTCTTTGGGCTTATAGGACAGCTTATAAGACTCCTCTAGGTATGTCTCCCTATAGGTTAGTATATGGGAAAGCTTTCCATTTACCATTAGAGCTTGAGCATAAAACATTTTGGGCTCTGAAAAAGTTAAATTTTGATCTGAGTCGTGCAGGAGCAATAAGAATGCTGCAGCTTAATGAGTTAGAAGAATTTCATCAATTTTCTTACAAAAATGCGAAAATTTATAAGGAAAAAACTAAGCTGTGGCATGACAAGAAAATAAAGTCCAAAGAATTTGTCAAGGGTCAAAAAGTTTTGCTTTATAATTCTAGATTAAAATTATATCCTGGAAAATTAAAATCTAAATGGTCCGGACCGTTTATTGTGATTGAGGTTTTCCCCAATGGAGCAATTACTTTACAGGATGAAAAAGATGGGAGAGTGTTCAAGGTGAATGGACAGCGTGTGAAGCATTATTGGGGTGAGGAGTTTCAGTCGAAATATCCTTCCCTAAGGTTGCTTGATGATTGAGAGAGCAAGACTTTTGCGGGAGCATTTCACAGAGCAAAATTTTGAGCTCCCAGACTTTGTATTGATTTTATTTTTCGCTAACTTGTTTTTAATTTTGATTAGGTTAGATTTAATTTTACATGGTTTTTTTAGATTTTTATCTTTAAGTATTTGTGTATTTGGGATTTCGTTTTGAATTTGATTTGATTTTTCAGGTTATTTATTTAGATTATTTTTAGGATTTATCTTTTCGTTAATTAGATTTTGTTTTATGTGGATTTTATTTTCAGTTATTTGAATTCAGATAGTTAATAAAGATTTTCTCTAATTGATTCGGCTTTAAGAATAAAAAAAATTAATTAAGTTTGATTTGATCGGTTAAGTACAATTTGAATTTAAAAGATTTGATTTTCCTATTTTGAAATTTAAATTCCGTATCTAAGATTCGGCAGGTTCAGAAGATTGTTGCAGCAAGGATAAATGCTGGAGCAAATTTCTTGTACGAATAGGAAGGATTTTAGTGTGAGTAATTATTTTTACCATTGGGATTTTTGAATTTCTATGGGCAAGTGAATTGCAGGGATGCTGCCACATGTCGTACAGGGATAATCCAACGGTTTAGCCATTGACAACATGCCGTTATTTCCCATAGATGGTTGAAATCCCACGATTTTACCGTTAGGGATTTGAATTGCAAAGTAAATATGAACGGTAAAACCATTTATTACGGAGCAAATCCTTTCGGTTAGGCTTTCAAATTGCTGGAGCCTTATTTATTTGCAGACATTGGTACGTTTCTCCTCACTTCGTCTTCTTGATTCTATCTTGCCATCTACATTCTTTCTTTCTCCTTTTCATTCTCTGCAAAACCCTTTGAGTTATCCATGGCCAAAACAAGAGCGAGGAAAGAAAGAGAGAGAGAGAGTGAAGAGGAAATACCCATTACCCCCGATGTTCCGAAAGTAAAAACTAAGAAGAACAGAACACCAGAGGAGAAAGAAGCTAAAAGAAGAAGGCGACAACAGCGAGAGGAAGAACAGGGAAAAGTGATAGAGGATGAGGCTGCTGCAGTGGTTGAAGAAAACCTGGAAGAACCACAAGAACATACCCAAGGAGAGGTTGATCAGAGACTTGCGGATACAGATACGGCTCGAGAGGAAAATGTTGAGGAGAATCAAGAACAGCAAGCTGAGATGGTGAGAGACGAGCAGGCAGACGTAGTGTCTGAAAGAGGGAACGAGCAGGACCAAGAAGCTCGTGTTGAGGTAATCATGCCCGAATCGCCGAAACGCTGCCGCATAAAGAGAAAGGTCAGTCGTATTCAGGTGATTTGGACTGATACCCCGTCACCACCATCATCAGATTCTGAGAGAGAAAAAGCAGAGCGAGAGGAAAGAGAGAAGAAATAAGCTGAGGACAAAGAAAGAGAAGAAACAGAGAAGAAGACTGAGGAAGAGCAGTTGCTCAAGCGTAGGGCAGAGAAGGGCAAAAATATTGCTGAAGCATCGGAAGAACACGAGACGATAGAAGAACAGCAGGTTCCATTTGATCGCTTCGTCAATAATTTTGCCAGAGCAAAATACACTGAGCTTCTGAAAAGGGATTTCTTGTTCGAACGCGGTTTCAGTGGTGATCTTCCACAGTTTCTGAGGACCGGTATTGCAGACCACGGCTGGGAGCTGTTTTGTGCGAAGCCTGAATTTGTAAACACACAGGTGGTGCGTGAATTTTATGCTAACATTGTCAAGGAGGATGGTTTCCAGGTAATTGTCCGAGGAGTTGAGGTGGATTGGAGTCCCAGTGCGATCAACGCACTGTACCATCTTCAAAACTTCCCCCATACGGCATATAATGAGATGGCTGTGGCGCCATCTGATGAGCAACTAAGTGAGGCTGTTAGGGAGGTAGGAATTGAAGGGGCACAGTGGCAGTTATCCAAGACTCAAAAGAGGACATTCCAGTCGGCTTATTTGAAAAGGGAAGCGAATACATGGATGGGATTTATTAGACAGGAGATGCTTCCAACATCACATGACTCGACAATCTCTAGGGAACGGGTTCTCCTAGCTTTTGCCATCTTACGGTCTCTCAGTATTAACGTAGGGAGGATCATTGCGAATGAGATTGCTGGATGTTGGAAAAAAGAAGGTGGGGAAACTATTCTTTCCGAACACAATCACGATGCTGTGCAGAAGAGCAGGGGTTCCGGTGGATGAGGGCGATGTGATCCTGTTTGATAAAGGGATCAAAGACACGCCCAGTTTGGCATGGCTCCAGCGTTTGCAGGAGGTACGTCAAGGTGGACTTATCTACGGCATCAATACGATTCTAGAACAACTGGCACTTTCGGCCAGTAGGCAGGAGTTTGCTGAGAGGCAGACTTTAACCTTCTGGAACTATGTTAAGAATCGGGATGCCGGCTTAAAGAGGGCGCTGCAAGAGAATTTTTCAAACCCATACCCAGCCCTTCCCATATTCCCTGACGATCTGTTGAACCCCTGGATTCCGCCCCCACCTGCTGAAAGAGGAGAAGAGAATGATGATGAAGAACAGGGTCAGGAAGATTGATGGATGATCTTCGGCGATCATTAATTTTGATCCTATAATTTTGTTTGCTCGTGCATATCTGACCCCGTTTGCTTGTCTTTTTAATTTTTCTGCTTTAAAAAAATATATCTCTACTTTTGTAATATTTTTGAATATTTTTAATGAATTTCCGAATATTTTTGTTCCATGAGCACTGCGTAATGCCTAACTTAACTAAATTTTCCTCTGAATTTTTGAAGCTTGGACTGATTACACTTAATTAGATCAAGGTATTCTAATCTCCAGAAACCTTTTGCTTGAGCATTTCTTCTAGCCTGGACTGTTGCTGCGGCAAGAAGATTTTAAAGGTAGTATTGACTTATATGATCCACTTTAAGCTTAATCCTAGTCCCATGTTTAGTTTAAAAATTCAGATAGAAAAATTTAAATTTGGGGGTATACTTGCTTATTTAATGATTCATTGGGGACAATGAATAATTCAAGTTTGGGGGACTTTTTGCTACTCCAATTATTTTGCTCGGGCATTCCTCTCCTTCAAATTAAAATTTGTTAGGTTATTGAGTAACCGGGGACATTTGTGATACCCAGAGTTTGTCTTCGCGTCAAAAGATGACCTAGGAAATGTGAAAAAATGATGAGAAAAATTATTTACGGAAAAAAATTATTATTTTGCTGAAAAAATTTGACGGAGCAAAAGTTTTGAGGGATGAATAATGATCCAGCAGTTTTTTCTGTCTTCTAGAACTTAGGTGAGCTTCATCATAAAATGTCGCCATTCTGAGGGGCAAGAGATGGAATAACTAAGGATTTTTTAGCTTTATAATGAGTATTGAGCCTAGTTGGTGATAAGCTTGAGGCAAGGGTATACTGCACCATAAAGTGGGTCATCCCGTGCTTAAGAGCTTATGACTGTAAGGCTGCTTTAAGTCTGATAAATAATGATATAAACCCCTTTAAAAAAATGTTTTGAAATGTCTGGTAATATAGCTAAGCTGTGGTGAGTTCTTAGAATTAAGTTGAAAAGTGGTGATTACTTGTCCATGCCGGAGGAATCATTTTGCTGCAGCAGAGCTTGGTTTTGCAGAGTGCTCAGGTAAAGGTTAAAGGTAGTGTTGGACTGTCTGGTTTGATTAAGCTATTCTTTGTCTAATGTTTTGAATTCTTGAAGGAAGGTTGGTTAGTATTGCTTGGGACGTGCAATAGTTCAAGTTTGGGGGTATGATAACTGCCAAAAAGGTAGTTATTTAGGCCTCAATTATATAGGGATTTGTGTGTCCTTTATGCTTATTGGAGTTGGTTTTGGATAGATATTACATGTTTTAACCCATTTGGAAGAATGGAAGCATTGGAAATTATTTTGTGCAGATTATGCTGCTGAGCGACTGGAGGGAGCAAATTCTGTGCTGTAGCAAAACTGGGAGCAGAAATTGCCACATCACAGCTCGTTAGCCAACTTCATGAACCGACTTCTGTTGAGTAATTTTAGTGATAAAGGAGCAAGGAGAGCCCTACACGTGTCCAAGTTGACCTAATTCAAGTCTCCTCTCCTTCTATAAAAGGAAGTAGCCGTCCAAGTCCAAGGCATTCCATGTTTTCCCCTGGAAGCCGAATACCTTAGAGAGATTGAAGATCATCAAGAACACCATCTTCCGCAAGCTGATTAGGGAGTTTATTTTCTTCATTAACTTGTGGTTATGGACATGCATACTCAGATTGTAATTCGTATTCCTATGCCTATTATGAACTAAGTAGCTTAAGGTGTTGGTTAGGAATAATGTGATTACTGTGCTTCATCTCTAGTAATAAATTGACTATCGCATTTTGGTTAATTGTTCTGCTTATTTCCAGTTTATGCCCGCCTGGCCAGCCGGTGTGAATAGCTCTCTCTAGTTTCAGGGATGATTTAGAGGGTGTGTGGCAATTATCCACACTACGATCATTGTGTATTGGTGAACGCTAGTGACTGAGCTAGGGATAGCCAGTTGCCTAGTGCTTGATCGGTCGTACTTCATTGGGTTTGAAACATATCCCAAAAGATCCGGAGTTCTTGGAGGAATCCGCTAATAATACTGCGAGAAATGCATGATCAATAATATTGCTAGAGCATATCTTAGAACAATCACTAATACCTAACCAGCGCCTGTCTTTAATCTGTCTATCTATTTGTTTACTCGTTGTTCTGTCATTTATTTTGCTTGAGCATAATTCCGATAAAACCAATTCATTTTACTATTCTTGAAACCATTGGAAAGTTACACAAAAATAGGTAGAGTGGAAACTAATTCAGGGCTCGGATTGATAATATTACTTGCTGGAGACTGTGTATACTTGCACAAGAATGCTAGAGTATTTTATATCATATTTTTACTCACTCTAGGAACCCAACAGTTAACAATTGTTTTGAGAATATAGATTTAGATAAGAGATTTGATGCAGCTGATTATTTTCTGAAATGTTATTATGATAATCTCTTTAGTGAAGATGGGCCAGGGGAAAGTTTTTTTTCTCCCCTGTTTGTAGTATGCAATTCGGTGCGTGATTTCTTGCAGGGCCCGAAGGATGATGAAAATTTTTATTTTGAGCCTCCGTAAGCGTGTCGAGCCTAGTCTAGCTAAAGACGTTAAAGAAAGCACTGCTTGGGAGGCAACCCAAAGATTAAAGTTTAGTTAGTTGTTTTTGCGGTAAATAATTTTCTTTGCTCTGTGATCCAATTTTGTTTTGAAGGATCACCTTAGCAAATCCCAAAATTCCAAATTTCCCATTTTTCATGGAGCCAAAGGAAGAGGATGAAGCGCTCCTAGCTCAGGGAAGTCTCAGTATCCCTCTTTATGCTTTACTGTTTTAAAACATTGGGGACAATATTTAATTTAAGTTTGGGGGGAGGCTTTCGCTGTGTTAAGTATATTTAAATTCTGTTGGATGCATGAATAGATAGCCATGATAGCCAAGGATGTGATTTTAGAATTTTGGGAGAAAATGGTTTATATGTTGTGGAATCTGGGAGCACGCCAGAAATTGTGAAATTTTAAAATTTTTTGATACTTAGTTTTGATGTCTAAAGCATGCAATAGTCTTATCTAATGACGTCTTTGAAAATCTAGATTCTTATTATGGTTTTTAAAGTTTGTTGTCACCCAGATAGGCTTAGTTTCTAATATTAGGAAGTTCATGCTTGATTGTTCTAAAAAGCTAGGTAGGCAAAAAAATGTTATGCCTGCTGAAAAAAAAAAATAAAAGCAAAAGCAACAAAAGAAAATGAGAGAAAAGAAAATATGTTGAAAAAGAAAATTTTTTTGCTTGCACAAAAGAAAAAGCCTAGGGGTAAGAAGAGCTACCTGCAGTGTGATCAGTTAGGCCAACCAGAGAATAAAATTCGGGTTAAGGGTCCCTGCACCGTAGTGTGAAAGCTAGTACCATTAGATATCAAAATGCAAGTTTGGGGGAGTAGCAAAAGAAAAAGAAAAGAAAAAGAAAAATCATTTGTGAGTTTTGCTCCCCCATGAAAAAGGCACCCTAGTTTCTTTTTTTTGCATGATAGAAGGACTCCGACCTATTAGGGGCTCTTAGTCAGTGTATGGGGAAAACAAATGGAGAAAGCCATAAGACTAATCTAGGTTAGTAAAAGAATCAATAGATAAGTCTTGAGCATGCTATTCATTAATCTTAAGTTAAAACTAGTTTAGAATTTCTTCAAGAGTATGCGGTGCTTGCTTATTCCACTTGCATGTTTTCCATTCTATCCTAAGAATTCCAAAATCATTGAGGCCTGAGCAATTCTATTTCATGTATCTTTAGAATTTATTTTGCTCGGGACTAGCAAAAGCTTAAGTTTGGGGGTGTGATAACGAGCAAAAATGTCGCTATTTTAATCACAATTTATTAAGCTTTTCGATGCTTTAATCGTGTTTTTAATGAAAATATTTAATGAATTTTGTTACTTGGTCCTTAGGAGCAAAGTTGGTGATTTTGGGAGAAAAAGTGCCAAAATTGAAGCAAATGAAGCCCAAATCCAAGCTTGGAGCAATCGGGGGCCCAAAAAAGACAATCATGACAAAAATGCCCAAAAGAAATGAAGAGAAGGCCAAAAAATCAGCCCAAAAAGAAGTTGAAAAATCTGGAATTTTGAGGCAGCGTCGAGACGCTGTGTAGGCAGCGTCGCAACGCTACCCTTTTCGTGTTGCCCAAGCTGCGTGCGCAGCAGCGTCGCGACGTTGAGCAAAGCAGCGTCGCGACGCTACCCCTATTCCAGGCCTATAAAAGGCGCCCCAAGGTGCCTCATTTTCCATCAATCATCATTCCAACAATTCCTTTTGGAATTCTTCCTTTCCTCTCTTCTTTAGGCTCCTTTGGAGCCCCTCTCAAGGCTTTCTAGCCTTTTTGAGAGGATTCTTTTAGTGGGAAAAATTTTGGGAGAGCATCTTAGGAGGCTCAAGGAGTAGTCAGCGGAGCTCTGAGCGTCAGCAAGGGGTTTTTCGATGGTCAATTCCTTTCCTTTTATGCTCTTAATTATGCTTTCTATTGTAATTATTGTGGATATTTTAGCCATGTGTAGCTAAACCCCAATTTGGGGTCTTGAAATGAAATTATAGTTCAAATATTGTTATAATTTCTTGTCTCTTGCCCATGTCCTAATTATTTGTATGGATGTGCTTAATGCTTTGCTCAATCTGGCCAATTGTGTAATGACTCGATTCTTAATGGAAACTCGACGGAGAGAAATTAGGATAGATCGTAATCCATGCAACTAGTTTAATTGCCCGTTGTGACACCGGGATTAGTTGATTAAACTTAGATTCCTAAAATGAATCAGAGCGTAATAATTAATGATTTTTAATAGCGCTAAGGACACTTAGGTTGTTAAAATGAATTAATTATAATTAGGGGAAACCGACAGGAGAACCTATGCGATTAACGGAGAATCTAGGATTATAATTAGTTGGGCAATGAGATAAGATAATTATAACAACTACTTAGCTAATAATTGATTTTCAAGACCCCTCCTCCCATTAAAAGAAAACTCTTTCTCCATATTTTATTTCTCGATTGATCAATTTATTCTCTTTAATTGTTTGAATTTGAATCCTTTTTATTGCATGAGCTATTCCCTAAATATTATTTCGCCCAAGTATTTTTAGTGCTCAAGAGATTTTTGCTTTGCTTAATTTTCGCTTCACTTCCCTGAGGATTCGATACTCGGAATACTTTCCGTTTTATATTACTTGTGACGACCCGTGCGCTTGCAGAAAATCGTGCAACACATGCCCCAATGGTCGTCCTCAGAGCTAGAATGCTTGGCCTCAGCCTTGGCATGAGGGCGAGCATTTTTTTCCTGCATTGCATGCTAATTTGCTATGTTGTTTCATCCCAGGGGTGCGTACACTCTTCTGGGGGAAACTTGGGGAGGCATAGGAAGTTCCCGGGCCTCTCTTCAAGTGTTGCTCATCCCAGGGGTGCGTACACTCTTCTGGGGAAAACTTGGGGAGGCCTAGGAAGTTCCCAGACCTCTCTTCAAGTGCTATGCTCATCCCAGGTGTGCGTACACTCTTCTTGGGGAAAACTTGGGGAGGCCTAGGAAGTTCTCGGGCCTCTCTTCAAGTGTTGTGCTCATCCCAGGGGTGAGTACACTCTTTTGGGGAAAACTTGGGGAGGCCTAGGAAGTTCCCGGGCCTCTCTTCAAGTGCTAAGCTCATCCAAGGTGTGCGTACACTCTTTTGGGGGAAAACTTGGGGAGACCAAGGAAGTTTCTGGGCCTCTCTTCAAGTGTTAGCCAATTCAAATTGAATCCAAAACATTTTATTTCAAATAAATGGATTTGATTACATTTTGCTAATTTGCTGCTGAAAATGAAAGAAACTTAAACAAAGTTTTAACAAATTTCTGACAGGCAACATAACAGAGGAAAATCAGTACTCCATCGGAAGAGTATGTTCCGTTCCCTCAAATGCTCGACCTCAGCTATTTCCCGAGGCGGGCGTTGTTTGGTGATGTGGAATTTTCCTACCGCAAGTGTACGAGTCAAGTAATAATATAGTGTTTTCGTGTAAAACGATTGATGTCCTTTGGATTGGTTTTCTAGCAAATTAAGTATCGCGAATACTTTTGTTCAATTTTATTTAGGGAGCAAAACTCAATGATAAAGATAAATCTAAAGACAAAAAGCATAAAATAAAAGTGGAGACTCAAATGGAAAGATTCTTAGGGAATTGATTTCATTGATTAAGATTGAGGATTAATTAATGGGATGAATTTAGCATGCAATTATTCTACCAAGTCTAGGAACCTTTTATCACAACTATCTCTCCCGAGCATAATTGATTCTCATGCATGCAACCAACTTGATATCCCTATCTAAGTTCATTAACATGCAAGGCTTTGAGTTTAGTTCTTCAAGCAACTTCTAAAGTTATTCCAAATCCCGTCACAAACTTAGAATTTCTACTTTAGTCATGCAATTAAATCAAGTAAGTCTTAGGCCAAATCCCCTCTCTCGAGCAAGATTCAACACTCAAATCATTCAACTAGTGATCAAGTAATTGAAGCATTTAACCATAATTGCATAGGTAAAATAAATGCATATTTATACCACAAATCAATCCAACAAACTAAAACAACTACATCAATCCCTAAGACAAACAACTAGCAACTCATAGTCTTTAAACTACAAACACTAATTGAAAGAAAAGCCATAAAAACTACAAGAGTTAAGGGAAAGAGAAAGGAAAACTCGAATCCGTCGAAACCGGCACGTCCCCGTCACGATCTCCACGTCTTCTCGCTTGATTCCCGCTCCTTGGCCTTGCTTTAGCTCCCACTAAAGGTCTCTAGTCGAAATTAGAGCTAAAATCTAACCAATTGGACTCCCCTTGGTCGTAGCATGAAAAGAAGATTATATAGAAAATCTGTCAATAACGTTGAGACGCTACAGACAGCGTCGCGACGCTGTCGCAATCTACAATTTTGGAAAATTTGTCGATAGCTTCGCGACGCTATGAATATTTTTTTTTTTTTTTAGATTGAATACTCCATTTGACTCCAATTGCTGAATTAAGCTTCAAACACATACTTCCTGCAAATAAAACATAAAAATGCATAAATTTGGGCAAATAATTGTAAAAGACTAGCTTAATTAATCAGAGAAAAATAGCTATCTATGCTCACTATCAAATACCCCCGAACTTAAGCTTTTGCTAGTCCTTGAGCAAACTAAAAATCAAGCATACAGTGGAAGAATGGATGCAACAAACATGACTCAATCCTCAAGGCTCAAAAGTCAATAGTGAAGCAAGCAAGAGACATGCACACAAGGACCAATGAGGGAGACAAATTAAAAGTTTTCCAAAATTAACTTGCACAAGCGAGATCTAACTCAACAAGACCAGACTCTACTAGCCCGGGATTGGATTATTAAACTCTCAGCTCATCTTCCCTCTACACTGGCACTAAGGTTTCACTAACGAGTTAATGGAACAAATTAGTTTGTTTTCCTCCATACTTAGGTGCTTATAATTGACAATTAAATTAAGCATTTATATGTGGCACTAGCTTTCACACACCTATTGCAGGGACCCTTAACCTGAGTTTTCTTGGGTTGGTCTAACTGATCACAACAGGGGTAGCTCTTTTTGCCTAAATCTTTATTACTCATTGCAAACTGTGCACAGGCCATGACATAATAACTTTTTTCTTTCAAAAGTAACAACAAGAATGATTTCTTCTTTCATGATCATGATAAGCATATATTCTTTTCTTTCCTCCTAAGCAAGATCAAACATGCTAATTTGCAAAAAAAATAACTCTTTAGCTCTTCCCTACACCTATCGAGGTGACCACAAGCATATGAATCCAATAATTCGCTCCTAAGCATTCAAATCCAAATCTAGCCAAGACAAATACTCTACTCATGCAAGACATCTCCTAGAAAAAGTTTAAGAAGTCTCCCTTTTTCAGCACTCATGCTTACAACTCATTGAAAGCTTGAAAATTGACAAGAAAGCTTATCCTAGGAAATCTAGCCAAGACAACAAGCATATGAACCCAATAATTCGCTCCTAAGCATTCAAATCCAAATCTAGCCAAGACAAATACTCTACTCATGCAAGACATCTCCTATAAAAAGTTTAAAAAGTCTCCCTTTTTGGGCACTCATGCTTACAACTCATCGAAAGCTTGAAAATTGACAAGAAAGCTTATCCTAGGAAATCTAGCCAAGACAACAAGCATATGAACCCAATAATTCGCTCCTAAGCATTCAAATCCAAATCTAGCCAAGACAAATACTCTACTCATGCAAGACATCTCCTAGAAAAAGTTTAAAAAGTCTCCCTTTTTGGGCACTCATGCTTACAACTCATCGAAAGCTTGTAAATTGAAAAGAAAGCTTATCCTAGGAAATCATAGTCATGCAAAAATAGCATCCAAAAAACAACCATATGCTCAAATCAAAGAAAGCTCAAAACTATAGCCCGAACTCAGATGCTCAAGGGCTCCACAAACATGATATTCCACCCCCAAACTTAAAGCATGCATTGTCCTCAATGTATGAATCAATAAAGCATAGTCAAGCATGAGAACAAACAAAGAATGGAAGGGGTGAACGATACTGCCTTGGAATGATGACCTTTCATGAATGCTTGGCATAGACAAGAGCACGTGAACTCCTACGAAACAAAAACAACCAGACATAAAAAAAATAACGAAGTAACTTGGGTTGCCTCCCATAAGCGCTTGTTTATCGTCTTTAGCTCGACGTGCTCGTGCAGTCTGTCAAGGCACATAAAAATTCTCGTATTTCTTTGGGTCCTTCTTCCATGAATCAATATAACCAACGTTCGCTAGCAAACTGACTAGCTTCTCATGAGCCCCTAAAACATAATTATTTTTTTGTATTTTTGAATAAAAGAAGCATAAAAGGAGAAATATCAAAATAAAGAGACTCTGACTCTAAAACTGACTCGTGAGAATAGAAAAAAGAACAATCAAAATCTACAAAGGATGGAGAAGATAAATCAGATGAAGGCTTTGAAAGGGATGAAAGCCCTTGCGCAGCGGAAAATCATACAGAACCTTTAAACCCAGATTAATTTAAGAACAAAAATACCAATACGTTGGGAAAAATAAAAATTTTTACAGCAACAATAATAGGTAAAACTTGCTGAAAATCCAGATATAAGCATGCATAAAATCAGAGGGAAAAATACTAGATCTAATCTAGAATTGGGTCCTATTGACCCTAGTTCAAGAAGAACCTTACCTATGAAGAAATCCTTGAACTTTTTCGCCTAATTCTCTGATTTGCTCCCAAAAACAGCAACTTGAAATTCCTTTTTCGCTGGAAAAGTTTGACACGAACACCACCACGAGGTTTCACCAATATTCTCAGCAGGATACGCGTTGGGAGCTTGTGGGAACTCAACAGACTCTAAGGATTTTTCTCTGGATTCTCTTTTCTCTCTGAGAAATCTCTAATTTTTCAGCCACAGATCAATTGAGAGAGAAGGAGAGAGCGAGGGATGGGGAGTTAGGCGTGGGACTAGGGCGTTGATTCAGCAACTCCCCTGACCACGTCTGATTATTTAAAATATCAGATAACTGATATTTCAGTTATCTGATATTTTAATTAATTATAATTTGAAAAACATAAATTCAAATTACAATTAATTATCTTTTAATTAATCTAAATTAATTAAAATAACTTTAATTTAAATCCAATTTAAATTAATATCCCTCTTATCTTATAGTTTAATTAAATCAAATTTAATTAAACTAAATCAATTAATTAATAAGAAATTAATTAATTAATAAAATAAAATTGAACATCACATATTCAATTACTATTTTCTCTCTCAAAACTATAGTATTAATATACATCCAATGCATATTAATTATAACCTATAGTTTTAATTTAAACCAAAATCATATTTTAGTATAATATTCGAACACCTTCGAATATTCAATCAATCCTTAGAATTTTGCCTCAACGCCCCAAATGAGCTACCGGTGGGACCTAATGGACCTACAGATCAGAAGCTCCAACGATATGAGATTAGTTGGTTAAACTCATTAACCAAGTTAATCAATATTCGTTAACTGTGGTTCACTCCACTAAAGAACCACAGCTGCACTCTTCTCACTGCAGATATATTTCTGTGTCC
Organism: Luffa acutangula; assembly: GCA_036850905.1. Lineage (NCBI taxonomy): Eukaryota > Viridiplantae > Streptophyta > Magnoliopsida > Cucurbitales > Cucurbitaceae > Luffa > Luffa acutangula. The sequence goes on along the minus strand of CM072094.1, from coordinate 7,222,924 downwards.
ACGGATATTGACCGTCAGCAGCAAGTTAGCCCTTCACGTGTGTTCGTACCCCAGCTAGGTCAAATTACCGTTTTACCCCTGGGCTACCTCTTGGTCCTTAAGTACCAGTGCTCCTCTAATGAACAACCTGTTTGTGGTCCAACCATCAAACAGAAAACCCTCTCGTGCCATAAAGAGGGTAGGGCCCTTTGTTCAAGACCCGGAGACACCACTTAAGGGAACACACCTCTACTTACCCTCATATCAGGAAGGAGTGAATTCCATCTTGTAAGACTACGTTCCCAGCTCCCCATTCGGACTTGTCCCCAAAATGGTAGGCTTATTGAGTCGGCGAACTGGCCACTCTCACCCGTACAAATCAAAAGACAATCCCTCATGGACAGGAGTCCATAATCCACTCAGGATTAAGGCCAAGTTGCCTAGGTCATCCTAGTGAAATAGAAACTGAGCTAACCAACGGTGTTATAGTTAGTGGTTAACTATTTCGCGGTCCGGTCTTTGTGCAAACTCATTGCACAGGATACCCCACTCGCATGTCAACCACATGAACGTGTTGAATCACTACGTTTGTATCAATATACAAAGCGGGCCGTATCCATAGTGTCACCAGGATAAGGTACCCAGCCTTATCCCTATACTACAGACCCTTTAGGCTAAAACTTGAACATTGATCCCCGCATGTCCCTACATACTAGTTCAAGTCTCATTCTATTAGCCATGGATGTTTAGTTTATTGGATTAGGGTTAGCAAGACAAGATATAATACAAACATTGAATAATACATCACTTTATTAATGTTCGGTCAAATGTACATTTACTATCTACGAGTTTTAGGGCATAAAACCCAACAAACTCCCACTTGAACTAAAACTCAAGTTACAGGGAAAGTATATACAAAATAATCCAAAGCTGGAAACGGTACATGTATATTTGTACATTACATTAAAGGTAAATATACAAAATACAATAAACTAGGGCATCCTTACACCCATTACACATCTCCCACTTGCCCTAGATTACACTATATACATATCTCGCAGACCTAGACTGTCTAGATGACCCTCGAACACTTTAGCCGAGAGGGCCTTCGTAAACGGATCAGCAATGTTATGCTCAGAAGCGATCTTGGTCACGACCACATCTCCTCTTTGCACAATCTCTCGAATTAGATGGTACTTCCTCTCTATGTGTTTACCTCTTTTGTGGCTGCGAGGTTCCTTTGAATTGGCTACTGCCCCACTGTTGTCACAGTATAACGTAATGGGCAAGTTCATATTTGGAACAACTTCCAAATCTGTCAAGAACTTCCTTAGCCAAACAGCTTCCTTAGCTGCTTCACAAGCAGCTACATACTCAGCCTCCATCGTGGAGTCTGCTATACATCCCTGCTTTATGCTCCTCCAAACTACAGCTCCCCCGTTAAGGGTGAAAACTGACCCTGACGTAGATTTCCTAGAATCCTTGTCAGTTTGGAAGTCAGAGTCGGTGTAACCCGTGAGAACTAACTCCTTAGCCCCAAACACCAACATGTAATCTCTCGTTCTCCTAAGATACTTGAGGATTCCTTTAACGGCGGTCCAATGGTCTAACCCTGGATTTGACTGATATCTGCTGACAATCCCTACAGCATAACAAATGTCAGGCCTCGTGCATAGCATGGCATACATTAAGCTACCCACGGCTGAGGCGTAGGGAATCCGTCTCATATCCTCAACCTCTTGAGGTGTCTTAGGAGACTGATCCTTAGACAAGTGAACCCCATGCCTGAAAGGCAACAAGCCCTTCTTGGAGTTCTGCATCGAATATCGGGCCAACATCTTGTCGATATACGTTGCCTGAGACAGAGCTAGCGATTTGTTCTTTCTATCCCGAATGATCTGGATGCCAAGAACATACTGGGCCTCACCCAAATCTTTCATTTGGAATTGAGCTGCTAGCCATTCTTTTACGTCAGACAGATACCCTACATCATTTCCAATGAGTAGGATGTCGTCTACATAAAGTACGAGGAAAGCTACTTTATTCTTGTTGATCTTTTTGTATACACAAGGCTCATCAACATTCTGGTCAAAACCAAAAGATTTGATCGCAGTATCAAACCTAATATTCCAAGATCTAGAAGCCTGTTTCAACCCATAAATGGATCGATTCAGTTTGCAAACCTTTTGCTCATGACCTTGGGATATGAACCCTTCGGGTTGAGACATAAAAATACTCTCGTCAAGATTGCCATTCAAAAAAGCCGTCTTGACATCCATTTGCCAAATTTCATAATCATAAAATGTGGCAATGGATAAGAGGATTCTTATGGACTTTAGCATAGCAACTGGAGAAAAAGTTTCTTCATAGTCCACTCCTTCTCGTTGGGTATAACCCTTTGCTACAAGTCTTGCTTTGAAAGTTTGTACTTTCCCAGCAGCATCTCTTTTTCTCTTATAGATCCATTTACACCCAATGGGTTTGACCCCTTCAGGTAGATCTACAAGTTCCCAAACTTGATTGAAGTACATCGACTCCATCTCAAGGTCCATGGCTTTGGCCCACTCGTCCTTATCTACATCATTCATTGCCTGACGATAAGACAATGGATCTTCTACGCTGTCATCAGGTATGACTACTTGTGTTTCTGTTAAACCCAAGTAGCGGTTAGGTTGTATCACAACCCTCCCACTGCGTCGAAGCTCTCCCACTACGTGAGGAGGACTAGATTGACGAGAAGAACTGCATTCTCCAACAACTCTTGTTGAAGGACCAGGTTCATCAACAACCCTTGTTGATCCTTCTGTAGCTTCTCCTAATACTAACTTACTTCGTGGTCGATGATCTCGTATGTGGTCTTCCTCCAAGAAAGTTGCATTTGTCGATACAAATACTTTATTATCTTGAGGGTCATAGAAAAGACCACCTCTCGTTTCTTTCGGGTACCCAACAAATTGGCATATTCTCGTACGTGATTCTAATTTCTTAGGATTTGTCACTAACACATGTGCAGGACAACCCCAGATTCGAAAGTAACGCAAACTAGGTTTACGCCCCCTCCATAACTCAAAAGGAGTTTCAGAAACACTTTTTGAGGGAACACTATTAAGAATATGTACTGCAGTCTCTACTGCATACCCCCAAAACGAGCTAGGCAACTGAGCATAGCTCATCATAGATCGAACCATGTCTAACAAGGTTCTGTTTCTCCTTTCTGATACACCATTTTGCTGAGGTGTACCAGGTGCTGAGAGTTGTGATTGGATTCCATGTTCTATCATATAGTCCTGGAATCGCTGATCTAAATACTCTCCACCTCGATCTGATCGAAGTGTTTTAATTGTTTTACCCAATAAGTTTTCTACCTCAGCCTTAAACTCCTTGAACTTTTCAAGAGCCTCAGACTTATGGCCCATTAGGTACAAGTAACCGTATCGTGAATAATCATCTATGAAAGAGATGAAATATTCAAAACCACCTCGAGCCTTTACATTCATAGGACCACAAAGATCCGAATGTATTAGTTCAAGTGGTTCTTTGGCCCTGTAACCTTTTCTAGTAAAAGGCCTCTTGGTCATTTTACCCTCGAGACACGATTCACAGGGTGGTAAAGATGTATCTTCTATGTCACTTAGAAGCCCATTTTTAACCAAACGATCGATCCGATCGATGTTAATATGACCAAGACGAAGATGCCAAAGATACGTGTTGTTACTTGAAGGAGAAACTTTTTGCCTTTTGTTTTGCGTTTCGGCCGTTTTAAACATTTCATGACTTAAAATGGCCTTAGCATCATTTGGTCTTAACACAAACAAATTATTCTCACGCTTAGCTGAACAAATGTAAATTCCATTCTTTGAAATTAAAGCTTCATTAAGCAAGAAGGAAATAGTATAACATTGTTCTAACAAAGCTGAAACAGAAATTAGGTTCCTTTTAATTCTAGGAACCAAGTACAAGTCCTCTAAAATTAAAAACCTATTTCTAAAGAATAATTTTGCAGCTCCCACTGCACGAGCTGAAACGACGTCTCCCGTTCCAACCTTGAGCGTCATTTCACCCTCTGCCAGCTGCTGGAAATTATTTCCCTGAAAAGAAGAACAAACATGATTAGTGGCTCCCGAATCCAGTATCCAGGCAAACTCATCATGTTCAACGAGACAAGTCTCTAACACAAGTAAATCGAATTTACCTTCTTTTTCTCTTCTCTTCTCAGCAAGGTAGCGGGGACAGTTGCGCTTCCAGTGACCATCTGCATTGCAGTGGAAGCATCTGCCTTTGTCGGCCACGACCTTGGCCTTCCCCTTCCCTTGCACAGCCTGTGCAGGAGCCTTCCCCTTGTCTCCCTTCCTCTTCTGGATTTGCTTCGATGAAGAAGCCTGGGGTACAGATTTAGTCCCTGAGGATGAACCCTTCAGGAACTTTTTCTTGGAATGGGCCACATTGGCCTCTCCTTTCACCACATTCTTTCCCTTGCTCTTTTGCAGGGACTCGTAAATCTGTAACGCCGAGAGGAGGGTAGTCAGGTTGAACTGAATCTTATTCATGCTCGCGTTCGTCCTGAAAGACAGATAGCTCGCCGGGAGCGAGTGAAGGATGAACGCAACCTGACTGCGCTCGCAGACTACCCCGCCATTTGCCTCAGCTATGTTGAACTGGTTAACCATGTCCAGGACATGTTCCCGAACAGATTGACCTTCCAGCATCTTGGCATTGAAGACATTCTTCAAGGCGTCGTGGTGGAGCTGGTAGGACGGAAGTCCAAACATCTCCTGCAGGGAATTCATAATTTCCCTGGCAGTTGCCACGTTCTCATAACGCTTGGCCAATACTTCAGACAAGCTGACCAAAATATAGACCTTGACCTTTTCATTGGCCTTGGTCCAGCGTTCATAGGCGTCTTTAGGTGCTTGAGAGGCAGTGCGAGGGGGAACGGGAGGACATTCCTCCGTTAAGACGAATCTTAAATCCTCAACCACGAGTATTGTATTTAGGTTTGATTTCCATTGTGGAAAATTCTCGCCGGTAAGTTGTTCGTTTTTAAGAAGGGATATTATAGAGGAAGACATTGCTGAAAAACAAACAAGTGACCGTATTAGTTATCTTTGCCTTAACCCATCACACAAGCAATACAAACAATTGCATACATCCAATCAATTTTGCAAACAAACAATCAAAGAACCCTAATAAAACTATGATTGTGTTTCGCAACGATGCTTTAGAGGTTTAGAAGAACAGCCACCGAAGGGTGATCAGTTGTTCCTCCTCTAAAATGAGACTCTTCTCAGTCAATTTCTAATGCCAGAATAACTCATATTCCATTAGATATTAACCACCGTTGTTCGATCAAGGATTTGTTAACAAATTAACTCCTCCCCGTAAGTGTAACCCTCCCACTTTCAGATCCCAGAGGCACGCACCAACAGGCTACCGTTAGGAAAGACAACTGTTGGTAATTAGCCTAAGTGATCCTATCCTGTTAAGGAGTTCACGGTGTTCCGAATCCTATGATCAGGCCCTCCGAAGGGGTGGTTGCGCCGAGACAACACGCAGGCGGATCATAGGAATCTCACGTTGTGACCTAGGGGTGGAGACCGAAGGATACGTTGACACGTGTCCCGCTCCCACTTACTATAGTCACTTTCCCCATTCACCTTGGTATTGACCCATGCAAACACTCTCTGAAGGGAGGCCGCGCTAAAACGACACAAAGCCGAGCATGGGTCTCACGGTGTGAACGTCACGGGGACGTAGGAGCAAAACTCAATTTAAATTAAGTTTTGTAATTTTCCTCCCACTAAAGTAACTGATTATTAATTTTAGGGTTTGATTAAACCTAGATAAATCCGGCTAAGTCATTTATCTAAGTCTAGTCCTATTATAACTATTATAATAAGACCTAATGTCTAGGTGTATTAAACCAATTTAATTAACCTAGTGACATTATTCTAACATTAACCTGAGATTAATTCAACTCCGGTATTCCAGATCAGTTCCCAGGTAGGAGGTGTTCCGTTTACCGTCAACTTAAATACCTCCAATCCTTAGACAGAACTTCACTGGTAGAGTTCCCTTATAATCTTAGGAATGTTCGTCCTACTTAGTTCATTAAAACTATTTTAAAACTAAGTAAGATCTTCTAATCCTATTAGAAAATGATCTTAGGTCTAATTAATTTTAACTCATTAAAATTAATATAATTTTAACCTAAGATCCTATGTGAACATGCATATCTTGATTATAGATTGACGGTTTCTAATCATAAAATTTTAAACTATTTCAAAATTTTATAATGATTAGCCCTATAATCATGCATACTATAGTTTTTAAAACAATTAACAATCATATTCAAGTTAATGAAATCTTAAACTATAGTACTATGCATTGCATGATAATTAATACAACCCTTATATTAATCTATGGATGTATCATGCTCAATGCAATTTGATTTCCATTTAAATAATAAACAACTTTATTATAGCCAATAATGGAAAATCAACTTAGCATGCTGCAAACAAATAATTTTTAATATAACTCTTATATTAAAACTATGTAATTGCATGCATCATACTATTCCATTTTCATGAATTTAATATAACTCTACTATATATTAAACAAATCATGAAAATCAAACCATGCATTTCATACATATATTATAATCTAATTATAACATTCATAAATGCATGAGCATGCTTTATATCCTAAGGTGGGATTAAATTTAAATGACATCCATAAAGCATTTAAATAGCGAATAAACCGATTTAATTGGCCCCTAGGATAGATTAAAGCAAAATTACATTAATAAAGCAATAAATCTATCCTATTACAAAATTCTGCAGCTCCAAATTCGGTCTACTAGCCTTGAATCGACCCGAACCACTTCGAACCGGACTTGAAAAACTCGAACCGCACCCAAAACGGGTCAAACCGGACCGAACCGGTCCCAGCTGACCCGAACCGCTCGAACTGAACCGCCCATATTAGGGCACCATCACGTTCTCGCGAAAATCCTGGCGACGCACGAAATCGTGACAGCGTCGAGACGCTGTGAAGAAAGCGTCCCGACGCTTGCGCGATTTCAACCGTCTGCAGCGTGGAATCACGACAGCGTCGAGACGCGCAAGGCTAAGCGTCCCGACGCTGTTGCGTCTGGAGCTGATTTCTGGGCAGAAACTCGACTGTTCTTCACGATTTTCACCAATTTCTTCTGCGATCTTCATCGATTTTCAAGCCTAACTGTGACCCGGACTGTACAGACTCGATATTTATGATTTAATGCCCAAAAACGCAGGGGCCTTTACATTTGATCGCATCAAAAATCATAAATTCTAAGGCCAATTAAACCTAAACAGTTTATCGCAAAATTAAACATTCATAATGCAAATCCCACCTAAAACCAACGCAAATTTTTAATTCCTAAATTAAAATCCTGAGTTGGCTCTGATACCAATTGAAAGGGATGAAAGCCCTTGCACAGCGGAAAATCATACAGAACCTTTAAACCCAGATTAATTTAAGAACAAAAATACCAATACGTTGGGAAAAATAAAAATTTTTACGGCAACAATAATAGGTAAAACTTGCTGAAAAACCAGATATAAGCATGCATAAAATCAGAGGGAAAAATACTAGATCTAATCTAGAATTGGGTCCTATTGACCCTAGTTCAAGAAGAACCTTACCTTTGAAGAAATCCTTGAACTTTTTCGCCTAATTCTCTGATTTGCTCCCAAAAACAGCAACTTGAAATTCCTTTTCGCTGGAAAAGTTTGCCACGAACACCACCACGAGGTTTCACCAGTATTCTCAGCAGGATACGCGTTGGGAGCTTGTGGGAACTCAACAGACTCTAAGGATTTTTCTCTGGATTCTCTTTTCTCTCTGAGAAATCTCTAATTTTTCAGCCACAGGTCAATTGAGAGAGAAGGAGAGAGCGAGGGATGGGGAGTTAGGCGTGGGACTAGGGCGTTGATTCAGCAACTCCCCTGACCACGTCTGATTATTTAAAATATCAGATAACTGATATTTCAGTTATCTGATATTTTAATTAATTATAATTTGAAAAACATAAATTCAAATTACAATTAATTATCTTTTAATTAATCTAAATTAATTAAAATAACTTTAATTTAAATCCAATTTAAATTAATATCCCTCTTATCTTATAGTTTAATTAAATCAAATTTAATTAAACTAAATCAATTAATTAATAAGAAATTAATTAATTAATAAAATAAAATTGAACATCACATATTCAATTACTATTTTCTCTCTCAAAACTATAGTATTAATATACATCCAATGCATATTAATTATAACCTATAGTTTTAATTTAAACCAAAATCATATTTTAGTATAATATTCGAACACCTTCGAATATTCAATCAATCCTTAGAATTTTACCTCAACGCCCCAAATGAGCTACCGGTGGGACCTAATGGACCTACAGATCAGAACCTCCAACGATATGAGATTAGTTGGTTAAACTCATTAACCAAGTTAATCAATATTCGTTAACTGTGGTTCACTCCACTAAAGAACCACAGCTGCACTCTTCTCACTGCAGATATATTTCTGTGTCCACGGATATTGACCGTCAGCAGCAAGTTAGCCCTTCACGTGTGTTCGTACCCCAGCTAGGTCAAATTACCGTTTTACCCCTGGGCTACCTCTTGGTCCTTAAGTACCAGTGCTCCTCTAATGAACAACCTTTTTGTGGTCCAACCATCAAACAGAAAACCCTCTCGTGCCATAAAGAGGGTAGGGCCCTTTGTTCAAGACCCGGAGACACCACTTAAGGGAACACACCTCTACTTACCCTCATATCAGGAAGGAGTGAATTCCATCTTGTAAGACTACGTTCCCAGCTCCCCATTCGGACTTGTCCCCAAAATGGTAGGCTTATTGAGTCGGCGAACTGGCCACTCTCACCCGTACAAATCAAAAGACAATCCCTCATGGACAGGAGTCCATAATCCACTCAGGATTAAGGCCAAGTTGCCTAGGTCATCCTAGTGAAATAGAAACCGAGCTAACCAACGGTGTTATAGTTAGTGGTTAACTATTTCGCGGTCCGGTCTTTGTGCAAACACATTGCACAGGATACCCCCACTCGCATGTCAACCACATGAACGTGTTGAATCACTACGTTTGTATCAATATACAAAGCGGGCCGTATCCATAGTGTCACCAGGATAAGGTACCCAGCCTTATCCCTATACTACAGACCCTTTAGGCTAAAACTTGAACATTGATCCCCGCATGTCCCTACATACTAGTTCAAGTCTCATTCTATTAGCCATGGATGTTTAGTTTATTGGATTAGGGTTAGCAAGACAAGATATAATACAAACATTGAATAATACATCACTTTATTAATGTTCGGTCAAATGTACATTTACTATCTACGAGTTTTAGGGCATAAAACCCAACAGGCTTTTCAACCTTAAACTCTACCTCCTGAACTTCCTCTGACACTTCAAGCTCATTTTCTTTTTCTTCCTCACAAACATGTTCTTGAAAGGTGCTACAACTCTCAAATTCTTCTCCACTATCTATGCAACTCACCCCTAAATGCTCATCCCTAGCAAGATCGAAAGAACTAAGCTCCTGAATGGGTGCCAACGAATCATCAGCCACATGACTCACTAGACATTCTATGGAAGTGGATCCCACCTCACTAACTTCCTTTGGGGTTTGAAGTCCTCTTATGATTTCATCAAATTTTAGACTCCTCGCTCTAGACTCCTCAATATAATTTTGAACTATACTTTCCAAGGAAGACTTTTCTTTTAAAGGGGTAAAACTTGAAGATGAAAAATGGGAATATGGTGTTGAATAAAAAGTCATTCAAAAAAATTAAAGCAACAATGATAATTAGGCTTTCAATCAAATAATAACCCAACAAGAACAAATGACAAAGACTCAAACAAAAAAGGAAAGAAAAAAAAACAAAGAAAACTAAATAGAAAAGGAAAACAAAAACAAAAAAGGAAATAAAACAAATAAGGAAAAAAATCAAACAAATAAGGAATGAAAAATCAAAAATGACAAAAACAAATTAGAAAACTACCAAATAAGGAAAAATTAATCTACAAAGGATAAAACTAAAAAGGAAATTATATCTATGGGAAATTCAAACAAATATGGGAAAATCCAAATATGGAAAACAAAAACAATAAAGGAAAAAAAAATGCAATCTACCTAAAAACAAAAAATAACAAAAATAACAAAAAAATAAAATACAATCTAATTAAGGAAAAAAAAACAAATAAGGAAAAATACACCCTAAATTAAGACCGAACAATTTTTTCACAATAATAATCTAACTAAATGTGCCAATCCCCGACAACGGCGCCAAAAACTTGGTGTGGAATTTTCCTACCGCAAGTGTACGGGTCAAGTAATAATATAGTGTTTTCGTGTAAAACGAGTGTCGTCCTCTGGATTGGTTTTCTAGCAAATTAAGTATCGCGAATACTTTTATTCAATTTTATTTAGGGAGCAAAACTCAATGATAAAGATAAATCTAGTGACAAAAAGCATAAAATAAAAGTGGAGACTCAAATGGAAAGATTCTTAGGGAATTGATTTCATTGATTAAGATTGAGGATTAATTAATGGGATGAATTTAGCATGCAATTATTCTACCAAGTCTAGGAACCTTTTATCACAACTATCTCTCCCGAGCATAATTGATTCTCATGCATGCAACCAACTTGATATCCCTATCTAAGTTCATTAACATGCAAGGCTTTGAGTTTAGTTCTTCAAGCAACTTCTAAAGTTATTCCAAATCCCGTCACAAACTTAGAATTTCTACTTTAGTCATGCAATTAAATCAAGTAAGTCTTAGGCCAAATCCCCTCTCCCGAGCAAGATTCAACACTCAAATCGTTCAACTAGTGATCAAGTAATTGAAAGCATTTAACCATAATTGCATAGGTAAAATAAATGCATATTTATACCACAAATCAATCCAACAAACTAAAACAACTACATCAATCCCTAAGACAAACAACTAGCAACTCATAGTCTTTAAACCACAAACATTAATTGAAAGAAAGCCATAAAAACTACAAGAGTTAAGGGAAAGAGAAAGGAAAACTCGAATCCGTCGAAACTGGCACGTCCCCATCACGATCTCCACGTCTTCTCGCTTGATTCCCGCTCCTTGGCCTTGCTTTAGCTCCCACTAAAGGTCTCTAGTCGAAATTAGAGCTAAAATCTAACCAATTGGACTCCCCTTGGTCGTAGCATGAAAAGAAGATTATATAGAAAATATGCCGATAGCGTCAAGATGCTACAGACAGCGCGCGACGCTGTCGCGATCTGCAATTTTGGAAAATTTGTCGATAGCGTCACGACGCTATGAATTTTGTTTTTAGATTGAAGACTCCATTTGACTCCAATTGCTAAATTAAGCTTCAAACACATACTTCCTACAAATAAAACATAAAAGTGCATAAATTTGGGCAAATAATTGTAAAAGACTAGCTTAATTAATCAGAGAAAAATAGCTAGCTATGCTCGCTATCATTTGGGCCTTCCTATCCATATTCTTGAGTGCTCTAAAGTAGCAGTCTCTTGTTATCTTCTTCTCACAACGCAACTCTCCTACACCTTCTTCGGTTGGGAACTTCAGGACTTGGTGGTAAGTTGAGGCTACAACTTTAAGCCCATGCAAGGTCGGCCGCCCCAAAATGGCATTATATGTTGGGACGCAGTCCACCACTAGAAAGTTGATCATTCTTGTAATCGTCTGCGGTCCTTCCCCAAACGTCACTGCCAGTTCGATGTTTCCCCTTGGGCTTACTTTTTCACCGCCAAATCCCACCAACAGTGTAAGGCTCGGCCTCAGGCGATCGCTTCCCAGCTTCATGGCATCGAATGCGGCAGTCGAGAGGACGTCGGCTGAGCTTCCTCCATCAATTAGAATTCGATGCACTTTGACATTGGCAACTGTTAGGGCTACTACCAATGCGTCATTGTGTGGGTGGTGTATCCCTGCGACCTCTTTTTCCTTAAACTCTAAGTTTGGTGAGTTTTTATCGAGTAAGAGCGAGTACATACCTTACTCTCCTGGCTCTATCCATGCCTCTCGAGTTGTCGCTTTACGCTTCCTACCTGACTCCCCCCTCGAAGGTCCTCCGAGGATGGTTCGTATCTCCAGTGGGGGGTTGTTGCCTCCCTTACATTGATCTGATGGTAGTGGCCTTTTCCCTTTGTCCTGTCCCACAAATTCCTTGAGGTAGCCCTCTCGAATTAGTGTTTCTATTTCATCCCTTAGTTTTATGCATTCCCGAGTTGTGTGGTCGTGGTCTCCGTGGAACATGCAGTATTTATTCCTGTTTCTCTTGTCTGGGTCTGACCTCATCTTTTTTGGATGTTTCAACAGATTTGTATCATGTATTGCGGCCAAGACCTGTTCAAGTGGAGCTGTTAGCGATGTATACCTATCAAACTTGGCTTTCGGTTCTGCACGGCCCCGCGGCTCATTGGCCTCTGGTTGCCCTCGACCATTGGCCGAGGAGTGCTCATGTCGGCTTCGACCTCTATCCTCGACCCGACACCCGTTCTCTCTGTCTTCTCGATGTCGGTCAGATACAGAAACTCCTCGGCTCTCTCTCTCTTCTTGCTTGGATTCCAGCAATTCCTCAACGCTTATGTATCTTTGTGCTCGGGTCATAAATTCCACATATGTTCGTGGTTGGCTCTCACCAATTGAGTTGAGCAATCTTTCATCTTGCAGACCTGAAATCACAACGATCAAGGCAACTCCGTCATCATAGCCTTCTACCTGCAAAACTTCGTTACTAAATCTGTTAATGTAATCCTTCAGACTTTCTTGCGACCCTTGATTTACTGTCAGTAGGTTGATCTGGGGTTTCTGTCGGCTTCGAGCTCCTAAGAATTGCGTAATAAACGCCCATGCCAATTCTTTGAATGAACCGATTGATTTCCACGGTATCTTGCTAAACCACTGTCTTGCCAAACCTGTCAGTGTTAACGTGAAGGCTCGGCACCTTGTTGCTTCATTTGCCCCATGAAAATCCATCAAGGTCAGGTATGCATCTAAATGCTGATTCGAGTCTTTCTTTTCGTCATACTGTGGGAAGTTTGATATCTTAAATTTAGAGTAATTGCAGTGGGTGGAAAATTAATTATCTATAATAGCAAATTTAGCACCAAGTAAAAAGAATTGCAAATGTGGCAAAAAAATTAGAATACATTTTTAAATTCCCATTATACCCTTATTGTTTTCTCTTCGTCCACCAAGCCTCTAGATCGTTTTCACATTTTGCATTTGCATTGTATTTGTGTATGTATAATGTGATGTATGAAATTAGCGGTGAGTGTTTGGGAGTTTGGGAGTTCTCTTTTTTTTTCTTTTTTTCTTTTTTCTTCCTTTCTTCCCTCGCATTTCTTCTACCGCGCAATTTTTTTTTAATTTTGTAAACGGCGTTATAAAGTAGGAGTGACTTATTTCTTGGTCCCGTCTTGTGTAAACATCTTTTACACAGGATGGCCCTACTTGCATGTCTTTACATGAACGATCCAGGATTACGTTGTTTGCCTTATTCACAAAGTAAGCCGCACCCATAGTGTTACGAGAACAAGGTACCCAACCTTATTTATTTATTATAGACGGTTTATGTTATATACTTGAACTTGATCCCTGTCTATATCCAAGATATAGTTCAAGTTTCTTATCTTATAACCATGAATGTTTCTATTGGATCTATAAAATAAACAATTTCATTGAATAACATATTTATTTATATGAAGGATAACAAAACTTGAGTTCTAGGACATATACCCCAACAAATTCACATTTTTACAAATAGTAAATTAACATTTGGAATAAAAAATCTATAATCTTACAATTTGTGGCTGTAGATTAAAAAATCTACATTAAAATTTAAAAAAAAAAACCATTAAATTATAATAAGTTAATAATTAAAGTAATAAATTTTCAATTATCACAATTTGAAGAAAAAAAAAATACAAAATTATCAATTAAAACTAAATTTTAAAAATTTCAATATTTTGTTATTATTAATTGAAAAAAAATATAATCATTTTATAATTATTAAGTTAAAAAGATATAAATTTAAAAATTAGATATATATATATATATATATCATATGCAAAAAGTTGAAAAAAAAACAAGGTTGAATCCAGCTAATCTCCATCGCTCAGTCTGAGTGATGTGACATAATTTTTTTTAAAAAAAAAAAGACTGGTCAAACTGACCAATCAGTTGGGAAGAATCCATGGCTTTAAGCCACAAATTCAAGTTGGTTTTCGTGTATGACATGGAAATCATTAATGACAAAAAATCCTCTTGTTTTTGCCAATTTTTAAAAAATAGTTTGATTTCTGAAATGTTTTTTTTATGAAAAAATCTATTTTTATTCTAATTTACCTGTGGAAAACCCCTTCGATGTGAAGAGTAAAAACCACGAGACTTCTGAGGAGTACATCCTTGTCACCTTATCTTGTAATGATAAAATTGAAGGAAAAAGAACCTAAATCATTCATACAAAATTTCACAACTCACCAACACTTCCATAAATAAAAGATCAAACATTGAGAGATAAAATATGAAAAATATCATTCAGTTTTATAGGTTCTATCGAACAGCAACCACAAACAAACGGACCTCAAAACAACAATCCAACCGTTCAAAACCAAGCACTATTTGTCCCCAACAGGCTGACCACATTTTAGAAAAATCCGACGGTTGAAATTCTAACAATCGACAACTTTGTGAAAGTTGTCCCTAGAAATTCGAACTACTCTCCTCTCTCTCTCTTTTGGTGTTTATTGTGTGGTTTTTTTCAACTACTTTCTTTTGTCTTAGGTCATACATACATAAAAGAAAAAACCCTAGGCTTTCAAGATAAGCCAACTCATTTAGCCCCAAGTGGGCTAAACACATAACCCAACATTTTGGGCTCACAAACACAAGTTAAAAAAAAAAAGGCTTGCTCGTGCCACAAGTGGGTTGGACACCCATAGGGGGTGTTTGGGATGCGGGTTCAAAACCAAAAGCCTGGGTTTCTTTAGCCCATGAGATAGATTTGGGGGAGATGTATAGTATGGGTTTCTGAAACCTTTGTTTGGGGAACAAACTTGGATTGGTTGGGTTTGTGATGACAATAGAATGAAAAACCAAGTCGATAAAACAAAATCAACCGAACCATCGTCGATCAGTCAGTTTTTTTATGGAATCGATTAGAGTCGGTTTTGCAAGTCGGTCGACTCACCAAAAATGGCAAGAATCGACCAAACCGACCGATTTGGTTACTTAAAAAAATGGTGAAAATAGAGGCTAGCATGAAAGACAAGTAGGCATTTAAAAAGAGAGAGAGTAATAATGTGGGTGGAAAAGGTGAAAAATCTATTCAAATATGTTGGATTTTATGTCCTAAAACTCGTAGTTTGCAAACATGAAGATATTCTATTTATAATAAAGATGTTATTGAGGTTATTTAGTAAACGTATTATTGAATAAAGTGAATTATATGTTATTTAACCTAAATCCAATAAACTAAGAACCCCGGGCTATGGAATAAACACTTGAACTTTATGTAGTGACATAAAAGTGGATCAAAGTTTAAGCTGTAATAGCATAAACGCCCTGTAGTGTAGGGATAGGGCTGGGTACCTTATCCTCGGTACACTAGACGCTTCCCACTTTCTATTTAGTACAAACGATGTGATCCTAAATCATCCATGTGAAAACATGTGAGTGGGGGCGTCCTATGTAATAAGTTTGCATAAGACCAACACCAAGAAATAAGTCACTTGCACTTTATAACGTTGTTTACTGTTGAAACTGACTTTTATAGTGCGATGACCTAGGTAACTCGATCTTAATCCTAACCTAACTATGAACTCCTGTTTATTCGGGATTATCCTTTGATTTGCATGGGTGAGAGTGGCTCATCATTGCCGACTCAATAAGCCTACCATTTTGGGGATGAGACTGGGAAGATAGCTGGGGACATAGTCCTACAAGACGAAATTCTCTCATATCCTTTTTAGGGATAGTAGATAGGAAGTTCCCTTAAAGTACTGACTCTGGGGCTTAAACAAAGGGATCTCACCCTCTCATTCATCGAGAGGGATTAGGTTTGTTGGTTGAACCACGAACCAATTGTTCATTAGAGGATCAATGTGACTTGAGGAACTAGAAGTAACTTCAGGGGTAAAACGGATATTTGACCTGTTGTAGTTACAAACGACCTGTGAACGATCAACTTACTAATCATGGTTGTATTGGGTGAACAAAAATATATCTACAGTGAGAGGAGTGCAATTATAGGGCTATAGTGGAGGTCCTAGTAGTTAATGAATGTTGAATAACTAGGCTAATGAGTTTAGCTGGATATTCTCGAGTCGTTGGAGCCCATGATCTGTAGGTCCATTGGGTTCCCCTGCTAGCTCATATGGACTAAACCTTATAACAGCGTGGTGAAAGAATTTGAATCGTTCAAATTCAATTTAGGGAGATACTATTATTTATATTTGATATATTTAACGTAATAGTTTAATTATGGATTAAACTATTTTTTGAGAGAGATTGTAATATTTAATATGATTTAAATATTGAAATTATGTATTCGATACATATTTATGTTTTGATATGAATAGGGATTCATGCTCGAAAAATTGAGTATTTGAAGAAGGTCGAGATTGGTGCATTATTCATTTTGATATAAGATATTAAAATGAAATTAAATATAATAATTATTTAAATTTATTTTATTATTTATTTATTTTAAAAATAATTTCATTTAAGATTTAATTAAGTAATTTAAATGAAATTAATTGAAGGTCTGAAATTAAATATATGATATTTAATGAACTTTTTTTTTTTTTTTATTAAAATTGTACTTTTTAAAACTTATTACAATAATAAGATTATTTGAAAACTTATTATTACAATATTTTAGTTTTTTTCCAAGTCAATAGGTCGTCTCTTCTGATGAAGTGGCACGCCATCTGCCCAATACATTAAAAAAAAATCAGTAGGTTGTCTCTTGAAGAGACGACCTACATTCAAATTAAAAAAAAAAAAACACGCCGAAAATAGATCGTCTCTTGAAGAGAAAATCTATTAACTCGGGTTAATGCAGGTCGTCTCTTTAAGAGACAACCTGCACACTTTTTACCATCAATTCATTTGTGGTAAGTTGGTGAGCTAGCCACCCAATCATGTGAGAGGTCCCTGATTCGAGCTTGCTGATTGGTTTTTTCTTTTCTTTTATTTTTTTTTTCCGTTTTTCTCTCAAATTTTTTCCTTCCCCTTAAAATTTTTTTTTTCAAAAAATAAAATAAACGAGCCTGCTAACCTCTTTTTTTTCCTTCTTTTCTTCTTTTCTTTTTGTTTTCAATCGTTTTTTGTTTTTTGTTTTTTGTTTTTTTTTTCGTTTTTCTCTCAATTTTTTCCCTTACCCTTTCAATTGTTTTTCAAAAAATAAAATAAACTTTGATCCTTTTCTTTTTATTTGTTTTTTTCATTATTTCTTTTCTTCTTTCTTCTTCGAGTCCAACCACCGGTCGTCGTCCGTCGATTAAGTATAAATTTAAGCAAACACAAGTAACGTCAAATTGAAAAAAGAAACAAAAAAAAATAAAAACATTTAAAAAAATAAAAGAAAAAGATGAAATTTTATTTTATTTATTTATTTTTTTGAAAAACAGTTGAAATGGGAAGGGAAAAAAAAGAAAAGAAGAAAAAAAAAGTGAGAGAAAAACGAAGAAAAAAACAAGAAAGGAAGAAAAAAAAGTGAGTGAAAAATGAAGAAAAAAAAAAGAAAAGAAGAAACAAAAACTGAGTGAAAACCCAAGAAAAAAAAAACACAAAATACGATGAAAAGAAATAAATGAGAAAAAACGGTCACCAAGCTGAAACCAAGGACATAGAACATAATTGGGTGGTTATCTCACCAAGTTACCATATATCAAATGATGGTAAACAAGCGTGCAGGTCGTCGCTTAAAGGGACGATCTGCGTTAACCACGTTAATAGGTCGTCTCTTCCTATTTTCGACGCGTTTTTTTTTTAAATTTGAATGTAGGTCGTCTCTTCAAGAGGACGACCTACTAATTTTTTTTAATTTATTGGGCCGACGGTGTGCCACGTCATCAGGTCGGACGACCTATTGACGTGGAAAAAAAACTACAATATTGTAATAATAAGTTTCCAAATAATCTTATTATTGTAATAAGTTTTAAAAAGTACAATTTTAATAAAAAAAAAGTCTGATATTTAATTGGGTACTTAATTAATTAATTAACTGAATGCCCGAAATTAAATATAACAACCCGGCTTCTTGAAAAGCCTTAAAGGGACCGTTACGACAATCCATGTTTTGGAGGCCTTTTTAAATAAAAATATTTTAAAACATAAACACTTATTTTAAGTAAAATCTTTAGAACAATTATCTCAAAAAAAAAAAAAAAAAACTTTACAACAAAACTTTTATTCAGGATCTCTAATTTTAAAGGTTTTAAATATTCTTAAATAATTTTTAAAATAAAAATGTACATGGCCTCTAGAAAATTTCTCAAACAAATTTACAAGTAAAACATAGTTCTCAAAGCAGAAGAAAAATAACATATGAAATTCAATATAGTTCCCTCATGGCTGCCTTTCGGATTCTAATCAATCGCCTTTCACCTGCCCTTACCTATACCTAAAAAAATCTTTTTGAAAAGAATGAGTATTGAAAATACTCAGTAAGTGACCCTACTATTGAGGTTGGGTCACACTTTAAAAAAATTTTAAAAATCAACAACAAGTATAATTTTGGTGGCTCTAAACTTTATTTTAAACTTTCTACTGAGGGAGAATATACATCAATTCCATGCATATCCAAGACACATCAATTTCATGTGTCTCCTACCGAGGCCGTCAATTTCACGAAACATCGAGGTCGTCAATTTCACAAACCTCGACTTAGGTACATCAATTTCATGTCCATAAGTCCTTTGTAGGCATCTCTGAATGTACATCAATTTTGAAGGTGTTCATATAACACATGCGGAAACAATTGAAGATCAAAAGCACTTAACTACATCAATTTTACTCCTAAAGCATGCTTGTTCTAAAGAAACCAGAAACGGAGTGTTTAGAAGTACCAACCTTTTGCAGCTCAATAGGTGGACCTCCGTGTATTCTTTTATTCTTCAATCTTCTTAGGACAACCCTTAGGTTCTTCCCTACTATTCTCCGGGCCAAGAACGACTTGTAGGAGTCTATAGAGATAGGGAATGGGAAAGGAATGCTTGAAGGTTCAAGCACTTGAGAGATATATGGAGATGAGTGAGTTTGAGACCAAATTCCAGTAGCATAACAGTATGGAAATGGCTCTCTTGGCTATCAATCTGATTCACACTCTACTTATAGAGTGATCCCATGCAAGAAGAAGCCTTGAGAAGCAAGACACATGTTGGAGATGCAAGCCATAGTGGATTCTAGGTGTTCATGTAACAATACATGCAACTAGTGAATGGATGTGTTGTATTCCACTTTGTATCATCATGCAAGAGTGGGAATCCAACTAAATCCACTAACTTTGATCCTAAATTTGATTTTGCTTGCAAATTAATATTAATTTCAATTCGAATTTGAAGTTAATATTATGAAATTAATTTGAAACATTTTCCAATTAATATCATATGATTCAATCCAATTAATCATACCAACCTTGTGCAATCTATTATATTTGAATCCTATTTCATATATATAGTATTTAAAACACTTTTATATACTTCATCTCTCATTTAATAATTTAATTCATAATTAAATCATTGTGTCAAACACAGTTGACGATAATACCATTTTTCCCGATTTTTGAACGATTCAAAGTTTCATATCTTATTGTTATAGGCTTTATTTCAATATGAGCTAGTAGGGGGACCTAATGGACCTATAGGTCATGGGCTCCAACGCTTCGAGACTAACCGACTAATCTCATTAACCAAGCTAACCAACAATCGTTAACTACCGGGACACTCCACTATAGCCCAGTAGTTGCACTCCCCTCACCATAGATATATTTCCATCCACTTGATTTAACCATGTTCAGTAAGTCGATCCTTCACAGGTTGTTCGTAGCTATAGCTAGGTCAAATGACCGTTTTACCCCTATAGTACTTCTTGTTCCTTAAGTTCCACTAATTCTCTAATGAACAATCGGTTTGTGGTCCAACCATCAAACCTACGTCCTTCTCGTGGCATGGAGAGGGTGGGGCTCCTTGTTCAAGTTCTGGAGTTAGTACTTAAGGGAACAACCTCTCTACTATCCCTGAAATGGGTAGGAGCGAATTCCGTCTTGCGAGACTATGTCCCCAGCTATCTATCCGATCTTATCCCCAAAATGGTAGGCTTATTGAGTCGGCGAAGTCTGGCCACTCTCACCCATGCAGATCAAAGTATAATCTCGTATAAACAAGAGTTCATAGTTAGCTCAGGATTAAGATCGAGTTACCTAGGTCATCTTATGAAATAGTCAGTTTCTACAGTAAACAACTTTATAAAGAGAAAGTAACTTATTTCGCGGTCCAGTCTCATGCAAACTCATTGCATAGGACGCCCCCACTAACATGTCTCCACATGAACGATTTAGGATCTCATTCTTTGTACTTAAAACAAAGTGGGTCACGTCCATAGTGTCCCCAGGATAAGGCACCCAACCCTATCCTTATACTATAGACTATTTTGGCTATAAATTTGAAGTTGATCCTATGATATGTCTCTACATATAGTTCGAGTATTCATGTTGTAGCCAAGGATCTTAGTTTATTGGATTTAGGTTAAACATTTGCAATTTACATATTCAATAACATTTTTTTACGGAATAACCTCAATAACGTCTCTATTGGAAATAGAATATGTTTAATGATTTACAAACTACGAGCTTATAGGACATTAAACCCAACAAATTTCATGTACACTTATAAGATTTAAGAGAAACTCATAAATAATTTAAACTCGTACATATAATAAACTTGAGAGACCACCAACTCAATTATTTCAAAATATCAACAATTGCAAACATTAATAATTAATTGCATGCTTCCAAAATATATATATATATATATATGTGTGTGTGTGTGTGTGTGTGTGTGTGTGTGTGTGTGTGTGTGTGTATTTTTAATATAAACATAATCAAACAATTCATAAAATAACACATGAACTTTTGGAAAATCAAACATGCACACCCAAATAAAAAGTTCAACAGTAAGTCCACTTACCTCGGCTTAAATATTCTGAACTAACTAAATTAATCCTTTTAACCCCAAAGTCCTTATCCACACATAACAGAATGTCACTTGCTTAACAGAACTTTAATTGAGCGAAAATCCGCACAATTATTTCAAAATATCAACAATTGAAAACATTAATAATTAATTTCATGCTTCCATATATATATATATATATATATATATATATATATATATATATATATAACATAAACATAATCAAACAATTCATAAAATAACACATGAACTTTTGGAAAATCAAACCTGCACACCCAAATAAAAAGATCAACAGTAAGTTCACACCCAAATAAAAAGTTCAACAGTAAGTTCACTTACCTCGACTTAAATATTCTGAACAGAACTAAATTAATCCTTTTAACCCCAAAGTCCTTATCCACACAAAACGAAATGTCGCTTGCTGAACAGAACTTTAATTGAGCGAAAATCTACAATTATGAACTCGAAATTGGATGGGCAACACTGAAACAAGTCCGGAAAGGAATGAGTAATTTCCAAGAACTAAATTAAACTCTAATGGAGGCTAAATCAAGAAGAAACTCACCCAAAACTGTCTCCTGAAGCTTCTGGTCGTGTAACAAAATCAATCCAATTTCGATAGTTTCGACTCCAACAACTTGAAAAACCTTGATTCAAAGTCTAAACCTCAGTGGGTAACTAATTAAATGCTAAAATCAGCCAATTAAACTCTTAAAACAACTTACCCAAGATTGAAGAAGCTGGAAAATTGCTCCAAACACCCCAAACCGCTACTGTTCATGTTACTCAAACCGCTGCTCACTGGAAACCACCACCTTATGCTGTTGTACGTGCCTGAAACTAACGAAGAACAACCACCCACTATTTGCCACGCGCGTCAAATATCTCGGGTTCGTCGGAAGTCGTCTGATTTGCATGCCAGAGAACACGCAGAGAATATCACGCCGCCGATCTGTTCGCTGCTACCGTCGCTCGAGTTGGCAGCTTTTGGAGGAGAAGACGTCGCTGTCTGCTATCGTGTCACCGCGCGCCGCCGTAGAGAGAGCCTCCGAAGGAGACGCCTATCGTCGGAGAAGAAAGGGAAGACGTCGCTGGTGATGGATGATCGGACTGCAGCAAGGAAGAATAAGAAGGATGGCTGCTGTCGACTACTACTTGTGGAGAAGAAAAGTACAAGATGAAGCTTAGGCTCACCTAGGGCTACATGGGTCTTTTTTTTTTTAAAAAAAAACGTAATGGGCTTTGGCTTGGCTCTAACATCCCAAAAAGTACAAAAATGCCACTCCAGCTCAAATTTTAAAATTTCACCAAATTCCCAAATTTTCAAATTTCACTCTTAACCCAAATTAATTCCCAAACTAAATGAAATTTGAATTTTCCTTAAATTACGGGCGTTACATTAAATATATGATATTTAATTGGAAAATTAATCAATTATAGAATTAATTTATTGGGTAATTAATCAATTATGGAAAATGATTAATCAATTATGGAAATGATTAATTGATGACCACAAAGTGTACGGGTCAAGTAATATAGTGATTTTGAGTATAAAGTATCGTCTCCAGAGGGATTGGATTTATTCAATTAACTACCGCGAATACTATTGCTTAGCTTTATTTAGAGAACAAAATCTAATGCCAGAAAGATAAACTAAAAAGCTAATCTAAAAAAAAAAAACAAGATAAATGGAGACACAATTTGGAGGGATAATTCTAGAGTGTTTATTTCATTCATTGGACCTTTAACTTCTTAATCAATTAGCCAACTTGGATTAATTAGACATTCGATTCATAAGTCTAGAAGCCTAATTTCAAGGACTCTTTTGTCGGTCTCTGTTGGGTTCCTAGAGTGAGTAAAAATGCAATAAGAAATAAGATATAATTAGACTCTAGACTCTGTGCAAGTATACACAGTCCACAACAAGTAATAAGTATTATCAATCCAAGGCCTGAATTAGCTTTCACTTTACCTATTTTGTATAACTCTTTAATGGTTTCAAAGATGGTAAAAATGATTGGTTTTTATAAGAATAATGCGGAAGCAAAAGAAATGACAGAACAACAAGTAAACAAATAGGCAGAAAGATTAGAAACAGGCGCTGGTCAAGATTTAGTAATTGTTTTAAAAGAGGCTCTAGCAATATTATTGATCATGTAAAACTCTCGCAGTCTTATTAGCAGATTCCTCCCGAAACTCCAGATCTTTTCGAATGTGTTTCAACCCCAATGAAGTACTATCGATCAAGCACTAGGCAACTGACTATCCCTAGCTCAGTCACTAACGTTCACCAATACACAATGATCTAGTGTGATTAATCGCCACACACTCCCTAAATCATCCTTGAAACTAGAGAGAGATATTTATACCGGCTGGCCAGACGAGCACAAAATATAAATGAGCACAACAATTAATCAAGATGCATAGAATCAATATTTATTACAAGAAATTAAGCATGGCAATCACATTGTTTCCTAACCAATGCCTAAGCTACTTAGTTCATAAAATGCATGGAAACACACATTACAATCTGAGTAGGTATGTCCATAACCACAAGATAATAAAAGAAAATATTAATCTCCTCAATCAGCTTGCGAATGACTGTTTCCTTGATGGTCTCCAATCTTTCCTCTATTCGGCTCCCAAGATGGAAATGAGAATAGTCTCTTCCCCAAAAGTGGAATGAATTTGACTTGGGCGGTTACCTCCTTTTATAGAGTTGAGGAAAACATGAATTAGGTTGACCTAGACATGTGGATGGCTCTCCTTGCTCCTTTATCCCGAGAATAACTCAACAGAATTTGGTTTGTTAATTTGGCTAACCAGCTGTGACGTGAACGTTTTGCTCCCAGCTTTGCTGCAACACAGAATTAGCTCCCTCCAGTCGCCCAACAACATATTCTGCACAAAATAATTTCCAAAGCTTCCATTCTTCCAAATGGGTTAAAACATGTAATATATTTCTAAAACCAACCATATTAAGCACAAAAGACACACAACTCCCTATAGAAATGAGGCCTAAATAACTACCTTTTGGACAGTTATCACACCCCCAAACTTGAACTATTGCGCGTCCCGAGCAATACTAACCAACCTCCCTTAAGAATTCAAAACGTTAGACAAAGAATAGCTTAATCAAATCGGACAATCCAACACTACCTTCAACCTTTACCTGAGCACTCTGCAAAACCAAGCTCTGCTTCGGCAAAACAATTCTTCCGGTATGGACAAATAATCACAACTTTTAGCCCAATTCTAAGAACTTGCCACAACCTAGCCCTAATATCAGACATTTAAAACACATTTTTAATGGGTTTATATTTTTGTTTTTCAGACTTAAAGCAGCCCTACAGTCATAAGCTCTTAAGCATGGGATGACCCACTTTATGGTGCAGTATACCATTGCCTCAAACTCATCACCCACTAGGCTAAATACTCATTATAAAGCTAAAAAATCCTTAGTCACTCCATCTCTTGCCCCTCAGAATGGCAACATTTTATGATGAAGCTCACCTAAGTTCTGGGAGACAGAAAAACTGCTGGATTAACATTCATCCTTCAAAACTTTTGGTCCATGTATTTTCTCAGCAAAATTTTCAACAAACAATTTTTTCAGCAAATAATTCTTTTCATTTTTTCATATTTCCTAGGTCAGCTTTTGACGCAAAGAAAAACTGTGGGTATCACAAATGTCCCCGGTTACTCAATAACCTAACAAATTTTTAACCGATGGAGAAGAATGCTCGAGCAAAACAATTGGAGTAGCAAAAAGTCCCCCAAACTTGAATTATTCATTGTCCCCAATGAATCATCAATTTTGCAATTATACCCCCAAACTTAAATTTTTCTATTTGAATTTTCAATCTAAGTGTGGGATTAGAACTAAGCTTAAAGTGGATCATATAAATCGACATTACCTCAGAATCTTCTTTGCAGCAGCAACAGACCAGGCTAGAAGAAATGCTCAAGCAAAAGGTTTCTGGAGATCAGAATACCTTGATCTAATTAAGCTTAACCAATCCAAGCTACAAAAATTCAGAAGAAAATTAGTTAAGTTAGAGTTACTCAGTGCTCATAGAACAGAAACAACTAGGAAATTTCATTAAAAACATGAAAAGAAATTACAAAAAACAGATATATTTTTTAGAAGCAGAGAAATTAAAAAAAAAAACAAGCAAACATAATAGCAAGCGGGGTCAGATATGCACGAGCAAAAAAAAATATAGGAACAAAAGAAATGCTTGTTGAAGATCATCTCATCCATCAATCTTCCTGACCCTGCTCTTCATCATCATCTTCTTCTCGTTCAACAGGTGGGGGCGAAATCCAGGGGTTAAATAAATCATCGAGAAACACCGGGAAGGCCTGATATGGTTTGGAGAAATTGGATTGCAAGGCCGTCCTGAGTGTGTCATCTCTCCTTTTAGCATAGGTCCAATAGGTTTTAACTTGCCTTTCAACAAACTCTTACCTACTGGCCGACAGTGCCAGTTGCTCTAGGATCTGATGAATACCACACACTAGTCCACCTTGGCGAGCCTCTTGCGTACGCTAAAGGCGAGCCAGATTAGGCGTATCGATGATTCCCTTGTCAAGCAGAATCACATCCTCTGGAACCGTGGGCACTCCTGCCCTACTGCATAACATAGTTATCGTGTTCAGGAAAAACAGCTTCCCAACCTTCTTGCGCCAGCAACTTAGAATCTCATTTGAAATAATTTTTCCAACATCAATACTCAGGGATCGAAGAATAGCGAATATCATAATCACTCAGTCGTGAGACACTGTTGAATCATGCATAGTCGGAAGCAAACGCAGCTTGATGAAGCCTAACCAAGTATTGGCTTCACTCTTTAGATAGGCAGCTCGAAACGTGCGTTTTTTTGTCTTCGATAGCCTCCATTGAGCCCCTTCAATTCCAACCTCTCGGACTGCCGCATTTAACTGATTACTGGACGGTGCCATGACCATCTCATTATAGCCCGCGTGTGGGAAGTCCTGAAGGTTGAATAACGAGTTGATAGCCCCTGGGCTCCAGTCAACAGATACTCCTCGAACTATGACCTGAAATTGCTCTGCACTATCAATATTCGCATAGAATTCTCGAACAATATTCGAATTCACTAGGTCCGGTTTCGCACAGAACTGACTCCACCTAAGATTTGCAATTCCTGCTCTTAAGAAATGGGGGAGATTGTCACCAAACCCTCTTTCGAATAAGAAATCCCTTCGTAGCATCTCTTGGTATTTTGCGCGAGCAAGCTCATTGATGAAGCGGATGAAAGGTCCTTCTCTTGCTTCCTCTACAGGTTCATCCGATGCTTCAGCAATTCCTTTGCCTCTGTCTTCTCTAAGCTTCCTCAAAGTTTCTTCTGCCGCTTCTTCTCTCTCTCTGTCCTCAACTTCTTTTTTCTCTTGTTCCTCTCGCTCTGCCTTTTCTTTTTCAGAATCCGACGATGGTGGTGAGGGGGTGTCAGTTCGGATCACCAGCCTTTCGCTTTATGCGGCGTCGTTTCGGTGCTTCTGGCATGATAACCTCAACATGAGCCTCTTGCTTCTATCCATTACCCTCCTCAGGTGCAACCTCTACCTGTCCTTCTCGCACCTCGTCAGTCTTATTTTTTTTATTCTCCTCAGTATTCTCTTCTTAAACTCCTTCCACATCCGTGGCTATCGATTCTACCTCCTCTGGATTTTGCACCTCAGATTCTTGCGGATTTCCTTCTTCTACGGGGGCAGCAACATCCTATGTTGCCTCTTCTTGTTCCTCAGCCCTCTGTTGTCTTCTTCTTCTTTTGGCTTCTTTCTCCTCCGGGATCTTTTTCTTATTCGCCTTTACTTTCTGTACTTCAGGGGTAATAGGTACTTCTTCCTCCTCATTCTCTCTCTCTTTTCTTGCTCATGTTTTTGCCATGAGCAACTCAAAGGGTATGTTTTTTCACAGCGAACAAACAAAGAAGGAGAGATACAAACAATAAAGAAATGCGAATGTGAAGTGAGAAGAACTTACCACCGTTTGTGAATAAATAAGGCCTCAGCAAAATCAAATCCCAACTGAAAAGATTTGGGCTGAAAAATAAAAAACCATCAAACG
The DNA here is from genome assembly GCA_036850905.1 of Luffa acutangula. Taxonomy (NCBI): domain Eukaryota; kingdom Viridiplantae; phylum Streptophyta; class Magnoliopsida; order Cucurbitales; family Cucurbitaceae; genus Luffa; species Luffa acutangula. The sequence goes on along the minus strand of CM072094.1, from coordinate 7,195,572 downwards.
GTAAAATCGTGAATTCAAATCGCCCGCAGTAAATAATTATGTGCTGCCCAACTGCAAAGCCCTTGGATCATCTCTGTGTGACACGTGGCTTCATCAGATGACTCATGCAATTTTACCTGCCCACAGAAAATGCAAAATCCAAACGGTAAAAGTAATTATTTTACCTGAAATTCCTTCCCATTCGGACGAGAAATTTGCTTCGGCCATAAAGTTGTCGTAACAACCGTCTGAGCAAACAAATCCTGAAGAATCTTGGATACGGACTTCAAATTTAAAATAGGAAAAATCAAATCATTAAATTCAAATTTAAATTTAACCGATCAAATCAAATCTAATCCTTTCTTTTTACTTTCGAAGTCGAATTAAATAGGAAAATCTTTATTAAACCGACTCTGAACAGAATCTAAATCTAACGAAATTCAAACTAATTAGCATAATTAAAAGATAATTTAAATAAATAAATAAATCCAACAAAATCAAATAAAATTTTAACGCGAAATAGATAAAATCTAAACAAAAATAAATTCCAATGAATTAAAAAAAACAATGGACTTAAAATAAATCATGCAAAATTTAAACAACCTAAATCTACAAGAATTCAAATTAAAATCAAATCAAATCAGCGAAAAAACAAAATCACAACAAATATTGGGAGCTCAAAATAACGCTCTGTAAAATGCTCCCGCAAAAATCTTGCTCTCTCAATCATCAATCAACTTCAGGGAAGAATATTTTGACTGAAACTCTTCTCCCCAATAATGTTTCACACGCTGTCCATTCACTTTGAACACTCTCCCATCTTTTTCATCCTGCAAAGTAATTGCTCCATGGGGGAAAACCTCAATCACAATAAATGGCCCTGACCATTTAGATTTTAGCTTCCCAGGAAATAATTTTAATCTAGAATTATAAAGCAAAACTTTCTGACCTTTGACAAACTCTTTAGATTTAATTTTCTTGTCATGCCACAGCTTAGTCTTTTCTTTATACATTTTCAATTTTTCATAAGAGAATTGGCGAAATTCCTCTAATTCATTAAGTTGCAACATTCTTATTGCTCCTGCACGACTCAGATAAAAATTTAATTTTTTCAAAGCCCAAAACGTTTTATGCTCAAGCTCTAATGGTAAATGACAAGCTTTCCCATATACTAACTTGTAGGGAGACATACCTAGAGGAGTCTTATAGGTTGTCCTATAAGCCTACAGAACCTCATCCAACCTAAAAGACCAATCCTTCCTAGATGGATGGACTACTTTTCCTAGAATAGATTTAATTTCCCTATTGCTTATTTCAGCTTGACCATCTGCTTTTGGGTGATAAAGGGTAGATATCCTATGCTTAATTCCATATTTAGCTAACAACTTAGTTAAGATACTATTAACAAAATGTGTACCCTCATCACTCACTAGAGCTTTAGGTGTCCCAAATCGCTCAAAGATGTGCGATTGAAGGAACCTTGCTACTGTCTTGGCATCACTCTGATGGCATGCGAGGGCCTCCACCCACTTGGACACGTAATCAACTGCCAATAAGATAAAAACATTGCCATTAGAAGGGGGAAATGGCCCCATAAAGTCAATACCCCATACATCGAATAATTCAACTTCTAAAATGTAAGTAAGAGGCATTTCTTCTCTGGCCCCAAATTTCCTCCCCTTTGACAAGCATCACATTGCTTGTAGAACCAATGGGCATCCTTAAATAAGGTAGGCCAGAAAAATCCACAATGCAAAATCCTCGTAGTTGTCCTCTGACCGCTGAAATGGCCTCCGTACGGCGAAGAGTGACATTGCTCCAGGATTTCCTTTGCTTCATCACCTGAAACACACCTACGAATAATACCGTCAAAGCATTGCTTATACATAAACGACTCATCCCAATAGAAAAACTTTGCATCATGCTTAAACTTTTTCTTCTGCCTCCAATCCATGTCAATAGGAGTTACTCCCTTGACCAAAAAGTTGGCAATATCAGCATACCAAGGGACATCCCTGACTACCTTTACCTCAACAGCAAAGAGCTGTTCATCTGGAAAAGAATCGGAGATGACAGATCGCTTCAGCAAAGATGATGATGGATCAAGACGAGATAAATGATCTGCAATGACATTCTCTGATCCCTTCTTATCCTTTATCTCCAAGTCGAATTCCTACAACAATAAAACCCAACGAATTAGTCTAGGCTTTGCATCTTTTTTAGTCATTAAATACCTTATTGCTGCATGATCCGTGAAAATCGTGACTTTGGATCCAACCAAATATGGCCAGAATTTCTCAAAAGCAAACACAACAGCTAACAACTCCTTTTCAGTAGTTGTATAGTTGACTTGTGCCTCATTTAAGACCCTACTTGCATAATATATAAGATGGATAAATTTGCCCTGCTTTTGCCCCAACATAGCACCTACTGCAGCATCACTCGCATCACATATTACCTCAAATGGTAAATTCCAATTAGGTGCACAAAGAATGGGTGTTGAGATTAAAGCAGCCTTTAAAGTTTCAAAAGCTTTCCTACAATCTGCATTAAAGTCAAAAACATGATCAGTGCGCAATAAGTTGCAAAGAGGTTTACTAATTTTTGAAAAATCCTTTATGAACCTCCTATAAAATCCAGAATGACCTAAAAAACTCCGAATTCCTTTTACTGAATTCGGTGGTTCTAATCTTTCAATAACCTCAAATTTTGCTCTGTCAACTTCTAGACCATTCTTAGAAATCCTATGGCCTAACATTATGCCCTCCTTCACCATGAAGTGGCATTTCTCCTAATTAAGAACTAGATGGGTATCCTCACATCTTTTTAACACCTTACCTAAATTATCCAAACAACTCTGAAAAGACCCTCCAAAAACTGAAAAAATCGTCCATAAATACCTCAACAGTGGACTCAATCATATCAGAAAAAATTGCTAACCTACACCGTTGAAATGTTGTTGGAGCATTGCAAAGGCCAAAAGGCATTCGCCTAAAAGAAAACGTCCCATAAGGGCAGGTGAAAGTGGTTTTTTCCTGATCCTCACGAGCAATAGTAATCTGGTTATACCCAAAATAACCATCTAAGAAACAATAGTAGGCCTGACCAGCCAACCTGTCCAACATCTGGTCAATAAATGGTAGAGGGAAGTGGTCCTTACGGGTGGCTTTGTTAAGCCTCCTGTAATCCATGCAAACCCTCCAGCCAGTTGCTGTCTTGGTTGGGATCAACTCATTATTTTTATTGCTTACCACAGTGACACCTCTTTTCTTAGGAACACATTGGACTGGGCTCACCCAATTGCTGTCTGCAATTGGATAAATAATGTCTGCATCCAACCATTTAATCACCTCCTTTTTAACAACCTCTTTCATTGCAAGGTTAAGCCTTCTTTGTTGCTCAATACTCCTAAAGGATCCCTCTTCTAGAGTGATTTTGTGCATACAAAAAGATGGGCTAATTCCCTGAATGTCAGCCAATGTCCAACCTATTGCTTTGCGATATTGCTGCAGCAACTTTATTAAGGTCTCTTCATGCTCTGGCATTAAATCTGATGCAACAATAATGGACAAAGTCCCACCTTCCCCAAGATACACATACTTTAGATGATCCGGCAAGGGCTTCAAATCTAAAGTGGGTGCCTCAATCAGGGATGACTTTATAGAAGGAGCCTTCCTTTGACCTAAATCTAAAGACTCAAAAACATCCTCACACCTAAACAACTCTTTTTCATTTTTCTTTTCTAAAGAACAAACTCATAAATCCTCTACACTAACCTCTCCATGGTCTTCCAAATGCTTGCTAGCTGAATCCTTTATTGCTGTCTCAACAATTGTGTTCTCCAGAATCCTAATGAAAGAGCAATCTTCCATTTCGTCTAGATACTTCATGGCCTCAGATACATTAAATTTTACTTCCTCATTACAGACTCTCATTGTTAATTCCCCTTTTTGAACATCTATTAATGCCCTACTAGTAGCCAAAAATGGACGACCTAGAATAATTGGGACATCTTTATCAGCCTCATAGTCTAAAATAATAAAATCAACAGGAAATATGAATTTATCCACTTTCACTAAGACATCCTCAATTTTACCCTCTGGATATGTGATAGACCTATCAGCTAATTGGAGTGTGACTGTGGTAGGTCTAGCTTTACCAATACCTGGCTTTTGATACATTGAAAGAGGCATAAGGTTAATGCTTGCACCTAGATCATAGTGTTCTACCTAACTCTTTTCCACCTATAGACACAGGTATGGTAACTGACCCTGGATCCTTAACCATGGGTGGTAGCCCATTCTTGAGAATAGCACTACATTCCTTAGTAAGAAATACAGTTTCAAACTCACCTAACCTCTTCTTTTTAGTTAAAATATCCTTAAGAAATTTAGCATAATTAGGCATTTGCTCAATAGCTTCTACTAAAGGGATATTTATATGCAATTGTTTAAGAATCTCTAAAAACTTTTTAAATTGACCATCCTGATTCTTAGGCCTCTGCCTTTGTGGAAAAGGTAGAGGTGGTACATAAGGTGGGGGCGGCACATAAGGTGGTTCCACATCTGGAACAGAACCAAATGCTCCAGCATCTTTATTGCTGCCTCCAGCACCTTGACCAGGCTCCAACTCTTTCTCAACAACAACATTTTTATCACCATTTTTTTCTACAGCTTGGGTTTTACTAGGTTTTTTTCTCTCATCTACTGGCTTACGACTCCTAAGAGTTACTACCTTTACCTGCTCCTCACCTTCCCTTCTAGGGTGTTCAGTATCGGAAGGAAGTTTCCCTTGAGACCTTGCCTTCAGCTCATTAGCTAACTGACCCACTTGCAATTCCAGGGCTCTCATTGAAGCTTGATTACTTTGAATTGCGGCATCTGTACGAGCCATATATTCTTTCATCATTGCCTCAAGAGAACTCCCCGAATTTTGCTGGGGCAAAGCCTGTTTACTTTGTTGGGGCATTACCTGCGCTTTAGCAAATCCCGACTGGTTCACCTTTTGCTGTGCATGTACATTATTTCCTTGTCCTCCCCATGAGAGGTTGGGGTGGTTGCGCCAACCTGGATTATAAAAGTTAGAATAAAGGTTATTCCTCTGATTACCTACAAAAAACATAGAAGCTGGGTTGCTGGGGCAAAACTCGTAGTTGTGATCTTCACCACAATAGACACATGCTTCCTCTGTGACTTGGTTCACCAATGCAGCAGGCTCCATAGTTGGTGGCTGTTGATGACTAATCACTGTCACATTCTTAAGAGCGTTAGCAATCATTGCAAGATCAACCCTAATGGTGGACACACCATCAACCTCTAACACACTCTTAACCTTTTTGTTTGTGCCTCTAACATCCAACCACTGACAACTATTAGTAGATATTCTTTCTAAAATTTCATGGGGTTCATTCAAAGTTTTTGCCAAAAGGGCCCCTCCAGCCGAAGCATCAACCATACCTTGGGTTGTTCCATTTAACCCATTGTAAAATGTTTCCATTTGGATACAATGTGGTAAACCATGGTGGGGACACTTCCCCAAAAGCTCCTTAAACCTCTCCCAAGCCTCACTAAAAGTCTCATCTTCAAGTTACCTAAACCCTACTATTTCACTCCTTAATTTAGCATTTCTATTTGGTGGGAAATATTTACTCAAAAAAATTTCAGCTAACTCATTCCATGTCCTAATTGATCCTGGAGCAAAAGAATTTAACCATGTCTTTGCTCCATCTCTAAGAGAATACGGGAACAAAGTTAATCTAAGAGCATCTCTAGGCACTCCTTGAATTACAAAAGAATCACTAACTCCTAGAAAAGACTAAAGATGTAAATGAGGGTCTTCAGATGACAAACCATGGAATTGACCCACGGTTTGCAACATCTGAAACATTACCGATTTCATCTCAAAATTTGTCGCTTGAATTTGAGGACGTGCAATCCCTGGATTTAGCTCATCAAATATCGAAAAAGAATACGCTCTAATGGCTCTGGCCCTATCGTTCGCTACCAAGATAGGGTTCTCAACCTGATTATTTTGCTGCTCATTTTTCTCCAGTGGCTGATTTTGCTGCAGCAAACGATTATGTTGGGGGTTTTCAGGTCCCTACGGAAGACGCGACACGTTCTCCATTTGGTTCTGGTTTCTGCGCTGCTCTCTCCTTCTTCTCCTGAATGTCCTCTCGACTTATGGATCAAGCTCGAACCTTACCCCAAGCGGATCGCTCATGCACCAACTCACGCCTACAAAAACAAAAGAAACAATAAAAAAGTTATAGCACCAAACCACTAAAACACATACACAAAACATATCAGATAAAAACTTATTCAAGTCCCCGGCAACGGCGCCAAAAACTTGTTGGGTTCCTAGAGTGAGTAATAATGCAATAAGAAATAAGATATAATTAGACTCTAGACTCTGTGCAAGTATACACAGTCCACAACAAGTAATAAGTATTATCAATCCAAGACCTGAACTAGCTTTCACTTTATCTATTTTGTATAACTCTTTAATGGTTTCAAAGATGGTAAAAATGATTGGTTTTTATAAGAATAATGCTGAAGCAAAAGAAATGACAGGAAAACAAGTAAACATATAGGCAGACAGATTAGAAACAGGCGCTGGTCAAGATTTAGTAATTGTTTTAAAAGATTCTCTAGCAATATTATTGATCATGTAAAACTCTCGCAGTCTTATTAGCAGATTCCTCCCGAAACTCCAGATCTTTTGGAATGTGTTTCAACCCCAATGAAGTACTACCGATCAAACACTAGGCAACTGACTATCCCTGGCTCAGTCATTGACGTTCACCAATACACAATGATCTAGTGTGATTAATCGCCACACACTCCCTAAATCATCCCTGAAACTAGAGAGAGATATTTATACCGGCTGGCCAGGCGGGCACAAAATATAAATGAGCACAACAATTAATCAAGATGCATAAAATCAATATTTATTACTAGAAATTAAGCATGACAATCACATTATTTCTTAACCAACGCCTAAGCTACTTAGTTCATAAAATGCATGGAAACACACAATCAGCTTGCGAATGACTGTTTCCTTGATGGTCTCCAATCTTTCCTCTATTCGGCTCCCAAGATGGAAATGAGAATAGTCTCTTCCCCAAAAGTGGAATGAATTTGACTTGGGCGGCTACCTCCTTTTATAGAGTTGAGGAAAGCTTGAATTTGGTTGACCTAGACACGTGGATGGCTCTCCTTGCTCCTTTATCCTGAGAATAACTCAACAAAATTCGGTTTGTTAATTTGGCTAACCAGCTGTGACGTGGCAGTCTTGCTCCCAGCTTTGCTGCAACACAGAATTTGCTCCCTCTAGTTGCCCAACAACATATTCTGCACAAAATAATTTCCAAAGCTTCCATTCTTCCAAATGGGTTAAAACATGTAACATATTTCTAAAACCAACCCTATTAAGCACAAAAGACACACAACTCCCTATAGAAATGAGGCCTAAATAACTACCTTTTGGACAGTTATCAGTCTCCTCCTATTCTCATGCCTTTTAATAAAGAATCTCCTTTCGGTTTCCACTTTATTTACTAAGCATGACATTACGACCCTTCAATAACAACCTCTAACGTTATTTATTCTATCTCGTGTCACTCGGGTAAATAAATTTTAGTCATGCATTCAGTTCTAGTCTAAGCGTCTCTCTATCGAGTTTCCACTTAGTAATAATTCATTTAATCAGTGATCAGGTGATTAAAAGCATCAAGGACAAAATGCACAAATGAATGATAATGACAATCAAACCAAATTACTTCATTAATTAAAAAAAGGTTCAACAAACTAAATCATATTCATAGAATTTAGGAATTAACTACTCGTAATCACTAAACATCCAATAATTCATAATCTTAACTATTCTAGAAACTAAAACACAACTGAAAGGGAAGAGAATTGCTCATAATAGTGTCGATCTCCTCGATCCCATCGCGACCTCCATCGATCCCGAGCTCCCAAGATCTTCAACAAGGCTCCCAAAACTCTCCCAAACCCCCAATTTCAGTATTGAATAGAGAATAGGGTGAAAACCTTCAAATTGGCTCCCTTAATTCGGCTAAAAAATGCTCAATTTATAGATGTCCAGCCTCCTTAGCGTCGAGACGCTGACGTCAAAGCATAGAGACGTTGTTACGTCACAAACTTGGTGCCCAAGTCGCCTCAGCGTTGAGACGCTAAGGGCGGCGTCTTGACGTTGTGATGCTTCCAGATTTTTCTTCACAACTAGTTGAGGTCGAGACGCCAACCCTTGGACTCCTCTTGAAAAGTGGCCCTTTGGTCTTCTTCTTGGGCCTCCAACTCTCTCTTCTTAGGCTTTTGGGCTTAGATCTTCAATGAACTACTTCAAAATGCTCCAAATGCCTCCAAAATTATCAAAAATCTCTCAAAACTTTGATTTTGCTTCCTCGACTCGGTTTTCTGAAATTTAAACATAAAAGCACTTTAAAGCACACAATTCAAGCACAAAACTAGCTAAAATTAATAGGAAATAGATAACATTTATGCATGCTATCATCAATCAATTAAAAAAATAATTGATTATTTGTGAATATTATATTCATGGCCTTTCTCCTATGAATAGAACATTAGACCTAGGGTTTAGGAGACAAAATACACAAGACAAGACTAAAGGCTCATCCTTGTATTCTCTCAATCGCGTCCCTCTTAGAGAAAGACTCCCATCAGTCCATTGCCTCCTAGACCTAGAGTTATACCAGTGTAGCCTTAGTGGTGTACCCTTAAAAGGAGTTGTTGCGTTTTTCATATTCCAAAGGAGAAAAGAGTTCTTGATCTTCCCAAGGAGTTGGTTAAAATTGTTTTAAGTCACAACGAAAGTAAGTCTCTTTTTCCTTGGGTTTTGAGATTATGTATCTCAAAATTTCTTCTCTTTCAAGCATGTTTTATACCTATTTACAACAACCTTTATGTATGAAAAATGTTGTAATTTTGCCTTTCGTATCGGTATCTTAATATTGATTAATATACGGTGTGAGATCCTTCGATACTCTTCCGCTGCGCTAGGGCTTTTATCCCTACAAAACGACCATCTCCACGTGTTCTCTCCTCCTTCCTTTCTCTTCTTCTTCGTTCTCTTCTCCATTTATGATCTTTTCCTTCTTCCCTCTATCTCTTTTCTTCTCTATTTTATTTCACCATTTTTTTATTCTAGTTTGTCAAAGTCATGAAACCAACCTTTTTCCATTATTGAGTTCACCAGAATCACCAAAACAACCTTTTTTCGTTTTCGAGTTCTCTGGAGTCACATAATCGAACAAAACCGACTAACCGTTGGTGTAGGCAGTCGACCGATGTCACCAACCCATCAAAAACTGATGACCACGATTGACTAAAATTGAATGGTCAGTTTTGGTGCAGTTTTGGCTATAAACCAACTTCGACCAACTAATGCACACCCCTAGGGTTTTTGAAGCTTGTGTTTGGAGTGCAGGCTTGGGTTGGTGGGTTTGGGTAGTTTGGTTTTTTTTTATTTATTCTATTTTTTTCTTTGTATTTATGTGAACTGTTCAACTATTATTGGCCTCTATATAAATATGCCATCCATATTCAAATTGGTCTTATACTGTCTAAATTCTTTGTAACCTTAATTTATTTCCTTTACTCCATTTATGACGATTTCATTTGGAGAATTTGTTTCTTTTAGTTGGTTTTTCCCACAGTTTTGCTAATTTTTCAACCTTGATATAATTTTGTAGAATTTTTATACAATTTACTAGGAAAGAATTGTTCCGTCCATTTTGAAATTGGTATTTGTTGAATGAGGAAATTTGGCCAATCACAAATTTTCACATCATTATTTTTAATTAATGCTAAAATTACAAATTATTAAATTTACAACTAATTATATATTGACACCTGTTCCAAATTTAATTTGAAGACAAAAGTTGGGGATGTCGAAATTATAAGGTCACATGTCTTTATTATGACCATTTGATCAAATAATTAAATTTAGTTTGGTCAAATTTGGTCACATGTTATTTAATGTTATTTAGGTGAAACTTAAACAAAACTCAAACTCAAAAGGTTAGGTCCAAAGCCAATAAAGCCTATATCAAAATGGTTTGGCGAAAATCCATTAAAGCCCAAACCCACGTATCCATTGAAGGCTCTATTAATAGAAGAGATTTTCTTCATTTCAAGGGTTTAGAAATCAATTTCTTAAGAAGGGAACTTAGAGAGAATTCTAAAGTAAAGAATACCAAAAGACTCTCTGAAACTCTAGATTGAATTGACGAAATGAGTTTGTCGAGTCCTTGTGTCAAATAAATTTATATTCACCAATTTCTAAAGCTAACTTGTAGCAGTAGTGGTCAGAGTCGATCACATGGAACAAATGGTTTATTTCTAAATTCTTTTTTATGCTTATGGGTAACCAAGGGGGCGATTGAAGAAAGGAATTTAAAAGAGGGAAAAATAAATTGTGGGAAATTAAAGGAAAGAAAAATAAAATGCAGAATAGTAAATTGAAGAAAAGTAAAGACTGGAAAATAAAAGGTGGGTTGGTTCATCTTATCTTTTTTTTTTTTTTTTTTGAGTACATCAACATTTAGGGACGGGGGGATTCGAACCTCTGACCTCTTGGTCGAGGATATATGCCAATTGCCACTGAGCTATGCTCGCTTTGGCTTGGTTCATCTTACCTTGGTGATTACTGTAATTGGAGACACTCGGTATTCAATATATTCAATTTCGTTCATTGATTTCCTAAAGATTGATTTTAATTAATATTATGAGCGCGTCGTGCTTGTTGGTTACTAGGAGGATCCTCCTAACTAACTTGTGTCTAATCGATTATTTACCCTGGGATCCCGCAATTAAGCTAATCAATTATTTAGAGAATTTGCCCGCTACCCCTCATGCATAGCTCGATGAACATCAAAACCAATCTCTAATTAATTCAAATACACAACCCAAGATCTCGCAATTGTCTACCTAACTAATCGCTTTATGTGCAATGGCCCATAATTGAATAAATCAAATGAATTCAAATCCTAAATTAATTTATTAAAACTTATCCATGGATTTTAGGCTTATCAAGAATCTATGCTAATTTCACATGTAATTAATGACGGACTTGCCTCGGCCTAGTGACTATCTAGAATAACTAATAGGTTGAATTCGATTTAATCCTAAGAGTCGTCAATTCATTAGGAAAGCCGTAAAAAAAAAATTAAACAAGAAACCATGAATGCATAATAAAACATTCACAAAATCCAATAAAATTCTAGAAATCTCACAAAAAGTGAATAAACTTACATATCGAGGTTCAAATTACAACAATTGATGCTTAGACGGCCATAGATGAGTCAAATTTAAGCCCCAAGGTAAGATGAACCAATCTAAAACTAACCTAAACTAGGGATAAATGATAATCAGAGAGAAAAACAAGAAGAACGGTGAAAGAATCACTAAAAACGGAGTTCGGATAACCTAGAAATGGAATAAACGATTTTATATCGCAAGCGTAGCGTCAAGACGCTTGGCATAGCGATTCAACGTTATGCCTGCTGTCTTCAAAATTTGGGATGCTCTAATCAGCGTCTAAACACTACGACTGGCTGAAGCGTCTTTGGCTTTGCTTCACCTCATTGACTTGACTTCTGTTGATCATAATTTGGCCTAATATCTTCCTTTTAAGCCCTTTTTGCTCTAATGTACTCTCGGGAAGCCCAACCATAAAATACCTACAAAACAACAAAATTAAGCACATAAACGACTATAAAATTAGCATGGTTAGGCCTAAATATATAGGACCAAACTGGTCCTATCATGAATACTTGACACCCTTCGAAGATTAACGACACCTCAAACCCCGAAGACTTCAAGACTTGAAGATTTTAAAGAGAAATTGAAAGTTGAACCTCAAGAACAAACTCCCCAATCCCCGACTGAAACATACATACAAGAGAAAGAATCAAATGATAAGCATTAGAGATTATACTTCACCTACGTACACAAAATCAATACAAAATAAAAGTTCATTTTGAGAATTAGATTTCTTTGTTGAAGTCTCAAGTGAAAAGATTCTCCAATACATATGTTTCACTTGAGGACTGGAACGTTTGTTCTTGAGGTTGAATCCTTAATTTGTCTTCAAATTCTTCAGGTCTTTGAAGGAATTGTGTTCTTCGAAGCCTTTAGATCTTCAAAGTCTTCAAGTCTTAATTTATGGACAAGTATGAGTGAATCTCAAAAAAGATAATTTAGAATCGAAATGAAACAAAATTGTTTTTTATTTTGACTCCCTTTGGTGTGTCAATTTCTCTCTTAATGAATGTATGGTTTGGCACCAATAAGAACCCGACTCTAAGAACGAACTAATTGGGTTCACTACTCATGCATGCTATGGAGGCCCACAAGAGTTTGAAGAACATTGATATTTAAAAATTTAAATCGAAACGAACAACACCTCAAATCAAAAGACAATCGGGGTCCCATGTTCTAAAACAAGTCACGAGTCTTGAAACCTTAAATTTAAGCAAAACTTTTCATGGCCTCTAAATTTGAAGTCAACTATAAAATAATTAAGAAATCTAAAAAAAAATATCTTTGAGTGTGGAAACTTAAACGATGGAAAACAATGCTCTCTCCACTCCCATGGCTATTCCAACAAGCTCGATCAATTACCCAATGCATCCTTGTTTTTACCTGAAAATATTTTAAGAAAAGAATGTTATTTAAAATACTAAGTAAGTGACCTGATAACTGCCCAAAAGGTAGTTATTTAGGCCTCATTTATATAGGGATTTGTGTGTCTTTTATGCTTAATAGGGTTGGCTTTAGATAAATATTACATGTTTTAACCCATTTGGAAGAATGGAAGCTTTGGAAATCATTTTGTGCAGAATCTGTTGCTGGGCGACTTGAGGGAGCAAATTCTGTGCTGCAGCAAAACTGGGAGCAAAACTGCCACGTCACAGCTCGTTAGCCAACTTCATGAATCGACGTCTGTTGAGTTATTTTTTGGGATAAAGGAGTAGGGAGAGCACTACACGTGTCCAAGTTGACCTAAGTCAAGCCTCCTATCCTTCTATAAATGGGAGTTGTCGTCTAAGTCAAAGTCATTCCACTTTTGGGAGAAGACCTTCCACTTTTGGGAGAACACCTTCCATTCTTGAAAAGTTCCTTCCATCTTTGGGAGCCGAGTAGTGAAGAGAGATTGGAGATCACCTAGAAGACCATCATTGCAAGCTGAACGAGGAGATTAACATTTCCTTTTATTATCTTGTAATTATGGACATGCCTACTCAGATTGTAGCGTGCGTCTCCATGCATATTATGAACTAAGTAGCTTAGGCGTTGGTTAGGAACTATGTGATTGTCGTGCTTAACTTTAGTAATATATTGATTATTGCATCTTGGTTAATTGTTGTGCTTGTTTCTATTTTATGTCCGCCTGGTCAGCCGGTATGAATACCTTTCTCTAGTTTCAGGAATGATTTAGAGAGTGTGTGGCGGTTAATCACACTACGATCATTGTGTATTGGTGAACGCCAGTGATTGAGCTAGGGATAGCCAGTTGCCTAGTGCTTGACCGGTCGTACTTCATTGGGGTTGAAACACATTCCGAAAAATCTGGAGTTCCAGGAGGAATCAACTAATAATACTGCGAGAGTTTGCATGATCAATAATATTGGTAGAGCATCTTTTAAAACAATTGCTAAAACCTAACCAGCGCCTGTCTCTAATCTGTCTGCCTATTTGTTTATTCTTTGTTCTGTCATTTATTTTGCTTCAGCATTATTCTTATAAAAACCAATCATTTTTACCTTCTTTGAAACCATTAAAGAATTATACAAAATAGATAAAGTGGAAGCTAGTTCAGTCAGGCCTTGGATTGATAATACTTATTACTTGTCGCGGACTGTGTATACTTGCACATAGTTCTAGAGTCTTTTATACCATATTTTTACTCACTCTAGGAACCCAACATGACCCCACTGTTGAAATTGGATCACTCTTTAGTATGCTTTTTAAAAATCAATAACAATCATATTTTGGTGGCTCTAAAATCTTTCTTCCATAAACTTCTTAATTACTGAGATATACATCAATTACATGTGTCGCCTATAGAGGGACATTGATAAGTTCAAAAAATATACCTGTTTTGTTCCTTATTCTTAGCTTATTTCTTGTTAAACTTGTATGTTGTTTTTTTTGTTTTTTATCAAATTACCCTATCTCGAGCCTAAAAACTATCAAATTTGGTAAATTGAGTCTTAGATAGTCATGTTTGTCAAATAATACTTATTTGTGCCTAAATGAACTTATTTTATAGGAATTTGATCCATTTTTACATGCTGCAAGAAAACAAAGGAAAAACAGAGTACTAGCAGAAATGCAATCACATTTCTGCCAAGGCATAATGAAATACGACCGCATTTCTGGGCGAACATTGTTTTCTAGAATCTTCGTGAGTCAGGTTCAGCGACCTTTACATGCACTTACTCGACGATTTTGACTCCAAAACTGACTGGACTACCTGCTAACATGATTTTTGTAACGCCCCTGTGTCTTTCAGTGTATTTAAATTCTGTGAATATAGTCAAGGGATTTAAATTTTAATAAATTATTCAGGGAATATGAGCATTTTGTTGATTAAAATTCTCTCCCTAAAGCCGTTAATTTCTAAGTTTATTAAGTTGTTGCTAAGCGTTGAAAGTTTGTCGCTTAATCAGAGGAAATAACTATTATTGGGGTTTATTTTTGGACCTTGACTTATTCAAGGAAAAGAAATTAAAGAAAAGAATTAAGGAATTAAGGAAAGAAAAAAAAACCCTAAAGCTCTCTCATTCTCCATCTCTTTTTCTCTCCATCGTGAAAGGTAAGCCCCCTCTCTCTCATCTTCTTGCCTTTGCCGTGAAACCCCACCCCCTTACCGTGGGATTTAGCTGTCGCCGCTGTGAAGCCCAACCCGTCCGTCGCCCCTGTGCGTTTCTTCTCTCTCGGTGTTTCTTCTCCTGCAGCACCGTTCTCCACCAGAAATCGAGATCCAAGCGCCACAGCCGTGAGAACCTAGCCCGAGTTGCGGGTCCCTCTCTCTGTTCAGGTGGGTTTCGTGGGTTTCTTCCTCCGTGTAATCACCGTGGAGCCACGCCGCCTCTCTCTCTTTCCTTGCGTTTTCAGCAACGTAAATCTCGTGGGTAGGCTCTCGATTTCTCTTGTTTTCAGTTGATTGAAGGCCGATCTAACTCCCTTCACTCCTTTCAGTCAGATTCGTGCGCGTCGAGCAACTCGGGCCTTGTCTTCTCGCGTTTTCATCTCTGTCCAGCGGGTAGTTTTGCCTTAGGTCACTCCGTTCGGTAAGTTTATGCCTTACCCATTGTTGATGGGTTCTTAAATTTAAATACCCATTGCTCTATGTGTTAGAAAATCTAAGTTAGCCTTGAATTTCTATTCTGCAGCGCTTTCTTTGCTCAAATTATGGGTGTCTCGGTGTTGTTTGAGCAATTCTGGTCCATGCTTGGAGGGTGTTTAGATTAATTTGCCCATTTGTTTAAGTGTTGGAAATTAAGTTTGGTGTTGGATTTTCTATTCTGCAGCGCCATCTAAGTGTTCTATTGAGTTTGAAACACTTCAAATCGATCACCCACTGCCCAAGGAGCATTCTAACACGTTGTTCGAGGTTAGGATAACTCGTCTAGCGTGGAATTGGGTCCATTTGGGTAAGATTCATTGTCGTTTTTAGTTTAATAGCGTATGGATTGATGCCCATTAAGTGTGTTAGCCTTAAGACCATTTTTAATCGTTGCCCATTAGTTGTTCTAGCTTTAGGAGCATGTTTTAGGTTGTTGCCCATTAGTTTTGTAGGCTCTTAATGTGTTGCCCAATCAATATAGGTCCTAGATTATGTTTTTAAATGGGTCGTTGTTGTTGTATGTGGGTTAAAAGCATGTAGTGTCAATGCCCATCAAGTGTTGTTGCCTAGTTAGTTTTACCCGACCCTTAGAGGCTCTTAAAGCATGAATTAATGAGTTTTTGCTTATTGTCTGTGGTTTAAAAAGCATGCTAAATAAAGTCTCATTAATTATCTTAGCCTTAGTCGCATTGCCCAAGTTTTAGGAGTTCTTAGAATGTCTTTCGTGTAACTTTTTACTTGTTGTCTAGCGACTGAAAAGCCTTATCTGGGGCCATTCGACAAATACCCACTGCCTGTTGAGCCTTCCTTAGACATGGTTGTCCATGGTCTAAAGGTTTTGAGTTTTTAATTTGGGGAATTTTGAGTGGCTATCCAGCAAGGAAATAGGTCTTTTCTTAGTTGAATTAGGCCTTTTAAGCATGTTTAGGGCAACTTTCAGTTGGTTCTAATTCAGTAGGATTTATCCTTGTTGTTTAGGGCTTTATTGCAGTGCCTTGGATTACTAAGGTTGCTTTGGAAGGGTTATAGGTAAGTAGTTTCTACTTACTAAGTTTGTTTGATTGCATGAAGTATGATTGTTTGTTACCCTCTCTACTTGTATTTGTGCTATGTATGAAATGTTATATATGAACTGTTGTGTTGTGATCGTTGAAATGCTTGTATAAAGCATGAAATGTATCTTCTGTGTTGCTTGAGATGTGTACACTTAAGGTGTTTAAACATGATGAGTGTTTGGGTGTTAAGCATGATGAGATGTCGTGTTGAGCACGTTTGAGTCTGCATGTTGCATGGGGGTGTGTAGCATTAGTCGGGTGTGAGGTGCAGCACATGGTGCGTAATTCATGTGTAGCAGAGTATGACGTGGAAATCACGTGGGTGTGAGTGCGGAGTGTGACGCAGAAATCACGTAAGAGTGGCGCAACACATGACACAGAATTCATGTGGGGTAGGTGCTGAGCATGACGCGAAAATCATGTAATTAGCAGAGCATGACTCGAAAATCATGTATTAGCGGAGCATGACGCAAAAATCATGTGTATTGCGGAGCATGACGCGGAAATCATGTAAATTGCAGAGCATGGCGCGAAAATCATGTATTAGCGGAGCATGACGCGAAAATCATGTGGAGTCTAGTGCGTGCATTGCATAGTGTGTGATGCATTTGCATGAGTTTGTTGTTTTTAAGCATGTTGTTAGTTTATAGCTTAAAAACATGTTGCTTGTTTGTGGTTGTGTAAACATGTTGGTTGCATGTGCTAAGCATGTTAGTTGTATTGGTTGTTGTTTGTGGTTTGGTAAGTGTGAGCTGCTTACCAGTACCACGGTTGTACTGATACCCCCTTCCCCATCTTTCCCCCAACATTTTAGATGTTGCAGGTTTGGATGACGAGTTGGACCTTGGTGAGGAAGAGGAGAACTTCGATGAGGAACCCTAGTGCGTTTGGGTTTTCTCTCCTTTGTTTTGGTGGAATAGGCTAGAGTTTCTAATTGGTTTATTTCTGATAGGTAATTTTAATCACTTCTAATTATCTTGAATTAACTAAAGAATATATCTTTGTTGTGCACTAATCCAAGTATAAATTATGCACTACCAAGTAATACCTAGAGTATTCCAGGGTCGAATCCACAGGGAAGGGCGAGTAGAGAAAATATCTCAAATTAAATCCTATTCTAATGATGTTGTGCTAGGGTAATAAAATATGGATGCGACAGGTTGAACATGCGATAAAGAAAAGCAATGATAATGTGATAGAAAGATACGATTGATGATGAGCTATCAAGACTTTCGCCACAGTAACCACATGCGACAGATAAGATATTATTGTAGCGCATAACAATGAATCAACAGAATATTGATGCCTAAGCGAGAAATAAACATGTGATTCCTTTCCGGTATTACACATGCGATGAACTAAAAATATTTTTATTGCTTAATTCATGCGTTTTATCAGTTCTCTATATGCTTGCAAGCGGTTGAATTATCCCTAAAGCAACCAAAACACATTCATGAAATATCCTAAGCGGCTGAGCTATTCCCAACACAACCAGACTACATGTAATGCATCATCTTGCTCTACTTAGATATTTCCACATGCATTACCTGTCAGGGATTTATCATGTTACTACCTCTATCGGTTGATCAGACGGATATTAGTAATGAAAGAATTATCACATCTAAGTAGAAAACATCAATATCATTGATTCATTGCATTGCATACAAAAATAATCTTAATGCCTCATGGGCACCTAGGCTAAGCCTTGATAAAAAGAAATTAGTTCATGCTACAACATACAATAAAACATAAAACTCTAAATTAGTTCATGCTACAACATGCAATAAAACAAAAAAAAAAAAAAACGCTAAGAAAGACGTATGGATCCTTGGATCCCAGGATGCTTTGATTCTTCATCTCCCCTCTATTTATAAAATTTTCTTTGCTTGGAGCCAAAGCATGTGTTGTTTTGAGCCAAAGCATGTGTTGCTTTGAGCCAAAGCAAGTTGCTTAGAAATTTGTTGTAGCATCAAAAAGCATCCCATGCTACAGTAACAAGCTTTCCATGCTACATCAACAAGCATTCCATGCTACAGCAACAAGCATTCCATGCTACAACAACAAGCTTTCCATGCTACAACTACTACAGCATGTCATGCCCCAAGCGCATCGTGCTATACCGCATAATTGGCCAAACTTTTCCTGATGCAGCAATAAATTAGAATTAGGGCAATTTTATACGAATTTCAAAGATAATAATCAATATGAGCACATTAATACAAATAAATCAATATTACCGCATCTAGCATATAAATTAGTTAAAACTTGGGTATTTTTACTCTCTTGAGGCTCACAATAAGCTTATATTAGATGCTTAATAACTTAATATTTTCAAGTTATCAATTTCGATTTGCTTTGGTTTGGATTTTCAGTTTAGGTGATAAACCATTATTTCTGTTATGGAGAGTTTTGGTTGAGTGGTTTATATTATGAACTGTTGCATGATTGGCTTAATGAATGTTGTTACAAGGCCTGACTCGTATAGTGAAGATAGGTTGTGAATCTAAATTGCAGTTTGGTGGAGTTGGATTAAATGATTAGAAGTGTTTTGATGCTTATCAGGTGATTAAAAAAAAATTGGTTTAGGTCGTTGTACGCCGTTATGCTGCCAAAATTTTTTTGTACATTTGGTTTAAAGTGGTTCAGATCCATGTTTAAGGGTTTAGAGTTGTAGTAGCATCTCTAGGCTAGAGGTTGGAAAACCTGAGGTGTTACTATTGGGTTTTATGCCCTAAAACTCGTAGATAGTAAATGTACATTTGACTGAACATTAATAAAAGTGATGAATTATTCATTTACTCTATGTTTGTATTATATCTTGTCTTATTGACCCTAATCCAATAAACGAAACATCCAAGGCTAATAGAATGAGGCTTGAACTAGTATGTAGGGACATATGGGGATCAATGTTCAAGTTTTAGCCTAAAGGGTCTGTAGTATAGGGATAAGGCTGGGTACCTTATCCTGGTGACACTAAGGATACGGCCCGCTTTGTATATTGATACAAACGTAATGATCCAACACGTTCATGTAGTTGACATGCGAGTAGGGGTATCCTGTGCAATGAGTTTGCACAAAGACCGGACTGTGAAATAATAACCACTAACTGTAACACTGTTAGTTAGCTCGGTTTCTATTTCACTAGGATGACCTAGGCAACTTGGCCTTAATCCTGAGTGGATTATGGACTCCTGTTCATGAGGGATTGTTCTTTGATTTGTACGGGTGAAAGTGGCCTGCACGCCGACTCAATAAGCCTACCATTTTGGAGACAAGACCGAGTGGGGAGCTGGGAACATAGTCTTACAAGATGGAATTCACTCCTTCCCAGTTTTAGGGTAAGTAGAGGTGTGTTCCCTTAAGTGGTGTCTCTGGGTCTTGAACAATGGGCCCTACCCTCTCTATGGCACGAGAGGGACTTCTGTATGTCAAACAGGTTGTTCATTAGAGGAGCACTGGTACTTAAGGATGAAGAGGTAGCCCAGGGGTAAAACGGTATTTTGACCTAGCTAGTGTACGGACACACGTGAAGGGTTAACTTGCTGTTGATGGTCGATATCCGTGGACACAGAAATATATCTGCAGTGAGAAGAGTGCAGCTGTGGTTCTATAGTGGAGTGAACCACAGTTAACGAACATTGATTAATTTGGTTAATGAGTTTAGCCAATTAATCTCACATCGTAGGAGCTTCTGATCTGTAAGTCCATTAGGTCCCACCGGTAGCTCTATAAAGGCGTTAAGGTAAATTTCTGAAGGAGAATTGAATATTCGAAGGGGTTTGAATAGTAAGATAAAATATGAATTTGATTCATATTATAAAACTATAGGTTATTATTAATGCACATTAGATGTACATTAATACTACAGTTTATTTTTTAGAGAAATATAATCAAATAAGAGATATTTAATTATGATATTAATTAATTGGAGAATTAATTAATTATTTTTTTAATTCAGTTCAATTAAATTTGATTTAATTGAATTAGATTAAAACTATAGGTTATGTGGGAATGTTATGTAAATATGATTTACATTAATTATAATAATTAGTTAGTTTAATTGTTAAATTAATTATATTATTAAAGATTAGTTAATGATTTTGAATTATTAATTAATTTTGTTTATCAGTTAATTGAACTGATAAAGTCTTCCACTTATTTAGGGTTTACGTGTGAAGGGGAGTTAAATTAGGGAGTGGGAAGTTTTATCCGTAGAATAACCACTTCCCAATATAATCCCATTCGTTGAGTTGGTTACGATGTTACTAGCCCTCACACGCAATTTCCTCTCTCTCGCACTCTCTCAAGAATTCTCTGTGATTTTCTCTCAAGCATACAGAGAAGAAAATTCTTCCCATCCCTTAGAAATCACGCTCCCACAAGCCCCTAACGCATATCCTTCAAGAGAATACCAGTGCAACCTTTTGGTGGTGTTTGTGATTAATTTCCAGCAAAGAAAAGGAGATTTTTGCTGCTGTTTTTAGGTGGAAAACCAAGGGAATTTGATGAAACGAGTCAAGAACGTCTTCACAAGTATAGTGTTTTTGATCTTGGATCAATAGGATCCAATTTAGATTAGATCTAAATATAAATCAGCATGTTTTATTATTAAAATTTAGTAGTTTTAATTTGATTTTATTGCTGTATTTTAGTTTGCCAACGTACGGTATTTTATTCCGAATTAAAAATTGAGTTAAGGTTCTGTACATTTCCGCTGCGTAAGGGCTAGTATCCCTTCAGTTACAGCATGTGACGCCCGTGGTTAGGAGGGGTACGTACATGAATGAACCGAGATCACATCCGAATAAGAGGGATCCTGACGACATGAAAGTATGGTCTAGATAAGCTTAAAAGAATTGATAGACCTATACCAACAAGGTGCAACCTTCCTTTTTGGTAGCTCAATCATAGGAACTTTGAAATTAAGCGTGCTTGGCTTGGAGAAGTTCTATGTTGGGTGACCTCCTAGGAATTTTCCTAGGAAGCATGTGAGTGAGGACAAAGCTTGCTAAAAGGACCTCGTGTTGGTTTGTGGGGACAGTCCTCACTCTTAGAAGCGATTTAAAACGAGTATGGTAACCTGGCCAGGTCACAGGAAAATGTCGGGGCCAAAATCCTAGTTCATAGCCATGAGTCGTGATGCTCGTAGTCCTTCTAGAAGACCAAATTCTTATCCTAGTTAGACATCAAATCATGTGTTTGTAGAGATTTCACCATATTCCCACCTTGTATAAGGAGAGTAGAGTGTTGTGAGAACTCTTGAGGGATTGGATAAAGAGAAAAACCCTAGTTTTTGCTATTGCACATTACTTTTTCAGCTAGCATTCTATTCTTTTCATTTATTACTTGTATTTATGACTTGTTATTCAACGAAAAGTTATTCATTCACATTTTTTTCCATCATGCGTACCAAAATTCCATTGAGGAGTTGCGTTTAGTGAATTCCCTTGTGGATGGAGTAGCTTGAAAGTATGCTTCTTTGCTTAAGATTTATTTATATATGTCATTGTTGCACTTTTCCGCAAGCGTACGGTTGCCCAAGTAATATTAAAACGGAAAGTATTCCAAGTATCGAATCCTCAGGGAAATTGAATTAATTCCATTAATTACCAAGAACCATCAAGTTTAATTTTATTTAGAAGCTCAACTCTTAAGAAATAAAGAACTAACAAGAAACTAAAGAAATCATGCAATAGAATGGAAATATCCTATTAAGGGGACTTGACCTAGGGCGTTATCTAGCTTTTCGGATTTGTAGCTCAGTTAATTGGATGAATGTACTTACTAATCTTCCATTCCATAAATCTGAAAGTAATTTTAAGCGGATTTCTCTTTCAAGCTCCTCCACATCTCATACTAACATAACTAATTCATGTGTCCATTTCCTTAGTTAATCATAGCATGGCATTAAGCAACTTCATTATCAATTTCTAACAATTCTCTTTCACTCTCGTATACCAAGCAATCGTTAGCTATGCAATTTGGATCTAATCTAAATTTTCTCTGTCGAGTATCAATTTAGACCAACACATCAATTAATCCGTGATCAAGAGATTAAAAGCATTAAGCATGAAATGCATAGATGAAATATGAAGAATTTCGTTACAATATCCAAGGAATTAAGCTACAATATCCAATTAGCTAGAATAACGACCCTGGGTCTCAAGATCTACTACAATAAAGAATTACAAAGAAGGAAGAAATAACTGATAATTTGATCCCAAGCTCCCTAGCCTTGGAATCTCACTCAATTCCACCTTTTTCTTCACAACTCTACTCTCTTTTTCTTTCTTTTGAGCTAGGGGAGAACTCCCCAAAAAATGGGATGATTTGAACCATTGGAAAATGGGCTATTAATAGGAGAAGATCTGCAACTTTTCTTGCTGAACAAGTCGACAGCGTCGACGCTGTGACGTCACCCTTTTCTTACCGTGGTGCAGCGTCGCGGCGCTACGCGGACAGCGTCGCGGCGCTACGCGGACAGCGTCGCGGCGCTACGCGGACAGCGTCGCGGCGCTACGCGGACAGCGTCGCGGCGCTGTCGCGATTCTAGAAATTTCTTCGAAGCTTGCTAAGCGTCACAACGTTTGGCCTTCTAGAAGCCATGCACGTGGATTTTGCCTTCAATCTTCATTTCTTTTGGGCTTTTGGGCATTCACTTCAAATGTTCTTTTTTCTTTTCTTCTTTTATGGCCCAAAGTCTTCTTTTTATACCCAAAATTGGTAAAATTCTTGGTTTTGCGTCTCTAACTCGGTTTTCTACAAAACCAACATAAAAATACATTAAAGCTCACAATTCATGCACAAAACTAGCTAAAATTAATAGGAAAATGATAGCATTTCTGCATGCTATCGATCATCCTTTATTAATTATAACGCTATCTTGTTGAGTTAAAACTGATCATTTAGACTGAGCATTCAATGTGTGTTTGGTGCTGAGAGAGTCGAATAATAACGATTTTCATAAAGGTGATATAGGAGAAAAGCCTAGAGATAGGGTATTCAGTGTTATAGGCAAAGGTCGCTTATGTCAACTAAAGGGTTAGATGTTGCAAATGCGTGAATCATCTATGTGGAAGTCGAGTCACAGATGTGCATAATGATACTCGCTTAGCCTTCTATCGGTACTTGGGAGCAAGGCCAAATAGAAGTTAAACCTGACTCAATGCATAAATAGAGTTGGGTTAAAACAAGCTATTAATAGAGTTACTCCAACTTGGGTTGAAGCTTAAACTAATTTCCTTGTTTTTATTAGGGAAAAATACACTTTTAGTCCCTGAGGTTTGGGTTAGGTTTCATTTTGGTGTCTGAGTTTTCAAACTCGACAATTTAGTCCCTGAGGTTTGAATTTCGTTACACTTTTGGTCCCTCCGTCCATTTTTCAACTAAACCCTAACAGTTTGCTGACGTGGTGCAATTATTTTAATAAAAAAATTTATTCTTTAATTTTTTAATAAAACAATAATAAATTAATTAAAAAATATTTTTATTATTATTCTTTTTATTTCTTTCTCCATCTCTCTTCTTCTTCATCCTCAGCAGACTTTTCATTTTCATCCTCAGCAGACCGACGGTGCCGGCGACCGGTGATCACCACTCGTCGGCAGCCACTGACTTTTTTTTATCTTTCTCTCTACCAGTCCTAGGTCTCACAGTCTCTCTCTCTGTCATGCCCATCTCTCTCATTCCCGTCAGAACTTTCACCGTTTGAAACTCAAAACTTTTACCGTCTGGAACTTGAAATCTTTGCCCGCTGAAACTCATAACTCCCACGCACCGCTCAAAACTCTCACGTCGAAACTCGAATTCATTGCTCGTCCCTCTCTCTCACGGCCGTCAGAACAGTCACGCCCGCTTAAAACTCAAAACTAAATCGAAACCCAGATCTTCTTTCTTCGTGAGTTGTCGTCTTCGCCCGAGAGAATGTCCATGACTTCAGATCTGACGCCAACGAACTCAAAAACTTCTTCCGTCTGTACCGTCGTGAGCTACCGTCTTCGGCCGATGATCTGTAAAACCTTCTGTATCGAGCAACGACCACGACAGCAAAACCCTCTCTATCGAGCAGATCTGAAACTTCTGGTCGTTGTCATGAAAGATCTGGGCTTTGTGTTGGTTCTCTCCCTCTGTCATGAACAAATCTGAGTTTTGATTGTGGTAGTTCGACGGCTGACGGCGGAGATCTGGGCTTCACGAGACGAACACCCACGAAGGCAGAGGCGGAGGTAGACGTGGCCGGCTATAGTGGAGCTTTAACTAACGTTAAGAAGAAGATGGGAGGAAGAAGATGAGGAAAAGGAAAAAGAAAAAAGAAAGAGAAAAGAAAAATAATAAAAAATATATATTTAATATATTATTTTATTTTAATAAATTAAAAAAATAAATTTTTTAATAAAAAATGGTGTCACGTCAGCATTCTATTAGTTTTTAACGAAAAAAATGGATGGAGGGACCAAAATGAAACTAAAACCAAACCTCATGGACTAAATTGTTGAGTTTGAAAACTCAGGAACCAAAATGAAACCTAACCCAAACCTTGGGGACTAAAAGTGTATTTTTCCCTTTTTATTATTGCATTCTTATTCTTTGTTATTTTCTTTGTTATTTTAAATATTTTTCAAAACTCAATCAATTTATTTGGTTCCTACCTTCGTGCTTGAGAGCAGTTTCATCTTCAAATATGTGTTTAATTAGTCCCTGTGGGATTGATACTTTGGAATACTCCATCGTTTTATTACTGTTGAAGGAGAAATTTTGTCCAATCACAAATTGCCATGTCATTATCTAAAATTAATGATAAAATTACGAATAATTAAATTTGGGACCAATTATAAATTGACATGTGCCCCAAATTAAATTTGAAGACAAAGTTGGCCAATTATAAATTTAAAGAGCCAAATTTCGATTTGATCAATTAATTAGAAAATAAAGTATTTTGATCAAATTAATTAATTTGACCAATTAATTAACAAAATAATTAATTGGATCAAATTTTCGTCTTTTAAATATTTGGGTCATATGGTTTTGGGTCAAATATGAACCAAACCCAAGACTAAATAGTTGAGTCCAAGACCAATAAAGCCCAAGCCCAAGTTGTTAGGCCCAAAAGCCACCAGGGCCCATCCAGCGAGAACTCTATAAATAGAGGGGTTCTCCTCCATTTCAAGGGTTCGGAAATTTTACACTCTCACAAAGACAAGAGTTCAGAATTTTAAAGCTCTCAAGCAGAACCAGAGACTTCAGAGAGACTCCACCAAGTCTGAAAACCGAAGACTCTCTGCAATTCATAAGTTCAAGTGTTGAACACTTGTTGAAGACAAAACAGTCTCGAAGACTTCAACGCTCCTTGAAGATCAAAAACTCTTCAAGACATCAACACATCTTGAAAACCCAACACTCTTCAAGACTTCAACACTCCTTGAAGATCAAAGACTCTTCAAGACATCAACACTTCTTGAAGACTGAAGACTCCTTCAAGACTGGAAGACTTCAGGCTCCAAGAATCCATTGAAGCCTCAGACTCGAGATCAAGCGTTCCAACCCTCGAGTGAAACACATTCACACACAAGAGAGAGAATCAGAGGATTAAAGTTAGAGATTGTACACCCTCACGCATACAACATTAATACATATATATTGTTTATTCCACGTGTCTCCATTCATTTGAATTTACGTGCGAACAATTACTACATGCTTACGTGACACTTGCACGAACCTCGAATTTACGTGCGAACAATTACTACATACTTGCACTTAGTTTGACTGAAATCATCTTGAAATATTATTTCTATCATAGTTTCCACCACCTTTAGTCTAACATCGCATTAGACGTCAATTCCACGAACCTCAACTCAGGTACATCAATTTCATATCCCTAAGTCCTGTGTAGGCTTCTCTAGAGTACATCAATTTCATGTACAGTCTTACAACTTAAGAAACTTAAAGGTCATCTAAATTCATACATATTACGAAATTTTCGAGAGGCCACCAACTCAAGAAATTGCAAAAACTCAACATTTGCAAATATACATAATTAAATTTCATACTTAACAATTTAACACAAACATATACATATTCAAACCACTCATGTAACACATGCGTTCCCAATTAAAAACTTCAACAATAACGTCACTTATCTTGGCTTTAAGCTCAAAGTAATTAAAGAGTGAATTTCTTCTAGCACACGGTTCACACAACCTAAAATAAAATTTTCAATCAATTAATTGAAGTCACACCTATAAAATTTATCTTTCAAAGTTGAACCTTACCCAGACTTTTGAATTCTTTACTGGAAAGTGGCTTAAGCAACATCGATTCCTGAATTTAAATGCCGAAGAAAAGCCACAAAATCTAAAATTTGTTCAAGAACATATGGTTAAGTTCCATTTCTCAAGAAAAGGGCATAAAACTTCAATCAAACCAAGAATAACACTAAAACTCACCTAAACCAACACCCAAATCGCACTCCCTAATTGTTGCAACTCACAACTATCATCTCATCATTTTTTTTTTTTTTCAATTAACTTGACTCGATAGTCATGAAATCAACTAGACTTTGGAAATAATTTTGTGACCTTAACCAAAATTCAAACATGAAATTAACTCAAGGTTGGAAAAGGAATTTACCTGGAACTTCAGGGTGTTACAGCACCCCTTTCACATACATCAACATGGATATATAGGTAAATGTAGATACCTGGTAAATGGATAAAAGTAATTTAACCAAGTAAATCAACAATTGGTTTCCCCTTAATTAGACCCAAATAAAATTAACATAAACATTAAAAACATGGAAACAAGTAAGTGAATCCAATTAAACAACTCTAGCTTTATTCAAGGAATAACTAGATAAATGATCATATTTAATTATTGTTTTTTTTTTTTTTAAAAAAAGACCTAATTAGTTTTTTGTTGGAAAAATAGTCCATCCCTAATTTTAAACCAAATCTAGAAATAAACAATTGACTAAATTACCGCCACCGTAAAGAAAGAAACTACTCCCTAAAACTACTACCTAAAAGAAAGGAATCTAAAACCCAATCTATTTAAATTATAAAATCTAAGCACTACTACTCGAAATCAAGAGTCTTAAATCAAATTTAAAAAAGAAGATGATCAAATCTATTTAAATTATAAACCCTATGATATTAAGAGATAATATCTCGTGATTTAAAATTAAATAAACTTGTTGTAAAGAGAATAATTACCTGTGAATTCTCAAATTGTAACTAACAAGCTCACTCCATAACTGTCATATCAGTGTTGTGAAATCCTCGGGTATAAAAGGAAGAAGAGGATTAGAATTGGAGTGTGAGAAAGATTTAGATTGAGAGAGAGATTTACTTGTACCTTGTAATTGAGATCATATTCAGAATAAGAATGAGAGCTCTCTTAACAGTGGATGTAGGTCATTGATGTCGAACCACTATAAACGTCTGTCTTCATTTCTTCTTCCTTGAATCTCCGTTTTTTTTCTACTTTCTTCGTGAGTTCTTCGTCTGCTTAATCAGTGAAATTTGGTGTTTGTTCTTCGAGTGTGAGTGTGTGTTTTCCCTGGGTTATTGCATGAAGTCTGACTGAGTGGAGTGTCTTTTCACGTGTAATTCTCAAAGTCCTGCAATGTGTTGGAGTAACAGTGGTATCAAAGCTTAGAAATCAGTCAAGAACTTAATTCTTGAATTCAAGAATGTCGATGACAAGGTATGAAATTGAGAAGTTTGATGGGAAGGGAGACTTTGATCTTTGGAAGGCCAAGATCAAAGCTATTCGTGGGCAAAAAAAGGCTTTACAAACCTTGCTAGATCCTTCCAAGTTACCAACCACCGTGACTAAAGAACAGAAGGAGACTATGAATGTGGCAGCTTACGAGACGCTGATCTTGAATCTCAGTAATAATGTACTGCGACAAGTAATCGATGAGGAAATGCCCTTTGCTATATGGACAGAGCTCAACAAGTTGTATGAGATTAAAGATGTTCAATGTTCATGAGGGAGAGGTTCTTTAGTTATAAAATCGATCCCTCAAAGCCTTTGACTGAGAACTTGGATGACTTCAAGCGAATGACTTCGGAATTCAAGAATGTGGGAGAGAAAATTGGGGACGAGAATGAAGCCATTGTCCTACTTAATTCACTTCCAGAGACTTATAAAGAAGTGAAGGTTGCGTTGAAATATGGCAGGGATTCAATTAAAACTGACATAATCATTTCTACCATTAGAACCAAAGAACTTGAATTACAATCACAGAAAAAGGAGTTATCTGAAGGCTTGTTTGTTAAAGGGAAGCCCAAGACCAAAGAAAATAAGCCTCAAACAGATGACAAAGCAAAGGCCAAGATAAAGTGCAATTATTGCAACGAGGAGGGTCATATAAAGAGGGATTGTTATTCTCTCAAAAGGAAAAATCAGTACCATAAGAACAAGAAACACAAACAACCAAAGGCTGCTGTTGGAAAGAATTCCATAACCTATTCTGATGCTTTAGCAACATCAGACCAGTGTAGTAATGAACATCCAGCAGTTGAGAAGCACGATTGAATGATAGACTCAGGTTGTTCATTCCATATGACTCCCTCTAAAGGATGGTTCAGTACTTACCAAGGATTGGATGGACGAGTAGTCTATATGGGTAATAACAACACCTGCAGAGTTGTTGGGATAGGCTCAGTATCCTTGAAGCTTTCAGACGGGTCTGTTAAATTGCTAAGGAATGTCAGGCATGTTTCTAATCTAACGAGGAACTTAATCTCTTTAGGAATGCTTGATGCAGCTGGTTGTACTTATGGTGGGAATGCAGGGACCATAGAAATCAAAAAGGATTCAAGGACAATCCTAATTGGAACCGAGATAAATGGTCTATATGTGCTGAAGAATGTAGAAATGATATAGACAGCTCTTAGTGTGACAGACAATAGCCTAACCGAAGGTGATTTATGGCACAAGAGGCTATCACATATTAGCACTAAAGGGCTCCAAGTCTTGGCCAGCCAAGGGATATTACCTCAAGGAGTTGGGGACAATTTAAACTTTTGTGAATACTGTGTAGTTGGTAAAGCAAAAAGGCACAGTTTCAACAAGTCCCAACTAACAACCAAAGGAATTCTCAAGTATATCCATTCATACCTTTGGGGACTTGCTACAACTAATTCTCTAAGTGGTTCCAGGTATTTCTTGACTTTAATAGATGATTTTTCGAGAAAGAGTTGGATATATTTCCTTAAAACTAAAGATCAGGCCTTTGAAAAATTCAGAGAATGGAAATCTATGGTAGAAAAACAGACGGATAAAGTGGTTAAATGCTTAAGGACCGACAATGGTCTAGAATTCTGTAATGAATCCTTTGACAATTTCTGTAAAGAACATGGTATAGTGAGGCACCGAACAGTCAGGCACACACCTTAGCAAATGGGGTGGTTGAGAGATTAAATCGAACTATAATGGATAGAGTTAGATGCCAGCTTGCAGATGCAATGTTAGGGGAAAAATTCTGGGTAGAGGCAACATCATATACGGTACATACTCTAAATACATGTCCTCATACATCTATTAACTTCCTAACCCCTGAAGAAAAGTGGTCTGGAAAACCCCCTAAATTACAGCATATGAAAGTCTTCGGCTGTGTGGGCTTTGTGCATCAGAATCAAGGAATACTCAAAGCAAGAGCAGTGAAGTGCATGTTCTTGGGTTTTACTGAAGGGGTCAAAGGATTTAGGCTGTGGCATCCAATAGAAAAAAGGTGTGTCAACAGCCGTGATGTCATATTTAGAGAACAGGAGATGTTCATGCTCCAAGACAAATCCCAAGATGAGACTCTAATAACTGCCCAAAAGGTAGTTATTTAGGCCTCATTTCTATAAGGATTTGTGTGTCTTTTGTGCTTAAGAGGGTTGGTTTTAGATGGATATTACATGTTTTAACCCATTTGGAAGAATGAAAGCATTGGAAATTATTTTGTGCAGATTATGCTGTTGAGCGACTAGAGGGAGCAAATTCTGTGCTGCAGCAAAACTGGGAACAAAACTGCCACATAACAGCTCGTTAGCCAGCTTCATGAACCGACTTTTGTTGAGTTATTCTCGTGATAAAGGATCAAGGAGAGCCTTACACGTGTCCTAGTTGACCTAATTCAAGCCTCCCATCCTTCTATAAAAGGAAGTAGCCGTCAAAGTCAAGGGCATTCCATCTTTGTTTGGAAGCTGAGTAGTATAGAGAGATTAGAGACTAACAAGAACACCATCATTCGCAAGTTGATTAAGGAGATTATTTATTTTCTTTATTGTCTTGTGATTATTGTTGGGATTGGTGCCCTAAAACTCGTAGATAGTGAATGTTAAACGAATTATATACTTATTCGATAAAGGTGTTATCGAGATTGATTCAGTAAAAGTCATTACTGAATAAATTAAATTGCACATATAATAACCCAAATCCAATAAACTAAGATCCATGGCTATAGGATGAACACTTGAGCTTTATGTAGAGACATAAAAGTGGATCAAGCTTGAGTAATAGCCAAAACGGTCTATAGTATAGGAATAGGGTTGGGTACCTTATTCTGGAGACACTATGAGACGCGGCCCACTTTATAGATGGTATAGATGATGTGATCCTAAATCATCCATGTAGAGACATGCGAGTGGGGGTGCCCTATGCAATGAGTTTGCATAAGACCAGGACCGAGAAATAAGTCGCTCTCGCTTTATAACACCGTTTACTGACGAGACTGACTATTTCATGTGATGACCTAGGTAACTCGATCTTAATCCTGAGCTAACTATGAACTCCTGTTTATTCGAGCTTATCCTTAGATCTGCATAGGTGAGAGTGGCTTAGTATCGCCGACTCAATAAGCCTCCCATTTCAGGGATAGGAACGGGTAGATAGCTGCGGACATAGTCGTGCAAGAAGGAATTCACTCCTACCCAAATAAGGGATAGTAGAGAGGTTGTTTCCTTAAGTGCTGACTTCGGGGCTTGAACAAAGGGATCCCGCCCTCTCATTGGCCCGAGAGGGACTCGGTTTATTGGTTGGACCATAAACCAATTGTTCATTAGAGGATCAGTGGGACTTAAGGAACTAGAAGTACTGTAGGGGTAAAACGGCTTATTGACCTAGCTATAGCTACGAACAACCTGTGAAGGATCGACTTACTAATCATGGTTAAATCGAGTGGACGGAAATATATCTATAGTGAGGGGAGTGCAACTATCGGGCTATAGTGGAGTGTCCCAATAGTTAACGAATGTTGGCTAGCTTGGACAATGAGATTAGTCGGTTAGCCTCGAATCGTTGGAGCCCATGATCTATAGGTCCATTAGGTCCCCCTACTAGCTCATATCGGAATTAAGCCTAGAACAAAAGATAGGAAGCTTTGAATCGTTCAAAATCGGGAAAAAGGGAATTATCGTAAATTGTGTTTGACACAATAATTTAATTATGAATTAAATTAGAAAATGAGAGATGAAGTATTTAAAAGTGTTTTGAATACTATATATATGTATTAGGAATCATATATATGGAATTGCACAAGATAACAAAGATTAATTAGATTAATCATATCAAAATTAATTTGAAAATTTTCAAATTAATTACCAAGCAATCAATTTCAATTTAGAATTGAAATTGGGGGTAATTTGCAAGCTTGAAATTTGATTTCAATTTGAATTTAGTCGATTTAGCTGGAAATCCACTTAATGCATGATCATTCAAAGTGGAAAGACAACTCACTCATGCATTGTTGCATGTCTTGTGTAATGTACACCTAGAATCCACTTGAGCTTGCAAATACACCATGTGTCTTGTGTCTTGAGGCTTGTCTTTGCATGGAGAATGTCTTTAAAAGGAGTTTGAATCATATTCAAACACAAGAGAGCCATTTCCTTAATGTTATGCTGCTGGAATTTGGACTCAAAGTTCTCTCATCTCTCATTCTTCTCCATTGTTTGATGCTTCTAGCATTCCCTTCCCATTCCCTATCTTATATAGACTCCCACAAGTCGTTCTTGGCCCGGAGTATAGTAGGGAAGACTCTAGAGGTTGTCCAAGGAGCATAGGAGAGGCAAACACCACAAGGAGTTCAACATAAGTGAGCTACAAAGGTTGGTGTTTTCTAAAATCTCTATTCTGTCTTTTCTAGAACATGCATGCTTTAGGAGTAAAATTGAACGTCTTAAGTGCTTTCGATCTTCAATTGCTTCCGCATGTGTAATATGTACACCTTCAATTGGTATCAGAGCTTGATTAGAGCACTTAATTCGTTTTAATTTTGCTTTGGTGGGTACCTTTTTGAAATTGAATTTTCTGTGTGCTAAAATGGAAGTGTTCTGGTTTGGCAATTTTTTGAGCATTCGAACCTTCATGAAATTGTAATTGCTCGGATATGTAAGAGCGTTAATGTGTGTAATATAGTCTGTAATTTTTATAGAGTCATTAGAGTCCATATAGGCTGTAAAATCGAAGAAAAACCGGAGAAGACGGAGCAGAAAATGAAAATTCCAGCAAGCTGTTTTTTTAATTCCAGCAGCAGTTTTTTTTTTCCCTTCTTCTTTTCCAGTCCGGTTCGGTTTGTTTGCAGCCGGTTCAGCCCCTATACACACTTTTGAAGGCCGGTTCACTCCATGAAGGGTTGGTTCGAGTCGGTTCGTGAAGCTCGAGATTGATTCAAGCAATTTTTTAATTAATTATTATTGTAATAATTAGTTAATTGTTTGTTTTTAGATTGCCAAACCATTCCATTTTAGCTTGATTTAATTTCTTTATGCATTGTGAATGTATGATTTAATTAAATGATTGTATGTGCATTATGAGCATGCCATATAGATTAAAATCCCACCATAGGAAAGCATGTTCATGCATTTGTTTAATTTTAATAAGTGTTATTGATTAATTCAAATGCATGAGGGAAATTTCATGTTTAATTAATATAAGTGTTGTATTAATTTAGGGAGATTCATGCTTGAATGGTTAATTAAAATTGATTATTCTTATAATAGTTATAATTATTAATTGATAAAATTAACCAAGCATGAAGCATGAAATTTCATTAGTTTGATTATAAGTGTTATTCTCAAATTAGGCTTGTTATGGATTGTTTTTATAATTGTTATAAAAAGAGATAGAAATCTAAAATCTATAACAAGATTAAGTGCATGCTCACTTAGGTTAATGAACCTTCAACGATTCGATCAACTTGCATAGTTTAGGTCGATATCTTGTAAAACAATGGTTACGAGAGAACTCACCCGACAAGATGCTGTCTAAGGCTGGAGGTATTTAAGTTGACGGTTTACGGAACACCTCCTACCTGGGCATCGAGTTGGTTCTTGAGTTAAGTTAACTCGAGTTTTATGAGCATGCGTGAGCGGTGTGAGGTTTTAAAGTGTTATCACCTAGACATCGTAGTATAAAGCGTTATACAAACCTAGACATAGGTTGTTTCTAAATGGTGCTTTTCTTATAACTTGAATGATTGATTGTTATATGCTTTTAAACACCATTAGAAAGCATGTTATAGGGTTAATTCATTAAAAGTTATAAGAGTTATAATAGTTAATGAATAGAATCCATAAAACCTATAACAAAGAGTTGCATGCTAACATAGGATCTTAGGATCTTATCATTCTTAAATTGTTTAAAATAAAATAGATCTAAGATCGCCTTTTCTAATAGGATTAGAAACATGTCTTACTTAGTTTTTTTTTTTTTTAAATAGTTTTAAAATTTGAGTAAGTAGAACATAAGACCTTGGTTATAAGGGAACTCTCCCGGCAAATGGTTCGGAACCTGAGTTGAATTAACCAAAGTCTTACTAGCATGCAATGTCACTAGGTTATTAAAAGAGTTTAATTCACCTAGACATTTAGTGTAAAGACCTTGTTTAATAAGGCATAGACTTAGATAGATTCATTTAGCCGGAATTTACCTAAGTAATAGACCCTAAAACTTTACGACACTTTACTGGGAGGAAAAGTATAGAAACGAAATATTCATATTAAGTTTCTACTCTCACGTCCCCCTGAGTTCACACCGTGAGATCCATGCTTGGCCTCGAGGCGCCCTGGGAGCGTCCCCCTACGGATGGTGTTTGCATGGGTTAATATCAAGGTGAATGGGGAAAGTGTTCATAGTAAGTGGGAGAAGGAAACGTGTCAAACGTATCCTGCGGTCTCCATCATTAGGTTGCACCGTGAGATTCCTATGCGCTGCCTGCGAGTCGCCCTGGGAGCGATCACCCTACGGAGGGCTTGCGCATGGGATTCGGAACAACGCAAACTCCAGAAATGGATAGGGTTTCCTAGGGCCATTCCCAACATTAGCTCTTCCCTACGGTGGCATTGTTGGGGCCGCCCTCTGCAATCTGAAAATGATGGGTAACACTTACAAGATGGTCTTGACCAAATTAACGTTAGCTAATAACTATTGGAGTAAGAGTTATTCTGGGAATAGTATTTGGCCGAGATTGTCTCGATTCAGAGGAGGAGTAGCTGACTGCCCTACGGTAGCGGTTATTCTAAACCCCTGAAGTATCGTTGCAAAATAAATCAATTGTATAGATGGGTCGATGATTGCTTTTGCTAAATCTGATTGGATAAATGTGATTAATGGGTTTAGTGCATGTTTCTAATAGAGATTAATTTGTTTGTTTCAGCAGTATGTCGAAAAACGTATGTGCTTTGTCAAATGCCAAATTAAACGGTTTAGTACATTCGACTAAGAATACTTGCTTAAACGCTAAACACGTGGCAAAGAATTTAGGTTTGGTCTCAACTGAGGAAT
Organism: Luffa acutangula; assembly: GCA_036850905.1. Classification (NCBI taxonomy): domain Eukaryota; kingdom Viridiplantae; phylum Streptophyta; class Magnoliopsida; order Cucurbitales; family Cucurbitaceae; genus Luffa; species Luffa acutangula. Next base: position 7,160,365 of record CM072094.1, on the reverse strand, counting down.
GTCCTCAAACTAACTGCGTAGCCAAGAAAAACATGATCCATGACTCTAAATGTGATTTATTAGTCTTGGAAACGTGTTTAGTGGAAAACGACGATTCTGCCTGGATACTTGATTCAGGTGCCACTAATCACGTATGTTCTTCATTTCAAGGAATGAGTTCCTGGCAACAGCTAATAGCTGGAGAGATGACTCTTAAAGTTGGAACAGGAGAAGTCATCTCGGCTATTGCAGTGGGAGACATAAAATTATTCTTCACCAAAGAACGCTACATGATATTAGATAATGTGTACATAGTTCCGAAGATTAAAAGAAATTTGATTTCTTTATCTTGTTTATTAGAACAAGGTTACTCAATTTCTTTTTCTGTTAATGAAGCGTTCATAACTAAAAGAGGTATTGATGTTTGCTCTGCAAACTTGAAGAATAAATTATATGTTTTGAGACCAATTGAGTCTAAAGCTATTTTAAATCACGAGATGTTTAAAACCGCTGAGACTCAACCTAAAAAGCGAAGAGTTTCTCAAGATACCTATCTCTGGCACTTGAGGTTAGGCCATATCAACCTCAATAGGATTGGGAGATTGGTCAAGAGTGGACTTCTAAACAAGTTAGAAGACGACTCGTTGCCTCCTTGTGAATCATGCCTTGAGGGCAAGATGACAAAACGACCTTTTACCGGAAAAGGTTATCGTGCCAAAGAGCCCTTAGAGCTCATTCATTCGGACCTCTGTGGACCAATGAACATTAGAGCTCGAGGAGGGTACGAATATTTCATCAGTTTCATTGATGATTATTCGAGGTATGGCTATCTCTACCTGATGCATCATAAGTCCGAAGCTTTTGAAAAGTTCAAGGAGTATAAGGCCGAGGTTGAGAACCTCTTAGGTAAGACGATAAAAACACTTCGATCCGATCGAGGTGGAGAGTATATGGACTTAAGTTTTCAAGACTATTTGATAGAGCATGGAATTACGTCCCAACTCTCAGCCCCTGGTACACCTCAGCAAAACGGTGTATCAGAAAGGAGAAACAGAACCTTGTTGGACATGGTTCGTTCGATGATGAGTTATGCTCAGTTGCCTAACTCGTTTTGGGGTTATGCAGTAGAGACTGCAGTTTATATCTTGAACGTAGTTCTCTCAAAGAGTGTTTCTGAAACACCATTTGAGCTCTGGAAAGGTCGTAAAGCTAGTTTACGACATTTCAGAATTTGGGGATGTCCTGCATACGTGCTAGAAGCAAACCCAAAGAAATTGGAGCCTCGTTCTAGATTTTGCCTATTTATAGGCTATCCCAAAGAAACGAGAGGTGGATACTTCTTCGATCCAGAGGAAAATAAAGTACTTGTATCGACAAATGCTACATTCTTAGAAGAAGACCACCTCAGAGATCACAAGCCACGTAGTAAAGTCGTTTTAAGTGAACTATCTAACGAAGCTACAGAAACATCAACAAGAGTTGTTGATGATACTGGCACCTCGAGTCAATCACGTCCTTCTCAAGAAATAAGAGGACCTCGACGTAGTGGGAGGGTTGTTAGACAGCCTGATCGCTATTTGGGTTTAACTGAAACTCCAGTCGTCATACCTGATGACGGGATCGAGGATCCATTAACCTTTCAACAGGCAATGGATGACGTTGACAAGAATGAGTGGATTAAAGCCATGGACTTAGAGATCGAGTCCATGCATTTTAATTCAGTATGGGATCTTGTAGATCAACCTGAAGGGGTTAGACCCATAGGGTGCAAATGGATCTACAAGAGAAAACGAGACGCTGCTGGAAAGGTACAGACCTTTAAGGCACGACTTGTGGCAAAGGGTTTTACCCAGCGGGAGGGGATTGACTATGAAGAAACCTTCTCCCCTGTTGCCATGTTAAAGTCGATCCGGATACTTTTATCCATTGCCACGTTTTACGATTATGAAATATGGCAAGTGGATGTCAAGACTGCCTTTCTGAACGGTAATCTTGAAGAAAGTATGTACATGTCTCAGCCAGAGGGGTTCATAGCTCAGGATCAAGAGCAAAAAGTTTGCAAGCTTAAACGGTCCATTTATGGATTAAAACAAGCGTCTAGATCCTGGAATATGAGATTTGATACTGCGATCAAATCTTATGGCTTTGAACAAAACGTTGATGAGCCTTGTGTTTACAAAAGGATCATCAACAGCTCTATAGCTTTCTTAGTACTGTATGTGGATGATATCCTACTCATCGGGAATGATGTAGGTTATCTAACTGACATTAAACTATGGCTAGCAACTCAATTCCAAATGAAAGATTTGGGTGAGGCACAATTTGTTCTAGGAATCCAAATTGTTCGAAACCGAAAGAACAAAACGCTAGCCCTGTCTCAAGCGTCTTATATCGACAAATTGTTGGTTAGATATAAAATGCAAAATTCCAAGAAAGGACTATTACCTTTCAGGCACGGAATTAACTTGTCTAAGGAACAGTGTCCTCAGACACCTCAAGAAGTTGAGGACATGAGACGTTTTCCCTATGCCTCTGCAGTAGGTAGCCTAATGTATGCCATGTTGTGTACAAGGCCTGACATTTGTTTTGCAGTAGGGATTGTCAGTAGATATCAATCCAATCCAGGATTTGATCACTGGACAGCCGTTAAAAGTATCCTCAAATATCTAAGGAGAACAAGGGACTATATGCTCGTGTATGGTTCGAAGGATTTGATCCTTACAGGATACGCTGATTCTGACTTTCAAACTGATAAAGATTCGAGGAAATCTACATCGGGGTCAGTATTCACTCTAAATGGAGGAGCAATAGTATGGCGCAGCATCAAGCAAGGATGCATTGCAGACTCGACCATGGAGGCCGAATATGTAGCCGCTTGCGAAGCAGCAAAAGAGGCAGTATGGCTCAGGAAGTTCCTAACTGACTTGGAAGTCGTTCCAAATATGCATCTGCCTATCACCTTGTATTGTGATAATAGCGGCGCAGTTGCAAACTCAAAGGAACCTCGCAGCCATAAGAGAGGCAAGCACATTGAAAGGAAATACCATCTCATTAGGGAGATTGTGCACCGAGGAGACGTGATCGTCACGAAGATAGCGACGGAGCACAACATTGCTGATCCATTCACGAAGGCTCTCACGGCTAAAGTGTTCGAGAGTCATCTAGAAGGTCTAGGTCTGCGAGATATGTACGAGAAATAATCTAGGTCAAGTGGGAGAATTGTAACCGGTATATCGATACCTTAGTATATTGGGTATTTAGATGCCCTAGTTTATTGTATTTTTACTCCGTTATTAATACAAGTATTTATTCATCCACTGCTGTTATAGATTATAGTACATCCCACTAAACTAGAGTTTTTGTTCAAGTGGGAGATTGTTGGGATTGGTGCCCTAAAACTCGTAGATAGTGAATGTTAAACGAATTATATACTTATTCGATAAAGGTGTTATCGAGATTGATTCAGTAAAAGTCATTACTGAATAAATTAAATTGCACATATAATAACCCAAATCCAATAAACTAAGATCCATGGCTATAGGATGAACACTTGAGCTTCATGTAGAGACATAAAAGTGGATCAAGCTTGAGTAATAGCCAAAACGGTCTATAGTATAGGAATAGGGTTGGGTACCTTATTCTGGAGACACTATGAGACGCGGCCCACTTTATAGATGGTATAGATGATGTGATCCTAAATCATCCATGTAGAGACATGCGAGTGGGGGTGCCCTATGCAATGAGTTTGCATAAGACCAGGACCGAGAAATAAGTCGCTCTCGCTTTATAACACCGTTTACTGACGAGACTGACAATTTCATGTGATGACCTAGGTAACTCGATCTTAATCCTGAGTTAACTATGAACTCCTATTTATTCGAGCTTATCCTTAGATCTGCATAGGTGAGAGTGGCTCAGTATCGCCGACTCAATAAGCCTCCCATTTCAGGGATAGGAACGGGTAGATAGCTGGGGACATAGTCGTGCAAGAAGGAATTCACTCCTACCCAAATAAGGGATAGTAGAGAGGTTGTTTCCTTAAGTGCTGACTTCGGGGCTTGAACAAAGGGATCCCGCCCTCTCATTGGCCCGAGAGGGACTCGGTTTATTGGTTGGACCATAAACCAATTGTTCATTAGAGGATCAGTGAGACTTAAGGAACTAGAAGTACTGTAGGGGTAAAACGGCTTATTGACCTAGCTATAGCTACGAACAACCTGTGAAGGATCGACTTACTAATCATGGTTAAATCGAGTGGACGGAAATATATCTATAGTGAGGGGAGTGCAACTATCGGGCTATAGTGGAGTGTCCCAATAGTTAACGAATGTTGGCTAGCTTGGACAATGAGATTAGTCGGTTAGCCTCGAATCGTTGGAGCCCATGATCTATAGGTCAATTAGGTCCCCCTACTAGCTCATATCGGAATTAAGCCTAGAACAAAAGATAGGAAGCTTTGAATCGTTCAAAATCGGGAAAAAGGGAATTATCGTAAATTGTGTTTGACACAATAATTTAATTATGAATTAAATTAGAAAATGAGAGATGAAGTATTTAAAAGTGTTTTGAATACTATATATATGTATTAGGAATCATATATATGGAATTGCACAAGATAACAAAGATTAATTAGATTAATCATATCAAAATTAATTTGAAAATTTTCAAATTAATTACCAAGCAATCAATTTCAATTTAGAATTGAAATTGGGGGTAATTTGCAAGCTTGAAATTTGATTTCAATTTGAATTTAGTGGATTTAGTTGGAAATCCACTTAATGCATGATCATTCAAAGTGGAAAGACAACTCACTCATGCATTGTTGCATGTCTTGTGTAATGTACACCTAGAATCCACTTGAGCTTGCAAATACACCATGTGTCTTGTGTCTTGAGGCTTGGCTTTGCATGGAGAATGTCTTTAAAAGGAGTTTGAATCATATTCAAACACAAGAGAGCCATTTCCTTAATGTTATGCTGCTGGAATTTGGACTCAAAGTTCTCTCATCTCTCATTCTTCTCCATTGTTTGATGCTTCTAGCATTCCCTTCCCATTCCCTATCTTATATAGACTCCCACAAGTCGTTCTTTGCCCGGAGTATAGTAGGGAAGACTCTAGAGGTTGTCCAAGGAGCATAGGAGAGGCAAACACCACAAGGAGTTCAACATAAGTGAGCTACAAAGGTTGGTGTTTTCTAAAATCTCTATTCTGTCTTTTCTAGAACATGCATGCTTTAGGAGTAAAATTGAACGTCTTAAGTGCTTTCGATCTTCAATTGCTTCCGCATGTGTAATATGTACACCTTCAATTGGTATCAGAGCTTGATTAGAGCACTTAATTCGTTTTAATTTTGCTTTGGTGGGTACCTTTTTGAAATTGAATTTTCTGTGTGCTAAAATGGAAGTGTTCTGGTTTGGCAATTTTTTGAGCATTCAAACCTTCATGAAATTGTAATTGCTCGGATATGTAAGAGCGTTAATGTGTGTAATATAGTCTGTAATTTTTATAGAGTCATTAGAGTCCATATAGGCTGTAAAATCGAAGAAAAACCGGAGAAGACGCAGCAGAAAATGAAAATTCCAGCAAGCTGTTTTTTTAATTCCAGCAGCAGTTTTTTTTTTCCCTTCTTCTTTTCCAGTCCGGTTCGGTTTGTTTGCAGCCGGTTCAGCCCCTATACACACTTTTGAAGGCCGGTTCACTCCATGAAGGGTTGGTTCGAGTCGGTTCGTGAAACTCGAGATTGATTCAAGCAATTTTTTAATTAATTATTATTGTAATAATTAGATAATTGTTTGTTTTTAGATTGCCAAACCATTCCATTTTAGCTTGATTTAATTTCTTTATGCATTGTGAATGTATGATTTAATTAAATGATTGTATGTGCATTATGAGCATGCCATATAGATTAAAATCCCACCATAGGAAAGCATGTTCATGCATTTGTTTAATTTTAATAAGTGTTATTGATTAATTCAAATGCATGAGGGAAATTTCATGTTTAATTAATATAAGTGTTGTATTAATTTAGGGAGATTCATGCTTGAATGGTTAATTAAAATTGATTATTCTTATAATAGTTATAATTATTAATTGATAAAATTAACCAAGCATGAAGCATGAAATTTCATTAGTTTGATTATAAGTGTTATTCTCAAATTAGGCTTGTTATGGATTGTTTTTATAATTGTTATAAAAAGAGATAGAAATCTAAAATCTATAACAAGATTAAGTGCATGCTCACTTAGGTTAATGAACCTTCAACGATTCGATCAACTTGCATAGTTTAGGTCGATATCTTGTAAAACAATGGTTACGAGAGAACTCACCCGACAAGATGCTGTCTAAGGCTGGAGGTATTTAAGTTGACGGTTTACGGAACACCTCCTACCTGGGCATCGAGTTGGTTCTTGAGTTAAGTTAACTCAAGTTTTATGAGCATGCGTGAGCGGTGTGAGGTTTTAAAGTGTTATCACCTAGACATCGTAGTATAAAGCGTTATACAAACCTAGACATAGGTTGTTTCTAAATGGTGCGTTTCTTATAACTTGAATGATTGATTGTTATATGCTTTTAAACACCATTAGAAAGCATGTTATAGGGTTAATTCATTAAAAGTTATAAGAGTTATAATAGTTAATGAATAGAATCCATAAAACCTATAACAAAGAGTTGCATGCTAACATAGGATCTTAGGATCTTATCATTCTTAAATTGTTTAAAATAAAATAGATCTAAGATCGCCTTTTCTAATAGGATTAGAAACATGTCTTACTTAGTTTTTTTTTTTTTAAATAGTTTTAAAATTTGAGTAAGTAGAACATAAGACCTTGGTTATAAGGGAACTCTCCCGGCAAATGGTTCGGAACCTGAGTTGAATTAACCAAAGTCTTACTAGCATGCAATGTCACTAGGTTATTAAAAGAGTTTAATTCACCTAGACATTTAGTGTAAAGACCTTGTTTAATAAGGCATAGACTTAGATAGATTCATTTAGCCGGAATTTACCTAAGTAATAGACCCTAAAACTTTACGACACTTTACTGGGAGGAAAAGTATAGAAACGAAATATTCATATTAAGTTTCTACTCTCACGTCCCCCTGAGTTCACACCGTGAGATCCATGCTTGGCCTCGAGGCGCCCTGGGAGCGTCCCCCTACGGATGGTGTTTGCATGGGTTAATATCAAGGTGAATGGGGAAAGTGTTCATAGTAAGTGGGAGAAGGAAACGTGTCAAACGTATCCTGCGGTCTCCATCATTAGGTTGCACCGTGAGATTCCTATGCGCTGCCTGCGAGTCGCCCTGGGAGCGATCACCCTACGGAGGGCTTGCGCATGGGATTCGGAACAACGCAAACTCCAGAAATGGATAGGGTTTCCTAGGGCCATTCCCAACATTAGCTCTTCCCTACGGTGGCATTGTTGGGGCCGCCCTCTGCAATCTGAAAATGATGGGTAACACTTACAAGATGGTCTTGACCAAATTAACGTTAGCTAATAACTATTGGAGTAAGAGTTATTCTGGGAATAGTATTTGGCCGAGATTGTCTCGATTCAGAGGAGGAGTAGCTGACTGCCCTACGGTAGCGGTTATTCTAAACCCCTGAAGTATCGTTGCAAAATAAATCAATTGTATAGATGGGTCGATGATTGCTTTTGCTAAATCTGATTGGATAAATGTGATTAATGGGTTTAGTGCATGTTTCTAATAGAGATTAATTTGTTTGTTTCAGCAGTATGTCGAAAAACGTATGTGCTTTGTCAAATGCCAAATTAAACGGTTTAGTACATTCGACTAAGAATACTTGCTTAAACGCTAAACACGTGGCAAAGAATTTAGGTTTGGTCTCAACTGAGGAATGTCCTCAAACTAACTGCGTAGCCAAGAAAAACATGATCCATGACTCTAAATGTGATTTATTAGTCTTGGAAACGTGTTTAGTGGAAAACGACGATTCTGCCTGGATACTTGATTCAGGTGCCACTAATCACGTATGTTCTTCATTTCAAGGAATGAGTTCCTGGCAACAGCTAATAGCTGGAGAGATGACTCTTAAAGTTGGAACAGGAGAAGTCATCTCGGCTATTGCAGTGGGAGACATAAAATTATTCTTCACCAAAGAACGCTACATGATATTAGATAATGTGTACATAGTTCCGAAGATTAAAAGAAATTTGATTTCTTTATCTTGTTTATTAGAACAAGGTTACTCAATTTCTTTTTCTGTTAATGAAGCGTTCATAACTAAAAGAGGTATTGATGTTTGCTCTGCAAACTTGAAGAATAAATTATATGTTTTGAGACCAATTGAGTCTAAAGCTATTTTAAATCACGAGATGTTTAAAACCGCTGAGACTCAACCTAAAAAGCGAAGAGTTTCTCAAGATACCTATCTCTGGCACTTGAGGTTAGGCCATATCAACCTCAATAGGATTGGGAGATTGGTCAAGAGTGGACTTCTAAACAAGTTAGAAGACGACTCGTTGCCTCCTTGTGAATCATGCCTTGAGGGCAAGATGACAAAACGACCTTTTACCGGAAAAGGTTATCGTGCCAAAGAGCCCTTAGAGCTCATTCATTCGGACCTCTGTGGACCAATGAACATTAGAGCTCGAGGAGGGTACGAATATTTCATCAGTTTCATTGATGATTATTCGAGGTATGGCTATCTCTACCTGATGCATCATAAGTCCGAAGCTTTTGAAAAGTTCAAGGAGTATAAGGCCGAGGTTGAGAACCTCTTAGGTAAGACGATAAAAACACTTCGATCCGATCGAGGTGGAGAGTATATGGACTTAAGTTTTCAAGACTATTTGATAGAGCATGGAATTACGTCCCAACTCTCAGCCCCTGGTACACCTCAGCAAAACGGTGTATCAGAAAGGAGAAACAGAACCTTGTTGGACATGGTTCGTTCGATGATGAGTTATGCTCAGTTGCCTAACTCGTTTTGGGGTTATGCAGTAGAGACTGCAGTTTATATCTTGAACGTAGTTCCCTCAAAGAGTGTTTCTGAAACACCATTTGAGCTCTGAAAAGGTCGTAAAGCTAGTTTACGACATTTCAGAATTTGGGGATGTCCTGCATACGTGCTAGAAGCAAACCCAAAGAAATTGGAGCCTCGTTCTAGATTTTGCCTATTTATAGGCTATCCCAAAGAAACGAGAGGTGGATACTTCTTCGATCCAGAGGAAAATAAAGTACTTGTATCGACAAATGCTACATTCCTAGAAGAAGACCACCTCAGAGATCACAAGCCACGTAGTAAAGTCGTTTTAAGTGAACTATCTAACGAAGCTACAGAAACATCAACAAGAGTTGTTGATGATACTGGCACCTCGAGTCAATCACGTCCTTCTCAAGAAATAAGAGGACCTCGACGTAGTGGGAGGGTTGTTAGACAGCCTGATCGCTATTTGGGTTTAACTGAAACTCCAGTCGTCATACCTGATGACGGGATCGAGGATCCATTAACCTTTCAACAGGCAATGGATGACGTTGACAAGAATGAGTGGATTAAAGCCATGGACTTAGAGATCGAGTCCATGCATTTTAATTCAGTATGGGATCTTGTAGATCAACCTGAAGGGGTTAGACCCATAGGGTGCAAATGGATCTACAAGAGAAAACAAGACGCTGCTGGAAAGGTACAGACCTTTAAGGCACGACTTGTGGCAAAGGGTTTTACCCAGCGGGAGGGGATTGACTATGAAGAAACCTTCTCCCCTGTTGCCATGTTAAAGTCGATCCGGATACTTTTATCCATTGCCACGTTTTACGATTATGAAATATGGCAAGTGGATTTCAAGACTGCCTTTCTGAACGGTAATCTCTAAGAAAGTATCTACATGTCTCAGCCAGAGGGGTTCATAGCTCAGGATCAAGAGCAAAAAGTTTGCAAGCTTAAACGGTCCATTTATGGATTAAAACAAGCGTCTAGATCCTGGAATATGAGATTTGATACCGCGATCAAATCTTATGGCTTTGAACAAAACGTTGATGAGCCTTGTGTTTACAAAAGGATCATCAACAGCTCTATAGCTTTCTTAGTACTGTATGTGGATGATATCCTACTCATCGGGAATGATGTAGGTTATCTAACTGACATTAAACTATGGCTAGCAACTCAATTCCAAATGAAAGATTTGGGTGAGGCACAATTTGTTCTAGGAATCCAAATTGTTCGAAACCGAAAGAACAAAACGCTAGCCCTGTCTCAAGCGTCTTATATCGACAAATTGTTGGTTAGATATAAAATGCAAAATTCCAAGAAAGGACTATTACCTTTCAGGCACGGAATTAACTTGTCTAAGGAACAGTGTCCTCAGACACCTCAAGAAGTTGAGGACATGAGACGTTTTCCCTATGCCTCTGCAGTAGGTAGCCTAATGTATGCCATGTTGTGTACAAGGCCTGACATTTGTTTTGCAGTAGGGATTGTCAGTAGATATCAATCCAATCCAGGATTTGATCACTGGACAGCCGTTAAAAGTATCCTCAAATATCTAAGGACAACGAGGGACTATATGCTCGTGTATGGTTCGAAGGATTTGATCCTTACAGGATACGCTGATTCTGACTTTCAAACTGATAAAGATTCGAGGAAATCTACATCGGGGTCAGTATTCACTCTAAATGGAGGAGCAATAGTATGGCGCAGCATCAAGCAAGGATGCATTGCAGACTCGACCATGGAGGCCGAATATGTAGCCGCTTGCGAAGCAGCAAAAGAGGCAGTATGGCTCAGGAAGTTCCGAACTGACTTGGAAGTCGTTCCAAATATGCATCTGCCTATCACCTTGTATTGTGATAATAGCGGCGCAGTTGCAAACTCAAAGGAACCTCGCAGCCATAAGAGAGGCAAGCACATTGAAAGGAAATACCATCTCATTAGGGAGATTGTGCACCGAGGAGACGTGATCGTCACGAAGATAGCGACGGAGCACAACATTGCTGATCCATTCACGAAGGCTCTCACGGCTAAAGTGTTCGAGAGTCATCTAGAAGGTCTAGGTCTGCGAGATATGTACGAGAAATAATCTAGGTCAAGTGGGAGAATTGTAACCGGTATATCGATACCTTAGTATACTGGGTATTTAGATGCCCTAGTTTATTGTATTTTTACTCCGTTATTAATACAAGTATTTATTCATCCACTGCTGTTATAGATTATAGTACATCCCACTAAACTAGAGTTTTAGTTCAAGTGGGAGATTGTTGGGATTGGTGCCCTAAAACTCGTAGATAGTGAATGTTAAACGAATTATATACTTATTCGATAAAGGTGTTATCGAGATTGATTCAGTAAAAGTCATTACTGAATAAATTAAATTGCACATATAATAACCCAAATCCAATAAACTAAGATCCATGGCTATAGGATGAACACTTGAGCTTTATGTAGAGACATAAAAGTGGATCAAGCTTGAGTAATAGCCAAAACGGTCTATAGTATAGGAATAGGGTTGGGTACCTTGTTCTGGAGACACTATGAGACGCGGCCCACTTTATAGATGGTATAGATGATGTGATCCTAAATCATCCATGTAGAGACATGCGAGTGGGGGTGCCCTATGCAATGAGTTTGCATAAGACCAGGACCGAGAAATAAGTCGCTCTCGCTTTATAACACCGTTTACTGACGAGACTGACTATTTCATGTGATGACCTAGGTAACTCGATCTTAATCCTGAGCTAACTATGAACTCCTGTTTATTCGAGCTTATCCTTAGATCTGCATAGGTGAGAGTGGCTCAGTATCGCCGACTCAATAAGCCTCCCATTTCAGGGATAGGAACGGGTAGATAGCTGGGGACATAGTCGTGCAAGAAGGAATTCACTCCTACCCAAATAAGGGATAGTAGAGAGGTTGTTTCCTTAAGTGCTGACTTCGGGGCTTGAACAAAGGGATCCCGCCCTCTCATTGGCCCGAGAGGGACTCGGTTTATTGGTTGGACCATAAACCAATTGTTCATTAGAGGATCAGTGGGACTTAAGGAACTAGAAGTACTGTAGGGGTAAAACGGCTTATTGACCTAGCTATAGCTACGAACAACCTGTGAAGGATCGACTTACTAATCATGGTTAAATCGAGTGGACGGAAATATATCTATAGTGAGGGGAGTGCAACTATCGGGCTATAGTGGAGTGTCCCAATAGTTAACGAATGTTGGCTAGCTTGGACAATGAGATTAGTCGGTTAGCCTCGAATCGTTGGAGCCCATGATCTATAGGTCCATTAGGTCCCCCTACTAGCTCATATCGGAATTAAGCCTAGAACAAAAGATAGGAAGCTTTGAATCGTTCAAAATCGGGAAAAAGGGAATTATCGTAAATTGTGTTTGACACAATAATTTAATTATGAATTAAATTAGAAAATGAGAGATGAAGTATTTAAAAGTGTTTTGAATACTATATATATGTATTAGGAATCATATATATGGAATTGCACAAGATAACAAAGATTAATTAGATTAATCATATCAAAATTAATTTGAAAATTTTCAAATTAATTACCAAGCAATCAATTTCAATTTAGAATTGAAATTGGGGGTAATTTGCAAGCTTGAAATTTGATTTCAATTTGAATTTAGTGGATTTAGTTGGAAATCCACTTCATGCATGATCATTCAAAGTGGAACGACAACTCACTCATGCATTGTTGCATGTCTTGTGTAATGTACACCTAGAATCCACTTGAGCTTGCAAATACACCATGTGTCTTGTGTCTTGAGGCTTGGCTTTGCATGGAGAATGTCTTTAAAAGGAGTTTGAATCATATTCAAACACAAGAGAGCCATTTCCTTAATGTTATGCTGCTGGAATTTGGACTCAAAGTTCTCTCATCTCTCATTCTTCTCCATTGTTTGATGCTTCTAGCATTCCCTTCCCATTCCCTATCTTATATAGACTCCCACAAGTCGTTCTTGGCCCGGAGTATAGTAGGGAAGACTCTAGAGGTTGTCCAAGGAGCATAGGAGAGGCAAACACCACAAGGAGTTCAACATAAGTGAGCTACAAAGGTTGGTGTTTTCTAAAATCTCTATTCTGTCTTTTCTAGAACATGCATGCTTTAGGAGTAAAATTGAACGTCTTAAGTGCTTTCGATCTTCAATTGCTTCCGCATGTGTAATATGTACACCTTCAATTATGGACATGCCTACTCAGATTGTAATTGATGTTTCCATGTTTATTATGAACTAAGTAGCTTAAGGTGTTGGTTAGGAATATGTAGTTGTTGTGCTTAAACTTTAGTAATATATTGATTATTGCATATTGGTTAATTGTTGTGCCTATTTACATTTTATGCCCGCCTGGCCAGCCGGTGTGAATATCTCTCTCTAGTTTCAGGGATGATTTAGAGAGTGTGTGGCAATTATCCACACTACGATCATTGTGTATTGGTGAAAGCCAGTGACTGAGCTAGGGATAGCAAGTTGCCTAGTGCTTGATCGGTCGCACTTCATTGGGGTTGAAACACATTCCAAAAGACCCGGAGTTCCGGGAGGAATCCGCTAATAATACTGCGAGAGTTTCATGATCAATAATATTGCTAGAGCATCTTTTTAAACAACTATTAAGCCTAACCAGCGCCTGTCTTTAATCTTTCTGTCTATTTGTTTATTCATTGTTCTGTCTTTTACTTTGCTCCAGCATAATTCTTATAAAACCAAATCATTGTTACCATCTTTGAAACCATTAGAAAGTTACACAAAATAGATAAAGTGGAAGCTAATTCAGGGCTCGGATTGATAATATTACTTGTTGCAGACTGTGTATACTTGCACAGGAATTCTAGAGTCTTTTTATACCATATTTTACTCACTCTAGGAACCCAACAGACTCCTATAGAGCAGGGTACAAGTATTGAGGTGGAACAGTCTTTGCTTCCCTCGACCTCTGGAATATAGTTAGAAGAAGAATCTCAAGAAGAGATTGAACCACAAGAAGAAGAAGAAGAACCTACAGAAACAGAGCAAGAACAGACTGATTTACAGAATTACTTATTGGCCAGAGATAGGCAAAGGAGAACCATAGTCCCACCATCAAGATTTAGTGAGGCAGATTGCATCTTACTTGCTCTGAATGTTGCAGATACACTAAACTCAGAAGAACCTAATAGCTTTGAGGAAGCAATCTGTGGACCTAATGGAAGGCGGTGGATAGAGGCTATGAATGAAGAAATGAAGTCCTTAGAAGATAATGAGACATGGACTTTGCAACCTCTTCCAAAGGGGTTCAAATCGATTGCCTATAAGTGGATCTATAAGCTAAAGGAATGGTTGACAAGCATTTTAAAGCCAAGGTTGAAAGCTAGACTAGTTGCCAAAGGGTACACACAAAAAGAGGGAATTGATTACACTGATATATTTTCACCAGTGGTAAAAATGACCTCAATCAGAATGTTATTCTCACTAGTAGTTCAAAAAGACTTAGAAATGGATCAGTTGGATGTAAAGATTGCGTTTTTACATGGATTTCTAACTGAGACCATTTACATCAGACAGTCCCCTGGATATGTGAAGAAAGGACAGGAGAATCTATTTTGTCTATTAAAGAAATCAATTTATGGACTTAAACAGTCTCCTAGGTGCAGGTACCAACGCTTTGATGATTTTGTTTCGAAATTAGGCTTCACCAAAAGCTCCTTCGATAATTGTGTTTATGTCAACACAAGGTCTTTCCAACAGAGTGTTTTCCTCCTACTCTATGTTGACGATATGATGCTTGCAGGAAAGACCAAGGAGACACTGAATAAGGTGAAGTCCTTACTGAAAAAGGAATTCGACATGAAAGACTTAGGTGAGATAAAGAGGATTCTTGGAGTGGAAATAACCAGAGCAAGAGGCAGCTCAACACTCCATATCAGCCAATCCAATTATTGTGCTAAGATACTAAGAAATTTTAAAGTAAATGAAGCTAAGGCAGTATCAACTCCCATTCTTATGTACCTAATTATTTCAACAAGACCAGACTTGTCCTATGCAACAAGCTTGGTAAGTAGGAACATGTCTAATCCATGCAAGAGGCATTAGGAGGCTTTCAAGTGGATATTGAGATACCTAAAGGGTACTACACAAGCCTCATTACAGTATACTAAAAACAACCCAACAGAGAATGAAGTTTTTGGGTATGTTGACTCTGATTTTGCTGGAGATTTAGATAAGAGAGGATCCCTTTCAGGCTATTTTTTCTTACTTGGCCAAAATCTCCTAAGTTGGAAAGTCACTCTTCAACTAGTAGTGGTTCTCTCAACAACAGAGGTTGAATTCATTGCCCTATCGGAAACTATTAAAGAAGGTATCTGGCTAAAGGGAGTACTTAAGGATTTTTGTTTTAAACAACCTACAATAAGCATCTATTGTGACAATCAGAGTACAATATTCTTAACCAAAAATCCACAGTTCCACAACCGAACAAAGCATATAGACATTAAATTCCATTTTGTAAGAGAAGCTATAGAGAAGGGGGAAATACAGGTTCTGAAAATTCATACCTCGGATAACACAGCAGATAAGCTAACTAAACCTCTGAATCAGTTGAAGTTCCAGTACTGTCTTCGATTGGTGGGGTTTCACCTATCAGAAAAAGAATAATGAAGGCATGTTTCGATCAAGTGGAAGTGTTTGCTTCTGCCACATTGAATTGGACCATCATATCCAGGACATGTTCTCTAACAGACGTGCCCTCTTTCATGCGACAACTATAAACGTATTTGAGAGCGTCATGGTGGAGTTGGTAAGACGATTGTCCAAACATCTCCTGGAGAGAGTTCATAATCTCCCTCGTTGTGACCATGCCCCCATGCCTTTTAGCCAAAACTTCACATAAGCTGGCTAGGATATAGACGTGAGCCTTATCATTGGCCTTTGTCCAACGGTCATAAGCATCCTTAATTGCTTGGGATGCATTACGAGCAAGGGCTGGAGGACAATCCTTCGTTAAGACGAACTGCAGATCATCGACAACAAGAATCATATTTAGGTTTGATTTCCACGTAGCGTAATTTTCACCGGTTAATTTCTCATTTTTAAGCATAGAGACTATTGAGGAAGACATTGCTGAAATTTAAACAAACAATGACCGTATTAGTTATCTTTGCCTTAACCCATCATACAAGCAAACAATTGCACACAATCCAATCAATTTAGCAAACCAAGCAATCATAGAACCATAAAACTATTGATTTAGTTTTGCAACGATGTTTTAGGGGTTTATAATATTAGCCAACGAAGGGTGATCAGGTACTCCTCCTCTGAAATGAGACATTTCTCAACTAATTCTAATTCCAGAATAACTCATATTCCTATAGACATTAGCCACCGTTGTTTGGTCAAGGATTTGTTAACACTTTTAACTTATCCTTGTAAGTGTAACCCTCCCACTTTCAGATCTTAGAGGCACGCACCAACAGGCTACCAAAGGGAAAGACAACTGTTGGTAATTAGCCTAAGAGTTCCTATCCTATTCAGGAGTTCACGATGTTTCGAGTCCTATGATCAAACCCTCTGAAGGGATGGTTGCGCCAGGACAACCTGCAGGAGGATCATAGGACTCTCACGGTGTGAACTAAGGGCGGAGACCGAGGGATATGTTGACACGTGTCCCGCTCCCACTTACTCTAGACATTTTTCCCATTCACCTTGTTATTGATTCATGCAAACACTTTCCGAAGGGAGGCTGCTCCTAAGGCGACTCGAAGCCGAGCATGAACCTCACGTTGTGAATATAGGGACGTATGAGCAAAACTTGATTTAAATCTCGTTTTGTAATTTTCCTCCCACTGAAAATGTTCTAAGGTTAATTTAGGGTTGTTTAACTTAGATAAAATTCAACTAAGTCAATCTATCTAAGTCTGATCCTATTATAACAATTATGAAAATGATTCAACCGCAATGTTTTAGGTGAATTAAACTTCTTTTAATAAACCCAACATTGCAAGTCAACATTACTATGATTAATTCAACTTAAGGTTCGAGTCAGTTCCCAGGTAGGAGGTGTTCCGTAAACCGTCAACTTAAATACCCCCAACCTTAGACAGAACTTTACCGAGAGAGTTCCCTTATAACCACAGTAATGTAAGGTCTTTACTCTAAAGATCTAGGTGCATTAAACACTTTTAACAAACCTAGTGACATTGCATGCTAACATTTAACTATGATTAATTAAACTCCGGTATTCCGGGTCAGTTCCCAGGTAGGAGATGTTCCGTAAACCGTCAACTTAAATACCCTCAACCTTAGACAAAACATTATCGGTGGAGTTCCCTTATAATCATAGCAATGTTTTTCCTACTTAGTCAATTAAAACTATTTTTAATTCTAAGTAAGAAATAATTCTAATCCTATTAGAAAATGATCTAGGTCTAATTAATTTTAAACAATTTAAAATAATTCAATTTATCCTATGATCTTATGTTTGCATGCAAATCTTGATTATAGATTGATGGTTTCTAATCATCAATATTAAAGAACTATTTCAAATTTTAATGATTAATCTTATAATCAAGAATCTAGGGTTTAATTCATTCAACAATATAATCTCATTCAAATTAAATAATTAAACCATATGAATTGCATCGCATGAATAATATAACAATTATATTAATAACTATGGATGTTTCATGTTTCATGCAATATTGATTTCCTTTTAATATAACAATTATAAGCCAATCAAGAAAATCAATCAAGCATGTTGCATTCATCACATTAAACATAACTATTTATATTTAATCTAAGTAATGACATGTTTCATGCTTTATTATTTTTCATATAATTAATATACACTTATATTAAAAAAAAAATATGAAAACAGTTTGATGCATTTAAAACATACATTATAACAATTTATAATATATAAATTAATGCCTGAGCATGTTTATAACCTAAGGTGGGATTAAAAATTCTATATGACATCCATAAAGCATATAAATAGCAATTGAACCGGTTAATTTTGGCCCCTAGGATAAAATAAAACATTAAATTACATTAATTTTAGCTAAATTCTATCCTAAAATCCTTTTGCAGCTCCAAAAATTGTTCTAGACTACATGAACTGCCCCGAACAACCTCGAACCGACCTCCAAATTCAAGAACATAGCCAAAAATCAGCTGAACCGGACCAAATAGGTCCCAGCCCAGCCGAACCGGTCCAATCGTCGAACCAAATCGCATCCAACATCTTGAACCGCTCCTTTGTAAAGCCCTAATGGGCATCACAATCGGGACGACGTCCCGACGCTGCGCCTTCATCTGGTCTTCAGCGTCTACGGAATCGGGACAGCGTCGGGACGCTTTGTGAACAGCGTTCCAACACTGTTACGTCTGGCGCTCGATCTTGGCAAAACAACAGCGTTTTCCTTCCGTTTTGGCCTCAGATTTCAGAGCAATTTCACCGATTTTCATCTCATAAAAACCTATTCTAGACCCGGACTTACATAGGACTCGATTTTACATAAAATACTAGAAACATTGGGCCCTTACA
Organism: Luffa acutangula; assembly: GCA_036850905.1. Classification (NCBI taxonomy): domain Eukaryota; kingdom Viridiplantae; phylum Streptophyta; class Magnoliopsida; order Cucurbitales; family Cucurbitaceae; genus Luffa; species Luffa acutangula. The sequence goes on along the minus strand of CM072094.1, from coordinate 7,141,904 downwards.
TGATTAAAATCACATAAAAATAAAATTTATGGCCATAAAATTAACCTAAACAGTTCAATGCAAACCAAACATACATTATGCATAAATACCACCTATTAGAGCCTATCACAAATTTTAATATTAATTAATATGGACAACGATGGCTTTGATGCCGATTGAAGGGGATGAAAGCTCCTATGCAGCGGAAGCGCATCGATTGGACCTTACGTCGTGTATTAATTAACATTAAAATACAGTTACGAAAAGGCAAAATAAACTTTAAACATGCTTTAAAGTTGCTGGAGATTACTATAAACATGCTGGAAAATTAAACGTAAATTTATTTTCATGTTTTTCTAAAGAAACAGGAAAGAACAGTTACAAACCTTCGTTGTAGACTTGACCATTCTTCGCCAACGATGCTCCAACGAACGAAAACACAGTGACTCCTTCTTGATTTCTTCGCTGGGAATTTTCTTCAAAGACACAATAACCACAAAGGTTACACCGATATATCTCTAAGTCTATGAGGGAAAAGACTTGTGGGAGTCTTTCTCTAAGAGGGAGGCTAGAGAGAATTCTAGGGTCTTATCTTGTGAGTCTTAGAGCAAGAGGGCTACCAAACCAATTAGGTCTAGTGTTCTATTTATAGAAGAGTGACCATGAATAAAATATTCAATTAAATCAATCTTTTCCAAAATTGATTCAATCTTATTCCTTATTTAATCAATCCAAGATCAATCAATTCCATAATTGATTAATCTTTTCCACAAATGACTAATTACTTCCATAAGTGATTAGATCATTTCCATAAATGATTAATCACTTCCATAAGTGATTAATTATTTCCATAATTGATTAATTCTCAATTAATTAATCTTTAATTAATTAACCACCAATTAAATATCACATATTTAATTCCCGGCATTGAATTAATTAATTTGCCCAAATCGATTTTAGGCCTTAAAATTAATGAATTCATATTTGAACTCTTTCAAACTTCCATAAATTTAATGTGACTCAAATTTATATTAATCTTTGAATTTCTTTAAATATTAATTTCTTTCATAATAATATATCAATATATATTATACTGTTTCCCCTAGTAAATTGAACATTTTCAATTTACATTTATTACTTAGTTGCCTCAAATTACTTTATGAGCTACCAGTGGGACCTAATGGACCTGCAGATCAGAAACTCCAATGATGTGAGATTAATTGGTCAAACTCATTAACCAAATTAATCAATATTCATTAACTGTGTGTACATTCCACTATAGACTCACAGTTTCACTCTTCTCATTGCAGACATATTTTCTATGTCCACGGATATAGACCAATATCGACTAGTTAGTCCTTCACGAGTGTTAGGAACACCAGCTAGGTCAAATTACCGTTTTATCCCTAGGTTACTTCTATTTCCTTAAGTACTAGTTCTCCTCTAATGAACAACCTGTTTGTGGTCCAACCATCAAACATAAAACTCTCTCGTGCCATTGAGAGGGTAGGACCCTTTGTTCAAGACTCGGAGTCACCACTTAAGGGAACACTCATTTGCTTCCCTAAAGTCGGGAAGGAGTGAATTCCATCTTCTACGATTATGTTCCCAGCTCCCCACTTGGTCTTGTCCCCAAAATTGTAGGCTTATTGAGTCGGTGTATTGGCCACTCTCACCCATACAAATCAAAGGACAATCCCTCATGAGCAAGAGTCCATAATCAACTCAGGATTAAGACCAAGTTGTCTAGGTCGTCCTAGTGAAATAGAAAACCAACTAGTTAATGGTGTTATAACCAGTGGTTACTATTCCGCGGTCTGGTCTTATGCAAACTCATTGCATAGGATACCCCCACTTGCATGTTTCCTACACAAACACGTTGGATCATAGCGTTTGTATCAAATACAAAGTGGGTCGTATCCATAGTGTCACCAGGATAAGGCACCCAGTCTTATCCCTATACTATAGACCCTTTAGACTGTTTCATGAACAGTGATCCTCATATGTCGCTACATATAGTTCAAGACTCATATTACAGCCTAGGATGTCTAGTTTATTGGATTATGGTTATTTTAGGCAAAAACAAATATAAAATAACTAATAACATTTAATGGAAAAATATATCAATATTATTTCATTAATATCCGATCAACGGTTACATTCACTATGTACGAGTTTTAGGGCATAAAACCCAACACAAAGACCTTAGAGAAGCGCTCGAGATTCGAAATCATCACCAAATGGATCATGTTTTGAAGTAGCCAATTCTTAAGGACCCGAGAGATGGCGTCGAGATGCCATCTCCCAGAGTCTTGACGCCTCAAATGCGAAAGCGCAGAAAAATCAGAGTCAACGTCTCGACGCCGGTGCGTTTATTTAAACAACTACTGCTGTTTTAGGGCAGTAGCTTGGAGAGGAAGGAAACGTCGATTGAAGTGTTTAGCAGTCGTTCTCTCTCGGTTTAGGATTAAATCTCTCAACTTTTCTCTTGTATTGTACATTTTCTAGGTAGATTAGGTTGGTTTCTCGATCCGTGGGTTTAAATTAGGCTTGTATATGGTCGTCTAAGCACCGTTCGTTGTAGTTGGGACCTCGGGATTGTAAGTACATTTGTATTTTTATGAGATTCATGAGTAATCTGAATTGATTCATTGTTTATCTTGAGATTCTTGAACCTTATGCATGGTTTATTGATTGTTTGTGATTTAGATTCCCACTTTTATAATTAGCATGCGTAGTAGGTTAGATTGGCGCCCTAGCTCACAACTTGTATGTTAATAATCCGCTAAGGAATTGATTTTCACTTAGCTAATGAATAGTTAACTCAATAGTTAGAGTTAGATTGATTCATGAGCACGAGTGATAACTTGAAAATATCAAGTTATTAAGCATCTAATATAAGCTTCTTGTGAGCCTCAAGAGAGTGAAAATACCCAAGTTTTAACTAATTTATATGCTAGATGCAGTAATATTGATTTATTTGTATTAATGTGCTCATATTGATTATATCTTTGAAATTCGTATAAAATTTCACTAATTCTAATTTATTGCTGCATCAGAAAAACTTGTGCTGTAGCATAAAAAGCTTGTAGCATGGAAAGCCTGTAGCATGACAAGCTTGTTGTTGTAGCATGGAAGCTTATAGCTTGTAGCATGGAAAGCCTGTAGCATGGAAAGCTTGTAGCATGGGAAGGTTGTTGCTGTAGCATTGGATGCTTGTTGATGCTACAACAAGTTTCTAAGCAACTTGCTTTGGCTCAAAGGAAGACATGCTTTGGCTCAAAGCAACATGTTTTGGCTCCAAGCAAAGAAAAGTCTATAAATAGAGGGGAGATGAAGAATCAAAGCATCCTGGAATCCAAGGATCCATAAGTCTTTCTTAGAGTGTTTTTTTTTTTATTGCATGTTGTAGCATGAATTAATTTATAGTTTTATGTTTTATTGTATGTTGTAGCATGAACTAATTTCTTTTTATCAAGGTTTAGCCTAGGTGCCCATGAGGCATTAAGATTATTTTTGTATGCAATGCAATGAATCAGTGATATTGATGTTTTCTACTTAGATGTGATAATTCTTTCATTACTAATATCCGTCTGATCAACCGATAGAGGTAGTAGCATGATAAATCCCTGACAGGTAATGCATGTGGAAATATCTAAGTAGATCAAGATAATACATTACATGTAGTCTGGTTGTGTTAGGAATAACTCAACCGCTTAGGATATTTCATGAATGTGTTTGGGTTTCTTTAGGAATAATTCAACCAGAAGGGTAATGCATGTGGAAATATCTAAGTAGAGCAAGATAATGCATTACATGTAGTCTGGTTGTGTTAGGAATAGCTCAGCCGCTTAGGATATTTCATGAATGTGTTTGGGTTGCTTTAGGGATAATTCAACCGCTTGCAAGCATATAGAGAACTGATTAAACGCATGAATTAAGCAATAGGAATATTCTTAGTTCATCGCATGTGTAATACCGGAAGGGAATCACATGTCTATTTCTCGCTTAGGCATCAATATGTTGTCGATTCATTGTTATGCGCTACATTAATATCTTATCTGTCGCATGTGGTTGCTGCAGCGAAAGTCTTGATAGCTCATCATCCATCGTAACTTTCTATCGCATTATTATTGTTTTTCTTTATCGCATGTTCAACCTGTCACATCCATATTTTATTACCCCAGCACAACATCATTAGAATAGGATTTAATTTGAGATATTTTTACTACTCGCTCCTTCCCTGTGGATTCGACCTTGGAATACTCCAGGTATTACTTGGTATTGCATAATTTATACTTGGATTAATGCACAACAACGATATATTCTTTAGTAAATTCAACATAAATTAGAAGTGATTAAATTTCCCTATCACTTGTATTAAATATGTTAAAATTAGATTCAAAGTACAAAAAAGAATGTTGGACAGAATTTAAAACAGAGAGAAAATAGCCTATGCACACTTGATTTATAGTGGTTCGGTCCAAAAAGACCTACTCCACTTGTAATAGATGAAATCTCCTACTAGACAATATTATTAACAAATAAAGAACTCAAAAAATAAAAGGAACAACACAAGAATCGCAAAGATCACTTAAATCCAAAAGAAAAATTAAGGAGAACAATCTAAATAGAGAAAAGAGGTAAAAGAACAACACAACCTTAGCCAAAATACCCATAAAGTGTCGAATTCTTTACATCCCAAGCCAAGTACGCCAATGTGCCTTCAAAGGCGCCAAGCACTACGGCGATGGCGATTTATCTCGGCGGTATCTCTCCCACGGTGACTGAAACGACGGCAAAAAATCACAGCACTTTCTATTTGGCAAGTTTTCTTTTCACCTCCCTTTCTCTCTTGTGTTTCTCTCTCTTGGTGGCTAGGGTTTGAGATAAGGAAGTATTTATAAGGGGATACAATAGGTGTCCTAATGGGCTATGCTTGAACTTGTGACCCATTTAACATGTCATCAAGTAACCCAAATAGATTTATAGGAAATTGTGTTGAATAACTAGAAAAAAAAAAAAAGCCTTCTTGTTTTTTGGCTACGGGAGTTCAGAATTAGCAAGGGTGGCTACCACATTTTCAGGAACTATTTTCCATATTTTTTTGACATTTTTACCCTTAGTATATACGACTATAAACAAACGCCATTAACAAATTTTTTTGTTTTCATTCAGTTCTCTCCCCCCTTTTTTCGGGATGGATGAATCCAGATTTATAGGGAGTTCAGTTGGCGGTTTGTGTTCAATGATATAAAAATGTCTACCTATTTTTTAGGCTTAGGTTTCAGCGTTTCCAATGGTAAAAAAAGATTTTATCTCTCACAATTTGCCCCTCATTATCCATGTTACAAAAGGACAACAATAAGAGTCGTAAGTAGTAGTACACACAGACAAATGATAGTGCATATAAACTGTAGCGTATATATAACTCCTCATGCTCGTGTTTTTCGTCTTACAATAGAGCGGTATAATCGCGAATTGGAAGGAAAAAATGAATCCCTAAAATCAGGGGATTATGTATACGGTTGTTGCAAATATAAGGGAAATGAAGTCGTTATCTATATATCTTATTTTAATTTTTTTGGTGATAGTCGTTGTGGAGAAGAAGACTCAATGGAGCTTGTGGGTTGCATAGAAGGTTCGTCGGCACATGGGAGAAGCTTGTCGGCACGGCGGAAGGTGTGAAAGATGAAGAGCACGGGCGTGGGGAGGAAATGCATGAGGCGGTTTTGGTGGAGGGTTTGTGTTGATTTGATTTGTCATAATTGCATTTAAGTTATTTTTTCTTAGTTGTTTCCAATTTGGGACATTTTTAACGCATTTTTGTAGGGGGTATATCTTCTGATTGAAAGGGATGATTTTTTAATCGACGCATTTGAAAGGTGTTTCTCCTGTTGGAGGGGGTTGAATTTTACATGTTTCCCCTTAATAAAGGTATCGATTCTTGAGTTCGTCCCGTGTGTTTTTTTTTTCCAGAAAGCAGTTCTTGAGTACTAAGAAGATGTCACATCTAGATTTTCAAATTAAGTTGGTTTTCCTTGGATTTTTTGAATTTCAAGCTTCCTAGAATTTCTCTAACTTTTGTAGGTAGGTTGGTTTTGTGGATTTTTTTCAATTTCAAACTTCCTAGACTTTCTCTAACTTTTTTAGGTAGGTTGGTTCCTTGGATTTTTTGAATTTCAAGCTTCCTAGAATTTCTCTAACTTTTTTAGGGTATTTTCTCTTTCATAAATTCTGATTTTAATTTTAAACGTTAGGAACACCTTAGACAGTTTTTTGGGGGGCATTTTTGTCTTCTGCAAATAGGGATTTATTAATCATAAAATCAATTAGTCATCTATTTAATTTATAAACTTGTATAGCCATTTATCAAGCCACCTATTTATTTTTAGCCACTTTTCTTGTTGCCCCTAGATTTATTAAAAAAAATCCTAAAAATGCGGTAGGCAATAATCTTGGGCTTCCAAGCCCAAAGTAAATAGTTTGATCATGAAAAAAAAAAAAAAGATAACTGCATGGGTAGTCCAAATATAGGGCCTAATTACAGATATGTCCAACTTCCAAAGTTTTTACATAGTTAGACATTGGGCCTCCATTTTTTACACGAAAGTAAGTGGTCATTACTATGAACCCCTCATTTGTAAAATATCTTACTAATAAATAAATAAATAAAAGGGAGGGAAATGAATAAGGAAACAAACGATCTCCTCTCTGTTTTTTTTTTTTAATCCCTAATCAACGATTGTTGGCCAAATAAGGAATCGTTTATTTCTCTCCCATTTTTTTTCTCAACAAGACACCTAAACCCTCGACGGTTAGAGGTTTTGAAACCGTAAGAGTCAACTGCGATTTCGTTTTGAAGAATACCTACGAAACCATCTCTGAAGTCAAATATACTGGTAATCGGCAAATAATTCATATTTTTGTTGTTGTATCTTTGGTATATATGGGTTAGACAGTAGGGGTTGCTTATTTTTAAGATTATTTTGTCGAAAATAGTTTTAAGGCGATTATAGGGGTACATTTTGATTGTATCAAAACTTCAAAATGGTGAACTAAAACATAACCTCAACAGGTTTTTTTTTTCATAGTAGATTTGTTTTTATTTTTTGGTTGGAACTAGTTTTGCTAGTGTTTTTTTTTTTTTTTTTTTTTTGTCAGAAAATGAACAATAAAGTAGCAAAATACTAAACATTGTTCTAAAATGCTCTGTATTGTACGAGTAAAAGGGGAAGTTAGAAGATATATTATTGTGCATGCAAAAATTATTTATGTGCATGGAAAATATATTCATGTTCTAGGTCAATAATCTGTGAAATGTTCCTGTTTGGAAGATTCATTCACATATATCTAAAACCGTATATTTAGAATTATAGATACAATAAATAATAGAATACAAATTCACATTTATATATATGTGGCAATATTTTATACATATATTTCTAATATGTTGGAATATTCTTTATAAAAAAAAAAACTATTGATTACATTCCAATATATTCATAGCTAGAGTTATATTAGGTGATATAGTGGTATTTTTCATATATTGTTGAATATAATAGTGGTATGCCTACATATTATATGCTAGTCTATATGAATGATATATATTAGGTAATGGCTAGAGTTAAAAATCCTGGAAACAATGCTAATAGAAGGAGAAGACAAAATGTTTTTGGTAGTTCTAGCAGAAAGTCAACAACAAAAGGCAACAAAAATGAAGTTATCACAATAGAATCTGAGGTATGTAATGTATATGTTGATATAAAATTCGATATATTATCTTTATGGCATGGTATGTATTTATTATTATAGGACGAGGGGGATCAAATCAAAACAGTGCATTCAGAGAATATTGGTATACCAACTAACTCACCTTCCTTCAATCGATGGGAATATGGCTCGTGAAATTAGACATTCAACTAGTAGAGATGAGCATGAAAACACTGCAAATGATATGGAGGAGCGTGTGGGACAAATACACAATCTATTCCATCTCAATTTCAAGACCCATTTGCTGATTTGGTCGGAAGTCAACTTGTTCCCTACGGATATTGTTTTGAGGTATACTTAATAAATATAACATATTTGATTTAAAATAATGAAATTACTAACAATTCAAACTAATTGATGTTCAGGATGACCATGAGATAGATGAAGCACAAGAGGAAAACGTTTATGAAAAGGTGGGTGAGCGGGATAAAAATTATGAACAACTTGGAAGTGAAGATATGTTGAAGAAGAGGTATATGACATATATTACTTAGTTTTATATTAAATAATTTGCTCTTTCAAAAAAAAATATTAAATAATTTGGTGCAGGGTACAAACTCGGATGTATGAAACGACCAATTTGGTATTCAACAAAAGGGTGTATTTGATGAGATATTGCAGATGGATGAACAACCAAATGTGAATGTTGATAATGAATCTGAGGTGATCAAATATGTATTAAGGAATATATGATATATGATTTATATTAATTTGGTTGTGTATCCAATATATATCTGCTTTTTGTGTTATTTGTAACTAAGAAAAAATTTGTTATTTTAGGAAGATAATATCATTCTGACCAAAAAGGCGATTAGACTAGGTGATGCAAAGGGAAAAAGAAAACAAACCGATGAATGTAGCAAGGTCCTTATCTACAGTGACCTCTACTGCATCCTTTTTAATGAAATTATGGGGTCCTATGCATGCAAATATATTAGGGGCATCCAAATTTCCTATCATGCCCAACTTTTGCATGATAGATTGTTGCAACTCTAAGAATGACATATTCATAAGTATTGGCCAACTAATTTTCGCATCGTTTTTCATGAAACGTGTTGAGCTTTATATCGGATTATATATTTATGTGTAAAATATATTGCATAGTATTAATTACAAAGATAAAATTTGAAGTATCATATAAATATAACATAGTTTATTAGATATGTATGATTATATATTATATATCTTATTCTAAATAACAAAAAAAAGTATGAAACAAATAAATTAACAAAATGGCGTTTGAAAATATATACTCGGTATATTTGTTCATCATCAACATCATATCATTTCGAAGTATATATACTTGGTCATATATCTTTTCCAAAAAAAAAAAATGTATACTGAAAAAACACACACAAAATGATTTCTATATGTTTTTCAATAGGCTAGAAAACTTAGAAAATGGGATACCTGAACAATATGAATTGAATGACAAAAGCTTGTTGGATATTGCTAACAACCGAATGGGGACCAATGATAGGTTCAAAACGAAATGAAAGATGGGAATGATGAAGTTTTGGGAGATTGAATGGCGGGTTGTGGAGAATACAAGTAGAAATGAAGATATTTGACAAGCTAAAATCAAGGAGTAAAACTGACAAAAAAATATTTTGTAAAATGTAACAAATAAATAAAAATGGGGGAGAGAGAAATGAATATAGTAAATTAATATGGAAATAAAAGAATATAAATGGGGGAGAGAGAATAATGGAAATAACAGAATATAAATGGGGGAGAGAGAATAATGGAAATAACAGAATATAAATAGGAAGGATAGAGAAACGAACATAAAATGGGGGAGAGAGAATCTTGGAAGATAATAATGAAAATAATGAGTGTAATCTTAAATAAATGAATAAAAAAATGCTAATAATTAATTTATTAAATTGAAGAGAGAAACGAAAATATGGGCAAAATGGTCCCAAATTTAGCGAGAAATCTATTATTCGAAAAAACCTGTAACTTGGCCATTTTTGAAATATGGGTTTTGGACTGTGCTATCACACTTAATTTCTGGAGAAAAAAATAAAGGGAGTTATATGTAACAATAATAATAAAACTCATTAAGAATATTTAAATAAAAGATGTTGTTATTGTTAGCATATATTATTTTACTATTATTATTTGTCATTGAGGGTAGATTAGTCTTTTATTTATTCTTGTTGTTACCCTTCCTATATAAACTTCATTAGTGTGTATTTTATCTCTTAATGAAAATATGCAAACCCTAGTTCTTTATCTTTTCACATGGTATCAGAGCATTAGTCTCAAGAGGAGTATCAACAATCCTATTGTCAGTAAGACGTGCACGATCAAAAAGATCAGCTATATACTTCGACTGAGATAGGAGATAACCTTTAGAGGAACAAGCCACCTCAATGCCCAGAAAATAACGAAGGACGCCCAAGTCTTTCTCAGATTTTAAAGATTTTATTCCATCACAATCAGCGCCTGTAATGATCATGTCATCGACATATAAGGATAATAAAATGCGACCTACACTTGTACGCTTGACAAACAATGCAGAATCATGATGAGTAGGAACAAAACCAAGCGAAGTGATCACCATGGAGAACTTCTCAAACCAAGCACGAGGTGCTTGTTTGAGACCATAAAGTGCTTTGCGAAGCCTACAAACTTCACCAGGTTTATGAGCAACACCAGGAGGAGGCATCATATATGCTTCTTCATGAAGATCACCATTCAAGAAAGCATTCTTGATATCCATCTGAGATATTTTCCATCTACGGACTGAAGCCACTGCAATCATAGTGCGAACTGTCGTCATTTTTGCAACAGGAGCAAAAGTCTCTTCATAATCCATGCCATACTCCTGAGAGTAGCCTTTAGCAACAATTCGAGCCTTGTATCGTTCAATGGATCCATCAGATTTAGTTTTGATCTTGTAGACCCAACGAGAACCAATGGGACGTTTGCCAGACGGCAATGATACCAAATCCCATGTATGAGTCTGATGTAGAGCAGTAAGTTCCTCAGCCATAGCATCCTGCCAAAGTGGATCACGAATAGCCTCTCTAAAGGATAAAGGCTCAGAAAGACGATGAATTGAAGCAACAAATGAAGAAAAAGAACTGGAATAAGAAGAATAAGCAAAATCTGGTAGTTTAGTAGACTTACGAACACGAGTAGATTTACGAGGTGGAGGATCATCCGCAACCTCAGGAGATGATTGAGTGACTGTTGGAGGAGGATAAGCAGAGGTGGATGTCTTGTCAACCAAAGTATCAGATTCTGTGGTGCTATCAGTAGGAGTAACTGGAACTGAGGGTGGAACTTCTTCAGTGTCAATATTGAAGGGATCAATGAGAATGAGATCTGACTGTGTCATGTTATGTGAACTAGCAGGAATGGAGAAGAAAGGAATATGCTCCAAAAACACAACGTGACGAGAAACATACAATTTTTGACTAACTGGGTCAAAACAACGATATCCCTTTTGACCAACGCCATAACCCAAAAAGACACATAAGGCAGACCTAGGGGACATTTTGTTGCGCTCAGCATGAGGTCTGAGAACAAAACAAGTACAACCAAAGACACGCAATGATGAATAATCAGGCACGTGTCCATATAATTTTTCAAAGGGAGACAAACCTGAGTTATGTGAGATTGGGATTCGATTAATCACATAAGCAGCCGTAAGAATCGCTTCCCCCCAAAACACACTAGGAACATCAGCTGACAACAAGAATGAACGAGCTGTTTCAACAAGATGGCGATGTTTCCTTTCAGCAACACCATTTTGTTGAGGAGTATCAGTACAAGAGGCTTGATGTATAGTCCCATCCGAAGCAAGTAAATGGGAAAAATCATTAGAAGTATACTCACCCCCCAAATCACAGCGAAAACATTTTATGACAGTCGAATGCTGTGTTTTCACAAGAGCTCTAAAGTTGTTAAAAATTTCAAGGTAATCAGACCTATGTTTCATTAGATAAACCCAAGAATAACGAGTGTAATCATCAATAAACGAAACATAATATCTAGAACCTCCTTTTGAGGATATAGGAGAAGGTCCCCACACATCAGAATGCACAAGATCGAAAGGAGCAGAAGAAACAGAAATACTTCTATAAAAAGATAAGGCTGAAAATTTTGCCAATTTACAACCACTACAATCAGAAATATCATGACTGTCTAAATGTCGTAAAGCTCCTGTAGACACCAAAAACTGCAAACGAGATGCAGAAACATGACCTAAACGAGAATGCCATAAATAAAAGATAGAAGACGAATGACTCAAACGAAACGACGACAAATCCAGACTAGAAGTTGTCACATCTGATACTTTGAGTTGATCCAAAACATAAAGTCCCCCTTGCTTACGGCCTGTCCCAATCAAAGTTCCATTCAGATAGCGCGTAATTCAGTTTTTCATGAGCGAACCAAGTGATAGCGAGCAGAAATGTCGCTATTTTAGTCTCAATTTATTAAGCTTTTTGGTGCTTTAATCGTATTTTAATGAATATATTTAATGAATTTTGTTATTTGGTCCTTAGGAGCTAAGTTGGTGATTTTGGGAGAAAAAGAGCCAAAATTGAAGCAATTGAAGCCCAAATCCTAGCTTGATGCAATTGGAAGCCCAAAGAAGCCAACCATGAAGAAATGACCAAGAGAAATGAAGAAGAAGGCCCAAAAATCAGCCCAAAAGGAAGCTGAAAAATCTGGAAAGTTGGGGCAGCGTCGAGACGCTAAGTAAGGCAGCGTCGCGACGCTACCCTTTCTTGTTGCCCAAGCCGCGTGCGCAGCAGCGTCGCGACGCTGAGCAAGGTAGCGTCGCGACGCTACCCCTATTCCAGGCCTATAAAAAGGCACCCTTGGGTGTCTCATAATTCATCAATCATCCTTCCAATTCCTTCATTTCTCTCTTCCTTAAGGCTCCTTTGGAGCCCCTCTCAAGCCTTTTGAGCCTTTTTGAGAGGATTCTTCTAGTGGGAAAATTTTTGGAATTTTGGGGGAGCAATCTTAGAGGCTCAAGGAGTAGTCAGCGGGGGCTCCAAGCGTCAGCGAGGGGTTTTTCGACGGTCAATTCCTTTCATTTATTGCTCTTTATTATGCTTTCTTTTGTAAATGATATTTTAGCTATGTATAGCTAAACCCTCAATTTGGGGTCTTCAAATGAAATGATAGTTCAAATATTGTTATAATTTCTTGTCTCTTGCCCATGTCCTAATTATTTGTATGGATGTGCTTAATGCTTTACTCAATCTGGCCAATTGTGTAATGATTCGATTCTTAATGGAAACTCGACGGAGAGAAATTAGGATAGATCATAATCCATGCAACTAGTTTAATTGTCCGTTGTGACACCGGGATTAGTTGATTAAACTTAGATTCCTAAAATGAATCAGAGCGTAATAATTAATGATTTTTAATAGCGCTAAGGACACTTAGGTTGTTAAAATGAATTAATTACAATTAGGGGAAACCGACAGGAGAACCTATGTGATCAACGGAGATTCTAGGATTATAATTAGTTAGGCAATGAGATAGGATAATTATAACAACTATTTAGCTAATCATCGATTTTCAAGACCCCTCTTCCCATTTATAGAAAACTCTTTCTCCACATTTTATATTCGATTGATCAATTTATTTTCATTAATTGTCTTATATTTAAATCCTTTTATTGCATGAAGTGGTCCCTAAATATTATTTCGCCTAAGTATTTGCAGTGCTCAAGAAAATTTTAATTATTTGTTTAAGTTTCGCTTCGCCTCCCTGTGGATTCGATACTCGGTATTACTACCGTTTTATATTACTTGTGACGACCCGTGCGCTTGCAGATAATCGTTCAAATCACCCAACAAGTTTTTGGCGCCGTTGCCGGGGAGGCTTGATTTTTAAGCAAAAATTAAATTTTCTTGACATCGAAAAAGAAAAGGATAAATGGTAATTTAGGTGTAAATATTTTTCTTCATTTTGTGAATATTATTTTATTTTCATTTTTGTTTGGTTTTTTTTTGTTGTCGGGAAGCATTGTATGCGAAGAAACAAGGTGGTTGATGTAACGCCCCAGGTTTTAATATAAACTAACCTTAGTGACATTACTAAGCTCCTATTCAAACCAATCGAGAGCTCCGGAAATTTCGGCAGCATAACGGCGTACATAGGACAAACCCAAAATTTTAGAACACCTGTTAAACTCAACAACACTTCTAAATTGATTTGATCCACTCCACAACTTCACAGAACAACTGCAAGCAGGATACGAGTCAGATCTCGCATCTCCAACCAACAACAGAACCTAACTCTACCAGATCAAGCATAACCTTAACTTCCTAAAACAGATCGACTTTATTAAGCTACAACATATTTACAGCCTAACAAGAAACATGAAATCTAACCATGCTCAATAACAAGAACAAAAATTACGCCCACCTAGCTACAAAGCTAAACAGACCTACCTATCAACAATTAATTGAAAACTGTCCTTTCTAACAGAGAAAAGAAAAAAAACATATAAACAAACTATGGAACCCTGTGGTCACCCCTCGTGGACCTCCTTGTCTACATCACCGGGCACATACAGCTCATCACCTGCATAATCTGAAATTGTTGGGGGGAATAAAGGGGAGGGGTATCAGTACAACCACCGTACTGGTAAGTAGCTCACACCCGGTGAGCCACCAAACAACAAACAACCACCACAACAAGCTAACCACACACCTCATGCTTATAAAGCGATAAACAACCCACATGCTCTTAAACACGAAATAACATTGCTGACACATGCTCATGCAAAAATGGGACGACAACATGAATCCACGCATCATGCTATGCACCCCCACATGGTTTCCGTGTCATGCCCGCACACTCACGTGATTTCCGCGTCACGCTCCGCACTCACATCCCACACGTGATTTCCGCGTCACGCTCCGCAAACCCACCCAACACATGTATTATAACGCGCCATGCGCAGCGCCACTCACACGTGATTTCCGCGTCACGCTCCGCACTCACACCCACACTTGATTTCCGCGTCACGCTCCGCACACACACCCAACACATGATTTACGCGTCATGCTCCGCCTCTCCCCAATGAACACGCTATGCAGACACGACTCATGCAACATAGCCAACAACAACAGTATCTCATGCTCATAAATTAAACAAACAACATACTTATGAACCATTAACACAACATGCTTAAGTATCCAACAAAGCATCAAGTTTGATCACAAGGAGAGCTACAAACAATAATAAACACAACATATAGTAACCAAGCAAGAAAAGCGGTAACATGCTCAAACAAACAAACAAGCCCGTCCAAGTAGAAACTACTTACAGAAGACTTTTACAAACCAACGCTAGCTGGAATGGCACGACACGCTCCCAAAACGAGCTTCCAGCTACAAACAAACTACCAATCATTAAAGGAAGTCTATACTAACGGAAAACACCCTAAAACAAGATGCTAAAGGCGAAACTGAACCAATAACGGTTAATTTCCTTGCTGGACAGCATTTAAACATAACCCGAATTGAGAACCCAACACCATTAAACCATGGGCAACCACGTTTAAAGCGTTACGGGCGGTGGGTATTTGTTAGTTGACGACCATATCTAAGGCTTTTTAGCCATGGACAGCAAGTAAATATAACCTACGGCACACTAACAACATTTAGGAGGTTGGGCAATGCAACAAAGGCCTAAGTGATCAGTGAGACCTTATTTAGCATGCTTCTAAACCACGGACAGCAGGGTAAAACCTCATTTAAACCATGATTTAAAACCTACAAAGGGTCGGAAACATTTTAAGGTAACGAGGCTTAATGGGCAATGAAGAACCACATGATTTTTTTTCCCAAACAGCCATGACAACCCACTTAGATGCATAAACTAGGTCCTATAAGGGCTAGGCAACTCCTACGAGCCTAGATATGCAATGAGTAACGACCTATACATGATTCTAAGGCTAGGATAACTATTGGGCAGCACTTTTTAATGCTAAAAGCAAAGGGACAACAAGAAACCTTACCAAACGGACTCGCTTTCACGAAAGGCGGGTTATTCTAACCTCTAACAACGTGTTAGAACGCTCCTTGGGCAATGGGTATCCAAGCTGAAGTGTTTCGAACCTTATCGAACACTTAGACGGTGCTGCAGATCAGAACATTGAATGCAATTAAACCTTTCAGCACAAAAAACTAATGGGTATTTAAATTTAAGCTTTAACCAAGAATGGGTAAGGCTTAAACTTACCCGACAAGGAGATTCGAGGCCAAATCGCTTGCTGGACAGAAGCAAAATCGCACAAAAGCGAGGCTCGGACTGCTGGACGCGCGCGAATCTGGCTGAACAAAGCAGAGGGAGTTAGATCGACCTTATCTCATCTAAGAATGAGAGGAACAAAAGCTTACCCACGATTTTAAGGCTGAAAAACGTGGAGAAAGAGAGACCCACGAGATTTACCTTGTTGAAACGCAAGGAAAAGAGGGAAAAAGAGCGGCGGCGCGCGTGAGACGAGACCAACGACAAGCGAAAACCACGGCGCGAGGAGGAAGACGACGGCGGCTGTGCGAGGTGGCTGGGCGGCGGACTGCGGCAGCTCTCTGCGTGGAGGCTGCGGCGGCGGCGCGGTTGCTGAATGGAGAGGAGAAGAAAAAAAACATAGAGATGGGGATGGGGGCTGCCGTGCGCGCGAGAGAGAGAGAGATTGATTTCTTTTTTCTCTATTCTTATTCCTTTTTTTAAAAAAAAAAAAAACCAAAACTCCAATTAACTGCCCACTAATCAGAGAAAAACGTATACCCTCTTCCCCACTAACTGCTTAGCACTAACGCACGGGGAGAAGGAAAAATAAAATATCCCAATTGGTTTAAAAATATCAACTGAAGGTTAAACTTAAATTCCAATTTTTTTTCCAAACTAGAATTTAAACCTGATTAATCCAAAATGACATAATTTTTAAACGCGGGGCGTTACAGACTCCCCACCTTTAAAAACTTTTGTCCTCGAAAGTTGCCTGCCTAGCCACTTTGAATGATTGACGTTGATCTCAACTTTTTCTTTTCCAAGGCATTTCTTTCAAACAACTTTCTTCTCATCGAAAGCATTTTCAGCTACCATGCCAAGGTTTTGAATTGCGGCACAAGAAGGATCATTGATAAACATCCGTACAATGACTCCTGAATCAAGTTCTCGAACCTACACCATTTGTAGCCAAGCTCGCCCATCGACAACTCGACAAAGGTGCAAGAAAAACTTAAATGGTTCGACAACATCAGAACTAAGCTTCGATTTTTCCCCACTGATGCTAATTGAAGGAAAAGAGGTCGCTAATGACAGCTTAATCTCTTGGGCTTGACACCTTCACATCCTACTTTCGATGGCAACTTATATCTTTGTCCCGATACCACGGGTAGCTTCATTAGCAAACTTCACCAACCTTGAGTCCACTTTGTTGGTTTTTTTTTTTTTTTTTGCAACCACCACTTTCAACTAGGCATCGCCAAAGTTGAACCAAATGACTATATCATGATTTTCGCTGCCAACTCAAAATTTGAACAATCCATCCTTCTTAGCAATGGCTACGAGACTTATTACTGCCCTACTAGGTACATCCACGATAGCCCTGTCATGTTGACAACTAAAGTTGCGGCCATGACTCTATATCAATTTCCAACATCTCGTTTGTCCTTGGTTGAGATCTCGCTACATAATAGATGTTTGACTCTTGGTCTAAGAATAAACCAACATATCATCAAGAACCTTGTCACGAGCAAGTCCAAAATGAGCTTGAGATTTGGTTTACGAAGTTCATAACAATAGCAAGGCACTAATGAGTCCGAAGACATCACAGAAGCTAGCTACGCTCATACTTGGTTTTGAAGGCCATCCTCGGAATGCTAACTTCCTTGACTTTTAAACTATGAGGCCAAAATGCAAAACCATCCTTGGAACTTCCTTTTCCTTGAAGCTGGCCTATACTAAGAGGTTCGCCCAACTTCACCCTTTACAATGAAATTTCTCGATGGCTTAGGTTCTAACTCTCACTTGACAGAGCCTTGAACCCAACTTACTAGCTTTCGCTAATTTTTCAAAGATACAGAAGATCTAACTAATGCACATAACCACTCAAACACATGACAAAGCACAACTAGGGGGAAATGAAATTCCAATGAAATAGATAGACTTGAAGAAGGAGAACTAACTTGGGAACGAGAGGTGTTACCAACTCCCCACCTTTAGGAACTTTCCTCCTCAAAAGTTGCTTACTTAACAACTTTACTCGCTTATCCTTGATTTCAACTTCTCTTTCCAAGGAAACTCGAGTTTCAAGAACTGAACTGGGACTAACCAAGCAACTAACTCGCTCTTGCGTGGTTCATTAAGAAACCATCCTTCAATCCTTGAACTTGAAACTTTGGCCAAAAGGTATCCAAGAGCCAACTTCCTTAGGGACTTAGGCTCTCATGCTAGGACTTTAAAACCAACTTACTAACCTTCAAGGGTAAAGAAAGATCACACCTTAAACTCTAAGGCAACAATCTAAACCAACTAACAACAGCAAGCACAAACCAAAAACTCGCAAGCTATCCAGAAACTATGGCAACATCCTATGCCTACTAACAAACAACAGGCACAAAATGGAAACATGCTATCTAGATACTATGGGACCATCCTACTCCTACTAGCAACCAATAAGCACACAATCAAACCAAGCTACCTAACTGGCTAAAGGGAGCATCCTAAGCCTGACTACTACAACATAAAACAGCTATAAAGGTAAGAGCATGCTCAAATAAGCCAGACAAGTAACAAACAATAATCATACAATTCATTCACCCAAGGTAACACAAATATCATGCAATAGATAACATAATATCATCATTAGTACAACATACCTGGTGATGGAGAGGAGAACGAGGAAGACCACAGATCCTACGCTATTAACAACCTAGATTCTAGGTCAGTCTACAAGAACGTAATTGCTCTGATACCATCTGTAACACCCCAGGCCCAGGATTCGGAATCCGGATTCGGCACCTCACGGCCCCGGCATTCCCCTACATCCTTTGCGGCCTGGCGACGTTACCATACTCGTCTTAAACCGCTTCTAAGAGTGAAGATTGTCCCCACAAACCAACACAGGGTCCTTCTAGCATGCTTTGTCCTCACTCACATGCATCCTAGGAAAATTCCCAGGAGGTCACCCAACATAGAACTACTCCAAGCCAAGCACGCTTAACTTCAAAGTTCCTATGATTGAGCCACCGAAAAGGAAGGTGCACCTTGTTGGTATAGGTAGTACCTATCAATTCTTTTTAAGCTTTATCTTGACCGTTTCCATGTCCTCAGGATCCCTCTCATTCGGATGTGATCTCGGTTCATTCATGTACCCCTCCTAACCTCGGGCGTCACATGCCCATGT
Source organism: Luffa acutangula (assembly GCA_036850905.1). NCBI lineage: Eukaryota > Viridiplantae > Streptophyta > Magnoliopsida > Cucurbitales > Cucurbitaceae > Luffa > Luffa acutangula. The sequence goes on along the minus strand of CM072094.1, from coordinate 7,122,754 downwards.
AACTAAATGTAAAAATACAATATCAATTTAAATTAAGATCAAGCCATTTTTTCACAATATCAATTTAACTAAATGTGCCAATCCCCGGCAACGGCGCCAAAAACTTGATGTGGACTTTTCCTACCGCAAGCGCACGGGTCAAGTAATAATATAGTGAATAGTAAATTCGAATGTCGTCCTCTGGATTGGATTTTTAAGCAAATCAAGTATTGCGAATAATCTTGCCCAATTTTATTTAGGGATCAAAAAGTGATGAATAGGCGATATGAAAACTAATTTAAAGCAAGTAAAAAGAATGGAAATTCAATTGGGAAAACAACTTAGGGAATTGATTTCGCCGATTTCGCTTAGGATTGATTTTAAAGAATAAGTTATTATGCACAATGAAATTATGAGCCAAAGACCCTTTAATCACAACTACCTCTCCCGAGTATAATTGATTCTCATGCAAATTAATCAACTTGATATCCCTATCTAAGTTTATTAATAAGCAAGGCAATGAGATCTTTTAACCAATTCTAAAGATAATCTAAGACCGTCAAGAATTAGAAAGTAAACTTTATTCATGCAATCTTGAGCAAGTCTAGATCAAATCCCCTCTCCCGAGCTAGATTCGAAACTTAAATCATTCAACTAATGGCCAATTAATTGAAAGCATTAAATCAAGATTACAAACACAATAACATTGCACAACTTAAACCATAAATCAATCCATAAACTTAATCAACTACATCAATCCCTAAGCTACAAGTTTAGCTACTCATGAATGAAAATACAATCTCAACTAAACATGTGAAAGCCATAAATCTAACTAAAGAAAGAAAGAGGAAAAGAAAACTCAATGTAGGCCGAGTCCCGACGTCCCCGTCACGATCCCCACGAACAATGGGTTGATTTCCAAGTTCCTCCTTTGTTTGCAGCTCCAAAAGTCCTCTCTTCTGTCCTCTTTTCGGCTCCAAAAGGTCCCAAATTGATCTCCTCTTAAAACCTAGCCGAAGTGAAGCTTTTATTCTGATTTTTCATCTTAGCGTCGAGACGCTGTCAAGACAGCGTCGCGACGCTTCCTCTTATACGCGCGTTCTGAATAAGGAAAAACGGTAGCGTCGGGACGCTTCCTATCATAGCATCTCGACGCTGTAAGCTTTACGCGCCTAATCTGATATGGAATGTGAGCGTCGAGACGCTCAAGAGCTAGCGTCTCGACGCTAGCCTGTTGTTGACCGAGATTTGACTTTTCTCCACTTTTACTCTTTTCATTCCTTTACATCTTTTCACGCCCCGAGCACCCGATTAACTCTGATATTGCATTATAACTCCAATCAACCATTTCCTACAAAATAAACAATAAAGCACAATAAAATGGCCCAAACATCATAAAAGACTAGCTAAAATAAATCAGTACAGATAGCTAGCTATGCTCGCTATCAAATACCCCCAAACTTAAGCTTTTGCTAGTCCTCGAGCAAACTCTAAATCAGACATATAATGGAAGAATGGATGCAATAATCATAACTCAATCCTCAAGGCTCAAAAGTCAATAACCAAGCAAGCAAGAGATATGCACATAAGGACCAATGAGGGAGACAAATTAAAATTTTTCCAAAATGAACTTGCATAAGCGAGATCTATCTCAACAAGACCAGACTCTACTAGCCCGGGATTGGATTATTAAACTCTCAGCTCATCTTCCCTCTACACTGGCACTAAGGTTTCACTACTGAGTTAATGCAACAAATTAGTTTGTTTATCTCCATACTTAGGTGCTTTTAATTAACAATTGAATTAAGCATGTAAATGTGGCACTAGCTTTCACACACCCATTGCAGGGACCCTTAACCTGAGATTTCTCTGGTTGGCCTAACTGATCACAACAGGGGTAGCTCTTTTTGCCTTAATCTTTATTAAACATTGCAAACTGTGCACAGGCCATGGCATAATAATTTTCTTTTCAACAGTAACTACAAGAATGATTTTTTTCGATATGAGCATAAATAGCAGATATTCTTTTCTTTTCTCCTAAGCAAGATCAAACATGCTAATTTGCAAAAAAATTAACTCTTTAGCTCTACCCTACACCTATCGAGGTGACAACAAGCATATGAACCCAATAATTCGCTCCTAAGCATTCAAATCCAAGTCAGGCCAAGACAGATACTCTACTCATGCAAGCCATCTCCTAGAAAAATTTTAAAAAGTCTCCCTTTTTGGGCACTTATGCTTACATCTCATCACAAGCTTGAAAATTGACAAGTAAGCCTATCCTAGGACATCATAATCATGCAAAAGTAGCATCCAAAAAACAATCATATGCATAATTCAGAGAAAGCTCAAAACTATAGCCCGAACTCAGATGCTCAAGGGCTCCACAAACATGCTAATCCACCCCCAAACTTAAAATATGCATTGTCCTCAATGTATAAAGAAAATAGGGCATAACCAAGCATGAGAACAATTAAAGAATGACAGGAGTAAATAATACTGGCCTGGAATGATGATGACTTCTTGCTTGAGAGCTTGGACTCTTGAAAGCTTGAAAGCAAAGGAGAGGAAGAAAACAAGACCTACAAAACAAAAACAAACAATAAATCAAAGACAAAAACAAAAAATACTAACTTACTTGGGTTGCCTCCCATAAGCGCTTGTTTAACGTCATTAGCTCGACGTGTTGCACGTGCTTCAAGGAGGCTTTTGTTCTGTGAATCCAACAGAGGTGCTCTTTCTTGCACCTTTCCTGTAGCCCATGTAAAGCACTTCATCTTTAGAGTCTTCAACTGCTTTAAAGATCTCTTTCTCGTTCTTGACTCTAATAGTGAGCTCCCTGCGCTCAATATCTATGATCGCTCGCCCAGTAGCGAGGAATTGTCGTCCTAATATGACAGGCATTGAAGGATTTTCTATCATGTCCATAACATACAAGTCAATAGGGAGGAAAAATCTACCTACTCTGATTAACACATTTTCTATAATACCAACTGGTCTCACCATAGATTGATCAGCCAATTGGAGCTTTACAGGAGTAGACTTAATCTCACCTATATCTAACTTTTTACACAAGGACAATGGGATAATATTAATGCTAGCACCTAAATCACATAATGCTCTGAAAGAATAAGTACCAAAGCTACAAGGAACAGAAAAACTCCCTGGATCTGCTACTTTTTCAGGTACTTTTTGTTGTACTCTGGTGCTGCATGTGGAAGCAAGATAAACAGTGTCAACTTTCTTTTCCTTTCGTTTCTTTGCTAACCACTCCTTCATAAACCTGTTGTATTGGGGCATCTCTAATGCCTCTGCAAATGGAATATTAATATTCAGATTCATAAAAGCATTCATAAATTTATCAAACTGAACCTGATTATTCTTTTTCTTCTTTTTCTTTTTCTTTTCCTTGGGAACCATCAGTGTGGGAGAAGGAATAGGAGGCTCAAGGTTAGGCTGTTCAGCCTCATCAGATGATGTATCCTCCTCAGCTTCTCCTGTAGGCGTTTCATAGTCCTCAGATTCAGGCTCCTCTTCAGATTCTTCCTGGTGCACAGTGATTGCCTTACAATACTCCATCTGGGGTTTCTCTTGTTCAGCTGGGGCCTTACCTTTGTTCATTGTACTTACAACATTCACCAACTGTCCCAGCTGAGTCTCGATGTTCTTGATGGCTGCATTGTGGCCATTCACTGTTGAATTGATGGCAATGACTGCCTCCTCTAACTTGGTTGTCCTGTTACTAGACTCTGCAATGAAAGCTCCAACAAGATCTTCTAACTTTTTATTATCTTGAGTTTGAGGGGCAAAACCAGGAGGATTAAGAACATTCTTAGTATTAGCATAAGAGAAATTTTCATGGTTCCTATTGTTAGGGTGACAATGTGTAGGTGTAGAACTATTATTATATCCCCTAGAATTAAAATTTGATACATACTGAACCTGCTCAATAGTCTCCTCCTGAGGTCTAGATGCTAAAGCAGCAGCTGATTCAATTGACTGTGCACTCCCTGTACCTGAAAATTTCATAAAAGCATTGGCAAGGGAAGTCATCTGGGCCTGGAGTGCACTTACTTTATCAACCTCAAACACTCCAGCAGCAATCTTTTTAGGTGTAGACCGCTCAGATGGCCACTGATAGCTGTTGGTGGCCATATCCTCTAGAAGTGTGCGAGCATTTTCCACGGTCTTGGACAACAGAGTCCCACCTGCAGCTGCATCAACAATCGTTTTTGTACTAGGAGTTAAACCATTATAAAACAACTGTACCTGAAGCCAATCGGGGTAACCATGTTGAGGACACTTCCTCAGTAGCTCTTTGAATCGCTCCCAAGCTTCGAACAGCTGCTCATCATACTGTTGTTGGAATGTCCCAATCTCGGTCCTCAGCTTGACCGTCTTTGCAGGAGGAAAGAATTTCTTTAAAAAGGCCTGGACCAAAGCATCCTAGGTGGTGATGCTCCCAGGAGTAATAGACTGCAACCAATCACGTGCTTTATCCTACAGAGAAAAGGGAAATAAACGTAAGCGAATAGCATCCTCAGAGACACCGTTGATCTTTACCGTCCCACATATATCCAAAAATGATTTAAGATGAGAATTTGGATCCTCAGTGGGCGATCCTCTGTATGCACAGTCTCGAGCCATCTGAATGAGACCGGTTTTCAGCTCAAAGTTGTTGGCATTAATCGGTGCATAGACAATCCCCGACTGTTGCCCCTGAAACACAGGCTGAAAATAATCTCTAATAGGCCTAGGCTCCTCAGGTGGATTTTGGTCTGCCATTTGAATAATTTCTCTATTTTCCCTTCGAAGCCTAAGAATTGTTCTTTCTATCTCGGGATCAAATGGTGCTAAAATTAAATCTTTATCCCTACGCATAAACAAACACAGCTACCCTAAAAAAGAAAGAAAACAATTATGGAATGAGAAAAAAGAAACAACCAATCTAATTATGGAAAATATAATCTAGAAAAGGAAACAAACTAACCTAATATGGAATGCACAAAAATGAATATGGAAGAATGCAAATAAGGAAACTAATCTAGAAAAGGAAAAACAAGAACAAATAAAGAAAAGACTACTCAACTAAAAGAAAACTAACCTAGAAAATCAATTATGGAAAGAAAAACAAATAAGGAAAAAAACAATAAACTAAAAAGGTAAAAATACACCCTAAATTAAGATCAAGCAATTTTTTCACAATATCAATTTAACTAAATGTGCCAATCCCCGGCAATGGCGCCAAAAACTTGATGTGGACTTTTCCTACCGCAAGCGCACGGGTCAAGTAATAATATAGTGAATAGTAAATTCGAATGTCATCCTCTGGATTGGATTTTTAAGCAAATCAAGTATTGCGAATAATCTTGCCCAATTTTATTTAGGGATCAAAAAGTGATGAATAGGCGATATGAAAACTAATTTAAAGCAAGTAAAAAGAATGGAAATTCAATTGGGAAAACAACTTAGGGAATTGATTTCGCCGATTTCGCTTAGGATTGATTTTAAAGAATAAGTTATTATGCACAATGAAATTATGAGCCAAAGACCCTTTAATCACAACTACCTCTCCCGAGTATAATTGATTCTCATGCAAATTAATCAACTTGATATCCCTATCTAAGTTTATTAATAAGCAAGGCAATGAGATCTTTTAACCAATTCTAAAGATAATCTAAGACCGTCAAGAATTAGAAAGTAAACTTTATTCATGCAATCTTGAGCAAGTCTAGATCAAATCCCCTCTCCCGAGCTAGATTCGAAACTTAAATCATTCAACTAATGGCCAATTAATTGAAAGCATTAAATCAAGATTACAAACACAATAACATTGCACAACTTAAACCATAAATCAATCCATAAACTTAATCAACTACATCAATCCCTAAGCTACAAGTTTAGCTACTCATGAATGAAAATACAATCTCAACTAAACATGTGAAAGCCATAAATCTAACTAAAGAAAGAAAAGGGAAAAGAAAACTCAATGTAGGCCGAGTCCCGACGTCCCCGTCACGATCCCCACGAACAATGGGTTGATTTCCAAGTTCCTCCTTTGTTTGCAGCTCCAAAAGTCCTCTCTTCTGTCCTCTTTTCGGCTCCAAAAGGTCCCAAATTGATCTCCTCTTAAAACCTAGCCGAAGTGAAGCTATTATTCTGATTTTTCGTCTTAGCGTCGAGACGCTGTCAAGACAGCGTCGCGACGCTGCCTCTTATACGCGCGTTCTGAATAAGGAAAAACGGTAGCGTCGGGACGCTTCCTATCATAGCGTCTCGACGCTGTAAGCTTTACGCGCCTAATCTGATATGGAATGTGAGCGTCGAGACGCTCAAGAGCTAGCGTCTCGACGCTAGCCTGTTGTTGACCGAGATTTGACTTTTCTCCACTTTTACTCTTTTCATTCCTTTACATCTTTTCACGCACCGAGCACCCGATTAACTCTGATATTGCATTATAACTCCAATCAAAAATTTCCTACAAAATAAACAATAAAGCACAATAAAATGGCCCAAACATCATAAAAGACTAGCTAAAATAAATCAGTACAGATAGCTAGCTATGCTCGCTATCAGCGGCAACAAGTTATCAATGGCTGACGGAGAGAGGAACAGTTACAAAGAAGGCTGGATTATATGAATTGGATGAGTCAAGTTCACTGAAAGCGCAACTGGCATCTCTGACCAATGCACTAAATAAATTGACGTCATCTGTAACGCCCCAGGAATTTAAAAGCTAACCCGGCGACATTACTAACTCCTAGACCAAAACAAACCGTGAGCACCGAAAATTTCGGCAGCATAACGACGTACATTGGACTAACCAAAAATTTTTCCTACACCTGCTGAACAAGGAAAACACTTCTACAAGCAATACTGAACTACTTCCCACTTCACATCTCAGCAGAACATAAACAGAACCAACAGACAAACAGATCTCGCATAAACAAGTATTAGCTAAAACCAACGACATCTTTAAACAAAATCTTGAAACGACACCTCCTGCGCAACAACTTATTAAACCACTAACTGAATGAAACAATGGAGTTCTTTTAAAACGGAAACAACTTATTCCAGGGATCAACAAGAATGAATCAGGACTAACCAAACTAACAACTTTCAAAAACAGCAACACAACTGTCCTAACTAAAATCTAAGGAAAATAAAGTCAAGAACATCGATACTAATTATGGTTCCTCCTCATACGCCTCCTCCGTATCACCATGGTCCACGCAGTCATCATAACCTGCAAAATCTGGTAGTTGGGGGGAGAGAGGAGGGGGTCAGTACACTAAGGTACTGGTAAGCAGCCCCTACCTGAGAAGCCATCAAACAGCAAACAACAAACAACATGCCTTTCATGCGCAAACAACATGCTTTTCAAAGCGGTAAACATAATATCATGCTCAAAAGCTAGTAAAACAAATGACTCTCCTAAGCCATAACTCATGCATCTTTCTATATGCAACTTGCTAACCACTCAAGCTCCACGAGCTCACTCAACGCTCCTATTTAGCCCTCACATGGCTCTCCAAGACTGATCCTTCGAGTCGCACTGTCCCCTGACCATTTGTACCCAGGGCCACAATGCTCTCTACGGAGCTCGGCGTTTGACCCTTGACCATTTGTACCCAAGGCCTCAAACTGTGCATCGCCCCTTGACCATTTGTACCCAAGGCGCACCGATGACTTAGCAAAGTATTGGCCCTTCTCCAGGCACCCAACACATGCTCTCTAGACTCATCACACCGACCCTTGACCATTTGTACCCAAGGCCTCGATGCTCCTCTTAACCAATGGTGACGTGCCACCCCTCGACCATTTGTACCCGAGGTGCACTGACACTCACCCAACTTTCTTCTCTTTCACACTTTAGGTCCCTGACCTATAACTCACATCTACTAAAATGCATATGCCCTGCAACATGCTTCTAGACTCATGCATCATGCCCACAAAGCATATACGTGCAACTACACATGCTCTCGTCCATGCTTAACTCATATGCACAAATAGAACCAACGTGCTTGCAACCATTCATCACGCAACAACGATTCATGCTTTTCCACAGAATCATATACATATATATATATATATATATTCAAAGAACAAGAACAAGAGAACAGTTATAAGACAAGGAAACATTCAGCATGCAACACACAGTCAAACAGACTTCAACAAGTAGGAACTACTTACCGGAATCTCTAACGCTCCTAAACGATCCTAAAGGACTAATGGAACAACCGGAAGAGCCTAAAGAGCTCCAACTACAAGCAACAACTACCATGAGTTAGAAATTGATAAACAACACCCTAGAGACTTAATAAAGGAAGGTAAAGGGTGCTGGAATTTACCGTTCAGCGTCCGAAAGACCTCGAACACGTGCTGTCCAGCAAGCGAAGAGGTTTAAAACCACTTGCTTAGAGGCCCTAAGCACTGGGTGTTCAAGTCTAAGGCTCAACGGATGATGGGTCACAAGGCAAGAATGATTTCGAACCCAAGACGACTCCGAACAGAGCTGGAAAAACAAGAAACCAACCACGACACCAAATTCTAAGGCCGAATAAGAGTGGGTAATCAAAATTTAAATTCGAACAATCATGGGTCACGATGAAAACTTACCGAAAACGCTAAACAATGCCGCAATGACCCAAAACGGGGTCGAACACCACTGGACAGCAGCGAAATTGCGAATGACGGGGCCCCGAACTGCTACCTGCGCGAGATTCAACCAAACCCACGCAAGGATTCTTAGATCAGGCCTTAACCAACCTATAAGGAGGAGGAAAACGGCTTATCCACGAGCCTATAGGGCTGAAACACAGAGGAAGGAGAAAAGAAACCACGGATCTGATGAACCAACGAGCAGAATCGCGCGGAGCACAAGACCCACGTGGCGGCGACGCTCGGCTACGACGGCCGGCGATTCAAGGTGGTGGCTCGGCTTCCGGCGGCTGGATCTGAACGGAAACGGCGCAAGGAGAGGGATTCGCGAAGAGAAAGCTCGCGGACAGAGGCGGCGCGACTTCAGACGACGACGCTGGAGCTCGAGCGGCGGCAACCCACGGCGGCGTTCCTCGACAGCAAGGGCTGGGCGACGACACAGGTGAAGAAAACAGGAGAGAGATGCGCGCGCGGGGGGAGAGGGAGAGAGATCGTCGATGGTCTGCTGCCGGTTGAAGAAAAACGCGAGGGGGGGGGCTGGTTGCGGCTGCGTGAAAGAGAGGGGAAGGGAGAGAAAGATTTTTTTTTCCTTTTTAGGGCTTCCCTTCTTTTCTTTTCTTAAACTAAAACAAATGACCTAAGCCTCATATTTAAAGACTTAATTAAGGTCTCTAAAACCCGAATCAAATCTTAATAAACTTATAAGGACCTAAGCACATTTTAAATTTAATTCCCGAAGGAAAAGAATTTCTTGGCTTAAAAACAATTACCCACTCCAAGCAACCACCAAAAATAATAAATAATAATCAACCTTAAGCAGCCAACAGGTACTACAACTCCGAATTAAATAGAAATTTAACAGAATTATTCGCACCTGGAAATGCGGGGCGTTACATCATCTGAGGTGGTTAAGTCCATTTCCACCTTAGCTGAAGGTCATTCAAAGAAGGAAGGTCAAGATGTGGAAGAAGTTCAATACATAGGAAATAGACCATATGCTCAAGGAGTACCAAACTTCTACCACCCCAGTCTGTGCAATCACGAGAACTTCTCATATGCGAATACGAAGAATGTTTTGCAGCCACCCCCAGGTTTTGCATCATCGAGTACTCCTGAAAAGAAAAATAATCTAGAGGAGATGGTGGCTTTATTCATCAAAGAATAAAGAATATTGAATGTGAGTCTCCAGACATCAGTAAACAACCACGACACAGCTCTAAAGAATATGGAAGTACAGATAGGTCAGATCGCTTCAGCAGTAAATGCCCTTCAAAAGGGAAAATTTCCAAGTGATACTGAGCCTAACCCGAAAGAGCAATGTAAGATGGTGGCTCTGAGAAGCGGCAGAAGACTGGAGGACAGTTCAGAGAAGAAAAAGGAAGAAGAAAAGAGAAGGGATGAAGATGAAGGGACTGAGGCACAAAAAGCCTCCTCTGAAAGGTTCCAACATCCTCCCAACTCTATTGAATTAAAATGTGATTTTTCTAACAACTTTGCAGGTAGAAAAGAAGATGAGAGGCATAATGACAATAAGAAGCTGACTGAGGAAGAAGTGGTTCCATGCAACCACCATGACAGAGGTTCGCATATTAGCCCGCCCAAGCGGAGGGGCGAATGTCCAACCTTTGATTTCAGGGAGTTACCTTTTCCTCAAAGATTTAAAAATGTCAAATTAGATGAACAGTTTCAAAAATTCTTAGAAATGTTTAAAAAGTTGTCTGTGAATATTCTATTGGTAGAAGCCTTGTATAATATGCCAAATTAAGGAAAATTCATGAAGGAAATGCTTTCTAAAAAGAAAAGTCTGAAAAAAGAAGTTTTTAATTTATCTGAGAGTAGCAGTACCATTATTTCTGGTAGGATACCCTCTAAGCAGAAAGATCCAGGAAGTTTTTCTGTTCCCTGCACCATAGGAGAAGTATCCTTCGATAGGGCTTTATGTGATTTAGGAGCAAGTATAAATTTGATGCCCTACTCTGTGTACAGGAAGATTGGTTTATCAGGTATGACAGACACCGACGTCACTCTCCAGCTTGCTGACAGATCGATTACCCACCCGATGGGTGTTGTGGAGGACGTGTTGGTAAAAGTCAACAAATTCATCTTCCCCGTAGATTTCGTGGTACTGGACATGAAAGAGGACAAAGAGGTGCCAATTATCTTAGGCAGACCTTTCCTAGCCACTGGTAAGGCTGAGATTAGCGTGCATACAGGTAAACTTACCTTGAACATTGATGATGAAAAAGTAGTGTTTAGTATTTTTGGCCAAGATGAATCTGTTTGTAGTTTGCATACATGTTTTTCTGTTGGGTCTGAATACTTGACTGATGACGATGAAGAGGTAGACTATAATCTTGGCCTAGCCTTAGGAGAAATGCTTATGGATAATGTGAATTTTGATCATGATGCATATATGGATAATCATATGTTTGAAAATGATTTGGATCTGCCTGACTTTGAAAATGAATTAGACTTGCCTACTTGTGATAATGAAAGATCTGCAGTTGATGACTTACCTTCCTTTGAAAATGAATTAGATTTGCCTGAAATGAATAATTTTGATGATGATATCGAATTGCCTGACATTGAGCATGAACATAAAAGGAATAAAAAAGATTGCTCGATAGATGATTTTGAGTCTGACCATGATTACAGTGAATCTATTGAGTCTGATCTTGACATTCCTGAATGCATGAATCCTGACAATGTGAATACTTTTTTTTCATGTCCTGATGATGTGTATAGCATAGAATCTGACCCAGAAGAACTCGAATCTGTGCATAGTATAGAATCTGATCCTGAAATTCTTGAATTCTTTAATTCTTCTAATGATGAGTCAAATGACAACTTAGTTGAATCATTTTTTAATTCTGAGTCTGAAGGATCTGCTGAGCATGTAGATATTTTTTCTGATGAATGGACTAGCATGATTGATAGGCCACCTCTAGATCCTAGACCAGTAGATATTATAACGCTTGATGACTCTGTTAACAATTGTTTTGAGAATAGAGATTTAGAAAAGAGATTTGATGCAGCTGATTATTTTCTGAAATGTTATTATGAGAATCTCTTTAGTGAAGATGGGCCAGGGGAAAGTTTTTTTTCTCCCCTGTTTGTAGTATGCAATTCGGTGCGTGGTTTCTTGCAGGGCCCGGAGGATGATGAAAATTTTTATTTTGAGCCTCCGTAAGCGTGCAGAGCCTAGTCTAGCTAAAGACGTTAAAGAAATCGCTGCTTGGGAGGCAACCCAAGGATTAAAGTTTAGTTAGTTGTTTTTGCGGTAAATAATTTTCTTTGCTCCGTGATCCAATTTTGTTTTACAGGATCACCTTAGCAAATCCCAAAAGTCCACATTTCCAATTTTTCATGGATTCAAAGGAAGAGGATGAAGCGCTCCTAGCTCAGGGAAGTCTCAGTATCTCTCTTTATGCTTTTCTGTTTTGAAACATTGGGGACAATGTTTAGTTTAAGTTTGGGGGGGAGGCTTCCGCTGTGTTGAGCATATTTAAATTCTGTTGGATGCATGAATAGCTAGCCATGATAGCCAAGGATGTGATTTTTGAAATTTTGGGAGAAAATGGTTTATATATTGTGGAATCTGGGAGCACAGCAGAAATTGTGAAATTTTAAAATTTTTTGATACTCAGTTTTGATGTCTAAAGCATGCAATAGTCTTATCTAATGACGTCTTTGAAAATCTAGATTCTTATTATGGTTTTCAAAGTTGTTGTCACCCCGATAGGCTTAGTTTCTAATATTAGGAAGTTCATGCTTGATTGCTCTAAAGAACTAGGTAGAAAAAAAATGTTATGCCTGCTGAGAGAAAAGCAAAAGCAACAAAAGAAAATGTGAGAAAAAGAAAATCTATTGAAAAAGAATTTTTGCTTGCTCAAAAGAAAAAAGCCTAGGGGTAAAAAGAGCTACCTGCGGTGTGATCAGTTAGGCCAACAAGAGAATAAAATTCGGGTTAAGGGTCCCTGCACCGTAGTGTGAAAGCTAGTACCATTAGATATCAAAATGCAAGTTTGGGGGAGGAGCAAAAGAAAAAGAAAAGAAAAAGAAGAGAAAAAGAAAAAATCATGTGAGAATACTGCTCCCCCATGAAAAAGAAAAGGATGACAGGCACCCTAGTTTCTTTTTTTTGCATGATAGAAGGACTCCGACGTATTAGGGGCTCTTAGCCAGTGTAGGGGAAAACAAATGGAGAAAGCCATAAGACTAATCTAGGTTAGTAAAAGAATCTCGAGCATGCTATTCATTAATCTTAAGTTCAAACTAGTTTAAGATTTCTTCAAAAGTATGCGGTACTTGCTTATTCCACTTGCATGTTTTCCATTCGATCCTAAGAATTCAAAAATCATTGAGGGGTGAGCGATTCTATTTCATGCATCTTTAGAATTTATTTTGCTCGGGACTAGCAAAAGCTTAAGTTTGGGGGTGTGATAGCGAGCAGAAATGTCGCTATTTTAGTCTCAATTTATTAAGCTTTTTGGTGCTTTAATCGTATTTTTAATGAATATATTTAATGAATTTTGTTATTTGGTCCTTAGGAGCTAAGTTGGTGATTTTGGGAGAAAAAGAGCCAAAATTGAAGCAATTGAAGCCCAAATCCTAGCTTGATGCAATTGGAAGCCCAAAGAAGCCAACCATGAAGAAATGACCAAGAGAAATGAATAAGAAGGCCCAAAAATCAGCCCAAAAGGAAGCTGAAAAATCTGGAAAGTTGGGGCAGCGTCGAGATGCTAAGTAAGGCAGCGTCGCGACGCTACCCTTTCTTGTTGCCCAAGCCGCGTGCGCAGCAGCGTCGCGACGCTACCCCTATTCCAGGCCTATAAAAAGGCACCCTTGGGTGGCTCATAATTCATCAATCATCCTTCCAATTCCTTCCTTTCTCTCTTCCTTAAGGCTCCTTTGGAGCCCCTCTCAAGGCTTTTGAGCCTTTTTTAGAGGATTCTTCTAGTGGGAAAATTTTGGGAATTTTGGGGGAGCAATCTTAGAGGCTCAAGGAGTAGTCAGTGGGGGCTCGACGGTCAATTCCTTTCCTTTATTGCTCTTTATTATGCTTTCTTTTGTAAATGATATTTTAGCTATGTATAGCTAAACCCACAATTTGGGGTCTTGAAATGAAATGATAGTTCAAATATTGTTATAATTTCTTGTCTCTTGCCCATGTCCTAATTATTTGTATGGATGTGCTTAATGCTCTACTCAATCTGGCCAATTGTGTAATGATTCGATTCTTAATGGAAACTCGACGGAGAGAAATTAGAATAGATCATAATCCATGCAACTAGTTTAATTGCCCGTTGTGACACCGGGATTAGTTGATTAAACTTAGATTCCTAAAATGAATCAGAGCGTAATAATTAATGATTTTTAATAGTGCTAAGGACACTTAGGTTGTTAAAATGAATTAATTACAATTAGGGGAAACCGACAGGAGAACCTATGTGATCAACGGAGATTCTAGGATTATAATTAGTTGGGCAATGAGATAGGATAATTATAACAACTATTTAGCTAATCATCGATTTTCAAGACCCCTCTTCCCATTTAAAGAAAACTCTTTCTCCACATTTTATTTTCGATTGATCAATTTATTTTCATTAATTTTCTTATATTTAAATACTTTTATTGCATGAAGTGGTCCCTAAATATTATTTCGCCTAAGTATTTGCAGTGCTCAAGAAAATTTTAATTATTTGCTTAAGTTTCGTTTCGCCTCTCTGTGGATTTGATACTCGGTATTACTACCATTTTATATTACTTGTGACGACCCGTGCGCTTGCGGATAATCGTTCAAATCACCCAACACCAAGCATATTGAGATTGATTGTCATGTTACTTGTTATCATCTTCAACTTGGCACCATCACATTGCCTTTTGTTCCATCTTCTTTGCAAATTGATGATATGTTTACCAAGGCACACTCCGCTTCGCGCTTCCGTTTTTTGTTTGACAAACTCTCGATGCTTATAGCTGTAGCATCGTGAGTTTGCGGGGGGATGTTAGCATATATTATTTTACTATTATTATTTGTCATTGAGGGTAGATTAGTCTTTTATTTATTCTTGTTGTTACCCTTCCTATATAAACTTCATTAGTGTGTATTTTATCTCTTAATGAAAATATGCAAACCCTAGTTCTTTATCTTTTCACAGTTATGTGATAACATTAGTGTCTACTTATTTTACTACCAATCCTATGTTTCATAATCCTTCGAAGCATATGGAGATCGATCAACATTTTATTCGAGAGAAAGTTTCGAGCAAACAACTTTCACTTTGGTTTGTCTCCTTTGATGATCAACTTGTCGATATTATAACCAATCCTTTGCTCACAACTCGCTTTTAGCTTCTTCGAACCAAGCTCACAGTACATGGATGTCCAATTTTGCGGCGGCCAGGCAGGGGTTAGTGTAATAGAGTGTTATTTCTCTTTATATTGCAATGCGTCATTTCTCCAATTTTGTGTAATTATTTTTGTTATGCGTAGTGCCCTATTAGCAGCCTACATGTGGCATTTCTTTTTGTTATATATTTTTTGGTCATTGCCTTTGTATTAGCAGAAAATATTCAATATTAGTAAAAAGAAATCTTTATCAACCTCTCTTCATTTCTCAACTTAAGATTTAAGCAAATGAGATGATCGACTAAGGCCTCCAAATTTAGTAACCCTCATTTTTTTAGAGAATTTTTTATGGATAGGCCGTTTGAGATGCATATTTACATATATGTCGAGAATTTTGAAGATTTTAAAGATTAGATTTTCAATAGTTTTTGTTACCATTATACCCTTTTTCTCATAATTTAGTTCAATAAAATAATCCATATATTTGCCTAAAATATATTCTCATAATAATTACTTTATTGTAAAAATCTCTTCACCTTCTCTCTCCTAAATAACTTCTTTATTCTCCCAAGAATTTCTCCCACATATCATCTCGCATTTAGGGAAAAAAATTTCACCCTTTGTTCACTCACGCTAATCACGCTTCTCTTCACGCTCACGCCGCACCGGTTCCTGAAAAAGTTCCACCCTTCATTCACGCTCACACCGGCCATTCACTCTCACATAATCGTTCCCACCATCTCATCCTCCAAGTGTTGTTTCAAGCTCCCGTCAATACATCTAACACCTCTGTCGGTTGACGCTTCATTTTTTTTGTGGTTCTTCTATCGTTCTTGTTAAGACAATTCATATTATTTTGGTTGTTTTCAGTTGGAGTTCATTCACGGAAGGTATATTTGGGTTTGTTATGTGGTTTATAAAATATATACCGTTTGTTTTCTTCTTTGGTTATTGGGTCATTGTTTACTTAGTTGTGGGTGTTGGGTTTTATGCCCTAAAACTCGTAGATAGTAAATGTACATTTGACCGAACATTAATAAAGTGATGTATTATTCAATGTTTGTATTATATCTTGTCTTATTAACCCTAATCCAATAAACTAAACATCCAAGGCTAATAGAATGAGGCTTGAACTAGTATGTAGGGACATACGGGGATCAATGTTCAAGTTTTAACCTAAAGGGTCTGTAGTATAGGGATAAGGTTGGGTACCTTATCCTGGTGACACTATGGATACAGCCCGCTTTGTATATTGATACAAACGTAGTGATCCAACGCGTTCATGTGGTTGACATGCGAGTGGGGGTATCCTGTGCAATGAGTTTGCACAAAGACCGGACCGCGAAATAGTTAACCACTAACTGTAACACCGTTAGTTAGCTCGGTTTCTATTTCACTAGGATGACCTAGGCAACTTGGCCTTAATCCTGAGTGGATTATGGACTCCTGTCCATGAGGGATTGTCCTTTGATTTGTACGGGTGAGAGTGGCCTGTTCAACGACTCAATAAGCCTACCATTTTGGGGACAAGACCGAGTGGGGAGCTGGGAACGTAGTCTTACAAGATGGAATTCACTCATTCCCGATATTAGGGTAAGTAGAGGTGTGTTCCCTTAAGTGGTGTCTCCGGGTCTTGAACAATGGGCCCTACCCTCTTTATGGCACGAGAGGGATTTCTGTTTGCTGGTTGGACCACAAACAGGTTGTTCATTAGAGAAGCGCTGGTACTTAAGGACCAAGAGGTAGCCCAGGGGTAAAACGGTAATTTGACCTAGCTGGGGTACGAACACACGTGAAGGGCTAACTTGCTGTTGACGGTCAATATCCGTGGACACAGAAATATATCTGTAGTGAGAAGAGTGCAGTTGTGGTTCTTTAGTGGAGTGAACCACAGTTAACGAATATTGATTAACTTGGTTAATGAGTTTAACCAACTAATCTCATATCGCTGGAGCTTCTGATCTGTAGGTCCATTAGGTCCCACCGGTAGCTCATTCAGGGCGTTGAGGTAAAATTCTAAGGATGGATTGAATGTTCAAAGGTGTTCGAATATTTAACTAAAATATGAATTTGGTTCATATTAAAACTATAGGTTATAATTAATATGCATTGGATGTATATTAATACTATAGTTTTGAGAGAGAAAATAATAATTGAATATGTGATGTTCAATTTTATTATTTTTTTTTATATATTAATTAATTTCGAATTAATTAATTGATTTAGTTTAATTAAATTTGATTTAATTGAACTATAGGTTAAAGAGGGATATTAGTTTAAATAGGATTTAAATTAATATTGATTTAATTAATATTGATTAATTAAATTTAATTAATTACAATTTATTTTTAATTTGTGATTAATTATTATCAGGTAACTGACTATTCAGTTACCTGATGATGCGTGAGGTGGCTTAACCTTACCTTTATTATCGTGGTCTTCATTCAGTTGCAGAAGAGCCCAAGTCTCACGCCTCTCAATCTCCCTCTCATCCTCTCTCTCGTTCTGCACTCTCTCTGAGAATACAGAGTTCTTCTTCCAGGAAATATCCTTAGAATTTTTGCTCCCACAAGCTCCCAACGCAACATCCTATTCGAGAATACCGGTGAATCCTCGTGGTGGTGTTCGTGCTGTTTCTCCAACGAAAACAAGTATTGTTTGCTGCTGTATTTTGGGAGAAAATCAGAGAAAATTTGGCGAAACGATCAAGGGTTTCTTCAAAGGTAATATGTTCTTGAACTAGGATCATTAGGAACCAATTCTAGATTAGATCTAGATTTTTTAATCTTTCGTCCAGCATGCTTTATGGTTGTTTTTACAGCATGATTTCTTATCATTTTGCTTGCTGTAAATTTATTTATTTTGTCGTCGTATTGGTATCCCAATCGGCGTTTTATTCGAAAAGGTCTCTGTTGTCTTCCGCTGCGAAAAGGGCTTTTATCCCTTCAGTGGGTTTATAAAAATCATTCAGGGTTCTTACTTCTATAAATAATGACTTATATATAACAAACAAATGGTTATTGTTTACTTATGTATGTTATTATTTTCTTAGTTGTGTCATTGGGTTTATATAATACATAATTTGGTTTATATATAATCATATGTGTTATTGGGAAATGGTTAACTTAATTGCATTATTGGGTTATTATTGTTCTCTTAGTTGGAGGTTTATATAATTTATCAGATGGTTTATATACAACAAAATGATGGTTGGATAATACATCAGGATTATATTTTATATGTAAATGATCCTAAGGAAACACACAAGTCCTAACTTTTTGGATTACAACTTCAATCAAATTAGTGAACAACATTCCTTCATGAATAATAATCAATATAATTATTAGTCTCATTCCAATGACCACCATACACCATCCATATGTTAATGAGATTATTACCTATAAAAAAATAATAAGGTTAATATATTATACATCTAAGTATATATATATATATATATATATTTTGAAAATTACATCTAAGTATATATTTATAGATAAAATATATTCCATGACCTATTTTTATAATTATGAAAATTCACTTATGAACTTTATAAATCATGTCTACTATATAAAGAGGTTTATATAATATAAATCTAAGTATATATTTATGATACAATATACAGTCCAATATATATTTATCATTCTGATGTTTTACTTATGAATTGAATACACAATGATGAATTGTAACGACCCTACATTTCATGCCTATATCCTAGGGCCATTACTACGTGCATTTCATTTTACTTACAAATACTGAATAAGAAATAACATTGGAGTAAAACGTGCTTAGAAAATACGTGAAACTTTTCAGCCTAGGATCCCAGTTAAAACAGAACAAAAAGAACACTTTAGCCATTCAAGCAAAACTTAAAGCAGAATAAACCTTAAATCATTCGCAATACAAGTTCAAAAAGAAGAATTTCGAGAAAAAAAACGTAAGATGCAGAAGACTATCCTAAGGAAATCCATGGCTCGCTCAGCAACACTCTGTCACGCGTTCTGAACGCCTTTACCTCTACCTGCAGTTATATGTTAGGGAAAAGAATGAGTATTTAGGAAAATACTCAGTAAGTAACAATACTGCTAGACACTTGCAACAACCAAGGTTTCAACATTTAATCTGAGCTAAGGGCCTAAGGGTTAGGTCATCTTATTTTCATTCATTTCATTTCATTTATATGTAGTTCGGGCCTCGTGATCAATTAACTCACCTATATATATAAGTTTGCCAACTCACTAGTAGTGCACAAGTGGGTGTTTTGGGAGATCTATACTCCTACTGATGGTAGAAGGCACCCAGTCAGTGGAGCTGAGTCTCATCCCTCAATGCACTAATGTGCACGTAGCGCTCTAAACTACCATTTCACTGGTGGGGCGTTCATGGGTTTAAGTCAGATTTTAACTTCCACAGTTAGTAAATGGCACCTAGTCTGCGAAGCCAAGTTCCGTCCATTAAGCCCCTCATTTCAGTCTAATACATCTCAGTCCTAGGTGTTTAATTGACACGGTCCTCATCCGAGGAAACTAGCCTATCCTTTTCCCTTTCTTAATCCTTTACCCTTTACGTCCCCTTAACACTTACTAATTTTTAACTGCAACCTATTTAATACAATCGGTTTCTTTTCCTAGATTACTGACAGGCTAACGGATATGTACAATCCCAACTCGGTCACATCTCAAGAATAAGAAATGGAGGCGACAACCAACACTCCTAAACAAAGAAAAACCACAAGTTCACGTTGCCCACAAACAATGTCAGTCAGCTTTAAAATATACAACAGTCATACACTCGCTTCTATCACAAAACACAAATATATATGCAGTAGCCATATTCTTGAAATTAACGCAACATATCACCTCAGTTTCAATTCGAACAACTTATACACATTCTCATGCCAGGAGTAAACAATCATTTCAAACATACACATTTCATTCCAATGCTGCCAAGTTACTTACATCGAGGTAACTAGGCTTGATTGATATCGCCCAAACACTTGATACAACGCCAACCACGTCATGCGGAAAAATCGTCTATTAACACAGAATATATTCACACATCAGAGGCATAACAATCTCAATTAATTTCCTAACACACAATACTAGAGAGGGTCGAAGCTCACCCAACTGAAACTAATGCTTGCTGCCCAGCTTCCAAGTTTCACTCCGCCTTTGATGATTCGACCACCACCTACTACGGATACCTTAGATTAAGATCCAACGTTAATGGGTATTTCATTAAGGCATAACAGACCAATAAACTTTAACTTATAACTCCCTTACCCATTAACTAAAATCGTCGAACATTCAAGAGGCGTGCGGCTGTTTGTCTTAAGGCAGTGACGGCGGTAATCAGATCCGAGCGATGAAGAAACAAACAGATCTGGACGCGGCAGTGGCGGCGTGCGCGACTAGCTGGCTGAACGTGGCGGCGGCAGCACTTCAGGAGACGGCGAACGGCGGCGGTTCACGGCGATGGGAGACGAGCGGCAGGCGTCGGGCAGCGGTTCATAGCGACGAGGGACGAGCGGCAAGCGTTGGTTACGGACGAAGGCGCGACAACAACGTGGGAGAGAGGGCTGTGACGCGTGGAGATGGCGAATGGAGAGAGAGAGAGAACCGGGTTAGAGAGAGAGAGAGACGAAAACGGGAGAGAGAGGAAGAGTACTTACCGTCGACGAGCGGCAGCGGCGACGGAGGCGCGAGGTCGAGAGGGAGCGAGAGAGAGGATTGCGAGGGAAAGAGAGTGCGTGAGAGAGAGAGTGCTGAGAGAGAAGAAAAGATTTCTTTTTTTTTCTTTTTTTTTTCGCAATCGGTCAACTTGAACGAAAATGTGGGGGGAAATTTCCCCCCACTCTCCCCTTTTGACCGACCCTCAAAGCCATTTTCCCTCCTTTTCTTTTTTTTTTTTAAAGAAAAACTGGTTGTCACATGAATACATATTATATAATGGATTTTGTATATTGATTATATATTATAATGCATCGTATATATTTATTATTCGAAGAAATATTACATTCTACAATCAATTGAGTAATAGTTCCACCGTATAGAAAACTCACTTATTGTATCATATCCTATCAATAGTTCTCAATGCATATCATTTTCAAATATATTCATGATAGATAGCAGTATATTTATATCATTTCTAAATATATTATATATATTTAGGGATAGTTAATAATGAATAGAAATATATTGTATAACGGTACATATATATACCAGTTCATATATATACAAATATATATATTATATAAACATTATACTATATAATTATTCTATATTTTATATAGGAAATGATCTCGTACATGTATGTATTGCCATTTGCAAAATTAGAAGGAGATATGTTTTTTTTTTTTTAGGTGCGGTTATGAGAAGTGAGGAAGTATTTAGAAAAAAAAAATCATCAAAAGAACGCAGGATTTCTTTTTGGGAAAAAGTTGCCAGATTTGAGTAGAGTTTCCTTGTTTTGAGGTGCGGTTATGAGGAGAGAGAGAAGATTTTTAAAAAAAAAAAAAAACACATCCTTGAAAATCGTATTTTGAAGGAAATGTGTTTCCTTATTTACTTTTTTTTATTATTTATTTATTTTTATTGAATAGGTAGAAGTCTTCATGAGAGTTAAAACGTAAAAGGGTCTTGACTTTTGTGAAAAAAAAATGAGTTAACAAGCCTTTTATGAAACTAGGATTTACCACGTGCACGAAATAAATAACGTAATTTAATTTGTAATTATAATTTTTATTACATGATTGTTTATCATTATTCTTTTTAGTTTATATTGATATGTTTGTTTAGACTACGAATATCTATCATAAAAAAAAGCATATTTTTTAAAGAAATTGACATTGAAAATAAATTGATATTAAAAATAAGATGCAACATATTGAAAGAAATATATTACCATAATTGTGCTACATCATATGAAAGTACATGGTAAACAAATAGATTTACAAAGTCAAAACTTCCTTATATACAATGTTTTTTGTCCAATTTTCCTTTGACTTAACCAATACCTTTGTTGTTGCCATAGAGATGCCCCTTGAAAGTGCCACATATAGTTGGCCATGCGAAAAAACATTTTGGGGAAGATAAACTCCAACGTTTGGTATTGTCTGTCCTTGAGCCTTATTAATTGTCATTGCAAAGCAAAGTCGTATTGGAAACTGTTTTCTCTTGAATTTGAATGGATATCCTTCATCATTTGCAGGACTCATAGGTATACGTGGGAGAAAAACTTGTTTTCCTGCATTTTGTCCTGCTGTGATTTCTGCATAAATGATGTTTTTGCGAAATTCACGACAAACCATTCTAGTTCCATTACATAAACCATTAGCTGGGTCTAAGTTCCTCAATAGCATAACTGGACAATTTTTTTTCAACAACAATTTGTGTGGTGGAACACCATTAGGCAATAACGAATTGAGGAATTCTTCTTGATAGTAATTATGTGTGTCGTCAATTGCTTCATCAAAACTCATGAATTCTTCAATTTTTCCAGGAAATAGTTCTATCATTTTCTCATTGATCTGATCAACATACTCATTTGTAGTTGATAAAATTGCCCTGTTTGTTATGTATTCTGTTGAAGTTGCATTTTGCTGGAGATCAGGATATACAATATTTAGTAACTTCATTATTGCATCTTCATCATTTTCACCTGTAATAGTAATATTGTATGGGAGGCAAATATAATCGTCTTTTACTGATGGTTCCATTCCATTTCCGATCTTTAACAAATATTCTGCAAAATTGCTATCACTTTGAGCTCTCATGTTTTTTTTTAGTTGTATCTTTTCCATTTGCTCCCAAAGATATGATTTTACCAAACTTTCATTAACAGTCTGTTGTCTTGTTGCTCGTGGAACTACAGGCAACACTTGTCGAAAATCTCCTCCAAATACAACAACTTTTCCACCAAATGGTTGAGTACAATCCATTATATCTCTGAAGGTTCTATCAACTGCTTCTATTGTGCATTTTTTAGCCAATTGTGCCTCGTCCCAAATAATTACTTTTGCCTGCCTAATTAATTCTGCTCTATTACTTTGCTTTGAAATATTGCAAATAGATGATTCCATTGCATGTAGTGGTATATTAAATCTAGAATGAGCAGTTCGTCCTCCTGGCATAAATGAAGCAGCGACACCTGATGTTGCTGTTGCGATTCCTATCATCCCTCTTGATCTTATAGTACCTAGCAATGCACGGTACAGAAATGTTTTTCCTGTCCCTCCTGGTCCATCAATAAAAAATATACCACTTTTATTCTCCATGATTCTATGAAGAATAATATCGTATGCCAATTTTTGGTCCTCATTCAATTTTGATGAAGCTTGAATATCTTCGTCTGAGACAACAACTGATCTTTCATCCAATATATCTTTCATATAACAATTTTTTTCATCTATTGTCATATGCTTGATTATTGGTAAATCATACATGGTGATTTGTTTGCCCATTGACTCAAGGAATACCTTAATATCTCGCAATGCACACTGCATATGATATTCCAAATTTGTTGGCTCATCTTTTCTATAATCTTCCGATAATGCATGAGAATAATCTTCCCACAATTTTCTCACGTCAATAGGTTCACAATACACTAATAATGTTGCAAACAGTCTTCTAAAAGCATAAGGCATCTCAAATGATACTGCTTCATTCAAACATTCTGTTACACTTTGGTCAGAATCCAAGAGTCCTCTTTCTTGTGCTGCTTCTTTAAATGTTGATACTCTTTTTCCATTTACGATTAATAAGGACTCAAATGATGTTGGTCCTCTAACATGATTTAGTAACAATCGCAAGTAATATCTTTCTCGTTCTCTTGGATTTGCTCCTACAATACGTGACACAACCACTCCTCTTTTTCTTTCCTTCCACATTCGTAGTTGTTTATCCCATACATAATGGTCAGGAAACTCTTTGTATAACAAATTTTGAGCACTTTCATACTTTTGACACATATGAAAGTATTCTGTTAACATTGTCTTCGAGATATGATCCCAATGAATGAGTTTCTTCAAATTTTGATTTTCCCAATAAGAAACACATTGCATATTTGGAAGGTGGAGTTGTAAGTTTATCACTGGCGGAGATATTTCATTTAGTCTAAAGTCATAAATTCTCCATAAGGCTTCCTGAGTTGATACCCATCTAGCATCTTGATAATCCCTTATTTCATCAATACTTTTGTTATCACCATCATGTGATATATAAACTGCTGCTCGATCATGTCCCTTGTAAATATATTTGTATAAATATTTAACTGCTTTCAATCCAGAACATATTTCCACATTAATGTGGCAGTTGTATCTCAAAAGTAGATATGGATTATAAGGGACAACCCATCGATTATCGAAAGTCTTCTTTCTTACTGTTACCTTGAAGTTTAGAAAATTTTAATTTAATTAGAAAAATACTATTAAATACTAAATTTAGCAACTAAATCACTATCATGGAGTATATTATAAACAATTTAAAATAAAACAATAAATAACTGTTATTATTATAAATACCTATTTTCCATCGTCTCTCCTTCTGTATATTGGGTATGCATCCTTTCCTTGCATTGTTTTTGAGGAAAATTGTCTTGGATAATGAAATTTACATTTTCCATTGATCATGCACGAACATTTTTTTTTTATCTTCTCCGCATGGGCCATGGAGCATGTGCTTTACAACAACATTGTGAAGGGCAGGATTTTTCTGGCTATCTGGAATTTCTGCACTAACATAGTTGTCATACTGGTCAGCATTTGTGATCTTGAAATCTTTTTTCAATATGACCAACATATGCATGTGTGGAAGACCTCGTTTCTGAAATTCAATAACATATACAAAAGCTGCAACTTTTCCAAATATTTCTTTGTGCACAATTTGGTCTTTCAGGTCCATTAACTTTCCTCTAAAAATTCTTGAAGTTGGATCTGGTCTATCTTGAGAAAGTTGGCCTTCCATTAGTTCTTCTCTTATTTCTTTCCATTCGGCATTACATGTCATTGTTATGAAAAGATCTGACTTTCCAAAATGTTGTACTAAGGCCATAGCATCTAAATATCGACGTCGCATATCTCTTGGACCACCAATAAATGTTGAAGGAAGAACAACGCGCTTTCCAACCTTGTCTCCCATTGTTTCTCCAGCATTTACAACATCAACAATCCCTTGATACAATTCGGAGCGAATGTGTGATTGTTGTGTTTTATAGAAATCAAGTCGAGTGGTTTCAAGCTTTATGTACATATCAACATACTGTTGGAAAAGTCGTCCAGCTAGAAGTAATACTGATTTAGTGGATTCACGTATTTGTAGCTTATAACAGTAATATTCTCTGCATGAAATTGTGGACGATCGGCCTTTTGAAATTCCTGTGAAAGTTGAATAACAAATTGTTTATATTATGAATAATATACTAATAAAAAATTGTTAGTAGATATAAGTTATTTAATGTGTAATGATAGATCGAACGAACCTTGTTTTTCATTTTTCATGATATCTTCAATGCTCTCAAGTTGTATGATGTCTGACGTTCCTTCTATGGAAACTTTGCATAATTTGTCATCATGATTTTGCTTAACATTTCTCTTGATGTCCTGATGCCAGCCAGCTTCTCCATTTGGAAATAGTAAAGGATATTGAAGTGAATCATAACAACTAAAATAATGTTGTATTCTGTGTCGTTTTCCAGAATGCGCATGTACCACAATGTCCCTTTTAAATGGAATGTTGTTATTGTTTCCTTCAATCCAAACAGCAGCTACTTGATCTACTCCAGGCATGTTATAGACACGTTGATCAACTTGTACATTCGTAGCAATATGTATATGAGCATCTTCAATTGTCTGGAGATCTTTCAAGCTTCTAAAAAATTTGGCATATGGATTAACTTCTAAGATTTCTACCAATTTTTCTATAAGACTTTGATCCGATCCAACATCTCTTAATCTTTCCTTGCGATTTGTAATTTCATTCATGGTATCGTAAAAATATAGTTGGAAGAATATTGGTTTATCTTCTGGTAATAAACTTGGGAGGTCATGATATATTTGTCCTTGTACTCTGAATGTGTAAACTCCTTTACTCGAAGATGCTAGATCTCTATCTAAATTTACCCCAAATGATGTGAAAGAAAACATACTATTATAAGCTCGAATATTCTTCCGAAACAAAACCCCCTTTTCAGATTGTGACGTAAATAAATAATAAAGGTTCTCAGGTACTACAGATTCAGCAAGATGTACCTAGATCATAAATAAAGATCATGAATTAATAATTAATGTGTCTATTAAATACAATATTAAATCGAATATTTTGTCTCTAGAAACTTGTACCTGACCATTGAAGCAACAAAATGTTGGGGTCTCGTGCTCAAATTTTATTGCCTTACAAAATGTACAGGGTCTAATCTTTTTAAGGTCATGTATAGGAGAGTGAAATGGTTGTTGTAGGATTTCAGATCCTATTAGACATCAAAAGACGTATATTAATTTGAATAATCTAAATAAAGGTAATATTTAAATATATTAGTTTTGAGATATAATAAATAAAAACTTTACCTTGAATTTCATCTTCCATTTTTTGTGTGGTCATATTAAAAGGATTTCTTCTTTTAGTATGATGCTTGTCATTTCCTTCAAGTTGTCTTTTTCTCCTTGATTCTATAGAATTGTTCTTCTCCTTTCTTCTTGAGAAAGTGTAGAGTATGTTTTTCTTTTTCTATTACCATCCATACTATTCTGTAAACAAAATACATACAAATTAATGAATATGAATCATGTAGATAAAAAAAATATTTCAAAGCAATCAATACAAATAATGATTAACTAATATGAGATTTATATAAGATAATAATTAATAATGATTGATTAAAAATATATGAATGATGATTATTAATCTTAATATGAATTATGTTTAAACATATTAATAAATTGATAATTACCGAATTTAATTCCAATATTACTAAATACATGCATGGTAAAAAAAATATTCATTATTTTTTTTTTAAAAAAAAAGCATTAATTTTTTAAAGTATTTATTAATTTTTTTAAACTTTTCAATTTTTTTTATAAGTTTAGGAGATAAATTATTTCATTCTGAAATTGACATCAAAAATAAAAATAAAAAAAAACAAATAATCATAATAAACATTTTTTTTTTCAAATATAGTACAAATTGATTTTAACTTTTTAGTGAAGTATAATTTTCTTTCTGATCTAAAAAAAAAAAAACTTTTGATTTTGCAATATGCATACACATAATTCAAACAATATTTGAAAGCGAAATTATTGCAAACAAACAATATTTGTGTGAAAAGAAAATGAATTATTTAAAATAACCTCACTTTAAATTTAAAACAAATTGATTTTACACTTTTTGGAGAATGCAATCTCTTTTTATTGAGGGTGCATGAATTATAAATTTATTCTAAAAGAAAATATTTATATTTAAGAGGGAGAGATTTGAAAACTGAAAAGCTATTTTCAAATAAAAGAAAATATTTATATTTAAGAGGAAAGAATTTGGAAAAAAAAAAGAAGCTATTTTCAAGTCGAACACCTTCATAGAATAAAGGAGTGCTTTTAATGTATCTTCTATTTCATTTAAAATACATAATTTAATTGTACTTAATTCTAACTTTTTTTTTTGTTTTTTATTTCAATATTACTATGTATACAAATTGAACATATTTTTTTTCTTAATTTTTCGAACTAAAGTAAGATATATATTTTTAATCATTTTTTTGAAAAAAAAAAGTTTATAAGTTGGTTCAAAGCTAAATTCATAAATTTAAAAATATAAAATGAAGTACATTAACTTTGGAAAAAAATTAAGAAAATAAATTATGAATATGGCAGCATAATTTAGGGAAGACCATTTTAAGAAACTAATTTTTTTTTTCTAATCAATGTTATTAATGAGTAGATCAATTGGTTTCTTATTTAACAGATTTGAGCACATTAATTTTTTTAGTGCAAATTTACTACAGCTGGTAAACAAATACAATTTTAAGATATTATCCAAAATTCAAATCAATTGTCCGATTGGTATTTTCTAAGCAACTTGTCAGCTTTGATTCATGTGAATCCCTTGATTCACGTGAAAAAACCCTTTTTTTTTTAAATGTGAAAAAAAACCCTTTTTTTTTTTAAATGTGAAAAAAAAACCCTTTTATTCTTTTTACTTTTTCCTTTAATTTTGTATATTATTTTGGTATTGATATATTATTTAAATAATATTTTTTCTATTCCAGATTTTGTTTCTCTCTCTTCCCTCAACGTAGAAAGTTGGTGTTTTTTTTAACTTCTTAGTTTTTCCTGTAGTTTTTTATTCTCTTGATATTATTATATTATTCGAATAATTATTTTTTTCTATTTCAGATTTTCTTTCCCTCTCTATTTCCTCTTTTAATTCTCTTATTTTTCCAAAGTTTTCTCATTCTCTCTCCCTCATCCTTTCATTGAAAAGAGGGAGAGAGGGAATATTTAAGAAATACTAATGTAATTGCAAACGCAAATACTTTAAGATAGTATATCCTTGATTTTTTTTTTTTTTTGAGGTAACAGTATATCTTTGACTTAGTTTTTCCTTTGTTTTTTTTAATTAAAAAAAAAAAAGATTTATCTCTGGTTTTCCTCCAAACAAACGCAAGATTTTAGGATTGATTTATCTGGTTTTCCTCCCAACAAATGCAAGATTTTAGGAATCATATCCGCATTCCTGGATTTCTTTCCTCTCTTTTTTCCTTTTCTACACATTTTTTTTTTTTTGCAAGGCTCGACAAATGTACTATGCTGTCAATTATGTTAAAAAAAAAAAATACTGGCAGTGGCGTGTGTATAGGGAAGAGTGTGAAAAGAAATGATGATTATACCTACATAGTAGGTATAATTATTACCGTTTTAATTTTTTTTTATTTTATTTTTTTCTCTCCAACTTACGGATTTTTCTTCAACTCTCCTCTTTATAACTTTCTCCTCTCTTTTCTCTTTTTATCCTCTCTCTCATCAAACTCTGTATCATATCTTGTTTTGCTGGATTTTGCTTCGCCGGAGTCTGATCAACACGACAAAAGACCACCTCTCGCCGGAGTCGAACCAACGAAAGACCATTTTTTTCTTTCCCCCTTCCTTTTTTCTTTCCTCATTCTCCCTCTCTCTTTCTCCTATTTTTTCTTCTCTTTCTCTCAAATTTCTTTTTTCACCAGATTTTTTTTTGTCAAACTTCAATACCACCACCACCAACCAGTCCTTCATTTGCATGAGGTCGGTCGATTGATTTCTTGAACATTCCCAAAACCAACTATCACCAAAGGAGAATGATGGCCGATGTAAGGCAAACAACGAAAGGTTCGAAAAAAACCAGAGTAAAACTACATTAAATCTTCAAACCTTTTGCTTATTTCATATATTTTTTTTTTCAATAATATTGGTTGCTCTTGTTTTGCATGTTTAGGTTGATTTATTGTTCGGAGAAGAAAAGCATCCAGAGAGTAGGTGAGTTTCAAAATTTCTGTTTATTTGTATATTATTATTATTTTTTTAAAATTTCTCCAGTCTTTTGCGTTTTGATTTTCATTTTCTTTTTGGATTTTTTTCTCATAAACATTACTAATTTTTTTTCCTAGAAAAAAAATTATTTTTTCTGGGATTTGGTTCTGGTTTTTTCTTTGGATTTTTTAATTAAATATTAGTTTTTTTAGAAAAACAAATTAGGTTAATGAATCTTTAAAGCAAGAATATCTAATCTTTTCATGTGTATTATTATAAGTTTTGGAGTTGTTAGGATAGTTCACAATCTCTATGTTTAATCATCTTTATTTTTCTTCCATTGAAATTCCATACATTTAAATATATTTTGACTACCTATTTAAGTTTTAATCCATAAGGAACTCCAAGTAAAAAATGAAGGTTAAAAGTCATATATAATAAAATCTTATTCTCTTAACCAGTTTTGGACTGATCTAAACAAAAAATTATTGACTAAATCTCTCATCTTGCGTACTAAAAAAAATTATTTTATAATTTGTACAACTTACCAAATTTAACTTCTTCTTGGATTGTTAATAAAGATCCACAAACTATATCTACAAAAACAAAGGAAAATCAAGTTATAAGTGGACAAAATCTCATTATAGATTATTTTGGTTTCAAGTCATGTATGTAAAACTAATCCTATAATAATAAATCAATTTCAGGATAGGCTAGCTAGATAATTACCTGAACACAATGAAAGATTCTGATGTCAATTTCTCTAGGTGTACATTAGAATTTGATACTTTCTTTCTGCATTGTACTTTGAACTTGCTACCAATACTAATAGCAGAAAACAATAGAAATATAAAACGTGGATTTGAAAGAAAATTTGCAGACACTTAGAGTTGAAGCAAACTGGAATAGAAAGAATATATAACTTATGTATATTTTAATTTTAACTGCTTTATTGTCTACATTAATATTAATCATTATTTCATTTTTTACCGTTGGGGTTTTTTTTTCCTTCTTAAATGTGCATTTCTTAAAATTTGAAATATAAGTTACAATATTGAACCATTTTTAAAATTTTGAAATATCAGTTACAATATTAAACCCTTTTCAATAATTAAAATTTTCAGTTGCAATGTTCTTCAATTTTTATTTAATTTTTAATCATGTATCTCCTTTTATTTTTGTTTTTGTTACAATATTGAACCATTTTTAAAATTGTGAATTTTGTTTGATTTATTATGTGTTAGTTTATTCTGATAGTTGTCAATTCAATTAATTGGTTATTTTGTTTTAGTTGTCAATTCATCTAATTGGTAATTTTGTTTTAGTTGTTTACCATGATTTCATTTTAGAATAGACAAATATATTAATTAAATTTCCTTTATCTTTGTAGTATAGTATAATTACACATTATTGATATGAGTATTATTATTTAAATTGTTGTCAATTCATATAAATAGTTAGGATTTCAGAGAATAGCATCATTGATAAAGTAAATGGACATTGCCAAATTTTCTAAATTTGTATTAGTTATTGGTTATTAAGTCAAATAATTGGTAATTTTGTTTTAGCAGTAACATGCCTTATTTATTTGAAATGGAATATACAGGTTTAGGTTTATGTGACATATCTTTAATATTTTATAATTTAATTGTAACCTTGAGCATCAAATAAATAAATAGAAGATGTCAAAAGCACAATTCATTAAAAATATAAAATATCATATAACATAAAAATGAAACTTTCAAATATCATAACATAAACAAAAAAACATGGAAAGATGTAATAAATAGTGCATAACACATAACATCTTTTGAACTATCCATTTAATTGGCCAATTTTGCACGTTTGGTGTTTTCTGATGCATGCTCTAATTTTTTTTCTTCCAACTTTTCGCCATGTTTTTTGCTTGCCATCGAACTAACCGTACAAACTTCTTGAACGAAAATCTGTTTTCTTGCCCGATCATGCTCCCCTGTTTTATCCATCCTCACCAAAAAGCAATATTTTTTATCTTCAGCCACCACCAAGTTTTTATAACCTTTGCTTTTCTCCTTTTTGGTATCCTGCATCACACATTTATATTAGTTTTTTAATTTTAAAAAAAAGAATAAAAATAAAGAAATTTTATAACTACCTTTAAATCCTTAAAATATTTTGTCGCACTACATCCAATCAAGTATTCGGCAGCATCAAACATTGTCAAATAAGCTTCTTCTTCACCGTCTGATACGATTAACCTCAACAAATATTTTCTCACAAATTTTGACTTCTCATCCTCACAAATTAGACAGGTTGCTGTTGAATCGCATTCCATAGGATAGAGTCTTTCATTACATGCAACAAATTTTTCAAACCATGGATTGTCCTTATTTTGTATCTTCACAATTCTTCCAATAAATGAACAGTACAATTCAGAAACCTCTCCCTTAATTATGTCGTCTAATGTTGCTTCTTTTGCTTCTATCAATCTCTTTGATGGATATAAAAGATCTCTAAGCTTTTGATCTTTTGATAAACTTTGCATCCTAAAAAATGCATTTAAAAAATTTAACACAAATAAGCTATTTTTAACCAAAAAATAATGCTCTTTTAATTTTTTAAATTTGAACTATTTTTAAAAAATACTTGCCTGGATTTTAATATCTCTGCTGTATCTGTGTCAGGATTTACTGTGACCACACTTAAATTAGTGGATGATATTGAAATCTCACCTGAAATAATTAATATTAGGCATATAATTATTTTGGTTCAAATTTCTAGTATACACAAAGAACTGTTTACCTTCGTAGTTATTTCTTTTGATATTTGTGATAAGAATTGTATTATTTTGACTGTAATTGTCTTCTAAGAATTGTCTTTCAACTTCAGCCAAATCATCCCATAGACTCAACTTCAGAATATTAAGGCTACACATATATTAAGTGGTTAGCACATTTTTATGCATTGGTAGAGTAAAACAAAAAAAAAAATGCAGATATATAACTAAATGATACATACTTGTTGTCCATGACTTTAATTTCACGCTTCTTGGTATAGTTGGTGTGGTACTTTCTGATAATCATTGAATTTACTTGTATCACACCAGCTATATCATCTGAAAATAAAGTAATGAGTTATTATTTGAAAGATATTAACCAAAGAAAAAAAAATTAACTTACTCATTTTTGAGTCTGTGTCTTTGTCATCTGCCAGCATTTCAAAGTTGATGAATTTTAGATTCTTCAAATTATATCCTTCCCCCTCAATTTCTTCTACTTCACTGGATTGTGACAGTGATATCTCAATTCTGTCATTAACATTTTGATATCTTGTATCGATTGGTTTGATATTTCCATCAATTATTCGATAGGTTTTTCCCCTTTCTAATTTGTCAGCGAATTTCTCAATCAGCTCGTTAAATAAGGTTATTTGAACGCTTTCACCCTATAGAAACATGTTAAGTAGCATTGTTATAACTAATTGTATGAGAATGAATATTGATGAATTGAAAGTTATTTTTACCTCTTTATCAATAACAACGAACTTCTGTATGTTGAGTGGTTCTCCCTTTCGATTTTTGAATTGTTGCTTCAGAAATTTTCTAACAACAGTAATGGTTGTTGACCATCCTCTTTGAAACGGCTTTAGTTCAGCTATTGTCATCTCTGTCATCTAATAGCAACCAAAAAGTATTTTAATGTATTACACATAACATAATAATACAAATTCAAACAATAATACCTTGTACCTACCTTTGATTTTCCCTTTTCAGATTCTGTAAGAAAAGTAGAACACAATTTGGATTGACTCAAATTTTATAATTGCTTTAGGGTAGTGTTAGTCCCAGGTTAAGGTTGCCTATTTATATACTAAAGATAAGAATTTTGGAAGATAACTGTTATAGAGAAATTTAAATGCCAATAAGTAAAAATAAATGCATTTCATTAAAAAAATAAATTGCAATGAAATCACTTTTTTTTTCTTGCATCTGTTACAAATAAAGTCTTTACAGATTCTTACAAATTAGTAATGATTATTTTAAATTATAATAATTTAATAATTTAACATCATGGAATGATTTTATTTCAGGATTTATTTCAGCTCTTAAAAATTAATAATGATCAACTTAAATTATAATTTAATAATTTGACATCATGGATCAAAAGAATGGTTTTCAAAGTCACGATTTATTTCAGTTTATTCACTTTAATAGGCTTCAGTTTTATTTCAGTAGAATAGAAGTGGTTTTTAAACTT
Organism: Luffa acutangula; assembly: GCA_036850905.1. Taxonomy (NCBI): domain Eukaryota; kingdom Viridiplantae; phylum Streptophyta; class Magnoliopsida; order Cucurbitales; family Cucurbitaceae; genus Luffa; species Luffa acutangula. The sequence continues at coordinate 7,089,040 of CM072094.1, read as the reverse complement.
AAAAAATGGCAAAGATGTAAGGATCAAAAGAATGGTTTTCAAAGTCACGATTTATTTCAGTTTATTCACTTTAATAGGCTTTAGTTTTATTTCAATAGAATAGAAGTGGTTTTTAAACTTAAAAAATGGCAAAGATGTAATTAACTAAATATTTGAGGGTAAAATTGACAAAAAAATGTTTTTCAAAGTTAGTAGCATTTTAATATAGTATAGATAAATAGGAAAGTTAGACATTTACAAAATATTAGGCCCATATCTGGGCTATCTATGTCTTTATCCCCTTTTTTTATTTGCATAATATATTGGTAATATTATCTATTTATTATTTTTTAATTATAAATGTCATTTTAGAATTAAGATGATCGATTAAATATTTAAATAATTTTTTACTAATGACATAAATGTATTTTCAGCCCCACATCTTCCAAACATCTACCCCACATTTGATTTTCTTTATCACAATAGAAGTCAAAAAGTGAGTCTTTGTCCCGTTTTGATAGGAAAACGCCAAAAATTCGAGGACCACTATGTAAGTAAAATTTCTTTATTTTTATTGTGATTTTTTTTGCTTTTTTGCTGTGTTTGTTTTTAAATCTAGTGATTGAATGTGTTTTATTTGTATTATTAGATTAATCCTGAATGATTGAAAACTTTCGTAATTCATCAAATATGTAAGTGTTTTATTAGTAAATTATTGGGAAAAATACACTTTTGGTCCCTGAGGTTTGGGTTAAGTGACACTTGGGTCCCTGAGTTTTCAAACTCAACAAAAATACCCCTGAGGTTTGAGATAAGGAGCACTTTGGTCCCTGCCGTCAAATTTTCTGTTAACTTTTAACGGTTGCTGACGTGACACTATTATTTTAATATAAAAAATTATTTTTTTTATTTTTTAAATAAAAAATATTAAAAAAATAAAATATTAATATTTAATTATTATTTTTTATTTTTTCTCTCTTTCTTCTCATCTTCTTCTTCTCCATCTTCCTTCTTCTCCATCTTCCTTCTTCTCCATCTTCTCCCTCCTCCTTCTTCTTCTTCCTAAGTCCGGCTCCTCCCTCCCTTTTCTATTTTTTTTTTTAAAAAAACATTGAAGAAAAAAAAGAGAAAAAGAAAGAAGGGAAGAAGGAGAAAGAAGGGAAGAAGAAGAAAGGAGAAAGAAGAAAAAAAAAAAAAATATCAGTCGCCGGCGGCCGGCGGCGGTGGCGGCGTGTGGTGGCCGCCGGTCGCCGGACTTAGGAAGAAGAAGAAGGAGGAGGGAGAAGATGGAGAAGAAGGAAGATGGAGAAGAAGAAGATGAGAAGAAAGAGAGAAAGAATAAAAAATATTAATTAAATATTAATATTTTATTTTTTTAATATTTTTTATTTAAAAAATAAAAAAAAATAATTTTTTATATTAAAATAATAGTGCCACATCAGCAACAATTAAAAGTTAACAGAAAATTTGACGGCAGGGACCAAAGTGCTCCTTATCTCAAACCTCAGGGGTATTTTTGTTGAGTTTGAAAACTCAGGGACCCAAGTGTCACTTAACCCAAACCTCAGGGACCAAAAGTGTATTTTTCCCTAAATTATTTATTTATTGTGATATTTTTTGTTGGTTGGATTTGTTGATTGTGATACTTTTTGTTTGTTGAATCATTGAAATATCTCAATTAATTAGTTTAATTGTTGGAATTATTAAATTAGAATTTAGGAGAAGACCCTAGCCAATGTGTTGACCCGAGTCAATGTCTTGATCCTGAGCCCGAATCAATGGTGCCTCCACATGATGGTGAAGATGTGGTGGTAGATAATACTTTTAAAGAGTTGAGGACGGAGACAGACGATAAATTTGAAAAATTGGACTTCGATGGTCGTGAACATATTATCTCATCAGAAACATTCAATCAATTGGATATGAATGTTATAGATAGTGTTGCAGAACATGATCCCATTGTTGCTCCTGTGGTCGTTCAAAATAATTTATTATAGGGAAAAATACACTTTTGGTCCCTGAGGTTTTGGTTAAGGGACACTTTGGTCCCTGAGTTTTCAAACTCAACAAAAATACCCCCGAGGTTTGAGATAAGGAACACTTTGGTCCCTGCCGTCAATTTTTCTGTTAACTTTTAACGGTTGCTGACGTGGCACTATTATTTTAATATAAAAAATTATTTATTTTATTTTTTTAAATAAAAAATATTTAAAAAATATATAATATTAATATTTTTTATTTTTTTATTCTTTCTCACTTTCTCTCTCTTCTTCTTCTTTTCCATCTTCTCCACCTTCTTCACCTTCTCCTTCCTCCTTCTTCTTCTTCCTATGTCCGGCGATCGGCGGCCACTGCTCGCCGCCGGAGACGGAGGAGGGAGGTCCCTCCTCCCTCCCTCGTTCCTTTATTTTTTTTTATTTTTTTTTAAAATCAGTGAAGAAAGAAGAGAAAAAGAAAGAAGAGAAAAAGAGGAAAGAAGAGAAAATGAAAAAAAAAGGGTCGCCGGCTGCCGGTCGCCGGTCGCCGGACATAGGAAGAAGAAGAAGGAGGAAGGAGAAGGTGAAGAAGGTGGAGAAGATGGAAAAGAAGAAGAAGAGAGAGAAAGTGAGAAAGAATAAAAAAATAAAAAAATATTAATATTATATATTTTTTAAATATTTTTTATTTAAAAAAATAAAAATAAATAATTTTTTATATTAAAATAATAGTGTCACGTCAGCAACCGTTAAAAGTTAACAGAAAAATTGACGGCAGGGACCAAAGTGCTCCTTATCTCAAACCTTGGGGGTATTTTTGTTGAGTTTGAAAACTCAGAGACCAAAGTGTCACTTAACCCAAACCTCAGGGACCAAAAGTGTATTTTTCCCTTTATTATATAAGGGGTTGATATGCCAAGACAAAGAAATTCTTCAACATTTGACAAAGTGTTTTGCTGTTAACTGTCATGCACCGTACGAAGTAGTTGAGTCAACTCCATCCATATGGATAGTACGATATAAAAAGTGAGAGGATGGTTGCAAATGGCGACTTCGTGCCATTAAGAAAAAATCTCATGGACTATTTGAGATCACCCAATACGTTGAGGAGCATACCGATTTTTATTCAGAATTAAACTAGAGTCTTGTGCAACTAGATTCTTCGATGATTGCTATGGAATTTTGTGAATCTGTAAGGGAGAAGCCTTCGATCAGCGTGTTGAAACTACAATCTAAAATACGAACAAAATTTGGGTATCATGTTCCTTATCTAGGGTGTGGGAAGGAAAAAGGAAAGCCTTGGTAAAAGTGTTTGGTGATTGGAACGAATCTTACAAACTTTTACCCCAGTGGATGTACATGGTGAAACACACCAATCCTGGCACACGTGTCGAATGGAAAGTGCAAAATACACAGAGTGCAGGACATTCCATCCATACTTCTGTTTTTGGGTGTTCGGACCCTGTATTGAGACTTTTAAGTACTGTCGACCATCATTCAAATAGACAGTACTCATTTACATGGCAAGTATAGGGGAAGTTATAAATTGTAACATCAGTTGACTCCAACGGACATTTGCTACCACTTGCATTTGCCATTGTAGATGAGGAGTGTCGTGACACATGGGGATGGTTTTTGAAAAACTTGAGAGAGTATTACACATAAAGAAGTTTGATTGATTTCTGATCGACATGGAGACATCATCTTGCTATTAACAATTCAAATAATGGGTGGTGGACAGGAGACAAATCTCACAACAGATTTTGCTTGAGACATGTTGTTAGCAATTTTAATAAAAAATACAAGTCCAACCAAATGAAAATTTTAGTTTATCGTGTTGGGTGTCAGTATCAGGTCCGAAAGTACAATAAGGCTGTTGAAGAGATTAAAGCAATCAATAGCTCTTGCTTGAGGGGTATTGTTGGGGTGGAGCAAGTTTGGCATGGATGTATAGACAGTTATGTAAGGCCACGAAGCTAGATGCTCGTGAAATTGTCAGGTTCATAATTCTCCTACAGTTATGCAGAAATTATGTCAGATGGTCATTTTCCAACCCTATTTATCAAAAATGTCCAAAGTAGTAATATTTTACTGCTTTAGAAATTCCATGATTTTTGTGACAATTTTACCTTTTTGGCTTCATCTCTCCTCAATAATTTCTCATCATATTATCTCTCTTCATTCAATAATATCTCACCTAGATTTTCCTGATTTTGAGGCATTTAGGAAACTTTAATTAATATGTTTTATTTTCTCCTCCCTCTTATTCTTTTCGATCTGTGGCGTTTTTGGTTGTTTTGAAACGAATTCCTTGTAAATCGCTGCACCTATTGCACCATGCACCTATTGATCGCTGCACCTATTGCTCGTTGTTCATTTTGGTCTACTTGATAAATAAGAATATCTTGGTATATGCAAACATAGGTATATGCAATTTTTTTACTCTAGTCATAACCTAATATATATAATTCATATACATCGGGATATAATATGCATACAGAACACTAAGACATATATTTATGGAAACAATCTCAGCAATCATATATATATATATATATATATATCAACATACAATATGTAATCAGTATAATAAAACTATATATCCGTGCTTATCAGATATCAAATGTTTGAAATTTTTTTTACTCTAGCCATAACCTAATATATATAATTCATATACACCAGGATATAATATGCATATAGAACACTAAGGCATATATTCATGGAAACAACCTCAGCAATCATATATCTATATATATATATATATATATGTATATATATATATGTGTGTGTGTGTATATATATATATGTGTGTGTGTGTGTGTGTATATATGTATATATATATATATATATATATATGTATATGTATAAATATCAACATACAATATATACTCAATATAATAAAACTATACATCCATATTTATCAGATATCAAATGTTTGCAATTTGTTTTTACTCTAGTCATAACCTAATATATATAATTCATATACACCGGGATATATTATGTATATCGAACACTAAGGCAAATATTCATGGAAACAATCTCAGCAATCATATATATATATCAACATACAATATATAATCAGTATAATAAAATTATACCTCCATATTTATTAGATATCAAATGTTTGTAATTTTTTTTACTCTAGCCATAACCTAATATATATAATTCATATACCCCGGGATATAATATGCATACAGAACACTAAGACATACATTCATGGAAACAATCTCATCAATCATATATATATATATATATATATATATCAACATACAATATATAATCAGTATAATAAAACTATACATCCATATTTATCATATATCAAATGTTTGTAATTTTTTTTTACTCTAGCCATAACCTAATATATATAATTCATATACACGAGGATATAATATGCATATAGAACACTAAGGCATATATTCATGGAAACAATCTCATCAATCATATATATATATATCAACATACAATATATAATCAGTATAATAAAACTATACATCCGTATTTATCAGATATCAAATATTTGTAATTTTTTTACTCTAGCCATAACCTAATATATATAATTCATATATACCGGGATATAATATTCATACAGAACACTAAGGTATATATTCATGGAAATAATCTCATCAATCATATCAGGAAAAAAAAAGATAATAGGATGAAATGCAAAACGTCAAAAAATGAAGAAAAAAAAGATTACACAATTTCCTAAAGACTAAAAACAAAAAAAAAATAATGGATGTAAAACGATATAAAAAATCAAGAAAAAAAAATTACCCAATTTCACAAAAACGAAAAAGAGGAAAATATTGATGGGAGAGAGCAAAAATATTCAACCATTATTGATGGGAGAGAGCAAAAATGTTCAACCATTATTGATGGGAGATAGATGTTTGACCATTATTGATGGGAGAGAGAGAAAATGACCATTAATGATGGGAGGGAGTGGAAATATGCAACCATTCTTGAGGAGAGATGAAGCAAAGGACTTTTTGGTAAAATGACCATGACTTTCATGTAAAAAATGGAGGCCCAATGTCTATTCTTGAAAAAAAATAGTGTAGTTGGACAATTTTGAGAATAAGGGCCCCATTTTGGGCTATCCATGTAGTTATCCCTAGGGGTGTAAAAAAGTCAGGTCAAGTCGGTTGTACGGACAAACCGACCCGACCCCGACACCTGTCGATTGTACGAATTAACCGACTCGACTTAACACGAACGGGTAGGGTCGGGCCACCATTTTCTTTATCGAATCTTCCCTATTCGTTCTTGAATCGTTCGTTTGTGATAAAAAAAAAATCATTTGTTTTTTCCCTTAGATTTTGCAATGAACAGATCGACGAAGAAAAGAAACAAAAAAAAAAACTAGAAGAAGTAACCCAACAAAGGCAATGGTCGGCGACAAAGTAACCCCACATGCAAGAACAGATCGACGGAGAAGAAACAAAAAAAACCCAAAAGAAGAAACGACGTCAGCGATCGACAAAGAAAAAACCCAGAACAGATCGACAAATTAAAAACAGATCGACAAAGAAAAAACCCACATGCAAAAACAGATCTACGGCGGCGTTCGTGCTTCGTGATGGATGAGACAGCGACGACGTTTGGGCTTCGTGGTGGAAGAGACACGGTGGGGTTCGAACTTCTTGGGGGAAGAGACGACGGCGGAGTTCGGGCTTCGTGGTGGAAGAGATGATGACGACGTTCCTTCGTGGGAAAGAGAGAATGAGAGAGAGAGAAAGGGAACGGCAGGCTGAAGAATAAGAGAGAGAGAATGAGGTTTACCAATTTTCATGCACACTGGAAAGAGAGAATGAGAGGAGAGAGAGAGGGGGAGGAGGCGACAGATGAAGAAAGTAATTGTATCCCTAGGTTTTCTTTTTCTATTTAACTCAAAAGAGAGAACCGAACCGAACCAGTCGATTCGGTTCGATTCGGCCTGGATTTATGTAAAAACCGAACCCGATTCGGTTTTTTTCACCTCTAGTTATCCCTAATAATAAATTTTGGATAACATACTATATTAAGCCCATTATAAACAATTTGGCCTTTCAAGTCCCAAATTATCTCAAAGTGCCCTTAGTGAGAGAGGACAAATAGGGTATAAGGCTTGGAGGAGCTCATATAAAATTTAGTGATTTTTTAATATCTTATTGACCATGAATAAAATAAATATTTATTTTAAACTAGGTTCTTTGCACTCTTAAAATGATTTCATCATAGCCAAAACGAGCATAGTTCAATTGTAATTGGCATGTACTCTCGACCAAGAGATTAGAAGTTCGAATCTCTCCACCCCAAATGTTGATGTACTAAAAAAATATATATGATTCCATCATACACTAATATGGGCTAATTTCTTGAAGATGTTAACTAAAATGTATTAAACTCTTGTAAAACAGTGTAAAAACATAAAGTACGTCAACATAAGTAAGGCCTCGTTTGATAACCATTTGGTTTTTGGTTGTTGGTTTTTGAAAATTATGCTTGTTTTCCCCCAAATTTCCTTGCAATAGTTGTCATCTTTGTTAAGGACACATTTGAATTCCTAGTCAAATTCCAAAAACAAAAACTACGTTTTTTGGTTTTAAGAAATTAACTTCGTTTTTTAAAATCACAAATTGTCACGTCATTACATGAAATTAATGACGAAATTATAATTTATTAAATTTGGGACCAATTATAAATTGTCATGTGTGCCAAATTTAATTTGAAGACAAATTTGACCAATTATAAATTTATAGAGCCAAATTTCTATTTGATCAATTAATTAAAATTAAATTATTTTGATCAAATTAATTAATTTGACCAATTAATTAAAAAAATAAATATTTCGATCAAATTTGGGTCTTTTAAATATTTGGGTCATATGGTTTTGGGTCAAATATGAACCATACCCAAGACTAAATTGTTGAGCCCAAGACTAATAAAGTCCAAGCCTAGGTTGTTGGCCCAAAAGTCACCAGGACCCATCCCGCGAGAACTCTATAAATACAGGGGTTCTCTTCCATTTTAGGGGGTTAGAATTTTGGAAACTCTCAGCTAGAGTCAGAGAATCTAGAGAAAGACTCAAGATTTCAAGACTCCAAAGCTTCAAGACTTCAAGACCCCAAGATTTCTTGAAGACTGAAGACCCCTCAAGACTAGAAGACTTCAACAATTCTTGAAGACCAAAGACTCTTCAAGACTTCAAGACCCCAAGACTTCTTGAAGACTGAAGACAATTCAAGGACTAGAAGACTTCAACAATCCTTGAAGACCAAAAGCTCTTCAAGACTCCAAGACTTCAAGATCCGAAGATTCCAAAAGCTCCAAGAATCAATTGAAGCTTCAGACTCGAGAACAAGCGTTCCAGCCCTCGAGTGAAACACAATCACACACACACAAGAGAGAGAATTAGAGGATTAAAGTTAGAGATTGTACACCCACACGCATACAAACATCAATACAAATATATTGTTTATTCCATGTGTCTCCATCTTCGAAGTTACGTGTGAACAACAAGGTTTTTTTTTTTGTTTTTTGGCTTTTTAAAATTAAGCTTGTTTTCTCCCAATTTTCTTAAGATGGTTTTCATATTTATTAAAGGATACATTTGAATTCCTAGCCAAATTCCAAAACAAAAACAAGTTTTTGAAAACTACTTTTTTTAGTTTTCAAAACTTGACTTTGTTTTCGAAAACATGGGAAGATGGTAGATAATAAAACCAAGAAACCTATAGGTGGAAGTAGTGTTATAAGCTAATTTTCAAAAACAAAAAACCAAAAATCAAATGATTATTAAACGGGGCCTTATTTAGCGATTTAAGACATCCCACTTTCCATAAGATGTTATAAATTTGAATTCGCACCTCACATATGTAATATTCTAAAAATGTTGTCTAATGTATTAAATCCTTGCAAACTTCTACTTCTAGATCACTACTCTAACGGGCAAAACAAAAAAGGGAAAAATACACTTTCAGTCCCTGAGGTTTGTGTTAGATTTCAATTTGGTCCCTGAGTTTTCAAACTCAACAATTTTAGTATCTGAGGTTTGATTTTAGTTTCATTTTAGTCCCTCCATTCAATTTTCCGTTAAGAACTAACGGTTTGCTGACGTGGCACTATTTTTTTTATTAAAAAATTATTTTTGATTTTTTAAATATAAAAATAAATAAAATAATAAAAATATTATTTTTATTAATTTTTAATATATTTGTATTTATTTTTTCATCTTCTTCAGCTCTAGCAACCTCTTCCTTCTTCTACACCCCATCACCAACCTACCACCGGCACCGTCGCTTGCCACTACCATCGCTCGCCGGCGAGAACAATTTTTTTTTTCCGTTTCTTCTCCGTTTTCCTTCCTTTTCTCTCTCATCTCACTTCACCCACCACCCACGACCCAAGACCCACGATTTCTGAAAAAAGACGACGATTGCATGACCTAAGACCCATGATTTCCCCTTCGTTCCGATAGTGCATATCGTGGAGAACAAGAATGATTTTTGAAGATGACGACGAGTGCACGACCCAAGACCCATGATTTTCCCCTTCGTTCGGGTAGTGCAGATCGGGGAGAAGAAGAATGATTTCTGAAGAAGACAACAATTACATGACCCAAGACCCACGATTTCCCCCTCGTTCCAACAGTGAAGATTGGGGAGAAGAAGAACGATTTATGAAGAAGACGACGATTCAAGCCGAGAGCCCAGATCTGTCATGCTAACACGATTCAAGCCAAAACCGAATCGATTTGAACCCAAACCGAATTGACCCTCCCCGTTTTAGATCTGGGCTCAACGAAGACGACGGTGGCGCTGCTATTAAGACGCGAGGGGTCGACGGTGCTGCTATTCAAACGAGGGAGAGAACGGAGGCGTGCGAGTGCTGTGTTGGATCTAGGCTCAATGAAGATGGCGGTGGTTCAGATCTAGCGCGAAACCAAGGAGAAAACCCATATTTGAATGATGTTCGCGATTGAGGGATGTGACAACTATTTTCCGACGAAGAAACCACGTTTAAAAAAAGAAAGGTTGGAGAACAGAAGAAAGAAGAAGAATAAAAAAAGAGGAGGAAGAAAAAAAGGAGAAAAAAAAGAAGGTCGATGGCGGCGGCCGGCCGTCGGCGAGTGGTGGTCGCTGGCCGTCGGCTGCCGCCAGGCACTGACCATCTGTAGAGGAGGAGGAAAAAAGTGGAGGAGGAGAAAGAAGAAGAGGAAGAAGAAGGAGGAGAAGAGAGAGAAGAATAAAAAAAAGTTAATAATAATAATATTTTTATTATTTTATTTATTTTTATATTTAAAAAATTCAAAAATATTTTTTTTTAATAAAAAAATAGTGTCACGTCAGCGAACCGTTAGTTTTTAACGAAAAATTGGATGAAGGGACTAAAATGAAACTAAAATCAAACCTCAGGGACTAAATTGTTGAGTTGGAAAACTCAGAGACCAAAATGAAACCTAACCCAAATCTTAGGGACTAATGTTGGGAGAAAAATAATAATATAATATAATGATGACAATCAATAATATTATACTTATCTCCCCTTCCACAGGTTAAGCCAAATAAGCCAATTATAATAATCACGAAAAATAATAAAATATAGGGAAAAGAAAACGACACCGAAAATTTATACTGGTTCGCCCCAAGCTCGGGACTACGTCCAGTCTTCTGCAACTGCAGGTTCTACTAGAATGATGGGAGATTACAGGAAGCCTTCGAAATAACGCACTACAAACAATCCTTCAATAACCTGACAATAGCTATTGACTTCCAAGAACCATAATCCAGTAACTTAGGATAAACAATAAAAAAATACCCTCAAACCCGAGAAAGAGAACACAACTATTCTCTTACTAATAATCACTGCCGTAATAAAATACTGAAGAAGAAAGAATTTGGGCCTCATACAAGTTCACTTCTTTTTGTTGGGATGAAAGAAAATGAAGCAACCATCAACTATTTATAAGCATGCAAACCGCCCAAATTTTTTCCTTCAACCAATCAAGTTTGCCGCAATTTCCTTCCTAATTAAGTAAGCCTCAACAAACTTTCTTCTTTTCACACTACCGCAATAATTTGGTGGGCCTTGTTTTGGGCTCCAAACTCAACAATCTCCTAGTTGGAGACAAAACAAGCTACACGTCTCCCACTGCAACAAAACTCTGATCATCTTGGCAAACTCCAAGGATCTACTCCCACTACAACTATTATCTCTGATCTTCTTGGTAAACTCCAAGGCTCAAAATACCAAAAAAAAACAACAAACTCACAAAAATAGGCAACTATCAGAATATAACTGTAACTCATCTGTGCTGTGCTCGCCCCGAGGTATGGGCTAACTACGTGGACCTGTCTTCCAGACGAAAAAAGACAGACACGTACTCCCACTTCAGCTAAGTGGTGACTCCTGTTATCGTCTTCCAACATGAACGATTGTTCCCGAAGAAGAATGGCTTGAACCCTCTATTCAAACATGTTACCAAGCTAGAGACCTGACCTTTGACCTTAGCAACTGCTCTGGCCTTCCACTTTGATGCCTCAACTCGCGTAAGCCACTTCTTCAATTCATTCGAGCGTCTGACAACTGGGGATTCACGATAGCCATCAACTTTCTCTCCTGGACTTCCCAATTGTTTCTGAATTGAAGGATCGTGATCAGACTAATCGAAATTGGCTATCTTTGCTGCTGGCTCCACTTTACCTCTACAACTATCATTTGCAGCTTTAACCGGCATCCACTGTCTATTTGATCCTTTGGCAACATCCAACTGACATTTGTACAGTGTAGATTTCCTGTGACCAACTGCCACTACCTGGGATCCTAACTTGAGTTTACACTGGCGACTACCAAACTCACACATGTAACCATCATCTGCTAACTTGCCAGTAGAAATAAGATTCATCTTGATATTAGGCACAAACCTGACATCTCGCAGTACTAATTTATCTCCACACTCTGTCTTCAGACTAACATCTCTAATCCCACTGGTTTTGGAGGTTCTACTATTCCCCATCTTCACTAGACCATGATGTCCTTCTGTGAATTATGTGAACAAACTCCTATCTGAAGCTATGTGTACATGAAGGATTGGAATTCACAATTCCGTTACAGCGGAAGCAATTGGACCGTTCGCAATCTAATTTCGTTTAACAAAATACCGGATACATTGGCAAAATTCAGAATTCATAATTCTACAATTTAAGGTTAAGCAAACTTACTATCGTGGGCGACTCTGAATTCCAGAATGCTTCTGGATTGTGCAGGGACCAAATGTGTGAATCTACCATTTGAACACCACCACAAGGGCTTCCCCGCTATCCTCTGAGATTGGGAACTTGGTTGTGGGACCACGATCTTGAGAGGGATATTACAAAGCAGAACTTCTCTGTGTTTCTTGTTGAGAGAAAATTAGAGAGGGAGAGTTGAGAGAGATGTCTTCTGTAGAATGAGTCCCAAGATTATGACCCCTCATGCGTGTGTTATTCATGTGAGGGATGAGATCTAATCTCAACCGTCCACCTCATCATAAGGTTATTAATTAATTAATTAAAATTAATTAACTATATGCTAACCAATTATTCATATTAATTAATTAAGCATATTTACATTTAAATCATATTTAAATGCAAAACCCTCACATAATATATATTTTTAATTAAACTTAATTAAATCACAATTTAATTAAATTAATTAAACCACACAATTAATTAATTCTTCGATCAATTAAACATCACATATATTTAATTAATCAAACATTCGAATCATATTCAAATGTGTGTCTCTCTTATAACCTATAGTTTTAATATAAATCATATTCACGTTAAAGTTAATCTATAGCTTTAATTTAATTAAATCACATTTAACTAAATTAAATTGAAAAATTAATTAATTCAAAATTAATTAATTTTATAATTAAATAATTCAAAATTAATTAATTTTATAATTAATTAATTCAAAATTAATTAATTTTATAATTAATTAAACATCTACCATATTTAATTAATTACATATTAGAATCATATTCTAATATATATCTCTCATATGATATAATTTAATTAGATCACATTTAATTAAACTTTAATTAACTAATTCATAATTAATTAATTAATTTACTAATTAAATATCATATACTTAATTAGCTATATATTTGAACTCTTTCAAATATATTATTCTCTCAATTAATAAAGTTTAATCTCAAATTAAACTTTATATTATAATGTATCACAATACATTATATTAATTGTATCTCATACAATTAACTTGATTCCCAAGATGAATTTGAACTATTCAAATTCTTTCAAGATAAATTGTTCCCAATTACTCTTTACGAGCTAGCAGGGGACCTAATGGACCTACAGATCAGAAGCTCCAATGATATGAGGTTAACTGACTAAACTCATTAATCAAGTTAACCAATATTCATTAACTATGGGTCACTCCACTAAAGACCCACAGTTGCACTCTTCTCACTGTAGAATATTTCTGTGTCCACGGATATTGACCAATAACGGTAAGTCAATCCTTCACGAGTGTTCGTAACTACAGCTGGGTCAAATTACCATTTTACCCCTGAGTTACCTCTGGCTCCTTAAGTACCCGTGCTCCTCTAATGAACAACCTGTTTATGGTCCAACCAGTAAACAGAAAGTCCCTCTCAGGCCAATGAGAGGGCGGGATCCCTTTGTTCAAGACCCAGAGTCACCACTTAAGGGAACACTCATCTACTTCTCCTAGAAGTGGGAAGGAATGAATTCCATCTTGTGTTGTCATGTTCCCAGCCCCCCACTCGGTCTTGTCCCCAAGAAGGTAGGCTTATTGAGTCGGCGTGCATGCCACTCTCACCCGTACTAATCAAAGGACAATCCCTCGTGAGAAGGAGTTCATGACACACTCAGGATTAAAACTGAGTTACCTAGGTCATCCTATTGAAACAGTAGCCTAACTAGTTAACGGTGTTACATCTAGTGGTTTACTATTTCGTGGTCCGGTCTTATGCAAACTCATTGCATAGGATACCCCCGCTCGCATGTCTCCTACATGGACGCCTTGGATCAATACGTCTCTATCGAATACAAAGCGGGCCGTATCACATAGTGTTACCAGGATAAGGTACCCAGCCTTATCCTTGTACTATAGACCTTTTAGGTTGTTACTTGAACACTGATCCCCGTATGTCCCCACATACTAGTTCAAGTTACATATCAACAACCTTGGATCTTAGTTTATTGGATTTGGGTTATATTGTGCAATTTTAGACTTTAAATGACAATAACATTTTATTGCATAAACCTCAATAACACTTTATTGATACAAGTGTATAATTTGTTAACATTCATTATCTACGAGTTTTAGGACATAAAACCCAACAGTACAGATGCTGCACTGTCTAATATCCAATCTAATGAGTGGTTACTATACCTTGTTGATGAATAGCTACCCTAATCAACAACTCTTGTTGATGTTCTTGTAGCTTCATTAGTTTTCAACTTAAATCGACCTTACTTTGTGGTCTTCTTCTGAGAATTATTTAGCATTTGTCGATACAAATTCTTTATTTTCTTGTGAATTGAAGAAGTATCCACTTCTCGTTTCCTTTGGGGTTGCCTACTGCAGTCAATACTGCATGACCCAAAACGAGCTAGGCAATTGAGCATAGCTCAACATGGATCGAACCATATCCAATAGGGTTCTATTTCTCCTAAATGAGATTTAGGGTGTGATCCCATGTACTATCAAATAGTCCTGGAATCTCAAATCCCTATACTCAACACTTTGATCAGATCGAAGTGTTTTATCATCTCTCCCAACAAGTTTTCAACTTCAGTCCTAAGCCCCTTCGAATTTCTCAAGAGCTTCAGACTTAAGTTGCATTAGGTAGAGATATTTTAGGAGAAATCCTATGCCTCTTTATCACTTTGAGTATTAGCAGTCCTAAACAATTCAATGCTCATGACTGTTTTACTCTCGATTAGTCTTAAACATATAGGTTATTTTTCAATCCAGCTGAATAAATGTCAACTCCCTTTCTTGAAATAAAACTGCATTAGCAGAGAAAGGTAAAGAGAAACATTGTTCTAGCATTAATGATACAAAAATCTAATTTCTGTTCATCTTAGGAAATACACATTATCCAATAATATGTATTTGCTCCAACTGAGAAAAAAATAACTTAATGTTCCCACTACTACAACCGAGATAACCTATCTAGTTCTAACATAGAGAGTTATTACACAAGCAGCAAGCTGTAGTCAGGAACTCATGCCTTTAAAAGAATAGCACACATGATTTGTAACCCCTGAATCAAGTATTTAGGGAGAATCATTATTCTTCACTAATCACGTTTTCAAGACAAGTAAATGAAAATTACGGTCTTGAACAAGTTCTCTTTTGCCAAGCAAGGTCCTATGTCATATTCACCAAGAACAATTCTTAACGAATTAGACATATGGGGCATGAGGACAGACCTCAGTTAAGACTAATCCTTTACTTATTTACCACAATTTGTCGTTTAAGCTTGTTGTATTACCGTTATTTATAAAATAGCGTAAGACAATGCACATTAAAATATTATATAATTGCTGAAGTAACAAATTCCTTGTATTATTAATCGCACTAACCCATTACATCTAATCCAATCAGATTCTACAAAAACAAATAAGAAATCAAAGAAACCCTATAAAACTATTGATTTAGTTTTTGCAACGATACTTCAGAGGTTTAGAGCAACAGCCACCGAAGGGTGGTCAGCTACTCATCCTCTGAATTGAAACAATCTCAACCAAACTCTAACACCAGAATAACTCATATTCCATTAGCGTTTAGTTACCGTTGTTCGGTCAAGGATTAGTTAACACATTTAACTCATCCCCGTAAGTGTAACCCTCCCACTTTCAGATCCCAGAGGTACGGACCAACAAGCTACCATAAGGAAAGACAACTGTTGGTAATTAACCTAAGTGACCCTATCCGTTTCTGGAGTTCGCGGTGTTCTGAAACCTATGATCAGGCCCTCCGAAGGGATGGTCGCTCCAGGACGACACGCGGGCAGATCATAAGAATCTCACGGTGCGACCTAGGGGTGGAGACCGTAGGATACGTTGACATGCGTCCTGCTCCCACTTACTATAGACACTCTCCCCATTCACCTTGTTATTGACTCATGCAAACACTTTCCGAAGGGAGGCGGCACCTAAGGCGACACGAAGCCGAGCATGGATCTCACGGTGTGAACACAGGGGAACGTGAGAGTAAAAACTCGATATGAAAATCTTGTTTTTATATTTTTCCTCCCACTGAAATGTCCTTCTATATTTTAGGGTTATTTAACTTAGATAAATCTGGCTAAGACAATCTATCTAAGTCTATGCCTATTATAACTCTTATAATTAGGTCTTTACACTAATGTCTAGGTCAATTAAACCCTTTTAATTACCTAGTGACATTGCATACTAATAGAACAATGGTTAATTCAACTCAGGTACCGGGTCAGTTCCCAAGTAGGAGAAACTCCAGCCTAGACAGAACCTCACCGGAAGAGTTCCCTTATAACCAAGATCCTATTTGTCATACTTACCATATTTTAAATCTATTAAAATACTAAGCAAGACATAATTTCTAATCCTATTAGAAATTGTGATCTTAGGTCTAATTAATTTTAAACAATTTTAAAATTAATTCATTTTTCCTAAGATCCTATGTTTGCATGCAACTCTTTGTTATAGGTTAATATATTTCTAATCATTAATATTATAACTATTATAAATTTTAATGAATTAGACCTATAACATGCTACTATGGTCAAATAAATCAACAATGAAATTCTAATTGATATATTAACCATGCAATAACATTCATGACATTAAATAATATAACATTTATATTAACTAAGGTAATGTCATGCTCAATGCAATTTAATTTTCTTTAATTAATCTAACTCTTAAATTAATTAAGCACGAAAATTTAATAACATGCATTGACATTTTCAAACATTAATATAACCCTTTATATTAATAGCCCATGAAAATAAATTAAGCAAATAAATTACTTAAAAAAAATATAACTTGTATATTTTTAAACTAAAGTAATTTCATGCTCAATGCTTCTCAATTTTCATCCATTTAATATAACATCTTATATTAAACATCCATAAAAATTAAAACCATACATATTTCATAATTATAACATTTATAATAAAAAAAATGCATGAATATGCTTAACCTATGGTGGGATTTAAATACTATATGACATTCATAAATCAATTAAATAGCTAAGTAGACGGGTTTTGGCATCCTAGGACTCAAAATAATAGAAAAATTACATTAATCAATCTATTAAAGTCCTATCATGCCGTGAACCAGCTCAAAACGCATCTAAACCCTTCGAACCGGCAAAAAATTGAGCTGAACCAGCTGAAATTAGCTTCAATTAAGCTTGAACCAGCCCAAATCAGCCTGAAGCGACCCAAAACACACTGAACCAATCCCAAAATGGATTGAACCGGCCAAAAATTGTTTAAACCAAGCTGAACCGCGTCCAACCACGCACGAACCGGTCAAAAATTAGTTGAACCAGTCAAATTTCCTTGAACCGGGTCAAACCGCACTCCATCTGCCCAGACCGGATCGAACCGCATGCAATATTAACATTAATAAATAATGGCTACAATTTGTAACGGTAAACGGCCCATGATCTCGACGGTTTCATGGCAGCTAACACCAATCTTCTACCAGACGTGCGCCTGAGTTCGAGCCCAACCGAATGCGCATTTTCGACTCACGATCTGAAACACGCCCATGCGGAAAAAAAAAATTTGACTTTCGCGCCTTGCTTCGAGCCCCAACGAACGCGTTTCGTGCGTTTTTAATTTTCTTTTTTTTTTCTCTGCCGCGATTCTGTTCGTTTTCTGGAAAATTTGACGCTATCTCTCGGTTTTTTTTTTCAGATAACATCAATTCCAGCGTCGATTCTTCTCAAAAATTAGTCCCAAATTGCATCGAATTTTATCAAAATTGACACATTATCAAAGACACGGACTTACAGACTCAAATTTGCAACAAAATGCCCAAAACAACAGGCCTTTACATGATCAAATCAAGAAAAAAAATTGCAAATTCTAAATGCCGAAAACCCTAACCATCTACTAGCAAAATTCATACATCAAATGTATAAATTAATCCCACCAATCAACCAATGAAAATTTTGTTAAAACAAAATTAAAAATTACGATCGGCTCTGATACCAATTGAAGGATTGGAATTCCCAATTCCGTTACAGCGGAAGCAATTGGACCGTTCGCAATCTAATTTCGTTTAACAAAATACCGGATACATTGGCAAAATTCAGAATTCATAATTCTACAATTTAAGGTTAAGCAAACTTACTATCGTGGGCGACTCTGAATTTCAGAATGCTTCTGGATTGTGCAGGGACCAAATGTGTGAATCTACCATTTGAACACCACCACAAGGGCTTCCCCGCTATCTTCTGAGATTGGGAACTTGGTTGTGGGACCACGATCTTGAGAGGGATATTACAGAGCAGAACTTCTCTGTGTTTCTTGTTGAGAGAAAATTAGAGAGGGAGAGTTGAGAGAGATGTCTTCTGTAGAATGAGTCCCAAGATTGACCCCTCATGCGTGTGTTATTCATGTGAGGGATGAGATCTAATCTCAACCGTCCACCTCATCATAAGGTTATTAATTAATTAATTAAAATTAATTAACTATATGCTAACCAATTATTCATATTAATTAATTAAGCATATTTACATTTAAATCATATTTAAATGCAAAACCCTCACATAATATATATTTTTAATTAAACTTAATTAAATCACAATTTAATTAAATTAATTAAACCACACAATTAATTAATTCTTCGATCAATTAAACATCACATATATTTAATTAATCAAACATTCGAATCATATTCAAATGTGCGTCTCTCTTATAACCTATAGTTTTAATATAAATCATATTCACGTTAAAATTAATCTATAGTTTTAATTTAATTAAATCACATTTAACTAAATTAAATTGAAAAATTAATTAATTCAAAATTAATTAATTTTATAATTAATTAAACATCTACCATATTTAATTAATTACATATTAGAATCATATTCTAATATATATCTCTCATATGATATAATTTAATTAGATCACATTTAATTAAACTTTAATTAACTAATTCATAATTAATTAATTAATTTACTAATTAAATATCATATACTTAATTAGTTATATATTTGAACTCTTTCAAATATATTATTCTCTCAATTAATAAAGTTTAATCTCAAATTAAACTTTATATTATAATGTATCACAATACATTATATTAATTGTATCTCATACAATTAACTTGATTCCCAAGATGAATTTGAACTATTCAAATTCTTTCAAGATAAATTGTTCCCAATTACTCTTTACGAGCTAGTAGGGGGACCTAATGGACCTACAGATCAGAAGCTCCAATGATATGAGGTTAACTGACTAAACTCATTAATCAAGTTAACCAATATTCATTAACTATGGGTCACTCCACTAAAGACCCACAGTTGCACTCTTCTCACTATAGAATATTTCTGTGTCCACGGATATTGACCAATAACGGTAAGTCAATCCTTCACGAGTGTTCGTAACTACAGCTGGGTCAAATTACCATTTTACTCCTGAGTTACCTCTGGCTCCTTAAGTACCCGTGCTCCTCTAATGAACAACCTGTTTATGGTCCAACCAGTAAACAGAAAGTCCCTCTCGGGCCAATGAGAGGGCGGGATCCCTTTGTTCAAGACCCAGAGTCACCACTTAAGGGAACACTCATCTACTTCTCCTAGAAGTGGGAAGGAGTGAATTCCATCTTGTGTTGTCATGTTCCCAGCCCCTCACTCGGTCTTGTCCCCAAGAAGGTAGGCTTATTGAGTCGGCGTGCAGGCCACTCTCACTCGTACTAATCAAAGGACAATCCCTCGTGAGAAGGAGTTCATGACACACTCAGGATTAAAATTGAGTTACCTAGGTCATCCTATTGAAACAGTAACCTAACTAGTTAACGGTGTTACATCTAGTGGTTTACTATTTCGTGGTTCGGTCTTATGCAAACTCATTGCATAGGATACCCCCGCTCGCATGTCTCCTACATGGACGCCTTGGATCAATACGTCTGTATCGAATACAAAGCGGGTCGTATCACATAGTGTTACCAGGATAAGGTACCCAACCTTATCCTTGTACTATAGACCTTTTGGGTTGTTACTTGAACACTGATCCCTGTATGTCCCCACATACTAGTTCAAGTTACATATCAACAACCTTGGATCTTAGTTTATTGGATTTGGGTTATATTGTGCAATTTTAGACTTAAAATGACAATAACATTTTATTGCATAAACCTCAATAACACTTTATTGATACAAGTGTATAATTTGTTAACATTCATTATCTACGGGTTTTAGGACATAAAACCCAACAGTACAGACGCTGCACTGTCTAATATCCAATGTAATGAGTGGTTACTATACCTTGTGTCACCCTCAACACAAACTAAGGCATCATACACTATATTTTCCTCTTGTTTTCTTTTCTGATACTCTTTAAATTTTCTACACTGACTCTTTAAGTGACCTTTCTTATGGCAGTAAAAACATTCTATCTCATTCCTATTTTTCCATTTTTTTTACTGCTACTCGGTTCATTTTCTTCATCAACCTTATCTTTACCCTTAGTCATAACAAAAGTTGACCCTACTGTAGACTCTTTATTACTACTCTACCTACGAATTTCCTCAGTTATGGCTAAATCACAAACTTCTGAAAATTTTAAAGTATTATTTCCAGTCGTATTAGACACTGCTGTCTTCATCGTTTCCCAACTATCAGGTAAAGATGTTAATAACTGAATAGCATTCACCTCATCAGTAAATCCTATCTTAATAGATTTTAACTGAATAATCAAAGTGGCAACCTCATTAATATAGGAATTCACAGAAGCATCCTCAACCATTTGCATGTTGAAAAACTTCTAAACTAGATAGACTTTATTATTAGCAGAGGGTTTTTCATACCTGTTTGTAAGTGCTTCCATCAATTTAACCGCAGTTGTCTCATGGGCCACTAGACTTGCCACATCGATCGACAAACACATCCTTATGCTTGCAACTGCCTCTTCATCTAGAGCTTCTCAATCTTCATCTGTCATCCCTTTCGGTCTTGTTGGGAGTGCGACCAAAGTCCCACATCGGCTAGATAAGGGGGTGATCATGGGTATATAAGGGAGGACAAGTATCTCCATTGGTATGAGGCCTTTTGGGGTGATCCAAAAGCAAAGCCATGAGGGTTATGCCCAAAGTGGACAATATCATACCATTGTGGAGATCAGTATGTGTCCGGTAGTCCCTTACAAGTGGTATCAAAGCCATGCCCCGGAGGTAGCCGTGTCGGGTGGAATCCTCGGGTTCCGAACAAAGAAGTTGTGAGTCTTAATAGTCATGGTGGAGGTCCGTGGTTGAGCTCTGGGTGGGCGGGTATACTTCGGAGAAGAGGAGTCGTCCTAGATAAGAGCAAGAACTCTCGGTAAAGCGGTGAAGCCTAGAGAGTTGGACGGATAGATGACTATTTGAGGGGAGGCTCGGTGGTACTTTGTTCGAGGGGAGGATTGTTGGGAGTGCGACCAAAGTCCCACATCGGCTAGATAAGGGGGTGATCATGGGTATATAAGGGAGGACAAGTATCTCCATTGGTATGAGGCCTTTTGGGGTGATCCAAAAGCAAAGCCATGAGGGTTATGCCCAAAGTGGACAATATCATACCATTGTGGAGATCAGTGTGTGTCTGGTAGTCCCTTACAGGTCTCTCCTTCAACGCCTTATGCACTTTCCTGCAAGTTAAATAATCCATGACTTGCATCTTCCAATATCCAAAATTTTTCCCGTCGAACTTCATGACTCCATCGAAATTTCTTGGCTCTATAAAACCCATGACTCCTGAACCAAAAGCTCTGATACCACTTGTTGGGAGAAAAATAATAATATAATATAATGACAACAATCAATAATATTATAATTATCTCCTCTTCCACAGGTTAAGCCAAATAAGCCAATAATAATAGTCACAAAAAATAATAAAATATAGGGAAAAGAAAACGACACCGAAAATTTATACTGGTTCGCCCCAATCTCGGGACTATGTCCAGTCTTCTGCAACTGCAGGTTCTATTAGAATGATGGGAGATTACAGGAAGCCTTCGAAATAACGCACTACAAACAATCCCTCAATAGCCTAACAATAGCTATTGACTTCCAAGAACCACAATCCGGTAACTTGGGATAAACAATAAAAAAATACCCTCAAACCCGAGAAAGAGAACAAAACTATTCTCTTACTAATAATCACTGCCGTAATAAAATACTGAAGAAGAAAGAATTGGGGCCTCACACAAGTTCACTTCTTTTTGTTGGGATGAAAGAAAATGAAGCAACCATCAACTATTTATAAGCATGCAAACCGCCTAAATTTTTTCCTTCAATCAATCAAGTTTGCCGCAATTTCTTTCATAATTAAGTAAGCCGCAACAAACTTTCTTCTTTTCACACTGCCGCAATAATTTGGTGTGCCTTGTTTTGGGTTCCAAACTCAACAACTAAAAGTGTATTTTTCCAAAAAAAAAAAAAAACAAACAAACAATCAAGCATGCTATACCTCCTCATAGTTTGAAGTGATTGTCTTTAGATTTGGAATAAGTTTAAGAAAAATTCTGATAACAACAAATTTCTACATTGATGCTTGGCCATCATAACAAAGATTTCTATACATTCTTTTTCTTTGGTCAATTAACTTCATAAATTTCCAAAGAATATCAGCTGAAAAAAGAAATCTGAGGCAGCTTTTTTCCATTTTGATGCAGTCCAATGTTGTCCTAATTATAATCATGTATCCAATCATAGGATGTTTGAACAATAATAATTACATTATTCATTCAATGTGGGTTGGTCTCCATGTTTTTTAAAATGTTGTTTTCATTTTCTACCATTTTGTTAAGACTTACTAAATGTCTTTTCAGGAATATGATCAGTTATTTTTAGTTGCACTTCCAAAAGCAATAGTAAAAATCCATCAAGTATCATCATATCTCACTATGAGATTAAACTCTAGTCTCCGATCATCTTTATTCTTTTCATCGAAAAGAATGACTTAAAATTCAACCTAAATTCATATTTTTCGATCAATATGACTTATGAAATTTCTAAGTCACTTAAATAAAATGTCACATCAATTAAACTCATATATCACATAGAATCAACGTTACTTTTATTTTATAGAGAATTTGCAGTGGGTGGAAAATAAGAATTATATAATTACAAATATAGCACAATGTAAAAAAAAATTGCAAATTTAGCACAATCTATCAGAGTATATTACTGATATTTGATAAACTTCAATTATCAGAGTTTATTTGCAATAGACTCTGATTAATCAGAATCTATCGGTCTACTGATAGACTCCGATTATTCAGAGTCTATCATGTCTATCACTGATAGACCCCGGTTAATCGAAATCTATCAGTAACTATCATTGATATACTTTGAATAATTAAACTCTATCAGTGATAGTTACTGATAAATTTTGATTAATTGGAGTCTATCAGCGATAGACATTGATAGACTTTGAATAATCAGAGTCTATCAGTGATAGAAACAGATAGAATCTGACGACAACTTTTTGGTCTTGTACAATTAATTTTGTTATATATGCAATTAGTTTGCAACTGTGCTATATTTGATATTAATTTTGTTCAATTTGTCATCTATGCAACTGCCCTTTTTTATACGTCCGGGAAAAATATAAGTAGGATTTCTGTATTTATTAGTTATTATATAATCTAAATAAATAAGCCAATAGAAATGAACTTTATTGGAAAGTAAGTAAGAAATTCTTACCCTTCGGTTCAAGTTGTGTAATGTAATCAAGCCAATTTCTTGCATAGTAAGGGAAAAACAAATCAGAGCATCTATTTTACTTTTTTGATGGTTTATTAACAAATATATTGATATCACTAATATTTTTTTTTTGTTAAGTTACCATGAATTTTGTGTCTAATAGATTTTGAATTTTGAATTCTCTTTTTAATAGATTTTTAATCTATTTAATATGTTTTATTTAAATTTAGTACCCTACTAAACACAAAACTGAAAAACTAACGATCCTATTAGATACAAAATTTAGTTTTACTTCTAATAGATCAATTAATTTGTTCTAAGAAAGTGAATATGTCAATAGTTTGTTAGACACAAAATCGAAAGTTTAGCGTTTGATAACCATTTGATTTTAGGCTTTTGGTTTTTCAAAATTATGTTTGTTTTCTCTCAATTTCCTTACCTTGGTTTTCATTTTGGTTAAGGAGACATTAGAGTTCTTAGCCAAAAACAAAAACAAAAACAAGTTTTTGAAAACTTTTTTTTTTTCAAAATTTGACATGGTTTTTGAAAACATGGAAATGATGTAAGTTCAAACCAAACAAATTGATAAGTGGAATGAATGTTTATAAGCTTAATTTTCAAAAATAAAAAACAAAAAACGAAATGGTTATCAAACAGACTTTAGAGATCAATTAGACATTTTTAAAGATAAGAAATGTTTGACTCCAAATTAAAAGTTAGAGATACTTATTAAATAATTTTTAAAAAGTAGAACACCTACATATATAGATGTACAAGTATAACCTTTTTTTTTTTTTTTTTTTTTTGGTGCAAAACAAAAGTGATTTGCTCTTGGATTTGTGACAACTTGAAGCTGTATGAAGGCTTTGCACATATTTTTCAAAACAAAATCACTTTTTCTTTTGAATATAAAATGAAAAAACAATCTCTTTAACTGAGTTTCAAAAGAACTGAAAATCTTCTTTTGAGTGGGAACAAGCTGCAGACAACATAACCCCTTCCAAGATAGATACCAAACAGTGTTTCACAAATCAGTGGGCAAAGTCACCATCAAAAGATATTCTATGTCACAACATTTTTATAACATAAAGAATTTGAGGTGATACATGTTCCTTTTATCAGAATTAATATGGAGAATAAAATTTGAACAACTATTTGGCCACTAGGGAAAAAAAATATATTCTATATCTCACATTAGAAAGAGAGATTACACATTTCCATCAAATCATAGCCGTCGGATTAAGCTCTTTGGCTGGCTTTTGATCATCTCACTTTTTAACTCCATACTGTATGTTTCTAATGAATGAGATGGTCTTGACTTTCTAATGAGTTGGCAATTTTTATTATCAATAATGAATCCTCTTTGATTTATTATAAATTTTTTTTTTAAAAAAAGGATCTAATTCTAATGAATAAAAAAGGGATCAAATTCCAACTCTTGAGCTACTTTTCAGACTCTACAAGGTTTTGGCATTATTCTTCTAAAAAGCAACAAGGTGATGTCATCAATCTTATGATATCTTCAATGACTTCCTACCATCTTTCAGGATATTAGATAATATGGGATTCCATCTCAAAACCAATTGACAACGAAAGAAGTAACTCATACATCTTATAAATTGGGAAGTCTCCACTTATCTTTTCAATGTGGGATCCTCAACATAGGACTTTGGAGTAAAGAAAACTGTAGAGACATAAGGTTTTGTATAGCAAAATTTTGCATTGCACAAAAGGAAATTCCTTCTCATGACAATTATTCTCACACTTTTGACCATATTTAGGAAAAATTCCTTCTCACAACTGCATTGAACTCTGCCACTATTATTCCCATTACTTCACTTGCAATTCACTTCTTTATTCCTTCTTCCCACTGTTAAAAGATCAAACAAAAAAAAAAAAAAGAAGAAGTCATTATCAAAAGCCTAAAAATTTGCAGGTTCAATTTAGAATACATTACCCAATACAGGCTTTATAAATCATTACAAGAAAACTGTGCATTATTCTACAACAAGAAAAGAACAAGTCTAAGTTTACAGCTGAAATGAAAGATACACAAAAAATTTGTAGAAAATGTAGTAAATAATAAAAAAAAATAATAATAATGGAAATCCCTTTTGATGTGATTTGAAAATGAAGTAAAAGACTAAAGCATGAAGTTATAGAGCTATCATGTCAGCCTAGTTAGATCTCCTTTATTTAAAGAAGTGATAAATCTAAAGCACATGAGCACAAGAATTCTGGAATCTACTTTTACCTTACAGTGACAAAAATACCCCCAGTTTCCATAAGTTGTTCAGTCCCTACTATTACATATTATTATCACAAGATCTATACTCAAAAGAGAATTTGCAGTAATGTAAATATAGCAAAATCTATCCGAATATATTACTGATAAATACTAATAGACTCTGGTTAATTAGAATCTATCGGATAGACTTCGATTATCAGAGTTTATCAGCAATAGACTTTGATTAATCAAAATCTGTCAGTCAACTGATATACTCTAATTATTCAGAGTCTATTAGTGTTTATCGCTGTTAAACTTTGGTTAATCAAAATCTATCAGTAACTATCATTGATAGACTTTGATTAATCGAGGTCTATCAACGATAGACACTGATATACTTTGAATAATCAGAGTCTATTAGTGATAGACACATATAAAATCTGACAAAAACTTTTTAATATTGTACAATTAATTTTGCTATATTTGCAATTAGTTTGCAACTGGGTCTATTAATTTGGTCCAATTTGCCATCTATGCAACTGCCCCTACTCAAAACCTAACCATCACACGAGGGATTAGAAAAAGGTGATTCATAAAATGTATAATTCTTAATCTTATTCTCATGTATAAATAAGCGAGGTGAAGGTCATTCTGGGTATTATTGGAAGTTTAGAGAGGAGGCTTCCAATGAACAGTGGTTATTGATTAATAAAGCAATGAAGAAAAGCAGAGAAAAGTAGTTTATTAAGCAGGAATTTGCATAGAGAAAACGAAAAAAACTTTCAATCCTTGTTGTGGTGGTTGGCCTTGGCCATGATTTCGTTGTCCGATGTGTACCACGTTGTGGCAGCCACAGTGCCTCTGTACGTGGCCATGATGTTAGCTTACATCTCTGTAAAATGGTGGAAGTTCTTCACAGCAGAGCAATGTTCTGGAATAAACAAGTTCGTCGCCAAATTCTCAATCCCACTGTTGTCGTTCCAAGTTATTTCAGACAACAACCTCTACAAAATGAACCTGCAACTGATATTGGCAGACTTTCTTCAGAAAATATTGGCTATTGCTGTGCTGGGAGCTATCACTAAAATCACCTCTCGGGGAGGCTTGAATTGGATCATCACTGGTCTCTCTCTCTCAACTATGCCCAATACTCTGATTCTTGGACTGCCAGTGTTGAAGGCCATGTACGGCGCTGAAGCAGATGTGCTTCTTGCCCAGATAGTTGTCTTGCAGAGCATTCTTTGGTACAACATATTACTGTTTCTCTTTGAGTTCACTACCACTAAAGCAGCTTCTTTAGCTCCAGCATCAGAAGCCACAGGTACCCATTTTGAATTTGGTTTTTTTGAAAATGGTAAGAAAGAGAATCAAATCAACTCATTTGCTGTTTGTGTTTCTGAAAAGCAGAAATCGAGACAACTCAAGAAGGACGAGCCAAGGAAGAAGGTGAGGAGGGAAGAGACAGAAACGGAAGGAGACTGAAAACAAGGTCCATTCTCTTAACAGTTGGTAGGAAGCTCATCAACAACCCCAATACTCATGCAACTATATTGGGACTCATTTGGGCAAGCATACGATTCAGGTGAGTTAAAGATAATAGCTCTCACTTCCTAAAAGGTTATACTTATACATGTACTGGGATGAAACTATACTGACATGCTCTCATCAGGTGGGGAGTGAAACTGCCAGAAGTTATTGACCGATCGATATCGATTCTATCAACGGGAGGACTTGGCATGGCCATGTTCAGCTTAGGTATGAAACGAAAACGTTACAAGGAGTTTCACCAAGTGAGAAGCAGGGCTGTCCTTTAGTATGTGTGGGTATCACAAGGCCCCCAAAATTCAGGGTCTCAAATTGAAAAAGTTCTTAACAAAAAAATTCTTTTCACATGAGGGAGACTAAAAATTTCAATTTCTCACTTCTCCATTTCTCTCTCCTTGTCAAGAAAAACTCTTCCAAATCATTCTTTTGTCAATTCTCATGCTATGTTAGGCATAAAACTTTTTAATCTAGTTCGAAGGATGACACTTCTTAAATAAAATATCACAATCATATAGTTGTTTGGTGACATCTTCTTAGTTTCATATATATATATATATATATATATATATTTTTTTTTTTTTTTTTTTTTTTTTTGTAAAAAACAATTGTATAATACAATGAATTTTGATATTTTAAAATTTTGTTTTTGCTATAATACAATGAAAAGTATCGCACATTCCATCTCATTTGGGACGAACCTAACCTGGTGAGAAGAGAAGCCTAACTTGTAGTTGTCTTACTTATTAGGTCTTTTCATGGGTTCACGGACAAGCATTATAGCATGTGGTACAAAGATGACGTTGGTGGCCATGGGAATGAAATTCTTAATGGGGCCTGCACTTATGGCAGCATGCTCACTTGCTTTAGGACTCAGGGGCAGATTGCTCAGAGTGGCAATTGTGCAGGTTTGCTCTAATTTGTATTGCTAAGTCCACAACCAGGATGGAATGGGCAATGTTGTTTGATGGTTTTGTTTCTTCTTCCTTTGTCTTTCCCACTACAGGCTGCACTTCCTCAGGGAATTGTTCCATTTGTCTTTGCCAAAGAGTATAATATACATCCAGATGTTTTAAGCACAGGGTAACTAATACTCTAATTTGAGCAGTTCAAGGAGAAGCAAGTTACCTAGCTAAACCACATAGTGCATACTGAGATGAGTTTTCTTTTGGTTACAGGGTACTGTTGGGCTTGCTCATTGCATTGCCAGTGGCATTGGCCTATTACTCCTTGCTGTCACTGTAAAACATTAATGCAGTCGTGCCAATGCAAGAAATTTTTAGGACATCTACTCTAAACACGAGGAAAGACCATATGCAGACACGAGGAATTTTTTATTTTATTTTTTCCATTTTTCCATTATTGTATACTCCTGACGATTTTAAGGAAACATGTAAATGTATGTGCTAAGGATATCAACCAAGGATGATCATAATTGCAATACGTTAAATAGGAAGTAGAGTTAACAGACCTTCGCTACTAATCTTTCAGCCAGAACTATCTACATCCTCGTGTTTGTACAGAGTCCTACTATCCAGTGTTTGACTGTGTAATTGTTCAAATATCAACTGAGCTATGAAGATTCTCTGGAAAAAAAAATTGGAAAATGCATGAAAGTTCAAAGAAGAAAGTTTTCAAATGGTTTGTGATGATCATAGTCAATGATGCTGGAACAATTCTATAAAATCTAGTACTATATCTTTTGTATGTTTTGTTTTTCCTTGAGGTCTTAGAATTTATTTTCAAACATCATATCGAACTATCTCCTATCTTATCATATAAAATTGATTACCATAAGAAAATGATGGGTAAGATGTTGGAAGGTGGTGGGGCACAACACTCACAAACCAAATAGAGAAAGAAGGAGAGGAAGCTTTTGATTTTTCTAAAAATTACTTCTTACTTTCACTCTTGAAAAGATCTCAACACTACAAGGGTATTTATAGTAATTTTGGTAAATGGATTTAGACTCTATATTAATTACTAATTCATGAACTACTTGATTCATGAATCACCAACTCCTAGATACATGAAACATAATATTAGATACATTCAAGGATCGATACATGTATCAATAATAATTATTAGGATAAGAGTTGCAAGTTTAATAATTAACACTCCCTCCTAAACTTGCACACTTTTGAACTCCAAGTTGCAGCCGAAGTCTTTGAAAATTGTCATACTTTAAGGGCTTTGTAAAATGTCAGCAACTTGGTCCATAGACTTGACATACTCGAGCTCCACTTCTTTCATCTCAATACATTCCCGAATAAAGTGATATCGGGTGTCAATGTGCTTGTTGCGGTCATGGAACACAGGATGCTTAGCTAAGACTTGAGCTGACTTGTTGTCAATCAGGATCTTCGTAGCATCCCCTTGCTCTATATGAATCTCCTTCAACAATCTTCGTAGCCATATAGCATGACAAGTACAAGATGTGGCTGCAACATACTCACTTTCACAAGTGGGAGTGTTTATAATTGGTTGCTTCTTTAAACACCAAGAGATTGCATTATTTCCCATAAAGAACAAATAACCAGTAGTGCTTTTTCTATCATCAATATCTCCAGCAAAGTCACTGTCACAGTAACCCATCAACTTGAAATCATTAGAGGATGAATAAAATATCTCATAGTCAAGAGTACCTCTAATGTAGCAAAGTATCCTCTTGGCTGCCATCAAGTGAGATTCAATAGGAACCTCCATGAAACGACTCACGACCCCAACTGAAAAAAGAATATCAAGCCTTGTGCAAGTCAAGTATTTCAAACTTCCAACAAGGCTCTTGAACATGGTAGAATCAACCTTTTCTTCATCTGTTTTCATCTTAGACAACTTTGCTCCACACTCCATTGGGGTGTTGACCGGCTTGCAATTAAGCATGTTGAATTTCTTGGGTAACTCCTTTGCATAGACTTCTTGTGAAACAAAGATACCCTCCTTCATCTGATTTACTTGGATTCCCAAGTAATAGGACATGAGGTCCATGTCACTCATCTCAGACTCTCGAGCCATGGCCTCCTTAAAGTCTGCAAACATCTTTGGACAGTCGCCTGTAAAGATAAGATCATCCATGTTATGATGAAAACAGTAACAACGCAACAAGAACGAAAGGGCGAAGAGAAACAACACACAGATATACGTGGTTCACTAACGGTGTGTTAGCTACGTCCACGGGCAGAGGGAGAGAACAATCTTATTATGTGAGGAGTATTCAGAATACAAAGATTAGGGCAAAGATAGGTTAAGAGGGTTTATATATGGCACCACTCTTAACCCTAACATAATAGGCCCAAATAAAAGCCCAAAACGGAAATATCAGCGAGACCCCTGTACTAGGTCGTTCGGAGCGTTTCATATCAGATTCAAGGCATATCAACAATCCACATAGACACAAACAAATAAAACATGTCCATTTTCTTCTCTTCCATAGAGGGCATACTCATGTTGGCATTTGGAAAAACCATTTTCTTGCAAATACTTGTCAAGTCGACTATTTCAGGCTCTTGGTGCTTGTTTGAGCCCATACAACGCTTTCTTTAGCTTCAATACCTTGTCTTCATGGCCTTTGACAACATACCCCGTCGGTTGTTTGATGTAGACATCCTTGTCAAAATAGCCATTAAGAAATGCAGACTTCACATCTAATTGGTGGATCTTCCAATGATTTTGGGTAGCAAGGGAGATCAATAGGCGAATTGTTTCCATACGAGCAACTGGAGCAAACACCTCTTCACACTACTACAAAAACAGCCTTTAATGACGGACAGAAAAAAACGGGTGGGGCCTTTAATGACAGACGAAAAATGCGCTCCACTTTTAATGTCGGACGCGCGTTTTTCCAGAAAAATGGACTTTTAATGACGTGCATTACCCGTCATTAAAAACTACATTTAATGGCGGGCATAGCCCGCCATTAAAAGCTATTTTTTACTTTTTTCTTTTAAAACGGTAAAAAAGAAAATATATTTTCTCTCTCCCCAAAAAGTTGACCTACTCTTTTTTCCCCCGACAAGCAAATCGCTTGAAACCCTACCTTCTTCAACCTTCGGTCGCTGCAGCTCGTTCCCTTGTCTTCAACCCACGACGTCGACCAAACCTCAGCGACGGCAGTAGGATCTTCACCAGCGGCAATTGGACGGCGACCGGCGGCAACATTTCTAACCTTCGTCCGTTTTTTCCGCTTGGGTTTCGACCAAATCTCACCTTCGTCGACTTCTTTCTCGCGTGGGTTTCGACTCTGTTCCCCTCACCGTCGGTCGTCCTTCTCCTGTTCATCGCGTTGTCGCCGTCCTTCTCCCATTCATCGCATTGTCGCCGTTTGTCGTGGTTTTTCTCCAAAGAAACCGTGGGTTTTTCTCCTTGCTGGTTGGGGCTGTTTTTCTCCCATGGGTTTTTCTCTCGTTCATCGATTTTTCGCCGTTGTTCTCAGCTTGACCGCCGCCGTTCGTGAGTGTTTTTCTCCGCCATTCATGGGCGTTATTCTTCCTCTAATGTATGCTGTTCAGA
The DNA here is from genome assembly GCA_036850905.1 of Luffa acutangula. Taxonomy (NCBI): domain Eukaryota; kingdom Viridiplantae; phylum Streptophyta; class Magnoliopsida; order Cucurbitales; family Cucurbitaceae; genus Luffa; species Luffa acutangula. The sequence goes on along the minus strand of CM072094.1, from coordinate 7,056,893 downwards.
TCTACTATTTGTAGCTCGACCTCCACGTTTTCCTCTGCTATTTATGTAGCTCAACCTTTGCGGATTGTGGCTGTTTGCAGCCTTGAAATTTGATTCCAGTTTGAGGTCGAATTCGTGGGTCTCACGCTTCTCTTTCTCGCTTTTCTACGAATTCATGCTATCTAGATCTACAATCTGTCTTGGTTTTATCTGTTTGCTGCATTTGATTAATTTAGATGAATTTGATCTGCATTTGATTCCATTTCTTCTAATGATAGTATTGTTCTGCATAAATAGTGAAGGTGTCATGTAGGTTTGATTTTATTTTCATTCTTCTTAGCTTGTTTGTTTTTAAGGAAGTTAACTAGAAGATGTTGGATAAGTTCTGCTTTAGACAGAGTATTGGAAGCTAAATCACTGATGCGTTGTTATGGAGCCTTAGTTAGTATCACAACATATATGTCCAAAACATAAATATGAAGAAAATTACCATGGGTAAACTATTAAAGTGGTTTTTATTCTACTTATTCTGGTTATGTTTTGGTTATACTATTATTGTAATTAACCTTTCCACTTTGTTCACAATTCTCAAGTGAATAAACTGTTTTTCTAATTTGAGCAATATTTCTTCTTTCCTTTAGTTGTCAATAAAATATTTCATTTATGAGCCATGTGAAAGCCTCCAGTGATGAAGTTGTCAATTGAAGAAATGTTGGATGATTGAGTTAGTTGAGTTGTGTATTTTGGAGCAGTGGAGGGCATTTTTCTTTATTGAACTTCCTGTTTTTGCCTTTGCAATCAAGAATTTGTGAAGGAGATTTATGCTTTATTTATTTCAGAAAGTGCAATGACTGCTTATTTATGAAGCTTCAAAGGATTGGTTGGATAGTTCTTATACCACTTTGAATATTGTATTCAAGCTTAACTAAATAAAGTGAAATCATGAACTAAATAGTTAGATAAATACAAATAACTGACTTAGGATTGTTTATTGAAATCTTGGAATTTATTTTTTTGTATGTGTGTATAATAAAAAATCTATTCTGATACGGAAGAAGTTCAAATCTCCCACTCTTATTGAATAAATGTCAGTTTTAGTTTATATTTGTAATTCACTTGCATATTTCTAGTTCTAGGTGTTGCTTCAGTTGAATTTATTGATCCAAGAGAGCTTGTGGCAGTTAGGTATTGTTATTCCTTTGATCAAGCATTTGACTGAGAATGGAGCTAAAGTGCTTATGTCTAGCCATTCGATAAGTGTGCTTTTGGGACTTCTTTGTTGTTTTGTTGTGTATGGATGTTGATTGATGAATCTGGAAAATGGTAGCTATTAAGCATTTGAAGCAAAGCTTCTATCTTCTATCTTCTATTGTTACCTTATGTCTTTGGTTTGATGGTAGGTTTTGCAAGAAGTATTAAAATGCAATGGAATACCTGAAAATCTATTTGGCAAGGTTTGCATCATCTTAGACAAGGTTAGTGATCTACAATTTCAAGTTCCATAAATTTTTATATTTTTGTGCCCTTTCCCTACGCATGTTTGAATGTAATAATTACTACTTTCTTTGTTTCCCTATGGTTGTTAATCTTAATAACATATAGAGAAAATTCCATTGGATGAGATGAAGAAGGAACTGAAGGTCGTGGGTGTACCAGAGGAGGCTATTGAGGAGCTGCTAAAAGTTCTTTTAGTAAAGTTTTTGACAAAGTTAGAAGGTTATTTTCATAATGCTTTAGTCTTTGACAAATTAGTTGGAATGCTTGTGATAACTCCAATGAGGACATTGAAACTGGTTGAAGTGTGATTGTTATTCTTGCATAGAAATACTTGGAGGTGGTGGCGAAGCGTTGTCTGATCTAAAACAACTATTTTCTCTTGCTGAAAAGTTTGGGTATGTTGATTGGGTCCAATTTGATGCAATCATTGTCTGTGGCCTTGCTTATTAAACTAGTATTGTTTATGAATATTTCCTTTTGAATTCTATCTTCATATAAAATAAAAGTTAATAACTATATTCAATTCTTGCTTATTGTTTTATAGAAATAATTGGGAAATCGATCAAAGTGTAAGTGTTTGTAATTTTGAGGCTTTGGACATGACCTGTAAGTGCAGGATTTAATCTTACTTTTTTTTTTGCCTAACATTTTTTTTTTAGTTTCTAGATCTGGAGTAACAATGGTGAGGATATTTGTCTAGTTAGGAAATCAATACGGTGCACCCTTTTTGTGTTGGCTAAATTTTGAGCAAGTTCAACCATATGTTAAAAAGATAATAGACATGAGTTAAATGTTGTAGATATTGTAAATTTTTGTCATGGAGGACCTTGGCTTGTCTATTCTTGCACATTGCAGGTCAATATTTTTTAAGGAAGTAGACAAAGAGGCATGTTTGCTTACCCTTCTCCTTTTTTCGTATCTTGTTGCTTATCTAGGACTTAACAAATTTCATCTTACCTGGCCACCAATATTAGAATCTCTTCCCAGTTCCAATATTTTCTCCTTGCATCAACCCATGGATATTGAAACTATGACAAACTTCACATGGGAAGGTAACATATTTATATTAATTGTTGCACCCATTATCCTTCTTTCTATTTGAAGAATTTACCCATATCTAGTCTACTACTTAATTCCTTGATAAACGTAATATGCCCATAAACCATTATCATTCATTGAAATTAGAGTACTTGAATGGATACCTCATTAGGACAATTTAAAGGCTTTTAGACTTTTTAATTATTTGCCCAAATTTAAACTTGTAGACTACTCTATCTCTTGTTTAACTTGCAGATGACTGTCAATTACATGAATGGGCACAATAATGACATGCTTCTGCAAAGATGTGACTTTTCATCTCCCATGGTAATTTTCTTTGAAGCACTAAACTTTCCCAGATATATTTGAGTTAATAATGCAATTCATTTGAAGTCTGGTGTAGAAGAAGATAGTGTTCCCTTAAAAAGAAAAAAAGAAAAGTATTTACTGCTTCAATAGCTCTGAATTGAGTCACCCGTGTGCTAAATCTCATTTATCTGCATCTTCTGAAAGAAAGTGAGGTGGAGAAATATTGTGGTTTGCTTGTTGCCTATCTTAGGGAGAAAGTGGAAGCAGTTGAATTTGCATAATGTTGAAGTTGTAGTAGTATTTAACTTTCAAAATTTTTTACTTGATTGGAAGGGGAAGGGGAACTACAATATATACTTTTCTGTTTAGTGGAGAGGTACTGGTGATTGATTGTCATGTTCATTAGTCTGTGAGCTTGTTTAATTTTAAGAAAATAAGAAAATTGGACAAACTTTGTTTCTATGTTATTCGAATTTGTTGTTGTATTAGGGACAAAGTAGGTTATTGATTATCTTATCTGTGAGTTGCAATTTGTTGGGATCTATATTTTGACTAGAATTTTGGGTTGCCCCTACTTTTATTACATTATTGTTGAAGTTTTAGATATAGGAAATCTTGGAATTTTTGGAGGATTTGTTGTTGTTTTGCTATTTGGAGGAAATCTTCGAATTTTTGAAGTTTTAAAGATGAGGGCCAACATAATTGCTATTACAAGTCTGTCACTTATTAGTTTTTCATGTTAAAACTGCTTAGTTTTAGGATATTTGGGGTCTTGTTGTGAACCTGAAGTGTTGTGAGGCTGTAGTTGGGTGATTTTTTTTCATATAGAAGTGTGTTTCTCTTGTTTAACAGGTTTAAAGTTTTTTGGGTTAGTCATAAGTATGTCGTTATGCTGTCGAAATTTTTAGAGCAACCAGTTAGAATTAGAATAAATGCTTTAGTAATGTCTCTAGGTTAAGTATAGAAACCTAGAGCATTACAGGTTCTTTGAAGGGGTTAAACTTGATATCTTGAAGTTTCTAAGCTTTTGGAGTTTATTGGGTTTTCTATCAATTTTTTCCGATACTCATCGAGATTGATTTTTTTTGTGTATTTTATTGTTAACTAAATTTTTTTTTCTTAGGTTCTTCGAGTTGTTGGACATATGTTTGTTATGTGAGTTCTTGTTTTGGCGTTGTATCAAACCTAATTACAATTTGTTTTTCTTAGGTTCTTCAAGTTTGATGTACGAGCAAGATTATGGTGACAAGAATGAAAGTGACATGTACGAGAATTTTTGTTTTTTGGTGTAGGTGTAGACTTTTAATCATAGGTGTTAGTAATTTTCAGGCTTTTAAGTGTAAGTGTTTGTAATTTTATTCATATATCAAACTTATATGAATAAAAATTGTATGAACAAATTTGGTTCATTGGGTTATTGGAATAAAATTTGACAAATATTTGAGTTCTATACAATTTTGCACATTTAATATTAAAATTACTTTCTTTACAGGTTGACAAATGAATAAAATATTGTTGATATGCCATCGCGCAACCAACAATTTTTTTTATTAAATTATGATCAAAATGATGACGGGCAATGCCTGTCATTAAAAAGGATATTTAATGACGGACATTTGGTTCGCAAAAACACTTTTAATGACGGACTTTTCATGACGGACGTCTTTTAATGACGGGCATTGCCCGTCATTAAAGATATGGTTGGTTGAAAAATACCCTTTAATGACGGACTTTTGATGACGGACGACTTTTAATGACGGGCGTTATAACAAGTTACGATGACACTCGTATAGATCACGGACGCCGCCCGTCATGAAAAGTCTTTAATGACGGTCATTGCCCGTCATTAAAAGTGATTTTTGTAGTAGTGTCATAGTCAACGCCTTTTCTTTACTTGTAGCCTTTGGCAACAAGCCTTGCTTTATATTTCTCAACTTCACCTCTAGCATTTTTCTTTGCCTTGTATACCCATTTGACACCAATAACTTGATGATTAGGGGGAGGAGAACCAACTACTTGATGATTAGGGGGAGGAGAACCAACTCCCAAGTATCATTCTTTTCAATGTCCTTCATTTCTTCATCCATGGCTTGAACCCATTTCTCCTCACACATGGCTTCTTCAAAACTTAAAGGTTCAGAATCAACAAATAAGCAATACAAATTATCATCTAACCTTTGAGTTGTTTGATAAAGATCATCAAGGCTTTGGTGTCTTGGAGTTTTCTCATTTGAAGAAAATGATAGTGACGATGATGATGAACTTGGTGAAGATGAAATTGGTGTGGTTGGTGGAGTAGCTTCAATTTGGACTTCTTGGATTGTCGCTTCTTCATCTTCAAAGTAAGGAAGGAAATCATAAGATTCATCCTCTTTGGATGATAAAGGGAATCAAAGATGCTCTGATACCAAATGATAAAGGAACTATCTTAATTACGTTTGAGAACTCCCCTTATTTCAGGTGAACCCCCACAACAATAATAAGAATAACCCCATTAACGAAATTATAGACAACCCCAAGAAAGTTAAACAGATTTGGCTTGGTAGGATGATCCAAGATCAAGAAGAAAGGAGAACTCATTCCTAACTTCAAGATTTTGAACTCTTCACAATCTAATTGATCAGACTAGATTGAAAGTCCTAGGCATGCATTCTAAACACAAGAACACAAAGAAAGCATAAAAGCTTGAGTGAGACTAAACTCAATCTGAAATTTCATTCAAATTCAACTTGTATCTCAAATGACAAATTACATCTCTATTTATACTAATTGAAAAGACACCATGAAAGGACACAACCATTCATCTATGTGGTCTAAATTCAACTCCTAATCTTTCAAATCCATGCATGAACCTTCATAAATACAATTTCATGAATTCACAAGATTCGTAATGCATTAAATATGTGAATGAATCTAGATTTTTAGATTCATTGTGCCTTTTGGATGAAAGGATGCCTTTGTGAATATTGAAAGGATGCAACTTTTCACCATAATAATTGGATTGAGCTAGTTGATCATTTATGCAACTTTTCACCATAATAATTAGATTGAGCTGGTTGATCACTTATTTCCTTATCATTGGAGCTCCAATCCCATGATGCATGTTCATCAAACTCCACATCTCTGCTGATCACAATCTTTCCATACTCCGGGTTGAACAACTTGTATCCCTTGGAATTCTCATCATATCCAATGAGAACAAGTTTTTTGCTTCGATCATCAAGTTTGGACCTCTCTTGGTTAGAAACATGAGCATAAGCAATGGATCTAAAGACTCTGAAATGAGAAACACTTGGTTTTCGTCCACTCCATGCTTCTTGTGGTGTCACATTCTTCAAGCTCTTGGTGTTGGGTTTTATGCCCTAAAACTCGTAGATAGTGAATGTAAACAAATTGTATACTTATTTCAATAAAGTGTTATTGAGTTTCTACAATAAAGTGTTGTTGTTAAATATTGCACAATTTGACCCAAATCCAATAAACTAAGATCCAAGGTTGTTTGTATGTAACTTGAACTAGCATGTGGGGACATACGTGGATCGATGTTCAAGTAAGAACCTAAAACGTCTATAGTACAAGGATAAGGTTGGGTACCTTATTCTGGTAACACTATGTGATACGACCCGCTTTGTATTTGATACAGACGTATTGATCCAAAGCGTCCATGTAGTAGACATGCAAGCGGGGTATACTATGCATTGAGTTTGCATAAGATCGGACCATGAAATGGTAAACCACTAGATATAACACCGTTAACTAGTTAGGTTACTGTTTCAATAGGATGACGTAGGTAACTCAGTCTTAATCCTGAGTGTGTCATGAACTCCTTCTCATGAGGGATTGTCCTTTGATTAGCATGGGTGAGAGTGGCCAATACGCCGACTCAATATGCCTTCCTTTTTGGGGACAAGACCGAGTGGGAGGCTGGAGACATGACAACACAAGAAGGAATTCACTCCTTCCCACTTCTAGGAGAAGTAGATGAGTGTTCCCTTAAGTGGTGACTCCGGGACTTGAACAAAGGGATCCCGCCCTCTCACTGGTCCGAGAGGGACTTTCTGTTTATTGGTTGGACCATAAACATGTTGTTCATTAGAGGAGCACTGGTACTTAAGAAGACAGATGTAACACAGGGGTAAAACGGTAATTTGACCTAGTTGTGATTACGGACACTCGTGAAGGATTGACTTATCAGTATAGGTCTATATCCGTGGACACAGAAATGTTCTACAGTGAGAAGAGTTCAGCTGTGGGACTTTTGTGGAATGACCCACAGTTAATGAATATTGGTTAACCTGATTTTCATTGCAAACTTCGACCACTGGCTCGGGTTATGGAGTGCTTATTCCTGCGTTTGTAGTATTTTGCTTGGAGCCACCCTCTGATATGATTCATAAATGTAGTGATTGGTGGCTCTCGTGCATCTTTCAACACTGCGTTAGTGCACTCCGCAAGATTGGTAGTCATTTAGTTATACCGACGACCACACTGGTATGCTCGAGCCTACCTCTCAACTTCGATCCCTTGTAGGTATGTCCTAACATTTTCTGGGAGTTGCTGCCAGTACTCATTGAATTCGTCCATGCGAAATGCCTTCGCAGCTCCCTCAAATACTTTAATGAAGTTCCCTGTCTTAAAATGCGTCTTCTGGTTCTCCCCTAGGTGTCGGATACACACGCAGTGAAATGCATTAGGGAATACAGTTTTGACTGCCTTACCGATGCTGGCATGTCTGTCAGACACAATGACAAGACCAGGAGCTTGTCAAACTGCACGTTCCATCTGTCGAAAAAAATACGTCCATGACTGATCAGTTTCTCCCCCGGCAAGGGCCCACCCTACAGGATATATTTGGTTGTTTCCATCTACACCGGTCGCAAGAAGGAGCTTCCCACAGAATTTGCCTCGTAAGTGTGTTCCATCAACCACTAATACTGGACGAATAGAACTCTTGAACCCTCCAATAGAAGCACCTAGTGCCATAAACACATGCTTAAAGTGTCCATCGTCTTCAAGTTCTAAGTTGAACACTGTACTGGGATTTTCGATTTTCAATGCTTCACCAAATCTTGGTAATAGTCTGTACGATTCTTCTGGAGATCCTCTAGCAAGAATAAAAGCTTCTTCAGGAGATCCTCTAGCAAGAATAAAAAGCTTCTTCTCTAGCCCGCCAAGCCTTGTCGTAGCTTAAATTCACACCAAAATCTTGTCTAATATCGTTCACAATATCCTTTGGCCTATAAGTACGGCCGACGTCTTGGAACCTCGACTTGATCAAATTTCCAATAACCCAACTCTTGGCCTTGCCTATGATCATGGGTTAACATTTCATGTACACAGGTAGGAATATTACAATACTTCGTGATCTTAAATATTTCACACCCCTTAGTAACAGTCATAGCTCGAACCCTCCATTTGCATCCTTCAATTACACACTTAGCTACCCATATGTTCTTCTTTGACTTTTTAACCATAAACTCGAAGTTCCTTCTCATTGCAATCACAGACATTCTCATGTACAAGTCTCTTTCACACATGAATACTTCTCCAATTTCTACATCTTCAGAAGAGGAAAATTGATCTGCCATGATGATTGCCTTGGATGAAGCATTCAGAACGGAAGAGCATGTCGCCACCTGTTCAGGCGCAGAAGGAACCTTAGTGTACTGTACGTGAATCTCTTCCTCATCATCTCCCACAACTACATCAACCTCTGTGTCAGTGTCCTCATCATCTTCGTACTCATCATCATCTCCGTAGTCCCCCCAATCTTGGCCACCATAAAGTTCACTACCATGGTGTTCATCATCTCCCAAGTTATACACAAGAATATTTTTGTATTCATCACATGGGAAGGATGTAGATGTTGATGGTATATTGTTTGGGACCGATGCTGATGATAAATTCTGCTCCACCTTATACAGATTATTTGGCACAGCGCATGGGATGGGAAATGGTCCTGAGGCTTGGTTACTTGGACACTTTGGGATTGTGGATATGTATATGGGTACTTTAGACACTGACTTCCACGTCAAGAAGGTGTTAAGGTCTTCATCGTTCGTAATAACAAACGCGGGTGCCCTGGACTTCAATTAGAGTAGACATCTTACTCTAAGGTCAAATTCCTCTGAACTTATACTGGTTAATCTATAAAATCGACTTAAGAAGTCACTATATGCAATACCAATGTCTATGTCGAAACCTCTCAACTCTCCACCCTCATATTCCTTTTCCCTCTCATTCCACAAACCACCATAACAAATCCACACACGAGGCATTATCTGCACGAACAAACAAAAAAAAATTAGCAATTGTAATTTTCCCCGATTCTTGGTGATAATTCCCGGTCAAGATGCTAATAGTATGATTCCCGGTCGGAAATATCCTTTTCGATCGAGAAAAGGGGCAGCGACACATAATTAATTTTCCTAAACCACGAACGTACGTAAATAAATTAAAATTAGTTTTTAAATTAATTTTAAATATAAATTGGGGAGATTCATATAGAAAATTTAAAATTACATTTTGAATTAAAAGAAAATGAAATTATGAATTTCATTAAATAATAAAATTTTGGAAATGCCTTCTTTATGACACCAACGTCCATGATCTTACACTCTCACATTCACACATTCACCAAAATTAGACACCTAATTTGGCTTCTGTTTGGTGTGGTTTAATTGTGTGCATGTCATCAGGTTTAAATAGCCCATGAAAACTAAATCAAAAGGTTTTTTTCTTGAGTGATAGTTGTTGTATGTTTTCTCTCAAAAGCACAAAAACTTCGCTCAAAACATGCTCTAATTTTCTCCAAAATCATCACATAATCGAGTCTCACAACTTGTTCTAAGGCCGGAGTATAGCAGGGAAGACACTCGTGGTGGTCTACAACCCGTTCGTGTTCAGAATTCAGACTCGGAGTGGTTTAATTTCAGCTTAAAAGGTTGGTTGAAATGTTGCTCTGTTTTCGGTACTTGAAATGCATGTTTTCTTTTCTAAAATTAAATGAAATTTGGGTTGCTTTGATCCAAATCGCTTCCGCTAGTGTATTATACACTCTTTCAGCTTTTATTCGAGTATAGAACGTTATTGTGCCCAACTTGAAATAGGTGATTAGAATACCAAGTACAATATTGGATCCAATTGGTTACATTAGAATTAACGTTTGACCTGTACGATTGGAATTCCCTAATTCCGTTAGCGGAAGTGAATTGGGACTGATTCGTAGTTAATTTTGTTTCTACCAAAATACCAATACATTGGCAAAGATTAAGAAAACTATTCTAAATCTATTTATTAAGGCTAGGCATACAACGTTAGATTTAATCTAAAGGGGAGAAGCATACATACTGTTGTTTTCGTCTCTGAAATATCAAGAACACCTTTCTTGATTTCATAGGGACCAAGCGTCAACAATTGGAACACCACCAATTGATCTTCCCCGCTATAACTCTGAGATTAGGAATGTAGTTGTGGGACTACCTAATCTTGAATGGGAAAAACTCTAGAGAGAAAATTCTCCATTTGTGTTCTTGAGTTGAGAGAATATGAGAGGGAGGCTAGAATGAGACCTTTGGCCTTAGGGTTAGGGTTCTCATAACCTTTCCTTTTATAAATGAGGAAACCTTGATGTGAGGTTAGGAAACAATCTTGACCGTTAGATCAAAATCAATTAATTAAATATTATAAAATTGATTTAATTAATTAATTAATCATATTAATTAATTAACCTTCATGCACATTTAAATCATATTTAAATGCAATGCCCTCACATAATAGTTTTAATTAAACTTAATTAAATCACACTTAATTAATTCAATTAAACTAATCAATTAATTAATTCCAATAATTAAGTAATTTTATAATTAATTAAATATCTCTTGTATATATATATATATATATATATATATATATTTTGAGAACTCCCATATTTAATTAATTACATATTAGAACCATATTCTAATAATCCTCTCATATACTATAGTTTAATTAAATCACATTTAATTTAAACTGAATTGAATAGTTAATTAATTCATCTCCTAATTAAATATCTTATATTTAATTAGACATATATTTGAACTCTTTCAAATATATCATTCTCTCAATATAATAAAGTTTAATATCAAATTAGACTTTATATTTTAATGCATCACTATACATTATATTAATTGTATCTCATACAATTTACTTAATTCCCAATATGAATTTGAACTTATTTAAATTCTCTCAATATATAATTGTTCATAATTACTCTTTACGAACTAGTAGGGGGACGTAATGAACCTACAAATCAGAAGCTCCAATTATTTGAGGTTAACTGACTAAACTCATTAATCGAGTTAACCAATATTCATTAACTGTGGGTCATTCCACTAAAGACCCACAGCTGAACTCTTCTCACTATAGAACATTTTTGTGTCCACGAATATAGACCTATGCCAGTAAGTCAATCCTTCACGAGTGTCTGTAACTACAACTGGGTCAAATTATCATTTTACCCCTGTGTTACATCTGTCTCCTTAAGTACCAGCACTCCTCTAATGAACAACCTATATATGGTCCAACTATTAAACATAAAGTCCTTGGACCAGTGAGAGGGTGGGATCCCTTTGTTCAAGTCTTGGAGTCACTTCTTAAGGAAACACTCATCTACTTCTCCTAGAAGTGGGAATGAGCGAATTTCTTCTTGTGTTGTCATGTCCCCAACCTCCCACTCGGTCTTGTCCCCAAAAAGGAAGGCATACTGAGTCGGCGTATAGGCCACTCTCACCCGTGCTAATCAAAGGACAATCCCTCGTGAGAAGGAGTTCATGACACACTTAGGATTAAGACTGAGTTACCTATGTCATTCTATTGAAACAGTAACCTAACTAGCTAACGATGTTACAACTAGTGGTTGACTATTTCATGGTCCAGTCTTATGAAAACTCATTTCATAGGATACCCCCGCTTGCATGTCTACTACATGGACGCTTTGGATCTATACGTCTGTATCAAATACAAAGCAGGTCGTATCACATAGTGTTACTAGGATAAGGTACCCAACCTTATCCCTGTACTATAGACCTTTTAGGTTGTTGCTTGAACATCGATCCCCATATGTCCCCACATAATAGTTCAAGTTACATACAAACAGCCTTGGATCTTAGTTTATTGGATTTGGGTCACATTGTGTAATACTCAACAATAACACTTTATTGTAGAAACTCAATAACACTTTATTGAAACAAGTATACAATTTGTTTATATTCACTATCTACGAGTTTTAGGACATAAAACCCAACATGACCAATCTATTCAATTTAGTAAAATTAGACGTCAATTGCATGAATTAAATTTGATCTTTAGACTCAATCAATGATATCAATGCCAAATTGGAATAATAAATCCCAAAATAGTGGGTTGTAAGATTAATTTTTTATCGTTTGATTTAATTTCTAAGACGATATCAGGAGGCCTTACATGAAAATTGCTAAGACGAAGATTGATCTTGATGAGGGAGTGTTATCTGTAGAGTTTCATGGGGAGGTTTTTAAATTCGACATCTTTGATTATACAAAATACTCCGATAACTCTGCATTATCTCTTTGCCATTTGGACATTATTGACTCAATTGTTCAGGATTTTGTTTGTGATGATCTAGTGAGCTAGAGCAAGATTTTGAGGAGATGTCGGATGAGATTGGTATTGAAAGGTTATCTTCTGTATCGTTCTCTGCACGTTTTAAATTCAATGCTGAAATTTCTGCTCAGTCTGATGAACTTCTTCCTTCTGTTGTGTAAGCGTCTAAAATAGAATTGAAGACTTTGCCTAAGCACCTAAAGTACGTGTACTTGGGTGACTTAGAGACATTGCTCATCATAATCTCTAAGGAGCTAACTATCGAGCAGAAGGCAAAGCTAGTGTGCACTCTCAAGGAGCATAAATTGGCCATAGGATGGATATTGACAAATATCAAAGGAATTAGTCCAGCTTTGTGTATGCACTAGATCTTGTTGGAGGATGATGCAAAGCCTTCCTGAGAGCCTTAGAGATAACTTAATCTAGCGATGAATGAGGTGGTGATGAAGAAGATTTACAAGCTTATGGAATCGGGTATTATCTATCTTATTTCTGATAGCAAGTGGGTGAGTCCAATTCATGTGGTTCCTAAAAAGACTGGGTTTACAGTGATTAACACTACAATAAAAATCACATACGATAACATTCAAAAAACGTTACCATAAGGTTACAATAGCGTTTTATGAAACGCTTGTAGGGATAAAAGCCCTAGCGCAGCGGAAAGAGTATCGTAGGATCTCACACCGTATATTAATCAATATTAAGATACCGATACGAAAGGCAAAACACAACATTTATCATTCATAAAGTTGTTGTAAATAGGTGTAAAACATGCTGGAAAAACAGAAAATAAAAACCTATTTTATTCACATGATTTTCCAAAGAGAATAGAAAGAACCGTCACAAACCTTTGTTGTAGACTTGAACGATTCTCACCAACACCAATCTTTTGTTGAATACACAGTAGCCCCAAAGTTTCTTCGTTGGAACTTTTCTTCTCCAATAACACACTTTCATTAAGGTTACACTGGTATAACTCTAGGTCTAGGAGGCAATGGACTGGTGGAGTCTTTCTCTAAGAGGGAGGCTTAAGAGAATACAAGAATGAGCCTTCAGTCTTGTCTTGTGAATTGTGTGTCTCTTCTAAACCCTAGGTTTGATGTTCTATTTATAGGAAAAAAATCATAAATAAAATATTCACAAATAATCAATTATTTCCATAATTGATTAATTACCCAATTAATTAATTTTGTAATTAATTAATTTTTCAATTAAAATCATATATTTATTTTCGGCCCTTCAATTAATTAATTAATTATTACCAAATTAAATATTATATATTTAATTTCAGACCTTCAATTAATTAATTCTATAATATGAATCGAATTCATATTAAAATTTGAACTCTTTTAAATTCTCTTATATCCTCTAAATTTAATATGAATCAAAGTCATATTTATTTCTCTCATAATTTATCATAATGTATCACCATACATTATATTGTTTCCCTTAGTAAATTGAACACTTTCAATTCACATTCATGACTTAGTTGTCTCAAATTACTTTACGAGCTACCAGTGGGGCTTAATGGACCTGCAGATCAAAAGCTCCAACGATATGAGATTAATTGGTTAAACTCATTAACCAAATTAACCATTATTCGTTAACTGTGGGTACATTCCACTATAGACCCACAAATTTTGACAGAGTTTCCCCTTAAATTTGGATATCTAACCCACTTGAAAACACGATTTAACACTCAAATAATCACAATATCAAATCCAACACCAGCACCCAAGTCAGTTCAAAATTTACAACCATGACATAGTCAAACTACACAAAACGACATATTGATGCGCAATTTGCTTACCGCAAGTGTACGGGTCAAGTAATAATATAGTGTTTTCGTGTAAAACGAGTGTCGTCCTCTGGATTGGTTTTCTAGCAAATTAAGCACCGCGAATACTTTTGTTCAATTTTATTTAGGGAGCAAAACTCAATGATAAAGATAAAAATAAAGACTAAAAGCATAAAAATAAAAGTGGAGACTCAAATGGAAAGACTCTTAGGGAATTGATTTCATTGATTATGATTGAGGATTGATTTAATAGGAATGAATTGACCGTGCAATTATTCTACAAGCCAAGGAAACTTTTATCACGATTACCTCTCCCGAGTATAATTGATTATCATGCATATAAACTAACTTGATATCCCTATCTAAGTTCATTAACATGCAAGGCATTATTCGGTTCGGTCCTTGTTACGCTTCTAAAGATATTCCAAATCCTGTCACAAACTTAGAATTTCTACTCTAGTCATGCAATTAAACAAAGTAAGTCTTAGGCCAAATCCTCCCTCCTGAGTTAGATTCAACACTTAAATCATTCAATTAGTGATCAAGTAATTGAAAGCATTAAACAAAATTGCATGAGTAAAATAAAAACACATTCATACCTAAAAATCAATCCAACAACTAAAACAATTACATCAATCCCTAAGACAAACAACTAGCAATTCATAGTCTTTAAACCACAAACACTAATTGCAAGAAAAAACATAAAAACTACAAGAGTTAAGGGAAAGAGAAAGGAAAACTCGAATCCGCCGACACCGCACGTCCCTATCACGATCTCCACGTCTTCTCGCTTGATTCCCGCTCCTTGGCCTTGCCTTTAGCTCCCATAAAAGGTCTCTAGTCGAAATTAGGACTAAAATCTCACCAATTGGACTCCCCCAATCCGTAGCATGAAAAGAAGATTAAATAGGAAATCTGTCGATAGCGTCGATAGCTCCCAATTGGACTCCCCCAATCTGTCGATAGCGTCGAGACGCTATGGTCATAGCGTCGAGACGCTAAGGAGACAGCGTCTCGACGCTGTCTCTGTTGCCGCCTAATTCAAAAAATGAAAGGTAGCGTCGAGACGCTCCAAGAGCAGCGTCCCGACGCTGGCCTGCGGATGGCTCTCTTTTGACTTCTTCTAACTTGAATTTTTTTCGTTCTTTAGCCAATTTTCATGTCCCGAACACGTATTTAGCTCCAATTTCTCGATTTAACCCTGAAACATGATTCCTACAAATAGAACAAAAAAATGCATAATTTTGGCCAATTAAATATAAAAGACTAGCTTAATTAATTAGGGAAACATAGCTAGCTATGCTCGCTATCACATATAGGTTTCAATCACAAAACCACCCTAACAACCATGATTATACATCACCATGAAAGATGCTAGCCATTCTAGTTACAAAAGATGATGCATCTATGAGTAATGCAAAATAACATGCAACCTATCGAGTCTGGTGGCAGATATCAACTCTGGTAGGCTCGTCGAGAACTCAACTACTACCTGGTGGAAAAACATTTAGAAAGAAAAAGGGTGAGCTAATAAGCCCAGTGAGTGGTGAAATTTATATATAAGAAAGAAATAAGATATGACTTTTTAGGAACCCATGACAAACATAGTTGCAAATATAATTTAATAAACAATATAGATTTTTTATGAATAAAACCATGAGATACTAGATAAAGTCTCTCGCAAAGTTAAAACATGAAATATCCAAAATCAAAACACTGTAAACATAAGCATATAGAAAAGTAAACTATCATGGGCTATGAGAAGTTTTCCATCACTAATACTTGTGCCCGAAACTGGTCATACTATATACGAAGTAACTCGACGTATATAGCAGAGCAACTAGTCATACTACATATAGAGTAGCCTTAAGATATGTAGCAGAGCAAATCTGGTCATACCACACATCGAGTAATCTCAAGATGTATAGCAAAGCTATCCCGGACATACGTGCACAGAGCAACCCCCAAAGGGCAAAACACCCCGACACACGGCCCAAAGCCTATGTGTGTGCTGAGTGGGTCCCAAAGACCTCATACATATCATACATACACCACGGAAACACATTCACACAAGTGCATTGGGAACTCACCATGGGTACAATCTCTCGTGGTTCGAAAACAATGTCAACATTATAGTTATAAGCTCTCAAACCACACTAGCATATTAATCGTTTTAAAAGAATGTCTTGTAAACCAAAGATAATACTTGAGAAATTTTCATGTCATAGTTAAGTTCAGGACATCAATAAAACATTGAAATTAATTAAGTTTCTCATCTCCAGTAATTCATAATTCAATCACCTCATTCGCTTTAAGACTTTCAAATACTTGAATGTATAATTATACGGTTGTAAAAATTTCAAAAGAACTTGGGGTTTTGTCGATAGGCTAAAATCTTAAGGCTTCAAAGGTTGATAATTCATAGGATCTAAATATAGTAAGGTAAGAAAATTGGAACTAAAATCATGCTTGTACAAAACCTCGAAATTTCCTTGTACTAAATCATAATTTCAACTTAGCAACCATAAATCAATACTTTTCTATAATAGTATAAGCTCTTAGAAATTTTCATGATCCCCCACAACCAACTCATTTATACAAATATTTCTATCTTATTCGATTTCATACTCAAATTTCATTAATTTGTAAATAGAAAAAGTATTTTGAAGAATAACCACTCACTATACTATTGATGAGAGGAGTTTGGGTCGTAGGCAGTCCCGATCTCTGTTTGACCTGAAATAATAATTACCCAAATATTAACGACTTTTAAATCCCCATATTAGAACACATCATTATATTATACCAAGCTTTAGTTTCCTTTAACACTTGGAATAACTATAATTTTCATGAGCTTGGCCTCCGACTACCATGTAAATGATACCATTATTCTAAAATAGATTTTCCAATAACTCCATTGAACTTGCAACACAACAACTTGCAAAAAAAGTCTTTGACCCATTCAATATTTTCATGCTAACCCATGAAGTTTCCACCCGAAGGAAGAAAAACCCACAAAAGAATCTACTAATCTAACCTCTACAACCCATGAAAAACTTAAATCAAAAGTTAGAGAACTTACCCAAGGTTTCAATCCAAAGTTTGAGCTTCCTTCCTTGATTTTCCCTTCAAGAATAGCTTAAAAATGTCTTATCTTCCTCTCAAAATAGCCATTTCTCCAAGCTTCTCTCCTTCTTCCCCTCTTTTAGTCTTTCTTTTTTGCTTTCTTTCTATCTCTGCGTAGGTTTTGTCCAGACCATTACTTTTTTTTTTTTTTTAATTTAAGGAAGCTTTGGTTTCCTTTTATTTATTTTATTTAATTTTTTTAAACCAAAGCTTTCAACCTTTTATATTTTTTTTTTTTATTTTTATTTCACTAAAGCTTCCAATGGAAGCTTTTTTTTTTAAACCTCTTGCAAGTTGTAGTCCATTTCCTTTTATTATTATTTATAATTTTTAAAGCCCACAATTTAGAAATAGGCATTACACATAGTGATGCTTAGGGTCCCTCTAAGGGGTCGTTTGGTTTAAGGTTTTATAGATCCGTGGGAATAAAGGATTTATGGGTAGTGGTGGATCCAAAATTTTTGTTTAGGGGGGCTTCACTTAAAATTTCGTCAAAGTAATTTACAAGTATGAAATTAAAAAAAACATCATAAATGAAACTGAACTACTAATTTCATCCGTCACAATTGTCCTCTACAATTTTTTATATTATAGGATTAATTTTTAAAAAACAACATATCAAAATTTTAAAAATGTTTGTATTCGTTTCATTTATATTTGATATAAAGAAATGATATTTAAACAATAAGTTAAGATACAAAAAATATATTATATATTTGTTAGGTTAAAAAAACAAGTTTAGTCCTTGAACTTCTATGTTTGTGCCTGATAGGCTCCAGGATTTTTTTTGTGTCAATAGGTTTTCTTAAGTTTAAAATTGTCAAATTAATTTCTAAACTTTCAAATTTGTGTCTAATAAGTCCTTGCCATCGTTTTTTTTTTTAAAAAAAAAAAACTCTAACATATTTACACGTTCTTTTAATTTAACAAATACGTACATTAGACATAACATTGATTTTTGTGTCTAATTGAACCCAAAACTTTAAATTTTATAATAAATAAATTCATGAATTTTAAAAAATATTGAATGGGTAAAGACTTTTTTTTTTATGATAATGGGTCAAAGACTTAGTAATCACAAAATTGGAAGTTCGTGAACCTATTAGACATAAAATTGAAATTTAGGCACCTTTTAAAAAATGCAGGGACTTATTATATAAAAAAAATCAAAATTCAAAAAAGTATTTCACACTAACTAGATTTGGAGACAAAATTTATAATTTAACTTGTTAGGTAGTATTTTAAAATTGTAAATGATGTTTAAAAAGAAAATATAGTCTATAATTTAAATTTAGGACAAATTTAAAACCTTTCTTTTTCCGATTATAGAAGTGATTTTTTTAAAACAAAAAATAATAAGAATAACATTGCAAGCCAACCGGGGACTGCATAAATAAAAAGTAAATAAAAAATATATATATATTTTTTTTAAAAAAAAGAACTTCATTAAATCAAAAGTAAATAAAATATTAAGAATAGTCTTAATGGAAAGAAAATATTGACGCGTGCATAAATAAAAAGTAAATAAAATGAAAAGTTGAAAAAATGTGTGTGTGCAACCTCAAACCAGGAACTGCGTAGTACATAAGGTGAGGGGGAGGGGGCTAGGAGCACATAAACCAACTCGACAACAACCTAACTTTGAAAATTGCATGACTTTTCTTATAATAATATAAATTTTGTGGTCAGTTCAGAGGGGGCTCGAGCCCCCCTGGCCTGAGGTGGATCCGTCGTTGTGTATGGGAATAAGATTGTTAGGAATCAAAGATAACTATTTTTTGTTGTGCATGGAAATGTCATCAGGATTTTATGAGAACGAATTATATATGTTTTTATTTTTTAGAATTAATCATGTAAACTTTATGTAATTATAATAAATTAATCAATAAAATAATCAAAATTAATTCAAAGTATTAATAAAAATTATTGAATTAATAATCATGAAATAAGTTTAATTAGATAAACTATGTTAATTTAACTAATTAAAATTGTTTAATTAATTTTTGTAATAAATATCTTTAACTACAATAATTTAATATATTTGTATCCATGAAAATTAATTAGATAAATATTTTAATAGTAATATAATAATTTATTTATTATAAAGAAATTCAAAAAAAAAATTAATTGATTATAAATAATCAGTAAGTAATTAACTATAATTATTGAAAAATGAATTTTTATACTAAATTCATTTAAATAATTTTAATTCAATAATTAAATATATTTTCGGTAATGTTAACTAATTAATTATAATTTTAGTAAATATGTAATTGCATTCATTTATTTAATCTAATTAAATAATTTATTATATCATTTTTTAATTTAGTATCCATTAGTTAATTAATTAACTATATTCAAAATAAAATTGTATATAAAAATAAAAAAGAAGAGATGTGCAAAAGAGAAAATTCATGCTTTTGCAAGGGTATAAAAAGCCCTTACCTATAGGCATAAATAATGTTTGGGAATGCTTTATTCTCAGGGGCCCACCATAGAAACCTTGAAACAAACAAGGGTATCAAAAAGAGATAAGCACACATATAGCCCAAATTGGAGGGTCTATTATCAAATATGTCCAACTACACTATTTTTTTCAAGAATAGACATTGAGCCTCAATTTTTTACAGGAAAGTCATGGTCATTTTACCAAAGAGTCCTTTGCTTTATCTCTCCTCAATAATGGTTAAATATCTTTTCTCTCCCTCATTAATGGTCATTTCCTCTCTTCCATCATTAATGGTCATTTTTTCTCTCTCCCATCAATAATGGTTAAACATCTCTCTCCCATCAATAATGGTTGAAAATTTTCTCTCTCTCCCATCAATATTTTTTTTTTCGTTTTTGTGAAATTGGTAATTTTTTTCCTAATTTTTTATGCCGTTTTGCATCCTTTTTTTTTTGTTTTTTTGTTTTTTTTTTTTTTAGGCTTTAGGGAAATGTGTAATTATTTTTCTTCCTTTTTTGTCGTTTTGCATTCTATCCCATTATCATTTTTTTTTCCTGATATGATTGGTGAGATTGTTTCCATGAGTATATGCTTAGTGTTCTGTATGCATATTATATCCCGATGTATATGAATTATATATATTAAGATATGGCTAGAGTAAAATAAATTGCAAACATTTGATATCTGATAAATACGGATGTATAGTTTATTATACTGATTATATATTGTATGTTGATATATATATATATATATATATATATATATATATATATATATATATATAATTGCTGAGATTGTTTCCATGAATATATGTCTTAGTGTTCTGTATACATATTATATCCCAGTGTATATGAATTATATATATTAGGTTATGGCTAGAGTAAAAAAATTGCAAACATTTGATATTTGATAAATACGGACGTATAGTTTTATTATACTGATTATATATTGTATGTTGATATATATATATATATATATAATTGCTGAGATTGTTTCCATGAATATATGTCTTAGTGTTCTGTATACATATTATATCCCAGTGTATATGAATTATATATATTAGGTTATGGCTAGAGTAAAAAAATTGCACATATTTGATATCTGATAAATACGGACGTATAGTTTTATTATACTGATTATATATTGTATGGTGATATGTATATATATGATTGCTGAGATTGTTTCCATGGATATATGCTTAGTGTTTTGTATGCATATTATATCCCGATGTATATGAATTATATATATTAGGTTATGGCTAGAGTAAAAAAAATTGCAAACATTTGATATCTGATAAATACGGATGTATAGTTTTATTATACTGATTAATACGACAGAATGAATAATATATAATGAAATATTATAGACTAAACTGGAGCATGTAACGAATTCATACACTGATATATTCCATATAAATACCGAGATTACATTTTAAACAAATAGATATATACAAAGGGACGAATTAAATATATTATGAACATACTGAAATTTGATAAATACTACGGAATGAAGAATATATAATGAAATATAATAGACTAAACTGGAGAATGTAACGAAGTCATACACGGATATATTCCATATAAATACTGATAGTGCATTTTAAAAAAAATAGATATACAAAGGGACAAATTAAATATATTATAAACATAGTGAAATTACGAATCCTATATATGAACATACTGGGGACAACATTATGAGAACCTAAAGTGAACATATATATACTACGTAATTATGTCATATATATATAAGAATATGCAAGGGTAAACCAACGACATATATTTTATGTTCTGGAAAATATGCTAATATAACATCAGATATTGAAAAATACGGAAATAATAAAATTATATGTATATATATATATATATATATATATATATATATATCATAAATACTCATTAGCCGATTGAAGGTTGAGTGTTGGATGAAGATAGGGATGACGAAAACCAGAACAAAATTTATGAACTTAAAGATAGGGATGACGATGAATAGACGGTTTGGCCCCTGGGTTTGTCATTCTTACCGTAGAAAATGGCCACGGCAACGGTGTGGCCCCTGGGTTATTTCAAATACATGGGACGACGACGACGACGGTGTGGTTGGCCGTCAGAGAGTGAGAGGCGACGGTGAAGAGATGGTCGAAATTTGGAGAAGAAGGAGAGGGAGAAGAATAGATAGATTTAGGGTTAAGGGAATGCAAAACGACAAGTTTTTAATAGGTACAGTTTTCAGAACAATAAAAAAAAGGAAAAAATAAAACATATTAATTAAAATTCCTTAAATGCCTCAAAATCAGGAAAATCTAGGTGAGATATTATTGAATGAAGAGAGATAATATGATGGGAAATTATTGAGGAGAGATGAAGCCAAATTGAATGAATAGAGATAATATGGTGGAAAATTATTGAGGAGAGATGAAGCCAAAAAGGGCAAATTTGTCACAAAAAAAACGAAAATTCTAAATCAGAAAAATTTTCCTATCTTGGACATTTTTGTAAAATGGGGCATAAAGATGGTCATTAGACATAATTTCTGTATCAAAAACCCTTGTCGATTCCCATCTCCAAAACCCTGCACCAAACGACTCCTAAAGTTTTGACTCATAGTGGAAAATGTTGGTTTGTTACTTTCATTGATGATCATAGTCGGTTAACTTGGCTTTATTTATCAACAAAAAAGTTTGAGGTCAAAGATATCTTTATTTGTTTTTACAATATGATTGATAATCAATTTCAAACTAAAATTTATATTTTACATTATGATAATGGGAATGAATACTTTAATGCATATTTAGAGGATTTTCTAACGGATAAAGGAATTTTTCATCTGTCTACTTGTCGCTATTGATCACTCGTAACTTCAAAGATGGAGACACGTGGAATAAATGTGTATTTTTATTAATGTTATTTGCATGTGGGTGTACAATCTCTAATGTTAATCCTCTTATTCTCTCTCTTGTGTGTGTGAGTGTGTTTCACTCGAGGACTGGAGCGCTTGTTCTTGAGTCTGAAGCTCCAATTGATTTTTGGAGCTTTTGGAATCTTCGGGTCTTGAAGTCTTAGAGTCTTGGAGTCTTGAAAAGTCTTTGGTCTTCAAGGATTGTTGAAGTCTTCTGGTCTTGAAGGGTCTTCAGTCTTCAAGAAGTCTTGGTGTAACGTCCGTAATTTAAGGTAGTTTCAAATTTCCTTAGTTGGAGTTAAAAGGAAAATCTTCAAAAACTAAAAGGAGGGAAATTGGTGAAGTTTTAATTTTAAATGGTGGGAATGACCTTTTTGTTATTATTGTGACTTTTGAGCCAAGCCCAAGCCCAAGAGTTACTCATTAAAAAATGCACAAAGCCCTAGGTTTAAGCCACATGTTCTTCCTTCTCCTCTTCAATTCACGATGGTAGCCTTTTTGTTCCTCCTTCCCCACGAAATCAGTCGCAACGAGGTCCTCCAGCACGCATCTCCGGCCAGCAGCGGCTCCCTTCGCGCGTCTTCTCCGGCAGTGCAGCGTTGCAGCGGCGTGGGTGTGGTTTCAGCAGCAGCTCGGCGTGGGTTTGCTGCGCGTGGGTCTTCAGCAGCAAGCAGCAGCGTCCTTCGGCGGCAACAAGCGGCGGTGTGGAGGTTTCAGTTGGCGGCCGACAGATTTCTAGCTCGAAGAAGGCAGTTTTTGCATCTTTCCGGTGGCGGTACAGTGTGGGAGCGCGGACAGTAGTGGTGGGTGGTCGTTTTCTCCGTTTTTCCGGCGTTTCGTGTAGTGGGTAAGTGTTTAGAAGTTGTTTCTTGGTTGAATAATGAGTTTAATTGAATACCCACTGATATTTGAAACTCGTTTAGCAAGTACTTGGCGTTATCGACGAGTTGGAGTAGTGGGTCTAAGAGTTTTAACGTTTGTGAGCGATTCCGTCTTTGGCTTGCCAAAGTCTTTGAATCAAGAAGTTTGAAGAGGATTGATTTGGCGATATTAAGACGAAGTAAGTGAACTTACTGTTGAACTTTTCAATTGGGTGCGCGTGTTTGATTTTCTAAAATTCTCGTGTTTATGAGTTGTTCTTGAAATTTATTATTATTGTTAAAATTAAAGCATGAGAATTGTGCATGAAAATTTATTATTTTTAGTTGAGCATGCGTTTATGAAAATCGTTGAAAGCATGGAATTTTATTATTCTTGCTTTGTATTAGTTGATGCTTGAAATGAGTGAGTTGGTGGTCTCTTTAAAATCCCATTAAAGGGATTGAGTTTAAATTATTTATGAGTTTAAATTCCATTAAAGGAATAAGTTTAAATTAGTGTACATGAAATTGATGTACATTCGGAGATGCCTACTCAGGGCTTAGGGATATGAAATTGATGTACCTAAGTCGAGGTTGTGAAATTGGCGACCTCGAGGTTTCGTGAAATTGGCGGCCTCTGTAGGAGACATATGAAATTGATGTGTCTAGGATATGCATGAAATTGATGTATATCCTAAGTTTAAAATAAAGTCTAGAGCCACCAAACTTATATTTGTTGTTGATTTGTAAAATGTTTTTTTTTAAAGCGTGACCCAACCTCAATAGTAGGGTCACTTATTGAGTATTTAAAATACTCATTCTTTTCAAAAATATTTTTTTTAGGAAAAGGTAAGGGCAGATGAAAGGCGATTGATGAGAATCCGATAGACAGCCGTGAGAGGACTTGAGTTCATATTTTATTTTCTTCCGCGTTGAGAACACTGTTTTACTTTATTTGAATTGTAAATTTGCTTTAAGAAAATTTCTAGAGGCCTTGTACATTTATGCTTTAGAAATTATTTAACCTTATTTAAAAACCTTTGAATTTAGGGATCCCGAATAAAAGTTTTGTTTTAAAGATTTTGTTTAATTTAGTGTTTTCGTCTCAAATTATTTTTATTTAAAAATGCCTCCAAAGCATGCATTGTCGTAACGGTCCCTTTAAGGCTTATTAAGAAGTCGGGTCGTTACACTTGGGGTCTTGAAGTCTTGAAGAGTCTTTGGTCTTCAAGGATTGTTGAAGTCTTTCGGTCTTGAAGGGTCTCCAGTCTTCAAGAAGTCTTGGGGTCTTGAAGTTCTATATAGTCTTTGGTCTTCAAGGATTGTTGAAGTCTTTCGATCTTGAAGGGTCTTCAGTTTTCAATAAGTCTTGGGGTCTTGAAGTCTTGAAGAGTCTTTGGTATTCAAGGATTGTTGAAGTCTTCCGGTCTTGAAGGGTCTTCAGTCTTCAAGAAGTTTTGGGATCTTGAAGTCTTGAAGCCTTAGAGTCTTGAAGAGTCTTTGGTCATGTTTTTGGTCTTCAAGAGTGTTCAACATCTAGGAACTTATGGATTTCAGGGAGTCTTCAGTCTTTAGCCTTGGTGGAGTCTCTCTTGGAATTCTCTGGTTCTAGTTGAGAGCTTTAAAATTCTGAACTCTTGTCTTTGTGGGAGTCTAGAAATTTTGAACCCTTAAAAAATGAATGAGAACCCCTATATTTATAGAGTTTTCCATGGATGGGCCCGGGCGACTTTTGGGCCTAAAAACTTGGACTTGGGCTTTATTGATCTTAAGTTCAACTAGATAGATATTGATAGTATTTTAGAGATTTTTTTTAATAACATGTAACTGAGAGATTTGAGTCACCGACCTCTAGAAATGGATGGACGTGATAAATCAAAACTATCTGTTCTATACACTACAACAAATATCACTTACGATAGCATTAAAAAAACGCTATCGTAGGCTTTCCATAGTGTTTTTTGAAACGCTGTCGTAGCCGATGTTATTGAAAGTCTTCGACTTTTCATAGCGTTTTTTCAACGCTATAAAAAAGGCTATAAAAATTCCATTTCAATTGCGTAATTTTAATGTTATTGAAATTTTTCATAGCGTTAGAAAAAATGCTATGTTTGCCCTTCAATAGCGTTTTCTATAGCTGTAAAAAAACGCTATAAAAAATATATCATAGCATTTTTAGACACGTTGTTGTAGCCAATGTTATTGAAAGTCTTTGACTTTTTATAGTATTTTTTCAATGCTATAGAAAAAGCTATAAAAAAAATCACAATTTTATTGCATATTTTTAATGTTATAAAAAATTTTCATAACGCTAGCAAAATATGCTATGATTGATCTTTAATAGTATCTTTTTATAACAATTAAAAATGTTATCAAAACATAATCATTTTTTATCTCATCGTCATGATAGTCAATGTTATAGACAGTAGATAACTTTTAATAGCATTTATATATACACGCATACATTTGTACCATTTTTGAGTAATATGTAACAATTTATATATCATTTTATATGAGTACCAAATATTTTCAAATGTTATTGTAAAATAAACTCATTTATATAAACATGCAATGTATTTAAGTGCACTTACATCAAAATAAATTTTCAAGAATAGACATAGTACCAAAAGTTCATAATCTCAAAATGTTCTAACAAATACATGTATAATCCATATTCCAAAAGTCAAAATGAAAATAAAAACCAATACATAATTCCAAAACACATTACAATGTGTACACACGTGGTTGAAAAGATAGAGATGGATATATCCTTCAATAAATATGTTGGTGTGTCATCATTTCATTCACCTATAAAAAAACAAAAACAAAATAAATTTATAAGATTAATGTAACCTCCACAGATCTTTAAGCCTATTCTAGAGACATTACTAAATCATCTATCTTAAAACTAACTGAATGCTCCAAAAATTTCGACAGCATAATGACATACGTAGAGCTAACCAAAAAAATTTCATACACCTGTTAACACAAGAATAACACTTCTATAACATATTCATCTACTCCACTTGACTTCAACACAATAGGCCTTCCACAACAAAGTATCACCATACGAGTCAGGTCTCGTATCAACAACTACCTAATAGGCTCTCAACCTAACTCAACAAAAGCATATTACACAAACTTTTTTAAAACAAACTTAATCTCTATCAACTAAACGTAAGAACAATGATAATGAACTATCTCATTCAAAGAAAAAACAATGATAATGAACAATGAGAAACGTCTCATTGCTCCAAAGTTCCACACATAAGAACTAGTCCAAAAAGCAAAGTAAAAGTAACCACTCATTGCTCCAAAATATATACACTAAACAACGAAATTGATACTCCTAGAATTTATTTAGCTCATTGCTCCAAGTTGGAATTCACAATTAAAAAATAATCACAACTTTATAAGCATAAAATTAAAATTTATAAGTAACTTCTCAAAAATAAAGTTGCAATACATATAGATTTAACTAAACAAACGAACTTTTCAAAACAAACGACCTTAACATCAAAACAATGTTCATAACAAAAAAAACTTAAACTAACTTATCTAAACTTGATGAGCATAACAACTTTACAAGCATAACATTAAAATTTATAAGTAACTTCTAAAAAATAATAAAAAAAATAAGAAAATCTCTAGGCAGAGAGGTTAGAAGCCAACCTGTGGAAACATAGAAAAAACCAATATAAAGTATATGATGCCACATATGAAATGAAATTGCAAATTTTTCTTTCGGAACTTCAAAATATTTCCTAAAGCAATCTGCACAAGGGAAAAAGCATGCACTAGAAGTTAAAAATAAAATAAAATAAAATGGTAAAAAAAAAAAAAAAAAAGATATAAAATGCTAACTGATAATTTTTAAAATTATATCAACTTACCACTGCAACTTTTGCTCGAAGAGGACTTTAAATAAGGCATGCTTAAAGTGAAAATCTTACGACAAATATATGCAACATTATATTTACCACACGAACGTTCACTCTCAAGTGAAGTGGAAGATAGACAAACCATCTTGTCCACTAGCAAATAAAAAGGGAGGCAATCCTTAATTCAATTCAAGGGAAAAAGTTGTACAATGTCAACTACATATTGATTTGGAGGGCATACCTTGACTTTCGAATCTGCTCTTTGAACCTCTAGAACATAATCCTATGCTATACTCTCCAGAATTCATATGCCTAATTATATTTGCAACCAGATTTCAATTTAAAATCATTAATCAATTCACCAACCATATGGTTAGTAATAACAAAGCTCATAAATCAAAGATTAGAAGTATTAAAATGGTGAACAAGCCTCCATCTCCATCTTCCAACTTAGTCCGAGTTGATTTCCCTCCCATAGTCTCCCTATTACACCAAAAGACAAATACCAAACAAAAATATCTTTATGAACATGTGAAAACAGCATTGCCAAATTCAATCAATATGCTTAGAGCTCATTGCCACAAACTCAAAAGATACTTTAATACCTCCAGCTGCAATTAGTTGATAAATATTCAAAAGTTCAGCTAAAAGAAGAATCTGATCTCCATCTTCCACTTTAGGTTCACTTGATTTCCTTCCCATATTCTACTTGCAATAGTTGTTAATATTCAAATGTCCGCCAAAAGAAAAACATATCATCATCAAATAAAAAATTGTATGGCTAAGAGAGCTTTTAACTAAATTGAAGTAGATCGTTGAGAATACATAAACGTGATTGTAACATGACACAAAATTCTTTGATCAATCTCACAATCATGGAGAAATCACCCAAATCAAGGCTCTAGAAATCATTCAAATCAAATCTCCAATTCCTCAATGCTTCAATTCTTTGGCAAATCAATAAAGCTTTCCTTTTACATTTCATTTAAGTACGTTGTACAAAAGGCTAGTAATTCATTTAGCCTTTCAATCACTAGTAAAAGATCTCAAGTCTACTAAAATAAATCAATGCCAACAAACATCGGGAAGAGATTTCCGTCATTAGAAAAAGAACTTAAGTCTACCAAAATAAATCAATGCCAACAAACATTTGAAAGAGAATAGAGTTTCCGATTGACTAAGAAGAACTATTTAGAAAAACCTCCATGGGTAAGATTTTCTTTATTAATACCTTGGAGCTACCTTTAAGGAAATCAAGAACAATTGTCTGAGAAGTTAAAAGGCAAACCACTCAACTAACAAATTACTCATACTAAAAACCAAACATAGGAAGACGACTCTCATGAACCCACAACTACCACCATCATCAAAACCTGTAAACCAACTTTCGCAACTTGCAAGAATCAAGAAATGAAAATCCAACCTATATGCAAAATGAGTTAGTATGAAACATGAACTGTAACACTACTATATTGATGTTTAAGGGTATGCAAGTTACCTAAGAGAATAAAATTTGAATTATTATAATTATTATATTCAAAACCATCCTCAAAGATGTTACCCTGCGAAATTGAAAAATGAGTCAGTTTCAAAAGTAAGACTTTTTACAACATATATTGCACAATTATTATTTTTTTGATAAAGGACCAAACATATATTGCACAAAATTATACTTCATATATCTAAACTAGAAATGTTTTAATTTATTGCTCCTTACAAAACCATCAAAACAAATGACCATTATTATGTTTTCTATAAGAATCAATAACGCCTTGATTACTTTTTCCTTTTATAAGAATAAAGCTTTGATTACAAGAACTATTATCTATCATTTCACAAAACAAATAAGAAAATAATCAATCATTTTCAATTCTAACCAAAGGCCAAACTACTTGAATCTGCCACCATCACATGTCAAGGTTTCTAATTCCCTAGGTGGCCATAGTACTCTGAACTCAACGGTTGGAAAGCAATTGATGCTATAATTCTTAACCATCACTAATATTTTTAATATGAAATTTGTCCATTGCTTTTTCTTTATCCTTGTGTTCACAAGGGTCTATAATTTAACTAAGGTTTAGGACTAGATTTACCAACTTCATCTATTCTAGAAACAAGATTTATTATAAGGTGTCATGATATGATGGTAGATCCATGACTAATTGATTTGTTTTCTAGATCAGTGTAAGGTATTTTCATGGAGTTATAAGAAAGATTTAACTCACATCATGCTCAATGAAAGTATATGACATTTCTCTTTGCTCATCTTATTAGGATATCCCTCTGAGTTTGGGTCAAATATATGTCTACTACTACATTTTCTTTTAATTGCATATCAAAAATAATTCATCTCCACTAGAGTAGATTATTACTTTGATATTGTCGAGATGGTATATAGCCCCTACTCACCTTTCCAACACTACAAAAAGGCCCTACTGGAATTCTTAGCATGTGGAAGAAAATGTATCCCTAGAATACAAAACATAGGAGATGATAAGCGTTGTTTAATTAGCAATCTTACAAAATAAGCATGCATTAATCTTTCTCCGTATCATTCAGCCTTGTTTTTTCCTGTTCAGTGAACTTCCAAAATTTGAAAATGGAGAAAACAACTGTTGCAGAAAGCAAACCCACTTTGAACTAAAATTAAAATAAAGGAAAAAGTAATAATGAAAAGCAAAACCAAAGTAATAAAGGCATCAAATTTATGTAGATTCCAAAGTGAATCAAACATCCAAATATTAAACACAAATTTAAGTGAGACATAGAAAAAGAAAAAGAATATACAGAATCTTCAAAAAGAGAGATGAAAAATTCTACGCAAAAAATTATCGCTTCAAGCCTGAATTAAGAACCCCCAACCAAACGAATCAAAGAAAATAAACATGGAGATTCCACCTTCTTCAACCATAAATCGCTTTATTTTCTCAACACACTCGAGATTATTGCATCCCACAAGCAGACCGTATGAATTTAGCTTCAGCATCTTGACTTAACATATATTTTTTTCACCAATCAGTTACACCAAATCCACAATGTTCAAATACAAACTAAGTTGTGTCTAAGCCCTCCAAAAATTTTAACAAACACATAACCTATAATAACTTTCCCCACCTAAAACCTAAATTCCACAAAAGAATGTGCCTTGAGGATATACAAAATCATCAAACAACAATGACTTTAGTCTACTCACCTTGTGATTAGTCGTCAAGTAAAAAATGTACTACAGTGCTCCAAAAAAAGCAGAGAAGCTAAAATTCCTGAAGAAGAACAACAACAGGAATTCCTTCAAACTTCAACTCCAGCTACACTACACAATAAGAAAGAAAACCATTGGAATGTTGAACTTAGATACTAACCTTGCAAATGATGAGAAGCAAGATGAGGTTTAATTATGTTTTGATTGTAGAAACGAAAAATTCCCAAATCAAAAAGAGTGGCTCTTGCGATTCCAAGTCTTCAAATTCCATGTTTGCGATTTTGATTTTGCGATTGTGCGGGTGAAGAACTAAAACTTGGAAAGAAAATTTTGAGAGAGCTTTGAAATCAATTTTCTGAGAGAGAGAATGTCGAGTTTGTGTGTGTGTGAGAGAGAGAGAATGGTGAAATTTTGGGTGGAAGTGAAGTAAGGGAATCGTAACTTTCATTTTCGAGTGAGCGGGCTTTTTCTATTTTAATTAAATGCCAAATTTTTCAATGTCCGCCTTTTTTTAACAGCGTGAATAAGGTTAAGTTATAATGCAATGCTATGAAAAGTGATATTTGTTGTAGTGATATATCATGTGGAACATATTTTACTAACTCTAAAAAAATTGTAAAACAAAAGATAGAACTAAATTTACATATGAAATGGATGTGAAATGGTGTATATATTGACCTTAGTATAACATATAACATATATAATTTGATAAAACTAATATGTTTAAAAACTATAAAATATAAAATCTCAAAAAAAAAAACTATAAAATATAAA
Source organism: Luffa acutangula (assembly GCA_036850905.1). Classification (NCBI taxonomy): domain Eukaryota; kingdom Viridiplantae; phylum Streptophyta; class Magnoliopsida; order Cucurbitales; family Cucurbitaceae; genus Luffa; species Luffa acutangula. The sequence continues at coordinate 7,025,467 of CM072094.1, read as the reverse complement.
ACAACAATATATTTATTTTATTATATTGTTATCTTTAGAATAAAAAGAAAAAAAAAATTAACTAAAAAATAAAGGGACAAAAAATTTCATATTCACTCCTCGTGTTATATTCTTAAAAACGAAAACCAAAAACAAAACAAAAAGACTTGTTAATATTATGAATATTAGAAATAGATGCCCATGTGTTGATCAATGTATCGATCTTATGACTTGAGAATATTACAAAACTTGGATGCCTATGTGTCACCCAAGTAATGGACCTCATGACTTGTATAAGCTTGTTAATCAAGCATCCCCTTCTTTCAAATAGCTATAAATAGTGGCATTATGTGTAGTTCAAAATACAACAACAATAACAAGAAGCTCTCATGCTTATGGATGAATTTCTTCATATTTCTCCACTTTCATGATTCCATAATTTTGTTAAAATTTCTACTTTCCATAAACTTGCTATTTTGTTATTTTGTTTTTCACTTACTTTTATTTCTTTTCTATTTTAGTTCATTTCTTTTATTTGCTTTTATTTATATATTATTATTATATTATAACTATTATTATATTATTATATTTTATCCATCTTCGTATTCTCATTGTGCTACTCAATTTCACAACACGTTATCAGCACGAGCTCCTGTCATTTCCCTCACTGAAGGTAGGTTCTATAAAGGTATGTCGGTTCTTTATAATTAATAGATTAAATGTTATTTTGCATGTTTAGTATATATTAAAATTGTACAATATTTTGTAATAGTGTTGCCATGAAAAACCTTACAAAATTAGAATTCTCAACTCTTGTCATTAATGACAATAATTATTTGTCATGAGTACTCAATGCCGAAATCCACCTGGATGCTATGAATCTTGTGGAAATAAATTTGAAAGAAAGGTACGATCATCAAAAAATAGTTATTCTTCCTAAAGCTCGTTATGAGTGGATGCATTTTAGGCTACAAGATTTTAAATCAGTAAGTGATTACAATTCCGCATTATTTAAAATCAGTTCGAAATTATTGTTATGCGGAGAGAAAATTACTGATGCTGATATGTTAGAGAAGACATTTTCTACATTTCATGTCTCGAATATGCTCCTGCAGCAGCAATATCGAGAGAAAGGTTTTAAACAATATTCTGAAATAATTTCATGTCTTCTCGTGGCCGAACAAAATAACGAGTTATTGATGAAAAACCACGAATCTCGACCAACTAGAACAACACCATTCCCTGAAGTGAATGCTGTGAATTTTAATAATAATCGTGGTCGAGGTCGTGGTCGTGGTCGAGGTCGTGGCCGTGGCAGAGGAAGAAATAATTATTATGCTTATGGTGGTCGTTCTAATTTTATAAGAACCACTCAAAATGATGATCACAAAGGAAAAGCTCCACAAGATAAGAGTTCAAAAAGTGTTGAAAATAAATGTTTCCGATGCGGAATGACTGGGCATTGGTCACGTACCTGTCGTACGTCAAAACACTTAGTTGATCTCTATCAAACCTCCCTGAAGGAAAAAGGAAAAAATGTGGAAACAAATCTTACATACTAGGATAATGATATATTTGATCCATCCAATATGACAAATTTGGATGTGGCAGATTTTTTTTGAATCTCCTGAAGAGAAGATCGGCACAACCGGTGGAACATCAAGTGCTTCTTTTGACTTTGAGAATATCTAATGTTGTTGGTTTTATCTTCATGTTTTCTTTAGTAAATATTAACTTTTGTATATTTCAAGTGTTGTTTTATTATTGTAATTATTCTCTTTTAATGAAGAAACATGGAACGTTTTCATATGTTGGGTGATTAAAAAATGAAAAAAGTAGATCTATGTCTGGTAGACAGTGCAACTACGCACACAATACTTGCAAGTAGAAAATATTTTTCCAAACTAACAATGCTGGAAACAAAAGTCAATACGATATCAGGTTCTGCAAACCTGATTGAAGGATTTGGAAAAGCAAATATTATTTTTCCTAGAGGAACAAAATTTATAATTGACAATGCATTGTTCTCTAGTCAATCAAAGAGAAATCTACTAAGTTTTAAAGATATACGTTGCAATGGTTATCACATTGAGGCTGATAGTAAGAATAATGTGGAATATTTGTATATTATCTCTATTGTCTCAAATGAAAAACGTATATTAGAAAAGTTGTATGCTTTATCTTCTGGATTGTATTATACTCATATACGAGTAATTGAAACATATGCAACAATGAACCTGAAGTTCATGAATCCAGACATATTTACAATATGGCATGACCGATTGGGTCATCCAGGGTCTATAATGATGAGAAGAATTATTGAGAATTCAAATGGTCATCCATTGAAGAACCAAAAAATTCTTCAATCTAATGAATTACCATGTGGTCCTTGCTCTCAAGGAAAACTAATAATAAGACCATCACCAGCTAAAGTGGGAACTGAATCACCTGCATTTTTGGAAAGAATTCATGGTGATATATGTGTACCTATTAACCCATCAAGTGGACCATTTAGATATTTTATGGTATTAATAGACGCATCCAGCAGATGGTCACATGTGTGCTTATTATCAAGTTGAAACCTTGCATTTGCAAGATTACTAGCTCAAATAATTAAGCTAAGAGCACAATTTCCCGATTATACAATTAAGACCATTCGTCTTGATAATGCTGGTGAACTTACATCCCAAGCTTTTAATAATTATTGTATGTCAATTGGGATAAGTGTTGAACATCCTGTAGCTCATGTTCATACACAAAATGGTCTAGCTGAATCATTTATAAAACGTCTGCAATTAATTGCTAGACCGATGCTTATGAGAGCAAGACTTCCAATATCTGTATGGGGTCATGCAATTTTACATGATGCATCGCTTATACGCATAAGGCCAACAACCTACATAAATACTCTCCAATACAATTAGCTTATGGCTTGCAGCCAAATATATCCCATTTGCGAATTTTTGGATGTGCAGTATATGTTTCAATTGCTCCACCACAACGTACTAAAATGGGTCCTCAAAGGAGGTTAGGAATATATGTTGGATATGATTCCCCATCAATAATTAAATATCTTGAACCCCTGACAGGTGATGTTTTTACTACACGATTTGCTGATTGTCATTTTAATGAGACAAATTTTCCAACATTAGGGGGAGGAGTTATGAAGTTGGAAAAAGAAATTACATGGAATGCATCATTATTGTCTCATTTAGATCCCCATACAAATCAATGTGAACTTGAAGTTCAGAAAATAATTCATTTGCAAAATATTGCAAATCAAATGCCAGATGCATTTACAGATGCTAAGAAAGTGACTAAGTCACATATACCAGCTGCGAATGTCCCATAAAAAATTGATATCCCAACACAACATGTTGTCATTAATGAATCTAAAACACGCTAGAAGTGTGGTAGACCAACAGGTTCCAAAGATAAAAATCCTTGGAAAAGAAAAGTAGTCAATAATCAAAATGATGTAATTGATAATGTGGATATTCCAGAAGAAATCCTGAATGTGACTACTCATAAGAATATCGAAGAAGGTGAAATACCTGAGGATAATAATGAGATTTCCATAAACTATGTCATGACAGGAAAAAGATGGAACCGAACTAATATAGTTATTGACAACATTTTTGCATATAACGTTGCTCTTGATATTATATCTGAAAATGAGGATCCTGAACCAAAATCTGTTGAAGAATGTTGACATAGAAAAGATTGGCTTCAGTGGAAATAAACAATCAAGGCAGAATTAAACTCACTTTCAAAACGTCAGGTTTTTGGACCAGTAGTCCATACACCAGAAGATGTCAAACCTGTGGGATACAAATGGGTATTTGTGAGAAAAAGAAATGAAAAGAATGAGGTCACAAGATATAAAGCGAGACTTGTTGCACAAGGATTCTCGCAAAGGCCTGATATTGATTATGAGGAGACATATTCTCCTGTGGTGGATGCAATAACGTTAAGATTTTTAATTGGCTTGACTGTGTATGAAAGTCTGGCATGCATCTTATGGATGTTGTCACAGTATACTTATATGGATCTCTTGATAATGATATTTATATGAGAATCCCAGAAGGATTTAAGGTACCTGAAACATATAAATCAATTTCCCGAGAATTCTGTTCAATAAAGTTACAGAGATCATTATATGGATTGAAACAATTAGGACGAATGTGGTATAATCGCCTGAGTGAATATTTATTAAAAGAATGGTATCAAAACAATCCAATATGTCCATGTGTTTTTATAAAGAAATCACAGTTAGGATTTGCTATTATAACTGTATATGTTGACGACTTAAATATAATTGAAACTCCTGAAGAGCTTTCAAAGGCAATAGAATATCTCAAGAAAGAATTTGAGATGAAAGATCTTGGGAAAACAAAATTTTTCCTTGGCTTGCAAATTGATCATTTAGTAGATGGGATATTTGTTCATCAGTCAACTTATACAGGAAAAATTTTAAAAAGATTTTATATGGATAAAACACATTCATTAAACATTCCAATGGAAGTTCGTTCATTAGATGTGAAGAAAGACATATTTCGACCTCGAGATGATAATGAAGAACCACTTGGTCCTGAAGTACCATATCTTAGTGCAATTGGTGCACTTATGTATCTTGCTAATAATACAAGACCAGATATTGCATTTTCAGTAAATTTATTAGCTAGATATAGTTCTTCACCAACGAAAAGACATTGGAATGAAGTTAAGCATATACTCCGCTATCTCCGAGGAACGATTGATATGGGTCTATTTTATTCAAATAAATCAAATTTTGATCTGGTTGGTTATGCAGATTCAGGATATTTATCTGATCCACACAAAGCTAGATCTCAAACAAGTTATCTATTCACATGTGGAGGAACTGCTATATCATGGCGATCAGTGAAACAGACCATAACGACTACTTCCTTTAATCATGCTGAAATTCTTGCAATTCACCAGGCAAGTCGAGAATGTGTTTGGCTAAGATCAGTAACTCAACACATTCGTGGAACATGTGGTTTGTCTTCTAGTAAAATCCTTCCAACAATATTATACGAAGACAACACAGCTTGTATAACTCAAATCAAGGGAGGATATATTAAAGGAGATAGAACGAAGCATATTTCACCCAAGCTTTTCTACACTCATGATCTTGAAGAAAATGGTGACATCACGGTACAACAAATTTGTTCCAAAGATAACCTGGCAGACTTATTTACAAAGTCATTACCTACCGCAACCTTCGAGAAATTAGTACACAACATTGGAATGCGGCGACTCAGAGATCTCAAATGATGTTTCCATGAGGGGAAGAAAATATATCGTATTCTTTTAGGTTTATTAAAATATATGAAATATGTATTATTTTCCTTCACTAGGATTTTTTTCCCATTGGATTTTTTCCTAGTAAAGGTTTTTAACGAGGCATATTTCATATATGGGCATCTAAGGGGGAGTATTATGAATATTAGAAATAGATTCCCATGTGTTGATCAATGTATCGATCTTATGACTTGAGAATATTACAAAACTTGGATGCCTATGTGTCACCCAAGTAATGGACCTCATGACTTGTATAAGCTTGTTAACCAAGCATCCTCTTCTTTCAAATGCCTATAAATAATGGCATTATGTGAAGTTCAAAATACAACAACAATAACAAGAAGCTCTCATGCTTATGGATGAATTTCTCCATATTTCTCCACTTTCATGATTCCATAATTTTTTTAAAATTTCCACTTTCCATAAACTTGCTATTTTGTTTTTTTGTTTTTCACTTACTTTTATTTCTTTTCTATTTTAGTTCATTTCTTTTATTTGCTTTTATTTATATATTATTATTATTATATTATAACTATTATTATATTATTATATTTTATCCATCTTCGTATTCCCGTTGTGCTACTCAATTTCACAACAGTTAACTAATAATAATAAAGAAAAATAACACAATATAATATGATCTAGATGCAAAATTAAAATGGGTTTTTTAAAACATTTTATCATTTGCAATTTAAAAAACCCATTTGCATTTTATTATTTAGTTTTAAAAAATATAAATCAAATGAAAAAAGAATGCAAACCATATACATATACCATTTTGAAAAATGTAAATGAATGATTTATAAGCTAAATATATTATAACAACTATGTATAAAAGCAATAATATGGACCATTATGGTAAAAAAAAACAATACTATACCAATATTTAAAAAAATATTGTACCAATACCATACCTTTATGATGTAAAAAATCATACTATAAAGACATGAATGATTTATGAGGTTTAATTTAACTAAACCATTGAGACTAAATTGAAAACTTTTAAGACCTTAGGTACCAAACTGAAACTAAACCTATACTATAGGGACTAAATGAATATTTTTGAAACGATAAGAACCAAATTTAAACTATATACCATACATACATAAATTTATTGGCAAAATACTAAAAAGATAAGATATTTATATTTTTCAATGTTTTGTAAAATTTTAAGCATTCGTTACATACAAAATAGAGAAGAAAAAACACAATATAACTAAAAATAAAATATGTAAATTTTAAGTATTGCGGATCTTCAAAATATAATTTTAGAAACAAAATAATTGTGAAGAAGAAAAATCATGGTGTATATATATTGTATAATTATTTAAAAGAATAAACTTACCTTTCACCAATGTTGAACGCTGTTAAGCTATTTGAAAAAATTGGAATGGTTAGTGCTTTATTGCATATTTAAAAAAAAAAACCTAAAAAAAATATAAAAATCTTGAGAGAGAAAACCATAAAAAAGAAGAATAATAAAAAAAAAATGATCTTCTAGTTGTTGCTTGAAAAGAGTGGAAACCTTTTAGAGTGGTAGGAGATGAAAGAGTTATAAAACCTTTTAAAATTCTAAAGCCTTTGAACTTCTGTAATTGAATATAATTAAATGGCAATAAAAAAATAAAAGAAAATTAATGAACTTCTCCTTAAAATGAAAAGCCACACCGTAATATAACAAAGCCAAAAAGTCACTAATTCAAAAACACATACATTTAGGCACATGCATGCATTTTCCTTAAGATTATTATCCATTAATTAATATTAAATTACTTTAATTCTAATTTATAATGAAAATTTATGAAGAGCCACATATTATACTTAATTAAGGGTATATGTATTTAGTGAAAACTAAAGGATAACATTGTCCAAAATAAGTTTCTTCCACATTCGTACTTTTATATATACTAGTCTTTTAGCACGTGTTTTGCACGTTATATTTCAATTTCATTTCATCATATATTAAAATTAGGTTTAAAAATATGATTGTTTGTATTTAAAAGAAAATAAACTATTTTATAGAGTAATAAGTGATTTTTTAATATAATTTAACAATTATTATTCTTAAAGTAATTTAGAATAGATGTTAAAATTTACAACTTTATTGAAACAATTAACTTATATACTTCAATGCTATGTATGAATTTATTGATAGTGTATTTATATAAAAAGCATTAACTTTAGACTAAGTAACACGTGATAAAAGAATTTTATAAAAGAATTTAACATACAAGTTCCTTGTTTCAAAAAAAACATACAAGTCCTTTATGCAATGGTTGCTTCTCCCAATTTAAAAATGATGTTATCTTTCTTATGGTTTTAGATTTGTGCCCTTTGCAGTATAGAAAGAAAAAGGAGATGAAATTTTATATAAAATAGTTAGAATGTAGTGTATACATTGAAACTGAATTTTGTATATGTCTCTATTTTTCCTAATCAAGCTAACATAATTTTGATGTGTGTATATATATATATATATATCAAGTTTTTTGAATTAAAAAGATAAGAAGATGAAAAGTCATGAATTTTGAATGTGTATGTTTTATCTTAAAAAAAAAAAGTTAAGAGTGTTGTTTTATTGCTCAATTACTAAATAAACATTTCATGTACATTATTAGTGATGTAGTGTTGGGGTGTGCTGTAACGCCCCGCGTTTCGAAATCGAGCCGTTTTGGTATTTACTGGGCGTTCTTACTCTAATTTGGGGAAATTAGAATTTAACGTTGGCCTTGGGTCGTTAAACTAAATTTCTAAAATTTAGGGGAAATAGATTTTTAATTAAATCTTTAAGTTTCCTAAAGTTAGAGGTTTAATATTTGATATTTATTTTAAATATCAAAAGACCCAAATCCTAAATCAATTGGGTTAATTTCTTTCCTAAGTCTTTTAAGGGATTAAGTTGGGGTTTTTAAATAAAAATCCTAGATAAGACCTTATTCCTAATTAAATTGGGATTTCTTCTCTTAGGTCTTTTAAAAGAAAAGAATAAGAAATAAGGGAAAAAGAAACCCTAAAGCAAATATTATCTCCTTCTCCCTCCTCTTTTGCGTGAGTTGCAGCCGCCGGACCCCCCCCTGCGTGTTCCTCTTCAGCCAACCAGCAACCCCACGACTCCCTCTCCCTCGCGCGTCTCTCCCTCTGCGCGTCTCTCTCTCGCTCGCTCGTTCTTCCTTGCGCTAGTTCGTGAGTCGTCCTCCCTAGCAGCCGCGTTCCTTCGTGCGTGGAGTTGCAGCCGTGGGTTCTCCTCCAGCGTTTCTCTCTCCCGTGTTCTGACGCCAACAGCAGCAAACCCGTGGCCCTGTGTTCGCGAGCGTCGGCCAGCACCACAACTTCGGTTTTTCTCCTTCAAGCTCGCGTGTAAGGTCTCTTTTCCCTCGATCTCTTTCAAGTTTCGCAAGCAGCCACTGATTTCTCTTGTTTTCGGCTGGGCTAGTGTGTAGTGGCTGGAGTCTTCGTCGTTCTGGCATGTTGGGCGCGTTCGGGCTGATTTAAGGTCCGTTTCAGCGTGTTCGGACTCTTTCGGTAAGTTTCAGCGATGACCCATGCTTGTTTGAGTTCGAATATAGTTTACCCATGCTTATTCGAGCTTGAAATTTGATTACCCATTAGTTTTAGGTGCTGAAAGCTAAATTGTGTTCAATATTCTGATCTGCAGCACCGTCTAGGTGTTCGATTAAGTTCGAAACACTTCAACTTGGGTACCCACTGCTTAAAGAGCGTTCTAGCTCATTGGTTGTGGTTGGTGTAACCCGTCTAGCGCAGAAGCGGGTCCGTTTGGGTGAGTTTCCTTGCTGTTCCTTTGCTTTTAGTGTTAAGGGTTGCTCCCCAATAGTTAACCAAGCCTTAAACCATGTTTTAATCGATACCCATTTGTTATCGGCCTTATAATTGCAGAATTAGGTGTATTCGGTTGCTGTTCAGCGAGCGTTTGGTCTCAAATATCGTGTTCAGCGAATACCCACAACCCGAAAGACCTTGATTTTGGTTACCCATAACCCGGTGACTTGGGATCTTGGTTGTTTGGTCGTTTCGAACACAAGTCAGCTTGTTCTCAAGGTTGTTTGAGCACTAAGCGGTAAATTCCAGCACCCGTTACCTTCCTTTATTAAGTCTCTAGGGTGTTGTTTATCAATTCCTAACTCATGGTAGTTGTTGCTTGTAGTTGGAGCTCTTTAGGCTCTTCCGGTTGTTTCCCTTTGTCCTTTAGGATTGTTTAGGAGCGTTTGAGCTTCCGGTAAGTAGTTCTTACTTGTTGGAGTCTGCTTGACTGTGTGATGCATGCTAAATGTTTACTCGCTTATAATTTCTCTTATGTTTCTTGCTTCTCTGAGTATACGTATATATGTATGTTACCGTTGAAAAGCATGACTGTTGTTGCGTGTTGATTGGTTGTAAGCATGTTGGTTTGTTGCATATGAGTTAAGCATGGACGAGAGCATGTGTAGTTGCACGTATATGCTTTGTGGGCATGATGCATGAGTCTAGAAGCATGTTGCAGGGCATATGCATTCTAGTAGATGTGAGTTATAGGTCAGGGACCTAAAGTGTGAAAGAAAAGAAAGTTGGGTGAGTGTCAGTGCACCTCGGGTACAAATGGTCGAGGGGTGGCACGTCACCATTGGTTTAAGAGGAGCATCGAGGCCTTGGGTACAAATGGTCAAGGGTCGGTGTGATGAGTCTAGAAAGCATGTGTTGGGTGCCTGGGGAAGGGCCAATACTTTGCTAAGTCATCGGTGCGCCTTGGGTACAAATGGTCAAGGGGCGATGCACAGTTTGAGGCCTTGGGTACAAATGGTCAAGGGTCAAACGCCGAGCTCCGTAGAGAGCATTGTGGCCCTGGGTACAAATGGTCAGGGGACAGTGCGACTCGAAGGATCAGTCTTGGAGAGCCATGTGAGGGCTAAATAAGAGCGTTGAGCGAGCTCGTGGAGCTTGAGTGGTTAGCAAGTTGCATATAGAAAGATGCATGAGTTATGGCTTAGGAGAGTCATTTGTTTACTAGCTTTTGAGCATGATATTATGTTTACCGCTTTGAAAAGCATGTTGTTTGCGCATGAAAGGCATGTTGTTTGTTGTTTGCTGTTTGATGGCTTCTCAGGTAGGGGCTGCTTACCAGTACCTTAGTGTACTGACCCCCTCCTCTCTCCCCCCAACTACCAGATTTTGCAGGTTATGATGACTGCGTGGACCATGGTGATGCGGAGGAGGCGTATGAGGAGGAACCATAATTAGTATCGATGTTCTTGATTTTATTTTCCTTAGATTTTAGTTAGGACAGTTGTGTTGCTGTTTTTGAAAGTTGTTAGTTTGGTTAGTCCTGATTCATTCTTGTTGATCCCTGGAATAAGTTGTTTCCGTTTTAAAAGAACTCCATTGTTTCATTCAGTTAGTGGTTTAATAAGTTGTTGCGCAGGAGGTGTCGTTTCAAGATTTTGTTTAAAGATGTAGTTGGTTTTAGCTAATACTTGTTTATGCGAGATCTGTTTGTCTGTTGGTTCTGTTTATGTTCTGCTGAGATGTGAAGTGGGAAGTAGTTCAGTATTGCTTGTAGAAGTGTTTTTCTTGTTCAGCAGGTGTAGAAAAAAATTTTGGGTTAGTCCAATGTACGCCGTTATGCTGCCGAAATTTTCGGTGCTCACGGTTTGCTTTGGTCTAGGAGTTAGTAATGTCGCTAGGTTAGCTTTTAAAATCCTGGGGCGTTACATGTGCAATATCAAGAGGTTGGGAATACTTATTATTATTCAATACTTCATCTATGTGTAAGACACAAGTGTACCAAAAATGATAATTAATTTTTTTATTAATTAAACTTGTTAAAAATATATATATCTCAATTAAAAATGATAATTGATACTCAATTATATACATGAATATGGGAAAGTAAAATAAATTTGGTTATGTTGATTAAGAAACAAGTTTAAATCTTTGCAACAATGATTATTAATTAATATGATAAAAAAATTAAATAATAATTAACGTATGTAATGGTTTTGAAATGAAAGGTCAAAATTTTATCAAATTATACATTTAAAATATAAAAAACATAATTTAACTAAAAATAAAATATGTAAGGTTTAAATATGCATAGACATTCAGGAGACAAAAAAAAAAAAAAAAACAATAATCACATAGTAAAATAATTTTAAAATAACAATTATGAAAAAAAATACCATGGTCTGTAATATTATATAACTGTTTCTAAAAAAAAAAAGAACTTTACCTTTCACCAACTTGAAGATTGTCAAACAATACTGTTTGAAAATTGAAACGACTAGAGGTTTGCTGCATTAAAATTAGAAATTAACCTCAAAAAATAAAATAAAATAAAATAAGAGAGAATAGTATAAGAAGACCTCAAATTCTTGATGGAAATGAGTAGGAGATAGCCCTTTTATAGTGGTAGTAAATGGAAAGGTTACAAAACTCTTTGAGATTCTAACTTTTTATATTCAATAATAATTAAATGCTTTCCATTGTTTTTATAGGAGAGTGGAGAAGTTTTTTTTTTTTTTTTTTTTTTTTTTTTTTTTTTTTTTTTTAAATTTAAATATCCTATTTATGACACGTAAGTGGGAATGTGAAATAGTTTAATATCTGAAAAAAAAGAGTTTAATTTAAAAAAAAAAATGGTTTCATTTGAGAAAAAAATGGAAGGACTTTAGGCATACATCATACATGAGTAGTGGTGGTCTCATTACACCCTTTGATTTTTAGTTAAGAATTAAGAAAGAGAAAAAAGAGTTTTATAATAAACCTAGAAGGAAGGGTAAATTGGGTATTATATTAAAAAACAAGGATAATATTGTCTAAAAAAGATATAAAAATAAATTCAATTTTTCTAATCACTAATTTATACCATGCAATACATTTTCTTAGTGTTAAAATTTAAAAATAAAATTACAAGTTGGGGCAAGTTACTTAGATTAGATACGTTGCTACAATTTCTGCTTATTTTACGGTGTAGCAGTAAAATCTCATGGCACCTTACTTTCCTATTTCCAACTACAAGTTGTAGTTCAAGCGAAATGTAAACTTATTTTCTTAAAAATATAACCAATAAATATTGAGCCACAAAAGCACAAGTATCTCCTCCTTGTCACTCATTTTGTTGCACCCTGACATGGAAGTCAAAACAAAGAGACAGAATTACAAAGCTAGATTTGTTTCCAACTGGGTTCAAAATCGATATGTTATAGATACAAAAAATCATGAAGATATAAAATTGTTTTTTGAACTTAAATGTAGTTTAGTAACGTTCTTAGACAATAGTGTCGATGATTGCTTAATTGTTGGAGGATGAAATACTAAACCATAACATTGTCTAAATGAACTTTATTTGTATTTATGAACGTATTGCAAAAAAGATGAAAGATTAAGGAGCACATTGGTATATATTTTAAATGTTATTTACTTAATTAAATAAAAAATTAAAAATCAAATGGATGAAAAACTAAAATGAGAATATATATATATATATATAAGTAACGAACGTGGAAGAAACCTTTTTTAGACACTTTTTATCCTTAGTGAGTAAAATGTGGTTAAATATTGGCACCCCACCTTCCTAAGTTGTTAAAGATCAAAAAATTAACCGTGAAACTAAAAAATAATAAATGTAAGCAAATGAAAGGGTTAGCGATATCAAAAAAATTTATTGCCACATCATAAAAGGACAGATTAAATTAAAAATAAAAATTGTGTTTTTTTTTTTTAAGGAAAGATGGCAATTGCATTAAACCAACGATTCAGAAATTACACAATCTGAAATAGCACTTGGCCATTCCTCTAACCAAACCGAATTCAAACGCAAAGACATTGCTAAAATAGCTAATCCATTCGCAGCCATATTGCCCGAACGAGGGGTAAAACAGAAAGAGCAGGAACGGGGCACCAAAGAACGATGCAAAGCCGAGGCCAGAGCACCCACATCCGACTGATCCTCCACAGAAGAAGATAGTAGGCGAAAGAGACGTAACGAATCAGTCTTAAGAACCCAAGGATGAAAACCCATATCACGAGCTAAAAGAAGACCTTCTTTAATTGCAAATCCTTTAGCCATATCCACCGAAGAAAGAAACCCAAAGAAGATTGTAGCAAAGAGAAAGACCTGCCCCTTATGGTCACGGATAATTACCCCACCAGCTGCAATCCTCTCCCCCGGCAAAAAGCTCGCATCAACATTTATTTTGAAGAAACCTTCCCCTGGAGGAGACCAAGAGAACGGCGCCGTTGCACGATCCACCAGACGAAGAACCCGCAACGATTCTTGAGCTTCTTTGAACGACCGCAAGTATTCCACTGCCCACAAGCCCGCCGGAGACAAAGGATCTTTCCCTTGAAATTTCCGCAAATTACGGTTGTTCCACAAAGACCACAGGAACACCGCCACCTCCTCAAAGTCGGACCACCCAACCCGCTCTTGAAGATCTTGCAAATATGGAGGAAAGAAGCAGATGGACCCACAGGCACCGGGTGCCAAAGATGCCCAAATTTGGACATCAACCACTCCTTCCACGCAAATTTACATAGCCAAAATACATGAAGCACCGATTCACCAGATCTGCCACAATCCGAACAAAAGCTGGGAACATCGATATTCCTAAGACTCATATTTGCCCCCGTCGGTAACCGGTTCAGACACAAACGCCATAGAAAAATCCAAATTTTACTGGGAATGGACAAGCCCCAGATACCTTTCCACCATACTGACATCACCGAAGAAGATGAGGACGGAAAGCCAGCCAAATCGACCGACTGAGCCAAACGATATCCACTACAAACCGAAAAAATCCCATTGGACTCGTAATGCCAGATTTGTTTGTCACCCCCTAACCACTCCCCCAGAGGAGTCGAGAGAATGGAAAAGGTCTCCTCAGGAGAAAATGACGCGTAAATTTTTGCCGAATCCCACTAACCCAAAGCTGATATTAAGGCGTAGACCTTGCTGTCCAACGGGAGCCTAGGGGGTGATATGATCTGAAGGGAAGAACCGTGCGGCAGCCAATTTTCGCCATAGATATTCACAGATTTGCCATCGCAAATCCTCCACCGAAGACCACATTTCAGAAGGTCCCTCCCCCATAACAAGCTCCTCCAGATAAAAGAAGGCCGAGACCCCAACTGAGCTTGCAGAAAGGTGTCATGCTTAAAATATCTAGCTTTCAAAACTGAGCTCAACAAAGAGGAAGGGAACTGTAGCAGCCGCCAACCTTGCTTAGCTAACAAGGAACGATTAAAATGCTCCAAATTACGGAAGCCCAGACCGCCCATACCAAGTCTACACATAGCATCCCAACTAACCCAATGGATTTTCTAACGATCGCCATTACCATTCCACCAAAATCGAGCTATCATGCGGTGTAAATCAGAAATAAAAGATTTGGGCAACTTAAAACAGTTCATCGAATAGCATGGCACAACCTGGACTACTGCTTTGATAAGGGTTTCACGACCACCTGCCGAAAAAAGTTTACCTTTCCAGCCCTGAAGGTGACGCAAAACTCTATCCTTGAGAAATCCCAAAGTCTCTCGACGATTACGAGGCATGAAAGAAGGAAGACCAAGATATTTCTGATGACATTACACATGATTAATGGCAAAAAGTTGGCTAATGGCTTCCTGGATATGATCCGCTGTATTTGGACTGAAAGAAATAGTCGACTTTTCATAATTGATTAATTGGCCCGAGGTTGTCTCATATACGCATAATAAGGCTCTCAAATAAGCACTTTCCTGCCAATTGGCCTTGAAGAAAAGGAGACTGTCATCTGCGAAGAAAAGATGGGAAATTGTAGGACCACCTTTGGAAATAGAAAATCTAGATAGATAAACCCTCCGCACAGATAAGGAACAAGTATGGCGAAAGGGGATCCCTTTGTCGTAAACCCCGAGTTGGAACAATATGACCCAAATGCTTACCATTCAGGTTAAAAGAATAACTCACAGAGGAAATACATAGACGGATCAATTCCACCCACTCCGGGGCGAAACCCATAGCCAACATCATCTTAATAAAAAACCTCCACTCAACACAATCGTAGGCCTTACTCATATCCAATTTCAGAGTTCCCCAGCCAACTTTACCAACCCGACGACCTTGAAGAGAGTGAATACATTCATACCCCAAAATAGCATTATCAACAACACAACGGCTAGGAATAAATGCACTCTAATTAGCATAAATTATCTCATTCAACATTCCTTTCATACGATTAACAATGGACTTGGAGACCAGTTTATACACAACATTACAGAGCGAAATAGGCTGGAAATCAGAGACCTTACGAGGTTGGTGAAGGGAATAAAAGTCCCCACGCAGCGGAAGCGCATCGATTGGACCTTACGCCGTATATTAATTAACATTAAAATACCGTTACGATAACTCAAACAAAACATTAAACAACCTTTAAAGCCGCTGTAAAATTGGTTTAAACATGCTAAAATAAATCTAAATTTATTTTTAATGCTTTTCTAAAGAAAAGAGGAAGAACCGTTACAAACCTCCGTTGTAGACTTGACCGTTCTTCGCCAACGACGCTCCACGAACGAAAACGCAGCAGCCGCCTTAGCCTCTTGATCGCTGGAAATTTCTTCTTTGATTGACACAATCACCACAGAGGTTACACCGGTATGTCTCTAAGTCTAGGAGGCAAAAGACTTGTGGGAGTCTTTCTCTAAGAGGGAGGCTAGAGAGAATTCTAGGTCTTGTCTTTCAAGAGTGTCAAGTGTCATGACCAATTAGGTCTAGTGTTCTATTTATAGAAGAGAGGCCATGAATAAAATATTCAATTAAATCAATCTTTTCCATAATTGATTCAATCTTTATTCCTTAATTAATCAATCATGATTAATCAATTCCATAATTGATTAATCTTTTCCACAAATGACTAATTACTTCCATAAGTGATTAGATCATTTCCTTAAATAATTAATCACTTTCTTAAGTGATTAATTATTTCCATAATTGATTAATTCTTGGTTAATGAATTCTTTAATTAATTAACCACCAATTAAATATCACATATTTAATTCCCGGCCTAAAATTAATTAATTTGCCCAAACAAATTTTAGGCAATAAATTAATTAATTCATTATTTTGAACTCTTTCAAACTTCCATAAATTTATATTTGAACTTTTCAAATATTAATTTCTCTCATAATAATATATCAATATATATTATATTGGTTTCCCTTAATAAATTGAACATTTTCAATTTACTTTTATTACTTAGTTGCCTCAAATTACTTTACGAGCTACCAATGGGACCTAATGGACCTGCAGATCAGAAGCTCCAACGATGTGAGATTAATTGGTCAAACTCATTAACCACATTAATCAATATTCGTTAACTGTGTGTACATTCCACTATAGACTCACAGTTGCACTCTTCTCACTGCAGACATATTTTCTGTGTCCACGGATCTAGACCAATATCGACTAGTTAGTCCTTCACGAGTGTCTGTAACACCAGCTGGGTCAAATTACCGTTTTACCCCTGGGTTACCTCTATTTCCTTAAGTACCAATTCTCCTCTAATGAACAACCTGTTTGTGGTCCAACCATCAAACAGAAAACCCTCTCGTGCCATTGAGAGGGTAGGGCCATTTGTTCAAGACTCGGAGTAACCACTTAGGGGACACTCATCTGCTTCCCTAAAGTCGGGAAGGAGTGAATTCCATCTTGTACGATTATGTTCCCAGCTCCCCATTCGGTCTTGTCCCCAAAGTGGTAGGCTTATTAAGTCGGCGTTTTGGCCACTCTCACCCATAAGAATCAAAGGACAATCTCTCATGAGCAGGAGTCCATAATCAACTCAGGATTAAGACTAAGTTGTCTAGGTCGTCCTAGTGAAATAGAAAACCAACTAGTTAACGGTGTTATAACCAGTGGTTACTATTTCGTTGTCCGCTCTTATGCAAACTCATTGCATAGGATATCCCCATTCGCATGTCTCCTACACGAACGCGTTGGATCGCAGCGTTTGTATCAAATACAAAGTGGGCCGTATCCATAGTGTCACCAGGATAAGGCACCTAGTCTTATCCCTATACTATAGACCCTTTAGGCTGTTTCTTGAACAATGATCCCATATGTCGCTACATATAGTTCAAGACTCATATTACAGCCTTGGATGTCTAGTTTATAGGATTAGGGTTATTATTAGGCAAAGACATATATAAAATAACTAATAACAATTAATGGAAAAATATATCAATATTATTTCATTAATATCCGGTCAACGGTTACATTCACTATCTACGAGTTTTAGGGCATAAATCCCAACAAACTCCCACTTGAACTAAAACACTAGTTAGTGGGATGTAAATGCAATAATCTAAAGCTGGAAATACAATGAACTAGGGCATCATTATACCCATTATACATTTCTTCCACTTGCCCTAGATTAGATGGCATACATATCTCGTAGACCTAGACCCTCTAGATGACCCTCAAGCACTTTAGCCATGAGAGCCTTCGTAAATGGATCAGCGATGTTGTGCTCCGAGGCGATCTTAGTGACGATCACATCTCCTCGTTGCACAATCTCCCGTATCAGGTGATACTTCCTCTCGATGTGTTTACCTCGTTTGTGGCTTCGAGGTTCTTTTGAGTTGGCTACAGTCCCACTGTTGTCACAGTATAGTGTTATGGGCACGTTCATATTCGGAACCACTTCCAAATCAGTCAAGAACTTTTTGAGTCATACTGCCTCCTTAGCTGCTTCGAAAGCTGCTACATACTCAGCCTCCATGGTTGAGTCTGCTATGCATCCTTGTTTGATGCTTCTCCATACTACTGCTCCTTCATTGAGGGTGAATACTGACCCTGATGTGGATTTCCTGGAATCCTTATCAGCTTGAAAGTCAGAGTCAGTGTATCCAGTAAGAATCAAATCCTTAGCTCCATACACAAGCATGTAGTCCCTCGTTCTCCGAAGATACTTGAGGATATTCTTAACCGCTCCCCAATGGTCCAACCCTGGATTAGACTGATACCTACTGACTACTCCCACTGCATAACATATGTCAGGCCTAGTGCAGAGCATAGCATACATTAAGCTGCCCACAGCTGAGGCGTAGGGAATGTGTCTCATGTTCTCAATTTCTTGAGGTGTCTTAGGAGACTGTTCCTTAGACAGGTGTACCCCATGTCTGAAGGGTAGTAGTCCATTCTTGGAGTTTTGCATCGAATATCGAGACAACCTCTTGTCAATATACGTTGCTTGAGACAGAGCTAGCGTTTTGTTCTTACGATCCCTAATGATTTGGATTCCCAGAACATATTGAGCCTCTCCCAGATCTTTCATTTGGAATTGGGCTGCTAGCCATTTCTTAATGTCAGTGAGGTATCCTACATCATTCCCAATGAGTAGGATATCGTCTACATAAAGTATTAGAAAAGCTACTTTCCTTTTGTTGATTTTCTTGTACACACAAGGCTCATCAACGTTTTGGTCAAAGCCAAAAGATTTGATTGCAGTATCAAATCTAATGTTCCATGATCTGGATGCTTGTTTCAATCCATAAATGGATCGATTGAGCTTACAAACCTTTTATTCCTGACCTTGGGCTATGAACCCTTCGGGCTGAGACATAAAGATATTCTCTTCAAGATTACCATTCAGAAAGGCAGTCTTGACGTCCATTTGCCATATTTCATAGTCATAATATGTGGCTATGGATAAGAGAATTCTTATGGACTTTAACATGGCTACAGGAGAAAAGGTTTCCTCATAGTCAACCCCTTCCTTTTGGGTATAACCCTTTGCCACTAGTCTAGCTTTGAAGGTCTGTACCTTTCCAGCTGCATCTCTTTTTCTCTTATAGATCCATTTGCATCCTATGGGTTTTACCCCATTTGGTAGATCTGTAAGTTCCCATACAGAATTGGAGTACATTGACTCCATTTCCAGGTTCATGGCTTTGACCCATTCATCCTTATCTTCGTCATTCATTGCCTGTCGATAGGACAATGGATCCTCAATGCCATCATTAGGTATGACAACCTGAGTTTCAGTTAAACCCAAGTAGCGGTCAGGTTGTAATACAACCCTCCCACTGCGTCGAGGCATTCCCAACGTTTGAGATGGACGGGATGGATCTGAAGAACTAGTTCCTTCATCAACCCTTGTTGAAGGTCCAACTTCATCAACAACTCTTGATGATTCTTCAGTAGCTTCTCCTAATATTATTTTGCTGCGTGGTTTATGATCTCTCATGTGGTCTTCCTCTAAGAAAGTGGTGTTTGTCGATACAATCACCTTATTTTCTTGTGGGTCGTAGAAATAACCACCTCTCGTTTCTTTAGGGTAACCAACAAATTGGCACAGTTTTGAACGAGGTTCCAGTTTCTTAGGATTTTTCACAAGCACGTGTGCTGGACAACCCCAGATGCGAAAGTGATGCAAACTAGGTTTACGCCCCTTCCATAATTCGAAAGGTGTTTCAGAAACACTTTTCGAGGGAACATTGTTCAAGATGTATACTGCAGTCTCTACTGCATACCCCCAAAACGAGCTAGGCAATTGAGCATAGCTCATCATTGATCGAACCATGTCTAACAAGGTTCTATTTCTCCTTTCTGACACACCATTTTGCTGAGGTGTACCAGGGGCTGAGAGTTGAGATTGGATTCCATGTTCTATCATATAATCCTGGAATCTTTGATCCATATACTCCCCTCCTCGATCAGATCGAAGTACTTTAATAGATTTACCAAATAGGTTTTCAACTTCAGCCTTAAACTCCTTAAACTTTTCAAGAGCTTCAGACTTATGTCCCATTAGGTACAAGTAACCATATCTTGAATAATCATCTATAAACGAGATGAAATATTCGTACCCTCCTCGAGCTTTTACATTCATTGGACCACATAGATCCGAATGTATTAACTCTAAGGGTTCTTTGGCTCTGTAACCTTTTCCAGTAAAGGGTCTCTTTGACATTTTTCCCTCGAGACAAGATTCACAAGGTGGTAGTGAATCATCTTCTAACTTGCTTAGAAGTCCATTCTTTACCAAACGACCGATCCTATCGATGTTTATATGACCAAGTCTAAGATGCCAAAGATGAGTATTGTTACTTGATGGAGAAATCTTTTGCCTTTTTCTTTGAGTTTCAGCAGTTTTAAATAATTCGTGATTTAAAAGTGCTTTGTTTTCGGTTGGTCTTAAAACGTACAAGTTATTTTCCAATTTGGCTGAACAAATGAGTACACCATTTTTATAAATGAACGCTTCATTCATATCAAAAGTAACTGTATACGATTGTTCAATCAAACATGAAATAGAAATTAAGTTCCTCTTAATCTTGGGAACGATTAACAAACTTTCTAAAAGTAAGAATCTATTTCTAAAAGATAACTTCGCAGCTCCCACTACTTTAGTTGAAATGACTTCTCCAGTTCCGACCCTGAGTGTCATTTCCCCATCGTTCAACTGCCGAAAGGAACTATTTTCCTGAAAAGAAGAGCAAACATGATTAGTTGCTCCTGAATCAAGTATCCAGGTAAACTCATCATGTTCTACCAGACATGTTTCTAAAACAAGTAAATCAAATTTACCTTCCTTTTCCTTCTTTTTCTCAGCAAGGTACTTTGGGCAGTTTCTCTTCCAATGTCCATCTACATTGCAGTGGAAACACTTGCCCTTGTTTGCCATAGATTTGGCTTTTCCCTTGCTTTTAGCAGCAGTGCTGGGAGCTTTCCCCTTGTTTCCTTTCTTCTTCTGAGTTTTCTTTGAAGAAGTGGATACAGATTTAGTTCTAGAGGATGAACCCTTCTCGAACTTTCTTTTAGAGTGGACAACGTTTGCCTCTCCTTCTATCTGCCCCTTGTTCTTAAGAAGAGACTGATAGAGTTGTAGCTCATTCAGGAGGCTAGTCAGGTTGAATGTTATCTTATTCATCATTGCATTGTTTCGAAACTACAGAAAACTCTTCAGAAGAGATTCTAAGATGAATGCAACCTGACTACGCTCATCTATGACCGCCCCGTTTGCCTCTGGCACGTTGAATTGGACCATCATATCCAGGACATGCTCCCGACAGACGTGCCCTCTTTCATGCGACAGCTATAAACGTATTTGAGAGCGTCATGGTGGAGTTGGTAGGACGGTTGTCCAAACATCTCCCGGAGAGAGTTCATAATCTCCCTCGCTGTTACCATGCCCTCATACCTTTTAGCCAAAACTTCAGATAAGTTGGCTACGATATAGACGCGAGTCTTATCATTGGCCTTTGTCCAGCGGTCATAAGCATCCTTAACTGCTTGGGATGCATTACGAGTAGGGGCTGGAGGACAATCCTCCGTTAAGACGAACCGCAGATCATCGACAACAAGAATCGTATTCAGGTTTGACTTCCACGTAGCATAATTTTCGCCGGTTAATTTCTCATTTTTAAGCAGAGAGACAATTGAGGAAGACATTGCTGAAATTTAAACAAACAATGACCGTATTAGTTATCTTTGCCTTAACCCATCATACAAGCAAACAATTGCACACAATCCAATCAATTTAGCAAAACAGACAATCACAGAACCCTAAAACTATCGATTTAGTTTTGCAACGACGTTTCAGAGGTTTAGAATGTCAGCCACCGAAGGGTGATCAGGCACTCCTCCTTTGAAATGAGACACCTCTCAGCTAATTCTAATTCCAGAATAACTCATATTCCTATAGACATTAGCCACCGTTGTTCGGTCAAGGATTTGTTAACACTTTTAACTCATCCTCGTAAGTGTAACCCTCCCACTTTCAGATCTCAGAGGCACGCACCAACAGGCTACCGAATGGAAAGACAACTGTTGGTGATTAGCTTAAAAGCTCCTATCCTTTTCAGGAGTTCACGATGTTCCGAATCCTATGACCAGGCCCTCCGAAGGGATGGTTGCGCCAGGACAACCTGCAGGCGGATCATAGGACTCTCACGGTGTGAACCATGGGCGGAGACCGAGGGATACGTTGACACGTGTCCCGCTCCCACTTACTCTAGACATTTTTCCCATTCACCTTGATATTGATCCATGCAAACACTTTCCGAAGGGAGGCCGCTCCTAAGGCGACTCGAAGCCGAGCATGAATCTCACGTTGTGAATATAGGGACGTGGGAGCAAAACTTGATTTAAATCTCGTTTTGTAACTTTCCTCCCACTGAAAATGTTCTAAGGTTAATATAGGGTTATTTAACTTAGATAGTATTCGGCTAAGTCAATCTATCTAAGTCTGATCCTATTATAACAATTATGGAAAGGATTCAACTGCAATCTTTTGGGTGAATTAAACTTCTTTTAATAAACCCAATATTGCAAGTCAACATTACTATGGTTAATTCAACTCAATGTTCGGGTCAGTTCCCAGGTAGGAGGTGTTCCGTAAACCGTCAACTTAAATACCCCCAGCCTTAGACAGAACATTACCGGTGGAGTTCCCTTATAATCATAGCAATGTTTTTCCTACTTAGTCAATTAAAACTATTTTTAAAAACTAAGTAAGAAAAGATTCTAATCCTATTAGAAACTGATCTAGGTCTAATTAATTTTAAACAATTTAAAATTAATCCAATTCATCCTATGATCTTATGTTTGCATGCAAATCTTGATTATAGATTTACGGTTTCTAATCATTAATATTAAAGAACTATTTCAAATTTTAATGATTAATCCTATAATCAAGAATCTAGGGTTTAATTCATTCAACAATCTCATTCAAATTAAATAATTAAACCACACTTATTGCATGAATAATATAACAATTATATTATTAACTATGGATGTTTCATGCTTCATGCAATTTTTGATTTTCTTTTATTATAACAATTATAAGCCAATCAAGAAAATCAATCAAGCATGCTTCATTCATCACATTAAACATAATTATTTATGTTTAATTTAAGTAATGACATGATTCATGCTTTCCAATTTTTCATATAATTAATATACACTTATATTAAAAATATGAAAACAAAACCATGCATTTAAACATACATTATAACAATTTATAATATATAAAAAATGCATGAGCATGTTTATAACCTAAGGTGGGATTAAATAATCTATATGACATCCATAAAGCATATAAATAGCAATTGAACCGGTTAATTTTGGCCCCTAGGATAAAATAAAGCATTAAATTACATTAATTTAGCTAAATTCTATCCTAAAAAATCCATGTACAGCTCCGGAATTGGTCTAGACAGCACGAACCGCCCCGAACCACCTCGAACCGGCCTCCAAAATCACGAACCATGCCAAAAATTGGCTGAACAGGACCAAATAGGTCCCAGCCCAGCCGAACCGGTCCGAACCGGACCGGCCACGCCTTGAACCGCGCCTGTTGAAACCCTAGGTCGCGCCTCCATCGTGACAGCGTCGAGACGCTGTGATGATAGCGTCCCGACGCTGTGCGTTTTCCATATCTGGCGCCTGCGGAATCGAGACAGCGTCGAGACGCTGTTGAGGTAGCATCCCGACGCTGTGTGCTTTCTTTACCGAGTGCCTTCGGTATCGAGACAGCGTCGAGACGCTGTTGAAGGAGCGTCCCGACGCTGTTGCGTCTGGAGGCAGAATCTGGGCGGCAGCAGCATCGATTCTCCGATTTTGGCCCCGATTTCAGCGGCAATTGCTCCGATTTTCATCTCATAAAAACCTATTCTAGACCCGGACTTACATAGGACTCGATTTTACATAAAATACCCGAAACACCGGGCCTTACATGATCAAAATCACATAAAAATAAAATCTATGGCCATAAAATTAACCCAAACAGTTCAATGCAAACCGAACATACATTATGCATAAATCCCACCTATTAGAGCCTATCGCAACTTTTAAAATTAATTAATAGGGACAGCGATGGCTCTGATGCCGATTGAAGGGAATAAAAGTCCCCACGCAGCAAAAGCGCATCGATTGGACCTTACGCCGTATATTAATTAACATTAAAATACCGTTACGATAACTCAAACAAAACTTTAAACAACCTTTAAAGCCGCTGTAAAATTGATTTAAACATGTTAAAGTAAATCTAAATTTATTTTTAATGCTTTTCTAAAGAAAAGAGGAAGAACCGTTACAAACCTCCGTTGTAGACTTGACCGTTCTTCGCCAACGACGCTCCACGAACGAAAACGCAGCAGCCGCCTTAGCCTCTTGATCGCTGGAAATTTCTTCTTTGATTGACACAATCACCACAGAGGTTACACCGGTATGTCTCTAAGTCTAGGAGGCAAAAGACTTGTGGGAGTCTTTCTCTAAGAGGGAGACTAGAGAGAATTCTAGGTCTTGTCTTTCAAGAGTGTCAAGTGTCATTACCAATTAGGTCTAGTGTTCTATTTATAGAAGAGAGACCATGAATAAAATATTCAATTAAATCAATCTTTTCCATAATTGATTCAATCTTTATTCCTTAATTAATCAATCATGATTAATCAATTCCATAATTGATTAATCTTTTCCACAAAAGACTAATTACTTCCATAAGTGATTAGATCATTTCCTTAAATGATAAGTGATTAATTATTTCCATAATTGATTAATTCTCGGTTAATGAATTCTTTAATTAATTAACCACCAATTAAATATCACATATTTAATTCCCGGCCTAGAATTAATTAATTTGCCCAAACACATTTTAGGCCTTAAATTAATTAATTCATTATTTTGAACTCTTTCAAAATTCCATAAATTTATATTTGAACTTTTCAAATATTAATTTCTCTCATAATAATATATCAATATATATTATATTTGTTTCCCTTAATAAATTGAACATTTTCAATTTACTTTTATTACTTAGTTGCCTCAAATTACTTTACGAGCTACCAATGGGACCTAATGGACCTGCAGATCAGAAGCTCCAACGATGTGAGATTAATTGGTCAAACTCATTAACCACATTAATCAATATTCGTTAACTGTGTGTACATTCCACTATAGACTCACAGTTGCACTCTTCTCACTGCAGACATATTTTCTGTGTCCACGGATCTAGACCAATATCGACTAGTTAGTCCTTCACGAGTGTCTGTAACACCAGCTGGGTCAAATTACCGTTTTACCCCTGGGTTACCTCTATTTCCTTAAGTACCAATTCTCCTCTAATGAACAACCTGTTTGTGGTCCAACCATCAAACAGAAAACCCTCTCGTGCCATTGAGAGGGTAGGGCCCTTTGTTCAAGACTCGGAGTAACCACTTAGGGGACACTCATCTGCTTCCCTAAAGTCGGGAAGGAGTGAATTCCATCTTGTACGATTATGTTCCCAGCTCCCCATTCAGTCTTGTCCCCAAAGTGGTAGGCTTATTGAGTCGGCGTTTTGGCCACTCTCACCCATACAAATCAAAGGACAATCTCTCATGAGCAGGAGTCCATAATCAACTCAGGATTAAGACTAAGTTGTCTAGGTCGTCCTAGTGAAATAGAAAACCAACTAGTTAACAGTGTTATAACCAGTGGTTACTATTTCGTGGTCCGGTCTTATGCAAACTCATTGCATAGGATACCCCCACTCGCATGTCTCTTACACGAACGCGTTGGATCGCATCGTTTGTATCAAATACAAAGTGGGCCGTATCCATAGTGTCACCAGGATAAGGCACCCAGTCTTATCCCTATACTATAGACCCTTTAGGCTGTTTCTTGAACAATGATCCCATATGTCGCTACATATAGTTCAAGACTCATATTATAGCCTTGGATGTCTAGTTTATTGGATTAGGGTTATTATTAGGCAAAGACATATATAAAATAACTAATAACAATTAATGGAAAAATATATCAATATTATTTTATTAATATCCGGTCAACGGTTACATTCACTATCTACGAGTTTTAGGGCATAAATCCCAACAGTTGGTTCACCTTCGGAATCATGACAATCATCTTCTCATTGATTTGTTCTGGGGATACCAGCCGATTAAGAATCTGCAAACAACACTGTACAACATCACGACCAACCAAATCCCAATGATTGCGATAAAAGGAACTGGATAGACCATCCGGACCAGGTGATTTGGAAGGATGAATTTGACGAAGGGCCTCATTGACCTCTGAAATCGTAAATGGCCGTAACAAACGAGCATTCATTTGGGGCGAGACCCTTAGCTCTACTGCTTGTAAAACTGCTGCCATAGACGCCGCATCAGGATTTGATGAAGAAATGATCACAGCGTCGAGACGCTGCGACCTTAGCGTGTCGACGCTGTGTAATTTCCTTTCCAGAACACGTGTGTTTAGAGGTAGCGTCGAGACGCTACGACGAAAAAACATAATATAAGCTTTCTTTCGGCTAGGTTTTTGGGGGATTCGATTTGGGGACTTTTTGGAGCCATAAACAGAGGAAAAACAGAGCATATTGGAGCTGAAGCAAAGGGAACAAGTTGGAAATCAACCCATTGTTCGTGGGGATCATGACGGGGACATTCGGTCTCGGCCTACAACGAGTTTAATTCTTCTTTCCCTCACTTTAGTTAGATTTTATGGTTTTTTCATGTTTAGTTGAGCTTGTAATACAAATCATGAGTAGCTAAACTTATAGCTTAGGGATTGATGTAGTCAATTGAATTTATGGATTGATTTATGGTTTAAGTTGTGCAATGGTTATTATGTTTGTAATCTTGATTTAATGCTTTCAATTAATTGGCCGTTAGTTGAATGATTTAAGTTTCGAATCTAGCTCGGGAGAGGGGATTTGATTTAGACTTACTCAAGATTGCATGACTAAAGTTTACTCTCTAATTTCGTGACGGTTTTTAGATTAACTTTGGAATTGGTCAAAAGATCTCATTGCCTTGCTTGTTAATAAACTTAGATAGGGATATCAAGTTGGTTAATTTGCATGAGAATCAATTATATTCGGGAGAGGTAGTTGTGATTAAAGGGTCTTAGGCTCATAATTCCATTGTGCATAATAACTTATTCCTTAAAATCAATCCTAGACTAAATTGGCGAAATCAATTCCCTAAGTGTTCTTCCAATTGAATTTCCACTTTTTGCTTGTTTAATTTAGTTTTCTATCATTTACTCATCACATTGTGTTCCCTTAATAAAATTGAGCAAGATAATTCACAATACTTGATTTGCTTAAAAATCCAATCCAGAGGACGACACTTGTTTATACGAACACTTTATTATTACTTGACCCGTGCGCTTGCGGTAAGGAAAATTCCACATCAGGCTCTGACCATAGAATCGATAGACCACCACCACAACCCACACTATCCACACTAAAACAATTCTGAAATCCCAACAAACGTTTAATATTTTCCATTCGACGACCACAAACTTTCGTTTCTACCAGGAACACAAGGAGGGGTCTGGAAGACTGCACCAGATTGTGCAGACGACGGAATGCCCGAGTGGACCCTATTCCCCGGACATTCCAAAATAACAGACTCATGGCGAACGGCGGGGCTGGGAACCAGCCGCCGCCAAGGTCGAAGGAGGATCAGACTCGCCATCGCCAACACTAGAAACAAGATCATCAACTTTCACTTTCTTTGCCTCAATACCAAAAGGACCCCTAGTAACCGAAATAGGACGTTTACCCGATTTTATGGAAGCCACAGAGTCCAAATTCGATATATCCATCAGAGGGCCACGCACTAAACGTTTCCACAATTTCTTCTTACTCAGCCCCATTGTAGGATTATCTATTGGTGGGCCATCAGACTCTTGGCCTAATGGATTATTTGGGTCATTCTCCAGCATACCATCAATTGAAGGAACCATCGACTTTTCATGCGTAACTGCAGGGGAGGCCACGTTCTCAGTCATAACCAACTCACGCATGGAATTCGAGATATCCTGGACCACGTTCTCAGCCGCCGTCGGAGGGACGGACGTAGGACCAACCGTCTCCTCCGTCGTTTCAACATCAGAGCCACGCTCCACCGCCCTAGACCCCCGACCTGATCGACCACCATGCCGACCTCCACGTCCCGCATCGCGGCCAGAAACCCGCTCAGGACCAAATAGAGCCAGCGAACGCAAAGGTACCGTCCGCAACCACTGTCCAAACTGCTCAACTGATACCGAATCTGATTGGAGAGGACGTTCAGGGCATTCACGCGCAATATGACCCACACGCCCACAGGTATAACAAAAATCAGGAAGGCGCTCGTACTGAATCGGACACCATAAATCTCTGCATCCCTCAGTCTGCAGAAGAACAACCCGACGCAACGGTTTGGAGATGTCGATTGAAACCCGGAGGAGCATCACAGGCCCCGTCCAAGCACCGTCATCATCACAATCAATCTTCTCAACCACCCCCAATTTTGAACCCAGCAGACGCGCCATTTCCCCATTTAAACACTTGAGCGGAACATTTTGAATCTGAACCCAAAAAGACTCATGCGTAAAGGACAGATCAGAAATCTGAGCATCAGCTTCCGGAAAGACCATGGCGAATAAGGACTTATCAAAAGCCCAAGGACCCGACGCAAGGACCTGATTCTTTTCAAAAATGGAACGAAAATGCACCATGAAGATATTATCATATGCCATCTCAATTCTTGTAGCCCTATGGACTTTCTAAGCAGACCGCATCACATTGCGAAAAGCATCGAGATTCACCGTCTTACTCGAAAGGAGCTTTCCCACAGCACATAGATGGACAGACTCCGGCGAAATAAGCGAACTATCACTCGCAACTTTCACAGCATCAACCTCTTCTTCGGTAAGGTTTAACCGAGTCCAACGAACAGCGAGCTCCTCCATGGCAAAGCAGATCAACGCACCCCACAACGGAAACCACCAACAACCACTCTACCAGACACCGAAACTAACCGACCCAACTCTCAATCAGAGAGAGAACTCTCAAGCAGAGAGAGAACTCTCAAGCAGAGAGAAAACCTGTACACGACAGGAAAATTAGTTAAATAAATATTGTGTTAAATATATGTACAAAAGAAACCGAAACATAAATAAAGATCCAATATCTTTGCACAAAAATTGAGTCTATAATTAACTTAATAAATTGTATCTGTCGCCACGTGCCTGCGACGCGGAGCGACCGACGTCCTCCAAAAAGGGTAAAATAACATGAGTCGCCACCAATCTTTTTATGGTGTGATTGGACACCAAAATAAGATAAAACTATAATTTTAAGAAAAAATAATAAAAAAACGGTCTGCGAAAACCAAATTTGGGTTCGGGAGTTGTTTGTGTATGGGGAAGGTGTTAGCACCCCACAACACCCGTTAAAAAAAACGGTGGCCAAAATTTTATCTTGAATTGAAAATAATTTTAGACAAATATATTATTTGGAGAAAAGATATTTTTTAAAACAAATGTCTTATTTTACCCCTCATTACCCCTATATTTGAAGTAATGATCCCATAAAATAAGTGAAAAGATTCCATTGATTTTGCTCTCTTAGAATTACAATTCTTCCCCTCAAGAATATTAGAGAATTTTACCATTCCTTAATTTCATCATAGGATAGCATTTCTCAAGGGAAAGATTTTTTTTTAAAACATTTTTTTAATTAAATTCATTTTTTTCTTGGGATCAAAATCTTGGACTCCCAAAGATTAAGATCCCTCACCTTAAGAATTCTAGAAAATTGGACTCTCAAATGTTTCTAGATTCCATCATAGGATTTTTTTTAGGGAAAATGGTCTTTAAAATCAATTTTAAGAAAATATTATAAAAACCTTTGAAAATAACATTTTAAAGATGAAATCTTTATAAGTTCAAAAAGAACAAAAATATTAGAAAAATAGAAAATAAGTTTGGAAATAAGTTTAAAATGGATGAATTGTTTCAAGAAAAAAAAAAGTTTAAAATGGATGAAAGGAGAGTTAAAATGAAAATTTGAAGCATAAAATAATAATAATAATAATAATAATAATAACAACAACAACAACAAGGACGACAAAATAATAATAATAATAATAATAATAATAATAATAATAATAATAATAATAATAATAATAATAACAACAACAATAACAACAATAATATAATAAAGCAACATTAACATATACAAACACAATTGATCAAAATTAGAATTTTAATACATGATAATGTAACATAATAATTAAGAAATGAACAAACAAGCAAAATACATATTCAACCATGATAAAATTTAAGAAAAACATATTGGAATCGATCTCGGACTCCCAAAGAATCGACTCCTCACCTCGGGAAAACTAGAAAATCGGACTCCCAAATATTTCTAGATTCCATCATCGGATATTTTTAATAAAAAAAAGAGATATGGATTAAAGGATAATGCATTTCACAACACCTAACATGAATATATATATTTAAGATAATGGTAAATCAAGAAAAGACACTCTTAAACCATGTAATATAACAAGATAATAATGAGATATAATGCCCAAATAATATAGCTAAAACATACCCCTACAGAAACTTAGTTCTGAAAAGAAAAATAAAGTAATTAAAAAAAAACCAAAAGAATTAAAACAAAAGAAAGAAGCAAAAATTAAGCAAAACTAAATAAATAAATAAATAGAAAAAGAAAAATAGAAAAATAGAAAAACAAAATTAAAAAAAAAAAAGGGATGGGCGGCAAAATTGCCGCCTATTTGGTAGCTGAACTGACGCAAAAAAAAAAACAAAAATAAAATAAATAAAAAGAAATAACAAACATACGGTTATACATAATAATAATAATAATAATAATAAAATAATAGAAATAATAGAAATAACAGAATATTGTTTCAAAAAAAAAAAAAAAAGAAATACATAGAATATATAATAATAACAAAATTCTCTTTCTTCTTTTTTTTTTTTTTTTCTCATTCCCTTTTTTTCTAAACTCCCTCTTTCTCTCATTTTATTTTAAGCTTTTCTTTTACTCAACCTCAACTAAAGTTTGTTCATGCTTGAAGCTAAGGTATGATACATAATCTTTCTTTTTATCTCTTTTCTTCATTATACATTTTTGGTAAATATAGCAATAAGAGCAAAAACTAGAAAAATAAAAATAAAGAAAGGGGAATGATATGAACAAAAGGAGATGAAAAACAAGGGAAAGATAAAAAAAAACTTACATCATAACATAAAAAGATATAATAACAATGGAAGTAAGAAACAATAATAAACGAGCTTGCAATACCCTTACTCAACTATAGTTTTTCAAGGTGCTCGAGAAAGAAACAAAAAGGCGTAAGAGACGAAATCAAGAACAACAAAATACCTGCTTGTTGCTTGAGGTGCGGATCCTTGGGACAAAAGCCCTACCAAATGCAACCTCCAACTAAGATAGGTTTTCTTATATGTTCTAGATTTTGGGATTTTTCTTGTAGAGGACTTTGTGGCTATTTTGTGGGGTGAGTGTGCTAATTTCTCTCTAGGATTTTTTTGATGGAATCACTCTCCTTTCTAGGGTTTTTTTGGCTCAATCCACTCTCTCCCTCAAGCTTCAACAATAAGGGTTTATAAAGGCTTAAACCATATCCTCTTCTGTGCGTGAAGTTTACTAGCTACTTTTCAAAATTTGAAATCCAATGTCAAATATAAGCTTTGCTCAAAATGGAATGCAACTTTTTGTAAACCAATTCAAAATTTTAAAAAAAAAAAACTTGCTTCTTTGATCTCTTGATAACTAAACCAACTAAATTGGTTACTCTAACCAAACTAAGAAGAGACCAAATGATATTTTAACAAACATTTCTAATTAAATCAATTTTTCAAACATAATTATGCATTTTAATGATTAAATTAAAAAATAATTTAATGAGCCGGGCAAAAATAGGTGGCTACAGTATGCCCCCCTTCGTACATCCTTGTACAAGTAGAAGGTGGACGAAGGTATAGCCACAATTTTGTTCAGTTAAAGCCTAAAGTGTTGGGTTTTATGCCCTAAAACTCGTAGATAGTGAATGTAACCGTTGACCGGATATTAATGAAATAATATTGATATATTTTTCCATTAATTGTTATTAGTTATTTTATATTTGTCTTTGCCTAATGATAACCCTAATCCAATAAACTAGACATCCAAGGCTGTAATATGAGTCTTGAACTATATGTAGTGACATATGGGATCATTGTTCAAGAAACAGCCTAAAGGGTCTATAGTATAGGGATAAGACTGGGTGTCTTATCCTGGTGACACTATGGATACGGCTCACTTTGTATTTGATACAAACGTTGCGATCCAACGCGTTCGTGTAGGAGACATGCGAGTGGGGGTATCCTATGCAATGAGTTTGCATAAGACCGGACCGCGAAATAGTAACCACTGGTTATAACACCGTTAACTAGTTGGTTTTCTATTTCACTAGGACGACCTAGACAACTTAGTCTTAATCCTGAGTTGACTATGGACTCCTGCTCATGAGAGATTGTCCTTTGATTCTTATGGGTGAGAGTGGCCAATACGCCGACTCAATAAGCCTACCACTTTGGGGACAAGACCGAATGGGGAGCTGGGAACATAATCGTACAAGATGGAATTCACTCCTTCCCGACTTTAGGGAAGCAGATGAGTGTTCCCTTAGGTGGTTACTCCGAGTCTTGAACAAAGGGCCCTACCCTCTCAATGGCACGAGAGGGTTTTCTGTTTGATGGTTGGACCACAAACAAGTTGTTCATTAGAGGAGAATTGGTACTTAAGGAAATAGAGGTAACCCAGGGGTAAAACGGTAATTTGACCCAGCTGGTGTTACGGACACTCGTGAAGGACTAACTGGTCGATATTGGTCTAGATCCGTGGACACAGAAAATATGTCTGCAGTGAGAAGAGTGCAACTGTGAGTCTATAGTGGAATGTACACACAGTTAACGAATATTGATTAATGTGGTTAATGAGTTTGACCAATTAATCTCACATCGTTGGAGCTTCTGATCTGCAGGTCCATTAGGTCCCACTGGTAGCTCGTAAAGTAATTTGAGGCAACTAAGTAATAAAAGTAAATTGAAAATGTTCAATTTATTAAGGGAAATAAATATAATATATATTGATATATTATTATGAGAGAAATTAATATTTGAAAAGTTCAAATATAAATTTATGGAAGTTTGAAAGAGTTCAAAATAATGAATTAATTAATTTAAGGCCTAAAATGTGTTTGGGAAAATTAATTAATTCTAGGCCGGGAATTAAATATGTGATATTTAATTGGTGGTTAATTAATTAAAGAATTCATTAACCGGGAATTAATCAATTATGGAAATAATTAATCACTTAAGGAAGTGATTAATCATTTATGGAAATGATCTAATCACTTATGGAAGTAATTAGTCATTTGTGGAAAAGATTAATCAATTATGGAATTGATTGATCATGATTGATTAATTAAGGAATAAGATTGAATCAATTATGGAAAAGATTGATTTAATTGAATATTTTATTCATGGCCTCTCTTCTATAAATAGAACACTAGACCTAATTGGTCATGAGACTTGACATTCTTGAAAGACAAGACCTAGAATTCTCTCTAGCCTCCCTCTTAGAGAAAGACTCCCACAAGTTTTTTGCTTCCTAGACTTAGAGACATACCGGTGTAACCTATGTGGTTATTGTGTCGATCAAGAAGGAAATTCCAGCAATCAAGAGGCTAAGGCGGCTGCTGCGTTTTCGTTCGTGGAGCGTCGTTGGCGAAGAACGGTCAAGTCTACAACGGAGGTTTGTAACGGTTCTTCCTTTTTTCTTTAGAAAAGCATGTAAATAAATTTAGATTTATTTTCAAGCATGTTTAAACCAATTTTACAGCAGCTTTAAAGTTTGTTTAAAGTTTGTTTGAGTTTTCGTAACGGTATTTTAATGTTAATTAATATACGGCGTAAGGTCCAATCGATGCGCTTCCGCTGCGTGGGGACTTTTATTCCCTTCAATCGGCATCAGAGCCATCGCTGTCCCTATTAATTAATATTAAAAGTTGCGATAGGCTCTAAAAGGTGGGATTTATGCATAATGTATGTTCGGTTTGCATTGAACTGTTTGGGTTAATTTTATGGCCATAGATTTTATTTTTATGTGATTTTGATCATGTAAGGCCCGGTGTTTCGGGTATATTTTATGTAAATTGAGTCCTTGTAAGTCCGTGTCTAGATTTAGGGCTGTTATCGATGGAGATCGAGATGATTTTGGGCGAAAATCATGAAGAACGGCGCTGGAAATCAGAAAAACAGAGTGCAGAACAGAGGAATCGACGACTTTAGGGTTGCTGGAAAATTTCCCGGTCGGGATCCCGGCCGGGATCGTGACTGGGATCGTGACATGGATCGAGACCGAGATCTCGGCCGGGATCCTGACCTGGAAATCGGTCTGGTTCAGTTTATTTTTCTGGATCAGCCCGATTTTCTGTTATTGGCCCGGTTTAGTCAAATTCTGGCATGGTTCGTGATTTTGGAGGCCGGTTCGAGGTAGTTCGGGGCAGTTCGTGATGTCTAGAAAAAATTCTGGAGCTGTACAAGGATTTTTAGGATAGAATTTAGCTAAATTAATGTAATTTAATGCTTTATTTTATCCTAGGGGCCAAAATTAACCGGTTCAATTGCTATTTATATGCTTTATGGATGTCATATAGAATATTTAATCCCACCTTAGGTTATAAACATGCTCATGCATTTTTTTATATATTATAATTTGTTATAATGTATGTTTAAATGCATGGATTTGTTTTCATATTTTTTAATATAAGTGTATATTAATTATATGAAAAATTGGAAAGCATGAAGCATGTCATTACTTAAATTAAATATAAATAGTTATGTTTAATGTGATCAATGAAGCATGCTTGATTGATTTTCTTGATTGGCTTATAATTGTTATATTAAAAGAAAATCAATATTGCATGAAGCATGAAACATCCATAGTTAATAATATAATTGTTATATTATTCATGCAATTAGTGTGGTTTAATTATTTAATTTGAATGAGATTGTTGAATGAATTAAACACTAGATTCTTTATTATAGGATTAATCATTAAAATTTGAAATAGTTCTTTAATATTAATGATTAGAAACCCTCAATCTATAATCAAGATTTGCATGCAAACATAAGATCATAGGATGAATTGGATTAATTTTAAATTGTTTAAAATTAATTAGACCTAGATCAGTTTCTAATAGGATTAGAATCTTTTCTTACTTAGTATTTAAAATAGTTTTAATTGACTAAGTAGGAAAAACATTGCTATGATTATAAGGGAACTCCACCGATAATGTTCTGTCTAAGGCTGGGGGTATTTAAGTTGACGGTTTACCGAACACCTCCTACCTGGGAACTGACCTGGACACCGGAGTTGAATTAATCATAGTTAGATGTTAGCATGCAATGTCACTAGGTTAATTAAAAGTGTTTAATGCACCTAGATCTTTAGAGTAAAGACCTTACATTACTGAGGTTATAAGGGAACTCTCTCGGTAAAGTTCTGTCTAAGGCTGGGGGTATTTAAGTTGACGGTTTACGGAACACCTCCTACCTGGGAACTGACCCGAACATTGAGTTGAATTAATCATCGTAATGTTGACTTGCAATGTTGGGTTTATTAAAAGAAGTTTAATTCACCCAAAAGATTGCAGTTGAATCCTTTCCATAATTGTTATAATAGGATCAGACTTAGATAGATTGACTTAGTCGAATACTATCTAAGTTAAATAACCCTAAATTAACCTTAGGACATTTTCAGTGGGAGGAAAGTTACAAAACGAGATTTAAATCAAGTTTTTCTCCTACGTCCCTATATTCACAACGTGAGATTCATGCTCGGCATCGAGTCGCCTTAGGAGCGGCCTCCCTTCGGAAAGTGTTTGCATGGATCAATATCAAGGTGAATGGGAAAAATGTCTAGAGTAAGTGGGAGCGGGACACGTGTCAATGTATCCCTCGGTCTCCGCCCATAGTTCACACCGTGAGAGTCCTATGATCCGCCTGCAGGTTGTCCTGGCGCAACCATCCCTTCGGAGGGTCTGGTCATAGGAGTCGGAACACAGTGAACTCCTGAAAAGGATAGGAGCTCTTAGGCTAATCACCAACAGTTGTCTTTCCCTTCGGTAGCCTGTTGGTGCGTGCCTCTGAGATCTGAAAGTGGGAGGGTTACACTTACGAGGATGAGTTAAAAGTGTTAACAAATCCTTGACCGAACAACGGTGGCTAATGTCTATAGGAATATGAGTTATTCTGGAATTAGAATTAGCTGAGAGGTGTCTCATTTCAAAGGAGGAGTGTCTGATCACCCTTCGGTGGCTGATATTCTAAACCTCTGAAACGTCGTTGCAAAACTAAATCGATAGTTTTAGGGTTCTGTGATTGTCTGTTTTGCTAAATTGATTGGATTGTGTGCAATTGTTTGCTTGTATGATGGGTTAAGGAAAAGATAACTAATACGGTCATTGTTTGTTTAAATTTCAGCAATGTCTTCCTCAATTGTCTCTCTGCTTAAAAATGAGAAATTAACCGGCGAAAATTATGCTACGTGGAAGTCGAACCTGAATACGATTCTTGTTGTCGATGATCTGCGGTTCGTCTTAACGGAGGATTGTCCTCCAGCCCCTGCTCGTAATGCATCCCAAGCAGTTAAAGATGCTTATGACCGCTGGACAAAGGCCAATGATAAGACTCGCGTCTATATCCTAGCCAGCTTATCTGAAGTTTTGGCTAAAAGGCATGAGAGCATGGTAACAACGAGGGAGATTATGAACTCTCTCCAGGAGATGTTTGGACAACCGTCCTACCAACTCCACCATGACGCTCTCAAATACGTTTATAGTTGTCGCATGAAAGAGGGCACGTCTGTTCGGGAGCATGTCCTGGATATGATGGTCCAATTCAACGTGGCAGAGGCAAACGGGGCGGTCATAGATGAGTGTAGTCAGGTTGCATTCATCTTAGAATCTCTTCCGAAGAGTTTTCTACAGTTTTGAAGCAAT
This sequence comes from Luffa acutangula, assembly GCA_036850905.1. Lineage (NCBI taxonomy): Eukaryota > Viridiplantae > Streptophyta > Magnoliopsida > Cucurbitales > Cucurbitaceae > Luffa > Luffa acutangula. The sequence continues at coordinate 6,988,312 of CM072094.1, read as the reverse complement.
GCAATGATGAATAAAATAACATTCAACCTGACTAGCCTCCTAAATGAGCTACAACTCTATCAGTCTCTTCTTAAGAACAAAGGACAGATAGAAGGAGAGGCAAACGTTGTCCACTCTAAAAGAAAGTTCGAGAAGGGTTCATCCTCTGGAACTAAATCTGTAGCCACTTCTTCAAAGAAAACTCAGAAGAAGAAAGGAAACAAGGGGAAAGCTCCCAGTACTGTTGCTAAAAGCAAGGGAAAAGCCAAAGCTGTGGCAGATAAGGGCAAGTGTTTCCACTGCAATGTAGATGGACATTGGAAGAGAAACTGCCCAAAGTACCTTGCTAAGAAAAAGAAGGAAAAGGAAGGTAAGTTTGATTTACTTGTTTTAGAAACATGCCTGGTAGAACATGATGAGTTTACCTGGATACTTGATTCAGGAGCAACTAATCATGTTTGCTCTTCTTTTCAGGAAAATAGTTCCTTTCGGCAGTTGAACGATGGGGAAATGACACTCAGGGTCGGAACTGGAGAAGTCATTTCAGCTAAAGCAGTGGGAGCTGCGAAGTTATTTTTTAGAAATAGATTCTTACTTTTAGAAAGTTTGTTAATCGTTCCCAAGATTAAGAGGAACTTAATTTCTATTTCATGTTTGATTGAACAATCGTATACAGTTACTTTTGATATGAATGAAGCGTTCATTTATAAAAATGGTGTACTTATTTGTTCAGCCAAATTGGAAAATAACTTGTACGTTTTAAGACCAACTGAAAACAAAGCACTTTTAAATCACGAATTATTTAAAACTGCTGAAACTCAAAGTAAAAGGCAAAAGATTTCTCCATCAAGTAACAATACTAATCTTTGGCATCTAAGACTTGGTCATATAAACATCGATAGGATCGGTCGTTTGGTAAAGAATGGACTTCTAAGCAAGTTAGAAGATGATTCACTACCACCTTGTGAATCTTGTCTCGAGGGAAAAATGACCAAGAGACCCTTTACTGGAAATGGTTACAGAGCCAAAGAACCCTTAGAGTTAATACATTCCGATCTATGTGGTCCAATGAATGTAAAAGCTCGAGGAGGGTACGAATATTTCATCTCTTTTATAGATGATTATTCAAGATATGGTTACTTGTACCTAATGGGAAATAAGTCTGAAGCCCTTGAAAAGTTTAAGGAGTTTAAGGCTGAAGTTGAAAACCTATTAGGTAAATCTATTAAAGTACTTCGATCTGATCGAGGAGGGGAGTATATGGATCAAAGATTCCAGGATTATATGATAGAACATGGAATCCAATCTCAACTCTCAGCCCCTGGTACACCTCAAAAGAATGGTGTGTCAGAAAGGAGAAATAGAACCTTGTTGGACATGGTTCGATCAATGATGAGCTATGCTCAATTGCCTAGCTCGTTTTGGGGGTATGCAGTAGAGACTGCAGTATACATCTTGAACAATGTTCCCTCGAAAAGTGTTTCTGAAACACCTTTTGAATTATGGAAGGGGCGTAAACCTAGTTTGCATCACTTTCGCATCTGTGGTTGTCCAGCACACGTGCTTGTGACAAATCTTAAGAAATTGGAACCTCGTTCAAAACTGTGCCAATTTGTTCGTTACCCTAAAGAAACGAGTGGTAGTTATTTCTACGACCCACAAGAAAATAAGGTGATTGTATCGACAAATGCCACTTTCTTAGAGGAAGACCACATGAGAGATCATAAACCACGCAGCAAAATAATATTAGGAGAAGCTACTGAAGAATCATCAAGAGTTGTTGATGAAGTTGGACCTTCAACAAGGATTGATGAAGGAACTAGTTCTTCAGATCCATCCCGTCCATCTCAAATGTTGGGAATGCCTCGATGCAGTGGGAGGGTTGTATTACTACCTGACCGCTACTTGGGTTTAACTGAAACTCAGGTTGTCATACCTAATGATGGCATTGAGGATCCATTGTCCTATCGACAGGCAATGAATGACGAAGATAAGGATGAATGGGTCAAAGCCATGAACCTGGAAATGGAGTCAATGTACTCAAATTCTGTATGGGAACTTACAGATCTACCAAATGGGGTAAAACCCATAGGGTGCAAATGGATCTATAAGAGAAAAAGAGATGCAGCTGGAAAGGTACAGACCTTCAAAGCTAGACTAGTAGCAAAGGGTTATACCCAAAAGGAAGGGGTTGACTATGAGGAAACCTTTTCTCCTGTAGCCATGTTAAAGTCCATAAGAATTCTCTTATCCATAGCCACATATTATGACTATGAAATATGGCAAATGGACGTCAAGACTGCCTTTCTGAATGGTAATCTTGAAGAGAATATCTTCATGTCTCAACCCGAAGGGTTCATAGCCCAAGGTCAGGAACAAAAGGTTTGTAAGCTCAATCGATCCATTTATGGATTGAAACAAGCGTCCAGATCATGGAACATTAGATTTGATACTGCAATCAAATCTTTTGGCTTTGACCAAAACGTTGATGAGCCTTGTGTATACAAGAAAGTCAATAAAAGGAAAGTAGCTTTTCTAATACTTTATGTAGACGATATCCTACTCATTGGGAATGATGTAGGATACCTCACTGACATTAAGAAATGGCTAGCAGCTCAATTCCAAATGAAAGATCTGGGAGAGGCTCAATATGTTCTGGGAATCCAAATCATTAGGGATCGTAAGAACAAAACGCTAGCTCTGTCTCAAGCAACGTATATTGACAAGATGTTGTCTCGATATTCGATGCAAAACTCCAAGAAGGGACTACTACCCTTCAGACATGGGGTACACCTGTCTAAGGAACAGTCTCCTACGACACCTCAAGAAATTGAGAACATGAGACACATTCCCTACGCCTCAGCTGTGGGCAGCTTAATGTATGTTATGCTCTGCACTAGGCCTGACATATGTTATGCAGTGGGAGTAGTCAGTAGGTATCAGTCTAATCTAGGGTTGGACCACTGGGGAGCGGTTAAGAATATCCTCAAGTATCTTCGGAGAACGAGGGACTACATGCTTGTGTATGGAGCTAAGGATTTGATTCTTACTGGATACACAGACTCTGACTTTCAAGCTGATAAGGATTCAAGGAAATCCACATCAGGGTCAGTATTCACCCTCAATGGAGGAGCAGTAGTGTGGAGAAGCATCAAACAAGGATGCATAGCAGACTCAACCATGGAGGCTGAGTATGTAGCAGCTTGCGAAGCAGCTAAGGAGGCAGTATGGCTCAGAAAGTTCTTGACTGATTTGGAAGTGGTTCCGAATATGAACGTGCCCATAACACTATATTGTGACAATAGTGGGGCTGTAGCCAACTCAAAAGAACCTCGAAGCCACAAACGAGGTAAACACATCGAGAGGAAATATCACCTGATACGGGAGATTGTGCAACGAGGAGATGTGATCGTCACTAAGATCGCCTCGGAGCACAACATCGCTGATCCATTTACGAAGGCTCTCACGGCTAAAGTGTTTGAGGGTCATCTAGAGGGTCTAGGTCTACGAGATATGTATGCCATCTAATCTAGGGCAAGTGGGAGAAATGTATAATGGGTATAAGGATGCCCTAGTTCATTGTATTAATATACATGACATTTCCAGCTTTAGATTATTGCATTTACATCCCACTAACTAGTGTTTTAGTTCAAGTGGGAGTTTGTTGGGTTTTATGCCCTAAAACTCGTAGATAGTGAATGTAACCGTTGACCGGATATTAATGAAATAATATTGATATATTTTTCCATTAATTGTTATTAGTTATTTTATATTTGTCTTTGCCTAATGATAACCCTAATCCAATAAACTAGACATCCAAGGCTGTAATATGAGTCTTGAACTATATGTAGTGACATATGGGATCATTGTTCAAGAAACAGCCTAAAGGGTCTATAGTATAGGGATAAGACTGGGTGCCTTATCCTGGTGACACTATGGATACGGCCCACTTTGTATTTGATACAAACGTTGCGATCCAACGCGTTCGTGTAAGAGACATGCGAGTGGGGGTATCCTATGCAATGAGTTTGCATAAGACCGGACCGTGAAATAGTAACCACTGGTTATAACACCGTTAACTAGTTGGTTTTCTATTTCACTAGGACGACCTAGACAACTTAGTCTTAATCCTGAGTTGATTATGGACTCCTGCTCATGAGAGATTGTCCTTTGATTCTTATGGGTGAGAGTGGCCAATACGCCGACTCAATAAGCCTACCACTTTGGGGACAAGACCGAATGGGGAGCTGGGAACATAATCGTACAAGATGGAATTCACTCCTTCCCGACGTTAGGGAAGCAGATGAGTGTTCCCTTAAGTGGTTACTCCGAGTCTTGAACAAAGGGCCCTACCCTCTCAATGGCACGAGAGGGTTTTCTGTTTGATGGTTGGACCACAAACAGGTTGTTCATTAGAGGAGAATTGGTACTTAAGGAAATAGAGGTAACCCAGGGGTAAAACGGTAATTTGACCCAGCTGGTGTTACGGACACTCGTGAAGGACTAACTAGTCGATATTGGTCTAGATCCGTGGACACAGAAAATATGTCTGCAGTGAGAAGAGTGCAACTGTGAGTCTATAGTGGAATGTACACACAGTTAACGAATATTGATTAATGTGGTTAATGAGTTTGACCAATTAATCTCACATCGTTGGAGCTTCTGATCTGCAGGTCCATTAGGTCCCACTGGTAGCTCGTAAAGTAATTTGAGGCAACTAAGTAATAAAAGTAAATTGAAAATGTTCAATTTATTAAGGGAAATAAATATAATATATATTGATATATTATTATGAGAGAAATTAATATTTGAAAAGTTCAAATATAAATTTATGGAAGTTTGAAAGAGTTCAAAATAATTAATTAATTAATTTAAGGCCTAAAATGTGTTTGGGAAAATTAATTAATTCTAGGTCGGGAATTAAATATGTGATATTTAATTGGTGGTTAATTAATTAAAGAATTCATTAACCGGGAATTAATCAATTATGGAAATAATTAATCACTTAAGGAAGTGATTAATCATTTATGGAAATGATCTAATCACTTATGGAAGTAATTAGTCATTTGTGGAAAAGATTAATCAATTATGGAATTGATTGATCATGATTGATTAATTAAGGAATAAGATTGAATCAATTATGGAAAAGATTGATTTAATTGAATATTTTATTCATGGCCTCTCTTCTATAAATAGAACACTAGACCTAATTGGTCATGAGACTTGACACTCTTGAAAGACAAAACCTAGAATTCTCTCTAGCCTCCCTCTTAGAGAAAGACTCCCACAAGTCTTTTACTTCCTAGACTTAGAGACATACTGGTGTAACCTCTGTGGTTATTGTGTCGATCAAGAAGGAAATTCCAGCAATCAAGAGGCTAAGGCGGCTGCAGCGTTTTCGTTCGTGGAGCGTCGTTGGCGAAGAACGGTCAAGTCTACAACGGAGGTTTGTAACGGTTCTTCCTTTTTTCTTTAGAAAAGCATGTAAATAAATTTAGATTTATTTTCAAGCATGTTTAAACCAATTTTACAGCAGCTTTAAAGTTTGTTTAAAGTTTGTTTGAGTTTTCGTAACGGTATTTTAATGTTAATTAATATACGGCGTAAGGTCCAATCGATGCGCTTCCGCTGCGTGGGGACTTTTATTCCCTTCAATCGGCATCAGAGCCATCGCTGTCCCTATGAATTAATATTAAAAGTTGCGATAGGCTCTAAAAGGTGGGATTTATGCATAATGTATGTTCGGTTTGCATTGAATTGTTTGGGTTAATTTTATGGCCATAGATTTTATTTTTATGTGATTTTGATCATGTAAGGCCCGGTGTTTTGGGTATTTTTTTATGTAAATCGAGTCCTTGTAAGTCCGTGTCTAGATTTAGGGCTGTTATCGATGGAGATCGAGATGATTTTGGGCGAAAATCATGAAGAACGGCGCTGGAAATCAGAAAAACAGAGTGTAGAACAGAGGAATCGACGACTTTAGGGTTGCTGGAAAATTTCCCGGTCGGGATCCCGACCGGGATCGTGACCGTGATCGTGACCGGGATCGAGACCGGGATCTCGTCCGGGATCATGACCGAGAAATCGGTCTGGTTCGGTTTATTTTTCTGGATCAGCCCGATTTTCTGTTATTGGCCCGGTTCAGTCAAATTCTGGCATGGTTCGTGATTTTGGAGGCCGGTTCAAGGTAGTTCGGGGCAGTTCGTGATGTCTAGAAAAAATTCCGGAGCTGTACAAGGATTTTTAGGATAGAATTTAGCTAAATTAATGTAATTTAATGCTTTATTTATCCTAGGGGCCAAAATTAACCGGTTCAATTGCTATTTATATGATTTATGGATGTCATATAGAATATTTAATCCCACCATAGGTTATAAACATGCTCATGCATTTTTTTTATATATTATAATTTGTTATAATGTATGTTTAAATGCATGGATTTGTTTTCATATTTTTTAATATAAGTGTATATTAATTATATGAAAAATTGGAAAGCATGAAGCATGTCATTACTTAAATTAAATATAAATAGTTATGTTTAATGTGATCAATGAAGCATGCTTGATTGATTTTCTTGATTGGCTTATAATTGTTATATTAAAAGAAAATCAATATTGCATGAAGCATGAAACATCCATAGTTAATAATATAATTGTTATATTATTCATGCAATTAGTGTGGTTTAATTATTTAATTTGAATGAGATTGTTGAATGAATTAAACCCTAGATTCTTTATTATAGGATTAATCATTAAAATTTGAAATAGTTCTTTAATATTAATGATTAGAAACCCTCAATCTATAATCAAGATTTGCATGCAAACATAAGATCATAGGATGAATTGGATTAATTTTAAATTGTTTAAAATTAATTAGACCTAGATCAGTTTCTAATAGGATTAGAATCTTTTCTTACTTAGTATTTAAAATAGTTTTAATTGACTAAGTAGGAAAAACATTGCTATGATTATAAGGGAACTCCACCGATAATGTTCTGTCTAAGGCTGGGGGTATTTAAGTTGACGGTTTACCGAACACCTCCTACCTGGGAACTGACCTGGACACCGGAGTTGAATTAATCATAGTTAGATGTTAGCATGCAATGTCACTAGGTTAATTAAAAGTGTTTAATGCACCTAGATCTTTAGAGTAAAGACCTTACATTACTGAGGTTATAAGGGAACTCTCTCGGTAAAGTTCTGTCTAAGGCTGGGGGTATTTAAGTTGATGGTTTACGGAACACCTCCTACCTGGGAACTGACCCAAACATTGAGTTGAATTAACCATAGTAATGTTGACTTGCAATGTTGGGTTTATTAAAAGAAGTTTAATTCACCCAAAAGATTGCAGTTGAATCCTTTCCATAATTGTTATAATAGGATCAGACTTAGATAGATTGACTTAGTCGAATACTATCTAAGTTAAATAACCCTAAATTAACCTTAGGACATTTTCAGTGGGAGGAAAGTTACAAAACGAGATTTAAATCAAGTTTTGCTCCTACGTCCCTATATTCACAACGTGAGATTCATGCTCGGCATCGAGTCGCCTTAGGAGCGGCCTCCCTTCGGAAAGTGTTTGCATGGATCAATATCAAGGTGAATGGGAAAAATGTCTAGAGTAAGTGGGAGCGGGACACGTGTCAATGTATCCCTCGGTCTCCGCCCATAGTTCACACCGTGAGAGTCCTATGATCCGCCTGCAGGTTGTCCTGGCGCAACCATCCCTTCGGAGGGTCTGGTCATAGGAGTCGAAACACAGTGAACTCCTGAAAAGGATAGGAGCTCTTAGGCTAATCACCAACAGTTGTCTTTCCCTTCGGTAGCCTGTTGGTGCGTGCCTCTGAGATCTGAAAGTGGGAGGGTTACACTTACGAGGATGAGTTAAAAGTGTTAACAAATCCTTGACCGAACAACGGTGGCTAATGTCTATAGGAATATGAGTTATTCTGGAATTAGAATTAGCTGAGAGGTGTCTCATTTCAAAGGAGGAGTGTCTGATCACCCTTCGGTGGCTGATAAACTAAACCTCTGAAACGTCGTTGCAAAACTAAATCGATAGTTTTAGGGTTCTGTGATTGTCTATTTTGCTAAATTGATTGGATTGTGTGCAATTGTTTGCTTGTATGATGGGTTAAGGCAAAGATAACTAATACGGTCATTGTTTGTTTAAATTTCAGCAATGTCTTCCTCAATTGTCTCTCTGCTTAAATATGAGAAATTAACCGGCGAAAATTATGCTACGTGGAAGTCGAACCTGAATACGATTCTTGTTGTCGATGATCTGCGGTTCGTCTTAATGGAGGATTGTCCTCCAGCCCCTGCTCGTAATGCATCCCAAGCAGTTAAAGATGCTTATGACCACTGGACAAAGGCCAATGATAAGACTCGCGTCTATATCCTAGCCAACTTATCTGAAGTTTTGGCTAAAAGGCATGAGAGCATGGTAACAACGAGGGAGATTATGAACTCTCTCCAGGAGATGTTTGGACAACCGTCCTACCAACTCCACCATGACGCTCTCAAATACGTTTATAGTTGTCGCATGAAAGAGGGCACGTCTGTTCGGGAGCATGTCCTGGATATGATGGTCCAATTCAACGTGGCAGAGGCAAACGGGGCGGTCATAGATGAGCGTAGTCAGGTTGCATACATCTTAGAATCTCTTCCGAAGAGTTTTCTACAGTTTTGAAGCAATGCAATGATGAATAAAATAACATTCAACCTGACTAGCCTCCTGAATGAGCTACAACTCTATCAGTCTCTTCTGAAGAACAAAGGACAGATAGAAGGAGAGGCAAACGTTGTCCACTCTAAAAGAAAGTTCGAGAAGGGTTCATCCTCTGGAACTAAATCTGTAGCCACTTCTTCAAAGAAAACTCAGAAGAAGAAAGGAAACAAGGGGAAAGCTCCCAGTACTGTTGCTAAAAGCAAGGGAAAAGCCAAAGCTGTGGCAGATAAGGGCAAGTGTTTCCACTGCAATGTAGATGGACATTGGAAGAGAAACTGCCTAAAGTACCTTGCTAAGAAAAAGAAGGAAAAAGGAAGGTAAATTTGATTTACTTGTTTTAGAAACATGCCTGGTAGAACATGATGAGTTTACCTGGATACTTGATTCAGGAGCAACTAATCATGTTTGCTCTTCTTTTCAGGAAAATAGTTCCTTTCGGCAGTTGAACGATGGGGAAATGACACTCAGGGTCGGAACTGGAGAAGTCATTTCAGCTAAAGCAGTGGGAGCTGCGAAGTTATTTTTTAGAAATAGATTCTTACTTTTAGAAAGTTTGTTAATCGTTCCCAAGATTAAGAGGAACTTAATTTCTATTTCATGTTTGATTGAACAATCGTATACAGTTACTTTTGATATGAATGAAGCGTTCATTTATAAAAATGGTGTACTTATTTGTTCAGCCAAATTGGAAAATAACTTGTACGTTTTAAGACCAACCGAAAACAAAGCACTTTTAAATCACGAATTATTTAAAACTGCTGAAACTCAAAGTAAAAGGCAAAAGATTTCTCCATCAAGTAACAATACTAATCTTTGGCATCTAAGACTTGGTCATATAAACATCGATAGGATCGGTCGTTTGGTAAAGAATGGACTTCTAAGCAAGTTAGAAGATGATTCACTACCACCTTGTGAATCTTGTCTCGAGGGAAAAATGACCAAGAGACCCTTTACTGGAAAAGGTTACAGAGCCAAAGAACCCTTAGAGTTAATACATTCCGATCTATGTGGTCCAATGAATGTAAAAGCTCGAGGAGGGTACGAATATTTCATCTCTTTTATAGATGATTATTCAAGATATGGTTACTTGTACCTAATGGGACATAAGTCTGAAGCCCTTGAAAAGTTTAAGGAGTTTAAGGCTGAAGTTGAAAACCTATTAGGTAAATCTATTAAAGTACTTCGATCTGATCGAGGAGGGGAGTATATGGATCAAAGATTCCAGGATTATATGATAGAACATGGAATCCAATCTCAACTCTCAGCCCCTGGTACACCTCAACAGAATGGTGTGTCAGAAAGGAGAAATAGAACCTTGTTGGACATGGTTCGATCAATGATGAGCTATGCTCAATTGCCTAGCTCGTTTTGGGGGTATGCAGTAGAGACTGCAGTATACATCTTGAACAATGTTCCCTCGAAAAGTGTTTCTGAAACACCTTTTGAATTATGGAAGGGGCGTAAACCTAGTTTGCATCACTTTCGCATCTGGGGTTGTCCAGCACACGTGCTTGTGACAAATCCTAAGAAACTGGAACCTCGTTCAAAACTGTGTCAATTTGTTGGTTACCCTAAAGAAACGAGTGGTGGTTATTTCTACGACCCACAAGAAAATAAGGTGATTGTATCGACAAATGCCACTTTCTTAGAGGAAGACCACATGAGAGATCATAAACCACGCAGCAAAATAATATTAGGAGAAGCTACTGAAGAATCATCAAGAGTTGTTGATGAAGTTGGACCTTCAACAAGGGTTGATGAAGGAACTAGTTCTTCAGATCCATCCCGTCCATCTCAAATGTTGGGAATGCCTCGATGCAGTGGGAGGGTTGTATTACTACCTGACCGCTACTTGGGTTTAACTGAAACTCAGGTTGTCATACCTAATGATGGCATTGAGGATCCATTGTCCTATCGACAGGCAATGAATGACGAAGATAAGGATGAATGGGTCAAAGCCATGAACCTGGAAATGGAGTCAATGTACTCAAATTCTGTATGGGAACTTACAGATCTACCAAATGGGGTAAAACCCATAGGGTGCAAATGGATCTATAAGAGAAAAAGAGATGCAGCTGGAAAGGTACAGACCTTCAAAGCTAGACTAGTAGCAAAGGGTTATACCCAAAAGGAAGGGGTTGACTATGAGGAAACCTTTTCTCCTGTAGCCATGTTAAAGTCCATAAGAATTCTCTTATCCATAGCCACATATTATGACTATGAAATATGGCAAATGGACGTCAAGACTGCCTTTCTGAATGGTAATCTTGAAGAGAATATCTTCATGTCTCAACCCGAAGGGTTCATAGCCCAAGGTCAGGAACAAAAGGTTTGTAAGCTCAATCGATCCATTTATGGATTGAAACAAGCGTCCAGATCATGGAACATTAGATTTGATACTGCAATCAAATCTTTTGGCTTTGACCAAAACGTTGATGAGCCTTGTGTATACAAGAAAGTCAATAAAAGGAAAGTAGCTTTTCTAATACTTTATGTAGACGATATCCTACTCATTGGGAATGATGTAGGATACCTCACTGACATTAAGAAATGGCTAGCAGCTCAATTCCAAATGAAAGATCTGGGAGAGGCTCAATATGTTCTGGGAATCCAAATCATTAGGGATCGTAAGAACAAAACGCTAGCTCTGTCTCAAGCAACGTATATTGACAAGATGTTGTCTCGATATTCGATGCAAAACTCCAAGAAGGGACTACTACCCTTCAGACATGGGGTACACCTGTCTAAGGAACAGTCTCCTACGACACCTCAAGAAATTGAGAACATGAGACACATTCCCTACGCCTCAGCTGTGGGCAGCTTAATGTATGTTATGCTCTGCACTAGGCCTGACATATGTTATGCAGTGGGAGTAGTCAGTAGGTATCAGTCTAATCTAGGGTTGGACCACTGGGGAGCGGTTAAGAATATCCTCAAGTATCTTCGGAGAACGAGGGACTACATGCTTGTGTATGGAGCTAAGGATTTGATTCTTACTGGATACACAGACTCTGACTTTCAAGCTGATAAGGATTCAAGGAAATCCACATCAGGGTCAGTATTCACCCTCAATGGAGGAGCAGTAGTGTGGAGAAGCATCAAACAAGGATGCATAGCAGACTCAACCATGGAGGCTGAGTATGTAGCAGCTTGCGAAGCAGCTAAGGAGGCAGTATGGCTCAGAAAGTTCTTGACTGATTTGGAAGTGGTTCCGAATATGAACGTGCCCATAACACTATATTGTGACAATAGTGGGGCTGTAGCCAACTCAAAAGAACCTCGAAGCCACAAACGAGGTAAACACATCGAGAGGAAATATCACCTGATACGGGAGATTGTGCAACGAGGAGATGTGATCGTCACTAAGATCGCCTCGGAGCACAACATCGCTGATCCATTTACGAAGGCTCTCACGGCTAAAGTGTTTGAGGGTCATCTAGAGGGTCTAGGTCTACGAGATATGTATGCCATCTAATCTAGGGCAAGTGGGAGAAATGTATAATGGGTATAAGGATGCCCTAGTTCATTGTATTAATATACATGACATTTCCAGCTTTAGATTATTGCATTTACATCCCACTAACTAGTGTTTTAGTTCAAGTGGGAGTTTGTTGGGTTTTATGCCCTAAAACTCGTAGACAGTGAATGTAACCGTTGACCGGATATTAATGAAATAATATTGATATATTTTTCCATTAATTGTTATTAGTTATTTTATATTTGTCTTTGCCTAATGATAACCCTAATCCAATAAACTAGACATCCAAGGCTGTAATATGAGTCTTGAACTATATGTAGTGACATATGGGATCATTGTTCAAGAAACAGCCTAAAGGGTCTATAGTATAGGGATAAGACTGGGTGCCTTATCCTGGTGACACTATGGATACGGCCCACTTTGTATTTGATACAAACGTTGCGATCCAACGCGTTCGTGTAAGAGACATGCGAGTGGGGGTATCCTATGCAATGAGTTTGCATAAGACCGGACCGTGAAATAGTAACCACTGGTTATAACACCGTTAACTAGTTGGTTTTCTATTTCACTAGGACGACCTAGACAACTTAGTCTTAATCCTGAGTTGATTATGGACTCCTGCTCATGAGAGATTGTCCTTTGATTCTTATGGGTGAGAGTGGCCAATACGCCGACTCAATAAGCCTACCACTTTGGGGACAAGACCGAATGGGGAGCTGGGAACATAATCGTACAAGATGGAATTCACTCCTTCCCGACGTTAGGGAAGCAGATGAGTGTTCCCTTAAGTGGTTACTCCGAGTCTTGAACAAAGGGCCCTACCCTCTCAATGGCACGAGAGGGTTTTCTGTTTGATGGTTGGACCACAAACAGGTTGTTCATTAGAGGAGAATTGGTACTTAAGGAAATAGAGGTAACCCAGGGGTAAAACGGTAATTTGACCCAGCTGGTGTTACGGACACTCGTGAAGGACTAACTAGTCGATATTGGTCTAGATCCGTGGACACAGAAAATATGTCTGCAGTGAGAAGAGTGCAACTGTGAGTCTATAGTGGAATGTACACACAGTTAACGAATATTGATTAATGTGGTTAATGAGTTTGACCAATTAATCTCACATCGTTGGAGCTTCTGATCTGCAGGTCCATTAGGTCCCACTGGTAGCTCGTAAAGTAATTTGAGGCAACTAAGTAATAAAAGTAAATTGAAAATGTTCAATTTATTAAGGGAAATAAATATAATATATATTGATATATTATTATGAGAGAAATTAATATTTGAAAAGTTCAAATATAAATTTATGGAAGTTTGAAAGAGTTCAAAATAATGAATTAATTAATTTAAGACCTAAAATGTGTTTGGGCAAATTAATTAATTCTAGGCCGGGAATTAAATATGTGATATTTAATTGGTGGTTAATTAATTAAAGAATTCATTAACCGGGAATTAATCAATTATGGAAATAATTAATCACTTAAGGAAGTGATTAATCATTTATGGAAATGATCTAATCACTTATGGAAGTAATTAGTCATTTGTGGAAAAGATTAATCAATTATGGAATTGATTGATCATGATTGATTAATTAAGGAATAAGATTGAATCAATTATGGAAAAGATTGATTTAATTGAATATTTTAATCATGGCCTCTCTTCTATAAATAGAACACTAGACCTAATTGGTCATGAGACTTGACACTCTTGAAAGACAAAACCTAGAATTCTCTCTAGCCTCCCTCTTAGAGAAAGACTCCCACAAGTCTTTTACTTCCTAGACTTAGAGACATACCGGTGTAACCTCTGTGGTTATTGTGTCGATCAAGAAGGAAATTCCAGCGATCAAGAGGCTAAGGCGGCTACTGCGTTTTCGTTCGTGGAGCGTCGTTGGCGAAGAACAGTCAAGTCTACAACGAAGGTTTGCAACGGTTCTTCCTCTTTTCTTTAGAAAAGCATGTAAATAAATTTAGATTTATTTTCAAGCATGTTTAAACCAATTTTACAGCAGCTTTAAAGTTTGTTTAAAGTTTGTTTGAGTTTTCGTAACGGTATTTTAATGTTAATTAATATACGGCGTAAGGTCCAATCGATGCGCTTCTGCTGCGTGGGGACTTTTATTCCCTTCAATCGGCATCAGAGCCATCGTTGTCCCTATTAATTAATATTAAAAGTTGCGATAGGCTCTAAAAGGTGGGATTTATGCATAATGTATGTTCGATTTGCGTTGAACTGTTTGGGGTAATTTTTTGGCCATAGATTTTATTTTTATGTGATTTTGATCATGTAAGGCCCGGTGTTTCGGGTATATTTTATGTAAATCGAGTCCTTGTAAGTCCGTGTCTAGATTTAGGGTTGTTATCGATGGAGATCGAGATGATTTTGGGCGAAAATCATGAAGAACGGCGCTGGAAATCAGAAAAACAGAGTGCAGAACAGAGGAATCGACGACTTTAGGGTTGCTGGAAAATTTCCCGATCGGGATCCCAGCCGGGATCGTCACCGGGATTGAGACCGGGATCGTGACCGGGATCGAGACCGGGATCCTGATCGGGAAATCGGTCTGGTTCGGTTTATTTTGCTGGATCAGCCCGATTTTCTGTGTTATTGGCCCGGTTCAGTCAAATTCTTGCATGGTTCGTGATTTTGGGGGCCGGTTCGAGGTAGTTCGGGGCGGTTCGTGATGTCTAGACAAAATTTCGGAGCTGTACAAGGATTTTTAGGATAGAATTTAGCTAAATTAATGTAATGTAATGCTTTATTTTATCCTAGGGGCCAAAATTAACCGATTCAATTGCTATTTATATGCTTTATGGATGTCATATAGAATATTTAATCCCACCTTAGGTTATAAACATGCTCATGCATTTTTTTATATATTATAATTTGTTATAATGTATGTTTATATGCATGGATTTGTTTTCATATTTTTTAATATAAGTGTATATTAATTATATGAAAAATTCGAAAGCATGAAGCATGTCGTTACTTAAATTAAATATAAATAGTTATGTTTAATGTGATGAATGAAGCATGCTTGATTGATTTTCTTGATTGGCTTATAATTGTTATATTAAAAGAAAATTAATATTGCATGAAGCATGAAACATCCATAGTTAATAATATAATTGTTATATTATTCGTGCAATTAGTGTGGTTTAATTATTTAATTTGAATTTATAGTCAATCTATAATCCAATTTATCCTTGGCCCTTGACATTTTTGTTGTGATGGCGCTTGTTTATCCCTAGCCTCCAGCTTTTCATATTTTGCCGCAGTGAGGGCCAGAGATAAACAAGCACCACTGCGGCAAAATATGAAAAGTTGGAGGCTAGGGATAAACAAGCGTCATCACAGCAAAAATGTCAAGGGCCAAGGATAAACAAACGCCACATGACATATAATTTAAGAATATAGATAAATGACATTCATGGATGGATGCATGAATGCATATGGTCATGATATATATGTTTATCTTACTACTAACTTTATCCTTCTCCTATTCTTTTCAAAAGAAGAAAAAAGTTGAAGTGTACAAAACTAAACTCATTGATACTTCTCCATATAGCTTGGTTAGGTATCATGATCTTGCAACTATAATTTGACTTCTGCCTCGACTTAAACTTCAAGGGAAGATTAATGACAATGCTTTATATGAGAGTCCATAAATCTCAAGAACTCACATGACTTCCAAATTTCAAAACTTTGGAACTGATGATAAAATGGTGGTTGTGATGAAGACCAATTGATCCATAACCTCATAATAACTCATTGACAAGCTCTGCACTCGTCAAACTTGATGATTCATGCTCTCGCAAACTTCATCAGAGAAGGCCTTTTATTTTCGTGGACTTCTTCATAATTTGGTATCCACTTTCCTTGATGATCCTTATAAAGTAGGAGGATCCCTTTTAATACTAAACTCCAGTCTTGCGAGCGATGATGATCAACTTTTTGTCTTCCACTCAATGTAATCATACTTTGAAGGATGATGATTCAACTTCCATAGGCAACAAAAACTTCGTGTTGTATATTAAAGAAAAGGGGACTACCCCAGCTGATGTGTAAGCAAATGACAACATCTTAATCTAGTTTACTGCAGCTGCTTGAGGAAGGATAATGTGTCAAAATCCTCTTTATATTTCATTTGAAACTCCTAGTACACTTCTTAGTTTCAAGAATTTTGTATCCAAATGTCTCAACAAAACTATGGAAACACGCCTTTTTACTCATGATTAGGAGCCAATAGAGTCTAAATGGTCACATTTGGTTTGAATTAACCACTTCCAAAGGATATTGGCATGATATGGTTGTCACTTTCTTTTGTTCCATTAGTCTTAGTAACTTCAGCGATGCACCATACTTCTCGTTCTCGTGCTTTGCTTGAGGTTGGAGGTGGAACATTGTAGCCAACTCTTAACGACATTTTCAATCTTAATATTCCCCTTACTGGTCATGTATTATCCTTTATGATGGATAAATAGAAAAGGGACAAATGCAATCAATCCCATTCATTTCATTCAACAAAACTGGATACAAGTGACATTGTTGCGTCATCAAGATTAAATTGCCCATGTTACAAAGACATCCGTGGGGTCTTGGGTTGTAATTATTCTTGAAGTTCTTCAATGATCCACTTCAGTCAAAATTATAGAAAAAATCTCATCATTCGGGAGAAGATTTTGATTGATACCTTGCTCCTCCCCTACTTTATCAGACTTCAACCATCCAGTTGTGATTAAACAATGCGCCTCAAATTTGGAGAAAAATATCTGTAAAGTTTTCCACTACCCCTGCATGGTACTCACATTGTGTGCTGGATCTCCACTTAGAATATGGAGGTTGTATGGGGTCTTCCTCTAGCAATTGTGGCAAGAGATCAGTGTATGTCACGCGATCAAATTGCCTCTATCTTCAGTTACTCTTAACGCCTCACTGATTTGGTGCATTTGATTGATTTGAGGACTCTGAGAGTAGTTCACCAATTTAAATGTTGGTGATGAGATGTGGCTAATATAAATCTTCACCCTGAATTGATCTCATGCATTTCTTCTCCTTCCATACTTTTTAAGGTGGTGGCTTCTGCATTTTCGTCTGCATTTGTAAACCCCCATTTTAACTCCCTGTTTAATTCTCTGATTGATATAATGTCAGAGAAGTTCGTTGGGGCATTTCCAATCATCTTGCCATAATTTGGGGCTCTTTGAGTGATTATGAGGATTATCTACATTTCTCTATTTTGCCAATGAGAGTTGCACTTGAGTTGCACTTTCTCTGATCTCCATCCTTGAGCATATTTCTCAAAAGTTTCAACAGTTTCTTGCATTCCTTCGAAAATGCATCTACCAAGTTTTTTCCATTTTGTATATACTTTGTAGCTATTCAATTGCGTATACCAAATGAGAAGTTGGGCCGATTAGGCTGCCTTAAATAAGCAACCTTTCATCATGGATGTGGGCTTGACATCTTCTAACATTACATGACGAGATGACTTTTTGTACATGTAGTCCTATTATACTTTTCAAATTCTGGTATCTTGAATGTGGGAGGAGTAATAACATCCGAGATCAAACACAGTTGTGCTGCATCAATATCTCCATAAACATCAACACTCTCTATTGCACATAACCTTTCTTCCAAGAATTAATAATCTCCGTTTACTGCTTGAATTATTTTCTTGTCAATCTCCATGTCTGGGGTGAACACCGAGTTATCCACGCGACCCCCTTGATGATGAGCTTGATTAGGATCTTGCATTGAAAACGATGCAAGGTACGACGTCTCACTCTTTCCCATTGTCGATTGAACAACTTCTGAGACGTAAATCCAGGAGAGTCAGTAGGGATATCCCCTGATACTCGACTTTGTCTCATTTCTATTACGGTGCCCCTGTCACTTTTGTTTCTTGCCTTCAAGTGAGTAGCTGTGGAATCCCTTGTCATATGCACCTTTAACTCTTCTACATCTTGTTGATCGACTGCTTTACTTGACTGTTCAATCGATCTTTCATGATCCTAACCTTCCCTCTAGTCCCATATTGATGATGAAGTGGAGATCTTTGAGCTATTTTGCACAATTTTAACTCTTTTAATTTTTTTAAAGAAAGAGAGGGATTAAATCAGCCTTAAGCACTTATTTCTAATATGAAATGTATGCATGAAAGGTTTCAAAACCAAAGGCTCATAATGCAAATGCAAACCTTCCTAGAAGCATAATATGAATGTTTATTGAGATTTTAAGAGGAAAATTGCTAAACATAACGACTAATGACTAAGATCTGAATGCTTATAAATAGTAGGACCATGCATGGTGATAAAATGACTCTTAATGCTTCGTCATTAACGTGCAAAGTTTAATGAAGTGATTTTAATGCATGCATAATTTTTTATTTTACACATATTTCACATGCAAAATTTTTATAAAAGCCTAATATGAATATTTATTGAAATTTCAAGAGGAAAAAAAATTAAACACAATGCCCAATGATTAGAACCCTAATGGCAAAACACAAGCAAATGAATGCTTATATACCATAGGATTATGCATGATATTAAGATGATTATATATGCTATGCCATGCACATGCAAACTTTAATGAGGTGATTTTAATGCATGCATTTGTTATTTTACACATGATGCACATACAAAGTTCTATAAAAGGCTAATATGGACAGTGACAAATGATTAAAAGCAAACAAATGAATGCTTATAAACATTAGGATCATAAAATGACTCTGAATGTTACGACTTTAATTGCATGCATACAAGGCTCCAAAATTAAAAATTTTCACACAATGCAAATGCAAACTTTATAAAGCCTAATGTGGATATTTATTGAGATCTTAAAAGGAAAAATGTTTTAAACACAATGACAAATGATTAAAAGTTTAAGGTAATACAACAAGAAAAAATGAATGCCTATAAACATTAGGATCATGCATAGTAATAAAATGACTCTCCATGCTATGTCATGATCATGCAAATTTTAATGAGATGACTTTAATGTATTTGCTATAATGCACATGCAATTTTTTTAAAAAAAAAAAATTGCCTATTATTGAAATTTAAAAATAAAAAATGTTAAACACAATGATGAATTATGATTAAAAAGCCTAATGGTGACATAAAACAAGCAAACAAATCCTTATAAACATCAGGATTATGCATGATGATGAATATATTCTCAATGCTATGATTTTAATGCATGCATATACAATGTTCTAAATGCTAACTTCATTCACAATGTATTCTTTTATGAAATTCTAATGTGGACATACAATGAGATTTTTAAAGGAAAAGGCTAAACACAATGGTGCATGATATGCAAATGAGTGCTTATAAACCTAGCTAGGATGATGCATGATAATGTAGTGACTCTCCATGCTAGATCATGTACATGCATATGAGAAGACATGTAGATAAAATAATGAAATAAGTAATTAAAAAAAGAACCCAAAGAAGATGGAATAATAAGATACATAACATACAACCTCTAAATTAGTCCTGTTAATTCTAAGATCCTAAATGACAAAGACCCTCAAATTGGTCATAAAATCATATATG
The DNA here is from genome assembly GCA_036850905.1 of Luffa acutangula. Taxonomy (NCBI): domain Eukaryota; kingdom Viridiplantae; phylum Streptophyta; class Magnoliopsida; order Cucurbitales; family Cucurbitaceae; genus Luffa; species Luffa acutangula. Next base: position 6,968,569 of record CM072094.1, on the reverse strand, counting down.
ACAAAACGACCAAATTGAGTGAGGATTTTTCGTGTGCCTACACGGAAGCATAGCCTTCTCGAAGGTTCAACACTACTTCGTCCTCGATTATAATCCTATTGGGAATAGCCTGGGTAGGAGGCTCGTGATAGTGTGTGAATTAATAAAATAACAGATATAAAGGCCTCAAGCAAGTGAAGTTGGTTCTAAGATCCTAATGAAAAATGTCCCAAAAATGGCCAATAAACCTTACAAGATCTCGTGACCAGATTGAGTGAGGATTTTTCGTGTGCCTGCACGGAAGCATAAGCTTCTCGAAGGTCGACACTACTGCATCCTCAAATCTAAACCTAATAGGAAAGCCCGGGTAGGAGGCATGTGAGGGTGTGTGAAATAACAAAATAACCCAAGCAACATATATATATAAGAACAATAATAACAAAAAAAAAACAATTCAAGATAATAAAAATGGTCAAACTCTCGAGATGAAATCTCACGTCCCCAGTGGAGTCGCCAAGCTGTCGCCACGTGCCTGCGACGCGGAGCGCCCGACGTCCTCGAAAAATGGTAAAATAACAGGAGTCGCCACCAATCTTTTTATGGTGTGATTGAACACCAAAATAAGATAAAACTATAATTTTAAGAAAAAATAATAAAAAAAGGTCTGTGAAAACCAAATTTGGGTTCGAGAGTTGTTTGTGTATGGGGAAGGTGTTAGCACCCACAACACCCGTTAAAAAAAACGGTGGCCAAAATTTTATCTTGAATTGAAAATAATTTTAGAAAAATATATTATTTGGAGAAAAGATATTTTTTAAAACAAATGTCTTATTTTACCCCTCATTACCCCAATATTATTAGAGAATTTTACCATTCCCTAATTCCGTCATAGGATAGCATTTCTCAAGGGAAAGATTTTTTTTAAAACATTTTTTTTAATTAAATTCATTTTTTCTAGGGATCAAAATCTCGGACTCCCAAAGATTAAGATCCTTCACCTTAAGAATTCTAGAAAATCGGACTCCCAAATGTTTCTAGATTCCATCATAGGATTGTTTTAGGGAAAATGGTCTTAAAATCAATTTTAAGAAAATATTATAAAAACCTTTGAAAATAACATTTTAAAGATGAAATCTTTATAAGTTCAAAAAGAACAAAAATATTAGAAAAATAGAAAATAAGTTTGGAAATAAGTTTAAAATGGATGAATTGTTTCCGGAAAAAAAAAAGTTTAAAATGGATGAAAGGAGAGTTAAAATGAAAATTTGAAGCATAAAATAATAATAATAATAATAATAACAACAACAACAATATAATAAAGCAACATTAACATATACAAACACAATGGATCAAAATTAGAATTTTAATACATGATAATGTAACATAATAATTAAGCAATGAACAAACAAGCAAAATACATATTCAACCATGATAGAATTTAAGAAAAACATATTGGAATCGATCTCGGACTCCCAAAGAATCGACTCCTCACCTCGAGAAAACTAGAAAATCGGACTCCCAAATATTTCTAGATTCCGTCGTCGGATATTTTTAATAAAAAAAGAGATATGGATTTTTTTTTTTTTTTTTTTTGAACAAGAGATATGGATTAAAGGATAATGCATTTCACAACACCTAACATGAATATATATATTTAAGAGAATGGTAAATCAAGAAAAGACACACTTAAACCATGTAATATAACAAGATAATAATGAGATATAATGCCCAAATAATATATAGCTAAAACATACCCCTACAGAAACTTAGTTCTGAAAAGAAAAATAAAGTAATTAAAAAAAAACCAAAAGAATTAAAACAAAAGAAAGAAGCAAAAATTAAGCAAAACTAAATAAATAAATAAATAGAAAAACAAAAATAGAAAAATAGAAAAACAAAATTAAATAAAAAAAAAGGGATGGGCGGCAAAATTGCCGCCCATTTGGTAGCTGAACTGACGCCAAAAAAAACAAAAGTAAAATAAATAAAAAGAAATAATAAACATACGGTTATACATAATAATAATAATAATAATAATAATAATAAAATAATAGAAATAATAGAAATAACAGAATATTGTTTCAAAAAAAAGAAATACACAGAATATATAATAATAACAAAATTCTCTTTCTTCTTTTTTTTTTTTTTCTCATTCCCTTTTTTTCTAACTCCCTCTTTCTCTCATTTTATTTTAAGCTTTACTTTTACTCAACCTCAACTAAAGTTGGTTCATGCTTGAAGCTAAGGTATGATACATAATCTTTCTTTTTATCTCTTTTCTTCATTATACATTTTTGGTAAATATAGCAATAAGAGCAGAAACTAGAAAAATAAAAATAAAGAAAGGGGAATGATATGAAAAAAATGAGATGAAAAACAAGGGAAAGATAAAAAAAACTTACATCATAACATAAAAAGATATAATAACAATGGAAGTAAGAAACAATAATAAACGAGCTTAAGATATAATAACAATGGAAGTAAGAAACAATAATAAACGAGCTTGCAATACCCTTACTCAACTATAGTTTTTCAAGGTGCTCGAGAAAGAAACAAAAAGGCGTAAGAGACGAAATCAAGAACAACAAAATACCCGCTTGTTGCTTGAGGTGCGGATCCTTGGGACAAAAGCCCTACCAAATTCAACCTCCAACTAAGATAGGTTTTCTTATATGTTCTAGATTTTGGGATTTTTCTTGTAGAGGACTTTGTGGCTATTTTGTGGGGTGAGTGTGCTAATTTCTCTCTAGGATTTTTTTGATGGAATCACTCTCCTTTCTAGGGGTTTTTTGGCTCAATCCACTCTCTCCCTCAAGCTTCAACAAGAAGGGTTTATAAAGGCTTAAACCATATCCTCTTTTGTGCATGAAGTTTACTAGCTACTTTTCAAAATTTGAAATCCAATGCCAAATATAAGCTTTGCTCAAAATGGAATGCAACTTTTTGTAAACCAATTCAAAATTTAAAAAAAAAAAAACTTGCTTCTTTGATCTCTTGATAACTAAACCAACTAAATTGGTTACCCTAACCAAACTAAGAAGAGACCAAATGATATTTTAACAAACATTTATAATTAAATCAATTTTTCAAACATAATTATGCATTTTAATGATTAAATTAAGGGAAAAATACACTTTTGGTCCCTGAGGTTTGGGTTAAGTTACACTTTGGTCCCTGAGTTTTCAAACTCAACAAAAATACCCCTAAGGTTTGAGATAAGGAGCAATTTGGTCCCTGCCGTCTAGTTTGCCGTTAAACCTTAACAGTTTGCTGACGTGACACCATTATTTTAATTAAAAAAATATTTTTAAATTTTTTTAAATAAAAATATATTAAAATAATAAAAATATTAATTTAAAATATATTTTTATTTCTTTATTTCTTTCATCTTCTTATTCAACCCTTTCATCATCACCAACCTGGCTTCTTCTTCACACTCTCACCAAAGCTCCATCGTCGCCGCTTCCCGCCGGCGGCCGCCCACCGCCGCCGGCATTTTTTTTCTCTTTTTTTTTCTTCTTTCTTTCTCTCTCACTCACCATCTCCCTCATCGTCGCCGAAAATTGCTGGAAAATCGCCCCAAACAGCAACCCATTCACCTTCGAAAATCAAACCCATTCACTCACCTGCTAGAACGCCGACCACGACCGCCGCTGCACAACCGTGGATATTGCCGGAGAAGACGCCTGAGAACGTCGACCTCGAACTCTGACCCGAACGCCTGCAAACCTTGACGAACGCCGACCAGATCTTGTTTTGGGTTGCGAACGCCGACCAGATCTGGTTTTGGGTTGCGAACGACGACCACGAACGCGCGAACGCCGACCAGATCTGGTTTTGGGTTGCGAACGCCAACCACGAACGCTGCAAACGTCGACCAGATCTAACGCCGACTGCGAATGTCGAACAGATCTGGCTTCTTCGGCAACCACGGGACCCTCGCTAGAACGACGACCAAGTAAAGATTTTCAGTCTGAAACGGGAGGGGGAGGAGGAGCTCCTCCCCGAAACTCCCTTCTTTTAAAAAAAAACAGAAAAAAGGAAGAGGAAGAAGAAGAGAAGAAGAGAAGAAGAGAAGAAGAAGAAAGAAGGAAAAAAAAAATTCCGGCGGCCGGCCACCGGAGCTGAAGAAGATGGGAGGGGGAAGGAAGAAGATGGAGGGAGAAAGAAGATGGAGAAGAAAGAAGATGGAGAAGATAGAGAGATAATTTTAAAAATAATAATAAAATAATAATATATTTAATATTTTTATATTTTTTATTTAAAAAATTAAAAATTAATTTTTTTAATTAAAATAATAGTGCCACGTCAGCTTACCGTTAGAGTTTAACATAAAAATTGACGGTAGGGACCAAATTGCTCCTTATCTCAAACCTCGGGGGTATTTTTGTTGAGTTTGAAAACTCGGGGACCAAAGTGTCACTTAACCCAAACCTCAAGGACCAAAAGTGTATTTTTCCCTTAAATTAACAAATAATTTAATGAGTCGGGCAAAAATAGGTGGCTACAGTATCATTAATGAGATATATTTATTGATGGGAAAGAGGTTATGTGGAAATGTAAAAGTGCAAGGGTAAATTTGGTATGTAATTTTAAATGAAATGGCAAAATTGGAATGTTGAATTTTTAATTTTATGTTTTTAAATAATATATAATTTTTTGCAAAATTTTATTTATGTAATAAATAAATATTACATAAACTTTGTTTTTATGACAGTGAAGTTTTAAACATTGGTAAAAAATATATATATCTAAATATACATTATGAATTTAGGCACCAACATAATTTTATGAGAAAATCATTATTAAAAATTGGGACTTAATGCCTTGTGCCAGGTTGATTTAAGAAATAATGCAAACATTTTACTTATTTTTTTTATATAAATTCATATTTTTATGAAATAAATAAATATTGAATATTATTCCGACTTCATTCTAATGAGTTTAAGTATTTAAATGTGTGAGGTAAAAATTAATGAGTTTTATTTACTTAGTATAAGGTAGATATACTAATATAATTTATGAGAAAAATCATTTTAAAATATAATAGAAAATTTAAAAAGTAACAATTATATATGTATTGTTTGATGCTAATTTAGAATGAATACGAAAATTGACAAATGTGTAATAGATTGAAAGTGTATAAAAAAAAAGTATTAAATTATGTAAAATGAATAAAATAAACACCTTATAAAAAGAATAAAAATAACCACATATATAGTTAAGCAACATGTAATGTGGAAGAATTCAAACCCCTAACCGTTTTGCTAGGTCACATACCCTTAATTCACTATATGTTATAATAACACATACTTAGTCTAAATGTATTTATGTATTGAAGATGCTCTTGAAGCTGTAACCCAATAAATTTTAATTCCGCTCAAATTATTTGAAAAAAAATATCTTATATGTAGGGAAGAAATAAAATAAAGATAATAGTTTTATATTTATATTAATAACTCTACTCTCCTTTTAAAAAAACTTTACCTTCATTATTTAAAATAATTGTAATGTCTCATCCTCTTTTTTTTCATATATGTGTAATATACATCAAAAAAAAAAAAAAAAAGGAAAGAAGAAGGAAGGAAAGGAAAGAAAGAAAAAAAAGAAGGAAAAAAAAAACCTAACCTTCTTTAATTTATCCCATTCATTTTTCGCTTATTTTCCAAACTTTTTCTTTTTTCCCTGCTTACCTCAACAATCCCACACCTTTTTTTTTTTTTTCTCTCCTCCATATTTGTCAAAACCACCCACGTATTTTGTTGCAGCCATACAGATTGTCCAACTTCTTCATGATTTCATTCTTCATTTTTCTTTATCGTTGCCATCATTAATGAGTGAGGCTCCGATCTAGAGAAGACGATCTTCATTCATTCGAAAGTGGAATCAATTTGACAAATCAAGTGATTCTTTGTCAGATTCATCACCTTTGGACCTTTTATGGTGTCTTTCTTTGATATTGACAAACTATTTATGTATTGAAGATGCTCTTGAAGCTGTAACCCAATAAATTTTAATACCGCTCAAATTATTTGAAAAAAAATATCTTATATGTAGGGAAGAAATAAAATAAAGATAATAGTTTTATATTTATATTAATAACTCTACTCTCCTTTTAAAAAAAAAAAACTTTACCTTCATTATTTAAAATAATTGTAATGTCCCATCCTCTTTTTTTTCATATATGTGTAATATACATAAAAAAAAAAAAAAAAAGGAAAGAAGAAGGAAGGAAAGGAAAGAAAGAAAAAAAAGAAGGAAAAAAAACCTAACCTTCTTTAATTTATCCCATTCATTTTTCACTTATTTTCCAAACTTTTTCTTTTTTCCCTGCATACCTCATCAATCCCACGCCCTTTTTTTTCTCTCCTCCATATTTGTCAAAACCACCCACGTATTTTGTTGCAGCCATACAGATTGTCCAACTTCTTCATGATTTCATTCTTTATTTTTCTTTATCGTTGTCATCATTAATGAGTGAGGCTCCGATCTAGAGAAGATGATCTTCATTCATTCGAAAGTGGAATCAATTTGACAAATCAAGTGATTCTTTGTAAGATTCATCACCTTTGGACCTTTTATGGTGTCTTTCTTTGATATTGACCAAATAAATAGACTTTTCTTCTCTGGCTTTTTGCTGTGGGCAAGAAAAAAAGATACTTATATAGAAAAATGAAGGGAGTTGAACCATTGAGAAGAGGAAAGTGGGTACGTTGAGAAACCTAATAGTCCAAGAAGCTTAGTGAGTTTTTATGATTTCATGATTTAATTCATTTTCATAATTTATTTTCAAGAAGTTCAATGGAAATGTAAGAGCAGAAACATAAAACTCTCAATAATTAGTTTTAATTATGAAATAGTATTCATTTACCTCTCAATTATTCTAAAAAAAAAAAAAAATTCATTTGTCTCTCAATTAAATTTTAAACTAACATTTGAAGGAAGGAAAATTTGTATTTGAAGGACAAAATTGCCACTAATGTAATAGTGACAATGAATTAAATGAAAGGACAAATTGGTCACAAAAAGTTTCTCCTCATTGTGGCTTTTATATATACTATAGATTTGGGTCAAATATAAACCAAACCCAAGACTAAATAATTGGGCTCAAGTCCAATTTTAGCCCAAGCCCGCAAAGGCCTTTGGAAAACTCTATAAATAAGAGACCTTGGCTCATTTGAGGGAGAGACAGAAAGAAAGGAAGGTCAGAATTTTGGAGGCTCTCAGCCAGAGTCAGAGAATCTAAAGAAAGACTTTTCAAGATTTCAAGACTCCAAGGCTTCAAGACCCCAAGACTTCTTGAAGACTGAAGACCCCTCAAGACTAGAAGACTTCAACAATTCTTGAAGACCAAAGACTCTTCAAGACTTCAAGACCCCAAGACTTCTTGAAGACTGAAGATTCTTCAAGACTAGAAGACTTCAACAATTCTTGAAGACCAAAGACTCTTCAAGATTTCAAGACTCCAAGGCTTCAAGACTTCAAGACCTCAAGACTTCTTGAAGACAGAAGACCCTTCAAGACTAGAAGACTTCAACAATCATTGAAGACCAAAGACTCTTCAAGATTTCAAGACCCCAAGACTTCTTGAAGACTGAAGACCCTTCAAGAATAGAAGACTTCAACAATCCTTGAAGACCAAAAGCTCTTCAAGACTCCAAGACTTCAAGACCCGAAGATTCTAAAAACTCCAAGAATCAATTGAAACTTCAGACTCGAGAACAAGCCTTCTAGTCCTCGAGAGAAACGCAATCACACACACAAGAGAGAAAATCAGAGGATTAAAATTAGAGATTGTACACCCACACGCATACAAACATCAATACAAATATATTGTTTATTCCACGTGTCTCCATCTTCGAAGTTACGTGTGAACAGTATGAGCTTGCACACAAGGGTATTTCTACGCAGTGGCGGATCTTGAATTTTATGTTAGGGGGCACGAGTTCATATAAGGTTAAATAAATTTAGTCCGTGAATTATTAAATTTTCTTCTATATGGTCCCAAAAATCTAAAAAGTGTCTAATATGTTTCTAATTTTTTTTTTTTATTTTGTGTCTAATATGCCATAAGTTCTTACGTATTTTAATATTTTATAAATTAAATGTTATATTAGACATAAAATTTAATTTTTTTGTATAATATGTCTTATTGAACTTTTTCTTAATATACATCAATCTATCTATTAATTACAAAATTAAAATTTTAAGGTTCAATTAGACACAAATTCAAGTTTATCATGCTACTACCTCTATCGGTTGATCAGACGGATATTAGTAATGAAAGAATTATCACATCTAAGTAGAAAACATCAATATCATTGATTCATTGCATTGCATACAAAAATAATCTTAATGCCTCATAGGCACCTAGGCTAAGCCTTGATAAAAAGAAATTAGTTCATGCTACAACATACAATAAAACATAAAACTCTAAATTAGTTCATGCTACAACATGCAATAAAACAAAAAAAAAAAAAAACTCTAAGAAAGACTTATGGATCCTTGGATCCCAGGATGCTTTGATTCTTCATCTCCCCTCTATTTATAGACTTTTCTTTGCTTGGAGCCAAAACATGTCTTGCTTTGAGCCAAAGCATGTTGCTTAGAAACTTGCTGTAGCATCAACAAGCATCCCATGCTACAGGCTTTCCATGCTACAAGCTTTCCATGCTATAGCAACAAGCTTCCATGCTACAGCTACAAGCTTTCCATGCTACAAGCTTTCCATGCTACAGCAACAAGCTTCCATGCTACAGGCTTTCCATGCTATAGCAACAAGCTTCCATGCTACAGGCTTTCCATGCTTCAAGCTTTCCATGCTACAACAACAAGCTTGTCATGCCCCAAGCGCATCATGCTCTACCGCATAATTGGCCAAGCTTTTCCTGATGCAGCAATAAATTAGAATTAGTGCAGTTTTATACGAATTTCAAAGATAATAATCAATATGAGCACATTAATACAAATAAATCAATATTACTGCATCTAGCATATAAATTAGTTAAAACTTGGGTATTTTTACTCTCTTGAGGCTCACAATAAGCTTATATTAGATGCTTAATAACTTGATATTTTCAAGTTATCATGTCACTACAAAAAATTATAGTTTTAATGTCGGACAGAAAAATAGGCGCGGAGGCTTTAATGTCGGACAAAAAAATGTGCGGGCCTTTTAATGTCGGACATGCGTTTTTTAAAATTTTCAAACTTTTAATGTCGGGCATTGCCCGACATTAAAAGGTATTTTAATTTTTTTTTTAATTTTAAAAACAGTAAAATGGTAAAGTGTTTCTCTCTCCCCGACAGCAGCTTCGTTCTTCCCTCTCTCTTCGAAAACAAACCCAAACCCTCGGCACCGCTTCCTCCCTCGCAGCACGCTTCCTCCCTCATCGACGGCAACCCTCGACGGCGAGCTCACCGACGGCGTCTGAAGATTTCTCCCTCACCGACATCGACTGTCTACTCGCGTGCGTGGGTTTCTTTGCTTGAACTTTTCTCAATCGTCAGCCACAATATTTTAGATCTAGCTTCGGTTTTTCGGCAAGGGGAGTTTTTTGAGCTCAAACTCGGCAAGGGGGTTTTCGGCAAGATCGTGGGTTTTCTCCAGCAAGTGGGTCACTTTTCGTGGGTTTTCTTCCAAAGACTGTGGGTTTCAGATCTCCAGCAAGTGGGTTTTCGGCAAGATCGTGGGTTTTCTCCAGCAAGTGTGCTCAATCTCTGTTTGTGGGTTTCAGATCTAGCTTTGGTTTTCTTCTAACCTTACAGACTGTGGGTTTCAGTTTTGTGTGCTCAATCTCTGTTTGTGGGTAGCAAATCAGTGGTGCTCGTCACTGTTCGTGGGTAGATCTGAGGTGGTGGTGGTCGTGGGTAGCAAATCGGACATCGAATTTTTAAGATTTGACTGAGATTACTTGGTAAAATTCTTTGCCTCTTTTTAATTTTATAAAAATTGAGAGCTAAATTTAATTGATTAGTTGCTTAGGTTTATTTTTGTCTTGGATTGAATGATGAATAGAAAAGATTGTTTGAAAAATAGTTGAGAAATTATCATGTTGAAATTGTTGGTGTTAGTTTATAAACTCAATGGTGGATAATGTTAGATTATGCTATTACATCATATTATTAGATTAGGTTATTTAATTTAGATTTATTTCACTAAACATATACTTCAATTAGTTACTAAACTAAAAAATAGAATTCATTTCAACTCATTTTTAAAATTGAATAATTAAGGTCTTGGTGGATAATTTATCTTTGATGTAAAGTAACTCATGAATCATTTGTCAAAATAAAAGAATGGTCAATTATTTAGTGAAAGGAAATAACTAGATGTTGTAAACTATTATTGTACATAAGGGACGCTCTATTACTCATTGGGTAAATTTTGTTATGGTTTGAAGGTGTTTGTGAGTTAATATTTTTAGTTGGATTTATTGGGAAGTTGATGGATACTCAAGTCATGCTTTGAAATGGTTTGTTTGAGTTTATGGTTTTTGTTTAGTTTTTTGGGAAATTGATTGATACTTAAGATATCTCTTGAAATTGTTTTTTTATAATTCGTTATTTTACTTGAGTTTAGTGGGGGAGAAGTTGAGAAATGCTTTAATTAGGATTTTAAAGTTGGTTGTTTTAATTTATGTGTTTTGAAATTGTTGGTGTTAGTTTGTAATTTTAGTTAAGTTGAGGGTTGAGAAATTCTTAGTTATGGTTTGAAATTGTTTTTTTGTGTTGGTTTATAAGTTTAATTGGGGGGGGGGTTGAGAAATACTTGTGTTATGGTTTGAAGGTGTTTGTGAGTTTATGGATTTATTGGGAAGTTGATTGATACTCAAGTCTTGCTTTGAAATGGTTTGTTTGAGTTTATGGTTTTTGTGAGGGTATATGGGTTGATAAGTAGTGTGTTGAATATGGTACTATCTCAAATTCATTTATTTATTATAGTTTTTATGAGTTAATAGATCTCCTAAGTTCATATATCTCATGAATGTATGTTTTGTGTCTTTCTTGCAGATTGTTACAATGAGTGAACGAAGCAGTAGTAGTGGACACTACTACAAAAACAGTATTACTTGACGCTTTTGGAATGTCAAATTTTTATACTCTTGACGCTTTTAAAAGCGTCGAGAGAGCCACTGTCAAGAATAAGGTATCGAAAATGGAGCGTCAAGATATTCTTTCCTTGATATTTTTTAAACGTCAAGAATATTAACAGAGTTGACATTTTTATAGCGTCATGTGTATGGATTTCTTGACATTTATTAAACATCATTTTTGTTAAAACTTGACATGCTTAACGCGTCAAATGATACTTTATCTTGACATTTTAAAATTGTCAATTTAAAAAGTTTTTGACACATTTTACATGTCATGTTTGTTTGTGATTTTTTTTTTCAATTATAATAGTCGTTCCCTATTATCTTGGATCTCCTACAATTTGATATATTGAGAAGGACATAATTTCGTCAACCAAATAAATAATACACACTCAAGATATATCAACCAAATTTCCACCAATAACATTAACAAAATTCATATATGGACAATTCCAAAATTACAAGAACTATTAACCCAATAAAATAAGTATAACATGGTCACATATAATTTCCATAACATTATGGTGTTTGTCAAGTACAATATTGTCGATTGCAAAAAAAAAAAAAAAAAGAAAAACAAAAAACCCACATAACTCTTTGAAGGTTGATTGAACGTAGTGCAATTTGTACTTGAAGCCATTGACGATGCATAGGAACAACAAATCTGACAGATAAGAAACAAATAAGGTAAGCAAGTGAACTAATAAAGCTAAAACAATCCAAGCTTTAGAAGCATAACATCAAAATTTATAACAAACCTAAACAACCAAATCTTACCAACTTTTTGCTTAGTAACCAAAGGTAAATAAAAAAGGAAAAATTACACATAAAATCCAACCAAGACCACAAAGAAGATGACCAGAACAAAAATGCAACATTTAAATTTTATCACTACTAAATACTAATGCAAGTGCTAGTTCATAGAACTTCTAATTGATTAAGATTTTAAAGGATTTCAAACTCAAAGAAATGGGGAATAAACCAAACCTTCGAGTGGACTTTGTGAGTTTTGTGCCTTTAATCTTGCTGGCTGAAAAGATAAACAACTTAGTGTCAGCTCAATTTCTCTTTTTCTATTTCCTAAAATAGATTCTTATTAGTGCTCATTCCAACACCTTCCTAAAATAAGTGATGATGACAATCAACACAAATATTCACAATTTTCCTAAATGACCAGAGTCCACACTGTCAATTTCAAACTTAAAAACTACCATTAATATTAGACAGTGTACTTTCAAGAATTTCTGTCATTACATAGTGTACTTTTAACAATCCTTTTCTTCAAATAGATAAGTAACCTTCTTTGTTTTCTCCCCCATCACTTCAAGCTTCACCAAATCAAGCCAAACCCCATCAACAATGAACAATTAAGAACATATATTCCCCCACAGTTTCAGAGATCCAACAATGAACAATTTTCAATGTCATAAACAGAGAGAGATAAGGAAAATAAGAAGAATACAAACACCAAGAAATAGAGTTTGTTTCAAGTATGCCCTGCATCAAATGTTTCATATACCCCTAAAGTTTATCCATAAAAGGTCAATACCATAATTTTGTTCATAGCAGCACAATCAACCTTCTCCTAGGGAATGGATTCTTTTATGGGGTTACAAGTGTTGCATTTAGATAGCCAATCAACTTTTTAGGGATTACAAGTCTTGCATTTAGATAGCCAACAACAGCAACTCCATTGCATATCTATAATATATAGATAACAGTAACAACATAGAATGAGAAAAGACATTATTTACCCAGAAAGTTATTTCCTAGGTAATGGATTCTTTTGTGGGGTCGGAGTAGTAGGTGGTTTAAAGAAAGCAAGAAATTAAAAAGGAGGTAAAAGAAACCAACCGATGTTCTTTGCTGATTAAGACCACCGTATATCCATTTGACTCAGGTAGGCCTATTAAAAAGAAAGAAAGAAAGAAAGAAAGAAAACCATACATGAAATTGTAAACAATAAATGAAACGGAAATTCGAATAACAATTAGTAGGCATTACACGAATAGAGCAAGTAAAAAATATTTATCTTAAAAACGGAACATTTCTAAATAGGAAAGGGCATAACGAGCAAGTACACACATCCAACAAGTAATTCAGCTAAGACCAGTTAAATAACATAACTATTCACAGTGTTTCAAACGAGCATTTCATCTGAATAATAATCCATCTCTCATAAAAAAATTACCTGCAATGATTTTTTTAAAGATAAAGTACAGTAGTCATGATAAATGATCACAAAGGTGGTAAAAGGACAACGTTAGACGAGGACAGTGAGCAGAAAATGTAGCAATTTTGAACTATCAGAGTAACTTTGTAGCATTCTGACAATGTTATCAATTATTTATGAAAGGAAGAGGAACTCAGAATGACTTTGGAGATGTTGCCGCTTCTCAAAGTGGCTTTGGGGCTAACCTTCAGAAACTCACCTTTGCCATGAAGTGATTTCCAGAATTAAAATGAAATATAAAATAGGATTGCCTAGAAACGCATTTTAAAATCATGGACAGTGATGTCGATGTGTATCTACCATCATCTAGATACAAAGAAAGAAAGAAGAAATGGATGATCAAAACAAATTTCCATAGAGATTTTACATCAAGAATGTAGCAAAACCACCATCCAGCATAAAAAAAAAAAAAAAAAACTTCATAACTTCAACAAGTCAACAGAGAAAAAAGGTACACACAATGGGAGAAGCCATTAAAACACCAAGCCAAAAGCTAATCAGAGACAATCAAAAGGGAAATCTCATTAGCAAAACAATAATCGGACTCAAATCTCCTAATCCCACCATTGTTTAAGCAAATTACAGCATTGAGTCCAATGAGAAGCCATGAGAGTAGGAATCCCATTAGCAAAACAATAATCAGACTCAAATCTCCTAATCCCACCATTGTTTAAGCAAATTACAGCATTGAGTCCAATGAGAAGCCATGAGAGCACCAAGCCAAAAGCCAATCAGAAACAATCACAAGAGAAATCCCAATAGCTAACAATTAATCAAACGCAAATCTCTTAATCCCACCATTTGTTTAAGCAAATTACAACATTAAGTCTAAAACTTGTTTGTCTAAAACTAATTGATAAGTTATTTACCTTCTTCCCTCCCTCAATGTACTTGGCTGCAAGAAGTTCGTTGGTCTTCTCTAAAATTTGTTTGTCTTTATCATTTATCTCAGCCATTGTTTGCTTTGCTCTTTCTCTCACTTTATTGTGTATTATTATTGATTTCTAAATGAATGGGAAAAAGATTTAATAGATAAATAATCATAAGAAACAAAATAATGGTCACATGCTGCTTAATTACTTTGCATCAGAACTAAATTAATTCCTTAGCTCCAACCTTTAATCAAGCTACACAAGGGGAGAAATTCCTTAAAACAAAATAGAATCTCAAATCAAATGCTTACTAAGAGCCCATTAAATTGGAGAAAGTAACACCCAAAACTTGACCAAAAAACAGAACAAATGTTTGTTGTTCGGGCTTCCAATTTCACTCCAAATTGACAAATAAATCACCAAACGCTATGGATACCTTTAAATTGAAAGCTAACATAAATGGGTATTTGAATAACACTAAAATAAACCCAAATCCTTGATGTAAAACACTTACCCAATGCTGAAATTGCTCAAAGACGTTGAAAGTCGAAGACCCACTGCTTGAATCGTCGAAATTTGAAGGGAAAGCATGCTGAACGAAACTAATAGTGAGTGGGTATTCAATTAAACATGTTAATCAACCAATACAACCTTCAATCCAACTTACCTATGGTCGAATTTGCTACAAAACCCATTAAAAACGCCCAAAAAAACTGTTATTCGCGCTTAAATAGAGCACCTGGCGGAAAATTGTGAAAACAGCTGCTGCCCTGCTTGAAACTCGCCGAAAAAATGCTAGAAAACAGAGATGGAGATCACGAGTGAGAGAGAGAACGAAGGAGAGAGAGGAATCGAGCCTTGAGGAGTGAAAAACCGAGAGAAATACACTAACCCACGTAGAAATCATCGTTGACCGCGTGAAGGAGTGCTCGACGCCGATGAACCGTCGCTGCTGTTGCACCGTCGTCGGAGCTATTCGTCGGAGGGGAGGGGACACACATGGCTGGGAGAAAGAGATGGTGAGTTAGGGCTTCTAAAATCGTGAATGGTGGGGGAAGGAGAAGCTTCAGAAAATTATTTTATTTTAAACTAAACTATTCTTGACATCTAAAACATGGCAAGAAAATTAAGATAAAACTTGACATTTTTTAAAAGTCAAATTTTATGTTAGTGTTGAACAAATCCGAAAATTTCCGTCAACCTCCGCCTTTTTTTTATTTTTCTTGACGTTTCCTCCACCTTTTTTCATTTTTCTTGACATTTTTTTTTTAGAAAATGCATGTTACTTGACATTTTTGTATTAAAATGTCAAGTGATTAAAAATTGCAAATGTCAAGTAAGATAGATTTTGTAGTAGTGGGAGATGAAGGAAATGTGTTTATCCAACCACGGGTGCCAGGATGAGGGCCTACTATGATGCATAGATTGGCACGCCTCAGAAATAATGGAGAACGCTTGACGATTGTTTACAACAACCAAGGTCAAGCTGTTGGAGATAATGCTAACCAGATGCAAAGTTACATAGGGGTTTGTGTGAGACAACAAATCCCAATAACATACGAAAACTGGAAGGATGTGCCTAAGGAACTAAAGGATAAAATTTTTTATTGTATAGAGGTAAAAAGTTTATTGATCTATAGGAGTGAAGAGCTTATTTAGTTTACTTGTTTTGCTAACTACTTTGGTATTTTTTTTTTTATGCAGATGTTGTTCGTGGTGGACCCTAGGTCCAAGAGTAGTACCTAACGTGGTGGACCCTGCGTCTAGAAAATTTCCAACATTCAAGACATACCTAACGCAGAAGTATGTCAATCCATTGAAAGATGAACCAGAGCGCTTGGCTCCTCCCAAATATTCACACATTGAACAAAAGGATTGGGAGACATTTGTTAGTAGTAGACTAACATCAGAGTGGGAGGTAAATAAACTTTAGATTAGTGAAATTATTTTGTAAATTAAATATTCATGCATTCACTTTGTTGTTTTTGTCATTCAAATTAAATATACAGGCGTTAAGTAAGGCTCAGAAAGAAAGACGAGAGAGATGCTTGTATAATCATCATATCTCTCGTAAGGGATATGCAAATCTTGCCAAAGACTTAGTAAGTACAACTATTTAAAGTAAATGACTTATGAAAATTTGTTCATACATATAATAATATGTATGTTTCTACAGGAATTGACCGACGATCCTTCCAATCGTGCAATTCTATGGAAGGAAGCACGAAAGGGAAAAAATAAAGAATATTGCGATGAGGTCACTGTAGCACGTGTCAATCGAATTATAAGTTTATATATATATATATATTGGAAAGATGTTTTGGATTATGTGATACTTTAGTAATTGAAAAATTCTTATTGAAATGTTTATGATAGAACGAATTAGTTGCATTGAATGAGGGTAAGGACATCTTAACTGAAGCGTTGGGCACGCCAGAACACAGAGGGTGTGTAAGAGGAGTGGGCGAGTTCGTAACGCCCTCTGTGTACTACAATGTTGCAAGAGAGAAGTCAAAATTGAGTCAGCAACCACAAAGCAAAGCTTCGAGTGTCAAGACCGAAGCCCCTCGACGAAAGCAACCACAAAGCGACGCTTCGAGTGCCACGCATAAAAAGTCAAAAGGAAAAGATGTCGTTCGTGAGATACCTGAGAATAAAGAGGTAAATTATTATTATCCTTGTTCGAATTTTGTATATATATATATATACTTAGCTTTGACGTTTTAAACTTTTGTAGGCTGGAACACCTTGTCACCTAGCGATGGGCTCTATGGATAACATTGTTGTCGTAGGCACAATGTATGAGTCGCCTTCACAAAATGCAACCATCCATGGAGTTCCATTAGGAGTCGAAAATGTTCGAGTTGTGGTGGACATGGTCATAGGTGATGATTGTGCATTACCGATTCCTGTGAACGATGAACTACAAACGTTGTATCAAGCGGTCAGTAATTTTGTGGGATGGCCTCGCAGGCTTGTTATTACTATAGATGACAAAGAGGTATGTTTATTTTCAATTGAAATGTTTTTTTTAAAAGAAATATAGTGACTTGATATTTTTTATAAGAACCTCCTGCCAAAACTAAGCCCATAGTACAATCAAGCAAACATACAGATGTCCATGTTACTATTAGGCTCCTAAATAGATACGCGATGCTTAAGATGCAACAAGAAGATACACTAACGATCAATATGCCCGAGCGTATCTTGGGAAAGAGAGCATCAGTATTTTTACATCGTGAAGACATCATGCAATATTGTGGGAATGTTGAGATAGGTTACTCATGCATATTCACGTACATTACGTAAGTAAACAAAGTTATTACACATTTTGATTCATGAGTTTTCTATTTTCTTTGTAGAATGAGATTTTCTTAATATTTAAGACTTAAAGTTGTTTGTGTTAGTTTAGGGGGTGATAAATACTTGTATTATGTTTTGAAAGTGTTTGAGTTATGTTTTGGAAGTGGTTGAGTTGATGAATACTTGTATTATGCTTTGAAAAATGCTTGACTTAAGTTGTATTATTGGAGGTGTTGCTTTAAAAGTTTAGTTGAGTTTGGAGGGTGGTGGGGGTGATGTATTATGCTCTTTGAAAAATGCTTGACTTAAGTTGTATTATGGGAGGTGTTGCTTTAAAAGTTTAGTTGAGTTTAGAGGGAGGGGGTGATGTATTATGCTTTGGAAGTGGTTGAGTTGATGAATACTTGTATTATGCTTTGAAAAATGCTTGACTTAAGTTTTAGTATTTGACTTGTTAGTTTACAAGTTTAGTTGAGTTTGGAGGGGGGGTGTATTATACTTTGGAAGTGGTTGAGTTGATGAATACTTGTATTATGCTTTGGAAGTGTTTGAGTTGATGAATACTTGTATTATGCTCTTTGAAAAATGTTTGACTTAAGTTGTATTATTGGAGGTGTTGCTTTAAAAGTATAGTTGAGTTTTGAGGGGGGGGGGGTGTATTATGCTTTGGAAGTGGTTGAGTTGATGAATACTTGTATTATGCTCTTTGAAAAATGCTTGACTTAAGTTGTATTATTGGAGGTGTTGCTTTAAAAGTTTAGTTGAGTTTGGGGGGGGGGGGGGGGAGGGGAGGTGATGTATTATGCTTTGGAAGTGGTTGAGTAGATGAATACTTGTATTATGCTTTGAAAAATGCTTGACTTAAGTTTTAGTATTTGACGTGTTGGGTTACAAGTTTAGTTGAGTTTGGAGGGGGGGTGTATTATGCTTTGGAAGTGGTTGAGTTGATGAATACTTGTATTTTGCTTTGGAAGTGTTTGAGTTGATGAATACTTGTATTATTTTCTTTAGGTACATCTGGACTGTACTTGATCCCGAGATAACAAACAAGTTTTTTTGTGGTTGATCAAGCAACAATCTCATCGTACGTGAAGTCTCAAGAACTTCGTTTTAGAAATCTATCTAACAGACTAGATATGGTTGATTTGGATCAATTAGTTCTCATTCCCTTTAACACTGAGTAAGTAATTCTTACTAGCGAAATTTACTCCATTGTAAATTTTCTTATTCATAAATAATAATATGATCAAAATTGTGATTCTACATAGTCATCATTGGATGTTGATCGCGATCCAGCCTCGGGAAAACACTGTGTATATATTGAATTCTTTGCGTAGTAAAGTTGAAGAAGAGTTTAGTGGAACTATAAATACGTAAGTGTGTCTCAAATTTTTGTAGTGTTTAAAAGGAAAAATAAAACTTGAATTGTTCTAATGTTTTAAATTATTTAGGGGGTTGAGAATGTGGCAAGCTAAGCACTCGCTTCCTCAATATCGATCTGCTATTAGTTGGAAACTAGTGGAGGTAAATTCACATTCATGATATTATAGACATTGAAATCTTGTATGCATACTCAATTATGTTCTTTTTCACTGTAGTGTCCTTGTCAATCAGGTTCGATAGAGTGTGGGTATTTTGTGCAAAAATATATAAGAGAAATAATGCACAACTCTACTACCCCTATAACTAAACTTGTAAGTATTATCACTATCCTTACATGTTATTATAATTTATGTTTCTTTTCATTCTTTTGTCATGTAATTGTTTTTATTTTGTTGTAGTTTAACACAAAGAATGCATTTACACAAGACGAGATCGACGAGGTTCGTATAGAATGAGCAAATTTTGTTGGAGGATTTGTGTAAGCTAGGTGTACTTGAATATACATTAATTAGCTTGAAATGTGTCTATATATAGTGGATGATTTGTTTAGGTGTACATACTTTTCAATAGTGTACATACTTTTCAATAGTAAATGTTCAAATGTGTTCTCTCTTCTGAAAATGCTTGATTCTGGAATATTTGGTTGGATCTAATTTGTGGAGGGACGGGTGGTCCAAGTATTATATTGTAAATGATATATGGAATTTTTTGTATTTCAAGTTGGTTTTGTGACATAAAAAAATTGTGTTTGGATTGACCTATTTGTATTGGAAGTTATAAAGTCAAATTCTATTTTTGTTTACAAGAAGGAAGAAATAGTATTGTTGGTTAGCTACGTTTGCAACCAACAATTTTTTTTTATTTAATATTGAATAAAAATGATGGCAGGCATTGCCTGTCATTGAAACATACAAAAAGGGATTTTTAATGTCGGACATATTATATGAGAAAATTAAAATTTGCAAACTTTTAATGTCGCGCGCTTCTGATGTCGCCACTTTTAATATCGGGCAAGACCGACATTATAAGTACACTTTTAATGTCGGACAGAGCTTTTAATGTCGGGAAATGACCGACATTAAAACTGTGCTATCTATGTCGGTCAACCAGACAACAAAACAGTCTTTTAATGTCGGGCTATGACCGACATTAAACGAGTACTTTTAATGTCGGACAGGGCCTTTAATGTCGGGCAATGACCGACATTAAAAGCGACCGACATTACAACTTTTAATGTCGGTGTTTTTAATGTCGTCAGTGACTGATATTAAAGACCTTTAATGTCGAGCATTGCCCGACATTAAAAGCCAAATTTGTTCTAGTGTGTCCATAAGAACAAAAAAACAGAGTAATAAGGTACCTACCTCTTGGAGCTCCCAATTCGTATAGTCTGATGCTTTATAATTCACACGAACGGCTTTTGGACAACCACTTGGATCTTCTCTACTATCCTCGGGCCTTGGAACGGATTGTGGGGTCCTCAATTGATAGGAATTGGAAAGGAAAGTTTATGGGTTCATGCAAGCTTGAGAGTATGGACATGGAAGTTCTTGGGAGAATTTTGGCAGCATATTAGGTTGAAGAAATCCACTAATTTTCATCAGTTCATCCTCTATATATAGAAGAAATCATGCACAAAAATTGACAACAAATATGGATCATTTTGAGTCATAAGATTAGGTGGTGCAATAAGGCTAATTACAAGTGATTAATCATTAAGCACCACCTCCAAAATTTGTTAACTTTTGAATTTCTTTTAAATTCAAAATTTGCAAATAAAATTCTGAATAATCCCACTTTCTTTTATTTTTATTTTAATTGAAATATCATTTATTTAATTAAAATAAAATTATTTAATTTAACATCTCATATTAAATTAATACCATTTGTGCAATCTTGGTTTCTTTCTCCAAATGAATTTTCTCGAACATGAATCCCTATTCACGTGTTTAATATTTAAATCATATTTAAATATATAAATCTCATTTTAAGTTTAATTAATAATTAAATTAATATGTCACTAAATATCGTATATAACCGACTTTTATATCCTTTTCCGAATTTGAACATTTCAAATATTAACCTATCATATTGTTCCAAGTTTTATTCCTATTGAGCTAGTAGAGGGACCTAATGGACCTACAAATCATGGGCTCCAACAAAGTGATGATAATCGGTTAGTCTCATTAACCTAGTTATTCATCGTTTGTTAGCTTCTAAGAAACTCCACTATAGCCCGTAGCTGCACTCCCCTCACTGTAGATATATTTCTTGTCCACTTTAGATAACCATGATTAGTAAGTCGGCCCTTCACTGGTTGTTTGTAACTAGAGCTAGGTCAAATGTTCGTTTTACCCCTATAGTTACTTCTTGTTCCTTAAGTTCCACTGATCCTCTAATGAACAACTAGTTCGCGATACAATCACTGAACCAAGTCCCTCTCAAGTTTATGAGAGGGTGGGGCCCCATGTTTAAGACTCGAAGTTAGCACTTAAGGGAACAACCTTTACTAACCCTAAAACGGGTAGTAGTGAATTCCTTCTTGCAAAGCTATGTCCCCAGCTATCTATTTAGTCTTATCCCAAAATGGTAGGCTTATTGAGTCGACGATGTTTGACCACTCTCACCCATGCAAATCAAAGGATAATCCTAAATAAACAGGAGTTCATAGTCAGCTCAGGATTAAGATCGAGTTACCTAGGTTATTAATATGAGATGTTCAGTTTCAACAGTAAATGGTGTTGAAAAGTGAAAGTGACTTATCTCCTGGTCTGATCTCTATGCAAACTCTTTGTATAGGACGTCTTCACTCACATGTCTTACACGTGAACGATTAGGATCAAATCGTTTGTCTTTAAAGAACAAAGCAAGTCGCGCCAATAGTGTCCCCAGGATTAAGGTACTCAACCTTATCCATATACTATAGATCGTTTAGACTATTTACTTGAACTTGATCCATACTTATGTCACACATAAACTTCAAGTATACATAATATAGCTATGGGTTCTTATTTTATTAGATTTGTGGTTATATTTAGGAAAAACAAATATATAGAAATAATACTTCATTGAAGCAAGTCAAATGTTACATTTACTATCTAAGAGTTTTAGGGCATAAAACCCAACACATTCTACTCCTTATCAATATGAAACATTCTCATACATAAGTCAAACTTATCAATCAGAAGTGTTTTGGTAAACATATCTGCAACATTCAAATTAGTAGGTACCTTTTTATCGATACTATTTCATCACTAATAATATCTCTAATAAAATAGTATCTAACATCAATATGTTAAGTTTTCTTTCATGATGAAAATGATTCTTGGACAAATGTAATGCACTTTGACTATCACAAAATATGGTCACATATACTTTATTACAACTTAACTCATAAATAATACCTTTAAGCCATATTGATTCCTTAATTACTTCTGTTAAGGTAATGTATTCTGATTCAGTCGTAGATAAAGCAACCACAGATTGTAAATTGGTTTTCCAACTAATAGTACAATCTAGAAATTTAAATACATAACCAGTCAAAGATCTACGGTTGTCTAAATCAGCAGCATAGTCAGCATCTACAAAGCCCTCTATTTCTATGTTTTTTTTTATCATAAGAAAAAGTTTTTGTTCCACCATAAACAATGCATAAAGAAGTGTGAGATGCAAGATATCTAAGGATCCATTTTACAGCATTCCAATGTTGCTTACCAGGGTTAGTTAAAAACCTACTAACAACACTTAATGGATAGGCTAAGTCAAGTCTAGTACAAACCATAGCATACATAAGACTCCCAACTGTACTAGAATAAGGAACATTCAACATGTCATCAATTTCAGTGGGTGTCTTTGGTGAATCATTAATAGATAATTGGGAAAAATACACTTTTAGTCCCTGAGGTTTGAGTTAGGTTTCATTTTGGTCCCTGAGGTTTCAAATTCAACAATTTAGTCCATGAGGTTTGAGATAAGTAGCAATTTGGTCTCTGCCATCCATTTTGTCGTTAAATCTAACCGGATGTCGACGTGGCACTATTATTTTAATTAAAAAATAATATTTTTTTTATTTTTTAAAATAAAAATATATTAAAATAATAAAAAATATATTTTTTATTATTTTTTTTTAATTCTCTCTCCTCCCCCTTCTCCTTCTTCTTTCCCATCCTCCTTCTTCCTTCTTCTTCCTCATCCTCATCCATGGCCGCCGGCCGGTGACCTACGACCACTGCTCGCCAGCGGCAGCCGCCGACAGTGACATTTTTTTTCTGTTTTTTCTTTCTTTCTCCTCTCCTCTTCTCATCATCTTCTTCTTCTTCTTTTTTTAATAACCGAGAAAATGAGGGAGGAGGAGCTCCCTCCTCCCCGTTTCGACGTCGAAACGAGGAGGAGGGAGAGCTCCCTCGTTTCAAATCTGAGGATTGTAAGTTCGTCGATACGGATAACAGAAGGAACAAACTGATGGGTGGCCAATCAGGAGGGTGGATCGGTGGATGCAGACCAAGGTCTGAATTCTTGGTTTCAATCTGGAGTTGAAATCTTTGTCGCGGTGCTAATCGGAACCATAATCGCCCCTCGTAGCTTTTTCTCGAGAAACAAACAAAATTCATCTTCATCCTCATCGTCTTCTTCTTCTGCGTTCAACTGTTCGCCGGTGATTCCTCTGTGCTCGGGGAGAAGGCCTAAAGCTCCCTCCTCCTCGTTCCGGCGTCGAAACGGGGAGGAGTGAGCTCCTCCTCCCTCCCCCGCCTCTTTTTCTCTGCTATTAAAAAAAAGAAGAAGATGATGATGATGATGAGAAGAGGAGAGGAGAAAGAAAGAAAAAACAGGAAAAAAAAAAATTGTCGCCGCCGGCGAGCGGTGGTCTCCGGCTGTCGGTCGCCGACCATGGATGAGGATGAGGAAGAAGAAAGAAGGAGGAGGATGAAGAAAAAGGTGGGAGAGAAAAATATAAATAAATTAAATAAATTAAAAATAATAATATTTTTATTATTTTAATATATTTTTAATTTAGAAAACTAAAAATTTATTTTTTTAATTAAAATAATAGTGCCACGTCAGCATCCGGTTAGATTTAACGGAAAAATGGATGGCAGGGACCAAATTGCTACTTATCTCAAACCTCATGGACTAAATTGTTGAATTTGAAACCTCAGGGACCAAAATAAAACCTAACTCAAACCTCAGGGACTAAAAGTGTATTTTTTCCTACATAATTTAAAGTGTTTGCCAAAAGGTGTACTAACCTTCTTACTATCATATCTCTAATCTTTTAACTAGCCTATTTATATAGTCATTTTGAGTCAAAAGCAATTTTCTTTGTTTTTTATCTCTCTTAATCTATGCCTAGAGTTCGTTTTGCTTGCCCTAAATCTTTCATTTCAAATTCTTTACTAAGAAGTCCCTTTAACTTATTTAACTCATGAACATGCTTACAAGCGATCAGCATATCATCAACATATAATAAAAGGTACACAAAGTCAGATTCTGAAATTTTCTTAAAATAAACACAACTATCATATTTACTTCAGCAACCCCATTTTGTTGAGGGGTACCTACAACTGTCAAATGCCTTCACTACAACAAAAATACCTTTTAATAGCATCTTAGGATAGCTTTTTATATAAAAAGCTATGGAAAAACAGGGGAAAAAGCGGGAATTGAAAAAAATAAAAACAAATAAGCGCCCAACGTTACCAAAAACCCTCAGACTATTTTCCCTCGCGTGCCTCTCTCCCTTCCTCTTGATCTCCCTCTCGTCTTCTCCCAGATCAGCCACAGCACCACCACCATGTCGCTGGAGATCGTGTCCAACCACCGCTGCACCTCAACCACCCACACACACCGCAAGAAGTGTGAACACCCCTGTAACACCCTCTTCCTCCTTCTCGATCACGAACAGTCGTCTCCCCCTTCTTCAACATCTTTCTCCTCTACCTAAGCGCACCGTCATCGATCGAACAGCCAGCCACCATCGCGCCTACGTCTGCCCAGTTGTCGTCGTGCGTCTCTCTCCCTCCCCTCTCGGTGAGATCCTCTCTCCCTCACGATTTAATATGTCTCTCTCTAATCCCAGTTGTCGATCGAACAGCCAGCCACCATCGCGCCTCCGTCTGCCCAGTTGTCGTCGTGCGTCTCTCTCCCTCCCCTCTCGGTGAGATCCTCTCTCCCTCACGATTTAATATGTCTCTCTCTAATCCCATATGTTTCTCCCTCAGTCCCGATCTTCTTCTGACAAGCTCAACAACAACGTGTAGAAGTCATTTAAGCGTCGCTCGGCTCGTGGGTCACGTTGGATCTATGTGGGTCAGAGCGAACACACGAAGCTTTTATCCCAATTTCTACCATTTCAAGGGAACTCGGCTGTGAGTAAGTGAGACTGAGCAAGATCTAGTTAAATTAAAATGAAAACACATTGAAAAATTGTTGTGTACGTTGAAACACACTCCTTTTCGATTCCCTTTCGATTTCTTCAAAGCAACCTTGCCCCCTCTACTCATTTTTCTTCATCAATTTCCTAGGTTTGAAGCAACGTGCTGAAATTTTTCTCTCCTTCGAAGCAAGAAAAGCGCACTAAGCTTGAAAATTTGTCTCCCCTCCGAAAAAAAACCCGCATCAACTCGATTGCAGTCGGTTTCACCATCGGGATTGGCTTGGAAAGAACCAGCAAGAACTTCTTGTCGAAAAGCCATGGTCCTTGTTTAATTTTTCGACAGTAAGGGCGATGGGAATGTTCCACGCTGCCTTCAAACTTTTCCGCATAACCTCCCTAGATATTATACCTCGGCGCCAAAAGCTTTCCAATAAGATTGAAACCGAGAGACTGACTTGTAACTACAACTGCTCGACGATCAACATCTACTTCCGTAGACTCTTCCTCAGCAGTCAGATTAAACTTTTCCCAATTTTCTAGCATTTCTTCGAAAGCCATTCTCTTCCAACGATCTGAAAAAAGCTTCTACAGAATTTTGTTTAAAGGAGATGGAATCCACAAACAGTTGGATGCAAAAATCAAACCCACCCCATCAATATAAAGCCTCAAGAACTGAAATGAAACGGCATGATCCAATCCAGCGGTGATAGCTCCACCAATAAATGTCAAAATCAGAATCAGCGTAAAAGAATCAATCAAACCATGCAATTCAACCGAACAGAGAAGCAAATCAGGGACTTGAACATGTTTCCTTTATCCAATTATTATATACTTATTGACTTTACTTATTGAGTTTACTTCTTGGATATTTTGCTCTTAGTTCTAAATATTTTTTAAAAAAGAGAAATCATTAAAAGGTGAATCAAATAAATGATAAAAACAGTTTGACAACCACTGAAAAAAAAATGAAATTAATACTTTGATATCTATTAAGCAATATAGCAAGAACAAATATTTTCTAGGAGTTTTTTTTTTTTTTTTTTTTTTTTTTTGAAAAGGAATATCATTAAATCAAACAACTACCAACGTCCACAAGAATTCAAGAAGCAAACCAATGAGGGATACTCTCATCCCTACCCACCTCTCTATCTTCTAAAACAGGGGAAGAAGAGCCAAAAAAATTCAGAGAAATCCCCAAAAACAGTTGCAGCATGAGCAAGATAATGGGCCAAAAAATTAGCATTCCTCTTACAATAAACGAATTCGATCTTCTTTTCCTTAGCCATCTCCAAAATTTCGGCGAAAATCAGGCCTGAATCCGAATAGTCTTCTTCCTCTTCCGGGAGCACTTTGACTACACTAAGGGCGTCAGACTCAGCAAGCAGGGGCGGTCTGAATCCACTTTCTCTCGTTCCTTTGAATTATGCATTCAGACCTAAACAGATCGCTTCACCTTCAAGGGCCTTTATTGGCCAATAGCGAGAAACACGACTGCAACCTGCTCCGATTAAAGATCCGGCAGAGTCACGAATCACCCAGCCCACCCCGCCCCTCATCGCAGCGCTGCTCCACGAGGCGTCTGAGTTGAGCTTCCACCAGCCTTCATCCGGTGGCTTCCATGACAGGAGACTCGGCTGGCTCTGTACCTCTGGAAAATCCAAGTATGGTCTGTTCTTATCTTCAAGTTCCTCAATATAATTTGTCAACAATCTGGAAACCTGATTAATGTCTAGCTGTTGGTTTGAATTTCTGCAATTGTTTCTTGAATTCCATAGCACCCATAAGATGATAGTCGCTTTGCTCAGCTCCTCCTTCGACAGATTTCAGCACATACAATTCCAGTAGTCCATAGATCTCCAACCTCATCTGATACAAGGAAACAAATTCCATAAATTCGGGAGAAAAAATTGGTAGAAAACTTACACCCCCAGAATAAGTGTTTGGTTGACTCCACGCTCCCCCGCACAGAAAACATCCCAAATTAGTAGAAATCCCTCTTATAGCAATATTTGAATTTGTGGGAATAGCATTGTTTATAATCTTCAACATAGATATTTTGGCTCTGGGGAAAATGTTCAAGCTCCCTTTGGCTTCCGGATTCCAAATAATTGTAGGCACTTCTAACGGTGAAATTCCCTTTGGCTTCCGGATTCCAAATAATTTCATCTCTAGTCTTGATGCGGCTTCTCCGGAGACTAAGAATTAACTTCGCATCTTCTTTTGAAAAAACATTAAGAACTACTTCCTCATTCCAAAAACCTTCATTATCAAGGAGATCAATGACTCTCTTCTTTTGACCCAAATCGGGAACCGATTACCCGCACCTCTTAAATTTTCAAAATTGCATACCTGGTGAGTTTTCTGATGATAAAACACACAGCGACAGAGGAGAGAGACGAAGGTGTGGGCTTCACAATAACACATTGTATACCATTGAAGACGTGCTCTCTGGCTAAAGATGAAGTAACCTTAAAATCTTGAGGGAGCTTTTCTGATTTCAAATTTCAATCTTGAGGGAAATTGCAGTACTCCTGGTGAGTTTTCTTGGCCGGCGTGATTTATCATTGTGACTTGGAAAAGTTTTAGAGTTTTTTTCCTTACAGTTTAATGATAATAAATAATGTCCTATTTATAAACTTTATTTGTTAAGATTAACATATCAGTTTATTAGCTTTATGTTATTTGTTATGTTATTATGTTGAAAAGGTTTATTAGCTTTATGTTATCAGTTTATTAGCTTTATGTTTTTGTAATTGTGGTGTAATTGTTTGTTATATTTATATCGAATGGAGTAATTGTAATAATTGTTTGTTATATTTATATAGTTTCTTATATGGCAAAAACTAAAGATACTTTAAAGAGGAGAGCTAGTGAGGGACTTAGGGACGCATGAGTAATACCTAAAGCGAACAGAGAAACATCACCTATTTCTCTTCACAGTAACCATGAGGTACACCATGCTATTTACTTTGTTATATTATTTACATAAAAATGTCGTTATTTACTTAAACATACACTTTACCATTGAACAAATAGCGTTTACCCTTGATATTTACCTCTCAAGTACTATTTGTTTATTACCATCCGAGGAAACCATGAATAAAAAAGCTACACCACGACATCCGATGGATAAAAAAAAGGCAACGAGAAAAGATAGAAACAAATAATTTTTTTAAAAAGGGAAAACATAACAAAAAAAAAATGCTAAGAAAGCTAAAAATGAAGTTGAAAAAAGGTCAGTAACAATTTCAATCAATTATCTACCATCTAATAAAATGTTGGATAACATTAGTTTTGGTGTTTAATGTTGCCAAAAAAGAAATTTGGACATGGAGATGAGGAACATGGTGATGAGGAAACAGTTTATGATGATAGTGATGTTAGTTATATGGAAGTACAATGTGAATATAAATATAATTACATTCATTGATTGTTGATTAATTAAATATATGAAATTGATTGATAGGACGAGGAGAATGAAGGAAGTGATGCAGAAAGGGAGGAGTTGATGAATAATTCAACAACAAAAGAATCAAGCAAAACTAAAGATAGAGATGATTCCTCGAATAATAGAGAAATTGGATGCTCGAAACCAAAGAAGAAGAATCATAAAAAGTATTCCTAAAGAAAAACAACCGAGAAAAAAGGTATGAGGTTATATTCTTTTGAACTAAACAATTTTGATTAATTAATACCTGAGGAATTTATATGCTCTCCTTGAATTGAAGGAAGCCGACAAGGATAAAGGGAAAAATCAAAAGACCAATTTTAAGAAAGGAGTAAACATGAGAACTAGTAACTTGAAACATGATGAAGAATTTGAAAACTCTAACTTTGGTGAGTTTTCATCAAGTAGGAGTGAGTACATACCTAGTCCTCCAGGCACTTTTTGTGCCTCTCGAACTGCAGCTTTTCGCTTCCTACCTGACTCTCCTCCTGAGGGTCCTCCTTAAATGGTTCGAATCTCGAGCGGTGGGTTGGCACCACCCTTACCTTGGTCTGCTGGTAGTGGCCTCTTGCTTCTGTCATTCCCCACGAATTCCTTGAGGTAACCTTCTCAGATTAGGGTTTCTATCTCATCTCGTAACTGGATGCATTCTCGGGTTGTATGGCCGTGATCTCCGTGGAACATGCAATATTTGTTTATGTTTCTCTTGTCGGGATCCGATCTCAACTTTTATGGGTGTTTCAACAGATTCGTGTCTTGTATTGCGGCCAAGACCTTTTTAAGCAAAGTTGTTAGTGGCGTATACCTGTCGAACCTGACCTTAGGCTCCGCACGGCCTTGCAGCTCCTTGGCTTCTGGTCGGTCTCGGCCATTGGCCGAGGAGTGCTCAGGTCGGCTCCGGCCTCTTCCTTCGGCCTGGTGCCTCTTTCCCCTGTCTTCCCGGCGTCGGTCTGATATTGACATCCCCCGACTCTCTCTTTCTTCCTGCTTGGATCTCAACAGCTCCTCTGCGCTTATGTATCTTTGTGCTCGGGTCATAAACTCCACGTACGTTCGTGGTTGGCTCTCTCCGATTGAATTGAGTAGCCTTTCATCCTGCAAACCTGAAATCACAGCAGTCAAAGCAACTCCATCATCGTAACCCTCCACCTGCAAAACTTCGTTACTAAATCTGTTAGTATAATCCCTCAGGCTTTCCCGGGGCCCCTGCTTTACTGTCAGCAAGTTGATTTGAGGCTTCTGTCGACTACGGGCTCCTAGGAATTGCATAACAAACGCTCGGGCCAGCTCTCTGAACGAGCCTATTAACCTTCGCGGGACCTTGCCAAACCACTGCCTTGCTAAACCTATGAGCGTTAGTGCAAAGGCTCGGCACCTTGTTGCTTCGTTCGCCCCATGAAAGTCCATCCAAGTCTGGTATCCATCTAGGTGCTGTTTCGGATCCTTTTTCTCATCATACTGCGGGAAGTTTGGTACCCTGAATTTGTGCGGCACCTCCCCTCTCATTATCTCATCGGTGAAGACTGGCCCCTCTTGTCCAATCAGTCCTTCTATATCCCCGTTCTCTGCCTTTTTTTGGGAGGTTTGGTAACTACCTTCCCCTTTTAGCCATCTGGATATCTCTCGTCCCTTTCGGTCCTACTCGGCCTCGGACTTTGCCCGAGCCTCCAACTTTTCCCTGCCATTATTTCCTGTGTACATACCTGGTGTTTTTTTTAGCGGAGAACTCCTGCGAGCCTTTTTGCGGCTCGGCCCAGCTTCCTTCTGGGTCTGGTCGTCCCCGAGAGGAGGCATTCGGCTAGTTACACTCTCCGAATCTCCTACCTCATCGTTGGCTATCCCCTTACCCTTTTTTGGGTCTCTGTGCGGATGCTCTTCCTCGCGCCTGGCGTGCTCGGGTCTCTTTAACAAAGTGAGGATTTCAGTCAGGTTCTGCCCCATCTCGTTCATCCTTCCCTTAATCTCTGCGATCTCGGTCTCTTGGGCCTGGAGTCGAACCAAAGAGTTCACTACATCTGCTGTCGGCTGATTCTCGTGCTCCATCATCGTCGTGCTTACTTGTCGCATACAACGTTTGCTTGTCAACGCCTTTCCCCACAGACGGCGCCAACTGTTGATGGTCAAATTTCGCTTAGGGATTTGCCCCTCGCTCCACACGACGATCAACGGTGAATTTGTAAGTGTTGGATCGGTATGAAAACCCTAGAGGGGGTGAATAGGGTTTAGTTAAATTTTATAAATTTTTTAGTACGGTGAGTCCAATTTAAACAAATAAGCAAACTTTTTACAAATAATTAATTTTAACACAAATTGGTCAATAAATTAGAAATAGATTTTAAACACCCAAATTAATTCCAATGTAAATGTTGTCCATAAACATTAAAAATAAATTACAGGAATTAATTTCATGCAAATAACGATAAAGAAAATTAATTGCAAAAATTAAATAGTAGAGGGTTAGAGAAAATAACACCGGAAATTTATAGTGGTTCGGCAAACGGCCTACTCCACTCCCCAAGCTCCTCTTGGGTATTTGATTAGAGAACACAACTCTTTCCACGGCTTAGAGTCCAACCGGTACAATGTTCTTTTTCGAGGAGCAAGAACAAACCTGATCCTTTCCACGGTTTAGGATCAAACCGTTACAACCGCTCCTTTTTGGGCTCAAGAGCAACCCTTACAATATTTGGAAATTTTAAGAACAAAAATTACAAACTCTCTCAAAGAGAGGATATACAAATTTTCGCTGACAAATTTGTAAGACAAATTCTTACAAATTAATGCCCTCAAATGGTTAAGAAAAATAAAATTGAAAGCTCAAGAATTCTCTCAAAAATAAAATCTCTCACAATAAATAGAAATGAACATTGAAGAATTGGAGAGAAGAAACATGTAGGGCCCGTTTGATAACCATTTCGTTTTCTGTTTTCTGTTTTTGTTTTCATTTTTAAAAAACAGGGGTGTTTGATAACCATTTCTGTTTTCTGTTTTCTGTTTTTTAAAAACGTTTTTGAAATTATAAGTAAATTTCAAAAAAAAAAAAGTAGTTTTAAAAAAAAAAAATTCTGTTTTTCAAAAACTCATTTTTCTTCTAATGCTTACTTTTCTCCTCTTTTACCTCTCTCTCCAACAAATTTCTTTCTCTATTTTTTTTCTCTCTCTAAAATTTATTTTTCTCTCTAAAATTCTCTCAAGACTTTTTTTTCTCTATAACTTGTCTATATCTAAAAGCTTGTCGTCAATACATTTTCTCTCCTCAATAAACATGTTCTAATTTTTCTTTTGAAAAAAAAAATCACCAAAATTTTCTATCGCTACAACTTTTGTTTATTTTTCTAATTTATCGTTAGTTCTTTAACATATCTTTTAGCATATCTTTTACTCTTAACTTTACTATCTCTCTAAATTTTCTTTTTTTATTTAATTTTTTTAATCTAAAATTTATCGCTTTTACCCTAACTTGTTTTCTATTTTTTCTCGAGTCTAACTTATATTCTTTCTCTAAACATTTTCTTTTTTCTCGAGAAATTGGATAGAATTTAGAGAGGGAAAATTGTTGTTGTTTTTGTGAGAGAATGAGAGTATAAATAGGAAAAAGATGAAGTTGAAAAGAATTTGAAATTAAGCTTAATTTGGACCATTGGATTGGAGTTAAAGAAAAATGAAAGGTGGAGATTAAAAGAAATTAAAAGAAAAAAGAAATTTAAAATTATAATATAATTTAAATAAATAAATAAAAACTTTTTAACTTTGAAAACCATTCCAACGGTAAAACTAAAAACATTTTATAATAATAATAATAATAATAAAATGCATAAATAAAAATAAAATGCATAAATAAATATATGTGAGTAACGGTAAAAGAAAAAATTATAAGTATATATATTTTAAAAACTTTCAAACTTTCCAACAGCCATGCATTTAATGCTGGTTTGAATTTTTTTTTTTTAAATAACTAACCGTTACTCACAATTCCTATTTAATAAAATAATATATATATATATATAATATTTAAATAACCAAAAGCTTCACATGTCACTCTCTCATTACTCCATGTGTCGTCATCGGATAGGTCCAAGAAGCTGACTCAGCCGCCACGTCATCAGCACGGGTATTTTTCGCTAAAACTTGTTTCGGCTATAACTTCTTCGTTTTAGCTCCGATTTGAATGATTCAAGAGGCGTTGCAATCGTTGTTCCGAGCTCTACGCTATGGGCACATTAAAACACTAAAATTTTCAGTAATTAAAAATTGAGTTTTTTATCATCAAAACATCGATTAATTAATTAATTAAAATTAATTAATTTGAGATTAAGGGCCAAAAAGCCAACAGTAAGGAAGTGGGAAGGACGTGACCTGCAAGACGAGCAAACGCTGCACACCGGTGTGGTGTAGACCGCACGCACTCCGATGCTTAAGTTAGCCTTTGGCCGAAGAACACGTAGAGCGTATTTAGGGTTGGATTTTGCATACTTGAATGCGTGAGTGGTCTCTCTTTTTATAAGCTCCCCTTAGGGTTTTGGCGGCTCCCAGACTCCGGACCTTCGTCGGGCCTTTGGCCCTGGTCAGCCTCGGCAATGGGTCGAGGCCGACCACTTGCTCGGTCTCTCCCTTGGGCCGAGGCCGAGCATTGTTGTCGTGGGTCGGAAGGGGTTTCAGCCCTTTGCTTCTTTGGCTTGGCCTCTTTTGTCTCCTGGGCCGGCTAATTTGGGCCTACCCTACATAAAATTGTTGGGTTTTATGCCCTAAAACTCGTAGATAGTGAATGTAACTATTGACCGGATATTAATGAAATAATATTGATATATTTCCATTAATTGTTATTAGTTATTTTATATTTTTCTTTGCCTAAAAATAACCCTAATCCAATAAACTAGACATTCAAGGCTGTAATATGTGTCTTGAACTATATGTAGCGACATATGGGATCATTGTTCAAGAAACAGCCTAAAGGGTCTATAGTATAGGGATAAGACTGGATGTCTTATCCTAGTGACACTATGGATACGACCCACTTTGTATTTGATACAAACGCTGCGATCCAACGCGTTCGTGTAGGAGACATGCGAGTGGGGGTATTCTATGCAATGAGTTTGCATAAGACCGGACCGCAAAATAGTAACCACTGGTTATAACACCGTTAACTAGTTGGTTTTCTATTTCACTAGGACGACCTAGACAACTTAGTCTTAATCCTGAGTTGATTATGGACTCCTACTCATGAGAGATTGTCCTTTGATTTGTATGGGTGAGAGTGGCCAATACGCCGACTCAATAAGCCTACCACTTTGGGGACAAGACTGAATGGGGAGCTGGGAACATAATCGTACAAGATGGAATTCACTCATTCCCGACTTTAGGGAAGCCGATGAGTGTTCCCTTAAGTGGTTACTCCGAGTCTTGAACAAAGGGCCCTACCCTCTCAATGGCACGAGAGGGTTTTCTGTTTGATGGTTGGACCACAAACAGGTTGTTCATTAGAGGAGAACTGGTACTTAAGGAAATAGAAGTAACCCAGGGGTAAAACGGTAATTTGACCCAGTTGGTGTTACGGACACTCGTGAAGGACTAACTAGTCGATATTGGTCTAGATCCGTGGACACAGAAAATATGTCTGCAGTGAGAAGAGTCCAACTGTGAGTCTATAGTGGAATGAACACACAGTTAACGAATATTGATTAATGTGGTTAATGAGTTTGACCAATTAATCTCACATCGTTGGAGCTTCTGATATGCAGGTCCATTAGATCCCACTGGTAGCTCATAAAGTAATTTGAGGCAACTAAGTAATAAATGTAAATTGAAAAGGTTCAATTTACTAAGGGAAACAAATATAATATATATTGATATATTATTATGAGAGAAATTAATATTTGAAGAAATTCAAATATAAATTTATGGAAGTTTGAAATAGTTTAAATAATGAATTAATTAATTTAAGGCCTAAAAATGTGTTTGGGCAAATTAATTAATTCTAGGCCGGAAATTAAATATGTGATATTTAATTGGTGGTTAATTAATTAGAGAATTAATTAACCGGGAATTAATCAATTATGGAAATAATTAATCACTTAAGGAAGTGATTAATCATTTATGGAAATGATCTAATCACTTATGGAAGTAATTAGTCATTTGTGGAAAAGATTAATCAATTATGGAATTGATTGATCATGATTGATTAAATAAGGAATAAGATTGAATCAATTTTGGAAAAATTTGATTTAATTGAATATTTTTTCCATGGCCTCTCTTCTATAAATAGAACACTAGATCTAATTGGTTTGGGACACTTGATACTTTGCTCTTGCTCTTAGACTCTCAAGACAAGACCTAGAATTCTCTCTAGCCTCCCTCTTAGAGAAAGACTCCCACAAGTCTTTTGCCTCCTAGACCTAGAGTCATACCGGTCTAACCTCTGTGGTTATTGTGTCATTCAAGAAGAATTTTCCAGCGATCACAAGACAAAGGAGGCTGCTGCGTTTTGTTCGTTGGAGCATCGTTGGCGAAGAACGGTCAAGTTTACAACGGAGGTTTGTAACGGTTCTTCCCCTTTTCCTTAGAAAAGCATGAAAATAAATTTGGATTTATTTTTCAACATGTTTAAACTGATTTTTCAGCGACTTTAAAGTATGTTTAAAGTTTGATTGAGTTTTCGTAACGGTATTTTAATGTTAATTAATATACGGCGTAAGGTCCAATCGATGTGCTTCTGCTGCGTGGGGACTTTTATTCCCTTAAAAAATATCATAGAATACTTTTGCCCATAACAACATTAACTTAACTGGGTAAAGGATTCTTGAATCTCCTTCTGAATTGTTGAACAATAAAATAAATTAAAGTAAAGTAAAAAAGAAAATGATGGTAGGAGACTCGAAAGACGCTGAGATAAAATCGAAAAAATGTGAAATATAGTGTGTGAAGAAAGATGTGGATTGTTTGAAAGTTTCTTTTTTTCCTTTAATAGTTATGTCATTAATATTATCGCTTACTCTTTTTTAATCTTTTTGATCTTTACAATTTTTTCTATTCTGATTTGTTCTTATAATTTTTACTTTTAATTTATAATTAATTATTATTATAAATAACCAAATACATGGCAAAAAAAAAAAAAAAAGAACCAAAACACTGAAAATTGCAATGGTATTATGTTATTATTTTAAAACAGAGTTTAAGAATTAGATTTAAATATAAACATGATTACATATTAATACAAAAAAAGAAAAAGAAAAAAAAATTGAAACTCACCTTACCCAATCCAGTTCGCTCTGAATTATATTAAATGAAATATTTTTTTTTCTAAAAAAAGAAAAACCCATAGAGCTAGGGTGCCTCTCTTCTCATCACCCTATTGTTTTCTTGATCAATTTTGAGTCTGTTCACACGTAACTTCGGAGATGGAGACACGTGAAATAAACAATATATTTGTATTGATGTAATATGTGTGTGGGTGTACAATCTCTAACTTTAATCCTCTGATTCTATCTCTTAAATATATAAACTTTGGCCTCTAGCTTGTTGCTCTTCTTGGGCCGGTTTGTTGGGCTTCTTGGATGATCGACCTGCTAGGTTGATGATCTCTTGGATCGACTTGTTGGCTTGTTGATCTTCTTGGATGATCGGTCTGTTAACTTGATGATCTCTTGGATCGGCCTGTTGGCTTGATGATCTGTTGGATTGGCTTGTTAGCTTGTTGATCCTCTTGGATGATCGGCCTGCTGACTTATTGATCCTCTTGATCGATTGGTTGGCTTGTTGATCTTCTTGGATGATCGGCTTGCTGACTTGTTGATCTTCTTGATCGGTCGGTTGGCTTGTTGATCTTCTTGGATGATCAGTCTGTTAACTTGATGATCTCTTGGATCGGCATGTTGGCTTGATGATCTGTTGGATCGGCTTGTTAGCTTATTGATCCTCTTGGATGATCGGCCTGCTGACTTATTGATCCTCTTGATCGATCAGTTGTCTTGTTGATCTTCTTGGATGATCGGCCTGCTGACTTGTTGATCTTCTTGATCGGTCGGTTGGCTTGTTGATCTTCTTGGATGATCAGTCTGTTAACTTGATGATCTTTTGGATCGGCTTGTTGGCTTGATGATCTGTTGGATCGGCTTGTTAGCTTGTTGATCCTCTTGGATGATCGGCCTGTTGACTTATTGATCCTGTTGATCGATCGGTCTGCTTGTTGATCTTCTTGGATGATCGGCCTACTGACTTGTTGATCTTCTTGATCGGTCAGTTGGCTTGTTGATCTCTTCTTAGATGATCGGCCTGCTGACTTGTTGATCTTCTTGATCGGTCGGTTGGCTTGTTGATCTCTTTTTAGAGTCTTCTAGTCTTCAAATCTTCTAAGTCTTAAATCCTTTGAATTCTGAATCTCGGATCTCTGAATTCTCTGGACTCTTTGGATTCTGACGACTCTGAATCTTGGGAGAATGCTCAGGACTCTGCCCTCTCTGCCTCTGGCTGAATCCCCCCAGAATGAATGGTGGCCTCCTCTATTTATAGAGTTTGATGGACCTCATATGGGCTTGGGCTTGGGTCCAATTGCCACGTGGCATAATCTGATTGAACTTGGCTGATGTTATCTGATCGATCACTAATAGACAAGTGGCATTCTTTGATTTGCCAAATTTTAATGTCTATTAATTTAATTTAGGCACACGTGTAAATGTGTAATTGGTCCCAAATTTATTTTATCATTAATTTATATTAATGACGTGGCAATTTGTGATTGGCCGAAATTTCTTCTTCAACAGAGTTATTCATTCATGATTCACGGTTGTCATCTTCAACACGCCATAAAATCGAGATGTTTCTTTGCTATGTGTAGCACCCAAATTTAGAACAATTTGGTTTGGCTTAAATCCAATTTTTTTGAAGATAATGAAACAACTTTGAAGTTTCAATTTTTCATTTTTCAAAATTTTAATTTTTTTAATATATTAATAATTCAATTAAAGTTACGTTTAAACCAACAATTAAATTAGCACTAATTATTTTTTCGTTTAAAAAAAAAAACAAAAAACCATCTAATTTCAAGAGCATTCCAAAATGTCTATTGAAAATTTTGAGAAGAGAAAAAAAACATATTGAAGAGATTGAACTTTTTTTGTCCTCTCTCTCATTTCAAAGAAAGAAAAAGGAAACAAAATATTGATGAATTCAGGAGGGACTCCTCTCTCCTAAATATACGTAATATTGTGTAATCGAAAAATAACAATATATATTCAAAATGAAAAAATAAATATTCAAAAGAAATTCCTTCATCTACCACACATTGGTGAAGATGGAGAAGAATCTTCACCTTTTCGCTTCTTCCCCTCCACTTTATGTTTTCTGCAATTTCAATTCTTCGTGTATGTATCAATGAACTTGACATATTTTGTGGCAAGGAGAGAATAGATATTTATATGTTAAAAAGTAGGGGAAGCCAAATGGTTTGAGAAGTTTAATAGTTTTCTTCATTAAATTCATCTTGAATGCATAAAAAATGTTGCACAATTTTGGTTTTAATGACAAGCAAACCCACGTAGGAATGTAGGGGAAGCCAAATGGTTTGAGAAGTTTAATAGTTTTCTTCATTAAATTCATCCTCAATGCATAAAAAGGTTGCACAATTTTGGTTTTAATGACAAGCAAACTCACGTAGGAATTTTTAATGTAATCAAATATTTCAAAATTGAAGAGGGAGGTGAAAGAACAACTCAATTTATTATTGTAGGGGAAGGTGAAAGAACAACTTAATTTATTATTGTAGGAGGAAGGAGAAAATGTTAAACGGTATTATTGTCTCACTAAAAAAATTAAAAGGGTAAAATTGATACTAAAAGTTTCTCCTCATTGTAGATTGTCTCATGACAATTCTTTTTAAAATTCAATCTCATGATAAATTTAGATATTAAATTTAATATAAAAGATAATAAGTCTACTTTAATTGTTCTTTTTTTTTTAAAAAAAAATAAATATATCATTAAAGCAAATCAAAATCACATAGAACCAAATCCTCCTATTTGAAATTCTAGTTACCTGTATTTTATGGAATAATTTAGAGGAAGTGTTCAAAAAAGAAATAGAGGAAACAAAATAATTTAAAACTTAAATCATATAAATATTTAAATAAGTAGTCTTTTAGCACGTTGTTTACCAAATGAAAAAAATATGGTTTTTTTTGTTCAAGTAATAAGTTAAAGATATAATTTAGTAATACTAGTAAAGAACTGTGCGATGCACGTAAAAATATTATAGTTTTAATTTAAATTACAAAAGTAAAAATAAAATAAAATAATTGTCTCTTGAAATAAAATAATGTACCATGTATGACCTTGTGACAATCAGAATCTACGGGTTGAGATTGATATTGATAAGAAGTAATAAAAAATCTCTAAAAGTGTTAAAAAAAACCGTTTTTTTATTAAATAAATGATAATATTTTAATATGAGATATGTATTAATTGATTTTTTTTCTATTTTTTAATAAACGTGGGATTTATTTGAAATATCAATTAATTTTTTTTTCATAAATGGTGAGATTTTTGTTTTGTTTAATATTTTAATTTGATATATATATTAATTTATTTTTAAAATATTTTAGTAAGCCGTGAGATTTTTATGAAATATCCATTATTTTTATTTTTTTTCATAAATTATGAGATTTGTTGTTTTTGTTTGATATTTTTATTTGATATAAGAATTCATAGTTTTTTTTAATAAATCATGAGATTTTTTAAAATATGCATTAATTTTTTTTTTCATTTTTTAATAAATTATGAGTTGTTTTGTTTTGTTTAATATCATATTTGTTCAAATATTTTATAGATTTTATCCATTTATTATTAGGGGTGTTCAAAGTTGGACCGAAAACCGACTCAACTGACCGAAATCGAGTCGGTTCGGTCAGTTTTTCTTTATATTCGATCA
The DNA here is from genome assembly GCA_036850905.1 of Luffa acutangula. Classification (NCBI taxonomy): domain Eukaryota; kingdom Viridiplantae; phylum Streptophyta; class Magnoliopsida; order Cucurbitales; family Cucurbitaceae; genus Luffa; species Luffa acutangula. The sequence continues at coordinate 6,928,965 of CM072094.1, read as the reverse complement.
GCGTCGGTTTTTCCATGAAAAAATTGATAGTCGGTCGGTCAGTTCATGCATACCGACCGATCATTATCTCAATATAAAAAAAAATTAAAAACCACCGTGTTGTACTACTATGTTATGGGCAGTGCACACTGCACATTGCACATTGTGCAGTGTGCTGCCTTTTCTATTTAAAAAAGTGATGATTACTTTTTCAAAATATTATTATTTTTTTCTCTCTCCATTATCTTTTTACCCTTTCTTCTTCTCTTCCCAATATCACTTAATCTTTCTCCTAAGGGTATCTACAAGAATGTGCCAAAAGAAGCCCATATATTTTAGATGTGTCCATATTCTTTCAAAATCTCATTCATGTCTCGCCCGACTTCAATTAAATGAAGTCCAATTACTGGTTTGACCCTATGAATTACAAGATTAAAAAAAAGACACAAAAGGAAAAAACGGTTTAGATACTAAATATGGGAAAAAATGATTTTTTAGGGCACTAGAAAAATCTTCTTCCTCTTTTCCTCCATAGTCATGTAGCACCTCCATCATCATCCATCATTTTGTTCTTTTGTTCGGTCGGCCAACATTTATCTCCTCCATCTCTGGCGTCTTCTCCGGCAACAATCAGAGCAGTGGCAAGCATTTTCCAGCAAACCCGAGGTCTTCGACGGCAATGGTTTCAAGTGGGTTTCGGTGGTCTTTTTCTATCGATTTTCCTACTTTCATCCACGATTTCTTCGTTTTTCGTTTCTTCATCTTCCATGTTCTCCTTCTGCTTTTTGGATTTTTTTTTTTAAATTTTGCGTCTGGTTTATTGGAAAAATACCTTTTTTTATCCGTTTGGTGTACTTCGTCGAAAGACATTTGGTTTCTTTTTTTTTTTCATCTATTTTTATTTTGGTTTGTTTGGTTTCTAGAAAAATACTCTGTTTTTTCGATCATCTTTTGTTTTTTTTTTCTTTTTAAAATCTTTGCTTCTGCATCTTCTGCGTTTTTAATCTGTGTTTCTTAGGTAAATACCAGGTATGGGTTTTTAAATACTCGGACTGAAGGCCACTATTTCCCAAAACTTCTCCGTAATTAGTTTTGTCGGTCTCAAATTTTAGTTTCTTAGATAAATTCTCGCTGGCATAGTTATTCCATATGGGGTATTTTTATTTAGCTAGTTGGCATAGTTATTTCATATAAGGTATTTTTATTTAGTCGTTTTTGAAGTATTGGCGATCGATTCAGAGATATATATTATATACCCCCGTTTTTTTTTAATTCATATATATAATATGTACTTCTCAGGACTATGTATACATTCTCGGTTATGTATATATTCATTTATATAATGTTTGGGATTTTTTTTTAAATACCCCTCTTTGAATGTATATAAATTTTGAGACATATAATGGATATATACATCCAATGGATTAACGGTATATACCATGATATATACATCCATGTTTTTGGAGAAAAATCTTTTTCTGTGTAGGTATTTTAACATGTAATTGGTGCTTGGGTGGTATGTTTCCCTCTTGATTAAATACCCCTGTTTCAATATGTATATATATATGCATATATACATACTTCAGTTGGTAATGTGATTCTTGGATATATATATCATGTTTGGGATGGTTGATTAAATACCCCCGTTTGAATATATATGTAATTTTTGAGATATAGAATAAATACCCCTTGTATATATATATAGACGAAGACAAACGGCTTAAATAAATACCTTGTATATATCATATATAAGGTATATTCAGTAAACATCAGACTGGTAAATATCAAGTATTAAAAAAATATACTCTTTAAACAGTTTCTAATGTTATATTTTAAATGCATATGTTAACTGCATAAAAACACCAAAAATGAAATATATGATAATGTATAATTGTATAATTAACGACTTACTCAAAGATATATATAATATACTATCGTTTAGATTGAAAATGAACTAGAATACGTTATAATATAAAGCTCTATAACTTAATCGGAAATATGGTGTTAAAACTGAAAAATTTTGCAATAGAAAAGCTGGAATTGAACAAACTAAAAAGTTGGTCCTCTGGTGGTTTCCGCTGCGTAAGGGCTTTTTATCCCTTCACTAATTCCAACCAATTTCCTTCATGTTAAGCATAAAAACCTCAACGCTTAACCACTCTTGAAACCAACGCTAGCTTAGAATTTAAATGAGCTTTAAGGGAGAAATTAAATACTTTAATAACATGCTTAATTCTGATAATAACCACCCAAACTCATGGTATAGAATTAATAACTCCATAATACAAGCCCAAAATAAAAGTTACACTTTATTCGACAAAGTACATGAAATCTAAATACACCAAAAGCACGGGGCGTCACACTAGTCGACTTGACTCTTTTGGGCCCAAATAAGAAATAACTTAACATTTAAAAAACCCAAAATATTATTTAAAAAAGAGAATTTGCAGTGGGTAGCAAATTGGACCAAATTAATAGCAAATATAGCACAATGTACAAAAAAATTGCAAATATAGCAAAATCTATCAGAGTATATTACTGATAGACATTGATAGACTCTGGTTAATTAGAATCTATCTGATAGACTTCGATTATCAAAGTTTATCAGCGATAGACTCTGATTAATCAGAATCTCTCAGTCTACTGATAGACTCCGATTATCTAGAGTCTATCAGTGTCTATCACTAATAAACTCTGGTTAATCAAAATCTATCGGTGACTATCATTGATAGACTTTGAATCAATGATAGTCACTAATAGATTTTGATTAATCGAAGTCTATCAGAGATAGACATTGATATACTTTGAATAATCAGAGTCTATAAGTGATAGACACTAATAGAATCTGACAACAGCTTTTTGGTCTTGTACAATTAATTTTGCTATATTTGCAATTAGTCTACAACTGTGCTATATTTGCTATTAATTTGGTCCAATTTGTCATCTATGCAACTGCCCCTTTAAAAAAATATAACAAAAATCCTAACCATAACAAATTAATTGTGCATGCTTCCTCCCGTCATCGCACAACACTCACTTACCATTGCTTGAGCCCAACTCTTGTCGCCCGCCCCCATCAGTCGTCTACTCACTGTTGGCTTCCAGTTTCCAGCTTGGTTCCCTGCCACTGCTAATTGTCTTCTCGTCGACAATCTTCTAATTTTGTAACTTCCTTGAATGTTGGATAATGTATTTTTTATTATTATTATTCTTAATTGATGAGACATTTCATACTTTTTAATGGTCTACATTTAGTATTTTTATGTTAAACTTACATATATTTAAAAAAACATATCCCCTCAAAAAAAAAAAAAAAAAAAAAACATCTCCAATGTGTTTGTACCCTAATTTTTTAGAAATTGGCATATCGCACACATCCTACCATGTTTGTTTTTTATGTTCGTATCCGTGCTTTTTAATGTGTGTGCAAGACTTCACGTGGATGCAACTTGCAATGTGCAAGAACAAGAGACAAAACAAGGTGCTGCAATTCAGAATCCTAAAGGATACTTTACTTGATGGCAGTGTTGGACAATTTCCATCATTCCTTTGTATCTTTATTGTGTGCTGAACCCTGTACTAGCAGGGATGGAAAAAGCGATGATATTGGCCAAAATATCGTCGTTTCAATAGGACCGATAAAAGATATGGAGGTAAAATTTCTTTTACCCCCTTACCGTCAATATCGGTGGTATATCAGCAAATATCGTCGATATCGACAATTTTGGGTGAATATCAATGATTTTTTTTTATATTTATAAATTTTTTTGTTATTTTTTTCATATATTTACATGGTTTCTGGATTGGGTGAGTGGTTAGGATTATGTGTTGATGTCCTCAAAGTCATGGAAGCAATTACAAACTTGTTCAAATTTTTTATTTATTCTCTTTCCTTCCCTCTCTCTCCTTCATCCCACAACCCCACCTCTTTCTCTCACTTTCTATTTAAATTCACTCTTTGTTTTTCTTTTGAGTTTTTATTTCTATTTAAAATTTACTCACATTTTCTTTTCTTCTTAATTCTTATTTTATGTTTTATATTTTACAATATTTTAGATTACATATTAAGTACATAAAATATACATTAAAAAAAATTGTATGACATGTTTAACCTATAAAATGCACACTTTTTTAATATTATAATATAATTTTTAATTTGTTAAATATAGTATAAAAATCCTCTCTCTTTTTCAAAATAATTAACAACATATCTTTGATCATTTTGATTTTTGTGTCTTGATAAATTTTTAATTCTTATTGTCTTTATATTATTTTTATATTAAAAGAAAAGAAAGTTGTAAAAAAAAATTCTTTGAAAATAGATTGAATTGGAAAGAATACTATCGTTACCGAATCAATTATATTTGTTTATGCGTGATTCTGTCCAATGGGTTAGGCCTAGTACGCACGCAATCGGGTCGGTCATAGGTCCCGATTGCGTAGGTTGAGTGGTGTTGTGCCCTTTCCACTATGAAGCTTAAGTCAGCAGAGTGGGTGAGTAGTTAAGAGTCGAGCACTACAATATTTTAGGTTACATATTAAATACATAAAATATACATTTAAAAAAAATTGTAGAGCAAATCTCAAAAAAAAAAAAAAAATTGTAGAGCATGTTTAACCTATAAAATGCACACTTTTTTAATATTATAATATAATTTTTAATTTGTTAAATATAGTATAAAAATATATCTATTTTTCAAAAAAAATTAACAACATATCTTTGATAATTTAGATTTTTGTGTTTTGATAAATTTTTAATTCTTATTGCCTTTTAAAATCTGATATTATTCTTATATTAAAAGAAAATAAAGTTGTAAAAAAAAATCTTTGAAGATAGAATGAATTGGAGAAGTACACATATAACCCTTGTATTGTATCAGGCCCATATTTCATATGTCAAAGTTTCCCATATTTTTACACAAATAATAGGGCCCTTTTACAAATTAACCCTCATAATTATTTTTGGAAAAAAGGTCTCTGAGGTTTGAGTTAGGTTTCATTTTGGTCCCTGAGTTTTCAAACTTGACAATTTAGCCCCTGAGGTTTGGATTTTGTTTCATTTTAGTCCATCCATCCAATTTTCCGTTAATATTTAACAGATGCTGACGTGGCATTGATTTTTTTTATTAAAAACATTATTTTTTTAATTTTTAAAAATAAAATAATATAAATTCATTTAAAAATATTATTGTTTTTATTCTTTCTTTTTCTCTTTCTTCTTATTCTTCTTTCTCTTTCTCTTTCTTCTCCTTCTCTTTCACTGTCGTCGCCCTCGTCGGATGGCCCATTTTTTTTCTCTCTTTTTTCTTATTTTTCTTCTTCTTCTTCCCTCTTCCTCCTTTCCCTTTCTTCTTTCACTGGTTTTATTTTTTAAAAAAAGGAAACCCCCTTCGAAACTCATACGCACAACACCGCTACCCACGCCTTGTCGGAACCCATACGCACAACACTGGAGGAAGGAGAAGGCCGTCGGAACTCGCCTAAAATAGACCCTCTACAGTTTGCGTAGATATTCATTGCTGCCAGACCGTGCTTCGCCACAAGTTCTGATTGGAAGAGGAAGACGAAGCCTGCTGCATCTCACCAGAGGTTGATCGCGATTCGTTGCGAGTTCCGCAAGCCTGCAATGGCCTCTACAGTTCGCGTGGGTATTCACTACTACCAACCCTATTTCCTCTGTTTTTATTATAAAAAAAAAAGGGGGTGAAGTAGTTACTATACAGTTACTGCTGAAACCAATTTAGTTTCTTAGACAGTTTCTATAAATACATTGTAAATACTGTAACTGCTGTGAACAAGATCAGAAAAGAGAGAGTGAGATTTCATTTCTGAGTGGTGTGTAAAATTCTCCAAGATTTCCTTCTAGTAAAGCTGCTCCTTACAGTGGATGTAGGCCACATTGGCTGAACCACTTAAAATTTGTGTTTTTTCTACGTTACCTTCTTATACTTTAATTCTTCATCTCGAAATACTTCATCATTGTTTTTCTATGTGCGTTTGCTTTCTTTCTTTGATTAATACCTTAAACTTCGATTCTTTCCGCTGCGTGTGTGGGTAAATGTTGCTTCGTGTTTAGCAACGTGTCTAAAACCACAACAAATTGGTATCAGAGCCTGCATTGATCAAAGAAGAGGAAATAGCAAGATTTTTGAAGAATTCAAGAACTCGAGAAAAATCAAGAAACTGAAGAAATGGCAGTAGCAAGGTATGACATTGAGAAATTTGATGGCAAGAGAGATTTTGATCTGTGGAAAGCAAAGATCAAAGCCATTCTTAGACAGCAAAAGGCGTTAAAGGCTATTCAAGACCTAAAAGAACTCCCAACCACGATGACTCAAGAAGAAAAAGACAATATGCAAAAAGCGGCATATAGAACATTGGTTTTGAACCTTAGCAACAATGTTCTTAGACAAGTGTTGGATCAAGACACTGCCTACAAGATATGGATGAAGCTACATGAGTTATATCTCACTAAAGATCTTCCCAACAAAGCAAATTTGAGGGAAAGATTTTTTACATACAAGATGGATCCAAGTAAGTCTATGACTGATAATAGGGGTGATCATCGGTCGGTCGGCGTCGGTTTTGGGCTCAAACCGACGCCGACCACCGACAAGTCGGTTCTGTTCGGTCGGCGATAGTCGGTCTTGGAGATGAACATAAAACCGACCGACCATACCTAAACATCGGTCGGTTTCTGTCGGCTTTTGAAGTTAACCGGGAGCTTATGAGAAGAAAATAGAATGAGAGAAGGCGTTGTGAGAGAAAGATAAAAAAAAGCGTGTTAGAAACCAACAAAGAGATGAAAATAAGGTGAAAAGAGACATAACACAAGGTTTCGGCGAAAGAGGAAGAAACAACCTTCGTGGCGGTGATGAACTCCGGCAAAGAAGCGGTTCCAACGAAGAGATCAAAGAAAAAAAAGAAAAAGACAGAGGAAAGGAGATGAGAGTGGGAAGAAGAAAAAGAAAGAGGAAAAGAGATGAGAGTGAGAAGAAGAGAAAGAGAGGAAAGTCTGGCAAAAAGAAGGAGAATAAAACGTGAGAAGAGATGTGATGAAGAAAGAGAAAATAAAAAAATATTTTTTTTCAAAAAAGTAATGATGACCTATAAAATAGGTAATTATTACCTATATAAAAGGTGACAAGATTGATGCAAGTGGGTGGGCTTTTTCCTCCTTTCAAAGTAAGCCTGTCAACGTCTGCAGCTTTTTCTTTTCTTTTTTTTTTTAATAATAAATACGAAATCGGTCGGTTTGAGCCTTTTTAGGCTCATCGACCGAGCGAATGGTCGGTTTTTCCTATGAAAAAACCGATTCCGACCGACACAGTTAGAAAACTGACTGACCGACGTTGGTTCGGTCGGTTTCGTTCGGTCGACTCGGTTTTTCGGTTTGTGATGCTCACCCCTAACTGATAATCTTGATGATTTTAAGAAGCTTTCGTCCGAATTCAAGACTATTGGAGAAAAGCTTGGAGAAAAAAATGAGGCTTTCATCTTATTGAATTCACTACCAGAAAATTACAGAGAAGTTAAAGTAGCCTTGAAGTATGGAAGAGAGAAAATAACCACCGATGACATTGTATCTGCAGTTCGAACAAGAGAGTTGGAACTTCAAACTCAAAAGAAAGAGATTTCTAATTCTGAGGGTCTCTTTTCTAAGGGGAAAAGCAAACAAAACGGGAAAGACAACAAGAACCAATGTGATGATGACAAAACTGGGAAGTCAAAAATACGATGTAATTTCAGTCAAAAAGATGGACATCTCAAGAAAAATTACTTTTTTCTTAAAAGAAAGCAGAATCAGAAGAGCAAAGGGTAAACCAGCCAAAGCATCTGTGGGAGAGAATTCTCTCACTTATTCTGATGCCTTAGCAACTTCTGATCGGTCATCTAAGCAAAGTGAAGCCTTGGAGAAACAAGATTGGATCTTGGATTCTGGATGTTCTTTCCACATGACTCCATCAAAAGGTTGGTTTAGTACCTATCGTGAATGGGATGGAGGGGTTGTTTACATGGGAAACAACCATGTTTGTAATGTTGTTGGTATTGGTTCTGTATCCCTTAAACTCAAAGATGGTTCTGTAAAGCTTCTCAGAAATGTGAGGCATGTTCCTACATTAAAAAGGAACTTGATATCTTCGGGAATGTTGGATTCCATTGGCTGCGAATACAAAGGATTTGGAGGAAATTTTGAAGTCATGAAAGATTCCAAAACGGTGCTGGTTGGTGTGAAAATGAATGGTCTTTATGTAATTGAAGACGTGGAGATGATTTAAACAGCCTTGATAGTCATAAATGATAGTTTGACGAAAGGAGATTAATTATGGCACAAACGTCTCTCTCAGATAAGCAACAAAGGACTACAAGTTCTTGCCAAGCAAGGAATTTTACCTCAAAGGGTGTGTGATGAATTGAAATTCTGTGAACACTGCGTTCTCGGTAAAGCCACAAGACAAAATTTCATTAAAGCCCAACATACAACAAAGGGGATCCTTGATTACATTCATTCGGATCTTTGGGGGCCAGCAAATACACCGTCATTAAGCGGTTCCAGGTATTTCTTATCTTTTATTGATGACTATTCTAGGAAGAGCTGAATTTATTTCTTAAATACTAAAGATCAGGCTTTAGAAAGATTTAAAGAATGGAAGTCACTTGTTGAGAAACAAACCTCAAGGCATGTAAAAGTGTTTGAGAACTGATAATGGCCTAGAGTTTTGTAATGAAGAATTTGATAAATTTTATAAAGAACATGGAATATTGCATCACAAAACTGTTAGATACACTCCTCAACAGAATAGGGTGGCAGAAAGACTCAATCGAACCATCATAGAAAGGTTAAGATGTTTACTTTCTGATGCAATGCTTCCTGAGAAATTCTGGGCAGAAGCATCTTCATATACAGTGTACACGTTGAACAGATGTCCTCATACCTCTATCAATCTGTTAACTCCAAAAGAAAGGTGGAGTGAACATCCTCCTAAGCTCGATAATCTGAGAGTATTCGGATGTGTGGGCTTTGTACATCAAAGTCAAGGTAAATTGAAACCAAGGGCTGTAAAATGTATGTTTGTCGGTTTTACAGATGGTGTAAAAGGGTTTCAGTTATGGCATCCAATAGAGAGGAAATGTGTGAACAGCAGAGATGTTACATTCAGAGAGGAAGAAATGTTCATGTTGAAGGAGATGCAACCAGAAAATGACACTCAAACCTTGAAAACAAGAATTGAGGTGGAGCAACTTCCATCTACTTCTCACAAAGACACTGTAATTGTTGAAGAAGTGTCACATGAAGTTCAAGAAGGTGAAGAAGTTCCAGAAGAACATTCAAACCTTCAAGAATATTCTCTAGCAAGAGATAGACAGAGAAGAAACATCAAACCTCCAGCAAGGTATGGAGAGGTTGATTGTATTAACATGGCCTTAAATGTAGATGGTTTTCTAAATGAGCTAGAACCTACTACATTTGATGAGGCTATCAGTGGGTCAAATGCTCACAAGTGGATTGAAGCAATGAACGATGAAATGGATTCTTTGAATCTAAATGAGACATGGAAACTTACGCCTTTACCTAAAGGTTGTAGACCTATAGCTTGCAAGTGGATCTACAAATACAAAGATGGAATTCCAGGGATTCAACAACCTCGGTTTAAAGCAAGGCTAGTTGCCAAGGGTTATACACAAAAGGAGGGAATCGATTACACTGAAATTTTCTCACCGGTTGTGAAACAAACTTCAATCTGAATGCTACTTTCGTTTGTTGTTCAGTTTGATCTAGAATTGGATCAATTGGATGTTAAAACGGTGTTTTTACATGGGCATTTATCTGAAAATTATCTACATGAAACAACCTCAAGGTTATGAGAAACAGGGGTTTGAAGATCATGTTTGTCGTTTGAATAAATCCATTTATGGATTAAAACAATCGCCAAGATGTTGGTATCAACGGTTTGATGATTATATGGCTAAGATTGATTTTCGAAGAAGCTCATATGACAGTTGCGTTTATATAAACTGTAATTTCTATACTGATAGTGTATTTCTTTTACTGTATGTTGATGACATGCTCTTAGCAAGCAAGTCAAAAGAAGCACTGAAACAAGTGAAATTATCTCTTAAAAGAGAATTTGACATGAAGGACTTGGGTGAGTCTAAGCGAATTTTGGGCGTTGAAATCATGAGAAGAAGAAAAGAAGGAATTCTACTAATAAGTCAATTTGTGTATGTTGAGAAAGTTCTGAAGAAATTTAGCATGGAAAATGCTAAAGCGGTTACAACTCCATTGGCTCAACACTTCAAGTTATCTTCTGCTAATTCACCTAAGGCAGAAGAAGAAGAGCACTTGAAGTTTATGACAAATGTTCCTTATTCTCAAGTTGTTGGAAGCCTTATGTATTTAATGGTTTCTACAAGGCCAGATTTGTCATATGCCACGAGTTTAATCAGCAGATACATGGTAAATCCAGGTAAAAGACATTGGGAAGCTGCAAAATGGGTATTGAGATACCTTAAAGGGTCTACTGGAGCTAGACTTGAATATAAAAGCAGTGATGACTATCCTAATGAGATCTACTAATATGTGGACTCAGATTATGCTGGTGATTTGGACAAAAGAGAATCATTGACAGGGTATTTGTTCCTTCTTGGAGGAAATCTTCTAAGTTGGAAAGCAACCCTTCAACCAGTGGTAGCTCTATCTTCAACTAAAGCAGAATTTATTGCTTTATCAGAAACTATAAAAGAGGGATTATGGCTTAAAGGGCTCCTAAAAGACTTTGGCATTTGATAACTTGAAAATATCAAGTTATTAGGCGTCTAATTTAAGCTTATTGTGAGTCTCAAGAGAGTGAAAATACCCAAGTTTTAACTAATTAATATGCTAGATGCAGTAATATTGATTTATTTGTATTAATGTGCTCATATTAATTATTATCATTGAAATTCATATAAAACTGCACTAATTCTAATTTATTGTTGCATCAGGAAAAAGCTTAGCCAATTATGCGCTAGGGCATGATGCACTTGGGGCATGACATGCTGTAGCAGCTGGCACATGGAATGCTTGTTGCTGTAGCAAGGGAAAGCTTGTTGCTGTAGCAAGGGAAGCTTGATGCTGTAGCAGCTGGTGCATGGAAATCTTGTTGCTGTAGTAAGGGATGTTTGTTGCTGTAGCAAGGGAGGCTTGTTGATGCTACAACAAGTTTCAAAGCAACTTTCTTTGGCTCAAAGCAACACATGCTTTTGGCTCAAAGCAACATGCTTTGGCTCCAAGTAAAGAAAAGTTTATAAATAGAGGGGAGATGAAGAATCAAAGCATCCAGGGATCCAAGGATCCAAGTCTTCATTAGAGTCTTTTGTTTTATTATATGCTGTAGCATGAACTAATTTAGAGTTTTATGTTTTATTGTATGTTGTAGCATGATCTAATTTCTTTTTATCAAGGCTTAGCCTAGGCGCCCATGAGGCATTAAGATTATTTTTTTGTATGCCAGCAATGAATCAATGATATTGATGCTTTCTACTTAGATGTGATAATTCTTTCATTACTAATATCCATCTGATCAACCGATAGAGGTAGTAGCATGATAAATCCCATAAGGGTAATGCATGTGGAAATATCTAAATAGAGCAAGATAATGCATTACATGTAGTCTGGTTGTGTTAGGAATAACTCAGCTGCTCAGGATATTTCATGAATGTTGTCGCAACGTCATCGCGACGCGGAGCGGCCGACATCCTTTCTTGGGTTTTTTAGAAGAAAATTGGAGTCGCCACCAATCATTGAGGGTGTGATTGGTCACCTTTAAAATAAAAAACAAAACTAGTCTTAGAAAACCAGAAATTAGGTTCGGGAGTCGTTTGAGTGTAGGGAAGGTATTAGCACCCTACAACACCCGTTTAAGAAAATGATTACCACAGTATCTTAAATCGTCCAATTAAATGAATAAAAACAGTCCTTTATTTTATTTTTCTTAAAAAAATGATAGATATGAAAATAAAACTCAAAATGCAATACTGAACACAAGATGTCTCATTCGTTTTTACCTTAACTTTAGAAATAAAACAAGGATTAAACATTATGAGTTGGATATCCAATTTAATATAAATCATGCCTAATCTCCATTTTAATTAAAGGAACATGGGTGTACATGATTATGTTTACTAAAAATATTTTTTTAAAATAAAAAGGATGTAAAAGAAGAAAAATTATTCAAAGAGTAAATTCTTTTAAAAGGGAAAATGAGAATTTTCATACGCCTACACGGGAGTTGGACTCCACGAAGGAACATTACTCAGTTCCCATAATCCCTTTCAAAAGAAAATCAAAACAATAACAATAATTGAAATTGACAAAGCAGAATTAAAGATTAGATTAAAGCAATTTGGAGAATGAAAGGAAAAAACAAATAAATTAGAAAGTATAAAAAAATGAAGTTGGCAAAGTGCAAAAAGTGAACTAAAATGAGAGAGAAATTAAAAATGATAATCATAATGATGACGATAATAATAATAATAATAATAATAATAATAATAATAATAACAACAACAACAATAATAACAAAACAAAAAACAAAGGAAATAGAAAAACAAAACCCAACCTTTTTTACTTCTCTCTTCCTTCTTTTTTCCTTCTTTCTTACCCAATGTTTTCTCTCCCCGTATACTCCTTCCTCCTCCTCTTTTTTCCTCTTTTCCTCTTCCACTTTCTTTTCTCTCTTTTTCTATCACTCTCTAAGCTAAACTCTTATTCAAATGCCTAAACTCTTTCAAGCTCACTTTTACTCTAAACTTCTTCTCTTTTTTTCTCTCCTTTTCTATCACTCTCTAAGCTAAACTCTTATTCAAATGCCTAAACTCTCTCAAATGCCTAAACTCTCTCAAATGCCTAAACTCTCTCAAGCTCACTTTTACTCTAAACTTCCTCTCCTTCTTCTTGTTTTCTGTCCTTTTCATCCTCCATCTCCCCCCTTTTTATACTTGAAGGGTTACTAAATTAGGGGGAGGATGGATGAGAAAATGGTGGAAAAAAGAAAAAAAATAAAAAAAATAAAAAAATGAGAGCCATGGAAAGTCTTTTGAATAGGTAAACTTCCCCTTGAATAGGAATGGGGAAGACCAAAAAAAAAAAATAATACATAAAATAAAATAAAATAAATAAATAAATAAATTAAAAAAAAAACGAATTTTTGATAAAAACATGTGAGAAGGGGGGTTTAAACCACAGACCTCGTGGTTATCAATGCGACTTAATGCCAATTGAGCTATGCTCTTGTTGACATACAAGAAAAAACAAATTGACCACCAAATATTGGAAACCTTCAAACATTATTACTGAAAATCAAGCCGGACCAAATACGGTGTCTACAGTTTGCCCCCCTTTGTGTATCCTTGAAGGATTGAAAGGGTAGACAAAGGAAAGAGACTAAGTACTGGGGAGGCAAAGATTTGTTTGGTAAGAATTTGAATCAGGTATCGACCACAATTCAATAGTCAGGTTTTGTTCAACCGAGAGAAAAACTTAAAACAGACCTGGATTGACACAGGCTTCGACCTCGACTGAATAGTCGGGTTCGACTTAACCGAGATAAAAATTGAAAACGGACCTGGATTGACACAGGCTTCGACCTCACTGAATAGTCAGGTTCGATTTAACCAAAAGAAAAAATTAAAATGGACCTGGATTGACACAGGCTTCGACCTCGATTGAATAGTCGGGTTTGATTTAACCGAAAGAAAAAAGGAAAATGGACCTGGATTGACACAGGCTTCGACCTCGACTGAATAGTCGGGTTCGATTTAACCGAAAAAAAAAACTTAAAACGGATCTGGATTGACACAGGCTTCGACCTCGGCTGAATAGTCGGGTTCGATTTAACCGAAAAAACTGGAAATAGACCTGGATTGACACAGGCTTCGACCTCGACTGAATAGTCGGGTTCGATTTAACCGAAAATAAATTTTCTTTGCAATGCACGCTAAACTTGAATGCTTGAATACATGGGGTGCGGATTTAGCACTATCCGAAAACTATGATATAAATTTCTTTAAAAGATATTTGATAGCTCGGGCACCCCATTCGCATCACCCATGGTAATAGACCTTAATTGGATCATGAACTCACTAAACACCTTGCTCTTTGTTTGATGACCAAAAATGTATCCAGAACGACTTTGCTCCTGTGATAATAATCCCCAGTTTGAGAAGACGAAAAATAATGGTTTTGCCCCAGTTTAAGACTTTGTCATGTTGAAATGACGGTTTTGTCCTCCATGATGACATTCCATCAACCTTCATGATCACGGTGCTCTTGGAAAAATATTGCCTTTGGATTCTTTGTTTGGACATATGTATTTCACATCGAATCGTTTAAGTTACCACCATTGATTTGAAATATCGCGTTTATGTAACTTTTTGTTTATTCAATTGTAATGATAATAAAGGTAAACATGCCAAACATTCATATTTGAGGAGATATTATGGAGAGTGGGGGAGAAAAATGGACAAGATATGCCATGCTTCGAGAAGGGAGCTTTGATTTATGACTAAAATTCAATAGACATATGTGTCAATGTTAAGGTTCTAGAACTTGAGACAAAAGTAACATCTTAAACATGATATAGAAATTGAAGCGTAATTCTCCTAGACACTTGTTGAATTCCCGCAACTTTGCCGAATCCTTTGATACACAAGTAGCCTATGCATAATATCTTCGAACTTGATCTGAATTAACTGGACTTGGCAGCTCATTACCATCCATGTTAGTCAAGACTAAAGCTCCTCCAGAGAAAGCTTTCTTCACCACGAATGGTCCTTCATAGTTTGGGGTCCACTTGCCTCGGTGATCTTTTAGAAAAGGAAGAATTCGTTTTAAGACTAAATCCCCTTCTCTGAATACTCTAGGACGCACTTTCTTATCATAGGCTTTCATCATTCGTCTTTGGTAAAGTTGACCTCTGCACAATGCTATCAATCTCTTTTCTTCAACAAAGTTGAGCTGCTCATAGCGGTTTTGGATCCATTCAGCCTCTTCTAAATTAGTCTCCATGAGGACCCTTAATGATGGAATTTCCACTTCAATGGGAAGAACAACTTCCATACCATAAACTAATGAAAATGGTGTTGCCCCAGTTGAAGTGCGAACCGATGTGCGATATCCATGTAATGCAAAAGGAAGCATTTCATGCCAATCTTTATACGTCACCGTCATTTTTTGCATAATCCTTTTTATGTTTTTATTGGCAGCTTCCACTGCTCCATTCATCTTTGGTCTATACGGAGTTGAGTTGACATGCTTGATCTTGAATTGCTCACATAACTCAGTCATCAATTTATTGTTCAGATTTCGTGCATTTTCAGATACTATGGTCTCAGGAAGACCATAGCGACATATAATCTCCTTCTTGATGAATTTGATCACAACTCCTTTCGTCACCTCTCGATAGGACATTGCTTCTACCCATTTGGTAAAATAATCTATTGCCACCAAGATGAATCGATGTCCGTTTGAGGCTTTTGGGTCAATAGGGTCTATAACGTCCATTCCCCACATGGAAAATGGCCATGGTGTCGTCATAACGTGCAACTGGGATGCTGGAGCATAAGCTTTATCTGCGTAAATCTGACATTTGTGGCATTTTCGGGCATATTTGATACAGTCAGCTTCCATGGTTAACCAGTAATAGCCAACCCTTAATGCTTGTCTGGCCATCATGTGTCCATTTGCATGGGTGCCGCAAATTCCCTCATGAATTTCTTTCATAATCGTGTTGGCTTCATTTGTATCTACACACCTTAGAAGTACCATATCATGATTTCTTTTGTAAAGTATTTCTCCATTTAGGAAGAACTTCATTGCTAACTTTCTAAGTGTGCGCTTGTCATTTTCTGAGGCATTCAGAGGATAGGTTCCGCATTTCAAATAATGTTTGATGTCTTGAAACCACGACTTGTCATCAAACTCTTCTTCTATATTCATGCAGGAGGCTGAAACATCTACCCTTCCCATCTTAATAGGTTGTACCTCATGATTGGGGTCTATGTTGAACATGACTGCAAGCGTAGCCAAGGCGTCTGCTATCTGATTACTCTCCCTTGGTAAATAGTCAAAAGTGATTTCTTCAAATTTATGAGACAAATCTAATATAAGCTTTTTATAAGGCAGTAGCTTAGTGTCTCTTGTTTCCCATTCTCCTCTCAATTGGTGAATCACCAACATAGAATCTCCCAAGACTCGAAGTTTCTTTATCTTCATATCCAATGCAGTTTGGATACCCATAGAACAAGCTTCATATTCAGCCATATTATGAGTACAATCAAAACTTAATTTGGCGGTGAGAGGGAACAACTTTCCTTCAGGCGATATTAATACAACACCTATCCCATGACCTAACTCATTGGAGGCCCCATCAAACAACATGGTCCATGTTTCCAAGTCTGATATTTCTTTTTCCACCATTATAGTGGAGACAAATTCATCAGGAAAATCAAATTTCATTGGTTCATAATCGTCTATAGGTTGCTCGGCCAAATGATCAGCTAGTGCACTTCCTTTTATTGACTTTCGAGTAACATAGACAATATCATACTCGGATAAAAGAACCTGCCATCTAGCAATTCTACCAGACAAAGACGGCTTTTCAAAGATGTATTTGATAGGATCCATCTTTGAGATAAGCCATGTTGTGTAGTACAACATATATGGTCTCAAACGGCGAGCGGCCCAAGCTAGAGCACAACAAGTTCTTTCTAAAAGAGAATATCTGGTTTCACAATCAGTGAACTTTTTGCTTAAATAATATATGGCTTGCTCTTTTCTGCCTGAACTGTCATGTTGTCCCAGTACACACCCCATTGAATTTTTTCACTGTAAGATATAGGATAAGTGGGCGATTTGGAGTTGGAGGTACAAGAACAAGAGGGTTTTGTAGGTATTGCTTGATCTTTTCAAATGCTTTTTGACAGTCGTCATTCCATATGCATGTATTGTTCTTACGAAGTAGCTTGAAGATTGGTTCACATGTTGCTGTAAGATGTGATATGAATCTTGCAATATAATTCAATCTTCCCAAGAAACCTCTGACTTCTTTTTGAGTACGTGGTGGTGGCATTTCTAGAATGGCTTTGACTTTGTCTGGGTCAACTCTAATTCCCTCATGGCTTACGACGAAACCCAACAACTTGCCAGAAGTGACCCCAAATGTGCATTTACTCGGATTCAGTTTCAACTTGAATTTTCTCAATCGCTCGAATAACTTTCGGAGAATGGTTGCATGCTCTTCCCCTGGTTTTGACTTAGCAATCATGTCATCAACATACACTTCGATCTCCATGGCCCGTTGGTAGGTTGCCCCAGCATTTTTCAATCCGAACGGCATGACCTTATAACAAAAGGTTCCCCATAATGTGATGAATGTAGTTTTCTCTTGATCTTCAGGTGCCATTTTGATTTGATTGTAACCTGAGAATCCATCCATAAAGGAAAAAGTTGAGAATCCAGCCGTATTATCTACCAGTACATCAATATGAGGAAGTGGGAAGTTATCCTTTGGGCTTGCTCGATTCAAATCTCTATAATCAACACACATTCGGACCTGTCCATTTTTTTTAGGTACTGGCACAATGTTAGCTACCCATTCTGGATAATTAGCAACTGTTAAGAATCCTGCATCAATTTGTTTCATGACTTCCTCTTTTATTTTGATTAACATGTCTGGCTTCATCTTGCGTAACTTCTGTCTCACTGGCTTGCATTCAGGCTTAAGTGGCAAATGATGCACCACAATACTTGTGTCTAAACCAGGCATATCTTGATAAGACCAGGCAAAAACATCAATGTATTCATGAAGCAATGTTATTAACCCTTGACGGCTTTCAGCAGACATGTTGGTCCCGATTTTAACTTCTTTAATCTCTACTTGAGATCCCAAGTTAATCGTCTCTATCAACTCTTCATGTGGTCCCAATATCCTCTCTTCTTCTTCAATCATTCTCAACAATTCAGGAGTAAGGTTCTAGATCTTCCTCATTACCACTTGTTCTCTCATCGGACTCAACATCGTATGTAGGAGAATCAAGTTCGTATTTAAGATCATTAACGCTTTCAATCCCAATTTCGCTGTTTAAGAGAGGGATTATTCAGTGTGATGAAAGAAGATAAATGAAGGAATGAAATAAATGAAATTAATGCTAAAAGAAGTAGACACAAGAGAGATTCATTGGATGATAGGAAAGAAAGGGAAAAAAAATGCTTCTTCATTAACAAATGAAATATTGACATAGAACACATAAATCATCAAAACAAAAAACAAACAAAAAGTTTAAAAATTACTTTGATATCTCATTAACAAATGATGGTAGCTCCATTACAGTCCAATTATTGAGTTCAAAGTCTTCTGTGCACAGATAAACTAAGGGACCTGCTTCTTTTTTCTGTTCGATTATAGCCATGACTGCAGGGTCTTGAGATTCCGAATGAATTATTCCAGCAAAGATGAAGGTATCATGAAGATGAGGAATGATATTCATTTGATACTTCGGCTCACGGTTCTCCAATCTAGCCAGTCGTTTTTCTTTCTCCTGCCTGTGTGCTTTAATCATATCTTTTTTTGCTTGGTTTATATCCCAAACCAAACCTCTTCATATTTTTCGACATATTCAACAAATTTTCGAGGCTTTGGTTGCTTCCTGTTAAGGAGAGTTTTGAAAGTTGCAGCTCCATTTTCCCTATCTCTCCGTATAAAGTTGTGGCATTTGCAATCTCAAAAGCTTGAAATGATGACTCAAAAACCTCTTCTGCTGCTTCTATGTAGGGCATTGAAGAGGGTCTTAACACTAAGATATCCTCTTGTCCAGATATGATTACTAGTTTGCGGTCAACCACAAATTTAAGTTTTTGGTGTAATGATGATGGGACCACTCCAACTGAGTGAATCCAGGGACGCCCTAACAAGAAGCTGTAGGCCGAATTAATGTTCATGACCTGAAAGGTTATATCGAAGGTTCATGGACCTATCTGGATGGGCACTTCTATGTCTCCAACAACTTCACTACGTGCCCCATCAAAAGCTCGTACGATCATAGTGTTGGGCCTTATATGAGACATATCAACAGACAATTTCTCCAACGTGGATTTAGGCATTATGTTCAAGGAGGAACCATTATCAACTAGAACTTTTGCCACAGCAAAATTTTTGCACTTAACTGTAATGTGCAAGGCTTTAGTGTGTCCGGTGCCTTCTGGTGGTAACTCATCATCTGTGAAGGTTACTGAACTGGATGCAGTTATGTTTCCAACAATGTTATCCAAGTTGTCCACCGTAATATCCTGCGGAACATAAGTTTGATTCAAAATGTCCAACAAAGTCTTACGATGCGTATCTGAAGCCAGTAACAAAGCCAGTATGGAAATCTTTGCAGGGGTTCGACCTAACTGTTCAACCACTTTATAATCACTTTGCTTAACCAACTTCAAAAATTCTTGGATGTCCTCTTCAGATGCTGGCTGTTTAACATCTAGGTTCTTCGCTACAATGGGCTCTTCTATTTTCTCCTTGATATCTTCAGTGATCTTGGCTTTTCCTTTTTCTTTACCCTTGGGTTTCAATAGGTCTTCTGGTGTATAGCACTTCCCGCTTCGTGTTAGACCTCCTATCCCACTGATATTATGGATTGGAAGGGGTTCAGAATCAACAGTTACCTTATATTCATAGTTCCAAGGTACTGCTTTTGAACTTTTATATTCAAAGGGAGTCGGAATCTGGATGGTAATCGGTCTTGGCTTGGAATTTGGGGTACTGGGCTTCTCGCGATAAGAAATTGTTAACGGTTTTGGCTTGAGAGACAACCTTGAGCATTCTTCTATAATATCAACTTCCCCATACTGAGGGAGCTGAACCATCTTTTGAGAAACTGTTAAAAAATGTGAATCTAACAACTCCTGGACTTTCAGACGAAAATGAGGACATTGGTCAATAGAATGCCCTTTTGCCCCAGTGTGATAAGAACACATCAAACTGTCATCGTATGCTCTGACACCCAAATCTGATTGGAAGCGCTCTACTCCAATGTATCCATTACTGAATAATATTTCGAATAGTTCTCCCATGGGAGTCACTACGCTCTCAACATTCTTTTTCAAATCAGCTTCATGAACCTCTATCGCATTTACTTGTGTATTCTGATGGTTTGGCAGAGGATTGTTGTTGACATCTGGCCCATCTTCTTTCTTAAAGTTCAACCATCCTGCCTTGATCAATGCTTGCACCCTATGCTTGAGTGCAGTACAGTTTTCAGTGGAATGTCCAATTGCTCCTGCATGGTAGTCGCAACGGGCATTTGGGTCATACCACTTTGGGTAAGGTGGTTTTACTGGGTCTATTGGCACGGGTGCCAGCTGATTATTCTAGAATAGTTGGGGAAGAAGTTCAGTATATGTCATCGGAATCGGATCAAAATGAGTCTGTCTACGGACGCCTTTATTGTTTTGGTGTCCTAGGACATAAGGAGTGTTCTGTTGATTCCGAGGCTGGTAGCCTTGAGTAGGACGAGGATTTGGGACGTAAGGGGATGAGTATTGGGCTGACGTATTATTGATATATGGTTGAGGGTAAACATATGGAGGTGGATAGTGATATTGTGGCACTCCGGCATTAGGGTATGGTTGTCTTGAATTGAAACCAATCATCTGAACTTCTCCCTCTTTTTTCTTCGATGGAACCCCCTTTTTCGCTGTCGATGATCCAGCCATATCAATTATCTTTCCATGCTTAATTCCGTACTCGATTCTCTCTCCAATTGTCATTATGTCAGAGAAATTGGTAGAGGCACTCCCAATCATCTTATCATAGAAAGGAGATTTGAGAGTATTAATAAACATGGTTGACAGCTCCTTATCTGCTAAAGGTGGTTGCACCTGAGCAGCAGTATCCCTCCACCTTTGGGCATACTCTTTAAAGCTTTCTGTGCTCTTCTTTTCCATCCTCTGGAGGTCTAGGCGGTCAGGAGCCATATCTATGTTGTGCTTATATTGCTTTAAAAATGAATCGGCTAGATTCTTCCATGAACATATATGAGTGCTGTCTAACTGCATATACCATCGAGAGGCTGGACCAGTAAGACTGTCCGGGAAGCAGTGAATTAACAGCTTGTCATTTTGGACGTATGCTGCCATCTTCCTGCAATACATGATGAGATGGTTTTTAGGGCAGGATGCTCCATCATACTTTTCAAACTCGGGCACCTTGAATTTTGGAGGGAGGATTACATCTGGTACCAAGCATAGCTTGGTCGCATCTATATTTCCGAAGACGTCTGTTCCTTCTACTGCCCTTAATCTTTCCTCCAGGACTTCAAGCTTTTCACTAGAAGAGACTTTCTCACCTCCCGTTAGCTCTTTTCTGATTTCAGGATCATCTAAATTGAGAACTGTAATGGTCACCTTGGGAGGTATCTCTGTGGGTAGTGAAAATCCAGGTTGATTGTGTACAGGCACTTGCTCATTCTTGAAAAATGGAAACGGGTGCTGCTCTACTGGAATATTGTACAATGGATGATATTTTGGAGTAGTACCCTCTGTTGATTGCCGGATTGGAGGGTCGTTCATTGTATGGCTGGACTGAGCAATATCAGGTATTATTTTGCCCCTTTCTAGGGCGACAAGAATGGCATCCATTTTTCTCGTAACTCCTCAATATCTTTCCTTGTTTTCTCCATCTCAGTACTCTGCTCTTCCATGATCCTTGTCCTGTATCTTGTGACGTAGGTGCGGTGGATTCGAGGTGACCGAGCTATCTTATGATTCTGTTTATATTTTTAATGAAAAGAGATTTTAGTGTAAGAAAAGAGAAAGACAAAACGAAACAAAAAAAAGTGATAGAAGAGAAGGAAAAAAAATGGCTTTGATATTAAATTGGAAAATGATAAAACAATGTAGCAGCAAAATTTGTGCAAAATTGAATTACAAGATATTTCAACTATCTAAATAAAACATAAACTAAAGTAAAGAGTTAATAAAATTGCCCCCAATACTCTAAACTTATACGAAGTTTTCCCAGAAACTTGAGCACATTCTTGCTATTCGGCTGTGTAGGTGCTATGACTTTAGAGAGAGTACGTGCATCTTCTGCTAGTTCATCTGCCCTTTGCGTGACTCTCCTAATCTGAGTGAGCATATGTTCCGCTTTACTTCGTAGTGTCGCGTGGTTCTGTCTCGCAAACCCAAAATCATCGCTTAATCTGTCGTACTGCTCCTTTAAATAGGTATAGTCTTTCATTAATCTATCAGTGGCATCCTGATACTTACCGAGGCGAACATTAAGTGACTGAACGGACTCTCTTAGACCCTTGTTGTCGTTGATGAGGTCCCCTAGTTGATCTTCTCTAATCTTGAGCGTTAATTGTAGGTCGTCAATTGTTCGACATAGCATTCCATTTTTCCCTTCTACCTCAGTAATCGTTTGGTTCCTCAAACTAATGCAATCTTCGAGCTCTTTCATCAACTCATGAAGTGAGGCAATCTCAGATTGTTGCTTCAAAACTTGGTCATTCCTTGACTTGAGAGTTGCTTGGGAGACTTCATTATCCCTTCTTAATCGATGCATTCTTCTGTTCAGGTCGCGGGCCTCTGTGTCTAATGCTGAAATTTCTTTTTCTAACTGTTCTTGTTTGCTAACACTGCCCTTTAATCGGTTCAACTCTTTTTCTAGTTCAACATTGCGCAACAAACCTTGCTTTACCTCCAATTGCAACCTTTCATTTTCTTGAACCAATGATGAATTCGTTTTTCTCAATTCATCACATTCCTTTTCGCGTGCTGCTTGTTCTGTCTGTTGATCTGGTATCACCTTTGCATTAAGTTTTATCTTGGTTTTCATTTTTGGTGACACGAGCACGGTTTTAGCTCTGTTCGCATGCCATGTTTTGTACGCCTCTGTGGTATCATCATGAAACTGACCACTCTGGATTGTAGTGATCATTTTCCATGCTTTCACAATTTTCTGAATTCTATCTTTACAGAAGCCTTTATCATAAGCAAATTCGAAATCCTTCAACTCATGCGTAGCAGGGATGAATTGTCGGACCCAAATTTGGCGTACTACCAATAAAGGAGCATAAGATATACATCCCCAAGGACCCAAAAGAGGTAAACTTTGAAATTTACCACATTTATAGATCATTGGCCTAGTTGACATCCAAGGGGCTCTCCATATTACATCTTCTATCTTTAGTTCGGAGAAAAAGGCCTCCCAAGCGCTCCTTTCAGGGGAGGATGAACTCCAACCTGATTGCACGAACTCTGAGATGGGATTTTGCAGCTTATTCCAGGAACTTGAAAATTTGATCTCTGGACATTTGAATTCGGGTGGACACTTCACATGACTAAGGACCCAAATGTACAATAATGGTGCACACCCTATAAATCTTCCTGTTCCTTTTGTTCTGCAATAATTTAATGAACGAAAAGTTTCTGCCAATACAGGAATAATAGGATCAACTCCTATTTCTATCTTAGCAAACAACTTGACCACGCGTTCCTCAACATATCCACATACTTTAGGAAACAAAACAACATTAAAGATACACAATGCCAGTAAAGTTAATTCCTTGTCTTCATTTGCAAATTTTTGTTGAAGAGTAAAGATGTAGTCCAGGGGTAGGCATGTGTTCTCTCCCTTTATCTTTACTTGTTTCTCAATGTCGCTTGTACGAATCTTGCCCAAAAGAGTAGATAATGCTCTTTTCATTGTAAGCTCTTGATCGTAAGAATAAGCTTCAACCTCCGTTCGTACTGGCATATGCAGAAGGGATTGATATTCCTCTATTGTAGGAGTCATGTCAATTGAGCCAAATGTGAAACATCTGTAGGCTGGATCCCAATGTCGAATCAAAGCTTTTAATACAGAATAATTAACTTGTACATACATGAGCTGAGCTAGATAGCCATATTTGCTTGTAAATTTAGCCTTCCTATCTACAGTTAATTTTTCCCAAGCCTGTTTCACTGCTTCTAATTGACTTTCTGGAAAATTGACATCCTTAAATTGAGAAACAACATTTTCTACTAAAGAATCTCCGTGGATTTGTTGTACATTTTCTGACCATTGACGTACTGTTGCTTGATCTTCTATACCAATTTCTTGTATTGGAGGGGGTGATTTTATTTTACTCATACTTTAGTTTCTGCCAATGCAAATAATCGAAAAATCTTGTTAATTTAATTTGCACAATTTTCTTAACTACATTAAAAGAGATTTCAAAGGATACTTTCAATGAGCGAAAATTGAAAATTGATTTAAGATACAAGGGAAAGAAGAAAAATAAATGAATAAATAAACTTTGACAATAATGCATGTAATAAGTCAAATCCTAGAACTATATGAGTGGAGTTTAACTCTAAGGCATCCTAGAAAAGGTCCCCAAGCTTACCCACCGATTTAACGATGTAGTAGGCTTGAGTGGAGAATTTCATGCGCCTGCACGGGAATCGAAATTCCACGAAGGTCACACTACTCAGTCTCCGAGTCTAGTCCTAAGGTAGAGCCCGGGTAGAAGGCTAGTGAAAGTGTGTGAAATGCATGATTAATAAGATGACATACAAATGAATGACATAACAATTACAACATATAAAAAAAATGGTATCAATAAGATGACATGCAAATGAATGACATAACTAAGATAAAGTAATTACAACATAAAAAAATTGGTAATAGACAAGTGAATAACAATATGTCAAACAAATCATATTATAAAGGAAAACAAAATAAATAAATAACAAAACAATAACAAAAGGACCTGAAGAAAAATTCAATTCAAAGGACAATAAAGATATTCATGGCTCGACCCTCAAAATCCTCAGTGGAGTCGCCAAGCTGTCGCAACGTCATCGCGACGCGGAGCGGCTGACATCCTTTCTTGGGTTTTTTAGAAGAAAATTGGAGTCGCCACCAATCATTGAGAGTGTGATTGGTCACCTTTAAAATAAAAAACAAAACTAGTCTTAGAAAACCAGAAATTAGGTTCGGGAGTCGTTTGAGTGTAGGGAAGGTATTAGCACCCTACAACACCCGTTTAAGAAAACGATTACCACAGTATCTTAAATTGTCCAATTAAATGAATAAAAACAGTCCTTTATTTTATTTTTCTTAAAAAAATGATAGATATGAAAATAAAACTCAAAATGCAATACTGAACACAAGATGTCTCATTCGTTTTTACCTTAACTTTAGAAATAAAGCAAGGATTAAACATTATGAGTTGGATATCCAATTTAATATAAATCATGCCTAATCTCCCTTTTAATTAAAGGAACATGGGTGTACATGATTATGTTTACTAAAAATATTTTTTTTAAAATAAAAAGGATGTAAAAGAAGAAAAATTATTCAAAGAGTAAATTCTTTTAAAAGGGAAAATGAGAATTTTCATACGCCTACACGGGAGTTGGACTCCACGAAGGCACATTACTCAGTTCCCATAATCCCTTTCAAAAGAAAATCAAAACAATAACAATAATTGAAATTGACAAAGCAGAATTAAAGATTAGATTAAAGCAATTTGGAGAATGAAAGGAAAAAACAAATAAATTAGAAAGTATAAAAAAATGAAGTTGGCAAAGTGCAAAAAGTGAACTAAAATGAGAGAGAAATTAAAAATGATAATCATAATGATGACGATAATAATAATAATAATAATAATAATAATAATAACAACAACAACAATAATAACAAAACAAAAAACAAAGGAAATAGAAAAACAAAACCCAACCTTTTTTACTTCTCTCTTCTTTTTTCCTTCTTTCTTACCCAATGTTTTCTCTCCCCGTATACTCCTTCCTCCTCCTCTTTTTTCCTCTTTTCCTCTTCCACTTTCTTTTCTCTCTTTTTCTATCACTCTCTAAGCTAAACTCTTATTCAAATGCCTAAACTCTCTCAAGCTCACTTTTACTCTAAACTTCTTCTTTTTTTCTCTCTCCTTTTCTATCACTCTCTAAGCTAAACTCTTATTCAAATGCCTAAACTCTCTCAAATGCCTAAACTCTCTCAAGCTCACTTTTACTCTAAACTTCCTCTCCTTCTTCTTGTTTTCCGTCCCTTTCATCCTCCATCTCCCCCCTTTTTATACTTGAAGGGTTACTAAATTAGGGGGAGGATGGATGAGAAAATGGTGGAAAAAAGAAAAAATAAAAAAAATAAAAAAAAAATGAGAGCCATGGAAAGTCTTTCGAATAGGTAAACTTCCCCTTGAATAGGAATGGGGAAGACCAAAAAAAAATAATAATAAATAAAATAAAATAAAATAAATTAATTAATTAATTAAAAAAAACGAATTTTTTATAAAAACATGTGAGAAGGGGGGTTTGAACCACAGACCTCGTGGTTATCAATGCGACTTAATGCCAATTGAGCTATGCTCTTGTTGACATACAAGAAAAAACAAATTGACCACCAAATATTGGAAACCTTCAAACATTATTACTGAAAATCAAGCCGGACCAAATACGGTGTCTACAAATGTGTTTGGGTTGCTTTAGGGATAATTCAACTGCTTGCAAGCATATAGAGAACTGATTAAACGCATGAATTAAACAATAGGAATATTCTTAGTTCATCGCATGTGTAATACCGGAAGGGAATCACATGTTTATTTCTCGTTTAGGCATCAATATTCTGTCGATTCATTGTTATGTGCTACACTAATATCTTATATGTCGCATGTGGTTGCTACGGCGAAAGTCTTGATAGCTCATCATCCATCGTATCTTTCTATCGCATTATTATTGCTTTTCTTTATCGCATGTTCAACCTGTCGCATCCATATTTTATTACCCCAGCACAACATCATTAGAATAGGATTTAATTTGAGATATTTCCCCTTCCCTGTGGATTCGACCCTGGAATACTCCAGGTATTACTTGGTAGTGCAAAATTTATACTTGGATTAATGCACAACAACGATATATTCTTTAGTTAATTCAATATAAATTAGAAACGATTAAATTTCCTATCAGCATTTCACAAACAACAGTAAAAATTTACTGTGACAACCAAAGTACAATATAGGGAAAAATACACTTTTGGTCCATGAGGTTTGGGTTAAGTGACACTTTGGTCCCTGAGTTTTCAAACTCAACAAAAATACCCCTGAGGTTTGAGAAAAAGAGCACTTTGGTCCCTGCCGTCCAATTTTCCGTTAAATGCAAACAGATTTCTGACGTGGCCAATTTTTTTTAATTTTAAAATAAAAATAAATAAATAACAATAAAAAACAATAAAATATTATTATTTTAATTATTTTTAAAACTTAACCCTCCACCCTTTTCTTCATTTTCTTCCCTCAACCCCTCCTTCTTCTTCTCCACATCTCCGGCGGCCGACGCGCGGCGGCCGGCCACCGCTCGCCGCCGTCGATCGCCCGCGACTGGATTTTTTTTTCTTTTCTTTTCCTTTCTTCTTCCCTTTTACCCCATTTTTCTTTTTTTCTTTAAAAAAAATTCAAGAGGAGGAGGGACCTCCCTCCTCCTCCGTTTCCGTCTAGACGTGGAGGGAGGAGGGAGTCCCTCCTCCCTCTTGAATTTTTTTTTAAAGAAAAGAAGAAAAATGGGGTAAAAGGGAAGAAGAAAGGAGAAGAAAAGAAAAGAAAAAAAATACAGTCGCCAGCGGCCGACCGACGGCGAGCGGTGGCTGGCCACCGGAGATGTGAAGAAGAAGATGGAGGGGTTGAGGGAAGAAGATGAAGAAGAGGGTGGAGGGTTAAGTTTTAAAAATAATTAAAATAATAATGTTGTTATTGTTTTTTATTTTTATTTATTTATTTTTATTTTATAATTAAAAAAATAATTTTTAATTAAAAAAATTTGGCCACGTCAACAATCTGTTAGCATTTAACGGAAAATTGGACGGCAGAGACCAAAGTGCTCCTTATCTCAAACCTCAGGGGTATTTTTGTTGAGTTTGAAAACTTAGGGACCAAAGTGTCACTTAGCCCAAACCTCAAGGACCAAAAGTGTATTTTTCCCTACAATATATTTGTCAAAAAATCAGCAGTTTCATAATCGCACAAAGCATATCGACATAAAGTTCCATTCTGTGCGAAAATTGAGAAAGGAGAAATTGAAGTCTTGAAGATACATACTTCAGACAATGCAGCTGATATGTTAACAAAACCCTTATCACAGCTAAAATTTAGAAAAGGTCTTGAGCTGATTGGGTTTGATTTACCAGAGAAAGGGTGAACAAGAAGATGAGGAGCAGCTCATTCCTCTGCCTAAATTTGTTTCAAGGTGGAGATTTGAAGTAGTTACTATACAGTTACTACATAAACCAATTTAGTTTCTCAGACAGTTTCTATAAATACACTGTAAATACTGTAACTGTTGTGAACAAGATTAGAAAAGAGAGAGTGAGATTTCATTTCTGAGTGGTGTGTAAAATTCTCCAAGATTTCCTTCTAGTAAAGCTACTCCTTACAGTGGATGTAGGCCACATTGGCTGAACCACTTAAAATTTGTGTTTTTTCTACGTTACCTTCTTATACCTTAATTCTTCATCTAGAAATACTTCATCATTGTTTTTCTCTGTGCGTTTGCTTTCTTTCTTTGATTAATACCTTAAACTTCAATTCTTTCCGCTGCGTGTGTGGGTAAAGGTTGCTTCGTGTTTAGCAATGTGTCTAAAACCACAACAGGGGGGAACCCCTACGAATCCGACTAGAATGAAAGGGAAACTCCCTCCGTTCCAGTCAGATTCAAAGGGCCTTCTTTCTTTCTTCTTTTTTTTTTCCTTAATAAAACCAACCAAAATAAGAAAGGGAAGGGAGGAAGAGGGAAAAAGAAGAAAAAAAGGGAGAAGAGAGAAAAATAAGAAAATAAGAGAAAAAAATGGAGGAAAAAAATGGGCGCTCCGACGACGGCGACGACGGTGCTCCGGCAATGGAGACGGTGACGGCGATGCTCCAGCGACGGGGAGGGCAGCGCTCTGGCGACTGGTGAAGAAGAAGAAGAAAGTAAAGAAGAAAGAGAAGAAGAATGAGAAAGAATAAAAAAAACCTAATATTTTTAAATGAATTTATATTATCTTATTTTTAAAAATTTAAAAATAATTTTTTAATAAAAAAATCAATGCCACATTAGCAATCTGTTAAATATTAAAGGAAAATTGGATAGATGGACTAAAATGAAACGAAATCCAAACCTTAGGGACTAAATTGTCGAGTTTGAAAACTCAAGGACCAAAATGAATACTAACCCAAACCTCAGGGACCAAAAGTGTATTTTTCCCATTGTTCTTTCATTAAAAAAAAACAATAAAAAAGGAAAGGAAACCAAACGGTTTCCACTTTCAAAACTTCCCTTTCGTGGACAGAGTGAAACCAAAGAAGGAAAAATCACGGGACGAGGGATTTTCCAGCCAAAATCTTAGAATTATATTTCCCAATTATTGAGGAATTTATTTAGATAATATCTTATAAAATAAAATTTAAATTGAAAAGAGATAGTGGCAACAAGGGTATAATGGTAATAAAAAATGTTGGAAATCTAATCTTGAAAATATTCCAATCTATTGACATATATGAAAATATGAATTTAAAACAACCTATCCACCAAAATTTCTCAAAATACTATAATTATCAACTCAATTATATTTGTTGATGCGTGAATCTATCCACTAGGCCAGGCCCAATATGCACACAATCGGGTTGGTCACAGGTCCTCAATTGTGTAGGTCGAGTGGTGTTGTGCACTTTCCACTCTGAAGCTTAAGTTAGTAGGGTGAGTGAGTAGTTAAGAATGGTTCCTCGTTTTATAGTGGTGTTCTTCTCGATAAGAGTGTCAGGTGTAGCCAGGAGGTCTTTCCCTTTCAATAGTCGGGATGGTGCTCGACTCGGTTGTTAGACCCTAGGGTGGCGAGATTGCCCGATTGGGGAATGGGGCTTGATGGGCCCTTCCCTTCTCCCAACTTGGGTCTGTGGACTTGGATTGGTTGGACTTACCTACAATAATATTAATGTTGGTTTAATAGCCAAAACACATCATCTTATTATTGAATTATGAATCATGTATTTGTTGACTAAATCTTAAAATTATTGAAGTTTATAATTATTTTACAATCTTTAATACTATTTATAATTGTATTAACGCAAATATTAGTTGGGTTTTATGCCCTAAAAATCGTAGATAGTGAATGTAAACAAATTATATACTTGTTACAATAAAGTGTTATTGTTAAATATTGCCCAATTTGACCCAAATCCAATAAACTAAGATCCAAGGTTGTTTGTATGTAACTTGAACTAGTATGTGGGGACATACAGGGATCGATGTTCAAGTAACAACCTAAAAGGTCTATAGTACAAGGATAAGGTTGGGTACCTTATCCTGGTAACACTATGAGATACGACCCGCTTTGTATTTGATACAGACGTATTGATCCAAAGCGTCCATGTAGTAGATATGCAAGCGGGGGTATCCTATACAATGAGTTTGCATAAGACCAGACCATGGAATAGTAAACCACTAGATATAACACCGTTAACTAGTTAGGTTACTGTTTCAATAGGATGACCTAAGTAACTTAATCTTAATCCTGAGTGTGTCATGAACTCCTTCTCATGAGGGATTGTCCTTTGATTAGCATGGGTGAGAGTGACCAATACGCCGACTCAATATGTCTTCCTTTTTGGGGGCAAGACCGAGTGAGAGGCTGGGGACATGACAACACAAGAAGGAATTCACTCCTTCCCACTTCTAGGAGAAGTAGATGAGTGTTCCCTTAAGTGGTGACTCCAGGACTTGAACAAAGGGATCCCGCCCTCTCATTGGCCCGAGAAGGACTTTCTGTTTATTGGTTGGACCATAAATATGTTGTTCATTAGAGAAGCACTAGTACTGAAGGAGACAGATGTAACATAAGGGTAAAACGGTAATTTGACCCAGCTGTGATTACAGACACTCGTGAAGGATTGACTTACCGGTATAGGTCTATATCTGTGGACACAAAAATGTTCTACAGTGAGAAGAGTTCAACTGTGGATCTTTAGTGGAATGACCCACAGTTAATGAATATTGGTTAACCTGATTAATGAGTTTAATGAGTTAACCTCATGTTTTGGAGCTTCTGATCTGTAGGTCCATTAGGTCCTCCTGCTAGCTCGTAAAGAGTAATTAGGAACAATTATATCTTGAGAGAATTTGAATAGTTCAAATTCATATTGGGAATTAAGTTAATTGTATGAGACACAAATTAATATAATGTATATAGTGATACATTAAAATGTAAAGTCTAATTTGAAATTAAACTTTATTATTATGAGAGAAATAAATATTTGAAGAAGTTCAAATATTAATATGAATTTGATTCATACTAAACTTATAGGATATAAGAGAATTTGAAAGAAGTTCAAATTTTAATATGAATTTGATTAATTTTATAGAATTAATTAATTGAAGGCCTGAAATTAAATATATGATATTTAATTGGGCAATTAATTAATTAACTAATAGAAGGTCTGAAATTAAATACATGATATTTAATTGGTGATTAATTAATTAAAGAATTAATTAATTGGAAATTAATCAATTATGGAAATGATTAATCACTTATGGAAGTAATTAATCATTTATGGAAATGATCTAATCAATTATGAAAGTAATTGATTTTAAATGAATATTTTATTCATGGCATATCTCCTATAAATAGAATACTAAACCTAGGGTTTAGGTGATACAAAATAAGGCCACAAGAATGCACTCTTGCATTCTCTCTAGCCTCCCTCTCATATTCTCTCAACCCAAGAACTAAGAAGAATTTTCTCTCTAGAGATTTTCCATTCAAGATTAAGTAGTGCCACAACTACGTTCTTAATCTCAGGGTCATAGTGGGGAAGATCAATTGGTGGTGTCCCAATTGTTGTCGCTTGGTCCCTATGAAATCAAGAAAGGCGTTCTTGATATTTCAGAGACGACAACGACGATATGTTTGCTTCCCCCCTTTGGAATTAGTTCCTTTGGAATTAGTTCTAAGGTTGTATGCTTAACCTTAATAATTGATTTAGAATAGTTTTCTAAATTTTTGCCAATGTATTGGTATTTTGGTGAAAACAAAATTAACTACAAAACAATCCAACTGCACTTCCGCTAACGGAATTGGGGAATTCCAATCCTTCAATATTAGTCTTATAATTATTGATATATGCTTAAAGTAGTAGTTTATTACTTAAATAAACTTATTATTAAGTTTTTTTTCAAAAAAAACTTATTATAAAGTTTCACAAAAAAAAATTACAATATTTTTATAAGTTTACATGGAATTTGTGTTTTTTTTTCTCGAAACATCCGTCAATATTCATATATCCATAAATCTTATCCTAATTACCAATATTGCTATCGATATCGATATTTTCATCCTTGTGCGTTTGGAAGGTCTTTGCGCTTGCTCATAGAATGATTTTTCCGAAGGTTCAAATTTTCTCAATTCTCTTTCAGTTGTTTCAATGCTCAATGACACAATGGAGATTGTTGAAGAGTTGATTACAATAATCAGTGTATTGGGTAGGGATGACAAAAATCCTCGCGGGGCGGGGCCCCAACGGGACGGGGAATCCGCGGTTTGATTAGGTATAAGGGGCAAACCGGAGATTCTTTTTGGGTCCCCGTGTTGGGGTATATGTCCTAGAACTCAAGTTTTGTTATCTTTTATAAATGAAGATGTTATTCAGTGAAATTATTTATTTCAAAGATCCAATAGAAACATCCATGGTTATAAAATGAGATACTTGAACTATATCTTGGATATAGACAGGGGTCAAGTTCAAGTATGTAACCTTAAACGTCTATAGTAAAATAAATAAGGTTGGGTACCTTATTTTGGTAACACTATGGATGCGGCCTACTTTGCGAATGAGGCAAACGACGTGATCCTGGTTCGTTCATGTAAAGACATGAAAGTAGGGGCATCTTGTGCAAAAGATGTTTACACAAGACGGGACCAAGAAATAAGTCACTCTTACTTTATAACGCCGTTTACTGTAAAGACTGATTTTTTAATACGATGACCTAGGTGACTCGATCTTAATCCTGAGCTTACTATGAACTCTTGTTCGTTTAGGATTGTCCTTTGATCTGCATGGGTGAGTATGGTTCAAAAACACCATTCAATAAACCTTCCATTTTGGGGGCAACAATAGATGAATAGCTGGGGACATAGTAATGCAAGAAGGAATTCACTCCTACCTGATTTTTGGGATAGTAGAAAGGTTGTTCCCTTAAGTGCTGAATCCAAGGCTTTGAACAAGGGGCCCCACCCTCTCATCGGCCCGAGAGGGATCTCGTTGTTGGTTGGACCATAAACGAATTGTTCATTAGAGGATCAGTGGACTTAAGGAAACTAGATGTACTATAGGGGTAAAACGGACATTTGACCTGTCTATGGTAACGAACAACTTGTGAAGGATTGACTTACTAATCATGGTTATATCGAGTGGACGGAAATATATCTGTAGAGAGGGGAGTTCAACTACTAGGCTATAGTGGAGTGTCCCGATAGTTAACGGAAGTTGGTTAACTAGTTTAAAAAGGGTTTTGACTATTTTGACCTCGCACCGTTGGAGCCCATGATCTGTAGGTCCATTAGGTCCCCTTGCTAACTCGAGACTAACTTTTGGAATAATGTGATGGATTAAAAATGAATTGTTTTTAAAGTTCATGTTGAGGAAAAATGAATAAAAATAATAGGTGTTGATAATTCGTCGTGTTTTGCAAAAACCTAGTATATATGGATTTTGATATAATTTATAAACCGAAAACATGAATAAAGATTCATGTTAAGAAAAACTACATTTCGGAAATGTTCGGGAAAAGTGGCAAAATATTAATTTAATATTAAGATATTAAATTAATAATTAATTATTTAATTAATTAATTTTAAAATTAATTTTGAATTAATTTAAAAATTAGGAAATTGAAAATTGTTTTTCAATTTTCAAATTAATTAAAAAATTAATTAATTAAGTTAGTGGGAAAATCCAAGATAATTATGGATTTATAAAAATCAAAATCAATTTTGATTTTTTGGAGGTGGAGTGCATGGTGACTAAACCCATGCACTCACCTCCCTTAAGCCACTTAATCCTCCATTAATTTGGAGTGGTTTTGGTGTCAAATGCTGTGCATTTCCTTCAGCTTGAATCCCTTTATAAAGCTGAAGAAGAAGGCTGAAAAAAAATGAGGATGAAGAGAGCTGAATTGCTGCAAAAATCCATACCCAAACCTATGAAGTTCTTGAACTTGTTTTTCACCTTTTCTCACTAAAATTCCATCACTTGAGGATCCCACAATCCATTCCAAAGGCTTGATGATAGCAAGGAAGACCTTGTGGTAGTTCTTGACTCGTTGGTGAAGAAAAACAAGCAGCCAATCCAACCAATTTCTCCATTAAAAGTAAGGTAGGTTGCTGTCTCTGTTTTTCTCCTTATGTACAGCATACCTTAGTTGATCAAATTGAGCTTATTAAGTGTTCTAGATCCAAAATTGCTTCCGCTTTTATTATATTAACACCTTCACCCCGGGACGAGGCGAGGATAGTCCCCGCCCTGTCCCCGACCCCAAATCTGCTCCATATATTTTTTTTATTGAATTTAATATATATATATATATATATATATATATATATATATCATAATTATATGATAATATTATTAATAGATCATATTATATTATTAATAATATTTTATAAAGTTTTTTTTTTTTATAATTATTAAGTTTTTTATTTTCCTTCTTTTTAATCAAATTAACTTAGGTGTTTAAATTTATAATAAAATTGTTTAATATTTTAAATAAATTAATAATAATAATATAATTTCCATATAAAGTAAGTACATTTCAAATATATTTCCTAATTTTAATTAATTTTTATTAATATATATATATATTTAAAAAATGGAGATCTTTTTCCCGTGGGGACTCGATCCCCGAGGATTTTCCGACCCCGATCCCAATTATCCCAATTTTCCGACCCCGCCCCATTGCCATTCCAAGTATTGAGGTTCTACAAATGCACTATTTCAACAAGTCATTTTAATTGTCAACATCAACATAGAGCATAAAGTTTACACTAATGACCAAGAGGTTTGTGGTTTGAATCTCCCACCTCCCACATGTTGTAAAAAAGAAAAGTCATTCTAACCTATGCTCGTTTTAAACACAATGTGTTGGCAGATGGTTGGACTGCCTTAAGTTTATCTTGTCAACCTTTGTTATGGATCCACAATTTTCCAAATTGAATCAAGCATATGATTGATTGTGAAAGAACAAATTATATTCGAATATGGTAAGTAATGAAAGTGTCAAGAAAAATATTGTAGTGTTTAAAAAATATTATCCGTACGTATTAAAATTAAAGTATCAACAATTTCGATACAATATTATCTTTCTTCAAGAAATTAAAAGGCAAAAAAAAGAATCAACAGTCGGAAAAGCTACATCGAGGCCCTTTATTCTCTAATCCAACGGTAAATAGATAATAGCCCAAAAAAAAAAAAAAAAAAGAAAAGGAAGAAGAAAAAAAGAAAAAGAAAAATAACGGGCTAAAATTAGGGTTTTAAAGGTGTATATGAGAGCCACCGATTCCTTCACCCATTCTCAGCTGCTTTAGGAAAGAGGACTATCGTTTTTCTTTCGGAATTTTCATTTCATTTTTTTCTCTTGAATCTTTCATTTTCCTTTGCGAATCATGGGAAAGGGTCCTGGTCTCTACTCTGATATCGGCAAGAGAGCAAGAGGTTATTGATTTCTTCATCTTCATTTCATCGTTCCGTTTTCCCCCTTGTAAATATGGTGCTGAGGCTTTCATTTTGGCTGATTTTTCTTTAAATCTTGATGTATTTTGCTGTTTTCTTTGACAGATCTTCTGTACAGAGACTACCAAAGCGACCACAAGTTCACCATCACCACCTACTCCCCCACTGGAGTTGTGAGTTCGTTCTGCTTCTTTCTTTAATTTCTAGATCTGTTTTGAGGTCGAAGTTACAGCGCTGGATGTAATTTCCATCGGTGAATGAATCATAAAGAACGGAAAAGAAGAAAAAAGAAGTCGAATAAGTTTCTTAACTGTACTTTGTCGACTTCTGTATGTTGTTCTATGAATTGCAATTATTGTTTGGCTTATTGTTTGGCTTACTGTTCTTATAATGATTTCGAATGTATTAAAGGAACTTCTCACAGCCTGCTTTTATAATTTTTAATTTGATTTGGGTTAGGTTTTGATTCTTTGAGGTAATGAATATGGGGTTTTGTTTTATTTCAATGGTCATTGAGAAATGCACTTGAAATACTACTCTGTTTATGGGGTATCTTTGTTTTCTTTTCAATTTAATAAGCTCCATATAAAAGACGTTGTAACTGCCCTAATGTTTGGGACTTGTAAAAGCCTAAGGGTGAATGATGAGGTTGCTGCGTTTTATTGTAGTGATTCATAATTCTTTTGCACCAGAGGTTTCTTTGAATTAGTTTAGTCTTCCACCATAAAATTTAAGTTCATCTCGGATTTGCTACTTGTTTACTAGCTATGTATACCAGGTATTTTGGTTGGAACTTTGAAAATGCTTCTCCTCTCTTGGTACAAACTTTTTCTTATTCTTTGTTTATGTTTATCTGCAGGCTATAACATCTTCAGGAACGAAGAAGGGTGACCTGTTTCTGGCCGATGTTAATACTCAGCTGAAGAACAAAAACGTCACAACTGACATCAAAGTTGACACAAGCTCCAATGTAAACTATTTTTCTTGAACTTTCCACTTTAGTATATCCCTCGGTTTAAGATTTAAGTATCGTATTTGTCTGTCTCATCTAGGAATTTCATCTAGGATTATGGGACACTATGCAGTTTAAGGTCCTTTGAGAAAGTGGAAGTGAACTACTGAAAGTTTGATGATGTATAGCTGTATCACTGTATGAACATGTGCAGTATATTGATTAAAATACCAACATAGAGTACATGTACAACATTTGAAAATTGAAACAAGTGTTTCTTCTTTCATTTTAGTGAAGGTTGACTCTCTTGTCTAGTTTAATCTCTTTACACTTTAATAGAATAGGAAATCATTATTCCTCATAGGTTGGTCCATTTTGATTTGGAAAGCAACATGCTTGCCTAACTTTGTAGCTTATGTTTAGTTGACGGTCTGAGGAATTCTGTTCTGCTTCTCTATTTTGTTTGAGGCTGCTCACAATTGGATATAGTCATATTTCTTTGAGGTCTGTAAGTAATTGGGCTTGTCTTGTCAATTGTGGAGATAAAGTACTCCAGCTGTAATTGCTCCCCACCCCCACTCTCCCACACACAAATTGATGAAATTTGAAACTATAAATTAAGCTAAGTTTGTGAATGTCATTTTCTAATCATCGGTATTTGGTGACGAAGTGTTATGATTCCTCCTACATATTTTTTATATCATATCTTCTTTTGTGCAATTTTTGTGACGTGTTCTGAAATGAAATTTTATAGCTTGTCACAACTATCACTGTGGATGAGCCTGCTCCTGGATTGAAGGCAATATTGAGTTTCAAAGTCCCTGATCAAAGGTCTGGTAAGGTGAGTGATGGAATAATGTGTTTTCATTCCCTGGATAGTGTTCTATTTTTGTGTGTTTTCTTTTTTTCATTTTGCGCTGACACATGTTTAAATAGTTGTACAATAGGCAGATACATCCAACTAATTTCTGTCTTTGTCAAGTAGGTGGAACTGCAATATCTGCATGATTATGCAGGAATCAGCACGAGTATTGGGTTGACAGCCAATCCTATTGTCAACTTTTCTGGTGTTCTTGGATCGAATCTTCTTGCCCTTGGTACTGATCTTTCATTTGACACCAAAACTGGAAATTTCACCAAAGTCAATGCTGGACTTAGCTTTGCCAATGCAGACTTAATTGCTTCCCTGACTTTGTGAGTTTTTTTTTAGTTAACTCTCTTATAGGTTTATCATGTGTATTTTTTCCTCCTTTTTGTTGGTAAGTATTAAGGGAAATTGTATCCATTCTTGACTCAGGAATGACAAGGGTGATACGTTGAGTGCATCATACTACCACACAGTGAACCCTTTGACTAGCACGGCTGTCGGTGCAGAGGTCGCTCATAGCTTTTCTTCTAATGAGAATACCATTACAGTTGGCACCCAACATGCACTTGATCCACTGACCACTATGAAGGCTCGGGTCAACAACTTTGGCAAGGCAAGTGCCCTTATCCAGCATGAGTGGCGTCCAAAATCATTCTTCACTGTATCTGGAGAGGTAGACACCAAAGCGATTGAAAAGAGCGCAAAGGTTGGACTAGCTTTGGCCCTCAAGCCATGATAGGACATTTTACTCGCTATGCTGGAAGAATTAAGGTAGAGCTTCTACATAGCTGACTTGTTTGTTCAGACTTTGATGATATATGTTCATGTCACTCTTGCAGTTGTTTTGGGTTGTAGAAATAAATGTTAAGATGATAATGTCATAGACCTGTACCTTTTTGGCACTTTGATCAGTCCCTTTTGAAACTGAGGCAGATGAAAATTGTTGAGGAGATTTACCATTTAGATATCGTTGCAGTTTTCTTTTTTTAATGCCTCTTCGCTATTCAAACCCTCCTCCCCGGCTAAACAGGGAAAAATACAGAGGAAATGGGATGATATTGCTGCCCCTAATAATGCCCCTAATAGTTGATTTTTGTTTGTATTTTTGAAGTTTGTGTGATTCTCATCGGGACAGCAAATAGTTGACATCCACAACGGCAAATATGAGCTCGCTTTTTTCTTTTTTGATTTTTATGGCTAATAAAAATTAGGGTTAGAAAACAGGAAATTAACCTTAATCCAAACTTTAGTCAATGACTTAACAGTTGACACATTGTGTGCATTTAATCGTATAAAATAATTTTTTTAAGGGTGATGAAAATTATTAAGTATAAAGATTAAATAGTTAGAGAACACTTTTGGTTTTTGAACTTGCTGCAATGAGTTAGTAAGTAATACATCAATAATTTTGTAACAATTTAGTACCTTCAACTCTCATATATGATAATTTAGTCATTATACTTTAAAATTTATAACGATTTAGTCCATGTGAAAAATATTATTATTATTATTTATTTTTTGAAACAAATGTGAAAAATATTTTTAAGATCTAATAGAACTTCTTACATATATATAGACTAATATAGCTTGATTTGGATTATGTGTGTTTGTTAACTATAAAGATTAGGTTGTTAACCTAATAGAAATTGACATTTAATTTCAATGAAAATTTCCACAATAGAGATTGAATCTTTACAAATTTAAAGTAAAGGGATTAAATTGTTACAAAATTGTAAGTATAGAGACTAAATTATTACAAACTGAAGTTTAGGGATTAAATTGTTATTTCTGTGAAAGTTCATGGACCAAAAATATTTTTTAACCAATTTATGAGTATTATTTTTTGAGTTGCTTTCATTTTACAATTTCACCAATTAGACACTTGTAGGAGATACAAGTGTGTAACAATTGCTATTGAAAAAAAGTGTGTTACAATGGGAGCAAATGTTTTTACGTCCAATTTAGTCTATCATACTCAACGAAATACATTGGGAGAGATATGTATAGGACCCGTTTGATAACGTTTTCGTTTCCTATTTCTCGTTTCTCGTTTCTTTCAACTGTTTCTCATTTTCTAAGAACTAGAAACAGAAACATGTTTGATAACTATTTTTTATTTTTGTTTATCTAAACAAAGAAATAGAAACAAAAATGTATTTGATAATTGGTTCTTGTTTTTTGTTTTTTAGTTGAAATTTAGTATATATAATATAAAAAATATAACATACATTAAAATAAATATAAAAATATTATATAGAGTTTATAATATTATTTAGCCCCAACACAAAATTAAAAAATAAAAAATTATATCCTTCAAAGTTCAAATTTAATTTGCAATGTCATCTCTCACTCTAACCAATTTATTTTTAACGATGTTCGTTTACACAAGTTAGTTTAATTAGATTAATTTGTTATTTACAAACTTTGTAAATTTTCAACAATCATTAATTTATTCACAACAAGCTATTCATATAATTACATGTTTTTTTTTTGTGTTTTGTGGTATTGAGACATCTATTTAAGGTTAGACAATCGAGTTTATATTCCCACATTTTTTGAATTGAATAATAATTTATTTTCCTTTAAAATGCATGTATTTCTCGTTAGCTAAAGATCCCAACACGTAAGATCAGGAAGGGAGAAAGAAAAAAAAATATTTTTTACAATCAATGGCAAACGTGAAATATCTTATTAATTAATTTATCTAATAAATAAACTAAATTCTACCAAAATTAATGAAAAATAGTAGAGATTTAAATAGAAAATAATAACTAAAAGCTCATTAATGAAAAAAGGAAAAGAAAAGAAAAAGAAAGTAATAATGGAAGAGAGAAACAAAGATTAAAAAAAGAAAGATAAAGACATAATAGAAAGAGAAAAAATGAAAAAAAAAACAATAAGAAAGTGGTAAAAAAAATAGAGAGAAAAATGAGGAGAAGAAGAGAAAAACTGAGAGAGATGGATACATGCATGGAAGATTGAAAAAAGAAACACAAATTACAGAATTTGAGAAACTACTTTTTGTGGTTTCTCAAATTTTGCCTCTTTTTTGAAATCGTTTCTACAAATTTAGAATCAAGAAACAAGATGAATTATCAAACATGTATATTTCTTGAAAAATGAAAAACAGAAACAAAAAACATGAAACAGGAACGTTATGATATGAGTTATCAAACATGTATTTTATTTATAGTCAATCAAATACATTGACACGAATTAGAGGGCTATGTTTCCACCATTAATCAACTGGTCAACTTTCTCAATTCTCACTAGGGGGAAGTACAACTCCCAATTCAAATAACTTCATTCCAAACTCTATGATATACAAGCAATATATGTGTGAAAGGAAGATCGTTTCTGATAGCGCTCTTAGCGAGTTATTTTTCCCTGTTCATTTTAGTTAGTCTTTGAGATTAAATTAGCCAAAATTATGCATTTTTATGTTCTATTTGTAGGAATTAATTATTGGAGCTAAATTGAGAAAATGGAGTTGATCGGGTGTTTGGGACGCTATAGGAAGCCAAAGAGACGAAAAGAATCAAAGTTGGAGGCTTGACAA
Source organism: Luffa acutangula (assembly GCA_036850905.1). Classification (NCBI taxonomy): domain Eukaryota; kingdom Viridiplantae; phylum Streptophyta; class Magnoliopsida; order Cucurbitales; family Cucurbitaceae; genus Luffa; species Luffa acutangula. The sequence continues at coordinate 6,887,817 of CM072094.1, read as the reverse complement.
AGTGGACAAACCCGAGAGCTAGCGTCTCGACGCTAGAGACTTTCCTAAATTGATTAGGGTGGTAAGAGACGCTGCCCCTTAACGTCTCGACACTGTTAATATTTCCTTATACAGATTAGCGGTTAAACGGATAGCGTCGCGACCCTGTCGACAGAATTCCTATAAATGCATCCTTAATTGCTACGGCCAAGGGGAGTCCATTTGATGCAATTTTAGTCCTAAATTTGACTAAAGATCTTATGTGGGAGCTGAATCAAAGTAGAGGAGTAGGATTAAAGGCTTGGCTTGTGGAGATCGTGACGGGGATGTGCGGTTTCGGCGACAATAGTGTTTTATCTCTTTTCTCTCCTTCCTTTAGTTGTTTTAATGGTTGTTTTAGACTTAGTTTACATCGTAACACAGTGTATGAGTAGCTAGGTTCGTTATCTAAGGGATTGATGTAGCACTTTGGGCGTTGTTGAATTACTTTGATGGATGTCTATTGTTTTTAACTCATTTATGCAATTTATGTCCTTAATGCTTTTAATTCACTAGCCATGAGTTAATTGATGCTATCTCTAATTCTTGCTCGGGAGAGGGGACTTAGTTTAGATATATGAATTGCATAACTATAATAATCTAGAATCGGGAGATTTAGGATAGTTGTAGAAATTGTTAATAGGAGTCAATATAATCCATGCATGTGAATGAATCTAGATAGAGATATCGGGTTAGTCATATGTATGAGAATTGTTTATGCTCGAGAGAGATAAATATGAGAATAGAAAATCCTAGATTTATGAGTTATTGCATGTCATACATCCATTAATTAATTCACAACCCCAATAGGTGAAATCAATTCCCTAAGAGTTTTCATCACTTGAATTCCACACTTTTTTTTTTTTAATTTTTTTTTTATCTTTGTGTCTTTATTTATTTCTTTATCACTAAGTTTTGTTCCCTAAATAAAATTGGTCATAAGTATTCGCGGTAATTTATTTGGCTATAAACCCAATCCAGAGGACGACACTTGTTTAATACGAAATCACTATATTAAAACATGACCCGTACGCTTGTGGTAGAAAAAATCCACATCAAGTTTTTGGCACCGTTGCCGGGGATTGGCATAGTTAGTCAAATTGATATTGTGAAAAAATTGTCCGGTCTTAATTTAGGGTGTATTTTTATTTTTTAGTTAGATTGCATTTTTTCCTTATTTGCTTTCTTTCCATATTTAGTTTTTCCTTTTTTGTTTTTGTTTCCATAGTTGCAATTTTCCTTTTAAGTACTTTCCTTATTTGTTAGTTTCCTTAATTGTTTTTGCCTTATTTGTATTTGCATTCCCAATTTGTTAGTCTTTTCCTTTTCTAGAATATATTTTCCTTATTAAATTTAGTTATTTTCTTTTCTATTTTCTTTCCTTATTTGTTTCCTTTATTTTTCTTTTATTTCATTTTTAGGTTAGGTTAGGGTATGCAAAAGAATAGGGAGTTGGGCTTAGTACCTTTGGATCCCGAAATCAAGAGGACACTTAGTAGGATTTGAAGGGAAACCAAAGAATCTATCCAAATGGCCGATCCAAATTCTCAAGAGGAGCCCGAGCCCATTAGAGACTACTTTCAGCCCGTGTTCCAAGGGCAATAGTTGGGGATTGTCTATGCCCTGATTAATGCCAACAATTTTGAGCTGAAAACCGGTCTCATTCAAATGGCTTGAGATTGCGCTTACAGAGGATCATCCACTGATGCGTGATTTGCTTTCCGCAAGTGTACGGGTCAAGTAATAATATAGTGTTTTCGTGTAAAACTAGTGTCATCCTCTGGATTGGTTTTCTAGCAAATTAAGTACCTTGAGTAATCTTGTCTAATTTTATTTAGGGAGCAAAACTTAATGACAAAAAGCAAAAAATAATTAAAGGTGGAGACTCAAATGGAAAGACTCTTAGGGAATTGATTTCATTGTTGAGATTGAGGATTAATTAATGGAATGAATTTCGCATGCAATTATTCTACCAAGTCTAGGAGCCTTTTATCACAACTATATCTCTCGAGCATAATTGGTTCTCATCCATGCAACTAACTTGATATCCCTATCTAAGTTCATTAACATGCAAGACTTTGGGTTTAGTTCTTCTAACAACTTCTAAAGTAATTCTAAATTCCGTCACGATCTTAGAAATTCTACTTTAGTCATGCCATTAGTAAATTAAGTCTTAGGCTAAATCCTCTCCCCCGAGTTAGATTCAACACTTAAATCATTCAATTAGTGATCAAGTAATTGAAATCATTTAATCATAATTGCATAGGTAAAACAAAAGCAAATTCATACCAAAAATCAATTCAACAAACTAAAAAACTACATCAATCCCTAAGACAAACAACTAGCAACTCATAGTCTTGAAACTACAAACACTAATTGAAAGAAAAGCCATAAAAACAAGAGGTAAGGGAAAGAAAAGGAAAATTCTTGAATCCGTTGAAATCGACACGTCTCCGTCCCGATCTCCACATCTTCAAGCTTGATTCCCATTCTTTGGCCTTGCTTCAGCTCCCACAGAAGGTCTCTAGTCGAAATTAGGGCTAAAATCTAACCAAATGAACTCCCCTTGGTCGTAGCAATTAAGGATGTATTTATAGGAAAATTGTCGGTAGCGTTGTGCGCTGTCCCTGCTACCGCCAAAAACACAGAAAAGGAAAACCAGCGTCGAGACGCCCAGAAAGCAGTGTCTCGACGCTAGCTCTTGGGTTTGCCTCAAACTTAAGCCTCCAACTTTGATTCTTTTTTCTTCTTTTGCTCTTCTTTTGATCCCAAGTACCCGATCTAACTTCCTAATTCAACATTTCCTCCAAGAATTCATTTCCTACAAAATAAACAATAAAGTGCATAAAAACGTCCAAATAATACTCAAAGACTAACTAAAATAAATCGAGAAAAATAGCTCGCTTTGCGCGCTATCAAACACCCCCAAACTTAAGCTTTTGCTAGTCCTCGAGCAAACTAAAAATCAAGCATAGGTTGAAGGATAGATGCAAAAAACATGACTCAATCCTCAAGGCTCACAAGTCAATAATCAAGCAATCAAGAGACATGCACATAAGGCCCAATGAAGGAGACAAATCAAAATTATTGCAAAATTAACTTGCATAAGAGAGATCTAACTTAATTAGATTAGGCTCTACTAGCTCGGGATTGGATTATTAAACTCTCAACTCATCTTCCCTCTACACTGGCACTAAGGATTTACTAATGAGCCAATGGAACAAATTGGTTTGTTTTTATCCATACCTAGGTGCTTTTTAAATTACAATTGAATCAAGCAATTAAAAGTGGCACTAGCTTTCACACACCTATTGTAGGGACCCATAACCCAAGTTTAACCTTTGGTTGGCCTAACCGATCACAACAGGGGTAACTCTTTTTGCTTAAGACATTATAAAACATTGCATATTGAGCTCAAGCCATGGCATAATTTTCTTTCAAAAGTAAAGGCAAGAATGATTTTTTTAATCTTTATGAGCATGATAAGCATATATCATTTTCTTTCCTCCTAGGTAAGATTAAACATGCTAATTTGCAAAAAAATTAACTCATTAGCTTTTCCCTACACCTATTGGGTGACAACAAGCATACAAACCTAATAATTCTCTCCTAAGCATTCAAGTCCAATTCTAAACCAAGGAAAATACTCTACTAATGCAAGACATCTCCTAGAAAAAATTTAAAAAGTTTCCCTTTTGGGACAATCATGCTTACAACTCATCAAAAGCTTAAAAATCGACAAGAAAGCCTATCCTAGGAAATCCTAATCATGCAAAAATAACATAAAAAAACAACCATATGCCATAATCACAATAAGCGAAAAAATATAGCCTAAACTCAGATGCTCAAGGGCTCAACAAGCAAAACATTCCTCCCCCAAACTTAGAGCATGCATTGTTCTCAATGTATAGAAAAGTAAAGCCTAAATAAGCATGAGAACAAGAAAAGAATGGAGGGGTGAAATAGTACTGTCCTGGAATGATGACATTCTCATGAATGCTAGCAAAGATAAGAGCCACGGGAACACCTACAAAATAATAACAATAAACAAATCAAAATCATAAAAGCAAAACACAAACTAACTTGGGTTGCCTCCCATAAGCGCTTGTTTAACGTCTTTAGCTCGACGTGTTTGTGCAGGCTTTCAAGGCACATCATAATTCTCATATTTCTTTGGGCCCTTCTTCCTTGAATCGATATAACTAACGATCGCTAGCAAGCTCACTAGCTTCTCATGGGCCCTTGAAGCGGTAATATTTTTGGTATTTTTGAATAAAATAATCATAAAACAAGAAATATCAAAATAAAGAGACTCCGAATCTGAAACTGACTCGTGAGAATAGAAAAAAGAACAATCATAATCTACAGAAAATGGAGAAGATAAAACAGACGAAGCTTTTTCAACCTCAAACTCTATCTCCTAATTTTCCTCTGACACTACAAGCTCATTTTCTTTTTCTTCCTCACAAACATGTTCTTGATAGGTGCTAGAACTTTCCAATTCTTCCCCACTATCTATGCAACTCACCCCTAAATGCTCATCCTTAGCAAGATCGAAAGAACTAAGCTCTTGAATGGGTGCTGATAACTCTCCAAAAGGGAGTTATTTAGGTCTTATTTCTATAGTGTTTGTGTGTCATTTGTGCCAAATAGGTGTGCTTTTAGATGAATATCATGTATTTTATCCTATTTAGAAGAATGGATGCTTTGGAAGTTATTTTGCAGAGAAAATAATGTTGAGCGACTTGAGGGAGCAAATGCCACGATCCAGCAAAGCTAGGAGAAAAACTGGCCACGTGAGCTGCACGTGATTCATTAATGAGGTGGCATTTTTTGAATCAATCTTGGATCTAGGAAGCTTGGAGAGCCCTCCACGTGTAAAGTTTGACCTAATTAGGGTTGACTCCACTCTATAAAAGGAAGTAGCCGTCTCAAGTCAAATCATTCAAGGAGGAAGGTCCATTCTTTCCATTCTTGGAGCCGTATAAAGGAGGAACAATTGGAGAGTCAAGAAGACCATCATCTACGGATTTCTTCAAGGGAATTAATCTTTTCTTGTAAAAGTCTTGTAGTTATGGATGCACGTACTCAGATTGTAACCTGTGTTGCTTTTTATTCCATGTACTAAATTTACTTAGGTGTTGGTTAGGATCTATGTAATTGTCGTACTTCATAATCTAACAATTAATATTGATTTTTGAGCATCTTGATTACTTGCTGTTATTATTCTTATTTTGTGCCCGCCTGGCCAGCCGTTATGAATACCATCTCTTAGTTTCAGGGATGATTTGAGAGGTGTGGGGCTCATAATCACACTAGACCATTACGTGTTGGTGGACGCCAGTGACTGAGTTAGGGATAACCAGACGCCTAGTGCTTAATCGGTAGAACGTCATTGGAGTTCAAACACATTCCAAAAACTCCAGAGTTCCAGGAGGATCCTGCTGATAAGACTTCAAGAGAATTCCTTATCAATATTATTGCTAGAGCATCTTTTTAAACAATTACGGAAATCTTAACCAACATCTGTTTCCAATCTGTCTACTTTATCCGTTTACATTTTACTTTGTTATTTCTTTTGCTTCAACATTATTTCAAAATCAATCATTTTAACAACCTTGAAATCACTAAAAAGTTACACAAGATAGGTAGAGTGAAAGCTATTCAAAACCTCGTGGATACGATAAATTACTTATCACTTGCTGTAGACTATGTGCACTTGCATAGTATTCTAGAGATCATTTTTATCATATTTTTAACCCACTCTAGAAGGCAATAGCGAGCTAAAAAGTTCAAATGCTGAAGTGGCAGTGGATGGTTTAGGAGGTTTATTTGCTCACTTTCAAATAAAACCTATTTTGATTAATGGAATCATAGACTCTTAGTGTGACGATCCAATTTTAAGCAAAATGAAGGTGGTTGTGAGGAGCAGTCAGCAAACAGACTATGCAAACTAGATTTAAAGAATGGGATCTTGGAAGAAGCTTATAGTTTAACTTATGCTATGCATCCAGGGAGCACAAAAATGTATAGAACCTTGAGAGAACATTATTGGTGGCCAGGTATGAAAAAGGGAGATTGTAGAATATGTTTCCAAATGTTTGGTTTGCTGTTGCATTCTGAAGTGGTTAAAAATATTGATAGAATTCACTCCAAAATACTGTGCAAGCATACACAATCAACAACAAGTGATAAGTATTTATCGTATCCACCGAGTCTTGAATAGCCTTACTCTATTGATTTTAATTCACCTTTTAGTGATTTCAAAAGTTGGTTAAATTAATTGGGTTTTAAATGCTGAAGCAAAAGAAATGAGAAAATAGAAAACGTAAACGACTAGACAAAATGAAAATAGGCACGTGTTAAGACTTCTGTAATTGTTATAGAAATGATCTAGCATTTCTTTTGATCAGCCAATCTCATGCAGTCTTATCAGCGGGATCCTCCCAGAATTCTGAATTTTTTGGAACGTGTTTCAACTCCAATGAAGCACTACCGATCATGCACTAGGTAATTGGTTATCCCTAACTCAACTATTGGCGTCCACCAACTATCTACAGTCTAGTGTGAATATTTGCCACACATCTCTTAAATCATCCTTGAAACTAAGAGAAGTTATACATACCGACTGACTAGGCGACCATATAATAAAATTAAGCTCAACAAATAGTCAAGATTATCATAATCATAAAGAATTTTTGGATTTTATAAAGATGACAATTACATAGTTCTTAACCTGTGCCTATAAGCAAATTAGTTCATAGTATAAGACATTAAACACGTTACAATCTGATTAAACACATCCATAATATAAAATTCTACAATAAAATACTAATCCTTTTACCAATGGTGGTTGAAACGGCTGCTCCAAACCATCAAGAGCATGGAAAGACTTCGTCTTCTTCGTTGAGAGAATTCACAAAATGGTTTTCTTGAGTCTCCAATCGGTTCCTTGGTCCCTAATCGGCTTCCAAGGATGGAATGTGTTGACTTCATACACTCCTTCGAGGTTACCTACTTGAGAGCGTATGTAATATAGAAAGAAGAGCCCTCAAATTTGGCTTTTGTGTTTAAGTAAGGGTAGTTTACTGATAACTCTCCAAAAGGGAGTTATTTAGGCCTTATTTCTATTGTATTTTGTGTGTCATTTGTGTTAAATAAGGTTGCTTTTAGATGAATATTATATGTTTTAACCCATTTGGAAGAATGTATGCTTTGGAAGTTATTTTGTGCAGAATATAATGCTGAGCGACTTGAGGGAGCAAAATCCGTGATCCAGCAAAGCAGGAAGCAAAACTACCACGTAAGCTACACGTAATCCATTTAATGAGGTGGTGTTAGCTGAATTAACTTCAGATCTAGGAAGCTTAGAGAGCTCTCCACGTATAAAGTTTGACCTAATTAGGGTCTGACTCCACTCTATAAAAGGAAAGAGCAGTCTCAAGTAAAAAACATTCCAATTTGGAGAAAGGAAAGTCCTATTCCATTCGTGGAGGCTTACTTTCCATCTTTGGGAGCCGAATAGAGGAGGGAAGATTGAAGACTCCAAGAAGACCATCAACTACGGATCTAATAAAGGGAATTAATATTTTCTTGTAATTTCTTGTAGTTATGGATGCACATACTCAGATTGTAGCGTGTGTTGTGATGAACCTTATGAACTAAATTTGTTTAGGTGTTGGTTAGGAATTATGTAATTGACGTGCTTCATTCTCTATGCAACATATGTTGATTTGAGCATCTTGATTATTTGTTGTGTCCATTTATATTTTGTGCCCGCCTGGCCAGCCGGTATGAATATCACTTCTTAGTTTCAAGGATGATTTGAGAAGTGTGTGGCATTTAATCACACCAGACCATTATGTGTTGGTGGACGCCAGTGACTTAGTTAGGGATAACCAGTTGCCTAGTGCTTGATCGGTAGCACGTCATTGGAGTTGAAACACATTCCAAAAAATCTAGAGTTCCGGGAGGATCCTGCTGATAAGACTGCAAGAGAATTGCCTAATCACTAATATTGTTAGAACATCTTTTAAAACAATTATTGAAATCCTGACCAGCGCCTTTTTCCAATCTGTCTACTTTATCCGTTTACTTTCTGTTCTGCAATTTCTTTTGCTTCAACATTTTATCAAAATCAATCATTTTAACAACCTTGAAACCATTAAAAAGTTACACAAGATAGGTAAAGTGAGAGCTATTCAAACCTCGTGGATACGATAAATTACTCATCACTTGTTGTGGATTGTGTATGTTTGCACAGTATTCTAGAGCTTATTTTAACCATATTTTTACCCCACTCTAGAAGGCAACAAGTTTTTGGTGCCGTTGCCAGGGACTTGAATAAGTTTTTATCTGATCTGTTTTGTGTATGTGTTGTAATGGTTTGGTGTAGAACTTTTTGATTGTTTCTTTTGTTTTTGCAGGTGTGAGTTTGGTGCATGAGCGATCTGCCTGGGGTAAGGTTCGAGCTTGATCCAGAAATGGAAAGGACATTCATGATAAGAATGAGAGAGCAGCGAAGAAATCAAAATCCAATGGATAACGTGCCGCGTCTCCCGAAAGTTCCAGAAGATCCAGTTAATCCCCAGCATAATCGTGTGTTGCAGCTTAACCCACCGCTGGAGCAAAACGGACAGCAAAATAATCTGGCTGAGAACCCTATCTTGGTGGCGAACGATAGGGCTAGAGCTATTCGAGCATATGCTTTTTCAATGTTTGATGTGTTAAATCCAGGAATTGCACGTCCTAAAATTGAGGCAGCAAATTTTGAAATGAAACCGGTAATGTTTCAGATGTTGCAAACCGTGGGTCAGTTCCATGGTTTGTCATCTGAAGACCCCCATTTACATCTTAAGTCTTTTCTAGGAGTTAGTGATTCATTTGTGATTCAAGGAGTGTCTAGGGATGCCCTTAGATTAACTTTGTTCCCGTATTCTCTTAGAGATGAGCAAAGGCGTGGTTAGATTCTTTTGCTCCAGGATCAATTAGGACATGGAATGAGTTAGCAGAAAAAATTCTTAGTAAGTATTTTCCACCAACTAGGAATGCCAAACTAAGGAGTGAGATAATGGGATTTAGGCAACTCGAAGATGAAACTTTTAGTGAGGCCTGGGAAAGGTTTAAAGAGCTTTTACGAAAGTGCCCCCACCATGGTTTACCTAATTGTATCAAAATGGAAGCATTTTACAATAGGCTAAACATGGCAACCCAAAGTATGGTTGATGTCTCTGTGGGAGGGGCCCTTTTGGCAAAAACTTTTAATGAAGCCCATGAAATTTTAGAGAGAATATCAACCAATAGTTGTCAGTGGTCGGATGTTAGAGGCTCAAATAAAAAAGTTAAGAGTGTATTAGAGGTCGATGGTGTGTCTACCATTGGGGCTGATATTGAAATGTTAGCTAACGCTCTTAAAAATGTGATAATGGTTAGTCATCAACAGTCGTCGGTGGTGGAGCCTGCTGCAGTGGTGAACCAAGTTGTAGAGGAATCATGTGTCTATTGTGGGGAAGAGCACAACTACGAGCTTTGCCCCAACAACCCAGCTTCTGTGTTTTTTTGTAGATAATCAAAGGAATAACCCTTACTCTAACTTTTACAATTCAGGTTGGTGCAACCACCCCAACTTTGCATAGGGAGGGCAAGGAAGCAATTCGCAAGCCCCTTTAGCACAACAAAAGGTCAACCAGTCAGGATTTGCTAAATCACAGGTATTGCCCCAGAAAAATTCAGAGAGTTCTCTTGAGGCAATGATGAAAGAATATATGGCTCATACAGATGCCACAATTCAAAGTAATCAAGCGCTTCAATGAGAGCCCTGGAATTGCAAATGGGCTAGCTAGCTAATGAGCTGAAGGCAAGGCCTCAAGGGAAACTTCCTACAGATACTAAACACCCTAGAAGGGAAGGTAAGGAGCAGGTACATGTAGTAACTCTAAGGAGTGGTAAGCCACTAGAAGAGGGAAGAGAGCCTAGTAAGACCCAGGATGTAGGGAAGAATGGCGATAAAAATGTTGTTGTTGAAAAAGAGTTGGAGTCTGGTAAGAGTGATGGAGGCAGCAACAATGATGCTGGAGCATCTAGTTCTGTTCCAGATGTGGAACCACCTTATGTGTCGCCCCCACCTTATGTACCACCTCTACCTTTTCCACAAAGGCAGAAGCCTAAGAATCAGGATGGTCAATTTAAGAAATTTTTAGAGATTCTTAAGCAATTGCATATAAATATCCCTCTAGTAGATGCTATTGAGCAAATGCCAAATTATGCTAAATTTCTTAAGGATATTTTGACTCAAAAGAAGAGGTTAGGTGAGTTTGAAAATGTATCTCTTACTAAGGAATGTAGTGCTATTTTCAAGAATGGGTTACTGACCCCTAAGGATCCAAGGTCATTTACTATTCCTGTCTCAATAGGTGGAAAAGGGTTGGGTAGAGCACTTTGTGATTTAGGCGCAAACATTAAACTTATGCCTCAATTGGTCTATCGAAAGCTAGGTATTGGTGAAGCTAGGCCTACCACAGTCACACTCCAATTAGCTGATAGATCTATCTCATACGCTAAGGGCAAAATTGAGGATGTCTTAGTGAAAGTAGATAAATTCATATTCGTTGTTGATTTCATTACCTTAGATTATGAGGCAGATAAAGATGTCCCAATTATTCTTGGTCGTCCATTTTTGGCTACTGGTAGAGCACTGATAGATGTTCAAAAAGGAGAACTAACAATGATGGTTTACGATGAGGAAGTAAAGTTTAATGTGTTTAAGGCCATGAAGTATCTAGACGAAGTGGAAGATTGTTCTTTTATTAGGATTCTGGAGAACACAATTGTTGAGACAACAATGGTGGATTTGACAAACAAGCATTTGGAAGGTCATGGAAAGATTAGTGTAGAGGATTTAGAAGTTTGTTGTTTAGAAAGAAAAAGTGAAAAAGAAGTATCTAGGTGTGAGGATGTTTTTGAGTCTTTAGATTTGGACGAAAGGAAGGCTCCTCCTATTAAGCCATCCCTGATTGAGGAACCCACTTTAGATTTGAAGCCCTTGGCGGATCATCTAAAGTATGTGTATCTTGGGGAGGGTGAGACGTTGCCCTATATTGTTGCATCAGATTTAATGTCGGAGGATGAAGAGACCTTAATAAAGTTGCTGCAGCAATATCGCAAAGCAATAGGTTGGACATTGGCTGACATTCAGGGAATTAACCCGTCTTTCTGTATGCATAAAATCACTCTAGAGGAGGGATCCTTTAGGAGTATTGAGCAACAAAGAAGGCTTAACCCTACAATGAAAGAGGTTGTTAGGAAGAAGGTGATTAAATGGTTGGATGCTGGGATTATCTATCCAATTGCAGATAACAATTGGGTAAGCCCTATCCAATGTGTTCCTAAAAACGAAGGTGTCACGATAGTGAGTAATAAGGACAATGAGTCGATCCCAACCAGGACAGTAATTGGCTGGAGGGTTTGTATGAATTATAGGAGGCTTAACAAAGCCACCCGTAAGGACCATTTCCCTTTACCATTTATTGACCAGATGTTGGATAGATTGGCTGGTCAGACCTACTACTGTTTCTTAGATGGTTATTCTGGGTATAACCAGATTACCATTGCTCCTGAGAATCAGGAAAAAACTACTTTCACCTGCCCTTATGGGACGTTTGCTTTTAGGTGAATGCCTTTTGGCCTTTGCAATGCTCCAACAGCATTTCAGCGGTGTATGTTAGCAATTTTTTCTGATATGATTGAGTCCAATGTTGAGGTATTTATGGACGATTTTTTAGTTTTTGGAGGGTCTTTTCAGCATTGTTTGAATACTTTAGGTAAGATGTTAAAGAGATGTGAGGACACCAATCTAGTTCTTAATTGGGAGAAATGTCACTTCATGGTGAAGGAGGGCATTTTGTTAGGTCATAAGATTTCAAGGAAAGCGCTAGAAGTTGGTCGAGCAAAAATAAAGGTTATTGAGAAGTTAGAACCACCAAATTCAGTTTAAGGGATTCAGAGTTTTTTATGTCATGTTGGATTTTATAGAAGGTTCATAAATGATTTTTCAAAAATTAATAAACCTCTTTGTAACTTGTTGTGTGCTGATAGTGTTTTTGACTTTAATGCAAATTGTAGGAAGGCTTTTGAAACTTTAAAGGTTGCTTTAGTCTCAACGCCCATTCTTTGTGCACCTAACTGGAGTTTACCATTTGAGGTAATGTGTGATGCGAGTGATGTTGCAGTAGGTGCAATGCTGAGGCAACAACAGGGCAAATTTATCCATCCTATCTATTATGCAAGCAGGGTTTTGAATGAGGCACAAATCAACTATACAACTACTAAAAAGGAGTTGTTAGCGATTGTGTTTGCCTTTGAGAAATTCCGCCCATATTTGGTTGGGTCCAAAGTCACGGTTTTCACAGATCATGCAGCAATAAGGTACTTAATGTCTAAAAAAGATTCAAAGCCTAGATTGATTCGTTGGGTTTTGTTATTGCAGGAATTCGACTTGGAGATAAAAGACAAGAAGGGATCAGAGAATGTCATTGCAGATCATTTGTCTCATCTTGATCCAACATCATCTTTGCTAGAGCAGTCTGTCATCTCAGATTCATTTCTAGATGAGTAGCTTTTTGCCGTTGAGGTAAAGGTAGTGAATCATACTCCTTGGTATTCTGATATAGCCAACTTTTTGGTAAAAGGAGTCACTCCTATTGATATGGATTGAAGGCAGGTGCAAAGGTTTAAGCATGATGCAAAATTCTTTTATTGAGATGAGCCATTTATGTATAAGCAATGCTCTGATGGTATTATTCGAAGATGTGTTTCAGGTGATGAAGCAAAGAAAATCCTGGAGCAATGTCACTCTTCGCGGTATGGAGGTCATTTCAGCGGTCAGAGGACAACTATGAGGATTTTGCAATGTGGATTCTTCTGGTCTTCCTTATTTAAGGATGCCCATTGGTTCTACAAGCAATGTGATGCTTGCCAAAGGAGAGAAAATTTAGGACCTAGAGATGAAATGCCTCTTACTTACATTTTGGAATTAGAATTATTCGATGTGTGGGGTATTGATTTTATTGGGTCATTTCCCCTTCTAACGGTAATGTTTTTATCTTATTGGCAGTTGATTACGTGTCCAAGTGGGTGGAGGCCATTGCATGTCATCAGAATGATGCCAAGACGGTATCGAGGTTTTTCCAATCGCACATTTTTAAACGGTTTGGGACACCTAGAGCTTTAGTGAGCGATGAGGGTACACACTTTGTGAATAATGTTCTAACTAAGCTTATAGCTAAGTATGGAATTAAACATAGATAGCTACCCCTTATCACCCGCAAGCAAATTGTCAAGCTGAAGTTAGTAATAGGGAAATCTAATCTATTTTAGAGAAAGTAGTCCATCCATCTAGGAAAGATTGATCTTTTCGGTTAGATGAGGCTCTTTGGGCTTATAGGACAACCTATAAGACTCCTCTAGGTATGTCTCCCTATAAGTTAGTGTATGGAAAAGCTTGCCATTTACCGTTAGAGCTTGAGCATAAAACGTTTTGGGTTTTAAAGAAATTGAATTTTGATCTAAGTCGTGCAGGGGCAATAAGAATGCTGCAGCTTAACGAGTTAGAGGAATTTCGTCAGTTTTCTTATGAAAATGTGAAAATGTATAAAGAGAAGACTAAGCGGTGACATGATAAGAAAATAAAACCTAAAGAATTTGTTAAGGGTCAGAGAGTCTTGCTTTACAACTCTAGATTGAAATTGTTTCCTAGAAAATTAAAATCTAAATGGTCTGAACCATTTGTTGTGATTGAAGTTTTTCCTCATGGAGCAATTACTTTGAGAGATGAAAAAGATGGGCGAGTGTTCAATGTTAATGGACAACGAGTGAAGCATTATTGGGGAGAGGAATTCTGTTCGAAATATCCTTCCCTAAAATTGGTTGATGAATAAGCGAGCGAGAATTTTGCGAGAGCATGTTATATTGCAATATTTTTAGCTCCCAGTGATGTGGCGATTTTATTTTATCTCGTGGATTTTATTTGATTCTGATTTGAGTTATTTTAAATTGGATTTTATCGATTTCAATTTTATCTGATTAAATTTAATTCGTTGGAATTTTTCATTTTTGTAGATTGTATTTTCATTTTATTTTGAAGATTTAATTTATTCAATTTAATCAGATTAGTTTAGTTTAGATTTAATTTCAGTTTGTATTTTCGTTATTTAAATTTTTGTTTTAGATTAATATATTTTTCTGATTTATTCGGCTGGAAAAATAAAGATTTGATTTGATTTTGGCGGTTTGAATTTTAATTTGAATTTTCCCGTGTAAAAAGATTCTTCTAGAAGAAAATATTTTTGCTCAGTTTGTTTTCAATCTTTTGGTTAGAGCAAACATATCATAAGAATATTACGGATGTGGTTAAGAATTAAATATTTTACCGTTGAGATTTAAATTCTCTGTGGGCAGGTAAAACGCGTGGCCATCTGGTGCTTCCACGTGTCGCGCAAGGGAGATCCAACGGTCTAACCATTGGACGACACATCACACATTTACCAGGCAATTAATTTTTACCGTTTATGGAAATTAATTTTCCATGATTACATGCAGATAAACAATAATATTTCGATTAATGAAGGAATTATTTCGGCCAAGATTTCAAATGCTGGAGCTTTGTTTAAATAAAACATTGGTAAGTTGTCTCTTTTCATTTTTCTTCTTCCCATCGTGATTTCTTTCTGCCCTCTTCTTGTTCTTGCGAGTGCAAAGAAGTTCTCTATTCTAAATGGCGAAAACAAGAGGTCGTAAAGAAAGAGAGGTAGAAGAGGATGTTCCTACTACACCAGAAGCTTCGAAGAAAAAAGCAAAGAAGAAAAGAACACCTGTAGAAAGGGAAGCCAAACGACTTAAAAGACTTCAAGAAGCTGAGGTCTCTGAAGTATTACAGACGGTTATTGAGGAAATTGCTGAAGAAGTAGTTGCAGAGGAAGAACCGAAGGATTTTGGAAAAGAGAAAAATCTTGAGAAGATAGATGAAACAGAGCAAGAGAGTCAAGAAAAGGAAGCAACATATTTGCAAGGGCAAGGTACTGATGAAACCGAAGTTCAGGAGACTCTGGAAGAAATAGTGAAGGATCTGCCACGCCGTCGTCGTAAGTAGAAAGCAGGGCGAATCAAAAGGATTCGTACCAACACTACACCTCATTCTTTGACTGAATCGAAAAAAGAAGAACCTGAAAATCAAGAAGAGGTCGAGAAGAAGTCTGCAGAAGATGAAACTGAGAAGAAAATTAGTGAGGATAAGGGCAAAGGTATTGCAGGAGCAGATGCTGAAACGGAAGTGGCACGACCTGAGGAAAAGAGGTTGCCTTATGAGCGATTTGTCAATCATTTTACTAGGACAAAATAGATTGACATGTTGAAGAGAGATTTCCTGTTCGAGAGAGGGTTCAGTGGTGATCTTCCGCACTTTTTGAAGTCTGGCGTCACAAACCATGATTGGGAGTTATTATGTTCCAAGCCAGAGCCTGTAAATTTACAAGTGGTGCGAGAATTCTATGCGAATATTGACGAGGAAGAGGGTTTTCAAGGGATTGTTCGTGGAGTAGTTGTTGACTGGAGTCCTGGTGCCATCAATTCACTGTACAACCTTCAAGATTTCGCGCATGCTGGTTATAATGAGATGGCAGCAGCGCCATCTAGTGAGCAACTAAACGCTGCTGTTCGGGAAGTAGGAATACAAGGGGCACAATGGCGACTGTTGAAGACCGAAAAGAGGACTTTCCAAGCTGCTTATTTAAAGAAGGAAGCCAATACTTGGATGGGGTTTATCAGACAGAGGCTACTTCCAATGACTCATGACTCCATGGTTTCTCGGGAAAGAGTTCTTCTGGCTTTTGCAATATTACGGTCTCTCAGCATCGACGTAGGTAAGATTGTTGCTGGCAAAATTTTTGGGTGTTGGGGTAAGAGGTTGGAAAATTATTCTTCCCAAACACAATTTCAATGCTATGTAATAGAGCAGAGGTTCCAGAGAGCGCAGAAGATGTGATTTTATTGGACAAGGGAGTAATCGACATGCCTAACTTGGCACGGCTTCAGCGAACGCAAGAGGCACGTCAAGGGGGGCTAATCTGTGGCATTCACCAGATCTTGGAACAACTCACACTTTCAGCCAGTAGGCAAGAGTTCGCCAAGAGGCAGACTCATACCTTCTCGAATTATGTTACAAAACGTGATGCCGCATAGAGGAAGGCGCAGCAAACAAACTTTTCAAAGCCCTATCCAGTCCTTCCCTTATTCCGTGATGATTTACTGAACCCTTGCATCCCACCACCACCCATTGAAAGAGAAGAACAAGATGATGATGTTGGCCAGGAGGACTAGATAAAAATTGCCAAGCGAGCTTTTATTTTGTCTGATCATTTTTGTTGCTCGCTCATTTTCCTGACCATGTTTGTCTGTTTTTAATGTTTCTGTCTTTTTGATTTTCTTTTGCTGGCCTTTCAAATATATGATCTGATCTTGTAATTTTTCTGTTTTAATGAAATTTCAAAGTTGTTTCTGTTCTATGACACTGAGCATTCCTAAATTAACTATTTTCTTCTGAATTTTTGAAGCTTAGACTAGTTAGCTTAATTAGATCAAGGTGTTCTGATCTCCAGAAACCTTTTGCTTGAGCATTTCTTCTAGCCCGGTCATCGCTGCGGCAAGAAGATTCTGAGGTAGTGTTGACTTATTTGATCCACCTTAAGCTCAATTCTAGTCCCGCGCTTAGTTTAAAATTCAGATAGAAAAAAATTAAGTTTGGAGGAATAATTTATCATGTTAATAATTCATTGGGGACAATGAATAATTTAAGTTTGGGGGACTTTTAGCTACTCCGCTTGTTTTGCCCGAGCATTCCTCTCCTTCATAATCATTTTGCTAGGCTGTTGAGTAACCAGGGACATTTGTGACACTCACTGTTTGTCTTTGCGTCAAAAGATGACCTAGGAAATATTGAAAAATGAAAAAATAAAGATTATTTGCTGAATTTTATTTTTTTGACAATTTTGCTGAGAAAATTCATGGAGCAAAAGTTTTGAAGGATGAATGATAATCTAGCAGTTTTCTGTCTCCCAGGGCTTAGGTGAGTTTTTGAAGGGGATAAAAGTCCCTACACAGCGGAAGCTCATCGATTGGACCTTACGCCGTATATTAATTAAGATTAAAATATCGTTACGAAAAGGAAAAATAAACTTTAAACATGCTTTAAAGTTGCCGGAAATTGCTATAAACATGCTTGAAAATTAAATCTAATTTATTTTCATGTTTTTCTAAAGAAACAGGAAAGAACCGTTACAAACCTTCGTTGTAGACTTGACCGTTCTTCGCCAACAACGCTTCAACGAACGAAAACGCAGCAACCTCCTTATAGTTTCTTCGCTGGAAAATTCTTCTTCAAAGACACAATAACCACAGAGGTTACACCAGTATGTCTCTAAGTCTAGGAGGTAAAAGACTTGTGGGAGTCTTTCTCTAAGAGGGAGGCTAGAGAGAATTCTAGGGTCTTGTCTTGTGAGTCTAAGAGCAAGAGGAGAGTACTGAACCAATTAGGTCTAGTGTTCTATTTATAGAAGAGAGACCATGAATAAAATATTCAATTAAATCAATATTTTCCAAAATTGATTCAATCTTATTCCTTATTTAATCAATCTAAGATCAATCAATTCCATAATTGATTAATCTTTTCCACAAATGACTAATTATTTCCATAAGTGATTAGATCATTTCCATAAATGATTAATCACTTCCTTAAGTGATTAATTATTTCCATAATTGATTAATTCCCGGTTAATGAATTATTTAATTAATTAACCACCAATTAAATATCACATATTTAATTTCCGGCCTTGAATTAATTAATTGCCCAAATAGATTTTAGGCCTTAAAATTAATTAATTCATATTTGAACTCTTTCAAACTTCCATAAATTTAATGTGACTCAAATTTATATTAATATTTGAATTTCTTCAAATATTAATTTCTCTCATAATAATATATCAATATATATATTATATTGTTTCCCTTAGTAAATTGAACACTTTCAATTTACATTTATTACTTAGTTGCCTCAAATTACTTTATGAGCTACCAGTGGGACCTAATGGACCTGTGGATCAGAAGCTCCAACGATGTGAGATTAATTGGTCAAACTCATTAACCACATTAATCAATATTCGTTAACTGTGTGTACATTCCACTATAGACTCACAGTTGCACTCTTCTCACTACAGACATATTTTCTGTGTCCACGGATATAGACTAATATTGACTAGTTAGTCCTTCACGAGTGTCCGTAACACCAGCTGGGTCAAATTACCGTTTTACCCTTGGGTTACTTCTATTTCCTTAAGTACCAGTTCTCCTCTAATGAACAACCTGTTTGTGGTCCAACCATCAAACAGAAAACCCTCTCGTGCCATTGAGAGGGTAGGACCCTTTGTTCAAGACTCAGAGTCACCACTTAAGGGAACACTCATCTGCTTCCCTAAAGTCGGGAAGGAGTGAATTCCATCTTGTACGATTATGTTCCCAGCTCCCCATTCAGTCTTGTCCCCAAAATGGTAGGCTTATTGAGTCGGCGTATTGGCCACTCTCACCCATACAAATCAAAGGACAATCCCTCATGAGCAGGAGTCCATAATCAACTCAAGATTAAGACTAAGTTGTCTAGGTCGTCCTAGTGAAATAGAAAACCAACTAGTTAACGGTGTTATAACCAGTGGCTACTATTTTGCGGTCCGGTCTTATTCAAACTCATTGCATAGGATACCCTCACTCGCATGTCTCCTACACGAACGCGTTGGATCATAGCGTTTGTATCAAATACAAAGTGGGTCGTATCCATAGTGTCACCAGGATAAGGCACCCAGTCTTATCCCTATACTATAGACCTTTTAGGCTGTTTCTTGAACAGTGATCCCCATATGTCGCCACATATAGTTCAAGACTCATATTACAGCCTAGGATGTCTAGTTTATTGGATTAGGGTTATTTTAGGCAAAGACAAATATAAAATAACTAATAACATTTAATGGAAAAATATATCAATATTATTTCATTAATATCCGGTCAACGGTTACATTCACTATCTACGAGTTTTAGGGCATAAAACCCAACAGTTTCATCATAAAATGTCGTCATTTTGAGAAGCAAGGAATAAAATAACTAAAGATTTTTGAGCTAGCAATGAGTATTTAGCCTAAGTTAGTGATGAGTTTGAGGCAAGGGTATATTGCACGATAAAGTGGGGCATCTCATGCTTAAGAGCTTATGACTGTAGGCCTGTTTTAAGTCTGAAGAACTGAAGAAATACAACCCCTTAAAATGTGTTTAAGTATGTCTGATAATATGGTTAGGTTGTGGCAAGTTCTTAGGATTGAGTTAAAGGTGGTGATTATTTGTCCATGCTAAAAAAATTATTTTTCTACAGTAGTGCTTGGTTTTGCAAAATGCTCAGGTAAAGGTTGAAGGTAGTGTTGGATATCTGTTTTGATTGAGTTATGCTATGTCTAATGTTTTGAATTCTCAAGGGAAGGTTAGTTGGTATTGCTCGGGACGCGCAATAATTCAAGTTTGGGGATATGATAACTCTCCAAAAGGGAGTTATTTAGGCCTTATTTCTATAGTATTTTATGTGTCATGTGTGTTAAATAGGGTTGCTTTTAGATGAATATTATATGTTTTAACCCATTTGGAAGAATGAATGCTTTGGAAGTTATTTTGTGCAGAATAACTTCCGTGATCCAGCAAAGCAGGGAGCAAAACTGCCACGTAAGCTGCACGTAATCCATTTAATGAGGTGGCGTTAGCTGAATTAATCTCAGATCTAGGAAGCTTGGAGAGCCCTCCATGTGTAAAGTTTGACCTAATTAGGGTTTGACTCCACTCTATAAAAGGAAAGAGTCGTCTCAAGTAAAAAAACATTCCAATTTGGAGAAAGGAAAGTCCTATTCCATTTGTGGAGGCTTACTTTCCATCTTTGGGAGCCGAATAGAGGAGGAAAGATTGGAGACTCCAAGAAGACCATCAACTACGGATCTAATCAAGGGAATTAATATTTTCTTGTAATTTCTTGTAGTTATGGATGCACATACTCAGATTGTAGCGTGTGTTGTCATGAACCTTATGAACTAAATTTGTTTAGGTGTTAGTTAGGAATTATGTAATTGACGTGCTTCATTCTCTATGCAATATATGTTGATTTGAGCATCTTGATTATTTGTTGTGTCCATTTATATTTTGTGCTCGCCTGGCCAGCCGGTATGAATATCACTTCTTATCCGCTCACATGAATTTCGTGCCATGTGCTACGCTCACACCCGACTCATACTACACACCTCATGCAACATGCAAGCCAGACTCAAACGTGCTCAACACGACATCTCATCATGCTTATCATCCAATCATGCCAATCTCAGGCAATGGAAAAGATACATTTCATGCTTCACACAAGCACTTCAGCGATCACGACACAACGGATACAGTTCATGCTCATCGCAGGCAATAAATCAATACATGCTCATCTCAAGCAACATAAGCAGTACATCCCAACAGTTCATACATTGCATAAATATATAAGAAAAACAAATAACAAACAAACATGTTTCACGTTAGGGGTGTAAAATTTTCGGGTCGGGTCGGTTTGTACGGACAAACCGACCCGACTCGACCGGGAGTCGGTTGTACGAACAACCCGACCCAAACCGGTTCAGCGTGACCCGAACCGGGTTGGGTCGGGTCGGGTCTTTCTTTTTTTATTTTTTACCACCTCCACCTCCACCTTCTCTCTCTCCCTCTCGAGTTTAATAACAGATCAAAAAAACCAAAACCCAATAACAAATACATGCACCACTGATAACTGCCCAAAAGGTAGTTATTTAGGCCTCATTTATATAAGGATTTGTGTGTCTTTAATGCTTAATAGGGTTGGTTTTAGAGAGATATTATATGATTTAACCCATTTGGAAGAATGGAAGCATTGGAAATTATTTTGTGCAGATTATGCTGCTGAGCGACTGGAGGGAGCAGATTCTATGCTGCAGCAAAACTGGGAGCAGAAACTGCCACATCACAGCTCGTTAGCCAACTTCATGAACCGACTTCTGTTGAGTTATTTTCGGGATAAAGGATCAAGGAGAGCCTTACACGTGTCCTAGTTGACCTAATTCAAACCTCCCATCCTTCTATAAAAGGAAGTAGCCGTCCAAGTCAAACTCATTCCATGTTTTCCCTTGGAAGCCGAATAGTATAGGGAGATTGAAGATCATCAAGAACACCATCAACCGCAAGCTGATTAGGGAGTTTATTTTCTTTATTAACTTGTGGTTATGGACATGCATACTCAGATTGTAATTCGTATTCCTATGCCTATTATGAACTAAGTAGCTTAAGGTGTTGGTTAGGAATAATGTGATTACTGTGCTTCATCTCTAGTAATATATTGACTATCGCATTTTGGTTAATTGTTGTGCTTATTCTTATTTTATGCCCGCCTGGCCAGCCGGTATGGATAGCTCTCTCTAGGTTCAGGGATGATTTAGAGAGTGTGTGGCAATTATCCACACTACGATCATTGTGTATTGGTGAACGCCAGTGACTGAGCTAGGGATAGCTAGTTGCCTAGTGCTTGATCGGTCGCACTTCATTGGGGTTGAAACACATCCCAAAAGATCCGGAGTTCCGGGAGGAATCCGCTAATAATACTGCGAGAAATGCATGATCAATAATATTGCTAGAGCATATCTTAGAACAATCACTAAAACCTAACCAACGCATGTCTTTAATCTGTCTATCTATTTGTTTACTCGTTGTTCTGTCATTTATTTTGCTTCAGCATAATTCTTATAAAACCCAACATTTTTATTATCTTCGAAACCATTAGGAAGTTACGCAAAATAGATAAAGTGGAAGCTCATTCAGACCTTGGATTGATAATATTACTTGCTGCAGACTGTGTATACTTGCACAGAAATTCTAGAGTATTTTATACTATATTTTTACTCACTCTAGGACTCCAACAACCACAAACCTTAAACAGGGTCATATGGTCTCGGGTCTTTTTTTTTTACCACCTCCACCTCCTCCTTCTCTCTCTCTCTCTAGTTTAATAACAGATCAAAAAACCAAAACCCAGTAACAAATACACTCACCACAAACCTTAAATAGGGTCAAATGGTCAAAAGTTACAGAACCCACAATTAGCAATTGAAAAAAACAAAAGAAAAATCTTAAATAAAGCTAATAAATCAAACCCAGAAACTTAATTTGGGAAGCATGTTTTTAATGTGCAGAAGGATGAGCTATAAAAATTAAGACCCAGTACATCAAACCCTCGTCCTACCATAAAGATCTAATCTAAGCCTATAACTCAAATGCCTTTCAGCAAGATGAACAACACAACATAATAGCAACCATTAAAACAATTCAGAATATCAATGGCACAAATGATTGTGTATGAAGATTATCCAATAGTTAAAACCTTAAGAAATCAAAACAGATAACCAAAACCAGGCCTCAGAAGCAACGCTTTCCACATTGAAATAGAAATCGCTACAACAAAGTCAAAATTACAAGTCTACTGAGAAAAAAGAACAGAGAAAACAAAAGGTATAAAAACCCTAAACTTGCCGCTTCATGGCGTTATACTTTACTCTTCCTCAGTAGCCGTTTCACCACTCTTATTGTTGTGTTTCTTCGCGTATCTTTGGTTCCTAAGGAACTTCGGGTCCATCTATACACAGATCGACGAGACAAGAATTAAAACTATTATGCTAAAGTATTCTATTAAAAAATAAATGAACAAACCGATTCAACAAGAACAAAAGCGATTCTATCAATAAATCCCTTACCCCTTTAGTGGAAGTGTGGCAGTGCTTCCTTGGTTTCTTGATGTCATTCTTGTGGGCTTTGTGGGACTGATTGTGCGATTCTTCGACTTCGCCATCTCTAAGCCAAAAAATCAGAGAGGAGATAGTGAAATCAGGAAACTGGTGATGCCGACCCTTGATATAAAAGAAATCGATTGAAAGAGAGAATTTGAATTGAACAAACCTTAGGGGGCTAGGAGCTGAAGAGGCGAACTGTGGGAGAGAAGAGGCGAGGCACAAGAGAAGAGACGAGTCGAGGCACGAGAGAAGAGAAGAGGCAATGGAACCCTAGGAGATGAAAAGACAAACGACGAACTGCGGGAGAGGAGGAGAGAAGAGACGAATCTTGTTGGGTTTTATGCCCTAAAACTCGTAGATAGTAAATGTAAACAAATTGTATACTTGTTTCAATAAAGTGCTATTGAGTTTCTACAATAAAGTGTTATTGTTAAATATTGCACAATTTGACCCAAATCCAATAAACTAAGATCCAAGGTTGTTTGTATGTAACTTGAACTAGTATGTGGGGACATACGAGGATCGATGTTCAAGTAACAACCTAAAAGGTCTATAGTACAAGGATAAGGTTGGGTACCTTATCCTGGTAACGCTAAGAGATATGACCCGCTTTGTATTTGATACAGACGTATTGATCCAAAACGTCTATGTAGTAGACATGCAAGTGGGGGTATCCTATGCAATGAGTTTGCATAAGACCGGACCACGAAATAGTCAACCATTAGTTATAACACTGTTAACTAATTAGGTTACCGTTTCAATAGGATGACCTAGGTAACTCAGTCTTAATCCTGAGTGTGTCATGAACTCCTTCTCATGAGGGATTGTCCTTTGATGATCATGGGTGAGAGTGGCCAATACGCCAAATCAATATGCCTTCCTTTTTGGGGACAAGACCGAGTGGGAGGCTGGGGACATGACAACACAAGAAGGAATTCACCCCTTCCCGCTTCTAGGTGAAGTAGATGAGTGTTCCCTTAAGTGGTGACTTCAGAACTTGAACAAAGGGATCCCGCCCTCTCACTGGCCCAAGAGGGACTTTCTGTTTAATGGTTGGACCATAAACAGGTTGTTCATTAGAGGAGCGTTGGTACTTAAGGAGACAGATGTAACCCAGGGGTAAAACGGTAATTTGACCCAGCTGTGATTACGGACACTCGTGAAGGATTGACTTACCGACATAGATTTATATCCATGGACACATAAATGTTCTATAGTGAGAAGAGTTCAGCTGTGGGTCTTTAGTGAAATGACCCACAATTAATGAATATTGGTTAACCTGATTAATGAGTTTAATCAATTAACCTCATATCATTGGAGCTTCTGATCTGTAGGTCCATTAGGTCCCCCTGCTAGCTCGTAAAGAGTAATTAGGAACAAATATATCTCGAGAGAATTTGAATAGTTCAAATCCATATTGGGAATTAAGTTAATTGTACGAGATACAAATTAATATAATGTATAGTGATGCATTAAAATATAAAGTCTAATTTGAGATTAAACTTTATAATATTGAGAGATTGATATATTTGAAAGAGTTCAAATATATGTCTAATTAAATATATGGTATTTAATTAGAAGATGAATTAATTAATTATTCAATTTAGTTTAAATTAAATGAGATTTAATTAAACTATAGTCTATGAGAGAAATAAATATTTGAAGAAGTTGAAATATTAATATGAATTTGATTCATATTAAATTTATAGGATATAAGAGAATTTGAAGGAGTTCAAATTTTAATATGAATTTGATTCATATTATAGAATTAATTAATTGAAGGCCTCAAATTAAATATATGATATTTAATTGGGTAATTAATTAATTAACTAATAGAGGTCTGAAATTAAATATATGATATTTAATTGGTGATTAATTAATTAAAGAATTAATTAATTGGAAATTAATCAATTATGAAAATGATTAATCACTTATGGAAGTAATTAATCATTTATGGAAATGATTTAATCACTTATGGAAGTGATCAATCATTTATGGAAAAGATTAATCAATTATGGAATTGATTGGTCATGGAATTGATTGGTCATGAAATTGATTAATTATGGAAAAGATTAAATCAGTTATGGAAATAACTGATTTTAAATGAATATTTTATTCATGACCTTTCTCCTATAAATAGAACACTAAACCTAGGGTTTAAGTACTACAACATAAAGCCACAAGAATGCACTCTTGCATTCTCTCTAGCCTCCCTCTCATATTCTCTCAACTCAAGAACTTTAGGGAGAATTTTCTCTCATAGAGTTTTTCCCATTCAAGATTAGGTAGTCCCACAACTACGTTCCTAATCTTAGAGTTATAGCGGGGAAGATCAAATGGTGGTGTTCTTCGTTGTTACAGAGCAATCAATAATCATTCTTGATTTTCAGAGTCGTCAACGGAGGTTTGCTTCTCTTTTCTTTATTATAGATTTAGATCTAAATTTTGTATGTTTAGCTTCAAGTTTCTATAGAATTTGTTCTATGATTTTTGCCAATGTTATGGTATTTTTGGATTAACAAAATTAACTATGAATCGTTCCCAATTACGCTTCCGCTTTAACGGAATTGGGGAATTCTAAATCCTTACAAATATAACATGCGAATGGAAACCCTAGGCGCTGCGTTCGGTTCGGGTAAAATATATGCGAGGACCGAACCGAATCTATCGGTTAGGTTCGGTTCTATCAGAAAATAAATAAAAACTGAATCGAACCGATTTGGTTCGGTTCGGTTCGGGTTTTTTCACCCCTACTTCACGTAGTCAAACAAAACTTAGTATGTAGAAACTACTTACCTATAGCGCTTCTAAACCAACTCCAACAATCCAAGGCAGTCCAAGAAGCTCCTAAATAACAAGGACAACCTCGGATAAATTAGAACCAACCTAAAGACACTATAAACATGCTTAAAAGGTCAACTCTAATTGAGAAAACACCTATTTCCTTATTGGATAACCACCCAAAATTCCCCAAATAAAAAACTCAGCACCTTTAGACCATGGTTAACCATGTCTAAGGCACAACGGGCAATGGGTATTAGCTGAATGACCATATTTAAGGCTTTTCAGCCGCTGGACAACAAGCAAATATAACTCAAATAACATTCTAATAACTCCTTGGAATTGGGCAACGCAACTAAGGCCTAGATAACTAATAGAAACCTATTTGACATGCTTTTTAAACTATGAACAACAAGCATAAACTCAATAATCACATGACTCAAGAACCTACAAGGGTTGGACAAACTAAATAGGCGACGAGACTAAATGGACATTGATATACTACATGTTTTTTAACCAAAACAACAAGCAAAGACCCACCTATATACATATTATAGGACCTATAAAGGTTGGACTACACTTTTATGGCCTAAACAATTAATGGGCAACAACTAAACATGCTACTAGAGCTTAAACAACTAACGACACAACAACCCTAATGCTAACAGACTATGGATAGCAACAAAGCTTACCCAAACGAACCCGCTTTCACGCTAGACAGGTTATACCAACCTCGAACAGCGTGCTAGAATGCTCCTTGGGTAGTGGAAGGGTTGTGATACAACCTGACCGCTACTTGGGTTTAATGGAAACACAAGTAGTCATACCTGACGACGGCGTAGAAGATCCATTATCTTATCGTCAGGCAACGAATGACGTAGATAAAGACGAGTGGGCCAAAGTCATGGACCTTGAGATGGAGTCTATGTACTTCAATCAAGTTTGGGAACTTGTAGATCCACTTGAAGGGGTCAAACTCATTGGGTGTAAATGGATCTATAAGAGGAAAAGAGATGTTGCTGGGAAAGTACAGACTTTCAAAGCAAGACTTGTAGCAAAGGGTTATACCCAACGAGAAGGGGTGGACTATGAAGAAACCTTTTCTCCAGTTGCTATGCTTAAGTCCATAAGAATTCTCTTATCCATTGCCTCATTTTATGACTATGAAATATGGCAAATGGATGTCAAGACAGCTTTTTTGAATGGCAATCTTGACGAGAGTATTTTTATGTCTCAGTCCGAAGGGTTCATAACCCAAGGTCAGGAGCAAAAGGTTTGTAAGCTGAATCGATCCATTTATGGGTTGGAACAGGCCTCCCGATCTTGGAATATTAGATTTGATACTGCGATCAAATCTTTTGGCTTCGACCAGAATGTTGATAAGCCTTGTGTATACAAGAAAATCAACAAGAATAAATTAGCTTTCCTCGTACTTTATGTTGACAACATCCTACTCATTGGGAATGATGTAGGGTATCTGTTTGACGTAAAAGAATGGCTAGCAGCTCAATTCCAAATGAAAGATTTGGGTGAGGCCCAGTATGTTCTTGGCATCTAGATTATTCGGGATAGAAAGAACAAAACGCTAGCTCTGTCTCAAGCAACGTATATCGACAAGATGTTGGCCCGATATTCGATGCAGAACTCCAAGAAGGGCTTATTGCCTTTTAGGCATGGAGTTCACCTATCTAAGGAACAGTCTCCTAAGACACCTCAAGAGGTTGAGGATATGAGACGGATTCCCTACGCCTCTGCAGTGGGTAGCTTAATGTATGTCATGCTCTGCACGAGGCCTGACATCTGTTATGCTGTAGGGATTGTCAGCAGATATCAGTCACATCCAGGGTTAGACCACTGGACCACCGATAAATGAATCCTCAAGTATCTTAGGAGAACGAGGGACTACATGCTGGTGTTTGGGGCTAAAGAGTTAGTTCTCACTGGATACACCGACTCGGACTTTCAATCTGACAAGGATTCTCAGAAATCCATGTCAGGGTCAGTTTTCACCCTTAACGGGGGGAGCTATAGTTTGGAGAAGTATAAAGCAAGGATGCATAGCAGACTCCATGATGGAGGCTGAGTATGTAGCTGCTTGTGAAGCAGCTAAGGAAGTTGTTTGGCTAAGGAAGTTCTTGACAGATTTGGAAGTTGTTCCAAATATGAACTTGCCCATTATGTTATACTGTGACAACAGTGGGGCTGTAGCCAATTCAAAGGAACCTCGCAGCCACAAACGAGGTAAACACATAGAGAGGAAGTATCATCTGATTCGAGAGATTGTGCAAAGAGGAGATGTGGTCGTGACCAAGATCGCTTCGGAGCACAACATTGCTGATCCGTTTACGAAGGCCCTCTCTGCTAAAGTGTTCGAGGGCCATCTAGAAAGTCTAGGTCTGCGAGATATGTATATAGCGTAATCTAAGGCAAGTGGGAGATGTGTAATGGGTGTAAGGATGCCCTTGTTTATTGTATTTTGTATATTTACTTTTCATGTAATGTACAACATACATGTACCATTTCCAGCTTTGGATTATATTGTATATACTTTCCCTTTAACTTGAGTTTTAGTTCAAGTAGGAGTTTGTTGGGTTTTATGCCCTAAAACTCGTAGATAGTAAATGTACATTTGACCGAACATTAATAAAAGTGATGTATTATTTAATGTTTGTATTATATCTTGTCTTATAAACCCTAATCCAATAAACTAAACATCCAAGGCTAATAGAATGAGGCTTGAACTAGTATGTAGGGACATATGGGGATCAATGTTCAAGTTTTTAGCCTAAAGGGTCTGTAGTATAGGGATAAGGTTGGGTACCTTATCCTGGTGACACTATGGATACGACCCGCTTTGTATATTGATACAAACGTAATGATCCAACGCATTCATGTAGGTGACATGCGAGATGGGGTATCATGTGCAATGAGTTTGCACAAAGACCGGACCGCGAAATAGTTAACCACTAACTGTAACACCGTTAGTTAGCTTGGTTTCTATTTCACTAGGATGACCTAGGCAACTTGACCTTAATCCTGAGTGGATTATGGACTCCTGTCCATGAGGGATTGTCCTTTGATTTGTACGGGTGAGAGTGACCTATTCGCCGACTCAATAAGCCTACCATTTTGGGGACAAGACCGAGTGGGGAGCTGGGAACATAGTCTTACAAGATGGAATTCACTTCTTCTCGTCTTTAGGGTAAGTAGAGGTGTGTTCCCTTAAGTGGTGTCTCCGGGTCTTGAACAATGGGCCCTACCCTCTTTATGGTACGAGAGGGACTTCTGTTTGTTGGTTGGACCTCAAACAGGTTGTTCATTAGAGGAGCACTAGTACTTAAGGACAAAGAGGTAGCCCAGGGGTAAAACGGTAATTTGACCTAGTTGTGATACGAACACACGTGAAGGGCTAATTTGCTGTTGATGGTTGATATCCGTGGACACAGAAATATATCTGCAGTGAGAATAGTGCAGTTGTGGTTCTTTAGTGGAGTGAACCACAGTTAACGAACATTGATTAACTTGGTTAATGAGTTTAGCCAATTAATCTCATATTGTTGGAGCTTCTGATTTGTAGGTCCATTAGGTCCCACCGATGACTCAAATAAGGTGTTGAGGTTAATTTCTAGGGAAAATTGAGTATTCGAAAGGGTTCGAATAAAAAGGTAAAATATGAATTTGATTCATATTAAAACTATAGGTTATAATTATATGTGCATTAGATGTGCATTAATACTATAGTTTCTATGATGGAATTATGATTAAATATGCGATATTTATTTATAATATTAATTAATTATAGAATTAATTAATTGTTGTTTTAATTTAATTAAATTTAGATTTAATTATATTAAAACTATAGGTTATGTGAGGGATAATCATTTAAATATAGTTTAAATGAATGAGTTATTCAATTGTGAATTTAATAACTTATTTTGATTTAATTTAATTAATTTTCTAATTAATTAAATTGGATTTTAAATTAACTGATATTTTTTATCCTATTTTAAATTAACGTGGGTTTTGACCTATTTTCTCTCCCTCACACACCTACTAAGGAAAGAGGTTAGGGATTTTTGGGGAGGCAGTTCATTTGTTTTGTGGTGTGGCTCTCTGTTTTACAGAAAATTAAAAGAAAACGCTCTCCAGAAAATCCTAAGCTCTCACTTTGATTCTCTCA
The DNA here is from genome assembly GCA_036850905.1 of Luffa acutangula. Classification (NCBI taxonomy): domain Eukaryota; kingdom Viridiplantae; phylum Streptophyta; class Magnoliopsida; order Cucurbitales; family Cucurbitaceae; genus Luffa; species Luffa acutangula. The sequence goes on along the minus strand of CM072094.1, from coordinate 6,857,922 downwards.
GCGTCATTCCTTAGGAAAAGAAATCCCACAATCTTCCTCATTGATATCCTTTAGAGTCCATTGGTGAATCCTCGTGGTGGTGTTCGTGTGGGATTTGTAGTGAAAACAAGAGTTACTTGCTGCTGGAATTTTCTGCAATCCAAAGGGAATTAGGCGAATCGATCAAGAACTTCATCTACGGTAGGTAATTCTTGATCTAGGATCAATAGGATCCATTATAGATTAGATCTAGATTGTTCCTATTGTTTTAAAGCATGTTTTATATAGCTTTACAGCATGATTTATGAGTGTTTTTCCTGCTGTAAAAAGCCTTTGCAAATTGTATCGGTATTTTGATCTTGAGAAAACACAGTATGGTTTTATGATCGTTTCCGCTGCGTTGGGGCTTTATCCCTACAGATAAGGCATTCTCTTGCAGTTTTATCAGCAGGATCCCCTCGGAACTCTGGATTTTTTGGAATGTGTTTCAACTTGATAACTTGCAATAAGCAAGTTATTTCTCCTTTAAATTCAAGCTAAATAAGGCAAAGAAAAACATAATTGCACCAATCCAGCGCATAAAGATAAGGGAATTGCGATAGTTTTCGGTGGAAGGCAATATTACTAATGTGATAAGAAATTATTTGTTTTAAGGTGCTAACGCATAAAAAGTATAGTTGTTTTGTTGCCCAAGTTTCCCTTCAGCGCAGGCACAAATCCCAGAGCATTCGTACAATGAAAGCTGGATGAAAGGATCACACTGATGTGTATTTGACGTGCAAGTTGGTGAGAGATAACTTGGGCACGTATACAAATTTCTTGGAGAAGTCAGCCTCCCCAGCCTATAAGTATTGTCCATCTGTCCGTGAGGACGGGGAGGAGACGAGAATAGAGGACACAGAGAGAAGATCAGAAGGCGAGAAGCCAGCATGTAGAAGAATGGATATTGTCGTAGGGTAGACTTGTATTGCGTTAGAATTTATTGCGTGATGCATTCTTATTCCAGCATGAGCTAATTTTCTCTTATCAAGGCTTAGCGTAGGCACCCATGTGGTGACAAGTTTATGTTGTATGCGTACACTTTGATTTAATGAGAAATTAATGCCTTCTACTTAGATGCAATAATACTTTCGTTACTAACTCTCGTCTGGCCAACTGGATGCAGTAGCAGCATGACAAATCTCTGACAGGTAACGCATGTGGAAATATCTAAGTAGAGCAAGCTAGCGCATTACATGTAATCTTGGTAGTGTTAAAGATAATACCACTGCAATAAGATAATGCATGAATGAGCTTAGACTGTTTTAAGACTAACGCAGTCACTTGCAAGTAATTAGAGAACTGGACCAACGCATGAACTAATTAAACAAAACTGTTATTAGTTCTACGCCAAACGCATCGGTAGTACCGGAAGGGAATCTTATGATTATTTCTCACTTAGGCATTAATGGATCAATTACTCAAAGTATGCGCTACAAGATTACTTGTAAACGCATGCGGTTGCCAAAGCAAAAGCCTTGATAACCTTGTCATCTGATATTCTCTTCAGTTCTTATCGAATATTCCATGTTTATTGTATTGTTTTATCTACCAATCCTAATCACCCTCTTTTTAATTGATATAATACCATGCGTACAAGAGTTTAGTTGATAAAACTTGTTAATAGTCATTCCCTGTGGATTCGACCCTAGAACTCCTTAGGTACTACTTGATTGTGTTAATTTATACTTGGGTTAACGTATATCTGCGACACTTTCTGTATTAATTAATCGACATTCTGTCAAGCGATCACAACTCCAATGACGTTCTACCGACAAGCACTAGGTGGCTGGTTATCCTTAACTCGGTCATTGGCGTCCACCAACACATAATGGTGTAGTGTGATTACGAGCCACACACCTCTCAAATCATCCCTGAAACTAAGAGATGGTATTCATACCGGCTGGCCAGGCGGGCACAAAATAAGAATAATAACAGCAAATAATCAAGATGCTCAAAAATCAATATTAATTGCTAGATTATGAAGTACGACAATTACATAGATCCTAACCAACACCTAAGTAAATTTAGTTCATGGAATAAAAAGCAACACACGTTACAATCTGAGTACGGGCATCCATAACTACAAGACTTTTACAAGAAAAAATTAATTCCCTTGAAGAAATCCGTAGATGATGGTCTTCTTGAGTCTCCAATTGTTCCTCCTATATTCGACTCCAAGAATGGAAAAGAATGGACCTTCCTCCAAGAATGATTTGACTTGAGACGGTTACTTCCTTTTATTAGAGTGGAGTCAACCCTAATTAGGTCAAACTTTACACGTGGAGGGCTCTCCAAGCTTCCTAGATCCGAGATTGATTCAGAAAACGCCACCTCATTAATGAATCACGTGCAGCTCACGTGGCCAGTTTTGCTCCTAGCTTTGCTGGATCATGGCATTTGCTCCCTCAAGTCGCTTAGCATTATTTTCTCTGCAAAATAACTTCCAAAGCATCCATTCTTCTAAATAGGATAAAATAAACAATATTCATCTAAAAGCACACCTATTTGGCACAAATGACACACAAACACTATAGAAATAAGGCCTAAATAACTCCCTTTTGGAGAGTTATCCCTCGCCCAACAGAGAAAAGATAATCGCATTCAACGAAGCTTTTGAACAAATAAGCTTCCTGTTTGGTTTTATGCCCTAAAACTCGATAGTAAATGTAACAATTGGCCGAACATAAATAAAGTATTGTTTGATGTTTTTTTTTTCAATAAAGAGTTATTGTCTATATTATGTACATCTTGTCTAAATAACCCTAATCCAATAAACTAAACATCCTAGGTTGTGGGATGAATCTTGAACGGTATGTGGAGACATATGAGGATCACTGTTCAAGAGACAGCCTGAAGGGTCTATAGTATAGGGATAAGGCTAGGTACCTTATCCTGGTGACACTATTGATACGGTCCACTTTGTATTTGATACAAACACAATGATCCAACGCGTTCGTGTAGGGGACATGCGAGTGGGGGTATCCTATGTAATGAGTTTGCATAAGACCAGACCGTAAAATAGTAACCGCCAGCTGTAACATCGTTAGCTAGTTAGGTTTCTATTTCACTAGGATGATCTAGGTAACTTAGTCTAAATCCTGAGTGGATTATGGACTCCTATTCATGAGGGATTGTCCTTTGATTTGTATGGGTGAGAGTGGTCAGTACGCCGACTCAATAAGCCTATCATTTTGGGGACAAGATCGAGTGGGGAGCTAGAAACATAATCACACAAGATAGAATTCACTTATTCCCGACTTTGAGGAAGTGGATGAGTGTTCTCTTAAGTGGTGTCTCCGGGTCTTGAACAAAGGGCCTTACCCTCTCATTGGCCCGAGATGGATTTCTGTTTGTGGTCATTCTATTTCGTGGTTGGACCACGAACAGGTTGTTCATTAGAGGAGCATTGGTACTTAAGAAGGTAGAGGTAACTCAAGGGTAAAACGGTAATTTGACCCAGCTGGAGTTACGAACACTCGTGAAGGACTAACTTGCAGTTACTGATCTATATCTCTGGACACAGAATTATGTCTACAGTGAGAAGAGTGCAACTGTGGGTCTTTAGTGGAGTGAACCCACAGTTAACGAAAATTGATTAATTGGTTAATGAGTTTAGCCAATTAATCTCACATCGTTGGAGCTTCTAATCTATAGGTCCATTAGGTCCCACTGGTAGCTCGTAAAGAGACTTGAGGCAATTAAGTATTAATTGGAAATTGAAAGTGTTCAATTTATTTAGGGGAATCATATAATGCATGATGATACATTATAATATAAATTTTATGAAACTTTATAATATAAATTTTGAATTAATTTCAAAATTAATTTTTTAAGAGAAAATATTTGAAAGAGTTCAAATAATTAATATGAATTGGATTCATATTAAAAATATAGGATATGTGGGAAATATTCATTTAAATATGATTTAAATGAAATGATTTAATTAAATAAATCTCAATCCTATTACAACTAGGAAGAGTAATTAATTATTGATTAATTAAATATGTCCCTAAGCTATTATAAATAGGAAAGGGATATGACACTCTATATAAGCCATAAAATGCCTCCCAGTTGATTATCCCATTCCTTCTCCTAGTCTCAGAGAATTCCTCTGAAGACTCCCACCAGTCTCCTACCTCTAGAAGTCTCAGAGTCATACCGGTGTAGCCATAGTGGTGGTGTTCGCAAGACTTGGTCGCTGAATTTCCAGCGAAAGATCGTGCTTAGTTGCTGTGTTTTTCATCTAAGAGAAGGATCAAGAGTTTAGGTGAAACAGTCAAGTTGCCAACGACGATATGTTGGTGAAAACCTTTTTCTCTAAACTTGCATGAATTAAATAGACATTAATTCAGTAAATTCCAGCATGCTTTTAGATATATTTACAGTAGATTATGCATGATAATTATTGTAAATTTTGCCCATCGTACCGGTATTTTAATTTAGATTAAAACACAATCATAGGTCATCTAATAAATCTTCCGTTGTGCTAGGGATTTCATTCCTACACTTCCTACTCAATGTATCAGCTACCACATTACCTTTCCCTGGATGATATTCAACGGTACAATCATAATCTTTAATCAACTCAAGTCACCTTCTCTAACGTAGGTTTAACTCTTTTTTATCAAAGATATACTTGAGACTCTTAGGGGGTGTTTGGCCCATGGTCTTGGATTTGGGTGGTTTACGGTTTCAAACCCTACTCAAATAATCACACGATATCTCAAAATGTTTCCGAAACATATATATTCCAACTAAAACTATAAAATTAATAAAATTCCACACAATGCACGTGTAAGTATACACGGCCAACAACAAGTGATAAGTATATTAATATTGTCTCCACATGGGTTAGATAAGAAAATTCCTATGCTTAAACTTAATTTTAGCAAATTCAAGATGGTAACAGGTAAAACTTTAGTTATGTATAAACTAAGGTGCTTTGATAAAATAAATTGCAGAAATAAACACTAAACAGAGTAAATGCAGAATGTTAAAGAAAAGGAACTTGTAACAAGGTTTAGAAAGTATGCTCGCATTAAGAACTAATTGTATCTCTCTAAACATTGAAAGCTAGAGCAAGAACTTTGCGCTCTCAATCCAAACAGCAGTTTCTCACGGACTCTTCCAAGATCTCCTAAAATAGCATATTAACTCCCATTAACCTATTTTATTTTAAACATATTGCATTGTGTGCATTAAGTGAAGTGTTATCCCTAACTCCTGTCACCTAACTAGCTATTAACCCTAACAAGGAGCTAATGTGATTTTGAGTATTCAGCCACCCTCGTTTTTTCCAAAACTAAAGATGACAGTGCAAAGAAATGGTTGGTCGGATGAAATCATTGCTTAAGCATTAAGCAAACACAAAACCAGATTAAGAAAGCTAAGGAGCTCAACTCCAATGTTTAGATTAATACAAAAGTATCCTAATCCCCACCTTAAGGTGATTAGTTCATGTTACAAGATGAAAACAAAAGACAATAACCATAAAATGGCATAAAGAAAACTAAAACACAACTCCTCAAAGTTCAAGACAATACAAGTTCCTATTCAATTAGTTAAATCTTTCCATGAAGTCCAACTTTTTCATTACTTATCTTAATGTACTATTTAGTCTTTTAACTCCCATCAAATATTCCTTCTTTGTTCTTTCGAAAAAAAAATAAAATATTCCTTCTTTGTTTCTCCTCCAAATGAGTCAATTCTCATCCTAAGACTCTTTTTCTGTTTCTCTCTTCATTTATCGGTGAAGATACAACTCTCCCACTTTTCTATTAATTTTATTCTCACCTTTCTCATTCCAACCACCAATTAAATTTTAGCATAATAAAATAATATCTCCTTCCCTAAAATCTCTCTTCTAAGCGACTTCCCTTCTCACACTCGGTTCCTCTCCCTCTCGACCTCTATTTCTCTCTTCCTAACTATTCTCTTTTCCTTATTCTTTCTTTTGTTTTTTTTTTTTTTTTTTTTTGTCTTTAAAGCACACTTTTCAGTTTTCAACAATTCCACCCACCAACACACACTCAAGTTAACTTTCTTTGTTGCTTTTATTTCCTATTTTTCCTTCCTTTTTTTTAATAAAAGATAAATAATGAAAATGGACTCGACTTTACATTCTAACAACTTAAATTTTGAATAATTAAATTCAAATACAACCATGAATATACTAAATTCGAAAACAAGGAAAATACTTACCAAGACATGTAAATATTGGGCAATTCCATAAAAACACAAATACTGTGTAATCTCATAGCACAAATACTACATAGTCTCATAAAATTTGTTCTTCTAAATAATGCACAAGAAAATTCTCAACATTAAACCTCTAAACATATTATATTTAAAGTTTTATTTTAGAAAAATAATTGATCATATTTGATAACAAGAGGTGCAAATACTATTTTTACTAATTTACAAAAATACTTTGTATTTGAACCAACAATTATGGTGGGGCAATGTTTCCAACCATGGATGACAGCTGAGAGTGACAAAAACTATTTGAATCTACCTTCAACGTCCATACATTGTATATGTTTGATAGCGAGCATAGTTAGCTATTTTTCCCTAATTAATTAAGCCAATCTTTTATATTTAATTGGTCAAAATTATGCATTTTTGTGTTCTATTTGTAGGAATCATGTTTCGGAGTTAAATCGAGAAATTGCAGCTAAATATGTATTCGGGACATGAAAATTGGCTAAAGAACGAAAAATATTCAAGTTAGAAGAAGTCAAAAGAGAGCCATCCGCAAACCAGCGTCGGGACGCTGCTCTTGGAGCGTCTCGACGCTGCCTTTCCTTTTCTGAATTAGGCGGCAACAGAGACAGTGTCGAGACATTGTCTCCTTAGCGTATCAACGCTGATTGCGTCGCGACGCTATGGCCATAGCGTCTCGACGCTATCGACATATTTCCTATTTAATCTTCTTTTCATGCTACGGATTGGGGGAGGCCAAATTAAGAGATTTTAGCCCTAATTTCGACTAGAGACCTTCTGTGGGAGCTGAAGCAAGGACGAGGAGCGAGAATCTCACTTGGAGGCGTGGAGATCGTGATGGGGACGTGCCGGTTTCGACGACTTTGAGTGTTTTCTTCCCTTTTCCCTTTCTTTAGTTAGATTATATGGCTTTTTCATGCTTAGTTGATATTGTAACGTTATGTATGAGTAGCTAAGGTTGTTGCTTAGGGATTGATGTAGTCTTTTTAGTTTATGGATTGATTTATGGGATGATTTGTGCAATGGTTATTATGTTTGCAATTTTATTTTAATGCTTTCAATTAATTGGCCATTAGCTGAATGATCTAAGTGTTGAGTCTTACTCGGGATAGGGGATTTAGCGTTGACTTTATTAAGATTGCATGACTAAAGTTTATATTCTAAGCTCATGACGAATTTTAGATTAACTTTAGAATTGGTCAAAAAAAGAACTAATTGTCTTGCATGTTAATGAACTTAGATAGGGATATCAAGTTGGTTAATTTGCATGAGAATCAATTATACTTGGGAGAGGTAGTTGTGATTAAAGGTTCTTAGGCTCATAGTGCATGATAATTGATTCCCTAAAATCAATCCTAGACTAAATTGACAAAATCAATTCCCTAAGTGTTCTTTCAATTGAATCTCTGTTGTTTATTTGCTTTGATCTAGTTTTCTATCACTCACTACTTTCCGTTCCCTAAATAAAATTGAGCAAGATTATTCATGATACTTGATTTAACTTAAAAATCCAATCCAGAGGACGACACTCGATTTTTCGATCACTTTATTATTACTTGACCCGTGCGCTTGCGGTAGGAAAATTCCAATGTAAAATTGTTGATAAATATAAAAACTCAAATACACTATGTATTAGATTTTTTTTTCAATTAACACCACAAAAAATAGAAGATAAGAAAACCCTATGGGATGAGGTTCATTCTCATATGTCATTGATGTCCAACCGATTAACCTCAATGTGAACCATTCGAAGGGATGAAATTCCACAGTGGAGTGCAAATACTATTTTTACTAATTTACAAAAATACTTTATATTTGTACCAACAATTATGGTGGGGGCAATGTTTCCAACCATGGATGCCAGCTGAGAGCGACAAAAACTATTTGAATCTACCTTCAACGTCCATACACTGTATATGTTCAAAAAATGTAAAATTATTGATAAATATAAAAACACAAATACACTATGTATTAGATTTTTTTTTTTTCAATTAACACCACAAAAAATAGAAGATAAGAAAACCCTATAGGATGAGGTTCATTCTCATATGTCATTGATGCCCAACCGATTAACCTCAACGTGAACCATTCGAAGGGATGAAATTCCACCGCGGAAAGAATTGAATGTGTTGTGTTTCAATTAATCTTAGAATATGCTAATAGTACCGGATAAAACACATAACTTATTCATGTATTTTCTTAAGGTTAAGCCTTCTAAGCCCAACGGAAGAAAATGTATTTACATTTGAAGACCTTTCTTCAATTGCAACACAAGTATTCCTTCTCCCTCGAACGTACAATGAACAACAACACGAACAATTCACAGCGAGCAATTGGGACACCTCCAATTGTTCTTCCCTGCTATCCTCTAGGACCAAGAAAAGGATGGTGGATCCTTCTTTCGAAAGAGATTGGGAAAAATTTCAGAGAGTGTATGAATTTTCTGTGAAATTTGTGAGGTTCAGAGAGTTTATGAGAGGGAGTTCTTTTTGGCAATTTCACGTATGAAGTCCAACCCCTAATTGACAAATGTTCTGCCAAATTTAATCCCGGAGAGGGGGGAGGGGGAAGTTACCAACTTACCATAACTTCCCACCCAGGTAACCTCCCATTCCCATAAATAATGTTGGGAGTTATTTTAATTATTTAATTTAATTAAACAAATTCTAATTAAATTAAATTAATTAAAATCTATATATATATATATATATATATATATATATATATATATATATCAAATTAATATAGCTAAAATATTAATTTAATTAAATCATATTTAACTAAATTAAATTCAATTAATTAATTAATCCCATGATTAATTAAATATCATATATTTAATTAACCATATACTTGAATCATATTCAAATGTATATCTTTAATCTATAGTTTTTAATATGAATCCAAGAAATATTAAATTTAACCTATAGTTTTTAATATTAATTTATATTTGAACTCATTCAAATATATTATTCTCTCATATTTTATAGTTTAATTTCGAATCTAATTCAAAATTAAGTTTATATTATAATGTATCAATATACATTATATTAATTGTATCTAATACAATTAACTTAAATTCCCTTAATTAATTTGAACAGTTCAAATTCTTTCAAAACTTAATGATCTTGATTACCCCTTATAAGCTAGTAGGGAGATATAATGGACCTACATATTAGAAGCTCCAATGATTCAAGATTAATTCATTAAACTCATTAATCATATTAATCAACATTCATTAACTGTGGGTAACTCCACTAAAGACCCACAACTGCACTCTTCGCACTATAGTATATTTTGTGCCCACAGATTTGACCATTAATAGTAAGTCAATCCTTCACAAGTCGTTTGTAACTACAACTAGGTCAAATTACCATTTTACCCCTGTAGTTACCTCTTACTCCTTAAGTACCATTGATCCTCTAATGAACAACTTGTTTATGGTTCTACCATAAAACAAAAGTCCTTCTCAGGGTAGTGAGAGGGTGGGGTCCCTTGTTCAAGTCTCAAAGTCAATACTTAAGGGAACAACTCATCTACTTACGCTAAAGTTGGAAATAAGTGAATTTCATCTTGTGTAGTTATGTTCCCAACTTTCTACTTGATATTGTCCTCAAAATAGTAGGCTTATTAAGTCAGTGTCTTGGATCTCTCTCATTCATACAAATCAAAGGACAATCCCTTGCAGATAGGAGTTCATAACTCACTCAGGATTGTGATCGAGTTACATGGTCATCCTATCAAATAATAATATAATTATTTGACGGTGTTACATCTCTAATGATTAATTATTTGGCGGTCCGGTCATATACAAACTCATTAGGATATCCCCACTCGCATGTCTCCACATGAACGATTTGAATCTTTTCGTTTCTATCAAATACAAAGTGGGTTGTATCCATACTGTCACCATGATAAGGTACTCAACCTTATTCATATACTATAGACCCTTTAGTTTATTACTTTAACATGATCCCATGTATGTCAATTACATACTGTTCAAGCTTCATTAAATAACCTAGATGTTAGTTTATTGGATTTGAGTTAATGCAATTCTAAATACACCTCAATAACAAACTTTACTGAATAAATAAACTTGTTTACAATTACAATCCATGAGTTTAGGACATAAAACCCAAAACCATCGACAACCCATTTAATTGAAGGTGTGTTACCAAAAGTTACTTTTATTACTTGCCATCAAAATTCATGCAAAATATCTCCGTGCAGGTTTTGAAATGCATTCTTACCACAACATCGATGAAGTCCATGATTCACAAGAGAAATTTTGAATAAGCTTCAGACCAATCATCCTTGATTCTCACAAGGTCTTATTCAATCGTCAATAATCGATCTGAAACCATGGTAATGATTGTTTTCATCTCATCTCCTATCATACGAAATAGTTACGACTTGAACAGACATGGAGGCAGGAAAAATAATCAACGATGATGATGAATTAGATTAATCGTGTTGGACAACTGGATTAATCGAGATGAATGGATCAATGGAGGAAAATAAACCCAGAACCAACAAAAAAAAATTGATTTATTGGAATGTGGGCAAGATTAAAAATAAAATAAATTTACAATTATAATTTTTTGATAACAGAGTATGTTATTTAATTGGATAAAAAAAACCTCTGTTATTCAAATTTGATTTTGAAAACTAGAAGATTTGGCGTGATCTATTATTTGATTTAAAGTCTAATAACTAGATTTGATTTTTAACAAGATTGGAATATCACTATCCTTAAAACAAGAGAAGGGCATTCCTCTCTTAGGGTAGCTTGGGGGTAGATTGGGGATTTAGAAAAAGTTTGTATCATGGGTTTCTTGCTATTTCAACCTTTTTTTTGTTATATGATTAAAAATTCCCCTAAAACTATGGAGTTGGTTTCAATTATATCCTGAATTTTTAAAGCCCCGTTTGATAACCATTTCAGTTTTTGGTTTTTGGTTTTTCTGTTTTTTGTTTTTGGTTTTTGGTTTTCTGTTTTTTAAAAACAAAAACCAAATATGTTTGATAACTGTTTTTTGTTTTCTGTTTTTAAAAAACAGAAAACCAACCTTGTTTGATAACTGTTTTTGGTTTTCAGTTTTTTAAAAATTAGAAAGATGAAAAGATGTTTTAGAGAGAGAAAAATGTGTAGAGACGTTGAAACAAAAATTTAGAGACAAATATAAATGTTTTCAAGATAAAGTTTTTTTTTTTTTTTTTTTGAAAGACGAGAAAAGTTAAACGTAGAAAATTTGGAGAGATGTAAGAAAATATTTAGAGAAAGAATATTAGTTAGACTCGAGAAAAGATATTAGTTAGAGAAAAAATAGAAAACAAGTAAGAGTAAAAGAGATAAATTTTATATTAAAATTAATTTAAAAAAATTAGAGAGATAATAAGGTTAAGAGTAAGAGATATGTTAAAGAAATAACGATAATTAGAAAAATAAAGAAAAGTTGTAGCGATAGAAAATTTTGGTGACTTTTTTTTGGTTTTTGAAATTTACTTATAATTTCAAAAACGTTTTTAAAAAATAGAAAACAGAAACAGAAAACGAAATGATTATCAAACGACCCCTAAATGTTTCATTTTAGCCTTTTTTTTTTTTTTTTTTGAGTACATCAACATTTGGGGGTGGGGGATTCGAGCCTCTGACCTCATAGTCGAGAGTACATGCCAATTACCGCTGTGCTAAGCTCGCTTTGGCTCATTTTAGCCCTTGAACTTTGAAATTTGTTTCAAAACAATCCTTAGAGACATTTTCCGTTAAATTTATGGATGAAAAATGATGTGTTTGCATGTGTTTGTATTGTTTTTCCACCTATGTTTTCAAATCTATTCACATCAACAACAATAGACATGCAAAAACGTTATTTTTCGTCCATGAATTCAACAGGAAAAAAAAAAAACCTTCAAGGGTCGCTTTGAAACAAATTTCAAACTTCAAAGGCTAAAATGAAAATTTTGAAAGTCGAGAGGTATAATTGAAACCAACCTCATAGTTCAGGGGCATTTTTGATAATTTAACCTTTTTTTTTCATCTGCTTTCTTTCAAACCCTTGTTTTTTAAACTGTCCATCTGGAACATATTTTCATAGGGGCAACAAGATAAATGACTATTTTTAATTGGATGTTTTGATAAATAGCCATCTAAATTTTTCATTTGAAAAATGGTCAATTGATATTTTTAATAGTTTTTTTAACAACGAATCATATGAAAATGCCTCTAATCTAAATATAAATCTAGTAAGCCATTAATTTCAAATACAACATAAATGAAGGAGAGAATTTAGGATGTACAGTTTAATGAAAATTTAAATTCAAATACAATGAGAAAATCTAGGAAATATGGTTTATCTTAACAACAAAATTGAATAAAAAAAAAGTTTTCATTTTACAAAGATACTATGGAAACAAACAATAGAACTTTATAACAATGAAACTGACTAAAATACTCTAGAATGAAATCTATATGCAATGAAAATTTAAATTTAAATATAGCATTAATGAATGAGAGAATCTAGAAATTACAGTTTAAATTAATGACAAACTTTAATTGAACAAATTTAAATTTACAAAGATAAGACTAAAATAGTTAGTATAAATTATCTTAACAACATGATTTAATAATAAAAATTTTAAAGGGAAAAATACATTTTTGGTCCCTGAGGTTTGGGTCAAGTGACACTTTAGTCCCTGAGTTTTCAAACTCAACAAAAGTACCCTTGAGGTTTGAGATAAGGAGCACTTTGGTCCCTGCCGTCCATTTTTCTGTTAAATGTTAACAGATTGCTGACGTGGCCACATTTTTTTAATTAAAAAATTATTTTCTTTAATTTTTAAAATAAAAATAAATAAAACTAATAAAATATTATTATTTTAATCTTTTACTTCTTCCCCTCTTCTTCATCTTCTTCCCTCCACCCTTTCTTCATCTTCTTTCTATCTCCTTGCCGGCGACCAGTGGCCGGCCACCACTTGCCGCCGCCGTCGGTCGCGGGCCGCCGGCGACTGTATTTTTTTTTTCGGAAATGGAGGAGGAGGGAGGTCCCTCCTTCCTTTTCTATTTTTTTTTTAAACAAAGAAAAGAAAATTGGGGTAAGAGAGAAGAAAAAATGAGAAGAAAAGAAAAAAAAATGCAGTCGCCGGCGGCGGCGAGTGGTGGCCGGCCACTGGTGGCCGACAAGGAGATAGAAAGAAGATGAAGAAAGGGTGGAGGGAAGAAGATGAAGAAGAGGGGAAGAAGTAAAAGATTAAAATAATGATTAAAATAATAATATTTAAATATTTTTTTATTTTTTATTTTAAAAAATTTTAAAAATAATTTTCTTTATTAAAATAATAGTGTCGCGTCAGCAACTGTTAAAATTTAACAGAAAAGTTGACGGCAGGGACCAAAATGCTTCTTATCTCAAAACTCAAGGGTATTTTTGTTGAGTTTGAAAACTCAGGGACCAAATTGTCACTTAACCCAAACCTCAGGGACTAAAAGTGTATTTTTCCCAATTTTAAATTTAGAAATATAATATTGAAGTAATTTCAAGGGGGAAAATAGGAATGAATTATACAAATACAATATATTGAAAACTACATTTAATGGCAAATAGATATACAACCTTCTTTAGATTAGTTCTTATTGAAAAACATATTTTTCGGGCATGTTTACTAGAGTAGAATCAAGGTCAATATGATCAACAAACTTAATTTTTTTTTTCCTTTCTGAAAGTTGGAGAAAATTGTCAGTATTGTTTTACATATACACTGTATTTGAATTATTTACAGTGTCAAAGTGGTCATAACCAACTACATCCTAGATATTGTTCACCCTACTGTTGGAGACGAAAAATAATAGTTATGAAACGTCTATATCCTTAGAAAGCCTAAATTCTTGGTTTTCAGAACTATTGTTATATATAGAAAGTTGATTAATTAAATATAAACTTACTTCTTATGCAATCGTCGAGAGATCGGAGTGTAGAATCTGATTGTAATGTTATTGACGGTACTGATTCTTATTATCCCACCCATCATACCATATAGAAACGAGAAGACTAAACATCTCAGTTTTGAAAACAATAATGAAAATTAGAGAATGAATTAGAATTGAAAACAAATGTAAATTAAGTAGTGTGGCATACCTATGTTTCGAGATCAATGACCCCTTTCAATGGTGATAAGAACATCAGAGATGGATGGCAAAAAGTTGGGAAAAAAAGATGAAGATGTTGATTAGGTAATTAAAATCTAAGACTCTAATAGAAAATTAAAAACGAAAACCTGATTTTTATGTAATCTTTCACTTTTAATAAAGATTCTCCATTTGAATTTTGAGATGAGAAAAGATAAATATTGTAAAGCTATTGATCATAGGTATATTTTAACATTTTTGTTACTGCTTTCATGTTTTCTGTTACTCCAAAAGTAAGCGTTCAGATTGATTATTGCTTTCATGTTTTCGTTCACCTGAGTTATTCTTTTCATTTGTTGAAAGCTCATTTGAACTTTCTTCTGCATCAGTCTCAATCACCTTTGAATCTTCCGTCTCCTACAAAAGTAAATAATTTTTAGAAGAAACCCTTACCCGTTTTCATACACACTGTAATTGTGATTAAACAAAGATCACAATGATTTTTCTTCAATTTCTTCAATTTGCATGATGAATTCTGATTTTTTTTATCGATATATTGTATTTTGTTATGTTCTCCTATTTTTTCTCCATAAATCGTGATTTGAATTTAGTAACAAATTTCTTAATTAAAATTTTTGTTTTCAAATTATACTGTTAAGATAAATTAATATTAGACTTATCTTTTTTATTTTGAAATTATTTTATTGAATTTAACATTAAATTAACCTGTAAATCCTAGATTCTCTCCTTTTTTTTATAGTATATTTAATTTGCATGATGAATTCTAGCTGTAACATGTATGATTTTTTTTTTTATCGATATATTGTATTTTGTTATGTTCTCCTATTTTTTCTCCATAAATCGTGATTTGAATTTAGTAACAAATTTCTTAATTAAAATTTTTGTTTTCAAATTATACTGTTAAGATAAATTAATATTAGACTTATCCTTTTTATTTTGAAATTATTTTATTGAATTTCACATTAAATTAACCTGTAAATCCTAGATTCTCCCCTTTTTTTATAGTATATTTAATTTAAATAATATGGATTTAGATTTCGGTTAGGGTCATTCTTATACATTTTGTTACTAACTGTAAATATTATTCGTATCATAAGTATGTTTCCACATATTTGTTATTGCTTTCATGTTTTATTTCATGTAGCGTTTTTGGTTACTGCTTTTATGTTTTTGGCCATCCAGGATTTTTTTTTCCGTTTGAATTTGAATCTGTTGTTTCAATTTTAATTTTCCAGATTTATTTGTTTAATTTGTAGGTTTGTTATTGATTTGGTTGTTGAATTAATCTGTAACAATCCTAGATTTTCTCCCTTCTTTAGAGTGTATTTTAATTTAATTTATTTCTGAATTAAGATTTGGGTGGGGGTATTTACGTCCACTTTGTTGCCAAAAAAAATTTACTAAATTTAGCTTTTGGCCATATCTCAAAATGAAAACACGAATGGCTCTTTTTCAAATCAACTATTTTAAAATGGCCATTTAGCTGGTTGCCCTTTAAAAAAAATACAGTGTATCTACCATTTGTAAGAATTTCCCTTTGGGGCAACCAGCTAAATGACCATTTTAAAATAGCTGATTTGAAAAAGAGTCATTCATGTTTTCATTTTGAGATATGACCAAAAGCTAAATTTAGTAAATTTTTTTTTGCAGCAAAGTGGATGAAAATACCCCACCCAAATCTTAAATCATAAATAAATCAAATCAAAATACGCTATAAAGGAGGGAGGAAATCTAGGATTGTTACATATTAATTCAACAACCAAATCAATAACAAACCTACAAATTAAACAATTAAATTTGGAAAATTAAAATTGAAACAACAGATCCAAATTCAAACGGGAGAAAAAACAGGACAACTCGAATTTAAACACAGTATATTGGATTGAATAAAAAAATGAAGATACACTTAAAGAACTTACCCCATTGAAATTGCGATTAAATAAAAAACTGAAGAACATCCTGATGCTTCACACAAATTGGGTCGAAAAATAAGATGTAATTGATAATATTTGGTAACCATAAGAAAGAAGACTCTATAATTATTGATAACACTGTAAATGAAACCCTCACAGAAGCAAAAATAATACCAACGCATGAATCCAATTTCATAAATTTCATTAAAGCAAATAAAAAAGCCTCACAAATATCATTCACGGTTAACTCTGCGCATTCTCCCCTTGGAAACCCTCACAAAAATCAACTCTTGGCATTCTCCCATTGGAAACCCTCACAAAGACCAACACATTCTTTCTGATTCTTCAAGCTTCTTCCCATTTTTTGCTCTCTCGAAAAAAAATCTCCAATCTTCGGTCCAACCCGTTTCAGAATCTTCGCTCCTTCGAAAAAACTCTCCAATCTTGCTGATTCTTCGTTCATACCAAAACCCTCACCATTTTGCTCGATTCTTATTCAACATTCCTCGATTCTCCGATACTTGAGGCTTCTGGAAACTAAAATTCTCAAGATACTTACACTGTAACAACGCGGACACAGATTGAAGCTCGAGGGAATTCTGTCGACTTTCAATGGTATGCATGCTCCAATCTCTTCTAATTCTTTGTTTAAAAGCTGTTTTTTTCCTTAGAAATAGGACAATCTGGAACAAGGACCAAAGCTAGGACCCACCATTTAAATAAGAAACGATAGACGATAAAGTAGGGATTAGAGATTCTGTTTTATCGTTTGGGCGTATCCCTAAGTTTTCAAGAATAACAGAAGAAGCGACAAAATCAGGATACTTTTGAGATTTTTAAACTCTCACAAACAATTTTTAAGTTTGCAAACAACATTTTTAAATGATTGAATATGTTTTAATAGCAGACATGGTGAAAACGGAAGAAAAAGCACAAAAAAGAACGAGTGAGAGGCTGAGATCTGGTGGGAAAATATTGGGGAAAAAGGTGCAAAAGGATTTAAACCCCATAACGATCAACAGTGAAGAGGTAAAGTACTTGTTTGGTTTTGTTTGTTTCCAATTAAAATGAGTCTTTGTTTTGGAATGTATGTAGGATAAAACCGACCAAAGTACATCAATGGAGAAAAAAACAGAGAAAAGAACGAAAAAAAAAAAAAGATGGGGATAAACAGGAGCATGAAAAGAAAAATAAGCGCCCAAGACATGCACAGGTAAGAAACCGATTCTAATACACTTGAGTTTGCCTAATGACATAAAGCTACAAATCTGATAATCGAAAATTTATTGCTGAAGGGAGAAGATGAAGAGGACGAAACTGAGGTAAGGGTATACAATTATAGTGTATATGTAAAGTATATAAAGATTAACAATTACTTACTTTGTAGGAAAATACGAAAATGACCGAGAATGACGAAGAAGGAAGTTCAAATAACCCTTCTGAAACTAAAAAGGGAAGCTCTGGAGGAGAGAATGAAGAAACTCCTACCAAACCACTGAAGAATGATAGGACTGCAGAAACTAAGGTATTTTGTTAATTACATTGTAGTAATATTGTTATACATCTTAATTGCATAAAAACTACTGGAAAAAAAATGGGTTTGTAGGTAACAAAGAAGCAACGAAGCAAAGGTGATCTTCAAGGGACAAAAAGGAAAAACACTGTGGATGATGACACCGAGGTAAGTAAACATTTATATACAACTAATTAGAACATTTATAATGTAATTATTATTTGACTGATCTATTGGAACCTATTGTTAATTAGGATGGAGAATTTTTAATGCCGAAATCAAAGAGGACACAACCTTTAAGAATTAACCTACAGTTGAGGAATGATGTTTTAGAAAAAATCAAATCCATAATACCAGATAGGGTACAGGAGAGATTTAGAAATAGTTGCTTTGGAAATTACCTAGACTTTGCCATCCCCAACCAATCCTCCCAACTCCTATTACATTTGATTCAAAGGCAATGTAGGCCACAGAAAAATAATGAACTGAAATTTCAGATAGGAGGGAAAGTATGTACATTTGGACTGCGAGAATATGCATTGATAACTGGGCTAAATTGTGAGCCAATCCCAAAAATTGATCCAGAACAGATAAAGGGGGACCAAATTACAAAAAAAAAACCTTTTTTGAGTGGGAAAAGACAGTGAGTAGGAAGCTATTGAACATTGCACTAAACATGAGTAAAAGTGGAAATGATGGCGGCATGTTAAAGGTGTCACTTCTGTACTTTTTGGAGAACTTCCTACTTGCAAAACAAGACACAGTAAACATCGATATGGAACATATAATTATGGTGGATGATGAAGAGTTGTTTAGCTCATACCCTTGGGGGACAGTAGCGTATGAACTTTTAGTGGATTTCATGCAAAAGGCCATAAAGAGCAAGGCAACAACTGGGATATCAATGGGGGGGGGGGGGTTCATCTTTCCAATCCTAGTTTGGGCATATGAAACAATCCCAACAATTAGTTCACCTCAAATTTTTTACGCAAGGAAAATGACAAACCGAACTCCAAGAATCCTAAATTGGGTTGCTGACGTGCAACCAAAATGGAAAGACTGGGAAAATAAGGTCTTCGAGTCAAGTGAGGTAATTTACACAATCCTTATTCTTAAAATTTAAAAATGTACAGTATATTTGTTGCTAAAATACATTTTGCCTATTACATCAAATATTTGGAGGTGTACCCAATGATTGCTACTGATGAGGATATGGGAATGGCCAACTTTAAACCATTTGTTGATAAGGAGATGGAGTTTAGAAAGAGTCTGGAGGAACAACTATCGAAGCAAAAGCCAGGAGCCAATATATTAGATTTAACTTCAAACAAATCGGCACCAACCATACTCGAAAATTCCTACATTAGAGAAAGGCTAGACTCCATTGAGAGTAAACTGAACAAAAAATTGGATCAAGTTATAGAATCAATAAATTCTTTGCTGGAATATCTTAAAACAGAAAGAAGGATGATGAGTGGCAATGCAAGTCATGACATCTACAAGGTACAGTGTATTTGTGATCAAAATCATTTGAATTATACTGTAATTGTAATATATCCGAACATGAATGCATACTTACTATTATAAAAATACACAGGGATCGATCGAATTTGAAAAGGAACTAGAAGAATTGGAAGAAGAACAACAGGAGCTAGAACATGAGAAAGAGGTTTCTGAGAATGCAGACGACCAAAAGATGAAAGGCAGGAGGGATGATGATGAATATGAGGACCCTCAAGGCCAAACACAATCGACGTCTTTGCTAGGCCACTCTGCGATCTCCCTCTTACAGACTAAACAAGTAGAACAAAAAGACAAAGGGAAAAATGATCAAGATGGAGGGAAAAATACAGATGCCAAGGTAAGAAAAGTTAAAACTCCATATATATTTACTATATACACTGTATTTCTGGACCTTATAGAAAATGGAGCAGCAAAAGAATAATGCTGAGGACACAGATGAGGTGTTAAATGATGTCATACGTTCAATCAACGAGGAGGATGTTTATGAGGAATTCAGAAGAAGCATAAAGGGAAAGGGCATTGCAAGGGTATGTTCATACCTATTTAAATGATTTGTTTTGTTTTTTTTTAATTGGTCATAACTAACTTTAATTAATTATATTAGGATAACTCCGAAGTGTGTATGTGAATAGGAACGTTGACAAACAGAGGACCAACTGCAAAAAGGGGAAAAAAACTGACATTCGAAGAAGAGCCAAAGGTAGAAGAATTTTACCGTTGTTGCTGTCTTGATGTTTTCATTTCTGATGTATCTCCCTAATTTATTATAATAGGATAAGGGACAAACGAGTTATAAGAAGAAAGTATTTATTCCACCAAGACATGAACTGGGTAAACCAAGAAAGCTATTTATAGGGAAGACTACTGAGCTTAGTAAAATCTGTACACAAATTATAAATAGTTACACACAAATTAGAAGACATAATGTACAATTAACAAATTTTACAGGTGAAGAAAGGAACGGATGCAATAAGCCTAAACAAGGCCTCTGATGGAAGAAAAAAAGCAGTACTAAAAGAGGTATGTTTACAGTGTATTCCAAACGTTACTGAACATTGAATTAAATTTACTGTGTACTTACACATATATCTTTATATTAGATAAATCAAAATATAAAACAAGAAGGGAGGCCAATGGAGTATAAAAATGCTAAACATAGGGAACTGAAGGCAACAGGGATTTATATAGACGCATTGACTGGAGCATTGGAAGCACCACCAATGCCCCCACTGGTTATATACGAGCCATTGTTCAATCTGAATCTCACCCAGCCAACCCAAGAATAACTGCATCTCTGATTTGTTGAGGACTAGATGTGATCTGTTTTGCTTGACTTTTGGATATTCATATGTTTGAAAACTTGACTTTATGTTTATATTTTGACTACCTTTAAACTTTGTTCCGCTTTAATTTTAGACACTCAGATATGGATCAACAATTATGTTTTGACAGTTGAAATTAGACTGGATTTGTTTTGAATTTATGTTTTAACGTGTTAGAATGACCATAATATTTGTTTAATAACGTTTCACAGTTAGGTTCTGACTTTGACGGAATGAGTATGTATATTCATTGGAGAATGGTGTATTTTAATGTTTGCTAATTATTCTTGAAATATCCAAACAAAGTTTGATACTTGTTGGAAACCCAAAGAATGTAAACAAAAACATGTCTCTGTTTGTACCAAATATTTGGAGTTGATTTGCATTGTTAAAATTGTCGTTAACTTAGAAATACATGTTGCAAAAAATGCATAAATACTGTTAGAATGAAACAAAATTACACTGTATCTGTTAAATGATCAGCCATTTTCCCAACACCAAATACGTGCAAGTATAACTATTTAGTAGGGGTAAAAATAATGTGTAAATGGAAATGGATGTGCAACTAACTCAATAAAAAAATAACTAAGTTACATATAAAAATAAACAAGTAACAAAATGTTCAAAATGTTAACATAGTCCTAAAAGAATAAGATTAAAGGGTAAAATACCTTTTTGGTCCTTCATGTTTCGGGTTAGTTTCCAATAGGTCCCTAGGTTAGAAATTTGAACAATCAAGTCCCCACTATTTAGAAAATACTTCTATTGAGTCCCTTGACCGTTAATTTTTTTAACAGTACTGACGTGGCACGTTAAAAATATTAAAATATTAGATTTTAAAATAAAATAATAATAAATTCTAATTAAAATAATAATTAAATAAATAAATAAACAAAAATCTCACCCTCTCTCTCGTCTCTCCTCTCTCCCCTAGAATCTCTATCTTCTGGTTTCCCCAACCGAAACCCTCGAATCCCTTTCACCTTCCTTCCACCTTCAAGTTTTTTTTTGTTTGTTCTTTCTTCTTGCAGTTCGGCACGTCGACAGTCATTCCCCCATCTCCGGTCGTCTTCTACGGCAAGCAAGGGCAGCGACGATGGAAAATCTTCGAGCAGTTCGGCGGCGTCGCACGTGGGTGGTTCGGCAGCGTGGGTAAGTCGTTTTTTCGTTCAATTTTTGCTGCTGTGGCCTTCGCCTTGGATGATCTCCGGCGCCAAATACTCGTGTGTGTCGACGAACGACATAGATCTGACGTTGGTGTGCTCGGCCATGAGTTCCAGTAGGGCGCCGCCGACGAAGAGGTCGAAGTCGGATTTGGACTTGCGATTCTTCATGGAAGGGAGGATGCGAGGGAGGAAGTTGGAAGGCTGCATACAGTCGTGGACGACGAACTCGTCATCGAGCATACCTCCGCTGTCGCCGCCGTTGCTGCGCCGTGTCGGTAGTCGAGCTGCCGTTGACGTTGAGGATTTGACGAGAGTGGGGCTGACGGAGCAGCGGAGAGAGAGGTCGAAATCGGAGAGCATGATGTGGCCTTCGTCTCAGATTCACAGGTTCTCTGGTTTGAGGGCGGCGGTGATGGTCAGAGAGGGAGAGAAGATGGGGGGAGAGAAGAAGAAGGAAAGGGAGAAAGGGAATCGGGGAGAGAGAATGGATTTTTTTTAATTTTATTATTATTTTATTTTAAATTTTAATATTTTAATATTTTAAACGTGCCACGTCAGCACCGTTAAAAAAATTAACGGTCAAGGGACTCAATAGAAGTATTTTCGAAACAGTGGGGACTTGATTGTTCAATTTTGAAACTTAGGGACCTATTGAAAACTGACCTGAAACATGAAGGACCAAAAGGGTATTTTACCCAAGATTAAATGTCAACATTCTAAAAGATATATCGTTCCCATCCTCAATTTGATATAGGATTCTTGCAAGATCTACGATTATGACCAACTTGACGACACCGACCACACTTCACTCTAGACCTCGTTTCAATCCGAGATTGCATTCTCTTCTTCTTCGGCCTACCAGCTTGACGCTTGACGTTAGGAGGCTGGATAATGCATTCGTCTACAGATGGAGGATGGGCAGGTTGATGGATTACACCAATTGGACAAACATCCACACTGTATAACTGATTCAAATTTGAAAGATGGTAAAACTTATCTACATACAGGTGTAATTCAAGGTTCCTACTACATAAAGCAAGACATGCATGACTACATGGAATCATGTCCAAATCCCATTGCCTACAAGTACATGTACGCTTGAGAATGTCAACATCAAATTGTTTGTTATGATCATGGACCTCAAATTGATATTGATTAACATGATATAGCTACAAAAAGGAACACTGTTTGTTAGTAAAACAATAAATGATATGGAATATATAAATTAAATAAATCACAAACTCACATCCATTGTTCGTCCATCTTTCAGAATGTCCCTAAGAACCTTTTTAACCGATGGAGAGAGGTGTGTTCGTTGGAAGGAAGAGAAACATCGACGGTCATAAAACCATGTTTGCAACAATCTCCGTATTGACTCAAGGAGAGGAATAATAGGTAACTCACGTTCATCAATCAAGCGAGAATTCAAGCTTTCAGATATATTTGTAGTCATCATTGAATATCTATTCCGAACAAAAAAAGCCCTTGCCCATTTAGAACAACCAATCTCTTCTAACTCTGACCTAATTGAAGGAACTATAGACTCTAACTGTCTCATGTAATACTCGTACTCAATAACCGTGTAAGCCTTCGCACACTTCATGAAAATCTTATCCATTGGTTTGGACTTGTGTTTGAGTTTCAAATTTTTTAACAAATGAAATGTGCATATGTCGTGTTCTACAGAGTCATAAACATCAAAAACACCTTTGGGAATGCTACTATGCCTGTCAGATATAATCACTAATTGATCTGGTTCCCCCAAAGCTGATTTAAGATTACGAAAGAACCAATTATATGAAGCATCGTTTTCTGAATCTACTATAGATAACGCTAACGGAACAATCTGAGAATTCCCATCCAATGTACAGACAGAAATTAGAGTCCCAACAAATTTGCTCTTTAAAAACGTACCATCAACTGATATGACCGGAAAGCAGTATTTCCATGCATGAATGGATGCAGAGAGTGACATGAAGAAGTATTTGAACCTTCCATCATCATCAAGATCATACGCTGTATATGTTCCTATATAAAATACAGTGGAATAAGTGTGGGATGTGAAGTGAAAATACACTGTTAATATTTTTGTACAAGTCTAATATATAATGATTAAAATCACGCACCTGGGTTCTTTTCAATCAATGACGCAGAAAATGTTGGAATAAGGGCATACGACTCTTCAGCAGACCCCCTAATAGATTTCAATGCAAGATCACGAGCCCTCCAAGCTTTATCATAACTAATGTTAACTCCATGCTTCTTTCTCGTATAGAGGATAATGTAACGAGGACGACACTTTGCCTTGTCATCTGAGTTAATCATCGACTTAACAATCTCGCATACAATAAAAGCAGTGGCCTGTCTATGGTCATTTTTTACAACATCGAGACAACATGAATGTTTGTCGACAAACTTACGAACAACCCAAAGTTCACCATTCCGGAAGCGGGAACATCTAACATACCAATCGCAAAAAGGTTCCTTGCACCTAACAACTATTTGTTTGCTATTTGACTTCACAGTCCTAAATTGAAAACTATGTTTCAGAGCAAATAGATATAGAACTTTATTCACATCAAACTTTGATTGGTACACATACTTCTCTTCCAAAGGTAGGTTTACTGCTAAGGAATCAATTTCAGTGGAATCAATGAACTTTATTTTGTGTTTTTTCTGGGAGATAATGAGAGACGTATCTGGATTCTGTTGCATACACACTGTATTTGTAGACTCACCCTAGACAAAATCCACTATGATGCTAAATTCATTGATGTTGCTGTTGGATATGGAAAATAAGAACCAGGCAACGTCTTTATCCTCACAAAGCCTAAGGACAGTGGGCTTACCAGAAATGTTGCTGTACAAAGAGATACAGTGAATTTTCTCACTATTCTGAGATGAGAGCTTACTATTAATGCAATTGACGAGTTGTTCGAATGAAAAATTAGAATCTATGCACATTGTTGACGTCTTGAAACCAGTGTATTGATGGCAATTATCCCACACACCATCGTACCATAAAGAAATCGGAATGGAAGACATCTAGTTCTGAGAAGAAAAGGAAGGAACCGCATTAAGGACAAAAACAATGAAATTTTAAGAAAGTGAATACATTCAGGAAAAACAATACCTATAATCGTCCAACGATGATCAATAGACCTTGTCCGGATAGATGATGAAGAGTGAGAATTGAGCCTGTATCAATCTTGTTCAAAACAGAATGTAGATGAAAGAGCGAACAAATGCGCAATCACAGAATTCTGGAAAACGGAATACAGATTGAAGAGAGAGAGAATTGAGGTTGTACCTGTTAGTTCCTTGAATCATGGGACTGTAGGTTACAGATTTTTATTTAAAAAAATAACGATATACGGCTGCACAAATCTAGGAGAGATCGTGTGAGGCCACTCAAGGGTAAAACTGGTATTTGGTGTTACCCGAAAATAGGTCAGAAAATATGTTTTGGTCATTTTTCATTAGAAAATTCGATTTGGCCATTTTTCAAAAGTACCTGTAATTTTTTGCCATTCCTAAGGATTCCATTTCCCTTTCTATATTCTATTCTATCCGGTAATTGGCCCACAATGATAAAAGCCATGGCCCATTTGCTTTCGAAGTCTACGCCGACACATCATTTTCTTCTGTAGTGAGAGAAAATAGAGAGAGAAAAAGCAAATGGGAGTTTTTCTCTCGAAGATCGGAGCTCTTTTTTCAGACTGGTTCGGCCCCTCGACGGCGAGCGCCGAAGCTGCTTCATCGGAGCCGTCGTCGGTGTTGTCTTTTCATTCCTCTGCCAGATGGCAACTCCACTTCAATTCCGCTCAGGAATCCTCCAAGCTCGTAAGACCCAATTTTACTTTTTCAATTGTCAGTGATTTGGTTGGTGCGAATTTTTCTAGGGTTGCTGTTTTCAATTCAATTTGATCTGATTTTTCTCTCTTCGTTGAATTTGTTGGACTGGGGGAGAGTAGATGGTGATTGATTTCTCAGCGACTTGGTGTGGACCCTGTAGGCTCATGGAGCCGTCCTTCAACGCCATGGCCGGCAAATATACCGATGTTGAGTTCGTCAAAATCGATGTCGATGAGTTATCTGTATGTCTTTCTCCTTCTCCCAATTTTGAATCCCCTTATTTCTGTATCAGATTCTTAACTGCGATTGTCGGGAATCCAAGAATCTAAGGCTGATTATACATTTTTGTGTTTGATGTTAGGATGCCTTTTACTATAGTCCCTGTTGTTTTAATGTTATCTTTCTGTTGGTCAATGTTGAAATGGGGCTGATAGTAAGCAGTACCTAGTGAGTTAACGTAAGTTTAGAAGAGGAATTAGGCACATACGAGAGGAAATCTTGAAATTTCTTAGAAACTTGGGGAGAAATTGAAACTTTTTTTCTTTGAATAGGTGTACTATCCTGTGAGTTTATCATAAGCCAATACTAATATTGACCTATGGAAATGGTATAATTGAAAAATGTTACAAACCTGAGAACCATGCATTATGTCCTTTTTTAGAGGTTCAAATGTCCATCCACATGTTATTGAATTCAAGAATAATGTTAAAAACATAAGTAACTAAATTGATGCCCTTTGAACACAGATATACTTAACTTGAATCTAATTGCAAGATTGACATGAGTGTTTGTGGAATCAGGATGTGGCACAACATTTTGGAGTACAGGCAATGCCAACATTTGTGTTGCTGAGGAGAGGGAAAGTGGTGGATACCGTGGTTGGAGCTCGTAAAGAAGAGCTGGAGAAGAAGATTCAGAAGCACCGATCAGCTTCTGGTTGAACTTAAATCCAATAACCCCACAATAAGTTGTCTTATTCTCACTCTTCTTCCTCTTTTTATGTAAACATATGAAAATTATCTATATTCTAACTCCGTCAGTTATTTGAATTCACATATGTTATAATGTTATATAAACTACAACCCTGTTCTTGTTTGATTTCAATCTATCTATCTTCTCTGTTCTGTAAGCTGTACCCATTGTTTGTCTTTATATGGTGTAATGATTTGTTCATTTGTTTTCTCCTATCCTCCATCTGCAGAGTGCTTGAAAACCCAACAGTTTTGGGGTATTTTCATGCCAATAGCTTAAGTTTTGAAATTGAATTGAAATTTTGATATCCATGTGAATCAAACCTAGGTAGTGTAATGCTTAGTTAAGACAACTGCTATGATCTAGAAAACTTTTTTCTTCTTTCTTTCCTTTTTCAGTATCTTTGATGATAAAATATTTGTTGTGGCATCCCTCTGTGGAAGGAAAATTCTTTACTTGTGACAGGAAAAGGTTAAATCTCTTCTTCTATAGTGGTTATCCTAATGTTGTTTTTTTGATAGAGCCAGAAAAACATTGGCAATCAAGAATATGCAGAAAGATGACTACCCCAAGTAATAACATTCCTTTCATTTTGTTTTCTTAAAATGAAAAAATGTATTTGAATAATATATATTTTTTTTTTAAATATATAATCTTACAAATGTAGGAGTGAATAATCTTCACCTACAAAGAGATAATTCTTTCGTGGCCTAGTAGTCAATAAGGCTCATAGAAAAATAAAAGGTTTAAAGGGAATGAGTTCGATCTATGGTGACGCCTACTTAGAATTTAATATCCTAAATGTCTTGACAACCAAATGTAGTAGGATCAGATTGATGTCCAGTAAGATTAGTTAAGGTGTGCACAATGCTCCTTTTATATAAATAAAAGTATATAAATAAAAGTATAAGAAAGTTATTGATTTTAAAAATCACATCCAGATCTCCTTCTGTTTTAACTATATAACAATGATGGGAAAATAACTCAGGAGTGATCTCATTTTTCAGAATTGCAATA
Organism: Luffa acutangula; assembly: GCA_036850905.1. Lineage (NCBI taxonomy): Eukaryota > Viridiplantae > Streptophyta > Magnoliopsida > Cucurbitales > Cucurbitaceae > Luffa > Luffa acutangula. The sequence continues at coordinate 6,830,251 of CM072094.1, read as the reverse complement.
GAAAAAGTATGCAGAGATAGTTTCCCATCAAAAAGAAAAAGGAAAAAGGAACAAGACAGCGTGGGAGTACATGTTTTCCATCTTTAAATTTAATGGATGGAAATATGTACTTGTAGATCTTCAAAATCTAATAGTGTTATTTCAGTACAACATTTGATTTGTTTTTGTTTTGGTGTGTTTTTCTCTGTTTGTATTTTGTGCTATATTTATTAGGGGTGAAAACGGGTCGGGTCAGGTTTACATAAGACCCGATCCAACACATCGATTTTAAATATAAATAAACCGACCCGACCCGACTGGGTCGGTTTGACGCCAGAAATCAAATAGAAAAGAAAAAAATGAAAGATGCAAGTAGAAAACTGGAAACCAAAACTTCGAAAATCAGAATACTCATAGTAAGCAACCCTAGATGCAAAAATCAGAAGAAGAAAAAATAGAAGTAAAGAAAACCAACCCCAGATGCAAAAATAGGAAGAAACAAAATAAAAAATCAAGAACTGTGTTCGTGGAAGAGGCGGCGTTGGTGAAAGACTAAAACCCTAGGTAAAATTTGATTTTATATTAAAACTGAGAACCGAACCGAATCGGTTCGGTTCAAGCTAGATAAACTAAGAAACCGAATCGAACCGAACCGACTCGGTCCGATTTGGTTCGGTTTTTTTCGCCCCTAATATTTATTAGGTTCTTGATAAAATTTCCACCTCTGCCTGTTATAGAACAAATTGGAATTAAAAAGAAACATCTACTCCTTTTTTTTCACTCGGTCCCATACTATTACATTTTTTATATTTTGGTTCACCAAAACTGAGATAAAAACAGTTAAATTACCGTTAGTTAGTCTTTGAAACTTCGATAGTTTTTTTTTTTTTTTTAAACTGAAACTTCGATAGTTTTTTTTTTTTTTTTTTTTGAACTGAAACTTCGATAGTTTCATTTACATTCCTTATCGATTTTGATTCTATTAAGTTCATGCTATTAATACCATTAGTTAAACATCGCTGTAAAATATTTATTGGATTGGGTGGGCGAAATTAGCTCTTTAATTGATTTTTGTATCTGCCCATTCTACTCATCAAATCAAATGGTGGTTTGTTTGTTTGATGTACATGTCATATCAATAAGTTTATTTTAGTTTATGAACTTTTCCAATGTTTAAATTTAGATCCTATACTTTCAAAATATTTTAAAATTAGTTTTTATCGTTAGTCTGAAGTTAATTTTTATCTAACTTGAGGAAATAATGTGAATATATAAAGGGAATGAGTTCAATCTATGGTGGCCACCTACCTAAGATTTAATATCCTAGAGTTTCCTTGACAATCAAATGTAGTAAGGTTAGGCGATTGTCAAGCGAGATTAGTCAAAAATGTGAATTTTTAGATAAAATACAGGTATTATGATTACTAATATTATTTTTAGCAAATCTTACCTACAGATTAGCCCGGGAAACTAAATTTAAGGTTTATTGAAAATATATGACTAAATTTGAATGTTTGAACTTATAATAATGAAAATGGAATAAATCTCATAGTTTTAAGACAAACATTGACACGTTAAAAAAAAAAAGACCAAAATTGTATTTTAAACTTTTTTTTTTGGGAAAAATACACTTTTGGTCCCTGAGGTTTGGGTTAAGTGACAGTTTGGTCCCTGAGTTTTCAAACTCGACATTTTAGTCCCTGAAGTTTGGATTTCGTTACACTCTTGGTCCGTCAGTTAATTTTTCCGTTAAATGCTAACAGAATGATGAGGTGGCATTAATTTTTTATTTAAATAATATATTTTTTAATTTTTAAAAAATAAAATAAGATATTAAATATTTTTTTATTATTTTTTTTCTTTTTTTTTTCTTTTTTCTCCTTTCATCTTCTTCCCCACAACTTTCAAACCTCAAACCCTAATCTAACCCCTGCCTCCAGCCGTCGCCGGCAGCCGTCTGGCGACATTTTTTTTTCGACCTCCTTTCTTCTTATTCCCTTCTTCTTCTTTCCTCCATTTCTTCCCCTCTTCTCTTCTCCCTCTTCTTCCCCCTTTTCTTTCTGTTTTTTATTAAAAGAAAAAAAAATTGAACCAAAACATCTCTGAAACTCAGATCTGGATGTTCCGGCCCTCTTATTTTAAAAAAAACAGAGAAACAAAATGGGCAGGGATCGATCGACAGGGAGGTCGAACGATCGAATAGCGTTCGACTGACGGCGACAAGGAACGGAGCGAGCGTGCGACTGGCGGCTGCTGCGACGGGATCGACTGGCCACGAGGAGTGGACTGAACGTGCGGCTGCGACTCAGACGAGAGGAAAAATGGAGAGGGAGAGTGGTGTGCAGCTCGTGATCGAGTGGTAGGTGGCTGCAACGGATCTGGATCTGCGACGGGTTGTTGGTCCTCGTTTCAAATCCACGGTCGGTGGTTTGCGAGCGAGAGAGATCGGGTTTTGCGGCGGAGAAGAGAAGAGGGGAAGAAATGGAGGAAAGAAGAAGAAAGAAGAAAGAAGAAGAAAAAAAATGTCGTCGGACGGCTGCCGGAGGCAACGACGACGGCTGGAGGTGGCGGCGGCGGCTGGAGGCAGGGGGTTAGATTAGGGTTTGAGGTTTGAAAGTTGTGGGAGAGAAGATGAAAGGAGAAAAAAGAAAAGAAAAAAGATATTTCAAAAAAAAAAAGAAAAGGAAAAAGAAAAAAATATTTAATATATTATTTTATTTTTAAAAAATTAAAAAATATATTATTTAAATAAAAAACTAATGCCACCTCATCATTCTGTTATCATTTAACGGAAAAATTAACTGAGGGACCAAGAGTATAACGAAATCCAAACCTCAGGGACTAAAATGTCGAGTTTGAAAACTCAGGGACCAAACTGTCTGATAAGCGCCCAATATGCTTAAGTTTACAAAGCTAGAGGTCCTTCTAGGATCCTTGTAAACGGACACAAATAAGACCAACTTACCGAATGATTCCAACCAAGAGTTTAGCTAGAAGATGAATCACTCTTAGATCAAACTTAGAATAAGGATGGTCACTCCTAGATCCTAAGACGACTCACTCCGGAATTAGATTGATCAAAAACTAATCCAATGAATCGATTGAACATCAAACCTAAGACAAGATTTGAAAGAAAATACAACACCAAAGGGGTTGAATAAGCAAAAGCTTTTTACTAAACATATTCTGAGTTTTCAAGAGTATTACAAGCCATTTTAAAGGCCAAATGGTCGTGGATAGACCAAGGAACTCAAAAGTCATTCAACTACACTTAATTGCAAATTGTAGAAAATAAGACCTAGGAACTTAAAACTTGATTGCACATCAAGCGAGCAGCCATATCTCAAAACTAAAAAGATAGAATTGCTTTAAATTGTCTTAAATATGTGCTATGGAATCCGCTCCTCATAATGGCAACGTTTGACATCCTTTGACATCCCGAAATCCCAAGAGATGCAAGTTGGACAGCCACCTCTTCACAAATTCTGCACACTTTTTTTGTCCTCCGTGCCATCTTCCAAACTACACAACTTTTCCCGTGTCATCTTGACTCCATTCTCTTCTTGACTTGCTGAACTAACATTATATAAAAATTTGGGTTCAAAATTCTCGGCCTCTCGTTGTGCATTTGCTAGCTTTTGAACATGCAGTGTGGAAGCCTCTTGTATCTTCTTTGCCTTGCTCCTTGTGATTGGTCCTTTAGGTACATGCAATGGATTATTGATTGAATCCATATCACTGTCACTTAACCCAAACCTCAGGGACTAAAAGTGTATTTTCCCCCTTTTTTTTTACTTCAATTTCTAAATTCATCAATATAGTACTAAAAAAAAAGATTATTTTAATACAAATCAAGTACTGTTGATGGAGAAATTTTGACCAATCACGAATTGCCACGTCATTACATAAAATTAATGACGAAATTCAAGTTAATTAAATTTGGGACCAATTATAAATTGACATATGTCCCAAATTTAATTTGAAAACAAAGTTGGCCAATTATAAATTTATAGAGCCAAATTTCTATTTGATCAATTAATTAAAATTAAATTATTTCAATCAAATTAATTAATTTGACCAATTAATTAAAAATAATAATTATTTGGATCAAATTTGGGTCTTTTAAATGTCTGGGTCATATGGTTTTGGGTCAAATATAAACCAAATCCAAGACTAAATGGTTCAGCCTAAGACCAATAAAACCCAAGCCCAAGTTGTTAGGCCCAAAAGTTACCAGGGCCCATCCTGCGAGAACTCTATAAATAGGGGGGTTCACCACCATTTCAGGGGGTCAGAATTTTGAAGCTCGAGGCCAGAGTCAGAGAATTCAGAGAACTTCATCAAGATTGAAGACTGAAGATTGAAGACTGAAGACTCCTTGAAATCCACAAGTTTGAAAGTGCTGAACACTTCCTGAAGACTGAAGACTCCTTCAAGATTTGGAAGACTTCAAGCTCCAAGAATCCGTTGAAGCTCCAGACTCGAGATCAAGCGTTCCAGCCCTCGAGTGAAACACATCCACACACAAGTGAGAGAATCAGAGGATCAACATTAGAGATTGTATATCCACACGCATACAAATATTAATACAAGTATATCGTTTATTCCACGTGTCTCCATCTTTGAAGTCTCGTGCGAACAAATTGGCACGCCCAGTCGGACAGTCTCTACCTCTCATCTCTTTCTCTTGTTTAAAGATCCAACCAACGTGATGGCACCAAAGAAAGCTCCCGCGAAGGTTACCACATCAAGCGACTCTTACACTGGTCCTGTCACTCGTAGTCGCTCCCAAGGAATTGAGATCAAGGAGGATCATACTCCTCTAGCTGTTGCAAGCAAGATCTCAAAGCTGATTGAAGAATCCTCTAAGGATAAGGTTGCAGTCAAAGACAACCCACTGTTCGAATCTGTCGTTCCAACATCTAAGCAGCCAAATGATATGCTAAGTCCTGATGTGATGTCCGTCATGATGGCTGATGTAGATCAGGATGAAAGAATGGCAAAGATGGAAAGGAAACTCAATCTCTTAATGAAGGCAGTTGATGAGAGAGGTCTTGAGATTGGCTATTTGAAGAACCAGCTGCAAAACCGAGAAACGGCTGAGTCTAGCCAGACCCCTGCTGCAGGAAAGAATGATAAGGGGAAAGCTGTCATCCGTGAGGACCAACCACAACACTCCGCATCAGTTGCCTCTTTGTCTGTCCAACAACTGCAGGACATGATCATGAATTCCATCAGGGCTCAGTATGGTGGACCGACTCAAAGTTCCCTCTTGTATTCTAAACCTTATACAAAGAGGATTGACAATCTCAGACTACCCACTGGGTTTCAGCCCCCCAAATTCCAGCAGTTTGACGGAAAGGGCAATCCAAAGCAACACATCGCCCACTTTGTTGAAACTTGTGAGAATGCCGGTACTCGGGGAGATTTGCTTGTTAAACAATTTGTCCGAACACTGAAGGGAAACGCGTTCGATTGGTACACTGACCTGGAGCCTGATACAATTGACAGTTGGGAACAGATGGAGAGAGAGTTTCTGAATCGCTTCTACAGTACGAGGCGAACAGTTAGTATGACAGAACTCACGAGCACAAAGCAGCGAAAGGGTGAGCCAGTCATTGATTACATCAATCGTTGGAGAGCCTTGAGTCTTGACTGTAAAGATAGACTCTCCGAGGTGTCCTCTGTTGAAATGTGCACCCAAGGTATGCACTGGGGAATTCTTTACATCTTGCAGGGGATAAAACCCCGGACCTTTGAAGAATTGGCGACTCGCGCTCATGATATGGAGTTGAGCATCGCTAGTAGAGGGGGCAAGGATCCCGTAGTCCCAGATATGAGGAAAGAAAAGAAGGAAGTCAAGGGCATTGAGAAAGTTGCAAAGAGTGCCACAAAAGAATCCATGGTCGTCAACACGACCCCGTTGAAATTTTCCTCCAAAGGAAAAGAAAGTAAATCCAGTAAGCAAATAGAGACAGGTGAGAGACGTCGCCTAACTTTAAAAGAAAGACAAGAAAAGGTATATCCATTTCCAGACTCCGACGTTCCAGATATGTTGGAACAGCTGTTGGAGAAGCAGCTGATTGAACTACCTGAATGCAAACGACCGGAAGAGTTAGGAAAAGTCAATGATCCTAACTTCTGCAAGTATCACCGAGTTGTTAGTCATCCAGTGGAAAAATGTTTTGTATTGAAAGAGCTAATCCTTAAGTTGGCTCGTGAAAGGAAAATTGAGTTGGACCTTGATGAGGTGGCTCAAACAAATCATGCAACCATAATGGCAAATGTAGGGAATGAAAATCCCCTAATCTCCTCATGTGATTATGAAGAAAGATTAATTCAATTTGGGACCCTTGATCCTGTAGTGGTTCGATTTCAAAAAGAAGCCACAATGAGGGGACCCCAAGGAAAATATAATTCCGTTGAAGATGAGAACGGAGGCTGGACCCTTGCCGTTCGCCGCAAAAAGCAAAAGCAAAGTTACGCACGGAAAGAGTCCCGCCTATATCGAGATAGTAAAAGAAAAGTTAAGTCTCAAAGGAAGAAGGGAAAAGAGAAGTCGGGGAGGTCAAAGCCTGTCGTGAAGGAAAGTGAAGATTTCTTTTGCCCTCCACAACCCATAACTTTGGCAGAATACTTCCCAAGGAGCTTTCTCGATGATAGTAAAGAGAAGGCACTTGAAACTGTCACGTGTCACGTTGTGGACGTGGTGGAAGATGATGACGTCCTCGCTAGCTCCTCGGGAGTGGCGGTAGGTTCAGGAGACTTATCCTCTTTCAGCATAAAGGACTTACTGTCACTTCCTCAGGAAGCTAAAAACGTCCTTATTAACGCATTGATAGAGTCCGATGGTACAAAGATTCCAACCTCTGAGGCACGCACATGTGCTTCGTGTTGCGTGACTATAGGATTTTCCGATGAAGATTTGCTGCTAGGGTCAAAGTCTCACAATAGACCTTTATTCGTCTCGGGATACATCCGAGAACAGAGGGTAAGTCGGATCCTCATCGACGATGGATCAACTGTCAATATAATGCCTAAGTCAACTATGAAGCAATTAGGCATCTCGATGGAAGAATTATCAAACAGTAAATTGGTGATTCAAGGTTTCAATCAAGGCGGACAACGGGCAATTGGCATGATACGTCTCGAGCTCATCATTGGAGATTTGAAGGCCGATACTTTGTTTCATGTGATAGACTCCAAGACCACTTATAAGTTGCTATTAGGTTGTCCTTGGATCCACGACAATGGAGTGATAACTTCTACATTGCACTAGTGCTTCAAATTCTATCAAGATGGCATTAAGAAAGTTGAAGCTGACACTAACCCATTTTCAGAAGCAGAATCCCATTTCGCTGATGCAAAATTTTATATGAAGAGCGACAACATAGGGGAAACTATACCTACAGAAATCCCCTTGATAAAAAAGAATGATAAACTCGATTTAGAGCCACAAGCAGATGCAGGGAAGGAAGTTGTTGAGAATGTGAAGGCATCTAACCCGAAGAATGGTGAAGCATCTACAAGTCTTGAGAAATCTAAAGTTGTAGAGGATGAGAAATGTTCACCTGTTCTACGATACATCCCTTTGTCCCGGCGTAAAAAAGGGTGAATCACCTTTCACTGAATGTTCGAAAAGCATAAAGGTCGGTGACGTTGAAATTCTAAAGGAAGGTTTCACTATGCCTCTTACAAAGATCACAGAGCAAGAGATTAGGAAACCTGAGGATGACCAGATAAAAGCAATTTTGCCTGAAAAACGAACTAAAGACGGGTTCGACCCGAAGGCATACAAACTTCTAGCGAAAGCAGGTTATGACTTCACAGCTCACACTGAATTTAAAAGTCTGAGGGTTTTTGATGGAAGATCTGAGCTCTCTGCAACACAGAAGAAGCTTCTAAAGGAAGGCTATAGTCTGCCTACGATGAGAAAAGGACTTGGATATAAGTCGCCTGAACCAGTTCGCATAACAAGAAAAGGGAAGGCGAAAGTGGCAGACATAAATCATATAACAGCAGAGGAGGTCGATGACTCAAAAGAAGAAGAGAACGTCAACAAACGAGCTTCTGTTTTTAGGCGCATCAGGCCACCAGTTGCTCGTGCTTCAATATTTCAAAGATTAATTGTGAATGAAACAGAAGAAGAAAGCGTACAACCTACCAATAACTCCACGCAACCTTCAGCTTTTCGAAGGTTAAATATGTCTGTTGGGGAAGAAGAGAGTACACTTTCAATTCCGGATATCACACGACCTTCAGCTTTTAGAAGATTAAATATGTCCGTTGGGGAAGAAGAGAGTACAATTTCAATTCCAGATGTTACACGACCTTCAGCTTTTAGAAGATTAAATATGTCTGTTGCGGAAGAAGATGGCACATTTTCAAGTCCGGATGTGACTCGACAATCAGTTTTTCAGAGGTTAAGTGTTACCACGAGAAGAAACCAAAGAGAGCAGCCTGCTTCGTCAACTTCTCACCGACTTCAACATGAAGATGTGATGAAAATTGAAAAGATCGCGAAGGCTAATGGAGAAATTCGAAGTGCAGTTCCTTCACGAATGAACAGAAAAACCTTTGTTACTGTCAATACGGATGGTTCTTTAAAGGTAAAGAGATGTGATGTTGTCATCACCAATCCTTCAGAAGAAGATAGTGATCAGGAAGAAGAACAAGCCTCTTGCCTTCACATCACGGTTGAAGAAGAAACAGAGGTCGAAATGTCTGAAGTAGATGAGGACGAAGCACCTTTATCACTTGAAGACGGTAGCGAGTCTACAGTTGATGAGCTTAAAGAAGTAAACCTGGGTACACCAGAAGAGCCACGCCCAACTTTTATAATCACGTCACTGACTCCTGAAGAAGAAGGTGAATACATGAGTTTACTCGCTTCATATAGAGATATCTTCGCCTGGTCATATAAAGAGATGCCTGGACTTGACCCAAAAGTAGCTGTCCATCATCTCGCAATTAAAGAGGGGTATCGGCCGGTCAAACAGGCTCAACGACGCTTTCGCCCAGAACTTATCCCTCAAATTGAAATAGAGGTCAATAAATTGATAGAAGCAGGATTCATCCGTGAGGTAAAATACCCTACGTGGATAGCCAACATCGTTCCTGTTAGAAAGAAGAATGGACAGCTTCGCGTTTGCGTTGACTTTCGTGATTTAAATAATACATGTCCCAAAGACGATTTTCCACTGCCAATCACAGAAATCATGGTGGATGCCACCACAGGGCATGAAGCTTTGTCTTTTATGGATGGGTCATCAGGCTATAACCAGATTCGAATGGCTCTTGCAGATGAAGAAATGACAGCCTTTCGAACTCCAAAAGGGATATACTGTTACAAAGTGATGCCCTTTGGATTAAAGAACGCTGGAGCTACTTATCAACGTGCTATGCAAAAGGTTTTCGATGATATGCTACATAAACATGTCGAGTGCTATGTCGATGATCTTGTTGTTAAGTCGAAGAGACGACAATATCACTTGAAGGATCTAAAAGTGGTCTTTGATCGTTTGAGAAAGTATCAATTGAGGATGAACCCTCTCAAATGTGCATTCGGTGTTACTTCTGGGAAGTTCCTGGGGTTCGTCGTTAGACATCGAGGAATCGAAATAGATCAATCAAAAATTGACGCCATTCAAAAGATGCCAAGACCTAAAAACTTACATGAGTTGAGAAGCCTGCAAGGTCGTCTGGCCTACATTCGAAGATTCATCTCTAACTTAGCCGGTCGATGCCAACCTTTTCAAAGGCTAATGAGGAAAGGAGAAAAATTCGAGTGGGATGAAGCATGTCAAAACGCCTTTGAAAGCATTAAGAAATATTTGCTTAACCCTCCTGTCTTAGGAGCCCCCATGCTGGAAAGTCATTGATTCTGTACATCGCTGCTCAAGAAAGATCACTGGGAGCGTTATTGGCACAGGAAAGTGAGAAGGGAAAGGAACGAGCCCTTTATTACTTAAGCAGGACCTTAAATGGAGCTGAGATAAATTACTCACCTATTGAGAAAATGTGCCTTGCTCTTTTCTTCGCTATTGACAAGTTAAGGCATTACATGCAAGCTTTCACAGTGCACCTGGTCGCGAAAGCTGATCCTATCAAGTATGTTCTATCAAGGCCAGTTATTTCTGGACGCTTAGCTAAGTGGGCCATCATACTTCAACAATATGATATCGTATATATACCTCAAAAGGCAATCAAGGGGCAGGCATTAGCCGACTTCTTGGCAAATCATCCAATTCCTTCAGATTGGAAGTTATGTGAAGATCTTCCTGATGAAGAAGTCTTCTATGTTGAAATTACGGAGCCCTGGATTATGTACTTTGATGGTGCAGCACGAAGAAGTGGAGCAGGGGCAGGAATCGTCTTTGTTTCGCCTGAGAAACACATGCTCCCCTATAGCTTTGTGCTTGGTGAATTGTGCTCAAACAATGTTGCTGAATATCAAGCGCTAATAATTGGCCTCCAAATGGCCTTGGAGATTGGCATAAGATATATAGAGGCCTATGGTGATTCAAAATTGGTCATTAGCCAACTTTTACTCCAGTATGAAGTGAAGCATAAAGACTTGAAGCCTTATTTCATCTATGCAAAACAACTGCTAGAAAGGTTTGACAGTATAGTACTGGAGCATGTTCCAAGATCAGAAAATAAAAAGGCAGATGCTCTAGCAAATTTAGCCACTGCCCTAACAATTCCGGAAGATATGTCGATGAACATCTCACTTTGTCAGAGGTGGATCGTGCCGCCAATAGAAGACCAATGCCTAGAAGTAAATATGATTTCTGTCTTTGTAATTGAAGAAGAGGACTGGCGACAGCCCATTATAGATTATCTTCAACATGGAAGACTGCCCACAGATCCCAGGCGTAGGGCCGATATACGAAGAAGAGGTGCCCGATTTATCTACTACAAGGAGATCCTTTATCGTCGTTCTTATGAGGGACTCTTCCTTCGATGCCTTGGAAAGGAAGAAGCAGCAAAGGCATTAAATGAGGCACATTCAGGTGTTTGTGGCGCCCATCAGTCGGGTCCAAAACTCCAGTTTCAATTAAAAAGGATGGGTTATTATTGGCCTACAATGATTCAAGACTCAATGGAATATGCAAAGAAGTGTGAAGCCTGTCAATTCCATGCAAACTTCATACATCAGCCGCTGGAGCCTCTTCATCCGACTGTAGCTTCATGGCCTTTTGAAGCTTGGGGACTTGACCTTGTTGGCCCTATAACACCTAAGTCTTCAGCATGACATTCTTACATTCTTGCAGGGACAGATTACTTCTCAAGATGGGCTGAAGCTGTCGCATTGAAAGAAGCCAAGAAAGAAAATGTTGTGGATTTCATTCGAACTCATATAATCTATCGGTACGGTATCCCTCATCGTATTGTGACAGATAATGGAAGACAATTCTCCAACGACCTAATGGACAAGTTGTGTGAGAAGTTTAACTTCAAACAATACAAGTCCTCTATGTACAATGCTGCGGCAAATGGGTTGGCAGAAGCATTCAATAAGACGCTGTGTAACTTATTGAAGAAAGTAGTCTCCAAGACAAAGAGAGATTGGCAAGAAAAGATCGGTGAAGTGTTGTGGGCCTACCGAACTACTCATCGCACTCCTACAGGAGTCACACCTTATTCACTCGTTTATGGGGTAGAAGTTGTGCTCCCGTTAGAAAGAGAGATTCCTTCATTAAGGATGGCTGTCCAAGAAGGGTTGACAACAGAAGATAATGCTAGGTTGCGCCTTCAGGAGTTAGAAGCACTTGATGAAAGAAGGTTAGAGGCTCAACAAGCATTGGAATGCTACCAAGCACGGATGTCTAAAGCCTTTGACAAGAATGTGAAGCTTCGATCTTTTCAAGTTGGTGATCTTGTGCTAGTTGTTCGAAGACCCATCATCACGACACAACACACAGGGAACAAGTTCACACCTAAATGGGATGGACCCTACGTCGTCAAGGAAGTCTACACAAATGGAGCGTACAAGATCGTGGATAAAGACGGATTAAGAATAGGCCCGATAAATGGCAAATTTCTTAAAAAGTTTTATGCGTGAAATGTAATGCTCCATATCGCAAGAGCCTAAACTGCATGATACTCCTAGCCCGCATGAGTTAAAAAGGTGAACGGCCAAAACATAAAAAAAAAAATCAAATTTGTATTCTGAACTACGTTATGACTTGATCCCGTTTATTAATGGGTACGTAGGCAACTTAAAGGAAACTTTAAGCTCATTCCATAAAATAAAAAAAATCATTATTCCAATATGCGAAACAAGTACGATAATGAATAAAAAAATCTTGCCTATTACAAAAAAAATGGAGATATTTTCGATAAAAATATGATGATAAAAAAAATGAAGTCTGATTATGGTATCCACTTGTAATTCTTCAGCTCTTCTTGTGCATCTTCCAACATTTCACGAAGTATCGTCAGAGTTTTAGCATCAACATCAGTAAGAACAGGGGCATCTTCAATGCTACTTATAGTTCCTCGCAGTTTGGAAGCCTCAAGTTGATTTTGTTTTAGAAGATCCTCCTTCTCGATAATCGATTTAGAAATCTCAACTCGCTTAGCTTTCACAGTTTCAAGCCTAGCTTCCAATTCTTCTTCTTCTCGCAATGCTTGCAGATGTTGTTGCTGAAGTGAACCTTTCGCGGTGAGTAGTTCACTTTCACTATATAGTATCTTCTCCAAGCTAAACCTAGTCTCTCTCAGTTGGCGATTCTTACTCTCCAAAGTTAATTGAGAAGAAAATGATGACTGCAGCTGGTTATACTTCTCTACCTTCTTGAAATACGCACTTACAATTTCTTTAAGAGAATCCAAGCCAGGTACACGAATCTCAGAAATTGTATGAAGTATTTTGACTGCCTCTTGTTTAAGGCGAGGTATTTTGTCGAACGGAGTGCGTATGATCTTCTGGTGTATGCTCTCCCACAGGGCAAGGGAAGATTGTTTCCTATAGTTGGAAATAACATCGTCAGCAAAGTAATCAGAGATCTCAGACGCAGCTGCATGGGTCGTTGTCTTCTTTTGTTCAGGAACTTCATCAATTGCAGGATGACAAGATTGAATCGCGACTCTATCCGTTGGCGCTTTGGAATTGTCCACACGCGCAGCTACAGAGTCAAAGATGTCTGGACTCACAAAAGAAGAAGGACTATGATGCCCTTCGACTTCTATAAGGGGATCATTTAAGGGTGACTGCAAAGAAAAGGGGGAAACAATGATGATAATAATAATAGTAAAATATTATAACGAAAAAAAAAAAAAAAACACTTACCAGTGGTGTAGGGAGTTCAGGAAATTGTGATGAGCTAGGGACTCCATCAAAATATTCATCTTCACATACTGATGGTTGTTTGGACTTTTTAGACCTTTTCCAATGATGATCGTCGCTACTGCTCTGACTACCATCATTATCCTTGGAGCAAAATTCACCAGGTTCAAACATGCGAATCCTTTTGCCTCCGTTGTCATTGCCAACTTTTTTAGGAAATTTTGGCTTAGAGAGGAGAGGAGAAGCGCTATCCGCCAACTTTTGTATGCCTTCTTCAAGATAATTCCCATGCTTGGCTAACCACCAACTTCTGTAGCGTTGAGTAACCTGAGTGTGTGGTTTCGTTGCACGAGCAGGAAGGTATACTTGGGATAATGTTCCTCTTTGAGTGCATATCCTCCAAAGACGAAACACACTCGCTAAATTTGCCTCAGGAATTTCTATACTCAAGTCATTCGGTATGTCTTGATAGAATCCAAATTGCCGACTAAATCGACAAGGACTATAAGTTTCAATAACCATCAACGATCCACAGCGTGAAGACAAGAAACACGACCGAATGCTTATGAAGAATGAAGAAAGCCAAAACGATAATTTCCCGTCATCTTTCAAAAGCTCGCCTGTATTTCTGGCTTGAAGACTCGCATACCATGACACATATTTACCTTTGTGAATATGTACACGGGCTTCAAAATCGTTAAAGTACTTAGCCCCACCCTCGCCAGAAAACTCAACCATCATTGGGCCAATGACAGGTGCTGGGACTTTGTAATGCATGTTAAAATAATAAGCCAGCCAAGCATGGACATAGTGCAAAGGAAAACAAGCCTTTGAAAATCCAGCAGAAGGAGATGCACTGTGGATCTGGCCGAGTCCATGATAAATATTGGCCAAAACAGGAACAGCAAGACTGAAAACGTAACCTTCAGCCATAAGACTGGCGACTTTAAAAACTTCTGGACGAAGAGAAGTACGTTGGTCGGGAAATACAAATGCGCACAACCAACAAGAAAGAAAGGCAGCCAAGTATGCCTTATCTTTCAGTTCATCTTCTACGCCCAACATGCAAAATAAGTCCATTTCTTTTTCGGACCAGCTGTGACGCTTGGTAGGAGCCCCATTCGGATTATGGGTCTGACGTGGACGAGAAGTCTTCTTCGGCTTTCGGGGAAGAGGTTTTTCATATTTCGAATCTCCTTTAAACCAGAAAGAAATCCACGGTTTGATAGGAATTTGAAGGCAATCGCGTTGTTGAGATGCAATGTGATAGTACGCAGCAAAAAGGTACTCACAAACTTTTGGGCAATCTTCATCCTTTCGATCAGGCGAACCTAATAATTCCTTACAACAAGGAACAACTTCATCATAAAACCTACCCTTGATGGAAAGGCCTCCTAATCTCCACATGTCCCATAGAGAGATAGATAACTCTCCTGATGATGTATGAAGTGTATTTGTGGATGGACACCATGCTTCACAAAAAGCTCGAACTATATCATTATTGCGGTCATAAGTGTATAAGGAAGCCATTACAGCATCAAACAAACAAGCCTTCTTCAGTATCGTCGTATTTGAAGAAATTACGACCTCTAACCATTCCCAATAATCAGGTATATAAAAGAATTCTCCATGAATTCTTATTGAATTACCCCAACGAACTTGTTCGTCTCCAATAATTCGACGACCTAAAGTTGATTCTGGATTTTCGTCCGGCACCTTGCTATGAATTGGAGACTCTAAAAACCACGCCTTCAATGAAGAGTCGTGACTCAAAAGTCTTTCTTCTGACCATCTAGACAAAGAGGTTGAATTATTCAAGCAATGTTGTGATCCCCTAAAATTACCGCATATTGTCTCTCCTACAGGAAGTATAACGCCATTTTCAACAGGTTGATCTTTGTCCTTCAAGATGACTAAGTAGTTTTTCTCAGGATCAGGGTGCTCAGTAAAATACACCATGATGGAGATAAGTTTTTCTACACAAGAAAAAAAAAGTGTCAATCTTATCCAAGAAGTTATGAAGGCAAGAAAGTGATGCATGAATAATCAATCATACAAAAAATATATATATAACCAACTCTATAAGACACTATAGTCATCAAAACGACTGGTCTAGCAGGAGTGCATGAACACTGGAACAATTTTGGCTTTTAATGTCGGGCAATGCCTGACATTAAAGGTCTTTAATGTCGGTCACTGACCGACATTAAAAGCACCGACATTAAAAGTTTTAATGTCGGTCACTTTTAATGTCGGGCAATGACCGACATTAAAAGCGGCTTTTAATGTCGGTCGCTTTTCATGTCGGTCATTGCCCGACATTAAAGACCATGTCCGACATTAAAAGTACACTTATAATGTCAGTCTCGTCCGACATTAAAAGACTGTTTTGTTGTCTGGTTGACCGACATAAATAGCACGGTTTTAATGTCGGTCCCTTTTCATGTCGGTCAATGCCCGACATTAAAGACCCTGTCCGACATTAAAAGTACACTTATAATGTCAGTCTTGCCCGACATTAAAAGTATGTTTTGTTGTTTGGTTGACCGACATAATTAGCAGTGTTTTAATGTCGGTCGCTTTTAATGTCGGTCATTGCCCGACATTAAAAACGCTGTCCGACATTAAAAGCGTACTTATAATGTCGGTCCTGCCCGACATAGATAGCAAGGTTTTAATGTCGGTCATTGCCCGACATTAAAAGTGCTCTCCGACATTAAAAGGTCGGTCCTGCCCGACATCAAAAGTGGTGACATCAGAACTGTGCGACATTAAATGTGTGACATTAAAAGTTTGCAGATTTTAATTTTTCTATATAATATGTCCGACATTAAAAATCCGTTTTTGTATGTTTTAATGACAGGCAATGGCCGTCATCATTTTCATTCAGTATTAAATAAAAAAAATTGTTGGAAGCAAACGTAGCTAACCAACAATACTATTTCTTCCTTCCTGTAAACAAAAATAGAATCTGCAATTTATAACTTCCAATACAAATAGGTCAATCCAAACACAATTTTTTCATGTCACAACCAATTTGAAATACAAACACTTCCATATATCATTTACAATATAATACTTGGACCACCCGTCCCTCCACAAATTAGATCCAACCTAATATTCCAGAATGAAGCATTTTCAGATCAAGAGAGAACACATATGAACATTCACTATTGAAAAGTATGTACACTATTGAAAAGTATATGTACCTAAACAAATCCTCCACTATATATAAACACATTTCAAACTAATTAATGTATATTCAAGTACATCTACGTTACACAAATCCTCCAACAAAATTTGCCCATTCTATACGAACCTCGTCAATCTCGTCTTGTGTAAATGCATTCTTTGTGTTAAACTACAACAAAACAAAAACAATTACATGATAAAAGAATGAAACGAAACATAAATTATAATAACATGTAAGGATAGTGATACTACTTACAAGTTTAGTTATAGGGGTAGTAGAGTTGTGCATTATTTCTCTTATATATTTTTGCACAAAATGCCCACACTCTGTCGAACCTGTTTGACGAGGGCACTACAATGAAAAAGAACATACTTGAGTATGCATACAATATTTCACTGTCTATAATATCATGAATGTGAATTTACCTTCACTAGTTTCCAACTAATAGCAGATCGATATTGAGGAAGCGAGTGCTTAGCTTGCCACATTCTCAACCCCCTAAATAATTTAAAACATTAGAACAATTCAAGTTTTATTTTTCCTTTTAAACACTACAAATACTTGAGACACACTTACGTATTTATAGTTCCACTAAACTCTTCTTCAACTTTACTACGCAGAGAATTCAATATATACACAGTGTTTTCTCGAGGCTGGATCGCGATCAACATCCAATGACGACTACGTAGAATCACAATTTTGATCATATTATTATTTATGAATAAGAAAAGTTACAATGGAGTAAATGTCGCTAGTAAGAATTACTTACCCAGTGTTAAAGGGAATGAGAACTAGTTGATCCAAATCAACCATATCTAGTCTGTTAGATAGATTTCTAGAACGAAGTTCTTGAGACTTCACGTACGATGAGATTGTTGTTTGATCAACCAGAAAAAACTTATTTGTTATCTCGGGATCAAGTACAGTCCAAAGGTACCTAAAGAAAATAATACAAGTATTCATCAACTCAACACTTCCATAAAGCATAATACATTCCCCCCCCCCCCCCCTCCCTACCAAACTCAACTAAACTTTTAAAGCAACATCTCCAATAATACAACTTAAATCAAGCATTTTTCAAGAGCATAATACATAAGTATTCATCAACTCAAACACTTCCATAAAACATAATACATCCCCCCCCTCCCTACCAAACTCAACTAAATTTTTAAAGCAACACAAGTATAAAACAACATAAGTCAAGCATTTTTCAAGAGCATAATACATAAGTATTCATCAACTCAACACTTCCATAAAACATAATACATTCCCCCCCCCCTCCCTACCAAACTCAACTAAACTTTTAAAGCAACATCTCCAATAATACAACTTAAATCAAGCATTTTTCAAGAGCATAATACATAAGTATTCATCAACTCAAACACTTCCATAAAACATAATACATTCCCCCCTCCCTACCAAACTCAACTAAAATTTTAAAGCAACACAAGTATAAAACAACATAAGTCAAGCATTTTTCAAGAGCATAATACATAAGTATTCATCAACTCAACACTTCCATAAAGCATAATACATTCCCTCTCCCCCCCTCCCTACCAAACTCAACTAAACTTTTAAAGCAACACAAGTATAAAACAACATAAGTCAAATTGTGTAATAACTTTGTTTACTTACGTAATGTACGTGAGTATGCACGAGTAACCTATCTCCACATTCCCACAATATTGTTGGATGTCTTCGCGATGTAAAAATACCGATGCTTCCTTTCCCAAGATACGCTCGGGCATTGTGATCATTAGTGTATCTTCTTGTCTCATCGAAAACACTGCGTATCTATTTAGGAGCTTAATAGTAACATGGGCCTCTGTGTGTTTGCTCGATTGTACTATGGGCTTAGCTTTGGCAGGAGGCTCCTATAAAAGATATGAAGTTACTATCTTTCTTTTAAAAAAATTATTTCAATAGAAAATAAACATACCTCTTTATCATCTACAATAATAACAAGTCTGCGAGGCCATCCCACAAAATTACCGACCGCTTGATACAGCGTTTGTAGTTCATCGTTCACAGGAATCGGTAATGCACAATCATCACCTATCACCATGTCCACCACAACGCGAACATTTTCTACTCCTAATGGAACTCCATGGATGGTTGTATTTTGTGAATGCGACTCATACATTGTGCCTACGGCAACAATGTTATCCATAGAGACCATCGCTAGGTGACAAGGTGTTCCAGCCTACAAAAGTTTAAAACGTCGAAGCTAAGTATATATATATATATATATATATAAAATTCCAACAAGGATAATAATAATTTACCTCTTTATTCTCAGATATCTCACGAACAACATCTTTTCCTTTTGACTTCTTATGCGTGGCACTCGAAGCGTCGCTTTGTGGTGTCTTTCGGCGAGGGGCTTCGGTCTTCACACTCGAAGCTTCGCTTTGCGGTTGCTTACTCAAGTTTGACTTCTCTCTTGCAACGTTGTAGTACACAGAGGGCGTTACGAACGCGCCCACTCCCCTTACACGCCCTCTGTGTTCTGGCGTGCCCAACGCTTCAGTTAAGATGTCCTGACCTTCATTTAGTGCAGCTAATTCGTCCTATCATAAACATTTCAATAAGAATTTTTCAATTACTAAAGTATCACATAATCCAAAACTTCTTTCACATATATATATAAAAACTTACAATTCGATTGACACGTGCTACAGTGACCTCATCGCAATATTCTTTATTTTTTCCTTTTCGTGCTTCCTTCCATAGAATTGCACGATTGGAAGGATCGTCGGTCAATTCCTGTACAAATATACATATTATTGAAGGTATACACAAATTTTCATGTCATTTACATTAAATAGTCGTACTTACTAAGTCTTTGGCAAGATTTGCATATCCCTTACGAGAGATATGATGATTATACAAGCATCTCTCTCGTCTTTCTTTCTGAGCCTTACTTAACGTCTGTATATTTAATTTGAAACACAAAAACAACAAGTTGAATGCATGAATATTTAATTTGCAAAATAATTTCACTAATCTAAAGTTTATTTACCTCCCACTCTGATGTTAGTGTACTACTCACAAATGTCTCCCAATCCTTTTGTTCAATATGTGAGTATTTAGGAGGAGGAGTTGCCAAACGCTCTGGTTCATCTTTTAATGGATTGACATACTTCTGCGTTAGGTATGTCTTGAATGTTCGAAATTTTCTAGACGCAGATTGAAGTATACTACTCTTGGACCTAGGGTCCACCACGAACAACATCTGCATAAACAAAATAACAAAGTAATTAGCAAAACAAGTAAACTAAATAAGCTATTCAGTCCTATAGATCAATAAACTTTTTACCTCTATACAATCAAAAATTTTATCCTTCATTTCCTTAGGCACATCCTTCCAGTTTTCGTATGTTATAGGGATTTGTTGTCTCACACAAACCCCTATGTAACTTTGCATCTGGTTAGCATTATCTCCAACAGCTTGACCTTGATTGTTGTAAACAATCGTCAAGCGTTCTCCATTATTTCTTAGGCGTGCCAATCTATGCATCGTAGTAGGCCCTCGTCCTGGCACTAGTGGTTGGATAAACACATTTCTTTCATCTCCACTACTACTACTTTCTTCACTCATTGTAACAATCTGCAAGAAAGACACAAAACATACATTCATGAGATATATAAACGTATAAGATCTATTAACTTATAGAAAATATAATAAATAAATGAATTTGAGATAGTACCATCTTCAACACACTATTTATCAACCCATATACCCTCACAATCATTTCTAGCATATGTTGATGACATTTCATCGTCATCCTGAAATACATCAAGATTAGGCATTCTTTCTAGGACCCCATAACCACAATCTTGGACAATATCTCCAACTTCATCTTCATAGAAATCTTCTTCAACTATTCTTTGAGGTGGTGTTAAAACCACTGACCAACGTGGATTTAGGGGATCTTTTACGTAGAATACTTGCTTGACTTGAGAGGCCAAAATAAATGAGTCTGATTTATGCCCAATGCGATTAAGATCTACAGTAGTGAACCCAAACTCGTCTATTTTAAGTCCGTTATTGTTCTCAACCCAGTCACATTTGAATAAAATAACAGTTAAATCGTGATAATCAAGTTCCCATATTTCTTGTATGACACCATAAAATGTCATGTCCGACATGATAGGATTTTTGTCTTTAGCACTAGAAACTTGCATTGTATTCGCTGTTACCATAACTCCACTGTTTTGGACATTCCTAATGTCATCACGTTTCTTTGCATGATAGCAAATACCATTTATCACGTAACCAGCATATTTGGCGACATCTGGACGAGGCCCATGAGCTATCCATCTTAAAGATGATGGTATGGAGTTTCTTGGCACCTCAAGGGCAAGTGCAACCTGAGTTTTATATTTAAATGATTAGTTACTAACTTTGTATTGTAACTAAAAGAGTTTGGCTCTAGTAATTACCCGAGTGCGCAACCAACTACTAAATGTGCGATTATGCTCGTCTTGAAGCCATTTTTTGTTTTTAGATTTACTGGGATTGAGTCTGGACAAAGTGTTCATGTGTTGCCTATTAGATTCATTTAAATAACAAAGTTAGTAGATCATCACATAATCAGAAAATTGTGTAAGGACTTAGATTAGTGTGCATACCCTACATATGGAAGCACGTCGTTTACATTTTGAAGAACATAAAGATGAGCTTGATTTAACTGATCCTTACTCGGTCTGAAATAGGAAGCAACAGACAATGGTCTATCAATTTCTGGATTCTCTTTCCTTGTCGATGAGCGCAATCCAATACTTTCAATTCCAGAGATAAATTCAGAACAAAATTCTACGGCCTCTTCTACGATATAATTTTCTCCAATGCATCATTCAGGACGATTTTTATTTATTACATAACTTTTCAGTACTTTCATATATCGTTCAAAAGGATACATCCATCTCAAATACACTGGTCCACAAAATTCTACCTCTCTTACAAGATGCACCACAAGGTGCATCATTATTGTGAAGAATGCCGGTGGAAAATATTTCTCTAATAGACATAATGTGACCACTATATCCTCTTGCAAGCCTTTTAACTTGGATGAATCAATTGTCTTACTACATATAGCATTGAAGAAGAAACATAGGCGAATGATTGCGAGTCTAACATGCTTTGGTAAAATGCCACGAATTGCCACAGGCAATAATTGTTGCATAAGAACGTGATGATCGTGCGACTTGAGTCCATAAAGTTTTAAATCTGTGAGCGACACTAGATTTTGTATGTTGGATGAATAGCCCTCAGGTACTTTAATTTCGGATAGTGTCTTACACAAGTTCAATTTCTCCATTCGTGATAGTGTATAACATGCTGGGGGTAAGAAGATCTTTTTCTCTCCCAACTGAGGAGCCAATTCTGATCTAATGTTCAATTCAACCAAATCCAAACGAGTTTTTAATCCATCTTTTGTTTTGCCAGGAATATCAAGTAGCGTACCAATAATATTTGCACGAACATTCTTTTCGATGTGCATCACATCTAAACAATGTCGCACCTGAAAATATTTCCAATATTCTAACTCAAAGAAAATGGACTTCTTCTTCCAATAGCTACTTGCAAGATCTCCATTGTTTTTTTCCTTTCCTGCTTTCTTACCAAATGAATATCTGAATTCGCTTGTTTTTGCAAAAATTTCCTCTCCATTTAATGGTTCGGGAGCGAAACTCAATTCTTGTTCGCCATTGAAATGTTTCTTTTGCTTTCTAAATGGATGGTTATGGGGTAAAAACTTTCGATGCCCAAGATACGCCATCTTTTTTCCTTTAGGCAAATAAGTAGATGCAGTTTTCTCCCCACAAATTGGACATGCATGATATCCTTTTACTGTACAACCACTCAAATTGCCATACGCAGGAAAATCATTAATAGTCCACAATAAAATAGCTTTGAGAGTGAAAAAATTTTCTTCATGTATGTCATAACATTCCACACCCTCATTCCAAAGCATTTTCAAATCGTCAACTAGTGGAGCTAAATAAACATCAATGTCATTTCCTGGTTGTTTGGGGCCAGATATTAATGCAGTTAACATCAAAAATTTTCGTTTCATGCACAACCATGGAGGTAGATTATACGTCACCAACATAACTGGCCAACAACTATATCTACTACTAAGATCACCATGTGGATTGACACCATCCGTAGAAAGAGCCAGACGAAGATTTCTAGGTTCTAAACCAAACTCTGGCCACATATTGTCTACTTGTTTCCACGATAGTGCATCCGCAGGATGTCGTAAGTGTCCATCACTTTCTCGTTTTTTAGCATGCCACTTCAGCAAATTCGATATTTCTTTACTTCGAAACATCCGTTGAAATCTTGGAACAGGTGAGAAATACCACATAACTTTTGCTGGAACATTTTTCATCACATGGTTCGAATTTTTTCGAAGCTTCCATCTTGATGTTCCGCATATAGGGCATACTTCTGCATCAGATAGTTCCTTTCTAAACAAACAACAATCATTAATACACGCATGTATCTTCTCATACTTCATTCCAAGAGTACACAAAGTCTTTTTTGCTTGATATGTTGAAATTGGAATTTCATTAGGGCTTGGTAAGATGGCACGGAGTATTGTCAATAACTCAGTGAAACTTTTATCGCTCCATCCAAATTTTGCCTTCAAATTATAAAACTTTATCAAAGTAGATATCTTGGTAAAATTCTTACAACCCGTATATAATGGTTTCTTGGCATCTTCTAATATATCCTCAAAAACCTTAGATTTGTCATTAAAATAATCATGTGCAGCCTCAAACATTCCTATTGTGTCCTCAACATCATCGTCATATTCAACTTCAACTTTTCCACTAATAGACGCATTTCCATTGTCTTCCTTATTTGATTGTGATTCACCGTGCCAAATCCATGTCTTATAGCTTTGATCGATACCATGAACAAACAAGTGGTGTCTTACTATATTCACATTTTGAAACTTTACATTCACACACTTCAAACATGGACAACGAATGATATTCGGTGTATTCGAATGTGGTAATCCATTTTCAATAAACATCTCAACTCCGAAGCAATATTCTTCTGACATTCGACTTTTTGTCATCCACGACTTATCCATTACTATAATTGTGTTGCTTGAGAGGTTAATCTACAAAGAAGAACAATTATTACTTAAACTTGTGTACTTTTTAGTTCATTAAGAAGAAAATGAGTGAAATTTGAACTACTAACGAGTTCCTTGTTCACTCAAGTCCACGATCTTGACAATAAAAGTCAAGATCATGATATATTATCTCAGTTGCAAGAGATAACTCAACAAACCATTTCAAAACATCACTTAAGTATTTATCAACTTCCACCTAAACTCAACTAAAACTATAAACTAAAACAACCAACTTTAAAATCCTAATTAAAGCATTTGATCTCAACTTCTCCTCCACTAAATTCAAGTAAAATAACGAATTATAACAAAAAATTTCAAGAGATATCTTAAGTATCAATCAACTTCTCATAAAACTAAACTCAAACAAACCATAAACTCAAACAAACCATTTCACAACATGACTTAAATCCATCAAATTCCCAATAAATCCAACTAAGAACATAAACTCACAAACACCTTCAAACCATAACACAAGTATTTCTCAACCCCCCCCCCCCCCCACCCAACTAAACTTATAAATCAACACAAACAAACAATTTCAAACCATAAAGAAGTATTTCTCAACCCTCAACTTAACTAAACTTACAAACTAACACCAACAATTTCAAAATTTAATTCAAGTATTTATCAACTTCCACCTAAACTCAACTAAAACCATAAACTAAAACAACCAACTTTAAAATCCTAATTAAAGCATTTGATCTCAACTTCTCCTCCACTAAACTCAAGTAAAATAACGAATTATAACAAACAATTTCAAGAGATATCTTAAGTATCAAACAACTTCCCATAAAACTAAACGAAAACCATAAACTCAAACAAAACATTTCAGAGCATGACTTAAGTATCCATCAAATTCCCAATAAATCTAACTAAAACATAAACTCACAAACACCTTCAAACCATAACACAAGTATTTCTCACCCCCCCCCCCCCCCCCCCAACTAAACTAAACTTATAAATCAACAAACAAACAATTTCAAACCATAAAGAAGTATTTCTCAACCCTCAACTTAACTAAACTTACAAACTAACACCAACAATTTCAAAATTTAATTCAAGTATTTATCAACTTCCACCTAAACTCAACTAAAACCATAAACTAAAACAACCAACTTTAAAATCTTAATTAAAGCATTTCTCAACTTCTCCTCCACTAAACTCAAGTAAAATAACGAATTATAACAAAAAATTTCAAGAGATATCTTAAGTATCAATCAACTTCCTATAAAACTAAACTCAAACAAACCATAAACTCAAACAAACCAATTCCCAATAAATCCAACTAAAACATAAACCATAACACAAGTATTTCTCAACCCCCCAACTCAACTCAACTTATAAGCACACACACACAAACAATTTGAGAGTGGGAAGAATTCTTAAGTTAGTTTATCCAAACTCTTTGCCCTTTAATTAAGTTTCCCATCTATGCTATATGCTTTCTATTTTCTTAACGGCTACAAACTCTTTAGTTCTTATGCTTTCACCCCACTAACAAATTTAAACTTTTTAACTTTACATCCAAATTTCTAAGAATTTACTTCTATCATGAAAAATGTCAATAAAGAGCTAATTAGTTTCTTGCCTTGCCTAGGTTGATTGATAAAAAGGACTATAAATGTGTCTTTTATATAATCCTCAAAGTTGAAGAACCAAACCTAAAACTCAACCTTTCTCTTTTAATATTTGAAATGGGTTTTTTGTTTACCTTAAAATCCATGTGTTTGTTGCTTGCTATCTTTCTTTAGTTTTAGTAACAAAAATTAACATTCCCAAACAAAAACAAGTATTTCAAAACTACCTTTCTTTAGTTTTAGTAAAAAGGAACAACATTATAGCAACTATCAACATTATAGAGTAAAAATGAACTAAATTTATCAACTAACACCAACAATTTCAACATTATAATTTCTCAACTATTTTTCCTACAATATTTTCTATCCATCATCCAATCCAAGACAAAAATAAACTTAAGTAACTAATCAATTAAATTTAACTCTACATTTTTATAATATTAAAAAGAAGCAAAAAATTTTACCAAGAAATCTCACTCAAATCTTAAGAATTCGGTGTCGGATTTGCTACCCACGACCACGACCACCTCAGATCTACCCACGAACAGTGACGAACACCACTGATTTGTTACCCAAAAACAGAGATCTAGCCCACGAAGAAGTGCTGGCCGACGGTCTGTAAGTTTGGAGAAAACCCACTTGCTGAAGATGAGCTTGAGCTTGAGCTTCACGAAAATGGCACTTGCCGACGGTCTTTTGAGTTTGAGCTCACAGATCTGAAACTCTCCACAGATCTGAAATGCTGACCATCAATGAGGGAAGAAATTCGACAGAGGTTGCTAGATCTGAGAGGTTGCCGGCGATGATGGAAGAAATGCTCGCCGTCGGTCGAGAAAAACGGAAGAAAAAAGACCGCCCGTCGATGAGAAAAAGGGAAGAAATGCTCGCCGTCGCCGTCCGTTAGCTCGCCGTCGCCGTCCGTTAGCTCGCCGTCGAGGAGGGAGGAAGCCGCCGCCGTTGATGAGGGAGGAAGCCGCTGCCGTCGATGATGGAGGAAGCCGCCGCCGTCGATGAGGGGTTTTCGTTTTCGTGGGTTTCGTTTCGTTTTCGAGCAGAGAGGACTTAGGGCAGAAATGTCGGGGAGAGAGAAAGTTATTTCATTTTTACTATTTTTTAAATTTTAAAAAAAAAATAAAAAAAATAACTTTTAATGTCGGGCAATGCCCGACATTAAAGTCTTCTTTGATGTCGGGCAATGCCCGACATTAAAAGTTCGAAAAATTCATCCGACATTAAAAAGCCCGCGCGTTTTTTTGTCCGACATTAAAGCCTCCGCGCCTATTTTTCTGTCCGACATTAAAGCCATACTTTGTTGTAGTATATCTTTTAATGTCGGGCATTGCCCGACATTAAAGGCGTCTTTTGATGTCGGGCAATGCCCGACATTAAAAGTTCGAAAATTTTAAAAAACGCGCGTCCGACATTAAAAGGCCCGCGCATTTTTTTGTCCGACATTAAAGCCTCCGCGCGCATTTTTCTGTCCGACATTAAAACTATAATTTGTTGTAGTGGAAGGCGAATCTGGTGACTACCCATGCAGGTTACTCAGATCACCCAATAAAATGGGGACTGGGTCTAGCAGGAGTGCATCGTTGTAGGCGAATCTGGTGACTACCCCTGCAGGTTACTCAGATCACCCAATAAAATGGGGACTGGGTCTAGCAGGAGTGCATCGCTGTAGGCGAATCTGGTGACTACCCCTGCAGGTTACTCAGATCACCCAATAAAATGGGAATTGGGTCTAGCAGGAGTGCATGAAGGCGAATCTGGTGACTACCCCTGCAGGTTACTCAGATCACCCAATAAAATGGGGACTGGGTCTAGCAGGAGTGCATCGTTGTAGGCGAATCTGGTGACTACCCCTGCAGGTTACTCAGATCACCCAATGAAATAGAGGACTGGTCTAGCAGGAGTGAGATCACTGCAAGTGAAGCTGGTGACGACCGTTGCACGAAGCTTACACATTCAAGCAAGAAAGAAACAAATTGCAATAATATATGTGCAAAGAAAAAAAATGGAAGCCAAAAGCTCTATAGTACAATCAAAGCAATTCATATGAGCGACATCCAATAAGGACATACATGGAATATATATGCAGATCAAAAAAAAAAAAAACGAAAAGTAAAAAATAAATAAATAAATAAATAAAAACGAAAAATAAAAATAAAAAAAATAAAAAGAGAAGAAATTTTCCTACCTGGATCCCTTCTTGAATGCTCTCTGCAATTGATGTGTGCTCTCCCCTACTGAGGTTCAGTCTTATTTATAGGGGGAGTTTTAAGTTCAAATCAAAGGTTTAGATAAAGATTTGACTCAAATGAAATTCTATCTCCGGTTCAAAATTTTATGAGATAATCTTTATCTGAACCAACTTAATTAAATTAAAATTCCTAAAAGATTATTTCAATTCAAATCAATTTGGGAATTCAAATTTTATCTAAATAATTTTATTTGGGCATACTCCAAAATTTTCTTCCAAATCAAAATTTGAGATTCAAACATCAAATTCTATGTCAAATGCAAGTTTGAATTTGGTAAAATTTTACCTCAAATAATATTTTGGGCATAATCCAAATTTTATCCCAAATGGACCAAAGTCCAAACCTCAAGTTATGTTCCATATTTTGATTAAATTGGCGCACCAAATGGAGTCAAAGTCAAGAACAAATACCTTGCATTTTAATTCCAAAATATATTTTTCGAGATTCACTCACACATAATTTGTGTCTAAATCTCGAAAAGGGGGCATTTGTTGATGGAGAAATTTTACCAATCACGAATTGTCACGTCATTACATAAAATTAATGACGAAATTCAAGTTAATTAAATTTGGGACCAATTATAAATTGACATATGTCCCAAATTTAATTTGAAAACAAAGTTGGCCAATTATAAATTTATAGAGCCAAATTTCTATTTGATCAATTAATTAAAATTAAATTATTTCAATCAAATTAATTAATTTGACCAATTAATTAAAAATAATAATTATTTGGATCAAATTTGGGTCTTTTAAATGTCTGGGTCATATGGTTTTGGGTCAAATATAAACCAAATCCAAGACTAAATGGTTCAGCCCAAGACCAATAAAACCCAAGCCCAAGTTGTTAGGCCCAAAAGTTACCAGGGCCCATCCTGCGAGAACTCTATAAATAGGGGGGTTCACCACCATTTCAGGGGGTCAGAATTTTGAAGCTCGAAGCCAGAGTCAGAGAATTCAGAGAACTTCATCAAGATTGAAGACTGAAGATTGAAGACTGAAAACTCCTTGAAATCCACAAGTTTCAAAGTGCTGAACACTTCCTGAAGACTGAAGACTCCTTCAAGATTTGGAAGACTTCAAGCTCCAAGAATCCGTTGAAGCTCCAGACTCGAGATCAAGCGTTCCAGCCCTCGAGTGAAACACATCCACACACAAGAGAGAGAATCAGAGGATCAACATTAGAGATTGTATTTCCACACGCATACAAATATTAATACAAGTATATCGTTTATTCCATGTGTCTCCATCTTTGAAGTCTCGTGCGAACAAGTACTTTTTCACCCATCAGCCAATTCGATGGTCATCCCATTAAATCACTCATAAATTAGATTCACTTAATGTTACAATCACATCGAACAAAATTCCCATCTTTACAATCACACCAAAAAACAAAAAGAAAAAAAATCCATCACTTTTATATATTTTTGTTATTTTACCATAGATTTAATGTATTTACTATTAATTTTAACTTCAAATTTTTAATATTATGAAATGTAATGATAATTTTGAATTAATGACGAAAGTAACATGTTTCTAAACTAAATTAGAAACCTATCTATGAAGTATGAACAAACCATTAAATTCAAGAAAAGAACACCAAAATCAAGCCATTGAAATATCTACCATGTAAATACTTGATTCCAAACACAAAGTCAAATAGGTTAAAGATTGTCAAAGTGAATATAATTCAGCGATAATTGACATGTACTATTGATCAAAAGGTCAGAGGTTCAAATCCTCCCACCTTTGAACTCAAAAGAGAGGGGATTTTTTTTTTATCCTAAGATTTGCTTTTTTTTTTTTCAAAAACAAAAACTAGCTCGTTGATATTGACAAGTTGGTCCAATTAGATGAAATGTAGTTGAAATTAAGTTTTTCTTTAAAAAAAAAAAAGAAGCAAATTTTTTGTTTAATGACTAGTTCGTTGTAGCGACTTCTTCGAATATCTTGAAGTAGGGAGTTGAAATGTTATTATGAGTTTGTGAATTATTAAATTTTTAACGATGTTCTAAATGTTGGGATTTATACTCTAAAGACTCGTAATTAATGTTTTATTATTTAATTTTTTATTTGATTTTTTTAATTACAATTTCATTATCCATATTATGAAAAATTCTATGTTATTAATTAGTGCAATCTTCAATAATATATAGTTGACATACAAGATGATCATGTTCAAGAAATAATCTAAAAAATCTATAGTATACGGATAAAGTTGAATATCTCTTATCTTAGTAACACTATTGATACAGTTTTACAATCGTTCATGTGGAGACATGTGAGTGGAGTATCATATACAATGCATTTGTATAAAACTGAACCATGAAATATTTAGGTTGCATTCACTCAACCTCAATTGTAATTACAATGAAAATCAATTGCAATGAAAATTGTGGATCCAGTTTATTATGACTGATAGTGTTTATGGATATCAGGAATGGGAATGAACGGTGTGACCCGCTCGAAAATTTGTAATCCCATTCTCATTCCTGATAGCCAAAAGATGGATTAATCCTATTTTCATTGATTATTACGTGAAACCCACACTAACATTTTGAGTTATTTTACACCAATTGCACTTTCTCTCTCCTTTAATCCCTCTCACAATTACCTTTTCTTTTTTCTTCCTCCCTACTTCTCTCTCCTTTTTTTTTTGTTATGAAATTTCTTTATGTTGATAAAAAAAAACATTAAAACCCATAATTATTTTTTTCATTTTTATTAAAATTTCTTCTTAAATATAATTCTCCTCAATCTCTTATTTTTTTTCCTTTGATATGGTGCAAGAATGCACCTTCGAGTATTGTTTTAGCAATGGCAGACAGTCATATTTGCATCCGTGTAATTTTTTGGTCTCACATATTTACAGATCCTTTTCATAAAATGTGACCATTTTTATAAATCGAAACAAAATTGAAACTACAAAGTTGGAACTAGAAGCCAATTTTTGCTATAGTTCTCCATAGGTAGGATTTTGGTCATATTTACCAGAACGATATCTTGATCTAATATCTAGATGGATAGTTAGTGTTTTTTTTTTCATGATTTTTGGTCATTGTTTTTTTTGACAATGTGGAGGTGGGGGGTTCGAACCACAAATCTCATGGCTATTCGTACAACCTTATGCCAGTTCATTTTGGCCATATTTGGGAGAACAAGAATGAGATCTTGATTTTTTTCAAAAAAAAAAATGAATGAGATCTTGATTTTGTATATTTTGTAGAACGAGATCTAGATCTCGCCTTTTAACATTTTTTTTTTTTGATCGGTTAGGCTTTTTTTTTTCCTCTTTTTGGTTTGGTTTGTTACAACAATATAATTTTTAAACAAATTAAATAATATTATCTCATTAAATCAAATAATTGTAGATTTTGTTTTGGAAATTTTCGTCATTTTTGTTTCTTTTAATCAAGATTATGTTTTTTGAAAAAAAAAAAAAAATACCCCAAATTGAAATTTTGAATCAGACGAGGGAAATTTAAGATATTTAGTATTTTATTTTTTAAAATCCTACAATTTTTTTTTTAATTTTAATTTATGCATTAAATTTTGTCAAGTATAAAAATCTGAATAGGTAAATAAAAAAGAATGGTTGAATAAGTGAATAAAAATACAGTTTGATTCTGGAAGCATATTCGATGGTAGCCAAGCTTTAAACAATATAAAACGACACTCTGAAAACATCAAATTTTGTCCAGTGTTCTAGGTAATTTTGGACCACCCCAATGCACAAGGAGCTGACGAGAACATCCGAACAGAAAGAGGATTAGAAGACTGACCCAGAGGAAGAACCGACTAAAGGGCCAGGCCAACTTGGCCCGACCCATATGGTCGGCCTTGGTCCAAGGCCGAGGCCGACCATTCGGCCCGCTTGCGCGGGTCGAGCTCGGTCGCCTCCTTTCGGCCCCTAATGCCTCTAGCCGCCCTGGTTCCGACTGGTTCGTCCCGAAACGCCTTCGAATTCTTAAAAACCCTAGGAGTACGAGCAGGTATTTAAACCCTTCCTCGTCACTGAAGAAGGGATCCCGAACCCTATTCGTGACTTCTCTCCTTACTCTCTAGCTATTCCTTTCGTTTTCTGACTTAAGCATCGGAGGTGGTGTGGCTAGCACCACACCGGTGTGCAAGTTTATCGTTTTGCAGGCCACGTCTTCCCCCTCAAATTAATGCATTTATTACAAATATAAAACGACATTTTGATAATCATTACGATTGCAGAGATAAGTAAGCAACACCAATGAGAATCTGATTACGATAGTAGCCAAACTTTAAACAACATCAAGGAATCCTATTTCCATTCCCATTGATTTTTCATTGCGATGGAAGCTTACTGTTTATCCGATTTAGTAAACACAACCTTAATCTCTCCTTAATAAATTTGTTAATTGTGAAGATAAATATTTCACAGGATTATATGCAACGTAATCTTAACCTTGAGTGAGTTATGAACTCTTTGCCTGTTAGAGTTTTTCCTTTCATTAGTATGAGTGATCAAAGTGGCTTTTGTAGTCAATTTAGGGTCCGTTTGGAATACATTTTAAATTAAATGGTTTTCAAGAATTCATTTTATAAAAAACATTTTATACAAAAAAAAATGTTTAGAATTTAAACACTCATATGTTTGGTTGCATTTCCTCATAGGTGTTTTTATACACAAGTTATTGTATACTTAAAAAACTCTTTTTTTAAAAAAATTGGTTTCAAGTGTTTCTCTCAAAATGATTTATTTATCAATCTCATTTTCTAATAAGTCATTTTTAGTGGTTGCCAAACACTAGAAATTTTTTCAAAAGCAATTTTTTTTTTCAAAATTAAACACTTGAAAAGTTAAACCAAACACACCTCCAATAAGCCTATTGATAGCACATATTGTGATCTATTTATACCATTGATTTATTGTTAGTCTTGAGGCTTATTTGACTATTTTCATGCACAATTATTTATATTTTGTAGAAATCGAGCCTTTGGATTGAAACTGAAACCTTGAAGAAGTTATTAAAAATATATGGCTAATTAAAGGTAAATTGAGGTAGCCTATGAAGAAGGGAAGAATTCAAGCTTGAAAGTCCGAGGAATAGTGTTGAGACACTATTCATAGCGTCAAAATGCTAAAAAATAGAAAAGCATCCTTGCAATTTTTAACGTAGCATCTCGACGTTGCCGCACGTTTTTTTTTTAATATATATATATATATAAATTAAAGTAGGGTTTTAGTGTGCCGCAAAGAGGGAGTTTTGAAGGGAAAAGTTGATCGTTTACATTTTTGGCCAAATTGGAAGACCCAAGGAGACCATTAGAGGGCTAAGAAAAGGAATTTTCAAGGCTCGGGATCGTGGAGATTGAGCTAAAATCGACACAACGACATTTATTTATTCTCCTTTCTCTTGACTTTTTGTCACTTTCTATGAAATTTAGCATGAGACTTTGTGCTTCTATTGTAATTATGCATAGCTAAACCTTGTATTCTTAGGGATTGATGTAGCCATTGGTTTTATGAATTAATTGATTGAATGTTTTATTATGCACATGAATTTCATTCATGTATTTATTTGTTTAATGCTTTTGATCTACTGGCCATAGATTAATTGTTGATTGTTCTAAATCTTACACTCGGAAGATCAGGGGATTTAGATTAGTACTTAAATGCATGACTAAGGTAGTTCTAAGATCGGGAGATTTAGGACCGCTTTAGAAGTTGTAAAAAGGATTAGACTTAAGGCTTGCATATTAATGAATCTAGATAGGAATATTGGATTCTTAAATTGCATGGGAAGTAACTATGCTCGGGAGAGATAGTTATGATCCTAGGGTCCTTGACTTATGGAATATTGCAAGTTGTCAAATACATTCAATTTGATTAGTTTATAATTTCCAATTGGTGAAATCAACTCCCTAAGATGTGTTTCCTAGCTTGAATTTTCCTAATTATTTAGCTTTTTTTTTTTTATTTGAATTCAAACTTCCATCACGTTGTTATCTCTAAATAAAATTGGGCGTTAGTATTCATGGTACTTGAATGACTAGAAACCCAATTCAAAGGACGATATCCGTATTAATTTACACACTATATTAAAACTTGACTCGTACACTTGCAATAGACATTTTTGCGCACATCACCTACCATTTTGGAGACTTGACCAAATAGAGAGTTGGAAACATAAGTTTCACAAGATGAAATTTGCTTCTTTCCGTATAAGGAAAGTAGATAACTAACTGCAATGGTTGATTTTGCAAATTGAATAATGGGACCCCACACATTACTAGTCCAAGAGAGACTTAGTTTGTGATTGAATCACTGACAAATTGTTCATTAGAGGATCAGTGAAACCTAAGGTTAAATATATAAGAGAAAAATACACTTTTGGTCCCTGAGGTTTGGGTTAAGTTACACTTTGGTCCCTAAGTTTTCAAACTCAACAAAATTACCCCTGAAGTTTGGATTTCGTTACATTTTTTGTCCCTCCGTCCAATTTTCGGTTAAATCCTAACAGTTTGTTGACGTGGCACTATTATTTTTTAAAAAAAAATATTTTTTAAATAAAAATATATTAAAATAATAAAAATATTAGGAAAAATACACTTTTAGTCCCTGAGGTTTGAGTTAGGTTTCATTTTGATCCCTAAGGTTTCAAATTCAACAATTTAGTCCCTGAGGTTTGAGATAAGTAGCAATTTGGTCCCTGCCATCCATTTTTCTGTTAAATCTAACGGATTGTTGACGTGACACTATTATTTTAATTAAAAAAATTAAATTTTTTTTATTTTTTAAATTAAAAAATATTAAAATAATAAAAATATTATTATTTTTAATTTATTTTTATTTTTCTCTCCCACCTTCTTCTTCCTCATCTGCATCCTTCCTTCTTCTTCCTCTCCCACCTTTTTCTTCCTCATCCTCATACATGGCCAGCGGCCGGCGGTGACAATTTTTTTTTTGAAAAATACACTTTTGGTCCCTGAGGTTTGGGTTAAGTGACACTATGGCCGCCGGTCGCCGAACATAGGAAGAAGAAGAAGGAGGAAGGAGAAGATGGAGAAGATGGAAAAGAAGAAGAAGAAGAAGAGAGAGAAAGGGAGAAAGAATAAAAAAAATAATTAAATTTTAATATTTTATTTTTTAAATATTTTTTATTTAAAAAATAAAATAAATAAATTTTTATATTAAAATAATAGTGCCACGTCAGCAATCGTTAAAAGTTAACAGAAAATTTGACGGCAGGGACCAAAGTGCTCCTTATCTCAAACCTCAGGGGTATTTTTGTTGAGTTTGAAAACTCAGGGACCAAAGTGTAACTTAACCCAAACCTCAGGGACCAAAAGTGTATTTTTCCCTTTTTTTCTGTTTTTTCTTTCTTTCTCCTCTCCTCTTCTCATCATCTTCTTCTTTTTTTTTTTTAATAACAGAGAAAAGGTGGGAGGAGGAGCTCCCTCCTCCTCGTTCCAACGTCGAAACTAGGAGGAGGGAGCTCCTCCTCCCTCCCCCCTTTCAAATCTGAAACGGGGGAGGGAGGAGGAGCTCCCTCCTCTTCATTTCGGCGCTAAAACGGGGAGGAGGGAGCTCATCCTCCCTCATTTTCATTTTTTTAAGAAAAAAATAGAAAAAAAAGAAGAAGATGAGAAGAGGAAAGGAGAAAGAAAGAAAAAACAGAAAAAAAAAAAATTGTTACCGTCGTCGGCGGCGGCCGGCGTGCGGTGGTCGCCGACCGCCGGTCATGGATGAGGGTGAGGAAGAAGAAGGTGAGAGAGGAAGAGAAGGAAGGAGGAGGATGGGAAAGAAGAAGGAGAAGAAGGAGGGAGAGAAAGAATTAAAAAAAATAATTAAAAAATATATATATTTTTTAATTATGTTAATATATTTTTAATTTAAAAAATAAAAAATTAATGTTTTAATTAAAATAATAGTGACACGTTAGCATCCGGTTAGATTTAACGACAAAATGGATGGCAGTGACCAAATTGCCACTTATCTCAAACCTCAGGGATTAAATTGTTGAATTTGAAACCTCAGGGACCAAAATGAAACCTAACTCAAACCTCAAGGACTAAAAGTGTGTTTTTTCCAAAATATATATTTTTTAATTCTTTCTCTCCCTCTTTCTTCTCCTTCTTTCTCTTCTCCATCTCCTTCTTCCTCATTTCCTTTTTCTTCAACTCCGATGTTTTAGCAACGATGATTGTAGAATAACCCTAATAAACTATTGATTGTGTTTAGCAACGATGTTTTAGAGGTTTAGAGGAACAACCACCGAAGGGTGATCAGCTACACCTCCTCTAAAATGAGACACTTCTCAATCAACTCTAATTCCAGAATAACTCATATTCCTATAGACGTTAACCACTGTTGTTCGGTCAAGGACTTGATAAAAAATTAACTTATCCCCGTAAGTGTAACCCTCCCACTTTCAAATCTCAAAGGCACGCACCAACAGGCTACCATTAGGAAAGACAACTATAGCCTAAGTGACCTTATCCTTTTTAGGAGTTCACGTTGTTCCGAATCCTATGATCAGACCCTCCGAAGGGGTGGTTGCTCCATGGCAACACACAGGCGGATCATAGGAATCTCACGTTGTGACCTAGGGGTGGAGACCGAAGGATACGTTGACACGTGTCCTGCTCCCACTTACTATGGTCACTTTCCTCATTCACCTTGTTATTGATCCATGCAAACACTTTTCGAAGGGAGGTCGTGCTAAAACGACACAAAACCGAGCATGGATCTCACGTTGTGAATATAGGGACGTGGGAGCAAAACTCGATTTAAATCAAGTTTTGTAATTTTCCTCCCACTAAAGTGACCTATCGTATATTTTAGGGTTTGTTTAAACTTAGATAAATCCGGCTAAGTCAATCTATCTAATTGTCTAATCCTATTATAACTATTATAATAAGATCTTTTTAGACTAAAGTCTAGGTGAATTCAACATATTTAATTAACCTAGTGACCTTTATCTAACATTAAACTATGATTAATTCAACTCCGGTGTTCCAGATCAATTCCCAAGTAGGAGGTGTTCCGTATACCGTCAACTTAAATACCCCCAACCTTAGATAGAACATCACCTGTAGAGTTCCCTTATAATTATAGTAATGTTGGTCCTGAAGGGGATAAAAGCCCCTACGCAGCGGAAGCGCATCGATTGGATCTTACGCCATATATTAATTAACATTAAAATACCGTTATGAAAAGGCAAAATATAAACTTTAAACATGCTTTAAAGTTGTTATAAATAGCTATAAACATGCTTGAAAATTAAATCTAATTTATTTTCATGCTTTTCTAAAGAAACGGGAAAGAACCATTACAAACTTCATTGTAGACTTGACTGTTCTTCGCCAACGACGCTTCAACGAACGAAATCGCAGCAGCCCTCTTGTCTTTTATTCGCTGGAAATTTCTTCTTGAAGGACACAATAACCACAGAGGTTACACCGGTATGTCTTTAAGTCTGGGAGGCAAAAGACTTGTGGGAGTCTTTCTCTAAGAAGGAGGCTAGAGAGAATTTTAGGATCTTGTCTTGTGAGTCTAAGAGCAAAAGGAGAGTACTGAACCAATTAGATCTAGTGTTCTATTTATAGAAGAGAGGCCATGAATAAAATATTCAATTAAATCAATTTTTTCAAAAATTGATTCAATCTATTCCTTATTTAATCAATCCATAATCAATCAATTCCATAATTGATTAATCTTTTCCACAAATGACTAATTACTTCCATAAGTGATTAGATCATTTCCATAAATGATTAATCACTTTCTTAAGTGATTAATTATTTCCATAATTGATTAATTCTCAGTTAATGGACCTGCAGATCAGAAGCTCCAACGATGTAAGATTAATTGGTCAAACTCATTAACCAAATTAATCAATATTCGTTAACTGTGTACATTCCACTATAGACTCACAGTTGCACTCTTCTCACTGCAGACATATTTTCTGTGTCCACAGATATAGACCAATATCGACTAATTAGTCCTTCACGAGTGTCCGTAACACCAACTGGGTCAAATTACCATTTTACCCCTAGGTTACTTCTATTTCCTTAAGTACCAGTTCTCCTCTAATGAACAACCTGTTTGTGGTCCAACCATCAAACAGAAAAACCCTCTCGTGCCATTGAGAGGGTAGGGTCCTTTGTTCAAGACTCGGAGTCACCACTTAAGGGAACACTCATCTGCTTCCCTATAGCGTTTGTATCAAATATAAAGTGGGTCGTATCCATAGTGTCACTAGGATAAGTCACCCAGTCTTATCCCTATACTATAGACCCTTTAGGTTGTTTCTTGAACAATGATCCCCATATGTTGCTACATATAGTTCAAGACTCATATTACAGCCTAGAATGTCTAGTTTATTGGATTAGGGTTATTTTAGGCAAAGACAAATATAAAATAATTAATAACATTTAATGGAAAAATATATCAATATTATTTCATTAATATCCGGTCAACGGTTACATTCAC
Source organism: Luffa acutangula (assembly GCA_036850905.1). NCBI lineage: Eukaryota > Viridiplantae > Streptophyta > Magnoliopsida > Cucurbitales > Cucurbitaceae > Luffa > Luffa acutangula. Next base: position 6,792,326 of record CM072094.1, on the reverse strand, counting down.
TATCTACGAATTTTAGGGCATAAAACCCAACAGATCCTACTTACTATATTAAAACTATTTTTAACTTAGTAAGAAATTATTCTAATCCTATTAGAATATGACCTTAGGTCTAATTAATTTTAACTCATTAAAATTAATCGATTTTAACCTATGGTCCTATGTGAGCATGCATATCTTGATTATAGATTGACCATTTCTAATCATTAATTTTAAACTATTCAAATTTTAATGATTAGCCTTATAATCATGCATACTATAGTTTAAAACAGTTAACAATCATATTCAAGTTAATAAAATTAAACTATATTCCTTTGCATTGCATGAATTTAATATAACATTTATATTAACCTATGGATGTATCATGTTCAATGCAACTTTGATTCCCTTTATTAATAAAAGGGTAAAATACTCTTTTGGTCCCTCATGTTTCAGAGTTGTTTCCAATGGGTCCCTAGGTTTGAAAATTGAACAATCAAGTCCCTACTGTTTAAAAAATGCTTCTATTAAGTCCTTGGACCGTTAATTTTTTTAACGGTGATGACGTGGCGTAGCGGTGCTGATGTGGCATATTTTTAAAATATTAAAATATTAAATTTTGAATTAAAATAATAATATATTAATATATTAAAATAATATAATAAGTTTTTTTTTTTTTTTAAAAAGAAAAAATACTCTTTCTTTCTCCGAACCCTCTTTCTTCCCCTTTCCCTTTCTTTCTCTCTCCTCTCCCCCTCCCTTCCCTTGTCGGCGATGGACGCGACAGCGGCGGCGGCGGCAGCGGCTTCTCCATCTACTTCTTTCTCTCTCCCCAATTCCCTTTCCTTCTTCTTCTCTCACCCTCTTCTACTCTCTCTCTCATTCTTTCCCTCTTCTTATCGTCGGCGGCACCTTCGCCCTTCCCCTCTACTCTCCCTCACCTTCTTTCCCTCTTCTCTCTCCCTCACTCTTCCCGTTGCCCTTCCCGTCGCTGGTGATTGCCCCTGCCACCAATAAAATCAGCCCCCAAACCCATTTTTCTTCTTTCTCAAATCAGACCCCCCAAGCTCCGTTCTCATCTTCAAGAAAAAAAACCAATGGCTAAAAACAGAGCACCCGTCGGAGCAGAACGAGAAGAAAGCAGAGTTTTAAGGGTTGAGAGAGAGAAGAGAAGACGAAGGAGAGGGAGAGAATAGAAGATGAAGGAGAGGGAGGCAGCGGTAGCGGGGATTCGTTGGTCTGTAAGCATCTGGGTAAGAGGAAATCGGCGTCGGCGGCTGGTGGATAACGGCGGCGGTGGCGGTGGCGCCACCATTGAACCGGAGAGATGATGAAGGTGTCGCCGGCAATAAGAAGGAGGAGAGGGAGAGAGAAGAAGAAGGAAAGGGAATTGGGGAGAGAGAAAGAAGTAAAAGCCGTCGTCGCCGTCGCCGTCGCCATCGCATCCATCACCGGCAAGGGAAGGATGGGGAAAGGAGAGAGAAAGAAAGGGAATGGGAAGAAGGGGGTTCAGGTGGGTGGGGAGAGAGAAAGAGTATTTTTTTCTTTAAAAAAATATTATTACTATTTTAATATATTAATATATTATTATTTTGATATTTTAAAAATATGCCACGTCAGCACGGTTACCGCCACATCATCACCGTTAAGAAAATTAACCGTCTAGGGACTCAATAGAAGCATTTTTTAAATAGTGGGGACTTGATTGTTCAATTTTCAAACCTAGGGACCTATTGGAAACGACCTAAAACTTGAGGGACCAAAAGGGTATTTTACCCTTAATAAAATAACAATTATATTATTGTCAATCAAGGTAAATCAAAGTAGCATGCTGCAAACAATTTATATTTAACTAAGTAATTGCATGCATCATGCTATTCCATTTTCATTAATTTAATATAATTCATATATATTAAAACATCCATGAAAATAAACCATGCATTTCAATCATATATTATAATCAAATTATAACATACATAAATGCATGAGCATGCTTTATAACCTAAGGTAGGATTAAATCTAAATGACATCCATAAAACATTTAAATAGCTAATGAATCGGTTTAATTGGCCCCTAGGATAAATTAAAGCTTAATTACACTAATAAAGCAAATAATCTATCCTATACATAAATTTGCAGCTCTAGAACTGGACCAGAATGCATGAACCAACCCGAACCAACTAGAACTTACTTTGAAAATCTTGAACCGAACAAAAAACAGGTTGAACTGGACCAAACCGGTCCTAGCTCAACCAAACCGCACAAACCGAATCGAAATTAGGGTTGAACTGCACGTCTCCACGAAACCCTAACCGCTGCGCATAATCGCATCAGAGTTGAGACGCCAGGAAGCAGCGTTGCGACGCTGGCACGATCAAAAAACTCCGCTACATGAAATCGCAACAACGTCGCGACGCCTGATGAACAGCGTCCCGACGCTGTTGCGTCGGACGCTGTTGCGTCTAGAGTAGATTTCTGGAAAAAATAGCGATTGTTCTGAACGTTATGGCTTTGATTTCTTCTGCGATTTTCACCAATCTTCATGCCTAATCTAGACCCAGACTTACAGACTCGAAATTTATGAATATATGCCCAAAAACACAAGGGCTCTTACATTTGATCTCATCAAAAACATAAATTTCTAAGGCCAAATTAAACCTAAACAGTTCACAGCAAACCGTAATCATACATTATGCATTTAAATCCCACCATTCAAGCCTATCACAAATTCCAAAAACAATGTTTAAAATTTGAGATGGCTCTGATACCAATTGTAGGGATAAAAGCCCTAGGCAGCGGAAATATATCAGAGACCCTACTCAATTTTAAACGTTGATTGGAATACCAATACGATGGCAAAATTTATAGATTAATTGGCTAAACTCATTACCCAAGTTAATCAATGTTCGTTAACTGTGGTTCACTCCACTATAGAACCACAGTTGCACTCTTCTCACTGCAGATATATTTTCTGTGTCCACGGATATCGACCAATAACAGCAAGTCAGTCCTTCACGTGTGTTCGTACCCTAGCTAGGTCAAATTACCGTTTTACCCCTAGATTACCTCTTTATCCTTAAGTCCTAGTGCTCCTCTCATGAACAACCTATTTGAGGTCCAACCAACAAACAGAAGTCCCTCTCGTGCCATAGAGAGGGCAGGACCCATTGTTCAAAACCCGGAGACACCACTTAAGGGAACACACCTCTACTTTGTTGGGTTTTATGCCCTAAAACTCGTAGATAGTGAATGTAACCGTTGACCGGATATTAATGAAATAATATTGATATATTTTTCCATTAATTGTTATTAGTTATTTTATATTTGTCTTTGCCTAATAATAACCCTAATCCAATAAACTAGACATCCAAGGTTGTAATATGAGTCTTGAACTATATGTAGTGACATATGGGATCATTGTTCAAGAAACAGCCTAAAGGGTCTATAATATAGGGATAAAACTGGGTGCCTTATCTTGGTGACACTATAGATACGACCCACTTTGTATTTGATACAAACGTTGCGATCCAACGCGTTCGTGTAGGAGACATGCGAGTGGGGGTATCCTATGCAAGGGTTTTCTGTTTGATGGTTGGACCACAAACAGGTTGTTTATTAGAGGAGAATTGGTACTTAAGAAAATAGAGGTAACCCAGGGGTAAAACGGTAATTTGACCCAGCTGGTGTTACGGACACTCGTGAAGGACTAACTAGTCGATATTGGTCTAGATCCGTGGACACAGAAAATATGTCTGCAGTGAGAAGAGTGCAACTGTGAGTCTAGAGTGGAATGTACACACAGTTAACGAATATTGATTAATGTGGTTAATGAGTTTGACCAATTAATCTCACATCGTTGGAGCTTCTGATCTGCAGGTCCATTAGGTCCCACTGGTAGCTCGTAAAGTAATTTGAGGCAACTAAGTAATAAAAGTAAATTGAAAATGTTCAATTTATTAAGGGAAATAAATATAATATATATTGATATATTATTATGAGAGAAATTAATATTTGAAAAGTTCAAATATAAATTTATGGAAGTTTGAAAGAGTTCAAAATAATGAATTAATTAATTTAAGGCCTAAAATGTGTTTGGGCAAATTAATTAATTCTAGGCCGGGAATTAAATATGTGATATTTAATTGGTGGTTAATTAATTAAAGAATTCATTAACCGGGAATTAATCAATTATGGAAATAATTAATCACTTAAGGAAGTGATTAATCATTTATGGAAATGATCTAATCACTTATGGAAGTAATTAGTCATTTGTGGAAAAGATTAATCAATTATGGAATTGATTGATCATGATTGATTAATTAAGGAATAAGATTGAATCAATTATGGAAAAGATTGATTTAATTGAATATTTTATTCATGGTCTCTCTTCTATAAATAGAACACTAGACCTAATTGGTCATGACACTTGACACTCTTGAAAGACAAGACCTAGAATTCTCTCTAGCCTCCCTCTTAGAGAAAGACTCCCACAAGTCTTTTGCTTCCTAGACTTAGAGACATACCGGTGTAACCTCTGTGGTTATTGTGTCGATCAAGAAGGAAATTCCAGCGATCAAGAGGCTAAGGCGGCTGCTGCGTTTTCGTTCGTAGAGCGTCGTTGGCGAAGAACGGTCAAGTATACAACGGAGGTTTGTAACGGTTCTTCCTCTTTTATTTAGAAAAGCATGTAAATAAATTTAGATTTATTTTTAAGCATGTTTAAACCAATTTTACAGCAGCTTTAAAGTTTGTTTGAGTTTTCGTAACGGTATTTTAATGTTAATTAATACACGGCGTAAGGTCCAATCGATGCGCTTCCTCTGCGTTGGGACTTTTATTCCCTTCATACTTACCCTAGAGAGTCAATGAGTGAATTCCATCTTGTGTGACTATGTTCCCAACTCCCCACTCAGTATTGTCCCCAAAATGATAAGCTTATTGAGTGGGCATGCAAGCCACTCTCACCCGTACAAATCAAAGGACAATCCCTCACAGACAGGAGTCCATAATCCACTCAGGATCCTGGCTAAGTTACCTAGGTCATCCTAGGGAAATAGAAACCAAACTAACTAACGGTGTTACAGTTAGTGGTTAACTATTTCGCGGTCTGGTCTTTGTGCAAGCTCATTGCACAAGATACCCCCACTCGTATCCATAGTGTCACCAGGATAAGGTACCCAGCCTTATCCCTATACTACAGACCCTTTAGGCTAAATCTTGAATAACATTGATATCCCAATATGTCCCCACATACTAGTTCAAACCTCATTCTATTAGTCTAGGATGTTTAGTTTATTGGATTAGGGTTAATAAGACAAGATAGCATAATACAAACATAGATAAATGAATAATACATTTTATTAAATGTTCGGTCAAAAGTACATTTACTATCTACAAGTTTTAGGACAATAAATCTAACAAAGCCCTTGTATGGACCGTCTTTTACAAATTTATGTTCCAAACTTATGCTTCCGTTGGGTGGTTCAGTTTGAGAGCGCATTAGTAGAGTATGTTACTAAAATTAATTATGTAATTAGTTATGATTAATAGGGTTAGTTTGTTGAGAGAGTTTGTTTTCTCTCTCAGATTTTATCTCTTAGTGTTTTGAATAGGGAAGATTATTCTAGAAATTCCTCAATTTAGCAACCACTAAAAATGACTTATTGAAACGTGAGATTGAAAAATAAACCATTTTGAGAATAACACTTGAAAACAAATTTTTTAAAAATGATTTTTAATTATATAATTACTTGTGTATAAAAACACTCGTGAGGAAATATAGCCAAACATATGAGTATTTAAATTCTAAACAATTTTTATACAAAAATTTTAAAAAACATAGATTAAAAGGTATTCCAAACATTTAAATTTGCAAGAGATTGTTGGAGTGTTGCAAACAAATAGCCAAACTATTTCCCATTTTTGTCACATCAGTAGGGTTACATATATAGAATACATAATAAAAATATTACAATTGATACAACCAAAGCGGAATTTTTATATTACAATTGATACAAAAATTTCAAACAAAAGATTCAATTGGGAATTAACAAGAACATAGGTAGTACCAATCATCATCAAACAATTTCATTGGAGCAGCTTGCTTGAAAGAGATGTTGGACTTTGCAGGTTAAAACAAGACTTCTCTTCTTTCTCTTCTCTTTCTCTTTCTCTTCCAACTTCTAACACATAAATAAATCTGAATTTTGGTCAGTTTTGGAGCTGCATAAGCTTTCCTGGAAAACCTCATTGTTTGATTTCTCTGCTCTAGGGACTCCCCAGGTTTTCCGTATCTGGTAACAACAAAAGATTTTGCAATGAGATTAAAATATACATGTATGAATATATGGAGCTAGAATTTTCCATTAGAGTCCTATCTTTGTAACGTTTGAAGCAAGTCAAATAAGGCAGCTCAAAGAGACTATTCAATTCATGAGTTCTTAAAAATAGTGAGATTTAGAGTGAGTTTTATCGTGGACTCATCGACGTTTCTGACAAACATACCTACTAACCTTTATTAATCATAATTCTCCAGACTAAATATAGGTTAGAAATATTCCAGGTTCCTATGGAATTTCTTTGCACGAATCCCCAATCTCGAACTTTGTAAATTTAGGTTTATCGAATAGTGAGTGAAACAACATCTTGCTTGTTTTTATAAAATCAATAGTTGAAAACTGGCCTAAATTTGTTTAATGTGTTCAGATTCTACCAAAAGATAGATATAGAAACTTAAGACCCATTAGCTAGGTTGGGAATTGGAGTGCAACCAAAGTTCCACATAGGCTAGACGAGGGGATGATCATGGGTTTATAAGTGAGAACAAGTATTTCATTGGTATGAGGCCTTTTGTGGTGAACCAAAAACAAAGCCATGAAGGTTGTTGATATGCCTTGAATCTGATATGAATCGCTCCGAACGACCGAGTACGGGGTCTCGCATATGCCTTGGATCTGATATGAAGCTAAATTATGTATAGGGATTAGATATGTTTTTTTCGTTTTGAGTTTTTATTTTGGGTCTAGTTGAGAGTGGTGCCATATATAAACGCTCTTAACCTATTTTTTCCCCTAATCTCTGTATTCTTAATACTCCTCACGTAATAAGATTGTTCCCTCCCTTTGTCCGTGGATGTAGCTAACACACCGTTAGTGAACCACGTATATCTGTGTTGTTTCTCTTCGCCCTTTCATTCTTGTTACGTTGTTACTGTTTTCGTCAAAATAAGGGCTTATGTCCAGAGTGGACAAATATCATACCACCATTGTGGAGATCTATGTTGTGTTCTTGTCCTTAAGAGGTTAGGGCAAGCAAACTCACATCACCAAATATAGGATGGCAACTTTGAAACCTCTACAAACTCTTTTTAAGGGACTACATAGACAGAATCCTAAAGGTCATGCATCAAACTTATAATTAAACCCGGAATACACTAACTTTCATTAACTAAACTATATCCAGAGGAAATGGAAAATTTGAAGAGTATACTGACCTTGAGAGGCAGGGACGACAACGATGTGCATGTCTGTGTTGTTGGGAGGAAGATGGAGGCGTAGGGGATAGAGTTTTCCATTGAGAGGGTTGCGAGAGCAGACAACGATGTCATGGAGGCCCGTCTCCGCTCTCAATTTCTCCTTCAACTCCTCCACTTGACTCCCTTTGAATGTGAACCTCACTTCTTCCTCTCCCTCATTCACGTCTCCTTTCTCGCTCGCTACATAGTAATAGATCACCCTCCCCTCCGTCTTCAACGGCGACCCATCCCGTGCCTCGCTTGACTGCATTGGATTCACCGACGACTCCACCTTCGACCAGTGACGAAAATGGTGGTGGGATTTGTGCTCGGACGGTGGCGGCGGCGTCGGTTGACGATGTTCGGAGCGGGAAGCAATGGGCATGGATTCACCGGAGCTGAAAGTTCGAATCTCCACGACGTCGACATCCCAGAGAACCCAATCCTGAGTGGTGGTTCTGTGAGGAATATCATGAGTGATGGAGTTGCGCCAGGGTGGCAAGCCGGCGTTGGCTCTGAGGTACTGACCATAGCGAGTCTTGAGCCTGACCTGAAAGCCCTCTCGAATGGGCTCCCATTCGACAGAGGAATCGAGCCTTTGGGGCAGGGTTTGTAGGACCTTTTTGCCAGTCATGCCCAAAAGAAAGGGCACGTTGGAGGCCGTAAGGTATTTGCCAAAGCAGCTCTTGAAGCGGAGGCCGGCGGAGTGGTCCACGAATTCTACTGTCCATTTGGCGTTTTTGACTGAGCCGTTGCGGTCTTGGCACACGCTTTCTTCGTCATCCTCTGCTAGAAGGTACTTGTCGTGGTGGCTTCGTAGACGAACCACTCTTGCCTTGTGGAATAGCTCCATTGCACTCTGTCAAATCCAAACAAATTTCTCAAACAAATTTTTATCAGAAAATGGGGCCAAATGAAAAAAAAAAACCCAATTGATATTTGGAATCCCAATTGAGAAAGAAAATTACCGAAATGAAAATTCAGAAAAGAAGATGAAAGGCAAAATCCCAATTGAAAATTTGGAGTTATCTCAGGTGGCGGTCGAGATCCATTGAAGTCGAAAACGAAGGAAACGAAATACAGAAATTTGAAAAAGAAAATGAGGAGAAGGTTAATTTTTTAGGTGAAAGAAAGAAGAAAATAGAGCGAAAATGAATGAAAGGAAAATAACAAGAAAGGAGTTTGGGTTTGGTTTTGGTTTTGTTTAGGAGAAAAGAAAACAGTAAACACGAAAAAGGAGGAGCCCACGCCGCATGCCCACGGCTTTGCCTCGCCGGAAACTGTTAATTCCATTGCTAATTATTTGTGGTTCAAACTTCCACACTAATTTTCTTTTCTTTCTTTTTTGAGTTTTTCAATTAGTTGTCTTTTATCTTTGTTGGTTCAATTCATTTTAGGCTAAATTATTTAAAATGCACGTGCACTTTTTAGGGTTAGTTTCTTTGTTCTACTCTATCTTTTTAAAAAGGAAAAATACTTGGCTGTATATTTATATATAGGACGGATCTCCCAAAGAGTTATGTAGGAAGATCCTTACATATTGATGCCAACAAGAGCATAGCTCAACTGACATAAAGTTGAATTGATAATCACAAGTGTTTGTTTGGAACGACTTTTTAAACTTTTAAAAACATTTTTTTTCAACATAAACACATTTTTTTTAAATACTTAGTTATTCCAAACAAACCCTAATTAGTTCACAACTCAACAACCACATCTATTTTCATTACTTGTTTTAACTGTAAAATTGTTCAAAAGCACAAATTAATTTTAAAGATTAATGGTAGAAGGGATAATTTTTAAATGATAGAGTTATACAGTTTAGCATCCATTGGTCTTCAATTTTGAATTATTTATTTTAGTCTATAAACTTACTATATTGTTTCACATGATATCTTTAATTGTTATCCAATTTATGTGACTTGCAATGTTAACAAATTGAGATTAATTAGGGGCTAAAAGAAATATTTTGAAGACTAAAATTATTTTTTGAAGATTACTTTTTTTTCCTCTTCTTTTAAATTTAGGGGCTAAAAGAAATATTTTGAAAACTTAAAGACCAAAAGGAACTAAACTTAAAAGTTAAGGACCAAAAGAAAATTATACGTATCTAATTTATTTACTTTGAATAGATGTCTAGACATTTGAAGCCACTAAAATAAATCACGTGCTAGGTTCCATAAAATATTCAAATTCATATGTCGTTGAATAATTAATAACAATAAGTAAATAATTAATATGTAAATTGAAAATTAAAAAGCTAGAATCCAACATCTAAAAGTTATAAGAAGTAACAAAAATAATATGAAAATTCATCACTAAAATAGAATTTAAACCATTATTTTGTTTACTTTCCTATGGATAAATGAAAATGCTGAAGATATTTTACAAATCAACATTTCCTTACATTTTTTTTTTTCATTTTTAGATTTATCCATAGATTTAAATCCTATTTCAGTACCTAACTTCTCAGTTGCTTCCAAAATAATTTTAGTAATGGTTAATAATATATTTTTAATTTTTATAATAGTTTTAAATATATAATTTTTTTTGGAAGAGGATATAAAATTATTTAATTGAAACTTGTATTTCTTTATTAATGTAATGAGCAAGTGTCCACGTTACTAAATCTTTGAGCCACATATAACTCTTAAGCATGATTTCAAAATGTTTAAAAAAAATTAGAGAACTAAAATAAAACACTTAGGTCCGGTTTGATAACTATTTCATTTTTTGATTTTGGTTTTTTAAAATTATGCTTGTTTTCTTTCAATCTTTCTACGATGGTTTTCACTTTTGTTAAAGAGACATTTGAGAAGCTGTTTTTTAAAACTACTTTTTTTTGTTTTCAAAATTTGGGTGAGTTTTTGAAAACATGGGAAAGGATGTAGATAAAAAAAACAAAAAAACAAAAAAACTTGGGGATAAAAATAGTATTTATAAGCTTAATTTTCAAAAACCAAAAACAAAAAACGAAATGGTTATCCAACGGGACTTTGGAAGTTTGAAAATATTGAAGTTGAGGAGCTGTGGTTGAGGAAAAAAATAGACTGTTAGTTTTTTTTTTTTTTCCCTTTTTTTTTTTAATTTTTAAATTTTTTTGCTAGTGCTAGCCCCATAAAATATTCATTTTCAAATAATAATAATAATAATAAGGAAACGTCTTAAATATCTATCAATTAGTTAAGCTATAATTGAAATTTATCAGAAGCGAGTGGTCAACGTCGTGGAATTGGTCAAATTTGACAGATTCGAAGCAAACCTCTTACTCGGATTTTAATTTTTTAAAAAGTAATTTGATAGAAGATAAATACACACACACATCAATCATTAACTTCTAATTCATTATAATGAAGTTGACGGAATAACATACTCTAAATTATTACCAAAATGTAGGGTTGAGTTGGAAAACGACAAATTTTGAAGATTAAAAATATTTCACCCGAAAATTTTGAATATTCAAAGTTATTGATGTTAGACAAGAATAAAAAGTGTATGCTAATTTTGTTCAAAAAAAAAAAAAAAGTGTATGCTAATTGTTTTTTTCATTATTTATATATATATATATATATTAAGATTTAACCACAATGGATGTAGAATTGAGATACTAAAATGAATATTCATTACAATTAGAAACCACACAAGTTTCAAAACTATATGTTGGCCTTAAATAAAATATTTAGTTTTATTTAATTTGTTTATAAAAAAATACTAAATATGTGTTTTAGTCCTAAACGTTCTTCACTTTAGTTCTTTAAGACTTTTTTTTTTTTTTTTTTTTTTTTTTTTTTTTGAGTATAGACTTAGTTTAAGTTTAGTCTCATATCTTTTAATATTTTTTTTATCACTTTCTATTAGTAAGTTTTTTTATAGTTCAAAACAATTTGTGGGTGGGAAACCAACTTTTAATCTTTTAATTAAAGATATGAAATTTAATAATTATGTTTGGGTAAATATATCTATTAGTTATAATAAATTAATAATAAACTTAATTGTTAGAATTTAGAGAAAAAAAAAAAAGAACTACATCCTAAACAAAAAATTGCTTAGAAAGAAAAGGAAACTTTTCTATTTTATGTAATATAATTCTTCTTTTAAACTTCACACTTACTAATTAAGTTAGTTTGTTTTTTATGAACTAATTTTAACATTTATAAGAAATTATAATTAAAAAAAATTAGAATATAATAAGAAACTAAATGGAAAAAACTACCACAGACAAAGACAAAAAGCGCCTAATCTGGCCAAAGAAACGAGAAAAATAGGGTTAAACAGTCGTACGGACTACGTACCAGATCTCTTCCGGTGAAATAGCCGGAGCCGGAGCCGGAGATGGACATCGACGGCGACCGTGTATCCAAATCATCATCATGAATACTCGAGAACGACGAATGGCTCGAAAAACTAGCCGCCGGCGAGATACAATCGGCCGCCGACTCGTCAAGCGCCGCAATATCTACAACATCCACACTCCAAAGCACCCACTCCTGCGTCGACGTCCGGCGAGGGATATCGTGGGTGATGGAGTTCCTCCACGGCGGCGCTCCGCCGTTTGCTCGGAGGAACTTTCCGGCCCTCGTCTTCAACTTCACGAAAAACCCATCTTTCCTCGGCTCCCACTCGGCAGAGCCGTCGTTGGCGGTGGCGGCCGGATCCGTCTGGACGACCTTTTTTCCGGCGGTGCCGAGAATGAAGGGCTCGTCGGAGGCGGTGAGGTAGTTGCCAAAGCAGCTCTTGAGGCGGATGATGTGGGGTTTTCCGGCGACGAGCTCCACCGTCCACCGGACGTGAGGGGTAGCGCCGTTTTTACTCTGCCGGACGGATTCTTGGTCGTCGGCGGCTTGTAGGTACTTTCCCAGATGGCTTTGGAGTCGAACAACTTTGGCGCTGTTGAAAAACTCCATGGATGAGGGACAAAGCAAAGCTTTTTGTGGATTTTAGTTATGCAAAAAATTCAAGAATTTGTAGCGATAAATTTTAATTATGGAAAAGAAGGGGAGATGGGGGATTGGGGAAGTGCTTTTAATTGTAGGCAATGAAAGGGGTTGACCAAGATCTCTATTGTCTTTTTTTTTTCAAAAAAAAAAAATAATATGAGATGTGTGGAACATGTATGTTTATATATGTAGTTTAATTGGGTGGATTTTTGTCAAGGGAAAGATTCAAAGTTTCTATTTCTAGTTGATCTAGTAGGATAATGTAGGCCCAGTTTGATAACCATTTGGTTTTTTGTTTATGGTTTTTGGTTTTAAGCTTATAAACACCTCTTCCAACTCTAAGTTTCTTTAACTTTTCACCTACTTTCTTTCCATGTTTTCAAAAACCAAACCAATTTTTTAAAACTAAAAAAAGTAGTTTTCAAAAACTTGTTTTTGTTTTTAGAATTTGGTTAGAAATTCAAGTATGTCTTTAACAAAAATAAAAATCATGGTTAGGAAATTTAAAGAAAACAAGCCTAATTTTCAAAAACCAAATAGTTATCAAACGGGGCCGTAGGTATTGTGTTTTTGTCTTGTCTTCATACTCAATACTAGGTTTAAATCATGTATTTGTGTATACAAAATAAACTTTGGTATCTTTATTTATATTATGTTATTTGTTATAGGTGAATTTGGACCTAGCTCTAAGAGAACCAGAATGATAAGAGCAAACAAGCCCATGGAGGCCCGTTGGGCCCAAAGCAATCTCTACGGCTATTCCCTCTCCTAAAAGCAATCTCTAGAGTTATTCCCTCTCTAGGACTATTCCCTCTCCTAGAAGGAAGAGAAACTCCTAATTTCAACTATAAATAGAAAAGACTAACCCTAAGGTAGGGGGACTCAACCAGGTATTGAACTTTCTTTCTAATCTTAATTTACTTGCTTCACTTACGATCTCCCCACTTAAGCATCAGACTTGTGCTTCACTTACGATCTCCCTACTGACTTAAGCATCGGAGTCGGTGTGGCAAGCACCACACCGGTGCTTAGTTTTCTCTTATTTTGCAGGCCATGTCTTTTCCCTTCAAATAAATTTACCGTTGATGTCACGTGAAGGTCAGGTGAGTCCCATGGCCAAATTTTGGCATCAACATTATTGAAGGTGTTATAGGCAATTTTGGACCACCCCGATGTACGAGGAGCTGACGAGGACAATCGAGGAGAAATCGGGCTGGGATACGGGCCAAGGAGGCGGAGCCGACAAGCGGGACGGGCCAAGGCCGAAGGGGTCGGGTTTTTGACCCGACCCCATGCTCGGCCTCGGCCATGGGCCGAGGTCGAGCCCGTTCGGTCTCGTCTGGTCCCCACCGCCTCTGGCTGCCCCGGTTTCGCCTGGTTTGACCTAAAACGCCTCCGAATACCTAAAAACCCTAGGAGGATGAGCAGGTATTTATATCCCTCTTCGCCACTGAAGAGGGGGATCCCGAATTCTATCCCTAAACTCTACTCTCTATTCTCTGCTTTTTCCTCTTGCTCTTACTTTTCCACACCCTACCGTTTTGTGTGCTGACTTAAGCATCGGAGCCGGTGTGGCGAGCACCACACCGGTGTGCAGGTTACTGTCTTGCAGGCCACGTCTTCCCCCCTCATCTACAAATTTACCGTTGGTGGCACGTGAAGGTCAGGTGAGTTCCTCTGGCCAAAATCGACCATCAACAGAAGGATATATGTCGAAACCGTTTGAGCTATTTCCTTAACTCTAAAGGATAATAAGAAAAAAAAAACAATTGAAATATGGCCACCAACACATTAGAACTTACCAAAATCAACTCTATTGCTTACTAAAAAGTATTCGAGGGTGATCGAATTGATTTGAAACTATAAGCCGAAAACATTTAGGCATTAGAGACTTATTTTTAAAATCTTCTAAAACTAAAATTTTTTTAACAAAAATCCAACTTTCGTGTCTCTCTCTCTTGAAATCCCAAAAATTTCATACCTATTTTTAAATTCATTAAATACAAATAAGAATATTGAGATTTTAATCATTTTCTAAAAGAAAAAAAAAGAAGGAAAGATTGTTCAAAAAAAAAAAAAAAAAAAAAAGAAAAAAAGAAAGAAAGAAAGAAAATTGAAAACATGGAAGAAAAATTCAACTTTTGCCCTTAAACTTGTCATGTTGTATCATTTTTCACTATAAACTTTCAATTTAATCAAATTGAAGCCTAAATTGAATTAAATGTTGCAATTTCTATCAAGTTTGGTGCAAATTTAAGTTTGCTTAAGGTTAAAAGAATCTCCATAAACTCATAGTTGACCTTATACATTAATTAGGTCTAATTTGGAACCAAGCTTTATTTTTGTTGAAATTAGTGGGTTCTTAAATATTTTTACTACACTTTTTTTTTTATTAAAATTAGTAGGTGAATTTAGCGGGAATTAAACCTAGGATAAAATAAGTTTATAATGAAAATTGATATAACTTGTCAAGTTTATGGATAAAATTTCTTTTTTTTTTTCAAAAGAAATATTAAAGGGTAAAAATTGCAACAAGTATTCAAGTTTAAAATAAAGATTGCAATAATAATCATCATGTTTAAGCTATAATTATTGTCAAAAACAAAAATGGTAATTTAATGAAATTGAAAGTTTAAATTAAAATTTGATTTTTCCCTTAAATTTAGGATCCTCTCGAATCTTTGAGGGTAAAATATAAAATTTATCCCTTGACTTTTAAACTTGGTTTCTATTTGTTCATTAAATTTTCAAAGCTAACACATTTAGTTCTTGATATTTGAATTTAGTTTCTTATTGTTCTTGAGGTTTAAAAAATGACAGGTTTGGTCTCAAAGTTTAAATTTAGAGAAAAAATCATTTTGGACCATAAACTTAGCAAAGTTGTATCATTTTTAACCTTGAACATTCAATTTCATCAAATTGAACCTCAAACTTAGCAAGTGGTGTCAATTTTAACCCCAAACTTGCATAAGTATTGCAATGTAGGCCTTTGGTTAACTTTTCATTTGAATTTATGAATTCAGGTTCTATAAATACGATATGATATGCTACGACGAAAGGGAGTCCAATTGGTTAAATTTTAGCCTTAGTTCCGACTAGAGACCTTTGGTGGGAGCTGAAGCAAGGCCAAGGAGCGGGAATCAAGCAAGGAGACGTGAAGATCGTGACGGGGACGTGCGGTGCCAACAGATTCAAGTTTTTCCTTATCTTTTCTTTACCTCTTGTTGTTTTTATGGTTTTTGTTTCAATTAGTGTTTGTAGTTCAAAGACTATGATTTGCTAATTTTTTATCTTAGGGATTGATGTAGTTGTTTAGTTTGTTGAATTGATTTTTGGTATGAATGTGCTTTTATTTTATTCATGTGATTATGGTTAAATGCTTTCAATTAATTGGTCATTAGATGAATGATTTAGGGCCCGTTTGGCCCATCGAATAGGGTATTTTAATGTGGGTTATTATATCCCCACTGGAACAATTTTGGCTTTTAATGTCGGGCAATGCCCGACATTAAAGGTCTTTAATGTCGGTCACTGATCGACATTAAAAACACCGACATTAAAAGTTTTAATGTCGGGCAATGACCGACATTAAAAACCACTTTTAATGTCGGTCTCTTTTAATGTCGGTCAATGCCCGACATTAAAGACCCTGTCCGACATTAAAAGTACACTTATAATGTCGGTCTTGCCCGACATTAAAAGACTGTTTTGTTGTCTGGTTGACCGACATAAATAGCACGGTTTTAATGTCGGTCGCTTTTAATGTCGGTCATTGCCCGACATTAAAAGCGCTGTCCGACATTAAAAGCGTACTTATAATGTCGGTCCTGCCCGACATTAAAAGACTGTTTTGTTTTCTGGTTGACCGACATAAATAGCACGGTTTTAATGTCGGTCGTATTTAATGTCGGTCATTGCCCGACATTAAAAGCGTTGTCCGACATTAAAAGCGTACTTATAATGTCGGTCCTGCCCGACATTAAAAGTGGCGACATCAGAAGCGTGCGACATTAAATGTGTGACATTAAAAGTTTGCAGATTTTAATTTTCCTATATAATATGTTCGACATTAAACATCCGTTTTTGTATGTTTCAATGACAGGCAATGCCCGTCATCATTTTTATTCAGTATTAAATAAAAAAAATTGTTGGTTGCAAACGTAGCTAACCAACAATACTATTTCTTCCTTCCTGTAAACAAAAATAGAATCTGCAATTTATAACTTCCAATACAAATAGGTCAATTCAAATACAATTTTTTCATGTCACAACCAATTTGAAATACAAACACTTCTATATATCATTTACAATATAATACTTGGACCACCCGTCCCTCCACAAATTAGATCCAACCAAATATTCCAGAATCAAGCATTTTCAGATCAAGAGAGAACACATATGAACATTCACTATTGAAAAGTATGTACACCTAAACAAATCCTCCACTATATATAAACACATTTCAAGCTAATTAATGTATATTCAAGTACATCTAGGTTACACAAATCCTCCAACAAAATTTGCCCATTCTTTACGAACCTCGTCAATCTCGTCTTGTGTAAATGCATTCTTTGTGTTAAACTACAACAAAACAAAAACAATT
This sequence comes from Luffa acutangula, assembly GCA_036850905.1. Classification (NCBI taxonomy): domain Eukaryota; kingdom Viridiplantae; phylum Streptophyta; class Magnoliopsida; order Cucurbitales; family Cucurbitaceae; genus Luffa; species Luffa acutangula. Next base: position 6,775,297 of record CM072094.1, on the reverse strand, counting down.
ACATGATAAAAGAATGAAACGAAACATAAATTATAATAACATTGTAAGGATAGTGATACTACTTACAAGTTTAGTTATAGGGGTAGTAGAGTTGTGCATTATTTCTCTTATATATTTTTGCACAAAATACTCACACTCTGTCGAACCTGTTTGACGAGGGCACTACAATGAAAAAGAACATACTTGAGTATGCATACAATATTTCACTGTCTATAATATCATGAATGTGAATTTACCTTCACTAGTTTCCAACTAATAGCAGATCGATATTGAGGAAGCGAGTGCTTAGCTTGCCACATTCTCAACCCCCTAAATAATTTAAAACATTAGAACAATTCAAGTTTTATTTTTCCTTTTAAACACTACAAAAACTTGAGACACACTTACGTATTTATAGTTCCACTAAACTCTTCTTCAACTTTACTACGCAAAGAATTCAATATATACACAGTGTTTTCTCGAGGCTGGATCGCGATCAACATCCAATGATGACTACGTAGAATCACAATTTTGATCATATTATTATTTATGAATAAGGAAAAGTTACAATGGAGTAAATGTCGCTAGTAAGAATTACTTACCCAGTGTTAAAGGGAATGAGAACTAGTTGATCCAAATCAACCATATCTAGTCTGTTAGATAGATTTCGAGAACGAAATTCTTGAGACTTCACGTACGATGAGATTGTTGTTTGATCAACCAGAAAAAACTTATTTGTTATCTCGGGATCAGGTACAGTCCAAAGGTACCTAAAGAAAATAATACAAGTATTCATCAACTCAACACTTCCATAAAGCATAATACATTCCCCCTACCAAACTCAACTAAACTTTTAAAGCAACACCTCCAATAATACAACTTAAGTCAATCATTCTTCAAGAGCATAATACATAAGTATTCATCAACTCAAACACTTCCATAAAACATAATACATCACCCCCCCTCCCTACCAAACTCAACTAAATTTTTAAATCAACACAAGTATAAAACAACATAAGTCAAGCATTTTTCAAGAGCATAATACATAAGTATTCATCAACTCAAACACTTCCATAAAACATAATACATCACCCCCCCTCCCTACCAAACTCAACTAAAATTTTAAAGCAACACAAGTATAAAACAACATAAGTCAAGCATTTTTCAAGAGCATAATACATAAGTATTCATCAACTCAAACACTTCCATAAAACATAATACATCACCCCCCTCCCTACCAAACTCAACTAAAATTTTAAAGCAACACAAGTATAAAACAACATAAGTCAAGCATTTTTCAAGAGCATAATACATAAGTATTCATCAACTCAAACACTTCCATAAAACATAATACATCACCCCCCTCCCTACCAAACTCAACTAAATTTTTAAAGCAACACAAGTATAAAACAACATAAGTCAAGCATTTTTCAAGAACATAATACATAAGTATTCATCAACTCAAACACTTCCATAAAACATAATACATCACCACCCCCCTCCCTACCAAACTCAACTAAATTTTTAAAGCAACACAAGTATAAAACAACATAAGTCAAGCATTTTTCAAGAGCATAATACATAAGTATTCATCAACTCAACACTTCCATAAAACATAATACATTCCCCCCCTCCCTACCAAACTCGACTAAACTTTTAAAGCAACACAAGTATAAAACAACATAAGTCAAATTGTGTAATAACTTTGTTTACTTACGTAATGTACGTGAGTATGCACGAGTAACCTATCTCCACATTCCCACAATATTGTTGGATGTCTTCGCGATGTAAAAATACCGATGCTTCCTTTCCCAAGATACGCTCGGGCATTGTGATCATTAGTGTATCTTCTTGTCTCATCGAAAACACTGCGTATCTATTTAGGAGCTTAATAGTAACATGGGCCTCTGTGTGTTTGCTCGATTGAACTATGGGCTTAGCTTTGGCAGGAGGCTCCTATAAAAGATATGAAGTCACTATCTTTCTTTTAAAAAAATTATTTCAATAGAAAATAAACATACCTCTTTGTCATCGACAGTAATAACAAGTCTGCGAGGCCATCCCACAAAATTACCGACCGCTTGATACAACGTTTGTAGTTCATCGTTTACAGGAATCGGTAATGCACAATCATCACCTATCACCATGTCCACCACAACGCGAACATTTTCTACTCCTAATGGAACTCCATGGATGGTTGCATTTTGTGAATGCGACTCATACATTGTGTCTACGGCAACAATGTTATCCATAGAGACCATCGCTAGGTGACAAGGTGTTCCAGCCTACAAAAGTTTAAAACGTCGAAGCTAAGTATATATATATATATATAATTCCAACAAGGATAATAATAATTTACCTCTTTATTCTCAGATATCTCACGAACAACATCTTTTCCTTTTGACTTCTTATGCGTGGCACTCGAAGCGTCGCTTTGTGATGTCTTTCGGCGAGGGGCTTCGGTCTTCACACTCGAAGCTTCGCTTTGCGGTTGCTGACTCAAGTTTGACTTCTCTCTTGCAACGTTGTAGTACACAGAGGGCGTTACGAACTCGCCCACTCCCCTTACACGCCCTCTGTGTTCTGGCGTGCCCAACGCTTCAGTTAAGATGTCCTTACCTTCATTTAGTGCAGCTAATTCGTCCTATCATAAACATTTCAATAAGAATTTTTCAATTACTAAAGTATCACATAATCCAAAACTTCTTTCAAATATATATATAAAAACTTACAATTCGATTGACACGTGCTACAGTGACCTCATCGCAATATTCTTTATTTTTTCCTTTTCGTGCTTCCTTCCATAGAATTGCACGATTGGAAGGATCGTCGGTCAATTCCTGTACAAATATACATATTATTGAAGGTATACACAAATTTTCATGTCATTTACTTTAAATAGTTGTACTTACTAAGTCTTTGGCAAGATTTGCATATCCCTTACGAGAGATATGATGATTATACAAGCATCTCTCTCGTCTTTCTTTCTGAGCCTTACTTAGCGCCTGTATATTTAATTTGAATGACAAAAACAACAAATTGTATGCATTAATATTTAATTTACAAAATAATTTCACTAATCTAAAGTTTATTTACCTCCCACTCTGATGTTAGTCTACTACTCACAAATGTCTCCCAATCCTTTTGTTCAATATGTGAGTATTTAGAAGGAGGAGTTGCCAAACGCTCTGGTTCATCTTTTAATTGATTGACATACTTCTGCGTTAGGTATGTCTTGAATGTTCGAAATTTTCTAGATGCAGATTGAAGTATACTACTCTTGGACCTAGGGTCCACCACGAACAACATCTGCATTAAAAAAATACCAAAGTAATTAGCAAAACAAGTAAACTAAATAAGCTATTCACTCCTATAGATCAATAAACTTTTTACCTCTATACAATAAAAAATTTTATCCTTCATTTCCTTAGGTACATCCTTCCAGTTTTCGTATGTTATTGGGATTTATTGTCTCACACAAACCCCTATGTAACTTTGCTACTGGTTAGCATTATCTCCAACAGCTTGACCTTGATTGTTGTAAACAATCGTCAAGCGTTCTCCATTATTTCTTAGGCGTGCCAATCTATGCATCGTAGTAGGCCCTCGTCCTGACACTCGTGGTTGGATAAACACATTTCTTTCATCTCCACTACTACTACTTTCTTCACTCATTGTAACAATCTGCAAGAAAGACACAAAACATACATTCATGAGATATATAAACTTATAAGATTTATTAACTTATAGAAAATATAATAAATAAATGAATTTGAGATAGTACCATCTTCAACACACTATTTATCAACTCATATACCCTCACAATCATTTCTAGCATATGTTGATGACATTTCATCGTCATCCTGAAATACATCAAGATTAGGCATTCTTTCTAGGACCCTATAACCACAATCTTGGACAATATCTCTAACTTCATCTTCATAGAAATCTTCTTCAACTATTCTTTGAGGTGGTGTTAAAACCACTGACCAACGTGGATTTAGGGGATCTTTTACGTAGAATACTTGCTTGACTTGAAAGGCCAAAATAAATGAGTCTGATTTATGCCCAACACGATTAAGATCTACAGTAGTGAACCCAAACTCGTCTATTTTAAGTCCGTTATTGTTCTCAACCCAGTCACATTTGAATAAAATAACAGTTAAATTGTGATAATCAAGTTCCCATATTTCTTGTATGACACCATAAAATGTCATGTTCGACATGATAGGATTTTTGTCTTTAACACTAGAAACTTGCATTGTATTCGCTGTTACCATAACTCCACTGTTTTGGACATTCCTAATGTCATCACGTTTCTTTGCATGATAGCAAATACCATTAATCACGTAAGCAGCATATGTGGCGACATCTGGACGAGGCCCATGAGATATCCATCTTAAAGATGATGGTATGGAGTTTCTTGGCACCTCAAGGGCAAGTGCAACCTGAGTTTTATATTTAAATGATTAGTTACTAACTTTGTATTGTAACTAAAAGAGTTTGGCTCTAGTAATTACCCGAGTGTGCAACCAACTACTAAATGTGCGATTATGCTCGTCTTGAAGCCATTTTTTGTTTTTAGATTTACTGGGATTGAGTCTGGACAAAGTGTTCATGTGTTGCCTATTGGATTCATTTAAATAACAAAGTTAGTAGATCATCACATAATCAGAAAATTGTGTAAGGACTTAGATTAGTGTGCATACCCTACATATGGAAGCACGTCGTTTACATTTTGAAGAACATAAAGATGAGCTTGATTTAACTGATCCTTACTCGGCCTGAAATAGGAAGCAACAGACAATGGTCTATCAATTTCTGGATTCTCTTTCCTTGTCGACGAGCGCAATCCAATACTTTCAATTCCAAAGATAAATTCAGAACAAAATTCTACGGCCTCTTCTACGATATAATTTTCTCCAATGCATCCTTCAGGACGATTTTTATTTCTTACATAACTTTCAGTACTTTCATATATCGTTCAAAAGGATACATCCATCTCAAATACACTGGTCCACAAAATTCTACCTCTCTTACAAGATGCACCACAAGGTGCATCATTATTGTGAATAATGCCGGTGGAAAATATTTCTCTAACAGGCATAATGTGACCACTATATCCTCTTGCAAGCCTTTTAACTTGGATGAATCAATTGTCTTACTACATATAGCATTGGAGAAGAAACATAGGCGAATGATTGCGAGTCTAACATGCTTTGGTAAAATGCCACGAATTGCCACAGGCAATAATTGTTGCATAAGAACGTGATGATCGTGCGACTTGAGTCCATAAAGTTTTAAATCTGTGAGCGACACTAGATTTTGTATGTTGGATGAATAGCCCTCGGGTACTTTAATTTCGGATAGTGTCTTACACAAGTTCAATTTCTCCATCCGTGATAGTGTATAACATGCTGGGGGTAAGAAGATCTTTTTCTCTCCCAACTGAGGAGCCAATTCTGATCTAATGTTCAATTCAACCAAATCCAAACGAGTTTTTAATCCATCTTTTGTTTTGCCAGGAATATCAAGTAGAGTACCAATAATATTTGCACAAACATTCTTTTCGATATGCATCACATCTAAACAATGTCGCACCTGAAAATATTTCCAATATTCTAACTCAAAGAAAATGAACTTCTTCTTCCAATAGCTACTTGCAAGATCTCCATTGTTTTTTTCCTTTCCTGCTTTCTTACCAAATGAATATCTGAATTCACTTGTTTTTGCAAAAATTTCCTCTCCATTTAATGGTTCGGGAGCGAAACTCAATTCTTGTTCGCCATTGAAATGTTTCTTTTTCTTTCTAAATGGATGGTTATGGGGTAAAAACTTTCAATGCCCAAGATACGCCATCTTTTTTCCTTTAGGCAAATAAGTAGATGCAGTTTTCTCCCCACAAATTGGACATGCATGATATCCTTTTACTGTACAACCACTCAAATTGCCATACGCAGGAAAATCATTAATAGTCCACAATAAAATAGCTTTAAGAGTGAAAAAATTTTCTTCATGTATGTCATAACATTCCACACCCTCATTCCAAAGCATTTTCAAATCGTCAACTAGTGGAGCTAGATAAACATCAATGTCATTTCCTGGTTGTTTGGGGCCAGATATTAATGCAGTTAACATAAAAAAATTTCGTTTCATGCACAACCATGGAGGTAGATTATACGTCACCAACATAACTGGCCAACAACTATATCTACTACTAAGATCACCATGTGGATTGACACCATCCGTAGAAAGAGCCAGACGAAGATTTCTAGGTTCTAAACCAAACTCTGGCCACAAATTGTGTCTACTTGTTTCCACGATAGTGCATCCGCACGATGTCGTAAGTGTCCATCACTTTCTCGTTTTTTAGCATGCCACTTCAGCAAATTCGATATTTCTTTACTTCGAAACATCCGTTGAAATCTTGGAACAGGTGAGAAATACCACATAACTTTTGCTGGAACATTTTTCATCACATGGTTCGAATTTTTTCGAAGCTTCCATCTTGATGTTCCGCATATAGGGCATACTTCTGCATCAGATAGTTCCTTTCTAAACAAACAACAATCATTAATACACGCATGTATCTTCTCATACTTCATTCCAAGAGTACACAAAGTCTTTTTTGCTTGATATGTTGAAATTGGAATTTCATTAGGGCTTGGTAAGATGGCACGGAGTATTGTCAATAACTCAGTGAAACTTTTATCGCTCCATCCAAATTTTGCCTTCAAATTATAAAACTTTATCAAAGTAGATATCTTGGTAAAATTCTTACAACCCGGATATAATGGTTTCTTGGCATCTTCTAATATCTCCTCAAAAACCTTAGATTTGTCATTAAAATAATCATGTGCAGCCTCAAACATTCCTATTGTGTCCTCAACATCATCGTCATCTTCAACTTCAACTTTTCCACTAATAGACGCATTTCCATTGTCTTCCTTATTTGATTGTGATTCACCATGCCAAATCCATGTCTTATAGCTTTGATCGATACCATGAACAAACAAGTGGTGTCTTACTATATTCACATTTTGAAACTTTACATTCACACACTTCAAACATGGACAACGAATGATATTCGGTCTATTCGAATGTCGTAATCCATTTTCAATAAACATCTCAACTCCGAAGCAATATTCTTCTGACATTCGACTTTTTGTCATCCACGACTTATCCATTACTATAATTGTGTTGCTTGAGAGGTTAATCTACAAAGAAGAACAATTATTACTTAAACTTGTGTACTTTTTAGTTCATTAAGAAGAAAATGAGTGAAATTTGAACTACTAACGAGTTCCTTGTTCACTCAAGTCCACGATCTTGACAATAAAAGTCAAGATCATGATATAACATCTCAGTTGCAAGAGATAACTCAACAAACCATTTCAAAACATCACTTAAGTATTTATCAACTTCCACCTAAACTCAACTAAAACCATAAACTAAAACAACCAACTTTAAAATCCTAATTAAAGCATTTGATCTCAACTTCTCCTCCACTAAACTCAAGTAAAATAACGAATTATAACAAACAATTTCAAGAGATATCTTAAGTATCAATCAACTTCCCATAAAACTAAACTTAAACAAACCATTTCACAACATGACTTAAGTATCCATCAAATTCCCAATAAATCCAACTAAGAACATAAACCATAACACAAGTATTTCTCAACCCCCCCCCCCACCCAACTCAACTAAACTTATAAGCACACACAAACAAACAATTTGAAACCATAAATAAGTATTTCTCAACCCTCAACTTAACTAAACTTACAAACTAAGACCAACAATTTCAAAATTTAATTTAAGTATTTATCAACTTCCACCTAAACTCAACTAAAACCATAAACTAAAACAACCAACTTTAAAATCCTAATTAAAGCATTTGATCTCAACTTCTCCTCCACTAAACTCAAGTAAAATAACGAATTATAACAAACAATTTCAAGAGATATCTTAAGTATCAATCAACTTCCCATAAAACTAAACGAAAACCATAAACTCAAACAAACCATTTCAGAGCATGACTTAGGCTATGTTTGGGAGTGATGATTGAATTATTGATTTTGGGAAAGGAGATTTTGTAAAATTGATTTTATAAAATTGATTTTCATACAATCATATTTATGTTTGGTTCCAAATTTTAAGAAGTGATTTTCATGTATTTAAAATTGATTTTGAAATATTATGTTTGGTTTCAAAAGTGATTTTAGAATTATCAAATTACTAAAAATAGTATTTTACATTCAATAAATTATTTAACTAAATAATTATGATAAATATCATTTTTTATTAATTATTTTTTCATTTCTTTTATTGTTAAACTTTTATAAATTATGTTAGGTAAGAAAGACATATAATACATATCAAAATAAAAATTCAAAAATCATATCTCATCTAATCTTGAAATGTTCTATGGTAGAAAAATCTCTATACGTTTTGTTATGCAGTTGAGTATTGTTCTATTATGCTAAAGTGAACTTAGTTGTTCAATGGTAATTGGCATGTACTCTCGATCACGAAGTTAGAGATTCGAATGATATATACTTTTGACTAAGAGGTCAAAATTGGATGTTAAGTGAACATAATAACACTAATATAATTGTTATATATTTCAAATAAGAAACTAGACATTCGAATCTTTTTGTCTTCCAATGTTATCTAACTAAACTGTTTCAAGTAAAGAAAAATTAATAAGAAAAATAAGAATCCAAAAGAAAAAAAAAATAGATTGCGAAAGTAAAGAAAAATTAATAAGAAAAATAAGAATCCCAAAAGAAAAAAATAAAATAAAATAATAGATTGCAGTTTTTGGGACATGAGAAATAAAAATAAAAATTATTTGGGTTGAGGTGATTCCCGGTCCAACAAAATCCAAAATCACCTCCCAACTAATTCTTTAAAAATCAATTTAAATTGATTCCAATATGTTTCAAAATCAATTTATCTTTTTGCCAAACATGTTTATTTTGGATGAAATTGATTTTGACATTGATAAAATTGATTTTGGCTATCCCAAAATCACTCCCAAACATAGCCTTAAGTATCCATCAAATTCCCAATAAATCCAACTAAAACATAAACTCACAAACACCTTCAAACCATAACACAAGTATTTCTCACCCCCCCCCCCAACTAATCTAAACTTATAAATCAACACAAACAAACAATTTCAAACCATAAAGAAGTATTTCTCAACCCTCAACTTAACTAAACTTACAAACTAACACCAACAATTTCAAAATTTAATTCAAGTATTTATCAACTTCCACCTAAACTCAACTAAAACCATAAACTAAAACAACCAACTTTAAAATCTTAATTAAAGCATTTCTCAACTTCTCCTCCACTAAACTCAAGTAAAATAACGAATTATAACAAAAAATTTCAAGAGATATCTTAAGTATCAATCAACTTCCTATAAAACTAAACTCAAACAAACCATAAACTCAAACAAACCATTTCACAACATGACTTAAGTATCCATCAAATTCCCAATAAATCCAACTAAAACATAAACCATAACACAAGTATTTCTCAACCCCCCCCCCCCTCCCCCCAACTCAACTCAACTTATAAGCACACACAAACAAACAATTTGAAAGTGGGAAGAATTCTTAAGTTAGTTTATCCAAACTTTTCTAGTTAGATATTGATTTCTTATGGGCTATATTTGGTAATAGAAAGTGGGAAGAATTCTTAAGGAAAAAAAAAAAGATTGTGGAAATAAAGAAATAAAAAAGAGAAAATGTCCAACTTTTCTTTGATGATTCCCTAACAAAAATTCAACATTATAGCAACTATCTTTCTTTAGTTTTAGTAAAAAGTTTACATTCCCAAACAAAAACAAGTATTTCAAAACTACCTTTCTTTAGTTTTAGTAAAAAGGAACAACATTATAGCAACTATCAACATTATAGAGTAAAAATGAACTAAATTTATAAACTAACACCAACAATTTCAACATGATAATTTCTCAACTATTTTTCCAACAATATTTTCTATCCATCATCCAATCCAAGACAAAAATAAACTTAAGCAACTAATCAATTAAATTTAACTCTACATTTTTATAAAATTAAAAAGAAGCAAAAAATTTTACCAAGTAATCTCACTCAAATCTTAAAAATTCGGTGTCGGATTTGCTTCCCACGACCACAACCACCTCAGATCTACCCACGAACAGTGACGAACACCACTAATTTGTTACCCAAAAACAGAGATCTGGAACCCACGAAGAAGTGCTGGCCGACGGTCTGTAAATTTGGAGAAAACCCACTTGCTGGAGATGAGCTTGAGCTTCAGCTTCACGAAAATGGCACTTGCCGACGGTCTTTTGAGTTTGAGCTCACAGATCTGAAACTCTCCACAGATCTGAAATGCTAGCCATCGATGAGGGAAGAAGTTCGAGAGAGGTTGCTAGATCTGAAATGTTCAAGAAACTTTGTTAGATTTGATGGAAGAAATGCTCGCCGTCGGTCGAGAAAAACGGAAGAAAAAAACCTCCGTCGATGAGAAAAACGGAAGAAATGCTCGCCGTCGCCGTCCGTTAGCTCGCCGTCGAGGAGGGAGGAAGCCGCCGCCGTCGATGAGGGAGGAAGTCGCCGCCGTCGGGGAGAGAGAAATGTCGGGGTTTGGTTTCGTGGGTTTAGTTTCGTTTTCGAGCAGATAGGACTTAGGGCAGAAATGTCGGGGAGAGAGAAAGTACTTTCATTTTTACTATTTTTTTAAATTTAAAAAAAATAAAAAAATAACTTTTAATGTCGGGCAATGCCCGACATTAAAGTCTACTCTTTGATGTCGGGCATTGCCCGACAATAAAAGTTCAAAAAATTCATCCGACATTAAAAAGCCCGCGCGTTTTTTTGTCCGACATTAAAGCCTCCGCGCCTATTTTTCTGTCCGACATTAAAGCCATACTTTGTTGTAGTGCCCACTCCTCGTTTGGCCCGCTGATTAATTTACACGATGGTAAGTTTTATTTTCACGCTTGGTTTTCTTATTCATTCACACATGCTTTCCTTATTCAATTCGCACAGTAATCTCTCTCTCTCATCCTCGCTTCTCTCCCCCTTTTGGATCTAGGATTTCTGCCGTTGGTTCTTCATATTCATCGTCTTCTCCTTCTCCCTCTTCTTCCTGAAGCGAATCTCCTCGTCTCTCTTTTCTATCGGTTTTCAAATCGGTGTTTTCCATTTTCTTCTTTCTTCAAACAAAAAACTCTTTTCCTTTCAGCTCTGGCGCCGTTTGAGCTTGTTTTTTTTTTTTTTTTTTTTTTTGCGTAGATCTGGTATTCTTGTGAAGAGGGTGGGTAATTTTTTTTCCTGATTGAAGTGGGGTTTGGGGAAGAAGATGGGTTTTAGGTTGAAGAAGATGAAAGGGTTGGTGAGTTTTTTTAATTTGAAGAGAAAATGGTGGGTTTGTTGGAGAAGATGAAGATGGGGGAGGAGGGTTTGTACGATTGAATAAAAAGATAGATTTTTTTTGTTTGAAGAAGAAGATGGCAAGATGGAGATGGAGATGGAGATGGAGAAAAAAAATGGTGGGTATTTTTCCGTTTGAAGAAGAAGAGGGCAAGATGGAGATGGAGATGGAGATTGAGCTTTGTGTTTTTTTTTGTTTTTTTTTTTTCCGTTTGCAGAAGGGTGGGTTTTTTAGATTTTTTGGTTGTGGAAATTGGAGGAGATGTTGGAGATGGAGAGAAAAGGAGATGAAGAGGGAGATGAAAATGGTGGCTATCCACGAGGCTGAGCGAAGGTGAGGGCACGAGACGACAGTGGCGGCTAAAAAGGGAGAAAGACGAGGGTTTGGGGAGAGGGGAGTGAGGGGGAGAGAGAATGTTTTTTTTTTTTTTTTTTTAATTTTATTTTATATTAAATATTTAAATATTTAAATATTATTTTAATTTAAAAAACATTATTTTATTATTATTTTAATTTAAAATTTAGAAATTTATTATTTTTAACTGCCACGTCAACACCGTTAAAAAAAATAACTTGAAACCTAGGGACCTATTAGAAACTGACCCGAAATATGAGGGACCAAAAATGTATTTTACCCTAAAATTTATATTTTCAGAGGTTCATATCCTCTCAATATCAAAAGAAATTCAAATATCATTTTTACGTTGAAAATACAGAAATGAAACAAATATAGTTTTTCAATATGAAATCATAAAATGACTTCTTTTGTGAAAAAATCATGACCCTAAAACAAAGAAAATCAACTCCTACCTTAGGTTATTTTTGTTTCCTTTAAGTTAAACACATCATTTAACCCGTATACCCAATACTTTACTTTTTTTTTACAATTGAATCCAAACAATTTGTTATTGATATTTGCAAAATATAATATTTGACATACAAAGTTGTATGAGGAAAATAAACAAAAAAAAAAAAAGGAAAAAAACAATCTCATGTTAAACAGATCAACACTCCAACACATACTATTTTAACTCATACTAAAATAATATGCATCCCAAACACATATTATTTTATCCCATACTAAAATAATCTGCACCCCAAACACAGATTATTTTATCCCAGACTATAATAATCTGCACCCAAACACATATTATTATAACCCTCAGACTATTATAATCCTCAAATTATTATAACCACCAGATATTATAACTAATTCAGCGCCTCAAACAGCCCCTTAGTGTTGAATCTTGCTCGAGAGAGAGGACTTAGCTTAGATGTTACCAATTGCATGACTAAAGTAGAAATTCTAAGATCAGGAGATTTAAAATAATTTTAGAAGTTGTTAAAAGAACTAAACTCAAAGTCATGCATGTTAAGGAACTTAGATAGGGATATCAAGTTTGTTGCATGAGAATCAATTATACTTGGGAGAGATAGTTGTGATTTACGGTTCCTAGACTTGTAAAATAATTGCACGTTAAATTCATCCCATTAATCAATCCTCAATCTCAAATAATGAAATCAATTCCCTGAGTCTTTCCATTTGAGTCTCCACCTTTATTTTATCCTTTTGTCTTTAGATTTATCTTTTGCATTAAGTTTTGTTCTCTAAATAAAAATTGGACAATTTTTTTTTTGGGAAAAGTACACTTTTGGTCCCTAAGGTTTGGGTTAAGTGACAGTTTGGTCCCTGAGTTTTCAAACTCAACAAAAATACCCCTGAGGTTTGAGATAAGGAGCATTTTAGTCCCTGCCGCCAATTTTTCTGTTAAATCTTAACAGTTGCTGACGTGGCACTATTATTTTAATAAAAAAAATTTATTTATTTTATTTTTTTAAATAAAAATAGTAAAATAATAAAATATTAATATTTTATTCTTTTTTCTCCCACCCTTTTTCTTCTCTTTCTTTTTCTCCATCTTCTCCATCTCCTTAATCTTCCTTCTTTTTCTTCCTAACTCTAGCGACAGACGGCCACCGCCAGCCGACGCCACCGGTCGTCGGTGACTTTTTTTTTTCTTTTCTTCTTCTCTTTTCTTCTCTTTTCTTCTTCTCTCTTACCCCATTTTTCTTCTCTATTTTTTTTTTAAATAAACAAGAGGAGGAGGGAGGAGGGACCTCCCTCCTCCCTCCTCCTCTTGTTTATTTTAAAAAAAATAGAGAAGAAAAATGGGGTGTCCCTCCTCCCTCCTCCTTTTGTTTATTTAAAAAAAAAATAGAGAAGAAAAATGGGGTAAGAGAGAAGAAGAAAAGAGAAGAAAAGAGAAGAAGAAAAGAAAAAAAAAAGTCACCAGCGACCGGCGGCAGCGGCGGGCGGTGGCCGCCGGTCGCCGGAGTTAGGAAGAAGAAGAAAGAAGATGAAGGAGATGGAGAAGATGGAGAAAAAGAAAGAGAAGAAAGAGGGTGGGAGAAAAAAGAATAAAAAAAGAATAAAATATTAATATTTTATTATTTTACTATTTTTATTTAAAAAAATAAAAATTAATAATTTTTTTTTATTAAAATAATAGTGCCACGTCAGCAACTGTTAAGATTTAACAGAAAAATTGACGGCAGGGACTAAAATGCTCCTTATCTCAAACCTCAGGGGTATTTTTGTTGAGTTTGAAAACTCAGTGACCAAACTGTCACTTAACCCAAACCTCAGGGACCAAAAGTGTATTTTTCCCTTTTTTTTTTTTTTTTTTAAGAAAGGGACAATATTATTCATGGTAATTAGTTTAACTTAGAAAACCAATCTAGAGGACGACACTCTGTTCACACGTAACTTCAGGGATGGAGACACGTGGAATAAATAATATATTTGTATTAATGTAATATGCGTGTGGGTGTACGATCTCTAACTTTAATCCTCTGATTCTCTCTCTTGTGTGTGAATGTATTTCACTCGAGGGCTGGAACGCTTGATCCCGAGTCTGAAGCTTCAATAGATTCTTGGAGCTTGAAGTCTTCTAGTCTTGAAGGAGTCTTCAAACTTCAAGAAGTGTTGATGTCTTGAAGAGTCTTTGATCTTCAAGGAGTGTTGAAGTCTTGAAGAGTGTTTGGTCTTCAAGAAATGTGGATGTCTTGAAGAGTTTTTAATCTTCAAGGAGTGTTGAGGTCTTGAAGAGCGTTTGGTCTTCAAGAAGTGTTGATGTCCTGAAGAGTATTTGATCTTCAAGGAGTGTTGAAGTCTTGAAGGGTGTTTGGTCTTCAAGGAGTGCTGAAGTCTTGAAGAGTGTTTGGTCTTCAAGAAGTGTTCAACACTTGGACTTGTGGATTGCAGAGAGTCTTCGGTCTTCAGACTTGGTGGAGTCTCTCTGAATTCTCTAGTTCTGTTTGAGAGCTTTGAAAACTCTGAACTCTTGTTTTTGTGAGAGTGTAGAATTTCTGAACCCCTGAAATGGAGGAGAACCCCTCTATTTATAGAGTTCTCGCTAGATGGGCCCTGGTGACTTTTGGGCCTAACAACTTGGGCTTGGGCTTTATTGGGCTTGGGTCTGGTTTATATTTGACCCAAAACCATATGACCCAAATATTTAAAAGACCCAAATTTGATCCAATTAATTATTTTCTTTAATTAATTGGTCAAATCAACTAATCTGATCAAAATAATTTATTTTAAATTAATTGATCAAATGGACATTTGGCCCTAAAAATTTATAATTGGCCAACTTTGTCTTCAAATTAAATTTGGGACACATGTCGATTTATAATTGGTCCCAAATTTAATTAATTATAATTTTGTCATTAATTTTAAATAATGACGTGGCAATTTGTCATTGGCCAAAATTTCTCCTTCAACACACTCATTTTACACGAAAACACTATATTATTACTTGACCCGTACACTTGCGGTAAGCAAATCACGCATCACTTAGAGTTATAATTGATACAATTAACCTTATAAGTTTAGGGTTTAATTTGATGAAATTGAAAGTTCAGATTGAAATTTATACAACATCCTAAGTTCAGGGTAAAAAATCTTTTTTTTTTCCTTAAGTTTAATTTTTAATTAGTTCATAAACTTTGAAATTGTTGGTAAGTAAAGTTGATCGTTAGTTGATATAACGAAATGATGATTTGACATTTAGACTCATGTATACTTTTTAAATGAGATTGGAAAATTTTAATTTGTTCATACTCGATCGGTTACTGTTGATGGCAAAATCCGGACAGAGGACTCACCTGACCTTCACGTGACACCAACAGTGAATTTGTAGAAGCTGGGGAAGATGTGACCTGCAAGACCAGCAAAAACCGCTGCACACCGGTGTGGTGTAGGCCACACCGCCTCCGATGCCTAAGTCAGAAAACCGAGGAGAAGTTAGAGAGTAAGAGGAGAAGTCGAGAATAGAGTTTTGGAACCCCTTCTTCAGGGATGAAGATAAGTTTTTATACCTGTTTTGCCTCCTAGGGTTTTTAGGAATTCGGAGGTGTTTTGGGACGGATCAGGCGAAACCGGGGCGATTCGGGGCATCACGGATCGGAAGGAGGTGACCGGATTCGGCCCGAGTTGAAAAGGCCGAGGTCCGATCAGATCTATTCCCCATTGCACGAACGGCCACGGGCTGATAATGCTCGTTAAGAGCTCAGGCGATTGCCTTGGAATGGGTGCAAACCTTTGACATTGATCGCAAGATCTCGTGAAATGCCTGGCATCTTGCAACATTGTTGGCCAGTAGTAACCTTGTCTGACTATCTTGTGACACAACGACCTTGCTCCTGAGTGATTTCCACACACCCCTCATGTATCTCTCTCACAACGTAGTTAGCATCACTAGGGGGAAGGCACCTCAACAACGACATCGAGTAGCCTCTTTTATATAGTTTTCCTTCTCTTAACACAAAATGCGATGCTCGCCTCTGAACCTTTTTAGCCTCTGTCTTCTTTGTTGGTAGCTCGCCTTTCTCTAAGTAATCAAGGATCGGATCCATCCATGAAGTTTCTCTTGCTTCAGGGGAGGGCTCAGTTTCAATTGATGGGATGCCCTCCTCATCTGCAGGATTCTCGATCTCAAGCCTTGGATCTTCGGTCTCGGCCTCGGACTTATCCTCAGGTTCGACCTCAGACTTATCCTCAGGCTCGACCTCGGCCTCGGACTTGTCCTTAGGCTCGGCCTCGGCCTCTGTTCGACCATTTGTCTCGAGAACATCCTCTGTACATACCGCAGGCTCAGACAAAACCTTAACTGGTACAGTCCTACTCAATTTTGTATCATAGGCAGCCGCTAAGTGAGCTAGTGAATCTGCGTTGGGGTTCTGAGACCTCGGGATTTGCTTGATCTCCCACTTCTCAAAGTTGGACAACAGTTCCCTGGCCTTGGATGAGTAGTTACTCATTCTCTGTTCCCTAGTCTGATATTATGCCAACACTTGCTTCACGATTAGTTGTGAATCGCTTTGGACCATGATATCTGAGACGCCAATCTCCCTTGCCATCCTCAATCCTGCAAGGAGTGCCTCGTATTCAGCCTCATTATTTGAGGCCTTGAAGTTGAATCTCAGGATGTACTCAAATCTTCCTCCATCAGGGGATTCTAGCAAAATTCGTGCTCCACAACCCTTGGTGTTAGAAGACCCGTCTACAAAGAGTGTCCAAGTCTGTTTTACCTCCCTTATACTCAGCATATTAACCTCTAGGCCTAACTTGCTCTGCTCGGCCTCGAGCCTCTGAGGGTCGGCCTTATCCTCGGTAGTTGTTAACTCTGCTAGGAAATCTGCCACGACTTGCCCTTTCATGGCGGCTCGAGGTTTGTAGTGGATGTCATACTCACTCAACTCAACTGCCCACTTCATGAGGCGACTCGAGGCTTCTGGCTTCTGCAACACCTGTTTTAGAGGAAAGTTGGTCAAAACTGTTACCTTATGGGCTTGGAAATACGGACGCAGCCTTCTGGCCGACGTAACTAGGGCCAGAGCGAGCTTCTCCACTTGGGGGTATCTAGTTTCTGCTCCAATCATCGACTTGCTGGCGTAATACACGGGTCGCTGGAGCTTCTCTTCTTCTTTGATCAGTGCAGAACTTACAGCCGTATTCGAGGCCGCAACATAGAGCAGTAGCTCGTCGCCAAGGAGCGGCTTGGCCAAGAGCGGGGTCGAGCTCAAATAGTCCTTCAACTTTTGAAAATCTTTTTCGCACTCTCCAGTCTATTCGAAACGTGATCCCTGTCTCAAAATTTTAAAGAAGGGTAAGCACTTGTTAGTTGACCTACTAACAAACCTGTTCAAGGCGATGATCCTCCCGTTCAAGCTTTGAAGTTGCTTGAGATTGGTCGGGGAGGACATTTGCATGATTGCTCTGATCTTGTCTGGGTTTGCTTCTATCCCCCTTGTTGGGTTTTATGCCCTAAAATTCGTAGATAGTGAATGTAACCGTTGACCGGATATTAATGAAATAATATTGATATATTTTTCCATTAATTGTTATTAGTTATTTTATATTTTTCTTTGCCTAATAATAACCCTAATCCAATAAACTAGACATCCAAGGCTGTAATATGAGTCTTGAACTATATGTAGCGACATATGGGATCATTGTTCAAGAAACAGCCTAAAGGGTCTATAGTATAGGGATAAGACTGGGTGCCTTATCCTGGTGACACTATGGATACGACCCACTTTGTATTTGATACAAACGCTGCGATCCAACGCGTTCGTGTAGGAGACATGCGAGTGGGGGTATCCTATGCAATGAGTTTGCATAAGACCGGACCGCGAAATAGTAACCACTAGTTATAACACCGTTAACTAGTTGGTTTTCTATTTCACTAGGACGACCGAGACAACTTAGTCTTAATCCTGAGTTGATTATGGACTCCTGCTCATGAGAGACTGTCCTTTGATTTGCATGGGTGAGAGTGGCCAATACGCCGACTCAATAAGCCTACCACTTTGGGGACAAGATCGAATGGGGAGCTGGGAACATAATCGTACAAGATGGAATTCACTCCTTCCCGACTTTAGGGAAGCAGATGAGTGTTCCCTTAAGTGGTTACTCCGAGTCTTGAACAAAGGGCCCTACCCTCTCAATGACACGAGAGGGTTTTCTGTTTGATGGTTGGACCATAAACAGATTGTTCATTAGAGGAGAATTGGTACTTAAGGAAATAGAGGTGACCCAGGGGTAAAACGGTAATTTGACCCAGCTGGGGTTACGGACACTCGTGAAGGACTAACTAGTCGATATTGGTCTAAGTTCCGTGGACACAGAAAATATGTCTGCAGTGAGAAGAGTGCAACTGTGAGTCTATAGTGGAATGTACACACAGTTAACGAATATTGATTATTGTGGTTAATGAGTTTAACCAATTAATCTCACATCGTTGGAGCTTCTGATCTGCAGGTCCATAAGGTCCCACTGGTAGCTCGTAAAGTAATTTGAGGCAACTAAGTAATTAAATTGAAAATGTTCAATTTACTGAGGGAAATAAATATAATATATATTGATATATTATTATGAGAGAAATTAATATTTGAAGAAGTTCAAATATAAATTTATGGAAGATTGAAAGAATTAATTAATTTAAGTCCTAAAAGTGTTTGGGCAAAATTAATTAATTCAAGGCCGGAAATTAAATATGTGATATTTAATTTGGTGGTTAATTAATTAAAGAATTCATTAACCATGAATTAATCAATTATGTAAATAATTAATCACTTAAGGAAGTGATTAATCATTTATGGGAATGATCTAATTACTTATGGAAGAAATTAGTCATTTATGGAAAAGATTAATCAATTGGGAATTGATTGATCATGATTGATTAATTAAGGAATAAAGATTGAATCAATTTTGGAAAAGATTGATTTAATTGAATATTTTATTCATGGCCTCTCCTCTATAAATAGAACACTAGACCTAATTGGTCATGACACTTGACACTCTTGAAAGACAAGACCTAGAATTCTCTCTAGCCTCCCTCTTA
Source organism: Luffa acutangula (assembly GCA_036850905.1). Classification (NCBI taxonomy): domain Eukaryota; kingdom Viridiplantae; phylum Streptophyta; class Magnoliopsida; order Cucurbitales; family Cucurbitaceae; genus Luffa; species Luffa acutangula. Next base: position 6,755,976 of record CM072094.1, on the reverse strand, counting down.
GAGAAAGACTCCCACAAGCCTTTGGCCTCCTAGACTTAGAGACATACCGGTGTAACCTCTGTGGTTATTGTGTCAATCAAAGAAGAATTTCCAGCGAAGAATACCTTGAAGCGGCTGCTGCGTTTTCGTTCGTGGAGCTTCGTTGGCGAAGAACGGTCAAGTCTACAACGGAGGTTTGTAACGGTTCTTCCTCTTTTCTTTAGAAAAGTTTTAAAAATAAATTTAGATTTATTTTAGCATGTTTAAACCGATTTTACAGCGACTTTAAAGTTAGTTTAAAGTTTTGTTTGAGTTATCGTAACGGTATTTTAAAGTTAATTAATATACGGCGTAAGGTCCAATCGATGCGCTTCCGCTGCGTTGGGACTTTTATTCCCTTCACCCCTCTGATGCACCATGAATCCTAGGAATTTTCCAGATGTTACCCCGAAAGCACATTTACTCGGGTTTAGTTTCATTCGATACTTTCGGAGTATCTGGAAAGCTTCACTGAGGTCAGACTCATGGCATTGAGACTTCAAGCTCTTCACTAGCATGTCATCCACGTATACCTCCATGTTCTTTCCCAATAGCGGAGCGAACATGTGGTTTACCATCCGTTGGTATGTCGCTCCAGCGTTCTTTAGACCGAACGACATGACCTTGTAACAATACAACCCTCGACTGGTGATAAATGAAGTCTTTTCCCGATCGGGCTCGTGCATTCTAATCTGGTTGTACCCTGAGTATGCATCCATAATACTCAGCATCTCGTGCCCTGTTGTGGCATCAACCGACTGGTCGATCATTGGCAAAGGATAGCTGTCCTTTGGGCACGCCTTATTTAGGTCGGTGAAGTCGATGCACATCCGCCACTTCCCGTTAGCCTTCTTTACCAGTACCACGTTAGACAACCACTGAGGATAATGAACTTCTCGGATGAACCTCGCCTTAAGCAACGCATCCACTAGGCTGGCAATAACCTCATTCCTCTCTGAATTAAATGCTCTTCGTTTCTGCTTTATCAGCATGAGATCCCTGTCCACGTTTAACCGGTAAACCATCACTTTCGGGTCAATTCCCGACATATCTTCGTGTGACCATGCAAACAAATCTGCATTAGCCCTCAAGAAATCGATCAGTCTGTCCCTCTGCTCAGCCCCCGGTCTGGTGCCGATGTTCACTCTCCTTTCCTCGGATGTTAGTGGCACAGACTCCAGTTCTTCTGCTGGCTGTCCTCTTGGGTCAGGTCCGACAGCATCGTGGACATACCGATCACCACAACAGTTTCTAAAGTTAGGGTCGGCCTTTTCCCTACCAGGGTCGGCCCCAGTCTGGTTCGGCGTTTTCTGCTCATACCCGAGGTTTCCTTCTGGTTTCCGAATTCGATCCATCATACAGACCACAACCGACGTGCAGTTTGAACTGGCAAGCACCGCTTCCCCACAGACGGCGCCAACTGTTGATGCCAAAATCTGGACAGAGGACTCACCTGACCTTCACGTGACACCAACAGTGAATTTGTAGAAGCTGGGGAAGACGTGACCTGCAAGACCAGCAAAAACCGCTGCACACCGGTGTGGTGTAGGCCACACCGCCTCCGATGCCTAAGTCAGAAAACCGAGGAGAAGCTAGAGAGTAAGAGGAGAAGTCGAGAATAGAGTTTTGGAACCCCTTTTTCAGTGATGAAGAGAAGTTTTTATACCTGTTTTGCCTCCTAGGATTTTTAGGAATTCGGAGGTGTTTCAGGACGGATCAGGCGAAACTGGGGTGATCTGGGGCATCACGGGTCAGAAGGAGGTGATCGGGTTCAGCCCGCGCACGCAGGCCGAACGGTGGGCCTCGGCCTTTTGCCGAGGCCGACCATATGGGTCGGGCTATGTTGGCCCGACCCATTGGTCCGGCCTTCCTGGAGGTCGGTCTTCTGGTCCTACCTTTGCCCGATTGTCCTTGTCAGCTCCCTCCTAGTCAGTGTGGTCCAAAATTACCTATAACAGTTACTATTTTAGAAACTAATTAAATTTAAATCTCGCACACCAAACTATCTCGGACATTTTTTTATCAATATTATAGTTTTTAAAACTTATTAATAAAATAAAGTTGTTTGAAAACTTATTATTTATATATTGTAGTTTTTAATCCACGATAGCATGTCGTCTCTTGCTGACGTGGCAAGCAAAAAATTAAAAAAAAAAATTAAGTAGAGACAACCTAAGCGTGGGCTTAATCAAAATAGTTTCCAGTTGTATTGGAAATCCAGTCACGTTAGTAGCAATGTATTAAATTTCCATCGACATTTCCATATTTTCATGGGTTCGACATCAACATGTGAGGTGAATCAACATTTCCATTATATCGTAAATTTTTTTTGATAAAATGTAACTAATGTAGAGATAATATTTATCATAAGTATTTTAACTTATTTTTCAAATGTAAAACATTTATTTGTTAATTAGTTTTTTTTTTTTTGAATTTTTTGTTTTGAATATTTTTCCCGGAATATCCATTGACATCGACATTTTGTCGATATTTCCATCGACATTTCCATTAAATTGAGACCTCGACATTTCTGTCGACATCGACATTTTAACCCTTGGTTAGTAGATTGATGGTTCCTGTTTGACTTTGATGGAATGCATATTTTAGATTTTTTTTCTTTTCTTTTTCTAATATTTATCTTTCAAGAAATCCTAAAGATAATTGTATTTTTTAAAATATTTTAAACAAATTAAAATTTTATATTACAATCCATTTCTTTTTTTTAAGCAATTAAAATTTAATTGAATACACTTTCTATTTATAAAGTAAAATCAAATTAATTCTATTAATTTAACTATTAGAGTTTTTTGAAGTAGAATTAATTTTAAATGAAAAATACAAATATCTAGTTTGGAACAATATTTACCTAAATTTAAAATAAAATATTTAAATAATTAATACTTAATTAAATTTCAATGGTTTGAACAAAAGAAAACAAATTGTATTATAATATTCCATTTGTTTAAAACATTAGAAAAATACAATTCCTCATTTCATTTTAATACTTATTTAAAGGTCAATTTTCAACGGCTATTTAAATTTCTGTTACTTCAAGAAAAGAGAATAAATTCTAATATGATATTCAATTTATTTGAAAATTTTAAAAAACAATTAATTATTTTATTCTAATACTGAAGTAAATTTCAATTGTTTCAAAAACAAGAATAAAGGTAAATTGTAATATAAAAAATTAAGGGGCAACGAAATATATGGCTAAAATAAATAGGTGGGACTTGAATAATAGCTAAAAAGGTTTCGTAACTAACTAAATGACTAACGTGATTTTAATTAATAACTTCCTAATTGAAGAAGAAAAAATTACCCATAGAACTCCCTACCGTTTAGATCAAATATTAGGGGAGAGAAATGCAACTAAAAGGTAGGAGATTTATGAGGAAAATAGAGAAATACATAATTGAAACCACCTAACAACTTAATTTGAATTCTCTATGACAAAATCTATCATCTAGCTAAAAATGAATAACAAGTGCTCGAAAAAAAATAAACATCAAATTCTTTTAGGATAAACATATGGTTACCCCTAATTAAAGATAAACATATGATTCACGAAAAACACAAAAAAAAAAAAAAATGAAGAATGAGTACCCCCAATTCCAAACCCATAGTTGACAAAAAACAACCCCCCGTACCATATTTACACGGAATTACTCCACCTGCTGTGAACACATACGATTCACAAAAAAAAAAAAAAAAAATGAGCACCCCGATTACACACTCATAAAATGATAACAAACACTCCCCCAATACGGTAGTTACAAGAAATTACATAAACTGAACTTCCAACTTCATTGAATATTCAAGCGGGGGTATTTAAAAAAACAAAATTAAAATTTCACCTCAATTTATTGCATGTCAGATCAGAGATAAGCCCTCCACCTTTCCATCTTGGGTTTCGTCTTTCAATTACAGCTCCCTTCGGTTTCGTTTCAATTTTTCCCTTGCCTCATTCTTCTTGCAGACAACTCTTCGTACAACCTCCCTCCATCCTTCGTGCAGACGATCGTTCGCAACCCCCACCATACAATAGTTGAGAGAGGAGTTGGAGAATGCGTGGAAATAGAGAATATAAACAAAAACCAATTTTGACGGTTAGAAGGAGAAAAAAACGGGATAGGGGGGAAATAGTTATAGACCATTCGAGAATCCCACAAGATGTGGAGAAAAAAAATCTTGGAGATTTAACGACAACATAGACAACGTCTGTGTATGCACGGATATACCTTAGGGGTAAAAATGGAAAATCACCACCCGCCTGACGTCCCTTGATTCGCGGCAGCCACATCCAAGAAAACGAAAGTATTTTAGCCAAAAAACTGAACGACTTATTTTTTCTAGTCATCCAGCATAATTTTCCAAAATTTAATTTGTTTAAAACATTTTAAAAAATACAATTATTTTTAGGATTTCTTGAAAAATAAATATTATAAAAAAATAGAAAAGAAAAAGAAAGAGAGATGCCGAAAAAGAAAAAGAAAAAAAAAATCTAAAATATACGTTCCACCAAACTCAACACACGGAACCATCAATTTACTAGCGTGGTCGGATTTCCAATACAAACAATTGTTTTGATTAAACCCATGCGTAGGTCGTCTCTTCAAGATACAACCTACTAACGTGGATTAAAAACTACCATATATAATTAATAAGTTTCCAAACAACCTTATTTTACTAATAAGTTTTAAAAACTATAATATTATTAAAAAAATTCCAAGCTATCTCAATTTGTTTTAAGACCGGAAGAATCAAAATTAAGTTCAAATCATATGATCTAAAACCAAAATTTAAAATTTCAGGCCACGTTTGATAACCATTTCGTTTTTTGCTTTTTGTTTTTACTTTAAAAAATTAAGCTTATAAACACTCATTCCACCTATCTATTTCATTAGTTTGAACTTACATCCTTCCCATATTTTAAAAAATCAGTCAAATTTAGAAAAAAAAAAGTAGTTTTCAAATAAAACTTGTTTTTGTTTTTTAAATTTGGCTAAAAACTCTAATCTTTCCTTAACCAAAATGAAAACCAAGGTAAGGAAATTGAGAGAAAAAATATATAATTTTGAAAAACAATATATAAAAAATCAAATGGTTATCAACACTTTTTTTTTTTTTTTTTAACGAATGTTTAATCAATTTTCCCACTGTTATGAACTTATGAACGTCAAACTGCGATCCGTAGCTAAAGTAATTGGCATGTACCATCGGCATAGGTCAGAGGTTCAAATCTCCCGGCCCATTAGAGGTTCAAATCTCCCACCCCAAATGGGCCGGGTTCAAAATATGAGGTAAGAGCCACTGGAATTCTTACTGGATTAAACCTCTCCATCTCCATCTCCGGCGCCTGAGATGGAGCTGCGAAGAATTCTCTGCTTCCTCTTCTCTCCGCTCCTCAAAATTATGAACTAATTCCTCTTTATCAGAATGCGTTTCTCTTCAATCCAACCTTCTTCAATGCAATTGCAATCAACTTCATCCTTTTCTTCCCCCATCCCCCTCTTCCTAATCGGAACCAAAAATTCCCCCAAAATTCGCCTGAACAAGATCAAACCAAACCCCAGAACTCCAATTCCAATCTTCAGAGCCTCGGCCTCTTCAAAATCCAAAGACGTTTGGAGAAGAAAAACCCCATTTGAAAAATCCCCATCTCCCCAAAAGTACCAACGCCCTGCTAGAAAGCAAAGAGAGTCCTCTCATTTAGACCACAGCGTCGACATGGACGAGCTTTTAGCGTCAATTGGGCAAACGAAGAACGAGCAAGAGCTGTACTCGATTCTTTCGCCATACAAGGGCCGGCAGCTTTCAATGCGGTTCATGGTATCGATTCTGTCGCGAGAATCGGACTGGCAACGGTCCCTTGCGATTCTCGATTGGATCAACGAAGAGGCTCTTTACACTCCTTCGGTGTTCGCTTACAATGTTGTTTTACGTAATGTGCTACGTGACAAGCAGTGGGAGCTTGCACACGGACTGTTCGACGAAATGCGCCAAAGAGCTCTTGCAGCTGATAGGTATACTTATTCGACCCTTATCACTTATTTTGGAAAAGAGGGTATGTTTGATGCTGCCCTCTCTTGGTTACAGAAAATGGAGCAAGATCGTGTGACTGGGGACCTTGTTTTGTACAGTAATTTGATTGAGCTTTCTCGTAAACTCTGTGATTATTCGAAAGCTATTTCTATTTTTTCAAGATTGAAGAGATCTGGGATTACCCCTGATATTGTAGCCTATAATTCTATGATAAATGTGTTTGGGAAAGCTAAGCTTTTTAGAGAGGCTCGTTTTTTGTTGAAGGAGATGAGAGCTGTGGATGTTGTACCCGATACTGTTAGCTATTCGACTTTGCTGAGTATGTTTGTTGAGAATGAGAAGTTTTTGGAGGCACTCTCTGTGTTTTCTGAGATGACAGAGGTCAACTGCCCGCTTGATCTTACAACTTGTAATATTATGATTGATGTTTATGGTCAATTGGATATGGTGAAGGAAGCCGACCGGCTGTTTTGGAGCATGAGGAAGATGGGAATTGAACCAAATGTTGTGAGTTACAATACAATTTTGAGGGTTTATGGTGAGGCTGAGCTTTTTGGGGAAGCGATTCACCTTTTTCGGTTGATGCAGAGGAAGGAGATTGAGCAGAATGTTGTGACGTATAACACCATGATCAAGATATATGGGAAGTCTTTGGAGCATGAAAAAGCAACAAATCTTGTGCAAGAGATGCAAAATAGAGGAATTGAACCGAATGCTATTACGTATTCGACGATAATTTCGATATGGGGGAAAGCAGGAAAGTTGGAGAGAGCTGCAATGTTGTTTCAGAAGCTGAGAAGCTCTGGAGCTGAGATTGATCAGGTCCTTTACCAGACTATGATTGTGGCCTATGAGAGGGCAGGCTTGGTTGCTCATGCCAAGCGTTTGCTTCACGAGCTACGGCAACCAGACAATATTCCGAGGAAGACAGCAATTACCATTCTTGCTAGAGCTGGTCGAATCGAAGAAGCCACTTGGGTTTTTCGTCAGGCATTTGATGCAGGAGAGTTGAAGGACATATCTGTTTTCGGGTGCATGATTGATCTGTTTTCAAGGAACAAGAAGCACACAAATGTTGTGGAGGTATTTGAGAAGATGAGAAGTGTGGGACATTTCCCCAACTCTAATGTCATTGCCCTTGTCCTAAACGCTTATGGGAAGTTAAGGGATTTTGACAATGCTGATGCTGTATATATGGAGATGCAAGAAGAGGGCTGTGTTTTTCCAGATGAAGTACACTTCCAGATGCTCAGTCTCTATGGCGCAAGAAAAGATTACAAGAGATTGGAGTCGTTGTTCGAAAGGCTCGACTCCGATCCCAATATCAATAAGAAGGAGTTGCATCTAGTCGTTGCCAGCATTTACGAAAGAGCTAATAGACTGAACGATGCATCTCGGATTATGAACAGGATGAACGAAATGGCGACGTCAAGATCATGACTGCATTCTACCTTCCTGTACAGTAGGTTTTACTAACAGGTTAGTAAATTATTCTTTACTTATTGAACATCATTGTAAAATATGTATATTGCCACAAATAAACTTGATGAGGCAAAGCTGCTATTGCTGAACCACTTTTGTGAATGCTGTTCATCTTCTATCATGGAAACTCCTAAAGATTTATCGTCAAGATTTCAACCAACTGGATATACTCTCCTAAAGAGAAAAAAAAAGAAGAAAAAAACAGATATTCATGGTAATGCCACAACTTTCTGCTAACTCAATGACTACAGAACTAACATCATGCTATAGGATATGTCTATTATGTGGGTTTGAGCTATAGAAATGTAGCTTCATTAATATATAATACGTACAGGCACTGAGAGTTTATATAAGAAACGACAATTAATTGAATTTTCATAATATAGTCTGACATGTGCAGGTACGATTTTTATTGTAAAAAAATTGAATATGAAAATTAAGACTTCGCGATAACTATTTGATTTTTGAAAACTAAGTTTATAAACACTATTTCTATCAATAAGATTTTTTGTTTTGTTATCTACATGGTTTCCATATTTTAAAAAATAATGTAAAGTTTCGAAAATTAAAATAAGTAGTTTTCAAGAACTCGTTTTTGTTTTTAGAATTTAACTAAGAATTCACATGTTTCCTTAACACTATTTAGCACGTGTCTTACACGTGGCATTTTTTGGCCATGGATTAGAATGCAAGAGTTATTGTCAAAATAAAAAAATAAAGAAGATTCAAGAGTTAGAAGAGATGTGTGATAATGAAATGTAATTCATTTTATGAAGAAATACCATTTTTGCTGTCCATTTTGATTTTTTTTTAAAAAAAAGGGAAAAAATGTGTTTTAAATATAATACACATATAAAAAGATGAATTGTCATAAAGATGACAAGAATGAGCAAAAGAGTGTCTATTTATATACAAAGCTAGGAAGAAGATGAAACATGTTATTCCATTTTCAAACAATTAAATGAGGTGATGAAAGATTTACTTCAATTTTGATTTAAAGACTATTTATGGCATTTTGTGTGGGCATGTGAATAATTTTAATTGTTAAGAAGAAAAAAGAAAAAGAAAAGAAAAAAAAAGGTGAAAGCATTTTATTTCTATGTGGATGAGATTTTTTTTTTTTTAAATAAATATATTATTTGTATTATTTTGTGGGAGAAGGTGTGTGAAAGAGTTTAAATTTAAGTTTTATTTGCAAGTGAATGGAGGAGTTTGTTTTGTTCTTAATTAAACACCTATTTATGGCAATTGTGTGAGAATTTGTATATGTGGGAGAGTGAGAAGGGGAATTTGGATAGTTGGGAGAGAGAACAAAAACCTAAGAAGTGAGAGAGAGAGTAGAAGGTAAATGATTAAATAAAAAAAAACAATTAAAAATCAAGAAGTGAAGGATAGATTAGGTATTTTGTAAACAATGAAGGATAATAGTGTCAAAAAAAAGTTTCTTCCCTATTCGTACTTTTATATATAGCATAGATAGATAAATAAAAATCATTTTAAGAAAAGTGAAAGAAAACCAACATAATTTTCAAGAATCAAAAATAAAAAACCAAGTGGCTATATGGAGTCTAATTAATATAGTTTTATAACAAAAGTTGTAAGGTAGAATGAGACACAATAGTAAAACATTATTTGTGTAACATTCTTTTTTATAGGATTGTGGTTCGAATTTTCCCACCCCACGTGTTGTCAAAAGAAAAAAATCTTTTTGATAGGACTCAAATATGCCACATGGCTAAAGAAAAAAAAGATCATTGTGAAATCACTTTCTAAGAGAAAAAAAAAATGCAAGCTTGGGTATGCAGATACAAAATTAGCCTTTTTCAGGGTAGGTTGGATTATCCGTGACTCGGACAGTTCTTTGATCGGAACGGAATGCAAAAAAATCAACCAAAAGGAAAAGATTAAAGGGGCAATAAGAAATATGGCTAAAAATAAATAGGTGGCTTGAAAAATGACTACAAACGTTTATAAATTAAATAGATGGCTAAACGATTTACTGATTAATAAATCCCTATTTATAAAAGACAACAATGCCCCCAACAAACTACCCAACTTATTCTTAACGTTTAAAACCAAAATTAGAGTTTAAGAGAGATAAAATATACCCCTAAAAATATGTTGGAAACATTTTAGGAAGTTTGAAATTCAAAAATCTACAAAAAAAAAAAAAAAAAAACTATTTTGAAAATCTAGATCTACGGGAAAAAAATTGTTTCTCGGAAAAAGAAGTCAATACCTTTATTGGGGAAATAGTACAGAGTTCAACCTCCCTTCGTAGAGAGAAACACCTTCGGAATGCATTAATTGGAAAAACAGTTCTATCAATAGGAAGATATACTACATGCAACTAAGAAAACTTGAAAATTAAAAAACAAATAAGAACACAGTAATTATGATACCTTAAGTGCTGCAATTATGACATGTCATAAAACCGCTCAACCTCCCACCAGAACCGCCCTCATGCATTCGCTCCATCCCGTCGATCCATCTTCGTCTTCCACACCTCGAAACCCTTGAGAGCCAAAACCCTCCATTCCCCACCATTTCCCACCGCCAAACAGAGTGTATATAGCTACCTACCTCTCATATCACGCCGACAACCTTCCCCCGCCAGGCCGACGACCATCTCTTGCATGCTCAATCGATTCTTCTTCTAGGCGAGGACTGTACCAAAAAAATTGAACTAAGGTAACGACTTCATTTCCCTTCCCTTATATTTGCAACAACCTCCCCCTACTTTATAGACAATCCCTTGATTTTAGGGATTTTTTTTTTTTTAGCAATATTTCGTGATTTATGTGAAAAAGGCCAACTACATTCAACCCTTGTGACATGTGTATTATAATTTGATTGTTTTTTTATTGTAAAAATCCTCTAGCATTCTGTTAAGAAGGACCTTGCAAGGAAAAAAAAAAGAGAAAAGAACAAACGAATTAAGAAAGATGTAGTGAAGAAGTTGACCCCGTCAGAGCGGTATGTACTGATATATGCATATATTATTTACACCGTTTATGACCTGCTTGTGTGTACTGAAGCCTAAAATTGAGATGTATGTATCTGGATATAACTTTGTCTTGTGTATTGAAGGGTGAAAGTGTGCTGGAATGCTTATTGAATGACACTCTATTGTCTGTCTGTACTCTTATATACATGCATATTAGTCATGTCAGTATATAAGTTGTGTGCCTCCACTTACTTTATAGATAATCCATTGATTTTAGGGATTTTTTTTTTTTGCAATATTTCGTGATTTATGTGAAAAATGCCAACTACATCCACCCCTTGTGACATGTTATAATTTGATTGTTTTTTATTGTGAAAATACCTCAAGATGCTGTTAAGAAGGACCCTGCAAGGGAAAAAAAAACAAACAAACAGATTAAGAAAGATGTAGTTGAAGAAGTTGGTCCCGTTAGAGTGGTATGTACTGATATATACATATATTATTTACACCGTTAATGACCTGCTTGTGTGTACTTGATGTGGACTTTTCCTAACCGCAAGCGCACAGGTCAAGTAATAATAAAGTGTTCGTAAATACGAGTGTCGTCCTCTGGATTGGATTTTTAAGCAAATCAAGTATTGTGAATTATCTTGCCCAATTTTATTTAGGGATCAAAAAGTGATGAAAAGATGATAATAAAACCAAATCAAAGCAAGTAAAAAGAATGGAAATTCAATTGGGAAAACTACTTAGGGAATTGATTTCGCCGATTTCGTTTAGGATTGATTTTAAAGAATAAGTTATTATGCACAATGAAATTATGAGCCAAAGACCCTTTAATCACAACTACCTCTCCCGAGTATAATTGATTCTCATGCAAATTAACCAACTTGATATCCCTATCTAAGTTTATTAATAAGCAAGGCAATGAGATCTTTTAACCAATTCTAAAGTTAATCTAAAACCGTCAAGAATTAGAAAGTAAACTTTATTCATGCAATCTTGAGTAAGTCTAAATCAAATCCCCTCTCCCGAGCTAGATTCAAAACATAAATCATTCAACTAATGACCAATTAATTGAAAGCATTAAATCAAGATTACAAACACAATAACATTGCACAACTTAAACCATAAATCAATCCATAAACTTAATCAACTACATCAATCCCTAAGCTACAAGTTTAGCTACTCATGAATGTGAATACAAGCTCAACTAAACATGTGAAAGCCATAAATCTAACTAAAGGAAGAAAAGGGAAAAGAAAACTCAATGTAGGCCGAGTCCCGGCGTCCCCGTCACGATCCCCATGTTGGGATTTATGCCCTAAAACTCGTAGATAGTGAATGTAACCGTTGACCGGATATTAATGAAATAATATTGATATATTTTTTCCATTAATTGTTATTAGTTATTTTATGTTTGTCTTTGCCTAATAATAACCCTAATCCAATAAACTAGACATCCAAGGCTGTAATATGAGTCTTGAACTATATGTAGCGACATATGGGATCATTGTTCAAGAAACATCCTAAAGGGTCTATAGTATAGGGATAAGACTGGGTGCCTTATCCTGGTGACACTATGGATACGGCCCACTTTGTATTTGATACAAACGCTGCGATCCAACGCGTTCGTGTAGGAGACATGCGAGTGGGGGTATCCTATGCAATGAGTTTGCATAAGACCGGACCGCGAAATAGTAACCACTAGTTATAACACCGTTAACTAGTTGGTTTTCTATTTCACTAGGACGACCGAGACAACTTAGTCTTAATCCTGAGTTGATTATGGACTCCTGCTCATGAGAGACTGTCCTTTGATTTGCATGGGTGAGAGTGGCCAATACGCCGACTCAATAAGCCTACCACTTTGGGGACAAGATCGAATGGGGAGCTGGGAACATAATCGTACAAGATGGAATTCACTCCTTCCCGACTTTAGGGAAGCAGATGAGTGTTCCCTTAAGTGGTTACTCCGAGTCTTGAACAAAGGGCCCTACCCTCTCAATGGCACGAGAGGGTTTTCTGTTTAATGGTTGGACCATAAACAGATTGTTCATTAGAGGAGAATTGGTACTTAAGGAAATATAGGTGACCCAGGGGTAAAACGGTAATTTGACCCAGCTGGGGTTACGGACACTCGTGAAGGACTAACTAGTCGATATTGGTCTAAGTTCCGTGGACACAGAAAATATGTCTGCAGTGAGAAGAGTGCAACTGTGAGTCTATAGTGGAATGTACACACAGTTAACGAATATTGATTATTGTGGTTAATGAGTTTAACCAATTAATCTCACATCGTTGGAGCTTCTGATCTGCAGGTCCATAAGGTCCCACTGGTAGCTCGTAAAGTAATTTGAGGCAACTAAGTAATTAAATTGAAAATGTTCAATTTACTGAGGGAAATAAATATAATATATATTGATATATTATTATGAGAGAAATTAATATTTGTAGAAGTTCAAATATAAATTTATGGAAGATTGAAAGAATTAATTAATTTAAGTCCTAAAAGTGTTTGGGCAAAATTAATTAATTCAAGGCAGGAAATTAAATATGTGATATTTAATTTGGTGGTTAATTAATTAAAGAATTCATTAACCATGAATTAATCAATTATGTAAATAATTAATCACTTAAGGAAGTGATTAATCATTTATGGGAATGATCTAATTACTTATGGAAGAAATTAGTCATTTATGGAAAAGATTAATCAATTGGGAATTGATTGATCATGATTGATTAATTAAGGAATAAAGATTGAATCAATTTTGGAAAAGATTGATTTAATTGAATATTTTATTCATGGCCTCTCTTCTATAAATAGAACACTAGACCTAATTGGTCAGGACACTTGACACTCTTGAAAGACAAGACCTAGAATTCTCTCTAGCCTTCCTCTTAAAGAAAGACTCCCACAAGTCTTTGGCCTCCTAGACTTAGAGACATACCGGTGTAACCTCTGTGGTTATTGTGTCAATCAAAGAAGAATTTCCAGCGAAGAATACCTTGAAGCGGCTGCTGCGTTTTCGTTCGTGGAGCTTCGTTGGCGAAGAATGGTCAAGTCTACAACGGAGGTTTGTAACGGTTCTTCCTCTTTTCTTTAGAAAAGTTTTAAAAATAAATTTAGATTTATTTTAGCATGTTTAAACCGATTTTACAGCGGCTTTAAAGTTAGTTTAAAGTTTTGTTTGAGTTTTCGTAACGGTTTTTAATGTTAATTAATATACGGCGTAAGGTCCAATCGATGCGCTTCCGCTGCGTGGGGACTTTTATTCCCTTCAATCGGCATCAGAGCCATCGCTGTCCCTATTAATTAATTTTAAAAAAGTTGCGATAGGCTCTAATAGGTGGGATTTATGCATAATGTATGTTCGGTTTGCATTGAACTGTTTGGGTTAATTTTATGGCCATAGATTTTATTTTTATGTGATTTTGATCATGTAAGGCCCGGTGTTTCGGGTATTTTATGTAAAATCGAGTCCTATGTAAGTCCGGGTCTAGAATAGGTTTTTATGAGATGAAAATCGAAGGAATCGCCGCTGAAATCGAAGCCAAAACCGAAGAAATCGTTGCTGTTTTGCCCAGATTCTGCCTCCAGACGCAACAGCGTCGGGACGCTCCTTCAACAGCGTCTCGACGCTGTCTCGATACCGAAGGCGCTCGGTAAGGAAAGCACACAGCGTCGGGACGCTACCTCAACAGCGTCTCGACGCTGTCTCGATTACGCAGGCGCCAGATATGGAAAACGCACAGCGTCGGGACGCTAATCTACACAGCGTCTCGACGCTGTCACGATGGAGGCGCGACCTAGGGTTTCAACAGGCGCGGTTCAAGCGAGGCCGGTCCGGTTCGGACCGGTTCGACTGGGCTGGGACCTATTTGGTCCGGTTCAGCCAATTTTTGGCATGGTTCGTGATTTTGGAGGCCGGTTCGAGGTGGTTCGGGGCGGTTCGAGCTGTCTAGACCAATTCCGGAGCTGTACATGGATTTTTAGGATAGAATTTAGCTAAATTATTGTAATTTAATGCTTTATTTTATCCTAGGGGCCAAAATTAACCGGTTCAATTGCTATTTATATGCTTTATGGATGTCATATAGATTATTTAATCCCACCTTAGGTCATAAACATGCTCATGCATTTTTTATATATTATAAATTGTTATAATGTATGTTTAAATGCATGGATTGGTTTTCATATTTCTTGATATAAGTGTATATTAATTTGTTCAAGGTCTTTGGTTCGAATCTTTCTCCTTGCATATTATCAAATTTTGTTTTTTAGTTTTCATGATTTATTTTCATTTTCATCTTATTTTCTTTTTTTTTTGTTTTATTTAATTTATTTCTTTATTTTCTTTATTTTATTTTATTTTATTTTTGTTTATTTATTTTATTTTTATTTATTTTATTATTTTATTTTATTCATTTTTTTCCTTCACTCCTCTTTCCACGTTCTCCATCCCCCCTCATTCTCCCAACCTCTCCTATTCTTTCTCCCTCTCCCTTTTTCTTCTCCATTCCCCTTCCTTCTCCCAACCTCCCATTCTTTCCCCATCTTTCTCAACTCTCCCCCTTTCTTCTCCCAACCTCTCATTCTTTCCCCATCTTTCTCAACTCACTCCCCCTCTTTCTCAACTCACCCCCCTTCTTTCTCCCAACCTCCCATTCTTTCCCCATCTTTCTCAACTCACTCCCCTTCTTTCTCCCAACCTCCCATTCTTTCCCCATCTTTCTCAACTCACTCCCCCTCTTTCTCAACTCACTCCCCTTCTTTCTCCCAACCTCCCATTCTTTCCCCATCTTTCTCAACTCTCCCCCCTTCCTTCTCCCAACCTCTCATTCTTTCCCCATCTTTCTCAACTCACTCCCCCTCTTTCTCCCAACCTCTCATTCTTTCCCCCTTTTTCTCAACCCCTTCCTCCAAGCTCTACTATATAATGAGAGCTCATGGAGGATGGAGGAAAAAAAGAACAACAAGGACACAAGAAAAAAGAGAAGAATAGTGAGAGAGCTTAGAGAGAGAAAGTGAGTTTGAGAGGGAAAATAGAGTTTGGAGAAGGATTTTCCAAAAACCAAAGCTACCGTCACCACTGTACCGCCGCCGCCACTCACTGCCGTACCGACGCCGCCACTCACTGCCGCCGCCGCCACTCACCACCGTACTGCCGCCGCCACTCACCGTCGTACCAACGCCGCCACTCACTGTCGTACCGCTGTTGCCGCCACCACTGTCACCGCCGCCACCGTGCCGCCGCTTTTTTTTTTTTTTCAACAAGGCTCCTAAGTGAGGGAAAGTGGAAGAGAAAAAAGAAAAAGAGAAGGAAGGAAGTTGGGGAAGAAGAAAGAGTAAAGCGAATAAGGTGGGTCCCACATGTTTAAATTCTTTTATTATTATTATTATTATTTTATGTATCCAAATTTTTCCATTTTTCATTTTGGCTATGAATTTGAGTTTCCCAAATCAATTGCAATTTATTTTATTTCATTTTCTAATTAGAAATTTAAATTGATTTATTTTAGACTTCTAAAGAACTTTAATTGGATATTAGTTGAAAGTTTTTTTTATCTAATTTCAATTAGAGTTTATTTGGGAGTTTCCAAACTAATTTTAATTGGCTTTAAATTGAATTGTTATTACCAATTTCAATTTGATTTTAATATGACATTTTCAACTTTAATTGTCTTTCTTATTAATTTTAGTTGGATTCTAACATAAAATTTCTAATTTGAATTTGAATTTGTATTTTCCTAATAAATGTTCACTAGTTTGTAATTAGAAAATTCAATTTTCTTTAAAATGGAAATTTTAATGTTTTGAATTTTACTTTAATTTGAATGGTTCAAATGAATTTCAAAGGGTTTTGAAATGCTCAAATGAATTTCAAACAAATGACATTTGAACTAAGATTTTCAATTTGATTTTCACTTTTTTTTTTTTTTTTTTAAAAAAAGACGATTTTAAACTTTCCTTCCATTGGTTTCAATAATTAATTTGAGATTTTATAATAAATTTTTAATTGGATTTAATTTGGGATTTCAACTTTTGTTTGTTTTTAATTTGATTTCATTTTGACATTTACAAATGAATTTTAATTTGGAATTGCCCAAATGAATTTCAATTGGAATTTTATTTGAATTTTCACCCTCAATTGGTTTTAATCTTGAATTCATGGAGTTTCAAAGTGATTTGGAATTTTTCAGTAAATGTCAATTTGGTTCTAAATTAAAGTTTCCAGTCAATGTCTTTTGGTCTTAGATTGAAAATCAATTTCAATTTTAAACTAAATTGGAAATCAATTTCGATTTTGGAAAGGTTAAATCAAATTTCAAAAACATTGTTTAATATTTTGAATGGTTAAAATAGATTGATTATGAAAACTTTAATGCTAATTTTGTCTAAGAACGGGTATTTAAGCTGACCGAAAGGGAACACCCTGCCTGGAAATTAGCCTAAAGTTTAACTAGTCAATTATTTTGGCAATCAAAATTTCAATTGGATCTTAAATTAGAAAATTTTCAAATCAACTTCGATTTGATTCTAAATTGGATTTTCCAAATGAACCTCAAAATAGTTTTACTTTGGTAATTCCAAATGAATTTCTAATTGAATTTGATTTAAAAATGAAAAAATATTTTTCCATTGAATTGTGTCATACCACTCATGATTATTACTTCATATTTTATTTTTGAAATGTGAGGTAATAGTTGAGAGACAAATTAGCTCATGTATAACCTATGACGGAGTTGAAATAATTTTCAAATTCTTGAGGTGAAAGATTTTCTTTAATTAGGAAATTTTTACATGATAATAAAGTCATGGGTTAACCCCACTCACAAAATTAAATCCTTACTTTATTTAAAGATAAGGTGAAATTAGTGAGACAATTAATTTTCAATTTTCATTTTTTGTTTATTTTCGACACGGACCTTTTGTTTAATGAATTTGAGTAATAAAATAAAATGTTTTCAAACGGGTGTTGTAGGGTGCTAACACCTTCCCTACACACAACTGATCCCCGAACCTAATTTTTGGTTTTCAAAGACCACTTTTTTTAAAATGGGTGACCAATCACACCCCAAGATGATTGGTGGCGACTCCAAACCTCTCACCTCGAAAGAGACCCTTAGGGAAGGACGTCGGCCGCTCCGCGTCGCGATGACGTTGCGACAGCTTGGCGACTCCGCTGGGGACTTTTTTTTTAAGAGGGTCAATGCCGTTTTCATTTTTTTTTTATTATTCGATTCATTTTGTTATTTATTTATTTATTATGTGGTCCATCTTATTTTATGCATAGTTATTATTGGAGTGACTTGTGTGAATATATTTTGTGCTTTAATGAATGCATGGTTAATTCATATTATATTGTCATGCATATCACACACAACCACAACTCTATACCCGGGCTTTACCTTTAGGATTAGGATCGAGGATGTAGTAGTGTCGACCTTCGAAGGGACATAATTGCCCTCGTGCAGGCGCATGAAAAATCCTCACTCAAGTTAGTTCATTTGTTATTTTATAACACTTGGATTAATTTGGGGACCTTTTTATCCATTAGGGTTAGAATTTCTCTACCTCACTTCATATTCATGTCATCATTTTGTATTATCATAGGTTTCAAAGTCCACTCTTTTAGGTGTCACTTGTTTTTTTCTTGTTTTAAAAAAAAGGCTTAAACTTTAAGTTTTCTTTTCAAGAATTTAAGTTTTGTAAAAGAAAAATCTTTTAAAATAAAGTTTAAACTTGTTTTAAAAAAAAAAGGTTTTCTTTTCAAGAATTTAAGTTTTTGTCAAGAATAAAAATTATTTGAAAAATAAAGTTTAAACTTGTTTTAAAAAAAAGGGTTTTCTTTTCAAGAATTTAAGTTTTTGTCAAGAATAAAAATTATTTAAAAAAAAAAAACTTAGACTTTGTAAAAAAAAAATTCTCTTTTAAAGGATTAATTTTTTTTTTCAAATAAAATTCTTTAAAAAAGTTTAACTTTGTTTAAAAAAAAAAAACTGTTTTCTTTTCAAGCATTTTAAGTTTTGTCAAGAGAAAAATTCTTTGAAAACTAAATTTGAACTTTGTTTTTTTTTAAAAAAAAATTGAAGTTTTGTCATGAATAGAAATTCTTTGAAGTTTAAAATTAAGACTTTGCTTGAAATTCTAAAGAGTTAAAAGTTCTGTCAAAATAAAAGTTCAAGTTTTGTTTACATGAATTTTATTTTTTTTTTATTTTTTTTTAGCTTAATTTTTGTTTTGAAAGAGGGATTTTCTTTTAATAAAAAAGTTTAATTTTGACAAGACAAAGAAATTTTTGTAAGATTGGTTAAAGAGTTCAATTTTTTTTTTTTTTTTTTGTTTAAAAAGAGTTTTTAAGAGATTGAAGTCTTGCCAAAACAAAAAACTTTCTTTAAGAGGAAAAACTTGTTTTCTAAAAAAGTCTTTCTATTTTGTTTAATTGGAGAAGTAAATATTTCTACATTCTTTCCATTTTAGATTTTTACTCTCCATTTTCTTTTTTTTTTTATTTTATTTTATTTTATTTTATTTTATTATTTTTTTTCCCTAAAAAGAGTTTATCCCAAGCGTTTTTTTCCCTTTACTCCATTTGAAGTCGAATTTAGTATTTAGTTTAGCCATACCATTTAGTTTGGGTCCTGCATCATGTTTTGGAATTAGTAGTGTCGACCTTCGAGGGGATTGTGAATGCTCCCGTGTAGGCACATGAAAAGTCCTCCCCATTTTTCATGACATTAAGTAGTTTTCTCACATTTTCAAATTAAATTCATTTCTTCATGGTACTATCTTGCTTTTTTGGATGAAGTAATGTCGACCTTCGAGGGGATTGCGAATGCTCCCGTGTAGGCGCATGAAAAATCTATTTTAATTTAAAGCGGTAGTTAATTATTATTTCCTTACATTTTCTTTTTCTCCAAAAAGGAACAAAATGAATGCCAACGTACTCATAGAGTCGATACGGTCATCTTCCTCTGAGTATGATGAGTTGAGTACTGTGCTACAATGGGCAGAGCAAACACAACTAAAGCATGGGGATAATCTACCTTTTAAAAGCCCTGTGTCGTCATCCTTCTCAAGTCAAGTTCAGATCATTGCTAACGAGCTAGGGGAGCTGAAAGCCATTTGGGAAGGTTTAACGCCAGAAAGAAGATTTTTGTTCTCAAAGAGATACGGCCATATTGCAGACCTCATGTATATTCCAGTTAATCGGTTCACCGTCCAGGCTGTGTTAGAATTCTGGGACCCGGCCTACAGGTGTTTCGTATTTCAAGATTTCGACTTAGTCCCGACCATTGAGGAATACCATACGATGCTGAACATTGAAGAAAAAGGTGGAGAAATGATCTATTGTTTCAACCCACAACTAACTGCAAAGAGAACTTTATCCAGATTTCTAGCTGTACACCTAAAGGAAGTGCAGAAAAATGTGAAAGTGAAAGGGGTTGAAGAGTCTATATCTGCAGATTATCTAACAGAACTCGCTCGCAAACACATAAATGAAGAAAGGGGCCTGGTGCTGTTAGCCTTGTGCATCTACGGGATGGTCTTGTATCCCAAAGTTAAAGGATATGTGGACGGTGATGTTTTGAAGTTATTCTTCGGCATTGAGCAAGGGGTGGATCCAGCCATACCTCTTCTAGCGGAAACGGTTCGAGCGCTCAATTACTGTAAGTCCAACAAAGGCGGGAAGTTGAGATGCTGTGTGCCCTTACTCTATATTTGGGTGCATAGTCATTTTAAGTTCCCAGAAGATTTTGGCTGTCCAAAAATCAACTTCAGCAGCACGTGGAATCTAACAAGGAGTACAATTGCAGAATTTGGCACGGCCCCATGGAACTCAAGTTTTCCGAGGAAAGAAGCATGGATGTCTTTCTTTTCGAATTCCAAATTAGAGCATGTGATTTGGAAGGCACATTGGATGCCCCTAAAAGCCTTAATCTACAGATGCGGGAGCTTCCACACAGTTCCTCTAGTAGGCCCTTGGGGATGCGTCCATTATGCTCCGTTGTTGACCTTGCGACAAAGTTGGTTTAAACAATTCATACCAACAACTCATGGTCTGCATAAATTAGAATTTTCCTACAGTTGTGAGGATTCTAACGAGAAGAAGCGACAAGTGCTGACTTCCTGGAGAACAGTTAGAAGGATAAATGGCAATAGTCACTCTGAGGGAGTTACTCCAGAATATCTGCAATGGCGCATTAAGAGAAGTAAGATCCCAATTACGACTCGTGACAATGTGGGAGAATCATCCAGTAGAGCAGTAGATAAGCCTAGCCAGCTAGCGACAGAGCGAAATGAGTTAGTGGGAAGAAATCAAACATTGAAACTAGAAAATGAAAAATTACAGCAAGAGGTCAAACGTTTGATGGACCAGGTAACTCAAGCTAGTGGCAAACTCGAAAAAGTAGAGAGAGTTTCAAAAAACCGAGCCAAGCGGGAAAAAGATTATGATATATTGGACGAGGAGAATAGAAGATTGATTAAGGAGAATCACGCTTTGAGGAATGAAAATACTGCATTGCGAAGGGCAACTCGTTCACAAGAGGATAAGATCAAAGACCTTTCAAGAGGCAAAGAGACTCTCTTAGAGTTAGTTGCGGAATTAAACGAAACCATCAACAAGCAGAAAACACAACTTATCGAGTTTGAAGAGGCCAATACTGCTCTAAGGCGAACGCTGGACAATCTACGCGTGAATATACAGGCTCAGTTAGAAGAGTCTGAAGCTTTTAAAAGTTATTCAAGCTCGTTGGAACGTCAGCTCCAAGCATTTCAAACGGCAAGCGAACAGTTGTCACTAGAGAGAGGACAATTAGAGGAGAAATACTCCTCATTAAGAGAAGATTATGCCACTATGAGAGATGACATGCAGATAATTCTTGGGAAAGTAAGTCGAACCATGAACACTATCAAGATCATGGCTAGGAGAGCCCGAGGATTTTCAGAATGGGCAAGGGATCTGCGAGAGAATACATCACCTATGGCCTCTAATGCGGAGGAGTTGTTTGAGTTTTTAGGGATGATTCGTAGAGACCTTGGGTACTTTGGTCACTTTCATTAATGTTCCCTGTCTTCTTGTTTTCCAATTCTCCAATTGTTAATTTTGTAGATATATTCATTGTTTTTTTCCTTCAATAATAAAATTTCATTCATTCATGCATCTCATACTTTTCTTATTTCTTTTTACTTTCTCTAAGACTTTTCTTTTAAAAATAAAAACAGAACAATAAAATAGCTCGTTCAACAAGAGTCTACCACACTAGGCGTAGAACAAGGATTATGGAAGAAAAGGGTGAACAAGAGAAGACTAAGCGGGACATCGAGGAAATCAGGGAAAAGGTTGATGCAATCATTGCCGCTTTGGAAAAGGGCAAAATGATTGCAGATACAACTGCACCAGACACTCCGATTGGAAACCCTCAAGCTGGCCTACCATTTCCACCCAGTTTCGCTTCACATATTCGTACGACAGCAGAAACGTCCATGCCACAACATACTTCCTACAACCCCTTATATGACATACCTGTTGGGCAATACCCTTTTCCATCATTTAAAGAAGGTCAAATTCCCCAATTACCCATGGCAAGCCAAGCTGGTGCTTCTTATTTCAAGCCAGAATTTTCAAAAATACCTTTTGCGGTCCCCAACTTGGATGACCCAGAAGTAAAAAACGAGTTAGCCACACCCTCTAATGAAAAACTTGAAGTTCTAGAGGAAAGGTTAAGGGCGGTTGAGGGCACTAGTGTTTTTGGAAACATGGATGCCACTCAATTATGTTTAGTTCCAGACGTTGTGATCCCACCAAAATTCAAACTTCCTGAATTTGAAAAATATGACGGGACAACATGCCCTA
The DNA here is from genome assembly GCA_036850905.1 of Luffa acutangula. Classification (NCBI taxonomy): domain Eukaryota; kingdom Viridiplantae; phylum Streptophyta; class Magnoliopsida; order Cucurbitales; family Cucurbitaceae; genus Luffa; species Luffa acutangula. Next base: position 6,733,620 of record CM072094.1, on the reverse strand, counting down.
AAAGTCACATTGTTATGTACTGTAGGAAGATGGCAGCGCACGTTCATAATGATAAGCTGCTCATACATTGCTTTCAGGATAGCTTAAAGGGTCCAGCTGCCCGTTGGTATATGCAGTTGGATAGTTCACATGTTGTCACATGGAAGAACTTGGCTGATTCCTTCCTCAAACAGTACAAGCACAATATTGATTTGGCTTCCGACCGACTGGACTTACAGAGGATGGAAAAGAAGAGTACTGAAGACTTTAAAGATTATGCTCAAAGGTGGCGGGATACGGCAGCTCAAGTCCAACCCCCTTTAACGGATAAGGAGCTTTCTGTCATGTTCATAAATACCTTAAGGTCCCCATTCTATGAACATATGGTTGGAAGTGCGTCAACCAATTTCTCTGATATCATGACAATTGGAGAAAGAATTGAGTACGGGATCAAACATGGTAGGATAGCCAAAACTGCTGAATCCTCAAGCACGAAGAAGAGCAATACTTCAAAAAAGAAGGAGGGAGAAGTACAGATGATAGGGAAGGTGGATAAGTCCCATCGACAAATCCACCAACCCATCACACAATATCCTTCGAATTATTTACCTACGTACGGATATTATCCACACCAGGTGAATAATGCATCAGCGCAGTACTCCCCATTTTATGGCCAAGATACCAGACCCCAAATGAATCAAAACTTTCAGTCTCGAAGGCAACAACAACCAGTCACTCCAGGTCAGCAAAATAATCGAGCACCTTACAAGCAAGCCCAATTTGATCCGATTCCGATGACATATACTGAGCTCTTGCCTCAGTTAATTCAGAACCATCAGTTGGCACCCAAGCCTGTTGCTCCACTGCAACCCCCTTATCCAAGATGGTATGATCCCAATGCAAGGTGTGATTACCATGCAGGTGCTGTTGGGCATTCTACAGAAAATTGCACTGCTTTGAAGTATAGGGTGCGAGAGCTCATTAAGGCCGGATGGTTAAATTTCAAAAAGGAGGAGGGGCCCAATGTTGATAATAATCCTTTACCAAACCACCAGGTGAATGCAATAGATCAGTGTCAGGATATTATCAAGAAGGCAGATGTTACAGAGATCAAGACTCCCAAGGAGAAGCTTTTTGAGATTCTCCTCGTTAACGGATATGTATCAATTGAGTATGCACACAAGGACCTTGTTCAAGAAGAATTTGATGATAATCTGACTTGCCTATTTCATGTTTGGGCAAAGGGACATTCTTTAGAACAATGTCATCGTTTTCATAAAAGGATCCAAGAACTGGTGGATTCAAAATTTCTTGTGGTTGCCCAAGCCCATCACCAGGATAATGAAATAGGCGTCGTGGAAGAATTGTTGCCTAAAGAAAATTTGAATCCATCTTTCAAACTAAAACCACTCACGATCTATTACCGTGAGAAAACTACTACTCATGATCCAAAGTCGATCACCATTCAGGTGCCGACTCCTTTCAAGTACAAGAGTTCTAAGGCAGTACCATGGAGTTATGAGTACAAAGTAACTATTAACTCAGAAACGCCCTCACTTCCAGTTGACAACATTTCCGGAACGGGAGGCGTAACACGGAGTGGGAAATCCTACACTCCAGATCAGTTATTGAAGTGCTCAAAGAATACAATAGAAGAGAAAAATGAGAAAGTCGAAAGTAACACAGGTAGCAATGTCAAGCCTAAAGAAACAACAGTGATGAAGAAATCAAGGGGCAAACAGACTGTGTCTGAAGAAGAAACTCAAGAATTTCTAAAGTTGGTTAAGCAGAGTGAATACAAAGTAGTGGAACAGCTAGCTCAGACGCCTGCTAAGATTTCCATATTATCTTTGTTGTTATCCTCTGATTCGCATCGAGACACGATATTGGAAGCTTTGAATCAAGCATATGTTTCCAAAGACATCACTCCAGATGGTCTAGATAATATCGTGGGGAATATAACTGCTCACAACACCATAACTTTCACTGATGATGAGATACCGCCCGAAGGCACAGGACACACGAAGGCACTTCATATTTCAGTCAAGTGCAAGAACTTTTTAGTAGCAAAAGTCCTGGTGGATAATGGGTCTTCTTTGAACATAATGCCAAAATCAACGCTCGAAAGATTGCCAGTGGATATGTCCCATATGAGGCCAAGTACCGTAGTAGTAAGGGCCTTCGATGGGGCACGCAGTCAGGTGGTGGGTGACATTGAGATTCCAATACAAATCGGCCCATGCACATTTAACATAACCTTCCAAGTTATGGATATCCCCTCTGCTTACAGTTTCTTATTAGGGCGACCTTGGATACATTCTGCAGGAGCTGTGCCATCATCGCTGCACCAGAAACTTAAATTTTCAATTGGAAGGAGCCTAGTAATTGTATCTGGTCAGGAGGATATCTTGATTTCTAGGCCAGCTTCAATGCCATATATTGATGCAGCAGAGGAAGCTTTTGAGTCATCATTTCAAACATTCGAGGTGGCAAGTGCTACAACACTATATGGGGAAGGCAAGAAATCTAAATCTCGATCTTCAGTCAAGACGTTCAAAGAAAGCAACAGTCGTTTAGATGATGTTTTAAGCCTATCAAAAAATACAAAAAGATTTGGGCTTGGGTATAAGCCGGATAAAGCAGATATGATCAGGGTACAGAAGCGAGAAAAAGATAGGCGTTTGGCCAGATTTGAAAGTCGTGAACCAGAATATGGGGAAAAAGTCATCCCTCATCTCTACCACTCATTTGAAAGTGCTGGTATAATTCGTCCAGGAGATTTTGCAGTTGCAGTAGTGACTAAAGAGGAAGAATTTGGTCCATGGATCTACCCGTGCCCAGAAAACTTCGAGCTCAACAATTGGAGTACTATTGAATTACCGTCATTTGCTGTTAAGATGTCAAAGTAATTGACCACTTTTTTATTGTTTTTTTGCAATTTCAATTTTCAATTTCAAGTTAGGTTAGTCATTTTACTCATTTCATTTTCCAGACTTCTTTCTATGTGTTCAAGTAAATTTCTTCATTCAATAGTAAATTTCATCATTCAATGAAGGTTTTAGTTCATTTCCTTTTGCTATTGCATAATTACACTCTCCAGGGCAAAATATTTACTCTTCTTTTCTTCTTTTTTCCAAATTATCAACATCTTAAGCAGTAATACTGAGATTGAATGTGCAAACGATTCTCAATACGAACTTGATATTCCTATACACAATGTTGAGTCTGACGAGGAAGAAGAAGATTTTGAACCTAGTGCTGAGTTGTTAGAAATGATAGAGGAAGGGGAAAAAGCGTTGGGCCCCCATGAAGAGTTAACAGAGATAATTAACCTGGGATCACAAGCAGAAGTCAAGGAGGTTCAAATTGGCGCTAATGTCTCTACAGAAACTCGCAAAAAGCTTATTGATTTGCTCACAGAATATGTCGATATCTTTGCTTGGTCCTATCAAGACATGCCTGGACTAGACACGAATATTGTAATGCATCATTTACCACTCAAACCTGAGTGCAAACCAGTAAGGCAAAAGTTGCGAAAGATGAAGCCAGACATGTTAATTAAGATAAAGGATGAAGTCAGGAAACAAATTGATGCTGGATTTCTGACTGTGTCCAATTATCCTGAATGGGTTGCAAACATTGTTCCTGTGCCAAAGAAGAATGGGCAAGTTAGGATGTGTGTGGATTATAGGGATTTAAACAAAGCAAGCCCTAAAGATAATTTTCCACTCCCTCACATTGATGTGTTGGTAGATAACACTGCTGGTTTTTCTACCTTCTCTTTTATGGATGGTTTTTCAGGCTACAATCAAATAAAAATGGCACCTGAAGATCAGGAAAAAACTACATTTATTACATTGTGGGGAACATTTTGCTACAAAGTTATGCCGTTTGGTTTGAAAAATGCTGGGGCCACCTACCAGCGAGCCATGGTTACTTTATTCCATGATTTGATGCACAAGGAGATTGAAGTGTATGTAGATGATATGATTGCCAAGTCAAAAGAGGAGGAAGAACACACAATCGTTCTCCGCAAGTTGTTCGATCGATTGAGAAAGTTCCAGCTGAAGCTCAATCCGAGCAAATGTATATTCGGGGCAACCTCTGGTAAATTGTTAGGATTTGTGGTTAGCCAAGAAGGTATCAAGGTCGACCCTGACAAAGTTAAGGCAATTCTGGAAATGCCGCCTCCGCAAACACAGAAAGAAGTTAGAGGATTTTTGGGTCGGATAAATTATATTGCCAGGTTCATAGTGCAATTGACCACAACATGTGAGCCTATTTTCAAATTGCTTCGCAAAAACAATGATGGCATTTGGAATGAAGATTGTCAAATAGCATTTGATAAAATTAAGCAGTATTTACGAAATCCACCGATTCTCGTACCACCAGTGCCTGGACGTCCGCTCATTTTGTATCTCACTGTAACAGAAAGTGCAATGGGATGTGTACTGGGGCAGCATGATAACTCTGGTAGGAAAGAGCGAGCTATATACTATTTGAGCAAAAAGTTCACCAGTTGTGAAACCAGGTACTCCTCGATGGAAAAAACTTGTTGTGCTCTTGCTTGGGCTGCACGTCGCTTAAGGCAATACATGTTGTATTACACGACATGGCTTATTTCAAAAATGGATCCTGTGAAATACATCTTCGAGAAGCCATCTTTATCGGGACGAATTGCAAGGTGGCAAGTTCTTTTATCCGAGTATGACATCACATATGTGACTCGAAAGTCAGTAAAGGAGAGTGCTCTAGCTGATTATCTGGCACAACAACCTATAGAGGACTATGAGCCGATGAAGTTCGACTTCCCTGATGAGCATATCCTCACTGTAGCAACAGAGAAAGAAATATCGAATCCAGATATGTGGACCATGTTCTTTGATGGGGCTTCAAATGAATTGGGTCACGGAATAGGTGCAATATTAATATCACCTCGAGGAGAATTATTCCCTCTCACTGCTAAGCTGTGTTTTGATTGCACGCACAACATGGCTGAATACGAAGCTTGTTCAATGGGCATTCAAGCTGCTCTAGATATGAAGATTGAAAAGCTTCAGGTCTTGGGGGACTCTTTGCTAGTGATTCATCAGCTAAGAGGGGAATGGGAAACCAGAGATGCTAAATTATTGCCTTAGAAGCAACTTATAACAAGATTATCTCAACAGTTTGATCAAATTACTTTTGATTATTCCCCAAGAGAGAATAATCGGATAGCAGATGCATTGGCTACTCTAGCAGTCATGTTTAATGTGGATTTTGATGAAGGGGTCCAGCCAATTAAAATCGAAAAACGAGATGTTCCCGCCTCCTGCATGAATATTGAGAATGAGTCAGATGAAAAGCCGTGGTTTCAAGACATCAAACAATATCTGAAATGTGGAACCTATCCTCCTAATGCATTAGAAAATGACAAGCGAACTCTGAGAAGGTTGGCAATGAAATTCTTCTTGAATGGGGAGATACTTTACAAAAGAAACTATGACATGGTACTGTTAAGATGTGTGGACGCCACAGAGGCTAACCAGATTATGAAAGAAATCCATGAGGGAATTTGTGGTACCCATGCAAATGGGCATATGATGGCTAGACAAGTTTTGAGAGCTGGTTATTATTGGCTGACTATGGAAACGGATTGCATTAAGTATGCAAGAGAATGTCATAAATGTCAAATTTATGCAGACAAGACTCATGCCCCTTCATCCGAGTTACACATTTTAACTGCTCCTTGGCCTTTCTCTATGTGGGGAATAGATGTGATTGGACCCATTGATCCTAAAGCTTCAAATAGACATCGATTTATCTTGGTGGCCATAGATTACTTTACCAAATGGGTGGAGGCAGCCTCTTATCGTGATGTGACAAAAGGGGTCGTGATCAAATTCATCAAGAAGGAGATCATTTGTCGATACGGCCTCCCTGAGACCCTAATATCAGATAATGCTAGAAACTTGAACAATAAGATGATGAGTGAGCTATGTGAACAATTCAAGATTAAACATCTCAATTCCACCCCCTACAGACCAAAAATGAATGGGGCTGTTGAAGCTGCAAACAAAAACATAAAAAGAATTGTTGAAAAGATGACTATAACGTACAAAGATTGGCATGAAATGCTCCCCTTCGCTCTACACGGCTATCGCACGTCAGTTCGTACATCAACTGGGGCAACACCTTTTTCCTTAGTATATGGTATGGAGGTTGTGCTCCCAATTGAGGTGGAAATTCCATCACTAAGAGTTCTTATGGAAGCTAAATTGGAAGAGGCTGAATGGGTCCAGAATCGTTATGAACAACTCAATTTCGTTGAAGAGAAGAGATTAACAGCATTGAGTAGAGGTCAGCTCTATCAAAGAAGGATGATGAGAGCATATGATAAGAAAGTTCGCCCAAGAAGATTCAGAGAGGGAGATCTGGTGCTGAAAAGGATCCTTCCATTTCAAAAGGATCATCGAGGAAAATGGACTCCAAATTATGAAGGACCATTTGTGGTGAAAAAGGCTTTCTCTGGTGGGGCATTAATCTTAACCAATATGGATGGCTGTGAATTATCAAGCCCAGTCAATTCAGACTATGTTCGGAAGTATTATGCATAGATTGCCTGACTACCCTTCCTAAGGAGGCTAAACAAAGTTGCAGAGTACTCAATAAGTGTTTTGGAAAGTTTCATTTCAGTCTCAGTATTTTGTTTAAAAAAGGGTTGTTTATCCCTCACCATCTCCACCCTCTCAATTTGGAGATATTTCTTTTCTTCATTGCGTACTTTATTGATTAATAAAAGATTTGCTTCCTCCATTTTGACCAGTATAGTTATTATTTTTATGTCAATCACAAATGCAAATTATGCATGTTACATCTCAAGTTCGGGTATTTCATTGTCCAGCCTCTCCACTCTCTTTCAAAAAAAAAAAAAAAAGAAAAAAGAAAGAAGAGAAAAGAAAAAGAGAAAAAGAAAAAGAAAGAAAATAGATGCTTTCACTATAATCGTTGAGGAAAATTGGTCAATTCTTGCCTATTTTACCCTTTTCATGGAAAGTATGTTCGTTGTTATCAGCTATACTCTCAATCAACTACAACCTTTATTTTGACCGTCGTTCATGTGCAAAGTTTCAAATTACCATTTCTTCCCAGACAAGGTTCCAATTATCATACTGGGGCAAAGCACCCCCTCGTGAAGTAAGAATTCGAAATTACTTACTATGAAACCTTGAGCCTAGCCCACCACGCGTGATTTTTGTGGTAGGCCAACATGAATTACTGACAATTGAACCCTTTGCTAAACTCATCGCGTATAACTGCGTTGAATCTCCATATTTGTCTACCCACTTGAGAGCTTTTTTGCTAAGCCTGTCACATCTAACCATGTGGCAAACATTTCAAAATATCCACCCAATATTACCAAGGGACCTTCAGTAGTAATGAAATAGGGATTAAACTCTTATGATTTAATGCTTCATAATTAAGACTTGTAGTTCTTTGAGTATTCCTATATTTCGACTTTGTTCAGTCTACACTTTTCCTACCATTTCTATCGTTTATCTTCTCTCCTTTTATTGGAAGGTGACTCCAAGACTAAAGACGATAATCTTGAGAATTTGGACTTAGTAACTTGAGAAGGGGTCTCGAAGTCTCAAATCCTTTCAATAAGTTTTGCGTGAGAAATAACTCTATCATGGTATCAAGGAGCGCTGACAAAGAAACAAAATGGAGTGATGACTTAACAAATGGTTGATCTTCTACATGTGATTGTATCATTTGCTAGTCATGAAAGCATGTATTTGGCCTAAAAAAAGGAGTTATGAAAAACAGAAAAAAGAAAAAAGAAAAAGAAAAAAGAAAAAGAAAAAGGAAAAGAAATGTACAAGGCCAAGATAATTCTTGAAATGCATGATTGGGGCAATCAATGTAGATCAAGAGGTCACACCTCCAAACGATTTGGAGATTTTCTTTGTCAATTATCATCTGGGGCAAAACTTTCATCATTATACTGGGGCAAAACCGTTATTATTAAATTGGGACAAAAGGTCTTCACCACTATACTACAGTAAAGTCATTTTACCATTTATGTAAACTGTTTTAGACTGGGGCAAGAGCCAAGTTAAGAGAATCACGCTTCTCTTATGAAGAATCTTCCAATCTCGAGCAGTTCTCTACATTCAAGAATAGAAAGCTGAATCACATGTTCATAGAAGAATCACATGCAGATAAATGACAATCACAGTAATGTGGGTTTTTCATCAAAGATTTCGAGCTGACTTAAAGAAAGAAAGAGATATATGAGATAATCCCTTGAGGAGCTACTCCTTGTTCTCGTAGTGGTTGTCCAAGGAATTGGGGTCACCTTAACAAATATTTTCATTTGAATTATGTTTAATCTCTTATTGTTCAAGAGATTTCTTATGAAGGCATTTTTGACCCATGTTTTCTTCCTTCAGTCATTTCTCTCTTTCTTTGTTGACTACCATTCCCATTTGTCTCTAGGCCAAATTCATCTTCTTGTATCGAACCTTTTTTTGTCCACTACAAGGCTAAGGTTATGAAGCGTTTGAATCAGGTAGATGTTTGATGCTATGAATTACCATTGATAGCTCTCTAAGCTAGCACATGAGACACTTCTAAAAAACCTACCATACTCTATATGATTGAGCAATCTTTGATTAACATACATGATCTCTTTTAGGTCGAGCAACTTTGATTGACACATACAATTTCTCTCGAGTGTTGAAAGCATCAAAAAGAAAAGAAAAAGAAAAGAAAAAGGAAAAGAAAGAGAAAGAGAGGCAATCAAGATCCGAAGATGTCTATTGTTATATATTTTGAAAGCTTCCTTGACTGATAAATCTTTATTTCCTCTCATTAGATTCATGGGCGGCTTAATGTTTTTATTGTCAATGCAATACCAATTGAAAGTTTTCAATGTCTGCGACATCTAAAGCAATGTCATTTATTCAATAGACTTCGATAGAAGAGAATCCGAAGTGCAAAGGGTTTAGTGGGAGGAGCATTGGAAAATTCCACTCACAGGGCGTTTTGCTATGAGACGTTCGGAAGTCTTTAAATCAAGACCTCAAAGTATTTTGGTTCATCGTCAGCAAAACAGCTTACTTCACTTCGTCTATGTCTCTCAATCTATAAATGTGGAACACAAGAAATGAGCTACTTTATAGTTATGGTTTTCAAAACTCGCTAATTTTGAAGTTTGTGTTTTTTGAAACTTGTGCCCTGCACATTTTCATGCTGCATGTAAATTTGAATCTCATACATTTAAGCATACTCTACATTTTGAGATTTTGCAAGTCATTGATTCACTTCTTTGATGGTTAAATCGAACCCCACTAGTCAGTGGAGGTCGAAGCCTGGTTGGAGTCAGGTCCATTTCATGTTTTATTTGGTTGGTTAAATCGAACCCTGCTAGTCAGTGGAGGTCGAAGCCTGGTTGGAGTCAGGTCCATTTAATGTTTTATTTGGTTGGTTAAATCGAACCCTGCTAGTCAGTAGAGGTCGAAGCCTGGTCTGAGCCAGGTCCATTTCCCTTTTCTTTTGGTTAAATCAAACTTCACTAATCAGTAGAGGTCTAAGCCTGGTTGGAGTCAGGTCCATTTCATGTTTTATTTTGATTGGTTAAATCGAACCCTGCTAGTCAGTAGAGGTCGAAGCCTGGTTGGAGTCAGGTCCATTTCATGTTTTATTTTGGTTGGTTAAATCGAACCCTGCTAGTCAGTAGAGGTCGAAGCCTGGTCTGAGCCAGGTCCATTCCCATTTCCTTTTGGTTAAATCGAACCCTGCTAGTCAGTAGAGGTCGAAGCCTGGTTGGAGTCAGGTCCATTTCATGTTTTATTTTGGTTGGTTAAATCGAACCCTGCTAGTCAGTAGAGGTCGAAGCCTGGTCTGAGCCAGGTCCATTCCCCTTTCCTTTTGGTTAAATCGAACTTTATCTTTGATTAGAGATGAAAATCTGGTCAAAGTGAGGTTCATTTTCCTTTCCCAATTATAGGCTATGTTTGTTTTAGGCATGAAGCCCTTTCTTTTATTTTTAACGAAAATCTTCGCCTTCCCAATACTTTGTCTTTTTCCTTTGTTTACCCTTTCAATCCTTCAAGGATACACAACGGGGGGCAAACTGTAGACACCGTATTTGGTCCGGCTTGATTTTAGTAATAATGTTTGAAGTTGTTCAATATTTGGAAGTCAATTTGTTTTTAGTATGTTAACAAGAGCATAGCTCAAGTGGCATAAAGTCGTATTAACAATCACAAGGTCTTTGGTTTGAATCTTTCTCCTTGCATATTATCAAATTTTGTTTTTTAGTTTTCATGATTTATTTTCATTTTCATCTTATTTTCTTTTTTTTTTTGTTTTATTTAATTTATTTCTTTATTTTCTTTATTTTATTTTATTTTATTTTTGTTTATTTATTTTATTTTTATTTATTTTATTATTTTATTTTATTCATTTTTTTTCCTTCACTCCTCTTTCCACGTTCTCCATCCCCCCTCATTCTCCCAACCTCTCCTATTCTTTCTTCCTCTCCCTTTTTCTTCTTCATTCCCCTTCCTTCTCCCAACCTTCCATTCTTTCCCCATCTTTCTCAACTCTCCCCCTTTCTTCTCCCAACCTCTCATTCTTTCCCCATCTTTCTCAACTCACTCCCCCTCTTTCTCAACTCACTCCCCTTCTTTCTCCCAACCTCCCATTCTTTCCCCATCTTTCTCAACTCACTCCCCCTCTTTCTCAACTCACTCCCCTTCTTTCTCCCAACCTCCCATTCTTTCCCCATCTTTCTCAACTCACTCCCCCTCTTTCTCAACTCACTCCCCTTCTTTCTCCCAACCTCCCATTCTTTCCCCATCTTTCTCAACTCTCCCCCCTTCCTTCTCCCAACCTCTCATTCTTTCCCCATCTTTCTCAACTCACTCCCCCTCTTTCTCCCAACCTCTCATTCTTTCCCCATTTTTCTCAACCCCTTCCTCCAAGCTCTACTATATAATGAGAGCTCATGGAGGATGGAGGAAAAAAAGAACAACAAGGACACAAGAAAAAAGAGAAGAATAGTGAGAGAGCTTAGAGAGAGAAAGTGAGTTTGAGAGGGAAAATAGAGTTTGGAGAAGGATTTTCCAAAAACCAAAGCTACCGTCACCACTGTACCGCCGCCGCCACTCACTGCCGTACCGACGCCGCCACTCACTGCCGCCGCCGCCACTCACCACCGTACTGCCGCCGCCACTCACCGTCGTACCAACGCCGCCACTCACTGTCGTACCGCTGTTGCCGCCACCACTGTCACCGCCGCCACCGTGCCGCCGCTTTTTTTTTTTTTTTCAACAAGGCTCCTAAATGAGGGAAAGTGGAAGAGAAAAAAGAAAAAGAGAAGGAAGGAAGTTGGGGAAGAAGAAAGAGTAAAGCGAATAAGGTGGGTCCCACATGTTTAAATTCTTTTATTATTATTATTATTATTTTATGTATCCAAATTTTTCCATTTTTCATTTTGGCTATGAATTTGAGTTTCCCAAATCAATTGCAATTTATTTTATTTCATTTTCTAATTAGAAATTTAAATTGATTTATTTTAGACTTCTAAAGAACTTTAATTGGATATTAGTTGAAAGTTTTTTTTATCTAATTTCAATTAGAGTTTATTTGGGAGTTTCCAAACTAATTTTAATTGGCTTTAAATTGAATTGTTATTACCAATTTCAATTTGATTTTAATATGACATTTTCAACTTTAATTGTCTTTCTTATTAATTTTAGTTGGATTCTAACATAAAATTTCTAATTTGAATTTGAATTTGTATTTTCCTAATAAATGTTCACTAGTTTGTAATTAGAAAATTCAATTTTCTTTAAAATGGAAATTTTAATGTTTTGAATTTTACTTTAATTTGAATGGTTCAAATGAATTTCAAAGGGTTTTGAAATGCTCAAATGAATTTCAAACAAATGAAATTTGAACTAAGATTTTCAATTTGATTTTCACTTTTTTTTTTTTTTTAAAAAAAAAGACGATTTTAAACTTTCCTTCCATTGGTTTCAATAATTAATTTGAGATTTTATAATAAATTTTTAATTGGATTTAATTTGGGATTTCAACTTTTGTTTGTTTTTAATTTGATTTCATTTTGACATTTACAAATGAATTTTAATTTGGAATTGCCCAAATGAATTTCAATTGGAATTTTATTTGAATTTTCACCCTCAATTGGTTTTAATCTTGAATTCATGGAGTTTCAAAGTGATTTGGAATTTTTCAGTAAATGTCAATTTGGTTCTAAATTAAAGTTTCCAGTCAATGTCTTTTGGTCTTAGATTGAAAATCAATTTCAATTTTAAACTAAATTGGAAATCAATTTCGATTTTGGAAAGGTTAAATCAAATTTCAAAAACATTGTTTAATATTTTGAATGGTTAAAATAGATTGATTATGAAAACTTTAATGCTAATTTTGTCTAAGAACGGGTATTTAAGCTGACCGAAAGGGAACACCCTGCCTGGAAATTAGCCTAAAGTTTAACTAGTCAATTATTTTGGCAATCAAAATTTCAATTGGATCTTAAATTAGAAAATTTTCAAATCAACTTCGATTTGATTCTAAATTGGATTTTCCAAATGAACCTCAAAATAGTTTTACTTTGGTAATTCCAAATGAATTTCTAATTGAATTTGATTTAAAAATGAAAAAATATTTTTCCATTGAATTGTGTCATACCACTCATGATTATTACTTCATATTTTATTTTTGAAATGTGAGGTAATAGTTGAGAGACAAATTAGCTCATGTATAACCTATGACGGAGTTGAAATAATTTTCAAATTCTTGAGGTGAAAGATTTTCTTTAATTAGGAAATTTTTACATGATAATAAAGTCATGGGTTAACCCCACTCACAAAATTAAATCCTTACTTTATTTAAAGATAAGGTGAAATTAGTGAGACAATTAATTTTCAATTTTCATTTTTTGTTTATTTTCGACACGGACCTTTTGTTTAATGAATTTGAGTAATAAAATAAAATGTTTTCAAACGGGTGTTGTAGGGTGCTAACACCTTCCCTACACACAACTGATCCCCGAACCTAATTTTTGGTTTTCAAAGACCACTTTTTTTAAAATGGGTGACCAATCACACCCCAAGATGATTGGTGGCGACTCCAAACCTCTCACCTCGAAAGAGACCCTTAGGGAAGGACGTCGGCCGCTCCGCGTCGCGATGACGTTGCGACACCTCCTACCTGGGAACTGACCTGGAATACCGGAGTTGAATTAATCATAGTTAAATGTTAGCATGCAATGTCACTAGGTTTATTAAAAGTGTTTAATGCACCTAGATCTTTAGAGTAAAGACCTTACATTACTGAGGTTATAAGGGAACTCTTTCGGTAAAGTTCTGTCTAAGGCTGGGGGTATTTAAGTTGACGGTTTACGGAACACCTCCTACCTGGGAACTAACCGGATTAAGTTGAATTAACCATAGTAATGTTGACTTGCAATGTTGGGTTTATTAAAAGAAGTTTAATTCACCCAAAAGATTGCAGTTGAATCCTTTCCATAATTGTTATAATAGGATCAGACTTAGATAGATTGACTTAGCCGAATACTATCTAAGTTAAACAACCCTTTATTAACCTTAGGACATTTTCAGTGGGAGAAAAATTACAAAACGAGATTTAAATCAAGTTTTGCTCCTACGTCCCTATATTCACAACGTGAGATTCATGCTCGGCTTCGAGTCGCCCTAAGAGCGGCCTCCCTTCGGAAAGTGTTTGCATGGGTCAATATCAAGGTGAATGGGAAAAATGTCCAGAGTAAGTGGGAGCGGGACACGTGTCAACGTATCCCTCGGTCTCCGCCCATAGTTCACACCGTGAGAGTCCTATGATCCGCCTGCAGGTTGCCCTGGCGCATCCATCCCTTCGGAGGGCCTGATCATAGGATTCGGAACATCGTGAACTCCTGAAAAGGATAGGAGCTCTTAGGCTAATCACCAACAGTTGTCTTTCCCTTCGGTAGCCTGTTGGTGCGTGCCTCTGAGATCTGAAAGTGGGAGGGTTACACTTACGAGGATGAGTTAAAAGTGTTAAGAAATCCTTGACCGAACAACGATGGCTAATGTCTATAGGAATATGAGTTATTCTGGAATTAGAATTAGCTGAGAGGTTTCTCATTTCAAAGGAGGAGTACCTGATCACCCTTCGGTGGCTGATATTCTAAACCTCTGAAACGTCGTTGTAAAACTAAATCAATAGTTTTAGGGTTCTGTGATTGTCTGTTTTGCTAAATTGATTGGATTGTGTGCAATTGTTTGCTTGTATGATGGGTTAAGGCAAAGATAACTAATACGGTCATTGTTTGTTTAAATTTCAGCAATGTCTTCCTCAATTGTCTCTCTGCTTAAAAATGAGAAATTAACCGGCGAAAATTATGCTACGTGGAAGTCGAACTTGAATACGATTCTTGTTGTCGATGATCTGCGGTTCGTCTTAACGGAGGATTGTCCTCCAGCCCCTGCTCGTAATGCATCCCAGGCAGTTAAGGATGCTTATGACCGCTGGACAAAGGCCAATGATAAGACTCGCGTCTATATCTTAGCCAGCTTATCTGAAGTTTTGGCTAAAAGGCATGAGGGCATGGTAACAGCGAGGGAGATTATGAACTCTCTCCAGGAGATGTTTGGACAACCGTCCTACCAACTCCACCATGACGCTCTCAAATACGTTTATAGCTGTCGCATGAAAGAGGACACGTCTGTTCGGGAGCATGTCCTGGATATGATGGTCCAATTCAACGTGGCAGAGGCAAACGGGGCGGTCATAGATGAGCGTAGTCAGGTTGCATTCATCTTAGAATCTCTTCCGAAGAGTTTTCTGCAGTTTCGAAGCAATGCAATGATGAATAAAATAACATTCAACCTGACTAGCCTCCTTAATGAGCTACAGCTCTATCAGTCTCTTCTTAAGAACAAGGGACAGATAGAAGGAGAGGCAAACGTTGTTCACTCCAAAAGAAAGTTCGAGAAGGGTTCATCCTCTGGAACTAAAGCTGTAGCCACTTCTTCAAAGAAAACTCAGAAGAAGAAAGGAAACAAGGGGAAAGCTCCCAGTACTGCTGCCAAAAGCAAGGGAAAAGCCAAAGCTGTGGCAGACAAGGGCAAATGTTTTCACTGCAATGTAGATGGACATTGGAAGAGAAACTGCCCAAAGTACCTTGCTGAGAAAAAGAAGGAAAAGGAAGGTAAATTTGATTTACTGGTTTTAGAAACATGCCTGGTAGAACATGATGAGTTTACCTGGATACTTGATTCAGGAGCAACTAATCATGTTTGCTCTTCTTTTCAGGAAAATAGTTCCTTTCGGCAGTTGAACGATGGAGAAATGACACTCAGGGTCGGAACTGGAGAAGTCATTTCAGCTAAAGCAGTGGGAGCTGCGAAGTTATTTTTTAGAAATAGATTCTTACTTTTAGAAAGTTTGTTAATCGTTCCCAAGATTAAGAGGAACTTGATTTCTATTTCATGTTTGATTGAACAATCGTATACAGTTACTTTTGATATGAATGAAGCGTTCATTTATAAAAATGGTATACTTATTTGTTCAGCCAAATTGGAAAATAACTTGTATGTTTTAAGACCAACCGAAAACAAAGCACTTTTAAATCACGAATTATTTAAAACTGCTGAAACTCAAAGTAAAAGGCAAAAGATTTCTCCATCAAGTAACAATACTCATCTTTGGCATCTTAGACTTGGTCATATAAACATCGATAGGATCGGTCGTTTGGTAAAGAATGGACTTCTAAGCAAGTTAGAAGATGATTCACTACCACCTTGTGAATCTTGTCTCGAGGGAAAAATGACCAAAAGACCCTTTACTAGAAAAGGTTACAGAGCCAAAGAACCCTTAGAGTTAATACATTCGGATCTATGTGGTCCAATGAATGTAAAAGCTCGAGGAGGGTACGAATATTTCATCTCATTTATAGATGATTATTCAAGATATGGTTACTTATACCTAATGGGACATAAGTCTGAAGCCCTTGAAAAGTTTAAGGAGTTTAAGGCTGAAGTTGAAAACCTATTAGGTAAATCTATCAAAGTACTTCGATCTGATCGAGGAGGGGAGTATATGGATCAAAGATTCCAGGACTATATGATAGAACATGGAATCCAATCTCAACTCTCAGCCCCTGGTACACCTCAGCAGAATGGTGTGTCAGAAAGGAGAATAGAACCTTGTTAGACATGGTTCGATCAATGATGAGCTATGCTCAATTGCCTAGCTCGTTTTGGGGGTATGCAGTAGAGACTGCAGTATACATCTTGAACAATGTTCCCTCGAAAAGTGTTTCTGAAACACCTTTCGAGTTATGGAAGGGGCGTAAACCTAGTTTGCATCACTTTCGCATCTGGGGTTGTCCTGCACACGTGCTTGTGACAAATCCTAAGAAACTGGAACCTCGTTCAAAACTGTGCCAATTTGTTGGTTACCCTAAAGAAACGAGAGGTGGTTATTTCTACGACCCACAAGAAAATAAGGTGATTGTATCAACAAACGCCACTTTCTTAGAGGAAGACCACATGAGAGATCATAAACCACGAAGCAAAATAATATTAGGAGAAGCTACTGAAGAATCATCAAGAGTTGTTGATGAAGTTGGACCTTCAACAAGAGTTGATGAAGGAACTAGTTCTTCAGATCCATCCCGTCCATCTCAAACGTTGGGAATGCCTCGACGCAGTGGGAGGGTTGTGTTACAACCTGATCGCTACTTGGGTTTAACTGAAACTCAGGTTGTCATACCTAATGATGGCATTGAGGATCCATTGTCATATCGACAGGCAATGAATGACGAAGATAAGGATGAATGGGTCAAAGCCATGAACCTGGAAATGGAGTCAATGTACTCCAATTCTGTATGGGAACTTGCAGATCTACCAAATGGGGTAAAACCCATAGGGTGCAAATGGATCTATAAGAGAAAAAGAGATGCAGCTGGAAAGGTACAGACCTTCAAAGCTAGACTAGTGGCAAAGGGTTATACCCAAAAGGAGGGGGTTGACTATGAGGAAACCTTTTCTCCTGTAGCCATGTTAAAGTCCATAAGAATTCTTTTATCCATTGCCACATATTATGACTATGAAATATGGCAAATGGACGTCAAGACTGCCTTTCTGAATGGTAATCTTGAAGAGAATATCTTTATGTCTCAACCCGAAGGGTTCATAGCCCAAGGTCAGGAACAAAACGTTTGTAAGCTAAATCGATCCATTTATGGATTGAAACAAGCATCCAGATCATGGAACATTAGATTTGATACTGCAATCAAATCTTTTGGCTTTGACCAAAACGTTGATGAGCCTTGTGTATACAAGAAAGTCAACAAAAGGAAAGTAGCTTTTCTAATACTTTATGTAGACGATATCCTACTCATTGGGAATGATGTAGGATACCTCACTGACATTAAGAAATGGCTAGCTGCCCAATTCCAAATGAAAGATCTGGGAGAGGCTCAATATGTTCTGGGAATCCAAATCATTAGAGATCGTAAGAACAAAACGCTGGCTCTGTCTCAAGCAACGTATATTGACAAGATGTTGTCTCGATATTCGATGCAAAACTCAAAGAAGGGACTCCTACCCTTCAGACATGGGGTACACCTGTCTAAGGAACAATCTCCTAAGACACCTCAAGAAGTTGAGAACATGAGACACATTCCCTACGCCTCAGCTGTGGGCAGCTTAATGTATGCCATGCTCTGCACTAGGCCTGACATATGTTATGCAGTGGGAGTAGTCAGTAGGTATCAGTCTAATCCAGGGTTGGACCACTGGGGAGCGGTTAAGAATATCCTCAAGTATCTTCGGAGAACGAGGGACTACATGCTTGTGTATGGAGCTAAGGATTTGATTCTTACTGGATACACTGATTCTGACTTTCAAGCTGATAAGGATTCTAGGAAATCCACATCAGGGTCAGTATTCACCCTCAATGGAGGAGCAGTAGTGTGGAGAAGCATCAAACAAGGATGCATAGCAGACTCAACCATGGAGGCTGAGTATGTAGCAGCTTGCGAAGCAGCTAAGGAGGCAGTATGGCTCAGAAAGTTCTTGACTGATTTGGAAGTAGTTCCGAATATGAAGGTGCCCATAACACTATACTGTGACAACAGTGGGGCTGTAGCCAACTCAAAAGAACCTCGTAGCCACAAACGGGGTAAACACATAGAGAGGAAGTATCACCTGATACGGGAGATTGTGCAAAGAGGAGATGTGATCGTCACTAAGATCGCCTCGGAGCACAACATCGCTGATCCATTTACAAAGGCTCTCACGGCTAAAGTGTTTGAGGGTCATCTAGAAGGTCTAGGTCTACGAGATATGTATGCCATCTAATCTAGGGCAAGTGGGAGAAATGTATAATGGGTATAAGGATGCCCTAGTTCATTGTATTTCCAGCTTTAGATTATTGCATTTGGAGATTCACCCACACATATTGTGCGAAAAGGGGCCATTTGTTGGCATGGAAAATTTTCTTCAAGCAATTGTCTAAGTTCATGAAATTAAAATATGCTAATTTCATGAAATTAGATTGAATTGGGTTCAATTTAAACTCGAATTCATTAAGGTAATTGAGTCAGAAGCCCAAAGTTTAAAGCACAAGCCCATGAATGGGCCCAAATGCATTTCAGGCCCAAGCCCATAGATGAGTCCAAATACATTTCAAACCCAAGCCCATGGGCCCAAATGCAACCAAGCCCAAGCCCAAGCCCACGAAGGCTTTTAGGAAACCTTATAAATAGGAGGTATGGCTTCTCATTTGAAGAGGGTAGAAAGAAAGGAAGAAGAGAAAGCTCTCAGAAGAAACCGAAGATTGAAGCTCCTTCTGCAAAACCGAAGATCGAAGCTCAGATCCTCATCAAGTCCAACTGCAGAATTGAAAAACAAGACTCCAATCACCTTCAAATCTCGACGCATAACTGAAGAACGAAGTCCAAATCCTATTCAAAACCCGTTGCATAATTGAAGATTAAAGCTCAGATCCTCTCCAAATCCTGTTGCAGAATTGAAAAACGAGGTTCCGATCATCCTCAAATCCCACTGCAGAACTGAAGTTCGTAGTTCAGATCCTCTTCAACTCCTCCTGCCAAGCCGAAGACTAAAGCTCAGAACCTCCTGCGAACCTGAAGACTAAAGTCTACCTCAATCCATCCAGAAGAATCCAAAACCTTCTGAAGAACAAACCTTCAAGACTAAAGCTTCCTAAAGACTCTGTAGATCAAGCTAACTTGAGTTTGTGAGAGAAAGTATCAAAGGATTGTAACTAGAGATTGTACTCCACTACACTTATACAAGAAATCAATACATACAAGAAGTTGTTTCACGAATCAAATTTCTCTCCTGAAATCTCGTGTGAACAGTGTCAACTTATCTTACAAGATCCAATTGGGAAAGTGACATAACTGAACGGTAATTGGTATGTACTCTCGATAAAAAATTCAAAGGTTCAAATCCTCAACCTCCAAATGTTGTTTAACTTAAAAAAACACTTTCAATATCCAATCCACTCCCAAACCAAATCTTCAAATCTGGAATGTTTTTGTAACCAAATTCAGAGTCTTATCCCTCCTTTTTATCTCTGGGGACTAGGTCAAAAATGATAATTTAGAACTGTGAAGATTAAAAAAATAAATAAACATGCAATTTGTCGTAGAGTCAGTGCCAACTTAACTTCCATTCAAGGCCAAGTGGTTTTGAATCATAATTTTCTTTTTATATATATATCTTGAATATTTATGTATGTATTTTGTTCAAAGTTTTTAATATTGAAAATTGTATTTGTTCTCTTCTGGATTTCTCTAATTTTGTATTCCTCCCTTATTGCCTAATCTTAGAATAAGTCAAAGAAAGATGAAATTTAATAATATAGTTGATCTAGTTGAAGGTAGGTTACATCATGACTGTGTTAAATAAAAACACTTTATGATTGGTCATTTGGTGTCATGTTTGTTGACGTTAACCTAATAACTTGGGCCAATTCGCACCATTAATGTTTTCGTATCAATGTCATCTTCAATAGGTTGCAGGCCAATTCAAGTAAATCTATTTCCATTGAATATGAAATTAATGCAATAAAACTTTCAAACCTACTTTAATTTGGCCAAGCTTCTATTTAGTTTTCATTTTTTAGGGTAAATTACACGTTTAGCCGTTAAACTTTCGGAGTTGTATCAATTTTGACCCATGAATTTTAAAAAGTTTCAAATAGGTACTCGAACTTTCAACTTTGTGCTCAATAGATCTGGAAAGGCCAGACATTAAAAAATATCTAGTGAGTTCTTAAACTTTCACTTTTGTGTCAAATAAGTCTCGGATCTTTCAATTTTATGTTTAATAAATTTTTGACATATTCGAAATTTTTAAAAATTCATAAGCTTACTAGACACAAAATTAAGAGTCTCAATATGCAAAATATTTAATTTTATATCTAGTAGATTGATTAATCTTCAAAAATTTCGAATATGTTAGTGATCTATTAGACACAAAATAAAAAATTCAAGGACATATTAAACATTTTTAAAGTTTAGGTCCTATTGACACAAAATTGAAAGTTCATAGACCTATTAAACATCTTTTAAAGTTCATGGATCAAATTTACACAATCTTATAAATTCAGGATCTAAACTTATAATCTAACCTACTTATTATTTTTTTTTTCTGAGTTCAAAATCTTGTTGGTTTTGAAACCAATATCATAAAACATTTCCATCCCCTAAACTTTATTTGTAATTGATTACTATAATTTTATTTAATATAATTATAATTTGATATGATGCAAAATGTTTTTATAATTTTTAATTATAAAACTAATCTTATATCTTTATTTTACCACTTTATATATGGAAAACTATCCATGTTTTGATCGATAAAACTAGGTTGAAATCATCAATCGTTCGTTTTATGTTATAATTTGATGTCAAAGTTGTTTGGCCAAAGTGAGCCTAGCTTAGCGGTAATTGGCATGTATCCTTGACTCTGAGGTCAGAGGTTCAAATCCGGGAGTCGTCTATTTTTCTATTAAATACTAACGGTTGCTGATGTGGCACTATTATTTTAATAAAAAAATTATTTTTTTATTTTTTTTTAAATACATATTAAAATAATAAAATATTATTATCTTATTTAAATTCTTTCTCTCTCTCTTCCTTTCTTCTCCCCCATCTTTTTTCTCCCTCCTTATTTCCTTTTTCTTCAATTCTGGTGGTCAGCCGCCAGCGAACGGCGACGGCAACGACCGTCAGATTTTTTTTTCCTTTTCTTTCTTTCTCCCCTTTTCTTCTCTCCTTTCTTCTCTCTTTCTTTCATTTCATTTTTTTTTTAATAAAAAGAAGAGAGAGGGAGGAGGAGTTCCTCTCCGGCGCCAGCGACGGGAGGAGGAAGGGCCCCTCCTCCCTCTCGGTTTCAGAATCACAGCCAGAATCATAGGAAATCGCCCAGAGAAGATGCCGTTCGTGGGTCTACTTATGTGTGGATGCCAAAAACTCAACGCCGTTGCGACTAGAAGGGTCGCACACACTAAGATCGACGTGTTTGGAAGCGTGGGTTTTCTCCTTCTGCAAGTTTGTGCAGTGGCAATCGAAGCTCGTTCAGAGACACAAGCAAATACAAACAAGACCTCATAAAAGAAATTGCCCCATCAACAATGATTCCAACAAATGCCGAAACCCTTTCTTCCATTCCACAAGCTCAATCTCAAACCACACTTACAGAAGGCTTATCCACAAGTCTCTTTGGTGAATGAACTAAAGAACAACCAGCAATATAATATCCACGAAGGTAAACTTGTTAATCCATTAAATCGCTCAAAATTTCAAAACCCCATTTTCTTCAGCAAGCTGCAACGCTGTGGGCTCGAGATTTGATGATCTACTCATGAGCGGCAGATCTGGGTGAAAGATGGCAAGATCTGGGAATTTGCGAGCGGGGGATTTGGGCGAACGAAAAATCGCGAGTTGCCGACCAGAGGAAAATGGAGATGGAGAGGGATGAACACCGACGAATGGAAAAATAGAATGAGGAATGAGTCCGAACACGTGAGATAGAGGAAAGGAATAGAAAGAAAGAGAAAGAAAGAAAAAAAAATCAGTCGTCGGCAGCCGGCGGCAGCGGTCGCCGGCAAGCGGTGGCTGTCGGCCGCCGGAGATAAAAAGAAGAAGAAACTTAATGAAAAAGAAGAAGATGGAGAAGAAGAAGAGTAAGAGAGAGAAGGAGAAATAATTAAAAAAAAGTAAAAAAAATATAATAATAATTTTATTATTTTAATATTTTTTATTTAAAAATTTTAAAAAATAATTTTTTTAATTAAAATAATAGAGCCACGTCAGTAACCGTTAGGATTTAACAGAAAAATAGATGGTAGGGACCAAAGTGCTACTTATCTCAAACCTCAGGGGTATTTTTGTTGAGTTTGAAAACTCAGGGACCAAACCGTCACTTAACCCAAACTTTAGGGACCAAAAGTGTATTTTTTCCAATAAATAACCACGGAGAAAATAAATGTATTTAAGTCGGGTAAATTCATGGGGCCGGTTGCAAGGATAGCAATATGGGCCAAAATAATTGCAAATCTAGCAACCCACAAAAAAAAATTGCAAAAATGGCAAAATCTAATAGTTTGTGTGTTGCATTTACTAAAATACCCCTCCAGATTTTCTTTCACTGATAGAAAGTTTTTCTATACTGATAGATTCTATCAGTGATAGAAAGATTTTCTATCAGTGATAGAATTTTCCTTCACTGATAAGATTTTATCATATGATAGAAAATTTTTCTACAACTGATAGATTCTATCGGCGATAGATATTTTTCTATCACTTGTTCGATGTTCTATCAGTGTTTGGTTGTTGTTATTTGGTTTTCTATCAGTGTTTGGTTTTTGCTTTTCAGTGTTTGATTTCTATAATCGTTCGTTTTTGCTTTATTTTTCAATGCTCGATTTCACCATGTATCACCATCGCTGATAGAAACAAAAGATCTTCTATCACTGATAGAAAAGTATCAGTGATAGAAAGATTTTCTATAACTCACGAAAAGTTTTTCTATCAGTCTCAGTGATAGAGATAGAAAGTTTTTCTATGAGTGATAGAAAAATTTCTACAAGTGATAGAAGATTTCTATCACTGATAGGTTCTATCAGGGATTGAAAGATTTTCTATCCAGAGTTTTCTATCATTGATAGAATATCTTTCTATCACTATAAAATAGTAAAAATTTCTATCAGAAATCTTTTATCACTGATAGAAAGCTTTTCTATCACTTATAGATTATATCGGTGATAGAAAGATTTCTATCGGAGATAGAAAGATTTTTATGGGTGATCAGGGATTGAAAGATTTTTTATCAAAAGTTTTTCTATGATTTTCTATAAAAAGTTTTTTTATCACTGATAGAACCTATCAGTGATAGAAATCTTTTATCACTGATAGAAAAAGTTTCTATTAGTGATAGAAATCTTCTATTCTATCAGTGATAGAAACTTTCTATCACTGATAGAAAATTTTTCTACCACTGATAGAATCTATCAGTCATAGAAATATTAGTGATAGAAACTTTCTATCGCCGATAGAAAATTTTTCTACCACTGATAGAATCTATCAGTGATAGAAATATCACTGATAGAAACTTTCTATCACTGATAGAAAATTTTTCTACCACTGATAGAATCTATCAGTAATAAAAAGACTTTCTATCAGTAGTAAAAAAAAAAAAACGAGGAAGAAGAAGATGGGCACACAGGGGCAATTTAGGAATATAAAAAATTAATTCAAAAATTTTGCCATATTTGCAAATATTTTTAAAAATTGCTATATTTGTAATTATTTACCTTCATGTTGTCACCCATTACAATTATCCTAAATTCATGTCTTGCTTAATTTCACCATTAATTCTAGGAATTACTTGTCAACTTCCGATATATTTCCTTTTATTAACCATGGCTTCATTTGCTTTAAAATGAATTTAAGATCATTTTAATAAAAAGATTGTTAAGTTTCTTTTTGGATATAAGTTTTAAGCTGTGTTCATAAAATGAAAACTTTTGACTTGTATTAATTAAAATGGTTTTAATTTGAAGAATATGGAAAATTCTAATTAAAAACGGACCTTTCATTTTCATTGCTTTTTCTTCGGTTTATTTTCCAATAATAACTTAATTGAAACTTCTCCTCTTTAAGTAATTGGTTGACTTCAAAGAAAAGCAAACCAATCAATCACTCCTCCAACCTCTAACAAAAATGTTTTCAACAAGATGATTTTTTTTTTAAAAAAAGTAAGGGCTCGTTTGTTAACGTTTTCGTTTCTTCATTTTTAATAAAGAAAAATAGAATTCATGACGCTAACACCTATACATTCAATAATAATAAACATATATTCTTATCTATGTTTGGAAAAAATTGGAAACGAGAATAAAAAAAAAAGGATAAACTAGTTTTAGTTATTCCCAAAAGTTCTATACAAATTTTGAGGGTGTTTCTAAAAAATAAGCGACAAGAAACATACATAGTTATTAAATACTCAGATTTCTTAATAAAATTAGAAACAAGAAACGAGAACATTATCAAACGGGCCTTAATTGTTCAAATTAATTTCCAACTTACTGACTTGATATTTAACTTATACTCGGTTCACTTGACGAAAATGAGAATGAAAAATAGTCGAAATCAAATCAAAATCAATGGAAAAGAAATAAAGAATGACATTAGAAATTCTAAAATTGTATCATTGAAAACAAATATTATGTAATAACTAATAATGTATTTTTTTTTTTTTTGTCTAAAAGAATAAGTTTTTTTCTTTCTTTTTTTGAATAGGATTATGATGTTTTTTTTTTTTTTTTTTTTTTTTTTTGACCTCTATTATGAGCTTGTTAGACTTTGAAAACTTGTTCCCAAGCCACAAACCATAGTTGTCAAAAAGGACCATACAAGCAACTAGCGTGCAAATTTTGGAAAAAAAAATGTTAAATTAGTATAAATGAATAATTAATTATCGATATTAGGATTTTTATTGAAAATAAATAAAAAAAAGTATATCATATTTTTTATTATACATATATTTTTTACCTTACTTTTTAAAATAAACTAATTTTGGAGAATTTTCTTTTTTCTTTGTTTTTTTTTTATTTATTTTTTTTATTATTTTTTTCTTTTTTACTAGTGAATGAATGTATTGGAAATTTGAAGGGTGAAGGTCTTCAAAGAAAAGATACGTTTTTTTCCTTTCTTTTGCAAATTCCTTCCTTGCATAGAGAATTTCCTTTTCTCCATAAGAGAAAAAGGAAGAATTTTCTTCCAGAATTAATGCAAACATATATTTATATATGTTTTGAGGATGAAATTAATGAAATTTCTTCTTTAAAAAATATTTTTTAAAATTTAAATTTCCAATTTTTATCTTTCAATTTTCTTATTTTGTTTTAACCATTAACCTTTCAAATATATATTCTTTTAACATTTTAAATTTTGAATGTTGTATTTTTTGAATCCTTGAATCAAGTAGTATCATGGTCTTTCTAAAAAAAAAAAAGGTACTATCATAGTCAATATTATTATCCCAACACGTTTTCAAGTCTTTACCCTTCATATTTTAGATGTGATTTTAACTATTTGTAATATATATTTAAAAAAATAGAGATAATTTATCCCAAAAAAAAAAAGATAAATAAAGAAAAAATATTTGAATCTAGGACTAATAATTTATATAAGGTTAAATTACAAGTTTAGTCCCTAAACTTTCAGAGACTAAACTTAGAGTTGTATTAGTTTGGTCCCTAGACTTTAAAAATTATCTACTAGATCCCTGAACTTTTAGTTTTGTGTCTGTCCCTCAACTTTAAAAATGTATAACGAGTCCCTAAACTTTCAATTTTGTATCTTATAGGTCCTTAACATATTCAAGATTTTTAAAAATTAACCAATCTACTACCTATAAAATTGAAATTTATGCCTATTGGGACTCTAAACTTCTAATTTTGTATATAGTAGGCTTGTGAATTTTAAATAAACGTTGAATATGTCAAGGATTTAGTAGACACAAAATTAAAAGTTGAAATGTCTATTCGACACAAAAGTGAAAGTTTAAGGACTTAATGAATCTGTTTTAAAGTGCAGGGACCTATTGGAATATAATTGAAAGTTTGAAGACCTATTTGAAACTTTTTAAAATTCAAACAAAAATTGACACACGACTAAAATGTTGTAATTTAGCCATAAATAATTTGAAAAAAGAAACAACAATATTGTTATGTAAAAACATTAAAGTAAAACCAAAGTATTTAAAACTGAGGAGATGAAAATGAGTCAAACAGACATTAAGATTAGATTAGAAACGTAAATTTTAAAGAGAAAGTAACATATAAAGAGAAATAGGTGGAATGAAACAATTTCTTTCATAGGTATATAAAGCTATTCCACCATGGTTGAAATAAACCAAATCTTGTGCCTCCATTTCATCAAGGAGATTAGAGAGAGAGAGAGAGAAGAGTGAGAGAGCGAGCAATGGCAGCCTGAAGAGAAAGAGAGAAAATAGAAATAGAAAGTGTATTTCCTCATATAAAAATGGGTTCTAGTTCGTTTCTCAACTGAACACTCAAAATCTCTCCATTTTCGTATCAAACCCAAATCCTGTTCATTCCAATCCAGTTACAGTAGAGATCGAAGAACACCCAGCTCAACATTCAACTCATTTCTCCATTTCCGCACTCAAAACCCCATGTTTACACCAGTTTCTTTGTGGGAAATTCGATTTTGAAGGCCAAATGAAGAAATTGAGAACTTATTATATGCATTTGAGACACCCACCAAACATGGAGCGGCGATGGATCTTCCCATTAGCAATTGGCTCGATGGTTTCTCTTTTCCTTCTTTTTCTTTCAATGGTGACCTCTCCCGGAGGGACCCCTCTGTTTCCGTTTTACAAATCGGTGGCTGTTTCCAGTTCGTTCTTCGTTGAATCGAAGCTCCATCCGGTTCCGATTTCGTCGCTCCCTCCGCCGCCGCGATTTGCGTACCTAATTTCGGGTTCAATCAGGGAGGGGAATATGTTGAAACGGACGCTTGAAGCTTTGTACCATCCGATTAATCAGTATGTTTTGCATTTGGACCTCGAATCTCCGCCGGAGGAGCGCCTGGATCTGCAAAATTATGTGAAGAATCATCCGATTTTTAAGAAATTTGGGAATGTGAAGGTCATTGCTAAGGCTAATCTTGTTACCTACCGTGGCCCGACTATGGTGGCCAACACATTGCACGCAGCAGCGATTTTGTTAAGGGAAGGTGGTGATTGGGATTGGTTTATTAACCTTAGTGCTTCGGATTATCCTCTTGTTACTCAAGATGGTGGGTTGTTTTTTTGATTTAAGTCTCTTTTTTGGGGTTTTGCTTATGAATTGGCGAATTTTGTTGATGGGTTTTGGATTTTTTTGTACTAGATCTGCTGCATACTTTTTCTTACTTGCCTCGTGATCTCAATTTCATTGATCATACTAGTAACATTGGATGGAAAGAGTAAGTGACCGGTTTCTTCTTTGGTTTTTGTGTGATTCTGTTGATTGTTTTGACTTGTATTTTTTGTGGATTCTTAATGAATTTGAGTGTTGATGTTTGTAGGAGCCAGAGGGCTAAACCAGTCATTATTGATCCGGGGTTGTATATGTCGAAGAAGGCTGATGTGTTTTGGATTACACAGCGTAGAAGTGTGCCAACAGCCTTCAAACTCTTTACAGGTAAGTTTTAAAACAATTTTCTGCTTCTTAGAACAAAATTTTGGGGAAATCATGTTTGAATAGCTATTGTTTATGAGTTCTGTTTTTTTGTTTTTTTGTTTTTCTTTTTCTTTTAAAGTGTTCTGATAACAAATGAACTTGTTTTTGTCGTTTGATATGCCAGGTCTTTAGTCTTTATTGTGGTCATGTTTTAGGAATTCTCAATTTGCTATTTTCTTATACATGTAGGTCTGATATTGATTTGTTCTGAGCTAATGGCCTTCTGAGTTTGCTAGAAACCTATCTTAGATCATTCAGTTGGTATTTTTACATGGTTTTTATAATTTGCCTCTGTTGCTTTCGGACTTCTTGGATAATCATAACCGGTAATCTTGGTATCAATTATATGATGATTCGTTGTACTACCTTCGTTTCATGATAAACAGTGGAGAAGAACAGGAAAAGGTTTTCGATTGCCTAAATGTCTTGTTTCTTTTGCTTTTGAATGGTTAGGGAACTCTGCAACGGTTGCGTGCTTCATTTCATGTAGTGATAGATGTTTTTCTCTGTTTTGTTATGATCATTACTCTTAAATAAATCTTAAGGTTCAAGACAAGGAAACGCTAGAAATTACCTTGGAATGGTGGCAGATGTTTCTGGATCATTTGATCATTAAGTTACTAATGTATATTAAAATTTGAAGGTCATTCAAAAGATCTTCCTTCTCATTGTATTATGAATGTGTTGGTGGAAACATTTTCTTATGTTTTGTGGTAAGTATAAATTAGGGTGGAAAATCTTAAGTACTTGCTTAGAAGATGACTTGGTGATGAGGAAAAGTTCATGTAGGAACCTTGAGGATATTCATTTCTTGCTTGCATGTAGGGATAGCCTATGAGCATAATGTAAAGAGTGGAACCGCCAATAACATAGTATTAAACAAAAAGAAAACAACTCGAAGATTGTTCCATATCATACCTAAGCTTTAGATGTATATTTCATTTTTTTTTTCAATTTTGAATTGTGTTTGAATACCAATTGAATGTTTCATTTTGCTCACTTTTTGGATGTAATTTGTTAGCATATATCTTAGCCTATACTGTATCATTTTTTTCTGTTTCGCCTTCAGAAATTCAGCAATGATATTGAGACATCAAAAGCAAAGTTTTTGACGGGTTTTGACAGGTGTTCTTTTGCCTAACTCTTGCCTTATCTCAGGTTCTGCTTGGATGGTGCTTTCTCGGCCCTTTATTGACTACTGCATATGGGGCTGGGAAAACCTACCTCGAATTGTCCTCATGTATTATGCAAACTTCATATCTTCTCCAGAAGGGTACTTCCACACCGTCGTCTGCAACGCTCAGCAGTTCCAAAACACGACTGTGAACAGTGACCTCCATTTCATTTCATGGGACAATCCTCCCAAACAACATCCTCACCATCTCAATGTCAAGGACATGAAAAAGATGGTAGACAGCAATGCTCCATTCGCAAGAAAGTTTGTTGGAGAAGATCCCGTGCTCGATGAAATTGACAAACAACTCCTGCACAAACGCCCCAACATGGTCGTTCCCGGTGGTTGGTGCATTGGAAGCCATGACAACGGGACCGATCCATGCTCGATCACTGGCAGTACCAACGTATTGAAGCCTGGTCCTGGAGCAAAACGGCTCGAAACCCTGATCAACTCTCTATTATCCGAAGAGAATTTTCGACCTAGACAGTGCAAATAAAGGGAGATATCTTATCATCCACAACATACTAAAAGTCCCAAATGGTAAAATTCACATCATGGAAAATTGGGAGAATCATATATTTTGCTGTTTGGGGAGGAAATGGCTGAAAGTGTACACAACCCCTTCAGTAGGTCAATAGAAACGGTTCAGCCATATCCATTTCTCTTAGTTTTTTCATACAAAGCTTCTTGACAGGTTTTTTTTCCACAATCCCTCTGCTGCTGCTGCTGCTGCTTCTACTGCCACCACTTCTGTTTTTATTACACTAATGCCTTTGTAATGCCCAAATGGATGGAAGAATTTGGCTGTGACTGACTCTCAGTTGATGAAATGTCTGAAACTTCTAGTGCAAAATTCTGTCAGAATCTTTGTAAGGCCTAAAATATAGTTTTGTTTCTATTAAGCTTTTTCCCCACTTTCTAATTTCGTTCTTCAGGTATAAGGATTTCTGTATTAGTCTTAGAAGTTTGATATGGATAGGTTCTAGTCCTTACTGTTGAAATTTGGGTATGAAGCTAATGAATAAAATGATGATTCTTTTTTATGGTTTAAATACTATTTTGGCTCTAGTGTTGTTTTGATTTATTTTGGTCCTTATACTTTTTTTTTTTTTTATCATAGTACTTCAACTTTTGTTCATTTTAATTTCTAGACTTTTAAAATGTCTGATTATGTACCTTTGCTTTTGAGAAGTGACCATTTTTGTCCTTGTTTGCAAAGTTTTAATTGAAATACTATACATGGCAGAAATATTGTGATATAAAGTTACGACCACATCCAATAAAGTTATGACCACATCTCAAGAAACTTATTTAGTAGTGGTAAGATGAAATTGTGATAAAAGAAAATGAGATAAAAAGGAAAAATAATTACAAAGATCAAAATCAACTTTTAATATGAGCAATTAATTTTGTGAAATTAAAAATGGGTAAAGGTGAATATTGATACTTGAAATTGTGTTGGCTTAAATTGAAAAGCTTTGTTTTGAGAAAAGTTTCTAGTCTAGTGCAAGTGCACACTATCAAATAAGTAATAAAGTGAAAATATTCCAAGTGTCAACTCCCAAAGGAACGTTTTAACAAAGTTTGTAAACAAGGTAACTATGGATGATATTGAAAAAGATAAGAAATAAGAATTGTAAAATAGGGATTCAATTCAATTTCAGCCCAGCAACTTTTCTCAAAGTATTCTGCACCATGCATCATATTCACATTCTTGAGCCTTTATTTAAAGCACATTTAAGAGCCTAAACAATCAAATCAATATATCTATGGCTAATTTTTAACTTAGATAAATGAGCATGCAATTCTATTGGTTTCTATAGGTGTCACCCTATGTGGCTATGTCTAGGATCGTATAATGAAATCTTATGTCTAGGCATTTCTCTTATATTGCTTTTATGAAGACCGTACTTTACCCAACCCTTTCAGCAATGGATTCAACATGATACGCTAACCTAGGTGGTCAACTAAGTTAATAATGAAATCTAAAATCAATAAAAGCAAACTTTGTCGGTGGGATGAGCAAAGTTGTGATTCACATATTAGGCTTTATAACATTCTTTAGTACCTCTCTCCGTAGGATGTGGTTCGAGAATAGACCGACGTGGAAGCTAATGGCCACATCCAAATGAGATGGATCCTGAGGATATAAGTATAGTCAAGCTTAAAAGAATTGATAGTAACTACTTATACCAACAAAAAGTTTTTTTTTTTTTTTTTTTTTTTTTGACCTGAGTAGAAACTTCAAAGTCAAGCATGTTTGGTTTGAGGAAGTTCTATGTTGGGTGACCTCTTGGGAATTTTCTTAGGAAGCATGTGAGTGAGACAAAACATGCTAAAAGAACCTCGCATGGTTGGTCTATGGAGATATAGTCTTCACTTTTAGAAGCTGTTTAAGATAAGTAGGTTGACATTGCAAGAGTATGCTAAGACCATCAAGTGACGAATCTGGAACCTGTGGCGTTACATTATAACTGTGAGGCAGTTACCTGCTGAAACGGTTGTACTCAACCAATTCTTCTCACCTAATGTAAAAACCATAACTCTCAGCAATGTATAAATATGTTCTCGGTTATCAAAGTTGAAGAGAACAAATACAGAGAGTGATATCAGTGAGAGTGAGGTTTACCTTGTAATTCTCTATAATTCTGATTGTGAATAAGAGTGAGCTCCCTTTGCACAGTGGACGTAGGCCATAGCTTGCCGAACCACTTTACATCCGGTGTCTTCATCCTTCTTCTTTTCTCTTCTGCAATTTTGTGTTTCTTGAGTATTGTTCTTCTTCTTTCTCCAGAGAAAATCTTTGAGAGATTGGGATATTGGCTCTTTGGTTGATTTTGGTGAATTCACTCTACATTTGCATGTTGACAGAGTGAGTGGGTCTGGTCATACACGTGTGTGAGCTGAGTGTGAGAAACGTGTATTAGTAACAGTGGTATCAGAGCCCTGTAAATCAACCAAGAACAGAAATCTTGAAGTCATTATGGCAGTGGCAAGATACGATATCGAGAAGTTCGATGGCAAAGGCGACTTTGATCTATGGAAAGCCAAGATCAAAGCTATCCTAGGACAGCAAAAGGCATTACATGCCTTATCAGATCCTACGAAGCTGCCCACAACCGTGACTGAAGAAGACAAAGAAAACATGAATATGATAGCTTATGGAACTATCATATTGAATCTCAGTAACAACGTGCTGAGACAAGTCATAGATGAGGAGACACCAATAAAGATCTGGGAGAAACTAAACAACCTCTATGAGAAGAAAGATGCTCACAACAAAATGTACCTAAGAGAGAGGTTCTTTACCTTCAAGATGGATGCCAACAAGCCCCTTTCTGAGAATCTTGATGATTTCAAGAAGATGACCTCAGAATTCAAGAACCTGAATGAGAAAATTGGAGATGAAAATGAAGCTTTTGTGCTTCTGAATTCCTTGCCCGACACATACAAAGAAGTAAAAACTGCCTTAAAGTATGGAAGGGACAACATTACAACTGAAGTTATCATCTCAGCAATTAAGACCAAAGAACTTGAGTTGTTATCACAAAAGAAGGAGTCATCAGAAGGGTTGTTTGTCAAAGGCAAACAAAAAGGAAAAGAAACCAAACCACAATCTGATGATAAGGCTAAAAGCAAAGTAAAATGTAACTATTGCCACAAAGAGGGGCATATTAAGAGGGATTGCTACTCTCTTAAAAGAAGAAATCAAAATCAGAGATTCCGTAAAAACAAGCAACCCGAAGCTGCAGTTGGGGAGAACTATGTTACATATTCAGATGCTTTAGCCACATCAGATAAAAGCAGTGAACAGACAAGGCCTTCAGAATATCAAGATTGGGTAATTGATTCAGGTTGTTCTTTTCATATGACACCTGAAAGAGGTTGGTTCAGCACTTATAAAAACTGGGGTGGTGGAATTGTTTACATGGGTAACAATAACACATGTAAGGTGATTGGAATTGGGTCTGTATCCTTGAAGATGAAGGATGGAACAGTCAAGTTGCTGAGGAATGTTAGACATGTTCCAAACCTAAAGAGGAATCTTATCTCTTTGGGTATGTTGGACTCAATTGGATGCACTTATGGAGGCAGTGGAGGAACTATTGAGATTAAGAAAGATTCAAAAACAGTCCTCACTGGAATAAAGATAAATGGCCTCTATGTGATCAAAGATGTGGAGATGGTTCAGTCAGCATTAGTAGCTTCTGAAGGCAGCCCCACCGAGAGTGATCTATGGCACAAAAGATTGTCTCATATCAGTACAAAGGGCCTTCAAGTTCTAGCGAAACAAGGGATTCTTCCTCAAGGTACTGGAGACAATCTTAATTTCTGTGAATACTGCATAGTTGGGAAGGCCAAAAGACAGAGTTTCTCGAAATCTCAACTGACCACTAAAGGAATCTTGGAATACGTTCACTCTGACTTATGGGGACCTGCCTCCACAAATTCTCTAAGCGGATCAAGGTACTTTCTAACTTTCACAGATGATTTCTCAAGGAAAAGTTGGATATATTTCCTAAAAACTAAAGATGAAGTCTTTGAGAAATTTAAAGAATGGAAGTTGATGGTAGAGAAGCAAACTAATAAGGCTGTTAAATGTTTAAGAACTGACAATGGTTTGGAATTTTGTAATGAACCATTTAATGTGTTTTGTAAAAATAATGGTATTCTGAGACATCGGACAGTTAGATACACCCCACAGCAAAATGGGGTAGCAGAACGGTTGAACAGAACAGTCATGGAAAGGGTGAGATGCCAACTTGCTGAAGCCATGCTTCCTGAAAAATATTGGGCTGAGGCAGCATCCTACACCATTTATACCCTTAATAGATGTCCCCATACATCTATTGAATTCAAAACTCCTGAAGAAAAGTGGACAGGAAAGGCCCCCAGTTTGCAACATCTCAAGGTGTTCGGATGTATTGGTTATGTACATCAAAGCCAGGGCAAACTTAAAGCAAGAGCAACTAGGTGTATGTTCCTAGGCTTCACAGAGGGGGTCAAAGGGTATAGAATGTGGCATCCCACTGAGAAGAGGTGTATCAACAGCAGAGACATTGTTTTCAGGGAAAATGAGATGTATATGTTTCATGACAAACCAGAGATAAAGAAGGCTGAAAACAAAGACTCAGAAATTGAGGTGGAGCATAGTTTGCTTCCTTCAACTTCAAGATCAAACGTGGAAGAAGTACAAGAAGGACTTGAATCTTCTGATGAAGAAGAAACAAGCGAAACAGTTCAAGAGCAGCAGGATTTGCAGAATTATTCCCTAGCCAGAGATAGACAAAGAAGAAACATTGTGCCTCCAGCAAGGTTTAGTGAAGCCGACTGTATATCTCTAGCATTAAATGTGGCAGAGTCTTTGAACTTTGATGAACCAAACACATTTGAAGAAGCAGTGAATGGACCCAAAGCAAAGAATTGGATAGAGGCTATGAATGAGGAAATGAGGTCATTAGAAGAAAATGATACATGGACCTTGAGACCTCTTCCAAAAGGCTACAAACCTATAGCTTGCAAGTGGATATACAAGGTGAAAGATGGTATATCAGGAGTACTTCAACCTAGGTTCAAAGCTCGCTTAGTAGCCAAGGGATATACACAAAAGGAAGGCATCGATTACACTGAAATCTTTTCTCCAGTGGTCAAACTCACTTCAGTTCGTATGCTTCTGTCATTTGTTGTTCAAAATGACTTGGAGCTTGACCAACTAGACGTGAAGACAGCCTTCCTACATGGGTTCTTAACTGAGACAATATACATGAGACAACCCACTGGGTATGTAAAGAAAGGAGAGGAAGACCTTTACTACTTATTACACAAGTCCATCTACGGACTGAAACAATCCCCTAGGTGTTGGTATCAGAGATTCGATGAATTCATATCCAAGATTGGATTTAAGAAAAGCTTATATGATAGCTGCGTATATACCAACACAAGTTCATTCAAACACAGTGTTCATCTACTCCTATATGTGGATGACATGCTGCTTGCTGGAAAAACTAAAGAAGATTTGAACTCAGTAAAGACTCTTCTGAAGAAAGAGTTTGCGATGAAAGACCTTGGGGAATCCAAAAGAATATTGGGAGTAGAAATTAATCGCAGAAGGAAAGACTCAGTTCTCTTTATAAGTCAGCAAAATTATTGCAACAAGGTCTTAAAGAGATTTAAACTTGATGATGCAAAAGCAGTATCAACCCCAATTGCTCATCACTTTAAACTCTCTGCATCCAACTCCCCAAGTGAAGATGATGCAGATCACCAAGCCTATATGTCCTCAGTTCCCTATTCCCAGGCAGTGGGAAGTCTGATGTACCTTATGGTGTCAACAAGGCCTGACTTATCCTATGGTACTAGCCTCGTTAGCAGATACATGGCTAACCCAGGGAAGAGGCATTGGGAAGCTGTCAAATGGATCCTAAGATATCTAAAGGGTACCAAGGAAGCAACCTTGTGTTACCAAAGAAATAACCAAACTACCAATGAAGTATATGGATTTGTGGACTCTGATTTTGCAGGAGATCTAGACAGAAGAAGGTCTCTAACTGGTTATTTCTTCCTAATTGGTCAGAATCTGCTTAGATGGAAAGCTACACTACAATCAGTCGTGGCTCTTTCAACAACCGAAGCTGAGTTCATAGCCCTTTCAGAAGCAATAAAGGAAGGAATCTGGCTAAAAGGGTTACTTCAAGACTTTGGAATACAACAATCGAAGGTCAAAATATATTGTGATAATCAAAGCACTATATTCCTCACTAAGAATCCTCAATTTCACAACAGAACAAAGCACATTGATATTAAATATCATTTCGTGCGAGAAGAAATTGAAAAGGGGGAAATTGAGGTAGAAAAAATACATACTACTGACAATGCTGCAGATATTTTGACGAAGCCGTTGTCCCAGCTTAAATTCCAGCACTGTCTTGGAATGGTAGGGTTTAACCTACCAGAAAAAGGATGAACACAATCAGAAATTTAAACAGGGAGCATCTATTCAGAATTGTTTGAATACAAAGGTGGAGATCTGTGAGGCAGTTACCTGCTGAAACGGTTGTACTCAACCAATTCTTCTCACCTAATGTAAAAACCATAACTCTCAGCAATGTATAAATATGTTCTCGGTTATCAAAGTTGAAGAGAACAAATACAGAGAGTGATATCAGTGAGAGTGAGGTTTACCTTGTAATTCTCTATAATTCTGATTGTGAATAAGAGTGAGCTCCCTTTGCACAGTGGACGTAGGCCATAGCTTGCCGAACCACTTTACATCCGGTGTCTTCATCCTTCTTCTTTTCTCTTCTGCAATTTTGTGTTTCTTGAGTATTGTTCTTCTTCTTTCTCCAGAGAAAATCTTCGAGAGATTGGGATATTGGCTCTTTGGTTGATTTTGGTGAATTCACTCTACATTTGCATGTTGACAGAGTGAGTGGGTCTGGTCATACACGTGTGTGAGCTGAGTGTGAGAAACGTGTATTAGTAACAATAACACATGGAAGAAGAAAAATACAAACAACTTGAATCAAAATAAGCTTCATATATTAAACTTACAATTGGAGGAGGTACAAAGCATAAACTAAAATGACTATTACAAAAGAAACTAACGACGAATAAAACTGAAAAAATAAAGATAGAATGAAAAAGAATAAAACAGAGTTGAGCTTCTAGATTTTTTTCTCAATCTAATTTGATTTTCTCATTTTCTCAAAAAAAAAAAAAAATCGATTTTCTCAAGAAGAATCGAGTTGTTGTTACAAGCTTATTTTTTTTAAGTAGGTGTCCGAATGAGAATCAAACACTTAGTAGATACTTTCGTATTGATCTACTAAAGTCTAGGGTTCTTCACTAGTACATGGAGATCAATGTGACAACACTAGAGGTCGATTTCTTCAAAATAAAGCTCTATTTGGTTCCCACGATGAACTCCCCCATTTTTTATGCAACGTTTGCCTTTTATACGCTTTCTAGGGCTAGAGTTGTACCAAAGTCAGCGTGAGAAGCTAGATTATCCATGAGTGTCATGATTCAAAGAAAGAGATTGCAAAATCAATCGATCCCTAAAATCACACTCAATTTGTCTATAGAAACGATGTGGTCGCATACTACCTTTGAGGGTGCGGCCACAATTGCACAAATTTCCAGTTCTCGCACAAAATCACAAAAATGCATTGAATCCTTCAAAAATGCTTCTTTTTACACCTAATTATGTCCACATAATGAATCATGGTTCAAAACAAATGCTTGACCCATTTTAGCATAATTTTGTTCTATTTGGTACAAAGTACATAATTAAACAAAAAGTCTTAACCAATAAACTTAGACAATAATTTATATTTATACTATATATAAAAGTGGCTATAGTGGAGAAACTTTATCTTCCTATTTTTCCATTTTCATTTTTTTCATTCATTTAAATTGTTCTTTTAAAATGATGAATTAAAATGATGAATCAATTGTGGTTTATGAATAATTATTAGGAGGGTGAGTGAATTGAATCATGAAAAAACCCATTAGACTTCTCCACAATTGAATCAATTGTGGTTTATGAATAATTATGAGGGTGAGTAAATTGAATCATGGAAAAACCCATTAGACTTCTCAAATCAATTGTGGTCTATGAATTAGGGTGAGTGAATTGAATCATAGAAAAACCATTAGACTTCTTGAATCAATTAATTATGGTTTATGAATAATTATTAGGGTGAGTGAATTGAATCATAGAAAAAACCATTAGACTTCTGAAACTATTCAACTTCATGATCCTCTCCCCTCTCTCCATCCTTTAGGTTTTCCTCTATCTATCTATTTATAAACATTTCTTCTCTCGAGTAGTTGACAAAAGAGCAATGACATGGGAAATGTAGAGATTAGCAAGAGCATTGGAGCACATAAGGAGAGTCCTCGAGGGTTTTTTTTTTTTTTTTTTTTTTTTTTTTTTTTAACTCTTGCTTCTCCTTTTGTTTTCCCATTTTTTAGTCACTTAATTGTGTTTTTTTTCATCACTTTCCACTATTTTTTGTTATTACATTTTGCTGCAAACTAATTTTATAAATTAATTAATGTAATCAAACCAATTAATATAAATAAGGTTGAAGTTGTTCGGTTAGTCGATCAAGCTTGGAATTAAAAGAGAATTGGATGGTTGTGTTTCATGTTTGAATCAGAACATCCAAATACAAAACCACATCCCAATTTGTTGCAAGACTTCTTTTTTTTTTTTGTTGCTATTCATCTATTGTTATTAAAAGAGTAACAATAAATTAGACAACTTCTCCATTCTTTCATTAGACAAGTTCTAATTCGTGTTTTTTGAGTGAAAAGAAAGGTGTAGATGGAGATTTGAAGAATTCTAATAACGAGAGAATGAAAAATCAATGTTAAGACCTCTAGGGGAGAGAGAGACTGCAACAACACGAACCGAAGAAAAAGTATGGTGGATGTGGCACGAGCAGAAGAAACACGGCTGTGGAGGCAACGATGCATGGAAATAGAGGAAGACAGGATGTGAGGAAGAAGTGGCGTGGAGCATAAATGAAAGGGTTAGGGTCTTACTTTCTACATTTTTGTTTTGATTTATCAAATGAGATCAGTTTTTTTTTTTAAATCTTTAAAAAAAAAAGAAAAGTGGATTGGGCTTTTAAAATCAAAACAAAAAAGTGGGCTTATTAAAATAATTAAGTTTAGATGAATTTTTTATTTTCGAAGAAAAGCCTTCGATTTTGTTTTAATTCATGATATTTTTTCTATTCAAATTCTAAATTTCATGAATTAATTTTTCTTTTTCTTTTTTTAAGAAAATTAAGTTTATCTTTGACAATGAATTGTGAGTTTTTAAATGTATTTACTATTATTATTTTATGAAACCACACTATTCAAATTCCAATAAAATCTATGGAATGTATATGGTGGTGATTATTTGTTGGTCCAAATTTCAAATCCAATTATTTTTTTTTCTTTTTAAAAAAAATTATTTGTTTACAGTACATTGATTCATATCCTTTTGCTTTCAATTATATGCATCAATTGAAACATATGAGATTGTTATCACTCTGAAAACCTTATTGACTTTTTTTTTTTTTTTTTTTTTTTTTTTTTTTCATTCTAAGAAAATATTGAATATGAAAAATTTATAATAAAAAATGTATAATATTATATATGTTAATTCAAACTAATCGGTTTTATTTTATAAAATTAAATGTAAACAATGTTATTAATTTTATTTTTATACTTTAAAGTAAAATATAAACTTCCATGTGCATCGCACATGTTCCTTACTAGTCCTCATAAATGATGTCATCAAATATTATTAGTAAAAGGAAGAAAACCTTGATTAAAAAAAAAAAGGAAGAAAACCTAGATGTGATACTACAATTAAAAAGTTGTAGTACATCACAACTGATAGTTTTTCAACATGCAAGTAATTCCAATATGAGCTCGAGGTTTCCTTCGTAACTCCCGGAACTTCTTCGTAGTGACTCCGTTCCATGCCTCATTTCATAGAGAACCTCAAAGTGGCTCTATTTCATTATATTCCATCCATATCCCAATTCCATTAATTTAATATCCCTGTGGTGTCTGAGGGGTATAATTTGACTAACTAATTATGAAGTTAAAAAAAAAAAGAACAACAAAAAAAAAAGGAAATTGTTGTTGCCGGAAAGAAAATATAGTACAGATAGTGGAGGAAGAAAGAAATTTTGGTTTGTTTAATAATACAAGTGGTACAATTTATAAGAGGAATAATAAATGCTTCTGACAAAAGAAATGAATAGCCATTAGTAAGGTTTAAAACAATAGCTAGAAAGTTCGCAACCGGTGAGTACACCAAAGTTAACAAAATTATGTTAAAGCAACCAAAGCATCATTTTCAACAAAAAAAAAAAAAAAAAAACATTATTTAGGCAACAATATTTTCACATAAATACTATTCATTGAAACATTCATTCAATATCCAAAGGTAAAGGGCTTAGCGATCATTTTGTATTTTTGTTAGAGTCGAGGAGAAGTTAGATATAAAAAAAATAGATAATGTTGTTTGTGGATAACACAACATTGTTTGATGAGAAGGAGAATTTATATCTCATGTTTCCGTTATTTTGAAAACAAAATAAAAAAAAACATTGAAAAAACATTTTATCATGTTTGAAAATAGGTTTTTTTTTTAAAAAATTGTTCTTTAAAATGGTTTTTGAAAATAAGTACACCAAACCGATTTTCATTATTTTCTTTGTATTTTTTTATTTTCGAAATCATTAAAAAGAAAATGGTTCACAAACCAGAGGCCTAAGTTTTTTAAAAAAACATTTTGAAATTCAAGAGAGAAAATGTAGATTTTTTTTTTTTTTTTATACTGACGCAAATCGACAATGATAAACGGCAATTTTAGGCAATTAATTTTTTAAAATATTAAAAAATGAGTAAGGAAAACAATAGAAAAGAAAATGATCAAGAAACTTACAAAGACCAAAAGACCAAAAGAATAGTAAGTTAATGGAAAACTTAGACTCATTTGATAACGTTCTCGTTTTCCGTTTCTCGTTTCTTGTTTCTTGTTTTTTAAGAACTAAAAACAAAAACATGTTTGATAACTATTTCTGTTTCTTGTTTCTCTAAAAAAAGAAACAGAAACAGATATGTGTTTGATAACTGTTTCTCGTTTCTTGATTTTTAGTTGAAATAAAATTTGGTACATATAATATAAAAATTATATATAACATACATTAAAATTATAGTCAGAGGTTGCCGATGGCAGTTGGTCGACGAAGGTCGGCGGCGGTCGATAGTCGGAGGTCGATGGTGGTGACCGGTAGTTGGAGGTCGAAGGTCGCGGCCGGTCAGTGGAGGTTGATGGCGGCCGGTTAGCGGAGGTCGGCGGCACCCGGTAGTAAGAGGTCGACAGTGGCGCCCGGTAGACAGAGGTCGACAGTGGCGCCCGGTAGACAGAGGTAGACATTGGCGGTCGATAAGCGGAGGTCGACGGCGGTCGATAGTCAGAGGTCAACGGTAGCGGTTGGTCGTAGCCAATATTAGAGGTCGACGGAGGTCGGCGACGATCGATAGTCGCAGGTCGAAGGTGGCGGTCGGTCGACGGAGGCCGGTAGTCGGAGATTGACTGTGGCACCCGATAGTCAGAGGTCGACAGTAGTGGTTGGTCAGAGGAGGTCGACGGTGGCGACCGGTCCATGGAGGTCGATGGTGCCCAGTAGTTTTAGGTCAACAGTGGTGACCGGTCGGTGACAGTCAGACAGAGGAGGTCGACAACAACGGGTTGTCGGAGGACGACGACACTTTATGGTAGCAATCGGCCACGAGTGGTAATTGAGGGTCAAAGGAGGTTGGCGACGACCAGTAGTTGGAGGTGGACGGTGGCGGTCGGTCGGTGGAGTGAAGGGGATAAAAGCCCATACTCAGCGGAAGCGCATCAATTGGACCTTACGTCATATATTAATTAACATTAAAATACCGTTACGAAAAGACAAAATAAACTTTAAACATGCTTTAAAGTTGCTGTAAATAGCTATAAACATGCTTTAAAATTAAATCTAATTTATTTTCATTCTTTTCTAAAGAAACGGGAAAGAACCGTTACAAACCTTCGTTGTAAACTTGATCGTTCTTTGCCAACGACGCTTCAACAGACGAAAACGCAGCAGCCCTTTTGTCTTTTATTGGCTGGAAATTTCTTCTTGAAAGGACACAATAACCACATAGGTTACACCGGTATGTCTCTAAGTTTAGGAGGCAAAAAACTTGTGGGAGTCTTTCTCTAAGAGGGA
Organism: Luffa acutangula; assembly: GCA_036850905.1. Classification (NCBI taxonomy): domain Eukaryota; kingdom Viridiplantae; phylum Streptophyta; class Magnoliopsida; order Cucurbitales; family Cucurbitaceae; genus Luffa; species Luffa acutangula. The sequence continues at coordinate 6,691,881 of CM072094.1, read as the reverse complement.
GGTTAGAGAGAATTCTAGGGTCTTGTCTTGTGAGTCTAAGAGCAAGAGGAGAGTACTGAACCAATTAGGTCTAGTGTTCTATTTATAGAAGAAAGGCCATGAATAAAATATTCAATTAAATCAATCTTTTCCAAAATTGATTCAATCTTATTCCTTATTTATTCAATCTAAGATCAATCAATTCCATAATTGATTCATCTTTTCCACAAATGACTAATTACTTCCATCAGTGATTAGATCATTTCCATAAATGATTAATCACTTCCTTAAGTGATTAATTATTTTCATAATTGATTAATTCCCGGTTAATGAATTCTTTAATTAATTAACCACCAATTAAATATCACATATTTAATTTCTGGCCTTGAATTAATTAATTTGCCCCAAATAGATTTTAGGCCTTAAAATTAATTAATTCATTATTTGAACACTTTCAAACTTCCATAAATTTAATAAGACTCAAATTTATATTAATATTTGAATTTCTTCAAATATTAATTTCTCTCATAATAATATATCAATATATATATTATATTGTTTTCCTTAGTAAATTGAACACTTTCAATTTACAATTATTACTTAGTTGTCTCAAATTACTTTATGAGCTACGAGTGGGACCTAATGGACCTGCAGATCAGAAGCTCCAACGATGTGAGATTAATTGGTCAAACTCATTAACCAAATTAATCAAATATTCGTTAACTGTGTGTACATTCCACTATAGACTCACAGTTGCACTCTTCTCACTGCAGACATATTTTATGTGCCCACGGATATAGACCAATATCAACTAGTTAGTCTTTCACGAGTGTCCGTAACACCAGCTGGGTCAAATTACTATTTTACCCCTGTGTTACTTCTATTTCCTTAAGTACCAGTTCACCTCTAATGAACAACCTGTTTGTGGTTCAACCATCAAACAGAAAACCCTATCGTGCCATTGAGAGGGTAGGGCCCTTTGTTAAAGACTCGGAGTCACCACTTAAGGGAACACTCATCTGCTTCTCTAAAGTCGGGAAGGAGTGAATTCCATCTTGTACGATTATGTTTCCAGCTTCCCATTTGGTCTTGTCCCCAAAATGGTAGACTTATTGAGTCGGCGTATTGGCCACTCTCACCCATACAAATCAAAGGACAATCCCTCATGAGCAGGAGTCCATAATCAACTCAGGATTAAAACTAAGTTGTCTAGGTCGTCCTAGTGAAATAGAAAACCAACTAGTTAACGGTGTTATAACCAGTGGCTACTATTTCGCGGTCAGGTCTTATGTAAACGCATTGCATGGGATACCCCCACTCGCATGTCTCCTACACGAACGCGTTGGATCATAGCATTTGTATCAAATACAAAGTGGACCGTATCCATAGTGTCACCAGGATAAGGCACCTAGTCTTATCCCTACACTATAGACCTTTTAGGTTGTTTCTTGAACAGTGATCCCCATATGTCGCCACATATAGTTCAAGACTCATATTACAGCCTAGGATGTCTAGTTTATTGGATTAGGGTTATTTTAGGAAAAAACAAATATAAAATAACTAATAACATTTAATGGAAAAATATATCAATATTATTTCATTAATATCCGGGCAATGGTTACATTCACTATCTACGAGTTTTAGGGCATAAAACCCAACAGTTGGAGGTGGACGGTGGCGGTCGGTCGGTGGAGGTCGACGATGGCTGGTAGTCGAAGGTCGATGGTGGCGGTCGACAATAGCGGTCGACTGTGACCGGTAGATGGAGGTCGACGATGGCGGCCGATTGACGGAGGTCGACGACGATCGGTAGTTGGAAGTGTACGGTAGCGGTCGGTCGGTGGAGGTCGACAGAGGTCAACGGCGACCATTCGATGGAGGTCGATAGTTGCGGTCGACCGCGACTGGTAGTCGGAGGTCGATGGAGGTCGACGACGACCGGTAGTCGGAGGTGGACGGTTGCGGTCGATCGAAGATGATCGATGGCGGCCGGTCGTCGGAGGTCGACGGTAGCAGTTGGTCGCGACCAGTATTCGGAGGTCAACGATGGCAGCCTTTCGGCAGAGGTCGGTAGTCGGAGGTCAAAGGTGGCGGTCGGTCGGTGGAGGCCGGTCAGCGGAGGTCGACAGCGGTGGGAGGTTGACGGTAGCGGTCGACCGCGACCGGTAGTTGATAGCGGGCAGAAATTAGTCCTAAAATATTAAGCTTTTTAGTGCTTCAATTGTGTTTTTATTGAAGAAATTTAATATATTTTGTTTTTTGGTCTTTAGGAGCAAATTATGGGTTTTGGTGAAAAAAATGCCCAAAAGGAGCCATTCAAACCCAAATTCCATACATGGGTCAAGGGGGAGTCCAAGGAAGTCAACCTTGAAGAAGAGGTCCAAAAAGAATTAAAGTTGGCCCAAGAATTGAAGTCCAACCCGCGCCTGAAAGTTTTGGAATTCGCCTAGCGTCGAGACGCTGTAGGGACAGTGTCGCGACGCTGTCCTATTTCTTGACTGACAAGTTGATGACGTCACAGCGTCGTGACGCTGTGCCGATAGCGTCGCGACGCTGCCCCTTTTTTGAGCCTATAAAAGGCGTCCTTTGGTGCCATTTTTTTATCATCAATCATCATTTCATTCCTTCATTCCTTTCTCTCTTTGGCTCAATTGGAGCCTTCTCTCAAGGCTTCTTAGCCTTTTTGAGAGTTCTTTAGTGGGAAAATTTTGGGGAGTTTTTGGGGAGCACTCTAGGAGGCTCAAGGCGTGCTCGAAGGGACTCCAAGCGTCAGCGACGGGGTCTTCGTCGGTCATTTCCTTTCCTTTTATTTTGTTCTCATTTATGCTTTCCATCGTATATTTTGTGAATATTTTAGCTATATATAGCTAAACCCCAATTTTGGGTCTTGAAATGAAATTATAGGTAAGTGTTGTTATAATTGCCTATCTCTTGCCCTGTTTACTAATTATTTGAATGGATGCTCGTAATGCTGTATGCAATCTGGCCAATTGTGTATTGATCTGATTCTTAATGGAGACTCGACAGAGATAAATTAGGATAGATCATAATCCATGCAACTAGTTTAATTACCCGTCGTGACAACGGGATTAGTTGATTAAACTTAGATTCCTAAAATGAATCAGAGCGTAATAATTAACGAATTTTAATGGCGCTAAGGACACTTAGGTTGTTAAAATGGGTTAATTACAATTAGGGGAGACCGACAGGAGAACCTATGTGATTAATGGAGATTCTAGGATTATAATTAGTTGGGCAACGAGATAGGATAATTGTAATAATTATTTAGCTATTAATTGAGTTTCAAAACCACACTCCCCATTTAAAAAGCTTTTTCTCCATTTTATTTTTTTTCCTTGATTGATCAATTTTTCTCTTTAATTGCTTTAAGTTTGAAATTCATTTTAATTGCATGTTTGGGTCCCTAAATATTATTTCTCCCAAGTATCTTTAGTGTTCAAGGAATTTTTGCTTTGCTTAATTTTCGCTTCGCCTCCTTGTGGATTCGATACTCGGAATATTTTTGTTTTAATTACTTGCGGCCCGTGCACTTGCATTATTGACAACAGTAGTCGGAGGTGGATGGTAGCGGTCGGTCGGCGGAGGTCGACGACAACCGATGGTCAGAGGTCGACGATGGTGGTCGGTTGCTGGAGTCGACAGAGGTCGGTCGACAGTAGCGATCAGTATTCGGAGGTCGACGGAGGTCGGCGACGACCGGTAGTCGGAGGTTGACAATGGCGGTTGGTCAACGGAAGTCGGCGATCGTAGATAGTCTGAGGTTGACCGTGACGGTCGATCAGCGGAAGTCGGCAGCAGCAGGTAGTCGTAGGTCGACAAAGGTAGTCAATCGGCGAAGACTGATAGTCGGAGGTTGACGGTGGCTGTTGGTCGGCGGAGGTCGGCGACGACCGATAGTCGGAGGTCAACGATGGTGGCTAGTCAGTGAAGGTCAACGACGGTCGGTAGTCAGAGATCGGTGGAGGTGATAAAAAAAAGGAAGAAAGGTCAGAAATAACATAAATAATTAAAAAATGAAAGAGAAAGAAATAACGAAAAAATAAAAAAAAATAATAAAAAAAAGACGAGGAAGTGGTTACAAAAATAGAGGAAGAGAAGAGATTGGTGTAGGAATGAGAGAGATAGATGGATACATTCATGAAAGATAGAAAAAAAAAACAGAAACAAAATTTGAGAAACAACTTTTTATGGGCTCGTTTGATAACGCTCCTGTTTCCTGTTTCTTGTTCCCGTTTCTCCTTTTTTAAGAAACAGACTTGTTTGATAACTCATCCATGTTTCTTGTTTCTAAATTTCTAGAAACGTTTCTAAAAAAGAGGCCAAATTTGAGAAACTACAAAATGTTGTTTCTCAAATTCTGTTTCTGTTTTTTTTTCTCTATCTTTCATGCATGTATCCATCTCTCCCTCCCATTCTTACACCAATCTCTTCTCTTCCTCTATTTATTTAACCACTTCCTCGTCTTTTTTTTTTAATTTTTTTTCGTTATTTCGTTTTCTTTTTTTTTTTCTTTTTTCGTTAACTCCTTCTCTTTCATTTTTTTATTATTTGTGTTATTTTTTTCCTTTTTTCCTTTTATTATCACCTCCTCGATCTGAGACTACCGCCTACCATCGTTGACATCTGACTATCAATCGTCGCCGACCAGTCGTCATTGTCAACCTCCGACTACTAGCTGTCGTCGACAGACCGCCTCTGTCGAACTTCGACTATCGACCATCGCCGACCTCCACCGACCGACCGCCACAGACCACCTTCTACTACTGGTCGTTGCCGACCTCCGTCGACCGACCACCATTGTCGACCTCCACCGACCGACCGCCACAGACCACGTTCTACTACTGGTCGTTGCCGACCTCCGTCGACCGACCACCATTGTCGACCTCCGACTACCGGTTGCGGTTGTCTGCTACCGTCAACCTTCGACTACCGCCCTTCGCCGACAGATCGTCATCGTCGACCATCGAATACCGCTCGCGACCGATCGCTACTGTCGACCTCCGACAACCGACCGCCTTGACCTCTACCGACCAACTGCCACTGTCCACCTCCGACTACCTGTCGCGGCCAACCGCAACCGTCAACCTCCGACGATCGGCCACCATCGACCTCTGCTGACCGAGCGCCACCATCCACCTCCGACTACTGGTCGTCGTCGACCTCCGTCGACCAGCCACCATTGTCGACCTTCGACTACTAGCCACTGTCGACCTCCGCTAACCGACCATCACAGTCGACCTTCGACTACTGGTTGTTGTCGACCTCCACCAACCGACCGCCACCGTCCACCTAAAACTACCGATCATTACCGACCGCCGTCGTCAACCTCCCACTACCGGCCACAACCGACCGCAACCGTTGATTGGTCGCCGTCGACTTCTGCCGATCGACTGCCACTGTGCACCTCCGACTATCGGTTGTTGTCGACCTCCAACTACTGGTCGTGGTCGACTGCTACTGTCGACCTTCGACAACCGGCCGCTATCAACCTCCACTGATCGGTCTTTGCCGACTGACTGCTACCGTCGACCTCAGACTACATGACGCCGCCGACTTGCCACTACCATCGACCTCTGACTAGCAGCAGTAGCCGACCTCCATCGAACGACTGCCACCGTTAACCACCAACTACCGGCCGCCGTCGACCCCGCTGACCAGCCTCCTCCGACTGACAGCTACCGTCGACCTCAGACTACCGGGTGCCGCCTACCTACCACTACCGTCAACCTCTGTCTACTGGCAACTGCCGACCACCACTAAACTACTGCCACCGTCGACCTTTGACTATCAGGAGCCACCAACCTCTTATTATCGTCGACCAACCACCGCCGACTGGCCGCAGTCGTCGACCTCCGACTATCGACCACCATTGATCGACGATTTTGTTGATCCCCGCTCTGTTAACCAGCTTTCACCGACAGACTGTTACCGTCGACCTCCGACTACCTGGCGCCGTCGACCTTTAACTATCGAGCGTCATTGACCTCTGTTGACTAGCCTCCACCGACTGACCACTACTGTCAACCTCAGACTATTGGGCGTCGCCGACCAGCCACTACCGTCGACCTCTAACTACTGACAGCCGCCGACCTCCATCGAACGAGTGCCACCGTCGACCTCTGACTATCGGGCATTGCTGACCTCTACTAACCGACATATGTCGATCGATCGTCATTGTCAACCACCGACCAACCGCCACCGTCGACCTCTGACTACTAACCTTCGTCGACCGACTGGCACCATCGATCTTGGACTACTGTCAACCTTCGGCTACTGGGCGTCGTTGACCAGCCGCTACCGTCGACCTCTAACTATCGGGTGCCACCGACCTCTGCTGAACGACAGCTATCGTCGACCTCTGACTACTGGGCAGCGCCGATCTCTGTCGACCTCCGACTACCGGTCGTGGTTGACCTCCATTGATCGGTCTTCGCCGACTGACCCCACCGACCTCCGTCGACCAGTTGCTACAGTCGACCTGTGACAACCAGATGCTATCGTCGACCTCCGACTACCGGCTGCCACTATCGTCGTCGACCGAAACTTGTTCTTTTTTTCTTATTTTTGACAACCGCCACCACGTGCCAACGACTTTTCCAGCATTCGCCGCTGACTGTCTGCATTCGCTCAGTGGTCGAAGGTCGGTAGCGATGGCCGATGATCGATGGTGGGTGATTGGTAATAATAGTGGTAGTGATGAGGAAGAAGAAGGAGAAATAAAAAAATAATCGTTGAAAATTAATATATTTTTATGTTATATGTACTAAATTTTATTTTAACTAAAAAACAAGAAACAAGAATCGGTTATCAAACACATTTTGTGTTTCTGTTTCTTTTTTCAGAGAAACAAGGAACAAAAATAGTTATCAAACATGTTTCTGTTTCTACTTCTTAAAAAACAAGAAACAAGAAACAGGAAACAAGAAACGAGAAACGAGAAACAGGAAACGAGAACGTTATCAAACGGGGCCTATAGTTTCTCAAATTTGACCTCTTTTTCAGAAACGTTTCTGGAAATTTAGAAACAAGAAACATGGATGAGTTATCAAACAAGTCTGTTTCTTAAAAAAGGAGAAACAGAAACAAGAAACAGGAAACGGGAACATTATCAAACGAGCCCTTAACGTCACATCCCCTGTTTTCTTTCTCATTTTTAAAGAAACAAACTTTTTTTTTGAAGAATAAAGAAACAAACTTATTTGATAGGTTTCTTGTTTACTAATTTTTTTATAAACATTTCTAAAATTGGTGTAGAATGGTAGAAACTTACCTAAAACTAGTTTCTCCATTTCTGTTTCAGCATGCTCCCCAAAGTGTCTCAAATTTTGCATTCTTTCTTTTTTTTTTTTGAGTTACTCATCTCACTATATGAGTTTTCTTTTTTTCCTCGCTCTTTTCATTTTCTTAAATTGAATTTCCCTCTCATTATAGAGCTTTAACTCCTCTTACTTAAAAAATAAGAAATTACTATTTTTACAACAAATAGTTCTCTTATCAAGTTTTACCATTTTCAATAAAAAAAAAATTACATTCTCTAGATTTTAGTTTACTGCTCGAAAAATATAAAAATATAAAAATTCATCAAAATTATTTAAATGCAGAAGGCTTGCATTGACAAGTAAGTTAAAATTACAAGTTAGATTATTCACTATATATATATATATATATATATATATATATATATATATATATATATATATTATTAGATTTTTTTTTGGACAACTAGATAAATGACTATTTTTAATTGGACTATATGATTTTTTTCATTTGGAAAATAGCCAATTGCTATTTTTAGTAGGTTTTTTTTACAACGAATCCGAAGAAAATGTCCCTAGACGAAATCTAAATCTAGTGAACCGATAATTCAATCTAATGAATTATAAGTTCAAATACAACGTAAATGGGAGAAAATCTAGGGTTTACGCTTAATTTAACCGCACATTGAAAACCAATCAAATTCTAATTTAACAAACATAACAAATAAGATAACAGAAATCAATCAATTAGCATGAATCAAAGGAGAAAGTTATAGAATTTTAAAAAAATATATATGTTAGATGCTTGATTTAGATAGTGAAGATGCTTGATTTGAGGATTAAAAATGAAAAATCTTAATACAGGTTTATATTTAGGGATTTAAAAGATAAATCCATAAATTGAACTTGAAAATTGAAAAATATGGTAAGATATGACAAACTAACTAGATTTCGTAAATTAAGGAAAGAAATTATTTTTTTTATATAAAAAAAAAGTTTAATTGTACGAAATCAGGGATGAGAGGGAAGAAAAATTTGTGAGGAAATAGGTTAAAAAAACGGTTTAGCCATTTTTCATTGAAAAAATCGGTTTTGCCATTTTTTTTCAAAATTATAGTTTATTTGTGGCCATTTATAAGGATTTTGCATTTTTTTAATAATATTGTATTTTTTAGAACTTATTATTAAAATATAGATATTTTGAAACTTATTATTAAAATATTAGCGTTTTAAATTTACAGATGACCCAAGCGTTTGCATCTCGTCTCTTCAAGAGACGACATGTAGATGTGGCAAAAATTAAAAAAGAAAAAAAAATCGTGTAGACATGAAAATGTTCAAAACATTGGGCTGCCAGAGTGGTTCAAGCGTGGGAAATTTGAACTTTTGGCCCATTTAAGTTTTCACATTGGAGTTTTGGCCCATTTTTAAAAACCTTGTTTTTTTTTACCCCATGCTGATGGTTGTGATGTCATCAACCAAAACTTTGAGGGTGAAATTATTGTTATGCCCTCACTTCATGAAATCGAATGGAAATTTATTTTTTTTTTCACCTATTTTCAACCACTTTCCTACTAGATTTAATGGCCCACGTTTTGAAGTTACTAAGTTTGACATTTTTGGCTGTTGACATTCCTTTTGCCTGCTGACATTCCTTTTGAGTTTTGAGTCAAGTTTTTCTCACTTTGTTCATCTCCTGGAATCATTATTTCACATTTACCACATTCCTTTGGCCACATAAGACCCCACAAGGTTTTCCCATTTTCATTATTAAAAGAGGTACGCAACTACTACATCAATGGATTTTTACGTTGGTGTTTTTTTTTTCTTCTGGAAGTTTGGTTAACCTCATTAATGAGTTTAATCGGTTAAACTCATATCACTGGAGCTTCTGATCTGTAGGTCCATTAGGTCCCCCTGCTAGAGTAATTAGGAACAATTATATCTTGAGAGAATTTGAATAGTTCAAATTCATATTGAGAATTAAGTTAATTGTATGAGATACAAATTAATATAATGTATAATGATACATTAAAATGTAAAGTCTAATTTGAAATTAAACTTTATTATTATGAGAGAAATAAATATTTGAAGAAGTTCAAATATTAATATGAATTTGATTCATATTATAGAATTAATTAATTGAAGGCCTGAAATTAAATATATGATATTTAATTGGGTAATTAATTAATTAACTAATAAAATGTTTCAAATTAAATATATGATATTTAACTGGTGATTAATTAATTTAAAGAATTAATTAATTGAAAATTAATCAATTATGGAAATGATTAATCACTTGTGGAAGTAATTAATCATTTATGGAAATGATTTAATCACTTATGGAAGTGATCAATCATTTATGGAAAAGATTAATCAATTATGGAATTGATTGGTTATGGAATTGATTTTAAATGAATATTTTATTCATGGCCTTTCTCCTATAAATAGAACACTAACCCTAGGGTTTAGGGACTACAACATATGGCCACCATAAGACCCTTTCATATTCTCTCAACTCAAGAACTCTAGGAAGAATTTTCTTCCTAGAGTTTTTCCCATTCAAGATTAGGCAGTCCCACAACTACGTTCCTAGTATTAGAGTTATAGCGAGGAAGATCAAATGGTCGTGTCCCAATTGTTGACGCTTGGTCCAAAATCAAGAAATGCGTTCTTCATATTTCAGAGACAACAACAACGGTATGTTCGCTTCTCCCCTTTAGATTTAGATCTAATAATTTTTGTATGCTAAGCATTAAGTTTGTATAGAATTTGTTCTATATTTTTTTGCCAATGTAATGGTATTTTTGGATAAACAAAATTTACTATGAATTGGTCCCAATTCGCTTCCGCTTTATCTGAATTAGGGAATTCCAAATCCTTCAATATTAAGACTAAGCATACAAAAATACTAGATATAAATCTAATTTATATAGTAATAAGTTACTATCGTTAATGACTCAGATTAAATTCACCAACTGCTTGTGAAATAATCACGAACTATTGTGAACACTACCACTATGGCTACACCGGTATGACTTGGAGACTACTAGAGGCAGGAGACTGATGAGAGTCTTCAGGAAAATTCTCTGAGAGTAGGAGAATGAATGGGATACCTTTCACCCCACCCTAGGAGTCCTATTTATAGGAAAAAGGCCAAGACCTTTTCCTTACAGGAAAATGTTATGAATAAGATCTAATCAAATCTATTATTTTATTCATATATAATTTTAATAAATAATTAATTAATTCCATAATTAATTAATTACCCATTTAAATATCATATATTTAATTTTAGGGATTTTATTAAAAAAATTATTTTATTAATATGAATCCAATTCATATTAATTATTTGAACTCTTTCAAATATTTTCTCTCACAATTAATTTTTGAAATTAATTCAAAAAATTATATTATAAAGTTTCATAAACTTTATACTATAATGTATTATCATACATTATATGATTCCCCTAAATAAATTGAACACTTTCAATTTACAATTTATACTTAATTGCCTCAAGTCTCTTTACGAGCTACCAATGGGACCTAATGGACCTGCAGATCAGAAGCTCCAACGATATGAGATTTAATCGACTAAACTCATTAACCAATTAATCAATTTTGGTTAACTGTGGGGCCACTGCACTAAAGACCCACAGTTACAGTGTTCTCACAGTAGACATAATTCTGTGTCCACGGATATAGACCTATACCAGTAAGTCAATCCTTCACGAGTGTCTGTAATCATAGCTCGATCATATTACCGTTTTACCCATGTGTTACATCTGTCTCTTTAAGTACCAGTGTTTCTCTAATGAACAACCTATTTATGGTCCAACCAATAAACAGAAAGTCTCTCTCGGGCCAGTGTGAGGGTGAGATCCCTTTGTTCAAGTCCCAGAGTCACCCCTTAAGGGAACACTCATCTACTTCTCCTAGAAGTGGGAAGGAGTGAATTCCTTCATGTGTTGTCATGTTCTAGCCTCCCACTCGATATTGTCCCCAAATAGGAAGACATATTGAGTCGGCGTATTGGTCACTCTCACCCATGCTAATCAAAGGACAATTCCTCCTGAGAAGGAGTTCAAGACACATTCAGGATTAAGACTGAGTTACCTAGGTCATCCTATTGAAACAGTAACCTATCTAGTTAATGATGTTATATGTAGTGGTTTACTATTTCATGGTCTGGTCTTATGCAAACTCATTGCATAGGATACCCTCACTTGCATGTCTACTACATGGACGCTTTGGATCAATACGTCTGTATCAAATACAAAGCGGGTCGTATCACATAGTGTAACACCCCGTGTTTCGAAATCGAGTCATTTTGGAATTAATTGGGCATTTTTATTCTAATTTAAAAAAATAGTATTTAAGTTTAGCTTTTGGTCGTTAAACTAAATTTTTAAAATTGAGGGAAAAGAGATTTTTAATTAAATCTTTAAATTCCTAAAGTTTGGAGGTTTATTCGATATTTATTTTAAATGTCAAAAGACACAAATCTCAAATCAATTGGGTTATTTTCTATTCCTAAATAAAATCTTAAATCCAAATTAGAATGAGTTTTTCATTCTTGAATTTTATTTAAAGAAAAAGAAATAGAAATAAAGAAAAAAAAACCCAAAATCCCTAAACTCTCATCTTCTTCCCTCTCTTTTTTGTGTGAAGCCACCAACCCCCCCTAATTTTCAGTCTTCAGTCGCAGCTGCCTTCCCCATTCAGCCGTCGCCTGAGTCGCACTGTGCTGCCGCAAGTTGAAGCGTTTTCGTGTCGTTCAGCCGTCGTCTCCCACCCTCGTCCCTCTCCCGCTCGTGTTCTTCTACCGGAAGCAAGACTCGCGTTGCAGTCGAGTCATTCCCTCTCCCGTGCGCGCTCAAACCAAGGTGTTGTCTCCCTTGTTCATCTCGTGTCGTTCACTCTAGCAGCAGGATCATGTGTTCTCTTCCCCTCGCGTGCGTCTCCCTCTCTTATGTGTTCGTCAACCAACCACCAGCGAACCCACGGCTTGGGTATTCTTCTTCTTCGCGTTTTTCGGCCAGAACCGTGAGTTGGAGGTCAAATCTTCCTTGTTCCCGTGTTTTGGGGTCGTTTAAGTTTGTTTAAGGTTCGTTTCGACGTGTTTGAGCTCTCTTGGTAAGTTTTCAACGTTACCCATGATTTTTTAAGTTCAAAATCAACTTACCCATTCTTGGTTAGCGTTAGAATTGGAATACCCATGTTGTTTACGTGCTGGAAGTTTAGTTTGGTGATGAAATTTCTATTCTGTAGCGTCGCCTAAGTGATCAATTGAGTTCGAATCACTGTAAACTTGAATACCCACTCCCCAAGGATCGTTCTTGTGCGTTGTTCGAGATTAATATAACCCGTCTAGCGTGAAATTGGGTCTGTTGGGTAAAATTAATTGTTGTTTTTAGTTTATTAGCTTAAGGGTTTGAGACCCATTAGAGGTTAAAGCCTTAAAAGCATGTTTAATCAATACCCATGAGTTATTTAGCCTTTAAAAGTGTTGCCCAACTCCTATAGGTCTTTAGAAAGTGAAGTTAATGAGTTTTTGCTTGTTTATGGTTTAAAAGCATGCTAAATCGTTTCTCATTAGTTATCTAGGCCTTAGAAGCATTGCTCAGTTGCTAGGAGTCCTTAAAATGCTAATTATGTGTTAATTACTTGTTGTCTAGCGGCTGAAAAGCCTTGATATAGCCATTCGGTGGACATGGTTGCCCATGGTCTAAAGGTTTTGGGTTTTTATTTTGGGAATTTTGAGTGGCTATCTAGCAAGGAAATAAACTTTCCTCAGTTGATTTAGACCTTTCTAACATGTTTTAAGTTTTCAGTAGGTTGGTTCTAATTTTTAGAAGTTATCCTTGTTGTTTAGGAGTTTATCTGAATCTTTTGACCAGTTTAAGGAGTTCTTTAGGAGCGCTTGTAAGCTTTTGGTAAGTAGTTTCTACTCGTTGAGTTTGTTTGATTGCATGAGCAAGTTGGTTGTTTACTTGTATTTCTAGTATGCTTTGTTGATTGATGCGTAACTCGAGATATGTGTTAAGCATGTTGTTTGATTGATTTTAAAGCATGATGAGTTGTGGTATCTTAAGCATATTGTACTTAAGGTTTTTGGCTATGTGCATGAGGGTCAAGTTGAATGGTTTTGTGTTTTCATTGAGAGATGAGTCGGGTTGTGTGAGCAAAGCGTGACGCGCGGAAATTACGTGTTAAGATTGCGCTACATGTCGCGAAAATCATGTTATTGGTGCGGAGCGTGCCGCATAAATCATGTGTGGGTTGTGAGTGCGGAGCGTGACGGGTAAATCACGTGTGAGTGTGTGTTGCGCATGGCTCGTAATTCATGTGCTGGGTGTGAGTGCGTTATATGATGCGGAAATCATGTTTTGGTGTGGAGCGTGATGCGGAAATCACGTGTTAAGTTGCGTTGCATGGCGCGGAATTCATGTGTTTTGGTGCGTGGCATGATGCGTAAATCATGTGCTAAGAAAGCGAGCATGGCGCGAAATCCATGTGGGGTTGCATAGCATGTTGTGTGTATGCATGAGTCATCCTGTTGAGTAGCATGAGTCTTAATGTTTAGTTTTCGCTTAAAGAAATATGATTAGTTGTTTATTGTTTAAAAGTATGTTGGTTGCGTGTGTCGAGCATGATTGATGTGTTGTTTGTTGTTTGATAGCTCACCGGGTGTGAGCTGCTTACCAATATCGTGGTTGTACTGACCCCCTTCCCTTTCTTTCCCCAACATTTTTAGATGATGCAGGTGAGTTTGCATACGATGAGCCCAGTGGTGCTGAGGAGGTGCACGGGGAGTGACTCCACTAGTCTAGGCATCCTTGTTCCAAGTTTTGAATATCTAGTTTTGTTATAATTGTTATTTACCCTTCTGGTTGGAAATGATAGTATTTTATGTTATTTCATTTCAGAGGCTTGTTTAGACGTTTTAGTTAAGAAGTTAGTCACAGTTATGATTAGATTCATTTGTAGTTTCAACTCCTTTTATTTAATAAAGTTATTATTTATCTAGTGTATTGCGTTTCTGTGGTTTGGTTGTGGTTACATAAGAATGCGAGGTATGACTCGCTTGTTTTGTGGAAGTTGGAGTTCTGTTGTGGATCTGTGGTGTTGTGGAGTAGTTGTGGGTTGTTTGTCATATAGAAGTGTGTTTTGATGCTTAACAGGTGTTATAAAAATTTTGGTTTAGTCCTACGTATGTCGTTATGCTGCCGAAATTTTCGGAGCATTCGGTTAGTTGGTTTAGAAGTTAGTAATGTCGCTAGGATTAGTTTTAAAATCCTGGGGCGTTACACACAGTGTTACCAGGATAAGGTACCCAACCTTATTCTTGTACTATAGATCTTTTAGGTTGTTACTTGAACATCGATCCATGTATGTCCCACATACTAGTTCAAGTTACATACAAACAACCTTGGATCTTAGTTTATTGGATTTAGGTCAAATTGTGCAATATTTAAGAATAGCACTTTATTGTAGAAACTCAATAACACTTTATTGAAACAAGTACACAATTTGTTTACATTCACTATCTACCAGTTTTAGGGCATAAAGCCCAACAGGTTGCATATTCTTCTTCAATATACGTAGAAGAAAGAGTGAAAATCAAAGGTTGATCATTCATTTCAGCTATTGGAAATTTATCTCTAAAAAACAATCTCTTACACTTGAAGTACTCAAGGTTCCTCCCTAAATTCATCTCGAAATAGGCTCCCACAAGCCATTCTAAGGTCGGAGGATAGTGGGGAAGTTCTTAGAGGTGGTCCACATCTGATTCGTATTGAGAATTACACCAAGGAGTTTCAATTCTTAATTTCAACCAAAAAGGTTGGTTGTTTTTGTGCCCTATTTTTGTTTTGTTAGAACCTGCTTTTAATTTATAAAATTAAAAGAATTGATGTGTTTTCGATTCAAACCGCTTCTGCTAGAGTGTTCCATTCTCCGACGCTAGGCAGAATTTCCAAAAGTGAACTTTCCTTATTTGCACCACGATTTTTCCCTTGTTTGAGGCCTCGTTTCAGTGCCAAATTCAAACTTGGAGGCCAATAAGTCCTATAAATATGTAGCTTAGGTTTAGGTTTGTATCATCTTTCATTCTTGCAATTGTAGCCACCTTTTCTCTTAGGTTTCAAGCTCTCTTTTAAGTTTTCTTAGTCTAAGGTTCAGTTGATCAAGCCTTGAGCTTTGAGTGTGCTTGTCTATGGCCAACTAAGCTCGGATTGTTGTAATCAAGACCTCGGTTAGTAAGTTTGAATTAATTTTATGAGATTTCTACTATTAATTCTTTAGCTAATTTTCTTTGTGATTCTATCTCCGTTTATATAAATTTGAGTAATGCTAGGAAAAGATTGACAACCCTTAACTATGGTTTGCTTGAAGTTATTTTCTAATCAAAGTAGTAATAGAGATAGATTATTTAATTTATTGTAATTGAGAGGTTTTTTGCCCGTTGCATGATCAATTAATCCGACTAGATCCTAATGCAACTTGAATTAGTTAATTGGTCAATTAGCGAATTTAGGCTAGAATCAAACTTGGCGTTCGCATGTTTGTGATGGCTAAACTCGGGCTAAATGCATTGGCTTGTCTGTGATAGTAGAATATGACTCTTGGTAACTCTTGAGTGCGTTGAGCTTAGATAGTTAATTAAAATCAATTGATAATCATTGAATGTAATTAATCAAACTAAACACCGAGTGCAACCCCGACTACAATAATCCTCGTGGTAACTCTCGAGTGCGCAGGGCTTAGATAGTTAATTAAAATCAATTGATAATCAATGAATGAAATTAATCAAACTAAACACCCAGTGCAACCCCGACTACAGTAATCCTCGTGGTAAGATCAACTAACCCGCCTTTTACTTTTCTTGCATTTAATTTTCTACATTTATTTTCCCGCCTTTATTTTATGCTCTCATCTTTTATTCACAAAACCCCCTTTTTGGTTTCCTCAAAACACAAAAGAATTTAGAAATAAACTGATTATTCCCTATGATCGACTTCGACCACTATTGCTACAAGTTAGCTTTACAAATCGTGGATTACAAATTTTATTTGACAAGAGGCCGTGATAATCTCTTTCGTCAGTGTACCCACAGTTAACTTGTTGGGTTTTATGCCCTAAAACTCGTAGATAGTGAATGTAACCGTTGACCGGATATTAATGAAATAATATTTATATTTTCCATTAATTGTTATTAGTTATTTTATATATGTCTTTGCCTAATAATAACCCTAATCCAATAAACTAGACATCCAAGGCTGTAATATGAGTCTTGAACTATATGTAGCGACATATGGGATCATTGTTCAAGAAACAGCCTAAAAGGTCTATAGTATAGGGATAAGACTGGGTGCCTTATCCTGGTGACACTATGGATACGGCCCACTTTGTATTTGATACAAACGCTGCGATCCAACGCGTTCGTGTAGGAGACATGCGAGTGGGGGTATCCTATGCAATGAGTTTGCATAAGACCGGACCGCGAAATAGTAACCATTAGTTATAACACCGTTAACTAGTTGGTTTTCTATTTCACTAGGACGACCGAGACAACTTAGTCTTAATCCTGAGTTGATTATGGACTCCTGCTCATGAGAGACTGTCCTTTGATTTGTATGGGTGAGAGTGGCCAATACGCCGACTCAATAAGCCTACCACTTTGGGGACAAGATCGAATGGGGAGCTGGGAACATAATCGTGCAAGATGGAATTCACTCCTTCCCGACTTTAGGGAAGCAGATGAGTGTTCCCTTAAGTGATTACTCCGAGTCTTGAACAAAGGGCCCTACCCTCTCAATGGCACGAGAGGGTTTTCTGTTTAATGGTTGGACCATAAACAGATTGTTCATTAGAGGAGAATTGGTACTTAAGGAAATAGAGGTGACCCAGGGGTAAAACGGTAATTTGACCCAGCTGGTGTTACGGACACTCGTGAAGGACTAACTAGTCGATATTGGCCTAAGTTCCGTGGACACAGAAAATATGTCTGCAGTGAGAAGAGTGCAACTGTGAGTCTATAGTGGAATGTACACACAGTTAACGAATATTGATTATTGTGGTTAATGAGTTTAACCAATTAATCTCACATCGTTGGAGCTTCTGATCTGCAGGTCCATAAGGTCCCACTGGTAGCTCGTAAAGTAATTTGAGGCAACTAAGTAATTAAATTGAAAATGTTCAATTTACTGAGGGAAATAAATATAATATATATTGATATATTATTATGAGAGAAATTAATATTTGAAGAAGTTCAAATATAAATTTATGGAAGATTGAAAGAATTAATTAATTTAAGTCCTAAAAGTGTTTGGGCAAAATTAATTAATTCAAGGTCGGAAATTAAATATGTGATATTTAATTAGTGGTTAATTAATTAAAGAATTCATTAACCATGAATTAATCAATTATGTAAATAATTAATCACTTAAGGAAGTGATTAATCATTTATGGGAATGATCTAATTACTTATGGAAGAAATTAGTCATTTATGGAAAAGATTAATCAATTGGGGAATTGATTGATCATGATTGATTAATTAAGGAATAAAGATTGAATCAATTTTGGAAAAGATTGATTTAATTGAATATTTTATTCATGGCCTCTCTTCTATAAATAGAACACTAGACCTAATTGGTCATGACACTTGACACTCTTGAAAGACAAGACCTAGAATTCTCTCTAGCCTCCCTCTTAGAGAAAGACTCCCACAAGTCTTTGGCCTCCTAGACTTAGAGACATACCGGTGTAACCTCTGTGGTTATTGTGTCAATCAAAGAAGAATTTCCAGCGAAGAATACCTTAAAGCGGCTGCTGCGTTTTCGTTCGTGGAGCTTCGTTGGCGAAGAACGGTCAAGTCTACAACGGAGGTTTGTAACGGTTCTTCCTCTTTTCTTTAGAAAAGTTTTAAAAATAAATTTAGATTTATTTTAGCATGTTTAAACCGTTTTTACAGCGGCTTTAAAGTTAGTTTAAAGTTTTGTTTGAGTTTTCGTAACGGTTTTTAATGTTAATTAATATACGGCGTAAGGTCCAATCGATGCGCTTCCGCTGCGTGGGGATTTTTATTCCCTTCAATCGGCATCAGAGCCATCGCTTTCCCTATTAATTAATTTTAAAAAGTTGCGATAGGCTCTAATAGGTGGGATTTATGCATATTGTATGTTCGGTTTGCATTGAACTGTTTGGGTTAATTTTATGGCCATAGATTTTATTTTTATGTGATTTTGATCATGTAAGGCCCGGTGTTTCGGGTATATTATGTAAAATCGAGTCCTATGTAAGTCCGGGTCTAGAATAGGTTTTTATGAGATAAAAATCGGAGCAATCGTCGCTGAAATCGAGGCCGAAATCGGAAAAATCGTTGCTGTTTTGCCCAGAATCTGCCTCCAGACGCAACAGCGTCGGGACGCTCCTTCAACAGCGTCTCGACGCTGTCCCGATACCGAAGGCGCTCGGTAAGGAAAGCACACAGCGTCGGGACGCTACCTCAACAGCGTCTCGACGCTGTCTCGATTACGCAGGCGCCAGATATGGAAAACGCACAGCGTCGGGACGCTAATCTACACAGCGTCTCGACGCTGTCACGATGGAGGCGCGACCTAGGGTTTCAACAGGCGCGGTTCAAGCGAGGCCGGTCCGGTTCGGACCGGTTCGGCTGGGCTGGGACCTATTTGGTCCGGTTCAGCCAATTTTTGGCATGGTTCGTGATTTTGGAGGCCGGTTCGAGGTGGTTCGGGGCGGTTCGTGCTGTCTAGGCCAATTCCGGAGCTGTACATGGATTTTTTAGGATAGAATTTAGCTAAATTAATGTAATTTAATGCTTTATTTTATCCTAGGGGCCAAAATTAACCGGTTCAATTGCTATTTATATGCTTTATGGATGTCATATAGATTATTTAATCCCACCTTAGGTTATAAACATGCTCATGCATTTTTATATATTATAAATTGTTATAATGTATGTTTAAATGCATGGATTTGTTTTCATATTTTTTAATATAAGTGTATATTAATTTATATGAAAAATTGAAAAGCATGAAGCATGTCATTACTTAAATTAAATATAAATAGTTATGTTTAATGTGATGAATGAAGCATGCTTGATTGATTTTCTTGATTGGCTTATAATTGTTATAATAAAAGAAAATCAAAATTGCATGAAGCATGAAATATCCATAGTTATTAATATAATTGTTATATTATTCATGCAATTGATGTGGCTTAATTATTCAATTTGAATGAGATTGTTGAATGAATTAAACCCTAGATTCTTGATTATAGGATTAATCATTAAAATTTGAGATAGTTCTTTAATATTAATGATTAGAAACCGTCAATCTATAATCAAGATTTGCATGCAAACATAAGATCATAGGATAAATTGGATTAATTTTAAATTGTTTAAAATTAATTAGACCTAGATCGATTTCTAATAGGATTAGAATCTTTTCTTACTTAGAATTAAAAATAGTTTTAATTTACTAAGTAGGAAAAACATTGCTATGATTATAAGGGAACTCCACCGGTAATGTTCTGTCTAAAGCTGGAGGTATTTAAGTTGACGGTTTACGGAACACCTCCTACCTGGGAACTGACCTGGAATACCGGAGTTGAATTAATCATGGTTAAATGTTAGCATGCAATGTCACTAGGTTTATTAAAAGTGTTTAATGCACCTAGATCTTTAGAGTAAAGACCTTACATTACTGAGGTTATAAGGGAACTCTCTCGGTAAAGTTCTGTCTAAGGCTGGGGGTATTTAAGTTGACGGTTTACGGAACACCTCCTACCTGGGAACTAACCGGATTGAGTTGAATTAACCATAGTAATGTTGACTTGCAATGTTGGGTTTATTAAAAGAAGTTTAATTCACCCAAAAGATTGCAGTTGAATCCTTTCCATAATTGTTATAATAGGATCAGACTTAGATAGATTGACTTAGCCGAATACTATCTAAGTTAAACAACCCTATATTAACCTTAGGACATTTTCAGTGGGAGGAAAATTACAAAACGAGATTTAAATCAAGTTTTGCTCCTACGTCCCTATATTCACAACGTGAGATTCATGCTCGGCTTCGAGTCGCCCTAGGAGCGGCCTCCCTTCGGAAAGTGTTTGCATGGATCAATATCAAGGTGAATGGGAAAAATGTCTAGAGTAAGTGGGAGCGGGACACGTGTCAACGTATCCCTCGGTCTCCGCCCATAGTTCACACCGTGAGAGTCCTATGATCCGCCTGCAGATTGCCCTGGCGCATCCATCCCTTCGGAGGGCCTGGTCATAGGATTCGGAACATCGTGAACTCCTGAAAAGGATAAGAGCTCTTAGGCTAATCACCAATAGTTGTCTTTCCCTTCGGTAGCCTGTTGGTGCGTGCCTCTGAGATCTGAAAGTGGGAGGGTTACACTTACGAGGATGAGTTAAAAGTGTTAACAAATCCTTGACCGAACAACGGTGGCTAATGTCTATAGGAATATGAGTTATTCTGGAATTAGAATTAGCTGAGAGGTGTCTCATTTCAAAGGAGGAGTACCTGATCACCCTTCGGTGGCTGATATTCTAAACCTCTGAAACGTCGTTGCAAAACTAAATCAATAGTTTTAGGGTTCTGTGATTGTCTGTTTTGCTAAATTGATTGGATTGTGTGCAATTGTTTGCTTGTATGATGGGTTAAGGCAAAGATAACTAATACGGTCATTGTTTGTTTAAATTTCAGCAATGTCTTCCTCAATTGTCTCTCTGCTTAAAAATGAGAAATTAACCGGCGAAAATTATGCTACGTGGAAATCGAACCTGAATACGATTCTTGTTGTCGATGATCTGCGGTTCGTCTTAACGGAGGATTGTCCTCCAGCCCCTGCTCGTAATGCATCCCAGGCAGTTAAGGATGCTTATGACCGCTGGACAAAGGCCAATGATAAGACTCGCGTCTATATCTTAGCCAACTTATCTGAAGTTTTGGCTAAAAGGCATGAGAGCATGGTAAAAGCGAGGGAGATTATGAACTCTCTCCAGGAGATGTTTGGACAACCGTCCTACCAACTCCACCATGACGCTCTCAAATACGTTTATAGCTGTCGCATGAAAGAGGGCACGTCTGTTCGGGAGCATGTCCTGGATATGATGGTCCAATTCAACGTGGCAGAGGCAAACGGGGCGGTCATAGATGAGCGTAGTCAGGTTGCATTCATCTTAGAATCTCTTCCGAAGAGTTTTCTACAGTTTCGAAGCAATGCAATGATGAATAAAATAACATTCAACCTGACTAGCCTCCTGAATGAGCTACAGCTCTATCAGTCTCTTCTTAAGAACAAGGGACAGATAGAAGGAGAGGCAAACGTTGTTCACTCTAAAAGAAAGTTCGAGAAGGGTTCATCCTCTGGAACTAAATCTGTAGCCACTTCTTCAAAGAAAACTCAGAAGAAGAAAGGAAACAAGGGGAAAGCTCCCAGTACTGCTGCTAAAAGCAAGGGAAAAGCCAAAGCTGTGGCAGATAAGGGCAAGTGTTTTCACTGCAATGTAGATGGACATTGGAAGAGAAACTGCCCAAAGTACCTTGCTGAGAAAAAGAAGGAAAAGGAAGGTAAATTTGATTTACTTGTTTTAGAAACATGCCTGGTAGAACATGATGAGTTTACCTGGATACTTGATTCAGGAGCAACTAATCATGTTTGCTCTTCTTTTCAGGAAAATAGTTCCTTTCGGCAGTTGAACGATGGAGAAATGACACTCAGGGTCGGAACTGGAGAAGTCATTTCAGCTAAAGCAGTGGGAGCTGCGAAGTTATTTTTTAGAAATAGATTCTTACTTTTAGAAAGTTTGTTAATCGTTCCCAAGATTAAGAGGAACTTAATTTCTATTTCATGTTTGATTGAACAATCGTATACAGTTACTTTTGATATGAATGAAGCGTTCATTTATAAAAATGGTATACTCATTTGTTCAGCAAAATTGGAAAATAACTTGTATGTTTTAAGACCAACCGAAAACAAAGCACTTTTAAATCACGAATTATTTAAAACTGCTGAAACTCAAAGTAAAAGGCAAAAGATTTCTCCATCAAGTAACAATACTCATCTTTGGCATCTTAGACTTGGTCATATAAACATCGATAGGATCGGTCGTTTGGTAAAGAATGGACTTCTAAGCAAGTTAGAAGATGATTCACTACCACCTTGTGAATCTTGTCTCGAGGGAAAAATGACCAAAAGACCCTTTACTGGAAAAGGTTACAGAGCCAAAGAACCCTTAGAGTTAATACATTCGGACCTATGTGGTCCAATGAATGTAAAAGCTCGAGGAGGGTACGAATATTTCATCTCATTTATAGATGATTATTCAAGATATGGTTACTTATACCTAATGGGACATAAGTCTGAAGCCCTTGAAAAGTTCAAGGAGTTTAAGGCTGAAGTTGAAAACCTATTAGGTAAATCTATTAAAGTACTTCGATCTGATCGAGGAGGGGAGTATATGGATCAAAGATTCCAGGATTATATGATAGAACATGGAATCCAATCTCAACTCTCAGCCCCTGGTACACCTCAGCAGAATGGTGTGTCAGAAAGGAGAAATAGAACCTTGTTAGACATGGTTCGATCAATGATGAGCTATGCTCAATTGCCTAGCTCGTTTTGGGGGTATGCAGTAGAGACTGCAGTATACATCTTGAACAATGTTCCCTCGAAAAGTGTTTCTGAAACACCTTTCGAGTTATGGAAGGGGCGTAAACCTAGTTTGCATCACTTTCGCATCTGGGGTTGTCCAGCACACGTGCTTGTGACGAATCCTAAGAAACTGGAACCTCGTTCAAAACTGTGCCAATTTGTTGGTTACCCTAAAGAAACGAGAGGTGGTTATTTCTACGACCCACAAGAAAATAAGGTGATTGTATCGACAAACGCCACTTTCTTAGAGGAAGACCACATGAGAGATCATAAACCACGAAGCAAAATAATATTAGGAGAAGCTACTGAAGAATCATCAAGAGTTGTTGATGAAGTTGGACCTTCAACAAGGGTTGATGAAGGAACTAGTTCTTCAGATCCATCCCGTCCATCTCAAACGTTGGGAATGCCTCGACGCAGTGGGAGGGTTGTGTTACAACCTGATCGCTACTTGGGTTTAACTGAAACTCAGGTTGTCATACCTAATGATGGCATTGAGGATCCATTGTCCTATCGACAGGCAATGAATGACGAAGATAAGGATGAATGGGTCAAAGCCATGAACCTGGAAATGGAGTCAATGTACTCCAATTCTGTATGGGAACTTGCAGATCTACCATATGGGGTAAAACCCATAGGGTGCAAATGGATCTATAAGAGAAAAAGAGATGCAGCTGGAAAGGTACAGACCTTCAAAGCTAGACTAGTGGCAAAGGGTTATACCCAAAAGGAGGGGGTTGACTATGAGGAAACCTTTTCTCCTGTAGCCATGTTAAAGTCCATAAGAATTCTTTTATCCATTGCCACATATTATGACTATGAAATATGGCAAATGGACGTCAAGACTGCCTTTCTGAATGGTAATCTTGAGGAGAATATCTTTATGTCTCAACCCGAAGGGTTCATAGCCCAATGTCAGGAACAAAAGGTTTGTAAGCTAAATCGATCCATTTATGGATTGAAACAAGCATCCAGATCATGGAACATTAGATTTGATACTGCAATCAAATCTTTTGGCTTCGACCAAAACGTTGATGAGCCTTGTGTATACAAGAAAGTCAACAAAAGGAAAGTAGCTTTTCTAATACTTTATGTAGACGATATCCTACTCATTGGGAATGATGTAGGATACCTCACTGACATTAAGAAATGGCTAGCTGCCCAATTCCAAATGAAAGATCTGGGAGAGGCTCAATATGTTCTGGGAATCCAAATCATTAGGGATCGTAAGAACAAAACGCTAGCTCTGTCTCAAGCAACGTATATTGACAAGATGTTGTCTCGATATTCGATGCAAAACTCCAAGAAGGGACTCCTACCCTTCAGACATGGGGTACACCTGTCTAAAGAACAATCTCCTAAGACACCTCAAGAAGTTGAGAACATGAGACACATTCCCTACGCCTCAGCTGTGGGCAGCTTAATGTATGCCATGCTCTGCACTAGGCCTGACATATGTTATGCAGTGGGAGTAGTCAGTAGGTATCAGTCTAATCCAGGGTTGGACCACTGGGGAGCGGTTAAGAATATCCTCAAGTATCTTCGGAGAACGAGGGACTACATGCTTGTGTATGGAGCTAAGGATTTGATTCTTACTGGATACACTGATTCTGACTTCCAAGCTGATAAGGATTCTAGGAAATCCACATCAGGGTCAGTATTCACCCTCAATGGAGGAGCAGTAGTGTGGAGAAGCATCAAACAAGGATGCATAGCAGACTCAACCATGGAGGCTGAGTATGTAGCAGCTTGCGAAGCAGCTAAGGAGGCAGTATGGCTCAGAAAGTTCTTGACTGATTTGGAAGTAGTTCCGAATATGAACGTGCCCATAACACTATACTGTGACAACAGTGGGGCTGTAGCCAACTCAAAAGAACCTCGTAGCCACAAACGGGGTAAACACATCGAGAGGAAGTATCACCTGATACGGGAGATTGTGCAAAGAGGAGATGTGATCGTCACTAAGATCGCCTCGGAGCACAACATCGCTGATCCATTTACAAAGGCTCTCACGGCTAAAGTGTTTGAGGGTCATCTAGAAGGTCTAGGTCTGCGAGATATGTATGCCATCTAATCTAGGGCAAGTGGGAGAAATGTATAATGGGTATAAGGATGCCCTAGTTCATTGTATTTCCAGCTTTAGATTATTGCATTTACATCCCACTAACTAAGTGTTTTAGTTCAAGTGGGAGTTTGTTGGGTTTTATGCCCTAAAACTCGTAGATAGTGAATGTAACCGTTGACCGGATATTAATGAAATAATATTTATATTTTCCATTAATTGTTATTAGTTATTTTATATATGTCTTTGCCTAATAATAACCCTAATCCAATAAACTAGACATCCAAGGCTGTAATATGAGTCTTGAACTATATGTAGCGACATATGGGATCATTGTTCAAGAAACAGCCTAAAAGGTCTATAGTATAGGGATAAGACTGGGTGCCTTATCCTGGTGACACTATGGATACGGCCCACTTTGTATTTGATACAAACGCTGCGATCCAATGCGTTCGTGTAGGAGACATGCGAGTGGGGGTATCCTATGCAATGAGTTTGCATAAGACCGGACCGCGAAATAGTAACCATTAGTTATAACACCGTTAACTAGTTGGTTTTCTATTTCACTAGGACGACCGAGACAACTTAGTCTTAATCCTGAGTTGATTATGGACTCCTGCTCATGAGAGACTGTCCTTTGATTTGTATGGGTGAGAGTGGCCAATACGCCGACTCAATAAGCCTACCACTTTAGGGACAAGATCGAATGGGGAGCTGGGAACATAATCGTGCAAGATGGAATTCACTCCTTCCCGACTTTAGGGAAGCAGATGAGTGTTCCCTTAAGTGATTACTCCGAGTCTTGAACAAAGGGCCCTACCCTCTCAATGGCACGAGAGGGTTTTCTGTTTAATGGTTGGACCATAAACAGATTGTTCATTAGAGGAGAATTGGTACTTAAGGAAATAGAGGTGACCCAGGGGTAAAACGGTAATTTGACCCAGCTGGTGTTACGGACACTCGTGAAGGACTAACTAGTCGATATTGGTCTAAGTTCCGTGGACACAGAAAATATGTCTGCAGTGAGAAGAGTGCAACTGTGAGTCTATAGTGGAATGTACACACAGTTAACGAATATTGATTATTGTGGTTAATGAGTTTAACCAATTAATCTCACATCGTTGGAGCTTCTGATCTGCAGGTCCATAAGGTCCCACTGGTAGCTCGTAAAGTAATTTGAGGCAACTAAGTAATTAAATTGAAAATGTTCAATTTACTGAGGGAAATAAATATAATATATATTGATATATTATTATGAGAGAAATTAATATTTGAAGAAGTTCAAATATAAATTTATGGAAGATTGAAAGAATTAATTAATTTAAGTCCTAAAAGTGTTTGGGCAAAATTAATTAATTCAAGGTCGGAAATTAAATATGTGATATTTAATTGGTGGTTAATTAATTAAAGAATTCATTAACCATGAATTAATCAATTATGTAAATAATTAATCACTTAAGGAAGTGATTAATCATTTATGGGAATGATCTAATTACTTATGGAAGAAATTAGTCATTTATGGAAAAGATTAATCAATTGGGGAATTGATTGATCATGATTGATTAATTAAGGAATAAAGATTGAATCAATTTTGGAAAAGATTGATTTAATTGAATATTTTATTCATGGCCTCTCTTCTATAAATAGAACACTAGACCTAATTGGTCATGACACTTGACACTCTTGAAAGACAAGACCTAGAATTCTCTCTAGCCTCCCTCTTAGAGAAAGACTCCCACAAGTCTTTGGCCTCCTAGACTTAGAGACATACCGGTGTAACCTCTGTGGTTATTGTGTCAATCAAAGAAGAATTTCCAGCGAAGAATACCTTGAAGCGGCTGCTGCGTTTTCGTTCGTGGAGCTTCGTTGGCGAAGAACGGTCAAGTCTACAACGGAGGTTTGTAACGGTTCTTCCTCTTTTCTTTAGAAAAGTTTTAAAAATAAATTTAGATTTATTTTAGCATGTTTAAACCGTTTTTACAGCGGCTTTAAAGTTAGTTTAAAGTTTTGTTTGAGTTTTCGTAACGGTTTTTAATGTTAATTAATATACGGCGTAAGGTCCAATCGATGCGCTTCCGCTGCGTGGGGACTTTTATTCCCTTCATAACTAATGTTGATTAATGTGGTTAATGAGTTTAGCCACTGAATCTTGTATCGCTGAAGCTTCTGATTTGGAGGTCTGTTAGGTCCCTTTCGTAACTCGTAAAGGGTATTGAGGTAATTTAATCTTGAATGGAATTTGAAATTCACTTAGGGAATTAATATAATGTATGGTGATACATTATAATATAAATTTTATATGTTAATTGAACTTTATTGTATAAATTTAATTTTGGATATGATTCGAATATATAGACTACAGGATAATGAAGGGGTATGTGGAGTTCATCAAAATTGTTTTACTTTGTTACTGATGTGGCTGTTCAAGCACATAAAGAGGGTTCGGGGTTGGGAGCTTTCGTTTTTTATCCTGACGGCAATCTTAAAGGAGCAATGGAGATGATGGATCAAATTACATATACCCCTTTAGCGGCAGAGTTTCAAGCCATATTGCAATGAATTCGATTACTTTAGCGTATGCAAATTAAAGATACCTGTGTATACTTAGACTCTGTTAATGCTATCAATATGATCAAAGGGGAGTCGGAAATTACTTTGAATGTGTACCATTGGGTTGTGCAAATCCAAGATATGGCAAAAGAATTTTGCGGTCTATATTTCTAAAAATAAAAACAGGAGGGTTGATTATTTAGCTAAAGGAGCTTTAGCTGAAAATAGTTCCATGTTGTGTCTATCTAATTTTCCATCATGGTTGTTATCAATGGGATCTGTTGCCCATTGCAAATGTACTACACCTTGTAACTGTTGTGATTAATGGAATATTACGTTTCTTGGTTCAAAAAAAAAAAAATGAATATGATTCAAAATTAATTCATGATAGAATTAAATATTTGAAGAAGTTCAAATAAAAATTGAATATGAATTAGATTCATATTAAAACTATCGGTTAAATTTAATGTGCATTAGAAGCACGTTAAAACTATAGGTTATGAGAGAAATATGTATTTGAATATGATATAAATATGAGTTTAATTAAATATGAGATATTTAATTAAGTAATTAATTAATTAGTGAATTAATTAATTGAATTAAATTAATTAAAACTATACGTGAGAGATATTCATTTAAATGAATATATTAATTAAATATTAGTTTAATTAATTATTAATTATTAATTAATTTATATTTAATTTAATTTAATATTAAATTAAACAAAAAGATATAACTCCCAACAGTTGCTGGGAGTTATGATACACGTGGGGAGTTACCTCTCACATGCCAATTTCATCAGAAGAGGGAAGGGGAAGATCTTTTTTTGGCAACTTGCAATTTCACAATAAAAAAAAAAAGATCTCTTTCAAGCTTCCTCTCCCTGAGTCTCAAGTTCTCTCTCTTTTTCACTAAATTTCTAGGTGAAAAATCCTTCCCAAAATCAAGAAGGAAAGGTTGCCACAAACCTTTATCTCAAATATTCAGAGGATAGAAAGGTCTCATTAGTGGTGGTGTTTACATGTTCGATCCCTGTGATTCATTGTGTATGTGACTTACCAAGAAGCATTTGTTGTATACCTAAGTCGTCATCGAAAGTGAGTTTCCTTGACTTTTACAGCAAATTAGGATGCATGTCTAACCTTAATTAATTTATTAGAATTGTTCCGTATAAATTGATTGCCTATGCACTAGTATTTTAGAGACTTAATTAAATAATGAACGGTTCAATAGGCTTCCACTGGGAGTTTCAATCCTACAGGTCCCTTACCTTAGAGTGACCAATTCTTTGCGTAGTTGATAAATGTTAGGTCATCTGTCTATTTGAAACGATCTCGCGACTCATCCCAAACATCTTTAGTAAATCCAGCGTAAACAATACTTGAGACAATCTCTTTAGAAACAAAGTTGAGAATCCACGATGCAAACAGAGGTCCATCTACAGGCTTAATGATCTTACCAGTTATGAAACCTAACCTTCTTCTAGCCAAAAATCACCACTCTTATTGCACGGCTCCATGAGGTGCAATTGATAGCATCAAGTAAAGGCTGAGTAATTAGCATTAAAGATGAGCCAAAAGAATGATGAAGAAAGTAAGGATTCAACTGTTCTTCAATTGATGCAGAAGTTTCAAAAGAATCAACAACCGCAGTTCCCTTTTTCCGCCATGGAAAAAAAAAAAAGAAGAATTGGAGGGAAAAGAAAAATGCGGGAGCAAAAAAAAAAATTATTGCTTTGATATCATATCAATGTAGAGAGGAAAAATATGATATTCTCTCATTAATGAAATAATCCCAATTAGGCCTTTATATACAATTTGGTTTAAATGACTAGAAAATATAAAATAACATAATAATAACCACAACATTAACGAAAAACCGAATAATTACATGTGTAACCATATAGTTTATTATCATCTAATATACTATTAGATTGAGTTACTTTTACTAGATGAAGGGAGGGAAGAATAAAAACATACTCATTATCATTCAAAAGAAGTGCATTATTAAAAAAAAAAAGGGATTTCTAATAGAAATAGGAGTTAGGGTTCCTTTTGAGATATTATTCCTTAGTAGAAGCTTGAGGTTGTGTTTTAGATGTTAGCCAATCATAGTTCACAACACAAACACTACACTTTAACTTGATTCCAAAAAACGTAACACACAGTCAACACAATATATAATAAATAATTGGAAAAAATACACTTTTGGTCCCTGAGGTTTAGGTTAAGTTACACTTTGGTCCATGAGTTTTCAAACTCAACAAAAATATCCTTGAGGTTTGAGATAAGGAGCAATTTGGTCCCTTCCGTCCATTTTGCCGTTAAACCCTAATAGTTTGCTGATGTGGCACCATTATTTTATTAAAAAAATTACTTTTAAATTTTCTAAATAAAAATATATTAAAATAAAATAAATATTATTATTTTTCTATTATTTTTTAATTTTTTCTCTTTCTCTCTTATTCTTCTTCTTCTCCATCCTCTTCTTCTTCATCCTCTTCATTCTTCTTCAAATCTCTGGCGCCAGCGAAGTTATAGCCGGCGACTTTTTTTTCTCCTTTCCCTTCTTTTCTTTTTCTTCTTCCTCCATTTTTTCACTGTTTTTTTAAAAAAAAGTTAGAAAAAGGGATTCTGACGCCGAAGAGGGAGGAGAGGGACCTCCCTCCTCCGTCTCCGACGCCTCCTCCCCGAATCTCTCCCTGTTAAAAAAAAAAGAAACAGAAGAAAGAAAAGAAAGGAGAATATGAGAAGAAAGGAAGAAGAAGAACCAAGAAAAAAAAATTCCGGCAGCCGATGGCTGGAGAAGAAGATGGGGAAGAGATGGAGAAGATAAAAAAGGAGATGGATAAGAGAAAGAATGAGAAGAAAGAGAGAGAGAGAATTAAAAAAGTAATAAAATAATAGTATTTTTAAAAAAAATTAAAATTAATTTTTTAATTAAAATAATTGATAGCGAGCATAGCTAGCTATTTTTCTATAATTAATTAAGCTAGTCTTTTACAATTATTTGCCAAATTTTATGCATTTTTATGTTTTATTTGTAGGAATTATGTGTTTGAAGCTTAATTCAGCAATTGGAGTCAAATGGAGTTTTCAATCTAAAAAAAAAAAAAAAAATCATAGCGTCGCGACGCTCTCAGCGAACTTCCAGAATCCGTAATTTCACGGTAGCGTCTCGACAGCGTCGCGACGCTACGACCAATTTTTGCCTATTTAAAGATTGCGATTAGGGCTTTTTAGGGGGACTTCTTTTGGGAGATTTTTAGCCGTAAAACAGAGAGAAAAATCAGATTTTGAAGCTGAAGCAAGCGGGGGAGCGTGGAATTGAAGACTTTGTTCGTGGAGATCGTAACGGGGACGTGCGGTCTCGGCCTCTATAGTGTTTAATCTTCTTTCCCCCTTACTTTAGTTAGTTTTTAATGGTTTTTTCCTACTTAGTTTATCTTGTAACGCCATGTATGAGTAACTAAGTTTGTTACTTAGGGATTGATGTAGTCTTTTTAGTTTATGGATTGATGTATGGGTTGAATTGTGCAATTGTTTTATGTTTGCATTCTTAATTTAATGCTTTCAATTAATTGGCCACTAGTTGAATGATCTAAGTGTTGAGTCTTGCTCGGGAGAGGGGATTTAGCGTAGAGTTTATTAAGATTGCATGGCTAAAGTAGAATCTCTAAAATCGTGACGGAATTTAGAGTAACTTTAGAATCGCTTAAAAAGAACTAATTGCGTTGCTTATTAAAGAACTTAGATAGGGATATCAAGTTAGTTAATTTGCATGAGAATCAATTATACTCGGGAGAGGTAGTTGTGATTAAAGGTTCTTATACTCATAAAACCATTGTGCGATATAATTCATTCCTTAAAATCAATCCTAGATTAAATTGACGAAATCAATTCACTAAGTATTCTTTCCATTGAATTTCACATCTTTGATTGACATTACCTTGGTTTCTAAATTTCAATACTTGTTGGTCCCTAAATAAAATTGAGCAAGATTATTCATGGTAATTGATTTAACTTAAAAATCCAATCTAGAGACGACACTCGATTTCACGATCACTTTATTATTACTTGACCCGTGCGCTTGCGGTAAGGAAAATTCCACATCAAGTTTTTGGCGCCGTTGCCGGGGATTGACACATTTAGTTAGATCAATATTTTGAAAAAATTGTTCGGTCTTAATTTAGGGTGTATTTTTACTTTTCTAGGTTGCTTGCATTTTTTTCCTTATTTCTTTTTCTTTCCATATTTGTTTTTCTAGTTTAGTGTTTGTTGTAGTTGTGTAATCTTTTCCTTATTTGTTTTTTTTCCTTAATTAGATAGTATTTTCCTTTTCTAGATTATACTTTTCTATATTTAGATTAGTTGTTTTCTTTTCTTCATTTCTTTCCTTAATTGTTTCTTTCCTTTTTAGGATAGTTTAGGTTGTTTATGCGAAGGAATAGAGAATTGATTTTAGCACCTTTGGATCCCGAGATCGAGAGAACAATTCATAGGCTTCGAAGGGAGAATAGAGAAAATATTCAAATGGCCGACCCAAATCCACCTGAGGAGCCTAAGCCTATTAGAGACTACTTTCAGCCCGTGTTTTCAGGGGCAACAATCGAGGATTGTCTATGCTCCGATCAATGCCAACAACTTTGAGCTGAAGACCGGTCTCATTCAGATGGCTCGAGATTGTGCTTATAGAGGATCGCCCACCGAGGACCCAAATTCTCATCTAAAATCATTTTTAGACATTTGTGGGACAGTAAAAATGAATGGAGTTTCTGAGGATGCCATTCACTTACGCTTGTTTCCTTTTTCTTTGCAGGATAAAGCACAAGATTGGTTGCAGTATATTCCCCCTGGGATGCTTTAGTCCAAGCA
This sequence comes from Luffa acutangula, assembly GCA_036850905.1. Lineage (NCBI taxonomy): Eukaryota > Viridiplantae > Streptophyta > Magnoliopsida > Cucurbitales > Cucurbitaceae > Luffa > Luffa acutangula. The sequence goes on along the minus strand of CM072094.1, from coordinate 6,659,450 downwards.
TTTCTGAAGAAATTTTTCCCTCCTGCAGAGACGGTCAAGCTGAGGACCGAGAATGGGACGTTCCAGCAGCAGTTTGATGAGCAGCTGTTCGAGGCTTGGGAGCGATTTAAAGAGTTGCTGAGGAAGTGCCCTCAGCATGGCTACCCCGACTGGCTTCAGGTTCAATTATTTTATAAGGGCTTAACTCCTAGTACAAAAACTATTGTTGATGCAGCTGCATGTGGGACTCTATTGTCCAAGACCGTGGAAAATGCTCGCATACTTCTAGAGGGTATGGCCACCAACAGCTATCAGTGGCCATCAGAGTGGTCTGCACCTAAAAAGATTGTTGCTGGAGTGTTCGAGATTGACAATGTAAGCGCACTTCAGGCTCAGATGTCTTCCATGGCTAATGCTTTTCTGAAATTTTCAGGTACAGGGAGTGCACAATCAATTGAATCAGCTGCTGCTTTAGCATCTAAATCTCAGGAGGAGACCATAGAACAGGTTCATTATGTGTCTAATTCTAATTTTAGGGGATATAATAATAATTCTACACCTACACATTATCACCATAACAATAGGAACCATGAAAATTTCTCTTATGCTAATAATAAGAACGTTCTTAATCCTCCTGGTTTTTCCCCTCAAACTCAAGAAAATAAAAAATCTTTAGAGGATCTTGTTGGAGCTTTCATTGTAGATTCTAGTAACAGGACAAACAAATTAGAGGAGGCAATCATTGCCATCAACACCATAGTGAATGGCCACAGTACAGCCATTAAGAACATTGAGACTCAGCTGGGACAGTTAGTAAGTGTTGTAAACACCATGAGCAAAGGTAAGGCCCCAGCTGAGCAGGAGAAAACCCAGATGGAATACTGTAAGGCCATTACTGTGCACCATGAGGAAGTTGAAGAGGAGCCTGAGTCTGAGGAGTATGACACACCTACTGGGGAAAGCTGAGGAGGACACATCATCAGATGAAGCTGAAAAGCCTGAACCTGAGCCTCCTATTCCTTCTCTCACATTGATGGTCCTCAAAGATAAGAAAAAGAAAAAGAAAAAGAAGAACAATTAGGTTCAGTTTGATAAATTTATGAATGCATTTATGAGTCTGAACATTAACATTCCTTTTGCAGAAGCATTAGAGATGCCCCAGTACAACAGGTTCATGAAGGAATGGTTAGCAAAGAAAAAGAAAGAAAAGAAGGTTGACACCGTATACCTTGCTTCCACATGCAGCACCAGAGTACAGCAGAAGGTACCTGAAAAAGTAGCAGATCTAGGGAGTTTTTCTGTTCCTTGTAGCTTTGGTACTTATTCTTTTAGAGCGTTGTGTGATTTAGGCGCTAGCATTAATATTATTCCTTTATCCTTGTGCAAAAAGTTAGATATAGGTGAGATTAAATCTTCTCCTGTTAGGCTCCAATTAGCTGATCAGTCTGTGGTCAGACCAGTTGGCATTATAGAAAATGTTTTAATCAGAGTAGGTAGATTTTTCCTCCCTATTGATTTGCATGTCATGGATATGATGGAAAATCCTGAAATGCCTGTCATACTAGGAAGACCATTCCTCGCTACTGGGCGAGTGATTATTGATATTGAGCGTAGGGAGCTCACTGTTAGAGTCCAGAATGAAAAAGAGATATTCAAAGCGGTTGAAGACTCTAAGGATCATTCTGAAGTGCTTGTGATGGGTTACAAGAAAGGTGCAAGCAAGAGCACCTCTGTTAGATTCACAGAAAAGAAGCCTCCTTGATGCACGATCAGCACGTCGAGCTAATGACGTTAAACAAGCGCTTATGGGAGGCAACCCAAGTAAGTTTAGTTGTGTTTGTTTTTTTGCTTTTGATTTATTGTTTATTTTTGTTTTGTAGGTCTTGGTTCCAGTTTCTCCTTTGCTCGCAAGCTTCCATGAGAAGGTCATCATCATTTCAGGGCAGTATTGTTCACTCCTTCAATTCTTTTATTGTTCTCATGCTTGATTATGCCTTATTTTCCTTTGAGCCTTGAGGATTGAGTCATGTTTGTTGCATCCATTCTTTCACTGTATGCTTGATTTTTAGTTTGCTCGAGGACTAGCAAAAGCTTAAGTTTGGGGGTGTTTGATAGAGAGCATAACTAGCTATTTTTCTATAATTAATTAAGCTAGTCTTTTACAATTATTTGCCCAAATTTATGCACTTTTATGTTTTATTTGTAGGAATTATGTGTTTGAAGCTTAATTCAGCAATTGGAGTCAAATAGAGTTTTCAATCTAAAAAAAAAAAAAAAATCATAGCGTCGCAACGCTAGGACCTGCATCGTGACGCTCTCAGCGAACTTCCAGAATCCGTAATTTCACGGTAGCGTCTCGACAGTGTCGCGACGCTATGACCAATTTTTGCCTATTTAAAGATTGCGATTAGGGCTTTTAGGGGGACTTCTTTTGGGAGATTTTTAGCCGTAAAACAGAGAGAAAAATCAGATTTTGAAGCTGTAGCAAGCGGGGGAGCGTGGAATTGAAGACTTTGTTCGTGGAGATCGTAACGGGGACGTGTGGTCTCGGCCTCTATAGTGTTTAATCTTCTTTCCCCCTTACTTTAGTTAGTTTTTAATGGCTTTTCCTACTTAGTTTATCTTGTAACGCCATGTATGAGTAACTAAGTTTGTTACTTAGGGATTGATGTAGTCTTTTTAGTTTATGGATTGATTTATGGGTTGAATTGTCCAATTGTTTTATGTTTGCATTCTTAATTTAATGCTTTCAATTAATTGGCCACTAGTTGAATGATCTAAGTGTTGAGTCTTGCTCGGGAGAGGGGATTTAGCGTAGACTTTATTAAGATTGCATGACTAAAGTAGACTCTCTAAAATCGTGACGGAATTTAGAGTAACTTTAGAATCGGTTAAAAATAACTAATTGCCTTGCTTATTAAAGAACTTAGATAGGGATATCAAGTTAGTTAATTTTCATGAGAATCAATTATACTCGGGAGAGGTAGTTGTGATTAAAGGTTCTTATACTCATAAAACCATTGTGCGTTATAATTCATTCCTTAAAATCAATCCTAGATTAAATTGACGAAATCAATTCCCTAAGTATTCTTTCAATTGAATTTCACATCTTTGATTGACATTACCTTGGTTTCTAAATTTCACTACGTGTTGGTCCCTAAATAAAATTGAGCAAGATTATTCATGGTAATTGGTTTAACTTAAAAATCCAATCTAGAGGACGACACTCGATTTCACGATCATTTTATTGTTACTTGACCCGTGCGCTTGCGGTAAGGAAAATTCCACATCAATAATCGTGCCACGTCATCAGTCTGTTAGTATTTAACAGCAAAATGGACGGCAGAGACCAAATTGCTCCTTATCTCAAACCTTAGGGGTATTTTTGTTGAGTTTGAAAACTCAGGGACCAAAGTGTAACTTCACCCAAATCTAAGGGACCAAAAGTGTATTTTTTCCTAAATTATACGAATAAAATGAAAAGAGAAAATAGTGGTAGCTTCACTTGAACACAAATAAAAATTTCAGAAAATAAGAGTTAAGCTAAATGGAAAAAAATGGAACTTGGAAAATTTTTTGATAGGTTTGTTTCTTTACGCGGGTAGTGTAGTTGTATCCATAGGTCTTGATTCTTTTCTAGAGACAAAAATTGCATCTTTGTTAAATATCACTTTCAAATCCTTGTTAATAATCTCAAGGCTTGCCCAAACTCGATCATTTTAATTATTTGGTAACTTTACTATGTCCTTTTTCATCTCAACATCATATAAACATATTTTGCAACTTACCCCCTATTGGAACTGCACAAGGCACTTATATGAAACTCTTCCCATGTAGATAGTTATGTGTTCAATTCAGAAAATTGTACGAAAAAGTTATGTGTTCAATGCAAATATCTACGTAAAGGTAGATAAACTTATCCAATACATAGTATGTTCATCTAGCTAGTAGTTAGAGGTATATATATATGTGTGTGTGTGTATATATGTACATATTATGTATATGTATGTGTATATGTATATGTATATATATAACTTATCCAATAAGTATAGGTATTACTTATCAAACAGATATTATGTTCAACTAGCTAATAGTTAGAGGTATATATGAATGTATGTATATGTATTAGTGTATATATATGTATATGTGTATATATATGTATATGTATAGTATGTGTATGTGTATATGTATCACTACTACAAAATTTGGAATAAACCATGGTTTTACGGTCGTATTATATTTCAATATAGTCTATAATATAGACCATGGTCATAGCCAACCATAGCCTACTCTATAATATAGACCAAGTCTAACATCAATCGTAGTGTATAAGTATAGATCATGATTAACTTATATCATCGTCAAAGTTAGGCATTGTCTATACTAATAGTCCAGAACTAACCGTAATCCATGGTTATAGTACAGACCATGGTTACGATCAACCATGATGTTTTTTACCTTTAAAAATTTTAATATTATTTTATACATCTCCATATATGCATATACTTTTTAGAAAAATTAGGATAAGGAAATCCAGATTGTACCATTCTTCCACTTTTCTTTAATTGACACAATATATACAATTAAAATAAAACTGAAACAAAATTCTAAATTGAATAAGAAAATGTAAACTATTTACATTAAGTTAAAGTAAAATACTAAATTTAGTAAATAATCAAAACTTGTATATCATTTATTATTTTGTACAAGAATGTATTGTTGAAGAAACTATCTACGAGAACTCCGAGAACTTCATCGATGTCAACTTGATTATAGTTTTTTTACTATTAACCTGCAAAAAGAAAAATAATATAGTTATATCCTCCCAATTTTATGCTCTCTTATCTTTCATCCTTATATATGAGTAATATGCGTTTTTAATTTTTTCAGAATGTTGTTGGGCTTTGGTGGTCACAAGAGTCATCGAATCATTGTATAACATTCAGCATGAAAGTAGCAACAATGAAAATGTACTACAACATTCACTCGAGTACTTGATCATCTGTATCAAATATTCTAGCGTGTATAATGTTAAGATAAAGAGTAAAGAGACTTGTTATATACTCTCACCGCAAAAAACATATAGATGGATAATGGAAAAAAGGTATTGCACTAGAGTTGAAAATCCCATCGAAAGTAGAAATGGGAATATGTAGTGTATAACAGCAAGGGTATATATATCATTTACATTTACGTTTTCTATATAATTATATATTACTACCTAACAATATTTTATTTTATTTTTACGAAATCTCTCCTCAAAAATTCAAAATTTCGTAAAGATACGAGATCCTACCAATTAACAACAACAAATAACATCGATTGTAAAGTTTTGTTGGGAATTCAAACACTTGACAACTGAAAGTAAATGTATTACACTTTTTGCACATGATAAATACATGCTACTTGCTACACATTAATCATCACTTCATATATTTTGTTGATGAAAAATTAGGAGATTGGAATTTATTGTTTGACGCAAGCTGACATGTAGTTCTTGTTGTTTTGTTCCACTTTGATTCTACCAACTAGAAATACTAGATCATCAAGAACACGTGGGGTGAGGGATGTGAACTGGGTGATTATGGAAAAATTAGTCAATAAATTGTCAATACTCCCTAAGACTTCAAATACTTGTTGGGGAAGTTAACATATCCAACTGATATTGTGCTCAACTACGTAACTACTACTTAAAGGTAAATATATAACTTATCGAATAAATATTATGTTCAACTAGCTAGTAGTTAGAGGTATACATATAATGTATACATGTATATGTATATGTGGATTTGTATTTGTATATTTGTATATGTATGTGTAGATGCACATGTAGATGTATATATATATATATATATATATATATATATATATATATATATATTTATATTTATATTTATATATATATATGTGTGTGTGCATTGATATATATATATATATTGTGTTTGATATTGGGTAGCTTAGGTTTGGTATAGTATAGTTAAACTATCAATTTCTAGTCATTTAGTATAATTCCTTTTCTATGCATTTCATGGAGTTAATTAGTAAACAAATTTGAGTTTCGAAATGATAGAATGTTATGTATGTGTTTAACCAAATATTGTGTATGTCGTCAAAATCAAGATTACAAATAATATATATATATATATTTATATCCTCACAGCTTTATCCTCTCAACTTCATCGATATCAACTTGATTATAGTTTTTTTACTATTAACCTGCAGAAAGAAAAATAATATAGTTATATCCTCCCAGCTTTATCTTTCATCTTTATATTTGAGTAATATGTGTTTTTAATTTGTTCAAAATATTGTTGGGCATTCGTGGTCACAGGAGCCATCGAATCATTGTATAATATTCAACATGAAAGTAGCAGCAATGAAAATGTACTGCAACATTCACCCGAGTATTTGATCAACTGTATCAAATATTCTAGCGTGTATAATGTTAAGATAAAGAGTAAGGAGACTTGTTATATACTCTCACCGCAAAAAACATATAGGTGGATAAGGGAAAAATGTATTGCACTAGAGTTGAAAATCTCATTGGTAGCAGAAATGGGAATATGTAGCATATAACAACAAGGGTATATATATCATTTACATTTACGTTTTTTATATAATTATATATTACTACCTAACAATATTTTATTTTATTTTTATGAAGTCTCTCCTCGAAATTCAAAATTTCGTAAAGATACGAGATCCTTCCAATTAACAACAACCAATAACAACGATTGTAAAGTTTTGTTGGGAATTCCAACACTTGACGACTGAAAGTAAATATATTACATGTTTTGCACATGATAAATACTCGCTACTAGGTACACATTGATCATCACTTTATATATTTTGTTGATGATAAATTTAGGAGATTGGAATTTATTGTTTGACACAGACTGACATGTAGTTCTTGTTGCTTTGTTCCACGTTGATTCTACCAACTAGAAATACTATATCATCAAGAACTCATGGGGTGAGGGATGTGAATTGGGTGGTTATGGAAAAATTAGACAATAAATTGTCAATACCCCCTAAGATTTCAAATACTTACTTGATAAGTTAACATATCCAACTGATATTGTGCTCAACTACGTAGCTACTACTTAAACGTAGATATATAACTTATCGAATAGATATTATGTTCAACTAGCTAGTAGTTAAAGGTATACATATATATGTATATGTATATGTTGATTTTTATATGTATATTTGTATATGTATGTGTAGATGCACACATAGATGTATAATTATATGTATATGTGTGCATATATATATATAGATATATATTGTGTTTGATACTGGGTACCTTAGGTTTGGTCTAGTCATTTAGTATCTTTCCTTTTCTATGTATTTCGTGGAGTTAATTAGTAACCAAATTTGAGTTTCGAAATGATATAATGTTATGTATGTGTTTAACCAAGCATTGTGTATGTCGTCTAAATCAAGATTACAAAGAATATATATATATATATAGTTATATTCTCTCAGCTTTATCCTCTCAACTTCATCGATGTCAACTTGATTATAGTTTTTTTACTATTAACATGCAGAAAGAAAAATAATATAGTTATATCCTCTCAGCTTTTTGCTCTCTTATCTTTCATCCTTATATTTGAGTAATATGTGTTTTTAATTTGTTCAGAATGTTGTTGGGCTTTCGTGGTCATAGGAGTCAACAAATCATTGTATAACATTCCGCATGAAAGTAGCAACAATGAAAATCTACTGCAACATTCACTCGAGTACTTTTTCAACTGTATCAAATATTCTAACGTGTATAATGTTAAGATAAAGAGTAAGGAGGCTTGTTATATACTCTCACCGCAAAAAATATATAGGTGGATAATGGAAAAAGGTATTACACTAGAGTTGAAAATCCCATCGGTAGCAGAAATGAGAATATGTAGTGTATAACAACAATGGTATATATATCATTTACATTTACGTTTTTTATATAATTATATATTACTACCTAACAATATTTTATTTTATTTTTACGAAGTTTCTCCTCAAAATTCAAAATTTCATAAAGATACGAGATCCTACCAATTAACAACAACCAATAACGGCGATTGTAAAGTTTTGTTGAGAATTCAAACACTTGACGACTGTAAGTAAATATATTACACTTTTTGCACATGATAAATACTTGCTACTAGTTACACAATGATCATCACTTTATATATTTTGTTGATAAATTTAGGAGATTGGAATTTATTGTTTGACGCAGGCTGACATGTAGTTCTTGTTGTTTTGTTCCACGTTGATTCTACCAACTAGAAATACTAGATCATTAAAACTCGTGGGGTGAGGGATGTGAATTCGGTGGTTATGGAAAAATTAGTCAATAAATTTTCAATACTCCCTAAAACTTCAAATACTTGCTTGAGAAGTTAACCTATCTAACTGATATTGTGCTCAACTACGTAGCTACTACTTAAAGGTAGATATATAACTTATCGAATAGATATTATGTTCAACTAGCTAGTAGTTAGAGGTATACATATATATGTATATATGTATATATGTATATGTATATGTGGATTTGTATCTATATATTTGTATATGTATGTGTAGGTGCACATGTAGATGTATATTTATATGTATATGTGTGCCTATATATATATATATTGTTTGATATTGGGTAGCTTAGGTTTGGTACATGATAACTTGCGAAGCAATTTATTTTTTGTTTAAACTGAAGCTAAAACAAGGCCAAAAGATACATTGATGCGTTACTTCAACGCTATAAGGAAGGAAAATGCAATAATTTTCTGCAGTCGGCTATGTATGCGGAGCAAAATTATAAAAATAAGGTGCTAACGCAATTAATTCAGTTGTTTGTTGCCCATGTTTCTCTGAGCGCAAGCACACATCCCAAGAAGATTAGGAACAGACAAGATGGATTAAAAGACCATGCTGACACACTTACGCGCAAGTGGGCTGAAGATGACTGAAACAAGTTTTCTAATTCCTTGAAGAAGTCAGTTTCCTTCGCCTATAAATAGAAGTCACCTGCTCAAAGGAAAGAGATACGAGACAAGAGGGAGGAGACAAGATCAAAAGCAGCAAGGAGGAAGAGTACAAAGAATATGTATATATACAATTTCTAGTCGTTTAGTATCTTTCATTTTCTATGCATTTCATGGAGTTAATTAGTAAACAAATTTGAGTTTCGAAATGATAGAATGTTATGTATGTGTTTAACCAAATATTGTGTATGTCGTCAAAATCAAGATTACAAAGAATATGTATATATACATACATACATACATGATGTGTATGGAAAAACTTTATTGGGTAATATTTCCAAGAAAACAAAAGAAAGTAAAGAAATATATTAATAACTAACGACCAAGTTCGACGATAGCAATACCTAACTAATATCTTAAATTCAAACGCAAGTGATAAAAAATAATAATATAAAAATTTTAAAAAAAATTGTCTCTGTTTTTATTTTTTTTATAATGATAATGAAATTTGATAAAATCTGCCAGTGTGAAACAATACATCATTGTAAGTTAGTTCTTGCTTCTCAGGTTATGAAATGTCTTTCTCATATGGCTGTTTAGAACCTCCCAACTTATAAACTATTAAAAATAAAAGGTATTACATATATCATTTAAATAATGTGATAAAAAAAGTATATGTAAATACATGCTAATATTTTTTTAAAAAAATGAATTCAACTTTCAGATATTCATATCTTTAGATTGCACAACAAATATTGAGTTTTGTTTGAGGAGGGTAAAAAAAAATATTAAAAAATGTGATGTATATTTGTTTTGAAATATAAATGTGTAATATTGAAGAGATATAATAAATTAAAAAAAAAAAGAGTGTGTGTGCTCTCATATGTGTATTGAAAACCTACTATAATAAATTAAAAGAAAAATAGAGAGAGAAGGGGGAGAGATGGTGGGGTTTCTATTGAAAAGATACAATAAATTAAAAAAAAAAAGATGGTTGAGGAATTTGAAGCGTTAAAATGAAAACGCATGTTTAACAAATATATATATATATATATATATATATATATATATATATATATATATATATATATATATATAATAAAAAAGTAAAATTTGTTAGATGAGATTTTGATGAGATTTTGTTGAAATTTTGACATTTAATAAAAGTAAATAGAAAATAAGAGAGTGACCTATGTTAAAAAAGTATTGGTGGTAAACAACAAATTCATGCTCACACTGTTATGCAGTGAAATTTTATTCATAAAATAAAATTAGTACAATAAATAACATAAATATATAGTATTTTGAACAAAGTATACACATAATATTTATTTTGAATTTAATAATATTAAAATAATAAAAATATTTTATATTTTATTTATAACTTAGCACTTTTAAAACTATAAAGAATGTATATTACTTTATAATTAGTAAAAATTTAGATAATTCATTTCATTGTTTATCTAGAAAAATTAAAATATTAAATTATGTTTTTAAAAAAATAAAGCTTCGAAAAAAATCTTGAATTAAAATTTTAAAATCGACGGAAGCAAATCTAAAAAAAATAATTAAAAATAATATTGAAATTTAATCATAATTATAGTAAAACAAAAAAAAAAGAACAAGCTTATTTTTTTCATTTTAATCAAAATTGATACTTTACAAAATTGTAAAATATACCTACAACAATATAAAATAAAATTCCAATTTTACGATTGATGGAAAAAAAACCTTTATTAATTAAATTTGAAAAACAATTGTAAATAAAACTTACAAAAATACCAAACATAAACCCAAACTTCATATCTCTACACCGGGGAATTGACAAAAATGACCCCTTGAAGTTTTTGGTTTGTAATTTTGACCCCCTCCCTAGAAAAAAAGTTTTTTTGGACCCCTTGATGATGAAGATGATGTAAGCATGCATGTTAAATTACTTTTATACCCTCAATTCATTAAAAACCAATAAAATTAATTATTTCACCAACTTTTCACCCACTTTCACCAACTTCCCATATCATAATTATCATCCATTACTCTTAACCATCCATTAAGCCCATTTTGAAAAAAAAAAAAACATTCTACAATCACCCAACTCTTCATCTTCTCTCTTGAATCCACAACAAGGTTTTCACCTAAAGTGCATTTGATCCACAATAAGTGTTCAATATTTAACAAGGTACGTTTGCCTGTCATTATTCTATCGTTTTGTTTCAAAAAATCCAATAGAATGTGGTTAAAATGGTTTTTTTTTCGTCTAAACTGTGTTGAACCCAATCCAATCTCGGCCGGAATGGTTGAAAATCCCGGCCGAACCATCAATTTTCCCGGTCGAGATCCATTCATATTGAAGACCGGACGAATCGGTTTTTTTCCCGATCAAACCAACATTTTCCCGACCGAGTCATCACCAAGATTAGACCGAGATGAGGGTTTTTATTGTTTTTTTTATATGTGTATGAATTTCCCTTGGTTGCATACATTTGTTTATATATTCTTTTGTATTTGTGCAGATGTCTCGTGTTTGGGTATGTTTTGGTGGTGTGTGGAAGGAGAGTGAAAAGGAGTACGATGGTGGAGAGATGAGGGGCTTAAACGTGGATGTTGGAATTTCTTATAACGAGTTCTTAGGTCGGGTGTATGAAATAAGTAGTATAAATTCAAATGATAACGACATTGTATTGAGGTGTCTGCTTCAACTGAGGTCTAAAGCTCCCGCTTTTGTGATTAGGAACGATGTAGACCTACATAGTTTTTTGACGTGGGAGGAAGTGTCTACAAGTCCCCTTTATGTATCCACTGTGCCGAAATCATCCCTGTCCAGTAACCAAGGGTTTCGTCCATATCCCATTCCATATACTGTATCAAATACCCCATATATGGGAGTGCAATACTTTTCATGTATGGATCCACATCATCAACCATACCATTACACGTCTGTCCCACCATATATCCCACATAACACGAGTCAAGAAATACCATCCCGAGCCACACCTTTTCCACACAATGAAGATCATCACAATCTCTCAACTTCCACATCCTTCCCTTACAAAGAAGAGCAAGAGCAACACATCCCCTACGTTTCCACACACATGCCACTTACACCCATTTATAACGAGCCAATGTCACTGAGTCCATTACATGACAATGAGGGGGCATATAACCTTTGGGATGATGTTGACAACGTTACCCCGCAAAATGATTTCCATGATTGGGGAGATTATAGAGACGATGTTAACCTGGACAGTGATTTTCAAGATTGGGGAGAATACGAAGAAGAGGAGCCAGACACATATACAGATGGAACACATAAGAGTGGGGGGAATATTTGTACGAAGTTGATGTAACTGCCCAGGAGATGGAGGAAAACTTCAGGGTTCATCAGGATGTACTTGTAACTGCACAAAATGTCGATCCTCCTGCTATGTTGGTTAATATGGCACCCCACCGTTCTACGACAACTTGTGCATCTAATTCAACAGTCATGCCAGGTCAGTACTCTAATTACAAGGATATAGAAGTGGAAGATATATTCTTGTCTAAGAAGGACTTGCAGATGAGACTGTCTGTTTTAGGGATGAGAGAGAACTTTGAATATAGGGTTAAGAAGTCTAACAAGAAAATATTCAAAGTCCGGTGTGTTGTTGAGGAATGTAAGTGGAGTGTCCGAGCTACGAAGCTGAAAGGTTGTGATGTCCTTACAGTTACCAAGTATTCTAACATTCACACGTGCAAACACTTGATGCTAACCCACGACCATAGACAGGCCAAAATTTGGGTTGTTGGCAATATTGTGGAGACAAAATATTTGGAGGTTGGTCGTTCTTATAGACCGAAGGACATCATAAGTGATATGCGGCAAAAGTTCGGTGTGAATCTGAGTTATGACAAGGCTGAAGGTGTTCATATAACACATGTGGAAGCAATTGAAGATCGAAAGCACCTAACTACATCAATTTTACTCCTAAAGCATGCATGTTCTAAGAATCCAGAAACAGAGAGAGTGAAAGTACCAACCTTTTTGTAGCTCAATTGGTGGACCTTATTGGATTCTTTTCTTTTCCAATCTTCTTAGGACAACCCTTTAGAGTCTTCCCTACTATCCTCCAGGCCAAGAACGACTTGTGGGAGTCTATATAAGATAGGGAATGGGAAGGGAAAGCTTGAAGGATCAAGCTATGAAGAAGTATGAGAGATGAGAGAGTTTGAGTCTAAAATCCAGCAGCATAACATTAAGGAAAAGGCTCTCTTAAGTTTGAATCTGATTCAAACTCCTTTTAAAGACATTCTCCATCCAAGGCCAAGCCTCAAGACACAAGACACATGGTGTATTTGCAAGCTCAAGTGGATTCTAGGTGTGCATTTCACAAGACATGCAACAATGCATGAGTGAGTTGTCTTTCCACTTTGAATGATCATGCATAAGTGGATTTCCAACTAAATCCATTAAATTCAAATTGAAATCAGATTTCAAGCTTGCAAATTAACCCCAATTTCAATTCTAAATTGAAATTAACTGCTTGGTAATTAATTTGAAACATTTCAAATTAATTTTGATATGATTAATTTAATTAATCTTTGTCACCTTGTGCAAATCCTTATATATGATTCCTAATACATATATATAGTATTCAAAACACTTTTAAATACTTCATCTCTCATTTTCTAGTTTAATTCATAATTAAATTATTGTGTCAAACACAATTTACAATAATACCCTTTTTCCAAATTTTGAACGATTCAAAACTTCCTATCTTTTGTTCTAGGCTTAATTCCTATATGAGCAAGTAGGGGGACCTAATGGACCTATAGATCATGGGCTCTAACGATTCGTGGCTAACCGACTAATCTCATTATCCAAATTAGCCAACATTCGTTAACTATCGGGACACTCCACTATAGCCCGATAGTTGCACTCCCCTCACTATAGATATATTTCCGTCCACTTGATTTAACCATGATTAGTAAGTCGATCCTTCACAGGTTGTTCGTAGCTATAACTAGGTCAAAAAGCCGTTTCACCCCTATAGTACTTCTAGTTCCTCAAGTCCCACTGACCCTCTAATGAACAATTGGTTTATGGTGCAACCAATAAACCGAGTCCCTCTCGGGCCAATGAGAGGGTGGGATCCCTTTGTTCAAGCCCGGAGTCAGCACTTAAGGGAACAACCTCTCTTCTATCCCTAATTCGGGTAGGAGCGAATTCCTTCTTCCACGACTATGTCCCCAGCTATCTACTCGTTCCTATCCCTGAAATGGGAGGTTTATTGAGTCGGCGATACTGAGCCACTCTCACCTATGCAGATCTAAGGATAAGCCCGAATAAACGGGAGTTCATAGTTAGCTCAGGATTAAGATCGAGTTACCTAGGTCATCACATGAAATAGTCAGTCTCGTCAGTAAACGATGTTATAAAGCAAGAGCGACTTATTTCTCGGTCCTGGTCTTATGCAAACTCATTGCATAGGACGCCCCCACTCGCATGTCTCTACATGGACGATTTAGGATCACATCGTCTATACCAACTATAAAGTGGACCGCGTCTCATAGTGTCCCCAGAATAAGGTACCCAACTCTATTCCTATACTATAGACCGTTTTGGCTATTACTCAAGCTAGATCCACTTTTATGTCTCTACATAAAGCTCAAGTGTTCATCCTATAGCCATGGATCTTAGTTTATTGGATTTGGGAATTTATATGTGCAATTTACTTTATTCAGTACTAACTTTACTGAATTAGTCTCGACAACGCCTTTATTCGAATAAGTATATAATTCGTTTAACATTCACTATCTACGAGTTTTAGGACACCAATCCCAACAATCTCCCACTTGAACTAAAAACTCTAGTTTAGTGGGATGTACTATAATCTATAGCAGGGTGAATAAATACTTGTATTAATAACAAAGTAAAAATGCAATAAACTAGGGCATCTAAATACCCAGTATACTGAGGTATCAATATACCGGTTACAATTCTCCCACTTGACCTAGATTATTTCTCGTACACATCTCGCAGACCTAGACCTTCTAGATGACTCTCGAACACTTTAGCCGTGAGAGCCTTCGTGAATGGATCAGCAATGTTGTGCTCCGACGCTATCTTCGTGACGATCACATCTCCTCGGTGCACAATCTCCCTAATGATATGGTATTTCCTTTCGATGTGCTTGCCTCTCTTATGGCTGCGAGGTTCCTTTGAGTTTGCAACTGCGCCGCTATTATCACAATACAAGGTGATACGTAGATGCATATTCTGAATAACTTCCAAGTCAGTTAGGAACTTCCTGAGCCATACTGCCTCTTTTGCTGCTTCGCAAGTGACTACATATTCGGCCTCCATGGTCGAGTCTGCCATGCATCCTTACTTGATGCTGCACCATACTATTGCTCCTCCATTTAGAGTGAATACTGACTCCGATGTAGATTTCCTCGAATCTTTATCGGTTTGAAAGTCAGAATCAGTGTATCCTATAAGGATCAAATCCTTCGAACCATACACAAGCATATAGTCCCTCGTTCTCCTTAGATATTTGAGGATACTTTTAACGGCTGTCCAGTGATCGAATCCTGGATTTGATTGATATCTACTGACAATCCCTACTGCATAACAAATGTCAGGCCTTGTACACAACATGGCATACATTAGGCTACCTATTACAGAGGCATAGGGAAAATGTCTCATGTCCTCAACTTCTTGAGGTGTCTGAGGACATTGTTCCTTAGACAAGTTAATTTCGTGCCTGAAAGGTAATAGTCCTTTCTTGGAATTTTGCATTTTATATCTAACTAACAATTTGTCGATATAAGACGCTTGAGACATGGCTAGCGTTTTGTTCTTTCGGTTTCGAACAATTTGGATCCCTAGAACAAATTGTGCCTCACCCAAATCTTTCATTTGGAATTGAGTTGCTAGCCATAGTTTAATGTTAGTTAGATAACCTACATCATTCCCAATGAGCAGGATATCATCCACATACAGTACTAAGAAATCTACGGAGTTGTTGATGATCCTTTTGTAAACACAAGGTTCATCAACGTTTTGTTCAAAGCCATAAGATTTGATTGTAGTATCAAATCTCATATTCCAGGATCTAGACGATTGTTTTAATCCATAAATTGATCGTTTAAGCTTGCAAACATTTTGCTCTTGATCCTGAGCAATGAACCCCTCTGGCTGAGACATGTAGATACTTTCTTCAAGATTACCGTTCAAAAAGGCAGTCTTGACATCCATTTGCCATATTTCATAATTGTAAGACGTGGCAATGGATAAAAGTATCCTGATCGACTTCAACATGGCAACAGGGGAGAAGGTTTCTTCATAATCAATCCCCTCCCGCTGGGTAAAACCCTTTGCCACAAGTCGTGCTTTAAAGGTCTGTACCTTTCCAACAACGTCTCGTTTTCTCTTATAGATCCATTTGCACCCTATGGGTCTAACCCCTTCAGGTTGATCTACAAGATCCCATACTGAATTAAAATGCATGGACTCGATTTCCAAGTCCATGGCCTTAATCCACTCGTTCTTGTCAACGTCATCCATTGCCTATTTAAAGGTTAATGGATCCTCGATCCCGTCATCAGGTATGACAATTGGAGTTTCAATTAAACCCAAATAGCGATCAGGTTGTCTAACAATCCTCCCACTACGTCGAGGTTCTTTTATTTCTTGAGAAGGACGCGATTGACTTGAGGTGCCAGCATCATCATCAACTCTTGTTGATGTTTCGGTAGCTTTGTTAGATAGTTCACTTAATACGACTTTACTTCGTGGCTTGTGTTCTCTGAGGTCTTCTTCTTCTAGGAATGTAGCATTTTCGATACAAGTACTTTATTTTCCTCAGGATCGAAGAAGTATCCACCTCTCATTTCTTTGGGATAGCCTACAAATAGGCAAAATCTAGAACGAGGCTCCAATTTCTTTGGGTTTGCATCTAGCACGTATGCAGGGCATCCCCAAATTCTGAAATGTCGTAAACTAGCTTTACGTCTTTTCCAGAGCTCAAGCGGTGTTTCAGAAACACTCTTTGAGGGAACTATGTTCAAAATATAAACTGCAGTCTCTACTGCATAACCCCAAAATGAGTTAGGCAACTGAGCATAACTCATCATCGAACGAACCATGTCCAACAAGGTTCTGTTTCTCCTTTCCGATACACCATTTTGCTGAAGTGTACCAGGGGCTGAGAGTTGGGACGTAATTCCATGCTCTATCAAATAGTCTTGAAAACTTGAGTCCATATACTCTCCACCTCGATCGGATCCAAGTGTTTTAATCGTCTTACCTAATAGGTTCTCAACCTCGGCCTTGTACTCTTTGAACTTTTCAAAAAGTTCGAACTTATGATGCATCAGGTAGAGATAGCCATACCTCGAATAATCATCAATGAAACTGATGAAATATTCGTACACACCTCGAGCTCTAATGTTCATTGGTCCACAGAGGTCCTAATGAATGAGCTCTAGGGGCTCTTTGGCACGATAACCTTTTCTGGTAAAAGGTCGTTTTGTCATCTTGCCCTCAAGGCATGACTCACAAGGAGGCGACGAGTCGTCTTCTAACTTGTTTAGAAGTCCACTCTTGACCAATCTCTCAATCCTATTGAGGTTGATATGGCCTAACCTCAAGTGCCAGAGATAGGTATCTTGAGAAACTCTTCGCTTTTTAGGTTGAGTCTCAGCGGTTTTAAACATCTCGTGATTTAAAATAGCTTTAGACTCAATTGGTCTCAAAACATACAATTTATTCTTCAAGTTTGCAGAGCAAACATTAATACCTCTTTTAGTTATGAACGCTTCATTAACAGAAAAAGAAATTAAGTAACCTTGTTCCAATAAACAAGATAAAGAAATCAAATTTCTTTTAATTTTCGGAACTATGTACACATTATCTAATATCATGTAATGTTACTTGGTGAAGAATAATTTTATGTCTCCCACTGCAATAGCCGAGATGACTTCTCATGTTCCAACTTTAAGAGTCATCTCTCCAGCTATTAGCTGTTGCCAGGAACTCATTCCTTGAAATGAAGAACATACGTGATTAGTGGCACCTGAATCGAGTATCCAGGCAGAATTGTCGTTTTCCACTAAACACGTTTCCAAGACTAATAAATCGCATTTAGAGTCGTGGATTATGTTTTTCTTGGCTATGCAGTTAGTTTGAGGACATTCATCAGTTGAGACCAAACCTAAATTCTTTGCCACGTGGTTAGCGTTTAAGTAAGTATTCTTAGTCGTATGTACTAAACCGTTTAATTTGGCATTTGACAAAGCACATACGTTTTTCGACATATTGCTGAAACAAACAAATTAATCTCTATTAGAAACATGCACTAAACCCATTAATCATATAATCCAATCAGATTTTAGCAAAAGCAATCATCGACCCATATATACAATTGATTTATTTGCAACGTAACTTCAGGGGTTTAGAATAACCGCTACCGTAGGGCAGTCAACTACTCCTCCTCTGAATCGAGACAATCTCGGCCAAATACTATTCCCAGAATAACTCTTACTCCAATAGTTATTAGCTAACGTTAATTTGGTCAAGACCATCTTGTAAGTGTTACCCATCATTTTCAGATCTCGGAGGGCGGCCCCAACAATGCCACCGTAGGGAAGAGCTAATGTTGGGAATGGCCCTAGGAAACCCTATCCATTTCTGGAGTTTGCGTTGTTCCGAATCCCATGCGCAAGCCCTCCGTAGGGTGATCGCTCCCAGGGCGACTCGCAGGCAGCGCATAGGAATCTCACGGTGCAACCTAATGATGGAGACCGCAGGATACGTTTGAAACGTTTCCTTCTCCCAGTTACTATGAACACTTTTCCCATTCACCTTGATATTAACCCATGCAAACACCATCCGTAGGGGGACACTCCCAGGGCGCCTCGAGGCCAAGCATGGATCTCACGGTGTGAACTCAGGGGGACGTGAGAGTAGAAACTTAACATGAATATTTCGTTTCTATACTTTTCCTCCCACTAAAGTGTCGTAAAGTTTTAGGGTCTATTACTTAGGTAAATTCCGGCTAAATGAATCTATCTAAGTCTATGCCTTATTAAACAAGGTCTTTACACTAAATGTCCAGGTGATTAAACACTTTTAATAACCTAGTGACATTGCATGCTAGTAAGACTTTGGTTAATTCAACTCAGGTTTCGAACCATTTTCAGGAGAGTTCCCTTATAACCAAGGTCTTATGCCCTACTTACTCAAATTTTAAAACTATTTTAAAAACTAAGTAATACATTTTTCTAATCCTATTAGAAAAGGCGATCTTAGGTCTATTTCATTTTAAACCATATAAAGAATGATAAGAACCTAAGATCCTATGTTAGTATGCAACTCTTTGTTATAGGCTTTATGGATTCTATTCATTAACTATTATAACTCTTATAACTTTTAATGAATTAACCCTATAACATGCTTTCTAATGGTGTTTAAAAGCATATAACAATCAATCATTCAAGTTATAAGAAAAGCACCATTTAGAAACAATCTATGTCTAGGTTTGTATAACGCTTTATACTACGATGTCTAGGTGATAACACTTTAAAACCTCACACCGCTCACGCATGCTCATAAAACTCGTGTTAACTTAACTCAAGAACCGACTCGATTCCCAGGTAGGAGGTGTTCCGTAAACCGTCAACTTAAATACCTCCAGCCTTAGACAGCATCTTGTTGGGTGAGTTCTCTCGTAACCGTTGTTTTACAAGATATCGACCTAAACTATGCAAGTTGATCGATTTGGAGGTTCATTAACCTAAGTGAGCATGCACTTAACCTTGTTATAGATTTTAGATTTCTATCTCTTTTATAACAATTATAAAACAAATCCATAACAAGCCTAATTTGAGTATAACACTTATAATCAAACTAATGAAATTTCATGCTTCATGCTTGGTTAATTTTATCATTTAATGATTATAACTATTATAAGAATTAATCAATTTTAATTGACCATTGAAGCATGAATCTCCCAAAATTAATACAACTCTTATATTAATTAAGATGAAATTTCCCTAATGCATTTGAATTAATAAATAACACTTATTCAAATTAAACAAATGCATGAACATGCTTTCCTATGGTGGGGTTTTAAAACTATATGGCATGCTCATAATGCACATATAATTAATCTAATTTAATCACACATTCACAATGCATAAATAAATTAAAAAAAACCTAAAGTGGATTGGTTTGGCAATTATACACAAGCAATTAACTAATTATTACAATAATAATTATAAATAAATGCTTGTAAATATCGTGAGCATCTCGAACCGCCCCGAACCGACCCTCCAAGGATTGAACCGGGCTTGAAAAGAGTCAAAAGTGGCTGAACCGGACTGCAGTAGACCGAACCGAACCCCAAAAAACGCCCCTGGACCGAACCGGATCTGGAAATCTGCAGCGCCTGGAAAAATTATTCAACAGCGTTGGGACGCTACTTGAAGAGCGTCTCGACGCTCTCACGGCCAGCAGTTACTGCTTGTTGTTTTCTGCTTGCGTCTTCCCCGGTTTTCTTTGATTTTAAAGCCTATATGGACTCTATTGACTCTATAAAAATTACAAACTCTAGAACACACATTAACACTCTTACATTTCCGAGCAATTACAATTTCATCAAGAAATGAAAGCTCAAAAAATTGCCAAACCAGAAAACTCCACTTTAGCACCCAGAAAAATTCATATTCAAAATGGTACCCACCACAACAAAATTAATGCAAGTTAAGTGCTCTAATCATGCTCTGATACCAATTGAAGGTGTTCATATAACACATGCAGAAGCAATTGAAGATCGGAATAACCTAACTACATCAATTTTACTCCTAAAGCATGCATGTTCTAAGAATCCAGAAACAGAGAGAGTGAAAGTACCAACCTTTTTGTAGGTCAATTGGTGGACCTTTTTGGATTCTTTTCTTCTCCAATCTTCTTAGGACAACCCTTAGAGTCTTCCCTACTATCCTCCGGGTCAAGAACGACTTGGGGGAGTCTATATAAGATAGGGAATGGGAAGGGAAAGCTTGAAGGATCAAGCTATGAAGAAGTATGAGAGATGAGAGAGTTTAAGTCTAAAATCCAGCAGCATAACATTAAGGAAAAGGCTCTCTTAAGTTTGAATTTGATTCAAACTCCTTTTAAAGACATTCTCCATCCAAGGCCAAGCCTCAAGACACAAGACACATGGTGTATTTGCAAGCTCAAGTGGATTCTAGGTGTGCATTTCACAAGACATGCAACAATGCATGAGTGAGTTGTCTTTCCACTTTGAATGATCATGCATAAGTGGATTTCCAACTAAATCCACTAAATTCAAATTGAAATCAGATTTCAAGCTTGCAAATTAACTCCAATTTCAATTCTTAATTGAAATTAATTGCTTGGTAATTAATTTGAAACATTTCAAATTAATTTTGATATGATTAATTTAATTAATCTTTGTCACCTTGTGCAAATCCTTATATATGATTCCTAATACATATATATAGTATTCAAAACACTTTTAAATACTTCATCTCTCATTTTCTAGTTTAATTCATAATTAAATTATTGTGTCAAACACAATTTACAATAATACCCTTTTTCCCAATTTTGAACGATTCAAAGATTCCTATATTTTGTTCTAGGCTTAATTCCGATATGAGCTAGTAGGGGGACCTAATGGACCTATAGATCTTGGGCTCCAACAATTCGAGGCTAATCGACTAATCTCATTATCCAAATTAGCCAACATTCGTTAACTACCGGGACACTCCACTATAGCCCGATAGTTGCACTCCCCTCACTATAGATATATTTCCGTCCACTTGATTTAACCATGATTAGTAAGTCGATCCTTCACAGGTTGTTCATAGCTATAACTAGGTCAAAAAGCCGTTTCACCCCTATAGTACTTCTAGTTCCTTAAGTCCCACTGATCCTCTAATGAACAATTGATTTATGGTCCAACCAATAAATCGAGTCCCTCTCGGGCCAATGAGAGGGCGGGATCCCTTTGTTCAAGCCCCGGAGTCAGCACTTAAGGGAACAACCTCTCTACTATCCCTAATTCGGGTAGGAGCGAATTCCTTCTTCCATGACTATGTCCCCAACTATCTACCCATTCATATCCCTGAAATGGGAGGTTTATTGAGTCGGAAATACTGAGCCACTCTCACCTATGCAGATCTAAGGATAAGCCCGAATAAACGGGAGTTCATAGTTAGCTCAGGATTAAGATCGAGTTACCTAGGTCATCACATGAAATAGTCAGTCTCGTCAGTAAACGGTGTTATAATGCGAGAGCGACTTATTTCTCGGTCCTGGTCTTATGCAAACTCATTGCATAGGACGCCCCCACTCGCATGTCTCTACATGGACGATTTAGGATCACATCGTCTATACCAACTATAAAGTGGGTCGCATCTCATAGTGTCCCTAGAATAAGGTACCCAACCCTATTCCTATACTATAGATCGTTTTGGCTATTACATTCACTATCTACGAGTTTTAGGACACCAATCCCAACAAAGGCATGGTGGGCTAGAGAACATGCCTTGGTTCTTGCCAGAGACTCACCTGAAGAGTCCTACAAACAGTTACCACAGTTTGGAGAAGTGTTGAAAATTGAAAATCCTAATTCATTTTTTGACTTGGAAGTGGACGAGGGTCGTTACTTAAGGCATGTGTTCATGACAATTGGGTGCACGATTAGAGGGTTCTTTAACTCTATTCGTTCGATTTTGATAGTAGATGGGACCCACATGAGGGGTAAGTTCAGTGGAAAGCTCCTAATTGCAGTAGGCATCGATGGAAACAACCAAATATACCTCGTAGGGTTTGCCATTGGGAGTGGAGAAATTGATGAATCGTGGACCTACTTTTTCCAGCAAAATGAACGTGCTATTGGTCAACTTAATCCCCTAGTGATTGTATCTGATAGATACAAGAGCATATGCAAGGCAATACGAACTTTGTTTCATAATGCAACCCACTGCTACTGTATCCACCATCTAGAAGAGAACTTGAAAACAAAGTTCAAGGATCACGACATTTTTCCACTCTACCTTAAAGCAGCGAAGGCATTTCGTGATACAGAGTTTCAGGAATATTGGAGCAAAATTCCAATACGTGCCCAAAAATACTTGGAAGAAGTCAGACTTGACATTGGTCATGTGTTTATCAGTGTGGAATGAGATACAATCAAATGACCAGGAACATTGCGGAATGTTTTAACTCCCTCTTGAAAGATGCGAGAGAGTTACCAATAACAGGCCTTCTTGATCACATTAGGGGATGGTTTCAAGCAACTTACTATGACCGTCGTACCGATGCAGTGAAATGGGATGCACCAATATCGAAATATGGTGAAGAAATTGTTCTAGCAGCGGAGAAGAATGTGAGAAGGCACATGGTTAGGCCAATTGACCGGTACGAATTCCAAGTCGACGATGGACACTTGGGTGGTCGCGTCAACATCCACACGAGAACGTGTGCTTGTCGTGAATTCGACTGCTTCGAACTTTCGTGCTCCCATGCAATCGCAGCCTGCATCTACCAAAATGTGCCCTACTTGGATCTCTATTCTCCATGCTATCGTGTTGAAGCAGTGCTAGTTGCTTACGCATAACCCGTATATCCACTAGGTCACGTGTCGGAGTGGAAAACATCCGAAAATTTTGTGGATTTCGAAGTCTTGCCGCAAAAGAGGGTTCCAAGTTGGTCGACGACAAACCTTGAGGATACCATCCATGGGAGAGGTTAGACAAGTTCACAAATGTACTCGTTGTGGAGGAAGAGGTCATAACAGGAAAACATGCCGCCAACCACTCAACAATGCATAGTTTTCAGTTTTTTTGTGTAATTTTATCTCATGTACCTATCAATGTATCGATTGTTGTTTTGAATATAAGTTTTCATCAATTCTTATATTACAGATGTAGGTTGGTATTTTCTGGGTGCAGGAAGATTATGTAGGTAAGAATGGGAAGGTCTGTTTTAAAAAGAGATACTGTTTTTTTCTCGGTTAAATCCCGGTCGAACTACCAGATCGAGATTCTCCAGCGAGAAGTGCTAGTCGCTAACGTGGCCCAATCAATTTTTTCTATTTTTCCTGGTCCTATCCCGATCGGATCACCAAACTGGGAACCTAGAACGGGGCAACTTCATTTCCCATTACTTTCTTTCTTTTTTCCCGGGTGTTGCCCGGCCGAGATCGAGATCGGGAAAAAAGACAGTGACTATGGCTTAGCATCGCCCCATGGCTCGCTCGAGGCACCCGGTCAGACCGCCCGGTCCGGCTTGGCCTGGGAAAAAAATAGAAAGCAAGCACTAGTATTTACTTTGGCCTCGTTCGAGTATCTCGTTATGCTGACCCGGTCGGGATAAACCCGACAAAAAAAATAGAAAGCAAATGCACTAAATTCACATGGCCCATTCGGATTTCTCAGTCGGGTGGTTCGGCCGGGATAGAACCGGGACAAAAACAGTACACCTTTCTTTTCTAAATACAAATTTTGTTCCTTTTAATGTAATTTTCTACGTTCATTCTTACATAAGTTTGTCATTAACCATTTTTTTGGTATATGTTTCATTATGTGATTACATTAGAGTGTGGTTCCTTAAGTTTGCATGGAATTGCATGGGATTGCATAAGACATTATAAATTAATGATATATCAATATTTCATTGTAGATGAAATCAAATGACTATAAATCACTAAAAAAGTGGCATATTGGCCAACAATTGTACAACATATTACCTGGGAAATTTAAGCATCATATCTTGAGTAAGGGTGTCAAATGACGACCCTGTTACATCATACTCTAAGAATTTACATACAAACACCCCACAATCACCACTATCACGTTGCTGCTGCCTTGATTTTTCCAAACAAATAGGCCATCTTCCAAGAGAGAGCTCCTTCCTTGAATCCATAGAGCCTCGATCTTCTAAAGTATACTCTACACGACGTGGCAAAGGACCTTCAACTCCTGCTCCACCACCTCTTCCTTGTTCGACGCCTTGAGCGAATCTGACACGACCACCTCACCCACCTCCAAATCAATGCACACCAAAACCCAATGGAGACCAGCGAGATTATAAGACAAGTACACCGCATCAACAGTGGTCCATGGGATGTTGTGGTCTGAATGCTCACCCCTCGCGTACCTCAAGACGTTTGATGCCTTGGTCCATTCGTATGTCAAGTTCCGGGGGTGTACGTCGCTGCCTAGCTCTTTGTACAGACCGTCTTCACTTCTCAAAAAATTCTAAACATAAAAAAAACATATCAAACACTATGACATGAGCAAATGAAGTAACAACTTAGACTAGTACATACCGAAACAAATAGATCCGCTGTTGTGAACTTTCTACGATATAGTTGTGGTCGTTGTTCGAACTTCTTTTGGACAAACATGAAGATCGAATCGATAACCTACATCCAGTTACGGTGTTAGTAATCTATATCATACAAATATTGTTTCATTATAGCAAAGTTTTCAAGCATACCTCATCGGTCATCCATTTAGATGGAGTTAGAAGGTCTACGAACCACGACTTGTCTCTGACAGTGTATTCAGTTCTTCAGACACGGTATTTTGGGTCTTCACTGTCTAGCCATGTCTTGAATTGGGCAAACAAATCTTCAGGGATCTCGGGGATAGGATTGTACGTCAGGACCTTTCGCCTTTTCCCGTCTTCCCTTGTGTCTTTCCATGGAGTTCTCAACTTCCATGCAGTCTTCCTCTTCCGAGTCCCCCATCGTTCACTGGGCTCGTTTTGTTGTGAAGTAGACTAGATACCTTGTACAATAAGAGAGAAGCGATAAATACACTAACTAAACCATATTAACAAAATACTGACATCATATACACTAAGAATAAATACTGAAATCCATACCAGCACAGTTTGATCCTCGGTGACTTGTAGTTCCTTGCACACTACAAGTTCAACACTATCAGTGTCTTCCTGTGAATTAAAAAATAATAGAATTCAATTACAACACAATGCAAACGTCTGAAAAAACAAAATTATAAAAAAAGGAATACAAACATTATACACGCTACACTTACCCCGTCTTTACCATCATCCCCATCATCTATATCAATGATTCCCTTTTCCACCCCTTGAACTTGACCACCACCACCGGTCCCTTCCACTACTGGAGCTTTTTGTTGTGTGTCGGTCTAAACAGTTGAACCAATAGCCACATTCAACGGGGTGTCTTCTCCTTTCGCGCTAGTGGTGCGACAGAGGCTGAATGATGGATGTGAGATAAGATGATAAATAAGAATAAAGATAAATTCAGCCAACACAAGTATACATTATCGCACGTAGTAATAAAAACCTTAGAAGTATTCCAAGGGTATCGATCCCACGAGGACTAAATTGTAAATTCAAATTTGAAGAAGAAATTGCTCAACCGATTGCTTAAAAATAGGTAACCGAAGAAATATTTGATGATTGATTTTTAGAAAAATAAATAAAGCAAGCAAATAAATAAAGAATAACAATAATGAAAAAAACGAGGTATGCAATATGGATTCATCCCAAAGGAAATAACATTAATAATGGATTATTCAACTTAAGCTTATTCAATGCATTGGGTCAGATTTAACTTCTATTTGGCCTTGCTCCCAAGAACCGTTAGAAGGTTAAGCGAGTACCGTTATGCACATTTCTGTGACTCGACTCCGACATAGATAATTTATGAATGCAATCTATAACCCTATAGTTGATATAGGGTGCCTTAGGCAGCTTGCCCTATACCACCGTACAATCTCTTTCGAGCTTTTTCTTCTATATCACCTTTATGAGAACCGATATCGTCTGTCCCTTTCGAGATCAAACTCACATAGCATGCAAAGTCTAAGTGATCAAGTTAAACTCAGCAAGATCAAAATGATATTCAATAAAGAATGACATGCATTGAACAAAACTTAAGCAAATAAAACACTTTCAAGCTATTGAACCATAAGGTAATTCACCATATTGAACCTCTCAACGGAATTTAGCTACTCATGGTGAGATAAAGTGCAAATGAATACCTTTTCATTGAAAATAAGATGTAAAGAATATAGATAAATGAAAAGTAACACAAGCTGGAAATAAAGACAGTAGCTCAATACTAGGGTTTTTCTATTTTATCCAATCCTTCTAGAGTTCGCTTAGACACTCCACTCTCTCACTTTTACAAAGTGGATGATCGCTAGACAGAAGGTCGATTAATTAAACGGAAATTGTCGCAGATATGCGTTAATCCAAGTATAAATTAACACAATCAAGTAGTACCTAGAGAGTTCTAGGGTCGAATCCACAGGGAAGGTCGGTTAACGAGTTTTTAACAGCTTACTGACTAAACTCTTGGACGCATGGTATCACAAAAATTAAAAAGGATGTTATTCGGAGTTGGTTGATAAAATAGTGCAATAAACATAAAATCTGCGAAAAGAGTTAAGGAAAATATCAGATAACAAGGCTATCAAGGCTTTTGTTGCGGCGACCGCATGCGTTATAAGTAATCTTGTAGCGCATAATTTGACTAATTGATCCATTAATGCCTAAGTGAGAAATAATCATAAGATTTCCTTCCAGTACTACTCATGCGTTTGGCGTAGAACTAACAACTGTTTTGTTCAATTAGTTCATCGTTGGTCCAGTTCTCTAATAACTTGTAAGTGACTGCGTTAGTCCTAAAACAGTCTAAGCTTATTCATGCATTATCTTATTGCGGTAGTGTTGAGTCTAATACTACCAAGACTACATGTAATGCGCTAGCTTGCTCTACTTAGATATTTCCACATGTGTTACCTGTCAGGGATTTATCATGCTACTACCGCATCTGGCTGGCCAGGTGGGAGTTAGTAATGAAAACATTATCGCATCTAAGTACAAAGCATTAACTTCTCATTCAATCAAAGTGTACGCAGACAAATAAACTTATCACCTTATGAGTGCCTACGCTAAGCCTTGATAAAAGAAAATTAGCTCATGCTGAGAAAGAAATACATCAAGTAATACATTCTAACGCAATGCAAGTCTACCCTGCGATGGTATTCTTTCCTCTAATTTTTTCTCTTTGCTTTCTAGTCTCACCTCTCTCCTCTCTGTCCTTTTCTTGGGCAGGTGGGCGCTTCTAGTGGAAAAGATCTTAGAAATAGGACTCTGTCTTCTTACATCCTAGAAATAGGACTAGAACCACTAGGGTTTTAAGAGTCATGAGCGTTATTTACCTAAGTTTCAGGTAGCCCTAGAAATAGATGCCTAGTTGGCTTAGACTTCTAAAGGCACCTACATCGGAGCTGCATGCTTAGCCTAGTTTATATATAGAATTGTTCTATATGATTTTCCAATGTACCGGTATTTTAGTAAACTTAATTAAAATATGAATCGATCCTATACGCTTCCGCTGGGAATTTTGGAGTTTCAATTCTTCAGGGGTATCCATGCTGAGGGCACTTTCTCAGTAACTCCTTGTAGCGTTCCTGATAACTATCCGAAAGGTAGTTATTTAGGCCTTAATTCTATAGGGATTTGTGTGTCTTTTGTGCTTAATAGGGTTGCTTTTAGATGAATATTATATGTTTTAAACCATTTGGTAGAATGGAGGCTTTGAAAGTTATTTTGTGCAGAATATGTTGTTGGGCGACTTACAGGAGCAAAATCTGTGCTGGAGCAAAACGAGGAGCAAAACTGCCACGTCACAGCTCGTTAGCCAAGTTGACAAACTGACTTCTGTTGAGTTATTTTCAGGATAAAGGAGCGAGGAGAGTCTGCCATGTGTCCAATTTAACCTAATTCTCATCTTATAAAAGGAGAAGCCGTCAAAGATAAAGGCATTCACGATTTGGAGACCGAATCAATCGGCCGGAGGCCGAATTGACGGTGGAATGGAGATCTAAGAAGACCATTTGCGATTCCACTCAAGGAGACGAAGTTCTTCCATGTTCTTGGTGGTTTGGAGCAGCCGTTTCATCCCCATTTGCTGAAAAGGATTAGTATTTCTTGTGTATTTCGTAATATGGATGTGCTTATCGAGATTGTAACGTATTTTATGTTTTCAATCATTAACTAATTGCTTTGTAGGCATAGGTTAAGAATTATGTGATTGCTATATTTATAAATCTGGAAATTCTATTTGAACATGATAATCTTGAATTATTGTTGATCTTTAATTTCATTATGTGTCCGCCTAGCTAGCCGGTATGTATAGCTTCTTCTAGTTTCAGGAATGATTTTGGAGTTGTGTGGCAATAATTCACGCTAGATCATTGTGTATTGGTGAACGCCAGTGACTGAGTTAGGGATAGCCAGTTGCCTAGTGCTTGATCGGTAGAGCTTCATTGGTTTTGAAACATATTCCAAAAAAATCGGAGTTTCGGGAGGATCCCGCTGATAATACTGCATGAGATTGACGGATCAAAAGATTTGTTGGAGCATCTTTATAAACAATTACAGAAGTCTTCACATGTGTCTGTTTCCATTTTGTTTTCTCTGTCGTAATCATTTACTGCTTTCGCATATCTTTTGTTTCAGCATTTTAAAAACCCAATCAATTTAACCAAACTTTTGAAATCACTAAAAAGGAAAATTAAATCAATAGAGGTAGGCATTTCAAGACCCTGTGGATACGATAAATACTTATCACTTGTTGCTAGATTATGTATACTTGCACAGTATTTTGGAGTCAATTTATCTCATATTTTTAACCACTCCAAAATTGCAACAAGTTTTTGGCGTCGTTGCCGGGGACTTGAAATTGTTTTATTTGATTGATTTTTTTTGTGTATTTTTGGTGATTTGGTGCATGAACTTTTTTTATTGTTTCTTTTTGTTTTGTAGGTGTGACTTTGGTGTGTGAGCGATCCCCTTCAGATTAGATTTTCAAAAAAAAAATCAAGTGAATCTCGAAGAGGAATTGTGCGATGCAACAAAATCCACCGCTAGAGCAAAATGGACAGTAAAATAATAAGGCTAAGTATCATATCCTTGTAGCAAATGATAAGGACAGAGCCATTAGAGCGTATGTTTTTCCAATAGTTGACGAGTTAAATCTAGTGATAATTCGTACAGTTATTGAGGCAGCAAACTTTGAAATGAAACCGGTCATGTTTCACATGTTAGAGATGGTTGGCCAATTCCATGGTTTACCATCCGAGGACCCTCATCTTCATCTTAAGTCTTTTCTAGGAGTTAGTGATTCATTTGTTATTGAGAGAGTGTCGAGAGATACCCTTAGATTAATCCTATTTCCTTATTCCCTTAGAGATGGAGCAAAGGCGTGGTTGAATTCTTTTGCTCCAGCATCGATAAGTACGTGGACTGGGCTAGTAGAGAAATTTCTTAGTAAGTATTTTCCACCAACTAGGAGTATCAAGTTAAGGAGTGAGATAGTGGGATTTAGGCAAAATGAGGAAGAAACTTTTAGTGAGGCTTGGGAAAGGTTTAAGGAGCTTTTGCGAAAGTGTCCCCACCACTATTTGCCATATTGTATTCAAATAGAAATATTTTACAATGGGTTAAACATAGCAACCCAGTGTATGGTTGATGCTTCTACGGGAGGGGCTCTTTTGGCAAAATATTTTAATGAAGCTTATGAGATTTTAGAGAGAATATCAACCTACAGTTGTCAATGGCCAGATGTTAGAGGCTCTAATAAAAAAGTTAAGAGTGTGTTAGAAGTTGATGGTGTGTCTACCATTAGGGCCGATATTGTAGAATTAGCTAACACTCTTAAAAATGTAACAATGGTTAGTCATGTCCAGTAGCCGCCAGTGGTAAACCAAGTTACAGAAGAATCATGTGTTTATTGTGGTGAAGAGCATAATTATGAGTTTTGTCCTAACAATCCAGCTTCTGTGTTTTTTGTAGGTAATCAAAGGAATAACCTTTATTCTAACTTTTATAATCCAGGTTGGTGCAACCACCCCAAGTTTGCGTGGGGAGGGCAAGGAAGCAATTCGCAAGTCCTCCAAGCACAACAAAAGGCGGTGAACCAGTCCGGATTTGCTAAATCACAGGAATTGCCCCAACAAAATAAGCAGGCTTTGCCCCAGCAAAATTCGGGTAATTCTCTGGAGTCAATGATGAAGGATTATATGGCTCGTAATGATGTCATAATCCTAAGTCAGCAAGCTTCATTGAGAGCCCTAGAGTTGCAAGTGTGTCAACTAGCTAATGAGCTGAAGGCACGACTTCAAGGAAACATTCCTTCAAATATTGAACACCCTATAAGGGAAGGTAAGGAGCAGGTAAAGGCAGTGACTTTAAGGAGTGGTAAGCCACTAGAAGAGAGGAAAGAGCCTAGTAAACTCCAGGAAGTAGAAAAAAGTAGTGATAAAAATAATGTTGTTGAAAAAGAGTTGGAGTCGGGTCAGGATGCTGGGGGCAACAATAATGATGCTGGAGCATATGGTTCTGTTCCAGATGTGGAACCACCTTATGTACCGCCCCCACCCTATAACCCACCCTTACCTTTTCCACAAAGGCAAAGACCTAAGAATCAAGATGGTCAATTTAAGAAGTTTTTAGAGATTCTCATGCAATTGCATATAAATATTCCTTTAGTAGAAACTATAGAGCAATTGCCTAATTATGCTAAATTTCTTTAGGATGTTTTAACTAAAAAAAAAAGATTAGGAGAGTTTGAGATTGTGGCTCTTACTGAGGAATGTAGTGTTATTCTTAAGAATGGGCTACCTTCCAAGGCTAAGGATCCAGGATCATCCACTATTCCTGTCTCTATAGGTGAAAAGGAGTTGGGGAGAGCACTTTGTGATTCAGGCACAAGCATAAACCTTATGCCTCTTTCGGTTTATCGAAAGTTAGGTATAGGTGAAGCTAGGCCTACAACAGTCACACTCCAATTGGCAGATAAATCTATCACATATCCTGAAGGTAAAATTGAGGATGTTCTAGTCCAGATAGATAAATTTATTTTTCCTGTCGATTTCATTATTCTAGATTATGAGGTAGATAAGAATGTCCCAATTATTCTTGGCCGTCCATTTTTGGCAACTGGTAGATCTTTGATGGATGTCCAACAGGGAGAGCTTACAATAAAGGTGCATGACCAAAAGGTGAAGTTTAATATGTTTGATGCAATGAAATATTCAAATGATTTTGAGGATTGCTCGTGCATTCAGGTGTTGGATGAGTTTGTTGAGGACCACTTTGAGAAGGATTTGATGGAGTACCATACCCAAAAATTTGGAGAGATCCAAATTGAGAATTTGGAAACAGGTGGATTGGAGCATGAGTATGACGATGTAGGTGAGATTTCTAGTTTTAAGAGGAATTTTGAATCCTTAGAGCCAATAGTTGAGAAATCCAAGCCTATTGAACCTTGTAATTCATTGACATTGCTCCAGCAACCTGAGATTAGGAAATCCTTCATTAATGAGTGGTTATTTACTGTAGCTCATATTAAGGAAGTGAAAACACCTTGGTATGATGGTTTTTCCAATTACCTTGATTTTGGAAATTTGCCTCATGGTTTATCAAAAAGACAGATGAAAGAATTTTTCCATGAGGTGAAGTTTTATTTATCAAATGATGCATCTATGGTTAGACTATGTGTTGATGATGGCTGTGAGTTTAAAGTAAAAGGGCAGCGAATAAAGCAAAAGTTTTGCGGGAGCAGTTCATATTGCAATATTTTTAGCTCCGAAAGGTAGTTATTTAGGCCTTAATTCTATAGGGATTTGTGTGTCTTTTGTGCTTAATATGGTTGCTTTTAGATGAATATTATATGTTTTAACCCATTTGGAAGAATGGAGGCTTTGAAAGTTATTTTGTGCAGAATATGTTGTTGGGCGACTTACAGGAGCAAAATCTGTGCTAGAGCAAAGCGAGGAGCAAAACTGTCACGTCACAGCTCGTTAGCCAAGTTGACAAACTGACTTCTGTTGAGTTATTTTCGGGATAAAGGAGTGAGGAGAGCCTGTCATGTTTCCAATTTAACCTAATTCTCATCTTATAAAAGGAGGAGCCATCAAAGATAAAGGCATTCACGATTTGGAGACTGAATCAATCGGCCGGAGGCCGAATTGATGGCGGAATGGAGATCTAAGAAGACCATTTGCGATTCCACTCAAGGAGATGAAGTTCTTCCATGTTCTTGGTGGTTTGGAGCAGCCGTTTCATCCCCATTTGCTGAAAAGGATTAGTATTTCTTGTGTATTTCGTAATATGGATGTGCTTATCGAGATTGTAACATATTTTATGTTTTCAATCATTAACTAATTGCTTTGAAGGCATAAGTTAAGAATTATGTGATTGCTATATATATAAATCTGGAAATTCTATTTGATCATTGATCATCTTGAATTATTGTTGATCTTTAATTTAATTATGTGCCCGCCTAGCTAGCAGGTATGTATAGCTTCTCCTAGTTTCAGGGATGATTTTGGAGTTGTGTGGCAATAATTCACGCTAGATCATTGTGTATTGGTGAACGCCAGTGACTGAGTTAGGGATAGGCAGTTGCCTAGTGCTTGATCGGTAGAGCTTCATTGGTTTTGAAACATATTCCAAAAAATCCGGAGTTCCGAGAGGATCCCGCTGATAATACTGCATGAGATTGACGGATCAAAAGAATGGTTGGAGCATCTTTATAAACAATTACAGAAGTCTTAACATGTGTCTGTTTCCATTCTGTTTTCTCTGTCGTAATCATTTATTGCTTTCGCATATCTTTTGTTTCAGCATTTTAAAAACCCAATCAATTTAACCAAACTTTTGAAATCACTAAAAAGGCAAATTAAATCAATAGAGGTAGGCATTTCAAGACCCTGTGGATACGATAAATACTTATCACTTGCTTCTAGATTGTGTATACTTGCACAGTATTTCGGAGTCAATTTATCTCATATTTTTAACCACTCAAAAATTGCAACAGTTCCCAGGCCTCAAACAGTTGTTCATCAAACTGCTGCTGAAATGTCCCAATTTCGATCCTCAGCTTGATCGTCTTAGTAGGTGGAAAAAATTTATTTAACAAGGTCTGGATCAAAGCATCCAAGGTAGTAATGCTTCCAGGTGGAATAGATTGCAATTAATTTCTCGCTTTATCCTGCCAAGAAAAGGGGAATAAATGTAAGCGTATAACATCCGTAGTTACTCCATTTAACTTTACCGTCCCACAGATATCAAGAAAGGATTTAAGATGGGAATTTAGGTCTTTTGTAGGCGATCCTCTGAAGGCACAGTCACAAGCCATCTGAATATGACTGGTCTTCAGCTCAAAATTATTGGCACTGATTAGGGCATAGACGATCTGATAAGTGCCAAAAATATATCTATTTTGCCCCTTCTTCTTAGCTTATTTCTTGTGAAACTTGTATGTTTTTGGATCAAATTAACCATTCTCGAGCCTAAAAGGTGTAAAATTTGGTAAGTTGAGTCTTAGAGAGTCATGTTTGTTAAATTATGTGTTTTTATGTTTAAATGAACTGATTTGATTTGCATTTAACACATTTTTGCATGTTGTAGGAAAAACAGAGGAAAACAGAGGAACATCATAAATGCAACAACATTTCTAGGCAGAAACAGCAAAAGTTTGAGTCCGTCGCGGGCCGTTTTGAACGAGCTTTTCACACACCTAACCGGCTGCTTTGACTTCGAAAATGACTAGGCTACCTGCAAGCACCATTTTTCGTGACTCCTCAACGACTCCCCATTCTATAAAAGGCCACAAATCGAAGACAAACGCAAGCAAAACTCACTAGGAATAAGAGGGTGGTGACAAAACCCTAGTAGACGCCCATAAGTTATGATGCCCGTAGTCCTTGCTAGAAGACCAAATTCTAACCTTAGTTAGGCATCAAACCTTCGTGTTTGTAGAGATTTTCACCCTATTTCCAACTTGTATAAGAAGATTAGAGTGTCGTGAGAATATTAGAGGGATTAGATAAATAAACTAAACCTAATTTTAGCTACTGCAAATTATTTTCCAGTAGGGGTGATTGTCGGTCAGTCGACATCGATTTTGGGCTCAAACTGATGCCGAACACAGGCATGTCGGTTTTGTTCGATCGACAGTATCCAGTTTCAGAGGTGTTTATAGAACCGACCGACCGATCATAAGTAAACTTCGGTCCGTCTCGGTCGGTTTTGAAAGTTTGCCTTCATCAGAGATGTGAAAAGAAAAGAGAATGGGTGGGCTATGAAAAGAAAAGAGAACGAGTGGGATCATGGTGACGAAGTACTCCAACAAAGAGACTGTTCGTGGTGACGAAGAGCTCCTACAAAGAGACGGCAAAGAACTCCGGCAAGATCTGGATAAAAAGAAAAATAGATGGAATGAAATGAGAGTGAGTAGAAGAGAAAGAGAGAGGGCGAACGGAGAAGAACTCCAACGGTAGAGAGAAAATAAATGAGAATTCTAAGAAAGAGAAAGAAGTTTGAATGAGGATTTTAAAAAAAAAAAGTATTTTTTTCAAAAAATGCAATGATTACCTATAATATATAGTGATAGCGAGCATAGCTAGCTACTTTTACTTATTTAATTGAGCTAGTCTTTTATGATGTTTGGGCCATTTTATTGTGCTTAATTGTTTATTTTGTAGGAAAGCGTTGATTAGAGTGAAAACGTGGAATAAGAATTAATCGGGTGTTCGGGACGTGAAAAGATGCCAAAGAACAAAAAAAGATTCAAGTAACAAGGAGCCAAGAATGGGCATTCTGCCCATTAGCGTCGAGACGCCACTCTTGGAGCGTCTCGACGCTACGTTTCCTTAATGAGAAGATGCGGCAGACCCACAGCGTCTCGACGCTGTGATAGGAAGCGTCCTGACGCTATCGTTTTTCCTTTTCAGACACCCGCGTAAAAGGGGCAGCGTCGAGACGCTGTCTTAACAGCGT
The DNA here is from genome assembly GCA_036850905.1 of Luffa acutangula. Taxonomy (NCBI): domain Eukaryota; kingdom Viridiplantae; phylum Streptophyta; class Magnoliopsida; order Cucurbitales; family Cucurbitaceae; genus Luffa; species Luffa acutangula. The sequence goes on along the minus strand of CM072094.1, from coordinate 6,623,636 downwards.
CGAGACGCTACGACAAAAATCTGCTATATAAGCTTAGTTTCGGCTAGGTTTTGGGACTTTTGAATTGGGACTCTTGGGATCCGACATTAGAGCAGAAAGAGGACAGAATTGAGCTGAAGCAAAGGGGACTAGTTGGAAATCAACCCATTGTTCGTGGGGATCGTGACGGGGACGTTCGGTCTCGGCCTACAACGAGTCTATTTCTCTTTTCCCTTACTTTAGATAGTTTTTATGGCTTATTTAGACTTAGTTTATATTGTAATGAGGATTATGTGTAGCTAAGTTAATTCTTAGGGATTGATGTAGCCGTTGGGCACGTTTTGGATTGATTTACGGTTTTTATGTTATTGATGTCATTTATGCATATGTTGTATGCTTAATGCTTTCGATTTACTGGCCATAAATTGATTGATGTGTATATTTGAATCTAACTCGGGAGAGAGGATTTAAATTAGTAATCAATATGCATAACTAGAATTTAGCTAAAAATCGGGAGATTAAGGTTAATTCTAGAAATTGTTATAAAGGTTAGCCTTATTGCCTTGTATGTTTATTGAATTTAGATAGGGATATCGGGTTCAATTGCATATGAGAGAATCATGTATGCTCGAGAGAGATATGTGTGATTTTAGTTGCCAAGATTTATTAATCATAGCATGTGTTAATCCGTTTATTAATCCATAACTCCAATTGGTGAAATCAATTCCCTAAGACCAATTATTCCCATTTGATTGTCACTTTTTACTTTAGTTTTGTATTTGATTAATTCACATTCTTATTCAATTTGATTCCCTAAATAAAATTGGTCAAAAGTATTTTCGATAATTAAAATTTGGCTAGACACCAATCCAGAGGACGACATTCGATTGCAAAATCACTATATTATTACTTGACCCGTACACTTGCGGTTAGAAAATTGCACATCAAGTTTTTGGCGCCGTTGCCGGGGATTGGCATATTTAGTCAATTTTAATATTGAAGAAAAATTGTCCGGTCTTAGTTTAGGGTGTATTCTATTTTGTTGCTATTTTTGTTATTTTTGTTTTTAGGTAGATTGCTTTTTTCCTTTTTTGTTTTCTTTTCCATTCTTAAATTTTTCCATATTTAGATTTTTCCATATTTGTTTGAATTTTCCATTGATAGATTTTTAGTTTTTCCTTTTTAGATTAGTTTTTCCTTATTTGTTAGTTTCCTTATTGGTTTTTTTTTTGTCTTATCTATTTTTGCATTCCATAGTAGTTTATTTTCTTCCTTTTATAGATTATATTTTCCTTATTTAGATTTAGTTATTTTCCTTTTCTTGTTTCTTTCCTAATTTGTTTTATTTCCTTTTCTTTGCCTTTTTAGGTTAGTGTAGTCGGTGTATGCGAAAGGTTAGGGAATTGGCCTTAGTTCTCTTAGATCCAGAGATCGAAAGAACTTTCAATAGACTTCGAAGGGAAAATCAAGAAAACATCCAAATGGCCAATCCTAGTCCTGAAGAACCTAAGCCCATCAGGGACGATTTTCAGCCGATCTTTCGCGAGCAACAGTCGGGGATTGTCTATGCCCAATTAATGCTAATAATTTTGAGTTGAAAACAGGTCTCATCCAGATGGCTCGAGATTGCGCTTATAGAGGATCGCCCATGGAGGATCCAAATTTTCATCTGAAATCCTTCCTAGACATCTGTGGGACGGTAAAGTTAAATGGTGTTTCTGAAGATGCCATTCGCTTACGTTTATTTCCTTTTTCGTTGCAGGATAAGGCGAGGGACTGGTTACAATCTATTCCACCTGGGAGCATTACCACTTGGGATGCTTTGGTCCAGGCATTCTTAAAGAAGTTCTTTCCTCCTGCCAAGACGGTCAAGCTGAGGACCGAAATTGGGACATTCCAGCAACAATTCGATGAGCAGCTGTTCGAGGCTTGGGAGAGATTTAAAGAGCTGCTAAGGAAGTGCCCTCAGCACGGATACCCTGACTGGTTACAGGTTCAATTATTTTACAATGGATTAACTCCTAACACGAAAACTATTGTTGATGCAGCTGTAGGTGGGACTCTGTTGTCCAAGGCTGTTGAGAGTGCTAGGACTTTGTTAGAGGATATGGCCACCAACAGCTATCAGTGGCCATCTGAGCGGTCGGGACCCAAAAAGATTGCTGCTGGAGTGTTCGAGGTTGACAACGTAAGTGCACTTCAAGCGCATATGTCTTCCTTGGCTAATGCATTTTTAAAATTTTCAGGTTCAGGGAATGCTCAATCAATTGAGTCTGCAGCCGCCCTTGCATCCCAGACTCAGGGGGAAAATCTCGAGCAGGTTCAGTATGTTTCGAATTATAATTCTAGGGGGTATAATAATAATTCCACACGTACACATTATCACCCTAGCAATAGAAATCATGAGAATTTTTCCTATGCTAATAATAAGAATGTTTTGAATCCTCCTGGCTTCACTCCTCAAAGTCAAGAAAATAAGAAATCTTTAGAAGACCTTGTTGGAGCTTTTATTGCATAATCAAGTAACAAGTCAAATAAACTTGAGGAGGCCGTGATTGCAATAAACACTACTGTCAATGGTCAATCGGCAGCAATCAAGAATATAGAGACTCAGCTGGGACAACTGGTAAGTGTTGTCAACTCTATGAATAAAGGTAAAGCCCCAGTTGAACAGGAGAAATCTTCATTGGAGTTCTGCAAGGTCGTGTCTGTGCATCACGAGGAGGAGATTCAATTAGCTGAGGAGGACGAGACTACTGAACCAGAGGAACTCACAGGAGAAGTTGAAGAAGGCACCACCTCAAACGGAGCTGAAAAGCTTAATCCTGAACCTTCTATTCTTTCTCCTACTGTTTTAGTTCCTAAATCAAAGAAAATTTCTAAAGTTAAGTTCGAAAAGTTTTTAGATGCTTTTATGGGTTTGCATGTTAATATTCCTTTTTCAGATGCCTTGGAGCAGATGCCTCACTACAGAAAATTCATGAAGGAATGGCTCAACAAGAAGAAAAAGGAAAAGCAGTTGGAGACTGTATATTTAGCATCAACGTGCAGTACTCGTGTCCAACAGGGAGTACCAGAGAAATGAAGGTGTACATATTACACATGCGGAAGCAATTGAAGATCGAAAGCACTTAAGACATTCAATTTTACTCCTAAAGCATGCATGTTCTAGAAAAGACAGAATAGAGAGTTTAGAAAACACCAACCTTTGTAGCTCACTTATGTTGAACTCCTTGTGGTGTTTGCCTCTCCTATGCCCCTTGGACAACCTCTAGAGTCTTCCCTACTATACTCCGGGCCAAGAACGACTTGTGGGAGTCTATATAAGATAGGGAATGGGAAGGGAATGCTTGAAGCATCAAACAATGGAGAAGAATGAGAGATGAGAGAACTTTGAGTCCAAATTCCAGCAGCATAACATTAAGGAAATGACTCTCTTATGTTTGAATATGATTCAAACTCCTTTTAAAGACATTCTCCATGCAAAGCCAAGCCTCAAGACACAAGACACATGGTGTATTTGCAAGCTCAAGTGGATTCTAGGTGTACACTACACAAGACATGCAACAATGCATGAGTGAGTTGTCTTTCCACTTTGAATGATCATGCATTAAGTGGATTTCCAACTAAATCCACTAAATTCAAATTGAAATCAAATTTCAAGCTTGCAAATTACCCCCAATTTCAATTCTAAATTGAAATTGATTGCTTGGTAATTAATTTGAAAATTTTCAAATTCATTTTGATATGATTAATCTAATTAATCTTTGTTATCTTGTGCAATTCCATATATATGATTCCTAATACATATATATAGTATTCAAAACACTTTTAAATACTTCATCTCTCATTTTCTAATTTAATTCATAATTAAATTATTGTGTCAAACACAATTTACGATAATACCCTTTTTCCCGATTTTTAACGATTCAAAGCTTCCTATCTTTTGTTCTAGGCTTAATTCTGATATGAGCTAGTAGGGGGACCTAATGGACCTATAGATCATGGGCTCCAACGATTCGAGGCTAACCGACTAATCTCATTGTCCAAGCTAGCCAACATTCGTTAACTATCGGGACACTCCACTATAGCCCGATAGTTGCACTCCCCTCACTATAGATATATTTCCGTCCACTTGATTTAACCATGATTAGTAAGTCGATCCTTCACAGGTTGTTCGTAGCTATAGCTAGGTCAATAAGCCGTTTTACCTCTATAGTACTTCTAGTTCCTTAAGTCCCACTGATCCTCTAATGAACAATTGGTTTATGGTCCAACCAATAAACCGAGTCCCTCTCGGGCCAATGAGAGGGCGGGATCCCTTTGTTCAAGCCCCGGAGTCAGCACTTAAGGGAACAACCTCTCTACTATCCCTTATTCGGGTAGGAGTGAATTCCTTCTTGCACGACTATGTCCCCAGCTATCTACCCGTTCCTATCCCTGAAATGGGAGGCTTATTGAGTCGGCGATACTGAGCCACTCTCACCTATGCAGATCTAAGGATAAGCCCGAATAAACGGGAGTTCATAGTTAGCTCAGGATTAAGATCGAGTTACCTAGGTCATCACATGAAATAGTCAATCTCGTCAGTAAACGGTGTTATAAAGCGAGAGCGACTTATTTCTCGGTCCTGGTCTTATGCAAACTCATTGCATAGGATGCCCCCACTCGCATGTCTCTACATGGACGATTTAGGATCACATCGTCTATACCATCTATAAAGTGGGTCGCGTCTCATAGTGTCTCCAGAATAAGGTACCCAACCCTATTCCTATACTATAGACCGTTTTGGCTATTACTTAAGCTTGATCCACTTTTATGTCTCTACATAAAGCTCAAGTGTTCATCCTATAGCCATGGATCTTAGTTTATTGGATTTGGGTTATTATATCTGCAATTTAATTTATTCAGTAATGACTTTTACTGAATCAATCTCGATAACACCTTTATCGAATAAGTATATAATTCGTTTAACATTCACTATCTACGAGTTTTAGGGAACCAATCCCAACAAGAAATTGTCTGACCCAGGGAGTTTTACTATTCCTTGTAATTTTGGTACTTATTCTTGTAGAGCACTATGTGATCTAGGGGCCAGCATAAATATTATTCCATTATCTTTGTGCAAACAGCTTAACATAGGAGACATAAAATCTACTTCTGTTAGACTTCAATTGGCTGACCAGTCTGTGGTCAGTCCATATGGAAGTGTTGAGAATATTCTGATTAAAGTAGGTAGATTTTTCCTTCCTGTTGATTTCTTTGTGCTAGATATTAAAGAGAATCCTGCTATGCCTATTATATTAGGGAGACCTTTCCTTGCTACAGGGAGAGTTATAATTGATATTGAGCGCAGGGAGCTAATCATCAGAGTTCAACAGGAGAAAGAGGTTTTAAAAGCTTTTGAGGACCCCAAGAACACATCAGATACCATGTTGGTGGGCTACAGGAGAGGTGCTAGGAAAAGCACCAGTGATGGAAAATCTGACATGAGACCACCCTGATGCATAGTTGGTCAACACGTCGAGCTAAAGACGTTAAACAAGCGCTTATGGGAGGCAACCCAAGTGAGTTAGTTATTTCTTTTTTTTGAGTTTTATTTTTTGTTTGTGTCTGTTTTGTAGGTCTTGTTTTCTTTCTCTCATTTGCTTTCAAGCTGTCGAGATTCCAAGCATTCAGTCAAGAAGTCATTATCATTCCAGGCCAGTATTGTTCACTCCTTTCATTCGTTTATTGTTCTCATGCTTGTTCATGCTTTATTTTCGTTATACATTGAGGACAATGCATATTTTAAGTTTGGGGGTGGATTAGCATGTTTGTGGAGCCCTTAAGCATCTGAGTTCGGGCTATAGTTTTGAGCTTTCTTTGAATTATGCATATGGTTGTTTTCTGGATGCTACTTTTGCATGATTATGATGTCCTATGATAGGCTTTCTTGTCAATTTTCAAGCTTGTGATGAGTTGTAAGCATAAGTGCCAAAAAGGGAGACTTTTTAATTGGGACTCAGCATCTGAGTTCGGGCTATAGTTTTGAGCTTTCTTTGAATTATGCATATGGTTGTGTTTCTGGATGCTACTTTTGCATGATTATGATGTCCTAGGATAGGCTTTCTTGTCAATTTTCAAGCTTGTGATGAGTTGTAAGCATAAGTGCCCAAAAAGGGAGACTTTTTAAAATTTTTCTAGGAGATGGCTTGCTTGAGTAGAGTATTTGTCTTAGCTAGATTTGGATTTGAATCCTTAGGAGCGAATTATTGGGTTCATATGCTTGTTGTCAACTCGATAGGTGTAGGGTAGAGCTAAAGAGTTAATTTTTTGCAAATTAGCATGTTTGATCTGGCTTAGGAGAAAAGAAAAGAATATCTGCTTATCATGTTCATAACGAAAAATCATTCTTGTTGTTATTGTTGAGAAAAAAAATAATAATGCCATGACTTGTGCACAATATGCAATGGTTAATAAAGATTAAGGCAAAAAGAGCTACCCCTATTGTGATCAGTTAGACCAACCAGAGAAAACTCAGGTTAAGGGTCCCTGCAATGGGTGTGTGAAAGCTAGTGCCACATATAAATGCTTAATTCAATTGTTAATTAAAAGCACCTAAGTATGGAGATAAACAAACTAATTTGTTCCATTAACTCATTAGTGAAACCTTAGTGCCAGTGTAGAGGGAAGATGAGCTGAGAGTTTAATAATCCAATCCCGGGCTAGTAGAGTCTGATCTTGTTGAGTTAGATCTCGCTTGTGCAAGTTAATTTTGGAAAAATTTTAATTTGTCTCCCTCATTGGTCCTTGTGTGCATGTCTCTTGCTTGCTTGGCTATTGACTTTTGAGCCTTGAGGATTGAGTTATGATTGTTGCATCCATTCTTCCATTGTATGTTTGATTTGTAGTTTGCTCGAGGACTAGCAAAAGCTTAAGTTTGGGGGTATTTGATAGTGAGCATAGCTAGCTACTTTTACTTATTTAATTGAGCTAGTCTTTTATGATGTTTGGGCCATTTTATTGTGCTTAATTGTTTATTTTGTAGGAAAGCGTTGATTAGAGTGAAAACGTGGAATAAGAATTAATCGGGTGTTCGGGACGTGAAAAGATACCAAAGAACAAAAAAAGATTCAAGTAACAAGGAGCCAAGAATGGGAATTCTGCCCATTAGCGTCGAGACGCCACTCTTGGAGCGTCTCGACGCTACGTTTCCTTAATGAGAAGATGTGGCAGATCCACAGCGTCTCGACGTTGTGATAGGAAGCGTCCCGACGCTATCGTTTTTCCTTTTCAGACACGCGAGTAAAAGGGGCAGCGTCGAGACGCTGTCTTAATAGCGTCTCGACGCTACGACGAAAATCTGCTATATAAGCTTAGTTTCGGCTAGGTTTTGGGACTTTTGAATTGGGACTCTTGGGAGCCGACATTAGAGCAGAAAGAGGACAGAATTGAGCTGAAGCAAAGGGGACTAGTTGGAAATCAACCCATTGTTCGTGGGGATCGTGACGGGGACGTTCGGTCTCGGCCTACAACGAGTCTATTTCTCTTTTCCCTTACTTTAGATAGTTTTTATGGCTTATTTAGACTTAGTTTATATTGTAATGAGGATTATGTGTAGCTAAGTTAATTCTTAGGGATTGATGTAGCCGTTGGGCATGTTTTGGATTGATTTACGGTTTTTATGTTATTGATGTCATTTATGCATATGTTGTATGCTTAATGCTTTCGATTTACTGGCCATAAATTGATTGATGTGTATATTATAATCTAACTCGGGAGAGAGGATTTAATGTAGTAATCAATATGCATAACTAGAATTTAGCTAAAAATCGGGAGATTAAGGTTAATTCTAGAGATTGTTATAAAGGTTAGCCTTATTGCCTTGTATGTTTATTGAATTTAGATAGGGATATCGGGTTCAATTGCATATGAGAGAATCATGTATGCTCGGGAGAGATATGTGTGATTTTAGTTGCCAAGATTTATGAATCATAGCATGTGTTAATCCGTTTATTAATCCATAACTCCAATTGGTGAAATCAATTCCCTAAGACCAATTATTCCCATTTGATTGTCACTTTTTACTTTAGTTTTGTATTTGATTAATTCACATTCTTATTCAATTTGATTCCCTAAATAAAATTGGTCAAAAGTATTTTCGATAATTAAAATTTGGCTAGACACCAATCCAGAGGACGACATTCGATTGCAAAATCACTATATTATTACTTGACCCGTACACTTGCGGTTAGCAAATTGCACATCATATAGGTAATTATTACCTATGAGATTGATTGATAAATGGACAGCTATGACAGCATCACAACATGCGTGGCCCAACAGGTTTGTATTTACTTCTTCTTTTTTTTTGGCTCACTGACTAACCGACTGGTACCAACTCCGACCTACTGTTGGTAGGCGATTTCCGCCAGCGCACGGGTCATCACAAGTAATATAAAACGGTAGGTAATACAGAGTATCGAATCCATAGGGAGGCGAAGCGAAAATTAAGCAAAAATAAAATCTCTTGAGCACTAAAAGTACTTGGGTGAAATAATTTTTAGGGAACAGCTCATGCAATAAATAGGAATTTAAAATTCAAAGCAATTAAAGAAAATAAGATGATCAATCGAAAAATAAAATATGGAGAAAGAGTTTTCTTTTAATGGGAAGAGGGGTCTTGAAAATCAATTATTAGCTAAACAATTACTATAATTATCCCATCCCATTGCCCAACTAATTATAATCCTAGAATCTCCGTTAATCACATAGGTTCTCCTGTCGGTTTCCCCTAATTGTAATTAATTCATTTTAACAACCTAAGTGTCTTTAGCGTCATTAAAAATCATTAATCAATACGCTCTTATTCATTTTAGGAATCTTAGTTTAATCAACTAATCTCGTTGTCACGACGGACAATTAAACTAGTTGCATGGATTACGATCTATCCTAATTTCTCTCCGTCGAGTTTCCATTAAGAATCGAATCATTACACAATTGGCTAGATTGAATAAAGCATTAAGCACATCCATACAAATAATTAGGACAAAGGGAAAGAGACATGAAATTATAACAACATTTAAACTATAATTTCATTTCAAGACCCCAAATTTGGGTTTAGCTACACATAGCTAAAATATCCACATCATTTACAATAGAAAGCATAATTAAGAGCATAAAAGGAAAGGAATTGACCGTCGAAAAACCCCTTCGCTGACGCTTGGAGCCCCGCCGACTACTCCTTGAGCCTCCTAAGATGCTCCCCAAAATTCTCCAAAATATTTCCCACTAAGAAATCTCTCAAAAAGGCTAGAAAGCCTTGAGAGAGGCTCCCAAGGAGCCTAAGGAGGGAGGAAAGGAATGAAAGAATGGATTGATTGATGGTAAAATGAGGCACCAAGAGGTGCCTTTTATAGGCCCGGATTGGAGGTAGCGTCGCGACGCTACATTGCACTGCGTCGCGACGCTGCTATGCACACGTCTTGTTGCCCAAGAAATGGGTAGCGTCGCGATGCTGTCTTTACAGCGTCTCGACGTTGACCCAATTTCCAGAATTTCCAGGTTCGGTTTGGCTAATTTTTGGGTTTTCTCTTCACTTCTTTTTGGATTTTTCCATCATGATTGGTCTCATTGGATTCCCTTTTGATCCAAGCTTGGATTTGGGCTTCATTAGCTTCATTTTTGGCACTTTTTCTCTCAAAATCACCAACTTTGCTCCTAAGGATCAAATAACAGAATACATTAAATATTTTCATTAAAAACGCGATTAAAGCACAGAAAAGCCTAATAAATTGGGACTAAAATAGCGACATTTCTGCTCGCTATCACACCCCCAAACTTAAGCTTTTGCTAGTCCCGAGCAAAATAAATTCTAAAGATGCATGAAATAGAATCGCTCAAGCCTCAATGATTTTGGAATTCTTAGGATAGAATGGAAAACATGCAAGTGGAATAAGCAAGCACCACATACTCTTGAAGAAATCTTAAACTAGTTTGAACTTAAGATTAATGAATAGCATGCTCAAGACTTATCTATTGATTCTTTTACTAACCTAGATTAGTCTTATGGCTTTCTCCATTTGTTTTCCCCCTACACTGGCTTAGAGTTCCTAATAGTTCGGAGTTCTTCTATCATGCAAAAAAAAAAAAAAAACTAGGGTGCCTGAAATTTTTTTCTTTTTCATGGGGGGAGCAAAACTCACAAATGATTTTTCTCTTTTCTTTTTCTTTTTCTACTCCCCCAAACTTGCATTTTGATTTCTAATGGTACTAGTTTTCACACTACGGTGCAGGGACCCTTAACCCGAATTTTATTCTCATGTTGGCCTAACTGATCACACCGCAGGTAGCTCTTTTTACCCCTAGGCTTTTTCTTTTGTGCAAGCAAAAATTTTCTTTTTCAACAGATTTTTCTTTTCTCTCATTTTCTTTTGTTGTTTTTGCTTTTCTCTCAGCAGGCATAGCATTTTTTCTACCTAGCTCTTTAGAACAATCAAGCATGAACTTCCTAGTATTAGAAACTAAGCCTATCGGGGTGACAACAAACTTTAAAAACCATAATAAGAATCTAGATTTTCAAAGACGTCATTAGATAAGGCTATTGCATGCTTTAGACATCAAAACTAAGTATCAAAAAATTTTAAAATTTCACAATTTTTGTCGTGCTCCCAGATTCCACAACATATAAACCACTTTCTCCCAAAATTTCTAAAATCACATCCTTGGCTATCATAGCTATCTATTCATGCATCCAACAGAATTTAAATATGCTCAACACAGCGAAAGTCTCCCCCCCAAACTTAAACTAAACATTGTCCCCAGTGTTTTTAAAACAGCAAAGCATAAAGAGAGATACTGAGACTTCCCTGAGCTATGAGCGCTTCATCCTCTTCCTTTGGATCCAGAAAAGTGGGATTTTTGGAATTTTGAGATTTGCTAAGGTGATCCTGCAAAACAAAATTGGATCACAGAGCAAAGAAAATTATTTACCGCAAAAACAACTACCTAAACTGTAATCCTTGGGTTGTCTCCCAAGCAGCGCTTTCTGTAACGTCTTTAGCTAGATGAGGCTCGGCACGCTTACGAAGGCTCGAAATAAAAATTTTCATCATCCTTCGGGCCCTGCAAGAAATCACGCACCAAATTGCATACTACAAACAGGGGAGAAAAAAAACTTTCCCCTAGCCCATCTTCACTGAAGAGATTATCATAATAGCATTTCAGAAAATAATCAGCTGCATCAAATCTTTTTTCTAAATCTCTATTCACAAAGCAATTGTTAACAGAGTCATCAAGCGATATGATATCAACCGGTCTAGGATCTAAAGATGGCCTATCAATCATGCCAGTCCATTAAAAAATGATTCAACTAAGCTATCATATGACTCATCATCAGAAGAATTAAAGAATTCAAGAATTTCAAGATCGGATTCTATACTATGCATAGATTCGAGTTCCTCTGGGTCAGATTCTATGCTATATACATCATCAGGACACGAATCAAAGGTATTAACATTCTCAGGGTTCATTCATTCAGGAATGTCAAGATCAGTCTCAATAGATTCAGTGTAATCATGATCAGACTCAAAACTATCTATCAAATAATCTTTCTTATGCATTTCATGCTCATCCTCAATGTCAGGCAAATCAATATCATCATCAAAATCATTGATTTCAGGAAAATCTAATTCATTCTCAAATGAAGGTAAATCATCAACTGCAGATCTTTCATTCTCACAAGCAGGCAAGTCTAATTCATTCTCAAAGTCAGGCAGTTCTAAATCATTTCAAATAGAGGATCATCTAAATATGCATTATGATCAAAATTCCCATCATCCATAAGCACTTTCCCTAAGCCTAAGCCAAGATTATACTCTACCTCTTCTTCATCGCCAGTCAAGTATTCAGGACCAACAGAAAAACATGTACGCAAACTACAAACAGATTCATCCTGGCCAAAAATACTAAACACGACTTTTTCATCATCAATGTTCAAGGTTGTTGGGTTTTATGCCCTAAAACTCGTAGATAGTAAATGTACATTTGACCGAACATTAATAAAAGTGATGTATTATTTAATGTTTGTATTATATCTTGTCTTATTAACCCTAATCCAATAAACTAAACATCCAAGGCTAATAGAATGAGACTTGAACTAGTATGTAGGGACATACGGGGATCAATGTTCAAGTTTTAGCCTAAAGGGTCTGTAGTATAGGGATAAGGCTGGGTACATTGTCCTGGTGACACTATGGATACGGCCCGCTTTGTATATCGATACAAACGTAGTGATCCAACGCGTTCATGTAGTTGACATGCGAGTGGGGGTATCCTGTGCAATGAGTTTGCACAAAGACCGGACTGCGAAATAGTTAACCACTAACTTTAACACCGTTAGTTAGCTAGGTTTCTATTTCACTAGGATGACCTAGGCAACTTGGCCTTAATCCTGAGTGGATTATGGACTCCTGTCCATGAGGGATTGTCCTTTGATTTGTACGGGTGAGAGTGGCCTGTTCGCCGACTCAATAAGCCTACCATTTTGGGGACAAGACCGAGTGGGGAGCTGGGAACATAGTCTTACAAGATGGAATTCACTCCTTCCCGATATTAGGGTAAGTAGAAGTGTGTTCCCTTAAGTGGTGTCTCCGGGTCTTGAACAATGGACCCTACCCTTTTTATGGCACGAGAGGGATTTCTGTTTGTTGGTTGGACCACAAACAGGTTGTTCATTAGAGGAGCACTGGTACTTAAGGACCAAGAGGTAGCCCAGGGGTAAAACGGTAATTTGACCTAGCTGGGGTACGAACACACGTGAAGGGCTAACTTGTTGTTGACGGTCGATATCCGTGGACACAGAAATATATCTACAGTGAGAAGAGTGCAGCTGTGATTCTTTAGTGGAATGAACCACAGTTAACGAATATTGATTAACTTGGTTAATGAGTTTAGCCAACTGATCTCATATCGTTGGAGCTTCTGATCTGTAGGTCCATCAGGTCCCATCAGTAGCTCTATAAGGGCGTTGAGGTAAATTTTTAAGGGTGAATTAAATATTCGAAGGGGTTCGAATATTAAATTAAAATATGAATTTGATTCATATTAAAACTATAGGTTAAAATTAATGCACATATGATGTATATTAATTCTATAGTGAATTTGAGAGATATAAATTTATAATTGAATATTTGATATTTAATTATGTTATTAATTAATTGGTGAATTAATTAATATTTTGGTTTTAATTTTAATTAAATTTGATTTAATTAAGCTATATTAAAACTATAGGATAAATGGAGGTTATTTTGTGTAAATATGTTTATGCAAATGACATTTAATTAAATTAATACTTAATTTATTTAAAGGTTTAATTAATGTTATTTAATAATTAATTAAATCATTTTCCCATCAGTTAGGGTAACTGATGGGAACGTGGGACTCCTGCTTATCCTCTAAATTGCGTGAATGGGAGGGTTTTAAGGAAAAGGGGTTGTGCTTTTTACGGTAACTCCCTTCATTCAGTTTGAGATCCCAAGCATCACGATCAAAATTCTCTCAAGCTCTCTGCAATTCTCTCCCAAAAGAATACAAAGACATTTTTCCCTTAGAACTCTTAGAAATTGTGCTCCCACTAGCCCCTAATGCGCAACATTGAAGAGGATACCGGTGGATCTTTGGTGGTGGTGTTCGTGACCTTTTTGCAGCAAAATCAAGATCACTTTGTTGCTGTTTTTGGTGAATTCCTAGGAGTTTTGGTGAAACCAATCGAGATTTTCTTCAAAGGTATGTATTTCTTTGATCTAGGATCAATAGGATCCATTATAGATGTATTTTACTATATTTTATTCATGTTCAACATGTTTTATAAGCAATTTCCAGCATGTTTAAACTTGTTTAAATTGCTGTCATTTACCCAACATATTGGTATTTTGTTCTTAAATTAATTCGGGGTTAAAGGTTCTGTACGTTTTTCCGCTGCGCAAGGGCTATTATCCCTTCAAAGGTAAGTTTACCTGTATGCACACTAATCTCAGCCTTACCAGTTGCTAAGAAAGGTCTGCCTAGAATAATGGGCACCTCTTTGTCCTCCTGCATGTCCAGTACCACAAAGTCTACGGGGAAGATAAATTTGTTGACCTTCACCAGCACGTCCTCCACAACACCCATCGGGTGGGTAATCGATCTATCAGCAAGCTGGAGAGTGACGTCGGTGTCCTTCATTCCTGTTAAACCAATCTTCCTGTAAACAGAATAGGGCATTAAATTTATACTAGTGCCTAAATCACATAAAGCCCTATTGAAAGATACTTCTCCTATAGTGCAGGGAACAGTAAAACTCCCTGGATCTTTCTGTTTAGAAGGCATCTTCCCAGAAACAATGGTACTACTACTCTCAAACAATTTAAAATTTTCTTTTTTCAAACTTTTCTTCCTAGAAAGCATTTCTTTCATGAATTTCCCATAATTAGGCATGTTATACAAGGCATCTACTAAGGGAATATTTATAGATAACTTCTTAAACATTTCTAGGAACTTTTGAAACTGCTCATCTAATTTAACATTTTTAAAGCGCTGAGGAAAAGGTAACTCTCTGTAGTCAAAGGTTGGACATTCGCTCCTCCGCTTGAGTGGGCTAATCTACGAGCCTTTGTCATGATGGTTGCATGGAACCACTTCTTCCTCGTTCAGTTTCTCTCTGTGCCTGCCATCCTTCTTTTCGTCTTCTTTTCTTCCTACAAAATTGTTAAAAGAGTCACAATTCAAATCAATAGAGTTAGGAGGATGTTGGGACCTTTCAGAGGAGGTCTTTTGTGCCTCAGCCCTTTCATCTTCATCCCTACTCTTTTCTTCTTCCTTCTTCTTTTCTGAATTGGTCTCCAGTTGTCTACCACTTCTTAGTGTCACCATCTTGCACTGCTCTCTTGGGTTAGGTTCAGTATCACTTGGAAATTTTCCCTTCCGAAGGGCATTTACTGCTGAAGCGGTCTGTCCTATTTGAACTTCCATGTTTTTCAGAGCTGTGTCGTGGTTATTTACTGTCGTCTGAAGATTCACATTCAACACTCTTTGTTCTTTAATAAACAAAGCCATCATCTCCTCCAGGTTATTCTTCTTTTCAGGCGCACTGGATGATGCAAAACCTGGCGGCAGCTGCAAAACATTCTTCGTATTTGAATATGAGAAGTTCTCGTGATTGCGAAGACTGGGGTGGTAGAAGTTCGGTACTCCTTGAGCAAATGGTCTGTTTCCTACGTACTGGACTTCTTCCACATCTTGACCTTCCTTCTTTGAATGACCTTCAACTAAGGTGGAAATGGACTTGACCAACTCAAATGAAGTCAGCTTGTTCAGCGCATTGGTTAGAGATGTCATATGTGCCTTCAACGAACTCGACTCATCCAATTCATAAATTCCAGCCTTCTTAAAAATTACTCCCCTCTCAATCGGCCACTGATAACTGGTTGCCGTCATTTCCTCAAGCAGATCATTAGCTTCTGTCACTATTTTAGAAAGAAAACTTTCTCCTGCTGATGTGTCTAGGACTGTCTTGGTGGAGGGATTCAATCCATTGTAAAAATAACTTTTACTAACAAAAAAACTTCCTCCTGCTAATTTTGCTATATTTGTTATCCTCATATATTTTAAGCTTTTAAACTCTTATTTCCAAAGACTTCTTTTCATGTGTTTATCGTTACTGAACTAATTCATTATTTCATCTAGAGCACAACACCAACCTGAATATATAACAAAGAAGTGGATACTGAAGGAGGGTTAGGTTGGAGAGACTGGGCCAAGGTCGTCGAAGGAGGCCGACCCTCGGCCAACTTATGTGGGTCGAGTTTTCCTCTTCCTCCGATCGACTCCTGGTGCCCTGGGTCTGTTCGATTCGACCGAATTCAACCCCAGACGACTCCCAAAACCAAGAGAAGCCCTAGGAGACAAGACAAGTATTAATATCATCCTTCACACCTAGAAGAGAGGATCATAAACTTTCATGACTGTTTATCTAACTTAGGCATCAGAGTGAATGTGGCAAGCACCATACGTCTTCCCTCGAAACACATTCATTGTTTTTGTCATGTGAAGGTCAAATGAGATCTCTATTCGAATTTTGACATCAACAATATATATAAAACTATGATAAACTAAATAGGAGAATTGTCTTTTTATTTATACTTCCATTCTAGCTCAACAAAGTATCAGGAAGATAGGAGAAGTAGTAGCTTACTTAAATAGTGTGTAACTAATCAATTATTAATATATTTCTTCTAATCTCGTTAGTTTCATATTCTCACCCTTAGTTGGATGATAAAATTCTAACCGAAAATAAATAATAAGATGAGTGAAAAAATTCTAACAACCACATTTTGTATAAAGTTTAAAATGACAGATTATATTTTAAAAATATTAAAATAAGAATTTCCGACAATATTAAAGAAATAACAAGTAAAAGAAGTTATTATTATAAGGAGAAACATATAGTAGTGAGTGGTTATTATAATAATTTCAATCAAAATCTAAGTTAGTCCAAGAAGTTAAAATAAAAATAGGTGAATATTTTAATTAAGAAAATAGATTATGTATAAGGTGGGTCGGTCCAATTTCAGTGATTGACTTGGTTTTATTGGGTGCACCGAACTCTTGTAGCCGGCCCAGCATGCCAACTCGGGGGTTTTTTTTTTTTTAAATAAAAAATAAAAAACAAAAAACTAATCTCTCAACCAATTACCACCATTTGGCATTGTCGTTTGGCACAAATAAGGTAACTCATTATTATTTAAATTTGCTACTATAACAAAGAAAAATGCACTATCTTTGCCAACAAGTCATGATTTAACTACATAAAACTTTTTCTTTAAAAAAAAAAAAAAAAAAAAAAAAACTACATGAAATTTTTTTTTAATAAAAAAAACTACATAAAACTTGTATATTCGACCAAAGGTCAGAAGTTCAAATCTCCTACCCCAAATATTGTAAAAATAAAAAATAAAAAAATGAAAAATGTATTAACTTCTCAAAAGAAAAATAAAAACTATAACTTTATCATCATGATCATAGTTATGCTATAATTTTGTCAATATAACTCCAAGATTTTGCCTATGAATTTTTAGTGTTGCATCTATTTGAACTATAACATGGTTTGAATTTTTCACCTCAAACGTAGTCATTAGACACGATATTGAAAAACAGAGCCAACATCTCCTCTAGGTTATTTTCTTTTCAGGCGCACTGGATGATGCAAAACCTGGCGGTGGCTGCAAAACATTCTTCGTATTCGAATATGAGAAGTTCTCGTGATTGCGCAGACTGGGGTGGTAGAAGTTCGATACTCCTTAAGCAAATGGTCTGTTTCCTACGTACTGGACTTCTTCCACATCTTGACCTTCCTTCTTTGAATGACCTTCAGCTAAGGTGGAAATGGACTTGACCACCTCAGATGAAGTCAGCTTGTTTAGCGCATTGGTTAGAGATGCCATCTGTGCCTTCAACGAACTCGACTCATCCAATTCATAAATTCTAGCCTTCTTCGAAATTGCTCCCCTCTCGGTCGGCCACTGATAACTGGTTGCCGCCATTTCCTCAAGCAGAACCTTGGCTAATGTCACTGTTTTGGAAAGAAAACTTCCTCCTGCTTATGTGTCTAGAACTGTCTTGGTGGAGGTATTCAATCCATTGTAAAATAGCTGTTAATAAGCTTAAATTGGACCAAATTAATAACAAATATAGCACAGTTGCAAACTAATTGCAAATATAGCAAAATTAATTGTACAAGACCAAAAAGCTGTTGTCAGATTCTATCTGTGTCTATCACTGATAGACTCTGATTATTCAAAGTATATTAGTGTCTATCGCTAATAGACTTCGATTAATCAAAATCTATCAGTGGCTATCAACTTTGATTAATCTAAGCCTATCAGTGATAGTCACTGATAGATTTTGATTAACCAAAGTTTATCTGTGATAGACACTAATAGACTCTGAATAATCGGAGTCTATCAGTACACTGATAGATTCTAATTAATCAGAGTTTATCGCTGATAAACTCTGATAATCGAAGTCTATCAGATAGACTCTGATAGATTTTGCTATATTTGCAATTTTTTTACATGGTGCTATATTTGCTATTAATTTGGTCCAATTTGCCACCCACTGCAATTCTCCTTTCTAAAATCCAACTAACAACCTAGATGTAATTTTTAAAACAGTGAGAATTGAAGTATACTTTTTTAAAATAAAATCATTATCAAACGTGATCTAATTTGTCACGATTTTTAAGTTTTTAAATCAAATAGTCTTAGAACCCAAAACTCAAGTTCTCAACTACTAGATGCATACTTTATTAAAACAAAAAAATAATAATAATAATTTAATTTCTTTTTTTATATATATATAAAAATAATGATTTAATTTCTATAACATCTAACATACAAAGGACTCGTTATGACTAAGATATATGTCCTCAGTCAATAGGATCATACGTTCGAATTTAATATAACACTTTATACATTAAACTAAATTGATGGTATTTACATATTTTAATTCCACTTTTTTAAAAAAGTGAAAAAAAAAGAACACAAAAAAAAAACAAAAATATGTGTACTAAATTAAAAAGTTTTTTATAACAATATTATAATTCAAAATAAAAGATATAAATAAACTATGCACTTTATACATTTAATTATATACATTAAATTAAATGGTTGGTATTTACTTATATTAATTTCAATTCTTTAAAGAAGAGTGAAAAAAAAAAAGCTGATGGTTTTATTTATTTATTTTTTAAAAAAACAAAAACTAAAAAGAAAGAAAGGAAACATTATAAGGGAATTGCAATGAGTAGCAAAAAATATTAAGATATTTACAAATTTAGCTATGTTTTTTTTAGGTTTGCAAATATATATAGCAAATTTTTTAAAATCTTATTTATGTTTTTTTATTATTCTAGTTTTACCCTTGTTGGTATATTAACTTGTATATTAGTAGTATATCTTATATACTTTATATTTACTGTTATACGAAATATAGAGTATATCAATACATGATATACCAAATTTGATATGCTTGAATAAATACAATGTATACCTAATATACTAATGATATACCTAATATATACTTAATTTAATAAACGTAACCTTTGATATACCTGAAATATGAATGTTGATATACCAATGATATACTTGATATATTTCTTTTGTTATTGACCCATTTTAAACGAAATGTTTGTCTTTTATAACATAAATGTTTGTCTTTTATACCTATTACGAATTGATATACCTCATTTGTTGTATTACTCAAATAATTAATAACATTGATATACCCGATTATGAATAGCTAAATACATAGACTTGTTATTTAAAAAAATCATATATTTTTAACTGTTGGTGTATTATGAAGGTCGTGAAATGTAAAGTTTGTTATGAACATATCAATAAGATGTAATTTTAAGTATACCATTGGTGTATTAGTAATATATCAATTCTCACTAAAAAATGTAATTTCAAATATATCATTAGTGTATCAGTAGTGTATTATTAAAATGATATATAGTATATTGATGATATATTTGCCAACGTGAGCATAACTCAACTAACACAAGACATACACATCTAACAAAGAGGTTAGAGGTTTAAATCTCCTACCATAGATATTGTCCCAACGTAAAGTTAATATATATAATTATTTATTAATGAAGTATATCAAAGACATCTAAACTAATGAAAGTTGATGTATGCACTTCGTGAATGAAGTATATTATATTCACGAAATATACATATGATCTACTATATATTAAAGTATATCAGTTGACTGATATACCAAATATCCAGTATATCAATTACACTAAATAAATGAATGATGTACCTGATATACGGTAAATAACACCATTGATATACTTTTTAAACATTCAATTTCCAGCGTGTTTTTTAAGGGTTCTTTTGTAACGACCCGACTTCTTAAAAAGCCTTTAAGGGACCGTTACGACTATGCATGCTTTGGAGGCCTTTTTAAATAAAAAAAAAATTAAAAACATAAACACTTAATTTAGGTAAAAACTTTAAAACAAAACTTTTATTCGAGATCCCTAATTTTAAAAGCTTTAAATATTCTTAAATACTTTCTAAAAATTTAAATGTACATGGTCTCTAGAAAACTTCTCAAACAAATTTACATGTCAAATAAAGTAAAACATAGTTCTTAAAGCGGAAGAAAAATAAAATATGAAATTCAGGTCCTCTCATGGCTGCCTAACGGATTCTCATCAATCGTCTTTCACCTGCCATTGCCTTT
Organism: Luffa acutangula; assembly: GCA_036850905.1. NCBI lineage: Eukaryota > Viridiplantae > Streptophyta > Magnoliopsida > Cucurbitales > Cucurbitaceae > Luffa > Luffa acutangula. Next base: position 6,603,386 of record CM072094.1, on the reverse strand, counting down.
ACCTGAATTTTTTTTTTTTTAAAGAATGAGTATTTAAAAAACTCAGTAAGTGACCCTACTATTGAGGTTGGGTCACGCTTTAAAAATCAACAACAAATATCTTTTTGGTGGCTCTAAACTTTAATTTAACTTACTAATGAGAGAGGATATACATCAATTTCATGCATATCCTAGACACATCAATTTCATGTGTCTCCTACAAAGGCCGTCAATTTCCCAAAACCTCGAGGTCGTCAATTTCACAAACCTCGACTTAGGTACATCAACTTCATGTCCCTAAATCTGGTGTAGGCATCTCTGAATGTACATCAACTTCATATACACTTATAAAACTCATAAATAATTTAAACTCATTTCTTTAATGAAATTTTGAGAGACCACCAACCCAATTATTGTACATCAATTTCATGTCCCTAAGTCCTGCGTAGGCATCTCTGAATTTACATCAATTTGATGTACACTTATAAAATTTAAGAAAAACTCATAAATAATTTAAACTCATACATATAATAAATTTGAGAGACCACCAACTCAATTATTTCAAACATAAAAAATTGCAAGCAATAATGTTGATATATTATCCACCTGGGTTATTTCTTATTGTATTTACCGTTGTTATTTGTATTTTCTGGTGTATTTCTGTTCCTTCATGTAGTATTGAAACACGTGACATCTTTCTGAGTATTAATAAAGCTACAGTGCTCGGGCAACTTTTGTTGAGCATCCTTCCATTTTGGTGTTGGTTGCATTAACATCACATGGTATCAGAGTCATAGGTTGTCCTTTTCCTCAAATATTTTTTCCCTTTTCTCGATTATGGCGTCGTCATCCAACGACCTATCTTCAGGCAATGAAACCCTACTAGCTGTCTCCTCCACCACATCATCGGTGACTACCCCTGTCTATACCCCTGTTTCTTCCAAACCAACTTTACCCATCAATACTCCTATTTCCAACACCACCGCTCGAACCCTGAATCCCAACTTACCTCCATTTTACTCTAATGTTCATCAACATCCTATCTCAAACTCTTATCCATTTCCAATGACTGGGTTTCAGTACCCACCTCAAGCTCAACCCTCCCTACCATTTGTACCTCCTTACCCTACTGTTCTGGCTTTTCCTCACCCCACCATTCCATAACCCTCGCCATTCCCTACCCTCACTCCACCACTTAACATAAAGCTTTCAGACTCGAACTACTTACTATGGAAAAATCAACTGTTGAATCATATTATCGCCTTTGATATGGAGCACTTCATAACCGAAAATCCAGCTCCACCGCAGCATCTGGACGTCGCATAAACGCAGGTAAATCCTCAATACCTTCTTTGGCAAAAGTATAACAGAACCTTAATGAGTTGGATCTATTCTTCTCTGCCTGAGGATAAGATTGGTGAAATTATTGGTTGTTCTTCTGCTTTCGATATCTAGGAACATTTGCGTGTAGTATATGAATCATCCCTTATAGCTCGTATCATGGGTCTCCGATCCCAACTTCGAAAGATTAGAAAGGATGGTCTCTCGGTCGCTCAGTATCTTGCCCAAATCAAGGATGTTGTGGACAAATTTTCGGTCATTGGAGAACCCCTGTCAAGACCATCTAGGATACATTCTTGAAGGGTTTGGTTCTGAATACAACCCTTTTGTCACTTCCATACAAAATCGTAATGACAAACCCTCTCTCGCTGATGTTAGAAGTCTTCTTATGGCATATGAAGCTCGTTTGGAGAAGCAGACCTTTGTTCATTCTCTTAATATGGTGCAAGCCAACCTCGCCAACCTGTCATCTTCATCTTCCCAAAAACGTTTCCAACGCCCTGCCAATTCTTTTAAGCAGAACAATTCCCCTCGACCTCAATCTGTCCTCTCTTTTCCTTTTCCGTCTGGTTTTTCTGCTCACTCAAACCATTCCCCCAGTATTTTAGGTTGTCCTCAAAATCCATCTCGTCCAAAATGACCTCCACAATCCAATTCCTCTAGACCTCAGTGTCAAATATGTGGGAAACTCGAACATACAGATCTAGTATGCTACAATAGACAGAATCCCTTGTATCAAGCTCCTTATTCCCCCCACTCCCCACAAGCCTTCTTCAATCATCTTCAATAGCCTAATCCAAATCAGCCCATTTCCCCTGCCCAACCCGATCCCTCAACTGTCCTACCTTCTGTTTCTCATCCGAACGAGGCTTGGTTCATGGATTCGAGAGCAACGCATCATATGACCTCGGATGTTAACAATCTTCAGCATCCAACTCCATATTATGGTGGTGAGCAGGTTGTTATAGGCAATGGTAAGTGTCTTCCTGTTGCTCATATTGGTTCCAATTCAATTTCTTCTACTTTAACTTCGCATCCTGTTAAACTACATTCTCTTTTGCATACCCCTCAACTTTCTCATAATCTCATCAGTATCGCAAAACTCTGTCATGACAACAAAACTTTTGTTGAATTTCACTCTACTTTCTTTTTTGTGAAAGATCTTTGGCCCAAGACAATACTTCTCAGGGGTAATCTCGAAGGAGGGTTGTATAAGTTGTCGGTTTCTGGTACTTCTAAGAGTTTTCCTTCCTCTATCAACTCACTTGCTGGTTTCCTCTCAACATTTCAAGATGTCTCTCTATGGCACTTTCGCCTTGGTCATCCATCTCTTCCAATAGTTCAACGTGTTCATAAATCTTGTAATTTTCAGTTCAGCTCAAACTCTTATAAGTTTTGTAATTACTGTCAAATGGCCAAGAGCCATCGTCTTCCTTTTTCTCGTTCTTTATCTCGTTCTACTGTCCCTTTTGCTTTGGTGTACTCTGATATCTGGGGGCCATCCCCTGTTACTTCAGTAAATGGGACTCGATATTTTATTTTGTTCATAGATGATTGCACGAAATTCTCTTGGGTATATCTCTTAAAATCAAAATCTGATGTGTTGTTTGTTTTCCTTATGTTCAAGGTATTAGTTGAAAATCAATTTAACACATCCATTAAAGCATTACAAACTGATGGGGGCACTGAATTTAAACCCTTTATTCCTATTCTCAACTCTAATGGTATAATACATATAATTTCTTGTCCATATACACCCCAACAAAACGGAAGTGTTGAGAGGAAAAACAGGCACGTTGTTGAGGTTTGTCTATCTCTCCTTGCCCATTCCTATCTCCCTAAAATTTTTTGGTCTTATGCTTTTCAGACCGCCATTTTCCTCATCAACCGCTTACCATCGTTTGTTCTTGATTTCAAATCACCCTATACTGCTCTTTATAATTCTTACCCAGATTACAATCCGCTGAAATGTTTTGGATGTTCATGTTTTCCTTTTCTACAACCATACAATGATCACAAATTACAATTTCGTTCCTGTGAACGTGTTTTCCTTGGTTATAGCTCTTCTCATAAGGGTTATCTATGTTTAGATTGGATTTCAAGTAGATTGTACATCTTTCGGCATGTTATTTTTAATGAGAAATCTTATCCATTCCAGAATTCTTCCCCTTCTTCTTCGAGTCCTTCTATTAAGCCTCATTCTGACCCTTATTATCCTCTTGGTCCTCTTCTTAAATCTATTCCAGTATCTCTAATTTTTTCCTTCCCTATCTTCAGTTACTGCTACATCTTTGCCTCTGCCTTCGTCTCCTTTTGTGTCATCAGCCCCATTGCCTGTTTCACCTGCTCTTATCCATAATATGGAATCTCAATCTCCTGAACATGAACCACAAGCTTCATCTCTACCCTCCTCTTCTCCTATATCCTTTCCAGAATCGTCTTTGAGTACCTCTACCTCTTCTCACTCTCCTTCCCCGCTTGTTCCCTCTAGTTCCATCCCTTCCACATCAAATTCCCTCAATATACACCCCATGGTTACTAGATCCAAAGATGGTATTTTCAAACCCAAGGTTTGGTTGGCTTCCACCATATCTTCGACACTGACTTTTCCTTGTGAGCCGAAATCATATAAGGAGGCCTCCTAGGATCCTCTTTGGATTGCAGCCATGAACGCCGAGTATGATGCTCTAATCTGAAATGGAACTTGGTCTTTAATTCCTTTGCCAAATAATAGAAAACTTATTGGTTTTAAATGGGTCGGATTAAACTTAAGCCAAATGGACAAGTTGATCGTTATAAAGCAAGGTTGGTTGCCCAAGGATATACACAAGCTTTTGGCATTGACTATTTCGAGACTTTCAGCCCAGTTGTTAAGCCCACTACTATTAGGATAGTCTTGTCGTTGGTTGTCTCCTTTGGTTGGCCAATTCGTCAACTTGATGTCCATAATGCCTTTTTGCATGGTGACTTAAAATAAGAGGTTTATATGCGTCAACCTGCTGGTTTTGTAAGCTCTACCTTTCCAAATCATGTTTTGCGGCTTAATAAGGCATAATATGGCTTAAAACAGAGCCCTCGCATGTGGTTTTCGAAATTGAGTTCATGTTTGCATAATTGGGGATTTGAAGCTTCAAGGGTTGTTACATCTATGTTTGTTTTCAAGTCATCTTCGTTGATTATTATTTTTCTTGTTTATGTTGACGATATAATCGTTACCGGTAACAATTTGTCTCTTATTCAGAGCTACATTTCTGATTTACATATTCAGTTCTCTCTTAAGGATATGTGGGACCTTTCATACTTCCTTGGCGTGCAAGTAGTTCGGGAAAAAACTGGTATGCATTTGTCTCAACAAAAATATATTCTTGACATTTTATCTCGTGCCAACCTTGAAACTTGCAAGCCTATTTCTGCCCCTATGGCCACTGGATCTCCGCTGTCTTTGCATGATGGTCACCTGTTGGAGTCACCTACTGAATACTGCACAGTGACCAGGCCGGATATTAGCTACGCTATTAATAAACTGTGCCAATTTTTACATGTCCCAACCACAACCCATATGCAAGCAGTCAAACGCCTCCTTCGATACTTAAAAGGTACTTCCAACCTTGGTATTCTTTTATCTCCCTCAGCAACCACTTCTATTACATGCTACACGGACGCTGATTGGGCTAGTTGCCCTGATGATAGAAGAAGCACAATCGGTTTCTGCGTTTTTCTGGGACCCAATCTTGTATCTTGGAACTCTTCCAAGCAAAAGGTTGTGTCTAGATCAAGCGCCGAATCCGAAATACCGAGGTATGTCAAACACTGCTGCTGAGATTTTCTTGGGTCCAATCAGTTCTTAAGGAACTTGGTATAGCTACATCTTTTCCTTTGTTGTTTTGTGATAATGTTAGTGCAACTTATCTAGCTGTTAATCCAGTGATGCATAACCGTACGAAACATATAGAGATAGATCATCACTTTATCAGGGAAATAGTAACTCGCAAACAGCTTGTAGGTCGTTATGTTCCTTCGGAAGATCAGTTAGCAGACATCATGACAAAGGACCTTCATTCTCCTTGGTTTATAGGTCTTAGAACCAAGCTCACTGTGGTTTCTAAACCTTGTTCACTTGGGGGGATGTTGATATATTATCCAGCTGGGTTATTTCTTATTGTATTTACCGTTATTATTTGTATTTTCTGGTGTATTTTTGTTCCTTACTGTAGTACTGAAACACGTGGCATCTTTCTGAGTATTAATAGAGCTACAGTGCTCGGGCAACTTTTGTCGAGCATTCTTCCATTTTGGTGTTGGTTGCATTAACATCACAAATAATCCTAAATTTCATGTTTTCAACAATTTTCATAAATGGAAATATATTCAAACAACTCATAAAGCACAACAATTTTGGAAAATCAAACACGCGCTTCCAACTAAAAAGTTCAACAGTAAAGCCACTTACCTTGGCTTATAAATCCTCAATTTAAAACTTCGATTTAATACCAGCAAAGCCGACTTCGACCTTGATGGATCGGTCTCTACATAAAAATAATTCCCTAATTCAGATGAAACTATTTTAGAAATTTCTCTAACAAATTTAACGACCAATAAAGTCAACCCGAGATCAAGGCTTACCCCAAAACAACAATTATACTTGTTGGCCGGGTAACAAAGTCAGTCCAATTTTGTTAGTTTGACTCCAACAACTTGGAAAACCTTGAATCAAAGGCTAAACTTCAATGGGTATTTGCTTAGAGAGTGAAATTGACCAAAATAAAATTTAATTCAACTTACCCAATGTCGAAATCGCTCAAAATCCCGATAAAAACAACACCTACAACTGCTGGAAATAGAACCCACGCTCAAGCTGTCGATAAGCTCCAATCTCACCAGAAAACACCACCTTCCGCTGCTGTACGTGCCTGAAACTAACGAAGAACCTGTTGTAGCCGCGCGCGTCGAAGGTTCGTCGGAGGTCGTCTGCGCCGCTGATGGATGCTTGCGACCGCTGGTTTGCTCGCTGGAGAAGAAGGTTCGCTGAGAGTTCGCCTGAGGAGTCGCGCGCCACCGTGGATCCGTGAAGAACCACCGCCCAAACCTGCTGCAAACGATGCACAAACGAGACGTCGCCGTCGCTGAGATCTAGACGTCGCTGGAGCCTCTGAACCCGCCGTCGCCGTTGGGTGTGAGGGACAAAAAAAGAAGAAAAATCGAGAATGGGGGAGGGCTAGGCGGCTAGAACTATGAAGGAGAGAAGGAAAGAAGATGGAGAAACTTGATGGCTTGGGCTTGGCTCAAAAGACCCTTTATTTACGAAAATGCCACTCAGCCTAAATTTTAAAATTTTCACCATTTTTTTTTAAATCTTTAAATTTTCCTCTTAACCCAATTTAACTCCAACAAAAGAAATTCGAATTTTTCCTTAAATTACGGGCGTTACATCTTTTGACTTTTCAACTTTAATGTTTAGATTGGGCTCACTTTTTCTTGCTATATTTGCAACATTAAACAATTGATGACATGGTTGCAAATTTCATTTTTATTTTTTGTCTATTCTTGCAACTGCCCCAAAATTATATAGTCAATTTTCACCTCTTTTGGTTCGAACACAAGACTGCAAGATGAAAAGGGACATGGCTGAAGCACTCTAACAACCCTAAAACATTTCCACGTGGAGGTCGTCTCTTACATGATTTTTTTTCTTTTTTAATTTTTGCCACATGCAGACGAGGTGCAGACACTTGGGTCTAAAGGGATGACCTACACCTGAAAATTTAAAACAACAATATTTTAATAATAAGTTTCAAAATAGTTATATTTTAATAAAAAGTTTTTAAAAATACAATATTAATAATAATAAAAAAAGAAATGTACTATATATATAATGAATATTGAAAATACAAGTTAAATTACACTTACAAAAATATTTAAAATGTTTAGAAGAGTTTAGATAAACTAGGTTTTTACCACGTGTGTTGCACGTGTAATAATTTGACTGAATTATTATGAAGTAAAATTAATTTACAACTAATGAAGATTCCCTATACATTCTTATATTAGTTTTGTTGTTTTCTAATATGACTAATTTTAATTAATATAATATACATGTGATAAGTAATTTTAGACCTGAAAAATAAAATTGGAGGGGAAAAAGAAATTAAAGTTAGTTAACATAAAATATAGAAATTAATGTTAGTTAACATAAAATATTTGAGAATGACTTTCTTCTAATCAAATTGATCAAATTAAACAAAAGTATTATAATTATAATTCAAGAGCGGTACCTGAAACCAACAATGGAGGGGATGAATAGTTTTTTATGTGAAAATTAATGGGAGAAGGTGAACAATTTATAGAGAGAATTTAGATTCAAATTCTAATTTGATTAGATTTTGGATAGGGTGTATAAATCCTAAGATAAAAATATATAGACCATAATATTACTCTAAAATATGATAACAAAAGATAACAAAATCAAAAAGTGGAAATCAAATTTCGTAATTGATTTAATTAAAATAAAAAAAAGATAAAAAAAAATAAAAAAAAATTACCCTATTTGTTTTTATTAAAAAAATTTTAAAAAAATATATCCAACAGAATTGGTGTTACACCTTTTTTATAAGAAAAGTTTTTTTTTTTTTTCAAAATTTCATAATGGTTTTTTAAATGTGGTAGGGATTATCGATTTTTTTAAAAAAAAATTCTTAATCATTTATTATAGATAATTATTAAAATCACTATGTTTGGTTTTTTTCTTTTTTTTTCTTTTTTTTATATAAAAAATATTTTTTTTTTGTTTTTATTAAAAAAAAGAGAAAAATAATAAAAAAAAAATAACCAACAAATTTTTTGTTACAGATTTTTTATAAGTTTTTTTTTTTCAAAATTTCATAATGGTTTTTTAAATTTGGTAGAGATTACAACAGATCTATAAGCTTTAATATTTTGTCTTTAATGGTAACTTAATATGATATCAAATTAGGTTTTTTTTTTTTTTTTGTTGACATCGATATCAAAACATTTTTTTATTAATATTACAATTTTTAAAACTTATTATTGAAATATAGTTGTTTTGAAACTTATTATTAAAGTATTGTAGTTTTAAATTTTCAGTCAAAGGTCGTCTCTCGAAGCGACGACCTTGAAACACGTGTCGTATTTGTCTGACACCACAATAAATTTAAAACACAAATTTAAAAAAAAATCGCAAAGGTCAATCTCTTCAAGACACGACCTCTGCAAAATTAAACAATAAATGGAGTATTGCTTATGTGGTTTAGTTGGGACTTGTGTTCCTCCCCTTCCCAAGTTTAATTTGATTCTTGGTGGCTGCAAGTCTTTATTTTATTTTATTTTTTATTTTTTTTTCTAGTTTTTTATTTTTAAAAATCTCAGCCGTTTTTTATTTTTATATTTTATTTTCATTATTTTTTTCGTTTCTAGTTTTTCATTTTTAAAAATATTAGTAATTATTTATTTTCTTTTCTCTTTGAAATTTAAAGTTTGAAACATACTTAAAAATCAACAATTTAATTTAAGGTATAAAGTGCACAATTTCTTTATATTTTTATTTTGAATTATAAAATTATTATAATCAACTTTTTAATTTAACTAATTGAGATAAAAATAAATAAAAATAACAAATAAATCAAATTGTTGTTATCTTTATACAAATAAATTAATTTAGTATATAAAATACACATTAGTTTTTTCACTCTTCATTGGAACTGTTGTTATTGGTATAAAAATAAGGATAATTGTAATGGGTGGCAAAATTAGGGTAAATAATGGCAAATTTAGCAATTTTTTAAAATATTTGCAAATATGGCAAAAAATTTTAATTAATTTTTTATATCCCTATTTTGCCCTTGAATTGCGCGCACAGTGTATTTCTCTCCTCTCTTTTTGTTTTGGTAGGTTTCTATCTGATAGAAAATTTTTCTATCACTGATAGATTCTAACAGTGATAGGAAAACTTTCTATCGGATAGAAAAATTTTCAACTTTCTATCTGATAGAAAATTATAGGAAAACTTTCTATCTGATAGACAGTTAATTCTATCAATTTTCTATCACTGATATAAAACTTTCCCTGATAAAAGAAAAAACAAAAGCAAGTTAGCAAAGTAAATAATTAAGGGGGTTCACGTTTCTCTGATAAAAGAGTTTAAAAAATTGAAAAAAGAAAAAAGAAAAGAAACTTTGAAAAGATGTTCTTCTTCCCAGGCTCTCTTTTTCACACTTTCCCTATGTCGTCCATTTGTCTCTCATCCTCACAATCTCTCTCTATCCCTCTATTTTTCTCTCTCACTCCTCTTCGCATCGATCACCGCCCGCCTCCCTCACTCTCTCGCCGTCGCTGCCGTAACTCAAAGATGGTTGCGCCACCGCCCTATTTTCAACCAGCCGCGGCTCGATTTAAAAAAAGCACTCTTTCGATCTCAACGCCGCCACGCTCTGCCTCAGCCACCAATACCGATCTTTGCGGGCGGAAATGAGTGCGAGCTCCGGCAAAGCATGGCCGCGGAGTCTGTCCGACGGCGTACAGACTTCAATCGACGTCAATTTCTGGGAGAGGAGCCTTCATGGAGGAGTGAAGTTCATTTTAATGGCAGGGTCGAAGGTGGAGAGAGTGAAGAGAAGAAGAGAAACAAACATGGGTTAGGAAAGGCATTTTCGTAAATTCTACGTTCAGACTACAACTTTTTGCTATTTTTGCAAATTCTTTTGCGGGCTGCTATATGTGCAAATATTTTGGCCCAAATTGGTAGATTTGCAACCGGCCCTAAAAATAATAACAATTTGATTTATTTGTCATATTTTTCATTTTTATTTATCTTTTATCTCAATTAACTAAATTAAAAAGTTGGTTATTCATTGGAACTGTTGTTATTGGTATAAAAATAACAAACAATTTGTTTTATTTGTCATATTTCTCATTTTTATTTATCTTTTATCTCAACAAATTGATTTGTCATGTTTCTCATTTTTATTTATCTTTTATCTCATTTAGTTAAATTAAAAAGTTGGTTATAATAATTTTATAATTCAAAATAAAAATATAAAGAAATTGTGCACTTTATACCGTAAATTAAATTGTTGATTTGCTCCATTTATTACTTAATTTTGCGGAGGTCGTCTCCTGAAGGGATGACCTCTGCGAATTTGTTTTTTTTTTAATTTGTCTTCATGAGACGACCTTTGACCGAAAATTTAAAACTACAATACTTTAATAATAAGTTTCACAACAACTATATTTCAATAATAAGTTTTAAAATTTGTAATATTAATAAAAAAATGTCCCAAATTAGGTTATCTCATATTCAAACTCTTTTGATGTGATATAATATATATATAATTATAAATATACATGTAGCAAGAATTTTAAAATTTTACAAAAATAACATAATCAAAACTCAATTTAAATTTCAAATATAATATTGATTGCAGTAAGAAAAATTAAATTTATGCTACATTCATAAAAACTTAAAGTTATGCTATATTCACTTTAAATTTCAAACTAAAAAAAAAATACAAACGAACAATTGGAAGAAATTGGAAAATACTTGAAATATAAACGAACAATTGGAAGAAATTGGAAGAGATACGTAATTTTAGACCTGAAAAATAAAGTTGGACGGGAAAAAGAAATTAAAGTCAGTTAACATATAAAATATTTGAGAACGACTTCCTTCTAATTAAATTGATAAAATTAAACAAAAATATTATAATTATAATTCAAGAGGGTACCTGAAACCAACAATGAAGGGGATGAATAATTTTTTATGTGAAAACTAATGGGAAAATGTGAACATTTATGGAAGGAATTTAGATTCAAATTCTAATTTGATTAGATTTTGGATAGAGTGTATAGATCCTAAGACAAAAAAATATAGACCATGATATTATTCTAAGTTATCAAACCAATATGATAATAAAGGATAACAAAACCAATGGAAATCAAATTTCGTAATTGTTTTAATTAAAAAAAATAAAAAATAAAATAAAGAATTACCTATTTGTTTTTAATTAAAAAAAAAAAAATCAACAGAGTTCGTGTTACAACTTTTTTTATAAGAAAAGTTTTTTTTTTTTTCAAAAATTCATAATGATTTTTTAAATGTGGTAAGGATTACAATTTTTTTTTTAATTTTCTTAATAATTTATTATAGATAATTATTAAAATCACGTTTTTTTTTCTTATTCTTTCTTTTTTTTATATAGGAAAATATTTTTTTTTTCAAAATTTCATATTCGTTTTTTAATTTTTTCTTACAGTTTAGCACTTTTTAATTTTTGTATCTTTTATTTTTTTTAATTAAAATAATTAGATTTTAACTAAAGTAATTATCTTAAATTTAAAGGGGTATTTTAGTCCTAAAATGTTTTCACGGATCCTTGCTTTTTAATATACTAGTAAATAACTACGTGCGTTGCACGTGTACTCTACCTTTTTTTTTTTGGTAATGATCTCAGGTATTTTATAAGTAATAATAGAAATTTAATATGTTAAAAAAAATAGAAATTTAATATTTCTATTACGATATATTTATTTCAAGTTTTCATTTTGATACTTGTAAAGGAGGTCCCATATGACAATGTTCAATATTTCACTTACCAAAAATTTAGATTTTAAATTTTATTAAAGAAAGTATAAAAATAAAAATATATGATATATTTTGAAAATATTTAGGGTGTTACATCCTTTCACTTTTCATATTTTTGCACTATAAAGTAAATGCTACAATTTTTTTTTATTGAAAGGGTATTTGATGAAATTAAAAAAAAAAAAGTGATGTTCCTAAATGATCGTGTATAGGTAGAAAATAAATAAATAGTACATAGTAATTAAAAAAAAAGTAGTTTCCCCCCCCCCTTTTTTCTTTTAAGTTTTATTGAAAATATCTTTCGATGCTAAATTTCAAATTTTGGTTCCAAGGTGGTAGATTTCAAAATTTTCATTGTATCTGATGATTGAACTTTAAAATAATAATAATAATAATAAGTTGCTTATAGCTATAATTTCAATCAAATTCTATAGAATAGATTTTTCATCATTGTAATTTTGCATTACATTCGAGTTTTTTAATTTTCAAAACTAAATATGTTTAAGTTTATAATTAAAAATAATCTTGTCTATAGATTTAATTTTTTTTAATTGAATATATAAATATAAATAAATATAGTTTTGTCTGCATTTAAGTTATGTTTGTACTAATAATTTATTTTTAAAATAAAGTAGATTATTTTTTTTTATAAATGAAATGAGCAATTATTATGAGATTTAAATAATCAAATATCATTTAAAAATTATAATTAAATATGATTTTTTTTATAAATTTGAAAGTAAACGTTTAAAATTAATTGTGTTCGTTTAAAATCAATAAATATGATCAATTTAAAGAAAATGATTAAAGTTGTGTTGATGAATTTCATATTAAAAAATAATAAAAATAAAGAAATAAAATTGAAATAAGTGAATGCAAAAGTTAAAAAAGAGAAAAAACCGACAATCTCTCCCTCTCTTGACATATTTCCTCTCTCAACTAAATTATGTGATGAAGGAAAGATTGTTTTGATTGAGAGAAAAACCTCAAATTTATATCAGATTGTTTGTTGTTTTTGATGGACCAAGAAGATGATGAGTCTTAAAATTTAATTTTGATTGAGAGAAAAACCTCAAATTTATATCAAATTTGTTTGTTTCTTTTGATGGACCAAGAAGATGATGAGTCTTAAAATTTAATTTGTTTGCCTTCTAGTCTTCATTTCTATCTTTTGATCTTCCTCTTTTTTTCTTTATTATTGAATTCATCGTTTCCTTTCCCTCTTTCTCTCTTCCTATCATTTAATACAAATTCTCTTAATTAAATTCTCATAAATTTAAAATTAGGACAAAATAGGTATATGTTAAAAGAGTGTGGACAAAATGAGAAGCTAAAGTTTCTCCTCATAGGAGCTTTTATAAATACTATAGATATAGATTATAGAATTATAGATTAGAAAAAAAAATATTATATTAAAATTACAGTTAAAAAAAAAATTAGATTCAAGATAAATCAGCAAATAAAATTAAAAAGAAAAAATAAAATTTAGATTCAAGATTCAAGATAAAATTTGGTCCCTGAGGTTTGGGTTAGGTTTGTTGCTCAATTTTCAAACTCGACACTCTTCGTGAAGTTTGGATTTTGTTTCCTTTTGGTCTCTTCATCCACTTTTTCGTTAACTTTTAACGCGACGTGACACTTATTTTTTAAAAAACAAAATGATTTAAAATTATATATTTTAATTTTCAATTCCCTCCCATTTTTTTTTTTTTGAAAAAAACTTCCCTCCTATTTTTATTTTTATTTTTTGATATCACTTCCCTCCCATTTTTAAACCAATACTAAAACTTTAATTTTTATATATTATAAACATGATCCACAGTTCGATCTCTAAAATTTTCTAATCTGTCTCTACATCTCAATTTTATTCCTCACTGTTCTTACTGAATTCTTCTTTCTTCTCTTCCTTTTCTTTTTCAGCCCTCTTTGCAGCTTCATCTTCTACTTCCTCAGTTTTATTCTTCTTAGCTTCCCTCTCAAGAGCTTCGACCAATCTCCGAAAACATTCATCAACTTCTTCAACCTCTAATTTCGGCATCAAATTCTCAGCCACATCCGCAGGAGTCATCTCGATCTCCTCCAACAACCGACCAATCTTCTCATAAGAATCATGCCATTCAACGTCCAAGTAATTGATCGCTAGAATCTTGAAAGCCTCGAAGCCGCAATAAGACATCTCTATGTGTTTGTCCATTCTTCCTCGTCTAATCAAAGCTTCGTCGAGCTTCTCCTTGTGATTGGTCGTGAAAACAATCAGCCTCTCTCCACCGCTCGCCGACCAAATCCCATCAATAAAATTCAACAATCCCGAAAGCGTCACCTTGCTCTCGCTAACACCGTTTTTCTTCGTCTCATCTTTTTCTTCCTCCTCCTCATCCATTTTCTTCTTCCGCTGACCAGTAAGATCAAGGGAACAGTCGATATCTTCAATTACTATAATCGACCTACTCGAAATCTCAATCAAGAGCTTCTTCAACGCAGCATTGTCCTTAACCGACGTGAGCTCGAGATCGTAAACATCATATTCCATGAAGTTGGCCATTGCGGCAATCATCGAGGACTTTCCAGTACCGGGCGGGCCGTAGAGAAGAAACCCACGTTTCCAGGCCTTGCCCACCTTCTCGTAATAGTCTTTTCCGTTCTTGAACTTGAGTAGATAATCCACGATCTCCTTCTTCTTCATGGGATCCATAGCCAGAGTCCTGAAACTCGAAGGGTGCTCGAAAGGGACATGGCTCCAGCTCTTATGCCACCAATCGTTCCTGGAGTTGTTCATGTAAAGCCTCTGCTGCCGGTTCTTGAGCTGCACGGCCTTGCCTTCTTCCAGCATGTGGTTGACGAAAGACACAAGAATGATCTCGCGATGCCGGCGGTGGAAAGTCAGCTCGTAGAATTGTTTCTCCTCGGATTCTTTGGACATTTATTTGCCGAAAGTCCACCAGATTTTGACGCCTTTGTAATTCTCGGTAACTTGTTCATAGTCGTCCATGGTGAGTACCAAAGTTTTGGTGTCTTTGACGGCCTCTGCTTTCAGGCGCTTGACCCCAGTCAAGCTTCTCGAACTGAGGTAGTTTTGAATGGCGGAGAAGGCTTCGGTTCGCCGGAGACGCTCGCAGGCGTACTCGGGGAAGGTGATTGTGATGTAAGGGTTAAGAAAAACGGTGAGTTTGCGGACATATCTTTGGATATAGCCACGAAATTGGTAAGGAAAATATTGCTGAATAATTGCCCAAACAAACATGATGGTCGCCATTGAAGACATGAGTGGAGCCCGTAGCTCTTTCCTTGTCGGCGTCATCGCTGGATTTTTGTGTTGAGGATTATGGATGTGGGTTTTTCTTTTGAAAGAGAGTCGATGGAGATAGCTTCAGCTGCAAGTGCTGTCTTTAAGACAACGACGCCGACCAGTAGATGAATATTATCACGTTGTTTGTGTTCATGTGGTTTGCAAGAGCATGTTGCTTGGGTGTGATTAGCATGATATTTTGTAAGTACACAATGGTCTTTTGAAATTTCTCCGCAAGGATTTAAAGAAAATTCAAGAAAGGTGGAGTTCATTTAATTAGAGATTAAATATAGAAAAAAACTCTCGATCTACCATTTAAAATGTTACAACTATAAGAGAGATTTTTTTTTCTCATTTTTTAGCTTTCTCTTTCTTAGTTGTCAAAATTTTAATGAAATATCCCTAGACAACTATATGTAGCCAAATATTGTTCTTAAATATATGGAAGAAAAGAGGAGAGTAATTTTGAGTGTAAAAAAAAAAAGCATAATAAGTGAGTGATGTGGCAGTCATGACGGTGTTGTGATAGTGTGTTATGAAAAATTAGACAAATTATTAGGTGCTACCGGAACAATGCTTCGGGTAGTTTTATGTATATCTTCAAATTTGTCTCCTAGTAACGGTTGGATACAAAATCGAGGTACTTTTACAATTCATCCAACGATATAAAACTATCTGGAGAATTGTCCTGAAAGCATCTAATAATTAATTTCTCCAAAAATTGGGGGGAAGAAGTGTTTTTCTCTTAAATTAAAGACTTTTGGGTTTAAGTTTGAAAGTCATGGAATGTGAGATGTGTGAGAGTTGAGTGTCTAAATTTGAAGAAAAGAAGCTGGAAATGTATGAAGGCAGAGAGTAAATAATACTTGCACATCTTATTGACTTGAAGCAAGGGCTTATAAATAGCCAAAATACAAAGATTGATCAGTTGGGTATATAACCACACAAACAGAAAGTAAACTGACTTTTAGAACTAACCCAACCATTACAACTTCTATAGTTAATACTCCCCCTCAAGATGGAGCCATGAAGTTGATTAATCCCATCTTGGACAATAAAGGAGAGGATGATGAAGTCGACAACGCTTTGGTGAAAACATCCGCAAGCTGAGAAGTCGTCCGAACAGGAAGCAATTTTATAACACCAGCAAGTACCTTTTCTCGAACAAAATGGCAATCCAAATCAATGTGTTTTGTCCTTTCATGAAAAATTGGGTTTGTAGCAATATGTATGGCAGCATTGTTGTCACAAAAAAGAAGAGCAGGAGATGACACATCAATATGGAGCTCCTTCAGTAACTGCTGCAGCCATATGATTTCACAAGAAGTAGTTGCCATTGCTCTATATTCAGCCTCAGCTGAGGATCGCGACACAGTATTCTGCTTTTTAGCCTTCCAAGACACAAGAGCGTCACCAAGAAAAACACAATATCCAGTAGTGGACTTCCGAGAATCAGAGCAAGATGCCCAATCAGCATCACAAAAACCACGTAACTGAAACGTTGAAGAAGCAGGTAAAAAAATTCCCTTGCCAGCCGATCCTTTAATGAAACGAAGAAGGGCATTTGCAGCATGGAGATGTGAAGTTCGTGGTTGAGACACATATTGACTTAGTTTATGAACGGCAAAAGTCACATCAGGACGGGATATTGTGAGATACAGCAATCGACCAACAAGTCGACGATAAACGGCTGGATCTGAAAGAAGTTCTCCATCAGCAGCCGTAAGTCTTAAATTGGGATCCATGGGCAAGGTTGATGGTTTGGAAGAAAGAAGGCCAGCATCCTCAACCATCTGAAGGGCATATTTTCTTTGAGAAAGAAATATCCCTTTTTTAGACCGTGCAATCTCGAGGCCTAAGAAATATCGAAGAGACCCCAAGTCTTTGAGTTTGAAATCTTTGTTAAGACGAGCCTTTAAAACGTCAATATCAGTAGGGGAGGCTCCTGTTATAATGATGTCGTCAACATAGACGAGAAGGGCAATGAAGGATGAACCACTCCCTTTAGTAAACAAGGAGTAATCCGATTTAGACTGTTTGAAGCCAAGAGCCAATAATGAGTGGGAGAATTTATCAAACCACTGTCTGGAGGCTTGTTTAAGGCCATATATCGACTTGTGCAACTTACACACTAGTCGCTCCCCCTTACTCTGGACAACATTGTGCTTATAGCCTAGTGGGAGATCCATGTATACTTCTTCAAATAGATCCCCGTGTAAAAAGGCATTGTTCACGTCAAGCTGAAGCAGAGGCCATTTAAAAGAGGCTGCCATGGTTAGAAGTACTCTAATAGTGACCATTTTGGCTACGGGAGAAAAGGTTTCGATATAGTCAAGACCTTCTTGCTGTGTGTAGCCCTTGGCAACAAGGCGAGCTTTAAAACGCTCGATAGAACCATCAGCCTTATGCTTCACTTTGTAGACCCATTTACAGCCTATGGAATGTTTACTTGTGGGCAGAGGAACAACAGACCAAGTCTTATTAATTTCCATGGCTTGTAACTCACTAGCCATGGCATCTCTCCAATGCTTAAAAGAGACGGCCTGATGATAAAATTGTGGCTCTTCGAAGGAAGAAATATTCAGAACAAAGTTCTTATAACTTGGTGACAAACGATCATAAGAAACATAATGCTGTATGGGGAACTTGGATGCTGTTGTCGAATAGGAGCCATTCTGTAAAAGGCTGCAGTGAAACTCTTTCAAGTAAGAAGGTGGTTTCCTTTCTCTGGTGGAACGCCTTGGAGCATTAACAGCTCTTTCAGCATGAACATTTGAAGAAGAAACAGCCTCAGTTTCACCTTCAGCCAACAGTCCAGTAGGATGACTAGTATTAGTATCACTTTCAACAGCCAGTGGAAAGCTATCGGTATCAATGCTGTCAGTGAAGGCAGCATGTGTAGACTGGGTGTTAGCTGATTCTTGTGAGCGAAAACCAGCATAATCAAAGGACTTAGGTAAGACTAAGTCTGGAAACGAGTCAAAAACATCTTCTTGAACAGAAACTTGATGGAAAGGAAAAATCCCTTCATGGAAGACAACGTTCCGAGAGACAAAAAAACGTTTGCCTGTGATATCATACAACTTGAAACCTTTGGTGCCTTGAGGATACCCGATGAAAACAGAGGGAATAGCTCGCGGTTGAAACTTCAGTCTGTGAGAAGCCAGACTAGAGGCAAAACAGAGAGTACCAAAGACTCTAAGTTGTGTATAATCTGCATTCTTCTTATACAACCGGAAGTAAGGAGTTTGCCACTCGACAACCGAAGAAGGAGTTCGGTTTATTAGAAAAGAGGCCGTTAATACGCAGTCTCCCCAAAACTGGATTGGTACTCTTGACTGGAACATAAGAGCACGCGCTACATTTAATAAGTGTTGGTGCTTACGTTCCACCACGGAATTCTGTTCAGGACACTCAACACAGGAAAATTGATGAAGAACGCCTCTAGTACTGAAAAATTCAGTAAATGACAATTCAGGGGCATTATCTGAGCGGAAGCACTTAATAGGGATGCCAAACTGAGTGTCAATATAGGAAAAAAAACGAGGGACTATTGAAACTGCATCAGACTTATTCCTCATCAAAAAAGTCCAAGTATAACGAGTATAGTCATCAACTATAGTTAAGAAATACCGGTGGCCGGAATGCGTTGGCGTTTGGTAGGGGCCCCAAGTATCGCAGTGTATGAGCTCAAAAGGTCCAGAGGCAATTCTCTTATTAGAAGAAAAGACAATCGACGTTGTTTGGCTAAAGGACATACAAAACAAGGCTGAGAGTCATTCTTATTTGATTCTAAAGACAATACACATCGTAATGCATTTAAATGTCTGAGTGAGGGATGACCAAGACGGTCATGCCAAATAGAATGACCAGTATGAGAAAGAACATTACAAACAGCAGTATTCAAAGACTTAGAACTAAGATCAGTCTTATCAGTCAGTAAACATTCACGGCTCAATAGGTATAGACCCTGCCAAACCTCAACTTTGCCAATCGTTCTCAATGAGGACTTGTCCTGAAGAAGACAAGAATTTCCAACAAAGGAGACAATAATTGGAGAGTACGCTGTTAGAGCATTCACTGAGATGAGATTGAAGCAAAAACTTGGAATAAACAGCACATTCTTTAACACAAGCATGGGAGAAAGATGTATATCACCAATATACTCAACAATAATGCGACTTTGATTTGGCAAAGTGACAGAAAACCCAGAAACATGCTTTAAAGAAGAGAACAAGTCCTTAGAATAGCAAATATGTGCTGAGGCCCCTGAATCGACAACCCAATGACTAGAAGCAGGAACAAATTTTGAGCAAATACCTGCTACGTGGGCATTGGAATTGGAGGAGGACGACTCAGAATCGCCTTTTGAAGAAGCAAGATGCGACTGAAGTGCCATCAAAATACCTTGGCACTGTTCTGGAGTTAACGCCGCAAGGGGGCTTGAATTGGCGTCTGCTTTAACAGAGGGATGTGAGTTCGAATTCGTCCTTTGATTTCTATACCCAGGCGGATATCCATGAAGTTTGTAACACTTATCCACTGTGTGCCCAAGGATGTTACAATGTGTGCAAAAAGGGCGTTCCTTCTTCTTATTTGACTGAGTCCGAGATGAAGAAGCCGTCGTATTTGTCTTGGCAAGAAGTGCCGTGGCTTCCAATGTACCAGTTACAGGAGCAGATATTGGAGCAGAGGACGCACGTTGTTCAACCTCCTGAGCAACGAGAGAAAATGCACGAGTAATTGTGGGCTCTGGCTCCATTAAAAGTAATTGAGTTCGTATTTGGGAGAAGGACTCGTTCAAACCCATCAAGAAAGCCATGACATGTTCTGTCTGGAAATATTGGGAAAGCTCTTTGACACCACCACAACTACAGCGTCCACATGAGCAAGAAGGACGGTAGGAAGCTAGCTCGTTCCACAAGGTCTTGAGTTTCGCAAAATATGTGGTGACGGAGAGCTGTTCTTGAGCCAAATTCGATATTTCCCTTCGTAATTGAAAAATTCTAGGACGGTTCTTTCTTTGATAGCGCGCTTGGAGATCTAACCACATCTCTCTAGCGGAATCAGAAAAATTTATACTAGCAGAAATTTCCTTGGAAAGGGCATTGAGGATCCAGGCCTTGACAACGCTATTGCCAATAATCCATGAGCGCTTCAACTCACCAGACTGAGGGGTAATGGTACCATCAACAAAACCCATTTTATTCTTCACCGTGAGACCAAGGATCATCGCTTGGCTCCAAGAATTGTAGTTAGATTCAGTAAGAAGATCAGACACGAGGACGAGATTCGTACCATCGGAGTGATGAAGAAAATAGGGATTGTCATACTGGTCGATTACCGATTGATTCGTGGGTTGGCTGGTAGCCGAAGTAAAAGAGGGATTACCAGCGGTGGTGTCATCGGCCATGGAGAGAAGGATGCAAGAAATACTCTCTTAAAAGGAGATCACAAAACTTCTGATACCATATGAAGGCAGAGAGTAAATAATACTTGCACATCTTATTGACTTGAAGCAAGGGCTTATAAATAGCCAAAATACAAAGATTGATCAGTTGGGTATATAACCACACAAACAGAAAGTAAACTGACTTTTAGAACTAACCCAACCATTACAACTTCTATAGTTAATAAAATGGGAGTTCAACATCAATTATTTGAACTTTTGAAGGTGATGCAAGTGGATCTTGTGTAAGGGCGGGGGTCAAGCTTGGTAAGTTTCTTTAAAGAATTTATAGAGATAATTCAAGCTTATGTGTGGGGTTTTTCTCCTTGATTGTAATAATTCTTGTTGGTTGTATTCAATTTTGAAAGAGGGATGGAGACTACTATGATTATTTATCGAAAAAGAAAAAAAAAATGAAATCTTCACTTGGTATAAGGTGTTGATGAAGTTTATTTAAGGTGGTTGGGGGGAGAAATTGAGATTTACAGAATTTAGAGTGAGAGAAAGTGAGGAGAAATTATTAGGTGCTTCCTAGGTTAACGAGACAATAGTTTTTTGTATTGTTAGATGTAAGAGAGAGAAATTATAAAAATACCTTTTGTATCCAATAAGTATTTGGGGAAGAAAAAGTCTCATTGTGCCAAAAACACTTAATAATACACTAAAAATGAGAGAGAAAGGGGGTTTGAGGTAGAAGAAGAGGGGATTATTGGAGAGAGAATATTTAATAAGGATTTGGATAAAAAATAACAAAATAATAAAAAGATGTGGAGGTGGAGTAAGTACACTACATTGATAAAGAGTCTGGTCTTTTGTGTTTGGGTCATGTGTTGAAGGAAAAGGGAGGATTGGTTTGCTAAGAAATGATATATATATATATATATATATCATTCGAATCACAAACCTTATGGTCATCACTACAACTTTATGTCAGTTGAACTAAGCTTTTGTTGACAATCGGGTAATATATTTGGGTAATTAAAAGAAGAGAGAGAATGGATTAGATGTTGGTTTTGCTTAAAAAGTTTTTAGGACAGTTTTTCTTGGTGGTGATGGGTGCTTAATTAATTGTGTGACATGGAAAATAAAGTAATATTGTAGGACAAGCAGAACTTCCTATGGTTTTTCATTAAAAAAAAAAAAATTCTTATGGTTTAAGATCTGAATTCCTCACATTAGAAGCTCAATGAGTGGTTTATTTTACAAAAACATTTTTAATATATGAATATTATAATGAAATTTTATGAAAGTTAATATTATGTATGTTAGTGTTGGCCACGTGTTAAGACTTCTCAACCACACGAATTACACTCTATTGCACTCCATTTTCTCACATGCAGAGATTTCCCAAGATTGTATCGTTCAACCAAAAACAACCCCAAATTCAAAGAGATGAAGAAGGTAAAACAGAGAACAAACAAGAATTCAAAGAGGAAGAGAGAAATCGAGACAAGGTTTAAGTGGTTCGACAATAACGGCCTACATCCACTGTGGAAAGGAGTTGTTTGTCAATTTCATTCAGAGACTCTAAAGGCATTACAAGGCAAGCTTTCTTCTCTCTCAAATTACTCTCTCTTGATTACATCTTATGTTCTCTCTTCTTTATATACTTCTGAGAACTTGAGGTAAGTTGTGTTAGGAGACAATTGGAGCTTGTTGGTTACAACTCACTGTACAGGTAATATTTCTTCTACAATGTATGTTTTAAAGTAATTACTGTGAATTTTTATTAGCTTCATGATTATGGTTGGAATTCCACCTAGTAATGGTGGAATTCTTTGATTCTTTTAGAAGCATGTTTTGAGATGTTTTGAGAAGTATTATGTTATTAAGAAAATGTTTTCAAACCACTAGCATTGTAACTATGGTGATTTTCCGATACACTCACATGAATGTGTTTCCTTAGTTTCGTCTTGATATATTTGAGGTCTTAGAACCTACTCTGCCTGCCTATGACCATGTTATCTCTAGTATATGTCTTGAGATTTACTCGATGTATAGCATGACCATGTTTCTCTATTGTACACCTTGAGATTGCTCAATATATAGTATCACTACTACAAAATTGGGTTTTTATGACATTGAAAAATTGTCACAAACACATTTTATGACATTTTTTTTGCGTCCTAGAAGCCCCCATCAAGGAAAGTGTATACATGACGCTATTAAAAAAACTGTCATAATTATTTTTTTTTATGACACATAAAAGCTGTAAAAAAAAGATATTAATGACATTTAGTAACTGTCACAGTAAATTTTTTTATGACAATGGAACATTGTCAATGAATAACTCCTGAAAATCATCTTTCTGTCAAGATATATATACTAATGACAGTTAATTACTATCAACAAAAGGTTATTGATGACAACACGTCAATGTCACCAAAATTTCAACAACGACAGTGTATTATTGTCAAACAAAACTTTTCGTTGACAGTTTTTTGTTGTCAACAAAAAAAGGTCATGACAGGTATAAAACTGTCACAAAAATGCTTATAATGATACTAAATAGTTGTCATCCAAATAATTTCTATGACTTTGATGAACCGTCATAAGTAGTTATACATCACTATTTATTTATTTATGTTGATTCATCAAAGCCATAGAAACTATTTTTTCTAATATCTGTTAATAAACATATGTTTCCAAAATAAAGCACTCAAATCTTGACACAAAATAAATACACAAATAACAACTTTTATATATATCATTGAATCCAAATTGTTCAAATTTTTACATACAAACTAAGTGTAATAGATTTTGTACACCACAACAATTGTCCACAATATGGTTTTTCTTGATCATGGTGTCATAAAATGTCAAAATTCTAGTAGTATATGACCATATGTTTTCTCTATTGTGCGTAAGGAAATTTCTCTACACTAGTATAACCTATTGGGATTTATGCCCTTAATCCTTGTAATTAATGATTTAACAATTAATAATAATTTTGATTATTTTATTTTCAATTATAATATTATCCATTATATCAAAAGTACAAGGTTATTAGTGTAATCTTGAACGGTATGTGGTTGACATACGAGATGATTATGATTAAAGTAGCGTTGAAACACCACAAAGCAAGCGTCCCAACGCTATACTCTCGGGAATAATGGCTTGGGCTACAACACTTTGAGCATTTTGACACCGATTTCGGGGTGCTTGAACGTTCCACTCTTGTCTTTATGCTTCCTCATCATCCTGTGGATTTCAAGATAGCTCAAAAACCTCATAATTCTCCCAAATTAACGTCAAATTGATAAATTAGCCTTGGAAACTGATAACACTCATTTATGTGTGTTATTTAGTCTTAAAAACTTAGGTTATTGTTAGGAAAACAAAGACTTAGTGCTTGAATTTTTATCATTTAGAGTCAAAATTAGCAAAAGTCTATAGATCATGATAGAAATCTTAAAATATAGAATTTATGCTTAATCGTGGTAAAAAGAGAATATTTTTGTAAGAATTTATCAAAGTTTAATGGATTTGTGTAGGAGTCTATATTTGCGTTTAAAATGCGCTCACAAATGAAGAAAAATAGTTAACGGAGCAATGAAGTTGAAGATTTGCGCCCACATTTGGAAACGAAAAAAATCTGGCAAATGTGGAAAATGCGTCCAAAATGCGTCTGCAAACTGATAAGGAAATAGGCCCCAAGCTTACGACAAAATGTATCGAAGCAGAGCATTTAAGGAAATGGCGCCCCATTTGCGGCTCTAACTGGCCTTTTCGACAAGATTCCAAGATTGATGGGATTAGCACATATTCTTTCGAAAATCAAATTTCTCGTACCAAATCTCCAAGGATCGTGGATTTTCACTCTCAAGGGACTTCTCTCGATAGCCAATCCTAAATTCCAAGGTTTGTATAAGGCGTGAAGATGCAAGAAGCAAAGGGAACTCAGATCTAGTCTTAGGGTTGTCCGTATGTTTTTCTTTCTTTTCATCTTGTAACCAATCCGAGTTTTGGTTCTTCTAGCCTCTGTCGACTCCTCCATTCGAAATAAGGAAAGGAGAAAGACTTGTCTCCCCTTAAAAATGGCAAGATCAAGTTAGATAAAGATGAGAAAGAACCTTAGTTGAGTCTTAAGGTCTTTTATATTTCTTGTAAGCTGCCATTTATATTCTGTTTTGTTTCATTTCAATTGTAAGTTCAAGTTTATGTACTTTTCATTTATCAATATAAATGTTATTTTATTCTATACCTTGTGTACCTTTACTTTTATGCTTTTCACTTTATTTTCATCAATGAGCTAAGCTTCTTCTCGGGGGTTTAAATATGTGGATGCCTTGAGGAGAAGAAGTGTATGAGGGTCATGTAGATGGTATAGGTCTACGAGTTATATACAAAGATGTAATCTAGGGCAAGTGGGAGAAGTGTAATGGGTATAGTGATACCATTATGTAATGGGTATAGTGATGCCCTAGTTTATTGTATTTGTAAATTGTAAATAAGTTTTATGTATTATACATGTATTTATACACCCACTGCTAGGATAGGTTATTGTACATCCCACTAAACTAGATTTTTAGGTCAAGTGGGAGTTTGTTAGGTTTTTTGTCCTAAAACTCGTAGATAGTGAATATTAACGGATTATACACTTGTATCAATAAAGTGTTATTGAGGTTTATGTAATAAAGTGTTATTGTCATATATGACAACATTTTTATTTATTTTTAGGGCTAGTTGCAAAAGTAACAAAATGGCCCAAACTAATTGCAAAAGTAGCAGCTCGCAGAAATATTTGCAAAAATGGCAAAATCTCACCATCTGAAAAGTAAAATTACTAAAATGCCCATCATTGATAGAAAACTTTCTATCAGTGATAGAAAGATTTTCTATCATAGAAGATTTCTATCAATATATATAATATAAATTGACGAGGAAGAAGAAGATGTGCACGCCAATCAGTTTTTCTATCACTGATAGAATAAAGTTTCTATTAGTCATAGAGTGATAGAAACTTTCTATCACTGATAGAAAATGTTTCTACCACTGATATAATCTATCAGTGATAGAAAAATGATAGAAATCTTCTATGATAGAAATACCACTGATAGAATCTATCAGTGATAGAAAGACTTTCTATCATAGAAGATTTCTATCAATATATATATATATATATATATATATAATTGACGAGGAAGAAGAAGATGCGCGCGCCAATCAGTTTTTCTATCACTGATAGAAAGTAGTGATAGAAATTTTATTGTATTAGTGATAAAAATTTTCTATCACTGATAGAATCTATCAGTGATAGAAACTTTATTCTATCAGTGATAGAAACTTTCTATCACTGATAGAAAATTTTTCTACCACTGATAGAATCTATCAGTGGTAGAAAGACTTTCTATCAGTGATAGAAGATTTCTATCAATAAAAAAAAAAAAAAAGAAAAACTGACGAGGAAGAAGAAGATGCGCTTCAGGGGCAATTTAAGAATATAAAAAATTAATTAAAAAATTTTACCCTCATGTTGCCACTCATTACAATTATCCTTATTTTTAGGGAAAGTTGATGGGCATTGGTTTGTGAGGAAATAACATCAAAAAGGATATCAACAAAATTAAGTCAATGACATGAACAATTGAATAATGAAACAAAAGTCATCTTGAAGATTCAATACGAGAATCTAGGTCAAGTTCTTGGGATGTTGTGTTAGAAATGAAAGAAAATGAATACATGGAAAATAAGAAAAGTTTCTCACTAATTTTCATGGAGGAAGAATTTGTAGAGGGAGGAAGGAAAAAAAAAATGAAATGTTTTTCATTAATGGTATTTTTGAATTTTTTTTTAAAGTTCAAGGGTATTATTGAAACTAAAACTTTAACATTTTCCATCAAAAACTTAACGGCAAGGGGTCGTTTGGTTTAAGGTTTTATCGATGAATGATAATAAAAAATGTCTTGGAATAATATGCTTGGAAATAAGATTGTTGGGAATGAAAGATAATTGTGTTTGGTTGTACATGAGAATATCATTGGGATTTTATGAGAACCAATTATGTATGTATTGATTTTTTAGAATTAATCATGTAAACTTTGTGTAATTTTAATAAATTAATCGATAAAATAATTAAAATTAATTCAAAGTATTAATAAAAAAATAATAAATTAATAATCATGAAATAATTTTAATTTAATAAACTATATTAATTTAACTAATTAAAATTATTTAATTAATTTTTTTAAAAAATATCCTTAATTATAGTAATTTAATATATTTGTATTCATAAAAATTAATTAGATAAATATTTTAATAATAATATGACTATTTATCTATTAGAATGAAATCCAAACAAATACTTATTTGATCATAAACAATCAGTAAGTAATCTATTATAATTATTGAAAATGAATTTTTATACTAAATTCATTTAAACAATTTTAATTCAATAATTATATATATTTTTTATAATGTTAACTAATTAATTATAATTTTAGTAAATATGTAATTGCATCCCTTTAATAAATTTGGACTAAATATTTGTTAAAAAAAAGCTTGAAACTCTTAACAAATTATCATTTATTTAATTTAATTAAATAATTTATTATATTATTTTTCGAATTTAGTATCAATTAGTTAATTAGTTAACTATATTCAAAATAAAATTTCATATAAAAATAAGGAAAAAAAATACACTTTTAGTCCCTCAGGTTTGAGTTCGGTTTCATTTTGGTCCCTGAGTTTTCAAACTCAAGAATTTAGTCCCAGAGGTTTAGTTTTAGTTTCATTTTGGTCCCTCCATCCATTTTTCCGTTAAATATTAACGGATTGCTGATGTGACACCTATTTTTTATTTTAAAAATAGTTTTTTTAAAATTTTAAAATAAAAATAATATTAAATTCATAAAAAATAATTATTCTTTAATAATTTGATTCTTTCTCCCCCTCATTCTTCACCACCCACTCACCATCCAGCTTGTAATTGTCGGCGACAACTCCGGCACCGGCCACTGGCATCTGGGTTTTTTTTCGTCTTCTTTTCGTTAATTTTCGTTTTTTACTTCTTTTGAAAAAAAAATTGCTGGAAGAAGGAGTGTGCCTCGTTCGATCTCTCTCTCTATCTTGTTCGAGATACGCCACCGGATTTAAAGGAAGGAGACGCCGCCCCTCGTTCGATCCCTCCCTCTATCTCGCTGTTTCTGATTCAAGCCTAGATCTGGAGGAAGGAGATCCTTAAAAAACCTTCCTCGAACCAGCGTCGTCGACAAGAGACCCACGACCAGCGTCGTTCTCCTTCCTCATCGGTTCGAACAGCAAGAAATCCACGACCAGCTCTGTTCTCCTTCCTAGTCAGTCCGATCAGCAAGAGACCCACGACCAGCGTCGTTTCCTTCCTCGTCAGTCCGAACAGCAAGAAACCTACGACCTTGAAACCCTCTTCCTCTCCTTCGTTCTCCTTCGTTGCAATCACATTTCAAGATGGAATCGAGTGGGGAAATCCCCTTCGATTCAGATCTGGAGCAAAACCCATTCCAAATCTGAATCGAAGGGGATTTTCCCTTCGTTTCAGACCAGCAGTGGCGCCAAGACAGCTTCATACGCACGGTTTGGGAGTTTGGTTGCTCTCTGGATAGAGGGAAGAATGGATGGATGGACTAAAATGAAACTAAAATCAAACCTCAAGGACTAAATTTTTTAGTTTGAAAACCCAGGGACCAAAATGAAACCTAACTCAAACCTCAGGGACCAAAAGTGTATTTTTCCCTAAAAATAAAAATAAGAGATTGACAAAAGAGAAAACTCATACTTTTGCAATGACATAAAAAACCTTGTTTATGGGCATAAATGATGTCTGGAAATGTTTTACTCCCATGGTCTACCACAAAAACCTCTTAGCAACTAAACAAGGGTATCAGAAACTCTTGTCCATTCTCATCTCCAAAACCCTACACCAAATGACTCCTAAGGGTATTTTTTAACATTTTTTAAAGTTCAAAGGTATTTTTAAAATTTTATAAAGTTGATGAGTATTTTTGAAACAAACCTGATAGTTCAGGTGTATTTTTTATAAGTTAGCCTAAATTTAAAATATAGAAAAGGAAAAGTTTATGATTCATTAAATAAAACATTTTAGGAAACAATTTATCAATATTTTGTTTAACTCGCAATTAGTAGGCAATAAGGAAAAAGCAATATAAAAGGAAATATAAAAGTAAATATAAAAGGAACTAATGAAGTAATATAAGAAAATATTTTACCTTGACAATTTCTATAAATATCTCATCTTTGGACCCAACATTTTGCATAAAGTGTTGCTTTTGGTTTATGTCATTAAATTTTAATATTACATTTAATAGAATTTCTAGAGCACACGGTGATATTATGCAATATTCAACAAAATATGAAATGTAATAAAACGACAATGACCAAAACTTTCTTTTTTATTCAAAATTTCTTTATAGTTGGACCAAATGTTTTTGGCAATAAGCAAAAGTCAACATAACTCAACGGTAATTAACACGTACCTTCAATCAAAAGGTAAGGGTTTGAATCTCCTATTCCAATTATTTCAAAAAAAAAAAAAATTGTTTCGGACTATAAAACCTAAGTTAAGTGACTCCATTTAACAATCCTTTTGTATTTAATTTTTGGTTATTAAAAATTATATATATATATATATATATATATATATATATATATATATATTTTCTATTTTTTACCATGTTTCAATCCATTCCAGATATGGTGGTCAGATCCTAACAAAATAAGTTTTTGAAAATAAGTTGTACTTTCGTTTTGGAAATAGGGAAATAAGATAAATATAAAAAAAACAAAGATATTGGTTATCTTTTTGTTTTGTTTTGTTTTTTTTTTTTTTTGACAAGCAAAGATCACTACTATAACTTTAATTATCAAACTCAGCCATAATGAATTTTTTTTTTGAACAAACTCAGCCATAATTTTAAACCAATACTAAAACTTTAATTTATATATATTATAAACTGCACCACAAGTATGTACTCAAAAAAAAAAAAAAAAAAAAAAACTACACCACAAGTCTACAAACAACATCCAAAATTGCGATCTCTCAATTCTTCTAATCTCTGTCTTTACATACCAATTTTCTTCAATTTATTCTTCATCGTTTTTACTAAAATCTTCTTTCTTTTCTTCCGTTTCTTTTTCTATTATTTCTGCAGCTTCCTTGGCCTTCTTCTTCTTAGCTTCCCTCTCAAGAGCTTCAACCAATCTCCGAAAACATTCATCAACTTCTTCAACCTCTGATTTCGGCATCAAATTCTCAGCCACATCGGCAGGAGTCATCTCGATATCCTCCAACAACCGACGAATCTTCTCATAAGAATCATGCCATTCAACGTCCAAGTAATTCATAGCTAGAATCTTGAAAGCCTCGAAGCCGCAATAAGACATCTCTATGTGTTTGTCCATTCTTCCTCGTCTAATCAAAGCTTCGTCGAGCTTCTCCTTGTGATTGGTCGTGAAAACAATCAGCCTCTCTCCACCGCTCGCCGACCAAATCCCATCAATAAAATTCAACAATCCCGAAAGTGTCACCTTGCTCTCGACGTTTGTCTTCGTCTCATCTTTTTCTTTATCTTCCTCCTCATCTGTTTTCTTCTTCTTCCGTTGACCAGTAAGATCAAGAGAACAATCAATATCCTCAATCACGATAATCGACCTACTCGAAATCTCAATCAATAGCTTCTTCAACGCAGCATTGTCCTTAACCGATGTGAGCTCGAGATCGTAAACATCATATTCCATGAAGTTGGCCATAGCGGCGATCATGGAGGACTTTCCAGTACCGGGCGGGCCGTAGAGAAGAAACCCACGTTTCCACGCCTTGCCCACTTTCTCGTAATAGTCTTTTCCATTCTTGAACTTGAGTAGATCATCCATGATCTCCTTCTTCTTCATGGGGTCCATAGCCAGAGTCCTGAAACTCGAAGGGTGCTCCAAAGGGACATGGCTCCAGCTCTTATGCCACCAATCGTTGCTGGAGTTGTTCATGTAAAGCTTCCGCTGCCGGTTCTTGAGCTGCACGGCCTTGCCTTCTTCCAGCATGTGGTTGACGAAAGACCCAAGAATGATCTCGCGGTGGCGGCGGTGGAAAGTCAGCTCGTAGAATCGTTTCTCGTTGGACTTTTTGGAGATTGTTTTGCCGAAAGTCCACCAGATTTCAACGCCTTTGTATTGGTCGGTGACTTGTTCGTAGTCGTCCATGCTGAGTACCAAAGATTTGGTGTCTTCGACGGACTCTGCTTTCAGGCGCTTGGCCCCAGTCAAGCTTCTCGAACTGAGGTAGTTTTGAATGGCGGAGAAGGCTTCGCTTCGCCGGAGACGCTCGCCGGCGTACTCGGGGAAGGTGATTGTGATGTAAGGGTAAAGAAAAGCGGTGAGTTTGCGGACATATCTTTCGATATAGCAACGAAATTGGTGAGGGAAATATTGCTGAATGATTGCCCAAACAAACATGATGGTCGCCATTGAAGACATGAGTGGAGCCCGTAGCTCTTTCCCTGTTGGCGCCATGGCTGGATTGAGGAAGATTATGGAGGTGGGTTTTTCTTTTGAAGGAGAGTCGAATGGAGATTGCTTCTGCTGTAGCCTGCAAGTCTTGTCTTTAAGATAACGCCGACCACTACGTCTTGTACAATATGAGCATTCCATTATTTCCTTATATGTTTTTTTTTTGAAATAATATTTCCTTATATGTTTTATTTCAATAATTTGTGTAATAAATATTTGAATAATTTGCCCACAATCTTTTTCTCTTTCCTATTTCAGATTTATTACACTTAATTTTTTTTTTAACCTCAGTTTTTCGTACATACCCCTCTGTATTTTTTTGTTGTTTCATATTTGTTATAGACGCAAGTAAGAATTTTCTTAACTTGTTTTCTCTTTATTATTATGTATGGGTTAAATTATAAGTTCTAACTATTTCAGTTTTAAATATTTTTCTATTTAGTTTCTAAACTTTAAAAGGTGTATTATGAACTTTCAATTTTGTATCTAATTAGATTCTTGAATTTTAAAACGTGTTTAATATTGATCCTCAAATTTTTAGGGGTTGTTGGGTCAAAATAGTAATGAATTATGAAATCTAGAGTTGTTTTGTCTCATGAATTATGAAGTTAGGTAGTTTAAACATATTGGTTAGGATGGACTAGGGAGAGTTTTGCTTTGAAAAAGAACAATAGAAATCTTCATGCGTAGGAAACTCAGACGTTGTGACTGGTACTAGAATAGAACCCTCTCCTGAAAGGCAAACTTTTTTAGAAAACGATCTTGAAAAACATGTTTACTTGATTCCATGTCACTTTATTTACAATTTAAAGTTGATGCTAATACAATGATTGACAATTACATATGAACCATTCTGGTTTGCAATTAATATTGAGCTCTTAAGTTCTGATTGGCAATTAAAAAGTTGATCTTTAACATTTTGATTGGCTATTGCTTGAGGACAAGCAATGAGTTAAGTTTGGGGGTGTGATAAGGGTAAAAAATATACCTATTTTACCCTTATATTTAGCTCATTATCTTGTCAAATGTTGCATGTTTAGATCCATTTTACTGTTCCCATCTCAAAATATGTTAAAGTTGTTAAGTTAGGGTGTTGAGAATCACTTTTGTCAAATTATGCTCATTTGTACTTAAAAAAACTCAATTTTAAGGCAATTTGACTAAGTTTGTTTATGTGCAGAAAAACAGAGGAAATGCTGGAATTTACCCAGAAATGCGACCGCATTTCTGGGAAGGCAAAATGAAATGCGATCGCATTTCTGGAAAAACAAAGGCAGTTTCGAGTCGTCCGCGGATCGTTTTGAACGACACTTCTTCGCACCTAACCGGTTGTTTTGACCCCGAAACCGACTGGGCTACCTACCAGCACCTATTTCGCAGCTCCTCAACCAATTACAACACTATATAAGCTCGTGATTCGTAGAAGTCAAATTCAAGCAGAACTCATGTGGAAGAAGAGGATAGTGACAGAACCCTAGTTGACGCCTATGAGTAGGGATGCCCGAGGTCCTTCTTAGATGACTAAATTCTAACCTAAGTTAGACATCAAACCTTAGGGTATGTAGAGATTTTCACCCATTCCCACTTTGTAAAAGCGGGAGAGTGGAGTGTCTAAGCGAACTCTAGAAGGATTGGATAAAATAGAAAAACCCTAGTATTTAGCTACTGTCTTTATTTCCAGCTTGTGTTACTTTTCATTTATCTGTATTCTTTACATCTTATTTTCAATGAAAAGGTATTCATTTTCACTTTATCTCACCATGAGTAGCTAAATTTTGTTGAGGGGTTCAATATGGTGAATTCCCTTATGGTTCAATAGCTTGAAAGTGTTTTATTTGCTTAAGTTTCTGTTCAATGCATGTCATTCTTTATTGAATATCATTTTGGTCTTGCTAAGTTTAACTTGATCACTTAGACTTTGCATTCTATGTGAGTTTGATCTCGAAAAGGACAGACGATATCGGTTCTCATAAAGGTGATATAGGAGAAAAAGCTCGAAAGAGATTGTTCGATGGTATAGGGCAAGCTGCCTAAGGAACCCTATATCAACTATAGGGTTATAGATTTCATTCGTGAATTATCTATGTCGGAGTTGTTGGGTTTTATGTCCTAAAACTCGTAGATAGTGAATGATAAACGAATTATACACTTGTAACAATAAAGTGTTATTGAAGTTTATGCAATAAAGTGTTATTGTCATATTAAGTCTAGAATTGCACAATATGACCCAAATCTAATAAACTAAGATCCAAGGTTGTTTACATGAGACTTGGACTAGTATGTGGGGACATACGGGGATCAATGTTCAAGTAACAACCTAAAAGGTCTATAGTACAAGGATAAAGCTGGGTACCTTATCCTGGTAACACTATGTGATACGACCCGCTTTGTATTCGATACAGACGTATTGATCCAAGGCGTCCATGTAGGAGACATGCGAGCGGGGGTATCCTATGCAATGAGTTTGCATAAGACCGAACCACGAAATAGTAAACCACTAGATGTAACACCATTAACTAGTTAGGTTACTGTTTCAATAGGATGACCTAGGTAACTCGATCTTAATCCTGAGTGTGTCATGAACTCCTTCTCACGAGGGATTGTCCTTTGATTAGTACGGGTGAGAGTGGCCAGTACGCCGACTCAATAAGCCTACCTTCTTGGGGGGCTGGGGACATGACAATACAAGATGAAATTCACTCCTTCCCCTATTGGGGCAAGTAGATGTGTGTTCCCTTAAGGGCTGATTCCGGGGCTTGAACAAAGGCGCGCCGTCCTCTCCTGGCCCGAGAGGAACTCTTGTTTAGAGGTTGGACCCTAAACAAATTGTTCATTAGAGGGATCAGTGGTACTTAAGGATCCATAGGTAACCCAGGGGTAAAACGGTAATTTGACCCAGCTGGTGTTACGAACACACGTGAAGGATTGACTTACTGCATTATTCGATATCCGTGGACACAAAAATATTCTACAGTGAGAAGAGTGCAACTGTGAGTCTTTAGTGGAGTGACCTACAGTTAACGAATGTTGATTGACTCGGTTAATGAGTATAGCTGATCAATCTCGTATCGTTGATGCTTCTGATCTGTAGGTCCATTAGGTCCACCTGCTAGCTCATAACGGGTTCTGAGATTATATAGTCTTGATATTAAAGGGAATTTAAGTTAATTGTATTTTGATACAATTAATATAATGTATGAAGATACATTATACTATAAGTTTAATTAGGGAATTAAACTTTATAGTAAAACTAATTTTGGATATGATTCAAAATTAATTAATGAGAGAATTATGAATTTAATCAAATATGTGATATTTGATTAATTCACGAATTAATTACTTGGAGAATTAATTAATTTAATTTAGTTTGGTTAAATGTGATTTAATCAAATTAAAACTATAGTTAATAATTAATGTACATTCGATGCGCATTAATACTATAGGTTAAATGAGAGATAAAATTGAATTTGATTCAATTATAAAATTTAATTAAATATTTGATATTTAATTAGTATGGAATTCAATTAATTGAGAATTGATTGAATGGTCAATTTAATTTGATTAAATATGATTTAAATTGAATTAAGAACTTTATATTATAATTGATTTAATTAATGTTGATTTAATTAAATTAATTATAATTAATTAATTAATTAATTAATTGTTATTTAATTAATTAACGGTCCAGATCTAATTGATTTAGATCAAAGGCCAGGATTGGTTAGGGAAGTTAATTGTAACTTCCTAACCTAATCATACGTGGTGGCTGATGGGGTTTGGGAGGTGGTTCTCAGTCTGTCACTCACGAAGAATATAGAAACAGGGAGAAAATTCTCTCTCAACTCTCTCATTCTCTCACCCAAAAATACAGCAATCTTCATTGCTGTGATTCCCTTCCAAGATGGTTTTTTTGGTTCCCACAAACCAAATCTCAGCGATCTTAGAGGATAGCGGGTGATCCGTGGTGGTGGTGTCTTGATCGGAGATCAAAGAACAATTTTGGAGCATAGTGTAGTTTTTGTCTCCAATCACGTAAGTTTTCTTAGTTCTAAAATGGTTTTAGATCTAAAATATTTTAGCATGCTTAATCTGTAATAGTTTAATTTAGAAATTGTTTCTAATTTTAATTTGCGAACGTATTGGTTTTTCTAAAATTGATTTTAAAAACGAGATCGTTCTTGATGGCTTCCGCTGCCAAAGGGATTTTAACCCTTCAATTGATATCAGAGCCATATCGTTAATTGATTTCAATTAATGAAAATTGCGTTGGTTTTGGTGGGATTATGCATTATGAATGTGGTTTGCTGAAAAACTGTTTTGGTTATATTTGGCCTTAGATTTACAATTTTGTATGATTTGATCATGTAAGGGCCCATGTTTTTGGGGCAAAAATATTGTAAATCGAGTCTTGTAAGTCCGTGTCTAGAAATTAGGAATCAATTTGTTGATCGGTGCTCGAATCGAGGTTCAATTTGGCGAAGAACGGCTGTTGGAAACGAAGAACAGAGGCTGTCCAGAGGCGTAGCGTCGCGACCCTGCTCAACGGAGTCGCGACGCTCAAGAGCAGTTGCTGGAAAAAATCCGGGCAGCGTCGAGACGCTATGCCTACAGCGTCTCGACGTTGACGGAAGTTTTCAGATTTGCGGAGCGTTGAACGTATCGTGGGGCAGCAGTTATTCAGACAGTTACGAAATAATTATTTTCCGCGTAAATTAATACTCGAACTCAGGTGGTTGGATAGTTGGCATGCACGTGGGACTAGCATCCTGGAGGTCGTGAGTTTGAGCTGGTCCATGAGCGTTATGGTGTTTAATAACTAGACTTTGATTGTTATTTTTCCCAACACCATAGAAGCATGTTATAGGGTTAATTATTAAAATTTTATAATAGTTATAAAATTGATTAGAAACCGTCAACCTATAACAAAGAGTTGCATGCAAACATAGGACCTTAGGTTAAAATGAATTAATTTTAAATTGTTTAAAATTAATTAGACCTAAGTTCAATTTTAATTCTAATAAGATTAGAATTATTTTCTTACTTAGGATTAAAATAGTTTTAATGCACTAAGTAGGAAAAACATTACTATGGTTATAAGGGAACTCTCCCGATGAAGTTCTGTCTAGGTTGGGGGTACTTAAGTTGACGGTTACGGAACACCTCCTACCTGGAAACTGACCCGGAACCTGAGTTGAATTAATCATAGTCTAATGTTAGCATGCAATGTCACTAGGTAATTAAAAGGGTTTAATTCACCTAGACATTAGAGTAAAGTTCTATTTATATGAGTTATAATAGGCATAAACTTAGATAGATTGACTTAGCCGGGTTCATCTAAGTTTAATAACCCTAAAATACAGTAGGTTACTTTAGTGGGAGGAAAATTACAAAACTTGATTTAAATCGAGTTTTGCTCCTACGTCCCTGTATAGTTCACACCGTGAGATCCATGCTCGGCTTCGTGTCGTCGTAGAGCGGCCTCCCTTCGGAAAGTGTTTGCTTGGGTCAATACCAAGGTGAATGGGGAAAGTGACTATAGTAAGTGGGAGCGGGACGCGTGTCAACATATCCTTTGGTCTCCACCCCTAGGTCACAACGTGAGATTCCTATGATCCGCCTACGTGTCGTCCTGGAGCGATCATCCCTTCGGAGGGCCTGATCATAGGATTCGGAACACTGTGAACTCCTGAATAGGATAGGATCGCTTAGGCTAATTACCAACAGTTTTCTTTCCTAACGGTAGCCTGTTGGTCCGTGCCTCTGAGATCTGAAAGTGGGAGGGTTTGATAGCGAGCATAGCTAGCTATTTTTCTATGATTAATTAAGCTAGTATTTTTCAATTATTTGCCCAAATTTATGCATTTTTATGTTTTATTTGTAGGAAGTATGTGCTTGAAGCTTAATTCAGCAATTGGAGTCAAATGGAGCTTCCAATCTTAAAAAAAAAAAAAAAAAAATTCATAGCGTCGCGACGCTATAGAAAATTTTCCAAATTTGCGGATCGCGACAGCGTCGCGACGCTACAACGAAATTTTGCTATTTAAGCATCTTTTCGACTAGGTTTTTAGGGACTTCGAATTGGGGACTTTTGGAGCCGAC
Organism: Luffa acutangula; assembly: GCA_036850905.1. Taxonomy (NCBI): domain Eukaryota; kingdom Viridiplantae; phylum Streptophyta; class Magnoliopsida; order Cucurbitales; family Cucurbitaceae; genus Luffa; species Luffa acutangula. Next base: position 6,566,141 of record CM072094.1, on the reverse strand, counting down.
ATTAGAGCAGAAAGAGGACAGAATTGAGCTGAAGCAAAGGGGATTAGTTGGAAATCAACCCATTGTTCGTGGGGATCGTGACGGGGACGTTCGGTCTCGGCCTACAACGAGTCTATTTCTCTTTTCCCTTACTTTAGACACTTTTTATGGCTTATTTAGACTTAGTTTATATTGTAACGAGGATTATGTGTAGCTAAGTTTAATTCTTAGGGATTGATGTAGCCGTTGGGCAAGTTTTGGATTGATTTACGGTATTTATGCTATTGATGTCATTTATGCATATGTTGTATGTTTAATGCTTTCGATTTACTGGCCATAAATTGATTGATGTTTATATTTGAATCTAACTCGGGAGAGAGGATTTAAATTAGTAATCAATATGCATAACTAGAATTTAGCTAAAAATCGGGAGATTAAGGTTAATTCTAGAAATTGTCATAAAGGTTAGCCTTATTGCCTTGTATGTTTATTGGATTTAGATAGGGATATCGGGTTCAATTGCATATGGGAGAATCATGTATGCTCGGGAGAGATATGTGTGATTTTAGTTGCCAAGATTTATGAATCATAGCATGTGTTAATCCGTTTATTAATCCATAACTCCAATTGGTGAAATCAATTCCCTAAGACCAATTATTCCCATTTGATTGTCACTTTTTACTTTAGTTTTGTGTTGATTAATTCATATTCTCATTCTATTTGATTCCCTAAATAAAATTGGCCAAGAGTATTTTCGATAATTAAAACTTGGCTAGACACCAATCCAGAGGACGACATTCGATTGCATAATCACTATATTATTACTTGACCCGTACACTTGCGGTTAGCAATTTGCACACCAGGGTTACACTTACGGGGATGAGTTAAATGTGTTAACTAATCCTTGATTGAACAACGGTAACTAAATGCTAACGGAATATGAGTTATTCTGGTGCTAGAATTTAGTTGAGATTGTCTCAATTCAGAGGAGGAGTAGCTGACCACCCTTCGGTGGCTGTTGCTCTAAACCTCTGAAGTATCGTTGCAAAAACTAAATCAATAGTTTTATAGGGTTTCTTTGATTGCTTGTTTGTTTTTGCAGAATTTGATTGGATTATTTGTAATGGGTTAGTGCGATTAATAATACAAGTAATTTGTTACTTCAACAATTATATAAAACTTTATGTGCATTGTCTTACATATTTTTGTTAATAACGGGTTAAGATTCAACTTGCTTAAACGAAAAACTTGTGGTAAGTGATATTAGATTAGTCTTGAGTGAGGAATGTCCTTAGGCCCAAATGTCTAGTTCATCTTGAATCGTTCATGATGATTATGACATTAAACTGCCTAGCCAAAACCAATGACAATAAATGTGATTTATTGGTCATTGAAACGTGCATAGTGGAAAATGAGGATACAACCTGAATTTTTTTTTTTTTTAATTCAGGTGCCACTTATCACGTTTGCTTTTTCTTTTAAGGAATAAGCTCATGGCAACAGTTGCAAATAGGTGAGATGACTCTCAGATTTTGATCTGGAAAGTATGCCTCGGCTTTGGCAGAGGGAACATTAAGTTATTTTATTCAGTGGAAGATAATACACATTATTAGATAATGTGTATGAATTTCCTGAAGATTAACAGAAATTTGATTTTTGTATCGTATATGCTGGAACAATGTTAGTTTATACCTTTCTCTGCTAACGCAGTTTTATTTTAAGAAAGGGAGTTGACATTTGTTCAGCATTACTGAAAATAACTTATGTGTTTAAGACTAATCGAGAATAAAGCAAGTCATGAGCACTGAGTTGTTTAAGATTGCTTATACTCGAAGAAATAAAGGCAAAGGATATCTCCTAAAGGGAATACCTTTATTTGTTTCTTAAGGTTAGGCTAATTTTGATCTTAATATGATTGGGAGCTTAGTCTATGAGTATACTTCTAAGCTAGTTAGAAGAAAACTCTTTAATACCAATTAAGTCATGCCTTATGGGCGATATGACTGATAGATCTTTTACTGGAAAAGAGCTAGAAGAGCCAAAGAACCCTTGAAGCTTATACATTTGGATCCTTGTGGTCTAGTATGTTAAAGCAGTGAGAGGGTATGAATAATTAATCTTTATTAACGATAATTATTCATAGGTATGAACATCTCAACCTAATGCAACTTAAGTCTGAATCTCTTGAGATATTCGAAGGGGCTTAAGACTGAAGTTGAAAACTTGTTAGGTGAGATAATAAAACCACTTTGATCTGATCAATGTGTTGAGTATAGGGACTTGAGATTCTAGGGCTATTTGATAGTTCATGGAATCACATCCTAAATCTCAGTTAGGAGTAACAGAACCCTATTTGATATGGTTCAATCCATGTTGAGCTATGCTCAATTGCCTGACTCGTTTTGGGGTCATGCAGTGTGACTGCAGTGTGTATTTTGAACAACGTTCCATCAAAAGTGTTTCTGAAACACCTTTTCTATTATGGATAGGACGTAAAGATTTTTTACGTTCCTTTAAATTTTGGGGTGTCCAGGACTTGTGCTTGTGACTAACCCAAAATAAATTGGAATATTGTTCAAAATAATTGTAGGCAATCCCAAAGGAAACGAGGAGAATATACTTTTTCAATCCATAAGAGAATAAAGAATTTGCATCGACAAATGCTTCATTCTCAGAAGAAGAACATATGAGAAATCATAAGCCATAAAATAAGGTCGGTTTAAGTGAATTAACTAATAAAGCTACAAAAACATTAACAAGAGTTGTTGATGAATCAACAAAAGTTGTTGATAAGACTGGTTATTCAACAAGAGTTGTTGATAAGGCCAGTGCTTTTTGTCAGTCACATCCATCTCAAGAGTTGAGAATGCCTTGATGTAGTGGGAGGGTTGTTTTATAATCTGACCATTACATGGGCTTATTTGAAGGTCAAGTTGTCATTCTTGATGATGACATAGAGGATTCATTATCTTTTAGAAAGAAAATGAATGATGTTGACAAAGACAAATGGTTTAAAGCCATGGACCTAGAAATGAAGTCTTTGCATTTCAATTCCATCTGGGGTCTTGTAAATTTGCTTGATGGGGTAACACCTATAGGTTACAAGTGGATTTACAAGAGGAAACAAGACATTTAAGGTCTCAACCAGGAGGGTCCATTGAGCAAGATCAAAAGCAAAAGGGTTTGCAAGCTTAATTGGTCCATTCATGGATTGACCTAAGCATTTCGATCTTGAAATTTAAGATTTGATACAGTGATTAAATTTTTGGGCTTTAATCAGAAAATTGATAAGTCTTGTGTTTACAACTAATCATCAATAGTTCAGTAGCTTTATTCATGTTGTATGTGATTGATATCCTAATCATTGGGAATGATGTGGGTTATCTTACTGACATTAAAAAGGCTAGCAACTCATTTCCAAATGAAAATCTGGGAAAAACTGAGCTAGTCTTGTCTCTAGTGTCTTATGTCTACAAGATGTTAGTTAGATATAAGATGCAGAATTCCAATAAGGGTTTACTACCTTTTCAGGAATGGAATTCTTTTGTCTAAGGAACTGTGTCCTCAGACACCTCAAGAAATTGAGGACATGAGACATATGCCCTATGCAGTAGGGTTGTCAGTAAGTATCAATCAATTCCAGGATTTGATCTCTGGAGTGTCGTTACGTACATCCTCCAGTATCTTAGGAGAACGAGGTTTAATATGCTCGTGTATGGCGCTAAGGATTTGATCCTTACAGAATACACTGATACAGATATTTTAACTGATAAGGATTTGATGAAATCTACATCAGTGTTTGTCTTCACTCTTAATGGAGGAGCTATAGTACGACTTATCTGCAGTCTCGACCATAGAGGCCAATAAGTAGTTGCTTATGAAGCACAGATAGAGACTGTATGACTTAGGAAATTCAAGCCTAATTTGGAAGGTGTTCCAAATATGGACTATCTTATTGCAAGACAAGCAAGCACATTGATTCTAAATGATATATTGCTGATTCTTTCACGAAGGCTCTCTCGGCTAAAGTGTATGAGGGTCATCTAGATGGTCTGGGTCTACGAGTTATGTACAAAGATGTAATCTAGGGCATGTGGGAGAATTGTAATGGGTATAGTGATGCCCTAGTTTATTGTATTTGTACAGTGTAAATACGTTTTATGTATTATACATGTATTTAACACCCACTGCTGGGATAGATTATTGTACATTCCCACTAAACTAGATTTTTAGTCCAAGTGGGAGTTTGTTGGGTTTTATGTCCTAAAACTCGTAGATAGTGAATGATTAACGAATTATACACTTGTAACAATAAAGTGTTATTGAGGTTTATGCAATAAAGTGTTATTGTCATATTAAGTCTAGAATTGCACAATATGACCCAAATCCAATAAACTAAGATCCAAGGTTGTTTACATGAGACTTGGACTAGTATGTGGGGACATACGGGGATCAGTGTTCAAGTAACAACCTAAAAGGTCTATAGTACAAGGATAAGGCTGGGTACCTTATCCTGGTAACACTATGTGATACGACCCGCTTTGTATTCGATACAGACGTATTGATCCAAGGCGTCCATGTAGGAGACATGCGAGCGGGGGTATCCTATGCAATGAGTTTGCATAAGACCGAACCACGAAATAGTAAACCATTAGATGTAACACCATTAACTAGTTAGGTTACTGTTTCAATAGGATGACCTAGGTAACTCGATCTTAATCCTGAGTGTGTCATGAACTCCTTCTCACGAGGGATTGTCCTTTGATTAGTACGGGTGAGAGTGGCCAGTACGCCGACTCAATAAGCCTACCTTCTTGGGGACAAGACCGAGTGGGGGGCTGGGGACATGACAATACAAGATGGAATTCACTCCTTCCCCTATTGGGGCAAGTAGATGTGTGTTCCCTTAAGGGCTGATTCCGGGGCTTGAACAAAGGCGCGCCGTCCTCTCCTGGGCCGAGAGGAACTCTTGTTTAGAGGTTGGACCCTAAACAAATTGTTCATTAGAGGGATCAGTGGTACTTAAGGATCCAGAGGTAACCCAAGGGTAAAACGGTAATTTGACCCAGCTGGTGTTACGAACACACGTGAAGGATTGACTTACTGCATTGGTCGATATCCGTGGACACAGAAATATTCTACAGTGAGAAGAGTGCAACTGTGGGTCTTTAGTGGAGTGACCTACAGTTAACGAATGTTGATTGACTCAGTTAATGAGTTTAGCTGATCAATCTCGTATCGTTGGAGCTTCTGATCTGTAGGTCCATTAGGTCCACCTGCTAGCTCATAACGGGTTCTGAGATTATATAGTCTTGATATTAAAGGGAATTTAAGTTAATTGTATTTTGATACAATTAATATAATGTATGAAGATACATTATACTATAAGTTTAATTATTGAATTAAACTTTATAGTAAAACTAATTTTGGATATGATTCAAAATTAATTAATGAGAGAATTATGAATTTAATCAAATATGTGATATTTGATTAATTCACGAATTAATTACTTGGAGAATTAATTAATTTAATTTAGTTTGGTTAAATGTGATTTAATCAAATTAAAACTATAGTTAATAATTAATGTACATTCGATGCACATTAATACTATAGGTTAAATGAGAGATAAAATTGAATTTGATTCCATTATAAAATTTAATTAAATATTTGATATTTAATTAGTGTGGAATTCAATTAATTGAGAATTGATTGAATGGTCAATTTAATTTAATTAAATAGGATTTAAATTGAATTAAGAACTTTATATTATAATTGATTTAATTAATGTTGATTTAATTAAATTAATTATAATTAATTAATTAATTAAATAATTGTTATTTAATTAATTAACAGTCCAGATCTAATTGATTTAGATCAAAGGCCAGAATTGGTTAGGGAAGTTAATTGTAAATTCCTAACCTAATCATACATGGTGGCTGATGGGGTTTGGGAGGTGGTTCTTAGTCTGTCACTCACGAAGAATATAGAAACAGGGAGAAAATTCTCTCTCAACTCTCTCATTCTCTCACCCAAAAATACAGCAATCTTCATTGCTGTGATTCCCTTCCAAGATGGTTTTTTTGGTTCCCACAAACCAAATCTTAGCGATCTTAGAGGATAGCGGGTGATCCGTGGTGGTGGTGTCTTGATCGGAGATCAAAGAACAATTTTGGTGCATAGTGCAGTTTTTGTCTCCAATCACGTAAGTTTTCTTAGTTCTAAAATGGTTTTAGATCTAAAATATTTCAGCATGCTTAATCTGTAATAGTTTAATTTAGAAATTGTTTCTAATTTTAATTTGCGAACGTATTGGTTTTTCTAAAATTGATTTTAAAAACGAGATCGTTCTTGATGGCTTCCCCTGCCAAAGGGATTTTAACCCTTCAGGAGTCAAGTCACAGAAATGTAACAGTACTCGCTTAGCCTTCTAACGGTTCTTGGGAGCAAGACCAAATAGAAGTTAAATCTGACCCAATGCATTGAATAGACTTAAGTTGAATAATCCATGATTAAAGTTATTTCCTTTGGGATGAATCCATATTGAATACCTCGTTTTATTCATTATTGTTATTCTTTATTTATTTGCTTGCTTTATTTATTTTTCTAAAAATCAATCATCAAATATAACAATAGAAATCTTCATGCCTAGGAAACTCAGACGTTGTGACTGGCACTAGAATAGAACCCTCTCATGAAAGGAAAACTTTTTTAGAAAACGATCTTGAAAAACATGTTTACTTGATTCCATATCACTTGATTTACAATTTAAAGTTGATGCTAGTACCATGATTGACAATTACATATGAACCATAACATTCTAGTTTGCAATTAATATTGAGCTCTTACGTTCTGATTGGCAATTAAAAGTTGATCTCTAACATTTTTATTGGCTATTGCTCGAGGATAAGCAATGAGTTAAGTTTGGGGGTGTGATAAGGGTAAAATTATTTTTACCCTTATATTTAGCTCATTATCTTGTCAAATGTTGTATGTTTAAATCAATTTTACTGTTCCCGAGCTTCAAATATGTTATAGTTGTTAAGTTAGGGTGTTGAGAATCACTTTTGTCAAATTATGCTCATTTGTACTTAAAAAGACTCAATTTTATGGGAATTTGACTAAGTTTGTTTCTGTGCAGAAAAAACTAGAGGAAATGCTGGAATTTATCCAGAAATGCGATGGGAAGGCAAAATGAAATGCGACCTCATTTCTGGAAAAACAGAGGTAGTTCCGAGTCGTCCGCGGGTCGTTTTGAGCGAGACTTCTTCGCACCTAACCGACTTTTTTGACACTGAAATCGACTGGGCTACCGACCAACACTTATTTCACAGCTCCTCAACCAATTCCAACACTATATAAGCTCGTGATTCGAAGTCAAATTCAAGCAGAACTCATTCGGAAGAAGTGGGTGGTGACAGAACCCTAGTTGACGCCTATGAGTTGGGATGCCCGAGGTCCTTCTTAGATGACTAAATTCTAACCTGAGTTAGACATCAAACCTTAGGGTTTGTAGGGATTTTCACCCATTCCCATTGATAACTCGCAATAAGAAAGTTATTTATCCTTTAAATTTAAGCTAAATAAGGATGAAAAGAGCATGGTTGCGCCCATCCAACGCATAAGAGTAAAGGAATTGTGATAGTTTTCTACGGAAGGCAATATTTTTCAATGCGGTTAGAAATTATATGTTTTAAGGCGCATGAAAAGTATAGTTGTTTTGTTGCTCAAGTTTTCTTCAGCGCAGGCGCAGATCCTAGAGTACTCGTACAAGGGAAGCTAGATGATAGGATCGCACTGACGTGTGACTGAAGTGCTAGCTGGCGAAAGATAACTAGGACACGCAAGCCAATTTCTTGGAGAAGTCAGCCTCCTCAGCCTATAAGAAGCACCCACTTGCCCAAGAGAAGGACACAGAGGAGAGAGGCGAGACCAGAAAGCAAGAAGAAAGAAATTAGAGGAAAGAATACCATCGCAGGGTAGACTTGCATTGTGTTAGAATGTATTACTTGATGTATTTCTGTCTTGGCATGAGCTAATTTTCTTTTATCAAGGCTTAGCATAGGCACCCATGCGGTGATAAGTTTATTTGGATGCGTACACTTTGATTGAATGAGAAGTTAATGCTTTCTACTTAGATGCGATAATGTTTTTATTACTAACTCCCGCTTGGCGAGCCGGATGCGGTAGCAGCATGATAAATCCCTGACAGGTAACACATGTGAAAATATCTAAGTAGAGCAAAGCTAGCGCATTACTTGTAGTCTTGGTAGTATTAGACTCAACACTACCGCAATAAGATAATGCATGAATGAACTTAGACTGTTTTAGGACTAACACAGTCACTTGCAAGTTATTAGAGAATTGGACCAACGCATGAACTAAATGAACAAAATAGTTGTTAGTTCTATGCCAGACGCATGAGTAGTACCGGAAGGGAATCTTATGATTTTTTCTTACTTAGGGATTAATGGATCAATTAACCAAAGTATGCGCTACAAGATTACTTATAACGCATGCGGTCGTCGCAGCAAAAGCCTTGATAGCCTAGTTATCTGATATTTTCCTTAACTCTTTTCGCAAATTTTATGTTTATTGCACTATTTTACCAACCAACTCAGAATAACATCCTTTTTAATTGTTGTGATACCATGCGTCCAAAGTTTAGTCAATAAGCTGTTAAAAACTCGTTAACCGTCCTTCCCTGTGGATTCGACCCTATAACTCTCTAGGTACTACGTCATTGTGTTAATTTATACTTGGATTAACACATATCTGCGACAATTTCCATGTAATTAATCGACCTTTCGTCTAGCGATCGTGTTTTATGCGCCGTTGCCGGGGAAGGCAACCAAGTTTTTGATATTCATTTTGATCTAACACTCCGTTTGGTATTATTCACCTTGTTTCCTGTTGAGTATTTTTCTCCAAGCAAAGTAAGATTGTATGTGTGCTGCTCGCCAGATCAATATTGAGATTGACCGAACTTATCACAGAAGAAGAAATCGACGTGCTAGAAGACTAGTAGTTGAGCAACCAAGAGAGATGGCAGCACCCAACCAACAGAATCTACCAGTAAATCCCATACAAATGGCTGATGACAGAGCCAGAGGAATCAATGATTATGCAGCCCCTGCAAATTGCAACTTTAATTCTTGAATAGTAGAACCAACCTTGGAAACTGAAAGGTTTAAGCTCAAGCCAGTCATGTTCCAAATGCTAACTGTTGCAGGGCAATTTGGAGGAAGCGTAGCTGAAGATCCACATTCACATCTCTAGTCATTCCTAGATATCTACAAAAAATTCATCATTCTGGGAGTAACCCAGGAACAACTACAGGTCATCCTGTTTCCCTATTCTCTGAGAGATGCTGCCAAAGTCTGGTTAAATCAACAACCAGCCAATTCCACCCCCACATGGAATGATCTAGCTGAGAAGTTTCTGGAGAAATATTTCCCACCAACAGCAAACTCGAGACTTAGAAAAGAAATTATGACCTTCACTCAAATGGAAGACGAAACACTCAGTGATGCATGGGTGCGTTTTAAAAATTTGTTACAAAGGTGCCCACATCACAGATTGCCACATTGTATTCAATTGGAGACCTTCTATGTCAGACTAAACAAAAATTTACAAGTTCTAGTGGATTCATCTGGTAACGGTGCGCTGCTTAGGAAAACTTACAATGAAGAGCATGCAATTCTCAACCGCATCGCGCGTAACAACTATGAATGGGGCACCGCAGAGGACAAAAGAAAAAGAACAGTGAAGACCAGTTCAGGAAGCTTTGAAGTTGACCCTTTGACCTCAGTAAATGCAAAAATTGATGCATTGACCACAAAGATGGATGTGCTGACAGTAAGCACAACACCTTTAATCGCACAACTCAACGCAGTATGATGCAAAATCTGCGGAGAAGGACACACGCATGACCCACCCTTCTAACCCTGAATCAGTATTTTATGTGGGTCTGTGTTGGGTTCCTAGAGTGAGTAAAAATGCAATATAAAAAGACTCTAGACTTTTTTGCAAGTATACACAGTCCGCAACAAGTAATAAGTATTTATCAATCTAAGGCCTGAACTAGCTTTCACTTTATCTATTTTGTTTAGTTTTTCAATGGTTTCAAAAGCGGTAAAATGATTGGTTTTTATAGGAATGCTGAAGCAAAAGAAATGACAGAACAGATAGTAAACAAATAGGCAGACAGATTAGAAACAGGCGCTGGTGAGGATTTAGTAATTGTTTTAAAAGATGCTCTAGCAATATTATTGATCATGCAAAACTCTTACTGTCTTATTAGCAGATTCCTCCCGGAACTCCGAATTTTTTGGAATGTGTTTCAACCCCAATGAAGTTCTACCAATCAAGCACTAGGCAACTAGCGATCTCTAGCTCAGTCACTGGCTTTCACCAATACACAATGATCTAGTGTGATTAACCGCCACACACTCCCTAAATCATCCCTGAAACTAGAGAGAGGTATTCATACCGGCTGGCCAGGCGGGCATAAAATATAAATGAGCACAACAATTAATCAAGATGCATTAATCAATATTTATTCCTAGAAATTAAGCACGACAATCACATGCTTCCTAACCAACGCCTAAAGCTACTTAGTTCATAAAATGCATGGAAGCACACGTTACAATCTGAGTAAGCATATCCATAACTACAAGGTAATATAAGAAAAAGTTAATTCCCTTGTTCAAATTGCAATTGATGGTCTTCTTGATGGTCTCCAATCTCTCTCCTCTATTGGGCTGCCAAAGGTGGAAGTAACTTTCCAAGAATGGAATGTTTCTCCCAAGGATGGAATGAATTTGACTTGGGCGACCATCTCCTTTTATAGAGTGATAGGAGGCTTGAAGTAGGTTGACCTAGACACGGGGATGGCTCTCCTTGCTCCTTTATCCCGAAAATAAATCAACAGAATTCGGTTCATTAAGGTGGCTAACGAGCTGTGACGTGGCAGTTTTGCTCATCGCTTTGCTCCAGCACAGATTTTGCTCCCTCAAGTCGCCCAGCAACATATTCTGCACAAAATAACTTCCAAAGCTTCCATTCTTCCAAATGGGTTAAAACATATAATATATATCTAAAACCAACCCTATTTAGCACAAAAGATACACAAATCCCTATAGAATTAAGGCCTAAATAACTCCCTTTTGGAGAGTTATCACACCCGCAAACTTGAACTATTGCGCGTCCCGAGCAATACTAACCAACCTTCCCTTAAGAATTCAAAACGTTAGACAAAGAATAGATTAATCAAACTAGACAATCCAACACTACCTTCAACCTTTACTTGAGCACTCTGCGAAACCAAGCTCTGCTGCAACAAAATAATTCCTCTGGCATGGACAAATAATCACCACTTTTAACTCAATTCTAAGAACTTGCCACAGCCTAGCTATATTATCATACATTTAAAAACACATTATTTCAGGGGTTTATATTCTTGTTTCAGACTTAAAGCAACCCTACCGTCATAAGCTCCTAAGCATGAGATGACCCACTTTATGGTGCAGTATACCCTTGCCTCAAACTCATCACCAACTAGGCTAAATACTCATTATAAAGCTAAAAAATCCTTAGTTATTCTATCTCTTGCCCCTCAGAGTGGCAACATTTTATGATGAAGCTCACCTAAGTTCTGGGAGATAGAAAACTGTTGGATTATCATTCATCCTTCAAAACTTTTGCTCCATGAATTTTCTCAACAAAATTTTCAATAATAATTTTTTTCAGCAAATAATTTTCCATTTTCCACATTTCCTAGATCATCTTTTGACGCGAAGACAGACTGTGGGTATCACAACTGTCCCCGGTTACTTAACAACCTAGCAAAATTTTAATTGAAGGAGAGGAATGCTCGAGCAAAACTATTGGAGTAGCAAAAAGTCCCCCAAACTTGAATTATTCATTGTCCCCAATGAATCATTAATTTTGAGAAGTGTACCCCCAAACTTAAATTTTTCTATCTGAATTTTCAAACTAAGCGCAGGACTAGAACTTAGCTCAAAGTGGATCAAATAAATCAACACTATCTCAGAATCTTCTTGTCGCAGCAATCGACCAGGCTAGAAGAAATGCTCAAGCAAAAGGTTTCTGGAGAGCAGAATACCTTAATCTAATTAAGCTAATTCAGTCCAAGCTTCAAATATTCAGAAGAAAATTAGTTAAGTTAGAGTTACTCAGTGCTCATAGAACAGAAACAACTTGGAAATTTCATTAAAAAATTACAAAAGCAGATATATTGTTTTTTAGCAGAGAGGTGAAAAAAAAACAAACATAACATCAATAGAAAAGGAGATTAGAAAATGCGCGAGAAAACAAAAAGTGAGAACAAAAATCATGCTCGCGCAGGGCCACTTCATTCTTCAGTCCTCTTGGCACTGCTCATTTTCATCATCCTCTTCTTCTCTCTCCATCGGTGGGGGCGGAATCCAGGGGTTCCACAAATCCTCAGGGAATGCAGGAAGGGCTGGATATGGTTTGGAAAAATTCTCCTGTAACGCCTTCTTCAGATTGGCATCACGATTTTTAACATAGTTCCAGAAGGTTAAAGCTTGCCTCTTGGCAAACTCCTACCTGCTGGCCGAAAGTGCCAGTAATTCTAATATCGTGTTGATGCCGTAGACAAGTTCACCCTGACGTACCTCCTGCATACGCTGAAGCCGTGCCAAGTTAGGCATGTCGATGATCCCCTTGTCAAACAAAATCACATCTCCCTCATTTTCTGGAACCCCTGCTCTCTTACAAAGCATGGTAATAGTATTCGGAAAAAACAGCTTCCCCACCTTCTTCTTCCAACAACCAAAAATCTCATTAACAATAATCTTCCCTACATCAGTGCTGAGAGACCACAAAATCGCGAAAGGCAGAAGAACCCGTTCCCTCGAGACCGTCGAGTCATGATTCGTTGGAAGCATCCTCTGTCTGATAAACCCCATCCATGTGTTCGCTTCCCTCTTTAGATAAGCTGACTGAAACGTCCTTTTCTCTGTCTTTGACAGCTGCCACCGTGCCCCTTCAATACCCACTTTCCGCACAACATCGCTCAACTGCTCATTGAATGTCGCCACAACCATCTCATTATTCGCTGCGTCGGGGAAATTTTGAAGGTTATACAGTGTGTTAATAGCACTAGGACTCCAATCGACTTCGACTCCTCGAACAATCACTTGGAAACCATCTTCTTTGTCAATATTGGCATAAAATTCGCGCACCACCTGCGCGTTTACAGACTCAGGCTTTGCACAAAACAATTCCCAACCGTGGTCTGCAATGCCGGTCCTCAGAAAATGCGGAAGATCACCGCTAAATCCTCTCTCAAACAGGAAATCTCTTTTCAGCAGCTCACCATACTTTGCTCTGGCAGAATTCTTGACGAAACGATCATATGGCAACTGTGGCTCATCTACCTCATCAGGTTCTTCCGATGCTTCAACAACACTTTTGCCCTTTTCCGCCTTTCGCTTGAGCAACCGTTCTTCATCAGCTTTTTCCTCTAACTTCTCTCTTTCTTTTCCCTCGGCCTTTTTTTTTCTCTGCTCCTCTCTCTCTGTATTTTCTCTTTCAGAATCAGTGGTTGGAGGCGAGGGGGTGTCAGTTCAGACTACCTTGATGCGACCCGCTTTTCGCTTAATGCGGCAACGTTTGGGTGCCTCCGGCATGATCACCTCCACTCGAGCCTCCTACATTGGCTCATTACCTTTTTTAGGCGCAACCTCTGCCTGTTCTTCTCGCACATCCTCATTCTGTTTTTCTTGAACCTCTTCTTCAACTTCCTCTATATCCGCAACTCCCGGCTCAGTCTGCTCTGGGTTTTGTTCTTCTGGTTCTTTCGGGTCTTCTTCAACTACCGTGGCAGCAACATCTTCCACAACCTTCTGAACAGCTTCTTGGTCCTCAATCCTCTGTTGACGTCTTCTTCTCTTAGCTTCTTTTTCTTATGGCGTCTTCTTCTTCTTCGCCTTTGTTTTCGGTACTTCAGGGGTAACATGTACCTCCTCTTCCTCATTATCTCTCTCTTTTCTTGCTCTCGTTTTAGCCATTGACGACTCAAGGGGGTTTACAGAAAATAGCAATAAAGAAAGAAGAATGCAAACGACAAAGATTTGAAACAAGAAAGTGGAGTGAGAAGCACTTACCGAAGATTTTGCCTCCTCATTAAATGGGATTACCGTTCAAAACCACACACAAACAGTATAAATAATTAATTCTCAACAAACCCTTCCTATTCGGATGGAAGATTTGCTTCAGCTTTAACTTTGCCGCAACAACCTTCTAAAAAGATTATCGGAAGAATCTTGGATACGAAATTCAAATTTAAAATATGAAATCAAATCAGGAAATTTAAATTAACCGCTCAAATCCAAATCTTATCTTTTACTTTTATTTAAAGCCGAATAAATCAAGAAAATATTTATTAAATCTAAACCTAAACAGGAATTCAAATAGCCGAAAATAATAACTGAATTAAAATTAAATCTAATTGGAACAAATAAAAACTAATCTCTAATCTAATTAAACTAATCAAATTAAATAAAGTAACTAGCGAAAATAAAATAAAATCTACGGAATAAATAAAAATAAATCTTGCAGAATTTAAACGAACCAAATCTAAAATAATTCAAATCAAATCTAATCAAATCAGCAAGAAATAAAATCAAAACAAACACTGGGAGCTTGATAACGAGCAAAAATGTTGCTATTTTAGACCCAATTTATTAAGCTTTTTGGTGCTTTAATCGTGTTTTTAATGAATTTTGTTATTTGGTCCTTAGGAGCAAAGTTGGTGATTTTGGGAGAAAAAGTTCCAAAATTGAAGCAAATGAAGCCCAAATCCAAGCTTGGAGCAATTGGGGGCCCAAAAAAGACAATCATGACAAAAATGCCCAAAAGAAATGAAGAGAAGGCCCAAAAATCAACCCAAAAAGAAGCTGAAAAATCTGGAATTTAGAGGCAGTGTCGAGACGCTGTGTAGGCAGCGTCGCGACGCTACCCTTTTCGTGTTGCCCAAGCCGCGTGCGCAGCAGCGTCGTGACGCTGAGCAAAGTAGCGTCGCGACGCTACCCCTATTCCAGGCCTATAAAAGGCGCCCCAAGGTGCCTCATTTACCATCAATCATCATTCCAACAATTCCTTTTGGAATTCTTCCTTTCCTCTCTTCTTTAGGCTCCTTTGGAGCCCCTCTCTAGGCTTTCTAGCCTTTTTGAGAGGATTCTTTTAGTGGGAAAAATTTTGGGAGTTTTGGGGAGCATCTTAGGAGGCTCAAGGAGTAGTCGACGGAGCTCTAAGCGTCAGCAAGGGGTTTTTCGACGGTCAATTCCTTTCCTTTTATGCTCTCACTTATGCTTTCTATTGTAATTATTGTGGATATCTTAGCCATGTGTAGCTAAACCCCAATTTGGGGTCTTGAAATGAAATTATAGTTCAAATATTGTTATAATTTCTCTTCTCTTGCCCATGTCCTAATTATTTGTATGGATGTGCTTAATTCTTTACTCAATCTGGCCAATTGTGTAATGATTCGATTCTTAATGGAAACTCGACGGAGAGAAATTAGGATAGATTGTAATCCATGCAACTAGTTTAATTGCCCGTTGTGACACCGGGATTAGTTGATTAAACTTAGATTCCTAAAATGAATCAGAGCGTAATAATTAATGATTTTTAATAGCGCTAAGGACACTTAGGTTGTTAAAATGAATTAATTATAATTAGGGGAAACCGACAGGAGAACCTATGCGATTAACAGAGATTCTAGGATTATAATTAGTTGGGCAATGAGATAAGATAATTATAACAACTATTTAGCTAATAATTGATTTTCAAGACCCCTCCTCCCATTAAAAGAAAACTCTTTCTCCATATTTTATTTCTCGATTGATCAATTTATTTTCTTTAATTGTTTAAGTTTGAATCCTTTTTATTGCATGAGCTATTCCCTAAATATTATTTCGCCCAAGTATTTGTAGTGCTCAAGAGATTTTTGCTTTGCTTAATTTTCGCTTCGCTTCCCTGAGGATTGGATACTCGAAATACGTTCCGTTTTATATTACTTGTGACGACCCGTGTGCTTGCAGAAAATCGTGCAACAAGTTTTTGGCGCCGTTGTCGGGGAAGCTTGATTTTTAAGCAAAATTAATTTTTCTTGACATCGAAAAGAAAGGGATAAATAGTAATTTAGGTGTAAATATTTTTCTTTCATTATTTTGTGAATATTATTTTAGTTCTATTTTTGTTTGGTTCTTTTGATTGTCTGGGAGCATTGTATGCGAAGGAACAAGGTGGTTAATTTGTTTCCGCTAGATCTTGATATTGACAGGACTCTTAGATCCATTCAAAGAGAGAAAAGATTAGCAGAAGCGATGACCCATCAAGAGGAAGCTTCCAAGGCAATTAGAGATTTCTTACAGCCAGTTCTTCCCACCGAGAATTCTGGAATTGTCTACGCCCCAATCCAAGCTACAAATTTTGAGTTAAAGACAGGATTGATTCAGATGGCGCGCGATAACTCGTTTAAGGGACATCCTTCCGAGGACCCCCACTCACATCTGAGATCATTCCTAGAAATTTGTGGGACGGTGAAGATGAACAGAGTTCCGACAGACACGATAAGGTTGAGGTTGTTTCTATTTTCTCTACAGGATAAAGCAAAGGATTGGCTCGAATCAGTCGAGACGGACAACATTAATACTTGGGACGAGCTTGCCCAGACTTTTTTGACGAAATTTTTCCCACCTGCCAAGACTACCAAGCTCCGGATTGAAATCGGAACGTTTAGGCAGCTTGACGAGGAGCAGTTGTACGAAGCGTGGGAGAGATACAAAGAAATGCTTAGGCGGTGCCCCCAACATGGATATCCTGATTGGCTTCAAGTACAGTTATTTTATAATGGATTGAATCCCTCCACAAAGACAGTCCTAGACACATCAGCAGGAGGAAGTTTTCTTTCAAAAAAAGTGACAGAAGCCAAAGATTTGCTTGAGGAAATGACGACAACCAGTTATCAATGGCCGACCGAAAGGGGAACAATTACAAAGAAGGCTGAATTATCTGAATTGGATGAGTCAAGTTCACTGAAGGCACAACTGACATCTCTGACCAATGCACTGAACAAGCTGACTTCATCTGAGGTGGTCAAGTCCATTTCCACCTTAGCTGAAGGTCATTCAAAGAAGGAAGGTAAAGATATGGAAGAAGTCCAATACGTAGGAAATAGACCATATGCTCAAGGAGTACCGAACTTCTACCACCCCAGTCTACGCAATCACGAGAACTTCTCATATTCAAATACAAAGAATGTTTTGCAGCCGCCCCCAGGTTTTGCATCATCAAGTGTTCCCGAAAAGTAAAATAACCTGGAGGAGATGGTGACTTTATTCATTAAAGAGCAAAGAATATTGAATGTGAGTCTCCAGACATCAGTAAATAACCACGACGCAGCTCTAAAGAACATGGAAGTGCAAATAGCACAGATCGCTACAGTAGTGAATGCCCTTCAAAAGGGAAAATTTCCAAGTGATACTAAGCCTAACCCGAAAGAGCAGTGTAAGATGGTGGCTCTGAGAAGTGGCAGAAGACTAGAGAACAGTTCAGAGAAGAAAAAGGAAGAAGAAAAGAGAAGGGATGAAGATGAAAGGACTGAGGCACAAAAAGCCTCTTCTGAAAGGTTCCAACATCCTCCCAACTCTATTGATTTAAAATGTGATTTTTCTAACAATTTTGCAGGTAGAAAAGAAGATGGAAGGCAGGATGACAAAAAGAAACTGACTGAGGAAGAAGTGGTTCCATGCAACCACCATGACAGAGGTTCGCATATTAGCCCGTCCAAGCGGAGGGGCGAATGTCCAACCTTTGATTACAGGGAGTTACCTTTTCCTCAACGCTTTAAAAATGTCAAATTAGATGAATAGTTTCAAAAGTTTCTAGAAATGTTTAGGAAGTTGTCTGTGAATACTCCATTGGTAGAAGCCTTGTATAATATGCCGAATTATGGAAAATTCATGAAGGAAATGCTTTCTAGAAAGAAAAGTCTGAAAAAAGAAATTTTTAATTTGTCTGAAAGTAGCAATACCATTATTTCTGGTAGGATACCTTCTAAACAGAAAGATCCAGGGAGTTTTACTGTTCCCTGCACCATAGGAGAAGTATCCTTCGATAGGGCCTTATGTGATTTTGGAGCAAGTATAAATTTAATTCCCTACTCTGTTTACAGGAAGATTGGTTTAACAGGTATGATGAACACCAACGTCACTCTCCAGCTTTCTGACAGATCGATTACCCACCCGATGGGTGTTGTGGAGGACGTGTTGGTGAAAGTCAACAAATTTATCTTCCCCGTAGATTTTGTGGTACTGGACATGAAGGAGGACAAAGAGGTACCAATTATTTTAGGCAAAACTTTCCTAGCCACTGGTAAGGCTGAAATTAGCGTGCACACAGGTAAACTTACCTTGAATATTGATGATGAAAAAGTCGTGTTTAGTATTTTTGGCCAAGATGAATCTGTTTGTAGTTTGCACACATGTTTTTCTGTTGGTCCTGAATACTTGACTGATGATGATGAAGAGGTAGACTATAATCTCGGCCTAGGCTTAGGGGAAATGCTTATGGATAATGGGAATTTTGATCATGATGCATATTTAGATAATCCTCTGTTTAAGAATGATTTAGAACTGCCTGACTTTGAAAATGAATTAGACTTGCCTGCTTGTGAAAATGAAAGATCTGCAGTTGATGATTTACCTTCCTTTGAAAATGAATTAGATTTGCCTGAAATGGATAATTTTGATGATGATATTGAATTGCCTGACATTGAGGAGGAGCATAAAATGCATAAGAAAGATTGCTTGATAGATAATTTTGAGTCTGATCATGATTACAGTGAATCTATTGAGTCTGATCTTGACATTCCTGAGTGCATGAACCCTGACAATGTGAATACCTTTTATTCGTGTCCTGGTGATGTATATAGCATAGAATCTGACCCAGAGGAACTCGAATCTGTGCATAGTATAGAATCTGATCCTGAAATTCTTTAATTCTTTAATTCTTCTAATGATGAGTCATGTGATAGCTTAGTCGAATCATTTTTTAATACTAAGTCTGAGGAATCTGCTGAGCATGTAGATATTTTTTCTGATGAATGGACTGGCATGATTGATAGGCCATCTTTAGATCCTAGACCAGTAGATATCATAACGCTTGATGGCTTTGTTAACAATTGTTTTGAGAATAGAGATTTAGAAAAGAGATTTGATGCAGCTGATTATTTTCTGAATTGTTATTATGATAATCTCTTTAGTGAAATGGGACAGGGGAAAGTTTTTTTTCTCCCCTGTTTGTAGTATGCAATTCGGTGCGTGATTTCTTGCAGGGCCCGGAGGATGATGAAAATTTTTACTTTGAGCCTCCGTAAGCGTGCCGAGCCTAGTCTAGCTAAAGACGTTAAAGAAAGCACTGCTTGAGAGGCAACCTAAGGATTAAAGTTTAGTTAGTTGTTTTTGCGGTAAATAATTTTCTTTGCTCCGTGATCCAATTTTGTTTTGCAGGATCACCTTAGCAAATCCCAAAATTCCAAATTTCCCATGGATCCAAAGGAAGAGGATGAAGCGCTCCTAGCTCAGGGAAGTCTCAGTATCCCTCTTTATGCTTTACTGTTTTAAAACATTGGGGCCAATGTTTAGTTTAAGTTTGGGGGGGGGGGAGGTTTTCGCTGTGTTAAGCATATTTAAATTCTGTTGGATGCATGAATAGATAGCCATGATAGCCAAGGATGTGATTTTAGAATTTTGGGAGAAAATGGTTTATATGTTGTGGAATCTGGGAGCACGACAGAAATTGTGAAATTTTAAAATTTTTTGATACTTAGTTTTGATGTCTAAAGCATGCAATAGTCTTATCTAATGACGTCTTTGAAAATCTAGATTCTTATTATGGTTAAGTTTGTTGTCACCCCGATAGGCTTAGTTTCTAATATTAGGAAGTTCATGCTTGATTGTTCTAAAAAGCTAGGTAGGAAAAAATGCTATGCCTGCTGAGAGAAAAGCAAAAGCAACAAAAGAAAATGAGAGAAAAGAAAATATGTTGAAAAAGAAAATTTTTGCTTGCACAAAAGAAAATGCCTAGGGGTAAAAAGAGCTATCTGCGGTGTGATCAGTTAGGCCAACCAGAGAATAAAATTCGGGTTAAGGGTCTAATAACTGCCCAAAAGGTAGTTATTTAGGCCTCATTTATATAAGGATTTGTGTGTCTTTAATGCTTAATAGGGTTGGTTTTAGAGAGATATTACATGATTTAACCCATTTGGAAGAATGGAAGCTTTGGAAATCACTTTGTGCAGATTATGCTGCTGAGCGACTGGAAGGAGCAAATTCTATGCTGCAGCAAAACTGGGAGCAGAAACTGCCACATCACAGCTCGTTAGCCAACTTCATGAACCGACTTCTATTGAGATATTTTCGTGATAAAGGATTAAGGAGAGCCTTACACGTGTCCTAGTTGACCTAATTCAAGTCTCCCATCCTTCTATAAAAGGAAGTAGCCGTCAAAGTTAAAGTCATTCCATGTTTTCCCTTGGAAGCCGAATAATATAGGGAGATTGAAGATCATCAAGAACACCATCATCCGCAAGCTGATTAGGGAGTTTACCTTCTTTATTAACTTGTAGTGATGGACATGCATACTCAGATTGTAATTCGTATTCCTATGTCTATTATGAACTAAGTAGTTTAGGGTGTTGGTTAGGAATAATGTTATTTCTGTGCTTCATCTCTAGTAATAAATTGACTATAGCATTTTGGTTAATTGTTGTGCTTATTCTTATTTTATGCCCGCCTGTCCAGCTGGTATGGATAGCTCTCTCTAGTTTCAGGGATGATTTAGAGAGTGTGTGGCAATTCTCCACATTACGATCATTGTGTATTGGTGAACGCCAGTGACTGAACTAGGGATAGCCAGTTGCCTAGTGTCTGATCGGTCGCACTTCATTGGGGTTGAAACACATCCCAAAAGATCCGGAGTTCCGGGAGGAATCCGCTAATAATACTGCGGGAAATGCATGATCAATAATATTGCTAGAGCATATTTTATAACAATCACTAAAACCTAACCAGCGCATGTCTTTAATCTGTCTGTCTATTTGTTTACGCGTTGTTCTGTCATTTATTTTGCTTCAGCATAATTCCGATAAAACCCAATCATTTTATTATTCTTGAAACCATTAGAAAAATTGCACAAAATAGGTAAAGTGGAGATTTATTCAGACCTTGGATTGATAATATTACTTGCTGCAGACTGTGTATACTTGCACAAGAATTCTAGAGTATTTTTATACTACATTTTTACTCACTCTAGGAACCCAACAAGTTTTTGGCGCCGTTGCCGGGGAATTGAATAAGTTTTTATCTAATCTGTTTTGTGTATGTGTTTTAGTGGTTTGGTGCTAAAACTTTTTGATTGTTTCTTTTGTTCTTGCAGGTGTGATTTTGGTGCATGAGCGATCCGCCTGGGGTACGGTTTGAGCTTGACCCAGAAATTGAAAGGACATTTAGGAACAGAAGGAGGGAGCAGTGCAGAAACCAGATGGAGAACGTGCCGCAACTCCCGTAGGTTCCTGAAGGTCCAGCAGCAGTGAAACCCAAGCAGAATCCGTTGCTGTAGCAAAACCCACTGTTTGAGCAAAATGAGCAGCGAAATAATCAGGCTGAGAATCCTATCTTGATAGCGAACGATAGGACCAGAGCCATTCGAGCATATGCTGTCCCGATGTTTGATGAGTTGAATCCAGGGATTGCACGTCCCCAAATCCAAGCAGTGAATTTTGAAATGAAACCGGTAATGTTTCAGATGTTGCAAACCGTGGGGCAATTCCATGGTTTGTCATCTGAAGACCCTCATTTACATCTTAAGTCTTTTCTAGGAGTTAGTGATTCTTTTGTAATTCAAGGAGTGCCGAGAGATGCCCTTAGATTAACTCTGTTCCCGTATTCTCTTAGAGATGGAGCAAAGTCATGGTTAAACTCTTTTGCTCAAGGATCAATTAGGACATGGGATGAGTTAGCTGAAAAATTTTTGAGTAAATATTTCCCACCTAATAGAAATCCTAAATTAAGGAGTGAAATAGTAGGGTTTAGGCAACTTGAAGATGAGACTTTTAGCGAGGCTTGGGAGAGGTTTAAGGAGCTTTTGCGAAAGTGTCCCCACCATGGGTTACCTCATTGTATTCAAATGGAAACATTTTACAATGGTTTGAATGGAGTAACCCAAGGTATGGTCGATGCCTCGGCTGGAGGGGCCCTTTTGGTAAAAACTTTTGATGAAGCCTATGAAATTTTAGAAAGAATATCTATTAATAGTTGTCAGTGGTCGGATGTTAGAGGCACAAATAAAAAGGTTAAAAGTGTGTTAGAGGTTGATGGTGTGTCCACCATTAGGGCCGATCTTGCTATGATTGCTAACGCTCTTAAGAATGTGACAGTGATTAGTCATCAGCAGCCACCAGCTATGGAGCCTGCAGCAGTGGTGAACCAAGTCACGGACGAAGCATGTGTCTATTGCGGTGAAGATCACAACTACGAGTTTTGCCCCAGCAATCCAGCTTCTGTGTTTTTTATAGGTAATCAGAGGAACAACCCTTATTCTAACTTTTATAATCCAGGTTGGCGCAACCACCCCAACTTCTCATGGGGAGGTCAAGGAAATAACGTACAAGCGCAACAGAAGATGAACCAGCCAGGATTTGCTAAAACGCAGGTAATGCCCCAGCAAAATAAGCCGGCTTTGCCCCAGAAAAATTCGGGAAATTCTCTCGAGGCAATGATGAAAGAATTTATGGCTCGCACAGACGCCGCAATTCAAAGTAATCAAGCTTCGATGAGGGCCCTAGAATTGCAAGTGGGTCAGCTAGCTAATGAGCTAAAGGCGAGGCCTCAAGGGAAACTTCCTTCGGATACTGAACACCCTCGAAGGGAAGGTAAGGAGCAGGTAAAGGCAGTAACTCTTAGGAGTGGTAAGCCATTAGAAGAGTCTAGAAAGACCCAGGATTTAAATAGTAATAGTGATAATGTTGTTATTGAAAAAGAGTTGGAGTCTGGTCAGGGTGCTGGAGGCAGCAAAGAAAATGCTGGAGCATCTGGTTCTGTGCCAGATGTAGAACCACCATATGTGCCGCCCCCACCTTATGTACCACCTCTACCTTTTCCACAAAGGCAAAAGCCTAAGAATCAGGATGGTAAATTTAAAAAGTTTTTAGAGATTCTTAAGCAGTTGCATATAAATACTCCTTTAGTAGAACCACCATTATTGTTGCATCAGATTTAATGCCGGAGCATGAGGAGGCCTTAATAAAGTTGCTGCAGCAATACCGCAAAGCTATAGGTTGGACATTGGCTGATATTCAGGGAATTAACCCATCTTTTTGTATGCACAAAATCACTCTAGAGGAGGGATCCTTTAGGAGTATTGAGCAACAAAGAAGGCTTAACCCTGCAATGAAAGAGGTTGTTAAAAAAGAGGTAATTAAATGGTTGGATGCGGTGATCATTTATCCAATTGCCGATAGCAATTGGGTAAGCCCTGTCCAATGTGTTCCTAAGAAAGGAGGTGTCACTGTGGTGAGCAATAAAGATAATGAGCTGATTCCAACCAGGACAGTGACTGGCTGGAGGGTTTGTATGGATTACAGAAGGCTTAATAAAACCACCCGAAAGGATCATTTCCCTCTACCATTTATCGCCCAGATGTTAGATCGATTGGCTGGTCAGGCCTATTACTGTTTCTTGGATGGTTATTCTGGGTATAACCAGATTACTATTGCTCCTGAGGATCAGGAGAAAACCACTTTCACCTTCCCTTATGGGACATTCGCTTTCAGGAGAATGCCTTTCGACCTTTGCAATGCTCTAGCAACATTTCAGCGGTGTATGCTAGCAATTTTTTTGTGATATGATTGAGTCCACTATTGAAGTCTTTATGGACGATTTTTCAGTGTTTGGAGGGTCTTTTCAGAGTTGTTTAGATAATTTAGGAAAGGTATTAAAAAGACGTGAGGATACCCATCTAGTACTTAATTGGGAGAAGTGCCACTTCATGGTGAAGGAGGGCATAGTGTTAGGTCATAGGATTTCTAAAAATGGTCTAGAAGTTGATAGAGCAAAAGTTGAGGTTATCGAAAGGCTAGAGCCACTGAATTCAGTGAAGGGAATTCGGAGTTTTTTAGGACATGCTGGATTTTATAGGAGGTTCATAAAGGATTTTTCCAAAATCAGTAAACCTCTTTGTAACTTATTGTGCACTGATCATGTTTTTGACTTTAATGCAGATTGTAGGAAGGCTTTTGAAACATTAAAGGCTGCTTTAATCTCAGCACCCATTCTCTGCGCGCCTAATTGGAATTTGCCATTCGAGGTAATGTGTGATGCGAGTGATGCTGCGGTAGGTGCGATGCTGGGGCAAAAGCAGGGCAAATTTATTCATCCTATATATTACGCAAGCAAGGTTTTAAATGAAGTACAGGTCAACTACAAACTACTGAAAAGGAGTTGTTAGCTGTTGTGTTTGCTTTTGAGAAATTTCGGCCATATTTGGTTGGATCCAAAGTCACAGTGTTCACGGATCATGCAGCAATAAGGTATTTAATGTCTAAGAAAGATGCAAAGCCTAGATTAATTCGTTGGATTTTATTACTGCAGGAATTCGACTTGGAGATAAAAGACAAGAAGGGATCAGAGAATGTTATTGCAGATCATTTATCTCGTCTTGATCCATCATCATCTTTGCTGGAGCATTCTGCCATTTCCGATTCTTTTCTAGATGAGCAGCTTTTTGCTGTTCAGGTAAAGGTAGTCAGGGATGTCCCTTGGTATGCTGATATTGCCAACTTTTTAGTAAAGGGAGTCACCCCTATTGACATGGATTGGAGGCAGAAGAAAAAGTTTAAGCATGATGCAAAATTTTTCTTTTGGGATGAGCGGTTTATGTATAAGCAATGCTCTAACGGTATTATTCGTAGGTGTGTTTCAGTTGCTGAAGCAAAAGAAATCCTGGAGCAATGTCACTCTTCGCCGTATGAAGGTCATTTCAGCGGACAGAGGACAACTATGAGGATTTTGCATTGCGGATTTTTCTGGCCTACGTTATTCAAGGATGCCCATTGGTTCTACAAGCTATGTGACGCTTGCCAAAGGAGAGGAAATTTGGGGCCTAGAGATGAAATGCCTCTTACTTACATTTTAGAAGTTGAATTATTCGATGTATGGGGTATTGACTTTATGGGGCCATTTCCCCCTTCTAATGGCAATGTTTTTATCTTATTGGCAGTTGATTATGTGTCCAAGTGGGTGGAGGCCATTGCATGCCATCAGAGTGATGCCAAGACAGTAGCAAGGTTTCTTCAATCGCACATCTTTGCGCGGTTTGGGACGCCTAGGGCTCTAGTGAGTGATGAGGGTACACAGTTTGTTAATAATATCTTAACTAAGCTTTTAGCTAAGTATGGGATTAAGCATAGGATAGCTACCCCTTATCACCCACAAGCAAATGGTCAAGCTGAAATTAGTAATAGGGAAATTAAAGCTATTTTAGAGAAAGTAGTCCATCCATCTAGAAAGGATTGGTCCTTTAGGTTGGATGAGACTCTTTGGGCATATAGGACAACTTATAAGACTCCTCTAGGTATGTCTCCCTATAGGTTAGTATATGGGAAAACTTGCCATTTACCATTAGAGCTAGAGCATAAGACGTTTTGGGCTTTGAAAAAGTTAAATTTTGATCTGAGTCGTGCAGGAGCAATAAGAATGCTGCAGCTTAATGAGTTAGAGGAATTTGGCCAATTTTCTTACGAGAATGCGAAAATGTATAAGGAGAAGACTAAGCTGTGGCATGACAAGAAAATAAAGTCTAAGGAGTTTGTAAAGGGTCAAAAAGTTTTGCTTTATAATTCTAGATTAAAATTATTTCCTGGAAAATTAAAATCTAAATGGTCAGGACCATTTATTGTGATTGAGGTTTTCTCCAATGGAGCAATTACTTTGCAGGATGAAAAAGATGGGAGAGTATTCAAGGTGAATGGACAACATGTGAAGCATTATTGGGGTGAGGAATTTCAGTCGAAATATCCTTCCCTACGATTGGTTGATGATTGAGAGAGCAGGACTTTTGCGGGAGCATTTCACAGAGCAAAATTTTGAGCTCCCAGGATTTGTATTGATTTTATTTTCCGTTAATTTGATTTTATTTTTCGGTTAGGTTAGATTTAATTTTGCATGAGTTATTAGATTTTATCTTTTAAGCATTTTTGTTGGTAGATTAGATTTGAGTTATTTTTTATTTGATTTGATTTTATTTTCGGGTTCTTTATTTAAATTATCTTTGAATTATCTTTTAGTTAGTTAGATTTTATTTTATCTAGATTTTATTTTCAGTTATTTGAATTCTAGTTTTAATTAATAGAGATTTTCTCTAATATATTCGGCTTCTTTTGAAAATAAGAGATTGGGATGTTTCGTTAAATTTAATTTAAAGAAAAAATCTTTTTTCTGTTTTTGAAATTTGACTTCCGTATCTAAGATTCTTCAGGACCAGCAGATTGTTGCGTCAAAGATTTTGCTGGAGCAAAATATTCCGAGTTAAAAGGGTTTCCGTTGGAATTTATTATTGTTACCGTTAGATTTAGCTTTGAATTTCTTGCAGGTAAATGTGCGTGCATCGTCTGATGAGGCCACGTGTCCCAGAGCAATTATCTGAAGGCTTCAATGATGACAGCACGTCGATTTTACCATGGGCGTTTGGAATCTGAAATTTTACCGTTGGTAATTTTTGACTTTCAGGTTTGCATTTTTAAATTTACAACGGTAATATTAGTTATGGCAGGGCAAATCTTTTCGGTTAGGATTCTTGTTTGCTGGAGCCTTATTTATTCGCAAACGCTGGTAAGCTTCTCCCACTTCGTCTTCTTGATCAAATCTTCGTGTGAGTGTTATTCTTTCTTTCTTCGCATTCTCTGTCAAAACCCTTTTACACCTCCAATGGCTAAAACAAGAGCTCGAAAAGAGAGAGAAAGTGAAGAGGAGGAGGTGCCGGTTACACCGGAAGTGCAGAAAGGAAAAACGAAGAAAAAGAGAACGCCAGAGGAAAAAGAGGCTAAACGAAGAAGGAGGCAGCAGAGGGCTGCGGAGCAAGAAACGATTCAAGAAGAGACGGTGAATGTCGCGGATACAGAGGGAACTACACATCCTGAGACAGGATCGATAATTTCTGTTGCGGTTCAAGAAGGGAATGTCGAGAAAAATCAAGAAACAGAGGGTGAAGAGCAGGTCGAAGGTGAGCCTGGCGAGGAGAAAACATCGGAGCAGAAGGCTCATGTTGAAATCATTATGCCTGAACCACCAAAGCGCCGCCGCATCAAGAGGAAGGCGGGTCGCGTGAAGGTGGTTCGGAACACGCCATCGCCTCCGGCATCGGACTCTGAGGAAGAAAAAAGGGAAGCTGAGAATAAGGAAAAAGAAGAAGAGGCAAGAAAGGCGGAAGAAGAACGTTTGCGCGAACAGAGAGAAAGCAAGGGCAAAGGAATTGCCGAAGCATCGGGAGAAATTGAGGAGCCGAGGGCACCATTCATTCGCTTCGTCAACGAACTTGCCAGAGCAAAATATCAAGAAGTACTGAAGCGTGATTTCTTATTCGAGCGAAGATTTGGCACTGATTTGCCCAGGTTCTTGGAGTCCGGAATAGCGAGCCTTGGGTGGGGACAGTTTTGTGCGAAGCCTGATCCTGTCAATGCCAATATCGTTCGGGAATTCTATGCTAATCTTGATGTGAAGGATGATTTTGAAGTCATAGTGCGAGGAATGCCTGTCCAATGGAGCCCAGAGGCCATTAATAATTTGTTTGATCTTCAGGACTTTCCACACGCAGTTTTCAATGAAATGGTGGTTGCCCCATCTAGTGACCAACTGAGTGCGGCTGTCCGGGAGGTAGGCATTGAGGGGGCCCAATGGAGGGTGTCGCAGACGCGGAAGCATACGTTTCAAGCTGCTTATTTGAAGAGTGAAGCCAACACTTGGATGGGCTTCATTTGCTATTCTTCGCTCCGTTTGCTGCCAACAACGCATGACTCCACAGTGTCTCGGGACAGGGTATTGCTTGCCTTTGCTATTCTTCGCTCGATGAGTATTGATGTAGTAAAAATTATTTCTTCTGAGATTGTTGATTGCTGGAAAAAGAAGGTGGGGTAGCTGTTCTTTCCGAACACGATTATGATGTTATGCAGCAGGGCAGGAGTGCCCACGGTTCCAGAAGATATGATCATGACTGATAAGGGAATCATTGACACACCTAATCTGGCGCGGCTTCAGCGTATGCAAGAGGTTCGCCAGGGAGGGCTGGTGTATGGCGTTAATCAAATCCTAGAGCAACTGACAGTGTTGACTAGTAGGTTAGAATTTGCTGAAAGGCAAGCTCAGACCTATTGGAATTATGCTAAAAGGAGAGATGATGCGATAAGGGGGCCTTGCAAAGCAATTTCTCAAGACCGTATCAGGCCTTCCCAGTGTTTCCCGATGATTTGTTTAATCTTTGGATACCACCCCCGCCTGTTGAACGAGAAGAGGATGTTGATGAGGAGCAGGGTCAGGAAGAGTGATTGATCGGATGACCTGGAGCGAGCATTACTTTTGTTTTCTCATTTTTGTTTGCTCGCGCATAATTGACCCTGCTCATTGTTATAACTGCTTGTCTTTCTTTTTAATTTTCTGCTTCTTTGACAAAAATACATATCTGCTTTGTAATATTTTTCTATGATTTTAATGAAATTTCTAGATGTTTCTATTCCATGAGCACTAACTGACTCTAACTTAACTATTTTCTTCTGAATTTTTGAAGCTTGGACTGATTACGCTTAGTTAGATCAAGGTATTTTGATCTCCAGAAACCTTTTGCTTGAGCATTTCTTCTAGCCTGGACTGTTGCTGCGGCAAGAAGATTTTGACGGTAGTATTGACTTATATGATCCACTTTAAGCTTAATCCTAGTCCCATGTTTAGTTTAAAAATTCAGATAGAAAAATTTAAGTTTGGGGGTATAATTGATTATATAATGATTCATTGGGGACAATGAATAATTCAAGTTTGGGGGACTTTTTGCTACTCCAATTGTTTTGCTCGAGCATTCCTCTCCTTCAAAATTAAAATTTGCTAGGTTATTGAGTAACCGGGGACATTTGTGATACCCACAGTTTGCCTTCGCGTCAAAAGATGACCTAGGAAATATGAAAAAATGAGAAATAGTAAGAAAAATTATTTGCTGAAAAATTATTTGTTGAAGATTTTGCTGAAAAAATTGATGGAGCAAAAGTTTTGAAGGATGAATGATGATCCAACAGTTTTTCTGTCTCCCAGAACTTAGGTGAGCTTCATCATAAAATGTCGCCATTCTGAGGGGTAAAAGATAGAATAACTAAGGATTTTTTAGCTTTATAATGAGTATTGAGCCTAGTTGGTGACGAGCTTGAGGCAAGGGTATACTGCACCATAAAGTGGGTCATCCCGTGCTTAAGAGCTTATGACTATAAGGCTGCTTTAAGTCTGATAAATAATGTTATAAACCCCTTTAAAAATATGTTTTGAAATGTCTGATAATAGAGCTAGGCTGTGGTGAGTTCTTAGAATTAAGTTGAAAAGTGGTGATTATTTGTCCCTACTGAAGGAATCATTTTGCTGCAGCAGAGCTTGGTTTTGCAGAGTGCTCAGGTAAAGGTTAAAGGTAGTGTTGGACCGTCTGGTTCAATGAAGCTAATTCTCTGTCTAATGTTTTGAAATTCTTAAGGGAAGGTGAGTTAGTATTGCTCGGGACGCGCAATAGTTCAAGTTTGGGGGTATGATAACTGCCCAAAAGGTAGTTATTTTGGCCTCATTTATATAAGGATTTGTGTGTCTTTAATGCTTAATAGGGTTGGTTTTAGAGAGATATTACATGATTTAACCCATTTGGAAGAATGGAAGCTTTGGAAATCACTTTGTGCAGATTATGCTGCTGAGCGACTGGAAGGAGCAAATTCTATGCTGCAGCAAAACTGAGAGCAGAAACTTCCACATCACAGCTCGTTAGCCAACTTCATGAACCGACTTCTATTGAGATATTTTCGTGATAAAGGATCAAGGAGAGCCTTACACGTGTCCTAGTTGACCTAATTCAAGCCTCCCATCCTTCTATAAAAGGAAGTAGCCGTCAAAGTCAAAGTCATTCCATGTTTTCCCTTGGAAGCCGAATAGTATAGGGAGATTGAAGATCATCAAGAACACCATCATCCGCAAGCTGATTAGGGAGTTTACCTTCTTTATTAACTTGTAGTGATGGACATGCATACTCAGATTGTAATTCGTATTCCTATGCCTATTATGAACTAAGTAGTTTAGGGTGTTGGTTAGGAATAATGTTATTACTGTGCTTCACCTCTAGTAATAAATTGACTATAGCATTTTGGTTAATTGTTGTGCTTATTCTTATTTTATGCCCGCCTGGCCAGCCGGTATGGATAGCTCTCTCTAGTTTCAGGGATGATTTAGAGAGTGTGTGGCAATTCTCCACATTACGATCATTGTGTATTGGTGAACGCCAGTGACTGAGCTAGGGATAGCCAGTTGCCTAGTGCCTGATCGGTCGCACTTCATTGGGGTTGAAACACATCCCAAAAGATCCGGAGTTCCGGGAGGAATCCGCTAATTATACTGCGGGAAATGCATGATCAATAATATTGCTAGAGCATATTTTATAACAATCACTAAAACCTAACCAGCGCCTGTCTTTAATCTGTCTGTCTATTTGTTTACGCGTTGTTCTGTCATTTATTTTGCTTCAGCATAATTCCGATAAAACCCAATCATTTTATTATTCTTGAAACCATTAGAAAAATTGCACAAAATAGGTAAAATGGAGATTTATTCAGACCTTGGATTGATAATATTACTTGCTGCAGACTGTGTATACTTGCACAGGAATTCTAGAGTATTTTTATACTACATTTTTACTCACTCTAGGAACCCAACAGGGTCCCTGCACCGTAGTGTGAAAGCTAGTACCATTAGATATCAAAATGCAAGTTTGGGGGAGTAGCCAAAGAAAAAGAAAAGAAAAAGAAAAATCATTTGTGAGGTTTGCTCCCCCATGAAAAAAAAAATGATGACAGGCACTCTAGTTTCTCTTTTTTTTTTGCATGATAGAAGGACTCCGACCTATTAGGGGCTCTTAGCCAGTGTAGGGGGAAAACAAATGGAGAAAGCCATAAGACTAATCTAGGTTAGTAAAAGAATCAATAGATAAGTCTTGAGCATGCTATTCATTAATCTTAAGTTCAAACTAGTTTAGGATTTCTTCAACAGTATGCGGTGCTTGCTTATTCCACTTGCATGTTTTCCATTCGATCCTAAAAATTCCAAAATCATTGAGGGTTGAGCAATTCTATTTCATGCATCATTAGAATTTATTTTGCTCGGGACTAGTGATAACTGCCCAAAAGGTAGTTATTTAGGCCTCAATTATATAGGGATTTGTGTGTCCTTTATGCTTATTAGGGTTGGTTTTAGAGAGATATTACATGATTTAACCCATTTGGAAGAATGGAAGATTTGGAAATCACTTTGTGCAGATTATGCTGCTGAGCGACTGGAGGAAGCAAATTCTATGCTGCAGCAAAACTGGGAGCAGAAACTGCCACATCACAGCTCGTTAGCCAACTTCATGAACCGACTTCTATTGAGTTATTTTCGTGATAAAGGATCAAGGAGAGCCTTACATGTGTCCTAGTTGACCTAATTCAAGCCTCCCATCCTTCTATAAAAGGAAGTAGCTGTCAAAGTCAAATTGATTCCATGTTTTCCCTTGGAAGCCGAATAGTGTAGAGATTGAAGATCATCAAGTACACCATCATCCGCAAGCTGATTAGGGAGTTTATTTTCCTTCTTAATTTGTGGTTATGGACATGCATACTCAGATTGTAATTCGTATTCCTATGCTTATTATGAACTAAGTAGCTTAGGGTGTTGGTTAGGAATAATGTGATTACTGTGGTTCATCTCTAGTAATAAATTGACTATAGCATTTTGGTTAATTGTTGTGCTTATTCTTATTTTATGCCCGCCTGGCCAGCCGGTATGGATAGCTCTCTCTAGTTTCAGGGATGATTTAGAGAGTGTGTGGCAATTCTCCACATTACGATCATTGTGTATTGGTGAACGCCAGTGACTGAGCTAGGGATAGCCAGTTGCCTAGTGCCTGATCGGTCGCACTTCATTGGGGTTGAAACACATCCCAAAAGATCCGGAGTTCCGGGAGGAATCCGCTAATAATACTGCGGGAAATGCATGATCAATAATATTGCTAGAGCATATTTTATAACAATCACTAAAACCTAACCAGCGCCTGTCTTTAATCTGTCTATCTATTTGTTTACTCGTTGTTCTGTCATTTATTTTGCTTCAACATAATTCCGATAAAACCCAACATTTTTATTATCTCTGAAACCATTAAAAAGTTATACAAAATAGGTAAAGTGGAAACTCATTCAGACCTTGGATTGATAATATTACTTGCTGCAGACTGTGTATACTTGCACAGGAATTCTAGAGTATTTTATACTATATTTTTACTCACTCTAGGAACCCAACAAGTTTTTGGCGCCGTTGCCGGGGACTTGAATAAGTTTTTATCTGATATGTTTTGTGTATGTGTTTTAGTGGTTTGGTGCTAGAACTTTTTGATTGTTCTTTTGTTTTTGCAGGTGTGATTTTGGTGCATGAGGGATCCGCCTGGGGTACGGTTTGAGCTTGACCCAGAAATTGAAAGGACATTTAGGAACAGAAGGAGGGAGCAGCGCAGAAACCAGATGGAGAACGTGCCGCAACTACCGCAGGTTCCTGAAGGTCCAGTAGCAGTGAACCCCCAGCAGAATCCGTTGCTGCAGCAAAACCCACTGTTTGAGCAAAATGAGCAACAAAATAATCAGGCTGAGAATCCTATCTTGATAGCGAACGATAGGACCAGAGCCATTCGAGCATATGCTGTCCCGATGTTTAATGAGTTGAATCCAGGGATTTCACGTCCCCAAATCCAAGTGGCGAATTTTGAAATGAAACCGATAATGTTTCAGATGTTGCAAACCGTGGGACAATTCCATGGTTTGTCATCTGAAGACCCTCATTTACATCTTAAGTCTTTTCTAGGAGTTAGTGATTCTTTTGTAATTCAGGGAGTGCCGAGAGATGCTCTTAGATTAACTTTGTTCCCGTATTCTCTTAGAGATGGAGCAAAGTCATGGTTAAACTCTTTTGCTCCAGGATCAATTAGGACGTGGGATGAGTTAGCTGAAAAATTTTTGAGTAAATATTTCCCACCTAATAGAAATGCTAAATTAAGGAGTGAAATAGTAGGGTTTGGGCAACTTGAAGATGAGACTTTTAGTGAGGCTTGGGAGAGGTTTAAGGAGCTTTTGCGAAAGTGTCCCCACCATGGGTTACCTCATTGTATTCAAATGGAAACATTTTACAATGGTTTGAATGGAGTAACCCAAGGTATGGTCGATGCTTCGGCTGGAGGGGCCCTTTTGGCAAAAACTTTTGATGAAGCCTATGAAATTTTAGAAAGAATATCTATTAATAGTTGTCAATGGTCGGATGTTAGAGGCACAAATAAAAAGGTTAAAAGTGTGTTAGAGGTTGATGGTGTGTCCACCATTAGGGCCGATCTTGCTATGATTGCTAACGCTCTTAAGAATGTGACAGTGATTAGTCATCAGCAGCCACCAGCTATGGAGCCTGCAGCAGTGGTGAACCAAGTCACGGACGAAGCATGTGTCTATTGCGGTGAAGATCACAACTACGAGTTTTGCCCCAGCAATCCAGCTTCTGTGTTTTTTGTAGGTAATCAGAGGAACAACCCTTATTCTAACTTCTATAATCCAGGTTGGCGCAACCACCCCAACTTCTCATGGGGAGGTCAAGGAAATAACATGCAGACGCAACAGAAGATGAACCAGCCAAGATTTGCTAAAGCGCAGGTAATGCCCCAGCAAAATAAGCAGGCTTTGCCCTAGCAAAATTCGGGAAATTCTCTCGAGGCAATGATGAAAGAATTTATGGCTCGCACAGACGCCGCAATTCAAAGTAATCAAGCTTCGATGAGGGCCCTGGAATTGCAAGTGGGTCAGCTAGCTAATGAGCTAAAGGCGAGGCCTCAAGGGAAACTTCCTTCGGATACTGAACACCCTCGAAGGGAAGGTAAGGAGCAGGTAAAGGCAGTAACTCTTAGGAGTGGTAAGCAATTAGAAGAGTCTAGAAAGACCCAGGATTTAAATAGTAATAGTGATAATGTTGTTATTGAAAAAGAGTTGGAGTCTGGTCAGGGTGCTGGAGGCAGCAAAGAAAATGCTGGAGCATCTGGTTCTGTGCCAGATGTAGAACCACCATATGTGCCGCCCCCACCTTATGTACCACCTCTACCGTTTCCACAAAGGCAAAAGCCTAAGAATCAGGATGGTCAATTTAAAAAGTTTTAAAAGATTCTTAAGCTGTTGCATATAAATATCCCTTTAGTAGAAGCTATTGAGCAAATGCCTAATTATGCTAAATTTCTTAAGGATATTTTGACTAAAAAGAAAAGGTTAGGTGAGTTTGAAACTGTATCTCTTACTGAGGAGTGTAGTGCTATTCTTAAGAATGGGCTACCCCCCAAGGCTAAAGATCCAGGGTCATTTACCATACCTGTGTCTATAGGTGGAAAGGAATTAGGTAGAGCACTCTGATAAAGATGTCCCAATTATTCTAGGTCGTCCATTTTTGGCTACTGGTAGGGCATTAATAGATGTTCAAAAAGGAGAATTAACAATGAGAGTCTGTAATGAGGAAGTGAAATTTAATATCTTTAAAGCCATGAAATATCTGGACGAGATGGAGGATTGCTCCTCCATCAGGATTCAGGAGATGACAGTTATTGAGACAGCAATACGGGATTCAGCTGATAAGCGTTCGGAAAAGCATGGTGAGGTTAGTATAGAAGATTTTGAGTTTTGTTCTTTAGATAGAAAAAATGAAAAAGAATTGTTTAGGTGTGAGGATGTTTTTGAGTCTTTAGATTTAGATCAAAGAAAGGCT
The DNA here is from genome assembly GCA_036850905.1 of Luffa acutangula. Taxonomy (NCBI): domain Eukaryota; kingdom Viridiplantae; phylum Streptophyta; class Magnoliopsida; order Cucurbitales; family Cucurbitaceae; genus Luffa; species Luffa acutangula. The sequence continues at coordinate 6,531,015 of CM072094.1, read as the reverse complement.
CCCCCAATTAAGCCATCCCTAATTGAGGCACCCACTTTAGATTTGAAACCTTTACCGGATCATCTAAAGTATGTGTATCTTGGGGAGAATGATACGTTGCCCATTATTGTTGCATCAGATTTAATGCCGGAGCATGAGGAGGCCTTAATAAAATTGCTGCAGCAATACCGCAAAGCTATAGGTTGGACATTGGCTGATATTCAGGGAATTAGCCCATCTTTTTGTATGCAAAAGTTGAGGTTATTGAAAGACTAGAGCCACCGAGTTCAGTGAAGGGAATTCGGAGTTTTTTAGGACATGCTGGATTTTATAGGAGGTTCATAAAGGATTTTTCCAAAATCAGTAAACCTCTTTGTAACTTATTGTGCACTGATCATGTTTTTGACTTTAATGCAGATTGTAGGAAGGCTTTTGAAACATTAAAGGCTGCTTTAATCTCAGCACCCATTCTCTGCGTGCCTAATTGGAATTTGCCATTCGAGGTAATGTGTGATGCAAGTGATGCTGCGGTAGGTGCGATGCTGGGGCAAAAGCAGGGCAAATTTATTCATCCTATATATTATGCAAGCAAGGTTTTAAATGAAGCACAGGTCAACTACACAACTACTGAAAAGGAGTTGTTAGCTGTTGTGTTTGCTTTTGAGAAATTTCGGCCATATTTGGTTGGCTCTAAAGTCACGGTGTTCACGGATCATGCAGCAATAAGGTATTTAATGTCTAAGAAGGATGCAAAGCCGAGACTAATTCGTTGGATTTTATTACTGCAGGAATTTGACTTGGAGATAAAGGACAAGAAGGGATCAGAGTATGTCGTTGCAGATCATTTGTCTCGTCTTGATCCATCATCATCTTTGCTGGAGCAATCTGCCATTTCCGAGTCTTTTCCAGATGAGCAGCTTTTTGCTGTTCAGGTAAAGGTAGTCAGGGATGTCCCTTGGTATGCTGATATTGCCAACTTTTTAGTAAAGGGAGTCACCCCTATTGATATGGATTGAAGGCAGAAGAAAAAGTTTAAGCATGATGCGGAATTTTTCTTTTGGGATGAGTCGTTTATGTATAAGCAATGCTCTGACGGTATTATTCGTAGGTGTGTTTCAGGTGCTGAAGCAAAAGAAATCTTGGAGCAATGTCACTCTTCGCCGTATGGAGGTCATTTCAGCGGACAGAGGACGGCTATGAGGATTTTGCATTGCGGATTTTTCTGGCCTACGTTATTTAAGGATGCCCATTGGTTCTACAAGCAATGTGACGCTTGCCAAAGGAAAGGAAATTTGGGGCCTAGAGATGAAATGCCTCTTACTTACATTTTAGAAGTTGAATTATTTGATGTATGGGGTATTGACTTTATGGGACCATTTCCCCCTTCTAATGGCAATGTTTTTATCTTATTGGCAGTTGATTATGTGTCCAAGTGGGTGGAGGCCATCGCATGTCATCAGAGTGATGCAAAGATAGTAGCAAGGTTTCTTCAATCGCACATCTTTGCGCGGTTTGGGACGCCTAGGGCTCTAGTGAGTGATTAGAGTACACATTTTGTTAATAATATCTTATCTAAGCTTTTAGCTAAGTATGGGATTAAGCATAGGATATCTACCCCTTATCACCCACAAGCAAATGGTCAAGCTGAAATTAGTAATAGGGAAATAAAAGCTATTTTAGAGAAAGTAGTTCATCCATCTAGAAAGGATTGGTCCTTTAGGTTGGATGAGGCTCTTTGGGCATATAGGACAGCTTATAAGACTCCTCTAGGTATGTCTCCCTATAGGTTAGTATATGGGAAAGCTTGCCATTTACCATTAGAGCTAGAGCATAAGACGTTTTGGGCTTTGAAAAAGTTAAATTTTGATATGAGTCGTGCAGGAGCAATAAGAATGCTGGAGCTTAATGAGTTAGAGGAATTTCGCCAATTTTCTTACGAGAATGCGAAAATGTATAAGGAGAAGACTAAGCTGTGGCATGACAAGAAAATAAAGTCTAAGGAGTTTGTAAAGGGTTAAAAAGTTTTGCTTTATAATTCTAGATTAAAATTATTTCCTGGAAAATTAAAATCTAAATGTTCAGGACCGTTTATTGTGATTGAGGTTTTCTCCAATGGAGCAATTACTTTGCAGGATGAAAAAGATGGGAGAGTATTCAAGGTGAATGGACAGCGTGTGAAGCAATATTGGGGTGAGGAATTTCAGTCGAAATATCCTTCCCTACGTTTGGTTGATGATTGAGAGAGCAGGACTTTTGCGGGAGCATTTCACAGAGCAAAATTTTGAGCTCCCAGGATTTGAATTGATTTTATTTTTCGTTGATTTGATTTTAATTGCGGTTAGGTTAGATTTGATTTTGCATGGTTTATTAGATGTTATCTTTAGGTCATTCTTTTATTATTGTTGGTAGTTTAGGTTTTATCTATTCCATTTTTTATTTGATTTGATTTGATTTTCGGGTGATTTATTTGGATTATCTTTGAGTTATCTTTTCATTAATTAGATTTAGTTAGATTTTATTTAGTTTTTATTTTTGGTTATTTGAATTTCTGTTTAGGTTTAGATTTAATAATATTTCAGTGTGAAAAGATAAGATAAGATAAGAATTACATATTCGGCTGAAGTTCCTAATAAGATGAGATTTGATTTTGGCGGATTGAATTTGAATTTTCCGTATGAAAAGATTCTTCTAGAAGAAAATCTTGTTACCCAATTTGTTTTTTTTACAATCTTCTAGTTAGAGTGAATATATCATCAGAATATTACGGATGTGGTTAAGAATATTTTTACCGTTGGGATTTAAATTTTTCGGTGAGCAGGTAATATTGCATGAAGATCAGGTGCTTCCATGTGTTGCATAGGGAAATCGAACGATAGAGCCGTTGGACAGCACATCATTATGGTAAAATCTTATCGTTTTGAAATTTTAATTTGATTAATTACTTGCAGGTTTAAACGGTAAAAGATATTAATTGGGGGAAGATTTGTCATTGATTATTTTATTTTCTGACGCCCCATTTAAACACCACTCAGGTTTGTTTCTTCTTTCATTCGTTTTTCCTTATGTTTCTTTCCATTCTTCGAATGAAGAAAAATTTCTTCAAGTCTATAATAGGGAAAACGAGAAGCCGCAAGGAAAGGGATGTAGAGGAAGTTGAACCTAATATACCTGATGCTCCGAAAAAGAAAGCTAAAAAGAAGAGAACTCCAGTTTTTTGTTTTCTGTTTCTAAGCAACAAAAATATCTACTTATGTATATTTTTCTTGGTTCTTAATGAAATTTCCAGAGTTGTTTCTGTTTTATAGCACTGAGTAATGCCTAACTTAACTAATTTTCTCTGAATTTTTGAAGCTTGGACTGATTACGCTTAATTAGATCAAGGTATTCTGATCTCCAGAAACCTTTTGCTTGAGCATTTCTTCTAGCCTGGACTGTTGCTGCGGCAAGAATATTTTGACGGTAGTATTGACTTATATGATCCACTTTAAGCTTAATCCTAGTCCCATGTTTAGTTTAAAAATTCAGTTAGAAAAATTTAAGTTTGGGGGTATAATTGCTTATATAATGATTCATTGGGGACAATGAATAATTCAAGTTTGGGGGACTTTTTGCTACTCCAATTATTTTGCTCGAGCATTCCTCTCCTTCAAATTAAAATTTGCTAGGTTATTGAGTAACCGGGGACATTTGTGATACCCACAGTTTGTCTTCGCGTGAAAAGATGACCTAGGAAATATGGAAAAAAATAATGAAATGATTTGCTGAGAAAAAAAAATTGATTGTTGAAAATTTTGCTGAACATTTTGACGGAGCAAAAGTTTTGAAGGATGAATGATGATCCAACAGTTTTTTCTGTCTCCCAGAACTTAGGTGAGCTTCATCACAAAATGTCGCCATTCTGAGGGGCAAGAGATAGAATAACTAAGGATTTTTGAGCTTTATAATGAGTATTGAGCCTAGTTGGTGATGAGCTTGAGGCAAGGGTATACTGCACCATAAAGTGGGTCATCCCATGCTTAAGAGCTTATGACTGTAAGACTGCTTTAAGTCTGATAAACAATGTTATAAACCCCTTTAAAAATATGTTTTGAAATGTCTGATAATAGAGCTAGGCTGTGGTGAGTTCTTAGAATTAAGTTGAAAAGTGGTGATTATTTGTCCCTGCTGAAGGAATCATTTTGCTGCAGCAGAGCTTGGTTTTGCAGAGTGCTCAGGTAAAGGTTAAAGGTAGTGTTGGACTGTCTGGTTTGATTAAGCTAATTCTTTGTCTAATGTTTTTGAATTCTTGAAAGAAGGTTGGTTAGTATTGCTCGGGACGCGCAATAGTTCAAGTTTGGGGGTATGATAACTGCCCAAAAGGTAGTTATTTAGGCCTCAATTATATAGGGATTTGTGTGTCCTTTATGCTTATTAGGGTTGGTTTTAGAGAGATATTACATGATTTAACCCATTTGGAAGAATGGAAGATTTGGAAATCACTTTGTGCAGATTATGCTGCTGAGCGACTGGAGGGAGCAAATTCTATGTTGCAGCAAAACTGGGAGCAGAAACTGCCACATCACAGCTCGTTAGCCAACTTCATGAACCGACTTCTATTGAGTTATTTTCGTGATAAAGGATCAAGGAGAGCCTTACACGTGTCCTAGTTGACCTAATTCAAGCCTCCCATCCTTCTATAAAAGGAAGTAGCCGTCAAAGTCAAATTGATTCCATGTTTTCCCTTGGAAGCCGAATAGTGTAGAGATTGAAGATCATCAAGTACACCATCATCCGCAAGCTGATTAGGGAGTTTATTTTCCTTCTTAATTTGTGGTTATGGACATGCATACTCAGATTGTAATTCGTATTCCTATGCTTATTATGAACTAAGTAGCTTAGGGTGTTGGTTAGGAATAATGTGATTACTGTGCTTCATCTCTAGTAATAAATTGACTATAGCATTTTGGTTAATTGTTGTGCTTATTCTTATTTTATGCCCGCCTGGCCAGCCGGTATGGATAGCTCTCTCTAGTTTCAGGGATGATTTAGAGAGTGTGTGGCAATTCTCCACATTACGATCATTGTGTATTGGTGAACGCCAGTGACTGAGCTAGGGATAGCCAGTTGCCTAGTGCCTGATCGGTCGCACTTCATTGGGGTTGAAACACATCCCAAAAGATCCAGAGTTCCGGGAGGAATCTGCTAATAATACTGCGGGAAATGCATGATCAATAATATTGCTAGAGCATATTTTATAACAATCACTAAAACCTAACCAGCGCCTGTCTTTAATCTGTCTATCTATTTGTTTACTCGTTGTTCTGTCATTTATTTTGTTTCAGCATAATTCCGATAAAACCCAACATTTTTATTATCTCTGAAACCATTAAAAAGTTATACAAAATAGGTAAAGTGGAAACTCATTCAGACCTTGGATTGATAATATTACTTGCTGCAGACTGTGTATACTTGCACAGGAATTCTAGAGTATTTTATACTATATTTTTACTCACTTTAGGAACCCAACAACTAGCAAAAGCTTAAGTTTGGGGGTGTGATAACGAGCAAAAATGTCGCTATTTTAGTCCCAATTTATTAAGTTTTTCGGTGCTTCAATCGTGTTTTTAATGAAAATATGTAATGAATTTTGTTATTTGGTCATTAGGAGCAAAGTTGGTGATTTTGGGAGAAAAAGTGCAAAAATTGAAGCAAATGAAGCCCAAATCCAAGCTTGGAGCAATTGGGGGCCCAAAAAAGACAATCATGACAAAAATGCCCAAAAGAAATGAAGAGAAGGCCCAAAAATCAGCCCAAAAAGAAGCTGAAAAATCTGGAATTTAGAGGCAGTGTCGAGACGCTGTGTAGGCAGCGTCGCGACGCTACCCTTTTCGTGTTGCCCGCCGCGTGCGCAGCAGCGTCGCGACGCTGAGCAAAGTAGCGTCGCGACGCTACCGCTATTCCAAGCCTATAAAAGGCGCCCCAAGGTGCCTCATTTACCATCAATCATCATTCCAACAATTCCTTTTGGAATTCTTCCTTTCCTCTCTTCTTTAGGCTCCTTTGGAGCCCCTCTCTTAGCTTTCTAGCCTTTTTGAGAGGATTATTTTAGTGGGAAAAATTTTGGGAGTTTTGGGGAGCATCTTAGGAGGCTCAAGGAGTAGTCGGCGGAGCTCTAAGCGTCAGCAAGGGGTTTTTCGACGGTCAATTCCTTTCCTTTTATGCTCTCAATTATGCTTTCTATTGTAATTATTGTGGATATTTTAGCCATGTGTAGCTAAACCCCAATTTGGGGTCTTGAAATGAAATTATAGTTCAAATATTGTTATAATTTCTCTTCTCTTGCCCATGTCCTAATTATTTGTATGGATGTGCTTAATGCTCTACTCAATCTGGCCAATTGTGTAATGATTCGATTCTTAATGGAAACTCGACGGAGAGAAATTAGGATAGATCGTAATCCATGCAACTAGTTTAATTGCCCGTTGTGACACCAGGATTAGTTGATTAAACTTAGATTCCTAAAATGAATCAGAGCGTAATAATTAATGATTTTTAATAGCGCTAAGGACACTTAGGTTGTTAAAATGAATTAATTATAATTAGGGGAAACCGACAGGAGAACCTATGCGATTAACGGAGATTCTAGGATTATAATTAGTTGGGCAATGATATAAGATAATTATAACAACTATTTAGCTAATAATTGATTTTCAAGACCCCTCCTCCCATTAAAAGAAAACTCTTTCTCCATATTTTATTTCTTGATTGATCAATTTATTTTCTTTAATTGTTTAAATTTGAATCATTTTTATTGCATGAGCTATTCCCTACATATTATTTCGCCCAAGTATTTTTAGTGCTCAAGAGATTTTTGCTTTGCTTAATTTTCGCTTCGCTTCCCTGAGGATTCGATACTCGGAATACTTTCCGTTTTATATTACTTGTGACGACCCGTGCGCTTGCGGAAAATCGTGCAACAGAGCTCAAAATTTTGCTCTATGGGATGCTCCCGCAAAAATCTTGCTCTTTCAATCATCAACTAGCTTTAGGGAAGGATATTTTGTCTGGAACTCCTCTCCCCAATAATGTTTCACATGCTGTCCATTAACTTTGAATACTCTCCCATCTTTTTCATCCTGCAAAGTAATTGCTCCATGGGGGAAAACCTCAACCACAATAAATGCCCTTGACCATTTAGATTTTAGTTTCCCAGGAAACAATTTTAATCTAGAATTATAAAGCAAAACTTTCTGACCTTTGACAAACTCTTTAGATTTAATTTTTTTGTCATGCCACAGCTTAGTTTTTTCTTTATACATTTTCGAATTTTCATAAGAAAATTGGCGAAATTCCTCTAATTCATTAAGCTGCAACATTCTTATTGCTCCTGCACGACTCAGATCAAAATTTAACCTTTTCAAAGCACAAAACGTTTTATGCTCTAGCTCTAGTGGTAAATGGCAAGCTTTCCCATACACTAACCTATAGGGAGACATACTTTTTCTAGAATTGATTTAATTTCCCTATTACTTATTTCAACTTGACCATTTGCTTGTGGGTGATAAGGGGTAGCTATCCTATGCTTAATCCCATACTTAGCTAGAAGCTTAGTTAAGATATTGGCATATTGCATGGTATAGGAGCATGTCATTACCAACTATAACGCCCCAAAAAATTGATCTAAACTAGGGAACGTTTCTAAACTAATACAATAACGCCAACTTGATGCCCCAAAAATTTCAGCAGCATAACAACGTAACTAAAGCTAACCAAAAATGTTTTATACCATGCACTATGCCATGACATGCTCATAAATCCAACATGCACATTCCAAACATGTTTTATATCATAAGAGCACACATAGAACGAACAACACGCTCTCAACATCATATTCATGTCTTTCGATCGACCACAGCAATGCCACGTACTTAACCCAACAGTTTTAACATAATAGATCAACTCAATAGTTCATCATGCTCAGAACTCATCATGAACATATAACACATACGTACATATACAACATATGCTAAAACCAAGCGAGTAAAACACACAGCATACTAGCACACAAGCAAACCAACTCAACAAGTAGAAATCCACTTACAAATTGCTAAAATGCTCCTAAGCACACCTAACGAGCTCCAAAAAGGACTTCAATCCAAGCTAGAAGCGATGGAATGAGTCCGAACGAAACTACGTTATGGGATGAGATGCTTGATGGAACTGGCCGACCAGCAGAAATTCTCCTTGAATATGCGCTACCCAAGATTTGAATTGGGCTCAACGAACAGCACCTAAACAACCTTGAAGCTTGCTGCCCAATGATCGAGAGGCTCCAAGAAGAACGATCTCAAGCCGTCAAGTTATGGGTAAGCCGATTTAAGGTCGTTCGGGTTATGGGTCTTCGCTGAACACGATATTTGAGATCAAACGCTCGCTGAACAGCAACCGAATACACCTAATTCTGCAATTTTGAAGTCGATAACGAATGGGTAACTATAATCGAACTCAAACAAGCATGGGTCATCGTTGAAACTTACCGAAAGAGTCCGAACACGCTGAAACGGACTTTAAATCAGCCCGAACGCGCACAACACGCCTGAACAACGAAGACTCCAGCCACTACTCACTAGCCCAGCCAAAAACAAGAGGAACAAAGGATTAAACTCGCTGCTTGAAGATCTTGAAAGAGAATCGAGAGGGAAAGAGACCATACACGCGAGTTGAAGGTGCAAAACGAGACTGTGGGTGCTGGCCAGCGCTCGCGAATGCAAGGGTCACGAATCTGATGTTGTTGGCGTCAGAACACGGGAGAGAGAGAGATCGACCGAGGAGATGGAGGTCCGCATGGGTCTTGCTGCTCAAGCCGAACAAACACGCGAGGGGGAGAAGTATCAGCAAGAGGGAGACGCGCGGAGCGAGAGGGACGCGCGACGCCGGCTGCTTGCGTGGAGAAGAAGATGCGCGAGAGGGAGGGGTCTGTTGACAAGCTAGTCACGCGAGGAAGAAAGCTGGTGAGGGGGGGGGGGCTGACATGAAAATGAGAGGGAAAGGAGATATGCTATTAGGGTTTCTTTTTCCTTTTCTCTAATAAGCTTTTCTTAAATAAAACCCTAAGGATTGAAGACCCATTTAAAAAGGAATTAGGATTTCAATTTAAATCCCCAATTAGGATTTTAATCCCAATCTTAGCTCCTAACGAATTCGGGATTAAATTGATTAAGAAGAGAGTTTGGGTCTTTTGATACTTAAAATAAATAACAAATATTAAACCTCTAACTTTAGGAAATTAAAGATTTAATTAAAAATCTATTTCCCCTAAATTTTAGAAATTTAGTTTAACGACCCCAGGCCAACGTTAAATTCTAATTTTCCCAAATTAGAATAAGAACACCCAATAAACTCAAAACGACTTGATTTCGAAACGTGGGGCGTTGCAATCTCCCCACCTTAAGAACTTTCGTCCTCGAAAGTTTCACATCTAACCGCGATGGATGACTAGCCTTGAACCCGACACTAACTTCTCAAGGTGCTTAATACCAGCAACTTTTCACTCATCTAGCCAGCTTCTTCCGGAATCCCAAAGCTTAACTAAGGCTCAAGAGGGACAATTGTGTACGCATTACAACAACTCCTGGGACGAGTTGTGTTGAGCATACAACACCAGAAGCAAGGCTCGCTTACAGACAACTTGACCAAGTGCATTAAGAACACCAAAGGTCTTACCAAATCCAAACCGAACTCGAATCTTGCACGGTCTACAGGAAACTTAGCCATGAGCATCAAAAGCCAACTTCACTAGCAAAGTTGGAGCTAAGCTAGCTACTTTAGCACGACACACATGAGGCTTGATTCAACGGTGCTACTTGAAGAAACACATGCTGCTATGACGGCTTAGAACTTGACATAACCACAACCCACCTTCAATGAACTTAAGAATTTCTCATCCCGGTCCTACGGAAGGCTTCATCAACAACTTCACCAACTCAAACTCACTTAGTTGGTAAGTTTCAACCCCACTTCAAAGAGGCATCACTGAAGGAAGGAACAAAACTCTGCAACGGCTTCCGCTGCGCCAACTCCCTTTTTCAAACCATCCTTCAAGAATGGCTACGAGATGGCACTAACACCACCGTTGGCACTTCCTTATAACTGCACACCAAGGTAACTTTGTCGAGACGACAACTGCCGTTGCACTCATGACTTGATACTAATTCTCAATATCTCCTTGGCTTTGGATTGAGGTCTCACTACATGAGGGAAATGCTCTAACTCTTGGTTTGAGAACCAACACCATTGAGAGCTTCGACACGAGCAAGTCCAAAAACCTCGAGACTCGATTCACGAAACCCAAGTAGCGGCAAGGCTATTTATGAGTCTGAAGACATAACATAAGCTTGCAACGCTCAAACTTGATTTTGAAAGCCACTTTGGAACAATGATTCCTTGATCCCAACTAAGAAGCTAGATCACAAAACTGTTCTAGGAAAATCCTTTTTCCCTTGAAGCTAGCCTATACAAGGAAATTTAAAATAACAAGGCACCAAAAGAGAGAATACCCTAGCAATTCTAGCTTTAAGATTTGCTGACAAACAATGCCACAAAAACGAAGGAATGATCCATGCATACTCACATCAACGAACAGTTATGCACAAGACAAGCATATCTCATAAGAACAAGATTTCAGAACAAGAAGATATAGACTTGAGAAGAGAAGGGATTACTAACCTTAAGCGAGGGGCATGCTGACTCCCCACCTTAAGAACTATCTTCATCATCGGAATCATCGACATCGTAAAGCTCTGGGTATTCTGCCTTGAGCTCCTCATCGGTGACACAGGGCAAGAACTCCTCAGTGCATGCGCTAGATCCTGACGAAGAACTTCTGACCTTCTGACTAGCTTCAAGCACTACCACTTCGCTCATCTTCTTGGCACCAGACGACGTGCCAACCTCTTGGGACTGATCCGTCCTGGGAATGTCCCTATCCAACATCCGAGCGCTCGCTAGGGCTGCTGCAAAGGTGGCTGGTCGACCAAGCCTGACCAAACCTCAAATTTCTGCGCGGAGCCCATTAACGAATCTGTTGATCCTAATCTCTTCGGTGGCAACCAACCCTGGGACTCGACAGGATAACTCTTCGAACCTTCTGACGTACTGTTCCACAGACAAGGTCCCTTGAACCAATGAGACAAACTCTGCTTCTTGCTCAACATCAGCAAAACGACAACCAAAATGGTCTCGCATAAGACCTTTGAACCCTGACCAGGAAATGGGATTCTCTGGGCGGTTCTCGGTTTGACTCACAACATTCCACCAAATGCGAGCGTGGCCTTTGAGCATAAAGGCAGCTCCTTGGACCTGCTGTTGGGCATTAGCTCCAAGAAATTGAAATATCGCTTCCAATGCAGCGGTCCATTCTACCACTGCTTCTGATCTAACCGAGTGTCCATCGAACGAAGGAGGCTTCGCCTTCATGAAGCTCTTGAAAAACTGCATATCCTCGCCACGAACAGGGGCTCCATTTGCACCGACGTGTTGCAGGTTGTTCAGGAGTGCATTGCCAAGCATCGCCTGCAAAGCCTCTGCTGCCAGCATAGGAGGCGCTGGGTGAGGAATGAGAGGATTCGCCTCAGGATGCGAATTAACCTCGAGAACAACTGGAGGGCCAGAACGTCCACTACCTTGAATCATCGCTGAAAGGAAACGATGAACTCACTTAAGGAACAGGGATGGAAGGGACTATCCTCAAACTAAGGCATAAACCTAGGCCTAAGGAAAACCACCTAAAGCCTACGAACAAACAACATCGCACAAAACAATCATAAGGAAAACCAAAAGCTATCTAGCAAACTATGGGAGCATCCTACTCCTACTACCAAACAAGAGTCACACAGATCAAGGCAAGCTATCTATCCGCCTACAGGGAGCATCCTAAACCTAGCTACTATATAACAAGCAACATAGGAAAACAACATGCTCAGACAAGGCAAACAAGTCACGCAATAGGAAAACAAGCAAGCCACCATAATCATGCAAACAATAGAGTAAATCAAAACAATCTTGGCAACATAATAATAACCAGACCAGTGTACCTGGTGATGGAGAGGAGACGAGGAAGACCATAACCCTAAACATCCAAACAACCTAGATTTCCTAGGCCAGTCTACAGGAACAACTCCGCTCTGATACCAACTGTAACGCCCCTAAAAATTGATCTAAACTAGGGAACGTTACTAAACTAATACACTAACGCCAACTTGATGCCCCAGAAATTTCAGCAGCATAACGACGTAACTAAAGCTAACCAAAAATTTTAAACACCTGAAAGACAATAATACACACTTCTAAAATCATAACACGACCTCTTCTTCATTTGACAACATCCCATCATACCAAATAAAATAAGCACTAACTCCAATTCTCCAGTAAGTATCATACGAGTCAAATCTCGTAACAAGTGCAGTTAACAGAACTAACACACCCTAAATAAAAGAGTTTCAAACTTACGTCTATTACAACAATCAAATGAGTTAACCAACAACTACATCGACTTTAACAAATTCTAGTACGAGTAAATGAAACTAGTTACTATCTAATGGCCTCCTCTTCCAAGCCTCCTCTTCATCACCAAGTCCAAATATGGTCTCACAACCTGCAAAACCTGGTGGTGGGTCAGTACAAAACCACGGTACTGAGTAAGTGGCTCATACCTGAAGAGCCATCAAACAACATACATATACAGAACAAATATCATGCTTTTCAACTACAACATCATGCTTCATTTATAAGGTGAACAATCAACACATAAAAGCATACTCCATTAATGCAATCGTGCAACAACCATGCACCTAACACATGAATTTCCACACCATGCCATGCACACTCAAAACACATGAATTCCGCATCATGCCATGCATACTCGGTTTCCTCTCAAGCTTCACGAGCTCGCTCAACACTCATAGCCTTCACAAAGCTCTCTGAGACTGATGATAGCGAGCATAGCTAGCTACTTTTACTTATTTAATTTAGCTAGTCTTTTATGATGTTTGGGCCGTTTTATTGTGCTTTATTGTTTATTTTGTAGGAAATGGTGGATTGGAGCTATAATGCCAGATTAGAGTTAATCGGGTGCTCGGGGCGTGAAAAGATGCAAAGGAATGAAAAGAGTAAAAGTGGAAAAGAGTCAAATCTCGGTCAACAGCAGGCTAGCGTCGAGACGCTAGCTCTTGAGCATCTCGACGCTCACATTCCATATCAGATTAGGCGCGTAAAGCTCACAGCGTCGAGACGCTGTGATAGGAAGCGTCCCGACGCTACCGTTTTTCCTTATTCAGAACGCACGTATAAGAGGCAGCGTCGCGACGCTGTCTTGACAGCGTCTCGACGCTAAGACGAAAAATCAGAATAAAAGCTTATTTTCGGCTAGGTTTTTGGTGGAACCAATTTTGGGACTTTTTGGAGCCGTAAACAGAGGAAAAATAGAGGAATTCAAGGCTGAAGCAAAGGGGAAAATTCGGAAATCAACCCATTGTTCGTGGGGATCGTGACGGGGACATTCGGTCTCGGCCTACAACAAGTTTAATTCTTCTTTCCCTCACTTTAGTTAGATTTTTATGGCTTTTACATGTTTAGTTGAGCTTGTAATTTTGATCATGAGTAGCTAAACTTGTAAGCTTAGGGATTGATGTAGTTGATTGTGTTTATGGATTGATTTATGGTTTGAGTTGTGCAATGGTATTATGTTTGTAATCTTGATTTAATGCTTTCAATTAATTGGCCATTAGTTGGATGATTTAAGTTTCGAATCTAGCTCGGGAGAGGGGATTTGATTTAGACTTACTTAAGATTGCATGACTAAAGTTTAGTTTCTATTTCGTGACGGTTTTAGATTAACTTTAGAATTGGTTGAAAGATCTCATTGCCTTGCATGATTAATAAACTTAGATAGGGATATCAAGTTGGTTAATTTGCATGAGAATCAATTATACTCGGGAGAGGTAGTTGTGATTAAAGGGTCTTTGGCTCATAATTCCATTGTGCATAATAACTTATTCCTTAAAATCAATCCTAAACTAAATCGGCGAAATCAATTCCCTAAGTAGTTTTCCCAATTGAAATTCCACACTTTTTACTTGCTTTGATTTGGTTTTCTTATCATTCATTCATCACTTTTTGATCCCTAAATAAAATTTGGCAAGATAATTCACAATACTTGATTTGCTTAAAAATCCAATCCAGAGGACGACACTCGTTTACACGAAAACACTATATTATTACTTGACCCGTACACTTGCAGTAAGCAAATTGCACATCAAGTTTTTGGCGCCGTTGCCGGGGATTGGCATATTTAGTCAATTTTAATATCGAAGAAAAATTGTCCGGTCTTAGTTTAGGGTGTATTCTATTTTTTTGTGATTTTTGTTATTTTTGTTTTAGGTAAATTGCATTTTTCCTTTAATTGTTTTTCTTTTCCATTCTTAAATTTTTCCATATTTGTTTGAATTTTCCATTGATAGATTTTTAGTTTTTCCTTTTTAGATTAGTTTTTCCTTATTTGTTAGTTTCCTTATTGGTTTTTTTGTCTTATCTATTTTTGCATTCCATATTAGTTTATTTTCTTTCCTTTTCTAGATTATATTTTCCATATTTAAATTGAGTCTTTGTCATGTGTTCTTGTTAGGTTATTGTTTGATTGAAAGCCTAATTATCATTGTTGCTTTAATTGATTTGAATGACTTTTTATTCAACACCATATTCCAATTTTTCATCTTCAAGTTATACCCCTTTAAATGAAAATTCTTCCTTGGAAAGCATAGTTCAAAAGTATATTGAGGAATCTAGAGCGAGGAGTCTAAAAATTGATGAAATCATAAGAGGACTTCAAGCTCCACAGGAAGTTAGTGAGGTGGGATCCACTTCCATAAGTTGTCTAGTGAGTCAAGTAGTCGATGACTCATTGGCACTCATTCATGAGGGTAGTTCTTTCGATCTTGATGAGGATGAAAAGTTGGGGGTGAGTTGCATGAATAATGGGGACGAATTGGAGAGTTGGAGCACCTTTCAAGAACATGGTTGTGAGGAAAAAAAAGAAAATGAGCTTGTAGTGTTAGAGGAAGTTCAGGAGGTAGAGTTTGAGGTTGAAAAACCTTCGTCTGTTTTATCTTCTCCATCCTTTGTAGATTTTGATTGTTCTTTTTTCTATTCTCACGAGTCAGTTTTAGAGTCGGAGTCTCTTTATTTTGATATTTCTCCTTTTATGCTTCTTTTATTAAAAAATACCAAAAATAATTCTGTTTCAGGGGCCCATGAGAAACTAGTAAGTTTACTAGCGATCGTTGGTTATATTGATTCAAGGAAGAAGGGTCCAAAGAAATACAAGAATTTTTATGTGCCTTGACAGACTGGACAAACACGTCGAGCTAATGACGTTAAACAAGCGCTTATGGGAGGCAACCCAAGTGAGTTAGTTATTTCTTTATTTTGAGTTTTATTTATCTTTTGTGTCTGTTTTGTAGGTCTTATTTTCCTTCTCTCCTTTGCTTTCAAGCTTTCAAGAGTCCAAGCATTCAGTCAAGAAGTCATCACCATTCCAGGGCAGTATTGTTCACTCCTTTCATTCGTTTATTGTTCTCATGCTTGTTTATGCTTTATTTTCGTTATACATTGAGGACAATGCATATTTTAAGTTTGGGGGTGGATTAGCATGTTTGTGGAGCCCTTGAGCATCTGAGTTCGGGCTATAGTTTTGAGCTTTCTTTGAATTATGCATATGGTTGTTTTCTGGATGCTACTTTTGCATGATTATGATGTCCTAGGATAGGCTTTCTTTTCAATTTTCAAGCTTGTGATGAGTTGTAAGCATAAGTGCCCAAAAAGGGAGACTTTTTAAAAATTTTCTAGGAGATTTCTTGCATGAGTAGAGTATTTGTCTTAGCTAGATTTGGATTTGAATGCTTAGGAGCGAATTATTGGGTTCATATGCTTGTTGTCACCTCGATAGGTGTAGGGCAGAGCTAAAGAGTTAATTTTTTGCAAATTAGCATGTTTGATCTTGCTTAGGAGAAAAGAAAAGAATATCTGCTATTTATGCTCATAAAGAAAAATCATTCTTGTTGTTACTGTTGAAATAAGATAATAATGCCATGGCTTGTGCACAATATGCAATGGTTAATAAAGATTAAGGCAAAAAGAGCTACCCCTGTTGTGATCAGTTAGGCCAACCAGAGAAAACTCAGGTTAAGGGTCCCTGCAATGGGTGTGTGAAAGCTAGTGCCACATATACATGCTTAATTTAATTGTTAATTATAAGCACCTAAGTATGGAGATAAACAAACTAATTTGTTCCATTAACTCATTAGTGAAACCTTAGTGCCAGTGTAGAGGGAAGATGAGCTGAGAGTTTAATAATCCAATCCCGGGCTAGTAGAGTCTGATCTTGTTGAGTTAGATCTCGCTTGTGCAAGTTAATTTTGGAAAAATTTTAATTTGTCTCCCTCATTGGTCCTTGTGTGCATGTCTCTTGCTTGCTTGACTATTGACTTTTGAGCCTTGAGGATTGAGTCATGTTTGTTGCATCCATTCTTCCACTGTATGTTTGATTTTTAGTTTGCTCGAGGACTAGCAAAAGCTTAAGTTTGGGGGTATTTGATAGCGAGCATAGCTAGCTATTTTTCTATGATTAATTAAGCTAGTCTTTTACAATTATTTGCCCAAATTTATGCATTTTTATGTTTTATTTGTAGGAAGTATGTGCTTGAAGCTTAATTCAACAATTGGAGTCAAATGGAGCTTCCAATCTAAAAAAAAAAAAAAATTCATAGCGTCGCGACGCTAGGAACAACATCGCGACGCTATAGAAAATTTTCCAAATTTGCGGATCGCGACAGCGTCTCGACGCTACGACGAAATTTTGCTATTTAAGCATCCTTTCGGCTAGGTTTTTGGGGACTTCGAATTGGGGACTTTTGGAGCCGACTTTAGAGCAGAAAGAGGACAGAATTGAGCTGAAGCAAAGGGGACTAGTTGGAAATCAACCCATTGTTCGTGGGGATCATGACGGGGACGTTCGGTCTCGGCCTACAACGAGTCTATTTCTCTTTTCCCTTACTTTAGACACATTTTATGGCTTATTTAGACTTAGTTTATATTGTAACGAGGATTATGTGTAGCTAAGTTTAATTCTTAGGGATTGATGTAGTCGTTGGGCAAGTTTTGGATTGATTTACGGTATTTATGCTATTGATGTCATTTATGCATATGTTGTATGCTTAATGCTTTCGATTTACTGGCCATAAATTGATCGATGTTTATATTTGAATCTAACTCGGGAGAGAGGATTTAAATTAGTAATCAATATGCATAACTAGAATTTAGCTAAAAATCGGGAGATTAAGGTTAATTCTAGAAATTGTCATAAAGGTTAGCCTTATTGCCTTGTATGTTTATTGGATTTAGATAGGGATATCGGGTTCAATTGCATATGGGAGAATCATGTATGCTCGGGAGAGATATGTGTGATTTTAGTTGCCAAGATTTATGAATCATAGCATGTGTTAATCCGTTTATTAATCCATAACTCCAATTGGTGAAATCAAATCCCTAAGACCAATTTTTCCCATTAGATTGTCGTTTTTAATTTTAGTTTTGTGTTTGACTAATTCATATTCTCATTCTATTTGATTTCCTAAATAAAATTGGTCAAAAGTATCTTTGATAATTACAATTTGGCTAGACACCAATCCAGAGGACGACATTCGATTGCAAAATCACTATATTATTACTTGACCCGTACACTTGCGGTAAGCAAATTGCACATCAACTGACTCCTTCGAGTCACGTCGACCCCTGACCATATTACCCAGGGCCTCGACGTTTCTCTACGGCGCTCAGCGTTCGACCCTTGACCATATTACCCAAGGCCTCGAACTGTGCATCGCCCCTTGGCCATATTACCCAAGGCACCCGATGACTTCACAATCAAACTGTACATCGCCCCTTGGCCATATTACCCAAGGCACCCGATGACTTCACGATCCAAACTGTACATCGCCCTTTGGCCATATTACCCAAGGCACCCGATGTCTTTCACAATGTATAGACTCATCACACCGCCCCTTGGCCATATTACCCAAGGCACCCGATGCTCCTCTTAATCCATTGGTGACATACCACCCCTCGACCATTTTTACCCGAGGCACATGGTATTCACCTACTTTCCTTTTTAATCACACAAGGCCTTCTGACCTCACAATCTAGCTAGAATGCATGAATCCTACACATCATGCTCCTATACCATGCACTATGCCAATGACATGCTCATAAATCCAACATGCACATTCCAAACATGTTTTATATCATAAGAGCACACATAGAACGAACAACACGCTCTCAACATCATATTCATGTCTTTCGATCGACCACAAAAATGCCACGTACTTAACCCAACAGTTTTAACATAATAGATCAACTCAATAGTTCATCATGCTCAGAACTCATCATGAACATATAACACATGTACATATACAACATATGCTAAAACCAAACGAGTAAAACACACAGCATACTAGCACACAAGCAAACAACCTCAACAAGTAAAAATCCACTTACAAATTGCTAAAATGCTCCTAAGCACACCTAATGAGCTCCAAAAAGGACTTCAATCCAAGCTAGAAGCGATGGAATGAGTCCGAACGAAACTTCGCTATGGGATGAGATGCTTGATGGAACTGGCCGACCAGCACAAATTCTCCTTGAATATGCGCTACCCAAGATTTCAATTGGGCTCAACAAACAGCACCTAAACAACCTTGAAGCTTGCTGCCCAATGATCGAGAGGCTCCAAGAAGAACGATCTCAAGCCGTCAAGTTATGGGTAAGCCGATTTAAGGTCGTTCGGGTTATGGGTCTTCGCTGAACACGATATTTGAGATCAAACGCTCGCTGAACAGCAACCGAATACACCTAATTCTGCAATTTTGAAGTCGAAAACGAATGGGTAACTATATTCGAACTCAAACAAGCATGGGTCATCGTTGAAACTTACCGAAAGAGACCGAACACGCTGAAACAGACTTTAAATCAGCCCGAACGCGCACAACACGCCAGAACAACGAAGACTCCAGCCACTACTCACTAGCCCAGCCGAAAAGAAGAGGAACAAAGGATTAAACTCCCTGCTTGAGGATCTTGAAAGAGAATCGAGAGGGAAAGAGACCTTACACGCGAGTTGAAGGTGCAAAACCGAGACTGTAGGTGCTGGCCAGCGCTCACGAATGCAGGGGTCACGGATCTGATGTTTTTGGCGTCAGAACACGGGAGAGAGAGAGATCGACCGAGGAGATGGAGGTCCGCGTGGGTCTTGCTGCTCGAGCAGAACAAACACGCGATGGGGAGAAGGGTCAGCAAGAGGGAGACGCGCGGAGCGAGAAGGACGTGCGACGCCGGCTGCTTGCGTGGAGGAGAAGACGCGCGAGAGGGAGGGGTCTGTCGACAAGCTGGTCATGCGAGGAAGAAAGCTGGTGAGGGGGGGCAGCTGACATGAAAATGAGAGGGAAAGGAGATATGCTTTTAGGGTTTCTTTTTCCTTTTCTCTAATAAGCTTTTCTTAAATAAAACCCTAAGGATTGAAGACCCATTTAAAAAGGAATTAGGATTTCAATTTAAATCCCCAATTAGGATTTTAATCCCAATCTTAGCTCCTAACGAATTCAGGATTAAATTGATTAAGAAGAGAGTTTGGGTCTTTTGATACTTAAAATAAATATCAAATATTAAACCTCTAACTTTAGGAAATTAAAGATTTAATTAAAAATCTCTTTCCCCTAAATTTTAGAAATTTAGTTTAACGACCCCAGGCCAACGTTAAATTCTAATTTTCCCAAATTAGAATTAGAACACCCAATAAACTCAAAACGACTTGATTTCGAAACGCGGGGCGTTACAGTAGGCCAGAAGAATCCACAATGCGAAATCGTCATAGTTGTCCTCTGACCGCTGAAATGGCCTCCGTACGACGAAGAGTGACATTGCTCCAGGATTTCCTTTGCTTCATCACCTGAAACACACCTACGAATAATACCATCAGAGCATTGCTTATACTGATGACCGCAAAGTGCACGGGCCGCAAGTAATATAAAACGGAAAGTATTCCGAGTATCGAATCCTCAGGGAAATTGAATTCAATCCATTAAGCACCGAGAATCATCATGTTTTAATTTTATTTAGAAGATCAACTCGAATGATAGTGCGAAAATTAAAGGAATTAATAAAAACAAACATGTAATAATGAAATGAAAATAACCAAATAAGGGAACTTGACCTAGGGTGTTATCTAGTTTTCTTGGATTTGTAGCTCAATTACAGGGATGCATGAAACTAATAATCTTCAATTCCATAAATCTAGAAGTAATTTTAAGCGGATTTCTCTTTCAAGCTCCTCCATATCTCATACTAACATAACTAATTTATGAGTCCATCTCCTTAGTTAATCATAGTATGGCATTAAGCAACTTCATAATCAATTTCTAACAATTCTCTTTCACTCTCGTGTTCCAAGCAATCGTTAGCCATGCAATTTGGATCTAATCTAATTTCTCTCTGTCGAGTATCAATTTAGACCATCATAACAATTAATCCGTGATCAAGAGATTAAAAGCATTAAGCAAGAATTGCATAGATGAAATATGGAGAGTTTCATTACATAATCCAAGTAATTGCGCTACAATATCCAATTAACTAGAATAACGACCCTAGGTCTCAAGATCTACTCACAAATGGAAATAATTTTGCCAAAATGATCTTGATCCATAGGCCTAACTCAATTTACAACAAGGAATTATAAAGAAGTAAGGAAGAAATAACCGATAAGTTGATCCCAAGCTCCCGTTACGATCATCTCGAATCTTGAGCCTTCGAATCTCGCTTAATTCCCACTTTTTCTCCACAATACTTATCACTTTTTCTCTCTATTGAGCTAGGGGAGAGCTCCCCCAAATTTGGGATGATTTGAACCAAAGGGAAGGGGCCTTTTTATAGTGCAAGGGGCTGGAAATTTCTTGCTGAGCAAGTCGACAGCGTCGAGACGCTACGTCACAGCGTCTCGACGCTGTGACGTCATGTTGTCTTGGGGCAGAAGTTGTCGCAGCGTCGCGACGCTGTCGCGATTTTGGCACGCGCTTTTCTGATTACCTAGCGTCGAGACGCTACAGTCCTAGCGTCGAGACGCTAGGCCTTCTAGAAGCCTGATTTGCAGAATTTTTGCCTCCTTTCTTCAAACTTTTGGCTTTTTGGGCCTCCCACTTTAATTATCTTCTCTTCTTGGACTTTAGGGCTTGGATCTTCAATGTTTATTCTTTAAATTGCCCAAAAAGTCTCCAAATTTACCCAAATTCTCATAAAATCTCAGTTTTGCTGTCCGAACTCGGTTTTCTGTAAAATCAACATAAAAATACATTAAAGCTCACAATTTATGCACAAAACAAGCTAAAATTAATAGGAAAATGATGACATTTTTGCATGTCATCACACCCCCAAACTTAAAGTTTTGCTAGTCCCGAGCAAAATATAGTAATGTATATGAATCATAACTTGCATGCTAACAACTCTATCCTCAATGCTTCTAGCCATGAATACAAACTATCGAAACAAATAAGCAATCATGAACAAACATCAAGAAGTTTTAAAATTTAATCTAATCCTCCCTTGCAAAAATGAATCATCACTTGCCTTATCACAATTTTTACTAGCCCGGAATCATTTATATACTCCTCCATTCATCTTCCCCCTACACTGGCACTAAAGCTTGCCCTTTTTGCCATCATGCTTATCTAGAAAGCACTACCTTACTAAGGTGCTCATGATTCTTGAGGTGTCCCCCAAATTTTTTTTTTTTAGATGACGATAATCCTTTTAGATGTAACGCCTTCGTTCTGGCTTGCCAACATTGGTGATGAAAGCATCCAACTACGAGCGCTTCATCTTTCAGGATGCCGAAGCATGCTCATTTCTTTCCAGCGTTTTCATGCAAAGGCAAACGATGGGTGTCATGAATGCCCCTGGTTACTAACGCTCTCAAGAAAGTGGAGCATTTATTATTATTAATATTATTATTCTTGAGCAAATCATTTCTTTTTCCCAAAGCTCAGTATTACTAACTATTACACATGAAAGCTATCTAGACAATCTTTACACCTATCGGAGTGACAACAAACTTCCAAAGCATATAACTTTCATCTAGGCTTTCAAAATCATAATAAAACAAGGGAATCATCATACTTTGCAAGGGGATCAAAGAAAAAATTTTAAATTTTCTTGAATTTTGACATGCTTCCAAATTTGCAACAATAAGAGAGAATCATGGCTGAAAGCAAATCATCAGACGTCATCATCATCAACATGCATTTAATTCATCATAAGCATTACTTTTCTTATGCAAAACCTACGCAGAGCGAATCTCCCCCCCAAACTTAAAATATACATTGTCCCCAATGTAAGTACATTTAATCAGATAAAGAGAGATCGATACTGCCCTGAAAAAGCGAGAGAGTCTGAAACGTCTTGAATTTTTGTCCGAAGAGAGAATGAGCGGATAGATGTCATTTCACGAGCTTCCTACATAAGGATCAATCTCAAGGGAGCATTATGATCAATACAAAAAAAAAAATGAAATCTAAAAACTTAAACAGCTTGGGTTGCCTCCCAAGAAGCGCTTGTTTAACGTCCTGAGCTAGACGGGGCTTGGTCACCCTGGATCCGTTAAAATCATCTTTTCGACCTTGCGCTCTTCGAATCCACAATAGTGCTTCACTCTCTGCGCATTGACTTTAAAAGTTAACCCGTTGCTATCCATTAATTCAATTGGTCCATATGGGGATACTTCCTTGATTATGAATGGACCGGACCATCTTGACTTCAATTTTCCTGGGAACAATCGCAATCGAGAATTGAATAGAAGAACTTGCTGTCCTGGCTCAAAAGAACGCTTCTGGATTATATTATCATGCCATCTTGCGGTTCTTTCCTTATAGAGTTTTGCGTTTTCATACGCCTGGCTCCTGAATTCTTCTAGTTCGTTGAGCTGCAGAAGACGTTGTTCACCAGCCTTCTCTGCGTCCAAGTTTAGTTTCTTGATAGCCCAATATGCTTTGTGCTCCAGCTCCACAGGCAGGTGACAGGCCTTACCATACACTAATCGATACGGGGATGTACCGATTGGAGTTTTGAAAGCTGTCCGGTAGGCCCACAAAGCATCGTCCAACTTGTATGCCCAGTCCTTTCTGTTGATACGAACTGTCTTCTCTAGAATTTGCTTAATCTCCCTGTTAGAAATCTCTGCTTGCCCGTTAGTCTGGGGATGATAGGCTAAAGAAGTCTTATGCTTGACACCATATTTCCTCAGTAATGATTCAAACAATTTATTGCAAAAATGAGACCCTTCATCACTAATTATAGCTCGTGGTGTGCCAAATCTAGTGAAAATATTTTTATGCAAGAAACGTAACACAACACGAGCATCATTAGTCTTTGTGGCTACTGCCTCTACCCATTTAGATACGTAATCAACAGCAACTAGGATGTTCGAGTATCCATTGGAAGAGGGAAAAGGGCCCATAAAGTCCATGCCCCACACATCAAAAAGTTCAATTTCGAGAATAGGGGTTAAAGGCATTTCATGGCGTCTAGAAATATTTCCTGTCCTTTGACATCTATCACATGTTCTCACGAAGGTATAACAATCTTTAAATAAAGTAGGCCAATAAAAACCAGATTGAAGTACCTTTGTTGCAGTACGAGTTGGTCCAAAATGACCACCATAAGGAGATGCATGACAATCATGAATAATCTTACCTACTTCTTCTGCCGGAATGCACCTTCGAATGATTTGGTCAGAACATACTTTGAAGAGAAATGGGTCATTCCACAGATAGGACTTCACATCATGAAAAAACTTCTTTCTTTTCTGAGCATTTAAGTCTGGAGGTATTTCTTTTCCTGCAAGAAAGTTTACAAAATCGGCGTACCAAGGAAAAGAAGTTTTAACAGCATATAATCTTTCATCAGGAAAAACTTCTTTAATGGGAAAGGTTGCGATGTTCTTTTCATGCTTTATTCGAGACAAATGGTCTGCGACTACATTCTCGCAACCTTTTCTATCCTTGATCTCATAGTCAAATTTTTGCAATAACAGAATCCATCTTATGAGCCTAGGCTTGGAATCCTTTTTACTACTCAAATAACGAATAGCAGCGTGGTCAGTATGCACTATAACCTTTGTACCGAGTAAATAGGGCCTAAACTTATCGAAAGCGAACACAACAGCAAGCATCTCCTTCTCTGTAGTGGTGTAGTTTTGCTGAGTACTATCTAAAGTTCTGCTTGCATAATAGATTGCCCTAAAGAACTTATCTCGTCGTTGCCCTAAGACAGCTCCTAAAGCATAATCACTAGCATCGCACATGATTTCAAATGGTTGACTCCAGTCAGGGACAACAATGATGGGTGCAGAAATCAATTTTTCCTTCAAAAGATTAAATGCTAGTAAACACTCTTTTGAAAACACAAATGGAGCATCCTTTTCAAGCAAGTGGCACAGGGGTTTAGCAACTTTTGAGAAATCTTTTATAAAACGTCTGTAAAACCCTGCGTGGCCTAAGAAACTACGAACTCCTTTAACATTAATGGGCGGAGGAAGTTGTTCAATAGCAGAAATCTTGGCTTTATCAACCTCCAAACCTTTTTCAGACACTTTGTGACCTAGGACTATCCCTTCTTTTACCATAAAATGGCATTTTTCCCAATTTAAAACAAGGTTAGTCTCTTGGCATCTTTGCAAAACACGAGAGAGATTATGCAAACAGTTATCAAAGGATGAACCAAAAACAGAGAAGTCATCCATAAATACTTCCATGATCTCTTCTACAAAGTCTGAAAATATGGCCATCATACAACGTTGAAAGGTAGCTGGAGCATTACATAGTCCAAATGGCATACGCCGAAAAGCATATGTGCCATAGGGACACGTAAATGTTGTTTTCTCTTGGTCTTCGGGTGCAATCGCGATTTGATTATAGCCCGAATAACCATCAAGAAAACAATAATATGGATACCCAGCTAGCCTATCAAGCATTTGATCAATAAAGGGAAGGGGGAAATGGTCTTTTCTGGTGGCTTTATTTAACTTCCTATAATCGATACACACACGCCAACCGGTGACTGTCCTAGTAGAAATGGATTCATCTTTCTCATTCTTAACAACAGTCATCCCCCCTTTCTTAGGCACTACTTGAACAGGACTCACCCAAGGGCTGTCAGATATAGCATAAATAATACCTGCATTTAATAATTTTAACACCTCGGCTTTTACCACTTCCTTCATTGCTGGATTTAATCTCCTTTGGTGTTCTACTGTGGGATTAAAGGCATCTTCCATTAAGATTTTATGCATGACAATTGAAGGACTAATACCCTTAATATCACTAATAGACCATCCTAAGGCAGATTTATACCTTTTCAAAACATCCAACAATTTTTCCTCTTCTACTTTACTTAAACCAGCAGAAATGATAACAGGAAAAGTAGAAGAGTCTCCTAAGAATGCATAGCGCAAGTGGGCAGGCAATTGTTTTAATTCAGGGGAAGGGATATCAACTTGAGCACAAATATCTAATGACAACGTTTCTTCCCTTCCTAAAGATCTATCAATTAAAGCATTTTTCTGATCAACATCTAATACTTCATCTCCAAACACGTCAGGCATGCTTATCTCATAATGATCAACAGGAGACTCTGACTCTACACATGCATTGATAATAGCGTCAACTGAATCAATCGAGAAGCAGGAGCTAACCTCTTTTGGATGTTTTAATGCATTAAAAAGGTTGAACACTACCTCGTCGTCTTCCACTCTGAGAGTCAGGGTTCCTTTTTGTACCTCAATTAGAGCACGAGCGGTTGCCAAAAATGGTCTCCCAAGAATGATCGGGACTTCAGGGTCTTCTTCCATTTCTAAAACTACAAAGTCCATAGGGAATATGAATTTGTCGACATTGATAAAAACATCTTCTAACACTCCTTTGGGGTATGTTATTGAACGATCTGCCAATTGCAAAACAATTGTGGTCGACTTCAATTCCCCCAAACCCAGTTTCCTGTAAACACTGAATGGCATTAGGTTTATACTTGCCCCTAAATCACACAGGGCTTTTTTCATGAACAAACTACCAACAGTACATGGAAGAGTAAAACTCCCTGGATCCTTTAATTTTGGTGGTAGATGTTTCTGGATTATGGCACTGCACTCGGCTGTCATATTCACTGTCTCATGGTTCTCGAATTTTTTTTTCTTTGACAATATTTCTTTCATAAACTTGGCATAGTGTGGCATCTGTTCCAAAGCATCAGTAAAAGGAATGTTAATATGAAGCTTTTTAAAAATATCAAGAAACTTTGAAAATTCAGCATCCAACTTTTTCTTTTGAAATCTCTGAGGATAAGGAATCTGGTTAAGAACTAAAGGAATAGAATCAGAAGACTTATCTGGCACTGATGGTGCTGACTCTTCCTCTGGTTTGTGTTCATCTTCCTCATCCACTATCCTTCTAGTGATGGGGTTTGCTTCTTCTTTTCTTTCAATTTCTTTTAACTGTTTCCCACTTCTAAGAGATATGGCGGGGTATTGTTCGTGTGGGTCCATGGCGATGTCATTGGATAAATTTCCTTGCTGGATTTCCTTCATAAATATTGTCATTTGATCCATGACAATATCTACTTTGGCTTGAACCCTTTCATTCAAATTTCTGGTCTCATTCATGAAGTTTCTCATCATTTCTTCCAAAGGGCTTTTCTTTTCTTTAAACTCCTCTCTTAATTCAGCTTTCGGCGAACTTGGAGTTTCTGATCCTGTGAGCTTGTTTAGAGCCTTGGTTAGAGCTTCAACTTGCAACCTTAAAGCACTTACCTCATTATTCTCACATGGTTTCTCCTTAATTTTGGACTCTGGTTGCCATTGGTGACTTGTCAAAGCCAACTCTTCTACTATGGTTCGTGCCTCCTTGACAGTTTTGGCTAAGAAGTTTCCTCCAGCCGTAGTGTCGAGAATTGTCTTTAAATTCCTATTTAACCCACTGTAGAAAAGTTGAATTTGAAGCCAATCAGGATATCCATGTTGTGGGCATTTCCTTAACAAATCCTTATATCTCTCCCAAGCTTCATATAATTGCTCTTCCTCAAATTGTTGAAATTTTCCAATTTCAGCTCTAAGTTTGGTAATCTTTTCTAATGGGAAAAATTTTGCAAGGAAAGCTTTGACTAAATCATTCCAACCAAGGATGCTATTTGAGGTTAATGAGTCTAACCAATCTCTAGCCTTGTCTTGTAAAGAAAATGGAAATAACTGCAACCGAATTGAGTCAGGACTAACTCCTCCCATTTTTACAGTTCCACATATATTCAGAAATGATCTTAGGTGATGGTGAGGATCTTCTGATGGATGGCCTTTGAAAGCATTCTCTCTTACCATTTGAATGAGACTAGCTTTGAGCTCAAAATTATCGACAGTGACTGTCTCATAAGCTATTCCAGAATAGTTTAATGGAAATTCAGGCAAGAAATAATCTCTAATTGCTTTGTCTTCTGCCATGATTAAATCTCAAAAGAACAGATTATCCACCTTATAACTCCACAAAACTAAAAAAAAAAATAAAATGCAGAAAAATAAATTTCTAAATTAAAATCAAACACTTAATTCTCAATATTAACGGAAAAAAATTACAATGTCCCCGGCAACGGCGCCAAAAACTTGATGACCGCAAAGTGCACGGGCCGCAAGTAATATAAAACGGAAAGTATTCCGAGTATCGAATCCTCAGGGAAATTGAATTCAATCCATTAAGCACCGAGAATCATCATGTTTTAATTTTATTTAGAAGATCAACTCGAATGATAGTGCGGAAATTAAAGGAATTAATAAAAACAAACATGTAATAATGAAATGAAAATAACCAAATAAGGGAACTTGACCTAGGGTGTTATCTAGTTTTCTTGGATTTGTAGCTCAATTACAGGGATGCATGAAACTAATAATCTTCAATTCCATAAATCTAGAAGTAATTTTAAGCGGATTTCTCTTTCAAGCTCCTCCACATCTCATACTAACATAACTAATTTATGAGTCCATCTCCTTAGTTAATCATAGTATGGCATTAAGCAACTTCATAATCAATTTCTAACAATTCTCTTTCACTCTCGTGTTCCAAGCAATCGTTAGCCATGCAATTTGGATCTAATCTAATTTCTCTCTGTCGAGTATCAATTTAGACCATCATAACAATTAATCCGTGATCAAGAGATTAAAAGCATTAAGCAAGAATTGCATAGATGAAATATGGAGAGTTTCATTACATAATCCAAGTAATTGCGCTACAATATCCAATTAACTAGAATAACGACCCTAGGTCTCAAGATCTACTCACAAATGGAAATAATTTTGCCAAAATGATCTTGATCCATAGGCCTAACTCAATTTACAACAAGGAATTATAAAGAAGTAAGGAAGAAATAACCGATAAGTTGATCCCAAGCTCCCGTTACGATCATCTCGAATCTTGAGCCTTCAAATCTCGCTTAATTCCCACTTTTTCTCCACAATACTTCTCACTTTTTCTCTCTATTGAGCTAGGGGAGAGCTCCCCCAAATTTGGGATGATTTGAACCAAAGGGAAGGGGCCTTTTTATAGTGCAAGGGGCTGGAAATTTCTTGCTGAGCAAGTCGACAGCGTCGAGACGCTACGTCACAGCGTCTCGACGCTGTGACGTCATGTTGTCTTGGGGCAAAAGTTGTCGCAGCGTCGCGACGCTACGCAGACAGCGTCGCGACGCTGTCGCGATTTTGGCACGCGTTTTTCTGATTACCTAGCGTCGAGACGCTACAGTCCTAGCGTCGAGACGCTAGGCCTTCTAGAAGCCTGATTTGCAGAATTTTTGCCTCCTTTCTTCAAACTTTTGGGCTTTTTGGGCCTCCCACTTTAATTATCTTCTCTTCTTGGACTTTAGGGCTTGGATCTTCAATGTTTATTCTTTAAATTGCCCAAAAAGTCTCCAAATTTACCCAAATTCTCATAAAATCTCAGTTTTGCTGTCCGAACTCGGTTTTCTGTAAAATCAACATAAAAATACAATAAAGCTCACAATTTATGCACAAAACAAGCTAAAATTAATAGGAAAATGATGACATTTTTGCATGTCATCATATACATAAATGGCTCATCCCAATAGAAAAATTTTGCATCATGCTTAAACTTTTTCTTCTGCCTCCAATCCATATCAATAGAAGTGACTCCCTTAACCAAAAAGTTGGCAATATCAGCATACCAAGGGACATCCCTAACCACCTATACCTCAACAGCAAAGAGCTGTTCATTTGGAAAATAATCGGAAATGGCAGATTGCTTCAACAAAGATGATGATGGATCAAGGCGAGACAAATGATCCGCAATGACATTTTATGATCCCTTCTTGTCCTTTATCTCCAAGTTGAATTCCTGCAATAATAAAACACAACGTATTAGTCTAGGCTTTGCATCTTTCTTAGACATTAAGTACCTTATTGCTGCATGATCTGTGAAAATCGTGACTCTGGATCCAACCAAGTATGGCCGAAACTTCTCAAAAGCAAACACAACAGCTAACAACTCCTTTTCAGTCGTTGTATAGTTGACTTGTGCTTCATTCAAAACCCTGCTTGCATAATATATAGGATGGATAAATTTGCCTTGCTTTTGTCCCAGCATAGCACCTACTGCAACATCACTTGCATCACACATTACCTCAAATGGTAAATTCCAATTAGGTGCACAAAGAATGGGTGCTGAGATTAAAGCAGCCTTTAATGTCTCAAAATCCTTCCTACAATCTGCATTAAAGTCAAAAACATGATCAGTGCATAATAAGTTACATAGAGGTTTAATGATTTTTGAAAAATCCTTTATGAACCTCCTATAAAATCCAACATGACTTAGAAAACCCCGAATCCCTTTCACTAAATTCGGTGGTTCTAATCTTTCAATAACTTCAATTTTCGCTCTATCAACTTCTAGACCATTCTTAGAAATCCTATGACCTAGCACTATGCCCTCCTTCACAATGAAGTGGCATTTCTCCCAATTAAGAACTAGATGGGTATCCTCACATCTTTTTAACACCTTACCTAAATTATCTAAACAACTATGAAAAGACCTTCCAAAAACTGAAAAATCGTCCATAAATACCTCAACAATGGACTCAATCATATCAGAAAAAATTGCTAACATACACCGCTGAAATGTTGCTGGAGCATTGCAAAGGCCAAAAGACATTCGCCTGAAAGCAAATGTCCCATAAGGGCAGGTGAAAGTGGTTTTTTCCTGATCCTCAGGAGCAATAGTAATCTGGTTATACCCAGAATAACCATCTAAGAAACAGTAGTATGCCTGACCAGCCAATCTATCTAACATCTGGTCAATAAATGGTAGAGGGAAGTGGTCCTTACGGGTAGCTTTATTAAGCCTCCTGTAATCCATGCAAACCCTCCAGCCAGTTACAGTCCTGGTTGGGATCAACTCATTGTCTTTATTGCTCACCACAGTGACACCTCCTTTTTTAGGAATACATTGGATAGGGCTTACCCAATTGCTGTCTGCAATTGGATAAATGATGCCAGCATCCAACCATTTAATCACCTCCTTTTTAACCACTTATTTCATTGCAGGCTTAAGCCTTCTTTGTTGCTTAATACTTCTAAAGGATCCCTCCTCCAGAGTGATTTTGTGCATACAGAAAAATGGGCTAATATTGTAAACCCGAGACTTCTCTAGGATCATTTTCTTTTGTCATCTATTGTTGGGATTACTAAGTTAAAAGAAGAAAGGAAGGAAAAGGAAAAGGAAAAAGGAAAAAAAAAGAAAAGAAAGGAAGTGGGAATGGAAAACAAGAAATGCACCACCGACAACCACTTTTTCAGCCCAATTTCATTTCATTTCTCCATCATTTTCCATCCAAATTTTCAGAGCACTTGGGGGAGAGAGTGAAGGAAGAAGAAGAAGAAGAATTTCGTGGTTTGAGGTTGAAGAAGATAGAAAAAAGTTCATGCAAAGCCAACCATTGCAGAATCTGGGTGCAAACTGTCAACCTCTGGTTTTTTGTTCGGTTTGAGCTACACAAAAGGAACTAAGAGGTGAGGTTTGATGTTCTTGAAAGTTAGTTCATTTTCCAACAAATTTCATGAAGGAAGCTTGAGCTAAATCGTATGAGAAGTTAATGGTTTTTGGAATGGAAAATAGGGCACATGATTTTCGAGCAAACCAGGAGGATCTCTAGTGTTCTCTGATGTTTTGAGTATTCTGGAGTGCACAAGTCGAATCAGAAACTCTATTTGGTATTTTTGGAAAGCTTATTCAATATTCTACAACTTTCATGAAGAATTCGTGAGCCAATGTTTAATTTCAGGAGGAAGATAAAGGGTAGCAACGAACCTTGAATTCTGTATTGTCTGTGTTCGGGGCAATTCTGGGCTAATTGGTTGAGAATCTCGTTTTTATTTCTTCAGGTAAGTTGTAGAGTGTTCGAAAATGAAGAGTTTGATGTGTATTTCATTAATTTTGGTTAAGTATTGAGGAAGTTATGGGTGTTGGAAGTTAGGGTATAGAATCTGGAAAATCTGGAAAGTAGGATGTGAATGTGATTTTTAATCCAATTGTTTAGAAAATTCATGAGAATGGAAAGACAAAGCTATCTATGGTTATAATGCTCGGTTTTGGTTGTTTGACAGGCCAAGAGTAAATAGGCCAAGTCTACAAACCGGGGAACTAGATAAGACAGTGAGTGAACGGTTTCAAGCATGAGTTTTGAGCTTAGATTTTCTAATAAGGTTTATATACGAGCACGTGGCTAATGGCTTTATGAAAAGTAGTTAAAACGATATCTTTTAAAGTAAAACATGTGTTAGCAAATATTGTTTAATGATTTAAAGTTTTTCACGAGCAAGCTGAGTAAGCTTGAGTTTTACGAAAGATAACGATAAACAGGCATGTTTTAATGTTTTCATGTGATTTTCTGAGATTTCATTGACTACATGACTGAGATATTGAGCCCGAGGCTATATGGTACCGTGTGCACACAAGTTATATTCCATTGTCGATGTTGAGTGTACTCCGTGACAACGATGCTGTCGTGAGTGCTGGGCGGTGTTGGTAGGTACGATTATCTGCAAGCGCACGGGCCACAAGTAATATAAAACGAAAAGTATTCCGAGTATCGAATCCACAGGGAGGCGAAGCGAAACTTAAGCAATTAATTAAAATTCTCTTGAGCACTGAAAATACTTAGGTGAAATAATATTTAGGAACTACGCTCATGTGATAAAAAGAATTTGAATTTAAAAAGACTTAATTAAAACAAATTTGATCAATCAGAAATAAAATGTGGAGAAAGAGTTTTCTTTAAGCGGGAAGAGGGGTCTTGAAAATCAATGATTAGCTAAATAATTGCAATAAATTATCCTATCTCATTGCCCAACTAATTATAAACCTAGAATCTCCGTTAATCACATAGGTTCTCCTGTCGGTTTCCCCTAATTGTAATTAATTCATTTTAACAACCTAAGTGTCCTTAGTGCTATTAAAAATCCTTAATTATTACGCCCTGATTCATTTTAGGAATCTATGTTTAATCAACTAATCCCGGTGTCACAACGGGCAATTAAACTAGTTGCATGGATTATGATCTATCCTAATTTCTCTCCGTCGAGTTTCCATTAAGAATCGAATCATTACACAATTGGCCAGATTGAGTAAAGCATTAAGCACATCCATACAAATAATTAGGACATGGGCAAGAGACAAGAAATTATAACAATATTGCAACTATCATTTCATTTCAAGACCCCAAATTGGGGTTTAGCTACACATAATATTTACAATAATTACAAGGGAAAGCATATTAAAAGGCATAAAGGAAAAGGAATTGACCGTCGAAAAACCCCTTGCTGACGCTTGGAGCCCCCGCTGACTACTCCTCGAGCCTCTAGAATTGCTCCCCAAAATTCCCCAAAAATTCCCACTAGAAGAACCCTCTCAAAAAGGCTCAAAAGCCTTGAGAGGGGCTCCAAAAAAGGAGTCTTAAGAAAGGAAAGAAAGGAATTGGAAATGATTTGATTGATTGATGATTCCAAATGAGGCACCAAGGGCTCCTATTTATAGGCCTGGAAAAGGGGTAGCGTCGCGACGCTGCCTTGCCAAGCGTCGCGACGCTGCTGCGCACGCGGCTTGGGCAACAAGAAAGGGCAGCGTCGCGACGCTGCCTTGCTAAGCGTCGAGACGCTGTCCAGATTTTCCAGAAAAATTAGCTTCTTTTTGGGCTGATTTTTGGGCCTTCTTCTTCATTTCTCTTGGACTTTTCCTCATGGATGTCTTCTTTGGGCTTCATACTATGATTTGGGCTATAATTCCATCAATTTTGGCTCTTTTTCTCCCAAAATCATCATTTTGCTCCTAAAGACAAAATAACAAAATTCAATAAATATATTCATTAAAAACACGATTAAAGCACCAAAAAGCTTAATAATTTGAGACTAAAATAGCGACATTTCTGCTTGCTATCAGGCGGGCCCCACTACGACAAAGACGATGGGAGTGCTGGGCGGGCCCCACTACATCGTAGGATTAGTAAACGTTGGTTGTACTGGGCGTGCCCTACACAACGTAGATTGGTCATGTTAGTTAAAACGTTTGATGTATTTCATATGCCTTGCTAGATTTTTGATGACAAACTTGCGAGATATTCTAGAAAGCCTTATTCATTACACGTTTATGTTAAACGCTTTGTTTGAGCATATTTATACGTTTAAAGGTTTATCACGTATCTTGACTTCTGGATATAGAATTTTAAAGTTAATCACTCACTGGGCTTCGTAGCTCATTCTTTCAGAATGTTTTCAACTTTTCAGGTAGAGATCGAGCTCCCGGTGCCTGATACACTGCCAATGTCTGCTGAAAGTTCCGGATCAAGCTCCAGTACGTGGGTGGAGTTGTATATTGAGTCTGTTCATATGGTAGATGTTTTGCAAGGATTGGATAATATTGTCCTAGAGGTCGTCGTTGTATAAACCCTAATTGTAGATGTTTTTGGTTGTGATATCTATATCAGGTTATCTTCCAAACCAAGTTTTGTCAGGGCTGCACCCCGTGTATGTTAAAAGGTTTCCGTGGATTCCGCTGTGTTGTGTTTCATGTAGAATGTTTTATATCTATGATTAGTATGTTTATCAGGTTCAACGTTTCAGTAGGGTCAAAAGGGATCGTTAGAGGTGATGATGTCTGTTGGCTTCACGCCGTCTTTCGGGCTAAGCTAGCAGGTGGTCCAGGAGGGGGTGTGACAAATACCCTAAATGTCAGCCAATGTCCAACCTATAGCTTTGCGATATTGCTGCAGCAATTTAATTATGGCCTTCTTATGCTCCGGAATTAAATCTGATGCAACAATAATGGGCAACATCTCACCTTCCCCAAGATACACATACTTTAGATGATCCGGCAAGGGCTTCAAATCTAAAGTAGGTGCCTCAATCAGGGATGGCTTAATAGGAGGAGCCTTCCTTTGATTTAAATCTAAAGACTCAATACATCCTCACACCTAAACACTTCTTTTTCATTTTTTCTTTCTAAAGAATAAACTCCTAAATCCTCTACACTAACCTCTCCATGATCTTCTAAATGCTTGCTAGCCGAATCCTGCATTGTTGTCTCAACAATTTTGTTCTCCAGAATCCTAATGAAAGAGCAATCTTCCGTTTCGTCTGGATACTTCATGGCCTTAAATACATTAAATTTTACTTCCCCATTACAAACTCTCATTGTTAATTTCCCTTTCTGAACATCTATTAATGCCCTACCAGTAGCCAAAAATGGACGACCTAAAATAATTGGGACATTTTTATCAGCCTCATAGTCTAAAATAATGAAATCAACAGGAAATATGAATTTATATACCTTTACTAAGACATCCTCAATTTTACCCTCTGGATATGTGATAGACCTATCAGCTAGTTGAAGTGTGACTGTGGTAGGCCTAGCTTCACCAATACCTAGCTTTCGATAGACCGAAAGAGGCATAAGGTTAATGCTTGCACCTAAATCACAGAGTGCTCTACCTAACTCTTTTCCACCTATAGACACAGGTATAGTAAATGATCTTGGATCCTTAGCCTTGGTCGGTAGCCCATTCTTGAGAATAGCACTACATTCCTCAGTAAGAGATAAAGTTTCAAATTCACCTAACCTCTTCTTTTTAGTTAAAATATCCTTAAGAAATTTAGCATAGTTAGGCATTTGCTCTATAGCTTCTACTAAAGGGATATTTATGTGCAATTGCTTAAGAATCTCTAAAAACTTTTTAAATTGACCATCTTGATTCTTAGGTCTTTGCCTTTGCAGAAAAGGTAGAGGTGGTACATAAGGTGGTTCCACATCTAGAACAGAACCAGATGCTCCAGCATCATTATTGCTGCCTCCAGCACCCTTACCAGACTCCAACTCTTTCTCAACAACAACATTTTTATCACAATTACTTTCTACATTCTAGGTTATACTAGGTTCTTTCCTTTCTTCTAGTGGCTTACCACTCCTAAGAGTCACTGCCTTTACTTGCTCCTTACCCTTCCTTCTAGGGTGTTCAGTATCTGAAGGAAGTTTCCCTTGAGGCCTAGCCTTCAGCTCATTAGCTAGCTGGCCCACTTGCAATTCCAGGGCTCTCATTGAAGCTTGATTACTTTGAATTGGGGCATCTGTACGAGCCATATATTCTTTCATCATCACCTCAACAGAACTCTTCGAATTTTGCTGGGGCAAAGCCTGCTTATTTTGCTGAGAACCTATGCTTTAGCAAATCTGATGGCCGCAAAGTGCACGGGCCGCAAGTAATATAAAACGGAAAGTATTCCGAGTATCGAATCCTCAGGGATTGGATTTATTCAATTAATTACCGCGAATAATCTTGCTTAACTTTATTTAGAGAACAAAATCTAATGCCGAAAAGAATAATAAAAAGCTAATCTAGAAAGCAAAAGATAAATGGAGACACAATTTGGAGGGATAATTCTAGACTGATTGATTTTATCAATTGGACCTTTAATCGCTTAATCAATTAACAAATATGGATTAACCAATCATTTGATTCATAAGTCTAGAAGCCTAATATCCAGGACTCTCATGTCGGTCTCCTCCTATCTCATACCTTTCAATAAAGAATCTCCTTTCAGTCTCATCTTTATTTACTTAGCATGACATTACGACCCTTCAGTACAACCTCTAACGTTATTTATCTTGTCCCGTGTCACCCGGGTAAATAACCGTTAGTCATGCATTCAGTTCTAGTCTAAGCTTCTCTCCGTCGAGTTTCCACTTAGTAACGATTCATTTAATCAGTGATCAGTTGATCAAAAGCATTACGGACAAAATGCACAAATGAACAATAATGACAATTAAATCACATCAGTTCATTAATTCAGCAGAGGTTCAACATCTAAATCAATCTCATAGAATTTAGGAATTTACTACTCATAATCACTAAAATCCAATAATTCCTAATCACAACAATTCTAGAAACTAAAACATAAAGGAAAAGGGAAGAGAAATGCTCATAAAAGTGTTGATCTCCTCAATCCCGCGCCGACCTCCTTCGATCTCGAGCTCCAAAGATCTTCAACAAAGCTCCAAAACTCTCCCAAAAATCCCAAATTTTAGTGTGGATTCTAGAATGGGGTGAAAACCCACCAATTGGCACACAAACTTCATTGCAAAAGGCTCCTTTTATAGGCTCCCAGTAGTCGTAGCGTCGCGACGCTACGTCACAGCGTCGCGACGCTCTGACGTCATCTTTTCTTGGGCTCCAAGACGTCGCAGCGTCGCGATTCCATAACTCGATCTCCACGCGGCTGCCTAGCGTCGGGACGCTCCAGGCTTAGCGTCCCGACGCTAGGCCCTGAATCTTCAATAATGGCCCGATTTTGACTCCATTTTTGGGCCTCTAACTTTCTTTTGGCCCAAATACTTCATGTAATGGATTTTGGGCACTTTTCTTGACCCAACTTGATACTTTAAGACTTGAAATTCATGAATTTGGGCTTCTAACTCATTCTTCTTGGCTTTTTGGATTTGGGTGTTCAATGTAATTCTCCAAATTGCTTAAAAAGTCTCCAAAATCATCCAAATTCTCTCAAAAATCGAATTTTTCTTCTTTGACTCGGTTTTCTAAAATTTAAACATAAAATAGCATTAAAGCACACAATTCAAGCATAAAACTAGCTAAAATTAATAGGAAAATGATGACATTTTTGCATGTCATCAAAATCCCGACTGGTTCACCTTTTGCTGTGCTTGCACACTACTTCCTTGTCCTCCCCATGAGAAGTTGGGGTGGTTGCGCCAACCTGGATTATAAAAGTTAGAATAAGAGTTGTTCCTCTGATTACCTACAAAAAACACAGAAGCTGGATTGTTGGGGCAAAACTCGTAGTTGTGATCTTCACCACAATAGACACATGCTTCCTCTGCAACTTGATTCACCAATGTAGGCGGCTCCACAGCTGGTGGCTGTTGATGATTAATCACTGTCACATTCTTAAGAGCGTTAGCAATCATTGCAAGATCATCCCTAATGGTGGACACACCATCAACTTCTAACACACTCTTAACCTTTTTATTTGTGCCCCTAACATCCGACCACTGACAACTATTAGTAGATATTCTTTCTGAAATTTCATGGGCTTCATTAAAAGTTTTTGCCAAAAAGGCCCCTCCTGCCGAAGCATCAACCATACCTTGAGTTACACCGTTTAACCCATTGTAAAATGTTTCCATTTGGATACAATGTGGTAAACCATGGTGGGGACACTTTCGCAAAAGCTCCTTAAACCTCTCCCAAGCCTCACTAAAAGTCTCATCTTCAAGTTGCCTAAACCCTACTATTTCACTCCTTAATTTAGCATTTCTATTTGGTGGGAAATATTTACTCAAATTTTTTCCGCTAATTCATTCCATGTCCTAATTGATCCTGGAGCAAAAGAATTTAACCACGCATTTGCTCCATCTCTAAGAGAATACGGGAACAAAGTTAATCTAAGGGCATCTTTAGACACTCCTTGAATTACAAAAGAATCATTAACTCCTAGAAAAGACTTAAGATGTAAATGAGGGTCTTTAGATGACAAACCATGGAATTGACCCACGGTTTGCAACATCTGAAACATTACCGGTTTCATCTCAAAATTTGCTGCCTCAATTTGAGGACGTGCAATCCCTGGATTTAACTCATCAAACATTGGAAAAGCATACGCTCGAATGGCTCTGGCCCTATCATTTGCTACCAAGATAGGATTCTCAGCCTGATTATTTTGATGCTCATTTTGCTCCAGCAATGGGTTTTGCTGCACCAAACAATTCTGGGGGTTCGCCGGATCTTCAGGACCTTGCGGGAGACGCGACACGTTATCCATTTGATTCTGCTGTCTACGTTGCTCTCTCCTTCTTCTCCTGAATGTCCTCTCAATTTCTGGATCAAGCTCGAACCTTACCCCAGGCGGATCGCTCATGCACCAAACTCACACCTGCAAAAACAAAAGAAACAATCAAAAAGTTCTAGCACCAAACCACTAAAACACATACACAAAACAGATCAGATAAAAACTTATTCAAGTCCCCGGCAACGGCACCAAAAACTTGTTGGGTTCCTAGAGTGAGTAAAAATGCTATATAAAAAGACTCTAGAACTTTGTGCAAGTATACACAGTCCGGAACAAGTAACAAGTATTTATCAATCCAAGGCATGAACTAGCTTTCACTATATCTATTTCGTTTAGTTTTTCAATGGTTTCAAAAGTGGTAAAATGATTGGTTTTTATAGGAATGCTGAAGCAAAAGAAATGACAAAACAGAAAGTAAACAAATAGGCAGACAGATTAGAAACAGACGTTGGTCAGGATTTAGTAATTGTTTTAAAAGATGCTCTAGCAATATTATTGATCATGCAAAACTCTTGCAGTCTTATAAGCAGATTCCTCCCGGAACTCCTGATTTTTTGGAATGTGTTTCAACCCCAATGAAGTTCTACCGATCAATCACTAGGCAACTGACTATCCCTAGCTCAGTCACTGGCGTTCGCCAATACACAATGATCTAGTGTGATTAACCGCCACACACTCCCTAAATCATCCCTGGAACTAGAGAGAGGTATTCATACCGGCTGGCCAGGCGGGCATAAAATATAAATGAGCACAACAATTAATCAAGATGCATTAATCAATATTTATTGGGAAAAATACACTTTTGGTCCCTGAGGTTTCAAACTCAACATTTTAGTCCCTGAGGTTTGCATTTAGTAGCATTTTGGTCCCTCCATCCATTTTTCTGTTAAAAACTAAAGGTTTGCTGACATGGCACCTATTTTTTTTATTAAAAATTTATTTTTAATTTTTTTAAATATAAATATATTAAAAACAATAATATATTATTATTCTTTTTTATATTACTTTCTCTCTCCCCCATCATCATCATCGTTTTCTTCTTTTCTACTTCCGGCCATCGTCCGGCAAAGTTTCTTTTTTTTTCTCTCTCTCTCTCTCTTTCTCCCTTTCTTACTCTAACTCTTTGTTCCGTCTCTCTCTAACTCTCTGTTCCCTCTCTATCTCTCAGCTTAACAAAACCCACGCTTGAAAACTCCTCCAGATCTGAAACCCAGCTTGTCGAACGAAACCCACGACCTGAACACCAGCTTGCCGTCGAACGAAACCCAGTTTGCCGCCGACTGTCGAACGAAACCTTCGCTTGAAACGAGCTACGGCGTTTTTATACCGGAACGAAACCCTCGCCTAAAACCCACGAGTTGCGGCGTTTTTATACCGGAACGAAGCCAGATCTTGAACGAAATTCGAGCAGCGGCACCAAGGGTTTGAAATCGAACGGACCTGCGACGGCATCGTGGGTTTGAAATCGAACCGCGAGCGGTGGACCATCAGCTCCTCGACGAACGAACCTGCAGCTTCGACGGAAAGGGCGGTGGATTCCCTTCGTTTTTTCTTTTTAACTTTGCAACAATGGGCGCGACCGGCTGGAAGAACGAAAGGGGCGGTGGGTTTCATGATCGGAGGGAAGAACGAAGAACGAGAGGGAGGGAGGCGTTGCGACGTGGGTATGCTCGCCGGAAAACACACATACGAGGGGGAGAAGTGGGTTTGCCAGCGGTTGGAAAAGAAGGAGAAAAGGAAAAAAAAAAGAAAAGAAAAATGGCTCGCCGGCGGTTGGCAATCGGCGGCGACGCCGGTGGCTGGAAGAAGAAGAGAGGTGGTTGGTGGAAGAAGAAGAAGGTGGGGGGAGAGAGAAAAAAATAAAAAATAAAGAAATAAAAGAAATATAAATAAAAAGTATTAATATATTATTATTTTTAATATATTTATATTTAAAAAATTAGAAATAAATGTTTAATAAAAAAAATAGGTGCCATGTCAGCAAACCGTTAGTTTTTAACGGAAAAATGGATGGAGGGACCAAAATGCTACTAAATGCAAACCTCAGGGACTAAAATGTTGGGTTTGAAACCTCAGGGACCAAAACGAAACCTAAACCAAACCTCAGGGACTAAAAGTGTATTTTTCCCATATTTATTCCTAGAAATTAAGCACGACAATCACATGCTTCCTAACCAACACCTAAAGCTACTTAGTTCATAAAATGCATGGAAACACAAGTTACAATCTAAGTAAGCATGTCCATAACTACAAGGTAATACAAGAAAAGGTTAATTCCCTTGATCAGCTTGCAATTGATGGTCTTCTTGATGGTCTCCAATCTCTCTCCTCTATTCGGCTCCCAATGGTGGAAGTAACTTTCCAAGAATGGAATGTTTCTCCCAAGGATGGAATGAATTTGACTTGGGCGGCCATCTCCTTTTATAGAGTGATAGGAGGCTTGAAGTAGGTTGACCTAGACACGTGGATGGCTCTCCTTGCTCCTTTATCCCGGAAATAACTCAATAGAATTTGGTTCATTAAGGTGGCTAACGAGATGTGACGTGACAGTTTTGCTCCTCGCTTTGCTCCAGCACAGATTTTGCTCCCTCAAGTCGCCCAGCAACATATTCTGCACAAAATAACTTCCAAAGTTTCCATTCTTCCAAATGGGTTAAAACATATAATATATATCTAAAACCAACCCTATTTAACACAAAAAAACACACAAATCCCTATAGAATTAAGGCCTAAATAACTCCCTTTTGGAGAGTTATCAGTCTGCAAGGAACTGTGCGCAACAATCTGTTCTCAAATACATACAACCCTAGATGCAGGAATCATCCAATTTTTTCGTGAAATAATGGCGCGAACAAACAGACAGAGCAAGGTAACACAAATCCTGTGCCAAGGCAGTTTAATTCTAACAATGAGCAACCATCGTAGGGACAGTTTCAGCGCACCATCAATGCAAGTGGTAGCAACCACGACACATCATCTTCAAATTCACTAGAGACGATGATGAAAGATTTCATGGCAAGCCAAAAAGAATAGATGACCAAAAACGATGCGGTAGTCCAGAGTCAAGGCGCATCTTTACGGAACTTGGAAATCCAGGTGGGACAACTTGCGTTAGAACTCAAGAACAGACCTGCGGGAGCACTGCCAAGTATAACAGAAGCCCCAAAAGGGAAGGAGCATTGCCACGCACTGACTCTCCGCAGTGGGAAACAGATGTCGCCGAGTGATCCTGCGCCAACGCAGGAAGATTCGACTAAAGTTGCGACCAGATCAGGCAATGTTCAGGAGCAGGAAGAAAACGAAGCTGAACCAGAACTCGAGAAGGAAGAAAAACAAGTCGAGAAAGAACCCGACGCATAAAAATCCATAATTCCCTTTCCGCAGAGGCTAAGAAAGAAAAATGATGAGGCACAGTTTAAGAAATTCCTGAATATCCTGCGAAAACTTCACATTAACATCTCATTGGTAGAAGCATTGGAAAAAATGCCTAGTTATGCTAAGTTTTTTAAAGATATCTTGACCAACAAGA
Organism: Luffa acutangula; assembly: GCA_036850905.1. Taxonomy (NCBI): domain Eukaryota; kingdom Viridiplantae; phylum Streptophyta; class Magnoliopsida; order Cucurbitales; family Cucurbitaceae; genus Luffa; species Luffa acutangula. The sequence continues at coordinate 6,488,983 of CM072094.1, read as the reverse complement.
GACCATGGAAGGAGTTTGAGACGGTTGCGCTAACTAGTGAGTGCAGTGCAATTTTGGCAAACAAACTCCCACCCAAGCTGAAGGATCCTGGAGGTTTCACAATCCCTTGTACAATTGGAGGGATTGACGTTGGAAGAGCATCATGTGATCTCGACGCAAGCATCAACTCGATGCCCTTATCTATGTATAAACGCCTAGGCATTGGAGAAGCGTGCCCAACCACTGTCACGCTTTAACTTGCAGATAGATCTGTAGTGCCTCCTGAAGGAAAGATCGAAGATGTTCTGGTAAAGGTTGACAAATTCATTTTCCCAACTGACTTCATCATTCTTGACCATGAAGCAAACAAGGAGGTTCCTATTATTTTGGGACGACCTTTCCTAGCAACCGACCAGACACTTACTGATGTTCAAAAGGGAGAACTCACCATGCGCATGAATGACCAAAAGGTAGTTTTTAATGTGTTCAACGCATTAAAATACCCAGAGAAGCCTAAAGACAGCGAAACAGTTGCGCACATAGATGTCTGTTCCCCAATGGAGATTTTGCAACTGAATGCACGCAGAGCTGCGAGACGAAGAGCAAGAGAATCAAATCGCATGTGAAACAGATGACTGTTGCATCATGGCGCAAACCACTAAGATAATCCATGCGTTAGACTGAGAAGACAAGAAGCTCACTTTACCCTCTGTTGTATAGCCCCCTACGCTGGAACTTAAACCTCTCCCAGCGCATTTGAAATACAAATTCTTAGGCGAAGGAGAATCTCTATCGGTGATCATTTCTTCAACACTGAATCTATCTCAAGAAAGCTTATTGATGTAGGTGTTAGCCAGACACAAAAATGCTATGGGATGGAGTCTTGCAGACATCAAGGGAATAAACCCTTCATATTGCATGCACAAAATCCGATTGTTAGACGAATCTGACGAGTTTGTTGAGCGTCAGAGACGGTTGAATCCTGTAATGATGGAGGTAATGCGCAAAGAAAACATCAAGTGGCTAGACGCAAGAGTCATCTATCCTATCGCAGATAGTAGATGGGTAAGCCCAGTGCAGTGTGTGCCAAAGAAGGGAGGAATGGTAGTAGTCCCCAATGCGAAGAATGAATTAATTCCATCGCAAACCATAACAGGTTGGCGCTTATGCATGGACTAACGCAAGCTCAACACAATCACCAAGAAGGATCATTTTCCTCTTCCCTTCATTGACTAAATGCTCGATAGACTTGCAGGACAAACTTACTACTGCTTTCTAGATTGATACTCCAGATACAAACAAATATCTATTGCCCTAGAAGAACAGGAAAAAACTACCTATACGTGCCCCTATGGCACATTTGCGTTCAGAAGGATGCCCTTCAGATTATGCAATGCGCCAGAAACCTTTCAAGGATGCATGATGGCCATTTTCTCAGACTTGTTGGAAAAATATGTGGAAGCTTTCATGGATGACTTCTCTGTTTATGGAAATTCTTACGCAGAGTGTTTGATGCGCTGCGAAGAAACGAACCTGGTATTGAATTGGGAAAAGTGTCATTTCATGGTAGAAGAAGGAATAGTTTTGGGCCACCACATATCAAAAGCAAGAATAGAAGTTGATAAGACAAAGATTGATGTGATTGAAAAGCTACTGCCGCCCACATCAGTCAAGGGAATTCGCAAATTCCTAGGACATGCGGGTTTCTATCGCCGTTTGATTAAAAGCTTTTTGCACATAACGAAGCTCTTGTGCGCATTATTGGAGGCAAATAGAAAATTTGAATTTTCAAAAGAATGCATGAAAGCTTTTTGCAATTTGAAGCATGCGCTAGTAACTGCTCCCATCCTTACAACCCCAGATTGGACGGAACCATTCGTCCTAATGTGAGACGCAAGTGATGTGGCGATTGGTGCAGTGCTAGCGCAAAAGAAGGAGATGTCAATTCATCCCATTTATTACGCCAGCAAAACATTAAATGAGGCGCAAAGTAATTACACAACTACCGAAAATGAATTATTAGCTGTTGTTTATGCCTTCGATAAATTTCGTGCGTACTCGATTGGCTCCAAGGTTACTGTTTATACTGATCATGCGGCAATCAAGTACCTCATCGCAAAGAAGGACGCAAAGCCAAGACTGATTAGATGGATTCTGTTGCTACAAGAATTTGATTTGGAAATCAAGGACAAAAAGGGAAGTGAAAACCATGTAGTTGACCATCTGTCGCGGCTTGACAACCCTGAAAAGGTGGATGCGCCTGACACTCCCATCGTAGAAGAATTCCTTGATGAGAAGCTGTTGAAGATTGAGGAAGAGATACCTTGGTTTGCTGATGTGGCAAACTATATCGTCGTAGTAGTAGTACCTGAAGGATACTCCGCGCAGCAGCGTAAGAAATTATTTCATGAAGTGAAATTTTATTTATGGGACGACCCTTTTCTGTACCGCAGGGGACCAGATCAAATAATTCGAAGATGCGTTGGACAATAAGATTCGTTGAAGATTTTAGAGGTGTGCCACGAGTCCCCTTATGGAGGCCATTTTGGAGGACAACGAACTGCAGCCAAAGTGCTACAAAGTGGTTATTGGTGGCCAACGTTTTTTCAAGACACAAGGAAGCACAAGGATAAATGCGACAAATGCCAGTCCAAGGGAACATTAGTGCAAGAAATGAAATGCCTCAGAATTACATGGTGGTAATAGAACCGTTCGATGTTTGGGGAATTGATTTCATGGGACCATTTCCTTCATTGCAAGGGTACCAATACATCCTCCTCGCTGTTGACTACGTCACCAAGTGGGTGGAAGCAATTGCCTGCGTAAAAAACGATGCGGCAACCGTGGCCAGATTTCTTAAAAGAAATATCTTCACAAGATATGGGGTGCCACGCAGACTCATTAGCGATGAAAGAACTCATTTTGTGAACAGAATCATGAGCAAGCTCTTGCTGAAGTACAATGTCAAGCACCACATCGCAACAGCTTATCACCCCTAAAGCAATGGTCAAGCTGAAGTATCCAACAAAGAAATCAAAAGAATTCTTGAAAAAGCTAAGTAGTTGGCGTAGGACAGAAAGACTGGGTGCAACATTTGGACGATGCGTTATGGGCTTACCGCACGACATTCTAAACACCTATAGGGATGTCACCCTATGCGTTGGTGTTTGGAAAGGCGTGCCACTTGCCGCTAGAACTTGAATACAGAGCGCATTGGGCTTTAAAGTGCCTAAATTTGGATCTAAATGTGGTAGGACAAGCAAGATTGCGCTAGCTTTCGGAACTAGAGGAATTCAGAAGAAGTGCCTACGAAAATGCCAAAATTAATAGAGAAAAACAAAAACATTGACATGACAGAAAAATCTGCAAAACGACACTGAAAGAAGAAATGAAGGTACTATTATTTAACTCTCGTCTACGTCTTTTTCCAGGGAAACTGAAATCAAGATGGTCCAGACCTTACATTATCCATAAGATATATCCGTATGGGGTCGTGGACTTATATTCTGCTGACGGAAAAAGAATTTTTAAGGTCAACAGAAAACGGATAAAACCATACATTGATGGGACTTATGACGAGGTTTTTGAGATCGTCCTTCTAACTGACCCACCATGAAGCAAAAAGAAGAATTAGGTCCAGAAAGAGAGTGCTCTCAGTTGCGGCAGGACCTAGCACAGAACGAGAGCACCCGCAGGTTAGAGTTTCTTGTTATTTATTTTCTTCCCGCATGTTTTTCTTTTGTTGCGATAGTTATTTTGGTAGGATAGAGCCTTGAGAAAGACCCTAGGGCATGCCCCATTCCTTACTCAAGTTATCCGCGTTGGGGGACGAGCACTTATCATTTCTCCATTAATGAGCCCCCACGATTACGAATGTTGCATGATGCCCAAGGCGACTCCCACATTCTCCCATATTCATCATGACTATTCCGTATGCGTAGGATGTGAAAGGGCATCATTACTCCAAACCCTTTGAAATTCTAATGCGCCAGTATAAAAGCCCCAAGGCAACTTGTTTAATTTCTTTATTTGCATCTTACTCCTTTTGCTAAATTCGGAAACCCAAAATCCCTTCATCTTCTCTCTCGAAAACCCTACAACCGTCATGTCGGACTCTCACAACCTTTCGGTTACGAGTTACGCCGATGATGCAGCACCCTCTTCGCCGAAAGTCGAGGGCCCCAACAGAGATATTGTCATCTCCTCCGATGAGGAGAATGACGTTCGCGGCCAAGGTGAAAGGGCGGATGACCAAGAAGACGAGGAACCAAAGGTGGTTGACGACGAATGGCCCGTCGAAAGCAACCCTATCATTCCAGTCTTCGCGTCATCCACCCCCGGAACAGACGCCATGGAGGTGCTTCACCTAACCCCTTTCGACACCTCCTCCTTCCATATCCGCCCCGTAGCCCTTCAACCCTCTTCCAACCTTCCTGCCCAACAAAACCTTACCCCCTTTCCTTCCCCATTTCCTTCTTTACTTTTCCTTCTGCCTCTGGACTCTTCAGCCACCCTCACCTCCAACCCATCCCATTCTTCCTCTGCCCCCGCGTCTATTTCTGACCCTCTTTCACCCTCATCATCTACCAACCCTCCTTCACTGCAGGTTTTTGAGCGTGAGGAGGCTGCATGGAACTCCTTGCTACGGGAGCTGGGCGCAGAAGGCGAAGCCCTGCGCTAGAGAGAAGCAAAAGCAAAAGCCGCGACAGATGAAGTTGTCTGCAAGTTCACAGCAAAAGAAGAAGTAGCAAGAGAAAAGGAACACGCCGACAAAGAGGCGCAAGATCGAGTTGGGGAAGAGTTAGCTGCAACAAGTTTGGCTGCGATCGCAGCAACCCTCATCTCTCCAACGCAAAGGTTAGAATCGCATGATTCAGAAGACAGTCTTCCACTGTCCTGTCGTCGCAGCATCCAGTCTACTGCACTGACCATCTGAGAGTTGTTAGAGAGCAATGCGGCAAGCCCTAGCCACAAGAGAAAACGGGCCTCTACCGCGTCTAAGGGCAAAGAAAAGATGGGTGAAGACAAAGGCAACTTCACCAAAGAACGGGGCTTCAGTTGCAAGCTTCCGCAACAATGACCGATCAGATCTCCTACCGCAAATGGGAGTTAGTCTGCGAGAACTTCCCCGATTATGCCCTTGGGCTGGTTCACGACTTCTACAGGGCACAGTGGCAAGAAGAATTAGACGAAGTCATGGTGCGCGGACACACCATCGCCATTCATCAATTTCGCATTTGAGCTGTCAGATTTGCCCAACGCGGAGGGCAACACACTTCTATCCTCTTAAGTTGAGGACTTTTTGACCGCAGTGCTAGTTGTGGTAGCTCGGCCAGGCCCCTACGCCTGAAGCACGAAAGAAGAAAAGGCACAAGCAGACCGCAGGCCGCAATCCTCAAGCTACGGCAAGGATCGCATAGCCAGCCCTTTCGACACAGGAAACTTCTGTCTGCGCCTTGAACCAACAATCCTTGCCGCCGCCGCCATCGCCTGACCGTCGGCCCCTCCCATCTGACGAACGCGTGGAGACCGTTCACCAAGTAAAAGTCTGCGTGACTTCATCTTCTGACCCTCCGCGCCAGCAAGTCAATGAGTATGCGCCAAGCTCCCAGACGCGAGCAGACCCAAATGCCAATAATGCTGCGTCTGTTCCACCTTTTGATGTGGAGACAACGCTCATCTTTGCAGAGCTGCGACAAATGAAAAATGAGGCAATAGAGCCCCTACGCAGGCATCAGCAGGAGGTCCCAGCACATCAATTCAATGATGTTATTTTCAGTGTACTAGACCAGTTCTTTCTGTCGGCTCTCGGTTGTGCCAGACCTCTTTGTGCTCCCGCCTAGACCTCATGGCGCCGGCACATCTCAGCAACGCGCGCCCATGGCACTGCCGCCTCCTCGCAATCCACCGCCGCCTCCGCCACCGCTATAGTAGACATATATTTTCTTTCTTTTTTTTACATCTAAATTTTATGTTCTTTTGTAATGCGTCGAATATTATCTGTATAAATTTTTCATGCCGCATTAATGAAATTGCTTTTATACGAATTCTCTTCACATTTCGTTCCTGCCTTAGTACAGTGCCTTAGTCAATTAAATTCTTTGCGTTAGATCGACAGTTTTACCTCGCGCATCCCATTTTTCCTAGTTTCTCTTCTTTTGCTGCATTAGTTCAGCATGATTTCCCTTTATATTTATTTCCTCTTTGCCTTAGGAAGATCTCCTTTCGTTTAGTGCTTTAGACCTTGTCGCATCTCAGTTTTCCTCTCCATGATCCATCACACTCCAAAGTAAGTTTGGGGGACAATGGGGACATTGTCCAATTTAAGTTGGTCGGTGCGATAGTTAGCGCAAAGTATAATATCAAGCATATGTGTTCTTATGGCCTAGATGCGTTAGTAGCCAGGGGCATTCATGTTACCCATGGTTTTCCACTGCGCAAGGGCGTATCCGCATTCCATGAGCGTTTAGGGCAGAAAAAAAATGTAATGCCTGTAGTTGGATACCTTTCATAACAAATGTGGGTAAGCCAAAACGAAAGCATGCGTTTTGATGTCGATACTTAATGCTTTCTACTTAAAAAAAAAAATAGCGCTTAAAGTCTAAACAAGAGGGAAAAAGCTGAATCATCACAGGCTAGAATCTAAGCATAGGGAATTTTTTTTAGCCATCTAGGAAATTCTTCTAAAGGCCAAATCCTGTCGTTTTTTGCGCTAGGAAAAGAAAAAGGAAATGGGATGTAAGGGTCTAAGGCTTTTGAGCTAAGTCATTGTCGCAGAGTTGACAGCAGGCATTGCTTGGGGACAAGCAATAGTTTAAGTTTAGAGGTTTGATAACTCACAATAAGCAAGTTATTTATCCTTTAAATTTAAGCTAAATAAGGCTGAAAACAGCATGGTTGTGCCCATCTTGCGTATAAGAGTAAGGGAATTGTGTTAGTTTTCTGCGGAAGGCAATATTTCTCAATGTAGTAAGAAATTATATGTTTTAAGGCGTTAATGCATGAAAAGTATAGTTGTTTTGTTGCCCAAGTTTTCTTCAGCGCAAGCGCAGATCCAGAGTACTCGTACAAGGGAAGCTGGATGACAGGATCGCACTGACGTGTGACTGATGTTTTTGCGAACTCGCGCATTCAACTCCAAACTTTCGACCATCAACTAAATACAAACTATGTTAACCTAAGTGGCTAGTTTAAGCTAACAATAAATTTTAAATTTCAGCAAAAACAAACAATGTTAAGAGGAAGCAAGGTTTCTTTTGCATAGGTGTGGCTTTCTTCCACTCAAGGCATCCACATATTTGAACCCCCGAGAAGAAGCTTAGCTCATGATTGGAAGTAAAGTGCAAGACATAAAAGAAAGAAAACTCAACATAGAAAAGTAACTTAAATTCATATTAGATGAATATTTGAGTACAAGAATTTAACTTACAACTGAAAAGTAAAGGAAAATAAGAACAAACGATTGCTGGAAATGAAAGAACTTAAAACATAAAATACAAAAAGTAAAAACAAGACTAAATATGGATTTTCTCTTCTTTATCTAGCTTGCTCTTGTCCTCTTTTAAGGGGAAACAAGCCTTTCTCTTCTACTTCTTTCGAATGGAAGAGCCGACAGAGGCTGGAAAATCCAAAACTCGGAATGGTTACAAGATGAGAAGAGAGAAAAACATAAAATTTATCCTAAAGATGAAATCCCAAGCTCTCTTGCTTCTTGCACCTTGGTCGCCTTTTGTAGACCTTGGAAGGCAGAGTTGGCTGCTGAGATCAGTGTGAGAGGACCCTTGAAGGTAAAAATTCACGTTCCTTGGAGATTTGATACACAATTTGGGATTTTCAGATGATTTTATGAAGATCTTGCGAATCTCGAAAATCGTTTGGAAAGCCCAGTTGCGGCCGCAAAGTCGGGCACAAATCTTCATTGCACTGCCTTGACAATTCTGTCTTCAGCTGGGGCTACTTTCTTTATTAGTTTGCAGGTGCATTTCAAACACAAATTCAACATTCTTAGGAACAAATGTGGGTGCAAATCTGCAACTTCTAATCTTTGCTCCGCTAACCTTTATCTCCAAATGTGGGTGCATTTCCACCGCAAATTGTCCTCTGGACAAAAACATTAATTTGGATAAATTCATACAAAAGTAATCTCTTTTTGGGCATTTTAAGCATAAATTCTATATTTCTAATATTTTCCATATGATTCTAAGACTTTTGCTAATTTGACTAAAAAAGATATGATTTTAAGCATAAAGTCCTTGCTTTCTTAGTAATAAGCTAAGTTTTTAAGGCTAAATAACGCACATAAATGAGTGTTATCACACCCCAAACTTAAGCAATTGCTTGTCCTCAAGCAATTTCAACAAAATCAAAAGAATCAAGAAAGAAAAGATGTGCATTTCATAGGTATGTTTAGTTTGTGAGGGCACCTTTCAGGATAGAACTCGACTCCTAACACTCTAAGTTAACAACAAGACTTTTCTAACACTAGGCCTTTACTCACTTCTCTCAAGATAAAACATTCTCATGCATTCCCACCTCCATTACCTCTTATTCCATCTAACCTTTATTCAGAGTAGCCTATCTCTTTCACAAGTTATCCTAACTCTCAAAATGGAAAAGAAAATTTAACTTCCCTCCCCCAAACTTTTTTGAATTTGCTGCTAGGCTTCATACTCATTTTCTCTCTTTTTTTTTTTTAATATAGGAGAGTCTCATAGTCATCTACACCTTTGTTCCAACATACTAACACTTTGTGGTGAAAGTAGCTGACCAACGAGCATAGCTCACTATTGAGACTATAGGGCATAATCATTTCCCAAACCAACCTTTCATGTAGTGGAAATCATGGGTGTCATGACCGCCCTTGGTTACTTGGTTTGCTCAAGAAAGAGGAGTATCTCCTTGCTTTTTCTACTTTTTTTTAGCACTAGCAAAAGGCAACATGATACAGAGAGTACAAAAGACAAAACTGTCGCCCCAAAACTTAAACGAGTCAATGCCCCCATTGACTAAACATGAAGAACATAATAGGAGAGACTAAAAAGGATGGACAAGCTAAAATCAAGTCTAAACTTCCTAAAAGTTTCGGCAGTCAAAGCCTAAGGTCAGTTTGGACTTGAATGTGTTATGGAGAGAATAGTTTATTCAGGCTCCACGCTTTGACAAACTCGAGGTTACTAAAGTATTTAAAGAGCATAGAGAGTTTTAGTTGTCATCATTATGAGCGCTCAAAAACAAACAAACCACTTAAGCACACTCAACTTTCAAAAATATTTTAGAATTCTTTTTCAAGGAGATATACTTTTTTCAGAATATGAAATAAAGAGACTCACTAACCTATCAGAACAAACAAAACAAAAATAAAGACATCAAAACAAACAAAAGCAAGCAAACAAAAGAAATAAAAGCAAGCAATGATAACTTGACCTTATTTTTCTCACCTACTAAAGAATAAACAATAAAAGAAGAAGTAAGGTGAAATGTATACTCCCCTAAGCGTTCGAAGGTTCGGCTCCATTGCCTCTGGGTGGGTCCATGATGGTGTCGGGGAATGGTGGAAGATAATCATTAATGTCTTCCACCAATCTACTGAAAACACTATTGATCATTCTATCTCGAATTTTGGCATAGGTCAGATAGTTCTTGCATAGCAGCTGCATATGCTCTAGATCTCTCCTCACGACCACCAAATCATCTTTAGGTTCGGGTTGTGTTGTTTGTTGTTGAGGGGCTAGAGTCTGTGGCTAATTTATGGCTGCATCTGCTGGAATTTGCGATGGGTTTGCAGCCACATTTTCTGCTTCAGTCGCTGTCATCTTCTTTTCTGCCCCTCTTCTTGGGCATTTGGTCCACAATTATCTCTTGGACCTCATCTTATATTCAAGGACCTGGACACATGTTTCAACCCATAAATGGATCGTTTTAAGCTTGCAAACCTTTTGCTCCTGATCTTCAGCAATGAACCCTTCTGGTTGAGACATGTAAATACTTTCTTCAAGATTACCATTCAGAAAAGGTAGTCTCCGAAGGGATTGGAATTTCGTAATTTCGTAAAGTGAAAGCGTGATTGGGACCGATTCATAGTTAATTTTGTTTAATCTAAAATGCCAATACATTGACAATAAACTTAGAACTATTCTAGATTTATATTAAGGCTGAACATACAAAAATGTTAGATCTAAATCTAATTTATATAGTAACAAGTTACTTACTATCGTTGATGGCTCAAATTAAATTCACCAACTTCTTGTGAAATAATCACGAACTATTGTGAACACTACCACTATGGCTACATGATAAGGGTAAAAAATATACCTATTTTACCCTTATATTTAGCTCATTTCCTTGTCAAAAGTTGCATGTTTTGATCAATATTTTTATTCACGAGCTCAAAATATGTTAAAGTTGATGAATTAGGGAGTTGAGAGACACATTTGTCAAATTATGTTTATGTGTGCTTAAAAAGACTCAATTTGATATGAATTTGACCCAATTTGGTGTTGTGCAGGAAAACAGAGGAAAGCTGGAATTTACCCAGAAATGCAGTCGCATTTTTGGGAAGGCTAAAATCAAATGCGACCGCATTTCTTGAAAAATAGAGGTCGTTCCGAGTCCGTCGAGGGTCATTTTGAACGAGACTTTTGCGCACCTAACCGACCGTTTTTACCCTGAAAATGACTGGGCTACCTACCAACACCTATTTCATGGCTTCTCAACCACTCCCCACACTATATAAGCTCGTGATTTGAAGAGAAATTCAAGCAGAAGTCACTGGGAAGAAGAGGGTGGTGACAGAACCCTAGTAGACGCCCATGAGTAGGGATGCCCGAGGTCCTTCTTAGAAGACTAAATTCTAACCTTAGTTAGACATCAAACCTTAGTGTTTGTAGGGATTTTCACCCCATTCTCACTTGTAAAAGCGAGAGAGTGGAGTGTCGAGAGAACTCTAGAAGGATTGGATAAAAGAAAAAACCCTAGTATTTAGCTACTCCCATTATTTCCAGCACTTGTCACTTTTCATTCATTTGTATTTTTTACATTTTATTTTCAATGGAAAGTTGTTCATTTGCACTTTATCCCACCATGCTTAGCTAAATTCCTTTGAGGGGTTCAATATGGTGAATTCTCTTATGGTTCAATAGCTTGAAAGTGTTTATTCGTTTAAGTTTCTATTCAATGCATGTCATTCTTTATTGATTATCATTATGATCTTGTTGAATTTAAATTGATCACTTAGACTTTGCATGCTATGTGAGTTTGATCTCGAAAGGGAGACGATATCGGTTCTCATAAAGGTGATATAGGAGAAAAGGCTCGAAAGAGATTGTTCAGTGTTATAGGGCAAGCTACCTAAGGCACCCTATAACAACTATAGGGTTATAGATTGTATTTGTGAATTATCTATGTCAGAGTCGAGTCACAAAAATGTGCATCACGGTACTCGCATAGCCTTCTAACGGTTCTTTGGAGCTTGGCCAAATAGAAGTTAAATCTGACCTAATGCATTGATTAGGCTTAAGTTGAATAATCTATAGTTGAATAATCTATGATTAGAGTTATTTGCCTTTGGGATGAAACTATATTGAATACCTCGTTTTATTTATTATTGTTATTTCTTTATTTAATTGTGTTATTTATCTTCCAAAAATCAACCATCAATTATTTCTTTGGTTACCTATTTTAAGCAATCATTTAAGCAGTTTCTTCATCAAATATGAGTTTCCAATTTAGTCCTCGTGGGATGATACCCTTGGAATACTTCTAAGGCTTTTTTATTACTACGTGCGATAGTGTATACTTGCACTAAGGTTGGCTGAATTATTCTCATTCCATTATCTATCATCTTTACTAACTTATTCATCTTAGCCTCTGCCGCACCACTACACCGGTATGACTCTGAGACAATTAGAGGCAGGAAACTGGTGGGAGCCTTCAGGAGAATTCTCTGAGAGTAGGGGAATGAATGAGATGCCTTTCACCCCATCCTAAGGGTCCTATTTATAAGAAAAGGCCAAGACCTTTTCCTTATGGGAAAAGGTCATGTATAAGATCAAATCTATTATCTTATTCATATCTACCTTTAATAATTAATTAATTAATTCCATAATTAATTAATCATCCAATTAAATATCATATATTTAATCATAGGGATTTTATTAAATTATTTATATTAATATGAATCCAATTCATATTAATTATTTGAACCATTTCAAATATTTTCTTTCAAGAATTAATTTTGAAATTAATTCAAAATTATATCATATAGTTTCATAAACTTTATATTATAATGTATCAATATACATTATATGATTCCCCTAAATAAATTAAACACTTTCCATTTACAATTTATACTTAATTGCCTCAAGTCTCATTACGAGCTACCGGTGGGACCTAATGGACCTGTAGATTAGAAGCTCCAACATTATGAAATTTAATCGGCTAAACTCATTAACCAGTTAATCAATTTTCGTTAACTGTGGGTTCACTCCACTAAAGACCCACAGTTACACTCTTCTCACTGCAGACATAATTTTGTTTCCACAGATATAGACCAATAACAGAAAGTTAGTCTTTCACGAGTGTTTGTAACTCCAGTTGGGTCAAATTATCGTTTTACCCCTAAGTTACCTCTACCTCCTTAAGTACCAGTGCTCCTCTAATGAACAACCTATTTGTGGTCCAACCATCAAACAGAAATCCCTCTCGGGCCAGTGAGAGGGTAGGGCCCTTTGTTCAAGACCCGAAGACACCACTTAAGGAAACACTCATCTATTTCCTCAAAACTCGGGAATGAGTGAATTTCATCTTGTGTGATTATGTTCCCAACTCCCCACTCGGTCTTGTCCTCAAAATGGTAGGCTTATTGAGTCAGCGAACTAGCCACTCTCACCCATACAAATCAAAGGACAATCCCTCCTGAATAGGAGTCCATAATCCACTCAGGATTCAGACTAAGGTGCCTAGGTCATCCTAGTGAAATAAAAACCTAACTAGTTAACGGTGTTACAACTATCGGTTACTATTTCGTGGTCCGGTCTTATGCAAACTCATTTCATAGGATACCCCCACTCGCATGTCTCCTACACGAACGCATAGGATCATTGCGTTGGTATCAAATACAAAGTGGGTCGTATCCATAGTGTCGCCAGGAAAAGTTACCCAACCTTATCCTTGTACTATAGACCTTTTAGGTTATTACTTGAACATCGATCCTCGTATGTCCCCATATACTAGTTCAAGTTACATACAAACAACCTTGGATCTTAGTTTAGTGGATTTGGGTCAAATTGTGCAAAATTTAACAATAACATTTTATTGTAGAAACTTAATAACACTTTATTGAAACAAGTATACAATTTGTTTACATTCACTATCTACGAGTTTTAGGGAATAAAACCCAACAGTCTCGACATCCATTTTCCATATTTCATAATCATAAAATGTGGCCATGTATGGGAGTATCGAAATTGACTTGACCATAGCAACAGGGGAGAAGGTTTCTCCATAGTCAATCCATTCTCACTAGGTTAAATCATTTGCCATAAGTCTATCTTTAAATGTTTGTACATTTCTTTGTTGGATAGTAAATGAAACAAATGAATCGATCTCAATAAAGCGTTATTTGAGTAATTTAGTAATTTGGTTATTGAATAGTCGAGTTTGCAATAATAAACCCTAAATCCAATAAACTAATATCCAAGGTTGTTTAAATGAAACTTGGACTAGTATGTGAGGACATACGGGGATCAGTGTCCAAGTAACAACCTAAAAGGTCTATAGTATAGGGATAAGGCTAGGTACCATATCCTGGTGACACTATGTGATACGACCCACCTTGTATTCGATATAAATGCAATGATCCAAAGCATCCATGTAGGAGACATGCGGGTGGGGGTATCCTATGCAATGAGTTTGCATAAGATTGGACCGCGAAATAGTAACCACTAGATGTAACGTCGTTAACTAGTTTAGGTTTCTATTTCAATAGGATGACCTAGGTAACTCAATCTCAATCTTGAGTCTGTTATGAACTCCTTTTCAGGAGGGATTGTCCTTAGATTTGTATGGATGAGAGTGGCCAGTTCACCAACTCAATAATCCTACCATTTCAGGGACAAGACCGAATGGGGGCTGGGAACATAATAGTACAAGATGGAATTCACTCATTCCCATATTGGGGCAAGTAGATGTGTGTTCCCTTAAGGGCTGATTCTAGGGCTTGAACAAAGGCACGTCGTCCTCTCTTGGCCCGAGAGGAACTCCTGTTTAGTGGTTGGATCCTAAACAACTTGTTCATTAGAGGGATCAGTGGTACTTAAGGATCCAGAGGTAACACAGGGGTAAAACGGTAATTTGACCTAGCTGGTGTTACGAACACACGTGAAGGATTGACGTACTACATTGGTCGATATCCGTGGACATAGAAATATTCTACAGTGAGCATAATGCAGTTGTGGGTCTTTAGTGGAGTGACCCACAGTTAATGAATGTTGATTAATTCGATTAATGAGTTTAGCTGAACAATCTCGTATCGTTGGAGCTTCTAATCTATAGGTCCATTAGGTCCACCAACTAGCTCATAACGGGTTCTGAGATAATTTAGTCTTGATATTAAAAGGGAATTTAAGTTAATGTTATTTTAATACAATTAATATAATGTATTGAGATACATTATAGTATAAGTTTAATTAATGAATTAAACTTTATAATAGAATTAATTTTGGATATGATTCAAAATTAATTAATGAGAGAATTATGAATTTAATTAGATATGTGATATTTGATTAATTCATGAATTAATTAATTGAGAATTAATTAATTGGGAATTAAATAATTTAATTTAATTTGGTTAAATATGATTTAATTAAATTAATACTTTAGTTTATGATAATGTACATTTTGATGCACATTAAAACTATAGGTTAAATGAGAGAGATAAAATTGAATATGATTCAATTATAAAATTAATTAAATATTGGATATTTAATTAATGTGGATTCAATTAATATGATTAATTGAATGACCAATTTAATTCAATTGAATATGATTCAAATTGAATTAAATACTTTATATTATAATTCATTTAATTAATATTGATTTAATTAAATTAATTATAATTAATTGATTAATTAAATATTTAATATTTAATTAATGGACGGTCAAGATCGTTTGGATTAGATCCAACGATCAAGATTGAGTAGGGTTTTTTAACTCCTTCCCCACTTATCGTGAAATGGAAGGGGGTTACCTAACTGGCCTATTCTTTCTTTCCCTTCTCACGCAAAAGACAAAGGAAAATTCTCTCTGAGTTCTCTTCATCTCTAAACCAAAAATCAACATCTTCTTGCTGTATTTGTCCCTTCAAAGACCAAGATAGATCCCACAATTTATATCTCAAGAAATCCCAAGAGGATAGCGGGTAAATTCGAGTGGTGTTGTCCGTTGGAAGATCAAGAACATCATTTGGGAGCATAGTGCAGTTTTGATCGTCAAAACATGTAAGTTTTTTGTTTCTAAAATAGTTTTATATAAAAAATTCCAGCATGCTTAATTTGGTTATTAGAAATAAGTTTCTATTTTGATATTGCCAATGTATCGGTTTTTCGTAAACGAAATTGTAAAACGAATTGGTCTTGATTTTTTCCGCTGCCAAATGGATTTCAACCCTTCATTCCAGCTACTGTAGGATTGGAATTCCGTAATTCTATAAAACAGAAGGGTAATTGGGACCGATTCGTAGTTAACTTTGTTTAATCTAAAATACCAATACATTGGCAATAAACTTAGAACTATTATAGATTTATATTAAAGCTAAGCATACAAAAAAAAAAATTAGATCCAAATCTAATAGAGGAGAAGCATACATACCGTCGTTGTCGTCTCTAAAATATCAAGAACGCCTTTCTTGATTTGCGTCAACAATTGGGATACCACCAATTGATCTTCCCCCCTATGACTCTGAGATTAAGAACGTAGTTGTGGGACTACGTAATCTTGAATGGGAAAAACTCTAGAGAGAAAATTCTCCCTAGAGTTCTTGAGTTGAGAGAATATGAGAGGGAGACTAGAATGAGACCTTTGTCCTTATGGTGGCCATATGTTGTAGTACCTAAACCCTAGGTTTAGTGTTCTATTTATAGAAGAAAGACAATGAATAAAATATTCATTTAAAATCAATTATTTTCATAACTGATTTAATTTTTTCCATAATTAATCAATTTCATAACAAATAAATTTCATAATTGATTAATCTTTTTCATAAATGATTTATCACTTCCATAAGTGATTAAATCCTTTCCATAAATGATTAATTACTTCCATAAGTGATTAATAATTTCCATAATTGATTAATTTCCAATTAATTAATTCTTTAATTAATAACAATTATAATTAAATATGCATGAATATGCTTAACCTATGGTGGGATTTTAAACTATATGACATCCATAAAACATAATAAATAACAATTGAACCGGTTAATTTTGGCCACTAGGATACAATAAAACATAAATTACAATAATTATAGCTAAATTCTATCCTGAAATCCTTCTGCAACTCCAAAATCGAGGCTAGACAACACGAACTGACCCGAACCGCTTCGAACCGACCTCCAAAATCACGAACCGAGTCAAAAAGAAGTTTAACCGAACCAATTAGGTCCTAGTCAACCGAACTGGGTCAAAGTAATTTCGTAAAGCGGAAGCGTGATTGGGACCGATTCATGGTTAATTTTGTTTAATCTAAAATACCATTACATTAGCAATAAACTTAAAATTATTCTAGATTTATATTAAGGCTCAGCATACAAAAATATTAGATATAAATCTAATTTATATAGTAATAAGTTACTCTCGCTGACGACTCAGATTAAATTCACCAACTGCTTGTGAAATAATCACGAACTATTGTGAACACTACCACTATGGCTACACCGGTATGACTCGAAGACTACTAGAGGCAGGAGACTGGTGGGAGTCTTCAGGAGAATTCTCTGAGAGTAGGAGAATGAATGAGATACCTTTCACCCCCACCCTAGGAATCCTATTTATAGGAAAAAATCCAAGACATTTTCTTTATAGGAAAATGTCATGAATAAGATCTAATCAAATCTATTATTTTATTCATATCTAATTTTAATAAATAAATAATTAATTTCATCATTAATTAATTACCCAATTAAATATCATATATTTAATTTTAGGAATTTTATTAAAAAATTTATTGTATTAATATGAATCCAATTCATATTAATTATTTGAACTCTTTCAAATATAATGTATGATTCCCCTAAATAAATTGAACACTTTCAATTTACAATTTATATTTAATTGCCTCAAGCCTCTTTACGAGTTACCAATGGGACCTAATGGACCTGCAGAGTAGAAGCTCCAACGATATGAGATTTAATCGACTAAACTCATTAACCAATTAATCAATTTTGGTTAACTGTGGGTTCACTCCACTAAAGACCCACAGTTGCACTCTTCTCACAGCAGACATAATTCTGTGTCCACGGATATAGACCTATACCAGTAAGTCAATCCTTCACGAGTGTCCGTAATCATAGTTCTGTCATATTACCGTTTTACCCATGTGTTACATTTGTCTCCTTAAGTACTAGTGTTTCTCTAATGAACAACCTATTTATGGTCCAACCAATAACCAGAAAGTCCCTCTCGGGCCAGTATGAGGGTTGGATCCCCTCTTTCAAGTCCTGGAGTCACAACTTAAGGGAACACTCATCTACTTCTCCTAGAAGTGGGAAGGTGTGAATTCTTTCTTGTGTTGTCATGTCCTAGCCTCGCACTCGATCTTGTCCCCAAACAGGAAGGCATATTGAGTCGGCGTATTGGTCACTCTCACCAATGCTAATCAAAGGACAATTCCTCCTGAGAAGGAGTTCGAGACACATTCAGGACTAAGACTAAGTTACCTAGGTCATCCTATTGAAATAGTAATCTATCTAGTTAATGGTGTTATATGTAGTGGTTTACTATTTCATGGTCTGGTTTTATGCAAACTCATTGCATAGGATACCCTCACTTGCATGTCTACTACATGGACGCTTTGGATCAATACGTTTGTATCAAATACAAAGTGGGTCGTATCACATCGTATAACACCCCGCGTTTCGAAATCGAGCCATTTTGGAATTAATTGGGTATTTTTATTCTAATTTAAAAAATTAGTATTTAAGTTTAGCCTTTGGTCATTAAACTAAATTTCTAAAATTTAGGGAAAATAGATTTTTAATTAAATCTTTAAATTCCTAGAGTTTGGAGATTTATTCTATATTTATTTTAAATGTCAAAAGACCCAAATCTGAAATCAATTGAGTTATTTTCTATTCCTAAATAAAATCCTAAATCCTAATTAGAATGAGTTTTTCATTCTTGGATATTATTTAAAGAAAAGGAAATAGAAATAAAGAAAAAAAAACCAAAAGCCGTAAACTCTCATCTTTTTCCCTCTCTTTTTTGTGTGAAGCCACCAGCCCCCCCTAATTTTCAGCCGCTGTCGCCTTCCCCATTCAGCCGTCGCCGAAGTCGCGTTGTGTCGCCGCAAGTCGAATCGCCGTCGTGTCGTTCAGTCGTCGTTTCCCACCCTCGTTCTGTTGGAAATAATATTTAGGGAATAGAAAATTCTAAAATAATCAACGTAAATATATAAGTAAATAAGACATCAATGAAATAAGAGATAAGGAAAAACTATAATATCTGGATTGAGGCACGTTAATAAACGCTGTCCATAGAAAAGATGTGCCCCCACTAGCACTGAGTTATCTAGCACTCCACCCCGAAGATACAACAATCCTTCAAGAGAACTTGTGTGCAGCTAAGCTCTCTTATGAATCCCTGATTGCTTGTATGCTCAAAATCAAATAGATCAATAACTCAAGAATTCTAGTTTTACAGAAAAATAACAACCCAAAGATCGACTACATGAGTCAACTGACAGAATTACCTCCCTGTAAAGACTCTCAAAGTTCCCATTTATAATAGGAAGATTTGTTAGTCAAGTCAGTTAAACCACTGGATATTCAACCTCCTATTTAACAGGGAGAGTGAATTGACTAGTTAAAAATAGTAATGGAAAATAATAAATAATAATAAATCAAAATATCTTAAAAATATCCAACACGTTCCTCTCCCGCTCGTGTTCTTCTATCGGAAGCAAGACTCGCGTTACAGTCGAGTCATTCCCTCTCCTGCACGCGCTCAAACCCAGGTGTTGTCTCCCTCGTTCATCTCGTGTCGTTCACTCTAGAAGCAAGGTCGTACGCTCTCTTCCCCCGCGTGCGTCTCCCTCTCTTATGTGTTCGTCAACCAACCACCAGTGAACCCACGGCTTGGGTATTCTTCTTCTTCGCGTTTTTCAGCCAGAACCATGAGTTGGAGGTCGAATCTTTCTTGTTCCCATGTTTTGGGCTCGTTCAGGTTGGTTTAAGGTCTGTTTCGGCGTGTTTGAGCTCTCTTGGTAAGTTTTCAACGTTACCCATGATTTGTTAAGTTACAAATCAGCTTACCCATTCTTGGTTCGCGTTAGAATTGGAATACTCATGTTGTTTATGTGCTAGAAGTTTAGTTCTGTGATGAAATTTCTATTCTGCAGCATCGTCTAAGTGATCGATTGAGTTCGAATCACTGTAAACTTGAATACCCACTCCCCAAGGATCGTTCTAGTGCGTTGTTCGAGGTTAATATAACCCGTCTAGCATGAAATTGGGTCCGTTGGGTAAAATTAATTGTTGTTTTTAGTTTAATAGCTTAAGGGTTTGAGACCCATTAGAGGTTAAAGCCTTAAAAACATGTTTAATCAATACCCATGAGTTATTTAGCCTTTAAAAGTGTTGCCCAACTCCTATAGGTCCTTAGAATTTGAAGTTAATGAGTTTTTGCTTGTTGTTTATGGTTTAAAAGCATGCTAAATCGAATCTCATTAGTTATCTAGGCCTTAGAAGCATTGCCCAATTGCTATGAGTCCTTAAAATGCTAATTATGTGTTAATTACTTGTTGTCTAGCGGCTGAAAAGTCTTGATATAGCCATTCGGTGAATACCCATTGCTTGTTGTGCCTTAGACATGGTTTCCCATGGTCTAAAGGTTTTGGGTTTTTATTTTGGGGAATTTTGAGTGGCTATCTAGCAAGGAAATAGACTTTCCTCAGTTGATTTAGGTCTTTCTAGCATGTTGTAAGTTTTCAGTAGGTTGGTTCTAATTTTTAGAAGTTATCCTTGTTGATTAGGAGTTTATCTGAATCTTTTGAGCGGTTTAAGGAGTTCTTTAGGAGCGCTTGTAAGCTTTTGGTAAGTAGTTTCTACTCGTTGAGTCTGTTTGATTGCATGAGCAAGTTGGTTGTTTACTTGTATTTCTAGTATGCTTTGTTGATTGATGTGTAACTCGAGATATGTGTAAAGCATGTTGTTTGATTGATTTAAAAAAATGATGAGTTGTGGTATCTTAAGCATATTGTACTTATGGTTTTTGGCTATGTTGCATGAGAGTCAAGTTGCATGGTTTTGTGTTCTCATTGAGAGTGAGTCGGGTTGTGTGAGCAGAGCATGACGCGAAAATCACGTATTAAACTTGCGCTACATGACGCGAAAATCATGTTATTGGTGCGGAGCGTGACTCGTAAATCACGTGTGGATTGTGAGTGCGGAGCGTGACGGGTAAATCACGTGAGTGTGCGCTGCGCATGGCGTGTAATTCATATGTTGGGTGTGAGTGCGTTACATGATGCAGAAATCGTGTTTTGGTGCGGAGCGTGACACGGAAATCACGTGTTAAGTTGCGTTGCATGGCGCGCAATTCATGTGTTTTGGTGTGTGACATGACGCGTAAATCATGTGCTAAGAAAGCGAGCATGGCGCGAAATCCATGTGGGGTTGCATAGCATGTTGTGTGTATGCATGAGTCATCCTATTGAGTAGCATGAGTCTTAATGTTTAGTTTTCGCTTTAAGAAATATGATTAGTTGTTTATTGTTTAAAAGTATGTCGGTTGCATGTGTCGAGCATGATTGATGTGTTGTTTGTTGTTTGATGGCTCACCGGGTGTGAGCTACATACTAGTATCGTGGTTTTACTGACCCCTCCCCTTTCTTTCCCCAACATTTTTAGATGATGCAGGTGAGTTTGCATACGATGAACCCAGTGGTGCTGAGGAGGTGCACGAGGAGTGACTCCACTGGTCTAGGCATCCTTGTTCCAAGTTTTGAATATCTAGTTTTGTTATAATTGTTATTTACCCTTCTGGTTGGATATGATAGTATTTTATGTTATTGTATTTCAGAGGCTTGTTTAGACGTTTTAGTTAAGAAGTTAGTCACAGTTATGATTAGATTCATTTGTAGTTTCAACTCATTTTATTTAATAAAGTTATTCTTTATCTAGGGTATTACGTTTTTGTGGTTTGGTTGTGGTTAAATAAGAATGCGAGGTCTAACTCGCTTGTTTTGTGGAAGTTGGAGTTCTGTTGTGGATCTGTGGTGTTGTGGAGTAGTTGTGGGTTGTTTGTCATATAGAAGTGTGTTTTGATGCTTAATAGGTGTTATAAAAATTTTGGTTTAGTCCTACGTATGCCGTTATGCTGCCGAAATTTTCTGAGCATTCGGTTAGTTGGTTTAGGAGTTAGTAATGTCACTAGGATTAGTTTTAAAATCCTGAGGTTTTACACACAATGTTACCAGGATAAGGTACCCAGCCTTATCCTTGTCTATAGACCTTTTAGGTTGTTACTTGAACATCGATCCCTGTATGTCCCCACATACTAGTTCAAGTTACATACGAACAATCTTGGATCTTAGTTTATTGGATTTAGGTCAAATTGTGTACTATTTAACAATAGCACTTTATTGTAGAAACTCAATAACACTTCATTGAAACAAGTATACAATTTGTTTACATTCACTATCTAGGAGTTTTAGAGCATAAAACCCAACATGTTGCATATTCTTCTTCAATATATGGAGAAGAAAGAATGAAAACCAAAGGTTGATCGTTCATTTTAGCTATTGGAAATTTATCTCTAAAAAACAATCTCTTACACTTGAAGTACTCAAGGTTCCTCCCAAAATCCATCTCGAGATAGGCTCCCACAAGCCATTCTAAGGTCGAAGGATAGTGGGGAAGTTCCTAGAGGTGGTCCACATCTGATTCGTGCTGAGAATTACACCAAGGAGTTTCTTAATTTCGACCAAAAAGGTTGGTTGTTTTTGTGCCCTATTTTTGTTTTGTTAGAACCTGCTTTTAATTTATAAAATTAAAAGAATTGATGTGTTTTCGATTCAAACCGCTTATGCTAGAGTGTTCCACTCTCCAACGCTAGGTAGAATTTCCAAAAGTGAACTTTCCTTATTTGCACCACGATTTTTCCCTTGTTCGAGGCCTCATTTCAGCGCCAAATTCACACAACTTGGAGGCCAATAAGTCCTATAAATATGTAGCTTAGGTTTAGGGTTGTATCATCTTTCATTCTTGCAATTGTAACCACATTTTCTCTTAGTTTTCAAGCTCTCTTTTAAGTTTTCTTAGTCTAAGGGTCAGTTGATCAAGCCTTGAGCTTTGAGTGTGCTTGTCTATGGCCAACTAAGCTCGGATTTCTACTATTAATTCTTTAGCTAATTTTCTTTGTGATTTTATCTCCGTTTATATAAATTTGAGTAATGCTAGGAAAAGATTGGCAACCTTTAACTGTGGTTTGCTTGAATTTATTTTCTAATCAAAGTAGTAATAGAGATAGATTATTTAATTTATTGTAATTGAGAGGTTTTTTGCCCGTTGCATGATTAATTAAACCGGCTAGGTCCTAATGCAACTTGAATTAGTTAATCAGCTAATTAGCGAATTTAGGCTAGAATCAAACTTGGCGTTCGCATGTTTGTGATGGCTAAACTCGGGCTAAATGCATTGGCTTGTCTGTGATAATAGAATATGACTCTTGGTAACTCTCGAGTGTGTCGAGCTTAGATAGTTAATTAAAATCAATTGATAATCATTGAACACCGAGTGCAACCCTGACTATAGTAATCCTCGTGGTAACTCTCGAGTGCGCAGAGCTTAGATAGTTAATTAAAATCAATTGATAATCAATGAATGAAATTAATCAAACTAAACACCTAGTGCAACCTCGACTATAGTAATCCTCGTCGTAAGATCAACTAACCCGCCTTTTACTTTTCTTGCATTTAATTTTCTACATTTATTTTCCCGCCTTTATTTTATGCTCTCATCTTTTATTCACAAAACCCCCTTTTTGGTTACCTCAAAACACAAAAGAATTTAGAAATAAACTGATTGTTCCCTATGTTCGACCTCGACCACTATTGCTACAAGTTAGCTTTAGAAATCGTGGATTACAAATTTTATTTGACAAGAGACCGTGATAATCTCTTCCGTTAGTGTACCCACAGTTAACGAATGTTGATTAATGTGGTTAATGAGTCTGATTTGGAGGTCCGTTAGGTCCCTTTCGTAACTCGTAAAGGGTATTGAGGTAATTTAATCTTGAATGGAATTTGAAATGTTCAAATTCACTTAGAGAATTAATATAATGTATGGTGATACATTATAATATATATTTTATATGTTCATTGAACTTTATTGTATAAATTTAATTTTGGATATGATTCGAATAAATAGACTACAGGATAATGAAGGGGTATGTGGAGGTCATCAAAAAATTTTTACTTTGTTACTCATGTGGCAGTTCAAGCACATAAAGAGGGTTCGGGGTTGGGAGCTGTCGTTTTTTATCCTGATAACAATCTTAAAGGAGTAATGGAGATGATGGATCAAATTACATATACCCCTTTAGCGGCAGAGTTTCAAGCCATATTGCAATGAATTCAATTACTTTAGCGTATGCAAATTAAAGATGCCTGTGTATACTTAGACTCCGTTAATGCTATAAATATGATCAAAGGGGAGTAGGAAATTACTTTGAATGTGTACCATTGGGTTGTGCAAATCAAAGATATGGCAAAAGAATTTAGCGGTCTATATTTCTAAGAATTTAGCGGTCTATATTTCTAAGAATTTAGCTAAAGGAGCTTTAGCTGAAAATAGTTCCATGTTGTGGTTGTCTAATTTTCCATCATGGTTGTTATCAATGGGATTTGTTGCCCATTGCAAATGTACTACACCTTGTAACTGTTTTAATTAATGGAATATTACGTTTCTTGGTTAAAAAAAAAAAGGATATGATTCAAAATTAATTCATGATAGAATTAAATATTTGAAGGAGTTCAAATAAAAATTTAACATGAATTGGATTCATATTAAAACTATTGGTTAAATTTAATGTTGGCTTTAATGTCCTATAAACTCGTAGTTTGTAAATCATTAAACATATTCTATTTTCAATAAAGACGTTATTGAGGTTATTCAGTAAAAGATGTTATTGAATATGTAAATTGCGAATGATTAACCTAAGTCCAATAAACTAAGATCCTTGACTATAAAATGAATACTCGAACTATATGTAGGGACATATCGTAGGATCAAGTTCAAGTTTATAGTTAAAATAGTCTATAGTATAAGGATACGGTTGGGTGCCTTATCCTAGAGACACTATGGACGCGACCCACTTTGTATTAAGTACAAACGATGAGATCCTAAATCGTTCATGTGGTGACATGCGAGTGGGGGCGTCCTATGCAATGAGTTTGCATAAGACTGGACCACGAAATAAGTCACTTTCTCTTTATAACGTCGTTTACTGAAGAAACTGACTATTTCTCATAGATGACCTAGGTAACTCGTTCTTAATCCTGAGCTATCTATGAACTCCTGTTTATGCGAGATTATCCTTTGATCTGCATGGGTGAGAATGGCCAGCATCGCCGACTCGACAAGCCTACCATTTTGGGGATAAGACCGAATAGATAGCTGGGGACATAGTTTCGCAAGACGGAATTCACTCCTACCCATTTCAGGGATAGCACAGAGGTTGGTCTCTTAAGTACTAACTCCAGGACTTGAACAAGGGGCCCCACCCTCTCGTTGGATCAAGAGGGACTTAGGTTTGATGGTTGCACCACAAATCGATTGTTCATTAGAGGATTAGTGGAACTTAAGGAACAAGAAGTACTATAGGGGTGAAACGGTTATTTGACCTAGCTATAGCTACGGACAACCTGTGAGGGAACGACTTACTAAACATGGTTAAATCAAGTGGACGGAAATATATCTATAGTGAGGGGAGTGCAACTATCGGGCTATAGTGGAGTGTCCCGGTAGTTAACGAATGTTGGATAACTTTGATAATGAGATTAGTCGGTTAGCCTCGAATCGTTGGAGCCCATGATCTATAGGTCCATTAGGTCCCCCTACTAGCTCATATTGGATTAAAGCCTAGAATATTTTGATAGGAATCTTTGAATCGTTCAAAAACGGGAAATAGGTTTTTATCGTAAAACGTGTTCGACACAATGATTTAATTATGAATTAAATTAGGAATTGAGATATAAGGTATTTAAAAGTGTTTTAAATACTATATATGTATAAGGAATCATATATAATTCATGGCATTAGGTGATAAAGATTAATTGGATTAATCATATCAAAATTACTTGGAAATGTCCCAATTAATTGCCTAGAAATCAATTTCAATTTTGAATTGAAATTGAAATGAATTGCAAGCTGAAAATTCACAATTAGGATTCAATTCATAATGGATTTAGTGACATTTCCACTCTTGCATGATGATGCATAGTGGAAAACTACACAACCATGCACTAGATGCATGTGTTGTGAATTAAACACCTAGAATCCACTTTGAGATGCATCTTGACCATGTGGCTAATGTCATGAAGCTTGTCTTTGCATGGGAGAGGTCTATAAAAGGTGCTTGAATCAGATTCAAGAAGAATCAAGCTTTCATCTTCGTGTTATGATGTAAAATTTCTCCCTCAAGCATTCTCTCATCTCATTTCTTCCTAGAGCTTTTACCTATTGTTATGCTGCTGGTTTTTCCTCTCAAAGACACACTTTTCCTTAGTTCTCTCAATAGCTTAATCCTTCAAGCATTCCCTTCCCATTCCTTATCTCTATAAGACTCCCACAAGTCATTCTAAGCAAGGAGAATACTAGAGAAGACTCTAGAGGTTGTCCAAGGAGCATTGGAGAGGATAACACCACAAGGAGTTCCATATAAAAGAGCTACAAAGGTTGGTGTTCTCTAACTCTCTTTTCTGCCTTTTCTAGAACATTCATGCTTTAGGAGTAAAATTGAATGTCTTAAGTGCTTTCGATCTTCAATTGCTTCTGCATGTGTTATATGAACACCTTCATTTAATGTGCATTAGATGCACATTAAAACTACAGGTTATGAGAGAAATATGTATTTGAATATGATATAAATATGAGTTTAATTAAATATGAGATATTTAATTAAGTAATTAAGTAATTAAATTAAATTAAATTAAATTAATTAAAACTATACATGAGAGATATTCATTTAAATGAAGATATTAATTAAATTGGATTTAATTAAATATTAGTTTAATTAATTATTAATGATTAATTAATTTATATTTAATTTAATTTAATAGTAAATTAAACAAAAAGATATAACTCCCAGCAGTTGCTGGGAGTTAAGATACACATGGGGAGTTACCTCTCACATGCCAATTTCATCGGAAGAGGGAAGGGGAAGATCTTTTTCTGGCAACTTGCAATTTCACAATAAAAAAAAAAAAAGATCTCTTTCAAGCTTCCTCTCCCTGAGTCTCAAGTTCTCTCTGTTTTTCACTAAATTTCTAGGTGAAAAATCATTCCCAAAATTAAGAAGGAAAGGTTGCCACAAACCTTTATCTCAAATATTCAGAGGATAGAAAGGTCTCCTTGGTGGTGGTGTTTACATGTTCGATCCCTATGATTCGTTGTGTATGTGACTTACCAAGAAGCATTTGTTGTATTTCTAAGTCGTCATCGAAAGTGAGTTTCCTTGAATTTTACAGCAAATTAGGATGCATGTTTAACCTTAATTAATTTTTTCTTAAAAAAAAAAACCTTAATTAATTTATTAGAATTGTTTCGTATAAATTGATTGCCTATGCACTAGTATTTTAGAGACTTAATTAAACAATGAACGGTTCAATAGGCTTCCACTGGGAGTTTCAATCCTACAACTCCCTTACCGTAGAGTGACCAATTCTTTGCGTAGTTGATATAAATGTTAGGTCATTTGTCTATTTGAAACGATCTCGCGACTCATCCCAAACATCTTTAGTAAATCCAGCGTAAACAATACTTGCGACAATCTCTTTAGAAACAAAACTGAGAATCCACGATGCAATAATATCATTGTTGCATTCCCACATTTCAAACAGAGGTCCATCTACAGGCTTAATGATCTTACCAGTGATGAAACCTGACCTTCTTCTAGCCAGAAATCACCATTCTCATTGCACGGCTCCATGAGGTGCAATTGATAGGATCAAGTAAAGACTGAGTAACTAGCATGAAAGACGATCCAAAAGAATAATGAAGAAAGTAAGGATTCAACTGTGCTTCAATTGATGGAGAAGTTGCAAAAGAATCAACAACCGCAGTTCCCTTTTCCGCCATGGAAAAAAAAAAGAAGAAGAATTGGAGGGAAAAGAAAATTGCGGGAGCAAAAAAAAAATTATCGCTTTGATATCATATCAATGTAGAAAGGAAGAATATGATATTCTCTCATTAATGAAATAATCCCAATTAGGCCTTTATATACAATTTGGTTTAAATGACTAGTAAATATAAAATAACATAATAATAACCATAACATTAACGGAAAAACCGAATAATTACATGTGTAACCATATAGTTTATTATCATCTAATATACTATTACATTGAGTTACTTTTACTAGATGAAGGGAGGGAAGAATAAAAACATACTCGTTATCATTCAAACGAAGTGCATTATTAAAAAAAAAAGGATTTCTAATAGAAATAGGAGTTAGGGTTCCTTTTGAGATATTATTCCTCAGCAGAAGCTTGAGATTGTGTTTTAGGTGTTAGCCAATCATACTTCACGACACAAACACTACACTTTAACTTCGATTCCAAAAAACGTAACACACAGTCAACACAATATATAATAAATAATAGAAAAAATACATTTTTGGTTCCTGAAGTTTGGGTTAAGTTACACTTTGGTCCCTGAGTTTTCAAACTCAACAAAAATATCCCTGAGGTTTGAGATAAGGAGCAATTTGGTCCCTACCGTCCATTTTGTCGTTAAACCCTAACAGTTTGCTGACGTGACACCATTATTTTAATAAAAAAATGCTTTTTAAATTTTCTAAATAAAAATATATTCAAATAATATAAATATTATTATTTTTTAAATTTTTTCTCTTTCTCTCTAACTCTTCTTCTTCTCCATCCTCTTCTTCTTCTCCATCCTCTTCTTCTTCATCCTCTTTATTCTTCTTCAAATCTCTAGCGCTAGCACGGTTGTCGCCGGCGACTTTTTTTTCTCCCTTCCCTTCTTTTCTTTCTCTTCTTCCTCCCTTTTTTTCACTGTTTTTTTAAGTTACAAAAAGGGATTCTGGCGTCGGAGAGGGAGGAGGGACCTCCCTCCTCCATCTCCAACACCGGATCAGGGAGAAGGTTCCTCCTCCTCCCCGAATCTCTCCCTGTTAAAAAAAAAAAAAGAAACAGAAGAAATAAAAGAAAGGAGAATATGAGAAGAAGGGAAGAAGAAGAAAAAAGGAAAAAAAAAATTCGGCAGCCGCTGCCGCCGGCCGACCACCGGAGTTGAAGAAGAAGAAGATGGGGAAGAAAGAGATGGAGAAGATAAAGAAGGAGATGGATAAGAGAAAGAATGAGAAGAAAGAGAGAGAAAGAATTAAAAAAGAAATAAAATAATAATATTTTTATTTAAAAAAATTAAAATTAATTTTTTAATTAAAATAATCGTGTCACGTCATCAATCTGTTAGTATTAACAGCAAAATGGACGACAGAGACCAAATTGCTCCTTATCTCAAACCTTAGGAGTATTTTTGTTGAGTTTGAAAACTCAGGGACCAAAGTGTAACTTAACCAAAACCTCAGGGACCAAACGTGTATTTTCCCTAAATTATAGGAATAAAATGAAAAGAGAAAATAGTGGTAGCTTCACTTGAACACAAATAAAAATGTCAGAAAATAAGAGTTAAGCTAAATGGAAAAAAATGGAACTTGGAAATTTTTTTCATATGTTTGTTTCTTTACGGCCAGTAGTGTAGTTGTATCCATAGGTCTTAATTCTTTTCTAGAGACAAAAACTGCATCTTTGTTAAATATCACTTTCAATAAACAACCCTGATCCTTGTCAATAATCTCAAAGCTTGTCCAAACTCGATCATTTTAATTATTTGGTAATTTTACTATGTCCTTTTTCATCTCAACATCATATAAACATATTTTGCAACTTACCCCTTATTGGAACTGCACAGGACACTTATATGAAACTCTTCCCATGCGACAAAGTTATGTGTTCAATGCAAATATCTACTTAAAGGTAGATAAACTTATCCAATACATAGTATGTTCATCTAGCTAGTAGTTAGAGGTATATATATATATATATATATATATATATATATATATATGTATATGTATGTACATATTATGTATATGTATATGTATATGTATATATATGTGTATGTGTATGTATATGTATATATATAACTTATCCAATAGGTATAGGTATTACTTATCCAACAGATATTATGTTCAACTAGATAATTGTTGGGATTGGTGCCCTAAAACTCATAGATAGTGAATGTTAAACGAATTATATACTTATTCGATAAAGGCATTATCGAGATTGATTCAGTAAAAGTCAATACTGAATAAAGTAAATTGCACATATAATAACCCAAATCCAATAAACTAAGATCCATGGCTATAGGATGGACACTTGAGCTTTATGTAGAGACATAAAAGTGGATCAAGCTTGAGTAATAGTCAAAATGGTCTATAGTATAGGGATAGGGCTAGGTACCTTATTCTGGAGACACTATGAGACGCCATCCACTTTATAGATGATATAGACGATGTGATCCTAAATCGTCCGTGTAGAGACATGCGAGTGGAGGCAACTTTTGCAATGAGTTTGCATAAGACCAGGACCGAGAAATAAGTCGCTCTTGCTTTATAACACCGTTTACTGACGAGACTGACTATTTCATGTGATGACCTAGGTAACTCGATCTTAATCCTGAGCTAACTATGAACTCTTGTTTATTCGGGCTTATCCTTAGATCTGCATAGGTGAGAGTGGCTCAGTATCGCCGACTCAATAAGCCTCCCATTTCAGGGATAGGGACATAGTCGCGCAAGAAGGAATTCACTCCTACCCGAATTAGGGATAGTAGAAAGGTTGTTCCCTTAAGTGCTGACTTCGGGGCTTTTACAAAGGGATCCCGCCCTCTCATTGGCCCGAGAGGGACTCGGTTTTATGGTTGGACCATAAACCAATTGTTCATTAGAGGATCAGTGGGACTTAAGGAACTAGAAGTACTATAGGGGTGAAACGACTTTTTGACCTAGCTATAGCTACGAACAACCTGTGAAGGATCAACTTACTAATCATGGTTAAATCAAGTGGACGGAAATATATCTATAGTAAGGGGAGTGCAACTATCGGGCTATAGTGGAGTGTCCCGATAGTTAACGAATGTTGGCTAGCTTGGATAATGAGATTAGTCGGTTAGCCTCGAATCGTTGGAGCCCATGATCTATAGGTCCATTAGGTCCCCCTACTAGCTCATATCGAAACAAAGCCCAGAACAAAAAGATTGGAAGCTTTGAATCGTTCAAAATCGGGAAAACGAGTATTATCGTAAATTGTGTTTGACACAATAATTTAATTATGCATTAAATTAGAAAATGAGAGATAGAGTATTTAAAAGTGTTTTGAATACCATATATATGTATTAGGAATCATATATAATTCATGGCACTAGGTGATAAAGATTAATTGGATTAATCATGTAAAAATTACTTGGAATTGTACCAATTAATTGCCTAGAAATTAATTTCAATTTTGAATTGAAATAGGAATGAATTTCAAGCTGAAATTTGAGAATTTAGATTCAATTTTAAGTGGATTTAGTGGCATTCCCACTCTTGCATGTTGATGCATAGTGGAAAACAACACAACCATGCACTAGTTGCATGTGTTGTGAATTAAACACCTAGAATCCACTTTGAGTTGCAATTTCACCATGTGTCTAGTGTCATGAGGCTTCTCTTTGCATGGAAGATGTCTATATAAGTAGTATGAATCAGATTCAAAGGAGAGAGAGCCATTTTCATATTGTTATGTTGTTGGATTTTGGTCTCAAACTCTCTCATCTCCATATATCTCTCTAGTGCTTGAACTTTCAAGCATTCCCTTCCCATTCCCTATCTCTATAGACTCCCACAAGTCGTTCTTGGCCCGAAGAATAGTAGGGAAGACACTAGAGGTGTTCCACACACCGTTCG
Organism: Luffa acutangula; assembly: GCA_036850905.1. Taxonomy (NCBI): domain Eukaryota; kingdom Viridiplantae; phylum Streptophyta; class Magnoliopsida; order Cucurbitales; family Cucurbitaceae; genus Luffa; species Luffa acutangula. The sequence goes on along the minus strand of CM072094.1, from coordinate 6,457,541 downwards.
TGATCAAAGGAATCAAAGGGAGTTGTTGAATCGGTCTCCAAAAGGTTGGTAAAAATTCTGCTCTCTCCTTACGGTATTTGGACAACATGTTTTCATTTTCTAAAATTGTTGTAGTTAAGTGTCTCCGATCTTAAAATTGCTTCCACATGTGTTATATGAACACCTTCACTAATAGTTAGAGGTATATATGTATGTATGTATATGTATAAGTGTATATATATGTATATGCATATTTGTATCTGTACAGTATGTGTATGTGTATATGTATCACTACTACAAAATTTGGAATAGACCATGGTTTTATGACCGTAGTATATTTCAATATAATCTATAATATAGACCATGGTCATAGCCAACCATAGCCTACTCTATAATATAGACCAGGTCTAACATCAATCGTAGTGTATAAGTTAAGTATATACCATGATCAACTTAGATCATCGTCAACGTTACACATTGTCTATACTAAAAGTCCACAACTAACCGTAATCCATGGCTATAGTACAGACCATGGTTACAATCAACCATCATCGTCAACGTTACACATTGTCTATATAAGGATGAAAGATACGAGAGCATGTATAATGTTATGATAGAGAGTAATGAGCCTTGTTATATACTCTCACCGCAAAAAACATATAGGTGGATAATGGAAAAAGGTATTGCACTAGAGTTGAAAATCCCATCGGTAGTAGAAATGGGAATATGTAGCAAATACAACAAGGGTATATATATTATTTACATTTACGTTTTTTATATAATTATATATTACTACCGAACAATATTTTATTTTATTTTTACGAAGTCTCTCCTCAAAATTCAAAATTTCGTAAAGATACGAGATCCTACCAATTAACAACAACCAATAACAGCGATTGTAAAGTTTTGTTGGGAATTCAAACACTTGACGACTGTAAGTAAAGATATTACACATTATGCACATGATAAATACTTGCTACTAGCTACACAATGATCATGACTTTATATATTTTGTTGATGATTAATTTAGGAGATTGGAATTTATTTTTTGACGCAGGCTGACATAAAGATCTTGTTGTTTTGTTCCACGTTGATTCTACAAACTAGAAATACTAGATCATCAAGGACTCGTGGGGTGAGGGATGTGAATTGGGTGGTTATGGAATAATTAGTCAATAAATTGTCAATACTCCCTAAGACTTCAAATACTTGCTTGACAAGTTAACCTATCCAACCGATATTGTGCTCAACTACGTAGCTACTACTTAAAGGTAGATATATAACTTATCGAATAGATATTATGTTCAACTAGCTAGTAGTTAGAGGTATACATATATATGTATATGTGGATTTTTATATGTATATTTGTATATGTATGTGTAGATGCACATGTAGATGTATATTTATATGTATATGTGTGCATAGATATATATATATTGTGTTTGATATTGGGTAGCTTAGGTTGGGTACAGTTTTAGTTAAACTATCAATTTTTAGTCATTTAGTATCTTTTCTTTTCTATGCATTTCATGGAATTAATTAGTAAACAAATTTGAGTTTCGAAAGGATAGAATGATATGTATGTGTTTAACGAAATATTGTGTATGTCGTAAAAATAAAGATTACAAAGAATATATATATATATATATATATATTTTGTCATATCCTTTCATCTTTATCCTCTCAACTTCACCGATGTCAACTTGATTATAGTTTTTTTTACTATTAACCTGCGGAAAGAAAAACAATATAGTTATATCCTCTCAACTTTATGTTCTCTTATCTTTCATCCTTATATATGAGTAATATTATTTTTTAATTTGTTCAGAATGTTGTTGGGCTTTCGTGGTCACAGGAGCCATCGAATCATTGTATACCATTCAACATGAAAGTAGCAGCAATGAAAATCTACTGCAACATTCACTCGAATAATTGATCAACTGTATCAAATATTGTAGCATGTATAATGTTAAGATAAATAGTAAGGAGGCTTGTTATATACTCTCACCGCAAAAAACACACAGGTGGATAATGGAAAAAGGTATTGCACTAGAGTTGAAAATCCCATCGGTAGCAGAAATGGGAATATGTAGCAAATACAACAAGGGTATATATATTATTTACATTTACGTTTTTTATATAATTATATATTACTACCGAACAATATTTTATTTTATTTTTACGAAGTCTCTCCTCAAAATTCAAAATTTCGTAAAGATACGAGATCCTACCAATTAACAACAACCAATAACAGCGATTGTAAAGTTTTGTTGGAAATTCAAACACTTGACGACTGTAAGTAAAGATATTACACATTATGCACATGATAAATACTTGCTACTAGCTACACAATGATCATGACTTTATATATTTTGTTGATGATAAATTTAGGAGATTGGAATTTATTTTTTGACGCAGGCTGACATGAAGTTCTTGTTGTTTTGTTCCACGTTGATTCTACAAACTAGAAATACTAGATAATCAAGGACTCGTGGGGCGAGAGATGTGAATTGGGTGGTTATGGAATAATTAGTCAATAAATTTTCAATACTCCATAAGACTTCAAATACTTGCTTGAGAAGTTAACCTATCCAACCGATATTGTGCTCAACTACGTAGCTACTACTTAAAGGTAGATATATAACTTATCGAATAGATATTATGTTCAACTAGCTAGTAGTTAGAGGTATACATATATATGTATATGTATATTTGTATATGTATGTGTAGATGCACATGTAGATGTATATTTATATGTATATGTGTGCATAGATATATATATATATATATATATATATATATATATATTGTGTTTGATATTGGGTAGCTTAGGTTTGGTATATTATCAGCTAAACTATCAACTTCTAGTCATTTAGTATCTTTTCTTTTATATACATTTCATGGAGTTAATTAGTAAAAAAATTTGAGTTTCGAAAGGATAGAATGTTATGTATCTGTTTAACCAAATATTGTGTATGTCGTCAAAATCAAGATTACAAAGAATATATATATATAATGTTTTTTTTTTTTGATAAAATATATATATATAATGTTATATCCTCTGAGTTTTATCCTCTCAACTTCACCGATGCCAACTTGATTATAGTTTTTTACTATTAACCTGCGGAAAGAAAAACAATATAGTAATATCCTCTCAACTTTATGTTCTCATATTTTTAATCCTTATATATGAGTAATATGTGTTTTTAATTTGTTCAGAATGTTGTTGGGCTTTCGTGGTCACAGGATCCATCGAATCATTGTATACCATTCAGCATGGAAGTAGCAGCAATGAAAATCCACTGCAACATTCACTCGAATACTTGATCAACTGTATCAAATATTATAGCATGTATAATGTTATGATAGAGAGTAAGGAGCCTTGTTATATACTCTCACCGCAAAAAACATATAGGTGGATAATGGAAAAAGGTATTGCACTAGAGTTGAAAATCCCATCGGTAGTAGAAATGGGAATATGTAGCAAATACAACAAGGGTATATATATTATTTACATTTACGTTTTTTATATAATTATATATTACTACCGAACAATATTTTATTTTATTTTTTACGAAGTCTCTCCTCAAAATTCAAAATTTCGTAAAGATACGAGATCCTACCAATTAACAACAACCAATAACAGCTATTGTAAAGTTTTGTTGGGAATTCAAACACTTGACGACTGTAAGTAAAGATATTACACATTATGCACATGATAAATACTTGCTACTAGCTACACAATGATCATTACTTTATATATTTTGTTGATGATTAATTTAGGAGATTGGAATTTATTTTTTGACGCAAGCTGACATGAAGTTCTTGTTGTTTTGTTCCACGTTGATTCTACAAACTAGAAATACTAGATCATCAAGGACTCGTGGGGTGAGGGATGTGAATTGGGTGGTTATGGAATAATTAGTCAATAAATTGTCAATACTCCCTAAGACTTCAAATACTTGCTTGACAAGTTAACCTATCCAATCGATATTGTGTTCAACTACGTAGCTACTACTTAAAGGTAGATATATAACTTATCGAATAGATATTATGTTCAACTAGCTAGTAGTTAGAGGTATACATATATATGTATATGTGGATTTTTATATGTATATTTGTATATGTATGTGTAGATGCACATGTAGATGTATATTTATATGTATATGTGTGCATAGATATATATATATTGTTTTTGATATTGGGTAGCTTAGGTTGGGTACAGTTTTAGTTAAACTATCAATTTTTAGTCATTTAGTATCCTTTCTTTTCTATGCATTTCATGGAATTAATTAGTAAACAAATTTGAGTTTCGAAAGGATAGAATGATATGTATGTGTTTAACGAAATATTGTGTATGTCGTAAAAATAAAGATTACAAAGAATATATATATATATATATATATATATATATATATATTTATTGTCATATCCTTTCATCTTTATCCTCTCAACTTCACCGATGTGAACTTGATTATAGTTTTTTTTTACTATTAACCTGCGGAAAGAAAAACAATATAGTTATATCCTCTCAACTTTATGTTCTCTTATCTTTCATCCTTATATATGAGTAATATTATTTTTTAATTTGTTCAGAATGTTGTTGGGCTTTCGTGGTCACAGGAGCCATCGAATCATTGTATACCATTCAACATGAAAGTAGCAGCAATGAAAATCTACTGCAACATTCACTCGAATACTTGATCAACTGTATCAAATATTGTAGCATGTATAATGTTAAGATAAATAGTAAGGAGGCTTGTTATATACTCTTACCGCAAAAAACACACAGGTGGATAATGGAAAAAGGTATTGCACTAGAGTTTAAAATCCCATCGGTAGCAGAAATGGGAATATGTAGCAAATACAACAAGGGTATATATATTATTTACATTTACGTTTTTTATATAATTATATATTACTACCGAACAATATTTTATTTTATTTTTACGAAGTCTCTCCTCAAAATTCAAAATTTCGTAAAGATACGAGATCCTACCAATTAACAACAACCAATAACAGCGATTGTAAAGTTTTGTTGGGAATTCAAACACTTGACGACTTTAAGTAAGGATATTACACTTTATGCACATTATAAATACTTGCTACTAGCTACACAATGATCATAACTTTATATATTTTGTTGATGATAAATTTAGGAGATTGGAATTTATTGTTTGACTTAGGCTGACATGTAGTTCTTGTTGTTTTGTTCCACGTTGATTATACAAACTAGAAATACTAGATCATCAAGGACTCGTGGGGTGAGGGATGTGAATTGGGTGGTTATGGAATAATTAGTTAAAAAAACTTCAATACTCCCAAAGACTTCAAATACTTGCTTAAGAAGTTAACCTATCCAACCGATATTGTGCTCAACTACGTAGCTACTACTTAAAGCTAGATATATAACTTATCGAATAGATATTATGTTCAACTAGCTAGTAGTTAGAGGTATACATATATATGTATATGTGGATTTGTATATGTATATTTGTATATGTATGTGTACATGCACATGTAGATGTATATTTATATGTATATGTGTGCATAGATATATATATATGGATATATATATATATATATATATATATATATATATTATGTTTGATATTGGGTAGCTTAGGTTTGGTACAGTTTCAGTTAAACTATCAACTTCTAGTCATTTAGTATCCTTTCTTTTCTATGCATTTCATGGAGTTAATTAGTAAACAAATATGACTTTCGGAAGGATAGAATGTTATGTATGTGTTTAACCAAATATTGTGTATGTCGTCAAAATAAAGATTACATAGAATATATATATATTGTTATATCCTCTCAGTTTTATCCTCTCAACTTCACCAATTGCAACTTGATTATAGTTTTTTTTACTATTAACCTGCGGAAAGAAAAACAATATAGTAATATCCTCTCAGCTTTATGCTCTCTTATCTTTCATCCTTATATATGAGTAATATGTGTGTTTAATTTGTTCAGAATGTTGTTGGGCTTTCGTGGTCACAGGATCCATCGAATCATTGTATATCATTCAACATGAAAGTAGCAGCAATGAAAATCCACTGCTACATTCACTCGAATACTTGATCAACTGTATCAAATATTGTAGCATGTATAATGTTAAGATAAAGAGTAAGGAGGCTTGTTATATACTCTCACCGCAAAAAACATACAGGTGGATAATGGAAAAAAGTATTGCACTAGAGTTGAAAATCCCATCGGTAGCAGAAATGGGAATATGTAGCAAATACAACAAAGGTATATATATTATTTACATTTACGTTTTTTATATAATTATATATTACTACCGAACAATATTTTATTTTATTTTTACAAAGTCTCTCGTCAAAATTCAAAATTTCGTAAAGATACGAGATCCTACAAATTAACAACAACCAATAACAACGATTGTAAAGTTTTGTTGGGAATTCAAACACTTGACGATTGTAAGTAAAGATATTACACTTTATGCACATGATAAATACTTGCTATTAGGTAATACTAGCTACTAGGTACACAATGATCATCACTTTATATATTTTGTTGATGATAAATTTAGGAGATTGGAATTTATTGTTTGACGCAGGCTGACATGTAGTTCTTGTTGTTTTGTTCCACGTTGATTATACAAACTAGAAATACTAGATCATCAAGGACTCGTGGGGTGAGGGATGTGAATTGCGTGGTTATGGAATAATTAGTCAATAAAGTGTCAATACTCCCGAAGACTTCAAATACATGCTTGAGAAGTTAACCTATCCAACCGATATTGTGCTCAACTACGTAGCTACTACTTAAAGCTAGATATATAACTTATCGAATAGATATTATGTTTAACTAGCTAGTAGCTAGAGGTATACATATATATGTATATGTGGATTTGTATATGTATATTTGTATATGTATGTGTAGATGCACATGTAGATGTATATTTATATGTATATGTATGCATAGATATATATATATTGTGTTTGATATTGGGTAGCTTAGGTTTGGTACAGTTTTAGTTAAATTATCAATTTCTAGTCATTTAGTATCTTTTCTTTTCTATGCATTTCATGGAGTTAATTAGTAAACAAATTTGAGTTTCGAAAGGATAGAATGATATGTATGTGTTTAACCAAATATTGTGTATGTCGTCAAAATCAAGATTACAAAGAATATATATATTGTCATATCCTCTCATCTTTATCCTCTCAACTTCACCGATGTCAACATGATTATAGTTTTTTTTACTATTAACCTGCGGAAAGAAAAACAATATAGTTATATCCTCTCAGCTTTATGTTCTCTTATCTTTCATCGTTATATATGAGTAATATGTGTTTTTAATTTGTTCAGAATGTTGTTGGGCTTTCGTGGTCACAGAAGCCATCGAATCATTGTATACCATTCAGCATTAAAGTAGCAGCAATGAAAATCTACTGCAACATTCACTCGAATACTTGATCAACTGTATCAAATATTGTAGCATGTAAAATGTTAAGATAAAGAGTAAGGAGACTTGTTATATACTCTCACTGCAAAAAACTTATAGGTGGATAATGGAAAAAGGTATTGTACTAGAGTTGAAAATCCCATCGGTAGCAGAAATGGGAATATGTAGCGAATACAACAAGGGTATATATATTATTTACATTTACGTTTTTTTATATAATTATATATTACTACTGATCAATATTTTATTTTATTTTTACGAAGTCTCTCCTCAAAATTCAAAATTTCGTAAAGATACGAGATCCTACCAATTAATTACAACCAATAACAGCGATTGTAAAGTTTTGTTGGGAATTCAAACACTTGACGACTGTAAGTAAAGATATTACCCTTTATGCACATGATAAATACTTGCTACTAGCTACACAATGATCATCACTTTATATATTTTGTTGATGATAAATTTAGGAGATTGGAATTTATTGTTTGACCCAGGCTGACATGTAGTTCTTGTTGTTTTGTTCCACGTTGATTCTACCACTTAGAAATACTAGATCATCAAGAACTCGTGGGGTGAGGGATGTGAATTGGGTGGTTATGGAAAAATTAGTCAATAAAGTGTCAATATTCCCTAAGACTTCAAATACTTGCTTGAGAAGTTAACATATCCAACTTATATTGTGCTCAACTACGTAGCTACTACTTAAAGGTAGATATATAACTTATCGAATAGATATTATGTTCAACTAGCTAGTAGTTAGAGGTATACATATATATGTATATATGTATATGTATATGTGGATTTGTATATGTATATTTGTATATGTATGTGTAGATACACATGTAGATGTATATTTATATGTATATGTGTGTGTATATAATACACATGTAGATGTATATTTATATGTATATGTGTGTGTGTATATATATATATATATATATATTGTGTTTGATATTGGATAGCTTAGGTTTGGTACATGATAACTTGGAAAAAGAAAGTTATTTATCCATTAAACTTAAGCTAAAACAAGGCCAAAAGATACATTGATGCGTTACTTCAACGCAATAAGGAAGGAAAATGAGATGGATTTCTACGGTCGGCTATATTTATGTATGCGGACCGAAATTATAAAAAAAAGTGCTAACAAAATTAATTCAGTTGGTTGTTGCCCAAGTTTCTCTGAGCGTAAGCATACATCCCAGGACGATCATGGACAGACAAGATGGATGAAAAGACCATGCTGACACACTGACGTGCAAGTGGGTTGAAGATGACTGAAACATGTTTTCTAATTCCTTGGAGAAGTCAGTTTCCTTCCCCTATAAATAGAAGCCACCTGCTCAAAGGAAAGTGATTCGAGACAAGAGGGAGTAGACAAAATCAAAAGCAGCAAAAAGAAAGAGAAATCACAGAGAGCTGTGATTAAGGGTAGAGTTGCATTTGCGATGTATTGCATAATGTATTGTTTTGCTCGCATGAGCTATTTTCTTCATCAAGCCTTAGTGCAAACACCCATGCGGTGATAAGTCTATTTTGTAAGCTCATACTTTGATTTAATGAAACATTATTGCCTTCTACTTAGTTGCGATACTATTTTCATTACTAACTCCCGCTTGGCCAGTCGGATGCAGTAGCAACATGCTAAATCTCTGACAGGTAATGCATGCAGACATATCTAAGTAGAACAAGCTAGCACATTGCATTTAATCTTGGTAGCATTAGATAAATACTACCGCTATAAGATAGTGCATGAATGAAGCTTTGATTGCGTTAAGGCTAACATAGTCCCTTGTAAGTTGCTAGAGAACTAAACCCACACATGAACTAACCAAACAAACATTTGATAGTTTTATGCCAAACGCAGAAGTAGTACCGAAAGGGAAACTTGTGATTTTTTCTCACTTAGGCATTAATGGATCAATTAGTCATGGTATACGCTTCAAGGTTCTTATAAACGCATGAGGTTGCGACCGCCACAACCTTGATAGTATTCTCCTTAAGACTTCCCTTTTTACTCTCAACGCATGTTTTACTTTCCTGCAATATTTATTTTTCATACTCATCAACTCTCTTATTTAGTTTTTCATAATATCACGCGTTTTTTAGTTCAGATCAGTAAAAATTATTAAAGCTTTGCAAACAACCTTTTCCTGTGGATTCGACCCTAGACTCACTAGGTATTACTTGATTGCGTCAATATATACTTGGATTGATATATATCTGCAATAACTTTGTATTAATTTATTAAGCATACTGACAACCGATCAAGTTTTTGGCACCGTTGCCGGGGAAAGGCAACCAAATTTTAATAATCCTTTTTGATCTGACACTCTGTTTGATATTACTTACCGTGTAGCCTGTTGAGTAACTTTTCACTAGGCAACCGTAGATTGCATGTGTGTTGCTCGCCAGATTGAGTTCGAAGTTGATCCTGAAATTGACCGAACATATCATAGAAGGAGAAGAAATCGAAGAGCTCGAAGACAACAGGGAGAGATGGCAACACCCAACCAAACAAATAGACCAATAAATCCCATCCAAATGGAAGATGATAGAGCCAGAGGGATCAGAGATTATGTAGTCCCTGCAAACTATAATTTCAACCCACGGATAGTACAACCCACCTTGGAAACAGAAAGGTTTGTGCTAAAATCTGTTATGTTTCAAATGCTGACTGCTGCAGGACAATTTGGAGGAAGTCCAACTGAATACTTGCGAAATCTGGAGATTCAAGTAGGACAACTTGCGTCAGAACTTAAAAATAGACCTGCTGGAGCATTGCCTAGCAATACAGAAGATCCGAAAGAAAAGGAGCACTGCCATGCACTGACTCTCCGTAGTGGAAGACAGATGCATCAAATGACCATGCGACAGCGCAGGAAAATTTGACTAAAACGACAATCGCAATAAGAAACGACCAAGAGCAAGAAGAGAAAGCAGCTGAAGAAGAACCCCAAAAAGAGAGAGGTGCAAGTAGAGAAAGAACCTACGCATACAAGCCCACAATCCCTTTTCCACAAAGATTAAGAAAGAAGAATGACGAAGCCTAGTTCCAGAAATTTTTAAATGTCTTGCGAGAACTTCACATGAACATTCCACTTGTGGAAGCATTGGAAAAAATGCCTAGCTACGCAAAGTTCTTGAAGGACATCTTGACAAATAAAAGACCATGGAAAGAGTTCGAGACAGTGGCGTTGACAAGTGAATGCAGCGCAATACTCGCCAACAAACTCCCACCTAAATTGAAAGATCCTGGAAGTTTCACTATTCCTTGTTCAATAGGAGGGATTGATGTTGGTAGAGCTTTATGCGACCTCGACGCAAGCATCAATTTAATGCCTTTGTCAGTATACAAGCGCCTAGGGATTGGAGTAGCACGCCCAACCACTGTCACGCTTCAGCTGGCAGATAGATCAGTGGTACATCCTGAAGGAAAAATCGAAGATGTTCTGGTAAAAGTTGACAAATTTATTTTCCCAGCAGATTTCATTATACTCGATTACGAAGCTGACAGGGAAGTTCCCATTATTTTTGGAAGACCGTTCCTTGCGACGGGCCAGACATTAATTGATGTGCAAAAAGGAGAGCTCACCATGCGCATGAATGATAAAAAAGTGGTTTTTAATGTGCTCACCTCATTAAAATACCTAGACGACATCAAGGAATACGACGTGGTGGCACGCATAGATGTATGTTCCCCACTGGAAATGTTGCAATTAAATGTGCACAAAACTCCGTACGAGGAAGCAAAGGAAGAACAAGTCGCAAGAGAGATAGATGATAATTGCATCCTGGCGCAACCCACAGAAGTAATCCATTCGCTAGATCTCAAAGGAAGAATTCCCATCTCACCATCCATAGTGCAATCACCTACGCTAGAGCTCAAGCCACTCCCAACGCATCTGAAGTATAAGTTTTTAGGAGAAGAAGAATCTTTGCCTGTAATCATTTAATCAAAGCTTGATCAGCCACAAGAAAACCTTCTAATGCAGGTACTAGCAAGGCACAAGAAGGCTATTGGATGGAGTCTCGCAGACATCAAGGGAATCAGCCCCTCATATTGCATGCACAGAATTCGTTTGCTAGACGAATCAAATGAATTTATTGAGCGTCAGAGAAGACTGAACCCAACAATGATGGAGGTTGTGTGTAAAGAGATCAACAAATGGCTCGATGCAGGAGTGATTTACCCTATCGCATGCAGTAGATGGGTAAGTCCGGTGCAATGTGTACCAAAGAAAAGGAGGAATGACAGTGGTAGCCAATGCAAACAACGAATTAATCCCATCACGCACCACTAGTGGGTAGCGCATATGTATGGACTACCGCAAGCTCAACACAATCACAAAGAAGGATCATTTCCCTCTTCCCTTGATCGATCAAATGCTAGATAGACTTACGTGATAGACATACTACTGTTTTCTTGACGGATATTTAGGATATAATCAAATATCCATTGCACCGGAAGATCAGGAGAAGACAACTTTCACTTGCCCATATGGAACCTTTTGCATTTAGAAGAATGCCTTTTGGGCTATGCAATGCGCCAGAGACATTCTAAAGATGCATGATGGCCATTTTTTCAGAAATGCTGGAAAAATCAGTAGAAGTTTTCATGGATGACTTCTCAGTTTATGGAAAGTCTTTCGCAGATTGCCTAACGCAACTGAAACGTGTTTTGGAGCGATGTGAAGAGACTAACCTAGTGTTGAATTGGGAGAAATGTCATTTTATGGTAGAAGAAGGCATAGTCTTGGGCCACCGCATATCAAGCGCTGGTATCGAGGTAGACAAGGCAAAAATAGATGTGATAGAAAAGTTGCCACCACCCACCTCTGTGAAAGGAATTCAAAGTTTCTTAGGTCATGCAGGTTTCTACCGCAGATTCATAAAAAACTTCTCGCATATCACCAAGCCATTATGTGCATTGTTGGAGGCAAATAGAAGATTTGAATTTTCAGAAGAATGTGCCAAGGCGTTTAATGATCTGAAGCATGCGCTAGTGATAACTGCCCAAAAGGTAGTTATTTAGGCCTCATTTCTATAAGGATTTGTGTGTCTTTTGTGCTTAAGAGGGTTGGTTTTAGATGGATATTACATGTTTTAACCCATTTGGAAGAATGGAAGCATTGGAAATTATTTTGTGCAGATTATGCTGCTGAGCGATTGGAGGGATCAAATTTTGTGCTGCAGCAAAACTGGGAACAGAACTGCCACATCACAGCTCGTTAGCCAGCTTCATGAACCGACTTTTGTTGAGTTATTCTCGTGATAAAGGATCAAGGAGAGCCTGACACGTGTCCTAGTTGACCTAATGCAAGCCTCCCATCCTTCTATAAAAGGAAGTAGTCGTCAAAGTCAAGAGCATTCCATCTTTGTTTGGAAGCCGAGTAGTATAGAGAGATTAGAGATTACCAAGAACACCTGGTTGAGGAGATTGTTATTTTCTTTATTATCTTGTAACTATGGACATGCCTACTCAGATTGTAATTCATGTTTCCATGTTTATTATGAACAAAGTAGCTTAAGGTGTTGGTTAGGAATATGTAGTTGCTGTGCTTAAACATTAGTAATATATTGATTATTGCATCTTGGTTAATTGTTGTGCCTATTTACATTTTATGCCCGCCTGGCCAGCCAGTGTGAATATCTCTTTCTAGTTTCAGGGATGATTTAGAGAGTGTGTGGCAATTATCCACACTACGATCATTGTGTATTGGTGAACGCCAGTGACTGAGCTAGGGATAGCCAGTTGCCTAGTGCTTGATCGGTCGCACTTCATTGGGGTTGAAACACATTCCAAAATATCCGGAGTTCCAGGAGGAATCCGCTAATAATACTGCGAGAGTTGCATGATCAATAATATTGCTAGAGCATCTTTTTAAACAACTATTAAGCCTAACCAGCGCCTGTCTTAAATCTATCTGTCTATTTGTTTATTCATTGTTCTGTCTTTTACTTTGCTCCAACATAATTCTTATAAAACCAAATCATTGTTACCATCTTTGAAACCATTAGAAAGTTACACAAAATAGATAAAGTGGAAGCTAATTCAGGACTCGGATTGATAATATTACTTGCTGCAGATTGTGTATACTTGCACAGGAATTCTAGAGTCTTTTTATACCATATTTTACTCACTCTAGGAACCCAACAAGTTTTTGGCGCCGTTGCCGGGGAACTGAATAAGTTTTTATTTGATTGGTTTTGTGTATGTGTTTTAGTGGTTTGGTGCTAGAACTTTTTGATTGTTTCTTTTGTTTTTACAGGTGTGAGCTTGGTGCATGAGCGATCCGCCTGGGGTAAGGTTCGAGCTTGATCCAGAAATTGAAAGAATATTCAGGATAAGAAGGAGAGAGCAGCACAGAAACCAGATGGATAACGTGTCGCGCCTTCCAGAGGGTCCTGAAGGTCCAGCAGACCCCCAGAATCGTTTGCTGCAGCAAAACCCGCTGTTTGAACAAAATGAGCAGCAAAATAATCAGGCTGAGAATCCTATCTTGATAGCGAACGATAGGACCAGAGCCATTCGAGCGTATGTTGTCCCAATGTTCAATGAGTTGAATCCAGGGATTGCACGTCCCCAAATCCAAGCGGCAAATTTTGAAATGAAACCGGTAATGTTTCAGATGTTGCAAACCGTGGGGCAATTCCATGGTTTGTCATTTGAAGACCCTCGTTTACATCTTAAGTCTTTTCTAGGAGTTAGTGATTCTTTTGTAATTCAAGGAGTGCCTAGAGATGCTCTTAGATTAACTTTGTTCTCGTATTCTCTTAGAGATGGGGCAAAGTCATGGTTGAACTCTTTTGCTCCAGGATCAATTAGGACATGGGATGAGTTAGCTGAAATTTTTTTGAGTAAATATTTCCCACCTAATAGAAATGCTAAATTAAGGAGTGAAATAGTAGGGTTTAGGCAACTTGAGGATGAGACTTTTAGTGAGGCTTGGGAAAGGTTTAAGGAGCTTTTGCGAAAGTGTCCCCACCATGGTTTACCTCATTGTATTCAAATGGAAACATTTTACAATGGTTTGAATGGAGTAACCCAAGGTATGGTCGATGCTTCTGCTGGAGGGGCCCTTTTGGCGAAGACTTTTGATGAAGCTTATGAGATTTTAGAAAGAATATCGATTAATAGTTGTCAATGGTCGGATGTTAGAGGCACAAATAAAAAGGTTAAGAGTGTATTAGAGGTTGATGGTGTGTCCACCATTAAGGCTGATCTTGCTATGATTGCTAATGCTCTTAAGAATGTAACAGTGATTAGTCATCAGCAGCCACCAGCTATGGAGCCTACTGCAGTGGTGAACCAAGTGACAGAGGAAGCATGTGTCTATTGTGGTGAAAATCACAACTACGAGTTTTGCCCCAGCAATCCAGCTTCTGTGTTTTTTTGTAGGTAATCAGAGGAATAACCCTTACTCTAACTTTTATAATCCAGGTTGGCGCAACCACCCCAACTTCTCATGGGGAGGACAAGAAAGTAATGTGCAAGCCCAACAAAAGATGAACCAGCCGAGATTTGCAAATGCGCAGGTATTGCCCCAGCAAAATAAGCAGGCTTTGCCCCAGCAAAATTCGGGAAGTTCTCTCGAGGCGATGATGAAAGAATTTATGGCTCGTACAGATGCCGCAATTCAAAGTAATCAAGCTTCTATGAGGGCTCTGGAGTTGCAATTGGGTCAACTAGCTAATGAGTTGAAGGCAAGGCCTCAAGGGAAACTTCCGTCGGATACTGAACACCCTCAAAGGGAAGGTAAGGAGCAGGTAAAAGCGATAACTCTTAGGAGTGGTAAGCCATTAGAAGAGCCTAGTAAAACCCAGATTATAGATAAAAATGGTGATAAAAATGTTGTCGTTGAGAAAGAGTTGGAGTCTGGTTAGGGTGCTGGAGGCAACAATGTAAATGCTGGAGCATCTGGTTCTGTTCCAGATGTGGAACCACCTTATGTGCCGCCCCCACCTTATGTACCACCTCTACCTTTTCCACAAAGGCAAAAGCCTAAGAATCAGGATGGTCAATTTAGGAAATTTTTAGAGATTTTAAAGCAGTTTCACATAAATATCCCTTTAGTAGAAGCTATAGAGCAAATGCCTAATTATGCTAAATTTCTTAAGGATATTTTAACTAAAAAGAAGAGGTTAGGTGAGTTTGAAACTGTATCTCTTACTGAGGAATGTAGTTCTATTATGAAGAATGGGCTACCACCCAAGGCTAAGGATCCGGGATCATTTACTATACCTGTATCTATAGGTGGAAAAGAGTTAGGTAGAGCACTCTGTGATTTAGGTGCAAGCATTAACCTTATGCATCTTTCGGTCTATCGAAAGTTAGGTGTTGGTGAAACTAGGCCTATCACAGTCACACTCTAACTAGCTGATAGGTCTATCACATATCTAGAGGGTAAAATTGAGGATGTCTTAGTAAAAATGGATAAATTCATATTTCCTGTTGATTTTATTATTTTAGACTATGAGGCTGATAAAGATGTCCCAATAATTCGAGGTCGTCCATTCTTGGCTACTGGTAGGGCGTTAATAGATGTTCAAAAAGGGGAGTTAACAATGAGAGTCTGTAATGAGGAAGTGAAATTTAATGTGTTTAAAGCCATGAAGTATCCAGACGAAATGGAGGATTGCTCCTTCATTAGGATTCTGGAGAGCACAGTTATTGAGACATCAATACAGGATTCGGCTAGTAAGCATTCGGAAGAGCATGGAGAGGTTAGTGTAGAAGGTTTAGAAGTTTGTTTGTTAGAAAGAAAAAACGAAAAAGAGTTGTTTAGGTGTGAGGATGTTTTTAAGTCTTTAGATTTAGATCAAAGGAAAGCTCCTCCTATTAAGCCATCCCTGATTGAGGCACCTACTTTAGATTTGAAGCCCTTGCCGGATCATCTAAAATATGTGTATCTTGGGGAAGGAGAGACGTTGCCCATTATTGTTGCGTCAGATTTAATGCCAGAGCATGAGGAGGCCTTAATAAGATTGTTGCAGCAATACCGCAAGGCTATAGGTTGGACATTGGCTGACATTCAGGGAATTAGCCCATCTTTTTGTATGCACAAAATCACTCTAGAGGAGGGATCCTTTAGGAGTGTTGAGTAACAAAGAAGACTTAACCCTGCAATGAAAGAGGTTGTTAAAAAGGAGGTGATTAAATGGTTGGATGCTGGGATCATTTATCCAATTGCTAATAGCAATTGGGTGAGCCCTGTCCAATGTGTTCCTAAAAAAGGAGGTGTCACTGTGGTAAGTAATAAAAACAATGAGTTGATTCCAACCAGGACAGTAACTGGCTGGAAGGTTTGTATGGACTACAGGAGGCTTAATAAGGCCACCCGTAAGGACCATTTCCCTCTACCATTTATTGACCAGATGTTGGATAGATTGGCTGGTCAGGCCTACTACTGTTTCTTAGATGGTTACTCTGGGTATAACCAGATTACTATTGCTCCTGAGGATCAGGAGAAAACCACTTTCACCTACCCTTATGGGACGTTTGCTTTTAGGCGAATGCCTTTTGGCCTTTGCAATGCTCCAGCAACATTTCAGCGGTGTATGTTAGCAATTTTTCTGATATGATTGAGTCCACTGTTGAGGTATTTATGGACGATTTTTCAGTGTTTGGAGGGTCTTTTCAGAGTTGTTTAGATAATTTAGGTCAGGTGTTAAAGAGATGTAAGGATATCCATCTAGTTCTTAATTGGAAAAAATGCCACTTCATGGTAAAGGAGGGCATAGTGTTAGGTCATAGGATTTCTAAGAATGGTCTAGAAGTTGATAGAGCAAAAATAGAGGTGATTGAAAGTCTAGAACCACCGAATTCAGTGAAGGGAATTCGGAGTTTTTTAGGACATGCTGGATTTTATAGGAGGTTCATAAAGGATTTTTCCAAAATCTGTAAACCTCTGTGTAACTTATTGTGTACTGATCATGTTTTTGACTTTAATGCAGATTGTAGGAAGGCTTTTGAGACATTAAAAGCTTCTTTAGTCTCAGCACCTATTCTTTGTGCACCTAATTGGAATTTACCATTTGAGGTAATGTGTGATGCGAGTGATGCTGCGGTAGGTGCTATGCTGGGGCAAAAGCAAGGCAAATTCATCCATCTTATATATTATGCAAGCAGAGTTTTAAATGAGGCACAAGTCAACTATACAACTACTGAAAAGGAGTTGTTAGATGTGGTGTTTGCTTTTGAGAAATTCCGGTCATATTTGGTTGGATCCAAAGTCACAGTGTTCACGGATCATGCAGCAATAAGGCATATAATGACTAAGAAAGATGCAAAGCCTAGACTAATTCGTTGGGTTTTATTATTGCAAGAGTTCGACTTGGAGATAAAGGACAAGAAGATATCAGAGAAGTTTATTGCAGATCACTTATCTCATCTTGATCCATCATCATCTTTGCTGGAGCAATCTGCCATTTCAGATTCTTTTCCAGATGAATAGCTTTTTGCTGTTGAGGTAAAGGTAGTTAGGGATGTCCCTTGGTATGCTGATATTGCCAACTTTTTGGTAAAGGGAGTCACTCCTATTGACATGGACTGGAGGCAGAAGAAAAAATTTAAGCATGATGCAAGATTTTTCTATTGGGATGAGCCATTTATGTATAAGCAATGCTTTGACGGTATTATTCGTAGGTGTGTTTCAGGTATTGAAGCAAAGGAAATCCTGGAGCAATGTCACTCTTCGCCGTATGGAGGTTATTTCAGCGGTCAGAGGACAACTATGAGGATTTTACATTGTGGATTTTTGTGGCCCACCTTATTCAAGGATGCCCATTGGTTCTACAAGCATTGTGATGCTTGCCAAAGGAGAGGAAACTTGGGGCCTAGAGATGAAATGCATCTTACTTATATTTTAGAAGTTGAATTATTCGATGTATGGGGTATTGATTTTATGGGGTCATTTCCCCATTCTAATGGCAATGTTTTTATCTTATTGGCAGTTGATTACGTGTCCAAGTGGGTGGAGGCCATTGCATGCCATCAGAGTGATGC
Source organism: Luffa acutangula (assembly GCA_036850905.1). NCBI lineage: Eukaryota > Viridiplantae > Streptophyta > Magnoliopsida > Cucurbitales > Cucurbitaceae > Luffa > Luffa acutangula. The sequence goes on along the minus strand of CM072094.1, from coordinate 6,439,119 downwards.
CAAGACAGTTGCAAGGTTTCTTCAATCGCACATCTTTGCGCGGTTTGGGACACCTAGAGCTCTAGTGAGTGATGAGGGTACACATTTTGTTAATAATATCTTAACTAAGTTGTTAGCTAAGTATGAGATTAAACATAGGATAGCTACTCCTTATCACCCACAAGCAAATGGTCAAGCTGAAATTAGTAATAAGGAAATTAAAGCGATTCTAGAGAAAGTAGTCCATCCATCTAGGAAGGATTGGTCTTTTAGGTTGGATGAGGCTCTTTGGGCTTATAGAAAAGCCTATAAGACTCCTCTAGGTATGTCTCCCTATAGTTTAGTATATGGGGAAGCTTGCCATCTACCATTGGAGCTAGAGCATAAAACGTTTTGGGCTTTGAAAAAGTTAAATTTTGATCTAAGTCGTGCAGGAGCAATCAGAATGCTGCAGCTTAATGAATTGGAGGAATTTCGCCAGTTTTCTTATGAAAATGCGAAAATGTATAAAGAAAAGACTAAGCTGTGGCATGACAAGAAAATAAAATCTAAAGAGTTTGTCAAGGGTCAGAAAGTCTTGCTTTATAATTCTAGATTGAAGTTATTTTCTGGGAAACTAAAATCTAAATGGTCAAGACCATTTACTGTGGTTGAGGTTTTTCCCCATGGAACAATTACTTTGCAGGATGAAAAAGATGCGAGAGTGTTCAAGGTGAATGGACAACGTGTGAAGCATTATTGGGGTGAGGAGTTTCAGTCGAAATAACCTTTCCTAAAGTTGATTGATGATTGATAGAGCAAGATTTTTGCGGGAGCATTTCACAGAGCAAAATTTTGAGCTCCCAGTGTTTGTATTGATTTTATTTTTCGCTGATTTGTTTCTAATTTCGATTAGATTAGATTTGATTTTGAATGATTTATTTGCAGTCCGGTGGTGTTTTTAATTTCTTAGAAGTTATTTTAGATTTTATCTATTTCATTTTGATTTGATTTTCGGGTTATTTATTTGAATTATCTTTGGATTATCTTTTATTTAGATTTTATTAGATTTATCTTCAGTTATTTGAATTATGTTTAGTCTTAATTAATAAAGATTTCTCTACTTTATTTGGCTTCGAGAATAAAAAGGAATTAGGATTGATTTGATCGGTTAAATTTAAATTTGAAAGATTTGATTTTCCTATTTTGAAATTCAAATTTTGTATCCAAGATTCTTCAGGTTGTTGTGGCAAAAATCTGGCTGAAGAAAATCGTTCGAATAGGAAGGGGTCGTTAAAGATTAATTACTTTTTACCGTTGGATTTTTTAATTTTCTGTGAGCAAGAAAATTGCATGGAGTCATCTGGTGAAGCCACGTGTCATACATAGATCATCCAAGGGCTGGGATAGTGGACAACACTTGAGGATTTACTGTGGGCGATTGAACTTCATGATTTTTACCGTTGCTGGTTTCAGATTTTCAGGTTACATGCGATTTAAAACGATAATTTGAATTTAATGGGAGCAAGATCTTTCGGTTAGGATTCGATTTGCTGGAGCCCTATTTATTAACAGCCTCTAGTAGCTAAGTTTCACTTCATCTTCTTGATTTGAATCTTTGCTGTGTGCATTCGTTTTTCTTTGTTGGTATTCTCTGTCAATCCATTGAACCTTCAATGGCCAAAACGAGAGCGAGAAAAGAGAGAGATAACGAGGAAAAGGAGGTACCCATTACCCCCGAGGTTCAGAAAGCGAAAACAAAAAAGAAGAGGAGCCAGAGGAAAAAGAAGCGAAGAGAAGGAGGAGGCAACAAAGGGATGCAGATCAAGAAGAGGTCCAGGAGGCAGCAGATGAGGTTGTTGCCACAGTAGTTGAAGAAGACCCGAAAGAACCAGAAGAACAGAACCCAGAACAGGCTGAGCAGAGAGTTGCGGGTACAGAGGAAGTTCGAGAGGAGGTTCAATAAAAACAGAATGAGGATGTGCAGACAGAGGTTGCAACTGAGAATGAGCCAGTTTAGGAGGCTCGAGTGGAGGTGATCATGTCTGAGGTACCTAAGCGTCGCCGCATTAAGCGAAAAGTCGGTCGTATTCAGGTAGTACGAACTGATACCCCCTCGCCTCCAACTACTGACTCTGAAAAAGACAATACAGAGAGAAAAGAACAAGAGAAGAAGGAAGCTGAAGAGAAGACGAGAGAAGAAGAAGCAAAAAGGGCTGAGGAAGAGATTCTGCCCAAGCGAAGAGAATACAAGGGCAAAGGAATTGTTGAGGCATCGGGTGAGACTGACGAGATTGAAGAACCAAGGTTGCCTTTTATTCGTTTCGTCAACAACCTTGCTCGAGCAAAATACCAGGAGGTGCTGAAACGTGACTTCTTGTTCGAACGAGGATTTGGCAGTGATTTGCCCAGGTTCTTAGAGTCTGGAATAGCGAACCTTGGGTGGAGGCAGTTTTGTGGGAAACCAGAATCTGTCAATTCCAACATTGTTCGAGAATTTTACGCTAATCTTGACGTTAAGGATGACTTTGAGGTTATAGTTCGAGGAGTGCCTATACAGTGCAGCCCAGAAGCTATTAATAATTTGTTTAATCTCTAGGATTTTCCGCATGCAGTTTTCAATGAAATGATGGTTGCACCATCGAGCGACCAATTAAGTGCGACTGTCCGAGAGGTAGGCATTGAGGGGGCTCAATGGAGGGTGTCGCAGACGCGGAAGCACACGTTTCAAGCTGCTTATTTGAAGAGTGAACCCAACACTTGGATGGGTTTCATTAGGCTAGGCTTACTACTGACAACACACGACTCCACAGTATCTCGGGACAAGGTATTGCTTGCCTTTTCCATTCTTCACTCGATGAGTATTGATGTAGGAAAAATAATTTATTCTGAGATTGTTGACTGCTGGAAAAAGAAGGTGGGGAAGTTGTTCTTCCCAAATACAATTACTATGCTGTGCATAAACGCAGGGGTTCCAGTCGATGAGAATGATGTAGTTTTATTTGATAAGGGAATCATTGATACGCCCAATTTGGCGCGACTCCAGCGTACACAGGAGATACGACAAGGAGGGCTAATCTACGACATGAATACGATTCTAGAACAACTGGCACTGTTGGCCAGCAGGCAGGAGTTTGCTGAGAGGCAAACTTTAACCTTCTAGACCTATGTTAAGAATCGTGATGCTGGTTTGAAGAGGGCGCTACAAGAAAATTTGTCAAAACCATATCCAGCCCTCCCTGCATTCCCCAAAGACTTACTGAACCCCTGGATTCCACCGCCGCCTGCTGAGAAGGAAGATGAAGAAGAAGATTTGGGTTAGGAAGATTGAAGGAGGATTTAAGCGCGCACTATTTTTGCTGACATATTTTGTTTGCTGGCGCATTCCTGACCACATCTTCTTATATAATTGCTTGTCTGTTTCTTTTTAATTTTTTTGATGCTAAAAAATATATCTGCTTTGTAATGTTTTTCTTAAATGTTTTTAATGAAATTTCTAGATATTTCCATTCCATGAGCACTGACTAACTCTAACTTAACTATTTTCTTCTGAATTTTTGAAGCTTGGAATGATTAAGCTTAATTAGATCAAGGTATTCTGATCTCCAGAAACCTTTTGCTTGAACATTTCTTCTAGCCTGGACCGTTGCTGCGGCAAAGAAGATTTTTGAGGTAGTATTGACTTATATGATCCACTTTAAGCTTAGTTCTAGTCTCACGCTTAGTTTAAAATTCAGAAAGAAAAATTTAAGTTTGGGGGTATAAATTGCAAAATTAATGATTCATTGGGGACAATGAATATTTCAAGTTTGGGGGACTTTTTGCTACTCCAATTGTTTTGCTCGAGCATTCCTCTCCTTCAAGTAAAAATTTGCTAGGTTGTTGAGTAACCGGGGACATTTGTGATACCCACAGTTTGTCTTCGCGTCAAAATGTAACCTAGGAAATGTGGAAAAAATGAGAAAAAAATTATTTGCTGAAAAAAAAAATTATTTGTTGAAGATTTTTGCTGAAAAATTTGATGGAGCAAAAGTTTTGAAGGATGAATGATGATCCAGTAGTTTTTCTGTCTCCCAGAACTTAGGTGAGCTCCATCATAAAATGTCGCCAATCTGAGGGGCAAGAGATGGAATAACTAAGGATTCTTGAGCTTTATAAAGATTATTGAGCCTAGTTGGTTATGAGTTTGAGGCAAGGGTATACTGCACCATAAAGTGGGTCATCCCATGCTTAAGAACTTATGACTGTAAGGCTGCTTTAAGTTTGGAAAACAAAAATAAACTCCTTGAAAATATGTTTTAAGATGTCTGATAATAGAGCTAGGTTGTGGTAAGTTCTTAGAATTAAGTTAAAAGTGGTGATTATTTGTCCATGCCGGAGAAATCATTTTGCAGCAGCAGAGCTCGGTTTTGCAGAGTGCTCAGGTAAAGGTAAAAGGTAGTATTGGATTGTTTGATTTGATTAAGCTAATTCTTTGTCTAATGTTTTTAAATTCTTAAGGGAAGGTGAGTTAGTATTGCTCGGGACGCGCAATAGTTCAAGTTTGGGGGTGTGATAACTGCCCAAAAGGTAGTTATTTAGGCCTCATTTCTATAAGGATTTGTGTGTCTTTTGTGCTTAAGAGGGTTTGTTTTAGATGGATATTACATGTTTTAACCCATTTGGAAGAATGGACGCATTGGAAATTATTTTGTGCAGATTATGCTGCTGAGCGACTAGAGGGAGCAAATTCTGTGCTGTAGCAAAACTGGGAACAGAACTGCCACATCACAGCTCGTTAGCCAGCTTCATGAACCGACTTTTGTTGAGTTATTCTCATGATAAAGGATCAAGGAGAGCCTTACACGTGTCCTAGTTGACCTAATTCAAGCCTCCCATCCTTCTATAAAAGGAAGTAGCCGTCAAAGTCAAGAGCATTCCATCTTTGTTTGGAAGCCGAGTAGTATAGAGAGATTAGAGATTACCAAGAACACCATTGTTCACAAGCTGGTTGAGGAGATTGTTATTTTCTTTATTATCTTGTAACTATGGACATGCCTACTCAGATTGTAATTCATGTTTACATGTTTATTATGAACTAAGTAGCTTAAGGTTTTGGTTAGGAATATGTAGTTGATGTGCTTAAACTTTAGTAATATATTGATTATTGCATCTTGGTTAATTGTTGTGCCTATTAACATTTTATGCCCGCCTGGCCAGCCGGTGTGAATATCTCTCTCTTGTTTCAGGGATGATTTAGAGAGTGTGTGGCAATTATCCACACTACGATCAATGTGTATTGGTGAATGCCAGTGACTGAGCTAGGGATAGCCAGTTGCCTAGTGCTTGATCGGTCGCACTTTATTGGGGTTGAAACACTTTCCAAAAGATTCGGAGTTCCGGGAGGAATCCGCCAATAATACTGCGAGAGTTGCATGATCAATAATATTGCTAGAGCATCTTTTTAAACAACTATTAAGCCTAACCAGCGCCTGTCTTTAATCTGTCTGCCTATTTGTTTATTCTTTGTTCTGTCTTTTACTTTGCTCCAGCATAATTCTTATAAAACCAAATCATTGTCACCATCTTTGAAACCATTAGAAAGTTACACAAAATAGATAAAGTGGAAGCTAATTCAGGGCTCGGATTGATAATATTACTTGCTGCAGACTGTGTATACTTGCACAGGAATTCTAGAGTCTTTTTATACCATATTTTACTCACTCTAAAAACCCAACAGCTAGTCACTGCGCCCATTCTCACAACCCGTGATTGGAAAGAACCATTTGTCCTAATGTGTGACACGAGCGACGTGGCAGTAGGAGCAGTTCTAGCACAGAAAAAAGAGAAGTCACTTCACCCTATTTATTATGTCAGCAAGACATTGAATGAAACACAAAATAATTACACAACAACCGAGAAGGAATTATTGGTGGTTGTTTATGCTTTTGATAAATTTCGTGCTTATTTGATTGGCTCCAAAGTCACTGTCTACACAGATCATGCGACAATCAAATACCTAATCACTAAAAAGGACGCAAAACCAAGACTGATTAGGTGGATTCTCTTGCTACAAGAATTTGATTTAGAAATCAAAGACAAAAAGGGGAGTGAAAACCTAGTGGTAGATCATCTTTCGCGGCTGGTAAACCCTGAAAAGGTAGATGCGTCTGATATCCCCATCGCAGAAGAATTCCCTGATGAAAAGCTGCTAATGATTGAAAAAGAAGAACCATGGTTTGCGGACATAGCAAACTATCTCGCCGCATGAGTCTTGCCTGAAGAATACTCCGCGCAGCAACGTAAGAAATTCTTTCATGAACTTATATTTTATTTATGGGATGACCCTTACCTTTATCGTAGAGGACCATATCAGATAGTCAGAAGATGCGTTGGACGTGTAGATGCGTCAAAAATTTTAGAAGCATGCCATGAAGCTCTATATGGAGGACATTTTGGAGGCCAACGCAATGGGGAGAAGGTGTTACAAAGTGGCTATTGGTGGCTGATAACTGCCCAAAAGGTAGTTATTTAGGCCTCATTTATATAAGGATTTGTGTGTCTTTAATGCTTAATAGGGTTGGTTTTAGAGAGATATTACATGATTTAACCCATTTGGAAGAATGGAAGCTTTGGAAATCACTTTGTGCAGATTATGCTGCTGAGCGACTGGAAGGAGCAAATTCTATGCTGCAGCAAAACTGGGAGCAGATACTGCCACATCACAGCTCGTTAGCCAACTTCATGAACTGACTTCTATTGAGATATTTTCGTGATAAAGGATCAAGGAGAGCCTTACACGTGTCCTAGTTGACCTAATTCAAGCCTCCCATCCTTCTATAAACGGAAGTAGCCGTCAAAGTCAAAGTCATTCCATGTTTTCCCTTGGAAGCCGAATAGTGTAGAGATTGAAGATTATCAAGAACACCATCACCCGCAAGCTGATTAGGGAGTTTATTTTCCTTCTTGATTTGTGGTTATGGACATGCATACTCAAATTGTAATTCGTATTCCTATGCTTATTATGAACTAAGTAGCTTAGGGTGTTGGTTCGGAATAATGTGATTACTGTGCTTCATCTCTAGTAATAAATTGACTATAGCATTTTGGTTAATTGTTGTGCTTATTCTTATTTTATGCCCGCTTGGCCAGCCGGTATGGAAAGCTCTCTCTAGTTTCAGGGATGATTTAGAGAGTGTGTGGCAATTCTCCACATTACGATCATTGTGTATTGGTGAACGCCAGTGACTGAGCTAGGGATAGCCAGTTGCCTAATGCCTGATCGGTCGCACTTCATTGGGGTTGAAACACATCCCAAAAGATCCGGAGTTCCGGGAGGAATCCGCTAATAATATTGCGGGAAATGCATGATCAATAATATTGCTAGAGCATATTTTATAACAATCACTAAAACCTAACCAGCGCATGTCTTTAATCTGTCTATCTATTTGTTTACTCGTTGTTCTGTCATTTATTTTGCTTCAGCATAATTCCGATAAAACTCAATCATTTTTATTATCTTTGAAACCATTAAAAAGTTATACAAAATAGGTAAAGTGGAAACTCATTCAGACCTTGGATTGATAATATTACTTGCTGCAGACTGTGTATACTTGCACAGGAATTCTAGAGTATTTTATACTATATTTTTACTCACTCTAGGAACCCAACAAGTTTTTGGCGTCGTTGTCGGGGACTTTGCGCGGTTTGGGACGCCTAGGGCTCTAGTGAGTGATGAGGGTACGCATTTTGTTAATAATATCTTAACTAAGCTTTTAGCTAAGTATGGGATTAAGCATAGGATAGCTACCCCGTATCACCCACAAGCAAATGGTCAAGCTGAAATTAGTAATAGGGAAATTAAAGCTATTTTAGAGAAAGTAGTCCATCCATCTAGAAAGGATTGGTCCTTTAGGTTGGATGAGGCTCTTTGGGCATATAGGACAACTTATAAGACTCCTCTAGGTATGTCTCCCTATAGGTTAGTATATGGGAAAGCTTGCCATTTACCATTAGAGCTAGAGCATAAGACGTTTTGGGCTTTGAAAAAGTTAAATTTTGATCTGAGTCGTGCAGGAGCAATAAGAATGCTGCAGCTTAATGAGTTAGAGGAATTTCGCCAATTTTCTTACGAGAATGCGAAAATGTATAAGGAGAAGACTAAGCTGTGGCACGACAAGAAAATAAAGTCTAAGAAGTTTGTAAAGGGTCAAAAAGTTTTGCTTTATAATTCTAGATTAAAATTATTTCCTGGAAAATTAAAATCTAAATGGTCAGGACCGTTTATTGTGATTGAGGTTTTCTCCAATGGAGCAATTACTTTGCAGGATGAAAAAGATGGGAGAGTATTCAGGGTGAATGGACAGCGTGTGAAGCATTATTGGGGTGAGGAGTTTCAGTCGAAATATCCTTCCCTAAGGTTGGTCGATGTTTGAGAGAGCAGGACTTTTGCGGGAGCATTTCACAGAGCAAAATTTTGAGCTCCCGAAGTTTGAATTGATTTTATTTTCCGTTAATTTGATTTTAATTTCGGTTAGGTTAGATTTAATTTTGCATGAGTTATTAGATTTTATCTTTTAAGTATTTTTTTTATTTTTGGTAGGTTAGATTTGATTTTATTTTATTTTCGGGTTCTTTATTTAAATTATCTTGCAATTATCTTTTAGTTAGATAGATTTTATTTTATCTAGATTTTATTTTCGGTTATTTGAATTCTAGTTTTAATTAAATGGAGATTTTCTCTGACTTATTCAGTTTCTTTTGAGAATAACAGGTTAAGTTTGCTTTGATTGGTTTAATTTGAATTAAAAAAAAGATTTGATTTGTCTATTTTGAGATTCGAATTCCGTATCTAAGATTCTTCAGGTTCGGAAGATTGTTGCGGCACAAATATTGCTGGAGCAAAATACTCCGAGTCAGAAGGGTTTCCGTTGGAATTTATTATTGTTACCGTTGGATTTGGCTTTGAATTCTTGCAGGTAGATGTGCGTGCATTGTCTGATGAGGCCACGTGGCGCAGAGAAATTATCCAACGGCTTCAATGATGACAGAGCATTAATTTTTACCATGGCCGTTTGGAATCTGCAATTTTACCGTTGGTAATTTTTGAATTTCAGGTTTGCATTTTTAATTACAACGGTAATAATAGTTATGGCAGGGCAAATCTTTTCGGTTAGGATTCTCTTTTGCTGGAGCCTTATTTATTTGCATCTGCTGGTAAGTCTTCGGTCTACTTCGTCTTCTTGATTCTATCTTGCCGTCTACATTCTTTCTTTCTCCTTTTCATTCGTTGCAAAACCCTTTGAGTTATCCATGGCCAAAACAAGAGCGAGGAAAGAAAGAGAGAGAGAGAGTGAAGAGGAAATACCAATTACCCCCGAAGTTCCGAAAGTGAAAACTAAGAAGAAAAGAACACCGGAGTAGAAAGAAGCTAAAAGAAGAAGGCGACAACAGAGGACGGAAGAACAAGAAAAAGTGGCAGAGGATGAGACTGCTGTAGTGGTTGAAGAAAACCTGGAAGAATCGCAAGAACAGACCCCAGGTGAGACTGATCAGAGACTTACAGATACGGCTTGAGAGGAAAATGTTGAGGAAAATCAAGAACAACAGGCTGAGATGGTGAGAGACGAACAGGTAAACACAGTGTCTGAAAGAGGAAACGAGCAAGGAGCTCGTGTTGAGGTAATCATGCCCGAACCGCCGAAACGCCGCCGCATAAAAAGGAAGGCCGGTCGTATTCAGGTGATTCAGACTGATACCCCGTCACCACCATCGTTAGATTCTGAGAGAGAAAAGGCAGAGCGAGAGAAGAAAGAAGCTGAGGACAAAGAAAGAGAAGAAACAGAGAAGAAGACTGAGGAAGAGCAGTTGCTCAGGCGCAGGGCAGAGAAGGGCAAAAATATTGCTGAAGCATCAGAAGAACACGAGGCGATAGAAGAACAGCAGGTTCCATTTGATCGCTTCGTCAACAATTTTGCCAGAGAAAAATACGCTGAGCTTCTGAAAAGGAATTTCTTGTTCGAGCGCGGTTTTAGTGGTGATCTTCCATAGTTTCTGAGGACCAGTATTGCAGACCACGGCTGGGAGCTGTTTTGTGCAAAGCCTGAATCTGTAAACGCACAGGTGGTGCGTGAATTTTATGCTAACATTGTCAAGGAGGATGGTTTCCAGGTAATTTTCCGAGGAGTCGAGGTGGATTGGAGTCCAAGTGCTATCAATGCACTGTACAACCTTCAGAATTTCCCCCATGCGGCATATAATGAGATGGTTGTGGCGCCATCTGATGAGCAACTAAGTGAGGCTGTAAGGGAGGTAGGAATTGAAGGGGCACAGTGGCAGTTATCCAAGACTCAGAAGAGGACATTCCAGTCGGCTTATTTGAAAAGGGAAGCGAACACATGGATGGGATTTATTAGACAGAAGATGCTTCCAACAACACATGACTCGACAATCTCCAGGGAACGAGTTCTCCTAGCTTTTGCCATCTTACGGTCTCTCAGTATTAATGTAGGGAGGATTATTGCGAATGAGATTTCTGGATGTGGAAAAAAGAAGGTGGGGAAACTATTCTTTCCGAACACAATCACGATGCTGTGCAGAAGAGCAGGGGTTCCGGTGGATGAGGGGGATGTAATCCTGTTTGATAAGGGGATTATAGACACACCCAATTTGGCACGGCTCCAGCGCATGCAGGAGGTGCGTCAAGGTGGGCTTATCCATGGCATCAACTCGATTCTAGAACAACTTGCACTTTCGGCCAGTAGGCAGGAGTTTGCTGAGAGGCAGACTTTAACCTTCTGGAACTATGTTAAGAATCGGGATGCCGGCTTAAAGAGGGCACTGCAAGAGAATTTTTTAAAACCTTATCCAGCCCTTCCAGCATTCCCTGACGATCTGTTGAACCCCTAGATTCCGCCCCCACCTGTTGAAAGAGGAGAAGAGGATGATGAAAATGAACCGGGCCAAGAGGACTGAATGATGAAGTGGCCCTGAGCGAGCATGAATTTTGTTCTAACTTTTTGTTGGCTCGCGCATTTTCTACTTTCCTTTTCTGTTAATGTTATGCTGGTTTCTCTTTCATATTTCTGCTTTTTCAACAAAAATATATCTGCTGATGTAATTTCTTTTTCTTATGTTTTTAAATGAAATTTCTAGATGTTTCTATTCCATGAGCACTGACTGACTCTAACTTAACTATTTTCTTCTGAATTTTTGAAGCTTGGACTGATTACGCTTAGTTAGATCAAGGTATTCTGATCTCCAGAAACCTTTTGCTTGAGCATTTCTTCTAGCCTGGACTGTTGCTGCGGCAAGAAGATTTTGACGGTAGTATTGACTTATATGATCCACTTTAAGCTTAATCCTAGTCCCATGTTTAGTTTAAAAATTCAGATAGAAAAATTTAAGTTTGGGGGGTATAATTGCTTAATTAATGATTCATTGGGGACAATGAATAATTCAAGTTTGGGGGACTTTTCGCTACTCCAATTATTTTGCTCGAGCATTCCTCTCCTTCAAAATTAAAATTTGCTACGTTATTGAGTAACCGGGGACATTTGTGATACCCACAGTTTGTCTTCGCGTCAAAAGATAACCTAGGAAATGGGAAATATGAGAAAAAAATTATTTGCTGAAAAATTATTTGTTGAAGATTTTGCTGAAAAAATTGATGGAGCAAAAGTTTTGAGGGATGAATGATGATCCAGCAGTTTTTCTGTCTCCCATAACTTAGGTGAGCTTCATCATAAAATGTCGCCATTCTGAGGGGCAAGAGATGGAAAAACTAAGGATTTTTTAGCTTTATAATGAGTATTGAGCCTAGTTGGTGATGAGCTTGAGGCAAGGGTATACTGCACCATAAAGTGGGTCATCCCGTGCTTAAGAGCTTATGACTATAAGGCTGCTTTAAGTCTGATAAATAATGTTATAAACCCCTTTAAAAATATGTTTTGAAATGTCGTATAATAGAGCTAGGATGTGGTGAGTTCTTAGAATTAAGTTGAAAAGTGGTGATTATTTGTCCCTCCTGAAGGAATCATTTTGCTGCAGCAGAGCTTGGTTTTGCAGAGTGCTCAGGTAAAGGTTAAAGGTAGTGTTGGACTGTCTGGTTCGATTAAGCTAATTCTCTGTCTAATGTTTTGAAATTCTTAAGGGAAGGTGAGTTAGTATTGCTCGGGACGCGCAATAGTTCAAGTTTGGGGGCATGATAACTGCCCAAAAGGTAGTTATTTAGGCCTCATTTATATAAGGATTTGTGTGTCTTTAATGCTTAATAGGGTTGGTTTTAGAGAGATATTACATGATTTAACCCATTCGGAAGAATGGAAGCTTTGGAAATCACTTTGTGCAGATTATGCTGCTGAGCGACTGGAAGGAGCAAATTCTATGCTGCAGCAAAACTGGGAGCAGAAACTGCCACATCACAGCTCGTTAGCCAACTTCATGAACCGACTTCTATTGAGATATTTTCGTGATAAAGGATCAAGGAGAGCCTTACACGTGTCCTAGTTGACCTAATTCAAGCCTCCCATCCTTCTATAAAAGGAAGTAGCCGTCAAAGTCAAAGTCATTCCATGTTTTCCCTTGGAAGCCGAATAGTGTAGAGATTGAAGATTATCAAGAACACCATCACCTGCAAGCTGATTAGGGAGTTTATTTTCCTTCTTGATTTGTGGTTATGGACATGCATACTCAGATTGTAATTCGTATTCCCATGCTTATTATGAACTAAGTAGCTTAGGGTGTTGGTTAGGAATAATGTGATTACTGTGCTTCATCTCTAGTAATAAATTGACTATAGCATTTTGGTTAATTGTTGTGCTTATTCTTATTTTATGCCCGCCTGGCCAGCCGGTATGGAAAGCTCTCTCTAGTTTCAGGGATGATTTAGAGAGTGTGTGGCAATTCTCCACATTACGATCATTGTGTATTGGTGAACGCCAGTGACTGAGCTAGGGATAGCCAGTTGCCTAGTGCCTGATCGGTCGCACTTCATTGGGGTTGAAACACATCCCAAAAGATCCGGAGTTCTGGGAGGAATCCGCTAATAATACTGCGGGAAATGCATGATCAATAATATTGCTAGAGCATATTTTATAACAATCACTAAAACCTAACCAGCGCCTGTCTTTATCTGTCTATCTATTTGTTTACTCGTTGTTCTGTCATTTATTTTGCTTAAGCATAATTCCGATAAAACCCAATCATTTTTATTATCTTTGAAACCATTAAAAAGTTATACAAGATAGGTAAAGTGGAAACTCATTCAGACCTTGGATTGATAATATTACTTGCTGCAGACTGTGTATACTTGCACAGGAATTCTAGAGTATTTTATACTATATTTTTACTCACTCTAGGAACCCAACAGTGGCCAACGTTGTTCCAAGACGCAAAGAAACACGTCGATAGATGCGACAAGTGCCAACGCACAGGTAACATAAACGCAAGAAACGAGATGCCGCAGAATTATATAGTGGAAATTGAACCATTTGATGTTTGGGGAATTGATTTTATGGGACCATTTCCGTCATCGCAAGGGTACCAGTACATCCTCCTTGCAGTCGACTATGTCACTAAGTGGGTGGAAGCAGTGACTTGCGTTAAAAGTGATGCGGCAACCGTGGCTAAATTCCTCAAGAAAAACATTTTCACAAGATTTGGAGTGCCACGAAGACTCATCAGCGATGAAGGAACACATTTCGTGAACAAGATCATGACTAAGCTTTTGTAAAAATACAATGTCAAGCACCATATCGCATCAGCTTATCACCCGCAGAGCAATGGTCAAGTAGAGGTATCAAATAGGGAAATAAAAAGAACTATCGAAAAAATGGTCAGCATAAATAGGACGGACTGGGCGCAACATCTGGAAGATGCGCTATGGGCCTATCGTACGACTTTCAAAACACCCATAGGGATGTCTCCTTATGCGTTAGTGTTTGGAAAAGCCTGCCACTTGCCTTTAGAGATGGAATACAGAGCACATTGGGCATTAAAACGCCTTAACTTTGATCTGGATGAGGCAGGGCAAGAAAGATTGCGCAAGCTCTCAGAGTTAGAAGAATTTAGAAGATGCGCTTATGAAAATGCCAAAATCAACAAAAAAAAAAACAAAAACAGTGGCATTACAGGCGAATATGCAAAAAGGATCTTAAAGAAGGTATGAAGGTATGAAGGTATTATTATTCAACTCTCATTTACGTCTTTTTCCAAGTAAGCTGAAATCAAGATGGTCGGGCCCATACACTATCCACAAGATATATCCATATGGGGTTGTGGACCTACGTTCTGCTGACAGAAAAAGACGTTTTAAGGTCAACGGACAACGAATAAAACAATACATTGATGGGACATATGACAAGGTAGTTTAGATTGTCCTTCTAAAAGATCCACCATGAAGCAACAAGGAAAAGATAGGTCCAGAAAAAAAGTGCCCTCAGTTGCGGCAGGACCTAACGCAAAGCAAGAGCACAACAGGTCAGAAGTTGTAGTTATTTTCTTTCTCTCCGCATGTTTTAATTTTGTTGCGTTAGTATTTTGGTAGGTTAGAGCCTTAGGAACAAAAACCCTAGCGCATGTCCTACTCGCATTGGATTTGTTGCGATAGTATTTTGTTGCGATAGCATTCGTCAATACGTTACTCGCATTGCAGGCGCAGCCACATCATTTCACATTTAATGAGTCGCACTACTCTTGCACACTGCCCGAAGCAACCACCCACATTCCCCCATAGTAATCATGGCCTATCGATAACTCTCCAAAAGGGAGTTATTTAGGCCGTAATTCTATAAGGATTTGTGTGTCTTTTGTGCTTAATAGAGTTGCTTTTAGAAATATATTATATGTTTTAACCCATTTGGAAGAATGGAAGCTTTGAAAACTATTTTGTGCAGAATATGTTGTTGGGCGACTTACGGGAGCAAAATCTTTGCTGGAGCAAAGTTGGGAGCAAAACTGCCACGTCACAGCTCGTTAGCCAATTTAACAAACCAAATTCTATTGAGTTATTCTCGGGATAAAGGAGCAAGGAGAGCCATCCACGTGTCTAGGTCAACCTAATTCAAGCCTTCTATCATTTTATAAAAGGAGGTAGTCGCCCAAGTCAAATTCATTCCATCTGGGGAGAAACATTTCATTCTTGGAGAGTTACTTCCACCTTTGGGAGCCGAATAGAGGAGAGAGATTGTAGACCATCAAGAAGACCATCAATTGCAAGGTGATCAAGGGAATTAATACTTTCTTGCATTACTTTGTAATTATGGACAAGCTTACTCAGATTGTAACGTGTGTCTCTATGCACCTTATGAACTAAGTAGCTTAGGCGTTGGTTAGGGAACATATGATTGTCGTGTGTTGCTCACCGTCGAGCGATTACCGCAAGCGCACGGGTCGTCACAAGTAATATAAAATGGTAGGTAATACCGAGTATCGAATCCTCAGGGAAATTGAATTAATTCCATTAAGTACCAAGAACCATCATGTTTTAATTTTATTTAGAAGATGAACTCGAATGATAATGCGAAAATTAATAAAAATAGACATGCAATAGCGAAATGAAAATTTCCAATTAAGGGGGCTTGACCTAGGGTGTTATCTAGCTTTCTTGGATTTGTAGCTCAATTACAATGATGCATATAACTAATAATCTTCAATTTCATAAATCTAGAAGTAATTATAAGCGGATTTCTCTTTCAAGCTCCTCCACATCTCATACTAACATAACTAATTCATGTGTCCATCTCCTTAGTTAATCATAGAATGGCATTAAGCAACTTCATAAACAATTTCTAACAATTCTTTTTCACTCTCGTGTTCCAAGCAATTATTAGCCATGCAATTAGGATCTAATCTAAATTCTCTCTGCCGAGTATCAATTTAGACCAACATAACAATTAATTCGTGATCAAGAGATTAAAGGCATTAAGCAAAAATTGCATAGATGAAATATGAAGAAATTCATTACATAATCCAAGTAATTGCGCTACAATATCCAATTAACTAGAATAACGACCCTAGGTCTCAAGATCTACTCACAAATGGAACTAATTTTGCCAAAATGATCTTGATCCATAGGCCTAACTCAAATTACAACAAGGAATTATAGAGAAGTAAGGAAGAAATAACCGATAAGTCGATCCCAAGCTCCCTCTATGATCATCTCGAATCTTGAGCCTTGGAATCTCGCCCAATTCCAACCTTTTTCTCCACAATTCTTCTCACTTTTTTCTCTCTATTGAGCTAGGGGAGAGATCCCCAAAAATGGGATGATGATTACCAAAGGGAAGGGCCCTTTTTATAGTGCAAAATCCAGACCTTTCTTGCTGAACAAGTCGACAGCGTCGAGACGCTGTGACGTCATGTTATCTTCGGGCAGAAGTTGTCGCAGCGTCGCGATGCTACGCAGACAGCTTCGTGACGCTATCGCGATTTTGGAGCGCATTTTGCTGATCACCTAGCGTTGAGACGCTACGGTCCTAGCGTCTCAACGCTAGGCCTTCTAGAAGCCTTATTTGCGAATTTTTGCCTCTTTCTTCAAACTATTGGGCTTTTTGGGCCTCCCACTTCACTTGTCTACTTTTCTTGGACCTTGGTGCTTGGATCTTCAATGGTTATTTTTGAAATTGCCCAAAAAGTCTCCAGATTCACTCAAATTCTCTTAAAATCTCAATTTTGCTTCTCGAACTCGGATTTTTGTAAAATCGACATAAAAATACATTAAAGCTCACAATTTATGAACAAAACTAGCCGAAATTAATAGGAAAATGATAACATTTTTGCATGTCATCATCGTGCTTAATTTCTAGTAATAAATATTGATTCTTTGCATCTTGATTAATTATTGTGCTTTTTTCTATTTTGTGTCTGCCTAGCCAGCCAGTATGAATACCTCTCTCTAGTTTCAGGGATGATTTAGGGAGTGTGTGACATTTAATCAAACTAGATCATTGTGTATTGGTGAACGCCAGTAATTGAGCTAGGGATAGCCAGTTGCCTAGTGCTTGATCGGTAGTACTTCATTGGGGTTGAAACACATTCCAAAAAATCTGGAGTTCCGGGAGGAATTTGCTAATAAGACTGTGAGAGTTTTGCATGATCAATAATATTGCTAGAGCATCTTTTAAAACAATTACTAAATCCTGACCAGCGCCTGTTTCTAATCTGTCTGCCTATTTGTTTACTTTCTGTTCTGTCATTTCTTTTGCTTCATCATTCCTATAAAAACCAATCATTTTTACCACTTTTGAAACCATTGAAAAACTAAACAAAATAGATAAAGTGAAAGCTAGTTGACGCCTTAGATTGATAAATACTTATTACTTGCTGCAGACTGTGTATACTTGCACAAAGTTCTAGAGTCTTTTTATATCGCATTTTTACTCACTCTAGGAACCCAACAAGTTTTTGGCGCCGTTGCCGGGGACTTGAATAAGTTTTTATCTGATCTATTTTGTGTATGTGTTTTAGTGGTTTGGTCCTAGAACTTTTTGATTGTTTCTTTTGTTTTTGCAGGTGTGAGTTTGGTGCATGAGCGATCCACCTGGGGTAAGGTCCGAGCTTGATCCAGAAATCGAAATGACATTCAGGAGAAAAAGGAGAGAGCAGCGTAGACAGAAAAGTCAAATGGATAACGTGTCGCGTCTCGCGCAAGGTCCTGAAGATCCAACGAACCCCCAGCAGAATCGTTTGCTGCAGCAAAACAGCCGCTAGAGCAAAATGAGCAACAAAATAATCAGGCTGAGAATCCTATCTTGCTAGCGAACGATAGGGCCAGAGCCATTCGAGCGTATGCTTTTCCAATGTTTGATGAGTTAAATCCAGGGATTGCACGTCCTCACATTGAGGCAACAAATTTTGAAATGAAACTGGTAATGTTTCAGATGTTGCAAACCATGGGTCAATTCCATCGTTTGTCATCGAAGACCCTCATTTACATCTTAAGTCTTTTCTAGGAGTTAGTGATTCTTTAGTAATTCAATGAGTGTCTAAAGATGCCCTTAGATTAACTTTGTTCTCATATTCTCTTAGAGATGGAGCAATTCAGGATTCGACAAACAAGCATTTGGAAGATCATGGAGAAGTTAGAGTAGAGGATTTAGAAGTTTGTTCTTTAGAAAGAAAAAATGAGAAATAAGTGTTTAGGTGTGAGGATGTTTTTGAGTCTTTAGATTTAGATCAAAGAAAGGCTCCTCCTATTAAGCCATCCCTAATTGAGGCACCCACTTTAGATTTGAAGCCCTTGTTGGATCATCTAAAGTATGTGTATCTTGGGGAGGGTGAGTCGTTGCCCATTATTGTTGCATCAGATTTAATGTCGGAGCATGAGGAGACCTTAATTAAATTGCTGCAGGAATATCGCAAAGCTATAGGTTGGACATTGGCTGACATTAAGGGTATTAACCCATCTTTCTGTATGCACAAAATCACTCTAGAGGAGGGATCCTTTAGGAGTATTGAGCAACAAAGAAGGCTTAACCCTATGATGAAAGAAGTGGTTAAAAAGGAGGTGATTAAATGGTTGGATGCTGGCATCATTTATCCAATTGCAGACGGCAATTGGGTAAGCCCTATCCAATTTGTTCCTAAGAAAGGAGGTGTCACTGTGGTGAGCAATAAAGATAATGAATTGATCCCAACCAGGACAATAACTAGTTGGAGGTTTGCATGGATTATAGGAGGCTTAATAAAGCTACCCGTAAGGACCACTTTCCTCTACCATTTATTGACTAGATGTTGGATAGATTGGCTGGTCAGGCCTACTACTGTTTCTTAGATGGTTATTCTGAGTATAACCAGATTACTATTGCTCCTGAGGATCAGGAAAGAACCACTTTCACCTGCCCTTATGGGATTGCTCCTGAGGATCAGGAAAGAACCACTTTCACCTGCCCTTATGGGACGTTTTCTTTCAGGCGAATGCCTTTTGGCCTTTGCAATGCTCTAGCAACATTTCAGCGGTGTATGTTAGCAATTTTTTCTGATATGATTGAGTCCACTGTTGAGGTAATTATGGACGATTTTTCAGTTTTTGGAGGGTCTTTTCAGAATCGTTTGGATAACTTAGGTAAGGTGTTAAAGAGATGTGAGGATACCCATCTAGTGCTTAATTGGGAGAAATGCTACTTCATGGTGAAGGAGGGCATAGTGTTAGGTCATAGGATTTCTAAGAACGGTCTAGAAGTTGATAGAGCAAAAATTGAGGTTATTGAGAGACTAGAACCACTGAGTTCGGTGAAAGGGATTCGGAGTTTTCTAGGTCATGCTGGATTTTATAGGAGGTTCATAAAGAATTTTTCAAAAATCAGTAAACCTCTTTGTAACTTATTATGCACTGATCATGTTTTTTACTTTAATGCAGATTGTAGGAAGGCTTTTGAAACATTAAAGGTTGCTTTAATCTCAGCACCCATTCTTTGTGCACCTAATTGGAACTTACAATTTGAGGTAATGTGTGATGCAAGTGATGTTGTGGTAGGTGGTATGCTGGGGCAAAAGCAGGGCAAATTTATCCATCCTATATATTATGCAAGCAGGGTTTCGAATGAGGCACAAGTCAACTATACAACTACTGAAAAGGAGTTGTTAGCTGTTGTGTTTGCTTTTGAGAAATTCCGGCCATACTTGGTTGGATCCAAAGTCACAGTATTCACGGATCATGCAGCAATAAGGTATTTAATGACTAAGAAAGATGCAAAGCCTAGACTAATTTGTTGGGTCTTATTATTGCAAGAATTCAACTTGGAGATAAAGAACAAGAAGGGATTAGAAAATGTCATTGCAGATCATTTGTTTCATCTTGATCCATCATCATCTTTGCTGAAGCAATCTGCCATTTTAGATTCTTTTCCAGATGAACAACTTTTTGCTGTTGAGGTAAAGGTAGTCAAGGATATCCCCTGGTATGCTGATATTGCTAACTTTTTGGTAAAGGGAGTCACTCCTATTGACATGGATTGGAGGCAGAAGAAAAAGTTTAAGCATGATGCAAAGTTTTTCTATTGGGATGAGCCATTTATGTATAAACAATGCTATGATGGTATTATTCGTAGGTGTGTTTCAGGTGATGGAGCAAAGGAAATCCTTGAGCAATGTCACTCTTCGCCGTATGGAGGTCATTTCAGCGGATAGAGGAAAGCTATGAGGATTTTTCATTGTGGATTCTTTTGGCCTTCCTTGTTTAAGGATGCCCACTGGTTCTACAAGCAATGTGATGCTTGCCAAAGAAGAGGAAACTTGGGGCCTAGAGATGAAATGTCTCTTACTTACATTCTGGAAGTAGAACTATTCGATGTATGGGGTATTGATTTTATAGGGCCATGTCCCCCTTCTAATGGTAATGTTTTTATCTTATTGGCAGTTGATTACGTGTCCAAGTGGGTGGAGGCCATTGCGTGCCATCAGAATGATGCCAAGACGGTAGCAAGGTTTCTTCAATCGCACATTTTTGCGCGGTTTGGGACACCTAGAGCTCTAGTAAGTGATGAGGGTACACACTTTGTTAATAATATCTTAACTAAGCTTTTAGTTAAGTATGAGATTAAGCATAGGATAGCTACCCCTTATCACCCACAAGCAAATGGTCAAGCTGAAATAAGTAATAGGGAAATTAAATCAATTCTAGAGAAAGTAGTCCATCCATCTAGGAAGGATTGGTCTTTTAGGTTGGATGAGGCTTTTTGGCCTTATAGGACAGCCTATAAGTCTACTCTAGGTATGTCTCCCTATAGGTTAGTATATGGGAAAGCTTGTCATCTACCACTAGAGCTAGAGCATAAAACGTTTTGGGCTTTGAAAAAGTTAAATTTTGATATGAGTAGTGCAGGGGCAATAATAATGTTGCAGCTTAATGAATTAGAGGAATTTCGCCAATTTTCTTATGAAAATGCGAAAATGTATAAAGAAAAGACTAAGTTGTTGCATGACAAGAAAATTAAGCCTAAGAACTTTGTCAAAGTTCAGAGAGTTTTGCTTTATAATTCTAGATTAAAAATATTTCCTGAGAAGCTAAAATCTAAATAGTCAGAGCCATTTATTGTGGTTGAGGTTTTCCCCCATAGAGCAATTACTTTGCAGGATGAAAAAGATGGGAGAATGTTCAAGGTTAATGGACAACATGTGAAACATTATTGGGGAGAGGAGTTCCAGACGAAATATCCTTCCCTAGAGCTAGTTGATGATTGAGAAAGCAAGATTTTTGCGGGAGCATTTCGTAGAGCAATATTTTGAGCTCCTAGTATTTGTTGTGATTTTATTTCTCACGATTTTATTTGATTTTAATTTGAACTATTTTAGATTTGGTCTATTTAAATTCTGCAGGATTTATTTTTACTTGTCGTTATTTTTAATTCCGTAGATTTTATTTTATTTTCGCTAATTGTTTTATTTTTAATTAGAGTTAGTTTCATTTTGCTTTCCGAATAAGATTTAATTAGATTTTAATTCAGTTATTATTTTCAGTTATTTAAATTTATGTTTAGATTAGATTGGAATAAAATTTCTCCTGATTTATTCGGTTTTGAATAATAAAAATAAAAGATACGATTTGATTTGAGCGGTTAATTTAAATTTCCTGATTTGATTTCCTATTTTAAATTTGAATTTCGTATCCAAGATTCTTCAGGTAATCTTTTGTTCAGAGGGGTTGTTTCGGCAAAGTTATGGCTGGAGCAAATCGTCCGTATGAATAAAGAGGGTGCTGCGGTGAATTAATTATTTTTATAGTTTGATTTTGAATTTCTGTGGGCAGGTAAATTGCAGGGATGCTGCCACGTGTTGCGCAGAGGTAATCCAACGGTTTAGCCATTTGGCAGCAATTATTATTTACCTTGGGCGATTGAAAATTCAAGATTTTACCGTTAATTCGATTTTCAAATTAAAAGATTTGATTTAAACGGCAATCCCATTTAATGAGGAGGCAAAATCTTTCGGTTACTATTTGATTTGCTGCAACTGTATTTATTCCAAACCCTTCGGTAAGTGCTTCTCACTCCACTTTCTTGTTTCAAATCTTTGTCGTTTGCATTCTTCTTTGTTGTTATTTTCTGTAAACCCCTTGAATCTTCCATGGCGAAAACAAGAGCAAGAAAAGAGAGGGATAATGAGGAGGAAGAGGTACCTATTACCCCTGAAGTACAGAAAGTAAAGGCGAAGAAGAAGAAGACCCCAGAGGAAAAAGAAGCCAAAAGAAGGAAAAGGCAACAACGGTGAGGAGCAAGAAGCTGTCCAGAAGGTGACAGATGATGTTACTGCCACAATAGAAGAAGGAAATCTGAAAGAACCAGATGTACAGAACCTAGAGGAGGTTGGGCCGAGAATGGCGGATACAATGGAAGTTCAAGAAGAGAGTACCAAGGAAACTCAAGAAAAACAGGCTGAAGAGGTGCAAGAAGAACAGGCAGAGGTTGCGCCTGAAGGAGGTGATGAGCCAATGCAAGAGGCTCGAGTAGAGGTGATCATGCCGGAGGCACCCAAACGCCACCGCATTAAGAGGAAAGCGGGTCGCGTCAAGGTTGTCCGAACTGATACCCCCTCGCCTCCAACCACTGATTTTGAAAGAGAAAATACAGAGAAAGAGGAGCAAGAGAAAAAAGAGGCCGAGGAAAAAGCAAGAGAAGAAGCAGAGAAAAAGGCAGAGGAAGAACGGTTGCTCAAGCGAAGGGCGGAAAAGGGCAAAAGTGTTGCTGAAGCTACGGAAGAACGTGATGAGATAGAAGAGCCACACTTGCCATATGATCGCTTCGTCAATAAAACTGCCAGAGCAAAATATGCTGAGCTGCTGAAAAGAGATTTCCTGTTTGAGAGAGGATTTAGCGGTGATCTTCCGCATTTTCTGAGGACCGGCATTACAGATCACGACTGGGAGTTGTTTTGTGTAAGGCCTGAGTATGTAAACGCACAGGTGGTGCATGAATTTTATATAAATATTAACAAGGAAGATGGTTTCCAAGTGATTGTTCGAGGAGTCGAAGTCGACTGGAGACCTAGTGCTATTAACGCACTGTATAACCTTCAAAATTTCCCCCACGCAGCGTATAATGAGATGGTTGTGGCGCCATCTAATGAGCAGCTGTGCGATGCTTTGCGGGAAGTGGGTATTGAAGGGGCACGGTGGCAGCTGTCAAAAACAGAAAAAGGACGTTTCAGTCAGCTTATCTGAAGAGGGAAGTGAACACATGGATGGGATTTATCAGACAGAGGATGCTTCCAACGACTCATGACTCGACGGTCTCGAGGGAACGGGTTCTTCTGGCTTACTCGATTCTGCGGTCTCTCAGCATTGATGTAGGGAAGATTATTGTTAATGAGATATCTGGATGTTGGAAGAAGAAGGTGGGGAAGTTGTTTTTCCCGAATACCATTACCATGTTTTGCAAGCGAGCAGGGGTTTTAGAGAATGAAGGAGATGTCATATTATTTGACAAGGGAATCATCGATACGCCTAACTTGGCACGACTTCAGCATACGCAAGAGGCACATCAGGGTGGGCTTATCTATGGCATCAACACGATTTTAGAACAACTGGCACTGTCGGCCAACAGGCAGGAGTTTGCCGAGAGGCAAGCTTTAACCTTCTAGAACTATGTTAAAAATTGTGATGCCAATCTGAAGAAGGCGCTACAGGAGAATTTTTCCAAACCATATCCAACCCTTCCTGCATTCCTTGAGGATTTGTTGAACCCCTAGATTCCGCCCCCACCGATTGAAAGAAGAGAAGAGGATGATGAAAATGAGCAGGGCCAAGAGGACTGACGAATGAAGTGGCCCTGCGCGAGCATAATTTTTGTTCTGATTTTTTGTTTGCTCGCATATTTTCTACCCTCCTTTTCTGTTAATGTTATGTTTGCTTCTTTTTAATTTTTCTATTTCTGAAAAAATATATCTTCTCTTGTAATTTCTTTTTAACATTTTTAATGAAATTTCCAAAGTTGTTTCTGTTCTATGAGCACTGAGTAATTCTAACTTAACTAATTTTTCTTCTGAATTTTTGAAGCTTGGACTGGTTAAGCTTAATTAGATCAAGGTATTCTGATCTCCAGAAACCTTTTGCTTGAGCATTTCTCCTAGCCTGGCCGTGCTGCGACAAGAAGATTTTGGAGGTAGTGTTGATTTATATGATCCACTTTAAGCTTAGTTCTAGTCCCACGCTTAGGTTGAAAATTCAGATAGAAAATTTAAGTTTGGGGGTACATTTTAAAAAATTAATGATTCATTCGGGACAATGAATAATTCAAGTTTGGGGGACTTTTTGCTACTCCAATAGTTTTGCTCGAGCATTCCTCTCCTTCATTTAAAATTTTGCTAGGTTGTTGAGTAACCGGGGACATTTGTGATACCTACAATTTGTCTTCGCGTCAAAAGATAACCTAGGAAATATGAAAAAAAAAGAAATTAGTATTTGCTGAAAAAATTGATTGTTGAAAATTTTGCTGAGAAAATTCATGGAGCAAAAGTTTTGAAGGATGAATGATAATCCAACAATTTTCTGTCTCCCAGAGCTTAGGTGAGCTTCATCATAAAATGTTGCCATTCTGAGGGGCAAGAGATAGAATAACTAAGGATTTTTTAGCTTTATAATGAGTATTTAGCCTAGTTGGTGATGAGTTTGAGGCAATGGTATACTGCACCATAAAGTGGGTCATCCCATGCTTAAGAGCTTATGACTGTAGGGCTGCTTTAAGTCTGAAAACAAGAATATAAACCCCTTAAAAATATATTTTAAATGTCTGATAATAGAGCTAGGTTGTGGCAAGTTCTTAGAATTGAGTTAAAAGTGGTGATTATTTGTCCATGCCCGAAGAATTATTTTGCTGCAACAGAGCTTGGTTTTGCAGAATGCCCAGGTAGAGGTTGAAGGTAGTGTTGGATTATCTGTTTTGATTAAGCTATTATTTGTCTAACGTTTTGAATTCTTAAGGGAAGGTTGGTTAGTACTGCTCGGGACGCGCAATAGTTCAAGTTTGGGGGTGTGATAACTCTCCAAAAGGGAGTTATTTAGGCCGTAATTCTATAAGGATTTGTGTGTCTTTTGTGCTTAATAGGGTTGCTTTTAGATATATATTATATGTTTTAACCCATTTGGAAGAAGGGAAGCTTTGGAAATTATTTTGTGCATAATATGTTGTTGGGCGACTTACGGGAGCAAAATCTGTGCTGGAGCAAAGTTGGGAGAAAAATTGCCACGTCACAGCTCGTTAGCCAATTTAACAAACCGAATTCTGTTGAGTTATTCTCGGGATAAAGGAGCAAGGAGAGCCATCCACGTGTCTAGGTCAACCTAATTCAAGCCTTCTATCATTCTATAAAAGGAGGTAGCCGCCCAAGTCAAATTCATTCCATCTGGGGAGAAACATTCCATTCTTCGAGACTTACTTCCACCTTTGGGAGCCGAATAGAGGAGAGAGATTGAAGACCATCAAGAAGACCAACAATTGCAAGCTGATTAAGGGGATTAATACTTTCTTGCATTACTTTGTAATTATGGACATGCTTACTCAGATTGTAACGTGTGTCTCTATGCACCTTATGAACTAAGTAGCTTAGGCGTTGGTTAGGGAACATGTGATCGTCGTGCTTAATTTCTAGTAATAAATATTGATTATATGCATCTTGATTAATTGTTGTGCTTATTTCTATTTTGTGCCCGCCTGGCCAACTGGTATGAATACCTCTCTCTAGTTTCAGGGATGATTTAGGGAGTGTGTGGCATTTAATCACACTAGATCAATGTGTATTGGTGAACACCAGTAACTGAGCTAGGAATAGCCAGTTGCCTAGAGCTTGATCGGTAGTACTTCATTGGGGTTGAAACACATTCTAAAATATCCAGAGTTTCGGGAAGAATCTGCTAATAAGACTGCAAGAGTTTTGCATGATCAATAATATTGCTAGAGCATCTTTTAAAACAATTACTAAATCCTGACCAGCGCCTGTTTCTAATCTGTTTGCCTATTTGTTTACTTTTTGTTCTGTCATTTCTTTTGCTTCATCATTCCTATAAAAACCAATCATTTTTACCACTTTTGAAACCATTGAAAAACTAAACAAAATAGATAAAGTGAAAGCTAGTTCAGGCCTTGGATTGATAAATACTTATTACTTGTTGCGGACTATGCATACTTGCACAAAGTTCTAGAGTCTTTTTATATCGCATTTTTACTCACTCTAGGAACCCAACACCTATCTACCTGTGTGGATGCAAAAGGGCATCATTACCCCAAAAGCAAATAGCACTTGCGACAACTATAAAGGGGCCTTGATGCATGGATTTCATTTCTTCATCTTCTTCATCTTTTTCGTGCGAGAAAAAACCTAAACCCTTTTCTTTCTCTCTCTGTCGAGAAACCTCACCTTCACCGTACCCCACCATGTCCGACTCTCAGAACCTCTCGATCACCGGTTACGCAGACGACACACCATCCTCATTGCCGGAGGTTGAAGGACCTAACAACGACGTCGTCACTTCCTCTGACGAGGAAAATGAAAGACAAAACCAAGGCGACTTCATGGAGGTAAAGGAGCCCGAAGCCATTAACGATGAGCAACCAGCCGCCAAGCCGTCCACCTCCGGAGCCAATACCATCGAAGTGCTCGACATCGTACCATTGGGCATATCCTCTTTCAATGTCCAACCGGTAATCCTCCAGCCCGCCACAAATACCCTCGTTCCACGCGACCTAACCCCATTTCCCTCCCCTTTCTCGTCTATACCCCTTCTTCCACCTCCCGACACTTCAGCTACTGATAACTGTCCGAAAGGTAGTTATTTAGACCTTAATTCTATAGGGATTTGTGTGTCTTTTGTGCTTATTAGGGTTGGTTTAGATATATATTATATGTTTTAACCCATTTGGAAGAATGGAGGCTTTGAAAGTTATTTTGTGCAGAAAATACTGCTGAGCGACGTGAGGGAGCAAAATCTGTGCTGCAGCAAAGTTGGGAGCAAAAACTGCCACGTCACAGCTCGTTAGCCAAGTTGATAAACTGACTTCTATTGAGTTATTTTCGGGATAAAGGAGAGAGGAGAGTCTACCATGTGTCCAATTTAACCTAATTCTCATCTTATAAAAGGAGGAGCCGTCAAAGATAAATTCATTCACGATTTGGAGATCGAATCAATCGGCCGGAGACCGAATTGACGGCAGAATGGAGCTGAAGGCACCACCTCAAGGGAACATTCCTTCAGATATTGAACACCCTATTAGGGAAGGTAAGAAGCAGGTGCAGGCAATGACTTTAAGGAGTGGTAAGCCACTAGAAGAGAGGAAAGAGCCTAGTAAACCCCAGGAAGTAGATATGAGTGGTGATAGAGTTGTTGTTGTTGAGAAAGAGTTGGAGTCCGGTCAGGGTGTTGGAGGCAGCAATAATGATGCTGGAGCATCTGGTTCTGTTCCAGATGTGGAACCACCTTATGTACCGCCCCCACCCTATGACCCGCCCTTACCTTTTCCACAAAGATAGAAACCTAAGAACCAAGATGGTCAATTTAAAAAGTTTTTAGAGATTCTTAAGCAATTGCATATAAATATACCTTTAGTAGAGGCTTTAGAACAAATGCCAAATTATACAAAATTTCTTAAGGACATCTTGACTAAAAAGAAGATGTAACGCCCCAGGATTTTGTAAACTATCCTAACGACATTACTAACATTTAAAACAAAATAACCGAGTGCTCCAAAAATTTTGACAGCATAACGGCATATAACGGACTAACCCAAAATTTTCAATCACCTGCTGGCACAATAAGAACACTTCTAAAATAATTCCAACTACAATAATATGCTACAACACACCAGAACTTCACAGAAACTAGCGAGTCAGGTCTCGCGACAATATAATTCAAATAAGTAGGAACATCCATGACTAAAACTCAACGAAATACAACTAACTACACTTGAACTTAATAGAAACAAACTTGGTCATTATGACCTGAAATAAGAGATAAAGTCTATTAAACAGCTCAACTAAGTCTGGAGTATCAACAATAATAAACTTCAAGACTAAATCAAAAGGACAAACAGTTGTCCAACATAATAAGCAACAACTATCCTTCCAACGAAAATATAAAGGAAACAAAATGCTATCTAGCTATGGTCCATATGAAACTATAAAGGACAAATAGCACTATCTAGCTACGGTCCCTCCTCATGCATCTCCTCTGCATCACCATGGTCAAGACGGTCCTCATAACCTGCATAATCTGAAAGTTGAGGGGGAGAGAAGGGAGGGGGTCAGTACAACCATGGTACTGGTAAGTAGCCCCTCATACCTGAGCAGCCATCAAACAACAACCAAGCAACCAACATGCTTTTCATGCGCAAACAACATATTTCTCAAAGCTATACACACAACGTCATGCTCAAAAGCTAGTAAAACGAGTGACTCTCCTAAGCCATAACTCATGCATCTCTCTATGCAAAACACTAATCACTCGAGCTCCACGAGCTCACTCAACACTTATGTTTAACTTTAACATGGCTCTCCAAGACTGATCCTTCGAGCCGCACTGTCCCCTGACCATTTGTACCCAGGGCCACAATGCTCTCTACGGAGCTCGGCATTCGACCCTTGACCATTTGTACCCAAGGCCTCGAACTGTGCATCGCCCCTTGGCCATTTCTACCCAAGGCGCACCGATGCTTTCTAGACTCATCACACCGATCCCTGACCATTTGTACCCAAGGCCTCGATGCTCCTCTTAAACCACTGGCGACATGTCACCCTTCGACCATTTGTACCCGAGGCGCACTGACATTCACCCAACTAGGCTTTCTTTCACCTTCAGGTCCCTGACCTCTTTATTACAACTGTCTAGATTGCATATGCCCTGCAACATGCTTCTAGACTCATGTACTATGCCCACCAAGCATATACATACCACACCAAACTACCTAGAATGCATATGCCCTGCATCATGCTTCTAGACTCATGTACCATGCCCACCAAGCATATACATACAACAACAACATACTCTCGAGTCTCGACTCATGCTTAACTCATAAAAGCATAACGACTAGCATGCTTAACAACCAAGCATCACACAACAACAGTTCATGCTATTCGAATATCTCATATATATATCTAACACAGAAGCGAGAAGCACAACACACATATATATATAAGCAAAGCAAGAAACAAGAGAATAATTATAAAGCAAGTAACAAGCAGCGTGCATCATGCAATCAAACAGACTTTATCAAGTAAGAACTACTTACATATAAGGCGCTCCTAAACAGGCCAATGGAGCTCCTAAGCATCAGGATAAATACTACGAGTCAAAACCAAGCTTAAGAACCTAATGATAGAACTAAAGAGTGCTTAGAAAATGGGTTACTTACTGAAACCACTTGATTCTCAACCGGAAGAGCCTAAAAGAGCTCAAACTACAAGCAACGACTTCTAACGGTTAGGAATTGATAGACAACACCCAAGAGACTTAATAAAGGAAGGTAAAGGGTGCTGGAATTTACCGCTTAGTGCTCAACCAACCTTGAGAACAAGCTGACTTGTGTTCGAAACGACCCAACAACCAAGATCCCAAGTCACCGGGTTATGGGTAACCAAAATCAAGGCCTTTCGGGTTGTGGGTATTCACTGAACACGATCTTTGAGATCAAATGCTCGATGAACAGCAACCGAACACACTTAAATCCTACAATTATAAGGCCGATAACGAATGGGTATCGATTAAAACATGGTTTAAGGCTTTAATCTCTAATGGGTATCGAACACTTAAGCTATAAAACTAACAACAGCATTGAACCTTACCCAACGAACCCGGTATCACGCAAGACGGGTTATAACAACCTCGAACAACGCACTAGAATAATCCTTGGGCAGTGGGTATTCAAGTCGATGTGTTTCGAACCTAATCGAACACCTAGACGGCGCTGCAGATCAGAAAATCGAACACCATTAAACTTTTCAGCTCCTAAAGCTAATGGGTAATCAAATTTAAGCTTCAACCAAGAGTGGGTAAAGCATAAACTCACCTCCTGGAGCGACCTCAGGCCAAACGACACCAAAAACAGCCAAGAATGCTGCTGGACAGAGGCGGAATCGGCTGAAACGAGGGCGACGGGACTCCGAACTGCTAGGCACGCGAGATCTAACCAAAACGAACCCAGAGGAACTTAGATCCAACCTTAAACCATAAGGAAAGGAAAGAAAAAAGGCTTACCCACAACTTCCTAAGGCTGAAACGCGGAGGAAACGATGCTACGAGGTGTTGTCCGCGCAAGATCTAACCAATAAGAGCAAGGAGTTAGATCGGGCCTTAACGAATACACATGAGTGAGTTTGAGACTTACTCACGAGGTTTCTTGCTGAAAGACGGTGCGGAAAAGAGGACCCAGAGGCTGCGACACTAAACGACAACGGCGACGACACACCTTGCTGCAGTGGTGACGACGCGTCGAGGAGGCAGCGGCACTCGAGTAGAACGACGACACAGAGAGGGAGAGAGATCCGCGAGAGAGAGAGAGAGAGAGATTCGCGAAGAGGGAGACGCACGACCCACAACTCGACCTCGACGACAGCGGCGGCGCGAAGACCACGAACAAGGACTAGTGGTGCAACCTCCAACGGCAGCGACTGGAGCAGCAGCGGCGGCGACAACAAGGAGCAGGCGGCACGAACGGGAGAGAGAGAGAATGGGAACGCGAGAGGAGGGTGGCTGCGCGTGGCTACTGAAGAGAAAGAGAGATGGAGAAGGCTCTATGGTTTCTTTTCTTTTTTGTTTCTCTTTTACTCAAAATAAAACCCTAAGAAGAGAAAAAACCCATTTAAAACAGGAATGAGATTTAATCTAGGATTCTAATTAAAATCCCAAATTGAATTTTAAACCCACTCTTAATTCCGAAAGATTTGGGATTAAAACTGATTAGGAAGAGTTTGGGGTCTTTTGATATTTAAAATAAATATCAAATATTAAACCTTTAACTTTAGGAAGTTTAAAGATTTAATTAAAAATCTCTTTCCCCTAAATTTTAGAAATTTAGTTTAACGACTGTTGGGTTCCTAGAGTGAGTAAAAATATGATATGAAATACTCTAGAATTCCTGTGCAAGTATACACAGTCTGCAGCAAGTAATATTATCAATCCAAGGTCTGAATGAGTTTCCACTTTACCTATTTTGTATAACTTTCTAATGGTTTCGAAGATAATAAAAATGTTGGGTTTTATAAGAATTATGCTGAAGCAAAGTAAATGACAAAACAACGAGTAAACAAATAGACAGACAGATTAAAGACAGACGCTGGTTAGGCTTTAGTGATTATTCTAAGATATGCTCTAGCAATATTATTGATCATGCATTTCTCGCAGTATTATTAGCGGATTCCTCCCGAAACTCCGGATCTTTTGGGATATGTTTCAAACCCAATGAAGAGCGACCGATCAAGCACTAGGCAACTGGCTATCCCTAGCTCAGTCACTGGCGTTCACCAATACACAATGATCGTAGTGTGGATAATTGCCACACACTCTCTAAATCATCCCTGAAACTAGAGAGAGCTATCCATACCGGCTGGCCAGGCGGGCATAAAATAAGAATAAGCACAACAATTAACCAAAATGCAATAGTCAATTTATTACTAGAGATGAAGCACAGTAATCACATTATTCCTAACCAACACCCTAAGCTACTTAGTTCATAATAGGCATAGGAATACGAATTACAATCTGAGTATGCATGTCCATAACTACAAGTTAATAAAGAAGGTAAACTCCCTAATCAGCTTGCGGTTGATGGTGTTCTTGATGATCTTCAATCTCCCTATACTATTCGGCTTCCAAGGGAAAACATGGAATGCCTTTGACTTTGACGGCTACTTCCTTTTATAGAAGGATGGGAGGCTTGAATTAGGTCAACTAGGACACGTGTAAGGCTCTCCTTGATCGTTTATCCCGAAAATATCTCAATAGAAGTCGGTTCATGAAGTTGGCTAACGAGCTGTGATGTGGCAGTTTCTGCTCCCAGTTTTGCTGCAGCATAGAATTTGCTCCCTCCAGTCGCTCAGCAGCATAATCTGCATAAAGTGATTTCCAAAGCTTCCATTCTTCCAAACGGGTTAAATCATGTAATATCTCTCTAAAACCAACCCTATTAAGCATTAAAGACACACAAATCCTTATATAAATGAGGCCTAAATAACTACCTTTTGGGCAGTTATCATACCCCCAAACTTGAACTATTGCGCGTCCCGAGCAATACTAACTCACCTTCCCTTAAGAATTTCAAAACATTAGACTAAGAATTAGCTTAATCAAACCAAACAGTCCAACACTACCTTTAACCTTTACCTGAGCACTCTGCAAAACCAAGCTCTGCTGCAGCAAAATGATTCCTTCAACAGGGACAAATAATCACCACTTTTCAACTTAATTCTAAGAACTCACCACAGCCTAGCTCTATTATCAGACATTTCAAAACATATTTTTAAAGGGGTTTATTTCATTATTTATCAGACTTAAAGCAGCCTTACAGTCATAAGCTCTTAAGCACGGGATGACCCACTTTATGGTGCAGTATACCCTTGCCTCAAGCTCATCACCAACTAGACTCAATACTCATTATAAAGCTAAAAAATCCTTAGTTATTCCATCTCTTGCCCCTCAGAATGGCGACATTTTATGATGAAGCTCACCTAAGTTCTGGGAGACAGAAAAACTGCTGGATCATCATTCATCCCTCAAAACTTTTGCTCCGTCAATTTTTCAACAAAATCTTCAACAAATAATTTTTTCAGCAAATAATTTTTCTTATTTTTTTTCACATTTCCTAGGTCATCTTTTGACGCGAAGACAAACTGTGGGTATCACAAATGTCCCCGGTTACTCAATAACCTAACAAATTTTAATTTGAAGGAGAGGAATGCTCGAGCAAAATAATTGGAGTAGCAAAAAGTCCCCCAAACTTAAATTATTCATTGTCCCCAATGAATCATTAATTTTGCAAATTATACCCCCAAACTTAAATTTTTCTCACTGAATTTTTAAACTAAACATGGAACTAGGATTAAGCTTAAAGTGGATCATATAAGTCAATACTACCGTCAAAATCTTCTTGCCGCAGCAACAGTCCAGGCTAGAAGAAATGCTCAAGCAAAAGGTTTCTGGAGATCAGAATACCTTGATCTAACTAAGCGTAATCAGTCCAAGCTTCAAAAATTCAGAAGAAAATAGTTAAGTTAGAGTTTAGTCAGTGCTCATAGAATATAAACATTCAGAAATTTCATTTAAAATCATAGAAAAATATTACAAAGCAGAGATATATTTTCAATGCAGAAAAATTAAAAAGACACAAGACAAGCAGTTGTAACAGTGAGCAAGATCAATATGCGCGAGCAAACAAAAATGGAAAAACAAAAGTAATGCTCGCTCCAGGTCATCCCATCATTCAGTCTTCCTGACCCTGCTCCTCATCCTCTTCTCGTTCAACAGGCGGGGGTGGTATCCAAAGATTAAACAAATCATCGGGAAACACTGGAAAGGCCGGATACGGTGTTGAGAAATTGGTTTGCAAGGCCCCCCTGAGCGCATCATCTCTCCTTTTAGCATAAGTCCAGTAGGTCTGAGCTTGCCTTTCAGCAAATTCTAACCTACTGGTCAACACTGACAGTTGCTCTAGGATCTGATTAACGCCATACACAAGCCCCTCCTGGCGAACCTCTTGCATACGCTGAAGCCGCGCCAGATTAGGTGTGTCAATGATTCCTTTATCAGTCATGATCATATCATCTGGAACCGTGGGCACTCTTGCCCTACTGCATAACATCGTAATCGTGTTCGGAAAGAACAGCTTCCCCACCTTCTTTTTCCAGCAATCAACAATCTCAGAAGAAATAATTTTTCCTACATCAATACTCATCGAGCGAAGAATGGCAAAGGCAAGTAATACCCTGTCCCGAGATACCGTGGAGTCGTGTGTTGTCGGCAGCAAGCGTAGCCTGATGAAACCCATCCAAGTGTTGGCTTCACTCTTTAAATAAGCAGCTTGAAACGTATGCTTCCGCGTCTGCGACACCCTCCATTGAGCCCCCTCAATGCCTACCTCCCGGACAGCCGCACTCAGTTGATCCCTAGATGGTGCAGCCACCATCTCATTAAAAACGACATGCGGAAAATCCTGGAGATCGAACAATTCATTAATGGCCTCAGGACTCCATTGTTCAGGCACTCCTCGAACAATAACCTCAAAATCATTCTTAACGTCAAGATTGGCATAAAATTCTCGAACAATGTTGGAATTGACAGGTTCTGGTTTCGCACAAAATTGCCTCCATCCGAGGTTCACTATTCCAGACTCCAAGAACCTAGGCAAATCGCTGCCAAATCCTCGTTCGAACAAGAAGTCTCGTTTCAGCACCTCCTGGTATTTTGCTCGAGCAAGATCATTGACGAAGCGAATGAATGGTGCCATCGGCTCCTCAATTTCTCCCGATGCTTCGGCAATTCCTTTGCCCTTGCTCTCTCGCTGTACACGCAAACGCTCTTCTTCTGCCATTCTCGCCTCTTCTTCTCTGTCCTTATTCTCATCGTCCCTTTTTTCTTCCTCAGAGTCCGACGTCGGAGGTGATGGAGTGTTCCGAATCACCCTCACGCGACCCGCCTTCCTCTTGATGCGGCGGCGCTTGGGTGGCTCAAGCATAATGATTTCAACATGAGCCTCTTGCACCGGCTCTGGTGTTTTCTCTTTTTCAGGCATACCTGCGACTTGTCTTTCGACCTCTATCTCATGTTCCTTTTCAGTATTACCTTCCTGAACCATAGCAGAAACTATCGGTTCTGTCTCAAGATTCTGAACAACCTCTGTTTCTTGGATGACTTCTTGTTCCGTAGCCCTCTGCTGCCTCCGTCTTCGCTTCGCCTCCTTCTCTTCTGGCATCCTTTTCTTCTTAGATTTTCCTTTTTGAACTTCCGGTGTGACCGACACCTCCTCCTCTTCATTCTCCCTCTCTTTTCGAGCTCTTGTTTTAGCCATTGAAGGTGTAATAGGGTTTTGACAGAGAATGCAAAGAAAGAAAGAAAGAATAATACACGCACAAAGATTTAATCAAGAAGACGAAGTTGAAGGGAATAAAAGTCCCCACGCAGCGGAAGCGCATCGATTGGACCTTACGCCGTATATTAATTAATATTAAAATACCGTTACGATAACTCAAACAAAACTTTAAACTAACTTTAAAGCCGCTGTAAAATCGGTTTAAACATGCTAAAATAAATCTAAATTTATTTTTAAAAACTTTTCTAAAGAAAAGAGGAAGAACCGTTACAAACCTCCGTTGTAGACTTGACCGTTCTTCGCCAACGAAGCTTCACGAACGAAAACGCAGCAGCCGCTTCAAGGTATTCTTCGCTGGAAATTCTTCTTTGATTGACACAATAACCACAGAGGTTACACCGGTATGTCTCTAAGTCTAGGAGGCCAAA
This sequence comes from Luffa acutangula, assembly GCA_036850905.1. Taxonomy (NCBI): domain Eukaryota; kingdom Viridiplantae; phylum Streptophyta; class Magnoliopsida; order Cucurbitales; family Cucurbitaceae; genus Luffa; species Luffa acutangula. The sequence continues at coordinate 6,403,754 of CM072094.1, read as the reverse complement.
GACTTGTGGGAGTCTTTCTCTAAGAGGGAGGCTAGAGAGAATTCTAGGTCTTGTCTTTCAAGAGTGTCAAGTGTCATGACCAATTAGGTCTAGTGTTCTATTTATAGAAGAGAGGCCATGAATAAAATATTCAATTAAATCAATCTTTTCCAAAATTGATTCAATCTTTATTCCTTAATTAATCAATCATGATCAATCAATTCCCCAATTGATTAATCTTTTCCATAAATGACTAATTTCTTCCATAAGTAATTAGATCATTCCCATAAATGATTAATCACTTCCTTAAGTGATTAATTATTTACATAATTGATTAATTCATGGTTAATGAATTCTTTAATTAATTAACCACCAATTAAATATCACATATTTAATTTCCGGCCTTGAATTAATTAATTTTGCCCAAACACTTTTAGGACTTAAATTAATTAATTCTTTCAATCTTCCATAAATTTATATTTGAACTTCTTCAAATAATAATTTCTCTCATAAGAATATATCAATATATATTATTTTTATTTCCCTCAGTAAATTGAACATTTTCAATTTAATTACTTAGTTGCCTCAAATTACTTTACGAGCTACCAGTGGGACCTTATGGACCTGCAGATCAGAAGCTCCAACGATGTGAGATTAATTGGTTAAACTCATTAACCACAATAATCAATATTCGTTAACTGTGTGTACATTCCACTATAGACTCACAGTTGCACTCTTCTCACTGCAGACATATTTTCTGTGTCCACGGAACTTAGACCAATATCGGCTAGTTAGTCCTTCACGAGTGTCCGTAACACCAGCTGGGTCAAATTACCGTTTTACCCCTGGGTCACCTCTATTTCCTTAAGTACCAATTCTCCTCTAATGAACAATCTGTTTATGGTCCAACCATTAAACAGAAAACCCTCTCGTGCCATTGAGAGGGTAGGGCCCTTTGTTCAAGACTCGGAGTAACCACTTAAGGGAACACTCATCTGCTTCCCTAAAGTCGGGAAGGAGTGAATTCCATCTTGTACGATTATGTTCCCAGCTCCCCATTCGATCTTGTCCCCAAAGTGGTAGGCTTATTGAGTCGGCGTATTGGCCACTCTCACCCATACAAATCAAAGGACAGTCTCTCATGAGCAGGAGTCCATAATCAACTCAGGATTAAGACTAAGTTGTCTCGGTCGTCCTAGTGAAATAGAAAACCAACTAGTTAACGGTGTTATAACTAATGGTTACTATTTCGCGGTCCGGTCTTATGCAAACTCATTGCATAGGATACCCCCACTCGCATGTCTCCTACACGAACGCATTGGATCGCAGCGTTTGTATCAAATACAAAGTGGGTCGTATCCATAGTGTCACCAGGATAAGGCACCCAGTCTTATCCCTATACTATAGACCCTTTAGGCTGTTTCTTGAACAATGATCCCATATGTCGCTACATATAGTTCAAGACTCATATTACAGCCTTGGATGTCTAGTTTATTGGATTAGGGTTATTATTAGGCAAAGACATATATAAAATAACTAATAACAATTAATGGAAAATATATCAATATTATTTCATTAATATCCGGTCAACGGTTACATTCACTATCTACGAGTTTTAGGGCATAAAACCCAACAAACTCCCACTTGAACTAAAACACTTAGTTAGTGGGATGTAAATGCAATAATCTAAAGCTGGAAATACAATGAACTAGGGCATCCTTATACCCATTATACATTTCTCCCACTTGCCCTAGATTAGATGGCATACATATCTCGTAGACCTAGACCTTCTAGATGACCCTCAAACACTTTAGTCGTGAGAGCCTTTGTAAATGGATCAGCGATGTTGTGCTCCGAGGCGATCTTAGTGACGATCACATCTCCTCTTTGCACAATCTCCCGTATCAGGTGATACTTCCTCTCGATGTGTTTACCCCGTTTGTGGCTACGAGGTTCTTTTGAGTTGGCTACAGCCCCACTGTTGTCACAGTATAGTGTTATGGGCACGTTCATATTCGGAACTACTTCCAAATCATTCAAGAACTTCCTGAGCCATACTGCCTCCTTAGCTGCTTCGCAAGCTGCTACATACTCAGCCTCCATGGTTGAGTCTGCTATGCATCCTTGTTTGATGCTTCTCCACACTACTGCTCCTCCATTGAGGGTGAATACTGACCCTGATGTGGATTTCCTAGAATCCTTATCAGCTTGAAAGTCAGAATCAGTGTATCCAGTAAGAATCAAATCCTTAGCTCCGTACACAAGCATGTAGTCCCTCGTTCTCCGAAGATACTTGAGGATATTCTTAACCGCTTCCCAGTGGTCCAACCCTGGATTAGACTGATACCTACTGACTACTCCCACTACATAACATATGTCAGGCCTAGTGCAGAGCATAGCATACATTAAGCTGCCCACAGCTGAGGCGTAGGGAATGTGTCTCATGTTCTCAACTTCTTGAGGTGTCTTAGGAGATTGTTCCTTAGACAGGTGTACCCCATGTCTGAAGGGTAGGAGTCCCTTCTTGGAGTTTTGCATCGAATATCGAGACAACATCTTGTCAATATACGTTGCTTGAGACAGAGCTAGCGTTTTGTTCTTACGATCCCTAATGATTTGGATTCCCAGAACATATTGAGCCTCTCCCAGATCTTTCATTTGGAATTGGGCTGCTAGCCATTTCTTAATGTCAGTTAGGTATCCTACATCATTCCCAATGAGTAGGATATCGTCTACATAAAGTATTAGAAAAGCTACTTTCCTTTTGTTGACTTTCTTGTATACACAAGGCTCATCAACGTTTTGGTCAAAGCCAAAAGATTTGATTGCAGTATCAAATCTAATGTTCCATGATCTGGATGCTTGTTTCAATCCATAAATGGATCGATTTAGCTTACAAACCTTTTGTTCCTGACCTTGGGCTATGAACCCTTCGGGTTGAGACATAAAGATATTCTCTTCAAGATTACCATTCAGAAAGGCAGTCTTGACGTCCATTTGCCATATTTCATAGTCATAATATGTGGCAATGGATAAAAGAATTCTTATGGACTTTAACATGGCTACAGGAGAAAAGGTTTCCTCATAGTCAACCCCCTCCTTTTGGGTATAACCCTTTGCCACTAGTCTAGCTTTGAAGGTCTGTACCTTTCCAGCTGCATCTCTTTTCCTCTTATAGATCCATTTGCACCCTATGGGTTTTACCCCATATGGTACATCTGCAAGTTCCCATACAGAATTGGAATACATTGACTCCATTTCCAGGTTCATGGCTTTGACCCATTCATCCTTATCTTCGTCATTCATTGCCCGTCGATAGGACAATGGATCCTCAATGCCATCATTAGGTATGACAACCTGAGTTTCAGTTAAACCCAAGTAGCGGTCAGGTTGTAACACAACCCTCCCACTGCGTCGAGGCATTCCCAACGATTGAGATGGACGGGATGGATCTGAAGAACTAGTTCCTTCATCAACCCTTGTTGAAGGTCCAACTTCATCAACAACTTTTGATGATTCTTCAGTAGCTTCTCCTAATATTATTTTGCTTCGTGGTTTATGATCTCTCATGTGGTCTTCCTCTAAGAAAGTGGCGTTTGTCGATACAATCACCTTATTTTCTTGTGGGTCGTAGAAATAACCACCTCTCGTTTCTTTAGGGTAACCAACAAATTGGCACAGTTTTGAACGAGGTTCCAGTTTCTTAGGATTTGTCACAAGCACGTGTGCAGAACAACCCCAAATGCGAAAGTGATGCAAACTAGGTTTACGCCCCTTCCATAACTCGAAAGGTGTTTCAGAAACACTTTTCGAGGGAACATTGTTCAAGATGTATACTGCAGTCTCCACTGCATACCCCCAAAACGAGCTAGGCAATTGAGCATAGCTCATCATTGATCGAACCATGTCTAACAAGGTTCTATTTCTCCTTTCTGACACACCATTCTGCTGAGGTGTACCAGGGGCTGAGAGTTGAGATTGGATTCCATGTTCTATCATATAGTCCTGGAATCTTTGATCCATATACTCCCCTCCTCGATCAGATCGAAGTACTTTAATAGATTTACCTAATAGGTTTTCAACTTCAGCCTTAAACTCCTTAAACTTTTCAAGGGCTTCAGACTTATGTCCCATTAGGTATAAGTAACCATATCTTGAATAATCATCTATAAATGAGATGAAATATTCGTACCCTCCTCGAGCTTTTACATTCATTGGACCACATAGATCCGAATGTATTAACTCTAAGGGTTCTTTGGCTCTGTAACCTTTTCCAGTAAAGGGTCTTTTGGTCATTTTTCCCTCGAGACAAGATTCACAAGGTGGTAGTGAATCATCTTCTAACTTGCTTAGAAGTCCATTCTTTACCAAACGACCGATCCTATCGATGTTTATATGACCAAGTCTAAGATGCCAAAGATGAGTATTGTTACTTGATGGAGAAATCTTTTGCCTTTTACTTTGAGTTTCAGCAGTTTTAAATAATTCGTGATTTAAAAGTGCTTTGTTTTCGGTTGGTCTTAAAACATACAAGTTATTTTCCAATTTTGCTGAACAAATAAGTATACCATTTTTATAAATGAACGCTTCATTCATATCAAAAGTAACTGTATACGATTGTTCAATCAAACATGAAATAGAAATCAAGTTCCTCTTAATCTTGGGAACGATTAACAAACTTTCTAAAAGCAAGAATCTATTTCTAAAAAATAACTTCGCAGCTCCCACTGCTTTAGCTGAAATGACTTCTCCAGTTTCGACCCTGAGTGTCATTTCTCCATCGTTCAACTGCCGAAAGGAACTATTTTCCTGAAAAGAAGAGCAAACATGATTAGTTGCTCCTGAATCAAGTATCCAAGTAAACTCATCATGTTCTACCAGGCATGTTTCTAAAACCAGTAAATCAAATTTACCTTCCTTTTCCTTCTTTTTCTCAGCAAGGTACTTTGGGCAGTTTCTCTTCCAATGTTCATCTACATTGCAGTGAAAACACTTGCCCTTGTCTGCCACAGCTTTGGCTTTTCCCTTGCTTTTAGCAGCAGTAGTGGGAGCTTTCCCCTTGTTTCCTTTTTTCTTCGTTTTCTTTGAAGAAGTGGCTACAGATTTAGTTCCAGAGGATGAACCCTTCTCGAACTTTCTTTTGGAGTGAACAACGTTTGCCTCTCCTTCTATCTGTCCCTTGTTCTTAAGAAGAGACTGATAGAGCTGTAGCTCATTAAGGAGGCTAGTCAGGTTGAATGTTATTTTATTCATCATTGCATTGCTTCTAAACTGCAGAAAACTCTTCGGAAGAGATTCTAAGATGAATACAACCTGACTTCGCTCATCTATGACCGCCCCGTTTGCCTCTGCCACGTTGAATTGGACCATCATATCCAGGACATGCTCCCGAACAGACGTGCCCTCTTTCATGCGACAGCTATAAACGTATTTGAGAGCGTCATGGTGGAGTTGGTAGGACGGTTGTCCAAACATCTCCCGGAGAGAGTTCATAATCTCCCTCGCTGTTACCATGCCCTCATGCCTTTTAGCCAAAACTTCAGATAAGCTGGCTAAGATATAGACGCGAGTCTTATCATTGGCCTTTGTCCAGCGGTCATAAGCATCCTTAACTGCCTAGGATGCATTACGAGCAGGGGTTGGAGGACAATCCTCCGTTAAGACGAACCGCAGATCATTGACAACAAGAATCGTATTCAAGTTCGACTTCCACGTAGCATAATTTTCGCCGGTTAATTTCTCATTTTTAAGCAGAGAGACTATTGAGGAAGACATTGCTGAAATTTAAACAAACAATGACCGTATTAGTTATCTTTGCCTTAACCCATCATACAAGCAAACAATTGCATACAATCCAATCAATTTAGCAAAACAGACAATCACAGAACCCTAAAACTATTGATTTAGTTTTGCAACGACGTTTCAGAGGTTTAGAATATCAGCCACCGAAGGGTGATCAGGTACTCCTCCTTTGAAATGAGACACCTCTCAGCTAATTCTAATTCCAGAATAACTCATATTCCTATAGACATTAGCCACCGTTGTTCGGTCAAGGATTTGTTAACAATTTTAACTCATCCTCGTAAGTGTAACCCTCCCACTTTCAGATCTCAGAGGCACGCACCAACAGGCTACCGAAGGGAAAAACAACTGTTGGTGATTAGCCTAAGAGCTCCTATCCTTTTCAGGAGTTCACGATGTTCCGAATCCTATGACCAGGCCCTCCGAAGGGATGGATGCGCCAGGGCAACCTGCAGGCGGATCATAGGACTCTCACGGTGTGAACTATGGGCGAAGACCGAGGGATGCGTTGACACGTGTCCCGCTCCCACTTACTCTAGACATTTTTCCCATTCACCTTGATATTGATCCATGCAAACACTTTCCGAAGGGAGGCCGCTCCTAGGGCGACTCGAAGCCGAGCATGAATCTCACGTTGTGAATATAGGGACGTAGGAGCAAAACTTGATTTAAATCTCGTTTTGTAATTTTCCTCCCACTGAAAATGTCCTAAGGTTAATATAGGGTTGTTTAACTTAGATAGTATTCGGCTAAGTCAATCTATCTAAGTCTGATCCTATTATAACAATTATGGAAAGGATTCAACTGCAATCTTTTGGGTGAATTAAACTTCTTTTAATAAACCCAACATTGCAAGTCAACATTACTATGGTTAATTCAACTCAATCCGGTTAGTTCCCAGGTAGGAGGTGTTCCGTAAACCGTCAACTTAAATACCCCCAGCCTTAGACAGAACTTTACCGAGAGAGTTCCCTTATAACCTCAGTAATGTAAGGTCTTTACTCTAAAGATCTAGGTGCATTAAACACTTTTAATAAACCTAGTGACATTGCATGCTAACATTTAACTATGATTAATTCAACTCCGGTATTCCAGGTTAGTTCCCAGGTAGGAGGTGTTCCGTAAACCATCAACTTAAATACCTCCAGCCTTAGACAGAACATTACCGGTGGAGTTCCCTTATAATCATAGCAATGTTTTTCCTACTTAGTAAATTAAAACTATTTTTAATTCTAAGTAAGAAAAGATTCTAATCCTATTAGAAATCGACTTAGGTCTAATTAATTTTAAACAATTTAAAATTAATTCAATTTATCCTATGATCTTATGTTTGCATGCAAATCTTGATTATAGTTTGACGGTTTCTAATCATTAATATTAAAGAACTATTTCAAATTTTAATGATTAATCCTATAATCAAGAATCTAGGGTTTAATTCATTCAACAATCTCATTCAAATTGAATAATTAAGCCTCATCAATTGCATGAATAATGTAACAATTATATTAATAACTATGGATGTTTCATGCTTCATGCAATTTTGATTTTCTTTTATTATAACAATTATAAGCCAATCAAGAAAATCAACCAAGCATGCTTCATTCATCACATTAAACATAACTATTTATATTTAATTTAAGTAATGACATGCTTCATGCTTTCCAATTTTTTCATATAAATTAATATACACTTATATCAAGAAATATGAAAACCAATCCATGCATTTAAACATACATTATAACAATTTATAATATATAAAAAATGCATGAGCATGTTTATAACCTAAGGTGGGATTAAATAATCTATATGACATCCATAAAGCATATAAAAAGCAATTGAACCGGTTAATTTTGGCCCCTAGGATAAAATAAAGCATTAAATTACATTAATTTAGCTAAATTCTATCCTAAAAAATCCATGTACAGCTCCGGAATTGGCCTAGACAGCACAAACCGCCCCGAACCACCTCGAACCGGCCTCCAAAATCACGAACCATGCCAAAAATTGGCTGAACCGGACCAAATAGGTCCCAGCCCAGCCGAACCGGTCCGAACCGGACCGTCCTTGCTTGAACCGTGCCTGTTGAAACCCTAGTGCGCGCCTCCATCGTGACAGCGTCGAGACGCTGTGTAGATTACCGTCCCGACGCTGTGTGTTTTCCATATCTGGCGCCTGCGTAATCGAGACAGCGTCGAGACGCTGTTGAGGTAACGTCCCGACGCTGTGTGCTTTCCTTACCGAGCGCCTTCGGTATCGAGACAGCGTCGAGACGCTGTTGAAGGAGCGTCCCGACGTTGTTGCGTCTGGAGGCAGAATCTGGGCAAAACAGCAACGATTTCTTCGGTTTTGGCTTCGATTTCAGCGGCGATTCCTTCGATTTTCATCTCATAAAAACCTATTCTAGACCCGGACTTACATAGGACTCGATTTTACATAAAATACCCGAAACAACAGGCCTTACATGATCAAAATCACATAAAAATAAAATCTATGGCCATAAAATTAACCCAAACAGTTCAATGCAAACCGAACATACAATATGCATAAATCCCACCTATTAGAGCCTATCGCAACTTTTTAAAATTAATTAATAGGGACAGCGATGGCTCTGATACCAATTGAAGGGAATAAAAGTCCCCACGCAGCGGAAGCGCATCGATTGGACCTTACGCCGTATATTAATTAATATTAAAATACCGTTACGATAACTCAAACAAAACTTTAAACTAACTTTAAAGTCGCTCTAAAATCGGTTTAAACATGCTAAAATAAATCTAAATTTATTTTTAAAAACTTTTCTAAAGAAAAGAGGAAGAACCGTTACAAACCTCCGTTGTAGACTTGACCGTTCTTCGCCAACGAAGCTCCACGAACGAAAACGCAGCAGCCGCTTCAAGGTATTCTTCGCTGGAAATTCTTCTTTGATTGACACAATAACCACAGAGGTTACACCGGTATGTCTCTAAGTCTAGGAGGCCAAAGACTTGTGGGAGTCTTTCTCTAAGAGGGAGGCTAGAGAGAATTCTAGGTCTTGTCTTTCAAGAGTGTCAAGTGTCATGACCAATTAGGTCTAGTGTTCTATTTATAGAAGAGAGGTCATGAATAAAATATTCAATTAAATCAATCTTTTCCAAAATTGATTCAATCTTTATTCCTTAATTAATCAATCATGATCAATCAATTCCCCAATTGATTAATCTTTTCCATAAATGACTAATTTCTTCCATAAGTAATTAGATCATTCCCATAAATGATTAATCACTTCCTTAAGTGATTAATTATTTACATAATTGATTAATTCATGGTTAATGAATTCTTTAATTAATTAACCACCAATTAAATATCACATATTTAATTTCCGGCCTTGAATTAATTAATTTTGCCCAAACACTTTTAGGACTTAAATTAATTAATTCTTTCAATCTTCCATAAATTTATATTTGAACTTCTTCAAATAATAATTTCTCTCATAATAATATATCAATATATATTATTTTTATTTCCCTCAGTAAATTGAACATTTTCAATTTAATTACTTAGTTGCCTCAAATTACTTTACGAGCTACCAGTGGGACCTTATGGACCTGCAGATCAGAAGCTCCAACGATGTGAGATTAATTGGTTAAACTCATTAACCACAATAATCAATATTCGTTAACTGTGTGTACATTCCACTATAGACTCACAGTTGCACTCTTCTCACTGCAGACATATTTTCTGTGTCCACAGAACTTAGACCAATATCGACTAGTTAGTCCTTCACGAGTGTCCGTAACACCAGCTGGGTCAAATTACCGTTTTACCCCTGGGTCACCTCTATTTCCTTAAGTACCAATTCTCCTCTAATGAACAATCTGTTTATGGTCCAACCATTAAACAGAAAACCCTCTCGTGCCATTGAGAGGGTAGGGCCCTTTGTTCAAGACTCGGAGTAACCACTTAAGGGAACACTCATCTGCTTCCCTAAAGTCGGGAAGGAGTGAATTCCATCTTGTACGATTATGTTCCCAGCTCCCCATTCGATCTTGTCCCCAAAGTGGTAGGCTTATTGAGTCGGCGTATTGGCCACTCTCACCCATACAAATCAAAGGACAGTCTCTCATGAGCAGGAGTCCATAATCAACTCAGGATTAAGACTAAGTTGTCTCGGTCGTCCTAGTGAAATAGAAAACCAACTAGTTAACGGTGTTATAACTAATGGTTACTATTTCGCGGTCCGGTCTTATGCAAACTCATTGCATAGGATACCCCCACTCGCATGTCTCCTACACGAACGCATTGGATCGCAGCGTTTGTATCAAATACAAAGTGGGTCGTATCCATAGTGTCACCAGGATAAGGCACCCAGTCTTATCCCTATACTATAGACCCTTTAGGCTGTTTCTTGAACAATGATCCCATATGTCGCTACATATAGTTCAAGACTCATATTACAGCCTTGGATGTCTAGTTTATTGGATTAGGGTTATTATTAGGCAAAGACATATATAAAATAACTAATAACAATTAATGGAAAATATATCAATATTATTTCATTAATATCCGGTCAACGGTTACATTCACTATCTACGAGTTTTAGGGCATAAAACCCAACAGAAGTGAAGCGTGCTTACCAGAGATTGTGAATAAATAGGGCTGCAGCAAACAAGAATCCCAACCGAAAAGATTTGCCCTGTCATAACTAATATTACCGTTGTAAATTTAAAAATGTAAACCTGAAATTCAAAAATTACCAATTGTAAATTCGTGGCTTCTAAATGCCCATGGTAAAAATCAATGTGCTGTCATCATTGAAGCCTTTGGATAATTACTCTATGACACGTGGCCTCATCAGATGATGCACGCACATTTACCTGCGAGAATTCAAAGCTAAATCTAACGGTAACAATAATAAATTCCAACGGAGACCCTTCTAATTCGAAATACTTTGATCCAGCAATATCTTTGCCGCAACAATCTGCTGAACCTGAAGAATCTTAGATACGAAATTCGAATTTCAAAACAAGAAAAATCAAAGATTCAAATTAAATTTAAACCAATCATCCCAATCTTTTATTTTCAAAAGAAGCCGAATAAATTAGAGAAAATCTCTAAAAACTGAAAATAAAATCTAGATAAAATAAAATCTAACTATCTAAAAGATAATTGCAAGATAGTTTAAATAAATAACTCGAAAATCAAATCAAATAAAAAATAGATCAAATCTAACCTACCAAAAATAATAAAAATACTTAAAAGATAAAATCTAATAAATCACGCAAAATTAAATCTAACCTAACCGAAAAATAAAATCAATTCAAATCCTGGGAGCTCAAAATTTTGCTCTGTGAAATGCTCCCGCAAAAGTCCTACTCTCTCAATCATCAACCAATCGTAGGGAAGGATATTTCGCCTGAAATTCCTCACCCCAATAATTTTTCACACGCTGTCCATTCACCTTGAATACTCTCCCATCTTTTTCATCCTGTAAAGTAATTGCTCCATTGGGAAAAACCTCAACCACAATAAACGGTCCTGACCATTTAGATTTTAATTTTCCAGGAAATAATTTTAATCTAGAATTATAAAGCAAAACTTTTTGACCCTTGACAAATTCATTAGATTTTATTTTCTTGTCATGCCACAAGTTAGTCTTTTCCTTATACATCTTCGCATTCTCATAAGAGAATTGGCGAAATTCTTCTAACTCATTAAGCTGCAGCATTTTGATTGCTCATGCACGACTCAGATCAAAATTTAACTTTTTCAAAGCCCAAAACGTCTTATGCTCTAGCTCTAATGGTAAATGGCAAGCTTTCCCATATACTAACCTATATGGAGACATACCTAGAGGAGTCTTATAAGCTGTCCTATAAGCCCAAAGAGCCTCATCCAACCTAAAGGACTAATCCTTTCGAGATGGATGAACTACTTTCTCTAAAATAGCTTTTATTTCCCTATTACTAATTTCAGCTTGACCATTTGCTTGTGGGTGATAAGGATGCTTAATCCCATACTTAGCTAAAAGCTTAGTTAAGATATTATTAACAAAATGTGTACCCTCATCACTCACTAGAGCCCTAGGTGTCCCAAACCGCGCAAAGATGTGCGATTGAAGAAACCTCGCTACTGTCTTGGCATCACTCTGATGGCATGCAATGGCCTCCACCCACTTGGACACATAATCAACTGCCAATAAGATAAAAACATTGCCATTAGAAGGGGGAAATGGCCCCATAAAGTCAATACCCCATACATCAAATAATTCAACTTCTAAAATGTAAGTAAGAGGCATTTCATCTCTAGGCCCCAAGTTTCCTCTCCTCTGGCAAGCATCACATTGCTTGTAAAACCAATGGGCATCCTTAAATATCGTAGGCCAGAAAAACCCGCAATGCAAAATCCTCATAGCTGTCCTCTGACCACTGAAATGGCCTTCATACGGCGAAGAGTGACATTGCTCAAGGATTTCCTTTGCTTCAGCACCTGAAACACACCTACGAATAATACCGTCAGAGCATTGCTTATACATAAATGGCTCATCCCAATAGAAAAATTTTGCATCATGCTTAAACTTTTTCTTCTGCCTCCAATCCATGTCAATAGGGGTGACTCCCTTTGCCAAAAAGTTGGCAATATCAGCATACCAAGGGACATCCCTAACTACCTTTACTTCAACAGCAAAAACCTGCTCCTTTGGAAAAGAATCGAAAATGGCAGATTGCTCCAGCAAAGATGATGATGGATCAAGACGAGACAAATGATCTGCAATGACATTCTCTGATCCCTTCTTGTCCTTTATCTCCAAGTCAAATTCCTGCAATAGTAAAATCCAACGAATTAGTCTAGGCTTTGCATCCTTCTTAGTCATTAAATACCTTATTGCTGCATGATCTGTGAAAACCGTGACTTTGGATCCAACCAAATATGGCCGGAATTTCTCAAAAGCAAACACAACAGCTAACAACTCCTTTTCAGTAGTTGTGTAGTTGACCTGTGCTTCATTTAAAATCTTGCTTGCATAATATATAGGATGAATAAATTTGCCTTGCTTTTGCCCCAGCATCGCACCTACCGCAGCATCACTCGCATCACACATTACCTCGAATGGCAAATTCCAATTAGGCGCGTAGAGAATGGGTGCTGAGATTAAAGCAAACTTCAACGTTTCAAAAGCCTTCCTACAATCTGTATTAAAGTCAAAAACATGATTAGTGCACAATAAGTTACAAAGAGGTTTGCTGATTTTGGAAAAATCCTTTATGAACCTCCTATAAAATCCAGCATGTCCTAAAAAACTCCTAATTCCCTTTACTGAATTCGGTGGATCTAGTCTTTCGATAACCTCAACTTTTGCTCTATCAACTTCTAGACCATTCTTAGAAATCCTATGACCTAACACTATGCCCTCCTTCACCATGAAGTGACACTTCTCCCAATTAAGAACTAGATGGGTATCCTCACATCTTTTTAATACCTTTCCTAAATTATCTAAACAACTCTGAAAAGACCCTCCAAAAACTGAGAAATCGTCCATAAAGACTTCAACAGTGGACTCAATCATATCAGAAAAAATTGCTAACATACACTGCTGAAATGTTGCTGGAGCATTGCAAAGGCCAAAAGGCATTCGCCTAAAAGCGAATGTCCCATAAGGACAGGTGAAAGTGGTTTTTTCCTGATCTTCAGGAGCAATAGTAATCTGGTTATACCCAGAATAACCATCCAAGAAACAGTAATAGGCCTGACCAACCAATCGATCCAACATCTGGTCGATAAATGGTAGAGGGAAATGATCCTTTCGGGTGGCTTTATTAAGCCTTCTGTAATCCATGCAAACCCTCCGGCCAGTTATTGTCCTTGTGGGGATCAACTCATTATCTTTATTGCTCACCACAGTGACACCTCCTTTCTTAGGAACACATTGGACAGGGCTTACCCAATTGCTATCAGCAATGGGATAAATGATCCCAGCATCCAACCATTTAATTACCTCCTTTTTAACAACCTCTTTCATTGCAGGGTTAAGCCTTCTTTGTTGCTCAGTACTCCTAAAGGATCCCTCCTCTAGAGTTATTTTGTGCATACAAAAAGATGGGCTAATCCCCTGAATATCAGCCAATGTCCAACCTATAGCTTTGCGGTATTGCTGCAGCAATTTTATTAAGGCCTCCTCATGCTCCGGCATTAAATCTGATGCAACAATAATGGGCAACGTCTCACTTTCCCCAAGATACACATACTTTAGATGATCCGGTAAATGTTTCAAATCTAAAGTGGGTGCCTCAATTAGGGATGGCTTAATTGGGGGAGCCTTTCTTTGATCTAAATCTAAAGACTCAAAAACATCCTCACACCTAAACAATTCTTTTTCATTTTTTCTATCTAAAGAACAAAATTCAAAATCTTCTACACTAACCTCTCCATGCTTTTCCGAATGCTTATCAGCCGAATCCTGTATTGCTGTCTCAATAACTGTGCTCTCCAGAATCCTAATGAAGGAGCAATCCTCCATTTCGTCTGGATATTTCATGGCTTTAAACACATTAAATTTTACTTCCTCATTACAGACTCTCATTTTAATTCTCCTTTTTGAACATCTATTAATGCCCTACCAGTAGCCAAAAATGGACGACCTAGAATAATTGGGACATCTTTATCAGCCTCATAGTCTAAAATAATAAAATCAACAGGAAATATGAATTTATCAACTCTTACTAAGACATCCTCAATTTTACCCTCTGGATATGTGATAGACCTATCAGCTAATTGGAGTGTAACTGTGGTAGGTCTAGCTTCACCAATACCCAACTTCCGATAGACCGAAAGAGGCATAAGGTTAATGCTTGCACCTAAATCACAGAGTGCTCTACCTAATTCCTTTCCACCTATAGACACAGGTATGGTAAATGACCCTGGATCCTTAGCCTTGGGGGGTAGACCATTCTTGAGAATAGCACTACACTCCTCAGTAAGAGATACAGTTTCAAACTCACCTAACCTTTTCTTTTTAGTCAAAATATCCTTAAGAAATTTAGCATAATTAGGCATTTGCTCTATAGCTTCTACTAAAGGGATATTTATATGCAACTGCTTAAGAATCTCTAAAAACTTTTTAAATTGACCATCCTGATTCTTAGGCTTTTGCCTTTGTGGAAAAGGTAGAGGTGGTACATAAGGTGGGGGCGGCACATATGGTGGTTCTACATCTGGCACAGAACTAGATGCTCCAGCATTCTCTTTGCTGCCTCCAGCACCCTGACCAGACTCCAATTCTTTCTCAACAACAACATTATTATTTCTATCACCATTATTATTTATAACCTGGGTTTTACTATGCTCAATTCTTTCTTCTAATGGCTTACCACTTATAAGAGTAATTGCCTTTACCTGCTCCTTACCTTCCCTTCTAGGGTGTTCAGTATCTGATGGAAGTTTCCCTTGAGGCCTCACCTTGAGCTCATTAGCTAGCTGACCCACTTGCAATTCCAGGGCCCTCATCGAAGCTTGATTACTTTGAATTGCAGCGTCTGTGCGAGCCATAAATTCTTTCATCATTGCCTCGAGAGAATTCCCCGAATTTTGCTGGGGCAAAGCCTGCTTATTTTGCTGGGGCATTACTTGCGCTTTAGCGAATCCCGGTTGGTTCATCTTTTGTTGCGCTTGTACGTTATTTCCTTGACCTCCCCATGAGAAGTTGGGGTGGTTGCGCCAACCTGGATTATAAAAGTTAGAATAAGGGTTGTTCCTCTGATTACCTACAAAGAACACCGACGCTGGATTGCTGGGGCAAAACTCGTAGTTGTGGTCTTCACCGCAATAGACACATGCTTCGTCCGTGACTTGGTTCACCACTGCTGCAGGCTCCATAGCTGGTGGCTGTTGATGACTAATCACTGTCACATTCTTAAGAGCGTTAGCAATCATAGCAAGATCAGCCCTAATGGTGGACACACCATCAACCTCTAAGACACTCTTAACCTTTTTATTTGTGCCTCTAACATCCGACCACTGACAACTATTAATAGATATTCTTTCTAAAATTTCATGGGCTTCATCAAAAGTTTTTGCCAAAAGGGCCCCTCCAGCCGAAGCATCGACCATACCTTGGGTTACTCCATTTAAACCATTGTAAAATGTTTCCATTTGAATACAATGAGGTAACCCATGGTGGGGACACTTTCGTAAAAGCTCCTTAAACCTCTCCCAAGCCTCACTAAAAGTCTCATCCTCAAGTTGCCTAAACCCTACTATTTCACTCCTTAATTTAGCATTTCTATTAGGTGGGAAATATTTACTCAAAAAATTTTCAGCTAACTCATCCCACGTCCTAATTGATCCTGGAGCAAAAGAGTTTAACCATGACTTTGCTCCATCTCTAAGAGAATACGGGAACAAAGTTAATCTAAGAGCATCTCTAGGCACTCCTTGAATTACAAAAGAATCACTAACTCCTAAAAAAGACTTAAGATGTAAATGAGGGTCTTCAGATGACAAACCATGGAATTGCCCCACGGTTTGCAACATCTGAAACATTACCGGTTTCATTTCAAAATTCGCCGCTTGGATTTGGGGACGTGCAATCCCTGGATTCAACTCATTAAACATCGGAACAGCATATGCTCGAATGGCTCTAGTCCTATCGTTAGCTATCAAGATAGGATTCTCAGCCTGATTATTTCGCTGCTCGTTTTGCTCAAAAAGTGGGTTTTGCTGCAGCAACGGATTCTGCCGGGGGTTTACTGCTGCTGGACCTTCATGAACCTGCGGAAGTTGCGGGGCGTTCTCCATCTGGTTTCTGTGCTGCTCCCTCCTTCTGTTCCTAAATGTCCTTTCAATTTCTGGATCAAGCTCAAACCGTACCCCAGGCGGATCGCTCATGCACCAAAATCACACCTGCAAAAACAAAAGAAACAATCAAAACGTTCTAGCACCAAACCACTAAAACACATACACAAAACAGATCAGATAAAAACTTATTCAGTTCCCTAACAACGGCGCCAAAAACTTGTTGGGTTTCTAGAGTGAGTAAAAATATGATATGAAATACTCTAGAATTCCTGTGCAAGTATACACAGTCTGCAGCAAGTAATATTATCAATCCAAGGTCTGAATGAGTTTCCACTTTACCTATTTTGTATAACTTTCTAATGGTTCCGAAGATAATAAAAATGTTGGGTTTTATAAGAATTATGCTGAAGCAAAGTAAATGACAAAACAACGAGTAAACAAATAGACAGACAGATTAAAGACAGGCGCTGGTTAGGCTTTAGTGATTATTCTAAGATATGATCTAGCAATATTATTGATCATGCATTTCTCGCAGTATTATTAGCAGATTCCTCCCGGAACTCCGGATCTTTTGGGATATGTTTCAAACCCAATGAAGAGCGACCGATCAAGCACTAGTTGGCTATCCCTAGCTCAGTCACTGGCGTTCACCAATACACAATGATCGTAGTGTGGATAATTGCCACACACTCTCTAAATCATCCCTGAAACTAGAGAGAGCTATCCATACCGGCTGGCCAGGCGGGCATAAAATAAGAATAAGCACAACAATTAACCAAAATGCAATAGTCAATTTACTACTAGAGATGAAGCACAGTAATCACATTATTCCTAACCAACACCCTAAGCTACTTAGTTCATAATAGGCATAGGAATACGAATTACAATCTGAGTATGCATGTCCATAACTACAAGTTAATAAATAAGGTAAACTCCCTAATCAGCTTGCGGTTGATGGTGTTCTTGATGATCTTAAATCTCCCAAAACTATTCGGCTTCCAAGGGAAAACATGGAATGCCTTTGACTTTGACGACTACTTCCTTTTATAGAAGGATGGGAGGCTTGAATTAGGTCAACTAGGACACGTGTAAGGCTCTCCTTGATCATTTATCCCGAAAATATCTCAATAGAAGTCGGTTCATGAAGTTGGCTAACGAGCTGTGATGTGGCAGTTTCTGCTCCCAGTTTTGCTGCAGCATAGAATTTGCTCCCTCCAGTCGCTCAGCAGCATAATCTGCATAAAGTGATTTCCAAAGCTTCCATTCTTCCAAATGGGTTAAATCATGTAATATCTCTCTAAAACCAACCCTATTAAGCATAAAAGACACACAAATCCTTATATAAATGAGGCCTAAATAACTACCTTTTGGGCAGTTATCAACGCCCCAAGGCCAAAGTTTAAATTCTAATTTCCCAAATTCGAACAAGAACGCTCAATAACTCAAAACGACTTGATTCCGAAACGCGGGGCGTTACAGAAGAGATTAGGAGAATTTGAAACTGTGGCTCTTACTGAGGAATGTAGTTCTATTCTTAAAAATGGGCTACCTTCCAAGGTTGGGAATCCAGGATCATCAACTATTCCTGTCTCTATAGGTGGAAAGGAGTTGGGGAGAGCACATTGTGATTTAGGTGCAAGCATAAACCTTATGCCTCTTTCGGTTTATCGAAAGTTAGGTATAGGTGAAGCTAGGCCTACAACAGTCACACTCCAATTAGCAGATAGATCTATCGCATATCCTGAGGGTAAGATTGAGGATGTTCTGGTCCAGGTAGATAAATTTATTTTTCCTATCAATTTTATTATTCTAGATTATAAGGCAGAAAAGAATGTCCCAATTATTCTTGGTCATCCATTTTTGGCAACTGGTAGTTCATTGATAGATGTTCAACAGGGGGAGCTTACAATGAAGGTGCATGACCAAAAGGTGAAGTTCAACATGTTTGATGTAATGAAATATCCTAATGATCTTGAGGATTGCTCCTGCATTCAGGTGTTGGATGAGTTTGTTGAGGACCACTTTGAGAAGGAATTGATCGAGTACCATACCCAAAAATTTGGAGAAATCCAAATTGAGGATTTGGAAATAGGTGGATTGGAGCATGAGCATAAATTTGTAGGTGAGATTTCTAGTTTTGAGAGGAATTTTGAATCCTTGGAGCCAATAGATAAGAAATCCAAGCCTATTGAACCTTATAATTCATTGACATTGCTCCAGCAACCTGAGATTAGGAAATCCTTCATTGATGAACGGTTATTTACTGTAGCTCATATTAAGGAAGTGAAAACACCTTGGTATGATGGCTTTTCCAATTACCTTGATTTTGGGAATTTGCCTCATGGTTTATCAAAAAGACAGATGAAAGAATTTTTCCATGAGGTGAAATTTTATTTATCGAATGATGCATCTATGGTTAGACAATGTGTTGATGATGGATGTGAGTTTAAAGTAAAAGGGCAGCGAATAAAGCAAGAGTTTTGCAGGAGCATTTCATATTGCAATAGCTCCTAGTGTTGTTGCGATTTTATTTTATCTCGTGGATTTTATTCTGGTTTGAATTAATTTAAATTAGATTTTATTGATTTCAATTTTATCTGATTTATTTTTCGTTGGTATTTTCGTAGATTTTATGTTCGTTTTATTTATTTTTATTTTGGCCGATTTAATTCTTAATTTAATCAGATTAGTTCTGTTTAGTTTTAATTTTAATTTGAATTTTAAATTTCTGTTTAGATTAGATTTTTAATAATATATCTTCCTGATTTAATTCTGAAATATTCTTCTCTAAAGTTGCTGGCAGATTAAAGGAGCGCAGGTTTTGAGGGAGCAAAATTTTAGCATTCTAATCAGAAGCTCCCATTATTGGATTGCATTTTTTTTATATTAATTTATTTTCTGTTTTGATATTATTTTGATTTGATTTTTTATTTGCTTATATTATTATTATTATTTATTATTAATTTTTATTGGTTAGTTTAGATTTGATTCTGAAGAATTTTATTTTCGAAAGATTTTTCCATATTTAAAATAATATATCTTGTGGATGTTATTTAAAAAGAAAGAAAGATTTGATTTCATAGTTTTGTTGAGAAGATCATAGATTTTATTCGATTAAGATATTTGTGAGATAAGATTATAATTTTACCATTGAGATTTTATTGTTGTTAGCAGGATAATTAAGTGGGCATGCAGTTAATTACCAAATGTGTTGAGCAGAGGGAAGCTGACGTTATGGTTGTTACACACAGAGGGAGCACAGTAAATGGAAGATCTTACCGTTTGAAAAATAATAAAAATTTTCCATGAGCCATGAAGTTAAAACGGTAACTTAAATTAATTAGGAGATAATTAAGGGTAATTATTTGTTGAAAATCTTTGAGTTAGTGCCCTATTTATACGATCCCATCAGGTACGTTTTTCACTCTTATCTTTTATTACTACTGATGTGATTTTTTCTGTGTGTATTATTATTGTAAGGAAAAAAAACACGAGCAAGGAAAAAATGTTGAGACTGAGATGGAGCTAAGTGAAGAAGTTGAGCTTGATGAAAGATTTTGGTACGAGAGATTTATCCATGAAGAGGCAAGACAAAAATATTAAGAAATCCTGAAGCGAAATGTTCTAATGAAGCGCGGCTTCGATGATGGCAAAGAGCTCCCACATTTTCTTTGAGCAAGCATCACTAATAACGTTTGGGAACGGTTGTGCGCAAAGCTAGAGCTCACTGTTGATCAACTAGAATGGGAGTTCTACGCCAACATCGATGAAAATGAAGGATTCTTGGTTATTGTTTGAAGAGTTGTTGTCGACTGGAGCCTTGTAGTGATTAATTCTCTATTTAATTTGCCAGACTTCCCCCACTCTGTTTTCAATGAAATATTAGTTGCTTCCTCAAATGAGCAACTAAATGCCTAGTGGAGGTTGTCTAGGACGAAGGCAAGAGCATTCCAGTCAACATACCTAAAGAGTGAGGCTACTACTTGGCTCGACTTTATCAAGCAGAGATTATTGCCTACGCCTCCACTATCCCCTGTGATCAAGTACACTTGAAGGTTCAGAATACCATAGAGCTCCAATGATGTAAACTTGTTTGACAAGGGGATTATTGACATTGCCAATCTGGCTAGACTTCAGAGAGGTGAGGTGCGCCAGGGTGGTTTGTTGTGCGGTGTCCATAGAGTTTTGAAACAACTTGAGATGGTTCTCAGTAGGCTAGAATTCACTGAGAGACAACTTCAAACCTACTAGAGTTATGATCGTTGAAGGGACATCACACTAAGGAGGGCTATGCAAGTGAATTTTTCTAAGCCATATCAAGCCTTCCTAATTTTCATTGATGATCTTATGAACTCATGCATTCCACCCACGCCCATCATTTGAGAGGAAGAAAAAAACTCATAGCCTGAACATGAAGAAAAATTAAAGGGAAGTTTTAGTTTCTGCGAGCAAATATTTTGATGAATGATTTTATGTGCTCGCCTTGCATGTGTTTTGTTCTTTTTGCTTATGTTATGTTCTGTTTCTTTGCTTTTATCTGCTAGTTTAAAATCTATCTCTGACATGATTATGTTGATCTGTGATCTTGATCTTTAATGAAATCAAATATTGTTTTGTTTGGCACATCTGAGTATCTAACTTAATTTTCTTCTAAATTTTTGAAGCTTGGACTAGTTAGCTTAATTAGACCAAGATGTTCTGATCTCCAGAAACCTTTTGCTTGAGCATTCCTTCTAGCCTGGTCATGACTGCAGCAAAAAGTTCTAAGGTAGCATTGTCTTATTTGATCCACCTTAAGCTTAATCTTAGTCCCACGCTTAGTTTAAAATTCAGATAAAAAAAATTAAGTTTGGGGGTATACTTATAATGTTGCTAAATCATTGAGGACAATGAATAATTTAAGTTTGGGGGACTTTTAGCTACTCCGCTTGTTTTGCTCGAGCATTCCTCTCCTTCATAATTAGTTTTTTAGGTTGTTGAGTAACCAGGGACATTTGTGACACCCACAGTTTGTCTTTGCGTCAAAAGATGACCTAGGAGAATATATAAAAAATTGATAAAAATAATTGCTAAAAATAAAAATTTTGAAAAACTTTTGCTGAGAAAATTCATAGAGCAAAAGTTTTAAAGGATGAATGATAATCTAGCAGTTTTCTGTCTCCCAGGGCTTAGGTGAGCTTCATCATAAAATGTCGCCATTCTGAGAAGCAAGAGATAGAATAACTAAGGATTTTTGGGTTTAACAATTAGTATTTAGCCTAATTGGTGATAAGTTTGAGGCAAGGGTGTACTGCACCATAAAGTGGGTCATCTCATGCTTAAGAGCTTATGACTGTAGGGCTGTTTTAAGTCTGAAGAACATAAAAATATAAACCCCTTAAAATGTGTTTAAATATGTCTGATAATAGAGCTAGGCTATGGTAAGTTCTTAGGATTGAGTTAAAGGTGGTGATTATTTGTTCAAAGCTGAAAGAATTCTTTTGCTGTAGCAGTGCTTGGTTTTGCAGGATGCTTAGGTAAATAATTAAGGTAGTGTTGGAATACTTGTTTTGATTGAGTTGTGCTATGACTAATGTTTTGAATTTTCATGGGAAAGTGAGTTAGTATTGCTCGGGATGCGCAATAGTTCAAGTTTGAGGGTGTGATAACTGTCCGAAAGGTAGTTATTTAGGCCTTAATTCTATAGGAATTTGTGTGTCTTTTGTGCTTATTAGGGTTGGTTGTAGATATATATTATATGTTTTAACCCATTTGGAAGAATGGAGGTTTTAAAAGTTATTTTGTGCAGAAAATACTGCTGAGCGAAGTGAGGGAGCAAAATCGGTGCTGCAGCAAAGCTGGGAGCAAAAACTGCCACGTCACAGCTCTTTAGCCAAGTTTATAAAGCGACTTCTATTGAGTTATTTTCGGGATAAATGAGAGAGGAGAGTCTGCCATGTGTCCAATTTAACCTAATTTTCATCTTATAAAAGGAGGAGCCGTCAAAGATAAATTCATTCACGATTTGGAGACCGAATCAATCGGCCGGAGGCCGAATTGACGGCATAATGGAGATCTAGAAGACCAAGTGCAATTCCTCTCAAGGAGATGAAGTCCTTCTATGTTCTTTGGTGGTTTGGAGCAGCTGTTTCATCTCTCCAATTGCTAAAAGGATTAGTATTTCTTGTGTATTTTGCATTATGGATGTGCTTATCGAGATTGTAACGAATTTTATGTTTTCAATCATGAACTAATTGCTTTGTAGGCATAGGTTAAGAATTATGTGATTGTTATATTTATAAAATCTGTAAATTCTATTTGATCATGATGATCTTGAATTATTGTTGATCTTTAATTTCATTATGTGCCCGTCTAGCTAGCCGGTATGTATAGCTTCTCCTAGTTTCAAGGATGATTTAGGAGTTGTGTGGCAATAATTCACGCTAGATCATTGTGTATTGGTGAACGCCAGTGACTGAGTTAGGGATAGTAAGTTGCCTAGTGCTTGATCGGTAGAGCTTCATTGGTTTTGAAACATATTCCAAAAAATCCGGAGTTCCGGGAGGATCCCGCTGATAATACTGCATGAGATTGACGGATCAAAAGAATTGCTGGAGCATCTTTATAAACAATTGCAGAAGTCTTAACCTGTGTCTGTTTCCATTCTGTTTTCTCTGTCGTAATCATTTACTACTTTCGCATATCTTTTGTTTCAGCATTTTAAAAACCCAATTAATTTAACCAACCTTTTGAAATCACTAAAAAGGCAAATTAAATCAATAGAGGTAGGCATTTCAAGACCCTGTGGATACGATAAATACTTATCACTTGCTGCTAGATTGTGTATACTTGCACAGTATTCTGGAGTTAATTTATCTCATATTTTTAACCACTTCAGAATTGCAACAGCTACCCTAGCCTCAAACACCACCCCTTCATATTCCTCCACCCCAGCAAACATTTCCCTCCCACCATCCACCTCCACAAACCCCACTTCACCACAGTTTTCTGAGTGGGAAGTGGTCGCATGGAACTCCCTGATGGGAGAGTTGGGCGAAGAAGGCGACGCAATTCGCCAAAGAGAAGAACAAGAAAAAGTTGTGGTAGAAGAAACTACTCGCAAGGCCGCCGTAGAGGAAGAAGCGACCAGAGAAAGATTGAGCGCAAGCAAGTTGGCGGAAGATCAAATTGTCGCAGAAGTCGCCGCAACAAATCTGGCCATAATTGTGGCAACTCTGGACTCACCAACGCAAGGGTCAGAGTCCACAGATTCAGAGGATGACTTGCCCTTAACTCATTGCCGCAACATCCAACCAACAGGGGTAACCATCCAAGAGCCATCCGAGAGGCCTGCGGCAGGCCCAAGTAAAAAGAGAAAAGGGGCCCTTGCCGCATCAAAAGGCAAAGATAAAGTGGGCGAGGACAAGGGCAAGTTTCAAGGAGAACGAGGGTTTAGCTGCAAGCTTCCGCAAACCATGACAGATCAAATTTCCCATCGCAAATGGGAGACAGTTTGCGAAAACTTCCCTAATTACGCCCCTGCGCTAGTCCACGATTTCTACCGAGCGCAGTGGCAGGAAGAAATCAACGAAGGGGGCCCTGCGTGCATAAATTCCATATTCGAACTTCCAGACATACCTGATGCAGAAGGCAATGCACTGCTGAACTGCCTGGATGACGACTTTCTAACCGCAGTACTGCTTGCGGTTGCCAGACAAGGTGCTAAGTGGGATGGCCATGGTGCTGCGAGGACCCTAAAGTCGCAGCTGTTGGACTTTGAGGCCACAGCTTGGATGCATTGGATAAAGAACTGCATCATGCCCACAACGCATGATGCAACATTGAGCGTCCCAAGGGTGGTCCTCGTATATTGTATGATGAAGGAGATCGCGCTTGACTTGTCGCGCATCCAGCCTTCTGCCCGCATCAGACGAAGAAATCTGACCCATGTGGAAGGATTTTGACGATCAATGGTGCACGCGCATAACGCGTACCCACAACTTGCGTCTGCAAGCAGGAACCCAGCGTCAAGACCCCGCATCCCAAACAATAGCAACTGCGCCTGTGCCAGAAGCACCAAAGAAGAAGAGGCGCAAATAAACTGTGGGAAGAAACCCTCCTCCGGCTGCAAGAACCCGTCAGCCAAATCCGCCGGCATAGGAAAACCCTGTCTGCTCCCAAAACCAAGAAGCCTTGCCGCCACTACCACCACCACCACCGTCGCCGCCTACTATCCAACAAACACCTTCTCCGCAACATGACGAGGCCATGCATCACGATGAGGTCCAAGAGACTCCTGGTGAAGAAGAAATCCCTGCGCCCAACTCATCAACGCTAGCTACACCCTCTGCCAGCACATCTAATGTTGCGTCTGTTCCAAAACTTGATGTGGAAACAACCCTCATGTTTTCAGAGCTGCGGCAAATGATCCAAGAGGTCGTGGAGCCCCTGCGCCAGCAACAGGAATGGATGTGCCAACAACAAGAATTGTTGCGGAAGCAGCAAGAGAAACTGTCACAACGCGTAAACGCCCTTGTCCTCTTTCTGATGCATTGGACAGAGTCTTTTGGTCGTCTACCGTCATGCCAAATCTATTCATGCGACCACCTACGTAGCCAAGACCTAATGGCGTAGGCACATCTCAAGTGCGCGCTCCCATGGCTCCCCCAGCACCAAGACAACCCAGACCGCCGCCTCCCCCACCTCTGCAGGAGTAAAGAATCATTTTCTCTTATGACTTATCTTTTGTTTAGTTTAGATCTGTGCACCCACTTTTTGTAATTTTGTCCCGCATTTCATCAATATAATTTTCTTACTGCCTTAGTATAATGCCTTAATCTAAAAATTCTTTGCGTTAGCTCCCTCGTTTTACTTCGCGCATCTGAAATTCTTAGTTTTCTTAACCGCATTAGTTTGAAGGATTTTCCCTCTGTTTTCTTTTCCTCAGACCTTCAGGAAAATTCCTTCGCATTTTCTACCCTGTCGCACCTCAGCCTTGGTCTCCTTAAGTCTATGCGCTCCAGTTTAAGTTTGGGGGACAATATGGACATTGTCCACTTTAAGTTCCAAAAACTTGATGCGCAATTTGCTTACCGCAAGTGTACGGGTCAAGTAATAATATAGTGTTTTCGTGTAAAACGAATGTCGTCCTCTGCATTGGTTTTCTAGCAAATTAAGTACCGTGAATACTTTTGTTCAATTTTATTTAGGGAGCAAAACTCAATGATAAAGATAAATCTAAAAACTAAAAGAATAAAAATAAAAGTGGAGACTCAAATGGAAAGATTCTTAGGGAATTGAATTCATTGTTGAGATTGAGGATTAATTAATGGGATGAATTTAGCATGCAATTATTCTACCAAGTCTAGGAACCTTTTATCACAACTATCTCTCCCGAGCATAATTGATTCTCATGCATGCAACCAACTTGATATCCCTATCTAAGTTCATTAACATGCAAGACTTTGAGTTTAGTTCTTCAAACAACTTCTAAAGTTATTCCAAATCCCGTCACAAACTTAGAATTTCTACTTTAGTCATGCAATTAAATAAAGTAAGTCTTAGGCCAAATCCCCTCTCCCGAGCAAGATTCAACACTCAAATCATTCAACTAGTGATCAAGTAATTGAAAGCATTTAACCATAATTGCATAGGTAAAATAAATGCATATTCATACCACAAATTAATCCAACAAACTAAAACAACTACATCAATCCCTAAGACAAACAACTAACAATTCATAGTTTTTAAACTACCAACACTAATTGCAAGAAAAGCCATAAAAACTACAAGAGGTAAGGGAAAGGAAAACTTGAATTTGTCGAAATCGGCACGTCCCCGTCACGATATCCACGTCTTCTCGCTTGATTCCCGCTCCTTGGCCTTGCTTTAGCTCCCACTAAAGGTCTCTAGTCGAAATTAGGGCTAAAATCTAACCAATTGGACTCCCCTTGGCCGTAGCATGAAAAGAAGATTATATAGCAAATTTGTCGATAGCGTCGAGACGCTACAGACAGCGTCGCGACTATGGTCCTAGCGTCGCAACGCTATGATTTTTTTTTTTTTTGGATTGAAAACTCCATTTGACTCCAATTGCTTAATTAAGCTTCAAACACATACTTCCTACAAATAAAACATAAAAATGCATAAATTTGGGCAAATAATTGTAAAAGACTAGCTTAATTAATCAGAGAAAAATAGCTAGCTATGCTCGCTATCAGTCAGCGCATAAATAAATTACGCATGCGTTCCTTTGGAATGTGATGTGTTTGTAGCCAGGGGCATTTATGACACCCATAGTTTGCCACTGCGCGAAGACACAACTGCATCCCATGAGCGAATAGGATAGTAAAAAAATGTAATGCCCGTAGTTGGATACCTTTCATCACAAATGTGGGTAAGCCAAAACGAAAGCATGCGTTTTGATGTCTATTGCCTACTTACCCAAGACATAAGGAGAAGATTGGCTGAGTTAGCGCAAGGTAGAATCTAAGCGCAAGGAACTTTCCTTAAGCAATGAAGGAAATTTGGTAAAAGTCTAATCCTGTTTAGTAATGTGCAAAAGAAAAAGAGAAAAAAAGGATGTTAGGATCAAAGGCGTTGAAGAGCTAAGTCATCCTCACAAAGTTGATAATAGGCATTGCTTGGGGACAAGCAATAGTTTAAGTTTGGGGGTTTGATAACTTGCAAAAAGCAAGTTATTTATCCTTTAAACTTAAGCTAAAACAAGGCCAAAAGATACATTGATGCGTTACTTCAACACAATAAGGAAGGAAAATGCGATGGTTTTCTGCGGTTGGCTATATTTATGTATGTGGAGCGAAATTATAAAAATAAGGTGCTAACGCAATTAATTCAGTTGTTTGTTGCCCAAGTTTCCCTCAGCGTAGGCACACATTCCGAGATGATCAAGAATAGACAAGATGGATGAAAAGACCATGCTAACACACTGACGCGCAAGTGGGTTGAAGATGACTAAAGCAAGTTTTCTAATTCCTTTGAGAAGTCAGTTTCCTTTCGCCTATAAATAGAAGCCACCTGCTCAAAGGAAAGAGATACGAGAAAAGAGAGAGGAGACAAGATCAAAAGCAGCAAGGAGAAAGAGAAATCACAGAGAGTTGTGATTAAGGGTAGACTTGCATTTGCGATGTATTGCACAATGTATTGTTTTGCTCGGAGGAGCTAATTTTCTTCATCAAGGCTTAGCGCAAGCACCCATGCGGTGATAAGTCTATTTTGTATGCACATACTTTGATTTAATGAAACCTTATTGCCTTCTACTTAGTTGCGATGCTATATTCATTACTAACTCCCGCTTGGCCAGTCGGATGCAATAGCAGCATGCTAAATCCCTGACAAGTAATGCATGCGGACATATCTAAGTAGAACAAGCTAGCGCATTGCATGTAGTCATGGTAGCATTAGATAAATACTACCGCTATTAGATAGTGCATGAATGAAGCTTTGATTGCGTTAAGACTAACACAGTCCCTTGTAAGCTGCTAGAGAACTAAGCCCACGCATGAGCTAACCAAACAAACATTTGATAGTTTTATGCAAAACGCAGAAGTAGTACCGGAAGGGAAACTTGTGATTTTTTCTCACTTAGGCATTAATGGATCAATTAGTCATGGTATGCGCTTCAAGGTTCTTATAAACGCATGAGGTTGCGACCGCCACATCCTTGATAATATTTTCCTTAAGACTTCCCTTTTTACTCTCAATGCATGTTTTACTTTCCTGCAATATTTATTTTTTCATACTCATCAACTCTCTTATTTAGTTTTTCATAATATCACACGTTTTTTAGTTCAGATGAGTAAAAATTATTACATCTTTGCAAACAACCTTTCCCTGTGGATTCGACCCTAGACTCACTAGGTATTACTTGATTGCGTCAATTTATACTTGGATTGATATATATCTGCAATAATTTTGTATTAATTTATTAAGCATACTGACAACCGATCAGAACAGTATCAGTTAAACTATCAATTTTTAGTCATTTAGTATCTTTCCTTTTCTATGCATTTCATGGAGTTAATTAGTAAACAAATTTGAGTTTCGAAATGATAGAATGTTATGTATGTGTTTAACCAAATATTGTGTATGTCGTCAAAATCAAGATTACAAAGAATATATATATACATACATACATACATACATGATGTGTATGGAAAAACTTTATTGGGTAATATTTCCAAGAAAACAAAAGAAAGTAAAGAAATATATTAATAACTAACGACCAAGTTCGACGATTGCAATACCTAACTATATCTTAAATTCAAACGCAAGTTATAAAAAATAATAATATAAAAATTAAAAAAAAATGCATCTGTTTTTATTTTTTTTATAATGATAATGAAATTTGATAAAATCTGCCAATGTGAAACAGTACATCATTCTAAGTTAGTTCTTGCTTCTCAGGTTATGAGATGTCTTTCTCATATGGTTGTTTAGAACCTCCCAATTTATGAACTATTAAAAATAAAAGGTATTATATATATCATTTAAATAATGTGATAAAAAAAGTATATGAAAATACATGATAATTTAAAAAAAAAAATGAATTCAACTTTCAGATATTCGTATCTTTAGATTGCACAAAAAATATGGAGTTTTGTTTGAGGAGGGTAGAAAAAAATATTAAGAAATGTGATATATATTTGTTTTGAAATATAAATGTGTAATACTGATGATATATAATAAATTTTTTTTAAAAAAAGAAGAGTGTGTGTGGTCTCATATGTGTATTGAAAACCTACTATAATAAATTAAAAGAAAAATAGAGAGAGAAGGGAGAGAGATGGTGAGGTTTGTATTGAAAAGATACAATAAATTAAAAAGAAAACAAAGATGGTTGAGGAATTTGAAGCGTTAAAATGAAAACGCTTGTTTAACAAATATATATATATATATATAAAATAAACAAGTAAAATTTGTTAGATGAGATTTTGATGAGATTTTGTTGAAATTTTGACATTTAATAAAAGTAAATAAAAAATAAGAGAGTGACCTATGTTAAAAAAATATTGGTGGTAAACAGCAAATTCATGCTCACATCGTTATGCAGCGAAGTTTTATCCATAAAATAAAATTAGTACAATAAATAACATAAATATATAGTATTTTGAACAAAGTATACACATAATATTTATTTTGGATTTAATAATATTAAAATAATAAAAATATTTTATATTTTGTTTATAACTTAGCAATTTTAAAACTATAAAGAATATATATTACTTTATAATTAGTAAATATTTAGATAATTCATTTCATTGTTTATCTAGAAAAATTAAAATCTTAAATTATGTTTAAAAAAAAAATAAAGCTTCGAAAACAAATCTTGAATTAAAATTTTAAAATCGACCGAAGCAAATCTAAAAAAAATTAAAAATAATATTGAAATTTAATCATAATTATAGTAAAACAACAAAAAAAAAAAAAGAACAAACTTATTTTTTTTCATTTTAATCAAAATTGATACTTTACAAAATTGTAAAATATACCTACAACAATATAACATAAAATTCCAATTTTACAATTGATGCAAAAAATTCTTTATTAATTAAATTTGAAAAAAATTGTAAATAAAACTTACAAAAATACCAAACATAAACCAAAACTTCATATCTCTACACCGGGGAATTGATAAAAATGACCCCTTGAAGTTTTTGGTTTGTAATTTTGACCCCCTCCCTAGGAAAAAAGTTTTTTTGGACCCCTTGATGATGAAGATGATGTAAGCATGCATGTTAATTTACTTTTATACCCTCAATTCATTAAAAACCAATAAAATTAATTATTTCACCAACTTTTCACCCACTTTCACCAACTTCCCATATCATAATTATCATCCATTACCCTTAACCATCCATTAAACCCATTTTGAAAAAAAAAACATCCTACAATCACCCAACCCCTCATCTTCTCTCTTGAATCCACAACAAGGTTCTCACCTAAAGTGCATTTGATCCACAGCAAGTGTTCAATTTTTAACAAGGTACGTTTGTCTGTCATTATTCTATCGTTTTGTTTCAAAAAATCCAATAGAATGTGGTTAAAATGGTTTTTTTTGTCAAAACTGTGTCGAACCCAGTCCAATCTCAGTCGGACGGGTTGAAAATCCCAGCCAAACCATCAATTTTCCCGCCCGAGATCCATTTATATTGAAGACCGGCCGAACCAGTTTTTTCCCAACCGAACCAACATTTTCCCGACCGAGTCATCACTAAGATTGGACCGAGATGAGGGTTTTTATTGTTTTTTTTAAATGTGTATGAATTTCCCGTGGTTGTGTACATTTGTTTATATATTCTTTTGTATTTGTGCAGATACCTCGTGTTTGGGTATGTTTTGGTGGTGTGTGGAAGGAGAGTGAAAAGGAGTACGATGGTGGAGAGGTGAGGGGCTTAAACGTGGATGTTGGAATTTCTTATAACGAGTTCTTAGGTCAGGTGTATGAAATAAGTAGTATAAATTCGAATGATAACGACATTTTATTGAGGTGTCTGCTTCAACTAAGGTCTAAAGCTCCTGCTTTTGTGATTAGGAACGATGTAGACCTACATAGTTTTTTTACGTGGGGGGAAGTGTCTGCAAGTCCCCTTTATGTATCCACTGTGCCAAAATCATCCCTGTCCAGTAACCAAGGGTTTCATCCATATCCCATTCCATATACTGTACCAAATACCCCATATATGGGAGTGCAGTACTTTTCATGTATGGATCCACATCATCAACCATACCATTACACGTCTGTCCCACCATATATCCCACATAACACGAGTCAAGAAATACCATCCCGAGCCACACCCTTTCCACACAATGAAGATCATCACAATCTCTCAACCTCCACATCCTTCCCTTACAAAGAAGAGCAAGAGCAACACATCCCCTCCGTTTCCACACACATGCCATTTACACCCATTTATAACGAGCCAATGTCACTGAGTCCATTACATGATAATGAGGGGGCATATAACTTTTGGGATGATGTTGACAACGTTACCCCGCAGAATGATTTCCATGATTGGGGAGATTATAGAGACGATGTTAACCCGGACAGTGATTTTCAGGATTGGGGAGAATACGAAGAAGAGGAGCCGAACACATATACATATGGAGCACATGAGAGTGAGGAGGAAAATTTATACGAAGTTAATGTAACTGCCCAGGAGATGGAGGAGAACATCAGGGTTCATCAAGAGGTACTTGTAACTGCACAAAATGTCGATCCTCTTGCTATGCCGATTAATATGGCACCCGGTCGTTCTACGACAACTCGTGCATCTAATTCAACAGTCATTTCAGGTCAGTACTCTAATTACAAGGATATAGAAGTGGGACATATATTCTTGTCTAAGAAGGACTTGCAGGTGAGACTGTCTGTTTTAGGGATGAGAGAGAACTTTGAATATAGGGTTAAGAAGTCTAACAAGAAAATATTAAAAGTCTGGTGTGTTGTTGAGGAATGTAAGTGGAGGGTCCGAGCTACGAAGCTGAAAGGCTACGATGTCCTTACAGTTACCAAGTGTTCTAACATTCACACGTGCAAACACTTGATGCTAACCCACAACCATAGACAGGCCAAAAGTTGGGTTGTTGGCAATATTGTGGACACAAAATATTTGGAGGTTGGTCGTTCTTATAGACCGAAGGACATCATAAGTGATATGCGGCAAAAGTTCAGTGTGAATTTGAGTTATGACAAGGCATGGAGGGCTAGAGAACATGTCTTGGTTCTTGCCAGAGACTCGCCTGAAGAGTCCTACAAACAGTTACCACGGTTTGGAGAAGCGTGGAAAATTGAAAATCCTTATTCATTTTTTGACTTGGAAGTGGACGAGGGTCGTTACTTCAAGCATGTGTTCATGACAATTGGGTCCACGATTAGTGGGTTCTTGAACTCTATTCGTCTGGTTTTGGTAGTAGATGGGACCCACATGAGGGGTAAGTTCAGTGGAAAGTTCCTAATTGCAGTAGGCATCGATGGAAACAACCAAATATACCCCGTAAGGTTTGACATGGGAGTGGAGAAACTGATGAATCGTGGACCTACTTTTTCCGACAAAATGAGCGTGCTATTGGTCAACTTAATCCCCTAGTTATTGTATCTGATAGACACAAGAGCATATGCAAGATAGTACGAACTGTGTTTCCTAATGCAGCCCACTGCTACTGTATCCACCATCTAGAAGAGGACTTGAAAACAAAGTTCAAGGATCACGGTTTTATTCCACTCTACCTTAAAGCAGCGAAGGCATTTCGTGATACATAGTTTTAGGAATATTGGAGCAAAATTCCAATACGTGTCCAAAAATACTTGGAAGAAGTCGGACTTGAACATTGGTCACGTGTTTATCAGTGTTGAATGAGATTCAATCAAATGACCACGAACATTGCGGAATGTTTAACTCCCTCTTGAAAGATGCGAGAGAGTTACCAATAACGGGCCTTTTTTATCACATTAGGGGATGGTTGCAAGCCACTTACTATGACCGTTGTACCAATGCAGCGAAATGGGATGCACCAATATCGAAATATGGTGAAGAAATTGTTCTAGCAGCGGAGAAGAATGCGAGAAGGCACGTGGTTAGGCTAATTGATGAAGGTGTACATATTACACATGCGGAAGCAATTGAAGATCGAAAGCACTTAAGACATTCAATTTTACTCCTAAAGCATGCATGTTCTAGAAAAGACAAAATAGAGAGTTTAGAAAACACCAACCTTTGTAGCTCACTTATGTTGAACTCCTTGTGGTGTTTGCCTCTCCTATGCTCTTTGGACAACCTCTAGAGTCTTCCATACTATACTCCGGGCCAAGAACGACTTGTGGGAGTCTATATAAGATAGGGAATGGGAAGGGAATGCTTGAAGCATCAAGCAATGGAGAAGAATGAGAGATGAGAGAACTTTGAGTCCAAATTCCAGCAGCATAACATTAAGGAAATGGCTCTCTCATGTTGGAATATGATTCAAACTCCTTTTAAAGACATTCTCCATGCAAAGCCAAGCCTCAAGACACAAGACACATGGTGTATTTGCAAGCTCAAGTGGATTCTAGGTGTACATTACACAAGACATGCAACAATGCATGAGTGAGTTGTCTTTCCACTTTGAATGATCATGCATTAAGTGGATTTCCAACTAAATCCACTAAATTCAAAATCAAATTTCAAGCTTGCAAATTACCCCCAATTTCAATTCTAAATTGAAATTGATTGCTTGGTAATTAATTTGAAAATTTTCAAATTAATTTTGATATGATTAATCTAATTAATCTTTGTTATCTTGTGCAATTCCATATTTATGATTCCTAATACATATATATAGTATTCAAAACACTTTTTAAATACTTCATCTCTCATTTTCTAATTTAATTCATAATTAAATTATTGTGTCAAACACAATTTACGATAACACCCTTTTTCCCGATTTTGAACGATTCAAAGCTTCCTATCTTTTGTTCTAGGCTTAATTCCGATATGAGCTAGTAGGGGGACCTAATGGACCTATAGATCATGGGCTCCAACGATTCGAGGCTAATCGACTAATCTCATTGTCCAAGCTAGCCAACATTCGTTAACTATCGGGACACTCCACTATAGCCCGATAGTTGCACTCCCCTCACTATAGATATATTTCCGTCCACTTGATTTAACCATGATTAGTAAGTTGATCCTTCACAGGTTGTTCGTAGCTATAACTAGGTCAATAAGCCGTTTTACCCCTATAGTACTTCTAGTTCCTTAAGTCGCACTGATCCTCTAATGAACAATCGGTTTATGGTCCAACCAATAAACCGAGTCCCTCTCGGGCCAATGAGAGGGCAGGATCCCTTTGTTCAAGCCCCGGAGTCAGCACTTAAGGGAACAACCTCTCTACTATCCCTTATTCGGGTAGGAGTGAATTCCTTCTTGCACGACTATGTCCCCAGCTATCTACCCGTTCCTATCCCTGAAATGGGAGGCTTATTGAGTCGGCGATACTGAGCCACTCTCACCTATGCAGATCTAAGGATAAGCCCGAATAAACAGGAGTTCATAGTTAGCTCAGGATTAAGGTCGAGTTACCTAGGTCATCACATGAAATAGTCAGTCTCGTCAGTAAACGGTGTTATAAAGCGAGAGCGACTTATTTCTCGGTCCTGGTCTTATGCAAACTCATTGCATAGGACGCCCCCACTCGCATGTCTCTACATGGACGATTTAGGATCACATCGTCTATACCATCTATAAAGTGGGTCGCGTCTCATAGTGTCTCCAGAATAAGGTACCCAACCCTATTCCTATACTATAGACCGTTTTGGCTATTACTCAAGCTTGATCCACTTTTATGTCTCTACATAAAGCTCAAGTGTTCATCCTATAGCCATGGATCTTAGTTTATTGGATTTGGGTTATTATATGTGCAATTTAATTTATTCAGTAATGACTTTTACTGAATCAATCTCGATAACACCTTTATCGGATAAGTATATAATTCGTTTAACATTCACTATCTACGAGTTTTAGGGCACCAATCCCAACAATTGACCGATACGAATTCCAAGTCGACGATGGACACTTGGGTGGTCGCGTCAACATCCACACAAGAACGTGTACTTGTCGTGAATTCGATTGCTTCGAACTTCCGTGCTCCCATGTAATTGCAGCCTGCATCTACCGAAATGTGCCCTACTTGGATCTCTGTTCAACATGCTACCGGGTTGAAGCAGTGCTAGCTGCTTATGCAGAACCTGTATATCCACTAGGTCACGTGTCGGAGGGGAAAACATCCGATAATTTTGTGGATTTCGAAGTCTTGTCGCCAAAGAGGGTTCCAAGAGTTGGTCGACGACAAACCTTGAGGATACCATCCATGGGAGAGGTTAGACAAGTTCACAAATGTACTCGTTGTGGCGAAATAGGTCATAACAGGAAAACATGCCGCCAACCACTCAACAATGCATAGTTTTCAGTTTTTTTTATGTAATTTTATCTCATGTACCTATCAATGTATCGAACGTTGTTTTGAATATAAGTTTTCATCCATTCTTATATTACAGATGTAGGTTGGTATTTTCTGGGTGCAGGAAGATTATGTTGGTAAGAATGGGAAGGTCTGGTTTAAAAAGAGATACTGTTTTTTTTTCTCGGTTAAATCCTGGCCGAACTACCAGACCCAGATTCTCTAGCGAGACGTGCTAGTCGCTAACGTGGCCCAATCAAAATTTTCTATTTTTCCCGGTCATATCCTTGTCGGATCACCGAACCGGGAACCTGGAACGGGGCAACTTCATTTCCCATTACTTTCTTTCTTTTTTTCCCGGGTGTTGCCCGACCGAGATCGAGACCGAGAAAAAAAAAGTGACTATCGCTTAACATCACCCCATGGCTCGCTCGAGGCACCCGATCAGACCGCCCGGGAAAAAAACAGAAAGCAAGCACTAGTATTTACTTTGGCCTCGTTCGAGTATCTCGTTATGGTGACCCGGTCGGGATAGACCCGACAAAAAAACAGAAAGCAAATGCACTAAATTCACATGGCCCGATTGGGTGGTTCGGTCGGGATAGGACCGGGACAAAAAACTGTACACCTTTCTTTTCTAAATACAAATTTCATTTCTTTTAATGTAATTTTCTATGTTCATTCTTACATAAGTTTGTCATTAACCATTTTTTGGTATATGTTTCATTATGTGATTACATTAGAGTGTGGTTCCTTAAGTTTGCATGGAATTGCATGGGATTGCATGGGATTGCATGAGACATTATAAATTGATGATATATCAATATTTCATTGTAGATGAAATCAAATGACTATAAATCACTAAAAAAGTGACATATTGGCCCATAATTGTACAGCATATTGCCTGCGAAATTTAAGCATCATATCTTGAGTAAGGGTGTCAAATGACGACCCTGTTACATCATACTCTAAGAATTTCCATACAAACACCCCACAGTCACCATTATCACACTGCTACGACCTTGATTTTTCCAGACGGAGAGGCCATCTTCCAAGAGAGAGCTCCTTCCTTGAATCCATAGAGCTCCGATCTTCCAAAGTATACTCGACACGATGTGGCAAAGGACCTTCAACTCCTGCTCCACCACCTCTTCCTTGTTCGGTGCCCTGAGCGAATCTGACACGACCACCTCACCTACCTCCAAATCAATGCACACCAAAACCCAATGGAGACCACCGAGATTATAAGACAAGTACACCACATCAACAGTGGTCCATGGGATGTTGTTGTCTGAATGCTCACCCCTCGTGTACCTCAAGACGCTTGATGCCTTGGTCCATTCATATGTCAAGTCTCGAGGGTGTATGTCGCTACTTAGCTCTTTGTACAGACCGTCTTCACTTCTCAAAAAATTATAAACATAAAAATAACATATCAAACACTATGACATGAGCAAATGAAGTAACAACTTAGACTAGAACATACCGAAACAAATAGATCCGCGGTTGTGAACTTTCTACGACATAGTTGTGGTCGTTGTTCGAACTTCTTTTGGACAAACATGAAGATCGAATCGATAACCTACATCCAGTTACTGTGTTAGTAATCTATATCATACAAATATTGTTTCATTATAACATAGTTTTCAAGCATACCTCATCGGTCATCCATCTAGATGGAGTTAGAAGGTCTACGAACCACGACTTGTCTCTGACAGCGTATTCGGTTCTTCAGACACGGTCTTTTGGGTCCTCACTGTCTAGCCATGTCTTGAATTGGGCAAACAAATATTCAGAGATCTCGGGGATAGGATTGTATGTCAGGACCTTTCGCCTCTTCACGTCTTCCCTTGTGTCTTTCCATGGAGTTCTCAACTTCCATGCAGTCTTCCTCTTCCGAGTCCCCCGTCGTTCACTGGGCTCGTTTTGTTGTGAAGTAAACTAGACACCCTGTACAATAAGAGAGAAGTGATAAATGCACTAACTAAACAATATTAATAAAATACCGACATCATATACACTAGGAATAAATATTGAAATCCATACTAGCGTAGTTTGATCCTCGGTGACTTGTAGTTCCTTGCCCACTACAAGTTCAACACTATCAGTGTCTTCCTGTGAATTAAAAAATAATTGAAGTCAATTACAACACAATGCATACGTTCGAAAAAACAAAATTATAAAAACAAAAAAGAAAACAAACATTATACACGCTACATTTACCCGATCTTTACCATCATCCCCCTCATCTATATCAATGATACCCTTTTCCACCCCTTGAACTGGACCACCGCCACCGATCCCTTCCACTACTGGAGCTTTTTGTTGTGTGTCGGTCTGAACAGCTGAACCAGTAGCCACATTCAATGGGGTGTCTCCTCCTTTCACGCTAGTGGTGCCGCAGAGGTTGAATGATGGATGTGATATAAGATGATAAATAATTATAAAGATAAATTCAGCCAACCTTAGTGCAAGTATACATTATCGCACGTAGTGATAAAAACCTTAGAAGTATTCCAAGGGTATTGATCCCACTTGGACTAAATTGGAAATTCAAATTTGAAGAAGAAATTTCTCAACTGATTGCTTAAAAATAGGTAACCGAAGAAATATTTGATGATTGATTTTTAGAAAAATAAATAAAGCAAGCAAATAAATAAAGAATAACAATAATGAAAAAAACGAGGTATTCAATATGGATTCATCCCAAAGCAAATAACTTTAATAAGGATTATTCAACTTAAGCCTATTCAATGCATTGGGTCAGATTTAACTTCTATTTGGCCTTGCTACCAAGAACCGTTAGAAGGCTAAGCGAGTATCGTTATGCACATTTCTGTGACTCGACTCCGACATAGATAATTCACGAATGCAATCTATAACCCTATAGGTTATATAGGGTGCCTTAGGCAGCTTGCCCTATACCATCGAATAATCTCTTTCGAGCTTTTTCTCCTATATCACCTTTATGAGAATCGATATCGTTTGTCCCTTTCAAGATCAAACTCACTTAGCATGCAAAGTCTAAGTGATCAAGTTAAACTCAGCAAGATCAGAATGATATTAAATAAAGAATGACATGCATTGAACAAAACTTAAGCAAATAAAACACTTTCAAGCTATTGAACCATAAGGGAATTCACCATATTGAACCCCTCAACGGAATTTAGCTACTCATGGTGAGATAAAGTGCAAATGAATACCTTTTCATTGAAATTAAGATGTAAAGAATACTGATAAATGAAAAGTAACACAAGCTGGAAATAAAGACAGTAGCTAAATACTAGGGCTTTTCTATTTTATCCAATCCTTCTAGAGTTCGCTTAGACACTCCATTCTCTCACTTTTACAAAGTGGGTGATCGCTAGATGGAAGGTCAATTAATTACATGGAAATTTTCGCAGATATGCGTTAATCCAAGTATAAATTAACACAATCAAGTAGTACCTAGAGAGTTCTAGGGTCGAATCCACAAGGAAGGGCGGTTAACGAGTTTTTAACAGCTTACTGGCTAAACTCTTGGACACATGGTATCACAACAATTAAAAAGGATGTTATTTGGAGTTGGTTGATAAAATAGTGCAATAAACATAAAATCTGCGAAAAAGAGTTAAGGAAAATATCATATAACAAGGCTATCAAGGCTTTCACTGTGGCGACCGCATGCGTTATAAGTAATCTTGTAGCGCATAATTTGACTAATTGATCCATTAATGCCTAAGTGAGAAATAATCATAAGATTCCCTTCCAGTACTACTTATGCGTTTGGCGTAGAACTAACAACTGTTTTGTTCAATTAGTTCATGCATTGGTCCAGTTCTCTAATAACTTGCAAGTGACTGCGTTAGTCCTAAAACAGTCTAAGTTCATTCATGCATTATCTTATTGCGGTAGTGTTGAGTCTAATACTACCAAGATTACATGTAATGCGCTAGCTTGCTCTACTTAGATATTTCCACATGTGTTACCTGTCAGGGGTTTATCATGCTGCTACCGCATCTGCAGGTTGGCTAGGTGGGAGTTAATAATGAAAATATTATCGCATCTAAGTAGAAAGCATTAACTTCTCATTCAATCAAAGTGTACGCAGACAAATAAACTTATCACCGCATGGGTGCCTACGCTCAGCTTTGATAAAATAAAAATAGCACATGCTGAGAAAGAAATACATCAAGTAATACATTCTAACGCAATGCAAGTCTACCCTGTGATGATATTCTTTCCTCTAATTTTTTTTCTCTTTGCTTTCTAGTCTCGCCTCTCTCCTCTGTGTCCTTCTCTTGGGCAGGTGGGCGCTTCTAGTGAAAAAGATCCTAGAAATAGGACTTTGTCTTCTTACATCCTAGAAATAGGACTAGAACCACTAGGGTTTTAAGAGTCATGAGCGTTACTTACCTAAGTTTCAGCTAGCCTTAGAAATAGATGCCTAGTTGGCTTAGACTTCTAAAGGCACCTAGATCGGAGCTGCATGCTTAGCTTAGTTTATATATAGAATTGTTCTATATGCTTTGCCAATGTACTGGTATTTTAGAAAACTTAATTAAAATACGAATCGATCCTATACGCTTTCGCTGGGAATTTAGGAGTTTCAATTCTTCAGGGGTATCCATGCTGAGGGCACTTTCTCAGTAACTCCTTATAGCGTTCCCAGGCCTCAAACAGTTGTTCATCAAATTGCTGCTGAAATGTCCCAATTTCGGTCCTCAGCTTGATCGTCTTAGCAGGAGGAAACAATTTATTTAAAAAGGTCTGTACCAAAGCATCCAAGGTGGTAATGCTTCCAAGTGGAATAGATTGCAGCTAATCTCTCGCTTTATCCTGCAAAGAAAAGGGGAATAAACGTAAGCGTATAACATTCGTAGTTACTCCATTTAACTTTACCGTCCCATAGATATCAAGAAAAGATTTAAGATTGGAATTCGGGTCTTCTGTAGGCGATCCTCTGAAGGCACAGTCACGAGCCATCTGAATATGACTGGTCTTCAGCTCAAAATTATTGGCATTGATTAGGGTATAGACAATCTGATAAGTGCCAAAAATATATCTATTTTGCCTCTTATTCTTAGCTTATTTCTTGTGAAACTTGTATGTTTTTGGATCAAATTTACTATTCCCGAGCCTAAAAAGTGTAAAATTTGGTAAGTTGAGTCTTAGAGAGTCATGTTTGTTAAATTATGTGTTTTTGTGTTTTAATGAACTGATTTGATTTGCATTTAACACATTTTTGCATGCTGCAAGAAAAACAAAGGAAAACAGAGGAACATCATAAATGCAACCGCATTTCTAGGTAGAAACAGCAAAAGTTCGAGTCCGTCGCGGGCCGTTTTGAACGAGCTTTTCACACACCTAACCGACTATTTTGACTTCGAAACTGACTAGGCTACCTGCAAGCACCATTTTTGTGACTCCTCAACGACTCCCCATTCTATAAAAGGCCACAAATCGAAGGCAAAAGCAAGCAAAACTCACTAGGAATAAGAGGGTGGTGACAGAACCCTAGTAGACGCCCATAAGTGAAGACCAAATTCTAACCTTAGTTAGTCATCAAACCTTCATGTTTGTAGAGATTTTCACCCTATTTCCAACTTGTATAAGAAGATTAGAGTGTCATGAGAAGACTAGAGGAATTAGTTAAATAAACTAAACCTAATTTTAGCTATTGCAAATTATTTTCCAGTAGGGGTGATCATCGATCAGTCGGCGTCGGTTTTGGGCTCAAATCGATGTCGACCACCGACATGTTGGTTTTGTTCGATCGGCAGTAGTCGGTTTCAGAGTTGTTTATAGAACCGACCGAATGATCATAAGTAAACTTCGGCCGGTTTCGGTCAGTTTTGAAAGTTTGCCTTCGTCAGAGCTGTGAAAAGAAAAGAGAATGGGTGGGCTATGAAAAGAAAAGAGAACGAGTGGGATCGTGGTGACGAAGTGCTCCAACAAAGAGACCGTTCGTGGTGACGAAGAGCTCTGACAAAGAGACGACGAAGAACTCCGGCAAGATCTGGATAAAAAGAAAAAAAGATGGAATGAAATGAGAGTGAGTAGAAGAGAAAGAGAAAGGGCGAACGAAGAAGAACTCCAACGGTAGAGAGAAAATGAATGAGAGTTCTAAGAAAGAGAAAGAAGTTTGAATGAGGATTTAAAAAAAAAAAGTATTTTTTCAAAAAAGGTAATGATTACCTATAATATATAGGTAGTTATTACCTATGAGATTGATTGATAAATGGACAACTGTGATAGCATAACATGCGTGGCCCAGCAGGTTTGTATTTACTTCTTCTTTTTTTTTTTTTTTTTGGGCTCACCGACCGACTGACTGGTACCGACTCTGACCTACACATCTAAAAATCGACCGACCGACGTCAACTTCGGTCGTTCGGCTCAGTTTTTTGGTCTTATATATCACCCTTATTTTCTAGCATCTTGTTGTTTTCATTATTTCTTATACTTATCGTTTATTTATTCAATGAAAAGTTATTTGTTTATACTTTTATCCATCATGCATAGCTAACTTCCATTGAGGGGTTTGGTTTAGTGAATTCCCTTGTGGATGGAATAACTTGAAAGTTGTTTGTTTGCTTAAGCTTTATTTATGCATGTCATCCTTTATTGATTGTCATTCTAATCTTGTTAAGTTTAACTTGATCACTTAGACTTAGCATGCAATGTGAGTTTGGTACCGAAATGGTCAAACAATATCGGTTTTCATAAAGGTGATATAGAAGAAATGGCTCGAAAGTGTGTATTCGCAGTTATAGGGGATGATCGTTTATAACAACTATAGGGTTATAGGTTTGATAGCATGCAAATATGCTATCTATTTCCTATTAATTTTGGCTAGTTTTGTGCTTAAATTGTGTGCTTTGAGGTGTTTTTATGTTTAATTTTTCAGAAATCGAGCAAAAAGGGAAAACTGAAGTTCTTGTGAGATTTTGGATGATTTTGGGAGCTTTTGGACCATCTTGAAGATTGAAGAGAAAATTCATTGAAGATCCAAGCCCAAAAGCCCAAGAAAAGAGAGTTGGAGGCCCAAATTGAAGTCCAAAGGGTCATTCTTGAAGAGGAGATCCGAGAGGCTAGCGTCGGAGCGTTGAGATGCTGGAAGCCATGGACACCAAGTTAAAAATGTGACGCGTCTTGATGCTGCAATAGTGTGGGCACCAAGTATCTTACGTCACAATGTCGAGACACTGTGACATCAACGTCTTGACGTTGGGGCTGTTGGACAACTATAAATAAAGTCATTTTTAGCCTTGAAAGGGGAGCCAATTTGAGGGATTTTACCCTATTCTTGAATCCACACTAAAATTGGGGGTCTTAGGAGAAGATTGGGAGCCTTGTTGAAGATCTTTGGAGCTCCGGATCGATGGAGATAGCCACGGGACGACGAGATCGACATTATATGGAGCATTTCTCTTCCCTTTCCTTTTGTTTTTAGTTTCTAGATTAGGTGTAATTAGGAATTTTTGGATGTTTTGTGATTATGAGTAGCTAATTCCTAAATTCTATGGGTTTGATTTAGTTTGTTGGACCTTTGCTTAATTAATTAATTGATTTGGTTTAATTGTCATTTTCATTCATTTGTGCATTTTGTCCATAATGCTTTTAATCACCTGATCACTGATTAATCAAATTGTTTTCTAAGTGGAAACTTGACAGAGAGAAATTTAGTGTAGAACTTAATGTGTGACTAATGTTTATTTACCTGAGTGACAAGGGATTAAATAAATAAATGTTAGAGGTTGTTAATGAAGAGTCATTATGCCATGCTTAATAAATAAGGAGGAAACCGAAAGGAGATTCTTTATTAAAAGGCATGGGAATAGGAGGAGACCGACAGGAGAATCTTGAATAATGGACTTCTAGACTTATGAATTGAACTAATTAGTTAATTGGTAAGCAATTAAAGGTCCAATTAATGAAATCAACACCCTAGAATTATCCCTCTAAATTGTGTCTCCATTTATCTTTTGCTTTCTAGATTAGTTTTTTAGTTTATCTTTTCCGACATTAGATTTGGTTCTCTAAATAAAGCAAAGCAACGGTATTCGCGGTAATTAATTGAATAAATCCAATCCATTTGGAGACGATACTCACATACTCAAAATCACTATATTACTTGACTCGTGCGTTTTGCGGTCATCAAGGTTGCATGCATGAATCATCTATGTCAGAGTCGAGTCACAAAATTGTGAATAACGATACTAGTTTAGTCTTCGAACGGTTCTTGGGAGCAAGGCAAAATAGGAGTTAAACCTGACCCAATGCATAAATAGACTTAGGTTAAACAAGCTATTATTAGA
Organism: Luffa acutangula; assembly: GCA_036850905.1. NCBI lineage: Eukaryota > Viridiplantae > Streptophyta > Magnoliopsida > Cucurbitales > Cucurbitaceae > Luffa > Luffa acutangula. The sequence goes on along the minus strand of CM072094.1, from coordinate 6,359,967 downwards.
GTTATTCACACTTGGGTTGAAGCTTTACTAAATTCCTCGCTTTTATTATTGTTTGTTATTCTTTGTACTACTTGCTTTATTATTTTCCAAGACCCCAACATCAATCATTTTATTTTGGTTACCTACCTTGAAATTTAAGAACAATTTGTTCTTCAAATCTATGTTTAAATAGTCCCTGTGGGATCGATACTCTTGGAATACTTCAAAAGTTTGATTACTACATACGATAGTGTATATACTTGCACTTAGCTTGACTGAAATCCATCTTTAATTCATATTTTTCATCTTGTTCCTACCTCTATCTTCAGTCTACACCGCATCACAATCCCCGACTTTTGCTCTTGAAACACGGACTGAAAATAATCCCTAATTGGTTTGGGCTCCTCAGGTGGATTGGAATTAGCCATTTGGATAGGTCTTTCTTGGTTCTTCCTTCGAAGTCTATTATAAGTTCTCTCATTCTCGCGATTAAAGGGAACTAATGTCAACTCCCTATCTTTTCGCATACACAATCTATCCTAAAATAAAAGAAATAATAGAAAAGGAAAGAAAACAAATAAGGAAAGAAAATAGAAAAGGAAACATCTAAAAACAAATAAGGAAAAGACAAACAAGGAAAAATAACAAACAAGGAAAAAATACTAAAAAGGAAAAAAAAACAATTAGATAAATAAGGAAAACAACAAATATGGAAAGAAAACAAATAAAAAAATGCAACTACCTAAAGAAAAAATAAAATACACTCTAAATTAAGATCGAATTTTTTTTTTCTCGATATTAATCTAACTAAATATGTCAATCCCCGGCAACGACGCCAAAAACTTGATGCACAATTTTGCTACCTCAAGTGTACGAGTCAAGTAATAATATAGTGATTAAGAAATCGAATGTCGTCCCCTGGATTGGTTTTCTAATTAGATCAACTACCGGCAATAATTTTACCTAATCTTATTTAGAGATCACAATGGTATGAGTTTAATGAATCAAAAAGTACTGCAAATTAAAATGTGGAAATTCAACTGGAGAAATTCTTAGGGATTTGATTTCATCAATTTAGATTTAGGATTAATAAAGGGGAATGAATTTTTACGTGCAATTATTTTATAAGTCAAGGGCACTAAAATCACAAATATCTCTCCTGAGCATAAATGATTCACATCCATACAATAAACCTGATATCTCTATCTAAGTTCATTAACATGCTAGACCTTGAGTCTATTCATTTTTTACAACTTCTAAAGTTATTCTACATCACCCGATCTTAGAATTCTACCTTAGTCATGCAATCAAAGTCTAAAATAAATCCCCTCTCCCGAGCAAGATTCAACACAAAATCATTCAATCAATGGTCAAATAATTGAATGCATTAAAACATAATTGCATGAATAAAATAAAGGCACAAACATCCCAATAATTAATCCATCAATCTAAAAGACTACATCAATCCCTAAGAGATACAAGTTAGCTACTCATAGTCATTGAACTACAATCAAAACTTGAATGAAAAACCATAAAAACTACAAGAGATAAGGAAAGAAAGGGAAAATTTCTCAAATCCGTCAAAACCGCATGTCCCCGTCACGATTTCCACGTCTTCAAGCTTGATTTCCGCTCCTTGACCTTTTTTCAGCTCCCACAGAAGGTCCCTTATAAAAATTAGGTCTAAAAATTCACCCATTGGACTCCTTTCTCTCACCCAAAATCACTTTCTATATACAAAATTTGCCGACAGCGTCGAGACGCTATGGCCAACGTCTCTATGCTATCCCTTTGTCGCGCATATCAGATTTGGAAAACTTTGACAGTGTTGAGATGCTAAGGGGCAGCGTCTCGACGCTGTCCCAAATGCGCACCTACTATCTTCATGGTAGTGTTGAGACGCCCAAATGCAGCGTCTTAACGCTGCCTTCTTGGGTTAGTGTTGGGATAAACACTATATTTTAATGATCAAATATCCCCTCTTGTGTGAACCTAATAGGAAATTAGTAAAGTAGAAGCGAAAAAATTAATCATGCACAATAACAGGACACCAACAATTTTAATGTGGAAAAACCTCCCCAAGGCGATGAGTAAAAAACCACGAACCGAAGTCAAAAACTCCACTATAATCAATAATGGGTTACAACGAGTTCTCTCTAGATACAACTAGAGGCATACAATAAAATATATCTCAAGATAACAATCTCGACAATAAACGACAAGAGAACAAATAAGAAAGATCTCACCCAAGTAGAAACCAACTACCCATTGCAATCTGACTGTAGGTAGCACCAAAAGAAATCTCCACCATTCAGTTTGAAGACCCTCGTGTAAGGAACACGTTGTCAAAATTTAAGCTCAATCGGACCACGGATCGACCTCCAAAAGGTTGAAAGACGGTACTGTATGGATGCCTTTTCTTTTCTCCTATTTCTTTTTGTTTCTCTCTCTTCTGTCACTCTCTCACTGTGTATATTAAAGGTTAAATTATCAAAAATACCCCTCGACTTTAGGGTTTGTTTCAATTATACCCCTGGACTTTCAAAAGTTTCAATTATGCCCTTGAAGTTTCAAAATTGTTTCAAAACTACCCTTGAAGGCTTTTTTTTGTTAAATTCATGGATGTAAAATGACGTGTTTGCATATATATTGTTGCTTATGTGAATAGATTTGAACACATACGTGGAAAAAACGATAAAAACACATGCAAATGCATCAATTTTTGTCGATAAATTTAACGGAAAATGTCTCCAAGGGTAGTTTTGAAACAAATTTGAAACTTCAAGGGCATAATTGAAACTTTTGAAAGTTCAGGGGTATAATTGAAACAAACCCTAAAGTCGAGGGGTATTTTTGATAATTTAACCTATATTAAACCACGACTGCAAATTTTATTTAAAAACAAATTGTGGCCCTAATGAGCCTTGGGCCTTTTCTCTACTAAAGTGAAAAAAAAAACCCAACAAATCTCCCCCTTTTCACTGTGTGGAGGAACTTGTCATTCCAGCAGCGGAACGACAAAACTCAAGCTTTTCTCTTGGTAAATTCTTAGTCAACATATCAGATCCATTATAAACAATATGTATCTTCTCAAGCTCAAACAAACCATCATTCAATGCATCTATCATCCAGTGATACCTCACATCTATATGTTTAGTTCTTGAATGAAATGTAGAGTTCTTACCAAGATGAATAACCCTCTCGATTATCGCAGAATATCACATACCGTTGCTGCTTGAAGTCATGCTCCTGTATAAACCACTTCATCCACAACATCTCTTTGCAAGCTTCTGCTGCTGCGATATATTCTGCTTCAGTCGTAGAAATTGCAACGCACTTCTATACTCTTGACTGCCAAGACACTGCACCACCTGCAAACATCATGAAATAGCCAGAAGTGGACTTTCGATTGTCTAGATCACCTGCCATATCTGAATCAGTATAACCGACAAGCACAGGCTTTCCACTTCCAAAAGTGAGCTTCAAACTGGAGGTGCCTCGCAAATATCTCATGATGCACTTGTCTGCCTCCCAATGTTGTTTTTCTGGATTGGATATAATACGACTAACAACACCAACATGAGCAATATCTGGTCTAGTACATACCATGACATACATCAAGCTCCCAACTGTTGAAGCATATGGGACCTTTCTTATCTCCTCATTATCTTCATCTGTAGACGGACTTTGTTTGCTACTCAGTTTAAAATGACTAGATAAAGGAGAACTTACTGCTTTAGCTTTACTCATGTTGAATCTTTCAAGGACCTTCTCCAAGTATTGGTCTTGTGACATATACAGTTTCTTGGATGTTTTGTCCCGTACAATTCGAATTCCAAGAATTTTCTTTGTTGGCCCCAAATCCTTCATGGCAAAGGATTTGTTCAACTGTTTCTTCAACATGTCAATTCTCGAAACATTTTTGCCAACAATCAAAATGTCATCAACATAGAGCAATAATATAATAAAATCATCGTTAGAATTTTTTTTCACAAAAACGCAGTGATCAGAAGTAGTCTTCTTGTAGCCTTGCTCCCCCATAACTGACTCAAAATTCTTGTACCACTGTCTTGGTGCATGTTTCAACCCGTAAAGACTTTTCTTCAACTTGCATACAAGATCCTCCTTGTCTTTCTCCTCAAAACCCTCTGGTTGTTCTTGTCTAAGTCTCCTTGAAGGAATGCAGTCTTAACATCCATCTACTCAACCTCTAAGTCAAGGCTAGCTGCTAAACCCATAACTACACGTATAGAAGACATCTTAACAACAGGAGCAAAATTTCATCAAAGTCAGCACCTTTCTTCTGACTGAACCCTTTGACAACTAGTCTCGATTTGAAACGCGGTCTTGAGGTATGTTCTTCTTGTTTCACTCGATAAACCCACTTATTTTTCAGTGTGATTTTCCCTTTAGGGAACTTAACAAGCTCAAAAGTATGGTTTTCATGTAAAGACTTCATCTCATCTTTCATTGCATCAATCCACTCTCTTTTGTGCTCATCTTCTATGGCCTCTTCATAACTCTCAGGTTCTCCCCCATCAGTCAATAATACATATTCATTAGTTGAATATCTTGTTGACGGACGTCGATCTCTGTAGATCTCCTAAGTGAAACATCTGTGGGAACTTCTGTCTCTGACAACTATTCATAAACATCATCATTTTCCTCAACTTGTTCAGAACCTTCTACCTCAACTGTATCATCAAGATGATCATTTTGGACCTCGTTTTCAATCTGTGTAGAAAGTTGTGTCAAAGGAACTGAATCTAAATCAATCAGATCATCATTATATTCATACTCTGTTTTATCTGTCTTCTTGATATCTTGTATGGTTTGGCCTTCTATAAACGCAACATCTCAACTTGTAATGAGCTTCCTCTGCACTGGATCATACAGTTTGTAACCAAACTCATCTTGACCATAGCCAAGAAACACACACGGACTTGTCTTTGCATCAAGTTTCGATCTCTCATCTTTAGGAACATGAACGAAAGCTTTACAACCAAAGACACACAGATGATTATAAGATATATCTTTCGTTGACCAGATTTTGTTTGGAACTTCAAATGCCAATGGAACACATGGTGTGAAATTCAAGACATGGCAACTGTACTTAATGCTTCACCCCAAAATGATCTTGGTAACTGTGACTGCGAAAGTAAACATCTCACCCTTTCAACTAGTGTTCTGTTCATTCTCTCAGCCAACCCATTTAACTGAGGAGTCTTAGGAGGTGTCTTTTGATGCCTAATACCATGATCTCAGCAATACTCATCAAAAGGTCCACAATACTCACCGCCATTATCAGTCCAAATACATTTCAACTTTTCACCAGTTTCTCTTTCAACAAGAGCATGAAACTGTTTAAACACTTGCAACACTTGATCTTTGGTCTTCAAGGTATAAACCCATGTTCTCCTCGAATGATCATCTATAAACGTCACAAAATATGATGCACCTCCAAGTGTTTTTGTTTTCATAGGACCACATACATCATAATATACTATGTCAAGTATATTTGGTTTCCTTGAGTGTTGAGATGCCTTAAAAGAAACTCTGGTTTGCTTTCCTGCCAAACAATGAGCACATCTTTTCAAAGGTGCATTCTTCATATCAGGCAACTGGTTTTTCTTGGCCAAAATCATCAAACCCTTCTCACTGATGTGACTAAGTCTTTTATGCCAAAGTTCAACACTCTCATCATTATCCACTGTATTTATATCTCAATCAGTAATATTTGCCTGCATCAAATACAGTGATCAATGAACACTTTTCTCCCTTAGCTACCACCATAGAGCCTTTAGTAAGCTTCCATTTACTGTCATAGAAGGTATTGTAGAAACCTTCATCATTAAGCTTACCTGTGGAGATTAAATTCATACGGATATCAAGGATGTGTTTCACATTCTTCAAAATTAGCATAGAACCATTCTTGGTCTCCAGGTTCACATCTCCCATGCCAACTGCTTTTGTTGATCCATCATTACCCATCCTAACACTCCCAAAATCACCAAATGTGTAGGATGCAAAGAAATCCCTTCTAGATGTAGCATGAATTGAGGTGCCACTATCAATCACCCAACTACTCTGTTGTGTAGTAAGATTAATCACATCACCGTCGAATAAAATAAGAAACTCTTCGGTGGCTTCAACAACTCTATCTGCATCATTACCATCGTCATTCTTCTTTTCCTTACCTTTGTCATTTTTATTTTCCCTTTTGAATTTTCGACAATGCTTCTTTATATGCCCTTTCACACCACAGTGAAAGCACTCAACATTTGCAAACCGGCCACTCTTGCTTTTTCTTTTGTCTCTATCCTTCGGACCTTTGCTCTTACTCCTCCCCCTTCTTTCAGTAACAAGAACATCTGACTGTGAAGAAGAGCCCTGCGACTTTCTTTTCATCCCTTCGTTCAAGGCACTACTTTTTACTAAGTTCATACTTGGTACTCCATTTCAGGCTGAGTTAGATAAGGAAGTTCTAAATGTCTCCCACAAGTCCGGCAACTGATGTGGACTTTTCCTAATCGCAAGCGCACGGGTCAAGTAATAATAAAGAGTTCGTATAAACGAGTGTCGTCCTCTGGATTGGATTTTTAAGCAAATCAAGTATTGTGAATTATCTTGCCCAATTTTATTTAGGGATCAAAAAGTGATGATTGAATGATAAGAAAACCAAATTAAAGCAAGTAAAAAGTGTGGAATTTCAATTGGGAAAACTACTTAGGGAATTGATTTCGCCGATTTAGTTTAGGATTGATTTTAAGGAATAAGTTATTATGCACAATGGAATTATGAGCCAAAGACCCTTTAATCACAACTACCTCTCCCGAGTATAATTGATTCTCATGCAAATTAACCAACTTGATATCCCTATTTAAGTTTATTAACATGCAAGGCAATGAGATCTTTTAACCAATTCTAAAGTTAATCTAAAACCGTCACGAATTAGAAAATAAACTTTAGTCATGCAATCTTGAGTAAGTCTAAATCAAATCCCCTCTCCCAAGCTAGATTCGAAACTTAAATCATTCAACTAATGGCCAATTAATTGAAAGCATTAAATCAAGATTACAAACATAATAACATTGCACAACTTAAACCATAAATCAATCCATAAACTTAATCAACTACATCAATCCCTAAGCTACAAGTTTAGCTACTCATGAATAGAATTACAAGCTCAACTAAACATGTAAAAGCCATAAAATCTAGCTAGAGAGAAGTAAAAGGAAAGGAAACACTTAATGTCGTCGATCCCGGCACGTCCCCGTCTCGATATCCACACCACCAAGTGAGATTCTCGGTCCTCGTCCTTGCTTCAGCTCCCACAGTAGGTCTCTAGTCGAAATTAGGGTTCAATTCTCTCAATTTGGCCTCCCCCATTCCGTAGCAAGAAAAGAAAGTTAAATAGGAAAATATGTCGATAGCGTCGAGACGCTGCCTCTTAAACGCGCGTTCTGAATCAGGGAAAAACGGGAGCGTCGGGACGCTCTTATCACAGCGTCTCGACGCTGTGAGTCTGCCGCCTATTTTAATTAAGGAAACGTAGCGTCGAGACGCTCCAAGAGTGGCGTCTCGACGCTGATAGGCAGAATGCCCTCTCTTGGCTCCTTGATGCTTGAACTTTCTGGTTCTTTGGCATATTTTCACGTATTGAACACCGGATTAACTGGTAATCCACATTTTAGCTCTAATCGACTCTTTCCTACAAAATAAACAATTAAGTGCAATAAAGTGGCCCAATAATCATAAAAGACTAGCTAAATTAAATAAGTAAAGATAGCTAGCTATGCTCGCTATCAAATACCCCCAAACTTAAGCTTTTGCTAGTCCTCGAGCAAACTACAAATCAACATACAGTAGAAAAATGGATGCAACAATCATAACTCAATCCACAAGGCTCAAAAGTCAATAACCAAGCAAGCAAGAGACATGCACATAAGGACCAATGAGGGAGACAAATTAAAATTTTTCCAAAATTAACTTGCACCAGCGAGATCTAACTCAACAAGATCAGACTCTACTAACTCGAGATTGAATTATTAAACTCTCAGCTCATCTTCCCTCTACACTGGCACTAAGGCTTCACTAATGAGTTAATGGAACAAATTAGATTGTTTTCCTCCAAACTTAGGTGCTTATAATTAACAATTAAATTAAGCATGTATATGTGGCACTAGCTTTCACACACCCATTGCAGGGACCCTTAACCTGAGTTTTCTCTGGTTGGCCTAACTGATCACAACAAGGGTAGCTCTTTTTGCCTTAATCTTTATTAAACATTGCAAACTGTGCACAGGCCATGGTATAATAATTTTTCTTTTCAACAGTAACAACAAGAATGATTTTTCTTTATGAGTATAAATAGCAAATATTCTTTTCTTTCCTCCTAAGCAAGATCAAACATGCTAATTTGCAAAGCATTAACTTTTTAGCTCTACCCTACACCTATCGAGGTGACAACAAGCATATGAACCCAATAATTCGCTCCTAAGCATTCAAATCCAAATCTAGCCAAGATAAATACTCTACTCATGCACGCCATCTCCTAGAAAAATTTTAAAAAATCTCCCTTTTTGGGCACTTATGCTTACAACTCATCACAAGCTTGAAAATTGACAAGAAAGCCTATCCTTGGACATCATAATCATGCAAAAGTAGAATCCAAAAAACAACCATATGCATAATTCAAAGAAAGCTCAAAACTATAGCCCGAACTCATATCCTCAAGGGCTCAACAAACATGCTAATCCACCCCCAAACTTAAAATATGCATTGTCCTCAATGTATAAAGAAAATAAGGCATAAACAAGCATGAGAACAATAAAAGAATGACAGGAGTGAACAATACTGGCCTGGAATGATGATGACTTCTTGCTTGAGATCTTGGAATCTTGAAAGCACAGGAGAGAAAGAAAACAAGACCTACAAAACAAAAACAACCAATAAATCAAAAACAAAAAGAAAACACACTAACTTACTTGGGTTGCCTCCCAAAAGCGCTTGTTTAACGTCATTAGCTCGACGTGTTGATCGTGCTTCAAGGAGGCTTTTGTTCTGTGAATCCAACAGAGGTGCTCTTTCTTGCACCTTTCCTATATCCCATGAAAAGCACTTCATCTTTAGAGTCTTCAACTGCTTTAAAGATTTCTTTTCCGTTCTTGACTCTAATAGTGAGCTCCCTGCACTCAATATCTATAATCACTCGCCCAGTAGCGAGGAATGGTCGTCCTAATATGACAGGCATCGAAGGATTTTCTATCATGTCCATAACATACAAGTCAATAGGGAGGAAAAATCTACCTACTCTGATTAACACATTTTCTACAATACCAACTGGTCTCACCACAGATTGATCAGCCAATTGGAGCTTTACATGAGTAGACTTAATCTCACCTATATCTAACTTTTTACACAACGATAGAGGAATGATATTAATGCTAGCACCTAAGTCACATAATGCTCTAAAAGAGTAAGTACCAAAACTACAAGGAACAGAAAAACTCCCTGGATCTGCTACTTTTTCAGGTACCTTCTGTTGGACTCGAGTGCTGCATGTGGAAGCAAGATATACAGTGTCAACCTTCTTTTCTTTTCGCTTCTTTGCTAACCACTCCTTCATGAACCTGTTGTACTGGGGCATCTCTAATGCCTCTGCAAAAGGAATATTAATATTCAGATTCATAAAAGCATTCATAAATTTATCAAACTGAATCTGATTGTTCTTTTTCTTCTTTTTTTTTTCTTTTCCTTGGGAACCAACAGTGTGGGAGAAGGAATAGGAGGCTCAAGGTTAGGCTTTTCAGCCTCATCAGATGATGTGTCCTCCTCAGCTTCCCCTGTAGGCGTTTCATAGTCCTCAGATTCAGGTTCCTCTTCAGATTCCTCCTGGTGCACAGTGATTGCCTTACAATACTCCATCTGGGGTTTCTCTTGTTCAGCTGGGGCCTTACCTTTATTCATGGTGCTTACAACATTCACCAACTGTCCCAGCTGAGTCTCAATGTTCTTGATGGCAGCACTGTGGCCATTCACTGTGGTGTTGATGGCAATGACTGCCTCCTCTAACTTGGTTGTCCTGTTACTTGACTCTGCAATGAAAGCTCCAACAAGATCCTCTAACTTTTTATTTTCTTGAGTTTGAGGGGCAAAACCAGGGGGGTTAAGAACATTCTTGGTGTTTGCATAAGAGAAATTTTCATGGTTCCTATTGTTAGGGTGATAATGTGTAGGTGTAGAACTATTATTATATCCCCTAGAATTAAAATTTGATACATATTGAACCTGCTCGATGGTCTCCTCCTGAGGTCTAGATGCTAAAGCAGCAGCTGATTCAATTGACTGTGCACTCCCTGTACCTGAAAAATTTCATAAAAGCATTAGCGAGGGAAGTCATCTGGGCCTGGAGTGCACTTACTTTATCAACCTTAAACACTCCAGCAGCAATCTTTTTAGGTGTAGACCGTTCAGATGGCCACTGATAGCTGTTGGTGGCCATATCCTCTAGAAGTGTGCGAGCGTTTTCCACGGTCTTGGACAACAGAGTCCCACCTACAGCTCCATCAACAATCGCTTTTGTACTAGGAGTTAAACCATTATAAAACAACTGTACCTGAAGCCAATCGGGGTAACCATGCTAAGGACACTTCCTCAGTAGCTCTCTGAATCGCTCCCAAGCTTCGAACAGCTGCTCATCATATTGTTGTTGGAATGTCCCAATCTCGGTCCTCAGCTTGACCGTCTTTGCCGGAGGGAAAAATTTCTTTAAAAAGGCCTGGACCAAAGCATCCCAGGTGGTGATGCTCCCAGGAGTAATAGACTGCAACCAATCTCGTGCTTTATCCTGCAAAGAAAAGGGAAATAAACGTAAGCGAATAGCATCCTCAGAGACTCCATTAATCTTTACCGTCCCACAAATATCCAAGAATGATTTAAGATGAGAATTTGGATCCTCGGTGGGCGATCCTCTATATGCATAGTCTCGAGCCATCTGAATGAGACCGGTCTTCAGCTCAAAGTTGTTGCCATTAATTGGGGCATAGACCATCCCCGACTGTTGCCCCTGAAACACGGGCTGAAAGTAGTCTCTAATAGGCCTAGGCTCCTCAGGTTGATTTTGGTCAGCCATGTGAATAATTTCTCTAGTTTCCCTTCGAATCCTAAGAATTGTTCTTTCTATCTCGGGATGCAATGGTGCTAAAATTAAATCTTTACTACTACGCATACAAAACTAAACTACCCTAAAAAGGAAAGAAAACAATTATGGAAAGCAACAAAGAAAAGAAAACAACTAATCTAAATATGGAAAATATAATCCAGGAAAGGAAACAAAATAACCTAATATGGAATGCAAAAATAAATATGGCAAAACACAAATAAGGAAACTAACAAATAAGGAAAACTAATCTAAAAAAATGGAAAAACAAGATCAATTAAGGAAAAGATTATACAACTAAAAGAAAAACTAAACTAGAAAAACAAATATGGAAAGAAAAACAACTAAGGAAAAAATGCAATCAATCCTAAAAAAGTAAAAATACACCATAAATTAAGATCAAACAATTTTTTCACAATATCAATCTAGCTAAATGTGCCAATCCCCGGCAACGGCGCCAAAAACTTGATGTGGATTTTTCCTAACCGCAAGCGCACGGGTCAAGTAATAATAAAGAGTTCGTATAAACGAGTGTCGTCCTCTGGATTGGATTTTTAAGCAAATCAAGTATTGTGAATTATCTTGCCCAATTTTATTTAGGGATCAAAAAGTGATGATTGAATGATAAGAAAACCAAATTAAAGCAAGTAAAAAGTGTGGAATTTCAATTGGGAAAACTACTTAGGGAATTGATTTCGCCGATTTAGTTTAGGATTGATTTTAAGGAATAAGTTATTATGCACAATGGAATTATGAGCCAAAGACCCTTTAATCACAACTACCTCTCCCGAGTATAATTGATTCTCATGCAAATTAACCAACTTGATATCCCTATCTAAGTTTATTAACATGCAAGGCAATGAGATCTTTTAACCAATTCTAAAGTTAATCTAAAACCGTCACGAATTAGAAAATAAACTTTAGTCATGCAATCTTGAATAAGTCTAAATCAAATCCCCTCTCCCAAGCTAGATTCGAAACTTAAATCATTCAACTAATGGCCAATTAATTGAAATCATTAAATCAAGATTACAAACATAATAACATTGCACAACTTAAACCATAAATCAATCCATAAACTTAATCAACTGCATCAATCCCTAAGCTACAAGTTTAGCTACTCATGAATAGAATTACAAGCTTGACTAAACATGTAAAAGCCATAAAATCTAGCTAGAGAGAAGTAAAAGGAAAGGAAACACTTAATGTCGTCGATCCCGGCACGTCCCCGTCTCGATATCCACGCCACCAAGTGAGATTCCCGGTCCTCGTCCTTGCTTCAGCTCCCACAGTAGGTCTCTAGTCGAAATTAGGGTTCAATTCTCTCAATTTGGCCTCCCCCAATCCGTAGCAAGAAAAGAAAGTTAAATAGGAAATTCTGTCGATAGCGTCGAGACGCTGCCTCTTAAACGCGCGTTCTGAATAAGGGAAAAACGGGAGCGTCGGGACGCTCTTATCACAGCGTCTTGACGCTGTGAGTCTACCGCCTATTTTAATTAAGGAAACGTAGCGTCGAGACGCTCCAAGAGTGGCGTCTCGACGCTGATAGGTAGAATGCCCTCTCTTGGCTCCTTGATGCTTGAACTTTCTGGTTCTTTGGCATATTTTCACGTATCGAACACCCGATTAACTGGTAATCCACGTTTTAGCTCTAATCGACTCTTTCCTACAAAATAAACAATTAAGTGCAATAAAGTGGCCCAATAATCATAAAAGACTAGCTAGCTATGCTCGCTATCAGCAACGAACCAAGAAGCAATAATCCATGTATCTCTTCATCAAACTTGATATTCATCCTAGTTAACTGATTCATAATACCTTGAAATGTATTCAAGTGATCTAACATAGATGTTCCGTCTTGGTACTTCAAAGCCATCATTTGCTTAATCAAAAACAATTTATTATTACCAGTTTTCGGGGCATATAAAGACTCAAGCTTATTCCAAAGTGTCCGTGCATGATTTTCTTTATCAATAAGACTTAGAATATTTTCTTCTACCCAAAATCTAATAATGTCACACACTTTCTTATGACATATTTCTCATTCTAGGTCAGTTAAATTTTCAGGCTTCTCAAGTGAAAAAACAGGAAGATATAAATCCTTCACATATAAAATATCTTCCATCTTCCTTTTCCAAACCTAATAATTTGAGCCATTCAAAGTAACCATCTTATTTGTACTAGTTTCCATGTTCAACACAAGGCACTTAACTAATCACAACCTCGCTTTGATACCACTTTGTTGGGATAAACACTATATTTTAATTATCGATTATCCCCTCTTGTGTGAACCTAATAGGAAATTAGTAAAGTAGAAGCGGAAAAATTAATCATGCACAATCAAAGGACACCAACAATTTTAATGTGGAAAAACCTCCCCAAGGCAAGGAGTAAAAAACCACGGACCGAAGTAAAAAACTTCGCTATAATCAATAATGGGTTACAACGAGTTCTCTCTAGATACAACTAGAGGCATTCAATAAAATATATCTCAAGATAACAATCTCGCCAACAAATGACAAGAGAACAAATAAGAAAGATCTCACCCAAGTGGAAACCAACTACCCACTGCAATCTGACTGTAGTCATCACCAAAAGAAATCTCCACCGTTCAGTTTGAAGACCCTCGTGTAAGGAACACGCTGTCAAAATTTAAGCTCGATCGAACCATGGATCGACCTCCAAAAGGCTGAAAAACGGTAATGTACGGATGACTTTTCTTTTCTCCAATTTCATTCTGTTTCTCTCTTTGTCGTCGCTCTCTCACTATGTATATTAAACCAGCGGCTGCAACTTTTATTTAAAAACAAACTGTGGCCCTAATGGGCCTTGGGCCTTTTCTCTACTAAAGTGAAAAAAAAAACCCAACAGTTGGATGACTTGGATTTGCTTCCTTTGCTTCTTTTCTTCACTTCAACTCTTTCAATTGCTTCCAGACCATCAATATTCTTCCACAACTTCAATCTCCATCATCATGATCAATTCCTAGGAAAGAACATGCATGAAAAAGACCAATTCTTTGTTTAAGCATTCTTGAGATAAGAGCTCACAGCTTAAAGCTTCAAGTGCTTCTACTAAAACCACTAACAACACATTAAGTGTGTTTTTAGTGTTATCATTTTCACCCTTCTAAAAGTCAATCTAAACTCACTTTTAATCCAAATTTTATAAATAAAAAACACTCAAATACAAACATTAACAAAGCCAAGTTGTTCAGTCTAAAAAAAAAAGAAAAAAAGTTGATGAAAACAATTCACATGTATCGTATTTGCATACTACAAAGAACGAGCCACTGACCCAACATTTTTATTCGTTGCCTCTGGTTTGAAGGAAGTCAAGTACTGAAAGAAAAAAAAGTTTGAAGCAGAATGCTTCATGTAGCATTATTAGTTTCTCTACTATATTTTCCTTTTCTCATGACATTTGAATTTGGATGGTTTGGGTTGTTTTTGTTTTGGTTTATTTTTGGGTTTCCTTGTTTTGACTTTGTTTTCTCGGAGCTTTTAGTTTGATTATTGCCCTTAGAACATATTTTGCCAAATTAATTCTAAACTTGTTCTTGTCACGAATTTTTTAAATCTTGCGGTAATCAATTACTTGACTAACTCCATGATATGAGGTAGATGATAAAAAGTCTTGATTCTTGAACTTGAAGTTTTATTACTTTATTGGATTTTGAACTCTGACCCCAACATCCTAAAACTCTTGCAAGTGTTTTTCATTCTTCTATGGTAGTACTTGGTACCTGATTAAGGGTGTGTTTGGTTTAACTTTCCAAGTGTTTAATTTTGAAAAAAAAAAATCATTTTGAAAAAATTTATAGTGTTTGGCAACCACTAACAATGACTTATTAGAAAATGAGATTGATAAATAAACCATTTTGAGATAAACACTTGAAACCAACTTTTAAAAAAAAAATCTTTAGTATACAATAATTTGTGTATACAAATACTCATGATGAAATGCAACCAAACATATGAGTGTTTAAATTCTAAACAATTTTTATACAAAATGTTTTTTAAAACAAACACATTCTTGAAAAACATTTAAATTAAAATGTATTCCAAACGGGCTCTAACCATCTTGGACTAGTTGATGAATTTCATTTGGTTAATTGTACTAGTTGATGAATTCCATTTGGTTAGTTAGTGTTCTGGTAGTGGTAGACATGTGTTTGAAGTACTTAATTTGCTGGGTTTTTAGGCTTTTCTTTGTTGAGTTGTTATGTAGTAGTTAAATGTCAACTTCTTTTAGTTTTAACCTCTATTGATCAAACAACTTGTTATATACTTGTTTTGTTACTTAGTTTATATACTTTTTTTTTAATCTCGAATAGAGTCTGATCAAGTCACTCAATGTTGTTTTGTGGTGTTGATGTTCATGATTATTGAATATTTAAATTCTAGCTACTCTTTGGAGTTGTACAAATCATCATATGCGTGTATTTCTATTTTCTATTTTCTTGCAAGTTCTTGAAGAGTTGTTTTTTTCCCTTCTTTTGTTGCGTAGGAGAAAGGCGAGAGGGATAAGAATTCTTAGTTCCTCATGTAGCTTATGACACTTCTTATCAATAAGCCTCTTGGCTTGCCTATACAGGTATAACAATCAAGTTGTACCATTGATTGATCCTTTTGAATAATCATTGTGTTCAAGTTTACAAAATTCTAGCAAAAAAAATGTTTCTACATTGTATTCAAGTTTACAAAAAAAAAAAAAAAAAAAAAAAAAAAAAAAAAATTAATGATGATAGTTTTTTTTATAGCATCATGTATACACTTTTCTTGATGGACGATTCTATGACTAAAAAGAATGTCATGAGATGTGTTTCTGACAATTTTTCAATATCATGAAAACCCAATTTTTATAGTAGTGCCAACCCAACATAATTGTTGATGGTCAAATTTTGCTCCGAGAACTCTCTTTGCTCCACGTGACAAGAATTTGTAGGAGAGCGGGAAAGACGTGACCTGCAAGACAAGCAAATGCTGCACACCGGTGTGGTGTAGACCACACACACACCGATGCTTAAGTTAGCCCTGAACAGAGAAATCACAGAATGTTTCTAGGAATTTGCTAGATACTTGTGTATGTTGTAGTCTCGGTTTTTCGATGCCCCTCTCAGAGTTGCTTCTGGTGCTTTTATAGATTTTCCCGCAGGGTTTCCATCGTCGTGCACCCATCGTCTGCATTTGGGCTTAATGCCCTGGTCGGCCTCGGCCAACCCTATCCCTCTGCCTCTCCCTTGGGCCGAGGTCGAGGGAGGTCAATATGGGTCGAAATTAGCTTCGACCCTTCTCTCGTGGATCCTGGACCGTTCCTTTTGCGTTTGGGCTAATGAACCCGAGCTTTTCTGAATTAAAAAATCCTTGGCTAATTTTTCCCATAACAATAATTATTAATATAATATTTGGTTTATGGTTTGGTTGTCTAATTTTGCCCGGAATTAGCTTTATTTTGGGACAATATGTATGGTAAGATATTTAAACCTCTAACCTCTTGGTTGGATGTGTATGTCTGCTAGTTAAACTGTGTTCATGTTGGCAAATATAATATATCATCGATATACTATATATCATTTTAATTATTATACTACTGATACACTAATGATATACTTGAAATTACATTTTTAGTGAGTATTGATATATTTCTATTACACCAATGATATATTTAAAATTGCATATCTTATTGATATACTTATAACAAATCTTGCATTCCACGACCTTCGTAATACAACTACTATTAAAAATATATACCCATGTTTTTTTTTTTAGAAAAATAACAGATCTATCATTGATGTATTTTACTACTAATAATCGGGTATATCAATCTTATTAATTATTTGAGTAATATAATAAATGAGGTATATCAATTCATAACAAGTATAGAACACAAACATTTATTTTATAAAAGACAAACATTTCATTTAAAATATATGTAAATAACACAACACAATTCAATAAAGAAAAAAAATGAAATATAACTGTTGGGAGTACGACCAAAGTCCCACATTAGTGATAAGGGGATAATCATGGGTATATAAGGGAGAACTAGTATCTCCATTGGTATGAGGCCTTTTGGGGTGAACCAAAAGCAAAGTCATGAAGGCTTATACTCAAAAGTAGACAATATCATACCATTGTGGAGATTTGTGTCGTGTTCGTTGTCCCTTAATTATAAGTGGTATCAGAGTCATACCATGTACTCCGGAGAAGAGGTAATATATATATTGTTGATGGTCGATTTTGGTTAGAGGGAACTCACCTGACCTTCACGTGCCACCAACGGTAAATTTGTAGATGAGGGGGGAAGACGTGGCATGCAAGACAGTAAACCTGCACACCGGTGTGGTGCTCGCCACACCGGCTCCGATGCTTAAGTCAGCAAGCAGAACGGTAGGGAATGGAAAAGTAAGAGCAAGAGGAGAGAGTAGAGAATATAGAATAGTGTTTAGGGATGGAATTCGGGTCCCCTTCTTCAGTGGCTAAAAGGGGTATAAATACATGTTCATCCTTCTAGCGTTTTTAGGGTTTCGAAGGCGTTTTAGGTCAAACCAGGCAAAACCGGGGCTGGCGGAGGCGGTAGGGGCCTAACGGCATCGGACGGACTCAGCCCGCGCGAGCGGGCCGAGGGCGGAGACCGACCAGGGGGTCGGGCCAAAAACCCGACCCCTTCGGTCTTGGCCCGTCCCACTTGCCGGTTTTGCCTCCTTGGTCCATCTTTCAGCCCGATTTCTCCCCGGTTGTCCTCGTCAGCTCCTTGTATATCGGGGTGATCCAAAATTGCCTATAACATATATATATATATATATATATATATATATATATATATATATATATTTTTTCCTACTCATCCCAATATACTTAGATATTAAATTTTAAATGTAAAACAAATAAAGTAATCCATAAAAAAGACATTTAGAAAAAAGGGATTCCTAATAGATATTATATTGTAATTTGTATCATATCAATGTTGTCACATGAGCACATCCTCATAAATGAGTAGACAAACTAACCACCCTAGTCTTAAAAAAATCTGTACAAAATTTTATTTCTATGATCTTCATACACCACAAGTTCAAGAAATCTTATCCTAAATTTATTGTCCTTTTTCAATTGCTCTCTTTCTCTGTGTGGCCATTCTCTTTTGGTTCTTTAGCTGAATATCCATTGCAACTTTCCTTATTCTTCTCAGAGCTGGAAACTTCCTTCTCTTTCTCTTTCTCTTTCTCTTTCTCTTTCTCCTTCTCTTCTCTTTCCTTTTCAGCCATTTTTGCAGCTTCTTGTTCTTCTTCCTCAGCTTTCTTCTTCTTCTCAGCTTCCGCTAATTTGGCATTCTCAAGAGCTTCAATCAATGTCTTGAAACAATCATCCACTTCTTCGTCCTCCGATTTGGGCATCAAATTCTCAGCCACATCGGCAGGAGTCATGTCGGTCTCCTCCAACAACCGACGAATCTCCTCGTACGAATCATGCCATTCGACATCCAAATAATTGGTCGCAAGAATCTTAAAGGCCTCGAACCCACAATATCCCATTTCCACATGTTTGTCCATTCTCCCTCTTCTAATCAACGCAGGATCAAGCTTCTCCTTATAATTAGTAGTGAATATAATAATCCTCTCCCCACCACACGCCGACCAAATTCCATCGATGAAATTCAACAGCCCCGAAAGCGTCACCTTGCTTTCCTTCTTCTCATCTTCCTCAGCAGCCTTCTTCATTGGATTCTTCTCCTCTTCACCTGCAGGCTTCTTCTTCCGTTGGCCTGTCAGATCAAGCGAGCAATCAATATCCTCGATCACAATAATCGACTTACTCGAGATCTCAATCAGCAACTTCTTCAACTCAGTGTTATCCTTAACGGACGTCAGCTCGAGATCGTAAACATCGTACTCCATGAAATTAGCCATGGCGGCAATCATGGTAGACTTTCCAGTGCCCGGCGGGCCGTGGAGAAGATACCCACGTTTCCAGGCCTTGCCCACTTTCTCATAATACTCTTTCCCTTTCTTGAACTTTACCAAATCATTCACAATCTCTTGCTTTTTCTTGGGGTCCATTGCCAAGGTCCTGAAACTCGCAGGGTGCTCGAAAGGGACGTGGCTCCAACTGCTCTTCCTCCACCCATTGCTTCCGGAACTGTTCATATAAAGCTTCCTCTGGCGATTCTTCAGTTCCAGAGCCTTCCCTTCTTCCATTATGTGATTTATAAACAACCCAGTGATCAATTCCCTGTGGCGTCGGTGGAAGGTGAGTTTGAAGAATCTTCTCTCGTCCGAAGAAGTTGGATAGAAGGAAAAGGTTTGAACTTTGGACTCGTTTTTCCGGGAAGTCCACCAGATTTTGACGCCCTGAAACTCGTCTGTGATCTCTTCGTTGTCGGCCATGCTGAGAACCAAGGACTTGCTGTTCTTGACGACTTCGGCTTTGAGGCGCTTGGCGCTGACGGAGCTTCGAGTGCTGAGGTAGTTTTGAATGGCGGAGAAGGCTTCGCTGCGGCGGAGGCGCTCGCCGTCGTACTCAGGGAAGGTGATCGTGATGTAAGGGTAGAGAAAGCCGAGCATTTTCTGGGTGTATTTTTCGATTGGGCCGCGGAGTTGGTATGGGAAATATTGTTGAATTATTGCCCAAATGAACATGATGGTCGCCATTAACGACCCAGCTTGAGTCCATAGCTCTGTCATCGCCATAGCCGTATGGGATGTTTTGGAGCTTAAGGAGGGTAAAATAGGAAATTGGCAATTGAAATTTAAGGATTTGGATGAGATTTTGAGAAGGGGTTGAGAAGGGGTTATATAGAGGAGAGGAAGGAGGAAGGAAAGTAGAGAATAGAGATGGATGGCGTTTACTCCATGGGTGTGCTATTGACCAAATTGAGTCTTCTTTGCGCAGCCTATGAAAGGTCGAGGGGTGGTCTTTATTTTCTTTTAGAAAAAAAGAATTTTATCTCTTTCAATAAATTATTAATATTTTTTTAGCTCATTTAATAATTTTTTTATGAATAAAAATATTATTAAAATAGCAGGTTAAGTCATAAATTTGGTATGTGAGCATAGTTTGGATTTGGTGTTCTTTATCCATATCTATATACTATCTAAAAGGTGAGAAACTTTTTGATTTCCTTTTTTGCCCATTTTTAATGAAAAGAATTTTTGCATAATTGTAATAGGTGGCAAAATTAGGGTAAATAATGGCAAATTTAACAATTTTTTAAAATATTTGCAAATATGGCAAAATTTTTTAATTAATTTTTCATATCCCTGTTTTGCCCTTGAATTGCGCACGCATTTCCCATTTTTCTTCTTTCCGATCAATTTGGCTGGATCTCGTGATTTCTCTCCTCTCTTTTCTATTTGGTAGGTTTCTATTGATAGAAGTTTTCTATCAGTGATAGAAAACTTCTATCACTGACTGATAGAAAACTTCTATCACTGATAGAATTAACTTTCTATCACTGATAGAAAGTTTGTCTATCAGAATCTCTCAGTGGTAGAAAAACTTTCTATCAGTGATAGAAAGTTTTTTTATCACTGATAGAACTAACTTTCTATCAATCTATCAGTGAAAGTTTTTTTTATCACTGATAGAACTAACTTTCTATCACTGATAGAATCTATCAGTGGTAGAAAAACTTTCTATCAGTGATAGAAAAACTAAGTTTTTCTATCACTGATACACTAAGTTTTTCTATCACTGATAGAA
Source organism: Luffa acutangula (assembly GCA_036850905.1). Taxonomy (NCBI): domain Eukaryota; kingdom Viridiplantae; phylum Streptophyta; class Magnoliopsida; order Cucurbitales; family Cucurbitaceae; genus Luffa; species Luffa acutangula. Next base: position 6,339,126 of record CM072094.1, on the reverse strand, counting down.
AGTTTTTCAAACAGTAATAGAAAACTTTTATCACTAATAGAAAGTTAGTTCTATCACTAATAGAAGTTTTCTATCACTAAAGTTTTTCAACCACTGATAGAATCTATTAGTGATAGAACTAACTTTCTATCAGTGATAGAAGTTTTCTATCACTAGTAGAAAACTTTATATCAGTCTCGGCACACACTTGCTCTAAAAGAAATGTTTGCAGTCACACCGAACAATCCTCTGAAGAAACACTTCGAGTCGTCTAGCCGATTATTTTTCGCCATCTCCGGCACAGGGAAGAAGTTCAGATGCCAGAAAGCTAGGGTTTCGAGATCTTTGGTCGGTTGGAATGGATCGACTCAGGCCGTGATCAGTAGTCGTGGAAAGACCATGGAGCCTGTTTCACCATCGAGAAGAAGAGATGGCAATAAGTCTGGAGGAATCGAAGTTCGAGCGACGATAAAGATCATGAAGAAGATGAAGGAGAATTTGACTGAAAAGCTTTCTATCTGATAGAAGATTTATATCACTGATAGAAAACTTTCTATGATAGAAAGCTTATAGTGATAGAAAGGTTTCTATCAGTAATAGAAAGCTTCTATCACTAATAGAAAGTAATAGAAAGTTTTTTCTATCTGTGATAGAAAGTTTTTCTATCATTGATAGATTCTATCAGTGATAGAAAATCTTTCTATCACTGATAGAAGTTTCTATCACAGATAAAAAAAAACTTTTTATCAGATAGAAATAAGATATAACAACAAAACACGGATATAAATAGGATAGAAGGATAGAATCTATCTCTATTAGTAATAGAAATATTTTCTATCGCTTATAGAAAGAGATTTTATCTGATAAAAAAACTTTATATCATTGATAGAAATACTTTCTATCAGATAGAATTTATCTCTATTAGTGATAGAAAACTTCTATTTTTATCAGATAGAAATGACATTTTAGTAAATACACATTCCAGAACTTAAAATTTTGCCATTTTTGCAAAAACATTTCACGGGCCGCTAAATCTGCAAATATTTTGGGCTGGTTTGCTATATTTGCAACCGACCCAAGATTTTTCTTTTTGTCTTGTTTAATTTAAATATATATTTATTTATTAATACTTATTATTTATTATTTAAATAATATTTGAATAATATTATAAAGGCTAAATTATAAGAAATACCCCTGAACTTTGGGGTTTGTTTAAAAAATGTCCTTGAACTTTAAAAAGTTTCAAAAATACCCCTGAACTTTGAAAAATGTTTCAAAAATGCTCTTGCCGTTAATTTTGGATGGAAACTGTTAAAGTTTTAGTTTCAAAAATACCCTTGAATTTTCAAAAATAATAAAAAATACCCATATTGAAAAATGATTTTTTTTCCTTCACCGTAAATTAATCTTTTTTTTTCATTAAAAGATTAATTTAAAGATTAATTTACGGTGGAAGAAGGAAAGATTTCTGTATCGAAATTTCAAGATGACTTTTGTTTAGTTCTTGAAATTCTACATGTGTGAACTTTTCAATATTATTTGGCTAAATTATAAAAAATACCCTTGAACTATGGGGTTTGTTTCAAAAATACCCCTGAACTTTAAAAAGTTTCAAAAATGCCCCTGAACTTTGAAAAATGTTTCAACAATACCCTTGCCGTTAATTTTGGATGGAAACCGTTAAAGTTTGAGTTTCAAAAATACCCTTGAACTTTCAAAGAAAATTCAAAAATACCCTTATTAAAGAATGCTTCTTTTTTTTTTTTCCTTCTCCCACCGTAAATTAACTCTTCTTCCAAAAATGAATGAGAAACTTTACTTATTTGTCATGTATTCATAATCTAGAGTTTTCTTTCTCTTTCAACACATCCAAAGCACTTTGCTAAATTTTCGTATCAAATCTTCAAGATGACTTTTGTTTTGTTCTTGAAATTCTACATATGCTTGACTTTCAATATTATTTCCTCACCAACTATTATCCCATTAGCTTTCTCTATATTCTATTTACGAAAAATAAATGAAACTATTGTTGTATACGGATTCTAACAATTCTTAAATATCAATAAGAACAAAATCATATATAAAACTTTTGATTGATTAATTTTATAAATTGGACCAAACTCACAGTCTTATAAACATTTCTTCTTCTTATCATCAAGATACACAAACAGAGAGAGCAAAAAATGAAATAATATATATACATATATATGTTGTTTTCTCACCCTTATTTCTCTACGCTTTTTAAAAGAGAAAATTCGATTTCAAAGTCTTTTTTATCTGGTATTAAGCTGCACACAACTTTTATAAGCAAAGTTTTGCATTAATTTTCATGGAGAAAGAATTTACGGTGAGAGAGGAGGAAAAAAGAAGAAACAATTTTCAATAAGGGTATTTTTGAAATTTTTTTGAAAGTTCAAGGGTATTTTTGAAACTCAAACTTTAACGGTTTCCATCCAAAATTGACAGCAAGGGTATTTTTGAAACATTCTTCAAAGTTCAGGGGTATTTTTTAAACTTTTTAAAGTTCAGGGACATTTTTGAAACAAACCCCGTAGTTCAGGGGCATTTTTTATAATTTAGCCGAATTATTTTCGCACCAACTATTACCCATTAACTTTCTTTATATCCATATTATGAAAAATAAATGAAGCTAGGGTTGTATACGAGTTCTAACAGTTTTTAAATATCAATAATAACAAAATCATATATAAAACTTTTGATTAATTAATCTTATAAATTGGATCAAATCCACAGTCTTATAAACTTCTTCTTATCACTAGCATACACAAACAAACGGAGGAAAAAAGGAAATAATTTTTTTTAGGAAACAAAAAGGAAGTAATATATATATATATATATATTGTTTTCTCACACTTATCTTCTTTATGCTTTTTAAAAAAGAAAACTTGATTTCAAAATCTGTTTTTATCTAGTATTGTGTTGTACACAACCTTTATAAGCAAAGTTTTGCATTAATTTTCATGGAGAAAGAATTTATGGTGAGAAGAGGAAAAAAGAAGAAATTTTTTTCAATAAGGGTATTTTTTTTTTTTTTGAAAGTTCAAGGGTATTTTTTGTAACGACCCTACTTTTCATGCCTAGATCCTAGGGTCGTTACTACATGCATTTCATTCTACTTCTAAGAATAGCGGAAATATTTCCATATAAAGAAACCATACTTAGAAATAGAAAAAAACATTTCAATCCGGGATCCCAGTTTAAAACAGAACAAACAAAAGCTTTAGTAAATCAAACAAACTAAAAGCGGAATAAAACGTAAATCGTTCCATACAAGTTCAAAGGGACATTTCAAAACGTAAAATGCGGAAGACTTAAACTAAAGGAGATCCATGGCTCAGCAGCTCTCCGTCATGCGTTCCGTACACCTTTGCCTCTACCTGCAGTTGTGTGTAGGGGAAAAGAATGAGTATTTAAGAAAATACTCAGTAAGTAGCAATAAAAGTTTTAACATCTTATTCGAGTTAAAGGCCTCAGGGTTAGGTCATCTCATTTCATATCATTTCATTTCCTTTCATTTCATTTCATTTCCAGTTCGGGTCTCGTGTTCAATTAGTACACCTATAAATATATATAAATTTGCCAACTCACTGATAGTGCACAAGTGGGAGTTTTGGGAGGTCTCTACTCCTACTGATGGTAGATGGCACCCAGTCAGTGGAGCTAAGTCTCATCCCTCAAGGCACTAATAGGCGCGTAGCGCTCTAAGCTACCATTTCACTGGTGGAGCGTTCATGGGTGTAAGTCGGGAATTTACTTCCACAGTTAGTAAATGGCACCTAGACTGCGAAGCCAAGTCCCGCCCATTAAGCCCCTCATTTCAGTCTATTACATCTCAATCCTAGGTGTTTAATTGACACGTCCCTCGTCTAAGGCACTAGCCTATTCCCTTCACTTTCCTAATCCTTTTCCTCAAGATAAATATAATTCCTAAGTCGTCATGAGGCTACCGAAAATTCGGCAACATAACGACGTACGCAGAGGGAACCCAAAATTTTTCCTTGCACCTGGAAGTAAGAATATACGCTTCTATGCACACAATCAAGTCAGAATCACAATCCAACTCCAATCACAACTCCAACGAACATTTAACCCATCCTCCATAACATGAACACAATCCAGAACAATCATAAATCAAACATTCCAAACATACTTACTTAGTCCTACAAGCATAGCAACACTTAATGCATGTCCAAGTAAACGACACTTAAACCATATTCAAACAAGCATACAACGTTCCAAGGGATATTTGACCAAAGCATGAAACTTAACCAAAACTTCAATTCGCTACCAACAAGCATACAATGATTCCAAAATAACAACTTCATGCCCAAAAAGCTACTCACTCAATCCACTAACACGCCACATAACATAATCAAAACCCTTATTCCCAAATAACTACTTACACAACGACAAAAGTTAATATGCGACCATTAACTCAGACATTCTTAACTAGTTCCATGCTTCCAAGAAATAAAGGACCAACCATGCTTGGTTTAACCCAACGGCGACACTTAGAGCTTAAATTCAAAATGGCTACTTACATTCCAAGGGACAACTTAAGGTTTAAATTCAACTCACACTATAGCAACCATACTCAATTTAAATGAGTTTAAAGCAGAGAATCTATTCCAACGGCTACTTACATGAGATACTACGCTTGATCGAAAATCCCCCAACGACTCGATACAACACCAACCACGCGATGCGCAATACTCGTCTATTAACACATAAAACATACATAAATATATATTCACACACCATTGGCACACCAAACTTAACAAATTTCCTAAAGCACTAGACTTGAGAGGGCCGAAAACTCACCCAAATGAAGCTACTGCTTGCTGTCCAATTTCCAACTTCGCTCCAATTCAACAATTCGGCCTTCAAACGTTGTGGGTAACTAGAAATCAATAGCTAATATTAATGGGTACTCTTTTAACACAATTAAATCATTCAAAACTTAACTTAGTTCACTTACCCAAAGTCGGAAACTCGCCTAAAACAGAAACACTACTTGCTGTCCAACTTCCAAGTTTCGCTCCGATTCGACAACTCGGCCCCCAAACGCTACGGGCACCTTAGATTAAGATCCAACATTAATGGGTATTTCACTAAGGCATAAAAAAATCCAATAACTATGACTTACAACTCCCTTACCTCAAATAGTTCTTTAGAAACAAAGCTGAAGCTTCGAATGGCGGCGGCGAACAAATCTGAAAAACGAACGAGCCCGAAGACGCTAGTGGCGGCGGCGGCTCGCGGCGGTGGAGTGCGGCGGCGTGGGACTGAGGGCGTGCGAGGGAGAGACCGTGTAACGACCCGACTTTTTAATAAGTCTTAAAGGGATTGTTACGACAATGCATGCTTTGGAGGCCTTTCTAAATAAAAGTAATTTGAAACAGGAACTCTAATTTAGACAAAACTTTTAAAACAAAACTTTTATTCGGGATCCCTAATTTCAAAGGTTTTAAATAAACTTAAATAATTCCTAAAACATGAATGTACAATGCCTCTGGAAATTTCCTTAAAACAAATTTACAATTCAAATAAGGTAAAACATAGTTCTTAACGCGGAAGAAGATAAAATATGAACTCGAGTCTTCCCATGGCCATCTATCGATTTCTCATCAACCGCCCTTCATCTGCCCTTGCCTTTACCTGAAAAAAATATTTTTGAAAAGAATGAGTATTTTAAATACTCAGTAAGTAACCCTATTATTGAGGTTGGGTCACGCTTTAAGAAAAACATTTTAGAAATAACAACAAATATAATTTTGGTGGCTCTAAACTTTAATTTTAAGCTTAGGATGTACATCAATTTCATGCATATCCTAAAACACATCAATTTCATGTGTACTTCTAATGAGAGGGAATATGCATCACTTTCATACATATTCTAGACACATCAATTTCATATGTCTCCTACAGAGGCCGTCAATTTCACGAAACCTCGAGGGCGTCAATTTCACAACCCTCGACTTAGGTACATCAATTTCATGTCCCTAAGCCCTGTGTAGGCATCTCTGAACGTACATCAATTTCATGCACGCTAGATTACACTTATAAATAATTTAAACTCATTCCTTTAATGGAATTTAAACTCATAAATCATTTAAACTCAATCCCTTTAATGGGATTTTAAAGACCACCAACTCAAATATTTTAAACATTAACAAATACGAACAGTAATAATAATTTTCATGATTTTCATAAACGCACGCATAATTGAAATATGTTAACTTTCAAATCTCATGCTTTCAATAATTTTCGTAAACACTCGCTCAATCAAAATAACAAATTTTCATACAATTCACATGCTTTTAAGGATAATTAAAAATTCCAAGAATAACGCATAAGCACGAGAATTTTAGAAAAAAATTAAACATTAAAAAGGGCTCAATAGTAAGTTCACTTACCTCAGCTAATATTCTGAACGGAACTAAATTAATTCTTTTAACTCCAAGGTCCTCAACCTTAACTGAGCAAAAATCCGCAATTATGAACTCGAAATTGGATGGGCAACACCAAAACAAGTCCCAAAAGGAATGGGTAATTTTTAGGAACTAAATTAAACTCTAACGGAGGCTAAATCAAGAAGAAACTTACCCAAAACCGACTCCTAACGCTGCTGGTCGGGTTCTAAAATTGCTCAAATTTGACGATTAAACCTCCAAACGTTATGGGTATCTTGAAAAAAAGAGCTAACATCAATGGGTATTTGATTAAATGCGATAAACAACCAATACAACCTTCAATCCAACTTACCCAATGATGAAAACGCCCAAAAACCCACCGAAAACGCCCCAAATATGCTGCTGTCCGCGACCCACTGCACCCCTCGCCGGAGAAACACAAAAACCAGCCACTTATGCCTCTAAATTCGCTGGAAAACGCCCAAGGAAGAAGGCCCACACGGAGACGCTACTGGTCGAGCAACACCAGTGATGAAACTTGTCGGAAACAACCGATTTTCGCGCCCAACAGCTACAGCGAACCACCTACGGACTGCTCACCGCTCGTCACGCCGGAGAACTCCTCACGGCCGCTGGAAAAACGCCAAAGGAGCTGAAACCGCCGAAGGATTGATGCTTGGAGGCGAGCGTGAGAGAGGAGAGGCGACTGAATTAAAAAGAAAAACAAAGAGGAGATGGGAGGGGAGAAATCGTGACTAAGGGGGGAGAAGGAAGAAGATGAAAGGGGAGCCTAGGGTTGCGTGCAACCTTTTAAAGAAAGGCTTGAGCTTGGCTTCAAAATTTCAATAATTACAAAAATGCCACCTTTCATCTTTTTCTTTAAGGAAACACAAGATCAAGATAAATCTTTTTTTTTTTCCAATGACTTTCAAATCTTTAACTTTTGAAAATTCCCCTCTAAATTCCAAATTAATTCCAACTTAGGAATTTTAAAATTAATCTCAATTTACGGGCGTTACAGACCGAAAGACGGGTTAGAGAGAGAGAGAAACGCAAGAGAGAGAGAGAAAGAAACGCAAGAGAGAGAGAGAGAGAATACCGGCGACGGAAGTATGGCGGCGGCGTCGACGGACGAGCGGCGGCTGAGACGGCGGCGTCGGCTTGCGGCGGTGGGCGGTGGAGTGCAGATGAGAGAGAGAGATTGCTGAGAGAGAGAGAGCGGGGGTGCGTGAGAGGGAGAGAGAGAGTTCCTATTTTTCTTTTTCTTTTTTTTTTTTTTAAAACCCACTTTGACCGAAAAATTGGGGGGGGGGGAATTCCCCCCCTTTTTTCCCCCCTTTGATCGGCAGCCACTCCCCTTTTTCTCCATTTCTTTTTTTTTTTTTTTTTTTTTAAAACACCGGTTGCTACATTTTTGAAACTAAAAATTTAACGGTTTCCATCCAAAATTAACGGCAAGGGCATTTTTGAAACGTTTTTCAAAGTTCAGGGGTATTTTTGAAACTTTTTAAAGTTGAAGGGTATTTTTTAAACAAACCCCAAAGTTCAGGGGTATTTCTTATAATTTAGCCTATTATAAAATCTCGACGCATATCTCAAATTTTTCATTTAATAAAATCAATACAAAATTTGAATAAATATGATTCGAAACAATATTTAAATATATTTATTATATACTATGACTCAAAGGGAGAAACTTTTGATTTAGAATTAGGAGTTGGTTAAAACAACCATAATGCATAAGTTATCATTGACATAATATTATTTGTTAAGTGAAATTTCAACTAAAAATTATGTATAACATAAAACCAATTTCTAATTTATCTACATAAGCAGAAATAAGATGTTGAAACCAATTGCTTGTATTAAATTAAATAATATAATTTTTTCTTTGTACTATTTTATCTATGTTTACATTTATTTATATTTTAAAATAAACTACAAATTTCACGTGCATACCACGTGTTGGTTACTAGTTATATAGAAAAGAGTGTGAGTGTGAATATGAAATAAACTTTTTTAGACACTATTATTCTTCCTTCTTTTTAAAAAAAAAAAAAAAATATTGTAATGGGTTGCAATTTATGTTTTCAATTTTCAAATATAACAAAATTGAAAAAAAAATTGCAAATATGGCAAATCTGTTAAATGAATTTTTGTTATTCCTGTTTTGTCATTTATTCTATTAATGATAGTCAATGATAAACCGATATAATTCTTAGAATTCTATCTATTTTTTGTCATGGCTATCAGTTAAAAATGTAAATGCAAGAGGAATATTCCAAATGAAAAGAAATTGAAATGCTCAAATTGAACTAAATTTTTTGTATTGAAATCTATCAATGACTATCACATATAGAATTCTATCTGTATTGAAGTCTATCGGTGACTATCACTGATAGTATTGATAGTCTATCAATTGAGTTATAACTTATATTTTAATCACTTATAATTGCAATTGTAATTAAAGTCTATCAGCGATAGGTTTCTATCACTATTAGATTTCACTCACAATAATAGTCTATCAACTAAACATTAGTATGCTCAAACAATAACTAAATTTTATTTATAGAAGTCTATATCAATAACTATCACAGATAGAATTAAATTTGTATTGAGTTTATCATTGATTGTCACTAAAAGATCACTTCAATACAAATATAATTATACAAGTGATTATCACTAATAAACTTCAATACATACAAAATTCTATATCAATGACAATCACTGATAGACTTCTATTATTTAATCGATCAAATAATTTCATTGGTGATCATAGTCACTAAGGGGTCGTTTGACCCACTGTGTTGGTTATAATAGTGGGGGCTATTATAACCCACCCAGTGTTTGGGGCATCAATAAAAATAAGGGGTGAAGTGGGTTATTTTTCCCCTCCGTGTTGCTACAGTAACCACTATTCAACCCACTCAATTATTATATTCATTCTCTACAGTAAGTCTCTATTCTCTTCTTCCATATGACTCATTGACTTTCCTGTGTACGACCGGCCGACAACTTTTCTGACGACCACCGACAACTTTTCCAGCGACCGCAGTCGACTTTTCAACCACTTTTCCAGCGATTGCCGACGACTTTCCGGCGACTTTTTTTTTAATCTTTCTTCTCATTTTCATTTCGAAAAATATAAAAAACGAAAAATAAAGAAAAAAAAAAGAGGTAGAAGAAATGAAAGGAAAAAATAGGGAAAAAAATTTCGGTCGTCGAAAAATTTGTTGGTGGTCATCAGAAAAGTCGGAAAATTTATAGCGAGTTAGATATTAGGTTGTCTTTGTACATATATAAATATGAAGTTTTATTACATAATTACTTTCGATAATGAAGTATATGAATGTTTACCTTCATCGTACCATATTTTTCATTCCAAATTATACTTATCGTATTTAAGTTTACCGTGATAATAATATTTTAAAAAAATACTAGTCAAGTTTTTATTTGATGTGATTTCTATTTTATTTGATTGTTTTGATAATGAAGGTAAAATGAGTTTTCAATAAGTATTTACCATTTTTATGTTGGAAATACATAAATGAAACAAATATGGTTTTTCTTTATGAAATCATAAAATGAATTATTTTGTGAAAAAAACCATGACTCTAAAACAAAGAAAATCAACTCTTACCTTAGGTTATTTTTGTTTCCTTTTAAGTTAAACACCTCATTTAACCCCTATACCCAAAACTTTATTTTTTTTACAACTAAACCCAATTTTTTTTTTTTATTAATATTTGACGTACAAAGTTATTATATGAGGAAAATAAACAAAAAAGTCAGGAAAAAAAATAGTCAACTTGAACATTTGATTTAGAACCTCATGCTAAACAGATCAACACTCCAAACACATATTATTTTAACCCAGACTAAAATAATCTGCATCCCAAACACTGACTATTTTATCCCAGACTATAATAATCTGCACCCCAAACATAGACTATTATAACACACATACTATTATAATCATCAAACTATTATAACCCCTAGCTATTATAACCAATTCTGCGCCCCAAACAGCCCCTAATAGATTTTAATACTTCAATATACAATTAGGATTCTATCAAATAATAGGAGTCTATCGGTGACTATAAACTTCAATGCAAATAAAATTCTATTTAGGATAGTTATTGATATCATTGATTTATAAGTGGCTATCGGTGATGGAAAAATTATATTTTGCTATTTGTATAAGCAAGATTTATGTTAGTTGCATAAAAACTTGTATAATGGATGAATTTGAATAGAATATGAGATGAATAAAGTAGATACATGCTACTACATGAGAATATCTTAGTAATGTTTGTTTTGAGAAGTAAATTCATGTACAATCTAAGGAAATAAGATATAAAATGAAAACCTTAATATGTAATTAGATACTCAAATTGAACTATTTTTTTTTTTTTTTTGTGACAGTCATTGATAGACAGATAGAATTCTATTAGTGATAATTGTTGATGTTATAGGTAATTCTTGACCACTCCGGAATTCAAGGACTAAGTGAGACAGCACAACACCGACCTGAAGACTCGACTAGGAGGCGGATCCCGTGTGGCCCGAGTCTTTCCCCTTCCACACGATTCCTAGAGTCCTTAGGCCGCCTCGGTTCAACCTGGTTCAGCCTGAATTCATCTCCAAAGGTCTAGAAATCATAAAACAGGAAAAGGTATATAAACTTCTCTTGATAATGGAAGAGGGGATCCCAAAACTCATTCTCTAAACCCTCTTCTCTTACTCTTGCTCTCTGTCTGCCTCTCATATTTCTCCTAACTGAATTAAGCATTAGAGGTGGTGGGTCAAGCACCACATCAGTGTGCAAATTTACCCTGTCTTGTAGGCCACACGTCTTCCTCCCTCTAAAACAAATTAACCATTGGTATCACGTGAAGGTCAGGTGAGTTCTCCCTGTCTGGATTTGGGCATCAACAGTTGATATCACTGACAGTCGTTGATATACTTTCTATCAATGATAGCATGTTTTATGGGTTTTTTAGTCATTTACACGGGTTGGTTATTAGTTTTTGCTATATTTGAAATTATTTGGACCTATTTTTCTCTATGTGCAAGTGCCCCTCTAAAAAATACCTAAGATCCCACATTTGATAACCATTTAGGCCTTGTTTGATAACCATTTGGTTTCTGAGTTTTTACGTTTTTTAAAAGTATACTTGTTTTCTTCTAATTTTCTTACCATGAGTTTCATCTTTGTTAAGTACACATTTGCATTCTTAGCCAAATTCCAAAAACAAAAACAAGTTTTTGAAAACTACTTTTTTTTAGTTTTGAAAACTTGACTTGGTTTTTGAAAACAAGGGAAGAGGATAGGTAACAATTAACACATAGAAACTTATAGATAGAAGTAGAGTTTGTAGGTTTAATTTTCAAAAACCCAAAACAAAAAACCAAATGGTTATCCAACGAGACCTTAAGTTTCGGTTTTTTATTTTTGAAAATTATTTTGATTGTTTTCTCGTAATTTCCTTACAAAAGATTTCCATACTTTTGTTAAGGACCCATTTCAATTTCTAGCCAAATTTCAAAAAGAAAAACAAGTTTTTTGAAAATTATTTTTTTAAAAACTTGACTTGGTTTTTGAAAATCTAGAAAGAGGGTAAATAATAAAAACAAAAAAAAAAACTTATAAATGGAAGTAATGTTTATAAGTTTAATTTAAAAAACCGAAGGTTTATAAAAGAGGGCTAAGTTATTAATTTGTTTTCAAATTTTATTTCTCTTTTTCTTTCAATTGAAGTCTTCATATATTTTTGCATTTCAAAAAAAAAAAAAAAAAAAAAAAGGTCTTCATGTTTTTTCTCTCCCTCCCAGCCATCCAAACTCTCTCTCTCTCCGGTACCATGTCACACAATTGTGGTAAATAGGTCTTTAAAAATTAGAAGAAGTAGATGAGAAGAGGAGGAAGGAAAAAAAAAAAAAAAAACTCCATCCACATGCGAAAAATTAAACTCTTTCACATCCCCACACAAATATATCATAAATAGTATCTTTAAATTTAAAAAAACTCATCTACACTCACATCAATGTATAAATAAAATGCTTGCGTACATTTATTTTCTTTTACAATTAATATTATTCACATGCCTCCACAAATCTTATAAATAGTCTTTAAATCAAAATTGAATTAAACCTTTGATTTTCTTTTTTAATTATTTCAAAATCGGATAAAACCTTCAAATCTCTTTTTTCTTGGTTTGTATACGAGTAGACAAAGTCTTTTGTCCATTTTTCACATCTTTATAAGACAATTTCAGTGTTTTTGGTTAACTTTTTTAGGGTTTAATTTTAAAAAAAAAAATCTAGTGTTTGACCACCACTAAACAAAGAAAATGAAATTTAGGTAAACTTATATGGAGAACCAGAGAGCAAAGAAGATGACTGTGAATTTGATGAAATTCTCATTACAGAGGCCATGAATAAATAGTACAGAAGGAGAAGATTCCCACCTTATGAAATAGATCCACGTATACAAGAGAAGGGGAGCAAAAAGTGAAACAATAGCATAATGAAAAACGACACCGTTTCAGCAGGTTGTCTTAACATCCCCCCTCAAACGAGAGGGTGATGCAATCACCCGAGTTTGCTTCGTAACTCGCAGAATCTAGCTTCAGACAATGACTTCGTGAGACCATCAGCAAGTTGTTCAGTCGAGGGAACGTATCTGACATCGAGTTGCTTGGCAATTACCTTGACACGAACAAAATGTATGTCAAGTTCAACATGCTTACTTCGGGAGTGAAACACAGGATTAACAGCCAAAGATAAGGCACTCATGTTGCCACACCAGATAATGGGCATCGAGGTTGGAGGCAGCTTGAGTTCACGAAGAAGAGACTCCACCCAACTGATATCAACAACAGTGTGAGCTAACGCACGGTACTCAGATTCGGTGCTAGACCGAGCAACAACATGCTGCTTCTTCGAGCTCCAGGAGATTAGTGAATTGCCTAAAAAGAGATAGTGTGCAACAACAGACTTGCGATCATCCACATTGCACGCGCAATCAGCATCACTATAGGCCACCAAGGAAAGTGTTGCAGACTTGGAAAGAAACAAGCCATAGTGAAGAATACCTTGGAGGTACCGAAGCACACGTTTTGCAACAGCCCAATGTACTGATGTAGGACTTTGGAGAAATTGGCTCAGTTTGTTTACAATGAATGATAAGGCCGAGTGTGGGATATGTACTGTAAGGCACCGATGACACTGCGATACAAGGTGGGATTGGCCATTGGATCACCATCATGGAGAGACAATTGTTTGTCCGTAACAGGAGGAGTCGGACTAGGCTTTAGATGAGATAAATCAAACCTGTCAAGAAGTTCCAATATATATTTCGATTGTGTCAGATACATGCCATCAGGTGTGCGAAGAACTTCAACCCCCAGATAATAGTGAAGACTGCCCATGTCTTTCAAAGCAAAGGAAGAGTGCAAGCGGTCTACAAAGGAGTCAATAAAGGTGGTTGAATTCCCTGTTATCAGTATGTCATGGACATAGACAATAATTAGAATCATAAGGCCATCACGAATGTAGAAGAACAGAGAACTATCGGCCTTAGAATTTGTAAAACCCCAAACTAGCAATGTGTGTTTAAGCTTATCAAACCAGGCCCGTGGAGCCTGCTTTAGGCCATACAGAGCCTTGTTGACCTTGCAAACGTGAGAGGGAAAGGATGAATTAACATATCCCTTTGGTTGTAACATAAAGACCTCTTCGGACAGAACTCCATTCAAGAAGGCATTGTTAACGTCAAGTTGACGAACAGGCCAATCCTTAGAAGTAGGGAGAGCAAGAACAATACGAACAGTAGGTGCTTTGACAACCGGGCTAAAAGTTTCATGATAATCAATCCCTAGAAGTTGGTGGAAGCTCTTTGCAACCAGACGAGCCTTGCACCTTTGAAAACTGCCATCAGCATTTTTCTTAACCTTGAAAACCCATTTATTACCCACCAAGTTAACATTGGGAGGGGCTGGAACAAGTGACCAAGTGTTGTTGTTAAGCAAGATAGCCATTTCACAGTCCATGGCCTTTTTCCACGAATCAAACTGAATAGCTTCCTTCACATTCGAGGTTCAACCTCTTGAGGTACAGCATTAGAAGTAGTGGCAAGGTAGGACCACTTTTTTGGCTTAAATATACCATCCTTAGCTCGAGACTGCATAGGGTGAGAGGAAGCAATAGTTTCTACTGGTGGCATTGTTGTTGGCACAACTGGTTCTACAGTATCAGCAACCAGATTTCCATCAGAATCATCAAGAGCATGCAGTAATGATGGCAGAGAACCAGCACCTGAAGGTGAGGAGTCCATAGGAGATGTCATTGGTGAGGGGAACCCCAAGGAAGGCACAGGTGAGGTGGGGACAGGGAGGGAATTTGAGGGAGCGAGGTAAGGATTCAGTCATAGGAGTAAAGGAACCAGAAAAAGTTGATGGGAAATTGAGATAATTAACAACTATATAATTTGTTTGACACTTGGACTGAGAAGATGATAGGAAACCAAACTTGAAAGGGAACTCGTGCTCATTAAAAAACAACATGTCTTGATATATATAACCTACCATTTGAACTCAAACACTTGTAACCCTTGTGAACCTCACTATATCCTAGGAAGACACACTTAGTTGAATGAAATTGGAACTTATTGGATTGGTAAGGGCGTAAACATGGGAAGCAAGCAGAACCAAACACTCTAAAGAAGGTATAGTCAGGAGTTGATTTGAAGAGAATTTGCCAACGGGAGGAATTATTTAGGACAGAGGTAGGCAATTGGTTTATAATGTAGACGACTGAAGCAAAAACATCCCACCAAAACAGAAGTGGCATGGAGGATGGGGCAAGAAGAGTGAGTCCCATCTCTACAATGTGGCGATGCTTTCTTTCTACAATGCCATTTTGTTGGCTAGTGTGTGGACAAGGATGTCTAAACTCAATACCATGACTTTGAAGGTAGGAAGAAAAAACACGAAATTCTCCTCCCCAATCACTTTGAAGAGTTTTGATTTTAGAGTCTAGTTTTTTTTCAACCAAGGCTTTGTACTGAATAAAAGCATTAAGGGAGTCACTCTTGTGTTTTAGAGGAAAAATATGTGTGAACCGGCTGAAATTATCTACAAAGCTTATATAAAATCGATAACCAGCAATAGAGGATATAGGAGATGGCCCCCAAAGATCACAATGCACATGTTCAAGTGGTTTTTGAGCACGAGTTTGAGATAAAGAAAAGGGTAGGGCATGAGATTTACCATGTTGACATGACTCACAAAAGGAATTTTTTCCTTTATAGATAAGTTGAGATTACAGGACTTCAAAGCAGAACTCAAGACTCTAGCAGAAGTATCACCTAGATGTTGGTGCCAAACATATTTAGGCACTTTACAAGACTTTGATTTATTTAGACTAGTACTAACAGCAGAAAAACAGGCTTCAAGAATAGAGGGGGACAAACAGTGAGCTT
Source organism: Luffa acutangula (assembly GCA_036850905.1). Classification (NCBI taxonomy): domain Eukaryota; kingdom Viridiplantae; phylum Streptophyta; class Magnoliopsida; order Cucurbitales; family Cucurbitaceae; genus Luffa; species Luffa acutangula. The sequence continues at coordinate 6,323,229 of CM072094.1, read as the reverse complement.
GACGACCATTCTTAGGATTGAAGGGAGACTCTCTTGGATTGGTAGCTTTCTTTTGAAGAGGGATTTGAAGTTGATAGAGACCATTCCTAAGGGTTCCTCGCAGCACCACCCTCTTTGACTTCTTTTCCTTCACAAGGTAACAAGTTGGATGAAATTCCACAAATAAGTCATTATCAGCAGTAAGTCTCAAGATACTTAACAAATTATGCTTAATATGAGGTACATGAAGCATTTTATTCAAGCATATTGTAGAGCCATCAAAATTACTAACTTTACTTTTTCCAATATGAGATATGTTTAGCTTTGTACCATCCCCATAGTAAGAGAATCATTACCATTATATTCAGACTTCACATTCAGGTTGGCAATGTCTGAGGTAACATGACTGGTGGCGACACTGTCAGCCAACCAACTTGGATCACATACAATTTCAAGTGTTGCAACAAACGTTGAACTCTCACCAATACCTTTGTTGTTCGAGCCGTGTGGATTATTGAAGTCTTCATCAAACCGAGAGTAACAAGCAGGGGCAGAGTGCCCAAACTTTCCACACAATTGACAGGTAGGCCTAGAATTATCACCTCTTTGATTACCATACCTTCCTCGGCCTCTTCCTCTGTTGTTGTTGTTACTGTTTCGAGGACTGTAGTTGGAATATTGATAGTTTTGATTTCCACAACCTTGATTCCTCTGATTGTTTTGCCCTTGAAAATGTTGTCCAGAAAAACTTCCTTGCCTATTGTAGGCATAATTCGCTACTTGGTAACCACCACTTCAGTTAGTAGGAATAGGGTTGGAGCTAAAACGAATTAACATACCTTCGAAAATCACTAGGATTGAGTGAAGTTCCTGCCAAGAAGAGATTTCTTTCTCCTGAATAGTGCACATAATCGGAATATACTTTGAATCGAGTTCGCCCTAAACATATGAAACCAGATCAGACAAAGACACCGGCGCTCCAGAAAGTTGGAGATTCACTGATGCTTGTTTCATCACAGCCAAATACTCTAACATCTTAGTAGAGCCCTTTTTAGTATTTTGCAAGGTACCTCGAAGTTGATTGATCCTCGTTTTGCTAGTTGCACCATACATCTGTTCAAGTGCCTTCCATGCCTCTCTTGAGGTATTAAAATTGAAAACATCAGCTGCAACGACTGGACTCATTGATCCAAAAAGCCATCCAGATAGGGCTTGATCAACAGTGGTCCATTCTTCGAATTTGGGATTAGGAATGAGTTGGGAATTGCTCGCACTGTTGCCTGACTCGAGAAATTCTGACGGTCGAGCCTTTGTTCCTAGCACATAACCATCGACCTTTTGTCCCCTGAGTATTGCAAGAACCATACCTCTCCATAGGAGGTAGTTTGTCTCATCTAGCTTCACGCTAAGGACTGTGCTGAGAGGATGTCCAAGGGATGAGCTGATGATATTAGCTGCAGGGTTTATCGCCGCTATGGTGGCTGCGACAATGTTGCTCTCTGGTGTACTCAAAACTTCGTCACTCATGACGTTAGCCTGGTGGCTCTGATACCAACAAAGAAAATGACATTTAGGTAAACTTATGGAGAACTAGAGAGCAAAGAAGATGGCTGTGAATTTAATGAAATTCTCATTACAGAGGCCACAAATAAATAGTACAGAATACAATTAGGAGAAGATTCCCACCTTATGAAATAACTCCACGTATACAAGAGAAGGGGAGCAAAAAATGAAACAATAGCATAATGAAAAACGACACCGTTTACACAAAGAGAGAAACGACATCGTTTCAGCAGGCTGTCTTAACAATTAAAAATGACTTATTCAAAAATGAGATTGAGAAATAAACCATTTTAAGAGAAACATATGAAACCAAATTTTTTTAAAAAAGTTTTTAAGTATATAATAACTTGGGTATAAAAACACTTATGAGGAAATGTAACCAAACATATGAGTGTTTAAATTTTAAACAATTTTTATGCAAAATATTTATAAAAAAAAATGTATTATTCTTGAAAAACACCTAAACTAAAAGGTATTCCAAACGAACCATTTGTCTTTTTTTACGTGCATTATATTATAAACACTTTTTTTTTTTTTTAATTTTGAGATGGGTGGCATAAATGGTAGCAATTGTACTGAGCATCAACTTGACACTATATGTATGCATGTTTATCAATATATAGTTTTATAAAAGCTCTATTCTTCATATATATCCTCATGCTTATTAAATAAATTTGCGGCTAAATTATAAAAAATATCCCTGAACTATGAGGTTGGTTTCAAAAATGTCCCTGAACCTTAAAAAGTTTCAAAAATATCCCTGAACTTTACAAAACGTTTCAAAAATACCCTTGCAAATTTTGGGATGGAAACTGATAAAACCGTTAAAAATGTTTTGAAAATACCATTGTAAAAAATCTAATCAAACTCTTGGGATGATGTGTTGAAAGAGAAGATAAGCTCCTAGTGTATGAATTCATGAAAAATAGGTTAAGCTTCTCATTAATTTTCATTAAAGAAGAATTTACGGTGAGAAGGAAAAAAAAAACATTTTCTAATAAGGTTATTTTCTAAAATCTTTTGAAAGTTAAAAAGAGTATTATTGAAACTGAATTTTTTAATGGTTTCCATCCAAAAATTAACGACAAAGGTATTTTTGAAACATTTTATAAAGTTCAAAGGTATTTTTGAAACTTTTTAAAGTTTAGGGGTATTTTTGAAACAAACCCTATAGTTCAGGGACATTTTTTATAATTTAGCCTAAATTTGCACTAGGAATCTCTTCTTTGGCATAATTAATTTGGTGTTGCAGTGATATTTGGATCAGTTATGCCATCAAGATTATAGATATATCTTTTGTTCCATTTATTATAGGAAATTTTCACAAGTGTTCAATTCAATATCTTGAAGGTGTTTAATTAAGAGCATTGATTGCTCTTATTTTATTTGTTTCAATTATAATCATATATTAACTTTATCATGTGCATTTTTTTTAATCAATTTCTTAACTTATGTTATTGGTGATTTTATTCAATTTTCTGTTTTCATCTTTTTAATTTTTTTTTCCATAAATATTGAGAAATTTCAATGCCCTCATGTCCCAAAAGTGTCATGTCTTAAGCATGAATGACATCTATAAGTTTTACGTGGATTTGTAATATTTGTTTTTTTTTTTTTTCCGTTTATAAAGACACAAATCTGTATTAAACCATCCTATTTTGTAATGGTTGAATGAGAAATTTCGACCAATCACAAACTGCCACATCGTTGTTCAAAATTAATGGTACAATTACAAATAATTAAATTTGGGACCAATTATAAATTAATAAGTGTACCAAATCTAATTCGTCAACAAAGTTGGCCAATTATAAAATTTTAAGACCCAAATGTCCATTTCATCAATTAATTAAAAATCAATTTCATCAAATTTGGGTCATTTGACATTTAGGTCATATCGTTTTTGGGTCAGATATAAACCAAACCCAAATCCAAATAATTGGGCCCAAAGCCAGTAAAGCTCAAGTCCATATTGTTAGGCCCAAAAGTCACCTAAGTCCATCCATGGAAACTCTATAAATAGAGAGATCCTCCTCCATTTCAAGAGTTCAGAAATCTAAGCTCTCTTAACTAAGACTAGAGAATTCAAAGACGCTCCACAAAAAATAAAAGACAAAAGACTCCCTGAAATTCAAAAGTTCTTGAGTGTTGAACACTTTCTTAAGACTGAAGACCCTTCAAAACTTGAAGACTCTAAGAATCAATTGAAGCTTCAGACTTGAGAGCAAGCATTCCAGTCCTCGAGTGAAACACACACAAACAAGAGAGAGAATTAGAGGATCATATGCTAGCTAGAGATTATATTACACACATACAAATTCAATAAAAATTAAATATTATTCCACGTGTCTCATTCATTTGAAATTCTATGTGAACAAATTAGCACGCCCAGTGGGACCATCTCTACCTCTCATCTCTTTCTCTTATCTGAAGATCCAACAAATGTGATGACACCAAAGAAAGCTCTCGCGAATGTTATAACATTGAGTGACTCTTACACGAGACCTGTCACCGAGAATTATTCCAAAGGAATTGAGATCGAGGAGGATCAAACTTCACTTGCTATTGCAAGCACGATTTCGTAGCTGATTGAGGAATCCTCCAAAGACAATATTTTTATCAAAGACTGTTGGGTTTTATGCCCTAATCTCGTGGATAGTAAATGGAAGCATTATTTATTTATTCAATAAAGTTGTTATTGAGGTTTATTTTAGAATTCCATTAACTCAAATCCAATAAACTCACATCCTAAGTTATTTAATAAAGCTTGAACAATATGTAGTTGACATACAGGGGATCATGTTCAAGTAATAACCTAAAGGTGTATAGTATATGGATAAGGTTGGGTACCTTATCCTGATGACACTATGGATAGGACCCACTTTTTATTTGATACAAACGAAATGATCGAAATCATTCGTGTAGAGACTCGCGAGTGGGGGTATCCTATGCAATAAGTTTGCATAAGACCAGATCGCGAAATATTTAATCATTAGATGTAACACTGTTAACTAATTAGATTAATATTTCATAGGATGACATTGTAACTCGATCTTAATCCTGAGTGGGTTCTCCTGTCTGAGGAATTATCCTTTGATTTGTATGGGTGAGAGTGGTCCGATTCACCGAATCAATAAGCCTACCATTTTGGAGACAAGACCGAATGGGGAGCTGGGAACATAGCTTCATAAGATGGAATTCACTCTTTCCTGACTTCAGGGTAAGTAGATGAGTTGCTCCCTTAAGTGCTGATTCCAGGACTTAAACAAGGGACCCCACCCTCCCACTGTCCTGAGAGGGACTTCTGTTTATTGTAGGACCATAACAGATTGTTCATTAGAGGATCAGTAGTACTTAAGGAGCAAGAGGTACATGGGAAAAACAGTAATTTGACTCAACTGTAGTTACAAACGACTCATGAAGGATTGACTTACTGTTAATGGTCAATGTGACGCCCGTAATTTAAAGGAAATTCAAATTCATTTAGTTTGGGAGTTAATTTCGGTTGAGAAGGAAATTTGAAAATTTGGTGAATTTTAAAAATTTGAGCTGGAGTGGCATTTTCGTAGTTATTGGGAAATTGGAGCCAAGCCCAAGCCCATTGTTTTTTTAAAAATTAAACCCTCGCAGCCCTAGGTGACTAAACTTCATCATCTCCCTTCTCTTCTCCACAAGCAGCCGCACAAGGGAGGGTTTTTTTCAGCACCATATTCTTCGTCAAGCAGTTTTCGGCCAACGGTAGCAGATGGATCGCGTCTCCTCTAACGAGCTCACAACGGCGTGACGTGCAAGGGTCGTTGATAGCGAGCATAGCTAGCTATCTTTACTTATTTATTTTAGCTAGTCTTTTATGATTTTTGGGCCATTTTATTGTGCCTTAATGTTTATGTTGTAGGAAATGGTTGATTGGAGATAAAACGCAATAGTGGAGTCAATCGGGTGCTCGAGACGCGAAAAGATGCAAAGGAATGAAAAAGAGTCAAAGAGAAAAAAAGTCAAAATTCGGTCAAATGCAGACTAGCGTCGAGACACTAGCCCTTGAGCGTCTCGACGCTAGCATTCCTTATCTGAATAGGCGCGAAACGGTCAAAGCATCGAGACGTTGCGACCTTAGCGTCTTGACGCTGTGTAATTTCCTTTCTAGAACATGCGTGTTTAAAGGCAGTGACAGCGTCTCGACGCTATGACGAAAAAACAGAATATAAGCTATTTTGCGGCTAGGTTTTGGGGGATTCGATTTGGGGGACTTTTTGGAGCCGTAAACAGAGGAAAAACAGAGGAGATTGGAGCTGAAGCAAAGGGAGCAAGTTGGAAATCAACCCATTGTTCGTGGGGATCGTGACGGGGACGTCCGGTCTCGGCCTACAACAAGTTTAATTCTTCTTTCCCTCACTTTAGTTAGATTTTATGGTTTTTTCATGTTTAGTTGAGCTTGTAATACCAATCATGAGTAGACAAACTTGTAGCTTAGGGATTGATGTAGTCAATTGAATTTATGGATTGATTTATGGTTTAAGTTGTGCAATGGTTATTATGTTTGTAATCTTGATTTAATGCTTTCAATTAATTGGCCATTAGTTGAATGATTTAAGTTTTGAATCTAGCTCGGGAGAGGGGATTTGATTTAGACTTACTCAAGATTGCACGACTAAAGTTTACTTTCTAATTTCGTGACGGTTTTTAGATTAACTTTGGAATTGGTCAAAAGATTTCATTGCCTTGCTTGTTAATAAACTTAGATAGGGATATCAAGTTGGTTAATTTGCATGAGAATCAATTTTACTCGGGAGAGGTAGTTGTGATTAAAGGGTCTTAGGCTCATAATTCCATTGTGCATAATAACTTATTCCTTAAAATCAATCCTAGACTAAATTGGTGAAATCAATTCCCTAAGTGTTCTTCCAATTGAATTTCCACTTTTTATTTGTTTTGATTTAGTTTTCATATCATTCACTCACTACATTGTGTTCTCTAAATAAAATTGAGCAAGATAATTCATAGTACTTGATTTAGCTTAAACATCCAATCCAGAGGACGACACTCGTATATACGAACACTTTATTATTACTTGACCCGTGCGCTTGCGGTAAGGAAAATTCCACATCAAGTTTTTGGCGCCGTTGTCGGGGATTGGCGTGACGTGCAAGGGTCGTTCGTGGTGATTTTCCGACCAGCTCGCCACCTCTCTCCGTCTCGCTCTCTCACGTCGTTCAAGCAGCAGCAGGGTCCGACAGGCTACTCGACGGTAGTTCCTCCTCTTCTCGGTCTGACAGGTGCTCTGTCGAGAGGTATTCCTCGACTTCGGGCGGCGAGTGCGATGGTGTAGGCGATTCCGGCGCCTTTTTCGGGTAAGCAGCGGTCCCCTCTCACCGGATCTCTTTCTCCTTATCTCTCTCCCGTCGGTTTTCTCTCTACTGGTTCGATTTCTAGCGGCTGCGACGATTTTGAGCAAACCCCGATAACGACCAGCAAGCTTCACACTCGCGGACAACAGCAACATTGGGTCTTTTGGGGCGAGTTTCCAACGATTTCGAGAGTGGGTAAGTGAGATTTAGAGTAGTTTTGGGTTTATTTACCATTTAATCAAGTTACCCATTAGTTGTAGCATTCGATTTCAAGTTTGCTTGGCATTAGAAGTTTAGTTGTTGGATTGGAGTGTTTTTGGAGACCTCAGACAACATGCGTATTTTTGTTTTGGCCTTGGAGTTAAGGAATTGATTAGTGTTGTTCAAGAGCATTAAGCCAAGGTAAGTGAACTTACTGTTGAACCCTTTTAATTAGGTGCACATATTTGATTTTCTAAAATTCTCGTGTTTATGTGCTGTTCTTGAAATTTATTATGATTGTTAAAAACATGAGAATTGAGGATGAAAAAATTTATTATTTTAATTATGTATGAGTTTATGAAAAATTATTGAAAGCATGAACTTTATTATTTTTGCTTGTTGGTGGTCTCTCAAAATTCCATTAAAGGAATGAGATTAAATTAGTTATGAGTTTTATAAGTGTGTACATGAAATTGATGTACATTCAGAGATACCTACACAGGACTTAGGGACATGAAATTGATGTACCTAAGTCGAGGTTTGTGAAATTGACGACCTCGAGGTTTTGTGAAATTGACAGCTTCCGTAGGAGACACATGAAATTGATGTGTTCAGGATATGCATGAAATTGATGTATATCCTCTCTCATTAGAAAGTTAAAATAAAGTTTAGATCCACCAAAATTATATTAAGTTGTTGATTTTTAAAAATGTTTTTAAAGCATGACCCAACCTCAATAGTAGGATCGTTTATTGAGTATTTTAAATGCTCATTCTTTTCAAAAATAATTATTTTTTTCAGGTATAGGCAAGGGCATGTGAAAGGCGATTGGTGAGAATCCGATAGGCAGCCAGGGAACTATTTTGAATTCCATATTTTATTTTTCTTCCGCTTTAAGAACTCTGATTTACTTTATTTGTGATTTGTTTGAGAAATCTTCTAGAGACCATGTACATTTATATATTAGAAACTATTTAAGATTATTTAAAAATTTTAAAATTAGGGATCCAAAAAAAAGTTTTGTTTTAAGGTTTCTACTTAAATTAGTGTTTATGTTTCAATTTTTTTTTATTTAAAAAGGCCTCCAAAGCATGCATTGTTGTAACGGTCCCGAAAAGATTATTTAAGAAGTCAGGTCATTATAGTCAATATCCGTGGACACAAAATATTCTACAATGAGAAGAGTGCAGTTGTGGGTCTTTAGTCGAGTGACCCATAGTTAATGAATGTTGATTAATTTGGTTAACGAGTTTAATCAATTAATCTCGAATCATTGTTGCTTCTGATCTGTAGGTCCATGAGGTCCCCTTACTAGCTTGTAATGGGTAATCAAGATCATTTATGTTCTGAAAAAAAAATGAATTCTTGTTCAAATTAATTAAGGGAATTTAAGTTAATTGTATAAGATACAATTAAATGACACACCCCACCCCAGATTACCCTACTGAACCTAGGACGTAGCATGTCGACAATAGACCCCAACCAAACTATGAAATCCATTGTCATATCTAGGAAAACAAAACATGTTTTTCATTTATAATCCATGGGTGGCTAACATAACTTTTACTAAATAAAAGATAAAAATTTTGACAGAATTTCCCCTGAAAATTGGTTAAAACACACCTGAAAATGAAAATACACTCCCAAATTATTTCTTTAAAATCCAACCACAACACAACCACAAACCAAAACCGCTACTGGAAAACATAAATCCACTATTTACAACTAAACATAAACTCAAATGGTACAACAACTTCTATAATCATGATGGCCACTCTAGTTATAAAAAAAGGCACCAATATTACATTTATATGAAAAATGATGTATAATCTAAATAAAACTAGATTTCGACCTCGATAGGCTCATCAAAAGCTCAAATGCTTACTTGGTTAAAAACAAATTTAGGAAAAAAGTGACACTACAACAATTTTGGGCTTAAATGTCAGTTCTGCACTGTTATTAAACCCCCTATGATCACGAATTTGAATCCGTTGTTGTCCTGGGTGTGATCTAACCCCTACGATCACAGATTACAACAATAACAGTTTAAAACCGTCATGAAACGCCTCCATGATCTTTCATGTATAATCACATATTACAACAATAACGGTTTAAAACCGTGGTTCTAGGTGTGATTGAACCCGTACGATGACGAATTACAACGATGACAGTTTAAAACCGACATCTTTGTCGACCCCTATGATAACGGTTTACAACAATGACAGTTTACAACCGACATATATGACTACATTAATGACGGTTTTAAAATGACATCTTTTCCTCAACACGTTCGATTACGGTATGTTACGATGACGTTTTATAACTGTTATTATAGTGTTATAAGATGACAATTATAAACTAACATCTTTCCTCAACCACTTGCAACATATTGCAACATATTTATTGTCATAATTCAAATCCACATCGTGAATACCTATTGCAATGCAAAATATTTTAATTGATCCAATAATCTACAGATATTTAAAACGAACATTTGAGAATAATATTCAATCCAAACATAGAAATTGAGAAAACATCAAATACTTTATTTCATTCGATCCAAAAAACTCCAACGACACAATACAATATCCAAAACTACTAAATTGTTATAAACTATATAGTAAACCGAAAGATTTACAAAAAAGAACAAAATGAATGTTTGTAAAGTCTAAAGTTGACATTTAGTCTCCTTTCAAAAAAGAAAAACAAAGTTTATATTTAGTCATACCATATTCCAAGGCTTCTAGAGTCTTGATCTTCTCTAGAACTGCCTCAAGCAGATCGAAAAGCAATTTTGGTTCCTTATTTAAGATCTTAGCAATCGCAAGCTTCCAACCATCCAATATGGAGCTTCTGGATTTTTTTGAATCTTTGGGAAACGCCAAGTCTGATGACGTTATTGCCTTTAGCAAGAATTCCAACAATACAGATACAAATTCTGAAGAGAAAGTAGAATATAATTGAATAAGAACCTTCAGTGTCTTGCCAGTTTTTGTCTTCAAACCTAAAAAGGTAGGATTATTTGTTAGTATTTCATTTTATCAGCTAGATCTAAAGATTTAATGATAGCAATTAATGAATTTTAAATCATGAGCTTAAATTCTTGAGAACGAAATTTCAAACACAAAAACACTTGCATGACTCTTAGCTTTGAGGTTGGCATCAACAGCAAGAAAAGGATTGTAATAAAGTTCTGAATCATTTGTACAGAGGCATTTGTTGAGGATTCCACATCGGAAAGTCCACTCATTGCCAATTGGTTTTGAGATGGAAGCCCATATAATATAATATGGTATCAGAGCCCATTAAACCCAAACGGGTATTCGGTCCAATAAAAAGAAAATTGGGATCCGATCCAAGAATGATGAACCCAAAGAGGCACCATCTTGAGGGGGCATGTTGAGGATCCCACATCGGAAAGTCCACTCAAGCCCATATAATATAATAGCATTGAGGTTAACAGAAAATCAGAAGGAAAAACTATAGATCACCTATTAGTAAGGTAACATTAAAGATTGTAATAGGTGGTCAAAGTACAAAGATCTTTTGGACACTGAGTGCCAATAGATGTATGCTCTCTGTTTGGAGGTAGGAGAGGATATTCATTGTTTTCTCTGTTTAAAATCCCCATCCTGTCTATTATGTTGGATGCATAATATTATTGATCAAGCCTTCTCTAAGTAATTTGTCTCATCTCAAGATCTTCCATTTAAGATAAAATTCAAGTCTCCCAGAAATTATTTAAAGCTAGAAACAAAACCATTTAGAAGACACCTTAACAAAATAACAAAAAAGTTAAAGGATAGATAAAATACGGCCATAAGAAAGGGAGAGATTCAAGGTGAGGATTTTGCTTCACTCTTAAATTGAAAGCCAAATCACGAAGTTTGGATTTGATCTCCTTTCCAATGGTAGTACTTACATCACCTTGAAATGGAATAGCTTTCTCCCGAGGTTCCCAATAATAAGATTTCAACCAACAAAGTGTCTGAAATCACCAAACACCAAGAAGGTTTCAGTTTACCTCCCATCTTAGTTAGGGTGTGTTTGGTTTAACTTTTCACGTGTTTAATTTTGAAAAATTTTCTAGTGTTTGACAACCACTAAAAATGACTTATTAAATAATGAGATTGAAAAATAAAGAGAAAAATACATTTTTAGTCCTGAGGTTTGGGTTAGGTTTCATTTTGGTCCCTCCATCCCTTTTTCTGTTAAAAACTAACGTTTGGCTGATGTGGCAATATTTTTGTAATTTTAAAAAATTATTTTCAAATTTTTTTTAAAAAAATATTATTATTTAAAAAAAAAAAAAAAATCTCTCTCTTCCTTTTTCTTCTTCTTCACCTTCTTCACATGGGTTCTTTTTCTTCACCTTTTTCACATGACCAACGGCCGACGTCTGGCAGCCAATGGCCGCCCGCCGCCGGTAACTTTTTTTTTTTTTTTTCACTTCCCTTCTTTACTTCTTCTCTTTTATCTTTTTCTCCAAATTTTCTTCTTTAAATCGAGGAAGGAGATTTTCCGGCAAGAAATAATTTAAACTTAAAATTTCAGAATCAAATAACCACCCGAGAATACTAAACCACTATAATAAAGTTTCCACAGCTCAATCAAACATTGGGCAAAAGAAACAACAAAAAGAAACCCCAAAGATGAACGACGGATGAAAGCAAACCAAATGAAAAATTCAAAACAGAGCATGAAAGCAAACCGAATGAAAAACCCAGAGATGAACGACGGATCTGAAGCTCGAAGCTCAACGACCCAGCTCACAAGGCGTTCACATGGATATGATTCTCGACGGCCCAGCAGGTCACGACCTCGCAGGAAGATGGCAGCAGCGGATCTTAAGCTTCTTCTCGTGCGAAGAAGACGAATCTGAAGCTCCTTCTCATGCGAAGAAGACAGATCTGAAGCTCGACGACCCAGAGCTCACGAACTCTCTCTTACCCACGTCTGAAAGTGTTCGAAGACGTTGGAAAACTGACGGAGGGACCAGCGAGGGTGCAGCGGCGAAGAAGTACAACAAGGACGCGAGTGGGTTTCGTGGGTTTCGCGGCGAAGAAATGCACAGCTTTCGTGGGTTTCGAAGAAAAACAGACCGAATGGATGTGGGTTTCGTGGGTTTCGATTTCGTGGGTTTCGTGGTTCCTCGAGAGCTTGCTGCCGACGGGAGGAGACGGTGGCGCGAGGTCGGCGACGGCGAAAGGAACGGAGCAAGGCGAGGTTGCTGGTCGCGCGCGGGGGAGAGAGATAGGGAAGAGAGAGAGATGGAGAGGGAGAGAAAGAAACAGAGAGGACTGGAATTGAGAGCAACGGGGAGGGAGGAGAAAAAATAAAGAAAAGAAGAAAAAAGAGGAAAAGGAAAAAATTGGGAAGAAAATAAGAAAAAAAAGGGTCTTCGCCGGCGCCGGCCGCCGGCGGCTAGCGGCGTTCACCGACGTTGGGCGGCTGCCGGTGACTGGTGTGATGTGGCTGAAGAAGGTGGAGTGGTTGAAGAAGAAGATGAGATGAAGAGGGAGAGTAAATAAAATTTTAAAAAATAAAATTTTTATTATTTTTATATATATTTTTTTAAAATTTTTTAAAATAATTTTTTTAAATTAAAAAAATATTGCCACGTCAGCCAACCGTTAGTTTTTAACGGAAAAATTGATGGAGGGACCAAAATGAAGCTAAAACCAAACCTCAGGGACTAAATTGTTGAGTTTGAAAACTGAGGGACCAAAATGAAACCTAACCCAAACCTCAGGGACTAAAAGTGTATTTTTCCGTAAATCATTTTAAGAGAAACACTTAAAGCCAACTTTTTTTAAGAAGAGTTTTTAAGTATGCAATAACTTGTATATAAAACACACTTATTGAGGGAAATATAACCAAACATATGAGTGTTTAAATTCTAAATCATTTTTTTACAAAATGTTTTTTAAAGAATGCATTGTTGAAAAACATTTAAATTAAAATGTATTCTAAATGGACCTTTAATCTTGTAGCATTTAAAATCTTCTACGAGGAAGTTATATATTCAAGTACAAACTGCTGCAAACAAAGTATATAAAGGAAAGAATAGACAAATTTGAAAATTCATGTATGATTTGATATTCCACTTCAAATGATGTCAATTGAAACAATCATAAATAGAGACTAATCACTAAGGGGCCGTTTGGTGCGCCGGAATTGAATGAGTTTGGAATGGAATGGAATGGATTCTGATGCCCATGTGAATATTTTGCTGGAATGTGGATTCCTGGGAATGCAGATGCCTGTGTTTGGTTTGCTGGATTTAGGCTGGAATCAACCTGATGCTTGTGTTTGGTTCACTGGATTTGGGCTGGAATCATACTGATGCCTGTGTTTGGAGTGCAGGGTTGGGATTGTGCTGGAATTGAAAATGTTGATCAATTGGGAGCTGTTTTTTATGCTATTTTTATTTCTTTTTTTCATTTCAAAAGTTTTTTCACTTTTTTTCCCAATTATACACATGTATGTCCTATACCACATTTTTCCATTGTAATAGGAATTTTATAAGATAAAGTAGAAAAAAACGTTTTGTATAATGAAATCGGTTTGCTCTAGATTTTAAACAAGGAAGGGAACTAGTTGCATAGGTATAGAAATGAAAGATAATAGTGACGTAGATTCTTGCATAACATAAACCGTACATGAAATGAAAGATAGATTGTTCTGACAAACTACAAACACATAGCATAAAATAAATGAAAGATAGATGGTCCCAGATAGTGAAAAACAACAGAAGCAGTAGTACTCTGCAACAGAAGGACTGGAGGTCGATGTCTTCGGACAGTAACGTGAGTCATCATGGCTGCGGGGGCTGTCTCGATGCCCTACCGAGGATCTCCATACAGTAGTCGAACTTCCATTCTGGAGGGAAGTCCATAAAGTGAGTCAACATCCTCTCATCTAATAGTAGTGCCCGTGCGACCACCAAGCCGTCCTCCATAGACACCCCAGGAATGGATTGTAGCTCCGCATATAACTCCTTCCGCCGACTCCTCTCGAGCTCGTCCCTCTTGGTCGGCCAGAGCGCAATCTTCTCGATTTGTTGTGCGGTCATCTGGAATCCATTCTCCAGTACCTCCGCCACGTTCCCAATGGATAATCGTCTCTTATTTACTGCCCTAGAAGGTCCTGCACCAGTCGTCCTACCAGTCGGTGTCCCACATAATTCTTCTCCAAGTGCGCAATCTTCGGGCATTTTAGAACACATTATTTAGTAATATTGAGTTCATAGTTTAGAAACAATTTTTTAACAACTTGTTTATATGGTTATAATGTTATTAAAGAAAAAAAATGAAGACATCAAATATTCTGTTTAATAGCTAATACTTGTTTTAGCAAATTATTAATAGCTAAAATATGTTTTCGGGCAGTTTAGAGCACATTATTTTGTAATAGATAAACCCCTACTAAGAAGTTAAATTTCGTAAAACATAATTTTTTCAACCACACCAACAGTCTTAAAATAGATTTTTTAAAACACACAACTTCAAATTCGTTACTCACTTCGAAAGGCTATTTTTTAGAAGTTGATGCATGGTTTAGGAGTATGTTGACTGAATTTGTTAATTTTATGACTCGATTTTTTTCGAAACTGTTAATAATTATAATTGTGTGCTACTATGGAGTGCTGTTACGAAAATAAGTAGACTAATTTTGGGGTTCCATGTGTTAAGAAAATAAGTAGTCTTATTTTTCCATGAGATCAATGGTAAATAATTATAAATTTTTGTTCAATGACATAAATTGAAAATAATTATAGTTATAAATTTTAGTCATTTATGACAGTCCAAAAATGTGTAATTATGTCTTTCATTTTATAAATTTTCCAAATATTTAACAAATTTGATTTTTATTACTACGTTTGTTTTTCCTCCTTTTTTTTCAAAAAGAAAAAATTATTATTAAGTTAGTTAAATGAAAAATGATGTGACAAATCAACTGGAAATGTGGACGGCAAAATCACTAGTAATGTGACTACGACATTGAACCAAAAAATCCAACACAAAGAAATGGGAAATTCGAAATGAAGAAAATATC
Organism: Luffa acutangula; assembly: GCA_036850905.1. Lineage (NCBI taxonomy): Eukaryota > Viridiplantae > Streptophyta > Magnoliopsida > Cucurbitales > Cucurbitaceae > Luffa > Luffa acutangula. Next base: position 6,308,086 of record CM072094.1, on the reverse strand, counting down.
ATGAAAAAATGAACAACCAAACAAGAAAAGGGAAAAAAAAGATTTTATCAAATAAGTCTTTTTAAAAATTAACAAGTTCAAATGAGCAAAATAAAAGAACTAATAATGCATCATATAAACGTAATGTCCTATTTACAATGTTCTTCGAAGAAACGCATAATATAATGAACATAAATATATTACAAACAAAGAAGTCTACAAGAGAGGTATTTACGTGAATCGGTGAGACGTATATTTTTTGCCTAGAGGGAGATCGAGAACCTGCGAAAAATGTATTAAACATGTGGCAAACATGAACTTAGTTAGAACAATTCACACATGGAGTGCATATTGCATACTTTATTTAGTAACTAAGGACAGTCATACCGGTAACGTGATCCCTCCTAGTTAACTGTTTGGAGCATCCATTAAATACACCATTGTTCGGTTATGTCATTCACGAAGTACATGAAAAATTAAAAACGGAATAAATAGGCTTAGCAAGTCTGTGAGAATAGGAATCATAATAAAGAGAAGAACCAAACTAAAGTAGGAAGGAAAGCTTACCCGAACAGTGAAGATGGGATAGGATAGAATGCAGTGGATGGTTGCACAGAAAGGGCAAAGGGTGATTGGTGAATGAGGGTGGGTTGTGTATTTAAGGAAGAAAATGAGAGCTCATATCAGTTAAGTCCCCCAACCACCAAAGTACATAGCATAAATGGAACTAGTCACTTTCATAAATATTGAAAGGACTAAAATCCACCCAACCACCTAACAGTGCCACATTAAATACGAGACAGATGAAATAAAAAAAAAAGGAAAAACAAAATTAATTGCCACTGATCTGTCATTACTGAACAGATATATGGAGTAAGGAAAACACAACTTCCAGCCAGTCGATAGTCACAGAACAAAAGTAATCCAAAACAAGGCCTATCTCAAAAAATCGATTTTCCAACCAGTCTATCTATTTCCCTCGAGGACTATGCATCTCAAAAAATCAGGAATGGTGGCCTCAGATTTGAACATCAGTTTACGAAATCATAAACAAAAACAACAACACGGTTGTGCAGTGGAAAGATACTCCAAGAAACAAAACAATATAATTGATAATCAGTAGCGCATCATCATGCTTTAGGAATGTAATTAACGTTAATCCAACTGAATATAAAACGAATTGTATTGATAATCAGGGGCCTCAGGTATGAACAAGAATCATACAAAAATCATGGAACAGGTTCCTCATCATAGGCCTTATGAAAACGATTAATCGAACCTGTTTTTTCACTCGTTCCGGCCTCCCTACCAAGCTTATCATCCCCAAACCAGTCTCCTGCCGGGTCTCGTCGAATGGTGGACTGATTGTGTAGCATCTGAGAATGAAAATGCGAGCCCCAACGACCATGGAGAATAGTCCTCCATCTTCGAGGCGGCGAAGAGACGAAAGGAGATTCGAAGCGGCAAGGGGGACAGTCCTCCATCTTCGGGGCGGCAAAAGAGAGGAAGGGGGATAACGAAGCAGCAAGCGGCCAGATCGTCGAAGCCAAACGGCGATAGGGTGTCTCGCCGACAGCATCTGGGACAGAAAGAGAAACAAAAAAAACCACCCTCAGACGAACTGAACAATGCAGATCCACCATGAAACGACGGCCACTCGGACAGAAGTATTCGGAGGTGAAGAGACGACAAGAAACCTCACGAAAAATGGCAAACATACCTTAGATCCGAGCGAATAAGAGGGATTACACCGCCACCGACACAAATCCGCCGAAATAATTCGAAAACGGCGAAAATACCTCAGATCTGAGAGGTGGAGGGCGAAACCCTAACTCAGAGAAGCATGCATCAACTCAGAGAAGGGATGCAAAGAAGGAATTGACAAGAACAACCATTACTAAGACCGTTGAAGGTCGTAATGAGGGAAAGAGAAAATGGCTGCTCGAAGATGGAGGATGTGAAGGGACAGAGAGGAGTTGCAGAGACGCGTAATTGAGGAAGAAAGAGATTCTGAAGATTTCAGTCGTGGGTTATGAAGGAGAGAGAGAGACACAGAGGGAGAATAAATGAGGAAGAAAGAGAGCCCTATTCAGTCGTGAGTTATGAAGGAGAGAGAGAGTGAGAGAGTAAATGAGGAAGACAAGGGGATGGGTTGGCATCCACAAGGGAATGGGCTGGAATACCCATTCCAAACCCATTGGAATCCAACCAATTCCAAACCCATCTCATTCCAGGGCTTCCAAACATGGTGATCCATTTCCATTCCAATCCAATCCAATCCAAACCCATGAAACAAACAACCCCTAAGAAGAAAAAAGGCGTTAATAGAGTTGAAAACCATGAAATGGTAAAACCATAAGAATGTTGAGAGTTCATACTTCATAGTCATACCTTGGTTGAGGCACACCGAATGACCTGAAGAGCTGGAAGTTCATGATGGGAGCCCTTTATAGTCATTGCCAAGAGAAACATGAAAATAATTACAATCAATCAAGGACAGTGTTAGAACACAGGTTTACACGGCGTCGTTTGGGTGATATGTTTACATTGTCCTTCTTGTATATTAAACGATGGCGTTTGTCTTCCATTATTTGTTTTTTAATATGTATATGTGTCGCATTCTTAGGGGTGGAATATTATTTCGTTAGGAGCCCCTGCTCTATTTATTGTCTGCCTCTGGCCTATATTCAATCATCGAAACTGTAGAGAAGATTTTCTCTCTCAGTCTCTTGCCTGAATTGTTCTCTGCCTTTCCATTTTTGCCTTTTCAATCTTGGTATCAGAGCCTAGGTTTAGGCTAACACCATGGCAGACGATAGCTCATCATCCTCCACCGCTGCTGTAGTTTCTTCAGCATCTACCCCTGTTGTTTCCTCAACCCCTAATATTATCAGCTCATCATTCGGTCATTCGCTTAGTACAGTCCTGACGGTCAAGCTTGATGAGAAGAACTATCTTCTCTGGAGAGGAATGGTGCTAGCTATTCTCAGAGGGCAGAAAGTAGATGGTTATGTTCTCGGGACAAAAGTCCAGCCATCTGAACTTGTGGAAGTCCCTACTGAGTCTGGAACTAAGAAGCTTGAGCATAATCCATTGTTTGATGAATGGGTTACTGTAGATCAAGCTCTTTTCGGTTAGTTGTTCGGTTCAATGACACTAGCCGTAGCTACCGATGTGGTTAACTTCAGAACCTCAAGAGAGGTGTGGAAGGCTTTAGAGGAAGTTTATGAAGCCACCGGCAAGGCAAGAGTGAATCACCTCCGTGGGATTCTTCAAAATACCAAAAAGGGCTCAATGAAAATGATCGAGTACCTCGCGATAATGAAGCAAGCATCCAAAAATTTGCAGTTGGCAGGTAACCCTGTTTCCTTAGGTGATCTGAATTTCGTATGTTTTGGTGGGTTTAGACTCCGAATATGTACCGATTGTGTGCACAATCGAAGACAAAGACATCCATACTTGGCAAGAACTAGCCTCTATCCTAATCAACTTCGAAGGAACCCTAGCTCGATATGGAATCACTAATAACCAACGAGGAAGTAACAACAACAATCGGGCCTGCGGTAGAGGGAGGAACAACCAACGAGGAGGTGGTCCCAAGCCAACATGCCAGTTATGTGGAAAATACGGCCACTCAGCATCTTACTGCTATTCTCGCTTTGAGGAAGAATTCAACAATCCTTACTCTCCAAACAACACCCAAGGTAACTCTACCGGAAGCTCCTTGGCAGCATACATTGCCTCTCTTGAAATCCTCAACGATCCGAAGTGGCTAGCAGACAGTGGAGCCACAAACCATGTCACTGTCGATCTGGGAAATATTGCCGGAATATTGCAACAAAAATTGAGTATAATGGTAAAGAAAAGCTCACTGTGGGTAACGGTAATAAATTACAGATAGCTCATGTTGGTGATAGTGTTGTGCATACATCAGATAATTCTTCTATTATGTTGAAAAATATGTGTCATGTCCCGCATATAAGGCGTAATTTAATGAGCATTGCTAAGTTAACAGTTGATAACAATGTTGTTGTTGAGTTTAACTTGAATTTTTGCTTTGTGAAGGACACGGATACAAGGAGGGTGATGCTGTAAGGAGTTCTTAGAGATGGGATGTATCAACTTGAGCTTCCTTCAATTCAAAAGTTGTCATCTACAGTCAGTTTAAATTCTCCTTTTTCTGCTGTTTCTGTTTCCTCAAATAAGCGGTTGAAGTCTGAGTCTGTTGTGTCCAAACCTAATGTTTGCGCCTATTCTGCTTCCAATATTGTTGAGTTTAAGTCTTGTATGGTGTCTCGCATGTTGTGGCACCAACGTCTAGGTCATGCCTCTTCTAGAGTGCTGAGTCTTGCTCTTAAGTCCTGTAATCTGAAAGTACCTATCAATGAAAATGTTTCAAGTTTTTGTGATGCATGCTAGTATGGCAAATCTCTCATCGCCATCCTTTTCCCAACTCTGTTTCACACACCACTAAACCTCTTGAAATTATACAATGTGACTTGTGGGGCCTTCTCCCGTATCATCCCTGTCTGGCTATAAATTTTACATAAGCTTCGTTGATGATTTTACTCGTCTAACATACATTTTTCCTCTTAAAACCAAGGGTGAGGCTTTGTCTTCCTTTCATCAATACAAGTCTTTGGTTGAAAATAGATTTGATAAGAAAATAAAGGTTATTCAAACTGATTGGGGGGGTGAATTTCGCTCGTTCTCTCCTTTCTTAAAGGCCTCGAGTATTGAATTTCGACACTCTTGCCCACACACCAGTAAACAAAATGGTATTGTGGAGCGGAAACATCGTCACATCGTTGAGATGGGACTTGCTTTTCTTGCTCAATCTCATATGCCCCTTCATTTTTTGTGGTATGCTTTTCAATCTGCTGTGTTTGTCATCAACCACCTGCCCACCCCTGTCCTTGTCTTCAAATCCCCTTGGGAAAAAGCCTTTAACCAGGTCCCCGACTACACTTTCTTTAAAACTTTTGGATGCGCTTGCTTCTCATGCCTCCGCCCTTACAACTCCCACAAATTCCAATTCTACAGCTCAAAATGTGTGTTTTTGGGGTACAGTGCTGATCATAAGGGTTACAAATGTTTACATTCCAGTGGACGAGACATGGTCACTAGTCCCACCTCCTCCGAAAGCAATGGAGTGTGAAATGGATGCTCTCATACGGAACAAGACATGGTCACTAGTCCCACCTCCTCCGAATATCAACTTAGTTGACAACAAGTGGGTGTTTAAGATCAAGCACAAGTGTGATGGCTCCTTTGACCGATGTAAGGCCAGGTTGGTTGCCAAAGGGTTCCACCAGATCCCTGACATTGATTTTAAGGAGACCTTCAGCCCTGTTGTAAAGGCTCCGACCATCAGAATTGTTCTTGCTATTGCTGTGACTCTAAATTGGGATATCCGTCAGTTGGATACCAACAATGCCTTTCTAAACGGTCACTTGGTTGAAGATGTTTTTATGACACAACCCCCTGGTTTTGAGGACTCTACTCATCCTGGCTATGTTTGCAAACTTGAGAAAGCTGATAGCGAGCGTAGCTAGCTATTTTTCTCTGATTAATTAAGCTAGTCTTTTACAATTATTTGCCCAAATTTATGCATTTTTATGTTTTATTTGTAGGAAGTATGTGTTTGAAGCTTAATTCAGCAATTGGAGTCAAATGGAGCTTCCAATCTAAAAAAATAATAATAATAAAAAAAAAATAGTGTCGCGACGCTGTCGCCAGATTTTCTATAAATTCATCTTTTCATGCTACCGCCAAGGGGAGTCCAATTGGTTAGATTTTAGCCCTAATTTCGACTAGAGACCTTTGGTGGGAGCTAAAACAAGGCCAAGGAGCGGGAATCAAGCGAGAAGACGTGGAGATCGTGACGGGGATGTGTCGGTTTCGACGGATTCGAGTTTTCCTTTCTCTTTCCCTTACCTCTTGTAGTTTTTATGACTTTTCTTTCGATTAGTGTTTATGGTTTAAAGACTATGAATTGCTAGTTGTTTGTCTTAGGGATTGATGTAATTGTTTTAGTTTTTGGATTGATTTTAGGTATGAATGTGTTTTTATTTTATGCATGCAATTTTGTTTAATGCTTTCAATTACTTGATCACTAATTGAATGATTTAAGTGTTGAATCTAACTCGGGAGAGAGGATTTGGCCTAAGACTTACCTTGTTTAATTGCATGACTAGAGTAGAAATTCTAAGTTTGTGACGGGATTTGGAATCACTTTAGAAGCATAACAAGGACCGAACCGAATAATGCCTTGCATGTTAATGAACTTAGATAGGGATATCAAGTTAGTTTATATGGATGAGAATCAATTATACTCGAGAGAGGTAATCGTGATAAAAGTTTCATTGGCTTGTAGAATAATTGCACGGTCAATTCATTCCTATTAATCAATCCTCAATCTTAATCAATGAAATCAATTCCCTAAGAGTATTTCCATTTGAGTCTCCACTTTTATTTTTATGTTTTTAGTCTTTACTTTTATCTTTATCATTGAGTTTTGCTCCCAATATAAAATTGAACAAAAGTATTCACGGTACTTAATTTGCTAGAAAACCAATCCAGAGGACGACACTCGTTTTACACGAAAACACTATATTATTACTTTACCCGTACACTTGCGATAAGCAAATTGCGCATCAAAAGTCCTGTATGGTCTTCGGAAGGCGCCACCGGGCGTGGTTTGATTGCCTGCGTTCCACCCTTCTAGGTTGGGGTTTTAATAACTCTTGGGTTGATAACTCTCTATTTTATTTTAGGGGCTCACAAATGATAATCATCATTTTAATTTACGTGGACGATATCCTTGTCACTGGTGACTGCCCCTCCTTTATTGAGCAGTTCATTGGGCGTCTTCACTTTGTCATCGCTCTCAAGGACATTCGCTCTGTCAGCTACTATCTTGCCGTGGAGGTCCATCGAACTCCTTCTGGTATGTACCTTCTTCAGTCTAAGTACATATCTAAACTTCTGAACCATGTTGGAATGTCTCATCTTCGACCATGTCCGACACCAGCTGTCACTGGGAAGCACCTTTCATTTGATGGTGAACCCATGAGTGACCCCAAGTTATATCGAAGCGTTCTCGGTGCTCTTCAGCATCTATCTCACACTCGTCCGGATATCTCTTACATCGTTAACAAGCTCAGTCAGTTCCTCCAACAACCAACGATCATTCACTGGAATGCAGTCAAGTGTGTTCTTCACTACTTGCAAAGCTCTAAGGAGTATGGCCTCTTCTTACCACAGTCCCAAGTCAGCTCCCTTGTTGCATACACTGATGTTGACTAGGCGTGCAGCCTCGATGATTGACGGTCAATCGCAGCACACTGCATCTTCTTGGGTCATTCGCTAATTTCTTGGTCGTCCAAGAAACAGAGTGTTGTTGCAAGATCTAGCACTGAATCCGAATATCGTTCTCTTACTCAAATAGCTGCAGAAATCTCTTGGGTGCAATCTCTCTTGACAAAGCTCCAACTATGTTCGAAGGATCCTCCCATTATCTGGTGTGATAACTTGAGTGCCATGTCCCTCGCTCAAAATCCAGTCTTCCACTCCCGCAGTAAACACGTTGAATTGGATGTGCACTTTGTTCGTGATAAAGTTCTAGCCAAGAAGATTGACGTTCGTTATGTTCCATCAGCCAATCAGCTCCTAGATTCCCTTACAAAACCGTTAACAGAAGCTCAATTCTCTTCTATCAGGCACAAACTCGGGGTTTTACTTTCACCCTCTCGTTTGAGGGGGATGTTAGAACACAGGTTTACACGACGTCGTTTGGGTGATATGTTTACATTGTCCTTCTTGTATATTAAACGATGTCGTTCGTCTTCCATTATTTGTTTTTTAATCTGTATACGTGTCGCATTCTTAGGGGTGGAATATTATTCCGTTAGGAGCCCCTGCTCTATTTATTGTCTGCCTCTGGCCTGTATTCAATCATCGAAAATATAGAGAAGATTTTCTCTCTCAGTCTCTTGCCTGAATTGTTCTCTGCCTTTCCGTTTTTGCCTTTTTCAATCTGACAGATAACCTACCAGTGAGAACAAATGGCGTTGCAAAAAAAAAAAAAAAAAAAAAAAAAAAAGATAACTACAATTGACAAATGCTCCTTCGACAGTACTCCTGTTGCTCCATGATCCATTTGTCGTAGCCATTTTGCTGCTAGTTTTCTTCAGGAACCTGAAAATATATCACATTTACAAATAGCAATAAGAAAATATTAGCCAAAGATGAATGAGCTTGATTTCTCCTTAACCCTTTTGGCTCAATTGCAACAACTAAGAGTCCGTTTGGAATACATTTTAATTTAAATGTTTTTCAAGAATGCATTTTTTTAAAACATTTTGTATAGAAATTGTTTAGAATTTAAACACTCATATGTTTGGTTACATTTTCTCACAAGTGTTTTTGTACACAACGTTATTGTATACTTAAAAACTCTTTTTAGAAAAGTTGGTTTCAAGTGTTTCTCTCAAAATTGTTTATTTCTCAATCTCATTTTCTAATAAGTCATTTTTAGTGGTTGCCAAACATTAAAAAAAATTTCAAATTGATTTTTTTGCAAAATTAAACACTTGAAAAATTAAACCAAACACACCCTAAGTGCCCATTACAAAAATCGAACAACCAAACTAATAGCATGTTTGTTTGATATATATTTTACTTTTTAAAACTCTGTTTTCTTGCTAACCATATTTTCTTGTTTTGTAAATTATTCACATAAACAATTTGTATTAGTGTTTTTAAAATACTAATCACAAGCTTAATTTTTTAAAACAAAAATCTAAAAGCACATAATTGTTAAACAGATAATATAATGCAGACTATTTTGAATACTTTTCCGTTGTCAAGTTTATGAATTAGAGTGTGTTTGGTTTAACTTTTCAAGTGTTTAATTTTGAAAATATATCATTTTGAAAAAATTTCTAGTGTTTGACAACCACTAAAAATGACTTATTAGAAAATGAGATTGATAAATAAACCATTTTGAGGGAAACACTTGAAACCAACTTTTTAAAAAATAATTTTTTAAGTAAACAATAGTTTGTGTAGAAAAACATTTGTGAGGAAATGCAACCACACATATGAGTGTTTAAATTCTAAACAATTTTTATACAAAATGTTTTTTAGAAAATGCATTCTTGACTCCTATATACTTTATATAACATGACTCCTAAATCATAACGACCTACACATTGAACCTTACCAATCACATCGAAACTAAAGGATAATACATTAACTACAAAATTGGAACTTGATGAAATCCGAAAATGCTTCAAAAAAATATTTTAAAAAATGAGAAATACATGCCTAATTAAAACAGGGGAAGAACAGGTCAATGAGTCTTTGGTTTTTTTTTTCCCTTTGGGGTCTTCTTGCAATCACAATTCTCAATCTAGCTTTTCTCCTTTAATGCCAAGTTCAGCCATTGAAGAAACTTGAATTATAATGGCTAAATTATGAAAATACCCCTGAACTATGGGGTTTGTTTCAAAAATGCCCCTTAACTTTAAAAAGTTTCAAAAATACCCCTGAACTTTACAAAACGTTTCAAAAATACCCTTGTAGTTAATTTTTTTTATGGGAACCGTTAAAACCGTTAAAAATGTTTCGAAAATACCATTGTCGAAAATCTAGTCAAGCTTTTGGATGATGTGTTGAAAGAGAAGAAAAGCTCATAGTGTATGAATACATGAAAAATAGGTAAAACTTCTCATTAATTTTCATGGAGGAAGAATTTACGGTGAGATAAGGAAAAAAAAAAAAAAAAGCATTTTCTAATAAGGTTATGTTTTAAAATCTTTTGAAAGTTAAAGAGTATTAATGAAACTGAAATTTTTAATGGTTTCCATCCAAAAAGTAACGACAAGGGTATTTTTGAAACATTTTTTAAAGTTTAGGGGTGTTTTTTAAACTTTTTAAAGTTCAGGGCCATTTTTTAAACAAACTTCATAGTTCAAGGGCATTTTTTATAATTTAGCCAATTATAATCGAGTAATCTGACGGCGTGTAAGTAATAGTTAGTGGAGAGAAGGCCCTATAGGCTCTATTTCTATCAATATCATTATTTCCTCTCCCATAAACAACACTGACTAGCTCAATGATGGAGATCAAAGCTCATTCTCTTTCAAAAATATAACAAAATAATTGTTCTATTCAGAAATATTAATAAAAAAATAAATTCTTTCTTTCGGCTGAAAATAGACCTATCTCTTTAGAAGATGGTCCCTGGTGGAAGAGATTGTCAAGGTATCTTATCGAATAAATTTATAATCCTCAACCTCTAAAGCTAACTTGTAACAGTAGCGGCCAAGGTCGATCACAGGGAGTCTATGCAAACAAATCTTAATTTCCTTATTTGTTTTTTGTAACCAGAAGGAAGGTTTTTATATATGGAAAGGAAACCAATTAAGGAAAATGTTGTAAAAGGAAAGTAAGAAAATCAAATTAAGGAAAGATAACAATACCTCCAAAATCATGCAACCGGGATAGTCATGGTAAGTTCAATTCAATTAAATCATCAATTTCACTAATAAGTCAAAACAAGTTTAAGTCCTGCGTATTCCAGCAACAAACCGAGAATCATGATCCACTATCACAAACATGCAAACGCTAAGTTTGATTCTAGTTTAAACTAATTAATTGGCCGATTAATTAACCTAAAACGCAAAGGGATCTAGCCGAGTTAATTCACATGCAACGGGCAATAAACCACAATTACAATTGATTAAATCATTTAGTTCTAGGGACGCATGCATATGAACATAACGTTAACCTATATGCTACTAAGAATTAGCAAGTAAATTTAGAGAGGACGCAGTCAAGGTTGTCAACCTTTCCTACCACAACTAAATTTATAGAAAAAGAACTAAAATCACATAAACATGCTTTGATGATTCAAACAAGAAATTTCATTAATAGAATATGAACTTACTCTTGACACCCCAATTACATGAATGAAGAGCTTAACCTCTCATGGAGTAAGAGTAAGCTTTATTCTTCATGGAATACATAAAGGAAACAAGAAAAGACTAAAACTAAGAAGAATGATGGAAAAGGGGGAGAGAGATGGACTACAAAATTGTAGCGAATTGTGTGTTGAGGGATGATTCTAAACCTACACCAAAGGTCTCTATTTATAGAGTTTCTTGGCCTTCAATTCGTGGTAGAATGGTGCTGAATTGGGTCTTCAAACAAGAAAAATTTCAGCCAAAATTGGAAAAAATTGGTTCTAGAAACTGCCAGCGTCGAGACGCTAGGCCCTTCAATATGGAAAAAAATCTTCGGATCACTTGTAGCGTCACGACGCTAAGGCTGAAGCATCGCGACGCTCTCGCTGAAACTTGGCGCCCACAAACTTTCCTTATTTGAACAGCATCCCGACCCTTCAACAGCAGCATCTCGATGCTGCGACAGCTCTAAGGGCAGAATGATCTTTTTACGCCCTGATTTTGCTCATTTAAGCCCCGAATCGCTTCCAAAGCTCCAGAGAGGACCTATAGACATATTATACTCATTTTAAAAAAAATTTCGCAAGGAATTCAACTAAGATAAGCAAATTGAGAGATTCTAAGTGTATAATAAATTGGTCTTATCAGCCCCAGATTACTTGAAGCAAAATTTTGGGTTCATTTGCCCCAGATTAACTTGTAAATCTAAAACTGACTCGATTCTCTATGTACAAAACCACCAAATCCATAAAACAAAACAATGATATCTTCAGTATAGATTATCAAACAATCAGGAACATTGGGTCAAAATCAACAGATAGAAACCTCTAACACAATTCTAATCGAGAAAAGGAGATTAAATCGATCCAAAGACAGAAACAAAAATAGACCCATCAACATTAGGGTTCATAACCACAAAATAGTCGTCGTCGGGGACGAAACATCTGAAACACAAGAGAAGGATAGGCAATTGCAAACTCGCAGGATATATATAATAGGGCAAAAACTCCTACACATCCGAAAACATACAAGAAATTAAGGCACAAGGAAACGACGAAAATGAAAATTTTAGAATCCAAGTAATTGAATGGTCCAAGAGGATAAAATTGTTGAAATAGACTCCATAGTTGGAGTCTTAAGAAGAGAAAATTTACCTGAGGGTTTGAAATGAGGAAGGAGAGGGTGTTGGAGAGAGGATTGGAGTTTCGACCATTACAAATAACAGAGAACGAAGGAGTGACGGGCATTGCTAATTACGGTCTGCCATTATCTTCTCTGCTCTAAATTCTCGGTAGCTCCGTCGATCACCACCGTTGCAAACTCCGTTAGAAGATCAGTCACCCGTCGCTGCAGTTAGAAACTCAGAGCCACCGCCACTGTCCTTTACACAGAGCCGATGCGCGTTGTAAAACTGAGTCATATACGAAAGGCAGACCGTCCTTTACGTAGAGCTTCACCGCCATCCTTTTCGCAGAGCTCGCTGTCGTAAAACACTCAGAGATTGTCGTATACGAAAGAGAGTTATGAGAAAATAGAAACTAACGACGGCATACGTAACGCATAGGGCCCAAATCGTTATTAAAGGCAAAAAGAAATTAAAAGAAAAAGGGCCAAAACCGTTATTGAAGCCATCATTTACTCATGGTTTAAATCCGTCATCTATAGATTGGCCCAATACTTTAATGAAATAGGACCAAAACCGACATAGAAGCCCATCATACGATAACGGGCCTAAACCGTTATTGAAGCCCACCATGGATGACACGTGAGATGACTAGCGAAAACCGACATCGAAGGTCTACCTTTGATGACGTTTTTAAACCAACATCGTTGAGAAATTTTTACGAAAATTTTCGTCTTTCTCTGAAAAACGTGGTGCCTTTTTTATACACATCTTTAATGTCGGGCGATAACAGACATCGAAGGTTTCCCTTTGATGACGGTTTCAAACCGACATCGTTGAGAAATTTTTACGAAAATTTCCGTCTTTTTTCGAAAAATGCAGCGCCTCTTTTATACACATCTTTAATAACGGGCGATAACCGACATCGAAGGTCTCCCTTTGATGACGTTTTTAAACTGACTTCGATGAGCAATCTTTTCGCGCCCTTTTTAAATTACATATAATAACGGTTTAAAATCGTTACCGTAGGTCTCCATTTTTTTACAAACGTTAGATGACGGGTAAGAACCGTCATGGAAGGTTCTGCTTTAATTACGGTTAGAAACCGTCATTGTACCCCAAATTTTCGAAAGTTAACATTTTTTTCAGAAAAAAGTGGCGTTTTTTTTTCACAATCCGTCATCTTAGAGTCAATCTGTCATTGTTGTAAAAATACAATCCGACATTGTCGCCCCAAATTGTTGTAGTGTGAGCTAAAAATCCCAGTGAGTGGTATTTTCATAAATAAATAATTTAGAAATAACTGATACTCTCTTTACGCAAAACTTCATAGCTATGAAAAGCAATGCAAAACATAAGTTGTTTAATAATTCTCAAGATAATTAAAACAAAAAGAGATATGTATAGAAGTAACTCTTGAAAATAGAAATACAAGCCATAGAAAATTATCACAAATTTGTACCCAAATCTCTAGTCATACTGGCATAGAGTAATCTCAATACACCCAGCAGAGCAATCTTTGTCATACTATGCATCAAGTAATCTCAAAATGCATAGCAAAGCCATTTATGTCATACGTGCACGCAAAGCAATCCAGGAAGGCTAAGCACCCTAACACATGGCCCAAAGCCTACATATGTGCTAGGGTAGGTCCTAGGGACCTCTCTCTATACTACGGAAACACATTCACATAGTATACAGGAAATCACAATAGGATTTTCTCTTCCCTCCTTAACTCTTGTGTACCCTCATTATGATGTCTCGTGCATTTTGGTGTGATTAATTCCATGCATCTAGTCGAATGAAAATATAAATTTTATTTGGGCTTGTATTATCAGATTATTAATTTTACACCATGATGTTTGGGTAATTGTTCTTGGAATTAAAGCGTTATATCAATTTATATCCCTCCTTAAGGCTCGATTAAATTGGTTAGTATTGGTTATAAGGTCAGTTTAATGCATTGAAATTCCACGCTGAATTAAGGGAATTAAGTTGGGAAGTTCCTATTCTTGGAAGTCCTATTTTTGGATCTTTGTTATTATGTGGTTAAGAAATTAAAAGAAAAGAAATCAAGAAAAGAAAAGAAACCCTAAGTTTTTCATCTCATCTTCTTCCCTCTCTCGTTTCGTTATAGTCGTCAGACCCCTGCCTTTTCTCTGTGCGTTTTCGGCCAGCAACCTCCTTCCTCTCCGCGTTTCGCGTGTTCCAGTCGTCGTCTCCCTCTCTCTCTTTTGCGTGAACCGTTGTTAGCCCCTCCCATGTCTTTCTGTCGTCGCCAGCGTAATACCCACGAAGTCATCCCTCATCCGTGTCGTTTCCGATGAGCGTCTTTCGTCAGTGTTCTTCTCCGACGAGTAGTAGCACGCGCGATTGACTCCTCCTCAAATCGATAGTAGACCCACGTCGTTCTTCCTCTTCTACGAATTGCAACATCTGCTAGATTCGCAGTTCGACTTTCTTCCTCTTCGATTTGTGCATAAGGTCTCTTCCCTTTTCGGTTTCCTTTCAATTTCAGCAAGCAACAAGTTTAATCCTTTTCTTCCTCTCGTTTTTTGGCCAGGACCCGCGAGTCAGTTCGTTCTCTGCTTTCTTTCATGATTCTCATCCTCAATAAGTCCAACGTTCCACATCATGTTCAGCATGTAGAACTCATTCAGTAAGTTGTAGGCATTTGACCCATGCTTAATTGACTCTAATTTTAGAATACCCACTTGCTAATAGTCTTGTATTGCTGAATGATGCTTTTTTTATTGCTGTCTAGTGCCTACTTGGGTTTAAAACTGGTGTTCAGTGAATACCCACAACCCGAAAGGCCTTGAATTTGATTACCCATAACCCGGTGACTTGGAATCTTTGTTGTTGGATCGTTTCGAGCACACATCGGCTTCTATTCAAGGTTGTTTGAGCACTGATCGGTAAATTCCAACACCCTCTATTTTCTTTATTAAGTCTTTTTAGTGCTTTAAATCAATTCCTAGCCCTTAGAAGTCGTTGCTGTTGGGTTTTATGCCCTAAAACTCGTAGATAGTGAATATAACCGTTGACCGGATATTAATGTAATAATATTGATATATTTTTCCATTAATTGTTATTAGTTATTTTATATATGTCTTTGCCTAATAATAACCCTAATCCAATAAACTAGACATCCAAGGCTGTAATATGAGTCTTGAACTATATGTAGCGACATATGGGATCATTGTTCAAGAAACAGCCTAAAGGGTCTATAGTATAGGGATAAGACTGGGTGCCTTATCCTGGTGACACTATGGATACGACCCACTTTGTATTTGATACAAACGCTGCGATCCAACGCGTTCGTGTAGGAGACATGCGAGTGGGGGTATCCTATGCAATGAGTTTGCATAAGACCAGACCGCGAAATAGTAACCACTGGTTATAACACCGTTAACTAGTTGGTTTTCTATTTCACTAGGACGACCTAGACAACTTAGTCTTAATCCTGAGTTGATTATGGACTCTTGCTCATGAGAGATTGTCTTTTGATTTGTATGGGTGAGAGTGGCCAATACGCCGACTCAATAAGCCTACCACTTTGGGGACAAGACCGAATGGGGAGCTGGGAACATAATCGTACAAGATGGAATTCACTCCTTCCCGACTTTAGGGAAGCAGATGAGTGTTCCCTTAAGTGGTTACTCCGAGTCTTGAACAAAGGGCCCTACCCTCTCAATGGCACGAGAGGGTTTTCTGTTTGATGGTTGGACCACAAACAGGTTGTTCATTAGAGGAGAATTGGTACTTAAGGAAATAGGAGTAACCCAGGGGTAAAACGGTAATTTGACTCAGCTGGTGTTACGGACACTCGTGAAGGACTAACTAGTCGATATTGGTCTAGATCTGTGGACACCTTTTGACACTTGACACTCTTGAAAGACAAGACCTAGAATTCTCTCTAGCCTCCCTCTTAGAGAAAGACTCCCACAAGTCTTTTGCCTCCTAGACTCAGAGACATATCGGTGTAACCTCTGTGGTGATTGTGTCAATCAAAGAAGAATTTCCAGCAAAGAAAACCTTAAAGCGGCTGCTGCATTTTCGTTCGTGGAGCGTCGTTGGCGAAGAACGGTCAAGTCTACAACGGAGGTTTGTAACGGTTCTTCCTCTTTTCTTTAGAAAAGTTTTAATAATAAATTTAGATTTATTTTAGCATGTTTAAACCGATGTTACAGCGACTTTAAAGTTTGTTTAAAGTTTTGTTTGAGTTATCGTAACGGTATTTTAATGTTAATTAATATACGGCGTAAGGTCCAAACGATGCGCTTCCGCTGCGTGGGGACTTTTATTCCCTTCAGTTGCTTGTAGTTCGAGCTCTTTAGGCTCTCTCGGTTGGTTCCGTTGGTCTTTTAGGATTGCTTAGGAGCGCTATAGGTAAGTTGTTTCTACTTGTTGGGTTGTGTTTGATTTCCTGAAGCATGTTTGTATGTTTACTTGCTTTACCGATATACTTGTGCGAAGCTTGATCTGCTACGTTGTTAATTGTTGAGTTGCTTGAGATGAACATGACTTGTTATGTTAAAACTTAAATGAGATGTTTGAGTTAAAGCATGACTTGTTGTGCCTGTAGTATGTTGTGTTGTTTGAGACGAGCATGTTTTGTGTTGTTAAAGCATGATGGGATGTCGTGTTAAGCATATTTAGTTAGGCTAGCATGTTGTCATGGGATGTGTAGCATGGGTTTAGCGGTTGCGTTACATGGCGCGCAATTCATGTGTAGGTGTGCAGCGTGGCGTGTAATTCACGTGTCGGTTTCGCGTTACATGGCACGTAATGCATGTGTTTTAGTTTTGTGCAGCATGGCGCGTAATGCATGCGTCGTTTAACGTAGCATGATGCGTATTGCATGTGTTTGTTGCATAGCATGACACAGAAATCATGTAGGCTAGGTGCGCAGCGTGACGTGTAATTCACGTGTTAGTTTGCGTAGCATGACACGTTAAAAGGCAATAACGTGTCACGAAATAAAATGTTATGGATTTCGTCCAAACTCATATCATCTATTGGTGCGGTATCCCTCATCGTATTGTGACGAATAATGGAAGGCAATTCTCCAATGGCCTAATGGACAAGTTGTGTGAGAAGTTTAACTTCAAGGAATACAAGTTCTCTATGTACAAAATTGAAGGGGATGAAAGCCCCGACGCAGCGGAAGCACGTCGAGAGGACCTCACGCCGTATATTAATTAACATTAAAATACCAATATGAAAAGGTAAAATGCTACTTTAATCATGCTATAAAGTCGTTGTAATAATATTATAAACATGCTGAAAATATAGAAAAATAAAGTTACTTTATTTTTCATACTTTTCTAAAGAAAAGAGTAACCGTTACAAACCTTTGTTGTAGACTTGATCGATTCTCGCCAACGATGCTCTAACGACGAAAAACGTAGGAACCTCCTTGAGATTCTTCGTTGGAACTTTTCTTCTTCAAGAACACAATAACCACAAAGGTTACACCGATATATCTCTAAGTCTAGGAGGCAATTGACTAGTGGGAGTCTTTCTCTAAGAGGGAGGCAAGAGAGAATGCAAGAGTCTTATCTTGTGATTCTAAGAGCAAAAAGGCACCTAAACTATTAGGTCTAGTGTTCTATTTATAGGAGAAAGGCTATGAATAAAATATTCACATTAAATCAATTATTTCCATAACTTATTTAATCTTCCATATTTAATCAATCCATGATCAATCAATTCCATAATTGATTAATCTTTTCCATAAATGACTAATTACTTCCATAAGTGATTAGATCATTTCCAATTAATTTTCAATTAATTAATCACCATTTAAATATCACATATTTAATTTCCGTCCTTGTATTAATTAATTTTCCCAATTTAATTTTAGACTTTAAATTAATTTAATTCATATTTGAACTCTTTCAAATTTCTATAAATTTAATATGAATCAAATTCATATTAATATTTGAAATTTCTTCAAATATTTATTTCTCTCATAATAATATATCAATATATATATTATATTGTTTCCCTTGGTAAATTGAACACTTTCAATTTACATATCTTAATTAGTTGCCTCAAATTACTATATGAGCTACCAGTGGGACCTAATGGACCTGCAGATCAGAAGCTCCAACGATGTGAGATTAATTGGTCAAACTCATTAACCAAATTAATCAATATTCATTAACTGTGTGTACATTCCACTATAGACTCACATTTGCACTCTTCTCACTGCAGACATATTTTCTGTGTCCACGGATATAGACCAGAAACGACTAGTTAGTCCTTCACGAGTGTCTGTAACACCAACTGGGTCAAATTACCATTTTACCCCTAGGTTACTTTTATTTCCTTAAGTATCAGTTCTCCTCTAATGAACAACCTGTTTGTGGTCCAACCATCAAACAGAAAACCCTCTCATGCCACTGAGAGGGTAGGGCCCTTTGTTTAAGACTCGGAGTCGTCACTTAAGGGAACACTCATCTGCTTCCCTAAAGTTGGGAAGGAGTGAATTCCATCTTGAGTGATTATGTTCCCAACTCCCCACTCGGTCTTGTCCCCAAAATGGTAGGCTTATTGAGTCGGCGTGTTGGTCACTTTCATCCATACAAATCAAAGGACAATCCCTCATGAGCAAGAGTCCATAATTAACTCAGGATTAAGACTAAGTAGTAACGCCCCGCGTTTCGAAATCGAACTCTTTTGGGATTAATTGAGCATTTTATTCTTATTTGAAAAATTAGAATTTAAACTTAGCCTTGGGTCGTTAAGTTAGATTTCTATAATTTAGGAAAAAAGGTTTTTTAATTAAATCTTTAATTTCCTAAAGTTTGGAGGTCTAACATTTGATATTTATTTTAATTCTCAAAAGACCAAAATCCCAAATCAACTGGGCTATTTTCTTTCCCAAATCTTTTAGAAGTTAAGTTTGAGTATTTAAAATAAAATCCTAGATAAAATCTAATCCCTTTTTAAGTTGGGTTTTCTCTCTTAGGGTTTTATTTTTTTTAAAAAAAAAGAAGAAAAAAAAAGAAAAGAATTAGTTGCAAACCCTAAATCATCTTTTCTCTCTCTCTCTTCTTTTTTCGTGAATCAGCCGCCAAGACCCCCCCCCCCCATGATTTTCCTTCAACCGTCAGCAGCCGCGCAATTCCTCTTTTCTTGCAAGCTTGTAGCGCAGCCATCGGCGACTCACCCTCGACAGAAGCTCTATCCCTCTCTCTTTCGGCTTCTTCGCTCTCCAACATGTGCAACCTCTTCTCCAACGTCAGCCAAGCAAGCAACTGCACGATCCACGTACGTGAATGGCTAGACCCACGTGTTCTCTTCCTCTCTCTCTCGTATTCGTTTCCTTCGGTCTGAGTAGCAAGTAACCACTAGGTTATTCTCTCCGACGTTGCCCCCTCTGTGTATTCAGAAGCCACACCACATGCAATCCACAAGGGAGAGTCTTCAGCATCGTTGATCTTTCCCCTATGGTGTGAATTCGTGAGACCCACACACACAAGCATTGGCGTTTTTCTCCTATCGGCAGTCTAACATCGATTTACTCATTTCCTCGCGTTTTGTCCAACATGTTTCTTTAATTAAATGGCGTGAGTTTCACGAGCCTTCTATCGGTAAACAATTTCTTCTCTAGAACTCCCATTCCTTTCCAGTTTCAGAGGCTAACAATCTCGATTTCATAGGCTTAAACACACCCACTTCGAATAGAACTTTGAGTTGTGTTCAGATTGTGACCCACTGTATGAAAGGCCTTGGAATAGAATGTTCATAAGCTAGGAGATTTGGATTAGCGTTCTCGAACTCTTTTGATCATTTGGCAGCTTGTGTAAGGGTCCATTTAGGCGCTAAGCGGTAATTTCCAACACCCTTTACCTTCATTTATTAAGTCTTTTATGTGTTAGAAGTCGGTTCCTAACTCTTAGTAGGTTGTTGCTTGTAATTCGTCTCTTATAGGCTATTTCGGTTGAGAATCAAGTGGTTTCGATAAGAAATCTCTTCTCTAAGCATTCTTTAGTTTTATCATTAGGTTCTTAAGCTTGGTTTTGGCTCGTAGCATTTATCCTGTTGTTTAGAAGCTCCGTTGGTTTGCTTAGGATCGCTTAGGAGCTCTTTATAGGTAAGTAGTTCCTATTTGTTGAGTTTGTTTGATTGCATGATGCGTGCTATTTGTTTACTCGTTTTATAATTGTCCTCTTGGTTCTTACTTCTGTGTGTGTGTATATATATATATATATATATATATATAGACGTTTATTCTAAAATATTTGAACTGTTTTTGTGATGTTTGGTTGTAAAGCATGCTAGTTTGTTGTGAGTTCACGAGTTGTGCATGAAGTGAGTTTATGTTGTGGTAAGTATGCTAGGTGGGCATATTACATAGATCTAGAAGCATGATGCAGGGCATATGCATTCTAGGTAGCTTGGTGTGATATGTATATGCTTGGTGGGCATAGTACGTGAGTCTAGAAGCATGTTGCAGGGCATATGCATTGTAGACAGTCGTGAGAAAGAGGTCAAGGACCTAAATGTGAAAGAAAGGCAAGTTGGGTGAATGTCAGTGCAGCTCGAGTAAAAATGGTCGAGGGGTGACATGTCACTAGTGGTTTTAGTGGTTTTAAGAGGAGCATCGAGGCCTTGGGTACAAATGGTCAAGGGTTGGTGTGATGAGTCTAGAAAACAAGAATTGGGTGCCTAGGAAAGGGCCAATACGTTTAAGTCATTGGTGCACCTTGGGTACAAATGGCTAAGGGGCGATGCACAGTTCGAGGCCTTAGGTACAAATGGTCAAGGGTCGAATGCTGAGCTCCGTAGAGAACATTGTGGCCCTGGGTACAAATGGTCAGGGGACAGTGCGACTCAAAGGGTTAGTCTTGGAGAGCCAAGTGAGGGTTAAACATGATTGTTGAGTAAACCTTGTGGAGCATGAGTGGTTGTGAGTTGCATAGAGAGATGCATGAGTTATGGCTTAGGAGAGTCATTCGGTTTACTAGCTTTTGAGCATGTCTTTGTGTTTATTGCTTTAAGAAGCATGTTGTTTGTGCATGAAAATCATATAGTTGCTTGTTTGTTGTTTGATGGCTTCTCAGGTAGGGGTTGCTTACCAATACTGTGGTTGTACTGACCCCCTCCCCTTTCTCCCCCATATTTTAGATTGTGCAGGTTTTGAGGATTGCCTTGACCATGGTGATGCGAAGGAGGTGCATGAGGAGGGGCCATAGCTAGTTCGCGTTGTTTCCCTTTTTATTTATTTTGGATAGGATAATAGTTGTTTATTATGTTGGACAACTGTTTGTCTATTTGATTTAGTCTTGAAATTATTCTTGTTGAAATCTAGCCTTAGTTGTGTTGGTGTTAATAAACTTTATCTCTTCATTCAGTTAATAATAATTAAGTTGGTTTTGAATGAAGTAAAGTTCTGAGTGTTATTAAGGTCGTGTTCTGGTTAGATAGTTCTTGATACGAGACCTGACTCGTATGGTGTAAGTCATTGTAGTATGGTGGTGGTGTTGAAAATATTAGGGGAGTGTTATTCTTGTTTCAACAGGTGTTTGAAAATTTTTGGTTTAGTCCATTGTATGTCGTTATGCTGCCGAAATTTTTGGAGCACTCGGTTAGTTTTGTCATGAGTTAGTAATGTCGCTAGGTTAGTAGTTTATAAAAACCTGGGGCGTTACAAAGTGGTTTAGGTCGATGAGGTGTTGTGGGCTTATCGAACTACTCATCGTACTCCTACAGGGGTCACACCTTATTCTCTAATCTATGGGAGTAGAAGTTGTGCTTCCATTAGAAAGAGAAATTTCATCACTAAGAATGGTCGTACAATAAGGATTGACAACAAAAGATAATGCAAGGTTGTGCTTTCAAGAGTTAGAAGCGCTTGAAGAAAGAAGATTAGAGGCTCAACAAGTGTTAGACTGCTACCAAGCACGAATGTCTAAAGCCTTCGAATGTGAAGCTTCAATTATTTCAAGTTGGTAATCTAGTACTCGTTGTTCGAAGACCCATGAGATGGACCCTACGTCGTCATAGAAGTCTACACAAATGAGCATACAAGATTATGAAAAAAAATAAAGAGATACATTTTACTGAACCCTGTCATGACTTCATCTCTTTCCACTTGAAGGGTACGTGGGTAGCTTAAGAGAAAAAAAACTTAAGTTCAGTCAAAGCAATAAAAAAAATTGTTTTGTAGATAAAGTTTTGAACTTTTTATTATAACATAAAGAAAGGAAGTAAAGATGTTTGATACAATGCATTGAAAGAGTGAGAGGAAAAAAAAAGGTTAATCTTACATGAGACAAGCCTTGAGGTAAACAAGAAAAAAAAAGACACAGAGAAAAAAGTTCTAACTATGAATGGAATTACACTTTACTTATAACATGAATAAATAAATAAATGAAATATTCAACGAAACATCAATTGGACGACAATAAAAAAAATTTAAAAAAAAGTCTATAAATCTAATCTAAAAAAAGGGGGCAATCAAATTAAGCCATCCACTTGAAATTCCTCAACTCTTCACGTAGATCCTCTAAGCTTTTACGAACTATCGCCAAAGACTTGACATCTTCACCAGTCATGACGGAGACACGCTCAATATTGGTGATCTCGTCACAGACTTTGGTAACCTTGAGTTTATGTTGCTCCAAAGTCTTCTCCTTTTCACAAACCAAATGAGAAAGCAACTCATGCTTGACTATTGCAGTCTCTAGTTTGGCCTCTAGTTCCTTTATCTCCAGGGATGATCGTGCAAGTTTTTGTTCGAGTGTGTCCTTCTTCTTATGTGAATAGTTTTTTGCAAGCAGTGCTTTCTCTAAATCAGACTTTTTCTCCCTTAGACGGTGACTTCTGCTCGTCGAAGTTAATTGTGTAGAATACAAAAGCTGCAATTCATGGTACACTTCTACACTTTTTAAGTAATCATTTACGAAATCTTGAAGGTAGGAGAAGTTGTTCATATGATACTTCGAAATAGCATCAAATATTTTGCGTATCTCTGGTTCAAGATTAGCAAGCTTGTCAAAAGGAGTGCGTACAATTTCTTGTTGTATGCTTCCCCACATACCTATGGCTGCTTGTCGTCGACAGCTAGAAATCACTGTGTCTACCCAAGAAACTTCAGAATCCACAACAATTGCTCTCTTCTTGTTTTGTTGATAGCTCTCTGAAATCTTGGGAGGAGAGTTAGAGCTCATGACTTTCTCGATGGACAATGCTTTGGAACCACTCATATGCTTCGCAACATTGTCAAAAACATTTGGACCCGTTAACGACTCCTCGCTATGTTGTTCCTCCATTCTGTCTAGGGGAGAAAGATATAATGAGAACCAATGAAAAAAAAATTTAAAAAAAAATAGAAAAAAAAAAAAAAAAGAGAATTACCTAGAAGTTTATACCTCAAATTGAAGGGCAAAAATATATATATATATATTCTTTAAGTTTTGAAGTCAAGGTTCTTCCCTTAAGAAAAAAGAAAAAGGAAAAGGGGAAAAAAAATCAAATAAAATAAAAGATGTTTGAATTAATATGGAGAATTGAAATTAGCCCATTTTGGTGTACCTAGATATTTAGGTCAATGGACTATATGTAAGGATCACACAATAAATACTGTTCCTAAAAAAAGAAAAAGAAAGAGAAAAAAAAATAGGCCGTAAGATTAAAAAAATCGCATATGCAAAGTTTTTGTATATACATATAGAGAAAGGAGGCTAAGAAAAAATGCAAAAGAAAAGAAGGAAAATCTGTGAATAAAAAATATATATTGAAGAGAAAAAACGTGGAACCCAAATCCTCCCCGTCCCTCTCCCCCTCCATTTGGAAAAATTTCTAGTACTACGGTAGTACCTACTCCCTCCATTAAACAAAAAAGAAACCTGGCAAAATCTGAACAAAGAAGAAGAGATTTTTTAGAAAAGTTGTGCTGTGCAGTGACCGATCTGTAAAAAACTAAAAACAAGAGGAAAAGGAATAATATGTAGAGAAACACAGCAACAGTAGGAAAATAATAATTAAAAACAAGGAAGAAGAAAATACGTAAAAAGAAACAGGAAAATACCTTCGTCTCTCCGTGCTTCAAAAAATCATTGTTCCAGCCATAATTTGCCTCCATTTATAGCCCTGAATTTCAGTTCCAAATTAGAAACATAGATTTAAATTGGTCCAATTTTGAAAAATTAAATCAAAATCCAATTTTGGAAAGATATTACTTTGATTTTATTTGAAATCAAATCCAATCTTTTCAAATCATCATCAAATTGGGAATAAAAATTCAAATGGGTCCAATTTTAAAAGGAAAAGATAAATTGGAATAAGAAATACTTTCACTAGATATTGACCCCAGCAAAAGTTTTTTTTTTTTTTTTTTTTTTTTTGGAGAAGATGACCCCAGCAAAAGTTATTTAACCTTAATTTATAGGTCATATCACATTTTGACCTACAAATTTTGGTTATGGTACCATAGTTCTCCCCTCTAAAATTGATGAAACATATAGATAATATGAATATCTAAGTTAAACCTTTCATTAATTTATAATTTTATGTCAATAGAACATAGACAATACCTTTATCAATTTTCTAGAAAGTGAGAATGTGTTTGTGTTCTTATATCTGCAACACAGTACAAAGACATCTAGGTTAAAAAAAATTATAAACTTAAAAAGTAGATAAATTTGTGTTGTTTTTCTCACCATTTTTCTATTATGATTTTTATCTTTCTTGAAGAATCATTTCAATTATAAGCAAAACTTCAGAAACAAAAAATAAATTTCTAAAAACTATTAATTTTTTAGTCTCTGTTTGATAACTATTTGACAACTGTTTGGTTTTTTAAAATTAAACTTATAAACATTAGTTTCACCTAGTTTCTTTGTTTTGTTATCTACCATCTTCCAATGTTTTCAAAATTTAAGTCAGGTTTTGAAAAAGAAAATCAAAATTCAATTTAGCTAAAAATTCAATTTTGTGTCCTTAACAAAGATGAAAATTACTGTGATGTAAAAAAAATTAAAATCATTGTTAGGAAATTGGAAGAAAACAAGTATAATTTTCAAAAAAAAAAATACCAAAAAAGAAATAGTTATCAATCCGCACCATAATTTTCAAAATTTATTGTCTTTAGTTTTGAAAAAAAAAAATTAGAAAGTAGAGTAACATAACAAAGAACTCTAAGGTAAAGGTAGTATTTATAATTTAATTTTTTAAAAATAAAAAACAAAAAACCAGGGGATTATCAAACCAGCCATATTAATTAGCCCTGATTTATATATATATATATAATGGTTAAAAAAAAAACATTACATCAATGGGAACTCAAAAAAAAAATTACATCAATGAGTATGTAGTATATTTATATATATATATATACATAAATAAGTTATATTGGCTTTAAACGATTTAAACCATTTCATTAATATATCTAAAAATATAAAATTATAATAAATATATAATAAAAAAATCAATTTATACTCTAGAATTGATATATATCAATTTACATTCTAAACTTTCAATTTCATCCGTTTGAATCCTAAATTTAAACAAATGTAGCAATTTTTTCTCTTTATTCAATTTTTGTTAAATTCACACTCTAATTTTTTTTTCTTAAGAAAAAAGAACTGGTAAAAGTATTTTAAAACTCACGAATTCTTACTACGTTGTTTTTTAGTTTTGGGAAAATTATCTTTTTGGTCTCTTAATTTTGGAGAATATGTGTGTGCATTTTTAGTCCCTGAGTTTTGAGAAATAGGTTTAAAAGATCCTAAATTTTCAAAATGGACCTTTTTAGGGTCCGTTTGGAATATATTTTAATTTAAATGTTTTTCAAGAATGCATTTTTAAAAAAACATTTTGTATAAAAATTGTTTAGAATTTAAACACTCATATGTTTGGTTGCATTTCCTCACAAATGTTTTTCTACACAAGTTATTGTTTACTTAAGAAGTCTTTTTTAAAAAGTTGGTTTCAAGTGTTTCTCTCGAAATGATTTATTTATCAATCTCATTTTCTAATAAGTCATTTTTAGTGGTTGCCAAACACTCTAATTTTTTTCAAAATGATTTATTTTCAAAATTAAACACTTGAAAAGTCAAACCAAACACACTATTAGTTCCTCACTTTGGAGAAATAGGTTTAAAAAGTTCCTAATATTATTTTTTCAACTTTTTAAAATTAATATTTTTGTATTATTTTTTAATATTGAATGATTTTTTAAATTACAAAAATTAAAGTATTAATTTAAAAAATCAAAAAAAAATAACATTAGGGACCTTTTAAACCTATTTTTCAAAACTTAGGGACTAAAAAAGTCTATTTTGAAAACTTAGGGACCTTTTAAACCTATTTCTCAAAATTCATGGACTAAAAATGTCTATTTTGAAAACTGATAGACCAAACACACATATTCCTCAAAACTAAGAGACTAAAAAAGTTCTTTTTTCCTTTAGTTTTTATTGAACTAATATCAATATATATATATTAATGTGTTGAAAGTTATTTTTAATAGGTCAGCATAGTTCGACGATAATTGTCATGTATCTTCGACCAAGGGGTCAGAGATTC
Organism: Luffa acutangula; assembly: GCA_036850905.1. Lineage (NCBI taxonomy): Eukaryota > Viridiplantae > Streptophyta > Magnoliopsida > Cucurbitales > Cucurbitaceae > Luffa > Luffa acutangula. The sequence goes on along the minus strand of CM072094.1, from coordinate 6,281,470 downwards.
AAATCTCCAACCCAAATGTTGTTGTACTAAAAAATAAATAATAGCTATTTTTAATAGAATTAACAAATTTATATGGCAAAATAAATATGCTTCCCGAACTGACTAACATGCTTGTTTTCTTCTGAATTTGTAGGAAATTTCGTTGATTGCGCCACGCGTGTGAAAATGACTTCTATGTCTATACCCTAAATTGAAAATGGTAAAAACGTAAAAGGAACTTGGTCTACATGCATACTTATCTACCTAATAATAAAGTCTTGAAAAAAAAAAAGTTTTCTAGAATTTTAATTACTTATTTAATTTTACTTTAAATGCATCACTTATTAACAAAATAAAAAATAATATTCATAATACATAAATAAAAACAATGAATAACTTTTTGTGTCTTTTTTTTTCTTCCGAAAGGATAGTGGATGAGTCAAATTGATCGTCAAATTTCACAAATATCCTTAATTATCAAAATTATCATTCACAAGTTTTTACACATTAATTGGAATAATTTTGTTACCAAAATGTCCTTTCATTTAATGATTGACGTAATTTTAATTTAATGATATATTAGATTATATAAATTATTAAATATATTAATTTTGTCATTAACTCCCCTATTTCAAAACTTGTCGTCGGATCTTTCACAAAATATTAGGGAATTTGGCCTTCAGTCATGGAAAGTATCATCCCAAATAATTTTTCCTTTTTATAGTTCATAAATTCCTTTTTTATGCTTTCAATTTGGCAACTCGTAGGTTATTCGTGTTAGAATCATCTTTTTTGCCCTTTTTCTTACCGCTCACCTGCGATTTCAAGATGAAGCAGTAGGTTTTCATGATTTTCGTCAACAATCCTCCATCACAGACCAAACACCAAGAACGGGTACTTTTCCATCACAGACTATTTTTCACCCTTTCATTTTCGTCCATTTTTGTGGTTAGTTGCGGCCCTTGCATTTTCATCCATCACATACCAAACAAAAATTGTGACTCCTTCAATTTCGTTTCATTTTTTTCGTGTTCAATTTTATAAATGGGTATGTTTCTATTTTCTCTTACTTTTTATATACCATCATTTCATTTTTCTATTTGTTATATTTATATGGCAATATTTTTCAGTTTTAAGACTACATTTTTAGTTAAGTTATGGAGTTTTATATTATAATGTATTCCATAACATTTTCAAGTTAAACGATGGTATATTATATATATATTTTTAATAAGTCGTTAATTATACAATTATACATGTCATATCTTTAATTCATAGTGTTTTTAAGCACTAAACATTCGACCCATGTTCCCATAATACGATTGAACAAGTTTCCTTCTGGCTGTGTATCCAATGAAAGTTTCATTGGATATTCAACGCTAGCATCTGAGCTTTCATCCTGAGAAGTACATGATATACATAGTCATGAGAAGTACATATTATATTTATGAATTAAATAAAAAAACCGAGGTATATAATAAATACCTCTAAATCAATCGTCAATACTTCAATTTCATTTGACTTTTTATTCGGTTTCTTGCTGGAAGATCCTAAAAGTCATTGACTCATTCGTCTTTCCGTGTTAGCAATTTCTTTTATCTTCACCATTTTGATTCTAATAACATGGAAAATAAATTCACGGTATATACATTTAATCGACCATCAGAAACAATTGGATGTATATATCCAAACAAGATGGTATTTATTCTATGCCTCAAAATTTATATACATTCAAATAGGGGTATTTGAAAAACCATATCTTATCCCAAACATTATATAAATGAATACTATTAGTCATCCAAGAGAGTAAATAATACTTGCCTTGGTTTTATTTACTATAAAAGAAGGCATATAAATAGCCATTTACAAGAGATAGTTAGAATAAGAGACTAACTAAAATATAACAGCAACTTTATATCTCAATACTCCCCCTTCAAGATGGACTTGGGGAAACTAATGTAGTGACAACATATATACAAAGGGTAGTTGATGCTTTTATGTCATCATAGAATTCATAATTCTATCTCGAGGTTATGCCAGAAGACCTACTCTTTAGTTTACACTCTCTTTTGTCCCAAATTTCTTCATTAAAAAAGCTCAAATATACGTCATATTCGAAATATAACACAAGATCAAAACAAAAATCATACAAAAGCTACATAGTATGAGATCACAGCAACTGCACGCAAGATAATTAACAAACTTGACAAGAAAATAAAGAGGTCCTCAGATCCAAATCATAGAGTTTGCATTGCATCAGGTGGAATAATTAAATCATATAAGTACCTTCCTCTCTTAAACTACTGGTCTTACCTATTTTATTAGTAAGAAACTAAAATTTGAGGCAGACAAAACTAATTACGGAGAAGTTTCGAGAAATAGTGGCCTTCATACTGGGTATTTAACAGGTATTTAAAAATCCATACCGGGTATTTAACGGGCATTTACCTAAGAAACTCAGAAGATGCAAAAGCAAGGATTTACAAAAGAAAATCTGTCGAAGCAGCAAAAAGTGGGTATTTTTCTAGTTTCGCAGACTTAACCAAATAGAAACAAAAACACATAAAGGAAGAAACAGACACAGGTTCTTATGTTTTTTTTTTTTATGGGAATGGACCAAAACACAGAAACAAAAAAACCAGACGTAGACGAAACCAAACAGAAACAAAAAAAAGACTCAACAAAAAAAAAAACAAACAAACGCCTTCAAATGCAGAAGAAAAAAATGGGTATTTTTCGTCTGACTTCACAGAAGCAAAAAAACGGGGATGATGAAAAACAAACCCAGTCCCAAACGAAAAATAAACAAGATCCAGATGAACGGGGAAGATTAAAAAAAAAAGAAAACGTAAAAAAAAAAACCCAGATGAATGACTTAAGATAAAATAAAAAAACGGACAAAGAACGGGGACACATATGGAAGAAAAAAAAAACCAGACGGGAAAGATGAAGAAGCGAAAATTGGGTATTTTTCCACTGCCCTAAAAAAATCAAGAACGGGGAAGATGAAGAAACCTTACCAAGGCAGCAATGGTGGAAGATTCATGAAGAAAATCTGAATGAATAGTGAAAATGGAAAAAAAATTGGGGAAGATGACCAGTTTCGCGCTGATTTGCACTGTTATTGGAAAAAAAAAGTTCAAATCTATTTTCTTTCCTTCTTTGTTGTTATATTATCTTATATTTTCCAAATGTTGGCCATGCAAGGGTATACAAGTAAATGTATGTTAAAAAATCGGTGGATAGGGTTGTAAAATATGGTTTTTTAGGACACTTTTGATAATTTTGGATCTTCAATAAGGCCCATTCATGTTATTAACTCTCTTTTTTTTTAGTTCAACAATATTGGGGTGGAGGGATTCGAACCTCTGACCTCTTAGTGGATGATACATGTCAATTACCGTTGAGCTATGCTTACTTTGGCTATTGAAGGCTTCGTCATACTTACTTCGAGTTGATATTTAAACACCAGAGACAGAGAAGGAAAATAGTAAGTAACATTGAGATAGGAGTGCGTACTGCACAAGCTCATATAAATCAAGTACGAAACGAGTCTTGCTGCAAACTTTAGAGATAGGAATGATTTCATCCTGCTTGCTTTGAGTTATTTAAACACCACAAATAGAGAAGGAAAATAGTAGGTAACAAAATGCTTGAAAGAGTTGAAAATGAGCACACAATCTGTTAGATTATTTGCCTCTGTATTTACCATCGGTTATTATTGCTTTTATTGTTTTATTTCTTTCTCCTAATGTAATGATACACGTGTCCTTATCATTGGTTATTTATTACATTCTTCTGTGCTTTGATGTGTCTGTCGAGCATTTCCTCATTTTCAGTGTGTATTCTTTTTTTTACACTACACATGGTATGAGAGCTCTGGGTTCTTTCATCACCATAATTTTTTTTTCCTTTCCCATTTTTCAATGGTCTCTTCTTCTAGTACCTCCTCCACCGGAAATGAAAACTTACCTGAGTTGCCTTCTTCCTCTACAACTGTCACTATCCCTATGTCATCATCCACTTCCACTATCTCCATTCCTCTATCGACACCCGTGAACCCATCTCAGCGGTTAAATGTGAATCCATCCCAAAGTCAGAATGTGAATTTCTCCCCAAACTCTAATGTCTCCAATTTTTCTAATCGACCTTTGAACCCTAATCAGCCTTCTTTCTACTCCAACATTCAGCAGCAACCTTTCTCCTCATCCTTTCCCTTTCCTCATACGTCAACACCAACTGGCTTCCAATATCCTCCTCCCTCCTTTTTCGCTTTACCTTTCTTTCCCACTTACAATGTCGAAAACCAATTTTTCCCTCTATTTAGCAACCTTTGCCGCCATATCCAATTCTTACTCCGCCGCTAAACATCAAGCTCTTGAACTTCAACTACTTGCTTTGGAAGAACCAGCTTCTTAATCGTATCATTGCAATTGATATGGAGAGTTTCATTAACGACACTCCTTCACCCCCAAAGTTCTTGGACGCTATTGAAACCCAGGTAAATCCCTTGTTTCCTATATGGCAAAAATATAATTGCACTTTGATGAGCTAGATTTATTTGTCTCTGAATGAAGATAAGTTAGGAGAAATAATTGGTTGCTCTACTGCTATTGATATTTTGGAACACCTTCGAATTGTCTATGAATCTTCTTCCACGACTCGTAGTATGGGTCTTCACTCTTAGCTTCAAAAGATTAAGAAGTATGGTTTATCTGTAACCCAATACCTTGCCAAAATAAAGGATATTACAGATAAATTTTCGGCCATTGGGGAGCCTCTGTCTTATCGGGACCATCTAGGATATATCCTTGAAGGATTAGGAACTGAGTACAATCCATTTGTTACTTCTATTCAAAGCCGAAGTGATCGTCCTTCTCTAGCTAATGTTTGAAGTCTTTTCTTGGCTTACGAGGCTCGTCTTGAAAAACAATGTTTTGTGGATCAACTGAACTTGGTGCAAGCCAACCTTGCCATCATCTCCACTTCTTCTGGTAAAAAACGTTTCAACAAACAATCTCCTAACCAAAAATAAAATACCTTCCCTCGACCCTCATCTCCCTTTCCCTTCCCTCCGAATTTTCCCACCCCTAGTCTTGGAGTTTTAGGTCAACCACAGTCTTCCCCCCGTCCTTCTAAATGGCCTCAATCACAAAATTTCAATCACCCTCAATGTCAGATATGTGGTAAGCTCGACCACACCGCCCTTGTTTGCTATAATCGCCATAACCCTCTATATCATGCTCCCAACACTACATCTCCTTCTTTGCAAGCCTATTTGAACCAACTTCAATCTCTTCCTCGGTCTTCCACTACCACATCTTCTGATAACCTACCTGCACTTTAGCCCTTTTTCCATCTGAATGAAGCTTGGTTCATGGATTCAGGGGTTACACATCATATGACCCCTGACATCAACAATCTTCAACATACTGTTGGGTTTTATGCCCTAAAACTCGTAGATAGTGAATGTAACCGTTGACCGGATATTAATGAAATAATATTGGTATATTTTTCCATTAAAGGTTATTAGTTATTTTTATATTTGTCTTTGCCTAAAACAACCTTAATCTAATAAACTAGACATCCTAGGTTGTAATATGAGTCTTGAACTATATGTAGCGACATATGGGGATCACTATTCAAGAAACAGCCTAAAGGGTCTATAGTATAGGGATAAGACTGGGTGCCTTATCCTAGTGACACTATGGATACGACTCACTTTGTATTTAATACAAACGCTGCGATCCAACGCGTTCGTGTAGGAGACATGCGAGTGGGGGTATCCTATGCAATGAGTTTGCATAAGACCGGACCGCGAAATAGTAACCACTGGTTATAACACCGTTAACTAGTTGGTTTTCTATTTCACTAGGACGACCTAGAAAACTTGGTCTTAATCCTGAGTTGATTATGAACTCCTACTCATGAGGGATTGTCCTTTGATTTGTATGGGTGAGAGTGGCCAATACGCCGACTCAATAAGCCTACCATTTTGGCGACAAGACCGAGTGGGGAGCTGAGAACATAATCATACAAGATGGAATTCACTCTTTCTCGACTTTAGTGAAGCAGATGAGTGTTCCCTTAAGTGGTGACTCCGAGTCTTGAACAAAGGGCCCTACCCTCTCAATGGCATGGGAGGGTTTTATGTTTGATGGTTCGACCACAAACAGGTTGTTCATTAGAAGAGAACTGATACTTAAGGAAATAGAAGTAACCCAGGAGTAAAACAGTAATTTGATCCAGTTGGTGTTACAGACACTCGTGAAGGACTAACTAGTCATTATTGGTCTATATCCATGGACACAGAAAATATGTCTACAGTGAGAAGAGTGCAACTGTGAGTCTATAATGGAATGTACACACAGTTAACGAATATTGATTAATTTGGTTAATGAGTTTGACCGATTAATCTCACATCGTTGGAGCTTCTGATCTGCAGGTCCATTAGGTCCCACTGGTAGCTCATAAAGTAATTTAAGGCAACTAAGTAATAAATGTAAATTGAAAGTGTTCAATTTACTAAGGGAAACAATATAATATATATTGATATGAGAAAAATTAATATTTGAAGAAATTCAAATATTAATATAAATTTGAGTCACATTAAATTTATGGAAGTTTGAAAGAGTTCAAATATGAATTAATTAATTTTGAGGCCTAAAATCTATTTGGGCAAAATTAATTAATTCAAGGCCGGAAATTAAATATGTGATATTTAATTGGTGGTTAATTAATTAAAGAATTAATTAATCGAAAATTAATTAATTATGGAAATAATTAATCACTTAAGGAAGTGATTAATCATTTATGGAAATGATCTAATCACTTATGAAAGTAATTAGTCATTTGTGGAAAAGATTAATTAATTATGGAATTGATTGATCTTTGATTGATTAATAAGGAATAAAGATTGAATCAATTTTGGAAAAGATTGATTTAATTGAATATTTTATTCATGACCACTCTTCTATAAATAGGACACTAGACCTAATTGGTTTAGTAGCCCTCTTGCTCTTAGACTCACAAGACAGGACCCTAGAATTCTCTCTAGCCTCCCTCTTAGAGAAAGAAAGACTCTCACAAGTCTTTTGCCTCCTAGACTTAGAGACATATCGGTGTAACCTCTGTGGTTATTGTGTCTTTCAAGAAGAAATTTCCAGCGAAGAAACTACAAGAAGGCTGTTGCGTTTTTGTACATTGGAGCGTCGTTGGAGAAGAACGGTTAAGTCTACAACGAAAGTTTGTAACGGTTCTTTCCCGTTTCTTTAGAAAAACATGAAAATAAATTTAGATTTAATTTTCAAGCATGTTTATAGCAATTTCCAGCAACTTTAAAGTTATTTAAAGTTTATTTTGTCTTTTCGTAACGGTATTTTAAAGTTAATTAATATACAGCGTAAGGTCCAATCGATGCGCTTTCTCTGCGTGAGGGCTTTCATCCCCTTCACATACAACTCCCTATTACCGACATGAGTAGGTAGTAATCAGAAATGGTAAGTCCCTCCTTGTTCTTAATATTGGCTCTCGGTCATTTCATTCTTCCTCTTCCCCTTTTCCTCTCAAGTTAAATTTTGTCCTTCATGCACCTAATCTTTCTCATAACTTGATAAGCATTGCAAAACTATGTCACGATAATCATGCCTTTGTTGAATTTGAAGGATTTGGAATTACCTAATTCCATTACAGGGGAAGCAATCAGACCGTTCGTAAATTAATTTTGTTCTACAAAATACCAATACATTGGCAAAAGGTTAAGCGATGAGAAACATACCTCCGTTGACGACTCTGAATACTTCAACGCCTTACCTCCGTTGACGACTCTGAATACTTCAACGCCTTTCTTGATTTTGGATCGAGCGTCAACAATTGGGAAACCACCAATTGATCTTCCCCGTTATAACTCTGAGATTAGGAACGTGGTTGTGGGACTACCTAATCTTGAATGGAATTCTCCCAATAGCTCTTGAGTTGAGAGAATATGAGAGGGCCTTATGGTGGCCATAAGTTGTAGTACCTAAACCCTAGGGTTAGTGTTCTATTTATAGGAGAAAGGTCATGAATAAAATATTCATTTAAAATCAATTATTTTCATAACTGATTTAATCTTTTCCATAATTAATCAATTCCATGACCAATCAATTCCATAATTGATTAATCTTTTCCATAAATGATTGATTACTTCCATAAGTGATTAATCATTTCCATAATTGATTAATTTCCAATTAATTCTTTAATTAATTGATCACCAATTAAATATCATATATTTAATTTCAGACCTTCTATTGGTTAATTAATTAATTACCCAATTAAATATCATATATTTAATTTCAGGCCTTCAATTAATTAATTCTATAATATTAATCAAATTCATATTAAAATTTGAACTCCTTCAAATTCTCTTATATCCTATAAATTTAATATGAATCAAATTCATATTAATATTTGAAATCCTTCAAATATTTATTTCTCTCATAGACTATAGTTTAATTAAATCTCATTTAATTCAAACTAAATTGAATAATTAATTAATTCATCTTCTAATTAAATACCATATATTTAATTAGACATATATTTGAACTTTTTCAAATATATCAATCTCTCAATATAATAAAGTTTAATCTCAAATTAGACTTTATATTTTAATGCATCACTATACATTATATTAATTTGTATCTCATACAATTAACTTAATTCCCAATATGAATTTGAACTATTCAAATTCTCTCAAGATATATTTGTTCCTAATTACTCTTTATGAGCTAGCAGGGGGACCTAATGGACCTACAGATCAGAAGCTCCAATGATATGAGGTTAATAGATTAAACTCATTAATCAGGTTAACCAATATTCATTAACTGTGGGTCATTCCACTAAAGACCCACAACTGAACTCTTTTCACTGTAGAACATTTCTGTGTCCACGGATATAGACCTATACCGGTAAGTCAATCCTTCACGAGTGTCCGTAACTACAGCTGGGTCAAATTACCATTTTACCCTTGTGTTACATCTGTCTCCTTAAGTACCAGTGCTCCTCTAATGAACAACCTGTTTATGGTCCAACCAATAAACAGAAAGTCCCTCTCGGGCCAGTGAAAGGGCGGGATCCCTTTGTTCAAGTCCCGGAGTCACCACTTAAGGGAACACTCATCTACTTCTCCTAGAAGTGGGAAGGAGTGAATTCCTTCTTGTGTTGTCATGTCCCCAGCCTCCCATTCGGTCTTGTCCCCAAAAAGGAAGGCATATTGAGTCGGCGTATTGGCCACTCTCACCCATGCTAAACAAAGGACAATCCCTCATGAGAAGGAGTTCATGACACACTCAGGATTAAGACTGAGTTACCTACGACATCCTATTGAAACAGTAACCTAACTAGTTAACGGTGTTATATCTAGTGGTTTACCATTTCATGGTCCGGTCTTATGCAAACTCATTGCATAGCATACCCCCGCTCGCATGTCTACTACATGGACGCTTTGAATCAATACGTCTGTATCAAATACAAAGCGGGTCGTATCACATAGTGTTACCAGGATAAGGTACCCAACCTTATCCTTGTACTATAGACCTTTTAGGTTGTTACTTGAACATCGATCCTCGTATGTCCCCACATACTAGTTCAAGTCACATGTATACAACCTTGGATCTTAGTTTATTGGATTTGGGTCAAATTGTGCAGTATTTAACAATAACACTTTATTGTAGAAACTTATTAACACTTTATTGAAACAAGTATACAATTTGTTTACATTCACTATCTACGAGTTTTAGGGCATAAAACCCAACAGAATTTCACCCCACTCATTTCTTTGTGAAGGATCTTCTATCTAAGACAACACTACTTCGTGGTCATCTTGATGGAGGTCTCTACAAACTGTCCATTTCCCCCGTTTCTTCCTTTTGTTGGCAAACCAGCTGTTTCTTCCTTTTTGTTGGCAAACCAGCTGCATTTTTCTCTTCTCTTCAAGATATTTCTCTATGGCACCGTCGTCTCAGGCATCCTTCACTTCCCATTGTTTGGCGAGTGCTCAAGGATTGCAATCTCAAGTTCAAGTCTTCGGATAGTCAATTTTATAACTCTTGTCAAATGGCAAAGAACCATAAACTTCCCTTCTTTATGTTATCTTCTATGTCTATTGAACATTTTCAATTAGTGTACTCTGATATTTGGGGTCCTTCCCCTGTTAAATCTATAAATGGTGCTAGGTATTTCATACTCTTTATTAATGACTGAACTAAGTTTACTTGGTTATATCTTCCTCAATCTAAATCAGACATGTTGTCTATTTTTCTCTAGTTTAAAGCTATGATTGAAAACCAATTTAACACCACTATAAAACTCTTTCAAACTGATAGAGGCACTGAATTTTGTGTCTTGCAATCGATTTTCTCCTCAAATGGCATCACTCATTAAATTGTTTTTCCTTATACCCCACAACAAAATGGAGTTGTTGAAAGGAAGAATAGGCACGTGGTTGAGATGGGCTTAGCTCTTCTTGCTCATTCGACTATTCCACAAATTTTTTGGTCTTATGCTTTTCAGGTTGCTGTCTATCTAATAAACCAACTTCCAACCTCCACTCTTCAATTTCAGTCTCCCTATTTTGCCTTGTATCATAGTCTTCCAGACTACAAGCTTCTCAAATTCTTTGGCTACTTCTGTTTTCAATTCTTAAGACCATATAATGATTACAAGTTACAATTTCGATCATGGGAATGTGTTTTCTTGAGTTATAGTACATCTCATAAAGGATATTTGTGCCTTGATGTAGCTTGTGGTTGCCGCTTTGTGTCCCGCCATGTCATATTCAATGAATCCTCCTTTCCATTTAAAACATCTTCTCCGCCAACTATCTCCTCTGTGAAACAATATCACACTGATTATTTCTATCCTCTTGTTGTCCTTTTACCTAATTGTTCCCCACCCCTTACTACCTTGCAAAGTCCAGTTCCAATTACCACTGTTCATGTTCGTCCATCTAGCAATGTTGATTGTCGTTCTACAGCTTCTTTCCCTTTACCTATAGAACAATCTTCTGTTGTCCCTTGTTCTTCTTTGTCATTACCACACCCTTCTTTACCGATATCACCATCTGCATCCCCTTCACAACCATCAATGCAGTCTCAATCTTCCTCTCCATCGATTCCATCTTCTACAAATCCATCTTCTTTATCTACTCCATCAACCTCTCTACGACCATCCCTGTCGTCTCCTGTCTCGCACGTTCATCCCCAACCTCCTGCCCCTCTTAACTTTCATCTGATGATCACTAAATCAAAGGATGATATCTTTAAACTGAAGGCTTGGTTGGCTTCCTCCCATGTTTCAGTTTCGGTTTTACATACAGGACCTAAGAACTATAAGGTTGCCCTACAGGATTCGAATTGGAAAGCTGCTATGAGAACCGAATATGATGCACTTCTTCGTAGCAAAACCTGGTCTTTAGTTCCTCAGCCACATGATCGGAAATTGTTGGGTGCAAATGGGTCTTTTGGGTTAAACTTAAGCCAACAGGAGAGATATATCGTTACAAGGCATGATTGGTTGCTCAGGGATATACTCAAGCTTTCGACATTAATTATTTTGAGACTTTCAGTCCAGTTGTTAAGCCCACTACCATCAGAATCGTTTTGTCTCTTGTTGTTAATCGCGGTTGGTTTATTAGACAACTAGATGTCCACAATGCTTTTCTACACGACGAACTTAAGGAAGAAGTCTACATGAAGCAGCCCGCTGGTTTTGAGAGCTTGATCTATCTTAACCATGTCTTGCGTCTACATAAAGCTCTCTATGGTTTAAAACAAAGTCCTCGTGCTTGGTTTTCCAAACTAAGTTCTTCTTTGATTAGTTGGGGTTTTGTGGCTTCCAAGGCTAACACTTCCATGTTTGTTTCAAGGCTAGATCTCAGATTGTTATTTTTCTTATTTATGTTGATGACATCTTAGTAACTAGCAATTGTTTATCTCTCATCCAGCAATTCATTTATGACATAAATACTCAGTTTTTGCTTAAAGACATGGGGGATTTTTCGTACTTCCTCGGTATTCAGGTGGTTATAAATAGCAATGGTCTGCACTTATCGCAACAAAAGTAGATATGATCTTTTGTCTCAAGCTGGCTTGGATTCTTGCAGGTCGATTGCATCTCCCATGGCTACTAGTGCTCCATTATCAATTCATGATATATGGTCAACCTCTAAACTCTCCTTCTAAGTATCAAAGTTTGGTTGGTACATTGCAATATTATACCTTGACACGTCCATATATAAGTTATTCGGTTAACAAGCTTTGCCAGTTTTTACATGCTACAACGACAATCCATATGCAAGTTGTCAAGCATTTGCTTTGTTATCTGAAAGGAACAACATCTCTAGGCTTCATCTTTATCCTTCCTCCTCATTATCTCTTATGTGTTACACGTATGCTAATCGAGCAAGCTGTCCCGATGATCGATGAAGTACCAGTGGGTTCTGCACCTTTCTTATGGTTCCAATCTCATTTCTTGGTATTCATCGAAACAAAAGGTAGTCTCAAGATCAAGTGCTGAGTTTGAATACCGTGGGATGTCAAATGCAGCAGCTGATCTTGAGTGGATCCAATCTGTTCTTCAGGAGCTTGGTATCCATTCTTCATCCCCTCTACTACTCTGTGACAATCTAAGTGCAACTTATCTTACTGGAAATTAGGTGATGCATAGTAGATCCAAACACATTGACGTTGACCAACACTTCATTCGTGAGAGAGTTGCCCACAAGCAACTTATAGTTCGTTTTGTTCCTTCTGAAGAGCAGCTGGTAGGTATCATGACTAAAGGCCTCCTTTCTCCTCGGTTTTCAAGTTTAAGAACCAAGCTCACTTTGGTTTCTAAACCTCGTTCTCTTTTGGGGGGATGTTAGATTATTTGCCTCTCTACTTATCGTTGGTTATTATTTATTTTTTTTACTACTTTATTTCTTTCTCCTATTGTAATGATACACATGTCCCTATCATTAGCTATTTATTACATTCTCCTGTGCTCTGATGTGTCTGTCAAGCATTTCCTCATTTTTAGTGTGTATTCTGTATTTTACACTGCACACAATTAGATATTCCTGAATAAGTTAAGAGTTAAATTTTTTTAAATATATTTGAAAATTTTGTTAAATGATGATTAATAAAAAGTTAGGAATAAAAATGGAAAATAATTTTCTATGCAATATGACTAAACATAACATTTAAAGTTAAGAAATTAAAACAAAACATTTAATATAGTCTAAGAACTAAAACAAAATAACTACAAAGGTTCAACATACAACTAAAACAAAATTATTTGAAGGTAAGAAAAGATAGTTAAAACATTTAGAGGCTTGTTTCTTTAGTGGTAATCCAAGATTCTAGTAGAATAGACATCTAAATCATCCTTCTGTTTGCAGTAATGTAAGATGTTCGGACATCTTAGGATGCCCACAAGAGAGGTATCTAAGAAGATTTTGATGTCCTTTTGACACATGGGTTTTTTGGATTCTCCATGTCAAGTGAACCATTGACGTTTTTGCCTTTCATTTTTCTTTATCGTATATTTTTTTCATCAATTTTCTTTATTTCTTAATTTTTAAAATTTTAAAATTAAAATAAATTAGTGTATTCATTCACTAAAAACAATTCTATGAAATTAGCTATATTTTTATGTTTCATTTACATATAAAATAAACTCCACTTAATTTCTATAATATATAGTTGAATCTATTTTCAATTAAAATCTCAAAGTGATTTTTTATTTATTTATTTTACTTTTTCATCAATGATCATCCATTATTTTTTTTATTAAAAAAACACTATCACAAGTCAAAAGTCAATACTATTTCTCTCAAAACTTTCTCTATTTTGATAATGTATAAGTAAAATCCAGTAAAAAATGCGATTGTCTTCTTTTAAAATAAGTTAAAGTATTTCAAGTTAAAATAGAAATTAATATTTAATTCTAGTTTTTTTTTTATAAAAATCTTAAAACAATATAAATTAATTTGTTTTACAAAATAACATATAAAATGAATATGAACTGAATTGGTAACAATAAAATTGTTATATTATTAAAGTAAAAAATGTTATATAAATTTAAATTTTGTGACAATTTAATCTTTGTCTTAAAAAAAATTCATCAAAATTAAATGTCGATATTTATTATTTAATGATTAAACTTTGTAGCTTATAAACATATCGTATCTCAAATTAGTAATTTAATTAAATCTTTACATTAATTTTCACAATAGGGACAAAATCGTTAGAAATTTGAAAGTATCGAGATTAAATTGTTATTAATTTATTAAAGTTCAGAGACTAAATCTTTAGAAAATTAAAAGTATCGAGACTAAATAGTTACAAATCAAAATTCAAGACTGAATTATTACTTTAATGAAGTTGAGAAACCAAATGTGATGTTTAACCCAAAAAAATAAAATAAAATAAATAAAGCGTACTCCAATCTGTGTATGTGACGTCATCTTCATTACATAAAACAGGATACATCACAACTTCTTTTTCCTTCTTTTTATTTATTTTTTAATGTTAAAAGAAGGTGGGGTGGCCGTCCATTGACGTTTCCTTCACTTTAATATATTTAATAATTTGAAAGAATCATGAAGTATCTAATAAAGACAAATAGAAATCATTTAATTTCTGTTCTACAGCTGCAGCTTCCTCTTTCACACCTCTATTCTTTGTATCATATTAAATAATTTCTGAAAAAGTTAGATGGTTAATTATTTCTCTTACACACACGTGATTGAGTTGCTTTCGAATGCCTCAACATTTCCCTCGTTTTTGGTGTGGGATCACAAATGACGAGAAAATTTCTAGTACTATGGTAGTATGAAAAATTTTCCATACTACCTTCATTTATTATTTGTCATGTAAGGAGTATTTAAGAATGATGTGGGATCCAAATGCTGAACGGATGGAGTAGATACTATCGTAGTATTAGAAATTTTCCCACACATGAGTTAAGACGTCTTAATTAGAGACATCAAGATTTTAATAAAGCTCTCCCAGCTAAACTAGAACCCACATTGAACCTGCATTTTCAACTGTTTAGAGTACTAAAAAGTTGTTATTTTCAACATTCAAGTACCCTCAAACCCTATGAGTGTTTGATCCAAGGAATTGGAGTATAAATTAATAAGTTTGTGGATCCAAAATAAAGTGTTGGAATAACAGTTAATAAGTTTATGTGACCCAAAATAGAGTGTTGTAATTGATTAATAAGTCTGGGGGGTCTTGGTCTGGTCTTACAATTGGGTGTTGTATGTCTTTGGGCTTTTCAATTGTGTCTAACAAAGTCCTTAATCTATTTGACATTTTTTTAAAAAATATTTAACCTACTAAACACAAAATTCTAAATACTTATTAAATATATAAAGAATCTATTATACATGGATTTGGAAGTTAGAGAGACATTTTTAAAATTTGTTCCCTAACTTTCTAGACCAACTTTAAAGGTTAGGAATAAACTTTTTTTTTTTTTTTTTTTTTTTGAAAAAATTAAAGAACTTTATTAAACCACAAAAGAGAGCAGTTCATATACATCCTTCAAAAATAAAGACAAAACCCACACAGGGTAGCCAGAGGACCAAAAAAAGGCTTGATCTTCCAGCGTGGAAGAGAGCCCTTCACCAGCAAAAAAAACTTTGCAGGAAGCGTTGTAACCTTATAGGTTATGTCTCCACACGAACTCGACAATGGTGATGAAAACATATAACAATCAAAATTCAAGTTATAACCAATGCCTTATCTTAACATATTTTAACTCTATTAAAATTATTATGTAGGACAACTTTCTAATCCAATTAGGAAAAATGTGATCTTAGGTCTAATTGATTTTAAACGTTTTAAAATTAATTCATTATCCTAAGATCCTATGTTAGCATGCAACTCTTTGTTATAAGTTTGGCGTTTCTATTCATCAACCTTATAACTATTATAACTTTTAATGAATTAATCCTATAACATGTTTCTAATGGTGATGAAAACATATAACAATCAAAATTCAAGTTATATATAAAACATCATTTATAAAGCATAAACATTTTGAAACAACCTACATCTAGGTGATTTCCAATGACATAACTATTATGCTATGACGTCTAGGTGATAAAACCTCACTTATATTGAATAATATTAGGGAAATATTTTTTATACAACTTTTTTTTTTTTTAAAAGATATATATACTATGAATATATTTATGAAAATGACATGATGGTGATGACCAATAAATATACAGAGTATATATTTTCAAATAACTAAATATACGGAGTATATTTGATGAAATCCGAAACAATAGTTGGAGGAGAGATTTTTTATTATTATTTAATACAGTAGAGTTTTTTTTTTTTCCAATGCCTATAGCTGATCTCTTAAATGTAGGGGTATATTTAATAATATGATAGATTATATATATATATATATATATAGATAGATATACATTGGCAAATAACTAAATATATCAAACATATATTTATATATATATATGGTATGAATAAGGTATATATGAATTTATGTATGAATATCAACATTTATTTTAAATGCAAAAATCTTGAAAAAATCGTTTTATAATGGCAAAATCGTGAGATTATTAAGAAAAAAAATGGATAAAATTTTCAAATAATATTTAAAACATTTAATTTTTAGGTATAATATAAGAAAAATAATAAACAAAATCAATGACTTTATTATGAAGAGATGAGAATGAAATGAAGAAAATCAAGAAATCATATCAAGTTCCTAAAATTGTGAAACAGGAAGAGAAAATTAAGAAGATTGATATTTGTTATTTGAATTTTAATTAGGAAAGATAATTGACAAAATATTTTCATACTTAATTTAATTGTGGGGAGAGAATAAAACAAGGGTATAATGGTAAGGAAATTTACACTAAAATCTAATCCGGTAAAAATTTTCAAATCTTTTGATAAATCTAAAATTATGATTCTAAATTAGCTCATCCAAAAAAAAAAAAATCTCCTTCTGTTTTCGAACTAACTTGTTCCCTCCGTAAGCTTCAGGTCCCAGTTGGGTTGGCTTATTTTGTGGGCTCATGAGGGGTCTTGATTTCAGAAATTATGTCTGATGACCATCTTCAAGGCCCATTTTTCGTAAATGTCCAAGTTACATAAATTTTCCTGATTTAGATTTTCCATTTTTTTTGGGACAAATTTACCCTTTTGGTCTTTATCTTTCCTCAATAAATGTTCTCCATACTATCTCTTCATTCAATAATATGCTTCATATTATCTCTTTTCATTCAATAATATGCTTCATACTATCTCTCTTCATTCAATAATATGTTTCATACTATCTCTCTTCATTCAATAATATCTCACCCACAATTTCCTGATTTTGAGGCATTTATGGATTTTTTAATAAATACGTTTTAATTTTTCCTTTTTTAATACAAAATTTGACTGAATCTCATCGACACTATTTAGTCGTTTTTTTCCCAAATGTTGAACTTTCTTTGTGATGAAAAGCATTAATCAGATATCAAATGTTTGTAATTTTTTTTACTCTAGTCATAACCTAATATATATAATTTATATACATCGGGATATAATATGCATACAGAACAATAAGGCATATATTCATGGAAACAATCTCAGCAATCATATATATATATCACCATACAATATATAATCAATATAATAAGACTATACCTCTGTATTTATCAGATATCAAATGTTTGCAATTTTTTTTCCTAATATATATAATTCATATACACCGGGATATAATATGCATACAGAACACTAAGACATATATTCATGGAAACAATATCATCAAATATATATATATATATATATATATATATATATATATATATATATATATATATATGCAGTATAATAAAACTATACATCCGTATTTATCCGATATCAAATGTTTGCAATTTTTTTTACTCTAGCCATAACCTAATATATAATTCATATACACCGGGATATAATATGTATACAGAACACTGAGGCATATATTCATGGAAACAGTCTCAGCAATATATATATATATATATATATATATATATATATATATATATATATATCAACATACAATATATAATCAGTATAATAAAACTATACATCCGTATTTATCAAATATCAAATGTTTGCAATTTTTTTTACTCTAACCATAACCTAATATATATAATTCATATACACCGGGATATAATATGCATACATAACACTAAGACATATGCATACATAACACTAATATATATTCATGGAAACAATCTCATCAATCATATCAGGTAAAAAAAAATAATAGGATGAAATGCAAAATGACAAAAAAAAAAAAAGAAAAAAAAATTACACAATTTCCCTAAAGCCTAAAAAAAATAAAATAATGAATGCAAAAAGACATAAAAAAATCAGAAAAAAAAATTACCCATGTTCACACGAATGGAAAAAAGGAAAATATTGATGAGAGAGAGAAAATATTATCATTATTGATAGGAGAGAGATGTTTGACCATTATTTATATTTATGGGAGAGAGAGAAAATGATCATTAATTATGGGAGAGAGGAAATGACCATTAATGATCGGAGAGAGAGGAAATGACCATTAATGATGGGAGAGAGAAAAATATGTAGCCATTATTGAGGAGAGATGAAGCAAAGGATTCTTTGGTAAAATGAGCATGACTTTCATGTAAAAAATGGAGGCCCAATGTCTATTCTTGAAAAAAATAGTGTAGTTGGACAAATTTGAAAATATGGGGTCCAATTTATGTGTATTTATCTCTTTTGATTTCCATGAGGCCCATAGTTCACATTCCCCAGTTGGTTACCATCATTTTCCAGCACCGATTTGCCTTTTTCTTCCGACACCCACACCATTTTGTCCTTTTCTCCACCCAGCAACTGGCAGGAACTTTAAATTTAGAACAAAACTTCCCTACATACTGGTATGTAGGGATCTCCTTACATACCATATTAAAATCTTGACAACTAAGAAAGAGAAAGGAAGAAAATGAGAAAATTTGAGAAATTTTTTTATATATCTCCTAGTTGTCAACATTTTAATGGTGGTATGTTGGGACATTTTTTCCTTAAATTTAACAAAAAAGAAAAATGAAATTATCGATGAGTGCCATTTTCCAAAATCAGCTTTTTCTTTTTATACACAAAATTTGAATTTCATCACTCCTTTTAACTTCACACTTTTACATGGCCCACTTTCTCCGACAGAGGTTAGCCGCCATGAAAATAGAAAATAATAATAATAATAACTCAGAAAAAAGAAAAAAAGTATCCAAAGTATCCATTCTTCAACTATCCTCCGTCGTCCATCCATTCTTTAAAAACTCGCCCAGCCTTCCTCGCTTCTGTACTCGAAGTTTTCAATTAGCTCTCCATTTGAATTGGAGGGTTTTTACAGAAGCCATGACCATCGGGATGGGGGAGCTGTGGACTCAAGTTGGCTCTTTAATGGCGACCATCATGTTTGTTTGGGCAATTATTCAGCAATATTTTCCTTACCAACTCCGTGGCCACATCGACAGATATGCCCAAAAACTCACCGGTTTTCTTTATCCTTACATCACAATCACCTTCCCCGAATACACAGGCGAGCGTCTCCGGAAAAGTGAAGCCTTTACCGCCATCCAAAATTACCTTGGCTCCAGAACATCCATTCGAGCCAAGCGGCTGAGAGCAGAAGCCGTGAAAGACAGCAAATCTTTGGTACTCAGTATGGATGATAACGAAGAAGTTGTTGACGAATACCAAGGCATCAAAATCTGGTGGACTTCCAGCAAAACTGTGCCCAAAACTCAGACTATTTCTTACTACCCTTCAACTGACGAGAGACGGTTCTACAATCTCACTTTCCACCGGCGCCACCGGGAGATCATTCTTGGGTCTTTTGTTAACCACATCTTGGAGGAAGGGAAGGCGGTGGAGCTTAAAAACCGGCAGCGGAAGCTTTACATGAACAACTCCAACAACGAATGGTGGCATAAAAGCAGCTGGAGGCATGTTCCTTTCGAGCATCCTGCCAAGTTTCGAACTCTGGCCATGGATCCCAAGGAGAAACAGAAGATTATCAATGATCTAGTCAAGTTTAAGAATGGAAAAGAGTATTATGAGAAGGTGGGTAAGGCCTGGAAACGTGGGTATCTTCTTTACGGTCCGCCGGGTACTGGAAAGTCCACCATGATCGCTGCAATGGCTAACTTCATGGAGTATGATGTTTATGATCTTGAGCTCACTTCCGTTAAGGATAATACTGAGTTGAAAAAGTTACTGATTGAGATTTCGAACAAAGCGATTATTGTGATTGAGGATATTGATTGCTCTCTTGACCTTACTGGCCAACGGAAGAAGAAGAAGAAGAAAACAGATGAGGAAGAAGATAAAGAGGAGAAGAAAGACCCTGTTAAAAAGGCTGAAGAAGAAGATAAGAAAGAAAGCAAGGTGACGCTTTCTGGGTTGTTGAATTTCATCGACGGAATTTGGTCGGCGTGCGGTGGAGAGAGGCTGATTGTTTTCACGACCAATCACAAGGAAAAGCTTGATGAAGCTTTGATTAGAAGAGGAAGAATGGACAAACACATAGAGATGTCGTATTGTGGGTTCGAAGCTTTCAAAGTTCTTGCAATGAATTACTTGGACGTTGAATGGCATGATTCTTATGAACAAATTCGGCAGATGTTAGAGACGACGGAGATGACTCCTGCGGACGTGGCTGAGAATTTGATGCCAAAATATGAGGGTGAAGAAATTGATGATTGTTTCAAGAGATTGATCGAAGCTCTTGAAAGTGCCAAAGAGGCAGCTGAAAAGAAAAAGGCGGAGGAAGAAGCTGAAGCTGCAAAAAAGATAGAGAAGGAGAAGAAAGAAGAATCAATTGACAACAACATTGAAGGTAATGAAATTAAATGCAATGGATCTATAGCTAAAGATGCAAAGGAGAATGGTGATATGGAGAAAGATCAAAACAATTGAAACATGGGAATTTAGGGAAATGGTGTTAACTTTGTGTTTGTATTTCAATTTATTATGTAAAAATAATAGCTTTGTATTGTTGTAAGTTAAACATGTTCTAATTAATTAAGTGCATAAGTTATATAAGTTATTAGTAAATTAATAAGTAAGTTTTGTAAGTTTAAATTGTTGGAGGTTAAGTTTAACATTCATATTAGAAGGGAGTTTTATGTTCATGAAGTTAAGATGGGATGGGAGTTTTAGATCTAAACTTTTCCATGTAATCCTATAAATAGGATAGTTTTAGAATGTGTTGAAGCAAGTGTGTGGAGAAGAAAACACAAAAGAGTTAGAGAGAAAAAGTGTGAACCAAGTTTGTAGCTTTCTTTGAGAGTTTTTTTGTTCAATACAAGTGAATTGTTTCTTCTCAAATATTTTTATTTGATTCTAATTTGTGAGTGTCCATCACACGCTTCCAACAAAGTGGTATCAGAGCTTGAGTTTGAGAAAAGGAAAATTTGTTTTGCAAATGGCAAACAACAATTTGGTTCCTTTCCAAGTGCCTCGACTTACTAAGGAAAATTTTAGCAGTTGGTGTATTCGTATGAAAGCTCTACTTGGTTCACAAGATGCGTGGGAAATTGTTGATAGAGGCTATGAAGAACCAGAGAATGATGCGGCTTTGAATCAAGCCCAACGAGAAGCTTTGCAAAATACAAGAAAGAAAGACCAAAAGGCTCTCACCATTATTCATCAAGCAATTGATGATACAAATTTTGAGAAAATTTCTGGAGCAACTACTGCGAGGCAAGCATGGCAAATTTTGGAGAATACTTATAAAGGAGTAGATCGAGTCAAGAAGGTTCGCCTCCAAAAATTAAGAGGTGACTATGAAGCATTAAATATGAAGGAGTCTGAATCAATTTCAGATTATACTTCTAGATTGCTTGCAGTGGTAAATGAAATGAAGAGGTATGGTGAGACATTAAATGATGAGCAAGTAGTTGAAAAGATACTTCGCTCATTGGATGAAAAATTCAATTTCATCGTTGTAGCTATTGAAGAATCGAAGGATTTGAGCACAATGTCCATTGATCAACTTACGGGTACTTTGCAAGCCCATGAAGAGAAGCTTCTCAAGAAAAGTAAACAAACAACTGAGCAACTTTTTCAATCAAAGTTGCAGTTGAGAGATAAAGAAGATAGCCAAGAAAAGAGCAATCGAGGTCGAGGACGTGGTAACAATCGTGGACGTGGTCGAGGTCGAGGAAATGACGGACAAAGGAAATTTGATGAGAGTAATTCATACTCTAATTCATCAAGAGGTCGTGGAAGACAAAATAATTCAAGGCCATATGGAGGAAGATCAAATAATGATCGGAGGTATGATAAAAGTCAAATTGAATGTTACAATTGTCATAAATTTGGTCATTATTCCTGGGAATGTAGACATAAAGTTGAAGAAAATGCCAACTATGCTGAACAAGACGTTAAAAGCAGTGAGTCGTCTTTGCTTCTAGCATGCAAAGGTGAAGAGACATGTGAAAACAATTTGTGGTATCTTGATAGCGGTGCCAGCAATCACATGTGTGGAAGTAAATCAATGTTCGTGGAACTTGATGAATCGGTTGGCGGAAATATTACATTTGGTGATAATACAAAAATTCCTGTTAAAGGAAAAGGTAAAATTTTGATAAACTTGAAGAATGGGAAGCATGAGTTTATCTCTAATGTCTACTATGTGCCAGATATGAAGAACAATATTTTGAGTTTAGGACAACTCTTAGAGAAAGGCTATAATATTTTGATGAAGGATTATAGTCTTTCAATAAGAGATCATCGTGATAATATGATTGCTAGAGTGCAAATGACGAAGAACAGAATGTTTTTGTTAAATATTCAAACAGATGTTGCAAAATGTTTGAAGTCGTGTTTGAAAGATCCGTCTTGGATTTGGCACTTGAGATTTGGGCATTTGAACTTCGATGGCTTGAGATTATTAGCTAAGAAGAACATGGTGAAAGGATTGCCATATGTCAAGCATCCGGATCAATTTTGTGAAGGTTGTCTTTATGGCAAGCAATCAAGAAAGAGTTTTCCACAAGAATCTTCTTCAAGAGCAAGGAGACCATTAGAGCTTGTCCACACTGATCTTTGTGGACCAATAAAGCCAAGTTCTTTCGGTAAGAATAATTATTTCTTATTATTTATTGATGATTTCAGTCGAAAAACTTGGGTTTATTTTGTCAAGAAGAAATCAGAGGTATTCGACATGTTCAAGAGATTTAAAGCTCTTGTCGAAAAGGAAAGTGGTTATTACATAAATGCATTGAGATCAGACAGAGGAGGAGAATTCACTTCAAATGAATTCAAAGAATTTTGCATAGAAAATGGAATTCGTCGACCTATGACAGTTCCATATACTCCACAACAAAATGGTGTTGTTGAGAGGAAGAATAGAACTATACTCAATATGGCTCGAAGCATGTTGAAGAGTAAGAAGATGCCAGAAGAGTTTTGGGCACAAGCGGTTGAATGTGCAGTGTATTTGTCTAATCGTTCCCCCACTAGAAGTCTGTGGAACAAAACTCCTCAACAAGCATGGACTGGAAGAAGACCATCTATTTCTCATTTGAGAGTATTTGGGAGCATTGCTTATGCACATGTACCAGATCAAAGGCGAAGTAAGCTCGATGATAAAAGTGAGAAACTTATTTTCATTGGCTATGATGCAAGCTCAAAAGGCTACAAGCTTTATAATCCAACCATAGAAAAGACGGTGGTAAGTAGAGATGTTGTGTTTGATGAGGAAGCTTCATGGAATTGGAATGATGAACCCAAAGATTATAAGTTCCTATTTTTTCCTGAAGATGATGATGAAACTGGTGATGTGGTTGTTTCTCCATCAACACCACCTCCATCGCCGGTCAATCCAGAACAGACTACACCTTCATCATCAACAGCAAGTTCATGTGAAGGGCCTCATCGCATGAGAAGTTTACGAGACATATATGATGAAACAGAAGAGTTAAGTCAAAGTTTTAGTGATCTTACTCTTTTTTGTCTTTTTGGTGACAGTGAACCATTAAATTTTGAAGAAGCTTCACAAGATGAAAATTGGAAGACTGCTATGAATGAAGAGATAAAAGCCATAAAGAAGAATGATACATGGGAGCTTTCTACTCTTCCAAGTGGAAAGAAAGCAGTAGGTGTCAAATGGGTGTTCAAGATAAAAAGAAATGAAAAAGGAGAAGTGGAGAGACACAAAGCGAGATTAGTTGCAAAAGGCTATTCTCAAAGAAAAGGCATTGATTACGATGAAGTATTTGCTCCTGTTGCTCGCTTGGAGACCATAAGGTTGTTAATTGCACTTGCTGCTCAGAATAGATGGAAGATTTTTCAAATGGATGTCAAATCGGCATTCTTGAACGGATATCTTGAAGAAGAAGTCTACTTGGAACAACCACTTGGTTATGCAGTGAAAGGTCATGAAGATAAAGTCTTGAAGTTAAAAAAGGCTTTGTATGGATTGAAGCAGGCGCCAAGAATGTGGAATAGCAGAATTAACAAATATTTCCTTGACAATGGGTATTTGAGATGCCCTCATGAACATTCTCTTTATATGAAGACTAATGGTCATGGAAATATTTTGTTAGTTTGTCTCTATGTGGATGACTTAATTTTTACAGGAAATTGTCCAAGTATGTTTGAAGATCTCAAGAAGGCAATGACTCAAGAATTTGAAATGACAGATATTGGGCTCATGTCATATTATCTTGGCATCGAAGTGAAGCAGTCGAAGGAAGGTATTTTCATTTCTCAAGAACGATATACTAAAGAAATTCTTGAGAAATTTAAGATGTTTAATTCTAAACCTGTCACAACTCCGATGGAAACTGGGACAAAACTGTCCAAATATGAAGATGGAGATGTTGTAGATCCTTCGTATTTCAAAAGTTTGATTGGAAGCTTGAGGTATTTAACTTGCACAAGACCAGATATTTTGTTCAGTGTTGGATTGGTGAGTCGGTTTATGGAATCTCCTACAACTACTCATTTGAAAGTGGCAAAGAGAATTCTTCGTTACCTCAAAGGTACGCTTGACTATGGATTATTTTATTCATCGTCTAAAGAATTCAAGCTTGAAGGTTATTGTGATAGTGATTGGGCTGGAGATCTTAATGATCGGAAGAGTACAAGTGGATATGTTTTCTTTGTTGGCAATACATCTTTTACTTGGAGTTCTAAGAAGCAACCTATCGTAACATTATCTACTTGTGAGGCAGAGTATGTTGCTGCAGCATCATGTGTTTGTCATGCAGTCTGGTTGAGAAATTTGCTTAAGACAGTTGGAATTTTGCAAGAAGATGCAACTGTGATCAATGTGGATAATAAGTCAACAATTGCTCTAGCCAAGAATCCAGTGTTTCATGATCGTAGTAAGCACATTGATACAAGATTTCACTTTATCAGAGATTGCATTTCAAGAAAGGAGATTCAAGTAGAATATGTGAAGACAGAAGATCAAATTGCAGATATTTTCACAAAGCCACTTAAGGTCGATGTGTTTAGCAAGTTAAGAACTTTGCTCGGAGTTTTGAGAAAAACATGTTTAAGGGGGGATGTTGTAAGTTAAACATGTTCTAATTAATTAAGTGCATAAGTTATATAAGTTATTAGTAAATTAATAAGTAAGTTTTGTAAGTTTAAATTGTTGGAGGTTAAGTTTAACATTCATATTAGAAGGGAGTTTTATGTTCATGAAGTTAAGATGGGATGGGAGTTTTAGATCTAAACTTTTCCATGTAATCCTATAAATAGGATAGTTTTAGAATGTGTTGAAGCAAGTGTGTGGAGAAGAAAACACAAAAGAGTTAGAGAGAAAAAGTGTGAACCAAGTTTGTAGCTTTCTTTGAGAGTTTTTTTGTTCAATACAAGTGAATTGTTTCTTCTCAAATATTTTTATTTGATTCTAATTTGTGAGTGTCCATCACACGCTTCCAACATGTATTACTTAATTAGAATTTATAGTGATTAGGGTGGGTTGAATTTATGAAACATATATATGCTTCTTTCCTACCTATTAGGCTTGCCCATTGAAAATCCCTTTTCTCTCTCTTTATTGGCCTCCTTTATACTAAACCAAATTTTCTTCTTCTTCACCATAATTAAAATTTCATAGTTTCCTAAAAACCACTAACTCTCTAAACATAATTAGATAAACAGAAAAACAAAGTAAGGCATGAAAGGATTGGAGGAGAAAATTATATGCTTATATATATAATTTGATCAATGCACCAACTATATATAAAGGTTTGGAGAGAAAAACTTGTAAAAAATAGAGAAACTTTCTTTTTCTCTAGAATCTTCATTTTTTCCCTAACTGAAAAGGTAAATTAGATTAAAAATACATTTATAAAAAATGAAAACATAGTTTGGAAAATATGAAGAAAAAGGGCCTTTTTTTGTCCTTATAAGATTTCGTGTGTGAGACACACAGAACCTTGCATGAATCCGTGGCTACAAGCCACAAAGTCTCTATCAAGAATCGATCAACAATAATTGTTGACCAGCCAACATGGCTGTTAAAATTCGTGGCTCAGAACTAGTTTTTTTTTTTTTTTTTTTTTTTTTTTTTTCAATTTCTTTCGAATCACTTCGCCTGACTGATGTGATGTTGATGTTATTTTTTTTGCTGGGAGATAAGTGTGTGGACTAGGAGAAAGTGACCTCGTTTTCTTTCATTATTTATGAAAATGTCGATGTCGATGAATATCCCTGAAAAACATTTAAAAATAAAAAAATAAAAAAAATTAATTCGTAATAAATATTTTACATTTTTATAAAATGAGGTAAAATACTTATTATAAATATTATTTCCACATTAGTTACATTTTGTTTGTATTTTATCGATTTTTTGACAGTATAATAGAAATGTCGATTCACCCCTCATGTCGATGTCAAACCTAATGAACATATGAAAATGTTGATGGAAATGTTGATATATCAACGAAAATTTAATATATTAGATGAGACACACTCTCGCACTCAGCGGACTATGAGTAGAGTAGAGATAAATGCAATGTGTAAGGACATTTTTTATTAATATTATTATTTTTAAAACTTATTTAAAAAATAGAGTTGTTTTGAAACTTTTTATTAAAATATTGTTGTTAAAATTTATGTTTGCAGGTCGTCTCTCTGCTGACGTGGCAAAAATTGAAATTCAAAAAACGAGCTAATTGACGGATGTTTAACAAAAAAAAACCGTTAATTGACATAGGTTGTCTCTTCAAGATACGACCTACGCGTGTTTTTACATAATAGAGTGTAGTAGTATAGTGGAAATCAGGCAACTCAAATGACTCATGATGATTCCCAAGTTTGAACAAGACATAATGCAATTTTTGTATATTTTTTCTTTTTTCTTTTCCTAATATTTGTTTTTCAAGAAATCAAATAAGTAATTTCATTTTGTAAAATTTCTAAACAAATTGAATTTTTTATTTACAATTTATTTTCTTTTCTACAAAACAATTAAAATTTAATTAAGTACTAATTATTTAAACACTTTATAAAGGTAGTAAAATTAAATTAACATTACTCAAATTAAATTCAACTATTATAGTTTTTTGAGGTATTATTAATTTTTAACAATCCATCAAGTTGCCAGATTGGAATGTTTATTGTCAATTAAAATTAATAATACCTCAAAAAACTATAATAATTTTTAATTTAATTTAGAATGTCTAAAATTTGTTTCTCTTACATTCAACTTAATTTTTAACAATCCATCAAGTTGCCAAATTGGAATATTTATTGTCAATTAAAATTAATAATACATCAAAAAATATAATAATTAAATTTAATTTGAGTAATGTTAATTTAATTTTACTAAAGTGTTTAAATAATTAGTACTTAATTAAATTTTAATTGTTTTGTAGAAAAGAAAATAAATTGTAATATAAAAATTCAATTTGTTTAAGAAATTTTAAAAAATGAAATTACTTATTTGATTCCTTGAAAAAAAAATATTAGGAAAAAAAAGAAGGAAAAAAAAAGAGGAAACCGTAGGAAAAGAGAAAAGAAAAAATATACAAAAATTGCTTTAAATTTTGTTCGAACTTGGGAACCGTGAGTCATTTGAGTTGCCTGATTTCCACTATACCACTACACTCTATTATGTAAATTTACGCGTAGGTCATTTCTTCAATCTTTAATTAACAGTTTTTTTTTTGTTAAATGTCCGTCAATTAGCGCCTTTTTTGAATTTCAATTTTTTTGCCACGTGAAGAGACAACCTGTAAACATAAATTTTTAACAATAATATTTTAATAAAAAGTTTCAAAACAACCATATTTTTCTAATAAGTTTTAAAAATAATAATATTAATAAAAAAAAATATCCCAATGTGTAATGTCTATTTCTAAATTGTAAGCTTTAAAAATAATAAATAATAGGGGCAACAAGAAAAGTAGCTAAAAATAAATAGGTGGCTTGAAAAATGGCTACATAAGTTTATAAATTAAATAGATGGCTAATTGATTTTATGATCAATAAATCCCTATTTGCAGAAAACAAAAATGCTCTCCAACAAACTGTCTAAGTTCCTAACGTTTAAAATTAAAATCAAAGTTTATGAGAGAGAAAATACACCTAAAAAAGTTAGAGAAATTCTAGGAAACTTGAAATTAAAAAAATACGGAACCAACCTACCTAAAAAATGAATTCTAGGAAGCTTGAAATTCAAAAAAATCTAAGGAACCAACCTAATTTGAAAATCTAGATGTGACATCTTCTTAGTATTCAAGACACATGGGACGAACTCAAGAATCGATACCTTTATTAGGGGAAAACATGTAAAATTCAACCCCCTCCAGTAGGTGAAACACCTCTCAAATGCGTTAATTGAAAAATCAACTCTCTTAATCAGAAAATATATCCCTGCAAAATGTGTTAAAAAAAAAAAAAAAAAAAAAAAAAAAACAGAAAATCCAAAAAGAAAAAAAAAAGAAAAAGAAAAGAAGAAAAGTTTATGTTCATACTCTTTGCTTAGTTTATTCCATTCTTGTCAATGATTTGATATGAGTTTTTATGTTTCTGTTACTTCAGATTCTCCCCTGTCCCGTTAAAGAACAAGTTTATAACTTTTTGTTCGAGATTTGAGATGAACATTTTTAGAATGTTGTCAATTTTAGGACCTATTTGATAAGGGCTCGTTTGATAACGTTCCCGTTTCCTGTTTCTTGTTCCCGTTTCTCTTTTTTTAAGAAACAGACTTGTTTGATAACTCATCCCTGTTTCTTGTTTCTAAATTTCTAGAAACGTTTCTAAAAAAGAGGCCAAATTTGAGAAACTACAAAATGTTGTTTCTCAAATTCTGTTTCTGTTTTTTTTTCTTCTATCTTTCATGCATGTATCCATCTCTCCCCTACACCAATCTCTTCTCTTCCTCTATTTTTTTAACCACTTCCTCGTCTTTTTTTTTTTAATCTTTTTTCGTTATTTCGTTCTCTTTCTTTCTTTTTATTAATTTTTCTTTTTTCGTTATTTCTTTCTCTTTCATTTTTTTATTATTTGTGTTATTTCTTTCATTTTTTCCTTTTATTATCATCTCCACGATCTCAGACTACCGCCCACCATCGTTGACATCTGACTATCGATCATTGCCGACCAACTGTCACTGTCAACCTCCGACTATCAGTTGTCGCTGACAGACCGCCTCCGTCGAACTTTGACTATCGGTCGCCG
The DNA here is from genome assembly GCA_036850905.1 of Luffa acutangula. Taxonomy (NCBI): domain Eukaryota; kingdom Viridiplantae; phylum Streptophyta; class Magnoliopsida; order Cucurbitales; family Cucurbitaceae; genus Luffa; species Luffa acutangula. The sequence continues at coordinate 6,251,789 of CM072094.1, read as the reverse complement.
CCGACCTCCACCGACCGACCGCCACAGACCACTTTCTACTACTGGTCATCGCCGACCACCATTGTCGACCTCCGACTACTGGTTGCGGCCATCCGCTATCGTCAACCTTCGACTACCGGCCTTCGCCGACAGACCGTCATCGTCGACCTCCGAATACCGCCCGCGACCGATCGATACCGTCGACCTCCGACAACCGACCGTCGTCGACCTCTACCGACCAACCAGATGCCACCGTCGACCTCCGACTATCGGCAGCAACTATCGTCGTCGACCGAAACTTGTTCCTTTTTCTTATTTTTTACAACCGCCACCACGCGCCGACGACTTTTCCAGCATTCGCCGCTGACTGTCTGCATTTGCTCAGTGGTCGAAGGTCGGTAGCGATGATCAATGATCTACGATGGCGGGTGATCAATAACAATGGTGGTAGTGATGAGGAAGAAGAAGGAGAAAGAAAAAAATAATCGTAGAAAATTAATATATTTTTATATTATATGTACTAAATTTTATTTTAACTAAAAAAATAAGAAACAAGAATCGGTTATCAAACACATTTTTTGTTTCTGTTTCTTTTTTCAGAGAAACAAGGAACATAAATAGTTATCAAACATGTTTCTGTTTCTACTTCTTAGAAAACAAGAAACAAGAAACAGGAAACAAGAAACGAGAAACGAGAAACAGGAAACGAGAACGTTATCAAACGGGGCCTAATGTTCTTGTTTCTTGTTTCTTGTTTCTAATTTTATTAAGAAATTTAAGCATTTAATAACTATGTATGTTGCTTGTTTCTCATCTTTTAGAAACACTCTTAAAATTTGTATAGAACTTTTGGGAACAACTAAAACTAGTTTCTCTTTTTTTGTTCTTGTTTCCAATTTTTTCCAAACATAAATAAGAATATAGGTTTAGGGAAAAATACACTTTTAGTCCTTGAGGTTTGGGTTAGGTTTCATTTTGGTCCCTGAGTTTTCAAACTAAACAATTTAGTCCCTGAGGTTTGGTTTTAGTTACATTTTGGTCCCTCCATCCAATTTTCCGTTAATAATTAACGGAGTGCTGACGTGTCACTAATTTTTTTTTATAAAAAAATTGTTTTTAAATTTTTTAAAATATAAATATATTAAAATATAATATTTTATAGGAAAAAATACACTTTTAGTCCCTGAGGTTTGGGTTAAGTGACACTTTGGTCCCTGAGTTTTAAAACTCAACAATTTAGTCCATGAGGTTTGGTTTTAGTTTCATTTTAGTCCCTCCATCCATTTTTTCCGTTAAAAACTAACGGTTGGCTGACGTGGCATTATTTTTTTTATTAAAAAAATTATTTTTAATTTTTAAAAATAAAAATATAATTAAAAATATTAAAATAATAAAAATATATTATTTTTTTTATTCTTTTTCTCTGAACCCCGCTCAATCTTGTCGAAAACTGCTGCTGCCCACCTTTGCCAGCAACCGACTGCTCGCAAACGCAGTCGCGCCGCTTCAAAATTTCGTGAGCTCCGAACGCAGGCACCACAGATCTGGGAGTGGGTCAGTTCGCGAGCTTCGAAATTTCATGAGTAGTTCGCGTCGGAGAAGAAGATATGAGCGGAGTGGGTCTTGAAACGTCATGGGTCAGTTTGCGAGCTTCAAAAATTTGTGAGCAGTTCACGCGCGGAGAAGAAGATCTGAGCGGCGTGGGTCTGACGTTCAAGCTGCCCCTGTCCTTCTCTCTAACGCTCGGTCCACCTCCCTCCCTCGATTCTCGCTAGAAAATCAAGGGGAGGTCCCTCCCTCTTTCGATTTCTGGCCAGATTTAAAAAAAATGGATTGGTGTGAAAATGAGAAGAAGAAGAAAAGGTGAGGGAAGAAGGAGGAAAAAAAAACAAAAAAAAGTCACGCGATTTTCTTCTCCTTTCCCTTCTTTCTTTCTACTTCTTACAATTTTTTTTTAAAAAAAGAAAAACAAAGAGCTAAACCCCCCCTTCGAATCTCAGTCCCCAACATCACATCCACTACCAGAAAAAGATCCTGTCGCGTCGGATGGGTGAGGGTTGTTGTGGGTGTCCACAGATCTGGAGAAACGAAGGAGAAATGGTGAGGGTTGCTCGCGTAAAACTTGGGCAGAATCGTTGTTGTGGGTGTCAATAGATCTGGAGAAACAAAGGAGAAGAAAATCGCGTGGTTGTGGGTCTCGTGGATGAAAGCTGTTGTCGCACAGAGGAGAAGAAAATCGACAGACGGCACGCGAAAAACAGGCGTGGATTGCAGATCTCGACGAGAGTTGGGCGTCAGACAACACGCGATAAACAACGAAAGACACTCAATAATCGGAGGAGAAGAAAATGGGTTTGGTCTGAGAGGTCTGACCGGTGAGCTGGTTACGATGCGACGGTTGCGGTTGCGGCTGTGAACGAGGGTTCCAGATCTGGGCTACGACGGCTGTGAACGGGTGTTCCGTACGGCTGCAGACGGAAGGCGACAATGGCGACTGAGCGAATGGAGACCGTGAGGGACAAAGAAAGAAAGGTAGAGTGAGAGAAAAAAGAGAAAAAAAATCTCACTGGCGCCGGTGGCTGGAAGAATAAGAAGGTCGTGGGCAGTGGCTGGAAGAAGAAAAAGAAGAAGGAAAAGAAGAAGAAGAAGGGGGAAGAGAGAAAGAAATAAAGGAAATACAAATAAAAAAAGCATTAATATTTTAATATTTTAATATATTTATATTATAAAAAATTCAAAAATATTTTTTTTTAATAAAACAATTAGTGACACGTCAACACTCCGTTAATTATTAACGGAAAATTAGATGGAGGGACCAAAATGTAACTAAAACCAAACCTCAGGATTAAATTGTTGAGTTTGAAAACTCAGGGACCAAAATGAAACCTAATCCAAACCTCAGGGACTATAAGTGTATTTTTCCCTATTATTGAATGTATAGGTGTTAGGGTCATGAAATTGTATTTTTCTTTATTAAAAATGAAGAAACGAAAACAAGAAATGAGAATGTTAACAAACGGGCCCTAATAACCCGTTCCCAAATTCCCATGTGGCTATGTTTAAGTAGAAGAAAGAATCCCAAATATCCAAAATGGATTAAAGTAACGAGATTGTATATCATAATTATGCAAAAAACAAGTACCTTTTTAATTGAAACAAATGAAGTTGAGAATCTTGAAATCCGGTCAGATTTGATTAATAATGTCCTTTTTTTTTCATTTTTTTTTTGTTTATGTTATGATAGACGAGATAAGATCGAGTTGATGATGTTGAAACTATTATTCTATAGTTGGCTTATTACCTACCTGTTCATAACATTCAATTGTCATGGCAATCTAAGAAATTTGAGAATTGAAAATAAATTATTTTGAATATTTTTCAACATAATACACATGTTCAAGAATAAATAACAATTAAGCCTTTTATAAACAACCTAGGGTCCAAAATGAAAATTATGTAGTAACATTAAAATAAAGGAAAAAATACATTTTTAGTCCCTGAGATTTGGGTTAGGTTTCATTTTGGTCCCTGAGTTTTCAAGCTCAACAATTTAGCTTCAGTTTCATTTTGGTCCCTCCATCCATTTTCCGTAAAAAACTAACTGTGTGTTGACGTGACACTATTTTTTAATTAAAAAATTATTTTTTTAACTTTTTAAAATAAAAATAAACAAAAATAATAAAATATTATTAATTTTTATTTCTATTTCTTTCTCTCTCCTCCACCTCACCTTCTTCTTCTTCAACTTCGGTTGTCTTCAACTTGGGCCGTTGATTGAAATTCCAGCTCGCTGGTAAAACCGCTGGAAGCTCGTCGGAAAACCCATTATCACTACCATCCAAATAATACAAAGGGGTAAGTACATAGATAGTCCAAACATAGGCCATATATTTCACAAATGTCCAAGTTCTCACTTTTTTTTTCATAAAAGGCCATTAAGGCCCAAATTTTTTACACAAAAGTTGGAGGCCTTTTACGGTTAAGCCCTTCTTATTCTACCCAATATTGAAGCATTTTTTTTAAAAAAATTAATAAAAAAGGAAAGAAACCAAACGGTTTCTTATTTTGAAAAAATTCCTTTCGACAGAAGCTATCGAAAAGGAAAAAATACGGGCGAAAAGGGAACGAAAAAGGTCCGATTCTTTTTCCGGCGAAAAGGGAATGAAAAGGCGAAACGATTTGCTTTCTCCTGCAACATTGCGAAGAAGTTCCGGGGAAAAAGGTAGGAACTTCCGGCGAAGGTGACGAAGATATTTCGAACTTCCGGCGACTGGTATATTTCGAACTTCAGAGTTTTTTCTTATTCTTCTTCACATTCTGAACATTTTAGGGCTTCGTAGTGAATATTTGGTACATGCATGACATCTTGACTGGTATATTTGAGATTAAACTCACAAATGAAACCATTCATTGCTCTGTTTTTTTGAATCATGTACTGGTGTATTAGGGTTTTTTGTAAAGATCATATCGTATTCATCGTTCGGATTTTTTAAACAATATATTGTATATTAGGAACATATACTATGTATATTAGGGAGTTATTGAACTAAAAATCTTGACTGTTCAACCACCCCCCATTCCCCTGCTTCTTGTCCGAAACATTTGTTCCTTTACTTAATAGTAAGCATAATATATTATATAATAGTAAGCATGGTATATTATTTAATAGTAAGCATGGTATATTAATCAGATATTTGTGAATGTTCCCATGTTACTACCGGTTTGTTTCATATCACACATGAGATGGTGTATGATATAACGTATCCATATATATAAGAAATGTACCTCTGTTATGATCCGTGTAAATATGTTTGACCTGTCATCGAAAATGTGAGATTGAAAGAAGATACTGAATATATTAGGTATTTTAGCTAATATATCATATATTTAGGGCGTTAGTAAACTAATATATCATATATTCTACACTATCACATTGTAAGATTCATATACCAAAAACAAGGAACCAATATGATCCCATGTTAGGGTCGGTTTGTTTCATATAAACATGAACTATTTTGTAATATAGTGTATCTATATATGAAATGTTCCTCTTTTATGGTCCATGTAAGTTTGTTTTATATTTCATCGACAATGCTGATTAAAGGAAATAAACTAGTGTGACCATGTAAGTGATATGTCGAAAGTATGTTTCATATAAATTTGAGAATACTATATAAATAAACCCTCATATACACCTTAGTGAGTGTTGTCCTTAGTCATATATGCTTATGTTTATTAACTGATAGTCTGTAATATATAATATGTCATGGTATTGACTTCGGGCATATATTCAAAATATTCACAAAAAAAAAAGTAATAGGCTATTGATAGATATAATAGACGAAGGAGTCAAAGGATTATGAATATGGGTTGCCAAAAAGCAACTAATAAAGCAACTCAAAATGAGGTTATCACAATAGATTATGAGGTATGTTCGGTTATAAATACATTTGGATCTAACATAATTATTTCATTTGACTATATATTCATATTTAATCACAGGAAAATACCTCTGAATCAATAGACACAGCGATAGACAACATAATCCCACATAAAGATGTTGAAAAAGAACAGACTGAAGATGTTCCCGGGACCTAGATAGTCCCGTATGGATATTGTTTCGATGTAAGTATATTAAACAAACTAATTTGATGTGAGTATGTTAAAAGTAATATTATGAAACTAACAAATTCAATGGAAATATAGGATGTGCTTCTTGAGGAAACCGAAGAAATAGAGAATACATCAGATGGCGATGAGGTTTTACAGCAGGTATATATGAGCAATAAATATACATAGAATATACATATGTATGTCAACTGTAAACACTATTTTTGAATGCGATAATGCAGGAAACAGCTGATGAACAAACTGAAGTTGTCTATGAGGTAACATTAATGATGTTATATATATACTATATATATGTGAATTTTTTTATGCATATTATAATAGAAAGGATATATGAAATATACTTATTTATTCTTACATATATTTTACGTGCAAATATCAGGAAGATACTCACATGGAGACTGATAAAGAAACGAGCCCACTTAGTGGGGAAAAGCGGAAACAGCCAGAAGACCATCAAAAGGTACATATGTTCGACCAAATAATCGTTTATATTCCTAACATCATATTATAATTGTCAACAAAAATTGAAATCAGGAGAAAACCCCAAAAAGGAAGAGAATCGAGCAAGATGCTACTGCTTGTAGGAGAGAAACCCGACAATCAGCGTCTTCCAAAAGCGTTAAGCAAACATGCCCTCCTCCAAAACCTAAAGGAAACAAATCTGTGAAGAAGGCAAACACTTCTTCCAAAACAGCCAAGAAGAGGAAGGTATGATATATATGTTCATGTATGGTATATTAGTTTTAACTGCCTATATGATCAGTCTCGTTAAATTTTAACTGTAATTACTGCTTCATTATGTATTAGAATCCTATTGCGGTGAAAAAGACTACAAAGTCTGTAATTTATAGCAGGGGTCGATATTGGGGGCAACAAGGGAAGAAATGTATGAGGTATATACGATATATTAGTTGAATAAATAGTGTATTCGCTTTAATACAATATTCTATTATTTAGGATTTTTTTTTTCGTTCAGGCTGCACCGTTACTGCTTCCCAGAGAAAAATTGTCCAACGTTCAAAAAATGAATATCTACCCTAGATTCGATGTTCTAAAAAATATACGTGAAAAATTAGGCAAAAAACACCTAGCCCGATGTTTAGAGTGTCCCTTTGGATAGTTTTTAGACCTGAAAATATCTAAGTTCCCCAACCAACTTCTTTATCACCTAATTAGGAGACAATGCACCCCCACTAACGGGGATGAATTGTGGTTCAATCTTGAGGGGAGGGTAGTTAAATTTGGCATAAAGGAATTTGCCAAAATCACAGGTCTGAATTGTGGAGAACTCCCACCATTGGATATGGTAAAGTTGAAAGGGAGGTTCCTCCACAAGTACTTCGACACAGATAAACCCATCAAAAGATCAATAGTGAGTGAACTATTCACTTCGGTGGAGGGGGTAAAATGGAAGGATAGGGTTAGGTTGGCGAAATTGTATTTCCTATCAAACTTTCTTCTAGGAAAACAAATTAGCACGGGAATAGAATTGGATTTCATAACTTTGCTTGATGATGAGTAGCTATTTGACAGCTACCCTTGGGGGCGAATCACATATACCACTACCATAGACTCTATAAGAAAATCGATTAAAAATCCTGAAGCTCTAGTGGTAGGAATCGTTGGATTCCCACATGCCTTGCTTGTTTGGGCATATGAGTGCATTCCCCTTCTATCCGGCCCTTCCATGATCTGTGCACAACGAGTATCTTCCACAATGCCGATGATGAACAATTGGGTAGCTGATAGCCACCCTGAATGGAAAGATCTTGCTATCAAGTGCTTTGAAAATGAAAATGTAAGTTCAAATCCTGTACTAGTTTATTGTATATATCATATAGAATATTATATTCATACTATCTTACTGTTATACAATTTTATTTCAGTTTGAGTTTTTTGAGATAACAGATGAAGAGATTGAGTCTATGTTCCATGAAGGGAACAATGAAAAGAATGCAGACAACCGTTTCCAAGGGGAAACATCCAGAGGAAAAGAAAAGGTCACAGATGAAAGAGAGAGTGATCATTTTGAAGGGGGAGACATACCTCCTAATGTAGAAGATGTCCCCAGGATATAAGAGCCTTAGTAATTGACTGCTTTGAAGTTCTTAACTAAAAAATGGACCGGCTATTTGGAGAAATGGAAAAACTGAAAAAAAAATGATGAACAAGGAGAATAAACAAATGGAGGGACATGGGAAAAATGACAAAGAAGATCACAATGATAAAGATGAAGACGAACAAAACAATGGTGAAGGTGACCAAAATGATGAAAATGATAACGAACAGATCCCTCAAGAAAATGCTGCAGACAACTCATTAGGAAAGGTATGTTTTGAATAAATGTTTTTTACTTGAAGTTAAATCTTCCTCGTTACAATTCTTACTTCTTAAATGTAGCAAATACATATGCCAAGCCAGGATGATGTCGTAAGCACATCTTTCTTGAGGGAAGTTGACAAAATTGAGAAGGAGGCTAAGTTGATTAAGGTATATTCTGAACACATATATATTACATTATTGTATGTTTTGAATGTATTTAAATGTATATATTGAGTATATTGTGAATAACGTCCATGATCATAGGCCAAATCTGTTCATGTCAAGAAAGAGATTGTGACTTCTACCGAAACAAGATTTATTCATGCTATAAGTTTGTGAATATATTATTGTGTATATGTTTACAATATATGTTTCAGAATATATTAAATTGAACCGTGCATTTTGATGGCAGATAAAAGGAACAGGACCGTTTGCTCAAACAAACAACATGTTCACTAAACGTGAACGAAGGGTTATCGTTCCTTCTATGATCTTGAGGTCACCATTCACTTCAAATTTCGGGTCAGCAGAAGAAAAAAAAAAGACACCAAAACCTCCTACACAAATGAATTTGATGGGCCAACGTTCAATTTGCTCTCGCAGTAGGAATGACAGAATTCATGCTCAGGAGAACTTTACCAAACTTTTTTCTTAATTAGAGAATTTTAATACTGGACCTATATGATTTAGACTTCTGTTTTGATGTATGATTCATTTTGAATACTAATATTTGGGGAAAAATACACTTTTGGTCCCTGAGGTTTGGATTAGGTTTCATTTTGGTCCCTGAGGTTTCAAACTCAACATTTTAGTCCCTGAAGTTTGGATTTTGTTTCATTTTGGTCCCTCCATCCATTTTTCCGTTAGATTTTAACAGATTGATGACGTGACACCTATTTTTTTTATTTAAAAATATTTTTTAAAATTTTTAAAATAAAATAATATAAATTAATTAAGAAACATATTATTTTTAATTAAAAAATATTATTTCTTTCTTCTCTCTTATTCTTCCTCTTCTCCACTTCATCTTCTTCATCGCTCCCACCACACCCACCACCAGTTGCCAGCCGTCGCCTTTGCCGGACCGCCGTCGCCACCTATTTTTCTCTTTTTTCTTCTTCTTTCTACTCCCCCTTTTTCTTCTTCTTCCCTCTTCCTTCCTTCCCTTTCTTCTTTTACTTTTTTTAAAAACAAAAAGCGCCCAGATCTGAAAATTTCTTCTCTTTCTCTCTCGGTCACAAACATCAGATCCTTCGCGCGCCGGAATCACCTGAAACCAACGGAATCGCCAGAAGCCAAAAAATCATCGGAATCGTCGTTCACGAACTCAAGTTCTAAAGCAGTTCGCCTGAAGTCGTGCTGAAATCGTCGTTCGCAAAGCCTTTCGCCTGAAGCCGTACTGGAATCGTACTAAAATGAGCCCAGATCTGATTTTTTGAAGCGGCGGCACACGAAATCAACGACAGTCGGATCTAGCTCGACGATGGTGACAATGTGTGTGATGGTGGTCGTTGTAGTGTGCGGTGCAGACAGAGACGAGAGGGAGCGAGAGAGAGGGCAAAGGATGAAAGAGAGAGAGATATCGGGAAGATGGGGACTGACCGGCGGCAACTCTCGAACGACGGCAGATGACGTGCGTTTGGACTGTTGGGCAGATCTGAGAGAGAGAGACCAACTCGAGTGTGAGGGATGAGAGAGAAAGGGAGTTGGTATGTGAATTTTTTTTTTAGACTCACGGGCAGATCTGAGAGAGAGACAAACTCGAAGGAGAAGGGTTTAATTTTTTTTTTTGGAAATCCTAACTGACTGAAATCTGGGGGGAAAGTGTGTGAAAATCCCCCATTTTCTCCCTCTTTGATCGTAAAAAAACAAATCTCCATCCTTTTTTTCCTTTGGCTGTTACAGAAAACCGACGGTGAGAGAAAGAGAGGAACAGTGAGAGAAGGAGATGGTGAGAGAGAGAAAGAAAGAAATTTTTTTTTGTTGCCGTCGCCGGTCGGTCACCGGCGAGCGTCGGTTGCCAGAGGCCGGCGACTGCCGCCGTCGATTGTTGGGATGTTGAGAAGAGATAAGGAAGAAGAAGGGGAAGAAGAAAGAGGAATAAAAAAAATATATAATAATAATATTTTTATTTTTAATATATTTATATTTTAAAAAATTCAAAAACAATTTTATTTAATAAAAAAAATAGTGCCACGTCATCGAACTGTTAATTATTAATGGAAAAATGGATGGAGGGACTAAAATGAAACTAAAACCAAACCTTAGGGACTAAATTGTTGAGTTTGAAAACTCAGGGACCAAAATGAAACCTAACTCAAACCTCAGGGACTAAAAGTGTATTTTTCCCTAATATTTGTCACTGCAACTGTGGTAAAGCTCATGCTTAGGAGAACTTTACCAAACTTTTTTCACTTATGAATGTTTAATGATATAAATTCTTTACATGTTATATGTGGAACTGGTTACATGAAATATTTGATTTATTCCCGTTATCAGGTTTGGTAGAACAAGAAAACACATTAGTCGTTATATATAACTGTGGTTATGTTGCATATATAATGTAGTATATAAATGACATTATATGTTATACGCGAAATTATTTACGTGAAATATGTGATTGAGTTCTATTATCAGGTAGCCAAACATGAATTATGTGATTGACATCCCCGTATCGGGTTTGGCTAAATATATACATACATTAAATGGTATATGTGAACGCGTTATTTCACATATACCATAGTATATATATATATCATATGTTTAATATTAACTGGTTTCAGTCTTATATACCATATTAATATGAATACTCGAAATTTAATGATGATAAGGTTTACCATAATATGACTAATGTGTTTACCTTAGAAGGATAGTTAATACACGAAATAAACAAAAAAACAATATTGAATTTAGACTTCTGTTTTGATGTATGTTTCACCTAGAATAATTGTGGTTATGTTGCATATATTCTGTAGAATATAAATAACATTATATGTCATACGTGAAACTGGTTACGTGAAATATGTGATTGAGTTGTGATAAAAGATTTGAGTTCTGGTAGCCAAGCATTAAATATGTGATTGAGTTTTGTTATCAGGTTTGGTTAAATACATAAACACATTAAATGGTATATAGAAAAATAGTTTCTAGAAATATACCAAAAAAACGAACTTTTAAACGATATCACAATACAATGAAAAAAGACCTTCAAACATAAGGATAATGTTCTCAACAGATTGAAACGTAAAAGCTAACATCTTAAACGAATAATAAATGTAAATGTTCATTATAAATGGAAATAAAAAAAATCTAAGTACTGGGTCAGTCCAAATCTGCAAGTTTTCCTATTATGACCACTCCTGCCACAACGGTCGCATTTCACATGCTTTTTGAATTCCATCTGTGAAGGGATTCTGACCTTTTTTGGCCCTCCAACTGAACGTTTTACATTAGGTGGGAGAACTAATATACTCTTAATGTCCTCAGGGATATGCCATGTAGACTCGTTGCCTAATGAGTGAATTAAACCACTGTATATCAAAGATGGAGTACTATTCAAATAGAAATGAGATACATACTCCTTGATAGATACGTGCTTGTAAGTCAAAATAGCACAAGCATGAGAACATGGAATCTCCAAGATGTCCCACATCCTGCAACTGCACCTTCTGGCTGTCAAATGAACCTCATATTGACTAGAACCATCTATTACCTGAAATTGCACGTTGTCCACTGGATTTACCTGAAAAAAAAAAAGCAAAAAACATATATGAACATTGTGATATTCAATATGTCCTGTACTTAGGATATAGCGTGCTGACCTGCATCGAACGACCCTGTGCAATTTGGTCTCTTATATGTTTTTCCGTATTTTTTGTGAAATCTGTAACTTGAAAAGCTGCCTCATTCCTTCTATCGTGAAACCACTTTTGTAGCATCATCCTTAAAACTTCCAGCATGGATGCGATAGGTAATTCTCTTGCTTCTTTAACAGCAGAATTCAAACTCTCCGATATATTTGTAGTCATGACCCTATATCTTCTACGAGGTGAGTAAGCACGAGACCATTTGCATAAACATATCGATTCCAATTCAGCTCAAATACCTCTTGCATCTAGCTCCATTTGACGCATTTGAAATTCAAAATCTACGACGTTGAAAGCTTTTGCACATGCATAAAATATATTGTCAACAAGCTTTTCTTTATACTATTGTTTCAAGTTCCTCAACAAATGAACCATGCAGATACAATGTAGAGCACCAGGCAGTACTTCGCGAACTGCTTTGCCAATGCTCTCATGCCTGTCTGAAACAATAACTATATCTTTACGATGACCAACAATTTTACTTAACTGCTGAAAGAATCATTTCCATGACCTGTCATTCTCTGAATCGACAACACAAAATGCTAGAGGGAATATTTGATCGTTCGCATCAGGAGTTGAAGCTGTTATCAGAGTGCCTGCAAACTTGTTTTTCATTTGTGTACCATCTACAGAAACAATTTGACTACAATGCTGCCACCTAGAAATGCATGCTGATAACGCCATGAAAAAAAATCAAAATCTCCCATCGGCATCTATCTTATATTCAGTAATCAAACCTGTGTCAATACGATAAAAAGGTATATATTAAACATCACCTACTCGACTTGATAAAATCCATGTAAATATAATATAACTGTTAAATCTGTGATAAATACCAATGAATATAGTATAAATTGCTACATCATAAACGAACCTGGATTTCTTGTATTCAACATATGCGAAAATGATGGGATCATTTTGTACGAGTCTTCTGGAGATCCTCTAATCTCATTTAATGCAGCTTCACGAGCACGCCAAGCCTTTTGGTAACTAATACGCAATCCATATTCCGATCGGATGAATGATATAATGTCTTTAGGAGTGGGTAATTCACTAGTCGCAATGTTAATCTTCCGCTTAATGCGATCCGTAATGAATGTAAATGCCGCTTGCTTGTGATCAGTCAATACAACATCAATCGAACACCTATGTTCACTGTCAAATCTCTTGACAACCCAAGTGGGACTAACATCATCATCGAATCTACATGCTCTAAGGAACCACTCACAATCCTCGACCACACATTGCACAGCCAAAACATCACGGTTAGATTTGACGGTTTTGAATTGGAAGTTGTCTCTAATGGCAATAGCTCGAATAACATTCTGTAACACAAGCTTAGAGGAAAACATGTCATCTACCCAAATCTCAAAGTTTGAAGACATCTTCGAAACATCAATGTTGTGGAAAAAACGCCCTTCACCTACCGGTTCATCAGAGTTTGAAACTGTTAGGGGGATATTATCCAGAATAACAGATAAACTGTTCTTAGAATCAACGATTACAGCACAGTACTGCTCAACATTGTTTGAGGCTATTCTAAACAACTATCTTATGTCCTTATCTTCAGTGATCTCTGCATCCTTCTTTATGAAATTTTTGGAGCATATGCTAACAAATAACTCAGGGGCATCCAAATTACCTAAACAACCCCGATTCTGTATGATACACTCTTGAAACTCAATAAAAGTCATCCCATCGTTCAATAATACTTGTGATACTTTATAGTCGACGTAATTATCACTCTCATTCCAACGACCATCGTGCAACACTTGAACAATAACGCTTCCTTGATAATATATATAAGGAATAAACCATAGAATATGTATTAGACAAATATAAAACTAATAACGTGGATTGTAATATATAAACCATTAAAAATGATTGTAATATATAAACCATAAAAAACATTATATGATATATCTATATAAATATATGATATAGATATAGGTGTTATGTAATTTCGATCACAATATAGTCATGAAGTTCGATATATAAAACATGGGTATATTGACATATTCCTTATAAATATATTGACATATATACGTCAAAATATATGAATATATAAAATACATTTACATGAAATGTACAGACAATATATATACATGTCATGTATGATATGTTCCATAAACCCGTCAAGAATATAAACATGTTGAACAGAATATACAACATGAATATATATATGAATAGATGAATATATGTAGTATATGTATCACATACAGTAGTTTCTTTTGGAATGTTATATACATCTGATATATGAATCATACCCATGTCGATACTGCAATAATCGATTTTCTGAACTAACTGCCTGAAAACCCGTGACGAAGATGAAGACGATACTGGAAAAAACGTGCAAAATATGAGGAATAATCTGCAGAAACAGAAGCAAATGAGGAATTATACACTGCCAGGAATAAAAAAAGAGAAACCCACCGAAAAAAAAACCCAACGTCGCCTCCTCCGTTCGAAGCTAAACTTGCTAGAAAAAATGTCGCTGCTGATAAAAATGTCGTCGTCGGTATTTTGAATATGCAGACACTACTGTCGAGAAGAAGTTAACGTGAGTATCACGAGTTAGATTCCCAAATTGTCGTCGGAATGAACGACCACCACCGGTATGAACGAGTATGAACGACCACCACCGCCGTCTCTTCTGTTTGAAGCTGCTGATATATTGGTTGAATGGTTTTTGGAGTGCCGCTGGTTTGTTGAAAGGAACAGACAAATGGTGCAGCCGTGAAAACAAAAAAAATGAGAAATTAAAGATACCAAAACAATGAAATCAAAAATTGGAGGAATCAAACTAAATATGGAAATAAATAAAATCTGTCTACTTTCTATAAAAAAAATTTTAAAAATCAATAAATAAAATGATAATAAGGGTATAATGGTAAGACAAAAGTGTTGAAAATCTAATCTTGAAAATCTTGAAAATTTTGGACATTTATGAAAATATGGGTTCAAAATGACCCATCCACCAAAATTTCTCTAATACAAATTCTTCAAAACCCCCAAATCAGGAAATGCACCCGTGAACCCATTTGACTGCAATTCCAGCCACTTCAAACCAATAAGCCCCACAAAACTCATCGGAACAAAGCCATTAAATCCATTCCCATTCAAGTACAGCACCTCTAGAGCAGTGAGCGAGCCGATCGACCCACTATACACCCACGTCGAAACCTCGCTGCTGGACAACACGAATGCTGCTGGAAGACTGCCGTACCACCGCGCCGCCGTCGAATATTGAACAACCACCGAAGAACGAACCTGTCGACGAACCCAGAAACCCAAAAACCCATCGATTGTTGTACGCTGGAAGAGAGAGATTGAATGAGAGGAAAAAACCCAAAAACAAACACCCACTGACGAACGAACCCATCGAGTTGTCAAACACGAAAATGCTTCAGATCTGAAGCCATCGAGCCGTCGAACACAAAAACGTTTCAGATCTGCCGTTGAACACAAAAACGCCATCGTCGAACCCCACACGCGTCAAATCTGAAGCCGTCGACCCTACCGTGTTGAGCTTGGACTGAAACCGATGTTGAACCTGTCGATCTTTCCATTATTGCCATCAATTTGTTCGTTGGGTTCGATTTTTCAGATCTGGAAACAGGGGAAGAAAAGAGGGATGAAGAAGATAGATAAGAGGAAGAAGAAGAGAAATAGGAAGGAAAGAAAGAAAATGAAGGAAAAAAAAAGTTCGACTCTGGCGATGACGGAGTTCGACCGACGATGGTGGCGTTCGGGCGGCGATGGTGATGGTGGTCAAGAAGAAGAAAGAAAGGAAGGAAGAAAAAATATATAAAAAAAATATTATTTTTATTTTAAAAAAATTTAAAAAATAATTATTTTAATAAAAAAAATAATGTCACGTCAACAAGCCGTTAGTTTTTAACCAAAAATTGGATGGAGGGACTAAAATGAAACGAAAGCCAAACCTCAGAGACTAAATTGTTGAGTTTGAAAACTCAAGGACTAAAATAAAACCTAACCCAAACCTCATGGACCAAAAGGGTATTTTTCCCTAAAAAAATTAAGAGATTTAAAGGCAACATAAACATAGTTCAACTGACATACCTCTTGTATATGGTTCGAGTCCTCCCACCCTCATATATTTTCAAAAAAAAAAAAATGATTTAAAATGGTTTTTAAGAAATAACTAACTTTAAGGAATATAAAAAATGATTAATTAATATGACGTAATTTATATTTAAAATTAGATTCATGAATATTAGAATTACAAAAAAAATAGCAATATAACAAATTACTAACAAAATAATCGAAAAAAATACATTTTTGGTCCCTAAGTTTTGAGGGATACGTGCGTTTGGTCATTTTCAAAATATACCTTTTTTTAGTCCATCAGTTTTGAGAAATACGGTTAAAAAGTCCCTGATACTATTTTTATTAATTTTTTCTTCCTTCTTCACTTCATTGGTTTTCTCTCGTTAATTGTCAAATGCAATTTGTTTTGCAATTTCTTGTTATGTTGGAAGCATGTTATCTAGCCACCGAGATGTGAACTTAATCTATCAAATCATGTTTGTCATATAGGTGTTGGGAAAAACCCCCCAATTCTACCGCAGAATAAGCAGAAAATAGTAGAGAAATTAAAATAAAGCAACAAAATAAAAAACACAAGAATTTACGTGGAAACTCCAAAGCGGAGAAAAAACCACGGCTCACAGAAAGAAATCCACTATGTGAAAAATTGTTACAATCACACAGAATTCTCTCCCCGACCCCAATTACAAGAACACACTCTCTCAAAGCTTTATATCACTCACACTACTAGAGTATACAAGCTTAAAGTGATTCTGAAATGGGATGCTTTGAAACCAAAGCCATAGACTCCTTTTATAGTACTTGGAGCCCATCACTTCCTTGAACCTTTCCGATGTGGGACAAAGGCACTTCTAATATTTTGCCAAAAACCCAACAAATTCCACCTTGGCAAGATATTTGAAGAATCCACAACTTTTGCTACAAATCATTGTCTTCACCGACAATCATAATTCTCATATCAGAGAACTATAACCTACCCCACCATACAGAATAGACCACTTGGACATCACCTTCCAAGAATTTTTTCTTTGTCACATGTCGATAAATCCTGCTGAAATTTATGGTGCAACTTCCACCTACTTGGCTCACCTGGAAGTTCTTCAGCCATCGACATAACTTCCACCACACACCTTGCATAACTGCCAAGCCAATGCCCGTGTGCAAACTTGTGGAACCGCTAAAATCACATCCTCTATCATGGTAAAGCGGACACACCATGAGGATGAATTCTATCTTTCTTCAGAGGAATTCACTGTCTCCCTTGACAAGAGAGACAACGTCAGCATCCGACCCAGAGCCCTTTGACGAACCTGCTCTGTTAGGACAATTCTTTTTCATGTGTCCAGACTGCCCGCATTCCCAGCAACCTTTCTTCTGCATGGACTCTTTCTTCTTCTTCCAATTGCTAGCTACTAGTGCTGAATCCTCCTGTGAAGTACGCCCTTCGCTCTTCAGCCTTCTTTCTTCTGATAAAAGTTTACTAGTAACATCAACAAAGTTTAAAGTTTCCTTCCCGTACACCAAGATTGGCTTCATGTGTTCATAAGAAGTTGGAAGTGACAAGATAAGCCTGAGTGCCTTATCCTCATCTTCTATCTTAACTTCGATCACCTCCAGCTCCGAAATGATGCCATTGAGAACACTCAGATGATCTGAGATTTTCGTACCTTCCTCCATTCGCAGTGTGTAAAACTGCTCCTTCAGGTACAACCGATTCGAGATGCTCTTTGCCTGATACATTGCTTCAAGCTTCTCCCAAAGCTCTTTGGCTGTCGAAATTCCATGCACATTTGCAAGAATGTTCTTAGCTAAATTGAGTCTGATTGCACTTGCAGCTCTCAAATCCATTTCCTCCCAATCTTCATCACTCATACTGGACTTCTTCGAACCTCTGTTGGAACCGCCACTGGACTCCACTGGACCACCTTCACCGCTGTCAGAAGCACCATCGCTTGGTCTTCCCTTCAAAGCCTTGTGTAACCCAGATTGTATCAACACATCCTTGACTTGCACTTGCCACAAGCCAAAGTTCATCCTTCCATCAAATTTCTCCACGTCCATCTTCACTGGACTCATGAAACTTGACATTTCTGCTTCACTCCTAACTAATCTGCAAATAGTGAACAACCCACACTATTCACAACACCCAAGTTTGTTTCTAGAAATCTTTTCTGATGTGGAAGGTCAGACAATGCTGCAACCACAGAGCATACTCAGAAATCAAGAAACTACAAACCTAAAGCTCTGATACCACTATGTTGGGAAAAACCCCCCAATTCTACCGCAGGAATAAGCAGAAAATAGTAGAGAAATTAAAATAAAGCAACAAAATAAAAAACACAAGAATTTACGTGGAAACTCCAAAGCGGAGAAAAAACCACGGCTCACAGAAAGAAATCCACTTTGTGAAAAATTGTTACAATCACACAGAATTCTCTCCCCGACCCCAATTACAAGAACACACTCTCTCAAAGCTTTATATCACTCACACTACTAGAGTATACAAGCTTAAAGTGATTCTGAAATGGGATGCTTTGAAACCAAAGCCATAGACTCCTTTTATAGTACTTGGAGCCCATCACTTCCTTGAACCTTTCCGATGTGGGACAAAGGCACTTCTAATATTTTGCCAAAAACCCAACAATAGGTATATCAACAAAATATAGGAGCCTGTTGGATAATCATTTTCTTTTTTAGTTTTAGTTTTTGAAAATTAAGTTAGTAATAATATCTACTTCCTTTCTTTAATTCAACCTTGCCATTTTCAAAGAAAAATTTATCGGAACCATCCAATTGGAATCTCACCATCAATCTTCCGAAATCTCCAAGCATTTTTAACCATTTTCCACTATTTTTTTTTCCAATCCTCAAACTCAAGAGACAAAAAAAATGACCAGATTATTCTGATTTCTCATCTCTTCCTCACTATCTCGGATTCAACGAACTCTCACCATCCCGATCAAAACAGGCCTTATTGGCCATTTGGCGAAAGAGGAGGAGGAAGAAGCCAAATATCTTGGGCCTGTCACCACTCATGTTGCTACAGCATATTGAGAGAGAGAAGGTGATAGGAAGTCGAATATGGTGGGGAGAAGGGGGAAAAGAGGAAAAGAACGTGGATGGAGGAGGGAGGAGGGAGGAGAGAGGGTGGGGTAGAGAGGGAGAGAAGTTTTTTTATTTTTTATTTTTTATTTTTTTATTATTCAATATTAAAAATTAATTTAAATATATTAATTTTATATAAAAGTTGAAAAAATTAATAAAAATAGCATGAAGTTTCAAAACTCGAGGACTAAAAAAGTCCATTTTGAAAATTTTGGGACCAAATGCACCTATTCCCTCAAAACTCAGAGACCAAAAAAGTATTTTTCTCTAAAATAATCCAAATAATAACGACGGTGAAGGAAAAATAGATATACCTCTTATTAAGAACTAAAAATGCTAGTATTCTAGTAGATAAACTTTAGAATTTACACTAAAGCTAAAATGTAGAGAGAGAGAGAAAAAAAATACAACTCAAGTTGTTTAGGGGTCCGTTTGGGATACATTTTAATTTAAAATGTTTTTCAAGAATGCATTTTTTTAAAAAACATTTTGTATAAAAATTATTTATAATTTAAACACTCATGTGTTTGGTTGCATTTCCTCACAAATGTTTTTATACACAAGTTATTGTTTACTTAAGAAGTCTTTTGTATATAATTGGTTTCGAGTGTTTCTCTCAAAATTGTTTATTTATCAATCTCATTTTCTAATAAGTCATTTTTAGTGCTTGCCAAACACTAGAAATTTTTTTCAAAATGATTTATTTTCAAAATTAAACACTTTAAAAGTTAAACCAAACACACCCTAGATCATGTGAGTAGAAGATATAATCTTATAATTATAGGAATGAAGGAGTTCAAAAAGTTTTGAGTAGTTCTTGTGTTAATTTTTTTTTTGTGTGTAAATCAAGGCAAAAAAAAATTCATATTCTATTTTTTTTTTTAAATATTCCCTCCATTTATCAACTCTACCAGGGCATTTAATTTTCAATTCTCTCAAACCCAACATTCTAACCATTTTTACTTTTATTTATTTATTTATTTTTAACTTCAGATAAAATTATTACTATAAAATCCAAAGGCCTCGTATGCAAAACATTAGTAAATAAGAAGCTTAATTTTAGAATTAATTTATAATATTGAAGGCATAATTGTTCATATTTCCTTCTGTTCACACGTAACTTCGGGGATGGAGACACGTGGAATAAACAATATATTTGTATTTATGTTTGTATGCGTGTGGGTATACAATCTCTAACTTTAATCCTCTGATTCTCTCTCTTGTGTATGTGTGGTTGTGTTTCACTCGAGGGCTGGAACGCTTGTTCTCGAGTCTGAAGCTTCAATTGATCATTGGAGCTTTTGGAATCTTCGGATCCTGAAGTCTTGGAGTCTTGAAGAGCTTTTGGTCTTCAAGGATTGTTGAAGTCTTCTAGTCCTGAAGGGTCTTCAGTCTTCAAGAAGTCTTGGGGTCTTGAAGTCTTAAAGAGTCTTTGGTCTTCAAGGATTCTTTAAGTCTTCCAGTCTTGAAGGATCTTCTTAGGCCAGTTTGTTGAGCTTCTTGGATGATCAGTCTGCTAGGTTGATGATCTCTTGGATCGGCCTGTTGTGACTTGTTGATCTTCTTGGATGATCGGCCTGTTGGCTTGTTGATCTTCTTGGATGATCGGTCTGCTGACTTGTTGATCTTCTCGGATGATCGATTTGATGATTAGTATGCTGACTTGTTGATCTTCTTGGATGATCGGCCTGTTGGCTTGTTGATCTTCTTGGATGATCGGTCTGCTGACTTATTGATCTTCTCGGATGATCGGTTTGATGATCGGTCTGCTGATTTGTTGATCTTCTTGGATGATCGGCCTGTTGGCTTGTTGATCTTCTTGGATGATCGGTCTGCTGACTTGTTGATCTTCTTGATCGGTCGGTTGGCTTGCTGATCTCTTCTTGGATGGTCGGCCTGCTGACTTGTTGATCTTCTTGATCGGTCGGTTGGCTTATTGATCTCTTCTTAGAGTCTTCTAGTCGTCAAACCTTTTGAGTCTTGAGTTGGTTGAATTCTGAATCTTGGATCTTCTGAATTCTCTAGACTCTCTGACTTCTAATGACTCTGGACTCTGGCAGAATTCTCTAGACTCTAAGTTCTCTGATCTGAATCTCCGAATCTGAATCCCCCTGAATGAATGGAGGCCTCCTCTATTTATAGAGTTTGATGGACCTCATATGGGCTTGGGCTTGGGTCCAATTGCCACGTGGCATAATCTGATTGAACTTGGCTGATGTTATCTGATGGATCACTAATAGACAAGTGGCATTCTTTGATTTGCCGAATTTTAATGTCTATTAATTTAATTTAGGCACACGTGTAAATGTGTAACTGGTCCCAAATTTATTTTATCATTAATTTATATTAATGACGTGGCAATTTGTGATTGGCCGAAATTTCTCCTTCAACACCTTCATTTATCAATTTTTTTACAACTATCAACTTTTTGGGTACGAGATATTGAAATTTCGTTTATCTAAATTAATTTTTCAATATGCTTAATTTTTTTTTTTTTACTTTAACATCCCAAATGAAGTCTAGTTATCTTCGTTATATGCACTCCTCAGAAAGAATGAAAATTTTTATTTGTTCTTTTTTTACTACATGTCATAAGCAAAACAAAAGAAAACATGAAAAACATAAATTAGAAAACAAAAAGAAAGAAATAAGCTGACGCTTCAAGTGGGTTGTTCAACCAATTTTCTAAACATTGCAGGACTAATTTCATCATGTTATTGTTTCATCCAAGTAACTTCTTTGGCTAAGGCCAGTGTGAATTTAACTAACAAATGAACAACTTGGTTTTCGTTTCTTTTGGTGAAATTACATTTCAGAATTTTATTTCTTGAAAGCTTGTTCATGAAAAATAGGAGAAAAAACCCCTTTATAGAGTGGTATAGAGAATTAAAAGTTACGAGACTTTTAGAATTCCAAACCATTTAAAATTCTAGGAAAAATACACTTTTGGTCCCTGAGGTTTGAATTAGGTTTCATTTTGGTCTATGAGTTTTCAAACTCGATAATTTAGTTCCTGAGGTTTGGATTTCTTTTCATTTTAGTACCTCCATCTAATTTTCCGTTAATATTTAATGGATTGCTGACGTGGTATTGATTTTTTATTTAAAAAAATTATTCTTTAATTTTTAAAAATATAAATATATTAAAATAATAAAAGTATTATTATTTTATATTAATTTTATTTCTTTCTTCCTCTCTCATATTTTTCTTCTTTTTTTCTTCTTCACCACCTCCTTCTTCTTCACCATCACCACCACTTTGTCGCCGCCCGCCACCGCTCGCTGGTGACCGGCGACATACAATTTTTTTTCTCTTTTCTTCCTCTGTTCTCTTCACTTTCTTAAAAAAAAAAAGAAAAGAAAAGAAGGGAGTTTCAAACACCCACGCCACAAGAACTCACCGGAAACAAAAAAATCCACACTCATCTACAACCGTCGTCGGGGTTCGATTACGCCAGATACGTGACTGAAGCAGAGCTCTTCTGACTGTGGCGTGGACACGATTGGGCGTTAGCGTTTCAGATCTTAAATGAAACCCAGATCTGGTTTCGTTTCAGATCTAAAAATCCCAGATCTGGGAGTTGGCGTTCGAATGAAGGCGACGACACAACTGAAGACGACATCAACTGAAGTGGGTTTGTTGGCGTTGGATTGAGAAGCACGGATCTGGGCATGGGTATTGGATTGAGAGGCACGAATCGAAGATCGAACTCTACGACAGCGGAGGCGTGACTGAGGCGGGTTCGTGTGAAGGCGCTTCTGGGTCGAGTTCGTGCAAGGTCGCTTCTGGGTTGAGTTCGTGTGAAGGCGGCGTGACTGTAACGGCGACAGCGACATCGTGACTAAAGCGGCAACAACAACTGAAACTCTCTTCTTTACTGTGTTTTTTTAAAGAAAGTGTAGAGAAAGAGGAAGAAAAGAAGAAAACGATTGAATAGCCAAATTGACAGAGATCAACTTGTTCGAGCCTCACATTTCACGGACAGTTTGATAAAAAACCTTCATGAAATCCATGACGGATCTGCGAAATCTATCACACAAAAATTACAGAATAAAAACCAGAAAATATGAGCGATTGGAGAAAGATCTACGCAATAGATCCAAAAAGAACACCAAAAATTTGAAACAACTGGAGCTGATGCAGGTGAAACTAATTCAAGAAGAGCTTATGCATCTTAGAGTAGCTGGGAACCTTCAGTTCCTGGGGAAAACGGAAGGGTCCGTTTGGAATACAATTTAATTTAAATGTTTTTCAAGAATGCATTTTTTAAAAAACATTTTGTATAGAAATTGTTTAAAATTTAAACACTCATATGTTTGGTTATATTCCTCACAAGTGTTTTTGTACACAAATTATTGTATACTTAAAAACTCTTTCTAGAAAAGTTGGTTTTAAGTGTTGCTCTCAAAATGATTTATTTCTTAATCTCATTTTCTAATAAGTCATTTTTAGTGGTTGCCAAACATTACAAATTTTTTCAAATGATTTTTTTACAAAATTAAACACTTGAAAAGTTAAACCAAACACACCCGAAATCACTTGGTCGCGATGATTTTTCAACTTGTTTTATAAATGGTGGAGATAAAAGCCGAAAGAAAAGAGAAAAAAAAATCACCGATCGTCGGTGTCGGCGAGCGGTGGCCGTCGACAGTTGGTGGTGGGCGGCGGCAAGGTGGTGGTGATGGTGGTATGGTGAAGAAGAAGAAAGTGGTAAAGAAGAAGGTATGATGAAAAAGGGAGAGAGGGGGAAATAAAAAAAATAAAATAATAATATTTTTATTATTTAATTACATTTATATTTTAAAAAACTTAAAAAATAATTTTTTAATAAAAATTTTTTGCCACGTCAGCATTCCATTAATTATTAACGGAAAATTAGATGGAGGGACCAAAATGAAACTAAAACCAAACCTCAAGTACAAAATTGTTGAGTTTGAAAACTAAGGGACCAAAGTAAAACCTCACCCAAACCTCAGAGACTAAAAATGTATTTTTTTCCAAAATTCTATTATTAATTATTGTTAAATAAAAAATCTCTAATTAATGGAAAAACTTTTTGTATTTTAACTCCTCATATTTCATACCATTATTATTGATAATTAATTAATAATTTAATCTCAATAACTAACTAATTAATTAATTATTTTTTTATTTGATTAAGAAATAATAATTTACTATTTATAATTAATTGTCACATATTTTATGATTAAAAAAAAGTAAAGGAGGGACATCATCTTTCTTTTAAATATTTAAAATTATCAAATGATTTTTTTTTTTTTTGCATGAAATTAAACAATAATTATAATACACTATATTATCCATTAAATAATAGAAAATTAAGAGAAAAATAAATTAATCAATTTTGTAGAGTTATGAGTTTTTTCTTTTTACATTTAATTTTCAGTTTAATGTTTTAAATTTAATTTTTGAAGTTAGATCTAAACATTTTAGTTTTTTGTCTTTTAAGTTTTCTTTTTGAAGTTTTATGAGTTTCTAACTTTAATGTTGTTGTAAAGTTATGTTCATTATTGTTGTACCAATAAAGGGGTGAACTTGTCAAAGTGAGCATAGCTCAGCGATAATTGACCTGTACCTCGATCATGAAGTTAGAGGTTCAAATCCTCCCACCTCCAAATGTTGTTGAACTCAAAATAATAATAATAATAATAATAAATAAATAAATAAATAAATAAAAAATAAAGGGGTGAACTTCAATGTAAAGTTTGTATCACCAAGTTTTTTACTTTAATTAGAAGTTTATTCATCTTTTGGATTCCACTCTCTCATTTTCCATTTTCTTTCTTTGTTCAACAAACATTGAGAGTCGTTTGATTATTGCTTCCGTAATATTTTTTTTTAACATTTCATTTTCAATTTTCTCAACAAACTTAAACTTTATTTGATTTTTCCGTTGAGAAATACAATCTAATTTGTTTGTAGAATAATTTTTTAATTAAATTCAACCCATCAATTATAACATTTAAATATAATTATAAGAATAATTCAATTATTATTAGTAACCAATGACAAATGAAATTGAATAGGGGCATAATAGTCCTTTTTTTTTACAACATGTGGGGGTGGGGGGACTTGAACTTCGGACCTCTTTGTCGTTAATACAAGAGTTATTTCTGACGCTCATGTTGGCAATAGTCCAAAAAAGTTTTTTCAAGATCCTCCTTTTTAATTCCTAAATCTATATTATTTGGTATATCCAAGCTGTGTGCAAAATTTTGGTGGGGCTCCAATGGTAAAAAAAATAGAATGCATTGGCAAAGGTGGGATAATCTTTGCAAGCCAAAAGAGGTTGGAGGGTTAAATTTTAGGGATTTGGTTAATTTTAACCAAGCGATGCTTGCAAAGCAGGCTTGGAGAGTTCTTACGAATCCTAATCTTACGGTATCTAAAGTTCTGTGTGGAAGATATTGTCATACGTCATCTGTTCTTCATGGGAAAATCTCATCCTCATCTTCCTTTTTTTGGAAAGGTTTTGTGCGGGGGACGGATCTTCTTAAGGGGGGGTTTGAGGAAAAACCTTGGGAACGGCCGATCTATTTATATATTCAGTGACCTTTGGATTCCTCGACCTTCTACTTTTAAGGTGGTAACCCCTTCAATTCCTTGTATGAAGGATGCTCTTGTAGCAGACTTTATTACTCCGTCTTCACAATGGGATGTACTTAAATTGAACCAATTTTTCATAGGTCTTGATGTGGAAGCAATTCAACGTTTACCTATAAGCTGTTCTGCTCCGGATAAATGGATATGACATTATGATAAAAACAGAGAATATTATGTTAAAAGTGGTTATAAGTTCTCTATGATGAAGAATCAAGAGACATCATTATCGAATATGGATAAAGAGATTTCCTGGTGGAGAAGGGTGTGGAAAATGCGAGTTCCTAGTAAGGTTAAAGTTTTTGTATGGAAAAGCTTTCATAATTCCATTCCCTCTTTGGTAAACCTAGGGGTTCATCATGTACAGTTCAAGGAAACTGTACGATTTGTAATGACGAGTTGGAAACTACAGATCATGCACTTTTCAATGTTCACGATCTCGAGAGGTATGAGAATGTCTCTTTCCATTGATTCTTAGGAGTTTATGTATCGCTACGGATATCGAAGACAGGTGGTTAAGCTTGACGGACAATTCGATGGAGGCCTTAGAGAGGATTTGTGTTGGAGCGTGGTCAATTTGGAATGATAGGAATAATGTAATTCACAAGCGAAAGATTCCTAGTCCAATGGTTGGATGTGAATGGATTAATGAGTACCTGTTAGAGTTTTCCAAAGCCAATCTGAAATGTAAGACCCCTACTCAAACAATCGAGGAAGTTGGCAATATTATTTCTGGTGGAGAAGAATTAATTATGCATACAGATGCAACTGTAATGGGAGGGGAGAATACATGTGGTATTGGGGTTGTGCTACGTGATAGACAGGGGGTTTAAAGGCGGTGCAAACTGCATTCTCTAAGGCTTTTTTCCTCGCCGTTAGAAGCAGGAGCATTGGCTGTGCTTAAGGGATGCACATGGCTACTTTGTTACATATTAGGCGGCTGACTGTTTTCTCTGATTCATTGACTGTGATAAATTCTTTAAACGAGAAGATACAGGTGGAGGCTTCTATTGTGACGACGCTTTGGGACATAAAGAGAAATTCGGAAGTTTTTTGATTGTGTAACTTTCCATTTTACGAGTCGTAGATTTAATGGTTTTGCCCATAGGGTGGCTCGAATAGGTTTCTCTGATTCACCACATTTGTGGTTAGAAGGCTATCCTGAGTGGATGGTAGGACTGTCGCTTGAGGAGCAATGTTTCTTTGTACCCCATGGGGATTCTGTTCTTCTTTTTTTTTTTTAATGAAATTTCTATCCTTTCAAAAAAAATCCACCTTTTAATATATTATAGATAAATTATAGATTATAGGTTATGAATTAGACATGGGGTAAATAAGAAAAGAAAATTTGTCTATATTAAGCTTATGTTAAATAATTTAGAGAAAGTCAACAACAATAACTAAAGTAATATATTTTTTTTTTTGACAAGAACTAAAGTAATATTTTTTATATATAAGTTTATGGACTGAAAAATAATATATACAAAGTTAAAGATTGAAATATAATAAATCTATATTATATATAAAAGGGGCTAAGAGGGGAGAATTTTTACATTCCCTTAATGTCCTTAAAATTTTTAATAATGACCATTTTACCCTTCTACCCTCATTAATAACCGGTGAAAATCATGGGCAACAAACTGAACCGGCTGGGAAATAACACTGGACCGCTTTCACTCTGGGGCCCACCTGTATATTCGGGGGCAAAGAATTCACGTTTTCCTTCCCCAACTACCAATTTTCTTATCACACAATTCACTCTACTTTTTAATTTTCTTTTCTTTTCAATTATATTATGAGTGTGATTTTCAACCAACATTTTTAACCCCATTCTTTAAACTCCTCCCTGTTTCTCTCGATACTTAAATGCCAGCCACATAATTTTCTCAGACTCTTTGCTGTCACCTCCCAAAATATCTATCATCGAAACAGAGTTTCATTGATTTGAAGATCTCGACTGGTTTTCTTTTTCTTTTTTTTTTTTTTTGGAGAATTGGAGAAGACGATGATTAGCAGTAGGTGGAGAAATGGAAAATGGGGAGGAACCTGTTGTTTATGTTTTTTTTCATAGGAAGAAAAAGGAAAATTTCATCAAATCAATTCCATTGATTGAACTTCATTAAAAAAGTTTAGTTCACATTTTTCTGTCAAGCTTTTCTATAAATAACTATTCAGTTTCATATTTCGAACCATGGTTCATAGTGATTGTGATAAGATGCTAGTGTTGTTGTAATGGAGACCCTTCTGTATTATTAGGAATCTTTGTTTAATGGTATTTTATTTGATATTAAATTCATTTCATTACGGGTGAAACTATATTTCTATAATTTCTAAGATTGTGCCTCGAATAATATAGTCGTTTTAAAAGGATTTTTTTTTTTTAAAAAAAAGAGATAGTAAACTTTGTGAATCGAAATTTTCTAGATTTTAAAGTAAAGAAATTTACGGTAGTCATTATAACTTATGAGGGATCTTTTGGAAGACAATCTAACAATAATAGCTTTAATTTTTGCCATAGAAAAATGAATCTCCATTTAAGCTTAAAAAGATATGATTTGGATGAAATTAAATTTCAAATTCATAGATACATCCTTCCAAAATTTACCAACACAACTTTTAACAAAAATACATTTTTTCAATGAATACAATTAGTTCTATTTTAAAATGGTTGGTAAATTAAATTTAAAAAATTCATACAAACACATCCTTTCATAAATTAAATACAAATCGTTTTGTTTTTCTTTGGCCAAAACTAGGGATGAGCAAAAATTTCCGAAAAACCGATCCGACCGACCGAAACCGGCCGAACCGACATCGGTCGGTCGGCTTCGGTTTGGTATTATGCCAAACCGAAATGTCGGTCGGTCGGTCATATATATGTATATATATGTATATATATATATATATATATACATATATAATCCTTCTAATTTCTATTAAACCCACTCCCAGCCCACCCCACGCCCTGGCCCAGCCCACCACCAGCCACTCTCTCATCTCAGACAAACCAAAAACCACGCCAGCCCACTGTCCATATTTATTATTATTTAAAATAAATAAATAAATTGAAGGTGTACATATTACACATGCGGAAGCAATTGAAGATCGAAAGCACTTAAGACATTCAATTTTACTCCTAAAGCATGCATGTTCTAGAAAAGACAGAATAGAGAGTTTAGAAAACACCAACCTTTGTAGCTCACTTATGTTGAACTCCTTGTGGTGTTTGCCTCTCCTATGCTCCTTGGACAACCTCTAGAGTCTTCCCCACTATACTCCGGGCCAAGAACGACTTGTGGGAGTCTATATAAGATAGGGAATGGGAAGGGAATGCTTGAAGCATCAAACAATGGAGAAGAATGAGAGATGAGAGAATTTTGAGTCCAAATTCCAGAAGCATAACATTAAGGAAATGGCTCTCTTGTGTTTGAATATGATTCAAACTCCTTTTAAAGACATTCTCTATGCAAAGCCAAGCCTCAAGACACAAGACACATGGTGTATTTGCAAGCTCAAGTGGATTCTAGGTGTACATTACACAAGACATGCAACAATGCATGAGTGAGTTGTCTTTCCACTTTGAATGATCATGCATTAAGTGAATTTCCAACTAAATCCACTAAATTCAAATTGAAATCAAATTTCAAGCTTGCAAATTACCCCCAATTTCAATTCTATTGAAATTGATTGCTTGGTAATTAATTTGAAAATTTTCAAATTAATTTTGATATGATTAATCTAATTAATCTTTGTTATCTTGTGCAATTCCATATATATGATTCCTAATACATATATATATAGTATTCAAAACACTTTTAAATACTTCATCTCTCATTTTCTAATTTAATTCATAATTAAATTATTGTGTCAAACACAATTTACGACAATACCCTTTTTCCCGATTTTGAACGATTCAAAGCTTCCTATCTTTTGTTCTAGGCTTAATTCCGATATGAGCTAGTAGGGGGACCTAATGGACCTAAAGATCATGGGCTCCAACGATTCGAGGCTAACCGACTAATCTCATTGTCCAAGCTAGCCAACATTCGTTAACTATCGGGACACTCCACTATAGCCCGATAGTTGCACTCCCCTCACTATAGATATATTTCCGTCCACTTGATTTAACCATGATTAGTAAGTCGATCCTTCACAGGTTGTTCGTAGCTATAGCTAGGTCAATAAGCCGTTTTACCCCTATAGTACTTCTAGTTCCTTAAGTCCCATTGATCCTCTAATAAACAATTGGTTTATGGTCCAACCAATAAACCGAGTCCCTCTCGGGCCAATGAGAGGGCGGGATCCCTTTGTTCAAGCCCCGGAGTCAGCACTTAAGGGAACAACCTCTCTACTATCCCTTATTCGGGTAGGAGTGAATTCCTTCTTGCACGACTATGTCCCCAACTATCTACCCGTTCCTATCCCTGAAATGGGAGGCTTATTGAGTCAGCGCTACTGAGCCACTCTCACCTATGCAGATCTAAGGATAAGCCCGAATAAACAGGAGTTCATAGTTAGCTCAGGATTAAGATCGAGTTACCTAGGTCATCACATGAAATAGTCAGTCTCGTCAGTAAACGGTGTTATAAAGCGAGGGCGACTTATTTCTCGGTCCTGGTCTTATGCAAACTCATTGCATAGGACACCCCCACTCGCATGTCTCTACATGGACGATTTAGGATCACGTCGTCTATACCATCTATAAAGTGGGTCGCGTCTCATAGTGTCTCCAGAATAAGGTACCCAACCATATTCCTATACTATAGACCGTTTTGGCTATTACTCAAGCTTGATCCACTTTTATGTCTCTACATAAAGCTCAAGTGTTCATCCTATAGCCATGGATCTTAGTTTATTGGATTTGGGTTATATATGTGCAATTTAATTTATTCGGTAATGACTTTTACTGAATCAATCTCGATAACACCTTTATCGAATAAGTATATAATTCGTTTAACATTCATTATCTACGAGTTTTAGGGCACCAATCCCAACATAAATTCCATTTATTATCCCCAAATTTCCATTTTCATTTTTCTGATTTTGGTCTTCTTCTTCGATAAACCTACCCCCTCACGCATGCCTCTCACTCTCTCAGACTCAACAAACCCTCGCCGTCGCAATTCGCTGCCTCTCGCCCGCCGTTTTTTTTCTTCTTCGTCTGCAGCACACCGTGACCCTCGTCGTCGCCGCCCCTCCGCCCGTCCTTTTCTTTTTCTTCTTCTTCGTTTTCAGCTCACCGTGACCCTCGTCGTTGCCGTCGCCCCCCCTCTGCCCGTCCTTTTCTTTTTCTTCTTCTTCGTTTGCAGCTCACCGTGACTGCGCAACCGCCATTTTCTTTTTCTTCTTCTTCTTCGTCTGCAGCTCACCCCTCACCGTGACCCTCGTCGTCGGTTAAACCGACCAAAACGACCGACCGACCGGGCGGTCGGTCGGTCGGCGAAAATACCGATTCTAAAAAAATCGGTTTCCAGTTTTGGAAACCGATTACGGTCGGTTCGACATCGGTTTGGGGCCAAAACCGACCCCGACCAACCGATGCTCAGCCCTGGCCAAAACTTCCTTTTCAAAATGCTAAATGAAAAGAAGATGGTTTCTTTTATAAGAGAGCTTAAAGCCTTTCAAAGAGAATGAATGTTAAAAATTTTCATTCTTCGTAAAGAAAACGTTGAATCATGTCATAATGACGTCTTGAGAATACATAAGTTTATTTTCGTAGACGAAGAAGTAACATTTTGTTCTTTAAATGTTAGTATTTATCTATGGTTATTCAGATTTAGATATTGAAATTCCTAGCAATAAAAATCAGGGATGATGGTATTCTTTTCTCTGTTTTAAACAATGTTTCACATTACATGTTTCTACTATTGCACAGTTTCTTGGATTGTGATGAGTTGGTTTTTCCCAATAATCTTAGGACTACATTTCAATATATATATATATATATATATATATGTATATATTCACTTTTTTTTTTGTTACTTTAAAGGATCCATATGTAATGTTATAATTATAATAAAGAACATTATAATTTATATTATAATATATATGTTAGAATTGTTAAGATTTATGTATTTGAAAAATTAAGTGGTTGTTTAATAAATTTTTTTTGGGGTTTTTGAACTTTTTTGTTATTGAGTTTTTATTTTTTATTTTTGAAGACATGTTTGGTAACCATTTTTTGTTTTTTTTTTTTTTTTGTTTTGTTTTTCATTCATTTTTAGATATTTGTTTTTGTAATATCTTTCATATAAAAATGAATTTAAACTAATTTTTAAATCTACTATGTTGTGATATTATAAAAAAACACACTTAAAAACAAGAAAGAGAAAAAAAAATACCTTGATTTGGTTAGCTTGATTTTATAAAATATGAAATTGAAAAATAGCCATTTAGTTTAGTTTGGATAATTTTTTTAGTTTCATGGTTCAATTTTAATCGATTTGACGGTTGATTTTATTATTTTTTTATTTACTTCATTTAAGTATAGAATTAATTTGCTATATTTTGATTTTTTTAATTTCATGGCCTAAATTTGCAATAGTAAAATCGTTTGGTCTCATTCACTTCATTGGCTTGTTTCAATTTTTGTTTTCTTTAATGAAAAACCAATTACAACTGAACCTAAATTAACCATTAATATATTGATAAACATTTTCCAAATTCTAAGATTAACAGATTGTAGAAGAAATCCAAGTAAAAAGAAAACAAATAGAAAAAGGCAGCTATGTCATTTATAAAAGGGATAAAATAAATAGTCAAATTAAATAGATTTTGATAAATGGCTAAACTTTTTACATATTGCAAACATGACCATTCACCTCTAGGTAGGGTATTTGAATTTTCCTTTAGGACTAAAATACCCATTAACAAAATATAATAATTTTTTATTTCATAATTCAAAATTTGAGTGTAGTATCTCTAACTAAATTTAGAAAGAAAGAAGGAAAATCCAAAATGAATGATATCCTAACTAAGTCAAGAAAAAAAAAATGAATGCTTATAAATGAAGCTATCCAAATAAAGAAAAAATTAATAAAAATAAATAAATTCCTATTTTAACTAGAATAGCTTAATTGTTTACCTTTGAGGTAATAAGTTGTATTATTGTGTCACTTTTTTTTTTATCACTTTTACTTTACCACTTTTATTTCAATTACATCATATGTATTTTTTTTTATTCACCTATCTATTTTTAACATTTTTTATCCTTTGTAACTTTTAAAATTCATGCAAATACTTACCATTTAAACCCAATAAAAAATATTTATTCAAAATATATATTCCGCCATACAAAATTATGTTTGAAAGATTTTCTGACACATTTGAGCTCCGACCAACGCAATGCTGCCTTAAATTTGTTTGGATGTGTTTTGGATGATGAGGTTCCTTTTAAACATTGTCCAACTAAATGAATATATAACCACGTGCATCGCACGTGTATTTCTACCAGTCTTACTATATATAAAAGGGCTTAAGGAGGAGAATTTTTGCTTTCCTCTTTTGCCCTTATAATTTTAATAAATGTCCATTTTGTCCTTCAATATTTGTTAGAGAGACACAACCCTTCGAGTTAAAGTGTCCTTCAATCTTTGCTAATGGAACGCGACTGTTCAAGCAGAGGAAGTAACACATCGGATGCATCCATTCGAGGATTAAAATTAAAAATACTAGGGTAATTGGCATGATTTTGATGGTAAAAATTTTGAGAAGTCGTATTCATGACTTAAGGAAAAAAAACTTTATTGTATAATATTCATATAACTTTTGAATTTTCGACTCTAATTTCATCACTATTTTGATCTGTATGGATTTTTTGTATCAAAATCTATATAAAACAAAAAAAAAAATGCATAAAGCACCAATAAAATACAGCGATTGTTACCATTGCTATCCTAAATTTTTAGTTTTAAAAATTAAGTAATAAACTTATATAATTGTAGAAATTACTCTTTTAAAGGTACATAATTGTAAGAATGTGGAAGAAAAAAAAATTGTAAGAATGCGATTTTTTACCAAATTTTTTTAATTCATTCTCTATTAG
Source organism: Luffa acutangula (assembly GCA_036850905.1). Classification (NCBI taxonomy): domain Eukaryota; kingdom Viridiplantae; phylum Streptophyta; class Magnoliopsida; order Cucurbitales; family Cucurbitaceae; genus Luffa; species Luffa acutangula. The sequence goes on along the minus strand of CM072094.1, from coordinate 6,218,153 downwards.
TTATAAAGTGAGATTCTCTATTTCTTTTTAAGTGAGCATTCTATTTTTTTCAAAAATTTGTTGAATGTCTCGCTTCATTTTACTTAAAATATATGAATGAAACATGCTTTAAAATTTTAAAGAATAACAAAAAAAAAAAAAAAAATCATTTTTAATAAGTACCATTTCATTAAAATTAAAACTCATTTGGATTGAAATATAAGATTTGAATAACATTAAAATATTCTCCTATTTAATAATTATTGTACAAGTGTTCTCACAAGTTCCACTTAGTATATTGTTATAAATTTTAAAATAAAAAATCCACTTAGTATTTTAAATTTGAGTTGTCACATTCATTAACATGCATTTAACTTTTTTTTTTTCTTTTTACTAAAAAAATTATTCTTTTTTTTTTAAAAAAAATCACTAATAAACATTTTTTGGTATCAATATATTAATAGTCTAATTATTATACAATTATTTTTTTCTTTTTCTTAAATTTATAACTTTTTCTTGCAATCTTTTGTATCATTCTTTTAAAGTCCTATGTAATTTATATTTACCTATTTGGAGAAAGTTCTTCAAGAAAAGGTATAAAAACTATATTTAAATTGTTGAAGTAGTAACGAGAGAACATGCAGGAAAACACGTTTTGATATCATGATTTCCATTAATTAAGTCCACCTAATGGCACAAAATGATATCAATTCAAATTCAAAAGGAAACAATTTTTTGTTATATTATGTTGTGCGATGATGTTAAACAAAACACAAGACAAATTGTTCTGAATATTAGAAAATATATTTCTAATTATGTAATTTCACATTAACAACTTTTTTTAATGTCAATACAAAAATTCTTTTTGAATCACTTGAAGATCAAAATTTGTCATCCAAACATACAAAAAAATATTGTTTTTAAAGATGTTATACTTTATTAAATACTTTAGTTTTTTTTAAAAAAAAATCAACTTATATAATTCATATGAAATATATTTTTTTCTTTCTTTTTCTCCAAAATACAATCTTGAAGCATATCGATGACTTACCTATGAGATAATAAAATATCTTTATGATGCCACTTTTTATGTTTTATCAAATTTAATTTACAACTATTATATGTATTTTAATTTTAATATATCTTTTATTATGATTTTTTTAATCTCTTACATTATAGTTTAATGTCAAATATTTACTATTTGAACTTGATGAAAAATATATTTATTGAAAAGTTAACTTTCACCATAAAAAATATTTTCCAAAGATTTCAAATCACGTGCAAAGTATTTCATATTCATTATAAATGAACATAGAACAATTAATATATAGTTTTAGACTTCTAGACACCATTTTTTTTTTATTATTATTTTCAATTAAAAGAGTCAAATTTAACGTGCATCGCACGTGTTTCTAAACTAGTATATAAAAAAGCTGGGAAACAAAAGTAGGATAAGATGGTCTTTTAAAAACATGCCTATTATACAAGTCAAGACTCAAGAAAGAGTTCTTGGAGTGATCCACTGCGAATTTGGGGTTAGAGTCAGCCAAAGTGTTGGGTTACTGAGCAGTTTCAACTTAGTGGATGGTGAAAAAGAGCCCCTCTTTACTCTGGACCAAGACGATGAGAGGAACATCAACGAACATTTAGATCACTGCTTGGGTTGGACGGCTGCTGTCAAACAGAATAATCTCAAAAGCCGCAATCAAGAACACAATGAAGGGGGCCTGGAGAACATGATAAGATTTTTCAGTAGAATCCATTGGGAAAAATATGTATATGTTCAAGTTTATCGATAAACCTGACAAAGAATGGATCAAGAGAAACGGACCATGGTTATTTGACAAGAATCTACTTGCTATTGACGATCCCGGAGCCAATGTCTGTTCTTTGGAAACGGGCTTCAAGAAGGTGGAGTTTTGGTTACTACTTTTCAACCTTCCTCTAAGTTTCAGAAACAAGCATGTAGCAGAGAAAATAGGTAACAAATTAGGAGACTTTGTTGATTTTGACAATGAAAAAAATGAAAGCTTTTGGGGAACTAGTGTACGAATCCGGGTTAGGCTTGACATCACTCAACCCTTCGACGAGGCTTCATGATAAAGACTTCAGGAGGTAATGATGAGCGCTGGATTACAATTCGATACGAAAGGATTTCGGATTTTTGTTTTTGCTGCGGAAAAATAGGACATGTGCGCTGAGGAAAAAAACAAGGAAATGATAGCAAGTAACAATTATGAGTTTGGAGCTTGGTTGCGATTTCAAGCCTTTGGGAGACCAACTCAAAAACCTGATGATCAAGCAAATGGAATGAAGAATAATTTCTCCAAATCTTTAGAGACAGAAGTACAAAAAGAAAAGGATCTTGAGGAAAATGTGGCAATGATTGGAGATGAATACCAGGGAAATATCTCAATGGACATTCCGAATGCTTAGGGATCAAAAGACAGATTGGAAGGTAGGAATGTTTATTCCCCACATGTCTTGCACAGGCGATCTCAATAAAGAAGATAACTTGGAAGATCCTTTTGTAGAAAAAATTGATCTTGCTTCTAGTGAGAAAAGCCAGCCATGTCAGTCTAGCAGCCAAGGGGAAGTTAAACATGTTCTAATTAATTAAGTGCATAAGTTATATAAGTTATTAGTAAATTAATAAGTAAGTTTGGTAAGTTTAAATTGTTGGAGGTTAAGTTTAACATTCATATTAGAAGGGAGTTTTATGTTCATGAAGTTAAGATGGGATGGGAGTTTTAGATCTAAACTTTTCCATGTAATCCTATAAATAAGATAGTTTTAGAATGTGTTGAAGCAAGTGTGTGGAGAAGAAAACACAAAAGAGTTAGAGAGAAAAAGTGTGAACCAAGTTTGTAGCTTTCTTGAAGAGTTTTTTGTTCAATACAAGTGAATTGTTTCTTCTCAAATATTTTTATTTGATTCTAATTTGTGAGTGTCCATCACACGCTTCCAACAAAGTGGTATCAGAGCTTGAGTTTGAGAAAAGGAAAATTGTTTTCGCAAATGGCAAACAACAATTTGGTTCCTTTCCAAGTGCCTCGACTTACTAAGGAAAATTATAGCAGTTGGTGTATTCGTATGAAAGCTCTACTTGGTTCACAAGATGCGTGGAAAATTGTTGATAGAGGCTATGAAGAACCAGAAAATGATGCGGCTTTGAATCAAGCCCAACGAGAAGCTTTGCAAAATACAAGAAAGAAAGACCAAAAGGCTCTCACCATTATTCATCAAGCAATTGATGATACAAATTTTGAGAAAATTTCTGGAGCAACTACTGCGAGGCAAGCATGACAAATTTTGGAGAATACTTATAAAGGAGTAGATCGAGTCAAGAAGGTTCGCCTCCAAAAATTAAGAGGTGACTATGAAGCATTAAATATGAAGGAGTCTGAATTAATTTCAGATTATACTTCTAGATTGCTTGCAGTGGTAAATGAAATGAAGAGGTATGGTGAGACATTAAATGATGAGCAAGTAGTTGAAAAGATACTTTGCTCATTGGATGAAAAATTCAATTTCATCGTTGTAGCTATTGAAGAATCGAAGGATTTGAGCACAATATCCATTGATCAACTTACGGGTACTTTGCAAGCCCATGAAGAGAAGCTTCTCAAGAAAAGTAAACAAACAACTGAGCAACTTTTTCAATCAAAGTTGCAGTTGAGAGATAAAGAAGATAGCCAAGAAAAAAGCAATCGAGGTCGAGGACGTGGTAACAATCGTGGACGTGGTCGAGGTCGAGGAAATGACGGACAAAGCAAATTTGATGAGAGTAATTCATACTCTAATTCATCAAGAGGTCGTGGAAGACAAAATAATTCAAGGCCATATGGAGGAAGATCAAATAATGATCGGAGGTATGATAAAAGTCAAATTGAATGTTACAATTGTCATAAATTTGGTCATTATTCCTGGGAATGCAAACATAAAGTTGAAGAAAATGCCAACTATGCTGAACAAGACGTTAAAAGCAGTGAGTCGTCTTTGCTTCTAGCATGCAAAGGTGAAGAGACATGTGAAAACAATTCGTGGTATCTTGATAGCGGTGCCAGCAATCACATGTGTGGAAGTAAATCAATGTTCGTGGAACTTGATGAATCGGTTGGCGGAAATATTACATTTGGTGATAATACAAAAATTCCTGTTAAAGGAAAAGGTAAAATTTTGATAAACTTGAAGAATGGGAAGCATGAGTTTATCTCTAATGTCAACTATGTGCCAGATATGAAGAACAATATTTTGAGTTTGGGACAACTCTTAGAGAAAGCCTATAATATTTTGATGAAGGATTATAGTCTTTCAATAAGAGATCATCGTGATAATATGATTGCTAGAGTGCAAATGACGAAGAACAGAATGTTTTTGTTAAATATTCAAACAGATGTTGCAAAATGTTTGAAGTCGTGTTTGAAAGATCCGTCTTGGATTTGGCACTTGAGATTTGGGCATTTGAACTTCGATGGCTTGAGATTATTAGCTAAGAAGAACATGGTGAAAGGATTGACATATGTCAAGCATCCGAATCAATTTTTTGAAGGTTGTCTTTATGGCAAGCAATCAAGAAAGAGTTTTCCACAAGAATCTTCTTCAAGAGCAAGGAGACCATTAGAGCTTGTCCACACTGATCTTTGTGGACCGATAAAGCCAAGTTCTTTCGGTAAGAATAATTATTTCTTATTATTTATTGATGATTTCAGTCGAAAAACTTGGGTTTATTTTGTCAAGAAGAAATCAGAGGTATTCGACATGTTCAAGAGATTTAAAGCTCTTGTCGAAAAGGAAAGTGGTTATTACATAAATGCATTGAGATCAGACAGAGGAGGAGAATTCACTTCAAATGAATTCAAAGAATTTTGCATAGAAAATGGAATTCGTCGACCTATGACAGTTCCATATACTCCACAACAAAATGGTGTTGTTGAGAGGAAGAATAGAACTATACTCAATATGGCTCGAAGCATGTTGAAGAGTAAGAAGATGCCAGAAGAGTTTTGGGCACAAGCGGTTGAATGTGCAGTGTATTTGTCTAATCGTTCCCCCACTAGAAGCCTGTGGAACAAAACTCCTCAACAAGCATGGACTGGAAGAAGGCCATCTATTTCTCATTTGAGAGTATTTGGGAGCATTGCTTATGCACATGTACCAGATCAAAGGCGAAGTAAGATCGATGATAAAAGTGAGAAACTTATTTTCATTGGCTATGATGCAAGCTCAAAAGGCTACAAGCTTTATATGAAGGGAATAAAAGTCCCCACGCAACGGAAGCGCATTGTTTGGACCTTACGCCGTTTATTAATTAACATTAAAATACCATTACGATAACTCAAACAAAACTTTAAACTAACTTTAAAGTCGCTGTAAAAACGGTTTAAACATGCTAAAATAAATCTAAATTTATTTTAAAACTTTTCTAACGAAAAGAGGAAGAACCGTTACAAACCTCCGTTGTAGACTTGACCGTTCTTCGCCAACGACGCTCCAACGAACGAAAACGCAGCAGCCTCCTCGCCTATTGATCGCTGGAATTTTCTTCTTTGAATGACACAATAACCACAGAGGTTACACCGGTATGTCTCTAAGTCTAGGAGGCCAAAGACTTGTGGGAGTCTTTCTCTAAGAGGGAGGCTAGAGAGAATTTTAGGTCTTGTCTTTCAAGAGTGTCAAGTATCAAAAGTGTCATGACCAATTAGGTCTAGTGTTCTATTTATAGAAGAGAGGCCATGAATAAAATAATCAATTAAATCAATCTTTTCCATAATTGATTCAATCTTATTCCTTAATTAATCAATCATGATCAATCAATTCCCCAATTGATTAATCTTTTCCACAAATGACTAATTACTTCCATAAGTGATTAGATCATTTCCATAAATGATTAATCACTTCCTTAAGTGATTAATTATTTACATAATTGATTAATTCCCGGTTAATGAATTTTTTAATTAATTAACCACCAATTAAATATCACATATTTAATTCCCGGCCTAGAATTAATTAATTTGCCCAAACACATTTTAGGCCTTAATTTAATTAATTCATTATTTTGAACTCTTTCAAACTTCCATAAATTTATATTTGAACTTTTCAAATATTAATTTCTCTCATAATAATATATCAATATATATTATATTTGTTTCCCTTAATAAATTGAACATTTTCAATTTACTTTTATTACTTAGTTGCCTCAAATTACTTTACGAGCTACCAGTGGGACCTAATGGACCTGCAGATCAAAAGCTCCAACGATGTGAGATTAATTGGTCAAACTCATTAACCACATTAATCAATATTCGTTAACTGTGTGTACATTCCACTATAGACTCACAGTTGCACTCTTCTCACTGCAGACATATTTTCTGTGTCCACGGATCTAGACCAATATCGACTAGTTAGTCCTTCACGAGTGTCCGTAACACCAGCTGGGTCAAATTACCGTTTTACCCCTAGGTTACTTCTATTTCCTTAAGTACTAGTTCTCCTCTACTGAAAAACCTGTTTGTGGTCCAACCATCAAACAGAAAACCCTCTCGTGCCATTGAGAGGGTAGGGCCCTTTGTTCAAGACTCGAAGTAACCACTTAAGGGAACACTCATCTGCTTCCCGAAAGTCGGGAAGGAGTGAATTCCATCTTGTACGATTATGTTCCCAGCTCCCCATTCGATCTTGTCCCCAAAATGGTAGGCTTATTGAGTTGGCGTATTGGCCACTCTCACCCATGAAAATCAAAGGACAATCTCTCATGAGCAAGAGTCCATAATCAACTCAGGATTAAGACTAAGTTGTCTAGGTCGTCCTAGTGAAATAAAAAACCAACTAGTTAACGGTGTTATAACCAGTGGTTACTATTTCGCGGTCCGGTCTTATGCAAACTCATTGCATAGGATACCCCCACTTGCATGTCTCCTACATGAACGCGTTGGATCATAGCATTTGTTTCTTGAACAATGATCCCAGTCTTAGTGTCGCCAGGATAAGACACCCAGTCTTATCCCTATACTATAGACCCTTTAGGCTGTTTCTTGAACAATGATCCCATAGGTCGCTACATATAGTTCAAGACTCATATTACAGCTTAGGATGCTAGTTTATTAGATTAGGGTTATTTTTAGGCAAAGACAAATATAAAATAACTAATAACATTTAATTGAAAAATATATCAATATTATTTCATTAATATCCGATCAACGGTTACATTCATTATCTACGAGTTTTAGGGCATAAATCCCAACAGATGGATGTTTTACTGTACACAGTGAAGGAAATAGTGGTGGATATTGCCTCTTTTGGAAAGACCAGAATTCAATCTCCATTCAATCCTATTCAAGTAATCACATAGATTCCATTGTGCACTGGCAAGGAAAGAGGTGGAGATTCTCATGCGTGTATGGGTGGCCAGAAAGAAGTCGAAAGAGGAAAACCTGGGATCTTTTAAGAAGTCTTCATGGTACTTTTAACATGTCATGGCTGCTGGAAGGTGATATTAATGAAGTCCTCTGTGATGATGAGAAGCTAGGTGGGCCTCTAAGAGAAAGGAAATATTTGGAAGACTTTCGACAAGCCCTTGATGATTGTGAATTAAGGGATTTAAAGCCGGTAGGTGAAATTTTTACATGGCATGGAAACAGAAGGGGAACCCATGTTTGGGAACGGCTTGATCGTTTTCTGTGCAATCCAGATTTGGAAGGGCTTTTTAATTCACTGAAGGTCTCAAATCTACACTGGTATAATTCGGACCATAGACCCATTGAAGTACAACTGAGCAACCGATCCTTTAACAAGTCCAGAAGGATCTGCAGATCATTTAAATTTGAGGAATTCTAAACTCATCATGATGAATGTGCAGATATCATAGCTAGCAATGGAGATTGGTCAGGTAATTCGTCCTCTTCTCTTTCTTTAGAATGCAATTTATCTAAATGTGCAAATGTTTTATCTACATGGGGTAAAGGCCTAAACTCCCACATAATTAATAGAATCAAAGAATGCAAAACAACCCTTAGCCAAGCATTCAACAAACTCTCTCACATAGATTTTAATATGATTCATGGATTAGAATTCGAATTAGATAAACTCCTTGAGGAAGAGGAAATTTTTTGGAAACAAAGGTCTAGGGAAAATTGGTTGAAGTGGGGGGACAAAAATTCCAAATGGTTTCATAAAAAAGCTACCCTTAGGAGGAAAAATAATGAAATATTTGGAATTATTGATCCTTCTAGAGTTTGGTTAGAGGAAGAGTCTATTATAGAAAATATGTTTACCTCCTATTTCCAGAACCTTTTTTCCACTTCAAATCCTGAACCATCTTCTATTGCAAATGTTTTATTTGGGATTCAGCCTAGAGTAGATCAAGTTATGAATAGCAGACTTCTGGCTCCCTTTACCAAAACAGAGGTTGAATGTGCTATTAAACAAATGTTTCCTACAAAAGCTCCTGGGCCGGATGGTATTTTGCTATTTTTTTTTATCAAAGTTATTGGCATATTGTGGGAAAAAACTATTGCGGAATGCTTGGATATTTTAAATGGTCGAGCTAGTATAGAGGAGTGGAATAAGACTAATATTGTTCTAATTCCGAAAGTTCCTAGTCCTAAAGAAGTGGGTGATTTTCGGCCTATAAGCTTGTGTAATGTTAACTATAAAATAGTTACAAAAACCATTGCTAATAGATTACAGGGGGTCTTAAAGAACGTTATTTCTGAATCTCAATCCGCTTTTATCCAGGGTCGTCTTATCTCGGATAACATTTTAATTGGTCTTGAGGGAATTCATGCTATTAAGACTAATAGATACACAAATAAAGAGATGGCTGCCTTAAAAATTGATCTAAGTAAAGCTTATGACTGAGTAGAATGAGTTTTCCTAAAAGAAATTATGCTTAAGCTAGGATTTGACTCTAAATGGGTAGATTTAATTTTAAGTTGTATCTCCTCGGCTCATTTTTCTGTTTTAATAAATGGTACTCTAAAAGGTAGTTTCCGGTCTAGTAGAGGGCTCCGCCAAGGAGATCCTCTCTCCCCTTATTTGTTTCTCTTAGTCATAGAAGGATTATCCCACCTAATTTCTCAAGCTAATGTTTCGGGTCAGCATTCAGGACTGGTATGTTCAAATGGTCCTTTAGTTTCTCATCTTTTATTTTCCGACGATAGTCTTATATTTTGTAGGGCCAATGAACTAGAATTACTAAGTCTAAAAAACCTCCTGAAACTGTATGAACTTGCTTCTGGTGAATGAAACTATACTAAGTCAACTATTATTTTTTCCCAAAAAGTAAACAAAGATAGACAATTGTATCTAAGTAGTATCCTCGGAGTAAATACAGTAACAAATTTTGGAAAATACTTGGGCGTTCCTTCGATACTATCTAGGAATAAAACAAATGATCTTAGGTACATATTGGATAAAGTGTGGAAATTAGTTCAGGGCTGGAAAAATTCTTTATTTTCTATTTTCGGGAAAGAAATTCTTATTAAAAGTATAGGCCAAACAATCCCCACCTACGCAATGAGTGTTTTTAAATTCCCAAAACAGTTATGTGATGAGATTAGCAAAAGCTTTACTAGATTTTGGTGGGGATTGAAAGATAATAAGAAACGAATGCATTGGTGTAGATGGGAGAAACTTTATTTACCTAAGAGCTTAGGGGGTCTAAATTTTAGGGACATTGAAGGGTTTAACCAAGCCTTAATTGCTAAACAAGTTTGACGTATTGTTTCAAACCTTGATTCTCTAGTCTCTAGATTTTTCAAGAGCATTTATTTCAATTCTTCTAGCATTTTAACTGCAAATTTAGGAAGTAACCCAACTTACCTCTGGAAAAGTCTACTGTGGGACTGAGAAATCGTATAGGAAATGGTCAATCAACCTTAATGTTTAAGGATCATTGGCTGCCAAAAGAGCTTACCTTTAAACCTCTATGTTTAGATCCTTCCTATATAAACGATAAGGTGGAAGATTTTATTTCTGCTTCAGGGGACTGGGATGTCGATAGGCTTAGCAGGGAGGTATCTAGGGAGGATCTGGATATCATTAGGAGAACCCCCCTCAACAGAAATTTAGCTGATAAACTAGTTTGGCATTACGATAAAATAGGCTCTTATTCGGTTAAGAATGGCTACAAATTACACATGAATGTCAAATTAGATGGTATTTCTTCTAGTATTTCTCCTATGCATAAGGTATGAAAAAGTCTATGGAAACTTAGAGTGCCTACCAAAATAAAACATTTCTGTTGGCGTGCTTTACATGAAATTTTACCGAATAAAGTTAATTTGTATAGAATGGGGATAGATACAGATATTAATTGCCCTGTTTGTTTGAATTATAATGAAAACACTGACCATATTCTCTTTGTTTGTAATCGAGTTAAGGATATTTGGAGTCGTACCTTCAATCGAGTGTTTCTGGACGAAGACTTTAACAGCAGCTTGATGGATCGTTGGTTGAGAATCGAGTCGAATTCTTCCATGGCTGAGATGGAGTTGGTTGCTATCGAAGGGTTGAAATCCCTTTGACAGCGGAAGCAAACAAGAACAATCTCGAATTAAATTTTCAATTTTAGAAAAACCAATACGTTGGCAACAAAATTCAGAAACAATTTCTAAATTACTAAGATTAAGCATGATGTAAATATATTCAAGATTAAGAATACTTACCGGATTCCGAAGAACACAACACAATGCTCCAATTTCGTTCTTGGGACTTCCAACGGACACCACCACTCGAATCACCCGCTATTCTCTTGGGATATCTTGAGATTTCGATTGTGGGGTCGATCCCGCCTTGGAAAGGGAAAATTCAGCAAAGGGATCACTGGAATTTTTTGAGAGAGAGAAGAGAGGAAAAGTCAGAGCTTTTTTTTCTGTATTGCTTGAATGAGAGAGTTGAGAGACCGTTGGGTAACCCCTCTCCACTTCATGATAAGTGGGGAGGGAGTTAAAACCCTACAAGATCTCAATCATTGGATCAAATCCAAATGATCTGGACCGTTTAATTATTATCAAATAATAATTAAATAATTAAATAATTAATAATTATTTAAATAATAATTAATTATCTAATTAATTATAATTAATTTAATTAAACCAACTTTAATTAAATCAATTATAACATATAGTTTTAATTCAATTAAATCATATTCAATTGAATCAAATAGGTCATTCAACTAATTTAAATTAATTGATCCCACATTAATTAAATATCAAATATCTAATTAATTTTATAATTGAATCATATTCAATTTTATCTCTCTCATTTAACCTATAGTTCTAATGTGCATCATAATGTACATTAATATAAACTATAGTATTAATTTGATTAAATCACATTTAATCAAATTAAAATTAATTAATTCCCCAATTAATTAATTCATGAATTAATCAAATATCACATATTTAATTAAATTCATAATTCTCTCATTAATTAATTTTGAATCATATCCAAAATTAATTTTATTATAAAGTTTAATTCAATAATTAAACTTATGGTATAATGTATCTCCATACATTACATTAATTGTATCAAAATACAATTAACTTAAATTCCCTTTAATATCAAGACTATATTATCTCAAAACCCGTTATGAGCTAGCATGTGGACCTAATGGACCTACAGATCAGAAGCTCCAACGATACGAGATTGATCAGCTAAACTCATTAACCGAGTCAATCAACATTCGTTAACTGTGGGTCACTCCACTAAAGACCCACAACTGCACTCTTCTCACTGTAGAATATTTCTGTGTCCACGGATATCGACCAATGCAGTAAGTCAATCCTTCACGTGTGTTCGTAACACCAGCTGGGTAAAATTACCGTTTTACCCATGGGTTACCTCTGGATCCTTAAGTACCACTAATCCCTCTAATGAACAACCTGTTTAGGGTCCAACCACTAAACAGAAATTCCTCTCGGGCTAGGAGAGGACAACGCGCTTTTGTTCAAGCCCCGGAATCAGCCCTTAAGGGAACACACATCTACTTGCCCCAATAGGGGAAGGAGTGAATTCCATCTTGTAATGTCATGTCCCCAGCTCCCCACTCGATCTTGTCCCCAAAAAGGTAGGCTTATTGAGTCGGCGTTCTGGCCACTCTCACCCGTACTAATTAAAGGACAATCCCTCGTGAGAAGGAGTTCATGACACACTCAGGATTAAGATCGAGTTACCTAGGTCATCCTATTGAAACAGTAACCTAACTAGTTAACGGTGTTACATCTAGTGGTTTACTATTTCGTGGTCCGGTCTTATGCAAACTCATTGCATAGGATACTCCCGCTCACATGTCTCCTACATGGACGCCTTGGATCAATACATCTGTATCAAATACAAAGCGGACCGTATCATATAGTGTTACTAAGATAAGGTACCCAACTACTATAGACCTTTTAGGTTGTTACTTGAACACTGATCCCCGTATGTCCCCATATACTAGCCCAAGTCTCATATAAACAACCTTGGATCTTAGTTTATTGGATTTGGATCACATTGTGCAATTCTAGACTTAATATGACAACAACACTTTATTGCATAAACCTCAATAACACTTTATTGTTACAAGTGTATAATTTGTTAATCATTCAGGGTCCGTTTGGAATCCATTTTAATTTAAATGTTTTTCAAGAATGCATTTTTGTAAAAACATTTTGTATAAAAATTGTTTAAAATTTAAACACTCATATGTTTGGTTGCATTTACTCACAAATGTTTTTATACACAAGTTATTGTTTACTTAAGAAGACTTTTTTAAGAAGTTGGTTTCAAGTTTTTCTCTCAAAATGGTTTATTTAACAATCTCATTTTCTAATAAGTCATTTTTAGTGGTTGCCAAACACTATAATTTTTTTTAAAATGATTTATTTTCAAAATTAAACACTTGAAAAGGTAAACCAAACACACCCTCACAGTTGTAGGACATAAAACCCAACAGCTGTGACCTGTTGGTCCATTTGGAATGACAGAAACCGATTAATCCATGGTGATCAAATTCCTGGCATCGAGTTTAAAAGTCAATGGATCAACCATTATTTGGAGAAATACTTACAAGTTAATTCAAAGCCCAACCCTAACTCCATTTCAAATCCCAGCTCCGTTTGTTCTCAAATCACCTCTAGGAACGATTGTTGGAAGCCGTCTCTGTCGGGTTGGTGGAAAGTTAACGTCGACGCGGCCTGGGTTCCTTCTTTTCCGACGACTGGCATAGGAGTGATATGTCGAAGCTCCGATGGTAAAGCTATAGCAGCTTCTTCAATTTCTCTGGATGCAAATTTGGGAGCTCCTGTTGCGGAATTGAGGGCTATTTTTGAAGGGATGGTTTTTGCTAAATCTATGGGTTGTCTCCAATTGGAAGTGGAATCAGATAATAAGCTTGCTGTGGAATTTATTACTAAAAAGAGCGCATTATGGACAGAAGTGGAAAGCTTAGTCGAATCTATTTGGGCTTTAATTCCAGTGTTTAGGGAGGTGGTCTTTCTCTATAGTTCCAGAAAATGTAATTCTGTTGCGGACAAATTAGCTAAATATGCCAGAGTATCTGTTTGAGTGAAATCTGGGTGGGCAATTTCCCAGATTGGTTATGTACTACGGTCGAATTTGACCGCTCTCGTTTTGCTCTTGTGGCGTTATAATACTGTATTTTATTTCAAAAAAAAAAAAAAAAAAAAAAAAAAAAAAAGAAGAAGATGGTCTTTCAAATAATGAAATCCTTGTAAATAATTACTTCAAAATATAAGTTTATAGTTATATCTTCGTAAGTATATATTTATAATTTTTTCAAAGAAAATAAATTCTACCGCACTAAAATTTAATTTTATATATTTTTTAGAAGGTTCCTTCAAAGATCAGTCTTTTAATACATTAAATAAATTTTGGTTGGGAGACTTCAAAGTTTTCAAAGTCTCCTCTATATTTAGTACTCCACATGATTCTTCAAACTTAAGAAATTGATTGATTCTCTTGAACTTTAAGCAATACATGAAGCTCATTTGCACTTTTTTTTTTTTAACAAAAAATATATATATTTTTTTCGACTTTCATGTTTGTATCTAATAGGTTCATAAATTTTAAAACTAATATGTAATAGGTTTTTAAACTTTCAATTTTGCATCGAATAGATTCATGTGAACTTTAAAAATATCAAATTAGTCCACAAATTTTCAATTTTGTGTCTCACAGATCCCTGAGATATTCAATGTTTTCCTAAATTAACAAATATATTAGACATAAAATTGAATTTTTTATTCGATAGGACATTAAAATTTCAATTTTATGTTGAATAAGTTCATGAATTTTAAAAAATATTGAATAGATCACGGACCTATGAAATACAAAATTGAAAGTTAAAAGACAAGTTTAGAGACTTATTAAATACTTTCTAAAGTTCATGAACCAATAAAACACAAAAATTGGAAGTCGAAGAATTTATTAAATACTTTTTAAGTTAAATGACTTATTTGATACAAATCTAAAATTTCAGACACTGAACTTGGAATATAAACTTTTTTTCTTTTCTTAATCAAAACGTATTTTATGTGATATTGTTACAATAGGAAAAAAAAAAGGTTAAGAAAAAGGAAGGATGATTTTAAAAATTAAGGTTTTTTTTCTTTTTTATAACCATTTCATTTTTATTTTTGGTTTTTGAAAATTATGCTTCTTTTCTAGCCAAATTCAAAAAACAAAAACAAGTTTTTGAAAACTTTTTTTTTCTTTTTTTTTTTCCTTCAAAATTTGACTTGGTTTTTTAAAACATGGGATAGAAGTAGGTAACAAAAACAAAAAATGTGGAAGGAGTGTTTTTATATGCTTAATTTAAAAAAACCAAAAATCAAAAACAAAAATATTATCAAACCTGACTTAAATGTTCATATCCTCCTTTGTCAAGAAAATTCTAACACTAACTTGGCACATCCCATGTCAATAAACTAATGAATATATATATTGATTTTTCTTTTAAGTTTTTTTTTTTTTTTTTTTTTTTTTTTACACAGAAGATCATGATGGAATAGAACCCTTTGCTTTTGTTTCAAAATAAATTTCTCCCATAAGTGACTTCAAATAGATTACTCCCTTCAAAATAAAAGGCGACTTTTCTTTGTTAATATAATTCAAAATAATAAATATATGTTTTAATAAAAACAACGAAAAAAAAAAATGAACTTTTTATATATATATTTTTTTTTGAAAAAATGAACTTTTTATATTTAACCATTTGCAATTATACCTAGTAACTGATATGGTTGGTTAATGATAAACCTAAGACATGATACATAATGAATTATGAAAATTTAGAAGATGAAAAAGTCTAGAGAAAAAAATATTTATAATTTCTCTTTAAAATTTAGGTGAATTATTTGGTAGAAATTTCGAGTTTTCAACGACTTCTAGATATACACTAACTTACTAACAATCATGTCTAAACTAGTTTTAATATTCACCCATGAAAATGGTATCATAAAAAATAATATAAATGATGGTAAAAGTATTTAATAATGCTTATTCTAAAAGTCTTTATAGAAAAAGACTTTCATTTATAAGCACTTTTTTCTTCCAAAACTTATCCCGAGAATTATTTTTTTAATTTATTTATATCTGATACATCAATTTCTATTTAAATAATATAAACCGTTTACTAAGGTCCCGTTTGATAACCATTTGGTAATTTTTTGTTTTTGGTTTTTGAAAATTAGGTTTGTTTTCTACCAATTTTCCTACCATAATTTTCATATTTGCCAATGATACATTTGAGTTCCTAGCCAAATTCTAAAAACAAAAACAAGTTTTTGAAAACTATTTTTTTTTAGTTTTCAAAATTTTCTTGGTTTTTAAAAACAAGGAAAGAAAAGTATTAGCAAAACAAAGAAACTTGTAGGTGAAAGTAGGATTTATAAGCTTAATTTTCAAAAACCAAAAACCAAAAACCAAATGGTTATCAAACGGGCCTAACTAATTTTGTTTGTAATGAAAGTATTATTGATAGGTATTATCCAATCTTTATCTTATGATGTCTTTTGAAAATTATTTTCAGTGGATGTTTTACTAAAACCCATACACATCAAGTTAACTAATATTAATGATTTTTTTTTTGAGACAATATTAATGACTTTTAAAACTGTTATATATTATATTTTGTAAAAATAAAAAATAAAAACCCTACACTTATAAGTAATTTTAAAACTATATATTTAAAAGGTTAAATTACAAATGTAATCCATGGACTTTCAAGTTTGTATCGTTTGGTTTCTGAACTTTAAAAAGTATTTAACAAATCTCTGAAGTTCCAAAATTGTATCTATATATGTAGTCCTCAAATTTTGAAAAGTGCCTAGTCCCTAAATTGGTGTCTAATAAGTTCTTGACTTATTCTACTTTTAAAATTCAAGATCCTACTAGACACAAAATTCAAAATTTAAGGTCCTATAAAAAATAAAATTCAATTTTATATTTAATAGATCATTTAAATTTTAAAAGTTTAGAATTTGTTAAAAACTTATGAGCCATAAAATTGAAAGTTCACAAATGTATTAGGAGAAACTTTTTAAATTTTAGGATTAAATAGACACAAACTTAAAAGTTTAGGGACTAAACAAATAATTTAATCTATTTAAAAATATTTTTAAATAGTTAGGCTATCAACTCAATTTTTTTTCTCTAAAAGATGCTGAACAAACTAGACAGCATTAAAAAAATTTTGGGTAAAATACCTTTTTGGTCCCTCATATTTCGGGTCAGTTTCCAATAGGTCCCTAGGTTTCAAAATCGAACAATCAAGTCCCCACTATTTAAAAAATGCTTCTATTGAGTCCCTAGACCGTTAATTTTTTTAACGGTGCTGACGTGGCACGTTAAAAATATTAAAATATTAATTTTAAATTAAAACAATAATAGTAATAATAATATAAAATAAAATAATTAAAAAATAAAAAAATAAAAACAAAACAAAAAAAAACCCTTTCTCTCTCCCTCGTTCCCTTCCGTTTCTTTCCCTCTTCTTTCCCCCTTTTTCCTTCAACTCTCCTCCGACGAGCCGCCACCACGCCGACCGCCGCCATCACGCCGACCACCGCCACTTTCTTTTTCTTCTTCCCCTTCCCTTTCCCTTTCCCCTTCCCCTTCCCCTCACCGTACCCCTCCGGCTTCGGTACCCTATCCTTCCCCTTCCCCTTCCACTCACCGTCGCCCTCCCACCACTTTCTTTTTCTTCTTCCCCTTCCCTTTCCCCTTCCCCTTCCCCTCACCATGCCCCTCCGACATTGGTACTCTCTTTCCCCTTCCCCTCACCGCCGCCCTCTCCAAATTTGGGTTTTCAAATCGTGGGTTCTTTTTCAAGTTTTCAAATCGTGGGGTTTTTTTTTCAGTTTGAAAAAAATGGTTGGAAGAAGATCTGAGGGTTCTTTTTTTAAGCTTTCAGATCTGGAGGGGGAGGGTCAATGTTGAGGAAGAAGTAGATTGGAAGGGGTGGGTTATTTTCCAGTTTGAAAAAAAAAAACAGTTGGAAGAAGATTTGTGGGTTTTTTTTCTTCAAAGTTTTTAGATTTGGAAGGGAAGGGGTGGGTTTTTTTTTCAGTTTGAAGAAAAAATGGTGGCAGCGGCGGCGTGGTCGCGGCGGTCGGCGTGATGGCGGTGGTCGGCGTGGTCGCGACGATCGGCGTGATGGCGGTGGTTGGCGTGGTCGCAGCTCGTCGGAGGAGAGTTGAAGGAAAAAGGAGGAAAGAAGAGGGAAAGAAAGGGAAGGGAACGAGGGAGAGAGAAAGGGGTTTTTATTTTTTGATTAATTATTTTATTTTATATTATTATTATTATTATTTTAATTTAAAATTAATATTTTAATATTTTTAACGTGCCACGTCAGCACTGTTAAAAAAATTAACGGACCAGGGACTCAATAGAAGCATTTTTTAAATAGTGGGGACTTGATTGTTCGATTTTGAAACCTAGGGACCTATTGGAAACTGACCCGAAACATGAGGGACCAAAAAGGTATTTTACCCAAAAATTTTAAAAAAATATGTATACATTCAAGAATGGAGGCATTAACTTCATCTTCCATTGATTCCATTAATTTGGTTGTCTTGTATATATTTTTTCTTTTGCGCCATAACTACATTTGACAACTTGCTTTTTGTATCTTATGAAAAACAACTGGCTTCTTGCCTAATATAGTTTGCATTACAATAAATTAAGAGAGTGTTGGGTGGAAAATAATTCAAAATTTAAAATATAAAATTCATCTCACGCATAATTAAACTTTAAAAATATCAATAACTTTCTATGAGTTTGGAAATTTAAAGTCTCGCTATTGCAATTTGAAATTATATATTATATATTAAAAAAATATATATCAACCTAAGTATGGTTCAACTTATATTAATCACATTTTATCTTAGGCTTTTAATATTGATACGAAGGAAACAACTCCCACAAAACAATGTTGTTCAAAAAAAAAAAAAAAAGTGACTCAACCTAATAATTAATTGGGAGAAAACATCTTAGCTTACAAAGAGTAAGTTTGAAGAAATCCTTGCAGGAAGTGATGTCCTAAAAGATATGAAACTCGACAAGGTTGAAATTGAGCTCGAAAGACTGCTAAAGGAAGAAGAGATATATATTGGAAATTTAGATCTAGGGAAGATTGGCTAAAATGGGAAGACCGTAACATGAAATGATTCCAATCCAAGGCAAGCACGAGGAAAAAACAGAACACCATTGAAGGGATCTACAACAAAGCGAGAGTTTGGATTACTGATGAGTAGGAGATGGGAAATGAAGCCATTTATTTTCAAAAAAAAAAAAGAAGAAAAGAGTAAACTAGATTTTTAAGTTAAAAAAGATTCCTCAAGTATTACCATGACACACTTAAATGATTCTCTATGGTAAATTCATATTCAGAAGGTAAATTCATATCCTTTCCTTCTACACATTAAGGATAAACTAATCAACTCTTTTGCATTACTTGCAATCTTCCATCTCCCTAGCAATCTTCCAACTTAACTTCTAATCCAAATTTCCCAATTAACCATCCAAAAGTTTCCCTTTAAATACTCAATTCCCTCATTTTTTATAATGTCAACTCTTTTCTCTCTCTCATCATCTCATAGTTGATTAACAATTTCACTAATTAATTATTGAGGAAAAAAAATGGTCTTTGACAATTAAGAAGCTGCCAAAATCCAAGCCCACCAATGTTGAAGAAGCTCAATAGAAATTTCAAAAAATTCAAAACCTTAATCAACAAGAGCTTCAACAAGTCTCATACTTCTTCTTCTTCATCCAAACGCTACAAATTCCCTTCACTGTCTCTTCCCCTTCCACCGCCTTCGCCGGAAATGTCATCACCGTTGCAACCTTTCTGGCAATCATCGGCGGCACCCGCCACCGCCACCCCGTTTCCTCAAGCACAATCCACGGTTCTTCCCGATCCTTCTAACTTCTTCGCCCCTCACCTTCTTTCCTCTCCCCTCCCCACAAATTCCTTCTTCCAGAACTTCACCGTAAAAAATGGCGATCAGCCAGAATACATTCATCCATATCTAATCAAATCCTCCCTCTCCACCGTCTCAATTTCGTACCCTTCAATGTTTTCCAACTCCGCTTTCGGTTATCAGGTCTTCAATGCCGATTGGACCATTTCTGAAAATCCCTCCTCTGTTTCTCAGAAACCCCATATCATCTCTTCGTTTAGTGATCTGAGTCTCACTCTCGATATTCCCTCCGGTAATCTCCGATTCTTCCTCGTTCGAGGAAGCCCATTTTTGACGTTCGAGGTTTTCAATAATGCCCTAATTTCAATCTCCACCATTCACGCGATTCTCTCGTTTTCGTCCAACAGTTCGTCGACTAAATTCACTGTCACTCTCAACAACAATCAGACATGGCTGATTTACTCATCGTCGCCGATCAATTTGACGCACAGTCTCTCGCAGATTACTTCTGGTGGATTTTCCGGCATCGTACGAATCGCGGTTTTGCCGGACCCACATTGCGAAACGGTTCTCGATCGGTTCTGTTCTTGTTATCCTGTTTCAGGTGAGGCGAATTTTAGAAATCCTTCTTGTTTGGAGTATAAATGGGAGAAGAAGGGGTGGGGAAATTTGTTAATGCTGGCGCATCCTCTTCATCTTCGTCTACTCTCCAACGAAGATTCCGCCGCCGTTGTTCTTGATGGTTTCAAGTACAAGAGCATCGACGGCGACCTGGTGGGCGTCGTCGGTGGCTCGTGGGTTTTGAATCCTGATCCTGTTTCAGTAACTTGGCATTCGATCAATGGCATTGGAGAGGAATTTCGGAGCGAAATCATCTCTGCGCTTGTGAAAGATGTTGAGGGCTTGAAATCTTCACCCATTACAACAACAGAGTCTTATTTTTATGGGAAATCAATTGCGAGAGCTGCTAGGCTCGCATTGATTGCTGAGGAAGTGAATTATCTAGAGGCGATTCCTGAAGTGAGGAAGTTCTTGAAGGGGGCGATTGAGCCATGGCTGCGTGGGACTTTTAATGGCAATGGATTTCTTTATGATGGGAAATGGGGTGGCATTTTGACCCAACAAGGGTCTTCTGATTCTGGCAAGGATTTTGGATTTGGAGTTTATAATGATCACCATTATCATATTGGTTACTTTCTTTATGCCATTGCTGTGCTGGTGAAGATTGACCCAGCTTGGGGAAGAAAGTTTAAGTCTCAAGCTTACTCTTTAATGGCGGATTTCATGAACTTGAGTAGGAGATCCAACTCAATGTTCCCGCGGTTGAGATGTTTCGACTTGTATAAACTTCACTCTTGGGCTTCGGGGTTGACTGAATTCGCCGACGGTCGGAATCAAGAGAGCACCAGTGAGGCTGTGAATGCTTACTACTCTGCAGCTTTGATGGGTTTGGCTTATGGAGACACTCATCTTGCTTCCATTGGATCAACACTAACAGCGTTTGAGATTAAGGCAGCTCAAACATGGTGGCAAATCAAGGAAGGGGATAATCTGTATGACACTGATTTTGCAAGAGAAAACAAGGTCGTTGGAGTGCTTTGGTCTAACAAAAGGGACAGTGGCTTGTGGTTTGCTCCTCCTGATTGGAGAGAATGTAGGCTTGGGATTCAGGTGTTGCCTTTATTGCCCATCACTGAGGTTTTGTTCTCTGATGCTGGCTTTGCCAAGGAGCTTGTGGATTGGACATTGCCTTCTTTGAGAAGGGAAGGAGTTGGGGAAGGATGGAAGGGATTTGCTTATGCTTTGCAAGGCATTTTCGACAAAGATGGGGCGTTGGAGAATATCAGAAACTTGACGGGGTTCGACGACGGGAACTCGCTCTCTAATCTGTTGTGGTGGATTCATAGCAGAGGAGGAGAGGAGGAGGATGAAGGCTTTGGCCGTGGGTGGAAACATTGGTGGTTTAGCCATTAATCTCACATCCAATAGCTGCAATGTGAAACATATTCAGTCTAATCGAATAAAACCAAACTGAATCCATTTGAATTCGCCGAAAACGAAACAATCTACAGACTTATATCTTTCACTTGACACATACTGGTACATTGAAACATATAGCTTGTTTTAGACATTACTGGTGCTGTATTTGTATACTTTTCAGATTCATTGGAGATGGTCGCTAGAGGAAGAAAGTGCAGTGTGTTTATTTCATGTAAATTTCTTGTGCAGTTCATCTTCTTTGGCAAGCTTGCATGTGTTTGTTTCAATGCTGCTGTGTGTGTGCTTGATTCCCTGTTGCTGTTAATGCCAGTTCCTTGTGCATTTCATATTGGTTTTATATTCAATAAAAATAAAAGGATGTCTATGTCTTCTTCTTGTGCTAGAAAAAAAAAATATATATATATTAACTCTTTAGCCTCGTAGGAGTTGCTCGAAGCTAGGCTCGAGGTGACGAGTCTCTTCGAGCAAGAAAAAAAAAAAAAGAAAAGAAAAAAAAAAGAAAAGTTTATGTTCATACTTTTTGGTTAGTTGATTCCATTCTTGTGGAATGATTTGATATGGGACTCTTTGTTTCTGTTACTTCAGATTCTCCCTTTAAAAAACAAGTTTAGAAACTTGTGTTGGGAATTTGAGGTCAACATTTTTAGAATATTTTGATTTTCTATAACCCGTTTCCCAAATTCCCATTTGCATGTTTTTATTCCAATGTTTTATCCAAAACAGGACAACCCAAATTTCAAGTAAAAGAAAGAACCCCAAATATCCATAATTGACTATAGTAATGAGATTGTATATCATAATTATGCAAAAAATAACTACCTTTTTAATTAAAACAAATGAAGTTGTGAGAATCATGAAATCTTGTCAGATTTGATTCATAATATATATTTTTTTTTTTCATTTTGTTTGTTTGTGGTAGACGATATAATTAAGTTCGAGTTGATGTTGAAACTGTTATTCTATAGTTGATTTTTTTTTTTTTTTTTGAAAAAGAAATGCTTCATTAACCCAACCCACCAAACTACACGCCCTCAATAAACGGGGAGGGACTCTTCGCAAGAAAAGAAAGAAAACCAGGGACAACAAAACGACGTCCATTTTCCCGCGTGGGGAATTTGCCTGGCCTGGAACAAAAGAAAAATCAAGCTTACAAGCATGCCTAGCAATACAGTGGGCTACTGTGTTCTTAGATCTACAGTAATAGCGGAAGTTGACTGCAAACAACCTCGACACTTGGCTGATGATCGAGTCGTTACAACTTTCGTCTCCGATAAATCTTCCACATCGCCTACCAAGACTCTGATGACCTCCATGGCATCAGACTCAATATCGAGAGGGATCCGGATCCGGTGCCGAGAATAGGTATCCGCCACCATTTTCATCCCTTCTAAAATTGCTTTGGCCTCCAACGTTTTAATGGGCCAATTTCGACTAATCGCTTTCGATCTGCAACAAATCAGGGATCCATTCGAATCATGAACCACCCAACCGATTTCTCCATGATTCTCTTTCTCGTCCCACGCTGTGTCTGAATTAAGCTTCCAGGAGTTCGGCTTTGGGGCTTCCCACAATTCTTGATTCGCGTGGCTCCAAGATCTTTCCTTCAATGGAGCTGACAGGTACTCAATTTCCCAATCTTTAATGTTGTTTTCCATGCTTTTCTGAAAATGCTCTGCTGCTGGAATAAAATGAGAATGTTCAATTTTATTCCTATACGTCCATATACTCCACATTATAATCAACCCTTTTGCAATCTCCTCGGTGTTGAGATTATCCACCATCCAGCTCCAAAAATCTTTAGGATTCCACTCTTTCCTGCATAAATCAAGGAGGATTAGGCTTTTGGGAATAAATAGCTCCCATATATTTTTTGCACTCCCAAATAACATAGGAAGTGGTTTCAATATTCTTACGACATAAGGACAAAGAGGGTTTAGAGCACATAATACTATGTTATCTTAACATTTCATTTTTAATGTCAATCTAAGAAGTTTGAGAATTGAAAATAAATTATTTTGAATATTTTTTTTAACATAATACATATGTTTAAGTTACATAAGAAACAATTATGTCCTTATGTAATTAACGGAGGGTCGAAATTCCAAAATGAAAATTACGTAGTAACATTAGAATAAATTAAGAGATTTAAAATGTAACGCCCCAGGTTTTAATATGATCTAACCTAGTGACATTACTAAAACTCCTATTCAAACCAACCAAGAGCTCCGAAAATTTCGGTAGCATAACGGCTTACATAGGACAAACCCAA
This sequence comes from Luffa acutangula, assembly GCA_036850905.1. NCBI lineage: Eukaryota > Viridiplantae > Streptophyta > Magnoliopsida > Cucurbitales > Cucurbitaceae > Luffa > Luffa acutangula. Next base: position 6,194,477 of record CM072094.1, on the reverse strand, counting down.
AATTTTAAATCACCTGCTAAACACAAAATGCCAATTTCATATTGATCCATTCTACTCCACAACTCCACAGAACAACTACAAACAATTTACGAGTCAGATTTCGTATATTCAACCAACAACTGATTCACATTCTTCTAAAGCAACATGCTCTTGACTTCTAAAAACAATGCAACTTTATTATTCATTAACATATTTACAACCTAACAGAAACATGAAATTCTAAACGAGTCCAACAACTAAAAGAAACCAATCCAACCTATATGCAAGCTAAAGAATCAACCTATTAACAGCCAAGTAAAGAACTACCCTATCCAACAGAAAGAAAAATATCCAATATGCAAAATCCTGTGGTCATCCCTCGTGAACCTCCTCGTCTACATCACCGGGCACATAATACTCGTCACCTGCATAGTCTGAAAATGTTGTACTGATACCCCTCCCCTTCCTTTTCCCCCAACATTTTCAGACTATGCAGGTGACGAGTATTATGTGTCCGGTGATGTAGACGAGGAGGTTCACGAGGGATGACCACAGGATTTTGCGTATTTGATATTTTTCTTTCTGTTGGATAGGGTAGTTCTTTACTTGGCTGTTAATAGGTTGATTCTTTAGCTTGCATATAGGTTGGATTGGTTTCTTTTAGTTGTTGGACTCGTTTAGAATTTCATGTTTCCGTTAGGTTGTAAATATGTTAGTGAATAATAAAGTTGCATTGCTTTTAGAAGTTAAGAGCATGTTGCTTTAGAAGAATGTGAATCTGTTGTTGGTTGAATATACGAGAACTGACTCGTAAACTGTTTGTAGTTGTTCTGTGGAGTTGTGGAGTAGAATGGATCAATATGGAAGTGACATTTTGTGTTTAGCAGGTGATAGAGAGCATAGCTAGCTATTTTTACTTATTTAATTTAGCTAGTCTTTTATGATTTATTGGCCATTTTATTGCACTTAATTGTTTATTTTGTAGGAAAGCGTTAATTAGAGCTAAAACGTGGAATTGGAGTTAATCGAGTGGTCGGGACGCGAAAATATGCCAAAGAATCGGAAAGTTCAAGCAACAAGGAGCCAAGAGAGGGCATTCTGCCCATCAGCGTCGAGACGCCACTCGTGGAGGGTCTCGACGCTGGTTTTCCTTAATTACAAGAGGCGACAGCATCACAGCGTCGAGACGCTGTGACAATAGCATCTCGACGCTACCGTTTTTCCCTTATTTAGAAAGTCTTGATAGCATCTCGACGCTGTCGCATATTTTCCTATTTAACTTTCTTTTCTTGCTACGGATTGGGGGAGGCCAAATGGAGAGAATGGAACCCTAATTTCGACTAGAGACCTACTGTGGGAGCTGAAGCAAGGACGAGGACCGGGAATCTCACTTGGTGTTGGATATCGAGACGGGGACGTGCCAGGATCGACGACATTAAGTGTTTCCTTTCCTTTTACTTCTCTCTAGCTAGATTTTATGGCCTTTTCATGTTTAGTTGAGCTTGTAATGACATGTATGAGTAGCTAAACTTGTAGCTTAGGGATTGATGTAGTTGATTTAGTTTATGGATTGATTTATGGTTTAAGTTGTGCAATGGTTATTATGTATGCAATCTTGATTTAATGCTTTCAATTAATTGGCCATTAGTTGAATGATTTGAGTTTTGATTCTTGCTCGGGAGAGGGGATTAAATGTAGACTTACTCAAGATTGCATGACTAAAGTTTATTTTCTAATTCGTGACGGTTTTTAGATTAACTTTAGAATTGGTCAAAAGAACTCATTGCCTTGCATGTTAATAAACTTAGATAGGGATATCAAGTTGGTTAATTTGCATGAGAATCAATTATACTCGGGAGAGGTAATTGTGATTAAAGGTTCTTAGGCTCATAATTCCATAGTGCATAATAACTTATTCCTTAAAATCAATCCTAGACTAAATCGACGAAATCAATTCCCTAAGTATTCTTCCAATTGAATTTCCACTTTTTACTTGTTTTGATTTAGTTTTCGATCTATCACTCATTACTTTGTGTTCCCTAAATAAAATTGAGCAAGATAATTCACAATACTTGATTTAGCTTAAACATCCAATCCAGAGGACGACACTCGTTTATACGAACACTTTATTATTACTTGACCCGTGCGCTTGCGGTAAGGAAAATTCCACATCAAGTTTTTGGCGCCGTTGCCGGGGATTGACACACTTAGTTAGATTAATATTGCGAAAAATTGTTCGGTCTTAATTTAGGGTGTATTTTTATTTTTCTAGGTCGTTTGCATTTTTTTTCCTTATTTGTGTTTCTTTCCATATTTGTTTTTCTAGTTTAGTTTTTCTTTTAGTTGTGTAATCTTTGCCTTATTTGTTTCTTGTTTTTTCTTTTTTAGATTAGTTTTTCCTTATTTGTTAGTTTATTTTACAACTTGATAACTTACTTATCTATCCGATTAAACACATATACCATTATGAATCAAAAGAAAATTTGTTAATATTAAACTTATGTTAAATTATTCAGAGAAAGTCAACAATAACTAAAGTCATATTTTTTCAAAAAAAAAAAAAACTAAAGTCATATTTTTATATATAAGTTTATAGACTGAAAACTAATATCTAAAAAGTTAAAGACTTAGAATATAATAAATATATATAAACAAGATGGGAAACAAAAGTAGGATAAGATGGTCTTTTAAATAATGTAATCCTTGTAAATTACTTCCAAATATAAGTTTATACTTATCTTCACAAGTATATATTTATAATTTTTTCAAAGAAAAAATTTACCGTTCACTCAAATTTTATTTTATAGATATTTTAGAAGGTAAATTCAAAGATAGTCTTTTAATATATTAATTAAATTTTGGTTGGGAGACTTCAAAGTTTTCAAAGTCTCGTCTATAGTTACTCCACCTGATTCTTCAAACTTAAGAAATTGATTGATTCTCTTGAACTTTTAAGCAATACATGAAGCTCATTTGCGCATTTTTTTTTTGTAAACCAAAGATTTTTTTTTGTCACATTACAAGTTTAATTAGTTCGTCATATTTGTTTGAATCGAATAGGTTTCTGCTATGACAGTAATTGAAAATTCAACAAAGCAAGAATGAAAGAGAGAAGAACAATACAAATTTACGTGGTTCACTAACAGTGTGTTAGCAACATCCATGGACAGAGGGAGAGAGTAGTTTTATTAGTGAGGAGAAATCATATACAGATTACAGAGATTAGGATAGATTAGGTTAATAGGGTTTATATATGACACCACTCTTAACCCTAACAGGATAGACCCAAAGATAAAGCCCCAAAATGCAAATTACATATTTAATCTCTAGGCAGAATTTAATAAGATCCTCGTACTTGGTCATTTGAAGCTCTAGATAACAAATTCAAGGCATATCAATAAATCTCCACCTTGACTTGAATTCTCTCACAAATAACAAATGTACCCAAAGAATGTACCATATGCAACTCGAAAGTCACCAGATGTACATAGACTCTCCCTATGCTTTAGAATGTCCCATAGGGACCATTAACAATTCAAAATATTTAGCAAGTCCAAACAATGTTGGAACTTGCCGCTTGGAATTGGCTTGGTGAACAATCTTCGAGGTTATTAGTTGTTCTAACTTTCATCACCTTAATCCCCTTCTCATTTCTCAGGAAATGATATCCTAACATCTATATGTTTAGTTCTCTTATGATGGAGTTGATCCTTGGCTAGGCATATTGCACTCAAACTATCACAATATACAACAACCTGATCATGATGTAAACCAAGGTCACCAACTAGCCCTTTCAAGCATATTACCTCTTTAGTAGCTTTTGTTAGTGCCATGTACTCAACTTTAGTAGTAGATAAAGTAATTGTAGGTGCAGAGTTGCTTTCCAACTAACAACTAAAATCAAGGCATATCAACCGTTCGTAAATTATAAAACGTATATGTAATAGATTTTTAAACTTTCAACTTTTTACTTGTAGGTTCATGAACTTTAAAAATGTCAAATAAGTCTACAAATTTTAAATTTTGTTTCTCATAGGTCTCTAACATATTCAATGTTTTCCTAAATTAATAAATATATTAGACATAAAATTGAATTTTGTATTTAATAGGACACTAAAATTTCAATCCTATGTTGAATAAGTTCGTGAATTTTAAAAAATATTGAATAGATCAAGGACCTAAATACAAAATTAAAAGCTAATTTTTTTTTTTGAGGAGTAAAAGCTAAAAAATTTATTGGACACGAAATTGAAAGTTTAGAGATTGGTTAAATACTTTCTAAAGTTCATAAACCATTAAAACACAAAATTGAAAGTGGAAGAATTTATTAAATATTTTTTAAGTTCAATGACTTATTTGATACAAATCTAAAATTTCAAACACTGAACTTGTAGTATAATTCTTTTTTTTATCCAAACAGTCTATGTAATATAGTTAAAATAGGGAAAAAAAGGTTAAGAAAAAGGAAGAAGTTAAAAATTAAGGTCTCGTTTAACAACAATTTCTTTTTTTATTTTTGGTTTTTGAAAATTATTCTTCTTTTCTCTCAATTTTCTACCATAGTTTTCATCTTTATTAAGTAGACAACTGTTGATGATCAAATTTCGCTAGGTAAATAACCTTCGCTCCATGTGATAATCGCCAGTGAATTTGTTTGAGAGAGCGGGGGAAGACGTGGCCTGCAAAAAGGAAAACCTGCACACCGGTGTGGTGCTAGCCACACCGCCTCCGATGCTTAAGTCAGAAAATAGAAGTAGGAGGGCTAGAGAGCGAGAGAGAGAGTCGAGAATAGAGTAGAGAGTACGGGTCCCCTTCTTCGGTGGTGAAGAGGGGTATAAATACCTGCTCGGGCTCCTAGGGTTATGAGGCGTTCTGGGACGAAGCAAGTTGGACCGGGGCGGCTGGAGGCGGTAGGGGCCGAGCGGAGGCAAACGGACTCGGCCCGCACAAGGGGGTCGAGTGGTCGGCCTCAGCCTTGGGCCGAGGCCGACCATCATGCTCAGCCTCGGCCCAAGGCCGAGGCCGACCGTACGGGTCGGGCCACGTTGGCCCGACCCGTCAGGCTGGTCTTCTTCTAGGTCGTCTCCTGGTCCCATCTCCGCCCGGTTGTCCTCGTCAGCTCCTTGTACACCATGGTGGTCCAAAATTGCCTATAACATTAAGCCCCCACTCTTGAATTGGGATTCAGGTGCGGCATAGTGCTACCGGTTGAGCTCTTAAGCCCGATTTAAGAGTATAATTCTCGTTCCACGTCGACTTACGCATGAGTTCCTTGTTATCCTACAAGATAGGACAAACTGGACAAAATAGAAACTCCCTGAATAGGGGTTAGGTGAAATGGAAATGAGAAAGGTGAGGGATTACAAAGGTGGCGCTGGTTGACCTCGGCCTCGGGAAGAGGCCGAGCACAGCAGTGTCCTAATTTTGCTTAAGGGAGCACAACAGCGAGACCCCCGTACTTGGTCACTCAGAGTGCTTCATTCTAGGTTCAAGTCATATCCATACATATGATTTGAAGACTCTAAGCTCTTGCATTGAAAAGTTAATTTCTGCAAAAGAGTAGTTAGGGAAGAGGCTATGGTCGGCCTCGGCCTCAAGCCCCCGTTAGCCTAAAAACTTAGCCCCCTGCATTCATATATTAGTCCTTGTAGGAAAGTAGTAAAAGAACAGGCTAGGACATGTAATTTCAGCAAAACATGGTAAGCCATAGTGCTTTTTGTTTAATAGGGGGCGCGTATCCTCTGTTGCTTGCTTTTTGTTTAATAGGGAGTGCATATTCCCTTTTCAGCCCCCAATCTCAAGTAGAACTTCACTGAAACATAAAGTATAGTTGAGTAAATAGGAGAATACCTTTAAAGTTTGTGGTCGGCCTCGACAAGAGGTGCACGACCTTGGCAAGAGGTGTTCGGCCTTGGCAAGAGGTGCTCGATCCCGGCTTCTGCAGGGCGAGCTTGACTTATATCAAGTGTTTGAGCTCTGAGGTGAGGTAGACTTGGTTAGTCCAAGCTTTCATGATGGGCTCACGTCAGTTGAGGCGAGGTAGACTCGGCAGTCCAGGCTCGCCTGTTGTGAAGACGCTCAGGCCAGATGAGGTGAGGTAGACTTGTTGGTCCAGGCTCACGTAACCTCAATCTGGATGAGGCGAGGTAGACTCGGTAGTCCAGGCTCGCCTGATGTAGAGATGTGATAACTACCCAAAAGGTAGTTATTTAGGCCTCAATTATATAGGGATTTGTGTGTCCTTTATGCTTATTAGGGTTGGTTTTGGATAGATATTACATGTTTTAACCCATTTGGAAGAATGGAAGCATTGGAAATTATTTTGTGCAGATTATGCTGTTGAGCGACTGGAGGGAGCAAATTCTATGCTGCAGCAAAACTGGGAACAGAAACTGCCACATCACAACTCGTTAGCCAACTTCATGAACCGACTTCTGTTGAGTTATTTTCGTGATAAAGGATCAAGGAGAGCCTTACACGTGTCCTAGTTGACCTAATTCAAGCCTCCCATCCTTCTATAAAAGGAAGTAGCCGTCAAAGTCAAAGTCATTCCATGTTTTCCCTTGGAATCCGAATAGTATAGGGAGATTGAAGATCATCAAGAACACCATCTTCCGCAAGCTGATTAGGGAGTTTACTTTCTTTATTAACTTGTGGTTATGGACATGCATACTCAGATTGTAATTCGTATTCCTATGCCTATTATGAACTAAGTAGCTTAAGGTGTTGGTTAGGAATAATGTGATTACTGTGCTTCATCTCTGGTAATAAATTGACTATCGCATTTTGGTTAATTGTTGTACTTATTCTCATTTTAGGCCCGCCTGGCCAGCCGGTGTGAATAACTCTCTCTAGTTTCAGGGATGATTTAGAGAGTGTGTGACAATTATCCACACTACGATCATTGTGTATTGGTGAACGCCAGTTACTGAGCTAGGGATAGCCAGTTGCCTAGTGCTTGATCGGTCGTACTTCATTGTGTTTGAAACATATCCCAAAAGATCCGGAGTTCCGGGAGGAATCCGCTAATAATACTGCGAGAAATGCATGATCAATAATATTGCTAGAGCATATCTTAGAACAATCACTAAAGCCTAACCAGCGCCTGTCTTTAATCTGTCTATCTATTTGTTTACTTGTTGTTCTGTCATTTATTTTGCTTCAGCATAATTCCGATAAAACCAAATCATTTTATTATTCTTGAAACCATTAAAAAGTTACACAAAAATGGGTAGAGTGGAAACTAATTCAAGACTCGGATTGATAATATTACTTGCTGCAGACTGTGTATACTTGCACAGGAATTCTAGAGTATTTTATATCATATTTTTACTCACTCTAGGAACCCGACAAGATGCTCAGGCCAGATGAGGTGAGGAAGACTCGTTGGTCCAGGCTCACGTAATCCCAAGTCTGGATGAGGCGAGGTAGACTCGACAGTCTAGGCTCACATGATGTGAAAATGTTCAAGCCAGATAAGGTGAGGTAGACTCGTTGGTCCAGGCTCACGTAATCTCAATCTGGACGAGGCGAGGTAGACTCGTTAGTCCAGGCTCGCATGCAGGCGTGGGCACTAAGCGTGGAAACCTAGGCTCGCATATAGGTGTGGGCACTAAGCAGTAAGCTTGGGCTCGCAAGGTAGGCGTGGAACCCGACAAGATGCTCAGGCCAGATGAGGTGAGGAAGACTCGTTGGTCCAGGCTCACGTAATCCCAAGTCTGGATGAGGCGAGGTAGACTCGACAGTCTAGGCTCACATGATGTGAAAATGTTCAAGCCAGATAAGGTGAGGTAGACTCGTTGGTCCAGGCTCACGTAATCTCAATCTGGACGAGGCGAGGTAGACTCGTTAGTCCAGGCTCGCATGCAGGCGTGGGCACTAAGCGTGGAAACCTAGGCTCGCATATAGGTGTGGGCACTAAGCAGTAAGCTTGGGCTCGCAAGGTAGGCGTGGGCACTAAGCTGAAAAGCCCAGGCTCGCAAGTAACCGTGGGCACTAAGCTCGAGGACTTAGGTTTGCAAGGTAGGCGTGGGCACTAAGCTGAGGAGCTTAGGCTCGCATATAGGCGTGGGCGCTATAGGCTCGCATGGTGCGTGGGCTCTATAGGCTCGCAGGTAGGCGTGGGCACTATAGGCTCGCATGATGCGTGGGCTCTATAGGCTCGCAGGTAGGCGTGGGCACTAAGCTGAAAAGCTTAGGCTCGCATGTAGGCGTTGACACTATAGGCTCGCATGATGCGTGGGCTCTATAAGCTCGCATGTTTGAGCGTGGGCACTAAGATGAAAAGCTTAGGCTCGCATGTTGAGCGTGTGCACTAAGCTGAAAAGCCTAGGCTCGCATGAGAGGTGTGGGCACTAAGCTGAAAAGCTTAGGCTCGCAAGTAAGCGAGGGCACTATAGGCTCGCATGAAGCGTGGGCTCTGTAGGCTCGCACGTGTTCGATCTCGCTTGAAATAAGAGGGTTAGCCTTGGTCACAACCATGGCTATGGTCGGCCTTAGCCTCGGGCATGGCTTAGGTCGGCCTCGGCCTCGACCTTGGCCTCGATCATATCTGGGGTTGGCTTAGGCCTTGGCCTCGAACAATCTTTTCTTTGCTTCAATCTGGATCTTGCAATGTGTTCAACTGCATTGGCAATCTGATTTGTCTTGATTATGTGATCTTGGGGTCACTTTTGAGATCTTGGATAGTCGGCTTCGGCTTTGGCCTAGGGTCGGCCTCGGCCTTAGGATGACCATAGCTTTGGGTCGGCCTCGGCCTCGGCCTAAGGATGACCATAGCTTAGGGTTGGCCTCAGCCTGACAGCTTCTTCCTCTTAGCCCCCAGCTTTGTTCTGATCTCTTGTGGGGCTTCCTCCTAATCAGTCTGAATGAACATCTCGGGTCGGCCTCGGCCTGGTCAGCCTCCCTTGACATCCTCAGCCTTCGCACTGTTCGTCTTGGAGTCATTTAGCTTCTGCAGGTCTCCCTGAGGATTTCCGAGATCTTTTAGTGTGTTTAAAAGCTCAGTCTTCCAAGGGAGATTGTCTTTCTTGGCCTCGACCTCGGCTGTTCTGGCCACGACTTTGGTAGCCATGGCTTCAGCTTCGGCAGTTTTGGCCTCGGCCTCGGCAACCTTAGTTTTGGGCTCCTCAGAACTGTTCGATCTGTAGGTTTGAGCCCCCTGACCTTGCTGCTCATGCTGTCAGTCTTTTTTTCGATTTCTGCGATTAATGGTTATTTTCGGAAGGGTTTGGATTTCGGTTTCCCTTTTCCGTCCTCTTACTCATTGAATCACCGATGTGCAGACTTAGCAAGCTTTCTTCCCCACAGACGGTGCCAACTGTTGAAGATCAAATTTCGCTAGGTAAATTACCTTCGCTCCACGTGATAATCGCCAGTGAATTTGTTTGAGAGCGGGGAAGACGTGACCTGCAAAAAGAAAAACCTGCACACCGGTGTGGTGCTAGCCACACCGCCTCCGATGCTTAAGTCAGAAAACGGAAGTAGGAGGGCTAGAGAGCGAGAGAGAGAGAGAGTCGAGAATAGAGTAGAGAGTTCGGGTCCTCTTCTTCGGTGGTTGTAACGACCCGACTTCTTAATAAGCCTTAAAGGGACCGTTACGACAATGCATGCTTTGGAGGCATTTTTAAGAGAAAATAATTTGGAACAAACATATTAATTTAAACAAAAGTTTAGAGCAAAACTTTTATTCGGGATCCCTACTTTCAAAGATTTTAAATAAGCTTAAATAGTTTCTAAAACATAAACGCACAAGGCCTCTAAAAATCTTCTTAAAACAATTTACAAAAGTAAAACATGGTTCTTAACGCGGAATAAAATAAATTATGAACTCAAGTCCTCCCATGGCCATCTACCGATTTCTCATCAATCGCCTTTCATCTGCCTTTGCCCTTACCTGAAAAAAAAATATTTTTGAAAAGAATGAGTATTTAAAATACTCAGTAAGTGACCCTACTATTGAGGTTGAGTCACGCTTTAAAACATCTTTAAAAAAAAACAACAAATATAATTTTGGTGGCTTTAAACTTTATTTTAAACTTTAAAAAAATTAGAGAGAAGATATACATCAATTTTATGCATACCCTAGACACATCAATTTCATATGTCTCCTACAGAGGCCGTCAATTTCACGAAACCTCGAGGTCGTCAATTTCACAAACCTCGACTTAGGTACATCAATTTCATGTCCCTATGCCCTGCGTAGGCATCCCTGATCGTACATCAATTTAATGTACACTAATTTAAACTTATTCCCTTAATGAAATTTAAACTCAAACAATTTAAACTCAACCTCTTTGATGGGATTTTAAAGACCACCAACACATTCATTTTCACATGAAAAGCAATGATGATAAAATTTCATGCTTTTAATAATTTTCTTAAACGCATGCTCAATAAACATAATAAATTTTCATACATAATCTCTCATACTTTTAAACATTAATACTAATTTCAAGAGCAACTCATAAGCACGAGAATTTTAGAAAGAAAATCAAACACGCACACCCAATTAAATGGTTCAATAGTAAGTTCACTTACCTTGGCTTGAATGCTCTTGAACCGCACTAATCGCCTTAACTCCAAGGCCAAAACTGAAATACACTTGTTGTCCGAGGTTTCCAAGAACGCTCCAATCCGACAACTAAACCTCTAACGCCAAGGGAACCTTGAAGTCGGAAGCTACAACTAATGGATAAACTTGATTGAGCGATAAATCAACTAAAATCATTCTAAAACTCACTTAACTACTTTAGTACCCATGAAACTTATAGACCCATTAGTGTACCTTGTTGGAAAATGCTAAAGGAAAATACTCACGCGAACTCTGCTGGAAAATCGGCTTGAACTCGCCTAAGAAATCCATAACCAGAGCCACAAGTCAGTGGGCATTCAACGTATAACAGAAACAAACATGGGGACTAAAAGATTTCGCTTACCCACTCACAGACACGCTCAAAATCGCTAGAATAAGTCGCTGGCCGCCGACCCACTGCACACTGCCCAGCCGCCGCGCGAACCAGATGTCGCCGCTGCTGAGACGAGGCGCCGCCGCCGCACGAAGAGACCCACGCCCGTTGCTCACTCGTGTCTGTTCGTGGCCGTCAGTCTTGAAGGAGACGCCGCCGACGAGGAGGGATGGCCGAACCGCAACAAGGAAGAAGAAGGCTGCGAAGAAGGCACGCGTGCGCTGTCGTTACGTGGTTGTCGACGTTCACGCGTTTGTTGGAGCTGCTGAAATCTTGCTGTCGCCGCCACTAGTTGAAGAAGTCGCCGAAGATGAGGTTGAACGAGACTCACTGTAGTGGGAAAAGAGAAAGAATTGAAAAAGAGGAAGGGAGAAGAAGATGCCTTGGGCTGCGCACGAGCTAAAATAAAGAAGGGAAAAAACTAGGGCTTGGTTTAGCTAAACATTTAAAAAAAATTACCAAAATGCCACTCCAACCTTCCTTATTACAAATTTCACCAAATTTCAAATCCCCAAATTCCCTCTAAATTCCAAATTAACTCCAAACTTAGGAGTTTGGGAATTTTTTTTTAGATTACGGGCGTTACAGTGGCGAAGAGGGGTATAAATACCTACTCGGGCTCCTAGGATTTGGAGGCATTCTGGGACGAAGCAGGCTGGACCGGGGCGACTGGAGGCGGTAGGGGTCGAGCGGAGGCAAACGGACTCGGCCTTGGGTTGAGGCCGACCGTACGGGTCGGGCTGGTCTTCCTCTGGGTCGTCTCCTGGTCCCATCTCCGCCCGGTTGTCCTCGTCAGCTCCTTGTACACCATGGTGGTCCAAAATTACCTATAACAACAACAAAGTTCTTAGCAAAATTCCAAAAAAAAAAAAAAAAACAAAAGTTTGAAAACTATATATATATATATATATATATATATATATATATATATATATATATATATATATATATATATATATATATATATATATATATATTAAATTTGACTTAATTTTTGAAAACATGGGAAGGATGTAGGTAACAAACCAAAAAAATGTAGGGACAGTTAGATAAATGATCATTTTTAATTGAGCATTTTGAAAAATGGCTATATGTTTTTTTCATTTGAAAAATGACCCATTACTATTTTTAGTAGGTTTTTTTTTTACAATGAATCAGACGAAAATACCCCTGAACGAAATCTAAATCCAGTGAACTATAAATTCAAATACAATATAGGAGAAAATCTAGGGTTTACACTTAGTTTAAGTGCACATTGAAAATCAATCAAATTCAAATTTAACAAATATAACAAATAATTAGATTAACTATATAAATTAATAATAGGGAGATAGTTTTAGAATATAAAAAATATATGTTGAACTTTTACCTTAAAAATAACATGAATCAAGGGGGAGGAATGATTGATAACAAAAATCAACCAAAATAGCATGGATCAAGGGAGAGAGTCGTGGAGTTAAAAAAAGGGAAATTGGGTTCTATGGCCAATTAAGAAGTATCATTTTGAAAGAGAGGAAAAAAAAAAAAAAAAAAAAAACACAAAACAACTAAAAAAAAGTCACACGTGAGATCAAAATGCCACATTATTCTATCATCTTTCCAACTTTGTCCCTACATATTGATTCACGTTCTCAAAGACGGTGTATCTAAACAATCACCCTTAATTCTCTTCCTATTTTCAATTTAAATTTAAATTCTAGAGTTTGTTATCTCCTATCTATCGAATCTCTTTTAAATTTCTCATCCATTAAATCTGTTACACAAAAATTTTGGTTTATCCTTTCATTTTTTTTCCTATTATCTTCTTTTATTTTCGAAATTATATTTAAAAATTGCCTAGTATTCTTATATTGGAGTAAATCTTTTATTCCATCCAAGGGATTTTTTTTTCCAATTTCTATTTGCACAAAGTTCAGCCTTGAGTTTTTCTCAGAAAAAAAGGTCCAGTATCAGTATATTACGAGTTTTTTTTTTGGTAAATTGTTTCGAATTTTAAGAAAAAAAAAGTGCATTTTCAAATCAAACATTCTTGAAGTCTTTCAGTTATTGCTCAAACGTGGTTCGTTCAAATCTATTTTGAAGACTCGAAGATTTTGATGGCATTTTGAATGAAAATGATTCATCATCTCCGGTATCCATTGTTAATTGCAATTTTTGTTGGATATTTATACAAATAATGTTGGTTATTTTTATACAAATAAATGTGAAAGAAAGGGTTTAAATTCAATTTTCCAAGAGTTTCAAGATGGATTGAAACATCAAATTCAATTTGAAGTTTCAATTATAAATTTAACATATGAAAGTTAAATTTGGTGTTATAACTCAATTGAGTTATATTTTTCATATGTTTCAACTTTATTTAATTTTGTTCTTTGGAGTTACTAAGTTGCTAGCCTATAAATAACAACTTGTTTCTTCATTTGAATCATCTCATTCCATTTGGAGCATTCTTCCTTCTTTCTTTGTTTATTTTGATCTTGAGTCGAGTTGAGAGCAAGTATCCAAGAGTTCTGCCAGATCCGAGTAGTTCGAGGTTGATGTTCTACCGGAATTAGTCGTTGTATCCTGCTGAGACGATCGCTGTAGTCTGCTTGCAACTCGTGCAGAGCGAATAATTGTCTTCAGGACAGCGCTTTGTAAGCGTGCCTCGACTATTATTGTCAATATACTTTGCAACATTTATCATATATACAGTGTCTGTATTGTTATTTACATTGTAATTGTTAGTATCTAGTTAAGGTGTAATCAGTTTGCTAGTGTAATTCAGTTCTTATTTGAGCATTATCTCCAACAATTCTAAGGAGAACTCTACATCATCTATAAAGGGTTGAGGTTGAGGACGTGAGTGTTGGAAATAATATTTAGGGAATAGAAATTTCTGAAATAATCAACGTAAATACATTAGTAATTAAACACCAACAAAATAAGAGATAAGAGAAGGCTATAATATCTGGATTGAGGCACGCTAATAAAAGTTGTCCATAGAGAAGATGTGCCCCACTAGCACTGAGTTATTTGGCACTCCACTCCGAAGATACAACAATCCTTCAAGAGAACTTGTGTGCAGCTAAGCCCTCTTACGAATCCCTGATTGCTTGTATGCTCAAAATAAAAGAAATCAATAACAAAAACATTTTGGTTTTACAAGAAAATGACAACCCAAAGATCAACTACATGAGTCAACTGGCAAAATGACTTCACCGTAATGACTCTCAAAGTTCCCATTTATAAAAGGAAGATTTGTTAGTCAAGTCAGTTAAACCACTAGCTATTCAACCTCCTATTTAACCGGGAGAGTGAATTGACTAGTTAAAAATAGTAATAGAAAATAATAAAAAATAATAAATCAAAATATCTTAAAAATATACAACAGTGAGAAGGGCCATGGAAGAAATTTGTTTTGAAGACTTATTACAATTTGATATCTATCATAGCTACAACACTAGCTAGCTACTTCCCTAGAAGAAACTGGTCAGGTTCTACATGGAGCATCTTTCAAAATCTTCCCTTGCACACTCTTCCAAAATCTTCCCTTGCATACTCTTCCTAAATGCAATTTTGAACCTTATTCTGACCATGTTTAGCTGTTTTCAAGTACACAGTATTTGTGCAACTTAATATGATGAAGATTTTAGCTATTTTTAGTACAAAATATTTGCATGGCTTAGTTTGACAAAGACTTTCGTTTAATAGCAGAGAGGTATTTGCATGACTTGGTTTGATGAAGATTTTATCTGTTATAAGGTATTTGTGAGTCGAAATAAGAGTTTAGGTACATGGTATTTGTGTGGCAAAATTTGATGGAAATTTTAGTTTTTTAGTAGGAGATATCTGTGGGGCTCAGTCTAATGAAGATTTTAGCCCTTTAAATACAAGGTATTTACTCGTTTTAAATGTTAGGTGATTTCCTATGAAGATGGAGTAAATGAAATTCGACAGATGAATCACTCCAAGAAGAGAGACTAGAATGCAAACACCCTATTTACAATGTCAAAACTATGGATAAGAGATGATTTAATGAAGTAGAGGGTTTGTTCATATACAGATGTGTTTCTTGATTTTTGATGTTGCCCTAGTGAATACGATGAGACGTTTGCTGGGGAAGCATGTTTACATGGTTATGGGGGAGAAACCTAAATAAGATCTTAATTCTTTGAATACATGGTATTTCGTGCCTCCCAAATACATGAACCTGCTGTCATTAGATGCATATGCTCACACATGAATTTTATGTTGTATGATGTTCCCTGTGTGATCAATATTAATTTCAATTTCATTAGTTAATCTGAGAATATGTTTTTCTAGATTTTGGGATGTGAGATTTAAGTAATTGGTTTTATCTAGAATTCAAATGTTTCTTGATTTAAATATATCCACCATTATCTTTGTAAATTTTGATTCACTTAATCAACCATTTTTTTTTTTTTTTTTTGCTTGATTTTAGGGGTTGTTTATTAGGATTTGAAACGGGATATTTTAGTCCATTTGTTTTTCATAGAAACATCCTAAATTTTGCATTTAGTCATTTATAAAATAAAAATGATCTTTGGCCTTTTATCAAAAGGCCAATTTTATTTTGGCCATCCATGCTGTTATCCCCTATTTTTATTAGTTTATTTTCCATCATGGCTACAACTGCTGACATCCTCTCACTTCATCGCATCAACATCAAACCCTCCTTAATCTCACCTTCCCCTCCCATTTGTCCTAATTTGCAGCCATCTTTTATTTTTCTCTTCAAACTCTCACTCCCTCTCCCAAGACGTCACCACTCAACGTCACCACTCAACGCCACCAAATCGACGCCGTCGGTCACTCAACGTTGCTAATCGACGCTGCTAGAACCACGATCCAATCTCCAAGTTCCATTTTTATTCCTTTTGTGAAACTCTTCAATTAAGTTTCACTTTTTCTTTATGAAACTCTCTAAGTTCTATTTTAGTTTCTCTCTCCTTTGATTTCCAAATATCTAAGGTTAGTAGTTTTCATTTGGGGGAATTGCAATGGGTAGCAAAAAAATATTAGGATATTTGCAAATTTAGCTATGATTTTTTAGGTTTGCAAATATAGCAAAATTTTAAAAATCTGATTTCCGTTTTTTTTATTATTCCAATTTTACCCTTGTTGGTATATTAGTAGTATATCTGATATACTTTATATTTACTGATATACGAAATATAAAGTATACCAAATTTGATATACTTGAATGAATACAATGATATACCTAATATACTAATGATATATCTAATATATACTTGATTTGATAAACTAATATTTGATATACCAATGATATACTTAGATATGTTACTTTATTTACTTATATTTTTTATATTTTATTTTCTCTTTATTGAATTATGTTGTATTATTTACATATTTTAAATGAAATGTTTGTCTTTTATAAAATAAATGTTTGTCTTCTATACCTGTTATGAAAGTTGATACACTGTTGATATACCTAATTTTTTTTTACTACTCAAATAATTAATAAATATACTTGATTATGAGTAGCTAAATACATCAATGATAGATTTGTTATTAAAAAAAAATCACTGATATATACACATTCAACCAAGAGGTTAGAGGTTTAAATCCTCTACCACACATATTGTCCCAAAATAAAGCTAATATATCTAATTCTTGAAGTATATCAAAGATATCTAAACTAATGAAAGCTCATGTGTAAAACATATTATATTCACGAAATATACATCTGATATACTATATATTTAGTATATCAGTTGATATATTCACGAAATATACATTTG
The DNA here is from genome assembly GCA_036850905.1 of Luffa acutangula. NCBI lineage: Eukaryota > Viridiplantae > Streptophyta > Magnoliopsida > Cucurbitales > Cucurbitaceae > Luffa > Luffa acutangula. Next base: position 6,177,766 of record CM072094.1, on the reverse strand, counting down.
ATATACTATATATTATTTAGTATATCAGTTGATTGATATACCAAATATCTAGTATATTTTTAGGGTTTAATATACTAGATATTTGGTATATCAGTGGACGACGAGCTGAGGTTATTTTAGTCTTTTTACGTTATTGTTTGGGCCGGGCCAAACTTTTTTTGCCATATCTGCAAACCCAATAAATGGAAGACACGCTTGCAATTTCCATTTTCTTTTTTGCTATTGATGCAAACGCCCCTTTCATTTGTAGGTGTTAAATCTAATAAATCAGTTATAACCGATCTCAAACTCACTTATTCCTCTTTTTTTTTTCAAAATGATAAAAAGGAAAAAAAAATCGATTATAACCAAACTGGACGAAGTTCAGTCCAGTTCAAAACCAAAACCGAGGGAGCATTCGGTTAAGTCGGTTCAACATGAGTAAGAATCGATATGTTCGGTTCAGTTATTGGTTCTATCCAAAATCGGACTGAACCAAACTGTGAACACTCTTATTCAATAGGTCTCTCAACTTTAAATTTTGTGTCTAATAAGACCTTGACCTATTCAACATTTTTTTTTTAATTTCACAAGTCTACTAGATAAAAAATTGGAAGTTTAGAATCTCAGTAGGCATAAATTTCAATTTTATATATAGTAGATTGATTAAATTTTCAAAATATCAAATATATCAAGAACTTATTAGACACAAACTTGAAAGTTTAGGGACATATTAGACATTTTCAAAGTTGAAGGACTTATTAGAAACAAAATTGAATGTTTAGGGACCTAGCTATTAGAAAATTTTTAAAGTTCAGAGACCTAATTGATACAACTCTGAAAGTTCAGGGACTAAACTTGTAATAAAACATATTTTCACATAAACACATTTGTATTGTATTTAATAGCTCATGGATCCCATTAAAAATTTTTACTACTAAAATTGCACCAAATTAGAAAATCAATAAGGATGTGTTTGGTTGCTGATCTGAAAACAAAAATTTGAAAATAAGGGATTCAATGAAAACAAAGTCTATTTCATGTTTTCATATGTGTTTGGTAGCATGTTTAGAAATTAGATCCAAATTTAAATATCATTTAATTTCTAATACATTATATTGTACATATTTTAATTTAACAAAAACGATTTGAGTTTATAACATGAAATACTATACTTATTAAAGTTTGTTTTTTTAATATTTTTTTTAATTTAATTATGTATTTTAAAATTTCAAATTCAAAATGGCTAAATTATAAAAAATACCCCTTAACTATGAGGTTTGTTTCAAAAATGCCCCTGAACTTTAAAAATTTTCAAAAATACCCCTGAACTTTGAAGAATGTTTCAAAAATACCCTTGCTGTTAATTTTGGATGGAAACCGTTAAAGTTTGAGTTTCAAAAATACCCTTGAACTTTAAAAAAATTTCAAAAATACCCTTTTTGAAAAATGATTCTTCTTTTTTCCTCTTCTCTCACCATAAATTCTTTCTCCATGAAAATTAATGCAAAACTTTGCTTATAAAGGTTGTGTGCAACTCAATACCAGATAAAAACAGACTTTGAAATCGAGTTTTCTCTTTTTAAAAAGCGTAAAAAAGATAAGTGTGAGAAAACAACATATATGTATGTATGTATATTATTCCATTTTTTTCTCTCTCTATTTGTGTATCCTGATGATGAGAAGAAGAAATGTTTATAAGACTGTGGGTTTGGTCCAATTTATAAGATTAATCAATCAAAAGTTTTATATATGATTTTGTTCTTATTGATATTTAAGAATTGTTAGAATATGTATACAATAATAGTTTCATTTATTTTTCGTAAAAGGAATATAAGAGAAAGCTAATGGGGTAATAGTTGGTGAGGAAATAATATTGAAAAGACTACCAACAAATGAAGTCAATCACATGTAAGAATTTCAAGAACAAAACAAAAGTCATCTTGAAGATTTGATGCGAAAATCTAGCCAAGTGCTTTAGATGTGTTGAAAGAGAAAGAAGACTCCTAGATTATGAATACATGACAAATAAGTAAAGTTTCTCATTAATTTTTGGAAGAAGAGTTAATTTACGGTGGGAGAAGGAAAAAAAAAGAAGCATTTTTCAATAAGGGTAATTTTGATTTTTTTTTTTAAGTTCAAGGGTGTAACGACCATACTTTTCATGTCTAGATCCTAGGGCCATTACTACATACATTTCATTCTACTTCTAAGAACAGCGATGAAATGACATTTAAATTAAAATAAGCTTAGAAATTTTGTGAAACTTTTCAACCTGGGATCCCAGTTAAAACAGAACAAGAAGAGATTTTAGCCGTTCAAGCAAAAATCTTAAAGCGGAATAAAACTTAAAACATCACATAAGTTCAAAAGAAGAAATTCGTAAACATAAATTGCGGAAATCTATCCTAAGGAAGTTCATGGCTCGTTCAGCAGCACTTCGTCATGCGTCTTATACACCCTTGCCTTTACCTACGGTTACATGTTAGGGAAAAGAATGAGTATTTAAGAAAATACTCAGTAAGTAACAACTCTGCTAGACAGGCAACAACCAAGGTTTCAACATATTATTCGAGCTAAGGGTCTAAAGGTTATGTCATCTCATTCTCATTCATTTCATTTCAATCATCTTGTAGTATGGGTCTAGTTATCAGTCAACTCACCTGTAAAAAATTGCCAACTCACTGAAGGTGCACAGGTGGGTGTTTTGGGAGATCTCTACTCCTACTGGTGGTAGAAGGCACCCAGTCAGTGGAGCCAAGTCCCACTCATCAGGGAACTATTGTGCACATAGCTCATTAACTACCATTTCACTGGTGGGGCGTCAATGGGTTCTAAGTCGGAAATTAACTTCCACAGTTAGTAAATGACACCTAGACTGCGAAGTCAATTCCTGCCCATTTAGCTCCTCATTTCAGTCTAATACATCTCAGTCCTAGGTGTTTAACTGACACGACCCCCTACTAGAGCAACTAGCTTACTCTTTTCCCTTTAAGGCACCTTAGCACTTGCTAATTTTAGCTGCAACCTAAACAGTGAAACTTTCTCTCAACATTCTCTAACTGATTAGACCAGTATACACCATCCCAACTCAATCAAATACAGGAAACGTAAAATCCATTCCACACTTCAGAACAAAGAAACCACCACTCCTCACTACCCACATACATTGTCAGTCAACCATAAAATATATATTAGTCATGCACTCGCTTCTATCACACAACACAAATATGCAGTAGGCATATTCTTGAAACAAAAACATCATATCATCTCAGTCTCAATCCAAACAACATATACAGTCTCATGCTAGGAACACACCAGTCATTTCAATGCTTAATAGAGTTTAATTCAACAAGTTACTTACCTTGAGGTAACTATAGCTTGATTGCAACCACTGAACAATTTGATATATCGCCAACCACGTTATGCGAAAAAGTAATCTAATAAGACACATACAAGGTTCCCACATCAGAGGCAACCAATTCCAATAATTTTCCTAAAACACAAGACTTGAGAGGGTCGGAAACTCACCCAAATGAAAGTACTGCTTGCTGTCCAGTTTCCAAATTCGCTCTGCCTTTGCGAATTCGACCACCGCTCACTACGAACACCTTGGATTAAGATCCCACATTATTGGGTAATCCATTAAAGCATAAAAGACCAATAATTTTTAACTTACAATTCCCTTACCCACAAACTGAAATCATCGAACATACAAGTTGCGTGAGACTGTTTATCTTAAGGCGGTGGCGACAGCGATCCATTCAGAGCGACAGAAGCAAACAGATCTGAACGGCGGCGGCGCGCGACTGATCGACTCAACGTGGCAGCGACAGAGCTATACAGAGAGAGAGTACAACCGAGAATGAAAGAGAGAAACAGAGAGAAAGAATCCGAGAGAGAGAGGAACGACGGAGACTCACCGGATGCGGTTATCAACGTGCGGTGGCAGACCTGCAAACGGTGACAACGTGGAACAACAGACGGCGGCGCGACGACGTGCAGACGAGCGTGCACAGACAGGAAGCGGTTCACGGCTGCGAGAGACAGTGGCGGCGTCGGCGTTGGCGGGTGGCGTGCGGTAGAGAGCGACAGACGGCGGCGACTTGTGCGTGGAGGACGACGACGGGCGGTGGCGGCGCTTCGCGGTGGCGAGAGGAGTCTGAGGGGGAGAGGGGGCCGAGAGGGAGAGAGAGAGCTGAGATGGAGAGATAGAGAATGGTGAGGGAGAGATAGAGAGTCGGGGAAGAAGAAAGAAAATCTGAAATTTTTCTTTTTCTTTTCTTTTTTTTTTTAAATAATTGGTCAATTTGACCGAAAATGTGGGGGGAAAATTTCCCCCCACTCTCCCCTTTTGACCAGGCCACAAAGCCCTTTTCCCTTTATATATATATAACAAACCGGCTGCTACAAAGGATATTTTTGAAACTCAAATTTTAACGGTTTCCATAAAAAATTAATGGCAAGGGTATTTTTGAAACATTTTTCAAAGTTCAGGGGCATTTTTGTAACTTTTTAAAGTTCAGGGGCATTTTTGAAACAAACCCCATAGTTCAGGGGTATTTTTTATAATTTAGCCATTAAAAATCTATATACATTGAAAACATAAAAGTTGTTTTCAAAATTTTCACTATTTGGATCGCAAAATTTGAAAATAGGTTTAAAAAACACATCCGCCAAATGCATGTTCATTGAAATCGGTGAATCCGAAAACATGAGGCAGAATCTGGATTACCTAACAAACAAACCCATACTCGATAGTATTATATATATGTAAGCATCAAGTATGTATTACTCTTTAGGAAAAATTATCGTTTTTAAGAATAGGTGTGTTTGGTGCTTGAGATTTTAAAATATATTTTCTCAGATGAGGGAGAGGAGAGAGATAGATGAAAGTGGGAGCTAGGAGTTTTATTTTATTTACTATTTTAATTTTTTTATTTTCCATTTCAGGATTAAAAATAACAAAAAAAAAAAAAAATTACTTTAGCTAATAGAAAAGTTAACGTGAATGACTTTTTAAACCTACTAATTAAAAGAAACGTGAATACACGTGGTTAAAAATTTCTAAAACACAAATTTCTATGGTGAAATTTAAATGTTGAATGAATATATATTTTTCATTTAGTTTAAATAGTAAATATTTTATTTATAAGTGACAAAAAATATACAAACTTTTTTTTCTCTACTGACCATGAAACTCTAATTTTAGCATTTATGTGAATATTTAATCAAACTTAATAGTTTTTTTTTAAAAAAACTTAGTACTTAATATTATTTTTTTAATAAATTTTATTCTTATTCTTTTTAAAAGGAGTTTGTAATGTACTTACAACTTTTAAAAGTTTCCCTCAAAAAAACATTTTTTTTTTCAAAAAGATTGGTTTAAAAATGTTTGAAAAAAAACTTCATCTATGAAATATTATTAAAGGACGAAATTTGAAGAAGGTAATTTGTTTTTCCAAACATTTTGTAGAATCTGTATTTTGAAATTAATAATTTAAAATCTTTTTATTTACTTAACATATATTTTAGTTTAATTCTAAATAAATGAAAAGAGTTCATTTCTATCAAAATGAACCGTACAAATGGTTTTATCAATTGAATGGCTCCATCTCTTGACTTCATGTGGCAAACTTGTTTTCTTCTTAAATTTATGGAAAAGAAATTTTGTTTCCACGTGTGAAAATGACTTGTATTTATATTGAGGAATTAAAAGAAACTTGGTCTTCACGGCGTTTACCATTTCTTTTTGGGAAAAAATCAATTTTGACCCCTGAATTTTGCAGGTTGTATCAATTTTAACCATAAACTTTCAAATTCATCAAATTGAACTCTAAACTTAATAAATTGTATCAATTTGAACCTCAAACTTGCATAAATATTGCAATGTAGACATTTTGTCAACTTTTCATTTCATTTGCTATTAAAACATGTAATTGACAATTTCCTTTTCCTTTTTTTAATTCACATTGCACCTGAGTTAGTGTTTTGTAAAATTTTTTTTTTGAAAAAACTAGAAGAAATCACATATCCCAGACTATTATTCTCATTATTATCTAAAAAAAAAATCACAAAGTTATTGGCAACAAGAAACATCTAGCAAATATGAGAAATAAAAAATTTGAAATTTCTTTATTTTTGTTTCCTATTTGTACATTCTTCTAATTAGCAAGAAAAAAAAAACCGTAAAATAAGAAAAAAAATCTCACAAAGTTCTTAGCAACAATAAAAAAAAAAACAAATATTTGAAGATAAAAAACCTCCAAAATTTCATTGATTTCGTAATCTTCAATAGCAGCGAAAAAGTCCTCATAATTAAAGTTTTCAACAACAAGAAAAAGTCATCTAGAATAAAATTTCTCAAATATTTTATTTATAAGAAATCAATTAAGGTGCAATGTGAATTAAGAAAGAAAAAAAAGGAAGAAATAATGAATTATGTACGGTGGTTGAAACGGAGAGTTAACTAAAGGTATACATTGTAACACTTACGCAAGTTTGAGGTTAAAAGTCGATAGGATCTGATAAGTTTGAGGTTCAATTTGATGAAATTGAAACTTCAGGGTTGAAATTGATACAACTTGTTAAGTTTAGGGTTCAATTTAATGAAATTGAATGTAACTCCCCGAGCATTTCAATGTGTTAATTCTCTTGTATTTAAGACCAAGGTTAATTTAACTATAACCTGGCTTGTAATTTTGAGAGTTAATTAAAAAAAAACTTATTGTTGAATGTTAGTCTATTGGGTGCTGAGCGTTACTGAAATAAATCCCTCACTAAAGTGGTTGGACTTGGTTTGTTGTCAGTTTGAGATTCGTCAGCTATGTAAATTCATTTTTTTTTGCGTTAAAATGTGAGATTTGGTTGAGAAATGACTATTTTTGGATTTTTGAGATAAGGGAAAATGAGTTAAAAGATTAGGAATTCAAGAAAAAATAAAGCAAACCCTAAGCTCTCTCTTTCTCTCTTTCTTTCTTTCGTGAGGAAGCCACCCCCCAGCCGTTTGAGCCGCCTGCCCTAGCCGCCGCCGCCGTCGTTGAGCTGCTGCCGCCGTCGCTGCTCCTCGCCCAATCGCCGCTCGAGCTCGCGCCGTCGCCGCCCTATTCGTGGATCGCGTTGTCGCCGCGTGGGTTTCCCTCCACGCGATTTCTCTTCGCGTCGCCTTTCTCTCTCGGTTCCTCCCTGTTGCGAAGCCAACCGAGCGCAGCCGTTCGTGGGTCGAGCCGTGCCGCTGCCCAGACCGAAGCAGCCGCCTCTCTTCCTCCTCCACTCGCGCGATTTCGACCAAGGTGAGGCGTGGGTAAGTTTGTTCTCTTCCGATCTAGTTGGTTTTAGGTCGATCTCACCGTTTCCTCTCTCGTTTAGCCCAATCCGCGCGCGTCCACCAGCTTGAGGTTCATTTTCGAGCATCCTCGCCTCTGTCCAGCGACGTTTGGACCCCATTCTGGACCGTGGAAGCGTCGTCTAGCCTTGTTGGTAAGTTTTAAGTGCTTAACTTCGACTTTTGGTTCATGAATCGATTTACCCATTAGCGTAGGGTGCTGGAAAATTAAGTTGAGCATGTTATTCTGATCTGCAGCGCCATCTAGAAAGCTTTCGGCCTCAAATATCTCAAGTTGGTAAGGTTTCAACCTTCCTTGGGTGTTTTTGGACAACACCTTGTAAGTTTAGCTTGACTCATTGCTCGTTCTCTTTAGTTCTTGGTTACCCAAGTGTTGGGTTCCTAGAGTGAGTAGAAATATGATATGAAATACTCTAGAATTCCTGTGCAAGTAAACACAGTCTGCAGCAAGTAATATTATCAATCCAAGGTCTGAATGAGTTTCCACTTTATCTATTTTGTATAACTTTCTAATGGTTTTGAAGATAATAAAAATGTTGGGTTTTATCGGAATTATGCTGAAGCAAAATAAATGATAGAACAACGAGTAAAAAAATAGATGGACAGATTAAAGACAGGCGCTGGTTAGGCTTTAGTGATTTTTCTAAGATATGCTCTAGCAATATTATTGATCATGCATTTCTCGCAGTATTATTAGCGGATTCCTCCCGGAACTCCGGATCTTTTGGGATATGTTTCAAACCCAATGAAGAGCGACCGATCAAGCACTAGGAAACTGGCTATCCCTAGCTCAGTCACTGGCGTTCACCAATACACAATGATCGTAGTGTGGAAAATTGCCACACACTCTCTAAATCATCCCTGAAACTAGAGAGAGCTATCCATACCGACTGGCCAGGTGGGCATAAAATAAGAATAAGCACAACAATTAACCAAAATGCAATAGTCAATTCATTACTAGAGATGAAGCACAGTAATCACATTATTCCTAACCAACACCCTAAGCTACTTAGTTCATAATAGGCATAGGAATACGAATTACAATCTCAGTATGCATGTCCATAACCACAAATTAATAAAGAAGGTAAACTCCCTAATCAGCTTGCGGTTGATGGTGTTCTTGATGATCTTCAATCTCCCTATGCTATTCGGCTTCCAAGGGAAAACATGGAATGAGTTTGACTTGGACGGCTACTTCCTTTTATAGAAGGATGAGAGGCTTGAATTAGGTCAACTAGGACACGTGTAAGGCTCTCCTTGATCCTTTATCACGAAAATAACTCAACAGAAGTCGGTTCATGAAGTTGGCTAAAGAGCTGTGATGTGGCAGTTTCTGTTCCCAGTTTTGCTGCAGCATAGAATTTGCTCCTTCCAGTCGCTCAGCAGCATAATCTGCACAAAATAATTTCCAATGCTTCCATTCTTCCAAATGGGTTAAAACATGTAATATCTATCCAAAACCAACCCTAATAAGCATAAAGGACACATAAATCCTTATATAAATGAGGCCTAAATAACTACCTTTTAGGCAGTTATCATACCCCCAAACTTGAACTATTGCGCGTCCCGAGCAATACTAACCAACCTTCTTTCAAGAATTTAAAAACATTAGACAAAGAATTAGCTTAATCAACCAGACAATCCAACATTACCTTTAACCTTTACCTGAGCACTCTGCAAAACCAAGCTCTGCTGCAGCAAAATGATTCCTCCGGCATGGACAAATAATCACCACTTTTCAACTTAATTCTAAGAACTCACCACAGCCTAGCTCTATTATCAGACATTTCAAAACATATTTTTAAAAGGGTTTATTTCATTATTTATCAGACTTAAAGCAGCCTTACAGTCATAAGCTCTTAAACATGGGATGACCCACTTTATGGTGCAGTATACCCCTGCCTCAAGCTCATCACCAACTAGACTCAATACTCATTATAAAGCTAAAAAATCCTTAGTTATTCCATCTCTTGCCCCTCAGAATGGCGACATTTTATGATGAAGCTCACCTAAGTTCTGGAAGACAGAAAACTGCTGGATCATCATTCATCCCTCAAAACTTTTGCTCTGTCAATTTTTTCAACAAAATCTTCAACAAATAATTTTTCAGCAAATAATTTTTCAGCAAATAATTTTTCTCATCATTTTTTACATTTCCTAGGTCATCTTTTGACGCGAAGACAAACTGTGGGTATCACAAATGTCCCCGGTTACTCAATAACCTAGCAAATTTTAATTTGAAGGAGAGGAATGCTCGAGCAAAATAATTGGAGTAGCAAAAAGTCCCCCAAACTTGAATTATTCATTGTCCCCAATGAATCATTAATTAAACAATTATACCCCTAAACTTAAATTTTTCTATCTGAATTTTTAAACTAAACATGGGACTAGGATTAAGCTTAAAGTGGATCATATAAGTCAATACTACCGTCAAAATCTTCTTGCCGCAGCAACAGTCCAGGCTAGAAGAAATGCTCAAGCAGAAGGTTTCTGGAGATCAGAATACCTTGATCTAATTAAGCGTAATCAGTCCAAGCTTCAAAAATTTAGAAGAAAATTAGTTAAGTTAGAGTTACTCAGTGCTCATAGAATAGAAACATCTAGAAATTTCATTTAAAAAAAAACACAAGAAAAGAAATTACATAGCAGAGATATTTTTTTAAAGCAGAAAAATTAAAAAGGAACAAGCAAACATATTTAGCAAACGAGGTCAGATATGCGCGAGCAAACAAAATGATAAGACAAAAATAATGCTCACTGAAGATCATTCCATCCATCAATCTTCCTGACCCTGGTCTTCATCATCATTCTCTTCTCCTCTTTCAGCAGGTGGGGGCGGAATCCAAGGGTTCAACAGATCGTCAGGGAACATGGGAAGGGCAGGGTATGGGTTTGAAAAATTCTCCTGCAGCGCCCTCTTTAAGCTGGCATCCCGATTCTTAACATAGTTCCAGAAGGTTAAAGTCTGCCTCTCAGCAAACTCCTGCCTACTGGCCGAAAGTGCCAGTTGTTCTAGAATCGTATTGATGCCGTAGATAAGCCCACCTTGACGTATCTCCTGCGTGCGCTGGGGCCGCACAAAATTGGGCGTATCAATGATCCCTTTATCAAATAGAATTGCATCACTCTCCTCCACTGGAACCCCTGTTTGTCTGCATAGCATACTAATTGTGTTCGGGAAGAACAGCTTCCCCACCTTTTTCTTCCAGCAGCACGCTATTTCATTACAAATAATTTTTCCTACGTCAATACTTAGAGACCTTAAGATAGCAAAAGCCAAAAGAATTCGTTCCCTGGATACTGTCGAGTCGTGCGTTGTCGGAAGCAACCTCTGCCTGATGAAACCCATCCATGTGTTCGCTTCCTTTTTCAAATAAGCCGACTGGAATGTCCGTTTCTGAGTCTTAGATAGTTGCCACTGCTCCCCCTCGATTCCTACCTCCCTCAAAGCATTACTTAACTGCTCCTCAGATGGCGCGACTGCCATTTCATTGAATGCCGCGTGGGGGAAATTTTGAAGATGATACAGTGCGTTGATCGCACTTGGACTCCAATCTATCTCGACTCCTCTGACAATTACTAGGAAACCCTCTTCTTTATCAATGTTGGCATAGAATTCACGCACCACCTGTGCGTTCACAGCCTCCGGCTTAGCACAAAACAGCTCCCAGCCGTGGTCAGCTATGTCGGTCCTTAGAAATGGCGGAAGATCACCGCTGAAACCTCTTTCGAACAGAAAATCCCTTTTCAGGAGCTCAGTGTATTTTTCTCTAGCAAAATTATTGACGAAGCGATCGTATGGCACCTGTCGCTCTGCTATTTCATCGTGCTCCTCTGATGCTTCAGCAATCTTTTTGCCCTTCTCTTCTCTCCGCTTCAGCAACTGTTCCTCCTCTGCCTGTTTCTCTGCTTCTTCTCGCCTTCTTTCCTCAACCTCTTTTTTCTCTCGTTCCTCTTGCTCGGCCTTCTCTCTCTCGGAATCTGATGATAGAGGCGATAGGGTATCAGTCCTGATCACTGGAATGCGCCCAGCCTTCCGCTTAATGCGGCGTCGTTTCGGAGGTTCAGGTATGATAACCTCCACACGAGCCTCCTGAACTGGCTCTCTGTCTTCTTCCTCTACAGCCTCCGTCTGCATAACCTCACTCTGTTTCGCTTGAATTTCCTCTCGAGCCTCTTCTATAGTTGCCACTTCCTGTCCATCCTCTTCTTGATTCGTTTTGCCAGATTCTTTTGGGTCTTCTTCTTCTTCTGCAACAACCTCCTCCTCTCTCGCTCTTTCTTGTTCTTCAACCCTCTGTTGTCGTCTTCTTCGCTTAGCCTCCTTCTCTTCTGGCGTTCTCTTTTTCTTAGTTTTTCCTTTTTGTACTTCCAGTGTCACGGGTATCTCTTCCTCCTCACTCTCCCTTTCTCTTTCCTTCCTTGCTCTTGTTTTGGCCATGGATAACTCAAAGGGTTTACAGAGAATGGGAAGGAAAAAGAAAGAACGCAGACGGCAAAAAAATGTGATCAAGAAGACGAAGTGGAGAGAACTTACCAGAAGTTGCAAATAAATAAGGCTCCAGCAAAAGAGAATCCTAACCGAAAATATTTGCCCTGCAATAACTAATATTACCGTTTTAATTTAAAAAAATGCAAACCTGAATTTCAAAAATTATCAACGGTAAATTCGTGGATTCCAAACGTCCATGGTAAAAATCAATGTGCTGTCATCATTGCAGCCTTCGGATAATTGCTCTGCGACACGTGGCCTCATCAGATGATGCACGCACAATTACCTGCGAGAATTCAAAGCTAAATCTAACGGTAACAATAATAAATTCCAACGGAAACCCTTCTAACTCGGAATATTTTGCTCCAGCAATATCTTTGCCGCAACAATCTGCTAGTGCTGAAGAATCTTAGATACGGAAGTCGAATTTAAAAAAAAAAAAGAAAAATCAAAGATTTTTTTCTTTAAATTAAAATTTAACCAAACATCCCAATCTCTTATTTTCAAAAGAAGCCAAATAATTTAGAGAAAATCTCTATGAATTAAAACTAAAATTCAAATAACTAATACAAAGATAATCTAAGAAAATAAAATAAAATCAAATTCAAAACAAAATAGATAAGATCTAATCAAATATTCAAGAACAAAATTGAATAAATCATGCAAAATCAAATCTATCATAACCGCAATTAAAATCAAATCAACGAAAAATAAAATCAATACAAATCATGGGAGCTCAAAATTTTGCTCTGTGAAATGCTTCCGCAAAAATCCTGCTCTCTTAATCATCAACCAACCTTAGGGAAGGATATTTTGACTGAAACTCCTCTCCCCAGTAATTTTTCACACGCTGTCCATTCACCTTGAACACTCTCCCATCTTTTTCATCCTGCAAAGTAATTGCTCCATTGGGGAAAACCTTAATCACAATAAACGGTCCTGACCATTTAGATTTTAATTTTCCAGGAAATAATTTTAATCTAGAATTATAAAGCAGAACTTTTTGACCATTGACAAACTCTTTAGATTTAATTTTTTTGTCATGCCACAACTTAGTCTTTTCCTTATACATTTTCGCATTTTCATAAGAAAAGTGACGAAATTCTTCTAACTCATTAAGCTGCAGCATTCTTATTGCTCCTGCACGACTCAAATCAAAATTTAATTTTTTCAAAGCCCAAAATGTTTTATGCTCAAGCTCTAATGGTAAATGGCAAGCTTTCCCATATACTAACCTATAGGGAGACATACCTAGAGGAGTCTTATAAGCTGTCCTATAAGCCCAAAGAGCCTCATCCAACCTAAAGGACCAATCCTTTATAGATGGATGGACTACTTTTTCTAGAATTGATTTAATTTCCCTATTACTTATTTCAGCTCGACCGTTAGCCTGTGGGTGATAGGGGGTAGCTATCCTGTGCTTAATCCCATACTTAGCTAAAAGCTTAGTTAAGATATTATTAACAAAATGCGTACCCTCATCACTCACTAGAGCCCTAGGTGTCCCAAACCGCGCAAAGATGTGCGATTGAAGAAACCTCGCTACTGTCTTGGCATCACTCTGATGGCATGCAATGGCCTCCACCCACTTGGACACATAATCAACTGCCAATAAGATAAAAACATTGCCATTAGAAGGGGGAAATGACCCCATAAAGTCAATACCCCATACATCGAATAATTCAACTTCTAAAATGTAAGTAAGAGGCATTTCATCTCTAGGTCCCAAGTTTCCTCTCCTTTGACAAGCGTCACATTGCTTGTAGAACCAGTGGGCATCCTTGAATAACGTAGGCCAGAAAAATCCGCAATGCAAAATCCTCATAGCCGTCCTCTGACCGCTGAAATGACCTCCATACGGCGAAGAGTGACATTGCTCCAGGATTTCCTTTGCTTCAGCACCTGAAACACACCTACGAATAATACCGTCAGAGCATTGCTTATACATAAACGGCTCATCCCAATAGAAAAATTTTGCATCATGCTTAAACTTTTTCTTCTGCCTCCAATCCATATCAATAGGGGTGACTCTCTTTACTAAAAAGTTGGCAATATCAGCATACCAAGGGACATCCCTGACTACCTTTACCTGAACAGCAAAAAGTTGTTCATCCGGAAAAGAATCAGAAATGGAAGATTGCTCTAGCAAAGATGATGATGGATCAAGACGAGACAAATGATCTGCAACGACATTCTCTGATCCCTTCTTGTCCTTTATCTCCAAGTCAAATTCCTGCAATAGTAAAATCCAACGAATTAATCTAGGCTTTGCATCTTTCTTTGACATTAAATACCTTATTGCTGCATGATCCGTGAACATCGTGACTTTGGATCCAACCAAATATGGCCGATTGCTATCACCACAGTGACACCTCATTTCTTAGGAACACATTGGACAGGGCTTACCCAATTGCTATCGACAATTGGATAGATGATCCCAGCATCCAACCATTTAATTACCTCCTTTTTAACAACCTCTTTCATTGCAGGGTTAAGCCTTCTTTGTTGCTCAACACTCCTAAAGGATCCCTCCTCTAGAGTGATTTTGTGCATACAAAAAGATGGGCTAATCCCCTGAATATTAGCCAATGTCCAACCTATAGCTTTGCGGTATTGCTGCAGCAATTTTATTAAGGTCTCCTCATGCTCCGGCATTAAATCGGATGCAACAATAATGGGCAACGTCTCACTTTCCCCAAGATACACATACTTTAGATGATCCGGTAAAGGTTTCAAATCTAAAGTGGGTGCCTCAATTAGGGATGGCTTAATTGGGGGAGCCTTTCTTTGATCTAAATCTAAAGACTCAAAAACATCCTCACACCTAAACAATTCTTTTTCTTTTTTTCTATCTAAAGAACAAAATTCAAAATCTTCTACACTAACCTCTCCATGCTTTTCCGAATGCCTATCAGCCGAATCCTGTATTGCTGTCTCAATAACTGTGCTCTCCAGAATCCTAATGAAGGAGCAATCCTCCATCTCGTCTGGATATTTCATGGCTTTAAACACATTAAATTTCACTTCCTCATTACAAACTCTCATTGTTAATTCTCCTTTTTGAACATCTATTAATGCCCTACCAGTAGCCAAAAATGGACGACCTAGAATAATTGGGACATCTTTATCAGCCTCATAGTCTAAAATAATAAAATCAACAGGAAATATGAACTTATCAACTTTCACTAAGACATCCTCAATTTTACCCTCTGGATATGTGATAGACCTATCAGCTAGTTGGAGTGTAACTGTGGTAGGCCTAGCTTCACCAATACCTAGCTTTCGATAGACCGAAAGAGGCATAAGGTTAATGCTCACACCCAAGTCACAGAGTGCTCTACCTAACTCCTTTCCACCTATAGACACAGGTATAGTAAATGACCATGGATCCTTAGCCTTGGGGGGTAGACCATTCTTAAGAATAGCACTACACTCCTCAGTAAGAGATACAGTTTCAAACTCACCTAACCTTTTCTTTTTAGTCAAAATATCCTTAAGAAATTTAGCATAATTAGGCATTTTCTCAATAGCTTCTACTAAAGGGATATTTATATGCAACTGCTTAAGAATCTCTAAAAACTTTTTAAATTGACCATCCTGATTCTTAGGCTTTTGCCTTTGTGGAAAAGGTAGAGGTGGTACATAAGGTGGGGGCGGCACATATGGTGGTTCTACATCTGGCACAGAGCCAGATGCTCCAGCATTCGCTTTGCTGCCTCCAGCACCCTGACCAGACTCCAATTCTTTCTCAACAACAACATTATTATTTCTATCACCATTTAAATCCTGGGTCTTTCTAGACTCTTCTAGTGGCTTACCACTCCTAAGAGTTACTGCCTTTACCTGCTCCTTACCTTCCCTTCGAGGGTGTTCAGTATCCGAAGGAAGTTTCCCTTGAGGCCTCGCCTTGAGCTCCTTAGCTAGCTGACCCACTTGCAATTCCAGGGCCCTCATCGAAGCTTGATTACTTTGAATTGCGGCGTCTGTGCGGGCCATAAATTCTTTCATCATTGCCTCGAGAGAATTTCCCGAATTTTGCTGGGGCAAAGCCGGCTTATTTTGTTGGGGCATTACCTGCGCTTTAGCAAATCCCGGCTGGTTCATCTTCTGTTGCACTTGTACGTTATTTCCTCGACCTCCCCATGAGAAGTTGGGGTGGTTGCGCCAGCCTGAATTATAGAAGTTAGAATAAGGGTTGTTCCTCTGATTACCTACAAAAAACACAGAAGCTGGATTGCTGGGGCAAAACTCGTAGTTGTGGTCTTCCCCGCAATAGACACATGCTTCGTCCGTGACTTGGTTCACCACTGCTGCAGGCTCCATAGCTGGTGGCTACTGATGACTAATCACTGTCACATTCTTAAGAGCGTTAGCAATCATAGCAAGATCAGCCCTAATGGTGGACACACCATCAACCTCTGACACACTCTTAACCTTTTTATTTGTGCCTCTAACATCCGACCACTGACAACTATTAATAGATATTCTTTCTAAAATTTCATAGGCTTCGTCAAAAGTTTTTGCCAAAAGGGCCCCTCCAGCCGAAGCATCGACCATACCTTGGGTTACTCCATTTAAACCATTGTAAAATGTTTCCATTTGAATACAATGAGGTAACCCATGGTGGGGACACTTTTGTAAAAGCTCCTTAAACCTCTCCCAAGCCTCACTAAAAGTCTCATCCTCAAGTTGCCTAAACCCTACTATTTCACTCCTTAATTTAGCATTTCTATTAGGTGGGAAATATTTACTCAAAAATTTTTCAGCTAACTCATCCCACGTCCTAATTGATCCTGGAGCAAAAGAGTTTAACCATGACTTTGCTCCATCTCTAAGAGAATACGGGAACAAAGTTAATCTAAGAGCATCTCTAGGCACTCCTTGAATTACAAAAGAATCACTAACTCCTAGAAAAGACTTAAGATTTAAATGAGGGTCTTCAGATGACAAACCATGGAATTGCCCCACGGTTTGCAACATCTGAAACATTACCGATTTCATTTCAAAATTTGCCGCTTGGATTTGGGGACGTGCAAACCCTGGATTCAACTCATTAAACATCGGGACAACATATGCTCGAATGGCTCTGGTCCTATCGTTCGCTATCAAGATAGGATTCTCAGCCTGATTATTTCGCTGCTCATTTTGCTCAAACAGTGGGTTTTACTGCAGCAACGGATTCTGTTGGGGGTTCACTACTACTGGACCTTCAGGAACCTGCGGAAGCTGCAGGGCGTTCTCCATTTGGTTTCTGCGCTGCTCCCTCCTTCTGTTCCTAAATGTCCTTTCAATTTCTGGATCAAGCTCAAACCGTACCCCAGGCGGATCGCTCATGCACCAAAATCACACCTGCAAAAACAAAAGAAACAATAAAAAAGTTCTAGCACCAAACCACTAAAACATATACACAAAACATATCAGATAAAAACTTATTCAAGTCCCCGGCAACGGCGCCAAAAACTTGTTGGGTTCCTAGAGTGAGTAGAAATATGATATGAAATACTCTAGAATTCCTGTGCAAGTATACACAGTCTGCAGCAAGTAATATTATCAATCCAAGGTCTGAATGAGTTTCCACTTTATCTATTTTGTATAACTTTCTAATGGTTTCGAAGATAATAATCGTAGTGTGGAGAATTGCTACACACTCTCTAAATCATCCCTGAAACTAGAGAGAGCTATCCATACCGGTTGGCCAGGCGGGCATAAAATAAGAATAAGCACAACAATTAACCAAAATGCAATAGTCAATTCATTACTAGAGATGAAGCACAGTAATCACATTATTCCTAACCAACACCCTAAGCTACTTAGTTCATAATAGGCATAGGAATACGAATTACAATTTGAGTATGCATGTCCATAACCACAAATTAATAAAGAAGGTAAACTCCCTAATCAGCTTGCGGTTGATGGTGTTCTTGATGATATTCAATCTCCCTATACTATTCGGCTTCCAAGGGAAAACATGGAATGAGTTTGACTTGGACGGCTACTTCCTTTTATAGAAGGATGGGAGGCTTGAATTAGGTCAACTAGGACACGTGTAAGGCTCTCCTTGATCCTTTATCACGAAAATAACTCAATAGAAGTCGGTTCATGAAGTTGGCTAACGAGCTGTGATGTGGCAGTTTCTGTTCCCAGTTTTGCTGCAGAATAGAATTTGCTCCTTCCAGTCGCTCAGCAACATAATCTGCACAAAATAATTTCAAATGCTTCCATTCTTCCAAATGGGTTAAAACATGTAATATCTATCCAAAACCAACCCTAATAAGCATAAAGGACACATAAATCCATATATAAATGAGGCCTAAATAACTACCTTTTGGGCAGTTATCACCAAGCCATAACGACTTCCAAATTGCAGATTCGTGCCATTTACAACCGCTGTACATCACCTAATTGTGTATGTTTGGTGCTGATTGGTAAGTCTCTGTGCACCAAAACCTTTTGTAATTGTTATGGTAGGCTTTAGTGCAATTTCTAACCCTTGGGTGCCTTTTTGGTGTTAGTTTCGTGTGGTTTCAGACCTTGGACAGCACCTATTTAAGGAGCTTAAGTGTTGTGTTAGGTTGTTCCAGCGAGGTTCAACTTCTGTTTGGGTTCGCTTAGAGTTTTGCTCTTGTATCTTCAGCAGCGTTGGTATTTAAGAGTGCTAGTAAGTAGTTTCTACTTGCTGGGTTTGTTCGATTGGCTGGAGCATGGTGTTTGTATTATTTGTACCCTTGTTCGTGTGTAAAGCATCTTTGTTTTATATAACATACTGTAATGCTTGTGTTGAGCATGTCAGGTTGTTTATATTTGTTCTAAAACGCTTGAGATGAGCATGTCCTATTTAGTTGCTTGTGTTAAGAATGATTTGCTGAGTTGTGGTTATTATGCCTTGCATGATGTGTTGGTTAGGCTAGCTTGTGTCACGGGAAGTGTAGCATAAGTCTAGCGGTAGCGTTGCATGACGCGTAATTCATGTGTAGGTGCGCAGCGTGGCGCGTAATTCACGTGTTTGGTTTAGCGTAGCATGACGCGTAATGCATGCGAGTGGTTGCGTAGCATGGCGCGTAATGCATGAGGTTAGTTTAGCTTGGCATGGCGCGTAATGCATGTGATTGATAGTGTTGCATGACGCGTAAATCGTGCATAATCTAGTAGGGTGTGGGTGCATAGTGTGGGAAGCATATGCATGTTGTCGTTTATATCTTTCTAAGCATGATGAGTTTTTACTGCTTTTTGGAAGCCTGTTGTATGCGTGTGAGAAGCATGCTGATTGTAATTGTTTGATGCGTGTGATCTAGCTCGGGTGAGCTACTTACCAGTATTGCGATTGTACTGATACCCCCTTCTCCACCTTCCCCCAACATTTTAGATGTTGTAGGTATCGAGGATGATCCAGACCTTGGTGGCGAGGAGGAGGACTATGAGGAAAATCCCTAGGCGTTGAGTCTTTTTGTGTTCTGCTTGTCTTAGTTGGATTACTAGGTAGTCTGAAATGTTTTATTCTGTGGTTCTGTGACGGTGAAGGTTTCACCTAAGAAAGGTCTTTTTTTTTAGCTTTAAACTATTTAGATAATCTGGCAAAGTTCAATAAGATGTTATTAGCCAGTGTATTAGTTATTTCTGATAATAAAATGTCTTTATAGCATGGTTTGGCTTATTGCGTGATTTGGTAAAGTATGTCTTGTTTAGAGAAGATAGGTTGTGAAAACTGACTGTAGTTTGGTGGAGCTTGGTTGGTTGCTTGTTTAGAAGATTTAAAAGTCTTTAGTAGATATTGAAAAAAATTTGGGATAACTCGTTTTATGTCGTTATGCTGCCAAAATTTTCGGTACATTCGGTCTAGAGAAGTTATCCTAGTTGCTTATAAGTCTAGAGTGAGTAGTAACGTAGCTTGGCTAGAGCTTAGAGAACCTGGGGCGTTACAGTTGGTATCAGAGCGATGTCGTTCCTGTAGACTGACCTAGATAGCCTAGGTTGTTTAGTTGTGTAAGTTAGAGGTTTTTCTCGTTCTCCTCTCCATCACCAGGTATGGAAACATCGATATTTATTTGTTATGATGTAATGTGCTTCTATGAGTTGTCTGTCTGCTTATATTATTTCCTTGCTTGTTCTTGCCTTGTATTTTATTGAAGCATGTTTGATTTCCTTGGTTGCTTTATATCGTTAGAAGCTAGGCCTAGGATGTTCCCTGCAGGTGGCTAGATAGCTTGTTGTGTTTGCATGCATGTTGCATGGTAGTGGGATTAGGTTGTTGCCTAGACTTAGGGTAGATCTTGTATCTTTGCTTGTAACCCATTATTTCACCTTAGTACCCCATCTTCTCAGTCGATGGCTCGTGGTCGTGGCCGTGGACCCAAAAATCTAGCTAACAGGCAGGAGGACCAGGTCGATGATGCCCCTGCTCTGCCGGAGATTAACCAGCCGATTCCTCCTGGTCAACACGAAGTTGACCCTCCACCCCCTCCAGTCCCCCGTGCTCATCGTATGCAGCAAGAGGTTGTTCCCCCAGCACCGCCTCCACTGGTTCCCCCACCACCGCCTCCAGCCCCGCACATGTTGATTTCTGCTGAAGCCCTGCAAACCACGTTAGAGAATGTGGCTTAGCGGAACGTTCGCCAGCCCCGCCAGCCAAATTGGGCAGCCAAGGATCCAATGGCCCTCCCTCTTTCGACGGGCGTTCTGAGAACCCGTTGGCCGCTGAGTGTTGGATCGGCAACCTCGAAGCCATGTTCGACTATATGAACTGCGACGACCGCTTAAAAGTTCGAGGCGCAGTTTTCATGTTGAGGGATGAAGCCCGGAACTGGTGGAATTCAATTGCAGTTGCTGAAGATCATGCCAATGTACCAATCTCGTGGGAGAGATTTAAGGATCTGCTTTACGATTACTACTTCCCCGAGACCGTCAAGGACGAAAAGAGACAGAGTTCCTGCACTTAACTTAAGACACTATGTCCGTAATCCAGTACTAGAGAAAGTTCACGGAGTTGTCGCGTTTTTCTCCGGATCTGATTAGCATGCCGGAAAGAAAAATCAAGAGGTCATCAAGGGCCTCCGAGAAGAAATTCGAGGAACTATTGCCCTGAATGCACCTACTACCTTTGCTGCGGCCCTCCGTGGGGCGTTGGTCATGGACAAAAACCTGGCCAAGAAGGCGTAGACTCGTTGGGAGATTGGTTCGACCTCTGGGGTTAAAAGGAAGCCCCCACCCACTCAAGCGAGACCTCCGCAGAAGGCACCTCGCCAGCAGTTCCAGAAGCAGACCCCGACCATTCCTCGTTGCAATGTGTGCGGCAGAAACCATGTGGGTCAATGCGAGTCAGGTGAGAAAGTCTATTTCCGATGTGGCCAAGAAGGACACTATGCCAAATGGTGTCCCACCAGAGGCGAGTTAAAGGTTGAAGGACCGGCACTGAAGGCCGCTCAGGCTCCTGTTCAAGGTGGCAAGCAAAATGCTCGTGTTTTTGCCCTGAAGGATGAAATCGCAGAGGATGATGCCGTGGTGGCAGGTACGCCTCTTACAACCATGTATTTCTATGGCTCTTGTTTTCTGTCTCTTGATTGTGGCATGTTGAATCAGGAACTATTCTTGTTTTGAAAGTCACTACTTTTGTGTTATTTGACTCGGGGTTGAGTCACTCTTTTATCTCATCGGTGTTTGTCGATCAAGCGGATCTGAAGTTAGAGCCGCTAAGGTTTGTTCTCTCAGTGTCCACCCCCTCCAGATTTGTGATGCTTGCTCAACAAGCCGTAAGGATGGGTGAAGTTTCAATCGCGGGCCAGACTCTCGGAGCTAGATTGATCAAGCTAGATATGCACGATTTCGACGTAATTCTGGGTCTGGATTGGTTAGCTAGCAATGGAGCTACCATCGACTGTGCCAAGAAAGAAGTACGTCTCAAGCTACCCTCGGGAGAAGAGTTCAGATTCAAATTCTCAAATGGTCGAAGTCCAAGAGGAATCTCTACATTGAAAGCTAAGCACCTGGTGCAACATGGCGCTTGGGCCTATCTAGCGAGCGTAGTGGATACCAGCAAGGAATCCCCTAAGTTGGACTCGGTACCTGTGGTAAGAGATTATGCGGACGTTTTCCCAGAGGTCCTCCCTGGTCTACCCCTGACAAGGGAAATAGATTTTTTTTATCGATCTACTACGTGGGACAACCCCCATGTCCAAGGCTCCTTACCGAATGGCTGCAGCCGAATTGAAGGAGCTCAAGGTGCAACTGGAGGAATTGCTCGAGAAAGGATTCATCCGACCTAGCGTTTCTTCCTGGGGTGCACCTGTTTTGTTCGTTAAAAAGAAAGATGGGTCGATGAGGCTCTGTATAGATTATCAGGTGTTGAACAAGGTAACTGTGAAGAACAAGTACCCCCTCCCTCGCATCGATGACCTTTTCGACCAGCTTCAAGGTGCCAAGGTGTTCTCGAAGATCGACCTGCTATCTGGATATCATCAGCTGAGGATCAAAGAGTTCGATATTCCGAAAACTACTTTCAGGACAAGGTATGGACACTATGAGTTCACGGTGATGTCGTTTGGGCTCGCTAATGCTCCTGCCGCTTTCATGGACCTTATGAACCGGGTGTTTAAGGGTTTCTTTGACTCGTTCGTCATTGTTTTTATTGATGACATCCTGATTTATTCCAAGAGCGAGAAGCAGCATGAGCAGCACCTCAACCAAGTATTAGAAGCCTTGAGAAGCAATGAGCTCTACGCCAAGTTTTCAAAATGTGAGTTTTGGTTGGAAGAAGTGGCGTTTCTGGGCCATGTAGTTACTCGGGAAGGCATTTCAGTGGACCCTGCTAAGGTGGCAGCAGTCCGTAGTTGGCCTCAACCAAGCTCAATGACTGAAATTCGTAGCTTCCTCGGTTTAGCAGGTTATTACAGGAAGTTTGTTCAGGATTTCTTCAGTCTGGTAGCCCCATTGACACAGTTGACCCGTAAGAATGCAACTTTCACGTGGAGCGAAGACTGTGAAAAAAGCTTCCAGGAGTTGAAGGAATGGTTGACCACTGCCTCAGTGTTGACCATTCCTGATGAGTCAGGAGGTCTGGTGGTTTATAGTGATGCCTCGAGGAAGGGTCTAGGCTGCGTGCTTATGCAGCATGGTAAGGTGATTGCTTATGCCTCACGTCAGCTAAAAGGCATGAGCCTACCCACGACCTGGAACTTGCAGCTGTAGTGTTTGCGTTAAAGATTTGGAGACACTACCTGTACGGGGAAAAGATTCAGATATTCACTGATCGCAAGAGCTTGAAGTACTTCTTCACTCAGAAGGAGCTTAACCTAAGGCAAAGGAGATGGTTGGAGTTGGTGAAGGACTATGACTGTGAAATCAGTGATCACCCCGGCAAAGCTAATGTTGTAGCAGATGCTCTTAGCAGGAGAGCAGCAAGTGTGGCGTCGTTGGTTTCGTCTCAGAATCCCTTGCTAGCAGAGCTGGATCGGGTAGAGATCGAGCTAGCTGTGGCAGATGTTTCAGCCTTGTTGGCTCAACTGTCAGTGGTCCCTAATTTAAGGAAGCAAATTGTTGAAGCTCAAGGGAAAGATCGTGAGATTGTCAAGCTTTTGGAGAAGGTAGGTCAAGGAGACTTTACCCTCGCCAGTGACTCAGCCTTGTTGTATCAGGGAAGATTGTGTGTGCCTAAGGATCCCCTGCTGAAGAAGTTTTTGTTGAAAGAGGCGCATAATACTCCTTTCTCCGTTCCTGGCAGTACTAAGATGTACAAGGACCTCAAGGAGCACTATTGGTGGCAAGGTATGAAGAAGGAGATTGCCCAGTTCGTCAGTAGGTGTCTGACCTGCCAACAGGTGAAAGCTTTACGGCGAAGACCTGCTGGGTTGTTGCAACCTTTGGAAATCTCAGTTTGGAAGTGGGAAAATGTGTCCATGGACTTCATTGTCGGCCTGCCGAGGACACTAAGGGGCAACACAGTGATCTGGGTTGTAGTTGATTGTCTAACCAAATCGGCCCATTTCATTCCTGGTAAGGCAACTTATCCAGTGGAAAAATGGGCAAAGCTATACTTGAAGGAGATTGTGAGGTTGCATGGTGTGCCAGTGTCGATTGTATCGGACCGAGACCCTCGCTTCACATCCACCTTTTGGCAAAGCTTGTAGAAGGCTCTTGGTACCTAGTTGGACTTTAGTACCGCATTCCATCCGCAAACCGATGGCCAAACTGAGCAGTTGAACCAAGTTCTGAAGGATATGCTCAGGGCTTGTGTATGGACTTTGGAGGTAGTTGGGAGAATCACTTGTACCTGATCGAGTTTGGCTATAACAACAATTATTAGGCTACGATTGTCATGGCTCCCTACGAAGCCTTGTATGGGAAGAAGTGCAGATCCTCAATCCATTGGGATGAAGTCGGTGAAAAGGCTCTGTTAGGCCCAGAGTTAGTTTAGAAGTCTAATGAAGCGATTCAGTAGATTAGAGCAAGAATGCAAGCTGGCCAGAGTAGGCAGAAGAGCTACGCTGATGAAAGACGAAAAGGCCTGGAGTTCAGTATAGATGATAGCGTATTTTTGCGTGTGGCGCCAATGAAAGGGGTTCTTCGCTTTGGCAAGAAAGGGAATCTCAGTCCCAGATTCATTGGACCCTACGAGATCCTAGAACGCATTGGGCCTGTTGCTTACAGGTTGGTGTTGCCCCCGGCCATGTCATCTGTGCATGATGTGTTTCACATATCCATGTTGAGGAAGTATGTGCACGATCCTTCGCACGTGTTGAATCCTGAACCCCTGGCGTTGAGCGAGGACATGACGTATGTGGAGAAGCCTGTCAAGATCCTAGCCAAGGAAGAAAAGGTTCTGAGAAGCAAGACCATCAATTTGGTGAAGGTGTTTTGGAGGAACCATAATGCAGAAGAAGCTACTTGGGAAAGAGAAGCTGAAATTAGAACAAAGTACCCTGAATTGTTCGAGCTGTAGACTTTCGAGGACGAAAGCTTTTAAGGTGGGGAGAATGTAACGCCCCGAGCATTTCAATGTGTTAATTCTCTTGTATTTAAGACCAAAGTTAATTTAATTATAACCTGACTTGTATTTTGAGAGTTAATAAAAAAAAACTTAATGGTGAATGTTAGTCTTTTGGGTGCTGAGCGTTACTGAAATAAATCCCTCACTAAAGTGGTTGGACTTGGTTTGTTGTCAGTTTGAGATTCGTCAGCTATGTAAATTCATTTTTTTGCGTTAAAATGTAAGATTTGGTTGAGAAATGGCTATTTTTGGGTTTTTGAGATAAGGGAAAATGAGTTAAAAGATTAGAAATTCAAGAAAAAAAGAAAGCAAACCCAAAGCTCTCTCTTTCTCTCTTTCTTTCTTTCGTGAGGCAGCCACCCCCAATTGTTTGCGCCGCCTGCCCTAGCCGCCGCCGCCGCCGCTCCTCGCCCAGTTGCCGCTCGAGCTCGCGCAGTCGCCTCCCTCTGCAGCGCCGCCGCCCTGTTCGTGGATCGCGTCACCGCCGTGTGGGTTCCCCTCCACGCGATTTCTCTTCGCGTCGCCTCTCTCTCTCGGTTTCTCCCTGTTGCAAAGGCAACCGAACGCTGCCGTTCGTGGTTCGAGCCGTGCCGCTGTCCAGACCAAAGCAGCTGCCTCTCTTCCTCCTCTTCTCGCGCGATTTCAGCCAAGGTGAGGCATGGGTAAGTTTGTTCCCTTCCAATCTAGTTGGTTTAGGCCGACTCACCGTTTCCTCTCTCGTTTAGCTCGATCCGCGCGCGTCTAGCAGCTTGAGGTTCGTTTTTGAGCATCCTCGCCTCTGTCCCAGCGGCGTTTGGACCCCATTCTGGACCGTGGAAGCGTCGCCTAGCCTTATTGGTAAGTTTTAAGTGCTTAACTTTGGCTTTTAGTTCATGAATCAATTTACCCATTAGCGTAGGGTGCTGGAAAATTAAGTTGAGTATGTTCTTTTGATCTGCAACGCCATCTAGAAAGCTTTCGGCCTCAAATATCTCGAGTTGGTAAGGTTTCAGCCTTCCTTGGGTGATTCTGGACAACCCCATGTAAGTTTAGCTTGACTTATTGCTCGTTTGCTTTAGTTCTTGGTTACCCAAGCCATAACGACTTCCAAAATCAGATTCGTGCCATTTGCAGCCGTTGTACAGCACCTAATTGTGTCTGTTTGGTGCTGATTGGTAAGTCTATGTGCCCCAAAACCTTTGGTAATTGTTATGGTAGGCTTTAGTGCAATTTCTAACCCTTGGGTGCCTTTTTGGTGTTAGTTTCGTGTGGTTTCAGACCTTGGACAACACCTATTTAAGCAACTTAAGTGCTGTGTCAGGTTGTTCCAGCGAGGTTCAACTCTTGTTTGGGTTCGCTTAGAGTTTTGCTCATGTATCTTTAGCACCGTTGGTATTTAAGAGTGCTAGTAAGTAGTTTCTACTTGCTAGGTTTGGTCGATTGTGTGGAGCATGATGTTTGTATTATTTGTACCCTTGTTCGTGTGTAAAGCATGTTTGTTGTATATAACGTACTGTAACGCTTGTGCTGAGCATGTCAGGTTGTTTATATTTGCTCTGAAAGGCTTGAGATGAGCATGGCCTGTTTAGTTGCTTGTGATAAGCATGATTTTTTGAGTTGTGGTTATTATGCCTAGCATGATGTGTTGGAAGTCAAGCATGTTGGTTAGGCTAGCTTCTGTCACGGGAAGTGTAGCATAAGTCTAGCGGTAGCGTTGCGTGACGCGTAATTCATGTGTAGGTGCGCAGCGTGGCGCGTAATTCACGTGTTTGGTTTAGCGTAGCATGACGCGTAATGCATGCGAGTGGTTGCGTGGCATGGCGCGTAATGCATGCGGTTAGTTTAGCGTGGCATGGCACGTAATGCATGTGGTTGATAGCGTAACATGACGCGTAAATCGTGTGTAGTCTAGTAGGGTGTGGGTGCATAGTGTGGGAAGCATATGCATGTTGTCGTGTATTGCTTTCTAAGCATGATGAGTTTTTACTGCTTTTTGGAAGCCTGTTGTATGCGTGTGAGAAGCATGCTGATTGTAATTGTTTGATACATGTGATCTAGCTCGTGTGAGCTACTTACCAGTACCGCGGTTGTACTGGTATCCCCTTCCCCACCTTCCCCACCTTCCCCCAACATTTTAAATGTTGCAGGTATCGAGGATGATCCAAACCTTGGTGGCGAGGAGGAGGACTATGAGGAAAATCCCTAGGCGTTGAGTCTTTTTGTGTTCTGCTTGTCTTAGTTGCATTACTAGGTGGTCTGAAATGTTTAATTCTGTGGTTCTGTGACGCTGAAGGTTTCACCTGAGAAAGGTCTTTGTTTTAAGCTTTAAACTAGTTAGATAATCTTGCAAAGTTCAATAAGATGTTATTAGCCAGTGAATTAGCTATTTCTGTTAATAAAATGTCTTTATAGCATGGTTTGGCTTATTGCGTGATTTGGTAAAGTATGTCTTGTTTAGAGAAGATAGGTTGTGAAAACTGATTGTAGTTTGGTGGAGCTTGGTTGGTTGCTTGTGTAGAAGAGTTAAAAGTCTTTAGCAGGTATTGAAAAAAATTTGGGATAACTCGTTTTATGTCGTTATGCTGCCGAAATTTTCGGTACATTCGGTCTAGAGAAGTTATCCTAGTTGCTTATAAGTCTAGAGTGAGTAGTAGCGTCGCTAGGCTAGAGGTTAGAGAACCTGGGGCATTACATTGAAAGTTCTGGGTTAAAATTGATACATCTCCCAAAGTTTAGGGTTAAAAATGAGTTTTTCCTTTCTTTTTCTTCTTTAGTTCTATACATGACATTTACTACTCTAATTTGTTGAGAAGTTTAATTATAAGTTTAGTACCTGAAGATTGTGATTTGTGTCTATTTGGTCCCTACACTTTTAAAATTATAAATTCGGTCTCTAAATTTTCTAATTTCTTAAAATTTATGAATCTACTAAATCCAAAATTGAAATTTTAGGGTTTCATTAGACATTAATTTCAAATTTCTATCTAAGATCAATTAATTTTTAAAATATTTGAATGGTTAGAAACCTATTAGACAAAGCATTGAAAGTTCAAAATTTTTTTAGATACAAAATAGAAAGTTTGGAGGCCTATCAAACAGCTTTGAAAATTTAGGATCAAATAGACAAAAACTTCTTCAAAATTCATGTACTAAACTTATAATTTAACCTCTGATTATTTAGTTAATTCAAATTCTTAACTGAGTGTACATAGAAAGTCAAATGAGCTACCATGTCTATTTCTTTTTGATGTTACTCGTTTAATTTTGTATTCAAAAGCATTCTGGTGGTAGCTCTTTTTTAGTTTTTTTTTTTTTTTTAATGAAAATGACATAAGCACGTCTCTTATTTATTTATGGAAAAACTACCTTTTTGGCCCCTGAATTTTAAGGAATAGATGTGTTTGGTTCCTGAATTTTCAAAATAGACCTTTTTAGTCCCTGAGTTTTGAGAAATAGGTTTAAAACGTCCATAAATTTTTAAAATGGACATTTTTAGTCTTTGAATTTTGAGAAATAGGTTTGAAAGATCTCTCATGTTATTTTTTCAACTTTTTAAAATTAATATTTATTTTTTTATTTTTTTTAATATTGAATGGTTTTTTAAAGTAAAAAAAATTAAATTTTTTTAAAAAATACGAGGGGCCTTTTAAACCAAATTTTCAAGACTTAGGAACTAAAAAGGTCGATTTTGAAAACTTAGGGGTCTTTTAAACCTATTTCTCAAAACTCACGTCTTAAAAAGGTCAATTTTAAAAACTTAGGGACCAAATGCACCTATTTCTCAAAACTCAGAGACCAAAAAGGCAAAATTTCCCTTTATTTATCTGATGGACTCATCTATCTAAATAAAAAATGTTTGAATACTAATATATATCAAGTGTTGTCAACATGAACATAGCTCAACTGACATAAAACTTAAACTAATGATGGTGAGGTTAGTGATTTGAATCGCCCACCTCATAAATGATCAAAAAATGTATATAAATATATACACACACTAGGTGTTGGGTATTTGAAATTGATCTTAATTATTTTTTCAAAAACTTAATTGAGCAAGAACAAAAATTTTGTGGAAACAATCTTCATTAAATTATGAAACTAATACTTCCTCTGTTTTATCCCTATATGTTTTTTTGTTACCTAAATTTTAATTAATATATAAATTCTAGAAGCTGAATTTTTTTAATATAATATTTATATTTACAAATGAATAGGAGATTTACACTTTCAATCCCATAAAAAAAAAAACAAATATTTGATCAATTTAACTAGAATCAAGTTGTCAGCTTAGCTCAACTGGCATAGAATTGTCCTGATAGTCACAAGATTTGTAGAATCCCCCTCCCCACATAATGTCAAAAAAGAAAAAAGAAAACTAGAATCAAGTTGGTGAAATTTGGACTCAAGCACTCTGTCGTGAATAGTTTTTTTTAATCAAACTACTAGGTTCAACTCAAAGTTCCACAACAAAGAACACTTATCTTTTGGTTAATTGCTCTTAAAAGAGTAAAACAGAGAAATATATGAAAGTAGAAAGAAGAGAAGATTGAAATCTTGTTGTATATATGATAGGTATTTAGGTGAGAATTTAAATCTAGATATTTAATTAACTAAGGACCCGTTTGATAACCATTTTGTTTTTAGTTTTTGGTTTTTGAAAATTTAGACTAAACACTATTTCCACTAATAAGTTTCATTGTTTTCTTCCCTACCTTCTTCCCATGTTTTCAAAAACCAATACTCAAGTTTTGAAAACTAAAAAAAGTGGTTTCCAAAAACTTGTTTTTGTTTTTGGAATTTGGCTAGGAATTCAAATGTGTCCCTGAACAAAATGAAAACAATGATAAGAAATTTGGGAGAAAACAAACTTAACTTTCAAAAACAAAAAACCAAAAACCAAATGGTTATCAAACGGGACCTAAATAATTAAAAATGTTAAAACTAAAACCCTTTAACCAAATATATTTTCTCCCATCTAAAAGAGAAAACCTTCCAAAGTTAACATAAAAAAAGTGCAACTCATTTAAAATCCAATTAAATGTTAAAATGTTACGAGAGAGGCACCAATATATAACATTGAAAATAAATAAAATTCCCAAATGGTCAAACAATTGAACAACTTTTTCTCTTGAGATGTGACATGTTTGTTTTCTTTTAAAATTTATGGAAAATTTCTTGTGTTCCCACACATGAAAATGACTTAATTCAACTGTGGAATAAAAGTAACTTGGTCTACATACATACACGTCTTCTGGACTTGTCGTGGCCGGGGTTCTAAAACTTATTTATCAAATTTCCTAGACTTGTAAAAAGAAACTTTCTAGAAATTTAGTCAAGTTTGATCATCATTTCGTTTTTTTATTTATTTATTATTTATCTTTCATAAATGTTTTCAAAATTCAAATAAGTTTTGAAAATTAAAAATAATATTTTTTAAAAAACTCGTCGTTCTTATTTTTTTTAATTTGTCTAAGAATTTAGATTTTTTTTTAAGGAAAAGAAATTGTGAAAAAACAAACCAGATGTTTATAAATCAAGCCTATATTATTAGTTCAATTTTACTAAAATGCATCCTTTATTAACAAAATAACAAAACTCAAATTCATAAATACATAAAGAAAAACAATTGATGTCTATGAACTTTCACGTTCTCATCCCATTTAATGTTGAAAATATTAGAACAAATATGTTGCATTTTTATTCCAAAATATATTTTTCGAGATTTATTCCCACATAACTTGTGCCCAAATCTCGAAAAGGGGCATTTGCTGTAATCTCAACACCCATTCTTTGTGCACCTAATTTGAATTTACCATTTGAGGTAATGTGTGATGCGAGTGATGCTGCAGTAGGGCAAAAACAGGGCAAATTTATCCATCTTATATATTTTGCAAGTAGGGTTTTGAATGAGGCACAAGTCAACTATACAACTACTGAAAAGGAGTTGTTAGCTGTTGTGTTTGCTTTTGAGAAATTCCGGCCATATTTGGTTGGATCCAAAGTCACAGTGTTCATGGATCATGCATCAATAAGGTACTTGATGTCTAAGAAAGATGCAAAACCTAGACTAATTCGTTGGGTTTTATTATTACAGGAATTCGACTTGGAGATAAAGTACAAGAAGGGATTAGAGAATGTTATTGCAGATCATTTGTCTCGTCTTGATCCAACATCATCTTTGCTGAAGCAATCTGGCATTTCAGATTATTTTCCAGATGAACAACTTTTTTGCTGTTGAGGTAAAGGTAGTCAAGGATGTCCCTTGGTATGCATATATTGTTAACTTTTTGGTAAAGAGAGTCACTCCTATTGATATGGATTGGAGGCAGATGAAGAAGTTTAAGCATGATGCGAAAATTTTCTATTGGGATGAGCCATTTATGTATAAGCAATGCTCTGATGGTATTATTCGTAGGTGTGTTTCAAGTGATGAAGCAAAGAAAATCTTGGAGCAATGTCACTCTTCGTCGTATGGTGGCCATTTCAGCGGTCAGAGGACAGCTATGAGGATTTTGCATTGTGGATTCTTTTGGCCTTCCTTATTTAAGGATACCCACTGGTTCTATAAGAAATGTGATGCTTGCCAAAGTAGAGGAAACTTGTGGCCTAGAGATGAAATGCCTCTTACTTATATTTTAGAAGTAGAATTATTCGATGTGTGGGGTATCGATTTTATGGGGCCATTTCCCCCTTCTAATTGCAATATTTTTATCTTATTGGCAATTGATTACGTGTCCAAGTGGGTGGAGGCCATCGCATGCCATCAGAATGACGCCAAGACAGTAGCAAGGTTTCTTCAATCACACATTTTTGCGTGGCTTGGGTCACCTAGAGCTCTATTGAGTGATGAGGGTACACATTTTGTTAATAATATCTTAACTAAGCTTTTAGCTAAGTATGAAATTAAGTATAGGATAGCTACCCCTTATCACCCACAAGAAAATGGTCAAGCTGAAATTAGCAATAGGAAAATTAAATCTATTCTAGAGAAAGTAGTCCATCCATCTAGGAAGGATTGGTCTTTTAGGTTGGATGTGGCTCTTTGGGCTTATAGGACAACTTGTAAGACTCCTCTAGGTATGTCTCCCTATAGGTTAGTATATGGGAAAGCTTGCCATTTACCATTAGAGCTTGAGCATAAAACGTTTTGGGCTTTAAAAAAATTAAATTTTGATCTGAGTCGTGCAGGGGCAATAAAAATGCTGCAGCTTAATGAATTAGAGGAATTTCGCCAATTTTCTTATGAAAATTCGAAAATGTATAAAAAAAAGACTAAGCTGTGGCATGACAAGAAAATTAAGCCTAAAGAGTTTGTCAAAGGACAAAGAGTTTTGCTTTACAATTCTAGATTAAAATTGTTTCCTGGGAAACTAAAATCTAAATGGTCAGGGCCATTTGTTGTGATTGAAGTTTTCCCCCATGGAGCAATTACTTTGCAGGATGAAAAAGATGGGAGAGTGTTCAAAGTCAATGGGCAGCGGGTGAAACATTATTGGGGAAAGGAGTTCCAGACGAAAAATCCTTCTCTAAAGCTGGTTGATGAATGAAAGAGCGAGATTTTTGCGGGAGCATTTCACAGAGTAATATTTTGAGCTCCCAGTGTGTGTTTTGATTTTATTTCTCGTTGATTTGGTTTAGTTTGAATTATTTTAATTAGATTTGGTTTGAATTTAATTGTTTTACATCAGATTCGAAAAGTTTGAATTTTATGTTTCCGTAGATTCTATTTTCAGTTTATTTATTTATTTAGTCGAGTTAATTTTTAATTAATCTAATTAGTTTAGATTAGACTTTAGGTTGTATTTGTGTTATTTAAATTTCTGATTAGATTAGGGTTTAATAAAAAAAAATTCCTGATTTATTCGGCTGAAGATAAAGATAAAATTAGATTTGATTTAAATGGTTATTTAAAATTCCTAGTTTGATTTGATTTTTATTTAAATTTGAAATCTTCCGTATACAAGATCCTTCTAGAAGAAAACCTTTGTGATGATAAGTTTGTTTTTGCAATCTTTTGGCAGAATCAAATATTTCAACCGAAGGTGAAGGGATTGGGTAAGGATTAATTGATTTTACCGTTTGAGAATTTAATTTTTCAATGGGAAGGTGAATCGCATACCAACGTCTGATGCTTCGACGTGTTCAACAAGAAGAATCTGAAGGCCAGCACAACACTTACGTGTCACGAGATTCAAATTTTACCGTTTCTTTAAATTTGATTACATGCAAAGAACGATAATATCATTTAATTAGGAGCAAATATTTTCGGTTAGGATTTCATTTTGCTAGAGCCCTATTTATTAGCAATCTTCGGTAAGTTTTTCTTCACTTCATCTTCTTGCTTTCATCTTTTGCCGTTTCTATTTTCCCTTTTCGCTTCTGTTTTCTATAAATCCTTTGAGTCTCTAATGTCGAAAACGAGAGCAAGAAAAGAGCGAGACAATGAGGAAGAGGAGAAGCCTGTTACCCCCGAAGCACCGAAAGCTAAGGCAAAGAAAAAGAAAACACCAGAGGAAAAAGAAGCTAAGAGGAGAAGAAGACAACAGAGGGTTGAGGATCAAGAAATTGTGTAGAAGGTGGTAGAAGATGTTGCAGCCGAGGCAGTTGATGAAGGAAATATGAGGGAACCAGACGTACAGAACCCAAAACAGACCGACCCGATAGTTGCGGATACGGAGGAGGTTCAAGAAGAGCACAGAGAGGTAGTTCAAGAAAAACAGACTGAGGATGCGTAAGAAGCACAGAAAACGAATGTGCAAGAAAAAGGCAATGAGCAGGTAGAACAAGAGCAGGAGGCTCGAGTGGAGGTTATCATGCCGGAAGTGCCGCGACGTCGCTGTCGGAAGAGCCGACCACGTCAAGGTAGTCTGCACTGATACTCCATCACCACCGTCGACAGATTATGAGAAAGAGGACACAGAGAGAGAAGAACTGGAGAAAAAGGAGGTCGAAGAAAAAACAAGAGAGGAAGCGGAGAAAAAGGCTGAAGAAGAAAGTTTGCTCAAGCAAAGGGCAGACAAGGGCAAAGGTATTACTGAGGCAGCGCCGGAACCTAAAGATAACGAAACAGAAGAGCCACGGTTACCGTACAATCGCTTCGTCAACAATCTTGACAGAGCAAAGTATGCTGAGCTGCTGAAGAGAGACTTCCTGTTTGAGAGAGGATTTAGTGGTGATCTTCCACATTTTCTGCGGGCCGACATTACGAACCACGATTGGGAGTTATTCTATTCCAAGCTGGAATCTGTGAATGCGTAGGTAGTGTGCGAGTTTTATGCAAACATTGACAAGGAAGAGGGTTTCCAAGTTATTGTTCGAGGTATAGAAGTTGACTGGAGTCTTGGTTCCATTAACTCCCTGTACAACCTTCAGGATTTCCCCCACGCAGGATACAATGAGATGGTTGTGGCGCCATCTAATGAGCAATTGAGCGATGCTGTTCGGGAAGTTGGTGTTGAAGGGGCGCAGTGGAGACTTTCGAAAACAGAGAAAAGGACATTTCAGTTAGCCTATCTTAAGAAGGAAGCAAATACATGGATGAGATTCATCAAACAAAGGTTGCTTCCAACGACTCATGACTCGACGGTTTCTAGGGAACGTGTTCTTCTGGCTTTTGCAATTTTAAGGTCTCTCAGTATTGATGTGGGCAAGATTATTGCGAGTGAGATATCTGGATGCTGGCGAAAGAAAGTTGGGAAGTTGTTTTTCCCAAATACAATTACAATGCTTTGCAAGCGAGCAGGGGTTCCAGAGAATGAAGAAGATGTCATATTATTTGACAAGGGAATCATTGATACGCCTAACTTGGCACGGCTTCAGCGTACGCAAGAAGCACGCCATGGTGGACTTGTTTATGGAATTCACAAGATTTTAGAACAACTTGTACTGTCAGCCAACAGGCAAGAGTTTGCCGAGAGGCAATCTCAAACTTTCTGGAGTTATGTTAAACGTCGTGATGCCAATCTGAAGAAGGCGCTACAGGAAAATTTTTCCAAACCATATCCAGCTCTTCCAGTATTCTCTGATGATTTGTTGAAACCCTGGATTCCGCCCCCACCATTGGAAAGAGAAGAAGAGGATGATGAAAATGAGTAGGGTTAGGAGGACTGACGGATGAAGTGGCCCTGAGCGAGCATGATTTTTGTTTTGAAATTTTTGTTTGTTCGCGTATTTTCTAACCTCATTTTCTTTGAATGTTTTTTTTTTCTGTTTCTATGTTATTGCTTTTCTAGACCATCGAATCTTTTGCTTTGTAATTTTTTTTCGCTTTATTAATTAAATTTTCGAAGTTGTTTATGTTCTATGGCACTGAGTAATTCTAACTTAACTAATTTTCTTCTGAATTTTTGAAGCTTGGACTGGTTAAGCTTAATTAGATCAAGGTATTCTGACCTCCAGAAACCTTTTGCTTGAGCATTTCGTCCAGCCTGGTCGTTGCTGCGGCAAGAAGAGTCTGAGGTAGTGTTGATTTATGTGATTCACTTGAAGCTTAGTTCTAGTACCACGCTCAGTTTAAAATTCAGATAAAAAATTTTAAGTTTGGGGGTATAATTCATAAAATTAATGATTCATTGGGGACAATGAATAATTCAAGTTTGGGGGACTTTTTGCTACTCCAATTGTTTTGCTCGAGCATTCCTTTCCTTCATTAAATAATTTGCTAGGTTGTTGAGTAATTAGGGATATTTGTGATACCCACAATTTGTCTTTGCGTCAAAAGATGACCTAGGGAATATGAAAAATGAAAAAATTATTTGCTGAAAAAAATCGATTGTTGAAGATTTTGCTGAGAAAATTCATGGAGCAAAAGTTTTGAAGGATGAATGATAATCCAACAGTTTTTCTGTCTCCCAGAACTTAGGTGAGCTTCATCATAAAATGTCGCAATTCTGAGGGGCAAGAGATAGAATAACTAAGGATTTTTTAGCTTTACAAAGAGTATTTAGCCTAGTTGGTGATGAGTTTGAGGCAAGGGTATACTGCACCATAAAGTGGGTCATCCCATGCTTAAGAGCTTATGACTGTAGGGCTGCTTTAAGTCTGAAAAACAAAAATATAAACCCCTTAAAAATGTGTTTTAAAGTGTCTGATAATAGAGCTAGGCTGTGGCAAGTTCTTAGAATTGAGTTGAAAATTGGTGATTATTTGTCCATGCCGAAAGAACTATTTTGCTGTAGCAGAGCTCGGTTTTGCAGAATGCTCAGGTAGAGGTTGAAGGTAGTGTTGGATTATCTGTTTTCATTAAGTTATGCTTTGCCTAATGTTTTGAATTCTTAAGGGAAGGTTGGTTAGTATTGCTCGGGACGCGCAATAGTTCAAGTTTGGGGGTATAATAACTCTCCAAAAGGGAGTTATTTAGACCTTATTTCTATATTGATTTCTGTGTCTTTGGTGCTAAATAGGGTGACTTTTAGATATATATTACATGTTTTAACCCATTTGGAAGAATGAATGCTTTGGAAGTTATTTTGTGCAGAATGTACTGCTGAGCGACTTGAGGGAGCAAATTCTGTGCTGCAGTGAAGCTGGGAGCAGAAACTGCCACGTCATAGCTCGTTAGCCAATTTAATGAACTGAATTCTTTTAAGCTATTCTCGGGATAAAGGAGCAAGGAGAGCCATCCATGTGTCTAGGTCAACCTAATTCAAGCTTGCTATCACTCTATAAAAGGACAAGTCGTCTCAAGTCAAATTCATTCCTTTCTTGGGAGGAACATTCCACTCTTAGGAAGTTCATTTCCACTTTTGGAAACAAAATAGAGGAGGAAGATTAGGGATATCAAGAAGACCATCAATTACGAAGTTGATCAAGGGAATTAGTATTTTCTTGCTTTGTTTTGTAATTATGGATGTGTTTACTCAGATTGTAACGTGTGTTGCTATGCTCTTTATGAACTAAATAACTTTAGGTGTTGGTTAGGGAACATGTAATTGTCATGCTGAATTTTTATGCAATAAATATTGATTTGATGCATCTTGATTATTTGTTGTGCTCATTTCTATTTTATGCTCGCTTGGCCAGTCGGTATGAATATCACTTCCTAGTTTCAGGGATGATTTGGGAAGTGTGTGGCAACTAATCACACTAGATCATTGTATATTGGTGAACGTCGGTGATTGAGCTAGGGATAGCCAGTTGCCTAGTGCTTGATCGGTAGTGCTTCATTGGAGTCGAAACATATTCTAAAAAATCCAGAGTTCCGGGAGGAATCTGCTAATAAGACTGCAAGAGTTTTGCATGATCAATAATATTGCAAGATCATCTTTTAAAACAATTACTAAATCCTGACCAGCGCATGTTTCTAATCTGTCTGCTTATTTGTTTACTTTCTGTACTGCCATTTCTTTTGCTTCAGCATTCTATAAAAACCAACCATTTTAAACTCTTTTGAAACCATTGAAAAACTAAACAAAATAGATAAAGTGAAAACTAATTCAGACCTTGGATTCGATAAATACTTATTACTTGATGCGGACTGTGTACACTTGCACAGCGTTCTAGAGCCCATTTTTATATCATTTTTTACTCACTCTAGGAACCTAACAAGTTTTTGGCATCGTTGCCGGGGACTTGAATAATTTTTTATCTTATATGTTTTGTGTATGTGTTTTAGTGGTTTGGTGCTAGAACTTTTTGATTGTTTCTTTTGTTTTTGCAGGTGTGAGTTTGGTGCATGAACGATCCACCTGAGGTAAGGTTTGAGCTTGATCCAGAAATCGAGAGGACATTCAGGAGGAGAAGGAGAGAGCAACGTAGACAGCAAAATCCAATGGTTGATGTGCCGCGTCTCCCACAGGGTCTAGAAGATCCAGCGAACCCCCAGCAGAATCGTTTGCTGCAGAAAAACCCACCGCTGGAGCAAAATGAACAGCAAAATAATCAGGCTGAGAATCCTATCTTGGTAGCAAATGATAGGGCCAGAGTCATTCGAGTGTATGCTTTTCCAATGTTTGATGAGTTAAATCTAGGGATTGCACGTCCTCAAATTGAGGCAACAAATTTTGAAATGACGAAACTGGTAATGTTTCAGATGTTGCATATCGTGGGGCAGTTCCATGGTTTGTCATCTGAAGACCCTCAATGGAGGAGCAGTACTGTGGAGAAGCAGTAGTGTGGAGAAGCATCAAACAAGGATGCATAGCAGACTCAACCATGGAGGCTGAGTATGTAGCAACTTGCGAAGCAGCTAAGGAGGCAGTATGGATTAGAAAGTTCTTGACTGATTTGGAAGTGGTTCCGAATATGAACGTGCCCATAACACTATATTGTGACAACATTGGGGCTGTTGCCAACTCAAAAGAACCTCGAAGCCACAAACGGGGTAAACACATCGAGAGGAAGTATCACCTGATGCGGGAGA
This sequence comes from Luffa acutangula, assembly GCA_036850905.1. Taxonomy (NCBI): domain Eukaryota; kingdom Viridiplantae; phylum Streptophyta; class Magnoliopsida; order Cucurbitales; family Cucurbitaceae; genus Luffa; species Luffa acutangula. The sequence goes on along the minus strand of CM072094.1, from coordinate 6,139,635 downwards.
TTGTGCAAAGAGGAGATGTGATCGTCACTAAGATCGCCTCAGAACACAACATCGCTGATCCATTTACGAAGGCTCTCACGACTAAAGTGTTTGAGGGTCATCTAGAGGGTCTAGGTCTACGAGATATGTATGCCATCAAATCTAGGGCAAGTGGGAGAAATGTATAATGGGTATAAGGATGCCCTAGTTTATTGTATTATTTTAATATACATGACATTTCCAGCTTTAGATTATTGCATTTACATCCCACTAACTAGTGTTTTAGTTCAAGTGGGAGTTTGTTGGGTTTTTTGCCCTAAAACTCGTAGATAGTGAATGTAACTGTTGACCGGATATTAATGAAATAATATTTATATATTTTTCCATTAATTGTTATTAGTTATTTTATATTTGTTTTTGCCTAAAAATAACCCTAATCCAATAAACTAGACATCCAGAGCTGTAATATGAGTCTTGAATTATATGTAGTGACATATGGGATCATTGTTCAAGAAACAGCCTAGAGGGTCTATAGTATAGGGATCAGACTGGGTGCCTTATCCTGGTGACATTATGGATACGACCCACTTTGTATTTGATACAAACGCTGCGATCCAACGCGTTCGTGTAGGAGACATGCGAGTGGGGGTATCCTATGCAATGAGTTTGCATAAGACCGGACCGCGAAATAGTAACCACTGGTTATAACACCGTTAACTAGTTGGTTTTCTATTTCACTAGGACGACCTAGACAACTTAGTCTTAATCCTGAGTTGATTATGGACTCCTGCTCATGAGAGATTGTCCTTTGATTTGCATGGGTGAGAGTGGCCAATACGCCGACTCAATAAGCCTACAATTTTTGGGACAAGACCGAATGGGGAGCTGGGAACATAATTGTACAAGATGGAATTCACTCCTTCCCGACTTTAGGGAAGAATATGAGTGTTCCCTTAAGTGGTTACTTCGAGTCTTGAACAAAGGGTCCTACCCTCTCAATGGCACGAGAGGGTTTTCTGTTTGATGGTTGGACCACAAACAGGTTGTTCATTAGAGGAGAACTGGTACTTAAGGAAATAGAAGTAACCTAGGGGTAAAATGGTAATTTGACCCAGCTGGTGTTGCAGACACTCGTGAAAGGCTAACTAGTCGATATTGGTCTATATCCGTGGACACAGACAATATGTCTACAGTGAGAAGAGTGCAACTGTGAGTCTATAGTGGAATGAACACACAGTTAACAAATATTGATTAATGTGGTTAATGAGTTTGACCAATTAATCTCACATCGTTGGAGCTTCTGATCTGCAGGTCCATTAGGTCCCACTGGTAGCTCATAAAGTAATTTGAGGCAACTAAGTAATAAATGTAAATTGAAAATGTTCAATTTACTAAGGGAAACAAACATAATTTATATTGATATATTATTGTGAGAGAAATTAATATTTGAAGAAATTCAAATGTAAATTTATGGAAGTTTGAAAGAGTTCAAATAATGAATTAATTAATTTAAGGCCTAAAATCTATTTGGGCGAATTAATTAATTCAAGGCCGGAAATTAAATATGTGATATTTAGTTGGTGGTTAATTAATTTAAGAATTCATTAACCGGGAATTAATCAATTATGGAAAGAATTAATCACTTAAGGAAGTGATTAATCATTTATGGAAATGATCTAATCACTTATGGAAGTAATTAGTCATTTGTGGAAAAGATTAATCAATTATGGAATTGATTGATCATGATTGATTAAATAAGGAATAAGATTGAATCAATTTTGGAAAAGATTGATTTAATTGAATATTTTATTCATGGCCTCTCTTCTATAAATAGAACACTAGACCTAATTGGTCCATGACACTCTGCTCTTGCTCTTAGACTCTCAAGACAAGACCTAGAATTCTCTTTAGCCTCCCTCTTAGAGAAAGACTCCCACAAGTCTTTTGCCTCCTAGACTTAGAGACATACCGGTGTAACCTCTGTGGTTATTGTGTCATTCAAGAAGGATTTTCCAGCGAAGAAACTTAAAAGGGGGCTGCTGCGTTTTGATCGTTGGAGCATCGTTGGCGAAGAACGGTCAAGTCTACAACGAAGGTTTGGAACGGTTCTTCCCCTTTTCTTTAGAAAAGCATGAAAATAAATTTAGATTTATTTTTCAGCATGTTTAAACTAATTTTCCAGCAACTTTAAAATATGTTTAAAGTTTGTTTGAGTTTTCGTAACGGTATTTTAATGTTAATTAATATACGGCGTAAGGTCCAATCGATGCGCTTCCGCTGTGTGGGGACTTTTATTCCCTTCAATAAGCAAGCGTTGCCCCAACAAAATTCAGAGAGTTCTCTTGAGGCAATGATGAAAGAATATATGGCTCGTACAGATGCAGCAATTCAAAGTAATCAAGCTTCAATGAGAGCCCTGGCATTGCAAGTGGGTCAGCTAGCTATTGAGCTGAAGGCAAGGCCTCAAGGGAAACTTCCTTCAGATACTGAACACCCTAGAAGGGAAGGTAAGGACCAGGTAAAGGCAGTGACTCTTAGGAGTGCTAAGCCATTACAGGAAAGAAAAGAGCCTAGTAAAACCCAGGATGTAGAAAAGAATTGTGATAAAAATGTTGTTGTTGAGAAAGAGTTGGAGTCTGGTCAGGGTGTTGGAGGCATTAATAATAATGCTGGAGCATCTGGTTCTGTTCCAGATGTGGAACCACCTTATGTGCCACCACCACCTTATGTACCACCTCTACCTTTTGCACATTGGGGAAAAATCAATCTTCAATATCTGTCTTTGATCGCCTCAAAGTAGCAGATGATCAACCTCAAAGAAAGATGGATAACTTAAAGGTGAAACTGTTCGATGAAGTAAGCTGTGACAAGAAGCTTCAAAGTATTGTCCCGTCACGTATGAAAAGGAAGTTTTCTGTTCTCATAAATACAGAAGGTTCCTTGAAGGTGAAGCCAAATCTCATTATCTTGACCAATCCTATAAATGAAGAATTTGATCAAGACCATGATAAAGATGAGAGCTTTTAAAATGTAAAAGCTCCTTATCGCAAGAACTTAAATTGCATGATGCTCCTAGCCCACACGAGCTTAAAAGGTGAGTGCAAAAAAATCCTGAACTACGTTATGACTTGATCACTAATCCTCAAGGGTACGTAGGCAGCTTAAAGAAAACTTTGAGTTCGGTTTCTACAAATAAAAAAAGAAAGTGCAACAAATATTGAAGCACGACAATATAAATTGAGGAAATTCATCACTAATGGGGGCAAGACAGCAAATGGAAGTTGTGCACCATTATGAATGTGAAGCTACGAGTTGGATGAATAAAAGAAGACTTCATTCCTACAAATTTGATGTCTCCCTCGCCTCAAGTTCGGTGTTCCACTCACCCTATGTTTGTTGTTCCCTCTTCCTCAAGTTTGAAGTTCTTACACTCTACGTTGCTGTGTTGTTCCTTCTCCAAGTTTGAGGGTTCTTACGTGGCACGTTACGGTGTTGTTCCTTCTCCAAGTTTAAAGGTTCTTCGTTGCACGCTCCTTCTTCAAGTTTGAAGGTTATGACGCTACGCTGCTTCCTTCACCAAGTTCGAAGGTTCCCACTCTGCGCTGTTCTGCTGTTCCTTCTCCAAGTTCGAAGGTTCTCAGGTTGCGCTGCTGCGCTACTTCCTTCTTTAAGTTCGAAGGTTCCCATGTTGCCCTGTTGTGTTGTTCTTTCTCCAAGTTTGAGGGTTCTTAGGTGGCACGTTACGACGTTGCTCCTTCTCCAAGTTTGAAGGTTCTCCGTTGCACGCTCTTTCTTCAAGTTCGAATGTTCTGACACTGCGCTGCTTCCTTCACCAAGTTCGAAGATTCCCACTCTGCGCTGTTCTACTGTTCCTTCTCCAAGTTCGAAGGTTCTTAGGTTGCGCTGCTGCTCTACTTCCTTCTTTAAGTTCGAAGGTTCCCACGTTGCGATGTTGTGCTGCTTCCTTCCTCCAAGTTCGAAATTTTTCATGCTGCTTCGTTGTAGTTCTTTCCTCCAAGTTCGAAGGTTCTCAATTCCTTCTCTCCAAGTTTGAAGGTTTTCACGCCGCTTTGCTACAATTCATTCTCTCAAAGTTCAAAGGTTCTCATGATGCTTCGCTGGAAGGTTCTTATGTTGCATGATGTTATGTTGATCCGTCTCCAAATTTGAAGATTCTCACGCTATGCGGTTTCGCTTGTGTTCCTTCTCCAAGTTTGAAGGTTCTTTTGCGTTTGACTGTAGTTCCTTCTCTCCAAGTTAGAGGGTTCTTACGATGTACGCTACTGCATTGTTCCTTCTCCAAGTTCGAAGGTTCTCATACTGCGTTGCTACACTGCTTCCTTCCTCCAAGTTCGAAAGTTCTCACGCTGCTTCGTTGTAGTTCTTTCCTCCAAGTTCGAAGGTTCTCAGTTCCTTCTCTCCAAGTTTGAAGGTTTTCACGCCGCTTTGTTGCAGTTCATTCTCTCAAAGTTCAAAGGTTCTCATGATGCTTCGCTGGAAGGTTCTTATGTTGCATGATGTTGTGTTGATCCGTCTCCAAATTTGAAGATTCTCACACTATGCGGTTCCGCTTGTGTTCCTTCTCCAAGTTCAAAGGTTCTTATGTGCTACGTTGCTGTTCCTTCTCCAAGTCGAAGTTCCTTCTCCAAGTTCGAAGGTTCTCATGCCACGCTGCTTCGTTGTTCCTTCTCCAAGTTTGAAGGTTCTCATACTACGCTGCTATGCTGCCTCCTTCTCCAAGTTCGAAGGTTCTCAAGTGTTACGTTGTTTCGTTGTTGTTCATTCTCTAAATTCGAAGGTTCTCACGCTACGTTGTTTGAAGGTTCTTCCTCTTATGATGCATTGCATCGTTGTTCCTTCTACAAGTTCAAAGGTTCTGACATTGCAGCAGTAAAGGAGTCCAAGTGGGAATGACATCATGTGTCCTTAGGCCGAGGGACGTCGTAACAACAAAAGTCCAAAGACGTCGTAAGTTCTCGTACTTATGCTGGAAGACGTTGCAGCAGTAAAGGAGCCCAAGTGGGAGTGACATCATGTGTCCTTGGGCCAGGAAACGTTGTAGCAATAAAAGTCCAAAGACGTCAACTGTCTTTGTACTTATGCTCATGCTGAAAGACATGGCAGCGACAAAAGTCTAAGGAATATGTCCTTGTACTCATGCTGAAAGACGTGGCAGCGGCAAAAGTCCAAGGAACATGTCCTTGTACTCATGCTGAAAGACGTGGCAGCGGAAAAAGTCCAAGGAACATGTCCTTGTACTCATGTTGAAAGACGTGACAGCACTAATGGAGCCCAAGTGGGAGTGACATCATGTGTCCTTGGCCCAAGGAAGTCATAGCAACAAAAGTCCAAATACGTCTGTGTCCTTGTACTAATGTTGAAAGACATTGTACCTGCAAATTGAAGACAACAAGGATATGAATGCCTTAAAAAAATCACTTACCTACGTACTTACCTTTTGGATGGTGGATGAAAGCACTGTGCTTAGCTTGTAATTGAAATATAGGCAAGGTGTTGTGAGTTAAAAAAAAAAAAAGGAGAAGAAAGAATCTTACAAGAAAAAACGAAAATTAAAAAAAAAAGAAAACGAAAAAAATTTAAAAAAAAAAGAGAAAAACGAAAAAAAATAAAAGGAGAAGAAAGAATCTAAAAAAAACGAAAATTAAAAAAAAGGAAAAAGAAAAAAAAAATAAAAAAAAAATAAAAGAGAAAAATGAAAAAAAAAATAGAATGAAAGAAAATTGAAGGGAGGGGGAAGCTTCCTACTTGAATCTTTTCTTGAATGCTCTCTGCAATTGATGTGTGCTCTCCCCTACTGAGGTTCAACCCTATTTATAAAAGGGGAAGTTTGGATTCAAATAGATAAATCTTATCTCCAACGGCAATCTTCATCAATTTTGGGATGAGTTCAAATATAAATCTTATCTCCAACGGCAATCTTCATCAATTTTGGGATGAGTTCAAATATAAATCTTTTCTCCAACGATAATCTTTATCAATTTTGGGATTTTGGGTTCAAATTTTAACCTAAAGATATGAGATTTGATTTAAATCAAATTGAGAGATAAATTCAAATGGATTGGATAGACTCCTAAATTGATTAAGATTGAATTAAACTGAATTTGATTATAATTAAACTCTTTTTTTTTTGAACAAGAGTATAATTAAACTCTTAGCCCATATCAAATTTTCTAAGTTCCATATGAAAATTTTATTCCAAATTCCCACCAAATTTTGGATGTAGGTCTTAAATTAAATTTTGGGCATAATCCAAATTTTATCCCAAATGGACCAAAGTCCAAACCTCAAATTCTGCAAGTTAAAATTGGGTAGAATTTTGCCTCAAATCAAAATTTGGGCATAAACCAAATTTTGCCCAAACTTAAGTTCAAATCAAAGTTTGCTGCCAAATAAGGAAAATCAAAATTTTGACCAAACTTCAAGTTTTGATTAATTGGCGATAAGAGTGTGTCAAATAAAAAAACATCAAAATTTTGACCAAAATTCATGTTTTGATTAAATTGACACGCACAATGGAGTCAAAATCAAGAACAAATACCTTGCATTTTTATTCCAAAATATCTTTTTCGAGATTCACTCCCACATAACTTGTGTCTAAATCTCGAAAATGGGGCATTTGTTGAAGGAGAAATTTTGTCCAATCACAAATTGTCACGTCATTATTTAAAATTAATGACGAAAGTACAAATAATTAAATTTGGGACCAATTATAAAATGACATGTGTCCCAAATTTAATTTGAAGACAAAGTTGGCCAATTATAAATTTAAAGAGTCAAATTTCTATTTGATCAATTAATTAGAAAATAAATTATTTTGATCAAATAAATTAATTTGACCAATTAATTAACAAAATAATTAATTGGATCAAATTTGAATCTTTTAAATATTTGGGTGGTCATATGGTTTTGGGTTAAATATGAACCAAACCCAAGACTAAATAGTTGAGCCCAAGACCAATAAAGCTCAAGCCCAAGTTGTTAGGCCCAAAAGCCACCAGAACCCATCCAGCGAGAATTCTATAAATATAGAAGTTCTCCTCCATTTCAAGGGTTCAGAAATTCTACACTCTCACAAAGATAAGAGTTCAGAAGTTTAAAGCTCTCAAGCAGAACCAGAGAATTCAGAGAGACTCCACCAAGTCTGAAGACCGAAGACTCTCTACAATTCATAAGTTCAAGTGTTGAACACTTATTGAAGAAAAAACACTCTTCAAGATTTCAACACTCCTTGAAGATCAAAGACTCTTCAGGACATCAACACTTCTTGAAGACCCAACACTCTTCAAGGCTTCAACACTCCTTGAAGATCAACGACTCTTCAGGACATCAACACTTCTTGAAGACTGAAAACTCCTTCAAGACTGGAAGACTTCAAGCTCCAAGAATCCATTGAAGACTCAAACTCGAGATCAAGCGTTCCAACCCTCGAGTGAAACACATTCACACAAAATAGAGAGAATCAGAGGATTAAAGTTAGAGATTGTACACCCACACGTATATTACATTAATACAAATACATTTTTATTCCACGTGTCTCCATCTTCGAAGTTACGTGCGAACAATTTTATTTACAGTATAATGGAAATATCGATTCACCTCGATATCGAACCAATGAACGTGTGAAAATGTCAACATGTCAACAAACTTTTAATACATTGGTGTTGGCAAATGGCAATGTGATTTTGTAAAAAGAAAAAAAAAGAAGGAAAATTCAAAGAAGATTTGGGGAAAGAGAAAGAGAGAGTGAAGGGGTGTCCCAAAAAAAAAAAAAAACAAAGAGAGTGAAGGGGGAAGTTGTACAGAAGATAAATTTGAGGAGGGGGAGATTGAGGTGGGAGATTTGAAGTTAGAGTTCAAGCAAGGTGGACTCAATTGGTAAGGTCCCGTTTCATAACCATTTCATTTTTGGTTTTTGACTTTTGAAAATTAAGCCTATAAACACTATTTTTACCCACAAACTTCTTTGTTTTTTTATCTACATCGTTTCCCATGTTTTCAAAAACCAAGCCAAATTTTGAAAACAAAAAAAAAGTATTTTTCAAAAACATGTTTTTGTTTTTGGAATTTGGCTAGAAACTCAAATGTCTCCTCAACAAAAATGAAAACTATTCTAAGAAGATTGAGAGAAAACAAGTACAATTTTCCAAAAAAAAAAAAACGAAATGGTTATCAAACGGGGCTTAAGTAACCTACAAGTCAGACATGAAAAAATAAAAATGTATGAGTAAGGAGGAATAAATGAGTTTTTATTCCTTGAGTTACTCACTTTAGTTGTCTTAGGGTAAGAAGAGTATGGAATTAGGAGAGGGGAGAAGTGGTGAGGAAAATGAAAAAAATTAGAAGGAATAGAAGAAGGAAGAATGAAAAAAAAAAAAAAAAAAACAAAGAGGAAAATTTTGTCAAAATCGTGGATTTGGAGGGAAGTTAATATTATATATATATATATATATATATATATATATATATATATATATAATAAAGGATTTGAGTATTTTTGGATTGAAGAAATTTGGAATTGAAAATAATGCTAAACTATTTTCAAATATAGCAAAATGTACCAATCAACCCGTATAAATGACTAAAAAGCCCATAAAACATGCTATCACTGAAAGAAGCCTATCAACAATCACTATTAGTGAGAATCACTAATAAAAGTCTATCAGCGACTATTAGTGATAGAATTCTATCAATGATATCACTGATATAATTCAATACCTATAGAATCCTATTAGCTAAACATTTGTAATGTTCAAATTGAACTAAATTTGTATTGAAGTTTTTTTAATGACTATCAATAGACTCGATATAAAAAAAATTGTTTAGTTTGAGCATTACTAATGTTTAGCTAAATGGACTATCATTCTGAGTAAAATCTATTAGTGATAGAAACCTATCGCTAATAGAATTTAATCACAATTTCAATTATCATTGATTAAAGTCTATCACTGATAAGTGATAACTCATTGATAGACTTTCAATGCTATCAATGATAGTCACCGATATATTTCAATTCAAATAGAATTCTATATGTGATAGTCATTGATAGATTTCAGTGCAGAAAATTTAGTTCAATTTAAGCATTTCAATTTCCTTTCATTTGGATTCCTCTTACATTGCATTTTTCATCAATGACCATAACAAAAAATGGAAAAAATTATAATAAATGATTTCAGTTTATCAGTGACTATCACTGTTAGAATAAAAGACAAAACAGAAATAATAAAAATTTATTTAACAGATTTGCCATATTTACAATTTTTTTTCAATTTTACTATATTTGCAAAAAGGATCAGAAAACATAAATTGTTACTCAATGTAAGGGTTTAGTTTTATTTAAAAGAATATTTATTATAATGAATAGTACAGAGTAATTATTTAGGATAATGTGAGAAAATGACATTTCGGATTACCTTTTATCACGTGAGAGACTTGTGGGAAGAGAGTTATATTAGTGGGGAAAAAGAACAAAATACTAGTTAAAAGGAGAAAATTGGAAATAATGGAATGGTTTGTGTAAGATGTTATTTAGAGTGATTATTAAATATGATAAATATTCATATGTTGGCTAAATTAATATTTCAGATCAAGCGACCAACATGAGCATAACTTAACTAAAATAAAACTTTTATTGATGATCAAAAAGTTTGTGGTTCAAATTCTCCACCCCACATGGTGTGAAAAAAAAATGGTCAAATGAAGACCGATACGATTCAAAGGAAAATTCATGTTGGGGCTCTTTTGTTTTTCATACCTAGCAACACAAAATCTCCTTGCTTTGTTGGCTGGGGGCACAATTGTACGCTAGTGATTCGTTTGGTTGAATTTACTCTTTTTAAGTCTCAGTTTTGAACCTTGGACAAGAATATATTATCCTTTTAATTTTCTTTACGTATTATTTTAATTATGAGTATACTCGAAACCATACGAACCTCACAAAAGAAAAAAAAACTGGAACCGTAAGAATTTAGTTTATTTTTCAAAATTTCTCACATTGCAAATATTTTTCGATCATACTAATTTAGAAAAATTAAGTGCATAAAAGTATAATTATGTTTTAAAAAATATTGATAATATTTCAGATTTTGTTATTTGTCCAGTAGTAGAGCGTCGAGTTTCAAGGCAAGAAGTTCAATCAGAATCAACAAAAGCTTTCCCTTGAAATGTAGAAGTAGAGCGAAGTAAAATTTCTTGACCAAGGGATGACAAATACCTTAGCAAGTAATGAACAACAGACAAATGTGATTTACATGGTTTTGAAACATACTGACTTAGTTTATTAACGGTGAAAGAAATATTAGGTCTGAAAATAGTCAAATAAAGCAACCAACCAATAATCCTTCGATAAGAAGAAAGGTCATCAAGTAAATGAACATCAGATTGTTGCAACTTTAAACGAGGATCCATAGGAACTGTTTCAGGTTTAGCACCAATAAAACTTACATCCATCAATGAGCTGAAGAGTGTAATGATGTTGTGATAAATATATCCCTTTGGAAGAACGAGCAAGTTCTAAACCAAGAAAATATTTAAAATGGCCCAAGTCTTTGAGTTTGAACTTGTCATGTAGAAGAAGTTTCGAACGATCAAGCATGGAAGAGTTTGCCACAATCAATATAATGTCATCAATATTCACCAGTAAAGCAACAAAATCAGAACCAGATCCTCGAACAAATAGGGAATAATCTGCTTTAGATTGAAGAAAACCAAGAGAAAGTAAAGTGTCCGAAAAATTGGCAAACCACGGGCGAGAAGCCTGTTTTTGGACCATAAATCGATTTATTTAGGTGACATACAAGACGCTGCCCCTTACTAGGAACAGAGACATTGGGTGGATATCCCAAAGGTAAATCTATATAGACTTCCTCAACCAAATCACCATGGTGGAAAAAATTATTAACATCGAGTTGTATCAAAGGCCACTGATAGGAGAGAACCATGGTAAGTAATACACGAACAATGACTAATTTAGCAACCGGAGAGAAAGTTTCAACAAAATCCAATCCCTCTTGTTGGATATAACCCTTTGCCACCAAATGAGCTTTGTAATGTTCGATATTGTCACCAGCCTTATGTTTAATCTTATAAGTCAATTTTCATCCAATAGAGTGTTTGTTTGGAGGAAGAGTAACAAAATTCCAAGTATGATTGGTTTCCATAGTCTCTAACTGAGCTTGCATAGCCTTTTTCCATTGATCAAAGGTAGGTTTGTTGGGTTTTATGCCTTAAAACTCGTAGATAGTGAATGTAACCGATGACCGAATATTAATGAAATAATATTGATATATTTTTCACTTAAATGTTATTAGTTATTTTATATTTGTTTTTTCCTAAAATAAACCTAATCCAATAAATTAGACATCCTAGGTTGTAATATGAGTCTTGAACTATATGTAGCGACATATGGGGATCATTGTTCAAGAAACAGCCTACAGGGTCTATAATATAGGGATAAGACTGGGTGCCTTATCCTGGTGACACTATGGATACGACCCACTTTGTATTTGATACAAACACTATGATCCAACGTATTCGTGTAGGAGACATGCGAGTGGGGGTATCCTATTCAATGAGTTTGCATAAGACCGGACCGCAAAATAGTAACCACTGGTTAACACCGTTAATTAGTTGGTTTTCTATTTCACCAGGACGACCTAGACAACTTGGTCTTAATCATGAGTTGATTATGGACAGCTCATGAGGGATTGTCCTTTGATTTGTATGGGTGAGAGTGGCCATTACGCCGACTCAATAAACCTACCATTTTGGGGACAAGACCGTGTGGGGAGCTGGGAACATAATTGTACAAGATGAAATTCACTCATTCCCGACTTTAGGGAAGCAGATGAGTGTTCCTTTAAGTGGTGACTCCGAGTCTTGAACAAAGGGCCCTACCCTCTCAATGGCACGAGAGAGTTTTCTGTTTGATGGTTGGACCACAAACAGGTTGTTCATTAGAGGAGAACTGGCACTTAAGGAAATAGAAGTAACCTAGGGATAAAACGGTAATTTGACCCAACTGGTGTCACGAACACTCGTAAAGGACTAACTAGTCGTTATTGGTCTATATCCGTGGACACAGAAAATATGTCTGCAGTGAGAAGAGTGCAACTGTGAGTCTATAGTGGAATGTACACACAGTTAATGAATATTGATTAATTTGGTTAATGAGTTTGACCAATTAATCTCACGACATTGGAGCTTCTGATCTGTAGGTCCATTAGGTCTCATATCCTCAATTTCTTGAGGTGTCTTAGGACACTGTTCCTTAGACAAATGAACTCCATGCCTGAAGGGTAGTAAACCCCTCTTGGAATTCTGCAACTTATATCTAGACAACATCTTGTCTATATACGATGCTTGAGACAGGGCTAACGTTCTGTTCTTACGATTTCGTAAAATTTGAATCCCTAGAACATATTGAGCTTCACCCAAATCTTTCATTTGGAACTCAGTCGATAGCCATTTTTTTAATGTCAGCTAGATATGCTACATCATTCCCAATGAGAAGAATATCATCTACATACAACACCAGAAAAGCTACTAAACTGTTGATAATCCTTTTGTAAACACAAGACTCATCAACGTTCTGGTCAAAGCCATAAGATTTGACAGCAGTGTCAAACCTTATATTCCAAGATCTGGAAGCTTGCTTCAACCCATAAATGGATCGTTTAAGCTTGCAAATTTTTTGCTCCTGAACTTGAGCAATGAACCCCTCTGGTTGGTACATAAAGATGTTCTCATCAAGATTGTCATTCAGAAAGGTAGTCTTAACGTCCATTTGCCAAATCTCATAATCATAAAACGTGGCAATGGACAAGAGAATCCTTATCGACTTTAACATGGCAACTTGGGAGAAAGTTTCCTCATAGTCCACCCCCTCCTTTTTGGTATAACCCTTTGCCACAAGTCGAGCTTTGAAAGTTTGTACTTTCCCAGCTGCGTCTCGTTTTCTCTTGTAGATCCATTTGCACCCTATGGGTTTAACCCCTGCATGTAGGTCTACAAGATCCCAGACTTGATTGAAGTACATAGACTCCATCTCTAGGTCCATAGCTTTGACCCACTGGTCATGGTCCACATCATTCATTGCCTGTCTAAAGGTCAATGGATCCTCAACTCCATCATTAGGTATGACAGCTGGATTTTCTGCTAAACCCAGATAGCGTTCAGGTTGAGTAACAACCCTCCCACTACGTTGAGGCATTCTCAACTGTTGAGAAGGATGGGCTTGACCAGATGTACTGGGCTCATCTACAACTCTTGTTGAAGGTTTAGTCTGTGTACTGGGCTCATCAACAACCCTTGTTGAAGGTCCAACCTCATCAACAACTCTTGTTTCATTTGTAGCTTCACCAAAAAGTTCACTTAACACCATTTTACTGCGTGGCTTGTTGTTGCAATTCTGAAGTGATTAAAATTATAGATAGAATTCACCTCAAAATACTGTGCAAGTATACACAATCTAGCAGCAAGTGATAAATATTTATCGTATCCATATGGTCTTGAAATTGCATACCTCTATTGATTTAATTTGCCTTTTTAGTGATTTCAAAATGTTGGTTAAATTGATTGGGTTTTTAAAATGGTGAAACAAAAGATATACGAAAGTAGTAAATGATTACGACTGGAGAAAACAAAATGAAAATAGACACAGGTTAAGACTTCTGTAATTGTTTATAAAGATTCTCCAGCAATTCTTTTGATCCGTCAATCTCATGCAGTATTATTAGTGGGATCCTCCCGAAACTCCGGATTTTTTGGAATATGTTTCAACTCCAATGAAGCTTTACCGATCAAGCACTAGGCAACTGGATATCCCTAACTCAGTCACTGGCGTTCACCAATACACAATGATCTAGCATGAATTATTGCCACACAACTCCTAAATCATCCCTGAAACTCGGAGAAGCTATACATATCGGCTAGCTAGACGGGCACATAATGAAATTAAAGATCAACAATAATTAAAGATGATCATGATCAAATAGAATTTCCAGATTTTATAAATATAACAATCACATAATTCTTAACCTATGCCTACAAAGCAATTAGTTCATGATTGAAAACATAAAACACGTTACAATCTCGATAAGCACATCCATAATGCGAAATACACAAGAAATACTAATCCTTTTAGTAATTGGGGAGATGAAACGGTTGCTCCAAACCACCAAGAACGTGGAAGAACTTCGTCTTCTTGAGTTGAATCGCAAATGGTCTTCTTAGATCTCCATTCTGCCGCCAATTCGGCCTACAGCCGATTGATTTGGTCTCTCAATCGTGAATAACTTTATCTTTGACAGATCCTCCTTTTATAAGATGAGGTTTAACCTAATTAGGTTAAATTGGACACATGGCAGGCTTTCCAAGCTTCTTAGATCCGAAAATAATTCAGCTAATGCCACTTTATTAAAATGGATAACGCGCTATGACGTGGCAATTTTGCTCCTAGCTTTGCTGCAGCACATAATTTGCTCCCTCAAGATGTTCAGCAATATATTTTGCACAAGATAACTTCCAAAGCATCCATTCTTCCAAGTGGGTTAAAACATATAATATCTATCTAAAAGCACCCCCATTTAGCACAAAAGACACACAAATCAATATAGAAATACAGTCTAAATAACTCCCGTTTGGAGAGTTATCACTTGTGTTCTCGAACGTGGTCTCCTTCTAAGAAAGTTGAAGGGAATAAAAGTCCCCACGCAGCGGAAGCGCATCGATTGGACCTTACGCCGTATATTAATTAACATTAAAATACCGTTACGATAACTCATACAAAACTTTAAACAACCTTTAAAGCCGCTGTAAAATTGGTTTAAACATGCTAAAATAAATCTAAATTTATTTTTAAAAACTTTTCTAAAGAAAAGAGGAAGAACCGTTACAAACCTCCGTTGTAGACTTGACCGTTCTTCGCCAACGACGCTCCACGAACGAAAATGCAGCAGCCGCTTTAAGGTTTTCTTCGCTGGAAATTCTTCTTTGATTGACACAATCACCACAGAGGTTACACCGGTATGTCTCTAAGTCTAGGAGACAAAAGACTTGTGGGAGTCTTTCTCTAAGAGGGAGGCTAGAGAGAATTCTAGGTCTTGTCTTTCAAGAGTGTCAAGTGTCATGACCAATTAGGTCTAGTGCTCTATTTATAGAAGAGAGGCCATGAATAAAATATTCAATTAAATCAATCTTTTCCATAATTGATTCAATCTTATTCCTTAATTAATCAATCATGATCAATCAATTCCGTAATTGATTAATCTTTTCCACAAATGGCTAATTACTTCCATAAGTGATTAGATCATTTCCAAAAATGATTAATCACTTCCTTAAGTGATTAATTATTTCCATAATTGATTAATTCCCGGTTAATGAATTCTTTAATTAATTAACCACCAATTAAATATCACATATTTAATTCCCGGCCTAGAATTAATTAATTTGCCCAAACACATTTTAGGCCTTAAATTAATTAATTCATTATTTTGAACTCTTTCAAACTTCCATAAATTTATATTTGAACTTTTCAAATATTAATTTCTCTCATAATAATATATCAATATATATTATATTTGTTTCCCTTAATAAATTGAACATTTTCAATTTACTTTTATTACTTAGTTGCCTCAAATTACTTTACGAGCTACCAGTGGAACCTAATGGACCTGCAGATCAGAAGCTCCAACGATGTGAGATTAATTGGTCAAACTCATTAACCACATTAATCAATATTCGTTAACTGTGTGTACATTCCACTATAGACTCACAGTTGCACTCTTCTCACTGCAGACATATTTTCTGTGTCCACGGATCTAGACCAATATCGACTAGTTAGTCCTTCACGAGTGTCCGTAACACCAGTTGGGTCAAATTACCGTTTTACCCCTGGGTTACCTCTATTTCCTTAAGTACCAATTCTCCTCTAATGAACAACCTGTTTGTGGTCCAACCATCAAACAGAAAACCCTCTCGTGCCATTGAGAGGGTAGGGCCTTTTGTTCAAGACTCGGAGTAACCACTTAAGGGAACACTCATCTGCTTCCCTAAAGTCGGGAAGGAGTGAATTCCATGTTTTACGATTATGTTCCCAACTCCCCATTCGGTCTTGTCCCCAAAGTGGTAGGCTTATTGAGTCGGCGTATTGGCCACTCTCACCCATACAAATCAAAGGACAATCTCTCATGAGCAGGAGTCCATAATCAACTCAGGATTAAGACTAAGTTGTCTAGGTCGTCCTAGTGAAATAGAAAACCAACTAGTTAACGGTGTTATAACCATTGGTTACTATTTCGCGGTCCGGTCTTATGCAAACTCATTGCATAGGATACCCCCACTCGCATGTCTCCTACACGAACGCGTTGGATCGCAGCGTTTGTATCAAATACAAAGTGGGCCGTATCCATAGTGTCACCAGGATAAGGCACCCAGTCTTATCCCGATACTATAGACCCTTTAGGTTGTTTCTTGAACAATGATCCCATATGTCGCTACATATAGTTCAAGACTCATATTACAACCTTGGATGTCTAGTTTATTGGATTAGGGTTATTATTAGGCAAAGACAAATATAAAATAACTAATAACAATTAATGGAAAAATATATCAATATTATTTCATTAATATCCGATCAACGGTTACATTCACTATCTACGAGTTTTAGGGCATAAAACCAAACAAAAGTAGCATTTGTCGAAACAAACACTTTATTTTCTTGTGGATCGAAGAAGTATCCACCCCTTGTTTCTTTTGGGTAGCCTACGAATAGGCATAATTTTGAACGTGAATCCAATTTCTTTGGGTTTGCCACTAGCACATGTGCAGGACAGCCCTAAATTCTGAAATGACGTAAACTAGCTTTACGCCCTCTCCAGAGCTCAAATAGTGTTTCAAAAACACTCTTTGAGGGAACTACATTCAAAATATAAACTGCAGTATCTACTGCATAACCCCAAAAAGAACTAGGCAGTTGAGCATAGCTCATCATAGATCGAACCATGTCCAACAAGGTTCTGTTCCTCCTTTCAGATACACCATTCTGTTGAGGTGTACCTGGTGCCGAGTGTTGAGACGAAATTCCATGTTCTATCAAATAGTTCTTGAATTTTAAGTCCAAATACTCTCCACCTCGATAAGATCGAAGTGTTTTAATGGTCTTACCTAACATGTTCTCAACTTCAATCCTGTACTCCTTGAACATTTCAAGGGCTCCAGACTTATGACTCATTAGGTATAAATAACCATACCTTGAATAATCATCTATGAAAGAGATGAAATATCCATCCCCTCCTCGAGCTCTTACATTCATTGGACCACAGGGATCCGTATGTACGAGTTCTAAGGGCTCCTTGGCACGATAACCTTTTCCAGTAAAAGGTCGTTAGGTCATCTTACCTTTGAGACATGACTCACATAGAGGTAAAGTACCATTTTCTAACTGGCTTAGAAGTCCGTTCTTAACCAATCTCCCAATCCTATTGAGATTTATGTGGCCACGTCTCAAGTGCCAAAGATAGGTCCTTTGAGAAACTTTCTGCCTTTTTGGTTGACTCTCAACTGTTTTAAACATTCCATTGTTCAAAATAGCCCTAGACTCTATTGGTCTTAAAACATACAAATTGTTCTCCATTTTTGCAGAACAGATATCATACCCCTTTTAGTGATGAAAGCTTCATTCAAATTTCTTTTTATTTTGGGAACTATATATACATTATCTAATAACATATAGTGTTCCCTGGAGAAGAACATTTTAATATCTCCCACTGCTTTAGCTGAAATGAACTCCCTAGTCCCAACTCTGAGAGTCATTTCCCTAGCATTCAACCATTGCCAGGAGCTCATTCACTCAAAGGAAGAGCATACATGATGAGTGGCACCTGAATCAAGGATCCAGGTTGTATCATCATTTTCCACTATACACGTTTCAATGACCAATAAATCAAATTTATTTTCATTGAGATGCGCTAAGCAGTCTATGTCATATTCATCATGAACAATTTCAGATGAATTAGACATGTGGGCTTGAGGACCATCCTCAGTTAAGACCAATTCCACGCAATTAATGTTTAAGTTCATTTTCTTAGTTGTATTAGAAATACCAGTTTTGTAATTGGCATTATTCGAGGCATACAAAGAACGTTTCATGCTGAGAACAAACAAATTAACTTAATAAGTGATGTTGCATTAACCCATTACACAAAATAATCGTATTATTTTAATTCAATCAATTTAGCAAAAGTAATGATCGACCCATAGAGTAAACATTCATTTCGCAACGATACTTCAGAGGTTTAGAACAACAACTACCGTAGGGCAGTCAGCTACTCCTCCTCTGAATTGAGACAATCTCAGTCAATCCCTATTCCCAGAATAACTCATATTCCAATAGTTCTTAGCTACCATTTTTCGGTCAGGAAATTATTAACACAATAACAATTTCTCGTAAATGTGACCCTCCATTTTTCAGATCTCAGAGGCCGGCCCCAACAATGCTACCGTAGGAAAAGTCAAAGTTGAAAATGGACCAAAGAAACCCTATCCATTTCTGAAGTTTGCATTGTTCCGACTCCCATGATCAAGCCCTCCGTAGGGTGATTGCTCCCAGGGCGACTCGCAGGCAGATCATTGGGATCTCATGGTGCAACCTAATGGAAGAGACCGTAGGATACGTTGACATGTGTCTGGCTCCCACTTACTATAAAATACTCCCTCATTCTCCTTGATATTGATTCATGCAAACACCGCCATCCGTATGGGGGTCACTCCCAGGGTGACTCGAGGCCTAGCATGGACCCCACGTTGTGAACTTTTGAGGATGTGAGAGCAAAACTTGATTTATGAAAATCTTGGTTTTATATATTTCCTCCCACAAGTATTTTTATAATTATTGGGTCTATTACTTAGGTAAATTCTGGCTAAATGAATTGTTGGGCTCCTAGAGTGAGTAAAAATATGGTATAAAAGACTCTAGAATTCCTGTGCAAGTATACACAGTCTGCAGCAAGTAATATTATCAATCCGAGTCCAGAATTAGCTTCCACTTTAATACTGCGAGAGTTGCATGATCAATAATATTGCTAGAGCATCTTTTTAAACAACTATTAAGCCTAACCAGCGTCTGTCTTTAATCTGTCTGTCTATTTTTTTATTCTTTGTTCTGTCTTTTACTTTGCTCCAACATAATTCTTATAAAACCAAATCATTGTTACCATCTTTGAAACCATTAGAAAATTACACAAAATAGTTAAAGTGGAAGCTAATTCAGGGCTCGGATTGATAATATTACTTGCTGCCGACTGTGTATACTTGCACGGGAATTCTAGAGTCTTTTTATATCATATTTTATTCACTCTAGGAACCCAACAAGTTTTTGGCGCCGTTGCCGAGGACCTGAATAAGTTTTTATTTGATTTATTTTGTGTATATGTTTTTGTGGTTTTGTGCTAGAACTTTTTTATTGTTTCTTTTGTTTTTGCAGGTGTGAGTTTGGTGTATGAGCGATCCGCCTGGGGTAAGGTTTGAACTTGATCCAGAAATCGAAAGAACATTCAGGATAAGAAGGAGAGAGCAGCGCAGAAACCAGATGGAGAACGTGTCGCGCCTTCCGAAGGGTCCTGAAGGTCCAGCAGACCCCAGAATCGTTTGCTGCAGCAAAACCCGCTGTTTGAACAAAATGAGCAGCCAAATAATAAGGCTGAGAATCCTATCTTTGTAGCGAACGATAGGACCAGAGCCATTCGAGCGTATGCTGTCCCAATTTTTAATGAGTTGAATCCAGGGATTGCACGTCCCCAAATCCAAGCGGCAAATTTTGAAATGAAACCGGTAATGTTTCAGATGTTGCAAACCGTGGGGCAATTCCATGGTTTGTCATCTAAAGACCCTCATTTACATCTTAAGTCTTTTCTAGGAGTTAGTGATTCTTTTGTAATTCAAGGAGTGCCTAGAGATGCTCTTAGATTAACTTTGTTCCCATATTCTCTTAGAGATGGAGCAAAGCCATGGTTGAACTCTTTTGCTCTAGGATCAATTAGGACATGGGATGAGTTAGCTGAAAAAATTTTGAGTAAATATTTCCCACCTAATAGAAATGCTAAATTAAGGAGTGAAATAGTAGGCAACTTGAGGATGAGACATTTAGTGAAGCTTGGGAAAGGTTTAAGGAGCTTTTGCGAAAGTGTCCCCACCATGGCTTACCTCATTGTATTCAAATGGAAACATTTTACAATGGTTTAAATGGAGTAACCCAAGGTATGGTCGATGCTTCGGCTGGAGGGGCCCTTTTGGCAAAAACTTTTGATGAAGCCTATGAAATTTTAGAAAGGATATCTATTAATATTTGTCAGTGGTCAGATGTTAGAAGCACAAATAAAAAAGTTAAGAGTGTATTAGAGGTTGATGGTGTGTCCACCATTAGGGCTGATCTTGCTATGATTGCTAATGCTCTTAAGAATGTGACAGTGATTAGTCATCAGCAACCACCAGCTATGGAGCCTACTGCAGTGGTGAACCAAGTGGCAGAGGAAACATGTGTCTATTGTGGTGAAAATCACAACTACGAGTTTTGTCCCAGCAATCCAACTTCTGTGTTTTTTGTAGGTAATCAGAGGAATAACCCTTACTCTAACTTTTATAATCTAGGTTGGTGCAACCACCCCAACTTCTCATGGGGAGGACAAGGAAGTAATGTGCAAGCACAACAAAAGGTGAACCAGCAGGGATTTGCTAAAGCGCAGGTATTGCCCCAGCAAAATAAGCAGGCTTTGCCCCAGAAAAATTCAGGAAGTTCTCTCGAGGCGATGATGAAAGAATTTATGGCTCGTACAGATGCCGCAATTCAAAGTAATCAAGCTTCGATGAGGGCTCTGGAGTTGCAAGTGGGTCAGCAAGCTAATGAGCTGAAGGCAATGCCTCTAGGGAAACTTACCTCGGATACTGAACACCCTCGAAGGGAAGGTAAGGAGCAGGTAAAAGCGGTAACTCTTAGGAGTGGTAAGCCATTAGAAGAGCCTAGTAAAACCCAAATTATAGATAAGAATGGTGATAAAAATGTTGTCGTTGAGAAAGAGTTGGAGTCTGGTCAGGGTGCTAGAGGCAGCAATAAAAATGTTGGAGCATCTTGTTCTGTTCCAGATGTGGAACTACCTTATGTGCCGCCCCCACCTTATGTACCACCTCTACCTCTTCAACAAAGGCAAAAGCCTATGAATCAGGATGGTCAATTTAGGAAAGTTTTAGAGATTCTTAAGCAATTGCACATAAATATCCCTTTAGTAGAAGCTATTGAGCAAATGCCTAATTATGCTAAATTTCTTAAGGATATTTTAACTAAAAAGAAGAGGTTAGGTGAGTTTGAAACTGTATCTCTTACTGAGGAGTGTAGTGCTATTCTTAAGAATGGGCTACCACCCAAGGCTAAGGATCCGGGATCATTTACTATACCTATGTCTATAGGTGGAAAAGAGTTAGGTAGAGCACTCTGTGATTTAGGTGCAAGCATTAACCTTATGCCTCGTTCGGTCTATCGAAAGTTAGGTATTGGTGAAGCTAGGCCTACCACAGTCACACTCCCACTAGCTGATAGGTCTATCACATATCCAGAGGGTAAAATTGAGGATGTCTTAGTAAAAGTGGAGAAATTCATATTTCCTGTTGATTTTATTATTTTAGACTATGAGGCTGATAAAGATGTCCCAATAATTCTAGGTCGTCCATTCTTGGCTACTGGTAGGGCGTTAATAGATGTTCAAAAAGGGGAATTAACAATGAGAGTCTGTAATGAGGAAGTGAAATTTAATGTGTTTAAAGCCATGAAGTATCCAGACGAAATAGAGGATTGCTCTTTCATTAGGATTCTGGAGAGCACAGTTATTGAGACAGCAATACAGGATTCGGCTAGTAAGCATTCGGAAGAGCATGGAGAGGTTAGTGTAGAAGATTTAGAAGTTTGTTTGTTAGAAAGAAAAAATGAAAAAGAGTTGTTTAGGTGTTAGGATGTTTTTGAGTCTTTAGATTTAGATCAAAGGAAAGTTCTTCCTATTAAGCCATCCCTGATTGAGGCACCTACTTTAGATTTGAAGCCCTTGCCGGATCATCTAAAGTATGTGTATCTTTGGGAAGGAGAGACGTTGCCCATTATTGTTGCGTCAGATTTAATGCCAGAGCATGAGGAGGCCTTAATAAGATTGCTGCAACAATACCGCAAGGCTATAGGTTGGACGTTGGCTGACATTCAGGGAATTAGCCCATCTTTTTGTATGCACAAAATCACTCTAGAGGAGGGATCCTTTAGGAGTGTTGAGCAACAAAGAAGGCTTAACCCTACAATGAAAGAGGTTGTTAAAAAGATGGTGATTAAATGGTTGGATGCTGTGATCATTTATCCAATTGCCGATAGCAATTGGGTGAGCCCTGTCCAATGTGTTCCTAAAAAAGGAGGTGTCACTGTGGTAAGTAATAAAGACAATGAGTTGATTCCAACAAGGACAGTAACTGGCTGGAGGGTTTGTATGGACTACAGGAGGCTTAATAAGGCCACCCGTAAGGACCATTTCCTTCTACCATTTATTGACCAGATGTTGGATAGATTGGCTTGTTAGGCCTATTATTGTTTCTTAGATGGTTACTCTGGGTATAACCAGATTACTATTGCTTCTGAGGATTAGGAGAACCATTTTCACCTGCCCTTATGGGACGTTTGCTTTTAGGCGAATGCCTTTTGGCCTTTGCAATGCTCCAGCAACATTTCAGCGGTGTATGTTAGCAATTTTTTCTGATATGAATGAGTCCACTGTTGAGGTATTTATGGACGATTTTTCAGTTTTTGGAGGGTCTTTTCAGAATTGTTTAGATAATTTAGGAAAGGTGTTAAAGAGATGTGAGGATACCCATCTAGTTCTTAATTGGGAAAAATGTCACTTCATGGTGAAGGAAGGCATAGTGTTAGGTCATAGGATTTCTAAGAATGGTCTAGAAGTTGATAGAGCAAAAATAGAGGTGATTGAAAGTCTAGAACCACCGAATTTAGTGAAGGGAATTTAGAGTTTTTTAGGACATGCTGGATTTTGTAGGAGGTTCATAAAGGATTTTTCCAAGATCAGTAAACCTCTGTGTAACTTATTGTGTACTGATCATGTTTTTTACTTTAATGCAGATTGTAGGATGGCTTTTGAGACATTACAAGATGCTTTAGTCTCAGCACCTATTCTTTGTGCACCTAATTGGAATTTACCATTTTAGGTAATGTGTGATGTGAGTGATGCTGCGGTAGGTGCTATGCTGGGGCAAAAGCAGGGCAAATTCATCCATCCTATAAATTATGCAAGCAGAGTTTTAAATGAGGCACAAGTCAACTATACAACTATTGAAAATGAGTTGTTAGCTGTGGTGTTCGCTTTTGAGAAATTTCAGCCATATTTGGTTGGATCCAAAGTCACAGTGTTTACGGATCATGCAGTAATAAGGTATTTAATGACTAAGAAAGATGCAAAGCCTAGACTAATTCGTTGGGTTTTATTATTGCAGGAGTTCGACTTGGAGATAAAGGACAAGAAGGGATCAAAGAATGTTATTGCAGATCACTTATCTCGTCTTGATCCATCATCATCTTTGCTGGAGCAATCTGCCATTTCAGATTCTTTTCCAGATGAACAGCTTTTTGCTGTTGAGGTAAAGGTAGTCAGGGATGTCCCTTGGTATGCTGATATTGCCAACTTTTTGGTAAAGGGAGTCACTCCTATTGACATGGACTGGAGGCAGAAGAAAAAATTTAAGCATCATGCAAAATTTTTCTATTGGGATGAGCCATTTATGTATAAGCAATGCTCTGATGGTATTATTCGTAGGTGTGTTTCAAGTACTGAAGCAAAGGAAATCCTGGAGCAATGTCACTCTTCGCCGTATGGAGGTCATTTCAGCGGTCAGAGGACAGCCATGAGGATTTTACATTGTGGATTTTTCTGGCTCACCTTATTCAAAGATGCTCATTGGTTCTACAAGCATTGTGATGCTTGCCAAAGGAGAGGAAACTTGGGGCCTAGAGATGAAATGCCTCTTACTTATATTTTAGAAGTTGAATTATTCGATGTATGGGGTATTGATTTTATGGGGCCATTTCCCCCTTCTAATGGCAATGTTTTTATCTTATTGGCAATTGATTACGTGTCCAAATGGGTAGAGGCCATTGCATGCCATCAGAGTGATGCCAAGACAGTTGCAAGGTTTCTTCAATCGCACATCTTTGCGCGGTTTGGGACACCTAGAGCTCTAGTGAGTGATGAGGGTACACATTTTGTTAATAATATCTTAACTAAGTTGTTAGCTAAGTATGGGATTAAGCATAGGATAGCTACTCCTTATCACCCACAAGCAAATGGTCAAGCTGAAATTAGTAATAGGGAAATTAAATCGATTC
Source organism: Luffa acutangula (assembly GCA_036850905.1). Lineage (NCBI taxonomy): Eukaryota > Viridiplantae > Streptophyta > Magnoliopsida > Cucurbitales > Cucurbitaceae > Luffa > Luffa acutangula. The sequence continues at coordinate 6,115,223 of CM072094.1, read as the reverse complement.
TAGAGAAAGTAGTTCATTCATCTAGGAAGGATTGGTCTTTTAGGTTGGATGAGGCTCTTTGGGCTTATAGGACAACCTATAAGACTCCTCTAGGTATGTCTCCCTATAGGTTAGTATATGAAAAAGCTTGTCATCTACCCTTGGAGCTAGAGCATAAAACGTCTTGGGCTTTGAAAAAGTTAAATTTTGATCTAAGTCGTGCAGGAGCAATCAGAATGCTGCAGCTTAATGAATTGGAGGAATTTAGCCAATTTTCTTATGAGAATGCGAAAATGTATAAAGAAAAGACTAAGCTATGGCATGACAAGAAAATAAAATCTAAAGAGTTTGTCAAGGGTCAAAAAGTCTTGCTTTATAGTTCTAGATTGAAGTTATTTCCTGGGAAACTAAAATCTAAATGGTCAGGACCATTTACTGTGGTTGAGGTTTTCCCCCATGGAGCAATTACTTTGCAGGATGAAAAAGATGGGAGAGTGTTCAAGGTGAATGGACAGCGTGTGAAGCATTATTGGGGTGAGGAGTTTCAGTCGAAATATCCTTCCCTAAGGTTAGTTGATGATTGAGAGAGCAAGATTTTTGTGGGAGCATTTCACAGAGAAAAATTTTGAGCTCCCAGTGTTTGTATTGATTTTATTTTTCGCTGATTTGTTTTTAATTTCGATTGGATTAGATTTGATTTTGAATGATTTTTTGGCAGTCTGGTGGTGTTTTTAATTCCGTAGAAGTTATTTTAGATTTTATCTATTTCATTTTGATTTGATTTTCGGGTTATTTATTTCAATTATCTTTGAATAATCTTTTCGTTAATTAGATTTTATTAGATTTTATTATTTGAATTCTGTTTAAGTTAATAAAGATTCTCTCTAATTTATTTGGCTTCTCTTGAAAAAGATTAAATTTGATTTGGTCGGTTAAAATTAAATTTAAATTTAAAAGATATGATTTTCCCACTTCAAAATTTGAATTTCGTATCAGAGATTCTTCAGGAAGGGTTTGTTGGAGTAATTATTATTTTTATCCTTGGGATTTTTCTTTGAATTTTTGCAGGTAAAATTTGCACGAGTCATCTGATGAGGCCATGTGTCAAACAGCAATCATCCAAGGGCTTTAATGATGGACAGCGCATCGTGAATTACCATGGGCGATTGAGATTCATAAATTACCGTTGGTGGTTTGAAATTCCGAATTTGCATGCAATTAAAATTAAACGGTAAGATATTTTAAGAAGAGCAAATCTTTTCGGTTGGGATTTCAATTTGTTGAAGCCTTATTTATTAGCAGCCTCTGATAGGTAAGATTACTTCATCTTCTTGATTCGAATCTTTGTTGCGTGCATTCTTCTTCTTTCTTTCTTTGTATTCTCTGTCAAACCCCTTGCACCTTCAATGGCAAAAACGAGAGCTAGAAAAGAGAGGGAGAGTGAGGAGGAAGAGATATCCGTTACCCCCGAAGCTCAGGAAGTAAAAACCAAGAAGAAAAGAACACCGGAGGAGAAAGAAGCTAAAAGAAGAAGAAGACAACAGAGGGCTGAAGAACAAGAAAAGGCAACAGAGGATGAGGCTGTTGCAATAGAAGAAGGAGACCCGAAAGAATCTGATAAACAGAATCCCGAAGGGGATGAGTAGGGAATGACGGCTACAGAAGAAGTTCGAGAGGAAATTCAGGTGAAACAACGTGAGGATGTACAGGCAGAGGCTGAGATTTAAAGAGAACCGGTTCAGGAGGCTCGTATTGAGGTTATCATGCCTGAACCTCCGAAACGTCGCCACATTAAGCGGAAGGTTGGGCATGTTCCGGTGATCAAGACTGATACCCCATCGCCTCCATCGTCAGATTCCGAGAGAGAGAAGGCAGAGCGAGAGGAACGAGAGAAAAAAGAGGCTGAGGAAAAAGTGCGATAAGAAGCAGAGAAGAAGGCTGAGGAGGAACAGTTGCTTAAGAGAAAGGCAGAAAAGGGCAAAACTATTGCTGAAGCATCGGAGAAACACGATGAAATAGAAGAACAACAGTTACCATTCGATCGCTTCGTCAACAATTTTGCTAGAGCAAAATATGCTGAGTTGTTGAAAAGAGATTTTCTGTTCGAAAGAGGATTTAGCGGTGATCTTCCGCCATTTTTGAGGACCGAAATAGCAGACCACAGCTGGGAGTTGTTTTGTGCGAAGCCGGAGTCTATAAACGCACAAGTGGTGCGTGAATTCTATGCCAACATTGATAAAGAGGATGGTTTCCAGGTAATTGTCTGAGGAGTCGAGGTAGATTGGAGTCCGAGTGCTATCAACGCACTGTATAATCTTCAGAACTTCCCCCATGCGGCATATAATGAGATGGTTGTGGCGCCATCTGATGAGCAACTAAGTGATGTTGTGCGGGAGGTAGGAATTGAAGGGGCACAGTGGCAGTTTTTCAAAACTCAGAAGAGGACATTTCAGTCGGCTTATTTGAAAAGGGAAGCGAACACGTGGATGGGATTTATTAGACAGAAGATGCTTCCAACAACACATGACTCAACAATCTCCAGGGAACGGGTTTTCCTAGCTTTTGCCATCTTGCGGTCTCTCAGTATTAATGTAGGGAGGATCATTGTGAGTAAAATTTCTGGTTGCTGGAAAAAGAAGGTGGGGAAGTTGTTCTTCCCAAATACAATTACAATGCTTTGCAGAAAAGCAGGGGTTCCAGTGGATGAGAGAGATGTGATTCTGTTTGACAAGGGAATCATAGACACGCCCAATTTGGCACGGCTCCAGCGCATTCAAGAGGTACGTCAAGGTGGGCTTATCTATGGCATCAACTCAATTCTAGAACAACTGGCACTTTCGGCCAGTAGGCAGGAGTTTGCTGAAAGGCAAACTTTAACCTTCTGGACCTATGTTAAGAATCGTGATGCTGGTTTAAAGAAGGCGTTGCAAGAAAATTTTTCAAAACCATACCCAGCCTTTCCCATATTCCCTGACGATCTGTTGAACCCCTGGATTTCGCCCCCACCTGCTGAAAGAGGAGAAGATAATGATGATGAAGAGCAGGGTCAGGAAGATTGAGGGATGAGATGATCTTCAGCGAGCATTACTTTTGTTCCTAAAATTTTGTTTGCTCGTGCATATTTGACTCCGTTTGCTTGTTTCTTTTTAATTTTTCTGCTTTAAAAATATATATCGACCATGTACTTTCTTTTCTTATGTTTTTAATGAAATTTCTAGATGTTTTCATTCCATGAGCACTGACTAACTCTAACTTAACTTCTGAATTTTTGAAGCTTGGACTGATTAAGCTTAATTAGATCAAGGTATTCTGATCTCCAGAAAACTTTTGCTTGATCATTTCTTCTAGCCTGGACTGTTGCTGCGGCAAAGAAGATTTTTGAAGTAGTATTGACTTATATGATCCATTTTAAGCTTAGTTCTAGTCTCACGCTTAGTTTAAAATTCAGAAAGAAAAATTTAAGTTTGGGGGTCTAATTTGCAAAATTAATGATTCATTGGGGACAATGAATAATTCAAGTTTGGGGGACTTTTTGCTATCCAATTGTTTTGTTTGAGCATTCCTCTCCTTCAAGTAAAAATTTGTTAGGTTGTTGAGTAACCTCGGGGACATTTGTGATACCCACAGTTTGTCTTCGCGTCAAAAGGTATCCTACGAAATGTGGAAAAAATGAGAAAAAAATTATTTGCTGGAAAAAAAAATTATTTGTTGAAGATTTTGCTGAAAAAATTGATGGAGCAAAAGTTTTGAAGGATGAATGATGATCCAGCAGTTTTTCTGTCTCCCAGAACTTAGGTGAGCTTCATCATAAAATGTCGCCAATCTGAGGGGCAAGAGATGGAATAACTAAGGATTCTTGAGCTTTATAAAGAGTATTGAGCCTGGTTGGTGATAAGTTTGAGGCAAGGATATACTGCACCATAAAGTGGGTCATCCCATGCTTAAGAGCTTATGACTGTAGGGCTGCTTAAAGTTTAAAAACAAAAATAAACTCCTTGAAAATATGTTTTAAGATGTCTGATACTAGAGCTAGGCTGTGGTAAGTTCTTAGAATTTAGTTAAAAGTGGTGATTATTTGTCCATGCCGGAGGAATCATTTTGCTGCAGCAGAGCTCGGTTTTGCAGAGTGCTCAGGTAAAGGTCAAAGGTAGTATTGGATTGTCTGATTTGATTAAGCTAATTCTTTGTCTAATGTTTTTAAATTCTTAAGGGAAGGTGAGTTAGTATTGCTCGGGACGCGCAATAGTTCAAGTTTGGGGGTGTGATAACTGCCCAAAAGGTAGTTATTTAGGCCTCATTTCTATAAGGATTTGTGTCTTTTGTGCTTAAGAGGGTTGGTTTTAGAGAGATATTACATGTTTTAACCCATTTGGAAGAATGGAAGCATTGGAAATTATTTTGTGCAGATTATGCTGCTGAGCGACTGGAGGGAGCAAATTCTGTGCTGCGACAAAACTGGGAACAGAACTGCCACATCACAGCTCGTTAGCCAACTTCATGAACCGACTTTTGTTGAGTTATTTTCGTGATAAAGGATCAAGGAGAGCCTTACACGTGACCTAGTTGACCTAATTCAAACCTCCCATCCTTCTATAAAAGGAAGTAGCCGTCAAAGTCAAGAGCATTCCATCTTTGTTTGGAAGCCGAGTAGTATAGAGAGGTTAGAGATTACCAAGAACACCATTGTTCACAAGCTGGTTGAGGAGATTGTTATTTTCTTTATTATCTTGTAACTATGGACATGCCTACTTAGATTGTAATTCATGGTTCCGTGTTTATTATGAACTAAGTAGCTTAAGGTGTTGGTTAGGAATATGTAGTTGTTGTGCTTAAACTTTAGTAATATATTGATTATTGCATCTTGGTTAATTGTTGGGCCTATTTACATTTTATGCCCGCCTGGCCAGCCGGTGTGAATATCTCTCTAGTTTCAGGGATGATTTAGAGAGTGTGTGGCAATTATCCACACTACGATCATTGTGTATTGGTGAACGCCAGTGACTGAACTAGGGATAGCCAGTTGCCTAGTGTTTGATCGGTCGCACTTTATTGGGGTTGAAACACATTCCAAAAGATCTGGAGTTCCGGGAGGAATCCGCTAATAATACTGCGAGAGTTGCATGATCAATAATATTGCTAGAGCATCTTTTTAAACAACTATTAAGCCTAACCAGCGCCTGTCTTTAATTTGTCTGTCTATTTGTTTATTCTTTGTTTTGTCTTTTACTTTGCTCCAGCATAATTCTTATAAAACCAAATCATTGTTACCATCTTTGAAACCATTAGAAAGTTACACAAAATAGATAAAGTGGAAGCTAATTCAGGGCTCAGATAGATAATATTACTTGCTGCAGACTGTGTATACTTGCACAGAAATTCTAGAGTCTTTTTATACCATATTTTACTCACTCTAGGAACCCAACAATGAGCTACAACTCTATTAGACTCTTCTTAAGAACAAGGGACAGGTAGAAGGAGAGGCAAACGTCGTCGACTCTAAAAGAAAGTTCGAGAAGGGTTCATCCTCTGGAACTAAATCTGTAGCCACTTCTTCGAAAGGAAACAAGGGGAAGGCTCCCGCTACTTCTGCTAAAAACAAGGGAAAAGCCAAAGTTGTGGTGGACAAGGGGAAGTGTTTCCACTGCAATGTAGATGGACAGTGGAAGAAAAACTGCCTAAAGTACCTTGTTGAGAAAAATAAGGAAAGGGAAGGTAAATTTGATTTACTAGTTTTAGAAACATGCCTAGTAGAACATGATGGGTTTACCTGGATACTTGATTCAGGAGCAACTAATCATGTTTGCTCTTCTTTTCAGGAAAATAATTCCTTTCGACAGTTGAATGATGGTGAAATGACACTCAGGGTCGGAACTGGAGAAGTCATTTCAACTAAAGCAGTGGGAGCTTCGAAGTTATTTTTTAGAAATAGATTCTTACTTTTAGAAAGTTTGTTAATTGTTCCCGAGATTAAGAGGAACTTAATTTCTATTTCATGTTTGATTGAACAATCGTATACAATTACTTTTAATATGAATGAAGCGTTCATTTATAAGAATGGTGTTCTTATTTGTTCAGCCAAATTAGAAAATAACTTGTATGTATTAAGACCAACCGAAAACAAAGCACTTTGAAATCACGAGTTATTTAAAAATGCTGAAACTCAAAGAAAAAGGCAAAGAATTTCTCCAACAAGTAACAATACTCATCTTTGGCCTCTAAGACTTGGTCATATAAACATCGATAGAATTGGTCGTTTGGTAAAGAATGGAATTCTAAGCAAGTTAGAAGATGATTTACTACCACCTTGTGAATCTTGTCTCGAGGGCAAAATGACCAAAAGACCCTTTACTGGAAAAGGTTACAGAGCCAAAGAACCCTTAAAGTTAATACATTCGGATCTCTGTGGTCCAATGAATGTAAAAGCTCGAGGAGGGTACAAATATTTCATCTCATTTATAGATGATTATTCAAGATATGGTTACTTGTACCTAATGGAACATAAGTCTGAAGCCCTTGAAAAGTTTAAGGAGTTTAAGGCTGAAGTTGAAAACCTATTAGGTAAATCAATTAAAGTACTTCGATCTGATCGATGAGGGGAGTATATGGATCAAAGATTCCAGGATTATATGATAGAACATGGAATCCAAGCCCAACTCTCAGCCCCTAGTACACCTCAACAAAATGATGTATCAGAATGGAGAAATAGAACCTTGTTAGATGATAACTCTCCAAAAGGGAGTTATTTAGGCCTTAGTTCTATAATATTTTGTGTGTCATTTGTGTTAAATAGGGTTGCTTTTAGAGGAATATTATACGTTTTAACCCATTTGGAAGAATGAAGGCTTTGGAAGTTATTTTGTGCAGAAAATATTGTTGAGCGACTTGAAGGAGCAAAATCTGTGATCCAGCAAAGCAGGGAGCAAAACTGCCACGTAACAGCTCGTAATCCATTTTAATAAAGTGGCGTAGTTGAATTATTTACGGATCTAAGAAGCTTGGAAAGCCTGCCATGTGTCCAAATTAACCTAATTAAGTTAAACCTCATCTTATAAAAGGAGGAGCCGTCAAAGATAAAGTCCTTCACGATTTGGAGACCGAATCAATCGGCTGGAGGTCGAATTGACGGTAGAATGGAGATCTAAGAAGACCATTTGCGATTCCACTCAAGAAGACGAAGTTCTTCCATGCTCTTGGTGGTTTGGAGCAACCGTTTCATCTCCCCAATTACTAAAAGGATTAATATTTCTTGTGTATTTCGCATTATGGATGTGCTTATCGAGATTGTAACGTATTTTATGTTTTGAATCATGAACTAATTGCTTTGTAGGCATAGGTTAAGAATTATGTGATTGTTATATTTATAAAATCTTGAAATTCTATTTGATTATGATCATCTTGAGTTATCGTTGTTATTCAATTTCATTATGTGCCTGCCTAGCTAGCCGGTATGTATAGCTTCTCCTAGTTTCAGGGATGATTTAGGAGTTGTGTCGCGATAACTCATGCTAGATCATTGTGTATTGGTGGACGCCAGTGACTGAGTTAGGGATAGCCAGTTGCCTAGTGCTTGATCGGTAGAGCTTCATTGGAGTTGAAACATATTCCAAAAAATCCGGAGTTCTGGGAGGATCCCGCTGATAATACTGCATGAGATTGACGAATCAAAAGAATTGTTGGATCATCTTTATAAACAATTACAGAAGTCTTAACCTATGTCTGTTTCCATTTTGTTTTCTCTAGTCGTAATCATTTACTTCTTTCGTATATCTTTTGTTTCAGCATTTTAAAAACCCAATCAATTTAACCAACCTTTTGAAATCACTAAAAAGGCAAAATAAATCAATAGAGGTAGGTAATTCAAGACCTTGTGGATACGATAAATACTTATCACTTGCTGCTAGATTGTGTATACTTGCATAGTATTCTGGAGTTAATTTATCTCATATTTTTAACCACTTCAGAATTGCAACATTAGACATGGTTCGATCAATGATGAGTTATGCTCAATTGCCTAGCTCATTTTGGGGGTATGCAGTAGAGACTGCAGTACACATCTTGAACAATGTTCCCTCGAAAAGTGTTTCTGAAACATCTTTCGAATTATGGAAGGGGCGTAAACCTAGTTTGCATCACTTTCGCATCTGGGGTTGTCCAGCACACGTGCTTGTGACAAATCCTAAGAAACTGGAACTTCGTTCAAAATTGTGTCAATTTGTTGGTTACCCTAAAAATTGAGAGGTGGTTAATTCTACGACCCACAAGAAAATAAGGTGATTGTATCAATGAACGCCACCTTCTTGGAGGAAGACCACATGAGGGATCATAAACCACGTAGCAAAATAGTATTAGGAGAAGCTACTGAAGAATTACCAAGAGTTGTTGATGAAGTTGGACCTTCAACAAGGGTTGATGAAGGAACTAGTTCTTCAGATCCATCTCGTACTTCTCAAACGTTGAGAATGCCTCGACGTAGTGGGAGGGTTGTATTACAACCTAATCGCTACTTGGGTTTAACTGAAACTCAGGTTGTCATACCTAATGATGGCATTGAGGATCCATTGTCCTATCGACAAGCAATGAATGACGAAGATAAGGATGAATGGGTGTTGCAATTCTAAAGTGGTTAAAAATATGAGATCAATTAACTCCAGAATACTATGCAAGTATACACAATCTAGCAACAAGTGATAAGTATTTATCGTATCCACACGGTCTTGAATTGCCTACCTCTATTGATTTAATTTGCCTTTTTAGTGATTTCAAAAGGTTGGTTAAATTGATTGGGTTTTTAAAATGCTGAAACAAAAGAAATACGAAAGCAGTAAATGATTACAACTAGAGAAAACATAATGGAAACAGGTGGAGGTTAAGACTTTTGTAATTGTTATAAAGATGCTCCAGCAATTCTTTTGATCCGTCAATCTCATGCAGTATTATCAGCGGGATCCTCCCGGAACTCTTGATTTTTTGGAATATGTTTCAACTCCAATGAAGGTCTACCGATCAAGCACTAGGCAACTGGCTATCCCTAACTCAGTCACTGGCGTTCACCAATACACAATGATCTAGCGTGAATTATTGCCACACAACTCCTAAATCATCCCTGAAACTAGGAGAGCTATACATACCGGCTAGCTAGGCGGGCACATAATGAAATTGAAGAACAACGATAACTCAAGATGACATAATCAAATAGAATTTCCAGATTTTATAAATATAACAATCACATAATTCTTAACCTATGCCTACAAAGCAATTAGTTCATGATTGAAAACATAAAATACGTTACAATCTCGATAAGCACATCCATAATACGAAATACACAAGAAATACTAATCCTTTTCAGCAAATGGGGATGAAACGACTGCTCCAAACCACCAAGAACATGGAAGAACTTCGTCTTCTTGAGTGGAATCGCAAATGGTCTTCTTAGATCTCCATTCTGCCGTCAAATCGGCCTCTGGCCGATTGATTCAGTCTCCCAATCGTGAATAACTTTATCTTTGACGGCTCCTCCTTTTATATAATGAGGTTTAACCTAATATGGTTAATTTAGACACGTGGATGGTTCTCCAAGCTTCTTAGATTCGAAAATAATTCAGCTAACGCCACTTTATTAAAATGGATAACGAGCTGTGACGTGGCAGTTTTGCTCCCAGCTTTGTTGGATCATGGAAATTGCTCCTTCAAGTCGCTCAACAATATTTTCTGCACAAAATAACTTCCAAAGCCTCCATTCCTCCAAAAGGGTTAAAACATATAATATTCTTCTAAAAGCAACCCTATTTAACACAAATGACACACAAAATACTATAGAACTAAGGCCTAAATAACTCCGTTTTTTAAAGTTATCATACCCCCAAACTTGAACTATTGTGCGTCCTGAGCAATACTAACTCACCGTCCCTCAAGAATTCAAAACATTAGACAAAGCATAACTCAATCAAAACAGATATTCCAACACTACCTTCAACCTTTACCTGAGCATCCTGCAAAACAAAGCACTTCTGCAGCAAAATAATTCTTTCAGCTTTGAACAAATAATCACCACCTTTAACTCAATCCTAAGAACTTACCACAGCTTAGCTCTATTATCAAACATATTTAAACACATTTTTAAGGGGTTTATATTTTTGTTTTTCAGACTTAAAGCAGCCCTACAGTCATATGCTCTTAAGCATGGGATGACCCACTTTATGGTGCAGTATACCCTTGCCTCAAACTTATCACCAATTAGGCTAAATACTCATTGTTAAGCCCAAATATCCTTAGTTATTTTATCCATTGCTTCTCAGAATGACGAAATTTTATGATGAAGCTCACCTAAGCCTTGGGAGACAAAAAAGCTGCTAGATTATCATTCATCCTTCAAAACTTTTGCTCTATGAATTTTCTCAGCAAAATTTTCCAAAATTTGTCTTTTCAGAAAATATTTTTTATCATTTTCCAATCTTCTCTAGGTCATCTTTTGACGCAAAGACAAACTGTGGGTGTCACAAATTTCCTTGGTTACTCAATAACCTAGAAAAATTTTATTATGAAGGAGAGGAATGCTCAAGTAAAACAAGCGAAGTAGCTAAAAGTCCCCCAAGCTTAAATTATTCATTGTCCCCAATGAATTCGCAACATGATAAGTATACCCCCAAACTTAATTTTTTCTATCTGAATTTTAAACTAAGTGTGGGACTAAGATTAAGCTTAAGGTGGATCAAATAAGACAATACTACCTCAGAACTTTTGCTGCAATCATGACTAGGCTAGAAGGAATGCTCAAGCAATAGGTTTCTGGAGATCAGAACACCTTGATCTAATTAAGCTAATTAGTCCAAGCTTCAAAGATTTAGAAGAAAATTAAGTTAGATACTCAGATGTGTCAAACAAAACAATATTTGATTTCATTAAAGATCAAGATCACAGATTTACGTAATCATGACAGAGATAGAGTTTAAAATAGCAGATAAAAAAAAAAGAAGCATAACATAACATAAGCAGAAAGAACAAAACACATGCAAGGTGAGCACAAAAAATCATTCATCAAAATATTTGCTCGAAGAAACTGAAACTTCCTTTTAATTCTTTTTTATGTTCAGGCTCTAGGTTTTCTTCTTCCTCTCAAATGATGGGCGGGGTGGAATGCATAGGTTCATAAGATCATCAGGGAAAATTGGGAAGGCTTGATATGACTTAGAAAAATTCACTTGCATAGCCCTCCTTAATGTGGTGTCCCTTCTAAGATCATAGCTCTAGTAGGTTTGAAGTTGTCTCTCAGTGAATTCTAGCTTACTGAGCACCATCTCCAGTTGTTCCAACACTCTATGGACACCGCACAACAAACCACCTTAGCACGTCTCACCTCTCTGAAGTCTAGCCAGATTGGCAATGTCAATAATCCCCTTGTCAAACAAGTTTATATTATTAGAGCTCTTTGGGACTCTGACCCTTCAAGTGTACTCGATCACGAGGGGTAGTGGAGGCATATGTTGTAGGCAATAATCTCTTCTTGACAAAGCTGAGCCAAGTGTTAACCTCACACTTCAGGTATGCTGACTGAAATGTTCTTGCCTTCGTCCTAGACAACCTCCACTGGTCATTCAGTTGCTCGTTTGAGGAAGCAACTAATATTTCGTTGAAAACAGTGTGGGGGAAGTCTTGCAAATTAAACAAAGAATTAATCACTCCAAGGCTCCAGTCGACAACAACTCTATGAACAATAACCAAAAATCCTTCATTTTCATCGATGTTGGCATAAAACTCCTGTACTAGCTAAGCAACAGTGGGCTTCGGCTTTTCACACAACCGTTTTCAACCGTGATTAGTGATGTCCGCTCAAGGAAAATGTGGGAACTCTTTGCCACCATCAAAGCCGCGATTCATCAGAAAATCTCGTTTCAGGACTTCTTGATATTTTTGTCTCGCCTCTTCATGGATAAATCTCCCGTACCGAAATCTTTCATCAAGCTCAACTTCTTCACTCAGTTCCATTTCAGTCTCAACAATCTCAACATTTTTTCCTTGCTCGTGTTTTTTTTCCTCACCATAATAATACACACAGAGAAAAAATCACATCAGTAGTAATATAAGATAAGAGTGAAAAACGTACATGATGGGAGCTCGTATAAATAGGGCACTAACTCAAAGATCTTCAACAAATAATTAGCCCCTAATTATCTCCTAATTAATCTAAGTTACCGTTTTAACTTCATGGTTTCATGGAAAATTTTTATTATCTATAAAACGATAAGATCTTCCATTTACTGTGTTCCCTCTGTGTGTAACAACCATAACACCAGCTGCCCTCTGCTTAACACATGACATCTTTGGTAATTAACTGCATGCCCACTTAATTATCCTGCTAACAACAATAAAATCTCAACGGTAAAATTATAATCTTATCTCACAAAAAATCTTAACCGAATAAAATCTCTGATCTTCTCAACAAAACTATGAAATCAATTTTTTTTTTAAATAACATCCACAAGATATATTATTTTAAATCTGGAAAAATCTTTCGAAAATAAAATCTTCAAAATCAAATCTAAACTAACTTACAAAAAATAAAAATAAAATAAAAATCTAACCGAATAAAAATCATATCAAATCAAAATAATATCAAAACAGAAATAAATCAAAATTAACATAAAAAAAAAACGAGATCAAATCATGGGAGTTTCTTATTAGAATGCTGAAGTTTTGCTCCCTCAAAACCTAAGCTCCCTAATCTGCCCGCAACTTCAAAGAAGAATATTTCAAAATTAAATCAGGAATATATATTATTAAAAATCTAATCTAAACATAAATTAAAAATTCAAACTGAAATTAAATCTAAACAAAACTAATCTGATTAAATTAAGAATTAAATCGGCCAAAATAGAAATAAATAAATAAAACGAACATAAAATTTACGAAAATACCAACAAATTAAAATAAATTAGATAAAATTGAAATCAATAAAATCTAATTCAAATTAATTCAAACCAGAATAAAATCCACGAGATAAAATAAAATTGCAACAACACTAGGAGCTAAAAATATTGCAATATGAAATGCTCCCTCAAAACTCTTGTTTTCTCATTCATCGACCAATTTTAGGGAAGGATATTTCGAACGAAACTCCTCTCCCCATAATGCTTTATTCGTTGCCTTTTTACTTTAAACTCACAACCATCATCAACACATTGTCTAACCATAGATGCACCATTTGATAAATAAAATTTCACCTCATGGAAAAATTCTTTCATTTGTCCTTCTGATAAACCAGGAGGCAAATTCCCAAAATCAAGGTAATTGGACAAGTCATCATACCAAGGTGTTTTCACTACCTTAATATGAGCTACAGTAAATAACCGCTCATCAATGAAGGATTTCCTAATCTCAGGTTGTTGGAGCAATGTTAATGAATTATAAGGTTCAATAGGTTTGGATTTCTTATCTATTGGCTCTAAGGATTCAAAATTCCTCTCAAAACTAGAAATCTCACCTTCAAATTTATGTTCATGCTCCAATCCACCTATTTCCAAATCCTCAATTTGGATTTCTCCAAATTTTTGGGAATGGTACTCCATCAAATCCTTCTCAAAGTGGTCCTCAACAAACTCATCCAACACCCGAATGCACGATCAATCCTCAAAATCATTAGGATATTTCATTGCATCAAACATATTAAACTTCACCTTTTGGTCATGCACCCTCGTTGTAAGCTCCCCTTGTTGGACATCCATCAATGATCTACCAATTGCCAAAAATGGATGACCAAGAATAATTGGGGCATTCTTATCTACCTCATAATCTAGAATAATGAAATCGACAGGAAAAATAAACTTATCTACCTAGACCAGAACATCCTCAATTTTACCCTCAGGATATGTGATAGACCTATTTGCTAATTGGAGTGTGACTGTGGTAGGCCTAGCTTCACCAACACCTAGCTTTCGATACACCGAAAAGAGGCATAAGGTTTATGCTAACACCTAAATCACAAAGTGCTCTCCCCAACTCTTTTTCACCTATGGATACAGGAATAGTGAATGATTCCGGATCCTTAACCTTGGAAGGTAGCCCATTCTTAAGAATAACACTACATTCCTCGGTAAGAGTCACGATTTCAAACTCTTCTAACCTCTTCTTTTTAGTCAAAATGTCCTTAAGAAATTTTGCATAATTTGACATTTTTTCTAAAGCCTCTACTAGGGGTATGTTTATATGAAGCTGCGTTAGAATATACAAAAACTTCTTAATTTGAACATCCTGGTTCTTACGTTTTTGCCTTTGTGGAAAAGGTAAGGGTGGGTTATAGGGTGGGGGCGGTACATAAGGTGGGGGCTCTACATCTGGAACAGACTAGTTGCTCCAGCATCTTTGCTGCTACCTCCCTCATTTTTACTAGACTCCAACTCTTTTTCGACAACATTACTATCACTACTCTTTTCTACTTCCTGGGGTTGACTAGGCTCTTTCATCTCTTCTAGTGGCCTACCACTCCTTAAAGTCACTGCCTGCACCTACTTCTTACCTTCCCTTATAGGGTGTTCAATATATGAAGGAATGTTCCCGGGAAGTCGTGCCTTCAGCTCATTAGCTAGCTGGTCCACTTGAAACTCTAGGACTCTCAATGAAGCTTGGTGACTTTGGATTAAGACATCATTACGAGCCATATAATCCTTCATCATTAACTCCAGAGAATTACCCGAGTTTGGATGGGTAGCCAGCTTATTTTGTTGGGGCAATGCCTGTGATTTAGCAAATTCGAACTGGTTCACCACCTTTTGTTGTGCTTGGGGGGCTCGCGAATTGCTTCCTTGCCCTCCCCATGCAAAGTTTGGGTGGTTACACCAACCTGAATTATAAAAATTTGAATAGGGGTTATTCCTTTGATTACCTACAAAAAACACAGAAGTTGGATTGTTAGGAAAAACTCATAATTATGCTTTTCACCACAATAGACACAAGATTTGGCTGCCACTTGGTTTACAACTGCAACAAGCTCCACCACTGGCAACTGCTGAACATTACTTACCACAGTTATGTTTTTAAGAGCGTTAGCTAATTCTGCAATATCGGCCCTAATGGTAGACATACCATCAACTTCTATCACACTCTTTACTTTCTTACTAGAGCCTCTAACATTGACCATTGACCACTGTAGGTTGATATTCTCTCTAAAATCTCATAAGCTTCATTAAAGGTTTTTGCCAAAAGGGCTCCTCCTGCAGACGCATCAACCATACACTGGGTTGTTATGTAACCCATTGTAAAATATCTCTATTTGAATACAATGTGGTAAACAGTGGTAGGGACACTTTCGCAAAAGCTCCTAAAACCTTTCTCAAGCCTCACTAAAAGTTTCTTCGTCATTCTGCCTAAATCTCACTATCTCACTCCTCAACTTGGCACTCCTAGTTGGTGGAAAATACTTACTACGAAATTTCTCTATTAGCTCATTCCAACTACTTATTGATCCTGGAGCAAGAAAATTCAACCACGCTTTTGCTCCATCTCTAAGAGAATAAGGGAATAGGGTTAATCTAAGGGCATCTCTCGACACTCCCTGGATAAAAAATGAATCACTAACTCCTAGAAAATACTTAAGATGAAGATGGGGATCCTAAGATGATAAACCATGGAATTGGCCAATCATCTGTAACATGTGAAACATGACCGGTTTCATTTCAAAGTTTTCTACCTCAATAACTGGACGTATTATCAATGGATTCAACTCGTTAAATATTGAAAAATCATACTCTCAAATGGCTCTGCCCCTATCATTCGCTACAAGAATAAGGTTCTTAGCCTGATTATTTTGCTGTCCATTTTGCTCGAGCGGTGGATTTTGCTGCATCGCACAATTCCTCTTCGAGATTCACTTGAAATTTTTTTTTCTTTGAAAATGTAATCTCAAAGGGATCGCTCATACACCAAAGTCACACCTACAAAACAAAAAGAAACAATCAAAAAGTTCACGCACCAAATCACCAAAAATACAAAAAAAAAAAAAATCAATCAAATAAAACAATTTCAAGTCCCTGGCAACGGCGCAAAAAACTTGTTGCAATTCTAAAGTGGTTAAAAATATGAGATAAATTAACTCCAGAATAATGTGCAAGTATACACAATCTAGCAGCAAGTGATAAGTATTTATCGTATCCACACGGTCTTGAATTGCCTACCTCTATTGATTTAATTTGCCTTTTTAGTGATTTCAAAAGGTTGGTTAAATTGATTGAGTTTTTAAAATGCTGAAACAAAAGAAATACGAAAGCAGTAAATGATTACGACTAGAGAAAACAAAATGGAAACAAACACAAGTTAAAACTTCTGTAATTGTTATAAAGATGCTCCAGCAATTCTTTTGATCCGTCAATCTCATGCAGTATTATCAGCGGGATCCTCCCGGAACTCTAGATTTTTTGGAATATGTTTCAACTCCAATGAAGCTTTACCGATCAAGCACTAGGCAACTGGCTATCCCTAACTCAGTCATTAGCGTTCACCAATACACAATGATCTAGCGTGAATTATTGCCACACAACTCCTAAATCATCCTTGAAACTAGGAGAAGCTATACATACCAGCTAGCTAGGCGGGCACATAATGAAATTGAAGAATAACGATAACTCAAGATGACATAATCAAATAGAATTTCCAGATTTTATAAATATAACAATCACATAATTCTTAACCTATGCCTACAAAGCAATTAGTTCATGATTGAAAACATAAAATACGTTACAATCTCGATAAGCACATCCATAATACGAAATACACAAGAAATACTAATACTTTTCAGCAAATGGGGATGAAACGGCTGCTCCAAACCACCAAGAACATGGAAGAATTTCGTCTTCTTGAGTGGAATCGCAAATGGTCTTCTTAGATCTTCATTCTGCCGTCAATTCGGCCTCCGGCCAATTGATTCGGTCTCCTAATCGTGAATAACTTTATCTTTGACGGCTCCTCCTTTTATAAGATGAGGTTTAACCTAATTAGGTTAATTTAGACACGTGGAGGGCTCTCCAAGCTTCTTAGATCCAAAAATAATTCAGGTAACGCCACTTTATTAAAACGGATAACGAGTTGTGACGTGGCTGTTTTGCTCCCAGCTTTGCTGGATCATGGAAATTGCTCCTTCAAGTCGCTCAGCAATATTTTCTGCACAAAATAACTTCCAAAGCCTCCATTCTTCCAAATGGGTTAAAACATATAATATTCATCTAAAAGCAACCCTATTTAGCACAAATGACACACAAAACACTATAGAACTAAGGCCTAAATAACTCCCTTTTGGAGAGTTATCAATCATCCTAGTGAAATAGAAACCAAACTAACTAACGGTGTTACAGCTAGTGGTTAACTATTTTGCGGGCCGATCTTATGAAACTCATTGCATAGGATACCCCCACTCGCATGTCCACTACATGAATGCGTTGGATCATTGCGTTTGTATCATAATACAAAGCGAGTCGTATCCATAGTGTCACCAGGATAAGGTACCCAGCTTTATCCCTATACTATAGACCCTTTAGGTTATATCTTGAACATTGATCCTCGTATGTCCCTACATACTAGTTCAAGCCTCATACTAACAACCTAGGATGTTTAGTTTATTGGATTAGGGTTAATAAGAAAATATCACTCAATACAAACAAGATAAATGAACAATGTATCATTTTATTAATGTTCGGTCAAAAGTTACATTTACTATCCATGAGTTTTAGGGCATAAAACCCAATAGAAACAATGATAGTCTTTGTGATAAGTGAGCAATTTAGTGTAGGGATTGGAATTCCGTAATTCCGTAAAGTGGAAGCGTGATTGGGACCATTTCGTAGTTAATTTTGTTTAATCTAAAATACCGATACATTGACAATAAACTTGAACTATTCTAAATTTATATTAAAGCTAAGCATACAAAAATATTAGATCTAAATCTAATTTATAGAGTAACAAGTTACTTGCTCTCATTGACGACTCAGATTAAATTCACCAACTGCTTGTGAAATAATCACGAACTATTGTGAACACTACCACTATGGTTACACCGGTATGACTTCTGAGACTACTAGAGGCAGGAGGCTAGCGGGAGCCTTTAGGAGAATTCTCTGAGAGTAGGAGAATGAATGAAACGATCTAATGAAACGATCTCGACCATTAACTAATTAAATATTAATTAATTAATTAATTAATTATAATTAATTTAATTAAATCAATTATAATATAAAGTATTTAATTCAATTTGAATCATATTCAATTGAATTAAATTGGTCATTCAATTAATTCTCAATTAATTGATTCCCATATTAATTAAATATCAAATACTTAATTAATATTACAACTGAATCGTATTCAATTTTATCTCTCTTGTTTAATCTATAGTTTTAACGTGCATCAAATGTACATTAATTATTAATTATAGTTTTAATTTGATTAAATCATATTTAACCAAACTAAATTAAATTAATTAATTCTCCAATTGATTAATTCGTGAATTAATCAAATATCACATATTTAATTAAATTCATAATTCTCTCATTAATTAATTTTGAATCACATCCAAAATTAATTTTGTTATAAAGTTTAATTCATTAATTAAACTTATACTATAATGTATCTCCATACATTATATTAATTGTATCAAATACAATTAACTACAATTCCCTTATTATTCAAGATTAAATAATCTCAGAACCCATTACGAGCTAGTAGGTGGACCTAATGGACCTACATATCAGAAGCTCCAACGATACAAGACTAATTGGCTAAACTCATTAACCAAGTTAGTCAACATTCGTTAACTGTGGGTCACTCCACTAAAGATCCACAACTGCACTCTTCTCACTGTAGAATATTTTTGTGTCCACGGAATTGACCAATAACAGTAAGTCAACCCTTCACGAGTGTTCGTAATGCCAGCTGGGTCAAATTACCGTTTTACCCCTGGGTTACTTCTGGATCCTTAAGTACCACTGATTTCTCTAATGAACATAATCTGTTTATGATCCAATCAATAAACAACAGTTCCTCTCGGGCCAGAAGAGAATGGGCACCCTTGTTCAAGACCCGGAACCAGCCCTTAAGGGAACACACATCTACTTACCCCAATATGGGAAGGAGTGAATTCCATCTTGTAATGTTATGTTTCCAGCCCCCACTCGGTCTTGCCCCTGAAATGGTAGGCTTATTGAGTCAGCGAACTGACCACTCTCACACATACAAATCTAAGGACAATTCCTCCTAAAAGGGGTTCATAACAGACTCAAGATTGAGATTGAGTTACCTAGGTCATCCTATTGAAATAGAAACCTAAACTAGTTAACGGTGTTACATCTAGTGGTTACTATTTCGCAGTCCGATCTTATGCAAACTCATTGCATAGGATAACCCCACCTGCATGTCTCCTACATGGATGTTTTGGATCATTGCATCTGTATCGAATACAAGGTGGGTCGTATCACATAGTGTCACCAGGATAAGGTACCCAGCCTTATTCCTATACTATAGACCATTTAGGTTGTTACTTAGACACCGATCCCCGTATGTCCTCACATACTAGTCCAAGTTTCATTTAAACAACCTTGGATCTTAGTTTATTGGATTTGGGTCAAATTGTGCAATTTTAGTAACAATAACTCTTTATTGTACAAACCTCTGAAACAACATATTGAGACAGGTGAATAATTTGTCACCATTCACTATCTACGAGTTTTAGGGCATAAAACCCAATAGAATTATGCTATACTATTTACATATTTTAAACGAGATGTCTGTCTTTTATAGTCTAAATGTTTCTATTCTATATCTGTTGTAAATGTTGATATACCATCGGTATATCACATTTATGTTACATTAATCAAGAAATTAATAACATGATATACCTGATTATGAGTAGGTAGGTACAGCAATGATAACTTGCTAAAGTTCATTGATATGTGTTTTTAATTGTTAGTGTATTATGAAGGTCGTTGAATGAAAAATTTGTTATAAGTACATCAATAAGATGCAATTTCAAGTACAACATCGGTTTATCAGTAGTATATTAGTACTCACTAGAAATATAATTTCCAATATATCATTAAAATAATATAGTATATCGATGTTGTACTTACCAACATGAGAATAATTCAACTAGCATAAGACATACACATTCAACCAAAATGTTAAAGGTTTTATATACCCCCACTACACATATTAACTGATATACCAAATTTAAAGTAGATCAGTTGACCAATATACCAAACATTGAGTATATCAGCCACACTAAACAAATAAATGATATACCTAATATATTGTATATCAATAACATCATTGATATACTTTTTAAACCTTCGACTTCTAGCGTGTTTTTATGGGTTTTTTGGGATTTTCAACTTTAATGCTTGGGCTAGACCTTTTTTTTTTCTTTTTTTTTGGACAAAATGCACTTTTGGTCCCCGAGGTTTGGAATTGATGTCTATTTGGTCCTTGAAGTTTCAAAACATACACTTTAGTCCTCCAGGTTTGTAAAATCATTCTAAACGGTCCCTCACTTAACTTTACCTTAACGGTTGACTGGATCGTTATGTGTTGACGTAGATGTGATGACAAAGCTACCTTCATTTGCTTACTAGGCACATCAATTAAAAAAATAAAGTAAAAAACTAAAACTCTTAAAAAAAAAAAAAGGTTAAAAACCTGGAGATGGGTTCTCGATAAAAAAAAAAAAAGTTAAAAAAACAAAAGGTGGAAGCTGAACATTTTGCATATGAACTTATGAAGTGGCAAATTCAAGAATGGAAGTCTTGAATTTGATGGGTCTTGAAATGGGCGGTGGCGGCCCCCGGAGCTTGCTGCTGATCCTCCTCATCCAGTGGTAATCTCTCATACGCCACATTAGTAAACGAAGCTGCAATCAGAATCACCGGTCAGCATTCCACGTCAGCACATAATGGTCCGGTCAGCATTCCGTTAAGTTAAAGTTAAGTGAGAGACCATTTAGAATGATTTTACAAACCTGGAGGACTAAAGTGTATGTTTTGAAACTTCAGGGACCAAATAGACATCAACTCCAAACATCGGGGACCAAAAGTGCATTTTGCCCTTTTTTTTTTGCTATATGTGCAACATTAAAAAACTGAAGACATGGTTGCAAATTTCATTTCCAGTTTTTCCATTCTTGCAACTAGCCCTTTTCTTTTTCTCTTTCTTCCTCGTCTCTCTTTCTTCTCCCTCTTCCCTCTTCTTCCTCCCTCTTTCTCCCATGGTTGTTCATCGTTGCCTACACCTTCTCCCTCCTCCCTCATCATCCTCCTTTTTGCACTTCTCCTCTTTCTCTCTGACACTCAAAAATAGGAGGGGACACATGAATGAACCGAGATCACATCCGAATATGAGAAATCCTGAAGACATGAAAGTATGGTCAAGACAAGTTTAAAAGAATGGTAACTACGTACATGATAGATTATAAATTCTTCATTTCTTTTTTAATGTTAAAAAAAATGAGGCCATGAATTTAACCTAGTAAAATTTGGCTACGTCGCTTTCTTTTTCTTTCTTTATTATTATTATTATTTTGAATAATTATTTCTTTTTTTATTTTTAAACCATACATTATTTTAACTGATAATGTCTAAATCCGCAATAGACTTACCTATTAAGGGATAATAATGAATAATTTTTCAAAAAAAAAAAAATAAAAGGGATAATAATGAATAAAAGACCAAAAAATGATCGAGCCTTATCCATCCATTGACTGACATGTCTCTTGCCTCGTTCCTTCTCATTGTTTTTCCTTCACATTAATGTAATGAATAATTTGAAAAAAAAAAAAAAGATAATAATTCAACTTCCAATTTCTCTCTATCACACATTTAAATTTTGCACTCGTGTATTCTTTTCAATCATACAAACTAATTCTACATAAAACTAGAGCAGGTTGGGGAATGATTTTGGATCATTACAAATCAATTTTGTCATGTCATTTTTCATTCAAAAGAATCTAATAAGAGTGATTTTGATAGTTCTAAAATCACTTTCAAACATATGCTTAACCCGATAAAAAAGTGGTATAATAATCCTCCATCACCTCAACTATCAATACATTAATTTTGTTAGGTTCAAAATGGAAGAGAAAAATGATTCATGCCTAATAGAGGAAAGTACATAAATAAGATGACAAAAATGATATATTATTTTATATTTTTAATATTGAAAACCAAAAAGCGAGAGATGGGGAATTTATTTATTTATTCGTAATATTTAGGCCCGAAAAATACTAATTTGAAAGTTTAGACACCTTGAAAATTATGGTCCCGTTTGATAATTATTTGGTTTTTGGTTTTTGAGTTTTTGAAAATTAAGCTTGTTTTCGTTAAATTTCTTTACTATGGTTTTCGTTTTTATTAAAGGCATACATGTGTTCCTAACATAATGCTAAAAACATAAAAAAAAGTTTTTGAAAACTATTTTTTTAGTTTTCAAAAACTGACTTGGTTTTTGAAAACATGGAAAGAATGTAGATAGAAAAACAAAGAAATTTAAAATTAAAATTAGTTGCAGTGTTTATAAGCTTAAAAATCAAAAACCAAAAACCAAAAATTAAAAATAAAAAACCAATAAAGGGGCTTATAATTTCTACTTTACTATTACAACTGCCCTATCACAATTCTCCATTGCAAAGTATGGATTAATCTTGTTAATTTCAAGTCAAACGCATACAACGTTATCTTTATAGGAATTTAGTTTTCTTCGATCTATGGATCATGTTTGTTAAATTTTATTTATGGATCATGTTTGTTAAATTTTATATTAATATTCTGTTTATATTTTTTAGGTTAAAAATCACTTTTGGTCCTTGAACTTTCATGAAAGTAACAATTTAGTTTCTAAACTTTGATTTATAACGATTTAGTCCTTATAGTTTCAATTTTGTAACAATTTAGTCCATGTACTTTTAATTTTGTAACAATTTAGTCCCTAAACTTTAATAAGTAACAATTTAATCCTTGTTGTTGCAAAAGAAGTTAAACAAGAGAATAAGGGAAGAGAGATCAAACACAATGTTTATAGTGGTTCCACCAAGATGGTGTACATCCACTCTCCAAGCAGGCCATTCATCATCATTACTTCAGCAGTCAAGCATACATACATACCCAGTACACTTACAAGAAGAACACACCCTCTCAGCCCAGTATTTCCCAATGAGTTTATCCCACAACCAAGCTCACTCACTGATTTTTCTCACACCGAATACAGTGAATTCTTAGGGATTTTATTACAGCTAAAAACAGAAGGAATATTTCCTTCTCTCTCTTCTGTTAACAACCCATAACAGAAACTTAAGGAAGCACGTGACTTCAGCGTGGAAGAAATTCTCCTCTGCTTCACAGTGTACGATGAATCAGTATGCCAAAGAGATTAATCCTGTAGAGCCAATCTTCACAAATCACCCTCTTGGCTTGAAGGATTAAGCTTCAACAATGAACATCAATGGCCTGCCAGGGTGCTCTTTTATTCAAATGCCTTCAATCAGCCAACTCCTATCTTTAGCAAGCTGCAAAGATAGTTCAATCTAACACTAGAAAGACATTTTGTGAGCATATCAGCAGGGTTCTCAGCAGATAAAATCTTATGAACACTTACTTTACCAGTAGCAATAACATCTCTAACATAATGATATTTAACATCAATATGTTTTGTACGATCATGGAAAGTCTGATTTTTGGATAGTGCAATTGCACTTTGGCTATCACAAAACACGCTAGGAACAATATCACAATCCAGCATGTCCCTAAGTAAACCGGATAACCATAAACCTTCTTTAATTGAATTTGTTAAAGCAATATACTCAGACTCTGTTGTCGACAATGCTACTACAGGTTGAAGACAAGCCCTCCAACTCACAGTGTTCCCATACAATGTAAAAACATACCCAGAGATTGACCTTCTTCTATCAACGTCTGAAGCAAAATCAGCATCAACATATCCCTTTAATAAAACAGAAACATCACTGTCTTTAGAGTAAGTTAGACCATGATCTTGACTGCCCTTTAAATACCTCAAGATCCATTTTACAGCCTCCCAGTGAGGCTTACCAGGATTACTCATGAACCGGCTAACTACACTAAGAGCATGTGCTATATCTGGCCGAATACATATCATGTTATACATCAAGCTACCAATAGCATTTGAGTAAGGAATTCGGTTCATACCTTGTATTTCCTCCTCAGTCTTTGGTGAATGCTCCTTAGAAAGCTTGAAATGTTGTGCCAAAGGAATTTTAACACATTTAGCAACATTCATATTAAACCGAGTAATCACCTTACCAAGATATTCTTTCTGAGTTAAGTACAAGGTATCTTCGTTTCTGTTTCTTCTAATTTCAATGCCTAAGATCTTGTTGGCTGGCCCAAGATCTTTCATTTCGAACTCCCTGCTTAACACCAATTTCAAATCATCAATCTGTGATTTTTCTTGAGAGGCAATTAGCATATCGTCAACATAGAGTAATAAGTAAACAAACACTTCTTTGGACACCCTCTTAACATAGACACAATTATCATGATTGCTTCTAACAAAATCACATCGAGTAATAAAGCTATCAAATCGTTTGTACCAGTGACGAGGTGACTGTTTTAGACCATAAAGAGAACGTTTCAGCAAGCACACTTGATCCTCCTTTCCTACAACAACATATCCCGGTGGCTGCTTCATGAATATATTCTCTTCCAAGTCTCCATGGAGAAAAGTTGTGGTTACATCCATTTGATGGAGTTCCATATTAAACTGATTCACCAAAGCAAGCAAGACTCTTATTGAAGTGTGCCTAACCACCGGAGAGAAGATTTCATTATAATCAATCCCCTCTCGTTGTGTATATCCCTTGGCCACCAGCCTTGCTTTAAACCTAGGCCCTGCATCTCCATTTCCAGGTTTGATTTTAAAAATCCATCGACAATCAACAAGCTTTTGATTGCTTGGTCTGTCTACCAGTATCCATGTTTGATTTTTAAGGAGAGAATTCATCTCCTCATCCATGGCCTTCAGCCATAAATCTCTATCTATGCTGTTCATTGCATCTTCAAGGGTAATTGGTTCTTCATCTTCCAAACTCTCTTCACAGTTTAAAGAATACATAACAACATCAGCTTCATTTGTATATCTCAAAGGAGGCCTAATATTTCTCCTTTCCCTATCTCTTGCTAACTGATAATTCTCAAGCAAAGAAGTAGAGGAAGCTCCAGTTTCAGTATTCTCATTTTCACCACCACCCAAGGATTGACTGTTTACTGGATTTTCTAAAGCCCCTTCTTGACCTACATCACTGCTTATACCAGTAGATGTTCCTTCCCCACTTTCATAAGAAATTGAAGGCTGAAGGGGTTGGAGAGTTTGAGTATGAATTGGAGTGGGATCATTTTCACTCAGAATATCAAATGAGTTGATATCAACTTCTTCCCCTCCTTTGATATTCTGTGTAAAGTTCGACTTCCATGGCATTTCCTCCTCATTGAAGGTCACATCTCTACTTACAATACATTTTTGATTCCCTACTTCCAAAGGCCACAATTTATAGCCTTTTACACCTCTGGGGTAACCCAGAAATATACACTTTCTGGCTCTAGGGCCTAATTTATCTTCTTTAATGTGGGCAAAAGTTGTGCAACCAAACACTCTCAAATAACTAAGGTTTGGTGGCCTCCCAGTCCACATTTCTTGGGGCGTTTTCATATTTAAGGCTGAGGATGGACTCCTATTTATAACATATATTGCTGTATTTACACCCTCTCCCCAAAAAACCTTAGGGAGACTAGCGTTTGACAGCAAACATCTAACACGGTCAAGGATAGTTCGATTAAATCGCTCAGCCAATCCATTTTGCTGAGGTGTGTATCGTACTGTCAAATGCCTTTTGATCCCAACCTTATTACACATATCATTGAACTGCTCGTTTAGAAATTCCAACCCATTATCGGTTCTAACCACTTTTATCTTCTTTCCTGTTTGGTTTTCAACATATATTTTCCATTGCTTAAAAGTGTTAAAAACATCACTCTTACTTCTAAGCATATGAACCCAAACTTTTCTAGAATAGTCATCTATCATGGTTAGAAAATACCTAGCCCCTCCATGAGTTGCTACACGAGCTGGCCCCCATAAATCAAAATGAATGTAGTCTAAAATACCGGCTGAACTATGCTGAGATTTATTAAATCTTACTCTAGTTGCCTTTCCAAGGATACAATGATCACAAAAGGGCAATTCTCCAATTTTCTTCTTACCAAGTAATCCTTGTTTGTCTAGCTCCACAAGGCCTTTTTCACTAATGTGTCCAAGCCTTTTATGCCACAGACTAGAGGACTGTTGGTTAGTTTTTACTGCAGCATTCGAACAATATATTTCAGTGCTGCCCTGGAGAATATACGAACCATTATACAATGTCCCTTTTAATTTGAGCAAAGAACCTTTATAAATTTTCATCACTCCACCTTCTGATTTATAGTTGTACCCTGCCTTATCAAGAGTACCAAGAGATATTAAATTTCTCTTCAGTTCTGGTATATATCTAACTTCGGTGAGAAGTCTCTCAGTTCCATCATCCAATCGCAACTTCACAGATCCAATTCCTTTGATGTTACATTTCTGGTCATTTCTCATTACCACAGTCCCACCATCATGTTATATGAAGTTTTGGAAGTAATTCTTATGAGGGGTCATGTGGAAAGAGCATCCGGAATCTAAAATCCACTCTTCTCCACACCTATGATCAGTCACTGCCAACACTTCAACTGAATCATAGCCTTCATGAATATTGGCAGTGCTCCCTTCTTCTTTCTTTTCAGTACCGGGTTGTTTATTCTTAGCCTTTAGCTGATAGCAATTTCTCCTAATATGCCCTTCCTTATGGCTATAATAACATCTTTTTACTTTCCCTCTAGACTTAGATCTAGATTTATTTGGTTGCCTATTAGAGTTTGACCCCTTAGATTCAGTTCTTCCCCTAGCTAATAACACTTCTGCATCCTTCTTTTCGGTTTTCATTTCAAGATCTTTCAATCTAAGGGCATCTAAAACCATTTCTAATGACAGTGAATCCCTTCCATACTTGATGGCTGATTTAATTTCTTTATAACTCTCTGGCAATGAATTTAACAAGATTACTGCCTGATTTTCATCAGACATTTTCTCACCGGTGCTAGCTAGCTCTAAACAAACCTTGTTAAAGTCATCTATATTTTCATCAAGGGTCTTTGAGCTATCCATTCGATACCCAAAGATACGCTCCTTAAGGTAGATTTTGTTAGGCAGTGATTTACTAATGTATAGTTTTTCTAATTTAGTCCATAAGGCAGCAACAGTTTTTTCTTCATCAACTTGTCTCAAGACATTATCACCTAAATATAGGATAATTAAACTGAAAGCTATTTCATCCATTTCAGTTTTTTGAGCTTGAGTAAGTTCTTCAGGCAAAGTTGTAGGATCATCTAAAGCCTTAGCTACCTTTTGATGAACTAACAGCGCACGCATTTTCTTTCTCCACAAGTTAAAATCTGATTTACCAGTAAACTTCTCTAATTCAACTCTATTCGACATTATTCAGAGTATTGATCTACTTCAAAAAGTAATCGAGAAGAACACTGACCTTAAACTTTGAAGAAACCACATAATTCCCCTTTCTCTTTATCAATCAGCTGGAAATTCTCTTAGACACCGATTAATCGAGGGTGAAATGCTGCGCAATCAACTTACATCCAATCGCTTGCCCTTCCGACAGAATCTACACCCAAAACAGAGTATAAGAAATCGGATCCAACAATCAGTCTTACCGAGATGTCGATTCACTTAACCTGGCGCTCTGATACCATTTGTTGCAAAAGAAGTTAAACAAGAGAATAAGGGAAGAGAGATCAAACACAATGTTTATAGTGGTTCCACCAAGATGGTGTACATCCACTCTCCAAGCAGGCCATTCATCATCATTACTTCAGCAGTTAAGCATACATACATACCCAGTACACTTACAAGAAGAACACACCCTCTCAGCCCAGTATTTCCCAAGGAGTTTATCCCACAACCAAGCTCACTCACTGATTTTTCTCACACCGAATACAGTGAATTCTTAGGGATTTTATTACAGCTAAAAACAGAAGGAATATTTCCTTCTCTCTCTTCTGTTAACAACCCATAACAGAAACTTAAGGAAGCACGTGACTTCAGCGTGGAAGAAATTCTCCTCTGCTTCACAGTGTACGATGAATCAGTATGCCAAAGAGATTAATCCTGTAGAGCCAATCTTCACACTTGTACTTTCAAATTTGTAACGATTTAGTCCCTATCGTGAAAAATGAATGTAAGGATTTAGTGTAATTTCTTACCTACACCTAAATTAATAAACTAATTTGGGACCCAATATGTTTATAAGCTTCAAAGTTTAATCATTAAATAATAAAAATCGACATTTAATTTTGATGAATTTGTTTGCGACAAGGACTAAATTGTTACAAATTTGATAATATAGGGACTAAATTGTTACAAATTTGATAATATAGGGACTAAATTGTTACAAATTTGAAATTAAGGGACTAAATTGTTAATTATTAAAGTTCAAAGACTAAATTGTTTTAAAACTAAAAGTACAGAGACTAAATCGTTACAAATCAAAGTTCAGAGGCCAAATTCTTATTTCATAAAAGATAAGAGACCAAAAGTGATTTTTAATCCATTTTTTTACATGTAAGCTTAAATTATGTTTAGTATTGTTACTTTAAAATCAACACTTGCATTAGATGAGGTAGTTTTATTTTTACATTAGATAAGTTACTTTTCTATACACCATCGTTAAAATGTTAACAATTAGAAAAGATAAAAAATAAATTTCAAAAAAAATAAATTTCAAAAAAAAAAGAAAAGATAAAAAATATTTTTCAATTTTTTTTAAGTAGACACTAAATTCAAATTTTAGAATGTACTAAACATTTTAAGGATGTACTAGTTACAAAATTAACACCATGTAAATTGCACCTATTAAGATATAAGTTGTAATTTACTTGCAAAATTTCTAAAATTGATCCTTTAGGGAGACAAATTATTGAATAAGTTCGTCACAAAATTTCTCGTAAAACTATCTCATGAATAATTGGAAAAAATTTGGATATATATCGGTACGTACGAATCTTCCTACATACTCTTTTTTAGTTGTCAAGATTTTAATCGTGGTATGTAGGGAGATTCCTACGTACCGATATGCAGCCACGTTTTGTTCCGAATAATTTCTCGTCCGTTTGACTACTTTGACACAGTGGGCCATTCTTTTAATGGAGATTCTCTGCTCCACGTCGTCTTTAAAGAGAAGAAAAAAAAAGCTTCAACTTGACAAATGATAACAAACCTCTGTTCTTTAAAATCCATCTCTGTCCTTCCTCACTCCACAACTAAAAACTTTTCAATTAGCTAGTTTTCTGTTTCCTTTCTCTTCCCAACTTTTGAATTAGCTATCCACTTGAATTGATGGCGACGGGGGAACTGTGGACTCAGGTTGGGTCTTTAATGGCGACCCTCATGTTTCTTTGGGCAATTGTTCAGCAATATTTCCCTTACCAACTTCGTGCCTATATCGAGAGATATCTCCAAAAAGCGATCGGTTTTCATTATCCTTACATCACAATCTCCTTCCCTGAGTACACTGGCCAAGGTCTCCAGAAAAGTGAAGCTTTTACCGCCATTCAAAACTACCTCGGATCCAGAACCTCCATTCGAGCCAAGCGGCTACGAGCAGAAGCCGTGAAAGACAGCAAATCTTTGGTACTCAGTATGGATGATAACGAAGAAGTTGTTGACGAATATCAAGGCCTCAAAATTTGGTGGACTTTCAGCAAATCTACCCCCAACACTCGAAGCTTCTCCTACTACTACCCTGATTCCTCTGATGAGAAACGATTCTATAAGCTCACTTTCCACTGGCGCCATCGCGAGATCATTCTTGGGTCTTTTGTTAACCACATCATCGAAGAAGGGAAGGCGGTGGGGCTCAAAAATCGGCGGCGGAAGCTTTATATGAACAGCTCCAACACTAACGAATGGTGGCGTAAAAGTGGTTGGAAACATGTCCCTTTTGAGCATCCTTCGAGTTTCAGGACTCTGGCTATGGATCCCAAGAAGAAGCAGGAGATTGTCAATGATCTAGTGAAGTTCAAGAATGGAAAAGAGTATTATGAGAAGGTGGGTAAGGCGTGGAAACGTGGGTATCTTCTCTACGGTCCGCCGGGTACTGGAAAGTCCACCATGATCGCCGCCATGGCCAACTTCATGGAGTATGATGTTTATGATCTTGAGCTCACTTCCGTTAAGGATAATACTGAGTTGAAACAGTTACTGATCGAGATTTCGAGCAAATCGATTATTGTGATTGAAGATATTGACTGCTCTCTTGATCTTACTACCCAACGAAAGAAGAAGAAAGCAGATGAGGAGAAGAAAGACCCTCTTAAGAATGCTGAAGAAGAAGAGAAGAAATCGAGCAAGGTGACACTTTCTGGATTGTTGAATTTCATCGACGGAATTTGGTCGGCGTGCGGTGGAGAGAGGCTGATTGTTTTCACGACCAATCACAAGGAAAAGCTTGATGAAGCTTTGATTAGAAGAGGAAGAATGGACAAACACATAGAGATGTCGTATTGTGGTTTCGAAGCTTTTAAAGTTCTTGCGATGAATTACTTGGACGTTGAATGGCATGATTCGTTTGACAAAATTCGCCAGTTGTTGGAGGAGACTGAAATGACTCCGGCAGACGTGGCTGAGAATTTGACGCCGAAATATGAAGGTGAAGAAGTAGATGGTTGTTTCAAGAGATTGGTGGAAGCTCTTGAGAGTGCCAAAGAGGCCGCTGAAAAAAAGAAGGCCGAGGAAGAAGCTGAAGCTGCAAAACAGGTAGAAAAAGAGAAAGATAAGGAGAAGAAAGAAGAGGGTGGTAACAAAGAAGAATCAACTGAGAACAACACCAAAGTTGATGAAATTAAATGTAATGGAAGCTGCAACACTAAAGAAGCAAATTAGGAGAAGAAGAATACTTGGCTTCATATCGGTATATGTAAGGATTTCCCTACATGTTTCGTTAAAGTCTTGACAACTAAGAAAGAGAAAGATAGAAAATGAGTTTTTTTTTTTATCTCTCCTAATTGTTAACATTTTAATCGTGGTATGTGGAAAGATTTCTACATACCGACATGCAATCAAGGAGAAAAATAAACTTTATATCTTTGTGTTTGCATTTTAATTTAGTATGAAAATAAAAGCTTTGTGTCAATTTGAAGTGGTCAATTCTATGGGACATATATATATGCTTGTTGTATTAGACATATGCTTGTCGTAGTAATTGGTTGAACATAATCTATATCTACTCTTTCTTATGTTGAGGATCTCACATTGGAAAGATAAGTGGAGACCTCATCATTTATAAGATAGATGGACTACTCCACTCATTGTCATTTGATTTTTTTATCGTTTGGGTTTAATGGGCTTTGATACCATATCAAATAACATGGTCAAATTATTGGGTGATCCCACTATAATAAGATCCCTCCCCATTTTGTGACATGTGGCATGTTTACCATGTGAGTTAACCAACGTGGTTAACTTTTTTTTTTTATGCCCTTCTCTTTCTTCTAAGCATTATCTTCCTTTTGTCTCATGACTTTTCCACTTCTCTCTTCCTTTCTATTTTTTCTTTTCCTTTTTTTCATTTAAGATTTTCATGTGGGCTAAAAATTGGTTTTTCTCTCCTCAGGTTCGGTAAGCCATTTTTTGTTTTAGATTGAGAAATAATATGGTCATTATTAAACTAATTTTAATGTTGTTTTTCAAATCATTTTTCATACATTTGTTGATCAAGTCAATTGAGGGTTGCTACTACATGCATGATTTGAATCTTTGAAGCGGAAGAGACCATAAGTAAAAATCTTTTATTTAATAAAACTATGTCCAAAGCATAAGTCATTTTACAATAATCAAATAGTAAAAAATGTGATAGACAATTTACATAAAATTGAAGGTTGAAAACATCTTAAAAACATGAAACTAGGAAACTCGAACTTAGACTTCTAGGGACATGGTCTGAAGCTGCATCCCATAGCGTAGGCAAGTCACTCGTTTGGTGTCGTCAAGTATCACCTGAAAAGGAAAGTCATGTAGCATGGGTGAGTATATAAGAATATACCCAGTAAGTAGCTCACTTAAGGGCTGAAACTGATAACATGAAACTTCACTTTTGGGTCTTTTTTTTTTTTTTGAAATACACATTTGGGTCTTAACATCATAGGGACTTGACTGAAAGAATCGTTTGGGTTTCTAACCCTAAGGCCATAACTGGGTACATGAAATGTTCTGTTTAGAGTAATGACCTATCTCCAACTTGAGCTAACTTGAGTATTGTGTGGGTCAGTCTTGTAAGGAAAGTAAATTAGAGACTAACTGGCAACCCTCTAGCAAAACTACACCTCTCCCAACACAATACCCCTAAAACATGAACATGGAACTCTATAACGACCCAAATAAATAGGAAACTAAAAACATACTGAGGGTCACTACTACAACATGAGCACAAAGTGAAAAACACTCTTAAAAAATCCATAGACTTTCACAACAATTACAAACTAGGGTTGATAAGTGCCAAATTTATATGTATTTTCCCACTTATTCTTAGCCTTTTTCCTGTTAACCTTGTATGTTTTGTGTCAAATTACCTTATCTCGAGCCTAAAAAGTAATGAGGTTCGTAAGATGAGTCTTAGGAAGTCATATTTGTCAAATCATGCTTATTTGTGCTTAAATAAACTGATTTTATATGAATTTGATCCATTTTTACATGTTGCAGGAAAACAGAGAAAAAACAGAGGAAGTGCATAAATGTGACCGCATTTCTACCAACACAAAATGAAATGTGACTGCATTTCTAGGTAGAAACAGAATTCTCGAATCTTCGCGAGTCAGCATTGAACAAGCTTTCCACACACTTACCCGACGATTTTGACTCCGAAACTGACTAAGCTACTTGCTAGCATGAATTTCGTGACTCCTCAACCACTCCTCTCACTCTATAAAAGACCGACAAACGGGAAGAAATCCAAGCATAACTCACTAGGAAGATATGGGTGGTGACAAAACCCTAGCTCATACCCATGAGTCGTGTTGCCCGCAGTCCCTTCTAGAAGACCAAAATGGAATGCAACCGCATTTCTGGGTAGCAACAAAATTCTCGAATCTTCGCGAGTCAGCGTTGAACAAGCTTTCCACGCGCCTACCCGACGATTTTGACTCCGAAACTGACCAAGCTACCTGCTAGCATGAATTTTGTGACTCCTCAACCACTCCTCACTCTATAAAAGACTAGCAAACTGTTGGGGTTTATGCCCTAAAACTCGTAGATAGTGAATGTAAACAAATTGTATACTTGTTTAAGTAAAGTGTTATTGAGTTTCTACGATAAAGTGTTATTGTTAAATATTGCACAATTTGACCCAAATCCAATAAACTAAGATCCAAGGTTGTTTACATGTAACTTGAACTAGTATGTGGGGACATACGGGGATCGGTGTTCAAGTAACAACCTAAAAGGTCTATAGTATAGGGATAAGGTTGGGTACCTTATCCTGATAACACTATGTGATACGGCCCACTTTGTATTCGATACAGACGTATTGATCCAAGGAGTCCATGTAGGAGACATGCGAGCGGGGGTATCCTATACAATGAGTTTGCATAAGACCGGACCACGAAATAGTCAACCATTAGTTATAACACCGTTAACTAGTTAGGTTACTGTTTCAATAGGATGACCTAGGTAACTCAGTCTTAATCCTGAGTGTGTCATGAACTCCTTCTCATGAGGGATTGTCCTTTGATTAGCATGGGTGAGAGTGACCAATACGCCGACTCAAAATGCCTTCCTTTTTGGGGACAAGACCGAGTGGGAGGCTGGGGACATGACAACACAAGAAGGAATTCACTCCTTTCCACTTCTAGGAGAAGTAGATGAGTGTTCCCTTAAGTGGTGACTCCGGGACTTGAACAAAGAGATCCTGCCCTCTCACTGGCCCGAGAGAGACTTTCTGTTTATTGGTTGGACCATAAACAGATTGTTCATTAGAGGAGCACTGGTACTTAAGGAGACAGATGTAACACAGGGGTAAAACGGTAATTTGGCCCAGCTGTAGTTACGGACACTCGTGAAGGATTGACTTACCAGTATAGGTCTATATTCGTGGACACAAAAATGTTCTACAGTGAGAAGAGTTCAGCTGTGAGTCTTTAGTGGAATGACCCACAGTTAATGAACATTGGTTAACATGATTAATGAGTTTAATCTATTAACTTCATATCATTGGAGCTTCTGATCTGTAGGTCCATTAGGTCCCCTTGCTAGCTCGTAAAGAGTAATTAGGAACAAATATATCTTGAGAGAATTTGAATAGTTTAAATTCATATTGGGAATTAAGTTAATTGTATGAGATACAAATTAATATAATGTATAATGATGCATTAAAATATAAAGTCTAATTTGAGATTAAACTTTATTATATTGAGAGATTGATATATTTGAAAAAGTTCAAATATATGTCTAATTAAATATATGGTATTTAATTAGAAGATGAATTAATTAATTATTCAATTTAGTTTAAAGTAAATGAGATTTAATTAAACTATAGTCTATGAGATAAATAAATATTTGAAGGAGTTCAAATATTAATATGAATTTGATTCATATTAAATTTATAGGATATAAGGGAATTTGAAGGAGTTCAAATTTTAATACGAATTTGATTCATATTATGGAATTAATTAATTGAAGGCCTGAAATTAAATATATGATATTTAATTGGGTAATTAATTAATTAACTAATAGAAGGTCTAAAATTAAATATATGATATTTAATTGGTGATTAATTACTTAAAGAATTAATTAATTGGAAATTAATCAATTATGGAAATGATTAATCACTTATGGAAGTGATCAATCATTTATGGAAAAGATTAATCAATTGTGGAATTGATTGGTCATGGAATTGATTATTATGGAAAAGATTAAATCAGTTATGGAAATAATTGATTTTAAATGAATATTTTATTCATGGTCTTTCTCCTATAAATAGAACACTACACCTAGGGTTTATGCACAACAACATATGGCCACCATAAGGCCCTCTCATATTCTCTCAACTCAAGAACTCTAGGGAGAATTTTCTCTGTAGAGTTTTCTCCATTTAAGATTAGGTAGTCTCACAACTGTTGGGTTTTATGCCCTAAAACTCGTAGATAGTAAATGTACATTTGACCAAACATTAATAAAGTGATGTATTATTCAGTGTTTGTATTATATCTTGTCTTATTAACCCTAATCCAATAAACTAAACATCCAAGGCTAATAGAATGAGACTTGAACTAGTATGTAGGGACATACGGGGATCAATGTTCAAGTTTTAGCCTAAAGGGTCTGTAGTATAGGGATAAGGTTGGGTACCTTATCCTGATGACACTATGGATACGACCCGCTTTGTATATTGATACAAACGTACTGATCCAACGCGTTCATGTAGTTGACATGCGAGTGGGGGTATCCTGTGCAATGAGTTTGCACAAAGACCGGACCGCGAAATAGTTAACCACTAACTGTAACACCGTTAGTTAGCTCGGTTTCTATTTCACTAGGATGACCTAGGCAACTTGGCCTCAATCCTGTGTGGATTATGGACTCCTGTCCATGAGGGATTGTCCTTTGATTTGTACGGGTGAGAGTGGCCTGTTCGCCGACTCAATAAGCTTACCATTTTGGGGACAAGACCGAGTGGGGAGCTGGGAACGTAGTCTTACAAGATGGAATTCACTCCTTCCCGATATTAGGGTAAGTAGAGGTGTGTTTCCTTAAGTGGTGTCTCCGGGTCTTGAACAATGGGCCCTACCCTCTTTATGGCACGACAGGGATTTCTGTTTGCTGGTTGGACCATAAACAGGTTGTTCATTAGAGGAGCACTGGTACTTAAGGACCAAGAGGTAGCCCAGGGGTAAAACGGTAATTTGACCTAGCTGGGGTACGAACACACGTGAAAGGGCTAACTTGCTGTTGACGGTCGATATCCGTGGACACAGAAATACATCTGCAGTGAGAAGAGTGCAGCTGTGGTTCTTTAGTGGAGTGAACCACAGTTAACAAATATTGATTAACTTGGTTAATGAGTTTAGCCAACTAATCTCATATCGTTGGAGCTTCTGATCTGTAGGTCCATCAGGTCCCACCGATAGCTCTATAAGGGCGTTGAGGTAAATTTCTAAGGTTAAGTTGAGTATTCGAAGGGGTTCGAATGTTAAACTAAAATGTGAATTTGATTCATATTAAAACTATAGGTTATAATTAATGTGCATTGGATGTACATTAATACTATAGTTTTATGAGAGAGAATAATAATAATTGAATATATGATGTTCAATTTTATTTTACAATTAATTAATTTTGAATTAGTTAATTGTTCTAGTTTAATTAAATTTGATTTAATTGAACTATAAGATAAGAGGGATATTAATTTAAATTAGATTTAAATTAATGTTATTTTAATTAATATTGATTAATTAGTTAATTATAATTTAAAATTATGATTTTGAATTATGATTAATTAAAAATATCAGGTAACTGATATTTAAGTTACTTGATATTTTGTGTGAGGTGACCTTCTTCTTATCGTTAGGTTAAAAAGAAGAAGTCAGGAGGTGGTTTCATAAGCACTCCCTCATTCACGCCTAACCATCCCTCTCTCTATTATCTCTCTCTCGTTTTTTCTCTCCTCCATCTGAGATACAGAGAAGAGTTCCAGAGAAGAAAATCCTTAGATTATTGGGGTTCTCACATAACCACTCAAGACATATACCTTGGAGGATACCGGTGCAATCTTGACGATGGTGTTCGTGATTTTTGCAGCAAGATCAAGATCAAAAGTTGGGTGTTGGTTGTTGTATTTTTTCTGTTTATCAAAGGTTTTGGCGAAGCGGTTCAAGAATTTCTTCAAGGGTAAGTTTGTTCTTGAACTAGGATCAATAGGATCCAAATTCTAGATTAGATCTAGAATTTTTCCTCTTTTTTCCAGCATGTTTATATCTGTTTTACAGCATATATTTTGTTTATAATGCTTGCTGTAAAATATATTTGTTTTGCCGTCGTATTGGTATCCCAATCGACGTTTTCATTCGAAAAAGTCTCTGACGTCTTCCGCTGCGTAGGGTTATTTATCCCTTCAACAACTACGTTCCTAATCTCAGAGTTATAGCGGGGAAGATCAAATGGTGGTGTTCTTCGTTGTTGCAGAGCAATCAAGAATCATTCGTTGAAGTATTCAGAGTCGTCAATGGAGGTATGTTTCTCGTCGCTTAACCTTTTGCCAATTTATTGGTGTGAAAACAAAATTAACTACGAAACGGTCCAATTGCTTCCGCTGTAACGGAATTGGGAATTCCAATCCTTCACAAACGTGAAGGAATCCAAGCATAACTCACTAGGAAGATATGGGTGGTGACAAAACCCTAGCTCATACCCATGAGTCGTGATGCCCGCAATCCCCTTCTAGAAGACCAAATTCTAACCTTAGTTAGACATCAAACCTCGTGTTTGTTGAGATTTCACCATTTTCCCACCTTATAAAAGGAAGACTAGAGTGTTGTGAGAACTCTTGAGGGATTAGAGAAAAACCTTAGATTAGACACTACACTTTATTTTCCAGCATCTAGAAAATAAAGAGCAGGTGTGACACACCCTGCCCCTGATTATCTTAACCAACCTAAGACGTGACGTGTCGACAATGAAATCCCAACTAACTATGAACTTCATTGTCAACTATACCTGAACTAGATTGACCATGAAAAGAATTTTTAAAAACGTGGCTAGCACTAGTTTATTAAATAAAAAGAAATCATAAAAATTTCGGTAGAGTTTCCTCTGAAATTTGGATATAAACCCACCTGAGATTAAAATTCAACACTCCTAGATAACAATATGATCAAAATATCCAACACTAATACCCAAATTAGTTCAGCAATTGACAATCATGGCATAGTCTATCAACACAAAGTGACATAGAAGTTCAATCACCAAAATCATCACAACAACCATGACTATACATCGCCATGTAAGATGCTAGCCATCCTAGTTACAAAAAAAAATGCATCTATAAGTGTAAGGCCCATAAATTAAGATGAAATTCAAATTTCCTAAGTTGGAATTTAAATTTGAAAATTTTGTGAAATATTTAAATTTTGGGGCTGAGTGACATTTTTCTAATTATGTTGAAATTAAAGCCAAGCCCAAGCCCATTAGGTTTTAATTAGCAATTCATGCAGCCCTAGGTCATCATATTCTCTTCATCCCATTCTTTCTCCTCCACGAGTAGCAACCAACCATCCCTTTTTTTTTCGATTTTCTTCTCCAAACAGTGGGGTCACTGTCTTCTCTAGCGAGCATCCATCTTCGGCGTCATCCTCGCTCTCCAGCCGGCAGCAGCTACCTCCGGCGACGGGCGTTCCTCCAGCGGTGTAGCGACTCTCGGTAGCGGCAGTGGGCGACGTCGTCTCTTTCGGCGGTGCAGCAACCAACGACGACAACAGGTTCGGGCGGTGCTTCTTCACGGATCTGCGGCGACGATCCCCGACAACTCCAGCCCACAACAACACGTCCTTTTGCTCTCTCTACGTCTCCTCCGACGAACTTCGAGCGGCGTAGCAGTAAGGTGCAGCGGGGGCATTTTTCCGGCGAGTTCAGACTGATTTTCTGGCATGACTTCACAGTTTCCAGCAGCGGTAAACAGCTACGACGATTTCTAGAGTGGGTAAGTGAGA
The DNA here is from genome assembly GCA_036850905.1 of Luffa acutangula. Lineage (NCBI taxonomy): Eukaryota > Viridiplantae > Streptophyta > Magnoliopsida > Cucurbitales > Cucurbitaceae > Luffa > Luffa acutangula. The sequence goes on along the minus strand of CM072094.1, from coordinate 6,076,410 downwards.
TTTAAAGTGTATTCGGCTTATTTATCGATTATTCAAGTATACCCATTAGTTGTGGCTTTCGATTTCAAGGTCCCCTTGGCATTTGGAAGATTAATTATCGAATTGGAGCGATATTGGGATACCGATCAGCCGCTAATTTGAGTTTTGGGTAAGCCTTAATCTCGTTTTGACCTTCTTGAATTTTTAGGATACGTGAGGAAGATTAGTAGGAATATTGGGGTGATTTATGGAATTGTTTTGGTGTAGGAATCACTTAATTCAATTAGGGGCGATATCGGCTTTGCTAGAATTAAATTCTCGATTTATATTAAGGAGTTAAAAGTCAAGGTAAGTGAACTTACTATTGAACTCTTTAATTGGGAGCGCGTGTTGATTTTCTAAAATTATCGTGCTTATGAGCTGTTCTTGAAATATATTATTATTGTTTAAAGGCATGAAAATTATGCATGAATTATTTTCATTATGTATGAGTTTATGAAAATTATCGAAAGCATGAAATTTATTATTATTGCTTTTAATCGATAATATTGAAATAATCGAGTTGGTGGTCTCTTGAAATTTCATCAAAGGAATTAGTTTAAAATTCTATTAAAGGAATTGGTTAAAATTATTTAAGTGTACATGAAATTGATGTACATTCAAAGATAGGACTTAGAGACATGAAATTGATGTACCTAAGTCGAAGTTCGTGAAATTGACGACCTCGAGGTTTCATGAAATTGACGGCCTCCATAAAAGGCACATGAAATTGATGTGTCTAGGATATGTATGAAATTGATGTATATCTTTAGTAAGTTTTAAAATAAAGTTTAGAGCCACCAAAATTATATTTGTTGTTGATTTTTTTAAAAAAATTTAAAGCGTGACTCAACCTCAATAGTAGGGTCACTTATTGAGTATTTAAAATACTCATTCTTTTCAAAAATATTTTTTTTCAGGTAAAGACAAGGACAGATGGTAGGCAATTGATGAGAATCCGATAGACAGCCATGAGAGGACTTGAGTTTCATATTTTATTTTTCTTCCACTTTAAGAACTCTATTTTACTTTATTGAGTTGTAATTTTTTTTTGAGATATTTTCCAGAGGCAAAGTACATTTATATTTTAGAAATTACTTCAGCATATTTAAAACCTTTAAAATTAGGGATCCCGAATAAAAGTTTTGTTTTAAAGTTTTTACTTAAATTAGGTGTTTATGTTTTAAAATAATTTTATTTAAAAAGGCCTCCAAAGCATGCATTGTCGTAACGGTCCCTTATTAAGAAGTCGGGTCGTTACAATAAGTAATGCGAATGACATGCAACCTATCGAGTCCGGTGGCAGATATCAACTCTGGTAGGCTCGTCGGAAACTTAAACGCTACCTGGTGGAAAAAAAATTAGGAAGAAAAAGGGTGAGCTAACAAGCCCAATGAGTGGTGTTCATAAAAGAAAAATATTTGCTAAAAGTTATAACATACTAAACACTTTGCAAGAAGCTTAAAAAAACACTTTAGTAAAAACCTTTTTCATTTAACTTATTTGAAAGTAGTTACACCAAGAGTTCAATCGAACATAAATTTTAAAACGTAATAACATGGCTAAGAAAACACACCACTGAACATGTACCCAACTAGTCATACTGTCGTAGAGTAATCTCAATACGCACAGCAGAGCAACTAGTCATACTATGTACTGAGTGATCTCAAGGCACATAGCAGAGCGAATCTAGTCATACTATACATAGTCTCAAGATGCATAGCAGAGCAGCTAGTCATATGCGCAGAGCAACCTCCAAAAGACAAACACCCTGACACACGGCGTAAAGCCTATGTGTGTGCCAGAGTGGGTCCCAAGGACCTCATATACATATATCACATCACACGTACACTACGGAAACACATTCACGTTAGCGTATCGGGAAATATTCATGGGTACACCATCCAATGGCTTAAAAACGATTTTATTTTCCTTTCATTACTACACATGATTTTCAGCCATGCTACAATTATAATTCTTCTCAAAACTAAGTCTCATAAGCTATTAATCATAAATCAAGAATCAATTGTCATAACCAATTTCTCAACAATCACAACTTGAGTTATACCTCGAGCAATTCATAAGTCAATTAAAATCAAGATTTAGAAATTAACCACTTCTAAACATCCATCAAAATTTTAAATAGATAAAACAAGACTTGTAAGGAAAAATACGGGGAACTAAATCAAGAGGCTTCTCAAATTCTGTTAATTTTGAATCCAACCATAAAATCCAACATAATACATAATTATAAATTTCCCCAAAAATCACGCTTCTAACTTGTAAAATCATTTGGATAAAAACAAATCATTTTTTTCTTTTATGTGAAAATCAATTAATTTGTAAAATAACCACTCACAGTACTATTGGCAAGAGAAACTCGGGTTGTAGACCTTCCCGATCTCCGCTTGACCTGAAACAAGTATTTTGCCAAGTATTAGCAATGCTTACCTCTCCAAATTTAAACACAAAACCTCTAAATTACACAAACCCACAATATTAACTTAACACTTGAGTTAGCCCATAATTCCCATGGATTTAAACTTTAAATACCTTGTAGCTATGACCATACTTTCCGAATAAAGTTTCCAATAACTCCGTTATGCCCGTCTCCATAATAAGCTTAATTCTTTTTATTCTCCATCTTTCTCCCCAAAAGCATTATCTCTTTGCTCCCCGTGAATACTACCCTTTAAAAGCTTGCAAACCAACAACCCATGAATAACCATCATATAAATTTCTCTTTGGCTTAAACTATGGGTTTTTATCAAGTTTTCCTCTCTTTGAACTCAACCCATTTTGTCCCTTTTAGTTTTCAACTAATTCATGGAGTATCCAAGTCAAAGAAGAAAAACTCATAAATCAAACCCATTATTTAGCTTCTTAACTCGTGCAAAAACTCAACCCAAGAACAAGAAAACATACCTAATGCTTGAATCCAAGGTTGGAAGCTTCTTGATTAGTTTTTCCCGTCCAAAATCGTTCAAGAATGCCCAAATTTTGGCTCCTCTTTGCCTTCTGTCTCCTTACCCTTTCTCTCTTTTCTCCCCCTTTCTTTTTCTCTTCTTTTCTCCCCGATTCTGTCTTTCCATCTTCTATTTTTTTTTTCCAAATCTTCCACGGAAGCTTTAGTTTTCTTTTAGAGTAATTGCAGTGGGTGACAAATTAATTATCTATAATAGCAAATTTAGCACCAAGTAAAAAGAATTGCAAATATGGCAAAAAATTAGAATATATTTTTAAATTCCCGTTTTACCCTTATTGTTTTCTCTTCGTCTACCAAGCCTCCAGATCGTTTTCATTCTATCGCTCATCACCAACACGCCAGACGAGTCGTTAATGGGGTTTTCTCTGTTTGCAACCCAAACAGAGGTTGGGCCTCGTCGATTCTTGAATCAGATTCCCAAGTAACGGTTACTAGGAAGGCCAAGACTGAAGAAACCCAATTCGAAGTCTCCATTTTTGGAGAGCAGAGTAAGCCCGTCACTGAGAAATGGATTTTGAGAAGTTAGAATCAGTGGCAGCTACAGACCTGAAGAGACAAATAGCTAAGTTAAAACCAATTAATGTTTGAGAGAAAGAATCCATATTGATGGCCAATGGTAGGCTTTGAAGTTTGAATCAAATACTCACCCTGTTAGAAGGTTCTGTTCAATGGCGTCACTAGCAACTAATTAGGACATCTTTTGTCTTAAGGAAGAAGAGAAGTGACAGGGTTTCTTTTTCTTCCTAGAAAATTTAAGAATAATTGTAGTGGGTGGCAAATTATTTATATACTTGTTAGTAATTGTTATTTTTGGATTTTATGTTCTAATTACCACAAGAGACTTAATTTTTTTGTTCAATTTATGATTGTAGTATAATAATTTTGGATGAGTTTCTAATTACCGAGATGATTGCAATGGAAAATACTTTACTGATAGATTTCAATTAAATTGATTTCTATCCGTAACAAACATTGGTAGACTTCAATTAATGGATAATTAACTGATTTCTATCAGGGATAGAAACTGATAGACTTCAATTAACTGATTTCTATCCTCGATAGAAAATGATAGATTTGAATTAAACTAATTTCTATCTGTGATACAAGTCAATAGACTTCAATTAAATTGATTTCTGATAGAAACTGATAAACTTCAATTAAATTGGTTTCTATCAGTGATAGAAACTAATAGTCTTGAATTAAATTGATTTCTATCAGTGATAGAAATTGGTAATCTTGAATTAAACGATTTTCTATTAGTGATTATCATTGATAGACTTAAATTAAACTGATGGATAGAAACTGATAGCCTTGAATTAAATTGTTTTCTATTAGTGGCTATCACTTATAGGCTTGAATTAAACACAATAAAAACTTATAGATTATGATTATTAGAGTCTATTAGTGATACACACTGATAGACTTCGATTAATCAAAGTTTATTAGTGTCTATCACTAATAGACTCTGATTAGTTGAAGCTTATCATCAAAGTCTATCAGTATTTATCACTGATAGACTCCGATTAATCGAAGTCTATCAGTGACTATCGATAATAGAGACTAATAGACTATTGGAGATACTAAGGGTATTTTCGTAATTTAACGTATTTTTTGCTATTTCCGCAAATAATTTTATTTTTTTGCTATGTTTGCAATATTTTTGCTTGTTTTTGCGTGTTTTCTTTTTTTTTTTTTCCAAATCTTCCACGGAAGCTTTAGTTTTCTTTTAATTCTTCTTTCTTCTTTTTTTGTCAAGAGCTTCCAACGGAAGCTTTCTTCCATTCCTTTTTCTTCTTTTTTTATTTTATTTTAATTTTAACTATTTTTTTTTTATATATATAGTTTTGTTTGGATTTTTTTCTTTTTTTTTTCCACCAGTTGTAACCCTTTATTATTATTATTATTATTATTATTATTATTATTATTATTATTATTATTATATATATATATATATATATATATATATATATATTTCCACATAGAAATAGGTATTACAAAGTGGGAAGCAAAAGAGCAAGCTAGACCCGAGAGGGTAGCGTTGAGATGATATCCTCAAGTGTCTCAACGTTACGGATTTGGCAAGAAGAATGCATCATCGTCTAGTGATAAGGGTAAAAAATATACCTATTTTATCCTTATATCACTACAACAATTATGGTCTTTCCACCAGTTGCAACCCTTTATTATTATTATTATTATTATTATTATTATATATATATATATATAGATATTTATTTTTTTCCACATAGAAATAGGTATTACAAAGTGGGAAGCAAAAGAGCAAGCTAGACCCGAGAGGGTAGCGTTGAGATGCTATCCTCAAGTGTCTCAACGTTACGGATTTGGCAAGAAGAATGCATCATCGCCTAGTGATAAAGGTAAAAAATATACCTATTTTATCCTTATATAACTACAACAATTAAGGTCTTTCCCGACGCGCATATGCGTCGGGAAAGATAGGAATACGCGTCGGCAAAGGTTATCCCAACGTGTATTCAGACGTCGGGAGAATTGTCTGGAAAAACGTGTCAGTAGAGCCTCTACCGACACGTATTTGTCATGTGTCGGCAGAGATCGTATCTGCCGACGTTTGATGTGGGGAGTAATTATGGGCGCTTTCTACCGACGCGTTGACTTCCGCGTCGAGAGAGACGATTTTCTGCTTACGCGTTGACCATGCGTCGGGAGAATGGTCTCTCCCGACGCGAAAGTCAACGCATCGGCAGAAAGTTTTGTGGAGCAATTTCTATCGACGGGTTGACTTGAGCGTCGGCAGAAATGGTCTCTCCCGACGCAAAAGTCAACGCGTCGACATAACCTTTATTTATCTTTTTATTATTATTATTTTTTTCGTTTTGCTTTTTTTCTGTTTTGAAAGTCTAAAAGAAATACATTCAAGATATTACACCATATACATAAAATCTAAATGCATTCATTTAAATTCAAGATATTACACATACATGAAAGTCGAGAGATATAAAATCCTGCATTATAAATTGAAGTATAGAAAACTAAAAGTATAAAAAAATACACGAAATTAAAAATATTGTTCGATACACATAATTCTAATAAAAAGTTAGAAGCGAAAGTCTTTAGTTACAGGAAAAATATCTAACAAGCTCGTGGCGCCCTCGAAATGCAAATGTTTCCCTTCATGTCAAGATTGAGTCGAATCATCTACAAAAAATCAAAGGAAGAAAATCAGTTAGATGGTAGAAGAAAAAGTCTTATCTTGAATCTAAGTTTTATACTAAGTTTTAAACTAATTTAAACCATCTAAATTATTAATTAGATGCTCCAAAAAAATCGGCAGCATAACGACATAGTTAAGAGTAACCCATATTTTTTTAGACCTGCTAAACAAGAGAAATGCACTTCAAAATAGCTAGAAACACCCAACTACAACCCTCATAACACTTGGGCAACACCACAATCTCCAAATACAAGCGAGTCAGATTTCGCATAACACAGTAATCCAAATCATAACTAATGAAGGTAAGATTTAACTAATGAAATTACAAAACTATACAAGCAAAACACCAAATTTAAGATAAACTAACTTTCAAAGTTACACAATCCATATGAACATAATGAACTAAAACGATGAAAACAACAAAAATTAGTTTGATTTACTAAGTAAACAAATATTAAACTCTGAACTTCTAAAATGACATACATATCATCTAAAACTTAAACCATGAAGATATGATAAATTAGGATACGGATAAGTAAATTGGCACTAAAAGGAAATCTGAACTTCTTCGTACCTAAGTTTGGGGTGTCCATATGTTGTGAGTCGATTAAATGATGTGATTCCACAAGATGTCGAACCATGTCTTTCAGGACATTTACTTCCTTTATCGTCTTCTGTGCAGACTGCTTGCTGGTCTGGAGCTCCTTTTGTATATTTTCGTACTGGGCCTTCAAGTTGTTAATCTCTTCTTGTTGTTCAATTCTCTCTGCGTGGGTCCCGAACTAACTGATGTGCTGCCACTCGTGTTTAAACAAGATGACTTAGGTCCCCAACCCATGCCTTTAGCGTGGCCGGGCCGTTTACCCAAAACCGTCTCACATATGAGAGGTTTACTGAGTGGTTGAGACCCTTCTAGAATAGGAGCATCCCGCAGATCTACCATCTTCCCCTACATTTATAAAATATACGATTAAGTTCTTTAAAACTACACAAAGTAACTAAAGTTTAGATTCTTACATGTGCATCCTCAGCTGCCTGGTTCACCCACTTTCCATTTTTCAAATGGCTCAGTTCAAACATTTCAATCAGATCTATGTCTTGACCCTCCTTCTCTTTCTGCAATTCAAATACATGTAAAATTTTAACAAATCACTTATTGATAATCGTAGAGATAACTTAATTAGTTTATTCATTTATTCATATCTTACCATTTCGTGTTGAATGTTTATAAATGATTTTAACCCTACCTTGTGGTTGAACGCCAACATGGATCGACTCCTTTTATTCAATTCTGAGGATTTCTGCATAAGTTAACAAACATAAGGATCTAAACTTTGCAAAGCAAATGAAAACCATCAACAAGAATATACTCTTATACCCTCCAATTCGGGTCCTGGAACTTGTTGCAAAGATAATGCCAATCATCCAATGAATTTTTCAGTCGGTCAGGTGGATGCTCTCGTGCCTGTTCGAGAGTGTCGAAAGATTTGTAATGTTTAGATAATTCCCCTCTATACTCCCTATATGCGTTCATCATTCTGTGATCTATAAAGCGCACAACTACAGGTAAATTGAAGTCAAGCAGAAAATGGTCCTACAAAAAAAAAAACAATAGATATCTGAGTATGGAACTTTGATGTAGCACATAATGGAACAACACGAGAAGATGTTCTACTCACCAGTAGTCGAGACTTTACCAACTTCTTAGCCTCTTCAGTTACGTCATCCCAAGTGTCGAATCAAACAGAAAAAGACTCTCGAATGCCCGTACCAATAGATTTGCTAAATTGCGTCGCCCATTTCCCAACTGGTTTTTTCACCTCTGGATCGATTGTAATTGGAATTTTGCCATGTTTTGTGACGTAGTTGTCCAAGAGAAGATTCCGTCCATATCCACGCATGTTCCTCCCAGTCATGGATGTACCATCTGAGGGCAAACAGGAAACCACTTGATCGTTTAAGTAACAAGAAAATTTGATGAAAATTGACCGAACACGATGTACCTGACGTATCCCCTGTGGAAGATGGTAAGTTCACAGTAGGGGGTGCCGGCACCTCAACATACTCTCCATTAGTCTCATCGTGTATGCGTGATGATGATGATGCCATCGTATACCTGAAAAAGAGAAAGAAAACAATGTTAAGTAAATCAAACATACTTATAATTAGTTCATACATGAAAATTATAGTTACACGGGGCTCATGTCAGGCTTCTTGTTCTGAACTGAGGTTGCAACCTCCAGTTCTACGTCATCTTCTTTGTTAGAGGGTACTTATACGTCATCTTCTTCGTCATTTATGAAATTGTCATCGTTGTTCTCAATTATTTGTCCTTCTATGATTGTGGGTTCAACTTCATCTCTGCACATTATGTTATCTTCCTCAATCGATTCATCAACACATATTCCACTAACAGCTTCTAGCGGTGCAAGTTGATCATCCTCCATATTTTCTGCCTCCGGTACATCCCACAAGCGTTTATGTTGGACTGTCTGAACTACTTTCCAAGGGTCACCATATTTTGGGTCGTTGATATAGAAGACCTGTTGTGCTTGATTAGCAAGAATGAAAGGTTTATCAGCATACCAAAACTGAGATGTATTGATTGACTTGAACCCTAAATCCATGTGTGACATATTCTTGTTACTATCTGTGTCGAACCATGTACACTTGAACAACGTAACGCGTCTTCTATTAGCATATCGGAGGTCTAGAACTTCATTCAATACACTGTAGAAATTACGTTCATCACCTCTGCTTGCACTTTATCTAGGGACCATAATTCCACTATTTTGTGTTGCCCGACGCGCATCACGATCTAACGTGTGAAATCGAACCCTGTTGACAATGCATCCACTATACGATCGCACACCAGACGCGGGTCCCATCGCTAGTGAGTACAAATCATCAGACATATTGCCACTCTCCCGTAACGAAAGAACCTGTTAAAATTTTAATATAAGGTCAGCACCATTCATTTTTTGTATGTTTATTTGAAAAACGAAATTGTCACCTGTGCCTTAAACCATTTCGAAAATGCCTACTTGTGTCGATTATATAAATCGGTTGTGCTCCAAGCTTGAGGTCGTTTTAGTCTCAGATGTTGCCTACGATAAGTTTCTATCTCGTGGCAGTTGTTTAGAATATATCAATGAGCATTCAGCATCACATCATCTGTAAATGTCCTTAAATTTGAACACCCCAGCGGACGTGCACTCTATCGAAACAAATCAAATTCGCAAAGAACTTGATCTTCTGCAATGGTATCATCATTTCGTTCATCCCTGTTAAATCTCGTTTCGATCCTAGTTAGGTACAACGAACAAAACGTAAGTGATTCATTCATTATAAACGTTTCGACGATCGACCCTTCAGGACGTGCTTTGTTTCGTACATATTGTTTTAATGTTCGAAGATTTCTGTCAATAGGATACATCCAACTGTAGCTGACCGGACCAACCACATTCGTTTCATATGGCAGGTGAACAGCAAGGTGTATCATTACGTCAAAAAATGTCGGTGGAAATATTCTTTCCAACTTACACCGGATGAGTATGATGTCTGCTTGTAGCCGATCTAAATCACTTAAACGTATTGTTTTCGCACAAATATCTCGAAAAAATTTACACAGCTCAACAATAGCAGTGGACACGTCCTTTCGTAAATAACCTCGAACACCAATTGGTAGTAGTCTCTATAGTAGGACATGAGAGTCGTGTGTCTTCATCCCCCATAGTCTTCCATCCTTCTCATTCACACATCGGGAAATATTCGACGCAAAACCATCTGGAAATTTCACTGACTTCAAGTACTTACAGAAAGTGATCCTTTCCCTGGAAGTCAGTGTGTACGCAGCGTGCGGCTTCACTACTCTGGTCCCCACATGTTGTAGGTGTAATTCTTTTCGTATTTTCAAATCCTTAAGATCTAATCGAGCTTTCATTGTGTCTTTTGTTTTTCCCTCAATGTTTAACAACGTACCTACCAAGTTGTCACATATGTTTTTCTCGATATGCATGACATCCAATTTATGTCGTAACAGCAGCTTCGACCAGTACGAGAGTTGGAAAAATATACTATTTTTGTTCCAATTCAAACTGCGCTTTCTTTTCTTGTCTTGCTTGGTTGGATGTTTACTGAGCACGGGAAAATCTATCTGGCTAACTTGACGAAGGATCTCCTCCCCACCCATAATCACTGGTTGAGGCATATCTTCAACTCTCCCGTCGTGTTGTTTACTTTTACGCCAACGGTGGTCTCGCGAAAGATAACGTCGATGTCCCATGTAAGATATCTTCCCTCTAATCCTGAATGATGATGTATCTTCCTTACAAATCGGACATGCTTGATAGCTCTTCGTACTCCATTCAGACAAGTCACCATATGCAGGAAAGTCATTGATAGTCCACAACAAACTTGCGTGTAGTTGAAAATACTCACCCTTAGCACAATTGTAGGTGCGCACACCATTATTCCATTACTCTTTCAACTCTCCTATTACTGGCTGCAAGTAAACATCGATTTCTTTACCTGGAGATTTCGGCCCGAGTATGAGTAATGACATGAAGAAGCTTGTCTCTTTCATGCATTTCCAAGGGGGCAAGTTATAAGGAACTAGCTCGACAGGCCACATGTTGTACGATGTACTCATATTCCCAAACAGATTAAAACCATCTAAAGCTAGGCCCAAATGAACATTTCGTGGATCTGAGGCGAATTGAGGAAACTCGCGATCAAAATGCTTCCACCCTTCAGCATCAGCTGGATGATGTAACACACCTTCCATCTCAACACGCTTATCTTTGTGCCATATCATTTCAGAAGCAACATGTTTCGATGCGAACAATCGTTTCAACCTCGGTATCAGTGCAAAGTGACGTAACATTTTATGTGGAACTTTCTTGCCTTCTCCATCATTAACCTTATATCGAGCCTCTCCACATACGGGACATTCCTGACAATCGGAAAATTCCTTCCAATATAACACACAATCATATTTGCAAACATGGATGGACTCATAACCCAATCCTAAGTCACGCAATTTTCTCTTAGCCTCATAAAATGAACTGGGTATGTTTGTGTCATTTGGAAATGCTTGCTTTAGTAGTTCCAATAACATGTCAAAAGACTTGTTACTCCACCCATTGATAACTTTAGTATGCATCAACTTGACAATAAAGTGTAGTGAAGAAAACCTAGTACAACCAGGATATAACGGATTACGGGCCTCAGACATTAAGTCCTCAAATCGACTTGATGTCTCATTCACATGAGAATTTGTGGACCTCTCATTCTCGATGCGTTGCCCATCGACGTCTGCATCAATAATTGGGGGTTGTAGATCATCTAAGAGGTCTAACATGTCGACTTCCTCGTTTACACCACTTGGCTCAGCAGTACTCCTATTCTAATCAGTTTGTATTGGACTAGTTCTCTGAATGTCAAATCCTCTAGATAAGTCGACTGGTTCACCATGATACACCCATTGACTATAAGAGGGAGATATTCCAAATGTGAGTAGATGTCGTTCCACCCTGTCTAATGACTGCCATATTGCATTCATACATTTCTTACATGGGCACCGTGTTTTTCCTAGATCGGTAACGTGTAGCTTTGCCACCTCTAGGAACTGAGCAACCCCAACCTTATACTCTGTTGAAAGTTTATCTCGAATTTTAATCCACCCCTTATTCATTGTTGAAGAATCTAAAATCCTATTCAATCTAAGTCTTTAAAAGTTAGCAATAATATGTATATGTCAAACTTAAGGCTTGGGAACATTTTACTAAATTTCTTGAATACACTACTGTAGTAAGCCAATCCAATAAGACACAATCTACAAGAAATACTTGCAACATGGCATTTCATAGGTTTAGCAAGCCCTTAAATAAGAAAACGAATGAGGGATAATAGAAATAATCATATTATCTAGAATGCAATAGTGGCCTTATGTTGTATATCCTAAACCCTAGGTTTAGTGTTCTATTTATAGAAGAAAGGCCATGAATAAAATATTCATTTAAAATCAATTATTTCCATAATTGATTTAATCTTTTCCATAATTAATCAATTCCATAATTGATTAATCTTTTCCATAAACGATTGATCACTTCCATAAGTGATTAAATCATTTCCATAAATGACTAATTACTTCCATAAGTGATTAATCATTTTCATAATTGATTCCAATTAATTAATTCTTTAATTAATTAATCATCAATTAAATATCATATATTTAATTTCAGACCTTCTATTAGTTAATTAATTGATTACCCAATTAAATATCATATATTTAATTTCAGGCTTTCAATTAATTAATTTTATAATATGAATCAAATTCATATTAAAATTTGAACTCCTTCAAATTCTCTTATATCCTATAAATTTAATATGAATCAAATTCATATTAATATTTGAACTTCTTCAAATATTTATTTCTCTCATAATAATAGAGTTTAATTTCAAATTAGACTACATTTTAATGTATCACTATACATTATATTAATTTGTATCTCATACAATTAACTTAATTCCCAATATGAATTTGAACTATTCAAATTCCCTCAAGATATAATTGTTCCTCATTACTCTTTACGAGCTAGCAGGGAGGCCTAATGGACTTACAAATCAAAAGCTCCAATGATATGAAGTTAACTGATTAAACTCCTTAATCAGGTTAACCAACATTCATTAATTCTGGGTCATTCCACTAAAGACCCATAGCTGAACTCTTCTCACTGTAAAACATTTTTGTGTCCATGGATATAAACACTACTACACATTTGGCCTTTGTTGACGGCTAAAACGTATCAACTATCACCTTCATTGACGCTTTTTGGCAGTCAACTGAAGCGGTATCAATAAAACTAAAGCGTCAATATTACTATTTTCATTGACGCTTATTGGACGTCAACGAAGATGTCGTTGTTGACGTTTATAAGCCATCAACAAAGACATGATTGACACGTTTTATCCGTCAATGATATTCATAAAGCGTCAATGTAGGCACCTTTATTGACGTTTACTAGCTATCAACAAAACGTATTATTGACACGTTTTATTCGTCAATGATATCAATAAAGCGTCAATGTTGCCATATTTATTGATATTTTGCAACCGTCAATATAAACTTCTATTGACGTTTTGTAAATGTCAATTATAGGATCGAAAATGTCAATATATATATATATATGTATTGACGCTTAAGAGCTATCAATATATCAATTTATTGACGTTTATTAGCCGTCAAGTTACCGTATTAAATTGTCAAATTGTGTATGTTCATTGACGGTTAATATATGTCAATTGTGGTGTTTGTTATGACGTTTTTTAACCGTCAACGATACATATTTGGAAAAAAAAAAAAAAACCTCACATTGGTTTTTACCCATGCATTGCATCCTGCATTTACACAATAGTAGCCAGCTACCAATTGTAATATAGATTGTATTTCTAAATTTTACCCTGTAACCAAGTTTGATTTACCAAAAATCTGACAGCATAACGACGTAATTATAACTAACCAAAATATTTTTGGTACCTGAAAAAACAGAAATATGCACTTCTAAACCCAGAACACAACCTTCACTTCACTTGACAATAACATAACATGTTCAATACATTATACGAAAGTAACACCAAAACTCAAGTATTCATAATAGATTTCATTAACGAAAAAGTTATCTAAGAACACAACTTAAGTAAGTCATAATATTCATTTCATCAAACTAAGAATATATCACAGTGTCTAACAAGTTGTCTAAAAAACGAAAAAAAAACGAAGTATACCATTAGAAAACAATCATCCCATGTATTGTGCTACATATTCACATAATTCAACTCTTATCTCATTGAATTCTGATTGGCTAAATGCAGTTCCTCTCGTCAACTGCAAACAAACAAAAATTAAGTAAACATATATACTACATTACAAAAATTTTAATAAATATAAAAAGATAAGTTGAATACAAGGTTAAATCGATCTGTACCACATCTGTAATCACTCTGCTCCTATGGGATACTATATCTTGTATAAATTTAAGAGTGTAGTATCCACACTCTGTAGATCCCAATTGTTGAGCACACTACATATATAGTTCACACACATGTAATAAGAGAATTTGTATAATATGATTAAAACAACCTAAAAAGTAAGTAAAAGTCATTACCCTAACATATACCCATTTGAAGGGGGGACTTCGTATATTAGTTTGAGAATAAAACATTCTTATAGCTCTGACACAATAATATAATAATAAGAATACTAAAAAAATATACATAATAAAATTACATATGCTAAAATAACTATTTACTTACGTATTAACCATGTTCTTTACATCATCACGCAAGCCATGCTTCAGAGAGTCAATTGAATAAATTGTGAATGTTTTTAATGATATCACCAACAACATCCAATGATATATATATAGACAACAATCATACAATAGAGTTATAGCAGAAAAAAAAAAGTGCAAAGTGTTAACATATATTTGATTTTCAAACTTACCCGGGATTAAAAGGACATATCAATAATTTGTCATTGACCTGTCTTAACCTTTTACATAGGGCTCGAGAGCGGTTCTCTTCAGTTCCCGAGCCAACTGAGATCAATGCTGGATGTAGAAATGCATATTGCTCTAAGATGGATGGGTCAGACTCGCATAAGTATCTAAAAACAAAATAAATTCATATTAGTATTAAAAACATAAGAAAATTAATGACAATTTGTTAAAGTAAATGTTACTTACGCGATATAAATTGTTATAACAGTGGTTGATAATTCCTCCATCAAGCAAAATTCTTTCATACTACTTTTCATTAGATGGTAGTCGAAGTGGTAGCTGAACACATGATCGGGTACTGTAATATCTAAGGTATCCCTTGTCATGTTCTCTATAAATCCTAATACGTATTTCACTGCTACTGGCACTTTTGACACTTGACTATTTGACTTCTTCTCCTTTATTGCAGCTAATTCACGATGCATTTTCTTAGGTTCCTACATAAAAAGTATTCCTTATTAAAAAAAATATATATAATATAAACTAATATATCATGTGCTTTTTAACTAAACATACCTTTTTTTCTTTGTCCAGAATTACGAGTTCTTTAGGCCATGGAACATGAGAGCCTACTGCGTCGAATACAGACTCAACACTTCCAACTATAGGTATGGACAAAGGAGCATCAGCGTCATGTACTACTTCAATCAATACTCGCACATAGTTTGCTGTGAGCGGGACACCATAAACAACTTCATGGTCGTCTTTCCTCTTATATACAATTCCTGCCGCCACAATATTCTTTACATCTTCAACAGCAAGGTTACATGATCTCCCCTAAAATTAAAATTATATATTAGAACTTTCATTTAATATCATATATATTAAGTATTGTCATAAAATAAATTTCAATATAATTCCAATATTGTTACTTGGTCAGGTTTTTCATCAGAAGGCTGAGTGTCTGGTACTTGTGGGCAACTACCCCGATCTGATATTGGTGTTAGTCTACCACTCTCTATTTGAGACTGCATTTCACGAAATTTCTTCTCCATTTCATTGTATTGTCTCTTGAGTTGTGCCTTTTCTTTTTTCCAACCTTCTGGTTCATCCTCTACTACGACATTCTTGGGAATTGATGGAGTTGGCTTGTAAAAGATGTAGGAAGGTACAATTAATCCACCAATGCCTCTTACACGTCCCGAGTGTTCAGGAGTACCCAAAACTTGTGTCAAAATGTCATCTGAACTAACATTTTGACAATTTGCATCTTTTGATAGTTCATCCTATGATTTGAAAACGATAAAAAAAATGATTTCTCAAGAAAACATATAATAGTAAAATATGTATAAATAATAGATACGTTACTTACGATTTTTGCAGCAGCATCCTCAATATCTTTACTTAAGAATGTTCCAGTTTTTCCTTTTCGAGCATGGACCCAAAGAATAGATCGATCCACATTTCCAGATATTTTTCCTTCCTTATTCTACAAAAATTGAATTATTCAAACATAAGAATATAAGCATGAAATAACAATAATTTTATATGAACTTTCATAACTTCATAACTTCATAAAATTAAAAAAAAAAACAAAACATACCAACTCTTCTACCATGTTTGCATATCCTTTACGGGCAAGTCTATGGTTTTACTTGTGTTTTGAACGTCTATTCTTTTGCATTTTGCTAACTTCCTACATCATATATAAGTTACCTAAATCAAATCAATTGGAATAATAATCATCCAAACATACCATAGAAAATATATAAACTTTAATACTTACTTGAAAATCTATCGATAAGACATTACTCACGAAAGCATCCCATTGAGCTTGTTCGATATGTGAATATGATGGTGGTGGAATTGCCAAATGGTCTAGATTGTCTTGAAATAGTACAATATATTTTGTCCTTAAAATGTTCTTGAACTGACGGAAAGCGATGCCAGCTTTCTTCAATATGTCTTTTTTTTATTTGGGATTTGTAATAAAAGAGCCCTAACAAACACAAGTTAATATG
This sequence comes from Luffa acutangula, assembly GCA_036850905.1. Classification (NCBI taxonomy): domain Eukaryota; kingdom Viridiplantae; phylum Streptophyta; class Magnoliopsida; order Cucurbitales; family Cucurbitaceae; genus Luffa; species Luffa acutangula. Next base: position 6,059,691 of record CM072094.1, on the reverse strand, counting down.
TAAGTATAGTAAATCAAACTAATAACACGATATATTTAACTACATAGCGAATTAACACACATTACCTCAATCATCTCGTAAATTTTCTCCTTCAACTCTCTTGGCACTTGAGGCCAAGAGCTATATGTGATTGGGATGTGGCTTCGCACAACCATTCCAATATAACTTACCATTTTTTTTGCATTTTTACCAATCCACTGTCCAAGTGCATTGTATTCGATTACTTTGCGATCCGTCTTTCTCCTTATTTGAGTGAGCTCAATCATGGTAGTAGGACCACGTGTAGCTCGCTTACATGATGTCTCAGGAATATTGTCTTCACTCTGCACATCATCATCACCATGAAATGATACATCATCTTCACTAGCCATCAATAGATATCCTGTCAAATAAATAGTGAAGAAGTAAATTGAAATTTAAGTAAAAAATAAATTAATTAAACATAGTAAACAGTTATACCATCTATGTTTCATTTTCGTTCTCGACCCAAATGCCATCACAATCAGTGCGAATGTATATTGAACTATCATCTTCCATATCTTCAGATGCATTAGCGGTAGGAACATGGTTACTATTGCTACAGTTCAAAGCTATGTCACCTAACTCATCTTCATTAATATGGTCTTCATACTCCCTCTTAGGGGGATGCAACACAATAGACCATCGAGAATCACTTGAATCTTCAACATAAAAGATTTGTTTTTCTTGTGAAGCTAAAATAAAAGAATCTGACTTATGTCCAATACGTTTAAGATCAACTAGAGTAAATCCAAGTTCATCCGTTCTGACACCACCATTACTTTCAACCCAATTGCACTTGAACACTACAATCTTAAGGTTAATGTAATTTAACTCCCGTATCTCTTGAATCACGCCATAAAATGACATGTTTGTGACTATTGGATTTTTATCTTTTGCACTAGATATTTGCATTGTTCTTGCTACTAAAGACACACCACTATTTTGCATATTACGAGAGTCATCTTGTAATTCTGTATTATAGCGAACACCATTCAGTACATAACTTAAATAGGTTATCACAGTGGGCGAAGGGCCATGTGATATCCACCTCAACGTATCTGAAATCATATTATTTGGTAATTCCAGCTCTGTAGCAACCTATACATATAAGTCATAAATATTTCAACTTAACTTGAAAAAATAATTATATATATATATATATATATATATATATATATATATATAAAGAAACTCAATGGTTAGAACCATACTTCCTCACGTATCCAAGAAATGAAAGTTCGATTGTGTTCATCTTGTAGCCACTTCTGATTTCTTGATCTTGATGGATTAATGAATTTTAAATAATTCATGTGTTTACTACAAAACATATAACATCATTCTGATCAAATGAATCGAGTTTTAATAACATAAAATAACCATTAAATGAATGATAAGTCAACATACTCTATGAAATGTTGTATATCATTTGTATTTTCTAGAACATACAAATGAGCCTGCTTTAGTTGTTCCTTGTCAGGCCTCATATGAGAAGCTGCAGATGAGGGTCTTCCAATTTCATCATTCTGATCTCATTCATTAGCTTTTCCAAGTCCAATAGGTGTTACATCATGTAGGAATTCAGAACAAAATTCTATAGCCTCTTCAACAATGTATCCTTCAGCGATACAACCTTCAGGTCGATTTCTATTTCGCACATATCCTTTAAGAACTTTCATGTAACGTTCAAAAGGATACATCCATCGAAGATACACAGGACCACAAAGTCGAACTTCCCTAACTAGATGTACTGTTAAATGCATCATTACCGTGAAGAACGATGGAGGAAAGTATTTTTCAAAGAGACACAATATTACCACAATCTCGTGCTCCAACACACTTAATTGTGAAACTTCAATCACCTTGCTGCATAGTGCATTGAAAAAGAAACACAATCGTGTGATAGCATGTCTAACATGCTTAGGTAATGCAGCACGAATTGCAACTGGAAGCAACTGTTGCATGAGCACGTGACAGTCATGAGATTTCAAACCAGTGACTTTTAGATTATCGAGCGATATGAGATTTTGTATATTGGAAGAATACCCTTCAGGAACTTTCATTTTTGACAATGATTGACAGACGACACGTTTCTCAGGTTTGGATAACGTATAACACGCTGGCGATATAAATGTCCTTTTTCCTACAACTTTTGGTGCTAGCTCAGGACGAATGCGTAGTCGTTCTAAATCACGTCGTGTTTGCAATCCATCCTTTGTCTTACCAGGTATGTCCAGCAAAGTACCAATTAAATTCATGCATACATTCTTCTCTATATGCATAACGTCCAAACAATGTCGAACGTAAAGCTTCTTCCAATATTCAAGTTCAAAAAAGATAGTTTTTTTCTTCCAACAACGACGTAGAGAACTTATTGATGTATTTTCTTTTGACGTATCTTGATTAGAAAATTCATTTTTCTAGAAAACTTTGAACAATACTTTTACCAGACAGTGGTTGTGGTGCCCTTCCAAATTCTTTTTCGTTATTGAACGCTTTCATCTGCTTTCTAAATGGATGATCACGTGGCAAAAATTTTCTATGTCCAAGATATGCCATCTTTTTTCCAAATTTTAGATGCATAGCTGATGTGTTGTCGCCGCATATGGGGCATGCACAATATCCTTTAACAGCACAACCTGCTAAATTACCATATGCGGGAAAATCATTAATTGTCCATAACAACATTGCTTTTAATGTGAAAACTTCATCTCGATATCCATCGTAGCAGGGTACACCATCACTCCAAAGAATTTTCAAATCTTCTATTAATGGAGCCAGATATACATCTATGTTGTATCCCGGTTGCTTTGGTCCAGAAATTAGCATGGTTAGCATCATAAATTTACGTCTCATACTTAACCAAGGTGGGAGGTTGTATGTGGTTGATAACTGCCCAAAAGGTAGTTATTTAGGCCTCAATTATATAGAGATTTGTGTGTCCTCTATGCTTATTAGGGCTGGTTTTGGATAGATATTACATGTTTTAACCCATTTGGAAGAATGGAAGCATTGGAAATTATTTTGTGCAGATTATGCTGCTGAGCGACTGGAGGGAGCAGATTCTATGCTTCAGCAAAACTGGGAGCAGAAACTGCCACATCACAACTCGTTAGCCAACTTTATGAACCGACTTCTGTTGAGTTATTTTCGTGATAAAGGATCAAGGAGAGCCTTACACGTGTCCTAGTTGACCTAATTCAAGCCTCCCATCCTTCTATAAAAGGAAGTAGCCGTCAAAGTCAAATTCATTCCATGTTTTCCCTTGGAAGCCGAATAGTATAAGGAGATTGAAGATCATCAAGAAAACCATCATCCGCAAGCTGATTAGGGAGTTTATTTTCTTTATTAACTTGTGGTTATGGACATGCATACTCAGATTGTAATTCGTATTCCTATGCCTGTTATGAACTAAGTAGCTTAGGGTGTTGGTTAGGAATAATGTGATTATTGTGCTTCATCTCTAGTAATAAATTGACTATCGCATTTTGGTTAATTGTTGTGCTTATTCTTATTTAATGCCCGCCTGGCCAGCCGGTATGGATAGCTCTCTCTAGTTTCAGGGATGATTTAGAGAGTGTGTGGCAATTATCCACACTACGATCATTGTGTATTGGTGAACACCAGTGACTGAGCTAGGGATAGCCAGTTGTCTAGTGCTTGATCGGTCGCACTTTATTGGGGTTGAAACACATCCCAAAAGATCCGGAGTTCCGGGAGGAATCCGCTAATAATACTGCGAGAAATGCATGATCAATAATATTGCTAGAGCATATCTTAGAACAATCACTAAAACCTAACCAGCGCCTGTCTTTAATCTGTCTATCTATTTGTTTATTCGTTGTTCTGTCATTTATTTTGCTTCAGCATAATTCTTATAAAACCCAAACATTTTTATTATCTTCGAAACCATTAGGAAGTTACGCAAAATAGATAAAGTGGAAACTCATTCAGACCTTGGATTGATAATATTACTTGCTGCAGACTTTGTATACTTGCACAGGAATTCTAGAGTATTTTATACTATATTTTTACTCACTCTAGGAACCCAACAGTGGTCAATATTACAGGCCAGCAACTGTACTTGCTATTCATCTCGCTATGAGGATTTATCCCATCGATTGATAGAGCAAGACGAATGTTCCTATCTTCACTTCCAAAGTCAGGCCATGAGTGGTTGATCAATTTCCAAGATGGAGAATCAGCAGGATGACGTAAATTTCCATCGACTATTCTTTCGTTAGCATGCCACGTTAAGTTCTTTGAAATTAACGGACTATTGAACATTCTTTGAAATCGTGGAATTGGTGGAAAATATCATACAACTTTAGCAGGCACTCCTTCTTTCACTTCTAATGAATTCTTACGCTTCATCCACCGCAACTCATTACAGTGAGGACAATTAGATGCATCAACATATTCTTTTCTATATAGGCAACAATCGTTGGGACAGGCATGAATTTTCTCATATGTCATTCCTAGAGTGACTAAAGTCTTTTTTGCCTCGTACGTAGATGTTGACAACTCATTATTTTCAGGTAATATATCTTTCAACAAGGTTAACAGCTCTGTAAAACTAGTATCACTCCACTCAAATTTTTCTTTTAAGTGATACAATTTGACTAATGTACCCAATTTAGTAAATTTTTTACAGCCTGGATATAGAGGTTTTTCGGCATCTGCAAGCAATTTCTTAAACTTTTTCGGATCATCTTCATAATTTTTTTGTGCAGCTTCAACCATCTCAACAACATTATCATCAGACTTATCCTCAGACATTTGTTTATAAGTATTATAATCTAAAGTTGGCTCTAAAATTCTTCTTGAATGTCTTTCTATGGTTTCTCCATGCCAAATCCAATTACTATATCTTTGGTCAATACCATATGCAAACAAATGATTTCTCACCTCATTAGTACTGAGATTCTTATAGTTCACGCACTTAACACATGGACATCTTATAGAAGTTTTACCATTCGCATGTTCCTGTGCAAACTCAATAAAAATCTCAACACCTTCTTCATACTCCTTTGATAATCTATCTTTCGACATCCATGATTTATCCATTATGTTATAACCTAATCAAATAAAATAAAGTTAATGCACAAGTAATTTTCTATTAATCTATTAATATAAATAAAATATACAAATACAAAACACCTAAACCAAAACCTAACACTTCAAAAAAATAAAAAACTTATAGAAAAACTTCAAAACTAAACTAAATGAAATCATCTAAACTCAAAACGATCACTTAGTGTAACGCCCCATGATTTTAGAACTATCCTAGAACCATTATTATCTCCTAAACCAAACTAACCGAATGTACCAAAAATTTCGGCAGCATAACGGCATACATAGGACTAAACCAAAATTTTTCTTTAACCTGTTAAGCATAAAACACACTTCTATAAGCCAAACAATCCACAACTACACACCACAACACCACAGATACACAACAGAACTATTTTAAAGGCTTATAACATAATCAAGCAACAGAAACACCACATACTATTTTAAAGGCTTATAACATAATTACTAGAATAATAACTTCACTAAATGAAAGGAATCGAAACTTCAGATGAAGATAAGCATATTCTTTTTCCTATATTAATTGCAATAACCCATTCAAGTCAAATAAAAGTCACAAATATGGAGCATTTTTTATACCTAAGTTAATAAAGCTAATCAATCTTCAAAATCTCTCCAAAGTTATGCATTCATTCCACACAAAAAAAAGAAAAAAAAAAAACAAAACAAACAATGTATATCTCAAACTCCAACAAACTAAACTTACATATTCAAAGTTATACAAACAAAACTAAATGAAATCATATAAACTCAAAACGATAACTTAGTGTAACGCCCCAAGATTTTAGAACTATCCTAGCGACATTACTATCTCCTAAACCAAACTAACCGAATGTACCGAAAAAATAAAACTAATGAATATAGCATAATCAAAACTTAACCAAATTATCAAAATTTTAAAACATAACAACTAAATGTAACTAAAACTTTTCAAAATCAAATAACTCACAAATTAAATTTATCAACAAAGTTGTAGAATCTGCCCCTACTATTCATGCTTTCCTTTCAATTCTCAACAATTATTTACATCTCATTATTGTCATGCATTGTTATATAAAAAGCAATTTTGCTTCTCTTTTTTATGTTGACCCCAATCAATCCACCTTTTTCGTTTGTAAAATCAAATTTTGTACTACACAATTTCAAGGTTGCATTTCAGAGTACGTTTAAGCAATGTTAGTAAAACTACTTCTTTTGTAATCACTTTACTTGTAAGTGTTCAACGACAAAGCTTTTAAAAGTACTTTTCAAGTGTTTTTGGATCAATTGTGTGGACTAAAAGAATTCTACAAGTATTTTGTTATGAAACATTTTGAAATGGTTCTTGTTTTTTTCTCTTCCAAAAGTAGTTTATTTACTTTCTAGGATAAGAATGATGTTTTTAGCATTTCCAAACATAGCCAAAAAGTACTTAAAATTAATTTGTAGTGTTTTTAGATTTTCTTTTAAAGTTTTTTTTTTTTTTTTTTTTAGTTTAACATTTTGAGGGTGACTTTGATGGGTGGCTTGACTTGTTTTCGTGAATGGCATATTAGAAGAGAAGGGAGGAGATGAGGTTGAGGTGTTGGGGTTTTCACAATTTTCTATCTTTTTGTGCAATTATTTGTTATCCTGGACAATACAATGTCATGAAGGTTTAAGTTAAGTAGAATTCAGAAAGTATGTTTATTTTCCCAATATGCTAGAATGCTTAAAATCTTGTCGTCACTCCTTTTCTTTCAGGCACTTTTGTTTCAATAACTAAACTGGACAACAAACTTTCTTCCCCACTGAGACCAGAAGTTAAGCTTGAGGTGGCAAATGAAGTTTCTAAACATGAGGAATCTACTAAAGGTTTTAAGAGTTGCATCCAATGTTTATAAAGTTTAACTAGGGGACCAAATTAGTACTTTTAAAATCATAGAGACCAAATTGAAATTATGTTTAAACCACAAAGACCAAAGTTTTAATTTGACCTATCTTTTCTTTCTTTCTTCCTTTCTTTTTTTGAGAAGGGACCTATCTTCTTTCTAAACATAACAACTAAAATTATGAAAAAAATCAAATAACTCAAAAATTAAACATAACAAAGATAAGTTAATGAAAAACCAACATGTAAATCAACTACACTTTAAAGAGCACCCAATGATCATAAGCTATTCACAAGCTAACTTAGACAAATTCAAAAGGTTTAAGGATGTTGGAACTTACCGAATAACTCCAAATTTCTACTGGTTTGTGTTCGAATTAACCCCAACAACAAAGTTCTCAAGCCGATGGGCTATGAGTAACTCAATTTAAGGTTGTTTGAGTTATGGGTATTTGTCGAAAACCAATTTCAAGTCCAAACGCGTGCTGGTTGGCTTTCAAAGAACCTTAAACCTGTAAAATTGAAGCTACTAAATAGTGGGTAATCTGAATTCCAAGTCGAATAAGCATGAGTCATGATCTAGAACAATGTTAAAAGGGGCTGAACTTACCAAAAGTCTAAAACAGTGGGCTGAACGACACTTGAACGGCGGCTGAACTGCACTTGAATGGCAGCTGAACGGTTGCGATTGAGAACTCGAACTGCTGCTGCAAACACGGTTGCGACTGCTAGCGGCTGAGAAGAACAAACGACTAGAGGGTACGAACTGGGCTGCGAACGGCTGGGAATGGCGTGCGAATGGCTGAGAACGGCATGCGGCTGGGGCAGCTGCAAACGGCTGCGAATGGCGTGAGGCTGCAACTACGAACTGCTGCGACTACGAACTGCGTGAGGCTGCTGGGACTTTTTCTTTTATTTCTCTAAATTCATTTAAATAAACAAAATAAATCAAAAGAGAGTCTTGGGTTCTTTTTTTTTCTTTATCCCTTTTCTAATTAAAAATCAAATTTAAATTCCTAAAATCACTTCAAATTTGGGAGCAATTTAAACTTCAAAATCCCAAAAAAGGATAAATTTTTTTTGACGTTTATTGAGCATCAATAAACCCTCAATACTATTGACGTTTATTGTGCGTCAATATAGTAATGTTTATTGACGCTTATTAGCCATCAATGAATGTGGGTATTTTTTACGGCTAAAAAGCATCAATAAAAACCGTCAACAAAATCCTTTTCATTGATGTATTTTGTCCGTCAACTATGTGAAAAGGCAGAATTGGACGAAAATCTACGTAAAGTACGTTTTTAATCAGATATATTGACGCTTTTTGGCCGTCAACATAAGTCATATCATATCTTGATACCATAAAACCGTCAATATATCTATTTAATTATTAATAATTTATTTTAAAGTACAAAAATTACGTTTATTGACACTTTTTTGACACAAGTGTCAATAAACATAAAAAGGCAAGCGTCAACAAAGGCCAAATTTGTAGTAGTGTCTCTCTAGCCTCTCTCTCATATTCTTTCTGTTGGGTTTTATGCCCTAAAACTCGTAGATAGTAAATGTAACATTTGACTTGCTTCGATGAAGTATTATTTCTATATATTTGTTTTGCCTAAATATAACCACAAATCCAATAAACTAAGAACCCATGGCTATATTATGTATACTTGAAGTTTATGTGTGACATAAGTATGGATCAAGTTCATGTAAATAGTCTAAATTATCTATAGTATATGGATAGGGTTGGGTACCTTAATCTTGGGGACACTATTGGCGCGACTCGCTTTGTTCTTTAAAAACAGACGATGTGATCCTAATCGTTCATGTATAAGACATGTGAGTGAGGGCGTCCTAAGCAAAGAGTTTGCATAGAGATCGGACCAGGAGATAAGTCACTTTCACTTTTCAACACCGTTTACTGTCGAAACTGAACATCTCATACATATAACCTAGGTAACTCGATCTTAATCTTGAGCTAATTATGAACTCCTGTTTATTTAGGATTATCCTTTGATTTACATGGGTGAGAGTGGTCAAACATCACCGACTCAATAAGCCTACCATTTTGGGGATAAGACTAAATGGATAGTTGGGGATATCACTTTGCAAGACGGAATTCACTGTTACCCGTTTTAGGGTTAGTAAAGGTTGTTCTCTTAAGTGCTAACTCCGAGTCTTGAACATGGGGCCTCTCCCTCTCATAACTTTGAGAGGGACTTGGTTCAGTGATTGTATCGCGTTCATTAGAGGATCAGTGGAACTTAAGGAACAAGATGTAACTATAGGGGTAAAACGGACATTTGACCTAGCTCTAGTTAGGAACAACCGGTGAAGGGTCGACTTACTAATCATGGTTATTGATAGCGAGCAGAAATGTCGCTATTTTAGTCCCAATTAATTAAGCTTTTATGTGCTTTAATCGTGTTTTTAATGAAAATATTTAATGAATTATGTTATTTGATCTTTAGGAGCAAAGTTGGTGATTTTGGAAGAAAAAATGCCAAAAATGAAGCAAATGAAGCCCAAATCCAAGCTTGGATCAAAAGGGGACCCAAAGAAGACAATCATGATGAAAATGCCCAAAAGAAATGAAGAGAAGGCTAAAAAATCAGCCCAAAACCGAAGCTGGAAATTCTGGAAATTGGGTCAGCGTCGAGACGCTGTGTAGATAGCGACGCGACGCTACCCATTTCTTGGGCAACAAGACGCGTGCATCGCAGCGTCGCGACGTTGTGCAATGTAGCGTCGCGACGCTGCCCCCATTCCAGGCCTATAAAAGGCACCTCTTGGTGCCTCATTTATCATCCAACAATCCACAAAGGAATCTTTTCCTTTCCTTTCTTCCTTAGGCTCCTTTGGAGCCCCTCTCAAGGCTTTCTAGCCTTTTTGAGAGAATTCTTTAGTGTGAAATATTTTGGGAGTTTTGGGGAGCATCTTAGGAGGCTCAAGGAGTAGTCGGCGGGGTTCCAAGCGTCAGCGAAGGGGTTTTTCGATGGTCAATTCCTTTCCTTTTATGCTCTTAATTATGTTTTCTATTGTAATTATTGTGGATATTTTAGCCATGTGTAGCTAAACCCCAATTTGGGGTCTTGAAATGAAATTATAGTTCAAATGTTGTTGTAATTTCTTGTCTCTTGCCCATGTCCTAATTATTTGTATGGATTCGCTTAATGCTATATTCAATCTGGCCAATTGTGTAATGATCTGATTCTTAATGGAAACTCGACGGAGAGAAATTAGGATAGATCGTAATCCATGCAACTAGTTTATTTGCCCGTCGTGACACCGGGATTAGTTGATTAAACTTGGATTCCTAAAATGAATCAGAGCGTAATAATTAATGATATTTAATGGTGCTAAGGACACTTAGGTTGTTAAAATGAATTAATTACAACTAGGGGAAACCGACAGGAGAACCTATGTGATTAACGGAGATTCTAGGATTATAATTAGTTGGGCAATGAGATAAGATAATTATAACAATTGTTTAGCTAATAATTGATTTTCAAGACCCCTCTTCCCATTAAGAGGAAACTCTTTCTCCATCTTTTATTTTTTTATTATTTATCAACTTATTTTCTTCAATTGGTTGAATTTTAAATTCCTCTTTATTGCATGAGTTGTTCCCTAAATATTATTTCGTCCAAGTACTTTTAGTGCTCAAGAGACTTTATTTCTGCTTAATTTTCGCTTCGCCTCCCTGTGGATTCGATACTCAGTATTACTACCGTTTTATATTACTTTTGACGACCCGTGCGCTTGCGGTAATCGCCTACGTCGAACAGTTATCTAAAGTGGACAAGATATATATCTACAGTGAGGGGAGTGCAGCTACGGGCTATAATGGAGTATCCCGGAAGTTAACGAACGATGAATGACTATGTTAATGAGATTAACCGGTTATCATCATCTCGTTGGAGCCCATGATCTGTAGGTCCATTAGGTCCATCTACTAGCTCAATAGGAATAAAACTTGGAACAATATGATAGAATAAAATTTGAAACATTCAAATTTGGATAAGGATACAAAAGTCGCTTATATATGATATTTAACGACATATTAGTTTAATTATGAATTAAACTTAAAATGGGAGTTATATATTTAAATATGATTTAAATATTAAACACGTGAATATGGATTCATGTTCGAGACAATTCGTTGGGAGAAAGAAACCACAATTGCACAAATGGTATTAATTTAATATGAGGTATTAAATTAAATAATTTTATAAATTATATTTAAATAAAAATAAAAATAAAAGAAAGTGGGGTTATTCAGAATTTTATTTGCAAATTTTAAATTTAAAATAAATTCAAAAGTTAGCAAATTTTGGAGGTGGTGCTTAATGACTAATCACTTGTAATTAGCTTTATTGCACCACCTAATCTTGTGACTCAAAATGATCCCTATTTCTTGTCAATTTTTTTGTGCAATTCTTGTGCATGATTTTCCTCTATATATAGAGGATGAGCTGATGAAAATGAGTGGATTTCTTCAACCTAAAATGCTGCCAAAATTCTCCCAAGAACTTCCATGTTCATACTCTCAAGCTTGCTTATACCCATAAGCTTTCCTTTCCAATTCCTATCAATTGAGGATCCCACAATCCATTCCAAGGCCTGAATATAGTTGAGAAGATCCAAGTGGTTGTCCAAAAGTTGTTTGTGTGAATTATAAAGCAACGAATTATTCAAATTGGGAGCTTCAAGAGATAGGTACCTTATTACTCTGTTTTTATTCTTATGAACAACATGACTTCAAGGATTAAATTGATCAAAATGTGTCTAAGATCCAAATTTGCTTCCGCATGTGTGATATTAACACCTACACTTTCAACCCAAGAACTCTAAGGAGAGTTATCTCTCTAGAGTTTTTCCCATTCAAGATTAGGTAGTCCCACAACTACGTTCCTAATCTCAGAGTCATAGCGGAGAAGATCAATTGCTGGTGTCCCAATTGTTGACGCAAATCAAGAAAGGTGTTCTTGATATTTCAGAGACTACAACGACAGTATGTTTGCTTCTCCCCTTTAGAATTAGTTCTAAGGTTGTATGCTTAGCCTCAATAATTGATTTACAATAGTTTTCTAAATTTTTCCAATGTATTGGCATTTTGGTGGAAACAATATTAACTACGAATCGGTCCCAATTACGCTTCCGCTTTACGAAATTACAAAATTCCAATCCTTTATAAAGTTATTTGCATTTGGGATGAAACTATATTGAACACCTCATTTTATTTATCATTGTTATTTCTTTACTTATTTGTTTTGTCTAATTTCCATAAATCAATCATCAATTATTTCTTTGGTTACCTACTTTAAGCAATCTTTAAGCAGTTTCTTCTTCAAATCTGTATTTCCAATTTAGTCCTCGTGGGATCGATACCCTTGGAATACTTCTAATGTTTTTATTATTACGTGCGACAATTTATACTTGCACTAGCTTGGGTTGAATTTGTCTTAATTATTATTCATCATCTTTTTCTCACATCCACCGTTCAGTCAGACACGCACCACCTAGCGTCGAGACGCTGGCCTTAGCGTTTTGATGCTAGATTGAAAAACATGCGTGCTTATGGAGCCAGAAGGTGCAGCGTTGAGACGTTGTACCTAGCGTCTCAACACTGCTTCACATATTCAAGTTCTGTTTTTCTGCTGCCAGGTCATATATTCAGTCGTTTTCTCCCATTTCAGTGTTGTTGTTCTTCGATTCTTCTCTTTATCTTGTATTTCTTTAGTTTAGATTAGTTTTAGTGAGGTTAATCGAGCCTTGAGGCTTAGATTAGGCTCGTCTATACCGTCTAAGCATCGTTTGTTGTAATTGGAACCTCGGATTTGTGAGTACATTTGATTTTTATGAGATTTCTAAGTTTTACTGTGTTCGTTGAATGATTTTGCTGTAGTTGTGATTTTAGATTCACATTCTTATTATTAGCAAGCACAGTAGGTTAGGTTGACGCCCTAACTCGCACCTTGCATGTTAGTAATCCGCTAAAGAATTAATTTCCACATAGCTAATGAAATTTTAATTGATAGTTAGTAATAGACCGATTCATGGGCATGGGTTCCAAGAACATTTCTCTGATATCGTAGTTTGCATGATAGGTTTAGGGTCTAAATCGATCTTCGTAATTAAATTAGGCTTTTTCCTATTTAATTGTGGGTATTCTAGCGTAGAGAAACAGTCAATTAATTTATTAATTACTACAGGGTTAATTTGTTAATTAATTGGATGTTGGTTCGACGGGTTAGTCGGGTTAGCGCTCTAGGGGTATCTTGGTCTTAATGCAATTATTTAATTGATTAATCTTGACGGGTTAGTAGGATTTATTAATTAGTAATTGGTTCGATGTACGATGGGATGGAGTCAATTTACCTGAGTGGTATTGTTTTGATAATCGATGAGTAAGAACAAATGTACTGAAATCCGAGTGTCTCCAATTACAATGATCACCAAGGTGAGATTAACCAACTGCCTTTTAATTTTCTGTCCTTTACTTTCTACATTTTATTTTCCTTTGCATTAATTCCTTTCCTCTTTAACCCCCTTCTTTTACCACAAACGCAAAAAGAATTTAGAGGTAAACCAGTTGTTTCCTGTGATCGACCTCGACCACTACTACTACAAAGTAGTTTAGTAGTCGATGAATATAAAATTTTATTTAACCTGAAGCCTTGACAACTTCGATCCATCAAATTGGCGTCGTTGTCGGGGAGTGCAAACGGTTAATTATTTTATTTTTATTTTGAGTCTTTTATTGTTAGTTTTTATTTTCTTTTTGGTATGGCTGAGAGGATTAGCCCAGACAACGAGGTAAGTAACTTTAAATCTGAAATGTCTTAGCTAAACTCTCTTCTTTATCAATTTTCTACATTGCAAGTGAAAACCTGTGGCATTTGTTCTACTGTAGGACATGCCACAGATGATTGCCCGACTTTGCAGCGGAGTCCTCCATTCGAAGCAAATTCCATACGAGGATTCCCAGCCATATAGAACCAGAGATAATTTGACCAATTTGGGAGAAATTCTTATCCTAGTTGGAGCGACCACCTAAACATGTACTGCCAGAACGATAAAACGATAAAAGCTTCAACATGCAACAAGGATCAAGTTAAGGTAATTCTTCAGAAGCTTTAGTTAAAAATTTAGCTGAGAGCATTCGTGCTTTGCAGGACGGTCAACTCAAATTTCAGGAGGGGACCCATACTGGGATACAACAACTAGGGACCCAAATCGCCAAGTTGGCTGACACTGTCGCTAAATTGGAGATTAAGGTTGAGAAGCTGCTTGTTCAACCTGAGATCCTATGATGAAAAGATGTTTGCACTATCACGTTGAGGAGTGGGACAGTCTTGAAATCCCAACCACATACCCCTCATCCATCTATTGCAGTTGAAGAAGAAAAAGAAAGGAAGAAGCCTGAAAAAGAGAAGAAAGACGAGTCCGACTTTTCTAAGAAGCATTGGGGTACACTTCAATCCTCCTTTAAATTTAAAATCTTTTGTTTCTAGAGCTCCTTTTCCTAGCAGGTTAGCGCTGCAGTCTAAGCCTTCCAAGGAAGATGAGGAGAAGAACGTGCTTGACTTGTTCAAGAAGGTGGAGGTCAACATCCTACTGTTGGACGCCTTAAGGAAATTTCTAAGGTTGGTAAGTTTTTAAGAAAATGGTGCTCTAGGAAAGGTAAGTCTGAGGTAAGTAAAAATGTATTTGCTGTATTGAAAAAGTTGCCTAAAAAGTGTTTAGACTATGAGATTTACACATTGTCATGCCATGCTAGATTTAGGATCCTCCATTAACCATTAATGTGATCTCTCTTGCACCTTTGATGAGCTTAAATTGTCCAAAATTAAGAAAACATGTAATTTGATTCAGTTAGCAGATAAATCCATGATAGAACCTCTAGGGTAATGTGAAAATGTCTTGGTTAAGGTTGATGAGTTAATTTTTCCAGTCGACTTCTTTATCATTAACATGCATGAAAATGGTTCACCTAATGCTACATCAGTTATACTAGGTTGTTCATTCATGAAAACGACTAAGGTTAAAATGAATATAGGCAAGGGTATCATTTTAGTTGAATTTAAAGGAAAAAGAAGTTGCTTCTATTTTGATATAGTAGGAAAGCTTAACCCTTCTCTTGCTTGTGATGATTTTTCATTGGATTTTAGGAAAAGTGACATAAGGCTTCAAGATTAAAACCGATCAACGTTCTAGGGCGTGAAAATTTGGACCCTAGCTGAGTTTGAGGAGAACTTCATCGAGCTCACGACGTTAAGCAAGGCACTTTTGGGAGGCAACGTCCCAAAATATCTAGTTTCTCTTTATATTTTACTTTCTTAGCATTTATTTCTTTTAGTTTTCTTTGCATTTTTCTCTCTCTTTCTTTTTGTGTGTTTTGTAGGTAAAATTGAATTAAAAGAAATAAAGAAAGAATGCGAAAATAGGTGGAAGACCCGAGAGTTCAGCGTCTCGACACTGACACAAATTTGGAAACAAAATTCCAGATTCGCGACAGGGGAAAACACTTTATTTTGTGCCCTAACATCTTTTTCTCCCAAAATCTTTGCTTCTCCCTCATTTTCCCATCAATTATTGCTCGAATCTCTCTTAATCTCTCCCCTTACTTCACGATTTATACGATATGACTCATGGATTTGGCTACCATCACCCTTATTTTGCATATTTTCAGCGTGGTAGCAATTGGTTTCCAGCATTTTTGGGCAAAATTCCAGTGTGTTCATCCATGGGTCATTACTTTCAGTATCACCTTTTGATTTCTAGCAAATTTTTTATGATTCTAGCGTCTGTGTCTACAATTTGGGGTTGGATAGTCAATTTTCTGCCCTTTTTCCGTGTGTATCGTGTGTATTTTGGTTCTGAACGGTTGATTAAGAACATGAGCTGCTGTTTTAAGTTCTTTTGGGTAAAGTTTGCGTTGAATTTTCTGAAATTTTATAGCATGTCGATGCTTGGAGATTGTTAAGTTCCATTTTGCTTACTTGTGTGAACTATTCTTGGGATATATTCTGCTCTATTCCATATTTTTGTGCATTCTTGTTGGCTGGTTTGCTACTGTTGGGTGTTGATAAATTGTGTTTGTGGCAGACGGGCTATAAGTGTTGAAGTGGTGGATTGTGTTTGTTAGCTTTACGAGCTTCAATCATACTATATGTTTTGATGATAACAAACTTTAAATTACTAATAATTTTAGTGTTTTAAAGTTTTCATAATGTAGAACTCGGAAATACAATTCCAACGCAACTTGAATCACTCAAATCGGAGTTCAAACGATAAAGTTACAACCAAAAGAATATTGGAAGGGCAAATCCTACGTGGCAATGACACGTGACACCATGATGATGTGGCATCCGACGTGACGCTGACGTGGCACGCAAACGGTCAAAATTTGATGACATGGCAGCTGACGTGGCGCTCCAAACGATCACCTTTGCTGACGTGGATGATATGGAGAACGTGGACCAATGATATTACAACACGTGGCAGTCAAATTTTTTAATAATAAAGAAAGTCAAACGGTCAAAATTTTGAACATAATATTATTTTATTATTAATTTTTATTTTCTTTCCTTGCAGCCAATCAGGCAACCAATTAGAGAGCGACACGTGTTAGCCAACAACTAGTTTAGCCCTTTTTGGTCTATTTAAGACTCGAAAAAAATTCCGAAAAAATGGGAAAAAATTCTGAGAAATACTACTCGTCTTGGAGAGCATTTCAACCTTTTTGAGAAATTTTTTAGCTTCAGTTTTTCATTTTCCTTCATCCAAATTTCTTCAAAATTCCATCAATTACACCTCATATTTAATTTGAATTCTTTCCAAATTTCATATCCTTCAAATCCCCATTTTATTCTCAAAGTTTCCCAATTTCAATCTTTCAAATTTCATTCTTAACTTTGAAATCCCTTAATTTCAATATATTCTCAATCTCATTTTTAAATTCAAAATTCTTTCCTTTCTCATTAAATCATATCTCCACCATCCATTTTGAATTGAATCCAATGGCCAAAATTCAATTTCTCCATCTATAAATTGAGTCATTCTCTTCTCCTCCAGCACACACTCAATTGATCAAATTTAAGTCTTCAAGTCTTTTACTCTCCTTCTCCAAAATCCTCCCATATTCTTAATCCGGTCTATTTCAATTTTGTGAGGAATTTTTTAGTGTGAATTGTGAGTGATCATTCTTGTGTATCTTGTCTTCAAGAGGTATCTTATTTTGTGAGCTTATTTTCTTCTTTCATTTATTATTGGAAACTTGTAATAAGGTGTGGGTGTACCTTGGGAATTGAGTGAGTGGTTTAATCCTAAACCCGAAAAAGGATTTGTAGTGGTTTAATCTTGAACCCGGTTAAAAGGATCGTAGTGGTTTCGATCTTGAACCCGTTTAAAAAAGATCGATATAGGTTGAGTCCTGAACCTATAAAAGGATCGATAGAGGTTTACTCTTGAATCTGAAAAAAGAGTCGGTTTGGTTCTCACTCATAAGAGAGCCATTGCAGTAGAATACCCAAGAAGGAGTCTTGGGGAGTGGAGTAGGAATTTCCGAACCACTATAAATTTTTTGGTGTTATCTCCTTCTCTCTACTCTTTTAATTTTCGCCCTTTGATTTCTTATTTTTATGAGTAGATTGAAGGCCTATGAAAATTGTCAAATATTTCTTGCATATTTTAGAGTGCTTATTAAATTAGTTTTAATTAAATTAAGTTAGTTTAATTTAGCAAAAAGAAAAATTATAAATTTTATTAAGCAACCCTATTCACCCCCCTCTAGTGTTGCCATACGATCCTACATTGTTAAGTTGAGTTTTTAGAGGATACCCATTCTAGTTAGAGTGTTTTTGCTTTCTCTTTTTAATGGGTAGATTTTGTTGAGCCTCTAGTTTCCTATTCCCTTTTCAACCATGAGTGCTAGGAGATCTAGGAAAGCCACAGCCTCTTCTTCCTCTGTTACAACCTTCGATAGACAAAAGTTTGTTAGTAGGGAAGTAGGGGTGGCTTTTCACTCCTATGTGGTTAAGAGAAATATAATAGCTGAGAGAGATTTGCAACTCGAGATGTTTCCTCCCAATCGAACCACACCCATAGCATAATTGACAGGGGTTGGGGTAGACTAACAAACCATCCCGAAGCTGATGTTGTGCCCATCGTTAGAGAGGTCTACACCAACATGGTTGAGGGCTCTACCTCATCCTTCGTTAGGGGACAAACTCTCCCTTTCGACTCTACCTCGATTAACCAATTATATGGCCTTCCAAAATTCGATAGGGATGGGTATAACGAGTATGCTAGTGAGCATTTTGATGCCCATCAGATCATTGAGCATCTCTGTAGGCCTGGGGTAGAGTTGGTCATAAAAAGGGGCGAGGTAGTGAATTTTAGCTCCTCTGGTCTCACAGTAGATAACAGAGCATGACACAGTTTTATTTGTGCCAAGCTTATGCCCGTGTCACATTTGAGTGATGTGACTAAGGAAAGGGCAACTATGTTATTTGCTATAGCGACCGGTCGCGCAATGGATGTAGGGAAAGTTATTTATCACTCCATGCATCAGATTCACCGAGGTACCACTACTATAGGGCTTAGGCACCCTTCCCTTATTACAACCCTATGTAGGAATGTCGAGGTAGAGTGGGCCCCTCGTGAGGAATTGAGTCACCCTGGAGTTGTAATAGATAAGAGCTTCATCTTGACTAGGTTTAAGGAGTCAGGACCCTGAGTTGGCCAGCCACACCCTCTACCACCACAACAGGAAGATCAGCCAGAGCAGCATCACCACGAGCATCCGCCTCTCACACTCGAGGCACTAGAGGAGCAAATGGAACAAATGAGACTTGAGCACCAAAGCCAGCAGTGTAGGGAGGATAGAAATTTTAGACGCTCTGAGGCAGCGACGCGCCCTTATTATCAGTGTTTGGCCACCTCAACGTCTGGAAAGTCACTAACGGTGTCGGCAATGACAATCTCTCTCTACGCCGTTACTAACGACGTCGAGAAAGACCTACCTTTTCTCGACGCCCACTTCACGGCGTCGTGAGAGCCTTCCTCTCTCTCGATGCCAAAAATAACGACATCGGGATAGTTATTTCTCATGACGCCATTAAGTAACAGCGTCGAGAGAAGTGTTTTTTGCCGACGCCATCATTTACGGCGTCAACAGAAATTTCACGAATTTTTTTCCCCGACTTCGTCATTTCGACGTCCTCAAACACCACTTCTCTCGACGCATTTTAAGGCGTCGGGAGAAAGATCGTCAACAAAAACCATTATTCTTGTAGTGAACGCTGCCAAGATTTTTCCTTATTTGTTTGGGCGGCAAAGGACAGCGTCGACGCTGTCCCTAGCGTCTTGACGTTGTCGACAGTTTTTCTATAAATACAGCATTATGTGCTACGACCAAGGGGAGTTCATTTGGTTTGATTTTAGTCCTAATTTCGACTAGAGACCTTTGGTGGGAGCTGAAGCAAGGACAAGGAGCGAGAATCAAGCGAGAAGGCGTGGAGATCGTGACGGTGATGTATCGTTTCAACATATTCGAGTTTTATCCCTTTCTTTCCCTTTTAGCTAGTTGTTTTTATGGCTTTTCTCTCAATTAGTGTTTGTGGTCTCAAAACTATAAGTTGCTAATTGTTAGTCTTAGGGATTGATGTAGTTGTTTAGATTGTTGAATTTATTTATGGTATGAATATGCTTTTGTTTTATTCATGCAATTATATTAGAATACATTTAATTAATTGCCCATTGATTGAATGATTTAGTGTTCAATCTTGCTCGGATGAGAGGATTTAGCTTAGACCCTAATATCTTGACCTAAGTAAAATTCTAAGATCGGGAGATTTAGAATAACTTTAGAAGTTGTAGAAAGGACTAAACTTAAGACCGTGCATGTTAATGAACTTAGATAGGGATATTGGGTTTATTGTATGCATGAGAATCAATTATGCTCGGAAGAGAAAATTGTGATAAAAGTTTCCTTGACTTATAAAGTAATTGCATGCTAAATTTCATTCCCATTAATTAATCCTCAATCTCAAATAATGAAATCAATTCCCTAAGAGTCTTTCCATTTGAATCTCCACTTTTATTTTATGCCTTTGTCTTTAGATTTATCTTTTTCATTAAGTTTTGCTCACTAAATAAAATTGGACAAGATTATTCACGGTAATTAGTTTAACTAGAAAACCAATCCAGATGACGACATTCGATTTTCATATCATTATATTATTACTTGACTCGTACACTTGCGGTCACCAAATTGCACATCAAGTTTTTGACATTGTTAGTCTTCTTTTCCTTCGATCCTATCTCTGACTCTACAATGTGTTTTATTGGCTCCTTCCCCTTCCTCGGATCCCTAATCAACCACTCCTCATGGATTTTGGTGATATGATGGAAGAGATTGTCGAGGTCTCTTATCAAATAAATTTATAATCCTCAACCTCTAAAGCTAACTTGTAGCAGTAGTGGCCGAGGTCGATCACAGGGAGTCTATGCAAACAAATCTTTAATTCCTTAATTGTTTTAGGTAACCAAAATGGGGGTTTTTTATATATGGAAAGAAAGTTAACAAGGAAAGAAAATCAAGTATGGAAAATAACAAAAGAGGAAAGTAAGAGAATCAAATTAAGGAAAGAAATCAATACCTCAAAGATCATGCAACCGGGTTAGTCATGGTAAGTTCAATTCAATTAAATCATCAATTTCACTAATAAGTCAAAACAAGTTTAAGCCCGACGTATTCCGGCAACAAACCGAGAATCATGATCCACTATCACAAACATGCAAATGCTAAGTTTGATTCTAGTTTAAACTAATTAATTGGCTGATTAATTAACCTAAACCGCAATGGGATCTAGCCGAGTTAATTTACATGCAACGGGCAACAAACCACAATTACAGTTAATTAAATCATTTAGTTCAAGGGACGCATGCGTAAAAACAAGATTTAGCAAGTAAATTTAGAAAGGGCGCAGTCAAGGTTGTCAATTTTTCCTACCACGATCTAAACTTATAGAAAAAGAACTAAAATAACATAAACATGCTTTGGTAATTCAAACAAGCAATTTCATTAAAAGAATATGAACTTACTCTTGACTTCCCGGTTACATGAATGAAGATCTTAGCCTCCCATGGAATAAGAGCAAGCTTGCTTCTTCATGGAATACATCAAAGAAAGCAATAAAAACTAAAACTAAAAAGGATGGTGGAAAAGGGGGAGAGAGATGGACTACAAAGTTGTAGTGAATTGTGTGTTGAGGGTTGCTTCTAAACCTACACCAAAAGCCTCTATTTATAGAGTTTCTTGGGCTTCAATTTGTGGTAGAATGGTACTGAATTGGGTCCTCAAACATGGAAAAAATCCAGCCAAATTTGGAAAATTTCAATTCTGGAAAACTACCTAGCGTCTCGAATCAACCTCGCATCGATATGGAATGAATCTCTCGGATCAACCTCGCATCGAGACGCTATGACGCTGCAGCTTCAGCTTGGGGCCCACGGAATTTCCTTATTTAATTTGAGCAGCTTCTCGATCCTTCAACGGTAGAGTCTCGACTCTGGAACAACTCCAAGGGCAGAATGGTCATTTCACGCTCCAGATTTGCTCGTTTAAGCCCCGAATTGCTTCCAAAGCTTCGACGAGGACCTATAGACATATTATACTCATTTTAAAGCATTTTTTCGCAAGAAATTCAACTAAGATAAGCAAATTGGGGTATTCTAAGCGTATAATAAATTGGTCTTATCATGCTACGACCAGGTTTATCCAAGATATGAAGTATCAAGGACAAACTCTGATCCATTCCACTCACTTTATCGTTAAAGGCGGAAATTTTGACATTAGTCTGCCTCTCTTGAGATGAAAGCCGAGAAAATCGGGTCTGAAGCCAACCTCATCTTTCTTCTCGTGACCTCCGCGGGTGGCGGTCACCGTTCGAATGTTCTGCGTCTAGATCCTGGTTTCTCTTCTTCATCCTCTTACTCGTCAGATAACCGATGTGCAAATCTCACTAGCAAGCTTTCTTCCCCATAGACGGCGCCAACTGTTGATGCCAAAATTCGGGTAGGAAAAACTCATCTGGCCTTCACATGACACTAACGGTAAATTTTTTTGAAGAGGGGGAAGACGTGGCCTGCAAGACAAGAAAACCTACACATTGGTGTGGTGCTTGCCACATCGCCTTTGATGCTTAAGTTAGCAAGAAGGTAGATGAGAAGCAAGTGAATAGCAGGAGTAAGAGAAGAGAGGGTTCAGAGAATGAGTTTTTGGATCCCTTCTTCAAGGTTGAACAAGGGTTTGTATACCTTCTCCTTTGTTTAGGGTTTCTCATGCCTTCGAAGACGATTCAGGATCAGATTCGGTCAAACCGAGCTCAGCTTAAACTCTAGAGACCAAGAATAAGTGGGATTGGGTCAAACCCGGGCACCCCTTGGCTTGGTCGGCCTAGTCGGCCTTGACCTCGAAGGCTAGGGATTGAGCTTCGGCCCAATCGCCTTGGACCTCTGTTTCTCCGATGGTTGGGCTCTTGGTTTCGTTTGAAGTTGATGTTGCGTTGGCTTTGTTAGTTCCTCGATTTTCATAGTCGTCCAGAATAACCTATAACAATATCAATTGATGTAACAAATCTATGTAATGGCCAAAATCTACCTGTTGATATTAGCTTTTCCCCATCATCAATGTTCTTGGATAGTATAAAAGAAGGGTCAGTTGCAAGAATAACACAAATAGAAATGAAATTTGCAACCATGACTTCAGTTTTTTTAATGTTGTAGATATAGCAACAAAAAAAAAAAACAAAAACAAAAGGCCTAGCCCAAACATTAAAGTTGAAAAATCGAAAAAAGACCCCTACAAACAAGCTAGAAGTCGAAAGTTTAAGAAGTATATCAATGTGTCGTATATCAGGTACATCATTCATTTGTTTAGTGTAACTGATAGACTTGATATTTGGAATATCGATTAGCTGATCTACTTGAAATTTGGTATATCAATCAATTGATAAACTAAATAGTATGTCATATGTATATTTAGCTTCTTCCTTCTTTTTTTCTCTCCGGATAATATGCGTGGTGGGAGATTCAAACCTCTAACATTTTGGTAAAATGTGTATGTCCTAAGCTAGTTGAGTTACGCTCATGTTGACAAATATATCATCGATATACTATATCATTTTAGTAATCTACTTGAAATTGTTTTTTTAGTGAGTACTGATATATTAATAATACACACCAATAATGTTATACTTGAAATTGCATCTCATTAAAATACTTTTTTAAAAGAAAAAAAATACATTAAGTCTCTATTAGCATTCCCCCAATAAATTTTGAAAATATGTTTAGAGACATGTAAATTATTATTTTTTATTATTATTATTATTTAATCAATTCCGATAAAAAAAAAAAAAAATTAATTGGGATGCATGCCTCTACCATACTTGAGTGCCACTTTAACTTCTAGGCTTCTGGTAAAGAATTCATTAAAATAAAACTTCATTCTTTGCTCAACTTAGAGATCTTTGGATATGAAATAGAACAAAACCTCCCTACATATCCATTAAAATCTTGACAAGTAAGAAAAAGGAATGAAGAAAATGAGAATTTTTTTGTTATCTCTCTTAGTTGTCAACGTTTTAATGGTAGTATTGCAGGCAAGTTTTTTCCAATGAAATAATCTCTTACATTTGGTTTTTAGTGTTCTCAATTCTACCTAAATATATAAAATCAATGGTCGAGGACCAAGTGAGACAACTATCATCAACCAGGTAAGTTAATGTTACTCATCAATTAGTACACGTATTTGTATAATACAACAAGCATTGTCCCATAGAATGGACTTTTATAACCCTACTCATTACAAATCCAAATTTATACAAATCTTTTATTTTAACATAATCAATTAAAATGCACACACAAACATATATTTAAAGTTTATATGAATGGTTATATATCGCTAATGTTTTATTTAATTCTTCTGATCTTTCTCTACCTGACCATTCTCCTTTGCCTCTTTCGCTGCAACTCCGTTGCATTTAATTTCATTATTTTCGGTGTTGTTCTCAGATGGTTCTTCTTTCTTCTCCTTTTCTATCCTTTTTGCAGCTTCAGCTTCTTCCTCGGCTTTCTTCTTTTCAGCTGCCTCTTTGGCACTCTCAAGAGCTTCAATCAATCTCTTGAAACAATCATCAATTCCTTCACCCTCATATTTTGGCATCAAATTCTCAGCCACGTCCGCAGGGGTCATCTCCGTCGTCTCTAACATTTGGCGAATTTGTTCATAAGAATCATGCCATTCAACATCCAAGTAATTCATCGCAAGAACTTTAAAAGCTTCGAAACCACAATACGACATCTCTATGTGTTTGTCCATTCTTCCTCTTCTGATCAAAGCTTCATCAAGCTTTTCCTTGTGATTGGTCGTGAAAATAATCAGCCTCTCTCCGCCGCACGCCGACCAAATTCCGTCAATGAAATTCAACAACCCAGAAAGTGTCACCTTGCTCGGTTTCTTCTCTTCTTCTTCGGCCTTCTTAACAGGGTCTTTCTTGATCTCCTCTTTATCTTCTTCCTCATCTGCTTTCTTATTCTTCTTCCGTTGGCCAGTAAGATCAAGAGAGCAATCAATATCCTCAATCACAATAATCGCTTTGTTCGAAATCTCAATCAGTAACTTTTTCAACTCAGTATTATCCTTAACGGAAGTGAGCTCAAGATCATAAACATCATACTCCATGAAGTTAGCCATTGCAGCGATCATGGTGGACTTTCCAGTACCCGGCGGACCGTAGAGAAGATACCCACGTTTCCACGCCTTACCCACCTTCTCATAATACTCTTTTCCATTCTTAAACTTCACTAGATCATTGATAATCTCCTGCTTCTTCTTGGGATCCATGGCCAGAGTTCGGAAAGTTGAAGGGTGCTCCAAAGGGACATGTCTCCAGCTGCTCTTATGCCACCAATTGGTGTTGGAGTTGTTCATGTAAAGCTTCCGCTGCCGGTTTTTCAGCTCCACCGCCTTCCCTTCCTCCATGATGTGGTTAACAAAAGACCCAAGAATGATCTCCCGATGCCGCCGGTGGAAAGTGAGCTTATAGAACCGTCTCTCATCAGAAGCAGGGTAATAAGAGATGCTCTGAGTTTTGGGCACAGTTTTGCTGGAAGTCCACCAAATTTTGACGCCTTGATATTCGTCAACAACTTCTTCGTTATCATCCATACTGAGTACCAAAGATTTGCTGTCTTTAACGGCTTCTGCTCTCAGCCGCTTGGCTCGAATGGAGGTTCTGGAGCCAAGGTAATTTTGGATGGCGGTAAAGGCTTCACTTTTCCGGAGACGCTCGCCGGTGTATTCGGGGAAGGTGATTGTGATGTAAGGATAAAGAAAACCGATGACTTTGTGAACATATCTGTCGATATGGCCGCGGAGTTGGTAAGGGAAATATTGCTGAACGATTGCCCAAACGAACATGAGGGTCGCCATTAGAGACCCGACGTGAGTCCAGAGCTCGCCCATCTTCATCGGCGTCATGTTTATTGAAAGTTTGGAAGAGAAAGGTTTTCAGTAGAGAAGTGAGGAAGAGGGATTTGGGGTTTATAAAGAAGTGAGGAGGGAGGTTAGTTGCAGAGTTGAAGTCTTTATTTAAGAAGACGAAGACCAGAGCATCTTTGTCGCTGCTTTGATTTTTCAACTCGCACGCTTTGTTTTTTTCTTTG
This sequence comes from Luffa acutangula, assembly GCA_036850905.1. NCBI lineage: Eukaryota > Viridiplantae > Streptophyta > Magnoliopsida > Cucurbitales > Cucurbitaceae > Luffa > Luffa acutangula. The sequence continues at coordinate 6,033,992 of CM072094.1, read as the reverse complement.
TTTTGTTTTTTTTCTGAGTTTTCTTTTAATTTCATGGCGGCTAACCTTCATTAAAGAAATGGAAAGGCAGGAACCTGGGCGCCCTGATGTTTGACTGTATGAGAATGTAGTTTCAAAAAGTGTGAGAAATTTGGTGGGTTCATTTTTTTTTTTTTTTAACTAGTTGAAAACACGTGCGATGCACGTGATATTTTACCGTTTTATTTTTAAAGTATAAAAGATATAAAAATAAACTCAAATTTTCTAATCACTAACTTATACCATGCAATACATTTTATTATTGTTAAAATTAAAAAATAAAATTACAAGTTGGGACAAGTTACTTAGATTAGTTACGTTACTACAATTTATGTTTATTTCACCTTGTAGTAGTCAAATCTCATGGCACCTTACTCCCCTATCTCCAACTCCAAGTTGTAGTTCAATCGAAATGTAATTTTTTTTTTAAATCATCGAAATGTGAACTTATTTTCTTAAAAATATAACTAATAAATATTGACCCACAAAAGCACAAGTATCTCCCCCTTGTCACTCATTTTGTTGCACCTTGACATTGAAGTCAAAGCAAAAGGAGAGAATTACAAAGCTAGATTTGTTTCCAACCGGATTCAAAATCGATATGTTATAGATACAGAAAATCATGAAGATATGAAATTGTTTTTTGAACTTAAATGTAGTTTAGTAATGTTCTTAGACAATAATGTCGATTATTGCTTAATTGTTGGACTATATTTGTATTTATGAACGTATTGCAAAAAAGATGAAATACTAAACTGTAACATTGTCTAAATGGACTATGTTTGTATTTATGAACGTATTGCAAAAAAGGTGAAAGATTAAGGAGCACAGTTGGTATATATTTTAAATAACAAAATTTAAAATCAAATGGATGAAAAACTAAAATGAGAATATATATATATATATATATATATATAACGAACGTGGAAGAAACGTTTTTTTAGACACTTTTTATCCTTAGTTATTTACTAAATATCTAAATTGGCCTTTTTAAAATCCTATTAACATTTTAAAAAGAAAAAAAAAATTAACCCACTATTGTAAATTGTGGTTAAATATTGGCACCCACCTTCCTAATTTGTTGTTAAAGATCAGAAAATTAACCGTAAAACTAAAAAATAATAAATGTAAGCAAATGAAAGGATTTGAGATATCAAACAAATTTATTGCCACATAGATTAAATTTAAAACTAAAAATTGTGTTACATATGTTAAAAAAAAAAAAAAAAAAAAAAAAAAAAAAAAAAAAAAAAAAAACTGAAACATAAAGATAAAATATTTTTGCACAAAAATTGAATCTATAATTAAATTAATAAATTGTATCATTAATGAGATATATTTATTCACGGGAAGAGGTTATGTGGAAATGTAAAAGTGCAATGGTAAATTTGGTATGTATAATTTTAAATGAGGGGGCAAAAGTGGAATGTTGAATTTTTAATTTGAAGTTTTTAAATAATATACAATTGTTTGTAAAATTTTATTTATGTAATAAATAAATAAATATAAACTTTATTTTTATGACAGTAAAGTTTTAAACATTGGTAAAAAAATAAAAATAAAAATAAAATCTAAATATACATTATGAATTTAGGCACTACATATATGTCAAACCCACCCACGTATTTGTTGTAGCCATACAAATTGTCCAACTTCTTCATGATTCCATTCTTCATTTTTCTTTATCGTTGTCATCCTCAATGAGTGAGGCTCCGATCTAGAGAAGGCGATCTTCATTCATTTGAAGGTGGAATCAATTTTATCAATAGATCTAAAGAAGGCGAGAACTGTGAAAGGCGTCTTTGGCACTGTGAGACTCTAATCTTCCATCGTAGTTGTTGAGAACGATTCTTTGACAAATCAAGTGCTTGTTTGTCAGATTCATCACCTTGGACCTTTTATGGTGTCTTTCTTTGATATTGACCAAATAAATAGACTTTTGGGATATCCTAAGAAATGACCAAAAATTACAGGGTATTTCTGAAAAATGGCCAAACTGTATTTTTTAATGAAAAATGGCCAAACCGATTTTCTAACCTATTTTTGTGGGATTGGAACTTCCATTTTTACCCTTAAGTCATTTCCCACGTTTCTCCCCTATATTTGTGCAGCCTTATCTGATGATATTTAAAAAAAAAAAAAAATGAAAATTTGTAACCTCCAATTCCATGAATGAATGATAGTTACAGAATCAATCCTTTTGTCTTCCCAAAATATACATTTTTTGGCTTTGATTTTTCAGAATTTACAACATCAATTCTCTCTCTTCATTTTCTTATTAAAATGGTGGGTCCTAGCTTCGGTCAAATTGTCCTATTTGTGAAAAAATGGTTTATATCTATATAAACCAAAAAGTTAGAAGAGAATCGAAGCATGCATACCCTTGAATGTCGACACAACCTCTTCAAGCTCCTGAATGTTCTCTCGAATGTCTGCGTAAATACAGTGTAAATCGATGTCGAGTGTCTGTGTAAATACAGTGTAAATCTGTCAAGGGGTTTGAGAATCGGGTTGAGGGTTTTGGTTTCGAGACGAAGATTGAAGGAGAATCAGTTGAAGAAGAAGGATCGAAAAAGAAGAATGATGGGGTTTGCTAGAAGGAACGAGGAATGTTGGAGAAGAATCAGTTTTGGTCTTTCTCGAAGGAACGAAGAATCGAGAAGCTGAAAGGGTTTCCTTCGAAGAACGGTACGGTTTCTCTCTTTTTTTTTTTGAAATGGGGGTTTCAAAGAGAGAATATGAAGAGTTTTCGGTCAATTGCTTTTATTTTCTCATTTACAGTGATATTAATGGGATTGGTGAGTCTTTATATTTTCTCTTTTTGAAATTGGATCCTTTTGAAATTGTTCCAGATTATACTTTATTTTTGATATGATGTTTTAGGTGCAACACTTAATGATGTCTACCAAATATTATCACTGACATTTTATTCTTGAGTTGATGTTTTAGATGCATGAAGGTGTTCTTCATTTTTTAGTTAATCCTAGTTGCAACATGTAAGTTATTAGTTGTTCTTGATTTTTGATTGAATCCAATATATTGTGGTTAAATTTTGAGTTCTCCTGTTTTTTCTCTCTTATTTGAACTTAGATTTCTTGTTTTAAATTTAAGTTACCAGATTTATTTGTTTAATTTGAAATTATGTTATTGATTTGGTTGTTGAATCGATAAGAATCCTAGATTTTCTCCCTGATTTACAGTGTATTTTTTGTTTAATTTGAAATTCTGTTATTGATTTGGTTGTTGAATTAATCAGTAAGAATCATAGATTTTCTCCCTAGAAACAAATTTAAGTTCTCAGATTTATTTGTTTAATTTGAAATTATTTGGTTGTTGAGTTAATCCCTAAAAATCCTAGATTTTCTCCCTGGTTTTATACTGTATTTTCGGTTTAATTTATTTATGAATGTTGGGGTATTTTCGTCAACTTTGTTGCCAAAAGAATTTACTAAAATTAGCTTTTGGTCATTTCTCAGAATGAAAACACGAATGGTCATTTTTCAAAACAACTATTTTAAAATGGCCATTTATCTGGTTGCCCCTAGACTTTTCTACTCTGGTTTTTTGGTGTGGGCAAGAAAAAAAGAGATACTTAGAAAAAGGAAGGAAGTTGAACCATTAATGAGAAGAGGAGAGTGAGTACGTTGAGAAACCCAATAGTTCAAGAAGCTTAATGGGTTTTTATGATTTCATGATTTAATTCATTTCATCGTTTATTTTCAAGAACATCAATGAAAATGTAACAGCTAAAACATAAAACTCTCCATAATTAGTTTTAATCATGAAATGATATTCATTTATCACTCAATTAAATTATAAACGACATTTGAAGGAAGGAAAAATAGTATTTGAATGACAAAATTGTCACCAAAGTAATAGTGACAATGAATAAAATGAAAGGACAAATTGGTCACAAAAAGTTTCTCCTCATTGTGACTTTTATATATACTATAGATTTTATGAACCATATTAGACTGCATGACAGTATACAGGGATCTCAATTAAATTCTTGATGAGAAACATAGAAAATGAGAAAACTTTTTTATCTTTCCTATATTGTAATGGTGGTATGTTGGAAGATTCCTTCCTACCGCAGTCAAGTTTTTTCCGGATTTCATTCATGAACTCTTAATTTTATGGAAAATTGCACTGGGTGGCAAATTGGACCAAATTATTAGCAAATATAATCCCATGTAAAAAAATTGCAAATATAACAAAATATATCTGAGTCTATTTGATAGACTTCGATTATCAGAGTTTATCAGCGATAGACTCTGATTAATCAGATCTATCAGTCTACTGATAGACTCCGATTATTCAGAGTCTATCAGTGTCTATAGCTAATAAACTTTGGTTAATCAAAATCTATCTGTGACTATCACTGATAGGCTTTGATTAATCAAAGTCTATTAGTGATAGTCACTGATAGATTTTGATTAATCGAAGTCTATCAGCGATAGACACTGATATAGTTTGAATAATCAGAGTCTATCAGTGATAGACACGGATAGAATTTGACAACAGATTTTTGGTCCTGTACAATTAATTTTGCTATATTTGCAATTAGTTTGCAGTGATGCTATATTTACTATTAATTTGCTCCAATTTGTCATCTATGCAACTGCCCCTAATTTTATTTGTACATATTCCATAAAAGAATGTTTAAATATTTATTTATTTTCTAATTTCTAAAGTTTAAAATAAAATAAATATTACAACTTTAATAAATAAATAATATATTCCATAAAAGAATTTTTAAATATTTGTGATTTGAATCCCTTCCTTTCACATATTATTAAAAAAAAACATATATATGAATTTAATTCACATCATGTTTTATGTAGACTAGTTATGAGCTATACTTATTATGGCTTGGACTGCTACAAGTGAACTCTATGCTTTTATCGTTGATTTAGATGTCATGCATTCTATTTCTTAATTACTTGATTATTATATTTCTTAGGTCCTGTTTTTGTAACTATTTGGTTTTTCAAAATTATATGTTTGTCTTCTCCCAATTTTGTTATCATGGTTTTCATTTTTGTTACACATAAATTCTTAGTCAAATTCTATGAACAAAAAAAAATTGAAAACTACTTTTTTTAGTTTCCAAATTTTAGTTTGGATTTTGAAAATGCTTGTATAAAGTAGATAAGAAAACAAACAAATCTATAAATAGAAGTAGTGTTTAGCAGTTTAATTTTCAAAAACCAAAAACTAAAAACCAAATGTTATCAAATGGGACGACCACTCTTGAATACGCTTGACCAACCTTGTTAAGGAGACTAGGTAATAATTTTAATACTAAAGGGTTAGGACTAAATGGAAATAAGATAAAGAAGGTAAGTAGAGAATGTTTTTGAGTTCAAAGAAAGACCATAGACATATGGCTTTCACTCACTAAACTTTAAGACTTATTCTAGAAGCTTAAACCAGGCTGAGATGGATTCAAAATTAATAAATTATCAGAACTAGTGAGTCTTAATAGATGTACTTTTTTTTTTCTTTTGAAATAATCGTGTTAGAAAAACGTGGAGGACAAATATGAATGGAGATGATTTTTCATTCAACTAAGCATGCCTTCATATAGGCTTACAAAAGTAACCATAGGATACCAATGGTTCAAAATTTTAAATGTGATAAAATGATCAGAACTCACCTAACTCCCAAAAACTCAAAAGTCACTATTGGTTACAAGAAACCAAAAGCCAAAAGTCACAAAAACCAAAAGTCACACTAAATGCCACACATAAAGTTTAATAATGAAAACTTTTCATTTTCTCAACACCCCCTTAAACTTGATTTGTTACACCAAGTAAACTCCTCATTCTGATAAAAGTCTCCAACTTGAGGGGCTTTGTGAAAATGTTTGTCGCTTGGTCTTGTGATTTGATATATTTGAGTTCCACTTCTTTATTCGCAACGCAATCCCGAATGTAGTGAAATCGGGTATCAATGTGCTTGCTTCTCCCATGAAATACCAGATTTTTGGCTAAGGCAATGTGGTCGATTTGTTGTAACAAAAATCTCCATTGGACCTTCCATTTGAAACTTCAACTCCTTCACTAAGTTTCTTAGCCAAATTGCATGACATACACATGAAGTTGTTGCGACGTACTCCGCCTCGCATGTTGATAATGTGACTATGGGTTGCTTTTTTGACATCCATGTGAACACCATTTCACCAATAAAAAACACAAACCCCGTAGTACTCTTTCGATCATCCAAGTCACTACTCCAATCACTATCACAATATCCAACAATATAAAAATTGCTAGAAGAGACATAGGAAAGACCATACCCAATTGTCCATTTGATGTAGCGAAGTATCCTTTTTGTCATTTTGCAATGCGTAGTTGTCGGCTCCTCCATAAATCGACTAATAATTCCAACTGAATAAAGAATATATGGTCTTGTGCATGTCAAGTATCTCAAACTTCCAACCAAGCTTTTGAAATATGTAGAATTTACCTTCTCTCATCCGTGCTTGGTGATTTTGACTCCACATTCCATCGGTGTTCCAACTAGATTAGCATCATCCATGTTGAACTTTTTGAGCATTTCTTTAGCATAGCCCTCTTGGGATATAAAAATCTCATCTTCGCTTTGTTTGACCTCGATCCCATGATAGTAACTCATGAGACCAGTGTCATTTCAAACTCCTTTGTCATCTCTCTTTTGAACTCATCAAACATGCTAGGATAGTTTCCGGTAAATACTAAATCATCAACATATAAACAAATGATTAGTATTCTTTCACCTTGCATTTTGATGTAAAAGGCATGCTCATAAGGACACTTCATATACTTTTTCTCTTGAAAATACTTGTCAATTTTCGAATTCCATGCTCTCGGTGCTTGCTTCAAACCGTAAAGAGCCTTCTTCAATCGAAGCACTTTGTTTTCTTCACCCTTGACTTCATAACCCAATGGTTGCTCCACATAGACTTCTTCCTCAAGAATTTCGTTCAAGAATGCTGATTTGACATTCATTTGATGTATTTTTAAATGATTATGAGCTGCCAAAGCAATAATCAAACGAATAGTTTCAAGGCGAACAATGATGACAAATACCTCATCATAGTCAATGTCATGTCGTTGACTATACCCTTTCACCACTAGTCTCGTCTTGTGTCTTTCAACATCGTCGTTGGCCTTTCTCTTTGTCTTATAACCACTTCACTCCAATCGGTTTGTGCCCTTTTGGAAGCTTGGTCAACTCCCATATGTCATTTTTCTCTATCGCTCGAATTTCTTCATCCATTGCATCCTTCCATTTCTTGCTTGCAATGGCTTCTTGGAAACTAATGGGCTCACAATCACCAAAAAGACAATAGAGAATTATGTCATTTTGATTTTCATTTACCTCATTAAGTTCCTGTAGACTTCAGGTTCCTCTTGGACCAATTTCGTTCTCAGAATCGCTAGATGAACCTTCAGATGACGATCGGTCGGTTGAATGTGATGCTACTGGACTAGGCAAAACTTCACCAATTTCATCTCTGGTTGGCTCATTTTCATCGTCTTCTTCAAAATATGGAAGGAAATCATACTCCTCCTCCTGTATATTCCAATCCCAAGATGCTTGTTCATAAAAAACAACATCACGACTAATAATTATCTTCCCATTCAAAGGATTGTAAAGGCGATAACCCTTTGAACTTGCATCATAGCCAATAAAGATGAGTTTCTCGCTTTGATCATCGAGCTTGGTTCTTTTTTCTTCCGACACATGAGCATATGCAATACTCCCAAATACCTTGAAGTGACTAATTCTGGACTTTCTTTCATTCCAAGCTTCTTGAGGCGTCTTGTCAATAGCACACTTATGGTTGGTGCTCGATTTGTCAAATAGACCGCACAAGCTATGGTTTGTGCCCAAAATTCCCTTGGCATTTTCTTTGTCTTTAGCATGCTTCTTGCCATATTCAAGATTGTCCGATTCTTCCTCTCCACCACGTCATTTTGTTGTGGTGTCCTTAGTACTGTTAACGGACGTCAGATGCCTTTTTCATCACAAAAATGTTTGAACTCATTTGATGTGAATTCACCACCTCGATCAGTTCTCATGGTCTTGATTATAAGATTGCTTTCATTCTCCACACGTGCCTTAAATCTCTTTAAGATTTCAAATACTTCCGATTTTCCTTCAAAAAGTACACTCATGTTTTTCTAGAAAAATCATCAATAAACAGAATGAAGTATTTACTTTTACCATGAGACTCCGATTTGATCATTCCACACACATCGGCATGGATGAGTTCAAGAGGCTTTTTGGCTCTTGTCATAGACTCCTTCGGAAAACTACTTCGATGTTGTTTGCCAAGTAGGCATCCTTCACACACTTGGTTCGGCTTGAGAATGTGCGGTAAACCTCGCACCATCTTCTTCTTCGACAAGTCTTCTAGACTTCTAAAATTGAGGTGTCTGAACCGTAGATGCCATAACCAGGAGAGATCCTCATAACATGTCTTCAAGCATTTTGGAACATCATTACATATATTCAAAGGGAACATTCGGTTTTTTGTCATGGAAACTTTACCAATAAGTCTCTCATGATTATCCCTCAAATACAAACAATTGTTTTTCATTTGAACTTCAAAACCTTTCTGTAACAATTTTCCTACACTCAATATATTATTTTTTATATTGGGAATGTAATAAACATTTGTAATATATTGATATTCTCCATTTTTTAACCGAATGAGAATTTTACCTACTCCTTTGATGGCGGCCAAAGAATTGTCTCCAAAGGCAATATTACCTTTCTCTATCTCGTTCAACTCCACAAACATCTCGCATTTTTCACACATGCGGTATGAGGCTCCGGTGTCAAGATACCACATACTATCTTGACTCTATTCTTCTCCCTTTGGAACCATAAATAAGGTTTCATTCTCCTCTGCATAATTGGATTGCTCTTGATGGGCTTTGGATGTGCTGGCGGTTGACTGATCATGATGCTTTCGATCACTTGATTCTGATTGAGATGAATAACACTCATTTGCATAATGTCCATACTTATTACAATTATAACATTTTACCTGAGATTTATCTCTCCCAAACCTTCCACCACGTTTTCCACGACCTCGGCCTCCTCTTCCTCTTGAGGAATCACACGAATTTTGAGAAATATTGGTGTTGGTTTCACCTCTTCCACCACAGCCTCGACCACCGCGACCTTGCTAAGGCACTTCCAAGAATAAACAGGCCTAAGTATTTTATGTAGTGTTTGAATTTACGTCAAACCAAGAGTGCCCCCACTATTCAATGCCTTCACTGTTTCCAGAAAATCAATTGTCCTCTATGTCTATAGCTAGCGACAATATCCACTCGGGAATTGCCTAGTAAAAGAATCATCGCTTCTACTGACATAAGAGAACATAAAAAAAAATAAAAATGCAGCCTAGACCAAGAATACACCATAAAATTCATCATTTAGAAGAAAAAAATATTGAGTCGAATATAACTACTAGCATAAGCGAAGTACCTTTACGACCCACTTTATACTTCCCAGGTGCAAAAATGTAGAATTTCTCGCTTGCAAAGGAAAACTGACGATTCCTCAGACAGTAAGCATTGAAAATCTAGCATTGAAGTACCTTGCTAAGGCATTTCCAATAATAAACAAAAAAAATTAAAGAATCAGCCAGTAAACAAACCTTAAAGAATTAGCCAGTAAACAAAAAAAAATTAAAAAATCAACCAGAAAAGTTATCGATCAAACATGGAGAGATGAATATTGAACGAAAAATGGAGAGTTGGGCATCATATACTAACTGAGAGAGCTCGAGAAAGAGAATTACAACGACGAGAGAAGGGACTTACGGCTTGAACGGAGAACGAGAGAGCTCGAGAGAAAGAATTCCAGCGGTGACCTTTGAGCGAGCTTCCAGCGGCGACTTGCGAGCTTCGACGACGAGCTTCAAGAAAAGAACCCTCACTTTGGCGAGCTGAGACCTGAGACGTCGAATAGAAGAGGAAAACGAGAGAGAGGGAAAACGGGAAAGAGGGAAAACGACGCCTAAGAGGGAAAATGGGGGAAAACACCAACCCTACCTTACTTTAATATTCTCAAATTTTATTTTAAAAAAAAATGTAATATTTAGTGACACAAAACATAACCTTTAGCAATGTGATAAATATGTTGCTAAAAATAAAACTTTTTGTGGCACCAGTTTACACGTCTCTGAAACTATTAGTGACACCTAATTTTATCGCGTCACTGAAAATATGTAATTGAGACATTTGGTTTACGGTGCCGCTGAAAGTCATATTTTGCGGCTTATATTTTCCGCGTCACTAAAAACTTGTCACTGAAAACGTATTTTCTTGTAGTGTAAATTGATGTCTAAATCCTTACATGTCGTTCTTATCATGTTTCAAGAGGGAGGATGATCGAAATTAGTTGCTAATAAAAAACTCATGGGACAAGCAAGGGGAAGAAGAAGGGTACAAGTTCGTCCCAAATTAGATGGGGTGTTGTGATTCTTACAATGAAACCCTAAAATATTTTATAACAAAGACAAAATTGTAAAATATCAAATTTATATATATGTATGTATGTATGTATGTACATATGTACATATGTACATATATATGTATCTACACATATATATATATTTAAGTTTTGAAAAAACCCTATGACGATTTTTCCGTGGAGTTCTTTTACCTCCCCAATTCAATTTATATCATCTTGTTTTTTTTTTTTTTTTTTTGTTGAAAAGTCAATTTCTATCATCTAAAACACCACTGTTTCTTGATGTTGACGGGTGCATTGATATTCCTCAAAATTCTCTATTGTTGGTACTAAGGGCATTGATTAGAGCTGACTTTGACTACGATAATTGTACTACCTTCTCTCAGTTTCATGCTTTTACTTTGAAACAATGCTTCATTCTTTGTTTTGTTTTCTTTTACTCTTGGATTTATGATTTTTTTTTCACTTCTTTTCTTTCTTTGGTTTGGTAGGGAAATATAATTAAGATTACATTGTAAACAAGCTACAGTAAAATTAATTACTAGTTATAAATCATACAAGAAGATCAGATCAAATCATATCAACAAAGTAGATGTAACCATACGCTTAATCAATATGAGTGAAGCAACGAACCAACAATTCAAACACAGAGACAGAGCCAATTTTAATTTTTTTTTTTAGTTTAACAATCAACACGAATATTCGATGAGAATTACTTGAAAAGAAAACTTACGAGTGCGAGAGTGTGTAGCTGGCTGAAAAAGAAGTGTAACAATGAGGTTGCCCAAACAACAAAAAAAAAATCCAATTTTAATGTATTTATTTCTTTGAGATCATTGTTGGCATAGAAAATTTTCTTCAAGTAATTGTCTAAGTTCGTGAAATTAAAATGTACTAATTTCATGAAGTTAGATTGAATTGGGTTCAATTTCAACCCAAATTCATTAAGGTAATTGGGTCAGAAGCCCAAAGTTTCAAGCCCAAGCCCATGGATGAGCCCAAATACATATTAGGTCCAAGCCCATGGGCCCAAATGCAACCAAGCTCAAGTCCAAGCCCACGAAGACCTTTAGAAAACTCTATAAATAGGAGGCATGACTTCTCATTTTGGGGGGAGGAGCAAAAAGAAAGGAAGAAGAGAAAGCTCTCAGAAGAAACCGAAGATTGAAGCTCCTTCTGCAAATTGAAGATCAAAGTTCAGACCCTCATCAAATCCAACTGCAGAACTGAAGAACAAGGCTCTAATCATCTTCAAATCCCGACGCAGAACTGAAGAACGAAGCTCAGATCCTCTTCAAATCCCGCTGTAGAATCGAAGATCGAAACTCAGATCCTCGTCAAATTCAGCTGCAGAACTGAAGAACAAGGCTCAAATCCTCTTCAAATCCTACTACAAAACCAAAGATCGAAGCTCAGATCCTCTTCAAATCTCAACGCAGAACCGAAGATCGAAGCTCAGATCATCTAAATCCTCCTACAAAACCAAAGACGGAAGCTCAGAATCTCCTGCGAACCTGAAGACTGAAGCTTACCTCAATCCATCCAAAAGAACTCAAATCCGTCTGAAGAACAAACCTTCAAGACTTTGAAGACTAAAGCTCCTTGAAGATCAACAAACTCCTTGAAGCTCACGAAGCTCTTGATACAACTTCAATCTCAAGAACAAGCTGCAAAGCCCTTGAGACAACTTCAATCTCAAGAACAAGCTACAAGCCCTTGAGATGACTTCAAATTCGAGAACAAGCATTCCAGCCCTCGAGTGAAACACATTCACACAAAAGAGAGAGAATCAGAGGATTATGTATTAGAGATTGTACACTCACACGCATACAACATCAATACAAATCAAAGTTTATTCCACGTGTCTCATTCATTTGAAATCTCGTGTGAACAGTTTGGCACGCCCAGTGGGACCATCTCCACCTCTCATCTCTCTCTCTTATCTCAAAACAAAAGTATAAAAATGTCGTTCAAGATTTCCTCAATGGTCGATGTCATGAACAAATCTTACATCGGTTTTATTGCCCATTGTTGCTTCAATGAACTGACGTTGCAAGAAGATACAACTTCTATTGTTGCAGGCCAAGGAACAACCTTGCAGGGGGCATATACTAATGACAAGTTTCTTGTTAAGTATAACCCTTTGTTTGAATCTGATTCTGACGTAGTAACTGTCATGATGACTGAGACAAGAACTATGGAAGAAAGAATGGTTGAGATGTAGGAACACATCAACAACTTGATGAAGGCGATTGAAGAAAAAGATTCTCAAATCGTGAAACTAAAGAGCCAAATTGAGAACCAACATATCACCGAATCAAGTCAAACCCAAGTCATAAAAAATCACGACAAAGGAAAGACTATAGTGCAAGATGATCAGCCACAGTGTTCTACTTCGATCGCTTCACTATCCATCCAACAGCTCCAAGATATGATCACAAACTGTATCAGAGCTCAGTACGGTGGACCTACTCAAGATTCCCTCTTGTATTCCAAACCTTATACTAAGAGGATTGATAACTTGAGAACGCCAATCGGGTATCAGCCACTGAAATTTCAGCAGTTTGATGGAAAGGGAAATCCTAAACAACATATTGCACACTTTGTTGAGACATGCGAGAACGCTGGTACTCGAGGGGACCTACTAGTCAAACAGTTCGTTCGAACACTTAAAGGAAATGCTTTTGACTGGTACACTAATCTAGAACCTGAGTCAATAGACAGTTGGGAGGAACTCGAAAGAGAGTTTTTGAATCGTTTCTACAGCACTAGACGAACCGTTAGCATGTTCGAGCTCACCAACACTAAACAATGAAAAAGTGAACTCGTTGTTAACTATATAAATCGTTGGAGAGCCATGAGTCTAGATTGCAAAGATCGCCTCACTGAACTCTCTTCCGTTGAGATGTGCATTCAAGGCATGCTCTGGGAACTCCTCTACATCCTTAAAGGTATAAAGCCTCACACCTTTGAGGAACTAGCAACTCGCGCCCACGATATGGAGCTAAGTATTTCTAGTCGAGAAAAGAAAGACATTCTCCTCCCTAACATGAGAAAAGAAGGAAGGAACGACGAAGAGACTATAGAAGAATCTATGGTTGTCAACACAACCCTTCCCAAGTCATCTTCGAAAGAAAAACGACAAACAAATGGAGCGTATCACTTAACTTTAAAAGAAAGACAGAAGAAAATCTATCATTTCCCTGATGTCGACATCCCTGATATGTTGGAACAACTATTGGAAGCGCAACTGATAGAGCTTCCTAAGTGTAAACGACCAGAAGAGATGGAGAAAGTCGATGATCTCAAGTATTGCAAGTATCATCGAGTTATTGGTCATCCAGTGGAAAGATGTTTTGTCCTAAAGGACTTAATTCTAAAGCTAGCTATGGAAGAAAAAATTGAGCTCGACCTTGATGAAGTAGCCCAATCAAATCTGACTACAATCAAAGGAAAGAGCCAACATCAAAGAAAGAAGGATCCTAAGAAACTTCAACCCAAGAGGAAGAGAAGTAAAAAGTTTTCTCAACCTCAACAACTGGTGATGTTGAATAAATCCTTCTCCAAAACTTTCCACAAAAAGGAAAAAGAGAACTTTGCAACTTCCTACTGCATCGACGTAGAAGAAGTTGACAATTTCAAGAAGGTTGAACAAAGGACATCCGTCTTTGATCGTATCAAGCCTTCAACTACTCGTCCTTCGGTATTCCAAAGAATGAGTATGGCCGCAACAAAAGAAGAAAATCAATGTTCGACGTCCGCTTTCACTCGACCTTCAGCTTTCCAAAGGCTAAGTGTCTCCACATTGAAGAAAGGTCAACCTTCAACATCTGTTTTTGATCGCCTCAAAGAAACAAGCGATCAACCTAAAAGAAAGATGGACAGCTTGGAGGCGAAACTTTTTGATGAAGTAAGAGTGATAAGAAGCTTCAAAGTACTGTCCCGTCACGTATGAAAAGGAAGTTCTTTGTTCTCATAAATACAGAAGGTTCCTTGAAAGTGAGACCAAATCTCATTATCTTGACCAATCCTACAAGTCAAGGATCTGATCAAGACCATGATGAAGATAAGGGCTTTTAAAATGTAAAACTCCTTATCGTAAGAGTCTAAACTGCATGATGCTCCTAGCCCACACGAGCTTAAAAGGTGAGTGCAAAAAAAATCCTGAACTACGTTATGACTTGATCCCTATTCTTATAGGGTAAGTAGGCAACTTAAAGAAAACTTTAAGTTCAGTCTCTACAAAAAAAGTGTGACAAATATTGAAGCACGACAATGAAAATTGAAGAAATTCATCACTACTGGGGGCAACACAACAAACTGAAGTTGTACATCATTATAAATGTGAAGCTACGAGTTGAATGGTTAAAAGAAGACTTCATTCCTCCAAATTCAATGTCTCGCTAGCCTCAAGTTTGGTGTTTCACTCACCCTAAGTTCGTTGTTCCCTCTTCTTCAAGTTTGAAGGTTCTCCCGTGCTTCGATGTCTCTTATCTCCAAGTTTGAAGAACACAATTCCTTCTATCCAAGTTTGAACAAGGCTCATTCTCTCAAAGTTTGGAGGTTCCCGCTTCGCTGTAGTTCCTTCTCTCCAAGTTCGAAGGTTCTCCCACGTTTTGCTGCAGTTCCTTCCTCCAAGTTCGAAGGTTCTCACGTTGCTCCGCCGTAGTTCTTTCTTCCAAGTTCGAAGGTTCTCATCCGCTTCGCTGGAGTTCTTTCTCCCCAAGTTCGAAACTTCTCATGTGCTTCGTTGCAGCTCCTTCTCCAAGTTCGAAGGTGATTCTCTCTGCTGCTTCTCTCCGTTCAAGTTTGACGGTGCTTCTCTCCGTTCAAGTTCGAAGGTGCTTCTCTCCATTCAAATTCGAAGGTGCTTCTCTCTGTTGTGCCTTCTCCAAGTTCGAAGGTGCTTCTCTCCACTGCTCCTTCTCCAAGTTTGAAGGTGCTTCTCTCTGTCCAAGTTCGAAGGTGCTTCTCTTTGTTGCTCTTTCTCCAAGTTCGAAGGTACTTCTCTTCGCTGCTCCTTCTCCAAGTTCGAAGGCGCTTCTCTCCACTACTCATTCTCCAAGTTCGAAGGCGCTTCTCTTCACTGCTCATTCTCCAAGTTCGAAGGCGCTTCTCTCTACTGCTCCTTCTCAAAGTCTGAATGTGTTTCTCTCCACTACTCCTTCTCCAAGTTCGAAGGTGTTTCTCTCTACCCCTCCTTTTAGAGGTTCGCCACTATGGTTCTCCTTCTCCAAGTGCGAAGGTTCACCGTTGCTCCTTTTCAATTGTTTGGCGGTGGTTGACGGCCTCGCCTCGCTTCATCTTCAAATGTTGGCAGTTGACGGCGTCCGCTGCGCTTCATCTTCAAAGGTTGACGGTTGGCAGCTTGAACCTCGCTTCATCTTCAAAGGTTGGCAGCATCGCTTCATCTTCAAAGGTTGGCAGTTGACAGCTTCAGCCTCGCTTCATCTTCAAATGTTGGTAGTTGACGACATCAACCTCGCTTGAACTTCAAATGTTGGCGATTGACGACTTTGACCATGCTTCATCTTCAAGGTTGGTGGTTGACAACTTTGGCTTTGCTTCATCTTCAAAGGTTGACGGTGCAAGTGGGCAAGAGACAATCCTGAATTCCGCCTGAATCAGGGGTTGATCACTGCCTGTGGCAAAATGAGAAGGGCGAGAGACCATCCTGAATTTCGCCTGAATCAGGGGTTGATCACTGCCTGTGGCAAGATGAGAAGGGCGAGAGACGATCCTGAATTCCGCCTGAATCAGGGG
Organism: Luffa acutangula; assembly: GCA_036850905.1. NCBI lineage: Eukaryota > Viridiplantae > Streptophyta > Magnoliopsida > Cucurbitales > Cucurbitaceae > Luffa > Luffa acutangula. Next base: position 6,017,732 of record CM072094.1, on the reverse strand, counting down.
TTGATCACTGTCTGTGGCAAGATGAGAAAGGCGAGAGACCATCCTGAATTCCGCCTAAATCAGGGGTTGATCACTGCCTGTGGCAAGATGAGAAGGGCGAGAGACCATCCTGAATTCCGCCTAAATCAGGGGTTGATCACTGCCTGTGGCAAGATGAGAAGGGCGAGAGACCATCCTGAATTCCGCCTGAATCAGGGGTTGATCACTGCCTGAGGCAAGATGTGAAAGGGCGACAAACCATCTTGAATTCCGCCTGAATCAGGGGTTGATCACTGCCTGTGGTAAGATGAGAAAGGCGAGAGACCATCCTGAATTCCGCCTGAATCAGGGGTTGATCACTGCCTGTGGCAAGATGAGAAGGGCGAGAGACCATCCTGAATTCCGCCTGAATCAGGGGTTGATCACTGCATGTGGCAAGATGAGAAGGGCGAGAGACCATCCTGAATTCCGCCTGAATCAGGGGTTGATCACTGCCTGAGGCAAGATGTGAAAGGGCGACAGACCATCCTGAATTCCGCCTGAATCAGGGGTTGATCACTACCTGTGGCAAGATGAGAAGGGCGAGAGACCATCCTGAATTCCGCCTGAATCAGGGGTTGATCACTGCCTGAGGCAAGATGTGAAAGGGCGACAGACCATCCTGAATTCCGCTTGAATCAGGGGATGATCACTTCCCAAGGTAAGATGCGGTCGACGGCCTCGCCTCGCTCCATCTTCAAAGTCGGCCTCGTTCCGCTTCATCTCCAAAGTCGGCGGTTGACGGCCTCGTTCCGCTTCATCTCTAAAGTCGGCAGTTGACGGCCTCGTTTCGCTTCATCTATAAAGTCGGCAGTTGACGGCCTCATTCCCCTTCATCTCCAAAGTCGGCAGTGGACGACCTCGTTCCGTTTCATCTCCAAAGTCGACGGTTGGCAGTATCGTTCCACTCCATCTTCAAAGTTGGTGACTGACAACCTCGTTCTTCTCCATCTTCATAGTTCACAGCTGACGAGGGTTGAAGCAGTTTAGTTAAAAAGAAAAAGAAAGAAAAAGAGTAAAAGAAAAAAAAAAAGAGAAAAGAAATTAGACAAGAAAAGTTGAAAAGCTAGAAAAAAAAAAAAAGAGAGAGAAGAAAACAACATAATAAAAAGTTGCAACATAAAAAAGTTTTGGTTAAATTAAAAAAAAAACACACGAATATGTAAAAGGAAAACAAGGAAAAAAATGCTGAAAAAAAAACGGGGAAAATTAAAATTAAATTAAAAAAAAAAGAAATACAAAAGTTGAAAACAAAAACAACAAAAATAGTCTGAAAGATAAAAGTTAAAAAATATATATATAATAATAAATAAACAAAAAAATATAAGAAAAAAAAAGAAAAAAAAAGTGGTGGGTGCACATTTTTTTAGGATAAAGGAAGTTAGTTGAAACAAAAAAATAAATAATCATATTTTTTAAAAAATAAAAATAAAAATAAATAAGAAATTTAAGAAATCTGGTCACGATATTCCTCTCCCTTCTCCCCAGTTTCTACTCTCTCAACCACGCAATCGCCGACGACAACCCACGACAACCCAACTCCGGCAAGGCGATTTTCCTTGCTCCGACACCAACAGTAACAACACCTCCTTTCCGATAGACCTCCGACATGCAACAAACCCAAACGCAGGCGCGACGGCATATTCGCGTTGTTAGAAATTAAGCTAGATTTATGATATGGTAAGTTAAATAAGTTACAATGTTTAAACTTTTGTGAGTTACTACTTAATTAAGTATACCATTTGAAAGTAAGAGATCTATGCAAGGTGTTAAAGTACAAGTTAAGTTTGTAAATTTAGATTGTGAGTTTTTTGTTCTAGAGTCCTATAAATAGGATGTATTTTCTTATGCTTAAAGTAAGTCAAGTAAAGCAATTCAAAGAGAACAATTTTCTTCTCTTGTGTGTTCTTGAGTTTTGTAAGGGAACAAGTTTCTTCTCTACAAAATTGTGAGTTTTAGAGTGATTATTATCGTGGGCTCATCGACGTTTCCAACAAAGTGGTATCAGGGCGAAGGTTGAAGATGTCATCCAACAATATGTTGCAACCTCAACTTCCTCGTTTTGAAGGAAAGAATTATAGACGATGGAGTCAACAAATGAAAGTTCTTTATGGATCTCAAGATCTTTGGGACATTGTTGAAAATGGATATGTGGAGCAAGAACGTGAGGAAGATCTTTCACAACAACAACTCAATGAGTTGAAAGATGCTAGAAAAAAAGACAATAAGGCATTATTTTTTATCTACCAAGCTGTAGATGAAAATATTTTCGAAAGAATTTCAGGAGCCTCAACTGCTAAAGCAGCATGGGATGCATTACAGAGTCTATACAAAGGAGAAGAGAAGGTAAAAATGGTAAGATTGCAAGCACTTCGAGCTGAATTTGATACCATTCGAATGAAAAATGCTGAAACTATTGAAGAATTTTTTAATCGTGTTCTCTTAATTGTTAACCAATTGATATCAAATGGAGAAACAATTGGAGATCAAAGAGTGGTCGAAAAGATTCTTAGAAGCATGACTAGAAAATACGAACACATTGTCGTAGCAATTGAAGAATCTAAAGATTTGTCGACTCTTTCCATTAATAGCTTAATGGGATCTCTCCAATCTCATGAGCTTAGATTGAAGCGGTTCGATTCTACTTCTTCAGAAGAAGCTTTTCATATGCAAACTTCTTGTAGAGGGAGATCTAGTGGAAGAAGAGGTGGACGTGGTGGTCGAGGAAATGGCAGATCCAACGACTCCAAAAATTTTGAGTCCGAAAGAAGTGATAATCAAAATTCTTCAAATAGAGGAAGAGGAAGAAATTCAAGCAGAGGAAGAAGCAAAGGTAGAGGTCATGGAGATTTTTCTCACATTAAATGTTTCAATTGTGGACGTTATGGGCATTTTCAAGCGGATTGTTGGTCCAAAAAGACTAATCAGGCAGAGACAACCCTAATGCATGAACAACAGGATAATGACCAAGGTCTTCTTTTCCTCACCTTAAATGTCCAAGAAACAAGCACTGAAGATATATGGTATCTTGATAGTGGTTGCAGTAATCACATGACGGGAAGGAAGGATATTTTCGTAATTTGGATGATTCTCTCCATAATCAGGTGAAGACTGGTGACAATAAGAAGCTCGAAGTTAAAGGAAAAGGAGATATCCTTGTTAAGACAAAGAATGGAGCAAAACGAATCACTGATGTATATTTTGTTCCAGGTCTTAAACACAATCTCTTAAGTGTTGGGCAACTTTTATTGAAAGGGCATGATGTAATCTTCAAAGATAGCATGTGCGAGATCAGAACCAAGAATGGAGGTCTCATAACAAAGGTACATATGACTACAAACAAGATGTTTCCTATCAAAATGTCTTATGAGAAACTTTTATGTTTTGAGATGTTGGTAAAAGATACTTCATGGCTTTGACATTATCGATATGGACACTTGAGTTTTGACACTTTATCGCACATGTGTCAACAACATATGGTGAGAGGAATGCCAAACATTCGAAAGGAAGATCAACTTTGTGAAGCATGTATTTTGGGGAAGCATCATCGAAATCCATTTCCAATAGGAAATGCTTGGAGAGCATCAAAACCTCTCGAGCTTGTCCATACATATTTATGTGGACCCATGCGAACTACTACACTTGGAGGTAATCGTTATTTTCTCACATTTATTGATGACTACAGTCGGAAGACATGGATTTACCTACTAAAGGAAAAGAGCTCTACTTTTGAGTGTTTCAAAGCATTCAAAGCAATGGTTGAAAATGAAAGCAACTTGAAGTTGAAAACATTGCGTTCTGATCGTGGAGGAGAATATATTGTTTTTGAAAATTTCTTGAAGGAAAATGGAATCAAGCACCAGAAGACAGTTCGAAGAACTCCTCAACAAAATGGAGATGCAGAGAGAAAGAACAGGATAATAATGGAGCTTGCAAGGAGTATGTTGAAAGCTAAGAAACTTCCTAATGAATTTTGGGGAGATGCAGTGACGTGTGTTGTTTATCTCTTGAATCGGGCTTCAACCAAAAGTGTTCAGGGCCTTACACATCAAGAAGCATGGAGTGGATTAAAGTCAACTGTTAGTCACCTAAGAGTATTTGGTTGCATTGCTTATTCTCACATATCTGATGAGAAAAGAGGTAAGCTAGATGATAAGTCAGAGAAATGCATCTTTGTTGGGTACAGTGAAAACTCCAAGGCTTATAGATTATACAATCCTATAAGCAAGAAAATCATTATTAGCCGAGATGTCAAATTCAATGAAGTAGAATTTTGGAGATGGGATTCAGCAAATGAAGACCAAAATCCATTACTTGTGGACATGGATAACAAAAGAGGTGATCAAGATTTGGAGCTTGAAGAGACTCAACCAATGGCTTCATCTTCATCTTCATCCTCATCTCCATGTCCCACAAGTGTTGAAGAAACTCCGCCAAGGAAAACAAGAAGTATTCAAGAGATTTATGATGCTTCAAGAAGGATGATAGAAGATGATCATGTTGATTTTGCTTTATTTGCGGACGTGGATCATATATATTTTGAAGAGGCGATTCAAGATGAAAAATGGAAAGCTGCAATGGATCAAGAGATCAATGCAATAAGAAGAAATGAAACATGGGAGTTAGTACAACTACCAGAGAGCAGAAAAGCTCTTGGAGTAAAATGTGTGTATAGAACAAAGCTGAAGCAAAATGGTGAAGTTGAGAAGTACAAGGCAAGACTTGTTGTCAAAGGGTATAAGCAAAAGTATGGCGTGGATTATGAAGAAATATTTGCTCCTGTGACTCGCTTAGAGACTGTTCGTTTGCTTCTAGCTCTTGCAACACAAAATGACTGGAAAGTACATCAAATGGATGTAAAGTCAGCTTTTCTAAATGGGTATTTGGAGGAAGAAATATATGTTGAACAACCCTCTGGTTATGTCAGAATTGGAGAAGAAAATAAGGTGTGTCGATTGAAGAAAGCATTGTATGGGCTGAAGCAAGCACCAAGAGCCTGGTACAGTCGTATTGATAGTTTCTTCCTGAAGAATGGTTTTAGAAGATGTCCGTCCATATGAACATGCTCTCTATACCAAAGAAGATAGAAATGGTAATTTTCTAATCATTTGTCTTTATGTTGATGATCTAATTTTTACGGGAACTTCAACCATGATGCTTGAAGATTTCAAAGAGAGCATGAAGAAGGAATTTGAGATGACCGATATGGGCTTACTTCATTACTTCCTTGGTATTGAAGTTAAGCAAGGTGATCATGGGATCAACATTTCTCAAAAGAAGTATGCAAAAGATTTGATGGTAAAGTTCAAAATGGAGAATGTTTATCCTGCCAATACTCCTATGGAAGTAGGTTTGAAATTGAGCAAACATGATGAGAGTGAAGATTTTAATGCCACCGTTTATAGAAGTCTTGTTGGTAGTTTGATGTATTTAACTACAACTAGACCTGATCTTATGTTCTCAGTCAGTTTGTTGAGCAGGTCTATGGCATCACCAAAGAGAAGTCATTGGGAAGCTGGAAAAAGAGTGCTTCGATATGTTCTTGGAACAATTGATCATGGAATTCACTACAAAAAGAACATGGATAATGTTCTAGTCGGTTATAGTGATAGTGATTGGGGAGGAAATATTGATGATTACAAAAGCACTTCTGGATATGTGTTTAACATTGGTTCCGGTGCAGTTTCATGGGCATCAAAGAAGCAGGATGTTGTAGCCTTGTCAACAACCGAAGCTGAATATATTTCTTTGTCCACTGCCAGTTGTCAAGCGCTTTGGCTGAGAAGGGTACTACAAGAACTGAAGTGTCCTCAAGAAAAGGAGACAACCATGTTTTGTGACAATAGTTCATCAATTGCTCTAGCGAAGAATCCAGTTTTTCATGGAAGGAGTAAACATATAAAGATCAAGTATCATTTCATCAGAGAATTGATCAAAGATGGAGAAGTATGCATCAACTATTGCAAGACACAAGAGCAGGTAGCAGACATATTCACAAAAGCATTAAAAGTTGATTTGTTTTTGAAAATGAAAGAGAAGCTTAGAGTCATGGAAGTCTAGCTTAAGGGAGGATGTTAGAAATTAAGCTAGATTTATGATATGGTAAGTTAAATAAGTTACAATGTTTAAACTTTTGTGAGTTACTACTTAATTAAGTATACCATTTAAAAGTAGGAGAGTTATGCAAGGTGTTAAAGTACAAGTTAAGTTTGTAAATTTAGATTGGGAGTTTTTTGTTCTAGAGTCCTATAAATAGGATGTATTTTCTTATGCTTAAAGTAAGTCAAGTAAAGCAATTCAAAGAGAACAATTTTCTTCTCTTGTGTGTTCTTGAGTTTTGTAAGGGAACAAGTTTCTTCTCTACAAAATTGTGAGTTTTAGAGTGATTATTATCGTGGGCTCATCGACGTTTCCAACACGCGTGAACTCGAGCAGCGACGACACTTTCTCTCTCCTTCTCGATTTCCGGCAACCCACAGCGGCGGTTAACAACCTTCTCCCTCGACTTACAAGACCTACGCCCAGACAATTTAGATCGGAGAGCAGAGCGCTTCAACCATGACCTCTGATGCATTCTTCTGATAAAATAAAATTGCGGACTTGTCTGCTGGTTGCTGGGACGATGGATGTCAATTGGGATCGTGGACTCACTGCAGCCAAAGTTATTTCCATATTGCTTGATGAAAACTGGGGGTATATATTGATGAAATTTTAGGCTGGTAAAGAGATTTGGATGGGTACAAAATCATGATTCTAATAAGATTTTATCTTATTTGAGGAGTGAATCTCACTGGTAAAGCTAATTTTGGTGAATTCCATGCGTAAATTTGGGTGAGAATTGTCTACTTATTTATTTTAAATATTAAGCCAAAATCTTCCTAGGGTAAAATTCAAAATTTCAGTACTGATAGATTATTCACCTAACATTGGAAGTATCCCAAATTCTTTTTCAAATTAAAATTTGAAGGGTGTTTGAATCCAATTCCAAATTCAATTTGAATCAAATTTTGTTCGGATTTAAATTCGTGATAGAATTTAAATTGTGTCTAAAATCCAAATTTGGGTACATTCAAAGTCAGCAAAATTGTGGACTAAGATTCAAGTTCAAAATCCACCCAAATTCAAGTCAAGATTAGGGATAGAGTACAAAATCTAGATTGAACTAAGTTCCTTTCAAAGATTTGGGAATAAACCAAAATTTTATCCCAAAATCAAGGTTGGACTCAAATCCTTATTCAAATTAAATTTCAAATTCAAGCTCATAATTTGAAATTTCTTATCAAATCAAAATTTGGGCATAATCCAAATTTTATCTCAAATCAAATTTGACAAAAGTACAAACTCAAATTGTATTCCAAATGAAAATTGGGTAGAATATTGCTTCAAATCAAATATTGGCATACTCCAAATTTAGTTCCAAACCAAAATTTGACTAAAATTCAAACCTCGAGTTTTATTCCAAATTTTTAAAAAAATGGTAGAATTCAAAGTTTCTTTCAAAGCCAATTTGTGGTAAATCTCAAATTTTTACCTCAAATCCAAAATTTGGCCTAAAACATGAGTGAACTATAATTCAAATTTTATTCTAAGTTCAAAACCTGGAAATAGCCTCAAATCCTACTCCTAGTTCAAGTACAAATTGGGTGGTCAAAATTATGAAGAAAAAAATTATTGCCAAGTCATAATTTTCGAGATTCACCCACACATATTTGTGCATAAATCTCGAAAAGGGGACATTTGTTGGCATAGAAAATTTTCTTCAAGTAATTGTCTAAGTTCGTGAAATTAAAATGTACTAATTTCATGAAGTTAGATTGGATTGAGTTCAATTTCAACCCAAATTCATTAAGGTAATTGGGTCAGAAGCCCAAAGTTTCAAGCCCAAGCCCATGGATGAGCCCAAATACATTTTAGGTCCAAGCCCATGGGCCCAAATGCAACCAAGCTCAAGCCCAAGCCCACGAAGACCTTCAGAAAACTCTATAAATTGGAGGCATGACTTCTCATTTTGGGGGGAGGAGCAGAAAGAAATGAAGAAGAGAAAGCTCTCAGAAGAAACCGAAGATTGAAGCTCCTTCTGCAAATTGAAGATCAAAGTTCAAACCCTCATCAAATCCAACTGCAGAACTGAAGAACAAGGCTCTAATCATCTTCAAATCCCGATGCAGAACTGAAGAACGAAGCTCAGATCCTCTTCAAATCCCGCTGCAAAATCGAAGATCGAAGCTCAGATCCTTGTCAGATTCAGCTACAAAACTGAAGAACAAGGCTCAGATCCTCATCAAATTCAGCTGCAGAACTGAAGAATGAAGCTCAGATCCTCTTCAAGTCCCGCTGCAGAATCGAAGATCGAAGCTCAGATCCTCGTCAAATTCAGCGCAGAACTGAAGAACAAGGCTCAAATCCTCTTCAAATCCTACTGCAGAACCAAAGATCGAAGCTCATATCCTCTTCAAATCTCAACGCAGAACCGAAGATCGAAGCTTAGATCATCCAAATCCTCCTGCAAAACCAAAGATGGAAGCTCAGAATCTCCTGCGAACCTGAAGACTGAAGCTTACCTCAATCCATCCAAAAGAACTCAAATTCGTCTGAAGAACAAACCTTCAAGACTTTGAAGACTAAAGCTCCTTGAAGATCAACAAACTCCTTGAAGCTCACGAAGCTCGTGATACAACTTCAATCTCAAGAACAAGCTGCAAAGCCCTTGAGACAACTTCAATCTCAAGAACAAGCTGCAAAGCCCTTGAGACGACTTCAAATTCGAGAACAAGCATTCCAGCCCTCGAGTGAAACACATTCACACACAAGAGAGAGAATTAGAGGATTATGTATTAGAGATTGTACACTCACACGCATACGACATCAATACAAATCAAAGTTTATTCCACGTGTCTCATTCATTTGAAATCTCGTGTGAACAATCATAAACTTACAAATCTAGGATAAAAATTGATAAGCATTCCAAATTTAGAGTAAAATTTGATTATTTCCCCCCTAAAATATGGGAATTGTGTGTCACTCATTACTAAAGAGTACATGATGGATTGAGGCCTAGTTTACTAAAGAGTCCTCAAGATTCTAATTTTGATCCATAATTACTGTGTTTAATTTAATTTATCTGTAACAGCCTGTTTTTTTTTTTTTTTTTAAAAAAAGGGAAAAGTGGGGCTCGGTCAAAAAAAGAAAGAGAGAAAATGGGGGGGAACTTCCCCCCAAATGCGGTCAATTGACCATTTAAAAAAGAAAAATTTGTACACTCTCTCTCCCACAACACTCTCCCTCCCTCACGGTGATCTCTCTCTCTCTTGCTCCCTCTCAACCGTCAACCTAACGATCCGTGCGTCGCCGCCTCCCCGATTTCAGATCTGCATGCTGCCGCCATCTCGCCGTCATGAACCGCCGCTATTCGTCGTCTCCTGAAGCGCCATCGCAGCCACAAGCAGCCACTGCCACCCTCGGTTTCGTCTATCGTTTCAAATCTATTCGACGCCTTCAGCTAGTGGGTAAGGAGTTTGTAAGTGTGGTTTAAGGGGGTTGGTCGATTTAATGTTTAATTAAGGATACCCACTTATTTTAGCTTTCTATTTCAAGGTGCCCGTGGCATTGGAGGCCGAATTGTCGAATTGGAGCGAATTTAGAAATTGGACAGCGAGCAGTAGTTTCATTTGGGTGAGTTTTCGGCCCTCTCAAGTCTTGTGTTTTAGGAAAATAACTGAGATTGTTATGCCTCTGATGTGTGAATATATATTTTATGTGTTAATAGACGAAAATTTCGCATCACGTGGTTGGCGTTGTATCGAGTTGTTGGGTGACTTTCGATCAAGCGTAGTATCTCAATGTAAGTAGCCCTTTGGAATAAGTTCTATACTTTAAAACTCATTAAAGTTGAGTGTGGCTTATAATAGCATGAGTTGGTTTTTAATCCTTAAGTTGGATTCAAATTCCATGTTTTAAATGCATTGGATGGTAGCTGAGCATGGTAAGTACTTTGCTGGATTAAACTCTATTAAGCATTGAGATGACTGATGTGTTCCCGGCATGAGAAAGTGTATATGTTGTTTGGATTTAGACTGAAATGATGTGATGCGTTTATTTTAAGAATTCTGGCTACTACTTATTTGTGTTATGTGATAGAAGCGAGTGCGTGACTGGTGTATATTTCGTAGCTGCCTAACATTGTTTGTGGACAACGGGAAGTTGTGATTTTCTTTGTTTAGGAGGGTTTGCCTGTTTAGGAGGGTTGTCGTTAAAATAGCAAGGGTTAAGGGGTCCTAAAGGGTAAAAGATTAAGAAAGGGAAAAGGATAGACTAGTTGCCTCGATTGCGGGTCGTGTCAATTAAACACCTAGGACTGAGATGTAATAGACTGAAATGAGGGGCTTAATGGGCGGGACTTGGCTTCGCAATCTAGGTGCCATTTACTAACTGTGGAAGTAAATTCCTGACTTAAACCCATGGACGCCCCACCAGTGAAATGGTAGTTTAGAGCGCTAAGCGCCCATTAGTGCCTTGAGGGATGAGACTTAGCTCCACTGACTGGGTGCCATCTACCATCAGTAGGAGTAGAGACCTCCCAAAACTCCCACACGTGCACTATCAGTGAGTTGGCAAACCTATATATTTATAGGTGTACTAATTGAACACGAGACCCGAACTACAGATAAATGAAATGATATGAAATGAAATGACTGAGAATGAGATGACCTAACCCTTAGGCCCTTAACTCGAATAAAATGCTAAAACCTTGATTGCTACTTACTGAGTATTTTCTTAAACACTCATTCTTTTCCCTTACATACAACTGCAGATAGAGGTAAAGGTGTACAGAACGCGTGACGGAGAGCTGTTGAGCCATGGATCTCCTTTAGGATAGTCTTCCTCATTTTACATTTTGAAATTCTCCTTTTGAACTTGTATTGTGAACGATTTACGATTTATTCCGCTTTAAGTTTTGTTTGAATAACTAAAGGTTTCGTTTGTTCTGTTTTTAACTGGGATCCCAGATTGAAAAGTTTCGCAAAATTTCTAAGTACGCTATCTTTAAATGTAATTTCCTCGCTGTTCTTAGAAGTAGAACGTAATGCATGTAGTAGCGGCCTTAGGATCTAGGCATGAAAAGTAGGGTCGTTACATTATCTATCATTCAACTTTCAACACACTCAAAATCCGCCCCAAAAATCTAACTTTCCTTGTTCCAAACCCCTTTAAAAAAACCCTAAATCTCCTAAATCATCTCTACTTTATTTTAACATGGGTGATTGGAAGAATTTTGGTCATGATGTGCTGCTAACAGTAGCAAATTACTTTAATATCCACACTTATTACATTTGATTTCGTGCAGGCACTTCGTGGAGAAGCAATTTGCCCAAATGGCCGAAGCACTTGTGTTACAACATTTCATGGCTAATACTTCATGAAAATGGTCACCAAAAGCTTGTTTGTACAACCCTTTAAATCTTCATGAAATTTTTGTTGGGTTTTATGCCCTAAAACTCATAAATAGTGAATGTAAACAAATTGTATACTTGTTTCAATAAAGTGTAATTGAGTTTCTACAATAAAGTGTTACTGTTAAATATTGCACAATTTGACCCAAATCCAATAAACTAAGATCCAAGGTTGTTTACATGTGACTTGAACTAGTATGTGGGGACATACGGGGATTGGTGTTCAAGTAACAACCTAAAAGGTCTATAGTACAAGGATAAGGCAGGGTACCTTATCCTGGTAACACTATGTGATACGGCCTGCTTTGAATTCGATACAGACGTATTAATCCAAGGCGTCCATGTAGGAGACATGCGAGCGGGGGTATCCTATGCAATGAGTTTGCATAAGACCGGACCACGAAATAGTCAACCATTAGTTATAACATCGTTAACTAGTTAGGTTACTGTTTCAATAGGATGACCTAGGTAACTCAGTCTTAATCCTGAGTGTGTCATGAACTCCTTCTCATGAGGGATTGTCCTTTGATTAGCATGGGTGAGAGTGGCCAATACGCCGACTCAATATGTCTTCCTTTTTGGGGACAAGACCGAGTGGGAGGCTGGGGACATGACAACACAAGAAGGAATTCACTCCTTCCCGCTTCTAGGAGAAGTAGATGAGTGTTCTCTTAAGTGGTGACTCCGGGACTTGAACAAAGGGATCCCACCCTCTCACTGGCCCGAGAGGGACTTTCTGTTTAATGGTTGGACCATAAACAGGTTGTTCATTAGAGGAGCACTAGTACTTAAGGAGACAGATGTAACATAGGGGTAAAACGGTAATTTGACCCAGTTGTGATTACGGACACTCGTGAAGGATTGACTTACCGGTATAGGTCTACATCCATGGACACAGAAATGTTCTACAGTGAGAAGAGTTCAGCTGTGGGTCTTTAGTTGAATGACCCACAGTTAATGAATATTGGTTAACCTGATTAATGAGTTTAATCTATTAACCTCATATCATTGGAGCTTCTGATCTGTAGGTCCATTAGGTCCCCCTGCTAGCTCGTAAAGAGTAATTAGGAACAAATATATCTTGAGAGAATTTTAATAGTTCAAATTCATATTGGGAATTAAGTTAATTGTATGAAATACAAATTAATATAATGTATAGGGATGCATTAAAATATAAAGCCTAATTTGAGATTAAACTTTATTATATTGAGAGATTGAATATATTTGAAAGAGTTCAAATATATGTCTAATTAAATATATGGTATTTAATTAGAAGATGAATTGATTAATTATGAATTAATTAATTATTCAATTTAGTTTAAATTAAACGAGATTTAATTAAACTATAGTCTATGAGAGGAATAAATATTTGAAGAAATTCAAATATTAATATGAATTTGATTCATATTAAATTTATAGGATATAAGAGAATTTGAAGGAGTTCAAATTTTAATATGAATATTATTCATATTATGGAATTAATTAATTGAAGGCCTGAAATTAAATATATGATATTTAATTGGGTAATTAATTAATTAACTAATAGAAGGTCTGAAATTAAATATATGATATTTAATTGGTGATTAATTAATTAAAGAATTAATTAATTGGTAATTAATCGATTATGGAAATGATTAATTACTTATGGAAATGATTAATCACTTATGGAAGTGATCAATCATTTATGGAAAAGATTAATCAATTATGGAATTGATTGGTTATGAAAAAGATTAAATCAGTTATGGAAATAATTGATTATAAATGAATATTTTATTCATGGCCTTTCTCCTATAAATAGAACACTAACCCTAGGGTTTAGGTACCACAACATATGGCCACCATAAGGCCCTCTCATATTCTCTCAACTCAAGAACTCTAGGGATAATTTTCTCTCTAGAGTTTTTCCCATTCAAGATTAGGTAGTCCCACAACTACGTTCCTAATCTCAGAGTTATAGCGGGGAAGATCAAATGGTGGTGTTCTTCGTTGTTGCAGAGTAATCAAGAAAGGCGTTCTTGAAGAATTCAGAGTCGTCAACGAAGGTATGTTTCTCACCGTTTAACCTTTTGCCAATGCATTGGTATTTTAGTAGAAACAAAATTAACTACGAACGGTCCAATTGCTTCCGCTGTAACGGAATTGGGAATTCAAATCCTTTCAATTGGTATCAGAGCCAATCGTATTTTTAATTTTGTTTTACAAAATTTGCATTGGTTTATGGTGGGATCGATTTGCATTATGAATGTTTGGTTTGCTTAACGACTGTTTAGGTATTTTTTGGCATTAGATTTACAACTTTCCTATGATTTGATCATGTAAGGGCCCATGTTTTTGGGGTAAAATTGTTGTAAATCGAGTCTTGTAAGTGAAGGTGTACATATTACACATGCGGAAGCAATTGAAGATCGAAAGCACTTAAGACATTCAATTTTACTCCTAAAGCATGCATGTTCTAGAAAAGACAGAATAGAGAGTTTAGAAAACACCAACCTTTGTAGCTCACTTATGTTGAACTCCTTGTGGTGTTTGCCTCTCCTATGCTCCTTGGACAACCTCTAGAGTCTTCCCAACTATACTCCGGGCCAAGAACGACTTGTGGGAGTCTATATAAGATAGGGAATGGGAAGGGAATGCTTGAAGCATCAAACAATGGAGAAGAATGAGAGATGAGAGAACTTTGAGTCCAAATTCCAGCAGCATAACATTAAGAAAATGACTCTCTTATGTTTGAATATGATTCAAACTCCTTTTAAAGACATTCTCCATGCAAAGCCAAGCCTCAAGACACAAGACACATGGTGTATTTGCAAGCTCAAGTGGATTCTAGGTGTACATTACACAAGACATGCAACAATGCATGAGTGGGTTGTCTTTCCACTTTGAATGATCATGCATTAAGTGGATTTCCAACTAAATCCACTAAATTCAAATTGAAATCAAATTTCAAGCTTGCAAATTACCCTCAATTTCAATTCTAAATTGAAATTGATTGCTTGGTAATTAATTTGAAATTTTTCAAATTAATTTTGATATGATTAATCTAATTAATCTTTGTTATCTTGTGCAATTCCATATATATGATTCCTAATACATATATATAGTATTCAAAACACTTTTAAATACTTCATCTCTCATTTTCTAATTTAATTCATAATTAAATTATTGTGTCAAACACAATTTACGATAATACCCTTTTTCCCGATTTTGAACGATTCAAAGCTTCCTATCTTTTGTTCTAGGCTTAATTCTGATATGTGCTAGTAGGGGGACCTAATGGACCTGTAGATCATGGGCTCCAACGATTCGAGGCTAACCGACCAATCTCATTGTCCAAGCTAGCCAACATTCGTTAACTATCGGGACACTCCACTATAGCCCGATAGTTGCACTCCCCTCACTATAGATATATTTCCGTCCACTTGATTTAACCATGATTAGTAAGTCCATCCTTCATAGGTTGTTCGTAGCTATAGCTAGGTCAATAAGCCGGTTTACCCCTATAGTACTTCTAGTTCCTTAAGTCCCACTAATCCTCTAATGAACAATTAGTTTATGGTCCAACCAATAAACCGAGTCCCTCTCGGGCCAATGAGAGGGCGGGATCCCTTTGTTCAAGCCCCGGAGTCAACACTTAAGGGAACAACCTCTCTACTATCCCTTATTCGGGTAGGAGTGAATTCCTTCTTGCACGACTATGTCCCCAGCTATCTACCCGTTCCTATCCCTGAAATGGGAGGCTTATTGAGTTGGCGATACTGAGCCACTCTCACCTATGCAGATCTAAGGATAAGCCCGAGTTACCTAGGTCATCACATGAAATAGTCAGTCTCGTCAGTAAACGGTGTTATAAAGCGAGAGCGACTTATTTCTCGGTCCTGGTCTTATGCAAACTCATTGCATAGGACGCCCCCACCCGCATGTCTTTACATGGACGATTTAGGATCACATCGTCTATATCATCTATAAAGTGGGACGCGTCTCATAGTGTCTCCAGAATAAGGTACCCAACCCTATTCCTATACTATAGACCGTTTTGGCTATTACTCAAGCTTGATCCACTTCTATGTCTCTACATAAAGCTCAAGTGTTCATCCTATAGCCATGGATCTTAGTTTATTGGATTTGGGTTATTATATGTGCAATTTAATTTATTCAGTAATGACTTTTACTGAATCAATCTCGATAACACCTTTATCGAATAAGTATATAATTCGTTTAACATTCACTATCTACGAGTTTTGGGGCACCAATCCCAACAGTAAGTTCGTGTCTAGAGATATAGGATCAATTTGTTGATTGGTGTTCGAATCGAGGTTGAAATCGGAGAAGTACGGCTGCTGAATCGAAGGACAGAACGCTGTCCAGAGGCGTAGCGTCACGACCCTGCTCATTAGAGTCGCGACGCTGTAGAACGAATGCGAAACAAAGATTTTTCGGGCCAGCGTCGCGACGCTATGCCTTCAGTGTCTCGACGTTGGCGGCAGTTGCACACGGGTCAGATGTGAAACGTGTGGCGTGGTTACCAAGCGTTTGCGAAAGAAAATATATTTTTTCGCGTTCATTAATGATCAAACCCAGTACATGGAGCAAGTGGTGCGTGCACATCCCTAACATTCCTGAGGGAGTGAGTACAACATTCTTGAGGGAGTGAGTTCGAGGCTGATTGTGTTCAATTTTTTTATTTTGTGTGCGCGTGTTGTGTTTGGCGGTTCAGAGTACGGTTTGGTCTAGTTCATGCTGGTGTGGTTCGGTTCAAGGTCATATTGGGCCGGTTTAAGAAATTTGGATCCAGTTTGGGCGATTCTAACACAGTTTGGGCTGGTTCGAGGCAGTTCAAACCAATTTAGGGCTAGATTTTGAATTATTAATGTAATTTTTCATTATTTTTGCCCTAGGATGCCAAAATACCGGTCTTTATAGCTATTTATTGCTTTATGAATGTCATTTAGCTAGATCCCACCATAGGTTAAGCATGTTTCATGCAATTTTATGTTATAAATGTTATAATATATGATAATTATGCATGAATTTAAATTTCATGAGTTATTTAGTATAATTGTTATATTAAATATATGAAATTGGAAAAGCATGATGCATGACATTAATTAGATAAATATAAAGTGTTATATTATATTAATGGAGCATGCATGCTTAGGTTTATTTATTTATTTATTTATTTTTTTTGAAAAAGCATGCTTAGGTTTATTTTCACGAGTATTAATATAATTAGTTATATTATGGATGGAAATAAAATATCAATGCTTCTTTTCATGAGTATTTAATATTAATTGTTATGATTAAATGGATGAAAATTGAAAAGCATTGATCATGAAATTACTTTAGTTAAAATATAAAAAGTTATATTTATGAAAGTATTTTATATGCTTATTTATTTTCATGAGCTATTAATATAAAGTGTTATGTTAATGTATGAAAATGTGAATGCTTGTTTTAATTTTCTTGGGTTATTAATTTAAAAGTTAGATTAATTTAAAGAAAATTAATTTGCATTGAGCATGAAATTACTTTAGTTTAAAAATATAAGAGTTATATTTATATTAGTAATTTACATGCTTTATTTTCATGAGCAATTAATATAAAGTGTTATGTTAATGCATGAAAATGTGATTGCTTGTTTTAATTTTCTTGGGTTATTAATTTAAGAGTTAGATTAATTAAAGAAAATTAATTTGCATTGAGCATGAAATTACTTTAGTTTAAAAAATATAAGAGTTATATTTATATTAGTAATTTACATGCTTAATTTTCATGAGCTATTAATATAAATGTTATGTTAATGTATGAAAATGGTAATGCTTAATTTTAATTTTCTTGTATAATTAATTTAAGAGTTAGGTTAATTAAAAGGAAATTAAACTGCATTGAGCATGACATTACCTTAGATTAATATAATTGTTATATTTTTGGTATGTTATGCTAATGTATGGTTTTATAAATTAATTCGAATTTGATTGTTAATTTATTCACCATAGTAGCATGTTATAGGGTTAATTCATTAAAATTTATAATAGTTATAAAATTAATGAATAGAAACCGTTAACCTATAACAAAGAATTGCATGCAAACATAGGATCTTAGGATAAAAGAATTAATTTTAAAATGTTTAAAATTAATTAGATCTAAGATCACATTTCTAATAGGATTAGAATTATTCTTACTTAGAATTAAAATTAGTTTTAATTGACTAAGTAGGAAAAATATTGCTATGATTATAAGGGAACTCCATCGGTAAAGTTCTGTCTAAGGCTGGGGGTATTTAAGCTGACGGTTTACGGAACACCTCCTACCTGGGAACTGACCCGGAATACCGGAGTTGAATTAATCATAGCTAACTGTTAGCATGCAATGTCATTAGGTTTATTAAAAGAGTTTAATACACCTAGATCTTTAGAGTAAATACCTTACATTACTGTGGTTATAAGGGAACTCTCTCGGTAAAGTTTTGTCTAAGGTTGGGGGTATTTAAGTTGACAGTTTACGGAATACCTTCTACCTGGGAACTGACTCGAACCTTGAGTTGAATTAACCATAGTAATGTTGACTTGCAATATTGGGTTTATTAAAAGAAGTTTAATTCACCTAAAGCATTGCGGTTGAATCCTTTCCATAATTGTTATAATAGGATCAGACTTAGATAGATTGACTTAGCCGAATTTTATCTATGTTGAACAACCCTAAATTAACCTTAGGACATTTTCAGTGGGAGGAAAATTACAAAATGAGATTTAAATCAAGTTTTGCTCCTACGTCCCTATATTCACAATGTGAGGTTCATGCTCGGCTTCGAGTTGCCTTAGGAACGGCCTCCCTTCGGAAAGTGTTTGCATGGATCAATAACAAGGTGAATGGAAAAAATGTCTGAGTAAGTGGGAGCGGGACACGTGTCAACGTGTCCCTCGGTCTCCGCCCCTAGTCCGCACTGTGAGAGTCCTATGATCCGCCTGCAGGTAGTCCTAGCGCAACCATCCCTTCGGAGGGCCTGATCAAATGATTTGGAACACCGTGAACTCCTGAATAGGATAGGGTCACTTAGGCTAATCACCAACAGTTGTCTTTCCCTTCGGTAGCCTGTTGGTGCGTGCCTCTGAGATCTGAAAGTGGGAGGGTTACACTTACGGGGATGAGTTAAATGTGTTAACTAACCTTTGACCGAACAACGGTAACTAAACGCTAACGGAATATGAGTTATTCTGGTGTTAGAGTTTGGTTGAGATTGTCTCAATTCAGAGGAGGAGTAGATGACCACCCTTCGGTGGCTATTGTTCTAAACCTTTGAAGTATCGTTGCAAAAACTAAATCAATAGTTTTATAGGGTTTCTTTGATTGCTTATTTGTTTTTGCAGAATTTGATTGGATTATTTGTAATGGGTTTGTGCTATTAATAATAAAGTAATTTGTTACTTCAGCAATTATATAATAATTTTATGTGTGTTGTCTTACGTCATTTTATAAATAACGGTAATACAACAAGCTTAAACGACAAATTGTGGTAAATAAGTCTAGGATTATTCTTAACTGAGGAATGTCCTCATGCCCCATATGTTTAATTCATTAAGAATTGTTCTTGGTGAATATGACATAGAACTCTGCTTAGCAAAAAGAGAACTTGTTCAAGACCGTAATTTTCATTTACCTGTCTTGAAAACGTGATTAGTGAAGAATAGTGATTCTCCCTGAACACTTGATTCAAGGGCCACAAATCACGTGTGTTCTTCTTTTAAAGGAATAAGTTTCTGGCAAGAGCTTGTTGCTTGTGTAATAATGCTCTCAAAGTTAGAATTAGAGAGGTTATTTTAGCTATATCAGTGGGGAACATTAAGTTATTTTTCTCAGTGGGAGAAAATACATATTATTAGATAATGTGTATGTAATTCCTAAGATCAAAAGAAATTTGATTTCTGTGTCTTATTTGCTGGAACAATGTTACTCTTTACCTTTTTCTGCTAACACAGTTTTGTTTCAAGAAAAAGAGTTGACATTTGTTTAGCTTTACTGGAAAGTAACCTAAATGTTTTAAGACTAATCAAGAGTAAAGCAGTCATGAACACTGAGTTGTTTAAGACTGCTACTACTCAATGTGAAAAGAGGCAAAGGATTTCTCCAAAAGGAAAATACTTTTCTTTGGTTTTAAGGTAGACCATATTAATCTCAATTTGATTGGGAGATTGGTCAAGAGTGAACTTCTAAACAAGTTAGAAGATGACTCTCTACTACCTTGTAAGTCATACCTTATGGGCAATATGACTGATAGGTCTTTTACTAGGACAAGATCTAAGAGCCAAAGAGCCCTTGGAGCTTGTACATTTGAATCCATGTGGTTCAATATGATAAAGCAGTGGGAGGGCATGAATAATTCATTTTGTTTGGATGATTATTCAAAGGTATGAATATCTTTACCTAATGCAACTTAAGTCTGAAGCTCTTGAGATATTCGAAGGGGCTTAGGACTGAAGTTGAAAACTTGTTAGGTGAGATGATAAAAACACTTCGATCTGATCAAAGTGTTGAGTGCAGGGATTTGAGATTCCAGGACTATTTGGTAGTGCATGGGATCACACCCTAAATCTCATTTAGAAGAAATAAAACCTTATTGGATATGGTTCATTCCATGTTGAGCTATGCTCAATTGTCTGGCTCGTTTTGGGGTCATGCAGTGTTGACTGCATTGCATACTGCAGTAGGCAACCCCAAAAGGAAACGAGAAGTGGGTACTTCTTCAATTCACAAGAGAATAAAGAATTTGTATCGACAAATGTTATATTCTCAGAAGAAGTCCGCATCAAAAATCATAAACCACAGAGTAAAGTCGATTTAAGTAAGTTAACTAATGAAGCTACAGTAACATCCACAAGAGTTGTTGATGAGGTTGGCTGTTCAACAAAAGTTGTTGATGGATCAGTGCATCTAGTCAGTCACATCCATCTCAATAGTTAAGATTGCCTCAATGTAGTGGGAGAGTTGTTTGATAACCTGAACGTTACATGGGCTTGTTTGAAGCCTAGGTCATCATACCTGATGATGGCATAGTGGGTTCATTATCTTTTAGAAAGAAAATGAATGATGTTGTGTTGCACGATTTTAATCCGCAAGCGAACGGGTCGTCACAAGTAATATAGTGATTTTGAGTATAGAGTATCGTCTCCACAGGGATTGGATTTATTCAATTAAGTACTGCGAATAATCTTGCTTAGCTTTATTTAGAGAACAAAATCTAATGCCGAAAAGAATAACAAAAAGCTAAACTAGAAAGCAAAAGATAAATGGAGACACAATTTGGAGGGATAATTCTAGAGTTGTTGATTTCGACAATTGGACCTTTAATGCTTAATCAATTAACTAATATGGATTAACTAATCATTTGATTCATAAGTCTAGAAGCCTAATGACAAGGACTCTCCTGTCGGTCTCCTCCTATCTCATACCGTTCAATAAAGAATCTCCTTTCAGTCTCATCTTTATTTACTTAGCATGGCATTACGACCCTTCAGTACAACCTCTAACGTTATTTATTTTATCCCGTGTCACCCGGGTAAATAACCGTTAGTCATGCATTCAGTTCTAGTCTAAGCTTCTCTCCGTCGAGTTTCCACTTAGTAACGATTCATTTAATCAGTGATCAATTGATTAAAAGCATTAGGGACAAAATGCACAAATGAACAATAATGACAATTAAACCAAATCAATTCATTAATTCAGCAGAGGTTCAACATCTAAATCAATCTCATAGAATTTAGGAATTTACTACTCATAATCACTAAAATCCAATAATTCCTAATCACAACAATTCTAGAAACTAAAACATAAAGGAAAAGGGAAGAGAAATGCTCATAAAAGTGTCGATCTCATCGATCCCGCGCTGACCTCCTTCGATCCCAAGCTCCAAAGATCTTCAACAAAGCTCCAAAACTCTCCCAAAAATCCCAAATTTTAGTGTAAACTCTAGAATGGGGTGAAAACCCACAAATTGGCACCACAAATATGGATGCAAAAGGCTCCTTTTATAGGCTTCCAGCAGGCGCAGCGTCGAGACGCTACAAGGACAGCGTCGAGACGCTCTAACGTCATCTTTTCTTGGGCTACAAGACGTCGCAGCGTCGAGACGCTACTTGGACAGCGTCGAGACGCTGTCGCGATTTTGGATCTTTCCACGCGGCTGCCTAGCGTCGGGACGCTCTAGGCTTAGCGTCGAGACGCTAGGCCCTAAATCTTCAATAATGGCCCGATTTTGACTCCATTTTTGGGCCTCCAACTTTCTTTTGGCCCAAATGTTTCTTGTAATGGATTTTGGGCACTTTTCTTGACCCAAATTGATACTTTAAGACATGAAATTCATGACTTTGGGCTTCTAATACATTCTTCTTGGCTTTTTGGACTCGGATCTTCAATGTAATTCTCCAAATTGCTCCAAAAGCCTCCAAAATCATCCAAAATCTCTCAAAATTCAGATTTTTCTTCTTTGACTCGGTTTTCTAAAATTTAAACAGAAAATAGCATTAAAGTACACAATTCAAGCATAAAACTAGCTGAAATTAATAGGAAAATGATGACATTTTTGCATGTCATCATGTTGACAAAGACCAATGGATTAAAGTCATGGACCTGGAAATGAAGTCTTTTGTATTTCACTTCCATCTGGGATCTTGTAGATCTGCTTGATGGGTAACACCTATTAGTTACAAGTGGATTTACAAGAGAAAACGAGACATTAAAGGTCTTAACCAGAAGGGTTCATACAGCAAGATCGAAAGCAAAAGGGTTTGCAAGCTTAAGTGATCCATTCATGGATTAACCTAAGCATTTCGATCTTGAAATATAAGATTTGATATAGTGACCAAATCTTTTGGCTTTAATCAGAACATTAATGAACCTTGTGATTACAAGTAATCATCAATAGTTCAGTAGCTTACTTAGTGTTGTATATGATTGATATCCTAATCATTAGAAATGATGTAGGTTATCTTACTGACATTAAAGGAGCTAGCAGCTCAATTCCAAATGGAAATTTGGGAGAAGACGAGTTTGTTCTTGGGATCCAAATCGTTAGGAATCGTTAGAACAAAAAGCTAGCCTTGTCTCAAGTGACTTATATCTACAAGATGTCAGTTAGATATAAGATACAAAATTCCAAGAAGGGTTCACTACCTTTCAGGCGTGGAATTCTTTTTGTCTAAGAAATTGTTACCTAAGACACCTCAAGAAGTTGAGGAGATGAGACGAATGCCCTGTGCAATAGGGATTGTCAGTAAGTATCAATCTAATTCAAGATTTGATCACTGGAAAACCGTTAAGAATATCCTCAAGCATCTTAGGAGAACGAGGAACTATATGCTCGTGTATGAGACTAAGGATTTGATCCTTATAGGATACACTGACACGGATTTTAAGACTGATAAGGATTTAAGGAAATCTACATCAGCATCTATGGTCAATCTTTACAAATGAGCTATAGTATGACATAGTTACAGTCTTGACCATATAGGCCGAAAATATAGCTACTTGTGAAGCAGCGATAGAGACTGTATGGCTTAAGAAGTTCTTGACTGATTTGGAATGTGTTCCAAATGTGAACTTGCCCATCACACTTTATAGTGATACAGTGGTGTTATGGCGAATTCAAAAGAACCTCGCAGCCCAAGACAAACAGACACATTGAATTGAATCAGATTTTGCTGATGATTTCACGAAGGCTCTCTCGGCTAAAGTGTTTGAGGGTCATCTAGAAGGTCTAGGTCTACGAGTTATGTACAAAGATGAAATCTAGGGCAAGTGGAAGAAATGTAATTGGTATAGTGATACCATTATGTAATGGGTATAGTGATGCCCTAGTTTATTGTATTTGTACATTGTATATGTTTTATACATGTATTTATACACCCAGTGCTGTATAGATTATTGTACATCCCACTAAACTAGAGTTTTAGTTCAAGTGGGAGTTTGTTGGGTTTTATGCCCTAAAACTCGTAGATAGTGAATGTAAACAAATTGTATACTTGTTTCAATAAAGTGTAATTGAGTTTCTACAATAAAGTGTTATTGTTAAATATTGCACAATTTGACCCAAATCCAATAAACTAAGATCCAAGGTTGTTTACATGTGACTTGAACTAGTATGTGGGGACATACGGGGATTGGTGTTCAAGTAACAACCTAAAAGATCTATAGTACAAGGATAAGGCAGGGTACCTTATCCTGGTAACACTATGTGATACGGCCCGCTTTGTATTCGATACAGATGTATTAATCCAAGGCGTCCATGTAGGAGACATGCGAGCGGGGGTATCCTATGCAATGAGTTTGCATAAGACCGGACCACGAAATAGTCAACCATTAGTTATAACACCGTTAACTAGTTAGGTTACTATTTCAATAGGATGACCTAGGTAACTCAGTCTTAATCCTGAGTGTGTCATGAACTCCTTCTCATGAGGGATTGTCCTTTGATTAGCATGGGTGAGAGTGGCCAATACGCCAACTCAATATGCCTTCCTTTTTGGGGACAAGACCGAGTGGGAGGCTGTGGACATGACAACACAAGAAGGAATTCACTCCTTCCCGCTTCTAGGAGAAGTAGATGAGTGTTCTCTTAAGTGGTGACTCCGGGACTTGAACAAAGGGATCCCACCCTCTCACTGGCCCGAGAGGGACTTTCTGTTTAATGGTTGGACCATAAACAGGTTGTTCATTAGAGGAGCACTAGTACTTAAGGAGACAGATGTAACATAGGGGTAAAACGGTAATTTGACCCAGTTGTGATTACGGACACTCG
Organism: Luffa acutangula; assembly: GCA_036850905.1. Taxonomy (NCBI): domain Eukaryota; kingdom Viridiplantae; phylum Streptophyta; class Magnoliopsida; order Cucurbitales; family Cucurbitaceae; genus Luffa; species Luffa acutangula. Next base: position 5,993,477 of record CM072094.1, on the reverse strand, counting down.
TGAAGGATTGACTTACCGGTATAGGTCTACATCCATGGACACAGAAATGTTCTACAGTGAGAAGAGTTCAGCTGTGGGTCTTTAGTGGAATGGCCCACAGTTAATGAATATTGGTTAACCTGATTAATGAGTTTAATCTATTAACCTCATATCATTGGAGCTTCTGATCTGTAGGTCCATTAGGTCCCCCTGCTAGCTCGTAAAGAGTAATTAGGAACAAATATATCTTGAGAGAATTTGAATAGTTCAAACTCATATTGGGAATTAAGTTAATTGTATGAAATACAAATTAATATAATGTATAGTGATGCATTAAAATATAAAGTCTAATTTGAGATTAAACTTTATTATATTGAGAGATTGAATATATTTGAAAGAGTTCAAATATATGTCTAATTAAATATATGGTATTTAATTAGAAGATGAATTGATTATTTATGAATTAATTAATTATTCAATTTAGTTTAAATTAAACGAGATTTAATTAAACTATAGTCTATGAGAGGAATAAATATTTGAAGAAAATCAAATATTAATATGAATTTGATTCATATTAAATTTATAGGATATAAGAGAATTTGAAGGAGTTCAAATTTTAATATGAATTTGATTCATATTATAGAATTAATTAATTGAAGACCTAAAATTAAATATATGATATTTAATTGGATAATTAATTAATTAACTAATAAAGGTCTGAAATTAAATATATGATATTTAATTGGTGATTAATTAATTAAAGAATTAATTAATTGGTAATTAATCAATTATGGAAATGATCAATCACTTATGGAAGTGATCAATCATTTATGGAAAAGATTAATCAATTATGGAATTGATTGGTTATGGAATTGATTGATTATGGAAAAGATTAAATCAGTTATGGAAATAATTGATTTTAAATGAATATTTTATTCATGGCCTTTCTCCTATAAATAGAACACTAACCCTATGGTTTAGGTACCACAACATATGGCCACCATAAGGCCCTCTCATATTCTCTCAACTCAAGAACTCTAGGGAGAATTTTCTCTCTAGAGTTTTTCTCATTCAAGATTAGGTAGTCCCACAACTACGTTCCTAATCTTAGAGTTATAGCAGGGAAGATCAAATGGTGGTGTTCTTCATTGTTGCAGAGCAATCAAGAAAAGCGTTCTTGAAGAATTCAGAGTCGTGAATGAAAGTATGTTTCTCACCGCTTAACCTTTTGTCAATGCATTGGTATTTTAGTAGAAACAAAATTAACTACGAACGGCCCAATTGCTTCCCCTGTAACGGAATTGGGAATTCCAATCCTTCCATTTTTACTTGAAGCTGCCTGAAATCCCATATGCAAATTTGTGCGACTCCTCTAATCACATAGACGGACCTGTGATACTTTTCAAAATGAGATCCTAAAATATTTTATAATAAAGGCAAAATTGTAAAATATCAAGGACAAAATTGTAAAATATCAAAATTCATGGTATTATACGATTTTTTCTTACAAAAAAAAAAACAAAATATATGAAACTAAAAAAATGTCACAAAACAACTATCTAGCAGTGATATTTTTTAATCCAGTATAATTGAAGAAAGATGAAAACTAGAATGAGGATAAATAAGTTTTTTTTTTTTTGTCTATTAAATCCCATAAGTTTGGTGGTTTTTTTAGAGATAATTGATTACGATTGAAGTTCTAAGATGATAAGGGAGAAAATTAAAGTGATGTATGTTTAATTTAGCATGGAAATTTAGGAAATGAGAAATTGAAAATTTTGGTCTAACTTCTGTTTTTCCTAGTCATGTAGGCCAAAAGATTTTTGTTTGTTAAGTAACTTTCTCAATTTGGAGTATGTGATGAGTCACAACCCACACGGGCCCGCTGCTACCAACTATCGTTGACAGTTTAAAGAACACGAAGAAAAAATAAAAACACATGAATACTCAATTCGAATTATCCACAAAGAGAATAAAAGATTATTGAAAACCAAGAACATGAAACACTACTACTTATATATAAAGAAGCAAAGAAATGGAAGAATATCAATTTGTGCAGTGGCAGACCTCAGCTTTGTTAGGCTTGTCCCAAATAAGATGGGGCTCGGTGATATTTTTCAAAATGAGACTCTAAAATATTTTATAATAAATATAAAGTTGTAAAATATCAAAATTCATTGTAATATATATATTTACATACATGCATACATGTATATATGTTTATGTGTGTACATGTATAAATGTGTGTGTACATCTGTGTGTATACACACATACATCTACAAATATATATGTACGTATATATTCATCCATACAGAGATTGTAATTAAGGGAAATTTTGATTTTCTTGAAATACAAGAGGAATAATAAATTCTTTCTAACTAGAGAAAGAACGAAAAAAGATTCTCGGTAAGAGAAAGAAAAATAAGTCATTCCGATAGGAGAATGAAAATAAATTCTTTTTTTTGTTGTGAGTTGTATTAAATTGGTTGTTGATTTTCTTAAGAAAAGAAAAGAAAAAAAATTGCATTCGGTTAACGAGAGAGAAGACATTTACTCGAATTTTATTCATACATCAATTTTGTATTTTTTTTTCTTTAGAAATGTTGTTTGTGGATAATGCAACATTGTTTGATGAAAGAATGATCTATTTTGTGTTTCTAAAGTTGTATCCCGTGTTTCCATTATTTTGAAAAAAAATTAAAAAAATAATGAAAACAATGTTTCCTCGTTTTTTAAAACATATCATTTTTGAGTTGCTTCCGAAAATTATTTTTAAAAATAGGTCACCAAACATGTTTTCCTTGTTTCCTTTGTATTTTTTATTTTCAAAAACATAAAATCCAAAATGGATCACAAACCAAACGAGACCAAGTTTTTTTTTTTTTTTTTGCTCGTTAAATCCCATAAATTTAGTGATTTTTTTTTAGGGATAATTGATTACAATTGAATTCCTAAGATGATAGGGGAGAAGATTAAAAGGTTGTATATTTAATTTAGCATGAGAATTGACAAAAAGAAGAATTGAAAAAAAAAATCTTGGTGGAAGAGGAGAGAAAAATGGAGAGGTGAGAAATTGAAATTTTTTGTCTAACTTCTGTTTTTCCTTTTTTCGTTAAGCAACATTTTCAATTTGGAACTCCTAAATTTTGAGTTTCGTGATAAGTCACAACCCACACATGCTATACGACGAGGCCTGCTTTGGCTTTAAAAAGAAAACATCAATAAAACACACATGAGTTTTTTATATCATTACCCAAACACATCTCAAAACCAATGAAAAAAACATGGTCAAGGCTTGGTCCCTTGTTTTCTATCAATTTTCCTCTAAAAAATTCTCTTCTTTACAAAATGCGGCTACCTCATCTTTCTACACTCTCCACAAGAATTTTAGGGTTGATTAGACATAGATTCCCTCTTTGGTACTTCCTATTAGAGGCAATTGATCCGACCACTTTTGGGATATTTTAGACTCCGTTTGATAACTATTTGGTTTTTGAAAATGAACTTGTTTTCTCTCAAATTCCTTATAATGACTTTCGTCTTTATTAAAAACACATTTGCATTCCTAGTCAAATTCAAAAAACAAAAACAAGTTTTTTAAAAACTACTCTTTTTTGTTTTCAAAAACATGAATTGGTTTTTGAAAACATTAGAAGAAGATAAATAACTCAAAGAAACTTATAGGTGGAGTAGTTTTTGTAGGTTTAATTTTCAAAAACCAAATGGTTATCAAACGGAGCCTTAATTAACTAGTTTCCCTCTCTCTCTCACGTGAGATTCAAGTGGATTTTTGATCTGTAAAGTGCTTTGACATAGCCACACTCCTTTAGCAACATTCTATACTTGCAGCTCCAAAATCTGCTAAAGTTTTATTTTAAAAATTTCTTTGCTAAAATGATGAGATTCAGCAATTCATTTACTAAAATAATGTTTTAACAATTTCTCCATTAAAATAATGCTTCAACAATTTCTCTGATTCCCCAAAATAATGCATAGTTGTGATCAACTCAGCTGAAAATTTGTTCAACTAAAGGCTCATCATGTTCAATTACATAATAACAGGCAACCTAATGAAGGGATTTTCATCACAATTCAGCATAAACACACTCAAATATAACTGATTTTTCGGTACGAATCTCTAAAATAAATCTTATCCACTCATTGCCAATTGATTTTGAGATGAAAGCACATGTAATCTTATATGGTATCAGAGTCCATAAAATCCAAATGGGTATTCAGACAAAAAATGGATTGATCCAAGATTGGTGAACCCAAAAGAGGCACTATAGATGCGTTAGTTCACTCCCCAATTGGTTTTGAGTTGGAACCTCATGTAATCTAATTATTATTATTATTTTTTAAAATATTTTTTTATTCTAGATTTAAATTTTGAAAACACTAAAAAGATGTCATTTTTTAAAAAAAAAAAAAAATCACTTTCTAGGTCACAAAATTTAAATACAATCCAAATACTCTTTCTAGAAATAAACTCACAAAAAAAAAAATACTAAACTTTTTTAATTTAACGAATTTGAAAAGAAATAAATTCATTCTAGATAATATACCAAACAATACCTTATTTTCTTATCGGTACTCAACAAAGGTGCATGGTTTAGACTAGAATTTGATCCGATTAAAACATACTAGAACTAGTGACAAATAAATGGACACAAGAGATAAAAGAAAAAATGGGCTTTACAGGCACAAAGTAATATAACTAGCAGAAATTATGTATGACTCTCTTCAAACCCCATTTTACAAAAATGTCTAAGATAAGAAAATTTTGCTGATTTAGAATTTTCATTTTTTTGTGACAAATTTGTCATTTTTAGCTTCCCCTCTCATAAATAAATTTGCTCCATATTATCTCTCTTCATTCATTGTTATACCCTTCTTGACTTCATCTCTCTTCAATAAATTTGCTCCATATTATCTCTCTTCATTCATTGTTATACCCTTCTTGGCTTCATCTCTCCTCAATAAATTTGCTTCATATTATCTCTCTTCATTCAATAATATCCCACCAAATTTTTCTGTTTTTGAGGCATTTATGGAATTTTTAATAAATTCGTTTTTGCCTTTTTGCCTTCCATTTTTAGAACTTTTGGGATTCATTTTTCAAACTTCTTATGCATTCCATTCTTTTTATATTTTAACTTTCATTAAATTACATATTTAACTTCCAACTTTTAAATTTTTGTTTGTCTTTTTTTAGTACAACAAATTTTGAGAGTGGGGGATTTGAACTTCTAATATATAAATTTCTAATTATCATTGTTTGCAATTTTTTTTCTCTAGCCATAACCTAATATATATAATTCATATACATCGGGATATAATATGCATACAGAACACTAAGACATATATTCATGGAAACAATCTCAACAATCATATATATATATATATATATATATCAACATACAATATATAATAAGTATAATAAAACTATACATTTGTATTTATCAGATATCAAATATTTGCAACTTTTTTTTACTCTAGCTATAACCTAATATATATATAATTCATATACCTGGGATATAATATGCATACAGAACTCTCAGACATATATTAGTGGAAACAATCTCAGCAATCATATATATATATCCCCATACAATATATAATCAGTATAATAAAACTATACATCTGTATTTATCAGATATCAAATGTTTGCAATTTTTTTTACTCTAACCATAACCTAATAGATATAATTCATATACCATGGGATATAATATGCATACAGAACCCTAAGGAATATATTCATGGAAACAACCTCATCAATCATATATATATATATATATCAACATACCATATATAATCAGTATAATAAGACTGTACATCCGTATTTATCAAATATCAAATGTTTGCAATTTTTTTTACTCTAGCCATAACCTAATATATATAATTCATCTACACTGGGATATAATATGCATACAGAACACTAATGCATATATTCATGGAAACAATCTCATCAATTATATATATATATATATATATATATATATATATATATCAACATTCAATATATAATCAGTATAATAAAACTATACATCCGTATTTATCCGATATCAAATGTTTGCAATTTTGTTTACTCTAGCCATAACCTAATATATATAGTTCATATACACCGGGATATATTATGCATACATAACACGAAGGCATAAAAAGATTACCCAATTTCAAAAAAAAAGGCAAAAAAAAAAAGAAAATATTAATGGGAAAGAGAGAAATATTCAACCATTATTGATGAGAGAGAAATGTTTAACCATTATTGATGGGAGAGAGAGAAAATGACACTTATTGATGGGAGAGAGAGAAAATGACCATTATTGATGGAGGACAGAGAAAATATTCAGCAATAATTGAAGAGAGATGAAGCGAATGACTCTTTGGTAAAATGACCATGACTTTCATGTAAAAAATGGAAGCTCAATGTCTATTCTTGAAAAAAATAGTGTAGTTGGACAAATTTGAGAATAGGGAGCCCATTTTAGGCTATCCATGTAGTTATCTCTTCTTTTTATATTTTAACTTTCATTAAATTACATATTTAACTTCCAACTTTTAAATTTTTGTTTGTCTTTTTTTAGTACAACAAATTTTGAGAGTGAGGGATTTGAACTTCTAATATATAAATTTCTAATTATCATTGTTTGCAATTTTTTTTCTCTAGCCATAACCTAATATATATAATTCATATACATCGGGATATAATATGCATACAGAACACTAAGACATATATTCATGGAAACAATCTCAACAATCATATATATATATATATATCAACATACAATATATAATCAGTATAATAAAACTATACATTTGTATTTATCAGATATCAAATATTTGCAACTTTTTTTTACTCTATCTATAACCTAATATATATAATTCATATACCTGGGATATAATATGCATACAGAACTCTCAGACATATATTCATGGAAACAATCTTAGCAATCATATATATATATCCTCATACAATATATAATCAGTATAATAAAACTATACATCCGTATTTATCAGATATCAAATGTTTGCAATTTTTTTTTACTCTAGCCATAACCTAATATATATAATTCATATACCCTAGGATATAATATGCATACAGAACCCTAAGGCATATATTCATGAAAACAATCTCATCAATCATATATATATATATATATATATATATCAACATACCATATATAATCAGTATAATAAGATTGTACATCCGTATTTATCAAATATCAAATGTTTGCAATTTTTTTTACTCTAGCCATAACCTAATATATATAATTCATATACACTGGGATATAATATGCATACAGAACACTAATGCATATATTCATGGAAACAATCTCATCAATTATGTGTATATATATATATATATATATATATATATATATATATATATATATATATCAACATTCAATATATAATCAGTATAATAAAACTATACATTCGTATTTATCCGATATCAAATGTTTGCAATTTTTTTTACTCAAGCCATAACCTAATATATACAGTTCATATACACTGGGATATATTATGCATACATAACACGAAGGCATAAAAAGATTATCCAATTTCACAAAAATGAAAAAAAAGGAAAATATTAATGGGAAAGAGAGAAATATTCAACCATTATTGATGAGAGAGATGTTTGACCATTATTGATGGGAGAGAGAGAAAAAGGACCCTCATGGATGGGAGAGAGAGAAAATGACCATTATTGATGGAGGAGAGAGAAAATATTCAGCAATTATTAAAGAGAGATAAAGCAAAGGACTCTTTGGTAAAATGACCATGACTTTTATGTAAAAAATAGAGGCTTAATGTCTATTCTTGAAAAAAATAGTGTAGTTGGACAAATTTAAGAATAGGGGGCCCATTTTAGGTTATTCATGTAGTTATCTCTATAACTAGTCCTTTCATTTCATGTAATTTTGTAAAATTAATGTGGTGATTTCATTGGAATTTATTATAAACCACTTTTAAAGAAATTATTTTTATATGATATAAACAATACACCGACAGTTGGAAGATAAGGTATGAAAGAGAAATTAACTTTTTAAAAGAAATATTATAAAATATTAGGCACTTATGACTTTGCTAAACAATAACGTAACCCTTTCAAGATGTATTAGGTATGAAAATGGAAGAAAAGACAAAGATTGCATGGTGGTACAGACTTGGCCCCTTTTTTTTGGTCTTTTTTAAATATATTTATAGTTTGTTTGGTAAAGGGGTTTTTTATTTTTATTTTTTTTCTTTTTTTGAAACGGAGGTTTGGTAAAGGTTTTTGAAGGAAACAAAATTTCACAAAATCATTTATAAGCATTTTGGAAGATGTACTAATTTAAATTAAAGTGTGTTCAATATATATGACGAAAAATACATTTTTAATTTTACTAAATGAAAAATACTTTTACAAAATTAGATTAGTTATAAAACCTTCTTGACGAAATACACAAGAGACGAGTATTCAAAAATTTACTTTAAGGTGGTTGACTAAAAATCTTGAAAATATGTAGTAAGAAAAAACTAAACATGTTTTATTAGGTTCCGTTTGATAACTATTTGGGCCCCGTTTGATAACCATTTGGTTTTTGCTTTTTGAAAATTAGGCTTGTTTTCTTTAAATTTCCTCACCATGGTTTTCATTTTTGTTAAAGACACACTTGAATTCCTAACCAAATTCTAAAAACAAAAACAAGTTTTTGAAAACTTACTTTTTTTTTAGTTTTCAAAAATTGGCTTGGTTTTTTAAAACATGGGAAGAAGATAGGTGAAAAGACAAAGAAACTTAGAGTTGGAGGTGGTGTTTATAAGCTTAAAAACCAAAAACCAAAAACAAAAAAAAAACCAAATGGTCATCAAACGGGGCCTTAGTTTTTGGTTTTTGGTTTTTGAAAATTAAGCCTATAAACACTACTTCCACCTACAAATTTCTCAAATTTCTTTGTTTTTCTAATACATTCTTTTCATGTTTCCAAAAACCAAACCAAATTTTGAAAACTAAAAAAAGTAGTTTTCAAAAACTTATTTTTGTTTTTGGAATTTGGCTAGGAATTCAAATGTACCATTGACAAAGATGAAAACTATAGTAGGAAAATTGAGAGAAAACAAGCATAATTTTCAAAAACCAAAAACCAAAAACCAAATGATTATCAAATGGGCCTATTACTAGAATCATTTCTTAATTTGGTGAAACCAAACAAAATTTGTTACTAAAAGAAATTTTTGAAAAAAACAAAGGAATAAAAAGTTTTTTTTGTTAAAACTATTTCAAGAATAGTTATTTATTTATTTATTTATTTATTTATTTATTTTTTTGGAGTTTTCAAGCAAATATGCTTAAACTATAAATATATCAAACTCGCCTTTAATTATTGATGCTCGAGGATATAGGAAGGGTATATGAATGAACCGAGATTCTATCCAAATGAGAGAAATCCTAAGGACATGAAAGTCTGGTCAAAATAAATTTAAAAGAATTGCTAGATACTATATCATACCAATAAGGTGCACATTCTTTTTCAGTCGCTAAATCACAGGAACTTTGAAGTTAAGCATGCTTGGCTTAAAAAAGTTCTATTGTTAACACAATAACGTTATTGGGTGACCTCCTAGAAATTTTCCTAGGAAGCATGTGAGTGAGGATAAAACATACTATAAAAATAACTTGTGTTGGTTTGTGGGGACAATTGTCAATCTTAGAAGCAGTTTCAGACAAACATGGTGATGTAGCCAAGTCACGAGAGATGTAGGGGAATGTCAGGGCAGGTGTCAAATCTAGATTCTAAATCCTAGACCTGGGACATTACAAAAATTATGTCGTGCCTTTTAGATAACTAGTTAAAATAACCTGTTAAAATATTATAAAGTGAAAAAAAAAAAAGTTAAAATAGTGTAGCCAACATAAGCATGACTCGATTGGCATAAAGGTTATACAATGGCCAAGAAAGGTAGGTGGCCAAATTTAACTTTAATTGCATTTTTTGAATTTAAAAAGAAGAGAAAAGAAATGAAGTAAATATTGTGAACGTAATGAGGATGATGTCATGCACAAAGAGTAAGCGACAGATACATTATTATAAACTTTATTTTATGTTTTGATCCTTAAAATTTTGTACTTATTTCATCTAGTTTATTTATTTAAATTCTATTTTGGTAAGTTAAAAAAAAAAACTAATTGGTTCTTTGTTTTTATAATTATTGAATTAGTTTTGATCCACGTACTTACAAAACATCCACTTTGATCTTTTTATTTTTGGTTTTGGTTCATTATTTGATTTCTATACTTCTAAAAAGTTATTAACTTAAATTAGTCTCTGTTTGTAAAATTTAAACTACAATATATAGGTATAAAAATGAACATTTTGAGTACAAGAACTAAAAGGGATGTTTTGTATTTAAAGAGACCAAAATAAACAAAAGCCAAAGTATAAGGACCAAAATAGTATTTATTTATTTATTTTGAATAATATGTGAGAGTGCAAATTCAAATTTATGAACTTTGTGTAGAAATGGTAATGTTTTAACCAACTGAGTTAAGTTTAGTTATTTCATTTTCTTATACCTTCAAATATTTTGTTTTAATTTCTCAATTTTGTTTAGTCCTTATACCTTCAATTTTGTTTAATTTCTCAATTTTGTTTATACCTTATACCTTCAAATATAAGGACCAAAATGGTAATGTTCTTAACCAACTGAGTCCTTCAAATACGAAGCGCCCGGTGGGGGTTCGGGGGCAACGCCCCCTAAGCAAAATTACAAAATATGATGCTCGGCCTCTTCCCGAGGCCGAGGCCGACCAGGCAAGCAGAAAGGGAGATAGCTGTGCTCGGCCTCTTCCCGAGGCCGAGGCCGACCAGCACCACTTTTGTAATCTCTCACCCTTTTTCATTTCCGTTTCATCTAACCCCTATTCAGGGAGTGTCTACTTCTATCCTACTTTGCAGGATGACAACAAAGCTACACGTAAGCCAGCCCAGGGCAAGGGTCATTACTCTTAAATCGGGCTTAAGGAGCTCAACTTATAGCAATAAGTCACCCCGAATCCCAATTCAAGAGTGGGGGCTTAATGTTATAGGCAATTTTGGACCACCCCGATATACAAGGAGCTGACGAGGACAACCGGGGAGGAATCAGGCTGAAAGATGGACCAAGGGGGCAAAACCGGCAAGTGAGACCGGCCAAGACCGAAGGGGTCGGGTTTTAGGCCCGACCCCCTGCTCGGCCTCGGCCATGGGCCGAGCCCGTTCGGTCTCGTCTGGTCCCCACCGTCTCTGGATGCCCCGGTTTCGCCTGGTTTGACCTAAAACGCCTCCGAAACCCTAAAAAGGCTAGGAGGATGAACAAGTATTTATATCCCTCTTCGCCACTGAAGAGGGGATCCTGAATTCTATCCCTAGACTCTACTCTCTATTCTCTGCTTTCTCCTCTTGCTCTTACTTTTCCACGCCTTACCGTTTTGCTTGCTGACTTAAGCATCGGAGCCGGTGTGGCGAGCACCACACCGGTGTGCAGGTTTACTGTCTTGCAGGTCACGTCTTCCCCCCTCAACTACAAATTTACCGTTGGTGGCACGTGAAGGTCATGTGAGATCCTCTGGCCAAAATCGACCATCAACAAAAACGTTCTTTTTTTTGTGAAAAGTATTAAAAACGTTATTTAAAGCTATCAGGAATAAATTGTTTTTATGAAAAATAAAAGGATTAAAATAGAATATTTTAATAATCTCAAGATTAAAATAGATTAAGTCAATATGAGTAGCTCAATCGACATAAAGTTGGTACGAAATTCGAATCTCAAACAATCTTCACATGATGAATTAAAATAATAATTAAAAAAAATAAATTAAACAATAAGCAAGAAAGTTCATTCGTTCATATTTTTTTTTTATGCATTTATAATTTTTATTTCATTAAAAAGTATTCAGTTAAATTTTAATTATCTAAAACTTAATAAACAAGTAAATGTCGTGTAGACCAAGTTTCTTTGAATTCTTCGGTGTGTGAACACAATAGTCAATTTTCGGGAAAAAGAAACGTCACGTCTACTCGTGGGAACATAATTTATTCTTCATAAAATTAAGAAAACAAGCATGCCACATGATGTTTGGATTTTTTTTATAAATAATGTAGTTTAAAAAACATAAAACAAAAATAGTGGACATTTGAAACTAATTCCAAATTTAGGGTAGATAAATTGTGTACATGGGTCACAAGTTCTTTAAATCGTGATTCAAAAACGTTATTTTCCACGTGAATCGCAACCTAGGTTCGCGATTTCAGGCTAAATCGTGACCCATGTACGCGATTGGCATAGGTGGCACACCACGTCACTTGACATGTGTGCGTTAGTTCCAACTTTCTTCCCCACCCTAACCTTACATCTCCAAACGCTAATACTACTCGATTTTCTACTCCTACAACTGGTTTCCCTTATCCACCGAATCAATTTTCTCCATTGCCCTTTTTTCCATCCTATAACCTGAACCTCTTTGTTTTTCCTCACCTTCAGCCCACACCCTCCCCCTTTCCCTCTTTAATCCCTCCCTTTAACATCAAACTATCAGATTCTAATTATCTACTGTGGAAGAACCAGTTCCTCAACCACATCTTTGCATTTGACATGGAATCGTTTATTGATGGAACTCCTCCTCCATCGCGTTTTTTGGATGCTACACAGACTCAGGTAAACCCTCAGTTCCCCATTTGGCAAAAATTTAATTGTATTCTTATGAGTTTCATGTATTCCTCACTGAATGAAGATAAACTTGAGAAATTATTAGTTGTTCGTCTGCATTTGAAATTTGGGATCATCTTCGTACTGTCTATGAGTCCTCTTCAACGGCTAGAATAATGGGTCTTAGATCACAACTTCAGAAAATTAAGAAAGGCGGGTTAACAGTGTCTCACTATCCAACTCAGATTAAGGACATTTCGGACAAGTTCTCTACTATTGATGAGCCTCTGTCCTATCGGGATCATCTAGCTTATGTTCTTGAGAGTTTAGGTCCAGAGTATAATGCTTTTGTAAGCTCCATACATAATCGCACTGATAGACCATCTCTTGCTGATGTTCGTAGCTTATTACTAGCATATGAGGCACGCCTTGAAAAACAGTCTTCGGTCGATAGCTTAAATTTAGTGTAGGCCAACCTTGCTAATTTGTCATCAAATTCAATTACCAGGCATTCTCCACGATCTTCACCTTCCTCTACTCCTCGACCCTCTATTCCGCGACCTCGGGCCCCTTTTCCCTTTTCTCATCAGTTCTTTGCTCCTCAAAATAGCTCCAGTGTCCTTGGTAGACCCCAGTTTGTATCTCAACCAAAATGGCCTTCCTCCAACTCTCAGAATCGACCTCAATGTCAAATCTGCGGGAAGCTTGGTCATACGACTCTTGTTTGTTACAACCGACATAACCCAATGTACCATGCTCCCTCATCCTCGCCTTCTCCACAAGCCTTTTTCAATCAGTTTATCCAGTCCCCTCAGCCTACCATGTCGTCCTCAACTGCCCCTGACTCCACTGCTCCTTTATCAAATTTGTCTCATCCCGACGAAGCATGGTTCATGGACTCTAGAGCAACTCACCATATGACACTGGATAGCCAGCTTCTTCAACAGTCTAGCCCTTATATTGGCAGTGAGCAGGTCATGATTGGCAATAGTAAGGGACTTCATGTTCTCAATGTTGGTTTTACTACTTTGCCTTCGAAATCTTCATTTCCTATTCATCTTTGTTCTGTCTTACATGCTCCTCATTTGACTCATAATTTAATTAGCATTGCTAGACTTTGTCATGATAATCAAGACATTGTTGAGTTTCATCCCACTATTTTGTTTTTGTTTTTTTTTTTTTTGTGAAGGATTGTCTATCCAAGAGAGTACTCCTTCAGGGACATCTTGAAAATGGTCTTTACAAGCTGATCGTTGCTCCATCTACCAACAAATTTGCTTTGTCCAGCTCCTCTTGTCAACCTGCAGCTCTTATTTCCTTCTATCAGGACGTGTCTCTTTGGCATCAACGCCTTGGTCATCCGTCTTTCCCTATTGTTCGGAGAGTTCTAAATAATTGTAATCTTTCCTTTAGATCTTCAACGAATTTTTTTTGTAATTTTTGTCTTTTAGCTAAGAGTCAGGCTGTCGTTTGTTGCCTCTTTTTCAAGGGCGACTACCCCTTTGAACCTTGTTTACTCTGATGTATGGGGACCCTTCCCAATTCAATCTGTTAATGGAGCCAAATATTTTATTTTGTTTATTGATGATCATTCTCGATTTACATGGCTATATCTTTTGCGCTCAAAGCAAGATGTCACCTTTGTCTTTCTTATTTTTAAAGCCATGGTTGAAAACCAATTTAATACAACTATTAAGGCTTTCCAATCTGATAGTGGTTTTGAGTATAAACCCCTCTCTTCTATACATGTTAAAGCTGGTATTGTTCATCGAATATCATGTCCCTACACTCCTCAACAAAATGGGAGTGTTGAGAGAAAAAATAGGCATGTTGTAGAGGTTGGTTTATCTATTCTTTCTCATTCATCGATGCCTCAAAAGTACTGGTCTTTTGCTTTCCAAACAGCTTTTTTTTTAATAACCAGACTCTCTACCCCTGTTCTTGCTTTCGATTCTCCTTATTTTGTCTTATATAAGCATTCACTTGACTACTACCTTCTAAAATGTTTTGGTTGCTCGAGTTTCCCTTTTTTAAGACCATATAACAATCACAAATTGGAGTTTTGATCTCGTGAATGTGTCTTCCTTGGGTACAACTCTTCTCACAAGGGTTATCTTTGTATTGATCTCCTCTCTGGTCATTCGTTTGTGTCCAGGCATGTAGTCTTGAACGAACATTCATTTCCCTTTAAGTCGATTGTAGGATCTAAAGGCAACACTAGAGGGGGTGAATAAGGTTGACTACCAACTTTAAAAATTAATTTTATCTTTTAAAGCATGCTCAATAAACTTAACACACAAAGTTAAATTAAGAAAATTAAGCAAGATAAAACCTAAAGCATGCACACTAAGATAACTTCAAATTTAAATAAAATTTAATCAAAGAGAAATTCAAAAGACACAATAAATACTAAATTGTGCAATCAAGAAAGAGTAAAAAGATAATTAACACAAGAAAGCAAAAATAATTAAAGAGCAGGAAATAAGAGAGAGAGGAAGAGAAAACATCGGGAATTTATAGTGGTTCAGAAAATTGGCTACTCCACTCCCCAAGACTCCTTCTTGGGTATTTCACTAAGTGATCCTCTTGCGGGTGAGAACCAAACCGACACACGACCCTCTTTTTCCTGGGCTAAAGAGAAACCCAAGATCCTTTTAACTGGTTCAGGATCAAACCAATTCATTTTTCTCACAACCCAAGGTGTACTCAAACCTTAATACAAAATCCCAAAAAGAAAAATTAAACCTCACAAATATTACCTCTTTGAAGGCTAAATACACAATTTGGGCACTCTAATAAAAATCCTCACAAAATTAACTCTAGGCCAATTTAGGAGCAAAAGAGGACAAAAATGAGAGAGTAGAGGAAATTTGAGAGCTAAAGACTTGATAGCTTTAGTGTGTGTATGAAGGGTGAAAATCAAGTCCAATTTATAGGCAAGGAGGATGAATTTTGGCCGTTGGATCAGATTTAAGATGGATGGTGGAGATTGAATCTAAATTAGAAAAGGAAAGAATTTTCAAAATTAAGAAGAATTTTGAAAGGTTGGAATTTTGGGATTTGGAGAATAAATCAAGGATTTTAAGGATAATTTTTGGAAAGAATAAAATTTGAATGGATGGATTTTAAATGAAATTTTGGGAAATTTTTGAAGAAATTCGGATAAGGAATTTCAATGAAAATCAGAAAATAAAAATTGAAAATAAAAAGAATGTCGGACGAAACAACCGCCACACGCATAGGCAAGAATTGCGCTTCACGCGCGAGAATCTTTGAGGAACCAGCAAGCGCGTGCGTTGTACGCGCGCGTTCGCGCGTGAAGAAACCAGCCGCCGGTGAATTTTTTATTTTCCTTTTTTTTAATAAGTGAATAAAAGGCTGGAAAATTTGAACTTGCACCACGTGTCGTCCTCTGGTTGGCCCGCGTGTCAAACAACGATTCCTTCCTCTTTTCCCTTTTTTTTTTTAATCTCCGCTTGCCACGTGTCAGTATCCTATTGGTCCATGTTAGCCACGTTAGGAAAAAGTGACCGATGGAGTGCCACGTCATCCGCCACATCAGCTGCCACGTCAGCATTTTTGGACCGGTTTGTGTGCCACGTCATCACCACATCGGATGCCACGTCAGCAACTGCCACGTGTCACTGCCACATGGGATTTTCCTCTCCAATCTTGTTTTGCTTATAACTTTCTCGTTTGAACTCCGACTTGAGCGATTCAAGTTGCGTTGAAATCGTCTTTCCGAGCTCTACAAGATAGTGACTTTGAAACACTAAAAATGTTAGTACAAAAAATCTGAGTTTGTTATCATCAAAATACTTGGTTTGATTGAAGCCTTAAAGCTAACAATCTCCCCCTTTTTGATGATGAAAAACCACCATAATGCTAGAAATAATTCTCCCCCTTTTGTTATCAACAAAAAGATGTTACCATGATTTTACTCCCCCTTAATCATACAAATAATGTTCCCCCTCAATAAATTATAAAACATAACTGCTCCCCCTATCAAACATAACTGCTCCCCCTTTTTTATGATGACAAACCACCATAATGCTAGAAATAATTCTCCCCGTTTTGTTATCAACAAAAAGATGTTACCATGATTTTACTCCCCCTTAATCATACAAATAATGTTCCCCCTCAATAAATTATAAAACATAACTGCTCCCCCTATCAAACATAATTAAGCAATTAAATTCTAATAATGTCAAGTGCAAGTCTATTCACTACAAGAAAAAACACTTTCAGTGGCGTATAAAATATGTCGCTGAAACGAAAAACGCGTCGCTAATACTTTCAGCGGCGCGCGTAGCTTCGTCGCTGCATTCGTCGTTGTATTTAGGTAGTCGTAAGTATTTGCGACATATTACTGTAGACGTCGCTGAAAGTCATCTTCAGTGACGTCTACACGTCGGTGTAAGCGATAAGTAGGGACGTGGGGACTCGTCACTGAAGATAACTTTCAGCGACGTCTACAGTAATATGTTGCTGAAAGTCATATTCAGTGACACTAATAGCTCGTCACTAAAAGGATGCTTTCAGTAACATCCAAACCGTTGTCGCTGAAAATTATATTCAGTGACATGGTCAGAGCGTCACTAAAATGGATACTTTCAGTAACGTCCAAACCGTTGTCGCTAAAAACAATATTCAGTGACATTGCCAGCATGCCAAACTCGTCACAGAAAAGAAGTTTTAGTGACGTAAACAACGCAGCTAAAAGAAGATATTTTGCAACATCTATGTATGTTGGTAAAAGAAAGCCTACTCGTCACTAAAAACTGAATGCTAGTTTTTTTTTTGGGGTATGCTTTCGATCAGGTTTTGGAAACGCACCGTACCATGATGGTTTACCGACATTATATCAAACGTCGCTAAAAATTGTTTATGATTTAAAAAATAAATAGTTAATTCAATTAGTAGACCTGTAAATAAAATAATATTATCATCTTCGAACTAATTAACAATTCTACAATTAATCAAATAGAAAATGTAATATGCCAATTATAGTGAAAATGCAATACTTCACTGAAGAATCATAATCAACAAACATGTCTCGAATGTAATACAAATTGATCATTTTCTAAAATGATCTCAAGTGTGTAGGTGAATAAGTTTGCTTAACAAAATGATTCACAACCTACATTCTTCACATTTACATACAAAACGATTCACTAACAAAAGATCACAAACAAAAAAACCAACCTACAAAAAAGGGGACCCTTGTCGAAACGATTCATGCATCCAAGCTGAAAAATAAAAGGAAATAAAATATGTAAGCTTGAAATTGAATAATTGATAAACAACTCATTAAAAGCTATGAAACTTAATAATTAAACATGAACACAACTACACTTATGAGAAATAATGAACAAAAACTTAAAAACATAAGAATTCATCTTATTCATAATCACAACAACTAAACTAAACTAAACCTATCAACATCACGACAACTACACTAGTTAAAATACTCAAGTCCAAATAGGTATCGACTTTCTAAACATAACAACTAAATGGAAAATAAGTGAAACTAAACTTTCAAAAACACAATAACTCGTTAAAAGAACTACGTGCATCAAGGTATTAACTCCCCTAAATAGAATAACTCAACAACTCCAACTTATAAACTCAACTTTGCAAATGAAACAACTCAACAAGGTGTCCAACTCCCTAAACACTTATCCCAAATATCATGAAAGTCATTTGCAATCAAACACAACTCAACAACACTGTGACAACTAAACATATCAATGAAAACAAGTAAACTCGTAAGTGCAATAGGGTATTGACCCCCCCCCCAAACACATTAACTTAACAAATCAAACAACGAAACTCAACTTTACAAATGGAACAACTCAACAAGGTGTCCAACTCCCTAAACACTTATCCCAAATATCATGAAAGTCATTTGCAATCAAACACAACTCAACAACACTGTGACAACTAAACATATCAATGAAAACAAGTAAACTCGTAAGTGCAACATGGTATTCCAATTCATATTCAAACAGTTTGAACAAGGGCATCTTGTTCTTCCTTCTTCATCTAAATGCCCCTTCGCAACTTGAATAAAGTTATCAACACCGTTTGAATATTGTCTGCACCCTCGATCTTTTAGATTTATCCAACTTCGATCCATTGCAAGTGGAATAAGTACCTAAATTGAAAATTGAAGGGTTAGAGGTCTAAGTCTTATGTAAATAGCCAAATAGGCAATCAAAGTAGATATCAAAGTTTGATATCTTATTGGTGCCAATGCCACATCAAAGTGGAAATACTTCCATTATGCCATAAATATGCTCATGATTCAATTTCCCTCTTAGAGTTCCTATAAAGGATATATTGCATTAACAATATTTAGGCACGAGTTTCCTTTGTCATTGTCCCTCCCCTCTCCTCTTCCATTGATAGGAAAATCCAAATTAGACCGAAATAGAGTTAAAAAGGAGTGTATGACATTCCTTGCAAGGTGCCGAAGGGAGCAAAATAGAGTACTTAGTTTGGAGCAATTATCTCGTAGCACCCATTACTTTTGAGGAATAAAACTTCAACTCTTGCCTCCATTCTTGAGAGTCGTCCTTATGCATAATTATTAGTCATGCATATTTATCTGATCTCCCTGACCTTGCCTTTTGAGTTCATTCTTGTTACACCTCTTCAAGGGCCTTTAAAGATTTGACGAGTAATTTTTTTTTTAATGTTTATGTCTATATAGACATAAACATTAAATAGAACTAGGAAGTGAAGTCTATGCTCGACATGGTAGTTTAGTGTAAATTAGGGAGCATTTGATTCATGGAATGAGTTCATACATCTAGAACTAGGAAGTGAAGTCGAACTTGAAATATGGATTGAAACTTGATCATGTTAAGTGAGTCCTAACTCAATCAAGTAAGACTAGAAACTACCTAGACTAGGTGTTATTGGATAGATCAAAGGCGAAAGGATTGATCAAAATTAAACCTACCAACCATCTAGAGAAGTGAGATGAGCTAGTTAGGTTAGATTAGTTTAGGTTGGGGCCAAAGAGTACCAAAGTTACCAAGTAAGTCATAGTCTAATCAGTTGAGACAAGAAGTCACTAAAGTAGATTGCAGTCTAAACTTAGTGAGACTAGACAACTCATATACCAACACTCAAAATAGACCCAACAAGTTAGGCATCAAGTTTGTGAGCATCACAAACTAGCTATACATCCTCCAAACTTGTTAAATTTGAGTTAACCCTAAAAAGATATCATTCTTGTCTCCTACATCCAGGAACATGGCCCTGACAATTGGAGATCCGTTCCTACCAATATAGGTATAAAACCCAAGTCTCGTCGTATGAACTCATTTGAGTTCATACATCTAAGTACTCAAAATTTTGAAATGGCTCCAATTCAAACTCATGTTATACAAATTTAAACTTCTTGACCTCAAATTAATACAAACTCTTATGTTTGCACTCAGAACTACAATATATATTGAAATAGTAAAATATGTAACATTAATAACCATTCAATAATCTTCATAAAAGGTATAATTAAGATGCAAACTAAGTAGATTCTTCACTATTATGTAGGAAAATAAAGTGGAGAATTGAGAGCTATCTGAAAGTATGTTTAATATATAATCTAAGCATTTCAACAATGTCTAAGAAGAGAGAAGCAAAGGGGAAAGAAAATTCAAAATACTTTTTAGATTTCTTTCCAATTCCATTAGTGCATTGTTTATTATCCAAACAAGTGACACTTAAGTTATCATAAAAGAAAATCCAACCAAGTGCAGCAACATATATTGACCCTCCTAAGTACAATAACTTAATGGAAAAAAAGTTACACTTAAGTTATCATAATGAAAAATCACATCACGTGACTGGATGAGGCTGAGTTACCTCTGGGTTGTGAATCTTGATCTAATTTTTTCTTTTATTTAAATGTTGCTTAACCTATGATCGCCATGGAGAGAAATAGGGACTGGATAGGGAGCCTGAACTAGTATCAGTAGGAAGAATAGTATATCTATTAACTATAAGTGCAGTTTTAAACAATAAAATTCAACACACCCCTTCGGTGAAAAAATTCAGACTGTGAACTAAAGGGGCTATCACTTGGATTCTTTTGGTAGACAGGCAGTGTATTTAAAATTATGATTTACCAAGAAAAAAAAAAGGAAAAGATCTTCAACCTAAAACACGTAACGACCTTACTAGCTAAAAAAACCACGTACCCAAAGCCAAGGATGCTGAAAAACGCCAAAGATAGCCACAACCTAAAACAAAGGGCGAGTGAGTGGTCAAGTACATCACTCCGGGAAGGGATTTTTTTTTCTTTTATAAATAACCAAACTTTCGTTGGGAAAAAAATGAAAGAATAGGACATACAAAAAAAAGCCCACAAAAGGAAGCAAACTAACGACCTTACTTGACCAAAATTTGTTCTATAGGTTGTACTACTATGTCCCTGAGTTCTAAGGAAACAAACTACAAAAGGATCTTCAATCAAGTAAAACAAGACCCATGTGTAGTTACCAAAAAGCTTTGCCACAAAAGCTTAGAGAGAACATTAGAATCTAACAAGGGATCAAAAAACTCATCAAGACAAGAGGAACCAACAAAATACAATCAACAACATTTAGAAGCAAAAAATAATTATTTTGCAAAACCATATAAATCATTATTTTCACCTCAGCATTGGCAGTCAACTAAAACATTGAGTTTGATATCCTTCCTTCATAGTTCAATATTACTAAATAACTACTTCAATTGGGAGGAAAGAAATTGCCAAAAAAAAAAAAGGACCTACAAAATCTATTGTCAAAGATATTAATTACTAAGGATTCAGAGAGGTAAAGAATTGTTCGATGTGGTAAACAAATAATGGTAGTGAGTGTAAATGCAAGTGTCTAAGTAGTAACCTTTCTCCAACGCCCAAAACCTTGTTGCTTTCCTTGGTTTTCAAGACGTAGTAGTTCTACAAGGTAAGGACTCACTTCACCCTTCTGCTGACTTCGCTCCCTTACCTGCATTTATAATTCCAATAATACCAAGGCAAATAAACAAGCAGATAAAAAAAAATGGACAACCTTAACTTTTGAGAGAGTGAACAAAATAAGATTCAAGTTCAAGAAGAATGGCAACACTGTCCTATATATATTCCTGAGCCATCAATGTTATTTATGTGAAGCCCACAAAGATTTCTTAATTCTTAAGGTGTACAAAATTTGACAAACAAAAAGATGGGCTAGAAAGTTTAGAGAAACGAAACATTTTCGTCAAATTTTAAATAGGTATTAGAGGAATTTTCAATCAATCAAGTCAAAACTATAAGAGTTTTCTACCTTTAGCCTTGAGAGACTTAGGCTTTTTTTCTCAATAATAAGAGGGTTACACCTCTTCAAGGGCCCTTAAAGGTTTGACGAGTAAATGTTTTTTTTTGAATGCTTATGTCTATAGACATAAACATTAAATAGAACTAGGAAGTGAAGTCTATGCTCGACATGGTAGTTTAGTGTAAATTAGGGAGCATTTGGGTTACACCTCTTTCTTTTTAGTCGTGTTTCCTCTATAATCATCACTCTTTTTTCCATTTCTTAAGATTCATTTTTAACATATAGGTTGCTATATAACACACAAAACTACACCAAACTATACACATATGGACTACAATCCAAGCTATATGTTCTTTCAAATACATAATAATTGCACACATTTATTTAGAAAATTCCACACACTAAAGCATATATATACCCTTTAGAACTCCCTTCCAGTACAGTCCGCTTTAGACTTAGGCTTTTTCTTTAATGTTTTTTTTTCCAGCAGCCATGACAAGTAATTAAAAATTTGGATTTCATTCTTGATTTATACCAGAAAAATTTGGTATCTTAAAGGTTTTTAAAAAAGCAGAGAAAGTTCATAAAAAAAACACCTATGTACTGAGTATGAGCGGCAGGAAAACGGGTACCTTTGGTGGCGATTTGCTCGAGGAAGAGAGGGAAAACGGACGGCGAGACACCATGGCGCTGTTGCTGCTTCCACGGCGCTGTTGCTGCTTCCACGACGTGACGAGATGAACTTTCGGCGCTGCTGCTTCCGCTGCGTGAGACTCGACTTCGGCGCTGCTGCTTCCACGACGAGACTCGACTTCGATCGGCACTGCTGCTTCCACAGTGAGACTCGACTTCAGCGTGAGCAGTAGAGTGTGGGAGGGAAAAAATCGAGGGAGATGGGTTTTTTACGGCAAGTGTTATTTTTAGAAGCCCTTTAAATTTTGGAGGCACGATTGAAAAGGGAAGGAGGGAAAAAAAACCCTAATTAGTTTTAAAATGTTGCTAAAAACGTGATAAAAATATATTTTTTAGTGGCGCCTAACTCATTCTTTAGCAACGTGGTATACATGTTGCTAAAAATAAAACTTTTTGTGGCACGCGTTTATATGTCTCTAAAACTATTAGCGATATCTAATTTTATCGTGTCACTAAAAATATTTAATTGTGACATTTGGTTTACGATGTCGCTGAAAGTCATCTTCAGCAGCTTATTTTTGCTGTGTCACTAAAAACTTGTCGCTGAAAACATATTTTCTTGTAGTGATTTCTACAAAAAGCTTCTTCATTTAAAGCTTTTGTAAAAATATCTGCCACCTGGTTTTCAGTATTAACATAATTAATGACAATATTCTTGTTTTGCACATGCTCTCGAAGAAAATGATGTCTAATGTCTATATGCTTTGTCCTAGAATGTCGAATAGGATTTTTGGTTAAATTAATTGAACTAGTACTATCACAAAAGATTGGTACTTGTTCAAAATTTAAACCTAAATCACGCAAAGTTTGTTTCATCCATAAAACTTGAGAGCAACAACTAGCAACAACAATATATTCAGCCTCAGTGGTAGATAATGCGACCGAATTTTGCTTTTTACTATACCAAGATACTAAAGAACTACCTAAAAAATGGCATGTTCCACTAGTACTTTTTCTATCAGTTAAACTACCAACAAAATCAACATCAGAATATGCAATTAAATCTAAGGAGGCATTTTTAGGATACCATAAGCCTAAATCAACTGTTTCAAGCAAATATTTAAAAATTCTTTTTACAGCATGCAAGTGCGATTCTTTAGGACATGATTGAAACTAGCACACATGCATACACTAAACATAATATCAGGCCTACTTGCAGTTAAGTAAAGCAAGGATCCGATCATACCTCTATAAGCTTTAATATCTACGTTTTTACCTTTTTCATCCTTATCAAGCTTTGTAGTGGTACTCATCGGGATCTTTGTTACTTTTGCATTATCGAACTTAAACCTTGTGAGTAGATCCCTTGTGTCCTCTTGATTTATGAAGATTCCATCTTCAAGTTGTTTGATTTGAAGCCCAAGAAAGAATTTAAGTTTTCCCATCATGCTCATTTCAAACTCACTGTACATACACTTAGAGAATTCTTCACAAAGAAAAGAGTTAGTAGCACCAAATATAATATCATCAACATAGATTTGCACTAATAAAATATCATTGTCTTTAATTTTGATAAAAAGAGTTGTATCAATAAGCCCCATTTTAAAACCATATTCTAGCAAAATTGTACTCAAACGGTCATACCAAGCTCTAGGAGCTTGTTTAAGACCATAAAGAGCTTTATTCAATTTAAAAACATGATTTGGATTATCAAAACTTTCAAAACCAAGAGGTTGTTCAACATACACTTCCTCCATTATGAAACCATTTAAGAAAGCACTTTTTACATCCATTTGAAATAAAGTAAAGTTCTTATGAGATGCAAATGCAAGCAACATGCGAATAGATTCTAATCTAGCAACAGGAGCAAATGTTTCCTCATAATCTATTCATTCTTCTTGACTATAGCCCAAAGCAACTAATCTAGCTTTATTTCTAACAATATTACCAGATTCATCCATTTTATTTCTAAATACCCATTTAGTACCTATAACAGGATGATCACTGGGACGTGGGACTAGTTCCCACACATTATTTCTTTCAAATTGATTTAATTTTTCTTGCATAGCAATTAACCAGAACTCATCAGATTCAACATCTTTATAAGATTTTGGTTCAATTTAAGACACAAAGGCAACATTATTTAAAACATTTAAAGAA
Organism: Luffa acutangula; assembly: GCA_036850905.1. Classification (NCBI taxonomy): domain Eukaryota; kingdom Viridiplantae; phylum Streptophyta; class Magnoliopsida; order Cucurbitales; family Cucurbitaceae; genus Luffa; species Luffa acutangula. The sequence continues at coordinate 5,968,722 of CM072094.1, read as the reverse complement.
GAGCAAGTTCTTACCCCTTGAGATACATCACCTATTATTAGCTCCTGAGGATGGTGAGTGGAGAATCTTCAATCCTGAGGGAGGGATTTCTCTAGCTCTTTCTGAGATTCATTTGATGTTGCTTCTCTATCTTTAATACTAAGATCTTCAACAGGTATTTCTAATTCATCACTAGCAGAGACTTTATTAATGACAACATGTGTTTCATAAAAAACAACATTCATTGACTCTTCAACTACATGAGTTCCTTTATTAAACACTCTATATGCTTTACTACATGTAGAATTTCCTAAGAATATGCCAATGTCCGTTTTTTACTCAAACTTTCCAAGTTTCCCTTTGTCTTTCAAAATGAAACATTTGCAACCAAAGACTTTGAAATAGCTAATATTTGGAGTTTTATTATTAAATAGCTCATAAGGAGTTTTATCTAAAACAGGTCTTATTAAAACACGATTTATTACATAAGATGCAGTATTAACAGCTTCAGCCCAAAAACATTTTGGTAAATCATATTCATTAAGCATGGAAGTAGCTAATTCTTGTAAAGATCGATTGTATCTATGTTGCTCTTTTCTCCTTTACCTTCTTGACTGTTGACTTTCTTTGAGAAGTTCCTTTTCCTAAAATGCTTTTTGTACTTCTTGGTCAAGTAGGCGAACTCCTCATCATTTAGTTTAGTTTCAGTTTCAGAGTCCTCTTGAACTTGAGTGGACTTTAATGCTAGGCTCTTCTTCTTTTTGACATCTTCTTCCACATTGGCCTTCATGATTATCTCATGCGTCATGATAGATCCAACGAGCTCCTCCAGTGGAAATTTTGAGAGGTCGTTTGCTTCTTGGATCGTCGTCACCTTAGCTTCCCAACTCTTAGGCAATGATCTAAGAATTTTTCTCACATTTTCAGAGGTGGTATAAGATTTTCCTAATCCCTTCAAAGCATTAACAATGTTAGTGAATGTAGTAAACATTTCAGATATAGTTTCATTTGCATCCATTTTAAACAATTCATAGTTATGAACTAACATGCTAATTTTTTACTCTTTAACTTGATTAGTTCCTTCATGAGTTACTTCAAGCATATCCCAAATTTCTTTAGCAGAATTACATGCAAAGACTCGATTAAACTCAGCAGGACATAAAGCACAAAACAGACAATTCATGGCTTCAGCATTAATAGAAAACTTTCTTTTATCTTCATCATTAAACTCTTTTTCTTCCTTAGGAATATCTTTATTATCAACTAACTTAGTAGGAATTACAAGACCATTAGAAACAATTTCCCACAAATTATAATCAATCGAAATTAAATAAATTCTCATTCTAGTTTTCCACCATGCATAATTATTACCATCAAACAAGGGTGGCCTAGTGGTAGATTGACCTTCACCATACCCATTTATTCCAGTAGTTGCCATAAGCTCGAACAATTAAGTTTTTTTTAAAAAAAAAAAAAAAGTGAATATGATTTTTTTTCAAAGATTTTTATAAAGAAGAATATTTTCCAAAATTTAGATTTTAATAAAAAAGGATTTCAAAGATTAAAAAAAAAGAGGTTTCAATAACCAATTTTCAAGGAAAAAAAAATCTAGTGAAAACGGCTTTTAAAACTCAATTTTTCAAACTTTTTACAAAAATTATAAAAAAATCCAGATTTAATAAGATTAGAAAAACAGAATGTAAAACAAAGAAAAAATATTTAAAAACTTTTTTGAAATAAGAAAACCGAGCTACCCGCTTTGATACCAATTGTAGGATCTAAAGGCAACACTAGAGGGGGTGAATAGGGTTGACTACAAATTTTAAAAATTAATTTTATCTTTTAAAGCATGCTCAATAAACTTTATACACAAAGTTAAATTAAGAAAATTAAGAAAGATAAAACCTAAAGCATGCACACTAAGATAACTTCAAATTTAAATAAAATTTAATCAAAGAGAAATTCAAAAGACACAATAAATACTAAATTGTGCAATCAAGAAAGTGTAAAAATATAATTAACACAAGAAAGCAAAAATAATTAAAGAGCAGGAAATAAGAGAGAGAGGAAGAGAAAACACCGGGAATTTATAGTGGTTCGCCAAATTGGCTACTCCACTCCCCAAGACTCCGTCTTGGGTATTTCACTAAGTGATCCTCTTGCGGGTGAGAACCAAACCGACACACGACCCTCTTTTTCCTAGGCTAAAGAGAAACTCAAGATCCTTTTAACTGGTTTAGGATCAAACCAATTCCTTTTTCTCACAACCCAAGGTGTACCCACACCTTAATACAAAATCCCAAAAAGAAAAATAAAACCTCACAAATATTACCTCTTTGAAGGCTAAATACACAATTTGAGCACTCTAATGAAAATCCTCACAAAATTAACTCTAGGCCAATTTAGGAGCAAAGAAGGACAAGAATGAGAGAGTAGAGGGAATTTGAAAGCTAAAGACTTGATAGCTTTAGTGTGTGTATGAAGGGTGAAAATCAAGTCCAATTTATAGGCGAGGAGGATGAATTTTGGCCGTTGGATCAGATTTAAGATGGATGGTGGAGATTGAATCTAAATTAGAAAAGGAAAGGATTTTCAAAATTAAGGAGAATTTTGAAAGATTGGAATTTTGGGATTTGGAGAATAAATCAAGGATTTTAAGGATATTTTTTGGAAAGAATAAAATTTGAATGGATGGATTTTAAATGAAATTTTGGGAAATTTTTGAAGAAAATCATATCAGGAATTTCTAGGAAAATCAGATAAGGAATTTCTAGGAAAATCAGAAAATAAAAATTGAAAATAAAAAGAATGTCGGACGAAACAACCGCCATGCGCACAGGCAGGGAGTGCGCTTCATGCGCAAGAATCTGTGAGGAACTAGCAGGCGCGTACGCTGTACGCGCGCATTTGCGCGTGAAGAAACCAGCCGCCGGCGAATTTTCGATTTTCCTTTTTTTTTTAATAAATGAATAAAAGGCTGGAAAATTTGATCTTGCACCACGTGTCGTCCTCTGGTTTGCCCGCGTGTCAAACAACGATTCCTTCCTCGTTTCCCTTTTTTTTAATCTCTGCTTGCCATGTGTCAGTATCCTATTGGTCCATGTTAGCCACGTCAGCAAAAAGTGACACTTGGAGTGCCATGTCATCCGCCACATCAGCTGCCACGTCAACATTTTGAACCGGTTTGTGTGTGATAGCAAGCATAACTAGCTATTTTTCCCTAATTAATTAAGCTAGTCTTTTATATTTAATTGGCCAAAATTATGCATTTTTGTGTTCTATTTGTAGGAATCATGTTTCGGAGTTAAATCGGGAAATTGGAGCTAAATATGTGTTTGAGACATGAAAATTGGCTATAGAACGCAAAAGATTCAAGTTAGAAGAAGTCAAAAGATAGTCATCCGCAAACCAGCGTCGGGACACTGCTCTTGGAGCGTTTCGACGCTGCCTTTCCTTTTCTGATTCAGGCGGCAAAAGGTCATAGCGTCGCGAGGCTGTGACCCTAGCGTCTCGACGCTATCAACAGGTTTCCTATTTCATCTTCTTTTCATACTACGACCAAAGGGAGTCCAATTGGTGAGATTTTAGCCCTAATTTCGACTAGAGACCTATTGTGGGACCTAAAGGCAAGACCATGGAGCGGGAATCAAGCGAGAAATCGTGGAGATCGTGACGGGGACGTGCGGTGTCGGTGGATTCGATTTTTCGTTTCTCTTTCCCTTTACTCTTGTAGTTTTTATGGTTTTTCTTGCAATAAGTGTTTGTAGTTTAAAGACTACATCAATCCCTAAGACAAACAACTAGCAATTCATAGTCTTTAAACTACAAACACTAATTGCATGAAAAATCATAAAAACTACAAGAGTTCAGGGAAAGAGAAATGAAAACTCGAATCCACTGACACCGCACATCCCCGTCACGATCTCCACGACTTCTCGCTTGATTCCCGCTCCTTGTCCTTGCCTTTAGCTCCCACAAAAGGTCTCTAGTCGAAATTAGGGCTAAAATCTCACCAATTGGACTCCCTTTGGCCGTAGCATGAAAAGAAGATTAAATAGGAAATTTGTCGATAGCGTCGAGACGCTAGGGTCACAGCGTCGCGACGCTATGACCTTTTGCCGCCTAAATCAGAAAAGGAAAGGCAGCGTCGAGACGCTCCAAGAGCAGCGTCCCGACGCTGGTTTGCGGATGGCTCTCTTTTGACTTCTTCTAACTTGAATCTTTTTCGTTCTATAGCCAATTTTCATGTCTCAAGCACATATTTAGCTCCAATTTCCCGATTTAACTCCGAAACATGATTCCTACAAATAGAACACAAAAATGCATAATTTTGGCCAATTAAATATAAAAGACTAGCTTAATTAATTAGGGAAAAATAGCTAGCTATGCTCGCTATCAAATACCCCAAAACTTAAGCTTTTGCTAGTCCTCGAGCAAACTAAAAATCAAGCATACAGTGGAAGAATGGATGCAACAAACATGACTCAATCCTCAAGGCTCAAAAGTCAATAGTCAAGCAATCAAGAGACATGCACATAAGGACCAATGAGGAAGACAAATCAAAAGTTTTCCAAAATTAACTTGCACAAGCGAGATCTAACTCAACGAGATCAGACTCTACTAGCCCGGGATATGATTATTAAACTCTCAACTCATCTTCCCTCTACACTGGCACTAAGGATTCACTAACGAGTCAATTGAACAAATTAGTTTGTTTTCATCCATACTTAGGTGCTTATAATTGAAAATTAAATCAAGCATTTATATGTGGCACTAGCTTTTACACTCCTATTGTAGGGACCCTTAACCCGAGTTTTCTCTGGTTGGCCTAACTGATCACAACAGGGGTAGCTCTTTTTGCCTAAATCTTTATTACTCATTGCAAACTGTGCACAAGCCATGGAATTTTTTTTCTTTTCAATTTGTAACAACATGAATGATTTTTTCTTTATGAGCATGATAAGCATATATTCTTTTCTTTCCTCCTAAGCAAGATCAAACATGCTAATTTGCAAAAAAAAAATTGACTCTTTAGCTCTTCCCTACACCTATCGAGGTGACAATAAGCATATGAACCTAATAATTCGCTCCTAAGCATTCAAATCCAAATCTGGCCAAGACAAATACTCTACTCATGCAAGACATCTCCTAGAAAAAGTTTAAAAAGTCTCCCTTTTTGGGCACTCATGCTTACAACTCATCGAAAGCTTGAAAATTGACAAGAAAACCTATCCTATGAAATCATAGTCATGCAAAAATGGCATCCGGAAAACAACCATATGCTCAATTCAAAGAAAGCTCAAAACTATAGTCCGAACTCAGATGCTCATCGCCACATCGGATGCCATGTCAACAACTGCCACGTGTCACTGCCACATGGGATTTTCCTCTCCAATCTTGTTTTGCTTATAACTTTCTCGTTTGAACTCAGATTTGAGCGATTCAAGTTGCGTTGGAATCGTCTTTCCGAGCTCTATAAGATAGTGACTTTGAAACACTAAAAATAATTGGTTTGATTGAAGCCTTAAAGCTAACATCTATCTCGTCTACGGCTTCCCCCTCTGTAAAATCCTTTCATCCTGGTTCCTTTTATCCGCTAGATTCCCTTCTATCTTTGGTGTCTTCCTTTTCCTCTCCCTTGCCTTCATCTTCACCACTGCCAGTCTCGCATGCTCCTGCTGTTCCTTCCCCTTTTCCCTCTGCCTCCTCACCTTCTGTTATTCCTTCTCATTCATCTTCCCCTTTGCCTTCTACCGGTTCATCTTCTCCCCTGGCTTCTCCTTCATCTAACTCTTCTACTACACCTCTTACCAGTTTTCATTCCTCTCCTATTCCGTCTGAGCCCCCCTCTCATTCCTTCCCACCTCCCACCTTTTTCCCCTCCTCTCAGTCCGCTATCTCCTCATCTTTAAACACCCATCCCATGATAACAAGATCCAAATATGGCATTTTTAAACTGAAGGCTTTGTTGGCCTCTTCTCAAATTTCAGCTATGGAATCTAAGAACTACAATGCTACTCTTGTTGACTCTCACTGGAAATTGACAATGCAAGCTGAATACGATGCCTTGATTAAGAATGGTACTTGGTCCCTAGTCCCTTTGCCTACTGATAGGAAATTGATAGGCTGCAAATGGGTCTTCCGTGTTAAGCTTCAGCCCAATGGTACTGTCGATAGGTACAAAGCTCGTTTGGTAGCTCAAGGGTACACTCAAGCCTATAGTTTTGAGAGAGAAAATAGTAATTGAATATGTGATGTTCAATTTTATTTTATTAATTAATTTCGAATTAATTAATTAATTTAGTTTAATTAAATTTGATTTAATCAACTATAAGATAGGAGGGATATTAATTTAAATTGGATTTAAATTAATGTTATTTTAATTAATTTAGATTAATTAAAATATAATTAATTGTAATTTTGAAATTATGATTTTAAAATTATATTTAATTAAAAATATCAGATAACTGATATTTCAGTTATCTGATATTATGTTTTTTTAAAAAGAGACGTGGTCAGTGCAGTTGCTGAAATCTCTCTCAGTCTCACGTCTCTCACGCCCATCTCTCCCTCTCTATCGTTCTCTCTCACTCTGCACTCTCTCTCAGAGAATACAGAACGATTGATCCAGAGAAAATCCTTAGATTTTTTGGCTCCCACAAGCACCTAACGCAATATCCTTTTGGAGAATACCGGTGTATCCTTGTGGTGGTGTTCGTGCAATTTTTCCAGCAAAATCAAGGTGTGACCGCTGCTGTTTTTGGGAGAAATTCAGAGAGAATTTGGCGAAAAGTTCAAGGATTTCTTCAAGGGTAAGGTTCTTCTTGAACTAGGGTCAATAGGACTCAATTCTAGATTAGATCTAGAATTTTTCCTCTTGATTTAAGCATGCTTGTATCTATTTTACAGCAGTGAATTGTCTTTTGTTATCGCTGTAAATTTATTTATTTTGTCGTCGTATTGGTATCCCAATCGGCATTTTTTATTCGAAAAGGTCTTTGTGTTTTTTCCGCTGCACAAAGGGCTATTTATCCCTTCAGGGTCGACTTACTAATCATGGTTATATCAAGTGGATAGAAATATATCTACACTGAGGGGAATTCAATTATCGGGCTATAGTGGAGTGTCCCGGTAGTTAACCAATGTTGGTTAACTAGGTTAATAGAGTTTAGCCGATTAATCTCGGATCGTTGGAGCCCATGATCTGTAGGTCCATTAGGTCCCCTGCTAGCTCATACAGAATAAACCTTAGAACAATCATGGTGAAAGAGTTTAAATCGTTCAACTTCATTATATGTAGTTGTCGTTAAATTATGTTCGATATATTTAACGTTAAAGTTTAATTACGAATTAAACTATAAACTGAGAGAGATTTGGTAATATTTAAATTACAATTTAAATGTTAGCAATATATTATGTATTCGATACATATTTTTGTTTGGATATGGATAGGGATTCATATTAGAAACCGATTTTGAGAGGAATCGAAATTGGTGCAAGTGTTTAATTTATAATTAATTAAAATGATTAATTAATTCTTTGAATTAATTTTAATTGGAAAAATTAATTAGTAAAATTCAATTAATTTGTGAAATTAATTGAAAATGGAAGAGGCAAAATTCAAATATGAGACACATAAGGCAATGACTCTTTGCTTGCCTGTAATTTGAGATTGACACCTAAATTGGTGTCCAAATTCTTTTTAATTGTAATTTGCCTCTTTATATATAACCTTGCACCATATTCATGAAGTGAGATATGATGTGTGCTAGAGAATTCAAGTATAGATTGCTCAAAATCTCTCTCTCAAAACCATATAACTCAAGATCTTAAACCCATATATTTTTCTCTAAAATTCATCATGAAAGAGAGTCCCACAACTTGTTCTAAGGCTGCAGGATAGCGGGGAATACTTACGTGGTTGTCCCGAGCTCGTTCTTTAGAAGAAAACACCAAAGAGGTCGCTTGATTCAGCTACCAAAGGTTAGTAAACTTAACTCTCTGTGTTTCTGGTTTATAAATGCATGTTTTTCTTAACTAAAATTAAAAGAATTTTGAGTGTTTCGATCCAAATCGCTTCCGCCAGTGTCTCGTACACTCCTTCATGTTGGGTTTTATGTCTTAAAACTCATAGTTTGTAATCCTTTTGCAATAAAGATGTTATTCAGTGAATTGTTTGTTTATATACTCTAAATCCAATATATCCTTGGTTATAATATGAAATACTCGAACTATATTATGAGTATGGACAAGGATCAAGTTCTAGTATATAACCTAGATTGTCTATAGTATAGAGATAAGCCTGGGTACCTTATCTTGGTGACATTATGGATGTGGCCTACTTTACGGATTCCCTTCCAGTTCGTTATTTGGGTTTTCTTCTCATATCGCATAAACTTTTGTATTTGGATTGTAAACCTCTGTTGGCTCAAGTTACTGCCCATGTGAGGAGAAAGAGCCTTTTTTATGTTGGGCATCTTCAACTTATTCACTTTCTCCTTCAGAGTTTTTCAGGTTTATTAGGTTAGTGTATTAGTTCTTCCTTCTCGTGTTGTTCATGAGTTAGATCGTATGCACCAATCTTATCTTTGGAAGGGGGAGCTTCTTGGTATGGATGGTGTGAAGGTTTTTTGGTCAGAGACTGGACTTCCTTATTATCAAGGGGTCAGAGAATGTTGTTATATTTCCTCTCACGTGATTTAGGCATGCCTTGGATTCAGAATGTCGACAGAGTGGGAATACCACTGTTTTATTGCCCTGGCTATTTTCCTTCTATAGAGAGTGATTCCTAAGAGTGAAGGTGATAGCAAGCAGAAAGGTCGCTATTTCAGTCCCAATTTATTAGGCTTTTTAGTGCTTTAATTGTGTTTTTATTGAACATATTTAATGTATTTTGTCATTTGGTCTCTAGGAGCAAATTATGGATTTTGGTGAATAAAGTGCCCAAAAAGAAGTCATTTTAGCCCAATTTCCATACTTGGATCAAGGGAGGAGCCAAAAAGGTCAACCATGAAGATGAAGCCCAAAAGAATTGAAGATTGGCCCAAGAAAAGAAGCCCAAACCGTAGCTGAAAGTTTTGGAAATCACCTAAAGTCGAGACGCTGTAGGGACAACGTTGCGACGCTGTCCCATTTCTTTGCCGCCAAGTCGATGACGTCACAGCGTTGCGACGCTGTGCCAATAGCGTCGCAACGCTGCCCCATTTCTGAGCCTATAAAAGGCGCCCCTTGGTGCCATTTTTTATCATCAATCACCATTTCTTCCATTCTTTCCTTTCTTTTTTTGGCTCATTTGGAGCCTCTCTCAAGGCTTTTTAGCCTTTTTTAGAGTTCTTTAGTGGGAAACTATTGGGGAATTTTGTGGACCACTCTAGGAGGCTCAAGGAGTGTTCGAATGGGCTCCAAGCACCATCGAAGGGGCTCCAAGCACCAGCGAAGGGGTCTTCGACGGTCAATTCCTTCCCTTTTATCATGCTCTTAATTATGCTTTTCATTGTAAATTTTGTGGATATTTTAGCTATGTATAGCTAAATCCCAATTTGGGGTTCTGAAATCAAATTATACTTTAAATGTTATTATAATTACTTATCTCTTGCCCTTTTTTACTGATTATTTTTATGGATGTGCTTAATGTTTTATGCAATCTGACCAATTGTATATTGATTTGATTCTTAATGGAAACTCGACGGAGAGAAGTTAGGATAGATCATAATCCATGCAACTAGTTTAATTGCCCGTCGTGACAACGGGATTAGTTGATTAAACTTAGATGCCTAAAATGAATCAGAGCGTAATAATTAATGATTTTTAATGGCGCTAAGGACATTTTGGTTGTTAAAATGAATTAATTACAATTAAGGGAGACAGACAAGAGAACCTATGTGATTAACGGAGATTCTAGGTTTATAATTAGTTGTGCAATGAGATAGGATAATTATAATAACTGTTTAGCTAATAATTTATTCTCAAGACCCCATTTCCCATTAAAAACTCTTTCTCCATATTTTATTTTCTTTGATTGATCAAATTGATTTCTTTAATTGCTTTGATTTTTAAATTCTCTTTATATGCATGTTTGGTCCCTAGATATTATTTATCCCAAGTATTTTTAGTGCTCAAAGAATCTTTGCATGCTTAAATTTTGCTTTGCCTCCCTGTGGATTCGATACTCTGTATTACCTATCGTTTTATATTACTTGCGGCTCGTGCACTTGCGGTATAGGCATCAACAAGTTTTTGGTGTCGTTGCCGGGGAGGCTTGATTTTTAAGCAAATCAATTTTTCTTGACATCGAAAAGGAAGGGATAAATAGTAATTTATGTGTAAATAATTTCCTTTTATTATTTTGTGAATATCATTTTATTTTCGTTTTTGTTTGGTTCTTTTGATTGATTGGGGGTGTTGCATGCGAAGACATAAGGTGGTTAATTTGTTTCCGCTAGATCTTGAAATTGACAAGAATCTTAGAACCATTCGTAGAGAGAAAAGATTAGAAGTAATGACCCACCAAGACGAAGCTCCCAAGGCAATCAGAGACTTTTTACAGCCAGTTCTCCCAACCGAGAATTCTGGAATCGTTTACGCCCCGATCCAAGCTACCAATTTTGAGTAAAAAACGAGATTGATTTAGATGGCACGTGATAACTCTTTTAAGGGACATCCTTCTGAGGACCCACACTCACATCTGCGATCATTCTTGGAGATATGTGGGACGGTAAAGATGAATGGAGTTCTGGCCGACGCTATAAGATTGAGGTTATTTCCATTTTCTCTGCAAGACAAGGTAAAGGAGTAACTCGAATCAGTTGAGACGGGCAGTATTAGCACATGGGACGAGCTTTCCCAGGCTTTTTTGACCAAAATTTTCCCACTTGCCAAGACTACAAAGCTCCGGACTGAGATCAGTACATTTAGGCAGCTTGACGAGGAGCAGTTGTACGAGGCATGGGAGAGATATAAGGAGATGCTTAGGCGATGCCCACAGCATGGATATTCAGATTGGCTCCAAGTGCAGTTGTTTTACAATGGATTGAATCCCTCCACCAAGACAGTTTTGGATACATCAACAGGAGGAAGTTTTCTTTCTAAGACAGTTACGGAAGCCAATGATCTGCTAGAGGAAATGGCAGCAACCAATTATCAATGGTCAACCGAGAGGGGAGCAGTTTCAAAAAATGCTGGAATTTATGAATTAGATGAGTCGAGTTCGTTGAAGGCACAGATGACATCTTTGACAAATGCGCTAAACAAATTGACTTCATTTAAGGTGGTCAAGTCCATTTCCACCTTAGCTGAAGGTTATTCAAAGAAGGAATGTCAAGATGTTGAAGAGGTTCAGTACGTGGGAAACCGACCATTTACTCAAGGAGTACTGAACTTCTACCAACCCAGTCTGCGCAATCATGAGAACTTCTCGTACTCAAACACGAAGAATGTTTTGTAGCCACCGTTAGATTTTGTATCATCCAATACTCCTGAAAAGAAGAGTAACCTGGAAGAGATGGTGTCTATGTTTATCAAAGAGCAGAAAGTGTTAATAACTTTGATTCGTGTCCTGATGATGTATATAGCATAGAATTTGACCCAGAGGAGCTCGAATATGTGCATAGTATAGAATCTGACCCGGTAGAGCTTGAATTCTTTAATTCTTCTAATAGTGAGTCATATGATAGCTTAGTTGAATCATTTTTTAATTCTGAGTCTGAGGAATCTTCTGAGCATGAAAATTCTGAATCCGATGAATGGACTGGCATGATTGATAGGTCATCTTTAGATCCCAGACCGGTAGATATCATAACACTTGATGACTCTGTTAACAATTGTTTTGTGAATAGGGATTTAGAAAAGAGATTTGATGCGGCTACATATTTTCTGAAATGTTATTATAACAATCTCTTTAGTGACGATGGGCCAGGGGAAAGTTTTTTTTCTCCCCTGTTTGCAGTGTGCAATTCGGTGTGTGATTTTCTGCAGGGCCCGGAGGATGATGAAAACTTTTATTTCGAGCCTCTGTGAGTGTGTCGAGCCTCGTCTAACTAAAGACGTTAAAGAATAAGCGCTGCTTGGGAGGCAACCCAAGGACCAAAGTTTAGGTAATTGTTTTTGCGGTAAATAATTTTCTTTGCTTCGTGATCCAATTTTGTTTTACAAGATCACCCTAAGCAAATCCTAAAATTCCAAAAATCTCATTTTTCTGGATCCAAAGGAAGAGGATGAATCGCTCCTAGCTCAGGGAAGTCTCAGTATCCCTCTTTATGCTTTACTGTTTTTAAAACATTGGGGACAATGTTTAGTTTAAGTTTGGGGGGAGACTTTCGTTGTGTTGAGCATATATAAATTATTTTGTATGCATGAATAGATAGCTATGATAGTCAAGGATGTGATTTTAGAAGTTTTTGGAGAAAATGGTTTATATGTTGTGGAATCTGGGAGCACGGCAAAAATTGTGAAATTTTAAAATTTTTTGATACTTAGTTTTGATGTCCAAAGCATGTGATAGCCTTTTCTAATGGCGTCTTTGAAAATCTAGATTCTTATTATGGTTTTTAAAGTTTGTTGTCACCCCGATAGGCTTAGTTTCTAATATTATGAAGTTCATGCTTGATTGTTCTAAAGAACTAGGTAGAAAAAAATGTTATGTCTGCTGAGAGAAAAGCAAAAGCAACAAAAGAAAATGAGAAAAAAGAAAAATCTGTTGAAAAAGAAAATTTTTGCTTGCACAAAAGAAAGAAAACCCTAGGGGTAAAAAGAGCTACTTGCGGTGTGATCAGTTAGGCCAACCAAAGAATAAAATTCGGGTTAAGGGTCCCTGCACCGTAATGTGAAAGCTAGTACCATTAGATATCAAAATGCAAGTTTGGGGGAGTAGCAAAAGAAAAAGAAAAAAGTGAAAAATCATTGGTGAGTTTTGCTCCCCCATGGGCAGGCGCCCTAGTTTCTTTTTTTTTTATGCATGATAGAAGAACTCTGACCTATTAGGGACTCTTAGCCAGTGTAGGGGGAAAACAAATGGAGAAAGCATAAGATTAATCTAGGTTAGTAAAAGAAACAATAGATAAGTCTTGAGCATGTTATTCATTAATCTTAAGTTCAAACTAGTTTAAGATTTCTTCATGAGTATGCAGTGCTTGCTTGTTCCACTTGCATGTTTTCCATTCTATCTTGAGAGTTCTAAATTTATCGAGGCTTGAGCGATTCTATTTCATGCATCCTTTGGATTTATTTTCCTCGGGACTAGCAATAAGTTTGGGGGTGTGATAGGGAGCAGAAATGTCGCTATTTTAGTCCCAAATTATTAGGTTTTTTAGTGCTTTAATTGTGTTTTTATTGAAAATATTTAATGTATTTTGTCATTTGATCTCTAGGAGCAAATTATGGATTTTGGTAAAAAAAAATGCCCAAAAAGAAGTCATTTTAGCCCAGTTTCCATACTTGGATTAAGGGAGAAGCCAAGAAGGTCAACCATGAAGATGAGGCCCAAAAGAATTGAAGATTGGCCCAAGAAAAGAAGCCAAACTGTAGCTGAAAGTTCTAAAACGTTGTGGGACAGCGTTGCGACGCTGTCCCATTTCTTGGTCGCCAAGTCGCGACGCTATTTGACTCCAAAGGAGCCTCTCTCAAGGCTTACAATTAATAGAGACCAACGATTAACAAGGATTCTAGATTTATAATTAGTTAGGCAATCAAATAGGATAATTATAATAACTGTTTAGCTAATAATTGATTTTTAAGACCTCACTTCTCATTAAAAACTCTCCATATTTTATTTTCTTTTATTTATCAAATTTAAATTCTCTTTATATGCATGTTTGGTCCTAAATATTATTTATAAGTATCTTTAGTGCTCAAAAAATCTTTGCATGCTTAAATTTCGCTTTGCCTCCCGGTGCATTCGATACTCGGAATTACCTGCGACCCGTACACTTACAGTATAGACATCAACAGAAGGTGAAAGCAGAGTGTGAGAGGTGAGTAGTGGGAAAATTGGGGAAGTGAAGAACCATTGTAAAAGGGCTTGTATTAATCTCTGAGTGAAGGGATTGTGTTAAAAGAGCTTGAGTGTTTCTTTTGTAATTGCTACTGATTATTGAGTTTAGAAGCAGAGGCTAAAAGTGGATGTAAATCCATTTTTATCAAGTGAACCACTATAAATTCCCTAATGTTCTTCTTTGAATGCTTTAGTGTTTTTCTTTAACAATTTGGTATCAGAGCTATTGAGATTAGAAAGTTCATTTTGCTTCGAAACTGATTGCTCAGTTTGAAGTGGAGAAATTTGATGGAAAAAAGAATTTCTCACTCCGAAGAAAAATATAAGAGTGGCTCTGGTGCAGCAGAAGGTTGTGATAGCCTTAGCAGATCCTAAAAAGTACCAAGAGGATATAAAACCAAAGGAGAAGGAGATCGAAGAAGTCGCATTCAGCACTATAATTTTGTACCTCTCTGACAATTTACTAAGACCAAGAACGTAATGCTATTACTGCTCGAGAGGTATGGCCAGCTTAGACAATATTTATCTTACTAAATCATTAAGAAGTCAAAAAAAACTTTTTTTTTCTAGAGAGGTCATTTCTTAAAAAAAACATAAACTTGAAGGTGTCATTTTTGTCAATTTTCCTTTGTTATTCTTTTCAAATATGTTCTTTGATAACTCTAATCACTTTTAAAAACAAAGATTAATTATTTTAAAACACTGGAAATTAAATAAAAAATCAAGTGTAATAGAAAAGAAAATATTAAATAAACTCGTCACTGGTTAAACTAACATCACAGTGAAATAGGTGGCCAAAATCATTTCCAAACACCCTTAATTTCACCTCGATCATATTTTGAGAATTTCTTTTTTAATTTAAAGTGGCCAAATTCATTTCCAAACATCTTTACTTTCACCGTTCATATGCAGTTAGTTTCAGTTTTGTTCCGACATAGGATGTTGGTTTCAACTTTAGCTTTCCAGACAATTTGGATCTTGATGGGTAGGGTATTATTTGCTGAGATTAGAGTAATAAATTTCAAATTTTGTAACTCAGTCTATGAATGCTAGATTGTTCCATCTCTTCACAATTTATGGTTAGAAAAAATTTAGAAGCCGAGCGTACTTATTTTGATCCTCAACATACCAGAAATAGTTAGTTGCTGAATTGCTTCTTAGAGAGCAAACAAAACTAATGTAATTACAAAAACCAAAGGAACAAAGATTTAAAAAATAGAATACATTGTATTTACGAAAACCCAAAGGATTAATCAGAATCTTAGGCTCAGAATATGAATATTCATTCTCATCGACTTTTCTTTCCGAGAAAAGAACAATCTCTGAAGTCTGACATGTGAATTTTATTCATAATTCATCACAGCAGAAAAACCAAAAAAAAATCCCCTATATAATTTCCACAAACGCAAGACGAAAACAGCGAAAAGTAATTATAGAAAGCACAAAAACACTAATACTATAGCAGAAGCTCTCATTTCCTTTCAATAGATCTCTACACAATATTGTATTTCAGAATAGCGTATATTGCCCGATAAGGCATGTAATCACAGAGCAACCGCTACAGAAAGAGTCATTTATAGTAGAAAAAAATGAATCGGAATGCAAAACAGGTTTAAGAAAAGGAGATCAGAAGCAAATTAGGAGTTGAAACAGTCACGGTTAAATCAGAAACACGGACCAATATAAAATCCTCATCAAATCTCCAGAATCAAATAATCAAGACTGTAAATAAACACATTAACAAAGAAAAGAAAAGTCATCAGAGACTTAAATACCACGAATCATGGATATGGAATTGCTTCCATTCATATTGTTGCAGTTTTTTTCTCATCACTTGACTCACGAACGAAACAATGACGAATACACGGAGAGAAACAATAGAACAAGAGCTTCAAAGAGAGATTCTGAGAGAAGAATAGAGAAACAGAGATGTTTACAGGAAAGATTGGAATGGAAAGGGAGAGACTGTGGAAGAGAAATCTGGAGGCGCATATTTATAGGTCTAATTTCAAACCCTAGAGAGAATCGGAACGAAGGGTTCAGCCCTTTCGGCGGAAATTTTGAGAAATTGAAATGGTGGGCCGACGAAGGGCCCAAGCTCTATTGGCCCAATACTACATTGCAAAAGTTGCTGAAGTTGTGTTAGATAGTTTTTTTTTTTTGGAAAATTGTACGAGTGACTACAAATACCGTGTGGAAAAGATTAAAAATCACTATGTTTAGTCAGTGATCTGAAAATAAGGGATTCAATAAAAACAGAGTGTATTTCATTTTCAGATATATGTTTGGTAGATTCAGAAATTGCATCCCAATTAAAAAGAGAAATTTTGGTAGAGAGACTAATTTGAAATCCGATTTTCAAACTTGTAAAAAGACTTGAAAATTTACAATATTAGATTTTTGTGTGATTTTTCTCCCCTGTAATCAAATTCAACCCTGAAAATATTTTGTTAATTATTTTTTCTAATTAAAATTCAATTCATATATATATCAATCTTCTTAATTCTCTCCGAGTTACACGATTTTAGCAATTTGATTAAATTCTATTTGTTGATTTCTCAATTTCATCTTCTTCTTACTCTATAATAAATTCATTGATTTTGTTTATTCCATTTCCTATATTATACTTAAAAATTAAATGTTTTAAATTTTATTTGAAAATTTTAATCTTTTTTTCATAATAATCTCATGTTTTTTACATTGATGTTGTATAACACGATTTTTTTTTCAAGATTTTTTCATTTTACAAAAAAAATGTTGATATTTGTTTATAATTTCATATATACCTTATATAATTAAATATATACTTTATATATACCATGTATGTGTGTATATATATACAATACGTTTTTCTTAAATGTTTCACAATCTTAGCATCGATTTTGTATCATATACGTTTTTCTTAATTGGGCAAGACAGATAAGCTTTTGTCTGTCAAAAGTAGCAAATGAATTGCTTGGATTGAGACATGTCACACACAAAAGCAGTTCAGTACTTGTTTCAGTAAAACAATTATTAAACTCTTGAAGTTGCATATCAATAACGGTATAAAAAATCTCACACACGATAATGATGCATATTTGTGATTTCTTGATATTTTTGTCTTTGTCTCCCTTGAATTGAAAACATATCATCCATCTTAAGAATTAGAATATCTTACTTATCACAAAAATTTGAAACTTCATCCAACAATGAATCTCAACCCGATTCTCTCATTGATTGTAATCTTTCTTTACAAATTTTGACCAAATTCATTGTATTCACAATATCTTGATCTTGTCTCTGGAATGCTTGAGACAAATAATTTGTAATTCCCAAGATAGTTTTCATAAGATGCATATGAAAAACAAAGTCAAATGACTAAATTGAATTTATTAGAACTTTTACTTCATATTTTTGTTCAAAAATTGACCCATCATCTACAATTGTCTCAAGTACATCACAAATTGATGAGAACATTGAGATAAACCTCACTAAAGTGTTATAATGTGATCCCCATTGTGTATCTCCTGGACGTTTGACCATTGTTTCCTGGTTCAATCCTCACCCACTTGACAATTCACCATTATTCAAAGCTTCAACAGTTATAACATTGTGTTTTTCTCTTAAAATATCTCGACGTTTTGTTGATGCTCCAATAACATTCACTACATTTGCAACTCAAAAAAAGACCAACGATCTTTACATGATTTTTTGCAATAGCTACCAAAGTGATTAAATCATTTCCATAAATGATTAATTACTTCCATAAGTGATTAATCATTTCCATAATTGATTATTTTTCAATTAATTAATTCTTTAATTAATTAATCACCAATTAAATATCATATATTTAATTTCAGACCTTCTATTAGTTAATTAATTAATTAACCAATTAAATATCATATATTTAATTTCAGGCCTTCAATTAATTAATTCTATAATATGAATCAAATTCATATTAAAATTGGAACTCCTTCCAATTCTCTTACATCATATAAATTTAATATGAACCAAATTCATATTAATATTTGAACTTCTTCAAATATTTATTTCTCTCATAATAATAAAGTTTAATTTCAAATTAGACTTTACATTTTAATGTATCATTATACATTATATTAATTTGTATCTCATACAATTAACTTAATTCCCAATATGAATTTGAACTATTCAAATTCTCTCAAGATATAATTGTTCCTAATTACTCTTTACAAGCTAGCAGAGGGACCTAATGGACTTACAGATTAGAAGCTCCAATGATATGAGGTTAACCGATTAAACTCATTAATCGGGTTAACCAATATTCATTAACTGTGGGTCATTCCACTAAAGACCCACAACTGAACTCTTCTCACTGTAGAATATTTATGTGTCCACGGATATAGACCTATACCGGTAAGTCAATCCTTCACGAGTGTTCGTAACTACAGTTGGTTCAAATTACTGTTTTACCCTTGTGTTACCTTTGGTTCCTTAAGTATCAGTGCTCCTCTAATGAACAACTTGTTTATGGTCCAACCAGTAAATAGAAAGTCCCTCTCGGGCCAGTGAGAGGGCGGGATCCCTTTGTTCAAGACCCGGAGTCACCACTTAAGGGAATACTCATCTACTTCTCTTAGAAGCAGGAAGGAGTGAATTCCATCTTATGTTGTCATGTCCCCATCCCCCACTCGATCTTGTCTCCAAGAAGGTAGGCTTATTGAGTCGGCGTGCAGGCCACTCTCACCCATACTAATCAAAGGACAATCCCTCGTGAGAAGGAGTTCATGACACACTCAGGATTAAGACTGAGTTACCTAGTCATCCTATTGAAACAGTAACCTAACTATAAGAAATATGTCTTTTGTTGTGGTTTTAGACACGTTGTTAAACACGAAGCAACCTTTACCCACACACGCAACGGAAAGAATCGGAGTTTAAGGAATCAATCAAAGAAAGAAAGCAAACGCACAGAGAAAAACAATGACGGAGTATTTCTAGATGAAGAATTAAGGTAGAAGAAGGTAAAGTAGAAAGAACACAAAGTTTAAGTGGTTCAGCCAATGTGGCCTACATCCACTATAAGGAGCAACTTTACTAGAGGGAAAATCTTGGAGAATTTTACACAACACTCAGAAATGAAATCCCACTCTCTCTTTTCTGATCTTGTTCTTCAGCAGTTACAGTATTTACAGTGTATTTATAGAGACTGTCTGAGAAACTAAATTGGTTTAAGCAGTAACTGTATAGTAACTACTTCAAATCTCCACCTTGAAACAAATTTAGGCGAAGGAATGAGCTGCTCCTCATCTTCTTGTTCACCATTTCTCTGGTAAATCAAACCCAATCAGCTCAAGACACTTTCTGAATTTTAGCTGTGATAAGGGTTTTGTTAACATATCAGCTGCATTGTCTGAAGTATGTATCTTCAAGACTTCAATTTCTCCTTTCTCAATTTGTTCTCCCACAAAATGGAACTTTATGTCGATATGCTTTGTGCGATTATGAAACTGTTGATTTTTCGACAAATATATTGTACTTTGGTTGTCACAGTAAATTTTTACTGTTGTTTGTGAAATGCCAAAGTCTTTTAGGAGCCCTTTAAGCCATAATCCCTCTTTTATAGCTTCTGATAAAGCAATAAATTCTGCTTCAGTTGAAGATAGAGCTACCATTGGTTGAAGAGTTGCTTTCCAACTTAGAAGATTTCCTCCAAGAAGGAACAAATACCCTATCAATGATCTTCTTTTGTCCAAATCACCAGCATAATCTGAGTCCACATATCCGTAGATCTCATTGGGACAATCATCACTGCTTTTATATTCAAGTCTAGCTCCAGTAGACCCTTTAAGGTATCTCAATACCCATTTTGCAGCTTCCCAATGTCTTTTACCTGGATTTACCATGTATCTGCTGATTAAACTCGTGGCATATGACAAATCTGGCCTTGTAGAAACCATTAAATACATAAGGCTTCCAACAACTTGAGAATAAGGAACATTTGTCATAAACTTCAAGTGTTATTCTTCTTCTGCCTTAGGTGAATTAGCAGAAGATAACTTGAAGTGTTGAGCTAATGGAGTTGTAACCGCTTTAGCATTTTCCATGCTAAATTTCTTCAGAACTTTCTCAGCATACACAAATTGACTTATTTGTAGAATTCCTTCTTTTCTTCTTCTCATGATTTCAACGCCCAAAATTCGCTTAGACTCACCCAAGTCCTTCATGTCAAATTCTCTTTTAAGAGATAATTTCACCTGTTTCAGTGCTTCTTTTGACTTGTTTGCTAAGAGCATGTCATCAACATACAGTAAAAGAAATACACTGTCAGTATAGGAATTACAGTTTATATAAACACAACTGTCATATGAGCTTCTTCGAAAATCAATCTTAGCCATATAATCATCAAACCGTTGATACCAACATCTTGGCGATTGTTTTAATCCATAAATGGATTTATTCAAACGACAAACACGATCTTCAAACCCCTGTTTCTCATAACCTTGAGGTTGTTTCATGTAGATAATTTCAGATAAATGCCCATGTAAAAACGCCGTTTTAACATCTAATTGATCCAATTCTAGATCAAACTGAACAACAAACGAAAGTAGCATTCAGATTGAAGTTTGTTTCACAACCGGTGAGAAAATTTCAGTGTAATCGATTCCCTCCTTTTGTGTATAACCCTTGGCAACTAGCCTTGCTTTAAACCGAGGTTGTTGAATCCCTGGAATTCCATCTTTGTATTTGTAAATCCACTTGCAAGCTATAGGTCTACAACCTTTAGGTAAAGGCGAAAGTTTCCAAGTCTCATTTAGATTCAAAGAATCCATTTCATCGTTCATTGCTTCAATCCACTTGTGAGCATTTGACCCACTGATAGCCTCATCAAATGTAGTAGGTTCTAGCTCATTTAGAAAACCATCTACATTTAAGGCCATGTTAATACAATCAGCCTCTCCATACTTTGCTGGAGGTTTGATGTTTCTTCTCTGTCTATCTCTTGCTAGAGAATATTCTTGAAGGTTTGAATGTTCTTCTGAAACTTCTTCACCTTCCTGAACTTCATGTGACGTTTCTTCAACAATTACAGTGTCTTTGTGAGAAGTAGATGGAAGTTGCTCCACCTCAATTCTTGTTTTCAGGGTTTGAGTGTCATTTTCTGATTGCATCTCCTTCAACATGAACATTTCTTCCTCCCTGAGTGTAACATCTCTGCTGTTCACACATTTCCTCTTTATTGGATGCCATAACCGAAACCCTTTTACACCATCTGTAAAACCGACAAACATACATTTTACAGCCCTTGGTTTCAATTTACCTTGACTTTGATGTACAAAGCCCACACATCCGAATACTCTCAAATTATCGAGCTTAGGAGGATGTATACTCCACCTTTCTTCTGGAGTTAACAGATTGATAGAGAAATGATGACATCTGTTCAACGTATACACTGTATATGAAGATGCTTCTGCCCAAAATTTCTCAGGAAGCATTGCATCAGAAAGTAAACATCTTACCCTTTCCATGATGGTTCGATTGAGTCTTTCTGCCACCCCATTCTGTTGAGGAGTGTATCTAACAGTTTTGTGACGCAATATTCCATGTTCTTTACAAAATTTATCAAATTCTTCATTACAAAACTCTAGGCCATTATCAGTTCTCAAACATTTTACATGCCTTGAGGTTTGTTTCTCGACAAGTGACTTCCATTCTTTAAATCTTTCTAAAGCCTGATCTTTAGTCTTTAAGAAATAAATCCAGCTCTTCCTAGAATAGTCATCGATAAAAGATAAGAAATACCTGGAACCACTTAATGACCGTGTATTTGCTGGCCCCCAAAGATCCGAATGAATGTAATCAAGGATCCCCTTTGTTGTATGTTGGGCTTTAATGAAATTTTGTCTTGTGGCTTTACCAAGAACGCAGTGTTCACAGAATTTCAATTCATCACACACCCCTTGAGGTAAAATTCCTTGCTTGGCAAGAACTTGTAGCCCTTTGTTGCTTATATGAGAGAGACGTTTGTGCCATAAATCTCCTTCCATCAAACTGTCATTTGTGACTACCAAGGCTGTTTGAATCATCTCCACGTCTTTAATTACATAAAGACCATTCATTTTCACACCAACCAGCACCGTTTTGGAATCTTTCATGACTTCAAGGCTACTTTAACTTCTCTGTAATTTTCTGGTAGTGAATTCAATAAGATGAAAGCCTCATTTTCATCTCCAATCTTGTCTCCAATAGTCTTGAATTCAGACGAAAGCTTCTTAAAATCATCAAGATTATCAGTCATAGACTTACTTGAATCCATCTTGTATGTAAAAAATCTTTCCCTCAAATATGCTTTGTTGGGAAGATCTTTAGTGAGATATAACTCATGTAGCTTCGTCCAAATCTTGTAGGCAGTGTCTTGATCCAACACTTGTCTAAGAACATTGTTGCTAAGGTTAAAAACCAATGTTCCATATGCCGCTTCTTGCATATTGTCCTTTTCGTCTTGAGTCATCGTGGTTGGGAGTTCTTTTGGGTCTTGAATAGCCTTTAACGCCTTTTGCTTTCCAAGAATGGCTTTGATCTTTGCTTTCCACAGATCAAAATCTCCCTTGCCATCAAATTTCTCAATGTCATACCTTGCTACTGCCATTTCTTCAGTTTCTTAATTTTCTCGAGTTCTTGAATTATTCAAGAATCTTGCTATTTCCTCTTCTTTGATCAATGCAGGCTCTGATACCAATTTGTAAGGGACGAGGACACTCCACATATCTCCATAATGGTATGATATTGTCCACTTTGGGCATAAGTCCTCATGGCTTTGCTTTTAGATCACCCCAAAAGGCCTCATACCAATGGAGAACTTATCCTCCCTTATATACCCATGGCCTCAGTTACAGTATTTACAGTGTATTTATAGAGACTGTCTGAGAAACTAAATTGGTTTCAGCAGTAACTGTATAGTAACTACTTCACCTTTTAATAACATTTGGTTATAGCTTATTATGAAAAACGCTGTGAAAAAAGGAAAAAAAAAAGTGGAAGAGTTGAGCGCCAAAACTTTATTCCATTGCGCGCTTAAATTTTAAAAAATATAATAATAAGAAAAAACCACGCAGAGAGCTGAAATTTCACCATTTCTTCGCTTCAACCCACCCTCGCACCCCCCTCGTTTTCTCTCATCTTCTCTATCAACCAACTGTTGCTGTTGAACTTGTTGACGAGGCCGATGATGACGGATTTGTCTTCGGTGTTAAGAGCTTGGACTGTGGTGAGTTAGTGCACCTGCAACAACCAATTTTTTCGCTCTCTTTTGGCAAAAAAAAAAAAAAAAACTGAAAAAAGGAAACAATAAAATAGTTGTGGTTTTGAACTTTTCCTATCCAGATTTCATAAAAATAGCTTTAGAACATATATATCCTCATTTTATTTTACCTGTTGCTTGTTTGGAAAATAGAAAGATAAGTAATAAAGTGAAGACTTTTATCTATTTGTGCAATGGATTACATTTATCTTTTTCATAAACTTGAACAAAAAGGAGTTTAGGTTTACTTTTTCCCTTTCCTTCATAAATGATGGTGATATTGATATTACTTCCATGTATATCAGCTTGTAAATTTGATTTTGGGAAAAAATACACTTTTAGTCCCTGAAGTTTGGGTTAGGTTTCATTTTGGTCCCCGAGTTTTCAAACTCAACAATTTAGTCCCTGAGGTTTGGTTTTAGTTTCATTTTGGTCCCTCCATCCATTTTTTCGTTAAAAACTAACGGTTTGCTGACGTGACACTATTTTTTAATTTAAAAAATTATTTTTAAATTTTTGTAAATAAAAATATATTAAAATAATAAAAATGTTATTATTTTAAATTTTTTTAATTTTTTTCTCTCTTTCTCTTTCTTATTCACTTTCTTCAACTTCTTTACATGGCTTCTTCTTCTTCACCTGCTTCACATGGTCGACGGCGGCCGTGGTCGCCGGCGGTTGGCCATCGTCGACGACTTTTGTTTTTTTTTCCCTCTTTCTCATTCTCTTCTTTTCTTCTTCTTCTCTTCCCTCTTTTTCTCCAACTTTTCTTTTTTTTTCTTTAACAAAAAAGGCACGGGAGGAGGGAGCTCTTTCCCTCCCCGTTTCAGATCTGAGACGAGGAGGGAGGGAGGGAGGGACCTCCCCTCAATTTTTCGGCGAGAAATCGAGGAAGGAGGGACCTCTTCCTTCGATTTTCCGGCGAGACTAGGTTTTCTCTAGGAGTAACTGGGTCTTCTCTTCGCGAGGACGTCGGTCTGAAATGCAAGGACGAGCGAGCGGAGAAGAAACCCAGAGTTGTCGGTCTGAAACGCGAGGTCGAGCGAGCGACGGTTCGTTGGTCTGAAACGCGAGGATTTCTTTGCGTTGGGGTTCAAGATTTCTTTTGTCTTCGATGAACATCGATTCGTTCCCCCATTAATCATTTTTTACTGTTAAAAGTTTATCAGTTCTTCAGTTTCGTTTTCTCACATTTTGGGCGTTTTGAGATTACTGTTACGAAATCGATTAGTGTTTTTTCTTGCTTTCTTCTTCTTCACATGGATTGGTGTTCTTATGATGTGCTTTATTGTATTTAAAGGGTTTTGAATCTTATTTTTTCTTTTGTCAGGTGGATTGTGGAAAATTCTTAGTATTAGAATCTTTCTGGTGGGGAAGATTTGGGGTTAGTTCTTATTAATGGGTGGGTGGATTTTTGGTTTAAGTTCATGGGAGAAATGGTTTGTCACGAGAAAGTGTGTTGAAGCAAAGAGGATAAAGCTTAAATTTCTCAACTGCTTCTCAGAAATTGCAAATTTTCTTCATCCTCTTACTTTTCAATTAGCTTGCTGTTCTTCAGCATTTGAGAAATTGTTCTAGCTTCTCGTTGTAGAGAGAGAAGCAAAAGGGGAGGGGAGAAGTACAGAGAGAGTGAGAGCGCACGCGAGGTGCTCGCTGAAGTCGTGGGTCTTCTCTTCTCCTCCCTCCTCTTTTGGTTTTTTTTAAGTAGAATCTTTGGAAGAAATGAGAAGCAGAAAAGAAGAGAAGAATAGGGGAATATATATATATCCGCTGTCGACGGCGAGCGGCGGTCGACGGCGGCCGACGGCGGCCACCGGTAGGGTGAAGGTTGAAGAAGGGGGATGAAGAAGGACGATAATGGAGAAGAAGAAGAAAGAGTAATGGAGAAAAAAATAAAATAAATAAAGGAAAAATACACTTTTGGTCCCTGAGGTTTGGGTTAAGTGACAGTTTGGTCCTTGAGTTTTCAAACTCAACAAAAATACCCCTGAGGTTTGAGATAAGGAGCATTTTAGTCCCTGCCGTCAATTTTTCTGTTAAATCTTAACAGTTGCTGACGTGACACTATTAAAATATATTTTTTTTAATTTTTTTAAATAAAAATAGTAAAATAATAAAATATTAATATATTTTTTTATTTTTTTATTCTTTTTTCTCCCTTTCTCTTTCTTCTTCTTCTTCTTTTTCTCCATCTTCTCCATCTCCTTCTTCTCCATCTCCTTCATCTTCCTTCTTCTTTTTCCTAACTCCAGCGACCGGCGGCCACCGCCCGCCGCCGCCGCCGCCGGTCGCCTGCGACTTTTTTTTTTTTTTTTTTTTCTTCTTCTCTTTTCTTCTTCTCTCTTACCCCATTTTTCTTCTCTATTTTTTTTTTAAAATAAACCAGAGGAGGAGGGGCCTAATACCATAATTTCAAGCCTAATTTTAGAGACACAACCACAAGTCCTCAAAACCACAAGTCCACAAGTTCACAACCACAAGTCCACAAAACAGAGGGAAAATAGTAGGGGCAACAAGAAAAATGGCTACAAATAAAAAGGTGGCTTGAAAAATGGCTACAAACGTTTGTAAATTAAATAGATGGCTAAACCATTTATTAATTAATAATTCCCTAATTATACAAGACAAAAATGCCCCTCAACAAACTTCCTAACGTGTTGTTAACGTTTAAAACCAAAATCATTTAAGAGAGATAAAAAAACACCCCTAAAAATAGTTGGAGACATTTTAGGAGGTTTAAAAATACGAAAATAAAAAAGACACACAACTATTTTGAAACCCAAATGTACCAGACCCTAGTTGTTCCCCGGGAATATGAGTAAATACCTTGTCGGACAATGAGTACAAAGTTCAACCACCCCGTCAGTAGAGAGAAACACCTCTGAACTCCATTGAGAACCTCTGAAAAATTAAGAAACCGGAATTATGACACACCAATGAGTACAAAGACCCTAGTTGTTCCCCGGGAATAGGAGTAAATACCTTGTCGGACAATGAGTACAAAGTTCAACCACCCCGTCAGTAGAGAGAAACACCTCTGAACTCCATTGATCAGGAACAACATCCCTGTCCATCTGCATATTTACTACCTGCACCTAAAACCTGTCCATCTGCATATTTACTACCTGCACCTAAGAACCTTAAACTTTGTACTCCTTTCCCAATAAAGGTATTTACTCCTTTATTTATTTATAGCCATTTTTCTTGTCAAAGTTCAACCCCCTTCAGTGGAGAGAAACACCTTCGAACTCCATTAATCGGAAACAACAGTCCTGTCAATAGGAAGATTTACTACCTGCAACTAAGAATACCTGAAAATTTTTAAAAACAAATAAGAACACAGTAATTATGATACCTTAGCTGCTGCAATAATGAGTTGTCATAACACCGCCCACCCTCCCACCAGAACCGCCTTCATGCACCAGCCCGACCGTCCATCTTCATCTTCCACAACCCTCCCTTCCCACCATTGCCCCCCCTTGAAAGACTTAATCCTCCATTTCCCACCATTTTCCACCCCCCAACACAGAGTGTATCCCAATCCCTACCTCTCGCATCGCGCCGGCGACCCACATCCGCCGTGCCGTCGAGACTCTTGCTTGCCCCACATCCTCCATCGATTCTCCTTCTGCACGAGGACTGTACAATTTCTCAGAAATTCAAACCAAGGTAACAGCTTCATTCTCATTCCCTTATATTAGCAACAAACTGATACATTCCCCCAAGATTTTAGGGATTTCGTTATTACATTCCCCCGAGTGGTATGTACTGATAAATACCATTTCTATTAGACATGAACAACTTCATTCTGATTCCCTTATATTAGCAACAAGCTGATACGTTCCCCCGAGATTTTAGGATTTCGTTATTACATTCCCCCGAGTGGTATGTACTGATAAATACGATTTCATCGTTATTACAACTTCTCTGGAAAAAGTGTGCTTGTGGTATACTCATATGTATGTGTGCGTACACATTGACATGTCTAATAGAAAAAATGTTTTGATTTGTCTGTACTATTATATACATCCATGGAATGGTCTAATGTGTCTACTTGTGTGTGTATACACTTAATCCCCCCTGTATTTGAGTTAATCACCCCCTGTATCGTGTATGTCTGGAATGCCCAATAAAAATACACTTTGTCTTTGTCTGTGTTGCTATATGCAACCATAATAACCCCCGTACCATGTTCACCTGAATGCAAATACCTGATGAAATGCCATAACTGATATCTGTATATAGTATTACATACATACGTGTTTCGCATGCATCGTGTGTGTATGCATACTTACCCTAGTCCCACCCCATATGAGTTATATATACGCTGTAGTTTATATGTACTGTCATCTGTCTGTATGTACTGCTACTTACGACTTTTATTGTTGTTCTTTTGTAACATGGATAATGAGGGGCAAAATGTGAGGGATAAAATCTTTTTTTTTTATCGTTGGAAACGCTGAACCTAAGCCTAAACAATAGGTAGATCTTTTTATACACTTGAAAACAAACCGCCAACTGAACTCCCTATAAATCGGGATTCATCCATCCCGAAAAAAGGGGGGAGAAACTGAATGAAAACAAAAAAAATCTGTTAACGGCGTTTGTCTATAGTCGTATATACTAGGGGTAAAAATGTCAAAAAAAATCTAGAAAACAGTTCCTACTATTCCGGTAGCCACGCCTGCAAAGACCAAACTTCCGTAGCCAAAAATCAAGACCGCTTTTTTTTTGTAGCCATTTAACACAATTCCCCAAAATAGTATATACATCAGGCCTAATTTCAGCCCACAACATTCTATGATACAAATTCAAAGCCTCATCAAAACACCCCGCTTTAGCGTACCCACCCACCAACACATCCCTCTCAGACATTTTACCAAACACATACCAGGCATCAATTAAATTACCAAACCTGACGAACATGCTCAACAAAGCATTACCAAGCCGAACCCCAATCGAGATTTCGAACTGGAAACAAGTTCGTAGACTCGAGAACCTTCATCGGGCGCCCTTCTCCACTCGCACAGCCTCAACAAAGCAATGTAAGCATCTTCGTCGACCTCAATCCGGAGCTCTAGCATCGATTCCAAGCGTTTCATCGCTTGTTCTAGATTCCCCTGAAGGCATAGCTCGTGTAATTCTAAGTTCCGGGTTTGGTTGATGGTCGGATTAGAGAGCGCGGCGCCTAGGACTGAGATTTCTTGAGTTTTTTTTACAGTCTGCTTGTGGGTTTGAAGATTTTTGGAGAAAGATAGGGCTTTGGGGTTGTGATTGTTGGAGATTTTGGGGTTGGAACGGTCAAGAAAGGTGAGAAGATTAGAGGATTGAGCAAAAACCGTCATGGTCGGGGATACAGAGCATTATTCTCGAAGGTTTTGAGAGGGGTTTAGCAATTAAAAAGAGGAAATTTTGTGCCTATGATGTGGATAATGGTACTTCGAGTTTTGAACCCTTTGATAATTAAAGAGAAAAAATGTTGCTGGTTGCTGATTTGTTTTCGACTGCCATAGATTGTTGCAGCTTAAGCTTTTTCCAAGTTGGAACTATTTGTTTTAAAATACCAGACGGGAAGAAAATGGAAAATTTTGATGAAATTGAGAAATATCTTTTGTCACTGTAGATTATATATTTATTTATATCTGGACGGGGAGGGAGGAGGGGCATCCTTCCTCCTCCGTTTCCGGCGCGAGACGGACTCCTTCCTCCTCCTCTTGTTTATTTAAAAAAAAAAAAAATAGAGAAGAAAAGTGGGGTAAGAGAGAAGAAGAAAAGAGAAGAGAAGAAAAAAAAAAAAAAAATCGCCGGTGACCGGCGGCGGTGGCCGCTGGTCGCCGGAGTTAGGAAGAAGAAGAAGGAAGTTGAAGGAGATGGAGAATATGAAGAAAAAGAAGAAGAAGAAAGAGAATGGGAGAAAAAAGAATAAAAAAGAATAAAATATTAATATTTTATTATTTTACTATTTTTATTTAAAAAATTTAAAAAAAATACTTTTTTTTTATTAAAATAATAGTGGCACGTCAGCAAATGTTAAGATTTAACAGAAAAATTGATGGCAGAGACTAAAATGCTCCTTATCTCAAACCTCAGGGGTATTTTTGTTGAGTTTGAAAACTCAGGAACCAAACTGTCACTTAACCCAAACCTCAGGGACCAAAAGTGTATTTTTCCCAATAAATAATTATAATAAATATTTTTTTAATTAATTTATTATTATTTTATTTTAAAATTTAATAAAATAATTTTTTTAATAAAAAAAATGTTGCCACATCAGCATTCCGTGAGAGTTTAACAGAACTTTTGACGGAGGGACCAAAAATGTAATGAAATCCAAACCTCAAGGACTAAATTGTTGAGTTTGAAAACTGAGGGACCAAAATGAAACCTAACCCAAACCTCGGGGACTAAAAGTGTATTTTTCCCTTTGATTTTCATTCAACATCTGTGAAAGGGTAGAATATGTAATGTTATGTGGACACCATCTTCTCACTTAGATATTTCTCCCCTTTTCTTTTTCCTTTTTCCTTTTTAGTTTTTTGGGTAGGGGTGGTCTGAAGTGGGGTGTTGGTAGAATTATGTGATTATGATTATTTGCAGACCTACGTTCAGGGGGAATGATTATTTGTTGAAGAGGTAAATGTTTCCATTGAATCTGCAAATGTTTTAATATTCCCATTGAACTTTGATCGGGAGAGACAAATGGGGACATTGTTAAAGACTTCAAAGTTAAGTAAAGGAAATGAAGAAGATTTCAATTTTGCTTTTTGAATTTGCATTTTTGTCTTTAACTTGGCATCTTATTTTGATTTTTTAATTGTTCAGAATACATTGGAGCATAGATATTCGATCCATTGGCTGTATACTTGGTGAAATTATGCACAGAAAACCACTGTTTCCTAGAAGAGATTATGTCCATCAGCTAAAACTTATTACTGAGGTAAGCTTGCCAGTTAGCAGAATTCGACTAAGCTCCTATTTTCGCTCTTTCCCCAACTCTGGGTATTAAATGACAATAAACTTCCTACAGTTTAAAAAAAAAAGTGACAGTAAACTAAAGATCAATTTTCTTTTTCACTGGTGGTATTTCAAATATTAGCTACTGTTGCCGCCTGCCACTATCTTTAGCTATTTATTGGAATTTGGACATCAAGAAGTAGCCATGATTTGGAAGCTACAACTAGAACCTAGTTGCTAAGTTGAATCTCCAACATTTGACTTGAAATGATTGTCCTGATTAGTCACCTTTCAGCTTTCGTGTTTTGAATTAGTACCACTCTGTTTTATATGATTGTTCAATTACCATGGTGATTTTGATTTTGTGGGATGTAAGCCTTGAGAATGACTCTAATTTGACTTTACACTGTTTCCTTTTGACTCTAATTTGACTTTACACTGTTTCCTTTTGTTTTGTGAAGCTAAACCTTTTTGGGTACACATTTTTCATTTTTAGTTTGTTTTCAGCCTATTACTGGTTGTTGCTTTTGCTTTGTCAATGTGATGAAATTATTTACTTACTCTTACTATTCTATTGAAATTTCTTTTTCGGTAAGTTATGGGGTATATATTTGCTCTATTCTCTTTTTTTTGTGGCATACTGTAGTGTTATAAAAGGTAATGGTTTCTTTCATCTTTTGTCTTTTAGTGACACTTAGGAATGGACTTTTTATGTACTAGGTATATCTACTAAGAGATTCAAGGTTGCTTCTAGAAAGGTAAGAATATCTAAGTCTATTAAAGAGTTTTTTGGAACTCCTTTTGCAAATTAGGAGGATATTTAATCAATTTCATCAAATTTAGTTCCTTCAAAGTGAAATAAAGCTAAAAATTTTAGATGCATCATACATGTTAGTAGACTAGTTGATTAATTTGACAATTAACACCTCTCTATCTGCCATAACTTCTAAAATCACTACAACAAATATATCTTTTTATAGCATTTTATAATATGTGCTATGAAAAGATATGAAAAAAAGGTGGAAAAGAAGGCGCAAAAAAATTTTAGTCCGCGCTCAAATTCTACGGAAAGGCCCAACGACCAACGTCATCTCCTTTCCACAGAAATATTCATCCGTCTCATCTCTCTTCCTTTCGCTTCCTCTTCCCTGTTCTCTACCATCATGCTCAAGAATTGGAGGTAAATTTGATTTTTCTTCTTCTTTACTTTTTTCTTTTTTCATTTTTTTTTGTTCTTTCTCTCCTCTTTCCTTGCATACTAAAAATTTTTCATCTCTAAATTTTGTTATAGCCCTCGTTGTCACGCTCAAGAATTGGCGCTCAAGGATTTTTGGGTGCTCGATCTTTCATTTTGGTTAAATCCAGTAATGTTGATTTTGGGCTATTCTTGAATCAAAACTATGCTAAGAATCTAGCATTTGTTGTGTTGGTAAATCATATCAAATTTCCAAACCCTTCCTTTAGTTAATCTCATAGAACTGAGTATTTCAATAGTTAGGTTTTCTATTTTTCTTGTGGGTCATTTCGCATCCTTCGATTTTTTAGATTTCTTGTTCTACATATGCAGCAAGTGAGCCAATATTTTGTATTACAAGCTCGTTTTGCCTTTTCTTGAGAAACTCCACATAAACCACTACCTCGAACAGATCCAACAAATTGGGGTATTTGAGGACAAAAGTTTTACTATTAAACTAGATCATAAGCATACAATGATCGCCTCCAAAGTTCAGATTTCAAACATAATAGAGCAAAAATGTATCTTCTTGATTTCTTGTATCTGAGTGGAGTTAAAAATTGTAATTGCAGCAGTCTTTCAAATGAAATTGAGCCAACTATTGTTGTTTCTTTGAATACAATTCTCATTTCTCTTAACTGAAGAGTACAAAATCATTTTTCTACTTTTGAGGCAGAACACACGTAGGTAGACATAAAGATAATATTTTTTTTGGTGGAACTTTAAGGTGAAATATGTATTGTACAAAGATGTTTGGTATTACTTTTTTGCTAGGTGATGTGTGTTGGATGGTTTCTGCTAAAATAAATAATCTTTTTGCCAGACATCGTTAAGGATGTCTCATTTCCTTAGTGTTGAAACTCTAAGCAGCCAACTGATGCAAATAATCAGACAACTAAAACCAGATACTTCCTCAGACCAAACAAATAATTCAAACAGACCAACGGATAAAGTAAAACCGAAAAGAAATAGATGGAGACAGAGTTTTATAGTGGTTCGACCAAATCAAAGGGTCTACATCCACTCTTAGTCACTGTATTAATATGAGTAGCAGAATTACAGAGGTTGATCAACTTATCGATTACAATCGGATGGACTTCGAGATGAAGAATCCTCGAATACTCAAGCACAACCTTCAACTCGTCTTCCCAGCTCTCCAGTTCTTCAGGAATTCATAGGGTAACGGTGTAGCTCACTCTCACACAAAACCCAAGTATGCAGCATTACTCTTTTACAGAGAGTGCACACTCCCAATCCTCTCGATTTTACCTCTTCCCAACTCACTCTCACACAGCTCACAAAGAATCTCTCACCCACCAGTGAACTAGCCTTTTGAGATTATATATCAACCCTAAATCCCAAATTGCTTCAGCTGATTTCCAAGGAGAGGAAAGCATGACATTGGCCACCAGCACTATGACGCGTCTCCACCAGTGGACAAAATGGAAGTTAGTTACGCCTTCTAACGACCCACGTGCTTCACTCCTTTCAACATTCTATCAACAATTGATTAATGGATTTAATGAACCTGGTTAATACACCATAAGAAATAAGCTAAACCAATGGTTAGTTATCACAGACTTAACAAATCTCCACCTTGATAACTAAGCATTACATCTGCTATCATAGAAATAACAGTGACCGAATTCATCTCTTAGTTACTCAGAACAGACTTTGAGAGTCTCCATACAACTCTCAAACTTACTTACGGGCAGGGACTTTGTAAAAGCATCAGCAGCATTGTCTAAGGTACTGATCTTTTCAAGTTTAAATTTCCCTTCAGCCAAGACATCCCGCAGAAAATGATATCGAATATCGATATGTTTAGACCTGTCATAGAAAGTTTGATTTTTGGACAGATATACAGCACTTTGACTGTCACAAAACACCACAACAGTACCATCATCTTGGACTAATTCATTTGTGAGTTCTTTAACCCACATTGCCACCTTTATAGCTTTTGTAGCAGCTATATATTTGGATTCAGTGGTAGACAAGGCCACAACCGATTGCAAGGAGGTTCTCCAGCTCACTATATTCCCAAAATAGGTAAATGCATAACCAGTGAGTGACCTCCTTTTATCTATATCAGTTGCATAATCAGCATCCACATATCCTAACAGTTGGTTTTTCACTCTAGACTTAGTATATAACAAGCCACGAGATATTGTAGCTTTCACATACCGAAAAATCCATTTAACCGCATGCCAGTGATCCTTTCCAGGATTTGCCATGAATCTACTGACCATACTCATGGCATATGCTAGATCAGGGCGAGTACACACCATTAAGTACATAAGACTGCTCACTGCACTTGCATATGGAATGTGTAACATGGATTTTTTATCTTCCTCGGTTTGTGGGGACTGTCTAGATGACAACTTAAAATGTTTAGCTAATGGAATTGTAACACCTTTACAATCGTTCATGTTGAACTTGGCTAACATTTTGATTGAGTATGTTTCCTGGGACAGTCTTAGAACACCTTTAGATCTATCCCTTTTAATATCAATACCTAATATCCTTCTTGATTGTCCTAGTTCTTTCATATCGAACTTCCCCTTCAGTTGATGTTTGAGTCTTTCAATTTCACTCTTGTCTCTGCTAGCTAACAACATATCGTCGACATACAACAACAAGTAGATTGGAGGCTTTTTACCATCACACTTATAATAAACACAATGATCTAATCTACTTCTTGAAAAACCACAAGAGATAATGAAAGAATCAAATTTCAGATACCAACATCTTGGGGACTGCTTGAGACCGTACAGAGATTTATTTAGCAAACATACCTTTTGTTCAGCTCCCCTTTTAACATAACCGACTGGTTGTTGCATATAAATTCTCTCCTCAAGATCTTCATGCAAAAAGGTTGTCTTAACATCAAGTTGTTCTAATTCCATGTCAAAAGCAACTGTTAGAGATAATAAAATCCGTATCGATGTATGTCTCACTACCGGAGAAAAAATTTCATCAAAATCAACACCTTGAGTTTGAGTAAACCCCTTAGCAACCAGTCTTGCCTTATATCTAATGGATTCCTTTACACCATCACCATGTTTCAATTTATAAATCCATTTACACCCAACTAGCTTCTGTTTAGGTGGTTTATCAACTAAGTTCCAGGTGTTATTCTTGTACATAGATTCCATTTCCTCATTCATGGCCATTTTCCATTTGATACTATCAGGTGAGTTAATTGCTTCTTTATAGGTTACTGGTTCATTATCTAATTGATTCAGCTAAGCATTCAGAGCATAATACACAAATTCAGCGGATGCATACCTGGAGGGTTGCTTTATTTGTCTCCGCTGCCTGTCCCTTGCAAGCTGGTAATCTTGAAGATCAGCTTGTTGTGATGTTGAACCTACTTCTTCACCTTCTGTATTATGTTCTCCTATGGTCTCATCAGCCTGATGATTTTCTACCTCAGCAACTTCATTAACTCCACCTTCACCAAGAGTTTCTAAAGGATCATATTCTAGAGAAAGCTCTACAGGTGATGACTCGAGTTCCACCTCAACTAACTGGTTCTTTTCCTGTTCAGTAGTTGTAATTTGTTTCTCCACCTTCATAGCTATTGTTGCTTCATCAAAAACAACATCTCGACTGATGAAACATCTTTCTTTTCCTTTCTCTAAACTCCACAATCGATAGCCTTTGACCCCATGAGGATAACCCAAGAATATACACTTCTTGGCTCTGTTGTCTAACTTTTCTTGTCTTTGATGTGCGTATGCCACACATCCAAACAATCTCAGATTTGACAAGTCAGGTCTTTCCTAGTCCACTTCTCTATTGGTGTCTTAAAGTCAATGGAAGATGAGGGACATCTATTTATCAGATACGTTGCTGTCATTATAGCCTCTCCCCAGAATCTCTTATCAAGATTTGCATTGGATAACAAACATCTGACTCGTTCTAGCAGCGTTCTGTTCATTCTTTTAGCCAGCCCGTTCTGTTGAGGAGTCCCACTCACGGTAAGATGTCTTTCTATTCCTTCTCTTTTACACATCTGTATAAACTGATGATTAAGGAACTCAAGACCGTTGTTTGTCCTCAAGCACTTAAGCTTCTTCTCTGTCTTCTTTTCCACAAGAACCTTCCAATTTTCAAAGTTCTTAAAGGTTTCATCTTTAGTTTTCATAGTATAGACCCCAACCCTTCTTGAGTAATCATCCACAATAGATAGGAAGTATCTGGCTCCTCCCAACGTGGCTGTCTTTGCTGGTCCCCATAAATCTGCATGTACATAATCTAGTACAGCATATGAGTTATGTTTTCCCTTGCCAAACGACACCCTTGTAGACTTTCCTAATATGCAATGTTCACACATTCCCAACGAACCAAGAGGTTGTTTTCCAAGTAAACCTTGCTTGTTTAACTCAATAAGCCCCTTCTCGCTTATATGACCGAGTCTTCCATGCCATAGCTTGGCATTCTCTTGTTCGTTCAATGAGGCAACTGCTGTTGTTCCCATAACCGTGGTACCTTCCAAAATATACAAGCCATTTGTTAATTTTCCTTTTAGTTTAACCATGGCTCCTTTGATGATCTTCATGACTCCATTTTCTGTTCTACAAATGTAGCCTGATCGATCAAACACCCCAAGGGACAATAAGCTTCTCTTGAGATCAGGAACATACCTCACGTTCGGGATTACCCTTGTTTGGTTATCAAACATCTTTACTTGTATATTCCCAATGCCTTTGATTTTGCATTCGTGGTGATTTCCAAGTAAAACCGTGCCTTCATTTTGAGGTTCAAAATCTTGAAACCAGTCTCGGTTAGGTGTCATATGGAATGAGCACCCCGAGTCTAAAATCCAGTCAGAAGCTCCCATGGTAGACAAACATTCAGCTACCATTAATACCTCTACAGAGTCATAACCTTATGTGACATTTGCATTGTTTGCATCTTCTCCTTTCTTGTTGTCAGCCTTCCTTTTATTCGTTAACTCAATGCAATTCCTCCTGATATGACCCTCCTTTTGGCAATAGTAGCACCTCTTTCCTTTGCCTTGTGATTTTGATCGTCCTCTACTGGTTTCTGATTTTCCTCTAGAATTATTTCCTCTATTTCCTTTCTTTTCTGACCTTCCCCGTGTATAGTGTGCCTCACCTTCCCTTGAACCATACTTCTTAACTTTTAGCTCTCGAGACCTAAGGGCACTAACCACAATTTCCATAGTCAAGCTATCACGGCCATATCTAATCACATTCTTAATTTCATTATACGATTCAGGCAGTGAATTCAAGAGAATGATAGCCTTATTCTCATCATCAAGCTTTTCTCCTATGTTGCATAGATCAATGGTTATACGATTGAATTCATCTAGGTTTTGTTCTAAGTCCTTGGATGAATCCATCTTAAACCCAAAGAACCTCTCCTTTAGGTATAATTTGTTGGTCAGAGACTTTGTGAGATAAATTTCATCCAATTTAGCCCAAACTGTCTTAGCTGTGGTCTGCTCATTTACTCGTCTTAAAACATTGTCAGCAAGGTACAAGATTATTGTGCTATAAGCAATTTCTTTCATGTCTGAGTATTGCTCTTCAGACATTGATTTAGGCCTAGTCTATGTTTTAGCTAATGCCTTTGCCACCTTCTGTTGTACCAACAAGGCATACATCTTCTTCTTCCATAGGGAGAAGTCACCCTTACCGTCGAACCTCTCAACCTCAAACTTTGTCGACATTTTATCTTATAATCATTCTCAGATTATAAGACAGAGGGTGGTTTATGATGGCTCTAATACCACCTGTTGAAACTCTAAGCAGCCAACTGATGCAAATAATCAGACAACTAAAACCAGAGACTTCCTCAGACCAAACAAATAATTCAAACAGACCAACGAATAAAGTAAAACCGAAAAGAAATAGATGGAGACAGAGTTTTATAGTGGTTCGACCAAATCAAAGGGTCTACATCCACTCTTAGTCACTGTATTAATATGAGTAGCAGAATTACAGAGGTTGATCAACTTATCGATTACAACCGGATGGACTTCGAGATGAAGAATCCTCGAATACTCAAGCACAACCTTCAACTCGTCTTCCCAGCTCTCCAGTTCTTCAGGAATTCACAGGGTAACAGTGTAGCTCACTCTCACACAAAACCCAAGTATGCAGCAGCACACTTTTACAGAGAATGCACACTCCCAATCCTCTCGATTTTACCTCTTCCCAGCTCACTCTCACATAGCTCACAAAAACTCTCTCACCCACCAGTGAAATAGCCTTTTGAGATTATATATCAACCCTAAATTCCAAATTGCTTCAGCTGATTTCCAAGGAGAGGAAAGCATGACATTAGCCACCAGCACTATGACACGTCTCCACCAGTGGACAAAATGGAAGTTAGTTACGCCTTCTAACGACCCATGTGCTTCACTCCTTTCAGCATTCTATCAGCAATTGATTAATGGATTTAATGAACCTGGTTAATACACCATAAGAAATAAGCTAAACCAATGGTTAGTTATCACAGACTTAACACTTAGTATTTTCATAACTTGTTACATCAAATATGTAACAGAGAAACAACAAAGGGACAAAATCATGCCCAACTGATATAAAACTGAGGGAAGTTAGACTTCTATGAGCAACCAAATGTTGGGAGTGGACTCTGCTTAATACTTGGGTTGATTGCCATCATCAATTATTTTAGGAAGGTGTTGGAATGAGCATTAATAAGGTGAGGCAGTGACGAAGTGAGGAGAGTTATATTTTGATTTCGTTTATAATTTTGGATCTCAATTTCTTATTCCTTCTTTGTTGATTTCTTGCCATTTGAAATTTGCCATACTTCTTGTTCTTCATCTCCAAATCCAAATAACTTAATCTCCTTTCTCGATTAAGCAAATGTTTGTTATTGAACTTGGTCGACGATTCAAATTTCACTGGAGATGGAGATCGGTGGTTCTCCCTCTCCTACATGATCAATTAATCCATTTTGGTTGCATTTTGTTCTTATCGCTTACATTCACGATTTTGTTCCTATTTTCTTTATGGGTTTCCTTCATAATATCTTATTTTTTGTTCTTTTTGTAAGATCATGAAGAGTTTTTTTTTTTCGTTTTAGTTGTTTATTAAAGTATAAGTAGCCCTTATGTTTACCCCCTCCCTGTTTCTATGTCAAATGATTATTTTTTTTTGTGCAAATTTTTCTTCCTATAATTGTTGTGTTGCTTCCATCTTTGTCTGGTGTAAATTAAAAAGAGGGCATAGTGATTTTGGGGATCTGAGATGGTTTGATTATGGATTTGCAGGTTTACGTGCAGCTGAAATGGTGGATGGGAGAGGAAAGAAAGAGGAAATTGAGTTTGTTTTTGTGTAATTTTTGCTATGGCACTGAAATGTTGCTTCCTCATCTACCTTTCTTCCCAGAAGATCAGGTTTTGTTTGTTTGGTTGTTGCTATTTCAAGGCTCTAATTTGTACAAGCAAACTCCGAGGATCAGTGCAAGTAATTTCCAATCATACATCTTTTTATTTTCTTTTTTAAATTCACACTTCAATGAATTTCATCTTTATATGTTAAGTAATTGTTTGTTTTTCCTTTGTACATAGTTTAGGGATCAGTTCTGAATAAGTGATGAAATTTATACCTTCTGTCAATTAAGTTTTCATCTTTTTGAATTTCTTTTTTGCTAGTTGTTGTGAGCTTTTTGGTTGTTGGGTTGAATAAGTGATGGATTTTCAGTTATTTTTTGTTTTTCCTTTGTACATAGTTTGGTTGTTGCTATTTCAAGGCTCTAATTTTTTCTCTTCAAACTGATTTTAAGTGTACCTGATTTGAATAATATCTATGCAGATCCACAATGTTTTGCCCATTAAAGTTGGGAACTTAGCATGGTTTCTTGAACGTTCTTCCCATGGTACTTACATTTTTTAAATTGATCTTTATGAACGCATGAGCTTATGATTTTCTTTTTCAGGCATTCTTTGTCACTAATGTTGAAGCTTATGCTTCAAGGAAGTCATCCCCAAGGGTGACCAACAAGGCTGTTTAGAAAGTAGTATGTACATCCATTTCTTTTGTATCCAGTTTTAAACAAGGTATGCGTTTGTCACGTTTAGCCTTTATAATCAAGCATCATTCATGCTTAATATTAGCGAGGATAACTAAGAATGTTGAAACAAGTATGGTTTCCCACTGAACATATGTATTTAAAATTTATACTTGTGTTTTGTTTAAGAAGCTATAGATATATTTTATTTGCTTGGTGGCTGTTATGTTATATTACTCTCAAGGGAGTATAATTTTCCTATTGATTACGGGGTTTATTACTCATATGATTAATATGCAGCTGCTATCTTATATATTCTTAGTCGTTAGTGATACAAGGACTTAATTTTTCTTGAAGCTTCTTATGTATTAGAAATCTTTTAGTGGCTATTAATTATAGATTGTATGACAACCTTCTTGTAGTTGTAACTATTTCTTTTACTTCAACATTTCTGATTTGACATAGTACGTCCCACCAACCGAGCGTTAGTGTGCTTCATGTACTTCTTGTTAGCTTTGTGACTTTCTTTGTGATCTATTGAGGCGGATACTATGCACTTGAAATTGGTTGAAAAAGATTTCATAGGTATTTATTTTATTATTTTTTTTGGGAGGGTTAGGAGAGTTAGCTTTGTGAATTTATATTGATATTTTCATGTAGAAATCTTGTTTCAAAGTGACTTGAATAGTTTTGGAGGGGGTGAAGAGTTTAGGAGACACCTTGTGACTTTGTTGTGATCTCTTACTTATGGGATGGCTAAAATTTGGTCGAAAAATGACTTCAAGATTCTTTTCCGGGGGGGGGGGGGAGTGAAATTTTGTTGAAAAAGACTCCAATGGTTTTGCTTTATTGTTTTATGGAAAATGAGAAAGACTAGGAGAGTTAGCTTTGTGACTTTCTTCCCGATTTATTGTGTTTTTAGTGGTAGTTTAGTTTATGACATGGTAGTTTTTCTTAAAAGAAGTAAAATTAATAGTATTGTGGTTTATATTGACCCACCACTAAGTTTTGCAGGTGATGAAGATTACTACGAATCGGGTGATGCTGAAGAGGAGGTCTGAGGAAGAATAACACTCTTAAGTCATAATTTCATTCTTATCTTTCACTGAAATAATGGTTGTTAGAAGGACTTAGTTGTTTGATTCAATTTAGTGTTATTTAATTTGAGGGATGTATCTTATTCTTGTAGTTAGCATTGTGTTAGACTTATACGTTTATTTGAGTTATTGAAATGGAATTTGTTACGAAATCTAACTCGTAATTCTATTTGGAATTCTCTTGAGTTATTTGTTGTCTTAACAGGTGGTTGAACTTTTTAGGTTAGCTACAGTTATGTCATTATGTTGTCGAAATTTTTGGTAATCTTTCAATGAATAATAGGATTAAGTTTGGTAATGTCACTTATAGTAAGTAAATTTTGTGGGTGTTACACTATACATGCTAAGACAAGTGACTTCGATAGATATATGTTTTTACTTCTGCAAATGTATTTAAATAATATTATAAACTAATTTAAGTCGATTTTTTAATATAATAACATTTGAAACAAATGGTACAAAACAAATATAATATTAAAAAAAATCTATTAAAAGTGAATTAGTGTGTCTATCATAGCAAGATTAAAAATGCTATGCTTATTTTATATAGCATTATTTCAATGTTATAAAAAATGTTATTAAAGATCAATCATAGCATTTTTCTAATCCTGTGAAATTTTTTAATAACATTAGAATTACGCAATAAAAAATGGACTTTTTATAGCATTGACAAAACGCTACAAAAAGTTAGAGACTTTCAATAACATTGGCTACAACAACGTAGCAAAAAATGCTATGATATGTCTTTTATAACATTCTTTTACTACTATAAAAAAACGCTATGAAAGAGAAACCATAGCGTTATTTTAACGTTATGAAAGGTTTCCATAACATTAGAATAACACAATAAATATAGACTTTCTACAACGATTTCGACAGCGAGAAAAAAATGCTATTAAAAGTCTCAGACTTTAAATAACATGGGCTACGACAACGTTTCATAAAACGCTATCGTAAGGCTACGATAGCGTTTTATGAATGCTATCGTATGTGATTTTTCCTGTAATGCTAACTAGTTAACGATGTTACATCTAGTGGTTTACTATTTCGTGGTCCGATCTTATGCAAACTCATTGCATAGGATACCCCCGCTCGCATGTCTCCTACATGGACGCTTTGGATCAATACGTCTGTATCGAATACAAAGTGGACCGGATCACATAGTGTTACCAGGATAAGGTACCTAGCCTTATCCCTGTACTATAGACCTTTTAGGTTGTTACTTGAACACCGATTCCCGTATGTCCCCACATACTAGTTCAAGTCACATGTAAACAACCTTGGATCTTAGTTTATTGGATTTGGGTCAAATTGTGCAATATTTAACAATAAAACTTTATTGAAACAATTATACAATTTGTTTACATTCACTATCTACGAGTTTTAGGGCTTAAAACCCAACATATATTTCCTAAAATCCACAAGTATATTTAATAATATTAGGGATACATTTTGTATACAACTTTTTTTTTTTGAAAAAATATATATATTGTGTATATATTTATGCAAATGACATGATCGGTTGACAAACAAATATACGAGGTATATATTTGCAAATAATTAAATATACTAAGTGTATTTGATGAAATCCATACTAGGGGAACAATCGTCAGAGAAGATAATTTTTTATTATTATTTAAAGCAGTAAGGTTTTTATGGTTCTATAGTGGTTTTTTTTAATATCTATATTTCTCTTAAATGTAGGGGTGATAACACCAAATTCGTGCTAGTTTATTACCTTTTAATCTAAGCTTGTTAGATCACTTTTTATGGTTTAATTGTTTATTTTATAGGTTACTCAAGCATTTGAGGCTTCAGGAAGCGGATTATACAAATTGGCGCTAATTCGGGAGATTTAGAGAGTTTTTTAGCCAACTTGAAGTCAATGGATGAAGAGGAGGTGAAAAGACCTGAGCGGACTGTGGCAACCCCGAAAAATAGTGTCAAAGAGTCAAAAGATCAAACCCCAAGCCAAGAAACCCAAGAGCCTAGCATTGAGACGCTAGCTCATACTGTCCCAACGCTAGGAAAAGCATGTAGACACTGGAAATATACGTAGCGTCTCGATGCTACCTCGATAGAATGCCAGAGGCGCATAGACAAAAGTAGAGTGTCGAGACGCTTCCCTCCAGTTTCTCGACTCTTTGACGACATTATAAATAAAACCTTCGTTTTTATTACGCCGTTAGGTTAGATTTTCAATTGTTCTCCACATTTACTTGTTTTCTTCAGTTCTTTAGGATTCCTAGGTTGATTTAGATGCAGGTTTTTTTTTTTTTTTTTTTTTTTTTTTTTTTATATTGTTGTGTTTCTTGCATTATGAGTAGCTAATTTCATTGTATCGTTGGATTGGGAGACTGATTAGATAGTTTGTTGTTCTTAGCTAAGTTTGCTGATTTTAATTTGAATTTCATGAATTTAAGTGATGCTCTTCATTTTTCTTGCATAAACCAATGTGTTTGATTAATTTCCTTTGAATTGACGCCTCTTAGGATTTAGTTGAATGTGTTCTATCAGTTATTCTAGATAGCCACTAGTCCGAGGCAAGTCCATCACTAATTGATTGATTGATTAGTGTAGATTCTTGATAAGCCTAAAATGCATGAAGAAATTGTTATAATTGAATTCAAATTTTAATTCAATTTAATTGTTTCAATTTCGGGCCCTTACACGTAAAGCAGTTAATTTATGTAAGCAATTGCAAGATCTCAGGTTGATTATGTTAAATTAATTAGAAATAGTGATAAGTTAAAAAATATACATTTCTTGCCCCTCATTCTTAGCTTATTTCTTGTTAAACTTGTATGTTTTTTTTTTGTTTTTAATCAATTTGCTTTATCCCGAGCCTAAAACGTGTCAAAGTTGGTAAGTTGAGTCTTAGAGAGTCATGTTTGTTAAATTATGCTTAAATGAACTCATTTTATAGGAATTTGACCCATTTTTACCTGCGATAGGATAATAGAGGAGAAAAAGAGGAACAATAGAAACGCAACCTCATTCCTGCCAAGGCAAAATGAAATGCAACCGCATTTCTGGGCAGAAACAAAAAGTCCGAGTCTGTCGCAAGTCAACATTGAATGAGTTTTCTTCTCACCTAACCGATTATTTTGACTACGAAACTAATTGGGCTACCTGCTAGCATGATTTTCATGGCTCCTCAATGACTCCCCACTCTATAAAAGGCCAACAATCGAGGAGAAACTTAAGCAGAACACACAGGGAAGAAAGGGTGGTGATAGAACCCTAGTTCATATGCATGAGTGGTGATGCCTGCAGCCCCTGCTAGAAGACCAAATTCTAACCTTAGTTAGACATAAAACCATTGTGTTTGTAGAGATTTCATCCTATTCCTACCTTGTATAAGGAGAGTAGAGTGTCATGAGAACTCTGAAAGAGTTATATACACTCGAGCGAAAGCGATTACGGATCTTAGACACCGATTTTCATTAATTTGTTCAAGAAAGCATGTTGGAAAATGAACAAAAATAGAGCAACGAAAAACTAATTAATCTTTGACGCTCGATTCAAGCG
Organism: Luffa acutangula; assembly: GCA_036850905.1. Taxonomy (NCBI): domain Eukaryota; kingdom Viridiplantae; phylum Streptophyta; class Magnoliopsida; order Cucurbitales; family Cucurbitaceae; genus Luffa; species Luffa acutangula. The sequence goes on along the minus strand of CM072094.1, from coordinate 5,924,665 downwards.
AATCCTTTGGACGTTTCTTTACACGAACAACTCGTGGACTACCGCTAGAGTCTTCCCCACTATTCTTCGGTCTTAGAACGAGCTTGTGGGAACCTGAGTGTGATGAATTTAGAGATGAAAAGATGGGTTTTTGGAGAAGTTGAAACCCACGGTTTGGAAAGAAAAAATGTCCAGCTTTTTCATGTACTGATCAACCTTTATTCCACCTCTTTAACAAATGGACATTTGGCTCTAAAATTTTATAATTGACCAAATTTTGTGTATGAATCAAATTTGGGATACTTGTCAATTCATAATTGGTCCCAAATTTAATTATTTTTAATTGTGTCATTAATTTTGAACAATGACGTGACAATTTGTAATTGGTCGAAATTTCTCCTCCAACATCTACATTGCAACACTTATGCTAGTTTGAGGTTCAATTTGATGAAATTAAAAATGCAAGGTTAAAGGTGATACACCTGGTACGTTTATGGTTCAAATTGATAAAGTTGAAAGTTCAAGATTAAAATTGATACAACTTTTTAAGGATCAAAAATGAAAATTTCCTGTTCAATTTGTACGTATGTATATTTTTAAACAATAACTTATTACTTGGTGAAAATTGTAACATTCTTTCAAGTTTAAGTTAAAATTGTGAATACTTATCTAAGTTTGGAGTGTGATTCGATGAAATTGAAAAGTTAAAATTAACTTCATGCAGTAAAAATCCACCCCCCCACCACCCATAATAATAAAAGATTAAACTCTCAAATTTGTGGTGTGTGAGAGGATCATGACATGCAGTTTCTACTTTTAATCAAAATGTTTCAACATTTAATGTTTGACCATATAGAACTTGTTTGTTAAGATTTTACTGAGTTTTTTTCCCCTATCCCATGGTTGAGTTCCAATATTTTATTTTAATTTGTTCTTTAGATTTAAGCCTAATTTCGATTAGTGGATTGTATTAGGATTAGAACAAAATATGTTGATCTCACAAGTGAGTAGTAAAACACAAAATATAAGTCCACTTTTCAAATTTAAATTATAAGAATTAAATTAAAACTAAACTCAAAATAGAAAGAAAGTGAAAATCCTTAAAAAGATATTAGATTTAAAGGGAAAAAATCAATTTTGACCCCTGAACTTAGCATGTTGTATCAATTTTAACCCTAAACTTTCAATTTCATCAATTTGAACCCTAAACTTAACAAATTGTATCAATTTGAACCTCAAACTTGCATAAATGTTGCAATGTAGACCTTTAGTCAACTTTTCATTTGAATTGCTATTAAAACATGTAATTAACAATTTTCTTTTTTTCTTTTTTTTTATTCACATTGCACCTGAATTAGTATTTTGCAAAAAATTTATTGGAAAAACTCTTTATCAAAAGAAATCAAATATCTCATATCATTTTTCTCATTATTATCCAAAAACAATCTCTAAGTTATTGACAACAAGAAAAATCCAGCAAAAATGAGAAATAAAAAATTTGAAATTTCTTTATTTTCGTTTCCTACATTTGTACATTATTCTAATTAGCAAGAAAAGAAAACAGTAAAAGAATAAAAATAATCACACAAAGTTCTTAGCAACAAGAAAAAACTAGCAAATATTTAAAGATAAAAAACCTCCAAAGTTTCTTTGCTTTCATAATGATAGTTGTAAAAAAGCTCTCACAAAGTTCTCAACAACAAGAAAAAGTCATCTAAAATCAAGTTTTGCCAGTATTTTATTTACAAGAAACTAATTTAGGTGCAATGTGAATTAAGAAAAAAAAAGAAGAAATAATCAATTACGTATGGTAGTTCAAATGGAAAATTAATCAAAGGTATACATTGTAACACTTATGCAAGTTTGGGGTTAAAATCGATACGATCGGATAAGTTTGAGGTTCAATTTGATGAAATTAAAAGTTAAAGGTTAAAATTGATACACAGGTAAGTTTAGGATTTAATTTGATGAAATTGAAAATTCAGGGTTAAAATTGATACAACTCCCAAAGTTTAGGGTTAAAAATGAATTTTTCCCAAATTTAAACTATACTCAACTCAACCAAAGTTTCTTTTTCTTCTTCAAAGACGTTTTTGAAATTAAAATAAGATTTATTCATATAAATCACAACATAACTAACACAAACCAATGCGATCCACAATCACGCTCGTGGTTCGAACTGCCATCACGCAACCCAGTTCTCTTCTCTCGCCGCCGCCCCGCCGCCGCCCCAACCCGCCGGGCAGAACGTGACAACAAATTCCTTCGCCGAGCAACTGGCCAACGGCGGCGGCGAATCGAACGCAAAGCTGTAGTACGACGGGCAAGCCTCCTTAAACATCCTCGAATACAGACTCGGGTTGCAAGTCTCCGGCGATCCGTACTCATTTCTGCAGCAGAAAGAGTCCAATCCAAACGCCAAACAAGCGCTTCTACAAGCCACGACTTCACCGTTCCCATTCAGAACCTTCAATTCGTCGGGGCAAATTTCATTCAGATTCTTCTCGCAGCTTCCAATCGCGCATTTGGGGGAAATGGGCTGCTTGGAATTGACTGAAATCGGGAGGTTGAATCCATCGACGAGGCTTATGTCGTAGAAATTGGGCTTTGATCTGTCTTCTTGGAGGGTGACTTCGACGAGTGTCGCCGGTGGAGTTCCGATTAGCCCCTTGCAGGCGAGTTTGCCGCCGCAGTCGCCGGTTTCACAAGCGGGTTGTTGTTGGTTCGGGCCGAATTTGCAGCCGGTTCTCGCCCAGAACCGTCCGGTCCAGGACGCTGGTGCTACTACGCGCTGAGTTTGGCCGGAAAGGAGAGTGAAGCCGCCGTCGGCGATTATGGGCTGGCCGGCGTTTGGCGCCGTCGCTGGCCATATTGTGAATGGGCATTTGTTACGGAAGTAAAACGCCACCGTGTGCGCCTTGCCCTGCCCTGCATTTACAAATTAAGAAAATTCTCACATTGTAAATCTAAATCAATCTTTAAACTAAAAATAAATAAATAAATTGAAAATTTGGACTTAAATATTGACTTTACCACAATCTAGCTCCTAGGACAACATGACAAATTCATAGGGTACATAGATTATTTCATTCATTGTCAATTGATTTTGAGATAGAATCTCATGTTATGTACGTAATATGGTATCAGAGTTCGAGAAACTCAAATGGGTATTCGATTCAAGGAAAAAAAAATTAGAATTCAATCCTACAAGTATATGGATTACTCCCCTTATTATCAATTAGTTTTAGTTTTTTTTTTTAAATTTATTTATTTATTTTTTTTTTCTAAAAAAATTGGTCTTATGGAGGAAAAAGTGATGTAAAATTTTTAGGCTAGAGTTAAAGATTTTTTTTAAAGAAAAATTATTTTAATCTACTGCATTGATTTTAAGATTATGAAATCATGTTCCTCTGTCCAGTTTGGTTAAACAAAATATACAAAAATCAAATTCCAACATGTAATTTTAGTCAAATTTTCAGTTGACATGTTATCTTATCTAAAATTACAATATTTCTCTAAGTATTTGCAAACAGTAGTTTACTCATAGAAGTGTGATTAAAATATATATAATACTAATAAAGAGCCCCCTTCTATGATAGTAGAACATTAAATAGATTTTTAACTAATCAATACAAGGAAGGCAAATAACAAAGAGATTGAACTCAATACACTTCTTCATATTATTTAATTTTATTATTTTTTATTACTTCGACGATGCTTCTTATTATATAATATCATATTAAATATACATATGTATGTTAACTTAATTCTATATATATATATATATAGAATTTGAGCTCAACACCTCCTACTTCGATAGCATATATTTTTTAAAGATCAAATTAGATAAGACAAACAAAGAAAGAGATTTGATTGTTGAATTACCAAAAGAAAGGAAAATGATAGAAATGATGAAGATCAAGAAGACAACGAAACGATTTGGGAACTCCATTGGAAGAGAGATTGGGAGAAAGATAAAGGAATTGAATAGTGAGAGTGTTATTTATAGAAAGGGGGAGTGTGATGAGATGCCATTGAAACAGCTTGAATTCTACTTCAAGATTTGAAATGTGGAGAAGCTTTATGTGGAAGAAATAAAGAGGCATGATTGTGTTGGCAAAGCTTTAAGCATTATCATTAGTTATAAATTAAAAGCCCAAATGCATTGCCTAGTGGCAACTTTTTGAAAGTTTTGGATATCAACTCTTTGTTTGCTTCAAGCAATGGAAATCACCTTTATTAGGATTGTTTAATTGCAATTTGAATTTACTATCTAGGTTTAAAATTATTTTCGGTTCGGTTCGGTTACTTATACCCCTAATTTTTACTTCTTTCTTTCTCTCATTTTATATTGTTGATCATGATAGGTTAATTGAGTCCAAAAACAAAGATAGCAATCCATGTCTAAATCAAAATTCTATGGGTTGAAAACATACGGTATTGAAGGTGACCACTTTTTCATAGGTGGGGTGCTGCAGTGTTAAAAGGTGAGCAACAACGTTCCGCAACCCAACAATTTTGTTAAGAAAAGGCCAATGATGCTTGATGATTTTAACTCTACGTAACACTTAAAAAGTCATTTCAAACAGATCCTAAGGGTCCGTTTGGAATACATTCTAATTTAAATGTTTTTTAAGAATGTATTATTTAAAAAACATTTTGTATAAAAATTGTTTAGAATTTAAACACTCATATGTTTGGTTGCATTTCCTCATTAGTGTTTTTATACACAAGTTATTGTATACTTAAAGACTCTATTTTAAAAAGTTGGTTTCAAATGTTTCTCTCAAAATGATTTATTTATCAATCTCATTTTCTAATAAGTCATTTTTAGTGGTTGTCAAACACTATAAAATTTTTCAAAATGACTTTTTTTCAAAATTAAACACTTGAGAAGTTAAACCAAACACAACCTAAATCTCATTTAGTATTTGTGTGTGGTTCACTTTCTTAGTGTTGAACTTTTCAAATATCAATTTTAATATATTAGGAACCATTTAGACCCCGTTTGATAACTATTTGGTTTTGTTTATAGTTTTTGAAAATTATGCTTGTTTTCTCTTAAATTCTCCTACCATAACTTTCATCCTTGTTAAGGATCCATTTGAATTCTTAGCCAAATTTTAAAAACAAAAACAAGTTTTTGAAAACTACTTTTTTTTTTTGTTTGCAAAATTGGACTTGGTTTTTGAAAACAAGGAAGAAGATTGATACTAAAACAAAGAAACTTATAGGTGGAAGTAGGTGTGTATAAGCTTAATTTTTTAAAACAAAAAACCAAATGGTTATCAAACAGGGCCTTAGTTTTTTGTTTTTAAAAATTATAATTGTTTTCTCCCACATTATTCCTTACCATGGTTTTTATCCTTGTTAAAGACACTTTTGAATTCCTAGCAAAATTCCAAAAACAAAAACAAGTTTTTGAAAACTACGGTCCCGTTTAATAACTATTTGATTTTTGGTTTTTGAAAATTATGCTTGTTTTCTCTCAATTTCCTTAGAATGATTTTCATCTTTGTTCAATAGACATTTGAATTCTTAGCCAAATACTAAAAACAAAAACAAGTTTTTAAAAACTACTTTTTTTAGTTTTCATAACTTGGTTTAGTTTTTGAAAATATGAGAAGAAGATCAGTAACATAACAAAGAAACTTAAAGGTGAAAGTTGTGTTTATAAGCTTACATTTCAAAGACCAAAAACCAAAAACTAAAACCCAAATACTTATCAAAAGGGACCTCTTTTTAGTAGCGGTGTAAAGAACCAAACCGAATCGGTTTGGTTTGGTTCGGTTTGGTTCAATTTTCAAATTTATTTCTGACCGAACCGATATACGCAGAGACTTAGAGCTACTTATGGTCTTACTTGATGTGGAATTTTCCTACCGCAAGCGCACATGTTAAGTTTTAATATAGTGATTTTCATGTTAACTAGTGTCGTCCTCTGGATTGGGTTTCTAACCAAATTAATTACCGTGAATAATCTTGTTCAATTTATTTAGAGATTTAAACTTAGTGATAATGAAAGAATCAAGACACAAAATCTAAAAAGTATGGAATTCAATTGATGAAAACTCTTAGGAAATTGATTTCACCTATTGGGGTTGTGAATTAATTAATGGATGAATGGACATGCAATGACTTATAAATCTAGGATTTTCTAATCTCATATTTATCTCTCCCGAGCGTAAATAATTCTCACACATATGATCAACCCAATATCCCTATCTAGATTCATTCACATGCATGGTTTAAATTGAATCCTATTAACAATTTCTATAACAACTATCCTAAATCTCCCGATCTTAGGATTATTCTAGTTATGCAATTTATCTATCTAGACTAAGTCTCCTCTCTTGAGCAAGAATTAGAGAAAACATCATTTAACTCATGACCAGTGAATTAAAAGCGTTAAATGCATAAATTGCATAAATAAGTTCAAAGCATCAAACATCCATCAAATAATCCAACAACGCCCAAAGGGCTACATCAATCCTTAAGAAAACAAACCTAGCTACTCATACATGGCGTTACGATGTAAGCTAAATCTAAAAAAGCCATTAACAACAACTAAAGAAAGGGAAGAAAAGAGTTAAAACACTATTGTCGCCGAAACCGCACGTCTGTCACGATCTCCACGAGCTAAACCTTGAATCCCGCTCCTCCACTTTGCTTCAGCTCCTAGAGAAGGTCTCTAGTCGATTTTAGGGCTAAATTTGCATCAAATGAACTTCCCCAATCCGTAGCACATCATATTCTGTTTATAGGACATTGTCGCTTGCCGCCTTATTTTGATATGGAAATTCTTGACAGCGTTGAGACGCTAGGGACAACGTCTTGGCACTGTCTTCTTTACTGCCCATTCTGTTTAAGGATAATTTTGCAGCATCGAGACGCCAAAATGGTAGCGTCTCGACGCTAGCTCTCGGGTCTTCCACTTTTGATAAGCCTCAAACTTGATTCATTTCCGTTTTTTTGGCTTCTTTTAGCGTCCCGAACATCCGATCAACTTCAATTTCTTGATTTAGCTTCAATAATCAATTCTTACAAAAAGAACATGAAAGTGCATTAAATTGACCAAATAATACTCAAAGACTAACTAAAATGAACAAGGAAAAATAACTCGCTATGCGTGCTGATAACTGCTCAAAAGGTAGTTATTTAGGCCTCATTTACATAAGGATTTGTGTGTCTTTAATGCTTAATAGGGTTGGTTTTAGAAAGATATTACATGATTTAACCCATTTGGAAGAATGGAAGCTTTGGAAATCATTTTGTGCAGATTATGCTGCTGAGCGACTGGAGGGAGCAAATTCTATGCTGCAGCAAAGCTGGGAATAGAACTGCCACATCACAGCTTGTTAGCCAACTGATGTGCAATTTGCTTACCGCAAGTGTACGGGTCAAGTAATAATATAGTGATTTTGCAATCGAATGTCGCCCTCTGGATTGGTGTCTAGCCAAATTTTAATTATCAAAGATACTTTTGACCAATTTTATTTAGGGGATCAAATAGAATGAGAATATGATTTAATCAAACACAAAACTAAAATTAAAAGTGACAATCTAATGGGAAGAATTGGTCTTAGGGATTTGATTTCACCAATTGGAGTTATGGATTAATAAACGGATTAACACATACTATGATTCATAAATCTTGGCAACTAAAATCACACATATCTCTCCCGAGCATACATGATTCTCCCATATGCAATTGAACCCGATATCCCTATCTAAATCCAATAAACATACAAGGCAATAAGGCTAACCTTAATAACAATTTCTAGAATTAACCTTAATCTCCCGATTTTTAGCTAAATTCTAGTTATGCATATTGATTACTAATTTAAATCCTCTCTCCCGAGTTAGATTCAAATATAAACATCAATCAATTTATGGCCAGTAAATCGAAAGCATTAAGGATACAACATATGCATAAATGACATCAATAGCATAAATACCGTAAATCAATCCAAAACGTGCCCAACGGCTACATCAATCCCTAAGAATTAAACTTAGCTACACATAATCCTCATTACAATATAAACTAAGTCTAAATAAGCCATAAAAACTATCTAAAGTAAGGGAGAAGAGAAATAGACTCGTTGTAGGCCGAGACCGAACGTCCCCGTCACGATCCCCACGAACAATGGGTTGATTTCCAACTCGTCCCCTTTGCTTCAGCTCAAGAATCCCTCAATTTTGTCCTATTGTCGGCTCCAAAAGTCCCCAAATCGAAGTCCCCTCAAACCTAGCCGAAAAGAAGCTTATATAGCAGATTTTTCGTCTTAGCGTCGAGACGCTGCCTTCAAAACGCGCGTTTCAGTAAGCGAAATAACACAGCGTCGAGACGCTAAGGTCGCAGCGTCGAGACGCTGTGACCTTTACGCACCTAATCAGATATGGAATGTGAGCATCGAGACGCTCAAGAGCTAGCGTCTCGACGCTAGCCTGCTGTTGACCGAAATTTGACTTTTTTCCTCTTTAACTCTTTTCATTCCTTTGCATCTTTTCACGTCCCGAGCACCCGATTAACTCTAATATTGCGCTATAGCTCCAATCAACCATTTCCTACAAAATAAACAATAAAGCACAAGAAAATGGTCCAAACATCATAAAAGACTAGCTAAATTAAATAAGTAAAGATAGCTAGCTATGCTCGCTATCACCAACTTCACGAACTGACCTCTGTTGAGTTATTTTCGGGATAAAAGAGCAAGGAGAGCCCTACACTTGTCCAAGTTGACCTAATTCAAGCCTCCCATCCTTCTATAAAAAGAAGTAGCCGTCAAAGTCAAAAGTATTCAATGTTTCCCCTTGGAAGCGAATAGTATAGAGAGATTGAAGATCATCAAGAACACCATCATCCGCAAGCTGATTAAGGAGTTTATTTTCTTTATTAACTTGTGGTTATGGACATGCCTACTCAGATTGTGATTTGTATTTCCATGCCTATTATGAACTAAGTAGCTAAGGTGTTGGTAGGAATAATGTGATTGGTGTGCTTCATCTTTAGTAATATATTGACTATCGCATTTTGGTTAATTGTTGTGCTTATTACCATTTTATGCCCGCCTGGCTAGCCGGTGTGAATAGCTCTCTCTAGTTTTAGGGATGATTTAGAGAGTGTGTGGCAATTATCCACACTACGATCATTGTGTATTGGTGAACGCCAGTGACTGAGCTAGGGATAGCCAGTTGCCTAGTGCTTGATCGGTCGTACTTCATTGGGGTTGGAACACATCCCAAAAGATCCGGAGTTCCGGGAGGAATCCGCTAATAATACTGCGAGAAATGCATGATCAATAATATTGCTAGAGCATCTTTTAGAACAATCACTAAATCCTAACTAGCGTCTGTCTTTAATCTGTCTATCTATTTGTTTACTTGTTGTTCTGTCATTTATTTTGCCTCAGCATAATTCTTATAAAACCAAATCATTTTACCATCTTTGAAACCATTAGAAAGTTACACAAAATAGGTAGAGTGGAAACTAATTCAGGACTCGGATTGATAATATTACTTGCTGCAGACTGTGTATACTTGCACAGGAATTCTAGAGTCTTTTACACCATATTACTACTCACTCTAGGAACCCAACAAGTTTTTGGCACCGTTGTCGGGGACTTGGATAAGTTTTTATCTGATCTATTTTTGTGTATGTGTTTTAGTGGTTTGGTGCTAGAACTTTTTTATTGTTTCTTTTGTTTTTGCAGGTGTGAGTTTGGTGCATGAGCGATCCACCTGGGGTACGGTTTGAGCTTGATCCAGAAATTGAAAGGACATTTAGGAACAGAAGGAGGGAGCAGCGCAGAAACCAGATGGAGAACGTACCGCAACTTCCGCAGGTTCCTGAAGGTCCAGCAGACACAGACCCCCAGAATCGTGTGCTGCAGCAAAACCCGCTGTTTAAACAAAATGAGCAGCAAAATAATCAGGCTGAGAATCCTATCCTTATAGCGAACGATAGGACCAGAGCCATTCGAGCATATGCTGTCCCGATGTTTGATGAGTTGAATCCAGCGATTGCACGTCCCCAAATCCAAGCGGCAAATTTTGAAATGAAACCGGTAATGTTTCAGATGTTGCAAACTGTGGGACAATTCCATGGTTTGACATCTGAAGACCCTCATTTACATCTTAAGTCTTTTCTAGGAGTTAGTGATTCTTTCGTAATTCAAGGAGTGCCTAGAGATGCCCTTAGATTAACTTTGTTCCCGTATTCTCTTAGAGATGGAACAAAGGCATGGTTGAACTCTTTTGCTCTAGGATCAATTAGGACATGGGATGAGTTAGCTGAAAAATTTTTTAGGTAATATTTCCCACCTAATAGAAATGCTAAATTAAGGAGTGAAATAGTAGGGTTTAGGCAACTTGAAGATGAGACTTTTAGTGAGGCTTGGGAGAGATTTAAGGAGCTTTTGCGAAAGTGTCCCCATCATGGTTTACCTCATTGTATTCAAATGGAAACATTCTACAATGGTTTAAATGGAGTAACCCAAGGTATGGTCGATGCTTCGGCTGGAGGGGCCCTTTTGGCAAAAACTTTTGATGAAGCTTATGAAATTTTAGAAAGAATATCTATTAATAGTTGTCAGTGGTCGGATGTTAGAGGCACGAATAAAAAAGTTAAGAGTGTATTAGAAGTTGATGGTGTGTCCACCATTAGGGCTGATCTTGCTATGATTGCTAACGCTCTTAAGAATGTGACAGTGATTAGTCATCAACAGCCACCAGCTATGGAGCCTACTGTAGTGGTGAACCAAGTGACAGAGGAAGCATGTGTCTATTGTGGTGAAGACCACAACTACGAGTTTTGCCCCAACAATCCAGCTTCTGTGTTTTTTGTAGGTAATCAGAGGAACAACCCTTATTCTAACTTCTATAATCCAGGTTGGCGCAACCACCCCAACTTCTCATGGGGAGGTCAAGGAAATAACGTACAAGCGCAACAAAAGATGAACTAGCCAGGATTTACTAAAGCAAAGGTAATGCCCCAGCAAAACCAGCAGGCTTTGCCCCAGCAAAATTCGGGGAATTCTCTTGAGGCGATGATGAAAGAATTTATGGCTCGTACAGATTCCGCAATTCAAAGTAATCAAGCTTCGATGAGAGCCCTGGAATTGCAAGTGGGTCAGCTAGCTAGTGAGCTAAAGGCAAGGCCTCAAGGGAAACTTCCCTCGGATACTGAACACCCTCGAAGGGAAGGTAAGGAGCAGGTAAAGGCAGTAACCCTTAGGAGTGGTAAGCCATTAGATGAGCCTAGTAAGACCCAGGAGGTAAATAGAAATAGTGATAATAATGTTGTTGTTGAGAAAGAATTGGAGTTTGGTCAAGGTGCTGGAGGCAGCAATAAAAATGCTAGAGCAACTGGTTCTATTCCAGATGTGGAACCACCTTACGTGCCGCCCCCACCTTATGTACCACCTTTACCTTTTCCACAAAGGCAAAAGCCTAAGAATCAGGATGGTCAATTTAAAAAGTTTTTAGAGATTCTTAAGCAATTGCATATAAATATCCCTTTAGTAGAAGCTATTGAGCAAATGCCTAATTATGCTAAATTTCTTAAGGATATTTTGACTAAAAAGAAAAGGTTAGGTGAATTTGAAACTGTATCTCTTACTGAGGAATGTAGTGCTATTCTTAAGAATGGGCTACCCCCCAAGGCTAAGGATCCAGGGTCATTTACCATACCTGTGTCTATAGGTGGAAAAAAATTAGGTAGAGCACTCTGTGATTTAGGCGCAAGCATTAACCTTATGCCTCTTTCGGTCTATCGGAAGTTAGGTATTGGTGAAGCTAGGCCTACCACAGTTACACTCCAATTAGCTGATAGGTCTATCACATATCCAGAGGGTAAAATTGAGGATGTCTTAGTGAAAGTAGATAAATTAATATTTCCTGTTGATTTTATTATTGTAGACTATGAGGCTGATAAAGATGTCCCAATTATTCTAGGTCGTCCATTTTTGGCTACTGGTAGGGCATTAATAGATGTTCAAAAAGGGGAATTAACAATGAGAGTCTGTAATGAGGAAGTGAAATTTAATGTGTTTAAAGCCATGAAATATCCAGACGAAATGGAGGATTGCTCCTTCATCAGGATTCTGGAGAGCACAGTTATTGAGACAACAATACAGGATTCGACTGATAAGCATTCGGAAAAGCATGGAGAGGTTAGTGTAGAGGATTTTGAAATTTATTCTTTAGATAGAAAAAAAGAAAAAGAATTGTTTAGATGTGAGGATGTTTTTGAGTCTTTAGATTTAGATCAAAGAAAGGCTCCCCCAATTAAGCCATCCCTGATTGAGGCACCAACTTTAGATTTGAAGCCCTTACCGGATCATCTAAAGTACTTGTATCTTGGGGAAAGTGAGATGTTGCCCATTATTGTTGCATCAGATTTAATGCCAGAGCATGAAGAGGCCTTAATAAAATTGTTGCAGCAATACCGCAAGGCTATAGGTTGGACATTGGCTGATATTCAGGGAATTAGCCCATCTTTTTGTATGCACAAAATCACTCTAGAGGAGGGATCCTTTAGGAGTATTGAGCAACAAATAAGGTTTAACCCTGCAATGAAAGAGGTTGTTAAAAAGGAGGTAATTAAATGGTTGGATGCTGGGATCATTTATCCAATTGCCGATAGCAATTGGGTGAGCCCTGTCCAATGTGTTCCTAAGAAAGGAGGTGTCACCGTGGTAAGCAATAAAGATAATGAATTAATTCCAACTAGGACAGTAACTGGCTGGAGGGTTTGCATGGATTACAGGAGGCTTAATAAAGCTACCCGTAAGGACCATTTCCCTCTACCATTTATTGACCAGATGTTGGATAGATTGGCTGGTCAGGCCTATTACTGTTTCTTAGATGGTTATTCTGGGTACAACTTTCACCTGTCCTTATGGGACATTCGCTTTTAGGAGAATGCCTTTCGGCCTCTGCAATGCTCCAACAACATTTCAGCGGTGTATGTTAGCAATTTTTTCTGATATGATTGAGTCCACTGTTGAGGTATTTATGGACGATTTTTCAGTGTTTGGAGGGTCTTTTCAGAGCTGTTTAGATAATTTAGGAAAGGTGTTAAAAAGATGTGAGGATACCCATCTAGTTCTTAATTGGGAGAAATGCCACTTCATGGTGAAGGAGGGCATAGTGTTAGGACATAAAATTTCTAAAAATGGTCTGGAGGTCGATAGAGCAAAAATAGAGGTTATTGAAAGACTAGAGCCACCGAATTCAGTGAAGGGAATTCTGAGTTTTTTAGGACATGCTGGATTTTATAGGAGGTTCATAAAGGATTTTTCAAAAATCAGTAAACCTCTTTGTAACTTATTGTGCACTAATCATGTTTTTGACTTTGATGCAGATTGTAGGAAAGCTTTTGAGACTTTAAAGGTTGCTTTAATCTCAGCACCCATTCTTTGCCCACCTAATTGGAATTTACCATTCGAGGTAATGTGTGATGCGAGTGATGCTGCGGTAGGTGCGATGCTGGGGCAAAAGCAGGGCAAATTCATCCATCCTATATATTATGCAAGCAAAGTTTTAAATGAAGCACAAGTCAACTATACAACTACTGAAAAGGAGTTGTTAGCTGTGGTGTTTGCTTTTGAGAAGTTCCGGCCATATTTGGTTGGATCCAAAGTCACGGTTTTCACGGATCATGCAGCAATAAGGTATTTAATGTCTAAGAAAGATGCAAAGCCTAGACTAATTCGTTGGATTTTACTATTGCAGGAATTCGACTTGGAGATAAAGGACAAGAAGGGATCAGAAAATGTCATTGCAGATCATTTATCTCGTCTTGATCCGTCATCATCTTTGCTGGAGCAATCTGCCATTTTCGATTCTTTTCCAGATGAACAGCTTTTTGCTGTTGAGGTAAAGGTAGTTAGGGATGTCCCTTGGTATGCTGATATTGCCAACTTTTTGGTAAAGGGAGTCACTCCTATTGACATGGATTGGAGGCAGAAGAAAAAGTTTAAGCACGATGCGAAATTTTTCTATTGGGATGAGCCATTTATGTATAAACAATGCTCTGACGGTATTATTCGTAGGTGTGTTTCAGGTGCTGAAGCAAAGGAAATCCTGGAGCAATGTCATTCTTCGCCGTATGATTTCACCTATTGGGGTTGTGAATTAATTAATGGATGAATGGACATGCAATGACTTATAAATCTAGGATTTTCTAATCTCATATTTACCTCTCCCGAGCATAAATAATTCTCACACATCATGCATGGTTTAAATTGAATCCTATTAACAATTTCTACAACTATTCTAAATCTCCCGGTCTTATGATTATTCTAGTTATGCAATGCATCTATCTTGGACTAAGTCCCCTCTTCCGAGCAAGAATTAGAGAAAACATCATTTAACACATGGCTAGTGAATTAAAAAAGTTATAAGCATAAATTGTATAAATAAGTTCAAAGCATTAAACATCCATCAAATAATCCAACAACGCCCAAAAGGCTACATCAATCCCTAAGAAAACAAACCTAGCTACTCATACATGGCGTTACAATGTAAGTTAAATCTGAAAAGCCATTAAAAACAACTAAAGAAAGGGAAGAAAAGAGTTAAAACACTATTGTCGCCGATACCGCACGTCCCATTCACGATCTCCACGAGCTAAGCCTTGAATCTCGCTCCTCCACTTTGCTTCAGCTCCCACAGAAGGTCTCTAGTCGATTATAGGGCTAAAATTGAATCCAATGGACTCCCCCAATCCGTAGCACATCATATTCTATTTATAGGAATATGTCGACAGTGTCGTCATATATGGAAATTCTTTACAGCATCTCGACGCTATCCTCTTTACCGTCCATTTTGTTTAGGGATAATTTTGCAGCGTCGAGATGCCAAAATGGTAGTGTCTCGATGATGCACAATTTCCTTACCGCAAGTGTACGGATTGTTAAATCGAATGTCGTCCTCTAGATTGGTTTTTAAGTTAAACTAAGTCCCGTGAATATTCTTGTCCAATTTTATTTGGAGAGCAAAACTTAATTCAAAAGATAAATCTAAAGACAAAAAGCATAAAATAAAGGTGGAGACTCAAATGAAAAGACTCTTAGGGAATTGATTTCATTGTTTGAGATTTAGGATTAATTAATGGGATGGATTTAGCAGGAAATTTTTCTTACAAGTCTAGGAACCTTATATCACAACTATCTCTCCCAAGCATAATTGATTCTCATGCATGCAACCAACTTCATATCCCTATCTAAGTTCATTAACATGCAAGGCTTTGGGTTTAGTTATTCTAACAACTTCCAAAGCAATTCTAAATTCCGTCACGATCTTAGAAATTCTACTTTAGTCATGTAATTATTAACTTAAGTCTAGGCTAAATTCTCTCTCCCGAGTTAGATTCAACACTTAAATCATTCAACTAGTGATCGAGTAATTGAAAACATTTAATCATATTTGCCGTCTTATTCTGATATGGAAAATATTGACAGCGACGAGATGCTAGGCCCAACGTCGCGACGCTATCGTCTTTATCACCCATTATGTTTAAGGGAATTCTTGCTGCGACGAGACCCTGATAACTGCCCAAAAGGTAATTATTTAGGCCTCATTTATATAGGGATTTTTGTGTCCTTTGTGCTTAATAGGGTTGGTTTTAGATAGATATTACATGTTTTAACCCATTTGGTAGAATGGAAGCTTTGGAAATCATTTTGTGCAGATTAATGCTGCTGGGCGACTGGAGGGAGTAAATTCTGTGTTGCAGCAAAACTGGGAACAGAACTGCCACATCACAGCTCGTTAGCCAACTTCATGAACCGACTTCTGTTGAGTTATTTTCGGGATAAAGGAGCAAGGAGAGCCTTACACGTGTCCAAGTTGACCTAATTCAAGCCTCCTATCCTTCTGTAAAAGGAAGTAGCCGTCCAAGTCAAAACAATTCCAACTTTCCTTGGAAGCCGAGTAGTATAGAGATTGGAGATTGCCAAGAACACCATCATCCGCAAGCTGATTAAGGAGATTAGTATTTTCTTTATTATCTTGTGATTATGGACATGCCTACTCAGATCGTAATTCGTGTTTCCATGTTTATTATAAACTAAGTAGCTTTAGGTGTTGGTTAGAAACATGTAGTTGTTGTGCTTAAACTTTAGTAATATATTGATTATTGCATCTTGGTTAATTGTTGTGCCTATTTACATTTTATGTCTGCCTGGCCAGCCGGTGTGAATACCTCTCTCTAGTTTCAGGGATGATTTAGAGAGTGTGTGGCAATTATCCACACTACGATCATTGTGTATTGGTGAATGCCAGTGACTGAGCTAGGGATAGCCAGTCGCCTAGTGCTTGATCGGTCGCACTTCATTGGGGTTGAAACACATTCCAAAAGATTCGGAGTTTCGGGAGGAATCCGCTAATAATACTGCGAGAGTTGCATGATCAATAATATTGCTAGAGCATCTTTTTAAACAACTACTAAGCCTAACCAGCGCCTGTCTTTAATCTGTCTATCTATTTGTTTATTCTCTGTTCTGTCATTTATTTTGCTTCAGCATAATTCTTATAAAACCAAATCATTTTTACCATCTTTGAAACCATTAGAAAGTTACACAAAATAGGTAAAGTGGAAGCTAATTTTGGACTCTGATTGATAATATTACTTGCTGGAAACTGTGTATACTTGCACAGGAATTCTAGAGTCTTTTATACCATATTTTTACTCACTCTAGGAGCCCAACAGACGCCAATATGGTAGTGTCTCGACACTAGCTCTCGGATTTGTCTCATTTGTAAGTCTCCAACTTTGATCCTTTTCATTTCTTTGGCTTCTTTTTAGAACCTGAACACCCGATCAACTTCAAATGGTCCAGTTTGCTACAAGAATGAATTTTCTACAAAAGAAACATTAAAGTGCATTAAAATGGCCAAATAATTCTCAAAGGCTAACTAAAATAACTGGGAAAAATAGCTTGCTATGCACGCTATCAAACACCCCCAAACTTAAGCTTTTGCTAGTCCTCAAGCAAACTAAAAATTAGGCATAGGATGTAAACGGATGCAATTATAGCATAACTAAATCCTCAAGGCTCACAAGTCAAATATAAAGCAATCAAGAGACATGCACATAAGGCCGAATGAAGGAGTCAATTCAAATTTTTTCCAAAATTACTTTGAATAAGAGAGATCTAACTTAATTAGATTAGACTCTATGATAGCACCTGATTCAGACTATTTTATAACCTTTAACCTAAGCTTGTTAGAGGAATTTTATGCTTTAGTTGTCTTATTTGCAGGTACTTTGAGCATAGGTGACATTGGGAGCTAACCACACAATTTGGTGTTTATTCGGTCCAATTAAGGAGTTTTGGAGCCATCTCGATGTTCTTGGACGACGAGGAGGTGAAAAGACCAAAGTGGATTGAAACGGGCCTGAAGAACTACACCAAAAATCGAAGGTTGAAGCTCTATATCGAGAAAGACCGAGACAAGATCGAGAAAAAAGGTAGCAAGGCTCGGATAAGGGACGACGTCAAGACGCTGCCCCTGGCGTCTCGACACCGACGCAAATTCGACACGGACTAAAATATTTGTGGCATCGAGACGCTGTGATGTTTTGTATGAATATAGGGCTTCAGTTTAGTCCGCCGTTAGGCTAGAATTTTTGTGCTTTTACGATTCTTTTCGCCCTTTTTCGTTTCTCTTTGTTGTGAAGACTTTTTAGGGTCAAATCTTATGCATTCTTTTGGATTTATTTATTGTTTTTCATTCTCTATGAGTAGCTAAGTCTATTGGATTCGCTAGATTGGGACTATGCTTTGAATATATTGTTGCTTGGCTGAGTTTTCTGGTTTATACTTGTTGTTCCTTGTTGTTTTCATGAGCTTTTCATGCAATCTCGTTTAAACCAATGCATGTTATTAATATCTTAGAATTGACGACTCTAGGGAATTAGTTTTGTGTATTCTATCAGTTATTTGAGATAGCCACTAGGCCGAGGCAAGTCCATCACTATTTAGTGTAGCTTCTTGATAAGCCTAAGATGCATGATAAAGGTTGTGTTAATTGAATCTAAATTCTGTTTATATTTAATTAATGCAATTTTGGACCCATGAGTTTAAAACGACTAATGTTTGTAAGCAATCGCGAGGTCTCGGGTTGTTTATTTTAGTTTAGTTAGTTATAGCATGGTGGTCATTGGGCTATGCATGCAGGGTAGCGGGCGATCAATCAAATTAATTAATTATATTGGTTGCAGGGTTCTGGGTTGATTATAATTAAACGCAGGTTAGTGTAGGTGAAGGTGTTCATATAACACATGCGGAAGCAATTGAAGATCGAAAGCACTTAACAACATCAATTTTACTTCTAAAGCATGCATGTCCTAAACATCCAGAAACAAAGAGTATAGAAGAACCAACCTTTTTCAGCTCAATTGATGGACCTCCGTGGATTCCTTTGTTCTCTAATCAACTTAGGACTACCGCTAGTATCTTCCCCGCTATTCTCCGGGCCAAGAACGACTTCTGGGAGTCTATAGAGATAGGGAATGGAAAGGGAATGCTTGAAGGATCAAGCTCTAGAGAGATATACCTTTGGGTGAGTGAGTTTGAGACACAATTCCAGCAACATAACAGTATGAAAATTGCTCTCTTGACTCTTAATCTGATTTTGCATCTACTTATAGAGCAAATCAATGCACCTTGGAGTCTCATGATGAAGGACACATGGTGGAGAGTCAAGCAATAGTGGATTCTAGGTGTTCTTGTAATATTACATGCAAAAAATGCATGGATGAGTTGTATTTCCACTTTGAATCACCATGCAAGACTAGGATTCCAACAAAATCCACTATCTCATCTTGATGCAAGATTACAAATTTGTCTTGTAATTTAAATTCAATTCAAAATTGAGCTTAACTTAGTAATTGATTTGAAACCAATTTTCAATCAATTTCATGTGACTAATCAAATTAATCAATCTTACCTAAAGTAATCCACTAATAATGAATCCTTATTCATGTATATACTATTTAATACATATTTAAATATTTCTATCTCTCAATTAATAATTTAATTCATAATTAAATTATTATGTCAATAATATCAAATATATAATTGACATTATAATTCCCTTTCCCGATTTTGAATGATTCAAACTTTCCTTTCTTATTGTTCTAAGCTTTATTCCGATATGAGGTAGCAGGGGGACCTAATGGACCTACAGATCATGGGCTCCAACAATTCGAGGTTAACCGACTAATCTCATTAACCAAGCTAACCAACATTTGTTAACTACTGGGACACTCCACTATAGCCCAGTAGCTTCACTCCCCTCACCGTAGATATATTTCTGTCCACTTGATATAACCATGTTCAGTAAGTCGATCCTTCACAAGTTGTTCGTAGCTTTAGCTGGGTCAAATGTCCGTTTTACCCCTATAGTACTTTTTCTTCCTTAAGTTCCACTAATCCTCTAATGAACAATTGGTTTGTGGTCCAACCATCAAACTTGAGTCCCTTTCAAGCCAAGGAGAGGGTGCGACTCCTTGTTCAAGTCCTGGAGTTAGTACTTAAGGGAACAACCTCTCTACTATCCCCGAAATGGGTAGGAGCGAATTCCGTCTTGCGAGACTATGTCCCCAACTATCTATCCGATCTCATCCCCAAAATGGTAGGCTTATTGAGTCGGTGAAGTCTGGCCACTCTCACCAATGCAAATCAAAGGATAATCTCGTATAAACAGGAGTTCATAGTTAGCTCAGGATTAAGATCGAGTTACCTAGGTCATCTGTGAAATAGTATGTTTCTACAGTAAACGGCGTTAGAAAGAGAAAGTGTTATTTCGCGGTCCAGTCGTATGCAAACTCATTGCATAGGACACCCCTACTCACATGTCTCTACATGAACGATTTAGGATCTCATCGTTCGAACTTAATACAAAGTGGGTCACGTCCATAGTGTCCCCAGGATAAGGTTATACTATAGACCGTTTTGGCTATATACTTGAACTTGATCCTCTTCTATGTCTCTACATATAGTTCGAGTTTTCACTTATTAGCCAAGGATCTTTAGTTTATTGGATTTAGGTTAAATATTTGCAACTTACATATTCAATATAACATCTTTTACTGAATAACCTCAATAACGTCTTTATTGAAAAATAAAACTACGAGTTTTAGGACATTAAACCCAACAGTAGGAGGGTCCTCCGAGTAACTGAGAAGCTATACCGGGTTCATATTAATCGCATGGAATGATTTTTAGAGAAAACTAGGAAGCCAAGTAATAAAATATTCAAGTATAACATTCCCAATCCAACGATCCTTGTCTAAATTGAATCTTATTCCATTTTTTTTTTGTTGCGTGTTTTTCCCATTTAGCTTTTATTTACATTCAACATGTTATTTACTTATTTGATCTGTCCATTTTAAAACCCTCCTGTTGTGTCAAACGCAAAAGCCTACACTCACTAGATTCCCCTTCCCTATGTTCGACCCCGACCACTATTTCTACAAAAATAGTTGTAGTGCCATTGAATTATAAATTTATTTGAGTTTGAACCCCGACAGATCGTCCCGTCACTCTACTAGCTAGGATTGGATTATAAGATTCTCAACTCATCTTCCCTCTACACTGGCACTAAGGATTTACTAATGAGCCACTAGACAAATTAGTTTGTTTTTATTCATACCGAGGTGCTTATAAATTAAAATTGAATAAGCATTTTTAAGTAACACTAACTTTCAGACACCTATTGTAGCGACCCATAACCCGAGTTTAACCCTTGGTTGGCCTAATTGTTCACAACAAGGGTAGCTCTTTTTGCCTAAAACATTATTAAACATTTCATATTGAGCTCATATAACGTCATTATTTTTCTTTTAAAACTAAAGATAAGAATGATTTTTCTTTAAGATCATGATAAGCATATATTCTTTTTTTTCCTCCTAGGCAAGGTTAAACATGCTAATTTGCACAAATTAACTCTTTAGCTCTTCCCTACACCTATCGAGGTGACAACAAGTATATGAACCTAATAATTCGCTCCTAAGCATTCAAGTCCAATTCTAAACCAAGGAAAATACTCCACTAATGCAAGACATCTCCTAGAAAAATTTTAAAAAGTCTTCCTTTAAAAATTTTAAAAAGTCTCCACTAATGCATGGGGCACTCATGCTTACAACTCATCAAAAGCTTAAAAATTGACAAGAAAGCCTATCCTAGGAAATCATAATCATGCAAAAATAACATAAAAAAATAACCACATGCCACAATCAATAATAAGCTCAAAAAAATATAGCCCGAACTTAGATGCTCAAGGGTGATGTGGAATTTTCCTACCGCAAGCGCACGGGTCAAGTAATAATAAAGTGATTTTGCAATCGAGTGTCGTCCTCTGGATTGGATTTCTAATCAATTTTAATTACCGGAAATACTCTTGCCCAATTTTATTTAGGGGACCAATCAAAGTGAGAATGAATGTAAATCAAACACAAAACAATGAAAAAGTATGACACTCTAATGGAGACAACGGTCTTAGGGATTTGATTTCACCAATTGGGATTATGGATTAATTCATGGTTTAATGACATGCTATGATTCATAAATCTTGGGAAAGTAAAATCACACATATCTCTCCTGAGCATACATGATTCTCCCACATGCAATGAACCCGATATCCCTATCTAAATTCATTAAACATGCAAGGCATTAAGGTTAACCTTTTTAACGATTTCTAGAATTAACTATTACCTCCCGATTTCTAGCTAAATCCTAGTTATGCATAATGATTTCTAAGCTAAATCCTCTCTCCCAAGTTAGATTCAAGCACAAACAACAATCAATTTATGGTCGGTAAATTGAAAGCATTAAGAGCACAATTATGCATAAATGACATCAATAGCAATAAAACCATAAAATCAATCCATAAAGTGCCCAACGGCTACATCAATCCCTAAGAATTAAACTTAGCTAAACATAATCCAAATTACAATACAAACTAAGTCTAAACAAGACATAAAAACTACGAAAGTAAAGGATAAAGAGAATTAAACGCTAAGTAGGCCGAGACCGCACACCCCCGTTACGATCTCCACGAACAATGGTTTGATTCCCGCTTTTCCTCCACTTGATTCAGCTTCAAAAGCCCCTTTTTTCTCTGTTTTTCGGCTCCAAATCGTCCAAGAGAGGTCCCCCAAAAAGCCCTAATCGCAAAGCTATGAATTTTGTTTTAAAAAAGATTGAAAACTCCAAATATGAATGTCAGCGTCGAAACGCCCAAAGAGTAGCGTTTCAACGTTGATCTGCGGATGGGCCTATCTTCAATCTTCCAACTTTTATTCTTTTTCCATTCTTTGGCTTCTTTTCGCATCTCGAACATCCAATTGGCTCAAAACTATATTTCCTTCAAATACAACACATAAATGCATAATTTTGGCCAATAAATTATAAAAGACTAGCTAAATTAATTAGGGAAAACTATCTAGCTATGCTCGCTATCAAACACCCCCAAACTTAAGCTTTTGCTAGTCCTCGAGCAAACTAGAAATCAAGCATACAATGGAAGAATGGATGCAACAAACATGATTCAATCCTCAAGGCTCAAAAGTCAATAATCAAGCAATCAAGAGACATGCACATAAGGACCAATGAGGGAGACAAATCAAAAGTTTTCCAAAATTAACTTGCACAAGCGAGATCTAACTTAACGAGATCAGACTCTACTAGCCCGGGATTGGATTACTAAACTCTCAACTCATCTTCCCTCTACACTGGCACTAAGGATTCACTTACGAGTCAATGGAACAAATTAGTTTGTTTTCCTCCATACTTAGGTGCTTATAATTTAAAATTACAACATGCATTTATAGGTGGCACTAGCTTTCACACACCTATTGCAGGGACCCATAACCCGAGTTTTACCATTTGGTTGGCCTAACTGATCACAATAGGGGTAGCTCTTTTTGCCTAAACTTTATTAAACATTGCATTGCGCGCATTAGTCATGACTTTCTCTTTTTTTTCTTTCAAATTGTAACAACAAGAATGATTTTTCTTTATGAGCATGATAAGCATATATTCTTTTCTTTCCTCCTAAGCAAGATCAAACATGTTAATTTGCAAAAAAAAATTAACTCTTTAGCTCTTCCCTACACCTATCGAGGTGACAACAAGCATATGAACCTAATAATTCGCTCCTAAGCATTCAAATCCAAATCTAGCCAAGACAAATACTCTACTCATGCAAGACATCTCCTAGAAAAAGTTTAAAAAGTCTCCCTTTTTGGGCACTCTTGCTTTCAACTCATTGAAAGCTTGAAAATTGACAAGAAAGTCTATCCTAGGAAATCATAGTCATGCAAAAATAGCATCCAGTAAACAACCATATGCTCAATTCAAATAAAGCTCAAAACTATAGCCCGAACTCAGATGCTCAAGGGCTCCACAAACATGCTATTCCACCCCCAAACTTAAAGCATGCATTGTCCTCAATGCATAAAGAAAATAAGGCATAATCAAGCATGAGAACAATAAAAGAATAGGAGTAGACAATATTGGCCTGGAAGGACGATGACTTCTTTTATGGAGGCTTGCAAGCTGATAACTGTCCAAAAGGTCGTTATTTAGGCCTCATTTCTATAGGGATTTGTGTGTCTTTTGTGCATTATAGGGTTGGTTTTGGATAGATATTATATGTTTTAACCCACTTGGAAGAATGGAAGCTTTGAAAATTATTTTATGCAGAATGTGCTGCTGGGCGACTGGAGGGAGCAAATTCTGTGCTGCAGCAAAACTGGGAGCAAAACTGTCACGTCACAGTTCGTTAGCCAAGTTGTCAAACCGAATTCTGTTGAGTTATTTTCGTGATAAAGGAGCAATGAGAGCCATACACATGTCCAGGTGGACCTAAGTCACGCCTCCTATCCTTCTATAAAAGGGAGTAGCCGCCTAAGCCAAAGTCATTCCATCCTTGGGCGAAAAAATTCAATTCTTGGAAAGTTACATCCACCTTTGGGATCCTGATAGCGAGCAGAAATGTCGCTATTTTAGTCCCGATTTATTAGGCTTTTTTGTACTTTAATCGTGTTTTTAATGAAAATATTTAATGTATTCCGTTATTTGGTCCTTAGGAGTAAAGTTGGTGATTTTGGGAGAAAAAATGCAAAAAATGAAGCAAATGAAGCCCAAATCCAAGCTTGGATCAAAAGGGGATCCAAAGAGGCCAATCATGATGGAATAGGCCAAAAAGAAGTGAAGAGAAGGCCCAAAAATTAGCCCAAGCCGAAGCTGAAAATTCTGGAAATTGGGTCAGCGTCGAGACGCTGCCCATTTCTTGGGCAACAAGACGCGTGCAACACAGCGTCGCGACGCTGTGAAATGTAGCGTCACGACGCTGACCCCATTCCAGGCCTATAAAAGGCGCCCCAAGGTCCCTCATTTAAGCATCCAACAATCCATCAAGGAATCAATTCCTTTCTCTCATTCCTTAGGCTCCTTTGGAGCCCTTTTCAAGGCTTTCTAGCCTTTTTGGAGAGATTTCTTTAGTGGGAAATATTTTGGGGAATTTTGGGGAGCATCCTAGGAGGCTCAAGGAGTAGTCGGTGGGGCTCCAAGCGTTAGCGAAGGGGTTTTTCGACGAACAATTCCTTTCCTTTTATGCTCTTAATTATGCTTTCTATTGTAAATGTTGTGAATATTTTAGCTATGTGTAGCTAAACCCCAATTTGGGGTCTTGAAATGAAATTATAGTTTAAATGTTGTTATAATTTTCTGTCTCTTGCCCTTTGTCCTAATTATTTGTATGGATGTGCTTAATGCTTTATTCAATTTGGCCAATTGTGTAATGATCTGATTCTTAATGGAAACTCGACGGAGAGAAATTAAGATAGATCGTAATCCATGCAACTAGTTTAATTGTCTGTCGTGACACTGGGATTAGTTGATTAAACTTAGATTCCTAAAATGAATCAAAGCTTAATAATTAATGATTTTTAATGGCGCTAAGGACACTTAGGTTGTTAAAATGAATTAATTACAATTAGGGGAAACCGACAAGAGAACCTATGTGATTAATGGAGATTCTAGGATTATAATTAGTTGGGCAATGAGATAGGATAATTATAACAATGGTTTAGCTAATAATTGATTTTCAAGACCCCTCTTCCCATTTAAAGAAGACTTTTTCTCCATTTTTTTTATCAAATTATTTTCTTTCATTTCTTCGATTTTTGAACCCTTTTTATTTGATTGAGTTTTTCCCTAAATATTATTTTGCCCAATTATTTTTAGTGCTCAAGAGATTTTATTTTTGCTTAATTTTCACTTCGCCTCCCTGTGGATTCGATACTCGGTATACCTACCGTTTTATATTACTTGTGACGACCCGTGCGCTTGCGGTAATCGCCTCAACAGAGCTGAATAGAGAGAAGATTGGAGACCATCTAGAAGACCATCGATTGCAAGCTGTTCAAGGGAATTAAACTTTTCTTGTTTTATCTTGTAGTCATGGACATGCTTACTCAGATTGTAACTTGTGTTTCCATGCATCTTATGAACTAAGTAGCTTAGGCGTTGGTTAGGAACATTGTGATTGTCGTGCTTCATTTCTAGTAATAAATATTGATTGTCTGGCCAGCTGGTATGAAGACCTCTCTCTAGTTTCAGGGATGATTTAGGGAGTGTGTGGCGATTAATCACACTAGATCATTGTGTATTGGTGAACGCCATTGAATGAGCTAGGGATAGATAGTTGCCTAGTGCTTGATCGGTAGTACTTCATTGGGGTTGAAACACATTCCAAAAGATTTGGAGTTCCGGGAGGAATCTGCTAATAAGACTGCAAGAGTTTTGCATGATCAATAATATTGTTAGAGCATCTTTTTAAACAATTACTAAATCCTGACCAGCGCCTGTTTCTAATTTATCTGCCTATTTGTTTACTTATTGTTCTGTCATTTCTATTGCTTCAGCATTATTCTTATAAAAACCAATCATTTTTACTATCTTTGAAATCATTAAAGAATTATACAAAATAGATAAAGTGGAAGCTAGTTCAGGCCTTGGATTGATGATACTTATTACTTGCTACGGACTGTGTTTACTTGCACAAAGTTCTAGAGTCTTTTTATACCATATTTCTACTCACTCTAGGATCCCAACATAAGCCAAGGAGAAACTGGAACCACGACCTACAAAACAAAAACAACAAATCAAACTCAAAAAGAAAAACACAACTGAACTTACATGGGTTGCCTCCCATAAGCGTTTGTTTAACGTCTTTAGCTCTACGTGCTCGTCCAGTCTGTCAAGGCGCATAAAAATTCTCGTATTTCTTTGGGCCCTTCTTTCATGATTCAATAAATCTCACAATCGCTAGCAAGCTTACTAGCTTCTCATGGGCCCCTGAAACAAAATTATTTTTGGTATTTTTGGATAAAAAAAGCATAAAGGGAGAAAAATATCAAAATAAAGAGACTCTGACTCTAAAACTGACTCGTGAGAATAGAAAAAGGAACAATCATATTCTACAAAGGACAAAGAAGATAAAACAGACGAAGGTTGTTCAACCTCAAACTCTACCTCCTGACTTTCCTCTGACACTACAAGCTCATTTTCTTTTCCTTCCTCACAAACATGTTCTTGATAGGTGCTACAACTTTCCAATTCTTCTCCACTATCTATGCAACTCACCCCTAAATGCTCATCCTTAGGAAAATCGAAAGAACTAAGCTCTTGAATGGGTACCAATGAATCATCGGCCACATTACTCACTAGACAACCTAGGGAAGTGGATCCCACCTCCCTAACTTCCTTTGGGGTTTGAAGTCTTTTTATAATTTCATCAAATTTTTAACTCCTCGCTCTAGACTCCTCAATATAATTTTGAACTAAGATCTTTAAGGAAGAATTTTCTTTTAAAGGGGTATAACTTGAAGATGAAAAATTGGAATATGGAGTTGAATAAAAAGTCATTCAAATCAATTAAAGCAACAATTATAATTAGGCTTCCAATCAAATAATAACCTAACACGAACAAAGGTCTAAGACTCAAACAAAAAAATAATAATAAAGAAAAATAAGAACAAAGAAAACAAAATAGAAAAGAAAAAAAAAACATAAAAAGAAAAACTAAATATGGCAAGAAAGCAAATATGGAAAAAAAAATTAAATATAATTTACAAAAGGAAAAGATAAACAGATAAGAAATGAAAAATCAAATATGGCAAAAAAAAAATTAGAAAACTACCAAATAAGGAAAAATTAATCTGCAAAGGATAAAACTAAAAGAAAATTTCTATAAAATAGAAATTCAAACAAATATGGAAAAAAATCCAAAATATGGAAAAGAAAAACGATAAAGGAAAAAAAAAGGGAACCTACCTAAAAACAAAAATAACAAAAATAACAAAAAAATAAAATACACCCTAAACTAAGACCAGACAATTTTTCTACGATATTAAAATTTACTAAATATGCTAATCCCCGGCAACGGCGCCAAAAACTTGATGTGGAATTTTCCTACCGCAAGCGCACGGGTCAAGTAATAATAAAGTGATTTTGCAATCGAGTGTCGTCCTCTGGATTGGATTTCTAATCAATTTTAATTACCGGAAATACTCTTGCCCAATTTTATTTAGGGGACCAATCAAAGTGAGAATGAATGTAAATCAAACACAAAACAATGAAAAAGTATGACACTCTAATGGAGACAACGGTCTTAGGGATTTGATTTCACCAATTGGGATTATGGATTAATTCATGGTTTAATGACATGCTATGATTCATAAATCTTGGGAAACTAAAATCACACATATCTCTCCCGAGCATACATGATTCTCCCACATGCAATGAACTCGATATCCCTATCTAAATTCATTAAACATGCAAGGCATTAAGGTTAACCTTTTTAACGATTTCTAGAATTAACTATTACCTCCCAATTTCTAGCTAAATCCTAGTTATGCATAATGATTTCTAAGCTAAATCCTCTCTCCCAAGTTAGATTCAAGTACAAACAACAATCAATTTATGGTCGGTAAATTGAAAGCATTAAGAACACAATTATGCATAAATGACATCAATAGCAATAAAACCATAAAATCAATCCATAAAGTGCCCAACGGCTACATCAATCCCTAAGAATTAAACTTAGCTAAACATAATCCAAATTACAATATAAACTAAGTCTAAACAAGACATAAAAACTACGAAAGTAAAGGATAAAGAGAATTAAACGCTAAGTAGGCCGAGACCGCACACCCCCGTTACGATCTCCACGAACAATGGTTTGATTCCCGCTTTTCCTCCACTTGATTCAGCTTCAAAAGCCCCTTTTTTCTCTGTTTTTCGGCTCCAAATCGTCCAAGAGAGGTCCCCCAAAAAGCCCTAATCGCAAAGCTATGAATTTTGTTTTAAAAAAGATTGAAAACTCCAAATATGAATGTCAGCGTCGAAACGCCCAAAGAGTAGCGTCTCGACGTTGATCTGCGGATGGGCCTATCTTCAATCTTCCAACTTTTATTCTTTTTCCATTTTTCGGCTTCTTTTCGCATCTTGAACATCCAATTGGCTCAAAACTATATTTCCTACAAATACAACACATAAATGCATAATTTTGGCCAATAAATTATAAAAGACTAGCTAAATTAATTAGGGAAATCTAGCTAGTTATGCTCGCTATCAAAGGGCTCAACAAGCAAAGCATTCCACCCTCAAACTTATTACATGCATTGTCCTCAATGTATAGAAATCTACAGCATAAATAAGCATGAGAACAAGAAAAGAATGGAAGGGGTGAACGATATTGTCCTAGAATGATGACCTTCTAATGAATGCTGGTCAAGACAAGAGCCACGGGAACACCTACAAAACAATAACAACAAACAAATCAAAATCATAAAAGCAAAAACAAACTAACTTGGGTTGCCTCCATAAGCGCTTGTTTAATGTCTTTAGCTCGACGTGCTCGTGCGGACTTTCAAGGCACATAAAAATTCTCATATTTCTTTGGACTCTTCTTCCTTGAATCGATATAACAAACGATCACTAGCAAGCAAACTAGCTTCTCATGGGCCCCTGAAACGATATTATTTTTAGCATTTTTTAATAATATAAGCATAAAATAAGAAAGATCAAAATAAAGAGACTCATACTCTAAAACTGACTTGTGAGAATAGAAAAAAGGGATATCATAATCTACAGAGGATGGAGAAGATAAAATAGATGAAGCCTTTTCAACCTCAAACTCTACCTCATGAACTTCCACTAACACAACAAACTCATTTTTTTTCTTCCTCACAAGCATGTTCTTGATCGGTGCTAACGCTCTCCAATTCTTCCCCATTATTTATGCAACTCACCCCTGAATGTTCAACCTTAGCAATATTGAAAGAATTAAGTTCCTGGATGGGTGCCAATGAATCAGTGGTCACATGACTCACTAGACAACCTATGGAAGTGGATCTCACCTCATTAACTTCCTTTGGGGTCTAAAGTCCTTTTATAAGTTCATCCAATTTTAGACTCGCCTTGCTCTAGACTCCTCAACATAATTTTGAACTAAGCTTTCTAAGGAAGAATTTTCTTTTAAAGGGGTATAACTTGAAGATGAAAAATTGGAGTATGGTGTTGGTTCTTCGAGCACAGATTCCCTTACGGGCCACCCAAAATTATAAAAAGCCATTCAAATCAATTAAAGCAACAACGATAATTAGGCTTTCAATTAGATGCGAATACCAAATGATAGCACAACATGAACAAAAGACTAAGACTCAAACATAAAAGGAACGAAGATAAAAAAAAAACAAAAACAAAAACAAAATAGAAAATGAAACAACTAATCTAAATAAGCAAAAGATATTCTAGAAAAGGAAAACAAAAACTAAAAAGAAAAATAAATTTAAAAGGGAAAGAAAAAATCAAGGACAAATAAAGAAACTAACCAAAAAGGGAAAAAAATCACACAAATAAGGAATGCACAAAAAAAATGGAAAAAACAATAAATGAAAAAAAACAAAAAAAAAAAGAAAGGAAAAAAATGCAATCTACCTAAAAAAAATAAAAATACACGATAAATTAAGACCGAACAATTTTTTCACGATATTAATTTAACTAAATATGTCAATCCCCAACAACAGCGCCAAAAACTTGATGCACGATTTGCTTACCGCAAGTGTACGGGTCAAGTAATAATATAGTGATTGTTAAATCGAATGTCGTCCTCTAGATTGGTTTTTAAGTTAAACTAAGTACCGTGAATATTCTTGTCCAATTTTATTTGGAGAGCAAAACTTAATGCAAAAGATAAATCTAAAGACAAAAAGCATAAAATAAAGGTGGAGACTCAAATGGAAAGACTCTTAGGGAATTGATTTCATTGTTTGAGATTTAGGATTAATTAATGGGATGGATTTAGCATGCAATTATTCTACCAAGTCTAGGAACCTTTTATCCCAACTATCTCTCCAGAGCATAATTGATTCTCATGCATGCAACCAACTTCATATCCCTATCTAAGTTCATTAACATCCAAAGTTTTGGGTTTAGTTCTTCTAACAACTTCCAAAGCAATTCTAAATTCATCCACGATCTTAGAAATTCTACTTTAGTCATGCAATTAGTAAATTAAGTCTAGGCTAAATCCTCTCTCCCGAGTTAGATTCAACACTTAAATCATTCAACTAGTGATCAAGTAATTGAAAACATTTAATCATAATTGCATAGGTAAAACAAAAGCACATTCATACCAAAAATCAAACCAACAAACTAAACAACTACATCAATCCTTAAGACAAACAACTAGCAACTCATAGTCTTGAAACTACATACACTAATTGAAAGAAAAACCATAAAAATTTAATATAAATTTAGCCAGAATTTACAAAGCATTACGAGCATCCAAACAAATAACTAGCAAATAGGACACAATAGGAAGTAATCAAAATATCATTTCAACTATATTTCTTCATTCAAGACCCGAATGCCGAGAGTTTATCTATACATTGTCAATATTAACACCGAATTTTCCAGCATGTACATGATATAAGCAATAAATGGACAAGGAAAGCGAATATAAACTAAACCGACGTCGAATCCCTTGCTTACGCCCTTGATTCGTCGTGATTCAAACCTCCATCGGAACCCCAAACAAGCTCCCAATCCTCCCAAAGATGCCCAAAAACACTCTTTAGAATCCACTCTCACTCTCTCCCTCTAAATGGCTCAAAGAGCCTTGAAATGGTTGCTACTTGATGGAGAAAATCGAGGCCAAACCGAAACTTATATAGTGCTTCAACCCTCAACAGTGTCTCGACACTGTGACATCAGTGACTTATTGCCCAAGATGCTTTAGCATCGAGACGCCCGAGGCAGCGTCGAGATGCTGACCCAAGGCTGGGAAAATGCAAGGCTCAGATTTTGGGCTAGTTTAGGCTGCTTCCTCCAGCTTTTTGGCCCAATTTCTTCATCTTCAAGGCCTTAAGCTTCATCTTTTGACCCGAGCACTTGATCTTCTTGTACAACTCTTCAATTTTTGGCCAAAACACTCCACAATCTCCAAGATTTCTTCCAAATGCTCCAAGGGACCAAAAAATCTAAAATTAACAAATTAAGAAATTAAAACACCAATTAATCCTGCAAAATGACTTGAATTTAGGGATAAAATGTTGGCGTTTTTGCATGCTAACACTGCCACGTCATCACCACTGAGTATATCTCGTTAAAAACTTGTTTCGTCTACAACTTTTTCGTTTTAGGTCTGATTTGAGTAATTTAAGAGACGTTGGGATCATTGTTCTAAGCACTGCGCTATAATCACATTAAAACACTAAAATTTGTAGTAATAAAAAACTGAATTTGTTATCATCATAACATTGATTGATTAATTAATTAAAATTAATTAATTTGATATTAAGGGCCAAAAAAGCCAACATAGAAGAGTTGATAACCCCTCCATATAGATCAAGAAAGGATATCGGGAGATGGGATCTACATTTCGAAACCCTCCTTTGATTGTACTTAAATTCTTTCCCCAATGACTATTCAATAAGAACTTAGATTAGAATAATTGCACATAATTCATTATCAAAGTGATCCAACAAGTATAAAATCCAACCTAATCATATGCCTTACTAATATACAGATTGAGAGTCGCCTCCCTTCTGTACCACATTATGAATCTAGTCAACCCCACAATAATATTATTAGATACCATGCAACTCAATATGAAAGTAGATTGATTCAATCATATCATGGAATCTAGGACTATTTTCATTTGATTCACCAAAGTCTTAGAAATAATTTTATAAAACACATTGCAAAGACTAGTAGGTTAAAAGCAAACTATTTCAAAGATATTTGGAGTTGTTACTACAACTATTTCTATATTTTGTAAGATATATTTTGGAGTTATCTTTAATTGTTATATTGTTTTATTTTTATATATTTTTTAAAAAACCATTTCTCTTCATAGCTATATGGATATTTTTTAAAAATAATAATTTCTATAGATTCTAAAGTAATTTTTTCTTTGGGGAACTTTTTAAAGTTTATCATTTTCTTTTTGTAAGAAATATGAACCATTAAAAGTAGGGGTGAACACAAGATTCTAAATAGTCAATTACCTACCGACTAAAATCAACCAAATCGACGTCAATCGTTAGATTTGGGTCAGCATTGGTTTTGTATATATCAATACCGACTTTATTTTACCATATCGACCAACTTATAGATTTATTTTTATAAATGAAATGTCATTGCATTGAAAACTGTAATATATCATTGCATTTTGTAAAACAACTATGAGGAAGCTGGTTACACACCACTGAGTTTCTTACAGTCAGAATGCTCAATAGAGTGGAGCGGAAAGAGGGATGACTTCCTCGTCCTAGTCCTTATCTCATATCACTATCTGTTCCAACAAAGTTTCCTGTTAAATTTCATGGGGTTTGAGGTGGGAGAACTTGGTGAAGAACTTGTGATGGTCAGTGTGTAACGCCCGTAATTTAAGAAAAATTCAAATTTCATTAGTTTTTTAGTTAATTGGTTTAATTTATGTTAATTTGGAGTTGAAGGGAAATTGAAAGAATTGAAAAAAAAATGGTGAAAAGTTAAAATTTGGGCTGGTGTTATTTTCGTTATTAATGAGACGTTAGAGCCAAGTCAAGCCCATTAAGTTTTTATATAGCCTTACACGCAACCCTAGGTCACCTTTTTCATCCCTTCCTTCTTCTCTTTCCCCAACCCGACCAGAAGACCTCCCAGCACACATCTCCGGCAGCGCTTCACTCCGGCCACCAGCAGCAGTTCTCTTCGCGTCTCCTCCGATGAGCTCACGGCGGCGCGACATGCAGGTGGTCGCTCGTGCAGCAGGGTTCGACGGGCTCCTCGACGACAGCTTTGTTTTGCAGCAGGTGGTTCTGACGACAGAAGCTACTCCGACGGTAGTAGTTAACCCACGGCGGCGTGACACTTCTAGTCAAGACTCCCTCCCTCTCTCGAGTCGACTAGTGTAGCGAAGGGCCGATGATTCATCCTTTCGGTGGACGGCGACGTCACGTGGGGAGCAGCAGCGAGCGACGGTTTCGTGCGGCTTCTCCGGCGAACTCCGTGGCAGTGTAGCAATGAGGTGCATTGTGAGCATTTTTTCGCGAGTTCAGACTGATTTTCTGACGTGCAGCGGCGTGGGTCTCTGAAGTTCAGCAACGATTTTGATGGGGTTTTTCCCCATCGAGCGTTTTCGGCAAGATTGAGAGTTAGTCTCTAAGTTCCTTTAACTTCTAGAGATTTTGGCACCGGGTATGTAATTTTCAGCAAGGTTGAGGTTGATTTTGAAGTTTATTTGAATACCCATTGATTTTAACTATTGGAATCAAGGTACCTGTAGCATATGGAGAAAAATCGTCGACTTTAAGTGTTGTCCAGCAAGCTCATTGGTGCGATTTTAGAGAACGATTAATCAAGGTCGAAGTTGGCTTTGCTGGAAATAATCGAAATTCTAGATCGAGAATATTTAAGTCAAGGTAAGTGAACTTACTGTTGAACCCTTTTTAATTGGGTGGGAATAATTGATTTCCTAAAATTCTCGTGTTTATGAGTGTTCTTGAAATTTATTGTGATTATTAAAAGCATGAAAATTGAGCATGATAATTAGTTATTTTAATTTTGCATGAGTTTATAAAAAGTTATTGAAAGCATGAAATTTATTATTATTATTTTTAATCATTAATATTGAAATAATTGAGTTGGTGGTCTCTTGAAATTTCATTAAAGGAATTAGTTTAACATTCATTAAAGGAATTAGTTTAAATTATTTATGAGTTTTATAAGTGTGTACATGAAATTGATGTACATTCAGAGATGCCTACACAAGACTTAGGGACATGAAATTGATGTACCTAAGTCGAGGTTTGTGAAATTGACGACCTCGAGGTTTCGTGAAATTGACGGCATCCGTAGGAGACACATGAAATTGATGTGTCTAGGATATGCATGAAATTGATGTATATCCTTAGTAAGTTTAAAAATAAAGTTTAGAGTCACCGAAATTATATTTGTTGTTGATTTTTAAAATGTTTTTAAAGCATGACTCAACCTCAATAGTAGGGTCACTTACTGAGTATTTAAAATACTCATTCTTTTCAAAAATATTTTTTTTTCAAGTAAAGGCAAGGGCAGGTGAAAGGCGATGGATGAGAATCCGAAAGACAGCCATGAGAGGACTTGAGTTTCATATTTTATTTTTCTTTCGCTTTAAGAACTCTGTTTTACTTTATTGAATTGTAAATTTGTTTTGAGATATTTTCCAGAGGCTATGTACATTTATATTTTAGAAATTATTTTAGCATATTTAAAACCTTTAAAATTAGGGATCCCGAATAAAAGTTTTGTTTTAAAGTTTTTACTTAAATTTAGTGTTTATGGTTTAAAATATTTTTATTTAAAAAGGCCTTGAAAGCATGCATTGTCGTAACGGTCCCTTACAAGCTTATTAAGAAGTCGGGTCGTTACAGTCAGGTTCCTCACAAGAAATTATTTTTTCATTTATGTTTTTTTTCTTTGTTTAGAGAATTATTTCTTGTTTACTTTTTTCCCCTCTTTTGGCCATATTAATGAGGTTGGGTGAGATGAGTTGAAAGAGGGTGAAAATTAAGTTTATGTATCTATACAAGGCAAGGAATGAGGGAGGGGACGGAGACACCTGAAATAGTGTAATGGGGAAAAATCTTTTTCCATCCCCACTCTCATCCCTACCCTAAACGAGGATTCCTTATGACTGCACTCAAAAATGTATGCACACTATGCATAAACACTTAAGGAAACACAAAAAACAAAAATCAATCTAAACCCAATGACAACGTTGTTTCCTTAAGACAATTTTGTTCCCTCTATGGTGCTTAAGGTATCATGAACAATTTTCTCCTAGGATAGGACGGATTACCCACCTATGAATGTAGCACTCCAATCATGGGACTCTCGAACACTGGTATTTAAGTAATCATATAGAGAAATAGGAGAGAAATAGGGGAAGAGTTTTTAAGGGAAAAGTTTTATGTTTTCAAAACTCAAAATGAATCACATATTTATAGACTGTTTGTGGCTATTCATAAATAGTCACATCTTTTCGTGTAAGGGTTGATAAATGGACATATCCATTCACATAGGGTTGTGTCCTTTACAAAAGACACGCCCTTTCACAAAAAGTTGTAATTCTTCCTTTTATTAAAATAATTTTATTCATAAATCCAACAATCCCCCACATGAATAAAATTTATTTTAAAACGTGTACGATTACAAATGAAGGATAAGTAGTCTAAGACTTTGAACTTTTCTTACTAAAAACTATGGAGTATACATGGTTGATCAGTAGTTAAAGAACTTTGAACTGTCAACTTTAGGAGTAAATCAAATCCATAATAATTACATAGATATTCTTCGAAATACGCTTGGTTCTCATGTTTGTATTCATTTTGTCCCTAAATACCGCCTGATTTAATGAGTGTTTTTAGAGAATTCAACCTCAAAAATTCTCATAGAAGTGGCCCCTTCACACCCACGTAGGTAACTTCTTTAAAGAGTATCCTGGTAATACCTCACTCTTATAAAAGATCTAAGGAGTCATTAAATGCATATCTTAACCTCATCCATTTCCAGGTTAGCACTATTTTTATAATAGCAACGGTTAAGAATTCATGATTCCTTCTTAATGCTCTACTGAGTTGTATACATAAATTTTTTTTCCCTTTTGAACCTAGATCTTGGGATCTCCAGTCAGCTAGGTTGTGTTACCATTATGTCCACTCTTATTTTAAAGGCTTCAAACTCATTCCTATTGAAAACAATTTCACTTGCTCTCTTGCCAAAGCTTTCGTGAGCGGATCCACAATATTATCTTTCAATTTCATGTAACCAATAGATATAATTCCATTTGAGAGCAATTGTCTTATAGTATTATGTATTCGACGTATATGTTGAGACTTACCATTATACATTAAGTTTTGTGCTCTTCCAACAGCAGCTTGACTATCACAATGTATACATATTTGGGGTACAAGTTTAGTCCAATTAGGAATATCTTCCAAAAAGTTACGTAGTCATTCGGCTTCTTCCCCTACTTTATTCAAAGCTATGAATTCAGATTTAGGGATGGCAATGGGGTAGGGCAAGGCCGGGGATGCACTCCTCATCCCCGTCCCATTATGATTTTTCATCCCTGTTCCCACCCCCTTCCCCATTTCGAGGAGTCGAGGTCGGGGTCAGGGTCGGGGAATCCCTGTTTGGGGATCGGGTCCTCGTGGGGATCCCCATTTTTTCATTCTTTTTTTTAAAAAAAACAATTAGTAGAATTTAATTAAAAGTTATGATATAT
The DNA here is from genome assembly GCA_036850905.1 of Luffa acutangula. Taxonomy (NCBI): domain Eukaryota; kingdom Viridiplantae; phylum Streptophyta; class Magnoliopsida; order Cucurbitales; family Cucurbitaceae; genus Luffa; species Luffa acutangula. The sequence goes on along the minus strand of CM072094.1, from coordinate 5,887,846 downwards.
ATTAAAGTTATATATACTTTTATATTAAAATTAGTAGTGTTATTAATTATTTATTTAAATAATTAATTTTTAAAATATTAAACACTTTTATTATAGGTTTAAACATACAAATCAAATTTAAAAAAAAAAGAAAAGAAAAGAAAAGAAAAAACATAAACTAAAAAATAAAGTACGCTAGCTCTTAAGAATTAAAAAAAATTATAAAATATTATTAATAATATAATATAATATAAGAATAATATTATTATTATAAATAATATAATATATTTAATATATATTTTTTAAAAAGTTAATGAAAAAAAATTATATTGGGTGGGTTCGGGTTCGGGGTCGGGGACGGGGTGGTGATACCGGCCCCATCCTCGATCGGGGACCCGAAAAATATCTCTGGTTTGACCCCCATACCCACTCAAACCGGGGATTCCCCGCCCTGACCCCAAGAGTATTTTTGCCATCCCTATTCGGATTCCATAGTGGACCTTGCTATACAAGTTTGTTTGGAAGATTTCCAGGATGTAGCTCCACTTTCAAGTGTAAAAGTATATCCACTTGTTGATTTTGAATCTTTCATGTTAGTTATCCCAACTTGCATCACTATTGTAGGGGTGAAATCCCTAGCACGACGAAAAATTAATCAGACCATTGCTCAGTTTTAACTACGATTTAAAATATCATTACATTGGCAAAAGCATATACTATAAAGAAACAATTTATTCTACTAAAATTACAGAGGCTAAGCATGCTTTTCAAAATAAAGATTAAATCTACGATCTAATCCTAGATTAATTTAGAGAGAAGAGAAATCTTATAATACAAACCTACGTTGACGGCTCTGAATTCTTCACCGACACCTTGGGGAGGAAGATCTTCTCTGCAAATTCCATAGCAATACCAAGACACCACCAATGGCCTTCACTGGTATTCTCTTGGGATAGAGGTAAGGGTCTGGTGGAAGCCTTTTCGTTAAGGAATTTTCTGGTGAATTTTTCACTTAGAGAAAATGTTGTGCAACACAGAGAGAGGAATCGATCTTTGATTCTGCTTTTACGCACAATTAGAGAATGTCGGTTAATCTCTAAACCAATCAGGCATCAGTTAGGGAGAGAAAGGAGAGATTAACGTGGAAATCCCACGTATTCATAATTGAAGGAAGTTATCTACTTAAAATAAATTTAATTTAATTAATTAAATCATATTTAAATGAACATCTCCCACATAACCTATAGTTTTAATTCAATTAATTTAATTAAATCAAATCAAATTAAATTAAAAAATTAATTAATTCACCAATTAATTAATCATCAAATTAAATATCATATATTTAATTTAACCCTATAATTGAATCATATTCAAATATATTTCTCTCGTATAATCTATAGTTTCAATGTGCATCTAATGCACATTAATTTTAACCTATAGTTTTAATATGAAATATTAAAATTAATATTTGAACTCCTTCAAATATTTAATTCTCCCATAAATTAATTTTGGATCAAATTTAAAATAAATTTATATTATAAAGTTTAATTAAAAATATAAAATTTATATTATAATGTATACCCATACATTATATTATTTCCCTAAGTAAATTTGAACAGTTCAAATTACTCTAAGATATAATTACCTCAATACCCTTTTATGAGCTACCAGTGGGACCTAATGGACCTACACATCAGAAGCTCCAATGATTTGAGATTAATTAGATAAACTCATTAACCAAGTTAATCAATATTCCTTAACTGTGAGTTCACTTCACTATAGACCCACAATTGCACTCTTCTCATTGCAGATATATTTTTGTGTCCACGAATATAAACCAATAACAACAAGTTAGTCCTTCACGAATGTTCGGAACGCCAGCTGGGTAAAATTATCTTTTTATCCCTAGGTTACCTCTACATCCTTAATTACCAGTGCTCCTCTAATGAACAACCTGTTATGGTCCTACCTGAAGAAATTGAATCCCCAACGAAAGCGAATTTAATCGAGCGTGAATGAATTTAAATCAAGTAGAATACCGTACATTGGGCAAATTTACAGCAGAATAGAACTACAGTAAACCTACTGATTAAGCATGCAATATATGCTCTTCCCTTTATAATTACGAGGAGACTTACATGTTGACAAAAAAATTTTAGCACTATGCTCTTCGTCGAATCCCAAGTCATGTAAGTGAATCCAACGAACACTACTACCAAAATTCACCCATTATTCTCTTGGGCTATAGAGAGATTCGTGATTGTGGGATCACTATCTTACAAAGAGAATGAGAATTGCAACAGACTGTTGTTGAATCCTTCTTTTGAGAGATATGAGAGTTTGGGAGAGATTGAGAGAAAAAGATTGAACTTCTCTGTTAGTTCAAAAAGTGTGTAAGAGAGAACTGCAGAACACCAAACTTCTGCCCAGTACGTTGGGAGGGGAGTTTTAATCATGAGGTGTCAACTTCTCATTAATTGGGATTTCAATTATTAAATAATAATTAAAATATAAAAACTATATATTATACAATTAATTAATTTAACTAAACCAACTTTAATTAAATTAATTATAACATATAGTTTCAATTCAATTAAATCATATTCAATCGAATTAATTAAGCCAACCAATTAATTCATAATTAATTGTTTCCCACATTAATTCAATATCATATACTTAATTAATTTTACATTTGAATTATATTAAAATGTGTCTCTCTCTTTTATCCTATAGTTTTAATGTACATCAATGTACATTAATACTAAACTATAATATTAATTAAATCAAATCACATTTAATTTGTAACAACCCGTATTTTGCAATACAGTCAAACTTTCAAATATTGTGGAAGCGATTTAACAAAACAGAAAACACAACCTATTATTCAGAAAACAAGGTTTACAACCAAAGCCAAGTCCAACATTCAAAAACAAATAAAAAAAACTAAACAATACCAACAAATCCTACAAAAGCCTGCTAAATCGTACAGATCATAAGTCGTCATCGGTCATGCCACAACGCTAGCCTAATCACTGTTAGAACTATCACTTGCTCCATCATCTGAAAACATTTTAAAAAACAAAATGAGTACAAAAATACTCAATAAGCAACTTCCACATCAAGTTCACAATTCATTTTCATTCAAAACAAAACATAAGATTTCAAGTAATAATACATTTCAATATTTGAAACAAAATCCTTCTTTCAGTCAAACAAACTTTCAGCCAAACAATACTTTCAAAACATATTGGGAAAGATGCATCAATGGAGTATCCCGGAACTGAAGTGGTTACCTATCGGTAACACCAATCAGACATTCATACAGAATTGTCGGTTAAAATCGACCAGAACATTTCAAATCAAATACTTAAGTGTGAGGCCATGTGAGTGAAACACACACATGAATTTAAAATCCATTGAGTTTTTCCAATAGCTCCCACGAACCTTTACGCTTGTGAGGCACTGGATTCCCATAGAACCCCGTGAATCTCCACCAATTCTCTGCACTTTTAATCACCACATTTATGTGGCCCGACGAGAACGAACTTATGGAAAGGTTGAGGTCCTCATTCCATAAGATAGCCAAGCCTCCACTTCTACCACTGCTCAGAACACAGAAACCGCACTCAAAATTCAAATGCACTTTCACTCTATCCACATTCTCTTGACCGCATTTTGTTTCAGCTAAGAGTACGATTTGGGGATTTTCGCTACGAATCTCGTGGTGAAGCTCTCGGAATGTTCGAGGGTTACCCACCCCCGAACATTCCAGCATAATATTTTCATGACATCGGCGGGGCTATCTTTCAGCCTCTACTGATATCCCCTCGTTAAGATCGGGGTAGTTTTGGATTAGAGCTCTCTTTTTCTTTCCTTCATTCATCTCTTCAATCTTCATCTCAGCTCATCTCTTACTTCCTGTCTCTTGAGTCTCTTGGCCATCCTCTTTGTTTATATTTGTTCCTTTTTCAGACCTTCCAAGCCTCTTCCATTTCTTTCCCCTATGTTCCTCATCAATTTTTCCCCTCGGCTGGCTTTCCTTTCCTTTAATAACTGATATTCTGCATTTATCCTCCTTTCTGTCTTTATTCCCTTGCTCTTTGACTGTCACTGACTTTTCCTTTTGGCTATGACCTTTGACTGTCACTGACTTTCCCTGTATAATATTTCTCTCTTATACTATAGTTTTAATACGAATCTCATTCATATTAATTTTAACCTATAGTTTAATATATAAGTCTAATTCATATTTAATATTTGAACTCCTTCAAATATTTAATTCTCTACTAATTAATTTTGAATCACATCCAAAATTAATTTTAATATAAAGTCTAATTCAATATGTAAACTTATTTTATAATGTATCTCTATACATTATATTAATTGTATCAAATACAATTAACTAAAATTCTCTTAACGAATTTGAACTCTTCAAATTCTATTCAAGACTAATTAATCTCAGAACCATTTATAAGCTAGCAGGTGGACCTAATGGACCTATAGATCAGAAGCTAAAACGATAAGATTAACTGGCTAAACCCATTAACCAAGTTAATCAACATTCGTTAACTCTGGGTCACTCCACTAAAAACCCACAATTGCACTCTTCTCACTGTAGAATATTTCTGTGTCCACGGATATCGACCATATCGGTAAGTCAATCCTTCACGCGTGTTCGTAACACCAGTTTGGTCAAATTACTGTTTTACCCCTAAGTTACCTTTGGATCCTTAAGTATCACTGATCCTCTAATGAACAAGCTATTTAGGATCCGACAACTAAACAGAAGTTCCTCTCGAGCCAGGAGAGGACGACGCGCCTTTGTTCAAGACCCGGAATTAAACCTTAAGGGAACACACATCTACTTGTCCCAATAAGGGAAGGAGTAAATTTCGTCTTGTACTGTTTTGTTCCCAACCCCACTCGGTCTTGCCCCTGAAATGGTAGGCTTATTGAGTCGGTGAACCGACCACTCTCACCCATACAAATCTAAGGGCAATCCCTCATGAAAATGAGTTCATAACAGACTAAGGATTCAAATTGAGTTACTTAGGTCATCCTATTGAAAGATAAACCTAAACTAGTTAACGGCGTTACATCTAGTGGTTACTATTTCACAGTCCAATCTAATGCAAACCCATTGCATAAGATACCCCCACCCACATGTCTCCTACATGGATGTTTTGGAGCAATGCATCTGTATCGAATACAAAGCTTGTCGTATCACATAGTGTCACCAGGATAAGGTACCCAACCTTGTCCCTATACTATAGACCATTTAGGTTGTTACTTGAACATTGATCCCCATATGTCCCCACATACTAGTCCAAGTTTCATTTAAACAATCTTGGATCTTAGTTTATTGGATTTATGGTTAATTAATAAAAAAAACTTGATTATTCAATAACAAATTACTGAATCTCTCAAATAACACTTTATTGAGGTTAATTAATTTGTTTCATTTACTATCTACGAGTTTTAGGATATAAAACCCAACACTACCAATAAACAGAAACCTCTCTCAGGCTAGTGAGAGGGTAAGACCCTTTGTTCAAGACTCAAAGACACAACTTAAGGAAACACTCATCTACTTACCCTAGAGTCAGGAAGGAGTGAATTTCATCTTGTGTGATTATGTTCTCAGCTCCCCACTCGATCTTGTCCCCACAATGGTAGGCTGGACAATTCGTCGTGAAAAGGAGTTCATAATCCACTCAGGATTGAGACTAAGTTTCCTAGGTCATCCCAGTGAAATAGAAACCTAACTAGTCAACGTTGTTACATCTAGCAGTTACTATTTCGCAGTCCAGTCTTATGCAGACTCATTACATAGGATACCTCCACTCGCATGTCACCTACACAAATTTGTTGGATCATTGTGTTTCTATCAAATACAAAGTGGGTTGTATCCATAGTGTCACCAAGATAAGGTACCCAACCTTATCCCTATACTATAGACCCTTTAAGTTGTATCTTGAATAGTGATCCCTGTATGCCTCCACATACAGTTCGAGACTCATACAATAACCTAGGATGTTAGTTTATTGGATTAGGCAAGATAAATATAAAATAAACAATAACTCTTTATTGAAATAAACATCAATAGCACTTTATTAATGAACAATCAAATGTTACATTTACTATGTAAGAGTTTTAGGGCATAAAACCCAACAACTATACTCTTCAAGTACAACTGGATATCTAGTATATTGTAAACCATAATTTTGAGTATATTTTAAATATCCCAAAACTTTTAAAAGCGCCTTCCAGTGATTTGAACTTGGATTATTTGTATATCGACTCAAGATACTTATTGCGTGTGCTATATTAGGTCTTGTACATTTGTCACATTCATTGATTTGAATCCATTTGTTATCATGACATGATCAAAATTTTCAAGTCATTGCTTAGACGCATGTTTCAAACCATAAAGAGATTTGACCAATTTCCATACTTTCTTCTCTTGATCAGGAACAACAAAACCATATGGTTGTTCCACATATAGTTCTTCTTCTAATTCACCATTTAAGAAAGTCATTTTTATATCCATTGATGTATTTCAAGGTTGTATAAATTTGCTAAGGCTATTAACATACGAATAGATGTAATTCGAGTAACGGGTGAATATTTATCAAAATAACCCAACCCTTCTTTTTGTTTATAGCCTTTTGCTACAAGATGAGCTACTTATCAATTATTCCATCTGCTTTCATTTTCCTCGTAAAAATCCATTTACAACCTAATGGTTTAGTACCAGGAGGAAGATCAATCAATTCCCATGTATGGTTTTGTATAATAGAATCAATTTTGCTTTTTATAGCTTGAAGGTGTTCATATAACACATGCGGAAACAATTTTAGGATCAAAGGCACTTAGCTACATCAATTTTAGAAAATGAAAACATGTTGTCCAAATACCGTGAACAGAGAGTAGAATTTGTACCAACCTTTTTGGAGACCGATTCAACAACTCCCTTTGATTCCTTTGATCACGAATGGTGTGTGGACCACCTCTAGTGTCTTCCCTACTATTCTCCGGGCCAAGAATGACTTGTGGGAGTCTATAGAGATAGGGAATGGGAAGGGAATGCTTGAAGGTTCAAGCACTAGAGAGATATATGGAGATGAGTGAGTTTGAGACCAAAATCCAACAGCATAACAATATGGAAATGGCTCTATATTCTCTTAATCTGATTTTGCATCTACTTATAGAGATATTACATGCAAGGAAATGCCTCAAGATACAAGACACATGGGGTAATGCAAGCCAAAGTGGATTCTAGGTGTTGAAGTCACAACACATGCAATAAGTGCATGGATGTGTGATAAGGGTAAAAATAATATACCTATTTTACCCTTATATTTAGCTCATTTCTTGGTCAAATATTGAGTGTTTAGGTCAATTTTACTATTTTCGAGCTCAAAACATGTTAATTTGATAAGTTAGGGTGTTGAGAGTCACTTGTGTTGAATTATGCTTAATTATGCTTAAAAAGACTCGATTTGAAGCAAATTTGACTTAGGTTGTTGTTGTGCAAAAAAACATAGGAGAAGCTGGAATTCCCCAGAGATGCGACCGCATTTCTGGGAAGGCAAAATTAAAATGTGACCTCATTTCTTGAAAAACAGAGGTCGTTCTGAGTCGCACGCGGGTCGTTGTTGACGAGTCTTTTTCGCACCCAACCAGTTGTTTTGACCCCGAAACTGACTGGGCAACCTTCCAGCACCTATTTCGCATCTCCTCAACCAATTTCTACACTATATAAGCTCGGGATTCAAAGTCAAAATGAAGCAGAACTCACTTGGAAGAAACAACCGGTTAGACGCCAATGAGTAGGGATGCCCGAGATCCTTCTTAGACGACCAAATTCTAACCCTAGAGAGAGTTAGACATCAAACCTTGTGGTTTGTAGAGAGTTTCACTCATTCACATCTTGTAAAAGTGAGAGAGTGGAGTGTCTTAGCGAACTCTAGAAGGATTGTGTAAACAAAAAACCCATAATATTTAGCTATCTCTTTTAATTCCAACTCTTGAATCTTTTCATTATCTTGTATTCTTTGCATCATTATTTCAATGAAAATGTGTTCATTTGCTTTTTATCCCATCATGTGTAGCTAAATCCCGTTGAGGGGTTCAATGTGGTGAATTCTCTTAGGGTTTAATGGCTTGAAAGTGTTTTATTTGCTTAAGTAGAATTTAATGCATGTCATTCTTTATTGAATATCACTCTAATCTTGTTGAGTTTAATTTGATCACTTAGACTTTTCATGCTATGTGAGTTTGATCTCGAAAGGGACAAACGATATCGGTTCTCACAAAGGTTATATAGGAGAAAAAGCTCGAAAGAGATTGTTCGGCGGTATAGGGCAAGCTGCCTAAGGCACCCTATATCGATTATAGGGTTATAGGTTGCAATCGTGAATTATCTATGTCAGAGTCGAGTCCCAAAAATGGGCATAACGGTACTCGCTTAGCCTTCTTACGGTTTTTGGAAACAAGGGCCAAAAGGAAGTTAAATCTGACCCAATGCATTAAACACTCTTAAGTTAGATATTGCATAAGTATGGTTGTTACCCTAGGGATGTATCCATGTTAAATACCTCGTTTTATCCTATTGTTATTCTTTATTAGTTATTTGCATATTTTATTTATCTTTTCAAAAACCCAATCAATTAGCTTTTTTTTTTTTTTTGTTACCTTTTTCAAAAGCAATCATTTGAGCAGTTTCTTCATCAAATATGAATTTCCAATTTAGTCCTCGTGGGATCGATACCCTTGGAATACTTTCTAAGGTTTTTTTATTACTACGTGCGACGGTGTATACTTGCACTTAAGTGTTGGCTGGATATTTCTTTCTTATTATTAACCATCTTATCTCACATTCCATCCATTCAGCTAGCCACGCACCAAGGTTTTGGCACCATTGCCAGGGACCAAAAGTGAAACCAGATTTGTTTATGAAATAGCGATCAGATTGCGACTGCATTTCTGTCTCAAAAGGGAATTTGACTTCGGTTTGCATTTGTTTTTCTTTTGCAGGTTGGAGTTAGTGCATGAGCAAGGGGTAACCACTCCTTGACATTGATCCAGAGATAGAAAGAACCTTTCATCGTCGAAGGAAGGAACAGAGATGAAAGAAGAAGGAGCAACAAGAGTTGAGCGCACATAAATTTCTAGAGGAAGCATTTTACATTCAAGAGTTTCCAATGGATCCTCTTGGAGTCGATCCTCAAGTTGATCCACAAGTTCGTGGAAGGGAGCAGAATGGCAGAAGAATTCCTCCAGTTCCTCTAGTTCCACCGGTGCCAAAACAAGAAAACCCGATCTACATTGCTGAAGATCGAAACCGAGCAATAAGGGACTACGCTTTACCAGTTTTCCAGACATTGAATCCAGGAATCTTGGAGGCACTGATTGATGCTTCACAAATTGAACTTAAACTAGTGATGTTCCAGATGTTAAATATGATGGGTCAATTCTCAGGACTTCCAAATGAGAATCCACACAAGCATATTAAATTGTTTTTGCGAGTTTGCAATTCTTTTAAAGTAACAGGAGTGCCAGAAGATACTCTAAAGCTAAAACTTTTTTCATTTTTTTTACAGGGAGATGTTGAAGCCTGGTTGGATTCATTTCCTCCAAATTCCATCACCTCGTGGAATGATTTGGCGGAGAAGTTTTTGGAGAAGTTCTTTCCCTCCAATAAAAATGCCAAGTACAAAGCAGAGATCATTGCTTTCAGACAGTCTTACAATGAACCGTTGGATGCAGGTTGGGAAAGATTCCAGAGGCTGGTTCGAAAGTGTCCACACCTTGGACTGCATGCTTGCATTATTTTGGAGCATTTTAATAGTGGGTTAGATCAAGCTTCAAAGGCAATTGTAAACGCATCTGCAAACGGATCTTTTCTAAAGAAGTCTGCTAATGAGGCGCACACTATTCTAGATACTATAGCCACCAATAACCGACATTGGGGAGAAAATGAACCAACAACTATTTTGAAAAATCCAGTGAAAGCAGTAGAAACAGAGGCTAACTCGACGATGCAAGCCCAGATCAAGGCCATTCATAGCATGATGATGGGCATGTCCATGAACAATCAAGCCAATATAGCCCCTACAAATGTTGTTTCTTCCCTCTGTTGTGAGATATGTGGTGAGGAACACATCGCTAATAGTTGTCCACTAAACCCTGCATCTGTTTTGTATGTAGGTCCACAAGGAAATCAGAACCAAAATAGATGGAATCCTTATTCGGCCACGTACAACCCAGGATGGAGACAACATCCAAACTTTTCTTGGAGAGGACAAGCCGGGTCGAGTAATTCCAACACTCATCAATTTGGAAAGCAACCACACAACAATAGACGTAGAAAAATTTTCAACAAGTTCCAGTGCAGAGCCAAGAGTCAAATCTAGAGACTCTTATAAAGGAGTACATGGCAAGGAACGATGCTGCAGTCAGGAATTTGGAATTTTAGCTTGGACAAATTGCCAGGAGATAAAGAATAGACCTCAAGGGGCGTTGCCTAGCAAAACCGAGACCTCAAATAGAGAAGGAAAGGAACAATGCAAAGCAGTGACCCTAAGAAGTGGATTAGAATATGATGGACCAAAGTATCCGGGAAGTTCAGAAGCAGAGATCCCAGTTGAAGCTCGAGAAAATATTTGTGAAAAGAAGTTAGACAATACAACAAATATTCCAAAGAATAGAGAAGAAAAAGAAAAGACTAAGGAGCCTGAAGCCTTGGTGGAAAGAGAAGAAAAATTGAAGTTGGAGAAAAAATAGGGGAATGTGACCGCAAAGCCCCAGAAATTGGTGATAGATCCAGATTACAGACCACCTCCTCCATACCCACAGAGATTCAAACATGCATCACAAGTTGTACAGTACAAGAAGTTCTTAGATGTATTGAAGCAGTTGCACAATAACATACCATTAGTGGAGGCACTTGAACAAATGCCTACATACGTAAAGTTCCTAAAAGATATCCTATCGAAAAAATGAAGGTTGGGGGAATACGAAATGGTTGCACTCACGGAATATTCCAGTGCACTAGTTAAGAATGAGATTCCTCCCAAGCTTAAAGATCCGAGGAGCTTTACAATTTCGTGCTCAATAAGGGGCAGGGACGTAGGCAGAGCATTGTGCGATATGGGAGCAAGCATCAACTTAATGCCCTATTCGGTTTTCAAGCAGTTAGGAATAGGTGATGCACGGCCTACAACTGTGACCTTGCAGTTGGCAGACCGATCACTTACACACCCCATTGAAAAGATTGAAGACATATTGGTTAAGGTTGATAAGTTTGTTTTCCCTGTAGATTTCATTATCTTAGATTGCGAAGCTGACAAGGATGTGTCGATCATCTTGGGACGACCATTCCTAACCACCGGCAAAACCTTGATAGATGTCCAGAAGGGAGAATTGACCATGAGGGTCAATGATCAGCAAGTCACATTTAATGTGATGAATGCAATAAAGTACCCTGGAGATTTCGAGGAATGTTCGATGATCGATGAAATTGATGAACTCACTCAATCTACTTTGCAGGAAATAGTAAGAAGAGAAACCTTGAAGGATGTACTTGGACATAAAGAATTAGACGAAAAATGTGGAAAAAAGATTGAAGTTGAAGGAAGCAGTCAAACCATGAAGCGACTAAAGATTAAACCATATTGGGGAAGAGGCTTCGAGGATGAGGAAGCCCATGTCTCCATAATTGATTTGGTATGACTCCTACCTTGAATTAATTTTGTATATTATCTAGGTTTACAAATAACAAACTAGACTAGAGCTCTAAAATATCTAGACAAGAGTAAAAACTCTGTCTAGGAAAATCCTGTCTAGGAAAGGGTATTTAAGATGACCATTAGGAACACCTTTTCTTGGGGATTTACCTGGGAGTTTTGAAAAGTCCATATTATTATGTTCAGCTCTGTCTTGTGTTTAAAATAAAATCATAAAAAATGAGGAAATTGCAAGTTTGTTTTTGAATAAATGATTGTTGATCAAGAGGGAACTTTGTCTAAGGCAAGTCCTGACTAGGCTGAGGTATTTAAGCTTACCATAGGGAACACCTCTACCTGGGGACTTACCTGGAAGTTGAATTGATCAAAACATTTCCTTAATTCTTTTTGGAGAAAATGAAAATAAATAAATAAAGTAGATTATGATTAAGTGTATGAGCTTTCTAACTTGTTTGTGAGTGTTTCAGAGAAAATGAGAAAGCAAAGGAAAAATGAAAAGTCAGAAAAAAAAAAGTGAAGGCAGAAAAACTGGGTGAAATGCGACCGCATTTCTCCCCAGTGTATTTGGGAATGCGACCGCATTTCTCCCCAGTGTATTTGGGAATGCGATCGCATTTGCCCGAATAAAAAAGGAGTCACGATTTTCGTTTGACCTGCACGTGACCTAATTAGAAAAGTATAAATAGCTTGGCTTAAGCTCTTTTTCTCCTCACCAAACACCAAGCCTTTACATTCAAGTCAAAGCCTCAACTTTCCATATTCTCCATCGTGAAACCGCAAGACCCACAAGCAAAGAAGATGAAGAACACTAAAGGATCGTCATCCTCACGCAAAAACACTCGATCTCAGAGTGCACGATCAACCCACGAAACTGAAGGAAGCAACCGATGGCAAGAGGAGAACTCCGAAACACCCATGCAAGGCACGCGAAGGAAGAGACCCACGGGATTCTCGCCGGTGGTCGTGAACCGAGCGCCCAACGCTCCAGCTCCATCCTCTTCGACAATGTCGACTAGTTCGAAGGAGATGTTGAGCTCATCTACGCCAAAACGGTTCACGCATGCCACTGCTGTCCACCAAACCCAAAAACCTCCCACTCAACAATTCAGAAAATGTTCATGGGAGTGGTTTGAGATGATCCGAGAGATGGGTGCCAAGAGAAGAGCTGCCCTTGAAGAAGAAGGGAATCGACAAGACAAAGAAAAGGTCGCCAAGGCAGCTGAAAGCTCTCGGCAAGGAGGAGTTTTTATGGGTAAGGTTTTCGAACCTTCATCTAACACCTCTCTATCTTGCAGGACCAATCCTGTTGTTACTTATAGCACAAGAAAGAGGAGCCCAAAGAAAAATGTGTCTGAAAAGCCGCTTGAAGTTCAACCCCTGAAAATCGCAAAGATGCCTCTCGATATATTCGAAGGAATAATCCGCCAAGCAGTGGCAAAGGCCCTTGAGATTGCAGAGGGGTACAAGGCTGAACAAGATGCTTTGAAAGAAGTTCAAGCGGAGAAGTAGATGGAAACTCAAAAGATGGCTGAGGAAGATGAGTTTGCAAAGAAAAGAGATGAGAAAGATGAAAGAAGGAGAGAAGGGGAGCAAGAGGCCGAGAGGGCCTTAGAAGCTGAGGAAGAGAGAAAATATGAAGAAAACCTCAAGAGGGAAGCTATAGATTTGCAACTCCTTGAGGAAGAGAAAAAAAGAAGAGAAGAAATAAGAGAAGAAAGGAAGCTGAAGACTTCCTTGCAACCTTTGAGCCACTCCACAAACCTCAAAGTGGGGCTAATATGTTGCAAGGAAGGATAGAAGAAGAGGCCCAACAGGGGCCAAGAGAAGAAAATTTAGAAAAATAAAAAGAAAGAGAAGTAGAAGAAGAAGGCCAGAATGCGACCGCATCTGGGCCGCATTCTGAGGAAGGCCTAGCCGAGGCCAATAGAGAGCAACCAGCTGAAGAGGTTTTTGAGCCTCTGTTCACACATGAACCACCAGCTGCTGACAGCACCTCTTCGGGGGAGAAGATGATTGAAAAAGAAAAAGAAGACGAGGAGGTCGAGACCTCCAGTGATTCTGACTCTGATACAGAATCTGATTCAGAGGTAAGGGAGCTCGATGATGACCAAGTCCCTATCTCTACAGCGTTGAGAAGAGACAAAAAGAGAGAGATTAAGGCTGAGAGGAGAACAAAGAACAAGAATGACACAATCTTTGCCAAGAGGCCGAGGACGAGATCCATGGATTCCTCTCCTGCAGTTCCTCCGACCATCTCACCCGCCAAACCAAAGGGCAAATCACCCAAGGTCGCATCTCCCAAAAATCCATTCCCTGAGGTATTTAAAGATGTTAATTTTCAGGAAAGGATGGAGATCATGAAGAAGAGAGATTTCCTCAATGAGAATGGATTCTCTAACAGAGCAAGAGCACTGCTAGAGTTCGTAAGCAGAGTTATCTTTCAGTACAAGTGTCAGGAGTTTTGTGCTCACCCTCAAGAGGCTGTTGTGCCTCTAGTTCGTGAATTCTACGCTGGCCTGAGGGAGGAAAACATTAGCATGGCGGTAGTGAGGGGGAAGATCATAAAAAAAAAATGTTATAAAATATCTTTTACCTCTCCTTGTTGGCAAAAATTTCAAATCACATATATCATTGGGAATTAATTCAAGAGGTTCAATTTCGCTTTCTACTTAATGAAATGTATGTTTTGTCATCTTTGATTCAACACATATTTCACATTTTTTTTTTATTATGATCAAATGTGAAATTGGGTATTAATTCCATATTACACAACTTCTTTAAAGTTTTATAATTAACATGGTCTAATCTTTCATACCAAATATTAGAAGAGTCAATCAAGTAAACAGAAGAACAATCTTATTATTAATAGTAGGGGACTTGGGTACAACAGTCATTACATTCATCTTGAATAGGGCATCACTTAAATAACCCTTCCCCACATACATATCGTGCTTACTAAGTACAAACATATCTGATACAAAGACAAGTCTAAACCAATTTTTTCTAAGTAGAGAGCCAGATACTAGGTTCTTGTGAATGTCACGAACATGAAGTACATCATCATGTGTCATTCTTTGCCAGAAGTCCTTTTCAGAACCACTTTTCCTCGTCCTTTGACTTTGGAACTTGAAGAATTACATATGTAGAGTTGTTCTCCATTTCCTACTGGTATATAAGTAGAGAACATCCACTTATTGGCACAGATATGACGAGTGGCTCTAATGTCTACCCACCATTCCTTGGTATTTCCTACCAAATTGCATTCAGACAGTGCATCAGATAAATCAATGTCAGCAACTCCATCAGAAAGAGTATCCATTTCTGCTACATGTGCTTGAGCATTTGATTTTTTATTTCGAGAAGACTTTGGCTTCCAACAGTCCATTGATCGATGTCCAAGCTGACTTGGACTAGCCACAGAAAACTTCCTCTTCTTATTATTGGCCTTGGAAAATCTTTCTACAATATTGACTTTTGAGGTCATAGAACCATTGCCTCCATTTTCCATCTCTGGTTTACGGTTGTCCTCCTTAATTCTCAACCGAACAATTAGTTCTTCAAGTTTAATCTCTTTGCGGTTATGCTTGAGATAATTTTTTAAGTTCCTCCATGATGGCGATAACTTCTCAATTATCGAAGCAACTTGGAAAGATTCACCGACAGACATTTTTTCAGCATGAATCTCATGTAAAAGAACCTTGAAGTTCTTGAACCTGGCTTATGACGGTTCTGGAATCAACCATTTTATAGTCTAGACATTTTTTTACTATAAATATCTTTGCTCCAACATTCTCCGTCTTATATTTCTTTTCCAGTGATTCCCAAAGACCTTTTGCCGAATCAACCCCACTATAAACATTGTATAGTGTGTTGTCCAACCCATTCAAAATATAGTTCCTGCATAAATATTCTGCATGTTTCCATACCTCAAGTGCACACAACTTTTCTTTGTCGTCTCTGCTTCATGTAGAATAGGAGCATCTTCTTTGAGAAATCTTGCCAGACTCAATGTTGTGAGATAGAATAATATCTTTTGTTGTCAACGTTTGAAGTCACTGCCATTGAACTTCTCAGGCTTTTCTCCATGATTTCCACCACCATGTGGTATGAGACTCGGTATCTTCGGATCATTGAAGACATTTTTGTGAACTGATTACAATAATACTTTTGCTTAATTTTATTATTCAAAATAAGTAACTAACTTCAATAAACAAATTATCACAAAAATAATTAATGATACAATAATTGAACTTGAATTAACTAAAATTATGAGATCATAAACATAAACACTAAACTAAGTGCAATAATAAAACAAAACATCATAGGAACATCAAATATTAAAGAAACAATTTGAACATATATACTGAATAAAAAAAACAACGAACAAAATCATTAATTCAGTAGTTTTGCAAAAACCAATAGTCATAAGGCAAAAACGGAAATTCCAATGGAAAAAGAATTATTTTATACCATATAAACTTAACTTTGGAAACTGAAAGCAAATCAAAACAGAGTATGAAATTAAGTAAAAGAACTAGACATTAAGGACAATGATGATGGAAGCATATGTGACTACAATTTTAATTAAAACGAATGCAAAATATGTGTCAATATAAAGCAGAGTCATAAGATTTAAAAAATAATAATAAGACAGAACCATGGAAACCATTAACAATAGTGAGTCAAAATCAATCAAAATTATTGACAGGAAATTAAAGGTATTAAGAATAAGGATGAAAGCAAATAGCACCATTGGACAAGAACAAAATAAACTTACAAAATTGTCTTCGTATGCACACTATGCATAAACACTTAAGGAAACACAAAAAACAAAAATCCAATCTGAACCCAATGATAACGTTGTTTCCTTAAGACAATTTTGTTCCCTCTATGGTGCTCAAGGTATCACGAACAATTGTCTCCCAGGATAGGACGGATTACCCACCTATGAATGTAGCAATCCAATCACAGAACTCTCAAACATTGATATTTAAGTAACCGTATAGAGAAATATGAGAGAAATAGGATAAGAGTTTTTAAGGCCCCGTTTGATAGCTGTCGCAACGTCATCGCGACGCGGAGCGGCCGACGTCCTTTCCTAAGGGTCTCTTTCGAGAGGAGAGGTTTGGAGTCGCCACCAATCATCTTGGGGTGTGATTGGTCACCCGCTTTAAAGAAAAAGAAACGGTCTTTGAAAACCACAGATTAAGTTCGGGAGTCGATTGAGTGTAGGGAAGGTGTTAGCACCCCTACAACACCCGTTTAAAAACGGTTACCACATTTTATTTTAAAATTATCCTTTTATAACATGAAAGAGTCCTTTATTTTGAAGAAAAAATAAATAAACAAATGTCCCACTTGATCTTACCTTAGCTTTAGAAATTAAAGTAAGGTTTTGATGTAGCGAGTGGGGTTATACCCAATAATTGTTTGTCATGTTGAAATCTTCTTTTAACTAAAAGAAAATTTGTCACCTCAAGAATTTGAGAAGTTATCTCAACTCCGTCATGGGTTGTACATGAGCTAATTTGTCTCACATCTATTATTTCGCATTTCAAAAATAAAATGTGAAGTAATAATCATGAGTGGTATGACACCATTCAATGGAAAAAATATGTTTTCATTTTTAAATAAAATTCAATTAAAAATTCATTTGAAATTTCTAAAGTAAAACCATTTTGAAATTCATTTGGAAAATTCAATTTAGAATCAAATTGAAATTGATGTGAAAAGATCTAAGTTAATCAAATTTAAATTTTGATTGCCAAAATAATCGATAGTTTAACTTTAGGCTAATTTCCAGGCAGGGTGTTCCCTTTCGGTCAGCTTAAGTACCCGTTCTTAGACAAAATTAGCCTTAAAGTTTCCGTAATTGATCTATTTTAGCCTTTCAAAATATTAAATAATGTTTTTGAAATTTGATTTAACCTTTGAAATTTATTTCCAATTTAGTTTAAAACTGAAATTGATTTTCAATATAAAACCAAATAGACATTGATTTTGAAATTCCAATGAGAACATATTGAAATTTATTGAAAAATTCTAAATTAGAACCAAACCGAAATTGATTTGGAGATTTCAATGTAAATTCAATTTGAAATGAAATTTATTCGTGAAATGACACCGTCAAGGTAATTTGAAATTTATTTAAGAACCCAATTTACATCAAATTGAAATCAATTTTAAAAATCTAAATTAAAATCAAATTGAAATTCATGTGTGAATATCAAATAAGGACCGAATTGACATTCATCCAAGAATTACAAATTTGAGATTTTATTCAAATTAAAATCAATGAAAGAAAAATTAAAATTCTATTTGAAAATTTCAAACCAAAACTAAATTGAAATTGAGTTAATTTAAAACCAAGAATGAAATTGAATTGAAATCCAAATTAAATCAAATTGACTTTAATTTTTTAAAATCCTAAAAGAAATTAAATTGGTCATTCAAATTTAGAATCAAAATGGGATTGAAATAAAAGCTTCAAATAAAAATTAAATTGAAACTGAATTGAGATCTCTAATGTGAATTAAAGACATTGATTCAAAAGTCAATTAAAACCAATGTGAAGTTCAAATTAGAAATTTCATGTTAAAGCCTAATTTGAATTGATTTTGAGATTTTAATGTAAACCAAAATTGAAATTGAACTCCAATTTAACTAAAGTCCATAGGCATTCTCAATTTAATTAAAATTGAAATTGATTTCCCATTTAGAACCAAAAACCAAATGGACATTGATTTGTTTCAAATTTTACAAAAGTTGAAAATGACTTCCAATTTAAAACCAAATAAACATTGATTTGCAAATTCCAATTTCCAACCATGATGAGTTCAAGATTTGAAACTAGATTGAAATTGATTTGGTCAATTGAATTGAAAATTTTTCAAATTAAACCCAAATTGAGATCTATTTTAGGGGGGAAAACAATGCTAAGGTCATTTTGAACTTTGTTTGGAAAGACCAAAGTGAAAATCATTTTGAAATTTGTTTGGAAAGACCAAAGTGAAAATAATTTTGAAATTTGTTTGGAACATCCATATTATAAACATATTGAAAATGATTTGGAAATTTCAATAAAAGAAAAAAAAAACAATTTGGAATTGATTTGAAAATTAACTTTAAAATTCAAATTGGAGTAAAATAAAAGAAACTCATAAAATTAAAAGGGAAAAAGGAAGTTTGTTTTCTTTTTTTTTTTAAAAAATCTTGCTTTTTCCTAAAAAAAAAAAACTAAATAAAGAAAAGAAAGAATGAACAAGTAAAAGGAAATGATAAATAACAAAATAATAATAAAGAGTGGGACCCACCATCATTTCATCCTCTTCCTCACTTTCTTTCTCTCTCCCCATTCTTCTTTTCTTTTTCCTTTTCTACCTCCACTTAACTCTTCTTTACCTTTCTCTTCCACGAAAATTCACTGGAATGTGGGTCAAAGTTACTCCTGGTTCTTCGAATGGTTGGAGTTCGCGGTGGCGACGGATGTCGGATCGAAATTAGATTAGTGGCGGAGTTCGTCGGAGTGGCGGCGGCGTAGGTCTTCAACGGCGGCGACGATGTGGTGAGCGGTGGTGGCGAAGCAACGAGCAACTCAATCTTTCAAAAGATTAAAATTTCTCTCCCTCTCTCAAATTTCACTCTTTTCTCTCTCAAACTTCACCTCTTTCTCTCCTTGTTCTCCCATTTCCCACCACCTTTTGTTCTTGTTGTCCCCTTTCATCCTCCATAAGCTCTCCTTTTATAGGAGAGCTTGGAGAAACGATGGAGGGAAAAGGGGAATGGGTTGAGAAAGTGGGGGAGAGAGTGGAAGGTTGGGAGAAGAAGGGGGAGAGAGAAGGAGAAGGAAGGGGGAGTGGAAGACCAAAAAAGAAAAGAGAAAAAAAAATAATAAATAAATAAAAACAAAAAATAAAATAAAATAAAATGAAAATAAACAATTCAAACCCAAAAATGAATGTTTTTGATAATATGTGGGGAGGGGGATTTGAATCACAGATCTTGGAATTATCAGTACACTTTTATGCCAGTTGAGCTACACTCTTGGTTGCATACCAAAAAACAAATTGACCACCACATATTGAAAAAATTCAAATATTATTACTAAAAATCAAGCCGGACCAAATACAGTGTCTACAATAACCATTTGGTTTTTGGTTTTTGGTTTTTGGTTTTTGAAAATTACGCTTATACACACTTACTTCCACCCATAAATTTCTTTGTTTTAGTACCAATCTTCTTCCTTGTTTTCAAAAACCAAGTCAAATTTTGAAAACAAAAAAAAAAAGTAGTTTTCAAAAACTTGTTTTTGTTTTTAGAATTTGACTAGGAATTCAAATGGATCCTTAACATGCATGAAAGCCATAGTAGGAAATTTAGGAGAAAACAAACATAATTTTCAAAAACCAAAAACAAAAAACCAAATGGTTATCAAACGAGGACTGGAAGGGTTTTCTGTTTTTAAAACTCAAAATGAATTACATATTTATAGACTATTTGTGGTCATTCAAATAGTCACATTTTTTCATGTAAGGGTTGCGTTTTTTGATAAATGGACACATCAATTTACAAAGGGGTCTTTTACAAAAGACGCACTCTTTTACAAAAGGTTGTGATTCTTCATTTTATTAAAATAATTTTATTCATAAATCCAACATCAAAATCTCAAACAAGGGAACACAAGTAGATTCTCCATGGTTATTCCTCAACCTTCCCTTTCTGTTAACTTGAGACCTTCCAAAATAGCCTTTTGTCTCAAGTTGTCATGGCATCTAGCAACATGTCAACCCTTATCAACATAGCATCAAACATGTTCTCTTTCTCCTTGTAAGGATCATTAATTAAAATATTACCATTTCCAATCAATTCAAAAGTAGTTCATTGAGTCAGTCAATAATATATCTATTACCTTTATTAAACATAAAGGTTTGATTCCTATCTCTATTTATCTTGAAATTAGAAGAAATAGCAATTTTTATCATAATAAAGATGCAAATCTCTCACATGAAAAGACCAAGTAATTAGTAGCTGGTTTAAAGCAAGAAAATAAAAACTATAGTTGATAAACACAATACTCAAGACATTATTCAAAATTGTAAAGATAATGCCATAATATATATAATTAGTAAACATATGAAATTCTCAAGACATATTATCTTTTTGAAAAAATAAAATTTACCTATATTTAATTAATTACTATTTATATTTAAAAAGTATGTCCAAAGTAGGGTTAAAACGTCGTGAAGGGAATGTTAAGGTCTCAATTTTATGAAAATGTTGATGGAAATGTCAATGTCGACGGACATTTTTTAAAAAATATTTAAAACAGAAAATTCAAAAGAATATTTAAATTAATAAATAAATATTTATAATTTTAAAATAAATTAATATATTTATTATTAATATTATTTCTCTTCATTGTTATTTACATTCCGTAACTATTTTTTTTATATTTTATTGATATTTTTATAGTATAATTGAAATGTTAATTCATCCAGGGGCGGATCCATGCAGGGGCCAGGGGCACGTGCCCCTCAAATTATCCCATCTTTATATTTTTAATATAATATAAGGGAACGTTTATAATATTAATATATAAAAAGCATATTTTCTTTGGCTGAACCTGCAAATTTCCCTTGCATTCTTTTTTTTTTAGGATAAAAATTTACCTTGCATTTAAACATAATTCCAATTTCCTCTTTTCAAAAAAAAAAATTCAAATTCTCCTTGATTGATGAATTTAATTAAAAGTCCAAAACTAATAATTAGGTTAAAAATTATATATAATAACTAAACTTATGAATGTACATGCAGCCTCTTTACATTAAAAAAAGTAAACTCTATTTGGATTGAATTTTCAACTTTATCGATTTATCATTTACTTTTTACATAATTGATATTGTGTTTTTTATTATTATTTTTATTAATATTTATGTAAACTTAATTTGAAATCAAAATAAAGATATATTATAAAAGAATAACAACAAAAAAGTCATTATAAAATTGTAATGTATTATGCATTAAATTAATTCATTTATGAAAATATGCATAATTTTTAAATTTTCATTATAAAGTTTTTTGTCATTATGTATATTGTATCCTATGTGAAATTTTTGGATCCACCACTGGATTCATCTCATATGTCGATGTTGAACTTGTGGATGTGTGAAAATGTGTCGACGTGTCGATGGAAATTTCCACAATAGCTTTACTTTTCTTTTTTCTTTTTGGAGTTCAACAACCCCCACCTGCTATTTACGATCATATCCAAAAGCATTGGAAACAATTGTGCATTGTTTTATATATCTTATGGGCTATTTTGTTTTATCTTTTTTTTTTTTATATCAAACACGATTTAAAAGTTCAATGTTGTGTCGCTATTAATGCCCATCTTTTTCAAATCCTTCTTATTTTTCAGCATTTGATATTTTTCTTTTTGTCACTTTAAAATGATAAACGACATCGTGTTAGCCACCACTTCAACAATGGAAGGGAGCATCTATGACCTAGGTCACCACGAAACCTTGGCAAATTGGCGACCTAAACAAAGTTGTAGATTTCTTCAAGTTGCTTTTTTCCATATTTGTTAGTATTAATTTTAAGTTAATTAGTGACAAATTTATGTGTGATTGAGTAATAAATTCAGTCTTAGGCCCTATGATAGTTATGCTTATTTGATTTTAAGTTTCAATTATAGGTTTAGTCCCTGAACTTTCAAGGTGTTTCAATTTGGTTCTTTAACATTAAAAAATGTCAAATTGGTATTCAAACTTTCAATTTTGTTTCAAATTGGTCCCCAAACTTTTAAAAAGTATCCAATAGGTCTTTAAATTTTCACTTTTTTGTCCAATAGGTCCCTAACTTTCAATTTTGTGTCTAATAAGCCTTTGACCTATTCGAAATTTTTTAAAATTCACAAGTCTAGTAGATACAAAATTGAAAGTTTAGAGTCCCAATAGACAAAAAAATCAATTTTATATCTCATAGTTTGGTTATTTTGTAAAAATCTTGAATATGTCAAGGGCCTATTAGACACAAAATTTAAAGTTCAAGGATCTATTGAACATTTTTAAAGTTCAGGGACCTATATATTAGACACTTTTTAAAGTTCTCGGATCAAATTGACACAACTCTGATAGTTCAGGGACTAAACTTGTAATTTAACCTTATTTTAATTTTACATATCTAAACTTTCGATTTTGATGGGTAATTACTCACATGTTAACATAAATTACATTTACATAATGTTCTAATTGAATTAATAAGCGAAGATTCAATACAATATGACACTAGGTTTAACTAAATTGAT
The DNA here is from genome assembly GCA_036850905.1 of Luffa acutangula. NCBI lineage: Eukaryota > Viridiplantae > Streptophyta > Magnoliopsida > Cucurbitales > Cucurbitaceae > Luffa > Luffa acutangula. The sequence continues at coordinate 5,864,809 of CM072094.1, read as the reverse complement.
GAATAAGGCTAGAAGTGAAAGAAGAAATCGATCTAAAACCTATTTTGTCTACCTATAGTATCAAACTTGTTTTCCTTTGTTTCCTTAATTTATCTAACTGGTTTAGACGTGTCCAGTGGTGTATCTAGGAATTTCACATAGGGGCACAATAGTTTGTTCTTTTGTAGCTTCTCCAGAAATCTGTTTAAGTATTAGTTTACTGTGTGTTTGATGATTTCTTATATGATCTTCCTCAAGAAATGTAACATTTGTCGATACAATTACCTTGTTTTCTCGATGATCATAAAACAGACCTCCTTTCGTTTCTTTATGGTATCCTATAAATAGGCATAATTTTGAACGTCGTTCCAATTTCTTTGGGTTTTGCACCACAACATGTGTTGGGCACCCTCAGATTCTGAAGTGACGTAAACTCCCTTTATGTCCTCTCCATAACTTATAAGGTGTTTCTGGAACACTTTTGGAAGGAACCATGTTCAGAATATATACATCAGCTTCCATTGTAAAACCCCAAAACGAATCAGGTAGTTGAGCATAGCTCATCATAGACCGAACCATGTCTAACAATGTTCTGTTTCTCCTTTCTGATACACCATTTTGTTGTGGTATACCAGGGGCTGAGAGTTGGGAAGTGATTCCATGTTCTATCAAATAATCTTGGAATCTTAAATCCATGTACTCTCCTCCTCGATCAGATCGAGGAGTTCTAAACGTTTTACATAATTTGTTTTTGACTTCAGCTTTGTACTCCTTGAATTTTTCAAGGGCCTCTGACTTATGAACCATCAGGTAAAGATACTCATATCTTGAATAGTCATCAATAAAACTGATGAAATATTAATATCCTCATCGTGCTTTGACATTCATTGGACCACAAATGTCTGAATGCACAAGTTCAAGGGTTGATTTGGCTCTATAACCTTTTTCAGAAAAATGTCGTTTGGTCATTTTGCCTTTTAGACCGGATTCACACGGTGGTAATGAGTTAGAAGTCCACTTTTAACCAATCTTTCTATTTGACTTTGATTTATCACTACTACAAATTTGGCCTTTGTTGACGGCTAAAAAGTATCAATTATCACTTTCATTGACGCTTTTTAGAAGTCAATTGAAGTGGTATCAATAAAACTAAAGCGTCAATATTACTGTTTTCATTGACGCTTATAGGACGTCAACGAAAATGTCTTTGTTGACGTTTATAAGCCATCAACAAAGACATCATTGACACGTTTTATCCGTCAATGATATTCATAAAGCGTCAATGTAGGTATCTTTATTGACGTTTACTAGCCATCAACAAATCGTATTATTGACACGTTTTATTTGTCAATGATATCCATAAAGGGTCAATGTTGCCATATTTATTGATATTTATAAACCGTCAATATAAACGTATGTTGACATTTTTTCAATGTCAATTATAAGATTGAAAATGTCAATATATATATTTATTGACGCTTATGAGCTGTCAATATATCATTTTATTGACGTTTATTAGCCGTCAACTATACATATTTGGAAATAATAAATAAAAAATAAAAAAAAACCTCACGTTGGTTTTTACCCCTACATTTACACAATAGTAGCTAGCTACCAATTGTAATATAGAGGACATTACTAAATTTACATATATTTTCAAAAGTAAAAACATATATATCTACAAAAGTCACCAACCTGTATCATGTATAGACATCAACAAATGTAAATCTTCATATTTCTCACAAAGATAAACATAAAATCTTCAAATTGTTGACACAAAAAATTTACATTAATAAAAACAATAGTATTTTCCAACAAATAAATTTAAGTACTTACAAATGAAGGAAGTCGCAAATTCATAATCTAAATAATTAAAATGAGTACATATATAATCTCAAAAAGTTCATACACTAAAAAAACAAGTGGAAGATGTTGATCAAATGATTGCGTACTAAGAATTCCCCCATAAATATGCAGCTGCATTTATGCCATCCTTTCATTCACCTAATAAAAAAACCAAAATATCCAACATTATGACACAATTAAAACAAAACAAATGCACAACTGGAGGGGGAGGAATCGTAACCCAAAAACGTTACATAAATCAGGAATTCAACAATATAATCAATCACATATTCAATATACTTACAACTTTCAAGTGGGGAGGGGGGTCGTACCCCAAAACCATTGTAAAAACTCAACTAACATGAGGATCAATATAACATTCTATATCACATTCATATATCCAACATTATAGTGCAATTAAAAAAAAAAATAGACAACTTTTAACGAATAATGGAGGGGGAGGGGTCATAACCCAAAAACTATACATAAATCAAGAATTCAACCGTATTGTAATGCCTCACATTATAAAATTATAGGCTAATTCTAGATCATTTGGAGAGGAGTCTCAAAACTATATATTTTGGCACTCTAGGAACAAGCAAATCAAACGAGAACTCCAACAAACAACATGAACATTTGTTAAACTCAAACTTGAACTAAAAAAGCAAAGTTAACTTCAAGGTCCTAACAAACTCCTAAAAACTCAAACTTAAGATCTCTCTCCCCTCCCCATTTTGAAGTTCACCCTCAAACTAGAAATCAAGTTTCTTCTAAAACTCAAAATCTCAAAACCATATTTTGGCAGCCTAGGAACAATCAAATCAAACGAGAACTTCAACAAACAACATGAACATTTGTTAAACTCAAACTTGAACTAAAAAAGCCAAAGTTAACTTCAAGGTCCAAATAAACTCCTAAAAACTCAAATTTAGGATCCCTTTCCCCTCCCTCATTTTGAAATTCACCCTCAAGCTATAAATCAAGTTTCTTCTAATGCTCAAAGTCTCAAACCATATTTTGGCGCCCTAGGAAAGTCTAACCGTTTACGGGGAATACAACTCTCAACTCTCTAAGTTTCTCACTCAAATAGGTTACAATTACAAAAAAGAGGTAGGCTTTCATCAAGGTTGCTTAAAGAGTGAATAACACGAACAACATAGAGACTAACAGAGAGAATAGTAACAACAAGAATGATGAACAAGTGGAATATAAGAGGAAAAAGCAAATAGTATACCAAGATCTTTTTTTTTTTTTTGAGAAAATAATATGCAAAGATAGATTGTCTATGTAGATGGGCTCTTAATTGTTAGTTAAACAAACCAAGTTTCTAGCCTCATGGATAAAAAGTATTAAGACAACCTATTGGGTATGTAAGATGATTAACCTTTTTCATCCAGGAGTGGCTAAGTACGAGTATTTCATTCGGTTTTCATAGAAAAGTGATTGGAACTTGAAGATTAACATGTAAAAGAAACATGCTAGCAAAGAATTAATATAAGAGTATAGTAAACAACAACCTATCCTAATCCCCCCCCCCCACACACACACACACAAAACTAATGAAGAAGAAACCAACAAACCAACTTAGAAAGAAACCACAAAAGAGGATCATTTCAATCAACTCCTCTGGCTCTCTCTATAACTTGACTTTGTTTAAACAAAAGCAAAAAAACTACCTTAAACCAACTTTTGGATGAAGAAAATGTGAATAAAAGCCTTCAATTAACCGAAACAAAGAAGAGGGTTAACAAAAAAACTTCTCCCACCTTTCTTCAACCAACAACAAATCTCTCTATCAAACTTGAATTTCATAAACCAACAATCTTCCATTGTCACATGAGCTAAGTTAAAAGAAGTCATTTCGATCTTCAATGCAAATTCAAAATCCAAGTGACATATCAGTTCAAAATTCATAACATGTCCAACACTAATCTGCACAGCCAATTGACTATAAGAAACTAAAAGGACCCCCTCAAGAGAGAGAGAGGGAGAGCTTACTTGAGGAGTGAATATCAAGGCAACTGAGTGGCCTGAGGCTCAGTGGAGAGGACTGGCGCAACCCATCAACTTTGAACAAACACCTAGCAGATGGTAGGTAATATGAGCCTCATCAATCTTGTGAAAGAAAGGAAATAAAGGCTAGCAAAAACCACTTCATTATATTCTTACCAAAAATTTCCGAACACCACTGAAAAGACCACTAAACTGAACCAAAACAAACAAAAAAGAAATGGCCAACAGTTGCAGCAAACACCAACTCTTATCGAATGGAAAAAAACACAAAGAGATAGTGAAAAAGAAAACACAAACTCAAAGGGATAATGCCATTATGTGCATAAAAATATTGAGAGTTGAATATTTACAAACATAAACACAAGCACGAAACAAAAACATATATTTTAGGAAAAAGTAAATAAGTTTAACAATAACATAAAGTTATGAAAAGTGATATTTCATATAGAGTTTTGCAAGAAAACATTGCAAGTTAATAACAAGAAATTAAGCAACCAACAACTAATGAGTAAATTAAAGCAACCAAAAACTCACCTAAGCAGCAACAATGCTTGTTGTCAAAGCTCCCTATTTCGCTCCAAGACGACAATTAAACCACCAAACGCTATGGGCACCTCGAAAACGAAAGTCAAAATCAATGAGTATCCTTTTGACACAAACAAAACACCTAAAGTTTGACTAAATTCACTTACCCAATGGGGAAAACACCCAAAGATGCTGAAATTTAAACGCTACTGCTAGAACCGCCGAAATTGAAAGGGAATGCTACGAATGGGTAATCGATTAAATACAAAAACAACCAAAACAAGCCTCAATCCAATTTACCCACGCCGAAAACTCACCTAAAAACACCGGAAAACGTAGAAAACGCCCCTGAAAAACTGTTGTCCGCGCCTAACTGATTGATCACCGGAAAACGCGGAAATGGCACGAAAAATAGGGAAGAGAGGCACCGGGAGTGAGGGAGAGAACGATTAAGAGAGAGAATCGGGTAAGAGAGATGTGAAACCGACGAAAACCAAGCGAAAAATCACAAACTCACCGAAAATCACCCTTCGCGCGCGCACTGTCGTAGTTGTACTGTCTGCCGCCGTGATCTCGAATGTCACCGGAGCAAGCCCGTCGACGGCGCCAGAGATGTGGAGGTGCTGCTGCCGGCTGAAGAAGAAAAACACAGAGGGGGCAGCGCTGGAGGCTTCTCACGGTTGGAAGGAGGAGGAGAAAACGAAAAGGGAAATGGCTAACGGTTGCAACACGTGAAGAAGGGGGAAAAAGAATGAGCATAGGGTTTGAAGGCTTGACTAAAAGTCAATTTAATTACAAAATTGCCATTAGGCTCTATTAAATCATTTTTCCAAGTCAAAATACTCTTTAATTGACTTTTTTATACAACCACTTAACTGTATTTTGTTCAATCAAACTTGTAAAATGAGAAACTGACATTTAACTGAATTTTGTGGTCTGACGAACATCGTGCTGCGAAGACGATGACGAACGGGCGTGCGAAGACCACGAACTGATGAACTGCGAACTCCACGAAGAACTGACGAACGGGCGTGCGAAGATAGTCTTGGGTTCCTTTTTTTTCCTTTTTCTTTTATTTCTCTTAATCCATCCAAATAAACAAAATAAATTAAAAGATAGTCTTGGGTTCCTTTTTTTCCAACTTTATCTCTTTTCTAATTAAAAACTAAATTTAAACTCTTAAAATCACTTCAAAATTTGGAGCAATTTAAACTTAAATCCAAAATCCAAAAAAGAATAAATTTTTTGACGTTTATTGAGCGTCAATAAACTCTTATTAATATTGACGTTTATTGCACATCAATATAGTAATGTTTATTGATGCTTATTAGCCATCAATGAATGTTGTTTTTATTGACGGCTAATAAGCGTCAATAAAAACCGTCAACAAAATCTTTTTCATTGATGTCTTTTGTCCGTCAACTATGCGAAAAGGCGGAGTTGGACGAAAATTTACGTAAATTACGCTTTTAATCACATTTATTGACGCTTTTTGTCCATCAACATAACCCATATCATTTCTTGATACCATAAAACCGTCAATATATCTATTTAATTATTAATAATTTATTTTAAAGTACAAAAATTACGTTTATTGACGCTTTTTTGACACAAGCGTCAATAAATGTAAAAAGTCAAGCGTCAATAAAGGTCAAATTTGTAGTAGTGTATGTGTCCTAGTCATAGATGCAAAAAGAAGAGTATCATGAGAAACCTTTTGTCTTTTATTTTGAGTTTCTGTTGTTTTAAACATTTCGGTATTAAAAACAGCTTTTGTTTCATTCGGTCTTAACACATACAGGTTGTTTTCAAGTTTAGCATAACAAATTTTGAATCCTCTTTTGATAATACACACTTCATTAACTTCAAAAAATACTTTCTACATTTGTTCTATTAAGCAAACGATAGAAACTAAGTTCCTCTTTATACTAGGAACATACAAAACATTTTCCAACAAAATGTAACTATCTCTAAACAACAGCTGTAGAGCTCCCACTGCCTCGGCCGAGACGACATCTCCTGCTCCTACTCTGAGTGTCACCTCGCCTACTCCAAATGCCTTCTAGGAACTAGTTTCCTGTAAAGAAGAACATACATGATTAGTCGCTCTTGAATCTAATATCCAGATGGAGTCATCTTGTTCTACTAAACATGTTTCAATAACGAGTAAATCATATTTACCTAGCTTGGCAGCTTTAGCCTTCTGTGCTTTCTTCTCTGCAAGATATTTGGGACAGTTCCTTCTCCAGTGACCGTCCTCATTGTAGTGAAAGCAAGTTCCTTTATCTGCATTTTTCTTCTTGCCTTTCTTGGTGATGGGAGCTTTCCTCTTTCCCTTATTTTTCTTTTTCTTCAATTGAATACTCTTATTATTTGAAGTAAAAGATCCAGACTTAGTTCCAGAGTTCGAACCTCTAAGGAAATTCTTACCAGAAACAATGTTTGCTTCGTTTTCTTGGCCTTTACCTTTAGTAAGGGACTGGTAAGTCTGAAGCTCGTTCATGAGAGTCGTCAGATTGTATTCAATTTTATTCATCACAGAGTTTGTGCGAAATTGAATGAAACTCTTCGGGAGAGATTCCATAATGAAACTGACTTGACTGCTTTCATCTATGACAGTACCGTTTACCTCGGCTGCATTGAAATGCACCATTATGTTCAAAACATGCTCTCAAACAAAAGTTCCTTCTTTCATCTAAGAATTGTAAACATATTTGAGGGCCTCATGTCTAAAAGATGAGGACGGTTTTCCAAACATTGTTTGTAATAAGTCCATAATTTCTTTGGTCGTAGCCATGCTCTCATGCTTCTTTAACAGAACATCATATATGCTTGTCAAGATGAAGACTTTTGCCTTGTCATTGGCTCTAGTCCATCTGTCATAGGCATCCTGACTCACTCGAGTTCCTGTTGAGCCAGAGTTAGGCAAACATTCTTCCATCAAGACAAATCGAAGATCATCAATTACTAACACTGTGTTTAAATTTGATTTCCAGGTTTCGTAGTTGTCGCCATTAAGTTTTTCAGAAGCTAATAGTTGCACTAAAGAGCTAGACATGTTGAAAACATAAAATAAATCTTTTATTAGTGAATTTATTATTTAATAAATCCAATTTCAGTTTAGCAAAATTAATAATGTACCCATTTCATTAATTAATTTGCAATGATACTTCAGTGAGTCAGAATAACTGCTAACGAGGGGTAGTCAATCACTCCTTCACTGAACCAAGACGTTCTTGACGAAATATACTATAATCAGAATAACTCATTTATTTATGTATCATTTAGTTATCGCTACTTCGATCAAGAATAGACTAATGATTAATTTATCTTGTAAGTGTGACATTCCATTTTTCAGATCCCAGACGACGACCCCAACAATGCTACCGAATGGAAAAGCTAATGTTGGGAATGACCCTAAGAGACCCTATCAATTTCTGGAGATTTCTTTGTTCTGATTCCTATGTTACGACCCTTCGAATGGTTTAGTAGCTCCAGGACATACTTAGCAGGGGCAACGTAGGGATCTCACTGTGTAACCTAATGGAAGAGACCGTATGATGTGTTGACACACTACCTTCTCCCACTTACTACAAATACTTTCTCTGTTCACCTTGTTATTGACTTATGCAAACACCTTCCGAATGGAGCAGTTGTGTTACTAAGAAACACGAGGCCAAGCATAAATCTCACGGTGTGAACTATAAGGAGAGCGTGAGAAAAAACTATATTTATCTTTTTCTCCCACTAAGTATTTTAAAGTTTTTGGGTATATTGTCACTTAGGCATGTTCCAGCCAATTGAATATTTACCTAAGTCTAGGTTTAATTTTAACCTACGATGTCTAGGCACTACAAGAAAATATGTTTTCCGCGACAAGTTTTTAAGTCACTAAAGATGACTTTCAGCGACATCGTAAACCAAATGTCACAATTACTTTTTTCAGTGACGCAATAAAATTAGATATCGCTAATAGTTTCAGTGACGCATAAACTCGCGTCACAAAAAGTTTTATCTTTAGCAACATGTTTATCACATTGCTAAAGGATGTGTTTGGTGCCACTAAAAGTTTTACTTTTATCATGTTTTTAGTAACATGTTTAAAATAAGTTAGGGTTTTTTTCCCACTTCCCTCTTGTATTTTCAATCTGTTGTCTTAAAAAAAAACACACACACACACACATTCTGTTGGCACCTCCAGTTCCCTCTTTCCCTTGATTTCTACTATCTCCCTCGATTTCTATTGCCTCTCGATTTCAACTGAAGGTCATCGCCTCTTCTCGGTGTCGAAGCTCATCTCGCCGTCTATTTTCCCTCTCTTCCTCGAGTAACTCGTCGCCGAAGGCCACCTATTTCCCGCCGCCCATCCACGGTATACATAGCTTTCTTCCTTATTTTGTACTTCTGAACTTATTTCATATTTTGAACTTTATCTGCTTGTTTAAAAACCTGTAAGAGGCCAAAATTTTCTGGTATAAATCTAGAATGAAATTCAATTCTTTAATTACTTGTCATGGCTATTGGAGAAAAAAAAAAACTTTCAGAAAAAAGCTCTTAAGGGTATATATGTGCTTATGTCTTCATATCTATAGCCGACTGTATTGGAAGGGAATTCTAAAGGGTATATATATGCTTTAGTGTGTGGGATTTTCTAAATAAATGTGTGCAATGATTATGTATCTAAAAGAACATATAGCTTGGATTGTAGTCCATTTGTGTATAGTTTGGTGTAGTTTTGTGTGTTATATAGCAACCTATATGTTAAAACAATCTGATGTTTTAGCAGATGTCTGTGATTAAATATAAGGATCTTATACATGAAATTGCATTTTTTCCTTTAATTAAGTTGTTTCAATCTTCATTGTGTTTGGTGGTTGCTGAAAAGGAGTTGAAGGGTTTAGATATATTGCCAGAATCTTTAAAGATATTCATGTTCTTGATCAACTAAGCTTTGTGTGTGTGTTTTTTTCAATGTTTTGTTTGTTTGTTTAAGGCAATGTGTAAAGCAAATGTTAAGACATTCAGTTGCACACCTGTCTATTAACTTATTAATATTTAAATCTCAGGTTACTAGTTATTCACATCAGATTGTAGTCCTTTTGTGTATAGTTTGGTGTAGTTTTGTGTATTATATAACAACCTATATGTTAAAACAATCTGATGTTTTAACAGATGTTTGTGGTTAAATATAAGGATCTTATACATGAAATTGCATTTTTCCTTTAATTAAGTTGTTTCAATCTTCATTGTGTTTGGTGGTTGCTGAAAAGAGTTGAAGGGTTAGATATATTGCCAAAATCTTTGAAGATATTCATGTTCTTGATCAACTAAGCTTTGTGTGTGTATCTTTTTTTTTTAATGTTTTGTTTGTTTGTTTAAGGTAATGTGTAAAGCAAATGTTAAGACATTCAGCTGCACCTATCTATTAACTTATTAATATTTAAATCTCAGGTTACTAGTTATTCACATTTGAAGGTTTCCCTTCTTCAAGACTCATTTGTAAGAGAAATATCGAATCAGCTTGTAAACAAGTGTATATGGAAACAATTCATCCTTTAGTTACATCTAACGTTTCTGTTGCTCCACATAAGAGCTCAGTAGTTGTTGCTTCTGTGCTTCTTATTGGCTCTTGTGAAGAGCTTGGCATGCTTGTTACGTGCATGCTCGTAAAACTTAGGTTAACCTAACTCAAGTACCGGCCCGATGCTCAAGTAGGAGGTGTTTCGTAAACCGTCAACTTAAATACCTCCAGCCTTAGACAACATCTAACTGGGTGAGTTCTCTTGTAACCTTAGCTTTATAAGTTATCGACCTATTTTATGAGATTGATCGATTTGGTTTGTTTAACCTTAGGTGAGCATGCGCTTTCATCTTTGTTATAGATTTTATCGTCTATCTCGGTTTACAACTTATTTATAAAAGAGATCAACCTATAACATGTTTTCTATTCGACGTTAACGCTTTAATATCGAGCTAAGGAAGTTTCATGTTGCATGCTTGTTCATTTTCGTATAGGTTCTATAACGATTATAATTAACGAAAACTATTCATTCAGCATGCATCTAACATGAAACCTAAAACATGCATACTTATATTATAACTCTTAATAACATACTTAAATGCATGAAACCTGCTTTCTATGGTGGGATTTTAAATCTATATGACATACTATTATGCATACAACATTCATTTTAATTATAACATGCATTCAAAAAGCATAAATAATTAAACCACATTGAAATGGACCGGTTTTGAGAACTCAAGCAACGAAAACAACTAAATTATTACAAATAATAATCAATAAATGTGTTGTGAAGCTCCCGAGAATCTCAAACCGACTTGAAATGGACCGAACCGGACCTCCAAGGGTTGAAACATCATTGAACCAGACCAAATGGGATTGAACCGGCCGAGAACGAGCAAACCGGGCAGAGAAAACCAAACCGGACCAATTCTAAAAAAAATGTGTGTCTTCTTTGAAAACTCATCAGCATCGAGATGCTGAAGAACAACGTTGTGACGCTGATGCGACTGGAAGCCCCCTGTTCTTCGGCCAGCATGACTCATTCGCCTTCTTTCGATCAACTACAGCACTAAATGGACTCTAATGACTCTAAAAAAATTACAGACTCTTCTCAACACATTAATGCTCATATACATGTGATCAATTACAATTTCATCAACAAATTGAAGAGAAAAAAATTGTCAAAACCGTAATATATTCATTTCAGCACCCATGCAAATTCATTTTCAAAATGCTAGCCACCATGATTAAATTAAAGCAAATTAGGTGCCCAAATCATGCTCTGATACCAATTAAAGGTGTTAATATCTAACATGCGAAAGAAATTTTGGATCTTAGGCACATAATTACTTCAATTTGATCATACAAAGCATGTTGTTCATATGAGGAAAAACAGAGATAGTGTGTACCAACCTCTTTGTTCTTGAAATTGGATGAATTGGTTGGTTGTTTTTCCTCACCAACTTGTCACGAACCACCACTTGATCTTCCTTGCTATCCTCAAGCCTTTGGAACGGATTGTGGGATCCTCTAGTGATGGAATTTTGAGAGGGAATAAGCTTGAAAGCACAAGCTTAAGAGAGGTTTTTGTTCATGAGTTTGAGATGGGATTTTGGCAGCATAACCTTTTGAATTCCAGCCATGATTCTTTAACAATCTTACCTCTATTTATAGAGGAAACAAAGCTGAGATAGTGCACCAAATATTGACACCATTTAACCCAAGATTAAGTGGAGATTTTGGTGGCTTAATGAGGGGGATTGCATGAGTTTAGTCACCATGCACCCTTGCTCCTAAAATTCAATTTTAATTTGAATTTTCATAATTCAAATTAAATTGAATTTTATTTATTTTAATTCTTATTACTAATTATCTGAAATTTTAAATCCAAATTTTCAATTTTCAATTTTCAATTAATTCAAAATTAATTTAAAATAATTATTAATTAAATAATCAAATATATAATTAATTTAATATCTAATATTAAATTAATATTTTGCTACCAATCCCGAACATTTTTTAAATGTTATTTTTCAACCATGAATCTCTATTCATGTGCTCGATATTTAAATCATATTTAAATATATTAATTCTCTCAAAGTTAGGTTTAACCAAAACCCAACGTGTCAGTAATATCCAATATGACCGACCATTTCCCTAAACTGAATTTGAACTTATTCTAATTCCTTCTATCATATTGTTCCAAAGTTTATTCTTAAGCTAGCAATGGGACCTAATGGACCTACAAATCAAGGACTCCAACGGTTCGAGGTTTAATCGGTCAAACTCTTTTAACCTAGTTAACCAACATCCGTTAACTACCGGGTCACTCCACTATGGCCTAATAGTTGAACTCCCCTCACTGTAGATATATTTTCGTCCACTCGATATAACCATGATTAGTAAGTCAGTCCTTCACAGGTCGTTCGTAGTTATAGCTAGGTCAAAAGATCCGTTTTACCCTTATAGCACTTCTTGATTCCTTAAATCCACTGGTCCTCTAATGAATAATTTATCTATGATCCAACCACTAAACAGAGTCCCTCTCGGGCCAATGAATGGGTGGGCCCCTTTTTCAAGCCTTGGAGTCAGCACGTAAGGGAACAACCTTTCTACTATCCTTAATTCGAGTAGAAGTGAATTTCATCTTGCAATACTATGTCCCCAGCTATTCATCCAATCTTACCCCCAAAATGGTAGGCTTATTGAGCGGTAGTGTTTGGCCACTCTCACCCATGCAAATCAAAGGATAATCCCAAACAAACAGGAGTTCATAGTAAGCTCAAGATTAAGATCGAGTTACCAAGGTCGTGGCAAGCAATGGTCAATCTTAACAGTAAACAACGTTATAAACTAAGAGTGACTCATTTCTTGGTTAGGTCTTGTGTAAACTTCTTTTACACAAGATGCCCCTACTCACATATCTCTACATGAACGATCCAGGATCACGTCGTTTTCCTTGTTCGCAAAGTAGGCCACATTCATAGTGTTTACCAGGATAAGGTACCCAACTTTATCCCTATACTATAGACCATTTAGGTTATATACTAGAACTTGATCCTTGTCCATATTCATGATATAGTTCGAGTATTTCATATTATAACCATGGATGTTTATCTTATTGGATTTAAAATATATATATATATACAAACAATTCACTAAATAACATCTCTATTGCAAACAGATTACAAACTTTGAGTTTTAGGACATAAAACCCAACATTTCTCACATTTCTTTTCCTTACTCTATCGAGAAATCGTTAGAGGAAATTGTCACAATATAGTGAATATAGTTTTAGATCGTTTGATGTATGACAAAGAAATTACAACAATTTCGAACCTATCTCAAATCATTATGAGAGACATACAAAATTCAAATCTATTATATTCAGAAGTATTGTTATAAGAGTCAAAGTGAGCATAGATTAACGGTAATTGACATGTAGGATCTCTACCCCAAATGTTATTGTATTAAAAGAAAAGGATTATTATTAGAGAATAATGATGGTAGGGGTCACCCAATAATTCTTTCGTCCTCCCTAGTTTTTCCTTAGGGAGAGGGAAAAGGAAAGACTCTTCACACCCAAGAGAGAGGAAAGAGGACAAATCTCTTCGCACCCACCAGCAGCCAATGCTCCAATTTTATTCTATTTTATCTTTTCAAAGTTGATTTTCCAAAGCGTACAAAGTTAACAAACAGCAACATAGAAAGATCGGTGACTCCTAGGACGATTTGTCGGCTTCTTAGATCTCGGCGCCACCTCTTTGGTCTCTTAAGCCAAACGACTTGTCGTTTTCATAACTTCTGCGCTCCTTTCCTTATATATGTATTCATAATTCTACCTCTAAAAACAAAGCTACTCCCTTAAACTACCTACCATAAAACTCTTACAATGGCGGAAGCTAAAGATCAGCAGCGTCCAATGAGCCACAAGACCTTTCCGACGATCGACAAATGTTCGTCCATCGGTCGGGAGAAGCAAACCGTCGTTGCTGACATGGATGGTACATTGCTATGTGGGCGTAGCTCTTTCCCTTACTTCGCTCTCGTTGCGTTTGAGGCCGGTGGAGTCTTGAGGCTTTTGTTTTTGTTGTTAGCCTCCCCGATCGCCGGGATTTTGTACTACTTCATCTCCGAATCTGCTGGAATTCGTGTGCTGATATTCGCAACTTTTGCAGGAATGAAGGTGAGTCAAAGTGCCATACTAGACTCTCAATAACTTAATTGAATAGGTTACAATCAATTTTGCCTCATTTGGTAATCATTTTGTTTTGAAAGTTAAGTTTATGAAAGAATAATATTTGGTTGTTGCATAACGATACTAGGGATCTTACTACACACTTCATTAAAATTTTGACAACTAAAAAACAGAAAGAGAAAAAATGAGAAAACTTTTTTAATTCTCTTAGTTGTCAACATTTTAACGGTGGTATGTGTAGGGTATGCATCCAAGTATTATACTTTACGAAATATACTAATATCAAATCTTAATCCAGATTTTTTAATGAAATTTGACTATAAAATTCAAATATGTATCTAGAAAAAGGTGAAAAGCTTATAAAGAAGTTGTCATAAAGAAATACTTCTTTAATTGGGCCCTATATTAATTTCTTGTTTACTTTTTTTTTAAATAAAAGTCTCTTCTCTGTCCATTATAGTAAAAACTTGTGGTAGCATTTTTATGAACAATACTTGGTTGCTTATTCATATATAGAGAATTAGGATCTCCCTATTTACTTCATTAAACTCTTGACAAATAAGAAAGAAAAACGTAGAAAATGAGAAAATTTTCTTATCTCTTTTGGTTGGCCAGCATTTTAATGGTGGTACGTATGAAGAACCCTACGTACTAATAAATTTTTTCCAATTTTTTTGTTCGATAAAGAAGTATTGTTCCTTTTTTAAATAAAAAATTAAAAACAACGAAATTATTATATTTTCATATTTTATCTATGTTAGTTAAATTATTGCTAAATTCAAAAGCTTAAATTTACGGTGTCCTACCATCTTAAGGTTTCCGACATCGAGTCCGTGGCGAGGGCAGCTTTACCGAAGTTTTATGCACATGATTTGCACGTGGAGACATGGAGGGTATTCTCATCATGTGGAAAACGGTGCGTTTTAACCGCAAACCCAAGAATCATGGTGGAGCCATTCCTCAAGGAGTTTCTAGGCGCTGACGTGGTGATTGGAACTGAAATCCACATAGTCGGCCGGCGAGCCACCGGCTTAATCCAGAGCCCCGGAATCATAGTCGGTAAAAACAAGGCTGCGGCGGTCGGAGAAATTCCGGAGCCGGACATCGGGATCGGTGACCGGAAAACGGATTACCCGTTTATGAAGCTATGTAAAGAGGGGTATGTGGTTCCGGCGAAGCAGGAGGTTAAGCCGGTGACCGTGGATAAATTGCCGAAGCCGATTGTGTTCCACGACGGGCGGCTGGTTCAGAAACCGACGCCGTTTATGGCGATGGTATTGATTCTGTGGATTCCGGTGGGGTTTGTTCTTGCTTGCTTGCGGATTGCTGCCGGCGCTCTTCTTCCGATGCCGATTGTGTATTATGCCTTTTGGGCTCTTGGCGTTCGGGTTAAAATCAGAGGTAACCTTCAATCACTCGGTGGTATTTTTATGTTTTATGGCTATTAATTATTTCGGAGATATTGATAAATTCCAACTTCAATTTTTTTTATTGTCTCTCACAATAATTTTGTTTAGGTTAAAAAACAAGTAACAATTTATGTCTTTTTGATAACCATTTCGTTTTTTGTTTTTAAAAATTAAACTTGTGTAAAATTTACTCAAAGTTTCCTTGTTTTGTTTGTTATCTAAATTTTTTTTCATGTTTTAAAAAACCAAGCCAAATTTTGAAAAAAAAAAAAAAAAAGTTTTGTTCTTGTTTTTGGAATTTGACTAGGAACTTAAATATCTCCTTAACAAAAATGAAAACCATGGTAGAAAGATTGAGAAAAAAACAAGCATAATTTTCAAAAATAAAAAACAAAATATGAAATCGTTATCAAACGGGCCTTAGTTTTTGAACTTTTGTTGCTAACAATTTAGCACATGGACTTACAATTTTGTAACAATTTAGCCTATAAACTTTAATATATAGCAATTTTGTCGTTGTATTTTAAAATTTGTAACGAGTCCCAGCTAAGAAAAAAATCATCAAAATTAATTGCAAATTTTTATTATATAATGACTTAATATTTGTAGTAATTTACAAATACACATCGTTCTAATTAAGTTGTCAATCATTATGTGTAAGAAATTCTTTTAGATCTTAATAATATTTTTCATGATAAGGATTAATTCGTTACAAATTTGAAAATTTAAAGACTATTACATATTAAAATTCAGAGATTGAATTGTTTCAAATTGATAGCATAGGGATGAAAAAGTTAAATTAAAGTTTTGGGATTATATTATTGAAAGTTCAAGGACCAAATATGTTTTTCAACCAATTTTTTTAGTACTATTCTCACTTTTGGAAGAAAATATTTGATGAGACCGGTACAATGAGGTTGATAACTTTGATGTAAGGGAGAAAAATGGTAAAAGTACTTTGATTTTGTATATGTTATTAGAGACAGGCAAATTTGAATGAATAACAATATTTTGTTGCATATGGGTATGTAGAAATCTCTCGACATACTCCATTAAAATCTTAAAAACTAAGAAAGAGAAAAGTAGAGAATGAGAAAACTTTTTTTTATCTATTCTAATATTGTCAACATTTTAATGATAGTATGTGCAACCAAGTATTTTCCAATTTGAATATCACTGTTTTAAAGAGATAACTATGTGACATTCTTATTGAGTAATTTGTCCGTTATTGACCACTAAAATCGGGAGCTTATCAATGGATAAGTGATGATAGATTTAGGGTCCATTTAGAATACATTTAAATTTAAATGTTTTTTAAGAATACATTTTAAAAAAAAACATTTTGTATACAAATTATTTATAATTTAAACACTTGTATGTTTGATTACACTCTCTTACAAGTGTTTTTATGCTTAAGTTTTTGTATACTTAAAAACTATTTTTAGAAAAATTGGTTTAAATTGTTTCTCTCGAAATGATTTATTTCTCAATCTCATTTTCTAATAAGTCATTTTTAGAATTTTTTCAAAATGATTTTTTTTTCAAAATTAAACACTTGAAAAACTAAACCAAACATTAAAATTTTGACAGGTACACCGCCACCTCCAGTAAAGAAATCCACCGGCCAAAGCGGCGTCCTGTTCATCTGTTCTCACCGAACCCTCCTCGATCCAATCTTCCTCTCAGCCGCTCTCGGCCGTCCGATCCCAGCCGTGACATACTCCATCTCCCGCCTCTCAGAGCTCATTTCTCCGATCAAAACCGTCCGCCTCAGCCGCGACCGAGCCGCCGACGCCTCCATGATCAAGACCCTCCTCCAGCAAGGCGACTTAGCGATATGCCCCGAAGGGACCACATGTCGGGAGCCATTCCTCCTCCGCTTCTCGGCCCTCTTCGCCGAGCTCACCGACGAGATCGTTCCGGTGGCCATGTCGAACCGGATGACCATGTTCCACGGGACCACGGCAAGAGGCTGGAAAGGGATGGACCCGTTTTACTTCTTCATGAACCCAAGTCCGCTCTACCAAGTCACGTTTTTGAACAAGTTGCCGTACGAACTCACCTGCGGCGGCGGCGGAAAGTCGAGCCACGAGGTGGCGAATTACATCCAGAGGATGATCGCTGCGACGCTGTCGTATAAGTGCACCAACTTTACTAGAAAAGATAAGTACAGAGCTCTTGCTGGAAACGATGGCGTCGTCGTTGAGAAATCCAAGGTCGCGTCTCGAAAGATAATGGGCTGCTAGAGAATTACATAATTGTCTGAAAAATATACAAAATTACTGAAAAGTTTTTTTTTTCTAATTTTACAAATTGTAAAATTAGCCACTTGGTGACGTTTTTTTTTTTAATGTTGCATTAGACTAATTAGGGTACAATAGTAATATGGTTCGAATGTACGAGGGAAAATTACGCAAACCATGCCTAAACTACAGGATTTGGTTGCAATCACACTCTTAAATTTTTAATTTGATCAATCAATCCCTATATTTTGCTAACTGTTGCAAAATTTGATCAATCAATCTCCTGTATTTTGTTAAGTGTTGCAATCAATCTCTTTATATATATATATATATATATATAACTAATAAAAAGAGTTTATTAATCAAATTAAAAATTTGATTACCACACTTAACAAAATACATTGATCAATTGATCAAATTAAAAAGTTTTGCATCTTATTTAGATGAGTATCATATCAAGCCTCTGGGACTAACCTTTTGATAAATTCAGTCCATACAATTTTTTTCTTTTGCTTCTACAGGTTGATTGATCCCTTTATGGTATGGAAGGAAGAAATTTTATTTGAAGCTTAGCTTCTATTTATCATTCAATTGACCACTGTAGAAACGCCTCCAGCCATTCAAAACTTTTCATTAGATGTCGAGTTTTTTTTTTTTTTTTTTTTTTTTTTTTTTTTTTTTTTAAATATACATCAACATTTGGGGGTGAGGGGTCCGAACCTCTGATCTCTTGGTCAAGGATACATGTCAATTACCGCTGAGCTAAGCTCGCTTTGGTATTAGATGTCAAGTTTAATTTTACCAATTGTCCTGTGAAAGTCATAAATTTTACTGTTCATCAAGAAACTTGGGCTAGAGGATCACCTTGCAAGAAAATTGTTGGGAGTATGACCAAAGTCACACATTAAACTAGATAAGAGGGAGAATCATGAATATATAAGGGAGAACGAGTATTTTCATTGGTACGAAGGATTTTAGAATAGATCCAAAACAAAGTCATGAGAGCTTATGCTCAAAGTGGATAATATATCATACCATTACAAAGTAAACCTTAACAATTGTGAGAGGAAATTTTTCATAGTTGTGTTTGTATTTAGGGTTAGTGTGTTCATTTGATGAATTTATCTGGTAAACATATTAAACTACTGGGTGAAGATTTCTAATTTTGTTCAAAAATTCATTTATGGCCATGTAGCATAGGTTTTTTTTTTTTTTTTAATTTAAATTATTGAATCGTAGAAACAACTTTGTTTTTTTTTTTTTTAAACTCATTGTTCACTATACAGGAAGATGCTAGGTTTCCCGTAAGATTCAAATTCAGTTGTTCGTTTGTTGCAAATATGAATTTTTCTTTCTTCCTAATATAATACTCCAGCATCATAGATTTTATTTCTCTCCCAAATTCTAAACTAAACGTTATTTAATGTCGGTAATTAAAACCTACAATAACAGTCAAAAAGATTGTCGAATGTGCATCCGACATCTTTTCCTTTTAATATTTTTTTGACCGACATTAAAAATCAAATTTGTGTTAGTGGATAGGGATCATGACTCAGCCATTTGCATGCACAAACAGCTCATATTTATTTGGTGCTTTGGCAAGTAAATGTGAGATGTTGGCAATGCAACTATTCAAGCAACAGAAGCATGCAACCCTAGCCAGGCGATCACACTGAGCTGTTTGCTCAATGCTGACGGATGGACTCGAACCCGTCCAGTTGTCAAGGTGACACCAATTGAGTTACATGAGCCTTGGCCTGCTGGTTTCGGTGCATGCATCTCCAAAGAGTTCCAATTGAGAATGGATGTTTTAGATAATTTCAAATATTTAGAGGTTTATTTAACGCAATTTCCAAAATTCATTTTGAAATCCATTTTCAAATAATCCTAACCGTTTTAGGTGTTTGGTAATAAAAATTCTTTTAAAATTTATAGAAAATCACTTTTTAAATCTTTTATTTCTAAAATCTACTTAATAGTAGTTGCTTTTGATTTTAGCTTTTCAAATCTAGTATGTTTTCTTTTTTAGCGATTTCTCAAAATGGTTGTGCTATATATTTTTTTTCAATCTCTAACTTTGTCACATATAAAAAATTTTAACTATAAAAATTCTAAATAATTTACTTATTACAATTCATATTGAATATCAACATATCAATAATAGAAATGATATGTGTTATGGGTAATTTTGGACCACACTGACGAACGAGGAGCTGACAAGGACAATCGGACAAAGGTAGGACTAGAAATCCAACCCATAGGAAGACTTGACCAAAGGGTCGAGCCAATTATGCTCGGCCTCGGCAAAAGGCCGAGGCCGACCATTCGGCTCACTTGCGCGGGTCGAGCTCGGTCACCTCCTTTCGACCAGTGATGCCCCGGATCGCCCCGGTTTCACCTGATTCATCCTGAAACACCTCCGAATTCTTAGAGACCCTAGGAGGATAAGGTCGGCCTCGACCCATTGCTGAGGCCGACCAGGACCAAAGGCCTGGAGATCATCTGAAGTCTGCGCGTGGACGAAAACCCTAAGGGGAAGTCTATAAAAAGGGAGACCGCACACGCATTCAGGTATGCAAACATCAATCCCTAAATACATTCTACGTGCTTTTCGGCCAAGGCTAACTTAAGCATCGGAGTGTGTGTGGTCTATACCACACCGATGTGCAGCGTGTACTCGTCTTGCAGGTCACGTCTTTCCCGCTATCTTATAAATTCACTGTTGATCGTCACGTGGAGCGAAGGGCAAATTCCTAAGCAAAATTTGACCATCAACAATATGTCTACTTTATTCCTAGAAATAATTATATGCTTTAAGATACAATACAACTACAAGTTTCATGAGATTAAAAAAAATAGATAATATTGTTTTTATTTTGATCTTACATTTTGTTTGTACTTACATTGGAATAACATTTGTTCATTATAATAGTATAAAACAACTATTCTTATAGGTAATTTTGGACCACTTCGATGTACAAGGAGCTAACGAGGACAGTGGACAAAAATAGGACTGAGAGATGGACCCCAGAGGCGAGACTAACAAGTAGGACAGGCCAAGACCGAAAGGGTTGGGCTTTTGGCCCGACCCTCGGCCCGCGCCGAGTTCTTCCGGCTCCATTCGGTCCCTACTGCCTCTGGTTGCCCTGGTTCCGCCTGGTTCATCCCAAAACACCTCCGAATTCCTAAAAACCCTAGGAGGATAAGTAGGTATTTATACCCCTCTTCGCCACTGAAGAAGGGACCCGAACTCTATTCTCTACTCTCTAAACTCTCCCCTCTTACTCTAGCTCTCTATTTGCTTCCCATCTTACTCCTTGCTGACTTTAAGCATCGGAGCTGGTGTGGCAAGCACCACACCGGTGTACAGGTTTACTGTCTTACAGGCCACATCTTCCCCCCTCTCAAACAAATTTACCGTTGGTGGCACGTGAAGGTCAGGTGAGTTCCTTCTGACCAAATTTGACCATCAACAATTCTCTTTAGCCTTTTATTGTATAATTTTGAAGTAATAAGAAAATACAATTTTTAATTAAAACTATATAAATTATAAATAATTCACTTATTAAAATTCATATACTAAAAATCAACATATAAATAACTAAAATAATATGTCTCATTTGGTCATTATAAACTAAATCATAGCAATTTCATTTGAATTTACCAAACGCTATGAACTACTTTTTATGTTTAAATTGAAATTCACCAAACGCTAATATGCTTCGTATAATAACTAATTTTCCTAAAAGCACGGTTGCCAACAATTATTTTGAAAGTTACAACAATTGCAAATGGAGCCTAAATCTTTGCTTAATTAGAGTATAAAGTAGAGATCAAATATGTATTTTAACAACCAATTAATTAATAATATTGTCACTAAAAATAGTTAAATTATAAGTTTAGTTTTTTAACTTCCAAGTTTATAATCTAATATATATGATTGAACTTTGCACTAAAATTAAATATTGAAGTTAAAATGTCTAACAAGTCTATGAACTTGTAATTTTATGTTCGATTAGTTATTTTACACAATATTTATTAAACAAAAAATTTGAAGGCTATCATCAATTAAACACTTTATAGAGTGTGAGATTTTTGTTTTTGTTATTTTTTCCGACAACATATAGTTGGGGTGGGGGATTGAACCCCTAACCTCTTGGTTGGAGTACTAGCTTTACACCAATTGAGTCATGCTCTTGTTGGCAAAGTTGATGTGATTATTGGGTAAAGTTGAACTAAATTTGTAATTTAACTCCTACATAGACTTATAACAAATGTTTTAAAATGTCGATGTCGATCAATATTTCTAGAAAAATTATAAAAACAAAAAATAAAGAAAATATTTAAATTAATAAATAAACAATTTACATTTTTAAATAAGTTAAAATACTTTTTTTAAAAAAAATAAGCTAAAATATTTAATATTTACGTTATAGTCACATTAGTGACATTTTGTTTCTATTTTTCTATGTTTCAACATTTGTCTTTCAATGTCAAAGCGAGAATAGTTCGACATGTATCATCGACCATGAGGTCAGAGATTCGAACGACCACTCATGGATATGTAAAAATATGAATGAAAATGTCAACGTATTAATGAACATTTAATACATGCATACAACCAACCATTGCAATGAAAATTATTGCAAAAATGGATTTATTAATGTGAATATTAAAAATAGCCATTCCTTTATAATATTCCCTCAAAAAGGGAACCGAGATTTTTGAGAGACAATCAATTCAAAGCACTTTCCCGCTGGAAGAAACTTCCATTTCCATGGTTGTATTTGGAAACAGCGGTTTTGCAGCACGTCCTCTTCTGGAAATGCCATTAATTTTCCTTCTTAAATGTGTAAGAACCAGAAAAATCGAAGCCATAGCTTCCTCAATCTTCTCCATTTTTGTTCATTGGTTTGATTTCTCATCCTTTTCCATTTTACATATATATATATGCATCTCGCTTTTCTCAATTGAATTTCTTGGTTTCAGAGCTCGAGTTTCGATATGGGTTATCGGTTTTTTCTCGCATTCTCTCTCTGTTTGCTTTGCTTTTTCCCTCTCATGTCTCGCTCCGCCAATCGCTTGCCGAAATTGCTCTTACACAACAAGAACATGTAATACTTCCTTGCTTTCTGTTTTTCTTTTCTCTGTTTCTGTTTCTGTTTCTCCCCCATTCATACGGCATTTCAAAATTTGACCTAATTGATATGAATTTCACAGGGGACAATCTGTTATTAGGATGAAAACGGACGGCTCCTCCATTTCAATCGATCCCAGTCGCGTTACTCAGCTTTTATTACAACCTAGGTCCTTAACCTTCTCAATTTCTCTCTGGATTTTCCCTGTTAGGTCGAGAACGTGCACATTTTGGACAATTCGCTTCGATTTTTTCACTCAATCAGATGAAAATTTTACAGGGCTTTCTTATATAAGGGATTTTTGTCTGCAGAGGAGTGCCATCATCTTATCAATTTGGTATGGTAAACTTCTCATTCTTCATTTGCCTTGAGAAAATTGATCAGAGGACTTAATAGTGCATAACTGTTATATATATATATATATATATATATATATATAAGTAGGCGAAGAATAAGCTACAGCAATCGTTGGTGACCGATGATGCAACGGGGGCGAGTGTTGCGAGTGAAGAACGGACGAGTACTGGCATGTTTCTTCATAGGGCTCAGGTATTTTACTTCAATATTAACAAAAATTCATGTATCCACAATGTTACTTGCTGGTCATCTGCTCAAATTATCTGTTAGTTTCTGAAGTTTACATTCCTTTTTTTCCAATTTGGTTATCAAATGGGCTTGTAAAATTCACATAAGGTATAACATGAAAGAGACGGTTGGGCATAATGTTATCTTAAGGTGCTGGAAGAATCAACTGTCTTGTTCTTGTCTATCTTTGGCAGTGGCGAGTCTGACCTTGACTGCTTTTTTCTCATCATTGGTTGTGAGAAGGCTGTCTTTCAATTGCCTTTTCATGTCTTTTATTTGGGGTTATTAGACTGAAGATCAATCCAAAAGCTATGTAGTATGTTTGAATTCTTGCTCTTGTTTAACTTGAATGAAAGTGCTATTAGTAATCAGTCAAAATGTAAATTCACATTGACACGATTTTGTTCTTTGGCTCTGTAGTTTTATATACCAAACTGACAAACTCAATAATCCCTGCTGTTAATGTTGAGTGTAATAAAAATTTGACTTGGTGCTGATGTAGATTGGCGTAAGGTTGATGTGGTCAACAGCATTTTAATATCTATAAGTAGGGATTGTCGAAGTTAACAAATTAGAAAAAGTACAAGGACAAAATGGACGCGAACATTATAATACAATGCTAGAGGTAAAATTTAACTAAAGAAAAATAAAGGGAAAACAAAAGAGCTATCTTAGAATTTTTCGATCAAACTATTAGTTGTTAAATGTTGGAACTTGGAACCTTTTGGATAACAAGAATGAGAATTATCAAACATGAGATGCCATATGCCTTTTATTTTTTCTGGCATTTGCATGTCAAAGGACTTTATAGATGTAGGTTATGTAATGGTAGATGTTGAGTTGTGTCAAAGTGTGACAACCTTGTATTGTATTTTTAGTTTTGCATATTCCTTAAATATAAAACAAGTGCAGCTTGATTCTGTGGTCCCCTTCCCCTCTCCAGGATGAAATAGTTGCTGGCATAGAGTCAAGGATTGCTGCGTGGACCTTCCTTCCCATTGGTAAACTACTTATATATCTTTTGATGTTTTATCTTTTATTTATTTATGGATTGAAGCTTGTAAAATCTCAAACTTCTTGTTCTGTTCAGATAATGGGGAGCCTATTCAAGTATTAAGGTATGAGAACGGTCAAAAATACGAGCCACATTATGATTTTTTTCAAGACCCAGTTAATATAGCTAGTGGTGGTCATCGAATCGCCACAATCTTGATGTATTTGTCTGATGTTGAAAAGGGTGGAGAAACAGTCTTTCCTGATTCTCCGGTATTACTTTCTCCAAACAATAACCGCTCTCATTCAGGAATGTTTGTAATTCTTTTTGAGTTGTTGAATTTTGAAACTTGTTTAAGAATCGTTCCAATTTCAAATCTCTCTCTGGCAGGTTAAATTATCCGAGCAGGAGAGGGAAAACTTGTCCGATTGTGCTAAGAATGGTTACGGAGGTATTGATTTTTTTCTTCGAAAATCTATTATCAGAGGCTGAGTCAACTCTGAGTTAATGACGAAATATGAGAATTTCATCATTCTTTAAATGTCCTCTGATTCATGGAAACCATTTCTAGTTTATTTCCTAGTATTCTTCTCTGTTAACTTTTGGACAATGACTTGGAGATCTATTTATTGGTAAAATTTACTTCAAAATAGAACCCAGCTGAGAAACTTGTTTATCCAAAGGACTGGCTCTCTTCTTTCCGACTCAACTCGTTTTCTACATCACATGCAGTTTACTTGGCTTGCTTCTTCTACTAGTTCAATTCTTGCATTAGAATACAATACTTTCGATGATTTTCAATTTTTTTCATACAACACTAATCACAAAAACATTATGAAATGATCATGACATGAAGTATATCAAGTATAAAGTGGTTAAATAATGAACTCTCGAATTTTTTAAGCTGTGATGAGAAAATTTTCACCATCTTATCTGTTACTGTAGCATCCAAAATCCGATCAATTTTCTATGGTTCAAAAGAGTGTGTTTGTTTATGGGTGCAGTAAAACCAAAGAAGGGTGATGCTTTACTGTTCTTCAGTCTCCATCCAAATGCGACGCCAGACACGACCAGCTTTCATGGGAGCTGCCCGGTGATAAAGGGCGAGAAGTGGTCTGCAACAAAATGGATTCACATGCTTTCACTCAATGAAATTTGGAGGAATAAAGCTTGTGTGGATGAGAGTGAGTACTGTCAGGCATGGGCAAAGGCAGGTGAGTGTGAAAAGAATCCTACTTATATGGTGGGTTCTAAGGATGATCTTGGATATTGTAGGAAGAGTTGCAAAGTGTGCTCTGCCCCCTCTTAAAAATTGCTTCTCATAACCAAGCCACATGCCTCTTTTACTTTTACACAAATCAGAGGTAAGAGTTCTTTCTTTCTTACACATGTACACATGTAAATGACTTTGAGAGGTCTCACTTGATACTATATATATAGAGATATTGAATATATATCACAACGACTCTCTCTTCTCTTTCTCAATGTTTATGTTAGGAAGGGAAGAAAAGGGTAATGTAGACTGTGGTAGTTTGTTAGCACAGTATGTATTTTGTATAGTCAGTAATTAATGCTCTGACTTTGGAGTAAGCTGTATTTTGTGGAGTATTTGGATAGGAAACTAGCTAGCCTTCCTTGATTAGCTCAGCTCGTGTCGGTTTGGCGTGCAACCTTTAGCTTGCTGATCGTAAATGAATTTCGAGTCATGATCATTTATATATCTTTTGAGTGAGAATGAGAGAAATTATGCTTGTGATGGTAATTGTTAACATGATTGGAAAATAGTACCTTTAAAAGGGGGAGTATTTTGCTTCACCCAATTCTTTGCACAATCATTCTTCAATTTCTTTTTGTCTCGAACGGTGCTGAAAACATACTTTCACTTGTTGGCATGTACTCCTTTCCTTGAGGTCATAAATTTGAATCTCTATATCTTCATTTGTTGTACTAAAATAAACATACTTTAATTTTCTAATAATGTCTAAACTTAGAAGGTAATTAATGAAATCAAGTTTTGGATCAAATATTAAAGTAGATTTGGGCACATGATCCCATTAACAGCAATAGTATTAAGCCAATTGCAATATGGATATGCTAGACATCTATGAGGCGAGAACACAAAAGGAAAAGTGATAAAATATGAAATAATTTTAAAATAACTACTTTATTTTACAAATTCAATGTGTTATACCAAAACATTTGAAAAAAAAATTAAAATCAAATAAACATTTTTCTATACAACTCGACGTCTTAAAATAAATTTAGTTTTTTTTTTTTAAAAAAAAAAAAAGTTTGATATCTTTTCACTTCAAAACTCGGTTGTTTTTATGTTGATTAAATAATTTTAAACAATCAATACTTAGATTCAAGTCCTCAATAAGTATCTGACATATAATGTGTTTTATACACTAAACTTTATAACCATTGTCCTCAACATTTCCCAAAATATATATATATATATATATATATATAACCATTGCCCTCAAGAGCTAATTTGTCATTGTTTCCTTTTCATCCTTAGAAAGTTAGAAAAGGCATTTACCATTTTTTGATTTGCCATTAAGTCCATAATCAAAGAATCACCCACTTTGAGTTTCAATAAAATGCACTTGGGGCCAATCTCATGAGAGAGAGAGAAAAGAGAGATGAAATCAATCATGCAGTAATGGTTAATTGGAGCCAAGTTTCCATGCATTTCTTGCCTTGATATCACTTCTTAAACATTCACTTTCTCTTCTTAAAAAAAATGTACTGAAAGCTTAGCTTCCAATTGCATCACCATTACATAATAACTTTTAACCTCATTCCCTCTCTCCCATCTCTCTCTCTCTCTCTCTCTCTCTCTCTCTCATCACCATTGTTGCAAGATGGGAAAACCTCCTTGTTGTGATAAGTCCAATGTTAAAAGAGGCCTTTGGACTGCAGAAGAAGATGCCAAAATCCTTGCTTATGTTTCCAGCCATGGAGTTGGCAATTGGACTCTGGTTCCCAAGAAAGCAGGTTCTTTCTTTCTTTCTCTTTCTTTTTCTTTTGTAGTTTAACAATGAAAGGCATTTTAATATACAAACCATTTTGGCTTTTTTTTTTCAACAGGGCTGAATAGGTGTGGCAAGAGTTGCAGGCTGAGATGGACTAATTACCTTAGGCCAGATCTTAGGCATGACACCTTCACTCCTCAAGAAGAAGACCTCATTATCAAACTCCATCAAGCCATTGGAAGCAGGTCCTTACTCCTTTCCATTTGCTCGTTGTTCTCGTCCGTTCTTTTCCTTTACTCTCTTGTTTCATTCTAACTCGAAGTCCTTTAAGGATGTTTGACTTATGAGTTGGATTTGTATAACATTGGCTTATGAAGACAAGTTTACGTTGTTTAGTTGGAACTTTTTGCGGATTTTCCTAGCATTTAGCTTTACTAAACCTAGATTACCTTAACCAACCTCTCAAACTATAAACTTGTTTTCACATATCACAAATCCACTATTAGGACAATGAATCACTTTAGATCTCTGCAACGATATGGTACTATTCTCTTTAGCTTAAACACATGTGATTTATACATTTAAACTCTACCCGAAAGGTCTCGTACTATCAACCGTGTGACCTTCGGGAATGTCCCAAGGGCGACTAACGGAGCAGCGCATAAATTAGCTTCCATGGCTTCTTCAGTTGGGTCATTGTGACTTTTCCTTTTTGTATCTTCTCCCCTTCTATCAAGAAAGAGAGAGAGTTAATGGTGTAGTTGAAAAACTTGTTATCTTTGATGTTGATTCAAAACAAGAAAAAGTAAATGTTTCGTACTAATCAAGATGTTGTCCTTACTTATATATCGAGGATCTATCCCAACTCTAAATAACACGCGAAACTCGAGTCGACATCCGCATTCTTGACACCTATATTCAAACATAGATTACAAAAATCCAAGCTTCTCTATACAATCAAAATATGAGCTACACAAAACTTCCCAGCTCCAACCTATACAAAGGAACATCCTCTTTATCTTCAAGACAAAAATGGCAATCCAATCTAGCTCTATATGAAAGAAACATACCATGTCATTGAGTAGTTGAAGTTGAATAACTCTCTGTTTCTGTCTCCATTGATGTAGTGCAGGTGGTCTCTGATAGCAAAGCAACTCCCAGGAAGAACAGACAATGATGTGAAGAATTACTGGAACACAAAGCTAAGGAAAAAGCTTTCAAAAATGGGAATTGACCCAATAACTCACAAGCCCTTCTCTCAAATCCTCTTTGACTATGGATCCATAAGCAGCCTCTCAACCACACCAAAACCCCTAACAGGCCCTTTCAGCAAGACCTTAACCCCAACAACAATGGCCAAAACCCAGCAGCCATTTTCTTCAGGGGCCCTTTTGGGGCAGCAGTTTCAGACCCCAAAAAAGCCACACTTTTCCAATGAACAACCAGTCTCCTCTTCTTCTTCTTCTTCCATCAATGGCGGTGAGGTTTTGTTCCATTTTGCTGGCTCTTCGTCTTCTTGTTTGGAGCAGAGCAATGGGTCTTCTTCTGATTCGTCTTTCAATTCCTTTGTGGACGCTTTGTTGGAGCAGGATTTTGAGATTAGGGCTTCCTTTCCGGAGATTTTGGACGGCTGTTTTGATTATTGAGGAATTTGGGGTTTTTATGTTTTTGTCATGAGTTTTCTATTTTTTTTCTTTCTTTTAAATTTTCTTTTCACAACAAAATGTTGGGTGGGAATTTGAACTTCTACTCTCATGGAAGGAATAAACGTCTTAAATGACTTAAATGTTAATCTATGTTCATGTTCATTATGAGTTTTGAATAATTTGAAGGCACAAATTTGAAAAAAAAAATAATAAGTATTTAGTGTTGTTTGAAGTTGAGAGCGATAGATTACACTTTGGTTAAAGAATACTTATTATAATAATTTAATCCTTAATTTTTTTTTTTGACATAATCCTTTAATTGTATAAGAGTTTAGAGTTTCAATTTCAATTTAGTTTAGGGTGGAAAATATTATTAAGATTTAATGAGAGTTCTTACCCATTGTAGAGTAAAATTGTGTATTCATGAACTACAAAGTTTAAGTCGTTATATAATAAAAATTGACACTTAATCTTGATTGAGTTTTTCATGTTAGGAGTTAGATTCTTACAAATTCTTATTATATTTTATGGACTAAATTGTTATAAATTAAAACTACAAGGATTAAATTGTTACTTTTTTGTGAGAGAGATTAAATTTTTACTTTTATAAAAGTTTAGAGACCAAAAGTATTATTTAACTATTGTACTTTTTACTTCCATTTCTTTTAATAAAAATTCTTCTTACACTTTGTTAAAAAAAAAAATCTTCTTACACTATTTTCAAAAAAAAAAAAAAAAAAAAAAAAAAACAAATCCTTCATACGTTCAAGCATAGCTCGGAAGATAATATGCCTTTTATTTTGTTTGAGGTTGTAGGTCTAATTCTCTATTTAACAATTATTGAACCAAAAGTAAGATAGAGAGTGATTTGAACATGACCGAAATCACTTTATCGTTAACAAAATTACTTTCGTCTTAAAACGGACCATACTTGACTATAGCAATGTGTTGGAACCTTCCCATCATCAAGATGTTGACGATATATTTTTTTTTCTTCCCATTTTCTCATTTTTAGTTGTCATTATTTTAATGTGGTAGACAGGAAGACATGCACAAACATCTTGTCAAGCCAAGTATTATTATTCTTTTAAATATAGATGTTTGGCCAATAATTTACCAGAGGTTTACGAAAAATCTAAAACCATTGATTCCCAATCAATGTTAGTTTTTGAAATAGCCGTTGCTGTAAATATCGAAATTGTCCTTTCTAGCTGCTGTTTTTTTTTTTTTAATTTCAGTTTTTTTTTTTCTAACTTTTTTAAATTAGAAAATAAAAGGTAAAAAGTAAAAAAAAAAAAAAAGGAATTAAAAAATAAAACAAAAAAGTAAAAAAAAAAGAAATTAGAAAATAAAAAGGAAAAATTTTAAGAACAGAAATTTAAAAAGAAAAAAAGAAAAAAAAATGAAATTTGAAAATAAAAAGGAAAAGATAAAAAAACAGAAATTCCAAAAGACAGCCATTAAAAAATGAAAACAAAAAGTAGAAAAGAAAAAAGAAATTAAGAAATTAAACAAAAAAAAAAAAGTTTACGGAAAAACAATTAAAAATGAAATAATTTTTTTTTGAACCCGCCTCAATCACAATCAATCTGAGCTCATTCTATTAACTTTTTTTTTAAAGGGTAAATAAAAAAAATTACATTTGCATTGAGATGTTATCCCTACCTACATTAACTCTCCAACCAACTTCATAAAGTTTGAATCTATTTGAACAATACTTGTTTCAAAAACAAACTTATCAATCAAACCAACCCATACCATTTAGGTTGGATGTTAATCTAGTTTTTCGAACACCCTTACGACTCGATTGCAACTTAACTATCATTTTTTCACCATTCTAAAAAACACATAAAAAAAATTAAAAACTATTTTTGGATTGAATGTGAAAATTCTTTGGTTGTTGGTTGATTAGTCATAGTCCATTAGTTGTTTAGATGGGTCATGAGGAGGCCAATTCAATGTAGAGGACACATTGAACTTGGATCCCTATTTCCTATTCAATCCAATTAATTTTCTGATTGCCATGCTGGAAAATCAGTCCTAGAATATTTAATGACAAAATCAATGGAAAATTCGTTCTTGGTCCCATTAATTACTCTAATTGAGATATTCCTTTCCTTTTTATTATTATAGAAATTAGGGCAGATGACCTCCTTTAACCTATTAATTTCAAATATGTCTCAATCTTTTAATTATATCAATGGTAAGATTTCATGCATTAATTCGATTTTTATTCTTCCTCAAATCTCCTTAATTATGATTTTATATTAATTATTGAATTCTTTTTCCATTAGCCGTCAACCATATTTGGTATCTTCAAATTTATTACGTGATTTTATTACTAATTGATTCCTTGCCTCAAAATATCCCTTTTTTGAGTTTCATTTTATTCTTGTACCGATTTATTCTTGTTTTTACTTTTTTTTTTTTTTTTTTCAATTTTGGTCAACTTTGGTTTCATGCAAGCTCTCCCCTTCTCCATTTTATTCTCTTTTGCCGCAGCCTCTAACAACAACCTCCATTTCCTTGTTGATTTACTTTATTCAAAAATAAAAAAATAAAAAAAAAACCTCCATTTCCTCATTTATTTTCATTATTTTGCAGCAACCTTCATTTCTCTTGTATGAGTAAACTCATGCCACACTTTTTTTTTTTTAATCTTCAATTTCATTTGGTTGTTTGTAATTCAAATTTCAATTTCATTTCTCTTATTATTTTTTAGGTTCCATCTTAATTTCTATTTGAATGTTTCACAACGGTAAATGGAACGATAGTGACAATTACGTTGATTTCAAAGTTTCAGAGTTAATGTTGTGTCAAGGAGATATCGTTTCAAATTTTGGTTGAAACTATAATGACTTGTCTAGGAACAGTAGGTAATTTTGATTACCCATAAATTTTTTCATGCATAGGACCCCAATATTGTATGAGACGAGATATGAAATTAAGTGACGATAGGACATTTTGTTCGATCCATATCTAACAAATCATAATGAAGTATAATTATGTTCAAATTTTGTACCTATTTCTTCAATCTTCTCCAATGCAGTTGGACATTTTGTTTATATATATTTTTTATATAAACGTATTTCATATACCCGTTGTATATATAAACGACGTATGAAAAAACGAATTTCGTACCTGTTTGTAAGTGGTATATATTGGTACAAAATTGTCATGTATGTGTTAGAATTATGAATAAACGAATTTCATACATGCTTGTAAGTGGTATATATCGATATAGAATTATCATGTATGTGTTAGAATGATGAATAAACGAATTTCATACCTGCTTGTAAGTGGTATATATTTGTACATAATTATCATGTTTGTGTTTAATACCCTTCATATACCTGAATACATTCTAACATCATATAACTGAATACATGTCCATATTCAAGAATTTTAACGTAATTGGTGCTAGATTAAATATATATATATATATCATGTTT
The DNA here is from genome assembly GCA_036850905.1 of Luffa acutangula. Taxonomy (NCBI): domain Eukaryota; kingdom Viridiplantae; phylum Streptophyta; class Magnoliopsida; order Cucurbitales; family Cucurbitaceae; genus Luffa; species Luffa acutangula. Next base: position 5,832,280 of record CM072094.1, on the reverse strand, counting down.
GGGATGGTTACAGAAATTGACCACAGAAAAAAGAAAAAACTCTACCATGTTGTATGTTGTTTGGGAAAATTAAAAAGAAAGTCGATGAATACTAAAATGGAAAGTTGATTTGGGATACTACTTTTCACGAATGAGCATAACAATTCCCTAATTTTTAGGGAAAAAATCAACTGGGACGTGATTCCGGGGGTTAATAACAAAATTATTATTATAAATAATTTATATAATATAACAAATTGATTGAATACCACCGGCAATTTCCCTTTTGGTTATTTCATTTTTGAATTTTTTCACATTTCAACAAGGACAAAAAAGTAATTGGACCTATTCATTTTCCTTTAAGATCCGTTTATGGGTTGCCAACAAGGTAATTTTATAACAATTTTGATATTTTTGTAATAAATGGGCTGTTACCCATTAAGTTAGGAAAGTTTATATATGACACCGCTCTTAACCCTAACATAATAGGTCTAACATAAAAGCCCAAAACGGAAAAGAACAAATTTAATCTCTATACATAATTTAGCGTTTCATATCAAATTCAACGCATATCAACATTTTCCACCAAACTATGTTTGGATTGACAACCTAAATTTAGATAATTATTGTTAATCAATATAGACATTAATAAAAGATTGTTGTAATTATAACAAAGGATGAAAATATTGATGTTAATACTTAATAGTGGTACCTCAAAATTATGGATATATTGAAAGAATATTTTTGAAAAATCACAGATATCACATAAATTTATTGAAAATTTGTAAACCCTCTCTAGAAAACTTTAACAAAAAGCTTATTTTATTTATTTATTATTATTTTTTTTTTGAAATAGTATTTTATTTATTTATTTATTTTGAGAGGAACAAAAAGTTTATCTAATCATAAACTACTATTTTACACATGTACACTCACTTAAAATTAATACACAAATAAATAATAAAATAATGAAAGCCAATAAATGAACACAATTTTGATTTCCATTGACAAATAGACATGTCAATGCAAATAAATAAATTATGTTAAAGTGAGCATAGTTCAGAGGTAATTGACATTTAACTTCGACATGGTCTGGAATTCGAATCCCCATCCTAAATGTTGTTGAATTCAAAAAAGAAAAACATTGTTTAACTTTTTTTAAAAAAAAGAAAAAAACATTATTTAACTTGAATGGTAGACTGTAATGCCCCCTAAATTCAACTTAAACTGGGAACATTGCTAAGCTTTATATCCTAACACCAACTTAATGTCCCGAAAATTTCAGCAACATAACGACATAACTATAGAACAAAAAATTTTAGTACCTAAAAAACGAGAATACACACTTCTAATCCAGATCACAACTCTACTTCACTTGACAACATCCCAACATACTCAATGAATTAAGAACTAACTCCACATCTCAAGCAAATATAAGACGAGTCAGATCTCGTAACAAGTGCAATTAATAAAACTGACAAATTCAAGATAAAAGAAACTAAAATCTTAAGTCTATTACAACTACAAAACAATTAACCGCAATCACTTTGGTTTAACAAAAGTATTTAAACACCAAGGTACATATAATAACTACTATCTAATGGTCTCTTCCTTCAAGTCTCCTCTTCATCACCAAGTTCGAGTATGATCTCATCACCTGCAAAACCTGGTGGTGGGTCAGTACAAAACCATGGTACTGAGTAAGTGGCTCACACCTGTAGAGTCATCAAACAACATACAACATACAAGGAAAACATCATGTTTTTCGATCACAATAACATGCTTTATATACGAGGTGAACAACATACATATTGTAACACACTCAACTAATGCAATCGTGCAACAATCATGCACCTAACACATGAATTCTCGTATCATGTCGTGCACACAATGTTTCCACTCAAGCTCCACGAGCTCACTCAACACTCGTAGCTCTTACAAAGCTCTCTAATACTGACTTCTTCGAGTCACGTCGACCCCTTACCATATTACCCAGGGCCTCGATGTTTCTCTATGGCGTTCAGCGTTCGACCCTTGACCATATTACCCAAGGCCTTGAACTGTGCATCTCCCCTTGGACATATTACCCAAGGCATCCGATGACTTTCACAACGTATAGACTCATCACATCGCCCCTTGGCCATATTACCCAAGGCACTCGATGCTCCTCTTAATCCATTGGTGACATACCACTCCTCGACCATTTTTACCCAAGGCACCTAGTATTCACCTAACTTTCCTTTTTAATCACACAAGGCCCTCTAACCTCACAATCTTACTAGAATGCATGAATCCTACACATCATGCTTCTAGACCATGTACCATGCCAATGACATACTCATAAATCCAAAATGCACATTCCATACATGCTCTTGAACTCATATCATGCTTTTAGTCCATACAATCAAACAACATGCTCTCAACATTAGATTCATGTTTTTCAGACAATCACCATGAACAACAAGATTATTGCACAATGTCAAACCACATTACAATAGCATACTACACATCACAAACCAACATCAACACCCGATACAATGCCAGATCATAGATTAACATAATTCAGCAATCTCAAAATTCACAATAATTCATGAACATCAACACGTCAGCAGAGCACATAATAAAACTAAATCGATATAACACACAACATGCTGGCACACAACAAACAAACTCAAAAGGTAGAAATCCACTTACAAAAAGCTAAAGCACTCCTAGGTGAATCTAACGAGCTCCTGCAATAAGAAAGATAAGGCTTCAAAGCTAGGATTCACTTGCTAAACCTAAAACTAAGACGAAAGGCTGCTTAGAAGAGATTTATTACCCATCAAGAGGCTTACGTTAGGATTTCAACAATCTAAGGCCAAATTGAAACCTTAGAAGCACAGACACTTCTAAAATGACGAAGTGTCAGTGTCGGACACGTGTCCGACACGCCACGTGGCGTGTCTGATTTTTTTTTAATTTTTTATTTTCGGACACTGCTGGACACGGCTCGGACACGACTGGGACACGGCTCGGACACGACTCCAACAAGATTTTTTTTCTTTTTTTTTTCCTATTTTTATCCATAGTTATTTTTTATCCTTTTGTTTTTTTCTGTTTTTATCCTCCTCTACCGCCTTTGTGTTTTTTTTTTCTATTTTTATTCATAGTTATGTTTTTATCCTTGTAGTTTTTTTCTGTTTTTATCCTTCTCTGTAGCCTTTGTGTTTTTTTTTCCTGTTTTTATCCATAGTTCTGTTTTTTTTTTCTTTTTTTCTGTTTTTATCCATAGTTCTGGTTTTTACTTGAGAAAATTTACATAAAAGTATTAAATATTCATAATATGTCAAAATATGCACACATATATATGTTTTTTTTTTTTAAAATGAACTTGTCCCCAACGTGTCGTGTCCTACTTTTTTGAAAATTGACGTGTCGCCGTGTCCGTGTCCGTGTCGTGTCGTGTCCGTGTCGCGTGTCAGTGTCCGTGCTTCTTAGACTGAAACTACAGGCAAGATTTCCAAAGGTTAGAAACTAGTTCATAGAATATAAAACTAGCTTGAAAAGGTTTAAACGAAGTCTTGCTACCTAATCCTTACCAAAAAGACTTGGGTCTTGACCAAAAGTGATCAAATGAGTCCGAACCTACAAATAGGGAGCTTCCAAGCAATAGGGATCAATCTAACAAACATTAAAATACTTTTAATGAGTTCGAAAGGTCTAAAACATGCTGGAAATTGTTAAACCTTACCCAAAAGACTTGAACACTTGCTGGACAGTGATCGAAAGGCTCCAAAAATGTTGATATGAAGCTGCAGGGCTATGGGCAATCTGATCTAAGACCTTTCGGGCTATGGGTAAATGCCAAAAGTCGGGTTCGAACCTAACAACTTGCTGGAAATTGATTCAAATGGCCTAATCCTGCAAATTTGGAGTTGTTAGAGAGTGGGTAATTCATATCAATGCTATTTGAGATATGGGTAATCTGATTCAAAGATTAACAGAATGTGGGTAAGAGTTAAACCTCACCAAAAGAGGAAAAACGTTGATGTTTGTCCTCTAGAACACAAAATTGAGCACGACCATAGGAAGCCTTCATGCCGATAGAACCGAAACTTGCACCAAATCTTCACGTTCACTGCGAATGTTGCGTTCCTATCTTTCAATCACAACTCTGGGCGAGATAGAATCTGTTTAAGGAGGAAGGCGTTGTCAATTTTGTTTGAGGACCTCATCTTGACTCGCCTAGCCATGGGTTCACACACAGAGAAGAGAATGGAAAGGGAAAAATTGAGCAGTTTGTCACGTGCAAGGAAGAAGACGACGACTAAGTTCGAGTTTGGTACTGGAATCGAGTGGAGGCCGCTACGCAAACGTGTTGGCCACGATTTGAAGTTACTAGTCGTCGAAGGAAAGAAGACGAAGGTTTGCGTCGTGGGTCATCGCGGGCTGGCTGAGAGAGAACGAGACGACGTCGACGCGTGGTTGTGCAACCCATCGGAGGAAGAAGAAGAACGAAAAGGAAGGGGTTGGAGTCACGTTCGTTTGAGGTTGTTGCCGAACAAAGAAGAAGACCGGAGGGGCTAAACGACGACAACACAAGAAGAGAGGAAGGGATTTTGGACTAGGGTTTCTTTTCTTTCCTTACCCCACTTAGAAAATTCTAATAAATAGAATAGAGAAAAGACTTGGGTATTATAATTTTACAAAATGAACCCAATCAATTTAGGAAAGGAAAACTATAAGGAATTTCCAATTTTGAAAACCTGCCATAAGGAATCTAAGGATTTAGGACAAAATCTAATTAGAAGAAAAGATGGGTTACTCTTTGAACTTAGGGAGATTATATGAAAATAAAATTCTAAAATTAGAGAATTAAAGATTTAAAAATCTATTTCCCCTAAATTTCAAGAAATTTAATTTATCAACTTAACATCTAGCATTAAATTCTAGATACAAACTTTAGAGAATAGACCCAATTGATCTAGAATGAACTAAATTTTTTATAACGCAGGGCGTTTCAGACAATTATTAATATATCAATGAATAAATATATAAGAAATAAAATGAATGAAAGGTCAAACAAAGATTTTAAAAATGATTTGCGTCCTATTTGTTGTCTTTAGATTTTTATTCATATTTTAATACAATAATTTTGATGTAATTTTATTGCTTATAAATTTATCTTTTGTCTGACATATTAAATAGGGTTATCTTAATCATTTTGTCATGGTTAATGACATGACATTTTGAGGTTTCATTAAGAGCTATCTAAAGCCTTGCAATTAAATTGTTTTGGACAGGTTATAATAAATTCAATTTTAACATTTGTGCTTTTCGTTTCAAATTTAGTCTAGAAATTTTTTAATTTTTGCAATTAGTTTCTTGAGTTGCCAACATTCAAGTTGGATTGTGATAGCACCTAACTTGTGCTATCTTATTATCGCTAATCTAAACTTGTTAGATTTATTTTGATGGTTTAATGGCCTATTTTATAGAGAACTTTTGAGCAACTTGAAGTCTGTGGATGAAGAGGAGGTGAAAAGTGTTTGGTTTTATGCCCTAAAACTCGTAGATAGTAAATGTACTTTTGACCGAACATTAATAAAAATGATGTATTATTCAATGTTTGTATTATATCTTGTCTTATTAATCCTAATCCAATAAACTAAACATCCAAGGCTAATAGAATGAGGCTTGAACTAGTATGTAGGGACATACGGGGATCAATGTTCAAGTTTTAGCCTAAAGGGTCTATAGTATAGGGATAAGGCTGGGTACCTTATCCTGGTGACACTATGGATACGGCCCGCATTGTATATTGATACAAACGTAGTGATCCAACGCGTTCATGTGGTTGACATGCGAGAGGGGGTATCCTGTGCAATGAGTTTGCACAAAGACCGGACCGCGAAATAGTTAACCACTAACTGTAACACCGTTAGTTAGCTCGGTTTCTATTTCACTAGGATGACCTAGGCAACTTGGTCTTAATCCTGAGTGGATTATGGACTCCTGTCCATGAGGGATTGTCCTTTGATTTGTACGGGTGAGAGTGGCCTGTTCGCCGACTCAATAAGCCTACCATTTTGGGGACAAGACCGAGTGGGGAGCTGGGAACGTAGTCTTACAAGATGGAATTCACTCCTTCCCGATATTAGGGTAAGTAGAGGTGTGTTCCCTTAAGTGGTGTCTCCGGGTCTTGAACAATGGGCCCTACCCTCTTTATGGCACGAGAGGGATTTCTGTTTGCTGGTTGGACCACAAACAGGTTGTTCATTAGAGGAGCACTGGTACTTAAGGATCAAGAGGTAGCCCAGGGGTAAAACGGTAATTTGACCTAGCTGGGGTACGAACACACGTGAAGGGCTAACTTGCTGTTGACGGTCGATATCCGTGGACACAGAAATATATCTGCAGTGAGAAGAGTGCAGCTGTGGCTCTTTAGTGGAGTGAACCACAGTTAACGAACATTGATTAACTTGGTTAATGAGTTTAGCCAATTAATCTCATATCGTTGGAGCTTCTGATCTGTAGGTCCATTAGGTCCCACCGGTAGCTCACTAGGGGCGTTGAGGTAAAATTCTAAGGGAGAATTGAATATTCGAAAGTGTTCGAATATTAAACTTGAATATGAATTTGATTCATATTAAAACTATAGGTTATAATTAAAGTACATTAGATGTGCATTAATACTATAGTTTAAAATAGAGAGAAATATAATTGAATATTTGATATTTAATTATTAAATTAATTAATTGTTGAATTAATTAATTGTTTGTTTTAATTTAATTCGATTAAATTTGATTTAATTGAATTTCATTAAAACTATGGGTAAAAGTGGTTATACACATATAAATGTGATTTATATGGTTTCATTAAATTAAGTAGTTAATTTAATAATATTATTAATTAATTATTTTTGAATAATTAATTAATTACTCAATCAGTTGTTTAAACTGATTGAGTCTTCCACTATCCCAGCAACTGAACGTTGAGGGAGAGATTTTTTAGGGAGGTTACTCCCAATCGTTGGTGAATAGAAAAATGGCTATCTCTCTCATTGATTCAGTACGCTTCAGATCAATTTTTTCACAGTCTCTCTCTCTTGGCATTCTTCCCTCTGCAACACAGAAGAATTTTTTCTCCCTAGAAATCTGAGGATCCCACCATCCACCTCAACTTACATCCCGTGAGAATACCGGTGCTACTACGTGGTAGTGTTCGTGGTGAAATTGCAGCATCAAAGGAAGGATTAGCTGTTGGAATTTTCAGATTCAAGGTGATTTGGTTGGTGAAACGACCGAGAATGGCTTCAAAAGTAAGTTTTCTTGATCTCGGATCAATAGGGTCCTTTATAGATTAGATCTATAGCTTTTAGAGGTGTTTTAAGCATGTTTTATATCCGTTTTACAACATGTATTTAGTTTTTTTTTCTTGCTGTAAATTTATATGTTTTGCCGTCGTATTGGTATCCCAATCGGCATTTAAACCGGTTAAGGTCTCTGAACGTTTCCGCTGCGCTAGGGCTTTAATCCCTACAATTGGTATCAGAGCCAAATCGTGTTTTGAATATTGATTTGGGATTTGCGATTGGCTGATTCGGTGGGATTAATTTTGCATTATGAATGTGGGTTTGCGATAAACTGTTTAGATTTAATTTGGCCTTAGATTTACAGTATTTTCATTGATTTGATCATGTAAGACCCCTACGTTTTTGGGCAAAATTATGTAAATCGAGTCTGTACTAGTCCGGGTCATGTTTAGGCTTGAAAATCGATGAAGATCGTGGAAGAAATCGATGAAAATCGTGAAGAACAGTCGCGGTTCTGCCCAGAAAATAGGTCCAGACGCAACAGCGTCGGGACGCTAGGCGTTGTGCGTCTCGACGCTATCGCGATTCCACGCTCCAGACAGTTGAAATCGCGCCAGCGTCGGGACGCTAACTGCTCAACGTCTCGACGCTGTCACGATTTCGTGCGGCGCCAGGTTTTTCGTGAAAACGTGGGTGGTGCCCTAATTGGCCAGTCTGGTTCGTGCATTTTGGGTTAGCTGGGACCGGTTTGGTCCGGTTTGACCCGGTTTTGGGTGCGGTTCGAGTTTTTCAAGTCCGGTTCGAAGTGGTTCGGGTCGATTCAAGGCTTGTAGACCGGATTTGGAGTTGCAGAATTTTGTAATAGGATAGATTTATTGCTTTATTAGTGTAATTTTGCTTTAATCTATCCTAGGGGCCAATTAAATCGGTTTATTCGCTATTTAAATGCTTTATGGATGTCATTTAAATTTTAATCCCACCTTAGGATATAAAGCATGCTCATGCATTATGTATGTTATAATGTGATTATAATATTTGATGATAATGCATGGATTTTCATGATTTATTTAATATATAGTAGAGTTATATTAAATTCATGAAAATAGAATAGTATGATGCATGCAATTACATAGTTTTAATATAAGAGTTATATTACAAATAAATTGTTTGCAGCATGCTAAGGCGATTTTCCATTTTTGGCAATAATAAATTGTTTATTTATTAAAAATGGGAATCAAGTTGCATTGAGCATGATACATCCATACGTTAATATAAGAGTTATATTAATTATCATGCAATGCATAGTTCTATAGTCTTAATTTCATTAACTTGAATATGATTGTTAATTGTTTTTAAAACTATAGTATGCATGATTATAGGGCTAATCATTAAAATTTTGAAATAGTTTAAAATTTATGATTAGAAACCGTCAATCTATAATCAAGATATGCATGCACACATAGGATCTTAGGTTAAATTGAATTAATTTTAAATGAGTTAAAATTAATTAGATCTAAGATCATTTTCTAATAGGATTAGAAATTCTTACTTAGTTTTAAAATAGTTTTAATGAACTAAGTAGGATGAACATTCTTGAGATTATAAGGGAACTCTACCAGTACAAGTTCTGTCTAAGGATTGGAGGTATTTAAGTTGACGGTATACGGAACACCTCCTACTTGGGAACTGATCTGGAACACCGGAGTTGAATTAATCTCAGGTTAATGTTAGAATAATGTCGCTAGGTAAATTAAAATTGTTTAATACACCTAGACATTAGGTCTTATTATAATAGTTATAATAGGACTAGACTTAGATAAATGACTTAGCCGGATTTATCTAGGTTTAATCAAACCCTAAAATATCCGATAGGTTACTTTAGTGGGAGGAAAATTACAAAACTTGATTTAAATCGAGTTTTGCTCCTGCGTCCCTGTATAGTTCACACCGTGAGATCCATGCTCGGCTTCGTGTCGTCGTAGAGCGGCCTCCCTTTGGAGAGTGTTTGCATGGGTCAATACCAAGGTGAATGGGGAAAGTGACTATAGTAAGTGGGAGCGGGACGCGTGTCAACGTATCCTTCGGTCTCCACCCCTAGGTCACAACGTGAGATTCCTATGATCCGCCTGCGTGTTGCCCTGGAGCAACCACCCCTTCGGAGGGCCTGATCATAGGATTCGGAACACCGTGAACTCCTGAATAGGATAGGATCACTTAGGCTAATTACCAACAGTTGTCTTTCCTAACGGTAGCCTGTTGGTCCATGCCTCTGAGATCTGAAAGTGGGAGGGTTACACTTACGGGGAGGAGTTAATTTGTTAACAAATCCTTGACCGAACAACGGTGGTTAATATCTAATGGAATATGAGTTATTCTGGTATTAGAAATTGACTGAGAAGAGTCTCATTGTAGAGGAGGGACAACTGATCACCCTTCGGTGGCTGTTCTTCTAAACCTCTAAAGCATCGTTGCGAAACACAATCATAGTTTTATTAGGGTTCTTTGACTGTTTGTTTGCAAAATTGATTGGATGTATGCAATTGTTTGTATTGCTTGTGTGATGAGTTAAGGCAAAGATAACTAATACGGTCACTTGTTTGTTTTTTCAGCAATGTCTTCCTCTATTATTTCCTTGCTTAAAAACGAACAACTTACCGGCGAAAATTTTCCACAATGGAAATCCAATCTCAACACTATACTCGTGGTAGAAGATCTTAGGTTCGTCTTAACGGAGGAGTGTCCTCCAGTTCCCCCTCGCACTGCCGCTCAGGCAGTAAAAGACGCCTACGAACGCTGGACTAAGGCCAACGAAAAGGTCAAAGTCTATATTCTGGTCAGCTTGTCTGAAGTATTGGCCAAGCGTTACGAGAACGTGGAAACAGCCAGGGAGATTATGAATTCCCTGCAGGAGATGTTTGGACTTCCGTCCTACCAGCTCCACCACGACGCCTTGAAGAACGTCTTCAATGCCAAGATGCTGGAAGGTCAATCTGTTCGGGAACACGTCCTGGACATGATTAACCAGTTCAACATAGCTGAGGCAAATGGCGGGGTTGTCTGCGAGCGCAGTCAGGTTGCGTTCATCCTTCACTCGCTCCCGACGAGCTATCTGTCTTTCAGGACGAACGCGAGCATGAATAAGATTCAGTTCAACCTGACTACCCTCCTCTCGGAGTTACAGATTTATGAGTCCTTGCAGAAAAGCAAAGGCAAAAATGTGGTTAAAGGAGAGGCCAACGTGACCCATTCCAAAAAGAAGTTCCTGAAGGGTTCATCCTCAAGGACTAAATCTGTACCCCAGGCTTCTTCATCGAAGCAGATCCAAAAGAGGAAGGGAGACAAGGGGAAGGCTCCTGCACAGGCTGTGCAAGGGAAGGGGAAGGCCAAGGTTGTGGCCGACAAAGGCAGGTGCTTCCACTGCAACGCAGATGGTCACTGGAAGCGGAACTGTCCCCGCTACCTTGCTGAGAAGAGAAGAGAAAAAGAAGGTAAATTCGATTTACTTGTGTTAGAGACTTGTCTCATTGAACATGATGAGTTTGCCTGGATACTGGATTCGGGAGCCACTAATCATGTTTGCTCTTCTTTTCAGGGAAATGATTTCCAGCAGCTGGCAGACGGTGAAATGACGCTCAAGGTTGGAACAGGAGACGTCGTTTCAGCTCGTGCAGTGGGAGCTGCAAAATTATTTTTTAGAAATAAGTATTTAATTTTGGAGAACTTGTATTTGGTTCCTAGAATCAAAAGGAATCTTATTTCTGTATCTGCTTTACTTGAACAAGGTTACAATATTTCATTCTTACTTAATGAAGATTTGATTTCTCGGAATGGAATTTATGTTTGTTCAACTAAGCGTGAAAATAATTTGTTTGTGTTAAGACCAACTGATGCTAAGGCTATTTTAAGTCATGAAATGTTTAAAACGGCCGAAACGCAAAACAAAAGGCAAAAAGTTTCTCCTTTAAGTAACAACACGTATCTTTGGCACCTTCGTCTTGGTCATATTAACATCGATCGGATCGATCGTTTGGTTAAAAATGGACTTCTAACTGATATAGAAGATACATCTTTACCACCCTGTGAATCGTGTCTCGAGGGTAAAATGACCAAGAGGCCTTTTACTGGAAAAGGTTATAGGGCCAAAAAACCACTTGAACTAATACATTCGGATCTTTGTGGTCCAATGAATGGAAAGGCTCGAGGTGGTTATGAATATTTTATCTCTTTCATAGATGATTATTCTCGATATGGTTACTTGTACCTGATGGGCCATAAGTCTGAGGCTCTTGAAAAGTTCCAAGAGTTTAAGGCTGAGGTAGAAAACCTGTTAGGTAAAACAATTAAAACACTTCGATCAGATCGAGGTGGAGAGTATTTAGATCAGCGATTCCAGGACTATATGATAGAACATGGAATCCAATCACAACTCTCAGCACCTGGTACACCTCAGCAGAATGGTGTATCAGAAAGGAGAAATAGAACCTTGTTGGACATGGTTCGATCTATGATGAGCTATGCTCAATTGCCTAGCTCGTTTTGGGGGTATGCAGTAGCGAGTGCAGTACATATTCTTAACAACGTTCCCTCAAAAAGTGTTTCTAAAACTCCTTTTGAGCTCTGGAAGGGGCGTCAACCTAGTTTGCGTTACTTCCGTATCTGGGGTTGTCCTGCACATGTGTTAGTGACAAATCCTAAGAAATTGGAACCACGTACGAGAATATGCCAATTTGTTGGGTACCCGAAAGAAACGAGAGGTGGTCTTTTCTATGACACTCAAGATAATAAAGTATTTGTATCGACAAATGCAACTTTGTTGGAGGAAGACCACATTCGAGATCATCGACCACGAAGTAAGTTAGTATTAGGAGAAGCTACAGAAGGATCAACAAGGGTTGTTGATGAACCTGGTCCTTCAACAAGAGTTGTTGGAGAATCCAGTTCTTCTCGTCAGTCTAGTCCTCCTCACGTAGTGGGAGAGCTTCGACGCAGTGGGAGGGTTGTGATACAACCTAACCGCTACTTGGGTTTAACAGAAACACAAGTAGTCATACCTGATGACGACGTAGAAGATCCATTGTCTTATCGTCAGGCAATGAATGACGTAGATAAGGACGAGTGGGCCAAAGCCATGGACCTTGAGATGGAGTCTATGTACTTCAATCAAGTTTGGGAACTTGTAGATCTACCTGAAGGGGTCAAACCCATTGGGTGTAAATGGATCTATAAGAGGAAAAGAGATGCTGCTGGGAAAGTACAGACTTTCAAAGCCAGACTCGTAGCAAAGGGTTATACCCAACGAGAAGGGGTGGATTATGAAGAAACCTTTTCTCCAGTTGCTATGCTTAAGTCCATAAGAATTCTCTTATCCATTGCCACGTTTTATGACTATGAAATTTGGCAAATGGATGTCAAGACAGCTTTTTTGAATGGCAACCTTGACGAGAGTATTTTTATGTCTCAACCCCAAGGGTTCATAACCCAAGGTCAGGAGCAAAAGGTTTGCAAACTGAATCGATCCATTTATGGGTTGAAACAGGCCTCCCGATCATAGAATATTAGGTTTGATACTGCGATCAAATCTTTTGGTTTTGACCAGAATGTTGATGAGCCTTGTGTATACAAGAAGATCAACAAGAATAAAGTAGCTTTCCTCGTACTGTATGTTGACGACATCCTACTCATTGGGAATGATGTAGGGTATCTGTCTGACGTAAAAGAATGGCTAGCAGCTCAATTCCAAATGAAAGATTTGGGTGAGGCCCGGTATGTTCTTGGCATCCAGATTATTCGGGATAGAAAAAACAAATCGCTAGCTCTGTCTCAAGCAACGTATATCGACAAGATGTTGGCTCGATATTCGATGCAAAACTCCAAGAAGGGCTTGTTGCCTTTCAGGCATGGGGTTCACCTGTCTAAGGAACAGTCTCCTAAGACACCTCAAGAAGTTGAGGATATGAGACGGATTCCCTACGCCTCTACAGTGGGTAGCTTAATGTATGTCATGCTATGCACGAGGCCTGACATTTGTTATGTTGTAGGGATTGTCAGCAGATATCAGTCAAATCCAGGGTTAGACCACTGGACCGCCGTTAAAGGAATCCTCAAGTATCTTAGGAGAACGAGGGACTACATGCTGGTGCTTGGGGCTAAAGAGTTAGTTCTCACAGGATACACCGACTCTGACTTCCAGACTGACAAGGATTCTAGGAAATCCACGTCCGGGTCAGTTTTCACCCTTAATGGGGGAGCTGTAGTTTGGAGGAGTATAAAGCAAGGATGCATAGAAGACTCCACGATGGAGGCTGAGTATGTAGCTGCTTGTGAAGCAGCTAAGGAAGCTGTTTGGCTAAGGAAGTTCTTGACAGATTTGGAAGTTGTTCCAAATATGAACTTGCCCATTACGTTATACTGTGACAACAGTGGGGCTGTAGCCAATTCAAAGGAACCTCGCAGCCACAAAAGAGGTAAACGCATAGGGAGGAAGTATCATCTGATTCGAGAGATTGTGCAAAGAGGAGATGTGGTCGTGACCAAGATCGCTTCCGAGCACAACATTGCTGATCCGTTTACGAATGCCCTCTAGGCTAAAGTGTTCGAGGGTCATCTAGAAAGTCTAGGTCTGCGAGACATGTATATAGCGTAATCTAGGACAAGTGGGAGATGTGTAATGGGTGTAAGGATGCCCTAGTTTATTGTATTTTGTATATTTACCTTTTATGTAATGTACAACATACATGTACCATTTCCAGCTTTGGATTATATTGTATATATTTTCCCTGTAACTTGAGTTTTAGTTCAAGTGGGAGTTTGTTGGGTTTTATGCCCTAAAACTCGTAGATAGTAAATGTACTTTTGACCGAACATTAATAAAAATGATGTATTATTCAATGTTTGTATTATATCTTGTCTTATTAACCCTAATCCAATAAACTAAACATCCAAGGCTAATAGAATGAGGCTTGAACTAGTATGTAGGGACATACGGGGATCAATGTTCAAGTTTTAGCCTAAATGGTCTATAGTATAGGGATAAGGCTGGGTACCTTATCCTGGTGACACTATGGATACGACCCGCATTGTATATTGATACAAACGTAGTGATCCAACGCGTTCATGTGGTTGACATGCAAGTGGGGGTATCATGTGCAATGAGTTTGCACAAAGACCGGACCGTGAAATAGTTAACCACTAACTGTAACACCGTTAGTTAGCTCGGTTTCTATTTCACTAGGATGACCTAGGCAACTTGGCCTTAATCCTGAGTGGATTATGGACTCCTGTCCATGAGGGATTGTCTTTTGATTCGTACGGGTGAGAATGGCCTGTTCGCCAACTCAATAAGCCTACCATTTTGGGGACAAGACCGAGTGGGGAGCTGGGAACGTAGTCTTACAAGATGGAATTCACTCCTTCCCGATATTAGGGTAAGTAGAGGTGTGTTCCCTTAAGTGGTGTCTCCAGGTCTTGAACAATGGGCCCTACCCTCTTTATGGCACGAGAGGGATTTCTGTTTGCTGGTTGGACCACAAACAGGTTGTTCATTAGAGGAGCACTGGTACTTAAGGATCAAGAGGTAGCCCAGGGGTAAAACGGTAATTTGACCTAACTGGGGTACGAACACACGTGAAGGGCTAACTTGCTGTTGACGGTCGATATCCGTGGACACAGAAATATATCTGCAGTGAGAAGAGTGCAGCTGTGGCTCTTTAGTGGAGTGAACCACAGTTAACGAACATTGATTAACTTGGTTAATGAGTTTAGCCAATTAATCTCATATCGTTGGAGCTTCTGATCTGTAGGTCCATTAGGTCCCACCGGTAGCTCACTAGGGGCGTTGAGGTAAAATTCTAAGGGAGAATTGAATATTCGAAAGTGTTCGAATATTAAACTTGAATATGAATTTGATTCATATTAAAACTATAGGTTATAATTAAAGTACATTAGATGTGCATTAATACTATAGTTTAAAATAGAGAAATATAATTGAATATTTGATATTTAAATATTAAATTAATTAATTGTTGAATTAATTAATTGTTTGTTTTAATTTAATTCGATTAAATTTGATTTAATTGAATTTCATTAAAACTATGGGTAAAAGTGGTTATACACATATAAATGTGATTTATATGGTTTCATTAAATTAAGTAGTTAATTTAATAATATTATTAATTAATTATTTTTGAATAATTAATTAATTACTCAATCAGTTGTTTAAACTGATTGAGTCTTCCACTATCCCAGCAACTGAACGTTGAGGGAGAGATTTTTTAGGGAGGTTACTCCCAATCGTTGGTGAATAGCAAAAGGGCTATCTCTCTCATTGATTCAGTATGCTTCAGATCAATTTTTTCACAGTCTCTCTCTCTTGGCATTCTTCCCTCTGCAATACAGAAGAATTTTTTCTCCCTAGAAATCTGAGGATCCCACCATCCACCTCAACTTACATCCCGTGAGAATACCGGTGCTACTACGTGGTAGTGTTCGTGGTGAAATTGCAGCATCAAAGGAAGGATTAGCTGCTGGAATTTTCGGATTCAAGGTTATTTGGTTGGTGAAACGACCGAGAACGGCTTCAAAAGTAAGTTTTCTTGATCTCGGATCAATAGGGTCCTTTATAGATTAGATCTATAGCTTTTAGAGGTGTTTTAAGCATGTTTTATATCCGTTTTACAGCATGTATTTAGTTTTTTTTTTCCTGCTGTAAATTTATATGTTTTGCCGTCGTATTGGTATCCCAATCAGTATTTAAACCGGTTAAGGTCTCTGAACGTTTCCGCTGCGCTAGGGTTTTAATCCCTACAAAAAGACCCAAGCAGATCGCCACAATCCCGAAAGGCAGTGCCAAGGAGTCAAAATGATCAGCCCACATGCCAAGAATCCTGAGAGATTAGCGTCTCAATGCTAAGAAAAGGTGCATCACGTTGAAAATTACATGGCGTCTTGACACTACCCTGATAGCCTGCGAAGCGTGCTGGACGCTCCGATTATAATTTAAATATTGGGTTCGGTTTTCAACGCCGACTAGGTTAGAATTTCGATTGTAGTTTCGTTTTAGTTCGTTTTTCTATGTTCTTTTCAATTCTCTTAGGATTCTAGACCATTTAGCATGCATTTTCTTGGATTGATTTCATTGTTTTCTTACATTATGCGTAGCTAAACTTATTGTATCGTTGGATTTGGTTGACTACTGAACCAATTTTTTATCTTGGCTGAATTTGATGGTTTTTAATCTGAATTTCATGGAGTTGGTTTGATGCTTATCGCGATTCTTGTTTAAATCAATGTATTTTATGTTTTTCCTTTTTGTGTGACCGACATAAAAACCCAAATATAATAAGAAAACACCCCTTCCCAGTGGACAACGGCCAGACCACTACTACTGCATAGTAGTTAGGAGCCGATTATAAATTTTATTTTGGTCGAGAGGCCTCGACAACCTCCCCATCACTTATTCTTCTTTCTTTTCTTTTTTCCTTTTTTTCCATACATTAATTGTTATTCATAGCAAATACTTGAGGCGAGTAAAAAATATATGCTATCTATTACCTAAAAAGCATGGAAGACTATCCAGATTGTGCTACAAAAAAGGGAAAATTACACCTTTAAAAATGGGCAAGCAAACTTTTTCCAATACCCCAAAAATACTTTTGGGTAAAGGGCAAATCCAAGACAACAACCATACTCAAGAACAAGTTCACAAAGTGAGCTCAAACCCAAAATTTTACAAACAAAGCAAAGAACATACAACAACCATACTCAAGAACAAGTTCACAAAGTGAGATCAAACCCAAAATTTTACAAACAAAGAAAAGAACATACAACAACCATACTCAACAACAAGTTCACAAACTGAGCTCAAATCCAAAATTTTAAAAACAAAGCAAAGAACATACAATAACCATACTCAACAACAAAAAGTGAGCTCAAACCCCCAAATTTTACAAATAAAGCAAAGAACATACAACAACCATACTCGAGAACAAGTTCACACAGTGAGCTCAAAACCCAAAATTTTACAAACAAAGCAAAGAACATACAACAACCATAGTCAAGAACAAGTTCACAAAGTGAGCTCAAATCCAAAATTTTACAAACAAAGCAAAGAACATACCACAACCATACTCAACAACAAGTTCACAAAGTGGCTACCAAAACTGCAGGTAGGAGTGAAATAAATTGAACCGAACCGATCGGTTCGGTTCGGTTGTACAGGCTATAACAGACAAGACCGAACCGAACCGATCGGTTTGGGTCTTTTCCTGAATCGAGACCACTTTTGCCCTAAAAAATAAAATGTTGCAGCCGCCGCTTCCCTTCTTCTCAGTTGAAATTGCTTCCCTTCTTCTCAGATGAACATCGCCACCGCGCTTCCCTTCTTCTCAGATGAACGTCGCCGCCCGCGCTTCCCTTCTTCTCAGATGAACATCGTCGCCCGCCTTCTTTTCCTCAAGCTGGTGCTGACTGTTTGTGGTGTAAGTTCTGAGTTTTCGAATATAAAATCTTCATCTATATAAGTTCCTCTGTTTTCAAATCTCATGATTTCTCCCCTCCGTTGCTCACTCCGCCGTCGGCCACTGCTGTTCCCCTCCGTCGTCGGGCCGCTGCTTTCCTCTCCGTCGTCGGGCGCTGCTTTCTCTTTCGTGCACACTCCTCTTTCGATAGAAGAAAGAGGATAAAAGAAAAGAAAAACCGACCCGACCCGACCCGATCGGTTCTGGTCATGTCGGGTCGGTCTGTCCGTACAACCGACAGAAGTTGGGTCGGGTTGTCCGTACAACCAATCCGACCCGAGTTTTTTACACCCCTAACTGCAAGATAGCTACCATAATTGCTGGATAGTCACATACACACAAATCAATTATAGTCATGCACTTGAACCTAAATTAAGTATAGTACATAAATGACGTAAACTCAGTACATACCTAAAGGTTTGAAGACCCTCCTCCTTGTTGTTTGCCCACGAATTGTTCGAATTGAGCCCACCTTTCTTCCCATATCTCGTTTTGCTGCTTGAAGAATGTTTTAAGCTTCTCGTTCAATTTCTTGAGCATATCCATCTCAGATTGCATCATCTCTACTTTCTTCTCAAGCTCTCTTTCACGAGGGGTTGAAGACGTGACACTGATAGACGAGCTAGGATTTGGATCCCAACCAAGACCTTTCTCGGACCCTTCTTCTGGTGATGCTTTCGATGCTTTCACTAGCTCGTCCATTTCCAACTAGTCATAATATAATAGGGTCAAATGAAATATACAAAGAACAGACACTCATTACTAAGAAATATAACTTACGTATACATCTCTCACAGTGTTGTTGATGCTTCCTTTCTTCTTAGTAAAATGAGTATCGTGGAACAAATCCACTGGCCCAATGTCACGACCATGTAGTATTTTCTTTAAGCCCAAAACACACACCAGTAGTCATAATAAAGATATAAGGAATATAAGGAAAAACCAAAAAGAAAAAAGTCTTTGCCTTACCAGTCCACTTTGGTTCTGAACAAAAGACTTACATCCAGTTCGATGGTTGTAGGAGAGCTGTGAGCGACTCCTCTTATTCTGCTCTGTTTTTTTCTAAAAAAAATTAATGATTAGTATTTTTTTTTTGTAAATGTCTTACGCATAACTAGAAGTAAAACAAGAAATTGTACCTTCCTTTCGGGAGTCTCCCATCTGTTGCATAGCATATTCCAATCGTTCATGTCTCTAATTTTTTTTGGTGGATTTTCACGAGCAACTTTAGGGTCCTCATATTCCTTGTAGTGCATATGCAACTCCTCATCAATATGAATGGGTATCTTATCAGGTGTAGCCACATATCGGTTAATTTTGATGCTTCGACTATGCCCTCTCGGTTGTCTTCCTCGTAATGAGCTAGATCCTGAAACAAGGAAGAAGTTGTTAGTTAATGAAATAACCTTTAAAAATATAAGTTTGTATGATATGATTATTACCTGAAGCTCGTGCAGTCTCCCGCTCAGTCGAGGAACCAACCGTTGCATGGTCTGCATCCTCTTCATACTTGGAAGATGCATTGTGCTCTCGACTTTGACCCAACATGGTCCTACATTCTTAGACAACATGAAAAAAAATGACTTACAAAAACTATAATGCATTCTATTATATATTATGAAATTCAAATGCATAGATTATTACACTTATTCACTATCCTGATCATCAGAATCTAAATATTCAAGTGAGTTCGAACTATTTTCAATAGATGCATCGACAACTTCAAGTTCATTATTTATGAAATTGTCATTGAATGATGGTACACTTTTATTACTCATTTGTTTATTCAAATCTTGAGGTGGAACAAAAATAGGGCCAACATCATCTCTACAAAGTGTGGCTTCCTAAGTGGTCTCATCAACCTCAATTGCGACGGATACTTCTAATAACTCCATTTGCCATTTTCAATGTCTCCAGCTTCTGAAATGTCCCACACTTGTCTATTTTGGACAATTTGCAAAATTTTCCAATTATTACCAAGTTTGTAGTTGTTGATGTAGAAAACGTGTTTGGCTTGAGCTGCGAGAATGAAAGGTTCGTCCGAATATCAATAGTGAGATGTGTTGATTGATGTAAACTCTAAATCGATGCGTACTTTATTCTTCTTAGCATTGGTGTCAAACCATTTACATATAAATATGACCACACACCTTCTTTTAGAATACTTCAAGTTCAAGACCTCATGCAATACACCATAGAAATTCATTTCATCCCCTTTGCTTTCTCTAGACACCATGACATCACTATTATGAGTAGCTCGACGATTGTCGCGCTCTAAACAGTGGAAACGAACTCCATTGACGATGCAAACATTGTAAGAGTGGACTTGATTAGACTGCCTTCAATGCTAGCGAGCAAAGATCATCAGATGTTTCTCCTATTTCACGTAATGAGTAAATCTGACAATATCTAGTTATGAGTTTAAACTCACTCACAAAGATCAATCTTCAAACTAAGGAAATTTACTTACATGATCTTTGAACCAGTTAGGAAATTGTTGTTCATGCTTTCTGTATACATCTAATATGCTCTTTGCTCTAGCACGAATCAATCTCAAATGTTGCCTTTTTTGAAATGATAACAAATAGAAAGGAAGAAAAGTTCAACCTTAGGAATATACTTCAAACTTGTTTACTAAGAACACTAAATAAGTATAATATTCAATATATACCAACGCGTACCTACGATAAGACTGTATCTCAGAACAGTTTTTCAAAATATACCAATGTGTCATTCGTTTCTCAGATTCAAATAGGCTTCGCATAGTAAACCCTCCCAACCCTCGTGCACTTTACTTGAACAGTTCGAAATCCCCACAATACACGCCATCAGGAATTAAATCATTATTACGTGCATCTCTATTGAACCTCGTTTCTATACCAGTTAGATATAAATAACAGAAAGTCAATGATCCATTCATGATGAATGCTTCTACTATGGAACCCTCAAGACGAGCTTTGTTTCATACATATTGTTTCAAGGTCTGTAAGCTTCTCTCGATAGGGAACATTCAACTATAGCTAACT
Organism: Luffa acutangula; assembly: GCA_036850905.1. Taxonomy (NCBI): domain Eukaryota; kingdom Viridiplantae; phylum Streptophyta; class Magnoliopsida; order Cucurbitales; family Cucurbitaceae; genus Luffa; species Luffa acutangula. The sequence continues at coordinate 5,811,464 of CM072094.1, read as the reverse complement.
AGACCAACGACCTTCGTTTCATATGACAAATGAACTGCAAGATGCACCATTACATAAAAAAAGGTCGGTGGAAAGATTTTTTCAAATTACAAACTATGAGTACAATATCTGCTTCCAGCCTCTCCAAATCACTAACACGTGCTATCTTCACACATATATTACATAAGTCGTTTGAGCAAAATGTGAGAGTCATGAGTCTTCAACCCCCATATCTTCCCATCATTCACACTCACACATCTTGATATGTTTGAGACGAATCCATCAGGAGAATCCATCAGGAAATTTTATTGATTTCAGAAACTTACAAAAATCTACCATCTCACTTGAAGTTAATGTATATGCAGCATGTGGTTTCACAACTTTAGTTTCTTACTTTTGTAGGTGTAAGTCCTTTCTTATATTCATATCTTCAAGATCCAAACGGGCGTTAGTCATATCTTTTGTTTTTCCCTCAATGTTCAACAAAGTTCCTGTTGGGTTTTATGCCCTAAAACTCGTAGATTGTGAATGTAACAAATTATATACTAGTTCAATAAAGTTGTTATGGAGGTTTATTCAGTAAACTTGTTATTCAATAATTATTTGCTCGTTAAATAACCCAAATCAAATAAACTAAGATCCCAGGCTATAGTATGTACACTTGAGCTTTATGTGGAGACATAAAAGTGGATCAAACTCGAGTAATAGCCAAAACGGTCTATAGTATAGGGATAAGGCTAGATACCTTATCCTGGGGACACTATGAAACGCGACCCACTTTGTATTTAGTACAGACGATGTGATCTTGAATCATTCATGTGGAGACATGCGAGTGAGGGCGTCCTATGCAATGAGTTTGCATAAGACCTAGATTGATAAATAAGTCACTTTCACTTTATAATTTTGTTTACCGATGAGACTAACTAATTTCATATGATGACCTCGGTAACTCGATTTTAATATTGAGCTAACTATGAGCTCCTATTTATTCAAAATTATCCTTGGATTTGCATGGACGAGAGTGGCTCAGCATCGCCGACTCAATAAGCCTACCATTTTGGAGATAAAAATGGGTAGATAGCTGGGGACATAGTCCTGCAAGACAAAATTCATTCCTACCTGAATCAGGAATAGTGGAGAGGTTGTTCCCTTAAGTGCTAACTCCGGGTCTTAAATAAAGGGATCCCGCCCTCTCATTGACCCGAGAGAGACTTGATTTAATGGTTGAATCACAAACCAATTATTCATTAGAAGATCAGTGGGACTTAAGGAGTAAGAGGTAACTTCAAGGGTAAAACGAAGATTTGACCCAGTTGTAGTTACGAACAACATGTGAAGGATCGACTTACTAATCATGGTTATATCGGGTGGACAAAAATAATATATCTACAGTGAGCGAAGTGCAACTATTGGGCTATAGTGTCCTGGTAGTTAACGGATGTTGGTTAACTAGGCTAAAGAGTTTAGCCGATTAATCTCGGATCGTTGGAGCCCATTATATGTAGGTCCATTAGGTCCCCTGCTAGCTCATACGGACTAAACCTTAGAACTATGTGATGAGAGAATTTCAAGCGTTCAAATTTGGTTTAGGGAGTTGCCATGAATTATATACGATATACTTAACGCGTTATATTTAATTATGAATTAAAATATAATTAGATAGAGTTAGAAATATTTAAATATGATTTAAATATTGTACATATGAATAGGGATTCATATTTGATAAAGATCAATTTTGAGAGAGATCGGGATTGGTGAGAATATTTAATTTTATATTTGATATTAAATTTTAATTAATTAAAATGTTTAATTAATTATATGAAATTAATTATTTGAACTAATTTTAATTAAATAAATTCTTATAATTGTAAATTTTGAATTTCTTCAAAAATTTAAAAATCAAGAGGGGTGGTTTTGCTTGTCATTTCATGCACAAAGCCATGACAAGCCACCTCAATTTGCACCTCATTACCCCTTTAATTGCTGTCTTCTTATCCTTGCATAAAGATGCATGATTCCCTCTCCAAATAGAGGAAGAAGAGGTGGGAAAAACGGGCTAAGATCTGGGAAAATGTTGCTGTGTTTATTGACTCTCAAAACATCCACTTCAACTCTCAGCTCACTCTTTTTTTCCCCTAAATTCATCACTATTTTGGCTCCCACAAGCCGTTCTAAGGCTGAAGGATAGCGGTGAAGACAATCGTGGTCGTCCAAAATTCGTTCGTGATTCAAATTACCGTACGGAGTGATCCAATTCGGCTCCACAAGGTTGATGTTCTCAAACTCCTATTTGCGGTTAGTAAGAATGCATGTTTTTCTTTGTAAAATTAATGGAATTAGAGAATTTTTTAACCAAACCGCTTCCGCACAAGGGCTCTACACTCCTTCAGTTCCAAGCAAGTTGTCACATACGTTTTTTTCAATATGCATGACATCTAACTTATGTCTTAATAGAAGTTTCGACCAATAGGGGAGTTCAAAGTATATGCTCTTTTTAGTCCAGTTAATAGTATGCTTTCTTTTCTTAATTTGTTTGGATGGATGCTTACTAACACCGCGAAGTTTAGTGCATTTACTTGTTGTAAGATCTCTTTTCCATCCATTACAATTGGTGGAGGCCTCCGCTCCACTTTCCCGTCAGGCTATTTACTTCTACGCCAATTAAGATTGTGTCGAGAAGATAACATCGATGTCCCATGTAAGAGATTCTTCCTCTTATCCCAAATGACAATGTATCTTCTTTACATATGGAACATGTTTGATAACCTTCCGTACTCCATCCCGACAAGTCTCCATATGCAGGAAAGTCATTAATGGTCCACAACAAACAAGCATGTAGTTGAAAGTACTCCCCAGTCATGCAATCATAAGTACGTACACCATTATTCGACAACTCTTTCAACTCCTCAATCAAGGCCGGCAAATATACGTCAATTTCTTCTCCAAGAGACTTCGATCCAGGTATAAGCAAAGACATAAAAAAAGTTAGATTCTTTCATGCACTTCTAAGGCGACAAAATTGTATGGCACAAGTACCATCGGCCACATACTATAGGTAGTACACATGTTCCCGAAAGGATTGAATCCATCTGAAGCTAATGTTAATCGAATATTCCTTGGGTCTGAAGCAAACTAAGAGAACTCTCTATTGAAATGTTTGCACCCCACAACATCTGTTGGATGACACAACACACCATCAGACTCAACCCTTTTATTCTTATGCTAGTGTATTTCAGAAGTAATATGCATGGAGGAGAACAATCGCTTCAACCTTGGTATAAGTGGAAAATGACGCAATATCTTATGTGGAGCCTTCTTACCTTTTCCATCATTTTTTTATATCGGGATTCACCACATATTGGACAACTTTGACAATTGGCAAATTCTTTCCAAAATAAAACATAGTCATACTTGCAAGCATGAATGAGTTCATATCCCAAACCTAAGTCACGTAGCTTCCTCTTAGCTTCATAAAATGAACTAGGTATAGATCTACCAGAAGGAAAAGTGTCTTTCAATAATTCTAGTAACATATCAAACGTTTTGTTTCTGCGGTTGTTAAGAACCTTGATTTGCATCAATTTCACCAAGAAGTTCAATGAAGAATATTTTGTACAACCAGGGTACAGTGGGTTACATGTTTTACCCATCAACTCCTCAAAAGTGTTTAAAGTCTCTTTCTCTTGAACATTAGCAAACATTTCATCCCCAAAATTTTCTTCGTCATCTACATCCCCTTCCCCTTCTATCATTGGCCCTTGCAAGTCAGCTAAAAGACCAAACATCTCATTGTCATCATTGTGAGCTTGAACTTCCCCTACTTAACTCATCATCTACTGAAGAAGTCGTGTCTCTTTGAAATTGAGCTACGTTTGGTGATTATCCATGATAAACTCATTGACTGTATGAAGGAGATATCTCATACATAAATAAATGTCGTTCTACTCCGTCCAATGACTGTGACATTGAGTTTTGAAATTTTTTACATGGACATCTTGTTTTTCCCCACCCTATCTACATGAAATTTTGTCACTTCTAGAAATCATACAACTCCTTCAATGTAATCTCTTGAGAATCGATCTTTACGACTAATCTAATCCTTATTCATCCTTGAATGGACTTTGCAAAGAACTTTGCGAATTACTGCGAGTGGGAAAAGATCAATCCGGTAGGAATTAGGACAAAAATTAAGGTTAACTATTTTTCCATCAACCTAAGAATTTTTTTTTTAACCCAAAAACTATCTTATAAGTCATTTTAAGGTCATGTGTTGTTCACAGATGGTTCAAATATGATCTAATAACCTACCAAAAAGCGGATAATTGTTGGACGACGACTTCAAGTAACTTGTAAAGACCCACAACCATTCCTATTGGGATGGTCTTTGGCTTCTTCCAAATATTTAAGCATCTAAACTCAACACAAAACAGGAAAAGCCTCCATGTTTCAATAATCATTCAAAAGGTTTATTTGCAAACTTTTCATCCCGACATATTTGTGAGGACTATTTGGGATTGAAAAGATGATAAGGTCTCTTCTGAAACTTTCCAACAAATAATGACGTGATTTAGAATGATGCTTAGGACCAACAACTAATCCCAACCTGATTTAGACATCAAATTCTTATTGAATCTCTTGCTCTTTAAAGCTATATACGTTGATTTTGAGAATCAATGCGTATAAATAACATTACAATCTAGAATTAAAACTTCAGAACTGGTTTTTTTTACCATCTCAAATAAGAAAGTTTTCACAGGGTCTGTTCCATCTGATCTTATCCAATTCACAGGATTATCAACTCTTTTCAAGACCTTGGCTCCCAATAATAGACTAATTAAACCAAAACGAAAGTTTTTTTTTTCTCCAAAATCAATATAATTAAATTCATAAATCTTGAAGAGCACATTCATGTCTCTGCTCTGCCATCGACACCAAACCAAATTAAACATATAAAAGAATTCCAACCATGCTTATAATTACATTCTTAACTTGTGTTTTGCTCTTATGAAAAACTATATACGTTGATTTTGAAGTCAATAAATGAAATCCCAAATCACAAAAACCCATAAAACTTAATATTCTCAATTCAAACATGGAGAATAAGAAACGCTAATACTCTAATATGAAGATGGGACATTCATTTTCATCAGTTTTAGATTAAAAAAATGCAGAAATGGAAGAACAAGAGCTCCAAAACCCAACAGAACAAACACAATTAGTTGATTCTCAAGTCAGTATAAGAAATCCCAAATCACAAAAACCCATAAAACACAATCAGAAAATGGAACTCGCCCAAAACTGAAATTCCTAGGTTGAACTAAAACTAAATCCCAAAGAAAACCATACAAAATTACCTAACCTCAAAAGCCCGGCAAGAAAATTGAAGAAAATGCACCCTTTTTTCAGTGTTGGAGGCAAGAAAACGAAGGAGAATCAACTTTGCGGCACAAAGGACTGATCTTTGGAAGGGAACGAGGGTTTTTATTAAAAAGGTCTATGACGACACACAATTGCGTCGGCGTAGACCAATTTTTGCGTCGCCTTAGACCATATTCATGCAAAGTATCTTGGCGTTGGAATTGAGAGACCTCGACAAACCTCTCCATTAGATTGATCAACTTATCTCGTAGAATGTTTGAATCTTTGACAAGGAACTTGTTCTTTGTCTCGAGATCTTTGATCTAAAAATAATCTATGCTAAATCTTAGAGTTGAAATCAAATATATTCCAGAGTTTTAGTTTTGCGAATTAGGGATTCATATATCACAAATGGTATTTCTAGTTCTAATTTACTGGGGTTTACCTATCACTTTAACTAACCAAAAATTAAAATGAAAAAAGAAAACTCATGACAAAACTTTCAGAGGTGAGAAAATTAAAATTGAGTATGTATTGGTGGTAGCTTGAGAAGAAAAGTTACAAAATATCAAAGATATTAGCTGAAAATTTGGAAAGTAAAAACAAAATATTGATAAATATATTGGACATTCTAACAATCCATGATCAACCAAAAAAAAAAATATCAACAAATATATTGTTAACGTGAAAAGGGAGAGAATGCAAAAAGATGACTATGATATATTGAATATATAATTGGTTAATTAAATACAAACCTAAAACACCTATTTATAGCAATCAAAAGTACATCTAATAACACAATAATTCAAAGTACTAACTAAAATACATAATTGTATACTAATAAAAAAAAGTAAATCTAATAACACCCAAATAACTTAATCTGAAACAAACCTAATTCAAATGACAATTTTAAACTAAACTAAAATCTACTTTGAATAACATAATCTAACATCCCAGTCTCAAGCTCATGATATACTAAATCGTAAGTTTGGTATTGTTGATCTATCTGTTCATATCAGTTAGTTTTTTTTTTTTTTTTTTTTTTTTTTTTTTTTTTTTTTTTTTTTTTTGAGTTTTATAACAATTGGGAGTGGGGGATTCAAACCTCTGACATTTTAGTCGAGCGTACACTTATCTTTAAATGGTGAGTTATCCACTTATCTTTTCAATGTCGGATCCTCAATATATGCCTCCTTTAAATGGTGCCTCTTTGGGTTCACCATTTTTAGATCGGATCCCAATTTTTTTTTCTTGGATCGAATACTCGTTTGGGTTTCAAGGAGCAAACGAGGACAACACGACACGAAATCGAAGACATGACCAGGAAATGGACCCTGGATGGGAAATAGGCCATAGGGCTGGGCCTAGGCCTGCGGGCCGAGTCTTCTCCCCTCCACTTGGTCCCTGGAGTCCTTTGGGGGCCCTGGTTCAACCGGATTCAGCCTGAATCGTCTTCCCACGCCTAAAAACCGTACTATGCTAACCCAGGTATAAAGACCTTCTTCACAACTGGAGAGGGGTTTGAAACCTTAATTCTTGTCACTCTTAACTTCCTGTTTGGCTAACTTAAGCATCAGAGTATGTGTGACAAGCACCACACCGGTGTGCAGTTTTTGCTGGTTTTGCAGGTCACGTCTTCCCCAGCTTCTACAAATTCACTGTTGGTGTCACGTGAAGGTCAGGTGAGTCTTTTGTCTGGATTTTGGCATCAACAGTTGGCGTTGTTTGTGGGTGATAGCGAGCATAGCTAGCTATCTTTACTCATTTAATTTAGCTAGTCTTTTATGATTTTTGGGCCATTTTATTGTGCTTTATTGTTTATTTTGTAGGAAATGGTTGATTGGAGCTATAATGCCATATTAGAGTTAATCGGGTGCTCGGGGCGTGAAAAGTTGCAAAGGAATGAAAAGAGTAAAAGTGGAAAAAAGTCAAATCTCGGTCAACAGCAAGCTAGCGTCGAGACGCTAGCTCTTGAGCGTCTCAACGCTCACATTCCATATCAGATTAGGCGTGTAAAGCTCACAGCGTCGAGACGCTGTGATAGGAAGCGTCCCGACGCTATCGTTTTTCCTTATTCAGAACGCGCGTATAAGAGGCAGCGTCGCGACGCTGTCTTGAGAGCGTCTCGACGCTAAGACGAAAAATCAGAATAAAAGCTTATTTTCGGCTAGGTTTTTGGGGAGTTCGATTTGGGACCTTTTGGAGCCGTAAAGAGGACAAAATAGAGTATTTGGAGGCTGAAAACAAAGGGAGAGACTTGGAAATCAACCCATTGTTCGTGGGGATCGTGACGGGGACGTCGGGACTCGGCCTACATTGAGTTTTCTTTTCCCTTTTCTTCCTTTAGTTAGATTTATGACTTTCCCATGTTTAGTTGAGCTTGTATTTACATTAATGAGTAGCTAAACTTGTAGCTTAGGGATTGATGTAGTTGTTTAAGTTTATGGATTGATTTATGGTTTAAGTTGTGCAATGTTATTGTGTTTGTAATCTTGATTTAATGCTTTCAATTAATTGGCCATTAGTTGAATGATTTAAGTTTCGAATCTAGCTCGGGAGAGGGGATTTGATTTAGACTTACTCAAGATTGCATGAATAAAGTTTACTTTCTAATTCATGACGGTTTCAGATTAACTCTAGAATTGGTTAAAAGATTTCATTGTCTTGCATGATTAATAAACTTAGATAGGGATATCAAGTTGGTTAATTTGCATGAGAATCAATTATACTCGGGAGAGGTAGTTGTGATTAAAGGGTCTTTGGCTCATAATTTCATTGTGCATAATAACTTATTCCTTAAAATCAATCCTAAACTAAATCGGCGAAATCAATTCCCTAAGTAGTTTTCCCAATTGAATTTCCATTCTTTTTACTTGCTTTGATTTGGTTCTATTATCATTTATTCATCACTTTTTGATCCCTAAATAAAATTGGGCAAGATAATTCACGATACTCGATTTGCTTAAAAATCCAATCCAGAGGACGACATTCGAATTTACTTTCACTATATTATTACTTGACCCGTGCGCTTGCGGTTAGGAAAAGTCCACATCAAGTTTTTGGCGCCGTTGCCGGGGATTGGCACATTTAGCTAAATTGATATTGTGAAAAAATTGCTTGATCTTAATTTAGGGTGTATTGTTACTTTTTTAGGTTTGTTGCATTTTTTTCCTTATTTGTCTTTCATTCCATATTATGTTACTTTGTTTCCTTTTCTAGATTATACTTTCCATTCTTAACTTTGTTGTTTTCTTTTCTTTATTTCATTCCATAATTGTTTTCTTTCCTTTTTAGGGTAGTTTTGATTTTTGCATGCGTAATAGTAGAGAAGTAGCACCATTTGATCCCGAGATAGAAAGAACAATTCATAGGCTTCGAAGGGAAAATAGAGAAATTATTCAAATGGCAGACCAAAATCCACATGAGGAGCCTAGGCCTATTAGAGATTATTTTCAGCCTGTGTTTCAGGGGCAACAGTCGGGGATTGTCTATGCACCGATTAATGCCAACAACTTTGAGCTGAAGACCGGTCTCATTCAGATGGCTCGAGACTGTGCATACAGAGGATCACCCACCGAGGATCCAAATTCTCATCTTAAATCATTCTTGGATATTTGTGGGACGGTAAAGATTAATGGTGTCTCTGAGGATGCTATTCGCTTACGTTTATTTCCCTTTTCTTTGCAGGATAAAGCACGTGATTGGTTGCAGTCTATTACCCCTGGGAGCATCACCACTTGGGATGCTTTGGTCCAGGCCTTTTTAAAGAAAATTTTCCCTCCTGCAAAGACGGTCAAGCTGAGGACCGAGATTGGGACATTCCAACAACAATATGATGAGCAGCTGTTCGAAGCTTGGGAGTGATTCAAAGAGCTACTGAGGAAGTGTCCTCAGCATGGTTACCCCGATTGGCTTCAGGTACAGTTGTTTTATAATGGTTTAACTCCTAGTACAAAAACGATTGTTGATGCAGCTGCAGGTGGGACTCTGTTGTCCAAGACCGTGGAAAACGCTCGCACACTTTTAGAGGATATGGCCACCAACAGCTATTAGTGGCCATCTGAGCGGTCTACACCTAAAAAGATTGCTGCTGGAGTGTTTGAGGTTGATAAAGTAAGTGCGCTCCAAGCCCAGATGACTTCCCTCGCTAACGCTTTTATGAAATTTTCAGGTATAGGGAGTGCACAGTCAATTGAATCAGCTGCTGCTTTAGCATCTAGACCTCAGGAGGAGACCATTGAACAGGTTCAGTATGTATCAAATTCTAATTTTAGGGGATATAATAATAATTCTACACCTACACATTATCACCCTAACAATAGGAACCATGAAAATTTCTCTTATGCAAATACGAAGAATATTCTTAACCCACCTGGTTTTGCCCCTCAATCTCAAGAAAATAAAAAGTTAGAAGATCTTGTTGGAGCTTTCATTGCAGAGTCAAGTAACAGGACAACCAAGTTAGAGGAGGCAGTCATTGCCATCAACTCAACAGTAAATGGCCACAGTGCATCTATAAAGAACATTGAGACTCAGCTGGGACAGTTGGTGAATGTTGTAAGCACCATGAATAAAGGTAAGGCTCCAGCTGAACAAGAGAAACCCCAGATGGAGTATTGTAAGGCAATCACTGTGCACCAGGAGGAATCTGAAGAGGAACTTGAATCTGAGGACTATGAAACGCCTACAGGGGAAGCTGAGGAGGACACATCAGCAGATGAGGCTGAAAAGCCTAACCTTGAGCCTCCTATTCCTTCTCCCATACTGATGGTTCCCAAGGAAAAGAAAAAGAAAAAGAAAAAGAAGAAAAAGAATAATCAGGTTCAGTTTGATAAATTTATGAATGCTTTTATGAATCTGAATATTAATATTCCTTTTGCAGAGGCATTAGAGATGCCCCAATACAACAGGTTCATGAAGGAGTGGTTAGCAAAGAAGCGAAAAGAAAAGAAGGTTGACACTGTTTATCTTGCTTCCACATGCAGCACCAGAGTACAACAGAAAGTACCTGAAAAAGTAGCAGATCCAGGGAGTTTTTCTGTTCCTTGTAGTTTTGGTACTTATTCTTTCAGAGAGCATTATGTGATTTAGGTGCTAGCATTAATATTATCCCATTGTCCTTGTGTAAGAAGTTAGACATATGTGAGATTAAATCTACTCCTGTAAAGCTCCAATTGGCTGATCAATCTGTGGTGAGACCAGTTGGTATTGTAGAAAATGTGTTAATCAGAGTAGGTAGATTTTTCCTCCCTATTGACTTGTATGTTATGGACATGATAGAAAATCCTTCGATGCCTGTCATATTAGGACGACCATTCCTCGCTACTGGGCGAGTGATCATAGATATTGAGCGCAGGGAGCTCACTATTAGAGTCAAGAACGAAAAAGAAATCTTTAAAGCAGTTGAAGACTCTAAAGATGAAGTGCTTTTCATGGGCTACAGGAAAGGTGCAAGAAAGAGCACCTCTGTTGGATTCACAGAACAAAAGCCTCCTTGAAGCACGTGCAACACGTCGAGCTAATGACGTTAAACAAGCGCTTATGGGAGGCAACCCAAGTAAGTTAGTGTGTTTTCTTTTTGTTTTTGATTTATTGTTTGTTTTTGTTTTGTAGGTCTTGTTTTCTTTCTCTCCTTTGCTTTCAAGCTTTCAAGATTCCAAGCTCTCAAGCAAGAAGTCATCATCATTCCAGGCCAGTTTTGTTCACTCCTGTCATTCTTTTATTGTTCTCATGCTTGTTTATGCCTTATTTTCTTTATACATTGAGGACAATGCATGTTTTAAGTTTGGGGGTGGATTAGCATGTTTGTGGAGCCCTTGAGCATCTGAGTTCGGGCTATAGTTTTGAGCTTTCTTTGAATTATGCATATGGTTTTTTTCTGGATGCTACTTTTGCATGATTATGATGTCCTAGGATAGGCTTTCTTGTCAATTTTCAAGCTTGTGATGAGATGTAAGCATAAGTGCCCAAAAAGGGAGACTTTTTAAAAATTTTTCTAGGAGATGGCTTGCATGAGTAGAGTATCTGTCTTGGCTAGATTTGGATTTGAATGCTTAGGAGCGAATTATTGGGTTCATATGCTTGTTGTCACCTCGATAGGTGTAGGGTAGAGCTAAAGAGTTAATTTTTTGCAAATTAGCATGTTTGATCTTGCTTAGGAGAAAAGAAAAGAATATCTGCTTATCTTGTTCATAACGAAAAATCATTCTTGTTGTTATTGTTGAAAAAAAAAAAAAAGAAGTCATGACTTATGCGCGCAATATGCAATGAATAATAAAGTTTAGGCAAAAAGAGCTACCCCTGTTGTGATCAGTTAGGCCAACCAGAGAAAACTCAGGTTAAGGGTCCCTGCAATGGGTGTGTGAAAGCTAGTGCCACATTTACATGCTTAATTCAATTGTTAATTAAAAGCACCTAAGTATGGAGATAAACAAACTAATTTGTTGCATTAACTCATTAGTGAAGCCTTAGTGCCAGTGTAGAGGGAAGATGAGCTGAGAATTTAATAATCCAATCCCGAGCTAGTAGAGTCTGATCTTGTTGAGTTAGATATCGCTTGTGCAAGTTAATTTTGGAAAAATTTTAATTTGTCTCCCTCATTGGTCCTTGTGTGCATATCTCTTTCTGGCTTGGTTATTGACTTTTGAGCCTTGAGGATTGAGTTATGATTGTTGCATCCATTCTTCCATTGTATGTCTGATTTATAGTTTGCTCGAGGACTAGCAAAAGCTTAAGTTTGGGGGTATTTGATAGCGAGCATAGCTAGCTATCTTTACTCATTTAATTTAGCTAGTCTTTTATGATTTTTGGGCCATTTTATTGTGCTTTATTGTTTATTTTGTAGGAAATGGTTGATTGGAGCTATAATGCCATATTAGAGTTAATCGGGTGCTCGGGGCGTGAAAAGTTGCAAAGGAATGAAAAGAGTAAAAGTGGAAAAAAGTCAAATCTCGGTCAACAGCAAGCTAGCGTCGAGACGCTAGCTCTTGAGCGTCTCGACGCTCACATTCCATATCAGATTAGGCGTGTAAAGCTCACAGCGTCGAGACGCTGTGATAGGTAGCGTCCCGACGCTACCGTTTTTCCTTATTCAGAACGCGCGTATAAGAGGCAGCGTCGCGACGCTGTCTTGAGAGCGTCTCGACGCTAAGGCAAAAAATCAGAATAAAAGCTTATTTTCGGGTAGGTTTTTGGGGAGTTCGATTTGGGACCTTTTGGAGCCGTAAAGAGGACAAAATAGAGTATTTGGAGGCTGAAAACAAAGGGAGAGACTTGGAAATCAACCCATTGTTCGTGGGGATCGTGACGGGGACGTCGGGACTCGGCCTACATTGAGTTTTCTTTTCCCTTTTCTTCCTTTAGTTAGATTTATGGCTTTCCCATGTTTAGTTGAGCTTGTATTTACATTAATGAGTAGCTAAACTTGTAGCTAAGGGATTGATGTAGTTGTTTAAGTTTATGGATTGATTTATGGTTTAAGTTGTGCAATGTTATTGTGTTTGTAATCTTGATTTAATGCTTTCAATTAATTGGCCATTAGTTGAATGATTTAAGTTTCGAATCTAGCTCGGGAGAGGGGATTTGATTTAGACTTACTCAAGATTGCATGAATAAAGTTTACTTTCTAATTCATGACGGTTTCAGATTAACTCTAGAATTGGTTAAAAGATCTCATTGCCTTGCATGATTAATAAACTTAGATAGGGATATCAAGTTGGTTAATTTGCATGAGAATCAATTATACTCGGGAGAGGTAGTTGTGATTAAAGGGTCTTTGGCTCATAATTTCATTGTGCATAATAACTTATTCCTTAAAATCAATCCTAAACTAAATCGGCGAAATCAATTCCCTAAGTAGTTTTCCCAATTGAATTTCCATTCTTTTTACTTGCTTTGATTTTGTTCTATTATCATTTATTCATCACTTTTTGATCCCTAAATAAAATTGGACAAGATAATTCACGATACTCGATTTGCTTAAAAATCCAATCCAGAGGACGACATTCGAATTTACTTTCACTATATTATTACTTGACCTGTGCGCTTGCGGTTAGGAAAAGTCCACATCAAGTTTTTGGAAGAAGGCTTGCCAGTGAAACCTGTATATCGATTGTGGTTTCTTGGATTTGGAGGAACCAAGCCAGACTTGGACCCTTTTTGTCGACGAATCCTCTAACACAAGGGGATGTGGAGCAGGAATATTGTTGGAATCTCTAGAGGGGGAGAGATTTGAGTATGCTTTGAGATTCAATTTTAGAGCCTCAAACAATGAAGCAGAATATGAAACTCTCCTTGCAGGACTTAAGTTGGCCAGGGAAATTGGATCAAATCTTGTGGTTCAGAGTGATTCACAGTTAATTGTGAAACAAGTGACAGTCCAGTATCAAGCTAAAGAACAGAGGATGGTTCAATATTTATCCAAAGCTAAAGAGCCACTAGCCAAGTTCAAAAAGTGTGAGGTTAGGCAAAGCTCGAGATCCCAAAATGCTAATGTTGATTCATTAGCTCGTTTGCAGCAGGTTACAAAACATAACTGAATAGAACAGTCCCAATTGAAGTTTTGTTCAAACCAACAGTATGTGGAAAAGGGGCAGTAGAGGTAGATGAGCAAGTTTCCATAGGAGGTTGAGCTAGGACAGAAGTCGAAACCCCTGTGGCCGAGGCCGAGGCTGAAGAAACTAAAGTTGAGGCTCCCATAGACGAGGAGGGGGCTCGTGGATGGATCCATTGGTGAAATATCTGGAGAAAGGGGATCTACCTGCAGACAGAGCTGAAGCCAAGAGGTTACAGAGGCGAGCAACGCACTATGTACTGAGAGAAGGCAAGTTGTATAAATGAGGTTACTCAATGTCGATGCTAAAGCGCCTCCCACTTAGAGAAGCAAAGTACGTGATGAGAGAAATACATGAAGGGGTGTGCGGTAACCATTCAGAAGCAAGGTCTATATGTCATAAGATTGTCAGACAAGGCTAGTTCTTGCCAACAATGTTGCAAGATGCCAAGAGTTTTACGAAAGCTTGTGATCAATGCCAGAGATTTGCACCAGTCCCGAGGCAACCACTAGAGACTTTAACAAATGTCATCAGTCCCTGGCCCTTTGCATAGTAGGGAATAGATCTTATTGGACCTTTACCCCAGGGAAAAGGGCAGACCAAGTATGAAGTGGTGGTAGTAGACTATTTTACAAAATGGTCAAAAGCTGAAGCACTAGCGACTATCACAGAGAGGAAGGTCACTCTTAACTTCCTGTTTTGTAGGTCACGACTTCCACAGCTTGTACAAATTCACTGTTGGTGTCACGTGAAGGTCAGGTGAGTATTCTGTCTTGATTTTGGCATCAACAAATAACATAGGGTTCCATCTCAAAACCAATTGGCAATGAGTGGAGTAACTCATACATCTTATAAATTGTAAGTTTTTCACTTATCTTTTCAATGTGGGATCCTCAACACTATATGTAGTCATAACTTGAGGTGAGCCAATATAGATTTTATTTTATGTATTTTCTATTTCTCTTTTCAAATATTTTTATGTCTATTTATGTGGCTTATTATTATAGGGTCCATTATTGTACGACATCATGTTGTGTACAATATAACTAAGATTATGGAGGATTGTGATCAGAAACTCAACGTAAGATGTATTGGATTTTTTATTGTTGACGTGTTCTATTATTTAATTGTTTAGTAAGTTTGTTATCACTTACTCACAACTCATGATTGATTCATTGGAGCGAACATTGGAAGTCTTTATGGATGATTTCTCCGTCTTTGGAGAAACGTTTGCAAATTGTTTACAGAATCTAGACTGTGTATTGGAAAGATGCGAGGAAACGAATCTGGTGTTAAACTAGGAAAAGTGTCATTTTATGGTACGAGAAGGAATAGTTCTTGGACACTGGATTTCCAGAAATGGAATTGAGGTAGACAAGGCAAAGATCGAGCTTATATCCAAGTTGCCTTTTCCCAAGACAGTTCGAGACATCATGAGTTTTCTAGGCCATGCGGGCTTTTACCGAAGATTTATTAAAGACTTTTCTAAAATTTGTAAATCTTTGTACAGGTTGCTCGAGGTAGATAGACCTTTTGAATTTGATGAAGATTGCAAGCAAGCTTTTGAAACTTTGTAGAGTGCACATAGTACATCTCTAGTCATAATTGAACCAGACTGGACTCAGCCGTTCGAGCTAATGTGCGATGCTAGTGACTTTGCAGTAGGAGCTGTGTTATGCCAGAAAAGAGGGAAGATTGTGCAACCAATTTATTTTGCAAGCAAGACGCTTAACGAAGCACAGGTGAACTATACAGTAACAGAGAAAGAACTACTTGCAGTACTTTTTGAATTTGACAAGTTTAGATCCTACTTAGTAGGAACTAAAGTCATAGTTCATACTGACCACTCGGCCCTTAAACACTTGTTATCCAAGAAAGATGTTAAACCCCGACTAATCCGTTGGATTTTACTCTTGCAGCAATTCAATATCGAAATCCAGGACAGGAAAGGAACAGAAAATCAAGTGGCAGATCATCTGTCAAGGCTTGGGGAGGAAGCGCAGGAGGAGAAGAGGTTGAACATTCGAGAGTCGTTTGCAGATGAATAGATATTGGCAGTAAGGGCAATTGAAATTCCATGGTTTGAAGACTATGTAAACTACTTAGTCAGTGGATTAAAGCCTCCGGAAGCGACAACTCAACAATTGAAGAAGTTTTTGAAAGATGTAAAGGAATATTACTGGGATGAGTCGTATCTATACAAGCTAGGTCCCGATCAAATACTTAGACGATGTGTAACAGAAGAGGAAATACCATTCATTTTGGAAGCCTGTCACTCGACTCCATATGGAGGGCATTTCACAGGCCTCGAAATTGCAGCCAAAGTCCTTCAATCAATGTACATTTGCTCGAGTCTTTTCAAGGATGCACATCTCTTTACTAAAAACTGCGATCAGTGCCAGAGAATCGGGAATTTAACAGCTAACAGTGAAATGCCACTAAAATTCATACTTGAAGTGGAAATCTTCGACGTATGGGGAATAAATTTCATGGGGCCATTTCCTCCGTCCTTTGGAAATATTTATATTCTGCTTGCAGTTGATTATGTATCAAAATGGATCGAGGTCATAGCCACATCAACAAATGATGCGAAGATAGTAAAGAAATTCTTTATGAAGAACATTTTCGCAAGATACGGGACTCCTCGATTCATCATAAGCGATGAAGGATCACATTTCCTGAACAAGATGATAGTCAACCTGTTTTCCAAATACAACATTAGGCATAGGGTTGCAACTGCTTACCATCCTTAGACGAATGGACAAGCAGAGCTCTCTAACCGAGATATCAAAGAAATTTTGGAGAAAACAGTAGACCTCTCCAGAAAAGATTAGTTGTTGCGTCTTGAAGAGGTACTATGGGCACATAGAACCACATACAAAGCGCCCTTAGGAATGTCTCCGTATCGAATCATCTTTGGAAAAGCATGTCATTTACCTCTTGAATTGGAACACAAAGCTTACTGAGCGTTGAAGAAGTTCAATTTCAATTTAGACAAAGCTGGAATTAAGAGAAAGTTACAGTTGAATGAATTGAAAGAGCTCCACCATTTCTCCTATGAAAATGCAAAATTATATAAGGAGAAGGTCAAAAGGTGGCATGATAGAAGGATACATCCAAAGGAATTCCATAAGAGCCAGCAAGTGTTGCTCTTTAATTCAAGACTGAAGTTGTTTCCAGGGAAGCTGAAATCAAGATGATCGGGACCATTCAAGATTGTGAGAATTTTTTATTATGGAACTGTAGAATTGATGGATCACCAAGGCATACATTTCAAGGTAAATGGACAAAGAATTAAGCCATATTGGGGAAAGAGTTTTGGGGCAGAAGAAACCCTTCTGTCCGTAATTGATCTGGTATGATTTCTATTTCTAAGAACTTTTTGAATACTATGTGGATTAATTTGAGCAAAAAAAAAAAAAAAAAGAAAAGAAGAAAAAATAGAATAACAAAATATATGGGTGATAACTCTCCAAAAGGGAGTTATTTAGACCTTATTTCTATAGTGATTTGTGTGTCATTTGTGTCAAATAGGTGTATTATAAGATGAATGTTATATGTTTTACCCTATTTAGAAGAATAGATGCTTTGGAAGTTATTTTGCAGAAAAAATAATGTTGAGCGACTTGATGGAGCAAATTCCATGATCCAGCAAAGCTAGGAGCAAAACTGGCCACGTGAGCTGCACGTGATTCATTAATGAGGTGGCGTTTTTAGAAGCAATCTCAGATCTAGGAAGCCTGGAGAGCCCTCCACGTGTAATCTTTAACCTAATTAGGGTTGACTCCACTCTATAAAAGGAAAGGGACACCTCAAGTCAAATAATTCGAAGTTGGAGACTTACTTTCCATCTTTGGAAGCCGAATAAAGGAGGAACAATTGAAGACTCAAGAAGATCATCAACTACGGATTTCTTCAAGGGAGATTATCTTTTCTTGTAAAAGTTTGTAGTTATGGATGCACGTGAACAGATTGTAACGTGTGTTATTTTCCATTTCATGAACTAAATTTACTTTAGGTGTTGGTTAGGACTATGTAATTGCCGTACTTAATACTCTAGCAATTGATATTGATTTTGAGCATCTTGATTACTTGTTGTGTTTATTCTTATTTTGTGCCCGCCTAACCAGCCGATATGAATACCATCTCTTAGTTTCAGAGATGATTTAAGAGGTGTGTGGCTTATAATCACACTAGATCATTATGTGTTGGTGGATGCCAGTGATTGAGTTAGGGATAACCAATCGCCTAGTGCTTAATCTATAGAGCGTCATTGGAGTTGAAACACATTCCAAAAGATTTAGTGACAGTCACGTGACCTAATTTTTGGAAACCTATAAATAGCTTGACTTAAGTCTTTCTTCTTCACAAATCACTTAGACCTCCTTGCATTCAAGTCAAACCTACCAACTCTCCATTATTCTCTCTTTGAAACCGCAAGACCCACAACCAAGAACCATGAAGAACACTCCTAAATCCTCAATCCCTTGCAAGATTACTCGATCTTTGAGTCATCTGAGTGCTCAACATGCTGGTCAAGGAGATCAACGCATTTTACCTGCCCACAGAAAAGAATTTAACCACGCCTTTGCTCCATCTCTAAGAGAATACAGGAACAAAGTTAATCTAAGGGCATCTCTAGACACTCCCTAAATTAAAAACAAATCACTAACTCCTAGAAAAGGCTTAAGATGTAAATGAGCGTCTTCAGATGACAAACCATGGAACTGACCCACGGTTTGCAACATCTGAAACATTACCGGTTTCATTTTGAAATTTGTTGCCTCAATTTGAGGACATGCAATTCTTGGATTTAACTCATCAAACATCGGAAAAGCATACGCTCGAATGGCTCTGGCCCTATCAATTGCTACCAAGATAGGGTTCTCAGCCTGATTATTTTGTTGTCCATTTTGCTTCAGCGGTGGATTTGGCTGCAGCACACGATTCTGTTGGGGATTAACTTGACCTTCTGGAATTTCCGGGAGACGCGGCACGTTATCCATTGGATTTTGATTTCTTCGCTGCTCTCTCTTTCTTCTCCTGAATGCCCTTAATTTTTGGATCAAGCTCGAATCTCACCCCAAGAGGATCGCTCATGCACCAAACTCACACCTGCAAAAACAAAAAGAAACAATAAAAAAGTTCTCGCACCAAACCACTAAAACACATACACAAAATAGATCAGATAAAAACTCATTCAAGTTCCCGGCAACAGCGCCAAAAAATTGTTGCCTTCTAGAGTGGGTTAAGAATATGACAAAAATGATCCCTAGAATACTATGCAAGTGCACATAGTCTGCAGTAAGTGATAAGTAATTTATCACATCCACAAGGTTTTGAATAGCTCTCACTCTACCTATTTTATGTAACTTTTTAATGGTTTCAAGGTTGATAAAATGATTGATTTTGAAATAATGTCGAAACAAAAGAAATAACAGAGCCGAATGTAAACGGATAAAGCAGACAGATTGGAAACAGGGGTTGGTTAAGATTTCTGTAATTGTTTAAAAAGATGTTCTAGCAATAATATTGATTAGGCAATTCTCTTGTAGTCTTATCAGCAGGATCCTTCTGGAACTCTGGATTTTTTGGAATGTGTTTCAACTCCAATGACGTGCTACCGATCAAGCACTAAGTGACTGGTTATCCCTAACTCAGTTACTGGCGTCCACCAACACATAATGGTCTGGTGTGATTAAATGTCACACACCTCTCAAATCATCCCTGAAACTAATAGGTGGTATTCATACCGGCTGGCCAGGCGGGCACAAAATAGTAATATGCATAACAAATAATAAAGATACTCAAATCAATATGAATTGCATAGAGTATAAAGCACGACAAGTACATAGATCCTAACCAACACCTAAGTAAATTTAGTTCATGGAGTACAAAATAACACACGCTACAATCTGAGTATGTGCATCCATAACTACAAGAATTTTACAAGAAAAGATTAATTTTCTTGAAGAAATCCGAAGCTATTGGTCTTCTTGAAGTCTCCAATCATTCCTCCTTTATTAGGCTTCCAAAGATGGAAAGTAAGCCTCCAAGAATGGAATTAGACTTTCCTCTCTCGAACGATTTAACTAGGGATGACTACTTCCTTTTATAGAGTGGAGTAAACCCTAATTAGGTCAAAGATTACACGTGGAAGGCTCTCCAAGCATCCTAGATCTGAGATTGGTTCAGCTAACGCCACCTCATTAATGAATCACACGCGGCTCACGTGGCAGTTTTGCTCCTAGCTTTTAAGTCGCTCAACATTATTTTCTGCACAAAATAACTTCCAAAACATCCATTCTTCTAAATGGGTTAAAACACAATATATTCATCTAAAAATAAACCTATTTGACACAAAAGACACACTAAACACTATAGAAATAAGGTCTAAATAACTCCCTTTTGGAGAGTTATCATACCCCCAAACTTGAACTATTGTGCATCCCAAGCAATACTAACTAACCTTCCTTAATAATTCAAAACATTAGTCATAGCATAACTCAATCAAAACAGATATTCCAACTGAAGGATTGGAATTCGCAATTCCGTTACAGCGGAAGCAATTGGACCGTTCGTAAATTAATTTTGTTTTACAAAATACCAATACATTGGCAAAAGGTTAAGCGTTGAGAAACATACCTTCGTTGACGACTCTGAATACTTCAACGAATGATTCTTGATTGTTCTACAACGACGAAGAACACCACCATTTGATCTTCCCCGCTATGACTCTGAGATTAGGAACGTAGTTGTGGGACTACCTAATCTTGAATAGGAAAAACTCTAGACAGAAAACGAGTTCTTGGGTTGAGAGAATATGAGAGGGCCTTATGGTGGCCATATGTTGTGGTACCTTAAACCCTAGGGTTAGTGTTCTATTTATAGGAGAAAGGTCCTGAATAAAATATTCATTTAAAATCAATTATTTCCATAACTGATTTAATCTTTTCCATTAATCAATTCCATGACCAATCAATTCCATAATTGATTAATCTTTTCCATAATTGATTAATTTCCAATTAATTCTTTAATTAATTGATAACCAATTAAATATCATATATTTAATTTTAGACCTTCTATTAGTTAATTAATTAATTACCCAATTAAATATCATATATTTAATTTCAGGCCTTCAATTAATTAATTCTATAATATGAATCAAATTCATATTAAAATTTGAACTCCTTCAAATTCTCTTATATCCTATAAATTTAATATGAATCAAATTCATATTAATATTTGAACTTCTTCAAATATTTATTTCTCTCATAGACTATAGTTTAATTAAATCTCATTTAATTTAAACTAAATTGAAGTTAATTAATTCATAATTAATTAATTCATCTTCTAATTAAATACCATATATTTGATTAGACATATATTTGAACTCTTTCAAATATATCAATCTCTCAATATAATAAAGTTTAATCTCAAATTAGACTTTATATTTTAATGCATCACTATACATTATATTAATTTGTATCTCATACAATTAACTTAATTCCCAATATGAATTTGAACTATTCAAATTCTCTCAAGATATATTTGTTCCTAATTACTCTTTACGAGCTAGCAGGGGGACCTAATGGACCTACAGATCAGAAGCTCCAATGATATGAGGTTAATAGATTAAACTCATTAATCAGGTTAACCAATATTCATTAACTGTGGGTCATTCCACTAAAGACCCACAGTTGAACTCTTCTCACTGTAGAACATTTCTGTGTCCATGGATGTAGACCTATGCCGGTAAGTCAATCCTTCACGAGTGTTCGTAATCACGACTGGGTCGAATTACCGTTTTACCCATGTGTTACATCTGTCTCCTTAAGTACCAGCGCTCCTCTAATGAACAACATGTTTATGGTCCAACCATTAAACAGAAAGTTCCTCTCGGGCCAGTGAGAGGACGGGATCCCTTTGTTCAAGTCCCGGAGTCACCACTTAAGGGAACACTCATCTACTTCTCCTAGAAGTGGGAAGGAGTGAATTCCTTCTTGTGTTGTCATGTCCCCAGCCTCCCACTCGGTCTTGTCCCCAAAAAGGAAGGCATATTGAGTCGGCGTATTGGCCACTCTCACCCATGCTAATCAAAGGACAATCCCTCATGAGAAGGAGTTCATGACACACTCAGGATTAAGACTGAGTTACCTAGGTCATCATATTGAAACAGTAACCAAACTAGTTAACGGTGTTGCATCTAGTGGTTCACTATTTCGTGGTCCGGTCTTATGCAAACTCATTGCATAGGATACCCCCGCTCGCATGTCTCCTACATGGACGCCTTGGATTAATACGTCTGTATCGAATACAAAGCGGGTCGTATCACATAGTGTTACCAGGATAAGGTACCCAACCTTATCCTTGTACTATAGACCTTTTAGGTTGTTACTTGAACATCAATCCCCGTATGTCCCCACATACTAGTTCAAGTCACATGTAAACAACCTTGGATCTTAGTTTATTGGATTTGGGTCAAATTGTGCAATATTTAACAATAACACTTTATTGAAACAAGTATACAATTTGTTTACATTCACTATCTACGAGTTTTAGGGCATAAAACCCAACACCAACACCACCTTCAACCTTTACCTGAGCATTCTACAAAACCAAGCACTGCTGCAGCAAAATAATTCTTTGGCAAAACTCGTAGTTGTGTTATATATCGATGGGAACAAAAATGTTCTACAGTGAGAAGAGTTCAACTATGGGTCTTTAGTGGAATGACCCACAGTTAATGAACATTAGTTAACCTGATTAATGAGTTTAGTCAGTTAACTTCATATCATTAGAGCTTCTGATCTGTAGGTTCATTAGGTCCTCCTACTAGCTCGTAAAGAGTAATTAGGAATAATTTATCTTGAAAAGAATTTGAATTCTTCAAATTCATTATGGGAATCAAATTAATAGTATGAGATACAATTAATATAATGTATGGTGATACATTATAATATAAATCTTTATTAATTAAAAGAATTATATATTTGAAGGAATTCAAATATATGACTAATTAAATTCATGATATTTAATTAGTAAATTAATTAATTAATTAATTATAAATTGATATTGAGAAAGGTCATGCAGAACACCAGAGATCCCAACGCATGTGCACTGGGACCGCCATGGGAAGGGCCTTATCACATCAGTAGGGTAGTCCGACTCAGTACTTATGCTTTGGTCGATAAAAATGGAAAAACTGCACCCTCACCCATGGAATGTTGAACAGCTGAAGATTTACTACTAGTAATTTCGGTAGAGATGGATGACAGACTTCTACTCCACCAAAGGAAGACTGAGGCCAACCAGAGGAATCCGAGGCCGAACAGCCAAGGCTTGAGGCTGACCAGGACATGGCAAAAAACTAAGCTTGTAACTAGTGTTATTTGTTTATTGTTGAATTTCGTGTCTATTTTTTATAACATTTGTCTATGGCACCTCCTGTTGAAAAACATGCAGGGATTTGCAAATTTAATGAAGTTCTCATATATTATGCCAGCACAAAATCTTTCTTCATAGGCTATAAGACATTGACTGAGCCAGATGGAGCCACCCACATTCTCCATCCAGCTAAGTTAGCAAAATAATTCTTGCGAAGGTTGAGCCACCCATTTCTCAACCTTTCCAAGTCCTTGATCGAGTGGAGCCACCCATATTCTCCACTTGGTTGAGATGAGATTAATTCTTGTGAAGGTTGAGCCACCCATATTCTCAACCTTCCCAAGCCCTCACTTAGGTGAAGCCACCCATATTCTCCACTTAGCTGAGCCTACGAAGACAAGGTCTTATGATCTGAAGAAAGCAGTGTCGAGGTTGACCTTCGAGGAGCTGAGGTCGAACAGTTCATTAAGGTATGATTCCATGTTTTATGTAAACCCTTTACTCAAGAACACTTTTTGTTGTGCGCCAAGTTTACCTGGGTAGAGGGATGCACAAGTGTTGGGTTCCTAGAGTGAGTAAAAATACAATATAAAAAGACTCTAGAACTCTGTGCAAGTATACACAGTCTGCAGCAAGTAATAAGTATTTATCGAATCCAAGGTCTGAATTAGGTTTCTCTTTATCTATTTCGCTTAGTTTTTCAATGGTTTCAAAAGTGGTAAAAATGATTGGTTTTTGATAAAATGCGGAAGCAAAAGAAATGACAGAACAAAAAGTAAACAAATAGGCAGACATATTAGAAATAGGCGCTGGTCAGGATTTAGTAATTGTTTTAGAAGATGCTCTAGCAATATTATCGATCATGCAAAACTCTCGCATTCTTATTATCAGATTCCTCCCGGAACTCCGAATTTTTTAGAATATGTTTCAACTCCAATGAAGCTCTACTGATCAAGCACTAGGCAACTGGCTATCCCTAGTTCAGTCACTGGCGTTCACCAATGATCTAGTGTGATTAACCGCCACACACTCCCTAAATCATCCCTGAAACTAGAGAGAGGTATTCATACCGACTGGCCAGGCAGGCATAAAATATAAATGAGCACAACAATTAACCAAGATGCATTAAATCAATATTTATTCCTAGAAATTAAGCACAACAATCACATGTTCCCTAACCAACGCCTAAAGCTACTTAGTTCATAAGATGCATAGAGACACATGTTACAATCTGAGTAAGAATATCCATATTTACAAAATAATGCAAGAAAATATTAGTTCCCTTGATCAGCTTTCAAATGATGGTCTTCTTGATGGTCTCCAATCTCTCTCCTCTATTCGGCTCCCAAAGGTGGAAGTAACTCTTCAAGAATGGAATGTTTCTCCCAAGGATGGAATGATTTTGACTTGGGCTGCTATCTCCTTTTATAGAGTGATATGAGGCTTGAATTAGGTTGACCTAGACACGTGGATGGCTCTCCTTGCTCCTTTATCCCGAGAATAGCTTAACAGAATTTTGTTCATTAAATTGGCTAACGAGCTGTGACGCGGCAGTTTTGCTCCCAGCTTTGCTGCAGCACAGAATTTGCTCCCTCAAGTCACTCAGCAATACATTCTGCACAAAATAACTTCCAAAGCATTCATTCTTCCAAATGGGTTAAAACATATAATATCTATCTAAAAGCAACCCTATTGAGCACAAAAGACACACAAATCACTATATAAATAAGGCCTAAATAACTCCCTTTTGGAGAGTTATCATACCCCCAAACTTGAACTATTGCACGTCCCGAGCAATACTAACCAACCTTCCCTTAAGAATTCAAAACATTAGACAAAGAATAGCTTAATCAAAACAGATAATCCAACACTACCTTCAACCTCTACCTGAGCATTCTGCAAAACAAGGTCTGCTGCAGCAAAATAATTCTTCCGACATGGACAAATAATCACCACTTTTAACTCAATTTTAAGAACTTGCCACAGTCTAGCTCTATTATCAAACATATTAAAACACATTTTTAAGGGGTTTATATTTTTGTTTTTCAGACTTAAAGCAGCCCTACAGTCATAAGCTCTTAAGCATGGGATGAACCACTTTATGGTGCAGTATACCCTTGCCTCAAACTCATCACCAACTAGGCTAAATACTCTTTGAAAAGCTAAAAAATCCTTAGTTATTCCATCTGTTGCCCCTCAGAATTGTGACATTTTATGATGAAGCTCACCTAAGTTATGGGAAATAGAAAAACTGCTGGATTATCATTCATCCTTCAAAACTTTTGCTCCATGAATTTTCTTAGCAAAATTTTCAACAATCAACTTTTTCAGCAAATAATTTTTATTTCATATTTCCTAGGTTATCTTTTGACGCAAAGACAAACTGTGGGTATCACAAATGTCCCTGGTTACTCAACAACCTAGCAAATTATTTAATGAAGGAGAGGAATGCTCGAGCAAAACAATTGGAGTAGCAAAAAGTCCCCCAAACTTGAATTATTCATTGTCCCCAATGAATCATTAATTTTGTGAACTATACCCCCAAACTTAAATTTTTCTATCTGAATTTTCAAACTAAGCGTGGGACTAGAACTAAACTTAAAGTGGATCAAATAAATCAACACTACCTCAGAATCTTCTCGCCGTAGCAATGACCAGGCTATAAGAAATGCTCAAGCAAAAGGTTTCTAGAGATCAGAATACCTTGATCTAATTAAGCTTAACCAGTCCAAGCTTCAAAAATTAGAGTTACTCAGTGCTTATAGAATAGAAACAACTTCGGAAATTTCATTAAAAACATAGAAGGAAATTACAAAAGCATATATTTTGGTAGCCTAAAAAAAACATAGAAGCAGAAAATATTTAAAGAAAATGAGGTTAGAAAATGAACGAGCAAACAAAAATAACAGAACAAAAATCTTGCTCGCTCAGGGCCACTTCATCTGTCAGCCCTCTTGACCCTACTCATTTTCATCATCCTCTTCTTCTCTTTCCATCGGTGGAGGCGGAATCCAAGGGTTCAACAAATCTTCAGGGAATGTTGGAAGGGCAGGATATGCCTTGGAAAAATTCTCCTGCAACGCCTTCTTCATATTGGCATCACGACTTTTAACATAGCTCTAGAAGGTTAAAGCTTGTCTCTCGGCAAACTCTTGCTTGCTGGCCGACAGTGCAAGTTGTTCTAAAATCGTGTTGATGCCATAGATAAGCCCACCCTGACGTGCCTCTTGCGTACGCTGAAGCCGTGCCAAGTTAGGCGTATCGATAATTCTCTTGTCAAATAAAATAACATCACCTTCATTCTCTGGAACACCTGCACGCTTGCAAAGCATCGTAATCGTATTCGGGAAAAACAGTTTCCCCACTTTCTTCTTCCAACATCCAGAAATTTCATTAGCAATAATCTTCCCTACATCAATGCTAAGAGACCTCAAAATCGCGAAAGCCAGAAGAACATGTTCCCTAGAAACTGTCGAGTCATAAGTCATTGGAAGCAATCTCTGTTTAATAAACCTCATCCATGTGTTTGTTTCCCTCTTCAGATAGGCTGATTGAAACGTCATTTTCTCCTTTTTTGAAAGCCTCCACTGCGCCCCTTCAATACCAACTTCCCTCACATCGTCACTCAACTGCTCATTAGATGGCGCCACAACCATCTCATTATATGCTGCGTGTGGGAAATCTTGAAGGTTATACAGTGCTTTAATAGCACCAGGACTCCAGTCAACCTCAACACCTCGAACGATCACTAGGAAACCTTCTTCTTTGTCAATATTTGCATAAAACTCGCGCACCACCTGTGCGTTCACAAATTCATGCTTTGAACAAAACAACTCCCAACCGTGGCCCGTAATGCCGACCCTCTGAAAATGTGGAAGATCATCGCTAAATCCTCTTTCAAACAAAAAATCTCTTTTCACAGCTCAACATATTTTGCTCTGGTCAGATTCCTCCGATGCTCCCGCAACACTCTTGCCCCTATCTGCCCTTTGCTTGAGCAACCGTTCTTCTTTAGTCTTTTTCTCTGCTTCCTCGCTTGCTTTTTCCTCGGCTCTTTCTTCTCCTGCTCCTCTCTCTCTGCATTTTCTCTTTCAGAATCAGTAGTTGGATGCGATGGAGTATCAGTTCGGACTACCTTGAAGCGGCCCGCTTTTAGCTTCACGCGGCGACATTTAGGTACTTCCGACATGATCTCCTCTACTCGAGCCTCCTGTACTGGTTCATTACCTTCTTCAGGCGCAACCTCTGTTTGTTCTTCTTGCACATCTTCAGTCCGTTTTTCTTGAACATCCTCTGTATCCATAACTCTTGGCTCAGTCTGCTCTGGGTTTTGTATCTCTGGTTCCTTTAAATTCCCTTCTTCCACTACCGTGGCAGTGACATCTTCCGCCGCCTTTTGGACAGCTTCTTGGTCCTCAATCCTCTGCTGTCTTCTTCTTTTCTTGGCTTCTTTCTCCTCTGGTGTCCTTTTCTTCTTTGCCTTTGTTTTCTGTACCTCAGGGGTAACATGTACCTCCTATTCCTCATTGTCTCTTTCTTTTCTTGCTCGTGTTTTTGCCATTGAAGACTTCACAGGAATTTTCAACACACATAAGCAAAAGGGAAAAATAACAGCAAGAAATAAAAGCGAGAAGATGAATTGAAAATAACTTACCGCAGGCCTTAATAAATAGAGCTTCAGCAAAAGAAAATCTTAACCGAAAGATTTTGCTCTCATTAAATTGAAATTACCGTTTTAAATCGCATGCAATCGGTAGAATTAAATCATCAAACGATAAAATCTGAAGTTCAAACGCCCATTGTAAATAATTATGTGCTGTCAAACGACTGAACCGTTGGATTACCCCTATGCGACACGTGGCAGCATCCATGCAATTTACCTCTTCCTATTCGGACGAAATATTTGCTTCAGCCACAACCTTGCCGCAACATCCTTCAAAAGATTACCTGAAAAATCTTGGATACAGAATTCAAATTCAAAATAGAAGAATCAAATCAGGAAATTTCAATAACCGCTCAAATCAAATTTTACATATTTTTTATTATTCAAAACTGAATACATCAAGAGAAATTTTATTCAAATCTAATCTAAACATAAATTTAAATAACCGAAAATAATAACTGAATTAAAATCTAAATAAATCTAATCAGAAAATAAAACTAAACTAACTCTAATCTGAACTAATTAAATAAAATAAAATAACTAGCGAAAATAAAATAAAATCTATGGAATTAAAAATAACAACAAATAAAAATAAATCTTGCAGAATTTAAACAAAAAATTCTAAAATAATTCAAATTAAAATCAAATCAAATCGGCGAGAAATAAACTGACAACAACCACTGGGAGCTCAAAATATTGCTCTGTGAAATGCTCCCGCAAAAATCTCGCTCTCTCAATCATCAACCAGTTTTAGGGAAGGATATTTCGTCTGGAACTTCTCTCCCCAATAATGTTTAACACGCTGACCATTAACTTTGAACACTCTCCCATCTTTTTCAGCCTGCAAAGTAATTGCTCCATGGGGGAAAACCTCAACCACAATAAATGGCCCTGACCATTTAGATTTTAGTTTCCCAGGAAACAATTTTAATCTAGAATTATAAAGCAAAACTCTTTGACCTTTGACAAACTCTTTAGACTTAATTTTCTTGTCATGCCACAGCTTAGTCTTTTCTTTGTACATTTTCGTATTTTCATAAGAAAATTGACGAAATTTCTCTAATTCATTTAGCTTAGTATTCGTATTGCCCCTGCACGACTCAGATCAAAATTTAACTTTTTCAAAGCCCAAAACGTTTTATGCTCAAGCTCTAATGGTAAATGACAAGCTTTTCCATATACTAACCTGTAGGGAGACATACCTAGAGGAGTCTTATAGGTTGTCCTATAAGCCCAAAAAGCCTCATCCAACTTAAAAGACCAATCCTTCCTAGATGGATGGACTATTTTCTCTAGAATAGATTTTATTTTCCTATTGCTAATCTCAGCTTGACCATTTGCTTGTGGGTGATAAGGGGTAGCTAACCTATGCTTGATCCCATATTTAGCTAAAATCTTAGCTAAGATATTATTAACAAAATGTGTACCCTCATCACTTACTAAAGCTCTACGTGTCCCAAACCGTGCAAAGATGTGGGATTGAAGAAACCTTGAAAGTGTCTTGGCATCATTCTGATGGCATGCGATGGCCTCCATCCACTTGGACACATAATCAACTGCCAATAAGATAAAAACATTGCCATTAGAAGGGGGAAATGGCCCCATAAAATCAATACCCCACACATCGAATAATTCCACTTCAAAAATGTAAGTAAGAGACATTTCATCTCTAGGCCCCAAATTTCCTCTTCTTTGGCAAGCATCATATTGCTTGTAGAACTAGTGGGCATCCTTAGATAAGGAAGGCCAGAAGAATCCACAATGCAAAATCCTCATAGTTGTCCTCTGTCCGCTGAAATGGCCTCCATACGGCGAAGAGTGACATTGCTCCAGGATTTCCCTTGCTTCATCACCTGAAACACACCTACGAACAATACCATCAGAGCATTGTTTATACATAAATGGCTCATCCCAATAGAAAAAATTTGCATCATGCTTAAACTTCTTCATCTGCCTCCAATCCATATCAATACGAGTGACTCCCTTTACCAAAAAGATAGCAATATCAGCATCCCAAGGGACATCCTTGACTACCTTTACCTCAACAGCAAAGAGCTGTCCTTCTTATCCTTTATCTCCAAGTCGAATTCCTGCAATAATAAAACCCAACGAATTAGTCTAGGCTTTGCATCTTTCTTAGACATTAATTAAGTACCTTATTGTTGCATGATCCGTGAAAACTGTGACTTTGGATCCAACCAAATATGGTCGTATCGTAATTTCTCAAAAGCAAACACCACAGCTAACAACTCATTTTCAGTAGTTGTATAGTTGACTTGTGCCTCATTTAAAACCTTGGTTGCATAGTATATAGGATGGATAAATTTTCCCTGCTTTTGCCCTAGCATAGCACCTACCGCAGCATCACTCGCATCACACATTACCTCAAATGGTAAATTCCAATTAGGTGCACAAAGAATGGGTGTTGAGATTAAAGCAACCTTTAAAGTTTCAAAAGCCTTCCTACAATATGCATTAAAGTCAAAAACATGATCAGTACACAATAAGTTACAAAGAGGTTTACTGATTTTTGAAAAATCCTTTATGAACCTCCTATAAAATCCAGCATGACCTAAAAAGCTTCGAATCCCTTTCACTGAACTTGGTGGTTCTAATCTTTCAATAACCTCAATTTTTGCTCGATCAACTTCTAGACCATTCTTCAAAATCCTATGACCTAACACTATGCCCTCATTCACCATGAAGTGACATTTCTCCCAATTAAGAACTAGATGGGTATCCTCACATCTTTTTAACACCTTACCTAAATTATCCAAACAACTCTGAAAAGACCCTCCAAAAACTGAAAAATCGTCCATAAATACCTCAACAGTGGACTCAATCATATCAAAAAAATTGCTAACATACACCGCTGAAATGTTGTTGGAGCATTGCAGAGGCCAAAAGGCATTCACCTAAAAGCAAACGTCCCATAAGGACAGGTGAAAGTGGTTTTTTCCTGATCCTCAAGAGTAATAGTAATCTGGTTATACCCAGAATAACCATCTAAGAAACAGTAGTAGGCCGGACCAGCCAATCTATCCAACATCTGGTCAATAAATGGTAGAGGGAAATGGTCCTTACGGGTGGCTTTATTAAGCCTCCTGTAATCCATGCAAACCCTCCAGCCAGTTACTGTCCTGGTTGGGATCAACTCATTGTCTTTATTGCTCACCACCGTGACACCTCCTTTCTTAGGAACACATTGGACAGGGCTTACCCAATTGTTGTCTGCAATTGGATAAATAATGCCAGCATCCAACCATTTTATCACCTCCTTTTTAACAACCTCTTTCATTTCAGGGTTAAGTCTTCTTTGTTGCTCAATACTCCTAAAGGATCCCTCCTCTAGAGTGATTTTTTGCATACAAAAAGATGGGGTAATACCCTGAATGTCAGCCAATGTCCAACCTATTGCTTTGCGATATTGCTGCAGCAACTTTATTAAGGCCTCTTCATGCTCCGACATTAAATCTGATGTAACAATAATGGGCAATGTTTCACCTTCCCCAAGATACACATACTTTAGATGATCCGGCAAGGGCTTCAAATCTAAAGTGGGTGTCTCAATTAGGGATGGCTTAATAGGAGAAGCCTTCCTTTTATCCAAATCTAAAGACTCAAAAACATCCTCACACCTAGACACTTCTTTTTCATTTTTTTCTTTCTAAAGAACAAACTTCTAAATCCTCTACACTAACCTCTTCATGATCTTCCAAATGTTTGTTTGTCGAATCCTGCATTACTGTCTCAGCAATTGTGTTCTCCAGAATCCTAATGAAAGAGCAATATTCCATTTCGTCTGGATACTTCATGGCCTTAAACACATTAAATTTTACTTCCTCATTGTTAATTCCCCTTTTTGAACATCTATTAATGCCCTATCAGTGTCCAAGAATGGACGACCTAGAATAATTGGGACATCTTTATCAGCCTCATAATCCAAGATAATAAAATCAACAAGAAATATGAACTTATCTACTTTCACTAAGACATCCTCAATTTTACCCTCTGGATATGTGATAGACCTATCAACTAGTTGAAGTGTGACTGTGGTAGGCCTAGCTTCACCAATACCTAGCTTTCGATAGACCGAAAGAGACATAAGGTTAATGACACAGAGTGCACCTAAGTCACACCTAAGTCACAGAGTGCTCTACCTAACTCTTTTCCACCTATTGACACAGGTATAGTAAATGATCTAGGATCCTTAGCCTTGGTTGGTAGCCCATTCTTAAGAATAGCACTACATTCCTCAGTAAGAGATACAGTTTCAAACTCACTTAACCTCTTCTTTTTAGTTAAAATATCCTTAAGAAATTTAGCATAATTAGGCATTTGCTCAATAGCTTCTACTAAAGGGATATTTATATGCAATTGCTTAAGAATCTCTAAAAACTTTTTAAATTGATCATCCTGATTCTTAGACTTTTGTCTTTGTGGAAAAGGTAGAGGTGGTACATAAGGTGGGGGCGACACATAAGGTGGTTCCACATCTAGAACAGAACCAGATGCTCCAACATCATTGTTGCTGCCTCCAACACCTTGACCAGACTCCAACTCTTTTTCAATAACAACAATTTTATCACTATTATTTTCTACATTATGGGGTTTACTAGGCTTTTTCCTCTCTTCTAGTGGCTTACCACTCCTAAGAGTCACTGTTTTTACCTTCTCCTTACCTTCCCTTCTAGGGTGTTCAGTATCTGAAGGAAGCTTCCCTTGAGGCCTTGCCTTCAGCTCATTAGCTAGCTGACCCACTTGCTATTCGGGCTCTCATTGAAGCTCGATTACTTTGAATTGTGGAATCTGTACGAGCCATATATTCCTTCATCATTGCCTCAAGAGAACTCTCCGAATTTTGCTGGGGCAAAGCCTGCTTATTTTGCTGAGGCAATACCGGCGCTTTAGCAAATCCCGATTGGTTCACCTTCTGCTGTGCTTGCACATTACTTCCTTGTCCTCCCCATGCGAAGTTGGGGTGGTTGCGCCAACCTGGATTATAAAAGTTAGAATAAGGGCTATTCCTCTGGTTACCTACAAAAAACACAGAAGCTGGATTGCTGTGGCAAAACTCGTAGTTGTGATCTTCACCACAATAGACACATGCTTCCTCTACAACTTGGTTCACCACTGCAGCAGGCTCCACAGCTGGCGGCTGCTGATGACTAAACAATGTCACATTTTTAAGAGCGTTAGCTAACATTGCAATATCATCCCTAATGGTGGACACACCAACAACCTCTAACACACTCTTAACTTTTTTATTTGTGCCTCTAACATCCAACCACTGACAACTATTAGTAGATATTGTTTCTAAAATTTCATGAGCTTCATTAAAAGTTTTTGCCAATAGGGCCCCTCCAGCCGAAGCATCAACCATACCTTGGGTTGTTCCATTTAACCCATTGTAAAATGTTTACATTTGGATACAATGTGGTAAGCCATGGTGGGGACACTTTCGCAAAAGCTCCTTAAACCTTTCCAAGGCCTCACTAAAAGTCTCATCTTCAAGTTGCCTAAACCCTACTATTTCACTCCTCAATTTAGCATTTCTATTTGGTGGGAAGTATTTACTCAAAACATTTTGCGCTAATTCATTCCATGTCCTAATCGATCCTGGAGCAAAAGAATTTAACCATGCCTTTGCTCCGTCTCTAAGAGAATACGGGAACAAAGTTAATCTAAGGGGCATCTCTAGGCACTCCTTGAATTACAAAAGAATCACTAACTCCTAGAAAAGACTTAAGATTTAATGAGGGTCTTCAGATGACAAACCATGGAACTGACCCATGGTTTGCAACATCTGAAACATTACCGGTTTCATTTCAAACTTTGA
This sequence comes from Luffa acutangula, assembly GCA_036850905.1. Classification (NCBI taxonomy): domain Eukaryota; kingdom Viridiplantae; phylum Streptophyta; class Magnoliopsida; order Cucurbitales; family Cucurbitaceae; genus Luffa; species Luffa acutangula. The sequence continues at coordinate 5,777,686 of CM072094.1, read as the reverse complement.
TGCCTCAATTTGAGGACGTGCAATCCCTGAATTTAACTCATCAAACATTGGAAAAGCATACGCTCGAATGGATTTGGCTCTATCATTTGCTACCAAGATAGGATTCTCAGCCTGATTATTTTGCTGCTCATTTTGCTCCAACGGTTGGTTTTGCTGCAACAAACGATTCTGCTGGGGGTTTGCTGGATCTTCAGGACCCTGCGGAAGACGTGGCACGTTATCCATTTGATTTTGCTGTCTACGCTGCTCTCTCCTTCTTCTCCTGAATGTCCTCTCGATTTCTGGATCAAGCTTGAACCTTACCTCAGGCGGATTGCTCATGCACCAAACACACACCTGCAAAAAAAACAAAAGAAACAATCAAAAAGTTCTAGCACCAAACCACTAAAACACATACACAAAACATATCAGATAAAAACTTATTCAAGTCCCCTGCAACGGCGCCAAAAACTTGTTGGGTTCCTAGAGTGAGTAAAAATACGATGAAAAAAAACTCTAGAACTCTGTGCAAGTATACACAGTCCGCAACAAGTAATAAGTATTTATCGAATCCAAGGTCTGAATTAGCTTTCACTTTATCTATTTTGCTTAGTTTTTCAATGGTTTCAAAAGTGGTAGAAATGATTGGTTTTTGATAAAATGCTGAAGCAAAAGAAATGACAGAACAGAAAGTAAAAAAATAGGCAGACAAATTAGAAAAAAGTGCTGGTCAGGATTTAGTAATTGTTTTAGAAGATGTTCAAGCAATATTATTGATCATGCAAAAATCTTGTAGTCTTATTAGCAGATTCCTCCCGAAACTCTGGATTTTTTAGAATATGTTTCAACTCCAATGAAGCTCTATCGATCAAGCACTAAGCAACTGGCTATCCCTAGCTCAGTCACTAGCGTTCACCAATACACAATGATCGAGTGTGATTAACCTCCACACACTCCCTAAATCGTCCCTGAAACTAGAGAGAGGTATTCATACCGGTTGGCCAGGCGGGCATAAAATATAAATGAGCACAACAATTAACCAAGATGCATTAAATCAATATTTATTTCTAGAAATTAAGCACAACAATCACATGTTCCCTAACCAACGCCTAAAGCTACTTAGTTCATAAGATGCATAGAGACACACGTTACAATCTGAGTAAGCAAATCCATATTTACAAAATAATGCAAGAAAATATTAGTTCCCTTGATCAGCTTGCAAATGATGGTCTTCTTGATGGTCTCCAATCTCTCTCCTCTATTCGGCTCCCAAAGGTGGAAGTAACTCTCCAAGAATGGAATGTTTCTCCCAAGGATGGAATGATTTTGACTTGGGTGGTTATCTCCTTTTATAGAGTGATAGGAGGCTTGAATTAGGTTGACCTAGACACGTGGATGGCTCTCCTTGCTTCTTTATCTCGAGAATAGCTTAACAGAATTCAGTTCATTAAATTGGCTAACGAGCTGTGACGTGGCAGTTTTGCTCCCAGCTTTGCTGCAGCACATAATTTTCTTCCTCAAGTCGCTCAGCAATACATTCTGCACATAATAACTTCCAAAGCATTCATTCTTCCAAATGGGTTAAAACATATAATATCTATCTAAAAGCAACCCTATTGAGCACAAAAGACACACAAATCACTATAGAAATAAGGCCTAAATAACTCCCTTTTGGAGAGTTATCAACAGGAAATATGCTTCCCGGATTAGGCAAGAAGCAAACTGGCTCAGCCATGACTGGCTAAGAAAGTTAGTCTATGATCTCATTTCTCCCTCAACAGCAATATATGTGTAGATGTAAAAATTCGAGCTTTGAGCGTTAAAAGGTTTAAGGGGGAAAAGTCGACCCTAACCTTTTCACTCGTTTCTCTTTTGCAAAAACTAACATTCTGATGTAGGAACCCAAAATTTGCAAAGGCATATGTGTTTAACCCTACAGTTTGGTTATAAAAAAAATTTGAGGTTAGAAGAAAAAAAATACTTGCATTGGGGGTTTCAAAGTAAAGAGGCACATCCGAGAAGAAAATAGAAGAGGAAAATATGGAATTGAGCTAAGATTTGATCCGCAACCTCGATTCCAACAAGAGGTCGAGGAGAAGCTAAGGATTGCCCAGCTATTTTCAAATCTCTCTTCCATCATTTTTCCTTCAACTCACCACTCTCCTAACCTCTGTCAAGAAGATATACTGTTTTCTTTTATCGTTTTGTAGCTCTTTGCAGGCAGGCTATCCGCCATGACCAGAACTTAAAAAACACTTCTAATGACTAGAAAGGGCCCCCTCTAAGCTGGGAGGAAATAAGTGTGCAAATTAACGTGGAGCGAGAGCTATATTCTTGAATTGGACTTAAGAAACTTAGCCAATGGTGGCAGGTTACAACAATCCCAATTAGAGAGTGGGGGCTTAATGTTGTGGGTGATTTTGAGCCATTCCGAAATGTACAGAGACGACGGGGACAGTGCAACACCGATCCAGAAACACAACAAAGAATCACACACTGGAAGAGGGATACGTCGGAGGAACTGAGCCAAGGCTGGAAGGATCGGGCCTTGTCCCAATCCCATGCTCTGCTAAGGTCGAGCATATGGTCGATCGAGGCCTTGGGTCGAGTCGGTTCTCCTTCAGCCAGCGTCCCGTGCCCCAATTTGACCCGGTTTCAGCCCCAAACGGCTCCAAAAACGAGAGAAAACCCTAACAAGCGACATAGGTATAAATTCGGTCCTTCACACCTGGAAAAGGGTTCAAAAAACTGGAATTACACACATACTTTACTATTTATCTAACTTAGGCATCGGAGTGAAAGTGGCCTACACCACACCGATGTGCAGGGGTTTTTACTGGTTTTGCAGGTCTCGTCTTCCCCAGTTTCTATAAATTCATTGTTGGTTTCACGTGAAGGTTAGATGAGTCGTCTGCCCAAATTTTGGCATCGGCAATATATACTCAAGGTTTGGTTCAATTTTTTATTTGTTTTTATTTCTTTCTACTGTTGTGGTTAAGCCTTCATTTTCCATATTGGTAAGCATTTTTTTTCCAAATTTTTCTTGTTTTTTATTTCTGTGTGGATTCATTTTTTTTTTCATGTAAACCATTTTCCCAGTTACATAAACCCAATATTTTTAGTAATATTTTCTTTTCATTTTGTAATATATAAGTTGTTCCAACCATTTGTTAGGTTCCAACTTAATTTTCGTCCATATGCTTCGTGGTGGTAAATTGAACAATAATGACAATTACGTTGAATTCACAGTTTCAGAGATAATGTTGCCTTAAGGATTGACGTTTCAATTTTTGGTTGAAACTATAATGACCTGGATAGGAACAATAGGTAATTTTGATTTTCCATAAAGTTTTTTCATGCATAGGACCCCAATATTCTATAAGGCGGTGTATGAAATTAACCATAAAAATACCTCAAATGAAATAACTATGTCAATGAGCTAAATAAAAATACTCCATATGAAATAACTATGTCAGTGAGCTAAATAAAAATACCTCATATGAAATTATGAAATAACTATGCCAGTGAGCTTAATAAAAATAACCCATATGAAATAACTATGCCAGTGAGCTAAATATAAAATACTATTGAGATTAAACAAATAGAGAAGACCACCTACGTAGAATAAATATTTGGTATTTAACAAAGAAATACAAATTTAAAACCCATACGGAAGATGTAGATTAAAAATGCAGAAGCCAAAAAAGAAAATGTAGAAACCTAGATGCAAAAGTAGTAATAAAAAAAAAAAAAAAAAAAAAAGTAGTGTTCCAGTTTCGCAAAAGCAAAATAAGAACCCAGACGTAGAACCCCAAAAAAAAGACAGAAGCAAAAAAAACACAAAAGATGAACCAAAAATGAGTCTAGTGAAAAAAAAAAAAAAGATACCGGTTTTGCATTGATTTGTATGGTTATGGGAAGAAAATTCAAATATCTTTTATTTCCTTTTTTGCTTTTCACATGTCAACCTTAGAGGCAAATTCATCTTAATCTCCTTAATGGACACTTTTGGAATAAATGGGCTATTATTGATCAATTTGTATAGTTACCCAAGTTTAAAAGGGTCTAGGTCCAAGGAAAGGTCAATACACTTAGCTAGCCCATTTCACGAGTGGGCCCAATACAATCCAAAACTGAATTTCAGAATTTTCCTTTTTTCTTTTTTGTTTTTTTTTCCAGTGTGGAAAATGTTATTAATTTTTTACTTGAAGGTATAAGAGAGAATTAGGAACTACTTGAGTGGATTTTTTTGTAACCTTACAAAACTTGTAAGGAAAAACATTATTAAAAACTCTTTTGGAAAGATATTTCTACTCTTTTTTTTCTTTTTGAAGCAAAACAGAATAGCATTAAAAATTGGAAAAGTTAGTTACATCTACCTCATTTAAGAGGTTTCTAGCCCAAACCGGGGGAAGCCCATTCCATACACCCGCACCTTCTTCCACTGTGGAAGAGGTATCCAAAACGGAATTTAGAGGGGGGGAAATTGTTGCTCGTGCGAGACGATCGGCAGCTGCGTTTAGAGCTCTTGGGCAAAAAACAAAATGAATCTCAACAAACAGATTCTTCAATCAGCGAATCTCTTCGGTGAGGAAGGAGATTTCCGAGATGTCCTCATCTTCTTCGTTTATAAGCTTGATGATGTTTAGCGCGTCTGATTCGACAAAGATGGGGGTGGATATTTGATCACCATTTCTGAAATAGACTGGAGGTATGTTCTTCAGACCTTCAACAATCGCTCCAGAAATTTTATGGACCATTTTCGGCTAATGCATTGAAATCCTAGATTTATAGAAGACCCTGAGGAGTCACGAAGTATCCATCCAATTCCACCTCTCTACTGCTTGTCGTTCCAGGATGCATCCGTATTTAATTTCCACGTATTAGCCGGCGGTGGAGTCCATCTTTCGTGACTCATGAGGGTCTTTAATTTGGGTCGATTGCCTCGTTGCTGGAGATTTAGGTATGAATTTTCGTCTGCTCTCTTAATTCTAGGCTTCTTTCGACTGCTCGTATCATTGAAATCTTGTCTGGCTTGCTGCTTGTTTGAGCGATTGTGTTTCTGTAGCTCCATAGGCTCCAAAGGATCAGGATTGCTTGCTCTAGCTCTTCCTCCTTTAAATTCTTCATCATCCATGTCCAGTATTCCATTGAGTTCCAATTTCCCCTATTCAAGGAAAAAAGATTTATCGTGAGAGGGATGTATTGGTTCCAGATCCTTTTTACCATTTTGCACTCCCATAGAGCATGTTTTGTGGATTCATCATGTGTCCTGCAAAAATAACAGAGTGTGTTAGTGTGTATCCCTTTTTTCGAAATATTAATGTTTGTGGGGATCGAGTCGTGGATGATCCTCCACACACATATTTTTGCCTTTGGGATTGCTTTGAGTTTCCAAAACTTCCTCCATTCCTTATTGGCATTTGTTTCATTTGACGTTGAGGCTTCAGAGTGGTTGGCCTGTTGTTGGACTAGATAGTACGCGCTCTTAACAGTAAACATACCCTTCTTATCTTTACTCCAAATTATTTCATCCTTTCTATCTCTTTCCCCCCTTGGAGTATTGAGAATGGTTTCAGCATCCAGGACTGTGAAGTTCTCCCAGATTTTTTCTTCTATCCAATTCCCCTGATCATCAATTATCTTTTGGACCCTTTTCCCTTTCAGGTCATTTGTTGTTAGTATGGGAATTTTGCTCCCTTCACTGTCAAGCCACGGGTCTTGGTCTATTTGGATATATCTCTCGTTGCCTACCTTCCACCTGTATCCCTTTTTAAAAAGATCACGACCCCACACTATGCTTCTCCATGTTAAAGATGGGTTAGAGCCCAGAGGTGCTGTTAGAAAGTCCCTTCCTTTGAAATATTTTCCTTTGAGAATTGTGGATAGAAGGTTGTTGGGGCTTTTGATGATCCTCCAACTGACTTTTGCAAGCATAGCTTGATTAAAAAAGTTTCAAATCTTTGAAACCCAGTCCTCCTCAGTCCTTGCTGGTGCATAGTTTTTTCCAACTTATCCAGTGAGCCTTGTCTTTCCCTCGAGATTCTCCCCACCAAAACCTTGCACATAGTTTGTTGATTTCATCACATAAGCTCACAGGTAGTTTGAAGCAGCTCATTGTGAATGTTGGAATTGCCTGTACAATGGCCTTTATGAGGATTTCTTTTCCACCAGCTGAGAACATCCTTCCTTTCCAATTTTGCAATGCTTTCCACACTCTGTCTTTGACCTTTTTGAAGACATTTCTCTTGTTCTTTTGGGTTTGCGAAGGCATGCCAAGATAATAGCCTAACTCCTCGACCTTTGTTATCCCCAATATTTCACTGAGTTTCTTAGCTTTTGCCGTGGATATATTTTTGCTTGTCATCATGGAGGATTTCTCCATATTTATGGTCTATCCCGAGGCTTCTTCATAGGTGTGTAGAACTCTCTTTATAGTCCTGCAATCCGAGTCCTCCGCTCTGCACAGAATTAGACTATCATCTGCAAAAAACAAATGAGAAAGTGAGGGGCACCGTTTGTTGATCTTTAAGCCTTTAAAATTTTTAAAGTGCATTTCTTCCCTGTTTAGAAGTGTAGATAGGCCTTCAGCACAAATCAGAAATATGTATGGCGATAAAGGATCTCCCTGTCGTAGTCCTCTCCTGAGATAGAAAGCTTCTTGGGGTTCCCCATTTATCAACACTGAGTACTCCACTGTTTCGATGCAATCCATTACTTTTTGAACCCAGTCTTCTTTAAAGCCCATCTTCAGCATTGTTTTCTTTATGAACTCCCATTCCACACGATCGTAAGCCTTGCTCATGTCCAGCTTCATGGCTATGTACCCTTCCTTGCCTTTTCTTTTGTTGTTTAGAGAGTGAAGGCATTCAAAACCCACAAGCACATTATCCGTGATGAGCCTTTTTGGAACAAAAGCTGCTTGATTGGGGGATATAATGTAGTCTAGGGTGTGCTTCATTCTGTTTGCAATAGCCTTTGCCACCAGTTTGTAGATTACATTACACAAGCTAATCAGTCAGTAGTTCCCCATCCCTTTTGGCTCCTTGACTTTCGGAATAAGAGCTATTAGAGTTCTATTGACTGCCCTTGCGCTCTTTGTCCCATTTAAAATGTCCAAACAGATCTTTGTGGTATCTTCCCCAACTATATCCCAAAAATTTTGAAAGAACATGGCATGCATTCCATCTTCACCCGGTGTCTTGGAGGGGTTCATATTTTTTAGAGCTCCTTCTATATCACTCTTTATAAAAGGTCTGGAGAGTTTGTTATTTTGAGCTTCTGAGACTTTCCTGGTAATGCCCTCCAAAACTTTACAAATGATGTCCTCTTTTGGATTTGATGTGGAGAACAAGTTTTTAAAGTATTCGGTGGCAACCTCTCCTATCTTCACTTCATCTTCAACCCAATTCCCGATATCATCCATAATGCTTGAGATTTTGTTATTTTTCCTTCTCTTTGATGTTTTACTATGGAACCATTTGGTGTTCCTATCTCCCCACTCTAGCCAATCCTCTCGAGAGCGTATCTTCCAGTATCTTTCTTCTTCTTCTAGCAAGCTTTCAAGATCTTTTTCTGCCTTAAGGATATTTGGAACGTTTGCTTCTGAATCATTCTTTTCAAGTATGCTGATGGCTTCCATTTTCTTGTCAATCGCAGCCCTGATGGATCCCCCTCTTCTATTACGATGCCAAGAGTCAAGATTGTTTAAGCACAGGTTAAGCTTTCTAGTAAAATCATGGATTTCTTGTCCTCTCACTGCCTTTCATGTTTGTTCGATAATATCTCTACTCTCTGGGAAGCCCAACCAATTTTCCTCAAACTTTTTCTTCCTAGTTTTTCTTCGAGTAAAAGCTTTGGGACCATGGCTTTCTATATTAGCAAGGATTGGACGATGATCCGATGAGTTGTAACCAAGATGCTGGATTTTAATGGCTTGGAAACTGATATTCATGCCTTGGTTGATTAGGAAACGATCTAGCCTCTCTTTAATTCAGGTAGAGGTTGTCTTCCCTCTTCTCCACGTCTCTTTTGCCCCTGAAAAACCTGGATCAAAGAGGTTACAACTGTTAATAGCTTCTCTGAAGTTATCCATACCTTTTTTAACTTTTTGGGCCCCGCCTTCTTTCTCCTTATCGAACATAATTTCATTGAAATCACCTCCCACAATCCAGGGGAGGTTATTCACATCGCTAAGACGTTCCAAAAGTTGCCAAGAGTCGTTTCTTTTGTTTGGGTCTGAATCTCCGTAGAAACCAGTAAAAAGCCAGCTGAAATCCTTGTCTCTAATGGTAGTGTCGATATGGCCCTTGGAAAAGGAGTTGATAGAAAGATCACACTCCTTATTCCAATAAAGCATCAGCCCACCACTAGAACCCCTACTGTCAACACCAAAACAGAAATCAAAACCAATTTCGTTCTTAACCAACTCTGCCTTACACGCTTTACACTTCGATTCGGATATAAAAACTATGCTTGGAGAGTTCTTCCTAATTTCATTCTTAAGGCTGCAGATCGCTCGGGGGTTCCTCATCCCCCGAACGTTCCAGCATAGTATTTTCATTGCATCCGGCGGAGCTGAACTTCAGCCTCCGCCGATATCCCTTTGTTGGCCCCGAAGTAAGGCATACACTGCTTTTTTGCTTCACGAGATCTTTCTTCCCCTTCTTCTAAAATTCTTTTTCCAGAATTTCCAGAACTGCCCATCTTGCTTTTTGACTCTTCTGTAATCATCTCATTCCTTTCTGCTATGGCTCTTCTCTTCCATTTCCTTGCGTTGGTGCCTTGTCCTTGATTAAGATCCTTCTGTTCAGTAACCAAGTCTTGGCTTTTGTTTTCCTTGACTTCTCTTTGATTTAAGGCCTTTTCCATTTCTTTTTTGAGCCCACTCAGCTGGCCTGACGCTTGTGGGCCACTTTTGGCTTTTTCATTTTTTTCCATTGGTTTTCCATCTCTTGACTGATCCTCTTTGCCCATAATTTTTGGGATTTTCCTTGTACTCATCCTAACATCCATTTGGTCCACTCGTACATGTTCATTTGAAGGTTCTTTGTCCTTTTCTTGACTTTCTCTTGTCATGTCTTCTCTTTCTTCTAGTTCCATCATTCCTTCTGCCATCTCACTAGCCGTTAGGCTGTCTTGGGAATTGGGTTCACTTTTTCCCCTCGGCCGGCTACCATCTCTTGTCGAGCTCTCCGGCGGTCATTCACCGGAATCTGGTTGGAAGCTTCTGGGATGATGGTCTACTCTCCTCCACCAAGTAGAATCTCCTTTGGCCTTCTTCCAGTCCTCTCTCTTGTCTGTGTTGTATCTGTGGAAGTCCATCCTTCTGCCCCGACCTCTCCCCCAGTCGGATCTTGTTCCTCCCGATCCCTCTAGTCTCTGTTTGCTCTGCTCAACCCTTCACCGTAAATCGGTTCTTCCTCTTTTAGCTGAGGTTCTTCACATTCTGATTTCACATGTCCTATCTTTCCGCAATCATAACAGAATTCCGGCAACCTCTCATAGGTCACTCTCACCCAAGTTTCTGTTGCTTTCGATCCTATTTTCACCATGAGACCCCTCTTAAGAGGTTGGGTGATATCAACTTTTACAAGAATCTGCAGAGTGTTGTCCCCATTGTTCTCTTCCTCTTCTAAGTCCACCTCCTGAAAGCTTTCTAACGAGTCCCCTAGAGCAGTGGCCCATTTCCTGCACATACAGACCATAGGTAAGTCATGGACATGGATCCAAAAGCTAACAAACCTAAATTCCGCTTGTGAGATTCGACTATCTCCTTTTAGATCTTCGATGGCTAGCAAGGCTTTGTCGTAATTCCATGGCCCTCCTTTCTGTATTCTCTCTTTGTCCCAGCTGTTGTTAAATTTGCACAAAAAGGTATTCCTTCCTTTCGGTTGAATTCTAACTCTTCCTTCTTTGTTCCAGATTTTTGGCATGAAGTTCTTGAACATTTCTGGGTTTATGAGTTTTGGTGTGAGGACTTTGCAAAGTATTGTGTCTCTGAGATCGTCTGATGCTTCGTCAAGATCCTCGTCGTCTATGGCAACCACCTTAGCTTTCTCCGCTGCTGTGATTTTCAGTTCCTCCATTTTGTTTAGAACTTCGTCTTCTGCGTTGTTTTCTTCTTCCATTTCTCCAATCTCATTTGAGTTGTCGTTTGCTAGCGAAACGGTCTCTGTTCCTTTGTTTTCTTCCATGGTGATGTGTTGATTTTCGTTCTGGTCACCGCTTTGCTCACCGCTGGATCCCATATTCAGCATGGCGCTGCCCTTTTGCTCACAGACTTCTTTCTCTCTCGAGAGAATCACCGCCTGAAGTACCCTCATTTGTTGATTATTTAAACTTACACAATCCTTTCCCACTTACTCATCATTGTTTTTGGTATTCAATGATTCAAATTTTCTACTCACAAAAGTCATATACTATGAGAAGTTCTAATCATAAAACAAAATGGTGCTATATTTCTACACTCTCTTTTCTTTGTGTGTGTGTTTTTTTAATTTATTCTTTAAAATATTTTATTTGAATCCAATTTCTACCTTAATAAAATACTCAATATATGTGTGAAAGCAGAATTTAGAAAACATGAGAAAGAAACTAAATATAAACAGAAAAATGCTAGCTTCAATTTGTCTTTCTTCTTTCTTCGGAACACAATATTTATAAATCACCCAACTTAAAAAAAATTCAAATAAAAAAAGTAATATATATTTTTTAAGAAAAACATAAAACTATTTTAAAATATGATTTCTAACTGTACCCTAATTTTTTAGGGTGAAAATTCACTTTTGATTCTTGAACTTTCATAAAAGTAACAACTTAGCCCCTAAACTATGATTTGTAACAATTTAGTCTCTCTATACTTTCGATTTTGTAACAATTTAGTCCCTAAACTTTAATAAATAACAACTTAGTATCCGTATTTTGAAAATTGTATCAATTTGATCCTTATGTTGTAAAAAAAAATCATCAAAATTAAATATCAATTTTTATTAATTAATGATTAGACTTTGTAGCTTATAAACATAATGAGTCCCAACTTAGTTTATTAATCTATTTTTGTAAGAAATTTCATTAAATCTTAATATTAATTTTCACGATAGAACTAAATCGTTACCGATTTTAAAGTACAAGGACTAAATTGTTATATATAAAAGTTCAAGAACTAAATTTTTACAAAATTGAAAGTATAGGAATTAAATCGTTACAAATCAATGTTCAGGGACTAAATAACTACTTTCTCGAAAGTTTGGGAATCAAAAGTTATTTTTAAGCTTATTTTTTAATTATTAAAACTTAGGATGGAAAAAATGAAGTGAGTATCAAACAAATTTAGAGAGAAATGAATTTAAGATGTAGACATTAGGGGAGAGATATGAGGTGACAATTTGGTGATCGTGAAACAAAACCATACATTACATTACAAATGGCAATTTGGAAACCGTACGGATAATATTACCCCAACAAAACAACCTCTCTTCCTTACGCAATATTTTCTTTTTTTGATATTTTTTTTAATTTAGTCTATTATTTTAAAGATTCCAATCCAGTGTCCTACATATTAACATATTTAATTTATTCTAAACTTACATGACATAATATCTAGTTAATTGGTAAAAATTAAGAGGAGAAGAAAAGATCATCTAAGATAAGAAAACTTAAATTTTCTATGGGTTTCTTTGAAAATTTAGTAGAGATTAGAAATTTTCATCTCTATTTTAGCCGACTATTTTATTTTTCTAAATTTTCATCAATTCACTAAGTACCCGTGTCTTTTAAGTTTATCACCAATTAATTTAAATCTTTACCAACAATGACAAATTAAATTTTAAAAATACTTAAATATTAATGACTAAAACATATATTTAGCATTTGTGCAAGGGAGTGGGAGAGGGGTTGTTTAGTTGGAGTAATATATTATCTCCTTATTGTTTCCAAGTTGAGTGCAATGTATGGTTTTTGTTGGGAGTGCAAACAAAGTCACATTGACTAGATAAAAGAAAGATGATAAGTATATAAGGGAGGATACCTATCTCCATTGGTATGAGACTTTTTTTGGATGAAACCAAAAGTAAAGCTACGAGGGACTTATGTCAAAGTAGACAATATATATCATACCATTACACTCACACGGAGAAAAACAATTTACTCTAAAACAATTTTTTACTTGACAAGGAGAATCAATTTACCCTAAAATTCCAGTTTCATCGAATTGAACTACGCTGAGGAAGTGTTCGAATTTTATCTTAAACTTGGTTTAAATGTAGTAAATTTTATCTTCTATAAGGCTTTTGTTTAAATAATCATAGGCTTGGTAGGAATTTAGAAGATTTAGAGAAAGATAATACTAATTAAAATTGAATATTTGTTTAAATTTGTAAGTTTTGGTTCCATGATAGTTGTTATTATTTGTGCATTGATTTATGGAGGTTTAAATTTGTGCATCGATTTGTTAGGAGTATTTGATTTCCATTCAAATCAGTGAGTGTTTTTTTGGAAGATTTTTATTTTTATTTTTAGTTGAAATATGTGAAATGTAGTGGAAATTTGATAATTGACTTAAGCTAAAGAAAAAAAGTAGAACATTTATTCAAATCAAAAAGTACAAATTGATTAACCGACCAAATTTGTGTTAAAAAAAAAAACCGACCAAATTTAGGGTGTACATAAAAGAATATTTTTTAAATTTGTAACCGTGCAAAATGTTGGACCAACATAGTTTCCTAAAAGCTAGGAATGTGAAAAATTATAAGTAAAGATGATAGAGCGACTTGTCGAGGGTTGTATCAAATAAATTTGTAGGTTCAACGATGTAACAGCCCGTTAAAAACAAAAAAAAAAAAAAGAGAGAGAGAGAAAAGGAGGGAAGTGGGCAAAGGTGTCCGGTCAAAAAGGGGTGAGTGGGGGAAAATTTTCCCCCCACATTTTCGATCAATTTGACCGTTTAAAAAAAGATTTTTTTTTAGATCCCCTGATTCTCTCTCTCTCCCTCACCATTCTCTCTCTCCCTCTCAGCCCTCTCTCGTTTGCACACAGCACGATGCCGCCCGTCGTCCGCTGCTCGTCGCACGTCGTCGTCTGCTCGGTCACCGTCGTCGATGAATTTCTTCTCTCTCTCGTTTCCGTCCCGCTTGACCTCACGTTTCTCCCTCTCTCTCGGTTTGCAGGTCCGTCGCCGTCTTTCGCCGCCTTCGGTAAGTCTCTGTCGTTTCTCTCTCTCTCTCAGGTTCTTTCTCTTCGTTTCTCTCTCACTCTCGGCTTTACTCTCTCTCTGCGTGTAGCTCCGCCGCAGCCGCGTTCAGCCGCTCAGTCACACGTCGCCGCTGCCGCACGAATTTGTACGCTGCCGCCGTTCAGATCTGTTTGTTTCTGTCGCTCTGAATCGATTGCCACCGCCACCGCCTTAAGAGAAACAGCCGCACGCATCTTGAATGTTCGACGATTGCAACTAGTGGGTAAGGAATTTGTAAGTTATGATTTATTGGTCTTTTATGCCTTAATGGAATACCCATTAACGTTGGATCTTAATTTGAGGTATCGATAGTAGTGGTCGTCGAATCATTAAAGGCAGAGCGAAATTTGGAAACTGGACAAGCAGTAGTTTCATTTGGGTGAGTTTTCGACCCTCTCAAGTCTTGTGTTTTTAGGAAATTTATTGAGATTGGTATGCCTTTGATGTGAGAACCTTATATGTGTGTATTAGATCACTTTTTCGCGTAAAGGTTGGCGCTACATCAATCTGTTTGGTGTTATTCAAGCAAGTTTAGCTACCCCAAGGTAAGTAATTAACTTACTGCGTTGGACTATAATTGTACTTTGGTTTGGACGGTTGAGTTTTCATCATATGCATGGCTATTTGTTGGGCGGATTAAATTGATTGAGGATAAAGTAATTTGAACGTTGCTTGTTTTTACAAGGATGTGTATGGTTGCAAGAAAGTGTTTGTATCCTTATCCTATTTAAGTATCTAGTTTATGTGGCTGCATGGTCGCTGTTATGTGAGATGGTAGACTGGTGTTGAATGTTGGTAGATGGTGATGTTTCTGCTTGGTAATCTGTATGCTAGTCATGGTATTTGCTTTGTATATGCTTGTTCTCGAAAAAGAAAAGGTCAAACGGGTAGGTTGGTGGCAATTAAGTCATGCTAGGTGCCAAGGGTACTAATAGGGAAAAGAGTGAATTGTTTATCCTAGTGGGCGTCATGGTAACTAATCTCCTAAGACTGACATGTTTATGGACTGAGATGAGGAGTTAAATGGGTGGGACTCAGCTTCGCAAACTAGGTGTCATCTACTAACTGTGGAAGTAAAGTCCGACAAACACCCCATGGATACTCCACCAGTGAGATGGTAGTTAGGGCGTTGTGTGCTCTTAGGTGTTTGACGAATGAGACTCGACTCCACTGGCTGGGTGTCTTCTACCATCAGTAGGAGTTGAGATCTCGCTTAATTCCCTCAGGTGCACCTCCAATGAGTTGGCATGTATAGGTAGGAGATTTAACTGACCACACAACCCAAACAACACGTTGAATGAAATGAAATGAAAATCTATGAGATGACCACTACGCCCTTAGCTGGTTTCACTTCAAGTAACCCATGTTGATGCATGACTAGTGGTATTGTTGCTTAGTGAGTATTTTTCTTAAATACTCATTCTTTTCCCTAACATGTAATTGCAGGTAAAGGCAAATGTGTATAGAACGAGTGACGGAGTGTTGTTGAACGAGCCATGGATTTCCTTAGGATAGACTTCCACATTTTATGTTTTCAAATTTCTTCTTTTGTACTTGTTATGTGATGTTTTAGGATTTATTCCGGTTTAAGACTTTTGCTTGAATGGCTAAAATTTCTTCTTGTTCTGTTTTAACTGGGATTCCAGGCTGAAAAGTTTCACATATTTTCTAAGCATGTTATACTTTAAATGTTGTTCCTTCGTCATTCTTTATAAGTGAAATGAAATGTTTGTGGCAATGACCCTAGGATCTAGGCATGAAATGTAGGGTCGTTACATCATCGATCACTAAACTTCTTTACAGTAGTAGTGGTCGGGGTCGATCACAGGGAACAATTGGTTTACCTCTAATCTCTTTTGTGTTTGTGGTAACAGAAGGGGGTTGAAGAGAAAAATATTGAAGTAGGGAAAATAAATGACAGAAAAAGTAAATAAAAGAAAATAAAAACGGTTTAAGACTTTTTTTTTAAATTTCTTTCTTTCCCTCTCTTATCTTCTCTCTTCTCTTCCCTTTCTTCACCTTTTCTTTTCTTTTTTTTTTTAAAATATAGAAGAGGTGGAGGAGCCTCCTCCCTTTCCGGCGCCGGCGACGGGACGAGGGCCTCCCTCCTCCCTCACGGTTTCAAATCGGCGACGGGAGGAGGGAGGACCCTCCTCCTTCCACCTCTTCTATATTTAAAAAAAAAAAAAAAAAAGAAAATGTGAAGAAAGGGAAGAGAAGAGAGAAGAAAAGAGAGGGAAAGAAAGAAATTTAAAAAAAAAAAAAAAAAAAAAAAAAAAAAAAAAAACTCGTCGGCGGCTGCCGTCCGGTGAACGGCTGCGAATGGCGGCGGCGGCCGGCCGCCGGAGTTGAAGAAGATGAAGTTAGGAAGAAGAAGTTAGGAGAAGGAAGTGGGGAAGAGGAAGAAAGAGAAAGGGGAAAAGTATTAAAAAAAAAGATAAAATAAGAATATTTTATTATTTTAATATTTTTGTATTTAAAAAAATGAAAAAATAATTTTTTTTATTAAAATAATAATGCCACGTCAGCAGTCGTTAAGATTTAACAGAAAAATTGACGGCAGGGACCAAAGTGCTACTTATCTCAAAACTCAAGGGTATTTTTGTTGAGTTTGAAAACTCAGGGACCTAAGTGTCACTTAACCCAAACCTCAGAGACCAAAAGTGTATTTTTTCCAATAAGAGCAATTGCTTACATGAAGTTTTTTTTTTTTTTTTTTTTTAGACGAAAGAAATTTCATTAAACGAAAGAACTTTATGTGTAGAGTACAAAAAGCGATCTATTACTAGATGCAAGATTTAAAAGTCAAATTAGAAAACTATTGCTTACATGAAGTTTAGAGATAAATAAAATATTTAAAAGTTTGATTAATATATTAATCCAAAGTTAAAAAATTTAGGGACTAAACCGATTGGAAGAAGAAAAAAAGGAAAGAAAAAAAAACCACAATATTTTACTATTCTTAAATATCCAAACTTCCAACTAATATAATTAAATATATCAATTAATTAAGGTCAAAAAGGTGAAGAATTCAGTCATATTGAATAATATTGGACAAGGACTATTATTGTACTGTTTTTGTAAAACTTACAACTCTCTAAGATCATAACTTTTTTCATTCCCATACACATATGATAATGGAGAAAAAATAGTGAATGATTATTCAAGGACCTACTTCACCAAATTTTCATGAATGGTAATTATTCATCCATCCAATTTGGAGTTCATCCATCTCTCATTTGGTAATTTTTTTTTTTTTTTTACCCATGAGAATGAATCAATTTTTTCATCCTAAATTTTCAACTTAATCAAATTAATATTTAGATTTGGATACAAGTATTCATCTCTTGTTAGATTTTTATTAGAAGAATTATTTTAAAAAATGTTCCCACATATGCATGCAATAGATTACAAAACAAAAACGCGACACTAAATTGTTGGGTTTCACAGAAAAACAAAAATAGGGTTACATATTTGTTGATTTTTTTTTTTTTTTTTGACAATTTGGGAGTGGGGGGATTTGAACCACTGACCTCGTGCTTATCAATACAATTTTATGTCAGTTGAGCTATGCCCTTATTGGCAGATATTTGTTGAAATTGGTTAGTTTCTTTTGGACTCATTGAATGGTTAAGATCTTGTACAATTGTTAACCTTGTTCTTCCATAAAATTGGTGAGTTTGAGAGCTTTTTTTTTTTTAGTATGTAAATGTAAATAAAAATAGACGAATTTGAAGGTATAAATTATATCACAACACGTGTCAAGTCTAAAGTTGAATTTGATGGAATTGAAAGTTTAAGTAAAAATTGATAAGAACCTTATCAAATAAAGTCAATCGATATTTGTCATAAGTATTAGCATTTAAATTGAATGTTTAGGTCCCGTTTGATAACCATTTGGTTTTTGGTTTTTGGTTTTTGAAAATTATGCTTATTTTCTCCAAATTTCCCTACCATGGTTTTCATCCTTGTCAAGGAAACATTTGAATTCCTAGCCAAATTTCAAAAACAAAAACAAGTTTTTGAAAACTACTTTTTTTTGTTTTAAAAAATTTGCTTGGTTTTTAAAAACATGGAAAGAATGGTATTAGAAAAACAAAGAAATTATAGATGAAAATAGTGTTTATAAGCTTAATTTTCAAAAACCAAATGGTTATCAAACAGGACTTTGATTAACTCGTAATAACAATAGCAACAACAAATTGTTTTAATGCTATGGATGCTCAAGTATTGGGATTTATTTATTTAACAAGGGAGCCTTTGATTCACATGCTACCAAATTTGAGAAGTCAAAACCTATATTTAGCATATCAAATTGCTTATCCCTAATTTAGGAGTTTGAAAATTAATCCCACCAACTACATAAAACTTAGACTTCTAGATCAGATGCTTTTTTATTTTTCCTTGAAAAAAAGATCTTAGATCAATTACTTGATAGTAAGTAAGAATTCAAGCTTTTCATAGCTTGGAATTAGGGAAAACCAGTGTGGGAGCACTTGGCTTGAGGATATTTTATTTACATTGCTTAAAATTGAGAAGTTGCTATTTGAACTCATTTATCTCCAACTACAAGTTTACTAATTCAATCTACAAAACCCACATTATTCTCCTGACCTATACCCTAACTTTTACAAATCATAAATACAAACACATAAACTCAACCATCATACCTCAAATCACACACAAACCCACAAACTAAGGTGAGACCGACATTTGGCTTACCATTCCCACTTATAAAGCTTTATGTTTGATATTCGAATTTATTTATTTGATTCAATTATAAGTTGAGTCCTTGAACTTTCAGGGTTGGATCAATTTGGCCTCTAAATTTTAAAACGTTACAAATAGATCGACAAACTTTCAATTTTGTATCCAATAGATCCCTCAACTTTTAATTTTGAGTCCAATAAGTTCTCGATCTATTGACAATTTTTAAAATTTACAAGCCCTCCAAGATACAAAATTGGATGTTTAGGGACCTAATTAGTCAATTTTATATCTAGTAGATTAGTTAATTTTTAACCATCTCAAATATATAAGTACTTGTTAGACACAAAATTATTAAAAGCTCTGAAACTTATTAGACACTTTTTAAAATTCAGTGACCAAATTGACACAACATTAAAATTGAACAACTAAACTTGTAATTGAACCTATTTATTTTAAATTAATTACAAATTCCTTGATCTTAACCATAAAATAAACGTAAATTTCTAAAACCCACATTAATTAATTGTATAAAAAATTTGTAAAATCAAACACCATGTAAAAAGAACAATACTTAGCGGCATACCGTTGTGCACGAATTTCTCTACACATCCCGTTAAAATCTTGACAACTAAGAAAGATAAACATAGAAAATGAAAATTTTATTTTATCTCTCCTAATTATCTGACATTTTAATGGTGGTATGTAGAGAGATTCCTAGCTACCTATTTTTCAGGTAAAAAATACAAGCATATAAAACCTACACAAAAATTCAAGTTTTTTCCTGTTCTCAACCTCTCAGAAGCTACACAAACTCATACTTTTCAAACTCGGGATTGAAATGCTCGCAAGAACAACCCAGAATGACATGGAATCTTCCAAAAGAGATGCGAGTATTACTGTGACTGTGGGAAACATAACATGGATGTCATCAGAGAGATCAAAGAAAAAGAAAATCAAAATGGAAATCAATAAAAGAAGGGTTGATTGACATTGGTACACATGATCAGCAAAACAGATAAACAAATATAAAATGTCACGTTATTAAGAGGAAAAATACTCCACAAGACAGACGTGACTCCCACTACCTAACAGCTCTACCTATTTAATCAATCCTTCTTCTAAAATTACATGATAACACATTGTGAGGCTTATATCTCTTTAAAGTTCCTTTCACTACTCGCTGTCTTTCCCTTAACTACACCCACCCATCAAATATTAGTCTCTTCTCTCTACAAAACTTCACCAAAAGAGAGAGAGAATAAATAAATAAATAATCAAACAAATTTCTCTCTCCTAACCACCTTTGACTTCTCTCCCTCTCTCTAGGAGTTGCCGCCTGCAGTTTCTTTGTTGAATCACAATTGGGTTCCTTTTTCAAATCTCTCTCGTTCTAATTTCTCTCTCTACTGCATAGAATTGGGCGGTAAGCACGAAGGTTTCTGAAGAATTATTGCTCTCCATTGAAGAAGCTTAGAAGAAGTGGTCAAAGTCAAGAGAAAAAGGGAAGAAATTATTGTTACCAAAAAGCTTGGGGATCAGGCTGTATGGAGAGTATTATTATTGTTTGTGATATCATCAGCTCATATGAACTTCAACAATACCATATATTTTCTTCTTCTTCTTCTTCTTCAAAGTAATGGAAAGGGAGAGCCACAAGTCCAAATCCAGTAGGTTCCGCAAGTACTGGTTCACTGCTGGAAAACACAAGAGAGCTGACCCATGTTGTCCCAACAATGAAATTTCAGGTTCACTTTTTGATATTTTTATTGATTGATTTAATTTCAGTTAATTTCCATTTTAACTTACTGGGGTTGTTTTTTTTTTTTTTTTTTTTTTTTTTTTTATCTTTTTGGGTTTTTGTTTCAGATGGAGATGATTACGAAAGTGAAAACTTTCTGGAGGAGGTCCTTTCTCGGTCGGTCGATATGGGTCCATGCAAATTAACCAATGAATTAAGGTGGCCGAAGAAATTTAAAGAATTCGAGTCATTATTTCTCTATGATGCTTTTCTTTTTCTCTTTATGAACTTATCTGAATCAATTTTCCTCAATTGAATCAGAATCTTTGTGGGTACTTGGAATGTCGCCGGAAGATCACCGATCGGAAGCTTAGCCGTCGATTTAGACGATTGGCTCAACCTCAAAGACGCTGCAGATTTATACGTTCTTGGGTATGTTTATAGATCCATAAAAACAGAACTCCTTTTTCAACAATTGGGCGCTGAATTTCAATTTGGGTTTGTTCTTCTCTGTTTATGGAGGGCAGATTTCAAGAGATTGTACCGTTAAAAACAAGAACAGTGGTCGGAGCAGAGGACACAACCAAAGCAACAAACTGGAATTTACTGATCGGAAAAATTCTAAACGACAAATACGGATGTCCATGGCTAACGCCGATGATAATGAACACAGCCAACGGCGGCGAGGCTTACACAAGAAACCCCAACAGACCGATGAGTTTCGCCGGAGATCAGAAGCCGATCAAATTCAGGGCGAGAATTCCGGCGAATGGGCTCAACGGCGGGAGTAGATACGTGTTGTTAGCGAGCAAGAAGATGGTGGGAGTGTTTATAAGCGTATGGATAAGGAGAGATTTGCTGAGGAAACATTACATTTCGAATGTGAAAGTTTGTTCAGTGGCGTGTGGAATAATGGGTTATTTGGGGAATAAAGGGTCGGTTTCGGTGAGTATGTCAATTGAAGGGACAAGTTTTTGCTTTGTGGTGGCGCATTTGGCTTCCGGCGAGAAAAAGGGGGACGAGCGGCGGAGGAACCACCAGGTGTCGGAGATATTCCGGCGGACTTTCTTTGCCAGAACGCCTAAAGATGATGGGTATCCAAATTCACATCCTCCTCTCACCATCTTAGGACATGAGTAAGTGGGTGTTTTTAATTTTTTTGTCGTCGCTATTAAATGAAAAAGACCGACGTTACAGTGATTGTACACAGTCGTTGTACGCCAAACAAACACCTTCATAATTTTTCTTCAGATTAGTTGGAATTTTGGAATAGAGAGATTAAATTCTGGTATTTCTTAATTAAATTTTAGGTTAAATTACCAATTTGTCCCCATGGTTTGGGATTGGTTTTATTTTGATTCTTCCAGTGTCACAAGTTTTGATTAAATCCACGTAGTTTTGACTTAGTTCCAATTTGATTCATATAGTTTTAAAACCTTCAATTTGATTAAATCTCACGAAACGTCTTTTATAAGGATTTTTAATAATAGAGACGATTTGTAAGATTTGGCCAAACCATAAGAACTAAATTGAAAATTTCTAAGTCATATAGATCGGCCAATTAGAACTAGGTATAAACTAGGGAGACAGAAGAAGGATCAAATTGAAACCCAACTCAATTGATAATTCAAAAGTAAACTTATTATTTAATCAGTTTGACTTATTAATTAGGAAAAACTACAATCAAAATATGACATTAAATTAAAGGTTATAGAAATAGAAGGTGAGAACCGTGCACAATAAGGGAAAAAAAAAAAAAAAAAAAAACCTTTTTAGAAAGCATAAACTTTAAAAAATATAGCATACAAAAAGTAGTTAATTGAATGTTGACATATGGTTTGCATGTGTTATGATGTAAGTGGAAAACTGACGTAAATTTGGATTGTGTGGTGTGTGGAACAGTCAAATATTTTGGTTCGGGGATCTGAACTATAGGCTGTATTTAGAGGACAATTTTGCAAGGCAACTGATAAAGGAGCAAGACTGGGAAGCACTGCAAGAGTTTGATCAGCTACGAAAAGAACAAGAAGCTGGTGGAGTATTTCAGGGCTGGAGAGAAGGGAACATAGAGTTTGCCCCTACTTACAAGTATTCTTCATCAAATTGCAATCGTTATTCAGGTGGTCCTCTAAGAAGAACAGGAGAGAAGCAAAGAACTCCGGCATGGTACATTCTTTCATCCCAACACATTTTGCCCTCTCTATCTCTCCCTTTCTAAAACCTTGTCAACTCCTTCCTAGGGCCAAGGGTCCTAGAATAGAGGGTCCATGAAGTCCTTCGCTTTTGAATTAATTTCCAAAAATTGGGGGAAAAAACAGAGAGAGAGAGAGAGGAGAGCTTAAAGAATGTAAGTAATTTACTCTCTCTCTCTCTCTTTGTCTCTCTGTCTCTCTAAGATCTCGATGAGATGAAATCATAGAATAGAGGGTCCTAAAGTAGAAGGGTCCTTGTGTTTTGAATTAATTTCCAAGATATAGGAAAAAAAAAAAAAAAAAAAAAAACTGAGAGAGAGAGCTCAAGGAATGTGAGTAATGTACTCTCTCTCTCTAACCTTCAGGAAATGAAATCATAGAGTAGAGAGGGTCTAGAGTAGAGAGGGTCCTTGAGTTTTAACTTAATTTCCAAGCAATAGAAGAAAAAAACAGAGAGAGCTTAATGAATGCAAGTAATTAACTCTCTCACTTCTCTCTAGAACCTTGATGAAGTCCTAGACTGGCGGGTCCTAGAGTTTTGGATAGGGCTAGAGAGAGAGAAAGAGTGGTTAAAGAATGCAATTTAATTGACTAAATTTATGCAATTTGGCAGGTGTGACAGAATTCTATGGTATGGAAAAGGAGTCAGGCAACTCTCCTATTTCAGAAGTGAGAGCAAGTTTTCTGATCACAGGCCAGTCTCTGCCCAATTCTTAGCCCATATTGACCTCCTGGAATCTACAAATCCAAGAGTTATTGCCCTCAGCAAATTTCTTCCCCCCATACCGCCTCCCAAACAGATGGTAAGTTCTCATTATTAGTAACATTTCAATGCCTTACTAGTACCCTAGACAACTGGGAAAAAGAAAAGGAATCGATAAGGCTACTACTTTTTTCGTTTTTTGCTTTGATCTTCAAAATTGAACTTATCTACACAAATAGAAATCTACAAGTAAAGTCATTATCAAACAGACCTTGACAAAATCAAATTCGGTTTTCAGAGTAGAAATTCCGTGGAGTTTTGTACGTTTTTGATATTGAAAACATAACCTTCATGGTGCAGGTGAAGGGGGAAACTAATGAAGAAGCAAAATGTACCTTGGCAGCGTTGATGGTAAAGGATAGGCTAGAATCTGAATCATCACCATGCATGCGAAATTCATAGAACAAACACACATATAGAACAATTTCAAAGGTAAGAAAGCTGCTGGGAGCTCGGCTCTTAAGGCTGCAGGCTGGGTATGTAGGGAGATGAAGAAGTGACTCGAATTATCTTGGTCTCTTTCTAGTTCACTTTAATTTTTTTAAAAAATTTTACACCGTTTATCTGGGGTTTCATTGAATTTGTGAATATAAATGTAGACAACAGAGACAAGAACAAAAGATAGTGATGCAAAATATTTTGACATACTGAGAAATCAACATGGTGAGTGTCTAATATGCTTGCTTTGAAGTTTACCTGCTGATTTTATTTATCATGCTAATGCAAAATCGACAACTGCAATATTCAAGCCAATATGCAGAAACCAATGGATGAGCATACGGATCAGCATACGGCATTTGAGTACATATCTAAGATGCTACAGTACAAAACATTTGTGCTTCTTAGAAAAGTTCAATTGTCCTCATTTACCTGAGGAATGTTGTCCAAGGCCTCCGTATTGTCTTGGTTACATTGAGGGCAAATACAACTTTTCAGCAATTCCTCACTGAGATGACCATATGACAGTTCCAATCTAGAAGTCAGCTTATTGACAGTTAAAGATACACAATCACCCCAAAGTGTCAAAAGTTAGTGAAGGATTATTAATAGATATATTCAGAGTTAAATACACAGTATATATTATCTCGGTCGATTGACTTTGACTCTAAAGCATTGCTTTTAATGATTCAGGAAAGGGAAGTTAAATCATATAAACCATAACACTGACAGCAAATCTTTTGTAAACTTGCTATTATATCCCTTTCTGCTTCTATTTTCTGGACACCAGGCAAAGCATTAGTATACTGGATGGAAGATTCCAGATTAAGTATTTCCAAAATCAATATTAACTAAAGAAAACTTAGCACTTCGTATGTTGGTAGAGCATTTTTCATGAATTAAATAATCAGTAGTAAGTACAAATTTATTTTATTTGAAAAGGATATTTAGTCAAATCTTGCAATTCTTTTGTTTCTTTCACCATCATCGCCATCGCAGCCTTCCTTTTCTCTAGATTAATCAACGTTTCTTGGATCTGCAAGTTCAATTCCATATTATCAAACAGTTTCACTGAAAGAGAGAGGGGCAAGTTGAATTTAAATTAATGCAGGGTATATGGGAACCGGTTGAAAATTTCATTTCCCCTATTAAGATAAAGATAGGGTTCCTACTAGATCTTGATTTACAACTTCCATTTTTCCTTTTCTTGATTTTGATTGATCGCCATTTGTTAACAACAAAATTTAAAGCTAAATAATACACACAGCCCACAGGCAAGGAAAGAAAGTTTTTCAATTGTGTTTGACTCCATTTCAACAGAAAGTAGGAAGGTTTCTCCCTAATATTTCGAGGAGCAGTTTTTCACCTGACTTTGAATTTGTTCTTCTGATTGGTATTCTTCTTCTTCATTGGCTAATTGAGTTATTACTTTGATAAGTCTCTCCTCAACAGATTGGGAAGAAGTTTTGGTATTATCTCCCTCCAGTTCATTCAATTCTTCTGCAAAGAGTCCAAGCCATTCAATTTTTCATAAACAGAAGCAAAGAGTCCAAGCCATTCAATTTTTCAAAAACAGAAGCCTAGTTTTGAAATACGTTTGAAGTAGAATGTAATTTGAAGCAGAGAAAAAATAGGGAGAAAAAAGTTGCTCATAACGTCAGCTCACGTAATCATGTTTAGCGATTGGCACAATTTGGAGCTGGATGTAACAAATGCAAAGAAGTTAAACCACTGACTTACCTGTAGCATTTCCAACAGACTCAACACCATTATTCCTGGACAGTAGTTGTTCTTGAAATTTCCTGCGTTTCAACAAGAAAGTACAAAGGAACATAGCGTTCCAAAATTATTAATTGGGCACAGATTATACATATTTAAGGACAAATTATGCTAATAGTAACATACCAGTCTATAAGTAAGAGAATTCTTGTCACTCTAAGAAATTTTTCAAGATAGAGCATCAAATATGGGAGAGAAAAGTTTACCAATTAATATTTATTTGGCTTATTGTGATAAAATATATTCAAAAGCAGAAATACTAACATGTAAAGAATAACAGCTTACTTTATTACAGAAAGAAGCATTACATATAGGCAAAGAGGGCCTCCATAATGATGATAATAATGGTATTAGGGTTAAGAGTATCTGACTTGACAGCTACAGAGAGATGAGTAAGAAAAACAAAAAATGAAGTGCTGCTACAGAGAGATGAGTAAGAAAAACAAAAAATGAAGTGCTAAATTTAGCTTGCAAAATATAACGGCCAGGTTGTCATCGATGACATAATATTGGCAGTAAACTCCAGAGCTTAGGTGGATGATATTGACAGCCTGTTTTAGATTTGTTTCCCAAACAGTTCTCTGTTTTATAAAACAAAAATTTAGTGAGAATAATTGCTCTTGTAAGTTTATGTTTTCTTATTTTTTCTTAGTGTGTTCCACCTGTTTTTAAAATAAAAGTATTGTTCTCACTCCTGAAATTTGAATTTGTAAATAGTAATTTCAATGTTCACAATAACATGACCTTTGCAGTCATCCAATATTAGTTAATAGAAGCAACTTTAACAATAAAAACAGAAAACTATTTTGAGAACAGTTTCCAAACAAGTCATGTTCAACATTCATGAGTAAAAGTGGTACTGAAAAAGGGAAACATATGTGTATGCATTCACAGTGCAAGTTGCTTGCATTAATATAGAAGACGGACCTGATTTTGTCATTAAGTTCTAACATGCGATTGATAAATTGGTCTCTGCATGGCCAATAAGAACTCATCACTTTCACAGTAATCTAACCCATTGAATAATACACTTAACGAGAATAGAACAAATTCATACTATTCTAATAGATTGCAAATCACAAAAGCGAGAGACAGATTTTCTACCTGGTGGCACCTCCTTCACACTTTTATGATCCAATGGTCACATTTGTTTAAGAGAATTAAGAGAGTGAGAATAGAAATGTAACTAAGGTAGATGCAATTTAATGTATAAAGAACACCAAATATCAACTTGGAACCTTAAAGGATTCTAACTCAGATCCAACAGATGCAATTTCACCTTGAAGCACAGAAATCCTTGCCTGAATTCGATAAATTAAATTTAAGAAGCAAAAATAATCATGCAACTGTGGAGCAATTATAAAGTGAAATATAAGAAATAACAGAAAATAAAACCTCTAGCGTCTGAATTGAAGTTTCATTCAAAGATAATTCGACTTCACAGCCTTTAAGCTCCTGTTCAGTTGTTTCTTTGGTGCGCTTGACGTTTTCGAGTTCCGCATTGGTCGCTTCAAGCTCAGATCGCAGTTCTTCCATTCTCTTCTTCAAAACAACAACTCTTTGCTCTACATCGATAAAAATGAAAATAAGATTCCGCGAAACTTCTTGAGAAAACGAAGGAGTTAAAACATTACATCCTTAGATTATCAACTAATCGCTAGTATTTTTATCATAACATTCTCTAGGGATTTAACATTGTTCTTGCATGAAAATAACTCCTTATCAACTAAGTTATGCATTAATCGCCAACATTCAACCAGACAATTACCTTTCGGAAACAGGTCTGATCGAATAGAGCAACAATGGCTAGCATTTCGGTTACAAGATTTCTAGGGATTTAACATTGTTCTTGCTTAGAAATACATCCTAAGTACAAAAATTCTGCTACAATCACCGATACTCAAACAGAGGATCACATTTCTCAAACAAGTCTGATCAAATACAGTAATAATTGCTAGCATTATGATTTTAACATCGTTCTTGCATAGAAACACCTCCTCATCAACATAAATTCTGCTACAATTGAGAATATTCAACCAGACGATTACCTTTTCTGAAACAAATCTGATCGGAATACATTAATAAGTGCTAGCATATTGACCAGAACATTTTCTAGGGATTTTACATCGTTCTTGCAAAGAAATACCTCCTTGCGATTTTTCGGTCGCGTATTCGTTGATTAGGGAGAAAAAAAGCTTTTGAGTCTCGTTTGGCGCCATGAAGTTTGAGGTCTTGACTTGCTGTCTACTCATTTTTTCTGTACTGAGCTGTATGAACTTGAGAATATCGATATCAACGTAACTAAGAAACACGCAGAAGAAAATGAAGAATCTAAATGGAGGTTATATTATATAGGAAGAGTAAACCGTCTGGACCTGAAAATTAGCGTTTAGTTACGTGAAGAAAACTAACCAACCAATCAAAATATCTAACGAACCAACTAAATAATCGTAACTATGAACTTTTTCATTTTCTTTATTAAAAAAATCTTTTGATTCCATATAGTTTGGGTTCTTAGAATGTAGCGTCCTTGAGCTTTCTATTTGATTGCAGGGATACGAGGATAAATATCAAATTTAGATGTCATTTTAAAATACAGAAATTATAGCAGGTGGGTTGTTTTAATACCAAAATTTCATAAATATCCAAAACAATTAAAAATCTAATGGGTAGAATTGATTGAGTAAATTTCTTACCAAAATGCTCTAATATAATAATTTATTTGATTATTTAATTCATTGTCCGTTATCATCAAGGAAAAATCATTTCATGCGTTTACTGCATTATTTACCCAATTATTTGTTTCCTTTTCTTTTAACGATTTTAGATTTGTATTTTTCTTTTTAATAATCATTTGATTTTGTCATTCACTCCATTGTTTTCCAGATGCATTGGTAAGGTTTTCCAGATTGTTCAACCATTTCAAATTCTTCCCCTTTTTTATTCACACTAATGGTTCATCTTCCTCGAAAAAAATCCATTTGCTTTTGGTGAGTTTTTTTTCATCTTTTCCGTTTCGTACCGGTGATTAAAAACATGCTAGGTTTTTTTGCTTTTGCGATTTCTTTTTTCAACTTCTTTGTTGCCTACCGGAAAATATTCGTTTGCTTTTGTGATTGCTATTGGTAAAATAATCATTGTTGCATTGGATTAGTTTCATCTTCCTCATTTTTGTTTTTTTTTTTCATCTTCACCGTTTGTTGGTTCATCTTCCCCCCTTCCCATTGTTGTTTCATCTTCCTCATCTTACGTCTGTTAAATACCCGGTATGAATTTCTAAATATCGGGTATGAATTTTTAAATACCCGGTATGAATTTTAGATGTAAAATTGAAAGATCATGATCTTATTGAAGAATCAATTCTAGACGAAGAACAAAATATCATACAAATTCAAAAAATGGTAACAATAAGGAATAACTTGAAGGAAATTTCAAAAAAAAAAAAATGAAGGAAATGGAAAAACAATTACGAATATGTGAAAATAAAAAAGATGAATCTTTGAATAAAATTGATTGTTTCCGGATACAAAAATAAATAATAATAATAATAAACAAAGCAGAAAGTACAAAACATGGTGGAAGAATTGGAAAAAAATCGAAAAGATGAACTAGCCTTTTTGGAGAGAGAAACTGAAAATGGAAAAAAAATCAGAAAGATGGAGAAGATTTTCACGGTTATAACAAAATTAAATTTTTTTTTTCTTTCCTTTTTTGGCTTTTGTGTTATTTTATATTTTCCTTTTTTTGTTTTTTTATCTAGTAATGCAGATGGTCAAATCAGTAATTGGGCTATCTTTAATTGATTTTGGATTGGACAACAATGAAAATTTTAAAGAATATATAGACAGATTTGAAATATATGGGTTATTTTGGCCCATTCATGTAGATACCCCTTTAAAATATGATCACACGACTTTTTTATTAAATAAATGGCGAAATGGTTTTTTTTTAATTCTTAAAAGTAATCATATCAATTCTAACCACCAATGCCAGGATGAATATAGTTCAACTGGCATAAGGTTATACTAATGACCAAGTAGTTTGTGGTTCGAATCCTTAACCCCACATATTGTCAACCAAAAAAAAAAAAAAAAAAAAAAAAAAAAAAAAAAAAAACCCACCAATCCCTCAAATTAAGGAATCATTGACCATTTATTTGAGTGAATCAAAATTCGAAAACACGATTATCAACAACGATGAAAATCATTTAGTGATGAAACCTAGGGTTTCGTCGCATATACATGTGACTCCCTAGTCTCTTGGTTTCGTCACAAGCCTTGTTCAACGTGCCACCATCATCACGTTAGCGACAAATTACTAGTTTTGTCGAATGTCTATGCGACACGTGGATTTTTTCGTTGTAGAGGTTGCGACAATTTGACCATTTTGTTCCACGTCCTTGCGACGAAAAAAACGTTTCATCGAGCCTTTTAAAACAAAACCCACACCTTGATAAGCGCCCAATATGCTTAAGTTTACAAAGCTAGAGGTCCTTCTAGGATCCTTATAAACGGACACAAATAAGACTAACTTACCGAATTGATTCCAACCAAGAGCTTAGTTAGAAGATGAATCACTCTTAGATCAAACTTAGAATCTATGATGGTCACTCCTAGATCCTACGACGACTCACTCCAGAATTAGATTGATCAAAACTAATCCAATGAATCGATTGAACATCAAACCTAAAACGAGATTTGAAAGAAAAGACAACACCAAAGGGTTGAATAAGCAAAAGCTTTTTAATATTCATAATCTGCCTTTTCATGAGAATTACAAGCCATTTTAAAGGCTAAATGGTCAAGGATAGACCAAGAAACTCAAAAGTCCAAGAGATGCAAGCTAGACAGCCACCTCTTCACAAATTCTGCAAACTTTTTTCATCTCCCGTGCCATCTTCCAAACCACACAACTTGTCCCGTGCCATCTTGACTTCATTCTCTTCTTGACTTACTGAACTAACATTATACAAAAATTTGGGTTCAAAATTCTTGGTCTCTTGTTGTGCATGTAAGGGACGAGGACACGACACAGATCTCCACAATGGTATGATATTGTCCACTTTGGGCATAAACCCTCATGGCTTTGCTTTTGGATCACCCCAAAAGGTCTCATACCAATGGAGATACTAGTCCTCCCTTATATACCCATGATCATCCCCTTATCTAGCCAATGTGGGACTTTGGATGCACTCCTAACAATCCTCCCCTCGAACAAAGTACCACCGAGCCTCCCCTCAAATAGTCATCCGTCCGTCCAACTCTCTAGGCTTTACGGAGAGTTCTTGCTCTTATCTAGGACGACTCATCTTCTCCAGAGTATACCCGCCTACCCAGAGCTCAACCACGGATCTCCCCATGACTATTAAGGCTCAAAACTTCTTTGTTCGACACCCGAGGATTCCACCCGACATGGCTACTCCCAAGCATGGCTTTGATACCACTTTCTGTTGAACTAAAAGAGCTTTCAGCTTTTTTCTCCAAAGGCTAAAATTGTAACACCCGAGTTAGGAGGGGTACATGAATGAACCGAGGCCACATCCGAATGAGAGGAATCTTGAGGACATGAAAGTATGTTCAAGATAAGCTTAAAAGAATTGATAGATACTACCTATACCAACAAGGTGCACCTTTCTTTTCGATAGCTAAATCATAGGAACTTTGAAGTTAAGCGTGCTTGGCTTGGAGAAGTTCTATGTTGGGTGACCTCCTGGGAATTTTCCTAGGAAGCATGTGAGTGAGGACAAAGCATGCTAAAAGGACCCCGTGTTGGTTTGTGGGGACAGTCTTCACTCTTGGAAGCAATTTAAGACGAGTATGGTAGCGTGGCCAGGTCGCAGGAAAATGTCGGGCCCTTAAGTGCCGAATCCAGATTTCGAATCCTAGGTCTGGGGCGTTACAAAAATCCCCTTTTCCATCAAACTTATCTAGTTCGAATTTTGCAGACATATTAGGAATTTTAACAGCCAATCGAGATACACTCACAGATTCACGAAATCAACAGATTCACGAAATCAAGAAACCCACTGCTGCTACTGCCTTAATCAACACTGCTCTAATACCATTTGTAAGGGACGAGGATATGACACAGATCTCCACAATGGTATGATATTGTCCACTTTGGGCATAAGCCCTCATGGCTTTGCTTTTGGATCATCCCAAAAGGCCTCATACCAATGGAGATACTAGTCCTCCCTTATATACCCATGATCATCCCCTTATCTAGCCAATGTGGGACTTTGGACGCACTCCCAACAGTGCATTTGCTAGCTTTTGAACATGCAATGTGAAAGCCTCTTGTATCTTCTTTGCCTTACTCCTTATGATTGGTCCTTCCGGTACATGCAATGGATTATTGATTGAATCCATATCATGCCTCCTCACTTCGTCATTTCTCATGGTCCCTTCCCATTTCCTTTTACCCTCGAACTTAGAGCATCAGAGAACACCAAGAGAGGTTGCAACCACGATGGAGAGCTTTAGGACCGCCAGAATCGCCATGAGAGAGAGCATTGGAGAACGTCGAAATTACTGTGTTTCATTTTCTAAGCATTCTCCGTGAGTTTCATTTAGATTTTTAAATGCTATTGATTTTAATGGAGTTGCTTTGCTTGCTTAAGTAGATTATGGGATGTTTGATCTTATAAATGGTTAAGTTCTTGAAGCAATCAATAATATTTTCTAAGAGCTTTTTGGGCTTAAAATGGGTTTGCTTTTCTAAGTTCAACGAATTAGCAGTTTGAGAATCCAGAGATATGCTCAGATCGGTAAATGGATTTACTTTTCGCAATCATCTTTTAACATTTTTTGTTAAGTCGTAGTGGAATTATGATTTTTAGAACAACCATGAAAATTGGATTTTGGATAACTGTCCGAGTCTAAAGTTGATTTTGGATGCAAATTGTTATAATCATACTAGGAGAGAGTAGGTTGTGACCCTCACTGTGCAGAAAGTGTAGTGGCGACATGTGAGTGTCGCTTGTCAGGCCATGTTAGAGGGCCAAGAGAGAAAAATGTCATGATGTGACACGCCCCCGCCCCAGATTATCCTAACCAACCTCGGACGTGACGTGTTGACAATGAAATCCCAACTAACTACAACTTCATTGTCAACTATGCATGAACTGGATTGACTATGAAAAAGAATTTTCAAAACGTGGCTAGCAATGGTTTATTAAATGAAAGGAAATCATAAAAATTTCGGCAGAGTTTCCCCTGAAATTTGGATATCTAGCCCACCTGAAAACAAGATTTAACACTCCCAAATAATCATAATATAAAATCCAACACCAGCACCCAAGTCGGTTCAGAATTTACAACCATGGCATAGCCAACTACACAAAACAACATATAGTTTTCAATCACAAAAACCACCCTAACAACCATGATCATACATCACCAAGAAGATGCTAGCCATTCTAGTTACAAAAAAGAAATACATCTATAAATAATGCAAAATGACATGCAACCTATTGAGTCTGGTGGCAGATATCAACTCTGGTAGGCTCGTCAGGAACTCAACTACTACTTGGTGGAAAAAGTTTAGAAAGAAAAAGGGTGAGCTAATAAGGCCAGTGAGTGGTGAGAATTTATATATAAAAAGAGATAAGATATGACTTTTTAGGAACTCATGACAAACATAGTTGCAATCATAATTTAACAATCAATATAGATTTTTTAGGAATAAAACCTTGAGATACTAGATAAAAGTCTTTTGCAAGTTAAAACGTGAAATGTCTAAAATCGAAAACACTGTAACATGAGCATTTGGAAAGATAAACCATCATGGGCTATGAGAAGTTTTTCCATCACTAATAGTTGTAACCGAAACTGGTCATACTATATACGGATAAACTCGACATATAAAGCAGAGCAACTGGTCATACTACATATCGAGTAGTCTCAAGATATGTAGCAGAGCAAATCTGGTCATACCAAACATCGAGTAATCTCAAGATGTGTGGCAGAGCTATCCTGGTCATACGCGCGCAGAGCAACCCTAAAGGGCAAAGCACCTCGACACACGACCCAAAGCCTATGTGTGTGTCGAAGTGGGTCCCAAAGACCTCATACATATCATATATACACCACGGAAACACATTCACGCAAGTGCATTGGGAACTCACCATGGGTACAATCTCTAGTGGTTCGAAATACAATATCCACATTATAGTTATAAGCTCTCAAACCACAGTAGCATTATAGTCGTTTTAAAAGAATGCATTGTAAACCAAAGATCATACTTGAGAAATTTCCATGCCATAGTTTAATTCACGACATCAATAAAACATTGAAATTAATTAAGTTTCTCATCTCAAGCAAAACGTATTTCAAACATTTCACACACACACACACACACACACACACACACGCACAAACACACGCACGAAGTTTTCACCCAAAGGAAGAAAAACCCACAAAAGAAACCCACAAAAGAATAGCTTAAAAATACCTCAACCTCTTCTCAAAAAAGCCATTTCTCCAAGCTCTCTTCATCTTCCTCTCTTTCTCTCTCTTTCTCTCTCTTTTTGTCTCTTTTTCGTGGGCTTTACAGAACCTTGCCTTTCCCCTTTCTTTCTTTCTTTTTTTTTTTTTTTTTAAACTCTTGTTTTAACCAAAGCTTCCGTCTCTCTTTTTTTTGTATTTTTTTTTTAAACTAAAGCTTCTTTTTTTTTTTTTTAACCAATTGTAACCCAACCCATTGATTATTATACATATATATATATATTTTATTACACGAAGAAATAGGTATTACAAATATTACCCTCTTTTTTGAAAATTTCGTCCTCGAAATTTTGTCGCGCCCATCAAGTAACAAGTTGAGGGTATTTGATACGCATCTGCTCTTCACTTTCCCACGTTGCTTCCTCCATTGCGTGGTTCCTCCATAAGACCTTAACCAATGAAATAGTCTTATTTCGTAGCACTTGCTCCCTTTTGTCTAAAATTTGCACGGGCTCTTCTTCATAGGATAAGTTATCTTTCAATTGCACCGGTTGAGTCTCAAGGACATGTGATGGATCTGAGATGTACTTACGTAACATTGAAGCATGAAATACATCATGAATTCGAGAGAGCTCCATTGGTAAAGCCAAACGATATGCCACTGGTCCAATACGTTCAAGAATCTCGTAGGGACCAATATATCTAGGGCTCAATTTTCCTTTCTTACCAAACCTCAATACACCCTTCCAAGGAGATAGCTTGAGAAAAACTTTATCGCCAACCTCAAATTCTAAATCTCTCCGACGCTTATCTGCATAGCTCTTTTGTCGATCTTGTGCCCCTTTCAAATTTTCTTTGATTACCCTCACCTTTTCTGCAGTGATTTGCACGAGTTCGGGACCCATCAATTTCTTCTCACCAACTTCATCCCAACAAACTGGAGTTCTACACTTCCTACCATACAATGCCTCATATGGTGCCATTCCAATGCTTGAATGGTAACTATTGTTATACGCAAATTCCATTAGTGACAAGTGAGTATCCCAACTTCCTTTAAATTGCAAAACACAGGCTCTTAACATGTCCTCCAAGGTTTCTATAGTCCTTTCTGATTGTCCATCTGTTTGGGGATGAAAGGCCGTACTAAAATGTAGCTTAGTACCCAATGCTTGTTGTAAACTAGGCCAAAATTTAGAAGTGAACCTCGAGTCTCTATCAGAAACTATCGAAACTGGTGCTCCATACAAACTTATTATCTCATCCACATACAGCTTCGCCAACTTATCTAAAGAATAAGTGATCTTGATTGGCAAAAACCTTTCAGTTTTTGTTAATCTATCCACAATCACCCAAATACCATCATAACCGCCTTGCGCGCGAGGAAGACCAAATAAGAAATCCATCGTAATATGCTCCCACTTCCATCCCGGAATTGGCAAAGAATTCAAAAGTCCTGCCACTCTTTGGTGTTCTGGTTTCACTTGTTGGAAGATTAAACATCTAGAAACATATTCTACTATTTCTCTTTTCATGCCTTGCCACCAATAATTCTCCTTCAATGTTCGATACATTTTTGTACTACCAGGATGCATTGCATAATTGATTTCAAACTCAAATTTCATTAATTTCTAAATAAGAAAAGTATTTTGAAGGATAACCACTCACTATACTATTGATGAGAGAAGTTTGGGTCGTAGGCGGTCCCGATCTTTGTTTGACCTGAAATAATAATTACCCAAGTATTAACAACTTTTAAATCCCCAAATTAGAACACAAAACCAAATTATACCAAGCTTTAGTTCCCCTTTAACACTTGGAATAACTATAATTTCCATGAGCTTAGCCTCCAACTACCATGTAAATGTTACCATATTTCTAAAATATGGTTTTCCAATAACTCCATTGCACACCTCTTTATAAGAAGCTTCATTCCGCTCATTCCTTTTCATCTTCCTTTCCATGAAACCTCACTAGTATTCCTTTTTTTTTTTTTTTTTTTTTTTGTAAAGAACTTGCAATTTAACAACTTGTAAATAAGCCCCTTTCAATTATTCTTACAACAATTACATGGGTTCCACCAAATTTCTCCTTTTTTAACACAGCAATCACCTTCACTTTAGTTTTCAAGCTAACCCATGAAGTTTTCACCCAAAGGAAGAAAAACCCACAAAAGAATCTACTAATCTAACCTCTACAACCCATGAGAAACTTAAATCAAGAGTTAGAGAACTTACCCAAGGTTCCAATCCAAAGTTTGAGCTTCCTTCCTTGATTTTCCCTTCAAGAATAGCTTAAAAATACCTCAACCTCTTCTCAAAAAAGCCATTTCTCCAAGCTCTCTTCATCTTCCTCTCTTTCTCTCTCTTTCTCTCTCTTTTTGTCTCTTTTTCGTGGGCTTCACAGAACCTTGCCTTTCCCTTTTTTTTTTTTTTTTTTTTTTTTTAAAACTCTTGTTTTAACCAAAGCTTCCAACGGAAGCTTTGGTTTTCATTTTTTTAAAAAAAAAAAAAAACTAAATCTTGCTTATGAAGCTTTGGTTTCATTTTTTTTTTTTATAAAACTTGTGTAAACCAAAGCTTCTAACAGAAGCTTTGGTTTCTCTCTTTTTTTTGTATTTTTTTTTAAACTAAAGCTTCTTGTTTCTTTTTTTTTTTTTTTTAACCAATTGTAACCCAACCCATTGATTATTATACATATATATATATATATTTTATTACACGAAGAAATAGGTATTACATGATGCAACTGAGGAGGACGTTGCATCATCCAACACCACCAAGATGAGTGGGCATGAATGTCAAGAGAAGGCATAAGTAAGTTGAAAAGCAACAGTATCATTAGACACGTCAGTGGTAAGCTTAATGGGGGCTAGATGGGGCCTAGGCATGACCTTGGAGTTAAGTGCATATGAGTAGAATATGCAAGCCCGCCAAGTTTTGTGTTAACCAGACACCAGACGGGCACTCCACGTTGGCGTATGACTCCTCATGAATTGACGTACAAGGGTGTCAGACCAAATATGCCTCAGAATGCACTATAGAGGGAGGCATGGTGTCAACTCTCCACCACCCCTGGGATCTTGTAGATCTGCTTGATGGGTAACACCTATTAGTTACAAGTGGATTTACAAGAGAAAATGAGACATTAAAGGTCTTAACCAGAAGAGTTCATACAACGAGATCGAAAACAAAAGGGTTTGCAAGCTTAAGTGATCCATTCATGGATTGACCTAAGAATTTCGATCTTGAAATATAAGATTTGATATAGTGGCCAAATCTTTTGGCTTTAATCAGAACATTAATGAGTCTTGTGTTTACAAGTAATCATCAATAGTTCAGTAGCTTACTTAGTGTTGTATATGATTGATATCCTAATCATTGGGAATGATGTAGGTTATCTTACTGACATTAAAGAAGCTAGCAGCTCATTTCCAAATGGAAATTTAGGAGAAGCCGAGTTTGTTCTTGGGATCCAAATCGTTAGGAATCGTTAGAACCAAAAGCTAGTCTTGTCTCAAGTGACTTATATCTACAAGATGTCAGTTAGATATAAGATACAGAATTCCAAGAATGGTTAACTACCTTTCAGGCGTGGAATTTTTTTTGTCTAAGAAACCGTTTCCTAAGACACCTCAAGAAGTTGAGGAGATGAGACGAATGCCCTATGCAATAGGGATTGTTAGTAAGTATCAATCTAGTCCAAGATTTAATCATTGGAAAACTGTTAAGAATATCCTCAAGTATTCGAGGAGAACGAGGAACTATATGCTCATATATGGGACTAAGGATTTGATCCTTACAGGATAAACTAACACAGTTTTTAAGACTGATAAGGGTTTGAGGAAATCTACATCAGTATCTGTGGTCACTCTTTACGATGGAGCTATAGTATGGCATAGTTACAGTCTTGACCGTATAGGCCGAAAAAATAGATGCTTGTGAAGCAGCGATAGAGACTGTATGGCTTAGAAAGTTCTTGATTGATTTGGAATGTGTTCCAAATGTGAACTTGCCCATCACACTTTATAGTGATATAGTGGTGTTGTGGCAAATTCAAAAGAACATCGCAGCCTAAGACAAGCAAACACATTAAATTGAATGAAATATTGTTGATTCATTTACAAAGACTCTCTCGGCTAAAGTGTTTGAGGGTCATCTAGAAGGTCTAGATCTACGAGATATGTTCAAAGGTGTAATTTAGAGCAAGTGGGAGAAATGTAATGGGTATAGTTATATCATTATATAATGGGTATAGTGATGCCCTAGTTTATTGTATCTGTACATTGTATATATTTTATACATGTATTTATACACCCACTGCTGTATAGATTATTGTACATCCCACTAAACTAGAGTTTTAGTTCAAGTGGGAGTTTGTTGGGCTTTATGCCCTAAAACTCGTAGATAGTGAATGTAAACAAATTGTATACTTGTTTCAATAAAGTGTTATTGAGTTTCTACAATAAAGTGTTATTGTTAAATCTTGCACAATTTGACCCAAATCCAATAAACTAAGATCCAAGGTTGTTTACATGTGACTTGAACTAGTATGTGGGGACATACGGGGATCGGTGTTCAAGTAACAACCTAAAAGGTCTATAGTACAAGGATAAGGTTGGGTATCTTATCCTGGTAACACTATGTGATGCGTCCCACTTTGTATTCGATACAGACGTATTGATCCAAAGCGTCCATGTAGTAGACATGCGAGCGGGGGTATACTATGCAATGAGTTTGCATAAGACCGGACCATGAAATGGTAAACCACTAGATATAACACCGTTAACTAGTTAGGTTACTGTTTCAATAGGATGACGTAGGTAACTCAGTCTTAATCCTAAGTGTGTCATGAACTCCTTCTCATGAGGGATTGTCCTTTGATTAGCATGGGTGAGAGTGGCCAATACGCCGACTCAATATGCCTTCCTTTTTGGGGACAAGACCGAGTGAGAGGCTGGGGACATGACAACACAAGAAGGAATTCACTCCTTCCCACTTCTAGGAGAAGTAGATGAGTGTTTCCTTAAGTGGTGACTCTGGGACTTGAACAAAGGGATCCTGCCCTCTCACTGGCCCGAGAGGGACTTTCTGTTTATTGGTTGGACCATAAACAGGTTGTTCATTAGAGGAGCACTGGTACTTAAGGAGACAGATGTAACACAGGGGTAAAATGGTAATTTGACCCAGCTGTGATTACGGACACTCGTGAAGGATTGACTTACCGGTATAGGTCTATATCCGTGGACAAAGAAATGTTCTAGAGTTCAACTATGGGTCTTTAGTGGAATGACCCATAGTTAATGAATATTGGTTAACCTGATTAATGAGTTTAATCTATTAACCTCATATCATTGGAGCTTCTGATCTATAGGTCCATTAGGTCCCCCTGCTAGCTCGTAAAGAGTAATTAGGAACAAATATATCTTGAGAGAATTTGAATAGTTCAAATTCATATCGGGAATTAAGTTAATTGTATGAGATACAAATTAATATAATGTATAGTGATGCATTAAAATATAAAGTCTAATTTGAGATTAAACTTTATTATATTGAGAGATTGATATATTTGACAGAGTTCAAATATATGTCTAATTAAATATATGGTATTTAATTAGAAGATGAATTAATTAATTATTTAATTTAGTTTAAATTAAATGAGATTTAATTAAACTATAGTCTAGGAGAGAAATAAATATTTGAAGAAGTTCAAATATTAATATGAATTTGATTCATATTAAATTTATAGGATATAAGAGAATTTGAAGGAGTTCAAATTTTAATATGAATTTGATTCATATTATAGAATTAATTAATTGAAGGCTTGAAATTAAATATATGATATTTAATTGGGTAATTAATTAACTAACAAATAGAAGGTCTGAAATTAAATATATGATATTTAATTGGTGATTAATTAATTGGAAATTAATCAATTATGGAAATGATTAATCACTTATGAAAGTAATATTTATGAAAATGATTTAATCACTTATGGAAGTGATCAATCATTTATGGAAAAGATTAATCAATTATGGAATTGATTGGTCATGGAATTGATTAATTATGGAAAAGATTAAATCAGTTTATGGAAATAATTGATTTTAAATGAATATTTTATTTATGACCTTTCTCCTATGAATAGAACACTAAACCTAGAGTTTAGGTACTACAACATAAGGCCACAAGAATGCACTCTTGCATTCTCTCTAGCCTCCCTCTCATATTCTCTCAGTCCAAGAACTCTAAGGAGAATTTTCTCTCTAGAGTTTTTCCCATTCAAGATTAGGTAGTCCCACAACTACGTTCCTAATCTCAGAGTTATAGCGGGAAAGATCAATTGGTGGTGTCCCAATTGTTGACGTTTGGTCCAAAATCAAGAAAGGTGTTCTTGATTTTTCAGAGACGACAACGATGATATGTTCGCTTCCCCCTATTAGATTTAGATCTAAAAATTGTTTGCTTAGCCTTAAGTTTCTATAGAATTCGTTCTATGATTTTTGCCAATGTAATGGTATTTTTTGATAAATAAAATTAACTACGAATCGGTCTCAATTACGCTTCCACTTTATCGGAGTTAGAGAATTCCAAATCCTTCATGGGGTGGCATTGTGAAGCATCAGTGGAGCCCAATAGTTTCCAGTTGGCACAATATTTGCCTAAAATGTCCTGGTAAGCATCATAATGGCTTGATAAGCTTCAATAAGCAACACAAATACCCCAGTAAGTGTTATAATGTCCCGGTAGGTCCCGGTAAGTGTTGAAATCACCTAGTAAGCTCTGGTTGAGCATTTTAAAGTATGTTTTGACCCAACAGAGGATTCGAGCACATCTCGCGCGAAGTTTCGGATCGATAAAGAAGCGTGTGGGTTGTGTTATCGAGATTGAAGATAATGAAATGAGATGTGATGTTACGTTCAAATGACCTTGGCCTGGTGTAAAGGCAAGGTTGAGCCTTAAGACTTGGCCTGGAGTAGTGGCAAGTCGACTGGAGTCGTGAATGAAGGAAAATACACATACGGGCGACGTGTATGGCTGTGTGAAGCTCAGTTGCAAGATGTGTTGAGTTCAGTTGAGGATGAGAGAACCTCGCCTAAGGTTTGACGAAGCCACAAAGTCCCGCGAAAAAAGTTATACGGGTTAGAGATGACCCTTAAGTCTGGCCATGGTCGCGTGTAGATCATGACGTCGTACGGTTGAAAGAGTATGACAGTGACACAAAACATCTACTTCATAATGAAAAGTAATTTTCATTTGTAAGCTTAAATGTGACATATTTGTAATCAAATGGCAATCAGACTTTTAAAGGATATTCTTCCCCATGGGTGTGGGTTTGAGTAATTTTAAAGATTTTAAGGGCATTTTGTTTTGTATTATTGATGACAATGAAAAGCTTTACATTGTTTGGC
Organism: Luffa acutangula; assembly: GCA_036850905.1. Classification (NCBI taxonomy): domain Eukaryota; kingdom Viridiplantae; phylum Streptophyta; class Magnoliopsida; order Cucurbitales; family Cucurbitaceae; genus Luffa; species Luffa acutangula. Next base: position 5,737,007 of record CM072094.1, on the reverse strand, counting down.
TTCTATCTCAAAGAATCTGCGCTCCCTAAATCTGCCAGCAACTTCAAAGAAGAATATTTCAGAATTAAATCAGGAAGATATATTATTAAAAATCTAATCTAAACAGAAATTAAAAATTCAAACTGAAATCAAATCTAAACAAAACTAGTCCGATTAAATTAAGAATTAAATCGACAAAAATAAAAACAAATAAATAAAATGAACATAAAATCTACGAAAATACCAACGAATTAAAATAAATCAGATAAAGTTGAAATAATAAAAAAAAACTAATTCAAATTAATTCAAAACAGAATAAAATCCACGAGATAAAATAAAATCGCAACAACACTAAGAGCTAAAAATATTGCAATATAAAATGCTCCCGCAAAACTCTTGCTTTATTCGCTGCCCTTTTACTTTAAACTCACATCCATCATCAACACATTGTCTAACCATAGATGCATCATTTGATAAATAAAATTTTACCTCATGGAAAAATTCTTTCATCTGTCTTTTTGATAAACCAGGAGGCAAATTCCCAAAATCAAGGTAATTGGAAAAGTCATCATACCAAGGTGTTTTCACTGCCTTAATATGAGCTACAGTAAATAACCACTCATCAAGGAAGGATTTCCTAATCTCAGGTTGTTGGAGCAATATCATTGAATTACAAGGTTCAATAGGCTTGGATTTCTTATCTATTGGCTCTAAGGATTCAAAACTCCTCTTAAAACTAGAAACCTTACCTACATATTTATGCTCGTGCTCCAATCCACCTATTTCCAAATCCTCAATTTGGATTTCTCCAAATTTTTGGGTATGGTACTCCATCAATTTCTTCTCAAAGTGGTCCTCAACAAACTCATCCAACACCTGAATGCACAAGCAATCCTCAATATCATTAGGATATTTCATTGCATCAAACATATTAAACTTCACCTTTTGGTCATGCACCCTCGTTGTAAACTCCCGTTGTTGGACATCCATCAATGATCTACCAGTTGCCAAAAATGGACTACCATCTTGGTTCTTAGACTTCTGCCTCTATGGAAAAGGTAAGGGTGGGTCATAGGGTGGGGGCGGTACATAAGGTGGAGGTTCTACATCTGGAACAGAACTAATTGCTCCAGCATCTTTGCTGCTGCCTCCATCATATTGATCAGACCCCAATTCTTTTTCGACAACATTATTATCACTACTCTTTTCTACTTCCTGGGGTTTACTAGGCTCTTTTCTATCTTCTAGTGGCTTACCACTCCTTAAAGTCACTGACTGCACTGCTTCTTACCTTCCCTTATAGGGTGTTCAATATCTGAAGGAATGTTCCCTTGAGGTCGTGCCTTCATCTCATTAGCTGCCTGGCCCACCTGAAACTCTAGGACTCTCAATGAAGCCTGCTGACTTTGGATTATGACATCATTATGAGCCATATAATCCTTCATCATTGACTCCAGAGAATTACCCGAATTTTGTTGGGGCGAATTTTGCTTATTTTGCTGGGGCAATGCCTGTGATTTAGCAAATCTGAACTGGTTCACCACCTTTTGCTGTGCTTGGGGGACTTGCGAATTGCTCACTTGCCCTCCCCACGCAAAGTTCGGGTGGTTGCGCCAACCTGGATTATCAAAATTAGAATATGGGTTATTCCTTTGATTACCTACAAAAAATAAAGAAGCTGGATTGTTAGGGCAAAACTCATAATTATGTTCTTCACCACAATAGACACAAGATTCAGCTGCCACTTGATTCACAAATGCAACAGATTCCACCACCGGTGGCTGCTGAACATTTCTTACCACAGTTATGTTTTTAAGAGCATTAGCTAATGCTGCAATATCGGCTCTAATGGTAGACACACCATCAACTTCTATCACACTCTTAACTTTCTTCCTATAGCCTCTAATATTTGACCATTGACAACTGTAGGTTGATATTCTCTCTAAAATCTCATAAGCTTCATTAAAGGTTTTTGCCAAAAGGGCCCCTCCCGCAAAAGCATCAACCATACACTGGGTTGCTATGTTTAACCCATTGTAAAATATTTCTATTTGAATACAATATGGCAAACAGTGGTGGGGACACTTTCGCAAAAGCTCCTTAAACCTTTTCCAAGCCTCACTAAAAGTTTCTTCCTCATTTTGCCTAAATCCCACTATCTCACTCCTCAACTTGGCACTCCTAGTTGGTGGAAAATACTTACTAAGAAATTTCTCTACTAGCTCATTCCACGTACTTATCGATGCTGGAGCAAGAGAATTCAACCACGTCTTTGCTCCATCTCTAAGGGAATAAGGGAATAGGGTTAATCTAAGGGTATCTCTCGACACTCCCTCGATAACAAATGAATCACTAACTCCTAGAAAAGACTTAAGATGTAAATAAGGGTCCTCAGATGATAAACCATGGAATTGGCCAACCATCTCCAACATGTGAAACATGACCGATTTCATTTCAAAATTTGATGCCTCAATTATTGGGCGCATTATCACTGGATTTAACTCGTCAATTATTGGGAAAACATACGATCTAATGACTCTGTCCCTATCATTTGCTACAAGGATAGGATTCTTAGCCTGATTATTTTGCTGTCCATTTTGCTCCAGCGGTGGATTTTGCTGCATTGCACAGTTCCTCTTCAAGATTCACTTGATTTTTTTTTAATCTAATCCGAAGGGGATCGCTCATTCACCAAAGTCACACCTACAAAACAAAAAGAAACAATAAAAAAGTTCACGCACCAAGTCACCAAAAATACACAAAAAAAAAAAAATCAATCAAATAAAACAATTTCAAGTCCCCGGCAACGGCGCCAAAAACTTGTTGCAATTCTGGAGCGGTTAAAAATATGAGATAAATTAACTCCAGAATACTGTGCAAGTATACACAATCTAGCAGCAAGTGATAAGTATTTATCGTATCCATAGGGTCTTGAAACGCCTACCTCTATTGATTTAATTTACCTTTTTAGTGATTTCAAAAGGTTGGTTAAATTGATTTGGATTTTTAAAATGCTGAAGCAAAAGAAATACGAAAGCAGTAAATGATTACGACAGAGAAAACAGAATGGAAACAGACACAGGTTAAGACTTCTGTAATTGTTTATAAAGATGCTCCAACAATTCTTTTGATCCGTCAATCTCATGTAGTATTATCAGCGGGATCCTCCCGGAACTCCGGATTTTTTGGAATATGTTTCAAAACCAATGAAGCTCTACCAATCAAGCACTAGGCAACTGGTTATCCCTAACTCAGTCACTGGCGTTCACCAATACACAATGATCTAGCGTGAATTATTGCCACACAACTCCTAAATCATCCCTGAAACTAGAAGAAGCTATACATACCGGCTAGCTAGGCGGGCACATAATGAAAATAAAGATCAACAATAATTCAAGATGGTCATGATCAAATAGAATTTCCAGATTTTATAAATATAACAATTACATAATTCTTAACCTATGCCTACAAAGCAATTAGTTCATGATTGAAAGCATAAAATACGTTACAATCTCGATAAGCACATCCATAATGCAAAATACACAAGAAATATTAATCCTTTTAGCAATTGGGGAGATGAAACGGCTGCTCCAAACCACCAAGAACATAGAAGGACTTCGTCTCCTTGAGAGGAATTGCACTTGGTCTTCTAGATCTCCATTCTGCCGTCAATTCGGCCTCCGGCCGATTGATTCGGTCTCCAAGTCGTGAATGAATTTATCTTTGATGGCTCCTCCTTTTATAAGATGAGAATTAGGTTAAATTGGACACATGGCAGGCTCTCCTCGCTCCTTTATCTCGAAAATAATTGAACAGAAGTCGGTTTGTCAACTTGGCTAATGAGCTGTGACGTCGCAGTTTTGCTCCCAGTTTTGCTGCAGCACAGAATTTGCTCTCTCATGTCGCTCAGCAGTATTTTCTGCACAAAATAACTTTCAAAGCCTCCATTCTTCCAAATGGGTTAAAACATATAATATATATCTAAAACCAACCCTATTAAGCACAAAAGACACACAAATCTCTATAGAATTAAGGCCTAAATAACTACCTTTCAGACAGTTATCACTCAGCTAAGTAGAGAATATGGGTGGCTCCACTTAGGTGAGGGCTTGGGGTAGTTGAGAATATGGGTGGCTCAACTTCTGCAAGAATCGATCCCATCTCAACCAAGTGGAGAATATGGGTGGCTCCACTCGATCAAGGACTTGGGAAGGTTGAGAATATGGGTGGCTCAACCTCCGCAAGAATCAATCTCATCTCGACGGTGGCTCCACTCGGTTGAGGACTTGGAGAGGTTAAGAACATAGGTTGCTCAACCTCTACAAGAATAAATCTCATCTCAAGGGTGCGTACACTCAGTCGAGGTCTTGGAATCTCATCTCGAGGGTGCGTACACTCAGTCGAGGTCTTGGAATCTCATCTCGAGGGTGCGTACACTCAGTCGCGGTCTTGGAATCTCATCTCGAGGGTGCGTACACTCAGTCGCGGTCTTGGAATCTCATCTCGAGAGTGCGTACACTCGGTCAAGGTCTTGGAATCTCATCATGAGGGTGCGTACACTCAGTCGAGGTCTTGGAATATCATCTCGATGGTGTGTACACTCAGTCGAGGTCTTGGAATCTCATCTCGAGGGTGCGTACACTCAGTTGAGGTCTTGGAATTTCATCTCGAGGGTGCGTACACTCAGTAGAGGTCTTTGAATTTCATCTTGAGGGTGCGTACACTCAGTAGAGGTCTTGGAATCTCATCTCGAGGGTGGGTACACTCAGTAGAGGTCTTGGAATCTCATCTCAAGGGTGCGTACACTAGTCGAGGTCTTGGAATCTCATCTCGAGGGTGCGTACACTCAGTCGAGGTCTTGGAATCTCATCTCGAGGGTGCGTACACTCAGTCGAGGTCTTGGAATCTCATCTCGAGGGTCGGTACACTCAGTCGAGGTCTTGGAATCTCATCTCCAGGGTGCGTACACTAGTCGAGGTCTTGGAATCTCATCTCGAGGGTGCATACACTCAGTCGAGGTCTTGGAATCTCATCTCGACGGTGCGTACACTCGGTCGAGGGGTTAGAGAGCTAGGTTGAAAATATGAGGACCCAACCTCTGCAAGGATCAGTCTTAGCGTTTTCATGTCGCATAACTCTCCCTTATTGGCATTTGTGGGCTTTGGCCTCCTACGGGTCAACCTCAGCTCCTTGCATATCGGCTCTGTCATTTTCACTGAGACCTTCAACATCATCATTCTTGAGCGTTTGTTGTCTCGGCTAAGGTCATTTCATAAGTCGAGTGCTTTGGAGAATATATGTTTTTCCACTCTCCCAAGGACATTTTGTTGGCTCAGCTACTCGAACTTCCAGGAGCTCCATTTTGTCTCCTCGTGAAATAACGTTAGTAGATAACATTATGTAGATATGGGAAAAAAAACTAGTCATTGATAAAAAATTTATATAAGTATGTCATGAGTAGCTTTGCAAATTATGAATAGTTTGCATTTAATAAATCAATAGATACACATAAAGTAATAAGAATGTATCAAAATTCATAATTACGAATTGAGTAATAGACATATAGTAAATTGGGGTAGGTAGAGAACATACCCAAAATGTTAAGCCTTATGAAACGGTAAAGACCTTTGTTGGGCTAATACGAGCTATCTTCAGACCATTTGAATTTCTCACTCCAAGCAAAATTAGAAAAAAAAAAAAAAAAAAAACTTTGTAATATGAAGATGCCATAGGACAATTTTTGTGCAAGTAAATAACTAACTTGCTTTATGTAGTCGACTTAATTTTGACTTTTGATTTATTCCAAGCAATTTCATAATTTTCAATTTGAAGTATAGATTAAGTCTATATTGCATTCATTATTTGAATTGTGCTTAATGAATATCATAATATATAATAATAATAATAATAATAATAATAATAATAACAAAAAATCTAATAATAAAAACAATGAGTTCAAAGTGTTATACCAAATATATGAATGCTCTATCTTTTTTAACATAATCTCACCCAAACTTAGCAATTTTGATTTGGGTGAATAGTTAATTAATTTTTCTTGAAAATCTAGAATCAAATTAGAATCAAATCTCCTTTGATCAAATCTTTTCATTTAAATCAAATCATATATATACATATGATGAAGCTCAAAAAATCTACAACTTTAAGATCTAGATAATTTAACCAAACACAAATCTAAACTTAATTTAAATCACCTCCAATTTTATGCATTTAAAACTAAATAGATTTATCTCTATCCATTTATGCTTAGAGAATCTTGTTGGTGACACCGAAGGCGATTTGGGATCCATGGTTTAAAGTTAAGATGTAAGCATACTAAGACCTAAAGTTCCAAGGGATTTCTGTCAAAATTCCCTCTTGGGAGAAAAATATTGACGAACCTTATGGAGGTAAATAATTAAATCTGGTGAATTAAAAATCAAGCATATCCTATTAAAATTACATACAGAAAAATCGCATTGGCCTTTGCTTTGGTTGGGGTTTGGGATCACTGTTTATGAGACCTAAAGGAACCACAACAATTGCACGTTCTTCACCAAATCATGATGATTTACTAAATTCATAGAAAATCTTGCACTTTAGAAATTGTTGATTTGGAAGTACCTGGAACTTTTGGGAGATGGGACTTACTGAGACAAAATTTTGGAAGCTCATCAACGCACTAGTTTGCCACTACGTCTCTCTTACTCTCACGTCGAAGCGAGTGATTGCAGAGAGGGTGGCTTTGGTCATAAGATGAATCACGCGTGCAGTCGCGCCACTGTCAAGAAAATATAAAAATGTTAAACATTCACAAAAATGTGAATTAATGTTTTTTTTTCTATCTTCCTTCGTTAAGCTCCCATCTCGTTGTCGTAGCCACACGACTCCATCTTCAATTTTGATGAATTTGCAGTCTTCCCCACAGACGGTGCCAACTGTTGATGCCAAAATTTGGCCAAGCGACTCACTTGACCTTCACGTGACATCAACGGTAAAATTATTTGAAGGGGAAAGACGTGACCTGCAAAACAAGAGAAAACTTAGCACCGGTGTGGTGCTTGCCACACCGACTCCGATGCTTAAGTCAAGTGGGAGATCATAACTGAAGCAAGTAAATTAATAACATAGAGGAGGAAAATAGACACCAAGTTGATTCCCCCTACTTTTGGTTTAGTCTCTTCTATGTATAGTTGAAATTAGGGTTTCCCATTCCCTTTAGGAGAGAGAATAGCCCTAGAGATTGATTCGGGCCCAATGGGCCTTTGTGGGCATGTGTAACGACTACATTAAAGGTAAATCTTATCTTCTCTAATTTGAATCAAATTGTGTAATTGGTGGAGATATATGATTTATTTTAAGGACCCTTGTCGTTTTTTTGTAGGTATTGTTGGGTTCCTAGAGTGAGTAAAATATGGTATAAAAAGACTCTAGAACTCTGTGTAAGTATACACAGTCCGCAACAAGTAATAAGTATTTATCAATCCAAGGCCTGAACTAGCTTTCACTTTATCTATTTTGTATAATTTTTCAATGGTTTCAAAGATGGTAAAAATGATTGGTTTTTATAGGAATAATGCTAAAGCAAAAGAAATGACAGAACAAAAAGTAAACAAATAGGCAGACAAATTAGAAATAGACGCTGGTCAGGATTTAGTAATTGTTTTAAAAGATGCTCTAGCAATACTATTGATCATGCAAAACTCTCGCAGACTTATTAGCAGATTCCTTCCGGAACTCCGGATCTTTTGGAATGTGTTTCAATCCCAATGAAGTACTACCGATCAAGCACTAGGCAACTGGCTATCCCTAGCTCAGTCACTGGCGTTCACCAATACACAATGATCTAGTGTGATTAATCGTCACACACTCCCTAAATCATCCCTGAAACTAGAGAGAGGTATTCATGCCGGCTGGCCAGGCGGGCATAAAATAGAAATGAACACAACAATTAATCAAGATGCATTAATCAATATTTATTACTAGAAATTAAGCACAACAATCACATTGTTTCCTAACCAACACCTAAAGCTACTTAGTTCATGAAATGCATAGAGACACACGTTACAATCTGAGTAAGCATGCCCATAACTACAAGGTAATACAAGAAAAGATTAATTCCCTTGAATAGCTTACAATCGATGGTCTTCTTGGTGGTTTCCAATCTCTCCTCTACTCGGATCCCAAAGGTGAAAGTAACTTTCCAAGAATGGATGGATCTCCTTGCTCCTTTATCCCGAGAATAACTCAACAGAATTCGGTTTGTCAACTTGGCTAACGAGTTGTGACGTGGCAGTTTTGCTCCCAGCTTTGCTGCAGCACAGAATTTGCTCCCTCCAGTGGCCCAACACCATATTCTGCACAAAATAATTTCCAAAGCTTCCATTCTTCCAAATGGGTTAAAACATATAATATATATCTAAAACCAACCCTATTAAGCACAAAAGACACACAAATCCCTATAGAAATGAGGCCTAAATAACTACCTTTTGGATAGTTATCTATCAAATGAGAGGGCATATTTGTAATTACCCCGAAGTTGGAGTCAAGCCCTAAGTTCCTCCTTAGGTATTTATCTTTAGTAAGCAACTCCTTCCTTCATCTCACGCAAGCCAGTCGTTCAGCATCATTTTTCTTCCTCCCTTCTTCGTGTAGCAACTGCAAAGTACCTTCCCTTTTTTTTATTCTTCATCTTCTTCAGTCGTGGTCATCCTCCTCTCATCGGCGGCGTCTCCTCTCCCTCCGGCAAACAGGATTCGCGGTGACGACAACAGTGGGGCGCGACGTCGGAGTGTAGTGCAGCGGCAGTTTGTGCTTTTGAGCAGGTTGGGTTCGTTTCTCTCGATTTATTGTTCCTCAAGGTTGATTTCTCTTCCTTTGCATTCTCTCCCTCACTCTCGATCTCTCTTATGTAATTTCCAACACATTTATTGGTCGGAAAACAGCGTTTTTCTGGCGATTTTTCTGTTAGGCGCGAGTAGCAGTCTTCTAAGGCGTTTTTTGGCTTTACCCAATGTTTTTAGGTGAGTTTCAGCGTGGGTAAGTTGGATTGAGACTTATATTGATTATTTTTTGTGCTTAAACGATTACCCACTCGCTTTTACCTTCGTTCAGCAGGTGTTTCCCTTCAATTTTTGGCAGTTCGAGCAGTGGCTTCTTAGTTTCAACAGTGTTGGGCGTTTTCACCTTTGGGTAAGTGAATCTAGTCAAGCATTGGGTGGTTTGTTTGTATTAAAATGATACCCATTGATATTGGCTTTGTGTTCCAAGGTGTTCATTGCGTTCAGTGGTTAAATTGCCTATCTTAGGTGGAGTTGTGAGCTTGGACAACAAACTTTGTTGCTGTTTAGGTGAGTTTTCGAGAATTAAATCATTCCCGAATTTAGTTGACTCCTTATGCCCTTGGTTTAATCAAGTTTATGAGTTAAGATTATTTTTCCCCCTTTATGTTTAATTGTTTAGGGGCTTGAGAGTTAAGGAGTTTATTTGTTTTGCCAAGCAAACTTAATAGCTAAGCTAAGTAGCTATTAGATTTCAGTTTCAAGCTTGGCCCCATAGCATGTTTGTTGGAATTGATAAATAACTAGTCTGAAGCTCGAATTAGTTTCTTTTGAGAATTGGCATGTTGGCATGAGTTAGTTGTGTGCCTTTAAATTGTCCTTGGATTTTGATGAGCATGATAGTTCGTTTAAGCATGTTGTGGAAAACTGTGTTCTTTCTAGCTATGGAATATATTTGGTTCTGTTTCTGGATGGTTTGGAATTCCTTTTGAAATTATCTTGGAAGCATGATTATTCAGTATGGTTGATTGCCCTGTATGTCTGATTTGGTTGTGGTGGCTCATTGTATTCGGGAGTTGTGGTTGAGCCGTACCGATTTGGGAGTGTTTTATTTGCTCTTTCAGGTGTCAGGAAATTTTTGGATTTGTCTTATCACTACAACAATTTGGCTTTTAAAAGCCTCTTTTAATGTCGGTCGCTTTTAATGTCGGTCTTTGCCCGACATTAAAAGGGCCCTTTTAATGTCATTAAACAAGCTTTGACCGACATTAAAAGTCGGTCAGTTTTTTATGTCAGTCATTGCCTGACATTAAAAGTTGTGACATTAAAAATGTCCGACATTAGATGTGCGACATTAAAAGTGTCCGACATTAAAAGCGCCCCGACATTAAATGTGTGATATTAAATTAAAAAAAATGTTGGTTTCATACGTTGCTGATAACTGCCCAAAAGGTAGTTATTTAAGCATCATTTCTATATTGATTTGTGTGACCTTTGTGCTCAATAGGGTTGGTTGTAGATAGATATTACATGTTTTAACCCATTTGGAAGAATGGAAGCTTTGGAAATCATTTTGTGCAGAATCTGTTGTTGGGCGACTTGAGGGAGCAAATTCTGTGCTGCAGCAAAACTGGGAACAGAACTGCCACATCACAGCTCGTTAGCCAACTTCATGAACCGACTTCTATTGAGCTATTTTCGGGATAAAGGAGCAAGGAGAGTCCTACACGTGTCCAAGTTGACCTAATTCAAGCCTCATATCCTTCTATAAAAGGAAGTAGCCGTCCAAGTCAAAACCATTCCATTTTTCCTTGGAAGCCGAATAGTATAGAGAGATTGGAGATTACTTAGAAGACCATCATCCGCAAGCTGATCAAGGAGATTATTATTTTCTTTATTATCTTGTGATTATGGACATGCCTACTCAGATTGTAATTCATGTTTCCATGCTTATTATGAACTAAGTAGCTTTAGGCGTTGGTTAAGGAATATGTAGTTGTCGTGCTTCATCTCTAATAAGATTCGTTGATTATTGCAACTTGGTTAATTGTTGTGCTTGTTTCTATTTTATGCCCGCCTGGCCAGCCAGTGTGAATACCTCTCTCTAGTTTCAGGGATGATTTAGAGAGTGTGTGGCAATTGACCACACTACGATCATTGTGTATTGGTGAACGCCAGTGACTGAGCTAGGGATAGCCAGTTGCCTAGTGCTTGATTGGTCGCACTTCATTGGGGTTGAAACACATTCCAAAAGATCCGGAGTTCCAGGAGGAATCCGCTAATAATACTGCGAGAGTTTGCATGATCAATAATATTGCTAGAGCATCTTTTAAAACAATTACTAAACCTAACCATCGTCTGTCTCTAATCTGTCTGCCTATTTGTTTACTTGTTGTTCTGTCATTTACTTTGCTTCAGCATAATTCCTATAAAACCCAATCATTTTTATTACCTTGAAACCATTAAAAGATTCATACAAAATAGATAGAGTGGAAGCTAGTTCAGGCCTTGGATTGATAAATACTTATTACTTGCTGCGGACTGTGTATACTTGCACAAGAATTCTAGAGTCTTTTCAGATTATAATTTTACTCACTCTAGGGACCCAACAGTTGCTAACCAACAAAACTATTTCTTCCTTTTGTAAAAACTTGTAAACAAAATAAAATTTCAACATATACACAAAATAAAATCTCGAAAGTATTTTTACACAACAACTAACTCAACGAACATGGATTTAATTAATAAAATATAATAGTGTATATAATACATGAAACTTTCCGTCTATCCACAAATCACATCCATGAACTAATTTACAAAGAAAAAGTAAAATAAGTACACAACTCCTTCTACGCTCTTCCCGCCAAATTTCTCTTCGAGCTCCTTTTCGAGAATATCCATTTCATCATCTGCAACAGTTCTCGCTTAACAAGATGAATTCCAAACCTTATACAAAGCAAAAACGTAAGTAAAATACAATCGACACATATCTCCAATCAAATCCTTAAACTAAAACTAAAGCTCCAAAACATATGAGTAAAGTAGAGCTAATAACCAACAACATCTAGAGGATTATAGAACACTTGGTGTGCAGTAATAATATGCATTAGTGTAAAAGTAAATCCACAAATAATAACCACTGTGAAATCTAAAGGAAAAAGGGGAAAATAACTCATAAACTAATTAGGAACATCTCTTATATCATCCGAAAAAGATCTCCCCTCACAATGCAACAATGACATTTGTTGTTTAACATAACAATGTCTTCGACACCTGTAGCTTTTGCAGCAACCAAAATATATGTTAAATGTGAAACACTAAGTACTCTAAAGGAAAATCAACATAACAAATGGTTGCAAACTATTTAACAGTACCATCCATGAAATCCAGACATTGGCAGACATCCAAAAGCCAAACATACATAAACCAAATTCACAAATCAATTTGACAGAGAGTCTCAATCTTAACTAACCCGAGGGAAAGCATAATAGTAATATGTCCATATATAATGATCATGGTGATAACTCTCCAAAAGGGAGTTATTTAGGCCTTATTTCTATAATGATTTGTGTGTCTTTTGTGCTAAATAGGGTTGCTTTTAGATAGATAATATATGTTTTAACCCATTTGGAAGAATGGATTCTTTGGAAGTTATTTTGTGCAGAATATATTGTTGAGCGACTTGAGGGAGCAAAATCTATGTTGGAGCAAAACTACCACGTCCCAGCTCGTTAGCCAATTTAATGAACTGAATTATGTTAAGCTATTCTCGGGATAAAGGAGCAAGGAGAGGCATCCACGTGTCTAGGTCAACCTAATTCAAGCTTGCTATCACTCTATAAAAGGAGGAGCCGTCTCAAGTCAAATTCATTCCTTTCTTGGGAGGAACATTCCACTCTTAGGAAGTTCATGTCCACTTTTGGAAGTTGAATAGAGGAGGAAGATTAGGGATATCAAAAAGACCATCAATTACGAAGTCAATCAAGGGAATTAGTATTTTCTTGTATTATTTTGTGATTATGGATGCATTTACTCAGATTGTAATGTGTGTTACCATGCACTTTATGAACTAAGTAGCTTTAGGTGTTGGTTAGGAAATATGTAATTGTCGTGCTTAATTTCTATGCAATAGATATTGATTTGATGCATCTTGATTATTTGTTGTGCTTATTTATATTTTGTTTCCGCCTGGCCAGCCAGTATGAATATCACTTCCTAGTTTCAGGGATGATTTGGGAAGTGTGTGGCAAGTAATCACACTAGATCATTGTGTATTGGTGAACGCCAGTGACTGAGCCAGGGATAACCAGTTGCCTAGTGCTTGATCGGTAATGCTTCATTGGAGTTGAAACACATTCTAAAAAATCCAGAGTTTCGGAAGGAATCTGCTGATAAGACTGCAAAAGTTTTGCCTGATCAATAATATTGCTAGAGCATCACATGAAACAATTACTAAATCCTGACCAGCGCCTGTTTCTAATATGTCTGCTTATTTGTTTACTTTATGTTCTGTCATTTCTTTTGCTTCAGCATTTCTATAAAAACCAATCATTTTAACCACTTTTGAAACCATTGAAAAACTAAACAAAATAGATAAAGTGGAAGCTAATTCAGACCTTGGATTCGATAAATACTTATTACTTGTTGCGGACTGTGTATACTTGCACAGAGTTCTAGAGTCTTTTTACATCTTATTTTTACTCACTCTAGGAGCCCAACACATGACTATACATATCCTCCAACTTGGTTAGGAACTCAAAAGACAAAATATATATACATATCAAAGTCAATGCAAATACTCAATGGAAAAACTGGTCTAATTTAGTATTTGAATCCTAAATCCATTCTAAATCTCTAATCTATTTGTGTAAGCAGGAGTTTTCTTGACCATCTCAATAGCCTATAGCAACAAGTGAATGATTCAGTAGAATGAAATTTACATCTTAGAGGTACTAGTACCTGATGATATCTTGTCCACTGATTCAGATATTGAAATGCAGACACAATCAGTACAAGGCCAACGAGCACAGCACGAGCATCCTAAAATGAGAGGAGAAGAACAATAAAATAACAACTAAAACCAATGAAAAGTAATAAATCAACTTAACCTAGTTATAAACCACATAGACTTTAAGCCTGAGACAAATATAAAAGTTCTTAAACAACCAAAATATAGCAGCAAAATCAACCTACATTATATTAAGTGCAAACAGATCAACCTAAGAACCATGTTAAGATTAAAAAAAAAAAAAAAGAGCATTTCATTTTTGTCTTCTCTCTTCTCTTATTTATTACAATCCTGGATAAAAGCATCATGAACCATAAACCATCATAATAGGTTTCAAGCAAGCTGTCGATAATTGAACATCAATTTTAAGTGGCTAAGGTGTAACTACCATCGTATATGAGATACTAAGTTGAGTATTTGCACCGAACTGTATGCTAAACTCAAAAGCAAACCAAAAATCTTCATCAGAAAATCATATTATTATTACAATTGAGGCGCAAATCACAACCATAGTACAAAAATGAAAAAACTAAATTGCAAAAGTTCAAGAAAGCTTCTAGCCAACACAAAATTCCCCAATCACTTTATACTCATCACATGGACAAAACAAAAGCAGCAACAGTTATAGGCTGAAAACAAACTAAAAGTGAAAAAATGCTTTACAATCCTGCATAAAAGCATCATGAATCATAAACCATTAGAATAGGTTTCAAGCAAGGTGCTAATAATTAGACATCAATTTTTAGTGGCTATAGTATAGTTTCCATTGTATATCAAATACTAAGTTGAGTATTTGCACCAAACTTTTTGCTAAACTTTGAAGCAAACCAAAAATCTTCATCAGAAAATCATCTTGTTATTACAATTCAAAACCAAACACTATTGATTTTAGTTTTCACCCCAACGTCAAAGTTAGAATACATTTATGTTAAACGCCACCGAACTTCTGCAATCAAACTAGAGTACAAATTAAAAGAGAAACAAAGAGAGACCTGTAACACGAACTGAACTTCCAAAAAAGATAAAAAGAGAAAAAGCTTACAAAATTCAATACATTAATGCTTGAAATAAAGCTCAAAGATGATGGTAACCATGTGCAAAAACTTTTAACAAGGTAATTGGTAATCACTTGGATCCTGCAGTATACTACTCAGCAACAACCCTACCCATTGGAGCAATTAGAAATACGTTGTAATAGAAGCAAGCATGAGAATGAGGAATACAACTTTCTTTTGGACCGTTGAATTTGACATTAAATTCACTAAGCCCATCGTTTACCATCTCCACTTTGTAATCACTCATCATTCTAGAATTGCAACAAAGAAATAATAATCAATAACTTCAACAGAAGAACGTATAATGGAAATATTTTAGGAGAATTACAACCTTCGGTGCATAATAGAGTCATTTATTATTGCACTATACAGTTCATCACCACAGGGTTTCCTCCCTTTAATCAAATTAACTCACAAAATTTGTAAATGATTCAATTATGGCCATCCATTACATGCAATATTTATTTTCCCATGTGGATTTCAAAATAAGATTCATTCCTATTACTGTCAATTTGCAAACATATGTAACTATTCTTTTCCCTCCAACTAATCATGCATGTGATATAAGATGAAAATTTAATAGATTGCTCCAAAATTATGTCTAAACTACGTTCCCTAGGATCCTCTTACTTCATAGTCAGGCTAGAGACCTAAAAGCAAGTAAATAATCCTTAATTTCTCTTACAATTCATCAAGGACAAATGGTTTCGGCATTTTTATATAACTGTTAAAATAACAACATTGTCTAGAAAAAAGTAAAACTTTGGCATTAGCAACATTCAACAACACCACTTACTTTCAAGTTTCAAACTTTAACAGTACTATGATGTATAGTTATTAGTTTCTTTAGTGGTTTGTGATGAAAAATGCAAACATGAGGACTTGCAATTTTGTCACTTCACAACATCCATGTTCAATGACAAGAAATTGGCAGGGTACCTTGGAAACCTTTCGATAAGGAACATTAACTCGAGAATTCATGTTCAAATGCTTTCAACGCATGCAAGGAACATTAAGGCAATTGTCCTAATTGCTTGGAGCCAAGGTGCTAAAACAATGCACAATTTCTTTTTGTTAAAGGCATCATGATGTCAATAAAGGTAAATTATAAATCTTACTTGATAAAAATGATAGCGAGGAAGCACGTTCTAAAGAAACCTAAACTCAAACACAAGTATAGTTCAAAATAAGAAAAAATATATTCCTTCATACAAAGAAAAAATATATTCCTCCTAAAAAGGTCGCACTGGATTTTAAATATTTGACCAAACCAAACCAATTTTTAATTACAGTGTCTAAAATAATAAGAATCATGAGTACACATCCATTCATTACTTTACCAAATTGATCGATTCAGATGTGTTACCTGAAGGCAATTGCAATATCATTGCCAAATTTCTCAAGTCCATAATTTCAAGGGGGAAGCATTTTCAAGGTCTTTAGCTAATGCCTCGTAGTCCTCAATCGCCCCTGCAACGAACGTATAAAGATATCAATTTCATCACCAAAACCATATTCCTTCTCAAAAGCCCTCGTAAAACCATCAAGAACGTGTAATATGAATGCAGAGAATGAAGACCCATCAAGGACAACAGAGGTTGCAGCCAAAGTAGCAACGAAATCATTCCATTTTGGTTCGACATGTAGAGGTCGCTCTACATAGCATCGTCTCTGGGAATAATTCACAGATGAAACTGGGACGTTAGGCCGACTCGACAACCTAAGAGAACCAATTTGCAGAGTTGCAAAGTCAAACAAACACATCAGTCTTGAGTAAGGAACAAATTAATTGAAAATCGTTAGGAGTAACATTTAGAGGAGTACAAAAATTCAAAGCAAAAATTATAACATGGCGACGTAAATCTAGCCTTCATAACAGAAAGAGCAACCAGATGAATGAACTCATTACAGAAATTAGCTGAGCTTCGACCGAATCGCCCAAGCAAATAACAGGAGATAAGAAAGAGTCAGTCAAAGATGAATTTGGATTACCTCTTTCGCCAATATCCTCACTGATCCAATGCTTGTTATTCTGTAACAACCTCCCTTTAGCTACTCCATACTCTGATCGAGTTTCCAAAACAAGATCAAAATGAATACAAAAAAAACAAGGAAGAAAGCAAAATGGTTAGTTAGATGATTGCTTTTATCTGATACACAAACACACAAACTTAACATAACCACAAGTTTTAGCTCTTTCTTAAATGAGTCAAATTTTAATTTGTAATAATGGTTAGTTAGAAGATTCTTACTTATCAGTGAGGAGAGAGAAGTACAATCTGTCAAAAATGCATATTGAAGTGAATTTCAAGAAACAAACAAGCTACTCAACTTACATTTAACTCACACACACAAGACCCACATCTTCTGATGTGTTAATAAAAGAAATACTTGCATTTCAACACTCAAAAGTAGGTGTTGCATCAAATAAAATTAACCAATCCACTAAAGTTCAAAAGAACAAAGAATCAGATCAATGCATCAGTATTTATGTTGCAGTATTCCATAAAAAATTTCACTTTGCAACCACAACTTAATATATCAGATTCCACAACCTAATATAGAATTGATACTGTACCAAATAGTTCTCCAATCTTTTGGGGGAGAACTTAAAGGGTAAAACCATGTAGATTTTAGTCAAACTAAAGTGAATAATGTTGGGTTTTATGCCCTAAAACTCGTAGATAGTGAATGTAACCGTTGACCGAATATTAATGAAATAATATTGATATATTTTTCCATTAATTGTTATTAGTTATTTTATGTTTGTCTTTGCCTAATAATAACCCTAATCCAATAAACTAGACATCCAAGGCTTTAATATGAGTCTTGAACTATATGTAGCGACATATGGGATCATTGTTCAAGAAACAGCCTAAAGGGTCTATAGTATAGGGATAAGACTGGGTGCCTTATCCTGGTGACACTATGGATACGGCCCACTTTGTATTTGATACAAACGCTGCGATCCAACGCGTTCGTGTAGGAGACATGCGAGTGGAGGTATCCTATGCAATGAGTTTGCATAAGACCGGACCGCGAAATAGTAACCACTAGTTATAACACCGTTAACTAGTTGGTTTTCTATTTTCACTAGGACGACCTAGACAACTTAGTCTTAATCCTGAGTTGATTATGGACTCCTGCTCATGAGAGATTGTCCTTTGATTTGTATGGGTGAGAGTGGCCAATACGCCGACTCAATAAGCCTACCACTTTGGGGACAAGATCGAATGGGGAGCTGGTAACATAATCGTACAAGATGGAATTCACTCCTTCCCGACTTTAGGGAAGCAGATGAGTGTTCCCTTAAGTGGTTACTCCGAGTCTTGAACAAAGGGCCCTACCCTCTCAATGGCACGAGAGGGTTTTCTGTTTGATGGTTGGACCATAAACAGATTGTTCATTAGAGGAGAATTGGTACTTAAGGAAATAGAGGTGACCCAGGGGTAAAACGGTAATTTGATCCAGCTGGTGTTACAGACACTCGTGAAGGACTAACTAGTCGATATTGGTCTAAGTTCCGTGGACACAGAAAATATGTCTGCAGTGAGAATAGTGCAACTGTGAGTCTATAGTGGAATGTACACACAGTTAACGAATATTGATTATTGTGGTTAATGAGTTTAACCAATTAATCTCACATCGTTGGAGCTTCTGATCTGCAGGTCCATAAGGTCCCACTGGTAGCTCGTAAAGTAATTTGAGGCAACTAAGTAATTAAATGTAAATTGAAAATGTTCAATTTACTAAGGGAAATAAATATAATATATATTGATATATTATTGTGAGAGAAATTAATATTTGAAGCAGTTCAAATATAAATTTATGGAAGATTGAAAGAGTTCAAATAATGAATTAATTAAATTAAGTCCTAAAATATGTTTGGGCAAAATTAATTAATTCAAGGTCGAAAATTAAATATGTGATATTTAATTGGTGGTTAATTAATTAAAGAATTCATTAACCATGAATTAATCAATTATGTAAATAATTAATCACTTAAGGAAGTGATTAATCATTTATGGGAATGATCTAATTACTTATGGAAGAAATTAGTCATTTATGGAAAAGATTAATCAATTGGGGAATTGATTGATCATGATTGATTAATTAAGGAATAAGATTGAATCAATTTTGGAAAAGATTGATTTAATTGAATATTTTATTCATGGCCTCTCTTCTATAAATAGAACACTAGACCTAATTGGTCATGACACTTGACACTCTTGAAAGACAAGACCTAGAATTCTCTCTAGCCTCCCTCTTAGAGAAAGACTCCCACAAGTCTTTGGCCTCCTAGACTTAGAGACATACCGGTGTAACCTCTGTGGTTATTGTGTCATTCAAAGAAGAAAATCCAGCGATCAAGAGGCGAGAAGGCTGCTGCGTTTTCGTTCGTTGGAGCGTTGTCGGTGAAGAACGGTCAAGTCTACAACGGAGGTTTGTAACGGTTCTTCCTCTTTTCGTTAGAAAAGTTTTTAAAAATAAATTTAGATTTATTCTAGCATGTTTAAACCGATTGTACAGCGACTTTAAAGTTAGTTTAAAGTTTTGTTTGAGTTATCGTAACGATATTTTAATGTTAATTAATATACGGCGTAAGGTCCAATCGATGCGCTTCCGCTGCGTGGGGACTTTTATTCCCTTCAATCGGCATCAGAGCCATCGTTGTTCCTATTAATTAATTTTAAAAGTTGCGATAGGCTCTAATAGGTGGGATTTATGCATATTGTATGTTCGGTTTGCATTGAACTGTTTGGGTTAATTTTATGGCCATAGATTTTATTTTTATATGATTTTGATCATGTAAGGCCCGGTGTTTCGGGTATATTATGTAAAATCGAGTCCTATGTAAGTCCGGGTCTAGAATAGGTTTTTATGAGATGAAAATCGGAGCAATCGTCGCTGAAATCGGGGCCGAAATCGAAGAAATCGTTGCTGTTTTGCCCAGATTCTGCCTCCAGACGCAACAGCGTCGGGACGCTCCTTCAACAGCGTCTCGACGCTGTCTCGATACCGAAGGCGCTCGGTAAGGAAAGCACACAGCGTCGGGACGCTACCTCAACAGCGTCTCGACGCTGTCTCGATTACGCAGGCGCCAGATATGGAAAACACACAGCGTCGGGACGCTAATCCACACAGCGTCTCGACGCTGTCACGATGGAGGCGCGACCTAGGGTTTCAAAAGGCGCGGTTCAAGGTGTAACCGGTCCGGTTCGGCTGGGCTGGGACCTATTTGGTCCGGTTCAGCCAATTTTGGCATGGTTCGTGATTTTGGAGGCCGGTTCGAGGTGGTTCGGGGCGGTTCGTGCTGTCTAGGCAAATTCCGGAGCTGTACATGGATTTTTTAGGATAGAATTTAGCTAAATTAATGTAATTTAATGCTTTATTTTATCCTAGGGGCCAAAATTAACCGGTTCAATTGCTATTTATATGCTTTATGGATGTCATATAGATTATTTAATCCCACCTTAGGTTATAAACATGCTCATGCATTTTTTATATATTATAAATTGTTATAATGTATGTTTAAATGCATGGATTGGTTTTCATATTTTTTAATATAAGTGTATATTAATTTATATGAAAAATTGGAAAGCATGAAGCATGTCATTACTTAAATTAAATATAAATAGTTATGTTTAATGTGATGAATGAAGCATGTTTGGTTGATTTTCTTGATTGGCTTATAATTGTTATAATAAAAGAAAATCAAAATTGCATGAAGCATGAAACATCCATAGTAATTAATATAATTGTTATATTATTCATGCAATTGATGTGGCTTAATTATTCAATTTGAATGAGATTGTTGAATGAATTAAACCCTAGATTCTTGATTATAGGATTAATCATTAAAATTTGAAATAATTCTTCAATATTAATGATTAGAAACCGTCAATCTATAATCAAGATTTGCATGCATACATAAGATCATAGGATAAATTGGATTAATTTTAAATTGTTTAAAATTAATTAGACCTAGATCGATTTCTAATAGGATTAGAATCTTTTCTTACTTAGAATTAAAAATAGTTTTAATTTACTAAGTAGGAAAAACATTGCTATGATTATAAGGGAACTCCACCGGTAATGTTCTGTCTAAGGCTGGGGGTATTTAAGTTGACGGTTTACGGAACACCTCCTACCTGGGAACTGACCTGGAATACCGGAGTTGAATTAATCATAGTTAAATGTTAGCATGCAATGTCACTAGGTTTATTAAAAGTGTTTAATGCACCTAGATCTTTAGAGTAAAGACCTTACATTACTGAGGTTATAAGGGAACTCTCTCGGTAAAGTTCTGTCTAAGGTTGAGGGTATTTAAGTTGACGGTTTACGGAACACCTCCTACCTGGGAACTAACCGGATTGAGTTGAATTAACCATAGTAATGTTGACTTGCAATGTTGGGTTTATTAAAAGAAGTTTAATTCACCCAAAAGATTGCAGTTGAATCCTTTCCATAATTGTTATAATAGGATCAGACTTAGATAGATTGACTTAGCCGAATACTATCTAAGTTAAACAACCCTATATTAACCTTAGGACATTTTCAGTGGGAGGAAAATTACAAAACGAGATTTAAATCAAGTTTTGCTCCTACGTCCCTATATTCACAACGTGAGATTCATGCTCGGCTTCGAGTCGCCCTAGGAGCGGTCTCCCTTCGGAAAGTGTTTGCATGGATCAATATCAAGGTGAATGGGAAAAATGTCTAGAGTAAGTGGGAGCGGGACACGTGTCAACGTATCCCTCGGTCTCCGCCCATAGTTCACACCGTGAGAGTCCTATGATCCGCCTGCAGGTTGCCCTGGCGCATCCATCCCTTCGGAGGGCCTGGTCATAGGATTCGGAACATCGTGAACTCCTGAAAATGATAGGAGCTCTTAGGCTAATCACCAACAGTTGTCTTTCCCTTCGGTAGCCTGTTGGTGCGTGCCTCTGAGATCTGAAAGTGGGAGGGTTACACTTACGAGGATGAGTTAAAAGTGTTAACAAATCTTTGACCGAACAACGGTGGCTAATGTCTATAGGAATATGAGTTATTCTGAAATTAGAATTAGCTGAGAGGTGTCTCATTTCAAAGGAGGAGTACCTGATCACCCTTCGGTGGCTGATATTCTAAACCTCTGAAACGTCGTTACAAAACTAAATCAATAGTTTTAGGGTTCTGTGATTGTCTGTTTTGCTAAATTGATTGGATTGTGTGCAATTGTTTGCTTGTATGATGGGTTAAGGCAAAGATAACTAATACGGTCATTATTTGTTTAAATTTCAGCAATGTCTTCCTCAATTGTCTCTCTGCTTAAAAATGAGAAATTAACCGGCGAAAATTATGCTACGTGGAAGTCAAACTCGAATACGATTCTTGTTGTCGATGATCTGCGGTTCGTCTTAACGGAGGATTGTCCTCCAACCCCTGCTCGTAATGCATCCCAGGCAGTTAAGGATGCTTATGATCGCTGGACAAAGGCCAATGATAAGACTCGCGTCTATATCTTAGCCAGCTTATCTGAAGTTTTGGCTAAAAGGCATGAGGGCATGGTAACAGCGAGGGAGATTATGAACTCTCTCCGGGAGATGTTTGGACAACCGTCCTACCAACTCCACCATGACGCTCTCAAATACGTTTATAGCTGTCGCATGAAAGAGGGCACGTCTGTTCGGGAGCATGTCCTGGATATGATGGTCCAATTCAACGTGGCAGAGGCAAACGGGGCGGTCATAGATGAGCGTAGTCAGGTTGCATTCATCTTAGAATCTCTTTCGAAGAGTTTTCTGCAGTTTCGAAGCAATGCAATGATGAATAAAATAACATTCAATCTGACTAGCATCCTTAATGAGCTACAGCTCTATCAGTCTCTTCTTAAGAACAAGGGACAGATAGAAGGAGAGGCAAACGTTGTTCACTCCAAAAGAAAGTTCGAGAAGGGTTCATCCTCTGGAACTAAATCTGTAGCCACTTCTTCAAAGAAAACTAAGAAGAAGAAAGGAAACAAGGGGAAAGCTCCCAGTACTGCTGCTAAAAGCAAGGGAAAAGCCAAAGCTGTGGCAGACAAGGGCAAGTGTTTTCACTGCAATGTAGATGGACATTGGAAGAGAAACTGCCCAAAGTACCTTGCTGAGAAAAAGAAGGAAAATGAAGGTAAATTTGATTTACTGGTTTTAGAAACATGCCTGGTAGAACATGATGAGTTTACCTGGATACTTGATTCAGGAGCAACTAATCATGTTTGCTCTTCTTTTCAGGAAAATAGTTCCTTTCGGCAGTTGAACGATGGAGAAATGACACTCAGGGTCGGAACTGGAGAAGTCATTTCAGCTAAAGCAGTGGGAGCTGCGAAGTTATTTTTTAGAAATAGATTCTTGCTTTTAGAAAGTTTGTTAATCGTTCCCAAGATTAAGAGGAACTTGATTTCTATTTCATGTTTGATTGAACAATCGTATACAGTTACTTTTGATATGAATGAAGCGTTCATTTATAAAAATGGTATACTTATTTGTTCAGCCAAATTGGAAAATAACTTGTATGTTTTAAGACCAACCGAAAACAAAGCACTTTTAAATCACGAATTATTTAAAACTGCTGAAACTCAAAGTAAAAGGCAAAAGATTTCTCCATCAAGTAACAATACTCATCTTTGGCATCTTAGACTTGGTCATATAAACATCGATAGGATCGGTCGTTTGGTAAAGAATGGACTTCTAAGCAAGTTAGAAGATGATTCACTACCACCTTGTGAATCTTGTCTCGAGGGAAAAATGACCAAAAGACCCTTTACTGGAAAAGGTTACAGAGCCAAAGAACCCTTAGAGTTAATACATTCGGATCTATGTGGTCCAATGAATGTAAAAGCTCGAGGAGGGTACGAATATTTCATCTCATTTATAGATGATTATTCAAGATATGGTTACTTATACCTAATGGGACATAAGTCTGAAGCCCTTGAAAAGTTTAAGGAGTTTAAGGCTAAAGTTGAAAAACTATTAGGTAAATCTATTAAAATACTTCGATCTGATCGAGGAGGAGAGTATATGGATCAAAGATTCACGGATTATATGATAGAACATGGAATCCAATCTCAACTCTCAGCCCCTGGTACACCTCAGCAGAATGGTGTGTCAGAAAGGAGAAATAGAACCTTGTTAGACATGGTTCGATCAATGATGAGCTATGCTCAATTGCCTAGCTCGTTTTGGGGATATGCAGTAGAGACTGCAGTATACATCTTGAACAATGTTCCCTCGAAAAGTGTTTCTGAAACACCTTTCGAGTTATGGAAGGGGCGTAAACCTAGTTTGCATCACTTTCGCATATGGGGTTTTCCTGCACACGTGCTTGTGACAAATCCTAAGAAACTGGAACCTCGTTCAAAACTGTGTCAATTTGTTGGTTACCCTAAAGAAACGAGAGGTGGTTATTTCTACGACCCACAAGAAAATAAGGTGATTGTATCGACAAATGCCACTTTCTTAGAGGAAGACCACATGAGAGATCATAAACCACGAAGCAAAATAATATTAGGAGAAGCTACTGAAGAATCATCAAGAGTTGTTGATGAAGTTGGACCTTCAACAAGGGTTGATGAAGGAACTAGTTCTTCAGATCCATCCCGTCCATCTCAATCGTTGGGAATGCCTCGACGCAGTGGGAGGATTGTGTTACAACCTGACCGCTACTTGGGTTTAACTGAAACTCAGGTTGTCATACCTAATGATGGCATTGAGGATCCATTGTCCTATCGACGGGCAATGAATGACGAAGATAAGGATGAATGGGTCAAAGCCATGAACCTGGAAATGGAGTCAATGTATTCCAATTCTGTATGGGAACTTGCAGATCTACCATATGGGGTAAAACCCATAGGGTGCAAATGGATCTATAAGAGAAAAAGAGATGCAGCTGGAAAGGTACAGACCTTCAAAGCTAGACTAGTGGCAAAGGGTTATACCCAAAAGGAGGGGGTTGACTATGAGGAAACCTTTTCTCCTGTAGCCATGTTAAAGTCCATAAGAATTCTTTTATCCATTGCCACATATTATGACTATGAAATATGGCAAATGGACGTCAAGACTGCCTTTCTGTATGGTAATCTTGAAGAGAATATCTTTATGTCTCAACCCGAAGGGTTCATAGCCCAAGGTCAGGAACAAAAGGTTTGTAAGCTAAATCGATCCATTTATGGATTGAAACAAGCATCCAGATCATGGAACATTAGATTTGATACTGCAATCAAATCTTTTGGCTTTGACCAAAACGTTGATGAGCCTTGTGTATACAAGAAAGTCAACAAAAAGGAAAGTAGCTTTTCTAATACTTTATGTAGACGATATCCTACTCATTGGGAATGATGTAGGATACCTCACTGACATTAAGAAATGGCTAGCTGCCCAATTCCAAATGAAAGATCTGGGAGAGGCTCAATATGTTCTGGGAATCCAAATCATTAGGGATCGTAAGAACAAAACGCTAGCTCTGTCTCAAGCAACGTATATTGACAAGATGTTGTCTCGATATTCGATGCAAAACTCCAAGAAGGGACTCCTACCCTTCAGACATGGGGTACACCTGTCTAAGGAACAATCTCCTAAGACACCTCAAGAAGTTGAGAACATGAGACACATTCCCTACGCCTCAGCTGTGGGCAGCTTAATGTATGCTATGCTCTGCACTAGGCCTGACATATGCTATGCAGTGGGAGTAGTCAGTAGGTATCAGTCTAATCCAGGGTTGGACCACTGGGGAGCGGTTAAGAATATCCTCAAGTATCTTCGGAGAACGAGGGACTACATCCTTGTGTATGGAGCTAAGGATTTGATTCTTACTAGATACACTGACTCTGACTTTCAAGCTGATAAGGATTCAAGGAAATCCACATCAGGGTCAGTATTCACCCTCAATGGAGGAGCAGTAGTGGAGAAGCATCAAACAAGGATGCATAGCAGACTCAACCATGGAGGCTGAGTATGTAGCAGCTTGCGAAGCAGCTAAGGAGGCAGTATGGCTCAGAAAGTTCTTGACTGATTTGGAAGTAGTTCCAAATATGAACGTGCCCATAACACTATACTGTGACAACAGTGGGACTGTAGCCAACTCAAAAGAACCCCGTAGCCACAAACGGGGTAAACACATCGAGAGGAAGTATCACCTGATACGGGAGATTGTGCAAAGAGGAGATGTGATCGTCACTAAGATCGCCTCGGAGCACAACATCGCTGATCCATTTACGAAGGCTCTCACGGCTAAAGTGTTTGAGGGTCATCTAGAAGGTCTAGGTCTACGAGATATGTATGCCATCTAATCTAGGGCAAGTGGGAAAAATGTATAATGGGTATAAGGATGCCCTAGTTCATTGTATTATTTTAATATAAATGACATTTCCAGCTTTAGATTATTGCATTTACATCCCACTAACTAGTGTTTTAGTTCAAGTGGGAGTTTGTTGGGTTTTATGCCCTAAAACTCGTAGATAGTGAATGTAACCGTTGCCCGGATATTAATGAAATAATATTGATATATTTTTCCATTAATTGTTATTAGTTATTTTATGTTTGTCTTTGCCTAATAATAACCCTAATCCAATAAACTAGACATCCAAGGCTGTAATATGAGTCTTGAACTATATGTAGCGACATATGGGATCATTGTTCAAGAAACAGCCTAAAGGGTCTATAGTATAGGGATAAGACTAGGTGCCTTATCCTGGTGACACTATGGATACGGCCCACTTTGTATTTGATACAAACGCTGCGATCCAACGCGTTCGTGTAGGAGACATGCGAGTGGGGGTATCCTATGCAATGAGTTTGCATAAGACCGGACCGCGAAATAGTAACCACTAGTTATAACACCGTTAACTAGTTGGTTTTCTATTTTCACTAGGACGACCTAGACAACTTAGTCTTAATCCTGAGTTGATTATGGACTCCTGCTCATGAGAGATTGTCCTTTGATTTGTATGGGTGAGAGTGGCCAATACGCCGACTCAATAAGCCTACCACTTTGGGGACAAGATCGAATGGGGAGCTGGGAACATAATCGTACAAGATGGAATTCACTCCTTCCCGACTTTAGGGAAGCAGATGAGTGTTCCCTTAAGTGGTTACTCCGAGTCTTGAACAAAGGGCCCTACCCTCTCAATGGCACGAGAGGGTTTTCTGTTTGATGGTTGGACCATAAACAGATTGTTCATTAGAGGAGAATTGGTACTTAAGGAAATAGAGGTGACCCAGGGGTAAAACGGTAATTTGACCCAGCTGGTGTTACAGACACCCGTGAAGGACTAACTAGTCGATATTGGTCTAAGTTTCGTGGACACAGAAAATATGTCTGCAGTGAGAAGAGTGCAACTGTGAGTCTATAGTGGAATGTACACACAGTTAACGAATATTGATTATTGTGGTTAATGAGTTTAACCAATTAATCTCACATCGTTGGAGCTTCTGATCTGCAGGTCCATAAGGTCCCACTGGTAGCTCGTAAAGTAATTTGAGGCAACTAAGTAATTAAATGTAAATTGAAAATGTTCAATTTACTAAGGGAAATAAATATAATATATATTGATATATTATTGTGAGAGAAATTAATATTTGAAGAAGTTCAAATATAAATTTATGGAAGATTGAAAGAGTTCAAATAATGAATTAATTAAATTAAGTCCTAAAATATGTTTGGGCAAAATTAATTAATTCAAGGTCGAAAATTAAATATGTGATATTTAATTGGTGGTTAATTAATTAAAGAATTCATTAACCATGAATTAATCAATTATGTAAATAATTAATCACTTAAGGAAGTGATTAATCATTTATGGGAATGATCTAATTACTTATGGAAGAAATTAGTCATTTATGGAAAAGATTAATCAATTGGGGAATTGATTGATCATGATTGATTAATTAAGGAATAAGATTGAATCAATTTTGGAAAAGATTGATTTAATTGAATATTTTATTCATGGCCTCTCTTCTATAAATAGAACACTAGACCTAATTGGTCATGACACTTGACACTCTTGAAAGACAAGACCTAGAATTCTCTCTAGCCTCCCTCTTAGAGAAAGACTCCCACAAGTCTTTGGCCTCCTAGACTTAGAGACATACCGGTGTAACCTCTGTGGTTATTGTGTCATTCAAAGAAGAAAATCCAGCGATCAAGAGGCGAGAAGGCTGCTGCGTTTTCGTTCGTTGGAGCGTTGTCGGTGAAGAACGGTCAAGTCTACAACGGAGGTTTGTAACGGTTCTTCCTCTTTTCGTTAGAAAAGTTTTTAAAATAAATTTAGATTTATTCTAGCATGTTTAAACTGATTTTACAGCGACTTTAAAGTTAGTTTAAAGTTTTGTTTGAGTTATCGTAACGGTATTTTAATGTTAATTAATATACGGCGTAAGGTCCAATCGATGCGCTTCCGCTGCGTGGGGACTTTTATTCCCTTCAAATAAGACTAGAGTGAAACCAATTGTTAGACAATTCAATAACAAAGCTAAATAAACAAATTAACTAGAAACCATAAACTTCCCATTTTTCAGGCAAGATGCAGAAGAAGCCTAGAGCATCAAATAGTTTATGTTCCAAAGAAGCAAGAAAGGTCCAGAAACTTGCCAAAATCTTAGGTAAAACCACATAAGCATAACATCAAACACGTTGTTTGCAATAACAAGAAAGAAAACTCATATCTGAAAAATCAAAGTAGATCTGACTCATATCTGCTACTCGCCTTAGATCTACTACCCTGACCTCACTTCCACCTCCCACGACTGAAACACCAACCACCATGACAAAGAACAACCAACAACAGAAAAAACAACTACCAACCCACGGCGAATCGGTGTGGTTTTCTTATCAGTGGGTTTTTTTTTATGAATACAAGAAATGAGATGAGAGAAAACTCAGAGAGAGTGAGAGAAAACTAATTTAGAGGGCGGCGACTCTGGTGTGGTGCGACTGATCTGGAAGAAGATGATAGAGAAATCGAAGGGGAGGGAATTGTTGCATCAGAGTGATGCGAATTCGTGACCGGCGGTGGCGGAGATCGAAGTCGGAGAGGAGGGGAGGCTGGCGGTTGTGGTCGACTGAGAGAGAGGAGTCGAGAGAAGGGATTGAGAGGGAGAGAGGGAATCAAAGGTTTTGTTTCTTTTTCCCCCCCAAATTTTCTTTTTTTTTTAAAAAAAAAAAGCCTACATCATATCTTTAATGTTGGGCAAGAAGGTCTTTTTAAAATTTTCTAGCGCCTTTTTTCACTCGTCCGACATTAAATGTCCCGCATATATTTTTTTGTCCGACATTAAAAGTATAATTTGTTGTAGTGTATGTATCTCGTTATGCTGCCGAATTTTCGGTAGCATAACGGCAGAAGGGAGACTAAGCTTAGTAGAACCTTCCCTGACTAGACTAAGCTTAGTAGGATCCCTCGATACGTTACACTCGATAGTCGTACGTACGGAAAGGACAATGCCTAGAATAGGGACCTTAGATGTGATTTAGGTTCACAGGTAGACTTAGCAAATCGTTAAGCCTTTTGTCTAGCTAGGTTCGTTTCCTTCCCCATCTTAGGACACTGATGGATACTACCTACAGGCACAAGATCGTGCACCCTATCGGTGACTGATAGAGCTTACTTCTCTAACACGAGATCGTGCATTCCATCAGGACAGTGTCAAGCTAGGCACAGGATTATGAGCCAGATGGCATTCAGGCATGTTTCATGCTCAGGTTGCACCATTGTCCTTTGACTTTATGATTCAGGGTGTTGTGTAAGGATAGGTGTAATTTTGCTAGAGATTGTCAGCTAGTCCCTAGTTTACTCACCTTACTTGACTGACTCACACAACACCGTAGCTGGCATAGGTTGGGGCAGGAAACCACCCTGGGTAGATCCTTACCTGAGCTCGAATAAGGCCTTGGGGTTAGAAACCCAAATTGATGTTTCCAGATTAGGTCCCTATGAGGTAGAGATCTGGGAACTAAGTTTCATGTTACATGATTTTATGATTATCAAATTCAGCTCTTAAGTGGGCTACTTACTGAGTATATTCTTATATACTCACCCATGCTACTCGATTTTCCTTTTCAGGTGGTACTTGAGGACGACTGACGTATGGCAAGGGCTGTGACTGCATTGGCTATAGGATCGCAACTGCAATTTATGTTTTTCCTTTGATTATTTCCTAGACTCTGATGTCGTAGAATCGATTTCTTGTTTTAGACTCGAACGTTGAAACTATGAATATTTTTCCGCTCTATGATTTTGAGTTTTCCTTTTATGTTTTACGAACTGAAGTTACGTTTTGGGCCCATTTATTAAATGAAATTTATTGTTTTCTTTTGCTTGTTTTTGTTCTTATCAAAACAAAATTTTCGACTCCTTTGGTTTAGTAGCGATCTTCAGTGTATTTTAGCTTCTTTTAAGTCGGGTCGTTATAGCTTGTTTCTTAAATGGGCTCTCGTCATTCTGACTTTCTTAGAGCTAGGTCCAAATTCACACATAACACTATATATATATAAATTAAGTAATTAAAATACTTATATGATTTAACAATGTATTCAAACTTAAGGTAATTTCCTTAACTAATTATTATATTAGAAGAGAATTGTTGGGATGAAAATTAGCTTGAAATATATATTTTTATTTAAAATCTAAGAGTAGTATTTAAATTAGGTTTAAACCCAAATACTATTTCTCACTCTAGATTTCAAAAAGAAATTTATTTTATGTAAAGTGAACCACGTACTGTTTTTCAATGCCATTTATTTTAATTTGGTGACACATATGTTAATTTGTAATTAATCTCAAATTAAATAAATAATTTTGTCATTTAACTTAAAATAATGATGAGATGATTTTTTATTGACCAAAATTTGAAATTCAAGAACTATCGTTTAAAAAAAAAATTATAAGATTTTATATAAATGTACTTTGCAAGTTTTAGGCATATTTATTTGTATTGTTTTATGAAGATACAATTTTTAAACTAATTGAAAACAAAATCATAGTTTTATAATTACAGTTTATTAGATAGAAAAATATTGTAAAAGTGTTTGATTTCCTTTTTTTTTTATCAAATTTTATTTTGAATTTTTAAAAACAGAAAAAAAAAAAAAAGCAATCATCAAACATGTTGGGTTTTTGTTTTTAAAAAGGAGAAAAACAAAAATCAGTTATCAAATATGTATGGTTTTTGTTTTTTAAAAACAAAACCAAAAACCAAAAACCCAAAAACAAAAAATTGAAATGGTTATCAAACATCAATTAAAAGAAAATATCTAACATATTCAACCTTTTTTAAAATTAACAAATATATTATACATAAAATTGATTTTTGTGTCTAATACAACATTAAAATTTTAATTTTATGGTCAATAAGTTCATGAGTTTTAAAAAATTTGGAATAGGTCAAAGATTTATTGAAAATAAAATTTGAAGTTCATGAACTTATTAAACATAAAATTGAAATTTAGACACATATTAGACATTGTTTTAAAATTCAAGGACTTATTAAACAAAAAATAAAAGTTCAAAAAACCATTTGACGCAAACTAAGTTTGGAGACAAAATTTATAATTTAATGTATTAGTTATTATTTCATATTTGTAAATAATTTATACAACTACATAAATGGGCCAATAGTAGCCCATTTATTCCAAAAGTGTCTATTCTGTTATAATTTTACATTTTTGTCACCTCACAATCAGATATTAAAGGAGTTTAAGTAGCCCATTTACGTATTTGTCCTTATCAGTTAACAGAAAAAAAAATAATACCAAAATAAATTAATAAAATAAGAGTTACCAAATTAAATAAGAGCATTCAGGGAAGAATAAAAATTGAATTAATGCATGAAACTTTACCATTGATAAATTTAGAAGATTTAGACAAATTTGAAACTAATGGTTTAAATAAGCTCATCCACCATAATTTCTGTAAAAATTATAAAAAGAAAATATTGTTTATAATTTAAATTTATAAATATATTGATTTTTTTTCAATTATAAAAGTCAAAATTTTAAGATTTGTATTTTTAAATGAATAAGATAATTATGTTTTTTTTTTTTTTTCATTTTCTTCCGTATACACAATACATGTAATAGTAACGGAAATATAAGGGGGCTAGAGGCGCTTTTGCCAATATGGGCAAGTGCCAAGTTTGTTTTCGAAACTAAGTTTTATATACTAATATAAAAACAATACGTATTTCATTAAAATCTTGACAACTAAGAAAGATCTCTACATATCTCATTAAAATCTTGACAACTAAGAAAAAGAAAAATAAAAAATGAGA
Organism: Luffa acutangula; assembly: GCA_036850905.1. Taxonomy (NCBI): domain Eukaryota; kingdom Viridiplantae; phylum Streptophyta; class Magnoliopsida; order Cucurbitales; family Cucurbitaceae; genus Luffa; species Luffa acutangula. The sequence continues at coordinate 5,704,903 of CM072094.1, read as the reverse complement.
AAACTTTTGTTGTGCTTGTTTCCCTACATTATCATAAGAAACCCCAACACAATGATTTATTTAAAAAAAAAAAAAAAAGTTTAAAGGTGCATGAATAAAATGAAAATTTTAAAATAATATAGGTAGAATAATTCAACCTTGGCCTCAAAGTTTTACACAATAAAAAGCACTCCAAAAAAGAAAGTACACAATAAAAAAAGGAAAAAAATTGCCACGTAGGCCGACTTGTATATCTATTTTTACAACTCAGTTCCCCATCATCACTCTCCTTTATACACAGAAAAATCAGGCTCCGACGGCTTCTGCAAGTTAATCAAGCTCCTCCCGCTGCTCACATTCCTCATCCGATGCCCTCTAAGAGCATTCGCTGCAAATCTCGACGCCAAAATCGTCGCCCCAAGCCTCGACGAGCTATACGCCGCCGCAGCCGCCGCATCCTCCTCCTCCTCCTCCTTCCGCCGCAGCTCCGCCATCTTCCGCTTCATGTACCGCCGCCACGCCGCCTGTATAAAACACGACGCCCACGTCCGCCACTGCTGGGAGTAGAATCTGAACGTGTGCTGGACCTGCCTGCTGTGGAGCCGTCGGAACTGGCTGGCGACGAACTTGAGCTCCTCGGCCTCCAGGGCGAAGGCCTCCACCTCCGTCAAGGCGTGGACGGTACGGGTGGAGGACGGGAGGTTGGCGCCGGACTTGGGGTCGAGTGCCCATGTCAGAAGCTCCTCGCCGCAGAAGTCGCCTTCTTTCAAAACGCCGCGGTTGAAGAAGCCACTCCGGCCGCCGTCGGTGGTGACGCTCTCGAGACGGCCGCGGATTATGAAGAGCATTTCGTCAACTGGGTCGCCTTCTCGGACGATGTATGTGTTCTCTGTGTATAGTGTTGGCTTTAGCCTCTCGCATATTGCGTCAAGTAGACGCTCGTCCATGTTTGCAAATAGAGGCACCTATATAAATATGCAAGTCACCGTGTGTTGAAACTCCTATAGTATTAAGAATATGCACTAAAAAAGATAAAAACATAATTAGCTTAAACTTTTGAAGAATTACATACCCTTCTGACCAAATTGAGACAGAGATGTCGTTTAATGTCTCTCCTAAGATCTTTAGGCAGACTTTGAACCAAGCTCTCTTCATCGACTCCTCTAGTTTCAAGCCATTTGTACTGATCGTAGCGCCTAACTTTTTCTCTCAAGTCCGGCGGAAGCAGCCGATGGTGCATCCACTGCTCAGAGTCTCTCCTCTTGATGCGCATCTCTTCCAGCCGGACTGTTAGAGATTGGAGATACGTCTGTTCAATAACAAAATTACCAACTATTTTGAGTCATTTAAGATCTTGGAATTCAGTCTATGAAACAACGTGAGCATAAGTTTTGAGCATGAAAATTAAAGAGAAAAAAAAAAAAAAAAAAAGAACTCACTTGCATGTTTCCAATCAATAGTGCAAAGAGGAGGAGCCCAGAAATTGCAATGAGTATCGAAAAGATAACCTCTCCAGGATAGGTACTGGTGAGCAGCCCTTGACCAAGTGTACTGTTGAACACTCAACCATTCAATGTCCAAGAATTTTAAGACAACAACTTTGGAAATTTAATTTGCATTCTAACAAGCTTTAACCCGTTCGGTTAAGTTTGTATTAATCGATGATTAAATCGTCCAACTAAAATTTGACATGTGGATTTGTTTATCCTAAGTTAAGGCTACATAAACAACTACATGTTCCATCTCTAAACTTTAAAGGTTGTGTCAATTTAGTCCTTGGATTTTAAAAAGTTTCAAATAAGTCCTCAAACCTTCAATTTTGTTTCCAATTTATAGGTCCCTCGACTTTAAAAAATATCCAATAAATCATTAAACATTCACTTTTGTGTCTAATAGGTTCCTCAACTTTTAAATTTGTGTTTAATAAGTCTTTGACTTATTCAACATTTTTTTTTAATTAAGAAGCCTACTAGATACAAAATTGAAAGTTTAGAGTCTCAATAGGCATAAAATTCAATTTTATATATAGTAGATTGGTTAACTTTTAAAAATATCGAATATATTAGGGACCTATTAGACATAAAATTAAAAGTCCAAACACCTTAAACATTTTTAAAGTTGGGACTTACAGTTGAAAGTTGTATGAATTGGTTAGAATTTAGCAAATTTGGCCTAAATCTCTCTCTTAAAAATGTTAAAACATGAAAAATTATCCAATTATTAGAGACTATGTATATAATATAAGTTAATTTAATCACAAGTTTAGTCCCTAAACTTTCAAATACCTATTTAATAGGTCCTCAAACTTATAAATACCTATATAATAGGTCATCGACTTTTTCAACATTTATTAAAATTCAAGAACCTATAAGATCAAGAGTTAAAAATTTAGAGTAATTCTATTAAATACAAAATTCAATTTTATGTCTAACAGATCCATTAACTTTTAAAAATGTTGAATATATCAAAACTTTATTAGATACAAAATTGAAAATCTAGTTAAACACAAACGTGAGAGTTAAACGCACAAGATTTAGGGTCCATTTGGAATGACGTTTAAAAAAATGTTTTTAAGTTGTACACACTTAAAAAGTTAATCCAAACGTAGACTTAGACGAGAAATACCAAATAAAGAGGGACAAAGTAGAGAAAGAGACCTTAAATTTTGTAAGCCCCACCACAAGCAGTAGCAGAACTTGGAGAAGAAAGTCCTTGACTGAACAATGCCAGAGGCAATGGCCTGAGTGTAAATGCCATAGTTGAATGGCAAATTGTCTCCAATTGCAGTGCATTTCTTTGTGAGAACATCAACGCTTATATTTCTCCACTCCTTATATCCAGACATGTGCTTATTCCCACAGTACAAAAAGTTAATGTTGCATTTGCCACTGCTTTTGCATGCTTGTCGCCAACATGCATCGTTCCTCTCCACTGCCAGCAAGTACCAAAATGCTCCCGCTATCTGCATACACGATTACGTGACTGGGTAGACTTGAAAGATGGATTTTTGAGAATGAGGCTACTCGTATTATCGATCAATTCTTGCTTTTGACTTGATACAAAAACACCAGTTGCACCCTCTTCAAGTTAAAGTTAGAAATTTGACAACACACATGTATAATCTGGTGACCACAAATGACTCTCTAGAGTATTCCTTACAAATACAAAATTTTCTCTCATATTATAGAAAATTCTACGTCATACTCCAAACATCTCTCTAAGAGATCTCTCGAGACTTTTTCTCTACTTAAAATGTTTTTAGAAATTGGACTTTTATTTGGACTAAGTCCGAATACTAATTATCCAAAATCAAGTTTATATTTCTTAACAGTTTCGCTAACGCAATGAAATATTCAAGAAAACTTGTACACGCTAACTTTAAAAGATGAGAGAGAGAGAGGCTTACGTGACTGGCAAGCATGTACAAGAGGAGATAATAAGCAGCACCAGCCCAAGCACTTTCAGCAAAAACACCTGCTGTCTTCTTAAGCTCAATGTTCAAAGGTATAAATCTAATGAATCTGGGAATATACTGAAGAAACACTATGTTTAACAACGCTTGTTTGGTTGCCAACACTTCTGAACCTTTTGACCTGTGAAGAAACCTCCACACCACCACCTGCACAAAAACAAACACAAATCAAACCAAATCACATTACACAAAGTGATTTTTGACATATTTATGAGTGATTTTGGAATATTCCAAAGTGATTTTGACTAGAAAACACTCTACAAATTCATTTTAACTTCAATTATCAATTCTATCCCAATTTTATCTCTAATCTGATCCTCATGATTCTAAAAGTTTCAATTTGATCCTTATAATTTGAATCTCCAATTTAAATTTAATTAGGTTTTGTGATATTAAAAGTTTCTATTTGTTGTTATAGTTTGAACTCGATGTTAATTTAGTTGTTTTGGCTTTCAAAGTTTCAATTTGGTCTTGAGATCTTTGACAAACCTCACCCATCATCTATGCTAAAGTTTGTGTTAAAATACCATTTTGTGTGTCTGTATGTTGGGACTTGTCCTATTTTTGTCTCGTCTAAAATTATTCTTTGTACTCCTCTAAACATTTTTTAGATTCTTTGCAACGTCTTTTTTTTTTTTAATAAAAATTATTATTACTATTTTATCAAGTTTGATAAAAATTAAATTCAAACGCTAACAATAAGAACTAATTTTAAAATTTATCAAAAGTACACAAACTAAATTCAAATATTTAGAAGTACTAAAATGGAATGGAAACGAACTATAAGGACCAAAATAGTATTTTTGTCTATCTAACCATAGTTATGTAGTTAAGATGGTCTTATCACCATTATAAGTCTATAGTTTGATCTTCCATCCCTCACCTTGTTAACTCAACATAATTTGTGTTAATTTAGCTTACTATGTTAGAATTAGAGCTAAGTAAAAAATGGAGGGTGAAAAAACATATTGGGTTACATATGAGTGAAAAATAAAACTCCCTAAACTTTCAAGGTTGTGCCAATTTAGTCCCTCAACTTTAAAAAAGGTCAAATAGGTTATTGAACTTTCAAATTTGTTCTATAAGGCCTTTTCATTTTATATATAATAGATGAGTTAATTTGGAGAAATCTCAAATGTCCCAAGAACCTATTAGATATATAAAATTGAAAGTTCAACATTAGACATTTCTAAAATTTCAATGACCTATTAAATACTGAAAATGGAGGGACTAAACTTGCAATAAAAAAAAATTATGAAAACACAAACCTGAGGAAGAGGCAAAACAGAGAGAAAATCGGCGACGAAATAGCGCTGAAGATACCGCCTAGCGATGTCCGCCGGATCGATCACAAGCTCGCCGCGACCAAACACCCTCGACGACGGCGCAACGTAAGCCGTCCGGAACTGAAACGCCATCCGAATCAAGTAGAACACATCGATGGCCGTACGGAGGGTGGTGGTGGTGACGGCGAGATGAGTGTCCATTCCGAGGCAGTAAGAGGCATGGTTGAAGACCGGAAGGTAGAAGAACAGCGGATCGACGGAGACGGCGAGGATACAGCACAACACGAACAGCTTGTTCCAGAAGAGGAGTGATTTGTCCTGCGGATCGAAGATCTTTTGCTCCGATACTTTCAGATCCTCGGGGAAGATGACTCTGGACACGCCGGAGCGGAGCGACCGGCCTAGGGTCATGATTCCGTCGGAGCTCATTTGGACTCCCTTTCGGAACGATTTCGACGCGTTTCGAGGCTTTGCTCGGCTGATGAATGGCAGTGGGAGGCCTTCTAGGTTGAATCGGCATTTCTTCATCTTGCTTGATCCAGAGGGCACTGACAAATTTGAATCCAAATCATCCAACCTGCGAGGTCCATGGAATGGAAAAATCTCTTGAATGGATACGAAGAAATTGAATGTTAATCGAGTTGAGGAATTCGAGAACGTACCTCACGAATTTCTCCTTGTGACCGCCGATGTACTGCGACTTGTATCCACCACAATCGAACATTTTGTGGCAATGGAGAACATAGATGCCGCAGTTGATCGCCGAGAAATTCAAACTGTGCCAATTCGATCGCGCTTCAAATCTCTGCCGTTGTGTTCTGGAATTAGATCATTCTGGTTTCCGATCACTGCAAATCGAAACCTCTCTGTTTGTGGAAAATTTTTTTCTCGGTTAGGATTCCGGAGAGAGGAAACAGGTACGGTTTGAAATGGTCGCATGCTGTGGGAGGGAATTGTTTGTGCTTCAATTTTTGTGTTTTTTTCTTCCATTGGAGATCCAATTTTCTCGCAGGATTGCGTTTCCATATTTAGAAAATAGAAATTTGTCTGTGTGTTTTCTTCTTTCTTCTCGCCAAGTCTTTTGATTTTCCATCTCCAGAAGCATAGAGACATTGGTTTGGGTTCTGCTTCTGATTGGATTCAAACAGCGATCCTCTGTGATTTTCTTTTCTGTGCAACGGTGAGTTTCAGTCTCCGATTGTTATTGCATTTCAGTATTTTTTTTTTTTTTTTTTTTTAAGGTTGTTACAAATGAAGCTGGAATTAAAGGCCAACGCATCAATAATATCTATCTTAGTTAAACTTTTTATCTTATTTTCATTTATAGACTTCCAAAATAGGCTAAACTATTTGTGAAGTCTGGTGAGTTATGGAGTGGGTTCTTAAATCAAGTTAGGAAGCCTGTGTTTGGCTAGTAGAGTTGTGAAGTCTGAGACTCTTTTTTTTTTTTAATAATTGTTTTTTTATACAATTTTTCAAAATTGAATTAACAAAAATGTTCTTTCCATCAATTTTAAAATTGAGATTTTAAGTATACTTTAATATTTTCTTTTAAGTCACAATTTTGATTAAAATGAAAAAAAAAAAGATTCATAACATAAACATGGTAGGAAAATAAGGGGTTTTTTTGGAAAAGTATGGTAGGAAAATAAGGGGGTGAAGTTTGAAAGTATTGGGAAATATAAGGTGTCGCGTCTCTTCACCTTATATTTCCGTGGGTCCCACTGTATTTTTTTTCTTTTCAAACGGTGGCGGGTCACGTCTCTTCAAGAGACGCGACCACCCGCCACGTGTCATGGCGTTTAATTTTTTTTTTTCAAATCTGAATTAAGATTCTATTTTTTTTAACTAACTATAATTTAAACCAAATAATATTTTTTAAAAATAAAAAACCAAATGATTTTTTTTGTTTAACTATATATATTTTAAACCAAATGATTTTTTTTAACTATATATATTTTAAACCAAATGATATTTATATTAAAAAAACAAGTGATTATATTTTTTTTGTTTAACCAACTTATAAAAATTTATCAAAAAAAAAAGACTAACTTATAAATTGTATTTTTATAATAAATTGTTATGGACTATCTATTATAAAAATTACGAATCCTAAATCTACTAAAAAATCAAAACAAAACAATCAAAACAAGAAAAAAAATCAACAACAAACAATTATATTTTTTTTGTTTAACCAACTTATAGAAATTTATCAACAAAAAAAAAAAAAAAAAAAACATAACTTATAAATTATATCTTTAGAATAAATTGTTATGGACCATCTATTATAAAAACTTCGAATCCTATTATGATTCTACTAAAAAATCAAAACAAAACAATCAAAACAATCCAAACAACAACAAACGATTATATTTTTTTTGTTTAACCAACTTATAAAAATTTATCAAAAAAAGAAAAAATCTAACCTATAAATTCTATCTTTAGAATAAATTGTTATGGACCATCTATTATAAAAGTTATAAATCTTATCATGAATCTTCTAAAAAATCAAAACAAAACAATCAAAACAAGAAAAAAAAGATGGATCTTATAATTTACTTGGAAATTTTTTGTTTTCATCTAATTATCTTATTAAAAAAATTAACAATATAATATTGATTTAATACTTATAAAAACAATTTATTTCAAAAAAAAAAACTTATAAAAACAATTATAATTTAAAACGATGCAAAACCCTTAAAAAAATGAAGAAGAAGCAGTAGCAAAGTGGTTTTTTCTCAACACAATTGCTTCTCAGCACACATATTCCCACCATTTTTTTTTAAATGACGTTCCCACTATATATATTTTTTTTTCGAAATATATGTTCCCACTATTTAAAACCATGCAAAACCCTTAAAAAAAAATTAAAAACGATAGGTTAAATAAAACCATGCACAACCTTTGAAAAAAAAAATGATAAAAGTGGTATTTCCAGACTCTCTCGAATGCAGTGTCACTTCTGAAGTGACCGGTCAGTCACGCCTCTTGAACCTACGCGACCCAACGCCGTCAGTTGCTGTGGTCGCGTCTCTACAACAGACGCGACCTTACATGTCGCGTAGGTTGTACCTACGCGACACCTCATATTCCCAAATACTTTCAAAACCCCCCTTTTTCTCTAATTTTTTTAAGTTTTTTGCCTACTTTTCCAAAAAACCCGAAAATAAGTGATAAATATTTGTTTCCATCAATTCTAGAATAGAGATTTTAAGTTATGTTTAGGAAAAAATACGAGGTTTGGGTTAGGTTTCATTTTAGTTCATAAGTTTTCAAACTCGACAATTTAGCCCCTAAGGTTTGAATTTCGTTTCATTCTAGTATCTCCATCCAATTTTCATTACTGACGTGACACTAAATTTTATATTAAAAAAATTATTATTTCATTTTTAAAATAAAAATAAATTAAAATAATAAAGATATTATTATAATATTTGTATATTTTTATTTCTTCAAAACGAGCGATTATTGTATGTGCGCAATAGTCTCGTTCAAAACGAGCCGCGACAGACTCGAAACTGCCTCAGTTTTTTCTAGAAATGCGGTCGCGTTTCATTTTTGCCTTCCCAGAAAATGCGGTCGCATTTCTGGGCAGTTTTCAGTTTCCTCTGCTTTTTCTGGACAACAACTGATGACATGCATAAATGTCATCATTTTCCTATTAATTTTAGCTAGTTTTATGCTTGAATTGTGTACTTTAATGCTATTTTATGTTTAAATTTCAGAAAACTGAGTCAAAGAAGCAAAACCAGAATTTTTGAGAGAATTTGGATGATTTTGGAGACTTTTTGAGCAATTTGGAGAAGTCCATTGTAGATCCAAGTCCAAAAGTCCAAAAAGAATGAGCTAGAAGCCCAAATTCATGAATTCCAAGTCTTAAATTATCAATTGGGTCAAGAAAAGTGCCCAAAATCCATTACAAGAAGCATTTGGGCCAAAAGAGAGATGGAGGCCCAAAAATTGAGTCAAAATCGGGTCATTCTAGAAGATTCAGGACCTAGCGTCGAGACGCTAAGCCTGGAGCGTCGCAACGCTAGGCAGCTATGCGGAAAGATTCAGAATCGCGACAGCGTCGCGACGCTGTTCATGTAGCGTCGCGACGCTGCGACGTCTTGGAGCCCAAGAAAAGATGACGTCAGAGCATCGCGACGATACGCCTGCTGGGAGCCTATAAAAGGGGTCATTTGCATCCAAGTTTTGTGTGCCAATTTGTGGGTTTCACCCCATTCTAGAATCCACACTAAAATTGGGGATTTTTGGGAGAGTTTTGGAGCTTTGTTGAAGATCTTTGGAGCTCGGGATCGATGGAGGTCGGCGCGGGATCGAGGAGATCGACACTTTTATGAGCATTTCTCTTTCCTTTTCCTTTATGTTTTAGTTTCTAGAATTATTGTGATTAGGAATTATTGAATTTTAGTGATTATGAGTAGTAAATTCCTAAATTCTATGAGATTGATTTAGATGTTGAACCTTTGCTTGATTAATGAATTTATTTGGTTTAATTGTCATTATTATTCATTTGTGCATTTTGTCCGTAATGCTTTTATTCAACTGATCACTGATTAAATGAATCGTTACTAAGTGAAAACATGACGGAGAGAAGCTTAGACTAGAACTGAATGCATGACTGACGGTTATTTACCCGGGTGACACGGGATAAGATAAATAACGTTAGAGGTTGTATTGAAGGATCGTAATGCCATGCTAAGTAAATAAAGATGAGACCGAAAATAGAGTCTTTATTGAAAGGTATGAGATAGGAGGAGACCGACAGGAGAGTCCTTGTCATTAGGCTTCTAGACTTATGAATCAAATGATTAGTTAATCAATATTAGTTAATTGATTAAGCATTAAAGGTCCAATTGATGAAATCAACCCTCTAGAATTATCCCTCCAAATTGTGTCTCTATTTATCTTTTACTTTTTAGATTAGCTTTTTATTATTCTTTTCGACATTAGATTTTGTTCTCTAAATAAAGTTAAGCAAGATTATTCATGGTAATTAATTGAATAAATCCAATCCCTGTGGAGACGATACTCTTTACTCAAAATCACTATATTACTTGTGACGACCCGTAAGCTTGCGGTAATCGGAAAATCGTGCAACAGCAACAAACTTAGTCAAATTTATATCAATTTGAGTCTTTTCAAGCACAAATAAGCATGTTTTGACATGTATGACTCTCAACTCCCTAACTTATCAACTTTAACATATTTTGAGCTCAGGAACAGTAAAATTAATCTAAAACATATAATTTTGACAAGATAATGAGCTAAATATAAGGGTGAAATAGGTATATTTTTTACCCTTATCACATCCCCAAACTTAACTCATTGCTTGTCCTCAAGCAATAGCAAATCAGAACGTTAGAGATCAACTTTTTAATTGCCAATCAGAATGTGCGAGCTCAATACTAATTGCAAACCAAAACGTTATGGATCATATATAATTGTCAATCATGGTACTAGCATCAACTTTTAATTGCAAATCAAGTGACATGGAATCAAGTAAACATGTTTTTCAAGATTGTTTTCTAAAAAAGTTTGCCTTTCAGGAGAGGGTTCTACTCTAGTGCCAGTCACAACGTCTAAGTTTCCTAGGCATGAAGATTTCTATTGTTCTTTTTCAAAGCAAAACTCTCCCTAGTCCATCCTAACCAATATGTTTAAACTACCTAACTTCTACTCATTGAGCCTAGTGTAGTCCTTTTAGTTAAGAAACACAAAACTTGAGGTTCCTTGAGCATACATGAGTTACTAGACCTTTTCCTATCTCCCCCAAACTTATTTGATTGATGGTGCTCTTTTTATTCAACATCTTTTTCTCCCAAGAGTATCCTTGCTGTCATCTTTACCTTCGTTCTAGCTTATCGACACTTTGTGGTGAAGATATCTAGCTACGAGCAAAGTTCACAAGCTTGGAATAATACTCACTTCCCTAAGTAAACCTTTCATGCAGTGGCAAACCATGAGTGTCATGAATGCCCCTGGTTACTCAGTAAACTCTAGGAAGGAGGAGTAACTCTCGGTTTTTCTCTTTCTTTTTTCTTTTTGGATGATACTGAGCACAAATTCTTTTTCCAACAGTACAAATTTACAAAAACCCTAGCATAAAGCATAAATATTTACAAAGTAAACACCTCCCAAACTTAAAATTAGACAATGTCCTCGTTGGCTTTGTTTTTTAGGCAAGGCTTTGCATAAGGCTTTTTGTTTTTCAAAACTTTAAGGCTAAACTCTCCTAGTGTGTTAGAAAGGTTAAACATGAGGAAGTTCAGACTTAAGAAAATTCTGTAAAGAAAAAGACTAATGGAAAGCTTATGACTGGAAAACAATTCAATTGTGACGATGACACTTTTGAGATAGAACAAAGCTCTAGTTATCATCATCAAGGGCTTAAAAGAAAACTCCTTTGAAAACATGCTTTTTCAAAACATTTTTTTTATGCAATCATTTTTCATTAAAGTTGTTTTTCAAAGAGATTCCATAAGTTTAACACAAAAATAGCAAGCATATTTTTTTAAGAAAAGATTGAAAAAATTCAAGTTTACCTAATATATTCTATCAACAAGCTATTTAAAACTAATCTATGAACATAACTATCAACAAACTAAACAATCAAAGCAATAAAAACAACAACTCAAACAATTAAAAACAGAATTTAATCATGCTAGAACTCAAAAAATAGCAAGCAACTAAACACAGAAACAATATTATATATATATAAAAAAACATGTAAATGGGTTAGAAAACTCCCCTGGTCCTCGTCTGAGGAACTCTCTTTCTCTTCATCTTCATCTTCATCATTTTCATCATTTTCTTCATCAAAATCTTTGTCTTCTTGAGGCAGCAGCGATTGAGGGAAATCGGGAAAGATAGGAGCAATACTCGAGGCGATAGAGAGGTAGAACTCTCTAATGGTTTCATCCTTCTCCTTGGCATATGCCCAATAAGTCCTCAGGTTGTCCCTGAGTTGATCCAGCTGTCGATATGCAATTGCTAGGGCTTCAGATGACGGTGAGGACCCTGAAAAAAGAGTGTGCTGGGATGGAGAAGCCGTATTAAGCCCTGATGGTGGAGTGGCTTTAGATGTGGAGGCTTTGTCTTTCCTTTGGATGCTATTCTGTTGAAGCTTCTCGATCAAGGATAGATCGATGGTAGGCTTGGAGAAATGAAGTTTCTCATCCTTACCAGGAACTATCTTCACCCTTTGACAAAGTTGGGTGATCAATAATCCAAAGAAAAGCTTTCCTGTTATTTTTCTTCCACAGGCAAGAATCTCCTCCCTGATATTGCTCCCGATGTTTATCTCCAACCCCTTCATAATACAGTAAAGGAGCATAACTCTCTCCACTGAGATGGTGCTATCATGGGTGGTTGGCATCAATCGGTTCTTGATAAAGTGAAGTCATACTGCAGATTCAGGCTTTAGGTCGCTTGACACTAGTGTCTTCACCTTCGTTTGGGATTCTTTCCACTGAACTCCCTTGTTGGCCACTAATTTCAGTGCATCTTTTATCTGCTAGGCTGAGGGGTTCCTAATGGCATCATTTCCTCTTGGATGTAAGGGTGCTTTTATCATATACACCCTGTTGATGTCCACTGAAGAAAACATGACCATCTTGTCTCTCACCACCGCCACACTTATGCTCTCCTCCCTCAGGCTGGCGTAAAATTATCGCACTAAAGGCACCACGACCTCTGGAGGGTGAGCGCAGAACTCCTACAACTTATACTGTGAGATAACTCTCGTTACGAACTCTGGCAGTGCTCCCGCTCTATTAGAGAATCCCTTTTCGTTGAGGAAATCTTTTTTTCTCATTATCTCCATCCTTTCTCGAAAATTTACATCTCTAAAGACTTCGGGGAATGGATTTTTAGGAGCCTTTGGTGATTTGGCTTTTGGCTTGGTGAGTGAGACGGTTTGAGGAGCTACAGGAGAGGCGTCGATGGACCTAGTCCTCGACCTCTTGGCAAAAATAAGATCATTCTTGTTTTTGGTTCTCCTTTCAGCCCTGATCTCCCTTCTTCTCTTTTTCCTCAATGCTACAGAGATAGGAACTTGGTCGTCATCCAATTCCTTGATCTCTGAATCGGATTCTGTTTCTGAATCACTGTAGGTCTCGACCTCCTCATTTTCTTTCTCTTCTTCATCCCTGTTCTCTCCCAAATAGGTGCTATCAGCTTCTGGTGGGGGTCCTCTCACATCATACTCGAACAGAGGATGCAAAGCCTCGCCAGTTGGCTGTGCTTCTGTGGCCGTTTCTTGGCCTTCTTCAGAATGCGGCTCAGATGCGGTCGCAGTCTGGTCTTCATCCGCTTCTTCTTTTTCTTTTTCTTGATTTTCTTCATTTAGTCCCTGAAGGACCTCTTCTTCCCTTCCTTGCAGCAACTCAGCCTCACTTTGAGCCTTGTGGAGTGGTTCAAACGCTGCAAGGAAATCTTTGGCTTCTTTCCTTCTTTTCTCATATTCTTTCAAATTTTCCCTTCTCTGTTTTTCTTCCTCAAGGTGTTGCAATTCAGTAGCTGCTCTCCTGAGGTTTTCACCTAATTTCCTTTCTTCTTCTTCAGCTAATTTGGCCCTCTCGGCCTCTTGCCTTTCCTCTTTTTTTTTTTCTTCTTCAAGGTCTTTTTTTCTTGCGAATTTATCCTCTTCGCTCATGTGCTGGTTTTCCATCTCTTTCTTAGCCTGAATCTCCCTCAAGGCATCTTGTTCAGCCTTGTAACCTTCAGCAATAATGAGGGCCTTTGCTAGAGCTTAGCGAATTATGTCCTCGAACACATTCGGGGGCATTCTCGCGGTGTTGAGGGGCTCGATGAGAAGTGGTTGTTCGGGTGCAGCCTTCTTTGGACTCTTCTTTCTTGCACTGTACGAAACAAATGGTTTGTCCCTGCAAGACGAAGAAGGGTTAGTTGAAGGTTCGGAGGTTTTACTTGTTAGAGTCTCTCCTTGTCGAGAGCTCTCTCCTGCCTTGGTGTCTTCTTCTTCATCCCGTCTTCTTACTTCTTCTTCAAGAGCCGCACGTCTCTGGGCTCCCATCTCCCGAATCATTCTAAACCATTCCCTTGAGCATTTTCTGAATTGTTGGCTCGCGGGCTTTTGGGTTTTATGGATGGGATTGGTGCGTGTGGACCTCCGAGGTTGAGATGAACTCGGATTCTCCCTCGAGGTGGCTGACATTGTCGAGGAATAAAGAGTTTGAGTGGCGGTTCCTTGGTCCACGATCGCCAGCGAGAAACCCGTAGGTCTCGCCCCTCTCGTGCCGTGCATGGATTTTGCGGGTTGTTCTTCTTGCAATCCAACACTTGCTTCAGCTGCGTGGGTATGTTGAGCACTCTGGGATCGAGTGATCTTGCGAGATGAAGAGGATTTCTGCGTGTTCTTCATGGTTCTTTGTTGTGGGTTTCAGTTTCAAGATGAGAGAAGATGGATAGTTATTGAGTTTGACTTGAATGCAAAAGGTTTGAGTGGTTGGTGAAGAGGGAAAGACTAAAGTAAGCTATTTATAGGTTTCTCAATTAGGTCACGTGTTGATAAAAAAAATTTGGTGATTGCCCTCTTTCTTTTGGAGAATGCGGTTGCATTTCCAAATGTATTGGGGAAAATGCGGTCGCATTTCTCCCAGTGTTCAGCCTTTCTAATTTTTTTTTTTCTTTTAACTTTTCATTTTCCTTTGCTTTTCTTTATTTGCTGAAACACTCACAAACATGTTTGAAAGTTCACATGCTTAAACATGATTTATTTTTTTTTTCCTTTTTCTTTTTAAGATAGATGGATACAAAATAATTTGGACTTTTCAAACTCCCAGGTAAATCCCCAGGAAAAGGTGTTCCCTACGGTCAACTTAAGTACCTTTTCCTAGACAGGATTTTCCTAGACAGAGTTTTTACTCTTGTCTGGATATTTTGGAGTTCCTATCTATATCTTATTTTTTATTTCTATAGATATATATATTTTTTATTATTATTTCACTATAGATCCATATAATATACAAAAATAATCTTAGGAATAGAATTCATACCAGGTCAATCACAGAAATATGGGCTTCTTCATCTTCAAAGCCCTTTCCCCCAATAGGGTTTGATTCTTTGTCTTTTCATGGGTTGATTGATTTCTTCTACATCAATCTTTTTCCCACCTTTTTCTTCTTGTTCTCCAAGTAGATCTTCCAAAAATTTGTTTCCCACCTTTTGGCTCCATTGTCAGGGACCAAAAGTGAAACTAGTTTTTGTTTATTTGAAATTGCGATTGGATTGAGACCACATTTTTGTCTCAAAGGGAATTTGACTTTGATTTGCAATTTTTTTTTTCTTTTGCAGGTTGAGTTAGTGCATGAACAAGGGGTGTCCACTCCTTGACATTGATCCTGAGATAGAAAGAACCTTTCGTCGTCGTCGTAGGAAGGAGCAAAGACAAAAGAGAAGGGAACAACAAGAGTTGAGCGCACAGAAACCTCTAGAAGAAGCTTCTTACATACAAGAGTTTCCAATGGAATCACCTGGAGTCGATCCTCAAGTTGATCCACAGAATCGTGGAAGGGAGCAAAATGGTGGGAGAATTCCTCCCGTTCCACCGGTGCCACAACAAGAACATCCTATTTATATTGCTGAAGACCGTAATAGAGCAACAAGGGACTATGCTTTACCCATTTTTCAGACTTTAAATCCAGGAATTTTGGATCCACCGATAGATGCTCCATAGTTTGAACTCAAACCAGTGATGTTCCAAATGTTGAATACCATGGGCCAGTTTTCTGGACTTCCAAATGAATATCCACATAAACCACATTAAGCTGTTTTTGAGAGTTTGCAATTCTTTTAAAGTTACAGGAGTGCCTGAAGATACTTTGAAGCTAAAGCTTTTTCCATTTTCTTTGCAGGGAGATGCTGAAGCTTGGTTAGACTCATTCCCTCCAAACTCCATCACTTCTTGGAACGATTTGGCTGAGAAATTTTTAGAGAAGTTTTTTCCTTCTAATAAAAATGCTAAATATAGAGCTGAAATTATTGCATTTAGAAAATCTTACAATGAACTTCTGGATGCAGCTTGGGAAAGATTTCAAAGGCTGGTTCGGAAGTGTCCACACCACGGATTGCCTGCTTACATCATCTTGGAGATTTTTTACAGTGGCCTAGATCAAGCTTCGAAGGCACTAGTCAATGCATCTGCAAACGGATCTTTCTTAAAGAAGTCTGCAAATGAGCCACATGCTATCTTGGACACCATAGCCACAAACAACAGACATTGGGGAGAAACTGAGCCAACAACAATCTTGAAGAATCCAGCCAAGGTAATGGAGACAGAGGCTAATTCTACCATGAAAGCTCAAATCAAGGCTATCCACAGCATGATGATGGCATGACTATGAACAATCAAGCAAACATAGCCCCTACTAATGCTATTTCCTCTCCCTGCTGTGAAATTTGTGGTGAGGAACATACTGCCGATAACTGTCCACTAAATCCTGCGTCTGTCTTTTATGTTGGTCAACAAGGAACCAGAACCAGAATAGATGGAATCCATACTCGGCCACATGCAACCTAGGTTGGAGACAACAACCAAACTTCTCTTGGGGAGGACAAGTCGGCTCAAGTAATTCCAATACAAATCAATTCGAGAAACCTCCTACACAAAAACAGCCGCAAAAGAACTTCCAACCAGTCCAAGTGCAGAGTCAAGAGTCAAATCTAAAGACTCTTATGAAGGAGTACATGACAAGAAACGATGCTGCAGTTAGAAATTTGGAAGTACAGATTGGACAGATTGCTCTGGAAATTAAAAACAAACCACAAGGGACGCTGCCCAGCAAGACTGAGATCCCTCACAGAGAAGGAAAAGAGCAGTGCAAGGCAGTCACCTTGAGAAGTGGACTAGAGTATGATGGCCCAAAGTACCCAGTGAATCCAGAAGTAAAGATCCCAGAAGAAGCTCAAAAAAAGTTTTTAGAAAAGAAATCAAAAGTTACCTCAGAAGTTATTCAGAATAAAGAAAATGGAGAAATGACCAAGGAGCATGAAGCCTTGGAAGAAAAAAAAGAAAGTCCAAGTTTAGAGAAAAAATAGGGGAATGTGACCGCAAAACCTAAAAAGTTTGTTATAGATCAAGAATAAAGACCACCACCTTCATACCCCCAAAGATTTAAACATGCTTCGCAGGATGCACAGTTCAAAAAGTTTTTAGATGTCTTAAAGCAGCTACATATCAATATTCCATTGGTAGAAGCACTTGAACAGATGTCTACCTATGTGAAGTTCCTGAAGGATATTCTATTAAAGAAAAGAAGATTGAGAGAATACAAAACAGTTCACTTACTGAATGTTCCAGTGCACTGGTCAAGAATAAAATCCCTCCCAAACTCAAGGACCCAGGAAGTTTCACCATTCCATGCTTCATTGGAGGAAGGAATGTAGGCAGAGCTTTATGTGATCTAGGAGCGAGTATAAACCTGATGCCATACTCAGTTTTTCAACAATTGGGGATAGGTGAAGCAAGACCAACAACTATAACCTTACAGTTAGCTGACAGATCACTAACACAACCTATCAGAAAAATTGAAGATGTGTTAGTAAAGGTTGACAAATTTGTATTCCTAGCAGACTTCATCATTTTGGATTGTGAAACTGATAAGGACGTGCCAATCATTTTAGGACGACTATTCCTAGCAACTGGCAGGACCTTAATTGATGTGCAGAAAAGAGAATTGACCATGAGGGTCAATGACCAGCAAGTCACTTTCAATGTGATGAGGGCAATGAAATATCCAGGATATCTTGAAAGATGCTCCATGATTGAAAAAATTGATGAACTCTCTGTATCTATTTTGCAGGAAACATTAAAGGGAGAACCATTGAAAGGGAACAAGTTTGAAAAGGAGGAACAAAAAAGGATAGGTGAAAAAAGGATTGAAGGAGTAGAAGAACCAGACACAAATGATTCCACAGTAGCAAGGATAGAGGCACTGAGGGATGAATTGGAATTAGACCAAGAAGAAGTCAGGCCGCTACAACCATTTATGATCAGCCCTCCAGATTTATAACTCAAACCTCTGCCGGAGCATCTTAAATATAGTTTCATCGGAGAAAACAAGATGTTGCTGGTTATTATATCAGCCTATCTTACTGACCAGGATGAAAATTCTTTGTTGCAGGTCCCCTCTGAACATAAAAAAATAGCAATATGATGGACAATTGCAGACATTCAAGGAATCAACCTCTCATTCTGCATGCACAGAATCAACCTTAAAGAAGGAGCTAAAAATTCAATTAAAAATCAGCGGAGATTAAATCTCATCATGAAAGAAGTTGTCAGGAAAGAAATCTTAAAATGGCTGGACGCAGGAGTCATCTATCCAATTTCATACAGTAGCTGGGTCAGCCTAGTACAATGCGTCTCAAAAAAGGGTGGGATAAGTGTAGTAGAGAATGAGAAAAACAAATTGATCCAAACAATGACAATTACAGGATGGCGATTTTGCATAGACTACCGCCGCCTTAATTAAGTAACTTGGAAAGACCACTTCCCGTTACCATTCATAGATCAGATGCTGGACAGAGTTGTAGGGAAGGATTAATATTGCTTCTTAGACGGTTACTCCGGTTACAACCAAATAACAATAGCCCCAGAAGACCAAGAAAAGACTACGTTCACATGTCCATACAGGACGTTAATGCCATTCGGTTTATGCAATGCACCAGCCACCTTTCAAAGGTGTATGATGGCTATATTCTCTGATATGGTAGAACGAACCGTGGAAGTATTTATGGATGACTTCTCTGTCTTCGTTGAATCATTTGCAGCTTGTCTACAGAATTTAGACCAAGTACTAGAAAGATGTGATGAAACCAACTTGGTACTGAACTGGGAAAAATGCCATTTTATGGTACGCGAAGGCATAGTCCTTGGACACCGCATTTCCAGAAAGGGAATTGAGGTAGACAAGGCAAAAATTGAGATCATATCCAAGTTGCCCTTCCCAAAAACAAGTTATCAGAAGCTTTCTAGGTCACGCAGGTTTTTATAGAAGATTCATTAAAGATTTCTCTAAAATTTCCAACCCTTTGTGCAAGTTATTAAAAGTAGATAGACCATTCGACTTTAATGAAGATTGAAAGCAAGCATTCGAGACTTTAAAGAGTGCACTCAGCACATCACCAATCATAATTTAACCAGATTGGACCCAACCATTCGAGTTAATGTGCGATGCTAGCGACTTTGCAATTGGTGCAGTCCTATGTCAGAAAAGAGGAAAAATAATGCAACCTATTTACTTTGCAAGCAAAACACTCAACAAGGCTCAGTTGAACTATACTGTCACAGAAAAAGAACTACTTGTAGTAGTATTTGGCTTTGACAAATTTAGATCCTACCTCGTGGGAACTAAAGTCATAGTCCATACGGATCATTCAGCCCTCAAACATTTGCTTTCTAAAAAAGATGCCAAACCCGATTAATTCGATGGATTTTGCTTTTGCAGGAGTTTGACATTTAGATCCAAGACAGAAAAAGAATCGAGAATCAGGTAGCAGACCACCTATCAAGACTTGGAGAGAAAGCACAAATAGAAAAAGGGCTGGATATTCAAGAGTCGTTTGCGGATGAGCAAATTCTGGCGATCAGGACTGTTGAACTTCCATGGTTTGCAGATTATGTGAATTATCTAGTCAGTGGACTAAAACCATCGGAAGCAACCGCTCAACAGCTCGAGAAGTTTTTGAAAAACGTCAAAGACTACTACTGGGATGAACCATAATTGTATAAGTTAGGGCCTGATCAAATACTAAGACAGTGCGTACCAAAAGAAGAGATACCTCTCATATTGGGACCCTGTCATGCAGCTCCATATGGAGGACACTTCACGGGGTCAAAGACAGTAGCCAAAGTCCTCCAATCTCACTATTTTTGGCCAAGTCTCTTCAAAGATGCACACCTCTTCACAAAGAACTGTGATCAATGTCAAAGGATAGGAAACCTGACAGCTAAAAGCGAACTGCCTCTACACTTCATACTCGAAGTAGAAATCTTCGACGTATGGGGGATAGACTTTATGGGACCATTTCTGCCATCCTTTCGAAACATTTACATCTTGCTCGCAGTCGATTACGTATCGAAGTGGATTGAGACCATAGCTTGTTGGGTTTTATGCCCTAAAACTCGTAGATAGTGAATGTAAACAAATTGTATACTTGTTTCAATAAAGTGTTATTGAGTTTCTACAATAAAGTGTTATTGTTAAATATTGCACAATTTGACCCAAATCTAATAAACTAAGATCCAAGGTTGTTTACATGTGACTTGAACTAGTATGTGGGGACATACGAGGATCGGTGTTCAAGTAACAACCTAAGGGGTTG
Organism: Luffa acutangula; assembly: GCA_036850905.1. Taxonomy (NCBI): domain Eukaryota; kingdom Viridiplantae; phylum Streptophyta; class Magnoliopsida; order Cucurbitales; family Cucurbitaceae; genus Luffa; species Luffa acutangula. The sequence continues at coordinate 5,684,815 of CM072094.1, read as the reverse complement.
TTTGGGGCGCTGGGTTGGTTATAATAGCTGAGGGTTATAATAACTGGGGGATTATAATAGTCTGGGGGTTATAATAGTCTGTGTTTGGGGTGCAGATTATTATAGTCTAGGATAAAATAGTCTGTGTTTGGGGTGCAGATTATTATAGTCTAGGATAAAATAATATGTGTTTGGGGTGTAGATTATCATAATCTGGGATAAAATAGTCTGTGTTTGGGGTGCAGTGTTTTGGGATGCAAATTATTTTAGTCTGGGTTCAAATAATCTATGTTTCAAGCTGACTGTTTTTTTTTTCTTGACTTTTTTTTTGTTTATTTTCCTCATACAACTTTGTATTTCAAATATTAATAATAAAAAAAGGGTTTAGTTGTAAAAAAAATAAAAGGTTTGGGTACAGGGGTTAAATTATGTGTTTAGCTTAAAAGGAAACAAAAATAACCTAAAGTAAAGGTTGATTTTCTTTGTTTTAGAGTCATGGTTTTTTCACAAAATAAGTCATTTTATGATTTCATATAGAAAAACCATATTTGTTTCATTTATGTATTTCCAACATAAAAATGGTAAATGTTTATTAAAAACTCATTTTACCTTTATTATCAAAAGAATCAAATAAAATAGAAATCACATAAAATAAAAACTTGAGTAGTATTTTTTTTAAAATTATTATTATCACGGTAAACTTAAATGCGATAAGTATAATTTGGAATGAAAAATATGGTACGATGAAGGTAAACATTCATATACTTCATTATCAAAAGTAATTATGTAATAAAACTCCATATTTATATATATGTACAAAGACAACCTAGTATCTAACTCTCCCTAGAAATTTTATGATTTTTCTGACGACCACCAACAAATTTTTCGGCGATCGAAAATTTTTTCCTCTTTTTTCCTTTCATTTTCTTCTACCTCTTTTTTTTCTTTATTTTCTTTTTTTATATTTTTCGAAATGAAAATGAGAAGAAAATTTTCTTTAAAAAAAAAAAAAAAAAAAAAAAAAAAAAAAAGTCGCCGGAAAAGTGACCGGAAAGTCGACGGCGGTCGTCGGAAAAGTTGTCGGTGGTCGCCGGAAAAGTCGTCGGTCGGTCGTCGGTAGAAAAGTCAATGAGTCACATGGAAGAAGAGAGAAAAGAGTTACTGTAGAGAATGGATAGAATAATTGGGGTGAGTTGAATAGTGGTTACTGTAGCAACACGGAGGGGAAAAATAACCAACTTCGCCCCTTATTTTTGTTGGTGCCCCAAACACTGGGTTGGTTATAATAGCGGGGGCTATTATAACCAACACAATGGGCCAAACGGCCCCTAAAGGTCTATAGTACAGGGATAAGGCTAGGTACCTTATCCTGGTAACACTATGTGATATGACCCGCTTTGTATTCGATATAGACGTATTGATCCAAGGCGTCCATGTAGGAGACATGCGAGCGGGGTATCCTATGCAATGAGTTTGCATAAGACCGGACCACGAAATAGTAAACCACTAGATGTAACACCGTTAACTAGTTAGGTTACTGTTTCAATAGGATGACCTAGGTAACTCAATCTTAATCCTGAGTGTGTCATGAACTCCTTCTCACGAGGGATTGTCCTTTGATTAGTATGGGTGAGAATGGCTTGCACGCCGACTCAATAAGCCTACCTTCTTGGAGACGAGACTGAGTGGGGGGCTGATAGAGCTACTGGTTGGATTTTTGATCGATTTGCCAATTTCCCTTGAATCTACGCAAAAAAACAGTAGCAAAACGTCCTTTTTCTTGCTGTAAATTTGTCACGAACACCACCACGTAAGTTGCATCGGTATCCTCTTGGGGCAATCGATGAAGGTGCTTGTGGGAGCAAGATTTCTAAGGTAAAAGAGAATTTTCTTCTCTGTTTTCTTTGAGAGAGAAAACGCAGAGAGTTTGGGGATTGAGAGAGAGTATCACGTTTGAAGGAGAGCGATTATCGTTCAGCACACACTTAAAAACTTGTTACGGATGAAAAACCTAATCATCCTAAAATAACTCCCCTACGTGATAATGACTCAGTTAGTGGGGTTTGAATTGATCAATCAGTTACATTAACTGATTGATCATTAAATATAATATTAATTAATAAACAAATTAATATTCATTAATAATAATTAATTTAACAATTAAACTAATTATTATTATTAATGTAAATCATATTTACATAATATTCCCACATAACCTATAGTTTTAATGAGACATTTTTTATTTCAATAATAAGTTTTAGACCAACTTTATTTATAATAATAAGTTTTAAAATATATAATATTAATAAAAAAAAATGTCCAGTTTTAATGAATTCAATTAAATCAAATTTAATCAAATTAAATTAAAACAATAAAATTAATTAATTCACCAATTAATTAATCTTATAATTAAATATCATATATTTAATTATATTTCTCTCAAATAGACTATAGTATTAAAGTACATCAAATGTGCATTAATTATAACCTATAGTTTTAATATGAATCAAATTCATATTTTAACTCAATATTCGAACGTCTTCGAATATTCAATTCCCCCTTAGAAATTTACCTCATCACCCTGATAGAGCTACCGGTGTGACCTAATGGACCTACAGATCAGAAGCTCCAACGATGTGAGATTAATTGGCAAAACTCATTAACTAAGTTAATCAATATTCGTTGACTGTGGTTCACTCCACTAAAGAACCACATATGCACTCTTCTCACTACAGATATATTTCTGTGTCCACGGATACCGACCATCAACAGCAAGTTAGCCCTTCACGTGTGTTCGTACCCTAGCTAGGTCAAATTACCGTTTTACCCCTGGACTACCTCTTCATCCTTAAGTACCAATGCTCTTCTAATAAACAACCTGTTTGAGGTCCAACCAACAAACAGAAGTCCCTCTCGTGCCATAGAGAGGGTAGGGCCCATTGTTCAAGACCCAGAGACACCACTTAAGGGAACACACCTCTACTTACCCTAAAGCTGGGAAGGAGTGAATTTCATCTTGTAAGACTATGTTTCCAGCTCCCCACTCGGTCTTGTCCCCAAAATGGTAGGCTTATTGAGTCGGCGTGCAGGCCACTCTCACCTGTACAAATCAAAGGACAATCCCTCATGGAGGTCCATAATCCACTCAGGATTAAGGCCAAGTTGCCTAGATCATCCTAGTAAAATAGAAACCGAGCTAACTAACGGTTTTACAGTTAGTGGTTAACTATTTCACGGTCCGGTCTTTGTGCAAACTCATTGCACAGAATACCCCCACTCACATGTCAACTACATGAACGTGTTGGATCCTTACGTTTGTATTAATATACAAAGCGGGTCGTATCCATAGTGTCACCACAATAAGGTACCCAACCTTATCCCTATACTACAGACTCTTTAGGCTAAAACTTGAACATCGATCCCCATATGCCCCTACATACTAGTTCAAGCCTCATTCTGTTAGCCTTGGATGTTTAGTTTATTGGATTAGGGTTAATAAGACAAGATATGATACAAACATGAATAATACATCATTTTTATTAATGTTCAGTCAAAAGTACATTTACTATCTACGAGTTTTAGGGCATAAAACCCAACAGTATAATGATACATTAAAATTTAAAGTCTAATTTGAAATTAAACTTTATTATTATGAGAGGAATAAATATTTGAAGAAGTTCAAATATTAATATGAATTTGATTCATATTAAATTTATAGGATATAAGAGAATTGGAAGGAGTTCCAATTTTAATATGAATTCGATTTATACTATAGAATTAATTAATTGAAGGCCTGAAATTAAATATATGATATTTAATTGAGTAATTAATTAATTAACTAATAGAAGGTCTGAAATTAAATATATGATATTTAATTGGTGATTAATTAATTTAAAGAATTAATTAATTGGAAATTAATCAATTATGGAAATGATTAATCACTTATGGAAGTAATCAATAATTTATGGAAAAGATTAATCAATTATGGAATTGATTGGTTATGGAATTGATTAATTATGGAAAAGATTAAATTAGTTACGGAAGTAATTGATTTTAAATGAATATTTTATTCATGGCCTTTCTCCTATAAATAGAACACTAACCCTAGGGTTTAGGGACCACAACATATAGCCACCATAAGGCCCTCTCATATTCTCTCAACTCAAGAACTCTAGGGAGAATTTTCTCTCTAGAATTTTTTCCATTCAAGATTTGGTAGTCTCACAACTACGTTTCTAATCTCAGAGTTATAGCGAGGAAGATCAAATGGTGGTGTTCTTCGTTGTTGCAGAGCAATCAAGAATCATTCTTGATTTTTAGAGACGTCAATGAAGGTTTGCTTCTCTTTTCTTTATTATAGATTTAGATATAAATTTTGTATGCTTAGCATTAAGTTTCTATAGAATTTGTTCTATGATTTTTGCCAATGTAATGATATTTTTTGGATAAACAAAATTAACTACAAATCGGTCCCAATTACGCTACCGCTTTATCGGAATTAGAGAATTCAAAATTATTCATAGCTACCACAACAAATGACGCAAAGGTGGTGAAGAAATTTTTTTTTAAGAATATCTTCACGAGATACGAAACTCCTCGTTTCATCATAAGTGACAAAGGGTCTCATTTCCTAAACAAAATGATAGCCAACTTATTTTCCAAATACAACATTAGGCATAGAGTAGCCATTGCTTACCATCCTCAAACAAATGGACAAGTAGAGCTTTCTAATAGGGAGATCAAAGCTATTTTGGAAAAGATAGTGGACCCCTCCCGCAAGGATTGATCATTACGGCTTGACGAGGCACTGTGGGCCCACAGAACTGCATATAAAGCACCCTTAGGGATGTCTCCGTATCGACTCATATTTGGAAAAGCCTGCCACTTGTCACTCGAGTTAGAACACAAGGCTTATTGGGCATAGAAAAAGTTTAACTTCAACATGGACAAAGTCGGGATGATCAAAAGGAAGTTACAACTTAATGAGCTAGAAGAACTCTGACATTTCTCCTATGAAAATGAAAAAATATACAAGGAGAAGGTCAAACGATAGCACGATAGAAGAATTCACCCAAAGGAGTTCTACATGGGCCAGAAAGTGTTACTCTTTAATTCAAGGCTCAAGTTGTTTCCGGGAAAATTAAAATCAAGATGGTCAGGACAATTTAAGATCGTAAGAATCTTTGACTATGGGACCGTAGAACTGATGGACTCTCAGGGCATCCGTTTCAAAGTAAATGGACAAAGAATCAAACCCTATTGGGGGAAGGGTTTTGAAGATGAAAAAACCCATGTTTCTGTGATTGACCTAGTATGAATTCTATTCCTGAGATTATTTTTGTATATTATATGGATCTATAGTGAAATAATAAAAACAAATTATATATATATATATATATATATATATATATAGGAACCCAAAATATTTGGACAAGAGTAAAAACTCTGTCTAGGAAAATCCTGTCCAAGAAAAGGTACTTAAGTTGACCGTAGGGAACACCTTTTCCTAGGGATTTACCTGGGAGTTTGAAAAGTCCAAATTATTTTGTATCCATCTATCTTAAAAAGAAAAAGGAAAAAATAAATCATGTTTAAGCATGTGAACTTTCTAACATGTTTGTGATTGTTTCAGCAAATAAAGATAAGCAAAGGAAAATGAAAAGTAAAAAGAAAAAAAATAGAAAAGAGAGAAAACTGGGAGAAATGCGGCCGCAATTTCCCCAGTACATATGGAAATGCGACCGCATTCTCCAAAAGAAAGAGGCAGTCGGGAAATTTTTTTTATCAGCACGTGACCTAATTGGGAAACCTATAAATAGCTGACTTTAGTCTTTCCCTCTTCACCAACCACTCAAACGTTTTGCATTCAAGTCAAACTCAAGAACGCTCCATCTTCTCTCATCTTGAAACCGAAACCCACAGCAAAACCATGAAGAACACGCCGAAATCCTCCTCATCTCGTAAATCACTCTATCCCAGAGTGCTCAACATACCCACGCAGCTGAAGCAAGTGTTGGACGACAAGAAGAACAACCCGCAATATCCATGCACTGCGCGAGAGGGGCGAGACCTACGGGTTCTCGCCGGCGATCGTGGACCAAGGAACTGCCACTCAAACTCCTTCTTGCTCGACAATGTCGGCCACCTCGAGGGAGAATCTGAGTTCATCTCAACCTCGGAGGTCCACACGCACCAATCCCATCCATAAAACCCAAAAGCCCGTGAGCCAACAATTCAGAAAACGCTCAAGGGAATGGTTTAGAATGATCCGGGAGATGGGAGCTCAGAGACGTGCGGCTCGTGAAGAAGAAGCAAGAAGACGGGATGAAGAAGAAGTCGCCAAGGCAAGAGAGAGCTCTCGGCAAGGAGAGGCTCTAACGGGTAGAACCTCTGAACCTTCAACTAATCCTTCTTCGTCTTGCAGGGACAAACCATTTGTTACGTACAGTGCAAGAAAGAAGAGTCCAAAGAAGGCTACACCCGAACAACCACTTGTCATTGAGCCCCTCAAGACTGCGAGAATGCCCCCGGATGTGTTCGATGACATAATTCGCCAAGCTGTGGCAAAGGCCCTCGTTATTTCTGAAGGTTATAAGGTTGAACAAGATGCCTTGAGGGAGATTCAGGCTGAGAAAGAGATGGAAAACCAGCACATGAGGGAAGAGGATGAATTCGCAAGAAAAAATGACCTCGAAAAAGAAAGAAAAAAGGAAGAGGAAAGGCAAGAGGCCGAGAGGGCCAAATTAGCTGAAGAAGAAGAAAGGAAACTAGGTGAAAACCTTAGGAGAGCAGCAGCTGAATTGTAGCTCCTTGAGGAAGAAAAACATATAAGAGAAAATTTGAAAGAAGATGAGAAAAGAAGGAAAGAAGGTGAAGATTTCCTTGCAGCCTTTGAGCCACTCCACAAGGCTCAGAGTGAGGCTGAGTTGCTGCAAGGAAAGGAAGAAGAGGTCCTTCAGGGACCAAATGAAGAAAATCAAGAAAAATAAAAATAAAAAGAAGAAGCGGATGATGGCCAGAATGCGACTGCATCTGAGCCGCATTCTGAAGAAGGCCAAGAAACGGCCACAGAAGCACAGCCAGCTGACGAGGCTTTGGATCCTCTGTTCGAGTATGATGTGAGAGGACCCCCACCAACAGTTGATAGCACCTCTTCGGGAGAGAAGAGAAATGAAGAAGAGAAAGAAAATGAGGAGGTTGAGACCTCCAGTGATTCAGATGAAGAATCTGATTCAGAGACCAAGGAATTGGATGACGACCAAGTTCCTATCTCTGCAACATTGAGGAAAAAGAGAAGATGAGAGATCAGGACTGAAAGGAGGACCAAAAACAAGAATGATCCGATTTTTGCCAAGAGGCCGAGGACTAGGTCCATGGACGCCTCTCCTGCAACTCCTCCAACCGTCTCACCCTCCAAGGCAAAAGTCAAATCATCGAAGGCTCCTAAAAATCCATTCCCCGAAGTCTTTAGAGATGTAAATTTTTTGGAAAGGATGGAGATAATGAGAAAAAGAGATTTCCTCAACGAAAATGGATTCTCTAATAGACCGAGAGCATTGTCAGAGTTCGTAACCAGAGTTATCTCACAGTATAAGTGGCAGGAGTTCTGCGCTCACCCTCAGGAGGTCGTGGTGCCTTTAGTGCGAGAATTTTACACCAGCCTGAGGGAGGAGAGCATAAGTATGGCGGTGGTGAGAGGCAAGATGGTCAGCTTCTCTTCAGTGGACATCAATAGGGTGTACAGGATTAAAGCACCCTTACATCCAAGAGGAAATGATGTCATTAGGAACCACTACTACAAAAATAGCTTTTAATAACGGACGAAAAAAAATTCGCGGACCTTTTAATGACGGACGAAAAACGGGCAGTCTGTTAATGTGGAACGCGCATTTTTAAAAAATTTCGGACTTTTAATGACGGGCATTGCCGGTCATTAAAAGTGTTTTTCTATTTAATTTTTAAAAATTGTACATTTTTAAAATGAATCTTCTTTCTCTCCAACCTGGACTTTCTCTCCCCCAAAAAACCCTCGACACTTTTCTCCCTCGGACTCTTTCACTTTCTTCTTGATCTCCCTCTTATCTTTTACTAGATCAGTCGCACAGACACCACCAAGTCGCCGGAGATCGCGTCCAACCACTGTCATGCCTCAGCCAGGTACACACGCCGTGAGAAACACGAACACCCCTGTAACACCCTCTTTCTCTAGAGACGATCTTCAATCTTTTCGTCTATTCCAGCGCCTGTAAACCCTAGATTTCCAGTCGAATTCACCCCAATTTTTCGCCAAGCATTAGACGACCACTCTGTTTTCTTTGCTCGTCGATTGAAGAAGACGAACCCCATTTGAGGAACTGGGCATTTGCTCTTCGATTTGACCGTCGAGAGATCTCAAGCTTTGTGGATTTTGGGTGTTTGAAAATCGGATCGAGAGCGAGGAATGGGGAGTTTAGGGGCGATTTTGAGACACCAAGATGACTCTTACCTGCTTTTGAAACTGAAAATGGCCGCTAGGCATGCGGAGAAGCAGATCCCTCTGGAGCCTCATTAGGGATTCTGCTACACCATGCTGCATAAGGTCTCACGAAGTTTTGCTCTTGTTATTCAGCAGCTTCAGCCCGAGCTTCGGAATGTTGTAAGTTGAAGATCAAGTGCTCAACATCTTTTTTAGTGCATAGTACTGATGTTTTCGTGTTTCTTTAGTTAAGTGAATCTGTTTCATTTTTCTGGGTTGTGGGTGTTGGTGTTGATGTTGAATCCATTTATCAGCTCTAATGATTCTTCTTTTTGGACAGTTCGGAGGATTGATCGTTTGTTTGCAACGTTGTTGGGAAGAAAATATCGATAGGGGATGAGTGAATATCTGAACGAATCTAATGTTGTTTACCTTATTTACTGACGAATATCCAATTTATAGTTCAAAGATTGTCAGCACAATCCTGTTACGAAATAGAAAAACGAATTTAGAATTATTACAAACCACTTTACAAACCACTCTATTTTCCAAATCACGCCTTATGATTTGTAGGTATCTCTTAAACATGATATCTCTGTCTTAATTTTTATTTAAATCGAAACCATTAGTCCATTGTCTTTTATACGGTTGAGAAAAAAGATCGTTTAATTTTGGAAAATTCAATTTTTTGTGGTTGTGTATGCTCAAGATCTTCTCTTTGGCCTTTTAGGTGGTACTTAGTAGCTTTTGTACACTTTTTCAATATGAAGGGAATTTTGTTTCTTGTATAAAGAGTTTACTATGTAACTTAAAATAAAAGGGAGAAGAAAATTTCTTTTAAGTGTAGGATGTGTTTGTTCTGGTTGTACACTTATTAGTTTCAATGTTGAGCTCATTTCTTTTAAGTGTAGGATTCCTTGTTTCGGTTGTAAGGCGATGGATATTTATAGTTTTTCTGTCATTAAAAGTCTGTCACTTATTAGTTTTTCATGTTAAAACTAACTTGCTTAGTTTTAAGATATTTGGGTTCTTGTTGTGAACCTGAACTGTTGTGAGGCTGAAGTTGGGTGATTTTTTTTCATATAGAAGTGTGTTTTTCTTGTTTAACAGGTTTAAAAATTTTTGGGTTAGTCATATGTATGTCATTATGCTGTCGAAATTTCTAGAGAAATCGGTTAGAATTAGGATAGATGATATAGTAATGTCTCTAGGTTAAGTATAGAAACCTAGAGCATTACAGGTTCTCTGAAGGGGTTAAACTTGATATCTTGAAGTTTGTAAGCTTTTGGAGTTTATTGGGTTTTCTAACAATTTTTTCCGATACTCATCGAGATTGATTTTTTTTTTTTTTTTGTATTTTATTGTTAACTAAATTTCTTTTTCTTAGGCTCTTCGAGTTGTTGGACATATGTTTGTTATGTGAGTTCTTGTTTTGGCGTTGTATCAAACCTAATTACAATTTGTTTTTCTTAGGTTCTTCAAGTTTGATGTATGAGCAAGATTATGGTGACAAGAATGAAAGTGGCATGTACGAGAATTTTTGTTTTTTGGTGTAGGTGTAGACTTTTAATCATAGGTGTTTAGTAATTTTGAGGCTTTTAATTGTAAGTGTTTGTAATTTTATTCATATATCAAACTTATATGAATAAAAATTGTAGGAACAAATTTCGTTCATTGGCTTATTGGAATAAAATTTGACAAATATTTGATTTCTATACAATTTTGCACATTTAAGATTAAGATTACTTTCTTTATAGGTTGACAAATAAAGAAAATATTGTTGGTATGCCACTGGGCAACCAACAAATTTTTTTATTAAATTATGAACAAAATGATGACGGGCAATGTTTGTCATTAAAAAATATATTTAATGACAGACTTTTAATGACGGACACCTTTAATGACGGACATTTGGTTGCAAAATATACTTTAATGACGGACTTTTCATGACGGACGTCTTTTAATGACGGGCACTGCCTGTCATTGTACCTTGTTATGACGGACAGTTTTTAATGACGGGCACTGCCCGTCATTAAATGTCGTCTGTCATAACAAGATACGACGACACTCGTATAGACGACGGACGCCGCCTGTCATGAAAAGTCTTTAATGACGGGCATTGCCCGTCATTAAAAGCGATTTTTGTAGTAGTGAACCCCTCGGCCAAGCAGATGAAAGATTCACTAAAATTAGTGGCCAACAAGGGAGTTCAGTGGAAAGAATCCAAAACGAAGGTGAAAACACTAGTGTTAGGTGACCTAAAGCCTGAATCTGCAATATGGCTTCACTTATCAAGAACCGATTGATGCCAACCACCCATGACAACATCATCTCAGTGGAGAGAGTTATGCTCCTCTATTGTATTATGAAGGGGTAGGAGATCAACATTGGGAGCATTATCAGGGAGGAGATTCTTGTCTGTTGAAGGAAAAGAGCGAGAAAGCTTTTCTTTGGATCATTAATCACCTAGCTTTGTCAGAGGGTGAAGATAGTTCCTGGTAAGGATGAGGAGCGTCATTTCTCCAAGCCTACCATCGGTCTATCCTTGATCGGGAAGCTTCAACAGAATAGCATCGAAAGGAAAGACAAAGCCTCCACATCTCAAGCCACTCCACCATCAGGGCTGAATACGGCTTCTCCATCCCAGCACACTACTTTTTAAGGGTCCTCACCGTCATCTAAAGCCCTAGCAATTGCCTACCGACAGCTGGATCAACTCAGGGTGAAAGGACTTATTGAACATATGCCAAGGAGAGGGATGAAGCCATTAGAGAGTTCTACCTCTCTATCGCCCCGAGTATTGCTCCTGTCTTTCCCGATTTCCCTCATTCGCTGCTGCCTTAAGAAGACAAGGATTCTGATGAAGATGAAGATGAAGAGAAAGAGAGTTCCTTGGACGAGGACTAGGAGAGTTTTTTATATAATATTGTTTCTGTGTTTAGTTGCTTGTTGTTTTTTTAGTTTTAGCATGATTGAATTTTGTTTTTAATTGCTTGAGTTGTTGTTTTTATTGCTTTGATTGTTTAGTTTGTTGATAGTTATGTTCATAGAATAGTTTTAGATAGCTTTTTGATAGAATAGATTAGGTAAACTTGGGTTTTTCAATCTTTTCTTAAAAAAATTGCTTGCTATTTTTGTGTTAAACATATGGAATCTCTTTGAAAATCAACTTTAATGGAAAATGATTTCATAAAAAAAAAATGTTATGGAAAAGCATGTTTTCAAAGGAGTTTTCTTTTAAATCCTTGATGATGATAACTAGAGCTTCGTTCTATCTCAAAAGTGTCACCGTCACAACTGAATTGTTTTCTAGTTATAAGCTTTCGATTAGTCTTTTTCTCTACGGAATTTTCTTAAGTCTAAACTTCCTCATGTTTAACCTTTCTAACACACTAGGAGAGTTTAGCCTTAAAGTTTTGAAAAGAAAAAGCCTAATGCAAAGCCTTGCCTAAAAAACAAAGCCAATGAGGACGTTGTCTAATTTTACGTTTTGGAGGGGGGTGCTTTACTTAGTAAATATTTATGCTTTATGCTATGCTTTTTGTAAATTTGTACTGCTGGAAAAAGAATTTGTGCTCAGTATCATCCAAAAAAAAAAAAAAAAAAAAAAAAAAAAAAAAGAGAAAATTTGAGAGTTACTCCACCTTCCTAAGGTTTACTGAGTAACCAGGGACATTCATGACATCCATGGTTTGTCACTGCATGAAAGGTTTACTTAGGGAAGTGAGCATTATTCCTGTTGGGTTTTATGCCCTAAAACTCGTAGATAGTAAATGTAACATTTGCCTGCTTCAATAAAGTATTATTTCTATATATTTATTTTGCCTAAATATAACCACAAATCCGATAAATTAAGAACCCATGGCTATATTATGTATACTTGAAGTTTATATGTGACATAAGTACGGATCAAGTTCAAGTAAATAGTCTAAACGATCTATAGTATATCGATAAGGTTGGGTACCTTAATCCTGGGGACACTATTGGCATGACTCGCTTTGTTCTTTAAAGACAGACGATGTGATCCTAATCGTTCATGTATAAGACATGTGAGTGAGGGCGTCCTATGCAAAGAGTTTGCATAGAGATCGGACCAGGAGATAAGTCACTTTCACTTTACAACACCGTTTACTGTTGAATCTGAACATCTCATACATATAACCTAGATAACTCGATCTTAATCCTAAGCTAACTATGAACTCCTGTTTATTTAGGATTATCCTTTGATTTGCATGGGTGCGAGTGGCAAAACATCGTCGACTCAATAAGCCTACCATTTTGGGGATAAAACTAAATGGATAGTTGGGGACATAGCTTTGCAAGATGGAATTCACTGCTACCCGTTTTAGGGTTAGTAAAGGTTGTTCTCTTAAGTGCTGACTCAGAGTCTTGAACAAAGGGGCCCCACCCTCTCATAACCTTGAGAGGGACTTGGTTCAGTGATTGTATCGCGAACTAGTTGTTCATTAGAGGATCAGTGGAACTTAAGGAACAAGATGTAAGTATAGGAGTAAAACGGACATTTGACCTAGCTCTAGTTACGAACAACCGGTGAAGGGTCGACTTACTAATCATGGTTATCTAAAGTGGACAAGAAATATATCTACAGTGAGGGGAGTGCAGCTACGGGCTTTAGTGGAGTGTCCCGGAAGCTAACGAACGATGAATGACTAGGTTAATGAGATTAATCGGTTATCATCATTTCGTTAGAGCCCATGATCTGTAGGTCCATTAGGTCCCTCTACTAGCTCAATAGGAATAAAACTTGGAACAATATGATAGGTTAATATTTGAAACGTTCAAAATTAGGAAAAGGATACAAAAGTCGCTTATATACGAAATTTAACGACATATTAGTTTAATTATGAATTAAACTTAAAATGTGAGTTATATATTTAAATGTGATCTAAATATTAAACACGTAAATAGGTATTCATGTTCGAGAAAATTCGTTGGGAGAAAGAAACCAAGATTGCACAAATGGTATTAATTTAATATGAGATATTAAATTAGATAATTTTATTTTAATTAAATAAATGATATTTAAATTAAAATAAAAATAAAAGAAAGTGGGATTGTTCAGAATTTTATTTGCAAATTTTGAATTTAAAAGAAATTCAAAAGTTAGCAAATTTTGGAGGTGGTGCTTAATGACTAATCACTTGTAATTAGCCTTATTGGATCACCTGATCTTGTGACTCAAAATGATCCCTATTTGTTGTCAATTTTTTGTGCAATTCTTGTGCATGACTTTCCTCTATATATAGAGGATAAGCTGATGAGAATGGGTGGATTTTAAAAACCTAAAATGTTGTCAAAATTCTCCCAAGAACTTTCATGTTCATACTCTCAAGCTTGCTTATACCCATAAGCTTTCCTTTCCAATTCCTATCAATTGAGGATCCCACAATCTGTTCCAAGGCCTGAGGATAGTAGAGAAGATCCAAGTGGTTGTCCAAAATTCGTTCGTGTGAATTATAAAGCATTAGATTATATGAATTGGGAGCTTCAAGAGGTAGGTACCTTATTACTCTGTGTTTTTGTTCTTATGAACAACATGTCTTCTAGGATTAAATTGATCAAATTGTGTGCCTAAGATCTTAAATTGCTTCCGCATGTGTGATATAAACACCTACAATTCCAAGCTTGTGAACTTTGCTCGTAGCTAGATATCTTCACCACAAAGTGTCGATAAGCTAGAACGAAGGTAAATATGACAGCAAGGATACTCTTGGGAGAAAAAGATGTTGAATAAAAAGAGCACCAGCAGTCAAATAAGTTTAGGGGAGATAGGAAAAGGTCTAGTAACTCATGTATGCTCAAGGAACCTCAAGTTTTGTGTTTCTTAACTAAAAGGACTACACTAGGCTCAATGAGTAGAAGTTAGGTAGTTTAAACATATTGGTTAGGATGGACTAGGGAGAGTTTTGCTTTGAAAAAGAACAATAGAAATCTTCATGCCTGGGAAACTTAGACATTGTGACTAGCACTAGAGTAGAACCCTCTCCTGAAAGGCAAACTTTTTAGAAAACAATCTTGAAAAACATGTTTATTTGATTCCATGTCACTTGATTTGCAATTAAAAGTTGATGCTAACACCATGATTGACATTTATATATGATCCATAACGTTTTGCTTTGCAATTAGTATTGAGCTCTCACATTCTAATTGGCAATTAAAAAGTTGATCTCTAGTGTTCTGATTTGCTATTGCCTGAGGACAATCAATGAGTTAAGTTTGGGGGTGTGATAAGGGTAAAAAATATACCTATTTTACCATTATATTTAGCTCAATATCTTGTCAAAATTATATGTTTTAGATCAATTTTACTATTCCCGAGCTCAAAATATGTTAAAGTTGATAAGTTAGGGAGTTGAGAGTCATACATGTCAAAATATGCTTATTTGTGCTTGAAAAGACTCAAATTGATATAAATTCGACTAAGTTTGTTGTTGTGCAGAAAAAGCAGAGGAAGCTAGAAACTGCCCAGAAATGCGACATTTTTGGGAAGGCAAAACTGAAATGCGACCGCATTTCTGGAAAAACAAAGGCAGTTCTGAGTCTGTCGCGGGTCGTTTTGAACAAGACTATTGCGCACCTAACCAACTGTTTTGACCTCGAAATCGTTTGAGCTATCTACCAGCACTCCTCAACCGCTTCCCACACTATATAAGGCCTTGATTCAATGTCAAATGGAAGCAGAACTCATTTGGAAGAAAAGGGTGGTGACAGAACACTAGTTGACGCCTATGAGTAGGGAAGCTCGAGGTCCTTCTTAGAGGACTAAATTCTAACCTTAGTTAGACATCAAACCTTAGGGTTTGTAGGGATTTTCACTCATTTCCACTTGTAAAAGCGAGAGAGTGGAGTGTCGAGCGAACTCTAGAAGGATTGGATAAAAGAGAAAAAAAACCATAGTATTTAGCTACTGTCATTACTTCCAGCTTGTGTTACTTTTCATTTATCTGTATTCTTTATTCTTTATTTCAATGAAAAGATATTCATTAGCACCTTATCCCACCATGAGTAGCTAAATTCCGTTGAGGGGTTCAATATAGTGAATTCCCTTATGGTTCAATAGCTTGAAAGTGTTTATTTGTTTAAGTTTCTATTCAATGCATGTCATTCTTTATTGGTTATCATTCTGATCTTGCTGAGTTTAAATTGATCACTTAGACTTTGCATGCTATGTGAGTTTGATCTTGAAAGGGACAGACGATATCAATTTTCATAAAGGTGATATAGGAGAAAAAGCTCGAAAGAGATTGTTCGTTGGTATAGGGCAAGCTGCCTAAGGCACCCTATATCAACTATAGGGTTATAGATTGTGTAACGCCCCGCGTTTCGGAATAGAGCCATTTTGAGATTTGTTGAGCGTTTTATTCTAACTTGGAAAATTAGAATTTAAGCTTAGCCTTGAGTCGTTAAGTTAAATTTCTATAATTTAGGAAAAAAATGATTTTCAAATTAAATCTTTAATTTCCTAAAGTTCGGAGGTTTAAAATTTGATATTTATTTTAAATATCAAAAGACCCAAATCCCAAATTAATTGGGTTATTCTCTTTCCCAAGTCTTTTAAGAGTTAAGTTTGGGAGTTTTATTTAGAATCCTAATTAAGGTTTAACTCTTATTTAAATGGGTTTTTCTTTTCTTAAGTTGTATTTTATTCAAAAGAAAAGAAATAAGAAAAAGAAAGAAAACCCTAAATCTCACCTTCTTCCCCTCTCCTTTTCGTGATAGCCACTAGCCCCCCTTGTGATTTTCATTCTCGCCGGCCAGCTACCCATCCAGCCGTCGGAGCTCGCCGTTGTCGCCGCCTTGTCGTGTCGTCACCAGTGTTCGAAGCGCCGCCAGTACCCCACTTGCCCAGTCGTCGCACCGCCCTCCTCACGAGATCTCCCCCTCTCTTGTTCTGTCCTTAGGTTCTCTTGCTCTCTCCCCGTATCGTCACCGCGAAGCCACGCCGCAATCCTCCCTCCCTTTCTCGATTTCTTCTTCCCGTCGACAGCCTCATGCGCATCTCCTTCGTGCACCCTCTTCTTCGCGCGAGCAGTCATGAGTCGTCTCTTCTCCCTTTGTTTATCGTTGTTGTACAGAGCTCGTGTGAATTCGATAAGCTAGCTTCAAAATCAACTTGATTTTCTCTCTCCCTCTCGCATTTTGTTCTATTTGTGCAGCAAAAAAACCCACGCACATCGACCTTTTCGACAAGTCTCCACGACGGCAGCATCTTCATCTTGCTTTTCGGCGAAATTTTGGCTGCCAATCACGAGGTCCACACTAGTTCGCCATAGATTCGTAAAGCTGTGACGACGGTGGTAGCTACACAAGGATGATGTGGTTCCAACCCTCCATCGACGTTTCTTGGCGTGTTTGGTAAGTTTTGGCTTGAACCTATATTCCTTAGGCTTTGAGTGTGAGTTACCCATAACCCAAATGGTCTTGATATGGTTTACCCATTCCTTATCAGCTTCAAAATTGTAGGATTAGGTGTATTCGATTGTTGTTCAGCGAGCGTTTGATCCCAAAGATCGTGTTCAACGAATGCCCACAACTCGGAAGGCCTTGATTTTGGTTACCCATAACCCGGTGACTTGGGATCTTGGTTGTTGGGTCGTTTCGAACAAAAATCAACTTGTATTCGAGGCTGTTTGAGCGCTAAACGGTAAATTCCAGCTCCCTTTACATTCCTTTATTAAGTCTCTTTGGTGTTGTTTATCAAATCCTAACCCTTGGAAGTCATTGCTTGTAGTTTGGGCTCTTTAGACTCTTCCGGTTGGTTCTGTTGCTCTTTTAAGGTCGCTTAGGTGCGTTATATAAGTAAGTAATTCTTACCTGTTGGGGTCTGTTTGATTGCATGATGCACGCTGCTTGTTTACTCGCTTTATAACTATTCTCTCGCTCTTTGCTTCTTGCTTCTATGCTTATATACATGTTTTTTTTTTTTTTTTGCTTATATTGCTTATGTATATATGAGATATTCGAATAACATGAATTGTTGTTGTGTGATGCTTGGTTGTTAAGCATGCTAGTTGATATGTTTTTATGAGTTAAGCATGAATCGATAGTATGTTGTTGTTGTATGTATATGCTTGGTGGGCATAGTACATGAGTCTAAGAGCATGTTGCAGGGCATATGCATTCTAGATACTATAATAGAGAGGTCAGGGACTTGAATATGAAAGAAAGGAAAATTAGGTGAATGTCAGTGCGCCTCAGGTACAAATGGGCGAGGGGTGACATGTCACCAGTGGTTTTAAGAGGAGCATCGAGGTCTTGGGTACAAATGGTCAGGGATCGGTGTGATGAGTCTAGAAAGCATCGGTGCACCTTGAGTACAAATGGCCAAGGGGCGATGCGCAGTTCGAGGCCTTGGGTACAAATGGTCAAGGGTCGAAAGCTAAGCTCCGTAGAGAGCATTGTGGCCCTGGGAACAAATGGCCAGTGGGCAGTGCGTCTCGAAAGGTTAGTCATGGAAAGCCAAGTGAGGGCTAAATACGTTTGATGAATAGTTGTGAGTTGCATAAAGAGTTGCATGAGTCGTGACGTTGGAGAGTCACTCACTTTATTAGCTTTTGAGCATGTCGTATGTTATCGCTTAAAGAAGCATGTTGTTTGCGCATGAAAAGTATGTTGTTTGCTTGGTTGTGGTTTGATGGCTTTGCAGGTAAGGGTTGCTTACCAGTACCGTGGTTGTACTGACCCCCTCCCCTCCTTTCCCCCCAATATTTTAGATTATGCAGGTTATGAGGACTGCTTTGAGTCTGGTGGTGCAGAGGAGACGCATGAGGAAGGACCGTAGTTGGATAGCGTTATGCTTTTTCCTTTATTTTTATCTTGAATAGGGTAGTGTTGTTTTCATTTGTTGGACAACTGTCCGTCCCAATTATTTCAGTTTTGAATTTATTATTGTTGAGACTCTAGGCTAGTTGAGCTGGCTTGAATAAACTCTATCTTTTATTTCAGTTTATAATGACTAAGTTTGTTTCTGTTAAGTCAAGTGTAGTAGTGGTGCTTAGTTGAGTATTTGGATGTGGATGTCATATTGATTCATATTATTGCGAGATCTGACTCGTTTGCTGTAGAATTTCTACTGTTAATCTGAGGCGTTGTGGTGTAGTTGTGAGAAGTTTGATATTAGAAGTGTTATTTTTGTCCTAACAGGTCTTCAGAAAAACTTTGGCTTAGTCAGTTATATGTCGTTATGCTGCTGAAATTTTCGAAGCACTCGGTTAGTTCATTATGAGTTAGTAATGTCACTAGGTTAGTAGTTGTTAAAAAACTTGGAGCGTTACAGATTGCATTCGTGAATTATCAATGTCGGAGTCGAGTCACAGAAATGTGCATAACGGTACTCGCTTAGCCTTCTAACGGTTCTTGGGAGCAAGGCCAAATAGAAGTTAAATCTGACTCAATGCATTGAATAGGCTTAAGTTGAATGATCTATGAATAAGGTTATTTGCCTTTGCGATGAAACTGTATTGAATACCTCGTTTCATTTATCATTGTTATTCCCTTATTTATTTGTTTTATTTATTTTCCAAAAATCAATCATCAAATTATTTCTTTGGTTACCTATTTTAAGCAATCATTTAAATAGTTTCTTATTCAAATCTGAATTTCCAATTTAGTCCTCGTGGGATCGATACCCTTGGAATACTTCTAAGGTTTTTATTACTACGTGCGACAGTGTATACTTGCACTAAGGTTGGCTGAATTTATCTTTATTATTATCTACCATCTTATCTCACATCCATCATTCAGTCTCTGTCGCACCACATTCTATCATTTGTGTTTTCTTTTAAGTCGTTAATGATGAAAACTAGAGCATATTTCTATCTGAAAAGTGTTATCGTCATAACCTATTCGTTTTCTAGTCATAGGCCTTTCAATAGTCTTTTTCTTTACAAAAGTTTCCTATGTCTAAACTTCCTCATGTATAACCTTTCTAGCACACTAGGAGAGTTTAGCCTTGATGTTTTGAAAACAAAAAACCTCATGTTTAGTCCTATGTTCCAAAAACAAAAGTCAATGAAGACATTGTCTATCTTAAGTTTGGGGGTGCTTATTTGTAAGTTTGCTGCTAGAGAAAGAATACGAGCTCTGAAAAGTTATTTATTAAAAAAAATTAGAAAACAAAGAGTTACTCCTCCTTCCTAAGGTTTACTGAGTACCTAGAGTCATTCATGACACTCATGGTTTGTCAATGCATGAAAGGTTGACTAAGGGAAGTGAGTATTAGTCTAAGTTTGTGACCCTTGTTCGTAGCTAGATATCTTCACCACAAAGTGTTGATAAGCTAGAACAAAGGTAAAGGTGACGACAAAGATTCTCTCGAGGAAAATGAAAAGAAAGTATAATTAAAGAGCCCTAGCAGTCAAACAAGTTTGGGGGAGATAGAAAAGAAAAAGAGAAAACACTCATGTATGTTTATTTCCTCAAGTTTAGTTTTTTTTAACTAAAAGGATTATCCTAGGCTCTATGAATAGGAGTTAGGTAGTTTAAACATATTGGTTATGATAGTTTAGGGAGAGTTTTGCTTTGAAAAAGAAACATAGAAATCCTTATGCCTAGAAGACTGTTAGGTATCTAACAATAAATTCCTACAAGAAAAACAATCCACAACCAAGAACACAAGAATAGGACAAGATACTCGGCATTGTTATATTCAAAGAACAAGCGAATAATAGTGAAAACAACCCAAAACAGTCACGAAGCAGCATAACACAATGGAAAAACAACAAGAACGAAAATAAAAAGCCACCCAGGAAGTTCAAGAGCTCTAGTAATCTCTCCTAACGGAATACCACACAAATTACATAATGAAACCCAACACAACTTCCCCTACAAAATAACCCATTCCCAGCTATCCTTCTCCATACGTTGTGCACAAACCCATGATCCCACGATCCTATCGGTCCCCACTTTGAGAAATACCAATTTCAGTTGCCTCTTTTCCTTTTCTGCTCATATGCACATATGTCTTGATTATTGGAGGTCTCACAAAGACTTAGAAGTTGTGGCTGACACTAGAGTAGAAACCTCTCCCGAAATGCAAACTTTTTAGAAAACTATTTTGAGAAGCATGTTTACCTGATTTCATATTTATTATCTCTAACTCGCAACTATTGATCTCTAATATTCTGATTTGTGATTGCTTGAGGACAAGTAATGAGTTAAGTTGGGTGGTATGATAAGTGCCAAAAATATATGTATTTTGCCTCTTATTCTTGACTTATTTCTTGTGAAAACTTGTATGTTTTAAGTCAATTTGTCTTATCTCGAGCCTAAAAAGTACTAAAGTTGGTAAGATGAGTCTTATGGAGTCATATTTTTCAAATCATGCTTATTTGCGCTTAAAAGAATTGATTTTATATGAATTTGATCCATTTTTGCATTTTGCAGGAAAACAGAGGAAAAACAAAGGAAGTGCATAAATGATGCCAAGGCAAAATGAAATGCGACTGCATTTCTGGACAGAAATAGAATTCTCGAATCTTTGTGAGTCAGAGTTGAACGAGCTTTCCACACACCTAACCGACTATTTTGACTCCGAAATTGACTGGGCTACCTACTAGCATGTATTTCGTGACTCCCCAACCATTCCTCACTCTATAAAAGGTCGACAAACGTGAAGAAATCCAAGCAAAACTCACTAGGAAGGTATGGGTGGTGACAGAACCCTAGTTCATACCCATGAGTCATGATGCCTGCAATCCCTTTAGAAGACCAAATACTAACCTTAGTTAGACATCAAACCTTGTGTTGATAGAGAGTTCACATTTTTCCCACCTTGTAAAAGGAAGATTAGAGTGTTGTGAGAACTCTTGAGGGATTTGAGAAAAACCCTAGATTAGCTATTGCACTTTAATTTCCAGCATCTATTCTTTTCATTATTTCTTGTACTGATAAATTTTTTTTTTTAATGAAACTTTACTTATTCATATCTTACTTCCTCATGCGTAGCTAAATTTCCATTAAAGGGTTCAGTATAGTGAATACCCTTGTGGATGGATATTAGCTTGAAAGTAGTTTATCTTCCTTAAGTTTTATTTATGCATGTCATTCTTTATTGATTATAAAGTTATCTTGTTAAGCTTAAACTGATCATTTAGACTTAGCATGTTATGTGAGTCTGGTACCGAGAGGGTCGGACAATAACGGTTTTCATAGGTGATATAGGAGAAAAGTCTAGAAATAGAGAATCTGTTGTTATAGGGAGGAAGCCTATAACGACTATAGGATTATAGGTTGCATGCATGAATTATCTATGTTGAAGTTGAGTTATAGAAATGTGGTGCAATAACTTGAGTCCTAGTGCACGGACAACCAATCTAATGTCAGTTATGGAATGAAACACGTTGTGCATTTCGTATGATAATAGGTTCTTTGCTTGAGATTCGATATGTTCCTTCCTGATTACACACTCCAACTCGTAGAACTCCATCTCATTTGAGGGGGATATTGAGGAGAACGGTAAAAACGGTGTGTTAGTGAGATCAGCAATTGTTAGAGACCAGTCAGCAAAGCCACGACATCACACATTCTAGAAACTTCCCTTAACAAACCCGATTTGAGAATTAATACACTCAATCAGGTGTAAAGTTTGATGGGGGAGCAAGGGTGATTACGATAGAGCTGAAAGTTTTGGGGAATGAAGAGTTCGAGTTCCTTGGACTCAAAACTCTTTGAAAGAGGATTTCACCAACATTGATCTATCTATTCATTCATCCAGTAGCAGGCTTTGTTGCCGGTCGAATATAAACAACGGTAAGAAATATGTCAAATGAATTAAAATCTAGTTGTTATTATTAAATGCTCATATCAGATATTACATCCAACAAATTTATGCATAGACAATAGTAACATCCCTCGTAGATGTGATATTCGGAAAAAGAAAAAAAGAAAACAAGAGACAAAATACGTTGCCAAGCCCAATGCATGACTTAAAATATGAGGATACCTGATACCACATAACGTTTATGTTAAATTACCTACAGAGATTCAAAGACATGAAGAATGAAAAGGGGCTAGTAACAGAAACAAAAGAAAAAATAAAATTGTAAAAGAAAAACATAATCGTATTTCATGTATTTTTAATGTGTCGGGTAACAGATTTAGAACTTGAAACTATGTAAACATGATTTTCAAAAAAAAAATTGTCACAAAATCCAAACAATATTTTTTTGGAATAAACCCACCAAGCAGTGAAGAACGTACACTACTATGCAAAATTCAAATATGAAAACAAAGTATAACAGTTCAGAACCATTAATTAATTTGTACTCTCACATACCTTAGGAACAAAGAGAAACTTCAAGAATTTGAGAGGACTAAGAAACTTGATTAGGTAGAATCAAACCCAGGCTTAGAAATGAACGGGGGTGATGCGAGGTTACCTTAATAGCCGAGTGATGCAAGTCCAATCCACTCAGATTATTTGACCAGTCCAGAGAGCAGGTCACCTACCAATCTACCATACCACGCTCCTCTGGCTCATTACAGGACATTTTATAATATGTTTTTATTAATCATAAATATAAGAAGAGACTAAATTAATCCTTTTATTGAAAAACAATTATAGAAAGGTATGGACATAATATAAAGATTTTGGGGGGGGGGGGGGGGGGGGGGGGCAAGTACAGAGAGAATGTACACTTCCTTCTCTTATAACAACCCAACAACACAGCTTAACTGCAGTCTATTCTCCAAGCTTCGTAAGTGATGCCCCAATAACATACACCTGCAGCAGATCAAGAAGTTAGATCCTACGATATTACTCATTTCTAGATTCTTAGAATCCTAGACAAGTCTAATCAAGAACTTTACGTCGAAAATGAGTTTCAAAGATGTTAGTTTGCACAAGACCACTCAAATCTAACCATGGTAATTTTTCCAGAACTTAAAGGAATATAGACTGACAGCTAACATAGAGGCCAAAGATTGCCAACTAACCAGAATAAGAGCTTTGCTAGGTAATCCCGAGAAGTGCCTACAGTATCACAAAACTCATTGCCAGCATCAGCAAGTTTCTCTAAATCCGCCACACTCGAATCCTCAACGAGAGTAGAGCTGACATCATCTTTGAAGAACCTTTGCAATATGTTTCCAACAAGCTCGTGAATGATTTCCTCCACCTCTGACGTAGATGGTTTGCAGAGTTCAGTCACCTAAATAATAAACATGGAGGTAAGAATGAGAGCCCCAAGAATGAAGAAGTTCAACAGCTTGGGCAGCAACCACTACGAGCCTAGTTGCAAGATGTAAAATAAAGGCATATATGCACGACAGTATAGTTACAGAAGTAAAAGAATGAAGTACCATATTAGAATCCAAAGACCGCAGATACTCTAACAAATTGTTCCTATTTCCTCTGTTGTGTTCCATCTGCATATTTTCTTGCTTCCGAGCATTTAGTTCCTGGCACATTCAGAACAAAAATATGGGAAGGTAAAGCAGAGAATGATGAAGCCTTTGTATTCCCTCAAGAAAGCTGCAGGGCACGTGCATCTAACAAGTCAGAAAAAGCATTTAACCCCATCCCAATAGACAGAAAACCTCCCTATCTTGACTGAATGAAATATGGCAGATAATTGAATTTGAAAGATACTGAATGAAATAGACAACCGAGCACTTATTTACTTCACCTTAAACCTACGAATGTACATTAAGGGAGTCTGACTATGATTGAGCCAAAGAACATGAGCAGATAGCATGTTACGTTTGACCACAAAGCTAAAATCTAAGCATGTGCTACTAAACTTGATAGCCAATCTGAGAGCTTTCTTTCGCTAAATTGGAGTCTATATCTATGATAAATCACATCACCTAACATAAGATATTCTTCAACCAAATTTATGTTATCCAGCTGCATGTCCGGTAAACAACCAAGATAAAAGATGGACATGGAACTTCAGGAAATATATATGCTAATCACTGAAACTAAACTGAATTATTGAATCTAACTGCAAATGCTTACAAAATGTTGTAAAACTAGGTAAATAGCTGAAAGGGAAGAGGAAATATATAATACTTCAATTGCTCAAACCCTCAATAATATAACAAATGGGAATATATTAACATTTCATCTTTGATTACATAGAGAAACTGGTTTATTAATTACAAATTGCAGAATATAAATTTAAATTCAAGCTTGATGTGAAACAAATGACCATCCTTAACAAAAAGATCCAATTGAACATTAGACAAAAAAAATTAAGAATGCAGTAGTATTGAACAGTGATAACATGGTAACTCCTCGTCTGCAAGTATGAATTTTGATACACGCACTAAATAACATAGCTAATAGCATAAAACTATGGCTTTGCATATTAAAATGGTGAATGAAACCCTTCATTTGTTAATTTTTAGAAATAAAATCATAAAAGAAATGAAAGGCTCTGCCTCAATTAGAGATACGGAATTTTCTTTACAGAATTAAATATCTTCTTTTAATAAAAGAAAATTTTGAAATGATTTTGAGAATTCAGTTCATCAAGTCATGGGCGGACGATAGAACAAAGGAGTTGTCAATTAGCAAGAATGGAGATTTGTTAACAACTCAAGAAACCCTTACATCCTTAAGATTCGACAATTCCGACTGCAACTGCTGGATGTACTTCAACGCCTCGGGAGGCAAATCGGTTAAGAGACGAGGCCTTGTCGTATCCAAATCTTCCGTATTGGAATCAACGCCAACCAGAGTCTCCTCAACGTCCGAAACTTCCAGTGGTTTCGACCTGTCCAAGTCCGTCAAAGTATCCGGCGAGATATCGAAATTCCTCATCAAAGACAACCGATACTCCGCGTTCCACAAAGTGTACCTGTTCATAGCAACTCATCTCAATTCCAAAAGCCCCATCGAGTACAAAACTTAAACATCAACAATTTCATGGAACTTCCATAAACAGAAAAGAATCAATCCAACTCATTACCCGGTGATAATTGACGAAGAAAGGAGGTTGTGGAGAGGGCTTTTGCAAACCCTAACGGTGACAGCGAACTGATCAGACGGAAGTAAACCCAACATAGAAGAGATAGTCTGCTTCATCGAATCCTTGGCAGCATCAGAAACGCCCTTGGAGATATCGGAGGTATCAAGCGGCTCAATCCGCTTGAGCATATTGGCGATTACGGAGAATCCGCGGTCGAATTTCAACTTCCGAGTGGAAACAAAGTCATCGGAAACACCGCCGCCATCAACACCGGAGATAAGGCAGCTGACGGTGGTGGCGGGAAAACGCCGCCGTTGAACGCCGAGATGTGAATACGAAAAAGAAGGCAAGGGCGGCGGTGGTGGCGGCGGTTGGGGAGGGAGGCGGGGTTTGATTGAAAAGTCGGTGACGCGTGACAGGAAGAAGGCTCGAGCAGAGGCCGCCATGGGAGAAAAGCTTCGAAGATCCCTTCAATGGCCCTCGCTCGAATTTTGTGGACTGGCTGCTCTCGCAGCTTCTATCAATCAAAATCCGGCTCTATTTCTATCTCTCGGGTTCGCTTCGGAACCTTGTAAATACGTTAATACAATACGCGTCTTCAGTTCACATATTTAATATACAAAATGGCGAGTGGAAATTGGTTTCTTTTTTTCAAAAAAAAAAAAAAAAAAAGAAATTGGTTTCTTTTTTTCGTTTTTTTTTTTTTAAATTAAAAAAGAAAGAAAGGTGGACGGTTGGTGAGAATATTTATTTTCGAGGTATAAAATGGGGAAAAATGGGGCAAATGGAATTCTTGAAAATATCCACATGGTCGCCCCTTTTCTTTTTTACAAATTTGAACGTTTTGATTCGGAATACATGTCAATTATTTGAAATTATTGACTATTTAGAATATATATATATTTTTTTTTGTTAAATCATTAAATCGAGTTTTTGAACTCCAAGTCTATGTTAATTAAATCTATTAACATAAAAACATGTATAAGTTTCTAACCTCTCGATTCTATGTTTAATAGATTCCTGAATAAATTGTGAGTTCTTTTCGAGTTTGTATCAATGGGTTATTGACCTATTCAATATTTTTTAAAATTCACATATTTATTGGATACAAAATTGAAAGTTCAATGTCTTATTAAACACAAAATTCAAATTTATGTATAGTAGATTTGTTAATTTTAAAAAAGAATGTTAAATTTCACAAAAATAATTATTAGACACAAAATTGAAAGTTCAATAAACCTATTTGTCATTTTTTTAAAATTCAAAGACATATTAGACACAAAGTCATAATTCGTTAAATACTTGTTAAAGTCTAGAGATTTATATATATATATATATATATATATATATATATATATATATATTCTTATAATTTTTTTTTTTAACTAAAACAATATAAATAAATTTAGACTATTTTTAAATTTTAAAAATAATATAGAAGATAGTCTTTTTTTTTTTTATTCTTTTCCTGTCCGTGCTTGTCAATTTTTTCTTTTCCCAGTTTCAAAAGAAGGAAGGAGGAAAAAAAAAATAGTGTTGCAGTATATGATTATTATGAAAAGTAAAAATAAAAATAAATAAATTTAAAAAAAAAGTTTTCATAACGTATTTGTTTCTCATTTTATATTTTTTGTTTCTAGTTTCTCATTTCTAGGAAACGTTTCCAAAACTAAGTACAAATTTTGGAAACATATACAAATCAAGCTTCTTGTTTTTTTGTTCCATTTTCTATTTTTTTTCAAAAATATAAATAAATGTATTAATTTATCTTTTTTATTTATAAAATATATGCTCATAGATATTTAAATAAATTAATAACTATAATATAATATAATATAAAAGTTTTGAATATATAATTTTAAAAAATTAATTTTCATGTAAATTTAATTTTTTAAATTTAAAGATTTGAGAAACAAGAAGCTTAGAAATAGATATAATTCTTTTTTTTTTTTTTCTATAAAGGAAAAAGAACAAGAAACGCCAATTAGTTACAAAGCAATTCCAATTTTCTTTAGGAAAAAAGAGAAAACAAGAAAAAAAAATGTTAACAAACAAACCTCTGAAATTTCTTTTTTATTTTTTCTTGAATTAATTTTCTAAGATCTAGCAAGTTATTTTTAATCAATAACTTTCATTAATTTGATGCCTTATTATTATTATTATTATTACTATTATTATTATTATTATTTTGGATTCAATTTTGATGCCTTATATAGTTTATGCTATTGTTGCACCAAATAAGCCAACATAGTAAATAGTAAATATTTATCATTAGACATACATGTAAGGTTATAATTAATTAGTGTACTAAAAAAAAAAAAAGGTTAGAATTACAGTTAAAAGTTTAGATACATAGTTAAAACTTTACGAATATATTTTTATTTCTACAATATAGATTCAAGGAGTCCATTTGAACTTTAAATTTTTAACTTTGTAAAATTGAATTTTAAACTTTAATAAGTTGTAAAATTAATACTATCCATTGGTTAAATTCACTTTGTTTTCCTAAAAATTTTGTGGTTAAGTATGAGTATTCTAATATTATTTTCGTGGAAATTGATTCCTTTTAGTTCAATTCAAACCTTTGACTTAAACAATTTTTTTTTTTAGTACATCAACATTTGGAGTGGGGGGATTCAAATCTCTAACCTCATGGTCGAGAGTACATTTGCTCTTGTACAATATATATTATTTGATTTTTGAACCATTTTCTAAACTTTGCATTTCACCTATTATTTAAGTTCATAGAAATTGATTTTTTTGGCCAAAACTTTTCAAAGTTGAGAATTAAAAATTGGGCGGTTGCAAGGATAGCAATATGGGCCAAAATAATTGCAAATCTAGCAACCCACAAAAAAATTGCAAAAATGGCAAAATTTAATAGTTTGTGTGTTGCATTTACTAAAATACCCCTCCAGATTTTCTTTCACTGATATCACTGATAGATTCTATCAGTGATAGAAATTTTCTATCACTGATAGATTCTATCATATGATAGAAAATTTTTCTACTACTGATAGATTCTATCGGCGATAGATATTTTTCTATCACTTGTTCGGCGTTCTATCAGTGTTTGGTTGTTGTTATTTGGTTTTCTATCAGTGTTTGGTTTTTGTTTTCAGTGTTTGATTTCTATAATCGTTCGTTTTGCTTTATTTTTCAATGCTCGATTTCACCATGTATCACCATCGCTGATAGAAACAAAAGATCTTCTATCAGTGATAGAAAAGTATCAGTGATAGAAAGATAGTTTTTCTATCAGTCTCAGTGACAGAGATAGAAAGTTTTTCTATCACTCATAGAAAGATTTTCTATGAATGATAGAAATTTTTTCTATCACTCATAGAAAAAATTTCTATAAGTGATAGAAGATTTCTATCACTGATAGGTTCTATCAGGGATTGAAATATTTTCTATCAAGAGTTTTCTATCATTGATAGAATATCTTTCTATCACTGATAGAATAGTAAAAATTTCTATCAGTGGTAGAAATCTTTTATCACTGATAGAAAGCTTTTCTATCGGTGATAGAAAGATTTTTATGGGTGATCAGGGATTGAAAGATTTTTTATCAAAAGTTTTTCTATGATTTTCTATAAAAAGTTTTTTTTATCACTGATAGAACCAATGAGTGATAGAAATCTTTTATCACTGATAGAAAAAGTTTCTATTAGTGATAAAAATCTTCTATTCTATCAGTGATAGAAACTTTATATCACTGATAGAAAATTTTTCTACCACTGATAGAATCTATCAGTCATAGAAATATTAGTGATAGAAACTTTCTATCGTCGATAGAAATTTTTTCTACTACTGATAGAATCTATCAGTGATAGAAATATCACTGATAGAAACTTTATTCTATCAGTGATAGAAACTTTCTATCACTGATAGAAAATTTTTCAACCACTGATAGAATCTATCAGTAATAAAAAAACTTTCTATCAGTAAAAAAAAAAAAAAAAAAAAAAAAAAAGCTGACGAGAAAGAAGAAGATGGGCATACAGGGGCAATTTAGAAATATAAAAAAATTAATTCAAAAATTTTGCCATATTTGCAAATATTTTTAAAAATTGCTATATTTGCAATTATTTACCTTCATGTTGCCACCCATTACAATTATCCTTAAAAATTTGTAATTTAACATTTTTATTTTTAATACCATTCCCAAATAACAACAAACTCTCTCTTATCAAGATTTTGCCGAAGAACTCATCCAACCATTCCTTTTTCCATTAACAAACCTGATTTTTTTCCCTAAAGAAAACGATCCAACATCATAATACAAATATTTTACTAACACACAAAAACATTTAAAAAAAAAAAAGGATTTGAAGTGGACGGTGGTCCAACTAAAAAAGACAATTGAGAGAGAAAACTTTGGAGAGAGATTAAATAAAGAAAGACCAAGTATTTGTGGAATGTCAATGTCCATCAAAATTAGTCAAACAAAATCCAACCAAACTGGTGGGCTTAGCTGTATGCATCTTTCACAGCTTAGCACCACACAAGCTATCGATAGCCTGTCCCAGAAATCTCTTAAGCATGCTGACCTGGATACATTCAACTTTAAAATCCAAATCAACTTCATTGATTAAAAACACAAATCTTAAAGCAATAACGATGTTAGAAGAGATTAGGGAAAAAGAGTTCAACAACATGTGGAGACACTGACAGGAGATTTGAACTTCTGACCTCTTGATCAAGAATATATGTCTTAACCAGTTGAACTGTGTTCAACCATGAAGACAATACCAAGACAGACATTGGTTAGATAGATCGGTCCTCTCATGAATACCTTGTATTTTAAATGAGAGATTAGGAAAAGGGTGAAAATTGCCAATATGGCTTTGGAATTTGGATAATAGCACAATTGCAGCCAAATAAAGCATTAGTTAAACACAGCAATCTTCTCATAAAGACATTTGATCAGAAGAGATTAGGCTAAGGGTGGAAATTGCCTAATGATCTTGGAATTTGGATAGTAGAATACTGGCAACCATAAATACAATTATTCGCACGTAACTTCGGAGATGGAGACACGTGGAATAAATAATATATTGTATTGATATTGTATGCGTGTGGGTGTACAACCTCTAACTTTAATCCTCTGATTCTCTCTCTTGTGTGTGAATGTGTTTCACTCGATGGCTGGAACGCTTGATCCCGAGTCTGAAGCTTCAATGGATTCTTGGAGCTTGAAGTCTTCTAGTCTTGAAGGAGTCTTCAGTTTTCAAGAAGTGTTGATGTCCTGAAGAGTCTTTGATCTTCAAGGAGTGTTGAAGTCTTGAAGAGTGTTTGGTCTTCAAGAAATGTTGATGTCCTGAAGAGTTTTTGATCGTCAAGGAGTATTGAGGTCTTGAAGAGTGTTTGGTCTTCAAGAAATGTTGATGTCCTGAAGAGTTTTTGATCTTCAAGGAGTGTTGAGGTCTTGAAGAGCGTTTGATCTTCAAGAAGTGTTAATGTCCTGAAGAGTATTTGATCTTCAAGGAGTGTTGAAGTCTCAAAGGGTGTTTGGTCTTCAAGGAGTGTTGAAGTCTTGAAGAGTGTTTGGTCTTCAAGAAGTGTTCAACACTTGGACTTGTGGATTGCAGAGAGTCTTCGGTCTTCAGACTTGGTGGAGTCTCTCTGAATTCTCCGGTTCTGCTTGAGAGCTTTGAAAACTCTGAACTCTTGTCTTTGTGAGAGTGTAGAATTTCTGAACCTTTGAAATGGAGGAGAACCCCTCTATTTATAGAGTTCTCGTTGGATGGGCCCTAGAGACTTTTGGGCCTAACAACTTGGGCGTGGGCTTTTTGGTCTTGGGTTCAACTATTTGGTCTTGGGTTTGGTGATCTCTTGGATCGGCCTATTGGCTTGTTGATCTTCTTGGATGATCGGCCTGTTGGCGTGATGATCTCTTGGATCGGCTTGTTGGCTTGTTGATCTTCCTGGATGATCGGTCTGTTAGGTTGATGATCTCTTGGATCGGCCTATTGGCTTGTTGATCTTCCTGGATGATCGGCCTGTTGACTTGTTGATTTGTTGGATCGGCTTGTTAGCTTGTTGATCCTCCTGGATGATCGGTCTGTTGACTTGATGATGTCCTGGATCGGCCTGTTGGCTTGTTGATCTCTTTTTAGAGTCTTCTAGTCTTCAAATCTTCTGAGTCTTGAATCCTTTGAATTCTAAATCTCGGATCTCTGAATTCTCTGGACTCCTTGGATTTTGACGACTTTGGATCTTGGGAGAATGCTCTGAACTCTGCCCTCTCTGCCTCAATCTCCCCAAAATGAATGGTGGCCTCCTCTATTTATAGAGTTTTATGGACCTCATATGGGCTTGGGCTTGGGTTCAATTGCCACGTGGCATAATTTGATTGGACTTGGCTGATGTTATCTGATGGATCACTAATAGACAAATGACATTCTTTGATTTGCCGAATTTTAATGTCTATTAATTTAATTTAGGCACACGTGTAAATGTGTAATTGGTCCCAAATTTATTTTATCATTAATTTATATTAATGTCGTGGCAATTTGTGATTGGCCGAAATTTCTCCTTCAACAACAATACCAAAGCATTAGTTAAACACATCAATCCCCATAAATACTTTGTGCATTTGATTAGAGGAAATTAGGCAAAGGGTGAAAATTGCTCAGAATATAATAGCAAAATGGCAGCCATGGTCACAATACCATAGCATTAGTTAAACACATCGATCCTCAATAGACCCTAATGCATTTGATTAGTAGAGATTAGGAAAAGGGTGAAAGTTGCCTGCATATTTTTGGGATAATAGCAAAATAGCAGCCATGAATACAATACCAAAGCATTAGTTAAACACATCAATCATCATAAAGACCTTGTGCATCAGTTCTCAGGATCGTTGCCTACCTCGCTTTCGGCCTTGGAAATAGTCAGTTCTCTAGATTGTCTTGTCAACAAAACTATCAGAGAAACCCAAGGGGCATGATGAGAACTAGAAATTAAAATGAAAAACAACAGAAACTAGAATTGATATTAAACAGTCAAATTACAAGTTTCCCAAGCATTTCGATAGATTTAGGCTCTTGTTCAAAATATTTCCAGGAGCTACCTACCCCAAACTCTCTAACTCCCTTTATTTAGCAACCAACTCCTTGCCAATGACAGATATAACCTCCTAATATCCTAATGATATTCATAATATTTTCCTACTAATATTCCCCAACAAGGTATTTGAGAGTTGAATTCAAAACCAAAAGTTCAGTGAACAAATGTTTAAATACCAAAGTGTTAAATATTCTCTTATTTGGTTTTCAAAAAAACTGAAGTTGTCTTACATTTCATGACCACCAATAACTTGGACCTCTACAGTACACCTTACCACAGCTCAGGAAAACAGATACAAGAAACTGTCTTATAAACAATGCCTAAGCAGTGTGTTCTCCCCCATGCAAGCAGCCAGCAGAGGACAATCATGTGATTCAGGATCTTACAAAGTGAGCATCAAAACAATTCAATGCAACAGGCATTTGAGGAGATCACATTCTTGTAGCATATCCCTCTGGTGTGTTCTCTACAACATAAGAAATTCCTGCCCCTCTTCTCTTCATCAAAGTATTATCATTCTAAATTTTAGCCACATGAACTCAGAATAGAAAACATGCCTCTAATGTGTCTGATGTGCATATTGTTTTTAGCTGAACATACCATGAGTTCTAATTATCCATGAAACAAACAACTCAAAGCCAAAACTTCTACACTTCTTTCAAACACAAACACCAAACTCACTTGAATATATACTATCTATAGTATAGCACACATATTAACCAAATTTTTAGAACTAGAAGACACCGAGTCAGAAAGAAAGAATGAATTGTGAGTAGTCATTGTATAAAACTCCTGGGGTGGGGTGGGGTGGGGTGGGGGGGGGGGCATTAATGATGAAAGCCACTCACAAGTCACAAAGAAATGCCAAGGATTTCATAGTCATTCAATAGATTTCATACCATTGCTTTCCCTACAAGAGACATCAGAATGTGAGGATGTTAGGAACCCGAACACTAAGAACAAACTGACATATATATTGCAATATCAAAGGAAAATTACAATATACCAATAGCCTTTCGAGAGGGCTATCTCTCTCCCCAGAGTCCCACAATGAGACACTACCAAAATTCTTCACACCTTAAAGACTCCATAAACTATCCTATTTATAACCAAGGCACACCCAAGGCTCCCTAACTATTTACTATTATACCCATACTACCATACTACTACTAATCCCCATAAATACCATACTAATACCCTTACAGAGGAAGATTGCATAGTTTGAAATTACAAAATACTAAGGGGCTCTGGCAATAAGAACAAACATTATGTTAATATAGTTAACACGATTCAAGATAGAACCAGCATGATGCATATGAAAAGCAATTAGATATTTTTTCATACAAATTTCATGTGCCTACATTCTATTAGAAGACACTAGCTAATGTTCAAAGAACAAGAAAGAATTCTAGAAGTAAGTTGCCTGCGATGTTTATGTGGAAGTATATATCTTAATACAATAAAAATACTACCATGAACAAAAATTAAAAGAAGAAATGGGACTTATGATGCATAGGGAAGGAATCGCAAAATTCTGTCAAACAACTTTTTGAGCATATATGCTTTTACCACAGTTGTTAGAAATATGTATACAAGTCAAAATATACCCTATGCCTAAGAAGCACGGATACGAACACGAGACACGGATACGATGCGACATACACACGGTGACACTTCATTTTTTTAAAATCTAGGACTCGGACACAGCACGGACACGTTTAATAAAATATACATTTTTTAAAATATATATCAATTTTATACCAGAAGGAAATTCAAAATCAATTAGCTTATGCATTTGTATGCTTAAAAAATGAGTTTAATGGATTTCACTCTTAAAATTTACTATTTTTTTCATTTAGTATGGTGTCTATTTAGTATACATAACAAGTGTTTGATATGTACCTATATTGACTTTGTACAACTAGTGTTATGTCACATATCAATTGTGCTAATAAGTGTCCGATACGTATCCAACAAGTGTCGGAGTATCTAAGTGTCCGACACGCGTCAGACACGAACGCGTTAGCCAAACTAAAGTGTCCGTGCTTCTTAGCTCTATGCTTAAGTGAAGTGGTGATTTTATGTTAGAGTAAGAGGTCTTAAATTAAAATATACCCTAACCTATAAGGTTAAGCTTGTGCTAATTTCCAAGTATATGTGAATAGGAGTGCTAAAAATATGTAAAAAAAACATCAGATGTACCTATCTACTTAAATTTTTGGGCTCTAGTGGTGATTTAACTCTGGTCACATTAAATTTTATTTCTACAAATCAGAACAATTAAGTCTTAGAAATCTCAGAATAATAGCTCTATAAAAGACAAGGGAGAATCATCATCAATGACGCTAACCAGAGTTCAACTTCTTTCAAGGTTACCTTTGACCTCAGTGATATCTTGCATAGGGAGGCTGAAGAGTGGAATCATATTTTCTGGCATTTCATCTCCAATTTTGGAGCAGGTTTCTGCAAATTCTTCGGATCACTCTTGTGCTATAGGATTATAAAGATTTGTTAGAGGAAGTGGTAGGATTATGCAAAAACATTTCTACTGGTCAGCTTCTGGTCTATTCTGTGGAGCATCTTGTTCGAGATGAGTATTGATGCCCTTCAAAAGGTGTTGGTCTCTGTCTTGTTTCAAGCATTCTTCTCATCACTCACAACTAGAGTGCTTGGTTGTAATTATAGGCTGATCTTCTCTTTGTTTGTCTTCCCTGTTGAGTTGCTCAGGCCTTTGTTTTCCTGTGGCCCTCATTGAATTTTTCTTCCACCTTTTTATTATTTTTTTAAAATGGCAAAAAATGTAACAGAAGAGAATTCTAGCAGTTGAACAATGAGAAGGAAAGCCAGAACCAGAGAGTATTTAATAAAACCAGAAAATATTACTCATGCCTCACCCCCAAAATCTGATTAAGAAGTTATGAAAACACGCATCGATAGTACAAAGATTGTGAATTAAATACAGGGAAATTGTTTAACAATATAGAACAACATGCTCCAGACAAGACACAAAATATAATGGAAAGATGAAAACTAACAATGAATGACCTAATGCTCAACTGTAGTGACTTGCTGCCATTTACCATCGACTGCTTCTTTCCACAATGTAACATTGTTATTCCCATCAGCAACAGCCAATAAGTCTCCAGTCAATGACCACGAAACCTTCCAGATTGGAGTCTTAAAATCATTCAACACTGTGCCTTCCCATTTCCCTCCTTCCTTTGCAACAGACCAAATAATCACTGTCCCATCCTGAGAACCACTTGCAATGGTGGATTTTTGAAGCCCTAGGTTTGGTGACCAAGCCACATCCCTCACCCAATCAGTGTGCATCTGAAGAGCAGGGGGGGAATCCCTCCTCCAGCTTCCATCTTTCAGCGTCCACACCTTCACTGTACTATCGAAGCCCCCAGAAGCTAGCTTCCAAACAGGGTCTACTGAACTGGATCCAACTAAGGAACCTGGAGCCGTCGTAGGGCCCCATGAAACTGAGGTTACTCCAACAGAGTGGGCTTGTTCGATTTGATTATTGTCCCAGCCACCATCAGTTCTGGCAATAAAGACTGATATACTTCCATCAGATGATCCACAGGCCAAGCAGAGGCCAAGTTCATGGGGTGCCCAGGCAATGGAGTTCACCGAAGACTTATGAGCATTAAAAACATGAGCTTGCACCCATAGGTTTTGATTGCCTTCCTTCCAGATTATCACTTGACCATCGTAAGAGCTGGAAGCTAGCAATGAACCGAACTTTGGGTGTGCCCAAGCAACCTGCCAAACTGGGCCTTTATGACCACTCAATGAGGCTAAGAGTTGTGAATCAGAGTTTTTGCTAACGCTAATAATTTTAATGGTAAAATCAGAGGAAGCTGTTGCTATCCGTTTCCCATAGTAATCCATTTGTGCATCATGAACCATATCTTGGTGGCCAGTTTCAATCTTCTGTGAAGACATTGTACAGGATTTCTTGTCACTCTATTAATTCCTTTAACCCTTCTCCTCCAATCTCTAGCAAAGATCCTTATATATTTATCTATGATAGAAAAAAAATTCAGATCAAAATACTATGCAAAATCGATGCAACTGCTAGAAAGAAAATTCCATCATTAGAAAAACCAATATAATCAATAATTCACATCTTTAGACTCAAACAACCAATTAAGAGGTGCTTCCTTTCCCATTCTTCATTTTCACTTTTGCTGGTTAACAGTACCCATGGCAGATCTACCAAAAACAACTCAAATGATGCATAATGCTTACAAGCAAACGCTAAAAATGAATTATCCTACACTCAGTAGCAAAACACACGTTCGTGACAATATTTACAGACAAACAATAACTAAAATCCTATGCGCTCGCTCAAAACACAAATTCACTTCTAGATCGAACATTATCGACACGAATAGAGACAGAACAACCTCGATTTCAGCTAAAGTACTAACGAAATGAACAAACTCAAAGGCTTTACACACTGCGGAAATCAAAACAGAAACAGATCTGGAATTTGCCAATAGACGATAAATCAAAGAGCGTAGAGTAAAATTAAGCAGTAGTAATAGGAAGATTTGAATTACCGTTGAGAGAGTCGGTTTGTAGAGCTCCAAGGAAGCAAATCGCCGGTGCAGAACCAGAGTTCGCCCGCCGATCTGCTCGTTGAGCTCCGTTTCCTCGTGGAGTGTTTTGGTTGCCAAGCGGCTTGGCCTTGTAAAATATCAGATTGATAATGAAACCCGCAAGCAAAATTGACCGGCCAGTAATTTGACGGTTTTTTTTTCCCCTTTTTCATCCCTTTTTCATCCCATTTTCTTTTTCCACATTGAATGTGGTTTTATAATTTTTTTATTATTATTATGAGCTTGCTCGATTTTACTGAGGTTTTCAGAAATTCAAGTTCCAGTGAGAAAATCTAAGGACCTGATTTGGCAGACCATTCCAATTTTGTTTTAGTGATTGTAATGGATAGAAATTTAAGGTTTGTTATTGGTAAATATAGCAATTTTTTTTTTAAAAAAAAATCAAATATGGTAAATAGAGGCGGATCCAAAATTTTATGCTAGGAGGGCACAAGTTCATATTACAATAAAAGGGTAAAATATATTATTTCAAAAAAAAAAAGGTAAAATACATTTTTGGTCTCTCATGGTTCGGATCAATTTCTAATAGGTCCCTAGGTTTCAAAACCGGACAATCAAGTCCTTAATGTTTCGAAAATAGTTCTATTGAGTTCTTCGATCGTTAATTACTTAACGGAAGATGACGTGGCACCGTTAAAAATAAAATGATTGTTTTTAATTAAAATAATTATAATTAAAATTAACAAAAAAAAAAAAAAAATCTTTCACTTCTCTCTCAACCTCCAATCAATTCCCCCTCTTCTTTCCCTTCCTCTTCCCCTTCCCCTCCCCGTTTCGCTTCCTTTTCCCGTTGACCCTTCCCCTTCCCCTTCTCGTCGATGATCGTCGACGCCACCACCTCCTCCCTTTTCTTCTTCTTCAAAATCACTGAACCCACTCCTTCCCTTTCTTTTTCTTAGGGGTGAGCAAGAAAAGCCGAAAAACTGAGCCGGCCGACCGAAACCGATCAAACCGACGTCGGTCGGTCGGTTTTTTAATAATCTCGGTCGGGGTCGATTTTACAAGATGTAAAACCGACCTTTCGGTCGGTCGGCTCGCCCAAAAGAGGCGAAACTCGACAACACTAACCAAAAAAATTAAGAGTTAGAATACACGTCTGGTTCCATGCTGCTGCAGCGCAACATTTAATGCACCTGCAACAGCCGCCCTTGGGAAGACCATCAGCCGATGGTCTTCCCAAGGCAAAATTCAAATTATATTTTTCTAATCTCTTTTCATCTTTCTTTCACAGACTTTCACTTCTTCATTTCTTCTTTTCATCTTTATTTTTTCTTAAATCCTCGCATTTCTTCTTCTTCTCCCATTTAAGGTTTCATCTTCTTCATTTCTTCTTTACACTTTGTTTCTTTTTCTTTTATCCTTTTTCCTATTTTCTTTTTTTGTAACTTCTTTTTCGTTTTCTTTTTTCTTCTTCTTATTTTTTCTTTATGTGTTCATCTTATACTTTTTTTTTTCATTTTTTCTTCTTTTTTTTTTATATCTTCTTCTTCTTTCAGAGTGTTCTTCTTCACTATTTTTTCTGTTTTTTCCTCTTCTTCTTTCTTTTTTTTGTAATTTCTTCTTCAAGATCCACTCTTAAAACCGATCTCAATCGACCCATCGCTGGTGTTATCGGTCGGTCGGCGTAACCAATCTCTCCCAAACCGACAAAAACCGATCGCCGACCGACCGGTGCTCACCCCTACTTCTTCCTCTTCAAAAACAAACACACCCCTTCCTTTTCTTCTTCTTCTTAAAAAAGAAACCCACAGCAAACCCACCCCATTCATTTTCCTTATTTTCTTCAGAAACAAACCCACCCCTTCCTTTTCTTCTTCTTCAAACACAAACTCACCTCTTCATTTTCTTCTTCTTCAAAAACAAACCCAGAAATCAAGAGCAACAAAAGAACAAAGAAACCCACAACCACAAAGAAAACCCCTTCCTTCCAGTGCGAGGCAGCATCCACAACGGCTTTACCAGCACACTGTTGGGAGAAAAATAATAATATAATATAATGACGACAATCAATAATATTATAATTATCTCCCCTTCCACAGGTTAAGCCAACACAAACCAATAACAATAGTCACAAAAATAATAAA
This sequence comes from Luffa acutangula, assembly GCA_036850905.1. Lineage (NCBI taxonomy): Eukaryota > Viridiplantae > Streptophyta > Magnoliopsida > Cucurbitales > Cucurbitaceae > Luffa > Luffa acutangula. The sequence continues at coordinate 5,645,655 of CM072094.1, read as the reverse complement.
AGATAGGGAAAAGAAAACGACACCGAAAAATTATACCGGTTCGCCCCAAGCTCGGGACTACGTCCAGTCTTCTGCAACTGCAGGTTCTACTAGAATGATGGGATATTACAGGAAGCCTTCGAAATAGCGCACTACAAACAACCCCTCAATAGCCTAACAATAGCTATTGCCTTCCAAGAACCACAATCCGGTAACTTGGGATAAACAATAAAGAAATACCCTCAAACCTAACACAGAGAACAAAATAATCTCTTCCTAATAACTCACTAGCACTCGAAATTACTTGAAGAAAAATTCCAGCCACACTTCTCTGGTTCACTTTTTTTTGTTGGGATGAAAAATGAAGCAGCCCATGATCTCCTTTTATAGACATAGCAGCCACCCAATTTTTTCCTTCAGCCAATCAATTTTGCCGCAATTTTCCTTCCTAATTAAGTAAGCTGCAACAAACTTTCTTCTTCACTAATCAAAGTTCAGCCGCAATTTTCTTCCTTCTTAATTAAGTAAGACAGCCGCAATAAATTCTTATGTTCACACTACCGTAATGACTTTCTTCTTTTCATACTTCGCCGCAATAAGTTTCTCGTCGCAATGAGTTTCTCGCCGCAATGAGAAAGTTTAGTAAATAATGGGCCTTGTTTTTAGACTCCAACTCTTAACACACACTTTCTTTGACTCGACGCCATAGCCACAACCACAAAGGGCTTTGATTGAACAAAAAATCCACTATTTCAACTCACAGCAAGAGAGAGAAGCCAAAGAAATCCACTTGTGTTGGGTGGGTTTTTTGTTTCGATGAAGATGAGTAAAGGGAAAAGAGAAGAGCAGAGGAGAAAATATTTCTGATGTAATAGAATTGATTCTGCAGTGTACAATACTGAAGGGAAAGGACACCAAATATATTGCAATACAACACCACGTGGAGACCGCTAAAAGGGCCCAAGCTAACAGACAAAAGTATAATAAAACCAAGGAAATAACCCATGAAATATTAAGGATAAAGGGTATTTTATGATCCCCCCGCAAGCGTAGCTGGACATCCATGAACAGAGAGCTTGGTTCGCAAATGTTGAAACCGAACAGTGGGCAGTGGCTTTGTCATGATGTCCGCAAGTTGATCTTCGGAAGCGACAAATCGAACTAAAAGTTGTTGGCGCGACACCCGTTCTCGAATGAAATGATGATCTATTTCAATATGTTTTGACCGATTATGAAGAACTGGATTAGCGGCCAAGTATGTAGCGCTAATATTATCACACAGAAGAAGAGGCGAAGCAGAGGGAAAGCCAATCTCAGATAACACAGATTGAAGCCAAATAATCTCAGCAGTGGCATTAGACATCCCCCTATACTCAGACTCGACACTAGAGCGTGAAACAACTTTTTGTTTGGCAGAAGACAAAGAAATTAAATTATTTCCAAGAAAAACACAGTAACCACTTGTACTTCGACGATCATCAGGACAATTTGCCCAGTCCGCATCAGTATAACAGACCAACGATTGATGACCAGATGAAGAAAAGGAAACACCAAGAGATAAAGTAGCTTTCAAGTATCTAAGTATGCGTTTAACGGCATTCCAATGAACATTAGTTGGAGCATGAAGAAATTGGCATACCTTATTAACAGCAAAACTTAAATCTGGACGAGTGAGTGTGCAATATTGAAGCGCACCTACAATACTCCGATATTTCTTAGGTTCAGACATAAGCTCACCATCATTTATTGATAAAACTGTACCACTGGCCATGGGGGTGTCAATAGGTTTACAATCCATCATTTCTGCACGCTTGAGGATGTCCAAAAAATACTTGGTTTGACACATATGTAAGGAAGCAGAATCTCTTTTAAATTCAATACCCAAGAAATAAGCCAAGTGACCCAAATCTTTTAACGCAAATAAGCCATGAAGAGATTGAACAAACCGCTGAATATAATCCAAACTATTTCCAGTAACGAGAATATCATCAACATAAATGAGAAAGATCACCAAAACTGCATTCTTGCGAAAAATAAACATAGAGCTATCAGATTTGGATGCAGAAAAACCCCACTGTATAAGGCAAGTGCTAAGTTTAAGAAACCACTCTCGAGGACTTTGCTTCAACCCATATAACGCCTTTTGTAATTTACAGACATAATCAGGTTTAGAGGCATCAACAAAACCTTTTGGTTGAGTCATGTAAACGTCCTCATGAAGGTCACCGTTAAGAAAGGCATTGTGAACATCTAATTGCTTTACCACCCAATTAAAATGAACAACAAGAGATAGAACCAACCGAATAGTGGCAGGTTTAATCACTGGACTAAAGGTCTCAAAATAGTCTATACCATACGCTTGATCAAAACCACGAGCAACTAAGCGTGCCTTATACCTTTCAATCTCACCAGAGGGTCGAAGCTTGAGCTTATAGACCCATTTACAGTTGATGACCTTGTAATGTGGTGATGGTGGAACAAGAGACCAAGTGTTGTTCTTAACTAAAGCATTAAACTCATTTTGCATAGCCTCACGCCACTCAATACACTTGACAGCCGCCTTAAAATTAGAGGGTTCAGAGGGAAGAGTATGAATGGGGGAAGAGACTGAAAACCAACACTTAGGCTTGTGAATACCAGCCTTCGCACGGGTAATCATGGGATGAATGTTCGAAATCGACAAAGAAGATGGGGCTGAGGATACAGACTGCACTGGAGGATGAGGACTCATAGTGGCTGAAGAAACAGACGATGAGGAAGGGGATGGGTTGGGCACCAAGACAGAAGCAGGGGAATTGGTAGATGATGATGGGGGAGAACTTAAAGCAGTAGGAGAAATGATAGTAGAGGGGGCTGGTTGGGCCGAGGCAGTAACAGAGGAATTTGCAGGGACTGAAAGGGGAGAAGAGGCCAACCGCTCAGGGGAAATTGGTGGAGAATGGTGATGAGCATGAGTAACCGATGGAGGAGTGAAGCCTGGAGGATGACACAAGGAGTTAGACTTAGAAGCAAACGAGGGAGATGGGGATGGAACAAAAACAGACTGATATATAGGAAAAGGAGAAGCAGAAAAAACATATTGGGCAGGGGTAGATGATTTGATGGGACCAAAATTAAAGGATTGATTTGAGCAAGGAAACGAAGACTCATTAAATACAACATGGCGAGATATATAAAGACGGCCCGAGACAGGATCAAGACATAAATAACCCTTGTGATTAGAGCTATAACCCAGAAAAATGCACTCCTTAGACCGAAAAACAAGTTTATGAGCATTATAAGGCCTAAGGAAAGGAAAACACGCACACCCAAAAACACGAAGTAAAGAGTAGTCAGGAGAACGATTATAAAGAGCGTGGTAAGGACTTAAAGATTTAAGAACCGGAGTAGGAAGCCTATTAATGAGATAATGGCGGTTTGAAAGGCATAACTCCAAAATGAAAGAGGTAAATGAGAGTGAGCAAGCAAAGATAACCCCATCTCAACAACATGCCTATTTTTTCGTTCAACTCGACCATTCTGTTGAGGAGTATAAGGACAAGAGACTCGATGATGTATACCTTGCTTAGCCAAAAAGGAGGAAACACTACGAAACTCTCCACCCCAATCGGTTTGCAAGTTTTTAATAGAGCAGTCAAATTGTGTTTCAACCATCTTTTTAAAATGCATAAAGCAAGGAAGAGTCTCATCCTTAGTTTTGAGGAGATACATCCAAGAAAAGCGAGAATAATCATCAATGAACAAAAGAAAATAACGATTTCCATTGATACTAGGAATTGGAGATGGACCCCATACATCCGAATGTACTAATTCAAACGGTTTACATGACTTGTTTTCAGCTAAAACAAAAGGAAGACGATGGCTTTTCGCCATTTGACAAGAATTATAAAAAACATCAACATTAGAACAAGAAACATGAATTAAGGATAAAACTTGACACAAAACAGCAGTGTTGGATGGCCTAAACGGAAATGCCAATGAGGGACAGCAACTGAGGAAAGAAACACAGCAGCAGAAGACTTGGAATTAACAGCAGAACGAGCGGAAAACAGGGAGGAAACAACAGACACACGATATAGACCATCTTCAAGAGTTCCCCTGAGAAGTACCTGTTTGGATAGAAGATCCTTGACAAGGAAAAAGGAATCATAAAACTCAACAAATGCTTTATTGTCTTTACACAAGCGAGCCACACTTAATAATTTTTTAGTAATGGCCGGAGTGTAAAGAATAGAATCAAGGAATATAGGCTTAGTAGAATAAGATGCAATAAATTGAGAGCCAACATGAGAAATAGGGATATGCTTACCATCTCCAACGGTTACATGCTCACCACCAAGATAAGGCATAGAATGTGTAAGAGTAGAGGCATCCGGTGTCATATGATGGGTGGCGTCGGAGTCAAGAAACCAATTCTCATCGGGATGGTAGGATTCCATAGAAAAATTAGAGGAAGTATCCACAGAAGGTATTTGGGCAATGGTTGAGGTTAACAAAGCTTGAGGGGTAGGAGTTTGATATGCCAAATTTGTTCTATGATGACAAATCAGTGCGGTATGGCCAAACTTTCCACATATTTGACATTGTGGACGACTAGAGTTAGGACGGGAAGACCATTTTTGAAGAGGCTGAGAGTGAGGTTTACCAAGGAGGCTTGGAGAAAAACTATTTGAAGAGGCAGGGGAAGAGGAAAAGGATAATGGATTGAAGGGAGGTCTAGGAAAAGAGTTAGAAGGAGCACGAGGTGAAAGACGGCGACTGGTATTGTGAAGATTGAGACTAGCAAAATTTGCTTGAGCCAAGTTAAGTTGATCAACACTATTTTGCTTTTCTAATCGTGCCTCATACGCTAAAAGGAGACTACGAACATCTTCCAAAGCCGGGCTATCAGATCGATTTTGTATCGAAGTCACAAACGCATTATACTCACTCCCAAGACCATCCAGAATGTGAGCCAAATGATCTCTATATGAGATTGGCTCTCCTATGGCAAAAAACTTATCGGTAATATCTTTAATCTGTGACAAATACTGACTCACAGTGAGACCTTCTTTCTTAATCCGTTGAAGTTGAGTTTTAAGACCCATTATTCTAGCTGTAGTCTTAGAATCATAAGCTTGTTTTAAATAGTTCCAGATATCAGAAGCTGTTTCGAGACTAACTATTTCACCCATCTTTTCTTCAGAAAATGAGGAATACATCCAACACATAATAAAACGATTGTACCTCTCCCAAGTAAGAAAATCTGGATTCGGTTGGGACTGTTGAGCATCAAGGAACCTCGGTGGAGCTGGGATTGAACCATCGAGAAAGCCATGGAGCCCATTAGCCAATACAGCATTCAGAAGCTGATTTTTCCATAGTAAGAAATTAGAATCGGTAAGTTTAACAAATAAGGGTTGTGGGAGAGTGGGATAGGGATTTGGGGCAAACGGCTGAGCAAATGGGGTAGAGGGTACAGATTGCGGAACTTGTGAAGGTGGAAAAATTGCTGAGGGCGCGGGAAAGAGGGTGGGTAAAATGGTTGAAAGAAGGTAGAGGATGGGTAGAACGACTGAGATTGATAAGGGTTGAAGGGGGGTTGAGCTTGAGGAGCATTAGGGCGATTCTGATGCACAGTTGTTCGAGGCTGAGAAGATGGTTGAACAGGGGTCTGAGCAAGAGGTGTAATCACCGGAGTGGTTGTTGGTGTGGACGGTGTAATAATCGGTGGAGTAATAGGTGCAGACGAAGAAGAAGAAGAAGAGGTAGAAGCTTCAGTAGTCATGATTTTAAACCTCAGAGCTCTGATACCATAAAGGGAAAAGAGAAGAGCAGAGGAGAAAATATTTCTGATGTAATAGAATTGATTCTGCAGTGTACAATACTGAAGGGAAAGGACACCAAATATATTGCAATACAACACCACGTGGAGACCGCTAAAAGGGCCCAAGCTAACAGACAAAAGTATAATAAAACCAAGGAAATAACCCATGAAATATTAAGGATAAAGGGTATTTTATGAATGAGGAAGGGGTTGGGTGGGTTTGGGTTCAAAGAAGAAGAAGGAGAGGAGGAGGAGAAGGAGGCGTTGGCGGTGATGGTAATTGGTGAGAAGAGAAAGGAAATGGAAAGGGAGGGAAGAGCCGAGGGGAATCGAGTGAGGGAGAGAGAATAGGAGAAAGATTTTTTTTTAATTATTTTTTTAATTAAAAAATAATTATTTTATTTTTAACGGTGCCACATATCTTCTGTTAAGTAATTAACGACCCAAGGAATCAATAGAATTATTTTCGAAACAGTAGGGACTTGATTGTTCGATTTTGAAACTTAGGGACCTATTAGAAACTGATTCGAAACATGAGGAACCAAAAAGGTATTTTACCCTAGAATAAATTACAAGTTTAACTTATGAACTTTCAAATATGTGTATATCCAGACTCTGAATTTTAAAAAGTGTCTAACAGGTCCATGAATTTTTAATTTTGTGTCTAATAAATCCCTTAAATTTGAGTTTTGTACATAATAATTCTCTAACATATTCAATTTTTTTTAAAAAAATTAAATGTTTTTTAAGTTTGCCAGTATATAGAGGTGAAAAATTCAAACTCCTAACCTCTTTGGTCGAAAGTATATACTTTAACTAATTGAGTTATATTTATGTTGGCAAAAAAAAAAAAGTTCTATTTTTTTTTAAGATGAAACTGTGATATATATTACTTCAAACAAGTACAAAAATCAGTACATTTGCAATGAGCGTAGTTGCTCATCGATATAAGCTCATATGGAAAATTCCCTAGCCATAACATAGAAACTTGAGTACGTAAAGCTTTCCTAGCTAGGTAATCTGCTTTTCTATTTGCTTACCGTAGCACATAATGAAAAGATAAAGGGCAATAGGGATTTTTGGGCCCTTTTAAATGTTGGTTTGTATAAATGGGCCCCTTTTTTTAAATCTATTATTTGGGGACCCTTTGTTGATTTTAATGAGGTTAAATGACCATTATAGCCTTTGTTCAATTTTCAAAAAAAGAAATTAATTTTCTACACCACCAAAATAGATTTCCCACCAATTTTCCATTATTTTCCTTAATGAATAAGGAATTTGGAATGACAAAAAATTTCCTATTCTCATTCCCATTCTTATTCGCATTTTCATTCTTAATTCTTCTAGTCCTTTTGTCCCCATACAATATTCTTTGGTCCCAACACGATTTCACCACATCATCACGTTCCAACACGATTTCACCACATCATCACGTTTTGGATTGGCCAATCACACTCAAAACACTTCCGACATTCGAGTTTCTGAAGGAGGTATGTGATTACTACACTTTCAAGTTTTGATCGTTCAATTTTTTACGTTTAAGAGTACGTTCGTGGGTTTGGGACTTATTTTTGCGTCGCACTGCTCGAATTCTCGGTCGATTTTCGTTGTTCCCGGTCGGGAATCATATGCCACCGAGACCGGGAAACGTTACCGAGATCGGGAAAATCGACCGAGACCGGGAAAATCGATTTCGACTGGGAATTTTGCCTGTTTCATTATTTTATTTTATTTTTTTTCATTTTTTCCCTGTTCGTGCAGATAATGCCTCGTGTGTGGGTTTGTTATGGTGGCCTGTGGAAGGAGAGGGAAAATGAATATGAGGGTGGAGAGTTGACGGGTTTCGACATAGACATTGGTACTGCATACAGTGACTTCTTAAGTCGATTATATAGTTTAACCAGTATAAGTTCAGAGGAATTTGACCTTAGAATAAGATGTGTAGTCCAATTGATGTCTAGGGCCCCTGCGTTTGTTATTAGGAACGATGAAGGCCTTAACACCTTTTTGACCTGGAATAAGGTCTCTAATGTACCCATATACATATCCACAATCCCAAAGTGTCCTAGTAACCAAGCCTCACGACCATTAAATAAGGTGGAGCCGAATTTATCATCAACATCAGTCCCAAACAATATACCATCGGCATCTACATCCTTCCCATGCGATGAATCCAAAAATATTCCTTCGTATAACTTGGGGGATGATGAAGACTATGGTAGTGAACTTTATGGTGGCCAAGATTGGGGGGACTACGGAGATGAGGACATGGACACAGAGGTTGATGTAGCTGTGGGTGATGATGAGGAAGAGATTCACGTACAGTACAATGAGGATCCTTCTGCCTCTGAACAAGTGGCGACATGCTCTTCCGTTCCGAGTACTTCATCCAAGGCAATCATCATGACAACTCAGTCTTCCTCTTCTGAAGATGTAGAAGTTGGAGAAGTATTCATGTGTAAGAGAGACTTGTACATGAGGATGTCTGTGATTGCAATGAGAAGGAACTTCCAGTTTAGGGTTAATAAGTCAAAGAATAACATATGGGTAGCTGAGTGTGTAATTGAAGAATGCAAATGGAGGGTTCGAGCTATGACTGTTACTAAGAGGTGTGAAATATTTAAGATCACGAAGTACTGTAATATCCACACCTGTGTACGTGAAATGTTAACCCATGATCATAGACAAGCGAAGAGTTGGGTTATTGGAGATTTGATCAAGTCGAGGTTCCAAGACGTCGGTCGTACTTATAGGCCAAAGGATATTGTGAACGATATTAGACAAGATTTTGGTGTGAATTTAAGCTACGACAAGGCTTGGCGGGCTAGAGAAGAAGCTTTTATTCTTGCTAGAGGATCTCCAGAAGAATCTTACAGATTGTTACCAAAATTTGGTGAAGCATTGAAAATTGAAAACCCCGGTACATTGTTCGACTTAGAACTTGAAGACGATGGACACTTTAAGCATGTGTTTATGGCACTAGGTGCTTCTATTGGAGGGTTCAAAAGCTCTATTCGTCTAGTTTTAGTGGTTGATGGAACACACTTACAAGAAAAATTCTGTGGGAAGCTCCTTATTGCGACCGGTGTAGATGGTAACAACCAGTTATATCCTGTAGGGTGGGCCTTGGCTGGGGGAGAAACTGATCAGTCATGGACGTACTTTTTTCGACAGATGGAACGTGCAGTTGGACAAGTTCCTGGTCTGGTCATCGTGTCTGACAGACATGCCAGCATTGGTAAGGCAGTCAAAACTGTATTTCCTAATGCATTTCACTGCGTGTGTATCCGACACTTAGGGGAGAACCTGAAGACGCATTTCAAGATCGGGAACTTTATGAAAATATTTGACGGAGCTGCAAGCGCATTTCGCGTGGTTGAATTCAATGAGTATTGGCAGCAACTCCCAGAAAATGTCAGGACATACCTACAAAGGGTTGGAATTGAGAGGTGGGCTCGAGCATACCAGTGTGGTCGTCGGTATAACCAAATGACCACCAATCTTGCGGAGTGCACTAACTCAGTGTTGAAAGAAGCACGAGAGCTCCCAATCACCGCATTCATGGATCATATCAGAGGGTGGCTCCAAGCAAAATACTACAAACGCAGGAATAAACACTCCAGTAACCCGGGTCAGTGGTCGAAGTTTGCAATGGAAGTTTTGGAAAAAGCAGAGGAGAAGTCACGGAGGCACGTTGTCAAACCTATTGCTCGATATGAGTTTAATGTCGAGGACGGACATTTGGGTGGACGTGTCAACCTTCACGCTAGAACATGCACATGTCGTGAATTTGAGTATTACGAACTTCCATGCTCCCATGCGATCGCTGCATGCACTTATCGACATATTGAATATCATACACTTTGTTCCAGAGTCTACCATGTAGACTCTTTGATAGATGCATATGCACAGCCCATACAACCTCTTGGGCATGAGTCGGAGTGGAAGAGGTCACCTCAATTTGTCGATGTGGAAGTCTTGCCTCCTCGAAGAGTGCCTAGAGTTGGTCGTCGTCAGACGTTGAGAAAACCGTCTACGGGAGAAGTGCGGCATGTCCGCAAATGCAGCCGGTGCGGGAATAGGGGTCATAACAGAAAAACATGCAGACAACCATTGAACAATTCTTGATGTTTTAGACAATTTTAGTACATTTCTCTATTTTGACATGAATATTTGTATCATGGAGATGTTTTAGACATGAATTTTATTACATTTCTATATTTTGAAGTATCTATTTTCTCCGTTCATCATTTACTTTATATAGCGTACATCAAATTAAAAAAAATACTGGAAAAAAATTACGTTGCATAGTCTGTTTATTAACGTATACAATAAGTATATAAATGACATTTTAACTACAATGGTATTGAAATGTAAACTAAATCATGTTTTACTAAAAGAACGACATATTGGCCCAAAGTTGTACAACAAATTGACGCCTACAAAACTCCATTTTCTCTTGACTAAGACTACCTAAATCTGATTTAGTTACATCATATTCTAAAAACTTTACAGTGAAAACCCCACAATCTCCACTATCTTGTTGTTGTGGCACTTGGGTCTTCCTTCTGAATCGCCATGGATGTCTTGGAAGAGACAGATTATCCTTCATAACGTCGCACTTCAGTAGCAGCCTAGGGAAAATGGTGCATACCGTATTCATCTGCTTCGCTATGTCTGCATCTGAATTCAGTGCCGTTAGGGAGTCTGTCAACACAAATTCGCCCATTTCCAAGTCAGCGCACAGTAGAACCCAATGGTTTCTACCTAAGTTGAAGGGCATGTAGACAGCATCAACCGAACTCCAATGAACATTATAGTCTGTGTGTTCTCCCTTTACGTATTTAGTGACCGTCTCGAATCTTCTCCAATCGAACGTGTCGTTCCAATGGTCACTATGAAGGAGTTCTTCGTACACATCCTCGCGCCTCAAAAATTCCTGCACAACATCCAATATTAGTATAATTCAGATTAATTGTCATTCTATAAAGATGAAAATATGTACTGTTACAAATACATCAGCCGTGACGAACTTTCGATGGCATAAGTCAGGACGGGTATCCATCTTCTTTCGAACAAAGAGGAAGAGAGAGTCAATCACCTATAGAATCAGAAGAATAGTGAATTGTAGAATCATAAACCATGACATTTACAAATCAACATCAGTGATAAAATGGGTTGTACCTCATCACCCATCCAATGAAACGATGTGAGTAATGTCTTGAACTATTGTTTACTTCTGTATGCATAGACCGTCTTGAGCTCCAATCCATCAGACAATGGGTCATCCAACCATTTCTGGAACTTGGTCTCGTACTCCTCAGGAATGGCACGCATGGGATCGTATCGCTTAACTTTCCTCCTTTTTCCGTCCGATCTGGTGTCAGCCCATGGAGACCGAAGCTTCCAAGAAATTTGTCGGGTCCGCTTTCCCCGTCTTTTTACCAATTCATACGGCCCAATAACTTTAACCTCCTCAACATCCTCATCACTTAACTCAACAGGCTACAAACATACATTTAATACATTAGTCAAATTTATATAATATTGTTTATATTAAGACAAATGATTACCTCAGCCTTAGGTACAATGAACTCGACTGGGTCTGTACTTGGTTGATACTCCATGTCAGTAATGGAGTGAGACAATACGTCAGTGGTTAGTTGAGACTCCAACTCCTGTAAATCCCGATACATTTATTTATGGAAATGTTAAATTTAAAATATGATAGGGTAAGAAATATTATTACTGTAATATGCTCTATGTCATCCGCTTCATCAACGTCCTTCTCCTTCCCGTCCTCTCCTCTGTCGCTTCCTCCTCCTTCATGTCCTTCTTTATTGTCATCTGGTCTACCATCGTCATCCGGTCCTTTCGATGGACCACCCTTGTCTTCGAGTCCTTTCGATGGACCACCGACGTAATCTGGTCCTTTTGATGGACCACCCTCGTCATCCGGACCATCTTTGGGTCCAAAATACTTCTCAGGGTCCACGAATTTAGCCTGAAAGTTTACAAATGTTATAAGAAATAAAACCAACCAATACAATAACAATGATCAACTACCAGAATACCTTAGATAGGCAACGCAAGAACTTGGTAATAGACTTGAGGGATGTCTCCATATTAGACATGCGAGCATCCATTCTCTCCATCCGGCTATCCATAAGTTGTAGCCACTGGCTACATTCACAAGTCTGCTTTGAATTTTTCTTCTTTTTCTTTTTCTTCTCCTTCGTGCTCTCATCCTCTTTTTCTACTTCATTCTCTTTCTCTTTTCCTTTGTTTTTGTCATCTTGTTCCCTTCCTCTTTTATTTGAAACTTCTGGAGAAGCTTCAGTGACATCCAACATCTCAGTATCGGCTACAGTAGCCTCCTCTACAACAGGGAGTATAGCCTCAGATACAGTAGGTTGTCTCTCTGTTTCTTGATCTGGTTCTTGCTCCGGCTCTAGTATTGGCTCAGGCGCCGACTCCGGTGCACGTGGAGGCTCCATCACTCGATTCATGAATTGACTCTCCTCTACAGAAGAAACAAGACTCAACGTAACTCTTGCCTGAAAAAAATGACTTAGTTACCATCAAAAGTTTACAAATAATAATGAAGACAAAACATTTTAAAAAATAAAATAACTAACCGCTCGGGATCCAAAAACCTCATTAGCAATGATTGTGTATGATGGGGAGTGGGAGCAAGACCATCGACGAATGCGTGGGATGGCCGTCTCACTTATACGATTGGCAACACGTCTAGTGAGAGATGAAACGGTCTCGTAAGCTCATATCTGTGTAAATAAAAAATAAAAGAAAAAATGGGAAACCGTACCAAACTATATGAAGATTACATTTCAAAAGTTTATTTATCTACTAACCTGAAAAGCAAACGGGAAACCGTACAGACTGTATGTCTCCTGTTTCTTTGGACCACCGCCCTTGCGCTTGTACGACTCAGCCTTCCCCTTTAGTGCTTTTTTAGACTTTTTATTGTCTTGTCAAACACGATGGTACTCCAGTCCTCATTGCAGAATACAACCCAGTTATCCATCAAGTTTAGAGTGCTGGCATCTACTTGTTGTTTGCGTTCCCTCCCCATCAAAGCCAACTCAAAAAAATAAAACGATGCGATCTTAACTGCATCTTCGTCGTTCTCAAACTGAAGGGTCGGAAACGACTTATCTAACTCATCCACCTTCATACCTACATTCTCCCTAAAATATAATCTTAGGAGTCTATTGGGAGGGCCCTCTATATCTCTCCTCATTGGTCTAAATGAATGACGAAGGCCGGTTATGAGGTCAAACTCTCTCTTACCAAATGAGACCTTCTGACCTAACAATTTAAAACTCATCACATTTGCCCTATTCTCCTCTACTTCCCTAAGGAGGATGTAGTGTACTAATTGGCCATTAAAAATAACATTCACGTCTATTAAAGGTCCGAAACATGTTTGCCTAAAGAGGTTTAATTGGGTAGGACTTAGGGTTGACTTAATATTGCTAATGGTTTTGTTTAGGTGTGAGCAACATGTCAACGCAGTAGGAAAATGGTCAGTGATGGGGATTTTCTCGGTGATTTCCATACTAGACCTATCAAATTACAACAATACATATTCAACATTTAAAATATATATACAAAGTAAAAAAACTAAAAAAAAACTAAAAACAAGCACTCTGCAGGAATTCCCGGTCGAAATCGAGGGTTGGGTTGGTATGTGTAGTTTCTCGGTCAACCGAGAAAGGCTTCGAGTTCTGCCATATTTCCCGGTTGACCGAGAAATTCCCGGTCAAAATCGAGGGTTGGGATTGGTACGTGTAATTTCTCGGCCAACCGTGAAAGGCTTCGAGGTCTGCCATATTTCTCGGTTGACTGAGAAATTACAGAGGATGAATCCCGGCCGGGATTCATCGTTTTTCCAGAAAACCTCTGTCATAAACACCACAGAATCGTCTTTTTCTTCCCTCTACCCTCCTCAGAAACCGCCGACACACTTAAATAAACCCTAAAACCTAATCAGAAACCAGCGAATATCGAAAAACCCTAGATTTTTAATAAAACCCAAAAATACAACTACCGAAGGTCGAAATCGGGCGATTAAAACCCTAATAAAATGGAAAATGATAGTAGTTACTTACCTCGTGTTGTTCTAAGCTTGATTTTGCTGAAGATTTGCAAGGAAAAATGTAAACGATCGTGAGGAATGGAGCAGTCGTCATGGGGAGAAGGGTGAGAGTAAGGAAGAAAGCCAACGGTCGATAGAGGGAGAAAAATTTTTAAGAGCAAGGACATTTAAGTCTTTTAAATTAATCAAGGGTCCCCAAATAAGTGAATCTCAACCTTGGGCCCATTTATACAAACCAACATTTAAAAGGGCCCAAAAATCCCTATTGCCCAAAGATAAAACCTCAAAGGTTGTAATTTGCCGACGAATGTCTAAAATCCAGTGATGGACATCAGAAGTGATTTGAATATCTCATCGAATCATCTTAACGACATTAACGGAGTTCGAAAAAACATATGCACGATTAAACGTCATACGTTGGAGAAGCCGAATGCCATGAAGGATCGCATTAACCTCCACCGCCAAAGGATTATGTGATACCAAATCAATAAACTTCATTGCACCTTGGATATTATCATCATGGCCGAGAATCACCGCCCCATAGCATGTCCCACGCATGTCTTCTTTTACCACCGCATCAATGTAGAGCCTAATCGATCCTTCACCTATCACAGGTTTCGCAGATCGTGGCAGCAGGGACAATGTAGTCACGCATGGTTTAGGCCTTGTTTCTACCCAGTAATCAGAGATCCACTCACATCGCTTTTGCCATTCCATGATAGGCATGTTATTGGCAACACTGTTTCTATCATTCCAAATAGACCATAGCGAAATACATACCTTTTCAAAAGTCTCTACATTTAAATTGTGTGCAAGACAAACTATGCGATCAACGAAATTTTCATGAGTTGGAATATTGTTATCCACCCGTTGGAACATGGCTTTGCATATCCGCCGAGATCGTTTGCAACCACATAAGGCATGATCAATGGTCTCCATTTTCGAACTACATATGCAGCACATGGGAGAAAGATTTATACCCCTTTTCCAAAGACAAAAATTAGTTGGTAAACACCCATGATAGGCTTTCCAAATAAATAATTTAATCTTTTGGGGAACTTTCAATCTCCATAAAGATCTCCACCAACTCTGCTGAGAGTTAGAACTAACAGCTTCCTGGCCAATTGGCATCGCCTTAGCAACTTTATATCAACTACGTACTGAATATAACCCATTCGAACAGTAATGCCATATCCATTCATCTTCTTCACTGGAAGTATTGATTGGAATGGTTTCTATGATATGCATGTCGCCCTGCATAACCACTTCCTTGATTTTACTCAAATCTCACGCCCTTGTGGGTGTTATAAAGTCAGATACAGTGGCCATCTCCTGATGTGCAATCCCAGGTAATACAATCAGTTTGAAAGTAGTTACCTTACGAATCCATGGGTCTTTAAAGAAATGCATAGAGGTGCCATTTCCAATTCGCTTGCGCAAACCCATCTGCAAGAGATCTCTAGCCCATACAAAGCCCCTCCAAAAAAAAGAACAATTACCTTTAATTGGCGCTTGTAGGAGTGAACCTTGATTAGCATATCTCCCCCTTATAATCTTGGATACCAGCAAGTTTGGGTTTGTAAATAGCCTCCACACCTGCTTTGCCAAAAGAGCTTTGGTAAAAGTTTCCAAATCACGAAAATTTAAACCATCATGCTCCTTTGGTAAACACAGCTTATCCCAACGTTTCCAATGAATCTTTCTCTTAGTTTCTGTAGATCCTCACCAAAACCTTGTCATCATAGCATGCAAGTCATCACAAAGTGTTTTCGGAAGGCGAAAGCAACTCATGATGTACGTTGGAATTGATTGGGCAATGCTCTTGATTAGCACTTCCTTTCCCCCAATAGAAAAAAATTATCTTTCCATCCTTGCAGCGTTTGCCAAACTCGTTGTTTGATACTTTGAAAGTCATCCTGCTGTCGTCTACTAAAAGCCGAAGGCACTCCCAAATATCTACCTAGGCTATCAACCATAGGCATGCCCACCAAATTGGATATGACGGATCTGAACTCAATAGGCACAATAGGAGAGAAATATAAAGCAGATTTGTCAATATTCACCTTCTGCCCAGATGTCGTTTCATATAAGGTGAGGATAGATCGTAGTGACCAAACTTGTTCAATAGAGACCTGACAAAACATAAGACTATCATCTGCAAAGAAAAGGTGAGAAATCGAAGGGCACAACTTCCCTGGTTTAACACCAGAAATATTTCCTTTTGCTTCTGCTCCTAAAATAAGAGAAGATAACACTTCTAAAACAAGCAAAAACAAGTATGGGGATAGAGGATCACCCTGACGAAGACCCCGCTGAGGGATAATATTACCCTTGGGGACTCCATTTATCAGAATGGAAAACTTTGGGGTTCGAACACAACCCATTAAAAGCTGGACCCAATTGGGATGAAAACCAAGCTTTAGCAATAAACGTTCCAAAAAAATCCACTCCACCCGATCATATGCCTTGCTCTTGTCTAATTTGAAAGAGACCCAACCCTTTCACCTTTTCCGTTTCTTCCTTAATGTATGCAAACATTCATGCCCCATAATTACGTTGTCAAAAATTGAACGGCCAGGAACAAAAGTAGATTGATTTTCAGAGATAACATCTTGCAAAACCCACTTCATGCGATTGACTAAGACCTTGGAAATAATTTTATAAGAGACTTTACATAAACTAATTGGTTTATACTTTTGACCTAAGGTATCAGAGCTATACGAGAATCATTCCACTCACTAATATAACAAACCATATTGAGCATTTCCAAACAGTTTAAAACAGTAATGTCACCAACCTTGTTCCAGAAGCGTTGGTAAAAAAAGGCAGGAAAACCATCAGGGCTCGACACCTTGGACGGGTGCATTTGGTTTATGGCTTTTTCAATCTCACATCTTGTGAATGGAGCAAGCAACTTTTCGTTCATGGTTGGTGTCACTCTTTCCTTCAAATCTTGCAAAGCATTATCAATTGAAACTAAATGAGGATTAAAAGTTGAGAATAATTGGGTGAAATATGCGATAAAGGCTTGCTCCAATTGGGTTTTATTTTTTATCCAAACACCATTGGAATCTTGAATCTCATGAATTTCATTTCTCTTTTTCCTCTGAGAAGACTGCTTGTGAAACCAATGAGTGTTCCTGTCCCCCTAATGTAACCAGCTTTCACGTGAACGTAGTTTCTAGTATTTTTCTTCCTCTTCCAACGCTTTATCCAACTGATCCTCCACTCTTTTGATTTCAGAGAAATCCCACGGGGGTGGCTTACTATATAGTTCCTGAAGAATGCGTTGATGGGAAAAAATATTTCGCCTAATGGAAGTAAAAGTGCCTTTGCCCCATTGTTTTAATCGAGATCTACAATTCTTTAGACATGATTCAAGGCGTTGATGATTCTCCCCTTGCCTTGTCCAACAACCCAACTCTGCTATGATATTTTTACAATCCGGATGTTGGGTCCAAACCTCCTCAAAACGGAACTTATGCGAGGAAGAAACCACTTGTGAATCAACTTCATGGTTCCCATCAAACATAATAGGGCGATGGTCATAATGAGCCCAATTAAGATGAACAACGGATCCAAGAGGGAAAATTTGGAGAAAAGCTTCATTTGCAACGAAACTATCTAGTCTCTCATTTATCTGCGATTCAGTCTCCTGTCTATTGGACCATGTGAACATATCACCCACATAATCCATATCTTGCAACCCACAGTCATCCAAGGCTATTCGAAACATTTGAAGTTGGGTATTTCGAACTGGGTTTCCACCCTCATTTTCCTCCTGTAAAAGGGTTGCATTGAAATCTCCTCCCACTACCCAAGCAGAGTCATCATGATTGTATAAACATCGAAGCAACTCCCAAGTGTGGCTTCTGTGGTTAGTATTTGGGTTACCATATATGCCAGAAAAACGCCACAATTTGGAATCCCATTTGATCGAAGCATCAATGTGAAACTTGGAATATGATCTAATTGTGACATCCACATCTTCTTTCCAAAGAAGACATAAACCCTCACTACACCCAACACAATCCATAGAGAAACAACCAGAATAATTCAAGGATAACTTAATTTTATTGAGATTACACACATTTGCGCTACATTTAGTTTCTAACAAAAAAAGTAGGTGAAGATTAAAGTGACGTATACCATCACTAACGACATGGAATGTCTGTGGATTCCCCAGACCAGGGACATTCCAACACAACGTTTTCATGACTCTCGGCGGGGCTGTTCAACAGCCTCCACCGTTGGTTTATTATCATTGGATATGTTCTCCTCGTCAACTCGAACACGCTTCAGTGAGGCTCCAACTTGTCCCTCTCCCATTCGTTTTTTTTATTCTCCATGAATCCGCTGTAGGCAGACTTGATATATAGGAGGCCTTCAGGCTCGTCGTTTCCATCCTTTGACTTCTGGCCCAATTTTGGATGCATACTCTGCCGTGACCGAATTCTCCCCAAAAGCAGCGATGGACTTTGCTAATAAAGTAGCCCAATCATCCCTCTTCTTGTCTGCATTTTCAGTGGCCTTCAATCCGTCTCCACGATTCTATCCATTGGACCATTCAGATAGAGAGTAAGACCCGACCTGTAGTTTAGGCGCAAGAGAACCGGAAATGGAATCAATGCTGGAAGAAATCCCATGCGTAACTGCCGGCGGGTTGGATGCTCCTTGACCAGTGGAAAAATTGAAACTCATCTCCTCATTATGGGTAATTGATTTCCCTTTATTGTCTGCAGGAATTTCAGGCCCAGCCTATTTATGGCTGGATGTAGAAAACTCGTCATTATTTCCATACTCAAGCTTCTTCTTAACTTTTGAGAAATCTGGTGCATTAACGCTCAATGGCTGAGCATTTATTGGCTCCTGCACCACCGTAATGGGCACAACAGTCGTAACAACTATTGGGTTTTATGCCCTAAAACTCGTAGATAGTGGATGTAACCGTTGACCGGATATTAATGAAATAATATTGATATATTTTTCCATTAAATGTTATTAGTTATTTTATATTTGTTTTTGCCTAAAAATAACCCTAATCAAATAAATTAGACATCCTAGGCTGTAATATAAGTCTTGAACTATATGTAGCGACATATGAGATCATTGTTCAAGAAATAGCCTAAAGGGTCTATAGTATAGGGATAAGACTGGGTGCCTTATCCTGACGACACTATGGATACGACCCACTTTGTATTTGATACAAACGCTATGATCCAACACATTCGTGTAGGAGACATGCGAGTGGGGGTATCCGGGGGTATCCTATACAATGAGTTTGCATAAGACTGGATCGCGAAATAGTAACCACTGGTTATAACACCGTTAACTAGTTGGTTTTCTATTTCACTAGGACGACCTAGACAACTTGGTTTTAATCTAGAGTTGATTATGAACTCCTGCTCATGAGGGATTGTCCTTTGATTTGTATGGGTGAGAGTAGCCAATACGCTGACTAAATAAGCCTACCATTTTGGGGACAAGACCAAGTGGGGAGCTGAGAACATAATTGTACAAGATGGAATTCACTCATTCCCGACTTTAGGGAAGCAGATGAGTGTTCCCTTAAGTGGTCACTCTCAGTCTTGAACAAAGGGCCCTACCCTCTCAATGGCACGAGAGGGTTTTTATGTTTGATGGTTGGACCACAAACAAGTTGTTTATTAGAGGAGAACTGGTACTTAAGGAAATAGAAGTAACCTAGGGGTAAAACGGTAATTTGACCCAACTGGTGTTACGAACACTCGTGAAGGACTAACTAGTCGATATTGGTCTAGATCCGTGGACACAGAAAATATGTCTGCAGTGAGAAGAGTGCAACTGTGAGTCTATAGTGAAATGTACATAGTTAACGAATATTGATTAATGTGGTTAATGAGTTTGACCAATTAATCTCACATCGTTGGAGCTTCTGATCTGCAGGTCCATTAGGTCCTACTGGTAGCTCATAAAGTAATTTGAGGCAACTAAGTAATAAATGTAAATTGAAAATGTTCAATTTACTAAGGGAAACAATATAATATATATTGATATATTATTATGAGAGAAATTAATATGTTAATTATTTGAAGAAATTCAAATATTAATATAAATTTGAGTAACATTAAATTTATGGAAGTTTGAAAGAGTTCAAATAATGAATTAATTAACTTTAAGGCCTAAAATCTATTTGGGCAAATTAATTAATTCAAGGCTGGAAATTAAATATGTGATATTTAATTGGTGGTTAATTAATTAAAGAATTCATTAACCGGGAATTAATCAATTATGGAAATAATTAATCACAGGAAGTGATTAATCATTTATGGAAATGATCTAATCACTTATGGAAGTAATTTGTCATTTGTAGAAAAGATTAATCAATTATAGAATTGATTGATCATGGATTGATTAAATAAGGAATAAGATTGAATCAATTTTGGAAAAGATTGATTTAATTGAATATTTTATTCATGGCCTCTCTTCTATAAGTAGAACACTAGACCTAATTGATTCAGTACTCTCCTCTTGCTCTTAGGCTCACAAGACAAGACCTAGGATTCTCTCTAGCCTCCCTCTTAGAGAAAGACTCCTACAAGTCTTTTGCCTCCTAGGCTTAGAGACATACCGGTGTAACCTCTGTGGTTATTGTCATTCAAGAAGAAATTTCCAGTGATTAAAAGACAAGAGGGCTGCTGCATTTTTGTCCGTTGGAGCGTCGTTGGCGAAGAACGGTCAAGTCTACAACGAAAGTTTGTAACTGTTCTTTCCCGTTTCTTTAGAAAAGCATGAAAATAAATTAGATTTAATTTTCAAGCATGTTTATAGCTATTTACAACAACTTTAAAGCATGTTTAAAGTTTATATTTTGCCTTTTCGTAACGGTATTTTAATGTTAATTAATATACGACGTAAGGTCCAATCGATGCGCTTCCGCTGCGTAGGGGTTTTTATCCCCTTCAACAACCTCCTCCACCGCCAGTGAGATATCCATTGATTGGCTTCTGAATCCAGTTAACGGCGATGAATGAGACGTTTTCCCATGCCTCTGAGGTTGATCGATAGCCACTACATGAGCACCTGTCGATGAAGCATTCTGGGTTGGAGACACATCCATCATCATTCGATTATGGTTTGGTGGGATTGTGCTTGGTGAACGAAAAACAATCGTTGATCTCCCTGTAAATGTCATCCACACTCTGTATTTCGGTTGTCGTAAAGAAGAACCTGCATCAAAATAAATAAACGTGCAAACCTCGGTCGCATGTCCGATTCTACCACAGTAGGCACAAATTTGTGGGAGTTTCTCGTATTTGATTGAAGTCCAAACACTCCCCAAAGGTTCATCAAGACGAACCTTGATGCCTCGACGAAAAGGTTTCGTGATATCAAGAGTGATTCACACTCAGAGACTTTCCTTCCATCCAAACACTCTTCAAAACTTCAACACTCCTTAAAGACCAAACACTCTTCAAGATCTAAACACTTATTGAAGACCAAATACTCTTCAAAACTTCAAGACCCCAAGACTCCAAAACTTCAAGACTTGAAAACTTCAAGAACTTCAAGAATCAATTGAATCTTCAAACTCGAGAACAAGCGTTTCATCCCTCGACTGAAACACACTCACACACAAGAGAGATAATCAGAGGATAAATATTAGAGATTGTACATCCACACGCATACAACATTAATACAAATCAAAGTTTATTTCACATGTCTCATCTTTGAAGTTACGTCTGAACAAAATATAATATAAATTTGACCGTATATAATTAATTTTGCAAAAGAGAATATATATGAGAGTATTAATTTTTTTTTAGATTGATAGTTCAATCATATTAAAATAGTAAAAAATATATATTAAAAATTTTAATAAACAAAATATAATTCATTAATTTTCTTGGCAGTAAGGCAAATGGTATCAAAATATAATTGATTAAAGTTTGGCTTTGAGTACATATAAATTTAAATACACTATAAAGTTTTCATAAATGTATGGAATTTAAAAAGTTTTTGGAATATGGAAAATTTATTCTTTTCATATTCTAAAATATTAAAGATTTGGCTTTTAATTTCAATTAGCTATATGATTTAATGATTTAGAATTTCAAAAGGTAACTTTTTCATTACCTTCAACTATAAAAATATAGTTGTCAAAGCGAGCATAGCTCATCGGTAATTGACATATACCTTCGACTAAGAGGTCAAAGGTTCGAATCCCCCCACCCCCAAAGGTTCGAATACTTGACATGACTCACGTGGAGGTAAAGAATCATCTTCTAACTCGCTTAGACGTCAGATATCAGCACTCCTTTTAGTAATGAAAACTTTATTTACAGAAAAGGACATTATCCCTATTTTTTTTTTTTTTTTGAATAAGACATTATCCCTATTCAAGCAAACAAAAAAAAAGAAATCAAATTTCTTTTAATCTTAGGAACTATATATGCATTAACTAATAACATATATCTGACTCTAACATCCAACTGTTATCAGGAGCTCATTCCTTGAAAGGAAGAACACACGTGATGAGTGGCACCAGAATTAAGGATCCAAGTTCTATCATCATTTTCCACTATACACGTTTCAATGACCAATAAATCACATTTATTGTCATTGATATTAGCTAGGCAATTTGCGCTAGCAACACACACACCTCAATAATGCCAAATGTAATTATGGTATTAATTATGGTATATCTAATACAACCAATGAAACGAACTAAGACACTAATCTTGTGGCAAATGATATGAGATTGGTCTTAACTAAGGAATGTACTCAGGGTCACGTGTCTAGTTCATATCGAACTGTTCATGATGAATACGACACAAACACTTGCTCGAGTGCAAGTATACACTATCAAATAATAAAGTAGAAAGTATTTTGGATATCGTACCCAAGGGAGATGATGTCTAGTTGAAAAACGCAAAATTCTGCAAAATAAGAACCTCCTCTAAATTTGCAACCACGAAGATGGTAACCAAAGAAATAATTTTGAATGGGGTTTTAATTGAAGACTAAAATAGAGAAAAGAAAGTAAATGAAAACGGTAAAGACTTGTGAGATAAACGGAGAAATTCAAATAGTATCAACCGACAATATTAGATTGCGCCCACCTTTGCACTCGCAACTTACTCAGGCACTACAAACGGCTGAAGAATACTATCTATGTTGCCCACATAGACATGGTACAGATAGCATCCTTCAGTTGCACCCGCAATTACCCTGACGACTAGATTGTGAGTTAAGTCCCACTTCTATTCAGCTCCGCTATAGGTTCCTTTAGAAGACTAAACCAACTAGACATCTATTTCTAGGGCTAGCTGAAACTTAGGTAAATAATGCTTACGATTCTTAAAACCCTAGTTGTTCCAGTCCTATTTCTAGGATTAGGGGTGCAAGAACTAACCGAAAAATCGAAAAATAGCCCAAACCGCCCGAAACCGCCACCTATTCTGTTTCGGTTCGGTCCAGTCGGTCGGCAGCGGTCTGGAGATTAGAGAAATTGAAGGTAATCGGTTCGGCTCGATTCATACTTAATGTGATAAAAAATATAACCGAGTCGACCGATTATTTAATACATTACATGCAACGTGCGTAAGTCCATAACTTTCGTTATTTCTCCTCCCTCTTCGTGATTCACTTTCACGATTTCAAAGACTGGACAAGTGTAATGGGCTGACCTGATTAATATTCTATTTTCATGTTTGAGTCTTTTGATGAAATTTGTTAATTCGAATATTTGATTTCCATTTTCAATATGTTGTTTTCCTTTTTAGTTCCAAATTAAAATTTTCAATTAATTTTTATTTTCTAAATTTTGGCTTGCCTTCTACTTCAAGTTTCTTCCAAATTTTAAATTTTGTAGTTTCCATTTTCTCTTATTCCAAATCTAAAAAGATAAATATATTCCTTATTTATTCGAAATGATGGGATCTAAAAAAAACATAAAATATATAAACAAGAATTACAAGAACATTGAACACAAACATAAATTTGAAAATAATCACCAATTGGACCGGAGGCCGAAGGGACTTGAGTTGAGGAGGTTGAGCCGTCGGGGGAGAGGGTCCACAAATTCACAAACTTCTTCTGCTAGTGCTCGTGATCCCGTTTGAGTCTTTTTTGTGAGTATTTACCGTTTATGCTTGTGAATTAAATTGTAAATTGCTATTGCTTAGTTGATTTTCTTTTTGCTATTTAGTATTTAGTATTTGCTTTGCTAAATGCTAATTAATAGTTAATATTTATATTTAGTAATCAGTAAACCAATTGCAATTGCAAAATACCAGTTATAGCCACTGCAATGGTATTAATCATTTTTTTTGCTAATTAAAGTTAAACAAACTAATCAGTAAATTAGTAATATTCGGAAGGGAATAAGCCTGTCGTTGCAAAAAAAAAAAAAAAAAAAAAAAGAAGTAAATTAGTAATGTTTTTCTTTTACTTTACTTTAGTAATTAGTTTAGTTTTAAACTTTTTTAGCTTTAGTTTTATTCATAAGTTTTTTTTTTTCGTTATTCTTTTTTAGTTAAGTTATTAGTAATTTAGTATTAGTATTTAATTATTTATTTATATTTCATCATGGCATAATACTTAATACAATTTACATTGTTATACTTGATTTTGATTGTTAGTGTAATAATTTATATTTTCCAATAGTGTATAATAGAAATTCTAAATTTAATTTACTATTTAATTTAATAATTTAGTATATTATTAATTTAACAGTTTAAATTTTTAACTAGACACTACATACTAGATATTTACATTGATAGAAATTATAGATTAGATTAATAAGTTTGCCTTCCTTTTAATTATTAGTAACTTTAAATTTAATAATATTTTTATTAATTGACAGTGATATCAATTATCAAATTAAATCCTGACAAATTCAAAAAGAAATGAAGTTGAAATTGATTGTGAGGAGAATGACGATTTGGATGAACTTGCTGAGACGTCACCACCACCACCTAAGAATGAGAGAGGAAAAGAACTTCTATGGTATTGGATCACTTCACTAAATTACCTTATTGTAGTGAAGATAAACCTCAAGCCAAATGTAATTATTGTGACACTGTATATGCATGTCATACAAAGAGGAACAGACCAGGGACAATGAGATTATATATTGAGAGTTATTGCAAAAAAAGTCATTTTGGAAAAACAAAATATGCATCTCAACAGAAATTGGTATTTAAAAATAATGATGGTGTAGGAGATGATAAAGCAAATACATCACTTAAGTGTGCAACTTTTACTGTAGAGAATGCTAGGAGACTTCTCGCTGAAATGATCATAATTGATGAGTTATCCTTTAGATTTGTGGAGAGTGAAGGATTTAGGAAATTTGTGGAGAGGACGATCACTTTATTGGAACCTAAATTTGTTCTTCCTTCTCATACTACAATTGTCAAGGATATTTTAGCTATATATACCACCAAAAAACAAGTTTTGAAAGAACTTTTTGTAGATCAAGGATTTAGAATTTCACTCACAACTGATACCTGGACATCTTGTCAAAATATTAACTATATGGTATTGACATCACATTTTATTGATAGTAATTGGAAGTTGCATAAGAGGACCATCAATTTCTCTCAAATAGATAATCATAGAGGGGAGACCATAGGAGGAGAAGTTGAACGATATTTGAAACATTGGGGAATTGAAAAGGTGTTGACGTTGACTGTTGATGATGCTTCATCGAATGATACTGCTATTGCTTATCTAGTTAAGTGTTTTAAACATGGATTGGTGTTGGATGATGAGTTTTTGCATGTTAGATGTTGTGCACATATTCTGTAACGCCCCAACTTATCCAACCTTTAGCCTAGAGACGTTACTTCAACCCTTAAGCCCTTATCTATGGAACTGAACCACTTTAAACCAGATGTACCGAAAATTTCGACAGCATAACGCCGTAAAATGACCAGAACCAAAAATTTTCAAACACCTAATAAACAAATAAAACACTTCAAAACAACCAACTCAACTCCACCAACTTCATTTCAGATTCACAGCCTACTTCTCTAAATGAGTCAGGTCTCGTAACAACATGCATTAACTCAAATCATGCAACGGAACACAATATTCACTAAACTTTTAATTACACCAACAACTTAATCCAAAAGAATGTTAACTAACAACTTTATTTCATGAATGATAAACAATGGAACTAAACCTTCAGTTCATAATCAAAAACATCACAACCAAAACTGACCATAACAGAGCAACAGTTAACAACTAAGCTACTACTCAAGCGAAACAAAAATAAACCAAACCATCTATAGCCTAGTCCAACAAAACAAGGAAAAGAAAACCCAAACGCCCTAGGGTTCCTCCTCGTAGTTCTCCTCCTCCTCTCTAAGGTCCAGCTCGTCATCCAACCTGCAACATCTAAAATGTTTGGGGAAAAAGATGAGGAAGGGGGTATCAGTGCAACCATGGTACTGGTAAGCAGCTTACACTTACCAAGCCACAAACACAACCAATACACTCTACTTGCTTAGCACACGCATCCAACAACGTTACACAATCGCAACAAACAAGATCATCCAACAACGTTACATAACCGCAACAAACAACATGCAACAACTAACAATGTGCTTTGAAGCTACAAACTAACCACATGCTTAAAAACGACCAACTCGTGCAAATGCACCACACGCTATGCAACGCACACACTAGACTCCACATGATTTTTGCGTCATGCTCTGCAACTACATGATTTCCGCGTCATGCTCCGCTACACATGAATTCCGCGCCATGTGTTGCGCTAATTACATGATTTCCGCGTCATGTTCCACACCTACCCCACATAAATTTCGTGCCATGTGTTGCGCTACTCTTACGTGATTTCCGCGTACGTTCCGCACTCACACCCTCATGACCAATTAGGTCTAGTGTTCAATTTATAGAAGAGAGACCATGAATTAGGTCTAGTGTTCTATTTATAGAAGAGAGGCCATGAATAAAATATTCAATTAAACCAATCTTTTCCAAAATTGATTCAATCTTATTCCTTAATTAATCAATCATGATCAATCAATTCCATAATTGATTAATCTTTTCCACAAATGACTAATTACTTCCATAAGTGATTAGATCATTTCCATAAATGATTAATCACTTCCTTAAGTGATTAATTATTTCCATAATTGATTAATTCCCGGTTAATGAATTCTTTAATTAATTAACCACCAAATTAAATATCATATTTAATTTCCGGCCTATAATTAATTAATTTCCCCAACCACATTTTAGGCCTTAAATTAATTCATTATTTGAACTCTTTCAAACTTCCATAAATTTATATTTGAACTTCTTCAAATATTAATTTCTCTCGTAATAATATATCAATATATATTATATTTGTTTCCCTTAGTAAATTGAACATTTTCAATTTACATTTATTACTTAGTTGCCTCAAATTACTTTATGAGCTACCAGTGGGACCTAATGGACCTGCAGATCAGAAGCTCCAACGATGTGAGATTAATTGGTCAAACTCATTAACCACATTAATCAATATTCGTTAACTGTGTGTTCATTCCACTATAGACTCACAGTTGCACTATTCTCACTGCAGACATATTTTCTGTGTCCACAGATATAGACCAATATCGACTAGTTAGTCCTTCACGAGTGTCCGTAACACCAGCTGGGTCAAATTACCGTTTTACCCCTAGGTTACCTTTATTTCCTTAAGTACCAATTCTCCTCTAATGAAAAATATGTTTGTGGTCCAACCATCAAACAGAAAACCCTCTCGTGCCATTGAGAGAGTAGGGCCCTTTGTTCAAGACTCGGAGTAACCACTTAAGGGAACACTCATCTGCTTCCCTAAAGTCGGGAAGGAGTGAATTCCATCTTGTACGATTATGTTCCCAGCTCCCCATTCGGTCTTGTCCCCAAAGTGGTAGGCTTATTGAGTCGGCGTATTGGCCACTCTCACCCATACAAATCAAAGGACAATCTCTCATGAGAAGGAGTCCATAATCAACTCAAGATTAAGACTAAGTTGTCTAGGTCGTCCTAGTGAAATAGAAAACCAACTAGTTAACGGTGTTATAACAAGTGGTTACTATTTCGCGGTCCGGTCTTATGCAAGCTCATTGCATAGGATACCCCCACTCGCATGTCTCCTACACGAACGCGTTGGATCGCAGCGTTTGTATCAAATACAAAGTGGGTCGTATCCATAGTGTCGTCAGGATAAGGCACCCAGTCTTATCCCTATACTATAGACCCTTTAGGCTATTTCTTGAACAATGATCTCATATGTCGCTACATATAGTTCAAGACTTATATTACAACCTAGGATGTCTAATTTATTTGATTAGGGTTATTTTTAGGCAAAAACAAATATAAAATAACTAATAACATTTAATGGAAAAATATATCAATATTATTTCATTAATATCCGGTCAACGGTTACATCCACTATCTACGAGTTTTAGGGCATAAAACCCAACAAACTCCCACTTGAACTAAAACACTAGTTAGTGGGATGTAAATGCAATAATCTAAAGCTGGAAATATCATGTATATAATGCAATTAACTAGGGCATCCTTATACCCATTATACATTTCTCCCACTTGCCCTAGATTAGTTGGCATACATATCTCGTAGACCTAGACCTTCTAGATGACCCTCAAACACTTTAGCCGTGAGAGCCTTCGTAAATGGATCAGCGATGTTGTGTTCTGAGGCGATCTTAGTGACGATCACATCTCCTCTTTGCACAATCTCCCGTATCAGGTGATACTTCCTCTTGATGTGTTTACCCCGTTTGTGGCTTCGAGGTTCTTTTGAGTTGGCTACAGCCCCACTGTTGTCACAGTATAGTGTTATGGGCACGTTCATATTCGGAACTACTTCCAAATCAGTCAAGAACTTTCTAAGCCATACTGCCTCCTTAGCTGCTTCGCAAGCTGCTACATACTCACCCTTCATGGTTGAATCTGCTATGCATCCTTGTTTGATGCTTCTCCACACTACTGCTCCTCCATTGAGGGTGAATACTGACCCTGATGTAGATTTCCTTGAATCCTTATCAGCTTGAAAGTCAGAGTCAGTGTATCCAGTAAGAATCAAATCCTTAGCTCCATACACAAGCATGTAGTCCCTCGTTCTCCGAAGATACTTGAGGATATTCTTAACCGTTCCCCAGTGGTCCAACCCCAGATTAGACTGATACCTACTGACTACTCCCACTGCATAACATATGTCAGGCCTAGTTGATAACTCTTAGTATAAGAGTTATTTATCTTATCTTTTAGCTTGGATTCTTTAATATGTGAGTAGTTGGCTAGCATATTTTGGCATTTTCTTCTATAAATCTGATGCTTTGGTCTGAATCATCTTTGAGGAAATAGTTAATATTTTGCTACTGTTTTGAAGGTGAAATGCATTAAATTTTGTGTACTTATAGTGCAGATCCATAAAGCCATTTTGGTAGCAGACTAAAGGCAGCATGTGTAGAGTTGAAGTGATTGAGGAGCTGGAGATGGAATTGCTGGATCAATTCTGGAGCAAAGTTCGCACGTGATTCTCACGAGGGAAAAATCAATTCATTAAATGAGCTGGCACTTTTTATTACAATCAGCTCTTTCATCCAATGGGAGTCTGCCATCTTGCTGAAAAGAAGCTGATGTAGCCCTGAATTCAATGAAGAGAGGAGTATATTTTTTAGGGCAACCACATTTTGTGAGGAGGTATAAAAAGGAGAAGAAACCAAAAGGGAAAAGTGAACACAGACATTAAGAGACAGTAGTGGAGAAATCGAGGAGGGAAGAGAAGGAGATTCCATAGAAGAAGGAGAAGCTGACATTTGGAAGGAGCATCTTCAGCAACCTTTCCATTTCCGGCGACTTCTTCCCTTAGTTTTTCTTTCTTCTTCTCTTGAACTTTGAGTAGCTGTGTTTAGTTTTCTTTATGACTTTTTCTGGCTATTTTATTTTGTTTTCAGCTTGTAACATGAACTAATCACCTTAAGGTGAGGATTAAGATACTTTTGTATTAATCTAAACATTGGAGCTGAGCTCCTTGGCTTTCTTAATCTGGTTTTGAGGGTGTTTATTGCTTAAGCAAAGATTTCGTCCGGCCAACCATTTCTTTGCTCTGTCATCTTTAGTTTTGGGAAAAACAAGGGTGGCTGAATACTCAAAATTACATTAGCTCCTTGTTAGGGTTAGTAGCTAGCTAAGTGAAGGAGTTAGGGATAACACTTCACCTAATGCACATAATACATCATGTTTAAAATGAAGTGGGTTAATGGGAGTTAATCTGCTATTTTAGGAGATCTGGGAAGATTCCGTGAGAAATTGCTGTGTGGATTGAGAGAGCAAAGTTCTTGCTCCAGCGTTCAATGTTTAGAGAGATACAAATAGTTCCTAATCCGAGCCTACTTTCTTAACCTTGTTGCAAGTTTCGTTTCATTGAGCATTCTGCATTTACTTTGTTTTATGTTCAGTTCTGCAATTTATTTTTATTAAAGCACCTTAGTTTAGACATTACTAAGATTTTATCGGTTACCATCTTGAATTTGCTAGAAATTAAGTTTGAGCATAAGAATTTTCGTGTTCTAATCCCTGTGGAGACGATACTAATATACTTATCACTTGCTGCTGGCCGTGTATACTTGCACGTGCATTGTGTGGAATTTCATTGAATATTTTAACCCCCACCTTACAAGGCGACACTAGTGCAGAGCATAACATACATTAAGCTGCCCACAGCTGAGGCGTAGGGAATGTGTCTCATGTTCTCAACATCTTGAGGTGTCTTAGGAGACTGTTCCTTAGACAGGTGTACCCCATGTTCGAAGGGTAGTAGTCATTTCTTGGAGTTTTGCATCGAATATCGAGACAATATTTTGTCAATATACGTTGCTTGAGACAGTGCTAGCGTTTTTTTCTTACGATCCCTTATGATTTGGATTCCCAGAACATATTGAGCCTCTCCCAGATCTTTCATTTGGAATTGGGCTGCTAGCCATTTCTTAATGTCAGTGAGGTATCCTACATCATTCCCAATGAGCAGGATATCGTCTATATAAAGTATTAGAAAAGCTACTTTCCTTTTGTTGATTTTCTTGTACACACAAGGCTCACCAACGTTTTGGTCAAAGCCAAAAGATTTGATTGCAGTATCAAATCTAATGTTCCATGATCTGGACGCTTGTTTCAATCCATAAATGGATCGATTGAGCTTACAAACCTTTTGTTCCTGACCTTGGCCTATGAACCCTTCGAGTTGAGACATGAAGATATTCTCTTCAAGATTACCATTCAGAAAGGCAGTCTTGACGTCCATTTGCCATATTTCATAGTCATAATATGTGGCTATGGATAAGAGAATTCTTATGGACTTTAACATGGCTACAGGAGAAAAGGTTTCCTCATAGTCAACCCCTTCCTTTTGGGTATAACCCTTTTGCCACTAGTCTAGCTTTGAAGGTCTGTACCTTTCCAGTTGCATCTCTTTTTCTCTTATAGATCCATTTGCACCCTATGTGTTTTACCCCATTTGGTAGATCTGTAAGTTCCCATACAGAATTGGAGTGCATTGACTCCATTTCCAGGTTCATGGTTTTGACCCATTCATCCTTATCTTCGTCATTCATTGCCTGTCGATAAGACAATGGATCCTCAATGCCATCATTAGGTATGACAACCTGAGTTTCAGTTAAACCCAAGTAGCGATCAGGTTGTAATACAACCCTCCCACTGTGTCGAGGCACTCTCAACGTTTGAGATGGACTGGATGGATCTGAAGAATTAGTTCCTTCATCAACCTTTGTTGAAGGTCCAACTTCATCAACAACTCTTGGTGATTCTTCAATAGCTTCTCCTAATATTATTTTGTTGCGTGGTTTATGATCTCTCATGTGGTCTTCCTCTAAGAAAGTGGCGTTTGTCGATACAATCACCTTATTTTCTTGTGGGTCGTAGAAATAACCACCTCTCGTTTCTTTAGGGTAACCAACAAATTGGCACAATTTTGAACGAGGTTCCAGTTTCTTAGGATTTGTCACAAGCACGTGTGCTGGACAACCCCAGATGCGAAAGTGATGCAAACTAGGTTTACGCCCCTTCCATAATTCGAAAGGTGTTTCAGAAACACTTTTCGAGGGAACATTGTTCAAGATGTATACTGCAGTCTCTACTGCATACCCCCAAAACGAGCTAGGCAATTGAGCATAGCTCATCATTGATCGAACCATGTCTAACAAGGTTCTATTTCTCCTTTCTGACACACCATTCTGCTGAGGTGTACCAGGGGCTGAGAGTTGAGATTGGATTCCATGTTCTATCATATAATCCTGGAATCTTTGATCCATATACTCCCCTCCTCGATCAGATCAAAGTACTTTAATAAATTTACCTAATAGGTTTTCAACTTCAGCCTTAAACTCCTTAAACTTTTCAAGGGCTTCAGACTTATGTCCCATTAGGTACAAGTAACCATATCTTGAATAATCATCTATAAATGAGATGAAATATTCGTACCCTCCTCGAGCTTTTATATTCATTGGACCACATAGATCTGAATGTATTAACTCTAAGGGTTCTTTGGCTCTGTAACCTTTTCCAGTAAAGGGTCTCTTGGCCATTTTTCCCTCGAGACAAGATTCACAAGGTGGTAGTGAATCATCTTCTAACTTGCTTAGAAGTCCATTCTTTATCAAACGACCGATCCTATCGATGTTTATATGACCGAGTCTAAGATGCCAAAGATGAGTATTGTTACTTGTTGGAGAAATCTTTTGCCTTTTTCTTTGAGTTTCAGCAGTTTTAAATAATTCGTGATTTAAAAGTGTTTTGTTTTCGGTTGGTCTTAAAACATACAAGTTATTTTCCAATTTGGCTGAACAAATAAGTACACCATTTTTATAAATGAACGCTTCATTCATATCAAAAGTAACTGTATACGATTGTTCAATCAAACATGAAATAAAAATTAAGTTCCTCTTAATCTTGGGAACGATTAACAAACTTTCTAAAAGTAAGAATCTATTTCTAAAAAATAACTTCGCAGCTCCCACTGTTTTAGCTGAAATGACTTCTCCAGTTCCGACCCTGAGTGTCATTTCCCCATCGTTCAACTGCCGAAAGGAACTATTTTCCTGAAAAGAAGAGCAAACATGATTAGTTGCTCCGGAATCAAGTATCCAGGTAAACTCATCATGTTCTACCAGACATGTTTCTAAAACAAGTAAATCAAATTTACCTTCCTTTTCCTTCTTTTTCTCAGCAAGGTACTTTGGGCAGTTTCTCTTCCAATGTCCATCTACATTGCAGTGGAAACACTTGCCCTTATCTGCCATAGCTTTGGCTTTTCCCTTGCTTTTAGCAGCAGTACTGGGAGCTTTCCCCTTGTTTCCTTTCTTCTTCTGAGTTTTCTTTGAAGAAGTGGCTACAGATTTAGTTCTAGAGGATGAACCCTTCTCGAACTTTCTTTTAGAGTGAACAACGTTTGTCTCTCCTTCTATCTGTCCCTTGTTCTTAAGAAGAGACTGATAGAGTTGTAGCTCATTCAGGAGGCTAGTCAGGTTGAATGTTATTTTATTCATCATTGCATTGCTTCGAAACTGCAGGAAACTCTTCGGATGAGATTCTAAGATGAATGCAACCTGACTACGCTCATCTATGACCGCCCCATTTGCTTCTGCCACGTTGAATTGGACCATCATATCTAGGACATGCTCCCGAACAGACGTGCCCTCTTTCATGTGACAGCTATAAACGTATTTGATAGCGTCATGGTGGAGTTGGTAGGACGGTTGTCCAAACATCTCCCGAAGAGAGTTCATAATCTCCCTCGCTGTTACCATGCCCTCATGCCTTTTAGCCAAAACTTCAGATAAGCTGGCTAGGATATAGACGTGAGTCTTATCATTGGCCTTTGTCCAGCGGTCATAAGCATCCTTAACTTCTTGGGATGCATTACGAGCAGGGGTTGGAGGACAATCCTCCGTTAAGACGAACCGCAGATCATCGACAACAAGAATCGTATTCAGGTTCGACTTCCACGTAGCATAATTTTCGCCGGTTAATTTCTCATTTTTAAGCAGAGAGACAATTGAGGAAGACATTGCTGAAATTTAAACAAACAATGACCGTATTAGTTATCTTTGCCTTAACCCATCATTCAAGCAAACAATTGCACACAATCCAGTCAATGTAGCAAAACAGACAATCACAGAACCCTAAAACTATCGATTTAGTTTTGCAACGATGTTTCAGAGGTTTAGAATATCAGCCACCGAAGGGTGATCAGGCACTCCTCCTTTGAAATGAGACACCTCTCAGCTAATTCTAGTTCCAGAATAACTCATATTCCTATAGACATTAGCCACCGTTGTTCGGTCAAGGATTTGTTAACACTTTTAACTCATCCTCGTAAGTGTAACCCTCCCACTTTCAGATCTCAGAGGCACGCACCAACAGGCTACCGAAGGGAAAGACAATTGTTGGTGATTAGCCTAAGAGCTCCTATCCTTTTTCAGGAGTTCACGATGTTCCGAATCCTATGACCAGGCCCTCCGAAGGGATGGTTGCGCCAGGACAACCTGCAGGCGGATCATAGGACTCTCACGGTGTGAACTATGGGCGGAGACCAAGGGATACGTTGACACGTGTCCCGCTCCCACTTACTCTAGACATTTTTCCCATTCACCTTGATATTGATTCATGCAAACACTTTCCGAAGGAAGGCCGCTCCTAAGGCGACTCGAAGCCGAGCATGAATCTCACGTTGTGAATATAGGGACATAGGAGCAAAACTTGATTTAAATCTCGTTTTGAAATTTTCCTCCCATTGAAAATGTCCTGAGGTTAATATAGGGTTGTTTAACTTAGATAGTATTCAGCTAAGTCAATCTATCTAAGTCTGATCCTATTATAACAATTATGGAAAGGATTCAATTGCAATCTTTTGGGTGAATTAAACTTCTTTTAATAAACCCAAAATTGCAAGTCAACATTACTATGGTTAATTCAACTCAATGTTCGGGTCAGTTCCCAGGTACGAGGTGTTCCGTAAACTGTCAACTTAAGTACCCCCAGCCTTAGACAGAACTTTACCGAGAGAGTTCCCTTATAACCTTAGTAATGTAAGGTCTTTACTCTAAAGATCTAGGTGCAATAAACACTTTTAATAAACCTAGTGACATTGCATGCTAACATTTAACTATGATTAATTCAACTCCGGTATTCCAGGTCAGTTCCCAGGTAGGAGGTGTTCCGTAAACCGTTGATAGTGAGCATAGCTAGCTATCTTTACTTATTTAATTTAGCTAGTCTTTTATAATTTTTGGGCCATTTTATTGGGCTTTAATGTTTATTTTGTAGGAAATGGTTGATTGGAGCTATAATGAAATAGTGGAGTTAATTGGGTGCTCGGGACGCGAAAAGATGCAAAGGAAGGAAAAGAATCAAAAGGGAAAAAAGTCAAAATTCGGTCAAAAGGTGACTAGCGTCGAGATGCTAGCCCTTAGGCGTCTCGACGCTAGCATTCCTTATTCTGATAGGCGCGAAATCGTCGCAGCATCGAGACGCTGCGACCTTAGCGTCTCGATGCTACTGTAATTTCCTTTCCAGAACGCGCGTGTTTAGAGGCAGCGTCTCGACGCTACGATGAAATTTCAAAATAAATAGTTCTTTTCGGCTAGGTTTTTGGGGGAACTCTTTTGGACACTTTTGGAGCCGTAAAACAGGGCAGAACAGAGCATCTTGGGGGCAAAAGCAAAGGGAGCAAGTTGGAAATCAACCCATCGTTCGTGGGGATCGTGACGGGGACGTTCAATCTCGGCCTACATTGAGTTTTGTTTTCCCTTTTCCTTTCTTTAGCTAGATTTATGGCTTTTACATGTTTAGTTGAGCTTGTAATTCTATTCATGAGTAGCTAAACTTGTAGCTTAGGGATTGATGTAGTTGATTAAGTGTATGGATTGAATTTATGGTTTAAGTTGTGCAATGGTTATTATGTTTGTAATCTTGATTTAATGCTTTCAATTAATTGGCCATTAGTTGGATGAATTAAGTGTTGATTCTTGCTCGGGAGAGGAGATTTAGCATAGACTTACTCAAGATTGCATGACTAAGGTTTATTTTCTAATTCGTGACGGTTTTAGATTAACTTTAGAATTGGTCAAAATATCTCATTGCCTTGCATGTTAATAAACTTAGATAGGGATATCAAGTAGATTAATTTGCATGAGAACCAGCTATACTCGGGAGAGGTGGTTGTGATTAAAGGGTCTTAGGCTCATAATTCCATTGTGCATAATAACTTGCTCCTTAAAATCAATCCTAGACTAAATCGGCGAAATCAATTCCCTAAGTATTTTTCCCAATTGAATTTCTACACTTTTTACTTGTTTTGATTTAATTTTCATATCATTCAATCATCACGTTGTGTTCCCTAAATAAAATTGAGCGAGATAATTCACAATAATTGATTTGCTTAAAAAATCCAATCCAGAGGACGACATTCGAATTACATTCACTATATTATTACTTGACCCGTGCGCTTGCGGTAGGAAAAGTCCACATCAAGTTTTTGGCGCCGTTGCCGGGGATTGGCACATTTAGCTAGATTGATATTGTGGAAAAATTGCTTGATCTTAATTTAGGGTGTATTTTTATTTTTTAGGTTAATTGCATTTTCTTTCCATATTTGTTTTTCTTTCCATATTTGTTTTTCTAGCTTAGTTTTTCTTTGAATTGTGTAATCTTTTCCTTATTTGTTTCTTGTTATTCCTTTTTAGATTAGTTTGTCCTTATTTGTTAGTTTCCTTATTTGTGTTTTACCATATTTGTTTTTGCATTCCATATTAGGTTATTTTGTTTCCTTTCCTAAATTATATTTTCCATATTTAGATTAGTTGTTTTCTTTTCTTTGTTGCTTTCCATAATTGTTTTCTTTCCTTTTTAGGATAGTTTTGTTTGTTTATGGGTAGTAGTAAAGATTTAATTTTAGCACCATTTGATCTCGAGATAGAAAGAACCATCCATAGGCTTAGAAGGGAGAATAGAGAAAACGTTCAAATGGCTGACCAAAATCCACCTGAGGAGCCTAGGCCTATTAGAGACTACTTTCAGCCCGTGTTTCAGGGGCAACAGTCGGTGATTGTCTATGCACCGATTAATGCCAACAACTTTGAGCTGAAGACCGGCCTCATTCAGATGGCTCGAGACTGTGCATACAGAGGATCGCCCACCGAGGATCCAAATTATCATCTTAAATCATTCTTGGACATTTGTGGGACAGTAAAGATTAATGGAGTCTTTGAGGATGCTATTCGCTTACGTTTATTTCCATTTTCTTTGCAGGATAAAGCACGAGATTGGTTGCAGTCTATTACCCCTAGGAGCATCACCACCTGGGATGCTTTGGTCCAGGCCTTTTTAAAGAAATTTTTCCCTCCTGCAAAGACGGTCAAGCTGAGGACCGAGATTGGGACATTCCAACAACAATATGATGAGCAGCTGTTCGAAGCTTGGGAGCGATTCAAAGAGCTACTGAGGAAGTGTCCTCAACATGGTTACCCCGATTGGCTTCAGGTACAGTTGTTTTATAATGGTTTAACTCCTAGTACAAAAACGATTGTTGATGCAGCTGCAGGTGGGACTCTGTTGTCCAAAACCGTGGAAAACGCTCGCACACTTTTAGAGGATATGGCCACCAACAGCTATCAGTGGCCATCTGCGCGGTCTACACCTAAAAAGATTGCTTCTGGAGTATTTGAGGTTGATAAAGTAAGTGCACTCCAAGCCCAAATGACCTCCCTTGCTAATGCTTTTATGAAATTTTCAAGTACAGAGAGTGCACAGTCAATTGAATCAGCTGCTGCTTTGGCATCCAGACCTCAGGAGGAGACCATTGAACAGGTTCAGTATGTATCAAATTCTAATTTTAGGGGATATAATAATAATGTTACACCTACACATTATCACCCTAACAATAGAAACCATGAAAATTTCTCTTATGCCAATAATAAGAATGTTCTTAACCCTCTTGGGTTTGCCCCTCAAACTCAAGAAAATAAAAAGTTAGAAGATCTTGTTGGAGCTTTCATTGCAGAGTCAAGTAACAGGACAACCAAACTAGAGGAGGCAGTCATTGCTATCAACACCACGGTGAATGGCCAGAGTGCAGCCATAAAGAACATTGAGACTCAGTTGGGACAGTTGGGACAGTTGGTGAATGTTGTAAGCACCATGAATAAAGGTAAGGCCCCAGTTGAACAAGAGAAACCCATGATGGAGTATTGTAAGGCAATCACTGTGCACCAGGAGGAATCTGAAGAGGAACCTGAATCTGAGGACTATGAAACGCCTACAGGGGAAGCTGAGGAGGACACATCATCTGATGAGGCTGAAAAGCCTAATCCTGAACCTCCTGTTCCTTCTCCCACACTGATGGTTCCTAAGGAAAAGAAAAAGAAAAAGAAGAAAAAGAACAATCAGGTTCAGTTTGATAAATTTATGAATGCTTTTATGAATCTGAATATTAATATTCCTTTTGCAGAGGCATTAGAGATGCCCCAATACAACAGGTTCATGAAGAAGTGGTTGGCAAAGAAGCGAAAAGAAAAGAAGGTTGACATTGTATATCTTGCTTCCACATGCAGCACTAGAGTCCAACAGAAGGTACCTGAAAAAGTAGCAGACCCAGGGAGTTTTTCTGTTCCTTGTAGTTTTGGTACTTACTCTTTTAGAGCATTATGTGATTTAGGTGCTAGCATTAATATTATTCCTTTGTCCTTGTGTAAAAAGTTAGACATAGGTGAGATTAAATCTACTCCTGTAAAGCTCCAATTGGCTGATCAATCTGTGGTTAGACCAGTTGGTATTGTAGAAAATGTTTTAATAAGAGTAGGTAAATTTTTCCTCCCTATTGACTTGTATGTTATGGACATGATAGAAAATCCTTCGATGCCTGTCATATTAGGAAGACCATTCCTCGCTACTGGGCGAGTGATTATAGATATTGAGCGCAGGGAGCTCACTATTAGAGTCAAGAACGAAAAAGAAATATTTAAAGTAGTTGAAGACTCTAAAGATGAAGTGCTTTTCATGGGCTACAGGAAAGGTGCAAGAAAGAGCACCTCTGTTGGATTCACAGAACAAAAGCCCCCTTGAAGCACGATCAACACGTCGAGCTAATGACGTTAAACAAACGCTTATGGGAGACAACCCAAGTAAGTTTAGTGTGTTTTCTTTTTGGTTTTTGCTTTATTTTGTGTTTTGGTTTTGTAGGTCTTGTTTTCTTTCTCTCATTTGCTTTCAAGATTCCAAGATCTCAAGCAAGAAGTCATCATCATTCTAGGTCAGTATTGTTCACTCCTGTCATTCTTTTATTGTTCTCATGCTTGTTTATGCCTTATTTTCTGTATACATTGAGGACAATGCATGTTTTAAGTTTGGGGGTGGATTAGCATGTTTGTGGAGCCCTTGAGCATCTGAGTTCGGGCTATAGTTTTGAGCTTTCTTTGAATTATGCATATGGTTGTTTTCTGGATGCTACTTTTGCATGATTATGATGTCCTAGGATAGGCTTTCTTGTCAATTTTCAAGCTTGTGATGAGTTGTAAGCATAAGTGCCCAAAAAGGGAGACTTTTTAAAATTTTTCTAGGGATGGCTTGCATGAGTAGAGTATTTGTCTTGGCTAGATTTGGATTTGAATGCTTAGGAGCGAATTATTGGGTTCATATGCTTGTTGTCACCTCGATAGGTGTAGGGTAGAGCTAAAAAGTTAATGCTTTGCAAATTAGCATGTTTGATCTTGCTTAGGAGGAAAGAAAAGAATATTTGTTATTTATGCTCATAAAGAAAAATCATTCTTGTTGTTACTGTTGAAAAGAAAATTATTATGCCATGGCCTGTGCACAGTTTGCAATGTTTAATAAAGATTAAGGCAAAAAGAGCTACCCCCGTTGTGATCAGTTAGGCCAACCAGAGAAAACTCAGGTTAAGGGTCCCTGCAATGGGTGTGTGAAAGCTAGTGCCACATATACATGCTTAATTTAATTGTTAATTATAAGCACCTAAGTTTGGAGGAAAACAATCTAATTTGTTCCATTAACTCATTAGTGAAGCCTTAGTGCCAGTGTAGAGGGAAGATGAGCTGAGAGTTTAATAATCCAATCCCGAGCTAGTAGAGTCTGATCTTGTTGAGTTAGATCTCGCTTGTGCAAGTTAATTTTGGAAAAATTTTAATTTGTCTCCCTCATTGGTCCTTATGTGCATGTCTCTTGCTTGCTTGGTTATTGACTTTTGAGCCTTGAGGATTGAGTTATGATTGTTGCATCCATTTTTCTACTGTATGTTTGATTTGTAGTTTGCTCGAGGACTAGCAAAAGCCTAAGTTTGGGGGTATTTGATAGCGAGCATAGCTAGCTGTCTTTACTTATTTAATTTAGCTAGTCTTTTATGATTTTTGGGCCATTTTATTGGGCTTTAATGTTTATTTTGTAGGAAATGGTTGATTAGAGCTATAATGCAATAGTGGAGTTAATCGGGTGCTCGGGACGCGAAAAGATGCAAAGGAAGGAAAAGAATCAAAAGGGAAAAAAAGTCAAAATTCGGTCAAAAGGTGACTAGCGTCGAGACGCTAGCCCTTAGGCGTCTCGACGCTAGCATTCCTTATTCGGATAGGCGCGAAATCGTCGCAGCATCTCGACACTACGACCTTAGCGTCTCGACGCTACCGTAATTTCTTTTCCAGAACGCGCGTGTTTAGAGGCAGCGTCTCCACTCTACGATGAAATTTCAGAATAAATAGTTCTTTTCGGCTAGGTTTTTGGGGGAACTCTTTTGGACACTTTTGGAGCCGTAAAACAGGGCAGAACAGAGCATCTTGGGGGCAAAAGCAAAGGGAGCAAGTTGGAAATCAACCCATCGTTCGTGGGGATCGTGACAGGGACGTTCGATCTCGGCCTACATTGAGTTTTGTTTTCCCTTTTCCTTTCTTTAGCTAGATTTATGGCTTTTACATGTTTAGTTGAGCTTGTAATTCTATTCATGAGTAGCTAAACTTGTAGCTTAGGGATTGATGTAGTTGATTAAGTGTATGGATTGAATTTATGGTTTAAGTTGTGCAATGGTTATTATGTTTGTAATCTTGATTTAATGCTTTCAATTAATTGGCCATTAGTTGGATGAATTAAGTGTTGATTCTTGCTCGGGAGAGGAGATTTAGCATAGACTTACTCAAGATTGCATGACTAAGGTTTATTTTCTAATTCGTGACGGTTTTAGATTAACTTTAGAATTGGTCAAAAGATCTCATTGCCTTGCATGTTAATAAACTTAGATAGGGATATCAAGTAGATTAATTTGCATGAGAACCAGCTATACTCGGGAGAGGTGGTTGTGATTAAAGGGTCTTAGGCTCATAATTCCATTGTGCATAATAACTTGCTCCTTAAAATCAATCCTAGACTAAATCGGCGAAATCAATTCCCTAAGTATTTTTCCCAATTGAATTTCTACACTTTTTACTTGTTTTGATTTAATTTTCATATCATTCAATCATCACGTTGTGTTCCCTAAATAAAATTGAGCGAGATAATTCACAATAATTGATTTGCTTAAAAAATCCAATCCAGAGGACGACATTCGAATTACATTCACTATATTATTACTTGACCTGTGCGCTTGCGGTAGGAAAAGTCCACATCAACCGTCAACTTAAATACCCCCAGCCTTAGACAGAACATTACCGGTGGAGTTCCCTTATAATCATAGCAATGTTTTTCATACTTAGTCAATTAAAACTATTTTTAATTTTAAGTAAGAAAAGATTCTAATCCTATTAGAAACTGATCTAGGTCTAATTAATTTTAAACAATTTAAAATTAATCCAATTTATCCTATGATCTTATGTTTGCATGCAAATCTTGATTATAGATTGACGGTTTCTAATCATTAATATTAAAGAACTATTTCA
The DNA here is from genome assembly GCA_036850905.1 of Luffa acutangula. Taxonomy (NCBI): domain Eukaryota; kingdom Viridiplantae; phylum Streptophyta; class Magnoliopsida; order Cucurbitales; family Cucurbitaceae; genus Luffa; species Luffa acutangula. The sequence continues at coordinate 5,603,801 of CM072094.1, read as the reverse complement.
AATTTTAATGATTAATCCTATAATCAAGAATCTAGGGTTTAATTCATTCAACAATCTCATTCAAATTAAATAATTAAACCACACTAATTGCATGAATAATATAACAATTATATTATTGACTATGGATGTTTCATGCTTCATGCAATTTTGATTTTCTTTTAATATAACAATTATAAGCCAATCAAGAAAATCAATCAAGCAATGCTTCATTCATCACATTAAACATAACTATTTATATTTAATTTAAGTAATGACATGCTTCATGCTTTCCAATTTTTCATACAATTAATATACACTTATATTAAAAAATATGAAAACAATTCCATGCATTTAAACATACATTATAACAATTTATAACATATAAAAAATGCATGAGCATGTTTATAACCTTAGGTGGGATTAAATATTCTATATGACATCCATAAAGCATATAAATAGCAATTGAACCGGTTAATTTTGGCCCCTAGGATAAAATAAAGCATTAAATTACATTAATTTAGCTAAATTCTATCCTAAAAATCCTTGCACAGCTCCGGAATTTTGTCTAGACATCACGAACCGCCTCGAACCGGCCTCCAAAATCATGAACCTTGCCAAAAATTGGCTGAACCGGGCCAATAACACAGAAAATCGGGCTGATTCAGCAAAGAAATACAAAACCAGACCGATTTCCCGGTCAGGATCTCGGTTGGGATTCCCGGTCGGATTCCAGGTTGGGGTTCCCGGTTGGGAAATTTTCCAGAAACCCTATTTCCATTGATTCCTCTGTTCTGCACTCGGTTTTTCTGATTTCCAGCGCCATTCTTCATGATTTTCACCCAAAATCATCTCGATCTCTGTCGATAACAACCCTAAATCTAGACATGGACTTACAAGGACTCGATTTACATAAAATACCCGAAACACCGGGCCTTACATGATCAAAATCACATAAAAAATAAAATCTATGGCCATAAAATTAACCCAAACAGTTCAACGCAAACCGAACATACATTATGCATAAATCCCACCTATTAGAGCCTATCGCAACTTTTAATATTAATTAATAGGGACAACGATGGCTCTGATGCCGAATGAAGGGAATAAAAGTCCCCACGCAGAGGAAGCGCATCGATTGGACCTTACGTCTTATATTAATTAACATTAAAATACCGTTACGAAAACTCAATCAAACTTTAAACATACTTTAAAGCTGCTGGAAAATTGGTTTAAACATGCTGAAAAATAAATCTAAATTTATTTTCATGCTTTTCTAAAGAAAAGATGAAGAACCGTTACAAACCTCCGTTGTAGACTTGATCGTTCTTCCCCAACGATGCTCCAACGAACAAAACGCAGCAGCCTCCTTTGTCTCGTGATCGCTGAAAAATTCTTCTTGAATGACACAATAACCACAGAGGTTACACCGGTATGACTCTAGGTCTAGGAGGCAAAAGACTTGTGGGAGTCTTTCTCTAAGAGGGAGGCTAGAGAGAATTCTAGGTCTTGTCTTTTAGAGTCTAAGAGCAAGAGCAAAGTTTCAAGTGTCATGACCAATTAGGTCTAGTGTTCTATTTATAGAAGAGATGCCATGAATAAAATATTCAATTAAACCAATCTTTTCCAAAATTGATTCAATCTTATTCCTTAATTAATCAATCATGATCAATAAATTCCATAATTGATTAATCTTTTCCACAAATGACTAATTACTTCCATAAGTGATTAGATCATTTCCATAAATGATTAATCACTTCCTTAAGTGATTAATTATTTCCATAATTGATTAATTCCCAGTTAATGAATTCTTTAATTAATTAACCACCAATTAAATATCACATATTTAATTTCCGGCCTAGAATTAATTAATTTGCCCAAATACATTTTAGGCCTTAAATTAATTAATTCATTATTTGAACTCTTTCAAACTTCCATAAATTTATATTTGAACTTCTTCAAATATTAATTTCTCTCATAATAATATATCAATATATATTATATTTGTTTCTCTTAGTAAATTGAATATTTTCAATTTACATTTATTACTTAGTTGCCTCAAATTACTTTATGAGCTACTAGTGGGACCTAACGGACCTGCAGATCAGAAGCTCCAACGATGTGAGATTAATTGGTCAAACTCATTAACCACATTAATCAATATTCGTTAACTGTGTGTTCATTCCACTATAGACTCACAGTTGCACTCTTCTCACTGCAGACATATTTTCTGTGTCCACGGATATAGACCAATATCGACTAGTTAGTCCTTCACGAGTGTCCATAACACCAGCTGGGTCAAATTACCGTTTTACCCCTAGGTTACCTCTATTTCCTTAAGTACCAATTCTCCTCTAATGAACAACCTGTTTGTGGTCCAACCATCAAACAGAAAACCCTGTCGTGCCATTGAGAGGGTAGGACCCTTTGTTCAAGACTCGGAGTAACCACTTAAGGGAACACTCATCTGCTTCCCTAAAGTCGGGAAGAAGTGAATTCCATCTTGTACGATTATGTTCTCAGCTCCCCATTCGGTCTTATCCCCAAAGTGGTAGGCTTATTGAGTCGGCGTATTGGCCACTCTCACCCATACAAATCAAAGGACAATCTCTCATGAGCAGGAGTCCATAATCAACTCAGGATTAAGACTAAGTTGTCTAGGTCGTCCTAGTGAAATAGAAAACCAACTAGTTAACGGTGTTATAACCAGTGGTTACTATTTCGCGGTCCGGTCTTATGCAAACTCATTGCATAGGATACCCCACTCGCATGTCTCCTACATGAACGTGTTGGATCGCAGCGTTTGTATCAAATACAAAGTGGGTCGTATCCATAGTGTCACCACGATAAGGCACCTAGTCTTATCCCTATACTATAGACCCTTTAGGCTGTTTCTTGAACAATGATCCCATATGTTGCTACATATAGTTCAAGACTCATATTACAACCTTGGATGTCTAGTTTATTGGATTAGGGTTATTATTAGGCAAAGACAAATATAAAATAACTAATAACAATTAATGGAAAAATATATCAATATTATTTCATTAATATCCGGTCAACAGTTACATTCACTATCTACGAGTTTTAGGGCATAAAATCCAACAGTTGTTACTGATGTTATTGCCTCTAATAGACATCCAATGCAAGCATGGTCCAAGTCTGGTATTTTTAAAAAGAAAGTTTTGTTTGTTAATAGTTCTGTGACTGAACCAACTTCTTATACTACTGCTTCTAAGTTTCCTAAATGGAGACAAGCTATGATTGATGAATTTTTGGCTCTTAAAGAACAAGGGACTTGGACTCTAGTACCTCCCACTAATAATATGAATATAGTAAGATGTAAATGGGTGTTTCGCACTAAATATAACCCTGATGGTTCAGTTTCTCGTTATAAGGCCCTACTAGTTGCTAAGGGGTTTAATCAATTGGAAGGTTTGGATTTTGATGAAACCTTTAGTCCCGTTGTTAAAAAAATAAACTACTTTCAGGGTCATTCTTTCTTTAAAAGCTTTTTATAAGTGGGATTTGTTTCAATTGGATGTCAAAAATTTATTTTTACATGGTTCTCTAAAGGAAGATGTATATATGATGCAACCTTTCGGTTTTAAAGATGTTATCTATCCCCATCATGTGTGTAAATTACATAAGTCATTGTATGGGTTAAAACAAGTCCCACGTGCTTGGTTTGAGCGATTTACTTCTCATTTACTCACTCTTGGTTTTGTTGGCTCTCTAGCTGATACATCTTTGTTCGTTCGTCGTGTAGATGGTTCTCTCACATACTTGCTACCTGACGTTGATGATATTTTCATAACCGGTAATGATCCTACTTATGTTTCTAAGCTTAAGGCTGCAATACGAAGTGAATTTCAGATTACTGATTTGGGGTATTTGAAATATTTTTTGGGGCTTGAAGTACATAAGCAGTCAACTGGTTTCTTTGTGAATCAGTCCAAATATCTTTTCGATCTTCTTCTGAAAACTGGATGGTTAATGCCAAACAATGCTCTACATCTATGTCTACTGCTTGTGATATGTATGATGGTGCTCCTCCTTTTGAAAATCCATTGTTGTACAGACAGGTTGTTGGTTCTTTACAGTACTTAACGTTTACCTGACCTGATATTTCATTTGTTGTAAACAAGTGACGGGACTTGTCGAAGGTCCGAGCCAAATAAAATTTATAATCCACGGCACTACAACTATTTTGTAGAAATAGTGGTCGGGGTCGAACAGGGAAGGATCTAGCAAGTGTAGAATTTCGTGTTTATGAAAACATGGAGGATTTTTAGAATGAAGGACAAGCAAAGAATAATAAATTACTGAATTTAAATGGCACAAAATAAACATGCAGAAGAGAAATTAGACAGAAACAATAAAATGAAAAGGGATCGTTGGATTGGAATTTATTATGCTTGATTCTAATTCGTTGGCTTCCTAGTTTTCTCTAATGATTATTCTAAATTGATTTCATTAGTCCAGTTGGCTTCTAGGTTACTCGGAGGACCCCCTACACTAACCTGTGCTAATTACCTTGCTAATTGTGAATTTTGTAATTAACAAGATTAATTAATATAGACTCTATCGCTCGCCACCTCTTATGCATAATTTAGAAACCATCCGAGACCTCTGCATCAATTACTAATTATATCTAACTACTTAATTAACAAGCAATTTTGCAACTACCTATTAAAACTAGCCGCTTTGGGATCGTGGGTCCGGAATCGTAAGAACCAATTTAAAATGCAATTTCAATCTAATTCCTACAACCTTTAACATGCATCCTAGGCCTATCAAGGGTTGTCTCGCGTAGAGAGTGGCTTGCCTCAACCTAGTGGCTATCTAAAAATAACTGATAAAATACACAAGCGGTAATCGCATAGGGCGTCAATCCTAATAGACTAGCCTCATGTATTGGTTTAAACGGGATAACATGCAAACCTCAATGAAAATACAGCAAGAACAGAAAGTAAAACTCAGAAAACTCAACCAATATTATTTAGAATCAAGACATAAACCCAATCCAACGATCTAAGCGAGATTAGCTACGCATAGATGAAGTAAAATCAACAATTAACATGAAAGAATCCATAGAATATGACCAAGAATGGTCTACAACAGTGCTGGAATGTAAAATAAGTAAAGAAATCGTAAAAAGGACCAAAGTTCTAACCTAACGACAGACTAAAACCGAGGCTACATATGTATAGAAAATATGTCGGCCTCGAGACGTCAAGGGCAGCGTCTCGTCGCCGCAAACATTACACTTCAACTCGAATTTGTGTCGGCGTCGAGACGCCAAACTCAAATCTCAACTTGCTGCTTAATTTCTCGGCTTTGTCTTGCTTCCTCTCAGTTTGGGACTTCAATCTTCGGCTTTCGGTGTCATTCTTTAGGCTCGCTTCAGCACAATTGGGTCTTTTCATCTCCTCACCATCCAAGACACCGAGATGGCTCCAAAACTCTGTAATTGACCTGAATTAACACCAATTAGCGTGATCGACTCCCAACATAGCCTAAGCTCAATTAACCTGTAAATAGGACAAGTATAGCATAAAATGATTCTAACAAGCTATGATTAGAGGCGATAAAATAGGACTATTTAGGTCCTATCAACAAGGTTAGTCAATATATGCACTGCCCTTCTACTACTCATTGCTCTGTTGTCAAACGTATTATGAGATATTTGTCTGGAACTCCTTCACTTGGTATTTCTTTTGCCGGTTCATCTTTAAATATTTGTGCCTATTGTTATTCTGATTGGGTTGGTGACTCAAAGGATAGACGTTCTACCTCTGGTTTTCTTCTCTTTATTGGTAATTCGCCTGTGTCTTGGTCTGCTAAGAAGCAAGCAACTGTTTTACGGTCTTCTACTGAGGTTGAATATCGAAGTCTTGTTGTCACTACTGCTGAGCTTTATTGGTTAAGGCAACTCTTGTGTGAAATGCATATATTTGTTTCTCATCCTCCTGTAATTTTGTGTGACAGTGTTTCAGCTATTGCTTTGGCTCGGAATCCTGTTTTTCATGCTCGAACAAGGCGTATCGAGGTTGACTACCATTTTGTTCGAAAGAAAGTTGTTCGTGGTGATCTCAATGTCAAGTACATTGCCTCTTCTGATCAGCTCGCAGACATTCTAACAAAGCCCTTGTTTGGACCGTCTTTTACAAATTTAGGTTCCAAACTTTCGCTTCCATTGGGTGCTTCTGTTTGACGGGGCATATTAGCAGAGTAATGTTACTATAATTAATCATGTAATTAGTTAATAACTAGAGTTTGTTAAATTGTTGAGTTTGTTGAAAGAGTTTGTTATTTCTATTGGTTTGTTATCTCTCTCTTACAGGTGCTATATATACAGTGTAATCTCGTAGTGTGAAATACAAGTGAATATTACTAGAAATTCCTCAATTAGTTTAGAAAGGAGGGTGGTTGTAATTGTTGTTGGGGCGACTGGCGAAAGAAACGAGGGTGGTGGAAGGGGCGAAGGAGAGGGGGTTTATAACTGGCGATGGGAATATTGGCGGTGGCGGGGGTGAAATGAAATCCCCATTTAGATTCTTATCTGTTGTCTTTTTTTTTTTAAACTTCTAGTAAAAAAGAAGACAACATATAAGAAATAATCCTTATTTAGAACACATAATCACAATTGAAGCCACAACCACCGAAACAAAAGCGTCAAACAACAGGAAGAAAATGATTCAATTCATTTTAGACAGACATCAATTTTGAAATTCTACCCTACCCAGTACTCGAATCACCATTAACTTGTTTAAACGAAGCTTATTATTAGGACCAAAAGGAATTAATCTAAAATATGATGAAGATTTCTTTTCATAGTTTTTGAATACAACATATTTGCATATTTTAATGTATAAAATCTAAATTAGATTTTGTTCCTTAAATTTAAATACATGGTATTTTTTTTATAGACCTTTTACATGTTCTTGTGCTTTTAGATTTTTTATTTATCATGTATCGACATTAAATTATTAACCAATTAGATATATATTTTTAATTATTTTGTATTTTCAAGTTTTTGGTTGTTCAACGGTTAATTTGTAGGTGAATTGATTTGATTTAATTTATAGACCTTACTAAATATTTTTCTTTCACTCCCACTGCAGTTATTCATATTGATCAATTCTGTGAAAAAATTATGAAGTTAAATTTGAATTTCCGATCTTTTTTTTTATCGTTAAATTTGAATTTTTTTTTATTTTAGCTTTTAAAATTGATTGTATTTAATTTAAATAATGTAAGATGGAGAAGAAGGAAGATGGAGAAGAAGAAGATGAGAGAGAAAGAGAGAAAGAATAAAAAAATAATTAAATTTTAATTTTTTAATTTTTTTATTTTTTTATTTAAAAAATAAAACAAAAATAATTTTTTATATTAAAATAATAGTGCCACGTCAGCAATCGTTAAAAGTTAACAGAAAATTTGACGGCAGTGACCAAAGTGCTCCTTATCTCAAACCTCAGGGTATTTTTGTTGAGTTTGAAAACTCAGGGACCCAAGTGTCACTTAACCCAAATCTCAGGGACCAAAATCAATAATTCATATTTATTAATAGATAAATCCGATTTGGCCATTTATTTAAAAAAATTAGTCATGTAGTCATTTTTCAAAACGTGCATTATGGTCATTCTTACCGTTGACCATTTTTTTTTTCATTGGAAATGGGCTCATAATGGCTAGAACTAATAATTCATAAAGCTATATTCTCAATATATTTATAAATAATTCATAAGCGCCCACACATATACTACCATTAATGTAATATTATATTAGAATGTTTTTGCAATAATTCTCTCAATATATATTTTCTTTTTCACAAAATGGCAACCCATGTTTTCTCATGAACTAAACAGAGCATTGACTTTTTTTTTTTTAGAAGAACAGAGCATTGACTTTGTGCTTTTTATTTCAAGCCAACCAATTAGATCTTAATAATAATAAGTAACACATCTTTATACTTCTTAAATAATGCCTACCCTATTCATATTAAATATAAATAATAATAATATCTTTTAAGTGAAAATAAAATGAGGCTATTTTTTTTTTAAAAAAAAAAAAGTGGCTAAATTATAGCCTTGGTTTGAATTTTGTCCTTTTCAGCATTTTAAAATTTTCAATTTCTTTGTTCTTAATCTTTTATTTATTGCTTTCGGAAGTGGAGCATTGGGTGGTGACTATTCAAAATATGTGTTAGGATTTTCTTTCGATTTCTTTCAATCATATTTCTAGGAATAGAAATTCAAGAGTGGATGCTCTAGCAACAGATGCATTACACCATATCAGATCCATGTTATGGATGTCTGATTATCCACCATGGTTACTGGCGTTGGATAATGATGCACAAAACAATTGTAATGTGCCAAAGCGAGCTTAGCTCAGCGGTAATTGGCACGTATCCTCGACCATGAGGTTAGAGGTTCGAATCCCCCCACTCCCAAATGTTGATGTACTCCAAAAAAAAAAATTGTAATGTGATTTGTTCTAATTAATGATATCTTTTTGTGATACAAAAAAAAAAAAAATCTTTTATTTATTTATTTTTTCAATCCTTCGTAGCGATTTAGTTAGTTAGTTAATTGTTTTTTTCTCCTTTTTGAGTACAAGTTGAAACATAAAAAATATTAGGTTTGTTGATAAAATAAATAAAGTTTCAAGAAATATCAGGGACAAAATTACCTTAAAAATTTTTAAGTTTGTTGGTAAAATTGAAACTTAAAAAATATTAGGGACAGAATTAGAATTAACTGTAAAACGTCTTGTATTATTTATTTACTTGTTTTAAGTTTTGCTTCTAAAGTTTCAAGTGTTTCATTTAGGAAATTTACATATATGACAAAATAGCTAAAGTGGCAAATACAATTATTAGATAAAGTTTAACTAAATTTACATAGTTCAATCAACATAAAGTTTATACCATCGACTAAAAGGTTAGAGGTTTAAATCTCCCTCTCCTGATATGGTAAAAAATAAAAATAAAAACATTATGAATTTATAAATATATATAAAAAAAAGTCCAACCCCACTTAGAAAAAGACTAAACTAACCTTGAAACTATACTTTGGTCTATTAAATTAGTAAAAAGGAAACTATAAAAATTTGATCAAATAGATTCACAAAAAAATTTAAAAAAATTTCATGTTTGCAAAATCATAATTATGTTGTTATATTTGCAAATATGAAAATGTTAATTATAGGGCCGATTGCAAATATAGCAAACCGGCCCATAATATTTGCAGATTTAGCGGTCCGCGAAAAATTTTGCAAAAATGGCAAAATTTTAAGTTCTGCAATGTGTATTTACTAAAATGCCCTTTCTATCTGATAGAAAGTTTTTTATCACTGATAGAATCTATCAATGATAGAAAGACGATTCTATCAGTGATAGAAAAACTTTCTACCTTAATGATAGAAGCTTTCTATCACTAATAGAGATAGATTCTATCAGATATAAAGACTTTCTATCCGTGTTTGGTAGGTGTTTGCTTTCTATCATTTCTATCACTTCTATCCTATTAATCCTATTTGTGTTTTTTTTAATAAGGTGTTTGGTTGTTGTTGTTTGGTAGGTGTTTGGTTGGTGTTGTTTCGTTTCTCATATTTTCTATCACTGATAGAATCTATCAGTGATAGAAAGAGATTCTATCTGATAGAAAGACTTTCTATCTAATAGAAATGGAAGCTTTCTATCACTAATAGAGATAGATTCTATTTGATAGAAAGTATTTCTATCAGTGATATAAAGTCTTTCTATAACTAATAGAGATAGATTTTATCCTTCTATCCTATTTCTATCAGTGTTTGGTCGTTATATCCTATTTCTATCTGATAGAAAGTTTTTCTATCTGTGATAGAAAGCTTCTATCAGTGATAGAAAGACTTTTTATCACAGATAGAAAAAACTTTGGGAAAAATACACTTTTGGTCCTTGAGGTTTGGGTTAAGTTACACTTTAGTCCTCGAGTTTTCAAACTCAACAATTTTACCCCTGAGGTTTGGATTTCGTTACACTTTTGGTCCCTCCGTCAAGTTTTCTGTTAAATTCTCACGGAATGTTGACATGGCATTATTTTTTATTAAAAAAACTATTTTATGATTTTTTAAAATAAAATAATATATTAAATACTTTTCTATTGATTTTCTTTTTCTTTTTTAATTCTTTTTTTTTCTTTTTATTTTCTCTGTCCTTTTCTCCATCTTCTCCCCCATCTCCATCTTCACGATTTGTTTCCATCTTTTCCCTAGTCTCTTCTGGCGAGTCCAGATTGTGCCGGCGTCTCTTCCGGCGAGTCCAGACTGTGCCGACGTCTCCTCCGACTAACCCGGACTGTACCGGCGTCTCTTCCGGCGAGCCCAAATCGTGGTTGTTCTTAGCTTATTCCTTTTTCTGGTATTCTTCCCCTCCGACGAACAGCTCCAGCCACGGCTACGCAAGACCCACGATCCTCCGGCCGCCCAGATCCATTTCCTGGCTTCTTCCCCTCCGATGAGTAGCTCCGACCACAGATTTTCTTCCGGTCTTCGTCCCTTTCTCTCTCTTCCTCTTGGATTCTCTCTCTCTCAGCTTTCTCTCTCTCAGATTCCCGACCGTCTCACTCTCCTTCTCGAATTCCCTCTCCCTCAAATTTTCGTGATTCCAGATCTCAGAAACCCACAGTCAGTCGATGCGTTGAACTACCCACGAACTTGAAGGTGCCGAGCGAGCCCAGATCTGAGAACTACCCGTGAACGCAAACTCGAACCAGCCACTGTGGGTCTGAAACGAAGGGGAACAAAGGTATTTCAAGCTACCATGGGTTTTGTTTCGAGCTGGGGATCGAAGAAAATGAAGGGAAATGAACACAAAAAAATCGTCGCCGGCAGTGTCGTCGGTTGTCGACCGCCGACGACCTCCTGAAGAAGACGACCTAAAGAAGCTGAGGAAGAATAAGAAAAAGAAGAAAATAATGAGAAAGGGAGAAATAATTAAAAATAAAATAAAATAAAAATATATTTTATTATTTTAATATATTTTTATTTTAAAAATAATTTTTTTTATTAAAATAATAGTGTCACGTCAACAACCGTTAGTATTTAACAGAAAAATAGACGGCAAGGACCAAAGTGCTCCTTATCTCAAACCTCAGGGGTATTTTTGTTGAGTTTGAAAACTCAGGGACCAAAGTGTAACTTAACCCAAACCTCAGGGACCAAAAGTGTATTTTTCCCAAAAACTTTCTATCACAAATAGAAAAAACTTTCTATCACAAATAGAAAGTCTTTCTATCACCGAAAGAAAGCTTCTATCAGTGATAAAAAAAAAAACTTTCTATCACTTCCTATCAGTGATAAAAAGAGTGATAGCAGCTTTCTATCAATGATAGAAGATTTCTATCACTGATAGAATCTATCTGTGATAGAAAAACTTTCACCGATTATATGAGAGGAAAACTAATCGGTGATAGAAATTTTTTCTATCACTGATAAAAAGTTTTTCTATTAGTGATAGAAATCTTCTATCACTGATAAAACTTTCTATCAGTGATAGAAAAAGTTCTATCAGTGATGAAAGTTTTTCTATCACTGGTAGAAAGTTTTTCTATCACTGATAGATTCTATCGGTGACAGAAAAACTTTCTATTAGTGATAGAAGTTTCTATCACTGATAGAAACCAAAGAGAGGAGAGAAATCCATGCGATGGTCGAAAAGAAGAAAGCGCACGCAAGGGCAAAACTGGGATATAAAAAATTAATTAAAAAATTTTGCCATATTTACAAATGTTTTTAAAAATTGCTAAATTTGTCATTATTTACCCTAATTTTGCCACCCATTACAATTATCCTTAATTTTATAACCATATTTCAATCAGAAATTATAGCGGATGAGTTGTTTCTTTAGTCACATTTTACAAATGTCCCGAATAAATATAATTATCATTATGCATTAATTAGTATACTTCACTTATCAAAATACCCTTTGTTGTAAACCAATCAAATTTAGATTAATATTATATTTTATTACTTTGTTTTTACATTTTTCAAATAAAGGAAATTGATTTTTTTTTTTTTTTGTCAAAATTACATCTCACATTCATATTTCGATTAAATGTCAAAATTTATATTCTTCTTGATTTATGAATCCGATTTTCCATTTCCATTTCCATTTTTCATTATTATTATTATTATTATTATTATTATTATTATTATTATTATTATTATTATTATTATTTTGTTTTTCTTTAACCTAATTTCATTTTGTCAACCACTTCTAAGTTTCTCCTTCTACATGTTATTTGTATTTTATTTTTTCCATGGCTCTTTTAAGGCAAATGATTTTGACATTAATTATACTAGCAGTATTTTAAGGGCAAAAAACTAAATGGACTTATCTATTTGAGTCCATTTATTAAAAAGTGTAGACATTATTGAAAATAATGGATAAAATGAACATTTTTGATAAATGATCTATTCTAAAGGTCCAAACAAGCAAAAAGTCACAACAATAAAATATATATATATATATATATATATATATATATATACTTTTTGAATCTGTGACCGTTATAATGTATAGGTTTAGGCTTGTTTGAAGATGAGCAAGTCTTAGGGGGGTGTGTGGTTAAATCTTTTTTATATCGTCATCTTCTCCTAATTTGCTCATCTGAGGTGAAGTCTATGTGCAAAATGTTTTATTGTGATGGTCACTATTGTTGCAGGCCTACACCATGTGCTTGGGAAGTCTGGACCAAAGTTAGAAGCTAGCTTAGAGTCAAGATGTTTGGGAAATTGAGAAGCTAATTGCATTGGATATAATTGTTTCGCTGACTGCTTTGTTTTGGACTGTTCTTGTGTTGGTTGGATTCTATCTTGTTTCTTTGTAAAAAAAAAAAAGGAGAAAAATACACTTTTGGTCCCTGAGGTTTGGGTTAAGTGACACTTGGGTCCCTGAGTTTTCAAACTCAACAAAAATACCCTGAGGTTTGAGATAAGGAGCACTTTGGTCCATGCCGTCAAATTTTCTGTTAACTTTTAACGGTTGCTGACGTGGCACTATTATTTTAATATAAAAAAAAATTTTTGTTTTATTTTTTAAATAAAAATATTAAAAAAATTAAAAAATTAATATTTAATTATTTTTTTTTATTCTTTCTCTCTTTCTCTCTCATCTTCTTCTTCTCCATCTTCCTTCTTCTCCATCTTCTCCCTCCTCCTTCTTCTTCTTCCTAAGTCCGGCGACCGGCGGCCACCACACGCCGCCGCCGCCGGCGACTGAATTTTTTTTTTTTTTCTTCTTTCTTCTTCTTCCCTTCTTTCTCCTTCTCTTTTTTTTTCTTCAATGTTTTTTTTTTAAAAAAAAATAGAAAAGGGAGGGATCCCTCCTCCGTTTCCGGCGCCGGAGACGGAGGAGGGAGGTCCCTCCTCCCTCCCTTTTCTATTTTTTTTTTTAAAAAAAACATTGAAGAAAAAAAAGAGAAGAAGAAAGAAGGGAAGAAGGAGAAAGAAGGGAAGAAGAAGAAAGGAGAAAGAAGAAAAAAAAAAAAATTCAGTCGCCGGCGGCGGCGGCGGCGTGTGGTGGCCGCCGGTCGCCGGACTTAGGAAGAAGAAGGAGGAGGAGGGAGAAGATGGAGAAGAAGGAAGATGGAGAAGAAGAAGATGAGAAGAAAGAGAGAAAGAATAAAAAAAATAATTAAATATTAATTTTTTAATTTTTTTAATATTTTTTATTTAAAAAATAAAACAAAAAAAAAATTTATATTAAAATAATAGTGCCACGTCAGCAACCGTTAAAAGTTAACAGAAAATTTGACGGCAGGGACCAAAGTGCTCCTTATCTCGGGTATTTTTGTTGAGTTTGAAAACTCAGGGACAAGTGTCACTTAACCCAAATCTCAGGGACCAAAAGTGTATTTTTCCAAAAAAAAATAAAAAACGGCAGAAAACAATGTTAATTTTCAAACAAAATCTTAAATTATCTACACATAACTTTTTGGGCCGGTTGCAAGGATAGCAATATGGGCCAAAATAATTGCAAATCTAGCAACCCACAAAAAAAATTGCAAAAATGGCAAAATCTAATAGTTTGTGTGTTGCATTTACTAAAATACCCCTTCAGATTTTCTTTCACTGATAGAAAGTTTTTCTATCACTGATAGAAAGATTTCTATCACTGATAGAATCTATCAGTGAAAGAAAATTATCACTGATAGATTCTATCAGTGATAATTTTCTTTCACTGATAGATTCTATCATATGATAGAAAATTTGTCTACTACTGATAGATTCTATCGGCGATAGATATTTTTCTATCACTTGTTCGGTGTTCTATCCGTGTTTGGTTGTTGTTATTTGGTTTTCTATCCGTGTTTGGTTTTTGTTTTTCAGTGTTTGATTTCTATAATCGTTCGTTTTTGCTTTATTTTTCAATGCTCGATTTCACCTTGTATCACCATCGCTGATAGAAATAAAAGATCTTCTATCACTGGTAGAAAAGTATCAGTGATAGAAAGATTTTCTATAACTCACGAAAAGTTTTTCTATCAGTCTCAGTGATAGAGATAGAAAGTTTTTCTATCACTCATAGAAAAAAATTCTATAAGTGATAGAAGATTTCTATCACTGATAGGTTCTATCAGGGATTGAAATATTTTCTATCAAGAGTTTTCTATCATTGATAGAATATCTTTCTATCACTGATAGAATAGTAAAAATTCCTATCAGTGATAGAAATCTTTTATCACTGATAGAAAGCTTTTCTATCGGTGATAGAAAGTTTTTCTATCACTTATAGATTATATCGGTGATAGAAAGATTTCTATCGGAGATAGAAAGATTTTTATGGGTGATCAGGGATTGAAAGATTTTTTATCAAAAGTTTTTCTATGATTTTCTATAAAAAGAAAAATTTATCACTGATAGAACCTATCAGTGATAGAAATCTTTTATCATTGATCGAAAAAATTTCTATTAGTGATAGAAATCTTCTATTCTATCGGTGATAGAAACTTTCTATCATTGATAGAAAATTTTTCTACCACTGATAGAATCTATCAGTCATAGAAATTTTAGTGATAGAAACTTTCTGTCGCCGATAGAAAATTTTTCTACCACTGATAGAATCTATCAGTGATAGAAATATCACTGATAGAAACTTTATTCTATCAGTGATAGAAAGTTTCTATCACTAATAGAAACTTTATTCTATCACTGATAGAAACTTTCTATCACTGATAGAAAATTTTTCTACCACTGATAGAATCTATCAGTAATAAAAAGACTTTCTATCAATAAAAAAAAAAAAAAATTGACGAGAAAGAAGAAGATGGGCACACAGGGGCAATTTAGGAATATAAAAAATTAATTAAAAAATTTTGCCATATTTGCAAATATTTTTAAAAATTGCTATATTTGCAATTATTTACCTTCATGTTGCCACCCATTACAATTATCCTAACTTTTTTCTAATTATCATTTTTATTTTTATTTTTATATTTTGTTTTCAACCAATGTAGAGTAAGAATCCAACTTTTGATTTTATAGAAGATTATAAGTATCTTATCCTCTTTTCTAACTATCATTTTTATTTTTAAATTTTTATTTATTTTATTTATTATTATTTTGTTTGTTCAACCAATGTAGAGTAAGAATCCAACCTTTGATTTTATAGAAGATTATAAGTATCTCTTTTCTAACTATCATTTTTATTTTTTTAAATATTTATTTATTTATTTATTTGTGTGTTCAACCAATGTAGAGTAAGAATCCAAGAAGATTATAAGTATTTTATCCTCTTTTCTAATTATCATTTTTATTTTTAAATTTTTATTTATTTTATTTATTTATTTTGTGTTCAACCAATGTAGAGTAAGAATCCAACTTTTAATTTTATAGAAGATTATAAGTATCTTATCTGTTATAGGCAATTTTGGACCACCCCGATATACAAGGAGCTGACGAGGACAACCGGGAAGAAATCGGGCTGAAAGATGGACCAAGGAGGCAAAACCGGCATGTGGGACGGGCCAAGACCGAAGGGGTTGGGTTTTTGGCCCGACCCCCTGCTCGGCCTCGGCCCTGGCCGAGGCCGACCCTCGACCCGCTCGCGCGGGCCGAGTTCGCTCGGTGTCGTTTGGTCCCCACCGCCTTTGGCCGCCTCGGTTTCGCCTGGTTTGACCTAAAACACCTCCGAATCCCTAAAAACCTTAGGAGGATGAGCAGGTATTTATATCCCTCTTCGCCACTGAAGAGGGGATCACGAATTCTATCCCTAAATACTATTCTATATTCTCTACTCTCTCCTCTTGCTCTTACTTTTCCACTCCCTGCCGTTTTGTTTGCTGACTTAAGCATCAGAGCCGGTGTGGCGAGCACCACACCGGTGTGCAGGTTTATTGTCTTGCAGGCCACGTCTTCCCCCTCATCTACAAATTTACCGTTGGTGGCACGAGAAGGTCAGGTGAGTTTCCCCTAGCCAAAATCGACCATCAACATTATCCATTTAACTAATTTACGTTAATATATTTTTATCTTTATCTTAAAGATATATGACAACATCAAATATCTCTAAACTGAAAAAGTCACCTGATTTATGTAATAAATGGGATCTTTTTTTTTTGTTACAAAATTCAATTCAATTTTTATTATTATAAATTCAAATTTAATCTTATATATAATGTAATATTTTAAGAAAAATATCTTTTATATCTACGACATATTTAAATTAGAGTGTAAGCAATTTCATTCAAACACTTTCCTTTTTTTTTTTTTTTTTTTCAAATATGATGCTAAAATCACCATATAAAAAATAATCAAACTTTAACCAACACAACAAATCGACTAAAATCATACAAAAGCAATTAAAATGGAAAAAAAGTTTAATTATAATTGAATAAATGGATCCTTTTTCAACTTTATTTTAATGGAATCAATTGACCATTTTTTAACCTTATATTATAGAACACTAATGAAATGAAAACTTAAAATTGAGTGAACTAACTCAATTCAATCCTTTCTCCCAAAAAAAAAAAAAAAAAAAAAAACTCAATTCAATCAATTTCGTACCATTTATTTTATTTCGGCTTGCACCCTTAATTCAACACAATCAATTTTGTAACAAAAACATAACTCAACTAACATAAAGTTATATTAATGACGGTCTGTGGTTCAAATCCCTCACCTCACAAATTGTCAAAAAAAAAAAAAAAAAAAAAGAACAATCAATTTTATGGTAGGTATGGAAAATAAAGTTTAGGTTGAAAATCACTTTTGGTCCATGAACTTTGATTTGTAACGATTTAGTCCTTGTACTTTCAATTTTATAACAATTTAGTCCTAAACTTTAATAAGTAACAGTTTAGTCCTTATACTTTCAAATTTGTAACAATTTAATCCTTGTCGTATAAAAATCCATCAAAATTAAATGTCGATTTTTTTTGTTGAATACGTCGATTTTTATTATTTAATGATTAAATTTTGTAGCTTATAAACATATTGGGTCCCAAATTAGTTTATTAATCTATCTAGGTAAGAAATTTCATTAAATCTTTACATTAATTTTTTACGATAGAGACTAAATCGTTACAAGATTGAAAATACATGTACTAAATTGTTACAAAATTAAACGTACATGGACTAAATCGTTACAAAATTGAGAGTACAAGGACTAAATCGTTACAAATAAAAGTTTAGGGATTAAATTGTTAAAAGTGTAGGGACCAAATGTGATTTTTAACTTGAAGTTTACAAAGTTAAAAGGACTTTTTTTTTTTTATTTTTATAGAAAAACAAAGTTGAGAGACTTGAGATCAAAGTCATCCCGCTACAAATTGGTCGAAAATTTACCATAAAGAAGTTTCAAGGAATATATAAAACTAAAGTGTTGAGGACAAAGAGGTCATTTGGAAGAAAAGTTAACAATAATTAAACACAAACATAATCTAGGTTAAAAGTTTTAAAATTAGGTATTTTTCAAAAAAGAAAAAAGTTTAAAAATTAATCCCTTTTAAACAAAGCTTCCAATAAAGATTTGTTTTTATCACCAAACCCTAGATAAAACATTCTCTCTCCTCGCGGATGCTTGTAGGAGAGAAATTTTAAAAAATGAGTAATATTATTGTCACATTGAATAAATTAATCTCGTTCTTATGTGGATAATTGTTTATTTAATCAGCTATAAGATTCCCGGGAAAATTAAATTAACAAAAACAAATTGTTACTGAGATTTTTTTTTTTTTTTTCCTTATTTATTTTTTCTACGGCCACAAAATTCTTGTTAGAGAGAGCCACTTGCTCACTGTTGGGACCCAAAAATCGCAGATCGAACGATTTCGAAATTCTCCTGTATTGAATCTTGACTATCGAGTAATTGACTCTGTTGATTTTTCATTATGAAATGTTGATCTTTACTGAATTTCAATCAACGCAGATCCATTTCTTCATCTTCTTCAATTGAATGAAATCGGAGCCGGAGCTCAAGTTTCTGATTCGGGTGAGAGTAAGTAATTAGCTACAATGGCCTTCTCCTCCTTCACCGGCGGCGGCGGCGGCCGTCGTGGAGGTTGGGCCAGTTCGATTCTTCCTTTTTCCTCTGTTTCACCCACCGCTAAACCGAAGCACAACCGGAAGTATCGCCGGCGGCTGGCTGTTCGTGACTTCATCTTTGCTAATTTCTTCACCATCGGCCTTTTGATCTCATTCTTCTTCTTCTTCATTGTTCTTCTCCGCTACGGTGTTCCGAAGCCGATTTCGTCTCATTTCAAATCGCATCCTACCAGATCCCACAGGCCGCGGAAGCCGATCGTGACTGAGAATTGGAACAGTGAGGTCTTGAGTTCTAAGGTGGACATTACTACTAAGGAATTGTACGACAAGATTGAGTTTCGGGACGTCGATGGCGGTCCGTGGACGCAAGGATGGAGAGTGACCTACAAAGGAGACGAGTGGGATTCGGAGAAATTGAAAGTTTTCGTGGTTCCTCATTCGCATAATGATCCAGGTTGGAAGCTAACTGTGGACGAGTACTACGAGAAGCAGTCTCGTCATATACTTGATACGATTGTTGAAGCGCTTTCAAAGGTGAATTTATAAGTTTTAACGTCTTCGTCTATAGTTCTTCTTTTTTAATCTTATTTCTCGAAGGTCTCTATTGAATTAGGGTGAAGATGTTGATTTTGGCGTTTTCTTTGATTGAATTTTGGTTGAAGTTTTCGTTTCCCATAAAGAATGTTGGTGAAATTGCCCGTAATGTAGACTGGTAGGAAACGACTTGGCTATTGAATATGAATTTTTAATGTCAATCTTATTAAATCCGTGCTGGGAATCAAAACTACAGAAGACTGTGTTTGGAGAGTGTTGCTCTGCCGTGAAATTCTGAAAAAGGAGAATGGCCATTGACAACTAAGGCCGCTTGGAGGTTACCCTCAAAATTGAAGTTACTGAAGGAATGTCTTGGAGAAAATTATGCTCTGCCTGAGTAAATTTAAAAAATATGATGATATCTAGAGGAGGTCGTATAATCCTGGTTCATGCAGTCCTTGCAAACCTATTTACTTATTTCCTCTTTTTGTTTAGGGTCCCTTGATTAATAGTTAAAGAAATAGACAAGATCCATGGAGTCGTTTCTTATAGGAAGGTGCAAATATGGAGGAAGGCTTTCATTAGATCAACTGGTAGCTTGTCTCTCCTTGACCGGGATGGTTTAAGTTTTCACAAGAAAGAATGAAGATGACCCTGCTGGCCAAGAAGTTTGTAGCAATAAATTGTTTGGTTGAAAAACTTGATTCAATAAAATTTGGTGCTGGTAGCGGGAGATGGTTCAAAGATCAAATTCTTGGTTGAGTGGTGGATTGAATCTCTAGACCCTTTTCTAACGATCTCCTGAAATTTAACCAAGCTGAAACTAAAAATAGAATTATCAAGGAAGTTTGGGATGCAGAAAATTCCAAACGAATGCTTCAATTTAGAAGACCCCTAAATGATAGAGAAGTTGGTAAATGGACTGAGCTCCATCCCATCATTGGCAGTTTTTTTGCATCTACCTTATAATCTTGCCTGGCAAATAGATATATCTGGAGGATTTTTCAGTGAAGTCTCTTTTCTATGTTTTGCTGATGGAGATAAACATTCTTTGGCCTTCGCTTTGTAAAGTGATTTGGAAATAGAAAACAACCTAAGAAGTGTAACCTGTATTCAGTAATGGCCTAATGGGGTACATTTGGTCTTGGTGGTATTAGTGCTAATGATGAATCCAGCTTAGGAATCCTGGAAGAAGCCTCTTGCCAAACTGGTATGTTCTTTGTGGGAGTAGCAGTGAGGATTTGGACCGTATTTTCTTATCCTGCATTGTTGCCCATTTGCTTCTCTTTGGTGTCAGGTACTTCCAATTACTAGTTGTCTTTGAACTTATTCAATTGCCCGTTCATCAATCCAATTTATCTTTCAAAATTTATGCGGTCACATATCCAAAGAAGAATCCAAAGTTTGGATAGTAGGTTGGTGTGCCAACCATCGGAAAATATATGGAAAGAAATAGATGAGTGTCTAATAATTATAAGAGGAACTTGAAGACTTTTTAGAGGTTGTACTTATTGTCCCTTCTCTTGGTGTATTTTGTTAAAGCATTTTTTATAATATTCTCTGTTCTATTTTCCCAATTGAAAATCCATTTTGTAACTCTTTGGTTTTATCCCTATCCAATTTTGCACTTTCATGGTATCAATAAAATTGCTTATTATGCTTTTTTATTACGAATTGTTTCTTATGTTAACAAAAGAGATATACATAAATCAAAGTATAGCACCTCTCTATAAAATATATAGCACTTGCTCACCTAGGCAAAGTTTAATGGTTAAGGTGTCCCTACCTCTTCTAAGAAATTTCAGGTTCAAACTTCCACCCCAATAGTTGTGATGCAATAATCTAACATATATATGTATACCACAATCATCTGATATCTTGGATATGCTATTTTATTTAGTTATTTACATTTTTTTCCCGTTGTTTAGTTTATTAATTAGAAGAAAAGCATAAATTGATTTTTTCGGGCTTTAAATTGTTTTGGGGATTGGCAGCGCACAATTCCAAGTATAACTAAATTGAATGAGAGTGAAATCCCTTTTAATTGCTATAAAATTTCCTGTTCTTTAATCTGTAGGAATCCCGGCGGAAGTTTATATGGGAAGAGATGTCTTATCTGGAGAAATGGTGGAGGGATGCTTCAGACGAAAAAAGAGAATCATTTGTTGCTTTAGTTAAGAATGGGCAGCTAGAAATCGTGGGAGGTGGCTGGGTGATGAACGATGAGGTAATATTCTCACTTGCATGTGACTATGTGAGGTTTTTTGGCCCTTTGAACATTAAGTGTGAGTGTTTCTAGTGCTACATGCATTCAATATTCTTTATTATGTTGATCCGGAAAATTCTGTTTACTTCTTGGTAACAGGGATTTTCAGATAAAATTTCCTTTTATTCATCCTTCACTTTTAATCTGCAATTTCTCAACGCCAACACGCAAATATGTATGGAGTAGTCAATCAGGCAGAAATGTTGAGTTTCAATTGAATCCCTTCAGGCGATGCTCTGGACATATAACTTATTAAACTTATAAATTATAATCACTGAACACCTCTGGAATTCATTTTATATTAGACAAGCTATAATCTAGAAACAAGTTTGTTCTACATGTATCTTGCCCATTCCTTGGAAAGACTTTACTGCTTTCAGGGCACCATTATTCATTTTAATCTTCTTCTCTACCATAGTTATATGAATTTCTTAGGTTAGGAACTTGTTAAATATAGAAATTATCATCTGTATTATTGTCTTGAAAATTGACATGCCAGTCCCTTTCCTTTGCAGGCCAATTCCCATTATTTTGCTATAATTGAGCAGGTAAAGTAAAATCTTCTTCTTAGATAATACAAGTGTACGTTGTTCTTAGGTTATTTGACTTTTAACCAGAATGCTTTGCTAATTGTGCGTCGGAAGCTTGACCTCTGTTTAGTTCAACTAATAGACATAACTCGTTTATTGGGTTTAATCACCATTATATGAGTAATTTATTCTGCATATTATTTTTTATTAATTAACTCAATTTATATTTCTGTTGTTTTTATTATAATGAACAACGCTTTATCTACCTGAGGCTGAGAAATAGTGGAATACCATATTCAAGTTGTCATGCTTTATTTTTAAAACATCCAACTCTGGTTTACTTGCTGTAATTCAAAATGACATGGATATAACATAAGATCATCTAATCTTTTCTTCTTCATCCAACAAGTACATGCTATTTTTTTTCTTTTTTTTTTTGGGGGGGGGGGGGAGTTCCAGTAGGGTGCTTTTTTATATTACTTATTCCTAATTATTTAAATTGTACTTTGAATGCGCACATCTTCTAACTAATAGCTGTAGCATTCACGTTGAGAAACAACTGGCTTTTATGTTCTTCAATCATGAAAAAAAGGGCGATTATATTGAGCTATGCTTGTCTTTTTGGATTACTTTTACTGAGATTATTTTCATTGAAACCAGATGGCAGAGGGGAATATGTGGTTGAATGAGACCATTGGCATTGTTCCAAAAAACTCTTGGGCAATAGATCCATTTGGTTATTCACCCACAATGGCATATCTTCTTCGTCGCATGGGCTTTGAGAACATGCTTATACAGAGGACCCATTATGAGCTGAAGAAGGAACTTGCACTGCACAAAAATCTAGAATTCATTTGGAGACAGAGCTGGGATGCTGAAGAAACTACTGACATTTTTGTGCACATGATGCCTTTTTATTCTTATGATATTCCACATACTTGTGGACCAGAGCCGGCCATTTGTTGTCAGTTTGACTTTGCCCGATCACGTGGTTCTTTATATGAACTATGTCCCTGGAGACAGGATCCTGTTGAGATTGACAAGGAAAATGTTCAAGAGAGGGCAATGATGTTACTTGATCAGTATAGAAAGAAATCTATATTATATAGGACAAATACCCTTCTTATTCCTCTTGGAGATGATTTTCGATACATTAGCATTGATGAAGCAGAGGCTCAGTTTAAGAACTATCAGTTGTTATTTGATTATATTAATTCCAATCCAAGTTTAAATGCTGAGGCAAAGTTTGGAACCTTGGAAGACTACTTTCGAACTCTTCGTGATGAGGCTGATAAGATAAATTATTCACTTCCTGGTGAAGTTGGCTCCAGTCAGGTCGTTGGTTTTCCCTCTTTGTCAGGTGATTTCTTCACTTATGCTGATAGACAGCAGGACTATTGGAGTGGGTATTATGTGTCTAGGCCTTTCTTTAAGGCTGTTGATCGTGTACTGGAGCGAACACTTCGTGCAGCAGAAATGATAGTAGCTTTATTACTTGGTCCTTGCCAGAGAACTCAATGTGAGAAGTTGCCTGTTGGCTTTTCTTACAAGTTGACAGCTGCGAGAAGAAATTTGGCTCTTTTTCAGCACCATGATGGAGTCACTGGTACTGCAAAAGATTATGTAGTACGCGATTATGGGGTTCGGATGCATACTTCTTTACAAGACCTGCACATTTTCATGTCTAAAGGTATTGAAGTATTACTTGGAATTCGCCATGAGAAATCTGATCAGAATCCTTCACAGTTTGAACCAGAACAGATGAGATCTAAATATGATGCTCAACCTATCCATAAAGCAATCAATCTTCAAGAAGGAACTTATCAATCAGTGGTCTATTTTAATCCTCTAGAGCAGACGAGGGAAGAGGTTGTGATGATTATTGTCAACAGGACAGATGTTACTGTATTGGACTCAAACTGGACATGTCTCGAAAGCCAGGTTTCTCCTGAATTTCAACATGATAAAGCCAACGTTTTTACTGGGAGGCATCGTATCCACTGGAAAATTTCAGTTCCTGCCTTGGGATTGCAAACATATTATATTGCGAATGGATTATTAGATTGCGAAAAGCCAAAACCAGCCGAACTAAAATTCTTCTCAACGTCTACTTCATTACCTTGCCCTACTCCCTATGTATGCTCTAAGGCTGATGGTGACGTGGCTGAAATCCAGAATCAGCACCAATCTCTCGTATTTGACGTCAAGCACGGTTTGTTGCAGAAAACAATTAATGAAAATGGTTCACAAAATGTTGTGAATGAAGAAATTGCATTATACTCGAGCTGGGGTAGTGGTGCCTACCTATTCAAACCCACAGGTGATGCTAAATCTATCATTGAAGCAGGTGGGTTGACCGTGATCACGAAGGGTCCTCTGATGCAGGAAGTTTACTCTTATCCGAAGACAGTATGGGAGAAATCCCCCATCTCCCATAGCACTCGTTTATATAGTGGGGGCAATACAATTCAGGAGCACCTTGTTGAGATGGAGTATCACGTCGAGCTACTTGGCAAGGAATTTGACGACAGGGAGCTGATAGTCAGATACAAGACAGATATTGACAACAAGAGGATATTTTATTCTGATTTGAATGGTTTCCAAATGAGTCGGAGAGAGTCGTATGATAAAATCCCGCTGCAGGGAAATTATTATCCAATGCCTTCTTTAGCATTCATACAAGGATCCAATGGTCAAAGGTTCTCTGTCCATTCTAGGCAGTCTCTGGGTGTGGCGAGCCTTAAAGATGGATGGTTAGAGATTATGCTTGACCGTCGTTTGTTGAGGGATGATGGACGTGGCCTAGGGCAAGGAGTGACGGATAATCGCGCAATGAACGTCGTTTTCCATATCCTTCTTGAGTCAAATGTTTCATCCATAGTGAATCCTATTCCCAATTACTCTCCTTTAAGCCCTTCTCTTCTATCTCACTGCATTGGTGCTCGCTTGAACTATCCCTTGCACGCGTTTATTGCCAAGAAACCACAGGCTTTATCTGTGCAGCCGCCCCCAAGATCTTTCTCTCCTTTAGCAGCTCCTTTGCCATGTGATTTACATATTGTCAGCTTTAAGGTTCCCCGTCCTCTGAAATACTCTCAGCAATCGCCAGAGGATCCACGATTTCTTTTAATGTTTCATAGGAGACACTGGGATTCATCATACTGCAAGACAGCCAGATCAAATTGTTCTAGGGTTGCTGATGAACCTTTCAATATATTCAACATGTTCAAGGGGCTTGCTGTATCGAACGCACGAGCAACTTCATTAAATATGTTGCACGAAGACACAGAAATGCTTGGATATAATGAACAGTCTGGGGATATTGCTCATGAAGGGCTGTTGCATATCCCTCCCATGGAAGTACGAGCTTACAAGTTGGAACTGAAACCACGTTAATAAGTTGCAGAAATGCCACTTTTTATAGATTTAACAATGTTCATAGCCTCCAAATGCGCGTCGATAAAGAACTGATTCCCGAGTCCGAGATCATTCAATCAAGTAGAGTTATCTAGTGCCATGTAAAGAATGCCAGAATCAGGGTATGCAAATTATTTCTGGAACTGGGCGACGTTGACGATTTCTTTTATCTTTTTGATCTGTCAGGTCTCATGCTCTGGAAGTTCATCGATTGAATGTTCCGATGGAAGGTTGGAATAATGTGGGGGACTGAGGAATGGTACATTTTCAAAACTGCTCATTTGGACGATGTTTAGAAATAGATAGCAGACTAGTTTGAAAGTAATGATCGGAACTACACAGTTTTGTGAGTTGTAATTGTCTTCTTTAGAATTTTGTTTTGATTTCTACTCTCTATTATTTGAATGAATGGACTCACTGACTCTTCCACAATCTCAATGGGATTAAGTTGAGTTGAAAGCAGTTGATTCAACTGTTTAAAGGCCCAGTTTGGTATTGCATTTGCAGGCAAAAATGATTGCAGAAGAATCTCAACGCATGGTAAATCTGATTGTTCATATCAACTTTTGAATTCATTTTTTCTAAAAATTTTTCATCTTCTCTAATTAAATTTTAAAAATTTCAAATCTATCATTTTTTACGTCTATTTTATTATATCAATGAAATTTGGATTGATTCGATTTTTTATAATAATTTTTTTTTCCTTTTTTTTCTTTTTTTTTTCCTTAACTTTTATCTTAGATTAAACAAAGTTACTTACCATTTAAATTATTTTATAATTAATTTGATATTAATTTTTAATATAAAAATAAATTGGATATATTAAATATCAATATAACTTTCTATTATTTCCTCCCAATCGCAACTTTTCGACTGGGCATGGGTTTCTAGTTGGTTCACTATTCTTCTTGTCTTTAGTTGGTCGGGTCTTTTCCCTTTAGTCTAGTCTCAAATGAGAAGAAGTGAGTTTTTTTTTTTTTTGACAATATATGGGGAGGGGGATTTGAACCACAGATCTTGTGGTTATTAGTACAACTTTATGGCAGTTGAGCTAAGTTCTTGTTGGCAGAAGAAGCGAGTTTTGAAGCTTAGGAGGTTAGATTATTCTCTTGCGTCTCTTGGCTTGCTACTTTTGGGTCGATGATCAACATCCTTAGACAAGGCCTCCATAATCGAATTTGGCCGCTTCAGAATTTCTAGAATTTGAGTGATGCTATCATTTATTCCCTGAACCTTTTTTTCCAAGGTAGTGTACATGTCCACCATCTTTGCTCCATGAATAGGAAGGTAGTTGGTGTCTCACAGTTGATCGATATCTCTAGGTTGGATGGTCTCCACATTTGGAACATGTCATTCTGTAGTGGCCATCTGCCTTGGATATCATTCTCAATTAGATTCTTCTCCTTCAACGATCTGATTACTGTGACTCATGTCCTTACTCATGATTGATGGCGCCAACTGTTGAACACAATTTTTGTCCCTATAGACTACTCCAACTGTTGATACTGGAATTCAGTTCAAATGAACAATGGTGAATTTGATTTGAAAGAAGAATCAAATGGGTGCTCTGCAAGGAAAGAACTAAACACCAGTGTGGTGCTGAGCCACCTACACTCCGACGATCAAGTTAGTAAACATGTTTGTAAATAGCTCATAGAGTAATATGTGTGTTTTGGACATACTACCTTTCCATACCTTTCTATTTATAATGAGGTTTTGATAGAATAGTGAAATTGATTTCAAGGCAATGGTTCTTTCCACGACACAACAATTGTTTCTCATTTTCTTCGTACAATGAATTGGTTATGTTTTTGTAGAGGAATATGGAGAGATTAAAATTCTTTGACAAATATCAAAACTTTCAATGATATGACCTTTTTTTTTCTTCTTTTTTTGGGTAATCAGGCTTTCTTTGGTGAACACCCTGACCTCGTGGAGAATGACTTCTTCATAACTGGAGAATCTTATGCTGGGGCATTATGTTCCTGCTTTGGCTGCTCGGATTCATCAGGGAAACAAAGCCAAAGAAGGAACTCATATAAACCTTAAAGTATGTCTATTGTGTCTTAAAATTAGAGCAAGAATGTATAAAATATTCTTCTAGCAACTTGATCCATTTTTAAATACGTTGGCCAGGGATTTGCTATTGGCAATGGACTTCGTGATCCTGCAGTCCAATACAAAACTTACCCACCCAAGATTATGCATTAGACATGGGCATAATTACAAAGTCTCAATATCGTCGTATTAACTTGTTGGTTCCACCACGTGAACTGGCAATTGATATTTGTGGTAGGTATTTATTATAGCACATGTTACATGCCGTTCTAGTTTGATTTCGAAGTCTTACGTTGTTGGTTGTGTTGATGGTCAAATTTGGTCGGGTAGAACTCGCCTGACCTTCACGTGCCACCAACGGTAAATTTGTTTGAAAGCGGGGGAAGACGCGTGGCCTGCAAAACGATAAACCTGCACACCGGTGTGGTGCTAGCCACACCGCCTCCGATGCTTAAGTCAGAAAACGAAAGGGAAAGCTAGAGAGCAAGAGAGAGAGAATTGAGTTCGGGTCCCTTTCTTTAGTGGTGAAGAGGGGTATAAATACCTGCTCATACTCCTAGGGTTTTTAGGAATTCGGAGGCGTTTCGGGACGAACCAGGCGAAACCGGGGCGGCTAGAGACATTAGGGACCGAGAGGAGGTGACCGAGCTCGGCCTCGGTCTTGGGTCGAGGCTGACCATATCTTGGCCCGACCCTTTGGTCGGTTCTTCTTCCAGGTCAGTCTCTTAGTCCTATTTCTGCCCGGATGTCCTCGTCAGCTCCTTGTGCATCGGGGTGGTCCAAAATTACCTATAACATTAAACCCCACTCTTGAATTGGGATTCAGGTGCGACTTACTGCTATAGGCCGAGCTCTTTAAGCCCGATTTAATGAGTACTGATCTTTGCCTTGTGTTGGCCTATGTGTAGCTTTATTGTCATCCTGCAAGGTGGATCAAACTAGACAAAGCAGAAACTCTAAGAATAGGGGTTAGGTGAAATGAAAATGAGAAAGGTGAGAGATTACGAAAATGGTCGGAGGACCCGTGTGATTGGCCCAGCCTCGGCCTCGGCCTCGGGATGAGGCCAAGCATTTTTCGAACCCCGTACTTGGTCATTCGGAGTGCATCATTCTAGATCCAAAGCTTATCCACAAGTAAAAATAGGAAAAACAGAAGATTTCATGATCCTGCATCAAAGATTTAATCTCTGCAAAAGACAAATGAGGGAAGAGGCAAGGGTCGACCTCGGCCTCAAGCCCATGTTAGCCTAAAACTTAGCTCCCTGCATCCATTAGTTAGTCCTTATAGGAAAATAATGAGACAATAGGCTAGAACATGTGATCATTGGTTAGACATGTCAAACTAGTGTGTTTTTTGTTTAATAGAGAGTGCATATCCCCTAGGTAGCCCCCAATCTCAAGTTAGACTTCACTAAAACATAAAACATAGTTGGGTAAAGAGGAGAATACCTTTAAAGTTTATGCTCGGCCTCGGCAAGAGGTGCTCAGCTTCTGCCTCAGCCAGGTGGACTGAGGTGCTCAGTTTCTGACTTAGGTGAGGTAGACCTTGGTGGTCCAGACTCATGCAATCTCAAGTCTGGATGAGACTCGGTAGACTCGGTAGTCTAGGCTTGCCCGATGTGAAGACGCTCAGGCCAGACGAGGTGAGGTAGACTCGTTGGTCCAGGCTCACATAATCTCAATCTGGATGAGGCGAGGTAGACTCGATAGTCCAGGCTCGCCTGATGTGAAGATGCTCAGGCCAGATGAGGTGAGGTAGACTCGTTGGACCAGACTCACGTAATCTCAATCTGGATGAGGCGAGGTAGACTCGGTAGTCCAGGCTCACATGATGTGATGATGCTCAAACCAGATGAGGTGAGGTAGACTCGTTGGTCCAGACTCATATAATCTCAATCTGGATGAGGCGAGGTAGACTCAGTAGTCCAGGCTCGCATGATGTAAAGATGCTCAAGCCAGATGAGGTGAGGTAGACTCGGTGGTCCAGGGTCACGTGGTCTCAAGTCTGGATGAGGCGAGGTAGACTCGGCAGTCCAGGCTCGCATAAAGTGATGGCTCGTGAGGTAGACCCGGGGTCCAGGCTCACATTGTCTCAAGTCGATGGGGTGAGGTAGACTCGACGGTCCAGGCTCGCGTTTCGTGATGCTTGAATCGGTTGCCTTGTGCACACTCATGAATACTGAACTTTAATGGTGAATCAATAGGGCTTTTACATTAATTGAACTTTTACACTTGAATAAAATCAAATAAGGAAAAGTACTCAACCTATATTAGAGGCAGAAACAAAATAGATAATGTCTAATTACATGATAAAATGCAATAAACAAGAAGCCCTAAAACTCCATAAGTTCAGATTCAGAGTTGGTGGAGGTGTGCTCTGCTCGGCCTTGGCCTGGTCGACCTCATCCTGGTCAGCCTCGGGCCTCTGTGGCTTAACTGCTTTCAGCGCGGTCCAGTAACATTCTCCTGATGCCTTTTGCTCTCCTTGACAACTCCCACACCATTCGGAGTTGGAAACTTCAGCAACTGATGGTAAGTTGAAGTTATGGTCTTCATTTCATGCAAGGTTGGCCTTCCTAGGATTGCATTGTAGGTTGACATACAATCCACAACTAGGAAGTTTATCATCTTTGCCACTGCATTCTGTCCATCCCCAAAGGTCACAGGAAGTTCTATGCTACCTTCTGGGGTCACTCTCTCTCCTCCAAATCCTACAAGTGGGGTAAGGCTTGGCTTTAAGAGTTCCCTCTCTAAGCGCATTGCTTTAAAGGCTGTTAGAGAAAGGACATCAACCGAGTTTCCTCCATCAATTAGGATCCGATGGATTTTCACATTGGCTACAACTAGAGTGACCATCAGGGCATCATTATGGGGCTGATGAATGCTCGTTGTCTCAGCCTCAGTGAACTCCAAAGGGGGGTGTGCCTTTGATAGATGGACAGAGTTCATACCTCGATATTCTGGTTCGAACCTTGCTTCCCTGGCAATAGCTTTCCTCTTCCTGCTTGAACCTCCTCCAGCTGGTCCTCCAAAGATGGTTATGATCTCTCGTAGGGGTTCTTCTTTGTCTCGGACATCTTTGGTCGGCCTCGGTCCCGGACTCGCCGACGAACTTCTCCAAATACCCATTCTGGATCAGTGCTTCGATTTCATCATTCAACTGAATACAATTCCTGGTTGAATGTCCATGGTCCCAGTGGAAAAGGCAATACTGGCTCTTGTCTCTTCTATCAGGATTCGACTGCATCCTTCCAGGAAAATTTAGAAGACCCGTGTTTCGAATCTCCATCAAAACTTGTTCCTGTGGAACGAAAACTGGTGTGTATTTCTCGAACTTATCGAAGGGATGGGCTCGGCCTCGGCCATGGTCATGGTCGGCTCGGCCTCGGCCACCATCGTCTGTCCGCTGTCTCTTATCTTTTGTTCTATCCTAATCGACTGAAGAATGTCTCTTATTCTCTTGTCCTAACCTCTTTGATTTTAGTAATTCCTCTGCACTCATATACTTCTGTGCTCGGGAGACGAACTCTGCATAGGTTCGAGGTTGGCTCTTACCTATTGAATTGAGCAGTCTTTCGTCTTCCAACCCGGCTGTGATGGCTACTAGGGCTGTTCCCTCACTGTATCCCTCAACCTGCAGTGTTTCGTCGTTAAAACGTGTTATGTAATCACACAAGCTCTCACCTGGCTGCTGTTTGGCTGTTAAGAGGTTGATGTGAGACTTGCGCTGTTCTCTGGCTCCCAAAAACTGTGCGAGGAACGCTCGGACTAATTCCTTGAAAGAGATGATGGATATTCTCTTCAATCTTTCAAACTAGTGCGTGGCTAATCCTATTAGAGTGAAAAAGAATGTGCGACACCTGATTGCTTCAGAGACACCATGGAAGTCCATCTAGTTTTTGTAGGCGTTTAGATGTTGCACGGGGTCTTTCTTGTCATCGTATGGTTTGAACGTGGGTACCTTGAACTTTTGGGGCACCTCGACTTTCATGACTTCTTCTGTGAAGGGCGGGTCGACTTGGTCGACTAGCTCTTCCAAGTCTTGGTCTCCGAGGTCTTTTGACTTCTGCAGGTCTCTCTAAGGATTTCCGAGCTCCTTTAGTGCGTTCAGAAGCTCAATCTTCCAAGGGAGGTTGTCCTTCTTGGCCTCGGCCTCGACCAACCTAGCCTCGGCCTCGGCAGCCCTGGCTTCAGCTTCGGCAGCTCTAGCCTCGGATTCGGCATTTTTGGTACTTCTGCGCTTCTCCTCGATCAGATTCCTCAGGTCTGTCTTAGTATGACTGTAGCTTGAAGTAGAAGCTGTGTAATCACGTCTCTTCATCTCTTAAGGGTGCTTGACTCTGGGCTCCTCAAAATTGTACGATCTGTAGGTTTGAGCCCCCTGATCTTGCTGGTCATGCTGTCAGTCTTCTTTCCCTTCAATCTCGTCTCTGATTCTGCAGTGTGCTCCATGGGCTCTTTCCCCTTCCTTGGATCCCTAACCAACCTCTCATCAGGGGTTTTAGTGCTAGGACCAGGTTTATCCAAGATACGAAGTATCCTGGACAAATTATGATCTATCACACTTACTTTGTTTTCGAGAGCAGCAAATTTTAGATCAGCTTGCTTCTCTCGGGATGAGGGTAGTAGAGACCGAGGACGAGGAGATTCGGTCTGAGGTCAATCTCGGCTTTCTTCCCGTGACCTCCGCTGGTGGCGGTCACCATCCGAATGCTCTGCGTTCATGTCCTGGTTTTTCTTCTCCATCCCCTTACTCATGGAATGACCGGTGCGCAGATTTGGCAAGCTTTCTTTCCCACAGACGGCGCCAACTGTTGATGGTTAAATTTGGTCGGGTAGAACTCACCTGACCTTCACGTGCCACCAACAGTAAATTTGTTTGAGAGCGGGGGAAGACGTGCGATAAACTTGCACACTGGTGTGGTGCTGGCCACACCGCCTCCGATGCTTAAGTCAGAAAATGGAAGGGAAAGCTAGAGAGCAAGAGAGAGAGAGAATTGAGTTCGAGTCTCTTTCTTCAGTGGCGAAGAGGGGTATAAATACATGCTCATACTCCTAGGGTTTTTAGGAATTTGAAGGCGTTTTGGGACGAACCAGGCGAAACCGGGGCGGCTAGAGGCATCAGGGACCGAGAGGAGGTGACCGAGCTCGGCCCGCGCAAGCAGGTCGAATGGTAAGCCTCGGCCTTGGGCCGAGGTTGACCATATGGGTCGGGCCATGTTGGCCCGACCCTTTGGTCGGTTCTTCTTCTGGGTCGGTCTCCTAGTCCTATTTCTGCCCGAATGTCCTCGTCAGCTCCTTGTGCATCGGAATGGTCCAAAATTACCTATAATAGGTTGTATTGGATTTGTAATAATAGGTTCATGACACTAGTCACATGGATCAGCCCAAGGCTGCTCTAGCGACGAAGAATCATTTGATTCGGAAAGCTTGGTCGCTCAGATGTGATCACTCATACTCATATTCAGGCGTGTCCTAGTGGACATTTGTTAGTCCAAGTATGTAGATATCTCCGTATCTTTCAAATTTGTTTAAATGCTCTGTCCACAAAGTTTTAAGTTAATATGCACTGTTTTTCACTAAATATCCTTCGAGCTTATCTTTCCTTTCCCTTTTAGTTTCATTATCTTTTGTCTTTCTACCTCACTTTATTTCAAATAATCTCGGGGAAAAGAATTTGCTTCTAACTTTTAAAAACATCATTTGTAATATTTAGCAAAAAGTTCATAGCATGTTTTTAGACCCTCTAGGAAAGGTTGGCCTAGTGGTCATAGAAAAATAAAGGACTTAAAAGAATGAGTTCAAATCCATGATAGACGTGTTACCTAACAACCAAATATAGTAGGGTCAGGTGTTTGTTCCGATAGATTATTCGAGATGCATGCAAACTAATTCGGACAGCCATAGATATGAAAAAGTGTTAAACATTTTCTTATTCTATACCATGATTTGATTGATTTACATGATTAGAATATAACTAATGCAAACAAACTTTATATAGGAAATTTAGATAACATTTTGTAACATTTCTGTTTGTAAAATTGTGTTTGACGTTTGGTTGCTTTATCATAAATTATGGCAATTAGACCATTTTAAAACTAATATGTCACAAATGTCCGGTTATGAAAAAATTTTCAGCTTTGTCTTGACTAAGAATTTCTTAGCTAAATATTTCCAATTTTTCTCTTCAAAATTCTGAACATTTAAAATTTGGTTTGTATGGATTCTTTCCATAATAAAAACTACTATTATGTAAATTATTAAATAATTAACTTAGCAAACCCTAACGCTAAATACATTTCATACAAAAATTCAACCAATTGTCATCAAACTGAAGAACCTCATCACTCCATTTTCATTGTCGGACATCAAAAAAATTCAACAAAAATTTGATTTCAGTTGCTTCTCTATCAAGCAATATGAGTATGTTCCATTTTTCTATTTTTTTTATTCAATTGTTACGGTAGCTTTTATATGAATAGTAATCTTTTATGTAATTTTGGAAAAAATACACTTTTGGTCCCTGAGGTTTGGGTTAAGTGACACTTTGGTTCCTGACTTTTCAAACTCATCAAAAAGTACCCTTGAGGTTTGAGATAAGGGCACTTTGGTCCCTGCCGTCAATTTTTCTGTTAACTCCTAACGGTTGCTGACGTGACACTATTATTTTAATAAAAAAATTATTTTTTAAATTTTTTTAATAAAAATATTAAAATATTAAAATAATAAAATAATATTATTTTTATTATTATTTATTATTTCTCCCTCACTCTCTTCTTCTTCTTCCTCTCCATCTTCTTCCACTTCATCATCTTCAACCTTCTTCTTCTTCCTAACTCCGGCGACCGACGACCACTGCCACCGCTACCGACGACCACTGCCACCGCTTCCTGCCGGTCGCCGGTCGCCAGAACTGTTTTTTTTTTCTCTTTTCTTCTTCTCTCTTACCTCATTTTTCTTATTTTCTTTCCTTTTTTTTTTAAATAAACATGGAGGAGGGAGGCCCCTCCTCCTCCGTTTCGCGCCGGAAACGGTCATTTTTCTTACTTTTTTTTTAATAAAAAAAACAGTGGAAAGAGGGGAGGAAGAAGAAAAAGAAGAGAAGAAGAAGAAAGAAAAAAAAAAAGTGTCGGCTGTGACCGCCAGCCACCGGAGATAGGAAGAAGAAGAAGGTTGAAGATGATGAAGAGGAAGAAGAAGAAAAACAGAGGGAGGGAGAAATAATAAATATTAATAAAAAAAAATATTATTAGTTTAATATTTTTTATTTAAAAAATTAATTTTTTTAATTAAAATAATAGTGTCACGTCAGCAACCGTTAAAATTTTAACAGAAAAGTTGACGGCAGGGACCAAAGTGCTCCTTATCTCAAACCTCAGGGGTATTTTTGTTGAGTTTGAAAACTCAGGGACCAAAGTGTCACTTAACCCAAACCTCAGGGACCAAAAGTGTATTTTTCCGTATAATTTTTCTTTCATTTTTTTGTTTTATTTTGTCAAACAATATGAATAGCAATCTAAGTATATGGTTTGCATTTTTTTTTTTCAATTTTGTTATTAATATCTAATGAAATAACATAAGATGTTTCTAATTTTATCTATTTGTTCACATTAACCCTTATATATTTACATCGAATCACTCAATTGATCATAAAATGTAATATTTCTTCAAATAATAAATACATATCATGCATTATAATATATAATCAATATACCGAATCCATTATATAAAATATACTTATCATTGTGTATTTAGTTCATAAGTAAAACGTCAGAATGATAAATATATACTAGGTTATATATTGTATCATAAATATATATTTATAATTATATTATATAAACCTCTTTATATAGTATACACATGACATGGTTTATAAAGTTCATAAATGAATTTTCAGAATTATAAATATAGGTCATGTAGTATAATTTATCTATAAATATATACTTAGATGTATAATATATAAACCTTATTAAATATTTGTCATAGGTAATAATCCAATTCACATACGGATGGTGTATGACGGTCGTTGGAATGAGATTAATAACTATATTATTATTGACCATGAATATATTTTTCAGTATGAGATTAATAAGACATGAAAGTCATTCATTCGAATATAGCATTCACAGCGGCGGAGGTAGCATAGGCCCAGGGGGGGCTCGAGCCCCCCCTCAACTTCTACATATACTCTATATATATATTAAATCGTAAAATCTTACTATATTATCTGGATGTCGTCGTGGGTTGAGCCCCTCCTGTAAATCCTCTGCGCTTGCGTTCAAACCCCTGCACACGCGTATTTTCGTTTTTATTACTGGTTTTTGCTTTTGTTTTATTTTTTTCCCATTTCTTTCTAGGCTTTTTTTTCTTGTTTATGTTTACGTTTTTTATTTTTTTTTTCCATATTCCTTTTCATTCTTTCTCCTCGTTTTCGTCTTGTTTTTTCCTTTCTCGTTTTTTTCTTTCTTTTTTTTTTTTTTTTTTTTTTTTTTTTATTCATCGTTTTTCTTTTTCATATGTTTAAAATAGTTTAAATTAAAATATAATTTTTGTATTTACACATATATAAAATAATAACAAACCTATATCATTATAGTTCTTTTTTCAACTTTATTTTAAAATTTTCTTTTCCATTTTTAAAGATGGAACAATCCAAATATTTTTAAATTGTAATACTAGATTTTTTTTTATTTTTCTTTAAACGTACCATTCACCTTTAAACCTAAGTTTCTAAGTTTTCAGTTTAATGTCTAATAGATATGTGACCTAATAAACTAATAAACTGTGTGTTTTTTTTTTAATTCAAAGTTCTATTAGATTCAAAATTTTGAAAACTTAATAATTAAATTTATAATTTAACAAATTTAATATCAAAATATACGAATTGATATTAACATATATCAATGTGTTCAAAATATCATTTTGCTTATTGATCACTTTGGGTTTTGTTTCTTTCTTTCTTTTTTTTTTTTTTTTTTTACAATGAGTTATGTTTCATTTTAGTCATTGTACTTTAAAATGTTCAATTTTAGTCCAAGTAATTTCAATAAAGTTTAAAATTGGTCTTATAGTGAGTTTATTGTTAGTTTTCTAAAAAAAAAGTTATAGAAATAATAATAATAGAGACCAATTATTTTTTTTTAGAAGTATGTTCACATTGTGTCTCTCATTGTATGAAAAATATTACTTAAAAATTTTTGATCAAAATTAACTTAAACTTACAGTAGGGACAAATTTCAAGTACAGACTAAAATTACTTCTATATAGCTCCACTCACATAAAGTTTTGGATCCGCCACTGATATCACTATATTAAATAATCTTTATACGAATTCAAGCCCCCCCTCACATAAATTTCTGGATCCGCCACTGAGCATTCATATACAATATAATCTCGCTATAATTTGTGTAATTAAATTCTCGAATTCAACCATCAATTGAATATAAACCATATGATTTATTATATAAAACTTCAATTAAGAGATCAATAACCCAATAACATAACTAAATTAACAATATCACAATTTTTTTTTAAAACTAACAATATCACAATATAACACAAATATATATAAACACCGATGATTATATATAAACTATATTATATATTATATAAATCCAATGACACAACTAAGAAACAACATACACAAGTAAACAATTATCCTCGCCGTTATTTATTGGAGTATGATCGCTGAATGATTTTTATAAACCCAACTATGTAAATAATGACCCAATAACCATGAGGAAAGCAAAAACGGTATATTGTTTATAATCCACATAAAAACCCAAATTTATTTCTATGAATGAACTCCAACCGGTAGCAACCAAGACAATGTGGCCGACGAACTGAGACGGACTGTCTGAACAAGAATGACAGGAGAAACATAGAAAAAAGAAACGACAGAAGCATCAAGGACCAACATTGCTCGAGAGGATGAGACGACGGGAACACGTCAACGACAAGAGCTTGAAACGATGCTCGGAGGATGATACGGCTGGAATACAGTGTCGGAGCTTCACCGACGAGAGCGTTAATGACTGAAGGACAGGAGCGTGAAAATTTCTGCCAGTGACGTGAGAGTGGGGATATTGGGATATTGGAAGAGAATCAAGGAGTTGTTTGGGAGAGAGGAGGGAAGAGATTTTTTACGATAAATAATTATTATGAAGAGATATTTTAAGAAAATATATGGATTGTTTTAAATAATCATGTTTATTTTATGTAATTATATATAATATCATGAACATTGATGTAAATTAACCTCTATTTTAGCTTGGCTTAGGACAAAGACAATTTTTTTTTTTTTTTGCAAAACTAAACATTTATGAAATTTCGGTTCTGATTTGGTCTATTTATCTAAGCAAGGAGCTAGTAAAAGAACAGGGGAAAATGGAATCTACAAACCACAAATGAAAAGCAAGATAAAGAGAAATTCAGACAAATGAACTCAGTCCCTCATACTTCTTATTCATTCTCTTTTCAACACACCATAAAAGAGCTTCAATTTGTTCCCTCAAGAATTTTATAGTACAAAATTATATTTTAGAACTACGAATAGGCATAGCCATTACTCCCACTAAAAATCAAAACATGGGATATGCAACATCGACCAATCAACAATTTGACTTGAATTTCAAGTAATAACTAAACGAACTCATTATATTTGGCAATTGACACTCTGCAGGTTAAAAAATATTGCATCAGTAGCCTGAAGTCAGACGCATGGATTGGCAAAATTGTTTGTAATTTTAGTACAGAGAGAGAAGAGAATGGTGTAAAAGGAATGTGTGTTATAAAATAATCTCCTCAAGTACGCTAAGGTTGAGTGTCTTATTTGGGAGCACTATGCTGTTGGTCACCACAACTTCGTCTTCAACAATCACAGCTTCTCCTGCAAACACAGCACCAAAATCTCCATATTGATTCTCAGCACTTGAATTCTCCATAGCAGTAAGGTACCAATTTTTCTTATCGAAGAACCGAGCTCTCAGTGAGAATATGAAAGAATAATAGAATTAAAGCAGTAGAGGAAACATACCGAGGATTGTAATTCCTAGCTTATCATTGTAGTCACCATTTGCCTGGACCAGTTAAAGAGCATAAAGAACTCAGCCTTGGGAGTTTTAAGCGCTAACTTAATTTGTTCTTTCTGTTATTTGGTTTCAGCAAGGTTGTAAAAGAGAACAGAATGTATTCTCAAGCTAATTGTACGAAATTTGGGAGGTCTAAGTGTTGTTTTTTTAGAACAAAATTTCTGTGTTTGGATAACATTTTTTTAGTTACTTTTTCTCATTTAACGTATTCTTATAAAAGATCTAGTTTTAAGGAAAAATGAAGAAGTTATTCTTTTGGAAATCACAGATTCTCGCAAGGGGTCTAAAAGAATTACAGAAAGATTCTCCATTTTGGTTGAAGTTGGGAGGTCCAAAACAAGACTTTAAAGAAACAAAGAAAGCTACTGAAAAAAGGAGCAGTTCTTATTGGCTCAAAAGCACAACTTTCAATGTTTAGACTAACCACCTAAAGAACAAGAAGTAAACTGCAAGTATAAGAACATGATAGTACTAAGTTTACTGCACTTGCCTGGACACGTGACCATTTCCCGATTGACGACTTCCATCCAACAATAGAATTTATAACAACAGCATTGTCCTGTCAAAGAGAATTGCATGATTTTCTTATTCCAACGTGAAAGAAATATCTTATTATTATTTTCCATGATAGCTAAATTGTTTCAGTACCATAATTTCAACA
Source organism: Luffa acutangula (assembly GCA_036850905.1). Taxonomy (NCBI): domain Eukaryota; kingdom Viridiplantae; phylum Streptophyta; class Magnoliopsida; order Cucurbitales; family Cucurbitaceae; genus Luffa; species Luffa acutangula. Next base: position 5,564,735 of record CM072094.1, on the reverse strand, counting down.
TCATCCAAGATGATGCAACTAATAAGCCTCACACCAGCAGCCACACGAACATTAGCAGAAATAGAGACATTGGGGCCAATCTGTTGAGAATGGTAGTTCAGAGTAATCAGGGTTGTGCATAAGAAGACCAAGAAACAACAAATAAAAAAAAATTATTCATAGTAGCCGTCACAATGTAGTTACCATTCCATAATGGATAGATGCATAATAGAAAAAACAATATTTCTAACTTCTCTCTCATAAATCTAATAGTGTAAAAGTGACAGCCATTTTCCTGTCATACATCTAATAGTGTAAAAGTGATAGCCATACAATACGACTATACTATACTTTATACAATCTATTTAACTATAATGCAATAATATTCTTTTGATGGATATTATTGCCAATAAATTAGTCACAATTACAGTCATTTTCTGCCTACTCTGGTGGTACTGATATGAAAGACAACAATAAAAAGAGGAACCAAAAAACCAAACCAAACTGCAAAAGCTACACCCAAAATGGCACAAAAAATTGAAGATGAAAGATTATTTAGAAGATAAGTATGATTCTTTTTTTTTTTTTTTTTTCTTTTAAATCAGCCAAAAGGCATTAAGGCATGTGCACTCTCATGGAAGAGCGAGTGCCTTAGGGTGTCTCGCTTCAAAGAAAAGTGAGGTGCCCTAATTGAGCTTTTAGGAGAAGCATGCCTAGGCGATGCCTAGGGTTTTGGAAACAAGAGTTGTAAGAAAAACTGAATAAGGATCAGATGAGAAGACCAAGTAAAAGGACGATAAGCATAATAATAAACCTTGAAACTCAATATTGAACTAGCAAAGTGGGGAAAAATGGAACATATTAAAAGGCAGAATATCAGTAAGCTTATTGATTGTGAAGAAGAACGAACAAATTACCTTTGCAGTGGGATGAACTTTTGCTGATGGATGAATGTAGACATCGCCAATTATAGTAGCATTCTTGGTACCATTTCCACTAGCCAAAAGATGGGGAGAGGTTAATTGAAACTGAGCAAGATAGAGGGCCGAACACTTCAAAGACATCCTGCAGTGTTTAATATAGATTCAGAAGGCAGATAACATAACAAGTTAGAAAATAACTACAACAGAGAAAAGGCCCAGGAGGGCGGGAGATGATGAATGCTGAAGTGGTTACTCTACCCTGGAGTCTTTATTTGTTCCCAAAATTCCATGGTTTCATATGTATATAAGCGTTTCTTTCCAGCAAGGGGGGATAAAATATCTTGATCTAATCTCACAAAGTCTGTTGGAAGGTTCCTGTTGAAAGCAATATAGCGGGAAGAAAGAAGTTACATAAGCAAGAGCTATTAAGAAACTGACCAAGAGAATTATAATTTTAAAAATAAACATAAAAAAGTTTGTCTCATGTACTCAAAATCTAATTAGTATTCTTGTTTATAAACATGAAAATGATAATTGATAACCAAATCAAAAAAAAAAAAAAAAAAAGAAACTTTTAAAACATAATTACATTGTGCACATTGGGTATTACATTTTTGTATAACATTGAGATATTTTCAAATTTTGTAGGCAAAAACAGATGATGTGGTGAGTAGCTAACCTTGTGGCAGATTGTAGAGCTTCAAAGCTGGAGACACGTCGTAGATTAGCTGCAATAAATAAAAATAATTAATGCTCTATATTTAGCATTAAAAAAAGTATTGGAAAAACTGTCTGTATTACGCAAAATTTCTGACAGAAATATCCAACATTTTCTGTCAATTTTGCATATGATTACAAATGGTTAAAATAAAATTAAAATTATGGCATCAATTTACACTACTACAACCTCTGCCTTCCCGATGAATTGAGACATCTTGGATGGCATCGAAAATTTCCGAGGTAAATACATATACACCACAGTTTATTAAATCACTTACCTGCAGTTAAAGAAAAATCAGTCTTTGAGAACACAGTTATTGAAGAACCTGGACAACTGATTAGGTATGATAAACTGAAGTAAAAAAAGCACCACATCATACAAAAGTCTCAGGTTTCTCTGTGTAATGCAACAGTTCATTTGTGACCGGATCAGCAACCAGTGCACCAAACTGATTAGCAGATTCGGCAGAAACCTGTCCGGCAAGTCATATAAGAGTATAAATCCAACATTAACTGCACTAAAATGAGTATAATGTTACAGCATGTGTTTCTTTTTGGCTACATAACCTTTTCTTATGAAAGCCAAAGATCGTGTACCAACCTTGTTTACTAATATAGTTCCCATCCCACCGTATCTTTTATGAGCCTCTGTAAAGTAAGAAAAGAATAACACCACTTACTTTACTATGAATACTTAAGTTAACAGCAGAGAAGAAAAAATCTGTTCCTACAAAAGATTACAAGTTCTGAAACTAACCAAGCATGTCTGGAAGTGGAAAATTGCAGCAAACATCACAATTTAATAGAAAGATGTATGACTGCAAAATATACACAAATAGTATGTGAGAACTTAGGTTAATTATAAGTTTTGGACCTTAAACTTTCAAAGATTGTGTCTATTTAGTTTCTGTACTCTAGAAATAATAAGTTCCTAAAACTTAATGGTGGTATCTATTTAGTCTTTGTACTTGAAAGAAATCCTAATAAGTTCCTAAATTTTCAAAATTGTATCTAACAAGTTCTCATTGTTAATTTCATCGGCTTAACACACAATTGACATGTTAACAATATTATTTAAATATTACGTTTAAAATTTTGTATCTAACAAGTTCTCGTTGTTAACTTCATCAGCTTAACACACAAGTGACGCTAACTATATTATTTAAAGATTACGTTTAACATATCACCACATGATTCTTAAAGAATAGTAGGTACCTATTAGACACAAAACTTGAAGCTAAGAGTCTTATTATAAATTTTTTAAATCACAGGAACTAAATACACAACAAAAAAACTTATAGATTAAACTTGTAATCTAACCGAGAATTATGCATAAAGAAGTTCATTCCTTGTAGACTGAGAATCACAAATACGGTCCTACAACTCCATATAACAGGGCAAGAGTAACAGAAAGAGCAAAGATTACAAACCGGGCTGTCTTCCAAGATAATATCTCTGAAGTAATAAATACCCCCCGCCGAGCCATGTGGTTTATCCTCCTTCAAGTACCTAAAGCCAAACACCACAATCAAACAGGCTCTACCACTACAGAACGATATAATTACAACCTATAACTAAAATTGAGCACATTGGATGAGCAGCAGTCACCTCACAGGCAATCTCAACTCATTGGACAATGAAGAAACGTAAAGAGCGAATTCCCTCTCCTCGTAAAATCCAATAAGAAAAATCTGAGCTAAATTTGGTATCTACAAACACCCCACAATTCAAGGTTCAACATAAGTACCTACTGATCCAGACTAAGCAAGAATTAAGATTCAGCTGAAAACAAACACCAAAATTGTGTTCAATCTGGTCCGAAATCTAACCCGTTTGCAAGCAGAGATAGGATGGTGAACCATCGGTTGGCCAGCTAGAGGGAAGAGAGGCTTCGGAGTATTGAATGAAAGAGGCCGAAATCTAGTACCTGCAGAGAAACAAGCAAACAACAAAATAAAGTCAAACAGAAGAGAACTTTTTGGCATCACCAGAAAGGGAATCGGAGATGCGAAATTCTCTGTTCGAACCTTTAGTTGGGCCGCCGACCATGATAACGGCAACCACTTTCTCCGAGCTCTCCATAGTGGAAAAAGAAACCCTAGATCCTGTACTTCAAATCTGTAGGTTTTAGATTAGTGATTGCATCTTCGAATTTGACTGCAAATTGATAGAATCAAATTGAAAAACGAGGAAAGAAGGAGCTGGAAATTGGTGGATTTGATGTTGGTGGAGTAGGAAAGAAGGAAAGTGGAACTCCAATATTCTTCTCCACTTTTTTTAATTGTTTTTTTTTTTTTTTTCTTATATATAAATTTTAGTTTACAGAGAAACAGATCGGAAAGAACAAAACTTCCCTGCATACCGGTATGTAGGGATCTCCCTACATACCCCATTAAAATCTTGACAACTAAGAAAGAGAAAGAGAGTAAATGAGAAAATTTGAGAAATTTTTTTTATCTCTCCTAGTTGTCAACATTTTAATGGTGGTATGCAGGGAGATCCCTACATACCGGTATGTAGGGAAGTTTTTTCCGATCAGAAATGGAAGCAACCGTGCCGTACGTCAAGTAACTGATACGTATCAGCTCTCACAAAAATATAGCATGTGTTTCAAATTTTCCTGTGTTGGTTCTTAAATAATGAATTTTATTTCTATTTTGTTTATTTAGTCCTCAAATTTGAAAAATGAAAAAACTTTCCAAATGTTTTTTTTTAGTGCATCAACATTACGTGTCAATTACCGCTAAGCTAGGCTCGCTTTGGCACTTTCAAAATGTTTGTGGCTTTCAACTTTATGTATAAGAATTAAATTATCGTCAACTTTTAGGTTTATTTGGTCTCTTAATATTAAAAGTTGTTAACGCAGTAATAAAAATTTTAACAAAATAGCCAAAGCAAGCTTAGCTCAATGGTAATTGACATATACTCTCGACTAAAAAGTCAGAGGTTCGAATCCCCTCACTCTCAAATGTTTGATGTACTAACAAAAAATTAACAAAACAAGAATGAAAGAGGGAAGAACAACAAAAGTGTCTGGTAGAGATCATGCTAATTGAGCTATGCTTTTGTTGACAAAAAAAAAAATGTTGAATAAATATGGACTTATTGGACACAAATTTAGAACTTATGGACCTATCAGACACAAAATTGAAATTTTAAGAACCTATCAGACACAAAATTGAAATTTTAAGAACCTATCAGACACATTTAATAGGCAAAGGACTTAGACACAAATTGAGAATTCAGAGATTCACTGCACACAAAATTGAAAGTTTAAACACGTATTAAACACTTTTAAAAATTCATGATCAAATAGATACAAATTTGAAAGTTTAAAGGTTGAACTTGTAATTTAACCTACCCTACAATACTTTAAGCTTAGTTCAATAATTATGGTGTAAGAGATTCAACTATCTATGTTTAAGATGATAATAGACACACCTTATACATCAAGTTATACTTGAGTTGATAAGAGAATGTTTTATTCTAAGCATTGTTTGGTAACATTTTGGTATATTGTGAAAACTATGTTTTTTCACAATGTCTTTACCATGTGTTTTTCATCTCTTAAGAAAACGTTTGAATTTTTTGTCAAATTCCAAAAACAAAAACAAGTTTCTAAAAACTATGACCCCATTTGATAATCATATAATTTTTTATTTTTGGTTTTTGAAAATTAAGCTTATAAACACTACTTTCACCAAGAATTTTTTTCTTTTTAAGAAAGTTACCTCGTTTTGTTATTTACTTTCTTTCCATGTTTTAAAAAACAAAGATAAGTTTTGAAGACTAAAAGAAGTAGTTTTCAAAACTTGTTTTTGTATTTAGAATTTGGTTAAGAATTCAAATCTAATTTTCTTAACAAAGATGAAAACTACATAACGATATTAGGAGAAAATTAAAAGCATAATTTAAAAAAACCGAATGGTTATCAAACAAAACCTATTTTTTCTAGTTTTCAAAATTTGGCTTGTATTTTGAAAACTGCAATAAAAATAACAAAATAAAGAAAACAATAAATGGAAGAAGTGTTATAAGTTTAATTTTCAAAAATAAAAAACCAATTGGTTATCAAATGAGTCTTAAGTCTTTATCATTATTTTATTTTTAACACGTGGAATGAGTATTTTGTGATAGGGACATGCAATTGAACCATATAAATTGGTGGGAGCAAGTATTGAAGGGATATAGTACTAAGGACTAAAATGATGTTTTTATTTAAAGCTTAGAGAATAAAATAAAGATTTTGAAGACAGATAAACTACTTTTGCATTCATGAAAGTTGAAGAACTACAATGTCGGACATTGTGAAAAGTTTTAAATAAAATAAACCTAAGAGTTTATGGATCAAAATGAGATTTAAACCAAAAATTCAATTATGTCATTGTTAATACGCCTTGAATATGATATGAAGCACTCGAATGACCAAGCTAAATTATGTATAGAGATTAGATATGATTTTCCATTTTGGGCTTTTATTTTGGGCCTATTATGTTAAGGTTAAGAGTGGTGTCATATATAAACCCTCTTAACCTATTTTGTTCTAATCTCTTTTAATCTGCATACGTTTTACTCCTCACTAATAGGATTGTTCTCTTCCTCTGCCCGTGGACGTAGCTAACACACCGTTAGTTCGTTAGTAAACCACGTAAATTTGTGTGTTGTTTTCTTCGCTCTTTCATTCTTATTCATTGGTTTATGGTTTCTGTTTTAACAGTCATTTTAGATTATCATTTTATTTCATTTATATTTTCAATATTATTAATAAAATGATAGCATAGCTCAACTCTATATATATATATATAAGCATAGCTCAACTAATTAAGACATATATTATTGATCAAGAGGTCAAAAATTCAAATCTTCCTATTCCCGCATGTCGTTGAACTAAAAAAAAAAAAAAAAAAACTTGAACATAGCGTAATGGTCAAAATATTAATCAACATTTCAATCAAGGTATTAGTTACTCTCTTCCAGAATCTATATTGTTGATAGACCATTTCGAATACCTTTCCAAAATTCAACATATTTTGAGGTTTTCATCAACTTCTAGAGATGGGAACAAAGCAGTCCACACATTAGCTATTCACGCTTGCACTATGAGACACACTGAAATCTGGCTAAAAGACTACCCATAAGCTCATCGCATCCTCGCTCAAGAGATACCTCCCATCGATGTTTCAGCAACTATTATTAATTTTCCTTTTTTGTTCTCCTAAAAAGAAAAGAAAAAAAGAAGGAAAAAAAAACTGTTAAATAGATTTTGGTTAATTAGCGAAATGTGATAAATATGTAAATAGTATGGACATGCAAAAGAACCTTTTGGTAACATTATCATGATGATATCAAAATCATGGATCAAAGGGTCTTTGGTTAATGCATTAGACAAGATTTATTTCTCATTTTAAAGAAACTTTCTCAAATCGTATATAAATTTTAGGGGAAAAAATATACATATATAGTAAATCTGGTAACAAATTTGTTTTGTAGTTTTAGAAACTACAAACAAAAATAAGACCAATAGCAAAGAAATATTAGACCGACATACTTATTTAATTAATAAGTAATAATTTAATACGACATACAAGAGATAGACTAGTTGGATAAAATAAGGACACACATGTGACAGATAAAGATGTTTAATCCAGAACATAGGGGTCATTTGGTGCGCTGGATTGGGATTTGGATTCTTGGAAATCAGATTAGGGTCGTAATTATTGTCTGGAATTTGAAACACTAAAAATCTTGATGCTTGTGTTTGGTGCGTTGTATTTGGTATGGATTTAATCTGATGCATGTGTTTGGAGTGCAGAGTTGAAATTGAGTTGGATTTGTATTGGCTGTTTTTTTTTAAGTTTTTTTTTTTTAAAAAAAAATATAGTAAGATATTTTCCCCCAATTTCAAAGGACTTATTCTACATACCAACGTGTACATACTTTTTTAGCCAATTGTGTCAAGTTTGTGAACAGATTGGAATGTCTAGGAATATGAAAATGATTAGTCAAATTCAAAAACAAGTTGCAAATGCATACAATACTTGGATAGCAAACATAGGACAATGTAAAAAATTAGAAGAAAATGTCTTAAACATAGATGAAACATGATTAAATGGTCCCACAGATCTATGGTGAGAGAATGTTAAATCCATGTAAAATAGGGTCACGTATGGAGGAAGGGAGGGTTTGGAAGAAGAAACCAAACGAAAATGGTCGAAAACATGGAATGAAGCCGCCAGACTTTAACCACACTGTGAGGCCGGACGAAAGACAGTCGTCGTCGACTGAGAAGAGGCGAGAAGTTGCACCGATAGGACAACCGATGACCATGTGAGAAGAGAGAGAGGGGAGAAACAAGGAAGAAGAGAGATAATCATTGATGGAGGTAGATGGAGAGATGGGAAAAACGAGGATATGAGTTTAGGTGGGAGAGAGGGAGCGTTGAGTAGTGGATTACAATCATATTCCAACCCTTCCATTCCATGGATTCACATTGTAATCAAAAAGTGATTATAATACAACCCAAATTCGGCCCGATAAACAATGGATTCATAATTTATTACATTACAATCCATCCCATTACACTCTCTCAAACAACCCCAAGGTCTATTATTCCCGTTGAAAACAACTGTTTGATTCGAAGTCAAAGTGAACATAGTTCAACAATAATTGAGACACTACAAGAATTTTTAAATACATCGATGTTATATATCTATGTCGACGCAAGGATTTTCGTCGGCATATAAGGGTATTTGCCGACGCAATTGCGTCAACATATATACCTTAACTACTAGTTTATGAAACGTGTCTATGCCGACGCAATTGTATCGACGTATATACCTTAACAACTAGTTTATGAAACGTGTCTACGCCGACACAAATTTGGAGTCTTCGCCGATGCAATTGCGTTGGCATAGATAACTTAAAAATTCTCACTAAAAATGCACGTTTGATGGGATAGACTCTTTAATAAAGCCCTCTCCCTTCCTCTCTAAATCTATTCTTTGCGCTGCACAACAGAGTTCCTTTCTGGTTTTTCTTCTCCAACGCAAATACATTGTGTTTTTTTCTCCATTTTGGTCGATTTTCTTGTTGTGGTGGTGTGGGCTTTTGGTTTTAGGTAAGTTTTCATGGTTTAAGTTGTTTAGATTGTATTTTTATGGTGGATTTATCATTCTTTTGAGTTTAAAATCGTTTAGCTATTGTATTTTCTCTCCAACGCCGATGTAGTGGCCATTTCGCTTTGGTTTCGTCGATTTGTGCTAGATTTCTTGTCGTGGTGGTGTACGCTTTCGATTATAGGTAAGTTTTGTGGGTTTTAGTTGCTTGCATTGTTGCTTTATATGCTCAGTTTGACTTTATTTTGTGTTTAACATTGCTGTTTTTTCCTCTCCAACACCGATATAGTGACCTTTTCGCTCCATATTCATCGATTCGAGCTAGAGTTGTTATCATGGTGGTGTGAGCTTTTGATCGTAGGTAAGTTTTGTGGGTTTAAGTTGCTTACAATGTTGCTTTATGCTCGATTTGTCCTTGTTTTGTGTTTTAGAGTTTACTTTGTTTTTGGTCTTTAATTTCAATGTATGCATAGTTTCAAAGTTAGGTTTCAATTTGATTGCAAGGTTTGTAAAAATTGAGCTATTGGATTAATCATTATTAGATTGTTTTTTTTTTTTTTTTTTTTTATAAAAAAAATAACATTATGTGTTTGTTCATTGGATTAATTTGTTGAGATTGATGTATGAATTAAACAAAATAAAAGTATCCAAGTTTAAAATGTCTTTCAAATTAGATTGTTAGATTGTTTTTTTTTTCTTTTAAATTATGTGTTCATTATTGTTGGATTGTTTTTTTTTTTGTTTTTAATTATGTGTTTGTAGTATGTTTACATGTGTTTGTGATATGTGTTTAAAAGTAAACATTATTAAGTTCCACCAAAATGGAAAATTTTAAGTTTAGACTTGTTTAATCTATGCATTTGAATTTCATATAATATAATAGAATCCATTATAGTTTTCGTGATTTATTTTTCCTATGTTGTTTGAGATTCTAGAATCATTGATAGGTTCCTCAACTAAGCAGGAGACTACATGAGAGAGGAGGGTCTTCGAACCCTTAGGTATGTGCAGAGTTTACGTGATTTATGTAGTATATATATATATATGTTAGAGATAGGTTAAAGTGCATGACTATAATTGATTTGTGTGTATATGGCTATCCTGCAATTATGGTAGTCACTCTATGCCTATAGTGATTTAGGATAGGTTAAAATGACTTACTATAGTTGATTTATATCTATGTGGCTATCTTGCAGCTATGATAGTCACTTCATACTTCATACTTTTGAAGTCACTTAGGAGTGGGTAGGGGTCACTTATACACATTTAGACACTTTTTTTCAACCTTCTAGGTCATTTCGAAGTCATCAAAGGGCGAGTTGGGGTCATTGATAATCACTTAAGCACTTTTTTAATCTTCTAGGTCATTTTGAATGTTTTAGGACCTTTTGAAGTCATCGAGGGACAGGTTGGGGTCATTGATAATCACTTAAGCACTTTCTTAACCTTCTAGGTCATTTTGAATGTTTTAGGACCTTTTGAAGTCATCGAGGGACAGGTTGGGGTCATTGGTAATCACTTAGGCACTTTCTATAACCTTCTACGTTATTTTGAACATTTTAGGACCTTTTGAAGTCATTGAGGGGCGGGTTGGGGTCATTGATAATCACTTAGGCACTTTTTTTTTAACCTTTTAGGTCATTTTGAACATTTTAGGACCTTTTGAAGTCATCGAGGGGCGGTTTGGGGTTATTGGTAATCACTTAGGCACTTTTTTCAACCTTTTAGATCATTTTGAACAATTTGAAGTCATGGAGGGGCGGGTTGAGGGTCATTGATAATCACTTAGACACTTTGTTTAACCTTCTAGGTTATTTTGAACATTTTAGGATCTTTTGAAGTCACTAAGGGGTGGGTCGAGGTCACTTATATACACTTAGACATTTTTTTCAACCTTCTTGGCCTCGAGACTTAAACCTTCTTTGGACCATAAGAGGTTTACGCCTCTCACGGGAAAGGCTTATGCCTTTATAAAAATGCACTAAGGCTTAAAGTCTCTACACCTCATATAATGGTTAGAAGAATAGTATTAATTTTCTCATTCTTTAAAAATTTAAAGGTTTGAGTGGTAACTATTTGAAATATTAAAATTTTTACCACTTAGGCTTTATATTGAAAATAAAAATTTATAGAATAAGATAATCCTATAAGCAACGACAACAGTGATGTTAAAGATATACTTGTAAAATTTTTGTTCAAGTAGCAATTCAAGGGGATGACTTTTATATATATATATATATATATATATATATATATATATATACACACTTTTATATAAGTATTATGTTTAACATTACTTGTTCACACAAATGATTTGCGTAATGTTTTTAATTAAAATTGAGGCTTACGCCTCAAAGGCTTGCGCCTCGCCTCTTCAAGAGGAAAGCCTCGAGGCTACCTTTAGCCTTTTAAAACATTGGTTTGGGGCTACTTATACACACTTGGACACTTTGTTTTAACCTCCTAGGGCATTATGAACGTTTTTAGGCCTTTTTAAAAGTCATCGAGGGGCGGGGTAAATAGATCGGAGTTATTATTAAACACTTTGGCACTTTTTTCACCCTTCTATGCTCTTCTAAATGTTTTAAGCCTCTTTGAAATGATTGAGGGACGAGTTGAAGTTTCAGAATCATTTATAGACAGTTGGACAATTTTTTTAAACTATTATACCTTTTTGAATTTCCTACATGACTTATAAACATTTTTCTGGCCTACTCACTCTCTTTTTACATCATCATAATCATTTTTTTAGAAGAGAAACAGACATTTCATTGATAAATGAAATAATGGGAAATAAAATTCCCATAAGGAATCATTACATAAAAGAAGTCCAGTTTGAGATCAAAGAAGATAGACTATAGTCACTAAAAGGGTGTTTTAATTTACACCAATACAACGCATTAAATAAAACTAGATCCATAAAAGCTTTAAAGTGTAAAGAAAGGTCCTTGAAAATTCTGTCATTTCGTTCACACCAAAGATACCAGAAGAAAACTCGGTTGATTGTGAGCCAAATAGTCTTCTTAGTACCATGAAAAAGGATGGCCTAAAAAAACTAAAGCTAGCAAATCAAAAATATTTCCCGGCAAGACCATATTCCAACCAAAAGCTTCCAACATAATAGACCAATACTGAGAAGCAAAGGAACAGTGAGCAAAGAGGTGAATTTGGCATTCCTCATTTAAGCAACACATAACACACCAAGATGGGGAGAGAAAATAATTAGGCATTCTTCTTTGTAATCTATCAGCAGTGTTGATTCCACCATGACTAAGCTCCCATAAGAAAACTTTGATCTTCTTTGGGTATTGGTCCTTCCAAATTATCGAGAATAGGTTGTTTCGAGATGACCCATTTGACTGGACTAAATCTTCCATCAGAGATTTGACGGTAAAAGCATTAGAAGAGTCAAGAGGCCATAACCAAGAATCTTGAACATTTCTAATGATGACTGCAGATAGGAGATCCGAGAGATTGGCCCATTCCATAATCTCCTCATTTAAATTTGGGTTAACTACATAGATAGACCAAATTGGATTCAAAATTTCATAGATGTCTAATCTTGAAAAAAATTTCAGCTCTATCCTAAGCCAAGCCAAAATAGATGTTGATTTACATCAATGCCCCTTATAAAATAAACATGGTTTTTATCAATATATTTTCCCAAAATATCTTATCGTAATAATTAGTTGCTGCAAAAATCTTTTCATATCCTCTCTCCAAATAACTCCTCGATTCCCTCAATATTTTATTCTTAAACCTCCAAAAATATATCTCCCAAATATAATCTCATTGTCGTTTTTCACGCCGGTCTCCCTCCCTCTCGCGACTTTCTGCTTCACGCTCAGTCGACCATTCACGCTCACTCCCTCTGTGTTTCGTCGTCCATCCTCCGACCGCGTGCCGCTCTATTCCCGCCGTCTCATCCTCCGACCGCCGCCTGGGTTCCCGTCGTCTGTGTTCCTCCTACGAGCGTTGTGTTTTTTGTTGCCGCCTCATCCTTCAAATCAAACGTTGTAAGTGGGTGACAGCGTTGGCATATGTGTTGTCGTCGGCGTTGGCCGGCAACGACGCTTCTGCTGCTTCTTTTTTCGGTTTTATTTTTCTTTTTTTTTTTGGTGTGGTTCTTATGTTTTTCTTGTTTAGAAAAAACGTCTCCAATCCGTCGGCGATATTGTCTTGGTTGGTTGTTGGAGTTTATTCGAAGGTATATTTCGATTTGTTATGTAGTTTATATAAAATATATTGTTAGTTTGTTTACTTAGTTGTGGGTTTATACAAATCATTCCGCGGAGGATGTAATATATACTGTTAGTTTGATATATAAAAACCATTAAGCCAAATTTACTTAGTTGTGAGTTTATGAAAATCATTCCGGTCATGATTATTGGGTTTATGTGAGTTAAAATTATATAATATGGATAATATATCATTTAGTTGGAGGTTTATATAATATATCTGATGGTTTATATAACACAAACTGACGTTTATATAAAACAAACTGATGTTGTAAGGAGAATCAAAACTAACTTTTGGGTTACAACTTCAATCAAATTAGTGAACAACATTCTTTCGTGAATACAAATTTGAGAAACTTGGTAATCAATATAGTTATTAACCTCATTCCAACGACCGCCAAACACCATCCGTATGAGAATGAGATTATTATCTATAAAAAAATGTATGACGAATATTTAATAAGAATTATGTTGCATGACATTTATTTATAATTCTGAAAAAATCACTTATGAACTTTACAAATCATGACATATATATATTATACACAGAGGTTTATATAATATAATTCCAAGTATATATTTATGATACAATATACAACCTAGTATATCTTTATTATTCTGACTTATGATTTATGAACTGAATACACAATGATGAATATATAATATATAATGGGTTCAGTATATTGATTATATATTATAATGCATGGTATATATTTATTATTTGAATAAACATTACATTCTACCATCAAATGGGTATTAGATGTAAATAAGGGTTAGTGTAAATTAGAAACATCTTATAACATAGAATATTAATAACAAAAAATAGCTATTGATAACAAAATTGAAAAAAAATGCAAACTATGTAATTGAGTTCCTATTCATATTGTTTGACAATTTTTTTTTAAAAGAGAGATATATAGGTCATGCTATTCATATTGTTTGACAAAAAAAAAAAAAAAGATGAATAAATATTCACTCATGTTGCTTCAAATTGACGACAATTGAAGGTGGAGCTGTGGAGCAATTTGAGATTGTCCACCGCTAATGGAGCTGCAAAAAAAAAAAAAAGTTCCAAATTGACGGCAATTGGAGTAAGAATTTAGTGACGACAATTGGAGAAAGATTTTGGTGAAACGTATTTAAGGTTAGAGTTGGGTATTGGTAAATCTTAATAGTAGTTTTTATTATGGAAAGAATTAATACAAACCAATTTTGTGATGTGCAGAATTTTGGAGGGCAAAATAGGAAAGATTTAATTGGAAAATCTTGAGCCAAGACAAAGCTGAAATTTTTTTCATAATTGGACATTTGTGAAATATTGGTTCCAAAACGGTCTACTCCCTATAATTTCTGTTTAAATTTCGACGGAGGCCCAAATCCCATGCTTTAGATTCTGAATTCCAAACTTGAGCAACTGAATCTGTAAGTCTAGTTGATAACCAGTGAAGTCGAGGATATGATAATTTAAGAGGAACGATGCCTAGCTATGTATCACTCCAAAAAGATGTATGCATCCCGTTTCCAAGCCGTTTTTTTATACGGCTACCAACAACATCAATGGTAGAACAAATAAACTTCCAAAGGGATTTTGTTGATCCTCCCACAATTTGATTTGGCCACCCGCCACAACCAGCAACATCATCATAATCATAGTGTTTGTTTTTTCTTTTTAGGTCTGTAACAATGATGGTGATCTGCGAGGATGATTTTTTAGAACACATGGATGTTTTTATTTAATAAGTGGACAATAGACATTGGAAAATGTAGTAAATCTTAGGTTGGGTTTTTTTTTTGACACATTATCGAATTCTTGTATTCATGTACTTAATTTTATTTTGTTAGGTTAGATGTGTTTCTAAACATTATACCGAAGTTCTTAAATATCAATATATACTCCGATTATCCCATTATTATATATGAACTTTCAAGTAGCATATGGACAAAAGTGTGAAAGAAAAAGGAGGGAAGATGAAGGAAAAATATTAAAAAAAAAATGCGTTGGAATAGACCCCAATTACCAAAACTTGTTTTGGTTTATGCCGACGCAACTTGTGTCAGCAGTGATGGTCTTATGGCGACATACAACTGTTGCGTCTACATATATTGATATGTTGACACGTCTATGCCAACGGATTGGTCGACGAAATTTTTGCGTCGGGAGGGGTTTTTGTCGACGCAAAAATGGTTTTTGCCGACGCATATTTGCATCAGCATAGATTGAAAATCTTGTAATGACATGTACTCTCAACCAGGGAATTAAAAGTTCAAATCTCCCACCTCCAAATGTTGTTGAACTCAAAAAGGAAAAAAAAATTGATCCAAAACATTTGAGAGCGTTTGGCGTGTGGGTTCAAAATTAGAAGCCTGGATTTCTAAAATCCATGAGGTAGATTTTGGAGTTGTGTATAGTCTCTTTGTTTTAGTTGTTTTTTTTCATGTTATTTGTTACACTGTTTAACCCTTGATGTAATCTTGTTAAATTTTTAAACAATTTACCTGAAAACAATGGTTTCATCCCTTTTGAAATTGATATTTCATTACTTATATTTTTGTATTACTAATAAAGTCTCACTCCCATCGAATTTTTTTGGTGCACATGCTCTTATTTTGTATAGTTGACCTACCCTCTTCAATCACAATCCTATCATGATCGCATCATGAAAATCATAGTGTAAGAACAAAAATATTTATGAGTATCAAAATTAGAATTTCAAGAATATAATTGAAATTTGGAAGACTTTAGACACAACTCTTCTAATTTGAGTGAGATTGGAAAAACTCTTTATATTTTAACTCACCATATTAATTCAAAATCTTTGAGTGAGATTGGAAAAACTTTGAAGGGCAGTACTTTTAAGCAAAATACTTATTGAGAGAAAAGAAATGCTAACCAAATGCTTCATCTAACACAGTTTAGAATACTTACAGAATTTTAAACACACTTTTAGAATGATGTAGCTAAATATCATTATCAATCTATAAAGTAGTCTTAATTACCTAAAAGCATTCTTCACTATTTCTAAAAGACTAAAAGTAATCTCAAACACACATGGAGACATTGAATTATGGTACATGGAAAGATAATTATTACCATTTTGGATGCACTCTTTACATCCTGCAAAATAAATTAATTACATTGAGACTAATCTACCATTTGAGTCAGTAGTATAAGAATGTAGAACAAGGATCCAACAAAGAACCATAACTCTGTCACTGTGATTCAACAATGGAAAGACCTAGGCTAATCTCACAGCTTAACATGAACTACAACTCCTCCTAAGATCCAATTTTCAGACTCTTCACATTGCATTTGCAGAACTAGAAGAGGAATGGATAATTTACTTTACTCCTGAGGCATCGATTTAAAGGAGTCTATCAGTTGGCATTGTGCATTATGAATATTAGGAGAAACCTGATCATCCAATAATTGCACGAGGCGACAAAAGAAATGTTAAAGAGAAGCTCATCGAGATAATTACCGATTGTATTCCAGCTGCAACGTCAAGTCCTTGATTCCAGCATCATGCAGTATGTGTTCAACCTTTGCCTTTGTAGAAGCCTTGTCAGTTTCTGTTGAAACATGAAGCCTGAGAGTTCCCACGACTTCAGTGTTTGTGAAACTCCAAACGTGCAGGTTTTGAATGCCGCGGACTCCTCGTATCTCCATAATATCATTCACAGCCTCTTTCAGATCCTGCTCATGTGCCCTAGGAACTCTTTGAAGCAAAATTTCTGCAGAGTTTCTAAGTAATGGAATAACTGAAGATATGATCATTATAGAAATAAATATGGAACAGGCTGGATCGGCAACTAGCCATCCCTTGTATTTGATCAAAAGGGTTGAAATTACAACGCCAACACTTCCCATGGTGTCGGCCAAAACATGTAAAAATATCCCTTCCATGTTGTGGTCGATGTGGTGATGATGATGCTTCTTTCGTACTGTCCCTTCAACCGGCTGTCTTGAAGGGTGGCTATGTGAACTTTCTGAAACACCATGAGAAACATTTTTGGGCACATCGGTTTCAGCACGAGAAAGATGGTTGTGCTGATCATGTTGATGATGATGAGCCTGGTCATGGTGCTCATGCTTGCAAGATTGGTCATAATGATCATGATGATGAGAGTGTTCATGGTGATGAACATGGTCGTGATCATGCTGATGATGATGAGCCTGGTCATGGTGCTCATGCTTGCAAGATTGGTCATAATGATCATGATGGTGATGATCATGATGATGAGAGTGTTCATGGTGATGAACATGGTTGTGATCATGCTTGTGGTCATGACGGTTGGTGCGGTCGTGATGGTGGTGATTGTCATGGTGGTTACTGAGGTGACTCTCACTACAAACATTGACATGATTGTGTTCATGATGGCCAGTATGGACAGTAACTGAGCTTTCATGACATTCCTTGGTAACAGAGATAGGATTCTCATGCTTCCTACAGCTATCATGCTCATGCTTGTCATGATGATGTGAGTCTACGCATGGACGGGAGTGTGTGTGAGAATGAGAATGAGAATGCGAATGAGAATGTGTGCATGATCCTGATCCACCATGGGCATGATGATGCTCTTCATGAAAGAATATCAAACCTACTATATTCACAACCAGTCCTCCAATAGAAACTGTTAATAAGCTGTTGGTAGATATCTCCTGTGGGTCCAAAATTCGCTCAAATGACTCCAATACAATGAGCGCCCCGACCAAAACCAGGAAAACAGCATTAGCATATCCCGAAAGTATCTCAAATCTCCCCCGTCCATAGTTGAATTGATTGTTTGCAGGCAAACGAGATATATAAGAAGCATACAGTCCAATAGCCAAAGCAGCACAATCAAACAACATATGGCATGCATCTGATATCAGCCCAAGGCTATTGCTCATAAAGCCCGCAACAAATTCAACAACCATATAACCAGTGTTGATCAAGAGGAAAAGTGCAATCTTTCGAGATTTCCGCTCGCTCAGAATGTGATGAATAGGTCTCATAACCATTGCGGTAATCGAATCTGATGACTCAACCCCAAGCTCAAGATAGTTCAGGCAAACGGGATCCAAGTCTCTTACAGCCACATACAGTAGTAATCCACAGAACAACAATCCCCACAGAGAGAGCTCAGGAAAATACAGCAACTCCAGAATAACAGTACAAACAAAAGTGACGAGGAATTCGCTCCTAAAATCTTTTGAACTGACTATTTTGCCATCACTATAATTTTCATTCAAAAGAACTCCAAAAACTACAGTGTTTGCAAGAGGCCATGCCAGATTTCCAAAGGAAACACTCTTCCCCTCCGCTTCAAACATGAGCATACTAATTACAGCAGGAACAAAAAGGATAGCCGTCGTGAAGAACAGTGAAATTAATCTAACTCGTTTTTGACCCAATTGCTTAACAGTCCCCCAATTCATCGAAATCCTCTCATAAGAACCCAAAAACCCAGAAAGAAACGGAAGCAACATTGGCCAAATTCTCATACAATTTTCTCTTGGAACCACAGAAAATCCATATTTATCAATGAATGAAGTTGCAAAAGGGAAGCAATCAATTCGGTCCCAACTGATAGACAACAGAAACAAGCCAAAAAACAAGGACAAAAACCCACGAACCTCAGAAGACCGACTTCGAGTTCGATCACCCATAGTCATCTGATTCCGCCCCTCAGAGAAGAATCGAGCCGCCACATTCCCGGTCAGTTCAGCAAGAATCATCGCCGCTGTTCCACAGTACAACAGCGCTTGAAAACGAAGAAGAAAGACGACGGCAAGCAGAATGGACTTAGCAAGCAGAGTCTTAAGCTGCGACTGCGAAATCGAAGACAAAAAGAAAAAGCCTCGATGGTGCTTGGAATTGTGAAATTGGAAGTTGGAGGAGGAAGAAGAATTGGTAAAGAGAGAGAAAAAGAGAGTAAGAAGAAAGGACAACAGAGAAACCAAGAAAGAAAAGGGGAAGAGAGAGAAAGAAGGAGAAGAGCGGAGAAATGGGAGGAGTGAATAGAGTGAACGAAGCGAAAAGAGAAGCAAAAACAGGAAGGAAATTGAGCTTTTGTTGGAGGATTTGGGATGGAGGCGGCTCTTGGAGGGAGTGGGAGTTGGGGTTGAAGAGGAATAAGGGAAGAGAGGGAAAGTGGGTCGAGAGGTGGCGGAGAAATCACCGGCGCGCGGCGGAATTGAGAGACGGTGAGGCCTCTGATGGTGGTGGTGGTGATCGGCCATGGATTCCGACCTCCGAGATCGAGTTTCAGATCTCTACAATGGCGCCGGCCGATGCGAAGGTAAAACTTGGAAGGAAAATCTCTTTTCAGAAATGGAGGTTTTCCATTTGAGAGTAATGACGAGCCCAAATTTTCTAAGATGTGGAGCCCAACTGGCCCAGCTAATTTACAAATTGGGAAAATTATTCCTCAGAATTCAATTTATTTTCTGTTTTATCCTTCCGATTGAATTTGATTTTTAATTAGGAAATCCTCAGAAATTGCGAGAAATTACACGGTAATTTCGAAAAATGGCCAAACCGTATTTTTTAATGAAAAATGTGAAACCGTATTTTTAACCTAATTTTATTCTTCCAATTATACCCCTAAGTTAATTTTCACGCTCCACCCTATATTTGAGGAAGCCATTTAATTTTTTTTTTTTTAAAAAACCAATTATCCCATGAATCAAGCAATGGTTAGTTACAACATATATATTATCTCTTATCATTTGAAATTCAAATCCAGATTGCTTCATCGTCTTTTCTAGTAGACTTTTATTTTGCAATCAACAAACCAGATTGCTTCACCTTTTCCAACCATTCTGATTGATTGTTGGTCTTCGTCGTTCCTTCTGTAAAGTTATTGATCATAGGTATATTTCAACATTTTTTTTACTGCTTTCATGTTTTCTGTTACTCCAAAAGTAAGCGTTCAGATTGATTATTGCTTTCATGTTTTCGTTCACCTGAGTTATTCTTTTCATTTGTTGAAAGCTCATTTGAACTTTCTTCTGCATCAGTCTCAATCACCTTTGAATCTTCCGTCTCCTACAAAAGTAAATAATTTTTAGAAGAAACTCTTTCCTGTTTTCGTACACACTGTAATTGTGATTAAACAAAGATCACAATTACAGTGATTATTCTTCAATTTCTTCAATTTGTTCTAACTGTAACATGTATGATTTTTTTTAATCGATATATTGTATTTTGTTATGTTCTCCTATTTTTTCTCCATAAATCGTGATTTGAATTTAGTAACAAATTTCTTAATTAAAATTGTTGTTTTCAAATTATAATAAATTAATATTAGACTTATCTTTTTTATTTTGAAATTATTTTATTGAATTTAACATTAAATTAACCTGTAAATCCTAGATTCTCTCATTTTTTTTTATATAGTATATTTAATTTGCATGATGAATTCTAGTTGTAACATGTATGATTTTTTTTTATCCATATATTGTATTTTGTTATGTTCTCCTATTTTTTCTCCATAAATCGTGATTTGAATTTAGTAACAAATTTCTTAATTAAAATTTTTGTTTTCAAATTATACTGTTAAGATAAATTAATATTAGACTTATCATTTTTATTTTGAAATTATTTTATTGAATTTCACATTAAATTAACCTGTAAATCCTAGATTCTCTCATTTTTTTTATAGTATATTTAATTTAAATAATATGAATTTAGATTTCGGTTAGGGTCATTCTTATACATTTTGTTACTAACTGTAAAGATTATTCATATATGTTTCCACATATTTGTTATTGCTTTCATGTTTTATTATATGTTGTTTCAATTTTAATTTTCCAGGTTTATTTGTTTAATTTGTAGGGTTGTTATTGATTTGGTTGTTGAATTAATTTGTAACAATTCTAGATTTTCTCCAATGTATTTTAATTTAATTTATTTTTGAATTAAGATTTGGGTGGGGTATTTACGTCCACTTTGTTGCCAAAATAATTTACTAAATTTAGCTTTTGGCCATATCTCAAAATGAAAACACGAATGGCTCTTTTTCAAATCAACTATTTTAAAATGGCCCTGGTTGCCCCTTTTTAATTTTTCTTCTAAAATTGTTTTTAAAATGGATCTTGAATGGAGTTGACCCTTATTCATCCACTGAAATGATGACATAGAATTTAGTATATTCACTCAAAAAGTTGTAATGGATGGCTAAATTTTAATGGTTAATTACATATATAGCAAGTTTTATATAAAAAAAAATTGTAGATATAACAAAATTTTTAAATCGTTTTTTTTTTAATTCATGTTTTGTCCCTGTTTTGATTTCTATAGAATCTATCGCCAAAAGAAATCTATCGCTGATAGAATCTAACACTGATAGAAATTTATCAATGGATCTCTATATAGAAATTTTTCGCTAATAGAAACCAATAGTGTATTTGATTACCTGATAAATTTGTACATATATTTTTCTTTTTTGTTTTGTTGAGGTCTCCCCTTATTTAAATTTCAACTTTTCGCTTTGTGTTTTTCTTTTCTTCCGATTCAATTTCTATCTTGTTTTGCTTCAACATCTATAAAAACAAAATCAAAACAAAATCAGTGACCTAGGTTTAAAAAAAAATGATAGTTTTCTATCCGTTATAAAAATAACTTTCTACAAGTGATAGAAAATTTATATCTCTTATAGTTCTATCAGTGATAAAAATTGATCTTATCAGTGATAGAAAGATAGATTTCTATTAGTGATAAAAGGTTTTATATCAAGGAATTTTCTATCACCTAATTTGAACAACTACAACCAATCACCTTATTAAATCTATTAGTGATGGAAAACAATAAAAAATTCCAAACAAAACACATAAATAACTAATAGAATCTATTAATGACAAAATTTTATCACTTATAGAATCTATCAAGGATAGACTTGATAGTAACAGGTAGAAGGAAAAAAACGGGCTGGATGGATTGGACAATCATGTCATATGGGCTTTTTAGTAATTTAGATGGGTTTGATGTTAAATTTTTCTATTTTTGCAAATACTTAAATATGTTGCTAATTTTGTTATTATTTTAGTTGGGTTTGCTATATGTGCAACCAACCTTATTCACTAGACTGTGCTAATATGTGTTGTGTTGGGTTTTATGCCCTAAAACTCGTAGATAGTAAATGAAACAAATTAATCGATCTCAATAAAGCGTTATTTGAGTGATTCAGTAATTTGGTTATTGAATAATCGAGTTTGCATTAATAAACTCTAAATCCAATAAACTAAGATCCAAGGTTGTTTAAATGAAACTTGGACTAGTGTGTAGGGACATACGGGGATCGGTGTCCAAGTAACAACCTAAATGGTCTATAGTATAGGGATAAGGTTGGGTACCTTATCTTGGTGACACTATGTGATACGACCCACCTTGTATTCGATACGGATGCATTGATCCAAAGCATCCATGTAGGAGACATGCAGGTGGGGGTATCCTATGCAATGAGTTTGCATAAGACCGGACCACGAAATAGTAACCACTAGATGTAACGCCGTTAACTAGTTTATGTTTATATTTCAATAGGATGACCTAGGTAACTCAATCTCAATCCTGAGTCTGTTATGAAATCCTTTTCAGGAGGGATTGTCCTTAGATTTGTATGGGTGAGAGTGACCTGCTCTCGCCGACTCAATATTCCTACCATTTCAGGGGCAAGACCGAATAGGGGCTGTGAACATAACAGTACAAGATGAAATTCAATCATTCCCCTATTGGGGCAAGTAGATGTGTGTTCCCTTAGGGGCTGATTTCGGGGCTTGAACAAAAGCGCATTGTCCTCTCCTGGCCCGAGAGGAATTTCTTTTTAGTGGTTGGACCCTAAACAGGTTGTTCATTAGAGGGATCAGTGGTACTTAAGGATCCAGAGGTAACCCAGGGGTAAAACGATAATTTGACCCAGCTGGTGTTACGAACACACGTGAAGGATTGACTTACTGCATTGGTCGATATCTGTGGACACAGAAATATTCTACAGTGAGAAGAGTGCAACTGTGGGTCTTTAGTGGAATGACCCACAGTTAACGAATGTTGATTGACACGGTTAATGAGTTTAGCTGATCAATCTCATATCGTTGGAGCTTCTGATCTGC
The DNA here is from genome assembly GCA_036850905.1 of Luffa acutangula. NCBI lineage: Eukaryota > Viridiplantae > Streptophyta > Magnoliopsida > Cucurbitales > Cucurbitaceae > Luffa > Luffa acutangula. The sequence continues at coordinate 5,541,670 of CM072094.1, read as the reverse complement.
AGGTCCATTAGGTCCACCTACTAGCTCATAACGGGTTCTGAGATCATTTAGTCTTGATATTGAAGGGAATTAATATAATGTATGGAGATACATTATAGTATAAAGTTTAATTAAAGAATTAAACTTTATAATTAATTTTGGATATGATTCAAAATTAATTATTGAGAGAATAATGAATTTAATTAAATATCTAATATTTGATTAATTCATGAATTAATTAATTGGGAAATTAATTAATTGAGTTTGGTTGGTTAAATGTGATTTAATCAAATAAATACTATAGTTTATATTAATATACATTATGATGCACATAAAAACTATAGGTTAAATGAGAGAGATTAAAATTGAATATGCTTCAATTGTAATATTAATTAAATATTGATATTTAATTAATGTGGATTCAATTAATAGAATTAATTGAATAACCAATTTAATTAAATTGAATATGATTCAAATTGAATTAAAAACCTTATATTATAATTTATTTAATTAAATTAATTAAATGATTATTAATATTTAATTAATAGACAACCAAGATCGTTTGGATTTAATCCAACGATCTAGATTGAGTAGGATTTTTTAACTCCCTCCCCACTTATCGTTAAGTGGAGAGGGGGTTACCCAACTCACATATCTCATTCTCTCAATCTCACACTAATCACAGAGAGAAAGAACTCTCAAAATCTCTCTAAAAAATTCCAGCAATCGCTTTGCTGAAAATTCCCTTCCAAAACCAAGATTGGTTCCCACAAGCCGAATCTCAAGTCCCAAGAGTCATAGCGGGTGATCCAACGTGGTGGTGTTCATTGGGAGGAAGAAGAACGCGAATTGGAGCATTGTGCTGATCGTTCTTCAAGTCCATGTAAGTTTCCTTAGATCTAAATAGGTTTTAGATCTAATATTTCAGCATGCTTAATCTGTAATAGTTTAATTTAGAGATTGTTTCTAATTTTAATTTGCCAACGTATTGGTTTTTCTAAAATTGATATTAAAAAACGAGATCGTTCTTGATTGCTTCCGCTGCCAAAAGGGATTTCAACCCTTCGATGCCAAAATCTGGACAGAGGACTCACCTGTAACGCCCCAGGTTTTCCAACCCTTAGCCTAGAGACGCTACTTCATCCCTATAAACCCTTAACTATGGAACTGAACCACTTAAACCGGATGTACCGAAAATTTCGGCAGCATAACGGCGTAAAATGACCTGAACCCATTTTTTTTTCACCTGATAAATATAAACACTTCTAAATCATGCAACCAGCCAAACTCCACCAAACTACAGCCAGATTTCACACCCTACCTCCTCTAGACAAATCAAGACTCATTGCAATATACATTAACTCAAATCACGCAATAGAACTCAATATTCACTAACTTTTATTAACAAAAACAACTAGACCACTAGCTAAGCATTTCTTAAGCAAAATAAACAATGCTAGTTTGTACACTTAACCATCTATCGCATCTAGTTTTACGATCAGAACAACCACTCTCTGGCTAACTTATTACAGCATCAAAGTAAAGCTACTAAGGAACATAACAACGCCCTAAGAACGTTTCCTCGCAGTTCTCCTCCTCGCCACCAAGGTCCGGATCATCCTCGATACCTGCAACATCTAAAATGTTGGGGGGAAAGGTGGGGAAGGGGGTATCAGTACAACCGTGGTACTGGTAAGCAGCTCACACTTACCAAACCACAAACAAACAACCAAAACAAACAACATGCCTTACACACGCATCCAACATGCTTTCACAACCACAAGCAAGCATCATGCTTATGCAACCACAGATATCCAACAGGCTACTAAGTCATAAACTAACACTATGCTCAGAAACCACAAACACGTGCAAATGCAACACACTATGCAACACACGCACTAGACTCCACATGATTTCCGCGTCATGCTCCGCTACTACATGATTTCCGCGTCATGCTCCGCTACACATGAATTCCGCGCCATGTGCTGCACAATTTACGTGATTTCCGCGTCACGCTCCGCACCTACCCCACATGAATTCCGCGCCATGTGTTGCGCCACTCTTACGTGATTTCCGCGTCACGCTCCGCACTCACAACCCACGTGATTTCCGCGTCACGCTCCGCTACACATGAATTCCGCACCATGTGCTGTGCCTCACACCCGACTCATGCTACACATCCCCCATGCAACATGCAAGCCAGACTCAACAATGACCATGCTTAAGGCAAGTACCTAACATGCTTATACTCCCTAAGCACATACATCTCAAACGACACAAAAGGTACATTTCATGATTCATACGAACACTCTAAAGATCACAACGCAGCAGTTCATATACACATTTCATACATAGCACATATATGAGTAAAGCAAGTAACAAGCAAACATGCTCCATGCAGTCAAACAAGTTTGGTAAGTAGAAACTACTTACAGAAGACTTTTACAAACCAACGCTAGCTGGAATGGCACGACGCGCTCCCAAAACGAGCTTTCGGCTACAAACAAGCTACCAACTATTAAAGGAAGTCTATACTAAAGAAAAGCACCCTAAAAACATGCTGCTAAGGGCGAGACCGAACCAATAACGGTTTGTTTTCCTTGCTGGACAGCATCTAAACATAACCCGAATTGAGAACCCAACACCATTAAACCATGGGCAACCACGTTTAAAGCGTTACGGGCGGTGGGTATTTGTTAGTTGACGATATTAAGGCTATTCAGCCGCTGGACAGCAAGCAACAACCACCTAAAACGCACGAACGACATTCTACAGGCTCCTAAAGCTCAGGCAATGCACTTAAGGCCTCGATAACTAATGAGACTAGGCTTAGCATGATTTTTAAGCTATGGACAGCAAGTAAAAGCTCTTAATTATCCATCCTTTAAAAACCTACAAGGTTTAGGAAACATTTTAAGACAACGAGACTTTAATGGGCATTGATGAACTAAATGAATTCCAACTAAAACGGCAACGACAACCCATTTTCAAACATGTTCTAGGACTTATGAAGGTTGAGCAACACCTACAAGCCTAGATAAACCATGGGTAACAACTAACACATGCTTCTAAGGCTTAAACAACTAATGGGCAAAGGTAATTTCATGCTTTTGAACCACATACAACAACCACGATCCATTTTAAAGCATATTCTAGGACCTATCACGACTGGGCAACACTTGAGGGCCTAGGTAACCAATGGGTAACGACCTAAACATGATTCTAAGGCTAGGATAACTATTGGACAGCACACTTTTTAATGCTAAAAGCGAAGGAACAGCAAGAAACCTTACCAAACGGACTCGCTTTCACGAAAGGCGGGTTATTCTAACCTCCAACAACGTGTTAGAACGCTTCTTGAGCAATGAGCATCCAAGCTGAAGTGTTTCGAACCTTATCGAACACTTTTACGGCGCTGCAGATCAGAAAATCAAGCCAAACTTAATTTTCCAGCACCTAAACACTATGGGTAATTAATCCTAACACCATACAAGCATGGGTAAGAGATTAGACTTACCGGAAACGCCAAACGACACCAACAACAGCCGAGACGTTGCTGGACAGAGGCGGAATCGACTGAAAAGGGAACGACAGGGCTCCGAATCGCTTGACACGCGAGATCTAACAACATTGAACCAAGAGAAACTTAGATCCAGCCTTAAAACCACAAGAAAAGGAAAGGAAAGAGGTTTACCCACGGGTTTTAAGGCTGAAACGCGAAGAAAACGGTGCCTTGAGGTGCTGTCCGGGCAAGATCTAACCAACACGGACCCAATGGAGTTAGATCGGCCTTAAACAACTAAGATCAAGGGAGAAAGAGATTACCCACAGATGTCTTTGGCTGAAAACGCAAAGACAGAGAGAGAGAGCCACAGATCTAACACCCACGACGAAGAACACGCAGAGAAGCAGGGAGACCGGGGCTGGCGGCGGCACGATCTGAGCGACGGCGGCAAGGGTAGTGGCGGCGACACTCGAGCTGCGACGGGAGAGAGGGAGATCTGCCGAGGGAGAGAGAGAGAGACGCGCAGAGTGAGAGAGATATGCGCGACGAGTACGGCGACGGCGGCGCTGCACGAACCGGCGACGGCGTGACTACACGACAGGAGGCGGCAACTGCAGAGGGCGGCGACGCGAGAACGGCTGAGGGGGGTGAGTTTTGCGGCAACTCCAAGATGAAGGAGAGAGATGAAGAGAGTTTGAGAGGCTAGGGTTTTTTTTCTTTTTCCTTCTCTTTTCTTTAATCCCTTTAATTAAAAAAACCCAATAATAGGATTCTAAGAATAGGATCTTCCAACTCATTCAGCGAAAAAGTTCAAAACGCTTCTACTAACCCATTAACCAACGCTGACCAAGTCCAACAAGCTTTAAGGAAGGATTTTATTTTAATAACGCTTAGTTTCCAAACACTTTTGGTTTTAAGAAATTAAATCCCTAAGTTCAAGCCAAAATATAATTTATATTTCTTTCAACTTGAATTATGGAATTTAAATGCACCCAAAAGTGCACGGGGCGTCACATTCTCTCCACCTTAAAAGCTTTCGTCCTCGAAAGACTCCAGCTCGATCAACACAGGAATCAGGCTCAAACTTCACCTACTTCTTCCAGGTAGCTTCTTCTGCTCTATGGTTCACCCATAGCGCTTCCACCAAAACAACGGTATTGCTTCTCAAAACCTTTGCTTCCTTGGCTAGGATCTCGACAAACTACATCACCACATACGCCAAGCCTTCGATCAACGACAATGGTTCAGGATTCAACACATGCGAAGGATCATACACGAACCTCCTTAACCTGGACACATAGACACATCATGCATTGTTGACATGGTCGGTGATAACGCCAACCTGTAAGCAACATGCTCGATGCGCTCCAAGATCTCAGGTGGTCCAATGAACCCAGGTTAAGCTTCTCCTTTTAACAGAGCGAAGAACCCTTTTTCCAACGGCATCACGTGCAAGAACACACGATCACCATCCTTGAATTCCAGATTCTCGAAAGGTGCTTGCCTAACTACATTGGTGGACTGGCCTTGACCCCAACTCACGCTTCGCAAGGCATTTAACACTAGAGGCTTTTGCTCACCAAACCATTTTCCTCTAGGATCCCAAAGCTCAAAACTAAGACACGAGGAGTAGGTGATGTGTATGCATAGCAACAACTCTTGAGACGAGTCGTGTTGAACATACACAATTGAAGCAAAGCTTACTTACGAGCAACCTAACTTCACACCAAGAACTCAAACGGCCTAACAAGATTGAATCCAAACTCGATCTTGCACGACCTACAAGGAATTTCTATTCGCTATAGCTACTAACACCACATAGGTTGTCAATGCTAGCTTAAACCTTGAGCTAGACACTTTAGAACCTACCATCGACGAATTAACTACGACTTCAATCCGCAGGATGCTTCATCAGCAACTTCACAAATTAGACCCAATTCGTTGGTACGTTCCAACCACCAACTTCAAACAGGCATCTCTGAAGAAGGAAACAATAACTCTGAAACGGCTTCCGCTGCGCCACTCACCTTTATCAAACCATCCTTCCTAGAATGGCTACGAGATGACACTAACACCATCGACGACACTACCTTATAACTGCATACAAAGGTAACTTTGTCGTGACGACAACTGACGCTGCAGTCATGACTCGATACTGATTCTCAATATCACCTTGGCTTTGGTTGAGACCTTACTGCGTGAGGAAAATGCTCTAACTCTTGGTTTGAGAACAGACCAACACCATCAAGAGCATCGTCACGAGCAAGTCCACAAACCTTGAGACTTAGGCATCCTTGGAATGACAATTCCTTGACCTTCAACTAGGGAGATTGGATACAAGCTATCCTAAGGAAACCTTCTGCTTAGCCCAAAGGAATTTCTCAACTCCTTAGGAACTAGGCAACACCAACAAAGTCTTGAAATGAACTAAAGAATAAAGAACCTAAGCACTTACGAAGCATCCATAAGAGTTGCAAAGCTATTTTGGCCCGAAGACCTCACAGCAAGCTTGCATTACTCAAACTTGATTTTAAAAGCAACTTTGGAACAACAATTCCATGATCTTAACTTAAGAAGCTAGATCACAAATCCTATTCTCGAAAGATTTCTTTTTTTCCCTTGAGACTAGCCTATACAAGGAGATTTAAATAACAAGGCACCAAACAAAAGGGATACCCCAGCAATTCTAGCTTCAAGATTTGCTTCACAAACAAAGCCTCAAAATTAAGGAGCGACTCATGCATACACACAACACCCAACAGATATGCACGAGACAAGCGTAAATCACAAGAAGAGAGATTTCAAGCCAAAGATTATAGATTTAAGGAGAGAAATCACTAACCTTGAGCGAGGGGTACACTGACTCCCCACCTTAGGAGCTTTCCTCATCATCAGAGTCATCGTCATCGTAAAGTTCTGGGTATTCTGCCTTGAGCTCCTCATCGGTGACACAAGGCCAGAACTCATCAGCGCACTCGCGAGATCCTGATGGAGATCTTCTAACCTTCTGACTACGCACAGACGCTTCCTCTTCGTGCTTCTTCTTGGCACCAGATGACGTGCCAACCTCTTGGGACTGCTCTGTCCTGGGGATGTCCCTATCCAACATTCGGGCACTTGCCAGAGCTGCTGTGAACGTGGTTGGTCGACCTAGCCTGACCAAACCTCAAATTTCTGCGCGGGGCCCGTTAACGAATCGGTTGATCCTAATTTCCTTGGTGGCAACCAACCCCGGGACACGACAGGACAACTCTTCGAACCTCCTGACGTATTGTTCTACGGATAAGATCCCCTGAACAAGAGAGACAAATTCCGCTTCTACCTCAACTCCAGCAAAACGGCAGCAAAAATGGTCTTGCACCAGACCTTTGAACCCTGACCAGGAAATGGGGTTCTCCGGGCGATTCTTGGTTTGACCCACTGCCTTCCACCAAGTGCGTGCGTAACCTTTAAGCATAAAGGCAGCTCCTTGGACCCGTTGCTGGGCATTAGCTTCAAGAAATTGAAATATTTCTTCCAACGCAGCAGTCCATTCTACAACTGCTTCAGAACCTTCTGAGCGTCCATCAAATGAAGGAGGCTTCGCCTTCACGAAACTCTTGATAAACTGCACCTCTTCGCCATGAGCAGGGGCTTCGTTAGCACCGACGTGCTGTACGTTGTTCAGGATTGCATTGCCAAGCATCGCCTGCAATGCCTCTGCTGCCAGCACAGGAGGCGCTGGGGGAAAAGCAAGAGGATCCGCCTCAAGATGCGAATTAACCTCGGGAACGTCTGGAGGACCAGAACGTCCACTACCTTGACTGCTACTAGAACTCATTGCTGAAAGGAAACGATGAACTCGCTTAAAGAATTCTCCTAAGAACTAGAATATGAGGGTTAACCTCAGCAAAGGCAATCACCTAGATTAGAAGACACGCGACACGCAAGGAGAAACATGCAATCTATCTAGGAATTATGGCAACATCCTATACCTACTACCATGCAGCAGACACGCAACAAAAACAAGCTATCTAACCACCTAAAGGGAGCATCCTAAGCCTAGCTTCTACCAAAATAGCCAAGGAAAACAATCATCATGCTTGAACAAGGCAAAACAACTAACAAGCAAACAAACAAAACAATATCAGGCAGGTAGATAACTCATACATCCAAAAGTATACTAACCAACAATAAATAATGATGTTTCCATACCTGGTGATGGAGAGGAGAACGAGGAACAACCTCTAACTCACACAAAACTAGACAACCTAGGCTATCTAGGTCAGTCTACAAGAACGTAATCGCTCTGATACCATCTGTAACGCCCTAGGCCCAGGATTCGGAATCTGGATTCGGCACCTCACGGCCCCGGCATTCCCCTACATCCTCTGCGGTCTGACGATGTTACCATACTCGTCTGAAACCGCTTCTAAGAGTGAAGACTGTCCCCACAAACCAACACGGGGTCCTTCTAGCATGATTTGTCCTCACTCACATGCTTCCATGGAAAATTCCCAAGAGGTCACCCAACATAGAACTACTCCAAGCCAAGCACGCTTAACTTCAAAGTTCCTATGATTGAGCCACCGAAAAGGAAGGTGCACCTTGTTGGTATAGGTAGTACCTATCAATTCTTTTTAAGCTTTATCTTGACCATTTCCATGTCCTCAGGATCCCTCTCATTCGGATGTGATCTCGGTTCATTCATGTACCCCTCCTAACCTCGGGCGTCACAATCTCTCATTCAGATGTGATCTCGGTTCATTCATGTACTCCTCCTAACCTCGGGCGTCACATGCCCACCAGCTTCCGCCTTGGTTCGTCCTCGAACCACATCCTACTGGGAGAGGTTTCGCTTTGATACCAACTGTAACGCCTCAGGTTTTCCAACCCTTAGCCTAGAGACGCTACTTCATCCCTATAAACCCTTAACTATGGAACTGAACAACTTAAACCGGATGTACCGAAAATTTCGGCAGCATAACGGCGTAAAATGACCTGAACCCATTTTTTTTTCACCTGATAAATATAAAACACTTCTAAATCATGCAACCAGCCAAACTCCACCAAACTACAGCCAGATTTCACACCCTACCTCCTCTAGACAAATCAAGACTCATTGCAATATACATTAACTCAAATCACGCAATATAACTCAATATTCACTAACTTTTATTAACAAAAGAAACTAGACCACTAGCTAAGCATTTCTTAAACAAAATAAACAATGCTAGTTTGTACACTTAACCATCTATCGCATCTAGTTTTACGATCAGAACAACCACTCTCTGGCTAACTTATTACAGCATCAAAGTAAAGCTACTAAGGAACATAACAACGCCCTAAGAACGTTTCCTCGCAGTTCTCCTCCTCGCCACCAAGGTCCGGATCATCCTCGATACCTGCAACATCTAAAATGTTGGGGGGAAAGGTGGGGAAGGGGGTATCAGTACAACCGTGGTACTGGTAAGCAGCTCACATTTACCAAACCACAAACAAACAACCAAAGCAAACAACATGCCTTACACACGCATCCAACATGCTTTCACAACCACAAGCAAGCATCATGCTTATGCAACCACAGATATCCAACAGGCTACTAAGTCATAAACTAACACTATGCTCAGAAACCACAAACACGTGCAAATGCAACACACTATGCAACACACGCACTAGACTCCACATGATTTCCGCGTCATGCTCCGCTACTACATGATTTCCGCGTCATGCTCCGCTACACATAAATTCCGCGCCATGTGCTGCGCTACTTACATGATTTCCGCGTCATGCTCCGCTACACATGAATTCCGCACCATGTGCTGCGCAATTTACGTGATTTCCGCGTCACGCTCCGCATCTGTAACGCCCCAGGCCCAGGATTCAGAATCTGGATTCGACACCTCACGGCCCCGGCATTCCCCTACATCCTCTGCGGTCTGACGACGTTACCATACTCGTCTTAAACCGCTTCTAAGAGTGAAGACTGTCCCCACAAACCAACACGGGGTCCTTCTAGCATGCTTTGTTCTCACTCACATGCTTCCATGGAAAATTCCCAGGAGGTCACCCAACATAGAACTACTCCAAGCCAAGCACGCTTAACTTCAAAGTTCCTATGATTGAGCCACCGAAAAGGAAGGTGCACCTTGTTGGTATAGGTAGTACCTATCAATTCTTTTTAAGCTTTATCTTGACCGTTTCCATGTCCTCAGGATCCCTCTCATTCGGATGTGATCTCGGTTCATTCATGTACCCCTCCTAACCTCGGGCGTCACAATCTCTCATTCAGATGTGATCTCGGTTCATTCATGTACCCCTCCTACCTGACCTTCACGTGACAACTACAGTGAATTTGTAGAAGCTGGGAAAGACATGACCTGCAAAACCAGCAAAAACTGCACACTGGTGTGGTGTTTGCCACACCTTCTCCGATGCTTAAGTCAGCGAAATTGGAAGTTAAGAGTAACAAGAATTAAGGTTTCGAACACTTCTCCAGTCGTGAAGAAGGGTATTTATACCTGGGTTAGCATATTAGGGTTTCCAGGCGTTGGAAGACGATCCGAGCTGAACCAAGCTGAACCGGGCAACTGAAAGACTCCAAGAACCGAGCAGAGGGGAGGAAACTCAGCCCGCACACAAGCGGGTCGGGCCGAGGTCGGTCACAAGCTTCGGCCTTGGCCCAACCTTATGGCTCATTCCCCTTTCGAGTCCATTTTTGGGTTGTGCCTTCAGTTCCGAGTAGTATTGTCCTTGTCTACTCCTTCGATTCCAGATTGGTCCAGAATTACCTATAACAATATGTATTATTCAAATGAGTTGGATGTTTTTTTTTATTTTTTATTTTTATACTCAACACCGTTAAAAAGTAAATTTGAAACTTTATGAACCAGTTACGAATCATATTTAAATCTTAGAGATTAAACGTGTCGTTTTTTAGACCTCAAAGACTAAATAAAGATTTAGTTTAAATCTCAATGAGCAAAATTGTTAGTTTTGAAAATTCTAAGGACCAAATAGCAACTAAATCTAAATCTCAAGAATTAAAAGTGTGTTTTATCCTTTTTTTTTGTGTTTTATCTAACAAATATATTATTAACTATCAAATATTTAGGATTATATATTATTTTAAGAAAAATATCAATCATTTTTTACTACCCCTACACATCATAAGGTATATCAACTTTCATTCTAAATTTTCAATTTCATCAAATTAAACTCTAGACTTAGACAAATGTTAAAATTTTACTTCAAATTTTGCTACATTTACGTATTAACTTTAACCAAAAAAAAAAAAAGGCTTCCAGATTTACTAATTTTTTTTTTAGAAAACCATATTTACTAATAAAAGTGAAAAATTAAACTCGATTAATGCACAAAACTGACTATGGAATAAATCTCTCCTAGAACTTCAACAAAAATCCAACTCTAATGTTGTGTATATATAAGAAATATATATATATATATATATATATATATATATATATATATATATATATATATATATATATTTTGGAAGGTTACATTACAAATTTAGTCTCTAAACTTTCAAGGTTATATCAATTAAGTTCCTAAACCTTAAAAAGTGTCTACTAAGTCTCTAAACTTTCAATTTTGTGTCTATTATGTTATTGAACTTTAAAAATGTCTGATAGATTCTTGAACTTTTACTTTCGTGTCTAATAGATCCCTAGTACATTCAAGTTTTTTTTTTAAAAAAAAATTAATCAATCTATTGTATATGAATTGAAATTTTATGCCTATTGGGATCTTAAACTCTCAATTTTGTGTTTAGTAAGTCTATGAATTTTTAAAAATGTTAAATAACTCAAAAACTTATTAGACACAATTGAAAGTTGAAGGACCTATTGGACATAAAAGGTGAAAGTTTAAGGACCTATCATATACTTTTTGAAGTTCGAGGAACTTTTGGACACAAAAAATTGAAAGTTTGAAAACCTATTTGTCAAGTTTAGAAACTAAATTGACACAACTTTGAGGAACTGCTAAATTTGTAATCCAACCTTTTTGAAGTCTTGTCAATTTTGTATTTGGAATGTTTTATTATTAAATACAGTTTTCTTTTCACAATTATTAAACGAAAGTCTACCACAGATAAAAATTGCAACAATTATTTGAGTTTAAGATGGCAACAAGTGTATAAATCTAAGGTCTAATATGATGAAATTAAAAGTTTAAAAGTAAAGATGGTTATATCTTGTCAAGTTTAATTGTAGAAATTGTTTTTTTTTTTCCTTCATTATTTTAATATTTTATTCATTTATTTCGTATATGTGTATTTTTTTTTTTTTTTTTTTTTTTTTTTTTTTTTTTTTTTTTTTTGAGGAGTTCTGCTAGATTGGTTATTCCTAAAACCATATTTCACAAAATGTCCACCCCAAGTTAAGATATTTTCAATTTTTGACTTTTTGGAAAATTTGAGACTTTTCTCTTATGCATTTACTAAATATTGTCAAAAAAAAAAAAAAAAAAAAAAAACTATTCATTAAATTTTTCGTCCATATTTATTGATTTTTTTTAAAAATAATTATTATTATGATGAAATTATATCCGTTATTTAAGAGCATTTAATAGAAATTGATTTCTAAATCAATTTAGGTTAAATTATAAAAAATACCCTGAACCATCAAGTTTGTTTAAAAAATATCCCTAAACTTTAAAAAGCTTTAAAAAATGATAAAAAATATATTCACCGTTAAGTTTTGTATAGAAACTGTTAAAGTTTCATTTTCATTAATACCCTTGAACTTTCAAAAAAATTTTAAAATACCATTATTGTGAAAAACATTTCTTCTTTTTTCTTCCTCCATCTACAAATTCTTTCCCCATGAAAATTAGTTAGAAACTTTACTTATTTACTATGTATTCATATACCCAGAGTTTTTCTTCTCTTTCTACACATCGTTCTAAAAGTTTGACTAGATTCCTAGGTTGAAGCTTTAAGATGACTTTTGCTTCACTCTTGAAATCTTCATGTCCTTGATTTAATTTTGTTAATAGTCTTTTCAATGTTATTTCCTCACCAACCACTACCTATATTAGCTTTCCTATATTCATTTTAGGAAAAATAAATGAAAATATTATCATGGTTCTCACACTTTTAAATACTAATAAAAAAAAATTATATATAAAAGCTTTTGATTAATTAATCTTGTAAATTGAACCAAACCGATCGTTTTCTAAAACTTTCTCTACTTATCACTAACATACACAAACAAAGAGAACAAGAAGGAAAAAAAATTATGTTTTTTTTCTTCAATTATCTTCTTTACACTTTTAAAAAGAAAAAAACTTGATTTCAAACTCTATTTTCATATAGTGTTGTGTTGCACATAGCTTTTATAAGCGAAGCTTTGCATTAATTTGCATGGAGGAAGAATTTAGAAAGAGAGGGGGAAAAATAAGCATTTTCCAATAAGGGTATTTTTGAAATATTTTGAAAGTTCAAGGGTATTAATGAAACTGAAACTTTAACAGTTTTCATCCAAAACTTAACCGTAAGGGTATTTTTGAACATTTTTTAATGTTCAGGAGTATTTTTGAAACTTTTTAAAGTTCAGAGATATTTTTGAAACAAACCCCATAGGGGTCTTTTTTATAATTTATCCATCAATTTATTATCAAATTTGGTTAATCTTAGGTTCAATTACAAGTTGAGCCCCTAAACTTTCAAAATTGTGCCAATTTGGTCCCTAAATTTTAAAAAGTGTCAAATTGATTCTCAAACTTTCAATTTTGCATCCAATAGGTAATTGAACTTTAAAAAGTATCTAGTAGGTCCTTAAACTTTCACTTTTGTATCCAATAGGTCTCTCAACTGTTAATTTTGTGTCTAATAAGTCATTGACCTATTTGACATTTTTTAAATTTCACAAGTCAATTAGATACAAAATTCGAAATTTAGGGTCCAATAGGCATAAAATTCAATTTTATATCAAATAGATTGATTATATTTTTAAAATCTTGAATATGCCAGGGATCTATTAGACACAAAATTGAAAGTTCAAGGACCTATTAAATACAAAATTGAAAGTTTAGGGATCTATTAGACACTTTTTAAAGTTCAGGAACCAAATTGACACAACATTGAAAGTTCATGGACTAAACTCGTAAATTAACCTTAATCTTTTTTTTAGAATCGTAATTTAACATTAATCTTAATAATAAATATTTATGTGACCATGTGAATAATTCAACTAGCATAAAACTTGTTCCCTCAACCAAGAAGTCAGATGTTTAAATCAATCCACCCATATTATAAAAAAATTATTTATTCTTTCCATAATTACATAAATATTAGGGAAAAATACACTTTTGGTCCCTGAGGTTTGGGTTAAGTGACACTTTGGTCCCTGAGTTTTCAAACTCAACAAAAATACCCCTGAGGTTTGAGATAAGTAACACTTTGGTCCCTGTCGCCCATTTTGCCGTTAAACCCTAACGGTAAGCTGACGTGACATTATTATTTTAATTAAAAAAATGAATTTTTGATTTTTTAAATAAAAATATATAAAAATATTAAAAATATTATTATTTTATTATTATTTTTTAAATTTTCTCTCTTTCTTCTTCATCTTCCTTCTCATCTTCTTCCTTCCCTCTCCCATCTTCTTCAGTTCCGGTGGCCGGCCGCCGCCGGCAGTCGGCGAACGGCGGCGGTCGCCGAATTTTTTTCTTCTTCTTCTCTTCTTCCCTTCTTCTTCTTCTTTCTCTTACTTTTTCTGTTTTTTTTTTTAAAGGGAATTTCGGAGGGGGAGGAGGTCGCCGCCGCTGCCGTTCGCCGACTGCCAGCGGCGGCCGGCCACCGGAACTGAAGAAGATGGGAGGGGGAAGGAAGAAGATGGGAGAGGGAAGGAAGAAGGTGAGAAGGAAGATGAAGAAGAAAGAGAGAAAATTTAAAAAAAATAATAAAATAATAATATTTTTATTTAAAAAATCAAAAATTCATTTTTTTAATTAAAATAATAATGCCACGTCAGCTTACCGTTAGGGTTTAACGGCAAAATGGACGACAGGGACCAAAGTGTTACTTATCTCAAACCTCAGGGGTATTTTTGTTGAGTTTGAAAACTCAGGGACCAAAGTGTCACTTAACCCAAACCCCAGGGACCAAAAGTGTATTTTTCCCTAAATATTATTTGACCCTCATCAATTTGTTAATACTTAGATTCATAACAAACTAGACAAATTACCATTCTTAAAATCGATGATTCGATCTCCCACTCTGCAATTGTTATAACTATTCTTTTTTCTTCACGATTGTTTTTCCATTTTGCATTATTTTATTATTTCTAAAATCATATTTCACAGATGCCCACCACGAGTTCAAATAGGAAATCTCTTTTTAACATCTCCTGGTATTTTGGTCGAGCAAGTTCATTGATGAAGCGGATGAACGGTCCTTCTGCTTCCTCCTCAGGTTCATCTGATGCCTCAACAATTCTTTTGCCTCTGTCTTTCTGATGCTTTGTCACAGTTTTTTCCACTGCTTTCTTTCCTGCTTCCTCTCTCTCTCTGTCCTCTTGTTCCTCTCTTTTTCCTACATTTCCTCTTTCAGAATCGGTGGTTTGAGGCGAGGGAGTATTAGTTCGGACTACCGAACACGGTCGACTTTTCGCTTTATGCGGCGACGTTTGGGCACTTCTGGCATGATCACCTCCACTCTAGTCTCCTGTTCTTGCTCATTACCTTTTTGATAGCGAGCATAGCTAGCTATATTTACTTATTTAATTTAGCTAGTCTATTTTGATTTTGGGGCCATTTTATTGTGCTTTAATGTTTATGTTGTAGGAAATGGTTGATTGGAGCTAAAACGCAATAGTAGAGTCAATCGGGTGCTCGGGACGCGAAAAGATGCAAAGGAATGAAAAAGAGTCAAAGAGGAAAAAAGTCAAAATTCGGTCAAATGCAGACTAGCGTCTCGACGCTAGCCCTTGAGTGTCTCGACGCTAACATTCCTTATCTGAATAGGCGCGAAACGGTCACAGCGTCTCGACGCTGTGTAATTTCCTTTCCAGAACACGCGTGTTTAGAGGCAGCGTCTCGACACTACGACGAAAAATCAGAATAAATGGTTCTTTTCAGCTAGGTTTTGGGGGATTCGCTTTTGGGACTTTTTGGGAGCCGTAAACAGAGCAGAAACAAAGCAATTAGAAGCTGAAGCAAGGGGAGCAAGTTGCAAATCAACCCATTGTTCGTGGGGATCGTGACGGGGACGTTCGGTCTCGACCTACAACGAGTTTAATTCTTCTTTCCCTCATTTTAGTTAGATTTTATGGCTTTTTCATGTTTAGTTGAGCTTGTAATACCAATCATGAGTAGCTAAACTTGTAGCTTAGGGATTGATGTAGTCAATTGAATTTATGGATTGATTTATGGTTTAAGTTGTGCAATGGTTATTATGTTTGTAATCTTGATTTAATGCTTTCAATTAATTGGCCATTAGTTGAATGATTTAAGTTTTGAATCTAGCTCGGGAGAGGGGATTTGATTTAGACTTACTCAAGGTTGCATGACTAAAGTCTACTTTCTAATTTCGTGATGGTTTTTAGATTAACTTTGGAATTGGTCAAAAGATCTCATTGCCTTGCTTGTTAATAAACTTAGATAGGGATATCAAGTTGGTTAATTTGCATGAGAATCAATTATACTCGGGAGAGGTAGTTGTGATTAAAGGGTCTTAGGCTCATAATTCCATTGTGCATAATAACTTATTCCTTAAAATCGATCCTAGACTAAATTGGTGAAATCAATTCCCTAAGTATTTTCTCAATTGCATATCCACTTTTTGCTTGTTTGATTTAGTTTTCTATCATTACTCATCACATTGTGTTCCCTAAATAAAATTGAGCAAGATAATTCACAATACTTGATTTGCTTAAAAATCCAATCCAGAGGATGACACTCGTTTATACGAACTCTTTATTATTACTTGACCCGTGCGCTTGCGGTAAGGAAAATTCCACATCACTTTTTCAGGCGCAACCTCTGCCTGCTCTTCTTGCACATCCTCCGACTGCTTTTCTTGAACCTCCTCTGTATCTCCTTCTCGCTCTTCCTCTGTATCTTCAACTCTTGGCTCAGTCTGCTCTGGATGTTGTTCTTCTGGTTCCTTTGGGTCTTCTTCAACCACTATGGCAGCAATATCTTCCACAACCTTCTATACAACTTCTTGATCCTCAACCCGTTGTTGCCTTCTCCTCCGTTTGGCTTCTTTTTCCTCCGACGGTTTCTTCTTCTTCTTCGTTTTCACTTTCTGTGCCTCAGGGGTGACAAACACCTCTTTTTCCTCATTATCCCTATCTTTTCTTGCTCTCGTTTTTGCCATCGGAACCTCAAAGGAAGTTTATCGCACACAGGGAAAGAAGGAAAAACATGAACAGTAAATGAATGAAGCGCGAAGGTGAAGTGAAAAGAAACTTACCGTAGTCTTTGAATAAATAAGGCTTCAGGAAAATCAAATCTCAACCGAAAAGATTTGCCCCGCATTAAATGATATTACCATTTCCTTTTTTAAAAGCATGCAATCTGAAAATTCAAAACCATCAACGGTAAAATCGTGAATTCCAATCACCCCTGGTAAATAAATATGCGCTGTCCAACGGTCAAACCCTTGGATCATCTCTATGTGACACGTGGCTCCATTAGATGGCTCATGCAATTAACCTGTCCACATAAAATTAAAAATCCAAACGGTAAAAGTAATTCACAACAAAACCCTTCATATTCGGACGAGAGATTTGCTTCGGCCATAAAGTTGCCGTAACAAACTTCTGAGCAAAACGAATCTTGGATACAGACGAATTCAAATTAAAATCAAATCAAATCCAAAAATTTGAATTAACCGCTTTAATAAAATCTCTATCTTTTATTTTTATTATTCAAAACCGAATAAATCAGGAGAAATTTTATTCAAATCTAATCAAAACAGAAACTTAAATAACCGAAAATAAAAACTTGAATAAAAATATAATTAAATCTAATAAGAAAATAAAACTAAACTAACTCTAATCTGAACTAATTAAATAAAATAACTAGCGAAAATAAAATAAAATCTACGGAATTAAAAATAACAACAAATAAAAATAAATCTTGCAGAACTTAAATAAACCAAATCTAAAATAATTCAAACTAAAATCAACCAAATCATAACAAGAAAATAAAATAAAAACAACCACTAAGAGCTTAAAATTTTGCTCTGTGAAATGCTCACGCAAAAATCTTGCTCTCTCATTCATCAACCAACTTTAGGGAAGGATATTTCGACTGGAACTCTTCTCCCCAATAATGTTTCACACGTTGTCCATTCACTTTGAGCACTCTCCCATCTTTTTCATCCTGCAAAGTAATTGCTCCATGGGGGAAAACCTCAATCACAATAAATGGCCCTGACCATTTAGATTTTAGCTTCCCAAGAAATAACTTCAATCTAGAATTATTAAGCAAAACTCTTTGACCTTTGACAAACTCTTTAGGCTTAATTATCTTGTCATGCCACAACTTAGTATTTTCTTTATACATTTTCGAATTTTCATAAGAAAATTGGCGAAATTCCTCCAGTTCATGAAGCTGCAACATTCTTATTGCTCCTGCACGACTCAAATCGAAATTTAACTTTTTCAAAGCCCAAAATGTTTTATGTTCTAGCTCTAATGGTAAATGACAAGCTTTCCCATATACTAACCTATAGGGAGACAGTCCTGCAGGCCCAAAGAGCCTCATCCAACCTAAAAGACCAATCCTTCCTAGATGGATGGACCACTTTCTCTAGAATAGATTTTATTTCCCTATTGCTAATCTCAGCTTGACCATTTGCTTGCGGGTGATAAGGGGTAGCTATCCTATGCTTAATTTCATACTTAGCTAACAACTTAGTTAAGATATTATTAACAAAATGTGTACCCTCATCACTTACTAAAGCCCTAGGTGTCCCAAATCGCGCAAAGATGTGCGATTGAAGAAACCTTGTTACTGTCTTGGCATCATTCTGATGACATGCGATGACCTCCACCCACATGGACACATAATCAACTGCCAATAAGATATAAACATTGCCATTAGAAGGGAGAAATGGCACCATGAAGTCAATACCCCATACATCAAACAACTCTACTTTCAAAATGTAAGTAAGAGGCATTTCATCTCTAGGCCCTAGGTTTCCTCTCCTTTGGCAAGCATCACATTGCTTGTAGAACCAGTGGACATCCTTAAATAAGGTAGGCTAAAAGAATCCACAATGCAAAATCCTCATAGTTGTCCTTTGACCGCTGAAATGGCCTCCATACGACGAAGAATGACATTGCCCCAGGATTTCTTTTGCTTCATCACCTGAAACACACCTACGAATAATACCATCAGAGTATTGTTTATACATAAATAGCTCATCCCAATAGAAAAATTTTGCATCATGCTTAAACTTCTTCTTCTGCCTCCAATCCATATCAATAGGAGTGACCCCCTTTACCAAAAAGTTGGCATTATCAACATACCAAGGGACATCTTTGACTACCCTTACCTCAACAGCAAAGAGCTGTTCATCTGGAAAAGAATCGGAAATGGAAGATGGCTTCAACAAAGATGATGATGGATTAAGACGAGACAAATGATCTGCAATGACATTCTCTGATCCCTTCTTATCCTTTATCTCCAAGTCGAATTCCTGAAAAAATAAAACCCAACGAATTAGTCTAGGCTTTGCATCTTTCTTAGTTATTAAGTACCTTATTGCTGCATGATTTGTGAACATTGTGACTTTGGTGAAGGGAATAAAAGTCCCCACGCAGCGGAAGCGTATCGATTGGACCTTACGCCGTATATTAATTAATATTAAAATACCGTTACGATAACTCAAACAAAATTTTAAACAACCTTTAAAGCCGCTGTAAAATTGGTTTAAACATGCTAAAATAAATATAAATTTATTTTTAATACTTTTCTAAACAAAAGAGGAAGAACCGTTACAAACCTTCGTTGAAGACTTGACCGTTCTTCGCCAACGACGCTCCACGAACGAAAACGCAGCAGCCGCCTTTGTTTTTCTTCGCTGGAAATTTCTTCTTTGATTGACACAATCATCACAGAGGTTACACCCGTATGTCTCTAAGTCTAGGAGGCAAAAGACTTGTGGGAGTCTTTCTCTAAGAGGGAGGCTAGAGAGAATTCTAGGTCTTGTCTTTAAGAGTGTCAAGTGTCCTGACCAATTAGGTCTAGTGTTCTATTTATAGAAGAGAGACCATGAATAAAATATTCAATTAAATCAATCTTTTCCATAATTGATTCAATCTTATTCCTTAATTAATCAATCATGATCAATCAATTCCATAATTGATTAATCTTTTCCACAAATGACTAATTACTTCCATAAGTGATTAGATCATTTCCATAAATGATTAATCACTTCCTTAAGTGATTAATTATTTCCATAATTGATTAATTCCCGGTTAATGAATTCTTTAATTAATTAACCACCAATTAAATATCAACTATTTAATTCCCGACCTAGAATTAATTAATTTGCCCAAACACATTTTAGGCCTTAAATTAATTAATTCATTATTTTGAACTCTTTCAAACTTCCATAAATTTATATTTGAACTTTTCAAATATTAATTTCTCTTATAATAATATATAAATATATATTATATTTGTTTCCCTTAATAAATTGAACATTTTCAATTTACTTTTATTACTTAGTTGCCTCAAATTACTTTACGAGCTACCAGTGGGACCTAATGGACCTGCAGATCAGAAGCTCCAACGATGTGAGATTAATTGGTCAAACTCATTAACCACATTAATCAATATTCGTTAACTGTGTGTACATTCCACTATAGACTCACAGTTGCACTCTTCTCACTGCAGACATATTTTCTGTGTCCACGGATCTAGACCAATATCGACTAGTTAGTCCTTCACGATTGTCCGTAACACCAGTTGGGTCAAATTACCGTTTTACCCCTGGGTTACCTCTATTTCCTTAAGTACCAATTCTCCTCTAATGAACAACCTGTTTGTGGTCCAACCATCAAACAGAAAACCCTCTCGTGCCATTGAGAGGGTAGGGCCCTTTGTTCAAGACTCGAAGTAACCACTTAAGGGAACACTCATCTGCTTCCCTAAAGTCGGGAAGGAGTGAATTCCATCTTGTACGATTATGTTCCCAGCTCCCCATTCGGTCTTGTCCCCAAAGTGGTAGGCTTATTGAGTCTGCGTATTGGCCACTCTCACCCATACAAATCAAAGGACAATCTCTCATGAGCAGGAGTCCATAATCAAATCAGGATTAAGACTAAGTTGTCTAGGTCGTCCTAGTGAAATAGAAAACCAACTAGTTAACGGTGTTATAACCAGTGGTTACTATTTCGCGGTCCGGTCTTATGCAAACTCATTGCATAGGATACCCCCACTCGCATGTCTCCTACACGAACGCGTTGGATCGCAGCGTTTGTATCAAATACAAAGTGGGCCGTATCCATAGTGTCACCAGGATAAAGCACCCAGTTTTATCCCTATACTATAGACCCTTTAGGCTGTTTTTTGAACAATGATCCCATATGTCACTACATATAGTTCAAGACTCATATTACAGCCTTGGATGTCTAGTTTATTGGATTAGAGTTATTATTAGGCAAAGACAAATATAAAATAACTAATAACAATTAATGGAATATTATTTCATTAATATCCGGTCAACGGTTACATTCACTATCTACGAGTTTTAGGGCATAAAACCCAACATTTGGATCCAACCAAATATGGCCGAAATTTCTCAAAAGCAAACACAATAGCTAACAATTCCTTTTCAGTAGTTGTATAGTTGACTTGTGCCTCATTTAGAACCTTACTTGCATAATATATAGGATGGATAAATTTGTCCTGCTTTTGCCCCAGCATAGCACCTACCGCAACATCACTCGCATCACACATTACCTCAAATGGTAAACTCCAATTATGTGCACAAAGAATGGGTGCTGAGACTAAAGTAGTCTTTAAAGTTTCAAAAGCCTTCCTACAATCTGCATTAAAGTCAAAAACATGATCAGTGCATAATAGGTTACAAAGAGGTTTACTGATTTTTGAAAAATCCTTTATAAACCTTCTATAAAATCCAGCATGACCTAAAAAGCTCCGAATCCTTCTCACTGAATTCGGTGGTTTTAATCTTTCAATAACCTCAATTTTTGCTCTATCAACTTCTAGACCATTCTTAGAAATCCTATGACCTGACACTATGCCCTCCTTCACCATGAAGTGACATTTCTCCCAATTGAGAACTGGATGGGTATCCTCACATCTTTTTAACACCTTACCTAAATTATCCAAACAACTCTGAAAAGACCCTCCAAAAACTGAAAAATCGTCCATAAATACCTCAACAGTGGACTCAATCATATCTAAAAAAATTGCTAACATACACTGTTGAAATGTTGTTGGAGCATTGCAAAGGCCAAAAGGCATTCGCCTAAAAGAAAATGTCCCATAAGGGTAGGTGAAAGTGGTTTTTTCCTGATCCTCAATAGCAGTAATCTAGTTATACCCAGAAATAACCATCTAAGAAACAGTAGTAGGCCTAACTAGCCAATCTATCCAACATTTGGTCAATAAATGGTAGAGGAAAATGGTCCTTACGGGTAGTTTTATTAAGCTTCTTGTAATCCATGCAAACCCTCCAACCAGTTACTGTCCTGGTTGGGATCAACTCATTGTCTTTATTGCTCACCACAGTGACACCTCCTTTCTTAGGAACACATTGGACAGGGCTTACCCAATTGCTATCTGCAATTGGATAAATAAGGCCAACATCCAACCATTTTATCACCTTCTTTTTAACAACTTCTTTCATTGCAGGGTTAAGCCTTCTCTGTTGCTCAATACTCCTAAAGGATCCCTCCTCTAAAGTGATTTTGTGCATACAGAAAGATGGGTTAATTCCCTGAATATCAGCTAATGTCCAACCTATAATTTTGCGATATTGCTGCAGCAATTTGATTAAGGTATCTTCATGCTCTGACATTAAATCTGATGCAACAATAATGGGCAACGTCTCACCTTCCCCAAGATACACATACTTTAGATGAGCCGACAAGGACTTCAAATCTAAAGTGGGTGCCTCAATTAGGGATGACTTAATATGAGGAGCTTTTCTTTGATCTAAATCTAAAGACTAAAAAACATCCTCACACCTAAACACCTCTTTTTTCGTTTTTTCTTTCTAAAGAACAAACTTCTAAATCCTCTACACTAACCTCTCCATGATCTTCCAAGTGTTTGTTTGTCAAATCCTGTATTGTTGTCTCAACAATTGTGTTCTCCAGAATCCTAATGAAAGAGCAATCTTCCATTTCGTCTGGGTACTTCATGGCCTTAAACACATTAAATTTCACTTCCTCATTACAGACTCTCATTGTTAATTCCCATTTTTGAACATCTATCAAAGCCCTACCAGTAGCCAACAATGGACGACCTAGAATAATTGGGACATCTTTATCAGCCTCATAGTCTAAAATAATAAAATCAAAAGGAAATATGAATTTATCTACCTTCACGAAGACATCCTCAATTTTACCCTCTGGATATGTGATAGACCTATCAGCTAATTGGAGTGTGACTGTAGTAGGCCTAGCTTCACCAATATCTAGCTTTTGATTGACCGAAAGAGGCATAAGGTTAATGCTCGCACCTAAGTCACAAAGTGCTCTCCCTAACTCTTTTCCACCTATAGACATAGGTATAGTAAATGACCTTGGATCCTTAGCCTTGGTTGGTAGCCCATTCTTAAGAATAACACTACATTCCTCAGTAAAAGACAGAGTTTCAAACTCACCTAACCTCTTCTTTTTAGTTAAAATATCCTTAAGAAATTTAGCATAATTAGGCATTTTCTCAATAGCTTCTACTAAAGGGATATTTATGTGCAATTGCTTAAGAATCTCTAAAAACTTCTTAAATTGACCATCCTGATTCTTAGGCCTTTGCCTTTGTGGAAAAGGTAGAGGTGGTACATAAGGTGGGGGCGACACATAAGGTGGTTCCAAATCTGGAATAGAATCAGATGCTCCAGCATCATTTTTGCTGGCTCCAACACCTTGACCAGACTCCAACTCTTTCTCAACAACAACATTTTTATCACTATTCTTTTCTACATCCTGGGTTTTACTAGGCTCTTTCCTTTCTTCTAGTAGCTTACCACTCCTAAGAGTCACTGCCTTTACCTGCTCCTTACCTTCCCTTCTAAAGTGTTTAGTATCTGAAGGAAGTTTCCCTTGAGGCATTGCCTTTAGCTCATTAGCTAGCTGGCCCTCTTGCAATTCCAGGGCTCTCATTGATGCTTGATTACTTTGAATTATGGCATCCATACGAGCCATATATTCTTTCATCATTGCCTCAAGAGAACTCTCTGAATTTTTCAGGGGCAAAACCTGCTTATTTTGTTGGGGCATTACCTGCGCTTTAGCAAATCCTGACTAGTTCACCTTTTGTCGTGCTTGCACGTTACTTCCTTGTCCTCCCCATGAGAAGTTGGGGTGGTTGCGCCAACCTGGATTATAAAAGTTAGAATAAGGGTTATTCCTCTGATTACCTACAAAAAACATGGATGATGGATTGCTGGGGCAAAACTCGTAGTTGTGGTCTTCACCATAATAGACACATGCTTCCTCTGCGACTTGGTTCACCAATGCAGCAGGCTCCACAGCTGGTAGCTGCTGATGACTAATCACTGTCACATTCTTAAGAGCGTTAGCAATCATTGCAAGATCAGCCCTAATGGTGGACACACTATCAACCTCTAACATATCGTAACCTTTTTATTTGTGCCTCTAACATCTGATCACTGACAACTATTAGTAGATATTCTTTCTAAAATTTCGTGGACTTCATTGAAAGTTTTTGCCAAAAGGGCCCCTCTAGCCGAAGCATCAACCATACCCTGAGTTGCTCCATTGTAAAATGTTTCCATTTGGATACAATGAGGTAAACCATGGTGGGGACACTTTCACAAAAGCTCCTTAAACCTCTCCCAAGCCTCACTAAAAGTCTCATCCTCAAGTTGCCTAAACTCTACTATTTCACTCCTCAATTTAGCATTCCTATTTGGTGGGAAATATTTACTAAGAATTTTTTATGCTAATTCATTCCATGTCCTAATCGATTCTGGAGCAAAAGAATTTAACCACGCTTTTGCTCCATCTCTAAGAGAATACAGGAACAAAGTTAATCTAAGGGCATTTCTAGGCACTCCTTGAATTACAAAAGAATCACTAACTCCTAGAAAAGACTTAAGATGTAAATGAGGGTCGTTAGATGACAAACCATGGAACTGCGCCACGGTTTGCAACATCTGAAACATTACCGGTTTCATTTCAAAATTTGTTGTCTCAATTTGAGGACGTGCAATCCTTGGATTTAACTCATCAAACATTGGAAAAGCATACGCTCGAATGGCTCTGACCCTATCATTCGCTACCAAGATAGGATTCTCAGCCTGATTATTTTGCTGTTCATTTTGCTCCAGCGGCTGGTTTTGCTGCAACAAACGATTCTGCTGGGGGTTCGCTGGATCTTCAGGACCCTGCGGGAGATGCGACACGTTATCCATTTGATTATTGTTTCTACGTTGCTCTCTCCTTCTTCTCCTGAACGTCCTCTCGATTTCTGGATCAAGCTCGAGCCTTACCCCAGGTGGATCGCTCATGCACCAAACTCACACTTACAAAAAAAAAAAAAAGAAAAAAAACAAAAGAAACAATCAAAAAGTTCTAGCACCAAACCACTAAAACACATAAGACAGATTAGATAAAAAATTATTCAAGTCCCCGACAACGACACCAAAAACTTTTTGGGTTCTTAGAGTGAGTAAAAATGCGATATAAAAAAACTCTAGAACTCTGTGCAAGTATACACAGTTCACATCAAGTAATAAGTATTTATTGAATCCAAGGTCTGATTTAGCTTTCACTTTATCTATTTTGTTTAGCCTTTTAATGGTTTCAAGAATGATTAAAATGATTGGTTTTTATAGAAATGCTGAAGCAAAGGAAATGACAGAACAAAAAACAAAAAAAATAGGCAGACAGATTAGAAACAGGCGCTGGTCAAGATTTAGTAATTGTTTTAAAAGATCCTCTAGCAATATTATTGATCATGCAAAACTCTCGTAGTCTTATTAGCAGATTCATCCCAGAACTTCGGATTTTTTAGAATATGTTTCAACTCCAATGAAGCTGTACCGATCAAGCACTAGGCAACTGGCTATCCCTAGCTTAGTCACTGGCGTTCACCAATACACAATGATCTAGTGTGATTAACCGCCACACACTCCCTAAATCATCCCTGAAACTAGAGAGAGGTATTCATACCGCCTGGCCAGGCGGGCATAAAATATAAATGAGAAGAACAATTAACCAAGATGCATTAAATCAATATTTATTACTAGAAATTTAGCACAACAATCACATGTTCCCTAACCAACGACTAAGCTACTTAGTTCATAAGATGCATAGAGACACACGTTACAATCTGAGTAAGCATATCCATATTTACAAAATAATGCAAGAAAATATTAGTTCCCTCGATCAGCTTACAAATGATGGTCTTCTCTATGGTCTCTAATTTCTCTCCTCTATTCGACTCCCAAAGGTGGAAGTAACTCTCCAAGAATGGAATGTTTCTCCTAAAGATGGAATGAATTTGACTTGGGCGGCTATCTCCTTTTATAGAGTGATAGGAGGCTTGAAGTAGGTCGACCTAGACACGTGGATGGATCTCCTTGCTCCTTTATCCTGAGAATAGCTTAACAGAATTCAGTTCATTCAATTGGCTAATGAGCTGTGACGTGGCTGTTTTGCTCCCAGCTTTGCTGCAACACAGAATTTGCTCCCTCCAGTCGCTCAGTAACATATTCTGCACAAAATAATTTCCAAAGCTTCCATTCTTTCAAATGGGTTAAAACATATATTATCTATCTAAAAGCAACCCTATTAAGCACAAAAGACACACAAATCCCTATAGAATTAAGGCCTAAATAACTCCTTTTTGGAGAGCTATCAGTGACACACCAACGAGAAATCGTCTTTGAAACAAGACCCAAAAGAAAAACAAGACCCACACCATTAGATCCCAAAACGAGACCCACTTCGGCATGATTCCTAGACTCACACCGATCGAAAAATGAGATCCAAACGATGTTGAATGGCTTCCTCGTGACTGGAAACTACAAGCTTTGTTTTACCGTGTTTTCCCCTCTCTCACTCTATTGTTCAAATGAGATTTGAGAGGGGGGAAATTTCTAGTATTACGGCTGTATGAAATTTTTTCCATACTACCTCCGTTCATTGTTTGCCATGAAAGAACTATTTAAGAATTGTGGGGATGTGATGTACTAGATTTGGAATGAGGGTTTGAAAGGAAAGATTTGGGGGAGAGATGGAACGACACAATGAAAACTGAAGGGCCACTTTTTTGTGGAGGGAGATTTAGGTGGGAAAATGAGGAGAATATTTTTAAAAACTTATCTAATTTTATTTTTAGGCTAGATAAAATAAAAAAATTTTTACAATCAATTTTATTTTTTATTAAAAAGATATTAAACTTTAAGAAAATAATAAAAAAAAATATATTAAACTTTATCGTTAAGTTTGTTCAACTCCAAATCTATGGTTAGTTATTAATTTAGTCCATATAATTTGAACTCATTTTTTATTTTGTTACAATAATTCTAGAAAAATGATTTGGCTTTAGTTAGTAATTTAATCTATATGATTTAAGGTCCGTTTGGAATACATTTTTAATTTAAATGTTTTTCAAGAATGCATTTTTTGAAAAACATTTGGTATAAAAATTGTTTAGAATTTAAACACTCATATATTTGATTACATTTCCTCATAAGTGTTTTTATACACAAGTTATTGTATACTTAAAAACTCTTTTCAAAGAAGTTGATTTCGAGTGTTTCTCTCAAAATGGTTTATTTCTCAATCTCATTTTCTAATTAGTCATTTTTAGTGGTTGCCAAACACTAGAATTTTTTTCAAAATAATTTTTTTTTTTTTAAAAAAATTTTAACACTTGAAAATTAGTTAAACCAAACACACCCTTAAAAGTTTAGAAAATTTATAAAATCCACCATAGAGGTAATTAAAATCATATCCTTGAATATTTGATTTGATCAGTCTACTTCTAAACTTATGAAATGTTGCAATAATTAACCCCTTAATTGTAAAATTTCAAAAGTGTAGGAAGGTGATTGATGAGATTGAAAGTTTGTTGAGGGTGTGATTTTAACACAACTCTATAGTTTAGAGGTGATTCTTGTAATTTTTCATGAAAGTAGCTTTGTTTTTATAGGTTTGGTCAAATCTCATAAACCATCTCTTATAATACTGAAAGTAGACCCAAACAGTAGGAATCGATAAGTAATTTAAGCTCAATTTAAATAGCTCTTGAAATGATTACCAAATTTCGTTGTAACTTGTTGTTATACTAATAAAGTGAAGAGTACTCCGGATATCGTACCCAAGGGAGATGGTGACTAGTGGAAAAACACTCAGCTCAATAAAGCAAGAACCTCCTTTAAGTTTGCAACTGAGGATGGTAACCAAAGAAATAATTTGATGAGGATTTTTGTGATTGAAGACAGAAAGATAAAAGAAAGCAAGTAAATGTAAGCGATTAAAGATATATGAGATAAGCGGGGAATTCAAATAAGCATCAACCAAAAGCATTAAATTGTGTGCACCTTTGCACTAGCAACTCACTCAGACACTACACATGGCTGGAGAATATTATCTATAACTGCCCACATAGACATGGTGCAGATAGATTGCTCTAGTTTGCACCTGTAAATGCCCTGACAATTAGATTATGTGAGTTAAGTCCTACTTCTATTCAGCTCCGTTGTAGGTGCCTTTAGAAGACTAAGCCAACTAGACATCTATTTTTAGGGCTAGTTGAAACTTAGATAATTATTGTACACGACTCCCAAAACTCTAGTGGTTCCAGTCCTTTTCTAGGATGCAAGAAAACAAATTCATATTTCTAGGATCTTTTCCACTATTGTTTTTGTGAACCCACGCATTCAACTCTAACCTTTCGACCTCCAGCTGAACACAAACTATGCTAACTTAAGTGATTAGTTTAAGCTAACAGTAAACTTAAACTTTCAGCAAAAACAAACAATGGTAAGAGGAAACAAGGTTGCATTTGCATCGGTGGGACTTTCTTCTACTCAAGGTATCCACATATTTGAACCCTTGAGAAGAAGCTTAGCTCATTGAGGAAATTAAAATGCAAGACTTAAAGTAAAAAGCACACAAAGTAAAGAAATAACTTGAATTCATATTGATAAATGAAAAGACTACGTAAAATAAAGAACTTAAAACTGAAAATTAAATTAAAATCGAAAGTACAACAACTTACAAAAACGATTAATAGAAAATAAACACTCAAGACTCAACTAAAGGTTCTTTCTCCTCTCTATCTAACTTGCTCTTAACTTTTTTCAAGTGGAGACAAGCCTTTCTTTTTTTCTTCTTTAGAATGGAAGAGCTGACAGAGGTTAGAAGAATCGAGACTCGGAGTGGTTACAAGATGAGAAGAAAGAAAAACATAAAAACTATCCTAAGGACAAAAATTCGAGCTCTCTTTGCTTCTTGCACCTTGGTCGCCTTATATAGACCTTGGAAGGTAGGGTTGGCTGTCGAGATCAGTGTGAGAGGACCCTTGAAGGTAAAAATCCACTATCCTTGGAGATTTGATACGAGATTTGGGATTTTCAGATGATTTTGTGAAGATCCCGCAAATCTCGGAATTCTGTCGGAAAGTCCAGTTGCGACCGCAAATTCGGGAGCAAATTTTTAATGCACTGCCTTGACAATTTGATCTTCAGTTGGGGCTACTTTCCTTATCAGTTTGCAGGTGCAATTCAAACACATATTCCACATTCTCAAGACCAAATGTGGGCGCAAATCTTCAACTTCAACTCTTTGCTCAGCTAATTCTTTTTCTCCATTTGTGGGCGCATTTCCACCGCAAACTGTCATCCGCACAAAAACTTTATTCTAAGACTTTTGCTAAATTGACTCTAAATGATATGATTTAAAGCACAAAGTTCTTGCTTTCCTTTCCATCAAAACACCCAACTTCGAACTTTGTAGCCATAGAACTATATAAATGTAATCAACCATCGAAACCTAGACAATCAAGAAGAAATGACAATTTCAAGCTCTAATACCAAACTGATAGACGACTTGTCGAGGGTCGAATCAAATAAATTTATAATTCCACGGTACTACAACCATTTTTGTAGAAATAGTGGTCGGGGTCGAATGCAGGGAGCAACCAAATTAATTAAATTAACCTAAAATTTTTCAATTAGTAACCGAAAGGGGGAGTTTGACATGGAATAAGATTTGAGGATGAAAAATTAAAATACAAGAAATTAAATTACCAAAGTTAAAATAACGGGAAAATAAGAGGATGGACTGACTAATCTTACCTTGGGATCGTGCAATTGGTTATCCAAATTCAGTTTGACAAATCCAAATCATGGACTCTCTTTATTAACAAATTACTAGCTAATTTTCTAACCTCCCTTGGAAAAGCCAGCGAGATTAATGATCCCAATTATTTTCTAACCCGACAAAAGCGTCGAGGCCAGAACCTAATTAAAAATCTAACCAATGACGTCTCACTAATTAGAATTTATTCGCATTAAGAATGATGGAACGTTAGATAGAATGCATAAACTAGGAAAAGCCTAAATTTATACGATTCTAAGCCTTAACTCCTAAATCTGTCATGCAAATTTTGATCAATTGGGATAAAACACCTTTTAATCAAGATTAACAATAGATTTATTTGCTACAAATTCTAGCAAAGCAATTGATTCAAACAAAATAGGTTGTCAATCTATAGAGTCAAGCCAATTGTGATACAAACTGGAATTAAGAACACAATTAGACAATAATTCTATGAAATCTGAAATATACAAGGTCTCAAAGGAATGCCAAACTTACATTCAAAGTCCCTAATTACGACGATCTAAACTTAGCTAGACATTGCAATGCTCTAACTAAGCGTCGGGGCTCGATTAGCCATTCCTATATCTAAAAACTAATCAAATCTAATGCAAATACAAGGGAAACTGGAAAAATATAGAGAGAGACGAGGTGTTGTAGCAAAAATCGGAAGAAAAACGAGCATGAAAAGACCTAAAACGCAAAAAAGACTAATTATAAAATGTGGCGGCGTCGAGACGCCGTGACCAGTGTCTCGATGCTGTCGCTAAATTGATGAATTCTTTGCTCCAGTTGACTTTTTGGTTGACTTTCTTGATCCCGAGAACACCAAATTGACATATACATCAATAAGACTCAAAATTAGTCAATTATCACAAATAATAGCATTAGGATAAGCAAAATTTACGGAAATAATTAGCACCAATTTGGTGCTATCACAAACTGAAAACAAATTTACCACGAAGCCCAAACAAATGCTCAACATATATGAAGACTATAATCAGCACAACCAGAAGAAAAGCCTATAAACTAACACACAACCAATATACAAATACAAAAAAAGAGAGGGAAGAAAGAAGAATAATACAACGTTTATAGTGGTTTGATCCAAAATTGGATTTACATCCACTCTAGACACTTTTACTATCGATTAAATAAGCTTTACAAGGTTCAAATTGAGAGGATAATACCTCATACAAGAATTACTCAAAATCCTTACAATCCCTCAATCCGTTTTGCTGCTTGAACTTGAAAACAAAGCATCCATGCTTCACTTCCAGGAAGACGAGCTCTCTAACCCAACAACACTCCTTCAAGTTGAAGAATTTTCCTCACCACACTCTACTCTTCATAATCGGCTTGTTTCCCAATTAAAATAAAGAATTCCAGATGAAAAAGTTCCTTGCATGAGCCTTGCACATGAAAACCTTGCATACGTCATTGTAATAACATAATGAATGTTTCCTGCTACAAAATATAACAATAAAAGGCCCACAAGGATTCCATTGACGTTTCATTAAATTTGGAAGCTCAATACACTCAACAAAAATGTGTCCAACACAATCCAACTGTCTCTAAAGAACTCTAGTAATTCTCATCAATCAGATGTGGCATTCACGGTGGACAAAATGAGAACAGACAGCTAAGGGCTCGTTTAATAACGTTCTTGTTTCCCGTTTCTCATTTCTAGTTTCTTGTTTTTTAAGAACTGAAAACATAAACATGTTTGATAACTATTTATGTTTCTTCTTTCTCTAAAAAACGAAACAAAAACAGATATGTGTTTGATAACTGTTTCTCGTTTCTTGATTTTTAGTTGAAATAAAATTTGGTACATATAATATAAAAAGTATACATAACATACATTAAAATTATAGTCAGAGGTTTGTCGGTGGCGGCTGGTCGGCAGAGGTCAGCGGCAGCCGGTAGTCGTGGTCGACAGTGGCAACCGAAAGTCACAGGTTGAAGGTTGCGACCGATCGGTGGAGGTCGGTCAGTGGAGGTTGGTGGCGGCCTGTTAGCGGAGGTCGACGACACCCAATAGTTCGAGGTCAATGGTGGCGCTTGGTAATCAGAGGTCGACAGTGGCAGTCGGTCATCAGAGGTCAGCGACGGTAGACGGTAGCGGTCAGTCGCGATCGATTGTCAGAGGTCGACGATGATAACCAATCGACGAAGGTCGAAGATGATTAGTAGTCGCAGGTCGAAGGTGGCGGTTGGTCGGCAGAGGCTGGTAGTCAAAGGTCGACAGTGGCACCTGATAGTCAGAGGTCGACAGTAGCGGTCGACGATGGGTGATAGTCAGAGGTCGACGGGTAGCGATCAGTCGCGACCGGTTGTTAGAGGTCGACGATGACTGGTAGTCGCAAGTCGAATGTGGCGGTTGGTCGGTGGAGGTCGGTAGTCAAAGGTCAACAGTGGCGCATAGTAGTCAGAGGTCAACAGTAGCGGTCAGAGACGGCTGATAGTTAGAGGTTGACGGTGGCGACCAGTTGGTGGAGGTCGATGGCGGCCAGTAGTTTGGGGTCAACGGTGGCGACGGGTCGTCGGAGGTCGATGGTGGCCGATAGTTGGTGGTCGACGGCAACAGACGACTGCGATTGGTAATCGGAGGTCGACGACGGCCGGTAGTCGAAGGTCGATGGTGGCGGTCGGTCGGCGGTAGTCGACATCGATCGTTCATCGGAGGACGACAATAGCAATCAACCGCGACCGGTGGTCGGAGGTCGACGATGATGACCGATTGATGGAGGTTGGCGGCGATCAATACTCGGAGGTGGACGGTGGCGGTCGGTCGGTAGTGGTCGATGACGATCGTGTTGGGTTTTATGCCCTAAAACTCGTAGATAGTAAATGTACTTTTGACCGAACATTAATAAAATGATGTATTATTCATTTATCTATGTTTGTATTATGCAATCTTGTCTTAGTAACCCTAATCTAATAAACTAAACATCCTGGGGTAAT
This sequence comes from Luffa acutangula, assembly GCA_036850905.1. NCBI lineage: Eukaryota > Viridiplantae > Streptophyta > Magnoliopsida > Cucurbitales > Cucurbitaceae > Luffa > Luffa acutangula. Next base: position 5,508,706 of record CM072094.1, on the reverse strand, counting down.
AGAATAAGGCTTGAACTAGTATGTAGGGACATACGAGGATCAATGTTCAAGATTTAGCCTAAAGGGTCTATAGTATAGGGATGAGGCTGGGTACCTTATTCTGGTGACACTATGGATTCGACCTGTTTTGTATTATGATACAAACGCAATGATCCAACGCGTTCATGTAGTTGACATGCGCGTGTGGGTATCATATGCAATGAGTTTGCATAAGACTGCATCGTGAAATAGTTAACCACTAACTGTAACACCGTTTGTTAGTTTGGTTTCTATTTCATTAGGATGACCTAGGTAACTTGGCCTCAATCCTGAGTGGATTATGGACTCATGTCCGTGAGGGATTGTCCTTTGACTTGTACGGGTGAGAGTGGACTGCACGCCGACTCAATAAACCTACCATTTTGGAGACATGACTGAGTGGAGAGTTGGGAACATAATCACACAAGATGAAATTCACTCCTTCCCGACTCTAGGGTAAGTAGAGGTGTGTTCCCTTAAGTGGTGTCTCCGGGTCTTGAACAATGGGCCCTAGCCTCTCTATGGCACGAGAGGGACTTTTGTTTGTTGGTTGGACCTCAAACAAGTTGTTCACTAGAGGAACACTGTACTTAAGGATAAAAAGGTAGTCTAGGGGTAAAACAGTAATTTGACCTAGCTGGAGTACGAACACACGTGAAGAGCTAACTTGTTGTTGATGGTCGATATCCGTGGACACAAAAATATATCTGTAGTGAGAAGAGTACAGTTGTGGTTTTATAGTGGAGAGAACCACACTTAACGAACATTGATTAACTTGGTTAATGAGTTTAACCAATTAATCTCATATCGTTGGAGCTTCTGATCTGTAGGTCCTTCTGTCCCATCGATGACTCTAATAAGGTGTTAAGGTTAATTTCTAAGGAAGAATTGAATATTCGAAAGGGTTCAAATGAAAAATTAAAATATGAATTTAATTCATATTAAAACTATAGGTTATAATTAATGTGCATAGGATGTACATTAATACTATAGTTTATTTGAGAGAAATATAATTAAATATGTGATATTTAATTATAATATTAATTAATTGGAGAATTAATTAATTATAGTTTTAGTTTAATTTAATTAAATTTTGATTTAATTGAATTGTATTAAAACTATAGGTTATGTGAAGGATAATCATTTAAATATAGTTTAAGTGAGTTGGTTATTTAATTGTAAATTAAATTAACCTTATGATTTAATTTAATTAATTTGTTAATTAAATTAAATTTTAAAATAACTGATAGGTGATTGATAACTCTCCAAAAGGGAGTTATTTAGGCCTTATTTCTATAGGGATTTGTGTGTCTTTTGTGCTAAATAGGGTTGTTTTTAGTTGTATATTATATGTTTTAACCCATTTGAAAGAATGGATGCTTTGGAAGTTTATTTGTGCAAAATATATTGCTGAGCGACTTGAGGGAGCAAAATCTGTGCTGCAGCAAAGCAAGGAGCAAAACTGCCACGTCACAGCTCGTTAACCAATTTAATGAACTAAATTCAGTTAAGCTATTCTCGGGATAAAGGAGCAAGGAGAGCCATCCACGTGTCTAGGTCAACCTAATTCAAGCTTCCTATCACTCTATAAAAGGAGAAGTCGTCTCAAGTCAAAGTCATTCCTTTCTTGGGAGGAACATTCCACTCTTAGGAAGTTCATTTCCACTTTTGGAAGCCGAATAGAGGAGGAAGATTAGGGATATCAAGAAGACCATCAATTACGAAGTTGATCAAGGGAATTAGTATTTTCTTGCCCTGTTTTGTAATTATGGATGTGTTTAATCAGATTGTAACGTGTGTTGCTATGCACTTTATGAACTAAGTAACTTTAGGCGTTGGTTAGGGAACATGTAATTGTCGTGCTTAATTTCTATGCAATAAATATTGATTTGATGCATCTTGATTATTTTTTTGTGCTTATTTACATTTTATGCTCGCTTGGCCAGCCGGTATGAATATCACTTCCTAGTTTCAGGGATGATTTAGGGAGTGTGTGACAATTAATCACACTAGATCATTGTGTATTGGTGAACGTCAGTGACTGAGCTAGGGATAGCCAGTTGCCTAGTGTTCGATCGATAGTACTTCATTGGAGTTGAAACATATTCTAAAAAATCCAGAGTTCCGGGAGGAATCTGCTAATAAGACTGCAAGAGTTTTGTATGATCAATAATATTGCTAGAGCATCATTTAAAACAATTACTAAATCCTGACCAGCGTCTGTTTCTAATATGTCTGCTTATTTGTTTACTTTCTGTTCTGTCATTTCTTTCGTTTCAACATTCTATAAAAACCAATCATTTTAACCACTTTTGAAACCATTGAAAAACTAAACATAATAGATAAAGTGAGAGCTAATTCAGACCTTGGATTCGATAAATACTTATTACTTGCTGCAGACTGTGTATACTTGCACAGAGTTTTAGAGTCTTTTTACATCTTATTTTTACTCACTCTAGGAGCCCAACAGTGATAAGTTATTGGGTCGTGGTATTGATGACCGATTCTTTCTCTCCTTCACGCCTAGTAAGGGGGGAGGTTAAGTAGTTTTCTGTGTGCATTCATTTTACGTTTAGGGGAGGTTTTCAGAACTTACAGAACGCTCTCAAGAAAATCTCAAGATCCCTCTGTTCTCTCAACCTTTTTCCTTAGAGATAAAAGAGTTCCCACAAACCTACTCAACTCAACCTTAAGAGTCTATTGGTGTAGCTTTGTGGTGGTGTCCAAGGTGAAATTCCAGCGAAGAAAAGGGAGTTTTGGTTGTTGTTTTCCAGAAAAACTTTGAAGAATTGGTGAATTTCAGTCAAGAACGTCTTCAATAGTAAGGTTTCTTGATCCCTTGATCATTAGGATCAATTAGAAAAATATTTCAGAGGCTTTTCTATGTGACCCAACATGTTTCATAATGAATTTACAACATGTTATTTTCTGTTTTAATGTTGTAAATAATTTTGCTATCTGTATTGATTTTTCATTTAAAATAAAATACAATATGGTATGATCGTTCTTCCACTGCGCTAGGGCTTTTATCCCTACAGGCCAGTCGTCGAAGGTCGTCGGTTGCGGTCAATCGCGATCGATAGTCAAAGGTCACAATGGCAGCCGATCGAGGAAGGTCGGCGACGATCGATAGTCGTAGGTGGACGGTAACAGTCGGTCGGCGGAGAACAATGGTAGCAGTCAACAACGTTTGGTATTCGGAGGTTGACGATGGCAGCTTGTCGGCCGAGGTCGGTAGTCGAAGGTTGACGGAAGCCAACGACAATCGGTAGTCGGAGGTGGACGGCGGCGGTCGGTCGGCGGAGGTGGATGGCGACCGATCGTTCGAGGTCGATGGTTGCGGTCAACTGCGGCCGGTCGTTGGAGGTTGACGGTTGCAGTCAACTTTAACCGGTAGTCGGAGGTCGACGATGGCAGCCTATCGTCAGAGGTTAGTAGTCGGAGGTCAATGGTGGCAGTCGATCGGTGGAGGCCAGTCAGCATAGGTCGATGATAGTGAGCATAGCTAGCTATCTTTACGTATTAAATTTACCTAGTCTTTGATGATCATTGGCCATTTTATTGCACTTAATTGTTTATTTTGTAGGAAAGCGTTTATTAGAGTTAAAACGTGGAATAAGAATTAATCGGGTGTTCGGGACGTGAAAAGATGCCAAAGAACCGAAAAGAGCCAAGAGAGGGCATTCCGCCCATTAGCGTCGAGACGACACTCTTGGAGCGTCTCGACGCTACGTTTCCTTATTGAGAATACGCGGCAGACTCACAGCGTCTCGACGCTGTGATAGGAAGCGTCCCGACGCTACCGCATTTCCTTTTCAGACACGCGCGTACAAGAGGAAGCGTCGAGACGCTGTCTTAATAGCGTCTCGACGCTACGACGAAAATCTGCTATATAAGTTTATTTTCGGCTAGGTTTTTGGGGACTTCAATTGGGGACTTCTTGGAGCCAAAAAACAGGACATAATAGAGACTATTGTGGCTGAAACAAAGGGAGCGAGGTGGAAATCAACCCATTGTTCGTGGGGATCGTGACGGGGACGTTCGGTTTTGGCTTACAACGAGTCTATTTCTCTTTTCCCTTCCTTGAGTTAGTTTTGATGGCTGTTTTAGACTCTTGCTATATTGTAACGTTGTGTATGAGTAGCTAGGCTTTAATTCTTAGGGATTGATGTAGCCGTTGGGCACGTTATGGATTGATTTACTGTTTTTATACTATTGAGTTCATTTATGCATATGTTGATTCCTTAATGCTTTCGATTTACTGGCCATAAATTGATTGATGTTTATATTTGAATCTAACTCGGGAGAGAGGATTTAAATTAGTATTCCGTATACATAACTAGAATTTAGCTAAAAATCGGGAGATTAAGGTTAATTCTAGAAATTGTTATAAAGGTTAGCCTTATTTCCTTGTATGTTTATTGGATTTAGATAGGGATATCGGGTTCAATTGCATATGGGAGAATCATGTATGCTCGGGAGAGATATGTGTGATTTTTGTTGCCAAGATTTATGAATCATAGTATTTGTGAATTCGTTTATTAATCCATAACTCCAATTGGTGAAATCAAATCCCTAAGACCAATTCTTCCCATTAGATTGTCACTTTTAGCTTTAGTTTTGTGTTTGATTAAATCATATTCTCATTCTATTTGATTCCCTAAATAAAATTGGTCAAAAGTATCTTCGATAATTAGAATTTGGCTAGACACCAATCCAGAGGACGACATTCGATTGCAAAATCACTATATTATTACTTGACCCGTACACTTGCGGTTAGCAATTTGCACATAAGTCGACAACGATCGGAGGTTGAAGGTAGCGATCGACCGCGACCGATAGTCGGAGGTCGATGATCGATAGTCGGAGGTGGACAATGGCGGTCGATGGGTGGAGGTCGACGGTAGCAGTCGGTCGCTGTCGATATTCGGAGGCGACGATGGCGATTGGTCGAAGGAGGTCGGCGAGGACCGATAGTCGGAGGTCGGGCGACGGTCGATAATCGAAGGTTGACGGTAACGGTCAGTCGGCGGAGGTCGGCGGAGGCCGGTAGTCTAAGGTCGACAGATGCGGTCGATCGGTGCCGGTTAATAGTTCGAGGTTGACAGTGGCGGCAGGTCGGTGGAGGTCAGCAACGACTGATAGTCGAAGGTCAACGATGGTGGCTAGTCGATGGAGGTCAGCGACGACCGTTAATCAGAGATTGACGGAGGTGATAAAAGAAGGAAAAAAAGGTAGGAAATAACATAAATAATAAAAAATGAAATGGAAAGAAATAACGAAAAAAAGAAAAAAAAAAGACGAGGAAGTGGTTAAAAACAAATAGAGGAAGAGAAGAGATTGGTGTAGGAATGGGAGGGAGTGATGGATACTGTAATGCCCTAGGCCCAGGATTCAGAATTCGAATTCGACCCTTAACGACCATGGATTTCCTTAGGATAGACTTCCGCATTTTATGTTTTCGAATTTCTTCTTTAGAACTTGTTATGTGATGTTTTAAGATTTATTCTGGTTTAAGTCTTTTGCTTAAATGGCTAAAATTTCTTCTTATTCTGTTTTAACTGGGATCCCGGGCTAAAAAGTTTCACTGATTTTCTAAGCATGTTTTACTCTAAATGTTGCTCCTTCGTCATTCTTTGTAAATGAAATGAAATGCATGTGGTAATGGCCCTAGGATCTAGGCATGAAGTGTAGGGTCGTTACAGTTGGTATCAGAGCTCTAGGTTATAGGTTTTGTAGACTGGTTTACATCGTAAACCTTAGGTATGTCCATGGCTTATCAGCAAGAATCCGATCACGCCAGGTACACGTTGTTTACTTTGTAGCCTGCAAATGTTATATATATTCGAAAATTTTCATGTTGTGAAAAAGTATGAATGATGTTTGGTAACTGTGAATTGTTTAAAGGAATCGAGCTTGTTTAGTAAGATGATAAATTTTTTTTTGTAATAAATCATGCCTCCCCGTGCGCGAGGTCGTGGAAGAGGTCTAGGAAGAGGTCGTGGTAGGGGTCGTACAGCCCCTGAACCAGTTGTGCCACCTATGGGGCATGGAGAAAATCTACCAGAAAATCTGCAAATGGAACAGTCGGGGCCTGCGGCAGAACCTATCACAGTGGATATCCAGGCAATAGTTCAGTCAGCAGTTGCCGGGACAGTTTAGTCTGCAATTCAGACCGCAGTTGCAGGCATGATCGCAGGACAACATGCCCAAACGCCTCAGAACAACGGAGCCCTATCGCAGGAGGCGGGGTGTTTAAGAGATTTTAGAAAGTGGGACACCCGTCCGTTTGATGAAGCCTCAAGGGACCCCATAGTGGCAGAGTTGTGGATGTCCTCCATCGAGACTGTCTTTCACCACATGAACTGCCCGGAAGACCAGAAATTTTACTCTTCCGTGTTCCTGTTGCAAGATAACGCCTTGATTTGGTGGCAATCGATCGAAAGGACTATAGACGTTATCAACGGACCTGTCACATGGGCTCAGTTCAGGGAGGAGTTCTTTAGGAAGTATTACCCTGCAGCCTCCCGTTTCAAGAAGCAAGTAGAGTTTGTGGCTCTTACGCAGAGAAGTCGAACCATAGAGGAATACGAGACAAAGTTTGCCTGATTGTCTCGATTTGCCCCTGCCCTGGTAGCTGTAGAGGTTGATAAGGTAGAACGATTTATCACGAGCTTAAAGGAAGAGATTTAAGGCAGTGTGGCAGCCCATCAACCACAAGACTATGCCACAACAGTCAGGGTGGCAGAGCTGATTGATCGACGACTATCAGTTATCTCTTCAGAACCCTCATCAGGTCATATGCGAAGATACGATCAGATGAGCTCAAACACACAGCGGGGTCAGCGTTACCCTAGACGAAGACCGACTCAGGATCGCTGGCAGAAAGCATAGAATCAGTCAGAGCCTAATCAGGATAGGTCGTTGTGTCATTCGTGCGGGAAGTACCACTGGGGTCGTTGTCTGGCAGGGACCCGTGTTTGTTTCAAGTGTGGTCGGGAAGGGCATATTGCTCTGAATTGTAATTAGAAGAAAACTAATTATGCCAATCACTCGTCTAGTTCAAATTAGGCATTTTGGGTAAGACCAACACAACAACAGGGCAAGATATTTTCCACCATCCGACAGGAGGCAGAGAACCTTAACGCAGTAGTGACAGGTACCATCCCTATTCTCGGTCATTATGCTTTTATGTTGTTTGATTCGGGTTCAACACATTTTTTTATTTCTGCATCATTTGTAAGTCAAGCCAACCTAGAACTAGGACCGCTGGGCAATGTTTTGTCAGTCTCAACCCCTGCGGGGGTAACATTATTAGCTAGTGAAGCAGTGAAAGCCTGTCAAATGTTAGTGTCTAATCGATCGATGGATGTGACATTGATCGCCCTTGATATGAGTTATTTTTATGTTATCTTGGGAATGGAATGGTTGGCTTCTAATTATGCCAACATAGATTGTTATCGTAAGGAGGTTGTCTTCAACCCCCCATCAGAAGTGAGCTTCAAGTTTAAATGATCGATGATTAAAGGTGCTCCTAAAGTAGTTTCTGCAATGAAGGCAAGGAAATTGATTAGCAAAGGAGCTTGGGGCTTACTGGCTAGTTTGGTTGACATAAGGAACACCGAGGTATCAATAACCTCAATACCGGTAGTGAGGGAATTCACAGATGTATTTCCGAAGGATCTGACAGGACTACCGCCAGCACGAGAGGTTGACTTCTGCATTGAGCTTGAGCCAGGGACTAACCCGATTTCTAAAGTTCCATATAGTATGGCTCCAGCGGAATTGAAAGAGCTTAAGGTGCAGATTCAGGAGCTGTTAGACAAAGGTTATATACACCCCAACGTTTCGCCATGGGGAGGATGGGACCATGCGTTTGTGCATCGACTATTGGAAGCTGAACAAAGTGACAATAAAGAACAGATACCTTCTGCCCAGGATTGATGACCTCTTTGATCAGCTTCAAGGTGCAACAATATTTTCTACGATAGATCTACGGTCAGGATATCACCAGTTAAGGATTAGAGAGGAAGATATACCTAAGACAGCTTTCAGGACCAGGTATGGGCATTACGAATTTACCGAGATGGCCTTTGGGCTTATTAATGCTCCTGCAGTTTTCATGGACTTGATGAACAGGGTATTTAAGGAGTTCCTTGATTCGTACGTAATTGTTTTTGTCGACGACATTCTTATCTACTCCACGACAGAAGAGGAACATGAGGATCATCTCAGAAGAGTTTTGGCCGCCTTAAGGACGAACAAGTTGTACGCTAAATTCTCTAAATGTGAGTTTTTGTTACAACGAGTTTCCTTCTTGGGACACGTGGCGTCGAAGGAAAGGTGTCACAGTAGACCCAACCAAAATAGAAGCAGTGACCAATTGGTCTCGACCCACTTCAGTCAGGGACATTCGGGGTTTCTTGGGGTTAGCAGGCTATTATCGTTGTTTTGTGCAAGGATTTTCCAGTATAGTCGCACCTCTAACTCAGTTGACTCGGAAGGGTACTCCATTTGTGTGGAATGAAGCTTGTGAGGCAAGCTTCCAAGAACTTAAGCGAAGACTAGTTTCAACACTCGTACTCACAGTACCCGATGGTTCAGGAGAATTTGTTATATACAGTGATGCTTCAAAAAAGGGATTGGGTTACGTGTTAATGCAGCATGGTAAGGTCATTGCTTATGCGTCTCGTCAGCTGAAAGATTATGAGAAGAACTACCCGACCCATGACTTGGAATTGCAGCAGTGGTCTTTGCCTTGAAGATTTGGAGACACTATCTGTACGGAGAAAAAATCCAAATCTTCACGGACCACACAATTCTGAAATATCTCTTCACCTAGAAAGAGTTGAATATGAGGCAGCGAAGATGGTTAGAGTTAGTGAAAGATTATGATTGTGACATTCAGTACCACCCAGGCAAGGCAAATGTGGTCGCAGATGCCCTCAGTAGGAAGACTGTTCATACGTCTGTTTTGATTACTACTCAGGCTCATATTTTGGATGAATTGGAATGTGTAGAGATTATAGTGGCGTGGGCGAGGTTATGACACGTCTAGCTTAGTTGACAGTTAAGTCGAGCTTGAGACAGAGGATCATAGATGCTCAACCAAGTGACCCTGATCTGGTTGTTAAACGTAGTCAAGTAGATGCGGGGCAGGTGAACGAGTTCTCTCTATCTTCGGACCTCGGCTTGTGTTACGAGGGTCGCTTATGCGTACCTAGGAATGTCAATCTTAAACAGGAGTAATTAGCGGAGGCACATAGTTCATCGTTTTCAATCCATCCAGGAAGTTCGAAGATGTACCATGACTTAAAACAATACTACTGGTGGCAAAACATGAAAAGAAAGATAGCGGATTTTGTCAGTAAATGCCTTGTTTGCCAGCAAGTAAAAGCCCCGAGACAAAAACCAGCAGGCTTGTTGCAGCTGCTGAGTGTCTCAGAATGGAAGTTGGAGCATATATCCATGGACTTCATTACAAGATTGCCAAGAACGGTCAAGGGTTACACTGTGATTTGGGTCATTATCAATAGACTCACCAAGTTAGTGCATTTTCTCCCTAGGAAGCCTACTTACACTGTTGAAAAGTGGGCACAATTATATATGACAGAGATAGTCAAGCTTCTTGGGGTGCCGGTATCAATCGTGTCAGATAGAGATCCTCGGTTCACGTCTAATTTCTGGAGGAGTTTGCCAAGAGCCTTAGGTACTCAGTTGCATCTTAGTACCGCATTTCACCCTCAGACAGATGGTCAAACTGAGCGATTGAACCAAACCGTAGAGGATATGTTGCGAGCATGTGTTCTGGATTTCTCAGGTAGTTGGGATGCACACCTGCACTTAATGGAATTTGCTTATAACAATAGTTATCAAGTGTTGGGTTCCTAGAGTGAGTAAAATTATGATCTAAAAAGTACTCTAGAACTCTGTGCAAGTATACACAATCCGCAGCAAGTAATAAGTATTATCAATCCAAGGCCTGAACTAGCTTCCACTTTATCTATTTTGTATAACTCTTTAATGGTTTCAAAGATGGTAAAAATGATTGGTTTTTATAAGAATAATGCTGAAGCAAAATAAATGACAGAACAAAGAATAAACGAATAGACAGACAGATTAGAAACAGGTGCTGGTCAGGATTCAGTAATTGTTTTAAAAGATGCTCTAGCAATATTATTGATCATGCAAACTCCCACAGTATTATTAGCAGATTCCTCCCAAAACTCCGGATTTTTTTGGAATGTGTTTCAACCCCAATGAAGTACGACCGATCAAGCACTAGGCAACTGGCCATCCCTAGCTCAGTCACTGGCGTTCACCAATACACAATGATCGTAGTGTGATTAATCGCCACACACTCTCTAAATCATCCCCGAAACTAGAGAGAGGTATTCATACCGGCTGGTCAGGCGGACATAAAATATAAATTAGCACAACAATTAACCAAGATGCAATAATTAATATATATTACTAAAGTTAAGCACGACAATCACATTGTTCCTAACCAACGCCTAAGCTACTTAGTTCATAAGATGCATGGAAACACAAGTTACAATCTGAGTAAGCATATCCATAATTACAAGTTAATAAAAGGAAATATTAATCTCCTCGACCATCTTGCAATTATGGTCTTCTAGGTGGTCTCCAATCTCTCTTCACTATTTGGCTCCCAAAGATGGAAGGAACTTTCCAAGAATGGAATAGTTTCTTCCAAAAGTGGAATGTTTTTTACTTGGGCGGCTACTCCCTTTTATAGAAGGATAGGGGGCTTGAATTTGGTCAACTTGGACACATGTAGGGCTCTCCCTACTCCTTTATCCCGAAAATAACTCAACAGAAGTCGGTTCATGAAGTTGGCTAACGAGCTGTGACGTGGCAGCTTTTCTCCCAGTTTTACTACAGCACAGAATTTTCTCCCTCTAGTCGCCTAGCAACAAATTCTGCACAAAATGATTTCCAAAGCTTTCATTCTTCCAAATGGGTTAAAACATGTAATATCTAACCAAAACCAACCCTATTAAGCACAAAAGACACACAAATCAATATAGTAATGAGGCCTAAATAACTACCTTTTGGGCAGTTATAACACTCCCAAACTTAAACTATTGCGCGTCCCAAGCAATACTAACCAACCTTCCCTTAAGAATTCAAAACGTTAGACAAAGAATAGCTTAATCAAACCAGACGGTCCAACACTACCTTCAACCTTTACCTGAGCACTCTGCGAAGCCAAGCTCTGCTGCAGCAAAACAATTCCTCCGGCATGGACAAATAATCACCACTTTTATCTAAATTCTAAGAACTTGCCACAGCATAGCTCTATTATCAGACATCCACAACACATTTTCAAGGAGTTTATATTTTTGTTTTTCAGACTTAAAGTAGCCCTACAGTCATAAGCTCTTAAGCATGGGATGACCCACTTTATGATGCAGTATACCCTCCTCAAACTCATCACCAACTAGACTCAATACTCTTTGAAAAGCTAAAAAATCCTTAGTTATTCTATCTCTTGCCCCTCAGACTGGCAACATTTTATGATGAAGCTCACCTAAGTTCTGGGAGACAGAAAAACTGCTAGATTATCATTCATCCTTTAAAACTTTTGCTCCATGAATTTTCTTAGCAAAATTTTCAACAAACAATTTTTTCAGCAAATCATTTTTCTCATTTCCTAGGTCATCTTTTGACGCAAAGACAAACTGTGGGTATCACAAATGTCCCCGGTTACTCAATAACCTAATCAAAATTTTAAATGAAGGAGAGAAATGCTCGAGCAAAACAATTGGTGTAGCAAAAAGTCCCCCAAACTTGAATTATTCATTGTCCCCAATGAATCATTAATTTTGCAATTATACCCCCAAACTTAAATTTTTCTATCTGAATTTTAAACTAAGCGTGGGACTAGAACTATGTGTAAAGTGGATCATAAAAGTCAACACTACCTCCAAAATCTTCTTTGCCGCAGCAACAGACCAGGCTAGAAGAAATGCTCAAGCAAAAGGTTTCTGGAGATCAGAATACCTTGATCTAACTAAGCTTAACCAGTCCAAGCTTAAAAAATTCAGAAGAAAACAATTAAGTTAGATTTACTCAGTGCTTATAGAACCGAAACATCTAGGAAATTTCATTAAAAACATAAAGAGAAATTACATAAGCAGAGATATATTTTTTAGAAGCAGAAATTAAAAACCAGCAGAGCAACAAAATAAGCAAAGATAGAAGAAGATGCGGTCAGAAATGCGCGAGCAACAAAAATATTTCAACAGAAAGATTGCGCGCCCAAATTCTCCTCCTTCAATCCTCCTGACCAGGATCTTCTTCTTCATCTCCTTCTCTCTCAATAGGCGGCGGCGGAATCCAGGGGTTCAGTAGGTCATCAGGGAATATGGGTAAAGTCGGATATGGTTTGGAAAAATTTGATTGCAAGGCAACCCTCAATGCGACATCCCTCTTCTTCACATAATTCCAAAAAGTCTGGAATTGCCTTTCAGCGAATTCCATCCTGCTGGAATGCATATGTAATTGCTCCTGTATTTGGTGGATGCCACACACCAATCCTCCTTGGCGTGCTTCTTGAGTCCTTTGAAGCCTGGCCAAATTTGGTGTGTCAATTATTCCCTTGTCTATGAGAGGCACATCATCCTCATCCTCTGGCATCCCTGCCCTTTAGCATAGCATCGTGATAGTGTTGGGGAAAAACAGCTTCCCCACCTTTTTCCGCCAGCAGTCAAGAATCTCAGAAGAAATTATTTTACCCACATCAATACTCATTGAACGAAGAATGGCAAAGGCAAGCAAAACCCGGTCTCGAGACACCGTTGAGTCATGAGTCGTCGGCAGTAAGCGCAGCTTAATGAAACCCATCCACGTATTGGCCTCGCTCTTCAAATAAGCAGCCTGAAATGTGTGTTTTTCCGTCTTCGACAGTCTCCACTGGGCCCCCTCAATGCCAACCTCTCGGACAGCCGCATTTAGTTGGTCGCTAGACGGTGCGACCACCATCTCATTAAAGGCTGCGTGCGGAAAGTCCTGCAGGTTGAACAAAGAATTAATGGCTCTTGGGCTCCAGTCAACGGGCGCTCCTCGAACTATAACCTGAAATTCTTCATGATCGTCAATATTTGCGTAAAATTCCTGAACAATGTTGGAATTAACAGGTTCTGGCTTCGCACAAAACTGACTCCAGCCGAGGTTCGCTATTCCAGTCCTCAAGAACCGTGGCAGATCATCGCCAAATCCTCGTTCAAACAGGAAGTCCCGTCTCAGCATCTCAACATACTTTGCCCGAGCAAGGTTATTGATGAAGCGATGTACGATAATCTTGGTTCCTCAATCTCGTCAGCTTCACCCGATGCTTCAACAAAACCTTTGCTCTTGTCTTCCCTCTGCTTGGGCAAAATCTCTTCCTCAGCCTTCTTTGCTTCTTCTTCTCTAGCCTTATCCTCGGCTTCCTTCTTTTCTTGTTCCCTTCTCTCTTCCTCAAAATCCGACGACGGAGACGATGGAGTATTTCGAATCACCCTGACGCGGCCCACCTTCCGCTTAATGCAGCGACACTTTGGTACTTCCGGCATGATTACCTCTACTCGAGCCTCCTGCACCAATTCCTGTTCATTCTCTTTTACAGGCACAACCGCGTCCTGTTCTTCTCGAACTTCGTCAGCCTGTGTTCCTTGATTCTCCTCAACATTCTCTTCTTGAACCGTATCTGGGACTATCGGTTCTACCTCAGGATTTTGAACTCCCTCCGTATCTGGGACATTCACTGGTTCTTCTTGGATAATTTCTTGATCTTCAATCCGCTGTTGTTTCCTTCGCCTCTTGGCTTCCCTCTCTTCGGGTGTTCTTTTCTTCTTTGCTTTCGCCTTCGGTACCTCAGGATTAACTTGTCTCTTCTTCCTCATTCTTTCGCTCCTTATTTCCCCTTGTTCTTGCCATTGCGAACTCAAAGATTTTACAGAGAAGAGAAACAAAAGAAGAAGGAGAAGAAATATGAACAGGAAAGGAAAGAAGTGAAAAGAACTTACCACTGTTTTTAATTAAATAAGCCTCAGCAAAATCAAATCCCAACTTAAAAACCATTAACGCATGCAAATTGGAAATTCAAAACCATTAACGGTAAAGTGCTGAATTTCAATCGCCCATGGTAAATTATCATGCGCTGTCCACCATCAAAGCCCTTGGATGATCTCTGTTTGACACGTGGCCTCATCAGATTACGCATGCATTTTACCTGTAAAAATTCAAAGAAAATCCAAACGGTAAAAATAAATTTACAACGAAATCCCTCCTATTCGGACGGTTTGCTCTAGCCATAATGTTGCCACACCAACCTTCTGAACAAAAGATTACCTGAAGAATCGTAGATACGGATGCTAAATCAAAAATCACATCACACAATTCAAATTTAAATAAACCGATCAAACCAAATCTTATCTTTTATTTTTAATTGAAGCCGAATAAATTAGAGAAAATCCTTATTAAATCTAAACTAATCAGAATTAAAATAACTGAAAATAAAATCTAAACCTACCAAATTCAATAAAATTCAAATTGACATAGATAAAATCTAAAATAAATTCTACGGAATTAAAAATAACAACGGACTAAAAATAAATCATGCAAAATTTAAATAAACCAAATCTAACCTAATCGAAATTAAAAATAAATCAACGAAAAATCAAAACAAACACTGGGAGCTCAAAATTTCGCTCTGTAAAATGCTCCCACAAACATCTTGCTTTCTCAATCATCCACCAATTTTAGGGAAGGATATTTCGACTGAAACTCCTCACCCCAATAATGTTTCACATGTTGTCCATTCACCTTGAACACTCTCCCATCTTTTTCATCCTGCAAAGTAATTGCTCCATGGGGGAAAACCTCAATCACAATAAACGGTCCTGACCATTTAGATTTTAGTTTTCCAGGAAATAATTTCAATCTAGAATTATAAAGCAAAACTTTTTGACCCTTGACAAATTATGTAGATTTAATTTTCTTGGCATGCCACAGCTTAGTCTTTTCTTTATACATTTTCGCATTTTCATAAGAAAATTGACGAAATTCCTCTAACTCATTAAGCTGCAACATTCTTATTGCTCCTGCACGACTCAGATCAAAATTTAACTTTTTCAAAGCCCAAAATGTTTTATGCTCTAACTCTAATGGTAAATGGCAAGCTTTCCCATATACTAACCTATAGGGAGACATACCTAGAGGAGTCATATAGGTTGTCCTATAAGCCCAAAGAGCCTCATCCAACCTAAAAGACCAATCCTTCCTAGATGGATGGACTACTTTCTCTAGAATAACTTTAATTTCCCTATTACTAATTTCAGCTTGACCATTAGCTTGTGGGTGATAAGGAGTAGCTATCTTATGCTTAATCCCATACTTAGCTAACAACTTAGTTAAGATATTATTAACAAAATGTGTACCCTCATCACTCACTAGAGCTCTAGGTGTCCCAAACTGCGCAAAGATGTGCGATTGAAGAAACCTTGCTACTGTCTTGGCATCACTCTGATGACATGCGATGACCTCCACCCACTTGGACACGTAATCAACTGCCAATAAGATAAAAACATTGCTAATAGAAGGGGGAAATGGCCCCATAAAATCAATACCCCATACATCGAATAATTCAAATTCTAAAATGTAAGTAAGAGGCATTTCATCTCTAGGCCCTAAATTTCCTCTGCTTTGGCAAGCATCACATTGCTTGTAAAACCAATGGGCATCCTTGAATAAGGTAGGCCAGAAGAATCCACAATGCAGAATCCTCATAGCTATCCTCTGACCGCTGAAATGACCTCCATACGGCGAAGAGTGACATTGCTCCAGGATTTCCTTTGCTTCATCACCTGAAACACACCTACGAATAATACCGTCAGAGCATTGCTTATACATAAATGGGTCATCCCAATAGAAAAACTTCGCATCATGCTTAAATTTTTTCTTCTGCCTCCAGTCCATGTCAATAGAAGTGACTCCCTTTACCAAAAAGTTGGCAATATCAGCATACCAAGGGACATCCCTGACTACCTTTACCTCAACAACAAAAAGCTGTTCATCCGGAAAAGAATCGGAAATGGCAGATTGCTTCAGCAAAGATGATGATGGATCAAGACGAGACAAATGATCTATAATGACATTTTCTGATCCCTTCTTATCCTTTATCTCCAAGTCGAACTCGTGCAATAATAAAACCCAACGAATTAGTCTAGGCTTTGCATCTTTTTTAGACATTAAATACCTTATTGCTGCATGATCCGTGAACACCGTGACTTTGGATCCAACCAAATACGGTCGGATTTTCTCAAAAGCAAACACAATAGCTAACAACTCATTTTCAATAGTTGTGTAGTTGACTTTGAAGGGATAAAAGCCCTATGTGCAGCGGAAAAACACAGAGACCTTTTCGAATAATAAAACGTCGATTGGGATACCAATACGACGGCAAAATCATGAATTTACAGCGACAATAATATATTAAAAAACTGCTGTAAAACAGATACAAGCATGCATAAAATAATAGGAAAAATTCTAGATCTAATCTAGAATTGGGTCCTATTGACCCTAGTTCAAGATAATCTTACCCTTGAAGAAAACCTTGATTGTTTCGCCAAATTCTCTGAATTTCTCCCAAAAATACAGCAGCAATCACTCTTGGTCTTGCTGGAAAATCACCACGAACACCACCACGAGGGTACACCGGTATTCTCTGATAGGATTTTGCTTTGGGTGCTGGTGGGAGCCCAAAAATCTAAGGATTTTTCTCTGGATTCTTCACTCTAATTTTTCTCTGCCACAGAGCCAAATTGAGAGAGGAGAGAGCGATAGAGAGGGAGTCAGGCGTGAGACTAGGGATCAGTTCTGCAACTCCCTGACCACGTCTTTTTAAAATTAAAATATCAGATAACTGATAAATCAGTTATCTGATATTTTAATTAATTATAATTTTAAAACATAATTTTAAATTATAATTAATTATATTTTAATTAATCTAAATTAATTAAAATAACCTTAATTTAAATCCAATTTAAATTAATATCCCTCTTATATTATAGTTTAATTAAATCAAATTTAATTAAACTAAATTAATTAATTAATTCGAAATTAATTAATAAAATAAAATAAAATTGAACATCACATATTCAATTACTATTTTCTCTCTCAAAACTATAGTATTAATATACATCCAATGCATATTAATTATAACCTATAGTTTTAATATGAACCACTTCATATTTTAGTATAATATTCAAACACCTTTGAATATTCAATCCATCCTTAGAATTTTACCTCAACGCCCTAAATGAGCTACCGGTGGGACCTAATGGACCTACAGATCAGAAGCTCCAACGATATGAGATTAGTTGGTTAAACTCATTAACCAAGTTAATCAATATTCGTTAACTGTGGTTCACTCCACTAAAGAACCACAGCTGCACTCTTCTCACTGCAGATATATTTCTGTGTCCACGGATATTGACCGTTAACAGCAAGTTAGCCCTTCACGTGTGTTCGTACCCCAGCTAGGTCAAATTACCGTTTTACCCCTGGGCTACCTCTTGATCCTTAAGTACCAGTGCTCCTCTAATGAACAACTTGTTTGTGGTCCAACCATCAAACAGAAAACCCTCTCGTGCCATAAAGAGGGTAGGGCCCTTTGTTCAAGACCCGGAGACACCACTTAAGGGAACACACCTCTACTTACCCTCATATCAGGAAGGAGTGAATTCCATCTTGTAAGACTACGTTCCCAGCTCCCCATTCGGTCTTGTCCCCAAAATGGTAGGCTTATTGAGTCGGCGAACTGGCCACTCTCACCCGTACAAATCAAAGGACAATCCCTCATGGACAGGAGTCCATAATCCACTCAGGATTAAGACCAAGTTGCCTAGGTCATCCTAGTGAAATAGAAACCGAGCTAACCAACGGTGTTATAGTTAGTGGTTAACTATTTCGCGGTCCGGTCTTTGTGCAAACTCATTGCACAGGATACCCCCACTCGCATGTCAACCACATGAACGTGTTGGATCACTACGTTTGTATCAATATACAAAGCGGGCCGTATCCATAGTGTCACCAGGATAAGGTACCCAGCCTTATCCCTATACTACAGACCCTTTAGGCTAAAACTTGAACATTGATCCCCGCATGTCCCTACATACTAGTTCAAGTCTCATTCTATTAGCCATGGATGTTTAGTTTATTGGATTAGGGTTAGCAAGACAAGATATAATACAAACATTGAATAATACATCACTTTATTAATGTTCGGTCAAATGTACATTTACTATCTACGAGTTTTAGGGCATAAAACCCAACAGACTTGTGCCTCATTCAAAACCCTGCTTGCACAATATATAGGATGGATAAATTTGCCCTGCTTTTGCCCCAGCATCGCACCTACTATAGCATCACTCGCATCACACATTACCTCAAATGGTAAACTCCAATTAGGTGCACAAAGAATGGGTGCTGAGGTTAAAGCAGCCTTTAAAGTCTGAAAAACCTTCCTACTATCTACGAGTTTTAGGGCATAAAACCCAACAGACTTGTGCCTCATTCAAAACCCTGCTTGCACAATATATAGGATGGATAAATTTGCCCTGCTTTTGCCCCAGCATCGCACCTACTATAGCATCACTCGCATCACACATTACCTCAAATGGTAAACTCCAATTAGGTGCACAAAGAATGGGTGCTGAGGTTAAAGCAGCCTTTAAAGTCTGAAAAACCTTCCTACAATTTGCATTCAAGTCAAAGACATGATCAGTACACATTAAGTTACAAAGAGGTTTACTGATTTTGGAAAAATCCTTTATGAACCTCATATAAAATCCAGCATGTCCTAAAAAACTCCGAATTCCCTTCACTGAATTCGGTGGTTCTAATCTTTCAATTACCTCAAGTTTTGCTCTATCAACTTCTAGACCATTCCTAGAAATCCTATGACCTAACACTATGCCCTCCTTCACCATGAAGTGGCATTTCTCCCAATTTCGAACTAACTTAGCTAACAACTTAGTTAAGATATTATTAACAAAATGTGTACCCTCATCACTCACTAGAGCTCTAGGTGTCCCAAACTGCGCAAAGATGTGCGATTGAAGAAACCTTGCTACTGTCTTGGCATCACTCTGATGACATGCGATGACCTCCACCCACTTGGACACGTAATCAACTACCAATAAGATAAAAACATTGCTAATAGAAGGGGGAAATGGCCCCATAAAATCAATACCCCATACATCGAATAATTCAAATTCTAAAATGTAAGTAAGAGGCATTTCATCTCTAGGCCCTAAATTTCCTCTGCTTTGGCAAGCATCACATTGCTTGTAAAACCAATGGGCATCCTTGAATAAGGTAGGCCAGAAGAATCCACAATGCAGAATCCTCATAGCTATCCTCTAACCGCTGAAATGACCTCCATACGGCGAAGAGTGACATTGCTCCAGGATTTCCTTTGCTTCATCACCTGAAACACACCTACGAATAATACCGTCAGAGCATTGCTTATACATAAATGGGTCATCCCAATAGAAAAACTTCGCATCATGCTTAAATTTTTTCTTCTGCCTCCAGTCCATGTCAATAGAAGTGACTCCCTTTACCAAAAAGTTGGCAATATCAGCATACCAAGGGACATCCCTGACTACCTTTACCTCAACAACAAAAAGCTGTTCATCCGGAAAAGAATCGGAAATGGCAGATTGCTTCAGCAAAGATGATGATGGATCAAGACGAGACAAATGATCTATAATGACATTTTCTGATCCCTTCTTATCCTTTATCTCCAAGTCGAACTCGTGCAATAATAAAACCCAACGAATTAGTCTAGGCTTTGCATCTTTTTTAGACATTAAATACCTTATTGCTGCATGATCCGTGAACACCGTGACTTTGGATCCAACCAAATACGGTCGGATTTTCTCAAAAGCAAACACAATAGCTAACAACTCATTTTCAATAGTTGTGTAGTTGACTTGTGCCTCATTCAAAACCCTGCTTGCACAATATATAAGATGGATAAATTTGCCCTGCTTTTGCCCCAGCATCGCACCTACTATAGCATCACTCGCATCACACATTACCTCAAATGGTAAACTCCAATTAGGTGCACAAAGAATGGGTGCTGAGGTTAAAGCAGCCTTTAAAGTCTGAAAAACCTTCCTACAATTTGCATTCAAGTCAAAGACATGATCAGTACACATTAAGTTACAAAGAGGTTTACTGATTTTGGAAAAATCCTTTATGAACCTCATATAAAATCCAGCATGTCCTAAAAAACTCCGAATTCCCTTCACTGAATTCGGTGGTTCTAATCTTTCAATTACCTCAAGTTTTGCTCTATCAACTTCTAGACCATTCCTAGAAATCCTATGACCTAACACTATGCCCTCCTTCACCATGAAGTGGCATTTCTCCCAATTTCGAACTAGATGGGTATCCTCACATCTCTTTAACATCTGACCTAAATTATCTAAACAACTCTGAAAAGACCCTCCAAACACTGAAAAATCGTCCATAAATACCTCAACAGTGGACTCAATCATATCAGAAAAAATTGCCAACATACACCGCTGAAATGTTGCTGGAGCATTGCAAAGGCCAAAAGGCATTCGCCTAAAAGCAAACGTCCCGTAAGGGCAGGTGAAAGTGGTTTTTTCTGATCCTCAGGAGCAATAGTAATCTGGTTATACCCAGAATAACCATCTAAGAAACAGTAGTAGGCCTGACCAACCAATCTATCCAACATCTGGTCAATAAATGGTAGAGGAAAATGGTCCTTACGGGTGTCTTTATTAAGCCTCCTGTAATCCATGCAAACCCTCCAGCCAGTTACTGTCCTGGTTGAGATCAACTCATTGTCTTTATTGCTCACCACATTGACGCCTCCTTTCTTAGGAACACATTGGACAGGGCTTACCCAATTGCTATTGGCAATTGGATAAATGATCCCGACATCCAACCATTTAATCACCTCCTTTTTAACAACCTCTTTCATTGCAGGGTTAAGCCTTCTTTGTTGCTCAATAATCCTAAAGGATCCCTCCTCTAGAGTGATTTTATGCATACAAAAAGATGGGGTTATTCCCTGAATGTCAGCCAATGCCCAACCTATAGCCTTGCGGTATTGCTGCAACAATCTTATTAAGGCCTCTTCTTGCTCTAGCATTAAGTCTGATGCACCAATAATGGGCAACGTCTCACCTTTCCCAAGATACACATACTTCAGATGATCCGGCAAGGGCTTCAAATCCAAAGTAGGTACCTCAATCAGGGATGGCTTAATAGGAGGAGCCTTCCTTTGATCTAAATCTAAAGACTCAAAAACATTCTCACAACTAAACAATTCTTTTTCATTTTTTCTTTCTAATAAACAAACTTCTAAATCCTCTATAATAACCTCTCCATGATCTTCCAAATGCTTATCAGCCGAATCCTGTATTGCTGTCTCAATAACTGTGCTCTCCAGAATCCTAATGAAGGAGCAATCCTCCATTTCGTCTGGATATTTCATGGCTTTAAACACATTAAATTTTACCTCCTCATTACAGACTCTCATTGTTAATTCCCCTTTTTGAACATCTATTAACGCCCTACCAGTAGCCAAAAATGGAAGACCTAGAATAATTGGGACATCTTTATCAGCCTTATAGTCTAAAATAATAAAATCAACAGGAAATATGAATTTATCCACTTTTACTAAGACATCCTCAATTTTATCCTCTGGATATGTGATAGACCTATCAGCTAGCTGGAGTGTGACTGTGGTAGGCCTAGCTTCACCAATACCCAGCTTCCGATAGACCGAAAGAGGCATAAGGTTAATGTTTGCACCTAAACAACAGAGTGCTCTACCTAACTCTTTTTCACCTATAGACACAGGTATGGTAAATGATCCTGGATCCTTAGCTTTGGGTGGTAGTCCATTCTTAAGAATAGCACTACACTCCTCAGTAAGGGTTACAGTCTGAAACTCACATAACCTCTTCTTTTTAGTTAAAATATCCTTAAGAAATTTAGCATAATTAGGCATCTGCTCAATAGCTTCTACTAGAGGGATATTTATATGCAATTGCTTAAGAATCTCTAAAAACTTTTTAAATTGACCATCCTTATTCTTAGGCCTTTGCCTTTGTGGAAAAGGTAGAGGTGGTACATAAGGTGGAGACGACACATAAGGTGGTTCCACATCTGGAACAGAACCAGATGCTCCAGCATCTTTATTGCTGCCTCCAGCACCCTGACCAGACTTCAACTCTTTCTCAACAACAACATTTTTATCACTATTCTTTTCTATATCCTGGGTTTTTTCTAGGCTCTTCTAGTGGCTTACCACTCCTAAGAGTTACTGCCTTTACCTGCTCCTTACCTTCCCTTCGAGGGTGTTCGGTATCTGAGGGAAGTTTCCTTGAGGCCTTGCCTTTAGCTCATTAGCTAATTGACCCACTTGCAATTCCAAGGCTCTCATCGAGGCTTGATTACTTTGAATTGCGGCATCTGTACGAGCCATAAATTCTTTCATCATCGCCTCAAAAGAACTCCCCGAATTTTGCTAGGGCAGAGTCTGCTTATTTTGCTGGGGCAATACCTGTGCTTTCGCAAATCTCGACTGGTTCACTTTTTGTTGTGGTTGCATACTGCTTCATTGTCCTCCCCATGAGAAGTTGGGGTGGTTGCGCCAACCTGGATTATAAAAGTTAGAATAAGGGTTATTCCTCTAATTACCTACAAAAAACACAGAAGCTGGATTGTTGGGGCAAAACTTGTAGTTGTGGTCTTCACCACAATAGACACATGCTTCCTCTGTGACTTGGTTCACCACTGCAGCAGGCTCCAAAGCTGGTGGCTGCTGATGACTAATCACTGTCACATTCTTAAGAGCGTTAGCAATCATTGTAAGATTAGCCCTAATGGTGGACACACCATCAACCTCTAACACACTCTTAACTTTTTTACTTGTGCCTCTAACATCCGACCACTGACAACTATTAGTAGATATTCTTTCTAAAATTTCATAGGCTTCATTGAAAGTTTTTGCCAAAAGGGCCCCTCCAACCGAAGCATCAAACATACCCTGGGTTACTCCATTTAACCCATTATAAAATGTTTCCATTTGAACACAATGAGGTAAACCATGGTGGGGGCACTTTCGC
The DNA here is from genome assembly GCA_036850905.1 of Luffa acutangula. Taxonomy (NCBI): domain Eukaryota; kingdom Viridiplantae; phylum Streptophyta; class Magnoliopsida; order Cucurbitales; family Cucurbitaceae; genus Luffa; species Luffa acutangula. The sequence goes on along the minus strand of CM072094.1, from coordinate 5,485,505 downwards.
AAAAGTTCCTTGAATCTTTCCCAAGCCTCACTAAAAGTCTCATCTTCAAGTTGCCTAAACCCTACTATTTCACTTCTTAATTTAGCATTTCTATTTGGTGGGAAATATTTACTCAAAAAATTTTCAGCTAACTCATTCCATGTCCTAATTGATCCTGGAGCAAAAGAATTTAGCCATGCCTTTGCTCCATCTCTAAGAGAATATGGGAACAAAGTTAATCTAAGAGCATATCTAGGCACTCCTTGAATTACTAAAGAATCACTAACTCCTAGAAAAGACTTAAGATGCAAATGAGGATCTTCAGATGACAAACCATGGAATTGACCCACGGTTTACAACATCTGAAACATTATTGTCACGTCAGAAACGAAATTCAAAGCTAAATTGTTGAGTTTGAAAACTGACCAAAATAAAACTTAACCCAGAGACTTAAAAGTGTATTTTTCCCTTAATAAAAATAGAATATTCCACAAATGAAAATCAATATGAATTATTAATTATTATTATTATTAGAAAAAGAATATGATTCTATTGGGTTTCGAACATCAGATCTCCTACTTTGATGCCACGTTAAATCACCACTCCAACCAAAACTTTAAATTGATAGTTATGATAAATTTAATTATATCAAAATTTAAATAATTTTGAACATAGCAATAGATTTGGACCTTTGATAGGTTATGACATTTGATATAAATTTAATTATATCAAAATTTAATGTCTTTATTTCAAACTGATGAATAATGAAAAAAAGAATTTAAACATTATTGTTTCGATTTGGTTGTATTCTCCATTTCCATTATATATTAGTAAAAAAAAACACTTGAATATGTATTTTTCATGAAAACTAAAACTAAGACTACTTTTGAACCTTTGATTCTAAATACTTTAATTTGGTTCCATAATAATGTCTTTTTCACTCAAGAAAATGAAGTAAAGAAAAGAAGAGATAGAAACAGAAGCAATTAAGAAAAAACAAGCACTATCCCTGGTACCAATTCAACTGAATCTCTTTTCTTTGTTTTAGCTTTTTCTTTTTCTTTTTCTTTTTTTTTCTTCTTCCTTTTCTTTTTACTTTTTTTTTTTTTTTTTTTTTTTGGCTTGTCTTGTACATGTTCTTCTTTAATTGCTTTCTCATAAATCAACTTTAAAATCCTGTTTCTTTCATCAACATCACAGATCAAATCATTTGAGTTCATGCAGTCTCTTCTATCATCAATCCAAAAAAATGAAAAAAGAATTTAAAAAGATCAAAACCAGAGAATTTCCCATAGTTTTGTAACCCTAATGTTCATGTGTGGTCAATATAATAATGTTTGTTATTGTCTTGTTCTATTCTTCTTTTTTCTTCATATCCCTCCAAATAGTGATTTAAAAATCATCTTGTTAGCATCCCGACTAATCATGCGAGAAGCTAGAATTAAGAAAAAGAACTTGGATTTTCATTTTGTTATATTAATGTATTTTGATCTATGAAGTTTTATTTTACTTATGTTTGATAACTTTTTTTTTTTTTTATTTGGATGATGGGTTTTTGTTTTTGAAAATTATGTTTGTTTTCTCTTAATTTCCTTACCATGCTTTTCATATTTGTTAAGATCTCATTTAAATTGTTAGCCAAATTTCAAAAACAAAAATAAGTTTTTTAGGTCTCGTTTGATAACCATTTGGTTTTTGAAAATCAAACTTAAAAACAGTACATGCACCTAAAGTTTCTTTATTTTGCTATCTACCTCATTTCCTATGTTTTAAAAACCAAGTCGAATTTTGAAAACTAGAAAAAATAGTTTTCAAAAACTTGTTTTTGTTTTTGGAATTTGCCTAGGAACTCAAGTGTGCCTTCAACAAGGATGAAAACCATTGGTAAGGAAATTAGATGAAAACAAGCATAATTTTCAAAAACAAAAAACCAAATGATTATCAAACGGGGTCTAAGTTTTCAAAACTTGACTTGTTTTTAAAAACATGGGTAGGAGGTAGATAACAAAACAAAAAAAAATCAGTTAATGAAAGTAGTGTTTATAAACTTAATTTTCAAAAATCAAATGATTATCCAACGAAATCTTAACTATTGATAGATTGTTGACATATGTCGTTATTCCATAAAATTTGAGTGGGATGACGTGATTTTGACATCTAATTATACTTTTTAATTTACAACATACTCCTAGAATGAGACAATTCTTTTTTAATTTACAACAAATTTGTGGTTGGATCAAGAAACTTTTTTTTTTTTTTACAATATGTGGGGTAGGGGGATTCCAACCTCGAACTTCTTGGTCATTAGTACAAAATTTATGCCAGTTGAGTCGTGTTCATGTTGGTCAATAATTACACTGGAACCTAATATTGTTATCTTTACCAGAACTATTTATTAATGTCACTTATTAAGGATCATGTGACTAAGTTAATTGATGTGTTAATTATTAACACAAAATAAAGGTAAGTACAATCCATAGTGTGTGGGAATGTAATTGAAACTTCTTTTAAAGGGTTAATTACTAAGAAGATATTGTCCTAAAAAAGAAAAAAGGACAAATTTTATAATTTAATCAAAGAAAAATATTAATAACATCTACTCCTTTATTACATATAATATATAAACAAAACTAATAAAATGGACCATACTAAAAAGGAAGTGGTCTTTATTAAATTATATTCCTAAAATTATTGGATCAAACTAGTGATCACTAACTCAAGAGTTGCTTTAAGAAAATAAATTTACTTTTCTGCACCTCATCATATAAGCTAGTATTTGCAGATTTTAAGAAAGAAAATTTCATAATTCGAGGAAAAAAAATATAATTACAAAAAAATACCAAAGGATGTATATCTAAATTATGTAAATCAATTATTGACCATGGTAAATCATTGAATCACTCAAATTAAAATTTTGCCAATATAATCAATTACAAATATTGACTAATTAATCTTTATTACCTGTTGTGGGTGATTCTGGACCACTCCAAAATCTAACGACTGAGCAGAACAACGCAACACAACACGACACGAAGGCTTGATCGAGAAGCGGACTCCGGAAGAGAGCGAGTCGAAGGGATTGAGTCGTGCGCGGCCCACTCGTGTGGGCCGAATTCCTTTTGCCTCCATTCGGTCTCTACTGCCTTGGTCCACCCCAGTTTCATAACTCGATTCAGCCCAGGATCGCCTCCGAGCGCCTAGAAAGTCCTAATTGAAGACACAGGTATAAGTAAGGTCTCTCACACCCGAAAAAAGGTTCAGAACTTTAGCTACCAAAAAACACTCTTTCTGTTTGATCTGACTTATGCATCGAAGTGCAGGTGGCCTACACTACACCGGTGTGCATTGCAGGTCACGTCTTCTCCATCTTCAACAAATTCACTGCTGGTGTCACGTGAAGGTCAGGAGAGTTGCTTGGCCAGATATTGGAATCAACATTACTTATAAAATTTATCATTATTAATAATGATTATATTATCGTTATATGAATGTTAAAAATATTTAAAGGTCAATAATTCACTTTATCATTAATGGATGGATGATGAGATGATTGATCTTGGAATTGACATGAAGTAGTGAAAAAAATGGTAGACACTCTTTATAAAAAATAATATAAAACTTTTATTTGACAAATAAAAATAATATAAAATTTGCTTTCCCATGCATGCAAATTTCTACAAAATATTATTTTCAATGACGAAAAATGAATGATAAAGAAACCCCAAGATGACAACATGCTTTAATCTTCCTCCAATTTTGAATATGTCAAAAGAAAAAAAGAAAAAATAATAAATCTTCCACTAAGGTCCATTATTGAAGAAATAAGGACGTGCACTAGGGTACGTCACACATATACCAAAGTTGTCCAAGTAAAGGTAGAAATAATATATACACAAGTCCTTATACGTTTATGGGAAATATACTCATCTTCATATCTCGAGGACCAAATTCTAGATCTTAATATCCTAACAGTGATTTACGCCTGCATTATTGTTCATTTTAATATATGTTATCCTTAGATGAAGTCTAGTTGATGATATAGAGAGAATAAAAAAATTAGTGTTATAATGGTTTTTTTTAGTACATTAACATTTGGGGGTGGGAGAATTCAAACATCTGACCTCATGGTCGATGGTACATGTCAATTACCGCTGAACTAAGCTTGTTTTGGCTGTAATGATTGTATTGTTGTTATTTGCATTTAATCATATCGTCTTAATTATTATTTTATCAAGTGGATTATGCAGAGTTCATTTAAACATACCTAACTTAATTATGGTATATTGATTTTTATTTTTCTTTTAATGAATTTTTTTTAAGCTTTTTTTTTTTTTCTTTTTTTTTGAGAAAGCTTAAGCTTTGGTTTTGAAGTTCATTATGAACGAATTGTTATATATATGCATCAAATAGAATTAGACTAGGATTAAAGATGTACTTGCACTCATCCCTTTTTAAACGAGTAATATTTAAAAGGGCAAAATACACTTTTGGTCCCTGAGGTTTGAGGTTGATGTCTATTTGGTCCTTGAGGTCTCAAAAGATACACTTTAATCCCTGAGGTTTGGAAAATAGTTTTAAATGGTCCCTGAGTTAATTTGATCATTAGTTGACTAACGGGAAAAATGATGTGGCATGTTGAGGTGGATAAATTGTATTATTTTATATTTATATTAAACATTTTAAATTACATGGCATTTCTTTCTTTGGTTTTTTTTTTTCCTTCACCACCCTTCTTCCCCCATTTTTTCTCTCTCTAAAACATCCACTCTTCAAATCTCTCTCCCTCCACCCCAAATCTCTCCCTCCTCCAAATCTCTTCGTAACAAGGGTTGGAACTTCAAATCCCATTTTATCTGTCGATAATCTTGATCTGCATCTTCCGGTCTGGTTTTTTCTTTGATTGTGACAGATAAAATGTTTAGGCTTGCTTGAAGGTCGACACATTTCCGATACCGATGTCGATTCTCTGAAAACGAAGTACTCCGAGATACATTCGAAATTTTGGAATCATTTGCAAACGCTTTTGAAGAAAATGGTGGCGATGACACTTCCAACGAGTTCAGGAAAATCTTCTGCATCTCAACCTCATATGCCACTCAACAGATCTGGTGAAGCTTCAAGGCTGAGGGAACTTTACAAAATGTCTTTGAAGTCCACTGACTTGAGAGAACTGTCAAGATGCATACCTTGTGGACATCAAAAGAAAAAACCACGATTAACCTAGTATGCATACATTGTCGCATGAAATTTTTTAAATTTACGGATCTATTTGGTTCCTAAACATTTTATTTGTCGCAATCAAAGAAAAAACCACACCGAAAAAGATGCAGATCAAGATTATTGTCCATGCAATTAATCGAGTCCGTTAAATCCTCAAAAAAATATTAAAGTAAAATCCTATGGTGATTAGCATAGTAGAAGGCAGATTATAAATGGACACGGTGAAGGAAGAGAACAAAGTCGACCCTCAACACAGGAAGCAAAAATCTACCTCTCTTTAACCATTTTCTTCGTCGTCGCCTTCATCTGTTCATTCATAAATTTGGTGCTGTTATTCATCGCAGGAGCTCAGCCTGTCCTAGTGCAGCTGCTTCTAACTTTCGCACTAGGGTAATTCCAAAAAAATGGGTCAAAATATTTTGAATTTTGGAAAATACGTTATTTCTAAAAATGACAAGGTCCCACAACTTTGAATATTGGGGAGGAGAGAGAGATTGTTACGGAGAGATTTGGAGGAAGGAGAGATATGGGGAGGATTGATTGTTACGGATGAGAGATGAGAGATTTGGAGGAGGAAGAGTTTTTGGGAGGAGGAAGAGAGATTTGAAGAGTGGATGTTTTAGAGAGAGAAAAAATGGGGGAAGAAGGATGGTGAAGGAAAAAAAAAACAAAGAAAGAAATGGCATCTAATTTAAAAAGTTTAATATAAATATAAAATAATAAAATTATCTACCTCAACATGCCACATCATTTTTCCGTTAGTCAACTAACGGTCAAATTAACTTAGGGACCATTTAAAACTATTTTCTAAACCTCAGGGACTAAAGCGTATCTTTTGAAACCTCATGAACCAAATAGACATCAACCTCAAATCTCAGGGACCAAAAATGTATTTTACCCCATTTAAAATTTTGAAATTTATTCAAATAGATTTTTTTTTTCCTTGGAACACTTTCCATGCCTACTTGGCTAACAAGACTTAATTAAAACCTTCAAGATCTCTAAAGTTTACACAATTTATCCCAACTCATCTAATGAGTTTTCCAATGTTCTTCTGCATTACTCCACAAGAATTTAGCACATAAAGATGAGAGCTGAGACATGATAGTCTTCGGAATCCAAAAACAACTCATGACATAAGTCCATATTGTTTGAGCAACACTTTTTATTAGAATTTCTTTTCCAACTCTCGAAAATAGTTTGCAGTTCCAACCCTGTAAAGTATTCTATAGTCTATCCAACAAGTATTTGAAATCCTTACATTTACCATGAGAAAACATAGATGACAATCTAAGATAGGCCCCCAAATTGGACACTCTTTAGTAAACATATGTCAATATGAGATTAACTGTATTGGTTAATGCATTGTGCATCATCTTTTTTAAAGGTCATATATATTCTGTTATAGGTAATTCTGGACCATTCTAGAATTTAAGGATTTGATGAGGCCAACATAGTACGAACTTGAAGATACAACCAAGGAGAGATCCCGACAGAAACAGGGACCGAAGGGATATGATTGAGGTTGACCCAATGGTTGAGGTCGAGGCTCATGGTCGGCCTCGATCGGTCGACCCTCGACTCACTCCAATGGGTTGAGGTTTTTCCCTTCCACTCAGTTCCTGGCGTTCTTGGCCAACCCGATTCAACCTAGTTCAACTTGAATCTTTCTTAAAACGCCTAAAAACCTAAAAATGGGAGAAAGTATATAAACACTTCTTCAACCTTGGAGAAGGAATCTGAGAACTCTACTTCTGAATTCTCTCCTTTCTTTCTCTTGCTCTCTTACTTGTTCATCTTCGTTCTTTTGGTTGACTTAAGCATCAGAGGCGGTGTGGCAAGCACCACACCGGTGTGCAGATTTACTTGTTTTGCAGGCCACGCTTCCCCCCTATTAGGAATTACTATTTTATTATTTAAATTCATTGTACAGCCTGTAAATGAGTATTAGTTTTAAGTTTTTGTATCTCATATGTATATAAACCCTTTCGTTGGAAAATGAAAATTGATTGGACATTTTTCACCAATATTGTTTTATTATGGTATCAGAGAAATAATTTCTCTTCCTTCCATCTCTTTCGAATTTTTCATCTATTTTCTAGGGTTTCTATTTTTTCTGAAAAATGAACCCTACAGATTTTCTTGTCACAACGTCTGGTTCTACTTGGATCGTCATTCCGCCGGCTATATCTTCTACTTTGTCTAGTTCTACTTCGACCGTCATTTCACCCACTATATCTTCTACTTCGTCTTCGCTGATTTCAACGTCGATTGAAGCCGCTACAGATCCATATTTTCTTCACCACAATGATACCACCAACCTTTTTCTCGTCACAGAGCTTCTTACTGATGGCAACTATGTTTCATGGAGTCGTTCAATGCTTATCGCTCTCTCTGTTAAGAATAAACTTGGATTCATTGATGGCTCGATTTTGAAACCCACTGGTAGGTAATCTTCTCCCTGCTTGGATTCGAAATAATCACATTGTCATTGCTTGGGTTCTCAACTTAGTTTCCAAAACAATTTTTGGTAGCCTTTTTGTTCTAAATCAGCTCATGATATTTGGATTGATTTAAAAGACCATTTTCGGAAAGAGAATGGCCCATAAATTTTTCAAATGAAGAGCGATCTTGCCACCATTACCCAAGATCAACAATATGTGACTATGTATTTCACAAGCTTGAAGACTCTTTGGGATGAATACATCACATATCGTCCTGGTTGTACTTGTGGTCGATGTACTTGTGGTGATCAACGTGTTCTTGATGAATTTTTCCAATTTGAGTATCTTATGAGTTTTTTGATGGGGTTGAATGAGTCTTTTGCTCCCACAAGAGCTCAAATTTTACTCATGGATCCACCTCCTTCTGCCAGCAGAGTTTTTTCCCTTTTATCTCAGAAAGAACAACAACGTACCATTCCTATTTTTGCAACACCTCCACCTGCTGTTGCCTTTGCTGCACCTTCACGACCGCAAAATCAATCGACTTCTCGTTCACGGAAAGATCGCCCTATTTGTACCCATTATGCTATTCAAAAGGACATACTGTTGATAGATGTTATAAACTTCACGGTTATCCTCTGGGTTATAAACAACGGGGAGTTCAACGTTCTGTTAATGCTCCAGCGCCACATATATCATCCTCCAGTTCTGTCTCTATGAATTCTGTTGGATCAATATCTTCTAAAAATTCTTCTTTGGCAGCCCCAGTGACTTCTGATGCGATTGCTCAATGTCATACACTTTTAAACTTGTTGCAATTGCAACTCTCTCAAGCCAAGACTAATATAGAGACTTCTTTTGCATAGCAGGTACTTGTCCTACTATTTCTTTTTTATCTATTACATGGATATTGAATTCTAGTTCTTCTACGCATATATGCTTTTCTCGATCAATGTTTGATTCTTTGGAGCCAACTTCAACTATGGTTATTTTACCAACTGGTCTTTGTATTTCTGTGAACTTCGTTGGGACTGTGACATTATTTGGCAAACCTATTCTTCGACGTGTTCTCTTTGTACCTGAGTTCCACTACAATTTATTATCCGTTGGTGCACTGACTATGGACACTTCTATTTATGTATTGTTTTCTGCTAGTGATTGCCTTATTCAAGACAAGTTCACTTCGAAGACGATTGGCAAGGGTAGGTTCCATGATGGTCTCTACTTGATTGATACCTTTTCGAATTCCGATGGAGATCTTGTTGTTCCATCATCCCCAACATATGCATCTGCAGTTCAACGAGTTTTTTACTTCTTTGTGGCATAACCGCCTTAGCCATCCTTCTTTTAATCGATTAGTGATTCTGAAAGACATTTTGAATTTTGATTCTTTTAATGCTATTCATAAGGATCCATGTGTGATATGTCCTCTTGCTAAACAGAAGAGACTATCTTTTACTTCAAATAATGTCATTTGTGATACTGCTTTTGAACTAATTCATGCTGATATTTGGGGTCCATTTTCTTTTCCAACACATGCTGGTTATCATTATTTTCTCACTATTGTTGATGATTACACTCGTTATACGTGGGTATATATGCTACGCAAGAAATCAGATGTCTTGACCATTATTCCACAATTCTTTAAACTAATGGAGACTCAATTTCAAAAGACTATCAAGATTTTTCGGTCTGATAATGCTCCGAAGTTGTCATTTACTGATTTCTTTCTTGCCAAAGGTGTTATTCATCAATTTTCTTGTGTGGAACGACCGGAACAAAATTCTGTTGTTGAACGAAAGCATCAACACATTCTCAATGTTGCAAGGGCTTTATATTTTCAGTCTCATGTTCCTGTACATTTTTGGGGTGAATGTATTCTTACTACAATTTTTCTAATCAATCGGATTCCATCTCATATTATCAACTAGCACTCTCCTTATGAATTATTGCATGGATCTTTACATGATTATTCTTCTATGCGTTTGTTTGGTTGTTTGTGTTTTGCCTCCACTTTGCCTTCACATCAGACAAAATTTTCACATCGTACCACTCCTGTTGTTTTTGTTGGCTATCCACCAAGGATGAAGGCTTATCGCTTATTTCATATTGAGCAACGCCGTTTTTTTACCTCCCGTGATGTTATATTTCATGAGAATATCTTTCTCTTTCATAAGGTTACTTTGGAAGATGAGTTGACTAATTTTCTTCCGAATTTTGTTTTACCCAAGCTGTTTAATGTGGATACTTCTTTGGATCATGGGATTTCTGAAACTTTTTCTCTTGATAATTCTACAACAGTAGTGGGCGACAGAAATGAGACTTCTTTGGGTCAACCAGTTTCTATTGCAAATAACACAGTTTTGACAGAATCCACCATACAACCACCTGATTTGGATCCCCTACAGCCACCCACCATGCATACACTACAACCTGATGACTTGTTGCCCTCTGAAAATGTGTTTGTTGATCAGTCGACACATCACCATGATGTTGAGCCTTCATGTGCCATTAATCCCTCACAACACATTCATGAAGCTTCTCCTAAGCAATCATATGTCTCTTTTCTTCGACGTTCAACACGTGCAACCAAGCAACCTACTTATTTGCAAGATTTTCATTGTCATCTTGCATCTTCTTCAAATCTCCCTCCCACTCCAATGCGACATCCTCTTCAGAATTATATACCTTATTCAAGATTGGCCCCTTCTTTTCAGACCTTCACATTGAGTATTTTAGCCAACTTTATGCCTCAGTACTATCATCAGGCTGTTCCCTTTGAACATTGGCGTGACGCTATGGAGACCGAATTAACTGCAATGGAGGCAAACAATACTTGGTCTATTGTTCCTCTTCCACCCAAAAAGCATTCTATTGGCTGTAAATGGGTGTATAAAATTAAGCACAAGGCTAATGGATCAATTGAACGCTACAAAGCTCGCCTTGTTGCTAAAAGATATACCCAAAAAGAAGGGTTGGACTTTATCGAAACCTTTTCTTCTGTTGCTAAACTTGTAACGATACGTGTTCTTCTTACTGTTGTTGTATCTCAAAATTTGTCTCTTGTTCAATTGGACGTTAATAATGCCTTTCTCCATGGTGACTTATTTGAGGAGGTATACATGGATTTACTTTTGGGATATCAACCTCCTAAGGCTTCTATTGTTCAGGGGAGCGTTTAGTGTGCAAGCTTCATAAATCGATTTATGGTTTAAAACAGGCTTCTCGTCAATGGTTCATGAAATTCTCTACTGCTTTGATTTCTTTTGGTTTATCCAATCGAAGGCCGATTATTCTTTATTTACTCGTGGAACTGGTAAAGATTTTCTTTCTTTATTAGTGTACATTGATGATATCATTATTGAAGGATTGGAATTCCCAATTCCGTTACAGCGGAAGCAATTGGACCGTTCGTAAATTAATTTTGTTTCTACTAAAATACCAATACATTGGCAAAAGGTTAAGCGATGAGAAACATACCTCCGTTGACGACTCTGAATACTTCAACGCCCTTCTTGATTTTGGACCGAGCGTCAACAATTGGGACACCACCAATTGATCTTCCCCGCTATAACTTTGAGATTAAGAACGTAGTTGTGGGACTACCTAATCTTGAATGGGAAAAACTCTAGAGAGAAAATTCTCCCTAGAGTTCTTGAGTTGAGAGAATATGAGAGGGCCTTATGGTGGTCATATGTTGTGGTACCTAAACCCTAGGGTTAGTGTTCTATTTATAGGAGAAAGACCATGAATAAAATATTCATTTAAAATCAATTATTTCCATAACTGATTTAATCTTTTCCATAATCAATCAATTCCATAACCAATCAATTCCATAATTGATTAATCTTTTCCATAAATGATTGATCACTTCCATAAGTGATTAATCATTTTCATAATTGATTAATTACCAATTAATTAATCACCAATTAAATATCATATATTTAATTTCAGACCTTCTGTTAGTTAATTAATTAATTAACCAATTAAATATCATATATTTAATTTCAGGCCTTCAATTAATTAATTCCATAATATGAATCAAATTCATATTAAAATTTGAACTCCTTCAAATTCTCTTATATCTTATAAATTTAATATGAATCAAATTCATATTAATATTTGAACTCCTTCAAATATTTATTTCTCTCATAGACTATAATTTAATTAAATCTCATTTAATTTAAACTAAATTGAATAATTAATTAATTCATCTTCTAATTAAATATCATATATTTAATTAGACATATATTTGAACTCTTTCAAATATATTCAATCTCTCAATATAATAAAGTTTAATCTCAAATTAGACTTTATATTTTAATGCATCATTATACATTATATTAATTTGTATCTCATACAATTAACTTAATTCCCAATATGAATTTGAACTATTCAAATTCTCTCAAGATATATTTGTTCCTAATTACTCTTTACGAGCTAGCAGGGGGACCTAATGGACCTACAGATCAGAAGCTCCAATGATATGAGGTTAATGGATTAAACTCATTAATCAGGTTAACCAATATTCATTAACTGTGGGTCATTCCACTAAAGACCCACAGCTGAACTCTTCTCACTGTAGAACATTTATGTGTCCACGGATATAGACCTATACTGGTAAGTCAATCCTTCACGAGTGTCTGTAACTACAGTTGGGCCAAATTACCGTTTTACCCATGTGTTACATCTATCTCCTTAAGTACCAGTGCTCCTCTAATGAACAACCTGTTTATGGTCCAACCAATAAACAGAAAGTCCCTCTCGGGCCAGTGAGAGGGCGGGATCCCTTTGTTCAAGTCCCGGAGTCACCACTTAAAGGAACACTCATCTACTTCTCCTAGAAGTGGGAAGGAGTGAATTCCTTCTTGTGTTGTCATGTCCCCAGCCTCCCACTCGGTCTTATCCCCAAAAAGGAAGGCATATTGAGTCGGCGTATTGGTCACTCTCACCCATGCTAATCAAAGGACAATCCCTCATGAGAAGGAGTTCATGACACACTCAGGATTAAGACTGAGTTACCTAGGTCATCCTATTGAAACAGTAACCTAACTAGTTAACGGTGTTATAACTAATGGTTGACTATTTCGTGGTCCGGTCTTATGCAAACTCATTGCATAGGATACCCCCGCTTGCATGTCTCCTACATGGACGCCTTGGATCAATACGTCTGTATCGAATACAAAGTGGGTCGTATCACATAGTGTTATCAGGATACGGTACTGATGACATGCAAAAATGTCATCATTTTCCTATTAATTTTAGCTAGTTTTGTGCATAAATTGTGAGCTTTAATGAATTTTTATGTTGATTTTACAGAAAACCGAGTTCGGACAGCAAAACTGAGATTTTAAGAGAATTTGGGTAAATTTGGAGACTTTTTGGGCAAATTAAAGAATAACCATTGAAGATCCAAGCCCCAAGGTCCAAGAAGAAAAGGCAATTGAAGTGGAAAGGCCCAAAAAGCCCAAAAGATTAAAGAAAGGAGGCTAAAATCCACAAATCAGGCTTCTAGAAGGCCTAGCGTCGAGACGCTAGGACCGTAGCGTCTCAACGCTAGGTGGTCCGATTCGCGCGTGCAAAAATCGCGACAGCGTCGCGACGCTGTCTGCGTAGCGTCGCGACGCTGCGACAACTTCTGCCCCAAGACAACATGACGTCACAGCGTCGAGACGCTGTGACGTAGCGTCTCGACGCTGCCGACTTGCTCAGCAAGAAATGTCCAGCCCCTTGTGCTATAAAAAGGGCCCTTTCCTTTGGTTCAAATCATCCCAAATTTGGGGGAGCTCTCCCCTAGCTCAATAGAGAGAAAAAGTGAGAAGAATTGTGGAGAAAAAGTGGGAATTAAGCGAGATTCTAAGGCTCAAGATTCGAGATGATCGTAGCGGGAGCTTGGGATCGACTTATCGGTTATTTCTTCCTTACTTCTTTATAATTCCTTGTTGTAATTTGAGTTAGGCCTATGGATCAAGATCATTTTGGCAAAATTATTTCCATGTGTGAGTAGATCTTGAGACCTAGGGTCGTTATTCTAGTTAATTGGATATTGTAGCGCAATTACTTGGATTATGTAATGAAATTCTCCATATTTCATCTATGCAATTCTTGCTTAATGCTTTTAATCTCTTGATCACAGATTAATTGTTATGATGGTCTAAATTGATACTCGACAGAGAGAAATTAGATTAGATCCTAATTGCATGGCTAACGATTGCTTGGAACACGAGAGTGAAAGAGAATTGTTAGAAATTGATTATGAAGTTGCTTAATGCCATACTATGATTAACTAAGGAGATGGACACATAAATTAGTTATGTTAGTATGAGATGTGGAGGAGCTTGAAAGAGAAATCCGCTAAAAATTACTCCTAGATTTATGGAATTGAAGATTATTAGTTACATACATCCATGAAATTGAGCTACAAATCCAAGAAAACTAGATAACACCCTAGGTCAAGTCCCCTTATTTGGTTATTTTCATTTCATTATTGCATGTTTATTTTCATTAATTCCTTAAATTTTCGCACTATCATTCGAGTTGATCTTCTAAATAAAATTAAAACATGATGATTCTTGGTACTTAATGGAATTAATTCAATTTCCCTGAGGATTCGATACTCGGTATTACTACCGTTTTATATTACTTGCGGCCCGTGCACTTTGCGGTCATCAAGTTTTTGGCGCCGTTGCCGGGGAAATTGTAATTTTTTTCGTTAATATTGAGAATTAAGTGTTTGATTTTAATTTAGAAATTTATTTTTCTGCATTTTATTTTTTTTTTTTAGTTTTGTGGAGCTATAAGGTGGATAATCTGTTCTTTTGAGATTTAATCATGGCAGAAGACAAAGCAATTCGAGATTATTTCTTGCCTGAATTTCCATTAAACTATTCTGGAATAGCTTACGAGCCGGTCACTGTTGATGATTTTGAGCTCAAAGCTAGTCTCATTCAAATGGTAAGAGAAAATGCTTTCAAAGGCCACCCATCAGAAGATCCTCACCATCACCTAAGATCATTTTTAAATATCTGTGGAACTGTAAAAATAGGAGGAGTGAGCCCTGACTCAATTCGGTTGCAGTTATTTCCATTTTCTTTGCAAGACAAGGCTAGAGATTGGTTAGACTCGTTAACCTCAAATAGCATCCTTGGTTGGAATGATTTAGTCAAAGCTTTCCTTGCAAAATTTTTCCCATTAGAAAAGATCACCAAGCTTAGAGCTGAAATTGGAAAATTTCAACAATTTGAGGAAGAGCAATTATATGAAGCTTGGGAGAGATATAAGGACTTGTTAAGGAAATGCCCACAGCATGGATATCCTGATTGGCTTCAAATTCAACTTTTCTACAGTGGGTTAAATAGGAATTTAAAGACAATTCTCGACACCACGGCTGGAGGAAACTTCTTAGCCAAAACTGTCAAGGAGGCACGAACCATAATAGAAGAGTTGGCTTTGACAAGTTACAATGGCAACCAGAGTCCAAAATTAAGGAGAAACCATATGAGAATAATGAGATAAGTGCTTTAAGGTTGCAAGTCGAAGCTCTAACCAAGGCTCTAAACAAGCTCACAGGATCAGAAACTCCAAGTTCGCCGAAAGCTGAATTAAGGGAGGAGTTTAAAGAAAAGAAAAGCCCTTTGGAAGAAATGCTGAGAAACTTCATGAATGAGACTAGAAATTTGTATGAAAATGTGCAAGCCAAAGTAGATATTGTCATTAAGAAGATGGAAGCAAAAATGGATCAAATGGCAATGAAGAAAATCCAGCAAGGAAATTTATCTAATGTCATCGCCATGGACACACAAGAACAATGCCTGGCCATAACTCGGAGAAGTGGAAAGCAGGGAGCTGAGAGAAAAGAAGTCAAACAGACCAGCACTAGGAGGATTCTGGATGAAGATGATGATCAAAACACAGAAGAGGAGGAGAAAGCGCCGCCAGCTCCACCTGAAAAGACGTCCCATGAGTTGGTGGACTACTCCAGTGGAAATTGCATGGAACCTTATACCTCACTACCCGAGGAGACTTTGATTGAAAGCTTCTATGAAAGGTTAAAGATGCTAGATTCAGTTGTTGATGGTGATGTGCTTGTTACGACACCCAATGAGGCATGGGAGATCAATGAAAATCTGACAGAAACTACTCAATTCCATGCCACTCCTCATGATGAGCCAGAATGCCAAGTTTCAGAGCAGCAGCAGGAAGGTAAATTAAAAGAAAATCCCATCAAGGTCAGTGATCTTGAACTTAATTTTCCCTATGAGCCTTTTTCATATAGTAATCCATGCAAGTTAGGAGAATGGGATATTGAGAAAAATTCATATCATTCCATGCTTATTTCTTTGTCTCCTAAGAATCATAACTCTGAAATGCATGATTTAGGCTTAGTGATTGCAGTACCTGATCCCCTTGCTGTTAGGCTTAGATGGTATCTAAATAATATGTTCGAGAAAGCGGAGGATTACTTGATTAAAATTTCTTATGCTGTGCACCCAATGTGCAAGTTGAAATTTTTTATGCAGGATCTGAGAAAGAAAAAGAAGAAAGATCCTCTGAGAATCAAGGAAGTGGACTTCGGTTGAAAACACCGAATCCCGTCTAGCTCAGGACGTTAAACAAGCGCTTCTTGGGAGGCAACCCAAGCTGTTTAGGTTTTTAAGTTTTATTTTTGTTTTTTTGTATTGATCATAATGCTCCCTTGAGATTGATCCTTATGTAGGAAGCTCGTGAAATGACACCTATCCGCTCATTCTCTCTTCGGACGAAAATTCAAGACGTTTCAGACTCTCACTTTTTCAGGGCAGTATCGATCTCTCTTTATCTGATTAAATGTTCATACATTGGGGACAATGTATATTTTAAGTTTGGGGGGGAGATTCGCTCTGCTTAGGTTTTGCATAAGAAAAGTAATGCTTATGATGAATTAAATGCATGTTGATGATGATGACGTCTGATGATTTGCTTTTAGCCATGATTCTCTCTTATTATTGCAAATATGGAAGCATGTCTAAATTCAAGAAAATTTAAAATTTTTTTTTTTTTTTTTTGATCCCCTTGCAAAGTATGATGATTCACTTGTTTTATTATGATTTTGAAAGCCTAGATGAAAGTTATATGCTTTGGAAGTTTGTTGTCACTCCGATAGGTGTAAAGTTTGTCTAGATAGCTTTCATGCGTAATAGTTAGTAATACTGAACTTTGGGAAAAAGAAAATGATTTGCTCAATAATAATAATAATAATAAATGCTCCACTTTCTTAAAAGTGTTAGTAACCAGGGGCATTCATGACACCCATCGTTTGCCTTTGCATGAAAACGCTGGAAAGAAATGAGCATGCTTCGGCATCCTGAAAGATGAAGCGCTCGTAGTTGGATGCTTTCATCACCAATGTTGGCAAGCCAGAACGAAGGCGTTACATCTAAAAGGATTATCTTCATATCTAAAAAAAAAAAAAAAAAAAAAAAAAAAAAAAAAAAAAAAAAAAAAAAAAAAAAAGAGAAGTTTGGGGGACACCTCAAGAATCATGAGCACCTTAGTAAGGTAGTGCTTGCTAGATAAGTATGATGGCTAAAAGGGCGGGCTTTAGTGCCAGTGTAGGGGGAAGATGAATGGAGGAGTTTATAAATGATTCCGGGCTAGTAAAAATTGTGGTAAAACAAATGATGATTCATTTTTGCAAGGGAGGATAAGATTAAATTTTAAAACTTCTTGATGTTTGTTCATGCTTACTTATTTGTTTCAATAGTTTGCATTCATGGCTAGAAGCATTGAAGATAGAGTTGTTAGCATGCAAGTTATGATTCATATGTATTACTTTATTTTGCTCGGGACTAGCAAAACTTTAAGTTTGGGGGTGTGATGACATGCAAAAATGTCATCATTTTCCTATTAATTTTAGCTAGTTTTGTGCATAAATTGTGAGCTTTAATGAATTTTTATGTTGATTTTACAGAAAACCGAGTTCGGACAGCAAAACTGAGATTTTAAGAGAATTTGGGTAAATTTGGAGACTTTTTGGGCAAATTAAAGAATAACCATTGAAGATCCAAGCCCCAAGGTCCAAGAAGAAAAGGCAATTGAAGTGGAAAGGCCCAAAAAGCCCAAAAGATTAAAGAAAGGAGGCTAAAATCCACAAATCAGGCTTCTAGAAGGCCTAGCGTCGAGACGCTAGGACCGTAGCGTCTCAACGCTAGGTGGTCCGATTCGCGCGTGCAAAAATCGCGACAGCGTCGCGACGCTGTCTGCGTAGCGTCGCGACGCTGCGACAACTTCTGCCCCAAGACAACATGACGTCACAGCGTCGAGACGCTGTGACGTAGCGTCTCGACGCTGCCGACTTGCTCAGCAAGAAATGTCCAGCCCCTTGTGCTATAAAAAGGGCCCTTTCCTTTGGTTCAAATCATCCCAAATTTGGGGGAGCTCTCCCCTAGCTCAATAGAGAGAAAAAGTGAGAAGAATTGTGGAGAAAAAGTGGGAATTAAGCGAGATTCTAAGGCTCAAGATTCGAGATGATCGTAGCGGGAGCTTGGGATCGACTTATCGGTTATTTCTTCCTTACTTCTTTATAATTCCTTGTTGTAATTTGAGTTAGGCCTATGGATCAAGATCATTTTGGCAAAATTATTTCCATGTGTGAGTAGATCTTGAGACCTAGGGTCGTTATTCTAGTTAATTGGATATTGTAGCGCAATTACTTGGATTATGTAATGAAATTCTCCATATTTCATCTATGCAATTCTTGCTTAATGCTTTTAATCTCTTGATCACAGATTAATTGTTATGATGGTCTAAATTGATACTCGACAGAGAGAAATTAGATTAGATCCTAATTGCATGGCTAACGATTGCTTGGAACACGAGAGTGAAAGAGAATTGTTAGAAATTGATTATGAAGTTGCTTAATGCCATACTATGATTAACTAAGGAGATGGACACATAAATTAGTTATGTTAGTATGAGATGTGGAGGAGCTTGAAAGAGAAATCCGCTAAAAATTACTCCTAGATTTATGGAATTGAAGATTATTAGTTACATACATCCATGAAATTGAGCTACAAATCCAAGAAAACTAGATAACACCCTAGGTCAAGTCCCCTTATTTGGTTATTTTCATTTCATTATTGCATGTTTATTTTCATTAATTCCTTAAATTTTCGCACTATCATTCGAGTTGATCTTCTAAATAAAATTAAAACATGATGATTCTTGGTACTTAATGGAATTAATTCAATTTCCCTGAGGATTCGATACTCGGTATTACTACCGTTTTATATTACTTGCGGCCCGTGCACTTTGCGGTCATCAGGTACCCAACCTTATCCCTATACTATAGACCTTTTAGGTTGTTACTTGAACACCGATCCCCGTATGTCCCCACATACTAGTTCAAGTTACATATAAACAACCTTGGATCTTAGTTTATTGGATTTTGGGTCAAATTGTGCAATATTTAACAATAACACTTTATTGTAGGAACTCAATAACACTTTATTGAAACAAGTATACAATTTGTTTACATTCACTATCTACGAGTTTTAGGGCATAAAACCCAACAATTATCACTGGTGCTAGCTCTTCTGGTATTCAACAACTTAAGTCCCTCCTTAATGCTCATTTTAAGCTCAAGGACTTGGGTCATCTTAAGTATTTTTTGGGTCTCGTGCACGTTCAGCAAAAGGGATTTGTATTTCTCAAAGACAATACACTTTACAATTGTTGGAAGTTGTTGGTCTTCTGGGTTGCAAACTAGTTCCCCTTCCCATGGATCCTTTATTGAAACTCACCGCTGCTAACAATGATGTGTTAGATGATCCTTCTAAATATCGACGTCTTATTGGAAGGTTGTTGTACCTCACCATTTCTCGCCCTGACATAACTTTTGCGGTGAATAAGTTAAGTCAATATGTTTCTCGACCTTGTCGAACTCATCTTTCGGATGTCCATCATTTGTTATGATATTTAAAGAACTCTCCTAGTCAAAGCCTTTTTCTTACAGCTTCGTCCTCTTATCAAATTTGGGCTTTTGCAGACTCTGATTGGGCTTCTTGTTTAGATACAAAATGCTCAACAACTGGTTTCTGAGTTTTCTTGGGTGACTCATTAGTTTCATGGAAATCAAAGAAGCAATCTATTATTTCTCGTTCTTCTGCTGAAGCCGAGTATCGTGCAGTGGTTGTTACTGCTTGTGAAATTGTATAGCTTACTCATTTATTGACAGACTTACAAGTTTCTTCTACCGCTCCTGCACTCCTTTTTTGTGACAACCAAGTTGCAGTTCATATAGATTCCAATCCTATGTTCCATGAACGTACGAAGCACATTGTATTGGATTGTCAATTTGTTTGTAATAAAGTGGTTGAAGGTCAAGTGACTTCTCCGATTCTAAACCTCTACCTTGTTAATTTTTTTTTTTTCAAAAAGATACTCTTGGAAAAGAGTTTTAAAATCCTTTCTTATTTTAGGGGTACTTTATTCTTCTTTATTGAAAGGCCACAATGGATTTAGAAAGTCCTTGCCCGTATATTGAAAAAGTCTTTGCCCGTATATTAGAAAAATATTAAGGATAATTGTAATGGGTTGCAAAATTAGGGTAAATAATGACAAATATAGAAATTTTTAAAAATATTTGCAAATATGGCAAAAATTTTTAATTAATTTTTTATATCCCTATTTTGCCCCTGAATTACGCTCGCACATCTTCTTCTTCATGCTCTGGTTTTCTTCTTTCTGATTGTTTTCTTTCCGTTTTGTCTCGTCTGGACTGATAGAAACTTTCTATCACTAATAGAATCTATCACTAATAGAAAAATTTTCTATCAGTGATAGAAGATTTCTATCACTGATAGAATGTCTTCACATTGATAGAAACACAACAAAACAAAACAAAAGATAACAATAAAAAGTTTGTAGAAAACAACACGATATCAGAACACCAACACTTATAGAAAGTCATTGATAGAAACACAACAACAACAATATAGAAAGACAACAATAACCAAACAACTAGTTTCTATCAGTGATAGAAACTTTCTATCAGTGATAGAAAAACTTTCTAAAACTTTCTATCAGTGATAGAAAAATCCAACAACCAAATATCAAAGACAATCACAACCAACAAACAATATGATATCAGAACACCAACACTTATAGAAAGTCACTGATAGAAACATAACAACAACAATATAGAAAAACAACAATAACCAAACAACTAGTTTCTATCAGTGATAGAAAGTTTTCTAAGTTTTCTAGGTTATTAGTGATAGAAACTTTCTATCACTGATAGAATCTATCAGTGAGAAAAATTTTCTATCAGTGATAGACAATGAATTTCGTGGGTTCAGGGTTTTGAATGGGCATTTTAGTAATTTTACTTTTCAGATGGTGAGATTTTGCCATTTTTACAAATATTTATGCGGGTCGCTACTTTTGCAATTAGTTTGGGTCATTTTGCTACTTTTGCAACTGGCCCAAATATTAAACTTGAGAACAATTGCTTCCAAAAAGCTAGGCCTAGAAGCGTTTGGAAAGGGCAAATTTCTTTTATTTCCACTTGAGTGTTGAAATAAAATTTAAATCTTATTAAAGTTTATAACTATTTCATTTCTAATGTTTTTCTTGCTGAAATCCACCAAAATCATTTAAAAAAAAAATCCAAGGTCAAATAAATATACATTAATTCAAAAAATACATTTCTAAAAAAAAAACAAACAATAATTTGTTATCACGTGTTAGTTTATAGCATTGAATCATTATTTTTCTAGGATTAGGTTTTTTTAGTTCAACAATAGTAGGGTAGAGAATCAAAGCATGGATATTTGAAAGGGTAATTGGTATCCTATATACTAAGCTATGTTTAAATTGGCTCTAAAATTTAGACTCTTAAATAATTTAAATAATATTTTACCATTACAAGTAGTATAAAAGAGTTTGGTTTACCATTATATTCTATTAGTGTACAATAGATGAAATTGTAGGAGAGACCTAATTCAAATTTAATATGACATTAAAAGAGTCACAATTAAGTACCTAGAGTCAAGTTGAATATGACTGTTTTTTAATACAACAAATATGGAGTATGAGAATTTGAACCTTTGTTTTTTTGGACAACATGTAGAGGTGGAATTTGAACCTTTGACCTCTAACTTTCGCACTACAATTTATTTAGTCTTTTTTTTCCCAAAAAAGATTTAACTAAAAAACTTTTTTTTTCCCAACCAGAAGAACGATTTTTAGAATAAAGAAAAGAAAAAAATCAACAGAACTATTTTGACCTATTTTCTTTATATTTTCTAGAGAATCTTAAATTATAAGATCGAATACATCTCCAAATATTTTTAAGAAAACAAAAAATAAAAAAAATAGTAAGGAATATTTTTTTTTTTTTTTTTTGATATCCGTGAGTATCCGAACTAGCTTACGCACACCTCGATTAGTCTCATGGGACAATCGTCTGATCCTACTACATTGGTTGTCAAGGAAACTCGTAAGATATTAAATATTCTAAAATTATTTAAAAATAAGTTTTTTCTTTTCATATATATTTAGATAGAAGTCAATTTTAACGTTAAAATTTTGTCCTATTAAATTGAAGCTAAGCTTAAATAAATCATGGTTTCCTTAAAAAGAGTGTCCAATTGGCCATGTTAACTTGCTAATTAACCACTCTATGAACTAGTAACCACCTTAATCATGTCCTTTTGGATTGCATTAACTTAGTTTGGCATAATTTTTTCCAATTCAACCATAATTATCTTAATTTCATCGAAATTCACACGTATAATTTAAAAATAATAGTAAAAACAACTTTTTGAAACTTTTTTTTTTTTGGTGGTGGCTTCCACGTGGAATTCAAATCCAACCAAATGGACGAGTCATCAATTTTACGTTGCCAAATGTGGGCCACGCAAAAATCGTTGGTTTGTTTTTTAGAAATTTTGGTAGATAACCCGTTTTGGAGACATATTTTCACATGTGTCTAAAATTTTGGATATTTACAAGATTAGATTTTCAGCTATATTTTCTTACCTTTATACCCTTGTTTTTATCATCTATTTTCAATTAATATTAAAAATGATAATATTATATTCCATATTCATCAAATTCCCTAAATTTAGGAATGTTTCAATTAAAATTATATGATCAATTATTATATAAAATATTATCTAAACAAATTCCTTAATTGAAAATATTATTGTACGCGACCAGAAACAAAAGGCAAATGGATATGTTCCAAGACTCCCTCAATAGATGTGAGCTTATGGACGTCGGGTTCTCTAGAGATAATTTCACCGGGAAAAGAGGTAAAAACAAAAAATCCCAAATTAAGGAGCGCTTAGACAGGTTTTGTATAAACCATTCTATGGCTGTATTAGCCCCTGATATCAAAGTTAAGCATTTAAATTACTTTGGCTCGGATCATAGAGCAATCATAGCGTGCTGGGAGGATGATCCCACCCCTGCTATGATTTTGAAGAAAGGAAAAATGCTGCGTTTTGACGAAGGTTGGCTGAAAGTCAAAGGCGCTAGGGATGTTGTTGCTAACAGTTGGGTGGGCTGACGAGTGAAAAGGGCGCACAATCTTAGCACCAAAATTCTGAGGTGCATTCATAAGCTACACAAGTGGAATAAATATCGTTTGAAAGGAAGCTTACAAAAAGCTATTGTAGTGAAAGAGGAAGAACTACAGAAGCTACAAACAGGGGATGAAAATCAGAATTGGGATAAAATTGATGAACTAGAAGATGAACTTGAGGACCTCCTAAATGAGGAAGAAGAATACTGACGTATACGATCGAGAGAAGATTGGTTGAAAAGTGGTTGACCGAAACACCAAGTGGTTCCACACAAAAGCCTCTCAAAGAAGGAAGAGGAACAAAATTGAGGGACTTTTTTCAGCTGATGGTGAATGGAAGGAAGAGGAGGATAGTATTGGGTCAATTGTAAAACCCTATTTCAAAGCCCTGTTTCAATCCTCCAATCCATAAACAAAGGCTATACAAAAAGTTACTGACCTCATCCATCCAATGATAACAGAAGATATGAGCAGAGAATTGGATATACCTTATTCAAGGGGAGAATTAGAAGCGGCAATGAAAAGTATAAGCCCAAGTAAAGCTCCTGGAGTGGATGGCACTCATGCATCTTTCGATCAACAATTATTGGGACATAGTGGGGGAAGACACATTGGAGGTATGCCTCAAAATCCTAAATGAGGACGCAGACATAACCCCCCTAAACAAAACCTTGATTGCACTCATCCCTAAAGTCAAAGAAGCAAAACATATGCATGATTTTCGGCCAATTAGCCTGTGCAATGTGAGCTACAAGATCATTGCAAAGGCTATTGTAAACCGGTTCAAGAAAGTGTTAGATAAGATTACCTCCCCTTCACAGGCGGCGTTTGTCCCAAGAAGGCTAATCTCAGATAATGTGATCACCGGCTTTGAGTGCATACATGCTATAAATAACAAAAAGAAGGGCAAAGAAGGTCAAGTGGCTATTAAACTCGATATGAGCAAGTGCTTCATTAGAGAGATGTTGATAAAGCTGGGATTCAGTGAAAGATGGACAAAGAACATAATGAGATGTGTGGAAACCGTAACTTTCTCAGTTCTAACAAATGGCACCCCACAAGAAGAGTTTGCTCCAAAGCGAGGAATCAGACAAGGAGATCCACTATCACCATACCTATTCCTCATTTGCGCGGAAGGATTCTTGAGACTCCTGTCCAGGGAAGTTGAAACTCATAACTTTAAGGGTTTTCGTATTAATAATCATTGTCCTACGCTCTCTCACTTATTTTTCGCAGATGATAGTCTCATTTTTTGCAGGGAAAACACAAAGGAATGTCAAGTACTCAAAGAGATATTAAAAAATTACAAGGAAGCATCAGACCAAAAGATAAATTTGGATAAGTCTGCATTCATGTTAAGTAAGAACGTGAAGCAGGAGGAAGGCAGAATCGTCGAAGAGATCCTTGAAAAAAAAAAAAAGAACAAAGGCTCTGGGCAATTATTTGGGAATGCCATCCCAAAATAGTAGGCATAACCGCAAATTGTTTGACAAAGTACGACAGAAAGTGTCAAAGCTTCTTCAAGGATGGAGTGAAAGGCTCTTTTCAGCGGGAGGCAAAGAAATACTGATCAAGGCAGTCATACAAGCAATCCCTACATACAATATGAGTTGTTTTAAGCTCCCCAAACACCAATGTGATGAAATAAACAAGATGTGCGCTAGATTTTGGTGGGGAGAGATGGGTGACAAGAAAAAATACATTGGGCCAGTTGGAAAAAGTTTTGCAAAAGTAAAGAAATGGGGGGCCTCGGATTCAGAGATCTTAATATGTTCAACAAGGAACTCCTAGCAAAACAAAGCTGAAGAATACTTAGGGAGCCTGATAGCATGCGACCCTTGGATACCTAGGCAAGGAATGAGAGTACCTTTGATGGTTCCCACTGATTGGCAAGGAAGGAGGGTTAATGACTTGATAAGAGAGAATGGGGAATGGAATGAGGTTTTGATAAGGAGACTCTTTATTCCAATGGATGTTGAAGACATCCTTACAATTCCCCTTGGGCATCGAATCGAAAGAGATGAATTAATTTGGAACTTAGATCCTAAAGTTATATTTGAAGGGAATAAAAGTCCCCACGCAGCGGAAGCGCATCGATTGGACCTTACGCCGTATATTAATTAACATTAAAATACCGTTACGATAACTCAAACAAAACTTTAAACTAACTTTAAAGTCGCTGTAAAATTGGTTTAAACATGCTAAAAATAAATCTAAATTTATTTTAAAACTTTTCTAACGAAAAGAGGAAGAACCGTTACAAACCTCCGTTGTAGACTTGACCGTTCTTCGCCAACGACGCTCCAACGAACGAAAACGCAGCAGCCTTCTCGCCTCTTGATCGCTGGATTTTCTTCTTTGAATGACACAATAACCACAGAGGTTACACCGGTATGTCTCTAAGTCTAGGAGGCCAAAGACTTGTGGGAGTCTTTCTCTAAGAGGGAGGCTAGAGAGAATTCTAGGTCTTGTCTTTCAAGAGTGTCAAGTGTCATGACCAATTAGGTCTAGTGTTCTATTTATAGAAGAGAGGCCATGAATAAAATATTCAATTAAATCAATCTTTTCCAAAATTGATTCAATCTTATTCCTTAATTAATCAATCATGATCAATCAATTCCCCAATTGATTAATCTTTTCCATAAATGACTAATTTCTTCCATAAGTAATTAGATCATTCCCATAAATGATTAATCACTTCCTTAAGTGATTAATTATTTACATAATTGATTAATTCATGGTTAATGAATTCTTTAATTAATTAACCACCAATTAAATATCACATATTTAATTTCCGGCCTTGAATTAATTAATTTTGCCCAAACACTTTTAGGACTTAAATTAATTAATTCTTTCAATCTTCCATAAATTTATATTTGAACTTCTTCAAATATTAATTTCTCTCATAATAATATATCAATATATATTATATTTATTTCCCTTAGTAAATTGAACATTTTCAATTTACATTTAATTACTTAGTTGCCTCAAATTACTTTACGAGCTACCAGTGGGACCTTATGGACCTGCAGATCAGAAGCTCCAACGATGTGAGATTAATTGGTTAAACTCATTAACCACAATAATCAATATTCGTTAACTGTGTGTACATTTCACTATAGACTCACAGTTGCACTCTTCTCACTGCAGACATATTTTCTGTGTCCACGGAACTTAGACAAATATCGACTAGTTAGTCCTTCACGAGTGTCCGTAACACCAGTTGGGTCAAATTACCGTTTTACCCCTGGGTCACCTCTATTTCCTTAAGTACCGATTCTCCTCTAATGAACAATCTGTTCATGGTCCAACCATCAAACAGAAAACCCTCTCGTGCCATTGAGAGGGTAGGGCCCTTTGTTCAAGACTCGGAGTAACCACTTAAGGGAACACTCATCTGCTTCCCTAAAGTCGGGAAGGAGTGAATTCCATCTTGTACGATTATGTTCCCAGCTCCCCATTCGATCTTGTCCCCAAAGTGGTAGGCTTATTGAGTCGGCGTATTGGCCACTCTCACCCATACAAATCAAAGGACAATCTCTCATGAGCAGGAGTCCATAATCAACTCAGGATTAAGACTAAGTTGTCTCGGTCGTCCTAGTGAAAATAGAAAACCAACTAGTTAACGGTGTTATAACTAGTGGTTACTATTTCGCGGTCCGATCTTATGCAAACTCATTGCACAGGATACCCCCACTCGCATGTCTCCTACACGAACGTATTGGATCGCAACGTTTGTATCAAATACAAAGTGGGCCGTATCCATAGTGTCACCAGGATAAGGCACCCAGTCTTATCCCTATACTATAGACCCTTTAGGCTGTTTCTTGAACAATGATCCCATATGTCGCTACATATAGTTCAAGACTCATATTACAGCCTTGGATGTCTAGTTTATTGGATTAGGGTTATTATTAGGCAAAGACAAACATAAAATACCTAATAACAATTAATGGAAAAATATATCAATATTATTTCATTAATATCCGGTCAACGGTTACATTCACTATCTACGAGTTTTAGGGCATAAAACCCAACAATATTCAGTGTAGAAAGTGCGTACCACCTAGCCACAAACGTCTACCAAGCAGATGAAGCATTCGGATCAAATAACATTCGAGCAAAAAAGAAATGGCAAAGCTTGTGGAAACTCAGCATCATCCCCAAAGCAAAGATTTGTTTCTGGAAAATTCTGAAAAACTTAATCCCTAATAAAGCAAACTTATCACGAAAAGTCTAGATATTAACCCTCTTTGCGTTTTTTGCAGGCAATCAATAGAAGATACATCCCATGTGATCTGGAATTGCAAAAAGGTAAAGCAAATATGACTGAATTTGTTCCCTAAACTAATGGATGTGTTTGGTGTTAACAGGAAGGAGATAACTCTCCACGACTTCTAGGAAGATCGGAGCAAAATCCTGGATAAAGAAGAACAGGAGCAGATGGCAATAGTCTCATGGACGATTTGGAGCTACAGAAACAAAATTACACACAGTAAGGAGGAAGCTGATATTCAAACTATGATACGATGGATCAAAAGAAACCTGGAAGAAAAGAAGAAAAGGCTGGCGAACGTCCCAAATCCCAGATTGGAGAGCCTCTGGAATCATGAAACTTGGACCCCACCCCCAGAAAATTGCCTGAAGATGAATACCGATGCCTCATGGAATGAAGATCTCAGAATCGGCGGCGTCGGCTGGATTGTTCGTGATTCCTCAGGATGTCTAATTCAAGTAGGATGTAAGCGAGTTAGTCGAAAATGGCAGATCAAATCACTTGAAGCTCTGGAAATCAAGGAAGGACTGGAAGAGTTCAAATCAGGGGATAATCATAGAACCTTACCTCTAATTGTGGAATCTGATGCAATGGAGGTCGTGAGAGCCTTGAATCATGAAGCCCAAGACATTTCCGACACCAAAGTGATCTTGAATCAGGTGGAATCCCTTGTGTCTAGTTTATGAGTCTTGGCTTTTGCAAAGTGCCCTAGAAGAGGCAATCGAATTGCTCACTCCCTTGCGCGAGCTGCGGTTGGAATTCCACCGGAGCCTTCCCTGTCGATCGTCGTCGTCGATAGCTACAGTAAGCGTGTTGATTGTTTTGTTGGTGGTTCTGTTTTTGGTCTCTCTTCCACACTGGAAGATGAGCGTTTGTGGAGGGTGGTTAATCCCCCTTTTTGGCTTGCCTCTTTAATTGAGGAAGAAACAGTTGTAACTATCCCTTTTTCTTATTAATGCAGTTTCTTTTTTCAAAAAAAAAATATATACATGATATGAAACAAATATACAACTATATATAAAAAAACACCATGTTATGAAACAAATATACAACTGTATATATATAAAAAAAAACTTTATTATTTTTCAAAAACTCTCTTCCCCGACAACCATGTGACTTCTCATTGAGCTCCGTGTTGTATAAGCTCCATATTGTATATATATATACATACATGATATATATATATAAGGTATATATGAAATTATTAACGAATATCGACACTTTTTTTAAATGAAAAAATCTGAAAAAAAAAATCGTTTAGACCAAACCAGAGCACGAAAATGAAAAAAAGAATATTGGTAATTGAATAAAATGAAAGGAAAATAGACATAAAATAAAATCGAGATTTTTTTTAAGATGGTGAGTGATTTTAGGGATCCTTCCAAAATTGGAGAGTGAATTAATGGGTTGAATTTTTTTAATAGGAAAGAATAAAATATGGTTTTTTTCTTTTATGATTTTTTATTTTATTTTAAATACAAAAAATAGGAAAGAGGGCATAAATGTAATTGAATAACAACTTATATGTAACAACTCTAAGTTCTTAGGCTATTTGCGTAAAAAATGGTAGGTTTGGACAAAAACGAACAAAAACGAAATATAGGGTCCATTTATAAGCTAATCATGTACTTATCCCTTTTCCTTTTTTTTCTTTTTTTTTTTTTTTTTTTTTTTTTTTTGATAATATGTGGGAGGAGGATTCGAACCACATACCTTGTGGTTATCAATACAATTTTATGCCAATTGAACTAAGCTCTTGTTGGCACGCAAAAATCATTGGTTGAAACTGTGTTTGATGGACATATGAGATTTTTTTGATCTGGAGGATTCTGAGCTGATTTAGGGGTAAATTAGAATATAAATAGGTTTAAAAGATATTTTGAAAAATTAGAGTATTTGGAACAAAATTGACGAAAATGAGTAGGTTTTTTTTTGTTATTAATTTTCGTGTGTTGAAGCTACGAAAACAAACTTAGAAGCTCAGGGAAATTGATTTAATTCCATTAATTACCAAGAACCATCATGCTTAATTTTATTCAGAAGCTCAATTATAAAGAAATAAAGAACTAACAAGAAACTAAACAAATCATGCAATAAAATGGGAATATCCTATTAAGGGGACTTGACCTAGGGTTTTATCTAGCTTTCTTGGATTTCTAGCTCAATTAATTGGATGAGTGCACTTACTAAACTTCAATTCCATAAATCTAGAAGTAATTTTAAGCAGATTTCTCTTTCAAGCTCATCCACATCTCAAACTAACATAACTAATTCATGTGTCTATTTCCTTAGTTAATCATAGTATGGCATTAAGCAACTTCATGATCAATTTCTAACAATTCTCTTTCACTCTCGTGTTCCAAGCAATCGTTAGCCATGCAATTTGGATCTAATCTAATTTCTCTCTGTCGAGTATCAATTTAGACCAACACATCAATTAATCCGTGATCAAGAGATTAAAAGCATTAGGAATGAATTGCATAGATGAAATATGAAGAACTTCATTACATTATCCAATGAATTAAGCTACGATATCCAATTAGCTAGAATAACGACCCTAGTCTCAAGATCTACTCATAAATAGGAATAATTTTCCCCAAGTGATCTTGATCCATAGGCCTAACTCAAACTACAATAAAGAATTACAAAGAAGGAAGAAATAACTGATAAGTTGATCTCAAGCTCCCTTCACAATCATCTCGAATCTCCAGCCTTGGAATCTCGCTCAATTCCACCTTTTTCTTCACAACTCTACTCTCTTTTTCTCTCTTTTGAGCTAGGGGAGAACTCCCCAAAAATGGGATGATTTGAAGCATGGGAGAGGGGGCTATTTATAGGAGGGGCGAACCTTTTCTTGTTGAACAAGTCGACAGCGTCGCGACGCTACGTCACAATGTCTTTCTTGTCGCAAAAGTTGGTGCAGCGTCGCAATGCTACATGGACAGCGTCGACGCTGTCGCGATTCCAGATTTTTCTTCGCTGCCTCCTAGCGTCGAGATGCTCTTAGCTCTAGCGTCGAGATGCTAGGCCTTCTAGAAGCTGACTACACGAATTTTAGCCCTCTTTTCTTCATTTCTTTTGGGCTTTTGGGCCTCACTCCAAATGTCCTCTTTTCTTTTCTTGATTCTTACTTGGATTGGGACTTTTTGGGTTCCCCCTTTGACCCATGGTTGGATTTTAGGCTTGGATTGCTCATTTTTGGGCCTTTTTCCACCAAAAATCCATAAAATGCTCCTAAAGACAAAACAATGAATTATTTAAGATTTATTCAATAAAACACAATTAAAGCGCTCAAAAGCTTAATAGTTTAGGACTAAAATAGCGACATTTCTGCTCGCTATCATAGATCAAGCGTGGTATGCAGACAGTGGAGCCACAAATCACACAACTGTTGAACTTGGTTATCTCACTGTCCAAGCAAATTATAATGGTAAGAATTCTCTACTTGTTGGTGATGGCTCAAAACTCAAAATAGCTCACATAGGAGAATCTTCAATCTATAATCCTCTTCTAAATCACGAAAACATTTCCTTGAAACAAATCTTACGTGTTCCTGCCATTAAAAATAATCTTCTTAGCATATCTAGACTCGCTGCTGATAACAACTTATTTGTTGAATTTAACACACACCAATGTTTTGTTAAGGACAAACAAACCGAGGGTGGTGCTGCAAGGAACACTTGAAGAAGGCCTATACCGCTTCTATCTTCAATCCACTCGACCAAACACCCCAAGTCAACATTCATAGAAAATTTCTCAGCCATCAGTATTGTTTGTTTCTGTTAGTAATTCTAAATTTTCAAATAAAGGTGTGTCTAAATCTAGTGTGTGCACTCCAAATGTATGACACAAACGTTTAGGCTACCCTTCTCTTCATGTTTTGAATTATATCATCAAATCTTGTAACATTTCCATTTCAATAAATGAGAAATTACAATTCTGTGATGCTTGTGTGTATGGCAAATCCTAAAATCTACCCTTTAAAGTTGCCCCCAATATCACCACTACTCCTCTCCAATTAGTTTACAGTGATCTTTGGGGCCCACTCCAATCACTTCATCTGCTGGCCATAAATTCTACATAAGTTTTCTTGATGATTATACCCATTTGTTATTCATTTGTCCTCTCAAAATCAAGCTGAAACCACTGCAACTTTTCTTCAATTCAAAAGAATGATTGAAAATAAATTTGACAAGAAAATCAAAACTCTTCAAACCGATTGGGGTGGAGAATTTAAACCTCTAATCCCTCACTTAAAAGAGTTTGGTATTGAACTTCGTCACTCTTGACCTCACACAAGTCGACAAAATGGTCGTGTGGAACGCAAGCATAGATAAATAGTGGAAATCGGCCTCACACTTCTTGCTCAAGCATCTTTACCCCTCAAATATTGGTGGGAAGCCTTTTCATCTGCCACTTACATCATTAATAGGCTACCAACAACTACTCTTAATAATCAATCTCCCTTCCAAAAAGCCTATGGTCGACAACCTGATTATTCATTTCTCAAGATCTTTGGTTGCTCTTGTTTTCCATGTCTTCGTCCCAATCAAAAACACAAATTTCAATTTCATTCCATCAAATG
Source organism: Luffa acutangula (assembly GCA_036850905.1). Taxonomy (NCBI): domain Eukaryota; kingdom Viridiplantae; phylum Streptophyta; class Magnoliopsida; order Cucurbitales; family Cucurbitaceae; genus Luffa; species Luffa acutangula. The sequence goes on along the minus strand of CM072094.1, from coordinate 5,453,433 downwards.
CACCTTCCTTGGATATAGTGAGTCATACAAAGGTTACTTGTGTTTAAGTCCTAATGGTCGTCGATACATTTCTAGACATGTTATATTCAATGAACATGAGTTTCCATATGCCTCCAAACAATCAAATCCTTCAACAAATGTTCCACCATCTCCAATTCACAACCAATCTAACTCATTTGCTACTGTCTCTTTGCCAACCTCTCACACATTTTCACCACCATCCATACCTTCACTGTCTTCTCATACATCATCTTCATTGCCCAGTACCTCAAATCCTCCCATTATATCCAATTCTTTTCCATCAACTCAAGATACAAGCTCCTCTCTGTCTCCAATAATCAATCCATTACCTATTTCTCCATCACCTCCTCCTCCTCCATTTTCGTCTCACCCTATGCAAACTCGATCTAAGTCCAGAATTTTTAAGCCACGGGTTCTTCTATCTCAATCTAATTTTTCTCTTATTGAGCCTACTAATATTAGATATGCTTTTACCTCCAAAGAATGGAAAAAATATATGGACAGTGAGTATAATGCCTTGTTATCCAATGCTACTTGGACTCTTGTACCTCATTCTCCTCATCTTAATGTTGTAGGTAACAAGTGGGTCTTTCATATCAAATACAATTCAGATGGGAGTATTCAACGACATAAAGCTCGTCTTGTTGCCAAAGGATTTCATCAAACACCAGCTATTGATTTTGGTGACACATTTAGCCCTACGATCAAACCACCTACTGTCAAGATCATCTTCACTCTTGTTGTCTCTCATGGTTGGCCGGTGCGCCAACTTGATATAAACAATGCATTCCTCAATGGCAATCTCAAGGAGAATGTATACATGGTTCAACCGGAAGGCTATGTTGAACTGAATCGTCCACACTATATATGCAAACTTAACAAAGCACTCTATGGTCTCAAACAAGCGTCTCGTGCATGGTATGATCATCTCAAATGTTGCCTACTTTAGTGGAAAATTTTTAAACTCAAAAGCTGATAGCTCCTTGTTTTACTATGCTGAGAATGGACACCAAGTCCATGTACTGGTGTATGTTGATGACATTTTAATTACAGGAACATCATCTACTCTCATCAACACCTTTATACATCGCCTCAACAATTTTTTTTGCCTTAAAGGACCTTGGGCATCTACATTATTTCTTGGGTATTGAGGTCAACTGGACACCTAATGGTATGACACTTTCTCAACAGCGATACATTACTGAACTTATTCGCAAAGCTGGTTTCCAGAACTTAAAACCATGTCCTACACCAGCTGTTGTTGGTCGTTCTCTCTCTGTCTATGGAGGTTCTTTACTTGAAAATCTGTCTACTTATCGAAGTCTAGTAGCTGGTCTTGAATACCTATCACATACTCGCCCAGATGTTGCCTATATAGTCAACAAATTAAGCCAATTTCTTCAAGTACCAACCACGGATCACTGGCAAGCTCTCAAGCGTGTACTTCGCTACCTTCAAGGTACTTCACACCTTAGTCTTCACATCTTTCCGTGCTCTAAACTCACTTTATCTGGCTATTCGGATGTTGATTGGGCTTGTTGCCCGGATGATCACCACTTAATTGGAGCTTATTGCATCTTCTTTGGCACCTTCCTTATCTCATGGTCATCTAAAAAGCAGTCTGTAGTTGCTCGCTCCAATGCTGAAAGTGAGTATCGTGCAATGGCTCAAACTTCTACTGAAATAAGTTGGCTTCAACATCTATTACACGAGATCGGTCTCAATTCTCACATTCTTTCATTTTTATGGAGTGATAATATGAGTGCAATTTCTCTGGCATCCAATCCTGTTTTTCACTCACGCACTAAACATATTGAACTGGACATTCATTTTATTCGCCACAAGGTTCACAGCAACACATTGGCAGTATTAAATAACATGGGCTTTCATCTCAAAACCAATTGGCAATGAGTGGAGTGGCCCTTGTAACTTATATATTGTGAGGTCTCCACCAATCTTTTCAATGTGGGATTCTCAACATGCGGTTCCATCTCAAAACCAATTGGCAATGAGTGGAGTGACCCTTGTAGCTTATATATTGTGAGGTCTCGTGGAGTGACCCTTGTAGCTTATATATTGTGAGGTCTCCATTAATCTTTTCAATGTGGGATCCTCAACATGCCCCCTCAAGATGGTGCCTCTTTGGGTTCACCATTCTTGGATCGGATCCCAATTTCTTTTATTGGACCGAATACCCGTTTGGGTTTAATGGGCTCTGATACCATATTAGATAACATGAGGTTCCATCTCAAAACCAATTGGCAATGAGTGAAGTAACTCATGTATCTTATATATTGTGAGTTCTCCACTTATATTTTCAATGTGGGATCCTCAACAGGCAGTTCGTTATGTTCCATCACATGATCAACTCGCTGACTTCCTTACTAAACCCTTGTCACTTGTTGCTTTTGCCAACTTCATATCCAAATTTGGGGTTATTCAACCCATGCGTTTGCAGGAGGATGTCACTGAACAAGCCAAAACTGCTTCAAATCCACCTAAATCAAATCTGTGGAAATCTCTCCAAAGACAACCAATTGATTAATTGATTCCATTGCCAAATATAATTGAATCAATCCCATTATTTTAAGCAATCTATTTTCCTTATGTAATTTATATTTTCCTTCTTTATTTATTCCTTCGTTAGGTAATTTATTTTGTATGCATTTTCCATATCTAGAGGTTTATCATTCTGTTGAATTTATTGGCACCATTACCACAAAATGTTAACAAGGAAAAATAAAAATTCTCTCTATTACTATTCTGCTTAAAGTTTCTCTATGCATGTATGTATGTATAAAGTGTAACATGATAACCTGAACAACTATAGACTAAAGATAATGGTGTATTTTGTTCAAGAAGAGTGCACAACTATAGACTAAAGATAATGGAGTATTTCGTTCCAGAAGAGTGCAAGAAAACAAGAAAGGTGTATTACTCTAACTCAGTTATTCCTCTAATGTTTAAATACTTGAATTCTCATGGTACTTGAATTTTTGTGGTTGTTGCGGTTAGTTTGTGCTCTTTTTTTTTTCCTTGTAAATACATCTTTGTAAGTAACGCATCCTCTTTTAAACTTGTAAATAACTAGTGGTTGATATGTGTAAGTTTGATTTGTAAGTGATGTGAGGTTCAAATTGACTCTTCTTCCCACTCCGATCTAATTGCTCTATCCTCGTCTACTACATGACATTGCCTTCAATCTAATGAATTTTACCTCTCATTTCCATGTAGGTGTTGGAGTGCTCAAAGTGATGATTAAAAGAACTTAGGAAACTAAAAACCAAAATAAGTAATTGAATAATGGGTTTTTTTTTGTTTAGTGACTAATGAATATGGTATGTTCACTCACGTTAGTTCTAGTTTATGTAAAAATTGATGTAATATATAAATTTGATCATACTAAGTTTGTATGTGTAAGTAAATGTTTGATTTTATTTGGTCCAAGGATATATAAAAGTTCTCACCCATAAGAGAGTCATTGCAGTAAAATACCCAAGAAAGAGTCTTCGGGAGTGGAGTAGGGATTTCCGCCACTTTAAAATTTTCCGGTGTTATCTCTTTCTCTCTACTCTTTCAGTTTCCACTATTTATTTTTATGAGTAGATTGCATGCCTCGGAAAATTGTAAAATATTTCTAGCCTATTTTATATTTTATAGTGCTTATTATTAAATCAATTTAGTTTAATTTAACCAAAAAAAATTTAAAATTTTATTAAGCTCACCCCCCTCTAGTGTTTTCATATGATCCTACAAAACTGTCATTGATCGGTCGAGTTTGTTAAATGCTCGAGACCAAATAAATTTATAAACTTCGCGCTTAGCTACTTTGCAGTAGTAGTGGTCAGGTCGTCCACAAGGGAGGGAGTTCTCTTATTGAAATTGGGTTTCTATGTGAAAACACAAAGGGGGTTGGAAAATGGATTTTTGTCACAAAATGAAATAAAAAAAACGGGAATGGTAAAAAATTGCCATAATAAAAATAAGCCTACAAAAGATAGAAATTCGGGTCGAAAACAGATAAAGAAAACAATCGTTGGATTAGGATTTTCTTGCTGAATAACTTGTGACTTGGCTTCCTAGTTTGCTCTAAATATTAATCTCATGAAATCTAATTCAAGTCCGATATTGCTTCATGGTTACTCAGAGGATCCTTTTAACTAACCTGTGTGATAGCACACATAACGAGCTATTTTTCCTGGTATATTTTAGTTAGACTTTGAGAACTATTTGGCCATTTTGATGCCCTTTGTCTTTCTTTTGTAGGAATTGATCATAAGGATGAAAATTGAAGTTGTGGAAGAAAAATGATGATTTTGAAGCAATTGAAAGAGTTGAAGTGAAGAAAAGTGGAAAAAGAAGAAATTACAAGAACCTCAACCCGATAGGGCAGCGTTGAGACACTGCCTTTGGGCGTCTCAACGCTATCATGAAGACAGTAGGCGTGTATATGAGGTAGCGTCTCGACGCTGCCAAGTTTATTCCTTATTTATTTGCACGATAAGGGACAACGCGTCGAGATGCTGGCTCTAGCGTCTCGATGCTGTCGATAGATTTCCTATAAATAGAGCATGATCTAGGACAAGGAGGAGGCCATTTGGTTAAATTTTAGCCCTAATTCTGACTAGAGACCTTTGGTGGGAACTGAAGCAAGGATAAGAAGCGGGAATCAAGTGAGAAGGCGTGGAGATCGTGACGGGGACATACGATTTCAACAGATTCGAGTTTTATCCCTTTCTTTCCCTTTTATCTAGTTGTTTTTATGGTTTTTCTTTCAATTAGTGTTTGTAGTTCAAAAACTATGAGTTGCTAATTTTTTATCTTAGGGATTGATGTAGTTGTTTAGATTGTTGGATTGATTTATGGATTGAATGTGCTTTTATTTTATTCATGCAATTATATTTGAATACTTTCAATTAATTGGCCATTGATTGAATAATTTTGTGTTGAATCTTGCTCGAGAGAGGAGATTTAACTTAGACCCTAATTGTATGACTTAAGTAAAATTCTAAGATCGGAAGATTTAGAATAATTTTAGAAGTTGTAAAGAGGACTAAACACAAGGTCTTGCATGCTAATGAACTTAGATAGGGATATTGAGTTTATTGTATGCATGAGAATCATTTATGTTCAGGAGAGATAATTGTGATTAAAATTTCCTTGACTTATAAAATAATTGCACATTAAAATTCATTCCCATTAATCCATTCTCAATTTCAAATAATGAAATCAATTCCCTAAGGGTCTTTCCATTTGAATCTCCCCATTTATTTTATGTTTTTGTCTTTAGATTTATCTTTCTCATTAAGTTTGGATGTCTAAATAAAGTTGGAAAAGTATTCACGGTAATCAATCTAATTAGAAAACCAATTCAGAGGACGACATTCGATTTCTTAATCACTATATTATAACTTGACCCATATGCTTGCGATAGCAAAATTGCTCATCAAGTTTTTGGTGTCATTGTCGGGGATTGACATATTTAATTAGATTACTATTGTGAAGAAATTGTTCGGTCTTAATTTAGAGTGTATTTTATTTTATTTTTAGGTAGTTGCATTTTTTTTAAGTTTCCTTTTTCGTTGTTTCCTTATTTGTTTTTTTATTTTTTCCTTTTTTTGTTTATTTTTTTCCCTGTTTGCTATTTTCTTTTTTTAGTCTTTTCCTTATTTAGTTTGTTTTCCTAATTTGTAGGTGTTTTCTTTCTTAGTTTATCTTTTTCTTTTTTGTTTTGGTGGTTTCCTTTTCTTTTCGTTTTCCTTTTTTTTCTTTCTTTTTTTTTCCCCTTTTTAGGTTAGATTCTTTCCTTAGTTGTTTTCTTTAGCTTTGCTTTGAGTTTTTGTTGGTTGGCCTTAGTTGTTTTGTGAGATGAAGAAAGTAAATGAGCTCAACATGGAAAAGATTTTTTATGTTGATCTATTCTACCCTTATTCTCACAAGTCTTTTATTTTTAGTTTTGATTTTTCTCCATATTTTTCTCTTACTAAAAATACCAAAAAGATTTTGTTATAATTTTAGATCGAATTTCTTGAATTAAACTTGCTAAAATTAGATTCAAAGTACAAAAAGAATGTTGGACAGAATTTAAAATAGAGAGAAAACAGTCTATGCACAGCGGATTTATAGTGGTTCGGTCCAAAAAGACCTCAATATCCAAAAAGAGAGGTAAAACGGATTGTTGGGAGTACGACCAAAGTCCCACATTGGTTAGATAAGGGGATGACCATGGGTTTATAAGGGAGGACAGCTATCTCCACTGGTATGAGGCCTTTTGGAGTAAACCAAAAGCAAAACCATGAGGGCTTATGCCCAATGTAACGACCCGACTTCTTAATAAGCCTTAAAGGGACCGTTATGACAATGCATGCTTTTGAAGCCTTTTCCAAATAAAAAATAATTTGAAATAGAAACACTAATTTAAACAAAAAAATTCAAAGCAAAACTTTTATTCGAGATCCCTAGTTTCAAAGGTTTTAAATAAGCTTAAATAATATCTAAAACATAAATATACAAGGCCCCTAGAAATTTTCTTATAACAAGTTTACAATTTAAATAAAGTAAAACATGGTTCTTAACGCGGAATAAAATAAATTATGAGCTCGAGTCCTCCCATGGCTATCTATTGGTTTCTCATCAATCGCCTTTCATCTGCCCTTGCCTTTACCTGAAAAAAAAAATATTTTTGAAAAGAATGAGTATTTTAAATACTCAGTAAGTGACCCTACTATTGAGGTTGAGTCACGCTTTAAAAACATTTTAAAATCAACAACAAAGATAATTTTGGTGGCTAAGCTTTATTTTAAACTTTAATTGGAGGGAAGGTATACATCAATTTCATGCATATCCTAGACACATCAATTTCATATGTCTCCTATGGAGGCCGTCAATTTCACGAAACCTCGAGGTCGTCAATTTCACAAACCTCGACTTAGGTACATCAATTTCATGTCCCTAAGCCCTATGTAGGCATCTCCGAACGTACATCAATTTCATGTACGCTAATTTAAACTTATAAATAATTTAAACTAATTCCTTTAATGGAATTTCAAGGGGCCACCAACTCAACTATTTTAAACAACAAATAATAATTTTCATGCTTTCAATAAGTTTTCACAAACTCATGCATTATTGAAATATGCTCAACTTTCATGCTTTTAATAATAAATTTCAAGCTCATAAACACGAATATTTTAGAAAAAATCAAATATTCACACCCAATTAAAAATAGTTCAACAGTAAGTTCACTTACCTTGGTTTAACTATCACCAAATCAACCCTCTTCAACCTCCTTGATTCAAAGACGTTGGCAAGCTACAAATTCGAAGGAAAAATTCCTTTAAACTAAATAGGACTTAAACCTATTGTTCTTCTAGGAATTAATCGATTTGAGGAAAGTTTAAGCACTCAAAACTTACCCAAAGACGGAACCGCTCACAACCGCTAAGAACTCTTAGACCCACTTCTCCAACTCGCCGATAACGCCAAGAACTTGCTGAACGAGTTCAAAATATCAGTGGGTATTCAATTACTTGTTAAAACTAGACAATTAATCACTCAAGCCAACATACCCAAGATTGAAGACGCTGGAAAATTGCTCCAAACACCCGGAACCTCTGCTGCCGTCGCTGGAAACAGCCCACGAAGAGACGTCAAAAAGTTTACAGTACCGCCTCTCCTATGCTGCTCAACTGCCGGAAACCCACGGTGCCGCCTCACCCACGCTGCTGGAACTCGCGCGACCCACGCTAGAGGAAGACGCCACAGCTGCGACCCACGCTTGTCGTAGAACTGTCCCGCTGGTGAGGAAGAACCACCACTGGTTTCCTCGTCGCACCCCCAGAGACGCTGACTGCAGGGGACGGTCGTCGGACGCCTGCGCTGCGATGAACGATGTGCGAAAGAGAGGGAGGGTCGGCCGGAGGAAGCACGCACGTCGGTGGGGGGCTAGAGGCTACACTGTCGGGTAGATGGGGAAGAAGAAGTCGAAAATAGGGAGAGGGCTAAACGGCTGATTCAAGTGGAGATGAAGAAGAGGATGGTCTAGGGCTCCGTGCAGCTTTAAATAAAAAGGAATGGCTTAGTGTTAACTCCAACATATAGTTATTTACAAAATTACCCCCTTGCATCCTATTACTTTAAGGAATGGGCCAAAGGCCATAAAATAAGTCTTATTTCTCCCACCAAAATCCAAATCATTTAATTCTTGAAAATCCCCCCCCCCAATTCCAAATTAACTCCAACTTAGAAAATTTGGAATTTATCTCAAATTACGGGCGTTACAATCTTCCCTCCTTAAGAACTTTCGTTCTCGAAAGTTGTTGGTCCTGGAAAAGCTCTAGACACTTGATTCTCATCTTTTTTTTTAAACACAACCATGCCCACTTATTAGAAAAATAAGCATGAATACTCTAAAGGAATGTGCTAAACTGGGTAAATGTAATGTTCCAAGTTCTACACTTAACTTAGCGCCATTACTTAAACTTTTATCTTAATACTAGCCGAACGCTCCAAAATTTTTGGAAACATAATGCTATAAATCACAAGCTACTGATAGAAGAAGAAAGGAATCTCAATTCAAACATACTTTAATCATCTCATAACTAATAATCAAATGCAATGGAGAGTAGAGAAATGATCCTCTATCTCCAGGTTCAAACTTAATGTTTAAAACAACAAAATCCAAACAAACTAAACGAATGAAAGCAAATATCTAGAGTCTCATCTTGACAAATAAAACAAAGGTAACTACTGAGGTCTTCCTTCAAGATCCTTCTTCACGAGCCTCCTGCTTTCTTCTGAGGGCAGTTGTTTGCCATATGTCCTTCCTGGTGACATTTGAAACAAACACATTTCCTCGCCATGCACTAACCCCAATGATGTCTCCCACAAGAGTTGCACTTTGGTTTTTCGTTTCCATTGCCTTCTTGCCTTTCATGCTGAGTTTTTTGTCTAGAACTTTCAGATGAGTGTTGAGATCGCTGGAAGTTAGCAGTGGTCTGCTCGTGCTTCCTCTTCTGTCCAGCGTTGGGCTCCGACTCCTTGGCTTCTAGAGTTGCATTAACAGTCGGCATGCCCATAAAGGTAGCCGCTCGAAGGGCTGCTGCATAGTCTGTTGGGCCAAGAGCTCGACCACTCACTAGACATCATCTCTGAGGCCAGCGATAAACCTCTTTGTCTTCTTCGCCTCCGTAACCACCGCATCAGGGGCGAATCGGGACAGTCGGGTGAATTCCAGTTCGTACACTTCTACTGACTTCCCCCCTTGCGTCAAGGTTAGGAACTCCTTCTCCTTTCTGTAACTGATAATGGCGGAGTAATATTTCTTGAAGAACGCCTCCTTGAACTGCAACCAGGTGACCGGACTAGAACTCACATCGATGGATCTCTCAGTCGATCTCCACCACAACAGGGCATCATCCCTTAGCACAAAAACCGCGCACGGCATCTGTTGCGCCTCAGAGCATCCCATATAGTGAAAAATCTCTTCAATTTTGGCAATCGAAGCTTCAGCCTCTGTGGGATCCACAGTCTTTCCGCTAAACGTCGGTGGTGTTGGGTTTTATTCCCTTAAACTCGTAGATAGTGAATGTAACCGTTGACCGTATATTAATGAAATAATATTGATATATTTTTCCATTAATTGTTATTAGTTATTTTATAGGGAAAAATACACTTTTGGTCCCTGAGGTTTGGATTAGGTTTCATTTTGGTCCCTGAGTTTTCAAACTCAACAAAAATACCCCTAAGGTTTGAGATAAGTAGCATTTTGGTCCCTGCCGTCTATTTTTCTGTTAAATACTAACGGTTGCTGACGTGGCACTATTATTTTAATAAAAAAAAAATTTATATTTTTTTTTAAATAAAAACATATTAAAGTAATAAAATAGTATTATTTTATTTAAATTCTTTCTCTCTCTCTTCCTTTCTTCTCCCCATCTTCTTTCAACTTTCTTATCTCCTTCTTCTTCTTCAGCTCCGGTGGCCGGCCGCCGCCGGCCGACAGCCAGCGGCGGCGGCGGTCGGAATTTTTTTTTTTTTTTTCTTTCTTTCACCCCTTTTCTTCTCTCCTTTCTTTCTCTCTTTCCTTCAATTTTTTTTTAATAAAAAGAAGGGAGAGGGAGGAGGAGCCCTCCTCCCTCTCCGGCGCCGGCGACGGGAGGAGGGAGGGCCCCTCCTCCCTCTCCCTTCTTTTTATTAAAAAAAAAATTGAAGGAAAGAGAGAAAGAAAGGAGAGAAGAAAATGGGAGAAAGAAAGAAAAAAAAAAAAATTCCGGCCGCCGCCGCCGCCGCTCGCTGGCAGCCGGTGGCGGCCGGCGGCGGCCGGCCACCGGAGCTGAAGAAGAAGAAGGAGATAAGAAAGTTGAAAGAAGATGGGGAGAAGAAAGGAAGAGAGAGAGAAAGAATTTAAATAAAATAATACTATTTTATTATTTTAATATGTTTTTATTTAAAAAAAAATATAAAAAATAATTTTTTTTATTAAAATAATAGTGCCACGTCAGCAACCGTTAGTATTTAACAGAAAAATAGACGGCAGGGACCAAAATGCTACTTATCTCAAACCTCAGGGGTATTTTTGTTGAGTTTGAAAACTCAGGGACCAAAATGAAACCTAATCCAAACCTCAGGGACCAAAAGTGTATTTTTCCCTATTTTATATTTGTCTTTGCCTAATAATAACCCTAATCCAATAAACTAGACATCCAAGGTTGTAATATGAGTCTTGAATTATATGTAGCGACATATGGGATCATTGTTCAAGAAACAGCCTAAAGGGTCTATAGTATAGGTATAAGACTGGGTGCCTTATCCTGGTGACACTATGGATACGGTCCACTTTGTATTTGATACAAACGCTGCGATCCAACGCGTTCGTGTAGGAGACATGCGAGTGGGGGTATCCTATGCAATGAGTTTGCATAAGACCGGACCGCGAAATAGTAACCACTGGTTATAACACCGTTAACTAGTTAGTTTTCTATTTCACTAGGACGACCTAGACAACTTAGTCTTAATCCTGAGGTTATTATGGACTCCTGCTCATGAGAGATTGTCCTTTGATTTGTATGGGTGAGAGTGGCCAATACGCCGACTCAATAAGCCTACCACTTTGGGGACAAGACCGAATGGGGAGCTGGGAACATAATCGTACAAGGCGGAATTCACTCCTTCCCGACTTTAGGGAAGCAGATGAGTGTTCCCTTAAGTGGTTACTCCGAGTCTTGAACAAAGGGCCCTACCCTCTCAATGGCACGAGAGGGTTTTCTATTTGATGGTTGGACCACAAACAGATTGTTCATTAGAGGAGAATTGGTACTTAAGGAAATAGAGGTAACCCAGGGGTAAAACAGTAATTTGACACAACTGGTGTTACGGACACTCGTGAAGGAGTAACTAGTCGATATTGGTCTAGATCCGTGGACACAGAAAATATGTCTGCAGTGAGAAGAGTGCAACTGTGAGTCTATAGTGGAATGTACACACAGTTAACGAATATTGATTCATGTGGTTAATGAGTTTGACCAATTAATCTTACATCGTTGGAGCTTCTGATCTGCAGGTCCATTAGGTCCCACTGGTAGCTCGTAAAGTAATTTGAGGCAACTAAGTAATAATAGTAAATTGAAAGTGTTCAATTTATTAAGGGAAACAAATATAATATATATTGATATATTATTATGAGAGAAATTAATATTTGAAAAGTTCAAATATAAATTTATGGAAGTTTGAAAGAGTTCAAATAATGAATTAATTAATTTAAGGCCTAAAATGTGTTTGGGCAAAATTAATTAATTATAGGCCGGGAATTAAATATGTGATATTTAATTGGTGGTTAATTAATTAAAGAATTCATTAACCGGGAATTAATCAATTATGGAAATAATTAATCACTTAAGGAAGTGATTAATCATTTATGGAAATGATCTAATCACTTATGAAAGTAATTAGTCATTTGTGGAAAAGATTAATCAATTATGGAATTGATTGATCATGATTGATTAATTAAGGAATAAGATTGAATCAATTTTGGAAAAGATTGATTTAATTGAATATTTTATTCATGGCCTCTCTTCTATAAATAGAACACTAGACCTAATTGGTCATGACACTTGACACTCTTGAAAGACAAGACCTAGAATTCTCTCTAACCTCCCTCTTAGAGTGAGACTCCCACAAGTCTTTTGCCTCCTAGACTTAGAGACCTACCGGTGTAACCTCTGTGGTTATTGTGTCATACAAAGGAGAAATTTCCAGCGATCACAAGAAAAGGAGGCTGCTGCGTTTTCGATCGTGGAGCGTCGTTGGCAAAGAACGGTCAAGTCTACAACGAAGGTATGTGACGGTTCTTTCCCTTTTCTTTAGAAAAGCATGAAAATAAATTTAGATTTATTTTTTAAGCATGTTTAAACTGAATTTCCAGCAACTTTAAAGTTGGTTTAAAGTTTGTTTGAGTTTTCGTAACGGTATTTTAATGTTAATTAATATACGGCGTAAGGTCCAATCGATGCGCTTCCGCTGCGTGGGGACTTTTATTCCCTTCGGGTGGGTCATACTTCTTAAAATCCTTAAGACACCGAGCTCCCGCAGTTGAGCATACCTGACCCTGGTTCTCATTCTGGTTCACTTGGGGCACCTGATTGGCAACGACATTATTTATAAGTGCCTGAAGAGACTCTAAAGTAAGAGTGAGAGTCTGTGCCGGTGCTGGAGGTGCAGGAGCTTGCTCGTCAGGAAAATCTTCATCATATTGATCCATCGGGCAATCTACTTGCTCCGGGAGTGCCAGACCTCTGCCACCCATACCACGACCACGTCCACGTCCACGTCCTCAACCTTGTCCACGTGGAGGCATACTTAGAGTTTCTACACCCATACTAAGCCTAATCAATCTCTTAACCGAAAACTAAATGGCAAGAGAAATTCATGCATGGAATAATAATCACATAAACTTAAAAATTTTAAAACTCAGTCTATTACAAGGGCGTACCTGGCGATGATGAGAATCTTGTTATTTAGCCATGGGGACTCATAAGCTTACGATGTAAGCAATCAAGAGAACCATTAACTGGGCTCTGATACCAACTGTAACTACCCGACTTCTTAATAAGCCTTAAAGGGATCATTACGACAATGCATGCTTTTGAGGCCTTTTCCAAATAAGAAATAATTTGAAATAGAAACACTAATTTAAACAAAAAACTTCAAAGCAAAACTTTTATTCGAGATCCCTAGTTTCAAAGGTTTTAAATAAGCTTAAATAATTTCTAAAACATAAATATACAAGGCCACTAGAAATTTTCTTATAACAAGTTTACAATTTAAATAAAGTAAAACATGGTTCTTAACGCGGAATAAAATAAATTATGAGCTCGAGTCCTCCCATGGCTATCTATCGGTTTCTCATCAATCGCCTTTCATCTGCCCTTGCCTTTACCTGAAAAAAATATTTTTGAAAAGAATGAGTATTTTAAATACTCAGTAAGTAACCCTACTATTGAGGTTGAATCACACTTTAAAAACATTTTAAAATAAACAACAAAGATAGTTTTGGTGGCTAAGCTTTATTTTAAACTTTAATTGGAGGGAAGGTATACATCAATTTCATGCATATCCTAGACACATCAATTTCATATGTCTCCTATGGAGGCCGTCAATTTCACGAAACCTCGAGGTCGTCAATTTCACAAACCTCGACTTAGATACATCAATTTCATGTCCCTAATCCCTATGTAGGCATCTCCGGACGTACATCAATTTCATGTACGCTAATTTAAACTTATAAATAATTTAAACTAATTCCTTTAATGGAATTTCAAGGGGCCACCAACTCAACTATTTTAAACATCAAATAATAATTTTCATGCTTTCAATAAGTTTTCATAAACTCATGCATTATTGAAATATGCTCAACTTTCATGCTTTTAATAATAAATTTCAAGCTCATAAACACGAATATTTTAGAAAAATCAAATATTCACACCCAATTAAAAATAGTTCAACAGTAAGTTCACTTACCTTGGTTTAACTATTACCAAATCAACCCTCTTCAACCTCCTTGATTCAAAGACGTTGGCAAGCTACAAATTCGAAGGAAAAATTCCTTTAAACTAAATAGGACTTAAACCTATTGTTCTTCTAGGAATTAATCGATTTGAGGAAAGTTTAAGCACTCAAAACTTACCCAAAGACGGAACCGCTCACGACCGCTAAGAACTCTTAGACCCACTTCTCCAACTCGCCGATAACGCCAAGAACTTGCTGAACGGGTTCAAAAATATCAGTGGGTATTCAATTACTTGTTAAAACTAGACAATTAATCACTCAAGCCAACATACTCAAGATTGAACACGCTGGAAAATTGCTCCAAACACTTGGAACCTCTGTTGTCGTCGCTGGAAATAGGCCACGAAGAGACGTCAAAAAGTTTATAGTACCGCCGCTCCTATGCTGCTCAACTGTCGGAAACCCACGCTGCTGGAACTCGCGCGACCCACGCCTGCTACCCACGCCAGAGGAAGACGCCACAGCCGCGACCCACGCTTTTCGCAGAACTGTCCCACCAGTGAGGAAGAACCGCCGCTGGTTTGCTCGTCGCGCCGCCGGAGACGCTGACTGCAGGGGACGGTCGTCGGACGCCTGCGCTGCGGTGAACGATGTGCGGAAGAGAGGAAGGGTCGGCCGGAGGAAGCACGCACGTCGGTGGGGGGCTAGAGGTTGCACTGTCGGGTAGATGGGGAAGAAGAAATCGAAAATAGGGAGAGGGCTAAACGGCTGATTCAAGTGGAGATGAAGAAGAGGATGGTTTAGGGCTCCGTGTAGCTTTAAATAAAAAGGAATGGCTTAGGGTTAACTCCAACATATAGTTATTTACAAAATTACCCCCTTGCATCCTTTTACTTTAAGGAATGGGCCAAAGACCATAAAATAAGTCTTATTTCTCCCATCAAAATCCAAATCATTTAATTCTTTAAAATCCCCCCCAAATTCCAAATTAACTCCAACTTAGAAAATTTGGAATTTATCTCAAATTACGGGCGCTACACCCAAAGTGGACAATATCATGCCATTGTGGAGATATGTGTAGTGTCCTATAATCCCTTACATGTGGTATCAGAGCCATACCCCAGACATAGTCGTGTCGGGTGGAATCCTCAAGTACCAAACAAAGAAGTTGTGAGCCTAAGTAGTCATGGGGAAATCTGTTGTTGAGCTACCATATCATACCATTATGGAGATATGTGTAGTGTCCTATAATCCCTTACAAATTTTTTCTTCAGGTGTCCATGAGAAACAAGAGAGCTTACTAGACATATTGGGTTATATCGACTCAAGCAATAAAGGGCCAAAGAAAATAGAGGTGTTTTATCCATCCTGACGCATACACGATCAACACGTCGAGCTAAAGACGTTAAACAAGCGCTTATGGGAGGCAACCTAAGTTAGTTTGTTTTTGGTTTTGTGTTTTTTATGTTTTCGTTGTTTGTGTTTTGTAGGTGTTCTCGTGCTCTTGCCTTTGCTAATATTCATGAGAAGGTCATCATTATTCAGGGTAGAATCGTTCAACCCCCTTATTTCTTTTCGTGTTCTCATGCTTGTTTTAGGCTTTAGTTTTCTATAGATTGAGGATAATGCATGTTTTAAGTTTAGAGGTGGAATGCTTTGCTTTGTTGAGCCCTTGAGCATCTAACTTCGGGCTATATTTTTTAACTTATTGTAAATTTGACATATGGTTGTTTTTGGATGCTATTTTTGCATGATTATGATTTCCTAGGATAGGTTCTTTTGTAAAATTTTAAGCTTTTGATGAGTTGTAAGCATGAGTGGCCCAAAAAGGGAGATTTTTTAAAATTTTTCTAGGAGATGTCTTGCATTAGTGGAGCATTTTTCTTGTTTTAGAATTGGACTTGAATGTTTAGGTGGGAATTATAAGGTTCATATGTTTGTTGTCACCTCGATAGGTGTAGTGAAGAGCTAAAGAGTTAATTTTTTGCAAATTAGCATGTTTAATCTTACCTAGGAGGAAAGAAAAGAATATATACTTGCTATGCTTATAAAGAAAAATCATTCTTGTTTTACATTGAAAGAAAAAAATAATAAAGGCATGACTTATGCAATGTTTAATAATGTTTTAGGCAAAAAGAGCTACTCCTGTTGTGATCAGTTATGCTAACCAAGGTTAAACTCAGATTATGGGTCCCTACAATAGGTGCATGAAAGCTAGTGCCACTTAAAAATGCTTAATTCAATTTTAAATTAAAAGCACCTAGATATGGATAAAAACAATCTAATTTGTTCCATTGACTCATTAGTAAATCCTTAGTGTCAGTGTAGAGGGAAGATGAGTTAAGAGTTTAATAGTCCAATCCCGAGCTAGTAGAGTATAATCTAAGAAAGTTAGATCTCTCTCATGCAAGTTAATTTTGTAAAATTTTTTATTTGTCTCCTTCATTTGGCCTTATGTTCATGTCTCTTGATTGCTTCAATTTTTTACTTTTGAACCTTGAGGATTGAGTTATGTTTGTTGCATCTATTTATAACCTATGTCTAATTTTTAGTTTGCTCGGAGACTAGCAAAAGCTTTAGTTTGAGGGTGTTAAACCTGTGTATAACCAATTATTTAACTTAGGATCCTGCGATTAAGCTAATTGGTTAATTTAGAATGTGCCTGCTACCCCTCATTCATAGCCCCAATTATCATCTAGCTATTTATAATTAATTTAACATAAACAATCCAGGATCTCGCAATTGCCTACCGAAATTAACTACTTTACGTACAAGGGTCTGGAATTGAAACAATCAAACTGAATTAAAACTTGAATTCAATTACGACAATTTCTTCATGCATCTTAGCCTTATCAAGAATCTACACTAATCAATCAAACAATTAGTGATGGACTTGCCTCGGACTAATGGCTATCTTGAATAACAGATAGAATGCATTCAACTTAATCCTAAGAGGCGTCAACTCAAAGGAAACCTATCAAACCCATTGGTTTATACAAGAAAACATGAAAAGCATCAATTAAATCCATAAATTCAGATAAAGTTCAACAAACTCAACCAAGAACAACAAAGTTATCTAATCAGCCACCCAATCCAACGATACAAGCAAATTGGCTACTCATAACGTAAAGATACATTGAAATCAAACCAAGAAAATGCATCTAAATCAACCTAGAAGTCCTAGGGAATTGAAAAGAACCAAAGAAAACAAGTAAAAATTGAGAACAATCGAAAATTCTAACCTAACAACGGAATAAAAAATGAGGTTTAAATTTATAATGTCGTCGGAGCGTCGAGACGTTGTAAGTTGAGAGTCTCGACGTTCTGCTTCTGTCTGCATGCCTTTTGTCAGTTTTCGGGGTAGCGTTGAGATGCTAAGCTTAGCGTCTTGAAGCTACGTATGATTTCAGCGTCCTTGTGCCCTTCCTAGCGTTGAGACGTGATGCACGATTTGCTTACCGCAAGTGTACGGGCCAAGTTATAATATAGTGAATTTTAATTCGAATGTCGTCCTCAGGATTGGATTTCTAATCAATTTAATTATCGAAAATACTCAAGTCCAATTTTATTTAGGGAACCAAACTTAGTGAAATAAAGAATGGAAATTAACACAAAGCTAAAAAAGGTGACGATCAATTGATGACAAAAAGTCTTAGGGAGTTGATTTCACCAATTGGGATTATGGATTAATTCATGGATAGTAACATGCTATTATTCATAAATCTAGGAAAACTATAATCATACATATCTCTCCTGAGCATACATAATCCTCTCACATGCAATGAACCCAATATCTCTATCTAAATTCATTAACATGCAAGGCTTTAAAGTTAGTCATTTTTAACGATTTCTAGAATTATCTATTATGTCCCGATCTCAAGATTAATCCTAGTCATGAATAACGATTTCTAAGCTAAATCTCCTCTCCCGAGCAAGATTCAAACACAAATCATCAATCAATTTATGGCCGGTAAATTGAAAGCATTAAGAACACATTATGCATAAATGAAAGTATGAAATACATCCATATATCAATCCAAAATTGCCCAACGGCTACATCAATCCCTAAGATTAAGAACTTAGCTACTCATACAACGTGTTACGATATAAACTAAGTCTAAATCAGCCATTAAAACTAACTAAAATCAAGAGGGAAAAGAGATTAAACGCTAAGTCGCTGAAACCGCACGTCCCCGTTGATAGCGAGCATAGCTAGCTATTTTTCTCTAATTAATTAAGTTAGTCTTTTATAATTATTAGCCCAAATTTATGCATTTTTATGTTTTATTTGTAGGAAGTATGTGTTTGAAGCTTAATTCAACAATTGGAGTCAAATGGAGTTCAATCCTAAAAAAAAATAAAAAAAAATAGCGTCGCGACACTATCGACAGATTTTCTATAAATTCCTCTTTTCAGCTACGGATTAGGGGAGTCCAATTGGTGAGATTTTAGCCCTAATTTCGACTAGAGACCTTTGGTGGGAGCTAAAGCAAGGCCAATGAGCGGGAATCAAGCGAGAAGACGTGGAGATCGTGACGGGGACGTGTCGTTTTCGACGGATTTGAGTTTTCCTTTCTCTTTCCCTTACCTCTTGTAGTTTTTATGGCTTTTCTTTCAATTAGTGTTTGTAGTTTAAAGACTATGAATTGCTAGTTGTTTGTCTTAGGGTTTGATGTAATTGTTTAAGTTGTTGGATTGATTTTAGGTATGAATGTGTTGTTATTTTATTCATGCAATTTTGTTTAATGCTTTCAATTACTTGATCACTAATTGAATGATTTAGGGTAAAATACCTTTTTGGTCCCTCATGTTTCGGGCCAGTTTCCAATAGGTCCCTAGGTTTCAAAATTGAACAATCAAGTCCCCACTGTTTAAGAAATACTTCTATTGAGTCCCTGGACCGTTAATTTTTTTAACGGTGCTGACGTGGCACGTTAAAATAATAAAATATTAATTTTTTTAATTTAAAATAATAATAATAATATAATTAAAAAAAAATCTCTCTCTCTCTCTCCTCTCCCCTCACCCCTACGAAACCCTCCCCTTTCCTTCCCTGTCTTTCCATTCCTCTCCCTCTCCTTTCCCTCGCCACCGCCGCCCATGCTGTCGCCGCCGTCGCCCTTGCCGTCGACGCCGCCGCCTCTTACCGTCGCCGCCGTTACCCTCTTCTTCTTCAAACAAATACTATTTTTTCTTCAAACAAAAATCCACCCCCACCCCTCTCATCTTCTTCTTCCTTAACGCCCCCTCCCCTCATCTTCTTCTCTTCTTCAAACAAAAAACTCTTCTCCTTTCAGCTTCGACACCAACCCCCAGCTCCGGCGCCGTTTAAGCTTGCTTTTTTTTCGCGTAGATCTGGACTTTCCCTCTCTTGTTTTCTCACTTGGGTTTTTGGTCGTTTCTTCTTGCGTATGGCTGCTTATTCCCCTTGGTTGGATTCCGTTGACACTTCTCACGGTCTCAACATTCATCCTCTCATATTCTCCAGCGAAGCTCCGGTGAGTGGAGGCTCAACCTCTGCTTCTTTCTTTGTTTGGTTTTACTCTGTTTTCTGATTTGGGTTTTTGTTCTTTTTGCAAAAGGAGGAATTATTTGGATGTTGAGAGGAAGGTTTATGTGAAAGAAGAGGTGGGTGTTTGATTTTCTTGGCAACCAAACAGAAAATTTGGGGTTTTTTTTCTGTTGGGTGATGTTGATTTGTTCTGTTTTTGTGTTTTCAGATTGGTGCTTTAATGGAGGATTTTTTTTTTTTTTGTTTGAAGAAGAAGAGTACAAGATGCGGCGGCAGCAAGGGAAAGGAGAGGGAAAGGAAGGGAAAGAAGGTGGGTTTTTTTCTGTTGGAAGAAAAAAATGGTGGCTATGGAAATTGAAGGAGATGTAGAGAAGAGGGAGTTTGGGTTCGGGGAGAGGGGAGTGAGGGGAGGGAGTTTTTTTTTTTTTTTAATTTAATTTCATTTTATTATATTTAAATATTTAAATATTTTTTAATTTAAAAATATTATTTTATTATTATTTTAATTTAAAATTTAAAAAATTATTATTTTAACGTGCCACGTCAGCACCGTTAAAAAAATTAACGGTTCAGGGACTCAATAGAAGTATTTCTTAAACAGTGGGGACTTGATTGTTCAATTTTGAAATCTAGGGACCTATTGGAAACTAACCCGAAACATGAGGGACCAAAAAGGTATTTTACCCAATGATTTAAGTGTTGAATCTAACTCGGGAGAGGGGATTTGACCTATGACTTACCTTGTGTAATTGCATGACTAGAGTAGAAATTCTAAGTTTGTGACGGGATTTGTAATTACTTTAGAAGTATAACAAGGACCAATCGAATAATGCCTTGCATGTTAATGAACTTAGATAGGGATATCAAGTTAGTTTATATGCATGAGAATCAATTATACTCGGGAGAGGTAATCGTGATAAAAGTTTCCTTGGCTTGTAGAGTAATTGCACGGTCAATTCATTCATATTAATCAATCCTCAATCTTAATCAATGAAATCAATTCCCTAAGAGTCTTTCCATTTGAGTCTCCACTTTTATTTTATGCTTTTAGTCCTTATTTTTATCTTTATCATTGAGTTTTGCTCCCTAAATAAAATTGAACAAAAGTATTCGTTGTGCTTAATTTGCTAGAAACCAATCCAGAGGACGACACTCATTTTACACGAAAATACTATATTATTACTTGACCCGTACACTTGCGGTATGCAAATTGCGCATCAAGTTTTTGGCGCCGTTGCCGGGGATTGGTATATTTAGTTAAATTAATATTGTGGAAAAATTGTTCGGTCTTACGGGTGTATTTTTATTTTGTAGATAGATTTCCTTTTTTTCCTTATTTGTTTTCTTTCCATATTTGTTATTTTCCTATTTTAGTTCTTTCCTTATTGGTTTGATTTTTTTTCCTTAATTGTCTTTTCCTTATTTGTTTTTTTTCCTTTTTGAATTCTTTCTTTTTTTTTTGTTTGAGTCTTAGTCATTTGTTCTTGTTGGGATATTATTTGATTGGAAGCCTAATTATCATTGTTGCTTTAATTGATTTGAATGGCTTTTTATTCAACACCATACTCCAATTTTTCATCTTCAAGTTATACCCCTTTAAAAGAAAATTCTTCCTTGGAAAGCATAGTTCAAAATTATATTGAGGAATCTAGAGCGAGTTTAAAATTTGATGAAATTATAAAAGGACTTCAAATCCCAAAGGAAGTTAGTGAGGTGGATCCACTTCCATAGGTTGTCTAGTGAGTCATGTGGCCGATGATTCATTGGCACCCATTCTTGAGCTTAGTTCTTTCGATCTTGCTAAGGATGAGCAGTTAGGGGTGAGTTGCATGAATAGTAGAGAAGAATGGGAGAGTTGTAGCACCTATCAAGAACACGTTTGTGAGGAAGAAAAAGAAAATGAGCTTGTAGTGTCTGAGGAAGTTCAGGAGGTAGAGTTTGAGGTTGAAAAGCCTTCGTCTGTTTTATCTTCTCCATCCTCTATAGATGTTGATTGTTCTTTTTTCTATTCTCACGAGTCAGTTTTAGAGTCAGAGTCTCTTTATTTTGATATTTCTCCTTTTATGCTTCTTTTATTAAAAAATACCAAAAATAATTCCGTTTCAGGGGCCCATGAGAAGCTAGTAAGTTTACTAGCGATCGTTGGTTATATTGATTCAAGGAAGAAGGGCCCAAAGAAATACGAGAATTTTTATGTGCCTTGACAGACTGGACAAACACGTCGAGCTAATGACGTTAATCAAGCGCTTATGGGAGGCAACCCAAGTAAGTTTAGCTGTGCTTTTTTTTTTTTTTGCTTTTGATTTATTGTTTGTTTTTGTAGGTCTTGGTTCCAGCTTCTCCTTCACTTGCAAGTCTCGATGAGAAGGTCATCATCATTCCAGGGCAGTATTGTTCACTCCTCTTACTCTTTTATTGTTCTCATGATTGATTGTGCTTTATTTTCTTTCTACATTGAGGACAATGCATGTTTTAAGTTTGGGGGTGGATTATCATGTTTGTGGAGCCCTTGAGCATCTGAGTTCGGGCTATAGTTTTGAGCTTTAAGTTTGCTATTTTTGCATGGGTATGATGTCCTAGGATAGGCTTTCTTGTCAATTTTCAAGCTTTCGATGAGTTGTAAGCATGAGTGCCCAAAAAGGGAGATTTTTTTAAACTTTTTCTAGGAGATGTCTTGCATGAGTAGAGTATTTGTCTTGGCTAGATTTGGATTTGAATGCTTAGGAGCAAATTATTAGGTTCTTATGCTTGTTGTCACCTCGATAGGTGTATGGAAGAGCTAAAGAGTTAATTTTTTGCAAATTAGCATGTTTGGTCTTGCTTAGGAGGAAAGAAAAGAATATATGTTTATCATGCTCATAAAGAAAAATCATTCTTGTTGTTACAATTTGAAAAAAAGAAAAAAGTCATGACTTATGCGCGCAATGCAATGAGTAATAAAGATTTAGGAAAAAAGAGCTACCCCTGTTGTGATCAGTTAGGCCAACCAGAGAAAACTCAGGTTAAGGGTCCCTGCAATAGGTGTGTGAAAGCTAGTGCCACATATAAATGCTTGATTTAATTTTCAATATTAAGCACCTAAGTATGGATGAAAACAAACTAATTTGTTCCATTGACTCATTAGTGAATCCTTAGTGCCAGTGTAGAGGGAAAATGAGTTGAGAGTTTAATAATCCAATCTCGGGCTAGTAGAGTCTAATCTCGTTGAGTTAGATCTCGCTTACGATCTCCACGACTCGAGCCTTCGAAATCCGCTCCTCCAACTACCTTCAGTTCCCACAAAAAGTATTAGTCAAAATTTAGGCCAAAATTGCATCAAAAGAGGTCCCATTGGCCAGCCTTAATCGTAATGTATTTATAGGAAAAAAGTCGACAGCGTCACGACGCTGACGTGATTCCGCCCATTCTGTTTAGGAAATAACCGAGAGCGTCGAGACGCTATTGTCACAGCGTCGAGACGCTGTGACTTCTGCCGCCCAAATCAAAGAAGGAAAACTTAAGCATCGAGACGCCCAAGATCTAGGGTCTCGACGCTGGTCCATGGTTTGCACTCATCAATAGGCTTCCAACTTCAATTCTCTTCGTTTCTTTGGCCTTTTTTCACGTCCCGAACACCTGATCATTTCCGATTTCTCAATTTAGTTTCAATACATATTTCCTACAAATAAAACCCGAAAATGCATAAATTTGGCCAATTAAATATCAAAGACTAGCTAAATTAATTAGGGAAAAATAGCTAGTTATGCTCGCTATCAAGACGCCTTGAGCTAGGGTCTCAACGCTAGGCTCTCGGGTTTCCTGGCTTGGCTGCAACGCTTTTCACTTCTTGGCACCAATTTTCAAGGTCGCTACTATAACGCCCGTAATTTAAGGAAAAATTCAAATTTCACTAGTTTTGGAGTTAATTTGTTTAAGTTGTGCAAATTGGAGTTGGAGGGAAATTTAAAAGATTTGATAATTGGTGAAATTTTAAAATTCAAGCTGGAATGCCAATTTCGTAAATTAATGGTCTTTGAAGCTTAGCAAACCCTTAGCCATTTTTTTATTTAAGTTGCGCGAAGCCCTAGGTGAGCCATCAATCTTCATCTTCATCTTCCTTTTCTCCTTAGCACCCATGAAATCAGCCTCCTCTCACCTCTTCTTCAGCGGCGACGGCGTTTAGCAACTCTGGCAGAGCGTGTCTCCTCCGGCGAACCCCTCAGCGGTGCAGCAACGGTACAGTGGGCGATGCAGCGACGGTTTCCAGCGAACCGAGAGCAGTGGCGCGGTGGTCTTCGACTGGTGTCCACTCTCTTCTCGTTCTCCTCCTGCGAGCTCACGGTGGCACGACGTTTTCACTCGCGTTCAACAGCGTTTTCACGCGCGTTCAGCAGGCGGTACAGTAGGTGTTCGCGAGTCGTTTCCGAGCAACAGTCCGCGACGTCTCCAGTAGTGGGTCTCGACCGTTCGTGGTGTTTTTCGGCCTCCTCGGTTCAGAAGCTTGCGGCTTGAGCATGGGTTTCGATTTCCAGCAACAGTAGGTGTCGTTTAAGCGTGATTTTGAACGATTCCAGCATTGGGTAAGCTATATCGAAGGTTGTCTTACTTGATTTTAGTTTTTAGTTTGAATACTCATCCATTGATTAGTTCAATCGGCAAGTTCTTCGCTTCAATTCCGAAAAATCTTGAGCGGGTAATTGAGATTCAAGTTTAGTAGGTTGGATTTTAAGGTTTAATTGAATACCCATTAATTTTGGTTATTGTTTTCAAGGTACCCATAGCAATAGGAGGTTGGATTTTGGCATTAGAGTGAAATTGGAACTCTCAACTCGCAAGCAAAAGGTTTATTTGGCTTGCCAAAGTCTTTGAATCAAGAGGTTTTGAAAAGGATTAGTTTGGGGTTAATTAAGCCAAGGTAAGTGAACTTACTATTGAACTTTTACTTGGGTGCAAATATTTGATTTTCTAAAATTCTCGTGTTTATGAGTGTTCTTGAAATTTATTATGATTATTAAAAGCATGAGAATTGAGCATGACAATTTGTTTTTTTAATTATGTATGAGTTGTGAAAAGTTATTGGAAGCATGAAATTCATTATCATTGCTTGCAATTGTTAATGTTTAAAATAGTGAGTTGGTGGTGTCTCAAAATTCCATTAAAGGAATGAGTTTAAAATTCCATTAAAGAAATGTGTTTAAATTATTTATGAGATTTATAAGTGTACATGAAATTGATGTACGTGTACATGAAATTGATGTATAGGACTTAGAGACATAAAATTGATGTACCTAAGTCGAGGTTCGTGAAATTGACGACCTCGAGGTTTCGTGAAATTGACGGCCTCCGTAGGAGACACATGAAATTGATGTGTATAGGATATGCGTAAAATTGATATATATCCCAAGTTAAAATAAAGGCTAGAGCCACCAAAAGACATTTGTTGTTGATTTCTAAAATGTTTTTAAAGTGTGACCCAACCTCAATAGTAGGGTCACTTACTGAGTATTTAAAATACTCATTCTTTTCAAAAATATTTTTTTTCAGGTAAAGGCAAGGCCAGATGAAAGGCGATTGATGAGAATCCGATAGACAGCCATGAGAGGACCTGAGTTTCATATTTTATTTTTCTTCCGCTTTAAGAACTCTGTTTTACTTTATTTGTAAATTTGTTTGAGATATTTTCTAGAGGCTATGTACGTTTACATTTTTAGAAATTATTTAAGAATATTTAAAACTTTTAAAATTTAGGGATCCCAAATAAAAGTTTTGTTTTAAAGTTTTTGCTTAAATTAGTGTTTATGTTTCAAAATATTTTTATTTAAAAAGGCCTCCAAAACATGCATTGTCGTAACGACCCCGAAAAGATTATTTAAGAAGTCAGGTCATTACAGCTACAATCTGCTTGGGTCTTTTCACCTCCTCTTCACCTAAAGACTCTAAGGTGGCTCAGAAACTCTCTAAGTTCCCCGATTTAGCGCCAATTCGTGTAATCCGCTCTTGAAACCTATAATGCTCGAATCACTGACTAAAAAAAATGTCAAGAAATATGTTTTTGGTAGTGTTTCACTGTCATGGAAAATCAAATTTGTAGTAGTGCTTCTTTTTTTCTTCAAATTCTTTTTCCTTCTTCTTTCTTTATTTTTTTTCCTTCATCCACCAAACTTGTCGTTGACAAACCCCAAATATGAAACGAGGAAAGTGGGGTTCCTCCCTTGTTTCAGATCTAAGTCGCAGCGATCAGAGGTGACAGGCAACAAAGAGGAGAAGGAACAAGAAAAGAAAACATGAAAAAGAAAAAATGAAGTGTTGGTGGCGGGTGACAGGGGGCAATGAAAATAGAGTTGTGATGGAGATGAAAGTGAGGAGGAAAGAGAAGAATAAAGAAAATGAAAAAATAAAATAAAATGCTAACAAACTCAATCCCTAAGGACCAAAAGTGTTTTTTTTCCTTCATAATGAAAGCAAGTGATATCATTTTTTTCATTAATGTTTGGATCAAATTTTAGTAATAAAAATTGAATTTGAAACTTATTAAAACTTAGGTCGACTAAAATAGAACTTTTAAATTTTTAGAAATTAAAATAAAAATGATATTAAACGTTAATAACCGTAACTACATTTTAACCTAGAAAAAACATAGTGGTTGTGTTAATGATTCTTGACCTGTGAGCTCCATACCAAATTATATATTAGATAGAGAAAAAATCAATATTTTGACATCTGAACTTTGCAGGTTGTATCAATTTTAACCCTAAACTTTCAATTTTATCAAGTTGAACCCCAAACTTAACAAACTGTATCGATTTGAACCTCCAACTTGCATAATTGTTGCAATGTAAACCTTTGGTCAACTTTTCATTTGAATTGCTATTAAAACACGTAATTGACAATTTCCTTTTCTTTCTTTCTTTTTTTTAATTCACATTGCATCTGAGTTAGTGTTTTGTAAGAAATTTGTTGAAAAAACTTTTTAAGAAATCAAATATCCTAGACTATTCTTCTCATTATTATAAAAAAAATCACAAAGTTGTTATAGGTAACTTTTGACCACCATGGCGTACAAGAAGCTGACGAAGAAACCGGGCAGAAAAAGAGTTGAGGAATGGATCCAAGGGGCAAAACCGGCAAGTGGGATGGGCCAAGACTGAAAGGGTCGGGCCTGGTCTGACCCCTTGCTCGGCCCGCTTGCGCGGGCCGGGCTGGTCCGGCTTCGCATGGTCCCCACTGCCTCTGGCCGCCTCGATTCAGCCTGGTTTGTCCCGAAATGCCTCTGAATCCCTAAAAACCCTAGGAGGATGAGTAGGTATTTATATCCCTCTTCGCCACTAATGAAGGGGAAAAAAACTCTAATCCCCAAACTCTACTCTCTATTCTCTACTCTCTCCTCTTGCTCTTACTTTTCCGCTCCCCATCGTTCTGCTTGCTGACTTAAGCATCGGAGCCAGTGTGGCGAGCACCACACCAGTGTGCAGGTTTACTGTCTTGCAGGCCACGTCTTCCCCCCTCATCTACAAATTTACCGTTGGTGGCACGTGAACGTCAGGTGAATTCCTCTGACCAAATTTGACCATCAACAGTTGGCGCCGTCTGTGGGGAAGAAAGCCTGTTAATCTGCACATCGGTTGATCAATGAGTAAGAGGGTGGAAAAGGGAAACCGAAATCTGAACCCTTCCGAAAAATAACCATCAACCGCAGAGATCGAAAGAAGAGTTATAAGCAAGAGACTCCCAGACGAACAGTAACTACCAGACGAACAGTACGAAGGCTGAGGCCAAGGCCGACCGGCAGAGGCTGACCATGCCGAGGCCGACCAGGCCGAGGTCGATCAGACAGAGGCTGACCAGGCCGAGGCCGACCAGAGATGTTCATCCAGGCTAATTAGGAGGAAACCCAACAGGAGGTCAGAGTCATCCTTGGAGGACAAATAAAAAACAAACACAAGTCTGAACAAGATCGAAGGGTTGGAAGCCATTCTGTCTACATCCAAGACTAAGGCAACGAGTACCAGAACAAAGCCGGGGGCTAAGAGGAAGAAGCTATCAGGCTGAGGCCAACCCTAAGCTATGGTCATCCTTAGGCCGAGGTCGTGGCCGACCCTAAGCTATGGTCATCCTTAGGCTGAGGCCGAGGCCGACCCTAGGCCAAAGCCGAAGCCGACCATCCAAGACCTCAAAAGTGACCCCAAGATCACATAATCAAGGTAAATTAGATTGCCAATGCAGTTGAGCACAGGGCAAGATCCAGATTGAAGCGAAAGACGACAGACTGTTCAAAGCCAAGGCTGAAGCCAACCACATATATGGTCGAGGCCAAGGCCGACCTCAGAGATAAGTGAGGTCGAGGCTGAGTCCGACCCGAGCCACACTTGAGGCCGAGGCCGACCAAAGCCATGGTTGTGACCAAATCCAACCCTATTGATTCAAGCGAAGATCGACACCATGCGAGCCTGGACCAACGGGTCTACCTCGCCTCATCTAGTTGAGTCCACATATACATGCTAGCCTAAGCTTTTCAGCTTAGAGCCCACGCCAACATGCGAGCCTATGGAGCCCATGCTTACATGCGAGCCCATAGAGCCCACGCCTACTTGCGAGCCTAAGCTTTTCAGCTTAGCGTCCACGCCTACATGTGAGCCTATGGAGCCCACGCTTACATGCGAGCCCATAGAGCCCACGCCTACATGCAAGCCTAAGCTTTTCAGCTTAGTGCCCACGCCTACATGCGAGCCTATGGTGCCCACGCTTTAGCGAGCCTATAGTGTCCACGCCTACATGCGAGCCTATAGTGCCCACGCTTCAGCGAGCTTATAGTGCCCACGCCTACATGTGAGCCTATATAGCCCACGCTTCAGCGAGCCTATGGTGCCCACGCCTACCTTGCGAGCCTAAGCTCTTCAGCTTAGTGCTCACGCCTGCATGCGAGCCTGGACTAACGAGTCTACCTCGCCTCATCCAGATTGAGATTACGTGAGCCTGGACGAACGAGTCTACCTCACCTCATTTGGCTTGAGCATTTTCACATCATGCGAGCCTGGACCGTCGAGTCTACCTCGCCTCATCCAGATTGAGATTACGTGAGTCTGGACCAACTAGTCTACCTCACCTCATCTGGCTTGAGCATTTTCACATTACGCGAGCCTGGACTACCGAGTCTACCTCGCCTCATCCAGACTTGAGACCATGTGAGCCTGGACCAACGAGTCTACCTCACCTCATCTGGCTTGAGCATCTTCACATCATGCGAGCCTGGACATCCGAGTCTACCTCGCCTCATCCAGATTGAGACCATGTGAGCCTGGACCAACGAGTCTACCTCACCTCATCTGACCTATACGTCTTCACAACAGGCGAGCCTGGACTACCGAGTCTACCTCGCCTCAACTGACGTGAGCCCATCATGCAAGCTTGGACTAACCAAGTCTACCTCACCTTAGAGCTCAAACACTTGATATAAGTCAAGCTCGCCCTGCAGAAGTCGGGACCGAGCACCTCTTGCCAAGGCCAAGCACCTCTTGCCAAGGTCGAGCACCTCTTGCTGAGGTCGACCACAAACTTTAAAGGTATTCTCCTATTTACTCAACTATACTTTATGTTTCAGTGAAGTTCTACTTGAGATTGGGGGCTACAAAGGGGATATGCATTCCCTATTAAACAAAAAGCAGGTAACAGGGGATATGCACTCCCTATTAAACAAAAAGCACACAGGTTTAGCATGTTCTACTAAAAACACATGTCCTAGCCTATTCTCTCATTATTTTCCTACAAGGACAAACGTATAAATGTAGGGAGCTAGATTTTGAGCTAACAGGGATCCGAGGTCGAGGCCGACCCTAGCCTCTTCCCTCATTTTTCTTTTGCAGAGATTAACTTTTCGATGCAGGATCGTGAAACCCTCTACTTTTCCCATTTTTACTTGTGGATAAGCCCTAAGCCTTGAATCTGGAACTGCTGTGCTCGGCCTCGCGAGGCCGAGGCCGACCAGACAAGCTAGAATGGGAAACTATTGTGCTCGGCCTCTTCCCGAGGCCGAGGTCGACCAGATAAGCTAAAATGGGAAACTGCTGTGCTCGGCCTCGTCGAGGCCGAGGCCAACCAGACAAGCTAAAATGGGACACTACTGTGCTCGGCCTCTTCCTGAGGCCGAGGCTGACCAGACAAGCTAAAATGGGACACTGTTGTGCTCGACCTCTTCCTGAGGTCGGGACCGACTAGATAAGCTAAAATGGGAGATTGTTGTGCTCGGCCTCTTCTCGAGGCCGAGGCCAACTAGAGCCATTTTCATAACCTCCCACTTTTCTTATTCCCATTTCACCTAACCCCTATTTAGGGAGTTTCTATTTTGTCCAGTTTGTCCTATCTTGCAGGATAACAAGGAACCCAAACATAAGTCGACGTGGAACGAGAGTTATACTCTTAAATCGGACTTAAGGAGCTCAACCGGTAGCACTAAGCCGCACCTGAATCCCAATTCAAGAGTGGGGGCTTAATGTTATAGGTAATTTTGGACCACCATGGCGTACAAGAAGTTGACGAAGACAACCGGGCAGAAAAAAGAGCTGAGGAATGGATCCAAGGGGCAAAACCGGCAAGTGGGACGGGCCAAGACCGAAGGGGTCGGGCTTTTGGCCCGACCCCCTGCTCGGCCTCGACCGGGCCGAGGCCGAGCCCTCGGCCCGCTTGCGCGGGCCGGGCTGGTCCAGCTCCGTTTGGTCCCCACCGCCTCTGGCCGCCTCGGTTCAGCCTGGTTTGTCCCGAAACGCCTCCGAATCCCTAAAAATCCTAGAGGATGAGCAGGTATTTATATCCCTCTTCGCCTCTAAAGAAGGGGAAAAAAACTCTACTCTCTATTCTCTACTCTCTCCTCTTGCTCTTACTTTTCCGCTCCCCATCGTTCTGCTTGCTGACTTAAGCATCGGAGCCGGTGTGGCGAGCACCACACCGGTGTGCAGGTTTACTGTCTTGCAGGTCACGTCTTCCCCCCTCATCTACAAATTTACCGTTGGTGGCACGTGAACGTCAGGTTAGTTCCTCTGACCAAATTTGACCATCAACAAAAGTTATTGTCAACAAGAAAATTCCAGCAAATATGAAAAATAAAAACCTCGAAATTTCTTTATTTTCGTTTCCTAGATTTGTACATTCTTCTAATTAGCAAGAAAAAAAACATTAAAAGAAGGAAAAAATCCCACAAAGTTCTTAGCAATATGAAAAAACCAGCTAATATTTGAAGATAGAATTAAAAACCTTCAAAATTTCTTTGCTTTCGTAATCTTAAATAGCTGCAAAAAAAAAAAAGTCCTCACAAATTTCTTAACAACAAGAAAAAGTCATCTAAAAATAAAGTTTGTTCAATATTTTATTTATAAGAAATCAATTCAGGTGCAATGTGAATTAAGAAAAAAAAATAAGGAAATAATCAATTACGGTGGTTCAAACGAAAAGTTAACCAAAAAGGTATACATTGTAACACTTATGCAAGTTTGGAGGTTAAAATCGATACGATCTGATAAGTTTGAGGTTCAATTTGATGAAATTGAAAGTTTAGGGTTAAAATTGATACAACTTGTTAAGTTTAGGGTTCAATTTGATAAAATTGAAAGTTCAGGGTTAAAATTGATACAACCCCAAAGTTTAGGGTTAAAATGATTTTTTCCCTATTAGATATTACAACTTTGGGGGAATAAATTGAGGAAAAGAAGTCAAAGCGAGCTTAGCTCAGCGGTAATTGGCATGTACTCTCGACCATGATGTCAAAGGTTCAAATCTCCCTACCCCCAAATGTTGATGTACTCAAAAAAAAATTACGGAAAAGGAATTTTATTCTTGTTAAGGATCCATTTGAATTCCTAGCATAATTCTAAAAACGAAAACAAGTTTTTGAAAACTACTTTTTTTTTTCAAAATTGGACTTGGTTTTTGAAAACAAGGAAGAAGATTGATACTAAAATAAAGAAACCTATAGGTGAAAGTATGTGTGTATAGGCTTAATTTTCAAAAACAAAAAACGGAATGGTTATCAAACGGGGCCTTAGATTTCCAATTTTTATAGTCGAATTTTTCTTTTTAATGATTTCGTCTTATCTCTATTTTTGTGATCAGTTGTCCCACATTTAATTTAATTTCTTTTTCTATTTTATGTATGATATTGTTTCCTTTTAACCTCGATTAAAACAACTATAATTCTATTTTATGTATGGTGTTGTTCACTTTCAACCTCAATTTTAATAACTTTATACTTCTACATCAAAAAAAATATCAATAAAGATAATTGTCTTTGTTCATGAACTAGTTTTCACTTTTCTAATTGATGTGAGATATTGTTTGCATTCTTCCCAACATAAATGAATTATATTAATATTTTGTTTCTAATGCAAATGATCCATCTTAAAGAGTGAAGATAAATTAGTTTCTAGCCCTAGTCATGTTTGATTTTTTACCCATCTTAAAATTTTCACATAAATTGAAATTTTTAATTGGTAGTACTATTTTTATAGACAAAATTATAGTTCTTCCGGCTAAACTTTTAGTTCTCTACTCTTAAATTTTTTGAAGTCAACTATATGAGTTATCAATTTGGTCCCCAAACTCTATATTTCTGCCGATTAATTTTGAAATAATCAATTTGATAACCATTTGATTTTTTGTTTTTTGTTTTTAAAAATTAAGCTTATAAACACTCCTTCCATCACTAAACTTTTTTGTTTTTTTTTTATCTACCTTCTTCCCATGTTTACAAAAATCAAGCCAATTTTTTAAAACTAAAAAAAAAAATAGTTTTCAAAAATTTGTTTTTGCTTCTAGAATTTAGCTAGGAATTTAAATATGTCCTTAACAAATAAGAAATCCATGATAAGAAAATTGAAAGAAAGCAAGTATGGTTATCAAACGGGGGCCTCCTTTGATAACAATTTGGTTTTTGGTTTTTTTTTTTTATTTTGGAAAAGTTAAACTTATAAACACTACTACTTACACCTATAAAAATATTTATTTTGTTATCTACCTTCCTTCCATGTTTTCAAAAATCAAATCAAGTTTTGAAAAAGAAATATATATATTTTTCAAAAACTTTGTTTTTTTTTTTTTTTTTTTGAACAACCTCAAAAACTTTGTTTTTGTTTTTAAAATTTTTCTACAAATTTAAATATTTTCTCAACAAAGATGGAAACCATTGTAATAAAATTGGGAGAAAATAACCATAATTTTCAAAAAACAAATGGTTATCGAGTTAAACTTTCAAGTTGCGTTTAAAAAACTCCTAATTTTGTGCTTTTAGGTTTCTAACATATTCATAATTTTGAAAATTAACTATTCTATCAAACACAAAATTGAAAGTTCATAAATCTACTAAATTATACAAATCATCATTCTTTGGGATGATATTGGTGTCCTATCCACTAAATTATATTTTGATGGACAACTAAACTTATAATTTAACCAATAAAAAAATACGTTAAATTTTAAAAATTTTGTATACACACTAAATAGTTAAGGACTATAATAATTGAACTAACTAAAGTCAACTAAAAATATGTGCTTTTAAATTTTATAAAATCAAACCCAAACAACTTTAAATATCCAAATCCCTAGATTTTTTTTTTTTTCGAATTTTCATTTGCATCTTGAAGGTTAACTCGAGTTATAGAAATCAATGAATGTGTAGTTTCAAAAAAAAAAAAAGAAATCAATGAATGTGTTTTATCTAAAAACACATCAATGTGCTCACATGGTTAAATGTTTTGTTTTATTTGAGAACCAAACTTTTACGTTGACTTTCAAACTTTATTAAACTAATAGATTGAATCAAACAAAATTTTTGAAAAATTGGTTGGAAATGCGGCCAAAGTCCTATATAAGGGGAAGATCGTGAGTATACAAGTAAGGAACTATTTCTATTGGTACGAGGCCTAGCTTTTTGGGTGGACCAAAAACAAATAAGCCACGAGGGCTTATGTCCAGAGTGGACAGTACCATACCAATGTGAAGATCATGTGTGAGTGATCCATTGTCACTAACAATTGATATCAGACCATGTCCCCAACATAATTGTGTCGGGTAGAATCCTTAGGTGCCAAACAAAGAAATTGTGAACCTTAAAGAAGTAGTCATTGGTAGAGATCCATGGTTGAGCTAGCTTCTTTAAGTAAGTGGTATTCCCCGATTAGAGAAGTTGTCTTAGATAAGAGCTAGCAAACTCTTGATGAAGTAACAAAGCTAGAGAGTTGGGAAAATAAATGACTATTTAAGGGGAGACTTGGTGATATTTTGCTCGAGGAGAGGATTGTTGAGAATACATTGAAAATCTCACATTGACTAGATAAGGGAAAGAGATCATGAGTATATAAGGGAGAACAACTATCTACATTGGTATAAAGTTTTGTGAGTGGACCAAAAGCAAAGTCATGAGAGCTTATGTTCAAAGTGGATAATATCATTCCATTGTAGAGATATGTGAGTGGTTTGTTGTCACTAAAAAAATTATTTTATTAAATCAAACAATTTTGAAAATTAAAAAAAAAAAAAAAGTAAATTTTGAAAACTTCTCTTGTTTTTGAAATTTGACTACGAATTCAAGTGTTTCCAATGAAGACTTTTGTAAAAAAATTGAAAGAAAATAAGCCTAATTTTCAAAAACTAAAAACCAAATAGTTATAAAAAAAAAAAGTCTTAATATCCAAATCCAACTAAAAAAAGTAGATGACAACCTCTTCCAATGACAAGAATGAAAATGGAATGTTTGAGATTGAAATTGACTAAAGTAGAAATGATTTTTTTCTTTTTTGCAAAAGTAAACTCATCTCTTCCTATATATATAAATTATAGGCTAAATTATACAAAATGCCAATAGTTGGTTTTCAATTTTTTCCTAACAACTGTACCCCAATTTTTTAATTTGTTAGGATGAAAGAAAAAAAAAACCCCTCCTTTGAGAAATCTTTATTATAATCGAAAACCAAATAAATCATACAAAATATCCCTAATGTAGAAAACATTTAAAACATCAATAGCAAAATTGAAACAAAACACTTGCATACAAATTAAATTCTTTTAAAAGATTTATTCCATCAAGCGGAAGGATTTGAACTTTGAACTTGATATCTTAAATATTAAACCAAGGATCACATGTGTTAAGAGAGACATGAGCCCTCATGGTTTTGCTTTTGGTTCCACCCAAAATGCCTCATACTAATGAAGATACTTGTCCCCCTTATAAATCCATGATAATCGGCTTATCTAGCCAATGTGAGACTTTGGTTTCACCCCCAATTCCAAACAATATGTTTGATTACATTTCCTCATAAGTGTTTTTATACACAAGTTATTGTATACTTTAAAAACTCTTTTTAGAAAAGTTGGTTTCAAATGTTTATCTTAAAATGGTTTATTTCTCAATCTCATTTTCTAATAAGTCATTTTTAGTGGTTGCCAAACACGATAAATTTTTTCAAAATTAAACACTTGAAAAGTTAAGGCCCCGTTGATAACCATTTGGTTTTTGGTTTTTGGTTTTTGAAAATATTATGCTTGTTTTCTCCTAGATTTCCTACCATGACTTTCATCCTAGTTTAGGTTGCATTTGAATTCCTAGCCAAATTTTAAAAACAAAAACAAGTTTTTGAAAACTTTTTTTTTTTTGTTTCCAAAATTGGACTTGGTTTTTTAAAACAAGGTAGAAGATTGATACTAAAACCAAAAAAACTTATAGGTAGATGTATATGTGTATAAACTTAATTTTCAAAAACCAAAAACCAAATGGTTATGAAACGGAATCTAAACCAAACATACCCTAAATATATATATAATTTAGCGGATGAGATAGTTACACATGCACACATGTAAATTAATAAATAAATCAAAACTTGTGGTTGGAGGTGGCAAAATGCAATTGGGTGGTCAGCCTACGTAACTCAAGAGGAAAAAAAAAACCCATAAAAACAAACCATTTTTGGTTTGTTTCTTTTTTCCTGTCGTAAAGATTTTCCATTAGAGCTCTCATTGGTGGAACCCATTACAAAAAAAAATGGAAGTGAGTTCCATCTCATTAAACCACCCCATCTCTCTCTTTAATCTCTTTGTGTGTATTAAAAAAAGCCTTGTGTTTCTGCATGTGTGCCTTGTGTGTGTCTGCGTGAGTTTCTTGTGTGCATAAAATGATCTTAGCATTATCACAAACCCACTCACTGTTCTATCCTTTTTGTTTTCAACACACCTCTTTTACCTCTAGTTTGATTTGTGTGTTTGTTTAGAGATCATATCTCTCAAAATCCTTTTGCCTGCCTGCCCGAGACTTGTATAGTAGTTAGAATTTTCACCTACCAAAATAGAGCTACTCTGAGGCCCAGTTAATGATAGACCAACTCCGATCCTTTTAATTTTTTGATATATAAACATCAATACATAGTTGTTGATGTCAAAATCCGGACAAAAAACTCACTTGACCTTCATGTGACACCAATAAAGAATTTTAGTCTCTCAGGGTTTGGATTAGGTTTTATTTTGGTCACTGAGTTTTCAAACTCAACAATTTAGTCCCTGAGATTTGGAACAAAATGAAACAAAATCCAGACTTCAGGAGCTAAATTGTTGAGTTTGAAAACTCGGGGACCAAAAGGAAACCTAACCCAAACCGGACTAAAATGTATTTTTCCAAAAATCTTTTTACGCTATTATGGGTGAATTTGAACCTAATTTTAAGAAAGTATAAGAGCGCAC
Organism: Luffa acutangula; assembly: GCA_036850905.1. Lineage (NCBI taxonomy): Eukaryota > Viridiplantae > Streptophyta > Magnoliopsida > Cucurbitales > Cucurbitaceae > Luffa > Luffa acutangula. The sequence goes on along the minus strand of CM072094.1, from coordinate 5,417,207 downwards.
AATAGAAATAAGTCCAAGGAGACTCCTTAGACCCAGGTCAATCTCTATTTCTATTCTCTCTTCGGAAATGAAGGGAAAAACTCTATATCAACTATAAATAGTAGGACCGTTAATTTCTCTTTTCTAAGAAGAAACTTATTCAACATAGTTGTCTCGTCGTTATTTTTTAAGAATAATATTTCTTTTGTTGATTGGGTAGCTGAAAATTCCTTCCTATCCATCACTAAATTTTTAACGTTAGAAAAAAAGAAACGAAGACAGAGAGATAAGCAACTTTTTTCGTTTTTTTAAAAAAAGACACACGTGTAAAAAACTTAATAGTGGGTATGTTCATTTAATAAAGAAGTACACTTTTTAATTTATCTTTTCGACGTTTGATGTTTCATTGTTCCAATTCCTCAAATAATTTCTTAGTCAGGGAGGTGACAAAGCAGGGAAGAACAACCCTTGTAGGTGGCAGCCACGTGGCAGATGACATGGCACGTGGAGGGGAATCCGAGTAATCAAAGTTAAGAAAATATAAACTGACGTATATGCATGAAGCAGAGAGAGGCTGCTCTGATCTACAACTTTTATTTTCTTTTTTTCTTCAAAAAAAAAAAAAAAAAAAAAAGAAATTTTATAGATATTTTTATTTTTATTTTTTTAAAAAAAAGATGGTTACTGTTTCGTTGGTGGATATATACGTTGGAGTGATGAGTGTTTTGGCTACAGAAAACAAAATATAGTCTTCTCTGTTTTGCTCTCTGCTTCTCTTTTTCTCCACCGCCATTTTCTCTGTAAATTCCAAGCTCAAGCTCAAGCTCCCTTTGTCTTCTGGTCTTCTCTCTGCGCTTCCATGGCTGCCGGAGGAGGGCCGCGCCCAAGGCTGCGGCTTAGTGGATCGTGTATTCTTCTCATAGGTATTTCCAACTTTATTGTCGGGTTTTTTTTTGTTGACAATATGTGGGGTGGGAGATTTGAACCACAGATTTGATAGTTATGAATACAACTTTATGTCAGTTGAACTATGTTCTTGTTGACAATTGATCGACAGAATTGATTCCAAGTATGTTGGTTTGGAAACACAACCAGTATTTTTTTCCTTAATTTCTTAGTATGTCTTTTTAATTAAAACCTAGTAACATTTCTTTTTGCTCTCTCTCATCTTAAATTTAATAAATGAAAATTTTAGTTTTTAAACTAACTACTTAAAACCATTAAGTCTTCTTGCTCCAAAAAAAAATAGAAAAAAATACCATTAAGTCTTCTTTTCCAACCGATGGGAGCGAGGAATTAAAATTTTAATTCTTAATTATCAAAGCAATACGTGCCTGGTCAACTTAAGCCACCAAAATTATTAAGTTGTATTTATTGTTTTAATATTTATTGTGCATTTCATGATTAAATAGTTCTTTTATTGATATCAACAAAAATATAGATATAAAAACAAAAGTTGTCAAATATATATATATATATATATATATATAAACACAAAGAAACTAGCATGTGATTCGTTTTTCAAAATTTATATCCAATTTTAACTTTTTTTTTTTTTTAAGAGTTACTACCTTAACCTAGCGATTAATTTAAGTATAATTCAACTAATTAAATTATTTTACTTTTTCATCGCTCTAAAAGATGGAGAAAATCTTTAGTACTACGATAGTAATTAATTCTTTTAATTTATTCAGTATTTGACATGTGATTTAATGTGACAGTGGTGTCGGGGATGGAGAGGTTCGTGTTCAAAGGGGTGGCGTCGAATTTGGTGACATATCTAACGGACGTGATGAAGATGAGCAACTCGTCGGCGGCGAAAACGGTGAACAGCTGGTGCGGCTTCACTTCCATGCTGCCGCTTCTGGTGGCGCCACTCGCTGATTCTTATTGGGATCGTTATTCCACCATTTTAGCTTCTTCTTTTCTTTACGTTCTGGTAATTTCATCACTCAACTTTCTCTTTCTCTCTCTCTGATCTCTTTTGGTTTTGGAGGATGACTCATTACTCACCTTGGAAATGGACAATGACTCATTAGCTCAAATGATTTGGCATTACTTTGTTTTTGTTTCTCCGGGGGAGGTTACTGATGTCTTAACTAATTGAGTTTGGATAAGTCGGACTTTAGGAGAAGTTACTGATATCTTAATTAGATGGGGTGGAGTTTGACTTTTCTTATTTTTTAACTACGAGTGCTAATGAGTTGGGGTAAGGTCAAATGGAATCGATAGGAGTTTCTTGCTAGATGGTTGTATTATATTACATGGGATTTCATCTCAAAACCAATTGGCAATGAATGGAGTGACTCTTGTAGGGTATATATTGTGAGGTCTCCACTAATCTTTTCAATGTAGGACCCTCGACAGGTTGGTTTGAGTTTTATTGTTGTTATTATTTAATGATTAAAATAGTATATAAGTTGACTATTGACACTTCCAATAATTGGAGTGAAGGATTTGAACACTCAAGAGCTCTTTAAGGAAAATTAATGTGTTTTTAGCTCTAGGTAGAGTGGAGAAAGAAAGAGATATTTAGAGAAAAATTAATGTGTTTTTAGCTCTAAGCAGAGTGAAGACAAAAGAGATATTTAGAAATGAAAAATATGTAGGGTATATTATCTCTCTACACACCATAATTAAAATGTCAACAGGAGAAATGTATAGGGAATGAGAAAAAAAAAATTCTCTCTCTCCTAATTCTCAACATTATTTTAATTTTAATATGTTTGAAAGATACTTAAACATTATGCAGCAAAGTATTGTTTATTACAGAAAATTAATGTTTTCAACCTTAAACAGAGTGAAAAAAAGGAGGAGATCAATTGCTCCACTGATGTGTGTTTAGATTAAACAATTGCATAAAACTTTTAAACTTTAAAGTTATTATTTTTAAACATATCCTCTTGAAATTTTTAAATTGAAAAATTATATGTTTAGAAATTAGGATATAAAATTGTCTCTTCTCATGAAATTTTTAGGTTCATTTCTTTTCTTTTTTCTTCTCTTTTTGATTTTGTTGTTGGCTAAACCTAGTAAAATTTTAAAAGGACCAACCTTTTTCTTTAAATTTGGTGAGAACTTTTAAAAATGATTCCTTTAGAAAGTGAAATATTTTTAATAAGCTTAATATTTAGAGATATAACATTATATTATTGAGGCCTTTAACAAATTTGTTTAGTTTTTCCACTTTTAAAAATAAAAGTTAATTTATCGAATTAGTATATTAGATTTTTAGAAACTACTTTTCTTGATTTGATTTTTAAAAGTTGATTATAGAATTAAAATATATATATATATTAAAAATAGCTAAAAACAAACTTTTCTACTTTGGTTATTATTGTGATTATAAGGATAGGGGATGCAATCTTTAGGCAAAAGTGGATCGATTATTTTGGTCCAATAATATCAACTTTCTCCTTTTACAAAACTATCAAAAAAAAAAAAAAAAAAAAAAAAAAAAAAAAAAAACTTTCTCCTTTTACAAAAATAAGAGCTTTGCCTTTTTTCCCCACCTTTAATAATATTGAAGTGAGTAACTTTTTTATGGGATCAAAATTAAAGTAAAATAGGATTGAGAATTTTCTATGTTTGTTTTATTAAGATATTATTTGAGAAAAAATAAATCATTTAACATTGGTTACTAAAAGAACTACTCTAATTTATTTTTCTAGAATAGGACCACTTAAAGTGGTGTTATATGTTCTATTTAATGGATGAGTAAATTTGAACTTTAAAATTGCCAAAATTATCAAAATATAGATTTGATAAAAAAAAAAAATCAGTAAATTATCATAAACTCTTACCTAAAGAAATATTAAAAAAATTAAATTACAAAAACATATAATCCAACCACAAAACCAACTCAATTTATCCAACTATAAAGTTGGGCCAAAAGAAAAAGGTCAACCTTTTGACTGAAATATCAAAATCTAATGAAAAAATATCCTCAGCCCAACAGAAAAACCAAAACCTAAGAGAAAATGGAATATCAAATTTACAATAATGTCTTTTTTTAGTTCTAAAAAGGTAGAGATTCGAAATCAGTTGATTTATATTCAAGTTGACTATGGATAGATTCAAACTTTCAATTACTAATATCTTAGTTATAAAATGGACACTCATTCACATATATTTTCAAATTTATTAGATTGATTGAAATTTGGACAGGGTCTAGTTGCTTTAACCTTGACAGCATTAGCAAGATCATGGTCACCAACAAACATGGCCCCTTCCTTCCTCTTCTGGTCCCTCTACCTCATCTCCCTCGGCCAAGGCGGATACAACCCGTCTCTCCAAGCCTTCAGTGCGGATCAGCTCGACCACGATAACGCTGAGCTCCCCACCACCACCACCACAACCAAAACATCGTCCTCCTTGGACCAGAAGCCGAACAAGAAGAGCATGTTCTTCCAATGGTTGTACTTTGGAGTTTGCAGTGGCAGCCTCCTTGGTGTCACAGTCATGTCCTACATTCAAGACACATTTGGTTGGGTCCTTGGCTTTGCTATCCCAATGTGTGCCATGGTTTCTTCCGTGGCTCTCTTTGCTTGTGGCACTAAAATTTATCGCTACAAGAGAGACGATGAAGAGGATCGAGTTGAGAAGAGAAGGTTCGTGAAGGTCGTGGAGATTGTCAAAGCCACAGCTTCAAGGCTCATGTGTTGCATTGCCTTGTCCAATGACAAGCCTGATGATGGTGTTGAATTAGAGTAAGAAAACTCTCCTTTTCTTTGAAAACAATGTTTTGTTAGGTTTTTAGTCGAAATTGTGTCATATCATAAACATAATTTTTTAAAAGTTGATGTGACATGTTAATCAAAGGGTAAAATACCTTTTTGGTCCCTCATGTTTCGGGTAAGTTTCTAATAGGTCCCTAGGTTTCAAAATTGAACAATCAAGTCCCCACTGTTTAAAAAATACTTCTATTGAGTCCCTGGACCCGTTAATTTTTTTAACGGTGCTGACGTGGCACGTTAAAAATATTAAAATATTAATTTTTAAATTAAAATAGCAATAAAATAATACCTTTTAAATTAACATAATAATATACTAATTAAATAATTAAATAAATTTTAAAAAAACTCTTGGTTTTCACTCCCTTCTCTCCCGAATATTCTCTCTCCCTTCACTCCCTTCTCTCTCCAAACATTTCATCTTTCTCCCTCTTTTATGCCGCCGCCGCCGTTTGCCGTCGCCGTCGATCGCCGTCGGATAGGTGGGTTTTGTTTCCTATTTTCTTTTGTTTGGAAGAAGAAGAAGATTTGGGGTGGGTTGGATTTGGATTTTGTTTAAGATTTGGGTGGGTTTGGAAGCTTAAGAAGAAGAAGAAAAAATGGGGGTGGCTTTGAGGAGAATAAGAAGAAAAGAAAAAAGGGTATTCGGTGTGGGTTTGAGGTTTTGTTTAAAAAGAAGAAACTGGGTTATGTTGCTGCGTTTTTTTTTTTTTTTTTTTTTTGGGTTTCTTGATAAGATATGGAAGTTTTTGTTCATATTGGGTTTTGAAGTTCTACTGAAAAAGAAATCAGAGGGGGCGGGTGGGGAGTTTATGTCAGATTGAAGAAGAAGAAGAAAATGGGGTAGTGGGGTTTGTTGAGGAAGAAAAAGTTAGGGAGGGTGGGGAAGAAAATGGGGGTATTTTTCAGATTGAAGAAGGAGAATATGTTGAACGGTGGGGAAGATGAAGATGGGGGATTTTGTTCAGATTGAAGGAGATGGGGGTGAGGGTTTGTTGAGAAAGAAGATGGTGAGGGTGGGTTTTTCTTTTGGGTTGAAGATGGTGGCGGTGGCTGTCACCGCGACAATGCGGGAGATGGCGGTGGCTCGCCGGAGGAAGGTTGAAGGAGAGGAAGAAAGCTTGAAGTCGATGCCGGCGGGATTTTTTCGTGAAGGGGGGAAGTCGATGTCGCCGGAGAAGGGTTGAAGGAGAGGAAGAAAAATCAGAAGAGAGAGAGATTTTTTTTGTGAAAACCAGAAGAGAGAGGGAAGAAAACCATATTTTTTTAATTTAATTTAATTATTAATTATTTAATTTTAATTTTAATTTTAATTTAAAAATTAATATTTTAATATTTTTAACATGCCACGTCAGCACCGTTAAAAAAATTAACGGTCCAGGGACTTAATAGAAGTATTTTTTAAACAGTGGGGACTTGATTGTTTAATTTTGAAACCTAGGGACCTATTAGAAACTGACCCGAAACATGAGGGACCAAAAAGGTATTTTACCCTTAATCAAATTAACAGGTGATGATTTGACATAACATGAAAAAATGACACAAGGATAGGTCGATATTAAAAAGTCAATGCACCAAAAACATTTTCTTCTAGCCATATGTTTTTTGTCGAATTATGTTGGTTGTGTCAAATCATCATTTGTTAAGTGTTCTAACTAACATGTCACATCAACATTTAAGTGATATAATTTACAATAACTTATTAGAAGCAAGGTTAAATTTATGAGTTTGGTCCAAAAATTTTAAAGATTAGGTGTATATATTCCTAGTTGTATTTTAAAAAGTTTCAAATAAGTTTCAAAACTTTCAAAATAACTTACTATTAGACACAAAAGTGAAAGTTTAGGAACTTGTAAGCACTTCGTTAAAGTATAGAGATTAAATAGATATACTGTGAAAATTTAAGAATTTATCATAAATGTTCAAAGTACATAGATTAAATAACTTAACACGGAAACTTTTTAAAATTCAGGGACCTGATTATATGCCATTTTTGCAGGCTGCAAGAGAGCAAGCCACTCTGCCATGAAAGCTCAGGAGCCATGAAAGCCATGGAAGACACAAACAACATGATTCCAAAAGAAAGATTCTGTGTGCCCGACAAGTTGAAACTAATTCTGCGGCTATTACCAATTTGGACAATGCTTCTAATGTTCGCTGTAATATTCCAACAACCAGCTACCTTCTTCACCAAGCAAGGCATGACGATGGAGCGGAACATCGGCGCCGACTTCAAGATCCCGCCCGCCACCCTCCAGAGTGCCATCACCATCTCCATAATCCTCCTCATGCCCTTATACGACAACGTTTTGATCCCGATCACCCGCTTCTTCACCCGTGCCGAAAAGGGCATCACTGTCATGCAGAGGATGGGCATTGGAATGTTCCTCTCCACCATCGCCATGATCTTTGCCGCCCTCGTCGAAGCCAAGAGGTTGGCGTCGTCATCTGTGCCGCTTAGTATCTTCTGGCTGCTGCCTCAATACATAATATTAGGAGTTTCAGACATCTTCACAGTGGTGGGGATGCAAGAGTTCTTCTACTCGGAGGTTCCGGTGAGCATGAGAACGACAGCGTTTGCACTGTACAACAGCGTGTTTGGTGTCGGAAGCTTTTGCAGTGCGATAATGATATCGATCATTGAGATATCAACGAGCTCGGGGGGGAGGCCGAGCTGGTTTTCAGATGACATGAGGAAAGCTAGGTTGGACAAGTATTATTGGCTGTTGGCATTGTGCAGTGGGTTGAGCTTTGTATTGTATGTCATTTGGTGTAAATGTTGCAGAAAAAGTAGGATCAGTGAAGAAGAAACACAGTATTGAATTTGAATCAAGCTTTGTGAGGTTGATGGATTTTGTAAATACTTGCTCTGTGAGATTGTATGGATGGAATTGTGGAGTGAGATTGTAAGAGGTCTTTTTCTTTTCACTATTTGTTAAATAGGTATAAAGAGAGAAGAAAGATTAGAGCTAGGATACTTGACTCCAATGTAATCCTTCTATTTTGAGAAAAAGAAATAAAACTAGTGAAATAAATTAGTGATTTATACCTATATAGAATCATATTGGAAATTTTTAAGTTAGATTATAAATTAAATACGTCATGAATCGGGTTTACTCTTAAGTTTAATGCTTAACGCTTAACACACGATAAATCACAAGTCAATTTTGACTTCGATAAATGTTTTAAGTTTTATTTTATGTTAGCCTTCTGTTGGAAGAATAGCTTATAAAAAACCATCCCTGGCATTCAATAGATTACTAACATAGGCCAAGCCAAGTAGTGGAATTGAATCTTTGTTGGAATGAATGAATTTTGATTTTTCAATGGTTTGCTTAGGACTTCATTGTTTTGTTGAAACTACCACTCTTATTCAAGTCTAAGATTCAACTTGATGAAACTACTTGGAATAAAACTAAGTGAATTTTTCCAAGGATTTATTTTATTTTTGAATTCAACGGATAAAAATGAGAATTCGAATCTCACACATTTTAGTCAAAGATATAATGTTTTAACTTGTAGAGCTATGCTCAGCTTGGCATAACTTCTTGAAATTTAGATTATATTCCTAATTAGTCTCTATTATCTTCTCAATACTCACTAACAATTTGATAACAATTTGATGTGACATTAATAACCATTGATATCTTTAATGAAATGCTAGGGTGGATCTTTTTTTTTTTTTTTTTTTTTTGGAGTTCAACAACTTTAGGAGGTGAGGGACTCGAACCTCTAACATCTTGATCGATGGTACATGTCAATTACTACTCGGCTATACACACTATGGTGCTAGTGTGTGGATCTTCTGGTTGAAAAAAGCTTCCAATAGCTACAGAAAACTTAGATGTATGACAAGGCCAACTACTACTTGGCCCAGATTTTCTCTCTACAGTAAAAGGAAAATACTGTGTTTTCATTAGAAGCTTGTCTACAAAATTCCTACATTCAAGACCATCATTTTGGACCAACTTTGAGTCCTGCAAGTTGTTAACTGATCTTCAACACCGAGAAATGGTCTAAGTGGATACGCTTCTTCTTTTAGATTATCCAAAAACATTGTATTGGAGATGTTGTCCTTACTTATATGTTCAAGATTTTTCCTACTTCGAACTAAAATCGAACAAATGTTCACATCTCCAACAATACACCAAACCTTCTCCCATCCAATTTCTTGTCCTCCTATTTTCTCTCTTCATGCTGAATCCCAAAATCCATACCATAGTCCTGGTGATTCAAAGCAAACCAACATTAAGTATTGAATAGGGTTTCTGATTCCTTGAATCACAAACATGAAGTTAGAAAACTCAAACCAAAGCTGGACCTAAAACTGAACAACCAATGATCCATTGCATCGATTATGGGATACATATTACTCTCACAAAGAATACATAACTCAGCTGTTTCTCCCCATGCTTAAATGAGGAGTAATCTTCAAGATTAAGCTTCTCACTTATCTTTTCCCCCAATGTCTCTACTCCGACATTAACATAAAACACGAGTTTTATTCAGATATACCAGTGCACAGATTCCAGGAACGGAAAATTTCAGATGGTCTTTATTCTCCTAACATTTCAAAAGATTGAGAACTGAAGTCACACAACAACCAAATATCCTCATCATCCTTGAGCTATTGATCTTAACATTCCTATCACAAGATATTGGAGGAATCATCAATAAGAATCAAGTCATATCCTAGTCCCACATTTTGCAGTCAGAAGAATCCTGTAATCAACTTTTTTCCAGGATCTAAAAGGAAGCATTCGAATTATCAGAAAAGGAACCAATGTTAAACAAGGCTAAAAGCAACTTTGAAGTTGTTTTTTCCTCACAAGCCAAGACATAAACTTTGAGATGATATGACTATAAGGCGTGAGCCTCAATCCGAATAAAAATATATAATCAGGTATTACTTTACCTAATAATGATCATTGATCACATAAAAATACAGAAGAAAGGGGAAAAGAAGCATGTCTATCACTTATCACTTTCCTAAATACTAAGAAGTCATTTACATTTTTATCTTCAATGTTTTCTAGTCCTCGGTAGTTTAAGGAAATAACAAGTTGAATTACACAGCTAAATGACCTTATTATTAACATTACATGAGGCATAAAGACTGCAAAACTCAGCACATTATCATAAAGGCACAATCCTCTGCATAAACTTCGAGGCTAAAAATCTTGAGTCTAACTTTTAAAAGTATTGAAGGGAACAAGAAATAACACAAGGCTGGAATTTCAGTGTGCACTTGGAACTAAAGAAATGGACACTATTACACTAAACAAAGATCAACCAGATCAGCCAAACTTCTTTCTATTTCTTGGTCAAGATAGAAAAAAACCAAATCAACACCAGTGAGAGGGTATCATCTCAACCATTTGATACAAGTTAATCACAACATCTGCAGTCTAAACTATCCATAGCCAAACAATTATAAACCAAAATTTACATTCTCCACATCAGATTTCCAATGGAATTTACCTCATTGATGAGAATCATGACCATTAACACTCACATCGACCACCTCTTGCTTCCTCTTCCCCAAATTGCTCTCTTCACTTAGATCATCATCAGAGTCCAAAGTGAACTGACCCTGAAACCCAAATGGCTGCATCTCTGCCCCGATCGGACGATAATGCGAAAAATCACCGGCGCCTCCATTTCTGTAAATGATGAATGAATATACACCAACCACCAAAACCACTAGAAGGGCAAGATGGCAATTGAACTGAAGCGTAGCAATTGCTCTGGCTCTGTGATATTCAGGGTGCCCCTTGCATTTTATAGTGTAATTTCCTCTGCTCTTTTCGTGCAAAGAGCACCCATCGGTTATCAAGTTGGTGAAAAAAGACAACCCCATTTGTAAAAACCATGTTCCCTGAAGAATCAACCCAACCCCACGAACAATTTTGGGAGAATTCAATTTTGGAGATTTCAATTCGAAGATTGTAGAAAAAACACAAATCGTAATGGGGACAAGCAAGAGATCGAAATACCGATTCTCGATACCACTGGTGTCTTTCCTCTGCAGGTAGAACAACACAAACTCTTCCACGAAAGCAAATAGCGCGATTAAACTGAGGATTGTTGATGGAAGACGAACTGATTCCTTGAGATTAACCAAAAGACCGAGAATCGAATAGAGAAAGAAAAGAGAAGCGATGGCTAGAACTGGTAACTGGACGGTGGAACCGACTCGGTCACTCGAATTGACCGCATCGAAAAATGAAACGAGGGAGTTTAAGATGACGAGAAATGAGAGAAAGAAGACGAAGATGAACGACAGAGACGATGAAGATGAGGCGATTTTGGCGGTTGACGGAGAAAATTGAGACGTGGGTTGGGCGTCGTTGAGAGAGGAAGATGGGTTTGGATTTGGATTTGAATTCAAGGAAGAGAGTGCCTCCCACGCGCCGATCAGACAAAAACCCCCGCCGGCGACGGACAGGGTGAAGAACCCCATTGCTGGATCTCGCCGGTCTTTCTGCTCTGGATATGAATTTGTCGATCTGTTTCAGTTCGCCCTTTTTGTTGAAACGTGGAGAGTTCTGAAACTGTTTCTTTTTCTTTGTTCTTTCTTCCAATCGGTTTGAGCATTGACTTTGGAATTTGGTCAAAAAAAAATAGGACAAAGTGGGAGCCATTCAAGAATTTTGACACAACCTTTTGAGTGAAATGGTTAAAATCACTTTTGTGATATTCAAAATCATTCTAAAATGTGTTTTTAATTATTAAAAAATCATTTTTATATGAAAATTACGTTTAAAAACAGAAAATCATACATGAAATTGATTTTGAATAATTAAGGGTATGTTTTAAGGTGATTTCAAACATGATAAGAGTGATTTTAGCCATTTCAAAATCAATCCCTAACATATCCTAGACTCTTTGGGACTTTTGAAAATTTACATGTTATTCCTAAACTTAAAAAGTTCAATACGATTAAAACTTCACTTTCAATTTCAATTTATCTCTCTCACCTCTCATTTTCTTTTGTCTCTTATCCATTTTTCCTACAAGACTCGTCTTTGTCCTAATTTAAGCGAGGAATGGAGGGTGAGTAGAGGAAAAATCTATGTGAACTAAACGGGAACAAAGAGGAGAATAACCTCAACCCCAACCAAGGAATAAAATTTTGAGCGACATGTCGACATTTCGATCGACATGTGACTGTGTCGGACGGTTCGACATATCGGGAGGGAGAAAAGTCGATTTTCCCCCCTTTTCGTCGAAATTTTGCTGCCATTTACCTTTTTTTTTTGTCAATCAAATTCAAACGGTCACACTCACACTTCACAGTCACAAGCGCGATGTGACAGCATCGCCGGGCAGCGTGCGGCCTCATTTTTTTTTTTTTTTAGTTTTTAAATTTCTCTTTTAATTTTTTTTACTTGTGCTCTTTTATTTTCGTTTTCTTTTTCATTTATTTATTATTATTTTAATCGTTTTCAGTGTTTACGATTTGGTTTTTTCTCTTATTTCTTCTTTTATTTTTTATTTTATATATTATCTATTTATTTATTTTGTGTTTATTTTTTTTAGGGAAAAATACACTTTTGGTCCCTGAGTTTTCAAACTCGACATTTTAGTCCCTGAGGTTTGGATTTCGTTATACTCTTGGTCCCTCAGTTAATTTTTCCGTTAAATGCTAACAGAATGATGAGGTGGCATTAGTTTTTTTTTATTTAAATAATATATATTTTTAATTTTTTAAAAATAAAATAATATATTAAATATTTTTTATTATTAATTTTTTTCTTTTTTATTTTTTTTTTGAAATATCTTTTTTCTTTTCTTTTTTCTCCTTTCATCTTCTCCCCCACAACTTTCAAACCTCAAACCCTAATCTAACCCCCTGCCTCTAGCCGCCGCCGCCACCTCCAGCTGTCACCGTTGCCGCCAGCAACCGTCCGGCGACATTTTTTTTTTCTTCTTCCTCCTTTCTTCTTATTCCCTTCTTCTTCTTTCATCCATTTCTTCCTCTCTTCTCTTCTCTTCTCCGCCGCAAAACCCGATCTCTCTCGCTCGCAAACCACCGGTCGTGGATCTGAAACGAGGACCAACAACCCGTGCAGATTTGGAACACCCATCGACGGCAGCGGCGGCCGCACGCAAGTCACAGTCGTTGCAGATCCAGATCCGTTGCAGCCATCCACCACTCGATCACGAGCTGCACGCCACTCTCCCTCTCTATTTTTCCTTTCGTCTGAGCCGCAACCGCACGTTCAGTCCACTCCTCGTGGCCAGTTGATCCCGTCGCAGCCGCCGCCAGTTGCACGCTCGCTCCGTTCCTTGTCGTCGTCAGTCGAACACTAGTCGATCGTTCGGCCTCCCTGTCGGTCGATCTCTACCCATTTTGTTTCTCTATTTTTTTTAAAAAAAAAAAGGGCCGGAACGTCCAGATCTGAGTTTCGGAGATGTTTTAGTTCAATTTTTTTTTCTTTTAATAAAAAACAGAAAGAAAAGAGGGAAGAAGAGGGGAAGAAATGGAGGAAAGAAGAAGAAGGGAATAAGAAGAAAGGAGGAAGAAGAAAAAAAAATGTTGTCGGACGGTTGCCAGCGGCAACGGCGACGGCTGGAGGCGGCGCTGGAGGCAGGGGGTTGGATTAGGGTTTGAGGTTTGAAAGTTGTGGGGAAGAAGATGAAAGGAGAAAAAAGAAAAGACAAAAGAAAAAATAATAATAATAATAAATATTTAATGTATAATTTTATTTTAAAAAAATTAAAAATATATATTATTTAAATAAAAAATGAATGACACCTCATCATTCTGTTAACATTTAACGAAAAATTAACTGAGGGACCAAGAGTGTAACGAAATCCAAACCTTAGGGACTAAAATGTCGAGTTTGAAAACCCAGAGACCAAACTGTCACTTAACTCAAACCTCAGGGACCAAAAGTGTATTTTTCCCTTTTTTTAAATATTATTTTTAAACTTTTTTTCTTTTATTTACATTTTGATAAATCATTTGATATTTGATGAAACGATTATAAATTTTATTTGCCATGGACAATATGTTTTAATTTATTTAATCAATAAAATAATTATATCGTGTAATAATTCTATATATTATTTTTAATATAAGAAAATTATGGTCCCTACAAAAATTGTAGTTATTGTATATTTATTGACATATTTACTCATTTATTATTTTCAATTGACCCAAATTTAATGTTTTAGTTATTTATTCAAATACACTTATATTCTTCTCAAAAAAAAAAAAAAAAATACACTTATATTGGTTAAATATAGTTTAATTAAGTAATCATAATAAAAGTTTCATTCATTTAATAATTCAAATAATTTGTTTTTATCCATTGACATAATTTTTTGCAAAATTGTCTTTAATATCGATATTTTAATATAAATATTATACATATATTTTAGATATGATTGTTAAAAATGGTCCATTATAATGTAATTGAGCCACAATTAAAGTTTTATTTAATAATTCAAACTATATTCATCAATTTTCAGATTTTTTTTTTCAAATTCTTGCACGTTTCGACATTTTAATCAACATTTTCATCTACATATTGTTTTACATTTTAGATATGATGATAAGAAATGGTCAATTATAGCCTAATTAAGCCACAAACAAAGTTTAATTTTATGGACTAATTCAAACAATTCCCATCAATTTCCAAGATTTCTATTAATCTTCTCCAAATGTCTCTCGATATTTTCATCGACATCGACATTTCCATAAAATCTAGACCTCGATATTTCCATTGACATCGACATTTTATACCTTGACCCCGACTAAACAATCTTTCATCTTGCATTGTCTTGTATACATGATTTTGCGAGATAAGTAGTAAAACCTCACAAGATTTTGAGATTTTGCATTTTATTTCGCAATGTCCCACATGCAAAACAAAAGATTTTAACCCTTTTGTCTTCTTTCAGCATTTCAAGTGAGATGTCCAACATAAAAGGAACGAAATGAAGAATCGACGAGAATGCTTCATACAATATTAGAGATCAAACTCTCCGATGAACAAAAATAGTAACCAAGACTAAGAAAAAAAGAGGAAATTGTAATGGGTGGCTAAAATCTAATAGTTAATTGCAGATATAGCAAGTTTTATAAGAAATTGCAAATATAGCAAAACTTTTAAATCATTTTTTTATTCCCGTTTTGCCCCTGTTTTAATTTCTATCAATGATAGATTTCTATCAAATTTCTATCACTGATAGAATCTATCACGGGATAGAAATTTATCGTTAATAGAAATTGAAGGAGTGAAGAACACTCGAGCGGAAGCGTTAGCGGATCTTGGGCCTTGATTTTCATTAATTTTGAGGATTAAAAGCATGTTTGAACAAGAACGAAAAACAGAGCAATTTCGAAACTTATCTTTTGGAGCTTAATCCGTGGGACTCTTCGATTGTTTCTCCACACGAACTCGACATGGACTACCGCTAGAGTCTTCCCCGCTATTCTCTGACCTTAGAACGGGCTTGTGGGAACCCGAGCCTAATGAATTTGGAAGAAGAAAAATGAGTTTTTGAGAGCTTGGACTTCCATGGTGCTTTGAGAGAAAAATGCAATCTATTTTGCATGGATTGATTCACCAAGTTCAACTAAAACATCATCTCTCTCAGATTCTTCTTCTTTTTATTTATATACATCAGCAAAACACCAACTCATTCATTCCATACGAAGACAGCACACTTGGTGAGGTAGTTGAGTCATGGGTTTGGTGTCAAACTATTGAATTTTTACATGTTTTTCAATTCATGTAAAATTCCATTAACTTTAAATGATTTTTAATTAATTTAAAGTTAATCAAATATTCAATTCCTAAATTAATTAAACAACTTTTAATTAATTATATATTTGTTTAATTTAATATCAAAATATTAAATTAATCTAAACAAATACATCATACCCAAACCTTCTTAAAAATCCCAATAATTTTGAATCAGAATTCAAATTTAAACTGACTATGTATTGAATACATATTTACAATATTTAAATCCTATTTAAATATTTCCTACTCTCAAAATATGGTTTAATACACAATTAAACCAACACGTTTAAATTATATCGAATATAATTAACGATATCTCCCTTAATGGAATTTGAACGTGTTTCAAATTCTTTCATCACTTTGTTCTAAAAAGTTAGATCCAATTGAGCTAGCAGAGGGACCTAATGGACCTACAGATCATGGGCTCCAACGATCCGAGGTTAACCGGTTGAACTCTTTCAAACCTAGTTAACCAACATTCGTTAACTAACAGGACACTCCACTATAGCCCGTAGCTGAACTCCCCTCACTGTAGATATATTTCTGTCCACTCGATATAACCGTGATTAGTAAGTCAATCCTTCACAGGTTGTTCGTAACTATAGTAAGGTCAAAAGTCTGTTTTGCCCCTATAGTACTTCTTGTTCCTTAAGCCTCAACTGAGTCCCCAATGAACAATCGGTTTGTGGTCCCACCACTAAACCTAAAACCTCTCGGGCCAATGAGAGGGCGGCGCGCCTTTGTTCACGTCCCGGAGTCAGCACTTAAGGGAACAACCTTTCTACTATCCCTAAAGACGGGTAGGAGTGAATTCCATCTTGCAGAACTATGTCCCCAACTATCTACTCGGTCTTATCCCCAAAGTGGTAGGTTTATTGAGCGGCGCTTTATGGGCCACTCTCACCTCTATGCAAATCAAAGGATAATCCCGAATAAACAGGAGTTCATAGTTAACTCAGGATTAAGATCGAGTTACCTAGGTCATCACTTTGAAATAATCAAATTCACCGTAAACGGCGTTATAAAGTGAAAGTGACTTATTTCACGGTCCGGTCTTATACAAACTTCTTTTGCATAGGACGCCCCCACTCACATGTCTCTACATGAACGATTTAGGATCACATCGTTTGCATTAAAACAAAGTGGGCCTCGTCACATAGTTTTTCTTAGGATAAGATACCCAGTCTTATCCCTATACTATAGACCATTTTAAACTATGTACTTGAACCTAATCCACTTTTATGTCACTACATAAAGTTCAAGCATTCATCTCATAGCCAAGGATTCTAGTTTTATTGGATTTGGGTTAATAAAAACATAGTTAAACAAATCTTTCGACAACCATAATAAAAACTATTCTAATAAGTTTTATATATAAATTTGTTACATTTACTATCCACGAGTTTTAGGACATAAACCCCAACAAACTCCCACTTGGACTAAAACTCTAGTGGGTTGTTCAACTCATAGACCTAGACCATCTAGATGTCCCTCGAACACTTTTAGCCGTGAGGGGCTTTGTAAATGTTTCAGCAATATTTTACTTTTGAGGCTTCAAGATGAAGTTTGTAATACATCCTTTACTTGATGTTATGCCAACATACAGCTCCCTGTTTAAGGTGAATTCTGATGCCGATGTGGATTTCCATGAATCCTGGTCGGTGTGCTAATCAGAATTAGTGTATCCTGTATGGATCAAATCCTCAACACCATACACGAGCCTATAAGCCCTTGTTCTCCTAAGATACTTGAGGATATCTGAACTGTAGTCCATTGGTTTTACTCTAGACTAAATTGGTATCCACTGACAACCCCTACTGCATACCTTATGCTAAGCCTGACAATTGATTGTGTAGGCACGAGAATTTCGTCTCAAGTTCTCAACCTATTGAGGCGTCTCAAGACACTACTCCTGTGACAAATGAATTCCATGTTTGAAAGGTAAACAACCCTTCTCGGAATTTTAATCTTATATCTAGCCAACACTTTTGTCCATATAAGATACCTGAGACAGAGCTAGCGATCTTTGTTCTTGTGATTCCAAATAGGTTGGATTCTAAGAACATACCGAGCCTCTCCAAATACATTATTTGGAACTAGGCTGCTAGCTCACTTTTAAATGTCAGTATTGATAACCTAAATCATTCCTAATGAATAGGATATTAATAATATACTAAACTAATAAAGCTACCAAACAATTTGTAATTCTTCGGCTGACACAAGTCTGGTAAAAAACCTGGTCAAAAAAACATAAGTTTAATCATGCATTAAATCTTATGTTCCAAGATCGAAACCTTCAATTCTAACCTTAAATTGATTGGTTAAGGTTGCAAACCTTTCGCTCTAGATCTTGGACTATAAACTTCTTTTGGTCTATACCAAAATGAATTGAAATATGCATATTTCATTCTCAGGTTCATAGTTTTGACTTAATTGTCCTTATCCATGTCATTCATTACTTCGTTAAAGGTCAATGAATCCTCGATATTGTCATCAGGCATGACAATCGGAGTTTCACTTAAACTCACATAGTTTTCATTAGGTTGATATACAACCCTCCCACTGCATTGATGCTCTCTCAACATTTGAGAAGGATTATGACTAACTTAATGTGTCAGCTAGATCAACAACCCTTTGTCGAAGAACTAGTTTGTTCAACAACTCTTTATTGAAACAAATCTTATCAACAACTCTTTTGTTGATACATTTATAGCTTATAACTTACTTAACACTCTCTTACTGCGTGGTTGTGATTTCTAACGTGACCTTCTTTTAAGAAAGTAACATTTGTCCATACAAATACTTTCTTTTAAACAAAGAAGTATCCATAACTCGTTTCTATGGAATAACCTATAGATAGGCACAATTTTGAATAAGGTTCTATATGCTTCGGGATTATCTCAAATGAGGATATCCCTAAGTTATGAAACAACATAAACACATTTTATGCTTTTTCAAAGTTCAAATAATGTTTCAGAAACATTCTTTTGAAAGAACCATATTCATATTTTAAATTGCAGTCAACACTACATATCCAAAAACGAGTTTTAGGCAACTCATTATCAAATGAACCATGTCTAACAAGGCTCTGTTTCTCCTTCCCAATACATCACTCTTCTATGATGTACTAGGTATTGAGAGTCAGGACATAATTCCATGTTCTATCAAACAGACCTGGAATTTCAAGTCCATTTACTCTCTACTTGCATTGAAGTGTCGGTTTTATTTTACCTATTTTGGATCTTATCCTTAGCATTATACCATCTGAACTTCAAGAGTTCGCATATATAAAGCACTAGGTAAACATAGAGCACCTTGAATAATCATCAATGAAACAAAATGAATTATTCATTCCTATTAGAGTATTAACATTCAGAATGTGTTAGCTCTAAGGTTTCTTTTGCACGATAACCTTTTTTTTTATAAAGGTCATTAAGTCAGTCTACTTTTATGGCATGACTTATAGGGAGGTAGTGAGTCGTCTTCTAACCTGTTTAGAAGTTCATTTTAGACTAGCCTTCAATCCTATTGAAATTTAGTTCGGCCTATCCTTAAGTGCAAAAGATAGGTGCCTTGAGAAACATGTCGCCTTTTCTTTTGAGTCATAGCGGTTTAAATATCTCATATATTAAAATCGCTCTGGGCTCTATCGATCTTAAAACGTATATGTTATGTTTGTAGAACAAATATTGGCATCCTTTTCGATATGAACGGTTCATACATAAAAAGGTAATATAATAGCCTTGTTCTAGAAAACAAGATATTTGCAATCAAATTTTCTTGTAATCTTAGGAACCATATACATTATGTATTGTTCCTTGAAAGAATAACTTTATGTCTCCCACTGCCTTAGCCGAGATGAATTCTTCTATTTAAAGTCTAAGAGTTATCTTAACTAGTTCACGACTAGCACTTAGGAACTCTTTCCTGGAAAAGAACATACGTGATTTAGTGGGTCCTGAATTGAATATCCTGATTGAATCACTATTCTTACCAAGCACGTTTTCCAAGACAAATAAATCATATTTCTAGTCTTGAATCATGTTCTTTTGGCTAGGCAATTATCTATGTTATATTGATCATGAACATTGCAGTAATGAAATAGATATAACATCTTGAAGACATATTACATTTTAAGACTGTTTACGTATCACTTACCACGATATAGTGTATAAGGTTTGTTTAGTAGTATATTTCTATACCAATGACGAATTTGGCGTATTTAAAGAGGCATTTTATAGAACCTATACTAATCGCTGAATAATAACAAAAAACGGTTGTCTTAAAAGTACTAATCCAATTAATTTTAGCAAAAGCAATTATGCCCCCTATTAATCATAATTCTTTTGCAACGATACCTCAAAGGTTTAGAGTAACTGCCACCGAGGGGTGGTCAGCTAGTCCTCCTTTGAACTGAGACATTCTCAACTAAACGTTAACACCATAATCGCTCATATCTTGTTATTTCGTTTAGTTACCGTTGTTTGGTCAAGAATAAGCTAACCAGTAGTTTTATCTTGTAAGTGTGACCCTCCATTTTTAGATCTCAAAGAACGATCCCAACAATGCTACCGAATGGAAAAGCTAATGTTGGGAACGGACCTAAGAAATCCTTTATCCTTATGGGGTGTTCACTGTGCTATAATCCCTATGTTACAACCCTCTGAATGGTGTAGCAGCTCCAGGGCGTGCTTAGCAGGCGAACATAGAGATCTCGCGATGTAAACCAATGGAGGAGACCGTAGGATGCGTTGACACGCTTCCTTCTCCCACTTACTATAAATACTTTCTCCATTCACCTTGATTTTGATTTATGTCATCACCTTCCGAATGGAATGGTTACGTTAGTAAGTAACAAGAGGCTATGCATAAATCTCACGGTGTGAACTTTAGGGAGAAGCGTGAGAAGAAAAAAGTTTTGTTTTCATATAAATACTTTCTCTGTTCACTTTGATGTTGATTTATGCAATCACCCTCCGAATGGAATGGTTACGTTAGAAAGTAACAAAAGGCTATGCATAAATCTCATCGTGTGAACTCTATGGAGAACTTGAGAAGAAAATGATTTTTCATAGACCTTTTTTCTCCCACTAAGTATTTTAACGATTAGGGTCTTTTACTTAGGTAAATCCCGGCTAAACGAATTTATCTAAGTTAATGCCTTATAGATAACTATTTTAAATAAGGTCTTTATTCTTATGTCTAGGCGAATTAAACCCTTTTAATATCCTAGTGACATTTCATGCTAATAAGACCATGGTTAGTTCAACTCAGGTACCGGATTACCGGGAGAGTTCCCTTATAACCAAGGCCTTATATCCTACTTATCGAATTCTATTAAAACCTTAAGCAGGAAGCTCTTCTAATCCTATTAGAAAATCGTGATCTTAGGTCTAATTGATTTTAAACGATTTAAAATTAATTCGAGCTACCTAAGATCCTATGTTAGCATGCAACTCTTTGTTATAGGTTTGGCGGTTTCTATTCATTAACCTTATAACTATTTATAACTTTTAATGAATTATAACATGCTCCTAATGGTGATGAAAGTATATAACAATCATAGTTCAAGTTATAAAAATCACCATTCAAAAAAGCTTTAAACGTTTTGAAACAACCTAAGTCTAGGTGATTCCCAACGGCATAACTATTACGCTATGATGCCTAGGTGATAAAACCTCACATCTCTCACGCATGCTCATAAAACCGGGTTAACTTAACTCAAGTACCGGCTCGATGCCCAGGTAAGAGGTGTTCCGTAAACCGTCATCTTAAATACCTCCAGCCTTAGACAGCATCTCGCCGGGTGAGTTCACTTGTAACCTTAGCTTTACAAGATATCGACCTATTCTATGCGAATCATTCGAAATAGGATTTCGTTAACCCTAAGTGAGCATGCATTTATCTTTGTTATAGGTTTTAACGTCTTTCTCAATTTTTATAACACTTTATAATATAGACAACCTATAACATTTATCTATGCTAAGGTGGTTTCATGATGCATGCTCGTTCGTTTTCGTTTATTAATACAACGCTTTATATTAAACATCCATAAACGAAAAATTAAAACAACCAACATGCATCTAACACGAAACCTAACATGCATTCATTTAATTATAACCCTTATAATTATTTACTAATGCATGAACATGCTTTCCTATGGTGGGATTTTAAATCTATATGGCATACGATATGCATATTCAATTTTAATTTAATTATAACATACATTCCTAATGCATAAATAATTAAACACACTAAAGCGAACCGGTTTTGGCATCTAAACAAACTAATTAAGCTAAATTATTACATTAATAATTAAATAAAAAAGATAACCGCCTTGGACAGCTCCCGAACCGGCCCCGAACACCTCGAATCAGCTTGAACCATCCATAAAAGTCTTGAACCGAACCAAAGGAGTTGAAAAATGGCTTGAACCGGCCTTGAACAGACCAAACCGGCCGGGAAGCGGTGAACCGGACCGAGAATAAACCGCCCGAACCGAACCACCGCCAAAATTCAAACTTTTTGAATTTTGGCGGTAGCGTCGAGACGTTGTTCATACAGCAGCCAAGAAAACGTAGTTTTCTGGTGCTCTGTTTTTCGGCAGTTTGAACACTTCGTCTTCCTCGATCGATTACAGTCTAGTTTCAACTCTAAAACTTCCCAAATTGATACAGACTCTATCCAAGACATTAATGCCCATATACATGTAGGCAATTACAAATTTAATCAACGAATTAAAGGATAAATTGATGCCAAAACCGAGTTCATCCACTTTAGCAACCATAAACCATTCAACAATTGAAATTCACCCACCAACCTCAAATTAATGGAAATCAAGTGCCCAAACCACGCTCTGATACCAATTGAAGGAGTGAAGAACACTCGAGCGGAAGCGTTAGCGGATCTTGGGCCTTGATTTTCATTAATTTTGAGGATTAAAAGCATGTTTGAACAAGAACGAAAAACAGAGCAATTTCGAAACTTATCTTTTGGAGCTTAATCCATGGGACTCTTCGATTGTTTCTCCACACGAACTCGACATGGACTACCGCTAGAGTCTTCCCCGCTATTCTCCGACCTTAGAACGGGCTTGTGGGAACCCGAGCATGATGAATTTGGAAGAAGAAAATGGGTTTTTGAGAGCTTGGACTTCCATGGTGCTTTGAGAGAAAAATGCAATCTATTTTGCATGGATTGATTCACCAAGTTCAACTAAAACATCATCTCTCTCAGATTCTTCTTCTTTTTATTTATATACATCAGCAAAACACCAACTCATTCATTCCATAAGAAGACAACACACTTGGTGAGGTAGTTGAGTCATGGGTTTGGTGTCAAACTATTGAATTTTTACATGAATTTCAATTCAAAATTGTTTTTCAATTCATGTAAAATTCCATTAACTTTAAATGATTTTTAATTAATTTAAAGTTAATCAAAAATTCAATTCCTAAATTAATTAAACAACTTTTAATTAATTATATATTTGTTTAATTTAATATCAAAATATTAAATTAATCTAAACAAATACATCATACCCAAACCTTCTTAAAAATCCCAATAATTTTGAATCAGAATTCAAATTTAAACTTACTATGTATTGAATACATATTTACAATATTTAAATCCTATTTAAATATTTCCTACTCTCAAAATATGGTTTAGTACACAATTAAACCAACACGTTTAAATTATATCGAATATAATTAACGATATCTCCCTTAATGGAATTTGAACGTGTTTCAAATTCTTTCATCACTTTGTTCTAAAGAGTTAGATCCGATTGAGCTAGCAGGGGGACCTAATGGACCTACAGATCATGGGCTCCAACGATCCGAGGTTAACCGGTTGAACTCTTTCAAACCTAGTTAACCAACATTCGTTAATTAACAGGACACTCCACTATAGCCCGTAGCTGAACTCCCCTCACTGTAGATATATTTCTGTCCACTCGATATAACCGTGATTAGTAAGTCAATCCTTCACAGGTTGTTCGTAACTATAGTAAGGTCAAAAGTCTGTTTTACCCCTATAGTACTTCTTGTTCCTTAAGCCTCAACTGAGTCCCCAATGAACAATCGGTTTGTGGTCCCACCACTAAACCTAAAACCTCTCGGGCCAATGAGAGGGCGGCGCGCCTTTGTTCACGTCCCGGAGTCAGCACTTAAGGGAACAACCTTTCTACTATCCCTAAAAACGGGTAGGAGTGAATTCCATCTTGCAGGACTATGTCCCCAACTATCTACTCGGTCTTATCCCCAAAGTGGCAGGTTTATTGAGCGGCGCCTTTATGGGCCACTCTCACCTATGCAAATCAAAGGATAATCCTGAATAAACAGGAGTTCATAGTTAGCTCAGGATTAAGATCGAGTTACCTAGGTCATCACTTTGAAATAATCAGTTTCACAGTAAACGACGTTATAAAGTGAAAGTGAGTTATTTCACGGTCCGGTCTTATACAAACTTCTTTTGCATAGGACGCCCCCACTCACATGTCTCTACATGAACGATTTAGGATCACATCGTTTGCATTAAAACAAAGTGGGCCTCGTCACATAGTTTTTCTTAGGATAAGATACCCAGTCTTATCCCTATACTATAGACCATTTTAGACTATGTACTTGAACCTGATCCACTTTTATGTCACTACATAAAGTTCAAGCATTCATCTCATAGCCAAGGATTCTAGTTTTATTGGATTTGGGTTAATAAAAACATAGTTAAGCAAATCTTTCGACAACCATAATAAAAACTATTCTGATAAGTTTTATATATAAATTTGTTACATTTACTATCCACGAGTTTTAGGACATAAACCCTAACAGAAATCAATAGTGTATTTGATAGAAACTAATAGTGTATTTGTTTACGTGATAATTTGTACATACCTTTTTTTTTAGGTCTCCCTTTCTTTAAATTTCAACTTCCACTTTGTGTTTTCTTTTTCTTTCGGTTCAATTTCCATATTGTTTTGCTTCGGCATCTATAAAAACAAAATCAATGACATAGATTTTAGAAACAAAAATGATAGTTTTCTATTAGTGATACTGATAGATTTCTATCAGTGATACTGATACTGATAGATTTCTATGAGTGATAGAAGATTTTTATCACTGATAGGTCTTCTATCACAGATAGAAATCTTCTATCACTGTGATAATTTCTATCAGTGATAGAAGGTTTTCTATCACTGAAAGAATCTATCAGTGATAAAAGGTTTCTATCACTGATAGAGTAGTTTGGTAATTTAGACCCCCTGACTATGATATTTTGTCATTTTTGCAAATCTTTTTACGGGCTGCTGTTTTTGCAAATAGTTTGACCCATTTTGTTATATATGCAACCAGCCCAAAAAAAAAAAAACAAAATAAAGAAAACGCCTTTTTCCTTTGTGTGAAAATCATTTTGTCCTCATTTACACAAATGATTTGCCTTCATCTAGGGTACAAACCATTCACACTCCTCTATACACCCTCGTTTCTATCCCAACTTTCTACTTCCTTCACTTGTGAGATAAGATCCTCCAAACCTTCTACTCCCTTCACTTGTGAGATAAGATCCTAGACAATAGCATGTCAAAACAATGTGAAATGAAAGATTATAATATGAGTGGAACACAATTATGATTGCAAAATGTTTAAATCATATTTTGGTTGCTAAACTTAGATTTTTTTTAAAAAAAAAAAATAATGTAATTTAAAAAAACAAAAAACAAATATAGGATAGTTTTCAAACTCATTCCAAATTTGGAATAGCTAAATCATGTACATGGATCACAATTTAGTTAAATCGTGACCCATCTACACGATTTCATCGATGAAATATGACATGTGGATTAGTTTACCAAAAAAGACTAAGAATAATTTGGAATGAGTTTAGAACATGGAATCGCCACCATCAGTCGATTCTCCAAAAAAGACTAAGAAAGCTAGAACAACTAAAGCTTCAAGTGCGTGGGAGCATTTTACCAAAATTGGTACGGAATCTAATCCTAGAGTAGCATGTAAATATTGTGGCATCTGTTATGCATGTGACACTAAAAAAATGGCACCACAAACTTGTTAAAACACATACAATCAAAGTGTAAGAAGTATCATGGAAAAGTGAATGATAGCCAACAAAAATTTTTAACTTTTGTTCAACCTAAAGAGGAAGAAGGGAGTTCAAATTTAATTGCGGCTACATTCTCTCAAGAAAAGTGTAGGATGATGCTTTCTAGGTTGATTGTGAAGGAAGATTTGCCATTTAAAATTGTAGAGACGGAAGGATTTCGAGAGCATAGTAATACACTGTTGGGTTTTATGCCCTAAAACTCGTAGATATTGAATGTAACTGTTGACCGGATATTAATGAAATAATATTGATATATTTTTCCATTAATTGTTATTAGTTATTTTATATTTGTCTTTGCCTAATAATAACCCTAATCCAATAAACTAGACATCCAAGGCTGTAATATGAGTCTTGAACTATATGTAGTGACATATGGGATCATTGTTCAAGAAACAACCTAAAGGGTCTATAGTATAGGGATAAGTCTGGGTGCCTTATCTTGGTGACACTATGGATACGTCCCACTTTGTATTTGATACAAACGCTGCGATCCAACGCTTTCGTGTAGGAGACATGCGAGTGGGGGTATCCTATGCAATGAGTTTGCATAAGACCGGACCGCGAAATAGTAACCACTGGTTATAACACCGTTAACTAGTTGGTTTTCTATTTCACTAGGACGACCTAGACGACTTAGTCTTAATCCTGAGTTGATTATGGACTCCTGCTCATGAGAGATTGTCCTTTGATTTGCATGGGTGAGAGTGGCCAGTACGCCGACTCAATAAGCCTACCATTTTGGGGACAAGACCGAATGGGGAGCTGGGAACGTAATCATGCAAGATGGAATTCACTCCTTCCCGACTTTAGGGAAGTAGATGAGTGTTCCCTTAAGTGGTTACTCCGAGTCTTGAACAAAGGGCCCTACCCTCTCAATGGCACGATAGGGTTTTCTGTTTGATGGTTGGACCACAAACAGGTTGTTCATTAGAGGAGAACTGGTACTTAAGGAAATAGAGGTAACCCAAGGGTAAAACGATAATTTGACCCAGCTGGTGTTACGGACACTCGTGAAGGACTAACTAGTCGATATTGGTCTATATCCGTGGACACAGAAAATATGTCTGCAGTGAGAAGAATGCAACTGTGAGTCTATAGTGGAATGAACGCACAGTTAACGAATATTGATTAATGTGGTTAATGAGTTTGACCAATTAATCTCACATCGTTGGAGCTTCTGATCTACAGGTTCATTAGGTCCCACTGGTAGCTCATAAAGTAATTTGAGGCAACTAAGTAATAAATGTAAATTGAAAATGTTCAATTTACTAAGGGAAACAAATATAATATATATTGATATATTATTATGAGAGAAATTAATATTTGAAGAAATTCAAATATAAATTTATGGAAGTTTGAAAGAGTTCAAATAATGAATTAATTAATTTAAGGCCTTAAATCTATTTGGGAGAGTTAATTAATTCAAGACCGGAAATTAAATATGTGATATTTAATTGGTGGTTAATTAATTTAAGATTTCATTAACCGGGAATTAATCAATTATGGAAATAATTAATCACTTTGATCTAATCACTTATGGAAGTAATTAGACATTTGTGGAAAAGATTAATCAATTATGGAATTGATTGATCATGATTGATTAAATAAGGAATAAGATTGAATCAATTTTGGAAAAGATTGATTTAATTGAATATTTTATTCATGGCCTCTCTTCTATAAATAGAACACTAGACCTAATTGGTCCATGACACTTTGCTCTTGCTCTTAGACTCTCGAGACAAGACCTAGAATTCTCTCTAGCCTCCCTCTTAGAGAAAGACTCCCACAAGTCTTTTGCCTCCTAGACTTAGAAACATACCAGTGTAACCTCTGTGGTTATTGTGTCATTCAAAGGAGAAATTTCCAGCGATCACAAGAAAAGGACGCTGTTGTGTTTTCGTTCGTGGAGCGTCGTTGGCGAAGAACGGTCAAGTCTTCAACGAAGGTTTGTAACGGTTCTTCCTTCTTTCTTTAGAAAAGCATGAAAATAAATTTAGATTTATTTTTCAGCATGTTTAAACCAATTTTCCAGCAGCTTTAAAGAGTGTTTAAAGTTTGTTTGAGTTTTCGTAACGGTATTTTAATGTTAATTAAAATACGACGTAAGGTCCAATCGATGCGCTTCCACTGCGTGGGGATTTTTATTCCCTTCATACATTACAACCAAAATTTGTTTTGCCTGGTCGTATGATTGTTGCTAAGGATATTTGGAATCTTTATTTGAGTGAAAAGACACAACTAAAGAGAGCCTTGACAAAACCTAATCAAAGAGTGTGCTTAACAACCGATACATGGACATCAATTCAAAATTTGAATTATATGGTTGTTACTGCACATTTTATTGATGATGATTGGAAATATCACAAAAGAATCTTAAACTTTTGCTTAGTTGCCAATCATAGAGGAGATACAATTGGAAAATGTTTAGAGAAATGCATGTTAGATTTGGGGATTGAAAGAATTCTTAGTGTGACAGTAGACAATGCAAGTTCTAATGATGGTGTTGTTTCATATTTAGCTAGAAAAGTGAAGAATTGGAATGAAGATATTTTAAACGGAGAATTTATGCTTGCTAGATGTTTTGCGCATATTCTCAACCTTGTAGTTAATGATGGCTTGAAGGAACTTCATGAATCAATTTTAAAGATTCGGAATGCATAAAGATATGTAAGATCCTCACCTTCTCGATTTGCCACATTTAAAAATTGTGTGAAGAATGAGAAGTTATCTTGCAAGAACTCTGTTTCTTTAGATGTTCCAACAAGATGGAATTCTACATATACTATACTCAATGTTGCAGAGAAATTTGAAAAAACATTTGATTGATTAGAAGTTAAGGATGAACAATATTGTGTAGAACTTAATAAGATTGGAAGTGGAGGTGGAAAAGACAAAAAATTGGGCCCACCAGTGAGTGAAGATTAGGAAAATGCTCGTGTGTTCATAAATTTTTTAAGGA
Organism: Luffa acutangula; assembly: GCA_036850905.1. Classification (NCBI taxonomy): domain Eukaryota; kingdom Viridiplantae; phylum Streptophyta; class Magnoliopsida; order Cucurbitales; family Cucurbitaceae; genus Luffa; species Luffa acutangula. The sequence continues at coordinate 5,388,660 of CM072094.1, read as the reverse complement.
TTTTTCGGGATATGACATTGAGGATTTCAGGTTCTTCATCATTGACAACACATAGATATTTTCGTAAAGTTTAAGATTCTTTCGAAGATGACTAAGGATATTTTGGCAATTCCACTTTCTACTGTAGCCTCAAAATCAGCTTTCTCTACTGGAGGTAGAGTACTTGATCCATCTCGTAGTACTCTATCTCCAACTACAATTGAAACACTCATCTGTTTGCAAAATTGGATTCACTCATCACCTATTAGTAACATTGAGGAGATTATCGAAGGTGCTCTTGATGAAATAGCGAAGATCGTAGAAGGTAATAAATTCCTATTATTCTAATTTTCTCATTTTTTTTATTGACTTATATTGTGTTGTACTATATTATTATTCACTTTCATTTGTAGAATCTCAATCGGCGAGTAGTAGAATTACCACAATTGATGAATGAGGAAAAATGAGGGATGAAAAATAAATCGGTTAGTACACTTTTTTAATCTTTTAATATTTAATGTTATTTTTTACTTCAAAGTTGCTAATTATTGATTTTTTGTAGGGTCAAATTCATGTAGTATGTATCGTGAAAGGACTTCCATTTTGGACTTCATCGAATTTTATGTCTCATGTTATGTGTATTTTTAGTATTTTATTATGTTGTAATTTGTATAATGGACAATGGACAATGGGCTGAATAATGTTTTAAACTTTGGACTTTGAGATAGGTTTTATGTTTGATATGTTTGGATGTAAATCTTATTTTAGAAATGGTTTGAACTTGAATTTGGACATTGTTTGAAGGTTTGAATTTATTAATTATGATGTTGTTTGTATGTTTATCTCTATTGTGTTTATTTATTTGAAATCAAACATTTAAAAATTATTATTCACTAATTAGTTTGACAAAATTAAGTAATTGTATTGAAGAAATTAATTAATTGAAGTTTGAATTGAAAAAATGAGTTACAGTGGACTATTGGGCCAAAACTTAAAAGAAAAAGGGGCAACCAGATAAATGGCCAAAAAAAAAAAATAGCTAATTTGAAAAATGACCAATCGTATTTCCAATTTGATAAATGGCCAAATCCTATTTTTAGTAAACTATTTTGGCATGAAATTGGACGAAAATACCCTTTAACAAATCTTAAATCTGAAAATAAATTAAAACAAATACACTATAAATAAGGGAGAAAATCTAGCTTCCTTACCCATTGATTCAGCTGGCAAATCAAAACTAACAGAAATTCAAATGAAATGGAATATAAATCTGACAACCTAAATTTAAAACAAGAGATTTGAATTAAAAAAAAGAGAGAAAAAATAGGTGGACTTAAATTTAAACCGTGTATATCAAAAGAAAAAATGAAAGAACAACTTCAATTAAAAAAAATTCTAGATTCAAAGAAGAATTAAAGTATAATCAGAAAAAAATCTAGATTCATCTAAAATATGGGATGAACACCTAAAATATCATAATTAAAGTATAATCAGAAAAAAAAAAATGAAAAAATTGATACACAATTTCAAACAATCAAATCTAGCTTCCTTACCCATTGATTCATCTAGCAAATCAAAACTAACTGAAATTCAAATGAAATGGAATATAAATCTGACAACCTAAATTTAAAACAAGAGATTTGAATAAAAAAAAAGAGAGAAAAAATAGGAGGACTTAAATTTAAACAGTGTATATCAAAAGAAAAAATGAAAGAGCTTACCAAATTCAATAACAATGAAGAACAACATCAATTAAAAAAATTCCAGATTCAAAGAAGAATTAAAGTATAATCAGAAAAAAAAAAAATCTAGATTCACCTAATGGGATGAACACCTAAAATATCAGAATTAAAGTATAATCAGAAAAAAAATGAAAAAATTGATACACAATTTCAAACAAACCTCTGGATTAATAGCTTCTTGGAAAAAACCCTAAGGCATAATTACTCTCTTGGGAACACACTCACGTTCCAAAAAAAAAACTCTTTCCTCTTCCTCATTTTAAAAAAATCATACATGTTACAGCTGGAATTCATCGTGCAAATTGAAGAAATTGAAGAAAAATCACTGTAGTTGTGATCTTTGTCTAATCACAATTATAGTGTGTATGAAAACGGGTAAGGGTTTCTTCTAAAAATTATTTACTTTTGTAGGAGGGGGAAGGTTCAAAGGTGATTGAGACTGATGCGGAAGGAAGTTCAAATGAGCTTTCAACAAATGAAAAGAATAACTCGGGTGAACGAAAACATGAAAGCAATAATCAATCTCAACGCTTACTTTTGGAGTAACAGAAAACATGAAAGCAGTGACAAAAAATGCAGAAATATACCTATGATCAATAGCTTTACAGTGTTGGAAGGAACGATGAAGACCAATAATCAATCAGAATGGTTGGAAAAGACGATGAAGCAATCTGGTTTGTTGATTACAAAATAAAAATCTACTGGAAAAGACGATGAAGCAATCTGGATTTGAATTTCAAATGATAAGAGATAATATATATGTTGTAACCAACCATTGCTTGATTCATGGGATAATTGATTTTAAAAATAAAAAATAAAAAAAATTAAATGGCTTCCTCAAATATAGGGTGGGACGTGAGAATTGACTTAGGGGTATAATTGGAAGAATAAAACAAGTGAAAATAGGTTAAAAATACGGTTTGACCATTTTTCATTAAAAAATACGATTTGGCCATTTTTCGAAATTACCCTGTAATTTCTGGTCATATCTGAGGATTTCCCAAAGAAAGAAAAAAGAAAGGCAATGGGATGAAATTAGAAGAGAAATGAGTCATTTTTTTAAAAAAATAAAAAAGCCCACATTGGGCCCAAAATCGAAAACTATCCATTGGACAAACTGAACCGAAGAAAAACCGAACCATTGGACATTTCCCATATTGGACATTGGTTCAGTTTACAATTTTGAAAAACCGAATGGATCGGTTCGGTTTGCGATTTGGTCAAAAACCGACAAAACCGAACCGAGTATCACCCCTACTAGAAAGATAAGAAAAAGAAATGAGTATTGAATATAAATGAGGGTTTTTATTTCAAACGATAAAATAGTCATTTTACACACCTAAAAGTTCTATTTGTCTATGATAAAACTAAAAACTATCCTAAATGTCTTTTGGACCCCTTATTTTGTCCTATTTTAGTCAATAACCCAAGAAACATAAGGGGTATTTGGCCCAAAGAATTTGGTGGAATTAATAATTATTTCACCCAATTACTTGTTTGGCACAAGAACCATCTACAAACTTAGGGGGTGTTTAGGACACCAATTTGAGAAGCCCATGTTCACAACTCCATCGCAAACGACATTTGGACCTCCATCTTTCGTAGCCTGCATTATGAAAGCGAACTTTAACAGTGCGACACTGTTGAAGTCGCCTCATTCACCGCGTTTTCTCTCCCCGTTTTCTCAGATCCTTCCCCTATTTGGCTCTTCGTTTCTCTTTGGCTCTTCGTTTCTCTTTTGCTCTTCGTTTCTCTCGAGTCTGTGTTCTCACCTCTCCTTCTTCACGTATCGAAGGTAAGTCCGTGGATAATCTTTTTGTTTGTTTTTCTTCTTGTTGATCTAACCAAAAACTCTTTCTTTCTCTTCATCATCTTCAAAACCCTAGATCAATTTTTCCCTCTCTTCATCCTCTTGGAAAACCTAGATCTATTTTTTCCTCTCTTCATCCCCTTCGAAACCCTAGATCTATTTTCAGATCTAAATGCTTGATCGGTTGTTTTGGTTTCAGATCTCCACCCCATGTCCCTTCAACTTGTCGTGTTCGTCGACATTTCCTTCATCGAGAGTATGTTGGATTCACATGGTAGGTTTTTGGAGCATGGTGAGGGGTAGGAATAAGAGGTAAATTTTTTTGTCCCTTTTAGCCGGTCGATGATGTCTAAACGCATGCAAGCAATTTTTTCCTTCTTGGTTTTCCTGCAAGATTTCCTTGTTTTGATTTGGGTGTTCAAAAGACGAGGACTAAACGCATGCAAACAATTTTTTCCCTCTTTGATTTCCTCCAAAATTTATTCCTTCTAATTTTTATCTCCTCCTATGTTCTTGGTTGTGTACTATCTGATACCCCCCCCCCATCCATTTGGGTGTATAAATGATCATGGTGTTTATCGTCATTATGTTTGTCTTTGTTATGTTTCTTGGTTGTGTTCCCTCTTTGTTTTCCTCCAAAATTTATTCCTTCCAATTTCTTTCTTCTGATTTCCCCCTCTTTGTTATGTTTCTTGTTGTATAATCATTTTGTTCATTGTTTTCATGGTGTTCATTTATACATCCATTTGGGTGTATAAATGATCATGGTGTTTATCGTCGTTATGTTTGTCTTTGTTATGTTTCTTGGTTGTGTTCCCTCTTTGTTTTCCTCCAAAATTTCTTCCTTCCAATTTCTTTCTTCTGATTTCCCCCTCTTTGTTATGTTTCTTGTTGTATAATCGTTCTGTTCATCATTTTTCATGGTGTAAAAATGATCTACCCCATTTTTTCATTCTAGACTTAATATTTTTTTTCCTATTATTTAATTTGCACAATGCTTGAAATTCATGCACCTGTGGTCGGTTAGAATATTACGTTTATCCACCATTCTGTTAGATTATGAATATTCATAACTTGTTGTAACTGGTTTAGTTGTGATAAATGAAGCATTTGTAACTGATTTAGTTGTGATAAATGAAACATTATGTGAGTAGATTGCATTTATAAAGTAGAGCACTACATTTATTAAATGCAATCTACCTTATGAACTATCTATATCTATAGTATATATAAAAGGGGCTATAGGGAGAAGCTTTTTATTCCCATTTTGCCCTCATTTAATATTTAAAATTACAAATCAAATTCAATTTTATATACTTGTGAGCTTTTATTATGTTTGGTGATGTGGAGAAGTTTTTACGTTGAAGATAAATTGAATTAAAAAAAAAAACTCATTTAAGTAATGAAGGGAGATTAATTTTGTCATACAATCCTTATTCAATTCAATAAAGTGGTTTAACTTTTCATCTTCCTCCTTTCAAGTTCCAAAAAACTGTTTATCTTCCACATGCTAGCTCAATATATAAAGAGATCAAATACATAGTAAGGACTCAAAGAAGAGGGGAATCTCTCTTTTTCACCATTCGAAGATAGAGAGGCATAACAATCGTGTCAACTTTGCAAATGGAGGTTATTTCCATCAGCAACACAAATTTTGCGATAGGTTACCGATGATTGAATCACAGGAAGTTTCTCAAAATTCCAAAACTTCAACAGAAGAAATTTTCATCATATTCACTTATCAATCCAATCTTTTGTCGTATAGTTTCCACAGACGATTTTGATATCACAAATTTAAAGTTGGTATTTTCAGGAAAGGGGATGAACTTATTGTTTCACTTTCATTCACTCATGAAATCAAATCCATGGCGATTGAGATGCTAAATGTTTGCAGGTGGTATCTTTTGTGGCAATTTGGTGCAACAACTTTCAAGAGTGAGGAGCAACCGTTGAGGGGTTTGCAGCAAAGAAACAAGTGAGGGGAGAAAAGAAAAGTCTGAGATTTAGGGTTTTCTGGAAAACTAAAATATGTATATATTTTAATGTTTTTTTTTAAGTATAAATATTTTAATATTCATTGTTGTTATATGAGACTGGAATAGCAAGTATTTGTTAGAACTAGATGAGGTAGAAATTATAACATTATCTATTTTGTAACTTTTTAAAATTAATTTCTTATATTTTTCAATCTCTTAGTCTTTCTGTTACATAATTTAATTAATTAATTTATTTGTTGTTCTTACTTTTAATTAAATAAAATATATTTTAGATTTTTTTAGAAGAATATATTTTAGATTTAGGGTTTTAATTAATTAATTAATTTGTTTATTTTTTGTTTTAACTTTTAATTAACTAAAATATACTTTAGAGTTTTAATTAATTTATTTATTTGTTCTTAACATTATCTCCAAAACTATTCTTTTAGTTTTTCGAATTTTAAATAATGTTAAATTGCACTGATTTAATTTAATATTTAATTGAATGTCATTAATTTTAAATTGGATGTTTTAATCATATCATTTAAATAATTTCATTGCTTTTTTTTTTACAATATAGTAAAAATAAAACTAATTTCACGTGCATCCGTGTTATAGACTAGTACTTAAAAAAAGGTCAAGTAGATTGCATTTATTATATTAAATGCAATCTACTTCCTCCTATCAACAACCAGTGTTTCATTTTTCTATTTATACCAAACGAGTTTTGTCCTACAACCTTGAGGAAAGACTCCACTGCCTTCTATTCCCTTCTCCATTCGGGTGGGTTATTCTCCAACCATTAATTCCTTTCCTTTACAATGAAGTCTTAGCCCAACCCTTCCTCTCCCTCATTCTTTGTTTGTTTTAACTTTTGTAGTGTAGTACGTGCTCCATCTCCAATCGCCGTTGTTGTTATCGGTGTACACCTACTTCCTATTAAGGTGAGTTTGAAAATCTTCATAACAAACTTTTCACTTTACATTACTTGTAATATTTTCTATTCACATCTCTAACCACCATGCCCATTTTCCTTCGCTCATTACAAGGTCCAACAGTAAACACATTTTGTAGGAGGTTTGTTTTAGGTTTTATTTTATGGTTGTGTTCATGTAAACTTATTTTTTCCCTACACTAGGGATTGTTTTTTCATGTATAATGTTGCTCCAGGTGTGGTTTTTGTATTACTTTTGCTTTTGTTCTTACTAGTCACATTTGACACACAACTATTCATTAATATGATATTGTTTCCATGATTTAATATTTGTTTGCTTTTTGTGTTATTACTGCCTTAGTTCCTATAGCGATTGAATAATAAAGTTTTATTTTTGAAAATATTTTTCAACCATTTTATTTAATTTAAAGATCAAAGTCATAAGGTAGTATATTCAACCTTGAAAATCAATTTTCTAACGGTGTTAGTTAATTTGAAAGAGGAGACAATTAAATAAAAATAAATTCGATTTTCCAACAGTGAGGTAATTAAAAAAAAAAAAAAAAAAACAAAGTCACAAATTATATTCAATTGCTCCAAAATTTGAGTTTTGTTTTAAAAAAACACAATAGACCAAACTTTGAGTCACTTAGGAAAAAAAAACGTAATCATTTTTTGAGTTATATATAGAAAAATAACAAAAATTTTCTTTCTATAGTTGAGTTAATATAAGATTGAAATGCGTGTATTGAATTTTTAAACATTGAACTTAATTTGAAAGAAACAAAAAACACTTTTTTTCAGAACCTAACGTTAATTAAAAGAAAAAAAAAGAATTTAATCAAGTTTGAAGAAATCTAGTTTTCTAAGTTAAGATAATTAAAAACGGAAATGAGTGTCATTAATTTTCAAAGAGATGGTTCATTTGGAAAAAAGAACATCCTTTCAAAGTTTGGCTTAGCTTTTTAAATACAACTAGAATTTCAATCTTAAAAAAAAAAAAATCATTTTACATTTTTTTAATATAACAAGATTTGCAAACTTTTTTTTTTTCTTTAAATACAACAAGAATTTCAATAAATTTTTTTTTGGGAAGGATCGAGCCACTGGGGGCAAGTGTGGAGACTCCTACAATGGTGTCAAACGTTATTGATCAAATGGAGGATGGTGTGCAGTGTGGATCACAAGATTATTATGTCCCAGAACCAGGACCATTCAATGCAATAGGGGACATGTGTTGAAGATGAGTTACTTAACACACCGACCAGTAGGACCGGGTTAGCAGGGACATCATCACGAGGAAGTAAGAGGAAACAATCTTCCTTTCACACAGAAATGATTGAAGTGGTCAAGGCGGCAATGAATATGCAAAATAGCCATCTTCAGAAGCTCACATCGTGGCAACAGGAAATGTACGAACGGGAGGCTGCACAACTCAAGTTAGTGGTTGATCAACTCAATTGGTTTTGAGATGGAAGCCCATATAATCTAATATGGTATCAGAGCCCATTAAACCCAAACGGGTATTCGGTCCAATAAAAAGAAATTAGGATCCGATCAAAGAATGGTGAACCCAAAGAGGCACCATCTTGAGGGGGCATGTTGAGGATCCCACATCGGAAAGATTGGTGGAGACCTTACAATATATAAGCTACAAGGGTCACTCCACTCATTGCCAATTGGTTTTGAGATGGAAGCCCATGTTATCTAATACAGAAATTATAGGGAGTAGACTGTTTTGGAACCAATATTTCACAAATGTCAAATTATGAAAAAAAGATTTTTCAATTAAATCTTCCCTATTTTGCCCTCCAAAATTCTGCACATCACAAAATTGGTTTGTATTAATTCTTTCCATAATAAAAACTACTATTAAGATTTACCAATACCCAACCCTAACCTTAAATACGTTTCACCAAAATCTTTCTCCAATTGTTGTCACTAAATTCTTACTCCAATTGCCGTCAATATGGAGCTTTTTTTTTTTTTTTTTTTTCCAGCTCCATTAGCGGTGGGACAATCTCAAATTGCTCTACAGCTCCACCTTCAATTGCCGTCAATTTGAAGCAACATGAGTGAATATTTATTCATCATCTTTTTTTTTTTTGTCAAACAGTATGAATAGCATGACCTATATATCTCTCTTTAAAAAAAAAAAAAAATTGTCAAACAATATGAATAGGAACTCAATTACATAGTTTGCATTTTTTTTTTCAATTTTGTTATCAATAGCTATTTTTTGTTATTAATATTCTATGTTATAAGATGTTTCTAATTTACACTAACCCTTATTTACATCTAATCACCCATTTGATGGTAGAATGTAATGTTTATTCAAATAATAAATATATACTATGCATTATAATATATAATCAATATACTGAACTCATTATATATTGTATATTCATCATTGTGTATTCAGTTCATAAATCATACGTCAGAATAATAAAGATATACTAGGTTGTATATTGTATCATAAATATATACTTGGAATTATATTATATAAACCTCTGTGTATATTATATATACGTCATGATTTGTAAAGTTCATAAGTGATTTTTTCAGAATTATAAATAAATGTCATGCAACATAATTCTTATTAAATATTCATCATACATTTTTTTATAGATAATAATCTCATTCTCATACGGATGGTGTTTGGCGATCGTTGGAAAGAGATTAATAACTATATTGATTAACAAGTTTCCCAAATTTGTATTCACGAAGGAATGTCGTTCACTAATTTGATTGAAGTTGTAACCCAAAAGTTAGGCGGGTAGTTTTGATTCTCCCTACAACATCAGTTTGTTTTATATAAACGTTTTGACAACATCAGTTTGTGTTATATAAACCACCAGATATATTATATAAACCTCCAACTAAATGATATATTATCCATATTATATAATTTTTTATAAACCCACATAACAAACCCAAATATACCAAACTAACAAAATATTTTTTATAAACCACAAAAACCCAATAATCATGACCTGAATGATTTTCATAAACCCACAACTAAGTAAATTTGGCTGAATGGTTTTTATATATCAAACTAACCGTATATTTTACATCCTCCGCGGAATGATTTGTATAAACCCACAACTAAGTAAACAAACTAACAATATATTTTATATAAACTACCTAACAAACCGAAACATACCTTCGAATAAACTCCAACAACCAACCAACCAAGACAATACCGCCGACGGATTGGAGACGTTTTGTCTAAACAAGAAAAACATAAGAACCACACCAAAAAAAAAAAAGAAAAATAAAACCGAAAAAAGAAGCAGCAGAAGCGTCGTTGCCGGCCAACGTTGGCGACAACCAAGGTTTAAAATGTCGATGTCGATGGAAATGTCGAGGTCCTGATTTTATGGAAATATCGATGTCGATGGAAATGTCGATGGAAATTCCGGAAAGATTTACGGAAATCATAGAAATTGATGGAAATTGTTTGAATTAGTCCATGAAACTTTGTTTGTGGCTTAATTAAGATATAATTGACAATTTTTTATCATCATATCTAAAAAGTAGAACAATATTTGGATGAAAATGTTGATTAAAATGTCGATACGTGCAGAAAGATTTGTAAATTATTAAATGAGACTTTAATTTGAAAATTAAAATAAATATGAAATATTGATAGATGAAAAATAACTTTGGATTTATGAATATAAAATTTTACAATGACTAATACCAAAAAGATGATCGTGGACATTAAATAATTGATAAAGTAATATGTAAAGAAAATAACACTAATAAAGTAAAAAAATAACACTAATAAACTAATATGTAAAGAAAGATGTAACCTTTTAAAATTAAACTTCTTAACTTAAGAAAGAAATTAGTAATTGAGACAAGTGAGATAATTTGGGAGAATTAGGAGATTTAAGCGAATTTGGAAAAATTGAGAGAATTTGAGAGAATTGAGAGAGTTTGGGAGAGAGTTTGAAAAATTGAGGTGTGAAGAAATTGAGATAAAATGGGGGTATTTATAGGTGAAAAAATAATAAAATAATAAAAATGTAAAAAAAAAACATAGACTATAAAAAGCTAAAATACATAAAAAAATACAAGAAAGTCTGACAAACAAGTGATTCAAGAGCTGGGCTTTAATTTTTTTTTAAAAAAAAAAAAAAAAAAAAAAAAAAACGGAAACTGGACGGAAATGTCGACATGTCGCCGACATTTCCATGGAAATGTCGACATGTCGTCGACATAGGGGGAAGATCGAAACTTCCCCCCCACGGAAATGTCGACACTGTCGACATACCGACATTTCCATGGAAATGTCGGTATGTCGACGGAAATTTGATACATTGGCGACAACACATATGCCAACGCCGTCAGCCACTTACAACGTTTGATTTGAAGGATGAGGCGACAACAAAAAACACAACGCTCGTAGGAGGAACACAGACGACGGGAACCCAGGCGGCGGTCGGAGGATGAGACGGCGGGAATAGAGCGATACGTGGTCGGAGGATGGACGACGAAACACAGAGGGAGTGAGCGTGAATGGCCGACTGAGCGTGAAGTAGAAAGTCGCGAGAGGGAGGGAGACCGACGTGAAAAAACGACAATGAGATTATATTTGGGAGATATATTTTTTGAGGTTTAAAAATAAAATATTGAGGGAATCGAGGAGTTATTTGGGGAGAGGATATGAAAAGATTTTTGCAGCAACTAATTATTACGATAAGATATTTTGGGAAAATATATTGATAAAAACCATGTTTATTTTATAAGGGACTTTGATGTAAATCAACATCTATTTTGGCTTGGCTTAGGATAAAGCTGAAATTTTTTTCAAGATTAGACATTTATGAAATTTTGAATCCAATTTGGTCTATCTATGTAGTTAACCCTATCTAATATGGTATCAGAGCCCATTAAACCCAAACGAGTATTCGGTCCAATAAAAAGAAATTGGGATCTAATCCAAGACCGATTGTTTCTTATTGCTAGGAAGAAACTAATGACTGAACCTTTCTGCCAGGACTTTTTTCCTTTTGGATCGTTGTTGGCCATTCAATTATTTTTTGGAATGATGTATCAAACGCTTTTTTGGTTATTGCATATTTTGTTCATGTTTATGTCTATTGTGCAACATGTAAAATTTTTTGTTATTATGAATGAAATCTTACTTTGTCTATCTCAAACAATATTGATAAGTACAAAAGTTGTGGTATATCCATCAAGTAACACAACTTAACATATCAACTTCAACCATGGACATTTTCAAATGTTTTGAAAGAATAATCATATTATTATGGACAATTTGGAATGGAAGGAATATAAATATAACTTAAAATATCAATTCTAAAATTGATAGAAACAAAAATTTATCACTTTATCTTCCTACCATGTTTCGATGTTATGAATCTTTTTTTTTTTTTTTTTTTTTTTGGTTTTTTAATCAAAATTGTGACTTAAAAGAAAAATGGTAAAACATACTTAAAATCTCAATTTTGCAATAGATGGAAAAAAAAAAAAAACATTTTTATTCAATAAATTTGAAAAAATTGTACAATATATATATATATATATATATATATAGCTAACATAAACTCAGGCTTCAAACTCTGCTCCCAAACACAAACTTCATAACTCCAAACTTAACAACTCTCCACTTCGACTTCCTAACTTCAGATTTAACAACTCTGCACTCCAAACACAGACTTCATAACTACTCAAACTTCATAAACTTTAGAACTCCACATTGGTGTCCCAAACACTCCTTTATTAATGATCAATTACAAAATGAACAAAATTTGGCTGCATACCGATATGTAGGTTCTACAAACTTATTAATTCCTATTTCAACACTTTATCACGAGCCTACAAACTTATTAATTCCTACTCTAGTTTCGACAAAATATCTCTAGATTTCATAACTCCAATTCATTAGACCAAAATAAAAGGCTAAATTATAAAAAATGCCCCAAAAATACCCCTAAACTTTAAAAAATGTTTCAAAAATACCCCTGCCGTTAACTTTTGGATGGAAACCATTAAAAATTTCAGTTTCATTAATACTCTTTAACTTTCAAAAGATTAAAAAAAAAATAAACCATATTAGAAAATGTTTTTTTTTTTCCTTGTCCCACCGAAAATTCTTCTTCCATGAAATTTAATGAGAAACTTTACCTATTTTTCATGTATTCATACACTAGGAGCTTTCTTCTCTTTCAACCATCATCCCAAGAGCTTCATTAGATTTTCACATTGGTTTTTCAAATTATTTTTAACGGTTTCTATCCAAAAATTAAATGCAAGGGTAACTTTGAAACGTTTTATAAAGTTCAGGGCTATTTTTCAAACTTTTTAAAGTTTAGGGATATTTTTTAAACAAATCCCATAGTTTGGGAGTATTTTTTATAATTTAGCCAAATAAAAAATATCCCGATCATCGGAGTCATCACGCACGAATCACGTGTTTGAATTAGAAAAACTGGATAGTTCGTTAGCAGCGTTTCTTCACCAGAAGCCAAAGCTTCATCTTCGTCTTCGTCGACAGTCTCCACCTTCATTGTTCGTTCCATGAAATGTTGCAGACGCACTCTTCGTTCACCCTTAAACCCCTAACAGACCAATCCCCTCCGCCCTTCACCTTCTTCCCGTCACAGCTCCATCCCTCACTCATCTCCCATCCTCCAAAACCCTCCCGCTTCCTCCTCCGCTGCTCCGCCGTCGACACCGAAACCCTCCCGAAATCCGCCATCCAAAGAATTGCCGACAAGCTTCGGAGCCTCGGCTTCACAGAGGAACCGCCCGAACCAGTATCGGACCCTAATAGTCCCTCTGCTCCTGGAGAAATCTTCGTTCCGTTGCCGAATCGGCTGCCCAAGTACCGGGTTGGGCACACGATTGACTCGAGCTGGAGCACGCCTGAGAATCCCGTTCCAGAGCCGGGAACGGGGAGTGCGATTAAGAGGTTTCATGAATTGAGAGATGAGGTGGAGAAGCGGAAGAAGGAGGATGGGGTGAAGGAGAAGAGAAGGGAGGAGAGAGCGCCGACTTTGGCGGAGCTGAGCTTGCCTGAGGAGGAGTTGAAGAGGCTTGGGGGAATTGGGATTAGGTTGAAGACGAAGCTCAAGATTGGGAAGGCTGGGATCACGGAGGGGATTCTTAACACGATACATGAGCAATGGAGGCGGTCTGAGGTTGTGAAGATAGTGTGTGAAGATTTGTGTAGGTTGAACATGAAGCGGACCCATGATCTGTTGGAGGTTTGATTCTTGATTTTTCTTTGTCCTACTGTACTGTTGGTATTTTTTCGATTCTGAGTTTGTCAAAGACTCAAAGCAATGCGGTAAATTGTAAGTTTAGCACGGAGCTTTTCAATACTTTAAAAAGTTATTAGTTTGTAATAAGTCTTAAAAAGAAAAAAAGAAAAATCTAAAAGGGTGTTTTTTTTAGTTCAACAACATTTTGGGCAAGGGATTCGAAGCTCTTGTGTACGTATGAATTACCACTAGCCATTCTCACTCTGGCCTTTAGCAGGATTCACTTTTGTGTTATATAAGGCTTTTGTCTTTAATACCTCTAGTTTAATACTTATACCACCAAATATCTAAATTCCATTCAAAATAAGCTCTCTGCAAAATCCTTAAACAAAATAGTCATTGTGCTTTGCATGTCTTAAATGACAGTGACTTATTTTTTCAAGTGGTCAACCAATTTTGTGCTAGTATGATTGCACCTGAATGAGAGTGATATATTGGATACAAAACATTTTAGGAACTTTTTAAAGTAGAGGAACCAAATAGATACAACTAGTTAAAACATTTAAATAGATAGGAATTAAATAGGAAAGTTTTTAAAAGTTCAGGAACTAAACTTGTATTTTACCAAGCAATGTGTTCTTGCCCTATTTTATTGGAGCTCCTCAAAAGTGTAGTATTACAAAAAAGCTTGAACTGCTTTTTTAGCATATTTTGGTTTTAAAAAAATGTAACTGATACTTCGAAGCAAATAATGTGCTATGTTCTGAGTCTCTGATACTATTAACTTGTTACTTGGAAGTTCTTTGTGAAACAAGCGAAACTTTTCATTGATATAATGAAAAGTGACTAGTGCTCAAAAGATACAAAGTTCACAAGGGAGTGATAGAAACAATGAAATTAGAATATAAAGATAAAAATTATACACCAGAAATAAAAGCATTCCAATTAAGATGAATGTCTTGATGTGGACTCCAAATTCAAGAGAAATGTTTATTTTCATTTGACTAGTTCTGATTTTATCTGCTTGAAATGATTGTTTATTATAATGTTATGAGATGTTTGGATTCATCTATGTAGTTCCTTATTTTGGCTGGTACATCAATCTGATTCTTGCTTCACATTCTCAGAGAAAAACGGGAGGAATAGTTATATGGAGATCTGGAAGTAAAATAATATTATACCGGGGGCCCAATTATATATATCCTTACTTCTCTCATGATATTTTGAAAAGTGAAGCATCTCAAGATGCTTTACCAGATTCACGTATAAGTGATGGAGAGAATAGTAAAACAGAGAGCACTTTGTCTAGCAACAATGATGAAAAACCAGCTGCACCAACTTCATATGATAAAATGACTGGTCCGACCCTGATTCAAGGTGTTGGTGCTCCAGACAGAGTGAGATTTCAACTGCCAGGTGAGGCAGAACTTGCAGAAGATGCTGAGAGTTTGCTAGAAGGACTAGGTCCACGTTTTTCAGACTGGTGGGGATATGATCCTCTACCTGTTGATGCGGATCTCCTTCCTGCTGTAGTTCCTGGATATCGTAAGCCATTCCGCCTTCTTCCATATGGAGTGAAGCCTAAGCTAACCAATGATGAAATGACCTCATTAAGGAGACTTTCTAGGCCTTTGCCATGCCATTTTGCTTTGGGTGAGTGGTTTTGATACAAATTCTCTATAGTGTGGTCAGGACTGTTTCTGATATTTTCATCGTTTCACAGGCCGAAATAGGAACCATCAAGGACTTGCTGCTTCTATTATCAAGCTGTGGGAAAAATGTGAGATAGCCAAAATTGCAGTTAAAAGAGGGATACAGAATACTAATAGTGAGTTGATGGCTGAAGAGTTACAGGTTATTGATACATTTTCAATTCTTCTTACAAACAGCATGTCTTACATTTTCTGTCTGTTGGGTCTTGCAAATATGTTTGAAAACATCACAAGTTCCAGGAAATAATGCCAGGTTGATTTTTTTAGTCCTTATAAACAAATATTCCCAGGTAGCGTGTCTAGTTAAATATGAAAAATACATCTATATGTTCTTCCCACTTAGCAATAGAGTTTATGCTGATGGTAAGTACTTTGAGAAATCTTATTATTTTATGCATCTTTTATAAGAAGATTCTTTTCATGTGCTTATAAAATTAATATTGTCTTCGCAGTTGCTAACTGGAGGAACTTTGCTTTCCCGAGACAGGGAATTCATTGTCTTATATAGGGGAAAGGATTTCCTGCCATTTGCCGTTTCTTCTGCAATAGAACAGCAAAGGTACATTCGATTACATAAGATGAAACAGATGGATAATGCACCAACTACAACAGCGCAGGAGCAGAAACTTGAAATAAATCAAAATGGTTCAACAGATGAAAGTCAAAGCATTACGGAGTGGAAAAAGGCTGTCTATGAACAGAGAAAGTTTATGTCATCTGAGGCATCTATGAGAAAGACTAGCATCAAGTTGTCCATTGTATGTCTCCATCAATAATGCTGCAGCTAAGTAGCTAGCAACTCCTTCTGGATTCTGACTTACAAATTTAATTTTGTGTCACTTGTGAAAAGGCATTAGAAAAAAAAGCGAAAGCAGAGGAACTTTTAGCTAAGCTGGAGGAAGAAGAGATACTCCAACAACCTGAAATAGATAAAGAGGGAATAACCGTGGAGGAAAGGTATATGCTGAAGAAGGTTGGCTTGAGAATGAAGCCTTTCCTACTTCTTGGTCAGTGATGCAAATCTAGCACAAAGTTTTTGGTTGGAAAGTGACATTTCAGATTGATCTTTCTTGCAGAATTAAACCCTTTGAATTTGTTTATATTTTGCACACACAGGTAGAAGAGGAGTTTTTGATGGGACGGTTGAAAATATGCATCTCCACTGGAAGTATAGGGAACTCGTGAAGATAATTACTAATGAGAGAAGTTTTAAAAATGTTCATGATATAGCACAGACCTTAGAGGCAGAAAGTGGTGGAATTTTAGTTGCAGTTGAGAGAGTGAACAGGAGTTATGCGATCATTATATACCGTGGGAAGAATTACAGACGTCCTCCACGTTTAAGGCCCGAGACACTCTTGAATAAAAAAGAGGCCTTGAAGCGATCTATAGAGGCACAACGTCGAAAGGTGAGACAAGTTTAGTCCATACTCTTGAATAAAAAAGAGGCCTTGAAGTGATCTATATCCGTCCCCTAATATTCTGAATCTTTTTGTGCACCCCAAAAGATATAGAGAACTCTCCATAAGTTTACTTCAGAAGGGGATAAACTGATGCGACCATGGAAATATAGGGTCAAATATTGGTGTTTGCAAATGGAGTTTTATTCGAACTAAGAAGACAATAAAATGATGATTATGGTTGACTGGGTTGGAGTTCCCTTGAGATTTATATATTGTCCAAAAAGGTTCTTTATCTCTCTTTTATGGTATTGGAATTTTCTGAGTCAGGGAAAATGAAGATCATCTTTTTTTATCTGCTGCCCAATTATTCACTCGGAGTGGAATGGCTTCTTCATGGATTTCAATTTACGCTGATGTATTTTAAGCACTCTTCACGATTTCCTTCAATGAACCATCTTCAGCTATGACTTGTCGAAAATTGCTAAATTTCTATGGTTAAACTTTCTAATGTGGGAAAATTGTCTTGACACCTTTGCCAAAAAAAAAAAAAAAAAAAAAAAAGTCTTGACAGATGTCATATTTTTAAGAATAAGCTTGGATGTAAAGGATAAATTATGGATTTAGTGATCTTCCTTGTCTCTAGAATGAGATGCTGTATTTTGGAGATTTTAATAAATGACAAGTACTTTTCCTCTCTGATTCATTCCAACTAAAAAGCCCTTCATGTAACTCTTTCGACTAGTGGGAGAATGTCTTACCCTCCTATTTTTATAGTGAATTTCGGTAACCAACTTGATTTTTTATTCAACAAAAGGAACAACTTTGAATATATGATCTCTGCTTCTGCTTCTTATTCTATTTCATACTGTGATTTTGCAGTCATTGAAGCTTCATGTTCTAAAGCTTACGCAAAACGTAGAAGAATTGAAACTTAAATTGGTAAGTTGCTTCAATTATACTTACCTTCTTGTCTCTTTGGTTTACTTTTCCCTCGCCAATATTTCCAAGTAACTATGGTTGAAGCTCACACCTCTCAGGATAAAGACAAGGAAGCAGTTGGTATGGAGTTGAAGCAAAAATCAAGGTTTCAGCTGGTGAGCATTTTCATTTTTTTATAATACACTGTACCTGTCCCTCTAAATAAACATTAGATTGGACAATTACAGTTTTGACATTAATTAGGGAAAAAGAGGGACAAATGGGATACAACCAGCTAGCAGTTTGAAGTTTGATGCAGAAACCGATCCTGCCTGCCTCTCTCATGTAGAAGGGAATGCTTGCCTGCAGGAGAATGACACGGTAAGATTTGTAACATGTAAATGTCCGGAAACAGATGCGTTCATTATATATGTTTTATGTCTGCCTGTGCTCAAGGGTAATCTCTTGTAAAAACTCCTATTTTCAAAAATAAGTAGTATCCCCTTTTATAAAAAGTAGTATCCCCAGCCCTAATATCCACACTGAGCTGAATTAAAAACAAAATGTTGTAGGACACTACTTCTACCTATAAGATTATTTGTTTTGTTATCCATATTCTTCCTATGTTTTCAAAAACAAAGTCAAGTTTTGAAAACTAAAAAAAATAATTTTCAAATACAAGTTTTTGTTTTTGGAATTTGCCTAAGAATTCAAATGTGTCCTTGAAAATCATTATAAGGAAATTGGGAGAAAACAAGTGGAATTTCCAGAACCCAAATGGTTATGAAATAGAGCCTTAATTATTACGTAATAGTGAAATTTGTATATATGCATGTGTGCCTGTTGGTTCTGTGGTCTTTTTGGCAAAGCTGTGTTTTTTTTTTTACTGTTTTTAGAAATTTTCCCCGAGTTCATTCAGTTGTTTACGAATTACCCTCTGGCATGATTGTATTAGGCATTGGTCCAAGGGGATCATGCAACTTCCACCAGTGGAAATTCTTGTTTGGACACTTCAATAAACAGTCTACAAGCTGCTGAACAGGATAAAATGATTGATACCTTTTTAGCATATGATGGTGATCAGACTGATGCCGGAATCAAATCTTCTTCGGAGTCAGTTTGGCAAGGAAGCCATTCAAAGGTGTCTATGGATACGAATGCTGAATTTGGAAACAATGAATCTCTATCAGGCGCTGATAGTTTGGTACATCAACTCTTTGTTCTATCTATTTGATCATTTTACTTCTATAATTGCTCATGCACTATTAGCTGCTAGGATTCCAGTCAGGAGAGAGTGTTTCTGGAACTTCAGATTCCATGCATCTTGTTGCTTCAAATGAGGAGATCAAACCATCTGTTAGATTAGAAGAGGAAAAACCAGCATTGTTACTTCCCTCTATGATGGTAAACCAACCAGGTCATTTTCCTGCTAGAGCTCTTCAACTCTCCAACAAAGAGAGGCTTCTTCTGCGAAGGCAAGCTCTCAAGATGAAAAAACGTCCAGTCCTTGCTGTAGGTAACTCGTGCTTCCATCTTTTCCACTTTTGAGTTTTTCCATACTACTTTTAAGGCAAGAGGAGATGCAGGTGGATACACCTTAGTTTAATTCATTGTCTTTGATTCTTTATTTAAGAAAATTACAAATTAGGATTCCAAAATCCATTCATATCTCTTTAAGAATATGAATGTTCATGTCTTCAAAGAAATATGGAAAGGTAGTTTACCCAAAGAAGGTCAAATTTTTTATATGGGAGCTTAGCCATGCACCCGCCGTTTTGGTTCAGAATTTTGGAATCTCATTTTTATCCACCTTTGGTTGGTCTGCTGCATTAAGCTTTCTGCAACCCTATTGTTCAATTTTTTAAATGTCCTCTATTAACTTTTAGGCAAGAGCAACATAATTACAGGAGTAGCAAAAGCAATCAAGGAGCATTTTAAGAAACATTCTCTTGCTATAGTTAACGTCAAGGGAAGAGCCAAAGGAACATCTGTCCAGGAGATTGTTTTTAAGCTGGAGGTTAGCACGCCCAAGTCTCCCCTGTCTTGATTGTGTTTCTCTATGTTGAAGTGAATTTAATGGTTTATATTTCTTCATTAAAACCGCTTTCCCTTTTGCTAGCAAGCAACTGGTGCAGTTCTAGTCTCTCAGGAGCCCAGCAAAGTTATTCTTTACAGGGGTTGGGAGGAAGAAGATAAATCTCAAGATGGAAAACAGAATACCACCAAGATGGAAAGCAAGGGTGAAGCTCAACTATCTATGTGTCCTGAACTTTTGGCAGCTATCAGGGTTGAATGTGGATTGCAGTGAACTGAAAGAAAAGGTCAGCTCCATGTGTAGTTCTAGGTTGTGTCCCAGGTATTTATTTAATTCACGCAGTATATTCATTTCTATTACAAAATGTTTGCTGCATATTATATACAATGCAGGTTTGAAAGGTGCTTTTGATTTCTTTTTTATTAACCCTTGTAAATTCATTTGAAGTCTAAAATTTCTCATGACCATGCTTGAAATTTTAAAGTAAAACTACCTTAGATCAAAATACATTTTTGGACTTTGAAGTTTGAGTTTGGGTTCTATTTAGTTCTGAGGATGTGAATAAATGACACTTGAGACCTTAAGGTTTGAAATGGTTCTAAGGTCCTTGACTTCATTAATCATCAGTTGACCCAACAGATTGTTAAGAGGGCAGTTAATATGATGGATTAAATTTTAGTGACGTGACTCTAAATGGTCAAATAGGCCAAGTTTACTCAACATTTTAACCACCACATCAATATTCTGTTAGGTCAACTATTTATAAAATGAGGTTGGGGCCATTTAGAACATTTTTTATCCGGGCCAAAATGACATTTTTAAAACTTCAAGGACCAAATAGACACCAAATTCAAACCACATGGGTCAAAAGTGTATTTTTCCCCTTTTGAAATTTATCTATTATTTCATATTTTAAATTTTCTTCTTTTACCATTTTTAATATCCATGCCTTAAGCCTGAAGAAAAAAATGAACTCACCTCATAGATTTGACTTTTTAACTAACTTTTTACAGTATAGATTAAAAAAAAAAAAAACGATACTATATTTGCTAAATTTTATAACATCCAATATCTCGTTCTATACGGTAAAAGTTCATCTAGTTGTAAATTATGATTCATGAAGTTATTTATTCAATCATGTATACTAGTTTCTAAATTGTGGGTTTGTATTTAACTCCTTGTACGTGTTACTTTACAGGTAACCATAACATGAAGAGTATTCATTTTCTTTGGTTGACATATCAAATCTGTTACCTGAAGAATCTCTGAATGTTCAACCTATACCGCCAGTAATTAACCTTACATTATTCGGCTCGGGTGGTGACACTCGTTCGTAACTGGGTTGTTTTGCTGCTTCAGTTTAGCAGGTAAGACTTAAGAAATGTGCCATGTCTCAGTTTTGTTGATGCATGTGTAAATTGATAACCGATCTTTGCATGGCATTACATAATGTTATGATCTAAAAATTCAATTCTTTCCAATGTTATGATCTAAACATTCAATTCTTTTGTATGCATTATGTTACTGCATTTGCAAGGAAATGAGAGCTAATATATGAAATCTCAAGTTCTGCATGGCTCCTGATTATTTTTTAAGTTTCACAAAAACCTACATTTGGATTTTGAGTTGATATTTGAAGAATCTCTTCTGGGAGGGTGGGGGATTAGGATTCATATAGCAGCCTATAATTTGGCAGAGCAAAAGAGGCAATGGAATTGTCTGAGGATTCAAAGTTTTGAGCTTTTAGTCGAGGTTATAATTCCTTAACCGGTTAAGTTATGTTCTAATTGACAATGATAAAATATTTTTTAAAGATTTAACCATGTGATGTAGGATGTAATATTAGGTAATTTAGTTTAATTAATACTAGTTTAGTTGTTAATTTTAGATCAATTAGTTCTTAATTAGTATTTTAGATATAATTTGTTATTTGCTTATTTTATTGGAAGGCTATAAATAGCCTCTGTTTAGATTTGTAAGGCAACTTTTGAATATTATTTTAAATAGAACTTTGTTCTTAGATTGTTCTCCCAACCTTTTGGGATGGATTTTTCTTGTATGGCCATGAATTTAGTCTAATCACAAATCCTCAGCATCATTATAAGCACTAAATTAAAACTTTTAAAAGTATATGAAAAGACATTTAGATATGTTTTGAGAGATTCAATTGAAAGCAAATAATAAACGCAGCAATTTGATTTGAGTCTGAAACCTACTCTCTGTTTGCTGTCTGAAAGCCTTTAACATTACCATCAATTTCATGTTCATTCTCCATGTTAGATCATCTCATTTCTCTTACTGAAGGTTAAGCTTTCTACCCATTTAAAATTTTAAATGCAAATTTCAAAAAGAGGCAATGACAAACAAGTATATGATAGGCTTTACTGGGAAAGGTAATAAATGTAACACAAACAATGACCCAATCATGTGAAGCTAAGGATCTAAAAGAGTTCATGATCTGATCCATGGGAACACAGCTTTCTGAGGATGGCTAAGAATGTAGCGTAATCCAATTACTAAGATCTAAATATTATTAAAGACCAAGTAGTGAAAATTCAAGAGGAAAACTGCCCTACTTTGTAAACAGAATGCCTGTAAAAAGTAGTACAATTTTCCAGCTTTGAGACCTTTTATCAAACAGAAGCAAGGCAAAACCTTGAATGAAAAAGACTAGATAGAGTCATGATCAGGATTTGAAACACTTGGAAGGAGATAAATTAAACCGCAGCAAAACAAAAGCAAAAGGGAGTGTGTGGGGCATCTAAAATCATATATATAATAGTACAAGTTTTGAATACTCGGATTCACATGCTAAAATGGCATGATAAACACCAGCCAAGAAAAGGAAAAACTAGCAAAAGGAACAACACCAAGTAAAGAAAAAACCCAACAAACCCAAATTCAGCTCCAGTTTCGACCCACTCCATTCTTGCTCTCTCCACCCTCGATGACAAAGGAGCCACAACCCAATAACTTCGAGAATGGACTATAAATTTTACCTTTAGTGTGCGTATGCCCTAGTAAATTGAAGATTGAGAGGAGAAAGTTCGTCGTTGCCCTAGAAAATTGAAGATTGAAAGGAGAAAACTCGTCGTTGCCTTAGAAAATCTGAGAGGAGAACGCTCGTCGTTGCGCTCGTTGTTGCCCTAGAAAATTTGAGATGAGAACGCTTTGCCCTAGAAAATCGAGGATGGTGATCGTGACTCGTGAGAGAGAACAGAACAACAGAAACTCCTTTTTGGAGTCTCAAATTTTAGCCCATCTTTGGAAACGTTCTTTTTTTTTTTTTTTTTTTTTTTTTTTTTTTTTTTTATAATTGTAGAAACAAGAAACAGGAATGTTTATCAAACATGTCCGTTTCTCAAAAAAATAGAAACAGAAACAAGAACCGAGAAACGGGAACGTTATCAAACGGGGCCATAGTTATTTAGCCTCTACTAAATTTTAAATAATAGTGACTCAAATAATTATTTAACCTGCCTTGAATCACAAATCTTAAATTGAACGTAGGCTATGTATATATGATCTAAAATTCATGTTTAGACCATTCAAATATAGCTATATAAATTTAGAATCTAGAATTATAGGGAGTATAATTTTAGAATTTTTTCAAAGTGAGAATGGTTTAGTGGTAATTGGCATATATCTTTGATCAAAAGGTTAGAAGTTCAAGTCTCCGCTTTTAAATAGGGAAATCTTAGATTTCCAAATGTTAGACTATACTAATCATGACCTTTCAAATTCATCAATGTAAGTGTCATGTGATTATATCTTTCTTTTTTTTTTTTTTCAGTACAACTTCCGGAGTGGAAAAATTTGAAACTCTCACCTCTTGATCAAAGGAGAATGCTACTATTAAGCTATGTTCACTTTGATAGGAGATTGTATCTTTAATTAGGAAATTCCAAAAGAAAAAAAATTACTTAATAAGGTGTATTTGGATCAACTAATTGATTATAAACTAAAAACATTTTTTTTTTAATCTAGAGTATATGATTTTAAGAAAAGAAACATACTATTATTTTTTAGAATATTACTTATCCATATGCTAAATTGCCATCAAATCTCTGTTGATATAAAGATTTTTTTAGGTAAATCAAGAAGTAGCAGCAGGTAAACCTTAACAATATTGTTTGAATTCTTGGGTGCTCAACAAAAAGTGATTTGCAATATAATTTTTATTAGATTGATTTATTGGGAAGATTTGATAGGGTGAGTTAAACTTAGAGTATGTTTGGTTTAATTTTGAAAAAAAAAATGACAACCACAAAAAAATGACTTATTAAAAAAAAAGAAATATATAACTGAAAAAAATGTAAGTGTTTAAATTCTAAATAATTTTTATACACAATGTTTAAAGGAAAACACATTCTTGATGAAAAAAAAAAAGAGGAGAGGAATGAGCAAATTTTCTTATTATTTTGTTATTTTTATTTTTTTTATAAATTATTAATTAATTATTTCATAATGTTATTATTTTTATTAGAACCGAGCAAATGCTTTGGTGTTCATAAAATAAATATTGGTATATATAATACAAGAGGCTTTAAATAAAATTCCCACGTTGTCAAAAAAAAAAAAAAAAAAAAAAAAAAAATCAATCAACAAGCTTTAACAGATGGGGAGGCAGTCGGAGAACCGTTGCCCGCCGTCGAGCGTTCCCTCTTCCCACAATCACCGCTACTCCTCAACTCCAAAGCCGTCATAAACTTTTCATTCCACCGGCCCCCATCCACCACCGCCGCTGCCGCCGTAGACGACCGTCCACAGCCATGCTCCGCCGGAAACCGGTGCTTCAAACACACCTTCAACCGGCAAGTTTTACACACGCAAGTATTGGAAAACGTGAGAATTTCCCGGCACCGCCTCACCGCACACGTCGGCTTCTTCTTCTTCCTCGGATCGCAATTTCCCGATTTCTCATGCCTCTCCAGGATCCTCCTCTCGTCGCCGCCGTCCTTCCCGGTGGTCTCGATCGACGTCGAGCAGATTTCGCAGACCACCACTTTTCTGCTGTCGCGATCGGATTTGGGGCAGTCGTGGGATTTGAAACCGCGATGCTCCAAACAGAACACCTTCAAAATCATACAATTTTCAGAAATCGAAACATCATATCTCAAAAATTGAAAGTAGAAGGAAAAGGAAAATTGGGAATGAGGGATGAAACCTTTTGGCAACCGTCGCAGGTGAAGGGGAGAAAATCGAGCTGGTGGCAGTCGGAGTGCTGGCAGTGGCGGCCGAGATCGGGGAAAGCCTCTGTTCCTCCGGCGGCGGCCATGGTGGTTTCTTGGTTGGGAAGTTTTTGGAAAGATAGAAATTAATAAGATGGAATTGTTAGAGAAAAAGATGGATTGGATTAAGGCTATTTATAGGATTGGAATTGACTTGAGGAGAAAGTTAAATGGGAACGAGAATTTTTGGAAGAAGGTTGTGGATGGACGGCGGAGTTGTTCCTTCTTCCCACGCGGTGTTTTCCAAATTGATGAAGACCAAAGGCTTTGAAGGGAAAATTCGTTTTGGGTTAATTAGTGAGAATTTTAATTAGTGGTGTGATTTAGGGAAGATTTTTAGAGTGGATGGATAAGACTATTTTTTGGAATTTGATTCTTCCTATATCTCGTGATGCAATTTGAAAAGGTTAAATTATAAAAAATACCCCTCGACTTTAGGTTTGTTTCAATTATACCCATGGACTTTCAAAAGTTTCAATTATGCCTTCGAAGTTTCAAATTTGTTTCAAAACTACCCTTGGAGACATTTTCCGTTAAATTTATCGACAAAAATTGATGCGTTTGCATGTGTTTTATCGTTTATTCCACGTATGTGTTCAAATCTATTCACATAAGCAACAATATATATGCAAACACGACATTTTACATCCATGAATTTAACAAAAAAAAGCCTTCAAGGGTAGTTTTGAAACAATTTTGAAACTTCAAGGGCATAATTGAAACTTTTGAAAGTCTAGGGGCATAATTGAAACAAACCCTAAAGTTTAGGGGTATTTTTGATAATTTAACCATTTGAAAAATACACTTTTGGTCTATGAGATTTGGGTTTGATTTCATTTTCATCCCTGATTTTTTAAACTCGATAATTTAGTGCTGAGGTTTGGATTTCGTTTCATTTTAGTATCTCCATCCATTTTTTTTGTTAACTTAAGCTAACGTGACTTTTGTTTTTTTTTTTTTTATTAAAAAATTATATTTATTATTATTATTATTTAATATTTCAAATTTTTAATAAAAACATTTTTATTAAAAAATATATATTTTTTAATTTTCTTTTTCCTTTTACTTTTTTCTCCTTCTTCTTCCTCATTCTCTATCTTCTTCTTTCTAAAACCTAACCCTAGAATCTTCATCCTCCTCCCCCAGCATTGTCGTCGTCGTTCGTCGCTGATGACCGCTTGCTTGCTGAAACAAACCCATGACGTCTGACGGACATCTCCTTCCTCAAACAAACGTCACCAATTGGTCTTCACAGTAAAGGTTTTTCATGAGCGGACGTCTCCTTCCTCACTTTTTTGCTTCGTGTGGGTGAGTTTCGTTTTCTGCTTCTTAGCGTTTTCTACTTCGCGTTCGAACAAATGAACCCATGGGTGCATTTCGTTCCAAATCTGAGGCGACGATGTGGCTGATCGGAAAAAAAGGAGGCACAGTGATGAGGATTTTCAGATTTGGCAGTTTCGACAAGCTCTAGACGACGACGGTTGTGAAGACGATGGCACTTGTGAAGATCGATTTGGAACGAGACCATCAAGATCTCGCTGTTGTGAACATCGATCATGAAAAATCGTTGTTGTGCCCAACAATATGGAGGATGTCGACGGCGGACAGCGGCGACAATGGTGGAGGATGAAGATTTTAGTGTTAGGTTTTAGGAAGAAGAAGATGAGGATGAGAAAGAAGGAGAAAAAAGTAAAAGGAAAAATAAAATAAAATAAAATATTTTTTTAATAAAAATGTTTTTTTTATACAAAATTTTGAAATTATAAATAATAATACATATGCATTTTTTTATTAAAAAAAACAAAAGCCAATCAACTTTCTGTTAGGAGTTAACGGAAAAATGGATGAAATGACTAAAATGAAACGAAATCCAAATCTCAGGGGCTAAATTATCGAGTTTGAAAACTTAGAGACCAAAATGAAACCTAACCCAAACCTCAGAGACGACCAAAAATGTATTTTTTCCTTTAAAGTATTATATCTTTTAAATTACATTTTAATATATATATATTTAATTTAGGGGAAAATACATTTTTGGTCCCTGAGGTTTGGGTTAGGTTTCATTTTGGTCCCTGAGTTTTCAAACTCGACAATTTAGTCCCTGAGGTTTGGATTTCGTTTCATTTTAGTCCCTCCATCCATTTTTCTGTTAGATTTTAACAGATCGGTGACGTGGCACCTATTTCTTTATTTAATTTTTTTTTTTTTATTTTTTAAAATAAAAATAATAATTTTTAATATATTTTTATTTCTTATTTATTTCTTTTTTCTTTCTTCTTCTTCTTCAACACCCTCACCACTAACCTTCTTCTTCTTCTTCAATACTCCCACCACCAACCTATCGTCGGTAACAATTTTTTTTTCTTCTTTTCTTTCCCTTTTTTTTTTCCTTTCTTTTCTTTCTTTCTTCTCCTCCCTCCCCGTTTCTCTCCATTTCCCTCCCTATTTCTTTCTCCCCCCCTCCATCTCCATCTCTCTCCCTTTAGCAGCAAGCTCTAGAGGAACCACAAAACCCACGACCTCGCGCAGCCCTTTTGCTGTTTTCTTCTTGTCGTAGCCCTCTTGCTCTGCTCCTTTTGTCGTTGTCGAACTTACGCCACCGTCCCCTCCCGTCGGCAGCAAACTCTCGAGGAACCACGAAACCCACCTCCGTTCATTCCGTTTTCTTTTTCTCTTCGTCGCGAAACCCACCCGCGTCGCCGTCGTACTTCTTCGTCGCTGCACCTTCGCACCGCCGCCGTCTCTCTCTCCCTCTTGCTCGTGATTGTTGTCGGCAACAAGAAACCCACAAAAAATCGTGACCTCCATCTCAGATCTGGGTTCCCGATACTATTTCACACTGTTTGGGTCTCGTTTTCCGTGGAGAGAAGCGCTATTGTGAGTGGGGTCTTGTTTCAGATTTGGAACCAACACAAATCTCGTTTTCCGTTTGGGTCTTGTTTGTCGTTCCAATCTGATTTTTTCCCTTCGTTCTTTTTAAACAGTGAAAGAAGAGAAAGAGAAGGGATAATTTTTTTTAGATCTGAAAAAGGAGGAGAAAGGACGGAAATGGAAGAAGAGAAAAAGAGAAAAAAAAGAAAATATAGGGAGAGGGGAAGAAGAGAAGAGAGAAAATAGAAGAAAAGAGAGGGAAAAAAATTTTAAATTTTGGGTAAAATACCCTTTTGGTCCTTCATGTTTCAGGGTTGTTTCCAATAGGTCCTTAGGTTTGAAAATTGAACAATCAAGTCCCCACTGTTTAAAAAATGCTTCTATTGAGTCCCTGGGCCGTTAATTTTTTTAACGCTGATGATGTGGAGTAACGGTGCTGACGTGACGTATTTTTAAAATATTACAATATTAAATTTTGAATTAAAATAATAATATATTAATATATTAAAATAATAATAATAAGTTTTTTTTTTAAAAAGAAAAATACTCTTTCTCTCTCCGAACCCCCTTTCTTCCCCTTTCCCTTTCTTTCTCTCTCCTCTCCCCCTCCCTTCCTTTGTCGGCGATGGACGCGATGGCGACAGCTTCTCCATCTACTTCTTTCTCTCTCCCCAATTCCCTTTCCTTCTTCTTCTCTCCCCCTCCTCTACTCTCCCTCTCATTCTTTCCTTCTTCTTATCGCCGACGACACCTTCACCCTTCCCCTCTACTCTCCCTCACCCTTCCCGTTGCCCTTCCCGTCGCCGGCGATAGCCCCTGCCGCCAATACAATCAGCTCCCAAACCCATTTTTCTTCTTTCTTAAACAAACCCACAACCAATAAAATCAGCCCCCAAACCCATTTTTCTTCTTTTTTAAACAAACCCACCTCAAACCCATTTTTCTTCTTTCTCAAATCAGACCCCCCAAGTTCCGTTTTCATCTTCAAGAAACAAAGATCAATGGCTAAAAACAGAGTACCCGTTGGAGCAGAACGAGAAGAAAGCAGAGTTTTGAGGGTTGAGAGAGAGAAGAGAAGACGAAGGAGAGGGAGAGAAGAGAAGATGAAGGAGAGGGAGGCAGTGATAGCGGGGATTCGGTTGGTCTATAAGCATTTGGGTAAGAGGAAATCAGCGTCGACGGTGGTGGCGGTGGCGCCACCGTTGAACCGGAAAGATGATGAAGGTGTCGCCGGCGATAAGAAGGAGGAGGGGGAGAGTAGATGAGGGGGAGAGAGAAGAAGAAGGAAAGGGAATTGGGGAGAGAGAAAGAAGTAGAAACCACCGTCGCCGTCGTCGTCGCGTCCATCGCCGGCAAGGGAAGGGTGGGGGAAAGGAGAGAGAAAGAAAGGGAACGAAAGGGAAAGGGGAAGAAGGGAGTTCGGGTGGGTGGGTGGGTGGGTGGAGGAGAGAGAAAGAGTATTTTTTCTTAAAAAAATATTATTATTATTTTAATATATTAATATATTAATATTTTAATATTTTAAAAATATGCCATGTCAGCACTGTTATCGCCACGTCATCACCGTTAAGAAAATTAACGGTCCAGGGACTCAATAGAAGCATTTTTTAAATAGTGGGGACTTGATTGTTCAATTTTCAAACCTAGGGACCTATTGGAAACGACCTTAAAACATGGGGGGCCAAAAAGGTATTTTACCCTTAAATTTTTCTATCCCTCTCATATTATAGTTTAATTCATAATTAACTAAAAACCACGTTAAGTATAACGTTCAACTCTTTAAACGAATTTGAACGTTTTCAAATTCTCTCATCACTTTAGTTCTAAAGTTTATTCCGTATGAGCTAGCAGGGGACCTAATGGACCTACAGATCATTGGCTCCAACGACTCGAGATTAACTGGCTAATCTCATTAACCTAGTTACCTAGTTAACCTACATCCGTTAACTACCAGGACAATCCACTATAGCCTAGTAGTTGCACTCCCCTCACTGTAGATATATTTTTGTCCACCCGATACAACCATGATTAGTAAGTCGACCATTCACAGGTTGTTCGTAACTTTAGCGGGTCAAAAGTTTGTTTTACCCCTAAAGTTACTTCTAGTTCCTTAAGTTTCACTAATTCTCTAATGAACAACTGGTTTGTGGTTCAACCAACAAACCTAATCCCTCTCGGTCAATGAGAAGGCGGGATCCCTTTGTTCAAGCCCCAGAGTCAACACTTAAGAGAACAACCTATCTATTATCCCTAGAAGGGATAAGAGTGAATTCCATCTTGCAGGACTATGTCCCCAGCTATCTACTCGGTCTTATCCCCAAAATGGTAGGCTTATTGAGTCATCGAACTCGGGCCACTCTCACCCATGTAAATCAAAGGATAATCCCGAATAAACATGAGTTCATAGTTAGCTCAGGATTAAGATCGAGTTACCTAGGTCATCGCATGAGATAGTTTCATCAGTAAACGACGTTATAAAGTGAAAGTGAATATTCTCGTGGTACGTTCTTATGCAAACTCATTGCATAGAACACCCTCACTCGCATGCCAATACATGAACGATTCAGGATCACATCGTTTGTATTAAATACAAAGTGAGTCGCGTCCATAGTGTCCCCAGGATAAGGTACCCAACCTTATCCCTATACTATTGATCGTTCAGGCTATTACTTGAACTTGATTCATTCTTATGTTACTACATAAAGTTCAAGTTTTCATAACATAGCCCGGGGTTCTTAGTTTATTGGATTTGTGGTTATTTTAGGCAAGACTAATAACACATTATTGAAAATGAATAATTCTTTATAAATAGTCGTTTAAATGTTACATTTACTATTTAAGAGTTTTAGAGCATAAAACCCAACAGTTGAATGGTCATATCTAAGGGAAATCATGTTAAAATTGTAGGGATGAAAGCCCCAGTGCAGCGGAAGCACATCGAGAGGATCTCACACACCGTATATTAATTAACATTAAAATACCAATACGAAAAGGCAAAATGCTACTTTAATCATGCATTAATGTTGATGTAAAACTATTATAAATATGCTGAAAATAGAAATCACATCTAATAAAAAAAAATGCAATACTAAGTCAAGACCGTTCTTCGGTTCTTGGAGCTTCCCCTGAGAATTGGGGCGTAAATCAGCCTCTGTGCTGGGACACCTCTACTTCAAAGAAAGACTTATTCTGGGTTAGTGAGAAGTGCAACCATGGAAGTTGAAGACCTGGTTAATGAATGGAAAAGATTTAATCTGATGGATAGAGAAAAAGGAAACAATATAGCCTTAGACGAAAATGACCTGAAAGTAATCAAGAACCAAATGGACATGTGTTTGGTTGGAAAGTTGCTCTCAAATCGTATCATCACCCCTGCAGCTATTAAGAACGCGTTGAAAGGTGCCTGGAAGACAAGAAGCAATTTTAACACAGAAACAATAGGAAGAAATATATTCAATTTCAAATTTGAAAACCCAGATGATAGGGAATGGGTGTTGTGTAATGGCCCCTGGACTTTTGACAAAAACCTGATTGTAATTGAAATTCCCAAAGCAAATCAACGATCTATAGAGCTAGAGTTCAAGAATGTAGACCTTTGGATAAAGGCTCATCAATTTTCCAATGAGATTCAGAAATAAAGCAGTAGCAAAGAAAGTAGGGGATAACATCGGTACCTACTTGGAGCCAGGAGAAAATAAGGAGGGAACAAGCGGGGGTCAAAGTATACGAATGCGAGTAAGATTTGATATTACTAAACCTCTTCTTAGAGGCTTTATGTTAAAGGCACCTGGTATTCAAGAAAGTTGTTTGGTTACCATCCGCTATGAGAAACTTCCGGAGTTTTTCTTTTATTGTGGTAGAATTGGTCATGTGGCCAAAAAATGCCAAGAAATAAGGGGTGAAGTTCCAGCAAACCTGGAAGATTTAGAGTTTGGTAGCTAGTTAAGATATCAATACTTTCCAAGAACGTGCAAGAGGAAAGAATCCCCAGAAAGAAGATTTAATAACCAAGGTGAGGAAGCTGAGTTGCATCCAGAAGATATAAGAAGGAAAGAAGCAGAAAATAATTCTAAAGGTAAAGGGAAAGAACAACTAAGAGATAGTCAAGACTCAGAAGTTCGTATTGTGGATATTGGGGGAATAAGAGATGAGGGCACTTCTTATTGGATATATGACCTAAATACATCTGTTGAAGGAGCAATTGAAAGCCAAGATCCATTATATGAGGAACATCTTAAATTAGACCAGACAATGGAGGATCAATGTAAAACAGGGGAAAATCATGTTGAACCAGAATTATTAAAAAAAAAGAAAGTCGAGTTGGAAGAGGAGGAATAAAACAGGAATAGGGAATTATGAGAAAAAGAATCGAGATTCTCATAAAAGGAAAGCTCCAAAAGAGGAAGGGGGGAAAGGAAGATACAGAGGACTGAGGAACTAATGGAGTTAGATACCAACGGCAGTGACATTCAAAGGGCAGTGGCTGGAAACCAACCCTGCCAAGAATTATGAATGTCATATGCTGGAATGCTCGGGGTTTGGGGAACCTGATAGCGTTCAGGGCTCTTAAAAATCTAGTTCAAACCAGATGTCCCCAATTACTTTTTCATTCGAAGACAAAATGTGATGAAAAAGCAACTGAAAAGATCAAATTAAGTTGTGGGTTTGATGGCTGCCTTACAGTGAAAAATAGGGGGCTAGTGGAGGTTTATGCCTTTTCTGGAAGGACAAAAATTCGGTGACCATTAATTCCTTTTCCGATAACCATATTGACGCAATTGTTAATTGGAAGAATAAATCATGGAGATTTTCAGGCCTTTATGGGTTCCCAAAATCTAACCGCAAATATCAAACATGAAATTTGATCAGGAGACTCCACAATATGTATAGGATGCCTTGGTTATTGGTGTAGGATTTGGAATTCCCAATTCCGTTACAGCGGAAGCAATTGGACCGTTTGTAGTTAATTTTGTTTCTACTAAAATACCTATGCATTGGCAAAAGGTTAAGCGTTGAGAAATATACCTTCGTTGACGACTCTGAATTCTTCAAGAACGCCTTTCTTGATTGCTCTGCAACAATGAAGAACACCACCATTTGATCTTCCCCGCTATAACTCTGAGATTAGGAACGTAGTTGTGGGACTACCTAATCTTGAATGGGAAAAACTCTAGAGAGAAAATTCTCCCTAGAGTTCTTGAGTTGAGAGAATATGAGAAGGCCTTATGGTGGCCATATGTTGTCATGACTGAACCCTAGGGTTAATGTTCTATTTATAGGAGAAAGGTCATGAATAAAATATTCATTTAAAATCAATTATTTCCATAACTGATTTAATCCTTTCCATTAATCAATTCCATGACCAATCAATTCCATAATTGATTAATCTTTTCCATAAATGATTGATCACTTCCATAGGTGATTAATCATTTCCATAATTGATTAATTTCCAATTAATTCTTTAATTAATTGATCACCAATTATATATCATATATTTAATTTCAGGCCTTCAATTAATTAATTCTATAATATGAATCAAATTCATATTAAAATTTGAACTCCTTCAAATTCTCTTATATCCTATAAATTTAATATGAATCAAATTCATATTAATATTTGAACTTCTTCAAATATTTATTTCTCTCATAGACTATAGTTTAATTAAATCTCATTTAATTTAAACTAAATTGAATAATTAATTAATTCATCTTCTAATTAAATACCATATATTTAATTAGACATATATTTGAACTCTTTCAAATATATCAATCTCTCAATATAATAAAGTTTAATCTCAAATTAGACTTTATATTTTAATGCATCACTATACATTATATTAATTTGTATCTCATACAATTAACTTAATTCCCAATATGAATTTGAACTTTTCAAATTCTCTCAAGATATATTTTTTCCTAATTACTATTTACGAGCTAGCGGGGGGACCTAATGGACCTACAGATCAGAAGCTCCAATGATATGAGGTTAACTGATTAAACTCATTAATCAAGTTAACCAATTCATTAACTGTGGGTCATTCAACTAAAGACCCACAGCTGAACTCTTCTCACTGTAGAACATTTCTGTGTCCATGGATGTAGACCTATGCCGGTAAGTCAATCCTTCACGAGTGTTCGTAACCACGGCTGGGTCAAATTACCGTTTTACCCCTGTGTTACATCTGTCTCCTTAAGTACCAGCGCTCCTCTAATGAACAACCTGTTTATGGTCCAACCATTAAACAGAAAGTCCCTCTCGGGCCAGTGAGAGGGTGGGATCCCTTTGTTCAAGTCCTGGAGTCACCACTTAAGGGAACACTCATCTACTTCTCCTAGCAGTGGGAAGGAGTGAATTCCATCTTGTGTTGTCATGTCCCCAGCCCCACACTCGGTCTTGTCCCCAAGAAGGTAGGCTTATTGAGTCGGCGTGCAGGCCACTCTCACCCATACTAATCAAAGGATAACCCCTCGTGAGAAGGAGTTCATGACACACTCAGGATTAAGACTGAGTTACCTAGGTCATCGTATTGAAACAGTAACCTAACTAGTTAACGGTGTTACATCTAGTGGTTTACTATTTCGTGGTCCGGTCTTATGCAAACTCATTGCATAAGATACCCCCGCTTGCATGTCTCCTACATGGACGCCTTGGATTAATACGTCTGTATCGAATACAAAGCAGGCCGTATCACATAGTGTTACCAGGATAAGGTACCCAGCCTTATCCTTGTACTATAGACCTTTTAGGTTGTTACTTGAACACCAATCCCCGTATGTCCCCACATACTAGTTCAAGTCACATGTAAACAACCCTGGATCTTAGTTTATTGGATTTGGGTCAAATTGTGCAATATTTAACAATAACACTTTATTGTAGAAACTCAATTACACTTTATTGAAACAAGTATACAATTTGTTTACATTCACTATCTACGAGTTTTAGGGCATAAAACCCAACAATTGGGAGGAGACATGAATGAAATTTTAGAGGATTCTGAAAAAATGGGTGGCCCTAGAAGAGAGAGGAAATGCTTGGAAGACTTCAGAGAAATTCTTGATGAGTGTGACCTGAAAGACTTGAAGCCTAAAGGAGAATTATTTACTTGGCATGGCAGCAGATGTGGCAATCATATTTGGGAAAGACTAGATAGATTTTTATGTAACCCTGAATTTGACTCTCTATTTTATGATGCAGAAGCTTATAATCTGGATTGGATGTGTTCTGATAATAGACCAATTGAAGTAAGAATGAATAGAAGATCATCCAATTTCAAGAGGAAACAAAACAGGCCTTTCAAGTTTGAAGAATTATGGACAAGACATGATACATGCAGACAGATTATATCCAGTAATGGCAATTGGGAGGGAAGTAATTTTTTCTCTACTTCTTTATCTTCATATTTAAATTCTTGTTCTTATGTTCTTTTAAATTGGGGTAAAGAGGTTAACTCTTCTAGGAGGAAAAGAATTAATGATTGTAAGCTAGCCCTAAAAGATACTTATAAAAACCTTCAGTCTATAGATTTTGACTCCATTCATGGACTAGAATTTGAACTCGATAAGTTGTTAGAGGAAGAGGAAATTTTTTGGAAGCAAAGATCTAGGGAAAATTGGTTGAAATGGGAGGATAAGAATACAAAATGGTTCCATAAAAAAGCTACAATGAGAAGACAAATAAATGAAATTTCTGGAATCTCTAATAATGGGTGCTGGTTGGAAAATCCAAAAGATATAGAAGAGACTTTTATTTCTTACTTCAAAGATCTTTTTAAATCTTCTAATCCATATCCCTCCCTCATTAATGATTCATTAAAAAATCTTCAACCTAAAGTTACACCAGAAATGAATAATAGACTCTTAGCTCCATTCACAAAATTGGAAGTGGAAAAAGCTATTAAGGATATGTTTCCCACAAAAGCCCCGGGGCCAGACAGATATTCTGCCATTTTTTATTAGAAATATTGAAAAATAGTGGGGAAAAAACTACGAGGAATGCCTTAAAATACTAAATGGCCCTAAAAATATAAAGGACTGGAATAAAACAAATATTGTCTTAATT
The DNA here is from genome assembly GCA_036850905.1 of Luffa acutangula. NCBI lineage: Eukaryota > Viridiplantae > Streptophyta > Magnoliopsida > Cucurbitales > Cucurbitaceae > Luffa > Luffa acutangula. The sequence goes on along the minus strand of CM072094.1, from coordinate 5,352,756 downwards.
CCTAAAGTGCCTAATCTTAAAGAAGTAAACGAATTTAGGCCAATTAGCCTTTGTAATGTCAATTATAAAATTGTAACAAAAACAATTGCAAATAGATTAAAAGGGGTCCTAAAAGACATCATTTCCGAAGCTCAGTCGACTTTTATCCAAGATAGGTTAATAACAGATAATGATGATTAAGGAGATTAAAAAAAGGACGCAAGTGGCCTAATGATGATTAAGCGCTGACACAACTAACGCAAGTGGACTCGCAAGTTGACAGTTGGTGACTTGAAGAAGTTTGCTTCCCTCACCTATAAATAGAAGTCACCTATTCAGAGAGAAAGGAGGAAGGGAAGAAAAAAAAAAAGAGAGAAGAAGAATCTTACAAAAAGGAGCTGCAGAAATCTGTAAATGGGAGTACACTTGTGTGTAATGTATCATTTCATGTTTATCTGCTTTGCTTTCATGAGCTAAATTTTCTCTTCAAGGCTTAGCGCAAGCACCTCATGCGGCGATAAGTATCACTTGTAAGCGCATATTTTTGGCTTAATAGAAACATTGTTTGCTTTCTACTTAGTTGTGTTAATTCTTTCATTGCTAAATCTCGCTTGGCCAGCTGGATGCGGTATTAGTATGATAAATCCTTGACAGGTAATGCATATGGATCCCTCTAAGTAGAACAAGCTAGCGCATGTCATGTAGTCTTGGTAACAATTAATTATTACCACTAAAAGATATTGCATGTTTGAGCTTCGATTGCATTGTGACTAATGCAATCCCTTGTAAGCATTACGAGAACTGAACTTCACGCATAAACTAGGCAAAAAGTCATTCGCTAGTTTATTGCTAAAACGCATAAGGAGTACCGGAAGGTAAACTTAATGATTTTTTCTCACTTAGGCATTAATGGATCAATTAATAAAAAATTAGCGCTACAAGTCTCTTATAAACGCATGAGGTTGCTACCGCAATAGCCTTGATATTTTTCGCATTGAAGTCCTTTCCTCAATTTATATTATTTTCTTTCCGCAATACATCTATTTTTCAAACTACACCACTCAAATTTTCTTTACTTACCTAGCATGTGGAGAAATTAAATCAGTGAATATATCATTTTTGTTCCATTTCCCTGTGGATTCGACCCTGAACTCATCAGGTACTACTTGATTTAATCAGTTTATACTTGGATTGATTTAAATCTGCGACTATTCCACCAACTATACTGATAATCAATCAATGTCATCATAGGCCACGAATGCATTAATGCAATTAAAAACAATAGACATATTAAAGGTGATATGGCATCCCTAAAAATTGACATTAGCAATGCATATGATAAAGTTGAATGAGATTATCTAGAAGGAATTATGCTTAAATTAGGGTTTGATTTTAGATGGGTCAGCCTCGTAAAGAAATGTATCTCTTCTCCCAATTTTTCCATCCTAATTAATGGAGAACAAACAGGTAGTTTCTATTCTAGTAGGGGTCTTCGTCAAGGAGATCCTTTATCCCCATATCTTTTTCTTATAGTAACAAAAGGTCTCTCTCACTTAATTTCAGAAGCTAATAATAATGGTTCACTTACAAGTTTGGTTTGTTCTAATGGTCCTCCCATTTCACATCTTTTATTTGCGGACGACGGTTTAATTTTTTGTAAAGCTAGTGAAATAGAGTTGGTATATTTGAAAAACATGCTTAAAAAATATGAATTAGCCTCCGGAGAAAGTATTAATTTTTCAAAATCAGCTATAATGTTTTCCCAAAGAGTTAATAACGATAGGAAAGTATTTTTAAGCAGTATCCTTGGTGTTAATAACGTTGGGGACTTTGGGAAATACTTGGGGGGGTACCTTCGGCTTTTACAAGGAGTAAGTCTAAAGATCTAGCATATATTTTGGATAGGATTTGGAAAGTGGTTCAAGGGTGGAAAGGTTCATGTTTTCAATATCTAGTAAAGAAATCCTCATTAAAAGTATTGGCCAAGCAATACCTTCTTATGCTATGAGTGTATTCCAATTTCCTAAAGGTTTATGTGAGAATATAACCAATTTTTTTGCTAGGTTCTGGTGGGGGTCAAAGAAAAACAAAAGGAAATTACATTGGTGTAGGTGGGATAAGCTTTGCCTTCCTAAGAGCCTAGGGGGCCTGAACTTTAGGGATATTGAGGGCTTTAACCAAGCCCTTATTGCAAAACAGATTTGGCGGTTGATTTCCTATCCAGACTCCTTAGTAGCTAGGTTTCTCAAAAGTATTTACTATAATAATATTAATATTTTAGAGGCAGACCTTGGGAGAAATCCATCTTTTATTTGGAAAAGTTTTCTATGGGGTAGAGAGCAATTGGTGAAAGGTTTAAGATACAGGCTGGGTAAAGGGGATAATATAGATTTTTTTAAGGATACGTGGATCCCAAAAGAAAGTACTTTTAGACCGACCTGCATTAATAGATCCTTCTTAGATAACAGGGTAGTTGATTTCATTACTCCTAGTGGGGATTGAAACTCAATGAGGCTGTTTTGAGTCCCGATCAAGAGGTGATTAGGAAAATTCCTATAAATTTAAACATAAATGAAAAATTAATATGGCACTTCGATAAAACAGGTAAATACACCGTTAAGAGTGACTATAAAGTTTTTATGAACTCTAAAATTGAAGGAATTTCCTCTAGTACCAATCATATGAGTAAGATCTGGAACTCTCTTTGGAAACTTAAAATCCCTACCAAAATAAAACATTTTTGTTGGAAGGCGCTAAATAATACTCTCCCTACTCTACTAAATTTAAGAAGTAGAGGGATGGATACCAATTTGTCCTGTCCTATTTGTGCTACTCATGTTGAATCCACAGATCATATCTTATTTCAATATCAAAGGGCAAAGGATTTTTGGCAAATTACCTTTAATTGTGTTTTTCAGGAGATAGACTTCAATGGAAGCTTTGTAAATAGATGGATGCTCCTTAGTTCGAGTTGTTCCCCTAAAGAGCTAGCATTGGTAGCCGTCACATGTTGGTCAATCTAGATGGATATAAATAAAAAATTTAATGGCGAGAATTTCCCCCCAGTAGACGTTAGAAGCCAATGGATAAGAGTACCTGGCAAAATATTCTGAGGCTAATTCGAAGCTTGACTTGGGTCCTAATTTCCTAACGGCTCAAGTTTCTCACCGTCCAACTAACTGTTGGGTTCCACCGCCGCCTGATTTATGGAAGATAAATGTGGATGCTGCGTGGAGATCTTCTTCCCTTGAGACTGGAATTGGTATAGCTTGCAGAAGAGATGATGGAAGCATAGCTGGGGTTGGTTTACGCTATTTTGACCTAGAATTTGATCCCCCTGAAGTCGAACTGTGAGCTATTTTGGAGGGCTTGAGATTTGCGATTGATTTGGGTTGTAGCAAGGCGTTTGTTATATCAGATTGTTTAATGGCCATTAATTTCCTAAATAAGCAATCAGAAGTCTGGAGTTCCTTAGATGGGCTGGTGAATAGTATTTAAGCCTTGTTACCTTTGTTTAGTGAAGTTTGTTTTGAGTTTGGCCCAAGAGGTAGTAATAAGGTAGCAAATTTGTTGGCTAAAAAGGCTAGGATGATGAAATGTAATGAGTCATGGATAGAGTGTATCCCAACTTGGTTATGTTCGTTGGTCGAGAATGACCGTTTATCTTTGCCCTAGTGGCGTATAATATTGACGTTTATTTAAAAAAAAAAAAAACATGCTGAAAATACAGAAAAATAAAACTACTTTATTTTTCATGCTTTTCTAAAGGTAGAGAGTAATCGTTACAAACCTTCGTTGTGAACTTGACCGATTCACGCCAACCTCGTTCTTACGTAGAAAACACAGCGATCTCCAAAGAACCTTTGCTGAAATTTTCTTTTCCAAAACACACTACCAATGAGGTTACACCAGTATGTTTCTAAGTCTAGGAGGCAATGGACTAGTGGGAGTCTTTCTCTAAGAGGGAGGCTTGAGAGAATACAAAAGTCTTGTATTATGAATCTAAGAGTCTTGAGCACCCAAACATTTAGGTCTAGTGTTCTATTTATAGGAGAAAGACCATGAATAAAATATTCACATAAAATCAATTATTTCCATAACTGATTTAATCTTTTTCATAATTAATCAATTCCATGACCAATCAATTTCATAATTGATTAATCTTTTCCATAAATGATTAATTACTTCCATAAGTGATTAATCATTTCCATAATTGATTAATTTCCAATTAATTAATTAATCACCAATTAAATATCATATATTTAATTTCCGGCATTGAATTAATTAATTGCTCAATTTAATTTTAGGCTTTAAATTAATTAATTCATATTTGAACTCTTTCAAATTCTATTATATCCTATAAATGTAATATGAATCAAATTCATATTAATATTTGAATTTCTTCAAATAGTTATTTCTCACAATAATGTATCAACATACATTATAATGTTTCCCTTAGTAAATTGAACACTTTCAATTTACATTTATTACTTAGTTGCCTCAAAATACTTTACGAGCTACCAGTGAGACCTAATGGACCTGTAAATCAGAAGCTCCAACGATATGAGATTAATTGGTTAAACTCACTAACCAAATTAATCATTATTCGTTAACTGTGTGTGCATTCTACTATAGACTCACAGTTGCACTCTTCTCACTGCAAACATATTTCTGTGTCCACGAATATAGACCAATAGCAACAAGTTAGTCCTTCACGAGTGTCTGTAACACCAGTTGGGTCAAATTACCGTTTTACCCCTGAGTTACTTTTATGTCCTTAAGTACCAGTTTTCCTCTAATGAACAACCTGTTTGTGGTCCAACCATCAAACAGAAAACCCTCTCGTGCCATTAGAGGGTAGGGTCCTTTGTTCAAGACTCGGAGACACCACTTAAGGGAACACTCATCTATTTCCCTAAAGTTGGGAAAGAGTGAATTCCATCTTGTGTGATTATGTTCCCAACTCCCCACTCGGTCTTGTCCCCAAAATGATAGGCTTATTGAGTCGGCGTATTGGTCACTCTCACCCATACAAATCAAAGGACATTCCCTCATGATCAGGAGTCCATAACCAACTTAGGATTAAGACTAAGTTGTCAAGGTCGTCCTAGTGAAATAGAAACCTAACTAGTTAACGGTGTTATAACTAGTGGTTTCTATTTCGCGATCCGGTATTATGCAAACTCAGGGGCTGTTTGGGGCGCTGAATTGGTTATAATATCTGGTGGTTATAATAATCTAGGGATTATAATAGTTTAAGGGTTATAATAATCTGTGTTTGGGGTGCAGATTATTATAGTCTGGATAAAATAATCTGTGTTTGGGGTGCAGATTATTTTAATATGGGATAAAATAATCTGTGTTTGGAGTGTTGATCTGTTTTAACATGGGGTTCTGAATCAAATGTTCAAACTGACTGTTTTCTTTTTCTAGTTTTTTTTTTTATGATATACGATTCACTTCGATTTAGGGTTATGTTTTTTTTTTTTTTTTTACAAAGCAAAAAAATTTAGGATTTGGTATAGAAAAATCATATTAGTTAACTTTTAGTATTGCCAAAATAAAAATTGTAAATGTTTAGTTCAAAAATTATATATTATATATATTTTTTAATCAATAAAGTCATTTGAAATAAACTTGAGTGTGGTAAATATAATTTCGTTTGAATGTTTTTTTTTTTTAAGTTGATTAACCTTCGAAGTTGTCAACGACTTTTCCGGCAACCTTTGATGTTTTTTTTCTTTATTTTTTTTTATATTTTTCAAAATGAAATGAGAAGAAATATGAAAAAAAAATCGGTGGCCGGAAAAGTCATCGACGATCGTCGGAAAAGTCGTCGACGGTCGTCGGAAACTTCGCCGGCCGGCGGTCGTCGAAAAAGTCAAGGAATCGCATGGAAGAAGAGATGAGAGAGTTACTGTAGAAAATGGATAGAATAATCGAGTGGGTTGAATGATGGTTACTGTAGAGAATGGATAAAATAATCGGGGGTAAAAATAACCCACCTCACCATTTATTTTTGTTGGTGCCCCAAACATTGAATAGGTTATAATAAGGGGGGTTATTATAACCTATTCAGTGCCCCAAACACCCCCTCATTGCATAGGATACCCCCACTCGCATGTCTCCTACACGAACGCATTGGATCTTGGCGTTTGTATCAAATATAAAGTGGGTTGTATCCATAGTGTCACCAGGATAAGGCACCCAGTCTTATCCCTATACTATAAACCCTTTAGGTTGTATCTTGAACAGTGATCTTCATATGTCTCTACATACCGTTCAAGATTCATACTTCAACCTAGGATGTCTAGTTTATTGGATTAGAGTTATTTAGGCAAGACAAACATAATACAAATAATAATGTTGAATTGAATAATACATCAATATCGTTTCATTAGTATTCAGTCAATCGTTACATTCACTATCTACGAGTTTTAGGGCATAAAAAACAACAAAAGCTAGAGTTTAATAATAGTTGGGTAGATTTGATTATGAGATGTATATCCTCTACAAACTTTCCTATGTTAATTAATGGGGAGAGTAAGGGTAGCTTTAAGTCCTCTAAAGGTCTTAGATAGGGGGACCCTTTATCCCCATATCTTTTTTTACTAGTAGCAGAAAGACTATCCCATCTAATTTTTGAAGCAAATAGTAAGGGCTAGTTGTTGGGTTTAAAGGTAGCTAACAATATCCTCCGATTTCTCATCTTTTATTCACGAACGACAATCTCATTTTTTGTAAAGCAAATAAACATGAGTTAGTTAACCTAAGAAACCTACTTAAAACTTATGAATTATCACCGGGTGAAAGCATAAATTTTTCTAAATTAGCAATCATTTTCTAAAAAAAAATCAATAATGAAAGGAGGAATTTCCTCAGTAATATCCTTGGGGTGAATAATGTTAGTGATTTTGGTAAATACCTAGGAATCCCATCTATTTTAACTAATAAGAAGTCTAAGGACTTTAGTTTCCTAATGGATAAAGTTGGGAAGTCGGTTCAGGGTTGGAAAAGTTCCTCTTCTCCATTGTTGGCAAAGAAATTTTAATTAAAAGTGTGGGGCAAGCAATCCTGTCGTATGTGATGAGTGTGTTTAAAATTCCTAGGAAAATATGTGATGGGATTACAAAGAGTTTTGCTAGGTTCTGGTGGGGGTCTAAGGAAAACAACAGGAAGTTGCATTGGTGCACTTGGGACAAGATGTGTCTTCCAAAAAGTCTAGGTGACCTAAATTGTAAAGACATAGGGGGTTTCAACCAAGCTCTCATAGCCAAACAAATTTGGAGGATCCTTTACTATCATGAATCCCTAGTATCTAGATTCCTTAAGGGTATTTACTTTGATAACACTAGTATACTTGAAGTTGTGACTGGTAGAAACCCCTCTTACTTATAGAAAAGTCTTATGTGGGGAAAGGATCTCCTAATTAAGGGTATCCGCTATAGGGTTGGTAATGGAAAGAGCATATTTATGTTCAAAGACCCCTGGATTCCAAGAGGTAACTCCTTTAAACCTATTTGTGTTGATAGGAACCTAATGGATGAGAAGGTTTCAGATTTCGTTTCCCCTTCAGATGAGTGGAACATAGCTAGACTTAGAAGGTATGTTCTTAATAGTGATATAGAGATTATTAAACATATTTCGATTAATGTTTAGTTGGATGATAAACTAATTTTGCATTTCAATAAAATTGGGAAATACATAGTTAAAAGTGGTTATAATGTGTTCATAAACGCTAAAATTGATGGGATATCCTCTAGTTCGAATGATATGTCTAAAATCTGGAATATACTCTGGAAACTTAATGTACCAACAAAAAGTAAGCACTTATGTTGGAAAGCCCAAAATAATACACTACCAACTAGACTAAATTTACAAAGAAGAGGTATAAATGCTTCGATATTCTTCCCTATATGTTCTAGCTATGTTGAGTCCACAGATCATATTCTCTTCGATTGCAGTAGAGCGAGAGAGGTTTGGAAACTCACCTTTGAACATGTTTTTTTGGAAACAAACTTTAATGACAGCCTTCTACACAGATGGATGAAGATTTGTGAAAGGCATTCAATGAAGGAATTAGGGCTTGTAGCGGTCGCCTGCTGGTCAATCTGGAGTGAGAAATAAAGTGGCTCATGGTGAAGATATCCCTCCAACCAACGCAAGAAGTAGATGGATAGTGGATTACCTGGAAGAATACCTGCGAGCGAACGAAAGATCTCCAACCTCCTCGAATAATCGGACTCAAGCTAAAATTCCTCTCGCTAATGCATGTTGGTATCCACCCCCCGCAGACTTCTGGAAACTGAATACAGATGCGGTGTGGACTGTGGATCCCCTCCGTGACAGGTGTTGGGGCCATATGCAAAGACCGCCAAGGAGCCATATAAAAGCCCATAACTATGATTTGAACCATGAAGGCCCAACAATTGAATTAAAGGCCTTTTTGATAGGTATCAATTTGGCAAAATCTTTGGGTTGCGTTAAGCTTGAATTGGAATCTAATTGTGAAATGACAATAAAATTTAGGGGCAACTAGATAAATGGCCATTTTTAATTGAGCATTTTGAAAAATGGTCATATGTTTTTTTCATTTGAAAAATGGCCAATTACTATTTTTAGTATGTTTTTTTTACAACCAATTGGACGAAAATACCCCTGAACGAAATCTAAATCTATTGAACCTATAAATTCAAATACAATGTAAATCCAGTGAACCATAAATTCAAATTCGACGTAAATATAGGAGAAAGTCTAGGATTTACACTTAATTTAACGGCACATTGAAAATTAATCAAATTCAAATTTAACAAACATAACAAATAAATAGCTTAACTGTATAAATTAATAATAGGGAGATAGTTGTAGAATTAAAAAACAAAAATCTGTTAACTTTTACCTAAAAACATAACATGAATCAAGGGGGAGTGTTGATTGATAACAAAAATCAACCAAAATAGCATGAATCAAGGGAGAGATTGTAGAGTTAAAAAAAATCGATTAACTTTGTGTGTATTTAAATTACTAAATTCATTTACACACAAAACCCTAATTTCTTTTCCAAACCTTTATTAGATATTGTCTTGTTGGGCGTATTCAATAACCTAACTTCAAAAAGTGTATTTAGTAAACTTGCAGATAATTTCAATCAATCTTGAAAAACGGGAAAAAAAAACATTACTCACAAATGTTACTAGAACAATAAAAAAGATTCAAGTTTATAAAAAGAAAAATTATGCAAATTGTAGACCCCTAAATTTGTCCGGAATTTTATTCTTTTAATTGATTTTGTCTTTTTAAAAAAATAATAAATAAAAGAAAAAAAAGTGTTCTAGAGTTTTTAAATAGCCCAATCATATTTATTAATTTTGGTGGGAATAATTAGGTCAAATATTTTATTTTAATTAATTGATTTGTCAAATCAAATATCAGGTTTATTTGGCAAGTTTTAATTAATCAAAATATTTTGTTTCCTTAAAGGATTGATTGACAATTAAAATTTTGTAAATATGGGAGGTAAAATTTGAGTATTTATTTGTTTCTTCTTTTATTTTATTTTATTTTATTTTTAATTTTATTTGATCACATTCCTAATATGTTGTGGTTAGAATTGGCTATAAATAGGGATCCCATCACCCTTGCTTTTCACGATTTTTTGGGCCTTGTAGTACCCTCTCTACACGTTTTTTTGGGCTAAAAATAGGCTCCCAAATTTCTCTCCCTCCAAACCCTAGATACACTTTCCTCCCTTTCCCACGTAACTTCCCTCTCATACTATAACGCTTTCTCTCTTCATCTCCAACGATTTCACCCCCTCACCATCACCCTCTCTCTAAATTTCACGTCGCCACTTCTCCAAGTCTTATTCCCAATCCAACGGTCACACATGTTTTTTGTAAGTATTTTTTTAACATTTGTTTACAATTCTTTCTCTGATAATTTTCTTTCTTTTCATGCTTTATAAAGTTTAGTTTATTTATTGTTTCTTTGCTTTATTTCTTTCTTTTACATTTAAGAAGTTATGTGATTTTTCTTTAGGGAACATTTGATAATTGCATGCATGTTTCAATTCCAACTTTATCATTTTTTTTTTTTATTTTGGTGTAATCAAGCATTTAGAGTTAATTGTTATATGTTGTTTATGTTCAACTTTGTTAATTTTATTTTACAATAGAATCTAGAATTATTATTTATAGTTTAGCCATATATTTTCTCATTAAATCAATATGTAAATACTTTTGCTTAAACAAATGCTTCTTTTGTTATTTGTGTTCAAAAAATGATATAAAAAAGGTCTCCAATGATAAACTCTCAAATTTTTGGAATGCCAATGTTTGAGTTTCTTGAGGTATACGTCTTGGAATGCCAAGATTTAGTTTTAATATGTTTCCATTAAAGCAATTGAATTTAATAAAATTTTACTTCTTGTATATTATCCCTTTTTAGATATTCTCTCAATTATATGTTTTTTTTATTTCTCTAAGTTATGATATTTAATCCAAAATTCTGCTGTAAATTTCTTTCCCTTAATTAAATAGTCTTCAAAGCAAAAGTCTTCCAACGATGGAATCTCGAATTTTCGGGATGCCAATATTTGAGTTTCTTGAGGAAAAAATAAAATCTCGGGATGCCGGGATTTGACTTTAATATTTCCTTCCTTATAAAGCATAAATAAAAATTCTTCATATTTTTCTTTTAAAACTTTTGTAAAGAAGCATATTTATAAAAGACATTTTCTTTAAAAGGAATGCATTAAAAACTTTTTGCTAAATGTATCTTCAAAATAATAAATCAATCCAAAACTATTTTCCATAAAAATGTCACTTGCTTTAAAAATAAAATTAATTAAGAGTTTCCCTTAAAAGAAATATTCTTTACTCACACAATTTTCCAAAACTAATAAACCAAATGTTTAAAAAAAATAAACTTTCCTATGACGGAAATTAGGAAATCAAGATATTGGCTTTCCTAATATTCTTGAGGTATAATGAATTTAAATTTGGGATGCCAAATTAAATTCAAACAAATATTGAATGGCTTTATGCCGCCCACAATTATTGTTCATTATTTATTTATGGAATAATAAAAATTAAAATGTGGGACATTTAAAAATCAACAAAAAAATATTCTTTAGTATTTATAATAGCCAATTTCCTTAAATAACACAAGACAAATAAAATTTCGTTCTTTGAACGAGTGTTGTGGGGTGCTAATACCTTCCCCATGTTGGGTTTTATGCCCTAAAACTCGTAGATAGTGAATGTAACCGTTGACCGGATATTAATGAAATAATATTGATATATTTTTCCATTAATTGTTATTAGTTATTTTATATTTGTCTTTGCCTAATAATAACCCTAATCCAATAAACTAGACATCCAAGGCTGTAATATGAGTCTTGAACTATATGTAGCGACATATGGGATCATTGTTCAAGAAACAGCCTAAAGGGTCTATAGTATAGGGATAAGACTGGGTGCCTTATCCTGGTGACACTATGGATACGGCCCACTTTGTATTTGATACAAACGCTGCGATCCAACGCGTTCGTGTAGGAGACATGCGAGTGGGGGTATCCTATGCAATGAGTTTGCATAAGACCGGACCGCGAAATAGTAACCACTAGTTATAACACCGTTAACTAGTTGGTTTTCTATTTCACTAGGACGACCGAGACAACTTAGTCTTAATCCTGAGTTGATTATGGACTCCTGCTCATGAGAGACTGTCCTTTGATTTGCATGGGTGAGAGTGGCCAATACGCCGACTCAATAAGCCTACCACTTTGGGGACAAGATCGAATGGGGAGCTGGGAACATAATCGTACAAGATGGAATTCACTCCTTCCCGACTTTAGGGAAGCAGATGAGTGTTCCCTTAAGTGGTTACTCCGAGTCTTGAACAAAGGGCCCTACCCTCTCAATGGCACGAGAGGGTTTTCTGTTTGATGGTTGGACCATAAACAGATTGTTCATTAGAGGAGAATTGGTACTTAAGGAAATAGAGGTGACCCAGGGGTAAAACGGTAATTTGACCCAGCTGGGGTTACGGACACTCGTGAAGGACTAACTAGTCGATATTTGTCTAAGTTCCGTGGACACAGAAAATATGTCTGCAGTGAGAAGAGTGCAACTGTGAGTCTATAGTGGAATGTACACACAGTTAACGAATATTGATTATTGTGGTTAATGAGTTTAACCAATTAATCTCACATCGTTGGAGCTTCTGATCTGCAGGTCCATAAGGTCCCACTGGTAGCTCGTAAAGTAATTTGAGGCAACTAAGTAATTAAATTGAAAATGTTCAATTTACTGAGGGAAATAAATATAATATATATTGATATATTATTATGAGAGAAATTAATATTTGAAGAAGTTCAAATATAAATTTATGGAAGATTGAAAGAATTAATTAATTTAAGTCCTAAAAGTGTTTGGGCAAAATTAATTAATTCAAGGCCGGAAATTAAATATGTGATATTTAATTTGGTGGTTAATTAATTAAAGAATTCATTAACCATGAATTAATCAATTATGTAAATAATTAATCACTTAAGGAAGTGATTAATCATTTATGGGAATGATCTAATTACTTATGGAAGAAATTAGTCATTTATGGAAAAGATTAATCAATTGGGAATTGATTGATCATGATTGATTAATTAAGGAATAAAGATTGAATCAATTTTGGAAAAGATTGATTTAATTGAATATTTTATTCATGGCCTCTCTTCTATAAATAGAACACTAGACCTAATTGGTCATGACACTTGACACTCTTGAAAGACAAGACCTAGAATTCTCTCTAGCCTCCCTCTTAGAAAAAGTCTCCCACAAGTCTTTGGCCTCCTAGACTTAGAGACATACCGGTGTAACCTCTGTGGTTATTGTGTCAATCAAAGAAGAATTTCCAGCGAAGAATACCTTGAAGCGGCTGCTGCGTTTTCGTTCGTGGAGCTTCGTTGGCGAAGAACGGTCAAGTCTACAACGGAGGTTTGTAACGGTTCTTCCTCTTTTCTTTAGAAAAGTTTTAAAAATAAATTTAGATTTATTTTAGCATGTTTAAACCGATTTTACAGCGGCTTTAAAGTTAGTTTAAAGTTTTTGTTTGAGTTTTCGTAACGTTTTCTTAATGTTAATTAATATACGGCGTAAGGTCCAATCGATGCGCTTCCGCTGCGTGGGGACTTTTATTCCCTTCACCCCATACACCAAAGACCCCCGAACCTTAAATCTTTTGTTTGTAGACCATCTTAGCATATTATTGGGTGCCCAGTCACACCCTCTAAATCAAGACTGGTGGCGACTCCATTTTCCTCCTCTTGGGAACAAAGTCGGCCGCTCCGCGTCGCAAACCCGTAGCGACACAAATATAGTGTATTCAGTAAACAAATCATGCAAATACAGTGTATATAAGTTAACTAACATACTAGACAACATGCAAATAATTTCAGTATCGTAAACATCAAATCATCTAAAAAAACGAGAAGAAATCATTACTCACTATTTCCCTCAAGCTTAATTCGAAAATTGGGATTTAGTATTCACCTTGTTCTTTAAAAAGTTTTTGAAACCCTTGAGATTCTTCACATTTTCTTCCGTTTGTGCAGTACGTCTTTTCCATTCTCATCTTCTTCCTCCTACCATTACAAACGAAGTTCTTGAGAAACCTCCGATCTTCTTTTGGGCACCTTTTTCCATTATTGTAACAACCCAGTTTTTCTTTAAAAAAAAAAAAAGAAAGGGAAAGAGGGAATGGGCTAATGCCCGGTCAAAGGGGGGAGTGGGGGGAAACTTTCCCCCCACATTTTCGGTCATTTTGACCGGTTTTTTTTTTTAAAAAAATCTGAGATTTGTTCTTCTCCCTCGTGCTCTCTCTCTCCTTAACCGCACTCTCTCTCTATCTTAACCCTTTCTCTCTCGTCTACACAAGTCCCTGCCCTTCATCCGTCGCTTGCCGCCGCACGTTGTCGCCCGCCATTTGCCACACTGTCGTCCCTCGTCGCCAGTCGCCGGTGAGTTCTCTCTCTCGTTCTGTTCTTCGGGTTTAGATCTGTCTCTCTCTTTCGTGCAGCTCACCGCCGTCGCCCTTAGCCTCCTCTCGCCGCTGCGAATCGCTACCACCATCGTCGTGAATCGCCGCCGGTAACCGTCACCACTCTCTCTCTTTCTCTCTCTTCCAGTTGCGTTTCTTTCTCCCTCTCGGTTTCTCTCCCTAACGTCTCTCCCTCTCTCTCAGCTGCAACAGCCACGAGCAACCATCGCCACCCTCGATCTCGTCCGTCGGTTCAAGTCTGTTCGTCGCTTTTCAGATCTGTGTGTCGCTTTTCAGATCTGTCCATCGCCACCGTTCGCTTTTCTAGCTTTGCTTATAAAGAATTAGTTGGGTAAGACATTCAATTGGTTTAAGCTTTAGTGTACTTGATTTGGTCATACTGTGTTGGGATCTAAGTTGTTATTAAAATTGTTAGAAATTGTGGAGTTGCTAGAAAGACTCGTGGGTCAAGTTGTTTCGTTCTGTATTGAGCTTTAAAGGTAAGTTAGCTTGCTGAAAATTAAACTGTAATTATGCGTTGATGTGGCAGTTGTGTTTCTAGCATGTGATATGGTGTTATGTATGAGTGGAGACTGAGATGATGTGTACGCTGTTGATTTCATCAATATGGATGTTGTGTATTTGTGCTATGAGATAGGTGGGAGTGTGTGAATGTGTTGTATTAAAATTGGCTGGCAATGTATGTAGAGAGCGGGAAGAGGTGGTTTCTTAGTTCTGAAGTGTTGAATGTCTGGTAGGTTATTTGCAATTGACTGAGTTGGAATGGTACTTGTCGGTTTAGCCTGTCAGTAACCTGGGAGGGACTGATCTCATTGGTTAAATTAGAATGAATGCTAAGAGGCCTTAAAAAGGGAAAATAATGGACTAGCTACTCTAATAGGGGGTCGTGTCAAATAGTCACCTAGGATTGAGATGTATTAGACTGAAATGAGGAGCTAAATGGGCGAAACTCGGCTTCGCAGACTAGGTGCCATTTACTAACTGTGGAAGTTAAATTCCGACCTAAAACCCATGGACGCTCCACCAGTGAAATGGCAGTTTAAGCGCTACGCGCACATTAGTGTCTTGATGGGTGAGACTTGGCTCCACTGACTAGGTGCCTTCTACTATCGGAAGGAGTAGAGATCTCCCAAATGCCCACATGAACACCTTTAGTGAGTTGGCAAATTATGTAGGTGATTTTAATTGGTCACGAGCCCCATGCTATGGAATGAATGAAATGAAATGAACTAGAATGAGATGACATTATCTTTGGGCCCTTAGCTCGTTTTGAAGGTGTACATATTACACATGCGGAAGCAATTGAACATCGAAAGCACTTAAGACATTCAATTTTACTCCTAAAGCATGCATGTTCTAGAAAAGACAGAATTGAGAGTTTAGAAAACACCAACCTTTGTAGCTCACTTATGTTGAACTCCTTGTGGTGTTTGCCTCTCCTATGCTCCTTGGACAACCTCTAGAGTCTTCCCCACTATACTCCGGGCCAAGAACGACTTGTGGGAGTCTATATAAGATAGGGAATGGGAAGAGAATGCTTGAAGCATCAAACAATGGAGAAGAATGAGAGATGAGAGAACTTTGAGTCCAAATTCCAGCAGCATAACATTAAGGAAATGACTCTCTTTTGTTTGAATATGATTCAAACTCCTTTTAAAGACATTATCCATGCAAAGCCAAGCCTCAAGACACAAGACACATGGTGTATTTGCAAGCTCAAGTGGATTCTAGGTGTACATTACACAAGACATGCAACAATGCATGAGTGAGTTGTCTTTCCACTTTGAATGATCATGCATTAAGTGGATTTCCAACTAAATCCACTAAATTCAAATTGAAATCAAATTTCAAGCTTGCAAATTACCCTCAATTTCAATTCTAAATTGAAATTGATTGCTTGGTAATTAATTTGAAAATTTTCAAATTAATTTTGATATGATTAATCTAATTAATCTTTGTTATCTTGTGCAATTCCATATATATGATTCCTAATACATATATATAGTATTCAAAACACTTTTAAATACTTCATCTCTCATTTTCTAATTTAATTCATAATTAAATTATTGTGTCAAACACAATTTACGATAATACCCTCACTACAAGAATTTCGGGATTCGCCCACGCATCGAAGCGTCAGCGAATCCCTTTTTTTGCGTCGGCTAAAGTGAAAAGGCGACGCTTTTTTGCGTCGGCTTAAACATCGGCGAATCCTCGTCGGAATTTAAATGGCCGACGAAATTGGAAATTCGTGGGCGAAAACAGACATATTCGCCGACGCAAGTGTTTGCGTCGGCGAAAACCTTAATGGGCGACACATGTTGCGTTGGCTATAATACATCCTCATCTCCCAAAATCTTGACTTTAGCCGACGTTTGCTGCGTCGGTGAAGCTTATCCAATGCGTCGGCTATAAAAGTATTTTGGTTTTGATGATAATTTGATAGCCGACGCAAAGTGCGTCGGCTAATACTCGTCATGAGCCAATTTTTAGTCCATAATCTGCATATTTGCAGATGTTTTTTTTTTTTTTTTTTGTAACATAAACCTGATAATTCATATGCTAGATGGATGAAGTTTCAATTTTCATTTAAACTATATAAAATAAAAGTCTTTGTACATTCAGAATGAAATTTTCATACAAAATATTTATCAAGTACGATCATTACAAAGATATTCGCAATACATGGTTGTCCATATAATTCAAAATATCCATGTAGAACAAAAAAAAAAAAAAAAAAACCACCATTAGTTGAGACATAAAATAAAAAAGAAGGCTTCAAGTTCTGTTTTCAGCTGATCTAACCTTTCAGATTCCAATGAATCTCCCAAAATATGCCTTCAAGATTCCAAAAAATCTCCAAAAATATGTCTTCAACGTTACATCAAAATGAACCTACAATAAAAAGAAGTATAGATGGATTAAGGATTAACACAACAAACAAGATAGAATATTAACACCAAGTACTTAAAAAAGAATGCACATCCATTTGAAATTGAAACAAAAAATTACCTAAACTTACCAATAAGCACAGATTAGAAATCCAATCATCTATTCAGAGTCCTTTCTCCAATTCTGTACCTACAACATCTTTCTCCTTCCTCAAAAAATTTATAATGAAATTAAAAGCAAGTAGAAGTCATGCAAATTAATTATAAAGTGTTCAGAATCAATTACAAATAGGAAGAGAGCAAAAAATCGACAAATTAATCACTCTTTATTCTAAGTTATATTAGCTGTGTAGAGGTAGATGAGAGCCCTTAGTTTATTTGGAATTGGATAACAGATCATCTACAAAGACTTATTGATTGGAGGGGCTTTAATAATTTTGTGGTGTTTGTGGAATTACAACAACAATTGAAAATATTCTTCTATATATCAGCTCAACAAGTATACCATAACTTCAACTTAGAAGAACTTTATCTAAGTAAGATTGAATCTAAGTCCAAGTTGCACATTATTGATCTCTCTGATAATAAATTTTATGGAAGTTTGTCGTCCGAGTATATGAGCAACTAGAATGCCATGAAAACTTTTTCTTCCTATTCAACATATATAAACACAAACTCAAGTCCTTTAGCAGAAACTAAGGTTGCAACTCTTGTATATTTTTACTCAATCTCAATCGTCAGCAAAGGTTTTCAAAGAGACTTCGAGAAAATTCAAGAGGATTTCTTAGTTATTGATCTTTCATGCAATAGATTTGAAGGTGAAATATCATACTCAGTTGGAGATCTACAAGGCCTACAATCTCTCAACCTCTCCTACAATAAGCTTACAGGTCAAATTCCATTGTCATTGGGGAACATGAAGCAACTTGAAGTTTTAGATCTTTCACACAACAATTGAAAATATTTTTCTATATTCAGACCGACACAATGAATGAAAGATATTTTCGAGTTTCACAAGAAAAACTAAAAAAAAATAGAGGCCTTACTTTTGCAGATAACTTGAGATTTTCTTCAACAAGGAGTTTCCCCACGCCGTCGCACAACCGGAAGAGAAAAGAGAGGCAGACGATTCAGCCAATACGTTGGAGATGGAAGAGGGAGCTTGTCGGAGTCAGACCCACGCCGCCGCACAACCAAATCGCCGCCGCGTGAGCTTCTTTGCAGCGCCGTCATCGTCACGGAGAGGAAAAACCAGAGGGGCGGGGCTGGGAGACGACTGGGAGACGAAGAACGGTCGCGACATGAGCTTCTTTGCAGCGCTGTCGTCGTCACGGAGAGGAAAAACCAGAGGGGGGGGGGGCTGGGAGACGGCTGGGAGACGAAGAATGAGGCTATTAGGGCTTTTTTTAATCGGGGTTTTCGCCGACGCAACATTGCGTCGGCGAAACCCTTACTTTGCGTCGGCCAAATGTAAAAAAACGGGATTATTTTTTCGTTTTACTAATTGGAGATAAGCCGACGCAAGTTGCGTCGGCTTATCCTCAATCCCAAAGTACCTCCGACGCAGTTCCGTTTCGTCGGAGGAAAGGACTATAGCCGACGTAATTTGTTGCGTCGGCGATAAAAAAGGTCGGTTTTGCCCAAAATTCTTGTAGTGCCTTTTTCCCGATTTTGAACGATTCAAAGCTTCCTATCTTTTGTTCTAGGCTTAATTCCGATATGAGCTAGTAGGGGGACCTAATGGACCTATAGATCATGGGCTCCAACGATTCGAGGCTAACCGACTAATCTCATTGTCCAAGCTAGCCAACATTCGTTAACTATCGGGACACTCCACTATAGCCCGATAGTTGCACTCCCCTCACTATAGATATATTTCCGTCCACTTGATTTAACCATGATTAGTAAGTCGATCCTTCACAGGTTGTTCGTAGCTATAGCTAGGTCAATAAGCCGTTTTACCCCTATAGTACTTCTAGTTCCTTAAGTCCCACTGATCCTCTAATGAACAATTGGTTTATGGTCCAACCAATAAACCGAGTCCCTCTCGGGCCAATGAGAGGGTGGGATCCCTTTGTTCAAGCCCCGGAGTCAGCACTTAAGGGAACAACCTCTCTACTATCCGTTATTCGGGTAGGAGTGAATTCCTTCTTACACGACTATGTCCCCAGCTATCTACCCGTTCCTATCCCTGAAATGGGAGGCTTATTGAGTCGGCGATACTGAGTCACTCTCACCTATGCAGATCTAAGGATAAGCCCGAATAAACAGGAGTTCATAGTTAGCTCAGGATTAAGATCGAGTTACCTAGGTCATCACATGAAATAGTCATTCTCGTCAGTAAACGGTGTTATAAAGCGAGAGCGACTTATTTCTCGGTCCTGGTCTTATGCAAACTCATTGCATAGGACACCCCCACTCGCATGTCTCTACATGGACGATTTAGGATCACATCGTCTATACCATCTATAAAGTGGGCCGCGTCTCATAGTGTCTCCAGAATAAGGCACCCAACCCTATTCCTATACTATAGACCGTTTTGGCTATTACTCAAGCTTGATCCACTTTTATGTCTCTACATAAAGCTCAAGTGTTCATCCTATAGCCATGGATCTTAGTTTATTGGATTTGGGTTATATTTGAGCAATTTAATTTATTCAGTAATGACTTTTACTGAATCAATCTCGATAACACCTTTATCGAATAAGTATATAATTCGTTTAACATTCATTATCTACGAGTTTTAGGGCACCAATCCCAACACGTTTAACCTTTGAAACATTGGTCGTTGCATGTTTAGCAGTTATGTTACTTACTGAGTATTTTTCTTAAATACTCATTCTTTTCCCTAACATGTAAATGCAGGTAAAGGCAAGGGTGTATAGAATGCGTGACGGAACGTTGCTGGATGAGCCATAGAATTCCGTAGGATAGACTTCCGCTTTTACATGTTTGAAACTTATTTTATTTGCATTTTTGTGATTTGATGTTTTGATGTCGTTTCTGTTTTCAAGATGTTCAATTGAAATGGTGAAGGATTTTAGTTGTTTCTGCTTTAATTGGGATCCCAAGCTGAAAAGTATCATTGTTTTTTTTTAAGAATGTTTTTATTCTAAATGTTTGTTTCATCTTCATTATTTGAAAGTTAAAGGAAATGCATGTGGTAATGGCCCTAGGATATAGGCATGAAATGTAGGGTCGTTATAATTATAATCTTCTTCCAAAAGCTTTCATTTGAAAACCATTGAAGACCTTGAAAAAAATGAAAAATGCTTTGTGTTGAAAAATATGATACAAAGAGGAAAATAATGATAGATAAATACAAAATACAGTATTTAACATACTTATGTTTATAACTCTTTCAATAATGGGAAGTATTGAAGACCTACAAGTCGAACAAAACTATGATTTTTGGGTTGTTAAGAACGATGAAGATGATTGGATAATAAAGATGTCAATTTGGATAGTGAAGATGCTTGATTTGAGGATTAAAAATGACAAATCTTAATACATGTTTATAAATCCATAGTTTGAAAAATATAGTAAGATAAACTAACTAGATTTCGTAAATCAAGCAAGATAATATATATATATATATATATAATAGTTTAATTCTTCGAAATCAGGGATGTGAGGTTATAATTGGAAGAAAAATTCGTGAGGAAATAAGTTTAAAAAAACGGTTTAGCCATTTTTCATTAAAAAATTAGGTTTGGCCATTTTTCAACTCTACCCTGTATTTTTTTACCATTTCTAAGGATTTCCCTCTAATTTATCCAGAAACAAATTGAATCATGGAGCAGTGTTGAGGCCCTGATTGAAGCTATTTGGGCTCTTATCCCTTCCTTTAATATGATCAATTTTACCCATATTTCGAGAAAGTGTAATAGTGTAGCGAATGGTGTAGCCAGAATAGCTAGATTGCAAAAACTAGATGGGACATGGATTGATAGTGTCCTTGACTAGATAAACATGTTGGTCGAGAATGACCGTTCTTTTTTTGCCCTCGTGGCGTTTTAATAAAATTGATTCTTTTCCCAAAAAAAAAAAAAAAAAGTCAAATTTGAGAATAGTATATCGACCCTTGAGTCAAGTTTACATGAATAAACCCAAAGTAGAGGTTGTATTATTACAAAATCGAGTTGATTTCAACAAATTAAATTATTTGAAAATCAGATGTGATAGAGTAAGTTTATATGGATAAACACAAATTAGAGAATGTACGATTATAAAATCAATAAAATCAAGTTAATTTCTACCCATTAAATTTTCAAAAATAAGATGTGATAGATCAAATTAAAACTTCGGAAACCATTCCAATCAAATTCAAACTTTAAAAACCATTCCATCCAAAATTGAAACTTATCACAAATTATATATATATTTCTTTTTAGATGGAAACTAATTTGGTAATTTTTTAACGAATATAAGATTTTATTATTAGGTTAAATGATGAATTTGATCCCTACGTTTTGGGGAAAGTTAGAATTTCATCCTTATGATTTTACAAGTTAAAATTTTATCTTTGTTGTTTAATAAAAGCTCACAAATAATTTGGCTTCTAAAAGATTGAGTATGTGACAGTTAGCTATCCTGCCACGTACTCAATTTGTTAGTGGCTTCAACAATAGGGATTGTTTATGAGATTTTATCAAACCGTAGGATGAAATTCTATAATTTTTAAAACCATATGGACCCAAATTCTAATTCTTTCCAAACCCTAAGGATCAAATTTGTATTTTAACCTCCTCCTTGTTCTTCTTCTTATTATTATTTTGAAATCTCACAATTCATCAACCTAAGAGAAGATTCCATAATGCTATGTTCACATATTATTATCTAGTGAACTATTATACTTAAATCATATTCATGCACAATGGTCAAAGTGAGTAAAGCTTAATGGTAATTAACATAAAGTTTAATGGTAATTAAGTTGTACTCTCAACCAAAATCAGATTTGAACCCTCCATTTCTAGATGTTGTTAAACTCAAAAAAAAATAATAATAATAATAAATAAATAAATAAATAATCACAATGAGAGATGAGAGATGAAGGTATTATGTTGGCCTATGAAAATAATAATAATAAAAGAATAAGTAATTATTGTTCCTCTTTTTTTTTTTAAAAAAAAAAAAGTTATTATTGTTACTCTTTTCAAAAAAAAAAAAAAATTATTATTGTTCCATTATTTCAATTGATAGTGCATTTTTATACAATGTATTTGTCAATTCATGTTACCAATTGCTTTTTTTTTTTTTTTTTTTTTTTTGAAATAATCATGTTACCAATTGCTTGTAAATTATACAAGTAGCAAAGTTATCCACCAACTTTTGGCGCAATTTTTTCTCAAAATGATTTCTTTGGTAGAGATAATTAATCGATAATTGATCATACAAATGTTTGAAGCCAAATTATGTCATATGGGTTTTGAAACAAACTCAAATATTTTTATTTAGTTTCATTTGATAAATTTTTCTTTTTTTTCTTTTTTCTTTCACAATTTTCTTACCATAGTTCTCATCTTTCTTATTTCAAAAACAAAAATAAGTTCTTAAAAACTACAACCCGTTTGATAACCATTTGATTTTTCAAAATTGTGTTTTTTTTTCTTACATTTTCTTTACAATAGTTTTCATCCTTCTAAGAAAACATTGAGTTCATAACCAAATTTCAAAACACAAAAACAAGTTTTCAAGTTTTGAAAACCTATGTAAAAGGTAGATAACAAATTAAATAGAGAAATACATAGGTAGAAGGTTTAAAATGTTAATATCAACATATCTCAATTTTATAAAAATGTCGATATCCATGAATATTTATGAAAAAATTATAATAATATTTAAATCAATAAATAAATATTTTATACCTTTTAAATGAGTTAAAATGTTTATTACTTATATTATATTTACATTAGTGGCATTTCGTTTTTTTTTGTTTTTTTTTATGTTTCATCAATTTTCTTTTCCATATAATAAAAATGTCGACTTAGGTCGATATCGAACCCATTGACATATGAAAATATCGATGGAAATTTAATAACATGGATAGAATCAGTGTTTATAAGCTTACACTTCAAAAACATAAAACTATAAATTAAAGTTATCAAATGAAACTTATTTTTTTTAGTTTTCAAATTTTGGCTTGAATTTTGAAAACTTGTTTAAAAAAGAAATAAATTGATGGATGGAAATTTAATGTCATGGATAAAAGTAGTGTTTAAAAGACATGTAAACTTAATTTTCAAAAATCAAAAATCAAAAGGTTATCCAACCAAACCTTAGATTTAGAAAGGATTCAGAGACAAAGAATCCAGGGATCATATTAGAATTTATTTTTATTTAGATTTCGAAATCCCACAGTTCATTAACCATAGCCTTAGATCTAAGAAATGATTTTCATTAGTGCAATATTCATTTATAACTTAGTTAAACTATTCATATTAATCAATCAATAACTAAATGTGATCATCACTCAAAAGTCAGTACCACTAAAATCTTTTATCCTCAACAATGTCATCAAGTTCATTAAATTCAAAACACATCAAATAAAAAATGTTCATGGGGACAACTAAACCTAAAAGCTTGATTTGACATTATTTTAAAGCTGAGGAGAATGTCAAACAAGTGTCTTTCAGCCCAACTTTATCTTTCACTGTGTGGATTTTTCTGTTAAACTTAGTTTAATTTTAGTTAGTAAACTACAAAACAGTTACCAAGCAATCACTGTGTAAAACAATAATAAAATTCTTAATCCCTCACTCTTGGTTTTTGGTTGATCTTCAAACCAAGCTTTTCCCCCACCATAGCCTTGAGAGTTGAGACAAATAATAGAGATCCTTTTTTAATACATAAAACCCATCTGGCTGATCAATACCTCTTGACCTTAAACCATTTGTGGCAAATTAAAAATAATGATAAAAAAAAACAATAAAGAATGAAATGTATAGGATATGTATAAACTCAATAAACTTCCAAAACTCATGATTTTTCAAGACAGAGAAGTTCCAGCTCAAAAAATCATGCATATGGAAACAGATAGCTGGAAGCAGACTACAGCAGGGGAAAAGACCAAGAGACAACCAAGCAGAAAAGTCTAACAAGTAATCAAAAGAGAACATGTATGAAAGGGAGGATGTATGTACATTTTTCAACATTATGCTTAACAGGTATCCATCAGCATTGAAGCTTAATATTCTTCAAGCTCATTGCTTGAAGCAAAAGTTTTCTACCAGAATTCAAAGTTCTAAACAGTTCTTTCTTGCACTGCACCAACATTGAGGCAGGACAAAAGGTGTAAAAAAAGATTCCATGCAAAATTGGGCAAAAAGATCATGCAATGGATAAACTTACTTACCTGTTCAATCATTGTCTGGCTCTGGCAGTATCTTCCATGTGAGCTTGCCATTTCAAAAGCTTGAAGCCTGGAATAGTTAAGAAAACAACCAAAAGCAGTATACCTAATCTAAAAGGGTATTTGGTCATATCATCGGGTTTCAATTTCAGAATGGAATATCACTCACATGGATGTTAGGTGGAATAGATTGCTTAAAGCATATTCTTCAGCATTATTTAAGGATATTGAGTATTTTGTCAAAGTTTTGTAAAAGAAGAAGAAAAAGGGTCTTTAGTTCTATTTCTTTCTGAGAAACCAGACCAACAGAGCGACAGCTTTCAAGTTTGAATTCACAATTTCAATTTCCAGCTCTTGAAGTCTAAATATCATTGCCAGACTCATTCATCCATTTCAATTCATTGACCCAAAATTTCAACTCTCATTTTATTCCCCCTTTAATCCATAATCAAAGCAATCAGTTCAAACAAATCTCAAGGACTAGCACCATGATCAGATTACAGGGCAAGAGTTACAAGACATAGAATCCAGAGAAAGACATTTTTTTTAAAATTAAGTAAACTGTGAACTCTTACACCCTTCTACAAAGCTACATCATACAGAAGCTGATCATCATCAACACAAGTACAAAACCCCACTAGAAGAATACAAAGATTACAACCCAGAACCCAAACAATTAAACATGTATATATAGGCTCAGATATCACAATTGATGCGGAAGTATACAGATTTTTCATATGCTCATAATCAGAAAGAACCAAATGTAAATGGTCTTGAATTCAACCTGATGCAGCAGTCTCCAAATTGAATCATGATTAACAGAAGCCTCCAAGTTCAATTAATCGCATCACACCTATGCCGAATCTCCCCTTGATTCCCTGTCATAACTTTATAATTACTCAACTTCTCCATCGCCCGAGCAAAATCCTTGAAAAACTTGTTCTCATCCGCCGCATACGCCTCCACAAACGGCCTCGTCCTCCAATCACTATACAATCCATGATCAGACTTCAAGATCCCCAGACCCTTCGGCAGATTCTGGAAGTAAGAGTTATCAAACTTGTTGGGAGTCATAATGTCATTGAAAACCGATAATGTAGGATTCTTTTCAAAACCAGAACAAGCCTTCTGCAGCCCTTGCGCGAATCTAGGGTTATACTGAGTATCAAACGAAGACGACTTGCTATAATTATAGATCTGAGAGCTGAATTCCTTACAATGCGAGAATCCAATCGTATGAGCACCACATAACGCTACCATTTCCTGCACAGTAAACCCCCGAGCTTTAAAAATATCAATAATCTGAGGCATCGGCGAGGTAGCCATCGGCAGAGCACCAGGAATCGTCGAAGCTTTCGACACACGGCCGTCACGGCGACCGAGGAGAACATTGTAATAAGGTCCGCCGACCATGGTGACCAGGTCGCGAGTGGCGACGGCGAGAATGTCAGCACAGGAGACTGTGTTCGGACATGCGAGCTCGAGAGCGGTCTTGGCCCGAACGATGACATCGAATGCGTCGCCGGGGAGAGAGAGGTTGATGTCGGCGTCGCGCTCGGCTTTGTTGAAGGGAGTGGAGGAGATTAGGACAGAGCCGTCGCAGCCGTTGGGGAGGCAGTCGTGGAGGAAGAGGCGGAGAGTTCCGGCGGCGGTGGAAGGGCTTGTGATCTGCTTGTTGGTGATGGTTTCTTGGATAATCTGGGTGAATCTCGGGCAGGATTTCTGGTAGTAATTCGAGGTGAGAGGAGCCGATTCCGATAGAGAGAGAAACGACGCCGTCGAGAAAAGAATGAAGAAGAACTTCAAAACCTCCATTGCTATCTCTCTCTCTCTCTTTCAGAAGAAGAAAGGTTTCAGTGAACTGAAGAAGAAGAAGAAGAAGAAAAGATGAAGAGGAGAGGTTTTACAGAGGGAAAGAAGACGAGCAAAACGACGTCGTAGCTGAAATCCACGCGCCTCGATCTGGACCGCTAATCACGGACAGGGTGGGACCCACTTCTATAAGTTAGCGGTACTTTTATCGAATATAAAATAGTTTTAACTTTGTGGAGGTTTCTTTTGGGAGGATCGTGTAGGCAATGAAGAAGGCGAATGGGAGATCGCCACGTGTATGGAAGATCGAAATGACGAGAGTACCCCTGGGGATGGAGGGACGTGATGAGGCGGGAGTATTGATGAAAGATGAGGATGAGTGTAGAGGATAAAATTTTGAGTGTGAGTTGGAGATTTTAATGGGAGCAGGAATATATGGAAATGAGTGAGTGAATCATTAAAAAAGTGGACGTGTAATATAATGTAATGTTGTTTTAATTATTTGGGAAATTTCAGCTGGCCCGCGTTTTTGTGTGGAGATAATTTTCATCAAATTAAGTCATTTATTTCCTTAATTTTTTTTTAAAAAAATACTCTCCAACTTTGTATCTATTTTAATTATATTTTTAAACTTTTGAAAGTTTCAAAAATATTAAAAAAAAAATCGAATAAAAAACACTAAAGTTTCAATTTTGTTAATACCTTTGACCTTTAAAAACATTAAA
This sequence comes from Luffa acutangula, assembly GCA_036850905.1. Classification (NCBI taxonomy): domain Eukaryota; kingdom Viridiplantae; phylum Streptophyta; class Magnoliopsida; order Cucurbitales; family Cucurbitaceae; genus Luffa; species Luffa acutangula. The sequence continues at coordinate 5,325,943 of CM072094.1, read as the reverse complement.
AAAATATCTCTACTAAATATAACATTTTTGTTTTTTTTTTTACAATATGAGGAGGGATATTCGAATCACAAATCTTAGGATTATCAGTACAAGGTTATGCCAGTGGAGCTAAGCTCTTGTTGGCTTTCTATAAATTCTTTCTCCATGTAAATTAATGAGAAATTTTGTTTACATATTGAACTTAAAAAATATATATATACTAATTTTTAATAGATTTTCTAGAAAAATTGTTTCCGTTCCATATCAATTTCCTTTTTAGTTCAATAAATGTAGCAGTGAGAGATTGAAGTTTAAACTTTAAGAGAGTGATATGTATTTTATTCATTTAACCATGTTGGATTATCCGATTATTTTTTAAAATCAATTAAACAGAAACTTTGAAAAGAACCAAAAAGTGTAAAATTTTCTCTCTTTTCTTTTTTTTCCTTCCCAATCCTTCCTCACTTAATAATTTGAACTAGATTCAATTAAATATTGAAAGGTAAATTTACCACAAAATTTAATATTTGTTTTATTTTTACACTATCGGGTGTTTATTTTGGACTCAATTTTTAAATATTTTGTTATAGATACTTTAATCGTTAGTGTTAATTTTTGTTGTTACATATAGATATAGTAAAGAAAAGGAAGTATGAAGCTTTTTTTTCTTCTATCAAAAAAAAAAAAAAAAAAAAAAAAAAAAAAAAAAGAAAAGAAAAAGATAATTGTAATGGGTGACAACATGAAGGTAAATAATTACAAATATAGCAATTTTTAAAAATATTTGCAAATATGGCAAAATTTTTGAATTAATTTTTTATATTCCTAAATTGCTCCTGTGTGACCATCTTCTTCTTCCTCGTCAGGTTTTTTTTTTTTTTTTTTTTTTTTTTTTTTTTTTTTTTACTGATAGAAAGTCTTTTTATTACTGATAGATTCTATCAGTGGTAGAAAAATTTTCTATCAGTGATAGAAAGTTTCTATCACTGATAGAATAAAGTTTCTATTAGTGATAGAAAGTTTCTATCAGTGATAGAAAGTTTCTATCAGTGATATTTCTATCACTGATAGATTCTATCAGTGATATTTCTATCACTGATAGATTCTATCAGTGGTAGAAAAATTTTCTATCGGCGATAGAAAGTTTCTATCACTAATATTTCTATGACTGATAGATTCTATCAGTGGTAGAAAAATTTTCTATCAGTAGAATAGAAGATTTCTATCACTAATAGAAACTTTTTCTATCAGTGATAAAAGATTTCGTTCTATCAGTGATAAAAAAAACTTTTTATAGAAAATCATAGAAAAACTTTTGATAAAAAATCTTTCAATCCCTGATCACCCATAAAAATCTTTCTATCTCCGATAGAAATCTTTCTATCACCGATATAATCTATAAGTGATAGAAAAACTTTCTATCACGAAATTTTTACTATTCTATCAGTGATAGAAAGATATTCTATCAATGATAGAAAACTCTTGATAGAAAATCTTTCAATCCCTGATAGAACCTATCAGTGATAGAAATCTTCTATCACTTATAGAAATTTTTTCTATGAGTGATAGAAAAAATTTCTATCATTCATAGAAAATCTTTCTATGAGTGATAGAAGAACTTTCTATCTCTATCACTGAGACTGATAGAAAAACTTTTCGTGAGTTATAGAAAATCTTTTTATCATTGATACTTTTCTATCGGTGATAGAAGATCTTTTGTTTCTATCAACAATGGTGATACATTGTGAAATCGAGCATTGAAAAATAAAGCAAAAACGAACGATTATAGAAATCAAACACTGAAAAACAAAAACCAAACACTGATAAAAAACCAAATAACAACAACCAAACATTGATAGAACACCGAACAAGTGATAGAAAAATATCTATCGCCGATAGAATCTATCAGTAGTAGAAAAATTTTCTATCGTGAAAGAAAATTTCTATCACTGATAGTATCAGTGATAGAAAATTTCTATCGCTGATAGAAAATCTTTCTATCACTGATAGAATCTATCAGTGATAGAAAAACTTTCTATCAGTGAAAGAAAATCTGGAGGGGTATTTTAGTAAATGCAACACACAAACTATTAGATTTTGCCATTTTTGCAATTTTTTTTGTGGATTGCTAGATTTGCAATTATTTTGGTCCATATTGCTATCCTTGCAACTGGCCCAAAAAAAAAACCTTTTTTTTCTCATTAGAGAAATTGGACGTGCCTTAAAAGGAAAATATGACTTCTTGTGATCCATTAAAACCAGCTGGCCCGCGTTTATTGTGAAGGAAATTGCGAGAATTAGGCAATTTTGTGTATTTAAAAAATCTCCCTCCTTTTATAATTTAATAATAATTAGTTTTTAGTTTTTTTTTTTTTTTTTTTTTTTGAGAAATTTTAGTTCTTTTTTTTGGACGGTTGTTTTCTTTCAATGCCTATTTTTGTTTTCTTCTTTTTTATTTTTTATATTCTTCCATTTATTTTCTATGGTTTCCTTCTCCCTCTTCTTTTCCATCTCACCATGGTTGAAGTAGCGACAACCTAAGAAGATTGATTTTTTTTTTTTAAAGAAAAAACTAGTGTGTAATCCAAATTGAGAGAGAAAACGATTATATTGGGTAAAGAGTCAAACAACCTACCTTTGAGCATGTAGATCTCGAGAAGTTACACGAAATTTAAAAAAAAAAATCTAATTTGATTAGGTGAACTCAAAGTTATGACCTCTCGAAGTTCAAATTAGATAATTTCGACTTTCAGGGTGTTAAAAATAAAGATTCTTTAAAAAATTTCTTAGCTTACGTGCATGATTATAAAGAAAATGAAAAAACGTTGGAAAATGAGTGGCCGTATAGTTAAAATGGAGTTGTATCGAGAGAAATATGATCAAAATATGATCGTCAGTGACGGCAGGCGATCGTAGAACGCAATTGTGTAGACGATCGCGTCAATTGTCTATCGTTAGGTAACAATTGGGTTTTGATCATATCTCTCTCGATACAAATCCGTTTTAGTTATATGACCACTCGTTTTTATACTTTTTTTTATGTTCTTTTACAACCATAAGTATTGAGTAGAATACTAAATGATCTCGACTTTTAATGCCTCTTGAAGTTCAACTTAAGTCTTTATCATTGCTAAATGTTACAAGAATGGTAAAGTCCTAATTTTTAAGGTCTAGTTTGATAACCATTTGGTTTTTAGTTTTTGGTTTTTCAAAATTATGCATGTTTTCTCTTAATTTCTTTACAATGATTTTCATCTTTGTCAATGAGACATTAGAATTCTTAGGCAAATTCCAAAAACAAAAACAAGTTTTTGAAAACTATTTTTTTTTTTTTGTTTTAAAAATTTGGATTGGTTTTTGAAAACATGGGAAGGATGTAGGTAGCAAACCAAATAAATGTATAGGTGGAACTTGGAAGGATGATTTATAAGCTTAATTTTCAAAAACCAAAAACTAAAAACGAAATGGTTATCAAACGGGGCCTAAATGATATTGTTTCAGGCTTATTGTTTTTGACATAGTACAGTGTCTAAGGAATCCATTTTCTATAGCTAAAAAACATTTTGAGTAAAGTAAGTCACTACAAGTCATGTTATATGGATTGGAGTATATTTATCTCATTACATTATAATATAGAGTATTTCAACTTTGTTAATAAGATATATTTTTGATATAAAAACATCATTTTATCAATACCCTAAAAGTTAGGATTCAAATTATATTATCTAATTTTTTTTTTTTTTTTTTCTTTTAGAATGAAACATAAATAAAATTCTTCAACTCAAGTATACATAAAAATATAGGGAAAAAATCAACTTTGCCCCTCAACTTAGCGAATTGTATCAATTTGAACCTCAAACTTGCATAAGTGTTGCAATGTAGACCTTTGGTCAACTTTTCATTTGAATTTTCATTAAAGCATGTAATTGACAATTTCATCTTTTTTGTTTTTAATTCACATTGAACATGAGTTGGTGTTTTATATGAAATTTGTTGGAGAAACTCTTTATTAAAAGAAATCAAATATCCTAGACTATTCATTGTTATCCAGTATTCTTCTCATTGTTATCCAAAAAAAAAACACAAAGTTATTGGCGACAAGAAAAATCCAACAAATATAATAAATAAATAAATAACTCAAAATTTCTTTGTTTTCGTTTCCTAAATTTGTACATTTCTAATTATAGCAAGAAAAAAATAGTAAAAAAGAAGGAAAAAACCCCCGCAAAGTTCTTAGCAATGAGAAAAAAACCTCCAAAGTTGCTTTTTTTTGTAATCTTAGATAATAGTGAAAAAAACCCTCATAAAATTCTCAACAACAAGAAAAAATCGTCTAAAATAAAGTTTCTCCAATATTTTATTTAGGGAAAAAATCAATTTTGACCCTGACAATTTTAACCATAAACTTTCAATTTCATCAATTTGAACCCTAAACTTAACAAATTGTATCAATTTGAACCTCATACTTGCATAAATGTTGCAATGTAGACCTTTAGTCAACTTTTCATTTGAATTTCTATTAAAACATGTAATTGACAATTTTCTTTTCTTTTTTTTATTCGCATTGCACTTGAGTTAGTGTTTTTTTTTTTTTTTTTTTTTTTTGAACTCAGGATGCTTTCATTAAGAACAGGAACAAGAAGTAATACATTTGCAATGGGCCATTTGTCCCATTGAAATTAACCATTGAGGAAAGTTATGCAACCATAACTTAGACTGCATACTATTAATCGCATACCTGGCCAAAGCATCAGCCATCTCGTTTCGACCTCGTCGAACATGAACAAAAGATAATGACACAGAATCGTTGCACATGTCATGGATTTGTGTTATCCAATGATGAACCTCAAAATCAGCTTCTTGGTCCTTGTTGATCATACAAATGGCATTTAACGAATCTGAATATAAAACAGCTGCATGAATCTGCATTCGACTGATTAATCTCACTGCATGGAAGATTGCTTGCACTTCTGTCGCTAAGGGAGAGAGAGTCCGATGTTCAAACATCGTCATTGCACAATGTAGGTTGTTATCACAACCAACAATTACAGCCCAAGACCCACTCCAATTTTATGAGTGTGAACCGTTGCATCCGTGAATACTTTTAATGTGTCTGGCAAAACAGCATGACCCACTTGAGTTAGTGTTTTGTAAAAAAAATTATTGGAAAAACTCTTTATCAAAAGAAATCAAATATCTCATGCCATTCTTCTCATTATTAACAAAAAAAAAAAAACCACTAAGTTATTGTCAACAAGAAAAATCTAGCAAATATGAGAAATAAAAAACTTAAAATTTATTTATTTTTGTTTCCTATGTTTGTACATTATTCTAATTAGCAAGAAAAAAAAAACAGTAAAAGAATAAAAATAATCACACAAAGTTCTTAACAACGAGAAAAAACTAGTAAATATTTAAAGATAAAAAACCTCCAAAATTTCTTTGCTTTCATAATCTTAAATAGCAGCAAAAAAGCTCCCACAAAGTTCTCAACAATCAGAAAAATTCATCTAAAATCAAGTTTCGTTAGTATTTTATTTACAAGAAACCAATTCAGGTGCAATGTGAATTAAGAAAAAAAAAAAGAGGAAATAATCAATTACGTACGGTGATTCAAACGGAAAATTAACCAAAGGTATACATTGTAACAGTTATGATAGTTTGGGGTTAAAATCGATACGATCTGATAAGTTTGAGGTTCAATTTGATGAAATTAAAAGTTTAGGGTTAAAATTGATACAACTTGGTAAATTTAGGGTTAAAATTGATACAACTCCAAAGTTTAGGGTTAAAAATGAATTTTTTCCAAAAATATATTTATTTTCTAATATATATATATATATATATATATAAATATAAATAATGGAAGGCAGTCGTACCGTGGTTTGGCCTTGGCGCGTTAAATCACGTGAAGGATCGTGCCGGGACGTGAAAATGCGAACATCTACTATTGCACCTCTCTCGTTGAAATTGTAAATTAAAATAATAATAATAATAATAATTTAATAAAATACAAAAAGGCCGGTGTCGGTTCTTCTATTTAATTTTTAAAATTCAAACAAAATAGGTATGTAAGTCTCAATTTTATGGAATATCAATAAAAATATCGAAAAACAAATTACAACAAAAATTCAAAAAAGATCGTATTTTTACTGTTTTTAAGTGAGTTTAAATACTTGTCAGGTCTCTAAGGTCAATGGACTATGGGCCTAAACCCGAAGCCCAAGGCCCAGCTCCCTAATTGTATCGGCCGGGTCAGGGAATCACTCCAAAGGAGTTACCCATTGGGCCGAGTCAAACTCCAACCACTTAGATGCTCCCACTTGGGTTACAAGCCCTCATTACTGAGTTCGGCGGAGGATGGAGTTGATAGCCAAGTTATGAAGACTACGTTCAATTGCAAATCTGCCGATGTGGGACTATTCTCAAGCCATGAAAACGATTTTTGAGGCCTAAGAATTTAATTTTTTATATATGTATTTTTGGAGAGAGCGCTTCAATTTTCAAAGAGTGGTTTTAGAGGTTTTGTTTTATATATATGATTTCATTCAACCTGTGGAAAAAACCTATATTTGTATATTGCATTCAAATTGTCTCTTACATTTGCTTTCAACGTTTTTCATATCTATGAAAACTATGTTGAAACTCCAACCAAATGTGTTAATTTTGCTGAGATTGTTTGACAGGATTTTTTTTAAAAAAATCAAGTTTTAATTTTAATAATCCTTTTGTTTTGAAATCAAGACTTTTCAAAATGTTCTTGAATTCTTTGACAAATTTAGTAGAATTCCTTAAAAAAAAATCGATACCAGTTACCTTCAATCGCAAACTCTCTCGGAAAACACCACATATAAGTAATTAGCCAGATCAGATTGTTCAATCTTGCATGATAGTGTGTAAAATTGAGATTACAAAAGGGAGAATCTCGTATGTATCGCTCGTTTGATAACCATTTGCTTTTTTTATTTTTTATTTTTGAAAATTAGCGTCAGCGTCTCGACACTGGCCACGACGTCTCGACACTGCCACAGTTTTATAAATAAAACCTTTTCAATTTTAGGTCATTCTATGCTCCGAATTCCACCGTTTTTCTCCCATTCTCTCTCGATTTCTTTCCCCTTCCTCTATAATACTTAGTTTAGGCTGAGTTAGGGTCAGTTAATCAAGCCTCGGGCTTGGATTCGGCTTGTTCATGGTCGTCTAAGCTCGGATCGTTGTAATTGGGACCTCGGTTGTAAGTATGATCTTTATTTCATGAGATTTCTAATTCTTCTTGCATGATTTACTATATTGATTGTTGTTTAGACTCAATGTTTATCAATTTAGTCTATTCAAAACGATATTTTCTTTCTTCGTAATAATGCTCTAGTATTTTAGATTGTATTTTTCTCTCCCAAAACTCTAAACTTTACGTTAGGGGCATTTCCATCTATTTTAATTATTGATTTCATAATTTTAATTATGTTTAGCCATTTTTTTTAATTTTTAAACATCTCTGGTTAAATCTAGCCACTTTTCTTGTTGTTCCTTTTTAGTTATTGTGGTTGATTTGTAATAAATTATTTAATTGAAATCAAACCTGTGTATGTTTTATTCATCTACCATATCAATGAATACCTAAATAGACAAGTTTGGTCCTATGTAGTAGGTTGGATGTTGTATTTCAAAATAAAATTGGAGTTTTATTTAAATTATTAATTTAAAAAATAATTAACGATAACGACTTGAATTTTATGCTAAATGGAAATATTTGAAAATTTATGAACAAAATGAAAATTTAAAGATAAAAATATAATTGAGGGTAAATATATAAAATAACTTATTATTTTTAGATAATTTTCAATTTCCTCCGGTATATTTTAAAGGAAAAAATAAACTTTTGATTTATGAGGTTTGGTTATATTGCATTTAGGTTTCTGAGTCTTCAAGCTCAACAATTTTACCCTTGAGTTTTGAATTTGGTTTCATTGTAGTCGCTTCATCCAATTTTTATTTATTATGAATAAAAAATGACATTTTTTTTATTAAAAAAATATATTTTTTATTAGAAAAATATATATATATATATATATATATATATATATATATATATATATATATATATATATATATATATATATATATATATTTATATTTATATTTATTTATTTATTATTTTTAGATAATTTTCAATTTGGTCCTTAATATTTTAAAGGATAAAAAAAACTTTTCATCTCTGAGTTTTAGTTAGATTGCAGTTAGGTCTTTGGATTTTCAAACTCAACAATTTTACCATAAGTTTCAGATTTGGTTTCATTTTAGTCACCTCCATCCAATTTTCCTTTAATTATGGATAAAAAATGAAAATTTCATTTTATTAAAAAAAATATATATATATATTTTTTAATTTTCTTTTAATTAAAAAACATTATTAATATTATTTTTATTTCTTTTTCTCTCTCTTCCTATTCCCACTCCCTCCTCCCTTACTCTCTACTCACTATCTTAATCATGCATTCAAGGTTTAATCTAAATTCCCTTTTAGAGAGTAAGATTTAGAACAATCAACAATTAATCTATGACCGGTAGATCAAAAGCATTAAGCGAATAAATGCATGAATAAAATTTAAGCATAATAAGACATTCAATCACTTAAGTCAGAAAAGCTAATGTTACATCAATCTCTATGAAAACAAATTTAACTATGCATAATTAAAGAATAATGTCTCATGCTAAAACTCATGACAAAATTACAAAGATAAGAGAAGGAAGACAAATCAAGTATGATAAGGTGATATCTTGTTACCGATGCTATTTCCACGATCTCGAGCTTCGAGAATCCCTTTCCTCGGCTCCAATGTTGTCTCCACTACCACTCTCCAAAATCGTAATCTTACTTTTAGGTCAAATTTCACCAAAGAAAATCCTCCAAATTTCGACTGAAAAAAATGTACAGTATGTATTTAGACAATGTGAATTAAAATGGAAATGTCATAGCATCGCATGAATTACCCAGAATTACATCGCGTGTTTCTTTGATGGGGCTTCCATTTTTTGTAGCGTTTAGACGTACGCTCTTGGTAGTGTCTCAATGCTACCTCCTTAGAATTAAGACCTTAGCTGCTCCTTTTTATTCCTTAGCTTCTCCTTTCTTTATCCACTCAGCACAATTTTCTCGATAATTCTTTTAAAGTCTTGATTTTACTTCAATAGCTCATTCCTACAAAATATAAAGAATTGTGCATGAAAGTAGTCAAATAAGCACCGAGACTAACAATAAATACATAGTAAAAATAGCTCACAATGTGCGCTATCACTTGTCAACAAAATTAATTTATTCTAAGTGGTATGCCATTTGACATGCACAACTGACCAAATATATTGTTGGAACCTGAAAAATATTCGATACATAAAGAAATAAAATTGAAACTTTGGTAACCTAATTGAAAAACACCCCAACATTAGCAACAAAAATATAAATATTTAGCCTGTTGAAGATGCTTGTAACTTTTGATTTCTCACTTTCAATCAAAACAACATTTGATGATGTTCCATGGACTTGTCTTCAATGGCTTTTGTTCACCAAGGTAGATGGTTTGGACAGTAGTTCTTTAGAAGGTCAACAACTTTTGGGGTTTTCTGTTGACCCATATATAACATCTCAAAAGGTATACATCAAAATTAGGATTTTTATTAAAGATTAAATTATAACAATCCATTTACAACAAATCCATTTTAATATAAAATTACAATTAAAGGTGATAAATGACATCACTACAATACCTAAATTTGATCTCCTAAGCCTATCATTTTTAATAACATATTTATCTATACTATTTTGAGTTTTATTGTCAAACATACGTCAATTTTATTTTATTATGTTCTAAAGCTCACAATGTCATCGAAACTTTATAAAGTTATCGAACTAAATTACCAATATGAATATAACACAACAATTAAGACATTTTTTTTTAAGGTTAAAGGTCGAAATCATTATCTTCACATTTGTTGTAGTAAAAAAATAGATACAAGGACTAAATTTAAAATCTGACCTGAAAAATGTTATTTTAAGGGATCTCCAACTTCCCATTAGCATATTCTTCATACTGTTCATTCCTCATCAACCTTGTGAGCACTGAGTCATGGCCATCTCCCACAATGATATCATATTCTTTCCACCATGTCATGAAGCTGCTATTTGGCAAGAAAATCTCAGAACTTACAGCATAGTTCCTCATCAACTCCACTACATAATCCTCAAATGTTGTAAGCTTAGCTACTGCTACTTCTCTGTCTCTTGCACTACAATTCACTATCTTCAACACTTGACATGCTAGGATAGCCTCTTCCACATGTGCCCAAAAGCAAGAATCTACAGTAAGGATAGAAGAAACCGATTCTCTTTGCATCGTACTCGAATTAGAAGTCGATTCTTCGAGCCATTCTTCCAATTGCTTGTAGTGTTTTGGCCTATGAGATTCATAATTGTTTAAGCCCTTTCGATAGTGTTCGGCAATGTCGAGCGGTTCGACCATTCGTCGATAGTTTGTCCCTCCCCCTAGCCACCGTGTATTGAAGGGTGCCCCTTCCCTTTGTGGCTTCCTTTTTGCCTCCTCCACAATATTTTCCCAATAAACTCTCAGGCGTTTCTTAAACTCGGCAACTCTAATGTCAAATTCATTACTTGCATTCTTGTAGCTATCATAGTAACCAATATTATCAGACTTACACTTCTTCTTGTACCATTCGAGGTATGCCATCATTATCTTTATGTCATTCAAAGTCTTGGATGGATCCGAAGCTTTTGTTTTCTCAAATATCATATCCATTTCGCAGTTTATCAGCATCGTAGCTAGTCTATTAACATCTAAGTTTTGATATCGTTGTACCTGCAATATAATAGAATGTCAAATGCACAATTAGCTTCAACTTCTATGAACTAACAAAATTAGTTCCTTAGTGTTGAGTATCCCACATTGATTAGTGGAGACCTCACAATTTATAAGCTACAAGGGTCACCTCACTCATTGCCAATTGGTTTTGAGATGGAAGCCCATGTAATTTAATACTTAAAACTAAATCCAAAAAGAAAAGTAGAAATTCGGCCTTTTGAAACTGCCCACAAAATACTTACTTGGTTTTGAACAACTCCAATGGCATCAAGTTGTGCCATAAAACTTCCCCTCAATGATTCTGTATTCTCTGTGATCAACTCTGTTACAGCCTTGAGATTTGCTCGGTTATTCAAACGATCAATTGTTTCCTTATAATCAAACAACAGAGAACCAAGAGGATTGTTTTGAACTGCGGTTGCCTCCAACAGTTTCAAGATCGACGTTGGGTCTTCAGAACAAGCACAACCACCAGAATCGGAACAAAACAAGAAAGTACCAAAGGGATAGTAGCCTCTGTGATTCAAGAACCTTCTAGGTAGAGGGTCATGATTGGATACAACATGAAGGAAGCAAGAGGACCATGTAGAGAACTTTGAAATGGCCTTTTGAAGGCCCTCATTGCCTAATAGAGGGGACCCATAAGTTATACAGAGAGGGCGTTTGGTCTTGGTGAGATCAAGTAAGTCAAGAAGTAATAAAGTGAAGAGAGAAGCAACCCATCCTCCTAACGCATGTCCTGTGATTATTAATTGGGTGTTTGGATTGGATATCAGCCTTAAAATCTGAACCACACAGAAGAACCATGCCCCGTTAAAAAAAAAAAATTACTCATAGTAAAGTGTATTAATTTTCATTATAAACATTCAATTTTATCGAATTAGCCTCACGCTTGGACTAGTGTTGCTATTTTTATCTGTTAATTTAAACAAAAAGAAAATAGAAATCTCCCAATAATTCACTAATTTCAATAAAACTCGAGAACTTGAGTACAATTAATGCATGGAATCAATCATCGAATAAATCTCTCAAAACTCACAAATTTCAACAAAAATCTAACTCAAATGACCTTTTTTTTTTCTAGACTAAATATATGTTTTAGTTTACAACCTTTGCTTATTTTTTCAATTGAGTACCAATTGTTTAAAAAGTTTCAATTTAGACTTTTATATATTAATATTTTCAATGTAATCTCTTATGTATTAACATTTTCAGTTTAGTTCCTATCTACCAAAGAATGTTAAAATTGATTAATGTTAAACGTACATGACATAGTACTTTTGTAAATTGGTAAGAATCTAGAAGAGAAAAAAAGATCATCTAAGAGAAAAAAACTCAAAACTTTTACTAATTTAATAGAATTTGCGAGGACGAATTACAAACTTTCCTATGTTAGATGACTTTTTTCTTGTTTTACTAATGGTTTAAATATATGGTTTTAGTCTCTAATGTTTGAATGTTTTTTCAATTGAGTTCTTATGTACGAGAAGATATTTAACCTTTCATTTAGAGTCACGTCAACCATTTTGACCTATGTTTAACACCTCTTCTGAATGTACAAGAAGATATTTGTTTAAATGAATTTTCGACGAAAGCCAATAAAAAGGTAAAACTAAAAACACCTAAACAATGAACACTTAATTAAGCCTAAGGTAAAAAGAAAAAGAAAGGTAAAAATCACTTTTAGTCCCTAAACTTTCATATATATAACAGTTTAGTCCAACTTTGATTTGTAACGATTTAGTTCCTATATTTTCAATTTTGTAGCAATTTAGTTTTTGAACTTTCATACGTAACAATTTAGTCCTGTACTTTAAAATTTATAACAATTTAGTTCATATCGTGAAAATTAATATCAAAATTTAATAAAATTTCTTAACTAGATATATTAATAAACTAATTTGAGATCCAATATATTTATAAGTTACAAAGTCTAATCATTAAAGCCCCGTTTGTTAACCATTTGGTTTTTGAAAATTATGCTTGTTTTCTCCTAAAATTTCCTGCCATGACTTTCATCCTAGTTAAGGTTGCATTTGAATTCCTAGCCAAATTTTAAAAACAAAAACAAGTTTTTGAAAACTACTTCTTTTTGTTTCCAAAATTGAACTTGGCTTTTTAAAACAAGGTAGAAGATTGATACTAAAACCAAGAAACTTATACGTCGAAGTATGAAGTATGTGTGTGTATAAGCTTAATTTTCAAAAACCAAATGATTATCAAATGAGGCCTAAACAATAAAAATCGACATTTATCGTTGATGAATTTTTTTTGTAACAATGATTGATAATTGTTACAAATTTGAAACATACAAAAACTAAATTGTAGGACTAAATTATTACAAATTGAAAGTGCGGAAACTAAATAAGTGACTAAATTAACAAGTGATTTTTTTTTTTTTGTTTTTTAAATCTAAGGTTAAACTTACTAAAATTAAAAGTTTAGGTAAAGCGTAAAACAACTATTTAGTGAAATTTATGGTAAAAAAAAAAAAAGGAAAAAATTAAAACTATAACCCTTTGGTTTTTCAAAATTAAATAGTTTTCAGGGTTTTTTAAAACATGGAAAGGAATTAGATAACAAAAGAAACTCAAAAGCAAAAGTAAGAACCAAAATGGGCCTAAAACAATCGAAAAGGGTATGTAAGAAGAAGAAGACGAATACCTCTTGCTCATACAAATGATAGAAAGGCGAAAAGAGGTCAAGTGCAGCTCCATTAATGGCGGAATCCGAGCATCCCTTTGAGCAAAGAAACTCAAAGGCGGTAAACGCATCATTCAGTCCCGAAAGCGGAACCAGATCTCCTCCTCCTTTTTCAAGAGGATCTTCCGTACAGTTCGGAGTAGTAACAAACGCGATGACCTTACAGTTGGATCGCTCATTGTAGTATCTATGAAAGACCAAACACATCGGTTTGTTGGCAGTGATTTCACTTCGAACTTTCGTAATCGCCTTCCATGAATGCTCGAGCAAATCCGAAGCCGCGATGGAACTCGCCAGTTCCAATCCGCTGCTGAATCTGCACCGAAAATGACCTAAATCAGCCAATAGGCAGAGCAGATTTTGGGGATTTCGGATTCCAGACTCAAATCGATGAAGAAAGAGTTGGAAAATCAGAACAGAGCAAGTGTAAGATCCAATTAGAGAGTGTAATTTGGTTACCGGTGAGAGTTATCGTCATCCATCAATCGCCTGAATAATCGGCTCCGATCGGCAATAGAGCAGCGTCAACAAGCACGGAGTGGAGAATCTGAGGTCTTCTTCGATTCGTTAGCCGTGGGCGGAGGGAATTTGTGCTCTGCGACAGATTTGAGCTTCGAGTTGTTAATGGTGATGAATGATTGGCCCACGAAGGGAGTTAAGTTGGAAAAATGGGGAGGTGCGTCGTAAAGTAAGAAAGGGATGTTTTAAAAAATTACGACTTATTCCTCGTGTATGAGACATTTTGACCCAAATATTGTCCTTTTTAGATTAGATAGATTTGTCATTATTATTATTATTTTTTTAATTTGTAGACAAATAAGAATTATACAATTGCAAATACAACACAACGTAAAAAAAATACAAATATAGCAAAATCTATCCGTGTCTATCCCTGGTATACTCTGGTTAATCGAAATCTATCCGTGACTATCATTGATAGACTCTGATTATTCAAAATCTACCAGTGCGGATAGAATCTGACAACAACTTTTTGGTCTTGTACAATTAATTTTGCTATATATGCAATTAGTTTATAATTGTGCTATATTTGCTATTAATTTAGTCCAATTTGCCATCTACGCAACAACCTTTTTTTCCTGCAATTTGCATAAACTTATTTGTTGTTAGTAGGGAAAAAATTGGATGTTAGAATTAGTGATATGAAATCCAAAATTTGGAAGCAATAGATTTCATCAAACATAAAGGTGTATTTACCAACCTGAGCAAAACTCAATTGGTATAAAACATATATGTTTGACTAAGAAATCAAAAGTTTGAATCCCCCACTTTACATCTTGTAAAAAAAAAAAAAAAAAAAAAGAGTTTATTCAATGTTTCTAGTATTTTATATGCATGTTGCTATTTAGAAACTAGACTAGATTTAATTTTAAGAGTTTTTAAAATGTGTGGTAATATAATATATTTTTCAAAAATGGTTGTGGTTACTAATATTTTTCTTAACCTTTTCTTTTTCCATTGAACGTCTAATCTTTTTGTTGAAGGTCTATGTCTTAACTGGTTAGAGTGAACATATTTGTGGTAACTAGTATTTATTCAACTACTATTTAATTAACTTAAGAACATGTTTTATGATGTAGGTTTTGAATAATAATTATTTTTATAATATTATGTTATTTATGATATATATCATGTTATAAACCTATATATATTTTAATTTAACAAAAACAAAATAATTTTATAACAATATATTTATCAATTTTTCTTATCTTTAATAATATAATTTTGAATTTTTAAATTGATCACGAAATCTAAAAAAAAAAAAATCAAAACAATCTACCAAATAGATATGTTTTGAATCTATTTGACTCAATAAATTAGAAAACAAAAAACACATTGTGTACCAAATGCCAATTCAAATATAGTTTAGGGGATAAGACATCAATTACCATTTTTATTCCATCCTTCACTCTCGTGCTAATTTGTTTGTTTAGAAGGCGAATAAAAGAAAAATAAAATTGGTGAAAAAGAAGAATGATTTCATTATTTAACTATCCAAAGGAATCCCAAAATGTCAAAATGCATCACAACTCACAAGCAAATAGAATAAACTATACTAGAACTTCAAGAAAAACAAAAGAATCAACAATATGATTATCTTTTTATGTATTGTAAAAACAGAGTTACCTGTTTCAAGCGGTTGTAACCAACAAGCCCTGATGTTTTGGTAGATCAACAACTTACACAATCAGTATAAAAAGGACTCTCAGATGAAAGTGTGAGAAAACTTGTAAATTGAGAGAGTTTTTGAACACTGCACCTTTTGTAGATTCTGGTTCTTGTGAAGTAAAAATCAACTCCCTTCATAGTGGATGTAGGCCTTTGTTGCCGAACCACTTTAATTCATTGTTTTGATCTTCTTCTTCTTCTACACACTAAATCGATATCTTCTCTGTGTGTGTTCTTCTTCGTCTTCGTGAGCATTTGAGAGAGGAAGAGTGAATTTGTGTGTTTTTCGTTTTTGATTGTCTGATCGATCCTACTCAAGTTTGCATGCTGAAGTTGTGTGAGTGCTTTCTGGTGGCCATCAACACGTGAAAGTCCTGTAATTCGCAACGTGGAAAGCATAACAGTGGTATTAGAGCTTTAAAACCAATCAAGAACGTAATTCTTGGAAACAAGAATGGCTGTGGCAAGGTACGACATTGACAAATTCGACGGGAAGGGAGACTTTGACCTATGGAAAGCCAAAATCAAAGCGATTCTTGGCCAGCAAAAGGCTTTACAAGCACTGTCGGACCCTACCAAACTACCTGCCACTTTGACAGAAGGAGACATAGAGTGTTGGGTTTTATGCCCTAAAACTCGTAGATAGTGAATGTAACCGTTGACCGGATATTAATGAAATAATATTGATATATTTTTCCATTAATTGTTATTAGTTATTTTATATTTGTCTTTGCCTAATAATAACCCTAATCAGATAAACTAGACATCCAAGGTTGTAATATGAGTCTTGAACTATATGTAGCGACATATGGGATCATTGTTTAAGAAACAGCCTAAAGGGTCTATAGTATAGGGATAAGACTGGGTGCCTTATCCTGGTGACACTATGGATACGACCCACTTTGTATTTGATACAAACGCTGCGATCCAACGCGTTCGTGTAGGAGACATGCGAGTGGGGGTATCCTATGCAATGAGTTTGCATAAGACCGGACCGCGAAATAGTAACCACTAGTTATAACACCGTTAACTAGTTGGTTTTCTATTTCACTAGGACGACCTAGAGAACTTAGTCTTAATCCTGAGTTGATTATGGACTCCTGCTCATGAGAGACTGTCCTTTGATTTGTATGGGTGAGAGTGGCCAATACGCCGACTCAATAAGCCTACCACTTTGGGGACAAGACCGAATGGGGAGCTGGGAACATAATCGTACAAGATGGAATTCACTCCTTCCCGAATTTAGGGAAGCAGATGAGTGTTCCCTTAAGTGGTTACTCCGAGTCTTGAACAAAGGGCCCTACCCTCTCAATGGCACGAGAGAGTTTTCTGTTTGATGGTTAGACCACAAACAGGTTGTTCATTAGAGGAGAATTGGTACTTAAGGAAATAGAGGTGACCTAGGGGTAAAACGGTAATTTGACCCAGCTGGTGTTACGGACACTCGTGAAGGACTAACTAGTCGATATTGGTCTAAGTTCCGTGGACACAGAAAATATGTCTGCAGTGAGAAGAGTGCAACTGTGAGTCTATAGTGGAATGTACACACAGTTAACGAATATTGATTAATGTGGTTAATGAGTTTAACCAATTAATCTCACATCGTTGGAGCTTCTGATCTGCAGGTCTATTAGGTCCCACTGGTAGCTCGTAAAGTAATTTGAGGCAACTAAGTAATAAATGTAAATTGAAAATGTTCAATTTACTAAGGGAAACAAATATAATATATATTGATATATTATTACGAGAGAAATTAATATTTGAAGAAGTTCAAATATAAATTTATGGAAGATTGAAAGAGTTCAAATAATGAATTAATTAATTTAAGTCCTAAAATGTGTTTGGGCAAAATTAATTAATTCAAGGCCGGAAATTAAATATGTGATATTTAATTGGTGGTTAATTAATTAAAGAATTCATTAACCATGAATTAATCAATTATGTAAAAAATTAATCACTTAAGGAAGTGATTAATCATTTATGGGAATGATCTAATCACATATGGAAGTAATTAGTCATTTGTGGAAAAGATTAATCAATTGGGGAATTGATTGATCATAATTGATTAATTAAGGAATAAGATTGAATCAATTTTGGAAAAGATTGATTTAATTGAATATTTTATTCATGGCCTCTCTTCTATAAATAGAACACTAGACCTAATTGGTCATGACACTTGACACTCTTGAAAGACAAGACCTAGAATTCTCTCTAGCCTCCCTCTTAGAGAAAGACCCCCACAAGTCTTTTGCCTCCTAGACTTAGAGACATACCGGTGTAACCTCTGTGGTTATTGTGTCATTCAAAGAAAGAATTTTCAGCGAAGAAAACTTAAAGCGGCTGCTGCGTTTTCGTTCGTGGAGCGTCGTTGGCGAAGAACGGTCAAGTCTACAACGGAGGTTTGTAACGGTTCTTCCTCTTTTCTTTAGAAAAGTTTTTTAAAAATAAATTTAGATTTATTTTAGCATGTTTAAACTGATTTTACAGCGACTTTAAAGTTTGTTTAAAGTTTTGTTTTGAGTTATCGTAACGGTATTTTAATGTTAATTAATATACGGCGTAAGGTCCAATCGATGCGCTTCCGCTGCGTGGGGACTTTTATTCCCTTCAATTGGTATCAGAGTCATCGCTGTCCCTATTAATTAATTTTAAAAGTTGCGATAAGCTCTAAAAGGTGAGATTTATGCATAATGTATGTTCGGTTTACATTGAACTGTTTGAGTTAATTTTATGGCCATAGATTTTATTTTTATGTGATTTTGATCATGTAAGGCCCGGTGTTTCGGGTATTTTATGTAAATCGAGTCCTTGTAAGTCCGTGTCTAGATTTAGGGCTGTTATCGATGAAGATCGAGATGATTTTGGGCGAAAATCATGAAGAACGGCGCTGGAAATCGGAAAAACAGAGTGCAGAACAGAGGAATCGGAGTTTTCAGGTTTGCTGGAAATTTTCCCGGCTGGGATCCCGATCGAGACCGAGAAATTCCCGGCCAAGAGCGAGACCGAGAAATTCCCGGCCGGGAAATCGGTCTGAGATCAACTCGTATTTCTATGTTAATGGCCCGGTTCAGTCAATTTCTGCCATGGTTCGTGATTTTGGAGGCCAGTTCGAGGTGGTTCGTGATGTCTAGACAAAATTTCGGAGCTGTACAAGGATTTTTAGGATAGAATTTAGCTAAATTATTGTAATTTAATGCTTTATTTTATCCTAGGGGTCAAAATTAACCGGTTCAATTGCTATTTATATGCTTTATGGATGTCATATAGAAAATTTAATCCCACCTTAGGTTATAAACATGCTCATGCATTTTTTATATAATATAAATTGTTATAATGTATGTTTAAATGTATGAAATTGTTTTCATATTTTTTAATATAAGTGTATATTAATTATATGAAAAATTGGAAAGCATGAAGCATGTCATTACTTAAATTAAATATAAATAGTTATGTTTAATGTGATGAATGAAGCATGCTTGGTTGATTTTCTTGATTGGCTTATAATTGTTATAATAAAAGAAAATCAAAACTGCATGAAGCATGAAACATCCATAGTTAATAATATAATTGTTATATTATTCATGCAATTAATGTGGTTTAATTATTTAATTTGAATGAGATTGTTGAATGAATTAAACCCTAGATTCTTGATTATAGGATTAATCATTAAAATTTGAAATAGTTCTTCAATATTAATGATTAGAAACCGTCAATCTATAATCAAGATTTGCATGCAAACATAAGATCATAGGATAAATTGGATTAATTTTAAATTGTTTAAAATTAATTAGATCTAGATCGATTTCTAATAGGATTAGAATCTTTTCTTACTTAGAATTAAAAATAGTTTTAATTTACTAAGTAGGAAAAACATTGCTATGATTATAAGGGATCTCCACTGGTAATGTTCTGTCTAAGGCTGGGGGTATTTAAGTTGACGGTTTACGGAACACCTCCTACTTGGGAACTGACCTGGAATACCGGAGTTGAATTAATCATAGTTAAATGTTAGCATGCAATGTCACTAGGTTTATTAAAAGTGTTTAATGCACCTAGATCTTTAGAGTAAAGACCTTATATTACTGAGGTTATAAGGGAACTCTCTCGGTAAAGTTCTGTCTAAGGTTGGGGGTATTTAAGTTGACGGTTTACGGAACACCTCCTACCTGGGAACTGACCCGAACATTGAGTTGAATTAACCATAGTAATGTTGACTTGCAATGTTGGGTTTATTAAAAGAAGTTTAATTCACCCAAAAGATTGCAGTTGAATCCTTTCCATAATTGTTATAATAGGATCAGACTTAGATAGATTGACTTAGCCGAATACTATCTAAGTTAAACAACCCTATATTAACCTTAGGACATTTTCAGTGGGAGAAAAATTACAAAACGAGATTTAAATCGTGTTTTGCTCCTATGTCCCTATATTCACAACGTGAGATTCATGCTCGGTGTCACGGTCGTACCTTTTTAACCGTGCGGCGCCATGATCTTACACGCGACCATGGCCAGCCTTAAGGGTCATCTCTAATCCATAACACTTTTTCGCGGGACTTTGGTGCTTCATCGTACCTTAGGCGAGGTTCTTCATCCTCAACCGAACTCAAATCATCTTGCAGCTGAATACATTCGGTCAATACACGTCGCCCGTACGTGTATTTTCACTCATTTGCGACTCTAGCCGACTTGCCTCTACTCTAGGCCAAGTCCTAAGGCTCAACCTTGCCTCTACATCAGGCCAAGGTCATATAAACGCAACGTCGCATCTCATTTCATCATCTTCCATCTCGATAACACGGCCCACACGCTTCTACATCGATCCGGAACTTCGCGGGGATGTGTTCGGACCCTTCAACGGGTCAAAACGGCCTTAAAACACTCAACCGGAGCTTACCGGGTGATTTCAGCACTTACCGGGACTTACCGGGGCATTATAACGCTTACCGGGGCTTTTCGTCGCCTACCGGGGCTTATCGGGCCATTATAATGCTTACCGGGACATTTCGGGCAAATACCGTGCCAACCGGGAAC
Organism: Luffa acutangula; assembly: GCA_036850905.1. Taxonomy (NCBI): domain Eukaryota; kingdom Viridiplantae; phylum Streptophyta; class Magnoliopsida; order Cucurbitales; family Cucurbitaceae; genus Luffa; species Luffa acutangula. The sequence continues at coordinate 5,305,170 of CM072094.1, read as the reverse complement.
TATCGGGTTCCACTGATGCTTCACGATGCCATCCCGAGACTCGAGATGTCATCTGACTTAACCGCTCGCTCGGACCTGCTTCTTGAGAACGGACCCATGGGCTTTACTCATAATCGGGACTTCCCAGACATCCATCCATCCGGCCATATCGAGGCATGAACTCTTCCGAGACATGCCGAGTCATTTTCGTATAGCGTGTCGCAGCCCGGCCATATGGTGCAACCTCCAGCCCATGGGCGGGGGCGCAATGTCGGCACACCCGTGCCGCCCGACACTGTCCTTGGAAACCCATTCCCAAAGGAAGACGCCCAAGACACTCGTCTTGCAACGCTCGCCCACACCATGACACACGCATGTGCCATGGGGTAGCTCACTTAGGCCACAGGGCCCAGGGGTGGTGGAGAGCTGACACCATGCCTCCCCCTATAGTACATTCTGAGGCATATTTAGTCTGACACCCTTGCACATCAAATTCACGAGGAGTCATACGCCAACGTGGAGCGCCCGTCTGGTGTCCGATTGACACGAAACTTTGCGGGCTTACATTCTTCACTCATATGCACTTAACTCCAGAGCCGCTCGTCAAAACTCACGACGGAACCCCGACTTCCGAGGTCATGGCCCGGGGCCCCATCTGGCCCCCATCAAGCATACCACTGACGCGTCTGACGACACTGTTGCTTCTCCATATGCTTATGCCTTCTTGTGACATCAATGCCCACTCATCTTGGTGTGTTGGATGATGCATCGTCCTCCTCGATCGCATCATGGCACTTCTCTCTCTCGGCCCTCTGACATGGCCCGATGGGCGACACTCGACGTGCCACCACTTCACTGTCTGCTCAGTGAGGGTCACAACCTACTCTCTTCTAGTATGGTTGTGACACTCGGCTTCGAGTCGCCTTAGGAGCGGCCTTCCTTCGGAAAGTGTTTGCATGAATCAATATCAAGGTGAATGAGAAAAATGTCTAGAGTAAGTGGGAGCGGGACACGTGTCAACGTATCCCTCGGTCTCCGCCCATAGTTCACACCGTGAGAGTCCTATGATCCGCCTGCAGGTTGCCCTGGCGCAACCATCCCTTCGGAGGGTCTGGTCATAGGATCCGGAACATCGTGAACTCCTGAAAAGGATAGGAGCTCTTAGGCTAATCACCAACAATTGTCTTTCCCTTCGATAGCCTGTTGGTACGTGCCTCTGAGATCTGAAAGTGGGAGGGTTACACTTACGAGGATAAGTTAAAAGTGTTAACAAATCCTTGACCGAACAACAGTGGCTAATGTCTATAGGAATATGAGTTATTCTGGAATTAGAATTAGCTGAGAGGTGTCTCATTTCAAAGGAGGAGTACCTGATCACCCTTCGGTGGCTGATATTCTAAACCTCTGAAACGTCGTTGCAAAACTAAATCGATAGTTTTAGGGTTCTGTGATTGTCTGTTTTGCTAAATTGATTGGATTGTGTGCAATTGTTTGCTTGTATGATGGGTTAAGGCAAAGATAACTAATATGGTCATTGTTTGTTTAAATTTCAGCAATGTCTTCCTCAATTGTCTCTCTGCTTAAAAATGAGAAATTAACCGGCGAAAATTATGCTACGTGGAAGTCGAACCTGAATACGATTCTTGTTGTCGATGATCTGCGGTTCGTCTTAACGGAGGATTGTCCTCCAGCCCCTGCTCGTAATGCATCCCAGGTAGTTAAGGATGCTTATGACCGCTGGACAAAGGCCAATGATAAGACTCGCGTCTATATCTTAGCCAGCTTATCTGAAGTTTTGGCTAAAAGGCATGAGGGCATGGTAACAACGAGGGAGATTATGAACTCTCTCCAGGAGATGTTTGGACAACCGTCCTACCAACTCCACCATGACGCCCTCAAATACGTTTATAGCTGTCGCATGAAAGAGGGCACGTCTGTTCGGGAGCATGTCCTGGATATGATGGTCCAATTCAACGTGGCAGAGGCAAACGGGGCGGTCATAGATGAGCGTAGTCAGGTTGCATTCATCTTAGAATCTCTTCCGAAGAGTTTTCTACAGTTTCGAAGCAATGCAATGATGAATAAAATAACATTCAACCTGACTAGCCTCCTAAATGAGCTACAGCTCTATCAGTCTCTTCTTAAGAACAAGGGACAGATAGAATGAGAGGCAAACGTTGTTCACTCCAAAAGAAAGTTCGAGAAGGGTTCATCCTCTGGAACTAAACCTGTAGCCACTTCTTCAAAGAAAACTCAGAAGAAGAAAGGAAACAAGGGGAAAACTCCAAGTACTGCTGCTAAAAGCAAGGGAAAAGCCAAAGCTATGACAGATAAGGGCAAGTGTTTTCAGTGCAATGTAGATGGACATTGGAAGAGAAACTGCCCAAAGTACCTTGCTGAGAAAAAGAAGGAAAAGGAAGGTAAATTTGATTTACTGGTTTTAGAAACATGCCTGGTAGAACATGATGAGTTTACCTGGATACTTGATTCAGGAGAAACTAATCATGTTTGCTATTCTTTTCAGGAAAATAGTTCCTTTCGGCAGTTGAACGATGGGGAAATGACACTCAGGGTCGGAACTGGAGAAGTCATTTCAGCTAAAGCAGTGGGAGCTGCGAAGTTATTTTTTAGAAATAGATTCTTACTTTTAGAAAGTTTGTTAATCGTTCCCAAGATTAAGAGGAACTTAATTTCTATTTCATGTTTGATTGAACAATCGTATACAGTTACTTTTGATATGAATGAAGCGTTCATTTATAAAAATGGTGTACTTATTTGTTCAGCCAAATTGGAAAATAACTTGTATGTTTTAAGACCAACCGAAAACAAAGCACTTTTAAATCACGAATTATTTAAAACTGCTGAAACTCAAAATAAAAGGCAAAAGATTTCTCCATCAAGTAACAATACTAATCTTTGGCATCTTAGACTTGGTCATATAAACATCGATAGGATCGGTCGTTTGGTAAAGAATGGACTTCTAAGCAAGTTAGAAGATGATTCACTACCACCTTGTGAATCTTGTCTCGAGGGAAAAATGACCAAGAGACCTTTTACTGGAAAAGGTTACAGAGCCAAAGAACCCTTAGAGTTAATACATTCTGATCTATGTGGTCCAATGAATGTAAAAGCTCGAGGAGGGTACGAATATTTCATCTCATTTATAGATGATTATTCAAGATATGGTTACTTATACCTAATGGGACATAAGTCTGAAGCCCTTGAAAAGTTTAAGGAGTTTAAGGCTGAAGTTGAAAACCTATCAGGTAAATCTATTAAAGTACTTCGATCTGATCGAGGAGGGGAGTATATGGATCAAAGATTCCAGGATTATATGATAGAACATGGAATCCAATCTCAACTCTCAGCCCCTGGTACACCTCAGCAGAATGGTGTGTCAGAAAGGAGAAATAGAACCTTGTTAGACATGGTTCGATCAATGATGAGCTATGCTCAATTGCCTAGCTCGTTTTGGGGGTATGCAGTAGAGACTGCAGTATACATCTTGAACAATGTTCCCTAAAAAAGTGTTTCTGAAACACCTTTCGAATTATGGAAGGGGCGTAAACCTAGTTTGCATCACTTTCGCATCTGGGGTTGTCCTGCACACGTGCTTGTGAAAAATCCTAAGAAACTGGAACCTCGTTCAAAACTGTGCCAATTTGTTGGTTACCCTAAAGAAACGAGAGGTGGTTATTTCTACGACCCACAAGAAAATAAGGTGATTGTATCGACAAATGCCACTTTCTTAGAGGAAGACCACATGAGAGATCATAAACCACGAAGCAAAATAATATTAGGAGAAGCTACTGAAGAATCATCAAGAGTTGTTGATGAAGTTGGACCTTCAACAAGGGTTGATGAAGGAACTAGTTCTTCAGATCCATCCCGTCCATCTCAAACGTTGGGAATGCCTCGACGCAGTGGGAGGGTTGTGTTACAACCTGACCGCTACTTGGGTTTAACTGAAACTCAGGTTGTCATACCTAATGATGGCATTGAGGATCCATTGTCCTATCGACAGGCAATGAATGACGAAGATAAGGATGAATGGGTCAAAGCCATGAACCTGGAAATGGAGTCAATGTACTCCAATTCTGTATGGGAACTTGCAGATCTACCAAATGGGGTAAAACCCATAGGGTGCAAATGGATCTATAAGATAAAAAGAGATGCAGCTGGAAAGGTACAGACCTTCAAAGCTAGACTAGTGGCAAAGGGTTATACCCAAAAGGAAGAGGTTGACTATGAGGAAACCTTTTCTCCTGTAGCCATGTTAAAGTCCATAAGAATTCTTTTATCCATAGCCACATATTATGACTATGAAATATGGCAAATGGACGTCAAGACTGCCTTTCTGAATGGTAATCTTGAAGAGAATATCTTTATGTCTCAACCCGAAGGGTTCATAGCCCAAGGTCAGGAACAAAAGGTTTGTAAGCTCAATCGATCCATTTATGGATTGAAACAAGCGTCCAGATCATGGAACATTAGATTTGATACTGCAATCAAATCTTTTGGCTTTGACCAAAACGTTGATGAGCCTTGTGTATACAAGAAATTCAACAAAAGGAAAGTAGCTTTTCTAATACTTTATGTAGACGATATCCTACTCATTGGGAATGATGTAGGATTCTCACTGACATTAAGAAATGGTTAGCAGCCCAATTCCAAATGAAAGATCTGGGAGAGGCTCAATATGTTCTGGGAATCCAAATCATTAGGGATCGTAAGAACAAAACGCTAGCTCTGTCTCAAGCAACGTATATTGACAAGATGTTGTCTCGATATTCGATGAAAAACTCCAAGAAGGGACTACTACCCTTCAGACATGGGGTACACCCGTCTAAGGAACAATCTCCTAAGACACCTCAAGAAGTTGAGAACATGAGACACATTCCCTACGCCTCAGCTGTGGGCAGCTTAATGTATGCCATGCTCTGCACTAGGCCTGACATATGCTATGCAGTGGGAGTAGTCAGTAGGTATCAGTCTAATCCAGGGTTGGACCACTGGGGAGCGGTTAAGAATATCCTCAAGTATCTTCGGAGAACGAGGGACTACATGCTTGTGTATGGAGCTAAGGATTTGATTCTTACTGGATACACTGATTCTGACTTTCAAGCTGATAAAGATTCAAGGAAATCCACATCAGGGTCAGTATTCACCCTCAATGGAGGAGCAGTAGTGTGGAGAAGCATCAAACAAGGATGCATAGCAGACTCAACCATGGAGGCTGAGTATGTAGCAGCTTGCGAAGCAGCTAAGGAGGCAGTATGGCTCAGAAAGTTCTTGACTGATTTGGAAGTGGTTCCGAACATTAACGTGCCCATAACACTATACTGTGACAACAGTGGGGCTGTAGCCAACTCAAAAGAACCTCGAAGCCACAAACAGGGTAAACACATCGAGAGGAAGTATCACCTGATACGGGAGATTGTGCAAAGAGGAGATGTGATCGTCACTAAGATCGCCTCAGAGCACAACATCGTTGATCCATTTACGAAGGCTCTCACGGCTAAAGTGTTTGAGGGTCATCTAGAAGGTCTAGGTCTACGAGATATGTATGCCATCTAATCTAGGGCAAGTGGGAGAAATGTATAATGGGTATAAGGATGCCTTAGTTCATTGTATTATTTTAATATACATGACATTTCCAGCTTTAGATTATTGCATTTACATCCCACTAACTAGTGTTTTAGTTCAAGTGGGAGTTTGTTGGGGTTTATGCCCTAAAACTCGTAGATAGTGAATGTAATCGTTGACCGGATATTAATGAAATAATATTGATATATTTTTCCATTAATTGTTATTAGTTATTTTGTATTTGTCTTTGCTTAATAATAACCCTAATCCAATAAACTAGACATCCAAGGTTGTAATATGAGTCTTGAACTATATGTAGCGACATATGGGATCATTGTTCAAGAAACAGCCTAAAGGGTCTATAGTATAGGGATAAGAATGGGTGCCTTATCCTGGTGACACTATGGATACGACCCACTTTGTATTTGATACAAATGCTGCGATCCAACGCGTTCGTGTAGGAGACATGCGAGTGGGGGTATCCTATGCAATGAGTTTGCATAAGACCGGACCGCGAAATAGTAACCACTAGTTATAACACCGTTAACTAGTTGGTTTTCTATTTCACTAGGACGACCTAGAGAACTTAGTCTTAATCCTGAGTTGATTATGGACTCCTGCTCATGAGAGACTGTCCTTTGATTTGTATGGGTGAGAGTGGCCAATACGCCGACTCAATAAGCCTACCACTTTGGGGACAAGACCGAATGGGGAGCTGGGAACATAATCGTACAAGATGGAATTCACTCCTTCCCGACTTTAGGGAAGCAGATGAGTGTTCCCTTAAGTGGTTACTCCGAGTCTTGAACAAAGGGCCCTACCCTCTCAATGGCACGAGAGGGTTTTCTGTTTGATGGTTGGACCACAAACAGGTTGTTCATTAGAGGAGAATTGGTACTTAAGGAAATAGAGGTGACCCAGGGGTAAAACGGTAATTTGACCCAGCTGGTGTTACGGACACTCGTGAAGGACTAACTAGTCGATATTGGTCTAAGTTCCGTGGACACAGAAAATATGTTTGTAGTGAGAAGAGTGCAACTGTGAGTCTATAGTGGAATGTACACACAGCTAACGAATATTGATTAATGTGGTTAATGAGTTTAACCAATTAATCTCACATCGTTGGAGCTTCTGATCTGCAGGTCCATTAGGTCCCACTGGTAGCTCGTAAAGTAATTTGAGGCAACTAAGTAATAAATGTAAATTGAAAATGTTCAATTTACCAAGGGAAACAAATATAATATATATTGATATATTATTATGAGAGAAATTAATATTTGAACTATTAATATTTGAAGAAGTTCAAATATAAATTTACGGAAGATTGAAAGAGTTCAAATAAGAATTAATTAATTTAAGTCCTAAAATGTGTTTGGGCAAAATTAATTAATTCAAGGCCGGAAATTAAATATGTGATATTTAATTGGTGGTTAATTAATTAAAGAATTCATTAACCATGAATTAATCAATTATGTAAAAAATTAATCACTTAAGGAAGTGATTAATCATTTATGGGAATGATCTAATCACATATGGAAGTAATTAGTCATTTGTGGAAAAGATTAATCAATTGGGGAATTGATTGATCATAATTGATTAATTAAGGAATAAGATTGAATCAATTTTGGAAAAGATTGATTTAATTGAATATTTTATTCATGGCATCTCTTCTATAAATAGAACACTAAACCTAATTGGTCATGACACTTGACACTCTTGAAAGACAAGACCTAGAATTCTCTCTAGCCTCCCTCTTAGAGAAAGACTCCCACAAGTCTTTTGCCTCCTAGACTTAGAGACATACCGGTGTAACCTCTGTGGTTATTGTGTCATTCAAAGAAAGAATTTCCAGCGAAGAAAACTTAAAGCGGCTGCTGCGTTTTCGTTTGTGGAGCGTCGTTGGCGAAGAACGGTCAAGTCTACAACGGAGGTTTGTAACGGTTCTTCCTCTTTTCTTTAGAAAAGTTTTTAAAAATAAATTTAGATTTATTTTAGCATGTTTAAACCGATTTTACAGCGACTTTAAAGTTTGTTTAAAGTTTTGTTTTGAGTTATCGTAACGGTATTTTAATGTTAATTAATATACGACGTAAGGTCCAATCGATGCGCTTCCGCTGCGTGGGGACTTTTATTCCCTTCATAGAGATGATGAATACAACAACTAATGGGACCTTGATCTTGAACCTAAGTAACAATGTACTAAGGCAGGTAATTGATGAAGATACTCCTCTCAAAATCTGGAATAAACTCAATGCCTTATATGAATCAAAAGATACACATAATAAGATGTATCTCAGAGAGAGGTTCTTTACCTTTAAGATGGATCCCAGTAAGCCCCTATCTGAAAATCTGGATGATTTTAAGAAGATGATTTCAGAATTTAAGAACATGAATGAGAAAGTTGGTGAAAAAAACGAAGCCTTTGTATTGCTAAACTCCCTTCCAGAAGCATACAAGGAAGTCAAAAATGCTTTGAAATATGGCAGAGATAATCTCACCACAGAAATCATAATCTCAGTTATCAAGACCAAAGAACTGGAGATATTGTCTCAAAAGAAAGAGACAAATGAAGGCCTTTTTGTCAAGGGAAAATCTAAAGGCAGAGAAAACAAACATCAAACAGAAGAAAAGAATAAAGCAAAAATCAGGTGTAATTACTGCCATAAAGAAGGCCATCTCAAAAGGGACTGCTACTCACTTAAAAGAAAGAATCAAAATCAGAGGTACAAAAAGAACAAGCAGCCAGAAGCTTCAGTGAGTGAAAATTCAGTTACATACTCTAATGCATTGGCTACTTCAGATCAGTGCAGTCAAGATCAGTCATCCACTGGGAAACACGATTGGGTAATTGACTCGGGTTGTTCATTCCATATGACACCCTCCAAAGGTTGGTTTAGCACTTACCGAGAGTGGAATGAAGGGATACTTTATATGGGAAACAACAATACTTGCAGGGTAATTGGAATCAGATCAGTTTCTCTGAAATTGAAAGATGGCTCTACTAAACTCTTGCGAAATGTGAGACATGTACCGAACCTAAAGAGGAATTTAATCTCTTTAGGAATGCTTGACCCAATTGGCTGCACGTATGGGGGAAGTGGTGGTACTATTGAGATTAAAAAGGACTCAAGGACTGTGCTGACAGGAACTAAAATAAATGGTTTGTATGTTGTGAGGGATGTAGAAATGATTCAACATGCCCTTGTAGTCTCAGACAAAAGCTCAACCGAGAGTGATCTTTGGCACAAAAGAATGTCACACATTAGAGAAAAAGGTCTCCAAGTTTTAGTGAGACAAGGCATTCTACCTACTGAAGCTGGAGAACCCCTTAACTTCTGTGAGCACTATGTGATTGAGAAAGCAAAGAGACAAAGTTTTTCAAAATCACAACAGTCCTCAAAACAGATCCTTGAGTATATTCACTCTGATCTATGGGGGCCAACATCAACAAATTCCCTTAGTGGGTCAAGGTACTTTCTAACTTTCATTGATGATTTCTCTAGGAAAAGTTGGATCTATTTTCTAATATCTAAGGATCAAACTTTTGAGAAATTTAAGGAGTGGAAAGTTATGATTGAAAAACAAACTAATAAAATGATAAAGTGCCTTAGAACAGACAATGGTCTTGAATTTTGTAATGAATCTTTTGATACTTTTTGTAAATCTCATGGTATTTTGAGGCATAGAACAGTCAGGCATACCCCCCAACAGAATGGTGTAGCAGAAAGATTGAATCGTACTATAATGGAAAGAGTAAAATGTCAATTATCAGACGCAATGCTTGCTGAAAAATTCTGGGCAAAGGCTGCATCTTACACTGTTTACACCTTAAATAGGTGTCCTCACACCTCCATCAACTTTCTAACACCAGAAGAGAAATGGTCAGGTAAACCACCTAAGCTTCAACACCTTAAAGTTTTTGGTTGTACAGGATTCATACACCAAAACCAAGGGAAGTTGAAAGCAAGGGCTGCTAAGTGCATGTTCCTAGGCTTTACCGAAGGAGTCAAAGGGTATAGAATGTGGCATCCAGTTGAGAAGAGATGTGTCAATAGTAGAGATGTAATCTTCAGGGAACAAGAGATGTTTATGCTCCAAACTCATACAGAAGACAAATCATCTTATGAACCTAATACAAGGTTTGAGGTGGAGCATGATCTACCTTCCTCAAACACAGAAACTGAACCAGAACATGAGACTACATTAGATCAACCAGAAAATGAGTCTCAGGAAGAGGAAGAAACAGAAGATACTGCCCAATGACACACTGATTTACAAAACTACTCCCTTGCTAGAGACAGACAAAGGAGAACTATAGTTCCTCCTTCAAGGTTTATTGAGGCTGACTGCATTTCATTAGCCTTAAATGTTGCAGACTCACTAAACATTGAAGAACCTAGCAGTTTTGATGAAGCAGTAAATGGTCCAAATGCTAGAGACTGGATTGAGGCCATGAACGAAGAGATGAAATCCCTTGAAGAAAATGCCACTTGGACATTGAAGTCTCTTCCAAAGGGTTACAAACCTATAACATCCAAATGGATCTTCAAAATTAAGGAAGGGATAAGCGGAGTGTTGAAGTCTAGATTTAAAGCAAGGCTTGTGGCAAAAGGATTCACACAGAAAGAGGGCATTGACTACAACGAAATCTTCTCCCCAATTGTCAAAATGACCTCAATCAGAATGCTGTTATCCTTGGTGGTTCAAGAAGACTTAGAGTTAGACCAATTGGATGTAAAGACATCATTCTTACATGGTTTTTTGACAGAAACCATTTACATGAGACAACCCATTGGATATCTATAATATATTAAAAAGCCACAATCTTTAAAAAACTTTTTTGGACTATATTACCCTTTGTCAAATTTTATAATTACGAATCATGCCACTCACAACAATTAATTACTAATAATTATTGAGTAATATATTTAATTTAATTCACAACTTGGAATATAAAAAGATCTCTTTATTTACTTAATTACTAATCTCATTATATTTAATTTCATTTAATTATATTGAGTTTTATCTTTCACCCATTCATCTTCTCACGTCTCTCCCAATTTCTCTTTCCTCTCTCCTATCTTCCACAATCCAAAATGCTGACTCTCCCAACTAAAAATAGATACAAATATTATAAATATGTTTTTAGAAATAAAATTATTAAAAAAAAACCGTAAATTATACATATATAATCAATTTTAACCAAAAAATGGTAATATTTTGATAAAATTAAGAAAATAATTTTTAAAAGGAAAGGATTATAATATAGAAAAAATAGAATATGAAAAGGTAGAATATAAAAAGTTTTTTTTATTTAATTTATGTAAATTAATTATAAAATTAATGGGTTCTACATTAATTGTATTTAATAATGGAATTTCAAAAGTTCTCCAATCTTCTCCATCTTCAAACTACAACTATATAAAGAGCCATTTCCTATCATTTTTCTACAAAAACCTCAACATCTTCCTCTTAGTTTGTTCTTCCCTCCGAAGTTTCTAAGGTTTTGTGTGAATGCAAAGTAGTGTTAAACACTTATAAGACACTTAATGCATCACCAAAATGCCCTCAAACATAGGTATCAATTTTTTCTATAGATATTTTCAAGTTATTTTATAGTTAATAATTGTTATTTGTTACAATTCATTTAATTAAACTTTTAAATCATTTTAATTCAATTTGTTATTTTTTAATTTGTTCTTTAGAGACAAAACTTAGTGATGGATGGGATCACAATGGGCTTTGGATTGCAGTTCTTATTCATTTGTGGGTGAGTAATTTTCTCAATGGTATGCTTTATGTTTCTTTGTTTTATTCTTTATACGTTCCTCCTAAAAAAATTTGATATTTGTTATTTATTTTCAAGTTTTCCTAGGTATCAATTTTTTTTATAAGTATTAATATTTTTTATTTTTTTAATTATTCTATTCAATCTTATTTGTTATTTTCAAGATATTTTTAGTTTTCTTTTTCATATATAGTTTCAATTTATTTTATAATTTAATATGTTTATTAAATTATTTCCTATTATGCTTATAACAACTAAAAAAGAACATATTAAAAGTTATATAAGTTATTTTTTTAAATATCTTTCGCTTATAATCTAAACTTGATCATATTAAATTTTTTTCCTTCCTTTATACGTTTCTCCTAAAAAATTTGATATTTGTTATTTATTTTCAAGTTTTCCTAGGTATCAATTTTTGTTATAAGTATTAATATTTTTTAGTTTTTTTAATTATTCTATTCAATCTTATTTGTTATTTTCAAGATATTTTTAGTTTTATTTTTCATATATAGTTTCAAGTTATTTTATAATTTAATATGTTTGTTAAATTATTTCCTATTATGCTTATAACAATTAAAAAAGAACCTATTAAAAGTTATATAAGTTTTTTTTTAATATCTTTCGCTTATAATCTAAACTTGATCATATTAATTTTTTTTTCCTTTTAATTACTATTGTGTTTTTATATATCTTTGATAAAAAAAAAAAAAAAATTATAGTCTAAAGTATAAATTATATTTTATAATAATATTTTTCAGAATAATTTATGATGAATTATGAAATTTCATTAGAATCAATAATTCAATATAAAGTCTTGATCTAAAATTAAGAATGAATTAAAATAATTAATAATTTTTAACAAAATATCATTTATAATCTTATTAAAATATTATTTAAATTTCATATCATTTTCATAAATATGAAATTATAAATTCAATTTGATTTTATTTCTTATTTAGTTTTTATATATCTAAAATGATTACAAATATCACAATTTCATTATATATTCTTCCAATTTTAAATTCTTTAATAATCTTTTAAGCATCTGAGAAGTTTATAAAATTTAAATAACATGATTGAATTTATATTTTGTTTATTTAATTCATTTAAACAAATAAAAGAAATATAAATTAATCTCTAACTAAATAAATTAAAAACGTTTGTATTAGAATAGGGTCCGTTTGGGATACATTTTAATTTAAATGTTTTTCAAGAATGCATTTTTAAAAAAACATTTTGTATAAAAATTGTTTAGAATTTAAACACTCATATGTTTGGTTGCATTTCCTCACAAATATTTTTATACACAAGTTATTGTTTACTTAGGAGTCTTTTTTTAAAAGTTGGTTTCAAGTGTTTCTCTCAAAATAGTTTATTTATCAATCTCATTTTTTAATAAGTCATTTTTAGTGGTTGTCAAACACTAAAATTTTTTTCAAAATGATTTATTTTTAAAATTAAACACTTAAAAAGTTAAATGAAACACACCAATCAACCAACAAACAATTACAAATTAAGTTTTTAAAATCATCATTAAATAATTTTTTAATTAAAAAGACCAACATGATTAATTAATCAACCCTACTAAAAGCATGAATTTTTGTAATTTTTTTTTTAGAAGATGAATTTTTGTAATTTCAAAGTTTATTTGACCAAACTATTTATAGAATAATCTTAAATATTGTTTTTTCAAGAGAAGACACTCTAAAAAAATAAATTAATAAAAAATTAGTTTTAGAAAGATTGGTTTATTATTTGAAATGGACAAATAAATTATTTGATATTTTGTGACTGTGTGAGTATAAAATTAGTAACTAAAAAAAAGATTTTAACTTCCTAATTTAAATTTAATATGTTTGTTAAATGTTACAAATTTTAGGTTTTTTTTTTTTTCAAAATATAACATTTGATATTTTCTAATGTATTTAATATTATATTTGAATATGAATTGAGTTTTGATTATGTTATTTTTGTGCTTTTATAACTTTTATAACGTTTTAAACTTCTTACTACATATGAAAAGATTACAATTTTAAATCATTTAAAATTTTAAAATTTAAAAATTAAATAAATACACGTGCATTGCACGTGGTAAAACACTAGTGTGAAGAAAGGGCAGGAAAACCTATTTTGTTTATTAACTAAGTCCATTTATGGGCTTAAACAATCTCCCAGATGCTGGTACCAGAGATTTGATGAATTTATCTCCAAAATAGGTTTCTCTAAGAGCTCATTTGATAACTGTGTATACATTAACACAAGGTCTTTCAATCAAAATGTCTTCCTTCTGCTTTATGTGGATGACATGTTACTTGCAGGGAAGACCAAGGAAATTTTAAATAAGGTGAAGACCTTACTGAAGAAGGAATTTGAAATGAAAGATTTGGGGGAGTCAAAGAAAATTCTGGGAGTCGAAATTAGTAGAAGAAGAGCAGATTCATCCCTCATAATTGATCAAAGAGGGTACTGTGATAGAGTTCTAAAGAGATTCAAACTAGAAGAAGCCAAGTCAGTATCAACACCTTTGGCTCATCATTTCAAACTGTCAGCATCTAATTCTCCAGAAGAAGATGATGAAGAACATCGAGAATTCATGACAAAAGTCCCCTACTCACAGGCTGTTGGTAGTCTAATGTACCTAATGGTATCCACAAGACCAGATTTGGCCTATGCAACAAGCATGGTAAGCAGGTATATGTCTAACCCAGGGAGAAGACACTGGGAAGCTGCTAAATGGATACTGAGGTACCTAAAGGGGACAAAGCAAGCTGCTCTACAGTATACTAAATCCAATCTATCAGAAAATGAAGTCTACGGATACACAGATTCGGACTTTGCTGGTGATCAAGATAAGCGGAGGTCCCTATCAGGTTACCTATTTCTACTTGGCAAGAATTTTCTAAGCTGGAAAGCCTCCTTAAAGCTAGTGGTGGCTCTCTCAACCACAGAGGCTGAATTCATAGCACTTTCAGAGGCTATAAAGGAAGCGTTATGGCTTAAGGGCTTATTACTAGACTATGGAATCAAGCAAGATACAGTCAACATATATTGCGACAACCAGAGCACTATCCATTTGACCAAAAATCCTCAGTTTCACAATCGAACTAAGCACATAGATATAAAATTCCATTTTGTCAGAGAACAAATCGAGAAAGGAGAAGTTCGAGTACTAAAGGTTCATACCTCGGATAATGCCGCAGACATGTTGACAAAGCCATTAACGCAATTGAAGTTCCAGCATTGTTTACAACTGGTAGGTTTTAACCTACCAGAGAAGGGGTAGAAAATTAAAGACAGAAGGGAGCATCTAAAATCAGAACTCGTTGATTACAAAGGTGGAGAGTGTAAAAACAGAGTTACCTGTTTCAGGCGGTTGTAACCAACAAGCCCTGATGTTTTGGTATATCAGCAGCTTACACAATCAGTATAAAAAGGAGTTAGTCTCTCAGATGAAAGTGTGAGAAAGCTTGTAAATTGAGAGAGTTTTTTAACACTGCACCTTTTGTAGATTCTGGTTCTTGTGAAGTAAAAATCAGCTCACTTCATAGTGGATGTAGGCCTTTGTTGCCGAACCACTTTAATTCCTTGTCTTGATCTTCTTCTTCTTCTACACACTAAATCGATCTCTTATCTGTGTGTGTTCTTCTTCGTCTTTGTGAGCATTTGAGAGATGAAGAGTGAATTTGTGTGTTTTTCGTTTTTTATTGTCTGATCGATCCTACTCAAGTTTGCATGCTGAAGTTGTGTGAGTGCTTTCTGGTGGCCATCAACACGTGAAAGTCCTGTAATTCGCAACGTGGAAAGCATAACATGTATATTAGCCCCACCCAGAAATTTTATTTGAAGAAATAAGTGTAAACACATTCTTTCCAATTGTCAAAGGAAGACAACCACTATCCAAGTACACATTACTTTCCAACCATACTTGACTTCAACAATGTTCCTAGCAAAAGCAAAGGACTCAATACTGAAAGAGTTTTTTTTTTTAAAAAAAAAAATTATTTTACAACATGCAGGGTGGGGGATTATAATAAAATAGAAGCTGATTTATACCATTGATACGGGGTGTTTTGTCTAAGAAATTGAAGTTATGAAATTTAGGGTGCGTTTGGGTTGCAACCCATAAAATCTATTTTGAAAAAATCCTAACTTATTTTGTAATACATATTTTTTTTTAAATTTATAGAAAATCACTTCTTAAATCCTTTGATATCTAAAATCTCCTCAATTGTAGCTTCTCATTTTAACTTCCCAAATAATCTAGCGTCTTTTCTAATAATTTTTCAAAATTCCCATTAGATCCTTAGTATTTTTTTTTTCCAATTCATCTTTAACATATTGAAGTTTCTTTGATAGATTTTTGTTTTCAATTTCAAACCTTGTCACATATCAAAACTTGTGTATAATTTCAACATCATTGAACTTGAAGCAAATTCAAGCGAAAATATTAAAAATTAGAAAATATAATTTATAATTCGAACTATAAAAAATTCTAAATAATTAACTTATTACAATGCAGATTGAATATCAACATATCAATAATTAAATTATTTTTTTAGGAGTTCAATAATTAAATTAATACGTCTACTTTGGCCATATAAATAATTATTTTCATATTCAAGATTTGTATGCTCTAAGATACAGTACAACTACAAGTTTTATGTGAACAAAATAAATAATATTGTTTTTATTTTTATCTTACATTTTGTTGGTACTTAATTAAATTGGAATAACATTTGTTTATTATAATAGTATAGAAAAACTATTCTCTTTAGCCTTTTATCATATGATTTAAAGTAATAAGAAAATTATTTAAAAAAAGTAATAAGAAAATATAATTTGTAATTTAAAAAAAAGGGAAAAATACACTTTTAGTCCCTGAGGTTTGATTTAGGTTTCATTTTGGTCCCTGAGGTTTCAAACTCAACAATTTAGTCCCTGAGGTTTGGTTTTAGCTTCATTTTAGTCCCTCCATCTATTTTTCCGTTAAAAACTAACGGTTTGTTGACGTGGCACTATTTTTTTATTAAAAAAATTAATTTTGAATTTTTTAAATATGAATATATATATTAAAATAATTAAAATATTATTATTTTATAATACTTTTATTATTTGTTTCCTTTCTCTCTTCTCCTTCTTCTTCACCACCATCCCACCTCTGCTATTGTCACCGGCAGCCGGTCGTCGCCGACGACAACAAAAAAAAAAAATCTTCTCTTCTTCTCTTTCTTTCTTTTCTTCTTTACTTCCCCTTTCTCTTCATCAAAACACTTTTTACCTTCTTAATCTTCCTCCTTTCTCATTCACCTCTACAACGCCGGCGACATCAAAACCCTTTTAGTTCGAGATCTGAAACCCACTCCCGTCAAGTCTGTCAAGTTCATCGTCAAAGTCCGTCGAGATATGAAACCCATGGCACTCCGAAGTCCGTCAAGTTCAGCGTGCCGTCCGTCGAGATCTGAAACCCACGCCCGTTTATCGTCGCCGTCCGTCGAGATCTGAAACCCACGTCCGTATATCGTTTCTGTCCGTCGAGATCTGAAACCCACGCCCTTGTCCGTCAAGTCCGTCGAGATCTACTGAAGAATCTGAAACCCACGCCCAAGGGTCGATTCCTCGCGAGTTTTCAAAGCGGAAGAATCTACTAGTTCCAGATCTGGGCTCGAAAAATTTGTGTGTTTCGTTCTAGATCTGAGTTTCAAGCTAGATCGGTGGGGCGCAACTTCAGGCAAACGACTGCTTCAGACTCGACGCAGCTTCATGCGAACAACGACGAAGATAATACTCTGCTTCAGGCTCGGGTTTGTGACCAAGAGAGAGAGAAAGTACTGCTCTACATTCCGGCGGCGAAGGTACTATTTTTCGTGACCAAGAGAGAGAAAGAGAAGAAAAGAAGAAAGAAAGAGGAAGAAAAAGCAAAAAAAAAATGTTGCAGACGGCGGCGGCGGTCGCCGGCGAGCGGCGGTTGCCGACGTCGGTTGCCGGCGGTAGGTTGGTGATGGGTGTTGAAGAAGGAGGAGGTTGGTGGTGGATAGGTTGAAGAAAAAGATGAAAAAAGAAATAAAAATATATTGAAAATTTATTTTTTATTATTTTAATATATATATTCATATTAAAAAAAAAATCCAAATTAATTTTTTTAATAAAAAAATAGTGCCACGTCAGCAAACCGTTAGTTTTTAACGGAAAAATAGATGGAGGGACTAAAATGAAGCTAAAACCAAACCTCAGGGACTAAATTGTTGAGTTTGAAACCTCATGGACCAAAATGAAACCTAAATCAAACCTCAGGGACTAAAAGTGTATTTTTCCCTTAAAAAAATTATAAATAATTAACTTATTAAAATTCATATACTAAAAATAAAAATATAAATAACTAAAATAATATGTCTATTTTGGTCATTATAACTAAATCACAACAATTTCATTTGAATTTACCAAACGCTATGAACTGCTTTTTTGTGTTTAAAATTTAAATTTATCAAACGCTAATTTGCTTCATATAACACAGCTGATTTTCATAAAACTACAACTGCAATCAATTATTTTAAAAGCTACTGCAATCCCAAACGGAGCCTTAGAGTTGTTTTATCTTGAGAGTTGGAGTAGGAGTCAATAAATTTGTGGGACCCACAATAGAGTGTTGAAATAGGAGTCAATAAATTTGTGAGCCTCACAATTGAGTGTTATATGTTCTTGGACCAAACAAGAAGTTGGGTAACTCCACCCAATTCCTCACAATAAAGAAATATGTCACTCAAAATTTATCATATATGTTCATTATGCTAGTTTTTAATAGCCTTGTGGTATTTGATTCATTTGATTCTTTCAATTTAAAATTTGATTTTTTACTCTAACACTTTGTGAGGGGATCAAGTTTAACATTAATCTTTCAATTTCATCTATTTAAATATTAAATTTGAATAAGGGTTGTAATCAATGTATTTTCAAAACTAATTTAAAAAATTTATCATAAACCAACCAATAAATCATACAAAATTCAATTAACAAAATACTCAAAATTATGTAAAAGAAAATATTTGAACCTAGCCAGCAGATTGTGTAGATAACAGACACTAAACTTAACAAAATGTTCGAAATACCAATTAATTAAAAGCATTAAACACAATTAAAAAAATATATATACCTGCAAAAATAGTCTCATCCAATTATAAAGATACTCACAACTAATCACTGATCTTAACAAAAATTAATTGAGAGTTTAAATTGCAACACATTCAATTTGAAAGTTTACCTGGAAGGTTTAAGTCAAAATTGATTCCCAACTTAAATTGAGGTCTAAGTTGAACTTTTCTGACTTCTTTTCAAAAGTAAGATTTCTTAATTAAAATTTTGGCAAACCATTTTTTTTTTCAAAAAAAAATTGAAATATTAAACTTTGAAATGGTTATTAATATAGAGAATTAAAACGTAAGCTATATATATATATATATATATATATATATATATATATACTTTGAACGGAGATTTAAATCTTCGATCTTTTTAGTCAATGATGTATATGTATGTATTGCTTAGATGTGTTTATTTTCTTCTTAAATAACATTACTTAAAAGTAGGTAGATATGAAATTATTTATATCTGATGGACAATTTTGATAATAAGATAATACAGAGGGGCACTTGAGAAATCTTTCTAATCATTGTGATTTAATACATTGTTTTTGAGTAAAATAAAGGAATTAATGCTATGAATTTGTCCTTACTTATGTCTAATACTATCCAAATTTGCTTCTTAATTTTTTAAAAGATAAGATTTTATATTTAGTGCAAAAAATTATATTATACTTAGTGTTCACACGTAACTTCGGAGATGGAGACACGTGGAATAAACAATATATTATATTGATGTTTGTATGCGTGTGAGTGTACAATCTCTAACTTTAATCCTCTGATTCTTTCTCTTATGTGTGAATGTGTTTCACTCGAGGGTTGGAACGCTTGATCTCGAGTCTGAAGCTTCAATGAATTCTTGGAGCTTGAAGTCTTCTAGTCTTGAAGGAGTCTTCAATCTTCAAGAAGTGTTGATATCCTGAAGAGTCTTTGTTCTTTAAGGAGTGTTGAAGAGTGTTGGGTCTTCAAAAAGTGTTGATGTCCTGAAGAGTCTCTGATCTTTAAGGAGTGTTGAAGTCTTGAAGAGTGTTTGGTCTTCGAGAAGTGTTCAACACTTGAACTTATGAATTGTAGAGAGTCTTCGGTCTTCAGACTTGGTGGAGTCTCTCTGAATTCTCTGGTTCTGCTTGAGAGCTTTAAAGTTCTGAACTCTTGTCTTCATGAGAGTCTAGAATTTCTGAACCCTTGAAATGGGGAGAACCTCTCTATTTATAGAGTTCTCGCTGGATGGGTCCTGGTGGCTTTTGGGCCTAACAACTTGGGCTTGGGCTCAACTATTTAGTCTTGGGTTTGGTTCATATTTGACCCAAAACCATATGACCCAAATATTTAAAAAACCCAAATTTGATCAAATTAATTATTTTGTTAATTAATTGGTCAAATTAATTAATTTGGTCAAAATAATTTATTTTCTAATTAATTGATCAAATAGAAATTTTACTCTTTAAATTTATAATTGGCCAACTTTGTCTTCAAATTAAATTTGGGACACATGTCAATTTATAATTGGTCCCAAATTTAATTATTTGTAATTTCATCATTAATTTTAAATGATGAAGTGGCAATGTAGAAGAAGAGGAAAGAAAGGGGATGGGGATGGGGTCCGATTACGAAGAAGAAAAGGAAGGAAAGGGGATGAGGGGTGGGGGTCGAATTTTAAAAAAGAAGAAGATGAAAAGGGGTTAGAAGAAGAAGATGTTGGTGGGGTGGCGTTGGATTTGGAAGAAGAAGAGAAAGTGGAGTGGGTGTTGGTGGGTAGGTGTTGGGTTTGGAAGAAGAAGAAGGGAAATTTTGCATGGGTGTTGGGTTCGAAACAAGAAGAAGAAGAAGATGTTTGGTTGGGGAGGAGGTTCTGGCAGAAAGAGGAGCCTCCGACGAGGAGGAGGCGACGACGACGGTAAAGGGAAAAAGAAGAAGATAGAGAGAGAAAGAGGGATTTGGGGGTGGGGAGAGAGGAGAGAGAGAGAAGGCATGGGTGTCGGGGGTTGAAACAAGAAGAAAAAGATAATGTCGGGTTGGGGAGGAGGCTCCGACGAGGAGGAGGCGGCGACAATGGGGAGGAGGAGGAGGCGGTAAAGGGGAAAAGAAGATAGAGAGAGAAAGGGATTTGGGCAGTGGGGAGAGAGGAGAGAGAAAGTTTATTATTATTATTTTATTTTACTTTTTAATTATTTATTTTAATTAAAAAATATTACTTTATTTTTTTAAATGTGTCACCCCAGCATCCGTTATTGCCATGTTAGCACCGTTAAAAAAATTAATGGTCTAGGGACTCAATAGAAGAATTTTCAAAATAGTGGGGACTTGATTGTTCAATTTTGAAACCAAGGGACCTATTGGAAACTGATCCAAAATAGTAAGGACCAAAAATGTATTTTACCCTTTGTCGCAACGTCATCGCGACGAGGAGCGGCTGACATCCTTTCTTGGGTTTTTAAGAAGAAAATTGGAGTCGCTACCAATCATCGAGGGTGTGATTGGTCACCTTTCAAATAGAATAAAAAAACCAGTCTTAGAAAACCAGAAATTAGGTTCGGGAGTCGTTTGAGTGTAGGGAAGGTATTAGAACCCTACAACACCTGTTTTTAAAAAAACGATTACCACAGTATCTTAAATTGTCCAGTTAAGTGAATAAAAACAATCATTCCTTTTTATTTTTCTTAAAAAAAATGATAAATATGAAAATAAAAACCCAAAATGCAATAATGAACACAAGATGTCTCATTCGTTTTTACCTTAACTTTAGAAATAAAGTAAGGATTAAACATTATGAGTTGGATATCCAATTTAATATAAATCATGCCTAATTTCCCTTTTAATTAAAGGAAACATGAGTGTACATGATTATGTTTATTAAAAATATTTTTTTTAAAAAAAAAAGATGTAAAAGAAGAAAAGTATTCAAAGAGTAAATTCTTTAAAAAGGGAAAATGAGAATTTTCATACGCCTACACAGGAGTTGAACTCCACGAAGGCACATTACTCAGTTCTCATAATCCATTTCAAAAGAAAATTAATATCAAAACAATAACAATAATTGAAATTGACCAACCAGAATTAAAGATTAGATTAAAGCAAATTGGAGAATGAAAGAAAAAAAAAACAAATAAATTAGAAAGTTTAAAAAAATGAAGTTGGCAAAGTGCAAAAGTGAACTAAAATGAGAGAGAAATTAATAATGATAATGATAATGATGATAATAATAATAATAATAATAATAATAACAAAAAAAAAAAAAACAAAAAAAAAAACAAAAAAACAAAAAAAAAAAACAAAAAAACAAAAGAAATAAAAAACAAAACCCCACATTTTTTACTTTTCTCTTTCTTTTTTTTTTTCCTTCTTTCTTACCCAATGTTTTTCTCTCTCCCCGTATACTCCTTCCTCCCCCTCTCTTTTCCTCTTTTCCTCTTTTCCTCTACCACTTTATTTTCTCTCCTTTTCTATCACTCCCTGAGCTAAGCTCACTTCCTTAAAAACTCTCTCAACTAGACTTATGCTCAAATCTTCGTTTTCTCCTTTCTCCCTCAAAAGAAATTCTTCTAAAAACTCTCTAAACTAAGCCCTTGCACAAATGCCTAAACTCTCTCAAGCTCACTTTTACTCTAAACTTCTTCTCTTTTTTTCTTGTTCCCCCTCATTCTCCATCTCCCCCCCCCCCTATACTTGAAGGGTTACTAATTTGGGGGAAGATGGATGAGAAAATGGTGGGAAAAAGAAAAAAAATAATAGCCATGAAAAATGCTTTAGAATAAGGAAATGGTGGTAATGGGGGAGCTTTCTAAAGGAGGTTTGAACCACAAACCTCATAGTTATCAATACGACTTTATGCCAATTGAGCTATGCTCTTGTTGGCATACAAAAAAAAAAAAAAAAAATTGACCACCAAATATTGGAAAACTTCAAACATTATTACTGAAAATCAAGTCGAACCAAATACGGTGTCTACACCCTTTTTTAAAAAAAGTTTGGTTGGGTGGAACATTCTGCCACTACGCGGAAAATACTTTTATTTCAAACGTTATACGTTGCCTATTAAAATTTAAGTCTCGGAATGTGTGGAAACATCTCTTTGATTTGATCTACCCTGTTTTTTTTTTTTTTTTTTTTTCCTTTTTAGTGAACTCAAGCAAGAACTAAAGGATAATACTTGGTTGCATAACATGGCTAGGTACTTTCTTATACAATCTTCTTAAATATTAACAACTAAAAGAGATTAAAAAAAATCTTATTTTCTATATATTTCTTTCTAAATTTTTCTAAAATTTTGTTTTAGCCTATTGTAGGAAGTACAGATACGAATACGAGACACGGACATGGTGACTCGTCATTCTTTTAAAATCTATGACATGGACATTGTTCACACGTAACTTCAAAGAATGAGACACGTGGAATAAACTTGATTTGTATTGATGTTGTAGGTGTGTGAGTGTACAATAATCTCTAATACATAATCATTTGATTCTCGCTCTCGTGTGTGTGTGTTTCACACGATGGATGGAATGCTTGTTCTCGAATTTGAAGTCGTCTTAAGGGCTTTGCAGCTTGTTCTTGAGATCGAAATTGTCTCAAGGGCTTTAGAGCTTGTTCTTGAGATTGAAGTTGTACCAAGGGCTTCATGAGCTTCAAAGAGTCTTTTGATCTTCTGGAAGTCTTCAAGAAGCTTTAATCTTCAGAGTCTTGAAGGTCCATCTGTTCTTCAAAAGGATTTGAGTTCTTCTAGATGGCTTGAGGTAGACTTCAGTCTTTAAGTCTGCAAGAGGCCTTGAGCTTCAATCGGTTTTGCAGTAAGATTTGAAGAAGATCTGAGCTTCGATCTTCATTTTGCAGCAGGACTTGAAGAGATTCTTTGTAAACCCGAGACTTCCCTTGGATTATTTTCTCTTGTCATCTATTGGTTGTTGTTATTCATTGTTGAGGAGAAATGACAAAGTTTTGTGGTTCTTTGTGGTTCATTATTGGTTGAAGTTGTTGGAACTACTAATTTAAAAGAAGAAATAGAATAAAATAAGAAAAAGGAAAGAAAATTAAAGGATGAAGGAAATGAAATAGGGAAATGAAAAAAAAAAGAAAAGAAAAGAAAAGAAAGGAAGTGGGAAAGGACAACAAACATATCACTACCGCCTAAGCCAACTCCAGCCCATTTTCAGCCCACTTCCAGCCACATTCCTCATCATTTTCCATCCAAATTTTCAGAACACTTGAGGGAGAGAGTGAAAGAAGAAGAATAAGAAGATTTTTGTGGTTTTGAGGTTGAAGAAGATAGGAAAAGCTCATGCAAAGCCAGCCATTGCAGAATCTGGGTGCAACCTGTCAACCTCTAATTTTTTATTCGGTTTGAGCTACACAGAAGGTACTAAGAGGTGAGGTTTGATTTTCTTGAAGGTTAGTTCATTTTCTAACAAAATTCATGAAGGAAGCTTGAGCTAAATCATATGAGAAGTTAATGGTTTTTGGAATGGAAAACAGAGTATAGGATTTTCGAGAAAACCAGAAGGATCTCTGGTGTTCTTTAGTGTTTTGAGCATTCTGGGGTATACAAGTCCAATCAGGAGCTCTATTTTATATGGTGGGAAAGATTATTCAATTTCCTACAACTTTCATGAAGAATTTGTGAGCAAAAAATGGCTTGAAGTAGGTTTAATTTATGGAGAAAGATAAAGGGCAGCAGAGAACCTCGAATCTGTGTTGTTTGTGTTCGGGGCATTTCTAGACAAATGGGTTGGGAATCTCGTTTTCATTTATTCAGGTACGTTGTAGAGTGTTCGAAAATGAAGAGTTTGATGTATAGTACATTAATTTGGGTTAAGTATTGAGGAAGTTATGGGTGTTGGAAGTTAGGGTATAGAGTCTGGAAAATCTGGAAAGTAGAATGTGAATGTGATTCTTAATTCAATTGTTTAGAAATTCATGAGCATGGAAAGACAAAGCTATCTATGGTTCTAATGCTCGGTTTTGGTTGTTTGACAGACCAAAAGGAAATAGGTCGAGTCTACAGACCAGGAAACTAGCTAAGACAGTGAGTGACAAAATGAATTTCGAAAATTGTTTCCAACGGTTGCTCATGTTTAGATGTTTTACATGCTTTTCTATGAATGATACATGGTTTTTATGAATGGTTTCAAGCTTAAGTTATGAGCTTAGATTTTCTAATGAGGTTTATAAATGCATGTGATTATTGAGTTTCTGAAAAATAGTTGAAACGACATCCTTTTAAGCCAAGCATGTATTAGCAAGAATTATTTAAAGAGTTTCAGTTTTTCCACGAGCAAGCTGAGTAAGCTTAAGTTTTACGAAAGATAACGATAAGTAGGCATGTTTTAATGTTTTCATGTGATTTTCTGAGATTTCTATTGACTACATGACAGAGATATTGAGCCCGAGGCTATATGGTACCGTGTGCACACAGGTTATATTTCGTTGTTGACGTTGAGTGTACACCGTGACAACGATACTGTCGTGAGTGATGGGCGGGCCCCACTACGACAAAGACGATGGGAGTGCTGGGCGGGCCCCACTACATCGTAGGACTAGTAATGTTGGTTGTACTGGGTGTGCCCTACACAACGTAGATCGGTCATGTTAGTTAAAACGTTTGATGTACTTGATATGCCTTGCTAGATTTTTAATGACGAACCTGCGATGTTTCAAGAAAGCTTCTATCGTTGCACGTTTATGTTTAACGCCTTGGTTGAGCTGTTTTATGCGTTAAAAGTTTTATCACGTGTTCTGATTTTTGAATCTACAGTTTTAAAGTTAGTCACTCACTGGGTCTCGTAGCTCATTCTTTCAAAATGTTTTTCCCACTTTTCAGGTAGAGATCGAGCTCCCGGTGCCTGATACACTGCCAACATCTGCTGAAAGTTCCAGATTAAGCTCCAGTACGTGGGTGGTGTTGTATATTGAGTCTGTCTATATTGTAAATGTTTTGTAAGGACTGGATACTTTACGGTTTGTGTAAGTTCTAGAGGTCGTGGTTGTATAAACCCCAGTTGAATATGTTTTGGGTTGTGATGTCTATATCAGGCTATTTTCCAAACCGAGTTATGTCAGGACGGCACCTCATGTATGTTAAAAGATTTTCAGGGATTCCGTTGTGTTGTGTTTCGTGTGGAATGTTTTATATCTAAGATTAGTATGTTTATCAGGTTCTACGTTTCAGGAAGGTCAACGGGTATCGTTAGAGGAGGACGATGTCCGTTGCCTTCATGCCATCTTTCGGGCTAAGCTAGCAGGTGGTCCGGGAGGGGGTGTGACAATCTGAGCTTTGATCTTCAGTACTGCAGCGGGATTTGAAGAGGATATGAGCTTCGATCTTCGGTTTTGCAGCGAGATGTGAGGAGGATCTAAGCTTCGTTCTTCAATGCTGCAGATGGATTTGAAGAGGATTTGAGCTTTGATCTTCGGTTTTGCAAGAGGAGCTTCAATCTTCGGTTTCTTTTGAGAGCTTCCTAATCTTCCTCTTCTTCCTTTCTTTCTGCCCTCCTCTCAAGTGAGCCAAGCCTTCCTATTTATAGAGTTTTTCAAAAGGCCTTCGTGGGCTTGGGCTTGATGCCATTTGGACCCATTCATGGGCATGGGCTTGAAATGCATTTGAGGCCATTTATGGTCTTGGACTTGAAATTCTGGGCTTCTGGCCCAATTATCTTAATGAATTCAAGTTTAAATTGAACTCAATTTAATCTAATTTCATGAACTTAACATATTTTAATTTCATGAACTTAGACAAATACTTGAAGAAAATTTTCTATGCCAACAAATGCCCCCTTTTCGAGATTTATGCACAAGTAGGTGTGAGTGAATCTCGAAAAAGATGACTTGGCAACAAAGGTATGAGAATTTTTTCCTTTCATAATTTTGACTATCCAATTTTTTCTTTTATTTGAACTGGTAGTATAATTTGAGGTTATTTTCAATTTTAGTTTGAACTTGGAATTAAATTTGAATTCTAGTTCAATCTTGCTATGAGCAAATTTTTGAGCATGAAGAAATTTGGATTTGAGATAAAAATTTAAAATTTACCACAAATTGAGTTTAAAAAAGAAACTTGAATTCTACCAAAACTTTTTTTTTAAAAAAACAAAATTCTAGCATGAAGAAATTTGGATTTGAGATAAAAATTTAAAATTGACCACAAACTGGGTTTCAAAAAGAAACTTGAATTCTACCAATTTATTTATTTTTTTTTAAAAAAAAATTGGAATAGAATTTGGTGTTTGAAATTTGGTCAAATTTTGATTTTGAATTAAATTTGGAGTATGCCCAAATTTCAAATTTGGGGTTTGAAACTTGGGGTTTGATTTTATATAAAATTTCAAATTACGAACTTGAATTTGAAACAAAATTTGAATTGGGACTTAAATCAACCTTGATTTGGGATAAAATTTTAGATTATACCCAAATTTTGATTTGAGGTAAAATTAATAAGCTTATTGTATCAGTTAGATGGTTCTAAGTTTGTTATTCTTCAGTTAGTTAGCTTCTATTTGTTAGCTGATTATTTTCTGTATAAATACATTCTGAGGGATATTTCATATGTATGAGTTCTTGGCATATTAATAATAGAACTCTCATTTCCCTTATACCACGTGTTATGGTATCAGAGCAAAAAAAAATTTCGTGCGTTCCTAAAAAGAGCCCTTTCCTCTTTTTCTTCTTCGCGCTCACTTTCTTGAATTAGTGGAACTCTGCTTCCCCTTTTCTCATGGCGGACGAATCTTCTTCAACAGCTTCAATTCTCGCATCTACTGAGATCGAAGGCCAGTTGAATCCGTATCTGCTTCATCACTTTGCAACGCCTACAACTACTCTTGTTACTCAGCAGTTGGTTGGTGCTAGCAACTATATCTCTTGGAGTAAATCTATGCTCCTTGCCCTATCTGGTAAGAACAAGTTAGGTTTCGTAAATGGATCTATTCCGAAACCTCAAGGTTCTCTTTCCTCTGCCTGGCAATGTAATAATGACATAGTGACTTCCTGGATCGTCAACTCGATTTCAAAGGATATTGCTGCTAGCCTGGTGATTACTGGTTGTGAAAAAGACATCTGGGATGAATTGAAGATCAGATACCGACAGGTGAATGGACCACACATTTATCAGCTTCGAAAGGATCTTGCAACTTTTTCGCAAGGATCTCTCTCTGTTGAAGCCTACTATGTGAAGATCATGTCTCTATGGCTTGAGTTGATTGAATACAGACCGACTGATAAATGTTCTTGCGGTGGTTCAAAGGAGTTGATTGCATTCTTTGATTCTCAGTTTGTCATGATCTTCCTCATGGGCCTTAATGAAGTGTATTCATCCCTTCGGACCCAGATTCTTCTAATGAATCCATTACATGATATTAACAAGGTATTCTCACTTGTTATTCAAGAAGAAAGGCAACACACTGCTGGAAAAACTCCTTCAATTGAGTCAATCGCACTTTCGGTTGCCAATGATACCTCGAAGAGAAATTCCAACTCGACTGATCGACCTAAGCGACGTGATGGACAGAGACAACCTCCGATTTGTTCCCACTGTGGAATTAGAGGCCACGTAGTAGACAAATGCTACAAAATACATGGCTATCCGCCTGGATACAAATTCGGGAATTCCAATGTCGGACAAAATTCTAAACCAACTACAGAAAGTGACAAGCAGTCAGACATTTCTGGCAAAGGAAATCAGTCAGCCTTCTTTGCTAGTTTAAGCAATGATCAATATTCCCAACTGATGACTATGCTGCAAAATCATTTGGGAACATCAGCTCCTTCAACTACCCCAAAGACTGAGGTCAATCACTTAACAGGTACCTGTTTCTCTGCAAACTCTTCGAATGATAAAAAGTATTTTCTAGCTTGGGTCATTGATTCCGGGGCATCCACTCATATATGCTGTAACCAATCACTTTTTATCAACATAAGGCCTGCTACAAATGTGGTTGTCACTCTACCTGATCAGAAGAAATTTTCTGTTAAACAGATTGGGGATGTTAAAATTGATGATGAATTTATTTTGACTGATGTGCTTTATATACACAAATTTTTCTATAACTTGCTTTCCGTGAGTGCATTATTGAAGGATTCTCGTTTTTCTGTTAACTTCTCTGGCTCTGATTGCTGTCTTCAGGACAAGTTAAGATTGAGGAAGATTGGCAGGGTTAGTTGTGTTGATGGCCTTTATTTGCTCCACTTACCTGATAGTTCTACTCAGAATTCTGCTGCTGTTGTATGCCCTGTTGTTGTGTGTTCTGTTTCTGCTGATGTTTGGCACAAACGGTTAGGACACCCTTCCTTTGCTCGGTTAAACTTGTTAAAGCCACAATTATCTTTTAGTGATAGTCAGAATAACTCTTGCCATATCTGTCCATTGGCTAAACAGAGAAAGCTCTCTTTTCCTTCTGTTAATCATGCTGCTACAAACATTTTTGATATAATACATTGCGATATTTGGGAGCCTTTTAGTACTCCAACTCATGCCGTTTATTCATATTTTGTAACCTTAGTTGATGACTGCTCTAGATATACATGGGTGTATTTGATTCAGCACAACAATGATGTTTTACATGTTGTTCCACGATTTTTTAAACTAGTGCATACACAATTTTCCAAAACAATCAAGACTTTTAGGTCTGATAATGCCCCCGAACTCAGTTTTAAGGAATTTTTTGCTACTACTGGCTCTCTACATCAGTTCTCTTGTGTAGCAACCCCACAGCAAAACTCAGTTGTAGAACGTAAACATCAGCACCTCATCAATGTAGCCAGAGCCCTCATGTTTCAGTCTCGGGTTCCTTTGATTTTCTGGGGTGAATGTATTCTGATTCTATCCAATTTTAACTTGCGTTTCGAATAGAATTTGAGTCTATACTTTGGTCAAATTTGATTTGAAACAAAATTTGGATTATGCCAAAATTTAATTTTGAGGTAAGACAAAACTTAATTTCTATAAAAAATCTTACTTTCGGATAGAATTTTTATTTTATCCAAATTTTGCTTAACTTTGAAATTGAATTTGAACACCGCTCAAATTGAGTTTTAGTTTTTTTTTTTTATTTGGGGTAGGATTTTAACTAGAACTTTAATTTGGAGGAGAATTCAAGACACTCCCAAGTTTGAAATAGAATAATTCTTTCTGAATTTTACCCAAGTCTTGGTTCGGACGAAAATTTGGAATTAACCAACTAACAAAATGGAATGGGCAGAAATTGGGTTTTAGGTACAATTAGTTAGTTACTCAAATTTTGGTTTAATTAACCATAAATCTTGGATTTTATTTTAAATAAAAAATCAATTAAACTTTGAAAGTGAGATTCTCTCATCTATTTAAAATAAAAGAATGAAATCTTACCTAAACTGTGTGATAATTTCTCAAGGATTTGGTGTTATATATACCGAAAGATGGATGAGTTTCACTTCATCTCTTGTGTCATCAAGATAAATTTAAGGAAAAAAATACACTTTTGGTCCCTGAAGTTTGAGTTAATTTACACTTTGGTCCCTGAGTTTTCAAACTCAACAAAAATACCCTTGAGGTTTGAGATAAGGAGCAATTTGGTCTCTGTCGTCCATTTTGTCGTTAAATACTAACAGACTGATGACGTGGCACGATTATTTTAATTAAAAAAATTAAATTTATTTTTTGTTGAAATAAAAATGTATTAAAAAAATAAAAATATTATTATTTTATTACTTTTTTTAATTCTTTCTCCGTCTCTCTTTCTTCTCCTTCTTCTTTCTCTTTTCCACATCCTTCTTTCTCTTCTCCATCTCCTTCTTCCCCATCTCCTTCTTCTTCAACTCCGGTGGCAGGCCAGTGCCGGCGCCGGCCACCGGAATTTTTTTTTCTTCTTTCTTCGTCTTCGTTTATTCTCTTCTTCTCCTTTCTTTTCTTTCTTCTGTTTTTTAACATAGAGAGATTCAAGGAGGACCCTCCTCCCTCTCCGGTGCCGAAATCCCTTTTCTATCTTTAAAAAAAAACAGTGAAAAAGGGGGGGGGGGGGGAAGAAGAAAAAGAAAAGAAGGGAAAGGAGAAAATAAGAGGATGGAGAAGAAGAAGAATAAGAGAGAAGGAGAAAAAAATAAAAAATAAAAAAGAACCCTCCTCCCTCTCCGGTGCCGAAATCCATTTTCTATCTTTAAAAAAACAGTGAAAAGGGGGGGGGGGGGAAGAAAAAGAAAAGAAGGAAAAGGAGAAAAGAAGAGGATAGAGAAGAAGAAGAAGGGAGAAGGAGAAAAAAATAAAAAAAAAGAATAAAATAATAACATTTATATTATTTTAATATATTTTTATTTAGAAAATTTAAAAAATATATTTTTAAATTAAAATAACAGTGTCACGTCAGCAAAGTGTTAGGGTTTAACGACAAAATGGACAACAGGGACCAAATTGCTCCTTATCTCAAACCTCAGGAGTATTTTTGTTGAATTTGAAAACTCAGGGACAGAAGTGTAACTTAACCCAAACCTCAGGGACCAAAAGTGTATTTTTTCCTAGATTTAATGTTTAGCTGACTGTTGGAATGCATCAAATTGAAGGACACATTGGGCTTCGTTATATCCAAGAAGAAGTCACGAACTTATTGGGGTCGTCTCTGATGTTTAAACGAAGTCTAAATTTTTACCTTGAATTAAATTTGGACATACTCCAAGTTTTCTCCCAAATTTGATTCAAATTCAAACTTCATTTCAAATTCTAGCCAAGGTGAATAGAGCTCAAATTCTGTTCAAAACTATGTCAAAATTTCTCAAATCAAAAGTTGGTGCATACCCTAAATTTCTCCTGAATCAAAATTTGGATAAGAATCAAATTTAAATTTCATTCCAAATCCAAGTCAGAAATTGGGTAGAACCCAAATTTTATTAAAAGTCAAAATCTTCTCAAATTAAAATTTGGACATACTCCAAATTTTCTCAAAAATTTCAAAATTTGAATAAAATTCAAATTTAAATTCTACTTCAAATTCATATAAAAAAAATAGTAGGGGGATTCAAATTTAAACTCCAAATCTTTTTGGAGATTCACTCACACATACTTGTGCATGAATCTTGAAAAGGAGACATTTGTTGAATGAGAAATTTCGGCCAATCACAAATTGCCACATCATTAATTTAAATTAATGGTAAATTAAATTTGAGACCAATTACAAATTTACACGTGTCCCTAAATTAAATTAAAAGACATGAAAAATTGGCAAATCATATAACGCCACATGTCTATTATCGATCCATCGGATGACATAAGCCAAGTCCAATCAACGTACGCCACATGGCAATTGGACCTAAGACTAATGTAACCCGAGGTCATTAAAGAAATTGGGCTAAATTAAAATAATTTAACCTTATTAAAAAGAGAAATTTGGGAGTATGACCAAAATATGGGGGGCGATTTTGAAATATTGCCAAAAAAATAAAAAACATTGAAAAAAGGCCACAGGTGAGTTAGGCATGACTAGACTTTTCCTAATATTCCATAGTTACCCCTGTTGCAGCCTGTAAACCAACCAACTCCTAAAATTACGTATTTGGACCCCAACAAACTGAATCTTTACAAAAACCTTAAACTTAGGCTAGGTGAATCCAACAAACTAAACCTTTTCAAATTTTAGATTATAAAAGTATTTTGTATTTTATATTTATTGATAAGATTCAAATTTCTCCAACTCCCTCTCCCTATTTCTATTGTTTTCTTCCTTTGATAACTTGTCTTCGAATGAATCGTTTTCTTCCTCGCCTTCTCCTCCAATCTCCTCCAAGCATGAACTAAGTTCCCACGTAGGGCTGCAAATTCTCACGGTCACAAAACTTTTGATCTCGAAACCTCTCAATATAGGTACGAATCTTATCTAAGTGGAACAAAAGATGCCAGGGGATCAACATGTAGTCAATAATTTTATTTTTTTTATTGCTTTTGTGTTGTAAGGTTGATTTGTTGTTCTCGAGTTTCAAAGACACTGTATTTGACGCTCACCTATTTTGTTGTTCTCAAACTGCAAAGACATTGTATTGTCCCCCATGTTGGTTTAAATACTATAAATTAGTAAAAATAGTATTTACACTATTGTTATCAAATATGACCAATTATTTTTTTAAAAGAAAACTTGAAATATAATATGTTAAGAGGATTAATTTTAGGGTTGTTCATCGTCTTATGCATCTAAAAGAGTAATTGTAATGAGATTACACAGTATTTGTGTTTTATGGAATTACACAGTATTTACATGTCTCAAACTATAGTAAGTATTTTTGTTGTTTTCAAACACATGATATTTTTGTATATTGAATTACAAGATTTTAGTGTTCTTGTTCTTGTTGATTGTTTTTTTGTCCAAGTTCCTTTTGATTTTTTATTTTTATTCTTATTTTGTTTGTTGTAAACAATTTTTTTTGGTTTATGGAATTTAAGTTTTGATTTTGTTAGTTGGAAAAAATTTGTGTTTTATGGAATTTAGGTTTTGATTTTGTTAGTTGGAAAGATTTTGTGTTTTGTGAGATTTAGGTTTTGATTTTATTAGTTAAAAAGATTTTTAGTTTTACCAGTTTTAGGTTGTTAGATTTGAATTTGAGTTTTATTTTGAATTTGAGGTTGTTAGGTTTTGATTTTGTTTTAATTCGAGATTTAGGTTGTTATATTTGAGTATGAGATTTGTTTCAATTGGGTTGCTTAAAATTAGGAATACACATTTTTTTTTTCCATACAAGGGCATTTTTGTCAGTTTATAGCAAATAGTAGATTTCCATTTTTATCCTTTTGCCATTTTTACAAGAAAAAATAGTTTTAGCTCTTTTTCAAATCTATGGTTTATTTTTAGCTATTCTTGTTGTTATCCCTATTAAAAAGGGATTGGATTAAATCACAAAGGTTGCCCAAGCTCAAAAGTTGGGCCTAAAGTCAACCAAACCCAAGCCCGTACTAGGTCCATCAAACTCTATAAATGGAGGAGGTCACCCTTCATTCTAGGTAGACATTCACACTCAGAGAAGCATTCAAACTCAAACACTTATGCATTCAGAGAATTAAGAAGCTTCAAGTTCAGTCGAAGAATCTAGAAGAGTCAAAAGCCAGAGAGTCCAGAGAACTCATAAGGTTCCGAGATTCAGAATTTAAAGGATTCAAGACTCTGAAGATTTGAAGACTAGAAGACTCCAAGAAGAGATCAGCAAGCCAACCAGCCAATCAAGAAGATCAATAAGTCAATAGGTCGATCATCCAAGAGAATCAACAAGCTAATAAGCCGATCCAATAGATCATCAAGCCAACAGGTCGATCCAAAAGATCATCAAGCCAATAGACCGATCATCCTAAAAGATCAACAAGCCTCATCAAGCCAACAGGCCGATCCAAGAGATCATCAAGCCAGCAGACCGATCATCTAAGAGGATCAACAAGCTAACAAGTCGATCCAAGAAATCATCAAGTCAACAAGTCGATCCAAGAGATCATCAAGCCAGTAGGTCGATCATCCAAGAAGATCAACAAATCAACAAGTCCATCTAAGAGATCATCAAGTCAAAAGGTCGATTATCCATAAATATCAGCAAACCAACAAACCGATCCAAGAAGATCAATAAGCCAAAGGCCAAAGTTTATATATATAGCCAAAGTTTATATATTTGTGAGAAAGAATCAGAGGATAAATATTAGAGATTGTAACACTTATACATCCAATTCAATAAAATCAAGTTCATTTCCACGAATCAAATCAAATTTCCCCATTGAAATATGTGTGAGCATACATACTATTTCTAAGCCTCCACTAGATTTTTCCAATGACAACAAAGCAACAAACACATAAAAAGAGCAATTATATTCGCAATTCCTTCTTATTTAAAATTGGACTTTATTATTATTATTATTATTTGATAAAAGAACATCATAAAAGAAAAGCAAAAAGTAGAATAGAAAGAAAAGGAGATGGGAAAAATTAGAAAGAAACCAAAAATCCCTAAAAACTCACCTCTCTCTCCCTCTTCATGCCTTGATTTCCTTCCTCACGTGAATCTAACTGGCCATCTCTCTCCCACTCTTAATTCAAATGAATGAGTGTATTCATTCACTAATAAGTGATTCTATGAAATTAACTATATTTATATGTTTCATTTACATATAAAATAAACTCCATTTAAATTGTATAAATATATAATTGAATTCATTTTCAATTGAGATGTGAAGTGAATTTATTTATTTATTTCACTTTTCCAATAATGATCATCCAATATTTTTTTTTATAAAAATGATACTACCATAAACCGATATTATTTTTCTCAAAATTTTCTTTATTTTGACAATGTATAAATATAATTCATTAAATAATACTATCAACTATATAATTGTCGTTTTTTTTTAAAAATAAGTTCAAGTATTTCAAGTTAAAATCAATATTCATATTTAATTCTAAATCTTTTATAAAAGTCTTAAAACAATATAATAATCTTATTTTACAAAATAACATATTAAACTAATATAAACCGAATTAATAACAATAACATGTTAAATTATTAAATTAAAAAATGTTATATGAACTTTAATTATATTAAATTAATATATAAATTATTTGAAGATAGATAATGATATTGTTGAAATAATACATCATTCTAAGATATTCCTATACAAAAATTCTGAAAAAAAAAAAATATGATTATCTAAATATTTAACAATCATGGTTATTTAAAGAAATCAAACATCTATATTTTCAAGTGACTAAAGATTATGATTACAACTAATTAGACTACCAAAAAAAACAAACATCCTTAAAAGTAAAATTTGCAGCGAGGAAAGAGAGAATTCCTATTTATAAAATTAAAAAAATAAATAAACATTAAATTTTAAAAAAAAGGTATTTTAGAATACCTCATTGTTATTAACCAATTTGGAATTAAATCCAAACAACACCATCATTACAATATCATAATGAGGGGACCACAAACCACATTAAATGTGGACAAACCGCAATTTATGCGGACTAATGTACCGATACCAAGGTTCGAACCCAGGACGTGATGACTTACTGCCAATCACTCCAACCAACAAAGCTACGAATCCAATCGGTGCTCATTTATGCTTTGTTAATATTGTATAGTTTACAAAGATTTTTTTTTTTTTTCTTCTAACAGGATATTTGGTATGCAAATCAAAATCACTTGTTTCCAAATTTTTTGAAATACAGTTCAACATAACTTATTTTAGGAGATAAAATGGAGCTTTATACTTTTCAAAAAAAAAAAAAAAATGGAGCTCTGTTTTAAGAGTTATAAATACCGCGTGAACTACGAGTGAAAAAACTTGTGTTCATTTTGAAACTTTATTTTGAGCTAATTGAAAAAGTCACCCATAAAGTAGAGTGGTTGTTACATTTGCACCCTTAAACTTTTAATTGTAAAAACTAAACTCTCAAACTTTAACCATTGTTAAAATTGGATGCTCAAACTAATACAGTTTTATAAATTATATCCCTTAACTTACATTATTATAATTGTAAAAGCTGGCCAAAAACTTTAAATTTTTAAAATTAAATCCTTTTAACTAACATAATTGCAAAACTTGGGTGCTTTTTGTTTTTTTTTTTTTTTTTTTTTTTTTTTTTTTTTTTTTTTTCAGTTTAAACCAATAAAAAGAAAACGAAAAAGGAAAAAATAATTGGCCATGGAGATTAGAAGTTTGAAAAAATAATTAGAAAATGAAGAATTGAGACAACGATTTGGTCGGTTGAGATTTAGATTTAGTCTTTGAAGACTCACAACAATGAGAGTGGCAACAACAATTGCTCCGACACCACCGTCTTCACTACAGCTTCCGAAGAAGTTGCTTAGTAGGTTGAAGATAGACTTTCGAAATTTATAGACTTTTCAAGAATATTCAAGATCTTCAACAAATCTCCTCAGATCAAGGGATTTCATTCGAAGAAGGCTTCTCACATTGATCTCGATAGCTAACCTTACCTTCGAACGCTATAAAAGGCAGCTCAAGGACCAAGTAAAGCATCTTCGATCATCTCCAGTTTTCTTAAGCTTTCGATTGTCTTTAGTTTTCTTTTTCTAATTTTTCTTTAGTTGTCGCTCCGAGTCCCAACTATTTCTCACCTTTGTTAGCTTATCCATAAAAGAATAAGAGAAGAAGTATTTGTCTCTCCTTGAAAAAGGTGAAACAAATTAGACAAAGAAAAGGAGTTGGTTGTTCTTTACTTTCTTATTATTTCCCTTGTATTTGTTTCTCTTGTATTAGTTCATTTATTTCAACTTTGTAAGTTTCAGTTTTACAGCAGCTTTATATTCATTTTATTCTATTAATATGAGTTCAATTTCTTTCTATCTTTCGTGCACTTTTATTTTTATCCTTGGTTCTTTTAACTCCAATATGAGCTAAACTCTTACTTGGGGATGTAGGTGTTAATATCTAACATGCGGAAGCAATTTTGGATCTTAGGCACATAATAGCATCAACTTGATCATACAAACCATGTTGTTCATAAGTTAAATAATAGAGTTTTGAATACCAACCTTTGTGTCACTCAAAATTGGACCGATTGCTTGATTGTTTCTCCACACAAAATGATCACGAACCACCACAAGTGTCTTCCTTGTTATCCTCATGCCTTGGAATAGATTGTGGGATTCTCTAGTGATGGAATTTGGAAGGGAATGAACTTGAGTTTCAAGCTTTGGAGAGTTTTGAGCTTTTGGGTTTAAGCTAAATTGACAGCATAACACTAAGCATTTGGCTGTGATTTCTTAAGCAATCATTCCTCTATTTAAGGAGAAAATCATGCACTCTTAAAGCTCCAAAATTAGAAAACAAGACAAGCCTTAATTGAGTGGGATTTGGTGGCTAATTGAGGAGGAGTGCATGGTCACCATACACTCCACCCCTAAAATTAATTTCTTTTTGTATTTCCAAATTCAAAATTTTAGTTAATTAATTAATAATCTAAAATTCTAAATCTAATTTTGAATTTCAATTTTTAAAATTAATTCATAATTAATTTAAAATAATTCATAATTAATTATATTAATTTAATATCAAATATTAAATTAATATTTTGCAACCAATCCCGATCATTCTCGAAATGTAATTTTCTAAACATGAATCCTTATTCACGTGTTCGATACTTAAATGGTATTTAAATATGTCAAACTCTCAAATTTCGGTTTAACTCGAAATTAAACCAATGTGTCGATGATATCAAATATGACTGATATAATGCCTAAATTGAATTCGAACGATTCAAATTCTTCCATCATATTGTACCAAGGTTTGTTCCTATATGAGTTAGCAAGGGGACCTAATGGACCTACAGATCATGGGCTCCAGTGATTCAAGGTTTAACCGGTTAAACTCATTAACCTAGTTAACCAACATTCGTTAACTACCGAGTCACTCCACTATAGCCTAGTAGTTGCACTCCCCTCACTGTAGATATATTTCTGTTCACTCGATACAACCATGATTAGTAAGTTGGCCCTTCACAGGTTGTTCGTTAACTATAGCTAAGTCAAATGTCTGTTTTACTCCTATAACACTTATTTGTTCCTTAAGTCTCATTGATCCTCTAATGAACAATTGGTTTGCGATATAACCATCAAATAGAGTCACTCTCGGGTCAATGAGATGGTGGGGACCTTTGTTCAAGCCCTGTAGTCAATACTAAGGGAACAACCTTTCTACTATCCCACAACGGATAAGAGTGAACTCGATCTTGTATGACTATGTCCCTAGCTGCCTATTCGATCTTATTCTCAAAATGGTAGACTTATTAAGTCGACGATGTTGGGTCACTCTCACCCATGCAAATCAAAGGATAATCCCAAACAATCAGGAGTTCAAAATTAGCTTAGGATTAAGATCGA
The DNA here is from genome assembly GCA_036850905.1 of Luffa acutangula. Taxonomy (NCBI): domain Eukaryota; kingdom Viridiplantae; phylum Streptophyta; class Magnoliopsida; order Cucurbitales; family Cucurbitaceae; genus Luffa; species Luffa acutangula. The sequence goes on along the minus strand of CM072094.1, from coordinate 5,266,860 downwards.
GTTACCTAGGTCATCGCATGAAATAGTCCGTCTCATCAGTAAATGACATTAAAAAAAAAACCTAATTGGTCAAACTAACAAAACATCTTGTTTCCTTGGCGATGAGCGTGTTGAAAACCCCCACAAATGTCCCAATTTTGAGTCTCCTCTTCTCACAATTTTACAAATTTATCCTATTTTAATATAGTACCACAACCCCCTCAAAACATTCCTAATTTATTTTTATTATTAGTTGTGAATTTCCTTTTTTTAGTGTGAATTTATGTCAAATCCCCATTTTAGTTTTTCTCTTAACAATATCTTCTTTGAGTTCAAATCTCCCTCCAAAATTTAAAAATTACTTTATATAAAATGTATCAATTATAAAAAACTCAAAAAAAAAAAAAAAAAAGAAAAGAAAAGAAAAGAAAATATATTAGTGAAGTATTCAAACCTTAATTTTCTAAAAGTAATATTGTTGTTCACTTTTAAATGATATAGTCACCACGGTTGAGTTTTAAACTTTAAAGAAACTCTTTTCAATTGATATACATATACATTTGTTATTTCTCGAGTCAATGATTGCTGGGAAGTTGTCAACAAAAGCATAGCTCAATTGACATAAAATTGTACTAATGACCAAGAGGTCTGTGGTTACATACTCACTCCATTTAGCATTTAACATGTTATTTAATGATCATTTAATAATATAATATTTTATTCCACGGGTCCCACATAATTCTTAAATGCTTCCTCCATGAATAATAATAAATGGAGGTAGTATGGAAAGCCGTAGTACTAGAAATTTTCTCGCAATGCCACTACACAGAAAGTACTTACTTTCGGTGAAAATTTCTACTATTACGATAATACATACTCTCTCCATTCAACATTTGATAGGTCACTTAATAATATAATATTTTATTCCATGGGACCCACACCTTAAATGTTTCTTTCATGGTAAACAATGAATAGAAGTAGTATAGAAAATTTTCTATACTACCGTAGTACTAGAAATTTTCCTTAAACCGTTAAACGTTGACGGTTAAAATTTAAGTCTTGGGAATACTTGGAATGCATCTCTTTGATTTTATCTACTTTGTTTTTTTTTTTTTTTTTGGTTTTTAGTGAACTCAAGCAAAAACTAATATTTGGTTGTGGGTCCACAAACTTATTGATTCATATTCAACACTCTATTATGGATCCCACAAACTTATTAATTTGTATTCTATACTTTATTAAGGATCTCATAAAGTTATTAACTCCTATTCTGTTACACCTCGTCCCAGATTACCTTACAGAACCTAAGACGTGACATGCCGACAATAGATCTCAACTAAACTATGAAATCCATTGCCAAACTTAGCAAAACAAAACTCATTTTTCCTTAAAACCATGAGTGGCTAGCAAAACTTTACTAAAATAAAAATAAAAATAAAAATTTCGGTAGAGTTTCCCCTGAAAATTTGATAAAACACACCTGCAATTGAAAATACACTCCCAAATGATTTTTTAAAATCCAACACTACTACCAGTACGTCGTAAACAACAATCAGTTCAGGAACCAACAACCACAACACAACCACTAATGGAAAACTCAAGTCCTAATTTAAAACTCAATATAAATTCAAATGATACAACTTATAGAATGATGCTAGCCACTTTAGTTATAAAAGTAAAAACATCAATATTACATTTACATGCAAAATGATGTATAATCTAAATAAGACTAGTGGCAGATCTCGATCTCGATAGGCTCGTCGGAAACTCAAATGCTACCTGGTAAAAAAATTAGGAAAATAGTGAGCTAAAAAGCCCAGTGAGTGGTAGAAGTTTATAAGAAAATAAATTTAAGGAGACTAATAACATAAACAATCATAAAAAGGTAATTAACAAGAACGTAAAATAACCTTTTGAAAGAAACCTTGAAACACTTGTAACTTCTATTGCAAATACACAAAGTTAAAGCATTTTATACCATGAGAATCTTTTAAACGTAAACTTTAACACATATTTGTGTGGCTAGGAAATCCATCACTAAACATGTACCCGAAAACTGGTCATACTAGCGTAGAGTAGTCTCAATACGCATAGCATGCATAGGTCGAATCCCCATGCATAGCAGAGCAATTGGTCATACTATGGATCGAGTAATCTCAAGATACATAGCAGAGCAAATCCTGGTCATACTAGGTACCGAGTAATCTCAAGGTACATAGCAAAACAAATCCTAGCCATACTATGTACTGAGTAATCTCAAGGTACATAGCAGAGCAAATCGTGGTCATACTATGTACCGAGTAATCTCAAGGTACATAGCAGAGTAAATCCTGGTCATACTATGTACCGAGTAATCTCAAGGTACATAGCAGAGCAACTAGTCATACGCGCGTAGAGCAACCCCCAAAGGGAAAAACACCCCGACACACGACCCAAAGCCTATGTGTGTGCCGAAGTGGGTCCCAAAAGACCTCATATATCATAACTACACCACGGAAACACATTCACGTAAGTGTATCGGGAAATCACTGTGGGTACATCATCTGAGCAATTGTAGGATTGAAATTCCCAATTCCGTTACAGCGGAAGCAATTGGACCGATTCGCAATTTAATTTCGTTCTACAAAATACTGGTACATTGGCAATTACGAATTCATAATTCTACAAAACTAAGGTTAAGCAAACTCACCGTCGTCTGACGACTCCGAATTCTTCAAGAACATCTTCTTGAAGTCAGGGACCAAAAATGAAATCTTGGGACACCACCACAAGATTACCCTGCTATCCTCTGAGTTTGGAAACGAGATTGTGGGATCTCATCTTTCTAGAATTTGGGAAGTAACAGAGAAGAAAAAAAAACTTCTTCTCTGTGTTTCTTATTGAGAGAGAATGAGAGAGTTATTCGAGACTGAGAGATCATGTCAGAGAGTAAAAAAAAAACAACTTATTTTCAATCCTGCCAAGACCCCTCCAAATCTATCTTACGTGAGTTAGGAATTGGTTATCAAATAACCAATTTAATTAATCAAAACTATTAATTAAAATAAATTAATAAAAATAGATTTAATTAATTAATTATATGCTAATAAATTAATCATATTAATTAATTAAGCATACTCGCATTCAAATCATATTTAAATACATTGCACTCACATAATATATAGTTTTAATTAAAATTAATTAAATCACATTTAATTAAATTAATAAAACTACACAATTAATTAATTCTTTGACCAATTAAATATCACATATTTAATTAATCAAACATTTGAACCATATTCAAATGTGCATCTCTCTTATAACCTATAGTTTTATTAAATCAAATTTAATTCAAACTAAAATAATAATTAATTAATTCACAATTAATTAATTAATTAATTTATTAAATATCATATATTTAATTAAATATATATATATTTGAACTCTTTCAAATATATATTATTCTCTCATTTAATAAAGTTTAATCACATATATTAAACTTTATATTATAATGTATCACCATACATTATGTTAATTGTATCTTATACAATTAACTTGATTTCCAAAATTGAATTTAAACTCTGCAAATTCTTTCCAGATAAATTGTTCCCAATTACTCTTTACGAGCTAGCAGGGGGACCTAATGGACCTACCGATCAGAAGCTCCAATGATATGAGGTTAACTGACTAAACTCATTAATCGAGTTAACCAATAGTCATTAACTGTGGGTCACTCCACTAAAGACCCACAGTTGCACTCTTCTCATTGTAGAATATTTCTGTGTCCACGGATATTGACCAATAACGGTAAGTCAATCCTTCACAAGTGTTCGTAACTTCAGTTGGGTCAAATTACCGTTTTACCCCTGAGTTACCTTTGGCTCCTTAAATACCAGTGCTCCTCTAATGAACAACCTGTTTATGGTCCAACCAGTAAACAGAAAGTCCCTCTCGGGCCAATGAGAGGGCGGGATCCCTTTGTTCAAGACCCGGAGTCACCACTTAAGGGAACACTCATCTACTTCTCCTAGAAGCGGGAAGGAGTGAATTCCATATTGTGTTGTCATGTCCCCAGCCCCCACTCGGTCTTGTCCCCAAGAAGGTAGGCTTGTTGAGTCGGCGTGCAGGCCACTCTCACCCGTACTAATCAAAGGACAATCCCTCATGAGAATGAGTTCATGACACACTCAAGATTAAGACTGAGTTACCTAGGTCATCCTATTGAAACAGTAACCTAACTAGTTAACGGTGTTACATCTAGTGGTTTACTATATCGTGGTCCGGTCTTATGCAAACTCATTGCATAGGATACCCCCGCTCGCATGTCTCCTACATGGACGCCTTGGATCAATACGTCTGTATCGAATACAAAGCGGGTCGTATCACATAGTGTTACCAAGATAAGGTACCCAGCCTTATCCCTGTACTATAGACCTTTTAGGTTGTTACTTGAACACTGATCCCCGTATGTCCCTACATACTAGTTCAAGTTACATATCAACAACCTTGGATCTTAGTTTATTGGATTTTGGTCATATTGTGCAATTCTAGACTTAATATGACAATAACACTTTATTGCATAAACCTCAATAACACTTTACTGATACAAATGTATAATCCGTTAATCATTCACTATCTACGAGTTTTAGGACATAAAACCCAACAATCCAGTGGTTTGAAAAAAAAATCTTTATCTTTTAAACCAAGTTCACAAACCACACAAAAGCCATAAAATTTCAAATAAAGTTCTCATAGCTGAAAAATCATAAACTAATGATCATTTTTCGTAGTGAAATTACCATACACAAGATTTTTCTTTCATAACTCCAAAATCCATTTATCCAACTAAAATCGTGATTTGAACATTGTCAAGTGATCACTTTCAAAACTCATAATAATTGAACTTACCTCAAACCATTTAAATTCTTTCTTCCATTTGTTTAAAAATCAAGAGATTTCTAGATTTTTTTTTTCCTCTATAACTCAAATAATAATGAAGTAAATTGATATGGCTAAAATCGTACATAAGTACAAATCTTTTGCAATTCCATAGTACTAAATTTACAATTTCAATTGAACAACATAAATCATTTCTCACCATTTCAAATTCATCTAGCAAATAATAATCCAATTCATAGAATAAACATAAATTGCCTTAAAATCTCCATAATCATCAAATATCCAATTTTTCATATTAACACAAATCATCACTCCTTTAACTTTTATCAATTAGTAAAGTAGTAGAAAATTTAGTAAAAGTAACCACTCACAAACTTTTATTGGTGAGGCTCCCATCCATAATTAGTCAACTCAATCTCCATTTGCCCTGGAATTAATTTGAACATAATATGAGTAGTTCCTTAATTCCAAGGATCCAAGCTAAAATTCAACACCAAAAAGAATTTTCTCTCATCTCTTTAACTCTTATGTACCCTCATTGTACTTTTCAACAAAAAAATATTCCAACTTTTCTAACTTTTTACTATTCATCTTCTTATTCATTTCTCCATCCAAGCATTCCTCTTTTTTCCTCATCTTCCTTAGTTTCCCTTTCATTCCAACAACCCAATTTCTCATAAATAGTTTCACATTAACTTCAAGAAAGAACATAGTAAAATAAACAACCTAATACAAGTCATTAAAGGAGGGTACAAGAATTCATGAGACTATATCTCTCCATTTCCATAATACTCATATTTGCTGCAATATTGATACAAGTCTAAAACAATGGTAAACTAGCCCATTTGCATCAACAACTTCCATTCCTAGTTTCTTCATCTTTTTCCATTTTCTTTTTTTTCATTCTCATAAAAAAAAAATTGGGTTTTCTTATTCCTTTTCCTTCTTTTACTTGAATCAACCCCAAACAAAGAATACACATGAAGCTCTATGAAATTTCTTGAACAATAGAAAGAAACCATAAGTTTTTTTTCTTTTTTTGGCATTAAGGAGAATAACCCATGAACTATAATCTAGGTTTTCCATTTTCCCAAGCTATTCTCAAGAGAAAGATGACTTACCAAGTTGAATCCTTGCTTAAGAGCTTCTTTAAACTGTTTCCGGCGAGATTCCAACGAGGTTCCGACGATTTCTCCTTCTCTCCTTCTTTTCTCCTTCTTCCTCTCCCTCCATTTCTCTCTTTCTCCCTTGCCGATGGGTTTCTCCCCATTCCTTCTTTTTGTTTTTTTTTTTATTTTTTTTAATATTTTTTCATGTGCCACACAACTCTCTCTTTTCTTTCTTTTTTTTCTTCACGTAAGCCACACAAAAGTTTCTTTCTTTTTTCTTTTTTCTTTTTTTTTTAACTAAACTTTTAATTATAATAATTGGACTTGGGTCTTTCTCCTTTTCTTTTTTCTTTCTTTCTCCAACTTCCAAAAATAAAAGGGATATCCTAAGAAATGGCCAAAAATTACAGGGTATTTCTGAAAAATGGCCAAACTGTATTTTTTAATGAAAAATGGCCAAATCGATTTTCTAACCTATTTTTGTGGGATTGGAACTTCCATTTTTACCCTTGAGTCATTCCACACGTTTCTCCCCTATATTTGTGCAGCCTTATCTGATGATATTTAAAAAAAAAATGAAAATCTGTAACCTCCAATCCCATGAATCAAGGAATGATAGTTACAGAATCAATCCTTTTGTCTTCCCAAAATATACATTTTTTGGCTTTGGTTTTTCAGAATTTACAACATCAATTCTCTCTTCATTTTCTTATTAAAATGGTGGGTCCTAGCTTCGGTCAAATTGTCCTATTTGTGAAAAAATGGTTTATATCTATATAAACCAAAAAGTTAGAAGAGAATCGAAGCATGCATACCCTTGAATGTCGACACAACCTCCTCAAACTCCTGAATGTTCTCTCGAATGTCTGCGTAAATACAGTGTAAATCTGTCAAAGGGTTTGAGAATCGGGATCGAAAAAGAAGAATGATGGGGTTTGCTAGAAGGAACGAGGAATGTTGGAGAAGAATCAGTTTTGGTCTTTCCCGAAGGAACGAAGAATCGAGAAGCTGAAAGGGTTTCCTTCGAAGAACGGTACGGTTTCTCTTTTTTTTTTTTTTTTTTTTTGAAATTGGGGTTTCAAAGAGAGAATATGAAGAGTTTTTGGTCAATTGCTTTTATTTTCTCATTTACAGTGATATTAATGGGATTGATGAGCCTTTTTATTTTCTCTTTTTGAAATTGGATCCTTTTGAAATTGTTCATGTTTGATATGATGTTTTAGGTGCAACACTTAATGATGTCTACCAAATGTTATCACTGGCATTTTATTCTTGAGCTGATGTTTTAGATGCATGAAGTTGTTCTTCATTTTTTATTTAATCTAAGTTATTAGTTGTTCTTGATTTTTTATTGAATCCAATATATTGGGGTTAAATTTTGAGTTCTCCTGTTTTTTCTCTCTTATTTGAACTTAGATTTCTTGTTTTAAATTTAAGTTACCAGATTTATTTGTTTAATTTGAAATTATGTTATTGATTTGGTTGTTGAATCGTAAGAATCCTAGATTTTCTCACTGATTTACAGTGTATTTTTGGTTTAATTTGAAATTCTATTATTGATTTGGTTGTTGAATTAATTAGTAAGAATCCTAGATTTTCTCCCTAGTTTACCGTGTGAATTTAAATTTCTTTGTTTTAAATTTAAGTTCTCAGATTTATTTGTTTAATTTGAAATTATTTGGTTGTTGAGTTAATCCCTAAAAATCCTAGATTTTCTCCCTGGTTTTAAACTGTATTTTCGGTTTAATTTATTTATGAATGTTGGGTATTTTCGTCCACTTTGTTGCCAAAAGAATTTACTAAAATTAGCTTTTGGTCATTTCTCAGAATGAAAACACGAATGGCCATTTTTCAAAACAGCTATTTTAAAATGGCCATTTGTCTGGTTGCCCCAAAATAAAAAGTCCAATTTCTTCTCACTTATTTCCAAATTAATTTCTTACCCAAGTTGGGTATACTTCCAGGACAAAACAACCCCAGATTTCATAACTTCAAATCCTTGTCCCAAACACCCCCTCTTTGATAATATTCAGTTGCATAGTATGGGGGAGGTATTTTAGCCCCTTGGGTAGAAAGAACCCCTTTAACAAGTTCGTTTTTTTTTTTTTTTTTTTTGTGAGTACATCAACATTTGGGGTGGAGGATTCGAACCTCTGACCTCATGGTCGAGAGTACATGCCAATTACCGTTGAGCTAACAAGTTCGTTTTGAATGTGAATAAATTTTTCTTAAATTTTGTTGAAGGGTATGTTTGATTTAACTTTTCAAGTGTTTAACTTTGAAAATAAATCATTTTGAAAAAAAATTTAGTGCTTGACAACCACTAAAAATGACTTATTAGAAAATGAAATTGATAAATAAATCATTTTGAGAGGAACACTTGAAACCAATTTTTTTTTTAAAAAAGTCTTTTTATACATTTGTATAAAAACATTTGTGAAGAAATACAAAATGTTTTTTAAAAAATGCATTTTTGGAAAAAAAAATAAATTAAAATGTATTTCAAATGGACTCTTAGTCTACCAATTAACCATTAGTAAACATAACTTATCGATTAAGGCATTAAAAAAAGAAAAAAAAAACTACTAGCTTTGATATATAAAATGTGTAATTTTAAACACATCCATTTCTTACTTTACGATGCACCTGCCCATTTTCCAACCTAACCTCCGTTTTGGACCAATGATCATCAGCATTATGAACAGATACAATTCGTCAAAGAAGACCGCAAAATTTTCACCATGTGCTTTTTGACGCTGCTCTATTGCCGATTGGAGGCGATTCTTCAAGCAATTCATGGACGATGATAACTCTCTCCTGTACACCAAATTACACTCTCTAATCGGATCTTACACTTACTCTGTTCTGATTTTCCAACTCTGTTTTCATCAATTTGAATTCGAAATCCAAAATCAGCACTGCGTATTGGCTGATTTAGGGTTTTTTTTTCTCGGTGCAGATTCAACAGCAGACTTATTATCTAAGCAGAAGTATTTGATTGAGGTCTGAAATTGAGTCTCCACATATGTAAAAAAATTAGGAATTATCTTCAAGGCATCAGACTTCTTCTTCATGAGGAATATCCATGTATAACGTGAAAAATCATCTACTACGGATAAAAAATACTGGTGGCCAGAATGTGTTGGTTTGTGGAAGGGTCCCCAAGTATCACAATGAATGAGATCAAATCGATTAGCAGAAATATGATTATTGGACTGGAAAGAAAGTCTACGTTGTTTGGCTAAGGGGCAAATCAGACAAGCTTAGCTTCTGTAGTGCTTAGGGACAAAATCTGTTTGAGTGCATTAAGATGTTTGAAAGACGGGTGACCTAAACGGACATGCCATACAGAAGATTTACATTTCGAAACATCAGAACTACAAACAGCAATGTTATAAGAAGAAACAGCAGAATTGACAACATTTTCAGATAGTAAATGTTCCTGTCTTAAGAGGTATAATCCTTGCGACAACCTAGCCTTGCCAATCATCTTCAAAGAGAACTTGTCCTGAATTTGACAAGAGCAATCAGCAAATGAAACTAAAACAGGTAGTTGTGTAATGATAGAGCTGAAAAAGATGAGGTTAAAATTGAAAGTAGGGACAAACAACACATTATGCAGAGTCAGTGCAGGAGATATGTCCACATAACCAACATAATCCACAATAATCTTAGTCTGATTTGGTAGAGTAACCGAAAAACCAGATACTTTTTCTAGCGATGAAAATAGTGCTTTTGAATAACAGATATGTGTCGAAGCACCAGAGTCAATCACCCATGAATGTGAAGCAGGAATAACAGAAGAACAAGTACCTGCTATGTGAGATACCCCAGTGGAAGAAGTCGCAGGATCGTTCTTTACAGACTCGTTCTTTACAGATGCTAAGTGAGACTGAAGGATCGTCATCAATCCTTGGCATTGTTCCAGAGTCAAATTGGGAATATTAGGCGATTTCGATTTGGGAGCAGGAGTGGAAGATCGTGGATTCCGGTATCCAGGCGGATAGCCATGGATTTTGTAGCAACGATCGACAGTATGCCCAAGAACGTTGCAATGCGTGCAGTGTGGTCGTTCTTTCTTCTTGACAGATTGTGAACGAGGAATAGAAGATTGAGAATTTTTCGCAAGCAAGGCAGTGGTATTAGTGGACGGGAGTTGGGGAATCGTAGGGCTTGTTGAGGCACGTTGTTCTACTTCTTATGCAATTAGAGAAAAGGCTCGAGCAAGAGTAGGTTCTAGTTCCATCAGCAATAATTGAGTGCAAATTTGGCTAGAAGAATTGTTCAATCCCATTAAGAAAGCCATCACGTGTTCAGTTTGAAAATACTAAACCAATTCTTTCACTCCTCCATAAGAACACTTGTCGCAGGTGCAAGAAGGACGGTAAGATATCAACTCGTTCCACAGGGTCTTCAGTTTTGCAAAGTACGCCCAGAAAGCTGATCTTGAAGAAGATTAGAGATTTCCCGCCGGAGTTGATATATACGGGGTCGATTTTTGCATTGATAGCGTTGCTGTAGATCCAACCACATCTCTCTGGCAGTATCAGAAAAATTGAGACTAGCAGAGATTTCCTTGGACAAGGCATTAAGAATCCAAGCCTTGACGATGCCATTGCAGATCTTCTGGGAGTGAAGCAATTCTCTAGTGGGTTGTTCAATGGAGCCATTGACGAAGCCTTCTTTATTCTTCACCATAAGACCAAGAAGCATAGATTGGCCACAAGATGTGTAATTTGACTCTGTGAGAGGATCAGAGACAAGCACGAGGTTAGTTCCATCAGAATGATGTAGAAAGTATGGATTGACGTACTGATCAATTACAGATTGATTGGTCGGCTGATTAGTGGAAGAAGAAGCAGTCGAAACTGAAGGATTAACATCGGCCATTTGGGCAGGATGATGGAAAAAGGCAAGAAGACTCTCCAATGGATAACAGAGGATTTTTAGTCAACTGATACCATATTGACACTTAGGGGCTGTTATATCTGGTGGTTATAATAATCTGGGAATTATAATAGTCTGGGGGTTATAATAATCTATGTTTGGGGTGCAGATTATTATAATCTGGGATAAAATCATCTGTGTTTGGGGTGTAGATTATCATAGCCTGGGATAAAATAATATGTGTTTGGGGTGCAGATTATCATAGTCTGGGATAAAATAATGTGTTTGGGGTGCAAATTATCATAGTCTGGGATAAAATAATCTGTGTTTGGGATGTAGATTGTTTTAGTATGGGTTAAAATATCCTGTGTTTGGATTGCTGATTTGTTTCACATGAGAATCTGAATCAAATATTCAAGGTGATTTTTTTTTCCCGACCATTTTTTTATTCACTCAAACAACTTCGTATGTCCAATATTGTAGTTTGCAAATATGAATAAAAAATGAACATGGATTCAATTGTTACAAAAAGAAAGTATTGGGTAGACGGGTTGAATGATGTCTTTAACTTAATGAAACAAAAAGAACCCAAGGTAAGGGTTCACTTTCTTTGACTTAGGGTCATGATTTTTCCACAATTGAAGTTATTACATTATTTCATATTGGAAAACCATATTTGTTTCAATTATGCATTTTGAACGTAAAAATGATAAATGCTTACGTACGAAGAAATTATGTAATAGAAGTCCATATTTATATATGTAGAAAGACAACCTAATATTTAACTCCCTACGGTTGCAAAATATATATATATATATATATATATATATATATATATATATATATATATATATATATATATATATACATGTGGGAGGTAAGGTTGACGTCTAGTGGCCACGCCCGTGGTGGCACAAAAATACATTTCCATATACATATATGAGCACAAAATATAGATAGAAATGTCTTCAAATAACAGATAAATGTGAAGCAGCACATTGGTCGAGGAACGGTGACTCAACTGTGTTTGTCCAAGAGGTATTCACAATACTCCAACTTCAAAGGAGCAGAAATTGAGAAGAAGCTCTCTGTCGCTTTCATGTTATTGAAAAGGATATCCACGAGCTTCACCCTTTTTCGGTTCTCCAGGTCGGGTACCTCCATCAAGTGGGAGACAATTTTATCCCAGAACTCTGCCTCTGTGGCACGTTTTTTGTCTGGCCATTCAGCAATGGACTTAAGTTGTTCTGTGAACGAGCCCATTCCCTCTCTCACAGCTTCTGCGATGTGCATGTTAGGCCCAGATCTCTTTCTCTTACTACCACGTGACGAATTCCCGGTTGCGTAAGTTTGACTGTCCGGCGTCACCTGAGGCTCATCCTCTGACATGTTCACATTAGGCATGGTGAACGACGGGATGGGGATGTCGTTGTCCGGAGATCCACTTAGGTTTACTGCATCATCTGGTACGTTAGACCCCATCTCTACCATCACCTCTGACACCCCCCCTCGTGGCTCTATCCTTCCCAAATACATATGCCAGGTCCTCAAAATGGGGGAAAGGCTTGTTAAGCATGCCCTTTGCGATTGGATGATTCTGCATTCACCCGAAAGTTTATGTTAGAAAGCAATAAATTTTGCGTAGTTAACACGGTCAAATGTTCTTACCTTCACCCACAAGTCGAATATTTCTTTCTCCGCATCGATGCACTTAAATTCCTCGTTCCAGCCGAAGCCACTGCATCCAGGGCCCATCATCTCCGCAATAGCCTGGTATTGTTTCTTCAGGGTGCGGACCCTAGATTAAATGCAGCTCTGTGCTGGAACGTCCCGTCCAGGAAGCTTCTCCCTCATCAAGTGTTCCAGTTGCGCTTGATACCCAGATCTGAACGTCCCATTATCGAACCTCCAACCGCTAACATGAACTAAGGACACGAGGGACTCAACAAGCTTCGCGTCCTCGTTCTTCGTCCACGTGTGTCTCGGAGCTCTAGGCGAACTGGTCATTCTGCCTTGTGAATAAGTACATTTTGGAAATGTTAAACTATAACGTAATAAAGATGTTGTACATAGATTCATGAATGAAAATTGCATTAATCAATAAGAAGTAGTACATTAACGTTAGGATTTTAAACAGTCAATACAACTATTGATCCTGAATACTAGAACTAGAATAACCGATTCATAACATCGATAAAGCAACGTTAATCCACTAAGTATTACGTAACTCCCATTCCGAAAACATATGTTCTGCCAAGTCATCCCTCCACTGGCTCCATTCGTCGGAAGTCTCAATGAAATTGATATTCTCAGAATCAGTTGTAGCCGATGCAGAATCCACCTCATCTAGATCATCGGGAATTTCACGGTCACCCATCTCCCTATTGATAAGATTGTGTAGTAAGTAGCACGCTGCAATGGTCCGTCCTTGAATTCGAACTGGATAGTACGATTTCGAGCGGAGGATGGCCCACCTTCCTTTTAACAAACCGAATGCCCTCTCAATCACATTCCTTGCAGATGAATGCTTCATGTTGAAAAATTCTTTGGGAGTAGTTGGTGCATTTCCCGCACCACGCCATTCAGATAGGTGGTAACGTTCCCCTCTATACGGTGCCAGGAAACCCTCTACATTAGGGTACCCAGCATGGCACAGATAATAATATCCTATGGAATTTTATATTGGCCCAGTTCATCTTCCTAAGGGTTTTATGGTGAAAGGAAAAAAATGTTTGATTATTTACCCTTCAGAACTTTTAGTCCGTTCGGTCGTGATATTGCATCTCTAAGAATTCGAGAATCAGCGGCAGACCCTTCCCACCCAGGTAGGACGAATGTGAAATCTCCTTTTGTATCACAAACAACAAACATGTTTGTTGCAATTTCACCTTTCCTTGTTCTATACCTCGGACAATCGAGGACACTAACATTGACCTTCACGTATGTTCCATCTAACGCACCAAGGCAATTCTGCGTTGACATAGTATAGGTAATAGTGGTTCATGTTTCTAACACTAAAAGTGAGGCCGAACTTAGATAAAGTTGGATGATTAATGATCTATACCTGAAACCATTTCCACCTCGGATCCGTACAGGAGGTCGTGACTGGATCAGGTTTTTTTATAAGAACTTCATGTAGTCGTAACACCCCGTGAAGGACGGAGTTGAAGTGCCTAGAAACTGTCTCCCCAAACTTAGCGAACTGCGTACGAACTACTCGATTTTTAACGTCATGGGCTAGGATGTGTAAGAAAATGGCAACCATCTCTTCTACATCTACGACCTTTGTTCCAGTTAAGCCGACAACTATTCTTAACAAGGTGCGAAGTATGGAAAAACATCTTCTGTCCATCATTGTACTCTATCGACAACGTAAGTCAGACTCGTGTATAAGTCTGAAGAATGTTAGCTGCCTAATGTGGTGTCAGAGGTAGGGTGATTGGTGTTCTATTCTTCTATGATCGTTCATATATAGATCTAAGAGTAGGAAAATCTGAGTTTGCGCTGTGGTGAAGGTTGTGAATATGGCCACTAGTTCATGCTCATCTAGATCATCGGGATCCATACTTACACTAGGAGACAAAGGGCCAAAAAAAGGAAAAAAAATTCAAAAAATCATGTACAAACATTTCGTTTAAATCAAATAGGCTAAACAAGAAGAAATAAAACATTTTTATTACAATTGTAATGCAATATGTTTTAAAATTGTAACGCAATATGTTTTAAAATTGTAACGAAATATGTTTTAAATCGATTTATGAAAACATGTTTAAGAAATGTAATGTAAGTCATTCTGAACAAATACAAAAAAAAAAAAAAAAAAATTACATTTGTATTAAATTGTAACGCAATATGTTTTAAAATTACAATATGTGACATATTTGAAGAAAATGTAACCCAAAATTCGATTTATTATCTTGTTCGTTTTCATTCACCACGCAAAAATTGTTTTTTTTTTCTTTGTTCTTATTTTTTTTCTAAACAAATTGTTTCATCCAAATATTGTTGTTTAAGAAACCCATTATTTAGAATCTTTTTTCTTTAAAAAATAAATTCTAACAAAACAAGTTATAAAAAAATTTTTAAAAAAATTGTTTCAAAATTCACTTCCACATTTTCATTCACCACGCGAATGTTTTTTTTTTTTTTTTTTTTTTTTTTTTTTTTTTTTTTTTTTTTTGGTTCTTGTTGTTTAAAAAACTCATTCTTTAGAATCTTTTTTCTTTCAAAATTAAATTTTAACAAAACAATTTATAAAACTTAAAAAAAATTGTTTCAAAATTCACTTCAACATTTTCATTCTCCACATAAGACTGTTTTTTTTTTTTTTTTTTTTGTTCTTTCTTTTTATTTTTTTCCAATCAAATTGTTTCATCCAAATAGTGTTGTCTAAAAAACTCATTCTTGAGAATTTTTTTTTCTTTCAACATTAAATTTTAACAAAACAATTTATATAACTTAAAAAAAATGGTTTCAAAATTCACTTCAACATTTTCATTCTCTACATAAAACTTTTTTTTTTTTGTTCTTTCTTTTTTTTTTTCAATCAAATTGTTTCATCCAAATAGTGTTGTTTAAAAAATCCATTCTTTAGAATTTTTTTTCTTTCAAAAATAAATTCTAACAAAACAAGTTATAATTTGATACTTTATGTCTAATATTCATTCTACTATATTTAGTCTGGAATTTTGTAATACTTTCTGTGTTGCAAATCTTCTTAAAAAAGTCGGGCTACTGTTAAACGAATATACATGAACGGACTATTTTGGAAGCAACATTTACGTAAAAAACGTTCAACCAACTTACGTACATTAAATAGAGAACGAAAATATAACAACTTTCACACATGTTCAACATGTCCAATACACAATGTCCTAACTAAATTATGAAAGAATACTATACAATCAAATACAAATTTGAAAATAAAGAATGTTCAATAAAGAAAGATTGTTCAATAATGAAAGAATGTTCAAGCAATATACAGTAGCCAAAAAAGTGTGAAATGTATGTAAATTACATAAGCAACATTCGATTTTTATAAAAAACGAACCTCGAAGTAAGGTCGATCAAATTATGTTTTCAAAGCCTGAAAACAACGAAGGATTAAGGTTAGAAACGTACGTATTGACTACTTAGTACAAAAGTATTCAAGAATACTAACCTTACTTGGAGGAGATGGAGAACCAAGTGTGAGGAAAGAACCACTTTCCTTGGCGTAGGAGTCTGCCCCTGTTGAAAAAAAGTTGTAAGTTAGTATTATAGGAAAGAAGTAAGAAGAAGGGATGTAGGGAGGAGAGACTAACCCAATTGATGAGAAGAGGAATAAAAGAGGGAGATGGTGTTGCCTAAAGAAGTGAACATCATTGTACATGTATATATAGGGAGAAGTTCAAGGGAAGGTTTAAATGTTGGTTGGTGCACTTATTGCACCCAACCAACATTCCAATTGTAGAAGATAAGATTGTGCACATTAATATCCAATCACATTGACATTACAAGTATTTATGAAGAGCAATCATCACCCTTTTAAAATAAAGCAAATGTCAACTCATCATCAATTGTAAGTAATCAAAAAATAACCCAGATTTCATTTTTTTAAAAAAAGCAGTGGTCAACTCAGCAGTTCAGTTTTAAATATATCAAGTACACGGTAGTTGTCAAGAAATCAATGCAATAACAAACAGGCATTTCTTAAAGACATATGGAACAATTATATTTCATAGCATAAATTGCAAAATTTGGCTGACCTCAAGTATTTGAAATTCATTCATGAATGTTGAATTTCATGTATAATGTTGGAAAACAGAAACAAAGGTAGAAAGGTCTGTTATGGAGAACATACACAAATAGGACAGAAACTAAATTAATGTACAATGTTGGAAAACATAATCATACAAATGAAAAAATGGCCATGGATCAGAGAACTTACGTGGACAGGAACAAAATTAATCCACACATACAGACATAACCGTTCAAACCTCAGAACAATTATGCAAAAGAGGAAAAGCTTATGCAACACTAACTACATAAACGAGAGAAACTAAACATATGTTGTCACAATTCCATTATGCACAAGGAAAATAACAAATTCACATAGATCAGCAAGCCCAACACATTCGAATGGAAGATAAAAAACAGAGCAAAGAGAGAGGGAGCACCAAAACTGAATCGACAATGGAAGAAAGCAAGCAGAGCAGAGAGAGATCATCCAACATAAATTGACAATGGAAGGAAAAAAATAGATCAGAGAGAGGGAACCCTAAAGAAATCGACAATGGAAGCAAAAAAACAGAGCAGATAGGCAACACCCAAAATTAATCGACAATGAAAAAAAAAACAGATCACATACAAAACGCCCAAAACAAATCGAGAATGGAAGAATAAAAACAGATCAGAGATAGAGCACAGAGGCGTTCATCATCAGCCGGCCAATGGGGAAGAAAACAAACCTTCGAAAACCACCTCCACCAAGCTCGAAAGGACTCCGACCAACCCCTACCACTCAAATTCGTCGTCCCAACCCATCGACTCCGACATGCAACATCGAAGAGACAAAGGAAAACGGGCAAGAGGGGGAAGAATACTCAGAGCGACGAGGGAATCGCGAAGAAACGACTTCGACAACCCCCTACCACGCAAATCCGAAGTCGTCTCCCCATGAAATCGCGCATGCAAAATCAAAGA
Source organism: Luffa acutangula (assembly GCA_036850905.1). Lineage (NCBI taxonomy): Eukaryota > Viridiplantae > Streptophyta > Magnoliopsida > Cucurbitales > Cucurbitaceae > Luffa > Luffa acutangula. Next base: position 5,249,323 of record CM072094.1, on the reverse strand, counting down.
GACGAAGGAAAACGAACAAGAGGGGGAACCCTATTCAGAGCGGCGAGGGGATCTAGTAAAAGGGTTTCAGATCTGGTGGAAATTGCAGATCTGGAAACCAAGAGAGAAGAGATACTGAGAAGAACAAACGGTAAGAGAGAAGATGAGGCATGGGAAGAACAAACGACAAGAGAGAAGACGAGTCATGTGAAGAACAAACGACAAGAGAGAAGACGAGGCATGGGAAGAACAACCGGCGAGAGACAAGACGAGGGACTGGAAGAAGAAACGACAAAAAGACGAGGCATGAGAAGAAGAAAGGGCAGAAACCCTAGATCCAAAGGGTGAGAAAGGTGAATGATGAGAGAGAGAGTTGAATATCGTAATCAGGGGCATTGAAGAGGGAAATAAGGAGCATTGAAGATGGAGATCAGAGGCAATGAATAACGAAATCAGGGAGCCTTATTTTCTTTTCCCACCGTTCAAATTATTCAACGGGCCAAACGAGGGTTTGAATAAAATGTCCCCAATTTTTTTATTCTATTCGGTGGGCCAAACGGGCCCTTAGAGAGTAAATATAACTTGCATACTTTTCATTAATGCAAGGCTTTGTATAAATAGCCTCAGATGTGTAGATGCCAACAGACTAACTGTTAAACTAATAATTAACAGATATAACTAATACAACTTCTTTAAATGTAATAGACTGGACTTGGCGAATTTCATCGCGACTTCGGATTTGCTCGAGCACTCATGGAAGGCTATTTTGAAGGTTCGAAGTGAAATTACTGCCGACGAATTGATGTGTTTGGCCTTTTATGGACATTACGATGAGCGATCGAACTGTAGGATCATCGCGTTCGTTACTACACCGAATTGTACGGAAAATCCTCTTGAAGGAAGAGGAGATCTGGTTTCGCTTTCAGATCTTAAGGATGAGTTTACTGCCTTTGAGTTTCATTGCTCAAAAGGATGCTCATATTCCGCCATTAATGGTGCTGCACTTGACCACTTTTGCCGCTTCTATCATCTCTGTGAGCAAGAGGTATTCTTCTCTTCTTCTCTTCCTTCTATTTCTTTACACATTCTTAGTTTGGGAAAAGAGAACATTGATAGCGAGCATAGCTAGCTATTTTTCTCTGATTAATTAAGCTAGTCTTTTATAATTTTTTGCCCAAATTTTTGCATTTTTATGTTTTATTTGTAGGAAGTACGTGTTTGAAGCTTAATTCAGCAATTGGAGTCAAATGGAGTTTTCTACCTAAAAAAAAAAAAATTGCGTCGCGACGCTATAAACAAATTTTCCAAAATTGCGGATCGCTACAGCGTCGCGACGCTGTCTACAGCGTCTCGACGCTACGACGAAATTTCACTATATAAGCATCCTTTCAGCTAGGTTTTTGGGGAATTCAATTTTGGGACTTCTTGGGGCCGAAAACCGAGCTAAAACAGAGGATTTGAAGGCTGAAGCTAAGGGAGAAAATCGGAAATCAACCCATCGTTCGTGGGAATCGTGACGGGGATGTCGGTCTCGGCCTACATTGAGTTTTTCCTTCCCTTTTCCTTTCTTTAGCTAGATTTTATGGCTTTTACATGTTTAGTTGAGCTTGTAATTCTATTCATGAGTAGCTAAACTTGTAGCTTAGGGATTGATGTAGTTGATTAAGTTTATGGATTGAATTTATGGTTTAAGTTGTGCAATGGTTATTATGTTTGTAATCTTGATTTAATGCTTTCAATTAATTGGCCATTAGTTGGATGATTTAAGTTTTGAATCTAGCTCGGGAGAGGGGATTTAATATAGACTTACTCAAGATTGCATGACTAAGGTTTAATTTCTAATTCGTGACGGTTTTAGATTAACTTTTGAATTGGTCAAAAGATCTCACTGCCTTGCATGTTAGTAAACTTAGATAGGGATGTCAAGTAGATTAATTTGCATGAGAATCAATTATACTCGGGAGAGGTAGTTGTGATTAAAGGGTCTTTGGCTCATAATTCCATTGTGCATAATAACTTATCCTTTAAAATCAATCCTAGACTAAATCGGCGAAATCAATTCCCTAAGTATTTTTCCCAATTGAATTTCCACTTTTTACTTGCTTTGAATTAGTTTTCATATCATTCACTCATTACTTTTTGATCCCTAAATAAAATTGAGCAAGATAATTCACAATACTTGATTTGCTTAAACATCCAATCCAGAGGACGACACTCGTTTATACGAACACTTTATTATTACTTGACCTGTGCGCTTGCGGTAAGGAAAATTCCACATCAAGTTTTTGGCGCCGTTGCCGGGGATTGGCACATTTAGCTAGATTGATATTGTGAAAAAATTGTTTGATCTTAATTTAGGGTGTATTTTTACTTTTTTAGGTTGATTGCATTTTTTTCCTTATTTGTTTTTCTTTCCATATTTGTTTTTCTAGCTTAGTTTTTATTTTAGTTGTGTAATCTTTTCCTTATTTGTTTCTTATTATTCCTTTTTAGATTAGTTTTTCCTTATTTGTTTGTTTCCTTATTTGTGTTTTGCCATATTTATTTTTGCATTCCATAATAGGTTATTTTGTTTCATTTTCTAGATTATAATTTCCATATTTAGATTAGTTGTTTTCTTTTCTCTATTCTTTCCATAATTGTTTTTCTTTCCTTTTTAGGGTAGTTTTGCTTTTGTATGCGTAGTAGTAGAGAATTGCTACCGTTAGATCCAGAGATTGAAAGAACAATTCATAGGCTTCAAAGGGAAAATAGAGAAATTATTCAAATGGCAGACCAAAATCCACCTGAGGAGCCTAGGCCTATTAGAGATTATTTTCAGCCTGTGTTTCAGGGACAACAATCGGGGATTGTCTATGCCCCGATCAATGCCAACAACTTTGAGCTGAAAACCGGTCTCATTCAGATGGCTCGAGATTGTGCATATAGAGGATCGCCCACTGAGGACCCAAATTCTCATCTAAAATCATTTTTGGATATTTGTGGGACGGTAAAAATTAATGGAGTTTCTGAGGATGCTATTCACTTACGCTTATTTCCTTTTTCTTTGTAGGATAAAACACGAGATTGGTTGCAATCTATTACCCCTGGGAGCATCACCACCTGGGATGCTATAGTCCAGGCCTTTTTAAAGAAATTTTTCCCGCCTGCAAAGACGGTCAAGCTGAGGACCGAGATTGGGACATTCCAACAACAATATGATGAGCAGCTGTTCGAGGCTTGGGAGCGATTTAAAGAGCTACTGAGGAAGTGCCCTCAGCATGGATATCCCGACTGGCTTCAGGTTCAATTGTTTTATAATGGTTTGACTCCTAGTACAAAGATGATTGTTGATGCAGCTGCAGGTGGGACTCTGTTGTCCAAGACCGTGGAAAATGCTCGTACAATTCTAGAGGATATGGCCACCAACAGCTATCAGTGACCATCTTAGCGGTCTACACTTAAAAAGATTGCTGCTGGAGTGTTTGAGGTTGATAAAGTAAGTGCACTCCAGGCCTAGATGACTTCCCTCGCTAATGCTTTTATGAAATTTTCAGGTACAGGGAGTGCACAGTCAATTGAATCAACTGCTGCTTTGGCATCTAGACCTCAGGAGGAGACCATTGAACAAGTTCAGTATATATCAAATTCTAATTTTAGGGGATATAATAATAACGTTACACCTACACATTATCACCCTAACAATAGGAACCATGAAAATTTCTCTTATGAAAATACGAAGAATATTCTTAGCCCCCCTGGTTTTGCCCCTCAAACTCAAGAAAATAAAAAGTTAGAAGATCTTGTTGGAGCTTTCATTGCAGAGTCTAGTAACAGAACAACTAAATTGGAGGAGGCAGTCATTGCCATCAACTCAACAGTGAATGGCCACAGTGCTGCCATCAAGAATATTGAGACTCAGCTGGGACAGTTGGTAAATGTTGTAAGCACCATGAATAAAGGTAAGGCCCCAGCTGAGTAAGAGAAAACCCAAATGGAGTATTGTAAGGCAATCACTGTGCACCAGGAGAAAGCTGAAGAGGAACCTGAGTCTGAGGATTATGCCACGCCTACAAGGGAAGCTGAGGAGGACACATCATCAGATGAGGCTGAAAAGCCTGAACTTGAGCCTCCTATTCCTTCTCCCACACTGATGGTTCCCAAAGAAAAGAAAAAGAAAAAGAAGAAAAAGAACAATAAGGTTCAGTTTGATAAGTTTATGAATGCTTTTATGAATCTGAACATTAATATTCCTTTTGTAGAGGCATTAGAGATGCCACAGTATAACAGGTTCATGAAAGAGTGGTTAGCAAAGAAGCGAAAGGAAAAGAAGTTTGACACCGTATATCTCGCTTCCACATGCAGCACCAGAGTACAACAGAAGGTACCTGAAAAATAGCAGATCCAGGGAGTTTTTCTGTTCCTTGTAGTTTCGGTACTTATTCTTTCAGAGCATTATGTGATTTAGGTGCTAGCATTAATATTATTCCTTTGTCCCTATGTAAAAAGTTAGACATAGGTGAGATTAAATCTACGCTTGTAAAGCTCCAATTGGCTGATCAGTCAGTGGTTAGGCTAGTTGGCATCGTAGAAAATGTTCTAATCAGAGTAGGTATATTTTTTCTTCCTATTGACTTGTATGTTATGGACATGATAGAAAATCCTTCAATGTCTGTCATATTAGGAAGACCATTCCTCACTACTGGGCGAGTGATTATTGATATTGAGCGTAGGGAGCTCACTATTAGAGTCAGGAACGAAAAAGAAATTTTTAAAGCAGTTGAAGACTCTAAAGATGAAGTGTTTTTTATGGGCTACAGGAAAGGTGCAAGAAAGAGCACCTCTGTTGGATTCACAGAAAAGAAGCCTCCTTGAAGCACGGTCAACACGTCGAGCTAATGACGTTAAACAAGCGCTTATGGGAGGCAACCCAAGTAAGTTTAGTGTGTTTTCTTTTTGGTTTTTGATTTATTTTTTGTTTTTGTCTTGTAGGTCTTGTTTTCTTTCTCTCCTTTGCTTTCAAGCTTTCAAGATTCCAAGCTTTCATTCAAGAAGTCATCATTATTCCAGGCCAGTATTGTTCACTCCTTTCATTCTTTTATTGTTCTCATGCTTGTTTGTGCCTTATTTTCTTTATACATTGAGGACAATGCATGTTTTAAGTTTGGGGGTGAATTAGCATGTTTGTTGAGCCCTTGAGCATCTGAGTTTGGGCTATAGTTTTGAGCTTTCTTTGAATTATGCATATGGTTGTTGTCTGGATGTATTTTTGCATGATTATGATGTCCTAGGATAGGCTTTCTTGTCAATGTTCAAGCTTGTGATGAATTGTAAGCATGAGTGCCCAAAAAGGGAGACTTTTTAAATTTTTTCTAGGAGATGGCTTGCATGAGTAGAGTATTTGTCTTGGCTAGATTTGAATTTGAATGCTTAGGAGCGAATTATTGGGTTCATATGCTTGTTGTCACCTCGATAGGTGTAGGGTAGAGCTAAAGAGTTATTTTTTTGCAAATTAGCATGTTTGATCTTGCTTAGGAGAAAAGAAAAGAATATTTGCTTATCATGTTCATAACGAAAAATCATTCTTGTTGTTATTGTTGAAAAAGAAAAAAGTCATGACTTATACGCGCAATATGCAATGGTTAATAAAGATTAAGGCAAAAAGAGCTACCCCTGTTGTGATTAGTTAGGCCAACCAGAGAAAACTCAGGTTAAGGGTCCCTGCAATGGGCGTGTGAAAGCTAGTGCCACATATACATGCTTAATTCAATTGTTAATTAAAAGCACCTAAGTATGGAGAAAAATAAACTAATTTCTTCCATTAACTCATTAGTGAAACCTTAGTGCCAGTGTAGAGGGAAGATGAGCTGAGAGTTTAATAATCCAATCCCGGGCTAGTAGAGTCTGATCTTGTTGAGTTAGATCTCGCTTGTGCGAGTTAATTTTGGAAAAATTTTAATTTGTCTCCCTCATCGGTCCTTATGTGCATGTCTCTTGCTTGCTTGACTATTGACTTTTGAGCCTTGAGGATTGAGTTATGATTATTGCATCCATTCTTCTATTGTATGTTTGATTTGTAGTTTGCTCGAGGACTAGCAAAAGCTTAAGTTTGGGGGTATTTGATAGCGAGTATAGCTAGCTATTTTTCTCTGATTAATTAAGCTAGTCTTTTATAATTATTTGCCCAAATTTATGCATTTTTATGTTTTATTTGTAGGAAGTACGTGTTTGAAGCTTAATTCAGCAATTGGAGTCAAATGGAGTTTTCTACCTAAAAAAAAAAATAGCGTCGCGACGCTAGGAACACCGTCGTGACGCTAGGAACAGCGTCGCGACGCTATAGACAAATTTTCCAAAATTGCGAATCGCTACAGCGTCGCGACGCTGTCTACAGCGTCTCGACGCTACGACGAAATTTCACTATATAAGCATCCTTTCGGCTAGGTTTTTGGGGAATTCAATTTTGGGACTTCTTGGGGCCGAAAACAGAGCTAAAACAAAGGATTTGAAGGCTGAAGCTAAGGGAGAAAATCGAAAATCAACCCATCGTTCGTGGGGATCGTGACGAGGACGTCGGTCTCGGCCTACATTGAGTTTTTCCTTCCCTTTTCCTTTCTTTAGCTAGATTTTATGGCTTTTACATGTTTAGTTGAGCTTGTAATTCTATTCATGAGTAGCTAAACTTGTAGCTTAGGGATTGATGTAGTTGATTAAGTTTATGGATTGAATTTATGGTTTAAGTTGTGCAATGGTTATTATGTTTGTAATCTTGATTTAATGCTTTCAATTAATTGGCCATTAGTTGGATGATTTAAGTTTTGAATCTAGCTCGGGAGAGGGGATTTAATATAGACTTACTCAAGATTGCATGACTAAGGTTTAATTTCTAATTCGTGACGGTTTTAGATTAACTTTTGAATTGGTCAAAAGATCTCATTGCCTTGCATGTTAGTAAACTTAGATAGGGATGTCAAGTAGATTAATTTGCATGAGAATCAATTATACTCGAGAGAGGTAGTTGTGATTAAAGGGTCTTTGGCTCATAATTCCATTGTGCATAATAACTTATCCTTTAAAATCAATCCTAGACTAAATCGACGAAATCAATTCCCTAAGTATTTTTCCCAATTGAATTTCCACTTTTTACTTGAATAAAATTGAACAAGATAATTCACAATACTTGATTTGCTTAAACATCCAATCCAGAGGATGACACTCGTTTATACGAACACTTTATTATTACTTGACCCGTGCGCTTGCGCTAAGGAAAATTCCACATCAAAGATTCATTCCATGAGTTTAAAATTAATATTAAGATTTAAAATTTCTTTAAATTTGTTGTTTACCCCTAAACTTGTGGTAGATTCTTATTGTTTATTTTATTTTTATCAAATTTTACTAAACTTTCCATTTCATTCCATCGACCCTAAATTACATAATTATTGCAAAATTTCTACGATTAACCGCTAATTTAAACAAAACCAACATGAATCTCCATAAACTAACTAATTTCAATAAATTCAAGCATAATACAAAATTAAGTTGGGTTAAGATACAAATTAACCATTAAATAACTTTGTGTAGAACCTATAAATTTCAACAAAAAAAAAAAAAGACTAATGTTATTTTTCTTTGAAATCTTATCAATTTTGTATCATACATATGTTTTACATATTATTGAATGCATATGAGAATATTTGTTTTTAATAGTCTTTTGAACAATAACTTATCGAAGAGTAAAAACTGTGATACTTTTATAAGTTTTAAGATTGAACACTTATTTAAGTTTGAGGTGCAATTGACAAATTTGGAAGTCTAGGGTAAAAATTGATATAACTTGAAAAGTTTAGTGGGAAAAATTCATGATTTTTTCTATTTATTTTTCTTCGGAGAAAAATAAAATTTACGCCCTTATCTTTGGCTAGATGTATCTAGTTTTAACTAAGCTTTGAACTTCATTAAATTGAAGTGACTTAATTACTGTAATTTATTGTTGCATTCTTTGCTTTAAATTAAATGTTACAAATTCCTTTTTTTTTTTATAAACCTTCAAATGAAGAATCATTTTTGAAAAACTATTTTCAGGTGCAAAATTGTTGATGTGAACTTAGGAAAAAAAATGACGAGAGATTTATTCAATGATTAATCTCGTACTTTGATTGTATTTAATTTCTTGGCTTTTTTTCAAATTAATGAGTTATTGAGTTTTTTTTTTTTTTTTTTTTTTTTTTTTTTTTTTTTTTTTTTTTTTTTGAAAAAGCGTTATTGAGAGATTTTGATTTTGATTTTTTTTTTGTGTTAAAATTAATGGATTAATTGTATTATAAATTGAATAAAAGGTAGAAATGACTTTATGGTGAAAATTGTTTTACATGTACAAGAGAAAAGAGGAAGTAATGGAATATTTTCCTTACTATTATGAGATTAAACTTCTCCATATAAATATACAGAATGGAATACCTGAAAATAGTAACAATATCTCCAACACCCCCCCTCAAGATGGAGTGTGGATGTTAGAAACACCCATCTTGGACATAAAGGATCGTAAAACAGAAGCGGGTAAAGCCTTCGTGAACATATCAGCAAGTTGGGAATGAGAACGGATGGGTAAGAGCTTCAACACACCAGCAAGAATTTTGTCCTGAACAAAATGACAATCAATCTCAATATGCTTTGTGCGCTCATGGAATGTCGAGTTTGAAGCAATGGAAATGGCCGCCTGATTATCACAATAAACAAGAGACGGTAATTGAGAAGTAATACATAAATCAGTAAGAAGCTGGGCAATCCATACTAATTCGCTGGAAACACCAGCAAGAGCTCGATATTCAACTTCAGCCGATGAGCGAGAAACAGTGGGTTGCTTTTTAGACTTCCAAGAAATCAATGATTCTCCCAAAAATATACAAAATCCAGTTACTGAACGACGAGTATCTAAGCATGAACCCCAATCTGAATCAACAAATGCTTTCAGTTGGAATGAAGACGATGAACGAAGTAATATACCTTGACCAACAGTACCTTTAAGATATCTTAGAAGGTAATGGGCGGCAGCAAAATGACCAGCACAAGGTTTTGCTAAAAACTGACTGAGACAATGCACAGTGAAAGAAATATCAGGTCGAGAAAGTTGAAGATATATATATAATAAACGACCAATTAAACGACGGTACAAAGTAGCTTCCTCATTTGAAAGAGCATCTCCAGAAGAACTAGATAATTTAAAATTTTGTACCATGGGAACGAAAGTAGGCTTGGCCCCAAGAAATCCAGTATCTTCAAGAATTTGTAAACAATACTTCCTTTGAGAAAGATAAATGCCACGTTGAGACCGAGATAATTCCAAACCAATGAAATATTTGGCCGTACCCAAATCTGTAAGCATAAAATGAGATCGAAGTATGGTCTTTACAGAATTAAGCTCAGTGAGAGAAGACCCTGTGATCAAAATATCATCCACATAAACAAGCAACGCAACAAAGTTAGAACCTTGACCTCGAGTAAAGAGAGAATAGTCAGCCTTTGATTGTTTAAAACCATGAGTGAGCAATGCTCCAGAAAATTTTGAAAACCATTGTCTGGAGGCTTGTTTCAAACCATAAATTGACTTATGAAGTTTACAAACCATAGGCTGACTCGTGGGAGTTGCAGTAGAATAATATCCCGAGGGTAAAGACATGTAAACTTCTTCAAAGAGATCACCATTGAGAAAAGCATTATTTACGTCCATTTGGACCAAAGGCCAAGCAAAAGAAGCTGATAGAGTTAATAAAACCTTGACGGTAACTATTTTAGCTACAGGTGAAAAGGTATCAATGAAATCGATACCTTCTTGTTGACTATAACCTTTTGCAACAAGGCGAGCTTTGTATCGATCTACTGAACCATCAGCCTTGTACTTGACACGATAAACCCATTTGCACCCTATAGCATGATGTCCTGGGGGCAAAGGGACCAAGCTCCATGTATTGGTGCGTTTCATGGCCGCAATTTCCTCATCCATTACCTTGCGCCATTGTGGAAGTTTGATAGCTTGATGAAAATAAGCTGGTTCAAATTCAGTAGATACATTAAGAAGATAATGGCGGTGGGTAGGAGAGAGATTAGTGTAGGCCAAATAATTGCATAAAGAATGAGGAGATGACATGTCAACAACTGAAACAGAGGACTTCCCCAAGAGATTACAATGAAAATCTCATGAAAAACTAGGAGGACAGCGTTTACGTGTCGAACGACGAACAACGGCCGAATCATCTACAATAGTTGAGTCACTATCAATAACACCAGTTGCTGGGACCAAAGGGAGAGTAGATGTGTGATTAAAATTGTCCTCTGATGAAGCTGTTGTCTGTGGATTAGAAACATCATTTAGAGTGCCCATAATTTGTGTCTCATTAGTTGAAACATCAGTATCTGAAGATGGATGAGAAATGTCTAAAGCTGGGCAAGGCAAAATAATGTCAGTAAACAATTCATCCACCAAAGTATCAGAATAGTCTTGAAGCTTGTGGAATGGAAAATAAGTCTAAAAAAAACATCTCGCGATATAAAAATCTGGCGCTTCGTAATATCATATAACCGGTAGCCCTTCATGCCTGGTGGATAACCAATAAAAACACAAGGTGTTGCACGTGGATCAAACTTGGAGCGACGAAAACTCAAAGTAGAGGCATAAGCCAAGCATCCAAAAATCCGCATAGAAGAATAATCAACATCCATATGATATAAAACAGTATAAGGACATCGATTGGATAATAATGGCATGGGAGTCCGATTAATAATGAATGCAGCAGTTAATACACAATCCCCCAAAAACGGATGGGAACATGTGATTGAAAAAACAGGGCACATGCAACATTTAACAAGTGTTGATGCTTCTGCTCAACAACAGAATTTTGTTGAGGTCGTTCCACACAAGAGAATTGATGAATAGTACCCACAGAAGCAAAAAAATCAGTAAACTGAAGCTCTGGAGCGTTGTCGGAACGAAAAACCTTTATAGTTTTTGAAAATTGAGTTTGAACCATTTTGAAAATTTGTGGGATGATAACCAAAACATCTGATTTATGACGCATGAGATATACCCAAGTAAAACGAGAGTGATCGTCTACCAGAGTCAAAAAATAAGAATAACCAGCATAAGTGGAAGTCTTAAATGGCCCCCAAACATCACAATGTAATAAATCAAATGCGGCATCAACAATGTTATTATGCGAAACAAATGAAAGTCTACGTTGTTTGGCAAGAGGACAAACATGACAAGCATCTTAACAATTGCCAGAAAAATCCAATAAATCTTTCAACAACTCTAAACGTTTAGGTGAGATATGTCCCAAACGACAATGCCAAGTGGCAATGGATTCCATACGAATAACAGAAGAAGAATGAATATGTGCATTAACGGTGCAGAGAGCAAGTAAAACTCATTCAAGCAGTCAGCTCTGCCAATCATCCTCGAATTCAACTTGTCCTGAATAAGGAAAAAATCAGCATGTAAATTAACCAGATATTGTCCAGATCGCAACAAACAACTGACGGAGATAAGATTGTATGTAAACTGAGGCACGAACAAAACATCACGAAGCATAAAATCCTCTGATAAGCGAATATCACCAATAAACTCAACATAAACTCGAGACTGAGTTGGTAATATAACAGAAATATTTGAAACATGCCGCAAATTTGGAAACAGTCCCTTAGAATGGCAAATGTGAGTCGATGCACCGGAGTCAACTATCCAATAATTGGCTTGATTAAATGCAATGTAAGAAGAAACCAAGAATGATGTACCTGCCACATGTGTAGTAGGGGTAGAAGATGTGATGGCATCTGTCTTTGCAGCAAATATGTGGGAACTAAGAAGATCCATTAATTGTGAATATTGGCTGGTGCTCAAACTTGTAAAGAAAGCAGACTGAGAATTGGAATGTGAAGCGACATTTGCAACCTTATCAGTAGTAGGTGGGGGAGCAGATTGGGTCGAGTTCAAAGTCTTTTGTCGATATCCAGGAGGGTACCCATGTAGCTTATAGCAACGATCAATTATATGACCTTTGATTCCACAATGAGAACATATTGGTCGTTGAAATTCCTTCTTGCGAAATTTGTCATTGGAATTCTTCTTTGATGCATCTGAGGCTAAAAAGGCAACTGATTCAACTCCGGATGATATATGACCCACCGCACGTTGATGCTCCTATTGAATAATTAGAGAGAATACCTTATTAATAGAAGGTATGGGATCCATACGAAGGAATTGAGCCCTAACACCTGCATAAGTTTCGTTAAGTCCCATTAAGAATATCATTACATACTCTGAATGAAAATGAGCTAAAATTGGCTTCAATCCCCCGCAAGAACACTCTCTTGGTGGTCGATATTCATTCAATTCCTGCCAAATTGTTTTTAATTTGGTGTAATATGCTTCAACAGACATAGAGCCTTGAACAGTAGTGACCAAAGCTTTCCTCAATTGAAAAATTCTTGGTTCGTCGCTCTGTTTATACCTGTCTTTGAGCTCATCCCAAATGTCCTTAGCAGATTCCGAATAGATGAGACTAGCAGCTATCTCTTTGGAGACAAAATTCATGATCCATGAAGTAACAATGTCATTGTTACATTTCCAAGCACCTAATAGACTTCCCTCTGGTTTCTTGATTGATCCATTAACAAAACCAACCTTGTTTTTTCCAGATAGAGCAATCAACATCGCTCTACTCCATGAATTGTAATTGTTTGCTCCTGTTAATTGCTGAGTGACTAAGACTGTTGTAGGACCGAGTTGATGATGAAGTAAATAAGGATTTAATTGAGTATCGATCGTCGTTGTCTCCAGATTTTGCATGTCTTGGATTTGCTTTCCCTGAGTTTGCTTACCTTGATCCGCCATGATATGAATTGAATCAAGAAATTAGAGACTGCTGGAGTTGATATTGAATAGAAACAGCAAATTCAAAAAAGGCCAAAAAATGGCACTAGAGGATTCAAAAAGGCCAAATAATGGCACTAGAGTTTGAAGAACAAAAAATCGCTTCTGATCAAAAGAACCAGTGATTAAATTGAGAATGAAGACCACAAACTCTCCAGTGTTGAAACAAAAAGGAGAAAAGGAATTGCTTTAGTGGTGGAAACCCTCTTTCTTTCCCTTTAATTCCCTGATACCATTTTACATGTACAAGAAAAAAGAAGAAGTAATGGAATATTTTTCTTACTATCATGAGATTAAACTTCTCCATATAAATATACAGAATGGAATACCTGAAAACAGTAACAATATCTCCAATAAATTGATAGAACTGAAAGTTTATGTTGAAAATGAGTATCGTTTTTGTCATGTTTAGGAGTAGTTGTTTTAAAGTGAAAAATTTTAGGTAATTCACGTATAATTATGTTTGATTACTTTTGTTCATGGTTTGGTATTAATTTATGGGGCATGGTTCTGTCATCTGTGTGGTTCAGATTTTAGGGTTGATATCCAACCGAAACACCCAATATATAATCACAGGACATGCATCGGTAGGATGGATTGCTTCTCTCTTTACTTTATTACTTGTTGACGTACTTGATCTCACCAGGACCAAGCCCCCCTCTCTGTATAACTTATGGGTCTCCTCTATTAGGCAATGAGGGCCTTCAAAAGGCCATTTCAATGCTCTCAAAATGGCCCTCTTTCTTCCTTCATCTTGTCTCCAACCATGACCCTCTACCTAGAAGGTTTTTGAATCACACAGGTTACTATCCCTTTGGTACTTTCTTATTTTGTTCTGAAACTGGTGGTTGTGCTTGTTCTGAAGACCCAACGTCGATCTTGAAACTGTTGGAGGCCACCACAGTTCAAAATAATCCTCTTACTTCTCTGTTGTTTGATTATAAGGAAACAATTCATCGTTTGATCAACTGGGTAACTCTCAAGGGTACAACAAAGTCGATCACAAAGAATACAGAGTCATTGAGGGGAAGTTTTATAGCACAAATCGATGCTATTGGAGCTGTTCAAAACCAAGTGAGTATTATATGGGCAGTTTCAAAAAAGTGAATTTCTTTTTTTCTTTTTGGATTTAGTTCTAAGAAACTGCTTCTATTGCAGGTACAACAACATCAACACATAGATGTTAATAGGCTCGCTACGGTATTGGTAAACCATGAGATGAATATGATATTTGGAAAAATAATAGCTTTTAATCCATTCAAGACTCTGGGTGACTTACAGATATGGATGGCGCCCATTGCATGTTATCAGAGGTACAAGTCTAATAATATTGGTTATTATGATAGCTACAAGAATGCAAGTAATGAATTGGACTTTAAAGTTGCCGAGCTTAAGAAATTCCTAAGAGTTTATTGGGAAAATGTTGTGGAGGAACAAAGTTGGCTGTTGAGGAGAAGGGCACCAATCAGACTGTTGTACTTATTATTTGCAGGGACAAACTATCGACGATTTATCGAACCACTCGACATTGCTGAACACTATCGAAAGGGCCTGAAGAATTATGAATCTCATAGGCCAAAGCACTACAAGAAGTTGGAAGAATGGTTTGAAGAAGAGACTTCATATTTGATAAAAGAATCGGTTCCTCCTACCCTTACTCGAGATTCTTGCTTTTTTTTTAGTACATCAACATTTGGAGTTGGGAGGATTCGAACCTCTGACCTCTTGGTCGAGGGTATATGCCAACTACCGCTGAGCTAGGCTCGCTTTGCCTCGAGATTCTTGCTTTTGGGCACATGTGGAAGAGGCTATCCTAGAATGTCAGAAGTTGAAGATGGTGAATTGTAGTGCAAGAGACAAAGAAGTAGTGCTGGCTAAGCTTACAAAATTTGAGGACTATGTAGTGGAATTGATGAAGAACTATGATGTATCTTCTTAGATTTTCTTGGCACATAGTAGCTTCATGAGATGGTGGGAGGAATATGATGAGATTGTGGGAGATGACCATGACTCAGTCCTCACAAGGCTAATGATGAATGAAGAATATGAAGAATATGCTAAAGGATGGTTAGAGATCATTTGAAATATATTTTTGACGTCACCTTTTAAAGGGATGAAAATCTAAACCTCTAAATAACAAAGAAATAAAATAAATCCCTTAATTGTTGTGTTATGCTCATATTTGGTAATTTAGTCATTCTATCTTGATAACTTTAGAATGTTTCAAGGAAAATTATGAATTTTAGAACATAATAGAATTGGTGTAGGTTGGATAATGAAACTCTATATATAAATATAAATAAATAAATATATATATATACACCAACATCTGATTGAGAGATTTAATTTAGGTAGAGTAGTAATTTCATCTATCACGTTTAATTGTTGCTATGGGTAAATTGGAATCATAGAAACAAGTCCAGAGGGATAGAGAGAATTTAGAGACAAAAATGGTGTTAGACATAGCTTAGGGTCCAATTAAGCTTAGGAATAGGTAAGCTGGGACCATAGGAACAAGTCTAGAAGGATAGAGAAAATTTAGGGCATGTTTACTGTTAGCCTTACAAGCTTCAATCATACTATATGTTTTGATGACAACAAACTTTACTTTACTAAGGATTTTAGTGTTTTAAAGTGTTCATAATGTAGAGCTCGGAAAAGGGATTCCAACGCAACTTGAATCGCTCGAATCGAAGTTCAAACGATAAAGTTACAAGCAAAAAAAGATTGGAAGGGAAAATCCTACGTGGCAGTGACACGTGGCACCATGATGACGTAGCATCTGACGTGGCACACAAATGGTCAAAATTTGATGACGTGGAACTCCAAACGATCACCTTTTACTGACGTGGCGATGATGTGACAAATGACGTGTCGATGCGTGGCCCAATGATATTGTGACACGTGGCAATCAAAATGTTTTTAATAATAAAGAAAGTCAAACAGTCAACTTTTGAATATAATATTATTTTATTATTAATTTTGATTTTCTTTTATTGCAGCCATTCAGAGAGCGACACGTGACAGCCAACGGCTAATTTAGCCCTTTTTGGTCTATTTAAGGCTCGAAAAAATTCCGAAAAAACGGAAAACTGTTGTAAATATATATGCCCGGTATATATAGGTATACATTAGATATCCATTAGTCTTAGTCAACCCATATTTGTAGTCATTCTTCCCCATGACTCTCTCACTCCCTTAGGAATAGCCAAGAGACTCTCACCCTCTTCTATTTTCAGCATTTTGAAGCTTGTAACCTACCCCATTACATTAGTATAAATAGGGGTTGTATGAGGTATGGAAAAACACACTTGAATGAAAAGCATTAGCTCTATTTTCTCTATATTTTGTTCTCTCAAATTCTCTTTTAGTTGTTTTATTGCTTTTCACGTTTTATAACAGGTTATCAGCACGAGTCTCTGCCATTTTTGTTCAGTTAAAGCTTTATCATGACAAACCTCACAAAATTACTCTAGATATCAGTGGAAATAACTACTTGTGATGGATGTTTGATGCTGAGATTCATTTAGATGCTATGAATCTTGGAGATACAATTAAAGAATGAAATACAACTTCAAATCAAGAAAAGGCAAAAGCCATGATTTTCCTTCGCCATCATCTTCACGAGGGATTAAAAATTGAATATCTTACGGTAAAGGAACCCTACATTTTATGGCAAAAGTTGAAAGAAAGGTATGATCATCAAAAAACGATTATTCTTCCGAAAGCTCGTTATGTTTGGATGCACCTGAGGTTGCAAGATTTTAAATCAGTAAGTGATTATAATTCCGCATTATTCAAAATAAGTTCAAAATTATTGTTATGCGGAGAAAAAAATTACTGATGAGGATATGTTAGAGAAGACATTTTCTACTTTTCATGTCTCGAATATGCTCCTGCAGCAGCAATATCGAGAGAGAGGTTTCAAAAAATATTATGAACTTATATCATGTCTTCTTGTGGCTGAACAAAATAATGAGTTGTTAATGAAAAACCATGAATCTCGGCCAACTGGAGCAACACCATTCCCTGAAGCGAATGCTGTAATTTCTTATAATCGTGGTCGAGGTCGTGGTCGCGGTCGAGGTCGTGACCGTGGAAGAGGAAGAAATAATTCATTTCGTGGTGGTCGTCATAATTTTAAGAGAATCACAAATAATGATATGATCATAAAGGAAAAGTCTCGTACTTGTCGTACGCCTAAGCACTTGGTGGATCTTTACCAAGCATCATTAAAGAAAGAAAAAACTGTGGAAGCAAACTTTGCATATCAAGAAGATGATGTATTTGACCCATCTACCATGACACATTTAGATGTTGCTGATTTTTTCGAATCTCCAGAAGAGAAAATTACCATTGAAGGAGGAGCAAGTACTTCATTTCAAAATTGATGTATTCCTTCAAGTTTTTGTAATTTTTTTTCCCCTAGTTCAATTTGCAATCTTTATTTTCTTTATAAGTCAAGTTCTTAGTCTATTGTAATTTCTTTTTCTATATAGTTCAAAATTTATTTTGGAGACTTATTATATCTTTTTGTTTTTCTTCTCTCTTTAATGAAGAATCATGGACACTTCTCATATTTTGACCGATTTAAATATGGATAATGAAGATTTATGTTTGGCAGATAGTGCAACTACGCACACAATACTTAAAAGTAGGAAATATTTTTCTAAATTGACAATGCTTGAAGCAAAAGTCAATACAATATCAAGTCCTGCAGACTTGATTGAAGGTTTTGGAAAAGCAAATATTATTTTGCCTAGATGAACAAAATTTACAATTGATAATGCTTTGTTCTCCAGTAAATAAAAAATAAACCTTCTAAGCTTTAAAGATATACGTGGTAATGGTTATCATATAGAGACTGATGAGAAGAATAATGTAGAATATCTTTATATTATATCACCTGTATCACATGAAAAACGTATATTAGAAAAGTTGCCTGCTTTTTCTTCTGGATTATATTACACGTATATTCGTGTTATTGAAACATATGCAATAATGAACCTGAAGTTCAATGATCCAGATATATTTTCTGTTTGGCATGATCGATTGGGTCATAATGGGTCAATAATGATGAGAAAGATTATTGAAAACTCACATGGACATCCATTGAAGAACCAGAAGATTCTTCAATCTAATGGATTTTCATGTGTTGCTTGCTCTCAAGGAAAATTAATTATTAGACCCTCACCAGCTAAAGTTGGGGCTGAATCTCCCGCATTCCTAGAACGAATTCATGGTGATATATGCGGACCTATAAATCCACCAAGTGGACCATTTAGATATTTTATGGTTCTAATTGATGCATCTAGTAGATGGTCACATGTGTGTTTATTATCAAGTCGGAACCTTGCATTTGCAAGATTACTTGCTCAAATAATTAAGTTAAGAGCACAATTTCCTGATTATGTAATTAAGAAAATTTGTCTTGATAATGCTGGTGAGTTTACATCCCAATCATTTAATGATTATTGTATGTCAATTGGGATAAGTGTTGAACATCTTGTAGCTCATGTTCATACACAAAATGGTATAGCTGAATCATTTATAGAGCGTCTACAATTAATTGCTAGACCAATGCTTATGAGAGCAAGACTTCCAATATATGTACGGGGTCATGCAATTTTACATGTTGCATCGCTTATACGCATTAGGCCAGCAACCAAATATATCTCACTTACGAACTTTTGGAAGTGCAGTATATGTTCCAATTGCTCCACCAAAACGTACTAAGATGGATCCTCAAAGGAGGCTAGGAATATATGTTGGATTTGATTCCCCATCAATTATTAGATATCTTGAACCCCTGACGAGTGATGTATTTACTGCACGATTTGCTGATTGTCACTTTAATGAGAAAAACTTTTCAACATTAGGGGGAGAGATTAAGAAGTTGGAAAATGAAATTACATGGAATGCAGCGTCATTGTCTCATTTAGACCCCCGTACAAATCAATGTGAACTAGAAGTTCAAAAGATAATTCATTTGCAAAATATTGCAAATCAAATGCCAGATGCATTTACAGATGCTAAGAAAGTGACCAAGTCACATATACCTGATAAGCAAATTGCTAACCGCAAATGTACGGGCCCAAGTTATAATATAGTGATTTAAAATTGAATGTCGTCCTCTGGATTGGTTTTCTAGTTCCCCTAATTATTAAAGGTATATTCGCCCAATTTTATTTAGAGAAAATAAACGAGAGATATGCAAATCAATGAAAAACTAATAAAAGCAAGAAAATATGGGAACTCAATGGAGAAAGGCCTTAGGGAATTGATTTCACCTATTAGATGCATGAATTAATTTAACGAATAATTAAGAACAAATTCGTAACAAGTTCATAAACCAAGGATTATGAATAATTAAAAGTCTCTCTTGAGTGCAATAAATCCTTTAAGCGAATTAAGAAATTGATATCCCTATCTAATTTCAACAATAAGCCTAAGCAATAAGAACAATCCTCATGACGGTTTCTCAAGCAATTCCAAATCTCCCGATTAACGAATTACCTAAGTCATGCAATTGATGGTCTAATCTAAACTACCCTCTCCCGAGCGATTAGTTCAGAAACAACAACATACAATCCGTGATCAAGAGATTATAAGCATTAATCAAACAATTGCATAAATAAACCGCGTTACGAAACGTCCTAAAAAGCCGTAAATTAATCCATACAAACTAATGGCTACATCAAGCCCCTAAGAAACGAAATCTAGCTACTCATGGT
This sequence comes from Luffa acutangula, assembly GCA_036850905.1. Taxonomy (NCBI): domain Eukaryota; kingdom Viridiplantae; phylum Streptophyta; class Magnoliopsida; order Cucurbitales; family Cucurbitaceae; genus Luffa; species Luffa acutangula. The sequence continues at coordinate 5,229,703 of CM072094.1, read as the reverse complement.
CTCTAAAATACAATTTAAATCAGTCCAATCCATCATAAAAATCAGTACAAGAACAAGGGAGAAAGATTAAAACTCGTTGGCCGTGATTCCCGTGCATTCCCGTCACGAACCTCTCGATCCAAGCTCTTAGAATCAAGCCCACTCAGTTGCTGCACTATTATGTGTGTTTTCTCCCTCTAGAAGTCATGCTTCTCTCTCCAAAACTAGCCCCCCCATCAGATAGCATCGTTTTCTTTATATACTGTCGATTCTGCGTGACAACGTCTTTAATTGTTCTTCCTTTTTTTGTTTTCTTGGCCCAAACTTAATCTTTAGCTCCTAATTCATCGGTAATGCTAAAAAATGTCGAATTCCATTGAAATGCTCGATTCCTACAAAACAAAACCAAATAGACATAAAATTGGCCACAAAGTGCCCGAGACTAACGATAAAAGCATATGAAATATAGCACAATAAATTGCGCTATCAATACCAGCTGCAAATACACCATCGAAAATTGATATCCCGACACAACAAATTATCATAACTAATGATTCTGCGACACGCCAGAAGCGTGGTAGACCAATGGGTTCCAAAGATAAAAATCCTCGAAAAAGAAAAGTAGTCAATAATGAAAATGACGTAATTGATAATGTGGATATTCCAGAAGAAATCCTAAATGTGACTACTCATAATAATATCGAAGAAGGTGAAATACCTGAGGATAATAATGAAATTTCGATAAATTATGTAATGAATGGAAAAAGATGGAACCGAAATAATATAGTTGTTGATAACATTTTTTCGAATAATGTTGCTTGCGACATCATTTCTGAAAATGATGATTATGAACCAAAATCTGTCGAAGAATGTCGACAAGAAAGGATTGGCTTAAGTGGAAAGAAGCAATCCAGACATAATTAAACTCACTTTCAAAACGTGAGGTTTTCGGACCAGTAGTCCAGACACCAGAAGATGTCAAGCCTGTGGGATACAAATGGGTATTTGTAAGAAAAAGAAATGAAAAGAATGAGGTCACAAGATATAAAGCGAGACTTGTTGCACAAGGATTCTCGCAAAGAGCTGGTATTGATTATGAGGAGACATATTCTCCTGTGGTGGATGCAATAACATCGAGATATTTAATTGGCCTGACTGTGTATAAAAAACTTGACATGCATCTTATGGATGTAGTTACAGCATATTTATATGGATCTCTTGATAATGATATTTATATGAAAATCCCCGAAGGATTAAAAATACCAGAGTCATATAATTCAAATCCTAGAGAATTACATTCGATCAAATTACAGAGATCTTTATATGGATTAAAACAATCAGGACGAATGTGGTATAATCGCCTGAGTGAATATTTATTGAAAGAAGGGTATCAAAATAACTCAATTTGTCCATGTGTTTTTATAAAGAAATCACAGTCAGGATTTGTTATCATTATTGTATATGTTGATGATTTAAATATAATTGGAACTCATGAAGAGCTTCCAAAGGCAATAGAATATCTTAAAAAAGAATTTGAGATGAAAGATCTCGGGAAAACAAAGTTTTGCCTTGGCTTACAAATTGAACATCTAGCAGATGAAATATTTATTCATCAATCAACTTATACAGAAAAGATATTAAAGAGATTTTACATGGACAAAGCACATCCTTTGAACATTTCAATGGTAGTTTGTTCACTTGATGTAAAGAAAGACATCTTCTGACCTCGAGAAGATAATGAAGAGATTCTTGGTCCAGAAGTACCATATCTTAGTGCAATTGGTGCACTTATGTATCTTGCTAATAATACATGACCTGATATAGCATTTTCAGTAAATTTATTAGCTAGATATAGTTCTTCTCCAACAAAAAGACATTGGAATGGAGTTAAACACATCCTTCGTTATCTTCGAGGGACAATTGATATGGGTTTATTTTATTCTAATAAATCAAACTTTGATCTGGTTGGTTATGCAGCTGCAGGATATTTATCTGACCCACATAAAGTTAGATCTTAAACAGGTTATTTATTTACATATGGAGGAACTGCTATATCTTGGCGATCTATGAAGCAGACAATAACAACTACTTCCTCAAATCATGCTGAGATCCTGGCAATTCATGAGGCTAGTCGAGAATGTGTATGGCTAAGATCAATGACTCAACACGTTTGTGAAACATGCGGATTGCCCTCTAACAAAGGTTGTCCAACAACGTTAAATGAAGACAAAACAACATGCATAGCCCAAATCAAAGGAGGATACATTAAAGGAGATAGAACGAAGCACATCTCACAAAAGCTCTTCTACACTCACGATCTTGAAGAAAATGGTGATATCACTGTTCAACAAATTTCTTCAAAAGACAATTTGGCAGATCTATTAACGAAGGCATTATCTACTGCGACCTTTGAGAAGTTGGTGCACAACATTGGAATGCGACGACTGATGTGGAATTTTCCTTACCGCAAGCGCACGAGTCAAGTAATAATAAAGTGTTCGTATAAACGAGTGTCGTCCTCTAGATTGGATTTTTAAGCAAATCAAGTATTGTGAATTATCTTGCTCAATTTTATTTATTGAACACAATGTGATGAATGAAAGATCGAAAATTAAATCAAAACAAGCAAACAGTGGATAAGCAATTGAGACAACACTTAGGGAATTGATTTCGCCAATTTAGTCTAGGATTGATTTTAAGGGATAAGTTATTATGCACAATGGAATTATGAGCCCAAGAACCTTTAACCACAACTACCTCTCCCGAGTATAGTTCATTCTCATGCAAATTGACCAACTTGATATCCCTATCTAAGTTTATTAACATGCAAGGCAATGAGTTCTTTTGACCAATTCTAAAGTTAATCTAAAAACCGTCACGAAATTAGAAAGTAAACTTTAGTCATGCAATCTTGAGTAAGTCTATGCTAAATCCCCTCTCCTGAGCAAGAATCAACACTTAAATCATCCAACTAATGGCCAATTAAATGAAAGCATTAAATCAAGATTACAAACATAATAACTATTGCACAACTTAAACCATAAATTCAATTGACTACATCAATCCCTAAGCTACAAGTTTAGCTACTCATGATTGGTATTACAAGTTCAACTAAACATGGAAAAGCCATAAAATCTAGCTAAAGAAAAGGGAAAGGAAAGGAAAAACTCAATGTAGGCCGAGACCGAGCGTCCCCGTCACGATCCCCACGAACAATGGGCTGATTTCCAACTTGCTCCCTTTGCTTTTGCTCCAAAAGTCTCTGTTTCTGCCCTGTTTACGGCTCCAAGAAGTCCCCCAAAAACCGAATCCCCCAAAACCTAGCCGAAAAGAAGCTTATATTATATTTTTTTCGTCATAGCGTCGAGACGCTGTCAAACACGTGTGTTCTGGAAAGGAAATTACACAGCGTCGAGACGCTAAGGTCGCAGCGTCGAGACGCTGTGACCGTTTCGCGCCTATTCAGATAAGGAATGCTAGCATCGAGACGCTCAACGGCTAGCGTCGAGACGCTAGTCTGTATTTGACCGAATTTTGACTTTTTTCCTCTTCGACTCTTTTTCAGTCCTTTGCATCTTTTCGCGTCTCGAGCACCTAATTGACTCCACTATTGCGTTTTAGCTCCAATCAACCATTTCCTACAACATAAACATTAAAGCACAAGAAAATGGCCCAAAAATCATAAAAGACTAGCTAAATTAAATAAGTAAAGATAGCTAGCTATGGTCGCTATCAAATACCCCCAAACTTAAGCTTTTGCTAGTCCTCGAGCAAACTACAAATCAAACATACAGTAGAAGAATGGATGCAATAATCATAACTCAATCTTCATGGCTCAAAAGTCAATAGTCAAGCAAGCAAGAGACATGCACACAAGGACCAATGAGGGAGACAAATTAAAATTTTTCCAAAATTAACTTGCACAAGCGAGATCTAACTCAACAAGATCAGACTCTACTAGCTCGGGATTGGATTATTAAACTCTCAGCTCATCTTCCCTCTACACTGGCACTAAGGTTTCACTAATGAGTTAATGGAACAAATTAGTTAGTTTTCCTCCAAACTTAGGTGCTTATAGTTAACAATTAAATTAAGCATGTATATGTGGCACTAGCTTTCACACACCTATTGCAGGGATCCTTAACCTAAGTTTTCTCTGGTTGGTCTAACTGATCACAACAGGGGTAGCTCTTTTTGCCTAAATCTTTATTAATCATTGCAAACTGTGCACAGGCCATGGCATAATAATTTTTTTTTCTCAGTAGTAACAACAAGAATGATTTTTCTTTATGAGCATACATAGCATATATTCTTTTCGTTCCTCCTAAGCAAGATCAAACATGCTAATTTGCAGACAATTAACTCTTTAGCTCTTCCCTACACCTATCGAGGTGACAACAAGCATATGAACCCAATAATTCGCTCCTAAGCATTCAAATCCAAATCTAGCCAAGACAAATACTCTACTCATGCAAGTCATCTCCTAGAAAAAGTTTAAAAAGTCTCCCTTTTTGGGCACTCATGCTTACAACTCATCGCAAGCTTAAAAATTGACAAGAAAGCCTATCCTAGGACATCATAGTCATGCAAAAATAGCATCCAGAAAACAACCATATGCTTAAATCAAAGGATGCTCAAAACTATAGCCCGAACTCAGATGCTCAAGGGCCAGAAAACAACCATATGCTTAAATCAAAGAAAGCTCAAAACTATAGCCCGAACTCAGATGCTCAAGGGCTCCACAAACATGCTAATCCACCCCCAAACTTAAAACATGCATTGTCCTCAATGTATAAAGAAAATAAGGCATAAACAAGCATGAGAACAATAAAAGAATGAGAGGTGAATAATACTGGCCTGGAATGATGATGACTTCTTGCTTGAAATCTTGAAAGCTTGAAAGCAAAGGAGAGACAGAAAACAAGACCTACAACACAAAAACAAACAATAAATCAAAAGCAAACAGAAAAGCACAACTACACTTACATGGGTTGCCTCTCATAACCGCTTGTTTAACGTCATTAGCTCAACGTGTTGACCGTGCTTCAAGGAGGCTTCTTTTCTGTGAATCCAACAGTGGTGCTCTTTCTTGCACCTTTCTTGTAGCCCATGAAAAACACATCCGAGTGTCCCTTAGAGTCTTCAACTGCTTTAAATATTTCTTTGTCATTCCTGACTCTTACAGTGAACTCCCTGCGCTCAATATCGATAATCACTCGCCCAGTAGCGAGGAATGATCTTACTAATATGACAGACATTGAAGGATTTTCTATCATGTCCATAACATATAAATCAATAGGGAGGAAAAATCTACCTACTCTGATTAAAACATTTTCTACAATGCCAACTGGTCTAACTACAGACTGATCAGCCAATTGGAGCTTTACATGAGTAGATTTAATCTCACCTATGTCTAACTTTTTGCACAGAGATAGAGGAATGATATTGATGCTAGCACCTAAATCACATAATGCTCTGAAAGAATAAGTACCAAAACTACAAGGAACAGAAAAACTCCCTGGATCTGATATTTTTTCAGGTACCTTCCGACCGGGAAATTTTCCAGCAACCCTAAAGTCGTCGATTCCTCTGTTCTGCACTCTGTTTTTCCGATTTACAGCGCCGTTCTTCATGATTTTCGCCCAAAATCATCTCGATCTCCATCGATAACAGCCCTAAATCTAGACACGGACTTACAAGGACTCGATTTACATAGAAAATACCCAAAACACCGGCCCTTATATGATCAAAATCACAAAAAAATAAAATCTATGGCCATAAAATTAACCCAAACAGTTCAATGCAAACCGAACATACATTATGCATAAATCCCACCTATTTGAGCCTATCGCAACTTTTAATATTAATTAATAGGGACAACGATGGCTCTGATACCAATTGAAGGGAATAAAAGTCCCCACGCAGCGGAAGCGCATCGATTGGACCTTACGCCGTATATTAATTAACATTAAAATACCGTTACGATAACTCAAACAAAACTTTAAACAACCTTTAAAGCCGCTGTAAAATTGGTTTAAACATGCTAAAATAAATCTAAATTTATTATTAATACTTTTCTAAAGAAAATAGGAAGAACCGTTACAAACCTCCGTTGTAGACTTGACCGTTCTTCGCCAACGACGCTCCACGAACGAAAATGCAGTAGTTGCCTTAGCCTCTTGATCGCTGGAATTTCCTTCTTGATCGACACAATAACCACAGAGGTTACATCGGTATGTCTCTAAGTCTCGGAAGCAAAAGACTTGTGGGAGTCTTTCTCTAAGAGGGAGGCTAGAGAGAATTCTAGGTCTTGTCTTTCAAGAGTGTCAAGTGTCATGAACAATTAGGTCTAGTGTTCTATTTATAGAAGAGTGACCATGAATAAAATATTCAATTAAATCAATCTTTTCCATAATTGATTCAATCTTATTCCTTAATTAATCAATCATGATCAATCAATTCCATAATTGATTAATCTTTTCCACAAATGACTAATTACTTCCATAAGTGATTAGATCATTTCCATAAATGATTAATCACTTCCTTAAGTGATTAATTATTTCCATAATTGATTAATTCTCGGTTAATGAATTCTTTAATTAATTAACCACCAATTAAATATCACATATTTAATTCCCGGCCTAGAATTAATTAATTTGCCCAAACACATTTTAGGCCTTAAATTAATTAATTCATTATTTTGAACTCTTTCAAACTTCCATAAATTTATATTTGAACTTTTCAAATATTAATTTCTCTCATAATAATATATCAATATATATTATATTTGTTTCCCTTAATAAATTGAACATTTTCAATTTACTTTTATTACTTAGTTGCCTCAAATTACTTTACGAGCTACCAGTGGGACCTAATGGACCTGCAGATCAGAAGCTCCAACGATGTGAGATTAATTGGTCAAACTCATTAACCACATTAATCAATATTCGTTAACTGTGTGTACATTCCACTATAGACTCACAGTTGAACTCTTCTCACTGCAGACATATTTTTTGTGTCCACGGATCTAGACCAATATCGACTAGTTAGTCCTTCACGAGTGTCCGTAACACCAGCTGGGTCAAATTACCGTTTTACCCCTGGGTTACCTCTATTTCCTCAAGTACCAATTCTCCTCTAATGAACAACCTGTTTGTGGTCCAACCATCAAACAGAAAACTCTCTCGTGCCATTGAGAGGGTAGGGCCCTTTGTTCAAGACTCGGAGTAACCACTTAAGGGAACACTCATCTGCTTCCCTAAAGTCGGGAAGGAGTGAATTCCATCTTGTACGATTATGTTCCCAGCTCCCCATTCGGTCTTGTCCCCAAAGTGATAGGCTTATTGAGTCGGCGTATTGGCCCCTCTCACCCATACAAATCAAAGGACAATCTCTCATGAGCAGGAGTCCATAATCAACTCAGGATTAAGACTAAGTTGTCTAGGTCGTCCTAGTGAAATAGAAAACCAACTAGTTAACGGTGTTATAACCAGTGGTTACTATTTCGCGGTCCGGTCTTATGCAAACTCATTGCATAGGATACCCCCACTCGCATGTCTCCTACACGAACGAGTTGGATCGCAGCGTTTGTATCAAATACAAAGTGGGCCGTATCCATAGTGTCACCAGGATAAGGCACCCAGTCTTATCCCTATACTATAGACCCTTTAGGCTGTTTCTTGAACAATGATCCCATATGTCACTACATATAGTTCAAGAGTCATATTACAGCCTTGGATGTCTAGTTTATTGGATTAGGGTTATTATTAGGCAAAGACAAATATAAAATAACTAATAACAATTAATGGAAAAATATATAAATATTATTTCATTAATATCCGGTCAACGGTTACATTCACTATCTACGAGTTTTAGGGCATAAAACCCAACACAAGCATTTTCCACAGTCTTGGACAACAGAGTCCCACCTGCAGCTGCATCAACAATCGTTTTTGTACTAGGAGTTAAACCATTATAAAACAATTGAACCTGAAGCCAGTCGGGATATCCATGCTGAGAACACTTCCTCAACAACTCTTTGAATCGCTCCCAAGCTTCGAATAGCTGCTCATCATATTGTTGTTGGAATGTCCCAATCTCGGTCCTCAGCTTGACCGTCTTTGCAGGAGGGAAAAATTTCTTCAAAAAGACCTGGACCAAAGCATCCCAGGTGGTGATGCTCCCAGGGGGAATGGACTGCAACCAATCTCGTGCTTTATCCTGCAAAGAAAAAGGAAATAAACGTAAGCGAATAGCATCCTCAGAAACTCCATTAATTTTTACCGTCCCACAAATATCCAAAAATGATTTTAGATGAGAATTTGGATCCTCGGTGGGCGATCCTCTGTATGCACAGTCTCGGGCCATCTGAATGAGACCGGTCTTCAACTCAAAGTTGTTGGCATTGATCGGGGCATAGACAATCCCTGATTGTTGCCCCTGAAACACGGGCTGAAAGTAGTCTCTATTAGGCCTATGCTCCTCAGGTGGATTTTGGTCAGCCATTTGAATAATTTCTCTATTTTTCCTTCGAAGCCTATGAATTGTTCTTTCAATCTCGGGATCCAACGGTATCACTTCTCTACTACTACGCATACAAAAACAAATCTACCTAAAAATGAAAGAAAACAATTATGGAAAGAAACAAAGAAAAGAAAACAACTAATCTAAATATGAAAAAAAAAATATAATCTAGACAAGGAAACAAAATAACCTAATATGGAATGCAAAAATAAATATGGCAAACACAAATAAGGAAACTAACAAGTAAAGAAAAACTAAACTAGAAAACAAATAAGGAAAAAATGCAATCAACCTAGAAAAGTAAAAATACACCCTAAATTAAGATCAAAATTTTTTTTCACAGTATCAATCTAGCTAAATGTGCCAATCCCTGGCAACGGCGCCAAAAACTTGATGTGGAATTTTCCTTACCGCAAGCGCACGGGTCAAGTAATAATAAAGTGTTCGTATAAACGAGTGTCGTCCTCTAGATTGGATTTTTAAGCAAATCAAGTATTGTGAATTATCTTGCTCAGTTTTATTTAGGGAACACAATGTGATGAATGAAAGATCGAAAACTAAATCAAAACAAGCAAACAGTGGATAAGCAATTGAGACAACACTGAGGGAATTGATTTCGCCAATTTAGTCTAGCTAGGATTGATTTTAAGGGATAAGTTATTATGCACAATGGAATTATGAGCCCAAGAACCTTTAACCACAACTACCTCTCCCGAGTATAGTTGATTCTCATGCAAATTGACCAACTTGGTATCCCTATCTAAGTTTATTAACATGCAAGGTGTTCATGACGATTTTAAATTCCGCAAGCGCACGGGTCGTGACAAGTAATATAGTGATTTTGAGTATAGAGTATCGTCTCCACAGGGATTGGATTTATTCAATTAAGTACCGCGAATACTCTTGCTTAGCTTTATTTAGAGAACAAAATCTAATGCCGGAAAGAATAACAAAAAGCTAATCTAGAAAGCAAAAGATAAATGGTGACACAATTTGATGGGATAATTCTAGAGTTGTTGATTTCAACAATTGGACCTTTAATGCATAATCAATTAACTAATATGGATTAACAAATCATTTGATTCATAAGTCTAGAAGCCTAATAACAAGGACTCTCCTGTCGGTCTCCTCCTATCTCATACCGTTCAATAAAGAATCTCCTTTCAGTCTCATCTTTATTTACTTAGTATGGCATTACGACCCTTCAGTACAACCTCTAACGTTATTTATTTTGTCCCGTGTCACCCGGGTAAATAACCGTTAGTCATGCATTCAGTTCTAGTCTAAGCTTCTCTCCGTCGAGTTTCCGCATAGTAACGATTCATTTAATCAGTGATCAGTTGATTAAAAGCATTACGGACAAAATGCACAAATGAACAATAATGACAATTAAACCACATCAATTCATTAATTCAGCAGAGGTTCAACATCTAAATCAATCTCATAGAATTTAGGAATTTACTACTCATAATCACTAAAATTCAATAATTCCTAATCACAACAAATCTAGAAACTAAAACATAAAGGAAAAGGGAAGAGAAATGCTCATAAAAGTGTCGATCTCCTCGATCCCGCGCCGACCTCCTTCGATCCCGAGCTCCAAAGATCTTCAACAAAGCTCCAAAACTCTCCCAAAAATCCCCAATTTTAGAGTGGATTCTAGAATGGGGTGAAAACCCACAAATTGGCACATCAAATATGGATGCAAAAGGCTCCTTTTATAGGCTCCCAGCAGGCTCAGCGTCGAGACGCTACAAGGACAGCGTCGAGACGCTCTGACGTCATCTTTTCTTGGGCTCCAAGACGTCTCAGCGTCGAGACGCTACTTGGACAGCGTCGCGACGCTCTCGCGATTTTGGATCTTTCCACGCAGCTGCCTAGCGTCGAGACGCTCCAGGCTTTAGCGTCGAGACGCTAGGCCCTAAATCTTCAATAATGGCCCGATTTTGACTCAATATTTGGGCCTCCAACTTTCTTTTGGCCCAAATACTTCTTGTAATTGATTTTGGACTCTTTTCTTGACCCAAATTGATTAATTTTAAGGCTTGGACTTCATGAATTTGGGCTTCTAATTCATTCTTCTTGGCTTTTTGGACTCGGATCTTTTAATGTAACTCTTCAAATTGCTCCAAAAAGCCTCCAAAATCATCCAAAATCTCTCAAAATTCCGGTTTTGCTTCCTTGACTCGGTTTTCTGAAATTTAAACAGAAAATAGCATTAAAGCACACAATTCAAGCATAAAACTAGCCAAAATTAATAGGAAAATGATGACATTTTTGCATGTCATCACACCCCCAAACTTATATCTTTGCTAGTCCCGAGCAAAGCTAAAACCTTATATATGAATCAACTATTGCAAATGCATGACTCTAAGCTCAATGATCAAAATAATGAACTCTAACAATTAAAGGAAGTATTAAAACATATTCTTTCATCACGAAATTTAAATTTAAACTCTTCATCCCTTGCGTGTGTGTGTGCGAGCTTCCTTATTAGGTCTTTACTAGCCTAGAAAAGGTTTATAAAATCCTTAGTTCATCTTCCCCCTACACTGGCCTTAAGCTCTAATTATCCAGCTTCCCAACAATCAAGAAAGCAATATCCCACTAAGGTGCCTGAAACAACGGGGTATGCCTCCCCCAAACTTGCATTTTTTTTTTTTTTTTTTTTTTTTTTTTTTTGAGAATCCTTTTAGATGTAGCGCCTTCGTTCTGGCTTGCCAACATTGGTGATGAAAGCATCCAACTACGAGCGCCTCATCTTTCAGGTTGCCGAAGCATGCTCATTTCTTTTAAACGCTTTCATGCAAAGGCAAACGATGGGTGTCATGAATGCCCCTGGTTACTAACGCTCTTAAGAAAGTGGAACATTCTTTTTTTTTTTTTTTTTCTTTTTTTTTTTCTTCTTTTTTCATTTTCTTTCTTTTACCCCTTTTTTTTTTCATATATATTCTTTTTTTCACACTTTTTTTTTTTTTTTTTTTTTTGCAGGCTAATAAACATGATTTTTCTCCCAAGTAAAACATTACAGACTCTCATGTCGTTCATCTTTCAAATTAGATCTTAAGCCTATCGGAGTGACAACAAACATCTAGATAATATAATCCAGTTCTAAGCATTCAAAACCATATAAGTAGGCTAAGTGCTCAACATGTGCAAGGAAATCAAAGCAAAAATTTAAATTTACATGAATCTTGAACATGCTTTCATATTTCACAAAAATTGAACAAAATTCATTATCTAGATCATATCATAGACCGTCCTCATCAAAACAGATGCAATAGAATCATCATAAAAAATTTCGCTCAATCAGAACAACAAAGCCTCCCCCCCAAACTTAAATCATACATTGCCCTCAATGTATTGATTATTCAGACTAATTAAGCATGCATAAGGACAATTAAAAAATAAAGGGAGAACGGTACTGCCCTGAAGTGTGAGAGAAACCATGGATGTCAGCCTTCAACATTCATTGGGGTTGTTTTTGGAAGAAAATGTGGTCTCGAGCTCCTTCAAAAATTGATCAACTGGAATGAAAGATCAACATGCTCTAACTACAAAAAACTGAAAAACAAAGAAAAAGGAAATTAACGAAAAAATAAACTTGGGTTGCCTCCCAAGAAGCGCTTGTTTAACGTCTCTTAGCTAGACGAGTTTGTGCGGTCTTTCAAGGCACATAAAAATTCTCGTATTTCTTCGGGCCCTTCGTCCTTGAATCGATGAAGCAGACTATTGCTAGTAAGCTTACTAGCTTTTCATGGGACCCTGAAGCAGAAATATTTTTTTGGATTTTTTAATAATAAAAGCATAAAAGGAGAAAGATCAAAATAAATGGACTCTGACTCTGACACTGACTCGTGAGAACAAGAAAAAGAACATTCATTATCAAGAGAGGATGGACATGATAGAACAGACAAAGGTCTTTCAACCTTAAACTCTATCTCTTGAAACTCCTCAAACACTATGGGCTTATTTTCTTTTTCTTCCTCACAAACTTGTTCTTGATGGGTGCTAAAACTATCCAATTCTTCCTCACTATCTAAACAACTCACCCCTATATGCTCATCTCTAGCCAAATCGAAAGAATTAGGCTCCTGAATGGGCGCTAATGAATCAGTGGCCACATGACTCACTAGACACTCTATGGAAGTGGATCCTACTTCCCTATCTTCCTTTTGGGTTTGGAGTCTATCCATAGATTTTTCTAATTCTAAATTCATGGCTCTCGACTCTTGGATAAAACTTTCAAGCAAGCTCTCTAAGGAAGATTTTTCTTCTATGGAAGCGGATTGCACTTCACTCTCATCCTCTTGGGGATGGAATCTCCCTAGGGATTTTTCTAGAGAAAAATTCATGGCTCTAGTATCCTCAATAAAATCTTGAAGCAAACTTTCTAGGGGAGATTTTTCTTCTAAAGGGGGATAATTTAAATAAAAAAATTTGGATGATGGTGTTGGTTCTTCGGGCTCAGATTCCCTAAAGGGCCACCCGAAACTATTAAAAGCCATTTAAAATAATTAAATCAACAATAATCAGGCTTTCAGTCAGATGCAAACACCAATTAAATGCACAACAAGAACAATGGACCAGGATAAAAATAAAACAGAGAAAGCAAAATAAAATCTCTAATCTAAAGCAAGCAATTTCTTCACAATATTAATTGAATAAAATTAGCCAATCCCCGGCAACGGCGCCAAAAACTTGTTCATGACGATTTTAAATTCCGCAAGCGCACGGGTCGTGACAAGTAATATAGTGATTTTGAGTATAGAGTATCGTCTCCACAGGGATTGGATTTATTCAATTAAGTACCGCGAATACTCTTGCTTAGCTTTATTTAGAGAACAAAATCTAATGCCGGAAAGAATAACAAAAAGCTAATCTAGAAAGCAAAAGATAAATGGTGACACAATTTGATGGGATAATTCTAGAGTTGTTGATTTCAACAATTGGACCTTTAATGCATAATCAATTAACTAATATGGATTAACAAATCATTTGATTCATAAGTCTAGAAGCCTAATAACAAGGACTCTCCTGTCGGTCTCCTCCTATCTCATACCGTTCAATAAAGAATCTCCTTTCAGTCTCATCTTTATTTACTTAGTATGGCATTACGACCCTTCAGTACAACCTCTAACGTTATTTATTTTGTCCCGTGTCACCCGGGTAAATAACCGTTAGTCATGCATTCAGTTCTAGTCTAAGCTTCTCTCCGTCGAGTTTCCGCATAGTAACGATTCATTTAATCAGTGATCAGTTGATTAAAAGCATTACGGACAAAATGCACAAATGAACAATAATGACAATTAAACCACATCAATTCATTAATTCAGCAGAGGTTCAACATCTAAATCAATCTCATAGAATTTAGGAATTTACTACTCATAATCACTAAAATTCAATAATTCCTAATCACAACAAATCTAGAAACTAAAACATAAAGGAAAAGGGAAGAGAAATGCTCATAAAAGTGTCGATCTCCTCGATCCCGCGCCGACCTCCTTCGATCCCGAGCTCCAAAGATCTTCAACAAAGCTCCAAAACTCTCCCAAAAATCCCCAATTTTAGAGTGGATTCTAGAATGGGGTGAAAACCCACAAATTGGCACATCAAATATGGATGCAAAAGGCTCCTTTTATAGGCTCCCAGCAGGCTCAGCGTCGAGACGCTACAAGGACAGCGTCGAGACGCTCTGACGTCATCTTTTCTTGGGCTCCAAGACGTCTCAGCGTCGAGACGCTACTTGGACAGCGTCGCGACGCTCTCGCGATTTTGGATCTTTCCACGCAGCTGCCTAGCGTCGAGACGCTCCAGGCTTTAGCGTCGAGACGCTAGGCCCTAAATCTTCAATAATGGCCCGATTTTGACTCAATATTTGGGCCTCCAACTTTCTTTTGGCCCAAATACTTCTTGTAATTGATTTTGGACTCTTTTCTTGACCCAAATTGATTAATTTTAAGGCTTGGACTTCATGAATTTGGGCTTCTAATTCATTCTTCTTGGCTTTTTGGACTCGGATCTTTTAATGTAACTCTTCAAATTGCTCCAAAAAGCCTCCAAAATCATCCAAAATCTCTCAAAATTCCGGTTTTGCTTCCTTGACTCGGTTTTCTGAAATTTAAACAGAAAATAGCATTAAAGCACACAATTCAAGCATAAAACTAGCCAAAATTAATAGGAAAATGATGACATTTTTGCATGTCATCACAAGGCAATGAGTTATTTTGACCAATTCTAAAGTTAATCTAAAAACCGTCACGAAATTAGAAAGTAAACTTTAGTCATGCAATCTTGAGTAAGTCTATGCTAAATCCCCTCTCCCGAGCAAGAATCAACACTTAAATCATCCAACTAATGGCCAATTAATTGAAAGCATTAAATCAAGATTACAAACATAATAACTATTGCACAACTTAAACCATAAATCAATCCATAAATTCAATTGACTACATCAATCCCTAAGCTACAAGTTTAGCTACTCATGATTGGTATTACAAGCTCAACTAAACATGGAAAAACCATAAAATCTAGCTAAAGAAAAGGGAAAGGAAAGGAAAAACTCAATGTAGGCCGAGACCGAGCGTCCCCGTCACAATCCCCACGAACAATGGGTTGATTTCCAACTTGCTGCGTTTGCTTTTGCTCCAAAAGTCTCTGTTTCTGCCCTGTTTATGGCTCCAAGAAGTCCCCCAAAAACTGAATCCCCCAAAGCCTAGCCGAAAAGAAGCTTATATTCTGTTTTTTTCGTCATAGCTTCGAGACGCTGCCTCTAAACACCCGTGTTCTGGAAAGGAAATTACACAGCGTCGAGACGCTAAGGTCGCAGCGTCTCGATGCTGTGACCGTTTCGCGCCTATTCAAATAAGGAATGCTAGCGTCGAGACGCTCAAGGGCTAGCGTCAAGACGCTAGTCTGCATTTGACCGAATTTTGACTTTTTTCCTCTTTGACTCTTTTTCAGTCCTTTGCATCTTTTCGCGTCCCGAGCACCCGATTGACTCCACTATTGCGTTTTAGCTCCAATCAACCATTTCCTACAATATAAACATTAAAGCACAATAAAATGGCCCAAAAATCGTAAAAGACTAGCTAAATTAAATAAGTAAAGATAGCTAGTTATGCTCGCTATCAACGACTCAGAGATCTCAAATGATGTTTTCATGAGGGGAAGTAAATACACTGTACTCTTTTTCCCTTCGCTATGGTTTTTTCCCACTGGGTTTTCCTAGCAAGGTTTTTAATGAGGCAGTTGTTAATGTATATAAATATAAAGTACTCTTTTTCCTTCACTGGGGTTTTTTCTCATTGGGTTTTTCCCAATAAGGTTTTAACGAGGCATATATTTCATATACAATGGATATCTAAGGGGGAGTGTTGTAAATATATATACCCGGTATATATTAGATATCCATTAGTCTTAGTCAACCCATATTTGTAGTCATTCTTCCCCATGACTCTCCCACTCCCTTAGGAATAGCCAAGAGACCCTCACCCTCTTCTATTTTCAGCATTTTGAAGCTTGTAACCTATCCCATTACATTAGTATAAATAGGGGTCGTATGAGGTATGGAAAAACACACTTGAATGGAAAGCATTAGCTCTCTTTTCTCTCTACTTTGCTCTCTCAAATTCTCTCTTAGTTGTTTTATTGCTTTTCACGTTTTATAACAAAAACAAAATTCTGAAAAATACTACTCATCTGGGAGAGCATTTCAACTATTTTTGAGAAATTTTTTAGCTTTAATTTTTTCATTTTCCTTCAATTTTTAATTTTCCAATTTCTCCAAAATTCCATCAATTACACCTTATTCAAATTTTAATTCTTTCCAAATTTCATATCATTTCAAATCCTCATTTCATTCTCAAAATCTCCTAATTTCAATCTTTCAAATTTCATTTTTAAATTCAAAATTCTTTCCTTTCTCAATTAAATTAAATCTCCACCATCCAATTTGAATTTAATCCAATGGCCAAAATTCAATTTCTCTATCTATAAATTGAGTCATTCTCTTCTCCTCTATCACACACTCAAGTTATCAAATTATTCTTGTCCAAAAGCTTCTATTGCTCTTCAACCGACCTATTGTCCTTTTGTGAGGGAATTTTTGAGTGAGAATTGGGAGTGATCACACTTGTGTATTTTGCCTTCGAAGAGGTTTATTTTTGTTGTGAGAGTATTTTCTTTTTCAATTGGGAAATTGTAATAAGGTGTGGGTGCACCTTGAGAATTGAGTGAGTGGTTTAATCATAAACCCGAAAAAGGATTTGTAGTGGTATGTTCCTGAACCTGGTTTAAAGGATCGTAGTGGTTTTGATCTTGAACTCATTTAAAAAGATCGGTATAGGTTGGGTACTGAACCTGTAAAAGGATCGGTAGATGTTTACTCTTGAACCTGGAAAAAGAGTCGGTTTGGTTCTCACCCGCAAGAGAGTCGTTGCAGTAAAATACCCAAGAAGGAGTCTTGGGGAGTGGAGTAGGGATTTCCGAACCACTATAAAATTTTTCGGTGTTATCTCTTTCTCTCTACTTGTTTAATTTCCGCTATTTTATTTATCTGAGTAAATTGCATGCCTAGGAAAATTATTATATATTTCTAACATATTGCATATTTTAAAGTGCTTATTAAATTAATTTAAATTAAATTTAGTTTAATTTAGCAAAAAGAAAAAGTTTTAAATTTTATTAAACAACTCTATTCACCCCCTCTAGTGTTGCCATACGATCCTACATTTAGGGCATGGTTTTAGAATGAGAACCTTGGGAATCAAAACAACAGAGGTTCGTTCGGGAGGGTTTTTAAGCCTGGAAATTAAAAAAAAAATTGGGGTGTTGTGTTCTAAACCCAAGGAATCAATAAACTGTGCTTGGAGTGCATTCGGATCTTCCTCCCTGAATCCGCTCTTACTCCTCCAGAACCTGATTCCAAACTCTCTTCCAAATCGTCCAAGCCTAAACCTAAACTTTGAAGTTTGGAAGAAGACGAGAGAGAGGTTGTTAGCTTTGGAAGAAGAAGAGAGAAAGAGGTGTTGGGGTTTCGAAGGAGGAGAGAGAGAGGGGGGTATTCGAGGAGAGACTCCGGCGGCGGGAGGAGGCTCCGGCGAAGGGTGGGAAGGAGAAGAGAGAAGGTGAGGAGGAGAGAGGAAGGTCATGGGGTGGGGGAGAAAGAGGAGAGAGAGTAGAGATTTTTTTTTAAATTATTTTTTATTTATTTTTTATTTATTATTATTTTAATTAAAAAATATATATTATTTTATTATTTTTAACTGTCACGTCAGCACCGTTAAAAAAATTAACGGTAGAGGGACTTAATAGAAGCATTTCTGAAATAGTAGGGACTTGATTGTTCGATTTTGAAACCTAGGGACCTATTGGAAACGAACCTGAAGCAAGAGGGACCAAAAATGTATGTTACCCAATAAAATAAAATAATAGTTTTTTATTATTTTAATATATTTTTAATTTAAGAAATAAAAAATTAATTTTTTTAATTAAAATAATAGTGTCACGTCAGCATCCGGTTAGATTTAACGGCAAAATGGATGGCAGGGACCAAATTGCTACTTATGTCAAACCTCAGGTACTAAATTATTGAATTTGAAACCTCAGGGATCAAAATGAAACCTAACTCAAACCTCAGGGACTAAAAGTGTATTTTTCCCTATTACTTTTTTAGCCATATTTCAAAACTACCTCTAGATTTTTGTCATATGCTCAAAATTCTAGGGCAACAAAAAAAATGGCTATAAAGGTTTAGAAATTAAAAAATGGTTAAACATGATTTTAAATATGAAATCAATAATTAAAATAGACGAAATTGCCCCTAACGTACCGTTTAGAGTTTGAGAGAGAGAAAACACAATCTAAGATGCCCATAACGTTTAGTTTAGAGTTTGGGAGAGAGAAATACAATCTAAGATGCTGGAGCATTATTAGGAAGAAAGAGAAATTCAAAATTGCAACAAACTACACAACCTAATTTGAACCCTACAGGAAACACTAGCATCTTCCTAGATTGAACAATTAGTTTCTGGAAAAAATCAAGATGATTCGATAATTTACAAAAAAAAAAAAAAAAAAAAACTAAGTTAAATGACCATAAATGAATTTTTGAACAACTAGAAACCTCCCCTAGTAGTTTAATGTTTACCAGGTAAATACACCAAATGAACACACTAAACCCTAATTCAAAAACTGCTATGAAAAACTTCCTCCCACAATTGTTAATGTTTACTGGGTAGAGATGAAATTGAATTAAAAAAAATTACCTGATGCATTAATTGAGTTGTCAAATCATGTAAAACCCTTTATCTTCCCCACTTTCATGCGTTCAAGTTCCTCAAAACTTCCCTCTGCTTCATTCCTTTTTCAGTTTGCATTTGAGCCCTACAATCTTTCATTTTGCATTCTATGTTTGAGGTCGCTTCTTCATTTAAGCCCTAAAGTCATTCCTTACACATTTGCCAATGAGTGGTCTACCACATTATCTACAACCTCATCTGACAATCCTTTGTAGGCCGAAATAAGAAGCTTCCTCGTTGAAGGTGCAAGCTTCTTCCCCACGTGTGAAAGTAGTTTTCTCTTGACGACCGTTTAGCAAAAGCCGCTGGTATGCATATAATGGTGGGATTTTATTTGAGTTTGAAACTAATTTATATTCAATCCCTTGTTTTTAAGGATTCAAATATTTTGTTGTCAATAGATTTGAAAAATGCATTATATCCGATTAATCCGCTTATTTTGTAACTACCTTTCCCCTCTCCCCCCATTCCGCCAGGCATGGCAAAATAGAAGGGAAAATGAAGTAAAAAAACAAAAATCTCCAATAACATTGGGTAGCGATCAAGACTGGGGAAGTCACAAAGACCAAATGAGCACGACTGTTTTTGTTGCTGAAGAATTTCACGAACAAACAAATGGTGTAAAAAGGAATAGTGACGAAGGAGAATCCTGGACAAAAAGAAGTGCGTGAAAAAAAAAATCTAGGGTTAAGGATAGAAAGAAGAAGAATGATAGCGAGCTTAGCTAGCTAGTTTTCCCTAATTAATTTAGCTAGTCTTTGATGATTTATTGGCCATTTTATTGCACTTATTTGTTTATTTTGTAGGAAATGGTTGATTGGAGCTAAAACGCAATAGTGGAGTCAATCGGGTGCTCGGGACGCGAAAAGATGCAAAGGAATGAAAAAGAGTCAAAGAGGAAAAAAAAAGTCAAAATTCGGTCAAATGCAGACTAGCGTCAAGATGCTAGCCCTTGAGCGTCTCGACGCTAGCATTCCTTATCTAAATAGGCGCGAAACGGTCACAGCGTCTCGACGCTGCGACCTTGGCGTCTCGACGCTGTGTAATTTCCTTTCCAGAACACGCGTGTTTAGAGGCAGCCTCGACGCTATGACGAAAAAACATAATATAAGCTTCTTTTCGGCTAGGTTTTTGGGGACTTTTTGGAGCCGTAAAACAGGACAGAATCAAGGATTTTGAGGCTGAAACAAAGGGGGCAAGGTGGAAATCAACCCATTGTTGGTGGGGATCGTGCGTTCGGTCTCGGTCTATAACGAGTTTATTTCTCTTTTCCCTTACTTTAGATAGTCTTTATGGCTTGTTTAGACTTAGTTTATATTGTAACGTGAATTATGCGTAGCTAAGTTTAAATTCTTAGGGATTGATGTAGCCGTTGGGCACGTTATGGTTTGATTTACGGTTTTTATGCTATTGATGTCATTTATGCATATTTTGTGTCCTTAATGCTTTCAATTTACCGGCCATAAATTGATTGATGTTAATGCTTGAATCTAACTCGGGAGAGAGGATTTAAATTAGAAATCAATATGCATAACTAGAATTTAGCTAAAAATCGGGAGATTAAGGTTAATTCTAGAAATTGTTATAAAGGTTAGCCTTATTGCCTTGTATGTTTATTGGATTTAGATAGGGATATCAGGTTCAATTGCATATGGGAGAATCATGTATGCTCGGGAGAGATATGTGTGATTTTAGTTGTCAAGATTTATGAATCATAGTATTTGTTAATCCGTTTATTAATCCATAGCTCCAATTGGTGAAATCAAATCCCTAAGACAAATTCTTCCCATTAGATTGTCACTTTTTGCATTAGTTTTGTGTTTGATTCAATTATATTATCATCCAATTTGATTCCCTAAATAAAATCGGCCAAGAGTATTTTCGGTAATTAAAATTGGCTAGACACCAATCAAGTGGACGACATTCGAATTTACATTCACTATATTATAACTTGACCCGTACACTTGCGGTAAGCAAATTGCGCATCAAGTTTTTGGCGCCGTTGCCGGGGATTGGCATATTTAGTCAATTTTAATATCGTAGAAAAATTATCCGGTCTTAGTTTAGGGTGTATTTTATTTTTTTTTTTGTTATTTTTGTTATTTTTGTTTTAGGTAGATTGCATTTTTCCTTTATTGTTTTTCTTTTCCATTCTTAAATCTTCCCATATTTAGATTTTTTTTTCCATTTTTGTTTGAATTTTCCTTTGATAGATTTTTAGTTTTTCCTTTTTAGATTAGTTTTCCTTATTTGTTAGTTTCCTTATTGTTTCTGCCATATTTATTTTTGCATTCCATATTAGTCTATTATTTCCTTTTGTAGATTATTTTTTTCCTTATTTAGATTCATTATTTTCCTTTTCTTATTTCTTTCCTAATTCATTTTCTTTCCTTTTCTTTTATTTTCCTTTTTAGGTTAGTGTGACGGTGTATGCGAAAGGTTAGGGAATTGGCCTTAGTTCCCTTAGATCCAGAGATAGAAAGAACATACAATAGACTTCGAAGGGAAAATCAAGAGAAAATCCAAATGGCCTATCCTAACCATGAAGAGCCTAAGCCTATTAGGGACTACTTTCAGCCGGTCTTTCAGGAGCAACAGTCGGGGATAGTCTATGCCCCGATCAATGCTAATAACTTTGAGCTGAAAACGGGTCTCATTCAAATGGCTCGAGATTGTGCTTACAGAGGATCACCCATGGAGGATCCAAATTCTCACCTGAAATCCTTCCTAGACATCTGTGGGACAGTAAAATTAAATAGTGTTTCTGAAGATGCCATTCGCTTACTGTTGGGTTCCTAGAGTGAGTAAAAATATAGTATAAAATACTCTAGAATTCGTGTGCAAGTATACACAGTCTGCAACAAGTAATATTATCATCCAAGGTCTGAATGAGTTTCCACTTTATCTATTTTGCATAACTTCCTAATGGTTTCGAAGATAATAAAAATGTTGGGTTTTATCGGAATTATGCTGAAGCAAAAT
This sequence comes from Luffa acutangula, assembly GCA_036850905.1. Taxonomy (NCBI): domain Eukaryota; kingdom Viridiplantae; phylum Streptophyta; class Magnoliopsida; order Cucurbitales; family Cucurbitaceae; genus Luffa; species Luffa acutangula. Next base: position 5,207,918 of record CM072094.1, on the reverse strand, counting down.
AAATGACAGAACAACGAGTAAACAAATAGATAGACAGATTAAAGACAGGCGTTGGTTAGGTTTTAGTGATTGTTCTAAGATATGCTCTAGCAATATTATTGATCATGCATTTCTCGCAGTATTATTAGCGGATTCCTCCCGAAACTCCGGATCTTTTGGGATGTGTTTCAACCCCAATGAAGTGCGACCGATCAAGCACTAGGCAACTGGCTATCCCTAACTCAGTCACTGGCGTTCACCAATACACAATGATCGTAGTGTGGATAATTGCCACACACTCTCTAAATCATCCCTGAAACTAGAGAGAGTTATTCACACCTAGGGCTGTTCATCGGTCGGTCGGAGTCGGTTTTGGGCTAAAACCGACGCCGACCACCGACATATCGGTTTTCGGTCGGTCGGCGATGCATATTTTTGGAATGTTTCTTGAAACCGACCGACCAAATATACGGTCGGTCGGTCGGTTTTGTCGGTTTTAAGGTTTTGATGGATGAGGAAAGTTTGAAGCGCGGTGAGAGGAGAAAAGACGGGAAGAATGAGAGGAAAAGAGAAGAGAGATGGGTAGCTAGAAGAGGAAGAAAGAGAGAAAAAAGATATTAGTGAGGAAGAAGAGAGAGAAAGAGAGATTTGTAACAACACCAACCTCGGATGGTGAAGAAGAGAGCTGGATGTCGTCGGGAGGAACACAAAGAGAGAGAGAGAGTCGAACAGTGAGGATTGAGAAAGACGGTGATGAAGAGAGAGAGAAAGAAAAGAGAGAGAATAAAAGAGAAAGAAAGAGGGAAGGAGAAACGAAAGAGAGAGAGAGTCATAAATCTGGAAAATGAAAAAATAGTGTTGGGGAAAAGAGAGGATGGAAAGAGAGAGGGAATAAAAAAATAATAAATTCAAAAAAGTAATAATTAACTTTTCAAAAAGTACTCTTGAAAGACTCAACAACATTAAATGCTTGTAAGGTGTGCAGTGTACTTCCTATTTATTAAATTTTTTTGTGAAACGTGCACGATACTTATTAAAAAAGAAAGCTGATACATTTTTTTAAGTAATCGGTCGGTCGGTCGGTTTTATTTATTTTTTAGTGGACCGACCGACCGACAGTCGGTTTTTTCAGTGGATCAAATCGAGTCCGACCGAATGTGGTGGAAAACCGACCGACCGACGTTGGTTCGGTCGGTTTCGGTCGGTCGAGTCGGTTTTCGGTTTAGTTTTGAACACCCCTATTCACACCGGCTGGCCAGGCGGGCATAAAATAAGAATAAGCACAACAATTAACCAAAATGCGATAGTCAATTTATTACTAGAGATGAAGCACAATAATCACATTATTCCTAACCAACACCCTAAGCTACTTAGTTCATAATAGGCATAAGAATACGAATTACAATCTGAGTATGCATGTCCATAACCACAAGTTAATGAAGAAAATAAACTCCCTAATTAGCTTGCGGTAGATGGTGTTCTTGATGATCTTCAATCTCCCTATACTATTCGGCTTCCAAGGGAAAACATGGAATGACTTTGACTTTGACGGCTACTTCCTTTTATAGAAGGATGGGAGGCTTGAATTAGGTCAACTAGGACACGTGTAAGGCTCTCCTTGATCCTTTATCACGAAAATAACTCAACAAAAGTCGGTTCATGAAGTTGGCTAACGAGCTGTGATGTGGCAGTTTCTGCTCCCAGTTTTGCTGCAGCATAGAATCTGCTCCCTCCAGTCGCTCAGCAGCATAATCTCCACAAAATAATTTCCAATGCTTCCATTCTTCCAAATGAGTTAAAACATGTAATATCTATCCAAAACCAACCCTAATAAGCATAGAGGACACACAAATCTCTATATAATTGAGGCCTAAATAACTACCTTTTGGGCAGTTATCATACCCCCAAACTTGAACTATTGCGCGTCCCGAGCAATACTAACCAACCTTCCTTCAAGAATTTAAAAATATTAGACAAAGAATTAGCTTAATCAAATCAGACAGTCCAACACTACCTTTAACCTTTACCTGAGCACTCTGCAAAACCAAGCTCTGCTGCAGCAAAATGATTCCTTCAGCAGGGACAAATAATCACCACTTTTCAACTTAATCCTAAGAACTCACCACAGCTTAGCTCTATTATCAGACATTTCAAAACATATTTTTATATCATTATTTATCAGACTTAAAGCAGCCTTACAGTCATAAGCTCTTAAGCATGGGATGACCCACTTTATGGTGCAGTATACCCTTGCCTCAAGCTCATCACCAACTAGGCTCAATACTCATTATAAAGCTAAAAAATCCTTAGTTATTCCATCTCTTGCCCCTCAGAATGGCGACATTTTGTGATGAAGCTCACCTAAGTTCTGGGAGACAGAAAAACTGCTGGATCATCATTCATCCTTCAAAACTTTTGCTCTGTCAATTTTTTTCAGCAAAATCTTCAACAAATAACTTTTCAGCAAATAATTTTTTCTCATTTTTTCACACTTCCTAGGTCATCTTTTGACGCGAAGACAACCTGTGGGTATCACAAATGTCCCCGGTTACTCAATAACCTAGCAAATTTTAATTTTGAAGGAGAGGAATGCTCGAGCAAAATAATTGGAGTAGCAAAAAGTCCCCCAAACTTGAATTATTCATTGTCCCCAATGAATCATTAATTTTGCAAACTATACCCCCAAACTTAAATTTTTCTAACTGAATTTTTTAAACTAAACATGGGACTAGGATTAAGCTTAAAGTGGATCATATAAGTCAATACTACCGTCAAAATCTTCTTTGTCGCAGCAATAGTCCAGGCTAGAAGAAATGCTCAAGCAAAAGGTTTCTGGAGATCAGAATACCTTAATCTAATTAAGCGTAATCAGTCCAAGTTTCAAAAATTCAGAAGAAAATTAGTTAAGTTAGAGTTACTCAGTGCTCATGGAATAGAAACATCTAGAAATTTCATTTAAAAACATAAGAAAAGAAATTACATAGCAGAGATATATTTTTAAAGCAGAAAAATTAAAAAGGAACAAGCAAACATATTTAGCAAACAGGGTCAGATATGCGCGAGCAAACAAAATGATAAGAACAAAAATAATGCTCGCTGAAGATCATTCCATCCATCAATCTTCCTGACCCTGCTCTTCATCAACATCCTCTTCTCGTTCAACAGGCGGGGGTGGTATCCAAAGATTAAAAAAATCATCGGGAAACACTGGAAAGGCCTGATATGGTCTTGAGAAATTGGTTTGCAAGGCCTCCCTGAGTGCATCATCTCTCCTTTTAGCATAAGTCCAATAGGCCTGAGCTTGCCTTTCAGCAAATTCTAACCTACTGGTCAACACTGTCAGATGCTCTAGGATCTGATTAACGCCATACACCAGCCCTCCCTGGCGAGCCTCTTGCATACGCTGAAGCCGCGCCAAATTAGGTGTGTCAATGATTCCCTTATCAGTCATGATCATATCTTCTGGAACCGTGGGCACTCCTGCCCTGCTGCATAACATTGTGATAGTGTTTGGAAAGAACAGCTTCCCCACCTTCTTTTTCCAGCAATCAACAATCTCAGAAGAAATAATTTTTCCTACATCAATACTCATCGAGCGAAGAATGGCAAAGGCAAGCAATACCCTGTCCCGAGATACTGTGGAGTCGTGTGTTGTCGGCAGCAAGCGTAGCCTGATGAAACCCATCCAAGTGTTGGCTTCACTCTTCAAATAAGCAGCTTGAAACGTATGCTTCCGCGTCTGCGACACCCTCCATTGAGCCCCCTTAATGCCTACCTCCCGGACAGCCGCACTCAGTTGATCACTAGATGGTGCAACCACCATCTCATTAAAAATGGCATGCGGAAAATCCTGGAGATCGAACAATTCATTAACGGCCTCAGGACTCCACTGTACAGGCACTCCTCGAACGATAACCTCAAAATCATTCTTAACGTCAAGATTGACATAAAATTCTCGAACAATGTTGGAATTGACAGGTTCTGGTTTCGCACAAAATTGCCTCCATCCGAGGTTCGCTATTCCAGACTCCAAGAACCTGGGCAAATCACTGCCAAATCCTCGTTCGAACAAGAAGTCCCGTTTCAGCACCTCCTGGTATTTTGCTCGAGCAAGATCGTTGACGAAGCAATTGAATGGTGCCCTCGGCTCCTCAATTTCTCCCGATGCTTTGGCAATTCCTTTGCCTCTGCTTTCTCTCTGTTTGTGCAAACGCTCTTCTTCTGCCTTTCTTGCCTCTTCTTCTTTTTCCTTATTCTCAGCTTCCCTTTTTTCTTCCTCAGAGTCCGACGTCGGAGGTGATGGAGTGTTCCGAATCACCCTCACGCGACCCGCCTTCCTCTTGATGCGGCGGCGTCTGGGCGGTTCAGGTATAATGACTTTAACATGAGCCTCCTGCGCCAGCTCCGGTGTTTTCTCCTTGTTAGGCTCACCTTTAGCCTACTCTTCAACCTCTGTTTCTTGATTTTTCTCAGCAATCTTTTCTTGAACCGTATTTGGGTTTTGTACTTCAGGTTCTTGAATAATTCCTTCTTCCGCAGTAGTGGCAACAACGTCTGCCACCTCCTGAACTTCCTCCTGTTCTGCAGCCCTTTGCTGCCTTCTCCTTTTCTTTGCTTCCTTTTCCTCCGGCGTTCTTTTCTTTTTGGTTTTCCCTTTTTGCACTTCCGATGTGACCGGTACCTCCTCCTCTTCACTCTCCCTCTCTTTCCTAGCTCTTGTTTTGGCCATAGATATCTCAAAGGGTTTTGCAGAAAATGTAAAGGAGAAAGAAAGAATGTAGATGGCAAGATTGAAACAAGAGGGCGAAGTAGAAAGAAGACTTACCAATGTCTGCAAATAAATAAGGCTCCAGCAATTTGAAATCCTAACCGAAAGGATTTTCTCCGTAATCAATGGTTTTACCGTTCACAATTAAGTTGCAATTCAAATCCCTAACGGTAAAATTGTGGAACTCCAATCATCCATGGGAAATAATGGCATGCTGTCAACGGCTAAACCGTTGGATTATCCCTACACGAGATGTGGCAGCATCCCTGCAATTCACCTGCCATAGAAATTCAAAAATCCCAACGGTAAAAATAATTACTCACACTAAAATCCTTCCTATGCATACGAGAAATTTGCTCCAGCATTATCTTTACTGCGACAATCTTCTGAACCTGCTGAATCTTAGATATGGAATTTAAATTTCAAAATAGGCAAATCAAATCCTTTTAATTCAAATTAAACTTTAACCGATCAAATCAAACTTAATCTGTTATTCAAAAGAAGCCGAATAAATTAGAGAAAATCTCTATTAACTAACAAAATTCAAATAACTGAAAATAAAATCTAATAAAATCAAACCAATAAAAAGATAATCCAAAGATAATCTAAATAAATAACCCGAAAATAAAATCAAATCAAATAAAAAATAGATCAAATCTAACCTACAAAAAATAATAAAAATACTTAAAAGATAAAATCTAATAAATCATGCAAAATTAAATCTAACCTAACCGAAATAAAAAACAAATCAGCGAAACATAAAATTAATACAAACACTGGGAGCTTAAAATTTTGCTCTGTGAAATGCTCCCGCAAAAGTCCTGCTCTCTCAAACATCGACCAACCTTAGGGAAGGATATTTCGCCTGAAATTCCTCACCACAATAATGCTTCACACGCTGTCCATTCACCTTGAACACTCTCCCATCTTTTTCATCCTGCAACGTAATTGCTCCATTGGGAAAAACCTCAATCACAATAAACGGTACTGACCATTTAGATTTCAATTTTCCAGGAAATAATTTTAACCTAGAATTATAAAGCAAAACTTTTTGACCCTTGACAAACTCCTTAGATTTAATTTTTTTGTCATGGAACAGCTTAGTCTTTTCCTTATACATTTTCGCATTTTCGTAAGAAAATTGACGAAATTCTTCTAACTCATTAAGTTGCAGCATTCTTATTGCTCCTGCACGACTCAGATCAAAATTTAACTTTTTCAAAGCCCAAAATGTTTTATGCTCAAGCTCTAATGGTAAATGGCAAGCTTTCTCATATACTAACCTATAGGGAGACATACCTAGAGGAGCCTTATAAGCTGTCCTATAAGCCCAAAGAGCCTCATCCAACCTAAAGGACCAATCCTTTCTAGATGGATGGACTACTTTCTCTAAAATAGCTTTAATTTCCCTATTACTAATTTCAGCTTGACCATTTTCTTGTGGGTGATAAGGGGTAGCTATCCTATGCTTAATCCCATACTTAGCTAAAAGCTTAGTTAAGATATTATTAACAAAATGTGTACCCTCATCACTCACTAGAGCCCTAGGTGTCCCGAACCGCGCAAAGATGTGCGATTGAAGAAACCTTGCTACTGTCTTGGTATCACTCTGATGGCATGCAATGACCTCCACCCACTTGGACACGTAATAAACTGCCAATAAGATAAAAACATTGCCATTAGAAGGGGGAAATGGCCCCATAAAGTCAATACCCCATACATCAAATAATTCAACTTCTAAAATATAAGTAAGAGGCATTTCATCTCTAGGCCCCAAATTTCCTCTCCTTTGGCAAGCATCACATCGCTTGCAGAACCAATGGGCATCCTTGAATAACGTAGGCCAGAAAAATCCGCAATGCAAAATCCTCATAGTCGTCCTTTGACCGCTGAAATGGCCTCCATACGGCGAAGAGTGACATTGCTCCAGGATTTCGGTTGCTTCATCACCTGAAACACACCTACGAATAATACCGTCAGAGCATTGCTTATACATAAATGGTTCATCCCAATAGAAAAATTTTGCATCATGCTTAAGCTTTTTCTTCTGCCTCCAATCCATGTCAATAGGGGTGACTCCCTTTACCAAAAAGTTGGCAATATCAGCATACCAAGGGACATCCCTAACTACCTTTACTTCAACAGCAAAAAGCTGCTCATCTGGAAAAGAATCGGAAATGGCAGATTGCTCCAGCAAAGATGATGATGGATCAAGACGAGATAAATGATCTGCAATGACATTCTCTGATCCCTTCTTGTCCTTTATCTCCAAGTCAAATTCCTGCAATAGTAGAACCCAACGAATTAGTCTAGGCTTTGCATCTTTCTTTGACATTAAATACCTTATTGTTGCATGATCCGTGAACACCGTGACTTTGGATCCAACCAAATATGGCCGGAATTTCTCAAAAGCAAACACAACAGCTAAAAACTCCTTTTCAGTAGTTGTGTAGTTGACCTGTGCCTCATTTAAAACCTTGCTTGCATAATATATAGGATGAATAAATTTGCCCTGCTTCTGCCCCAGCATTGCACCTACTGCAGCATCACTCGCATCACACATTACCTCGAATGGCAAATTCCAATTAGGTGCACAGAGAATGGGTGCTGAGATTAAAGGAGCCTTCAATGTTTCAAAAGCCTTCCTACAATCTGCATTAAAGTCAAAAACATGATCAGTGCACAATAAGTTACAAAGAGGTTTACTGATTTCGGAAAAATCCTTTATGAACCTCCTATAAAATCCAGCATGTCCTAAAAAACTCTGAATTCCCTTCACTGAATTCGGTGGCTCTAGTCTTTCAATAACCTCAACTTTTGCTCTATCAACTTGTAGACCATTTTTAGAAATTTTATGACCTAACACTATGCCATCCTTCACCATGAAGTGGCACTTCTCCCAATTAAGAACTAGATGGATATCCTCACATCTTTTTAATACCTTACCTAAATTATCTAAACAACTCTGAAAAGGCCCTCCAAAAACTGAAAAATCGTCCTTAAAGACTTCAACAGTGGACTCAATCATATCAGAAAAAATTGCTAACATACACCGCTGAAATGTTGCTGGAGCATTGCAAAGGCCGAAAGGCATTCTCCTAAAAGCGAATGTCCCATAAGGACAGGTGAAAGTGGTTTTTTCCTGATCTTCAGGAGCAATAGTAATCTGGTTATACCCAGAATAACCATCCAAGAAACAGTAATAGACCTGACCAGCCAATCGATCCAACATCTGGTCGATAAATGGTAGAGGGAAATGATCCTTTCAGGTGGCTTTATTAAGCCTTCTGTAATCCATACAAACCCTCCAACCAGTTACTGTCCTTGTGGGGATCAACTCATTATCTTTATTGCTCACCACAGTGACACCTCCTTTCTTAGGAACACATTGGACATGGCTTACCCAATTGCTATCGGCAATTGGATAAATGATCCCAGCATCCAACCATTTAATTACCTCCTTTTTAACAACCTCTTTCATTGCAGGGTTAAGCCTTCTTTGTTGCTCAATACTTCTAAAGGATCCCTCCTCTAGAGTGATTTTGTGCATACAAAAAGATGGGCTAATCCCCTGAATATCAGCCAATGTCCAACTTATAGCTTTGCGGTATTGCTGCAGCAATTTTATTAAGGCCTCTTCATGCTCCGACATTAAATCTGATGCAACAATAATGGGCAACGTCTCACTTTCCCCAAGATACACATACTTTAGATGATCCGGTAAAGGTTTCAAATCTAAAGTGGGTGCCTCAATTAGGGATGGCTTAATTGGGGGAGCCTTTCTGTGATCTAAATCTAAAGACTCAAAAACATCATCACACCTAAACAATTATTTTTCATTTTTTCTATCTAAAGAACAAAATTCAAAATCTTCTACACTAACCTCTCCATGCTTTTCTGAATGCTTATCAGCTGAATCCTGTATTGTTGTCTCAATAACTGTGCTCTCCAGAATCCTGATGAAGGAGCAATCCTTCATCTCGTCTGGATATTTCATGGCTTTAAAGACATTAAATTTCACTTCCTCATTACAGACTCTCATTGTTAATTCTCCTTTTTGAACATCTATTAATGTCCTACCAGTAGCCAAAAATGGACGACCTAGAATAATTGGGACATCTTTATCAGCCTCATAGTCTAAAATAATAAAATCAACAGGAAATATGAACTTATCAACTTTTACTAAGACATCCTCAATTTTACCCTCTGGATATGTGATAGACCTATCAGCTAGTTGGAGTGTAACTGTGGTAGGTCTAGCTTCACCAATACCTAACTTTCGATAGACCGAAAGAGGCATAAGGTTAATGCTTGCACCTAAATCACAGAGTGCTCTACCTAATTCCTTTCCACCTATAGACACAGGTATAGTAAATGACCCTGGATCCTTAGCCTTGGGGGGTAGCCCATTCTTAAGAATAGCACTACACTCCTCAGTAAGAGATACAGTTTCAAACTCACAAAACCTTTTCTTTTTAGTCAAAATATCCTTAAGAAATTTAGCATAATTAGGCATTTGCTCTATAGCTTCTACTAAAGGGATATTTATATGCAACTGCTTAAGAATCTCTAAGAACTTTTTAAATTGACCATCCTGATTCTTAGGCTTTTGCCTTTGTGGAAAAGGTAGAGGTGATACATAAGGTGGGGGCGGCACATATGGTGGTTCTACATCTGGCACAGAACCAGATGCTCCAGCATCTTCTTTGCTGCCTCCAGCACCCTGACCAGACTCCAATTCTTCCTCGACAACAACATTATTTCTATCACCATTTTTATCTATAACCTGGGTTTTACAAGGCTCAATTCTTTCTTCTAATGGCTTACCACTCCTAAGAGTAACTGCCTTTACCTGCTTCTTACCTTCTCTTCTAGGGTGTTCAGTATCTGATGGAAGTTTCCCTTGAGGCCTTGCCTTGAGCTCATTAGCTAGCTGACCCACTTGCAATTCCAGGGCTCTCATCGAAGCTTGATTACTTTGAATTGCAGCGTCTGTGCGAGCCATAAATTCTTTCATCATCGCCTCGAGAGAATTTCCCGAATTTTGCTGGGGCAAAGCCTGCTTATTTTGCTGGGGCATTACCTGCGCTTTAGCAAATCCCAGCTGGTTCATCTTTTGTTGCGCTTGTACGTTATTTCCTTGACCTCCCCATGAGAAGTTGGGGTGGTTGCGCCAACCTGGATTATAGAAGTTAGAATAAGGGTTGTTCCTCTGATTACCTACAAAAAACACAGAAGCTGGATTGCTGGGGCAAAACTCGTAGTTGTGGTCTTCACCGCAATAGACACATGCTTCGTCCGTGACTTGGTTCACCACTACTGAAGGCTCCATAGCTGGTGGCTGCTGATGACTAATCACTGTCACATTCTTAAGAGCAATCATAGCAAGATCAGCCCTAATGGTGGACACACCATCAACCTCTAATACACTCTTAACCTTTTTATTTGTGCCTCTAACATCCGACCACTGACAACTATTAATAGATATTCTTTCTAAAATTTCATAGGCTTCATCAAAAGTTTTTGCCAAAAAGGCCCCACCAGCCGAAGCATCGACCATACCTTGGGTTACTCCATTTAAACCATTGTACAATGTTTCCATTTGAATACAATGAGGTAACCCATGGTGGGGACACTTTCGTAAAAGCTCCTTAAACCTCTCTCAAGCCTCACTAAAAGTCTCATCTTCAAGTTGCCTAAACCCTACTATTTCACTCCTTAATTTCGCATTTCTATTAGGTGGGAAATATTTACTCAAAAATTTTTCAGCTAACTCATCCCACGTCCTAATTGATCCTGGAGCAAAAGAGTTTAACCATGACTTTGCTCCATCTCTAAGAGAATACGGGAACAAAGTTAATCTAAGAGCATCTCTAGGCACTCCTTGAATTACAAAAGAATCACTAACTCCTAGAAAAGACTTAAGATGTAAATGAGGGTCTTCAAATGACAAACCATGGAATTGCCCCACGGTTTGCAACATCTGAAACATTACCGGTTTCATTTCAAAATTCGCCGCTTGGATTTGGGGACGTGCAATCCCTGGATTCAACTCATTAAACATCGGGACAGCATACGCTCGAATGGCTCTGGTCCTATCGTTCGCTATCAAGATAGGGTTCTCAGCCTGATTATTTTGCTGCTCATTTTGCTCAAACAGTGGGTTTTGCTGCAGCAACAGATTCTGTTGGGGGTTTGCTGCTGCTGGACCTTTATGAACCTGTGGAAGTTGCGGGGCGTTCTCCATCTGGTTTCTGCGCTGCTCCCTCCTTCTGTTCCTAAATGTTCTTTCAATTTCTAGATCAAGCTCAAACCGTACCCCAGGCGGATCGCTCATGCACCAAAATCACACCTGCAAAAACAAAAGAAACAATAAAAAAGTTCTAGCACCAAACCACTAAAACACATACACAAAACAGATCAGATAAAAACTTATTCAAGTTCCCCGGCAACGGCACCAAAAACTTGTTGGGTTCCTAGAGTGAGTAAAAATATAGTATAAAATACTCTAGAATTCCTGTGCAAGTATACACAGTCTGCAGCAAGTAATATTATCAATCCAAGGTCTGAATGAGTTTCCACTTTATCTATTTTGCGTAACTTCCTAATGGTTTCGAAGATAATAAAAATGTTGGGTTTTATCGGAATTATGCTGAAGCAAAATAAATGACAGAACAACAAGTAAACAAATAGATAGACAGATTAAAGACAGACGTTGGTTAGGTTTTAGTGATTGTTCTAAGATATGCTCTAGCAATATTATTGATCATGCATTTCTCGCAGTATTATTAGCGGATTCCTCCCGAAACTCCAGATCTTTTGGGATGTGTTTCAACCCCAATGAAGTGCGACCGATCAAGCACTAGGCAACTGGCTATCCCTAGCTCAGTCACTGGCGTTCACCAATACACAATGATCGTAGTGTGGATAATTGCCACACACTCTCTAAATCATCCCTGAAACTAGAGAGAGCTATTCACACCGGCTGGCCAGGCGGGCATAAAATAAGAATAAGCACAACAATTAACCAAAATGCGATAGTCAATTTATTACTAGAGATGAAGCACAATAATCACATTATTCCTAACCAACACCCTAAGCTACTTAGTTCATAATAGGCATAGGAATACGAATTACAATCTGAGTATGCATGTCCATAACCACAAGTTAATGAAGAAAATAAACTCCCTAATCAGCTTGCGGTAGATGGTGTTCTTGATGATCTTCAATCTCCCTATACTATTCGGCTTCCAAGGGAAAACATGGAATGACTTTGACTTTGACGACTACTTCCTTTTATAGAAGGATGGGAGGCTTGAATTAGGTCAACTAGGACACGTGTAAGGCTCTCCTTGATCCTTTATCACGAAAATAACTCAACAGAAGTCGGTTCATGAAGTTGGCTAACGAGCTGTGATGTGGCAGTTTCTTCTCCCAGTTTTGCTGCAGCATAGAATCTGCTCCCTCCAGTCGCTCAGCAGCATAATCTACACAAAATAATTTCCAATGCTTCCATTCTTCCAAATGGGTTAAAACATGTAATATCTATCCAAAACCAACCCTAATAAGCATAGAGGACACACAAATCTCTATATAATTGAGGCCTAAATAACTACCTTTTGGGCAGTTATCACTTACGTTTGTTTCCTTTTTCGTTGCAGGACAAAGCGAGGGACTGGTTACAATCGATTCCACCTGGGAGCATTACCACCTGGGATGCTTTAGTCCAGGCATTTTTAAAGAAATTCTTCCCTCCTGCTAAGACGGTCAAGCTAAGGACCGAGATTGGGACGTTTTAGCAGCAGTTTGATGAGCAGTTGTTCGAGGCCTGGGAGCGATTTAAAGAATTGCTGAGGAAGTGCCCTCAGCATGGCTACCCCGACTGGCTCCAGGTTCAGTTATTTTATAATGGTTTAACTCCTAGCACAAAAACTATCGTTGATGTAGCTGCAGGTGGGACTCTATTGTCCAAGACTATTGAGAGTGCTAGGACTTTGTTAGAGGAGATGGCCACCAATAGCTATCAGTGGCCATCGGAGCGGTCGGGACCCAAAAATATTGATGCTGGAGTGTTTGAGATCGATAACGTAAGTGCACTTCAGGCCCAGATGTCTTCCCTGGCTAATGCGTTCTTAAAATTTTCAGGTACAGGGAGCACTCAAACGATCAAGTCTGCAGCTGCCCTTGCATCCTAGACTCAGGAGGAAAATCTCGAGCAGGTTCAGTATGTCTCTAATTTTAATTCTAGGGGGTATAATAATAATTCCACACCTACACATTATCACCCTAGCAATAGAAATCATGAGAATTTTTCCTATGCTAATAATAAGAATGTTTTGAATCCTCCTGGCTTCACTCCTAAACAAGAAAGTAAACAATCTTTAGAAGATATTGTTGGAGCTTTTATTGCAGAATCAAGTAAAAGGTCAAACAAGCTTGAGGAAGCCGTGATTGCCATAAACAACACTGTCAATGGCCATTCTGCAGCCATCAAAAACATAGAGACTCAGCTGGGACAACTGGTAAGTGTTATCAACACCATGAATAAAGGTAAAGCCCCAGCTGAACAGGAGAAATCCTCTTTGGAGTACTGCAAGGCCGTATCTGTGCATTATGAGGAGGAGACTACATTAGCTGTGGAAGAGGAGACTACTAGACTAGAGGAATTCACTAGAGGAGTTGAAGAAGGCACCACCTCAAACGAAGCTGAAAAGCTTAATCCTGAGCCTTCTATCCCTTCTCCTACTGTTTTAGTTCCTAAATCAAAGAAAAAGAAAAATTCTAAGGTTAAGTTTGACAAGTTCTTAGATGCTTTTATGGGTTTACATGTTAATATTCCTTTTTCAGATGCCTTGGAGCAGATGCCTCACTACAGAAAATTCATGAAGGAATGGCTCAACAAGAAGAAAAAGGAAAAGCAGTTGGAGACTGTATATCTTGCATCGACGTGCAGTGCTCGTGTCCAACAGGGAGTACCAGAGAAATTGTCTGACCTAGGGAGTTTTACTATTCCTTGTAATTTTGGTACTTTTTCATGTAGAGCACTATGTGATCTGGGGGCTAGCATAAATATAATTCCTCTATCATTATGTAAAAAGCTTAACATAGGAGAAATAAAATCTACTGCTGTTAGACTCCAGATGGCTGACCAATCTGTGGTTGGTCCTTATGGAATTGTGGAAAATGTGCTGATCATAGTAGGTAGATTTCTCCTTCCTGTTGATTTCTTCATGTTGGATATTAAAGAGAATTCTGCTATGCCTATTATATTAGGGAGACCATTCCTTGCTACAGGGAGGGTTATAATCGATATTGAACGCAGGGAGCTAATCATTAGAGTCCAACAGGAGAAAGAGGTCTTAAAAGCTGTTGAGGACCCTAAGAACACATCAGATACCTTGATGGTGGGCTACAGGAGAGGTGCTAGGAAGAGCACCAGTGATGGAAAATCTGACAGGAGACCACCTTGATGCCTATTTGGTCAACATGTCGAGCTAATGACATTAAACAAGCGCTTATGGGAGGCAACCCAAGTAAGTTAGTTATGTCTTTCTTTTGAGTTTTATTTACTGTTTATGTCTGTCTTGTAGGTCTTGTTTTCAGTCTCTCCTTTGATTTCAAGCTTTCAAGCTTTCAGTAAAGAAGTCATCATCATTCCAGGCCAATATTGTTCACTCCTTTCAGTCTTTTATTGTTTTCATGCTTGTTTATGCCTTATTTTCTTTATACATTGAGGACAATGCATGTTTTAAGTTTGGGGGTGTATTAGCATGTTTGTGGAGCCCTTGAGCATCTGAGTTCGGGCTATAGTTTTGAGCTTTCATGTTTGTGGAGCCCTTGAGCATCTGAGTTCGGGCTATAGTTTTAAGCTTTCTTTGAATTATGCATATGGTTGTTTTCTGGATGTATTTTTGCATGACTATGATGTCCTAGGATAGGCTTTCTTGTCAATTTTCAAGCTTGCGATGTGTTGTAAGCATAAGTGCCCAAAAATGGAGACTTTTTAAACTTTTTCTAGGAGATGGCTTGCATGAGTAGAGTATTTGTCTTGGCTAGATTTGGATTTGAATGCTTAGGAGCGAATTATTGGATTCATATGCTTGTTGTCACCTCGATAGGTGTAGGGTAGAGCTAAAGAGTTAATTTTTTGCAAATTAGCATGTTTGATCTTGCTTAGGAGAAAAGAAAAGAATACCTGCTTATCATGTTCATAAAGAAAAATCATTCTTGTTGTTATTGTTGAGAAAAAAAAAAAATAATGCCATGGCTTGTGCACAATATGCAATGGTTAATAAAGATTAAGGCAAAAAGAGCTACCCATGTTGTGATCAATTAGGCCAACCAGAGAAAACTCAGGTTAAGGGTCCCTGCAATGGGTGTGTGAAAGCTAGTGCCACATATAAATGCTTAATTTAATTGTTAATTAAAAGCACCTAAGTATGGAGAAAAACAAACTAATTTGTTCCATTAACTCATTAGTGAAACCTTAGTGCCAGTGTAGAGGGAAGATAAGTTGAGAGTTTAATAAACCAATCCCAGGCTAGTAGAGTCTGATCTTGTTGAGTTAGATCTCGCTTATGCAAGTTAATTTTGGAAAAATTTTAATTTGTCTCCCTCATTGGTCCTTATGTGCATGTCTCTTGCTTGCTTGGTTATTGACTTTTGAGCCTTGAGGATTAAGTCATGTTTGTTGCATCCATTCTTCCACTGTATGTTGATTTTTAGTTTGCTCGAGGGCTCGCAAAAGCTTAAGTTTGGGGGTGTTTGATAGCGAGCTTATCTAGCTAGTTTTCCCTAATTAATTTAGCTAGTCTTTGATGATTTATTGGCCATTTTATTGCACTTATTTGTTTATTTTGTAGGAAATGGTTGATTGGAGCTAAAATCCAATAGTGGAGTCAATCAGGTGCTCGGGACGCGAAAAGATGCAATGGAATGAAAAAGAGTCAAAGAGGAAAAAAAAGTCAAAATTCGGTCAAATGCAGACTAGCGTCTCGACGCTAGCCCTTGAGTAAAGGACATTTTATTCTAGATGGGTAAAGAAGAAGGGTGGGGAGAAATGACATAATAAAAAAATATTTTAAGAAAATAAAAAATAAAAGGAAAATAATTTTTTATTTAAAAAATTAAAAATTATATATTTTTAATAAAGAAATGCCACATCAGCTTAGAAAAATAATAAATAAAGTAACCAGTCAACTTTCCGTTAGATAATTAACTGAAAAATTAACAGAAGGACCAAATTGCTACTAAATGCAAACCTCAGGGGTAAAATTGTTGAGTTTTAAAACTTAGGGACCAAAATGAAACCTAACCCAAACCTCAGGGACTAAAAATGTATTTTTCCCAATAAATAATTAAACGACAAATATCTCACTTTATCTTTCCTTAACTTTAAAAATAAAGTAAGGATAGGATATGGTGGGTGGGGTTATTCCCATCATTATTGTCATGTTGAAATTTTCTTTTAATTAAAGAAAATTTGTCACCTCAAGAATTTGAGAAATTATCCCAACTCTGTCATAGGTTTTACGTGATTTTTATTTTACTATAAATGTCTCGTGTTTATTATTTCACATTTTAGAATAAAATGTGAGTTAATAATTATGAGTGGTATGATACTATTGAACAAAAAAAAAAAACAAACATTTTTTTTTTGTTAATTTCCACAAATCAACTCCAATTAAAAGTTAATTAGAAAATTTCAAGTTGAAAATAAAACCAACCAAAGGAAAGTTTTAAATCATATAAAAAAATTCGAGTTAAAATTAAATTGAAATTCAATTAAAAATCCTAGTTGAAAGGTCATTTTGAAATTCATATGGCCATTACAAACGCTTTGAGATTATCTTGGGTATTCCAAATTTAAATCATTAAGGTAAAATTAACATTTAAATTAAGTTCAATTTGAATCTAATTTGAAAGAGGAATTGAATTTCAATGGCAAAGGAAAACCGTTTTGAAAATCCAAATTAAAATCAAATTGAAAATTCAAATCTAAGGCAAATTGAAATTTCTAATTATAACCCAATGGAAACTAATTAGAGAAATACAAATCCAAATTTAAACTAGAAATTTGAGTTAAAACCCAATTGAAATTAAGTTAGAAATTAGATTGGGAGACTCTCAATTAAATTCCAATTAAAAATTAGATTTGGAAATCTAAATTTAAATTTCAAATTAGACTTTTAAAATTAAAACCTAATTGAAGTTGATTTGAGGAAATATGTGTAAAAAAAAAACACGTACAACTTAAAATTTGAGAGGAAAAAAAAAGTTATTTAAGCAAATAAAAAAAAGGGTAGATAAATAAATTGAAAGAAAAAAAAATAAAAGAATAAATGAAAAGATGGGTCCCACCAACTTTTCATCTTCTCCCTTCTTCTCCATTTGCTTTCTCTCTCCCCGATTCTCTTCCCCCTCTCTTCTTTTCCTTTCATTTCTTCTCCCCTCCACTTTCCCTCTTATCTCTAATCTTGGGTCAGCAGTCAATGAAGCTTAACACTCATGGGTCGCCGGAGATCGGGATGAATTCGACTGGCGTTGGGGATGTTCGAAGGGGTCGCCGACGCTCAGTGTCGGAGCTGCAGATTCTGCGGCGGCTGGAGATGTTCGGCGTCGGGGCTTCGGACTCGAGCGGCAGCATGCAAGCTATGTTCGTTGGGTGGCTGCGACGACGTTCATGAGTTGGGTGACAGATTTGAGATGTGGGTTTCTTGGATTCAAATGGGTCACTAGCGTGGGTTTGTTGTAATGTTGCGGTGTTCGTCGGAAATGGGTGTATGAGTGTGCTAAGTTTACGATTGCTACCGTTCACTAAAAATTGAAATGTGGGGTTTTTTGTTTAGGAAGAAGAAAATGGGTTTCAGTGGAGGAATAATGAAATTTTCATGGAGGAAAGGAAAGGAGAGGAGAGAGAAAGTGGGGTTCAAAATCAAAATATAAATTTTGACCCAAATTTCCTCCCATTTCAACCTTTACAATCTCTTTTTTTTATATTTTTATCTCCAAAACTCCTCCCCTTTCTTGCTTAGCCCCCCCCCCCCCCATTTATAAGCATCCTCACTCTCCAAACAGTACGGTGAGTAGAGAGAAAAGAGGGGGAACGTGGTAATGTGGGTGAGAGGGCTGAGATTTTGAGGGAGAAAGATACGTTAGTGGGGGAAGAATGAGAAAAATATGGGAGAAAAAACGTTTTAAAAAGAAGGGTGGTTAAAAGATTTTTTTTTTAATTTGTTTTTTTTTTTATTTTGCTAACAATAACAAATATAAAAAATAAAAATATTCATGATAATAAAAAGCATAATATAAATAAAATAAATCTAGTCGGACCAAATGTGGTGTCTACAGTTTGCTCCCCTTTGTGTATCCTTGAAGGATTGAAATGGTAGATAAAGGAAAGAGACAAAGTATTGGGGAGGCGAAGATTTGTTCGGTAACAATGCAAAAGGGTTTTCTGTTTAACTAGATAATTGCATGAATTTGGAAAGGAAAATGAACTTGACTTGATTAGGCTTTAACCTTGGCCGACTAGTCAGGTTCGATTTAACCAAAAGCAAAACTAGAACTTAGATTGACACAGACTTCGACCTCAACTGAATAGTCGGGTTCGATTTAACCAAAAGCAAAACTAGAAACAAACCTCGATTGAGACAGGCTTCGACCTCAATTGAATAGTCGAGTTCGATTTAACCGAAAGCAAAACTGAAAACGGACCTGGATTGGCACAGGCTTCGACCTCAACTAAATAGTCGGGTTTGATTTAACCGAAAGCAAAACTGAATACGGACCTGGATTGACACAGGCTTCGACCTCAACTAAATAGCCGGGTTCGATTTAACCGAAAGCAAAACTGAATACGAACTTGGATTTACACAGGCTTCGACCTCAACTAAATAGTTGGATTCGATTTAACCGAAAGCAAAACTGAATACGGACCTGGATTGACACATGCTTCGACATCAACTTAATAGTCGGGTTCGATTTAACCGAAAGCAAAACTGAAAACGGACCTGGATTGACACAGGCTTCGACCTCAACTGAATAGTCGCGTTCGATTTAACCGATGGCAAAACTGAAACCGGACCTGGATTGGCACAGGCTTCGACCTCAACTGAATAGTCGGGTTCGATTTAACCAGAAGCAAAACTGAATATGAACCTGGATTTACACAGGCTTCGACCTCAACTGAATAGTCGGGTTCGATTTAACCGAAAGCAAAACTGAAAACGGACCTGGATTGACACAGGCTTCGACCTCAACTGAATAGTCGGGTTCGATTTAACCGAAAGCAAAACTGAAACCGGACCTGGATTGACACAGGCTTCGACCTCAACTGAATAGTCGGGTTTGATTTAATCGGAAGCAAAACTGAATACGGACCTGGATTTACATAGGCTTCGACCTCAACTGAATAGTCAGGTTCAATTTAACCAATGACAAAACTGAAAACGGACATGGATTGACACAGGCTTCAACCTCAACTGAATAGTCGTGTTCAATTTAATCAATGGCAAATCTTCGTTAAAACAAAAATAGGGAGAAATTTGTTTTAAAAGAGACAACGGATTTTATTTCAAAACTTAGTTCCCAAGAAGACAGAGTTCGTGCGAACTTATTTAAAATTTTCACGAATGGAGGATGCTACATGCTTGAGATGTGAATATTTCCACAAGATTTGGAAACCATTTTTTGAAATGTTAAACAACACTCGAAAGAGGTTGAGTAAAAATGCAAATGCAAGCTACAATATTTATGCAAATGTTACTAGGCAAGATCCCATGGATATGACACATATAAAATACATGAGTGCATTTGCCCCAGTGTCATGGATTAAACATACTCATTGATCACTCTATGCAATGATAATGCAACTAACCATGTATGACGACTTATGCCCCGATGATGAATTGGCTAAGTAAATAAATTTGACTCTAAGTCATGATGCAATAATGCATATGCATGCTAAAGGTAGATTAATGAGTGACATGGATGCAACATGTATGCATGATGTTCATATGACCTATTTTCCCATTTGATCATGATATGAGAATGGTTTTTTCATAAGGAATAGTGACGCAAACGGTGTTGAATTGGTCAAGAGGAGCTTGGTTTATAAAATTATGATAACAAAATGTTTTTTCATATTTGACAAACTGATCATTTTTACATACTTTCATCCTTCATATCAGCCAACATTTAGCAAATAATCAACGAAGAAAAGTATTGTCATCATTTGAGGAAACATGTATATTTTTTTTCATTCCCCATCCCTCCACTTTTCTTTTCTTTTCTTTCTTTTTCTTTTTTTTCTCCTTTTTTTAATGCTTTCACCTGAAAGGGATCGTTGATGTCACTTATAGATTGCTCAACCATATCAGGCATGGTAAGTTTTTTGGAAGTGTTTCATGTGCTACTCTAACAAATTATCAAAGGTAATTCATAGCATCAAACAACTTACTTGATTAAATTGCTTCATATTGTTAGCCTTGTAGTGAACAAGAATGTTGGATATAAAAAGATGAATTTGGCTTAGAGACAAATATGGATGATAATCGACAAAGAAAGAAACCAAGTCACTTGTTCCAAAGAGAGAGAAATGTAAAAGGAAAACTGGTTCACGAACGCCTTCATGAAAAATCTCCTGAACAATAAGAGATTGAACATATTTTTTAGCATTTGAATAATTAGAATATAATCCAAATGGAAGTATGAGCTAAAACGACCCCATTTCTTTGGATAACATTAGTGAGAACAAGAAGTAGCTCTTCAAGAGTTCATTTCATATATCTCATTCTTTCTTTAAGTAAGCTCAAGGTCTTTGATGAAAATTCCTCTTTATTGTCCTTATTCTTTCTCTGCATGCAATTCTTCTATGAAAATGTGGTTCACTTTCTATTCTTGAACGTGAAGAACCACTCGAAATTGAAAGATTCTTCATAAGAGAAGTGTGATTCTCTTAACTTGGTCTTTTCCCCAGTGAAGTGATAAAGGCTCTTGCTCCAATTTAATAATGACAACTTTGCTTCAATATAGCAATGAAAGCTTTTCCTCAGTGCATTGTCGTTGGCTTTGCCCCAGTGTGGTGATTTGCACAGAAGACCTTTAAAGCACTTTGAAACTATAGCTTTTTGATCTATATTGATCGCTCAAATCTTGCAACCTAAGACTTGTCATGACCTTAAATATTTCCTTTTTTTCTTTTTTTTTTCTTTTCATACTTTTTTTTTTTAATTTTTCTTTTATTTTCATAACTATTTTTTTCTTTAGGCCAGACATACTTGTTACATGATTGACAAAATAAGGTGTAGATCACATATAGAAGATTGATCATGTGTAAATCATCTTTTGCAATTCCAATAGTCATTTCATGATATTTCTTTGTCAATGCTGCTTAGTATCATGATAAGGTTGTCCTTCGAGCAAAACTCATTGAAAGAAATTGAGACTTCGAGACTATTTCTCAAGTTACAAACTTTTTGAATGCTCTCTGCAAAAAAAAACGAAAAAATAAAAAAATAAAAACGAAGAGTAAAAAAAAAAAACGAAAAAAAAAAAAAAAAAAAAAAAAAAAAAGAAGAAATTCTCCTACCTGAATCCCTTCTTGAATGTTCTCTGCAATTGATGTGTGCTCTCCCCTACTAAGGTTCAGTCTTATTTATAGGGGGAGTTTTCAGTTCAAATCAAAGGTTTAGATAAAAATTTTACTCAAATGAAATCCTATCTCTGGTTCAAAATTTTATGAGATAATCTTTATCTTTATCTGAACCAACTTAATTAAATTAAAATTCCTAAAAGATTATTTCAATTCAAATCAATTTGGGAATTCAAATTTTATCTAAATAATTTTATTTGGGCATACTCCAAATTTTTCTTCCAAATCAAAATTTGAGATTCAAACATCAAATTCTATGCCAAATGCAAGTTTGAATTTGGTAAAATTTTACCTCAAATAATATTTTGGGCATAATCCAAATTTTATCCCAAATGAACCAAAGTCCAAACCTCAAGTTATGTTCCATATTTTGATTAAATTGGCGCACCAAATGGAGTCAAAGTCAAGAACAAATACCTTGCATTTTAATTCCAAAATATATTTTTCGAGATTCACTCACACATAATTTGTGCTTAAATCTCGAAAAGGGGGAATTTGTTGATGGAGAAATTTTGACCAATCACGAATTGCCACGTCATTACATAAAATTAATGACGAAATTAAAGTTAATTAAATTTGGGACCAATTATAAATTGACATGTGTCCCAAATTTAATTTGAAAACAAAGTTGGCCAATTATAAATTTATAGAGCCAAATTTCGATTTGATCAATTAATTAAAATTAAATTATTTCAATCAAATTAATTAATTTGACCAATTAATTAAAAATAATAATTATTTGGATCAAATTTGGGTCTTTTAAATGTCTGGGTCATATGGTTTTGGGTCAAATATAAACCAAACCCAAGACTAAATGGTTCAGCCCAAGACCAATAAAACCCAAGCCCAAGTTGTTAGGCCCAAAAGTTACCAGGGCCCATCCTGCGAGAACTCTATAAATAGGGGGATTCAGCCAGAGGCAGAGGGGGCAGAGTCCAGAGCATTCTCCCAAGATCCATAGTCGTCAGAATCCAAAGAGTCCAGAGAATTCAGAGATCCGAGATTCAAAATTCAAAGGATTCAAGACTTAGAAGATTGGAAGACTAGAAGACTCTAAAAATAGATCAACAAGCCAACCGACCGATCAAGAAGATCAACAAGTCAGCAGGCCGATCATCCAAGAGGATCAACAAGCTAACAAGCCGATCCAACAGATCATCAAACCAACAGGCTGATCCAAGAGATCAACAAGCCAACCGACTGATCAATAAGATCAACAAGTCAGCAGGCCGATCATCCAAGAGATCAACAAGCCAACCGACCGATCAAGAAGATCAACAAGTCAGCAGGCCGATCATCCAAGAAGATCAACAAGCCAACCGATCGAACAGATCATCAAGCCAACAGGCCGATCCAAGAGATCATCAAGTCAGCAGGCCGATCATCCAAGAGGATCAACAAGCTAACAAGCCGATCCAACAGATCATCAAGCCAACAGGCCGATCCAAGAGATCATCAAGTCAGCAGGCCGATCATCCAAGAGGATCAACAAGCTAACAAGCCGATCCAACAGATCATCAAGCCAACAGGCCGATCCAAGAGATCATCAAGTCAGCAGGCCGATCATCCAAGAGGATCAACAAGCTAACAAGCCGATCCAAGAGATCATCAACCTAGCAGGCCGATCATCCAAGAAGCTCAACAAACCAGCCCAAGAAGATCAACAAGCTAGAGACCAAAGTTTATATATTTAAGAGAAAGAATCAGAGGATTAAAGTTAGAGATTGTACACCCACACGCATACAACATTAATACAAATTGAAGTTTATTCCACGTGTCTCCATCCCTGAAGTTACGTGTGAACAGAGAGATTCACACAAATTAAAGGGAACCTTTTTCTTTATTTCTTTCATTTTTTAAAGAAAACAATAAAGAAAAAAAAACCAATAAAAGGAAATGTTTCTTTTCTTTTTCACAATAGATCCTATTTTTTTCCAAACAAAGAAATCGAACACTCATTTTCCTTTTTTTAGAAGATATTTATTTACAAATGAGATGATAAAATGAAAACAACCAAGAGATATTGAACAAAGAATTAAATGATGGAGGATATTTTAAATCCTGATAAAGGACCTCAAATTAATTTCAATGTTATAAAATAACAATTGAATTAACTTGAATGGTGAGTATAATTAAGGTTAGAATTCTAACCCAAGAAAACAAAGGATCTCAAATCAATTTCAATGTTATAACAATTGAATTAATTTGAGTAGTAAAAACATGTGATATGAGGATAAAATTCTAATTCTAGTTAGAGTACAAAGGACATCAAATTAATTCCAATGTTAAAAACAACTCGAGGCAATCATGTCCCTTAAAAGGTCGACACCGATTCAAATCACAAAGAGTATAGTTTAAGTATAGAATTGTGATTGAACTATTTTAGAATTTTAAAAATATTTGAAAAATAATATATATATATATATATATACAATGAATATACACATTAAGTTATGAATTTCGGATATATTGATGAGATAATCACACTCCATGAAAATCAAACATGTAATATAAACAAATGGGTGTATCCTAAAGTTCAAATTTGCAATGATTATTGGTTGGCTCTAGGATGCATAACAGTGTAAGTTTGGGTTCTAACATTCCTAGAAAATGAAACGGCTCTCAAGCTAACCCATTGACTAATCTGAGTCTAGAATAACATGGATTTGCTTGAGTGGGGAATTTCATGTCCCTACACGGGAGTCGAAGCTCCACGAAGGTAACACTACTCAGTCCTCAAATCTAACCTTACAGGGTAAAGCCCGGGTAGGAGGCTTGTGAGCGTGTGTGAAAAATAAAAATATACATTTATGTACAAAAAAAAATGCAAATTACAAGCAATAAGTATACATGGACCAAACAATAAGGATAGTATAAAATAAAATAACGGCTTGACTCTCTTCGGTATAATCACTTGTTGTCCCCAGCAGAGTCGCCAAGCTGTCGCAACGTCATCGCGACGCGGAGCGGCCGACGTCCTTTCCTAAGGGTCTCTTTCGAGGTTAAAGGTTTGGAGTCGCCACCAATCATCTTAGGGTGTGATTGGTTACCCATTTTAAAATAAAAACCAGACTTTGAAAACAAAAAATTAGGTTCGGGAGTCGATTGAGTATAGAGAATGTATTAGAACCTCTACAACACCCGTTTAAAATAAAATACGGTAACCGTTTGTAAACTAATATAAATCGAGTTAATAACAATAACATGTTAAATTATTCAAGTAAAAAATGTTATATGAATTTAAATTATTTTAAATTAATATAAAAATTATTTGAAGATAGGAAATGATATTGTTGAAATAATACATCATTTTCAGACATTCCTATACAGAAATCCCGAAAAAAAAAATATGATTATCTAAACATTTCTAGACTTCCATACAAATGTTCCAACAAAACAATCATGGTTATTTAAAGAAATCAAACATCTATATTTTTAAGTAATCTTACGATTGATTAAACTACAAAAAAAAAAAAAAAAAAAAAAAAAAAAAAAAAAAAAAATTTAAAAAAAGGTATTTTAGAATACCTTATTGTTAACCAATTTGGAATTAAATCCAACCAAACACCACCATCATTACTATATCATAATGAGGGGAGAAACACAATATTTTTTTTAAAAAAAAGGTATTTTAGAATACCTTATTGTTAACCAATTTGGAATTAAATCCAACCAAACACCACCATCATTACTATATCATAATGAGGGGAGAAACACAACCCAATAATGGGGATAACAAACCACAATCAACAATGTGGACAACAACCCCATAACGGGGACAACAAACCACAATATATATGTGGACAAAGGTACCGATACCAAGATTCGAACCCAGGACATGTTGACTTTACTGCCAATCAATCCAACCAACAAAGCTACGAATCAAATCGGTGCTCATTAATGCTTTGTTTTAATATTGTATAGTTTACAATTAAGATTTATTTATTTATTTCTTTTTTTTTGTAAGTTCCTAAATTTTATTTCTCTAACCGCATATTTGGTATGCAGATCAAAATCACTTACTTGTTTCCAAATTTTTTGAAATACAGTTCTATCGAACTCATTTTAGGAGATAAAATAGAGTTTTATACTTTTTTTAAAAAAAAAATGGAGCTTTGTTTTAAGAGCTATAAATATCATGTGAACTCCGAGTGAAAAAGCTTGTGTTCATTTTGAAACTTTGTTTTGAGCTAATTGAAAAAGTCACCCATAAAGTAGAGTGGTTGTTACATTTGCACCCTTAAACTTTTAGTTGAAAAAATTAAACTCTCAAACTTTAACCATTGTTAAAATTGGACCCTTAACTTATAATTGTAAAAATTATACCCCTTAACTTACATTGTAATTGTAAAAACTGCCCCCAAACTTTAAATTTTTAAAATTAAATCCTTTAAACTAACATAATTGCACAACAATGAGAGAAAATCCATTATTTGGAAGAAATTTCATAATTCCATATGGATGTCATCGTTGACACTGTTGACTCATCGTTGCAAAGTCTAACGACAGCTAACAAACGGGAACCGACTAGATACTGAAACAGAGTATTTAGGCTATTATGAAAGAATCAGAGAGTGGCAACGACATTGGCTCCAGCACCACCATCTTCCCTGCAGCTTTCGATGAAGCTGCTTAGCAGGTTGAAGACAGTGCGGCGAGTCCCGAAAAATAAGGGATACCTAGAAGGAAAATAAGGCCACACAAGACTATTTTTCGGTGATGGAGTTCACTGAAAACTTGTGCTCGCATCTGAAGAAGGAAGCTGAAGGAAGATCAAAGCAAAAGAAATCAAAGAACTACACTGCAATATGCAGTTAGATCTGGGCAAAATCGACAGGATCTCTAGATTTTCGAAATTTATAGAGTTTTCTAGAATATCCAAGATCTTCAACAAATCTCCTCAAATAAAGGGATTTCATTCGAAGAAAGCTTCTCACAATAATCTCGGTGGCTAACCCTACCTTCGGAGGTCTATAAAGGCAGCCCAAGGACCAAGTAAAGCATCTTCGATCATCTTCAATTTTCTTAAGCTTTCAATCGTCTTTATTTTTCCTTTTTCAGTTTTTCTTTAGTCGTTGCTCTGAGCCCCAACTATTTCTCATCTTTGTTAGCTTCTTCATAAAATAATAAGAGAAGAAGTATTTGTCTGTCCTTGAAAAAGGTGAAGCAAATTAGACAAAGAACAGAAGGAATTGGTTGTTCTTTACTTTCTTATTATTTCCTTTGTATTTGTTTCTCTTGTATTAGTTCATTTATTTCAACTTTGTAAGTTTCAATTTTACACCAGCTTTATATTCATTTTATTCAATTAATATGAGTTCAATTTCTTTATATCTTTCGTGCACTTTTATTTTTATCCTTTGTTCTTTTAACTCCAAT
Organism: Luffa acutangula; assembly: GCA_036850905.1. Classification (NCBI taxonomy): domain Eukaryota; kingdom Viridiplantae; phylum Streptophyta; class Magnoliopsida; order Cucurbitales; family Cucurbitaceae; genus Luffa; species Luffa acutangula. The sequence continues at coordinate 5,181,138 of CM072094.1, read as the reverse complement.
ATGAGCTAAACTCCTACTTGGGAATGTAGGTGTTGATATCTAACATGCAGAAGCAATTTTGGATCTTAGACATATAATAACATCAATTTGATCATACAAAGCATGTTGTTCATAAGTTCAAAAACAGAGTTTTGAGTACCAACCTTTGTGTAGCTCAAAATTGGACCGATTGCTTGGTTGTTTCTCCTCACCAAATGATCACAAGCCACCACAAGTGTCTTCCTTACTATCTTCATGCCTTGGAACGGATTGTGAGATCCTCTAGTGATGGAATTTGGAAGGGAATGAGCTTGGGTTTCAAGTTTCAGAGAGTTTTAATTAAGCTTTTGGGTTTGAGCTAAATTGGCAGCATAACACTAAGTGGTTACTCCGAGTCTTGAACAAATGGCCCTACCCTCTCAATGGCATGAGAGGTTTTCTGTTTGATGGTTGGACCACAAACATGTTGTTCATTAGAGGAGAACTGGTACTTAAGGAAATAGAAGTAACCCAGGGGTAAAACAGTAATTTGACCCAGCTGGTGTTACGGACACTCGTGAAGGACTAACTAGTCGATATTGGTCTAGATCTATGGACACAGAAAATATGTCTGCATTGAGAAGAGTGCAACTGTGAGTCTATAGTGGAATGAACACACAGTTAACAAATATTGATTAATGTGGTTAATGAGTTTGACCAATTAATCTCACATCGTTGGAGCTTCTGATTTGCAGGTCCATTAGGTCCCACTGGTAGCTCATAAAGTTATTTAAGGCAACTAAGTAATAAATGTAAATTGAAAATGTTCAATTTATTAAGGGAAACAAATATAATATATATTGATATATTATTATGAGAGAAATTAATATTTGAAGAAATTCAAATATAAATTTATGGAAGTTTGAAAGAGTTCAAATAATGAATTAATTAATTTAAGGCCTAAAATTTGTTTGGGCAAATTAATTAATTCTAGGCCGTGAATTAAATATGTGATATTTAATTGGTGGTTAATTAATTAAAGAATTCATTGATCGGGAATTAATCAATTATGGAAATAATTCATCACTTAAGGAAGTGATTAATCATTTATGGAAATGATCTAATCACTTATGGAAGTAATTAGTCATTTGTGGAAAAGATTAATCAATTGTGGAATTGATTGATCATGATTGATTAAATAAGGAATAAGATTGAATCAGTTTTGGAAAAGATTGATTTAATTGAATATTTTATTTATGGCCTCTCTTCTATAAATAGAACAGTAGACCTAATTGGTCCAAGACACTTGACATTTTGCTCTTGCTCTTAGACTCTCAAAGACAAGACCTAGAATTCTCTCTAGCCTCCCTCTAAGAGAAAGACTCCCACAAGTCTTTTGCCTCCTAGACCTAGAGTCATACCGGTGTAACCTCTGTGGTTATTGTGTCATTCAAGAAGAATTTTCCAGCGATCACGAGACAAAGGAGGCTGCTGCGTTTTGTTCGTTGGAGCATCGTTGGCGAAGAACGGTCAAGTCTACAACGGAGGTTTGTAACGATTCTTCCTCTTTTCTTTAGAAAAGCATGAAAATAAATTTCGATTTATTTTAAGCATTTTTAAATTGATTTTCCAGCAACTTTAAAGTATGTTTAAAGTTTGATTGAGTTTTCGTAACGGTATTTTAATGTTAATTAATATACGGCGTAAGGTCTAATCGATGCGCTTCCGCTGCGTGGGGACTTTTATTCCCTTCACTAAGTAGTTTTAGGTGTTGGTTAGGAACATGTAGTTGCTGTGCTTAAACTTTAGTAATATATTGATTATTGCATCTTGGTTAATTGTTGTGCCTATTTCCATTTTATGCCCGTCTGGCCAGCCGGTGTGAATACCTCTCTCTAGTTTCAAGGATGATTTAGAGAGTGTGTGGCAATTATCCACACTACGATCATTGTGTATTGGTGAACGCCAGTGACTGAGCTAGGGATAGCCAGTTCCCTAGTGCTTGATCGGTCGCACTTCATTGGGGTTGAAACACATTCCAAAAGATCCGGAGTTTCGGGAGGAATCTGCTAATAATACTGCGAGAGTTGCATGATCAATAATATTGCTAGAGCATCTTTTTAAACAACTACTAAGCCTAACCAGCGCCTGCCTTTAATCTGTCTATCTATTTGTTTATTCTTTGTTCTGTCATTTATTTTGCTTCAACATAATTCTTATAAAACCAAATTATTTTTATCATCTTTGAAACCATTAGAAAGTTACGCAAAATAGGTAAAGTGGAAGCAAATTCAGGACTTGGGTTGATAATATTACTTGCTGCAGACTGTGTATACTTGCACAGGAATTCTAGAGTCTTTTATACAATATTTTTACTCACTCTAGGAACCCAACAAGTTTTTGGCGCCATTGTCGGGGACTTGAATAAGTTTTTATCTAATTTGTTTTGTGTATGTGTTTTAGTGGTTTGGTGCTAGAATTTCTTTGATTGTTTCTTTTGTTTTTGCAGGTGTGAGCTTGGTGCATGAGCGATCCGCCTGGGGTAAGGTTTGAACTTGATCCAGAAATCGAAAGGACATTCAGGATAAGAAGGAGAGAGCAGCGCAGAAACCAGATGGAGAACGTGCTGCGCCTTCTAGAGGGTCCTGAAGGTCCAGCAGACCCCCAGAATCGTTTGCTGCAACAAAACCCACTGTTTGAACAAAATGAGCAGCAAAATAATCAGGTTGAGAATCCTATCTTGATAGCGAACGATAGGACCAGAGCCATTCGAGCGTATGCTTTCCCGATGTTTAATGAGTTGAATCCAGGGATTGCACGTTGATAACTGCCCAAAAGGTAGTTATTTAGGCCTCATTTATATAAGGATTTGTGTGTCTTTAATGCTTCTTAGGGTTGGTTTTAGAGAGATATTACGTGATTTAACCCATTTGGAAGAATGGAAGCTTTGGAAATCACTTTGTGCAGATTATGCTGCTGAGCGACTGGAAGGAGCAAATTCTATGCTGCAGCAAAACTGGGAGCAGAAACGGCCACATCACAGCTCGTTAGCCAACTTCATGAACCGACTTCTATTGAGATATTTTCGGGATAAAGGATCAAGGAGAGTCTTACACGTGTCCTAGTTGACCTAATTCAAGCCTCCCATCCTTCTATAAAAGGAAGTAGCCGTCAAAGTCAAATTCATTCCATGTTTTCCCTTGGAAGTCGAATAGGAAAGGGAGATTGAAGATCATCAAGAACACCATCAACCGCAAGCTGATTAGGGAGTTTACCTTCTTATTTAACTTGTAGTTATGGACATGCATACTCAGATTGTAATTCGTATTCCTATGCTTATTATGAACTAAGTAGCTTAAGGTGTTGGTTAGGAATAATGTGATTAATGTGCTTCATCTCTAGTAATAAATTGACTATAGCATTTTGGTTAATTGTTGTGCTTATTCTTATTTTATGCCCGCCTGGCCAGCCGGTATGGATAGCTCTCTCTAGTTTCAGGGATGATTTAGAGAGTGTGTGGCAATTCTCCACACTACGATCATTGTGTATTGGTGAATGCCAGTGACTGAGCTAGGGATAGCCAGTTGCCTAGTGCCTGATCGGTCGCACTTCATTGGGGTTGAAACACATCCCAAAATATTCGGAGTTCCGAGAGGAACCCGCTAATAATACTGCGGGAAATGCATGATCAATAATATTGCTAGAGCATATTTTATAACAATCACTAAAACCTAACCAGTGCCTGTCTTTAATCTATCTGTCTATTTGTTTACTCGTTGTTCTGTCATTTATTTTGCTTCAACATAATTCCGATAAAACCTAATCATTTTATTATTCTTGAAACCATTAAAAAGTTACACAAAAATAGGTAGAGTGGAAACTCATTCAGACCTTGGATTGATAATATTACTTGCTGCAGACTGTGTATACTTGCACAGGAATTCTAGAATATTTCATATCATATTTTTACTCACTCTAGGAACCCAACAAGTTTTTGGCGCCGTTGACGGGGACTTGAATAAGTTTTTATCTGATATGTTTTGTGTATGTGTTTTAGTGGTTTGGTGCTAGAACTTTTTGATTGTTTCTTTTGTTTTTGCAGGTGTGATTTTGGTGCATGAGCGATCCGCCTGGGGTACGGTTTGAGCTTGATCCAGAAATTGAAAGGACATTTAGGAACAGAAGGAGGGAGCAGCGCAGAAACCAGATGGAGAACGTGCCGCAACTCCCGCAGGTTCCTGAAGGTCCAGTAGCAGTGAACCCCCAGCAGAATCCGTTGTTGCAGCAAAACCCACTGTTTGAGCAAAATGAGCAGCGAAATAATCAGGCTGAGAATCCTATCTTGATAGCGAACGATAGGACCAGAGCCATTCGAGCATATGTTGTCCCATGAATTCAAGGCCAAAGACTCCTATAAATATGTAGTATTGTATTAGGGTTGAATCATCCTTCAATTGTCTTTCATTCTTGCAATTGTAGCCACTTTTCCTCTTTAGTTTTCAAGCTTTCTTTCAAGTTTTCTTAGTCTGAGGGTCGGTTGATCAAGCCTCGAGCTTGGAGTATGCTTGTCTATGGCCAACTAAGCTCGGATTGCTGTAATAAGGACCTTGGTGTGTAAGTTTGATTTAATTTTATGAGATTTTTGTTCTTAATTGCTTAGTTAATTGTCTTTGTGATTTTAGCTCTATGCATACAAGTTTAGTAAATGCTAGGAGAGACTGACGACCTCGACCGCGGTTTTGCTAAATTTATTTGCGAATAAAAAGTAGTAAATAGGAGAACATTGTGATATTCCTTATGTGTCACCTAGAGCTAGATGATTTAAATTATTGTAATTGAGGTTTGTTACCCATTGCATATTTAATTAATCTGGCTAGTCCCAATGCGATCTAGATTTAATTAACTGTGTAGTTGATTAGATTTAGATTAGAATCAAACTTGACGTTTTCATGTTTGTGAATGTGGACACGGCACTCCGGTTGTTCCTAGAGTATGTCGGGCTTAGATAGTTAATTAAATATCAATTGATAATCGATGAATGAAATTAATCAAACTAAACACCAAGTGCCACCCCGACTACAGTAATCCTTATGGTAAGATCAACTAACCCGCCTTTTACTTTTCTTGCCTTTAATTTTCCGCATTTATTTTCCTGTCTTTACTTTATATTCTTACCTTTTTATCCATAACCCCCCCCCCCCTTTTGGTCACCTCAAAACACAAAAGAATTTAGAAATAAACCGATTGTTCTCTGTGATCGACCCCGACCACTACTGTTACAAGTCAGCTTTAGGAATCATGGATTATAAATTTTATTTGACAAGAGACCGCGACAATCTCTTCCGTCAATGTGATACATTATAATATAAAGTTTAATTTGAGATTAAACTTTATTAATTGAGAGAAATACAATTAAATATGATTTAATTGTAAACAACTAAAACAATCTCTCTTCATTGGGAGTCATTTTTGTCATCCAATTTTACATTCAATACAATACCAGGAGGATGGTCAAATGAGGAAGTTACAGGGGTTTGGTTTTAGTTTAGGCGGATAGAGAAAGAAACAAAGGCTTTTGGTGTTGTGGTGGTGATTGATTCGTCAGCCATTGATGCGTTAGCATAAGTGGCTCTGATACCAACTAAAAATTTTAAGATAATTGTATCAATTCTTGTAATTAGATCAAATCGTAGTAGAATTTATTAATCATGAGGTAGTTTATATAGTACAGAAAAAGACCCATGACTAATTAAGAAGTAATAAGGTAGAAGAAGTGGCAGCAAAATCGCAAAAAAAGACCTAACTAAGGCTTAGTTTGGGGTTGCAGTAGCTTTTAAAATAATTGTTGTCAGCTGTGCTATAAAGAAAATCAGCTGTAGTACGAAGTAAATTAGTGTTTAGTAAGTTTTAGCTTTAAAGAGGAAAAAACAAGTTCAAGTGTTTGGTAAATTAATACTAGATTATTGCAACTTACCTATAATAATAACCAAAATATTAATAATATTTCAATAATTGCACAATGTTAGGTTATTATATGATTTCAAAATTCTTATAATAAGACAACTAATTTAAATTTCATATGATTTAAATTATAACATTATGTTAGGTATTTCTATATTTTGATTAAAAAGAAAACAGAAAAAAAAATTGTTATTTCATTCTTTAAAAAGTTAGAAAAAATTAAATTCAAATGTATTGAAATAAGATAATTGAATGGTGAATTATGTCTCAAGAACGTGGAGTATGGGAGAGATAAATGATTAGTTAGAGAATCTACCAGATTTTTAGAAAAGCTAAATCCATAAGCTACTATTAATGGATTTTGCAAATCAAAAAAAGTACTTTTATATAAATTAATTTATAATTAGATTTATCAAACACTAAAAACGTTTAAAATTATTTGATAATCACTTTGATGGCCTCCAAAATCAACGACAAACACAGCCTAACATTGGCCAAGTTAATTGAGAAATGATGTCGTTTAGATAAGTGTTTTGACTTTGACCGTAAAAAAAATCAACCATAATGATAATTGATATTTTTTAACCGTCAATAAAGTTAAGATTTTACAGTAGTGCTTAAAAGTGATACATAACTTCTTTTATCAATAAATTAGTGTGTTCATTCACTAATAAGCAATTCTATGAAATTAGCTATGTCTACATTTGAAGGTGAGGGGATCCGAACCTCTGACCTTTTGGTCAAGGCTACATGTCAAAGGGAGCATAGCTCAATGGTAATTGAATATATTTTCAACTAAAATCTTATGTGAAATTATTTATTTATTTTAAATTTCCAACCATGATTATCATCAAAACTCGATATTATTTTTCTCAAAATTTTCACTATTTTGATAATGTATAAATATAATCCACTAAAAAAAACACTATCAACTATATAATTGTCTTCTTTTAAAATAATTTAAAGTATTTCAAGTTAAAATCAAAATTAATATTTAATTCTAAATCTTTTATAAAAGTCTTAAAACAATATAATTACCTTATTTTACAAAATAACATACTAAACTAATATAAACCAAATTGATAACAATAAAATGTTAAATTATTAAAGTAGAAAATGTTATATAAATTTAAATTATATTAAATTAATATATAAATTATTTGAAGATAGGAAATTATATCGTTGGAATAATACATCATTCTAAGGCATTTCTATACAAAAAATCCCGAGAAAAAAATAGTTATCTAAATATTTCTAGACATCCTTACAAATGTTCCAACAAAACAATCATGATTTTTTTTTATAGGAATCAAACATCTATATTTTCAGGTAACTAAGGCCCGTTTGATAATCATTTGGTTTTTTGTTTTTCATTTTTGAAAATTATGCTTGTTTTCTCCCAATTTTCCTACCATGGTTTTTATCTTTGTCAAGGGCACATTTGAATTCCTAGCCAAATTCCAAAAACAAAAACAAGTTTTTGAAAACTACTTTTTTTTAGTTTTCAAAATTTGGCTTGGTTTTTTAAAACATGAAAAGAATGTATTAGAAAAACAAAGAAATTTGTAAGTGGAAGTAGTGTTTATAGACTTAATTTTCAAAAACCAAAAACCAAAAACCAAAAACCAAATGGTTATCAAACGGGACCTAAATATTACGACTACGACTATTAAAATAAAAAAACAAACTATGCTTAAAAGTAAAATTTGTCAGCTTGAAGAGAGAATTCCAATTTATAAATTTTAAAAAAAAATAAATATAAAGAAAAGATGAGGGAAAAAAAGGTATTTTAGAATACCTTGTTGTTAACCCAATTTGGAATTAAATCCACCAAACACCACCATCATTACTGAATTATATCATAATGAGGGGAGAAACACCACCCCATAATAAAGGGGACAAACCGCAATAAATGCGGACCACAAACCCCATAAAGGGGACCAAACCGCAATAAATGCGGACCAAGGTACCGATACCAAGATTCGAACCCGGGACGTGTTGACATACATCCAGTCAACCGAACCAACCAAGCTACGAAACCAATCGGTGCTCAATGATGTTTTGTTTTCATATTGTATAGTTTAAAATTGAGATTTTATTTTATTATTTTTTTTATAAGTTCCTAAATTTTATGTCTCTAACAGCATATTTGTTATTTGGTATGCAAATCAAATTCACATTGCTTGTTTCCAAATTTATCGAATTACAATTCAATAGAATTTTTAGGAGATTAATTTGTTTTAAGAGTGTAAACACCACGTAGGTGTGCTACAAGTGAAAAAGTTTGTGTTCATTTTGAAACCTTGTTTTTGTTTTCTATTAGATGTTATTACATTTAAAGAAGTTGTATTAGTTATGTTGGTTAACTATTAGTTTAACAGTTAATTTGTTTGTATTTGTACATCTAAGGCTATTTATACAAAGTCTTGCATTAATGAAAAGTGTGCAAGTTATATTTACTCTCTAAGTGTTAATATGGTATCAGTTGACTAAAATTCCTCTGTTATCCCTTGGAGAGTCTTCTTGCCCATTTCTATCATCTTCTTGCCCAAATGGTCGAAGATAATCCCTCTGTCCTGACTGCTTCTTCTTCCACAAATCATCCGACCAATCAATCTGTGATTGACCAGTACATCAATCCATATTTCCTCCATCATTCTGATGGAACTAACCTCGTTCTCGTCTCCGATCCCCTCACAGAGTCAAATTACCCGTCCTAGAGTCATTCTATGCTTCTTGACCTTATGGTGAAGAATAAAGAAGGTTTCGTCAATGGTTCCATTGAACAACCCACTGGCGAATTACTCCACTCTTGGAAGATCTGCAATGGCGTCGTCAAGGCGTAGGTCTTTCAATTTAAAAGCTTCATGGAGATGAGCTTTTAATGAGTTGATGTTGACAATAGAAGCGTCTGTGATAATAATGTCATCCACGTAAACCAAAAGGGCCAAGAAGGAAGTTCCGGAACCTTTGGTAAAGAGAATAATCGGACTTAGACTGATAGAAACCAAAAGATATCAAGGCAGAAGAAAACTTATCGAACCATTGCCTCGAGGCTTGCTTTAGTCCATAAATGGACTTGTGTAATTTGCATACCAAGCGCTCCTCTTGAGGACAAACCTTATCGTGCTTATAACCCAATGGTAAGTCCATGAATACCTCTTCAAAAAGGTCATCGTTCAGGAACGCATTGTTGACGTCGAGCTGAACTAAAGGCCAATGAAAGAAGAGGCTATAGTGAGCAACACTTTTATGGTTACTAGTTTGGCTACAGGAGAAAAGGTCTCGGTGTAGTCAAGTCCCTCTTGTTGTGTGTAGCCCTTAGCAACGAGCCGGGCTTTAAATCTCTCAACAAAACCATCGACTTTGTGCTTGACCTTGTACACCCATTTACATCCAATGGAGTGTTTGTTTTTATTTTCCACCACAGACTAGACTCGGTAGGATTAGAAATCGTAGTTGTTGCTTTGCCATTTTGTTAAGTCTTGTAGTGCTTTTAACACTATGTCTCTCCTTACAATTGATTGCAATTTGAAAATTTTGGAGGGTTGAGGGAGCTAACTTTCTAACATCTCATTCATGAGAAGTAGTAATAAAATATGACACCAATTACCATACATTCATCGTCAGAAACAAGAGAGAAGAGCTCTCATTGGTTGGAAAGTTATAAGGTTTATGGATGCATGTGTCTTTGGAGAACCCAGTGGCAGATCCAGAACTTTACGTCAGGGGACACAAGTTCATGTTAAGTTAAATTACAAATTTAGTCAATGTGCTTTTAGATTTGTGTCTATATGGTCCCTAAACCATTTTTTTTTTTTAAAAAAAAAGTCTAATAGGTTTGTGAATTTTAAATTTTGTGTCTAGTAGATCCATAAAATTTTTAATTTTGTATCCAATAAGTCAACTCATTCAACATCTTTTTTAAAACTAAATGTTCTATTAGACATAAATAAACCTTAATTTTCTGTCTAATAAGTCCTTAACTAATTCAACAATTTAAAAAAAAAAAATTAATGTATTTAATAGTTACAAAATTGAAAGTTTAAGGTTCAATTAGATATAAAATTATTTTTTTAAAAAAAAAATATATGTTTAAGGCCTATTAGATACAAAATTAAAAGTTCATGGATCTATTAAACATTTTTAAAGTTTAAAGAATTGTTAAACAAAAAACTGAAAGTTTAGGTCCCGTTTGATAACCATTTCAGTTTTTGGTTTTTGGTTTTTGGTTTTTGGTTTTCTGTTTTTAGTTTTTAGTTTTTAAAAAACAAAAACTATACATGTTTGGTAACTGTTTTTGGTTTTCCGTTTTTTAAAAATTGAAAAACAAAAAACATTTATCAAACATGTATTGTTTTTGTTTTTTGTTTTTATAAATAAAAAGAACATTTGATTACTGTTTTTATTTTTTCAGATTTTTAAAAATAAAAATAAAAAACCAAAAAACCTTTTGATAATTGTTTTTTTTATTCTATATTTTATAAAAAGAGAATATACCATTTTTTATAATGTATAATTTTTGGTAGATTTGTATTTTATATTAATAATTATTTTTTTTAGTTCAACAATAGTGGGATGTGGGATCAAACTTTTAACCTTTGAGATAATAATTGGTGCCTTGTTGACTAAGCTATGTTCTGATTGACATATTAATAATTAGGTTTAAATACTGTTTTATTTTTGGTTCTTTACTTTTGACTTCAGTTCATTTTGGTTCTTGTTCAAAATGTCTATTTTGGTCCTTATACTTTTGATTTTGGTTCATTTCGTCCTTATACTTTTAAAAAATGACAAATTTAGTCCCCTTTTGCAAAATTATGATCTAAAATATAGAAACAATGAAAATGAAATGACCAAATTGGTAGTTTTTGTCACGTATTTAATCCGCCAGTGGCTTCTAATGGCCATATACTCAATCCGATAGTAGTTTTCAATGGTAAAGACTATTTATAAACTGTTTTCAAACCATAGGGATGAAATTTTCACTTTTAAAATCATATAGACTAAGTTCTAACTTTCTTCAAATGATAAGGACCAAATTTCTAATTTAATCCTAAATATATTAATGAAATAATAATTTAACTGCACACCAATCTTTATTAACAATATTTTAAAGAAAGAATGTAATTGAAAATTTTTAATACATTGATTTAATTTTAAATTATTAAAAACGAACCCGATAATTACATAAAGGTCAGAGATTATTTTTGTGTGTGTATGTGTGTATGTATATATATATATCACATAGTATATAAACTAAATATAGTATTTATTTGAACAAACTTAAATTATAATATTCAAAATAATAAAATAATAAATTTTAATTATATCATCTAATTTTAACTTCAAACAACTTTTTAATAAATGATTTTGCATGGAAAAGATAGGATTTTTTTAAAATAATAATAAAAGTAGTAAAATAATAAGAATTATTATTATTATATTACAAAACAATTAAAGAAAATATTGAGATGGAATTCAAGCCCACGAGACTAACGAGGCGGTGGTCTGTTTTTGAAAAACGAAATTCTGATTTTGAAAACCATTTTTTTTCGTTTCCAGTTTTTCTTCCCAATTCCAAAAACGTTTTCAAAATTATAAAAACTACAAAACGAATTAGTTATCAAACATCCTCATTTTTAAAAAACCAAAAACTAAAAACCAAAAACAGAAAATGAATTGGTTATCGAGTCCTTTAAGGATCTATTAGACACATTTTAATATTTAGTTAAACTTGTAATTTAACTTTCATATAAATATAATTTTAAATGTATTGGTATAATATTTAGATTAAGTAATATAATTTAAAAAATTATAATAACCCTAGAACAATCTACCAAAATATATAGGTAAAGAATGAAATTTGAAATATGTTAAGATTTTTTAAAATAGAATACTTTTTTTTTAGAAGTCAAATAGAATACACCTTATTTTACACAATTAATTTTTTTAAAATAATTTAATAATTATTTTACTTTTGTTTTTTGTTTTTATATTTGTATACTAATGTGTTTAAAATGAAAAAGATAAACTAAATTCTAACCAATTTTAATTATTATATAAATATAAAAATTGAAAATTGAAAAAGAAAACTAAAAAGACGTCATTAAAGAAGAAGAAAAACAAAAAAGAAAAAAAAAAGAAGGGAAAAGACGTCAAATACAAAAACAACAAAAAAAAACGTACAACCACACACCTTATGGATGTCTCGAGCTCAAGACTCGCGCGAACGCTCAGTGGCAGGCGTGCCCCACCGACCAACAATCCAAACACCAAATGTGTAAACTAAAATGAAATATCACCCTTGACCCGAACGTACATCCGCCCCTGGGAGAACATAATACTTTTCTCATCACCGACGTTCATTCACAACCTAAATGGATACATAAACTTATGAAGGATAAAGTTTCGATAAATGTAGAATTTTGTGATGTAAATACATTTTGTTTTTGTTAAATTTAAAACATGTATGATGTTTGAGATAACCGTACAAAATTTAAACAACATAAAATTTCTCAATAAATTTAGCAATAATATTATAGGGTTCAACTAAATATTTAATTGATAGCTAACTATTATATGTATGTTTATAATTGAGATTCAACTTTTAGATTTGCTACCAAACATAAATTCGAAAACAATACAAAAATGGAATACAACTTTATTTTGTATTGACTTAGGAATTAACTAGATACTATTTAAAGTTCAATGAGCTATAAACACAACTTTAAACATTTTAGTCAATCTTATAATTTAACTCACACTATTAAAACAATTGATCATCTCCCAACTATAGATTACAATCTCGACTATATATGTGAATTCATGTACAGATCCACATAGTGATTAGAGGGGCACCATGCCCCTCAGTTTTTTTTTTTTTTTTTTTTTAATTTAATTTAATTTATAGGAAATAAATGTTGGAGAATTGTGGTAAATGGCTAGAAAAAATACCCCCTCTTGTTTTTTGGCTAAGGAAGTTCAATAATTGCAGACATGGCTTCCACCTTTTTAGGAACTGCTTTTTAGATTTTTTTCCCAATTTTACCCATGGTATATACGTCTATATACAAACGCTGTTAACAGATGCATACGGATTTTCCCCATTTTTTTGGGTGGATGCACCCTGATTTACAGGGATTTCGGGTTTTGATATCCCTCCAACCGTCAAACAAGATTTTCCTATATTTTAGGCTTCTTCTATCCCTCCAACCGTAAGAAAGATTTCGTTTGGTAAGTTCCATTAATCTTCCTATATTTTTCCCTCATTTAAATATCATAGCTTAATTTATTTGTTTTTTTGCATATAATGATAAAAATAGTGGCGGTAAGTTTGTAATTAAAAGCTTTTCTCAATTTCACCCTCCAATACACAAGGCAAAGTTATATCCAGATACATACATCTCAATTTTAGGCTCCAGTACACACAAGTAGGTCATAAACGGTGTAAATAATATATGTATATATCAGTACATACCACTCTTATGGGGCCAACTTCTTCAACTACATCATTGTTTGTTTTTTTTCCCTTGCAGGATCCTTCTTAACAACATCTTGAGGTATTTTCACAATAAAAAACAATCAAATTATAACATGTTACAAGGGGTGGATGTAATTGACATTTTTCACATAAATCACGAAATATTGCCAAAAAAAGAAATCCCTAAAATCAAGGAATTATCTATAAAGTAGGGGGAGGCAACAATTTATATACTGGCATGACTAATATCCATGTATATAAGAGTACAGACAGACAACAGAATGTCATTCAATAGGCATTCCAACACACTTTCACCCTTCAATACACATGACAGAGTTATATCCAGATACATACATCTCAATTTTAGGCTCCAGTACACACAAGCAGGTCATAAACGGTGTAAATAATATATGTATATATCAGTACATACCGCTCTGACGGGGTCAACTTCTTCAACTACATCTTTCTTAATCCATTTGTTTTTTTTTTTTCTTGCAAGGTTTTTCTTAACAGCATCCTTGAGGATTTTTACAATAAAAAACAATCAAATTATAATAATATGTCACAAGGGTTGCATGTAGTTGGCCTTTTGCACATAAATCACGAAATATTGCCAAAAAAAAAAACAAATCCCTAAAATCAAGGGATTGTCTATAAATTAGGGGGAGGTTGTTGCAAATATAAGGGAAGGGAAATGAAGTCGTTACCTTAGTTCAAATTTTTTGGTACAGTCCTGGCGTAGAAGAAGAATTAATTGAGCATGCAAGAGATGGTCGCCGGCGCGGCGGGGGAAGGTGGTCGGCACGACGGAGGTGGGTCGTCGGCGAGATGTGAGAGGTAGGTAGCGATATACACTCTGTTTGACTGTGGGAAATGGTAGGGAATGAAGGTTTTTGGCTCTCAAGGGTTTCGAGGTGTGGAAGACGAAGATGGACCGACGGGATGGAGCGAATGCATGAGGGCTGTTCTGGTGGGAGGGTGGGCGGTGATATGACATGTCATAATTGCAGCATATAAGGTATTATCTTTTTAGTTGATTCAATTCCTGGACAATTACTAACGTGTTCTTAGTTGTTTTTTAAGTTTAGATTTTCTTAGTTGCAGGTAGTATATCTTCAGATTGAGAGAACTGTTTTTTTCCAATTAACGCATTCTGAAGGTATTTCTCTCTACTGAGGGAGATTGAATTTGTACTCCTTCCCCAATGAAGGTAACTCATTTTTCCGGGAAACAAATTTTTCTAGTAGAAAACGATTGTTTCTTGGATTTTTGAATTTCAAACTTCAAAAAAGAAATAATATGATCCATCTAGATTTTCAAATTAGTTTCTTGGATTTTTGAATTTCAAACTTCCTAAAATGTCTCCAACTTATTTTTAGGGGTGTATTTTATCTCTCCTAAACTCGTGATTTTAGTTTTAAACGTTAAGAACAGTTTGTTGGGGGACATTTTGGTCTTCTACAAATAGGGATTTATTAATCAGTAAATCGTTTAGCCATCTATTTAATTTATAAACGTTTGTAGCCATTTTTCAAGCCACCTATTTATTTTTAGTCATTTTTCTTGTTGCCCCATAAATGTTTAAATATGTGATCTTTGTCAATGTTAGTCTTGCAGTTTGATGACAGGGAGGACTCATTGTGTCATCCAAGAACTTGCGTTCGATATCCTTAATTAGGGGCGGATCCATGTAGGGATCAGAGGTAGGGGTGATCATCGGTCGGTCGGCATCAATTTTGAGCAAAAACCGATGTCGACCACCGACATGTCGGTTCTGATCGATCGGTGATCTCGGTTTTGGGAGCTATTACAAAAACCGACCGACCGACTATAAGAAAAAATTGGTCGATTTCGTTCGGTTATGGAAGTTTGTATGGATAAGAGAAAAAAAAAGCGTTGGAGATGAAAGAAAATCGAAGAGAAAACGAGAAGAAGAGAAGAAAAGAGGGGAAAATGCTTCATGCGTGTAGATGGTGTAACATCGTCCGCTTCCTTCGAACCTTGGAACAGTTCTGTTTGAACAGGAAAAAAAAGAAAAAAAAAAAGAAAGAATCGAAGAAAGAAATGGAAACAGATGAGAAAAGAAGTGGGAAAGAGAGAAGGGAGAGAGAAGATATCGGATGTGAAGGGAATAAAAGTCCCCACGCAGCGGAAGCGCATCGATTGGACCTTACGCCGTATATTAATTAACATTAAAAACCGTTACGAAAACTCAAACAAAAACTTTAAACTAACTTTAAAGCCGCTGTAAAATCGGTTTAAACATGCTAAAATAAATCTAAATTTATTTTTAAAACTTTTCTAAAGAAAAGAGGAAGAACCGTTACAAACCTCCGTTGTAGACTTGACCGTTCTTCGCCAACGAAGCTCCACGAACGAAAACGCAGCAGCGGCTTCAAGGTATTCTTCGCTGGAAATTCTTCTTTGGTTGACACAATAACCACAGAGGTTACACCGGTATGTCTCTAAGTCTAGGAGGCCAAAGACTTGTGGGAGTCTTTCTCTAAGAGGGAGGCTAGAGAGAATTCTAGGTCTTGTCTTTCAAGAGTGTCAAGTGTCATGACCAATTAGGTCTAGTGTTCTATTTATAGAAGAGAGGCCATGAATAAAATATTCAATAAAATCAATCTTTTCCAAAATTGATTCAATCTTTATTCCTTAATTAATCAATCATGATCAATCAATTCCCAATTGATTAATCTTTTCCATAAATGACTAATTTCTTCCATAAGTAATTAGATCATTCCCATAAATGATTAATCACTTCCTTAAGTGATTAATTATTTACATAATTGATTAATTCATGGTTAATGAATTCTTTAATTAATTAACCACCAAATTAAATATCACATATTTAATTTCCGGCCTTGAATTAATTAATTTTGCCCAAACACTTTTAGGACTTAAATTAATTAATTCTTTCAATCTTCCATAAATTT
Source organism: Luffa acutangula (assembly GCA_036850905.1). Taxonomy (NCBI): domain Eukaryota; kingdom Viridiplantae; phylum Streptophyta; class Magnoliopsida; order Cucurbitales; family Cucurbitaceae; genus Luffa; species Luffa acutangula. The sequence goes on along the minus strand of CM072094.1, from coordinate 5,164,797 downwards.
ATATTTGAACTTCTTCAAATATTAATTTCTCTCATAATAATATATCAATATATATTATATTTATTTCCCTCAGTAAATTGAACATTTTCAATTTAATTACTTAGTTGCCTCAAATTACTTTACGAGCTACCAGTGGGACCTAATGGACCTGCAGATCAGAAGCTCCAACGATGTGAGATTAATTGGTTAAACTCATTAACCACAATAATCAATATTCGTTAACTGTGTGTACATTCCACTATAGACTCACAGTTGCACTCTTCTCACTGCAGACATATTTTCTGTGTCCACGGAACTTAGACCAATATCGACTAGTTAGTCCTTCACGAGTGTCCGTAACACCAGCTGGGTCAAATTACCGTTTTACCCCTGGGTCACCTCTATTTCCTTAAGTACCAATTCTCCTCTAATGAACAATCTGTTTATGGTCCAACCATTAAACAGAAAACCCTCTCGTGCCATTGAGAGGGTAGGGCCCTTTGTTCAAGACTCGGAGTAACCACTTAAGGGAACACTCATCTGCTTCCCTAAAGTCGGGAAGGAGTGAATTCCATCTTGTACGATTATGTTCCCAGCTCCCCATTTGATCTTGTCCCCAAAGTGGTAGGCTTATTGAGTCGGCGTATTGGCCACTCTCACCCATGCAAATCAAAGGACAGTCTCTCATGAGCAGGAGTCCATAATCAACTCAGGATTAAGACTAAGTTGTCTCGGTCGTCCTAGTGAAATAGAAAACCAACTAGTTAACGGTGTTATAACTAGTGGTTACTATTTCGTGGTCCGGTCTTATGCAAACTCATTGCATAGGATACCCCCACTCGCATGTCTCCTACATGAACGCGTTGGATCGCAGCGTTTGTATCAAATACAAAGTGGGCCGTATCCATAGTGTCACCAGGATAAGGCACCCAGTCTTATCCCTATACTATAGACCCTTTAGGCTGTTTCTTGAACAATGATCCCATATGTCGCTACATATAGTTCAAGACTCATATTACAGCCTAGGATGTCTAGTTTATTGGATTAGGGTCAAATAGTGCAATATTTAACAATAACATTTTATTGTAGAAACTAAATAACACTTTATTAAATACAAGTATATAATTTGTTTACATTCACTATCTACGAGTTTTAGGGCATAAAACCCAACAGGATGAAGATGGAAGATGAAGTACAAAAAAAAAATCAAATAATAATTTTTAAAAAAAATAATAGGTAATGATTACCTATTTAAATAGGTAATCATTACCTAGAAACCCACCGACTGGTTTCTTGTGATAATAAGCAAAAGCAGTGGGCTTAATTAAGCCCACTGACACACGTTTCCAATTTCCCTTATCTTTTTTTTTTTTTTGGGAAATTGTGATAAATGACTACAAAAAAAAAAACATTCTTGATTTTTGGCTACGGAAGTTTGGATTTTGCAGGCATGGCTACCGACATTTTAGGGAACGGTTTACTGGATTATTTTGGACGTTTTTACCCCTTGTATTTACGGTTATTTACAGACGCCGTTTACGTCATTTCCGAGGACAGAGATGTGTTTTGGATGGTGAACGAATTTCAAAACGGTACATACAGGGGGTGCTGTGTAGTCGTTGACATCCCGAATGTCAATACTGGTATACACTCCGTGGGGACAGTTTCAAAGGGAGTAAACTAAATCCCTAAAATCTCGAGATTTTAGTATCTGTTTGTTGCAAATATAAGGGGAGGGAAACAAAACCGTTAACTATTTCAATTTTTTTGGTACAGTTGTCGCGTAGGGGGAGAAACGACCGAGCATGCAAGAGATGGTTGTCGACGCGGCGGATGAAGGTCGTTGGCACGACGGAGATGGTTCGTCGGCGTGGTATAAGAGGTAGGTAGTGATATTCACTTTGTTTGGCGGTGGGAAATGGTGTGGAATGGAGGGTTCGGGGGTGTGGAATGCTCTCAAGGGGTGTGGAATGCTCTCAAATGGTGTGGAATGCTCTCAAGGGTTTCTACTTTTGGAGGAAGAAGATGGACGGGTGGGCTGCTGCATGAAGGCTATTCTGGTGGTGAGGGTGGGCGGTGACATGACGTTTTTACCCCTTGTATTTACGGTTATTTACAGACGCCGTTTACGTCATTTCCGAGGACAGAGATGTGTTTTGGATGGTGAACGAATTTCAAAATGGTACATACAGGGGGTGCTGTGTAGTCGTTGACATCCCGAGTGTCAATACTGGTATACACCCCGTGGGGACAGTTTCAAAGGGAGTAAACTAAATCCCTAAAATCTCGGGATTTTAGTATCTGTTTGTTGCAAATATAAGGGGAGGGAAACGAAACCGTTACCTCTTTCAATTTTTTTGGTACAGTCGTCGCGTAGGGGGAGAAACGACCGAGCATGCAAGAGATGGTTGTCGACGCGGCAGATGAAGGTCGTTGGCACGGCAGAGATGGTTCGTCGGCGTGGTGTGAGAGGTAGGTAGTGATATTCACTCTGTTTGGCGGTGGGAAATGGGGTTGAATGGAGAGTTCGGGGGTGTGGAATGCTCTCAAGGGTTTCTACTTTTGGAGGAAGAAGATGGACGGGTGGGCTGCTGTATGAAGGCTATTCTGGTGATGAGGGTGGGCGGTGACATGACGTTTTTTACCCCTTGTATTTACGGTTATTTACAGACGCCGTTTACGTCATTTCCAAGGACAGAGATGTGTTTTGCAGTATTTAATTGCAATTATTCATTCTGGTGGTGAGGGTGGGCGGTATCTTCTTTTTAGCTTATTTATTTTTGGGGGAAAATTAGTATGTCTTCGGGTTATTGGTGTTCTTATTTTTTTGGGTTTTTAATTGCTGATGTTCTTGGGTGCAGGTAGTATGTCTTCGGATTGAGAGGACATTTTTTCCAATTAATGCATTCTGAAGGTATTTCTCTCTACTGAGGGAGGTTGAACTTTGTTATCCTTCCCCAATAAAGGTATTGACTCCTTTTTTTCGGGTAGCAACTTTTTCTGGGGTGCAAATTTTTTCAGTGGTAACACCTACTACTAGTTTTGTTTTTCAAACTAGTTTTGTTTCTTGGATTTTTTATTTTTCAAACTTCCTAAAATGTCTGCAACTTTTTTTAGGGGTATATTTTATCTCTCCTAAACTCTGATTTTGATTTTAAACGTTAAGAATACGTTAGGCAGTTTGTTGGGGGCATATTTGTCTTTTACAAATATGGATTTATTAATCATTAAATTGTTTAGCCATCTATTTAATTTTTAAACATTTGTAGCTATATTTCAAGCCACCTATTTATTTTTAGTCATATTTCTTGTTGCCCCCTTTTTTTTTTAATAAGCCATTAAGGTCATTTCGGTCGGTTTGAGCTTTCTTGGGCTTGCCGACTGACCGATTGGACCAACCCTGACCGATTCTCAACCAAAACCGACCGACCGAAGTCGGTTCGACCGATTTCGGTCGGTCGGCTCGGTTTTTCGGTTAATATTGTTCACCCCTAGCCAGAGGGGCACATGTCCACCTTGAAAATCTTAATATTTAATATATTTATATGTAGTTTCATCCAAATTACCAAAAACGAGCTTTGTCACCTTGGTCAGAATGGGCACGGGACTGTAGTAGTCACCTCTGAGTTCAGTTTTTAAAACTTATTAGTAAACTAAAATTGTTTTGAAAATTATTATTTCCATACTGTAGTTTAAAATCCATGTTAAGAGACAACCTGATGATGTGGTTGTCCATCTGAGAGAAAATTAAAAAAAAAAAAAAAAACCATTTTTAAGTCGGTCGTCTCTCTACAACAATTTTGAATGAAAAACACATTAACAAAAGCTTTTTAAAAAAATAATAAATGTTTGTTAACGTAGGTCGTCTCTTCAAGAGATGACCTATGCGTAATTTAAAACAAACTGCTACTTTGCTATATTGGAAATCTAGCAGCACCAGTATGTATATGGTTATGAGTTTGAATTGGACAGATTGCAAATTTTGATTCTTTTTTTCCTTTTTTTTTCTTTCCTTGTTTTCCTTCCATTTTTCGTTTCTATTTCTTTCTAATATTTGTTTTTAAGAAATCAAATAAGTAATTGCATTTTTTAAAATGTTTTAAACAAATTGAACTTTTATATTACAATTTATAAAAGTTGTGATCTTCGATTTCCCTTAAAATGTTTTAAGAAATCTATTTCTCTCTAGTTCTGTATAGGCATCTCTTAAAGTACATTAATTTTATGTACCCTTTCAAAATTTAAGGCTCTCAAATGTCATTTAAACTCATACATATTACGACATTTTCGAGAGACCACCAACTCAGAAAATTTCAAAACTCAACAATCGTAAACATTCATAAAAATTTCATCCCTAAAGAATTTCATGCTTTAACAATTTTACATAAACATGTACATATTCAAATAACTCATGAAACACATGAAATTTGGAAGATCAAACATGTGCTCCCAATTAAAAAAAATAAAAAAAATTATTAAAAAAACTTCAACAATAGAGCCACTTACCTCGACTTACGGCAAAAATTCACTGAAATGTTCCCACCATGATTGTCCTTGAGAAACCTAAACAATTCCCCATAATTTAGTTAATTTAACCAACATTTGGAATCAAACTTTGAAGATTAAACTTACCCAAAACATTTTGGGATAAAAACCCAATTGCAATAACTCTTTACCCAAATATTGATCCAAATCGGTCTGCAATCACACCGAGGAGTTTCAAAAATTAGAAACTTATTCAAAAATCCTAAATGGAATTTGGAGAAGGCGACTATGGACGAGCATTACTCACAAACTCCAAAAACAATCCTCGTTACAATATAAGCTACATCAATCTCTAAGAATTAAAGGTCTAGCTACTCATAAAATCCTCGTTAAGCTAAAAGAAAAGGCTATAAAAACTAACTAAAGATAAGGAAAGAAGGGAAAAAACTCGAGTGTTGCCGAAACAAGCACGATCTCCACAAGCTCTAGCCTTGAATCCCGCTCCTTGTCCTTGCTCAAGCTCCCACAAGAGGTCTCTAGTCGGAATTAGGGCTAAAAACCCTCCAAAAGAACTCCTCTCGACCGTTTGCAATCGCTAAATATTTTATAGGAAAATCTGGGTAGTGTCGAGACACTAGGGTCAGCGTCTCAATGATGCCCCTTTGTCGTGCATATTATTTATGGAAATCAAAGAGCGTCTCGACGCTCTGGGCACAACATCTCGACGCTATGCCTCGGGAATTCAGGCTGGGCAAGCATATGCAGCAGCGTCGAGACGCTAAGGATCCGCATCTCGACGCTGGCCTCTCAGCTTTCTTGGCTACTGCAACACTTCTTCAACATCTTCTTTAATTCTTTTGCCCATTTTTATGTCCTGAACACTCAATTAACTTCCCATTGTTCTAGTTCATCCTAATATTTGATTTCCTACAAAACAAACATAAAATGTATGAAAATGGCCAAATAAATCTCAAAGACAAACTATCAATTGTGAAGGCAGCGCATTGATAAAGAAGATCTAGTGCTGTGCACGTGTGTTTAACAGTTCTTTAGTATTATTCAGTTTTTCAGCTGTAACTGAAGTTATTTTCTTCTTCATGAGTTTTTCTCCCTCCCAGTGTCTATATTTGTATCTTATTCAACCTTGTAAATACATTGAGAAATGAATAAGATGGGAAGGGTTACGTTTCTCCTGATATAAGTGTGAATTAAACATGGTATCAGAGCTCTAGTCTCACGACTATCTCGAATTCAAGAATTTTTTTCAAGATCCTGGTTCTTTCATCAAGAGATTTCTTGTGAGTCTACTGCAAATGGATGCTTCTACTCATACGAAAGCCGACTCTTCTAAAGGCAGCGAAAATTCATCAAATTCCGTCGTGAATCCAGGCAACAAGATCTCGACAGTCAAACTCAGCCATGACAATTTCTTAATGTGGAAGGTACATATCGAATTTGCCCTAGAAGGTCATGAACTGAAGAGCTTTATCTTGGAAGATGTTGAACCTCCGCCAAAGACGGTTCCAGTAGGGACTGATCCAACCATCACCAAATCAAATCCAGCATATGTAAAATGGAAGAAACAAGACCGCCTAATTTCGTCCTGGCTTCTCGGCTCAATGACTGACAGCATTCTTGAGCAGGTAATTCACTGCAAAACGTCTAGAGCTATCTGGAAATGTCTTCTTCAGATCTTCAACTCGCGAAATAGGGCACAAATTTTGCGACTGAAGTCCAAACTCCAGACGATTCAGAAAGGAAGTATGTCTCTAAATGAGTACTTCTCTCAAATCAAATGTTGTGTCGATGCACTTGCAGCAATCGGTAATGAAGTTGATGAGGAAAATCACATTACCTACATCTTGACTGGTCTCGGCTCAGAATATGAATTGATGATCTTCGTTATTACAGCCCAAACAGAGGACATTGGAGTGCAAGCAGCAATGGCGCTCCTCTTGACCCATGAGAATCGGATCGAAAACAAGGCCAAGACAGTCAATACTGATGGGTCAGTTCCCTCTGCCAACCTCATGACACAAAGTAATCATACTCCGGATTCGGAAGCCCCGAAACAAATCAATCAGTACAATTCGTCGAACTATAGTAACCGGGGACGTGGAGGTGGCAAATCTAATCGAGGTGGCCGATCTTGGAACAACAATCGAAACAAGCCACAATGTCAGTATTGTTTCAAGTTTGGGCACACTGCCATCAAATGTTATTCACTCGTTGGACGCCTCCCTCAACAACAATCTGGAAATTCTGGTTTTCACTCACAGTTCGGTGCTGGAGCTTTCTCACCTAATCCACAGATGCAAGCGATGCTCACAGCCTCTGATATGAACCAAGATAATGGTTGGTACCCGGATTCTGGAGCAACCAACCACCTGACCAACAATTTTAACAATCTTGCTGTCAGTTCAGATTACAATGGGGCAAATCAAATGCAAGTTGGTAATGGTGCAGGTCTGTGTATCTCTCACTCCGGTTATTCTTCTTTTAATTCTTCCAATCGTCTATTTCATCTTAAAAATCTACTCCATGTTCCCCAAATTACTAAGAACCTTATCTCTGTTAGCCAATTCGTGAAAGACAATTTAGTGTTTTTTGAATTTCACCCTGAATCTTGCTATGTGAAGGATCGTCTTACTGGCCAAACGCTACTCCAAGGTGTAGGGATAAAAGCCCTATTGCGCAGCGGAAAAACACAGAGACCTTTTGAATAATAAAACGCCGATTGGGATACCAATACGACGACAAAAAACATAAATTTACAGCGACTATAATGGATTTAAAACTTGCTGTAAATTAGATAAAAGCATGCATAAAATAGGATTAATCCTAGATCTAATCTAGAATTGGGTCCTATTGACCCTAGTTCAAGAAAACTTTACCCTTGAAGAAATCCTTGAAGTTTTTCGCCAAATTCTCTGTTTTTCTCCCAAAATTACAGCAGCAATCTCTCTTGGTCTTGCTGGAAAATCACCACGAACACCACCACGAGGGTACACCGGTATTCTCTGATAGGATTTTTGCTTTGGGTGCTGGTGGGAGCAAGAATTCTAAGAAAATTTCTCTGGATTCTTCGTTTGAATTCTCTGATTGAGAATACAGATCGAGAGAGAGTTATCGAGAGGGAGGGATTGGCGTGAGAAGCGTGAGTGTGAGAGAGATCTCAGCAACTGCACTGACCACGTTCTATTTTAAAATTATAATATCAGATAACTGATAAATCAGTTATCTGATATTTTAATTAATTATAATTTTAAAACATAATTTTAAATTATAATTAATTATATTTTAATTAATCTAAATTAATTAAAATAACATTAATTTAAATCCAATTTAAATTAATATCCCTCTTATATTATAGTTTAATTAAATCAAATTTAATTAAACTAAATTAATTAATTAATTCGAAATTAATTAATAAAATAAAATAAAATTGAACATCACATATTCAGTTACTATTTTCTCTCTCAAAACTATAGTATTAATACACATCAAATGCATATTAATTATAACCTATAGTTTTAATATGAACCACTTCATATTTTAGTATAATATTCAAACACCTTTGAATATTCAATCCATCCTTAGAATTTTACCTCAACGCCCTAAATGAGCTACCGATGGGACCTAATGGACCTACAGATCAGAAGCTCCAACGATATGAGATTAGTTGGTTAAACTCATTAACCAAGTTAATCAATATTCGTTAACTGTGGTTCACTCCACTAAAGAACCACAGCTGCACTCTTCTCACTGCAGATATATTTCTGTGTCCACGGATATTGACCGTCAGCAGCAAGTTAGCCCTTCACGTGTGTTCGTACCCCAGCTAGGTCAAATTACCGTTTTACCCCTGGGCTACCTCTTGGTCCTTAAGTACCAGTGCTCCTCTAATGAACAACCTGTTTGTGGTCCAACCATCAAACAGAAAACCCTCTCGTGCCATAAAGAGGGTAGGGCCCTTTGTTCAAGACCCGGAGACACCACTTAAGGGAACACACCTCTACTTACCCTCATATCAGGAAGGAGTGAATTCCATCTTGTAAGACTACGTTCCCAGCTCCCCATTCGGTCTTGTCCCCAAAATGGTAGGCTTATTGAGTCGGCGAACTGGCCACTCTCACCCGTACAAATCAAAAGACAATCCCTCATGGACAGGAGTCCATAATCTACTCAGGATTAAGGCCAAGTTGCCTAGGTCATCCTAGTGAAATAGAAACCGAGCTAACCAACGGTGTTATAGTTAGTGGTTAACTATTTCGCGGTCCGGTCTTTGTGCAAACTCATTGCACAGGATACCCCCACTCGCATGTCAACCACATGAACGTGTTGGATCACTACGTTTGTATCCATATACAAAGCGGGCCGTATCCATAGTGTCACCAGGATAAGGTACCCAGCCTTATCCCTATACTACAGACCCTTTAGGCTAAAACTTGAACATTGATCCCCGCATGTCCCTACATACTAGTTCAAGTCTCATTCTATTAGCCATGGATGTTTAGTTTATTGGATTAGGGTTAGCAAGACAAGATATAATACAAACATTGAATAATACATCACTTTATTAATGTTCGGTCAAATGTACATTTACTATCTACGAGTTTTAGGGCATAAAACCCAACAAACTCCCACTTGAACTAAAACTCAAGTTACAGGGAAAGTATATACAAAATAATCCAAAGCTGGAAACGGTACATGTATATTTGTACATTACATAAAAGGTAAATATACAAAATACAATAAACTAGGGCATCCTTACACCCATTACACATCTCCCACTTGCCCTAGATTACGCTATATACATATCTCGCAGACCTAGACTGTCTAGATGACCCTCGAACACTTTAGCCGAGAGGGCCTTCGTAAACGGATCAGCAATGTTATGCTCAGAAGCGATCTTGGTCACGACCACATCTCCTCTTTGCACAATCTCTCGAATTAGATGGTACTTCCTCTCTATGTGTTTACCTCTTTTGTGGCTGCGAGGTTCCTTTGAATTGGCTACTGCCCCACTGTTGTCACAGTATAACGTAATGGGCAAGTTCATATTTGGAACAACTTCCAAATCTGTCAAGAACTTCCTTAGCCAAACAGCTTCCTTAGCTGCTTCACAAGCAGCTACATACTCAGCCTCCATCGTGGAGTCTGCTATACATCCCTGCTTTATACTCCTCCAAACTACAGCTCCCCCGTTAAGGGTGAAAACTGACCCTGACGTAGATTTCCTAGAATCCTTGTCAGTTTGGAAGTCAGAGTCGGTGTAACCTGTGAGAACTAACTCCTTAGCCCCAAACACCAACATGTAATCTCTCGTTCTCCTAAGATACTTGAGGATTCCTTTAACGGCGGTCCAATGGTCCAACCCTGGATTCGACTGGTATCTGCTGACAATCCCTACAGCATAACAAATGTCAGGCCTCGTGCATAGCATGGCATACATTAAGCTACCCACAGCTGAAGCGTAGGGAATCCGTCTCATATCCTCAACCTCTTGAGGTGTCTTAGGAGACTGTTCCTTAGACAAGTGAACCCCATGCCTGAAAGGCAACAAGCCCTTCTTGGAGTTCTGCATCGAATATCAGGCCAACATCTTGTCGATATACGTTGCCTGAGACAGAGCTAGCGATTTGTTCTTTCTATCCCGAATAATCTGGATCCCAAGAATATACTGGGCCTCACCCAAATCTTTCATTTGGAATTGAGCTGCTAGCCATTCTTTTACGTCAGACAGATACCCTACATCATTCCCAATGAGTAGGATGTCATCTACATAGAGTACGAGGAAAGCTACTTTATTCTTGTTGATCTTCTTGTATACACAAGGCTCATCAACATTCTGGTCAAAACCATAAGATTTGATCGCAGTATCAAACCTAATATTCCAAGATCTAGAAGCCTGTTTCAACCCATAAATGGATCGATTCAGTTTGCAAACCTGTTGCTCATGACCTTGGGATATGAACCCCTCGGGTTGAGACATAAAAATACTCTCGTCAAGATTGCCATTCAGAAAAGCTGTCTTGACATCCATTTGCCAAATTTCATAATCATAAAATGTGGCAATGGATAAGAGGATTCTTATGGACTTCAGCATAGCAACTGGAGAAAAAGTTTCTTCATAGTCCACTCCTTCTCGTTGGGTATAACCCTTTGCTACAAGTCTTGCTTTGAAAGTCTGTACTTTCCCAGCAGCATCTCTTTTTCTCTTATAGATCCATTTACACCCAATGGGTTTGACCCCTACAGGTAGATCTACAAGTTCCCAAACTTGATTGAAGTACATCGACTCCATCTCAAGGTCCATGGCTTTGGCCCACTCGTCCTTATCTACATCATTCATTGCCTGACGATAAGACAATGGATCTTCTACGCCGTCATCAGGTATGACTACTTGTGTTTCTGTTAAACCCAAGTAGCGGTTAGGTTGTATCACAACCCTCCCACTGCGTCGAAGCTCTCCCACTACGTGAGGAGGACTAGATTGACGAGAAGAACTGCATTCTCCAACAACTCTTGTTGAAGGACCAGGTTCATCAACAACCCTTGTTGATCCTTCTGTAGTTTCTCCTAATACTAACTTACTTCGTGGTTGATGATTTCGTATATGGTCTTCCTCCAAGAAAGTTGCATTTGTCGATACAAATACTTTATTATCTTGAGGGTCATAGAAAAGACCACCTCTCGTTTCTTTTGGGTACCCAACAAATTGGCATAATCTCGTACGTGGTTCCAATTTCTTAGGATTTGTCACTAGCACATGTGCAGGACAACCCCAGATACGGAAGTAACACAAACTAGGTTTACGTCCCTTCCATAGCTCAAAAGGAGTTTCAGAAACACTTTTTGAGGGAACATTGTTAAGAATATGTACTGCAGTCGCTACTGCATACCCCCAGAACGAGCTAGGCAATTGAGCATAGCTCATCATAGATCGAACCATGTCTAACAAGGTTCTGTTTCTCCTTTCTGATACACCATTTTGCTGAGGTGTACCAGGTGCTGAGAGTTGTGATTGGATTCCATGTTCTATCATATAGTCCTGGAATCGCTGATCCAAATACTCTCCACCTCGATCTGATCGAAGTGTCTTAATTGTTTTACCTAACAGGTTTTCTACCTCAGCCTTAAACTCTTTGAACTTTTCAAGAGCTTCAGACTTATGGTCCATCAGGTATAAGTAACCGTATCGAGAATAATCATCTATGAAAGAGATGAAATATTCATAACCACCTCGAGCCTTTACATTCATTGGACCACAAAGATCCGAATGTATTAGTTCAAGTGGTTATTTGGCCCTATAGCCTTTTCCAGTAAAAGGCCTCTTGGTCATTTTACCCTCGAGACACGATTCACAGGGTGGTAAAGATGTATCTTCTATGTCACTTAGAAGCCCATTTTTAACCAAACGATCGATCCGATCGATGTTAATATGACCAAGACGAAGATGCCAAAGATACGTGTTGTTACTTAATTGAGAAACTTTTTGCCTTTTGTTTTGCGTTTCAGCCGTTTTAAACATTTCATGACTTAAAATGGCCTTTGCATCATTTGGTCTTAACACAAATAAATTATTCTCACGCTTAGCTGAACAAATGTAAACTCCATTCTTTAAAATTAAAGCTTCATTAAGCAAGAATGAAACAGTATAACATTGTTCTAATAAAGCTGAAACAGAAATTAGGTTCCTTTTAATTCTAGGAACCAAATACAAGTCCTCTAAAATTAAAAACCTATTTCTAAAGAATAATTTTGCAGCTCCCACTGCACGAGCTGAAACGACGTCTCCCGTCCCGACTTTGAGCGTCATTTCACCCTCTGCCAGCTGCTGGAAATTATTTCCCTGAAAAGAAGAACAAACATGATTAGTGGCTCCCGAATCCAGTATCCAGGCAAACTCATCATGTTCAACGAGACAAGTCTCTAACACAAGTAAATCGAATTTACCTTCTTTTTCTCTTCTCTTCTCAGCAAGGTAGCGGGGACAGTTACGCTTCCAGTGACCATCTGCATTGCAGTGGAAGCATCTACCTTTATCGGCCACGACCTTGGCCTTCCCCTTCCCTTGCACAGCCTGTGCAGGAGCCTTCCCCTTGTCTCCCTTCCTCTTCTGGATCTGCTTCGATGAAGAAGCCTGGGGTACAGATTTAGTCCCTGAGGATGAACCCTTCAGGAACTTTTTCTTGGAATGGGCCACATTGGCCTCTCCTTTCACCACATTCTTTCCCTTGCTCTTTTGCAGGGATTCGTAAATCTGTAACTCCGAGAGGAGGGTAGTCAGGTTGAACTGAATCTTATTCATGCTCGCGTTCGTCCTGAAAGACAGATAGCTCGCCGGGAGCGAGTGAAGGATGAACGCAACCTGACTGCGCTCGCAGACTACCCCGCCATTTGCCTCAGCTATGTTGAACTGGTTAACCATGTCCAGGACATGTTCCCGAACAGATTGACCTTCCAGCATCTTGGCATTGAAGACATTCTTCAAGGCGTCGTGGTGGAGCTGGTAGGACGGAAGTCCAAACATCTCCTGCAGGGAATTCATAATTTCCCTAGCAGTTGCCACATTCTCGTAACGCTTGGCCAAAACTTCAGACAAGCTGACCAAAATATAGACCTTGACCTTTTCATTGGCCTTGGTCCAGCGTTCATAGGCGTCTTTAACTGCCTGAGAGGCAGTGCGAGGGGGAACGGGAGGACACTCCTCCGTTAAGACGAATCTTAAGTCCTCAACCACGAGTATTGTATTGAGGTTTGATTTCCATTGTGGAAAATTCTCGCCGGTTAGTTGTTCATTTTTAAGCAGAGATATGATAGAGGAAGACATTGCTGAAAAACAAACAAGTGACCGTATTAGTTATCTTTGCCTTAACCCATCACACAAGCAATACAAACAATTGCATACATCCAATCAATTTTGCAAACAAACAATCAAAGAACCCTAATAAAACTATGATTGTGTTTCGCAACGATGCTTTAGAGGTTTAGAAGAACAGCCACCGAAGGGTGATCAGTTGTTCCTCCTCTAAAATGAGACACTTCTCAATCAATTTCTAATACCAGAATAACTCATATTCCATTAGACATTAACCACCGTTGTTCGGTCAAGGATTTGTTAACAAATTAACTCCTCCCTGTAAGTGTAACCCTCCCACTTTCAGATCCCAGAGGCACGCACCAACAGGCTACCGTTAGGAAAGACAACTGTTGGTAATTAGCCTAAGTGATCCTATCCTTTTCAGGAGTTCACGGTGTTCCGAATCCTATGATCAGGCCCTCCGAAGGGGTGGTTGCTCCAGGGAAACACGCAGGCGGATCATAGGAGTCTCACGTTGTGACCTAGGGGTGGAGACCGAAGGATACGTTGACACGTGTCCCGCTCCCACTTACTATAGTCACTTTCCCCATTCACCTTGGTATTGACCCATGCAAACACTCTCCGAAGGGAGGCCGCTCTACGACGACACGAAGCCGAGCATGGATCTCACGGTGTGAACGTCACGGGGACGTAGGAGCAAAACTCAATTTAAATTAAGTTTTGTAATTTTCCTCCCACTAAAGTAACTGATTATTAATTTTAGGGTTTGATTAAACCTAGATAAATCCGGCTAAGTCATTTATCTAAGTCTAGTCCTATTATAACTATTATAATAAGACCTAATGTCTAGGTGTATTAAACCAATTTAATTAACCTAGTGACATTATTCTAACATTAACCTGAGATTAATTCAACTCCGGTATTCCAGATCAGTTCCCAGGTAGGAGGTGTTCCGTTTACCGTCAACTTAAATACCTCCAATCCTTAGACAGAACTTCACTGGTAGAGTTCCCTTATAATCTCAGGAATGTTCTTCCTACTTAGTTCATTAAAACTATTTTAAAACTAAGTAAGATCTTCTAATCCTATTAGAAAATGATCTTAGGTCTAATTAATTTTAACCCATTAAAATTAATTTAATTTTAACCTAAGATCCTATGTGAACATGCATATCTTGATTATAGATTGACGGTTTCTAATCATAAAATTTTAAACTATTTCAAAATTTTATAATGATTAGCCCTATAATCATGCATACTATAGTTTTTAAAACAATTAACAATCATATTCAAGTTAATGAAATTTTAAACTATAGTACTATGCATTGCATGACAATTAATATAACCCTTATATTAATCTATGGATGTATCATGCTCAATGCAATTTGATTTCCATTTAAATAATAAACAACTTTATTATAGCCAATAATGGAAAATCAACTTAGCATGCTGCAAACAAATAATTTTTAATATAACTCTTATATTAAAACTATGTAATTGCATGCATCATACTATTCCATTTTCATGAATTTAATATAACTCTACTATATATTAAATAAATCATGAAAATCAAACCATGCATTTCATACATATATTATAATCTAATTATAACATTCATAAATGCATGAGCATGCTTTATATCCTAAGGTGGGATTAAATTTAAATGACATCCATAAAGCATTTAAATAGCGAATAAACCGATTTAATTGGCCCCTAGGATAGATTAAAGCAAAATTACATTAATAAAGCAATAAATCTATCCTATTACATAATTCTGCAGCTCCAAATCCGGTCTAATATCCTTGAACCGACCCGAACCACTTCGAACCGGACTTGAAAAACTCGAACCGCACCCAAAACGGGTCAAACCGGACCGAACCGGTCCCAGCTGACCCAAAACGCTCGAACCGAACTGGCCAAATTAGGGCACCATCACGTTCTCGCGAAAATTCTGGCGCCGCACGAAATCGTGACAGCGTCGAGACGCTATGAAGAAAGCGTCCCGACGCTGGCGCGATTTCAACCGTCTGGAGCGTGGAATCGCGACAGCGTCGAGACGCGCAAGGCTAAGCGTCCCGACGCTGTTGCGTCTGGAGCTGATTTCTGGGCAGAAACTCGACTGTTCTTCACGATTTTCACCAATTTCTTCTGCGATCTTCATCGATTTTCAAGCCTAACTGAGACCCGGACTTATACAGACTCGATTTACACAATTTTGCCCAAAAACGCAGGGGCCTTACACGATCAAATCAAGTAAAATTGCGGTAAATCTATGGCCAAATTAAATCTAAACAGTTTATCGCAAACCCACATTCATAATGCATAATTAATCCCACCTATACAGCCATTCGCAAATCTCAAAAACAACGTTTTAATTCAACCTGGCTCTGATACCAATTGTAGGGATAAAAGCCCTATTGCGCAGCGGAAAAACACAGAGACCTTTTGAATAATAAAACGCCGATTGGGATACCAATACGACGGCAAAAAACATAAATTTACAGCGACTATAATGGATTTAAAACTTGCTGTAAATTAGATAAAAGCATGCATAAAATAGGATTAATCCTAGATCTAATCTAGAATTGGGTCCTATTGACCCTAGTTCAAGAAAACTTTACCCTTGAAGAAATCCTTGAAGTTTTTCGCCAAATTCTCTGTTTTTCTCCCAAAATTACAGCAGCAATCTCTCTTGGTCTTGCTGGAAAATCACCACGAACACCACCACGAGGGTACACCGGTATTCTCTGATAGGATTTTTGCTTTGGGTGCTGGTGGGAGCAAGAATTCTAAGAAAATTTCTCTGGATTCTTCGTTTGAATTCTCTGATTGAGAATACAGATCGAGAGAGAGTTATCGAGAGGGAGGGATTGGCGTGAGAAGCGTGAGTGTGAGAGAGATCTCAGCAACTGCACTGACCACGTTCTATTTTAAAATTATAATATCAGATAACTGATAAATCAGTTATCTGATATTTTAATTAATTATAATTTTAAAACATAATTTTAAATTATAATTAATTATATTTTAATTAATCTAAATTAATTAAAATAACATTAATTTAAATCCAATTTAAATTAATATCCCTCTTATATTATAGTTTAATTAAATCAAATTTAATTAAACTAAATTAATTAATTAATTCGAAATTAATTAATAAAATAAAATAAAATTGAACATCACATATTCAGTTACTATTTTCTCTCTCAAAACTATAGTATTAATACACATCAAATGCATATTAATTATAACCTATAGTTTTAATATGAACCACTTCATATTTTAGTATAATATTCAAACACCTTTGAATATTCAATCCATCCTTAGAATTTTACCTCAACGCCCTAAATGAGCTACCGATGGGACCTAATGGACCTACAGATCAGAAGCTCCAACGATATGAGATTAGTTGGTTAAACTCATTAACCAAGTTAATCAATATTCGTTAACTGTGGTTCACTCCACTAAAGAACCACAGCTGCACTCTTCTCACTGCAGATATATTTCTGTGTCCACGGATATTGACCGTCAGCAGCAAGTTAGCCCTTCACGTGTGTTCGTACCCCAGCTAGGTCAAATTACCGTTTTACCCCTGGGCTACCTCTTGGTCCTTAAGTACCAGTGCTCCTCTAATGAACAACCTGTTTGTGGTCCAACCATCAAACAGAAAACCCTCTCGTGCCATAAAGAGGGTAGGGCCCTTTGTTCAAGACCCGGAGACACCACTTAAGGGAACACACCTCTACTTACCCTCATATCAGGAAGGAGTGAATTCCATCTTGTAAGACTACGTTCCCAGCTCCCCATTCGGTCTTGTCCCCAAAATGGTAGGCTTATTGAGTCGGCGAACTGGCCACTCTCACCCGTACAAATCAAAAGACAATCCCTCATGGACAGGAGTCCATAATCTACTCAGGATTAAGGCCAAGTTGCCTAGGTCATCCTAGTGAAATAGAAACCGAGCTAACCAACGGTGTTATAGTTAGTGGTTAACTATTTCGCGGTCCGGTCTTTGTGCAAACTCATTGCACAGGATACCCCCACTCGCATGTCAACCACATGAACGTGTTGGATCACTACGTTTGTATTCATATACAAAGCGGGCCGTATCCATAGTGTCACCAGGATAAGGTACCCAGCCTTATCCCTATACTACAGACCCTTTAGGCTAAAACTTGAACATTGATCCCCGCATGTCCCTACATACTAGTTCAAGTCTCATTCTATTAGCCATGGATGTTTAGTTTATTGGATTAGGGTTAGCAAGACAAGATATAATACAAACATTGAATAATACATCACTTTATTAATGTTCGGTCAAATGTACATTTACTATCTACGAGTTTTAGGGCATAAAACCCAACACAAGAACCACTCCATGAAAGGCTGTACAGGTTCAATCTTTCCATTCTACCATCTAAGTCTACCAATACTATACCTACTGTCGTTCCATGCTTGCATTCTCAAGCTAATCAGTCTGCTCTTACTGTTAATAACATGGAAAATCCATCTGTTTTAGATATCTGGCATAGAAGACTTGGCCATCCGACATTTTCTGTTGTAAACTCTATTGCAAAACATTGTAATGCTGTTAAATCTCCATATATGAAACATGTTTTCTGTTAATGCCTGTGCTGTTGGGAAGTCACACACTCTCCTCCATTTCAAGTATCTACTACTGTCTATAATGCTCCTTTACAACTAGTTGTAGCCGATGTATGGGGCCCCTCTCACACTGTCTCTAGAAATGGTTTTAAGTATTACATCAGCTTCATTGATGTATATTCTCGATACACATGGGTTTATTTTCTTAATGCCAAATCAGATGCCTTATCCACATTTGTTTCTTTCAAAACCACTGTGGAAAAACTCTTAGGATATCCCATTTTAAGATTCCAATCCGATGGGGGGGGGGGGAGAATTTAAATCTTTTAATCCTATGGCATCATTCATCGAGTGACTTGTCCCTACACCTCTCAGCAAAATGGAATCGCTGAGAGGAAACACAGGCAACTTGTCGACATAGGACTAACTCTACTCTCTCAAGCTTCTCTCCCTCTCACCTTTTGGGATGATGCTTTTGCTACAGCTGCATATCTTAGCAACAGATTGCCTTCTACAGCCCTGAATGGTTTATGTCCTCTAAAGAAACTCTTTCATATTAATCCCAACTATACCTTCCTTAAGACCTTTGGTTGTCGCTGCTATCCTTGTCTAAGGCCCTATAACTCTCACAACCTTAACTTTCGGTCTGTCCCCTGTATTTTCCTTGGCTACAGCAATCAACATAAGGGGTACAAATGCTTGTCCCCTGATGGCCGTTTATTTGTCTCCCGAAATGTCACTTTTGATGAACATACTTTTCCCTATCAATCTCAACCATTGCCCTTAGCCTCAATTCCATCTTCTGTTTCCCAAACTATTCCTATTGTGTTTACCATACTTCCGATACTCCAGAGTCTCCACAAGAGTCATCTACTCCTGTGCCTCCAAGTCCTGCACCTGCTCCAACTATTGCACCTCTTGTTGATCAGTCTCCAACAGCTGCCACTAATGACAGACAACTGCCTACTACTGATTCTGAGACATCTCAATCTACAGTCCCGGCGGTGGTGAATAATCATCTCATGGTAACTAGAGGCAAACGTGGGATATTTAAGCCCAAAACTCTTACTGTCACCTATGACAATACTGAACCCCCGAATGCTAAGGAGGCACTCAAACATCCAGCTTGGAAAAAGGCCATGGATTCTGAGTATGATGCCCTCATGGCTAACCAAACTTGGACTCTTGTCCCTATGCCCACAAGTCAAAAGGTAGTAGGTTGCAAGTGGGTTTTCAAGATCAAACGGAACTTTGATGGCTCTATAGCCCGCTACAAGGCTCGTTTGGTTGCAAAGGGCTTCCATCAAATGGCTGACATAGACTATTCTGAGACATACAGTCCAGTAGTAAAACCTGTCACCATTCGAGTTTTACATACACTTGCTTTGGAAAACAAATGGGCTATACGACAGGTCGATATCAATAATGCGTTTCTTCATGGCCTTCTATCTGAGAATGTATACATGGAACAACCCCTAGGCTTCAAATATAAATCAAGTTCCGTGCCCCTTGTTTGTAAACTTCGCAAGGCCTTATATGGACTCAAACAAGCCCCTCGGGCTTGGTTTGAGCGTCTTAGTTCTTTCTTACACTCCATTGGTTTTCAAACATCAAAGGCTGACCTGTCCTTACTGTTCAAACATTCTACCACTGGGGTCTATTACATACTTGTGTATGTGGATGACATAGTCATCACTGGAAGTTCTTCTGTTGTTATACAGTCCCTTATATCTCAGTTACATACAAAATTTACCTTAAAGGATCTCGGTTGTCTGAGTTATTTTCTGGGTGTGGAGGTTTCTTACCTTTCATCCGGTGGCATGTTCTTGTCTCAATCTCGATATATTCTTGATTTGCTGAATAAGACTCACATGGCTGGTGCTAAAAGCATTGCCACTCCTATGGTTAGTGGACCGTTAATATCCAGTCAACAAGGTGAAAAATTTGTTGATGTCAAATTGTATCGTAGTGTTGTTGGGGCTCTCCAATATGCCACAATTACTAGACCGGAGATATCGTTCAGTGTCAATAAAGCATGTCAATTCATGCATTCACCCACAGTGTCTCATTGGCAACTAGTTAAAAGGATTCTTCGTTACTTAAAGGGCACGATGACTCATGGTATGTTACTATCTGTTCCATCTTTTCTGTCTTTGAGTGGTTATGCAGATGCTGATTGGGCCTCCGACCCTGATGACTGCAAGTCCACTTCAGGCTATTGCATACTTTTTTGGAGGTAACTTGATATCCTGGGGTTCTAAGAAACAGGCAATAATCTCACGTTCAAGCACTGAGGCCGAATATAGGTCTCTTGTTGCAGCATCTGCTAAGCTTATTTGGCTACATACTCTGTTTTGTGAACTGAAAATTTCATTACAACTGAAACCAGTGCTCTGGTGTGACAACCTAAGCGCAGTTCATCTTAGTGCAAACCCCATCCTTCATGCCAAAACTAAACACGTGGAGATAGATATATACTTCGTACGAGATCTAGTCCTACAAAAAAGGATCCTTATTCAATATTTACCTGTTGCGGATCAGATTGCTAATGTCCTAACCAAACCGCTGTCAGCCTCATCGTTTAATCGACTAAAATTCAAGCTAAATGTTCGAGATCCACTCTCCATTAGCTTGCGAGGGGGGGGTGTGTGAAGGCAGCGCATTGATAAAGAGGATCTAGTGCTGTGTACATGTGTTTAACAGTTCTTTAGTATTATTCAGTTTTTCAGTTGTAACTGAAGTTCTTTTCTTCTTCAGGAGTTTTTCTCCCTCCCAGTGTTCATATATTTGTATCTTATTCAACATTGTAAATACATTGAGAAATGAATAAGATGGGAAGGGTTTCTCCTGATATAAGTGTGAATTAAACATCAATGACCTGGAAAAAATAGCTCATTTTGTGAGCTATCACGTGTTGGGACTAATTTTCCTGCAGCGGCAGAAAGAGCGCCAACCATCGACGATGGCAGAGAGAAAAATCGACAGTTGAGACGCGAAGAACACGCACGTTCGGCTCGGATCTGCAATAGTATCTTCAACGGCCTGATGCAGTGCAGACGACAACGACAAGTGGTGACAAGACTATAGTTACTGCTCGAATGACGAACGTCAACCACTGACGTCTGGACCAATGCAAGGGAGAGTGAGTCACGACGAAGAGAGAGAGATACACTTGAGAGAGGGAAAAGGTGTGAAAGAGGGTTGCCGCTCGTTTAAAGAAGACAAGAGAAAGAGATGAAAGCCTAGGTTTTGAGCTTTTACTAAAAAAATATTCATTTAATCATTTAGCCCCCCTTTTGTCAAATCTCCTTTCTCACATTTTTCCTTTCCCAAATTGCTCCTTAATTGATTTCTAGAATTCTAAATTTAATTAGGAGAATCTTAAATTGTGCATCCCAAATCCAATTGGCAACACTTAATTAACCAATTAGTTTCAATTCAACTCTCTAATTAAGTTTCACCATCCAAAATTGAACACTAAACTTCAACTTCTCCCTTCAATTTACTTACTTCATGTACTCATGAAATTGGAGCAGGCGACTGCTAACTAATACATCTAATAGTAGGAGTAGAGATGAAAAGGAGGAGAAAGTGAGAATGAGAGTGAACAATATGACCTAAAGCTTGAAAGAAAGGAGAAGAGAAAGTGATGAGAACGAGAGGAGAGAAAGAGATGAGAAGAGAGAGAAATCGTAGAGGGAGGGAGAGAGGGAATGAGGGAGATGATCAGTGGTAGATCTAGAACTTTATAATAGGAGTCATGATTTCATATAAGATTAAATAAGTTTAGTCCATAACTTTTAGATTTGTATCTATATAGTCCATCAACTTTAAAAAGTGTCTAATAGACCCTTGAATTTTTTATTTTGTGTCTAATAGATCCCTAAAGTTTCAATTTTGTATCCAATAGGTCTCTTACAAATTCAAAAATTTTAAAAACTAAATGTTATATTGGACATAAATTTTAATTTTGTATCTAATAGGCCCTATTGGACTTTTTTTTTTAAATTAAGGTACATATTAATTACTAAGCGTTTGATAACCATTTGGTTTTTGGTTTTTGGTTTTTGAAAATTAGGCTTGTTTTCTCCCAATTTTCCTACCATGGCTTTCATCTTTGTCAATGACACATTTGAATTTCTAGCCAAATTCTAAAAACAAATACAAGTTTTTGAAAACTACTTTTTTTAGTTTTCACAATTTGCTTGGTTTTTAAAAACAAGGAAAGAAAGGTATTAGAAAAACAAAGAAGCTTGATGGTGGAAGTAGGATTTATAAGCTTAATTTTCAAAAACCAAAAACAAAAAACCAAATGGTTATCAAACGAGGCCTAAAAGTTTAAGGTTCAATTAGACAAGAAAATCAATTTTATGTCTAATAAAACAATTTGTTTTTTTCTTCTTTTTTTAGTTCAACAATTGTGAGCCTAAGGGCTTGAATCATTAACCTTTATGATGATAATTGTTGCTTTTATCCACTGAGTTGAGCTCGAATTGGCTAATTTAAAATTTCTTTGAATATGTCTAAAACCTATTTGATTCAAAATTGAAGGTTCATAGATATATTAGGTATTTTTAAATGACTAATGACACAAAATTAAAAGGATAAACTAAAGTATAATTGGTTCAAAGTGTACTAAAAATTAATACATAGACAAATAAAAACCAAGCGTACTAGAAATTCAAAAAATATATAAACAAAACTAAAAGAACAAAATTAAAAGAATATACAAACAAAACTTTAAAAAAATTCAAAGAATATACGAACAAAATTAAAAGAATAGACGAAGAAAATTTTAAAAAAAAAAAAAACAAAATTCAAGAATATATGAAAAAAAATACAAACAAAATTTAAAAACAAAATTGAAAGAATATACGAAAAAAAAATTAAAAACATTCAAAACCTAATCGACGTGCATATAAAGCGCTCATACCAAGGGGATGGTATTTGATGAAAAGAATATAAGATATAGAGTGTGAAGCAAAAATCATCCATTTGCCGAGCAAAATCTATATACAAAGAATACAACAAAAACATTTTCAATAACAAAAAAAGAAAAAAAAAACAAAATGTACAATTACTTTGTAATAAGTATTAAAACATATCATAAAAAATATAATGTATATGTGTGTGGGTGACTGAGTTGTGTGTAATGTGTAAGACATTAAATCTGGATTTTTCTCAATTAAGGTTGTGTAATTAGTATATTTGTTGTTTGAGAACAACAAAATGAGTGAGCGTCAAATACAGTGTCTTTGCAGCTCGAGGACAACAAATCAACCTTGTAACACAAAAGCAGTAAAATAAAAAATAAAATTATTATTGACTACATGTATATCCCCTGGCATCTTCCGTACCATTGGATAAGATTCATACCAATATTGAGAACTTTTGAGATTGGAAGTTATGTGAGAGTGAGGGAGTTGGAAATCGAAGTATAATAGTGGGAACTTGGTGCATGCTTGGAGGAGAAGGCAAGTTATCGGAGGAAGAAAACGGTAGAAATAGGGGAGAGGAAATTAGAGAAATTGAATCTTATCAGATAAAAATATAATATAAAATATTTTTATAATTTAAAATTTGAAAAGATATAGTTTGTTGGGGATACACCTAATTTTTTAAAAGCGTGAGTTTAGGATTTTTGTAAAAGATTCAATTTGTTGGTTTACACCTTGCAATAGGGATAAAAAGAGACTAATGCAAAAGCTAAAGCTATGTAGAAGTCCCGTATGGCCATATTTTAGTCTTTTTTATTTTTTGGATATGTTTCAAAACTGCCCCCTAGTACTTTTGGCCATTCGGTCAAATATCTCTATTTAAAATATAACTACTATATTTTTTCTCAACCTTCTCAAAAGGAACATACATGCATATGTATGTATATATTCTTTTTACTTCTTTTTGGATAGAGGTTAATTGATTCAAACTTTAATTTTTCAAAATTATTTTTTTGCATGCTTATGATGAGAAAGATTGATGTAATAAGATAGATAATTAAATTATTATATAGTTATTTAATAATATGAAACTCGTTGACGACAACTGTAACGATCCTACATTTCATGACTAACTCCTAAGGTCATTACCACATGCATTACCTACTTGTCTTTAGAGAACGACGATGGAAACAAGTATTTCACGAAAATCAAACTTAGTTATTCAAAAGGGTCTTTCAGCCTGGGATCCCAGTTAAAACAAGAACAAATAAATTTAATCATTTCAAATAAAGATCTCAAGTGAAACAAATTCTAAAATAAAAACATTTCAAAATGCAAGAAAAGGAGTTCAGACACATTGAAAAGCGGAAGTCTATTCTACGAATTCCATGGCTCATCCAGCAATGTTCCATCATGCGTTCTGTACACCTTTGCCTTTACCTGCAATTAAATATTAGGGAAAAGAATGAGTATTTAAAAATACTCAGTAAGCAACAATACTGCTAGACATGCATCAACAGGGTTAACTTGTGGTTAGTTTAGCTAAGGGTCTAATGATCATTTCATGTCATTTCATTCATCATGTCGTATGGGTCACGTGGACAATTAATCCTCATGTCATACGCTTGCCAACTCACTGGAGGTGCACATGTTGGAATCATGCGAAATCTCAACTCTTACCGATGGTAGAAGGCACCCAGTCAGTGGAGTCAAGTCTCACCCATCAAGGCACCTATGTGCGCATAGTGTCATGGTCATGCTTGTCCAAGGCGTGTTGCCTATGGCCGCATGCCCATGACAACCCATTCCCCTCATGCTTTCATTATATGTATTTCCTTTGTATCGCTTGTTTATTTTTCCTTGCATTTATCAAGTGTATGACTCCTCGTGATTTCCATGTTTAAGCCTGCCAAGGCTAAAATGCTTAATAATATACTATAGGGGGGTACGACTAGTTGTCAAACCTTCCTACCCGAGAGTTGTATGCTATCAAGCTGTTATTGTGCCTTTGCTTACTTGATAGTCTGTGCAACCAATATTCTTTCAAAATGCTTTCAAACGTTTTCCAAAGCTTTTTCTCTAACCCCGTTTTCTAAAACCGTTTTCCAAGAACGGGGGTGGAGGTTGCGAGATAGGCTCGTTGTGCCATCGACGATCTGAGATCGAATTGGCTGACTTACTCGTGGGCGAGAGTAAGTGCCGCACAATCGCTTGCGCGTTCCAAAAGAGTGTGATTGTGACAGTTGGTATCAGAGCCTAGTTGGCTCCTGAAATTGAAGTCCGAAATCATGTCGGCAGCGAAACAGTTGGGCAAGACCCATGTGGAACGATTGGTAGAGATCGAAGATCAGATGCTCTACCTGAGGGAAGTCCCTGATTCGGTTCGCTTCCTAGAATCTCGTCTTGAAGAGATTGCGACGAGGATAGACAAGATCGATGCGGTAGCTGGCCGTGTGGATGGAATGCCCATCCAAGAGTTGATTATGAGGGTTGAAAACCTCGAGAGCAGAGCTGCGAAACCTAGCAGCTCCGAGCGTGGGGACAGCTCGACGGCTCTGTTGCCCAGATGGAGGAGCGTGTTGATGGTCTAGACAACTCCCAAAAAGCGATAGTTCAGATGGTCACAGAACTTTCTGAAGATGTGAAAGCTACCCTCTGTTGGGTTTTATGCCCTAAAACTCGTAGATAGTGAATGTAAACAAATTGTATACTTGTTTCAATAAAGTGTAATTGAGTTTCTACAATAAAGTGTTATTGTTAAATATTGCACAATTTGACCCAAATCCAATAAACTAAGATCCAAGATTGTTTACATGTGACTTGAACTAGTATGTGGGGACATACGAGGATTGGTGTTCAAGTAACAACCTAAAAGGTCTATAGTACAAGGATAAAGCTGGGTACCTTATCCTGGTAGCACTATGTGATACGGCCCGCTTTGTATTCGATACAGACGTATTAATCCAAGGCGTCCATGTAGGAGACATACAAGCGGGGGTATCCTATGCAATGAGTTTGCATAAGACCGGACCACGAAATAGTAAACCACTAGATGTAACACCGTTAACTAGTTAGGTTACTGTTTCAATACGATGACCTAGGTAACTCAGTCTTAATCCTAAGTGTGTCATGAACTCCTTCTCATGAGGGATTGTCCTTTGATTAGCATGGGTGAGAGTGGCCAATACGCCGACTCAATATGCCTTCCTTTTTGGGGACAAGACCGAGTGGGAGGCTGGGGACATGACAACACAAGAAGGAATTCACTCATTCCCACTTCTAGGAGAAGTAGATGAGTGTTCCCTTAAGAGGTGACTCCGGGACTTGAACAAAGGGATCCCGTCCTCTCACTGGCCCGAGAGGAACTTTATGTTTAATGGTTGGACCATAAACAGGTTGTTCATTAGAGGAGCAGTGGTACTTAAGGAGACAGATGTAACACAGGGGTAAAACGGTAATTTGACCCAGCCGTGATTACGAACACTCGTGAAGGATTGACTTACCGGTATAGGTCTACATCCATGGACACAGAAATGTTCTACAGTGAGAAGAGTTCAGCTGTGGGTCTTTAGTGGAATGACCCACAGTTAATGAATTGGTTAACTTGATTAATGAGTTTAATCAGTTAACCTCATATCATTGGAGCTTCTGATCTGTAGGTCCATTAGGTCCCCCTGCTAGCTCGTAAAGAGTAATTAGGAACAAATATATCTTGAGAGAATTTGAATAGTTCAAATTCATATTGGGAATTAAGTTAATTGTATGAGATACAAATTAATATAATGTTTAGTGATGCATTAAAATATAAAGTCTAATTTGAGATTAAACTTTATTATATTGAGAGATTGATATATTTGAAAGAGTTCAAATATATGTCTAATTAAATATATGGTATTTAATTAGAAGATGAATTAATTAATTATGAATTAATTAATTATTCAATTTAGTTTAAATTAAATGAGATTTAATTAAACTATAGTCTATGAGAGAAATAAATATTTGAAGAAGTTCAATTATTAATATGAATTTGATTCATATTAAATTTATAGGATATAAGAGAATTTGAAGGAGTTCAAATTTTAATATGAATTTGATTCATATTATGGAATTAATTAATTGAAGGCCTGAAATTAAATATATGGTATTTAATTGGGTAATTAATTAATTAACTAATAGAAGGTCTGAAATTAAATATATGATATTTAATTGGTGATTAATTAATTAAAGAATTAATTAATTGGTAATTAATCAATTATGGAAATGATTAATCACTTATGGTAGTGATCAATCATTTATGGAAAAGATTAATCAATTATGAATTGATTGGTTATGGAATTGATTGATTATGGAAAAGATTAAATCAGTTATGGAAATAATTGATTTTAAATGAATATTTTATTCATGGCCTTTCTCCTATAAATAGAACACTAACCCTAGGGTTTAGGTACCACAACATATGGCCACCATAAGGCCCTCTCATATTCTCTCAACTCAAGAACTCTAAGGAGAATTTTCTCCTTGGGTTTTTCCCATTCAAGATTAGGTAGTCCCACAACTACGTTCCTAATCTCAGAGTTATAGCGGGGAAGATCAATTGGTGGTGTCCCAATTGTTGACGCTCGGTCCAAAATCAAGAAAGGCGTTGAAGTATTCAGAGTCGTCAACGGAGGTATGTTTCTCATCGCTTAACCTTTCTCCAGTGTATCGGGTATTTTAGTAGAAACAAAAATTAACTACGAACGGTCCAATTGCTTCCGCTGTAACGGAATTGGGAATTCCAATCCTTCACCCTCGACATAGTCAGGGCCGAAGTGGCGGATCTGAGCGCCAAGATAAACCTCACCATAAGAGCAGTGGGGAACCAAGCCCCGACAGGGGGTGCGGTTCAGTTTAACAAAGTAAAGGTCCCAGAACCAAAACTCTTCTGTGGGGTTCGAGATGCCAAAGCCCTGGAGAATTTCATATTTGACCTGGAACAGTACTTCAGGGCCACGAGTACAACGACTGAAGAGTCAAAGATCACATTAGCAACCATGCATCTAGCTGATGATGCGAAACTGTGGTGGAGATCCCAGTATCGGGACGTCCAAGAGGGCCGATGTGTCATCGACACGTGGGAGAGACTGAAACAAGAGTTGCGTTCTCAGTTCTTCCCAGAAAATGTTGAAATCTTGGCAAGACGGAAGTTACGTGAATTGAAGCACACGGGAACTATCCGAGAGTACGTCAAACAGTTTGTCGGGTTGATGTTGGACATACGAGACATGTCCGAGAAAGACAAGGTATTCTTCTTTGTAGAGGGATTGAAGTCGTGGGCAAAGTCCAAACTCTACGAATAGAGAGTACATACCTTATCAGACGCATATGCTGCCGCAGAACGTCTGTTTGACCTTAGCAATGACATACCCCAGGATCAGAGACGGAATCAGGCCTCTTCGAGTGGCGGGAACAAACCCGCGCGATCTAGCTCTCCCAAAAGTGGGGGAGGAGACAGAACTGGAGCAGGGAATCGTAGTACCTTCCAACCCCGAGGTGGAAATTTTTATCGGAACCCGAATCAACAGCCTTCTAATGAAAGGCCCTTGTCATGATTCATTTGCAAGGGGCCACACCGAGTATACCACTGCCCGAAACGAGCAGCCTTAAAAGCTTTTCAGGCCTCGTTGACGGCTAACGCTGAACCAGAGGCCGAGACTGTTGAAACGGATACGACAAGTGAAACGAACGAAGATAACCCTCGTATGGGGGCCTTGAAATTCTTGTCAGCCCTCCAAAAGAAGTCTGAAGGAGGCAAGGAACCACTGGAACGGGGTCTCATGTATGTCGAGGCGTGGGTTAACCAGAAGTCGGCCAAGAGTACCATGGTCGACTCTGGTGCCACCCACAACTTTATGACCGAAACAGAAGCACGACGTTTGAACCTGCGATGGCAAAATGATACAGGAAAGATGAAAGCGGTAAACTCTGCCGCCTTACCCATCATGGGGATTGCGAAGAGGGCAGTAATCAAGCTGGGGGCATGGAGCGGACAGGCCGACTTCGTCATCGTAAAAATGGATGACTTTGAAGTGGTGTTGGGGATGGAATTTCTCCTTGAACACCAAGTTATCCCAATGCCCCTGGCCAAGTGCTTAGTAATCACGGGGTCCAGCCCCACGGTCGTTCAAACCAGCATCAAGCAGCCAAACGGGGTGAAGATGATAGCCCTCCAACTAAAGAAAGGCCTCGCCCATGAGGAACCCACCTTCGTGGCAATCCCGATGATAGAAGATGAGAAGTCAGAGGAACCTGTTGCTAGAGAGATCCAGCATGTACTGGACAAGTACCGCGATGTAATGCCCGACAGTTTGCCTAATTCCCTTCCTCCACGGCGGGGAATAAACCACGAGATTGAATTGATACCAGGGGCGAAACCGCCCGCTAAGAACGCGTACCGGATGGCCCCACCTGAGTTGGCCGAACTTCGAAAGCAGTTAGACGAGCTATTGAACGCGAGATTCAATAGACCTGCAAAGGCTCCTTATGGAGCCCCAGTGTTATTCCAGAAGAAGAAGGACGGAAGCCTGCGGCTATGTATTGATTATCGAGCCCTTAACAAGCTCACAGTTCGGAACAAGTACCCGTTACCTATTATCACTGATTTGTTTGATCGCCTTCATGGGGCAAGATACTTTTCGAAGTTAGACTTCAGGTCGGGATATTACCAGGTGCGAATCGCCGAGGGAGATGAACCCAAGACAACGTGTGCCACGTGCAAGCGCCCTGACAGAGTTGTTAGAGAAAGACAAGACGTGGAGTTGGACTCCAAAATGTCAATCCGCGTTCGACGGATTGAAGCGTGCAATGATGGAAGGTCCGGTACTCGGAATTGTCGATGTTACCAAACCTTTCGTAGTTGAGACCGATGCATCAGACTTCGCGCTCGGGGGTGTTCTAATTCAGGATGGTCACCCCATCGCATATGAAAGTCGCAAGTTGAATGATGCGGAAAGGAGGTATGTGGCCTCAGAGAAAGAGATGTTGCCAGTTGTTCACTGCTTGAGAGCTTGGAGACAGTACCTTTTAGGGGCCAAGTTCATCGTCAAGACTGATAATAGCTCTATTTGTCACTTCTTCAGTCAGCCGAAATTGTCCTCCAAGCAAGCGAGATGGCAAGAATGTCTCACAGAGTTTGACTTTCAATTCGAACACAAGCCGGGTAAGGCCAACCAAGCGGCAGACGCCTTAAGTCGGAAGAGCGAGCATGCGACTCTGTGCATGCTAGCTCATCTGAAAGCGAGCAGATTGAGCGGAACTGTCCGCGAGACAATCAAGGAACATTTGAAGAACGACACCGCAGCCCAAGCAATAATGAAGTTGGCTGAAGAAGGAAAGACCCGTCAGTTTTGGGTCGAAGAAGGTTTGCTCCTAACTAAGGGCAACCGTCTGTATGTCCCCCGTTCGGGGAACCTCAGGAAGCTCTTAATCGAAGAATGTCACGATACACCGTGGGCCGGCCACTCTGGGTGGCAACGAACTTATGCACTGGTCAAGCAGGGGTACTTCTGGCCAAGCCTTCGAGACGATGTAATGCTGTTTACTAAGACCTGCCTCGTGTGCCAACAAGACAAGGTGGAACGTGTTAGCTTTAGGGCTTCAATCAAACCAAGTATTTTGATGATAACAAACTCTGATTTTTTATACTAACATTTTCAGTGTTTCAAAGTCAGTATCTTGTAGAGCTCGAGACAACAATTCCAACGCCTTTTGAATCACTCAAATCGGAGCTCAAACGAAATAGTTATGGCCAAAACAAATTTGATGGAGAAAAACCTACGTGGTAGTGACACGTGGCAGTCGCTGATGTGGCATCCGACGTGGCGCTGATGTGGCACAACAATCGACCAAAAATGATGATGTGGCGGATGACGTGGCTCCACAACGGTCACATTTTGCTGACGTGGCAAGTGACATGGCGGCTGACGTGGATTACGCGAACCAATGGAATAGTGACACGTGGCAAGCTATGTATAAATAAATTTTCACCCAAAATTCCTCCCAATTCAAAATTTATTATTTCCAAAATCCATCCCAAAAATCCTTGATTTATTCTCATTATCTCCAAAATTCCATATCTTCAAAATTTGCTCTTAATATCAAAATTCCTCCAAATTCAAATTTGATTCTTTCCAAAATTCATCCCATGAATCATTGATTTTATTCTACTAATCCTAAAATTCCAATCCTTCAAAATTCTCTCTTAAAATTGAAATTCTTTCCTTTTCCAATTTTAAACTCAATCTCTACCATTCATTCTAAAATTGATCCAACGGCCAAAATTCATCTTCCTTGCCTATAAATTGGACTTGATTTTCTCATTCATAGACACACCAAAAGCTTTCAAGTCTTTAAGCTCTCAAAGTCTCTCTACTCTTAAAATTCTTGTCCTCTCTGCTCCAAAATTGGCCTAGTTATATTTTTGTGAGGTTTTCCTTTTAGAGTGCTCAACTTGTGTATCTAGCCTTCAAGAGGCAATATTGTGAGGTTCTCTTTTCTTTTCTTTTGGGGAATTGTATTAAGGTGTGGGTACACTTTGGGTTGTGAGAAAAAGAAATTGGTTTGATCCTGAACCAGTTAAAAGGATCTTGGGTTTCTCTTTAGCCTAGGAAAAAGAGGGTCGTGTGTCGGTTTGGTTCTCACCCGCAAGAGGATCACTTAGTGAAATACCCAAGAAGGAGTCTTGGGGAGTGGAGTAGGCAATTTGCCGAACCACTATAAATTCCCGGTGTTTTCTCTTCCTCTCTCTCTTTTATTTTCTGCTCTTAATTATCTCTTTGCTTTATTGTCTTAATTTTTAATTTCTCATTAATTGCATGATTTAATTTTAGTGGGCTATTTAAATTTCTCGTTGATTAAATCATATTTAAATTCAAAGTTATCTTAGTGTGCATGCTTTAGGTTTTATCTTGCTTAATTTTCTCTTAAATTAAATTTGTGTGTTAATCTTTAATTGAGCATATTTCATAGATAAAATTATTTTTAAAAATTGGTAGTCAACCCTATTCACCCCCCTCTAGTGTTGCCTTTCGATCCTACAATTGGTATCAGAGCGGGTAGCTCGGTTTTCTTATTTCAAAAAGGTTTTTAAATATTTTTTCCTTGTTATACATTCTGTTTTTTTTAATCTTTTTAAATCTGGAATTTTTCTAATTTTTGCAAAATGTTTGAAAAATTGAGTTTTAAAAATCGTCTTCACTAGAATTTTTTTTCTTGAAAATTAGTTCTTGAAACCTCATTTTTATTTTTTTTACTTCTTAATCTTTAAAATCTTTTTGATTAAAATCTAAATTTTAGAAAAGTATTTTTTTTCTTTATAAAAATCTTTAAAAAAAAAAAATCATATTCTCTATTTTTTTCAAAAACTTAATTGTTCGAGCTTATGGCAACCACTGGAATAAATGGGTATGGTGAAGGTCAATCTACCACTAGGCCACCCTTGTTTGGTGGTAATAATTATGCATGGTGGAAAACTAGAATGAGAATTTATTTAATTTCGATTGATTATAATTTGTGGGAAATTATTTCTAATGGTCCTCTAATTCCTACTAAGTTAGTTGATAATAAAGATATTCCAAAGGAAGAAAAAGAGTTTAATGATGAAGATAAAAGAAAGTTTTCTATTAATGCTAAAGCCATGAATTGTTTGTTTTGTGCTTTATGTCCTGCTGAGTTTAATCGAGTCTCTACATGTAATTCTGCTAAAGAAATTTGGGATATGCTTGAAGTAACTCATGAAGGAACTAATCAAGTTAAAGAGTCAAGAATTAGCATGTTAGTTCATAATTATGAATTGTT
Source organism: Luffa acutangula (assembly GCA_036850905.1). NCBI lineage: Eukaryota > Viridiplantae > Streptophyta > Magnoliopsida > Cucurbitales > Cucurbitaceae > Luffa > Luffa acutangula. The sequence continues at coordinate 5,132,131 of CM072094.1, read as the reverse complement.
TAAAATGGATGCAAATGAGACTATATCTGAAATGTTTACTAGGTTCACTAACATTGTTAATGCTTTGAAAGGATTAGGAAAATCTTATACCACCTCTGAAAATGTGAGAAAAATTCTTAGATCATTGCCTAAGAGTTGGGAAGCTAAGGTGACGGCGATCCAAGAAGCAAAAGACCTCTCAAAACTTCCACTGGAGGAGCTCGTTGGATCTCTCATGACGCATGAGATAATCATGAAGGCCAATGTGGAAGAAGATGTCAAAAAGAAGAAGAGCCTAGCATTAAAGTCCACTCAAGTTCAAGAGGACTCTGAAACCGAAACTGAACTAAATGATGAGGAGTTCGCCTACTTGACCAAGAAGTTCAAAAAGCATTTCAGGAAAAGGAACTTCTCAAAGAAAGTCAACAGTCAAGAAGGTAAAGGAGAAAAGAGCAACAGAGATACAATCATCTGTTATGAGTGCAAAAAGCCCGAACATGTGAAGTGGGATTGTCCTCAAAGAAAAGCCACCTCAAAGAAGAACAAGAAGGCCATGAAAGCTACTTGGGACGAAAGCGACGAAAGTGAATCTGAAAGCGAGGAAGAAGTAGCAAATCTGTGCTTTATGGCTTTTGGAGACGACGACGACGACGACGAGGTAAGTCCTGAAAACCGTACTCTTGATGAGCTCATTGATGCATATAATGAAATTAAAATTGAATTTGAAAAATTAGGTTGCAAATATATGTCTCTTAGGAAGAAAAATGCTAAATTAGCTCTTGAGAATAATAACTTATTAATTGAGCTAGATAATCTAAAAGAGAAAAATGAGACATTAGAAAAAGATCTAGATTTATCTAAATCAAATTTGCATGCTTTAAAAGAAGAGTATAAATTATTAGAGAATAAAAATGAAGATATTTCATCTACTCTTTTAAAGTTTACAAATGGGAAAAAGAATTTAGATATCATGATGGGTAAGCAACAAGGCATATTTGATAAAAGTGGCTTAGGTTATAAACCTCACCAAAAACAAAAGAAATTTACAAATTACTTTGTGAAAGAAAATTCTATTACTTGTCATGCATGTGGAAATCATGGTCATAAAGCTTATGCATGCAATTTAAGAAAAATCAATATTATGAATGATAATAAAAAGAGATGGATTCCTAAATTTTTGTTAGCTAACCCCCAAGGACCCAAACAAATTTGGGTACCTAAGGTTACATCTTGAGAATTAACTCTTTCAGGTATGTTTGAGATCGATAAAGAATAAGTGGTACTTGGACAGTGGATGTTCAAAACATATGACTGGGGACCACACAAAATTCACGCACCTAGAAAAGAAAGATGGAGGATATGTTACCTTCGGCGACAATAAAAAGGGTAAGATTGTTGGCAAAGGTAATATTAGTAACGGTTCAAATTTTATGATTGAAAATGTTCTGTTGGTTGATGGATTAAAGCATGATTTATTAAGTATTAGTCAATTATGTGATAAAGGATATAGAGTAATTTTTAGTGATAAAAATTGCACCATAGAAAATGCATGTGATGGAAAGATTCTATTTGTAGGAAATAGAGATAAAAATGTTTATACTATTGATTTATTAGATTGTCCTACAGTAGAAAATAAATGCTTATCTGCTTTGCATGATGACTCGTGGTTATGGCATAGAAGGTTAGGTCATGCTAGCATGCATTTAATTTCAAATATTTCTAAGAAATCCCTTGTTAGAGGTCTTCCAAAATTAAATTTTGAAAAAGATAAAGTTTGTGATGCTTGCCAAATGGGTAAACAAACTAAGTCTTCTTTCAAACCAAAGAAAATGGTTTCTACTTCTAGACCTTTGCAACTATTACATATGGATCTTTTTGGACCTACTAGAGTTGCAAGTCTTAGTGGAAAGCATTATGCTTTTGTTATAGTTGATGATTTTTCAAGATTTACTTGGGTTTTATTTTTATCTCATAAGGATGAAGCTTTAAAATCTTTTATTAGCTTTTCAAAAAGAATTCAAAATGAAAAAGGTTTTATGATTTCAAAAATTAGAAGTGATCATGGAGGAGAATTTGAAAATGCTTCTTTTGAAAATTTTTGTGAAGAAAATGGAATTTCTCATGATTTTTCCTCTCCAAGAACACCCCAACAAAATGGTGTTGTAGAAAGGACAAATCGATCTTTACAAGAATTAGCTACATCTATGCTTAATGAATATGATTTACCAAAATCTTTTTGGGCTGAAGCTGTTAATACTGCATCTTATGTAATAAATCGTGTTTTAATAAGACCTGTTTTAGATAAAACTCCTTATGAGCTTTTTAATGATAAAACTCCAAATATTAGCTATTTCAAAGTCTTTGGTTGCAAATGTTTTATTTTGAAAGACAAAGGGAAACTTGGAAAGTTTGAATCAAAAACGGATATTGGCATATTCTTAGGATATTCTACATGTAGTAAAGCATATAGAGTGTTTAATAAAAGAACTCATGTAGTTGAAGAGTCAATGAATGTTGTTTTTGATGAAACACATGTTGCCATTAATAAAATCTCTGCTAGTGATGAATTAGAAATACCTGTTGGAGATCTTAGTATTAAAGATAGGGAAGCAACATCAAATGAATCTCAGAAAGAGCCAGAGAAATCCCTCCCTCAGGATTGGAGATTCTCTACTCACCATCCTCAGGAGTTAATAATAGGTGATGTATCTCAAGGGGTAAGAACTCGCTCTTCTTTAAATGCTTTAAATAATGTTGCTTTTGTGTCTCAAATTGAACCAAAGTCCTTTAAAGATGCTGAATCCGATGAGTTTTGGTTAATTGCTATGCAAGAAGAGTTAAATCAATTTGAAAGAAATAATGTGTGGGAACTAGTCCTGCGTCCTAGTGATCATCCTGTTATAGGTACTAAATGGGTATTTAGAAATAAAATGGATGAATCTGGTAATATTGTTAGAAATAAAGCTAGATTAGTTGCTCAAGGTTATAGTCAAGAAGAAGGAATAGATTATGAGGAAACATTTGCTCCTGTTGCTAGATTAGAATCTATTCGCATGTTACTTGCATTTGCATCTCATAAGAATTTTACTTTATTTCAAATGGATGTAAAAAGTGCTTTCTTAAATGGTTTCATAATGGAGGAAGTGTATGTTGAACAACCTCCTGGTTTTGAAAGCTTTGAAAATCCAAATCATGTTTTCAAATTGAATAAAGCTCTTTATGGTCTTAAACAAGCTCCTAGAGCTTGGTATGACCGTTTGAGTAAATTTTTGCTAGAAAATGGTTTTAAAATGGGACTTATTGATACTACACTTTTTATCAAGACTAAAGATAATGATATTTTATTAGTGCAAATTTATGTTGATGATATTATATTTGGTGCTACTAACTCTTCTCTTTGTGAAGAATTTTCTAAGTGTATGCACAGTGAGTTTGAAATGAGCATGATGGGAGAACTTAAATTCTTCCTTGGGCTTCAAATCAAACAACTTGAAGATGGAATCTTCATAAATCAAGAGAAGTACATAAGAGATCTACTCAAAAGGTTTAAGTTCGATAATGCAAAAGTAGCAAAGACCCCGATGAGTACCACTACAAAGCTTGATAAGGATGAAAAAGGTAAAAACGTAGATATTAAAGCTTATAGAGGTATGATCGGATCCTTGCTTTACTTAACTGCGAGTAGGCCTGATATTATGTTCAGTGTATGCATGTGTGCTAGATTTCAATCTTGTCCTAAAGAATCGCACTTGCATGCTGTAAAAAGAATTTTTAAATATTTACTTGGTACAGTTGATTTAGGCTTATGGTATCCTAAAAATGCATCTTTAGATCTGATTGCATATTCTGATGCTGATTTTGCTGGTAGTTTAACTGATAGAAAAAGTACTAGTGGAACATGCCATTTCTTAGGTAGCTCTTTAGTATCTTGGTATAGTAAAAAGCAAAATTCTGTTGCATTATCTACCACTGAGGCTGAATATATTGTTGTTGCTAGTTGTTGTTCTCAAGTTTTATGGATGAAACAAACCTTGCGTGATTTTGGTTTAAATTTTGAACAAGTACCAATCTTTTGTGATAATACTAGTTCAATTAATTTAACCAAAAATCCTATTCAACATTCTAGGACAAAGCATATAGACATTAGACATCATTTTCTTCGAGAGCATGTGCAAAATAAGAATATAATCATTAATTATGTTAATACTGAGAACCAGGTGGCAGATATTCTTACAAAAGCTTTAAATGAAGAAGCTTTTTGTAGAAATAGACTTGCACTTGACATTATTAGAATTTAATTGCTTAATTATGTTTGATAGGGGGAGCATTTATGTTTTATAATTTATTGAAGGGGAGCATTATTTGTATGATTAAGGGGGAGTAAAATCATGGTAATATCTTTTTGTTGATAACAAAGGGGGAGAAGTATTTCTAGTATTATGGTGGTTTGTCATCATCAAAAAGGGGGAGATTGTTAGCTTTAGGGCTTCAATCAAACCAAGTATTTTGATGATAACAAACTCTGATTTTTTATACTAACATTTTCAGTGTTTCAAAGTCAGTATCTTGTAGAGCTCGAGACAACAATTCCAACGCCTTTTGAATCACTCAAATCGGAGCTCAAACGAAAAAGTTATGGCCAAAACAAATTTGATGGAGAAAAACCTACGTGGTAGTGACACGTGGCAGTCGCTGATGTGGCATCCGACGTGGCGCTGATGTGGCACAACAATCGACCAAAAATGATGATGTGGCGGATGACGTGGCTCCACAACGGTCACATTTTGCTGACGTGGCAAGTGACATGGCGGCTGACGTGGATTACGCGGACCAATGGAATAGTGACACGTGGCAAGCTATGTATAAATAAATTTTCACCCAAAATTCCTCCCAATTCAAAATTTATTATTTCCAAAATCCATCCCAAAAATCCTTGATTTATTCTCATTATCTCCAAAATTTCATATCTTCAAAATTTGCTCTTAATATCAAAATTCCTCCAAATTCAAATTTGATTCTTTCCAAAATTCATCCCATGAATCATTGATTTTATTCTACTAATCCTAAAATTTCAATCCTTCAAAATTCTCTCTTAAAATTGAAATTCTTTCCTTTTCCAATTTTAAACTCAATCTCTACCATTCATTCTAAAATTGATCCAACGGCCAAAATTCATCTTCCTTGCCTATAAATTGGACTTGATTTTCTCATTCATAGACACACCAAAAGCTTTCAAGTCTTTAAGCTCTCAAAGTCTCCCTACTCTTAAAATTCTTGTCCTTTCTGCTCCAAAATTGGCCTAGTTATATTTTTGTGAGGTTTTCCTTTTAGAGTGCTCAACTTGTGTATCTAGCCTTCAAGAGGCAATATTGTGAGGTTCTCTTTTCTTTTCTTTTTGGGAATTGTATTAAGGTGTGGGTACACTTTGGGTTGTGAGAAAAAGAAATTGGTTTGATCCTGAACCAGTTAAAAGGATCTTGGGTTTCTCTTTAGCCTAGGAAAAAGAGGGTCGTGTGTCGGTTTGGTTCTCACCCGCAAGAGGATCACTTAGTGAAATACCCAAGAAGGAGTCTTGGGGAGTGGAGTAGGCAATTTGCCGAACCACTATAAATTCCCGGTGTTTTCTCTTCCTCTCTCTCTTTTATTTTCTGCTCTTAATTATCTCTTTGCTTTATTGTCTTAATTTTTAATTTCTCATTAATTGCATGATTTAATTTTAGTGGGCTATTTAAATTTCTCGTTGATTAAATCATATTTAAATTCAAAGCTATCTTAGTGTGCATGGTTTAGGTTTTATCTTGCTTAATTTTCTCTTAAATTAAATTTGTGTGTTAATCTTTAATTGAGCATATTTCATAGATAAAATTATTTTTAAAAATTGGTAGTCAACCCTATTCACCCTCCCTCTAGTGTTGCCTTTCGATCCTACAGAACGGGCCAAGATAGTAGGGTTGCTGGAACCTCTGCCCATGCCCTCTAGACCATGGGAGAGTGTATCTCTCGATTTCATCACGCACCTCCCCAAGATTGGAGAATTTGAATCAATTCTCGTGGTCGTTGACCGATTTTCGAAGTACGCCACGTTTATTCCGACTCCGAAGATGTGCTCAGCTGAAATGACAGCACAGTTGTTTTTCAAGAATGTTGTCAAGTTATGGGGTGTACCCGAGAGTATAATTAGTGATCGAGATGCTCGATTCACCGGAACATTCTGGACGGAATTGTTTAGATTGCTCGGTTCTCATCTAAATATTTCCTCCAGCTACCACCCGCAGACAGATGGCCAGACAGAGTGATTCAACAGTATGCTCGAAGAGTACTTGCGTCATTTTATTGACGCCCGACAGAAGAATTGGGCTGAGATGCTCGATGTTGCTCAGTTCAGTTTCAACTGCCAAAAGAGTTCAGCAACAGGAAAGACTCCCTTCGAGTTAGTATGCGGAAGACAGCCGTTGATGCGGCATGTGATAGACCATCCGTATGCGGGGAAGAGTCCCCAAGCTTACAACTTCACCAAAGAGTGGAGACAGACGTCAGAAATAGCCCGTGCGTACTTAGAGAAGGCGTCGAAGCGTATGAAAAAATGGGCCGATCAGAAACGACGGCCAATGGAATTCCAGGCGGGAGACAGAGTTCTGATCAAGCTGAGACCAGAACAGATCCGGTTTAGAGGGAAGAAAGACCAACGCCTTGTCCGAAAATACGAAGGCCCTGTCGAAGTGATTCAGAAGGTCGGTAAAACATCTTATAGGGTTCAGTTACCCTCGTGGATGAAGATTCACCCCGTCATCCACGTTAGTAACTTGAAGTCCTATCATCCCGACCCCGAAGACTCTGAGCGCAACGAAGTGACGCGGGCCCCAGTCACAATGCAGAACCTGAATGACAAAGAAGTAGAAGAGATTTTGGCAGACAGAATTCGTCGCATAGGTAAACCTCGTCGAGACGTTCAAGAGTTCCTGGTAAAGTGGAAAGGGCTCCCGGATGCTGAGATTAGTTGGGAGCGGGTTGAAGACTTGAAGTCAGCTGCTATCAAGATCGCAGAGTTCGAGCAGCGTCGGTTGACAGGGACGTCAACCATTTAAGTGGGGGAGAGTGTCACGGTCATGCTTGTCCAAGGCGTGTTGCCCATGGCCGCATGCCCATGACAACCCATTCCCCTCATGCTTTCATTATATGTATTTCCTTTGTATCGCTTGTTTATTTTTCCTTGCATTTATCAAGTGTATGGCTCCTCGTGATTTCCATGTTTAAGCCTGCCAAGACTAAAATGCTTAATAATATACTATAGGGGGTACGACTAGTTGTCAAACCTTCCTACCCGAGAGTTGTATGCTATCAAGCTGTTGTTGTGCCTTTGCTTACTTGATAGTCTGTGCAACCAATATTCTTTCAAAATGCTTTCAAACGTTTTCCAAAGCTTTTTCTCTAACCCCGTTTTCTAAAACTGTTTTCCAAGAACGGGGGTGGAGGTTGCGAGATAGGCCCGTTGTGCCATCGGCGATCTGAGATCGAATTGGCTGACTTACTCGTGGGCGAGAGTAAGTGTCGCACAATCGCTTGCGCGTTCCAAAAGAGTGCGATTGTGACACATAGCACTCTAGCTACCATCTCACTGGTAGAGCATTCATGAGTTTTTAGTCGGAACTTTACTTCCACAATTAGTAGATGGCACCTAGTCTGCGAAGCCGAGTCCCGCCCATTTAGCTCCTCATCTCAGTCTATAAATGTATCAATCCTAGGTGATTAATTGTCATGACCCCTACTAAAATAAAAATTTTGTTCTTTTCCCTGTTAGGACCCTTTGCACATAGCATGACTTAACTAACCAACCAGTTTCTTCTCCTAAAGTATTTTTGAAGGTTGGTCTATCGTGCTCTCACCACATCACATCTCATCTCATTCAAGTACGGAAACCACAATTGACATCCAAAATTCTATAGAAAACCTCAAATTTCTAAAACTCAACATTCAACGTCAATCACCCAAAATATACAACAATCATGCATTAACAACGTGTGGCCTAACCATGTTACAGGTTAAATATTTCCTACAAACATGCACCAAATTCCAAGCAGAGACATCCATGTTTTTTCCCAATCAATTCAGATCAGCCAACCAAGTATCAATTTCTTATACACATTCAAAGACAGTAAGTTACTTACCTTTGGGCAACTCATGCTTGATTGAATAACTCTAATTAATTTGATATGGTGTCAAACACGTTATGCGAATAAGGTAATCTAATGTCACACACAAGGTTCTAACATTAAAGGCATTCAATTCCAATAATTTTCCTAAAAACGACATGATTTGAGAAGGTCGAAACTCATCCAAACGAAACTAATCCTTGCTGCCCAGGTTCAAATTTTTGCTCCAGCTTAAAGATTCAACCATTAATTGCTAAGGGTACATTAGATTAAGATCTGAACGTCAATGGGTATTCCATTAAAGGCTTAAAAATGAAATTAAGGATCCAAACCTTACTAAATCTTTCTTACCTACTGGCCAATTAATCGAGGATGTCGAAAATTCAGGACCCAAAGTTGCTCGAACTCGCTAGAGGGGCTGGAGAGTGAGAGAAAAAGAAGACAGAAGGTTAGCGAGAGAGAGAGAGAAAAAGTGATGTAGAGAGAGAGAGATATTTACCGAAAAATGAGAGCGATGGCGGCAACTCACAACGACAGAGGTTCACAACGGCAAAGACGGCAACGTCATGGTCTGGGCAGCGACAGAGATGACGGAGGAGGTCGTGGTAGCGTGCGGATCTGAGAGAAAGATGGTGAGAGAAAGGCCTATCGAACATTTTAGAGAGAAAAACTAATGGAGAAGAATAGAGAGAGAAAAAACTTATCGGAAAGCTCGCAGCGGCGTGGGTTTCATAGTGGTCGGATCTGGGTGAGCAGTGGTGCGGCGCAAACACTACAAAGACGAGAGGGAGAGCGAGCGAGTGAGTGAGAGAGGATGAGGGAAGGAAACGAGGGAAAGAAAAAGAAAACAATAGGGATTGTAAAGCCTCGAACATTTCGATGTATTAATCTCTTGTATTTAAGTTCAAGGTTAATTTAATTGTAGTCTGGCTTGTACTTTGGGAGTTAAATAAATATCTTGTCGTTTGAATGTTTTCTCTTGGAAATTTAGCGTTATTCAAAAATAAAATTTCTCCCTAAAACCCGTTGGTTTTAGTCTGCGTTGGTTGAGAAGCTTAAGCATTAAAATTCAAAGTTTACGCTGAATTATGGGTGTTGGTTGAAGAATTGATATTTTTGGGCTTTTGAATTATTCAAGAAAAAGAAAAGAAAAAGGATTAAGGAAAAGGAAGAAAAGAAGCCCTAGTTTTCATCTCTTCTTCTCCCTTTTTCGTGCAAGCCCCCATTTTTCTCCCATCTCCTTATGCTTGCCATGAGACCCACCCCCTTACCGGAAATCGAGCGTCGCGTCGTCGCCTTCCCCAGCCACCGTTGCCACCCGAATTCGTAGTCGCCTGACCTCGTCGTGTGGGCCTTCTTCTCCGCGCGTTTTCTTCTTCGCAGACATCTCTTGTAACGACCCGACTTCTTAAATAATATTTTCGGGACCATTACGACAATGCATGCTTTGGAGACCTTTTTAAATAAAAATATTTTTGAAACATAAACAATAATTTAAGCAAAAACTTTAAAACAAAACTTTTATTCGGGATCCCTAAATTTTAAAAGTTTTAAATAGTTTCTAAAATATAAATGTACATGGCCTCTAGAAAATTTCTCAGACAAATTTATAAATCAATAAAGTAAAACAGAGTTCTTAAAGCGGAAGAAAAATATGAAATTCAGGTCCTCTCATGATTGTCCATCGGATTTTCATCAGTAGCCTTTCACCTGCCCTTTCTTTTACTTGAAAAAAATATTTTTTAAGAGAATGAGCATTTTAAATACTCGGTAAGTGACACTACTATTGAGGTTGGGTCACGCTTTAAAAACATTTTAAATAAAATCAACAATAAATAACTTTTTGGTGGCTCTAAACTTTATTTTAACTTACTAATGAGAGATGATATACATCAATTTCATACATATCCTATACACATCAATTTCATGTCTCTTACAGAGGCCGTCAATTTCACGAAACCTCGAGGTCGTCAATTTCACAAACCTCGACTTAGTACATCAATTTCATGTCCCTAAGCCTGATAGCGAGCATAGCTAGCTAGTTTTCCCTAATTATTTTAGCTAGTCTTTTATGATTTATTGGTCATTTTATTGCACTTAATTGCTTATTTTGTAGGAAATTGTTGATTGGAGCTAAATATGTGTTCGGGACATGAAAATTGGCTAAAGAACGAAAAAGATTCAAGTTAGTAGAAGTCAAAAGAGAGTCATCCGCAGACCAGCGTCGGGACGCTGCTCTTGGAACGTCTCGACGCTGCCTTTCCTTTTCTGAATCAGGCGGCAACATGTCACAGTGTCGAGACGCTGTGACAAGAGCGTCTCGACGCTCTTGGATTTCCCTTATACAGAATGTGCGGTAGGCGATAGCGTCGCGACGCTATCTCCTTAGCGTCTCGACGCTATCGACAGATTTGGTATTTAATGTTCTTTTCATGCTACGGATTGGGAGGGTCCAATTTGAGAGATTTTAGCTCTAATTTCGACTAGAGACCTTCTGTGGGAGCTGAAGCAAGGACAAGGAGCGGGAATCTCACTTGGAGGCGTGGAGATCGTGACGGGGAGGTGCCGGTTTCGACGACTTTGAGTGTTTTCTTCCCTTTTCCCTTTATTTAGTTAGATTTAGTGGCTTTTTCATGCTTATTTGATCTTGTAATTCCATGTATGAGTAACTAAGTTTGTTACTTAGGGATTGATGTAGTCTTTTTAGTTTATGGATTGATTTATGGGATGATTTGTGCAATGGTTATTATGTTTGCAATCTTAATTTAATGTTTTCAATTAATTGGCCATTAGCTTAATGATCTAAGTGTTGAGTCTTGCTCGGGAGAGAGGATTTAGCGTTGACTTTATTAAGTTTGCATGACTAAAGTTTATGTTCTAAGCTCGTGACGGATTTTAGAGTAACTTTAAAATTGGTCAAAAAGAACTAAATGTCTTGCATGTTAATAAACTTAGATAGGGATATCAAGTTGGTTAATTTGCATGAAAATCAATTATACTCGGGAGAGGTAGTTGTGATTAAAGGTTCTTAGGCTCATAATTCCATTGTGCGTGATAATTCATTCCCTAAAATCAATCCTAGACTAAATTGGCGAAATCAATTCCCTGAGTGTTCTTTCAATTGAATCTCCTTTGTTTGTTTGCTTTGATCTAGTTTTCTATCGTTCATTCAATACTTTTCGGTCCCTAAATAAGATTGAGCAAGATTATTCATGGTAATTGATTTAACTTAAAAATCCAATCCAGAGGACGACACTCAATTTTACGATCACTTTATTATTACTTGACCCGTGCGCTTGCGGTAGGAAAATTTCACATCAAAGCCCTGTGTGTGTACATCAATTTCATGTACACTTATAAAATTTACGAAAACTCATAAATAATTTAAACTCATTCCTTTAATGAAATTTTGCGAGACCACCAACTCAATATTACAACCATTAACAATTGCAAACAATAATAATAAATTTCATGCTTTCAATAATTTTCATAAACGGAAACATAATCAAAAAATTCATAAAGCACAAGAATTTTGGAAAATTAAACACGCGCACCCAATTTAAAAAATTTCAACAGTAAAGCCACTTACCTTGGCTTTTACCTCCTTAATTTAAACTCCAATTTAACTCCAACAATGTCGATCACGACCATGGACCAACCAATATAAACGTAGTCGACGCTTGCCACCCAAGTTCTAGATCGACTTAATTTTCAACAATCCAAGCTCTAATCTCTATGGGTGCCCATGGTCGAACTCACTCGAAATCAAAGGAATTCAAAGACCCACTGCACAAATCACCAACAATCGAAAGGGAAGCTTGCTGCAAAACCCCCAAAACTAAATGGGTATTCAATCTAATTACCACAAACAACCAACAAGACCTTAAACCAACTTTACCCAATGTCGAATTCGACTAAAAACGCCCAAGAACGCTGCTGAACGCCAAATTTTGCGCCTCCTTGCTGACCGTACTACTACTCGTCGGATTCTGTCAACTACAGCAGCTATACCCACCTGAAAATGAGGTTATTGGACCGAATCTTGCTATTGTAACTCGTTGACACGCCGTCGTTGCTCGTCGGAAGAAAACCCATGAACGACGCCGCCTAAAAACCTGAAGAACTGACGCACGACCAGCTTGAAATTGCGCCTGAAGAAAGCTTACCGGAGGAAATTGCAAGACCCACGCGCGCCTGCTGCACCGCCGTGAGATTCGTTGGGGAACGCGTGAAGGGACCGCCGCTGGCCAGAGAGGAGCGCCATCGGAGATGGTTTCTGGTTCTAGAGGCTGTCGTCGGGTGCTTAAGGGAAGAAAAGGTTGAATCCTCATGAAGAAGGAGAAAGAAGATGGGGGGTTTTGGGTGGCTTGGCTGATGGCTCACTCTTGGGCTTTGTGCATCACTTAAAAAGGCTAAGAAACTAGGGTTTGGCTTGGCTCAAAAGACCATATAATTACGAAAATGTCATCCCAGCTTTGAATTTTAAAAATCCACCAATTTGCAAATCTCCCTCCAACTCCAAATTAACTCTCAAACTAAATAAGTTTGAAATTTTCTTAAATTACGGGCATTACATCTCTCTCTCTCGCCGCGATCTCCCTCTCTCTCTCGTCAGCCTCTCTCCCTCTCATGTTGTTGTGACCCATTCAGTCGCCACTGCCTAGACGTGTTTCCATTGTCGCCGTCGTCTGAGCCGAGCTTCGCCACAGACCTCGTGCGATCTCTCCTGTTTCGTTGTGTTCGTGTCGCCTCTCTCTGTCCTTGCATTTTCAACCAAAGGAGCTCGTGGGTAAGTTTCTTTTCCCTCGTTCTTGTTTGTTTAAAGGTCGATCTAAGTTCCTTTGAATCTGTTTTGGTTAGATCTCGCGCCCTAACAGCTTGAATCTTCAGTTCCTCGCGAGTCCGCCTTTGTCCAGCAGTGTATTCAGGCGTTTTCGAGGTCGTTGGGCGTTTTTGGTAAGTCTAATCTCTTACCCATGCACCTTTAGACCTTTTATTCAAGTTTGAACAAATGCCTAATCGTTATGGACTCCGTATTTCAGGATTTAAGGCCTGAGTAGCTGTTGTCCAGCGTCGTCTTTGCTCAGTTTGTGGGTGTTTCAGCATCATTTAGCATTTCCGGGGGTAATCGAGTTAAAGTGATTCAAACTCAATTGAACACTTAGACGGCGCTGCAGAACAGAAAATCCAACTCAAAATTAATTTTTTAGCACCTAAAACGAATGGGCATTCCGCTTAAAGTAGAATGCCCATTCGTTTTAGGTGCTGAAAAATTAATTTTGAGTTGGATTTTCTGTTCTGCAGCGTCGTCTAAGTGTTCAATTGAGTTTGAATCACTTTAACTCGATTACCCACTACCCAAGGAGCATTCTAGCACACTATTCGAGGTTAGGATAACCCGTCTTGCGTGCAATCGGGTCCATTTGGGTAAGATTCAATGTTGTTTGTAGTTTGATAGCGTTATGGATTGATGCCCATTAGGTGTGTTAGCCTTAAGAGCATTTTTAATCGTTGCCCATTGTTTATCTAGGCTCGTAGGAGTTGCCTAATCGTTATAGGCCCTAGTTCATGTTTTAAAATGGGTCATCATTGCCATTTTGGTTAAGAAAAAGCATATAACATCTATGCCCATTAAGTCTCATTTCCTTAAAATGTTTCCCGACCCTTATAGGTTCTTAAAGCATGAATTAATGAGCTTTTGCTTGTTGTTCGTAGTTTAAAAAGCTTGCCCGATAGGTCTGCATTAATTATCTAGGCCTTAGTTGCATTGCCTAAGCTTTAGAAGCTCTCATAATGTCATTCATGCGCTTTATATGGGTCATTTACTTGTTGTCCAGCGGCTGAAAAGCCTTATCTAGAGTCGTTCGGCGAATACCCATTGCCCGTTGTGCCTTAGACATGGTTGCCCATGGTCTAAAGGTTTTGGGTTTTCATTATGGGGTACGTTTAAAGGTTGTCCAGCAAAGAAATGAGCTTGGTAAAGTAGTTTTGGCCTTTAGTAGCATGTTAGGTCGTTCTCTTCTGGTTTAGTCTTTGATGGATAGCGTTTTTGGTTGTAGTTCGAGGTGTTTGTGGAGCTTGGTGCAAGTGTCACCTTAATTGTAAATTAAAAGCATTGTTGTAAGTAGTTTCTACTTGCTGGATTTTGTTTGATTGTGTGAAGCATGATGTATGTTTTTATGTTTTATTACTTGTGAAAAGCATGTTTTGTTGTATTTAAATGTACTGAAATGCTTGGGATGAGCATGTACGGATTATCATTTGTGATAAGCATGAAATGTGATTACTGAGTTGTGGTTGTTGAAGTGTTTGTGTGTAGTATGTATGTTTCTCTTGCATTGCATGGGATGGGTGTGTTTGGTTGTCAAGCATGTTTAGTTAGGCTAGCATGTTGTCACAGTATGTGTAGCATGAGTCTAGAGATTGTGTTACATGACGCGTAAATCATGTGTAGGTGCGCAGCGTGGCGCGTAATGCACGTGTTTGGTTTTGCATAGCATGG